>CM060920.1:204805929-214805929 GCA_030737875.1 Allium sativum | reverse complement strand
GGACATCTAATGCCGTTCGTACGGAGGTAGCAATTTGTTACTATTTTCATATTTTGATGTTTAGTTTTTTTTTTCTACATTAGATGTCAAACCCCCATTTTTTGTTATCTATTAAATTTCCAGAGTGTCAGTACTGAGTTTGTCATAGACCACTCGTCATCACTTTCGAAAGTGACATCAAAGGATTCTCGCGTACTTGCCGAGATCTAGAGGGCTGGATTCATGCATATTTTTCGCTTGGGTTACATCTAGCTCGATCATTGCCTTGTCGGTGCTTTAGTAGATAGATGGAGGTCTGAGACATCCACGTTTCACCTACCAGTCGGTGAAATGACTACCACCTTGGCAGATGTGGCTGTTTTGCTAGGATTGCCTATTGAAGGCAATGCTGTTGCGTTTGATGGTGTGGGATATGATTATTTGCAGCTATCTCGCGAGCTACTTGGGCTAGATCCACCAGAAAATCAAGTTAGGGGTGACGTGTCCGTTAATATCAGATGGTTCTGTAATCAGTTGACAGATGATATTTCTGCAGATGTCACCCAGTTAGAGGTTGAGCAACGAGCTCGTTGCATTTTACTACATATTATTTTTTGCAGAATGATGGTCGATCATGCCAAGAACCGTATAGATTTGAGATGGTTACCGTTTTTAGCTGATCTAGGGCAGTGCCATGCATATTCGTGGAGTAGTGCAATGTTGGCTTATGCATATCAGGAATTGTCTAAGGTCGCGCTGCAACAATATAACTGTATTGCTGGTTGTCCGACACTAGTTCAGGTATGAACCGAATTTCTATAATTTACTGTTATACAATGTAATGCATCATTCACTTGTATGAATAGTATATTTCTGTGTACACAACTTTGGTCTTGGACTTATCTTCCCGTCGGAAGAATAGCAGTGACGCCTGATCCCATCGACCAATCGATGTCGCTTGAAGCTAGGTTGACTTATTTGATCGTTTATTTTATTAAACACAACACATACCATTTCTAATATTGTGTAACAGGTTGGTAGGGAAAAAGAGTACACGACATACACTGCGATGAGAGTTGGCATTTTACCGCAATGAGCTGGACGTCCTTACAGACGAAAAGGTTACATGGTATCCGTACACTAATGAGGTACTTGCCCCACTACCAGTCACGTGCAGAGCTCATAGGTACCTTTGGACGACGAGAGTACCTATGATAGCCTAAAACTTCACCACTTGGCACCTTCCCGATAGGGTTATGAGGCAGTTCGGCCTGAGGCAGCATATACCGGATGATGCACCTCCTTACATTCAGGACTACAGTGCGCAGGACTTTCACATGTTTCGTGCTATGTGGAATGACAACGATAACTGTGTTAAGTTCGCGAGGGAGCCTTCCATACTCGCGGCGCAGTACATGAGGTGGTACCGGAACATAATACGACACTACGTCCTTAATTCCAGAGTAGATTCTGCGTTAGTACCGTATGTTTCTAGAGCACCAGTAGAGAGGAACGTGGTAAGTTAATGTGTGTACTATTAAATACAATCAGTTTCATTTATTCATTGTATCTATTTTTCTTTTAAATTTGCAGGTTGCCGGCATTAACTGTGCATGGGACGAAGTAGAAAAGCTCAGACTGAGGCAGACAGAAGACGGGGGAAGGACAATGTGCACGAACATACAAAAGATTTTAGATGTGATTTTGTGCAGGAACAAGCTAGATCGGCCACCATCTCCTCCACCCCCTCCTCCTCCTCCTACAGGTCCTCCTCCTCCAGCAGCACATGATGAAATTGTGCATGGCACGTCGCAACCGGCACCTACACTACCCCGTTCCAGCAGTGCACGACGTACTAGGAGTAGCAGCGGCAGTGGTTCGTCTTCAACTTCCACACCGATACTCAGGCGGCCGAAGGGAAACTAGTGCACGTTTGATTGGTCGTATTAGTGGTGTTTGTCTAATTAATTGGATAGTTGTCTTTGTGTAATTATTTGTTATATTTTGGTACGTTTATGTATTTCTTAGCTTTGGATAAAACTAGCGTATGTATAATTATATGGTACGTTCGGTTATTTGTCATTCAGTTTCCTTGTTTGATTGCTTTTTTTTCATGTTGAAATGAGAATAGAGGGAATAGGGAAAATGAAGTTGGCTGGGGAAGAAAGGGGCTTGGGTTTCTTGTATGCAGGATTTTATCGAAGGCGAGTTTTGGAAACTCGCCTTTGCGTTTTACCGAAGGCGAGTTTCTAAAACTCGCCTTCGAAACACAAACAGGTCTAAACCTATTATATTTTCTGAAACATGGCTATTTGCGTGATTGTTTGTATAAACAGGTCTCAGTACGTGAATTATCCTTTGTTTTATGACAATTTTAGGTATATATAATATTTTTTCTTATTAAGCATAACATCTCCTGAAAAAATACATCATCATAAAACCTATCTCCATTTTCAAAGCCTTAAGCTAATATAAACAAGCCAAAAAAAAAAAAAAAAAAAAAGAAAGAAAGAAAGAAGGAAAAAAGGGAAAAATTATTCATGTTTATAGGAAGATGTTGGAGATTTAAAGAAAAAAGAACCTAAAGATCATTCTTTGGTTTTGAAGAGTATATTAGGGAAGAGTATATTATTGAAAAGAACGGAAGATTTTCTATTTGTAAAAGGTGTATATATTCTTTTACATAAAAAATGTTTTAACAATGAACAATGACCGTCATCTCTTCTAAATTTTCAAAACTAGATCCGTGTTTTGTAAAAATAAATATATTAAAAGACATCTATTAATAGATGTTGAGTACTTATGCTAAAGGTTTTGGTTTCAATTCTTTCGATATTGAATTTAAAAATCATCTTAAATGGCATCTGTCGACATAATGCAACATCCTTCCAACAAATCAATTTCAATTTGCCTTTTCATCTTTTAGAAGAAAAATTGAATTTAGCACCGTGGAGAAGGTGATTTAGAGTGCTTAAACAGTTTTGAATAATCATGAAAATATTTGTCTGTTCTAGAGTTTCTATCATAATTTATGAGACAAAATAACATTATTGATATACTTAATATTTGTTTTAGTTGCATTCCTCTTTATAATTATCGAGTATTCTTTAGACTTGAATCTTTTAGCCTTTTTTTTCCAATATCTCACTGTTTTCTAAAGAACTTAATAGTAATAGTGTTTACGTGGTTATTTTTCATCGAAACCTAGTATGTGTGTTCTAAAAATCTTTGTGTTTTTAATGATGACAACCATAAAAATTTTACAACGATAAATCATGTTAATATTTGTTATATAGTCTCCAATTTTATTATATTCCCCATGTCTCTTTGTTGATGTGGGTAATTGTCGCTTTATTCGCGCACGCCAACCCCGAATGTATGCGTTGTGGAAACACAATAATCCAAATTCAAAATAATGAAATGCAGGAAGAACACATTTTTTTATAGTGGTTCGGCACTAACGTCTAGTCTACTTTATAGTCATCATTCGTCATATAATTGCTGATTACAATGGTTGTACAAGTTCGGACAATATTTGTGCATAAAACTTTATAATAGAACAACAAAATATTTGTTAATTCTAAACTTTGACAATGTTGACCAGCTTTTTGGTAAAAACCGTCACAACTCAAATAAATCAAGACTTTCTCCCGAAGACTGCAAGGCTGGCTTTCGCTCTCTCGGATCGACCTTTGTTTGGTTCGATAAAATTATGGGCAGACCTCAACCAACCCCGGCAAAGACAGATATCCTTCTTCGAGCCTGGTCAGAGCTTCCAAGTCAGTCGATCGATCAGATTATTCCTAGAACACTGGATCGATCCTGAATTGTCGGGCCAAGCCTTGCGGTACAGGACGAGGTACTATTCCCAAGGCTGTAGAATCGGTCAGCTTTGACTTGCACTACTTTTCATGCACCAGATTTCGTGCTCGACATATGCCACAATTCTCGAGGAGAATTATTCCTCAATAGGGGACCGGGTTGCTCTGCCTATAACTACTTTTTGGGATCTAATACTACGTGGTCGACCCTGGATAGGATGCATGCAATGTAGCACTCCAATCGGCCTACCTTCTTGCCTATAAATACACCTTTTCCCGAAATGGAAAAAGGAGATTCTTCTGAAAGTTGATGGTTGGCATTCTAAAAATAGCCCACCGTACACTTCAAGAAAACTACATTGTAACATAAGGATTATGTGTACAAACCGCTTCTTTATCTACTTTCTTTCAAAGCAAAACAACTGTAACCTGTAATCGACAGTATAAACAGAGATTATAAAGTGCACATAGGCTTGGTTGAAGCCAAACCACTGTAAAAATTGTTGCGTGTCCCCTTTATTTATTCGCTTTTCTTGCATTATGTGATTGTGACTGAGCGTGGTTTACGCACTTTAGGGGTTGATTATCACCAGGCCAACTTTTGACGTCAACATTTTCGCGCACCAGGAAGGTGCGATGCTACTAACCTTCGACCACCTTCAGCAATTTCCAAGCTTGAGGATTTGATAGTTGCTCGTTGAGGAAACAATGGTAAAGAGAAAGAAGGACGTAGCTTCTTCTCAGGCTCAAACCGCCGACCCAGCCGACGCAGCAGCGGAGGCAAGCCTGGAGGCTTTCTCCCATGAAGAGCCATCCTGATACTTAACTAGGGACAAGATGGATAGAGTTCTAGATGAACTCAGAGCTCAGGTGGAACATCAGGATGGAAACCTCAAAAAGTAACAAGAAATGATGAACAACTTCTTTGCACGGATGGAAGAAAGGCTGAGCCACCCAACATCACTTCCTGCACTAGCCGAAGTTGGGGCAACAACTAACCTTCAAGTTGATGAAATCCCAGCCCCAGATCGGCCTACCGCTCTACCTCCACCTGGTTCAGCTTTACTTCCCGATCGACCAAATCTAAGGTCAGATCGATCTGTGCAACTCTCGGGTCGACCAGAACCGGGTTCGATGTAACCTTTGGTTCGATCTGACATCTTACCGCAAACTGGACGTATGCAGCCTGCTACACAGGCTTCTCAGCATGTCGATTCAAGAAGGGCTGGAGGACACAACCCTCTGTCTCACCAAGACCACTCTACCATACTAGCTCCTAACAGAACGGAGAGAAACACTACTGTAAACAACTCTGATATTTCCCTGGGCAGGGGTAGTGCCGAACCCCGAGCTAATAATGCTTACCCTAGTCGGTCCAATCCTACCGGCATGGACATGGTTCATCCCAATACACATGACAATCGAGGGGATCTAGTCAATCCCGAACCAACACAGAGGATGGGGACCACCTTCAGCCATCACTCGTGGGCCGTATCGAACTGGCCCCAAGATCTCACGACATACTTCCACCCCGTACTAGGATTCTCGCCAGTGTTCCCCATGCCGAATTGCATTCGTGGCAGCAACTTCTCGGGGATGGGACTCAGATCGCTAGCATCATGTTAACCGACCTTTTGGTCCGGTTCCAAAAAGAACACCAAACACGCTCGACTCAACACATCGCGTGATGTTAAAGTCCGAAGTGTCGCCATGAAACTAAGAACACGAGATTAGAGGAGATCACACAAGAAAGAGCCTCACAGCTCCTCAAAATAGTGCACTTAGAATATTTCGTACCCCTCAATATATATATATATATATATTTCGTATCCCATAATATATATTTCGGATCCCTCCATCTTGTATCCCTCATTACCACCAAACTTCGAATCCCTCCACATTGTACCCAAAGACTTTGACTCCCTCTCCTCTAGAGATCTTCGAACCTCTCGCCACAAAGTATTTCGAATCCCAGATCCTTTGGATCCCTCTGCCTCGCATCCAAAGACACGACTCCCTTCTTTTCGCAAAATACTGTTTCCCTCCACACTGTGTATGTAATGAACCAGAAAATTCGATGCTCAAAGTTTCGACACAAATACCTCTCGTGTCCAAACTCGAGTACCGAACATCCAGGAAGTTAATAGAAAGAGATTAGAGGATGAGATAAGAAAGAAATATTAGAATAGAATAATAATAAGAACCAACATATCACAGAGTCTTACATCGCAGCAGAATAAAATATGATGTGGAAATAAATCTTTATAAAGAATTTGAATAAATATACTTACATCAGAGTACAATAGTCAATCAAATCTGAATAGTTATAATAACCTGTCCTTATATACAACACACAACGGAAATTATACAAGATGATACAATACGTCTGAACTTCTTCAACTCATCTCTGGACTTCACAGCATTCAATAACCTGAACCTGTAAACCGGGCTAACCCGAGCATTACAAGCGACGGGTCAGTCTGGTGAACCAGAGTGAGAAACCCACTAAGTTTAAATAACATCCATATTGATTTTAAAGTCAAAAATCCCTTTTTGAAAGAAAAAGATAATAGTAAGACCAGTCCACACATAAACATGGACGGTTTTGACCTTACTATAACCCAAAATAGTTTTGAAATCATATCTTGTCTGATATTATAATAGTGTCTAATTACAAATAAATAACAATCTAGCGGAACGCTTGCATCTCGCGCTCCACATATATACAGTATACAACCAAAACCGCAGGCGCTTATTGGAGATTGGATTCCGACTATGACAAGGTATGGAACCACCTTTCGATAGTGTATCTCTAGAGGCGAATACACTGGGTTCAACAAGAACGTCTTGCAATCCGGCCCACACATGACCGACCACTCATTTTGCTTGAGTGTATCGAATGTATATCACCAACGGTGGTAGCTAGCCACCGTTTCCCGAAAAGGGACAACATCGAAATAGATTAAAGAATGAAATGGAATTTCTCTAGATAGGTGATTATACACCATAATAGGAGCGACCCACATAGCCATGTTGCCTGCCCGATTTTTATCATTTCCTGGTTGATGAGGCTTGAGGTTATAACCATTTTTTGATCATCTGGCTGTCATTCACTTTGAATGCCACATTGTCAGATCCGTCAAATCAATAATTGACGCCCACAAATATACTCTAGGTATAAAAGAAGTGCCCTTCTTTGCCACCAACTCGGTATATTTGTAAAAATCAATGTACGTGGTTTTTAGAAAATACTCTGTCAGACATTCGTCCATACAAGTCATCCAGGAACAGGAAGAACCGAAGGCACCCTCCTACTACATCCAAAGATCAGTAGCGAGTAGCCTTTGCAACCCGCAATATCTCAACCACGAACGTATCACATCAGAAAATCTCTGGTTGCAAGCCAGGGAAGTTGGACAGCAATCCTTCCGCTTATGAAGACCCACGGTCTTCAGTTGCTCTATCTCGATCAGCTTCTAAATATCTTCAACGTTTACGTATTTGCTGGTCGGAATGGTTTTCGAATGTAAATTTGATCCCTGTCTTTCTGTACCAACAATCGATTTGGCTAGATTTTGGTAGTCGGTGATTTGACTATCAAAATATACAACCATCACCCATAGAAAAATAAACTGGGTTTATTGGTTCAGTATACAACACCACTTGGCCTCTTTAGTTAAACAGTCATTAATTAAATTACTAAATCTCCCAATACTTGTAATATCGCATTCTCACTTCTTATTTCCAATTATATTTGTTTAGCTCATAACTCTTCAATCAGTAGATTATAGTATCCTTCACAGAAATATTAACTTAACTCCCTCAACTATTCTCGTTACTAAACTAATATCGTCCTTGGAAAATCATGAAGTCGTTACAAGTTGGGGTATTTTATTTACCTCTCAGACCTTGAGACGACAACATTCTTATCTTCCGGATAAATATGAGTTTATCAACGAACCTCATTCCAATAATTTTCCCAACACTTCTATTTACTATACGATTTTAAACATGGTTTTTAACTCCATTTATTTTTGAAAACTCTCTTTTCAATCTCAAAAGCATGCTTTCTCAATTTTAAAACATCTCTAGCTCCTCGACTTCTGGCTTTTAAATTCCATTTATCTTCCTTCAGATTACAAATCCCATTTTAAACTGATTTCAACTCTTATATAACATCAACCCATTTAACATGCCTTATAATTTCCAATTTGGATTTTTATTTATAAAAAAATCCGACCAATAGAAATTACAGTTCATACTAAATATCAGTTTGTTTGCAATTCCATTTAACTACCTTTACAACTTCATAACCCCCATTTTAAAGGATTTAGTTTTAAGATTTATCACTTTGGTCATTATTAAAATAATAATAATCAATCCCAAAATCTTTAGGAATCAGTTTGATTACTCCAACATTAGTACTTAATCTTCCTTTTAGATTGTTAAAATAATAATAATCTATTAAAAATAATTAATGATTCAATAATTTATTTAATTACTTATCTTGGTTTAAAACAGTTAACTTAGTAACTCAAAACAAGGTTAATCCGTAAACTATTTCCATTAGTCCTTTCTTTAAATCACTTCAAATAATTCCCTTTAATTTAATTATTAATCTAATTAAATTAAATTAATTAATCGCAATAAATTGTTATTTAAAGCAATTAATTCAATCCTTAACCATTTGGTTAATTTCTGATCATCGCTTAGAAAACCCATTAACATAGGAATTCGCTCCATATACTCGTTTAAAATTCCAAAATAATTATTTTGCTTTAATAAACCTTTATTCAAATAATCGATATAAAATAGATTTCAAATCCGCCTCTTATTTATAAAACCAATTTTATAACTTTCTTTCCATTTATTTACCTAACGGTAAATAAATTCTTATAAAACAATTTATTACTAGGCCATCTGCTGGAAATTACCCAACCAATATCACACATTGGTTAATAACCAACACATGTCGCGTTTTAATTTAATGATCAACAATGAATCAATCATTTCATCATTCTGGTTAAATAATTCATATAATATAATATGAATATAACAACGAATCTGAGGAATTCTGTTGGATTCCTCCAACCTGTCCTTCCCTACATCAAAATGGGTTACCTCAAATTCAAACGATAATATATTTATCATGGTAAATAGAATCAAACACTTTAACTAATAACAGTCAACCATCAAGATGTAACATCCATTCAAGCATCAGATATTTATTTAATACGTTTATATTATTATAAACGTAACCGACGAGGTAAGTTACCTGGTTTGGAATCTAATCGATAAAATAACGATTTTATTCAATTAAATTAAACAAACGTTTAATTTAATCAATGAATATTAAAAATATTCAACAGAAATGCAAACAGTCATTCAATCATCAACCATTAGCAAACATTGCACATAAAATAAAAACCCGGCTTATAGGAATTATAAGCGGAATAAACTGAGTGAGTTGAACTCACCTTGGGTTTCCATTTGTCGCTGAAATGGTTTGTTTTGATTAAATTAAACAATCGTCTAATTAAAACTACCAGCTGTGCCACAATTCTGTCTGAACCAACTCCAAAATATTACGTTCGTGAATACGGTCACAACGCCCTCTGACTTGTTCCATTCTGTTACTGTATAACCAGGATATGATTTAATACGCTATTCACTTATTAAATTTATTATTATTTAATTAGGCATGTTCGCAAGTTTTGGTTACGCTATTCATATAACAAGCCACAATCTACCCATAATTAAGTTAGGCACTTTTATATATGGTTTGGACATATTCTTTTCGCGTTAATAGGTCAATCCTGGCCATGTTAAACATCTCTTTGGTATATAATAATCGGGTTTACTATAAACCTGAGGGTATGTAAACTGATCATTCGATTAACTCGATTATGCATGAACTAATTTCCCCAACTTACGTGAAACTACCCAGGATCCCGACAACTTTCGATTTTATTAAAATAGTATGTCACACGTACTGTCAAAATGTTTACTTCAACTATAAATTTGAAGGTGGACTTGGCTGAATTAAATGTTTTGAAATAATTCATCACTTTGCATAAATGATCCTCACTAACAGGGATTTGGCATTATTAAACGTTAAAATTTAAATAATCGGTTAACATACTAGCTCACCATTGATTCGCTCACCACTGCTTCTGGCTTTCTCCTTTCACTGCTTTCCATCGCCTCATCCCTTCTCACGTTCAGTCACTCATCGTACAATCCCATTGTATATATGTACATATAATATATGTACTACATATTGCAATATTGTGTGTGTGTGTATATTTACATGTAAATGTGAACAATGTATTTGCAAACTTCTCATGCACAGCTTTTTGTGTTTGAAAACATCAAACAACTACAAACATACATTGACGTACATTCTTATTCACTCCTACACGTATTGTTTTTTCATTTACACTTCTCGCCGCGTCGCGCTAGACCATGCAAAAACATGTGAAGCGTGGACGCGACATTAGGTCAACAACAACTTGTTTACGTTACGACATAAACAAGGGTCGACAACTAACCTTTACATTTATGAGTTTAAAGGAATTAGACGATTAATTAGAAATAATTCTTTCAACTCAAAGTACATCATGCCAAGACAAGACGTACTTTGGGGGGCAAATGTTAACCGGCCTTTTGGTATGGTTCCCAAAAGAACACCAGACACGCTCGATTCAACACATCGTATGATGTTAAAGTCCGAAGTGTCGCCATGAAACCAAGAACACGAGCTTTGAGGAGATCGCACAAGAAAGAGCCTCACAGCTCCTCAAAATAGTGCACTTAGCACATTTCGTACCCCTCAATATATATATATATATATATATATATATATCTTATCCCATAATATATGTATTTCGGATCCCTCTATCTCGTATCCCTCATTACCACCAAACTTCAGATCCCTCCACAATGTACCCAAATACTTCGACTCCCTCTCCTCTAGAGATCTTCGAATCCCTCGCCACAAAGTATTTTGAATCCCAGATCCTTCAGATCCCTTTGCCTCATATCCAAAGACACGACTCCCTTCTCTCCGCAAAATACCATATCCCTCTATACTATGTATTTCGGATCCCTCTTCACCAGGAGTTTCGACTCCCTCTAAATAAACTTTTGAGTCCCCCTTAACACCGTACCCCAAAGGGATACGAGCTCGTATCCCTTTGGGGATACGAAAGGCTCGTATCCCTTGGAGATACGAAATAGCCGTATCCCTTTGGGATACAAACATTTTCCTACTTCATGGGAGAGAGTCGAAATGCCGAATATAAGTCCTCAGGGATACGGAAATCTACATAGTGGTCCCCAAAACTCCCCTACTCTCACCTAACCTCTCCACTATAAATACCCCAAAGCTCACACTTCAAAGGGGTTGGAAGTTGGCTGATTTGACACCTCTTGAAAGCTCCAAGTGACCTCTTTAATGGCATCCTTGCTTTGAGGAAGAAGAAGCATTAAAGTTACTTTTTCCTAATATTCATATATGAGAATTATAACCCCAACATACTTGAAAATGTTTGTAACTAATGTCATGACGTAGTTGTAAGCTTGTAACTTATTATTGTCAACAAAATATCAGCAAACTCTTCCAAAGTGGACGTTGGCCCCTCACGGGACCGAACCACTATAAATCTATTGTGTCATTTACTGCTTTCTGAACATATTTTCCATGCGAAACATAATTCTCTAAGTGACGAAGAATCTTTGGGTGTTACGACATTTTTTGCCGTCAATTCATCATTAAGAGATTCACTAGAGGTGCCTCTTCTCAGCAAGACGTGAATAATGTTCATCATTGTCCTTTCACACGAGAATTTAGGAACTCCCATAATCCGCCGGACTTCAAGCTTCCAGTCTTAGAATCCTACAATGGAAGGACAGATCCCACCATACATCTCATGCGCTACATGCGTCACATGGAAGTACTATCAGCATTAGCTAATGTCATGGCCAAGTGCTTCCCTTTCTTCCTAACCGATATTGCTGGCATGTGGCTTCGATAGCTAACAACTGAATTGATCAATAGTTGGAATATGTTGGTCACTCACTTCATCGAACAGTTAGAAGTTCATATATCTCAACCAAAAAACGCTATGTTCCTCACATTCATCACACACCGGTCCGGCAAGACCCTATGCTCTTTCTTAGAAAGATTCAATGCGACTGTAGCATCGTTCGATTGACCCGAGCCATCGATGATGCTTATGGCCGCCATGGCTGGCGTCTTGGATAGAACAGATTTCAAGATTTCCCTTACTAGGGACCCCCAAGGATATTGGAGGCTTATACTCCGAAGCAGACAGATTCCTTCGGCAAGAGGATGTTAATATCGAGACGGAAAATCTTGAGATACATGCTACGAAGGAGGAGGACCATCCTCTGCTGCCCAGAACAAAGGAAAGAGGAAAGCCTCGGAAAAGAATGACAGGAATGTGCGGTTCCGGAGAGAACCCAAGTATAATCATTACACAAAGCTCAATTCCTCACTACTAGATATATAACTCGATGTGCGAGGATCTCTTCCTTTTCCCAAGCCTCCTGGGAGAGAGACGACCCAAAGAGAACACGAATCAGGAAAGCACTGCATGTTTCATGACATGGTAGGTCATGGCACTAATGACTATAGACACTTGCGTGATCTCATCGAACGGGTTAGACATGGAGAGCTACCCGAGTATGTCAAGAAATCGGTGGCATCCGCACTGCCCCTGCTACCCTCCAAGGCTCATTAGAATGGATCCCACACTCCTCGGAATGGGATGGACCCAGAGCCAAGAACTCGTGGCATCATCATCATCTGATCTGGATTAGTTCACCCTGAACCTACTACATCTCTTAGGATATAAGAGATACACCACTTTTTAGGTGTTTTTATTATTCTCAATGGTTATATCGGCTTAAACATATACAGAGGTTAGGCTCTAACTCTCAGACATGACCTATCCTCCATAACAGAGCTACTTTATGAATAAAACAGTTAGGTTGAAGTACACACGTATGAGATTAGGATGTAATCCTTAGGCATGCTCCGGATTCAACCATGAACCGATCAGGATTTGTTTTAGTTATGTAATAATTTTTAGACATTTATAAAGTTTTATTTCTTAAGCATGAATTATGTTTGACAAGCATAAGTATCTAGCCAGGATGTAAATGGATCCTCAATCCAAAACTGAGTATGACTTACACTCATCCCTCTGGTATGGTCGATACCTAGGCACACAACTCACTCGTTAGGACATGATGAACGAAATTCTCCTATATAAAATATGCATGGTTCATGCTCCACTGTGTGGTATGGATTATACCGTGAGTATGGTTTATACTCGTTCCTTCACTAAGGTTATGATTAATACCTATGCCTAAACTTTACTTGTCAGGATATGGAAAACTTGGCTCCTTTTCCAAATAAGTATGTATTGCACCCAAATCAGACTTCCAAGTATGGATTATACTTAGGCAAGTCCCACTACTTTTCCAGGATGTGGCATAAGAAATTATAACATCCGAATATGGCATATACTCAAACTCCTGGATGTGGTTTATACATCGCTTTAGAACTTCTAGGTATGGTTTATACCCCTATGAAGCTTATCCGGTATGGTTTATACCCCCATTTTAAACTCCTGGGTATGGTTTATACCCCTCTTTAGATTTCCTTGTATGGCTTATACCTGAAGAACTAAGCTTCCTTGTTAGGATTTGGCAAGAAAACTCGATCACTATCTATGTATGGTTTATGCTTCTGACAAACACCAAAAACATGGCCTATGCTTGAAAACATCGAACATCATAGTCGGGGTTCGACATGTTTATTTTAGGCTCTTTACATGTATGGATTAACTTGGCAAGGTCCCGATCCTTCTGTTTTTCTCCAAGATCAATACGGTATGGTCGATGGTTTTATGGAATTCTTGGATTTCTACTAGCCATAATACGATCCTCAGTGATCGTCGATTTTCTGGACTTCTCATAATATGGTTTGGCGCAACCATGGCTTTTCGGACTTCTATTGGACTTCTATTCATCATTCTCTTCAAGATCTAGAACAAAACTTCCTTTTCCAAAAAAGATATGTTCTGGGGGGCAAAGTGTTGACCAACTTTTTTGGTAAAAGCCGTCACAACAAAAATAAATCAAGACTTCCGCCAAAAGACCGCGAAACTGGCTTTCTCTCTCTCGAAGACCTTTGTTTGGTTCGATCAAATTATGGGCCGACCTCAACAAACCTCGGCAAAGACAGACATCCATGTTTGGGCCTGGTCAGAGCTTCCAAGTCGGTCGATCAATCAGATTATTCCTGGAACACCGGACTGATCTTAAATTGTCGGGCCAAGCCTTGCTCTATAGGATGAGGTCATGTTCCCAACGCTATAGAATCAGTCAGCTTTGACTTGCACTACTTTTTATGCACCATATTTTGAGCTCCATGTATGCCATAATTCTCGAGGAGAACTATTACTCAGTAAGGGACTAGGTCCCTCCGCCTACAACTACTTTTTGGGATCTAATACCACATGGCCGACACCGGATAGGATGCATGCCATGTAGCACTCCAATCGGCCCACCTTCTTGCCTATAATTTCACCTTTTCCCGAAATGGAAAATGGGGATTCTCTCTTCTGAAAGTTGACGGTTGGCATTCTAAAAATAGCCCACTGTACACTCCAAAGAAGCTATATTGTAACACAAGGATTTTGTGTATAAACCACTTCTTTCTCTACTTTCTTTCAAAGAAAAGCAACCGTAACCTATAATTGGCAGTATAATCAAAGATTATAAAGTGGACGTATGCTTGGTTGAAGCCAAGCTAGCAATAATTTTTTTACATGTCCCCTTTATTTATTTTCTTTTCTTGCATTTTGCGATTGTGATTGTGTGTGGTTTACGCATTTTAGAGGTTGACTGTCACTAGGCCAACTTTGGATGTTAACAGACCAAAATGCCCTTCCTCTTCTTCATTGAGTGAAAATGTGTTGACTTGGTCAACAATGCCCAGATAGTGGCTTCAACGTCCAAGAAATAGCTCCAATGTCCAAAAGTGTGAAAATATGTCTAAAAACATGACAAATGTCCAATTAAATGTCCAAAAGTTGAAGGAAAACTCATACACAACGTTTTAGAGATCCAAGCTATGTCCAATAGTTATGGAGAAGAAGGTGGCTACCATTAATGATGCTTAAGAGCTCCAAGAAGTCCAAAATACCAAATGAGAACCAACCCCTATAAATGCCAAGCTTGAGGGTATTTATTGGTGAGTTTTGGGTGTTTCAGCCCAAATTTCGTATCCCTCGAGGATACGAAATTTGCATCCCGAAATCAAAGTTGAAAAAACCAAAGTTAATGTCAAAATTCTACATCCCATAGCCAAAAATTTCGAATTCCTGAAAAATAGCTAAACAAGCGTGCTGATTAGGATAAAAACGATGATCAACACAGTAAAACCTTATGCTAATGTGATCTGGCACGTTACCAGGTCCAAATACTTCGGACCCCAAAAAATCAGTGAAAACACGGGTGGATCAAGTAAAAATGGGTGAACCGCGCATACTTGCCACATGCCGGATCCGCTTGCCATTTACCACGTTTTTTTCGAATCCCTCCTTTATGCCAGAATTTTGTATCCCTCTGCCTCGATACGAATATGTGGAAAATTTTGAATCCTGCAGTGCACACCGCCCTATTTTTTGTATGCTAAGATTTTGACTCCCCCTTTACAACTTTTCGAATCCCTTGCCTGATTCAAGCAAAAGCCTGTCGGGACCGAGTGCGATGCACGATTTCGAATCCCAGGAGTGATTCGAAATGTAAAGGATTTGAAATCCCCTAGCCAAGCCAAAAATTGTAAAATAATTTTTTTGTGTGATCTAACCGAGTACAATACGCAGATCCAAGTTGTTTTCACGTGTTGATCCATAGATTTTGAGCATGCTAAACGTGCCAAACCCAAAAATTGCCAGATTTGCCAAGGTGATCAGCCAGGGTTGTGCACGTGGATTTTTCATGATTTTTCCGTGCCGATTAGGCATTTTTGACATGTCGAATTAGTTTTTGCCGATTTTCCAGATTTTGATGACATGAGCCACGCAAACCATTTTCATGATCGTGTCATGTCGATCAGTTATTTTTAAGTGCGCATCACTGATTTTCACCAAAATCATATTTTTTTTGTGTGACAAGTTTTGCTATGAGATCGGACCGACGTGCTCAAGCATTTTGAGATGATCGGACCGTCGATCGCGTATTTTAGTACACTAGTTTTTTCGAGTCCATTAGTGATGATTTTACGAATCGACATCATTTCCAATCCTTTTTTGAATATGTTGCGGCTTCGATCAAATTGCTTTGTGTTATCTGACAATGTTATTGATGCTTGAGCGCATTGCTAACCAAAATCTCGACGAGCGGCAGCTTCAACCAAAAAGCATGTCAACATTTTTCCCTCTAAATCATGTCTTGCTTGATCCAAGGAAGATGTGTTTTGCGAGAAGAAGACAAATCCATAAATCCAAAAACCCATGATCACCTGGGATCGTATTATCTTCGAGTCAGAAAACCAAAAAGCTAAAACTTTGATGGAAGTCGTCGACCACTTCAGATCATATTAGTTAGAAATCCAGGATCACTTTGAATCGTATTAATTAGAAGTCCATTGAAGGCCGACGATCGTTTTGGGTCATATTAGAAAGGAAAGCTGACAATTATTGGGATTGTATTAGGATGGGTTGCTGAACTCAGGGTGCTTGAAACCCAGAAAATAGGAAGCCATAGGCTTGCTGAGACTTGCCGGAGCAAGTATGTACCTACAAAAGGGAACTTCGCACTTGGCGGACCAAGTTATATAACATTAGGTGCATGAAGGGTCAGGCTATAAAGATTCTCGTGATAAAAGAGTTGCGATAAGGAACTCCCATGCTTGGCAGACCAAGTCAGTTAGTTCTTATGTTCGGCCAACTTATTCAGGGAATCTTAACACCCGATAGACCCAATCTTTGGAGGAAGTCGCAGACCGGAGTCCGAAGCTAGGAACTAGAGTTAAAAATTCGTTCCTGACTGATTAGGAAAAGGGAGTCCAAAGTCTTATATTTATACTGGATGGATCCAGTGCGGGGGAGACCAGAGTCTTATATTTATACTGGACGAATCCAATGTGCAGCCGAAGCGTTATGTTTATACTAGATGGATTCAGTGTGGAGTAGGAGCTCTATGTTTATAATAGATGGATCCCGTGTGGATCCAGAGCCCTATGTTTATACTGGATGGATCCATTGTACAATCAAATCCCTAATGTATTATTTTATTAATTCCACATAAGTACAACGGTCGTTAGTCCAACTCCAAGCACGACTGGAGACCACAAACCAGTTCTGTGCGTATGGTCTGACGTTGCTGCTTTAATTACATGGAAAAGGAAATAAAAATGTGAGAAGTTGCTAATAACAAAAATGATATAAGCGTTGGACCGGGGTACGGGGAAGCCAAAGAGGATCTAAAGTGCCAGGTCAGTCGATGATGATGCCCTAAGGGCGACCAGTTTTGCCCCTATCATAAGGTGTTATAGAGGGAATATCAGGTGGTGCAGCTATTGTAGTCGGATTCAGGAAGTAATTCAATAGATCGCCACGCCTGAAGCGGGCTTCAACACGATCATGCAACTACCTGTAGTGATTAATGTATGACCTGGCAGTTCATGGAATAAGGTGTATTTGTCAGATCTTTCCTGCTGCGGAGTCAGGTCTCTTTTGGGAGGCTTCGGGAAAGGTGCGGTTTCTTGTGTGTTGGGATAAATCCATTTCAGTCCACGAGTGAGCTCAGTGTAGGCTGGGTACTTTGGCTCGAAGCGTGTATGTGAGTTCTGGTTGTCTCGAGATTTACCTTTGCCTTTGTCGAGCATAAATAGTCCTAAGCCTACTGTGGAGTTGGTTTGATGAAGGGGATTTTCATCGTGGGAGTCCTCCTCCTTAAGAAATCTTTCAGCCTCAAAGTAGAATTCAACGAGATCCCTGGGCGAGTCTCGTCGCAAAGAGACTTTGAAGTCGGTCTTGTCAAGAACGCCGGAGACGACAACCATTAGGACAATGGACGGATCCGACCTGTCAACAGAGGATACTGCCGCGTTGAATCATTCAATAAATTTGCATAGAGTCTCGCTTGTTCTCTGCTTGACGGACGTCAAAGTCACGACGTTCCTTGGTTGAGAAATATGAACTTTGAATTGCTCGATGAATCCTGCAACCAAGACATTCTAACTGTTAATAAATTCCGGTTCCAACTGTCTGAACCCTAAAGCTACAACGTTCGTAAGATAAAGCGGGAAGCACTTGGCCATGACGCCATCCGAGGCCGAATGTACTTCCATATGGCGCATATAGCACATGAGATGGAGAGTAGAATCCTTCCTACCATCGGAAGCTTCTAGCACTGGAAGCTTGAAGTCCGGTGGGTTCTGAGAGTCCCTGATATTGGGAGTGAAGGGGCTGTGAGTAACGCAGTCCAAGCTGGCATGTGGTGCCCCATTGTGGGCATTGTGTCATGACATCAGCAACTTGACTTTCACCGCCCATGTGTGACGACCCCAAATCCCGTACAGACGGAGACAAGGGTTATCTTTGGAATATAACACAGAAAGAGATAATAGCAGAACAGAATTAAGTAAATACACCAGATAATGAACAATAGAATATACTGGATAAAAGAAATCATCAGAGATACACAGTATACATGATCTTACTTAGTACAAATACAGTTCAGCTATACATAAATGTCTACAGCGGAAAATAAACAAAATATGTACTATAGGAGCTGAACAGCATAAAAAGAAATAAATGATAGAATCCATCTTCAGCTCCAGCTATCCAGAAAGAACCAGCTAAACCTGAATACAAGGCTGCTCGTGTAGAAAAAGGGGCACCCGAGTTTGAAAGTGAAACAAACTATGAGTCAGTCATGGGACTGGTATGAGAATTCTACTCAACACATATATAATTTGGCTAATCACAGGACCACGCCACTTTCGTGGAACGTGTAACAACCCGTATTTTCAATAACCTGTTATAACGTAAATCAAAGCAGAATTTAATTCTAAAATCTGAATCAAGGGAAACGGGCTATGCCATTGCGTTCGTCTCGGAAAAATACGCGAAATAGAGTCCGAGTTTTCGAAAATCGAAGTCCGTATGATCCGATTAAGGCCCAACGAAGTTTTCAGAAAAATTCAAAGTAAAAACAGATTTCAAATTCAAGTTTGAATTTGAAAATTAGGTCATACAGGGCTAGGCGGGAAAATTCCCGCCAGAGCACCCAAGTCGACAGCCCTGTCGACTTGGGGGTCGACTTGGTTGGACCCAAGTCGACAGCCCTATCGACTTGGCTGTCGACTTGGTCCAGCCGGGCTGTTTAGCCTGGTGCACCATTTTGAGATTGTGTTGAGCTTGGGGGCCAGATTCGGTTTTGAGGGCTGAGATTGGAACTAGGGTTTAATCCTAAGGCTAGAACTAGTCCTAATCTCTATAAATAAGGCCCTAACCTAAACCTAAACCATCATTAATCAATCCTACAACTAAACTATGGAAAATGTTTACCTCTCATGGCCTCCACTCTCTTCATAAAATTCCTAAATAAATTTTTAAGAGATTTTCCATGCATACAAGTGTTTTCAAGCTTGTATGAGCATCATTAGCTTGCATTCAAGTCAAGTTTCTATATTTGCATCATAAAGAAAGAGTTTTGATCATTTTGGCTCAAGGGTTTTGCTTGCATTTTGGGTTTAATTGATTTCATAAGGGCTTTGTCATATTCTTGTGACTTCCTAAGCATAGTAAGCCCTATTCTACTTTCATACTTAAACTCTAAAGTTAAATGTATGATATGCAAGTTTATATGCAAGTTTACTATGCTATGATATGCAAGTTTATCATGTTGTGATATGCAAGTCTATATGCAAGTATGCCATGTTATGATATGCAAGTTCATCATGTTATGTTATGCAAGTATGCCATGTTATGATATGCAAGTTCATCATGTTATGTTATGCAAGTATGCCATGTCATGATATGCAAGTTTATCGTGTTATGTTATGCAAGTTTGATATGCAAGTTTGTCATATGATATGCAAGTTATGTTATGCAAGTTTGGGTTGAACATTTTGTTCATGCTATCATGTTATGCAAGCTTATCTTGGGTTTATGAACATAAAGCTTCAAGCTTTATGCCAAAGGTTGCATTTTGGCAACATGTAAGTTATCATATCTCTTATGATAACTTGCATGTGAGGCTAAATGCGAACTTATGGCCATTTTTACATGTCATTTATCACCATGTATCACCAATATGCTAAGTTTGGTTTTATGCATGCTTTTGAGGCCTAATGCAAGTATATGAACATATGTACATTTCATATGCCACCATGTTGAACTTGTGGCTTCAACACTTTTATGTCATGATTATGCCAAGTTCCCTCTTTCTATCCTTTATGCGCTATGGCGATATGTAAGCGATGGGATTGCGTTTGGGGTTAGGTAAACTTAAAAAGACATAAAAACATGAGCTTGGGAATTTACCTATTAAGTTAGGTATACCCATTGGGAATTTACCTATTAAGTTAGGTCTACCCAATTGCTTGAAAATTTGTAACATGTTTTGGAAACATGATGGACATGACACTTAGAAAAGATAAGTGTGACCAACTCGAGGTTGGGTTGAGTTTGTAGCGTAAACCTACCCGGAACCGACCGGCTTAACTAGTTGCTACAAACAATAGGACCCAATGTGAGAAGTTGGCCATGTTGTACCTTGAACCCGAGGTTAGACCAAGTTGTGGTGTAAAGCTACCCGGAACCGACCGGCTTAACTAGTAACCACAACAAGGTCTAATGTGAGAGGTTAAGGCGCATTAAATTAATTAATGCCTCGTGATTAGGGTTAAGTCATGGTCCACTTAATACTTAACCAATTTGGGCTTGGTAGATTAGTCAGGGTTAAGTCGTGAACTCATAGTTACACTTAACCAAGTTAATCCATGATTATCAAGAGGGTTAAACCGTACTTAACCCACTAGAAAAATCCTAGCAATGGGGGCCCACTCCAGCAGTAACCCCAGTTTGTATCATTAAGGCCCTAGGGACTAGGCTAGGGAGGGGGCACGATTACTAGGCTGGAGGTAAGCGACCAAATAAACGACGGCCGGGTGGTACGCCGATGTAGTTCCGGACGGACTATGGTCGTGCACGTAGTCCGTATTTGGAGAAGTCACCCATGGGTACCAGTAGATCGAGACTGTGCACTCATGTTTATGGTGTCCAGGGGTTGGCACCCTAGGGCTTGATACACCCGAAGGGTGGACCCGGCACAGTTCGACTACAATTATGTTTGGGCCGTATTGACACCAACACGTGACGAGTTAGGCTTATAGGGAGCCGTTCGACTAGACCGTTTGATTTGATCTCGTGTTAGGGTCACTTCATGTTATTGGACCTCGTGTTTGGGTCACTTCATGTTATTGGACCTCGTGTTTGGGTCACTTCATGTTATTGGACCTCGTGTTTGGGTCACTTCATGTTATTGGACCTCGTGTTTGGGTCACTTCATGTTATTGGACCTCGTGTTTGGGTCACTTCATGTTATTGGACCTCGTGTTTGGGTCACTTCATGTTATTGGACCTCGTGTTAGGGTCACTTCATGTTATTGGGCCAAAGCTTGGGCCAAGGGATCAATACTTGTTTATTCAAGTCATGTTAGTTTGCTAGTACACCTGTGGTGCAGAACCTTAAACCTGATTATGCGATGACACCTTTATCTACCTTGTTAGTTAATCATCATGCTAGTATGTTGTTACCCTTATGTTCATCCCTGCTTCTCATGCCAGTTAACTTTACCAGTTTACATTGATTGTAGTAGGGCTTACTCAGTCTTTTTGACTGACCTGTTTTCTTTCGCCTCTTTTCTTCCGTTTCCCCCCCCCCCAGGTTCTCAGGGAGGGAATACTGGAGCTTAGCTTGGATTTCTGATCGCTTGCTTGTGGGATTTTAGCTCATGTACGGTCTTGGCATGAAGCTAGCTATGGTTATCACTTATTTTGGGGATAGTACTTATGTATTTCAGTTTTCAGATGATGTTGTTTTATCTAGACTTGTTTATTTGGAAAGTTGACATTATGTTGTACCAGACTTATTTTGAAATGGTTTGAAATCTTCCGCTGTTTTATCTATGTTATTTACTCTGTTTACATATATACATATGTTCTTGTTCTGCCTTGATATATCATTATGCATGTTTACCTGATTCAAACGCCCCTCCAAAGTCAGAGTGCTTGCAAGAGTCACCCTGGCGGAGTTGGGGTGTTACATTTGGTATCAGAGCATATGGTTTGCGAGAAGGAACAAAAAAGGTTTTTAGAAAAATTTTGGAAATCTATTTTCAAAACCAAGTATAAAGTATTTTCCAAAGAAAAGTCTAGTATATTTTAAAGGCTATTCCCCAAAAAGCCATTAGCAAAATTCCTTCGTTTCTCTCCATTCTGAATCTATCTTTTTCTTCGTTTTCAGTATGGCCAATAACTTTGCTATTCCGGAGGGAGTACACGTACCTGTTTGGTATAGGAGACTTTTGGAGGCTAGGGCGACAGAAGCCGGCCCCGCCAATGTTCCTCCCCCTCCTCCGGTGGTTAATGTTTCTCCTCCTCCTCCCATAGCTGATGTTTCTCCTCCCCCTCAGCATCCTCAAGCTGACTTCGCAGAGATTTGCAAGGACTTTAAGGCGATGGGTTGCAAGAATTTCATTGGAACCGAGACTTATGTAGAGGCAAGGAATTGGTTGAAAGAAACCGAAGATCTTTTTGCCTTCTTTGATATAGATGACCGTAGGAAGGTTTTATTAGCAGTGTGGTTAATAAAGGAAGAAGCTGCACGTTGGTGGGTGGTTACCACCGCTACTAGGCCAATTGAGACTTGGGATGACTTTCGGGGAAAGTTTGGACTAAGGTTCCTATCACTGAAGCAAGGGGGCATGACTATTAGGGAATACATAGATAAGTTTAATCAACTGGCTCAGGTCAGTTTAGACTTGGTTAACACAGCTCAGAAGAAGGCCCTATACTTTGCTCTAGGATTAAACGAACCATTACATGGTTTAGCCATGACTCACATACCCTTGGGGGCAACTTTCGAGAGTTTGGTGAATATGGCCTTACTCAATGAAGAAAATAGGAGTGACAAGAAGGAGATCAAGATGAATGATACTCAAGTCAAGAAGACTGATTCCCAGTGGGAAGGAAATCAGGGTGATCCAAGCGGTCAGAGCAGTCAAGGCAATAAGAACAAGAACAAGAGTCAAGGCAACAGGGGGAACAACAACAAGGGCAATAACGACAAGGAGAAGTGCTTTACTTGTGGAAGCTCGACTCATCTAAACAAGGATTGCAGGAAAAGGAAGGGCACTTGCTTTAACTGTGGAGAAATGGGGCATTTCACTAGGGATTGCCCGAAGAAGCAAGGGCAAGGCCAGGGTCAGACTCAGCGTGCTGGACCTTCAGGAGGGCAAGTTCATGCTCTCAATGCCGCTCCAGTTCCCGATCGAGGTAGTATTTCTGTTGAGAGCCTTGTATATATTTCTGATTTTCCAGTTCGTACCTTGTTTGATTCTGGTGCATCGCATAGCTTTATCTCATCTGATCTTGTTGATAGTTTGCACCTAAGTACTAGTCTAGTTTATGATCCCGTGTGTGTTTCAAATCCAATTGGGGGTTTCGCCCATTTGTCTATGATCTACGTGGATTTGAAAATCTCTATCTTGAGTGTAGAGTTCTCGTGTGATGCTTATATTCTCGGTTTCATGGGGTATGGGTTGATTTTGGGCATGGATTGGTTGTCCAGTTTTGGAGCCATCCTTGATTTTTGGGCATAGGGTTGTGAGGCTCATGATTCGCCTCGGTAATACCCTAAAAATTTCTAGTAACCCTACGAGTCCCGTCATGTTGTGTTATCTTGAATCCCTCAACTCGTCTATCGATAGTTGGTAATCGGTGAGGGTGGTCCGAGAATATCCTGATATCTTGGGTGAAGTGAAGGGGGTTACCCCTAAGCGAGAGTTTGATTCCCGCATTTATCTGGTTGATAATGCCAAGATAGTTTCGTGGCCGGTAAGGCACATGGTCCCGTAAGACGGGAGCTAAGTAAGCAAGTGAAGGAGTTGCTTGAGAAGAACTTCATTAGATGAAGTATATCTGAATGGGGAGCGCCTGTAGTATTTACTACCAAGGCAGATGGTTCTCTTCGACTTTGTATTGATTATCGTGAGTTAAAGAGAATAGACAACCATTGCCAAGGATTGATGATTTGTTCGATCAGCTTGTAGGAACATCTGTTCCATCAGCTCAGAGTAGCTGAAGATAGTATAGACAAGACTGTGTTCAGAACTCCGGATGGACTGGTCATGCCATTCGATTTGACTAATGCACCCGCCTACTTCGTGGACTTGATAAGTAGGGTGTCTATGGAGTTCCTGAACGAGTTTGTGGTAGTCTTCGTAGATGATATTCTGATCTTCTCTAAGGATGAGGAAGAGCACGCAAGGCATCTCGTGGAGGTGATGGGTACGCTTAGAGCGCATCAGTTGAAGGCTAAGTTCTCCAAGTGTCATTTTTGGAGAAGGAAAGTTAGATTTCTTGGGCACCTAGTTTCTAAGCAAGGCTTAGCGGTGGATCCCGCTAAGGTAGTTGCAGTTCAGGATTGGAAGACTCCAAGGAATGCAACCGAAGTAAGAAGTTCTCTCAGTTTAGTTAGTTAGTAAGCGTCCCTTGAGTTTAGACCTACCCTTCTGGATCAAGTAGGGACTTCACAGATAGAAGACCTGCAGTTAGTCAAGATCATGGACAAGATGACTCGAGGCGAGATGATAAGTCACCTCGCTATAGATGACAAGGGATGGCTAAGACGCGATGAGAGAAAGAAGGTTCTTGATGATGCACATCACCCGAGGAGGTGGCCGAGTTTGTCCAAAGGTGCGGTTGTGCCAACAGGTTAAAGGCCGAGTCATAGAAGCCCGGTGGGCTATTGCATCCTCTAGACGTTCCACTATGGAAGTGGGAGAGTATCTCCATGGATTTTATCGATGGGCTACCAAGGTCAAGGAAAGGGAATACGAGCATTTGGGTTATTGTGGATAGACTTACGAAGAGTGCCCATTTCATTCCGGTGAAGAGCAAGAGGACCGCATCTTGGCTAGCGTCTGTATATCTTCGTGAGATTGTGAGACTACATGGAGTCCCTTCTAGTATAGTCAGTGACCGTGACCCAATCTTTACAAGTCAGTTCTGGAATAGCTTGCAAGAAGCTATGGGCACGAAGTTGAATCTAAGTACGGCTTATCACCCACAGACGGACGGTCAAACCGAAAGGGTGAATAGGGTACTCGAGGATCTGTTGAGGCTTTGTATTCTGGATTTTGGTGGTACTTGGGAAGACCATCTTCCTCTTGTTGAGTTTGCATATAATAACAGTTATCAGGCAAGCATAGGGATGGCACCATTCGAAGCTTTATATGGGAGGCCGTGCAAGTCGCCTACATGTTGGTGGGAGACTACAGATGAGCTTATACTTGGGCCTGATATGATCAGAGATACATCCGAGAAGATCGAGTTGATTCGGAGACGGATGAAAGCGGCCCAAGACCGACAGAAATCCTATGCTGATAAGCGAAGAACTAATTTGGAGTTTGATGTTGGGGATATGGTTTTCGTGAAGGTTTCTCCTTTGCGGAATGTGGTCTGATTTGGAGCCGTTGGGAAGTTAGCACCGAGGTTTGTTGGACCATTCCCTATTATAGAGAGGATCAGGCAGATGGCTTATAGAGTGAAGTTGCCCGAGAAGCTTGCCGGAGTACACGATGTTTTTCATGTCTCGCATCTCCGGAAGTGTTTACATGAATCAGTAGAGGTTGTTGAGCCAAGTGTTCTGAAAGATGTGGAAGTGGAGAAAGAGGCTACCTTGAGGAGAGCTCCGATTCGTATCTTGGGGACGGAGACCAAGAAGCTAAGGAATCGAGAGGTCAAGTTGGTGAAGGTTCAATGGGGTGAAGCCGAAGAAGACGCAACTTGGGAAACCGAGGAGAAGATGCGTGGGCTTTATCCATTCCTTTTTGAGGGTACACTCTCAATCTCTTTTCTTTGTTAGCATATCTTTCTCTTTGCTATCCATGTTTATCTAGTTTATCGTGTTAATCTTGTCATGAGAACCTTAGGTAGAAACCCTTTGGATGAAACATGTGCTTGAAACATGTTATGCTTGATGGTTGCAAGTGGTTGCAAGTGTTTGCAAGTGGTTACTCGTGGATGCATTATACACGTTAGGCACTAGATCGGCTCACACACTCCTCATATTGCATATGCATGAGTGTTTATGCTTATTCATGGATGAAAATTTCTGTGTTATCACATGGATGTTGCATATGGATGTATGTTATGTGCACACATATAGATGTTATATATTATGTTAGGAATTGCATACATATGGATTCATTTCACTAAGATAATTTGCATTGATGATATTTGCATTAGATAAGTACATATACACACACCTTTGCATATGTTCATTCAACATTTAGAATCTTGTAAGGACAATGATTGCTCGTGGATGATGATTTGAGTAGATGGATGTTGGATGGTAGGATACGTTCTTTCTAACTTGAAGATTTCGGGGACGAAATCCTTTAAGGAGGGGAGAATGTAACAACCCGTATTTTCAATAACCTGTTATAACGTAAATCGAGGCAGAATTTAATTCTAAAATCTGAATCAAGGGAAACGGGCTATGCCATTGCGTTCGTCTCGGAAAAATACGCGAAATAGAGTCCGAGTTTTCGAAAATCGGAGTCCGTATGATCCGATTAAGGCCCAACGAAGTTTTCAGAAAAATTCAAAGTAAAAACAGATTTCAAATTCAAGTTTGAATTTGAAAATTAGGTCATACAGGGCTAGGTGGGAAAATTCCCGCCAGAGCACCCAAGTCGACAGCCCTGTCGACTTGGGGGTCGACTTGGTTGGACCCAAGTCGACAGCCCTGTCGACTTGGCTGTCGACTTGGTCCAGCCGGGCTGTTTAGCCTGGTGCACCATTTTGAGATTGTGTTGAGCTTGGGGGCCAGATTCGGTTTTGAGGGCTGAGATTGGAACTAGGGTTTAATCCTAAGGCTAGAACTAGTCCTAATCTCTATAAATAAGGCTCTAACCTAACCCTAAACCATCATTAATCAATCCTACAACTAAACTATGGAAAAATTTTACCTCTCATGGCCTCCACTCTCTTCATAAAATTCCTAAATAAATTTTTAAGAGATTTTCCATGCATACAAGTGTTTTCAAGCTTGTATGAGCATCATTAGCTTGCATTCAAGTCAAGTTTCTATATTTGCATCATAAAGAAAGAGTTTTGATCATTTTGGCTCAAGGGTTTTGCTTGCATTTTGGGTTTAATTGATTTCATAAGGGCTTTGTCATATTCTTGTGACTTCCTAAGCATAGTAAGCCCTATTCTACTTTCATACTTAAACTCTAAAGTTAAATGTATGATATGCAAGTTTATATGCAAGTTTACTATGCTATGATATGCAAGTTTATCATGTTGTGATATGCAAGTCTATATGCAAGTATGCCATGTTATGATATGCAAGTTCATCATGTTATGTTATGCAAGTATGCCATGTTATGATATGCAAGTTCATCATGTTATGTTATGCAAGTATGCCATGTCATGATATGCAAGTTTATCGTGTTATGTTATGCAAGTTTGTCATATGATATGCAAGTTATGTTATGCAAGTTTGGGTTGAACATTTTGTTCATGCTATCATGTTATGCAAGCTTATCTTGGGTTTATGAACATAAAGCTTCAAGCTTTATGCCAAAGGTTGCATTTTGGCAACATGTAAGTTATCATATCTCTTATGATAACTTGCATGTGAGGCTAAATGCGAACTTATGGCCATTTTTACATGTCATTTATCACCATGTATCACCAATATGCTAAGTTTGGTTTTATGCATGCTTTTGAGGCCTAATGCAAGTATATGAACATATGTACATTTCATATGCCACCATGTTGAACTTGTGGCTTCAACACTTTTATGTCATGATTATGCCAAGTTCCCTCTTTCTATCCTTTATGCGCTATGGCGATATGTAAGCGATGGAATTGCGTTTGGGTAAACTTAAAAAGACATAAAAACATGAGCTTGGGAATTTACCTATTAAGTTAGGTCTACCCATTGGGAATTTACCTATTAAGTTAGGTCTACCCAATTGCTTGAAAATTTGTAACATGTTTTGGAAACATAATGGACATGACACTTAGAAAAGATAAGTGTGACCAACTCGAGGTTGGGTTGAGTTTGTAGCGTAAACCTACCCGGAACCGACCGGCTTAACTAGTTGCTACAAACAATAGGACCCAATGTGAGAAGTTGGCCATGTTGTACCTTGAACCCGAGGTTAGACCAAGTTGTGGTGTAAAGCTACCCGGAACCGACCGGCTTAACTAGTAACCACAACAAGGTCTAATGTGAGAGGTTAAGGCGCATTAAATTAATTAATGCCTCGTGATTAGGGTTAAGTCATGGTCCACTTAATACTTAACCAATTTGGGCTTGGTAGATTAGTCAGGGTTAAGTCGTGAACTCATAGTTACACTTAACCAAGTTAATCCATGATTATCAAGAGGGTTAAACCGTACTTAACCCACTAGAAAAATCCTAGCAATGGGGGCCCACTCCAGCAGTAATCCCAGTTTGTATCATTAAGGCCCTAGGGACTAGGCTAGGGAGGGGGCACGATTACTGGGCTGGAGGTAAGCGACCAAATAAACAACGGCCGGGTGGTACGCCGATGTAGTTCCGGACGGACTATGGTCGTGCACGTAGTCCGTATTTGGAGAAGTCACCCATGGGTACCAGTAGATCCAGACTGTGCACTCATGTTTATGGTGTCCAGGGGTTGGCACCCTAGGGCTTGATACACCCGAAGGGTGGACCCGGCACAGTTCGACTACAATTATGTTTGGGCCGTATTGACACCAACACGTGACGAGTTAGGCTTATAGGGAGCCGATCGACTAGACCGTTTGATTTGACCTCGTGTTAGGGTCACTTCATGTTATTGGACCTCGTGTTTGGGTCACTTCATGTTATTGGACCTCGTGTTTGGGTCACTTCATGTTATTGGACCTCGTGTTTGGGTCACTTCATGTTATTGGACCTCGTGTTTGGGTCACTTCATGTTATTGGACCTCGTGTTTGGGTCACTTCATGTTATTGGACCTCGTGTTTGGGTCACTTCATGTTATTGGACCTCGTGTTTGGGTCACTTCATGTTATTGGACCTCGTGTTAGGGTCACTTCATGTTATTGGGCCAAAGCTTGGGCCAAGGGATCAATACTTGTTTATTCAAGTCATGTTAGTTTGCTAGTACACCTGTGGTGCAGAACCTTAAACCTGATTATGCGATGACACCTTTATCTACCTTGTTAGTTAATCATCATGCTAGTATGTTGTTACCCTTATGTTCATCCCTGCTTCTCATGCCAATTAACTTTACCAGTTTACATTGATTGTAGTAGGGCTTACTCAGTCTTTTTGACTGACCTGTTTTCTTTCGCCTCTTTTCTTCCGTTTCCCCCCCAGGTTCTCAGGGAGGGAATACTGGAGCTTAGCTTGGATTTCTGATCGCTTGCTTGTGGGATTTTAGCTCATGTACGGTCTTGGCATGAAGCTAACTATGGTTATCACTTATTTTGGGGATAGTACTTATGTATTTCAGTTTTCAGATGATGTTGTTTTATCTAGACTTGTTTATTTGGAAAGTTGACATTATGTTGTACCAGACTTGTTTTGAAATGGTTTGAAATCTTCCGCTGTTTTATCTATGTTATTTACTCTGTTTACATATATACATATGTTCTTGTTCTGCCTTGATATATCATTATGCATGTTTACCTGATTCAAACGCCCCTCCAAAGTCAGAGTGCTTGCAAGAGTCACCCTGGCGGAGGTGGGGTGTTACAGAACGGGTTTCCTCCATTGGATTGCCAGTGCTTTAAAACAAATCTTTCTTTTAAACATCGCTATGCTTTTTATAAAAATGAGACCATTATAAGACTCAGTTCCCATCACACAATGCAACGCAAACCGGAGGATAGAGTTTTACCTTATAATGGCCAAAATATGCTTGATACGAATAAAACAAAGGCAATTGATATTATTGCTAGTGTTTATATGTTTTGAAAACAATTTCAAATCATAACTATCAATCATAGACGGCATTAATGCCCCATACCACTATGTCGCCATATATAGGTATACAATCAAAACCGCACTGTCCCGTATTTGGAAATTGGATTTCCGTCATGAACCAAGGCAAAAGATAGTCCTTACCGAATTCGAGACAATCTAGCCTACCATGTCTCAGGAACAGCCGCATCTGCCCCCTGGATCGTCAGGGCCGGTCCACCGATGTGGATTATTATACCTGAACAATACGTCTCCCCGCCCTATGGGGTGCAAACGAGCCAACGAATGGCTCCATCGGTCCCGGATCGACCGATATATCCGAGGCGCCTCACAACAGCAACAACCACACAGGTGAAAAGTATATAAATGTCAGGGCTGGTAGGTCACTGACACCACCCTAGCTAGAAAGAAACGCATGTCCTCCCTGAGGTCCTTCTCCCGTTTCTGGTTCATACCAGGGTGTGAGGCTCGCGAATTTGCGTTATACACAAAGCTACGCCACACAGGCGGTGCTTTGATCATCACCACAAGACTTTGCTTTTCAACAGAAGCCCTGATCACTGCATCTTAGCATGCCACACAGAATAAAATCCAATGTCAGACACACAGTCCATTTACAAGTCCGTTCTGGGTCTGAACGAAACCGGAGGCACTAAATACCTCGCAAACCCATCGATCACCACGTACGTCTGGACGATCACCACTCATTATCCATATTTCGGGATGCCTCCCAATCAGGACCTCGGTTACCTTCCAAACGAGGTGAAGATCTCCGGTCTTCGACCATCGTCTTCATCTTCGACTTTCAATTGTCGGTCAATTATTTGAAATGAGAATTAACTCGGCCTTTTCAAATAATTCACGTATATTTAGAATTTCAAATCAATTTATTTCAATGGTTAAATCATTCGACAACACCTATTTTGTTCTTTAATGTAATTTTCACACCAAACACATTCAACCATCAAATACCACATAAATCGAGCAAATTCAGTTTATTTCCATTCCATATCGTTTATAATATTTTATAACGATTTATCGCTATTTTTATTTATTTTAAAATAGCCTATTTATTCAAAACGACGCTTTGGGCCATAACGTGGCCGTGACGCTGTTTTTCTTCAGATTTGATTTACACATATCTGAAAATCTAACCGTTGGATCTTCACAAAATTTACATCATTAGAAAGGTCTTTTCAAAACGAATCCAACGGTTCCAGTTTCGGGAAATTCCGACGGTCGGATCTCCCGGTACAATCGTTTGAAGTTTCGATTTCAAAATACGAACTACAGCGTCGTTATTTGATTAAATATAATTATATTTATATATATATATATAAATATAATCGATTCTGGCGCTGTTTTTCTTCAGATTTGAATTAAACATTCCAGACAATCCAACCGTTGGATTTTTACAAAGTTGGTGCCGTTGGAAAGATATTTCCAAGGCGAACCCAACGGTTGCGGTTTCGGGAAAATCCGATGGTCGGATCTCTCGTACTAATCGTTTCAAATTACGATTCCGAAACACGAACTGCACGGCTTCGATTCCTTTTAATTATATTTATATTTATATATATAAATATAGTTCATTCTATAATTTCAACTATAGTTCATTCTATATTTTCAACTTCGTTTTCACTTCAAATATTTCACTAACGCCTTTATATTTCGAAAAATTTCTCCATAACCTCCTTTGTACGGGGAGGGGTTTGGAAATTTATTGGGCCGTGTTAGGTACCCAATAAATCCTAAAAAGCATTCACATATTTATAGTGATATATTCTGGTGTTTACGGGGGAGCATGTATAGATAATCACTCCAGAGAATAAATTCTCGTCACCCTGTTTCCGTGTGGAAATAAATAGTCCATGTGCCGCATCTAATAACTAGAGAGACGTGATTATTGTCAACTCCAGACCCGTGTGGGGTTTTTATTAATCTGGCAATTTATCGTTATATTTTATAGAGTCCATATCAGTCATCAGTTCAACCTGTAGTATATAATCATCGTCATACAAGCCTCTCGCTCGTATGGTAAATCTTCCACCTCATCACACAAGCTCCAATTGCTTATGTGGAATATGATGAAGTATGCCTATCGTCAAGAAGTATGCCATGTAGCGTAGTTCAAATTTAATTGTTACTATCCTATGGCGATATTTATTATTTCACACAGAATAACCAGCACTCCGCATCCAATGGCATTCACAGGAGTTGATATAAAAATAAAATTGCGCAGCCAACTCATCAAGGCTTACCTATTTGTCGGGCACGCAAATAATTTCTTTACTCTACAGCTAATCCATTTTTCCTGTTCAACATATGTATATATACGCAGAACAAAGCCAATAATAATATTTCTAGCAAACTATTATTTATTTCAACACGTGTGTATTTTTATCAAAGTGGTATACATGATAAAAGAAATATTTTTATCATCAGAATATTTATTCAACACGTGAATGTTTTTAACACTTCATATTCACAATAAAGATGTAGTTTTTATTGTCTATTCATTTTATTTTAAAATACGATAACATTCAACACATGAATTTCAACTCGACGAACGAATTTCAATTCAACACATGAATATTCTCTATCGTTTGTATATATATAAAAATGTGATTTTTATCGCTAAAACTATTTGTTTAAATTCAAATAATATTCAACACATGAATTTCAACTCAACGAATGAATTGCAACTCAACACATGAATATTCTCTACAGTTTGTATATATATAAAAATGTGATTTTTATCGCTAAAACTATTTGTTTAAATTCAAATAATATTCAACACATGAATTTCACCTCAACGAATGAATTGCAACTCAACACATGAATATTCTCTACAGTTTGTATATATATAAAAATGTGATTTTTATCGCTAAAACTATTTGTTTAAATTCAAATAATATTCAACACATGAATTTCAACTCAACGAATGAATTGCAACTCAACACATGAATATTCTCTACAGTTTGTATATATATAAAAATGTGATTTTTATCGCTAAAACTATTTGTTTAAATTCAAATAATATTCAACACATGAATTTCAACTCAACGAATGAATTTCAATTCAACACATGAATATTCTTTCAACATATGTAATTTATTTCAACGAACGAAAATTATTCTAACACATGTATATTTCAGAAAATTTCGGCAGCATAACGGCAGGGTAGTTAAAACCGGGACCGTCCCTAGTACGGCTCCTCGCTCTACCTTAAAACCTCGCGGTTTTTGACAATGGGGGTCATGCATCTAGTTCGCACGCAGGCGGCATGTATATATTTATTTCATTTCCACAAACTAATCCTATGTGGTTTCAACCAAATATTTTCCAACCACAAACGGGTATTTTTCAACCACCATCAATCAATATCAACCACAAACAATCCCAAACAACCATTCGCTATCAATCAATTTTCACATCAATCACAATCAATAAATATCGTCCATGGTTTGTGGACGAGGGGCGTATATGTATATATATATTTATATATAGCAATTCACTTTTATTTCAACACATATATAATTTTTACAACGCATATACAACTTATACATCGAACGTACAACTTATACAACGCTTATACATGAGGTGTACAACGCTTATATAACTCATACATCGACTATATAATTTATACATCATCATTTTCCATATTGTTTTTAAATTAGAAATCTCACATTGGGTTCCACTCCACCAAAAATAGCAGAAGGCTCAGAAAAATATGCGGTCTCTTCTAGAACGTAGAAGATGTCCACACGAGTCCACCGTCTCTTGTTTCACTGGATTTCGTCAACAAATGAAAAAGATATGTAATTTTGAAATCAAACTATTTAGAAGCATAATTAATTAAATCTATAGCGTTTTAAAAACGCTACCTTTCCCAAAAAAAAATATATCACTCCTGGAAACTGTCGTTCAACTGTGGTTCCAAACTAGGGATCGATCCCTCTCGAAATCCAAAGCGATTGAGGAGGATCTGAGGGCTTCACGACGTCAAGCTACGTGAGGCGCACCCGCGCCACCTCCTTCTGGCCAACTCGGTGGCGGCCTAGTCCCTGAAAACGCCTCGCGACGGTGAAGCTTTGGGCTTCAATTTCGAGCGCTACAGGTGATTATATCCCATCTTTCCCGTTGGATATGGAGATCATACTGGGTGCTTCGATTTTGCTTTGGAAGTTTGTGGTATTATTGAACGTAGGAGGAGATCGGAGGGGAGGAAGTTTCTGGTGATTTCCGCCTTTGATTTCAGAGGAGACGGCGGCCCGTATACTTAGTTAGGGTTACGCGTATTCAAATGGTATATATATAGTATATTTCTATTTTAGTTAATTATTTAATTCGAAAAATGCTTGGTTATAGCCACGAACTCTAATTCAGATCCAACAACTGTCGCCCCTAGCTAAATAACCCCATCCCGGACACAATGGGATAAGTTTCGTAGGCCATTTTGACTGTTACAGTCAGTTTCCATTCAAATCAAAATATAAAACATTCAATATTTAATTTGAACGTACATTTCTATTTGCCAGGGCCACAAATTGATTCGAAACATTCCAGAAAAATAAATCTAGCTATGTTTTGACGATACGGTCCCAACAAAACTAGTTTCGTCGAATTCTGAGACCGTTTGCAAAAAGGCCCATTTTTGGTCGATCCAATTTAACTATAATTGACCAAAACACATTTTCCTTTGCCACGCTCACATACTAGCTTCAAAAGTTATGAAATTTGAAACCTAGAAATAGCTTCACATCCCGGATCCAACAAAAGTGGTTTCGTCGAATTCCGAGGTCGTATGCAAAATGGCCAATTTCCCGGGCTATATAAATTCCATAGCGACCGTTCTGAAAATTCATTCGGCCATAACTTTTGCTTTCCGTTATGATAATTTGATTTTTCAGATTCGTTAGAAAGGTATTCACTAACAGATTTAAATATTTTTGGTTTCACTAAAATCCGTTTTGTTTTGCACCCGGTATAGTTCGACAAAGTTAGAATTCAATTTTTGAAACTTCAGCGCCATTTCAGGCCTTGTTTATAATTATAATTAATTATATTCGTTTTCAATTGTCGATTCAAACTCAGTTTTCATCGCCATTATTTAAAATATTTATTTTAAATATTTAAAATCCATTATTTTAGCCAATTAAAAAAATTTAAATTGGTTCAGATTTTCTGGGTCGTTACACCATGCCAAGAAATTATTCTTATTCTGCAAATTGACGCTGGTGCCCCCAGCGTTAAGTCCAACGTTAGCAAAAGGTTGAGCGCCAAGAAGAATATCTAGCTCAATCCTAACCTAAGGTGCCTCCGCGGTCACAAATCCAAGATTAGGAACCACATGAGTTCATGTATCCAAAGCTGCACGCATAAACGCTCAAGTGGCATTCCCAATGCTTGATCCGAAGACTGATTGACGACAGCCTGAGCTGAAACCAGAATGGGATTGGGGGTGTTACCCCTGAGCCTAAACGATCCGGTAGCTGTTTGTGGATTGGTGTAAACACAGGGTTGTTCTTCGGGAATTGCCCCAAGTCCCGAGCTAATCATTGTGGACCACTAGCATTTGTTCCGACAAGATTTTCTTAGCTCGACTGTCTTGTAAATCCTTTGAGTCGAGCGAGAAGAGTGGTCATTGTGCTCTCTTGGCGATGGATATTTTCTTCCAGTTGTTCCAAGCAAGCAGTAACTTCTTTAGTTAAATCCTGGATGACTCCGTCGATGTCGTCTCCAGTGACAAAGTTAGATGGCTGTCCGGTCGAGGAGAGTTCTTGCTTCTCCTCTGCACTTGCTCTTTCTGAGTGAATTATATACTTCCTTTTGACCGTAGCGGGAAGTCAGTAAAGTTCTTTTCTGAAAGAAGGTTGAGGTTGAATTCTGAAATTCAAAGACCAATGTGTAAAGCTAAGGTCGAGAACTATAGCTGAAAACCAAAGTCGAGAATTGAGACTGAAGTTGTGCATTCCGTACCTAGCGCGTCAAAGTGTTTACGCGAGGAATTGTTGCTTTATTCATGCACGCCAACCCTCGAGTGTATGTGTTGTTAAAACACAATGATCCAAATCCAAAATAATGAAGTGCAGGGAGAACACAACTTTTATAGTGGTTCGACACTAATGCCTAGTCCATTTTATATTAAACATTTGTCATATAATTGTTGATTACAATTGCTGTACAAGTTCGGACAATATTTATGCACAAAGTTGTATAATAGGACAACAAAATATTTGTTAATTCTAAACTTTGGCCAAAGTGCCCTTTTTTCTCTTCGTTGAGTGAAAAATATGTTGACTTGGTCAACTATGTCCCAAAGTAGCTTCATCGTCCAAGAAATACCTCTAATGTCCAAAAATGTGAAAATATATCAAAAAAATGCCAGATATCCAACTGTATGTCCAAAAGTTGAAGAAAAATGTATATGCAATGTTTTAGAGGTCCAAGCTATGTCCACTAGTCATGGAGAAGAAGGTGGCTACCATTAATGATGCTTGAGAGCTCCAAGAAGTCCAAAATACCAAATGAGACCAACCACTTTGAATGCCAATCTTGGGGGTATTTATAGGTGAGTTTTGGGTGTGTCATCCCAAATTTCATGTCCTTGAGGGATACAAATTTCGCATTCCAAAATCGGAGTCGAAAAACCAAAGTTAATGTCTATATTTCGCATCCTATAGCCAAAAATCTCGAATTCTTGAAAAATAGCTGAAAAAGCTTGTTGATCAGGCAAAAAACGCTGATCAACATGGTAACCTTGTGCCAACGTGATCTGGCACGTTACCAGGTCCAAATACTTTGAATCCAAAAAAGTAGTGAAAGCACGTGTGGATCACGTAAAAATGGGTGATCTGCACGTACTTGCGAAATTCGTTTGGCATTTACCAAGCTTATTTCAAATCCCTCCTTCGTGCCATAATTTCGTATCCCTTTGCCCTGATACGAATACGTGGAAAATTTCGAATCCCATGGCGCGTTCCGCCTGTTTTTCGTATGCCAAGATTTCGACTCCCCTGTTTACCACTTTTCGAACACTTTGTCTGATTCGGGAAAAAGTCTACCGGAGCTGAGTGCAACGCGCGATTTCGAATCCATAGAGGGATCGAAATGTAACGGATTCTAATTCCCTTGCCAAGAAGAAAATTCTAAACCAAGTTTTTTGTGTGATCTAACTGCGTGCAACATGCAGATCCAAGCCGTTTTCACATGTTGATCCATCAATTTTGAGCATGCCAAATCCAAAAAAGGCCAGATTTGCCAGGGTGATCAGCCAGGGTTGCGCATATGAATTTTCATGATTTTCCCATGCCGGTTAGGCATTTTGACCTGCTGAATCAGTTTTTCCAATTTATCATATTTTGATGTCGTGAGTCGCGCAAGCCGTTTCTCACGATCGTGCCATGTCAATTGGCTGTTTTTGAGTGCGTGATGCTGCTTTTCACCAAAACCATATATTTTTGCATGACAAGTTTCGCCACGTGATCGGACCGACACCCTCAAGCGTTTGAGCTGATCGGACCGAGTCGATCACGTACTTTTACTACGTCAGTTTTTTCAAGTCCATCAACGACGATTTTATGAATCGACATCATTTCAATCCGTTTGTGAGTACGTAGTGACTTCGATCGAATCACTTTGTATTTTCTGGCGATGTTATTGACGCTTAAGCGCGTCGCTAACCAGAATCTCAACGTGTGACAGCTTCGACCAAAAAGCGTGCCAACACTTTGTATTATTATATTCCCCATGTCTCTTTGTTTTATATGTTTCACACATCCCCCTTATTATTTTCAAAACACTGTATTCAAAAAATTTAAACATCAAATAAAGCAAGAGATAAGATAACTAAGTGTATTTATCTATGATAATATTTAGAATATTGTAATATTGCACAAACATGAACTCACTTATTTTTTACACACATATATAACACGATTAGAATATTAATATATAATGCATACACAAACACGTTTATAATATACATATATATATATATATATAAACATAACGAAACCAGTTAATGAAAAGGACGATAAAAATTAATATTTTTAATGTGGTTTATGCCAAGTGAAATTTGGGTAGCAAATTAGAAGCTTCATGTACACATAAGTCCCTTGCTCTTTATTGATCCTCATGGGCTCTAACTCTTTGTTATCTTCTTCAGCAGTTTCCTCATTATCATCACCATGGACCATTATATTCTCATTGTTGGAACAATGATAATTAGGGTGACACCCCACGTCCGTTAATGTCACTCACTAAGGGAATGCATTAAGTTTCGTGAAGTGCTATAGGTAAACAAACACAAAATAATTACAAGATAGATATAAAAAAGGCAGCAGCGGAAAATTTAAATTTTTATTTCAACCATAAAGCATAATACCGTCGTCCACAATTTCATAAGCCACCAAAACCATTACAATAAAATAACTTCTGTCTTGCATCATCAGAGTACATAAGAATATGAAAAACATAATTTTCCCCAATTAAAAGAGTTAAGCCATAGTAGAGACAAGAACTTGAGCCATACTTCAGAAGTAGCTCCTATCAAGATGATATCTGAGTCCTGATTAAGTTTGCGTGTTTCCTCCCTGAGAACCTGGGTGTAATGTCCCATGTTTTTAAGTGTTGAATATTTAAATTATTTTATTATTTTAAATATTTATTTGGAATTTAATTAAGTTTAAATGATGATATATAGGCCTCAGAAATAGTTTTTTTCGATCTCAATTTTCGACGAGACGAATTTTAATGGAATGCGTACAACTAATTATTGCTATATTTTCAATTTGGTGCCAATCATATTTGTTTTGTCGGTAGACGAAATTTAAACATAAACGGATATATATAATTGAAATCAAAAGAACGCCGTTGTGGAAACAGAGTCAGAATTCAATGAAATTAATTCCATTGAATCCGGTATGTCAAAACAAATCATTGTCTCCAATTTCATTATTTTTGAAGTTCATGCATAACTAATCAAAATTAAATCTTCGACTGAGTGTTAACATATATATTATATATTTATGTTTAATTAACTTTCCGGCTGCAAATTTCTCTTATACCTTGCGCTTCAATTTCCCTAACGCCTTGCGTTTCAACTAACTTTGCCTTGCGACTGATTAATCTTAATTATTTTTAACTTCCACTGTTCAGTCCCTTGCGTCTCACACTACTTCAATTCCTTGCGACCCAAATTAACTAAAAACGTGATAACCAAGGTATGCATCGAAAATTTCACCTCACACACAACTGTCTGTGTTTATACTACAACCCTATAATCTATTCCTTGCTTCCCACATATTACATTCCTATATGTTGCCCTCGCTCCATTCGTTTCTCTTCCAGTAAGAAAATCGAAGCTCTCCTCTCATTTAAAAACTGATGCTTTCCTCTGATTTGAAAACTAAAGCACTCCTCTCATTAAAGAAAAACATGTAAAATAAAAACTCCAACATGAATTAAGCCGCAACCGAAAAGGGATACTGGGTTAGTCGGGTTCAGGCGAGAGGAGTGATGGGTGCTTCGATGGAGAATGCGGTGACATATGGTGGTGGTGAGGCACGGTCGTTGCGAGGGCTGGCCACGGTCGTTGCGTGAGGTGGTGCCAGCAGCGGAGTAATGGCTAGGCGGAGGTGTGGTGCAGTTTTGGGTTGAAGGGATTGCCATTTTTGGCTACAGGGAACTTCGGCTTTCTGGTTATGTGGGAAAGGAGGATAGCAAGTGGAAGAAAGGAGAGATGTTGTTCCGTGTATAGAGAGAAGGCGAGAAGAGCAGTAAATGTTTGGGCAGGAGAAATGGAAGCTCGGTGGGTGGAAGTAAGCAGTGGGAGGGGAGGCTCATGTTGTATGCCGTGAGAAAGAAGAAGTCTAGAAAACAAAAATATAAAAGAAGAGTGGTGAATGGGGAGGCGCGCGAAGGCATGGGTATTGGAAATGTCCAGCGAGAACTAAGAACAGTGTGCAGGAGGACTTATATTTCAAGCTTGGTAATATTATACGTGACTAACATTATTAAATAAACCTGCCAAATCATGTATTTATAGGCCTAATCTTAGTTAAACGGATGCCCAATCAAATTCAGTACCTGATCATTATTTTGGCGAAACCTATATTCTGCCAAATAATATAGAACGTGGCAGTTCTTTTTTTATTTCATACTGTATACTATGCCAAACCTTGAATTAAAGGTACCTGATCACGTGGCAGTTTACTTAAAATGATTATGGTACTGCCCAATCCTTATTTTTACGTGGCCAAATGATTTTATAATATTATCTATTATAATCTTAGTGACTGCCTATTTTATAATGTGACGTAAGTTTTATAATGTGACTAACCTTAATTTCCTAATTGTTGTTATTGTACCTAATTGTTTAGACCACAAGATTATTTCCACATGATTTACGAAGTATACGTGCTCCGTTATCCGAACATACCCGATTTATATAAGCCTGTGATTTGCACGAAAAATAATAATATAAACAAGATTTGATTAAAATTTAGTTAATTTAATTTAAAACCATAACCGTAAAAATTCAGCAACGTACTCAAATGCATTAGAATCCGACGAGACCAGAAGTGGTGGAACCATATCAGTGAGCACGGTACTGTACCGCTGTTTTGGACAGAGCTGGAGGCAACTGGAAACAAACTGTTTTTGACTGAACAGTTAAATTAAACATTCGTTTAATTTAATTGAAACCAATCGTTATTTCTAACGATTGAATCCAATTGAGGTAACTTACCTCAGTGGTTACGTTTATAACACTATAAACGTTATAAATAAATAATTGAACGCTTGCATTTTTGTTATTAGCCCAGTATTGATTGTTACAGTTATTTTTGACTGTTATCATTAAACTGTTTATGTGATTACCTATTTGGATGAAAAACAAATATTTGATCGGCCATAGTAAATTGATCTAATTGAATCTGTGGTAACCCATTGTTTTGTAGGGAATAACAGGTTGGGGGAATCCAACTGGATTCCTCACTTATATTGATAATATTTGTCAATATGATTACATTGTTTGTTATGAAATGTGAAATTGGTTTATATTTCATGGTTTGGTACTATAGTAGTCATTTTCCTCTTTAGTACTGTCAATCAAAAGAAATGATTTGTCGAAATCAATGTTAAATGGGTTTCGAATGGTTTCAAAGATATAAATATATTTTTATATGAATTCAAACTACGATTTTTATGGTAAAAATAATAGTTAAATTTACCAATTTTATAAACATATAAAATATAACAAATAGAGATGTAAAGGTATCATTGAATAAATGTTTAAACAATATGAATTTATCGTGTTGGTTATTTAAACGTTGAAATGGTTTTTTAAAGGCCTTAACGGTCGTAAAAGAAGTCTAAATGGATTTAAAAACATCGAAATGGAATAATTGAATCATGGATAGACGAGAATTCATAAAAGAGTTTAAAGAGGGATATTTTTGTGATAAACGATCGTTTTAACAAATGGTGTTTTAGATGATACGAAAAGGGATTAAATAACATTAGTGAATAAGATTATCAAATCGACAGATTTGAAAGGAGTAATGATTTGGAAATGGGATTTCATATTTTAAAAGAAATTGAAGAATTATGAATATGAATTTATAAATGAAATTTATGAATGGGATTCAGTTAAGTAAATGGAAGCGAGGCTTATTCTGAGGTTTGGAATGTGTTATTCCGAGGTTCAGAATGATAAATCGAAACGAGTGTCATTCCGAAGATCGGAATGTGGTATTCCGAAGTTCAGAATGGTATCTACTGGCAGGAGTAAAAGAAAAATGTTACAAGTTTTGAATAACAACAGCGAATATTGGTTGTCGATAATAAATTAAAAATGAGATTTTTAAATGCAGTTAAAGATGTGAAAATCAAATCGAATGGCAAGTGTTTGGAATTAATTTACAAAGGATTTTGTAAACGGAAATTTAAAGTCTTGGAAATGAATACGATTTAGTAAATAAAGTTAGTGGTTTTTAAATGTGTTTTGTAATGTTTGGTGCAAAGAAGATGAACCATTCTTAAATATAAGATTTTTATATGTTGTAAACAACGAACAAGTTTATCGAGTATAATTTAAAGAGAAGGTGATAAGTAAAATAGTTTTGAAATGAAATCTGTAACGTTTGTTACAAATGATAAATTGAATTGTTTTGATAAATATCAATATAAGAATTTGGAAAGGTATCAATATTTTAATTCTATAAGATGTTAATATAAGATCTATAAAATCTTTGTTTAAACAAATGAATTTGAAGAGATATTAAGGAATTTTCTTAAGGATTCTATTTATAATAGAATCAAAGCTCATATAAGATATGGTATAGGGTCATTAACGGAAATAGAAAGATTCTAATAAGAGTTTACTAAATATTTAGCTAAGTAAATATAGTCGAGATTTAAATAGGTTCAAAAGGATGGTATTAGTTTATATACGAGAGTAGTTGAGAAAACATAAGTTATGATTTCCGTAAATGATATTATGAATTGTTTTTAGAAAAGTTTGTAAGTTGAATAAAATGAATTTGAAGAATATTCTTATTTTATGATAAGAAGTAAAAGCGATGTTCCAAATATTGGAAAATTTAAGAATATAATTAATGGATGGTCCGTTAAAGAGGCTAAATGATACTGAGTAGTGAATCAGTGAATCCATTTTCTTTTATGAATAATTGGTTGATTTATTTGATTGTTAAATAACCGACTATCAAATTTGGCCCAAATGATTGTTGGTACGGGAAGACCAGGATCAAATTTATATTCGAAAACCATTCCGTCCAGCAAGTACGATTACATTGAAGATGTTGATTCGAGATGGAGCTATTGAAGACCGTGGATCTTCATAAGCAGAAGGATTACTTAAAATCTCTGACTTGCGAGCAGAGATAAATTGTGATTCTGTCGTGGTTGGAATCTACGGATTCATAAGGACTTCTCGCTATTGATTCTTAGGGTGATTCCTAGAATGCAGTAGGAGGGTGCGTTCGGTTCATCCTATTCCTGAGTGACTTGTATGGATGAATGTATGACAGAGTATTTCCAGAAAGGTCACATACATTGATTTCTTCAACGTACCAAGAGTATAAGCAGAGAAGGAAACTTCTTTAGCTAACACGTTATGTATTGTTGTAGACGTCAATTAGTGATTCTGATGGATCTGACGATGTGACATTCGAAGTGAATGTGATGTGCTGATTATAAAGATAAAACGAAGCTTCAAGCCTCATCAATCGGGAAATGACAAAAATCGGGCAGGCATCATGGCTATGTGGGTCGCTCCCATTAAGGTGTATAATCACCTATCTAGAGAAAATCCATTTCTTTCTTTAATCTATTTCGATGCTGTCCCTTTCGGGAAACAGTGGTTTTAGCCCAATCTTTGGTGATATACATTCGATACGCTCAAGCGAAATGAGTGGTCGGTCATGTGTGGGTCGAGTTGCAAGACGTTCTTGTTAAACTCAGTGTATTCGCCTCTAGAGATACACTATCGGCAGGTGGTCCCATACCTTATCGTAGTCGGAATCCAATCTCCAATAAGTGTCCGCGGTTTTGATTGTATACTATATATGTGGAGCATGATATGCAAGCGTTCCACTAGATTGCTATTTACTTGTATTTAGACATTATTATACTATCAGAAAAGATATTGGTTTCAAAAAAAACGTTTTCGGTTATCGTAAGGTAAAAACCGTCCGTATTTATTTATGGATTTGGTCTTACGATTATCCTTTTCTTTGAAAATATTTTGAACTTAATATCATGTTGTGTGATACCCTTAAGCTTAGTGAATTTATCTCACTCTGGTTCACCAGACTGACATGGTGTTTTGTAAATGCTCGGGTTAGCCCGGGGTGCACAGGTCCAAGTTATCAGATGCTGCGAAGTCCAGAGACGAGTTGGGGAAGTTCAGACGTATTATATATATGATGTGTATTCCGCTGTGTATTGTATATGAGGACGAGTTATTAAAAATGTCCAGAGATGTTGACGTACTATGATATTGTAAGTGTTTTTTTAATGCTCTCAATAAAGTTTTATTTCTGTATTATATTTCGTTCCGCTGCGATGTGAGACTCTGATTTTGTGTTGTGGTGGTTCTTCTTCTTCTATTCTAATATTTCTTTCTTTCTTATCTTACCCTCTAATTTCTTTCTAATAACTATCCAGTGTTTTCAGTGGTTGGAAGGTCGACATGAGATATGGAATTGTATTTATGTCGATTTCCGGGGCCGAAAATCCTTGGGTCGTTACAGTGATATCAGGGCTATTGGTTTAGTAGTAACCTTGGCTCTGTCGCGTAACTCGATAAAGATAGGGTTAGTAATACCTTAGATCGAGATTGAGTGTATATATATGAGAGCGTATTTGTAAATTTTGTATACAAATGTTTTTTATTGTGTTATTTAACCGGTTCAAATGTTGAGAAGCTCTTGAATTGACGACGGACACGATATTATTTTGTAAAGAGGGTAACTAAAATAATTATATCCAAATTATATTTTTGTGTATAAAGGAATAATTTTGTTATATTAGGAAATATTGTGTGTTGTTTGATTTGAATAATATTCAAATTGGATTAAAAAATTGAATTGGAACTTAAATGGGTTAAGTGAAATTAAATTAAGAATAACATTGAAACTAAATAAAATTAACTTTGAAATTAAATTGACAATTGATTAATAATCAATTGAATGTTAATTGATTGATATTTAAATATGTTAAACCAATATCTATATTAAATTGAATGTAATGTCAACCAATTTAATTGAGTTGATTGTGCATTGGTTATCCATTGGTATTGATTGGGTGTTAGATTGCTTGGATATAAATTCATCAACAGTTTAATGATAGAGTTGAATGAATTGGAAATTGAATTCCAGAATTAGAAAATCAAATGAAGCCATATGAATTAAAACAAATAATTTAACCATGTTTACGTTTAAGTGATGATATATGGGTGATTACAGAAATTTGCTTTGTCATTCTGGCTTACAATGAAATATCATTTAAATATCTCATGTAATAATCACTTGCGTGTTGAATTGAGCTAAGTACAGCTGCCAGATGGCTTTGACAATGATTTGGTTGAATAAATCACAATAAATTGAGCAAGTACGCTCAACAACGCTCGTAAAAGGTACGCCTATGCGAAAATATAGAATTTTGGTTTCGGATTTTGCTTTCCGACCATGTAGGCCGATGTATATATTATTTGTTCCTGCGATGTCGCAGAAATCACTCCATATAGGGGAAACTCTGCCGAATTTTTCCGGGAATTTAAAGTGTTAGAATATTTTCGATATTTTTGAAAAATATTTATTTACAATATTGAATTAAATTTTTATTTACTATAAAATTGGATTTTGAAAATTAACGTTTTGCCACATTTTTCCTATCTTAGCAATTTCGGGGACGAAATTATTTTGAGGGGCAAGAATGTAATGTCCCGTGTTTTTAAGTGTTGAATATTTAAATTATTTTAAATATTTATTTGGAATTTACTTATGTTTAAACGACGATATATAGGCCTCAGAAATAGTTTTTTTTCGATCTCCATTTTCGACGAGACGAATTTTATTGGAATGCGTACAGCTAATTATTGCTATATTTTCAGTTTGGTGCCAGTCAGATTTGTTTTGTCGGTAGACAAAATTTAAACGTAAACGGATATATATAATTGAAATCAAAAGAACGCCGTTGTGGAAACAGAGTCAGAATTCAATGAAATTAATTCCATTGAATCCGGTATGTCAAAACAAATCAGTGTCTCCAGTTTCATTATTTTTGAAGTTCATGTGTAAATAATCAAAATTAAATCTTCGACTGAGTGTTAACATATGTATTATATATTTATGTTTAATTAACTTTCCAGCTACAAATTTCTCTTATACCTTGCGCTTCAATTTCCCAAATGCCTTGCGTTTCAACTAACTTTGCCTTGCGACTGATTAATCTTAATTATTTTTAACTTCCACTGTACAATTCCTTGCGTCTCACACTACTTCAATTCCTTGCGACCCAAATTATCTAAAACCATGATGACCAAGGTATGCATCGAAAACTCCACCTCACGCACAACTATATGTGTTTATACTGCAACCCTATAACCTATTCCTTGCTTCCCACATATTACATTCCTATATATTGCCCTTGATCCATTCATTTCTCTTCCAGTAAGAAAAACCGAAGCTCTCCACTCATTTAAAAACTGATGCTTTCCTCTGATTTGCAAACTGAAGCACTCCTCTCATTAAAGAAAAACCCGTAAAATAAAAACTCCAATGTGAATTAAGCCACAGCCGAAAAGGGAGACTGGGTTAGTCGGGTTCAGGCGAGAGGAGTGAGTGGTGCTTCGATGGAGAAAGCGGTGACATATGGTGGTGTTGAGGCACGGTCGTTGCGAGGGCTAGTCACGATCGTTGCGTGAGGTGGTGCCAACAACGGAGTAATGGCAAGGCGGAGGCGCGGTGCAGTTTTGGGTTAAAGGGATTGCCATTTTTGGCTACAGGGAACTTCGGCTTTCTGGTTATGTGGGAAAGGAGGATAGCAAGTGGAAGAAAGGAGAGATGTTGTTCCGTGTATGGAGAGAAGGCGAGAAGAGCAATAAATGCTTGGGCAGGAGAAATGGAAGCTCGGTGGGTGGAAGTAAGCAGTGGGAGGGACGACTCATGTTGTATGCCGTGAGAAAGAAGAAGTCTGGAAAACAAAAATATAAAAGAAGAGTGGTGAATGGGGAGGCGCACGAAGGCATGGGTATTGGAAATGTCCAGCGAGAATGAAGAACAGTGTGCAGGAGGACTTACATTTCAAGCTTGGTAATATTATACGTGTCTAACATTATTAAATAAACATGCCAAATCATGTATTTATGGGCCTAATCTTAGTTAGAAGGATGCCTAATCAAATTCAGTACATGATCATTATTTTGGCAAAACCTATATTCTGCCAAATAATATTGAACGTGGCAGTTCTTATTTTATTTCATAATGTATACTATGCCAAACCTTGAATTAAAGGTACCTGATCACGTGGCAATTTAATTAAAATGATTATGGTACCGCCTAATCCTTATTTTTACGTGACCAAATGATTTTATAATATTATCTACTATAATCTTTGTGACCGCCTATTTTATAACGTGACATAAGTTTTATAATGTGACTAACCTTAATTGCCTAATCATTTAAACCACTAAATTATTTCCACATGATTTACAAAGTATACGTGCTCCATTACCAGAACATACCTGATTTATATAAGCCTATGATTTGCATGAAAAATAATAATATAAACAAGATTTGGTTAAAATTTAGTTAATTTAATTTAAAACCATAACCGTATAAATTCAGTAACATACTCATATGTATAAGAATTCGACCAGACCGGAAGCGGTGGAACCATATCAGTGAGCACGGTACTATACAGCTGTTTTGGACAGAGCTGGACGCAACTGGAAACAAACTGTTTTTGACCACGAATGAAAACCAAGGTGAGTTAAACTCACTCAGTTCTTCCCACTTATATTTTATATAAGTTGGATTTTATAACTATGTACTATGGTTGTTAATGATTGTTTGTTTGTTTGGTGATTTTATTCATATATTGACTGAACATTTAAATTAAACGTTTGTTTAATTTAATTGAAACCAATCGTTATTTCTAACGATTGAATCCAATTGAGGTAACTTACCTCAGTGGTTACGTTTATAACACTATAAATGTTATAAATAAATAAATAAACGCTTGCATTTTTGTTATTAGCCCAATATTGATTGTTACAGTTATTTTTGACTGTTATCATTAAACTGTTTATGTGATCACCTATTTGGATGAAAAAACAAATATTTGATCGGCCATAGTAAATTGATCTAATTGAATCTGTGGTAACCATTGTTTTGCAGGGAATTACAGGTTGGCGGAATCCAACTGGATTCCTCACTTATATTCATAATATTTGTCAATATGATTACATTGTTTGTTATGAAATGTGAAATTGGGTTATATTTCACGGTTTGGTACTATAGTAGTCATTTGCCTCTTTAGTACCGTCAATCAAAAGAAATGATTTGCCAAAATCAATGTTAAATGGGTTTCGAATGGTTTCAAAGATATAAATATATTTTTATATGAATTCAAACTACGATTTTTATGGTAAAAATAATAGTCAAAGTTAAATTTACCAATTTTATAAATATATAAAATATAAAAAAATGGAGATGTAAAGGTATTGTTGAGTAAATGTTTAAACAATATGAATTTATCGTTTTGGTTGTCTAAATGTTGAAATGGTTTTATAAAGGCCCTAACGGTCGTAAAATAAGTTTAAATGGATTTAAACATATCGAAATGGAATAATTGAATCATGGATAGACGAGAATTTATAAAAGAGTTTAAAGAGGGATATTTTTGTGATAAACGATCGTTTTAACAAATGGTGTTTTAAATGATACGAAATGGGATTAAATAACATTTCGTGAATAAGATTAACAAATCGACAGATTTGAAAGAAGTAATGATTTGGAAATGGGATTTCATATTTTAAAAGAAATCGAAGTTGAAATTACGAATATGAATTTATAAATGAAATTTATGAATGGGATTCAGTTAAGTAAATGGAAGCGAGGCTTATTCCGAGGTTTGGAATGTGTTATTTTGAGGTTCGGAATGATAAATCGAAATGAGTGCCATTCCGAAGATCGGAATGTGGTATTCCGAAGTTCGGAATGGTATCTGCTAGCAGGAGTAAAAAAAAATGTTACAAGTTTTGAATAACAACAACGAATATTGGTTGTCGATAATAAATTAAAAATGAAATTTTTAAATGCAGTTAAAGATGTGAAAATGAAATCGAATGGCAAGTGGTTAGAATTAATTTACAAAGGATTTTGTAAACGGAAATTTAAAGTCTTGGAAATGAATTCGATTTAGTAAATAAAGTTAGTGGTTTGTAAATGTGTTTTGTAACGTTTGGTACAAAGAAGATGAACCATTCTTGAATATAAGATTTTTATATGTTGTAAACAACGAATAAGTTTATTGAGTATAATTTAAAGAGAAGGTGATAAGTAAAATAGTTTTGAAATGAAATCTATAATGTTTGTTACAGATTATAAATTGAATTGTTTTGATAAATATCAATATAAGAATTTGGAAAGGTATCAATATTTTAATTGTATAAGATGTTAATATAAGATCTATAAAATCTTTGTTTTAAACAAATGAATTTGAAGAGATATTAAGGAATTTTCTTAAGGATTCTATTTATAATAGAATCAAAGCTCATATAAGATACGGTATAGGGTCATTAACGAAAATAGAAAGAGTCTAATAAGAGTTTACTAAATAATTAGTTAAGTAAACATATTCGAGATTTAAATAGGTTCAAAAGGACGGTATTAGTTTATATACGAGAGTAGTTGAGAAAACATAAGTTATGATTTCCGTAAATGATATTATGAATTGTTTTAGAAAAGTTTATAAGTTGAATAAAATGAATTTGAAGAATATTCTTATTTTATGATAAGAAGTAAAAGCGATGTTCTAAATATTGGAAAATTTAAGAATATAATTAACGGATGGTCCGTTAAAGAGGCTAAATGATACTGAGTAGTGAATCATCGAATCCATTTTCTTTTATGGATAATTGGTTGAGTTATTTGATTGTTAAATAACCGACTATCAAATTTGGCCCAACTGATTGTTGGTACGGGAAGACTGGGATCGAATTTATGTTCGAAAACCATTCTGTCCAGCAAATACGAATGCATTGAAGATGTTGATTCGAGATGGAGCTATTGAAGACCGTGGATCTTCATAAGCAGAAGGATTACTTAAAATCTCTGACTTTCAAGCAGAGATAAACTGTGATTCTGTCGTGGTTGGAATCTACGGATTCACAAGGACTTCTCGCTACTGATTTTTAGGGTGATTCCTAGAATGCAGTAGGAGGGTACCTTCGGTTCATCCTATTCCTGAGTGACTTGTATGGATGAATGTCTGACAGAGTATTTCCAGAAAGGTCACGTACATTGATTTCTCCAACCGTACCAAGAGTGTAAGAAGAGAAGGAAACTTCTTTAGCTAAAACGTAATGTATTGTTGTAGACATCAATTAGTGATTCTGATGGATCTGACGATGTGACATTCGAAGTGAATGTAATGTGCTGATTATAAAGATAAAACGAAGCCTCAAGCCTCATCAACCGGGAAATGACAAAAATCGGGCATGCAACATGGCTATGTGGGTCGCTTCCATTAGGGTGTATAATCACCTATCTAGAGAAAATCCATTTCTTTCTTTAATCTATTTCGATGCTGTCCCTTTCGGGAAATGGTGGTTTGAGCCCAACCGTTGGTGATATACATTCGATACACTCAAGCGAAATGAGTGGTCGGTCATGTGTGGGCCGAATTGCAAGACGTTCTTGTTAAACTCAGTGTATTCGCCTCTAGAGATACACTATCGGCAGGTGGTCCCATACCTTGTTGTAGTCGGAATCCAATCTCCAATAACTGTCCGCGGTTTTGATTGTATACTATACATGTGGAGCGTGAGATGCAAGTGTTCCACTAGATTGCTATTTACTTGTATTTAGACATTATTATAATATCAGAAAAGATATTGGTTAAAAAAAAACGTTTTGGGTTATCTTAAGGTAAAAACCTTCCGTATTTATGTATGGATTTGGTCTTACGATTATCCTTTTCTTTGAAAATATTTTGAACTTAAAATCAAGTTGTGTGATACCCTTAAACTTAGTGAATTTATCTCACTCTGTTTCACCAGACTGGCCTGGTGTTTTGTAAATGCTCGGGTTAGCCCGGGGTGCACAGGTCCAAGTTATCGGATGCTGCGAAGTCCAGAGACGAGCTGGAGAAGTTCAGACGTATTATATATATGATGTGTATTCCGCTGTGTATTATATATAAGGACGAGTTATTATAACTGTCCAGAGATGTTGACGTACTCTGTTATTGTAAGTGTTTTTTTAATGCTTTCAATAAAGTTTTATTTTTGTTTTATATTTCGTTCTGCTGCGATGTGAGACTCTGATTCTGTGTTATGGTGGTTCTTCTTCTTCTATTCTAATATTTCTTTCTTTCTTATCTTACCCTCTAATTTCTTTCTAATAACTATCCAGTGTTTTCGGTGGTTGGAAGGTCGACGTGAGATATGGAATTGTATTTATGTCAATTTCCGAGGCCGAAAATCTTTGGGTCATTACACTTGGGGGGAGGATAACGGAAGAAAGAAGGAGAAACAATAGGGTCATACATAAAGTCTAGCGAGTCTAGTTACTTTTAGCCAGTAGATAAATAAAAGCAACATGATAGACATATAAAGTGGATAAGAGAGAGATTACTACATAAATGGCAGGTGTGACAAGTTAAGCAAGATAAGGTGTATGTGCCTCACTAATGATTACTCTGCACTATTACGAGTATAACTGAAATGAGATGATCCCTTCCACTATGAGTTGGTAAGCTTAGGTCATACATCCAAGTATACCCTAACCACTACCCAAATCGATCGGCTCCCTACTCCGTAGATATCCTATGCTGGCCCCATAATAGGAGGTATCACTTCCTAAAGTGGTAACCTAAGATGTGCACAACCATATCTACTGGTGTCACGGTCATTTTAGCCCCCTCTGCTCGGCCCGTGCACGCACATGTCCCCGGTCGGTTTGCGCCGCCCACAACATCTGTCTCGTTTGGATCTCTTACAATCAATTAGTAAGCTTGCCCCTTCTTCGCCTAGTACGGAGTTCTTTACTTGATACCAACTCCGAGTTACTGACTGAAATGAGTCCCACACAATATGATACAAGCTCTCCTCCTTGTCTTGTATCCCCACTAGGTTTTCCACTGACTATGTATACTCTTAGGTGTCTTTAATTACATTGCCCTATACCAGTTATGCTTACCCTAAAGGGTGTCTTTAATTACATAACTCCAATCTTTCCACCGGTTATGCTTACCTATAGGTGTATTTAATACATAACCCCCAATCTTCCAACTGATTATGCTTACCTATAGGTGTCTTTAATACATAACCCTATCATTTCTACAAGTTATGTTCAAGGTTTTAAATCTCGGATATCGGTCGCATTTTGTCTCGGGGATTTTATAGACTCGGTCTCGTATCGGGGAGGTCTTAGACGAAATGAGTCTAACTCGGGAGTTCGTCTCGGATTTTCATCTCGGGTCAGAAAGTTCATATCGGAACAATCTTGGGGTACATGATATGTTAAAAATGGTATTTTAACAAAATGATTTTTATGTGCTATCAAAAACATAGTATCTCAAACTTAAAATGCAAAATAACTTTATTATTCTTTATTTTGTGAAAGATCAGTCATACTCTAAATCGTAATATGCTTAAAACAGGAATATTGTTAGACATGAAACATTAAAAAGATCCAAAACATTAAAAAAATTCAGCATAAATAGACCATAAAATACATAATTTCATAAGTAACATGTATATACAAAAAAATGAATATGAAAATTATAAGGATTGTAAAACATATACGAACATACAATATAGTCATTTAACATGCAAAATGTAAAATAATAAAAGATTGATATGGCTAGATTTGAGTTTTTTTATTATAGTTCTAGTTCAGGCACAAATTTAAAATTTAACCAAAAAAACTAAGATATCGGACGATATTCCAGTATTTCGTCTCAATCGATATATCGTTCGATATTGCAATATCTCGGGCGATATATTTGAAAGGAGATTTAGTGTGATATTTGCTGTTTCGTTTCGGAAGGAGTCCAAAACGAGATCTCGGAGGAGATCTGAAGCGATATTTGAGATATTTGAAATAGTGGTTATGTTAACCCTAAAAGGTGTCTTTAACTACATAACTTTATTATTTCCACCGATTATGTATACCACTAGGTGTCTTTAATTACATAACCTTATTGGGTTAAGTTTATGGGCCTATATATGATAATATTACCCACCTACCTAAGATTTACTTAACCCTCCAACTGATCCAAGCATGTTTATTTAACGGTTAAGTATGTGGGCCTATATATGCTAATATTACCCATCTACCCAAGATTTACTTAACCCTCCCACTGATCCAATCAATTTACTTAACCTAAATCTTATTTCATAATCATACAATTCCTATGGATTAGATTTAGTTAAGTAGTCCAATTCATTACCATGTCCATTTATGGTTTCATAATGGGCCAGACCTTCCACATTAGGCCTACAACATGTGGATGCTGGATATGCCGGTCGGGTCTGGGCAGACTTATTCCACAGTTGGGCCTAACCTCGTGTCATAGCTCGATTCGTATTTACGTACTTAGACCTCCCACATTAGGTTCAACATTAGTGGATGTTGGATATGCCGGTCGGGTCCGGGCAGACTTCCACCACTAATGAAACCTAACCTCGTGTCATAAGTACAATTACAATTCCTAATTGTAATTACTAGACATTCCATTTTTAATTAATTTTAATTAATCCTTTCCTTTTATAGGTGTTAATACCTATTTTACCCAATAATTTGAATTACATGTCCAAAAATGTTCATATTCAAATTATGCCATTTTTTTACCCCTTTTCCCTCGTTCCTTAACTAGTGCCCTCACAAAATTGGCAACTTGCCTAGGCTAGACAATAGCCTAGTCCTAAATGATAATAGGAAAATAATGGGAATATAACTAAAATGAACATCTTGGCATAAACATAAACTTATCATGATAACAAGGTGAGTGGACATGTAATTTTCATCATAACAAGATGAACATAAAACTAGTGAACACAACATGATGTCTCAAAAGCATAGTAAGATCTAAATCAGCAGTTTAGATGTCCAATTTGTTTAGATCTAACATGATAACACATGGTGATAGATTAGATCACATGATTCAGGTCTAGAGGTCAAAATAGATCTAACATGATAACACATGATGATAGATTAGATCACATAAAATAGATCTAACATGATAATACAAGGTGATAATCTAGATCTGACTAACAGTTTCAATGTCCACATAAATTAGATCTACTAGTTTAGAAATAGATCTACACAAATCCACATCATACCATGCCATAGAAGTTAAAATTTAGATAAAGATTTAGATCCAATCCTAACCAATTCAAGGTGGCATATGTTCATGATTTACACAAATGATTAGGTCTATCCAATGACATAACTATTCAATTAACAAATTTATATTAACCACAATATAGTTACAGACCAAGATCCACAATAATACCATAGTATAATAATCACCATTGAATTAGATCTAAAGAAATAGTTCTATCACGACATAGCAGAATAATCACAATTGAATTGGATCTAAAGAAATAGATCTATCATGACATAGCAGAATAATCACAATTGAATTAGATCTAAAGAAATAGATCTATCATGACATAGCAGAATAATCACAATTGAATCGGATACAAAGGAATAGATCTATCATGACATAGCAGAATAATCACAATTGAATTGGATCCAAAGAAATAAATCTATCATGACATAACATCAGATATGGTAATAGCATAGATTCATGGTTTACACATATCCAAATCACAGTCTTTCGTAATTTACTTTTATTTATCTAAACCTAAAAGCAACTAGAACTCACACGTTAGGTTTAGAGAATAGAGAGAATTGATCTTGAATTCTGAATTTGATTTGCAAAGTATGTAGTTGAAGATAACGGTTCAGTTCGCACTCCAGCAGCATATGGCTTCCATGATTTCCATTGGAGAAAATAAGAGAATAGGACACTTATATATAGCTGCCAAACCCCCTGAAACCGACTGCCACCTCAACCCTAGGGGTGTCGACACTCCTATGGGTGGGTCGACCCCTAGGTTGACACCCCTTCGGGGGGGGGGGGGGGGTCGACCCCCAGGTCGACACCCTTCTAGGGGGGTCGACTCCCTAGAGCAGGAATTTTAGCGCTCTGACGAATTTTTCAAATTCGAACGGTTCTGGATAGAATTCTAACTCAAGTCTGACTCATACGTATGTATATAATTTTTCTGTGCGTATACAAACTTAAAACCCTCAAGATTTCCTCATACAGTGTCCGTTTTATGCAAACCAAATGTCTGTCTTGACCCGAATTTCGAGACGGACGCAATGGTCCAGTCCGTTTCCTCTAATTATGAATATTAAATTAATTATTATTTAATTTATCCTCTTTAATGTTGTTACAAATTCGGGGTGTTACAATTAGAACATGATGATTATTCTCCAAACACATTTGAAATCATTTAAGAATTCTCTCATGTTTTTCTTACTCCATGCGTAACTGAAGGACTTTGTTTATGATAATAACAATGTCGTTAATAGCCCTTTGATTTCTAGTAGAAAACCATGGACACTAGATTGGTGTTATGTTACTCTTCTTTCATTTGCTTCACATTTTTCATTATATTGAGATTTTATTAAATAAGTAGAGATGAACAATAGTTAGTTGGCATCAAATTAATCAGCCAAACCTATATGGTGGTTTAGTTTGATAAAACGTTTTGTTAAAATTGGACGATTTAAATCCATGCCAAATTTATTATAGGGAAGATTTTTAATTGATTCTCGTAATAAATTAATTATGGTCAACAAATTAGAAAGATAGGAGAAAAGATAATTTAATTTGATAAATCAATCAAATATAGATATATGTGGAAAAAAATTTAATTTGGATGATATGAGAAGTTACGTTATTTGATTTGAGGAATCAATCAAATATATGTATAAGTGAAAACAAACACAAGTATGCAAAATTTGCGCTGAAATCAAATCAAGGAAATCTAGAAAATTTTCACGTTTATCTCCATGCAAGTTTTCATCCTTACTCATATAAATAAGGAGGCATTTGCCCATCTTTTACATCATAAGCCAATAGTGCTCCCTTCAATATATTATAAATAAGATCTCTATTTCTATATCAATTACAGGGGAAGATACTTTTACTGAGTGTTTGTATTCTTCTCTTATTCTACTCCCTCTTGAACTGAAGAAGAATAAAAGAAGTTATTGGGTCTCCATGGACGTAGGATATTCGTATCCGAACCACATTAAATCTTCTATATCTGTTATTTTTGCTATTGTTTCTGTAAGGTTGTATAATTGATTTTTTAAGTTCAGTTGATAACTAAATAAAAAATACTAGATCCTGATCAAATAATAATTCTTCCATGCAAATTAACATAAATATCACTACAGTTTTGTTTCAGGGCTAGTGTTATTGTTCCTACTTGGATATTAATGGCTACTTCTAGTAAGTCTATTGGTATATCTTGTGTCAATTATGGAGTAACATGTTTTGATGGAAAGTGAGATTTTGGTACTTGGAATATGAAGATGGAGGCTGTACTGAAGAAGGAGAAGACTTATAAAGTGGTTTATGCGCCTGAGAAATTGAAAGATATGCATGCAGCTGATTTGAAAGAGATGGAAGATGAAGCTCTCATAACAATTTAGTTGAGTCATTCAGATGAAGTTCTTAGATAATTTTCTCAGAAGAAGACAGTGAAGGAACAATGTGATGCATTATTAGATGTGTATCAAGACAAGTCTATCACTGATCGGATTATTCTTCAACAACAACTTTATTTGTTCAAGATAAAGCCTGACGCCAATCCCGTGGAGCATGTACATGCTTTAACCACTTTAGTTACGAACTTGAAGACAATATATGTTGATATTACTAATGACACTCAAGTTGTTATCCTCTAATGTTACTTGCCTTAGGAGTATACTGCTTTTGTTAATTCCATGAATTATAGCCACAGTAAAATTAGTCTTTCTGATGCGAAGGCTGGTCTTTATAATGAAGTGTTAATAGGTATATTGGCAAGCACTAGTTGGATAGTGATACCGAAGTTTATTTGTTCAGAGTGGTAGAAGCCAAAGTAAGTCGAAGAAAGGTAGAGGACGAAATTCTTCAAGGTCTCGGTCTAGGGGGCCTACGAATTTGACTTGGCATCATTGTAAGAAGCCTGGGCACTTTATTACCCAATGTCCCAAGCTTGAAGGAAGAAGAGAATACCCAAAGCAAGCTTCAGCCTCTATAGTGGAGAAATCAGATACAGAGAGCGACACTGACGTGTTTACAGCTTTTGTCTCTTTTGGGAAGAGCATCCTATTGCTAATTGGTTGTGGCGCATCCTATCATATGACACCTGATAGGAACTCTTTTTCCACTTACCGTGAGATTGACGGAGGAGGAGTCTGATGGGCAATGATGCTTCCTGCGCTATGGTTGGTGTTGGTAGTGTTAAGATCAAGATGTTTGACGACGTTTTTCGAACCATTACTGATATTAGGGACATACCTGATTTGAGGAGGAGCATGATTTTTATTGGGGTGTTGAGTAGACTTGGACGAAATATTGCAGTTGAAGAAAAGAATATGAAATATCTAAGGGTTCCATGATTGTTATGAAAGGAGTGAGGGAAAAAAATTCTATCTACTAAAGGGCACTACTGTAGTTGGTAAATCAGCTTCAGTTGATTCAGATTCTTCCAGATTATGGCATTTGCGAATGGGTCACATTGGTAAGTGCAACATGGATGAGATGAGAAAGCGATGTTTGATTGACGGTGTTCGCATTCAAAGCTTAGCTTTTGTGAAGAGTGTGTTCTTGGTAAGTAGACGAAGATTTCTTTTGGTGTTGGCGAGCATAAGGCAAAAGCTATTTTGGATTAGGTTCACACAGATGTTTGGGGACCTTCCCCTTTCCCATCCTTGGGTGGAGCTAGGTATTTCGTTTCATTTATAATTGATTTCTATCATAAAATTTGGTAGTACTTCCTAAAGTTTAAGACTGAAACCTTTGCTAGATTTCGTAACTGGAAATCCATGGTGGATAAGCAGTCGAGGAAGAAGTTGAAATCTCCGCCAGATAATAGCAGCCAATTCGTATCACAGGAATTAATCTATTATTGTTAGTCCAAAGGCATTATGAGGCACTACACCACACCAGGCGACGCACAATCCAATGGAGTTGCAGAAAGGATGAACCTGACATTATTGGGGAGAACTAGATGCCTTAAATTGACTACTAAGTTGAAGAAGGGATTTTAGGCTGAAACTTTATCTATAGTGTCTTTCCTCGTCACCCGTACACCTTCTACTTCCATAGACATGAATATCCCTGAAGAAGTATGGAAAGAAGAGCTTGTCAGCTATTAATTCCTCAAGGTGTTTTTCCATATTATGTACACGAGATTCAAGGAAAGATGGAACTCGCAAATGTATCTTTCTAGGTTATAGAAGAGGAGTGAAGGAATATAGGTTGTGGTGTCCTATTAGCAAGAAATTTATTATAAAATTTATTATAAGCAAGCATGTAACTTTTGATGACATGGCTATGTTAAAGGTGGAGCCTTCCTCATCGGATTACAATGAGAGGATATGTGAAGAATACCAGACATAAAACAAGTCATCTGTTGATTCTTTTCATAGACGTTCAAATGGTGTTTCCAATGTCACCGTGGTTGATGAGGATAGTACAGATGTTGGAACAGAAGATCAGACTCAAGATGGAGATTGTACAAAGACTAGGACTATTAGAGAAAGAAGAAGGCATAGATGGCTTATTGAGTTTGTTGGTTTGAGCATCAAATACACTGACTTTGATGATATGGCAACATACACATTAAATGTTGCCCATGATGAGCCTAGAGATTGTAGAAACGCTATTGCATCAGTTGACAATTCCAGTTGGTTATTTTCTATGGAAGAGGAGATCGAATCTTTACAGAAAAATCACATTTGGGATTTGGTGCCACTTCCTACCGAGAAAAGAACTATTAGATGTAAGTTGATCTATAGAGTGAAAGGCGGCGACAATGGAGATTTCAAATATAAAGCAAGACTAATAGAAAAGGGGTACGTTCAAAAGAAGGGGTAGAGTAACATGACATCTTTGCTCCAATTGTTAGGCATACTTCTATTCTTATTCTCTTGGCATTCGTTGCTCATTATGATATGAAATTAGAGCGACTAGATGTCAAAACTGCTTTCTTGCATGGTGATCTAGATGAGGAGATTTATTTAAGGTAGCTAGAGGGTTTCATTGATAATAGCAGGCCAGACTATGTTTGTAGACTTAACATGTATCTATATGGACTGAAGAACTCTCCTAGACTAACAAGAGATTTGATAAGTTTATGCTTTCACAATGATACTCCGGAAGCTTCGAAGGCCAGTGTATTTATTTCAGGAGGTATGACGGTTATATGATTTATCTCTTGTTATATTTTAATGATATTCTTATTGCATCTTGGGGTATGGTCAAAGTTAAGGAGTTAAAAGAAGAGCTCAATTAAGAGGCTGACATGAAGGATTTAGGGAAAGCACAAAGAATTCTAGGAATGGAGATATACAGTGATAGGTCGCGGAGAGTGTTGAGACACACTCGGGCGTAGTACATCGTGAAGGTCCTTGCTCGGTTTAGTATGAAGAAAGCCAAACTGGTTAGCACTCCATTAGGCTCTCATTTTACGTTTTCGAAAGACCAATCTCCTACATCGAAAGAAGATAAGAGGTTTATGGATAACATACATTATTCTAGTGTTGTTGGCAGTCTTATGACAATGGTGTGCACAAGACCAGATTTGGCCCATGCAGTGGGTGTTTTGAGTTGATATATGTCTAATCTAAGCAAAGAGCATTAGCAAACAGTGAAGTGGATTCTTAGATATCTTCGAGGCACTTCTTTGGTGGGCTTGTTATATGATGGAGTAGATGGTGACATCTTTCTTAGAGGACACTATGATTCTGATTATGCTGGGGATAAAGATGCTAGGAAGTCAGTGTTCGGCTATGTTTTTACACTTGGCATAGGCTCGATTTCATGAAGAATAAAGCTGCAGTCTATCATAGCTTTGTCGACTACCGAAGAAAACTTAATATCGATTGTGCAATTAACAAAGTAAGGATTATACTTACTTCAGTTCTTGGATGATCTTTTAATGGTGCAGTGGACTACAAAGCTATTTTCAAACAGCTAGAGTGTGATTCATCTTGTAGAGAATCAAGCTTATAGTTCACGGACGAAGCACACTGATGTCAAAGGTTTCTTTCTTATGCTTAAAGAAAAACGAAATAAGATCAAATTAGTGAAGGTGAGTACTTTGGATAATCCATTAGATATGATGACAAAGTCACTTCCTAATGACAAGTTTGAGCATTACTCAAACTTGATCAGTTTGCTTCTTGCTACTTGAGCGCCATGGGGCGCTGACCCAGCAACTCATTCTGTTGATTAATGAATATGTTTAAATTGAGGTGGAGTGTGAAAATGGACGGTTTAAATCAATGCCAAATTTATTATGGAGAAGATTTTTAGTTGATTCCCGTAATCAATTAAATATGGGCAACAAATAGGAAATATACAAGAAGAAATTATTTGATTTGATAAATCAATCAAATCTAGATATATGTGGAAATAAATTTGGATGATATGAGAAGTTATATTATTTAATTTGAGGAATCAATCAAATATATGTATAACAAACACAAATATGAAAAATTTGCGTTGAAATCAAATCAAGACAATCCAGAAACTTTTCATGCTTATCTTCATGCAAGTTTTCATCCTTAGTCATATAAATAAGGAGGCATTTGCTCATTTTTTTTCATCATAAGCCAATAGTGCCCTCTTAAATATATCCTCAACAAGATCCCTATTTATGTATCAATTGTAGGGTGATATATTTTTACTGAGTGTTTGTATTCTTCTCTTATTGTACTCCCTCTTGAACTGAAGAAGAATAAAAGAAGTTGTTGAGTCTCCGTGGATGTAGAATATTCATATCTGAACCATATTAAATCTTCTATGTCTCTTATTTCTGCTATTTTTTCTATAAGGCTGCATAATTGATTTTTTTAACTTAAATTGGTATCTAATTTGACAATACTAAATCCTGATCAAATAATCACGCTTCCGCTCGAATTAACATAAATTTCACTACAGTTAAATAGTTTGAATTCGCATTGTAAAATAAATTTATCTGGTTATGTAGTTAGCCAAACTAACCAACTTTTTAAAACATAGTTTACCAATGGAAAACAGGTTAATTTTCCTTATAAACATAAAAATAATCAATAAAACTTTCATGCATAAATTTGTGTGTCATATAAATAATTAAACATTTGAATAATAACATCATTGTAATGCCCTCCCCATACCGAAGCGCAACAATAATAACGAGTAATGTCATCTGCTAATATGGAGAATATGGTTGGTTAGAAGCGACCACCCACCAGTCTTTTATTAAACAAGTATCAAGTATGTTGATAATGTGCTCATTTTTTTCCTAATAGATCAATGTACAATACTACGGTGGCCACATGATCAATCCAGAATAAAACATAACATTAATAAATAATATAGATTAGCGAACAACAAACATAGTCACATATATACATGCATTAAGTACAATACAAAGTACTATACATAAGTGGATATACAATCCATAATATATACAACATCAACTCTCATAAAAGAATATGAACAAATATCAGAGTGTGCAACAAAATAACTAGAGGTGATTAGACAATGGCTTGCCTAAGTAATCAAAAAACGGTGATAAAAAGTCCAAAAGCAGAAGCTGGATAGAACAAGGATCCATGCAGGTGCTAACCTGAAATGACTCGGTCTAAACCCAATATAAAAATACATGGGTCGGTCTAGTTTAAACAATATCAATTGATCATGATAAAGGTACAACATTAAAAGGAATAACCCTTCTCTAAGTAGAGAAGGAGTATGTTAAACTTGGTACAACTTAAGGTATAAGTGTTTCCAGCAATAATATACTACTAAGAACAAAGGCTAAGATAATGATGTGTAATTATTCAACACCTGGAAATAATATGGAAATTATCATTACAATTACATATATAATTCATTCAAGAGTTTAAATCAACGACGGTTCAAAACTTGATTTAACGAGTTGGACAAGACCCTCGTTAGTGGTGTATTCCCTTCCTCTTACCTCGTCTTCTTCTCCCCGCTTTTAGATTTTCCTCCCCTCCCTCCGCGTCCACCTGATCCTCCTCCTGTTACCAAATTGTCTTATGTCAATTCTCCATCCATGAATCTTCCTTCAGCTTCTCATACTGAAACCAATCCTTTGATTTCGAATTTCGAAATTAATAATCTCCTTAATTCTGCTTGTATGAATCATTCATCTCTGAATTCTGATCCTCTCAATGTAAATCCTCATATTGCTAATACTGTTAATAACATTTCCTTGAACACATCGAATATCTCAAATCAATACGAAGAATCTTGATTTTGACAATTTTTTAAATGTCAATAATTTTGTACATTCATCTCGGAATCTTGGAATGGGCAATTTAAATTCTGTAAATCTTGTTTCCTCAAAGAACATTTCATCAAGTACTTTGAATCACCCAAATGTTATTTCGTCGAATACCTCAAATCCTAATACCCCTTCTGCCAAAACTGATTTTGCATCTCTCTTTAAAGCTCTTCCACGCAACGCTGGTATTTTCAAGCCACCACAGTACAATATCGATAAGGATGGTAAGTCCAAGATGATTCTATATCAGATCGGGGAGGAAGGTATGAAGTATTGGAACAATCATCTTGTCGATTTCTTTTTGGATGGTACCCTATCATAACTTCATTAGGGGTAGGATGTTTATCATAACAAAATGGGACCCCTCAACGGGTAGTTCACAATCTCAAATTAAAAGTGTGTCGATCTGGATTCACTTGCATAGAATTCCATTGTTATTGTGGACTTTGTTTGGAATTAACTATCTTGAATGCCATGTTGGGAAGCTTCTATGTTTTCAAGAGAGCACTGAGAAAATGCATAGATTTAGGTATGCTAAAGCACTTGTTGAAATAACTCCTGAGTATGAATTACCAGACTGTACAGAAGTGGATGGTCTAGGAGAAAAACTCCCTTTAGTTAAAATTTCAAATGACTGGAAACCGAAAATTTGTACGCATTGTAAAAAAATTTGGTCACAGCACTATAGAATGTGAGTTAGTAGCTACTGATAATGTGAAGGATGTTCAGGAATATGTTACAGGAGTAATGGAAAATATGAATACCAATAACTATCATTCTCAAAACTGGAAAAGGCCTAATGTTAACAATCATAATACTGAATGGAAATAAGTTACCCATAAAAGGAAATAGGTATGGAGGAGGAAGCAAAATAATAGAAATGAAAATGTTTTGAATAAGGAAAATAGTGGAGATCGAGAGGTGTATGAGGGTGGTGTTAATGAAAAACAGTCTGGTCAAGAATCATTGGAGAAGGGCAAGGTGATTATCATTGATAGTAATTGTGTAGTTCATCAATCTGGTTTGAAGAATTATGTCGGGCAAGAAGGATCGAATAATGATGGTAACCTCATTGGGAATTGTGAGAACAGTGATGTCTTAAGGAAATGGAAGCAATTCATTATTGATTGTGATCAGGTAGCTAAGGAGTTTCATACTCATAATCATTTTTCTATTCTGGAAAATATGAATACATTGGATGATTCAATTCATGCTTCATCTTCTTCCTTGTCATGTACATCCTCTTCACCTATCCTCTCTCATGTCCAATCTGCATCATGCGCTTCTACATTCAGTTCTCAAAATCCATATACCTCCTCTTTTAGCTTCAAAACTCATTCTGCCTCACCATATTCTCATCTTTCTACTCTACCTCATATTATCCTCCCACCTCCATGTGCTGATTCTTATGCTATGAATTATGATGTTCATTCAGCTCATGTTAGTAAAAAGAAAACTAAGGGTAGAAAGAAAAAGTCTAAAAAGCAATCCCCTGCTAGTTGCGAAGATTTAAATGAAGGAGTTGAAATTTTTTTCTTATGAAGTTATGCCACATGGCAGTCACAAACCTCCATCAAAAAGGCACAATAGGAATAATCCTGACCCATATTTCGATCCTTTAGTGATTAAATAATTCACAACATAGTTTTTGGAATGTTAGAGGCATGCATTTAGCCTCTAAGCAGTGTCATATAAAAGCTTTTATTAAAGACAGAGTTATATACATTTGTTATGTTTGTCGGAAACAAAGTTGGATATGTTTTGACCAAGAAGGCTGCTGCTTATATCCCGAATAATTGGTGTTATGAACACAATATGGTTGATGCTAGTTATGGAAGATTGCTTACATTATGGAACCCATCATTTTTTCATCTTTCAAAATCACTTCTTCTAATCTATTTATACACTTTAAGTGTGTGCATACCTTGCAATTCCTACTTCTACTTAACTTCAGTTTATGCCCACAATGCCTTATCATTAAGACTTCCTTTTCTTGAAAACTTGAATAAAATTCACTCATCTTTTGATCCATGGCTTATTGGGGGAGACTTTAATTGCATGTTTTCTTTCTCTCAAAGATTAGGCGGTTGTCCTTTATCTATCAAGGACTTTGCTCCTCTTAATCAAGCTTTAATCAAATCTGATCTTCATCCAATTAGTAGTTTTGGTTCTAATTACGCATGGCCCAATAGAATTAAAACTGGTTTCCTTACTTATTGTAAACTCGATCATATCTTTTCAAATCATCAATTCATTAATATCTTGCCTAAATCTTTCTATCATATTTTACCTTCGTCCTTAACTGATCATAGTCCTTTGCTATTTAAAGGGGAAGGTGATGTTGCTATTAACAGGGGTAAATCCACTTTTAATTTTTTTAATTTTTGGTTTAAATATGCGGATTTTTCTAAAATTTTAATGCAAGTTTGGTCTACAAAACAAAATTCTAATCCTCTGACAGGTTTTTTTGGCAAAGTGAAGGAGTTAAAGTTTAAACTAAAAGTCTGGTCAGCTAGCAAGTTTGGCAAAAACTATGTGCATTCTTCAGCTATTAGGGGTGAATTATTGTTGGTGCAAGAAGCTATTAATCAAAATCCAAATGATGTAATTTGCGTGTGAAAGAGCATGAATTAAGAACTAATCTGGAGCAGGCTTTAAACGCTAAAATTCAATCCTTAAAGCAGCAAGCTTTTTGAGAAGAGAGGTAGAGGGTGATAGGAATACTAAATTCTACCACAATTCCATTAAAATAAAGAGAAATCCAAATTTGGAGTTTATGTTGAGGGACATGGATGGTATTATTCAATCAGATGATAAAGGGATTAATGAGGCTTTTGTGAAGTATTTTTCATCAATTCTAGCTGCTCCTAGTCCTTTTAAGGCAGATGTAACTCCTCTTTTTAGTATGCAAGTTCCAAGTCTTTCTCCACAACAATCTCAGAATAATCTAATTACTGGAGATGAAATCAAGTCAGCCGTGTTCGGACTGGATGCAAACAGTTGTGGAGGCCAACACAGTTTTAATGCTTTCTTCATACAACCAAGTTGGTCAAAAATCGGTGATGAATTGATCAATGCTCCCAAATATATTTTTCATGAACAATTATTTACCTGATAGTCTTTGTGCCACAACAATTCCTTAATTCCAAAAGTTGATAATCCATCATCTGTGTCAAATTTCAGGCCTATCTCGTGTTGCAACATAGTGTATAAAGTGATCTCAAAAGTTTTAGCGAATAAATTGCAAGAATTTTTACCTTACATTACTTAAGACAATCAAGCAACGTATACAAGGGGAATATCCATTAGCGACAACATCTTGATTACACAAGAGTTATTATGTGGTTATAAATGGAAGAATGTTTCTCCTCGGTGCATGCTTAAACTAGACATAAGGAAGGCCTTCGATTCTGTTTTTTGGAGTACTATCTTAACTGTGACGTCAAGAATGAATTTTCCTTTGCCATTTTTATCATGGATTTGCACATGTATTTCATCTCCTAAATTCTCTATCTCAAGGAATGGTAGTTTACATGGTTTCTTCGAAGGCAGTCAAGATGTTAGGCAAGAGGATCCACTATCATCTTATATCTTTATTATGGTAATGGAGTTGCTTAATTCAATGCTAAAAGAACAACTAAGAATGGGAAAGTTGGAGTTGCATCCAAAGTGTAAGAATCCAATGATTACACACCTTCTATTTGCTGATGACTTAATTATATTCACTAAGCCAACCTTACCCAATATCCAATGTATTGTATCTACCCTTCGGTCCTTCTATCAAATAACTAGACTTCAAATAAATATTAGTAAATCATCAATTTTGATAGCTAGACTCGATGAATATAAGAAGAATGAAATCATAACCATGTCTGGTGTACAAGATCTCTCATGTAATGCCACTTATCTTGGATTGCCATTAATATCTTCTCGTATTACTAAGGATTTATGTGCAACACTATTTGAGAAGATTATTAAGAAACTACAGCAATGGCCTAGTGATAAGTTGTCCCAAGTAGGCAGATTAACAATTATACAATCTGTAGCCAATGCTATGACAACCTATTGGATGCTGCATTATATTTTTCCTGTTCAGCTTCTAAAGATGAAAAGTAGTGCTTTTAGCCGATTATTTTGGCATGGTGATCCCCATTCAAAGAAGCTATTTCCTATTTCATATCAAAAGCTTTATGGTGACAAGAAGCATGGTGGTTTGGGTATCAGTAGTCTCTTTAATTGGAATAAAGCTATAGTGTCAATCTATTTTAATAAACTGCTTAGTAATGAGGGTGATTTGTTGACTCGTTGGGTTCAAGTGAATTTAATTGGCAGCAAGGATTTTTGGTCTATGCAAGTGCCATAATCTTGCAGCTGGAGTTGGAGATGTATACTTAATTTACTAGAGACTTTTCTGCCTTTCATTCAGGTTAATGGTAGTATCTTGAATAGAGTCTCTTTTTGGCATTCACCGTGGTCCATGCAAGCTATGATTTTGAGTAGAATTGTTGATTATAATGTAAGATTGAATTCAAGAATTCCTAACAATGCTTTAGTTGAGAATTATTACCATGATGGTGATTTAGCTTTACCATACTCAAGTTAAACAGCTCTAAGACAACTATGGGAGCAGGTAGCTAGATCTGTTAACTTGAGAGGTGACTATGCAGTGTATTGGGATGGTAAGCATCACTTAGTTAAGCATGTATATGGTTTACTACAGAATGAAAGACAGGTATTTGTATGGTCTTCACATATATGGAGTTCGGGTAGTTCGACAAAGAGGAATTTCTTGTTGTGGAAAGTGATGGCTAACGGATTGAATACCAATCAAAAGCTGTTTTCATATGGGTTGATTAGTGATAACAAATGTGTATTTTGCAATGCGGCTGAAGAAAATAACGTTCATCTGTTTTTGAATGTCCAGTAGTATTTCATAAATGGAGTAGAATATTTGCTACTAGCGGACATTATAGGCCATATAATAGTGCAATTGAATGGTATAATATCTTCAAATCAACCAGATGGAGGACTGATAGAACCAGAGTTTTACTAAAAATTCTGAAGCATTTTGTATGTGAAGTTTAGGAAGAAAGGAATAATCGTATTTTTGGAGTGGGAAGGCTGAATGCAAACCAGTTATATGCTGTGATTCATAGAAAGATTTTTAAGGATCTCCAGGTTAAAGCTTGATGGTGGATTTCTCATGATAATGGGAGCCGTAGTTTGTTTATGTTTGTTTCTGGTCATCTAGACTTGTGATTTTTTTGTTTTGTAATCTTTTATTGTTTGTAATGTGTTGTAGTAGTAATGAGTATGTACAGTGGAATAGTTTTAATAAAAAAAAATCTTTTGCCGTTCGAAAATAAAAATAAAAAATTAAATCAACATGAATGAAATCACCATAAATAATAACATAATGTCGCTTAGGCGATGTAAATAAATCCACATCGTTAAGCATGGTGAAAACATCCATAAATCGTCAAAATTCTAGATTCAATGTAAATAAATAAATCTAGAACAGCAATAGTATAGAGAATATGGCCCAACAGTCTAAATGTTAGCCCAACAGCTTTGTATATGTAGAAAGGAACCAACTGTCCGATAAGTGGCCCAACAACATACAAAGTACTATATGTAGTAGATCCAAAAGTCTCAAATAGGATCCAACAGTCCATAATTAGTCCAACAACTTTATATATGCATATAAAATCCAATAGTCCAAGTGGCAATCACAAAAATAGAATGAGTCATGGACTCCCAAATAATAATCGGAATAATGAAAACATTATGTCTCATACCGCATTTTTTCACTATTTGATTTACTGTCTGTTAACCCACTTCACACTGGAAAAACAACAGTAGCTTCAATCAATGAGTCAGTAATTTACCGATACAATAAACCAGTGTATCCCATATCACATGGTTTACTGCATTGTTTAAATCACAATCTCGCCTTCTCTAAGGGTGCAAAATCTTGTGGTTTTATGTATTGAAAATATGTGGTTTGAGCAAATGCGTTTCTTTATAATTTCTGTATATCGGAAAATACTATATATAGTATAGCCTTGACATGATTTTATTTTTATAAAACAGAACATTGAAATTCATTTATCCCAAAGCGACATCTAAATATATACATAAAAGATCCTTATTAAAATCATTTTTAAAACGTGCACAGTTTCAAAAATCTCATGAAATCAGCAACAAATATTGCATAAAACTTCACTAAGTCGGTGTGCAAATTGGTAATGGTGTTGGCCTATCTTATAAGTTTAGAAAACATCCTATAAAATCATCCCAGAATTGAACAAAACCAGCGAGCAAATATAGTCAGAAATCATGCGGAAGAGAGGTGAAAACTTAAATTCCTACAGGCAAAACTGCCTACGCCAAATACACTACATGGGCTGACATTAATTTTGCATTGGTCGACCCCGAATTCGACTAACGGTCTAGGTTGACCCATAGGTTAATCTCGAGAAGCCTCCAGATCGACCTGCGTGATGGGGTTTCACCTAGGCACCATTTCTTTTTCGGTTCAGTGACATAGAATTTCAATATGTTACAGAGGTCGAAATAAACTAAAAATTGACTTGCAGAAAAATCATCAATACTATTATCATTCTAAAAAGGTTTGGCGTGATATCAGCAAGAAATAAAGAAGTTATAATTATCAAAAATTTGGATAGAAAGTCGATTTTCTACCAAAAACATTTTTTTAAATCTTTACGTTTACAGAGATACAATTTCCTGCTGAATCAACTGTAAATAACCACAAACACTGTATGAACTAGAAGGCGTGATTTATACTTACTGATTTGGCAATTTGAAATATAAATTTTGCACAAAGTGGAGCTTTTTGGCTTGATTTAAGCTCTAAGCTATCTATAAGCAAGTTTTCAAAAACATATCGTAACGAATCCTGCAAATTGAAGCAAAAATAAAACAATTATAGGGTTTTGTTGAGATCACCAAGTTATAGTTTGGGTTTTCAACTTGTTTTATCCTTTTAACCTATGTTTTAAATGAAAGTTTGGGTTTTTAGTAGAAGTTTTCTATTTTGTTTTACTATGTCTTTCAGTTTTTGGAGAAGAAGAAAAGGTAGAGAAGGAAATGAACAACATTATCCTCTTTTCCAGACCCTACCCTCTCTACCTACCCAATTAGAGCATAATTATTAGCCCATAAGAGCTGATATGAGTAGTTTAGAATATTTTAGCTAATATAGGCTTTGCTTATATTAATATGAGTTATTTTACACACAAATCACCTTACTAATCATATTTTCTACCACTTTAACATCAAAATATATAATTTACCCTTATTAAAATTATACAACATTTTTGAACCTCTTTAAACATAAATTTGTACATATCGACACAAAAAAAAATCACAAGCAAATTGTACAGTTTACATCTTTATGTTCAAGACTTATATTTATGAGATTATAATTGTACAAAACATGGTATTTCGACAATTATGACTTGTACAATCATATTAAAATTACTTTGACACATAAATATTGAGTTTTCATCAATATTTACATTTTTAATCTTCTATTTACAACTCAATTATGCTTATAAAACATAACTTTGCACCAAAATTCATTATATCCAAACATATTGCAGTTTGTTGCAATATGCCACAATAAAATCTTATAAACACTTCTTTTATCTCAGATTTACTTTATGAAAAAATTCTGAAACTTTATTTTCCCTATTTATGATTATTTACATTGATTTAACCACAAAATTCAATGTATTTGCCCAAACACCTTATTTAATCATTTCAATATATTAAGACAAGGTCTTAACTGACTTGGGTCCGCCATTTGAGCCAACTATCACAAGTCCATCCAACAAATAAGCATCCATGTGATGTCCTAAGATAAACCGAATTTCCGATTTTCAATAGTTGATACTTAACACATCCACGGTGTTCATGTACTGCAAAACTAAATATCGCAAACTCAATCCATCGGGGTTTTATTAGAGCAACATAGCGAAACAGAACAAGAGACAAGAATAGAATTTCACAACGGAATAGAAAAAATTATAATATTTAATTATAACTTTGCAATGGAATAACATTTAAATGATTAGAGTAGACATATAAAGGATAGTTAGAAACTCTATCCTCACATAATACCACCACAAGATCCAAGTATAGATAGTAGAATATGCCCTGCCTTATGACAAGATCCCAAGCTCTTCTGGAATCGTCTGGGAACTCCTCGAATTCTGTCTATACCTGAAATACACTCAGACCTGACCCGAGTGTCAAACACTCGAGTCAGGCTTGGATTAACTAGCTTGAGATCTAGACAACAAACCATACATATATCAAACAATCATCAAAGGGGTTCCAAAACTTCATGCATGTTTTTTGGAAAATGAATTTACCATAAGACCCGCATCCCATCACACAATGCAAACACACACCCTTAGGACCAAGTTTTACCTTATGATAACCAAATATGCTTAGTACGCGAAAATCACCTGATATTATCATTAATGTCTATCTTCGAAAACCTTTCAAAAAATATATATATACGTATATATAATTTAGTAGACGTTGGTACCAATATATCACGTTTACATACATAGATTACAAATAAAGCCGTAAGGGTTCGTATTGGAGTTTGGATTTCATACAATGGCCAAGGAAAAGGATCATCCTTAACCGATTCGGGTACACCTCTAGCGGGATAACCCAGGATCAACAAATGCTCCTTTCCTGTAGAGGCAAAGCCGGCCTAGCTGTACTAGGTGTGGTTGAGGTTTCTCCTTAACAAAAAGTCTCACGGTCGATACTGACCATTATCCGAAGTGCCTCGATCAACCATCCACTAAGTAAATTTCCTAGGTTCCATACTATAACATCACTCTCTCAACTAGAAGGAAATCTTAGTCCTTAACTCTACGGTACTTCATCCTGTTTCGGCTCATTACCGAGTTGTGAGGCCCTGAAGTCACGCTTCCACACAAAGCTTTGCTTTTCAACAAAATATTTGATCATCAATAGCTTAGCACTTAGCATGCCACATTGTCAATTCAAAACATATAATCAGTATCCATTAATATGTAATCCTTTGAGTACATATGTCCCAGAGAAGGGTGTTAAGCTAAGAGGATAGATCCTCTGCCACCTAGCTGATATAACATCAATAGAAACCAATTTATTATGTTGTAATATACAACATCAGACATACATCCATTACATGTTTGTTTTGGATTTTGAAGGAATTTGAAGGCACTTTATTCCACGAGCTAGCATGGGTGCGAAAGTCCTTGTAATCCGAATCGCTTCAAGTACGGTCAGATTGCTGTTAAAATATAACCTCATATTGGGTGGCCACCCGAGGCATCAACGAGAATACCATTAGATTTGAAGGTCTCCAGTCTTCAATCACAATCATCGCCATTTTATGTTGCTCTTATTGCGTTGCATAGTTATTCACAGTGGGCTGAAACCCGGTCTATTCGAATAACAAGCGTCATTATAGATATACAAAAATATCACGAGTCCCATTCTATTTTGGAATATTCTTTTACTCAAATCATTTTTTATATTGGTATAACCATTTGAATCTTATCACTTACATATTTTAAACTCTGGTTTTAAATTTTCCTTGGAAATCATTTCACTTGATTATAAAATCTCATTTCCCAAATTTACCTCAAACCAAAGTTTCTACGCTTTATCGGGATTATTGAACATCACAAAAAAGGTAATTTTTCAAATCATTATCCCATTCCTATCCTATTCATCCCATAGAGAAGAACAAGAAATACTCCATATCTAATTACCCTTGTATTTTGGTAAATTAAATTAAGTTTATTAATTCCATTCTTTCAATCCAAATTTGATTAAAGATTTTATTTATCTTCATGGGAAAACATATATACCCAAACCCAATGCATTCATTGATCATTAATTAGGGTGAGTTACTTTATTATTCCTTGATTATATCTCTATCCCAAATCGTACTTACAATTTCTAAATCTTATCATTATGGAAAACCATTCGTTAATCAGAATTAGTTCTCGATTGCACAATGCCAAGAGAATAATCTGTCAAGTGTATGACCCTGAAGGCCTAAACAAAATCAGATCAAAAACCTAGAAGATCACTCAACTCAACGATAAAACAATCAAGTTCCAAATTTTTTATCCCAGAATCTTTTTTAAGATTAAATCATATCTTTACGCGAAAATATGCTTATCTTCTTTTAAGAGATCCTTAAACTTTGTTCCCATTATCGTTTGTTGGAGGAAACTCTTTCATTAAATCTTTATAGTCATATTAAATAAAGATTACTCTTCAAATTAACTTGGGAAATAATCTTTACTTTACATGGGTCAAAGAACAAATGTTATGTAAGACATCATTCACGATAAACCCAAAATCATCCTTCTATTTTCAACAAAATCGGAAATCATATCATCTCATAATCGATATGAATTCCCATATCAGACTAATTATATAAGTGGAATAATGGCAAAGCCTTTTAGATTCCTTAAATAGTAAAGGTCTTCATGTATAGAGACTCATCTTAATTATCACCAAATCGATTCTCATTCAATTTCAGTTTAATTTGTTGTTTGGAAAACTTGGCTTTGTCACGCACTTTTTAAATCCCTAAAATATCTTTGAAATCCTCATTTTTATCCTTTAGACATGTTTGCAAAACCTTTGGGTATCATTAGTTGTATCAAAACCTTTTATTTTAACTCATTCCAAAAACTGATTCCCAAAAGTAGCTAGTTTTCACAAAATAGCTTTATATCATTTAAAACTTGATATATTCGATCCAAATTGATTTTAAACCATATATTATGATTTACCATAATTTATCCCTATTTTTAATAATTTAAAAATAACTTATTTCTTAAAAATCCAATTTTGGGTCCTAAACTACACTAGCATTGTTTTTATTCAAATTTGAACTTATTTCAAGATCTAACCGTTGGATTATAAAACTTTCGTTTACATTAGGAAACTCTTTTCATTTTGAGCCAAACATTTACCATTTCGGGAAAATCCAGTGGTCGGATCTCCCGGTACATTAATTTGAAGTCAACAGTTGAAATTCGTGAACTACTGCTGCACGATTAGTTCTATTCAGACCAAACTTCGACTTATATTTAAAATTGAATTGCTTTCAAGATAGTTTATTAATTATATAAAACATATATAATAAGTTTTGGAAACTATATTTCCAATATTTAAGTTTTAAATTCAAATATTCCATTAATTAAATATTATAATATTATTTAATCATTAGAATAATAGTATATTTCGAACTCCAACTTTTTGAAACCCAAATTTTCCTGAAACCCATAATAAAAATAAATAAGATAGTTTGGAAAATGAAATCTAGTTAAAACATTTTCTGTTATCCAAACTGAACTTCACTTTTTAAAGTTATTATTCATTTTCAAATTCGAATTTGAAACATGCCTTAATTACTTGGAAACTTATTCAAATAAAGTTCCCACCTTTACGAAAACTATTCGTATTTACTTAAACTATCTTTCCAAATCATTTAGGATTAAGAATTCAAACTTATATATTTCACTTATTATTTAATTAGTAAAATATTGAATTAAATCCCAATTAGGAATAAGATACGATCAATCACTATATGGGTTTAACAAATCATTAACATCCATTAATGGTCATTAACATCCAATTATCACATAATGACATCATTAACATAAGTGTTAAGGCCATTAACACTTAATTGCTATTTCAAATTATTTTAACTAAAATATTAACCATTGTTAATAATTTATTTGCTATTAATAGCAAATCCAATCCTGTAAAATTAATATCAATACACATCACATCAAGTTATCAATCAATGTCACATCAATATTGACCAATGTTACGTCAATATTTGTTGATGTCATTATTCATGCATTCCATAACAACCACATTATCAACCAAACCAACCAGTCATTTATTTACGGTTTAACTTCATAGCCATTAGGGTATTCACTTTGATTACTAAAATACTGAGTAATTAACTTGTCTAACTTCCATTAACATCATTAAACCCAAAAGTACTCAACAAACTAGCAATTAGCAAACATAACATAATCAACTACACTAATTATTCTAGTTAACCAAACATGAGCAAAATTAGCTCACCATTGCTTCTTCACTCCGCCAAACATTAGCGTAGGACTTCTCTAGCTTTACCACAACTTCAGACTTCACTTCATAGTCAATTTGTCACCTTTTCAACTTCCAACACTTCACAAACACTACATATACTAGTATATTTTTTGTTTTCATTTAAGAGAAGAAAGGTGGGATTTTTAAAGGTTTTCGGCATGGTTATGGGGTGTGTGGTTCACAACCTGAACGGAGAGGACTGCGTGGGGTTGGCTCACGCTGGTATGGTGTCCAGGAAGGAGGCGACGATGGTGAGAGGAAGTAGAGGTGATTGGGTGTTGCAAAATGGAGTAAAAGAGGTAGTTTTATGCTTTAAAGAGGGGAAGTAAGGGTCTTTGGCTAAGGGGCCCCATGTGGGTGTTGGGTACTAGGGTGTCTATAACACACTGTTAATGGATCTTAAGACTATTCAGACACTAGAGAGACGAAGTGTATTTACTATATCTATTCAAATTCAAATAGAAATAAATAACTAATAAAATAAAGGGTGCGTTTTTTACAGGTCCCTATTAACGTTTTAAATTAGGCTCAGGTCCGATCATAAACTTATTGTAAATTTAGTCCCTATTTTTCAAAAAACCAACAAAAAAATAAAAATAAAATATAAAAAAATCACGTAAATTTGTAATTAATTAAAACAAATAATCATAAAAAAAAATCAGATTAAAAAAATATCAAAAACAACGTCAAAATCCAAAATAACAAAAAACAACGAAATGCGTCAAAAGATGCATATAATTCGATTAATTGCAGACATGTATGCATTTATTTCAATTCTGCGTCAAAACTGCAGTGTAAATGCGTACATATATGCACATATTTTAAATACATGCATATTCTGATGCACTGATTTAAACCATGCATACATACGCCCAGTTTTTCCAACTTTGCATATATTTTGACATATCTGCATACACCTATGCATTTATATAGAAAAATGACATACATATATGCAATAATTCAATAGGCGTGTACGAATATATGCATGTGTATTCAAATAGTTGCATATATGTATGCAGCTATTCATAATAGTTGCATACATGTATGTAACTTTTTTTTTGATTTGCGCGGACTCCTTGAATTATTTGTTAATTTTAGAATTTTTTTTATGCCAGACCGCAATTTTTTTTTTCAAAAAAGGGGAAGGCGGAAGTTGTTTTGAGGAGCAGGCGAGAGGACTTCAAAGTTTGAGCGGCATCCAAATCTAGGGGGCGGAAACATATGGCAAACTATGGTTGGATGTGGCTTTAATTAAGTTTGAAAATAGGGACGTGAGCCTAATTTTCACTAAAATAAAATGTAGCAAAGTCACTAAAACCAAGATTTTTATACTGGTACGGATTATCCAATCCTACATCCAGCCCTGCACTTCACTGTGCAGAATTTCACTATAGTCGCTTGGTTTCCACGGGTGGCAAGAACACCTTTACAGTCTTGAATTCACTGGCTACAAGATACACTTTAGCCTTATCAACAACAACAAACAATAACAAGTAGTGTATCTTCAATACAGGTTCTTGTAGATTTCGTACAATGATCCTGTAGACCTCCAATCTTTGAATTCTTTTAGGAAATAGGATAAAATCAGAGAGACATTGATATGAATTCAAGTACAACTCTATGATATTATGTGGCTTACAAATCAATGAAGAATAGGACTGAAAGAGAGTGGATTTGCAAGAATAATAGGATAGTATTCAATGGATTTATATAGAGAATATATAGGGAAGGAGTAGAAGAAAATGTGAAAAGATGATGTTAAAATTCGTTACCAGGAGCCTCTAAATAGTGTATGAAAGGATGTGTCTTTGGTGAAGAGATGGAGGGAAAAAACTTCTTAATTTGAATTTGAAAATCTGAAAAACCATTATATGTTGACAAACCAAAAGATGTATCTCGACATACCTAGTGTTGCAAAAGACACTTATAAATGTTGCAAATATTCAGCACTTCAGATTTCCTTATATTTGTGGATTTTGGTAATTCGGTTGAGGTCTATTGTTGATTGTCTCCAAGTATAATTACCATGGTATCTTTAACAAGATATTACAAGGTTCAACTAACTTCTCATCACTTCAAACACCTCTGTTCTTCAGCATTTTTCTCTAATATGCTTTGATCTTCAATTTTTCTGATTATCCTTCCATTGCTCTAACTAAACTTGTTATATAATTCCTCTTTTGTACTCTTGTATATTTCTAAAATTATCTCCATAATATATCTAATGTAATTGCACAACTCGAAGATATGTTGGTAGTCATGTTTATATGGTTGTTGTCATCAAAATCAATACCTAGGGTATTAATAATCTCCCCCTATCACATTGTTTAGTATATCTATACCTTTTCTCCCCCTTTGTCATCGACAAAAAGGGTAAAAAAAAAATTATTTAGTTTATTGCTGGACAATATTTAAATTTTGTATATGCATATAAATAAAACACAAGTGGGGAAATCAAAACATGAAATAAACTAAATAATCAGATGAGTTTAAGAGTTACTGACTTTGCTGATGCCAATAACAAATCCTTTTCATATTTATCCAAGGTTCAATAGATTTCTTGTCATATGCTTTAAGAATTTTTTATTTGGTACCTGAGACTTTATAAAAATATACACACTGCTACCCTTTTTATTTCGAGGTCCATGGGGTTATGATTTGGGATGCCAAACCCATGAAGAGTTTGAATGCCCTTTCAAAATATAACCATTAGATAAATGAATCTTTTTAATAAAATCATCAATATATTTTTCTTTTTTAGTATTATCCAACCATTTTGGAACCCATAAGTTAGTGAACCTATTTGGAGGATTTAACTTTAATATCCTAGGTTTTGGTTTGAACTTGGTGGCTTTAACAAATTTAATACATTAAGTACTATTTTTCTTTGATTTAGCCTTAGAGGTGTAGCAAAGTCCATGCTTATTCCTACTGTGTTTAGATGTAGGTAATAATTTCTCAAAATTATCCTTCCCTTTGTTAAATTTATCAATATCAGTTTTCATTTCATTAAAATCCTTACTACGTTTATGAATAACGTTGTCTAGAGATGTTATTTTTTCATTTAGATTTGTGATATGTAACTTCACTAAAAGATTTTCTAATTTTAAGGACTCATTTTCACTTTTCAGTTTTTCAAAACTTCCAAGTGTTAAATCCTTTCCATTTTTATGAGAATTAAATCTTCAAATTTCAACTTCTAGACATTATTTTTCCTTACTGAATTTTTCATTAGATATTTTTAATCTATCTACTTATGTCAAAATATTATTGTACTTTTTCCTAAGTATTTCATAATCTTGATGCATATCATTTAAAACTTTAGTAATTTATTTATTAAAATTCCTTACCTGGTCAGCCATTGCTATGAAGCATATATTGGCCTGTTCTGTTTCTGAATCACTATCACTTGAAGATGTATATAAATCATCCCATTGCATTGAATTCTTATTTCCTCTCCTTATTGAAAGTATATGAAAAATACTTCGGATTTCTCAAGTTGGAACAGTCTCTTTTCAAATGACTGGTTTATCACATTTTAAACATTTAACAACATTTCCATTTCTGGAATTATTGTTGTTAGTTTTTCGAAGTTTCTTTGTTATCCAATACTTCAAAAATTTCTTGATCTTCTAGGTAATAAACTCGAGATCATCATTAATAGCATCATCATCTGATTCATCATTGTCGATCTTAGCATTAAGTGCCAGTGATTTCTTCTCATTTCCTTGATTCTCTTTTTTAACCTGCAACTTTACTTCATAGGACATTAGATTACCAGAGTCTTCTGATACCATTCGTTAGGAAGTGAATTCAAGATCTTTCTGACTTGGTCTTCTTCAGCAATTTTCTTTCCTAATGATATTAAGGCATGTACTATATCTTGAAATCTTGAATACATATCAGAAATAAACTCATTTGATTTCATTTGAATGAGTTTAAACTGGTGAGTTAGCATAGATATCTTTGTCTATTTTACTTTATTGGTTTCTTCATGTGTGACTTTCAATATTCTCCAAATTTCATATGCTGAATTACATATAGAAACTCGGTTAAATTCATTTCGATCTAAAGAGTAAAATAAATGTTCATGGCCTTAGAATTATTAAGTGCTTGTGTCTTTTGGTCTAGTGCCCATTTTGAATATTTAGTTTGAGGCCCTATGTATTCTTCTAATGTTCCAAATATCTAAACCATTAGACTACAAATAAAATTTTGTCCTACAAGCCCAATAAGCATAATTATTGCCATCAAATAGAGGAGGTCCAGTGGTGGATTAGCCTTCTATAAAAGAATTAATAAAGGTGTTACTAGTGTCAATAGCCATTTATAATTTTCAAAAAAAATCAAATTATGATAACTTTGAAAGCCTTGCTCTGATACCAATTGTTGGGTACTAGGGTGTCTATAACAAATGTGTTAATGGATCTTAAGGCTATTCAGACACTAGAGAGACGAAGTGTATTTGCTATATCTATTCAAATTCAAATAGAAATAAATTAGTAATTAAATAAAATTCGGTAAAGTTAATAACACCGGTGTTTTTATACTGGTTCAGGTTATCTAATCCTACATCCAGTCCTGCACTTCACTATGCAGAATTTCACTATAATTGCTTGCTTTCCACGGGTGGTAAGAACACCTTTACAATCTTGATTTCACGAGCTACCTTCTCCTTATCAACAACAACAAACAATGTCAAGTAGTCATATCTTCAATACATATTCTTGCAAATTTGGTACAATGATCCTGTAGACTTCCAATATATCTTTAAATTCTTTGAGGAAATAGGACAAAATCAGAGTGACAGTGATATGAATTCAAGTAGAACTCTATGATATTATGTGGCTTGCAAATCAATGAATAATAGGAGTGAAAGAGAGTGAATTTGCAAGAATAATAGAATAGTATTCAACGGATTTGTATAGAGAATACATGGAGAAGGAGTAGAAGAAAATGTGAAAAGATGATGTTAAAATTCGTTACCAGGTGCCTTTAAGTAGTGTATGAAAGGATGTATCTTTTGTTGGAGAGATGGAGGGAAAAAAACTTCTTAATCTGAATTTGAAAATCTAAAAAACCGTTATATGTCGACATACCAAAAGATGTATGCCAACATACCTAGTGTTGCAAAAGACACTTATAAGTGTTGCAAATATTCAACACTTCAGATTTCCTAATATTTATGGATTTTGGTGATTCGGTTGAGTTCTATTGGTTATTTTCTTCAAGTATAATTACTTGGGATCTTTAACAAGATATTCTAAGGTTCAACCAACTCCTTATTACTTCAAACACCTTTGTTCTTCAACATTCTTCTCTAATACGTTTTGGTCTTCAATTGTTCTGATTAACCTTTCATTTCTCTGATTAAACTTCTTATATAATTCCTCTTTTATACTCTTGTATATTTCTGAAAATATCTCCATAATATATCTAATGTAACTGCACAACCTAAAAATATGTCTGTAGTCATGTTTATATGGTTTTCGTCATCAAAATCAACACCTAGGGTATTAAAATTGGGGTAGGGGAGGCTGCGCACGCTGATAGGAGGTGAGGGAGCTTTTGGCCGGCGGTGGAAGCGGAGGAGGGGGTTTTTGTGTGAAGAAGAAGAAAGAAATAAAGCAAAAAGAAAATTAAAAAATGAAGTGGATTATTACTTAACGTATGCTATGTAACTTAATAGGGGAGTTTAGAAAGCTGTGCTAAAAGTTGATTTGATTTAATTAAACGATCTCTATATGTTTTCAATTCGCACGATCAAACCGTAAATCTAATCGATACGAAATTCGAAATCCTACTATATTTCATAGATACAGATCCAAAGAAACTGGTCTCGTCGAATTGTGAGACTGTTTGTAAAATGACCTAGTTTTAGGCTACTAAAATAATATTAAATTATCAAATTTTAATATATTTACTTTTAAATTAATTTTAAAAGTTCACTAACCTTATTTTATCAATATTTTCAACCAAAATAAATCTAAACCAATTCTATTAATCATATTATATTTTAACTTAACCAAACTAGTTGACAAATTTATCAATTTATTCACTGTTTTGTGAATCAATTCCAATATATTTTCTTGATATATTTAATCCTTACATTACTTATTTAAAATACTAGTTGTTCAAATATAAAAATCCAATATTTAGTAAATTTGAAATCTAACTAGCCTTATCCATTTAAAAATCCCTTTTTAAATATACTTAAAATCCATATTTTAAAATGACTAAAAATACGGGTCGTTACATAGAGTATTAAGTGATAGAACGAATCCGCCCATAACTAAATATAGATAACGGCCTTAAGTGACTACATGGTAGTCTTCCTCATAGGGTAATTAAGTAATAATAAACACCCAACTTTACATAAGCATGTGGGCCTTAAGTGACATTAAAGTGGTTCGCCCAATTAATATTTATATTTATGTGTTGAAATTGCATAGACATAATTTGATGAATTTATACTGCCAAGTATAGGAAATAGACATTCCTTAAACTTATGTGATTTTCATTCACCAGAACTTACTATTCTAACCTCCCTCCTCATAACAACTAAACATGTTAGTAGGTGGGAATTCTTAAGTGATTGATTCATGGAGACTAGAGCCTGGCGAAGGAGATTCTATAGATTATTATTACTACTATTATCATGTTTGGCAATTATTTATAATCATGGGATATTATTATTATTGATGTACCTTGATATAATAGTTGAAATTTGATGTAATTGACATTATTGTGGTTTTATTTAATGGTACATCTATTTTCAGTTATTATGTTTTATCCCTTCAGCCATGAGATTATGATTTCATTTTTAGTTTAACTTTGTTTGTGTATTCCTTATAGAAACCAATGATTCGTTTAGAATGACCCTAAGTTCCGATAGGCCTTTTCTAGATTGGGATTTAGGTCCATTCTGGGAGGGTTGTTAAATGTGTATCATAGTATAGATTACATGATTATGAGAAAATATACGTATGAGAAACGTACTTATTATTTGAAAAGGTTTTCAAATTATATATAAATATATATACTACACCTTGAAGACATATGCGATTATACTAGGCAATCTCTGTCTTGCTTCTTATTTTCTTTTGGCTTAAATATATATTAGGAATTTCCACTGAATGTCTTTCCTTTTCAAATAGGTGAAATGGATGATAATCAACCTAAGCAAGGGAATCAAGCAAGGCCTTGGTACTTGCCCGAGTGGTTCAAGCTGTACATAAGGACTGTAGAAAAAGTCCCATTGCCTTTCCAACGCCAGTAGAACCAGAAGCTCAACACGCTCATGTGGCTTTCAACTTTCCTCGTCTTTGCAAGGACTTCATTAATTTGGGAGTCAAGCCATTTTTCAGAACTGAAGGCTTTCTTCAAGTTTAGGCATGGATATCTGAGTGTGATTGTATCTTCAAAGCTCTAGGATGGGAGGACCCACTGAAACGTAGGGTGGTCGCTTGACATCTTAAAGACAAAGCATTGGAATGGTGGAATATGATTTTCGAAGAGAAAATGGGCAAGGTATTTGTTTGGAATGAGTTTAAGGCCTAAAAGTTAAGTTTTTGCTCAATGTCGAGATGAGTCTACAAATAGAAAAGTTTATCCAGCTTAAACAAGGAGAGTTAGAATAGATTGCAAGGTTTATGAAGTTGTCTAAATTTGGAAGAGGTCTTATAGACACACCTATGAATATAGCACTAAGTTTTGTGAAAGGACCTAATCCTTCTTTGAAAGATATGTTGTTAGCTCAAGTGACTTTTGGAGCAACTTTGAGGCATTTATGGAGACCGCTATCTTATGTGCTACAGAGGAAAGGAAGGAGACTAAGAGTGAGAAAGGTGAAGGTACTTATGGATTTGTAAAGAACAAGAAGAAGAACTTTTGGCTAAAGAAGAAGAATGGAAAGTTTAAGAAAGAGGCTAAAGTATGTGGGAGAAGCCATAAGAAAGGCCATAAGGCCAAAGACTGTAGGTTAATCTGGCGAAGTTGGAATTTAAAGGGAAATGTTATAACTATCATAAGGAGGGACATCTTGTTAGGAAATAACCTAAGCTTAAGGGAGGATAGAGTGGGAAGAATTATGCTTTGGAAATAACACCTCTTTAAAGTCAACCAAAGAAGGACTAAGGCCAGCCAGCCCTAGGAGATATAATTTTTAATTTAGGGACTTATATTCGTATCTTGTTTGATTCTGGAGCATCTCATCCCGTCGTACTTTGGAACATTGTTGATTTCTTGAAATTTCCAATTTCTATTGCTTGTACTCCAATAATGGTTTCCAACCCTATCGAAGGTACTAAGCAGCTCTTATCGATTTGCAAAGACCTAGTACTAGATATCAATGATATCGATTTCCCGTTTGATACGCATGTCCTACGTTTCAAGGCATATGGAATTATCTTAGGTATTGATTGGTTATCTTATTATGGGGACATACTCGATTGTGATAGAAAGGTCGTTCGTTTGAGAAGTCGTGGAGGTTGTAATTTAGTAGTCCCTAATAAGGTAGGGCGTTTATGGGATTCAAATTTGTTGCATTCTTCATCTTCTAATCCGGAAGGGCGATCTGCAGCGCCCGTTGTTTGTGAATTTTTGAATGTCTTTGCAGAAGTTATAGGGATTCCACCTCATAAGGATATCTCTTTTAGAATAGATCTCAAGAAGAACGTTTGGCCTATAACTCTGTTGTTGAGCCATATGGCTCCTTAGGAAAGGAGAGAGTCGGATAAACATATTTTCGAATTGCTATAAAATATTTATTCGATGAAGTACTTCGGAATGGGAAGCGCTCAAAGTTTTCGTCATGAAGTCCAATGGATCTTTTAGACTGTGCATCAATTATAGGGAGCTGAACAAGTTAACCAAGAAAAATAGATATCCCTTACCTAGGATATATGACATATTTGACCATTTGGGAGGTACCCAATTCTTTTCTCAGTTGGACCTAGCGACAGGATTTCACCAGTTAAGAATTGTCGAGGAAAGCCGACCAAAGACAGCTTTTAGGACACTTAATGGTTTATTTGAGTGGGAAATGATGCCCTTTGGATTGACGAATGCCCCGCCTTCTTTGTAGATTAGATGAGTAGAGTATTTAGGGGCATTCTTGACTAGATAGTCGTGGTATTCGTAGATAACATTCTCATATTTTTCAAAGACTTTAAATAACATGAAAATCACCTAAGGAAGGACATAGGGATTTTGAGGGAGAACGAACTCGGCGCTAAGTTCCCAAATACCACTTTTGGAGAATGGAAGTCAAGTTTCTTGGACACGCAGTTTCTGAGAAAGGATTGGTTGTGGACCCCACGAAGGTAGAAGCTGTTCAAGATTGGAAGGTTCCCCGCAATGCTTCATTGGTTAGAAGTTTTCTAGGATTAGTGGGTAGGAAATTCATTAAGGACTTCGCAAGGGTTGCTGCCCGTCTAACCCATTTGACTAAGAAAAATCTTGAGTTTGTTTGGAGCGACAAGTGTAGTCGTATGTTCAATAAATTGAAAGAGTCTCTTACGAGTGTGTCTGTCCTTATCATTCCAGATGTTACTAAGTTGTTTATGGTTTTCATGTAATAACCCGGAAATCCAAGCCAATTTAATATTTTTATTTTGGCAATTTTAATGAATTTTGATTATTTAAAATGAGTATTTTAAATAAAAATGACGAGAAATTTATTTTGAATAGAATTAGAACGTATAGTTTTATATAGATCGTCATTTGAATATAAATAATTATTTATAATTATAAAAGGAATTGAAAATAGCGCGGTAGTTCGATAATTCAATTTCAAAATTCAAATGAATGTACAGGATTCAATATAAACCGATTTTAGCGAAACCAAAAATATTGGAATCTAATTGAGAATATCTTTCCAATGAATCCGAAAAATCAAAATTTCATAGCGGGGATAAAAAGTTATGCCCAGATAAAAATTCAGAATAGTCGCTATGGTGTTGGCCCTTAAAAATGGGAATTTTGCAAATGACCTCGGTTTTCACCGAAACCACTTTTGTTGGATCCAGGATGTCAAGTTATTGCTAGATTCCAAAATTCGTAATTTTTCGAATCAATATGTGAGCGTGGCAAAGGAAAACGCTTTGACCAGTTTTAGTTGATTTTAATCGACTGGAAAATGGCCATTTTTCAAACGGTCTCAGAATTCGACCAAATTGGGTTAGTTAGGACTGTATCGTCAATACGAAGCTAGAAAATATTTTTCAGGAATTTTTAGAGTCCGTGTGTGGCCCCGGTAAATTGAAATGTGCGTTCAAATTCAATATATAGAGTTATATTTTGATTTTGGCGAAAACTGATCGAAACGATTGAATCAGCTTACGATACATATTCCATTGTGTTCGGAATGGGGGTAATTAACTAGGGTGGATAGGCGATGGGTCTCGTTTGGAGGTTGACATAAAAAGTTGCTTTTTAAAATTTAAAATAATTAATTAAATATAACACCTCACCCCTCTCTATACCCTCAGCCCCCCTCCCGGTTCATTTCGAATTCAGAAAAAAGGAAAGAATAAAACCCTAAATCGATCGCCCCTACTGGCGATCGATCGCCCCCCCAGCGGTGGTCAGCGCCGCCTCGAGCGCGAGCTCCCCCTGCTTCTCCTCTCTCCCCTTTGACCATTCGATCCCCAAATCGCCGCGACGCCAACGTCAGACCCCCACAACCCACCACCGCGTCGAGCACACCCCCGCAAGCCTCCTGCAGCCTCGCCACCACCTCCGCTCAGCAGCACCACCCTCCCCTTCGGCCAACTCGAGCTCGAATCCCCCCTCGCAGCAGCCCGACGCCAAGATCCCCCCTTCTTGAAACCACTGCCCCATCGCCCCAAATCCGCCAAACCACGAAGCCGACACCTCCCTTCGCTGAAAAACAGTAAGCGTTTACTTTATTTTTATTTTTGTTTAAGGAAATTATTTATATATATATATATGTATATATATAAAAAATCAGTTTTTAAGTAATATAGCCTTAATAAAATTCAATTTTATATATAGTGATTTTTGAATAGAAGGAGTTAATATTTTTAATGTAGTAAAGTATATGTTTTTACTTATGAAAGGTTTATATTTTAATTTTTGAAAATATAAAAAGACTTGGTTTTTGAAAATATAAAAAGATTTGATTTTAGTTTGTAAAGGATATAATTTTTAAGCGTATGAAAATATGGTCTTCATGCTAAGAAAGATTTGATTTTTATTTAGATAAAAATAGAATTTTTATCTATATAGTAGCGGTATAAAAATAGAATTTTTATCCATATAGAGTGATTATAAAAATGTGATTTTTATATACACAGCAACAATATAAAAATGTGATTTTTATATATGTAGTGGCTACGGACGACGAAATTGACAAAGGGCGAGCACGATGAAGATTTCTACATATGAAGAGTCGTGGTGTTTGGTTTAGCTAGTCTGTGAGAACACCTCACCTTTAATTTATTTCTAGTTTGAAATATATGCTAGGATGCAGACGGTGTTTAGTAGCACCCGGCACCCGTCGTCCACAGACCATGGATGACTTGTTTGTTTGATTGGTATGTTGTGAAATTTGATTATGTGATGTGGAATGAAATAAAATATTATATAGTGGAAAATATTTTATAGTTAAATATGATTTTTAACGTGTATACAAAATAAATGGTAATAAACAAATCGGACGATTTGTTTATATACACTGATTTGACTGATATTGATTGGGACGATAAATTTTACACATCGCCCAACTGCACAAATAAAATCTGTGTTTGTTGATTTGAAACCCCACACGGGTGTTGGGATGAAATTGGGCATACACTAATCCCAATAATTAGCTATATGTCGATCGATTGATTGACAGGCTGTTATAAGCGTTGAATATTTATATTCGATGCTTATACAGTGTAGAATGCACTCTAAATGATGGTTGATTATTTATCGTTGCTATTATATACATGTGCTGTATGGAAACCATATAATTAACATTATATGGTAATTGATTGGGCCTCATTCCAATTTGGAAAATAAGGAATATTATAAAAGAAAATTCATGTGTTGAATAGAAAGAAAATTCATGTGTTGAACAGAATAAAAATTCATGTGTTGAATAAAATAATATATATTCATGTGTTGAAATAAAATATATATTCATGTGTTGAATAGAAGAAAATATTCATGTGTTGAATAGAAAATAAATTCATGTGTTGAATAGAAAAATAAATTCATGTGTTGAATAGAAGAAAATATTCATTTGTTGAATAAAATAACAAAGTTATTGAAATATATATATAAAGCCGTGTTGATTAGATTGATGCCATTTTGATTCGAACGATATTTATATCAATTTTATTCATTTTTATAATGAATATAGAAAAGAAATTGATTTCAAAATATAACGTTTTGAAAATATTATCATTTGTATATCGATGATGTGGAATATTCAATTTTGATTCGAAATTGAATATGAAGTTGAAATCGTTTTGAAATCGAATTTAAAACGATTTATAAAATATGTTTTAAAAGGAAATCGACGAAATATAAATAATATATATATAGAATGGCCTGAATAGAACGCGCCACGCCGTGGCAGTTCGCGAATTTCGACCATTGACTTCGAATGGATATTACGGGAGATCGACCGTCGGATTCTCCTAAAACCGGAACCGTTGGGTTCGTATCGGAAAAAGATTTCTAATGAATATTAGAGATTTGAAATCTAACTGTTGGATTTGAAATTATATCCAAATCAAATTTGGAAAAGGTCGCTGTAAGTGTAGTTCGATGGCCGTTGATGGAAATCGACTGTACGCGCCTTGATAAAATTATTAAAAATAGTAATAATTTGTGTAAAATCATAAGAAATGATTTGTGAAGAATTGGGATGAAAATTTCCATACTTGAAAAGATAACAATTGATTTTTGTCGAAATGAACTAGTTTTAAACTAGAATTATAATTCTATTTATTTTTAAAATAAATAAATTGAATTTGAAAGGGTTTTAAAAGTAACCAGAATTTCCAATAATTGAATTGGAATGGATTTGAATCGAAATTGTCTTTGGAATATTTCGATGTTGGATTTCGTGATTATACATATATTATTATGGAAATTTGAAAGATATATTTATATCGTTATTTCTGATACGATATTTGTTGGTCGTAGAATTTGATATTGAATATAAGCCGATTTATTTTCTATTCAGAGCCTTGTATTTAATACCATCTGGGATTTGGGTTTGTCGTGAATGGTGTCTTCATTAACACTGTTCTTAAACCCAGTTGAGAAAAAGATTAAATCTTCTTATTTGGATTTAATGAAGTATACCAATTAAGTGGTATTTAATTGGAACTGAATTGAAATTGACTTTTGGGTTTATCGTGAACGGTGTTTTAAATAACATTTGTTCTTTAACCCGAAAATTAATGGAACGTGATTTGGGTTGTCGTGGATGGTATCTTTAATAATACTGTTCCTAGACCCAACGGAGTTAAGAAAATCAGAAACTAACTGGAGATTAGTTAAGTTGAATGGTTTCCTGGGTATTGATCTGATGTTGGTTTCGGCCTTCGAGGTTATTACTTAGGGAATTGTTCACTTGCTAATTTACGGTTAAAGGCTGATGGAAATGAAAAGTGAATTTGATAATTAAAATTATCAAATTCAAGAAATGATCGAGAATGGAGTACCACCAGTTTTACTCCAGATGATAGTTAAATCTTTGACTAGATTTGAATGTGAAATGGTAATTGAATTTACCGATAACACCGTGGTGTTAGATATGAAGTATTACCAGTTTTACTTCATGGGATGAATAGGTTGGGATTGGGAAATAAAATAAATAATTACTTCGGTGTGGTTCGCTAATCCCAACTAGTTTGAAGTGATATTCAAAAGAAGATTAAAGAATAAATTTAAGGAATTTATCTTTGATAAAATTTATAGGAACCTATCCCTAAGAATGTGAAATTTAGCAACTAACTGAAGATTAGTTAAGATGAATGGTTTCCTGGGTATTGATCTGATGTTGGTTTCGGCCTTCGGGGTTAATATTTGGTGAATTGTTCCATTACTAATTTACGGTTAGTGACTGATGAATTGGAAAGAGGAGTATGTTGTGTTTGTGTTACACTTGTTTATTATATACGCGAGTTATTCGGAAAGACCGGGTTTACTCCATTCTGAATAACTGATACGACGATAAGTCGAAGATGAAGACGGTGGTTGAAGACCGAAGGTCTTCACGTCGTTTGGGTGATTACTGATGATCTTGATTGGGCCATACACCCAAGAGGAGGGAATCAGTTAGTGGTCGTCCAGACGTACTTGGAGATCGATGGATATGCGAGGTACAAGGTGCGTCCGGTTTCGTTCAGACCCAGAATGAACTTGTAAATGGACTGTGTGTCCGACATTGAATTTTATTCTGTGTGATTGATTTCTATTAAATATATATCTGTTTGGCGGCGGAGAATTTATTCTCTTGCTTAATGCCCTTCTCTGAGACTAACAAGCTCAGGGGTTATATATCGATGGATATCAATCGCATGGAGTGAATTGCCTATGTGGCATGTCTAAGTGGCAATTGATCAAGGCTTCTGTTGAAAAGCAAAGTCTTGTAGGTGATGATCAAAGCATGGCCTGTGTGGTATAGCTTTGTGTAGCATTGATTCGCGAGCCTCACACCCCGATAGTGGACCAGAAACGGGAGAGGACCTCACGGAGGGCATGCGTTTCCTTCTAGCTAGAAGTGGCGTCAGTGGTTTTACATGCCCTGACGAGTTTGAATTATGTGGTTGTTGCTGTTGCGAGGTGCCTCGGACATATCAGTGAATATGTGGAGCCGATGGAGTCATTTGTTGGCTCAATTACGCCCCAAAGGGCAGGGAAACGCAGTGTTCAGGCATTTTAATCCACATCGGTGGACCGGGCCTGTCGCTCCAAGGGCTTGACTGAGTACTTGTCCTGAGACACGGGCTAGAGCGTCTCGAATCGGTAGAGGACTATCTTTTGCCTCGATTCACAGATGGAAATCCAACTTTCAATACGTGACTTTGCGGTTTTTGATTGTAGAGCCTAGTATGGCGACATAGTGGTATGGGGCGCTTATGCCGTCTATGATTGATACTTATGATTTGAAATTGTTTGACACTATACACTTATAGTAATAATAAAACATGAAATTTCACATACCAAGCATTCTTGGCTATTATAAGGTAAAAACCCTATCCTCTGGCTTGCGTTGCATTGTGTGATGGGACCTGGGTCTTATAATAGCTTCATTTTTCCTTATTTAGTATTGCGCTGTTTGTTTTATGCACTGGTTTTCTTGGGAGGAAACCCGTTCCCTATTATACGGCATGGTCCCTTGATTTACCTAACTGTAAAATAAAGATTAATAACTGTTTTAGTTCTCACGCCGGTCACATGACTGACCTGGAGTTTATTGTTTTAACCTAAACTCTGGGTGCCCTTATTTTCCACACGGGCAGCTAGTAGTTTTGTTTTGCAGATTTATATTCACAGGAACCTGGTTTACAGCTGGAATGATATTCGGAAAGCTCTGTATCCGTATATCTCTTTCAATTATGTATTGTATTATTTTTTTCGCTGCTATGTAATGTATTGTAATCTCTGATATTTTTCTGTCGTGTAATATTTATTTATACTCTGTATATTCTTGTATTCTGATGGAATTGTTGTAATAAACAATGAAATGTTCTTCTGTTTGCGTTCCGATGTGGCTTGTCCTCAATTCAATCCGAGCTTTCCTTACCAGGGAAGTTCGGGTCGTTTTAACCGACGCTTGCAGGATAGGATTAGAAGCAGTGTTCATGCAAGAGGGTATGATAGTTGCCTATGCAAGTAGACAACTATTGGATCATGAGAAGAGGTACCCTTTGCCTGCTTTGGAGTTAGCCGCCGTAATGTTTGCCTTGAAGATGTGGAAGCATTATCTATTAGGGGAAAACTTTGAGCATTTTACAGATCATAAGTCTCTTAAGTACTTATTTTCTCAGCAAGATTTGAACCTTAGGCAGCAAAGGTGGATGGATTACGTAGATTCTTTCGATTTCGCTATTCAGTATACCCTAAGGAAGGGTGATGTTATCGCAAATGCTTTAAGTCAAAGACAGGCTACCCTTAATGTGATTGTCACGTAGAAGTAGTTGGAGTTTCTTTATAGTCTTAATCTCTTTCCTGCCATTTTGAATCATCTCAAGGATTTCTCGTGGTTTTGGAAGTGAGACCAGCTTTGGTTGATAGAATTAAACGTGACCAAGGTCTTGATGCAGAGTTAAGAGCGTTGAGGGAAATAATTGCTAGAGGAGATCACTTTCCTTATTCTAATAGGTATTCTTTTGATAGAGATGGGAGTTTGAGAAGGGAGGACCGACTTTATGTCCTTAAAAGTGATAATGTGACAAAAGAGGTTTTAGAGGAGTTTCATCATTCAAGGATGACCATACATCTCGGTGGGGATCAAATGTTTAAGGATATAAGGAGTTTTTATTGGGATGGTATGTAGAAAGACGTTGCTGACTTTATGGCATTGTATGAAGCATCGTATGGAATACCATGAAAATCGCCTATTTGTTGGTAGGAATTTACTAACATGATTCTACTTGGACCCGACCTTATCTGTGATTCTATGAAGAAGATTCTTTTGATATGGAAAAGAATGAAGGTAGCCCAAGGCCGATAGAAGTGTTACGCTGATAGAAGGGCGAAGGAACTTGAGTTTAGCACTAGAAATTTGGTTTTCAAAAAGGTTTCTCCTCTTACGAAAGCTATACGGTTTGAAAAGACTGGGAAGTTAGCTTCCAGATTTATTGTGGGTCATTCAAGATCGTTGATAGAATCTGCAAACTAGCTTATCATGTGGATCTTCCCAAGCGCTTATCAAGAGTCCATAACATTTTCCATGTTTCTCAACTTAGGACTTTCCTTCACTACTCTATCGTTAGACTCGAGCTCAGTCAAATTGAGGACTTACGAATTTTTGAATTGTAGCCTAGGATGCCCATGCTACTGTGAGAATTATGGATTATAAAATCAAAGGGTTTCACAACAAATCCATCAACATCGTCCGAGTATAATCAGGAGATAACTCCGCGGAAAGCACATGAGAAACGGAAGAAAATATGAGGCGTACTCATCTAGAGCTTTTCATGGGTAATTATTTCCTATAAATTTTTCCTTATGGTTGCATTGTGGTTTCTAGATTAGATGGTAGGAATTGTTTGCAACACAAATGTGTCGAGCACTCATGTAGAAGTTATATGCATATTTGGGTATTTTGCATATATATATATCACATGTTATACTTTCACGCTAGGACCAAGCTCATATCAGCAAGTCTACAGTGCATAATCACATTAAGTATGAATGTTCAATAAATAACTTGGGTGTATAACATGTTTGTTAAAGCTAGTTGTGTTTTTCGCCCTATCGAAAAGATTTCGGGACGAAATCTCTTTTAGGGGCTTGTAACACCCCATAAAATATACCTCATGGAATAGATAACAAACAATAACAAATTCATAAAATATAAATTGGCTGAAATTAAGAATTTTGGGCAATTGAGACTTGGACCACATAAACATAACCGTTGTATTCGTGGCGAGATTCTAATTCGTTTTCGAATTTTATTTGTCGAAAAAGGAGTTCGTATGAAAAAGTTATCAATAAAACAAGTATATGAAAATTGTATGTACACAAATTTGAAATTCAAGTTTTAAGAATATAAATCAGGAATAAAATAATATACATTTGGTATAAAGGAATATTTTTGGGAATTCGAATTTGTCTATATATATAAGTAAGTAAGAGGAGACAAAAATAAAAAAATAAAGGAAAGAATCAATTAGAATCAATTAACATAATTAATAAAATGGAAACATATGGGAAATAGATCTCCCTGTACTCGACCCAAGAGGGGGATCGACTGCTCCCTAAGAGAGGAGTCCACTGGCCAGTCGTCCGCCCTCTTATGGAGGTGGTCGATCACCCTCCTGGTCGGGGGTTGGAGAGAGGCAGCTATTGTTAAGAGTTTTTTATTTACTTTTTCTCGAATGGACTGTCCATATTTTATATGACTAATCCTATAATCCACACTCTCTAGCAACTACAAATAGACTCCCACTCTCTCCCACTAAACCCTACATTCATTCTCTTATGTGCCTGTACTCTGTCTCTCCACTATTATTCCTAGTCCCATAAATTTGACAGAATAGCATTCTTATTCTTCCCTAGCCAATATTTCTACCTTTCTAATTTATTTTTCATTGAACAATCTGAAATTTAAACATATATGTATAAGACTTTAATTAAATTTTTATATGTATGTATTGGATTAGGAGGAAGTTGGAAAAATGTTATCGCAAGGAAATAATCCATAAACTGATTCTTCATCCTTCTTTTTATGTTATGGTGAGTGGAAATTATATAAGTTTACTATTTTCTATATTTAGATAGTGTAGATTTGAATTGTTAGGCCTAAAGGGGTTTGGATTTGCACGTAAACCAAATAAAACAAATCCTCGAAATCCCTTAGGATTTACGAAAATGGTCAATTAATTGATATATATAGGTTTTTAGGTTATGAATATAATAAAACTTAGACTTTTGATGTTGTATAGTCTAAATAATAGTCTGATTTACTATCATGTAAAATGTAAATCTCATATATATGCAAAAGCATAAGATTTGGGTGTTTGTAAGTTAAATAAGTTTAAACATCTATTTTTAAATAAATAGTTTGAAAATATTAAAAACGCAAACCACCAAAGTCTTAAGTTTTTGTATAAAGATCGTACGAAAAGTGAAGCAGTACCAAAAAGAGATTATACAAATATTTGACATATTACACATTATCTTCCTTCTATTATTGAAATAATCTTTTAAACCTAGGTTACAAGTATTATATATACTCGTTATTTCCTATTATTGATTGAATGTGAATATACATTTTGGTGCTATGATGAAGTTAGGGGTAATAAACTTGATAACCTTAATCTTATAATTAGGATTAACATTTATACATTAAGGACGTTTGTTTACGTGTAATCAATTTACGTTTCATTTATTACTATTTATAGCGTAGTTAACGTACTATAAATCCATATTAATGCATACTAAATTCGTTAAATTAGGCAATTAGAACTTTAAATGTCCCCATGGGAAATTTGTATGCATGTGAGTATTAATGGCTATTAATTAATATTAATGGTACATAAACACGAGGTTAATCCCAACTTGCAGTAGAAGCCTTCCCGGAACTAATCGCCATATCTAGCATCCATAAATAAGTCGGGTTAATGTGAGATGTCTAGTTGTCACGGGCCATTATAATAAGTACACAAAGACTTGAGGTTAAGCCCAACTTGTAGTAGAAGTCTACCCAAAATCGCCCACCGAATCCAATATCTTCAGGTAGTCGGTTTAATATGGGATGTCTAGTGTGTGTGTGTGTATTTTATTTTTATTTTTTTGAAGTAGGCCTGCCTTGGTAGGGTATTAAGTGGCTGGCCTACCCTTTTTGAGTATTAAGTGGTAAGGACTAGGTCCGTTCCCATGGTTCACTCTTTATTTCTAGATCAAAGTCATGGGACCCACCCTTTTTAGGTTTTAAAATGGTCATTGGATCGGTCTTTCTCTTATACGGTATTAAATGGTCTTAACTAAAAAGACAGACGTATGAGCAAGGTAGTTCTCCGGAAATTGTCCATTACTTATCTAAGGGCCATGTGAGGGCATATTTAGGGACAGGCAATAAAGAGTTCATAAGGAACCTCCTGCCTAAGGGAAGTCTTAAGTGGCTAAGAATTTACCCGTAATATGAGTTAAATAGTAACGCATGGGTCCGCCGGAGAGGTCTTAAATGACCGTAAATATTTGCCTTTACCTGGTATTAAGTGACATATTACTATTTCTTGTATTACAAAAGTGAGATTATTTGATAACGTTAAGACAAGGTCTTAAGTGAGTAGGGTCCTCTATAGGGTATTAAGTGATAGTAGATATCCCCCCATAATTAAATATAGATAATTTCCTTAAGTGATCAGATGGTAGTCCTCCTCGTAGGGTAATTAAGTAATAATAGACATCCAACCCTACATAAGCATGTGAGACTTAAGTGACATTAAAGTGGCCTGCCCAATTAGTATTTATATTTGTGTGTTGAAATTGCGTAGACATAATTTGCTGAATTCATATTGCCAGAGTATAGAAAATATACATTCCTTAAACTTTTATGATTTTCATTCACTAGAACTTATTGTTTTGACCTCCCTTCTCATAACAATTAAACAAGTTAATAGGCGGGAATGCTTGAGTGATGAAGTCATGGAGACTGGAGCCTAGCGAAGGAGATTCTATAGTTTATTATTATTACTACTGTTATCATGTTTGACAGTTTATTATAATCATGGAATATTATTATTGTTGTTGTACCTTAAATATGACAGTTGGAATTTGATGTAATTGACAATATTGTGGTTTTATTTAATGGTACATCTATTTTTAGTTATTATATTTTATCTCTTCCACTATGAGATTCTAATTTCGTTTTTAGTTTAGCTCTGTTTTTGCATTTCTTACAGGGAACAATGATCAGATTAGAATGACACTATGTACTGAAAGGCCTTTTCTGGATTAATATTTAGCCTCATTTCGGACGTGTTGTTACAATAGTGCAAGAGGGACGAGTCGAAAATAAGCTATTTTATATCTTGGTAGTGATTTATTCCCTATGACTAGGTACCGACTACCGAGACATCAAATTAACTCAGGTCGACCTGAGATCTTGAGCTTGGATCTTGATCCGACTGCATAAGGTTTCAGATAGCGAAATATGGTCCAATGGATCTCATGTTCCTCTATATACATCATTACCTACAACATAACAAGATCTTATGGAATTGCTAGTGTCACATTGCTTAAATTATTCTTTAGCGTTCTTCTCTCATACGATGATCACCAAAGAGGTCATTGGAATTCTCCTATTAACCCTACTACTTGTGGCTCGTTCTCTTTTAATTTATCTATAATTAGATCCAACTTGTAGTTCATCGGTTAGATAATAAAAGATCTTTTAAATTGGACATAAGTTTTGTTAACAAATGAACCATTATAGAAATTTTATGTCTTCTCTCTTATCTTTCTTCTTGGGTGCTATTATTCACACCCCGATTTACACTTCTGGCCATCAAAACTAAAAGCACCCCAAATATTTCAGATTTCTTCTATCGACCACCGTCTAAATTAATAACCTAAAAATGGAGAGGCCACCAGCACCTTCCTCTACGTGAATGCTTTCTTCCTTACTTATATCATGCATTTATGTCTTTTGAGTCATTTGATCAAATATCCTGCATCGTATTATCACAACCATTATGTTTATCGTCTAATTTATCATCATTCCAATACTCCATCTATAAAACAACAAAAAATTAATGTATCAATTTGTAAAAGAAGATATGTAAATTATATAGATAAAAGCCCTATAAGTCAAAACTTACATTATTATTCTCTTTTACAACGTCATTAAATTTAATGTCCTCCAAGCTTGAAATTTCCAACAGAGCAGAAAAATATCCTAAAATGCAATGGAAAACCCTAACCATTAAAAAACCATAATAACATGTTCTATAACATAATAGAAAACAATAAAAATCAAGCAATTCTAACCTATTTTTTATCTTCATTTCCATCTCTATTAGGTACAAAAAATATCTTATTTTGTTAGGGTTTAGAGTTTGAAATTGTAGAGAAATACGTGTTTTTCTTAGGAACAGTACAGTAGTGAATAACTAAGTGAATGAATAATACATGGTGGCCATAAGAATATAAAAAATAATCATTTGTATTAAATTTAGAAAGGTGGCCGGAAGTGTAAACCGGGGTGTGAATAGTAACACCCTTTTTCTTTACACTTATTTTCCTATTTAATCGCTGGATCTGTGTTCTCGGCCCTACTTTTGATGCTAATACGTTCTTGGAGTTAATTATTTTCTTCCAAGTTTGTGTTAGCATTCCCATCTCCTCCTTTAATTCTTTTCAGATCCATCCTATGTCTTTCAGTAGAACTACCTTCATCGGATCTAGTTGGAGATCCTTTTCTAACTTCTCAATCTCTTAAGCGAGATCCATCTTCTCCAAGAGCTTAACTTATTATTTTGAATTTCATATTCAATTCCTTCATAATTTTTGTTATGTCACCTTCATCCTTCAATTGACAGTAACCTTCATTTTCTCTGGTTTCATGCCAGAAACTAGATATGTTGGATGTAAAATAAATCCATCTTTTTCGACAGCAGCTCCACCATTCCCTTGATTAGTTCTAATTAAAGATTTAGCCTGATCTTCTAAATTTTTTTGTAACACTACAAATTCTCAAGCTTCATAGGTATGACAATTCTTAGCTGTAGAATTGTATATAAAGCAGTAAATCAATAAGCAAAATATAGAGATGAAAAAGAATAATCAGCAAAGCATACACAACATCCACTTTAAATGTATTTTACTACCCTTTTCAGTCTACACCTACTGAAATTACAAGAACAACTTGATATTCAGTCTCTGCGTTGTAATGATTGAATCTCTCATTGATATAAATAAAGAAAAAAAATCCTATTGCAAATGGCTCTCTTTATATAGCTAAATTAAGTTGCAATGAGCTTTCGAATCGCTGAGTAGCAATATTACTTGTTAAATAGTCAAATGTAGAAAGATATGAGATTGGCCAACTCAATCCCCTAACATCGATGGATCAATTAAGTCCTCTAATTCCTTGATATTTCTTCAATGTTCCTCGAGTTTAGTTGCTTCATTCTTCTAGTTAATCTTCCCTTGATGCATCTAAACTGGTTCATTTATTTATTCACTGAAAATATTGTTTATATGAATTAACATCATCCATAGACCTAACTAAATTTCTGATCTTATTTCTCTTAGCTTGATGCTTTCTTGATTCATTGAGAAATAGGGGAAAGTGACAAATTTATAAACCGGTACTAATGCATTTGTCAATAGACTTGGTCGTTTCCCCCTCCTTTCCTTGGTTGTTTTTCATATATGATCACTTATGCAACGACCGGGAATTTCGCTCGATCCTAATCAGTCGCTAAACCGACAAAGACCGTTCAAAACGCCTGATTGTTTTGAGAACACGACACATTCAAACGCAAACAGAAGAACATTTCATTGTTAATTACAAAAATTCCATCATAATACAAGAATATACAGAGTATGAATAAATATTACACAGAAAATATCAGAGTTTTAAATTACATTTAAATACATCGCAGTGGAAAATAATACAAAACACAACTAGAAGTAATACACAGATACAGAGCTTTCCGAGTATCATTCCAGCGGTAAATCAGGATCCTGTGAATATAAATCTGCAAAACCACAACTACTAGCTGCCCGTGTCAAAAAAAGGGGCACCCATAGTTTAGCTTAAAACAATAAACTCCAGGTCAGTCATGTGACCGGTGTGAGAACTAAAACAGTTATTAATCTTTATTTTAAAGTTAGGTAAATCAAGGCACCACGCCGTATAACACGGAACGGGTTTCCTCCCAAGAACACTAGTGCATAGAACAACAGCGCAATGCTAAATAAAGAAAAATGAAGCTATTATAAGACCAAGGTCCCATCACACAATGCAACACACACCGGAGGATACGGTTTTCCCTTATAATAGCCAAAGCGTGCTTGATACGTTTAAAACAATTCATTTGATACTATAATAAGTTTATAGTGTTTAAAACAATTTCATCATAAGTATCAATCATAGACGGCATGGGTACCATATATCATGTCGCCATACTAGGCTCTACAATCAAAACCGCAAAATGTCGTATTGGAAGTTAGATTATCATCTATGATATGAACCGAGGCTAGGGACCGTCCTCACCGATTCGAGAGCCTCTAGTCCGCCCCTCAGGAACAGAACGCATCGTCCCTTCGACTCAGGGCCGGTCCACCGATGTGGATTATAATTCCTGAACACTGCATTTCCCCGCCCTATGGGGCGTAAGTCTGGTCCGTCTGCCGACCAGAATGCATCGGCCGAAACCGATATAACCGAGGCGCCTCAAATTCCATCATCCACATAAGCAATGTCAGCCAGTTCAAGCACTGACACCACTTCTAACTTGAAAGAAACGTATGTCCCCTCTAATATCCATCTCCCGTTTTTGGTTCATACCTGGGTGTGAGGCTCGTAAATTAACGCTACACAAAGCTATGCCACACAGGCTGTGCTTTGATCATCAACCACAAGGCTCTTCAACAGAAGCCTTGATCATTTGCATCTTAGCATGCCAAAAGGCAAACCACTCCATGCAACCGATATCCATCAATCACACAGAATGATATCCAATGTCAGACACACAGTCCATTTACAAGTCCGTTCTGGGTCTGAACGAAACCGGAGGCACCTTATACCTCGCATATCCATCGATCTCCAAGTACGTCTGGACGATCACCAACTGATTCCCTCCTCTTGGGTGTACATCCCAATCAAGATCATCAGTAATCACCCAAACGATGTGAAGACCTCCGGTCTTCAACCACCGTTTTCATCCTCGACACCACTTCGAATCAGTTATTCAGAATGGGATAAGCCCGGTCTTTCTGAATAACTCGCGTATATATTAAACAAGTGTTACACAAACACAACATATGCCTCATTCCAATTCAGAATATTCTTTTATTCAAATATTCTTATACTTTGGGAAAGGTTCCCATTAATTTTATCAAAGATAAATTCTTTAAATTTATTCTTTAATCTTCTTTGGAATATCAATTCAAACTAGTCGGGATTAGCAAACCACACCGAAGTAATCATTTATTTTATTTCCCAATCCCAACCTATTCATCCCATGAAGTAGAACTGGTCATACTTCATATCTAACTTCACGGTTTATCGGTAAATTCAATTACCATTTCACATTCAAATCTAATTAAAGATTTAACTATCGCCTGGAGCAAAACTGGTGATACTCCATTCTCGACCATTCCAATCTAATTAAAGATTCATTAAAACTCAACTTAGTTTTAATCTTCCCAAAAATAAATATCCTGACTTTAACTGGGTTAAAGAACCGATGTCATTTAAAACACGGTTCACTATAAACCCAGAATCACATTCCAGTAATTATCGGGTTAAAGAACAAGTGTTATTTAAAACACCGTTCACGATAAACCCAAAAATCAATTCCAATTCAATTCCAATTAAATACCACTTAATTGTTACACTTCATTAAATCTAAATAAAAAGATTTAATCTTTTTCTCAACTGGGTTTAAGAATAGTGTTAATGAAGACGCCATTCACGACAAACCCAAATCACATTTGATATTAAATACAAGGCTCTGAATAGAAAACATATCGGCTTATATTCAATATCAAATTCTACGACCAACAAATATCGTATTGGAAATAACGATATAAATATATCTTTCAAATTTCCATAACAATATCTGTATAATCACGAAATCCAACATCGAAATATTCCAAAGACAATTTTGATTCAAATCCCTTCCAATTCAATTATTGGAAATTTTGGTTACTTTTAAAACCCCTTTCAAATCCACTTTATTTATTTTAAAAATAAATAGAATTATAATTCTAGTTCAAAACTAGTTCATTTCGATAAAAATCTATTTTTATCTTTTCAAATTTGGAAATTTTCAACCTAATTCTACCCAAATCATTTCTTATGATTTTACACAAATTATTACTATTTTTAATAATTTTATCAAGGCCCGTACAGTCGATTTCCATCAACGGCCATCGAACTACCCTTACAGCGACCTTTTCCAAATTTGATTTTAATATAATTCCAAATCCAACCGTTAGATTTCAAATCTCTAATATTCATTAGAAATCTCTTTCCGATACGAACCCAACGGTTCCTGTTTTAGGAGAATCCGACGGTTGGATCTCCCGTAATATCCATTCGAAGTCAATGGTCGAAATTCGCGAACTGCCACGGTGCGGCGCTTTCTATTCAGGACATTCTATATATATAATATATATATTATATATATTTCATCGATTTCCTTTTAAAACGTATTTTATAAATCGTTTTAAATTCGATTTCAAAACGATTTCAACTTCATATTCAATTTCGAATCAAAATTGAATATTCCACATCATCGATATACAAATGATAATATTTTCAAAACGTTAAAATTTGAAATCACTTTCTTTTCTATATTCATTATAAAAATAAATAAAATCGATATAAAAAAACGTTCACGTCAAAATGGCGTCAATCTAATCAACACGGCTTTTATTCAACACATGAATATTTATTCTATTCAACACATGAATTTATTTTCTATTCAACACATGAATTTATTTTCAATTCAACACATGAATTTATTTTCAATTCAAAACATGAATTTATTTTCTAAATTGGAATGAGGTCCAATCAATTACCATATAATATTAATTATATGGATTTTCTACAACACATGTATACAATAACAACGATAAATCATCAACCATCATCCAGAGTGCACCACACAACTGCATAAGCATTAAATATAAATAATTAACGCTTACACAGTCTGTCAACCCATCGATCGACATACAACTAAACAATCGGGATTAGTGTACGTCAAATATCATCCTAATACCCGTGTGGGATTTCAATCCAACAAACACAGATTTTATCTGTGTAGTTGGGCGATGTGTAAAATTTATCGTCCCAATCAATATCAGTCAAATCAGTGTATATAAACAAATCTCCAATTTGTTTATTTCTATTTATTTTATATACACGTTAAAAATCATATTTTTAACTATAAAATATTTTCCACTATAAAATATTTTATTTCGTTTCACATCACACAATCAAATTTCACAACACAGCAATCAAATTTCACAAACAGCAATCAAACAAACAAGTCATCCATGGTCTGTGGACGACGGGTGTCGGGCGCTGCAAGCACCGTCTGCATCCTAGTATATATTTCAACTAGAAATTAAAATAAAAGTGAGGAGTTCTCACTAACTAGCTAAACCAACCGCCATGACTCTTCTTATATAGGAGTCTTCGCCGTTATCGCCTTTTGTCACTTTCGTTGCCCGTAGCCACTACATATATAAAAATCACATTCTTATATTGTTGCTATTTATATAAAGATCACATTTTTTAATTCGCTCTATATGGATAAAAATCACGTTTTTATACCGCTACTATGTAGATAAAAATTCTATTTTCACATCGCTACTATATAGATAAAAATTCTATTTTAATCTCGCCACTATATAGATAAAAATTCTATTTTTATTTCGCTAGTAATATAACAAAAATTATATTTTTATTACTCTACATGAATAAAAATCATATTTTTTTATCGCTATATATATACATATATAAAAGATTATATTTGTATAACACCTTTTACATAATAAAAATCATATTTTTATTATGCTATTGTATAAATAAAAGTCATATTTTTACCTTCGCTGTTTCATTATAAAAATCACTTCTTTATACGATGAAAAATCTTATTTTCCTACGACAAAAATCAATTTTTAAAGCAAAGAAAAATCAGTTTTTAAAATAAAGTATAATCAGTTTTTAAAATCGAAGAAAATAAATAAAACTCGAAATTTTCTTCTATTGAAAATCAAAACTTTTTAAACGATAAAAATATAAAACTTTTTAAACAATAAATCTCATTTTTATATATTATGAACCACATCTTTATATATATAAAAAACGAATCTTTACTTATTTAAAAATCTATACTTTCTATTTTTTTACAAATCTATACTTTCTATTTTATAAAACATATGCTAATTCCTCTCATGTTATCATATCATAAGGAAAACCAAATAAGTAAACAACAGAACGAATGAAAACTCACTGTATCAACTTTTACTGAGAAGGGGGGGTTCTTCACGGTAGCGCCGGAGGTGGGATCGGCGGTGACTGATGGCGTCGATTTCGGTGTCGGGGTTTGGCGGTCTCGCGGTTGCGCGGGCAGTGGGAGGGCGCGATTATCGAGTTGAACGGGGGGGGGGGGGTGCTCTCGAGTGGAGGAGTAGGGGGTGGCCTATGTGAGTGCGGCGCGTTGATGAGGAGGCTGAGGCTGATCGTGGGCGGCGGCGTACGAGTAGGGCTAGGGCATGATCCAATTTCTTCATCGTCGTTTTTTTCTTCTTCTTTTTTCTGTTGAAAATGAAACCTGGGGGGGGGGGGGGGGCTGAGAGGGAATAAGGGGAGAGAGAGAGGTTATTTTTTATTTAATTATTTAATTTAAAAAAGCAACTTTTTATTTCGACCTCGAAATCGAACCCACCGACTGTCGTTCATAACTAATTACCTCCATTCCGAACACAATGGGATATGTATCGCAGGCTAATTCGATCGTTTCGATCAGTTTTCGTTAAAATCAAAATATAAATCTATATATTGAATTTGAACGCACATTTCAATTTACCGGGGACACATACGGACTCTAAAAATTCCCAAAAAATATTTTCTAGCTTCGTTTTGATGATACGGTCCTAACCAAACTAATTTCGTTAAATTCTGATACCGTTTGAAAAATGGCCCTTTTCCAGTCGATTAAAATCAACTAAAACTGGTTAAACGCGTTTTCCTTTGCCACGCTCACATATTGATTCGAAAAATTATGAATTTTGGAATCTAGCAATAACTTGACATCACGGATCCAACAAAAGTGGTTTCGTCGAAAACTGAGGTCATTTGCAAAATTCCTATTTTTAAGGGCCAGAATTCCATAGCGATTATTTTGAATTTTCAACTGGATGTAACTTTTGACTCCCACTATGAAATTTCAATTTTTCGGATTCGTTTGAAAGATATTCTCAATTAGATTCAAATATTTTTCGTTTCGCTAAAATCCGGTTTATTTTGAATCCTATACACTCATTTGAAATTTGAAATCGAATTATCGAACTACCGCGCCATTTTCAATTCCTTTTATAATTAAAAATAAATATTTATATTCTAACGACGATCTATACAAATATATACGTTCTAATTCTATTCAAAATAAATTTCTCGTCATTATTATTTAAAAAAATCATCTTAAATAATCAAAATTCACTAAAATTGCCAAATTTTAAATTTTAAATTGGCTCAGATTTTCCGGGTTATTACAATCTCCCCCACTTAAAACTTTTCGTCCCCGAAAAGGAACGAAGCTGAAAGTTGTTTAACCAATCAACTCAACTTTCACTATTTTCATTACGGCTTAAGTTCTTCAACTTTTCAGTTTCTAAGAACTTTTCAAATTTTTCAAAAATTTGGCTAACACCCTAAATTTTCAAAAAATTTCGCCATAACCTCCCCTGCACCGGGGACTTCGGGATATTTCATATAGCCTCGCATGCCCTTCTTCAATCCAAAAGAAAAAGAAAAAGCCAAGCGGCTCATAAAATCATCCAAACCCAAAGAAATACAATAAACATGTACCTATTTGTCGGGCAAACAATTTTATTCTTCTGCTCTAGCCTCCTTGCTATGACCTGTTCAATGTAAGTACATGTATATGCATGCAAATGCGATAAATTTTCAATACAACCCACTATTTGATTCAATTTGGCTAAATGGTTCAAATTTTAATTAATCAACCAATAATCAAACAAAACAATCAGTAATCAATTAGTTGATTATCATTTCAGATTCATAATTTTGATACATATATAGAAAATCATGTTCTTAATGCAAAATCACAACAATAGGCCCTATCTAATTTTGTTCTCACACTAGTCAATTGGAAATATATTGAAATCTCACTTCCGTCACTCGAACACAAACTACTGATGCTATATAGTCATCAATAGTTTCATCCCCGGGCGACTAGAGTGTGATTCTATATCTATCCAGTATATTAAAACTTCGAATACCCGTGGATCAGAAGTATATGCGAAATCTTTATATATTGGATTGTCCAAATTCAATATAAAATACATAATTAGATACGAATAATTGATTTAAATTTTCAAAACAAAAATTGTTTTCAATTTAAAAATATACTCTTCACACTCGTTCTAGGACACTACTGATCCCATCTCTAACGAGTCACTCTCATTGGATATTACTAATCCAATATCTGAAGAATTCTTTCATTTGGTTCTAATGTGTCTTGTTCTTTGAGCTTTTTAAACCAAAGCTCTGGTACCAGGTGTAACGAACGGGAATTTCGCTTGATCCTAATCAGTCGCTAAACCGACCAAGATCTTTCGAAACGCCTGATTATTTTGAGAACACGACACATTCGAACGCAAATAGAAGAATATTTCATTGTTAATTACAACAATTCCATCAGAATACAAGAATATACAGAGTATGAATAAATATTACACAGAAAATATCAGAAATTTAAATTACATTTAAATACATCGCAGCGGAAAATAATACAAAACACAACTAGAAGTAATACACGGATACAGAGCTTTCTAAGTATTGTTCCAGCTGTAAATCAGGATCCTGTGAATATAAATCTGCAAAACCACAACTACTAGCTGCCCGTGTCAAAAAAGGGGCACCCAGAGTTTAGGTTAAAACAATAAACTCCAGGTCAGTCATGTGACCGGTGTGAGAACTAAAACAGTTATTAATCTTAATTTTAGAGTTAGGTAAATCAAGGGACCACGCCGTATAACACGGAACGGGTTTCCTCCCAAGAACACCAGTGCATAAAACAACAGCGCAAAGCTAAATAAAGAAAAATGAAGCTATTATAAGACCCATGTCCCATCACACAATGCAACACAAACCGGAGGATATGGTTTTCCCTTGTAATAGCCAAAGCATGCTTGATACGTTTAAAACAAGTCATTTGATACTATAATAAGTGTATAGTGTTTAAAACAATTTCAATCATAAGTATCAATCATAGACGGCATGGGTACCATATATCATGTCGCCATACTAGGCTCTACAATCAAAACTGCAAAATGTCGTATTGGAAGTTGGATTATCATCTATGATATGAACCGAGGCTAGGGATCGTCCTCACCAATTCGAGAGCCTCTAGTCCGCCCCTCAGGAACAGAACGCATCGTCCCTTGGACTCAGGGCCAGTCCACCGATGTGGATTATAATTCCTAAACACTGCATTTCCCCGCCCTATGTGGCGTAAGTCTGGTCCGTCTGCCGACCAGAATGCATCGACCGAAACCGATATAACCGAGGTGCCTCAAATTCCATCATCCACATAAGCAATGTCAGCCAGTTCAAGCACTGACACCACTTCTAACTAGAAAGAAACGCATGTCCCCCCTGATATCTGTCTCCCGTTTTTGGTTCATACCTGGGTGTGAGGCTCGCGAATTAACGCTACACAAAGCTATACCACACAGGCCGTGCTTTGATCATCAACCACAAGACTCTGCTTTTCAACAGAAGCCTTGATCATTTGCATCTTAGCATGCCACACAGGCAAACCACTCCATGCAACCGATATCCGTCAATCACACAGAATGATACCCAATGTCAGACACACAGTCCATTTACAATTCCGTTCCGGGTCTGAACGAAACCGGAGGTACCTTGTACCTTGCATATCCATCGATCTCCAAGTACGTCTGGACGATCACCAGCTGATTCCCTCCTCTTGGGTGTACAGCCCAATCAAGATCATCAGTAATCACCCAAACGATGTGAAGACCTCCGGTCTTCGACCACCATCTTCATCCTCGACACCACGCCGAATCAGTTACTCAGAATGGGATAAACCCGGTCTTTCTGAATAACTCGCGTATATATTAAACAAGTGTTACACAAACACAACGTACGCCTCATTCCAATTCAGAATATTCTTTTATTCAATTATTCTTATACTTTGGGAAAGGTTCCCATTAATTTTTCGAAGATAAATTCTTTAAATTTATTCTTTAATCTTCTTTTGAATATCAATTCAAACTAGTCGGGATTAGCAAACCACACCGAAGTAATCATTTATTTTATTTCCCAATCCCAACCTATTCATCCCATGAAGTAAAATTGGTCATACTTCATATCTAACACCACGGTGTTATTGGTAAATTCAATTACCATTTCACGTTCAAATCTAATTAAAGATTTAACTATCGCCTGGAGAATAACTGGTGATACTCCATTCTCGACCATTTCAATCTAATTAAAGATTCATTAAAAGTCCACTTAGTTTTAATCTTCCCAAAAATCAATATCCTGAATTTAACCGGGTTAAAGAACCAATGTCATTTAAAACACAGTTCACTATAAACCCAAAATCACATTCCAGTAATTATCGGGTTAAAGAACAAGTGTTATTTAAAACACCGTTCACGATAAACCCAAAAATCAATTCCGATTCAATTCCAATTAAATACCACTTAATTGGTACACTTCATTAAATCTAAATAAAAAGATTTAATCTTTTCCTCAACTGGGTTTAAGAATAGTGTTAATGAAGATACCATTCACGACAAACCCAAATCACATTTGATATTAAATACAAGGCTCTGAATAGAAAATATATCGGCTTATATTCAATATCAAATTCTACGACCAACAAATATCGCATTGGAAATAATGACATAAATATATCTTTCAAATTTCCATAACAATATCTGTATAACCACGAAATCCAACATCGAATAATTCGAAAGACAATTTCGATTCAAATCCCTTCCAATTCAATTATTGGAAATTCTGGTTACTTTTGAAACCCCTTTCAAATCCACTTTATTTATTTAAAAAATAAATAGAATTATAATTCTAGTTCAAAACAAGTTCATTTCGATAAAAATCTATTTTTATCTTTTCAAATTTGGAAATTTTCATCCCAATTCTTCCCAAATCATTTCTTATGATTTTACACAAATTATTACTATTTTTAATAATTTTATCAAGGCCCGTACAGTCGATTTCCATCAACGGCCATCGAACTGCACTTACAGTGATCTTTTCCAAATTTGATTTGGATATAATTCCAAATCCAGCCGTTAGATTTCAAATCTCTAATATTCATTAGAAAGCTCTTTTTGATACGAACCCAACAATTCCGGTTTTAGGAGAATCTGACTGTCGAATCTCCCGTAATATCCATTCGAAGTCAATGGTCGAAATTCGCGAACTACCGCGGTGCGACGCGTTCTATTCAGGCCATTATATATATAGTATATATAATATATATATTTCGTCGATTTACTTTTAAAACGTATTTTATAAATCGTTTTAAATTCGATTTCAAAACGATTTCACTTCATATTCAATTTCGAATCAAAATTGAATATTCTACATCATCGATATACAAATGATAATATTTTCAAAACGTTAAATTTTGAAATCACTTTCTTTTCTATATTCATTATAAAAATGAATAAAATCGATATAAATAACGTTCACGTCAAAATGGCATCAATCTAATCAACACGGCTTTTATTCAACGGTTGAATATTTATTCTATTCAATACATGAATTTATTTTCTATTCAACACATGAATTTATTTTCAATTCAACACGTGAATTTATTTTCAATTCAACACATGAATTTATTTTCTAAATTGGAATGAGGCCCAATCAATTACCATATAATATTAATTATATGGATTTTCTACAACACTTGAATATAATAACAATGATAAATCATCAACCATCATCCAGAGTGCACCACACAACTGCATAAGCATTAAATATAAATAATTAATGCTTACACAGTCTGTCAACCCATCGATTGACATACAACTAAATAATCGGGATTAGTGTACGTCAAATATCATCCCAATACCCGTGTGGGGTTTCAATTCAACAAACACAAATTTTATTTGTGTAGTTGGGCGATGTGTAAAATTTATTGTCCCCATCAATATCAGTCAAATCAGTGTATATGAACATATCTCCGATTTGTTTACTACTATTTATTTTATATACACGTTAAAAATCATATTTTTAACTATAAAATATTTTCCACTATAAAATATTTTATTTCATTTCACATCACACAATCAAATTTCACAACACAACAATCAAATTTCACAACACAGCAATCAAACAAACAAGTCATCCATGGTCTGTGGACGATGGGTGTCGGGTGCTGCTAAGCACCGTCTGCATCCTAGTATATATTTCAACTAGAAATTAAAATAAAAGTGAGGAGTTCTCACCAACTAGCTAAACCAACCGCCACGACTCTTCATATGTAGGAGTCTTCGCCATTATCGCCTTTTGTCACTTTCGTTGCCCGTAGCCACTACATATATAAAAATCACATTCTTATATTGTTGCTATTTATATAAAGATCACATTTTTAATTCGCTCTACATGGATAAAAATCACATTTTTATACCGCTACTATATAGATAAAAATTCTATTTTACATCGCTACTATATAGATAAAAATTCTATTTTTATCTCGCCACTATATAGATAAAAATTCTATTTTTATTTCGCTAGTAATATAACAAAAATTATATTTTTATTACTCTACATGAATAAAAATCATATTTTTTTATCGCTATATATATATAAAAAAGATTATATTTGTATAACACCTTTTACATAATAAAAATCATATTTTTATTATGCCATTGTATAAATAAAAGTCATATTTTTACCTTTGCCTTTTCCTTATAAAAATCACTTCTTTATACGATGAAAAATCTTATTTTCCTACGACAAAAATCAGTTTTTAAAGCAAAGAAAAATCAGTTTTTAAAATAAAGTAAAATCAGTTTTTAAAATAAAGTAAAATCAGTTTTTAAAATCGAAGAAAATAAATAAAACTCGAATTTTTCTTCTATTGAAAATCAAATCTTTTTAAATGATAAAAATCTAAAACTTTTTAAACAATAAATCTCATTTTATATATTATGAACCACATCTTTATATATATAAAAAATGAATCTTTACTTATTTAAAAATCTATACTTTCTATTTTATTTTTTACAAATCTATACTTTCTATTTTATAAAACATATGCTAATTCCTCTCATGTTATCATATCATAAGGAAAACAAAATAAGTAAACAACAGAATGAATGAAAACTCACTGTATCAACTTTTACTTAGAAGGGGAGGGGGTTCTTCACGGTAGCGCCGGAGGTGGGATCGGCGGTGACTGATGGCGTCGATTTCGGTGTCGGGGTTTGGCAGTCTCGTGGCTGCGCGGGTAGTGGGAGGGCGCGATTCTCGAGTTGAACGTGGGGGGGGGGGGTGGTGCTCTCGAGTTTAGGAGTAGTGGGTGGCCGATCTGAGCGCGGCGTGTTGATGGGGAGGCGGAGGCTGATCGTAGGGCTAGGGGTTTATCCAATTTCTTCATCGTCATTTTTTTTTAATTTCCGTTGAAAATGAAACCTGGGGGGGGGGGGGGGCTGAGAGGGAATAAGGGGGAGAGAGAGGTTATTATTATTATTAATTTAATTATTTAACTTCAAAAATCAACTTTTTATTTCGACCTCGAAATCGAACCCACCGACTGTCATTCATAGCTAATTACCCCCATTCCGAACACAGTGGGATATGTATCGCAGGCTGACTCAATCGTTTCGATCAGTTTTCATTAAAATCAAAATATAAATCTATATATTGAATTTGAACGCACATTTCAATTTACCGGGGACACATACGGACTCCAAAAATTCCCGAAAAATATTTTCTAGCTTCCTATTGACGATACGGTCCTAACCAAACTAATTTCATCAAATTCTGAGACCGTTTGAAAAATGGCCATTTTCCAGTCGATTAAAATCAATTGAAACTGGTTAAACGCATTTTCCTTTGCCACGCTCACATATTGATTCGAAAAATTACAAATTTTGGAATCTAGCAATAACTTGACATCACGGATCCAACAAAAGTGGTTTCGTCGAAAACCGAGGTCGTTTGCAAAATTCCTATTTTTAAGGGCTAGAATTCCATAGCGACTATTCTGAATTTTCAACTGGACGTAACTTTTGACTCACGCTATGAAATTTCAATTTTTTGTATTCATTGGAAAGATATTCTCAATTAGATTCAAATATGTTTGGTTTTGCTAAAATCTGGTATATTTTGAATCCTGTACACTCATTTGAAATTTGAAATCGAATTATCGAACTACCGCGCCATTTTCAATTCCTTTTATAATTAAAAATAAATATGTATATTCTAAAGACGATCTATATAAATATATACGTTCTAATTCTATTCAAAATAAATTTCTCGTTGTTATTATTTAAAATAATCATCTTAAATAATCAAAATTCACTAAAATTGCCAAAATAAAAATTTTAAATTGGCTCAAATTTTCCGGGTTATTACAACTTATAATCTAACATCCATTTCTTCATCATTTATGATCCAACTAGATTGGAATTGAAATGTTGGTTTATGAAAAAGTCCCGATAACAGTAGATGTACTATATCGTTCTATTGCTTAATATTTTTCATTTTATTATCAGGTCTTTTTCTACTTTTTTCAAACTTATGTGTTTTAGTCTATCTATTCTCTAGCTTTATGGTATGCTTCATTGGACAATTGTTTAGAATAATTTTACTATCTATACATGTTTTTATTGGCCACATATGTATATAAATGTGTATATAGTTTACTAATATAAATATTAATGTATTTCGTTTATTCCAAAACTTATCGTAATTTATTTATATTCTAAAATTTATAACTATATTATTGTCCCGTCTTTTTTTTGAAACATATAAAAGGAGTTAAGGCTCATGGCCTATGATGACGGGTAAACAACACCCGATACGCATCAACACAAACAAAACACTTCAAACCCTATCCTACTTAAACATCAGCCACAAACATACAATCTCCCCAAATAAATAAAAAATGGCGATAATGGGGAGAGATTCATCAGAAATCTTCCTCCAAAAGCCGAAAACTTCATGGCGGCTTCCAAATGAAGTCTTCTTCTTCCATAATCTTCCCATCGAGGGAGTTAAGGTTTGTATAATCCATGCAAACCCTAGCTTCAAGTCTCTTAGCAGATGAGTCTTCAGATCTTCTCTTCTTCGTGCTTAGCGAGCTTGAGCAGCTTTCTCTAATCCTCTTTAAGCTATAGGAGTCTTAGGACTTCTTACTTCCACTGCTTTCGCCCACACTCCAACACGATAAGTGGTAAATCTGGCTGCTAATCATGCTTCTATAGTGGTTATCTCCAACTTTTTACAAAAAAGCTATGAAATTTACCATCTTTTCTCTTCTCTAGTGAAGAAGCAAACTCTTGATCACTGCTGGATGGACGGAAGCCTCTTGTCTCTGCATCAAGTAGACAAGGCAGGTTACTATTCAATTTATTATCCAAAAAATTGTTTTTTATAACTTGTTTCTATTTACTTCCCTTTAATAGGTTGATGTCGAGGCTAGGGTTGCAACCTCCAGGAAGGAAACCAAAGTTCCATGCTAAATCTCTGTTTTCATGAATCATTCTGATATGCTGATTATTTCCAGCTTTAGGAGCTCCACTGGTTGGATGGAAATATTGTCTCTCTGCATTAGGTGAGAAACGAAGAGTACTATCCCTTTTATTATTTAAATAAAAACTTTTACTAAAATATTCCTGTTTACTTCCCTTGCAGGATAAGCTGATGTCGGGAATAGTATTGCAACCACTAGAAAAAATCAAAGTTCCCAACTTGATCCTTGTAGCCATACTATTATTGCAGATGTTGTAATAAAAATGTTGATCTTTGGATCTTCTTAAGCTAGACTTCTCATTGAGTATAAAATTCTCAACTGTCTTTTCATCATTACATGATATTGCCTGATTGATGTTATTATCATTGGTTTGTCTGATAGCCTTTTTTATGATTATTTGGCTTTTAACATAGATGTTTTTCCATAGTTGATTGCAACTGATTTCTTTGGATGTATGTAGTCTCTGGTTTCTCTCTCCAAATATGGTATATCATAGTAGTTAGCACAACACAAGCCCTGTTATTTTTTTGTTTGTTTTAGGCTTCAAGTGATTCAAAATATACTTAACACCATCTCCGATTTTCAAAGTAGGAATATTCAGATTAAAATTCAAGTTGCATTTAGCATTATACCAAATGAACTGAGAGTAAGTACATTAAAAAATAGATGATTTATATTTTCCAATTCACTCTTACATAATAAACAAGTAGCTTCAGAGTCCTTATTCCATTTACAACATTTGTCTCTAGTATGAAGTTTATTTAGGAGGGAAAAGTAAGTGTAATGACCCGGAATTCTGGACGAAAAACAAATTTGTGAAAAAAACTTAAAAATGAACGATACATTAATAAACTAATCCATTATGTTGTTAATTCATTTATAAAGGCCAGAACATGTGAGTAAGATTTGTTTACGACAACAAAAAACGTAGCGAAATTTATATAACGTAAGTATAACTAAACTAGGAAACAACAGCACGACTAAAGTGTTGTGCCAAAGCGCTACTAAAGGGACCGAAGAAGCTATAGCTTAGCAAAACCTTAGCTAGAGAAATAAATTCTTTTGAGAAAACATTAGAACTTCCCAGCTAAAGACAAGGGTTTGAGTTAGAGAAATACTTCTCATAAAAGTATAAAAGAAAACAGAGAAGAGACAAGTGATTAGAGAGATAAACACTTAAGTGTTTACAAAGATAATGATCAAAGAAATCCTTACACAAACAAGACCGGCGCAGCAAGCATTAAATGCAAAGCATAATTGGATTTGGCCATTTTTGATTTGAGTTTTATTTACTTTAAGTGGTGTAATTATAGTAGCCAACCACATCTCCAATTTACTGTTAATAGCCGTGGGTTTTAAAAAAGAATGTATACATCCTTTTACATTAAATAACTATGAGCATTAATGGTTTTTGTCACAACTGAAAGCATGCAAGTGGATACCCCTGCCATGAAGACTCTTGGAACATGTTGACAAAATGAATTAAAGCTAGCAGGGAACATTCCCTGTTATGAATAGCCTGCGCACATATTTGTGCAGAGAAATAGGATTTTTCCTATTAAGTTGATGATAGAACACCATTTGTTTATTCTTTGTTTAGCCTATAAATAAGGCAGCACACCCACACATTTTTCCCACCTGAAAACGAGAAAGAGAAGCAAGAACAGAGTATTTTTATAACACAGCAAAACCAGATTTGTACAAGTGAGTAAACCTCACTTTGTACTTCCTTATTTTCATGCACATGAATGGTAATCATAAGTATATAGGATGGATGTTTACTGTTATATGTAAGTGACATATTTGTTTGTTAAAAACCACATGAACACTTGAAACTATGTCTGCTGTTATGCTATGTACCTGCTCAAACAATTGCCTTGACACCATGATTAACACTGTTGTAAAACAGTGAGTAAACACTCATTAAGTATACCCATGTTCATGCTTGCAAGTGCTTGTGAATACCCTATTATGTTTGATCTGTTTACGGTGAATATATATATGAAAAAGTTTACTGTCTTAGATTGATTACTACTGAGATATTCTATATAAATACTTGTATAGCTCGAGATCTGATTCATGCTCATGTACCAGCTTATATACACATTTTCATTGCACTGTTTAACTTAGATATAGGATCATTGCTTTGAAAACATGGAAAAATAGCTACTGTCAATCAAAGCTTGCAAACATGAAAAACCAAACGTCACGAAATCATGTATCAGGGTAATAGGATGATGCGGCCTTCCATAACATGAATTTACATACAAGTTTCATGATTTTTAGTTTTGTAGATCGAGAGAAAAACAGTTTTGGACGAAATATGGGTTTTGATCGGGTGTGGATGATCCACGACTTTATGGATCGAATGGTTGGGGGTATAGTTGCGCAACAAACTGTAGATGGTAGGAAAAATGCGAAAACAATTTTTAAATACACAGATTTAAGATGGGGATGATTCTCGTGCATGAAGGAGCTCGGCTGCACAGTCGACTTTATAGTCGAGCTGCGCCTCGCCGGAGCTATGTGGGACGACCGCACATGGGGGTATGGACGCGCCAGGTCAGGGGCTGGTCGTGGGTGGAAGCGCCGGAGGCACGATGGCCTGGGGTGGCCGTACGGTGGAGCTTTTGATGGGGCTGCTGCTGTAAAACAAAGTGGTAGTACCACTTGATTTGGTAAGGCTTGGTACACGTGAGTTTGGGGTGTTCTACTGATAAATTCATATGGTTTGGGGCCTGGAAGTTTACCAAAGTGGTAGTACCACTTGGTACTTGGCCAAAGGCTGAGCGCATGAGTGCAGGGAGGAAAAACGTGGTGACTGCGAGGCCTGGTACTTTCAAAGTGGTGGTACCACTTTGGTACTTTGAAATTATGGGGGCGGCAAGGGGTTTTTGGGCTGAAACGTGGTGACTGAGGGGTTGGTGCTTTGCCAAAGTGGTAGTACCACCTGGTACTTGGCTGAACCGAGAACTGGAGGAGTTTTTTGCATGCGCACACCACTATTTTAAAATCGGTACTTGGTACTTTGTTTAAAATAGTTTAAAAAGGGATTTTTGAACAAAGTTTTAAATTAAAAACAGTTTTAATTTAAAAACAGAAAATGGGAAAATATATAAATAAAAGAAAAAAATGTTATTTTTCGGAAATTATTAAATTTATTTATTTTTAATTAAGTAAATAATTAAATAATTTGACTTTAAATAAAAATATGAATGAAGGAAAATTTATATACATCGTTGTTAACATTTTTATAACATATAAAAATGATGATCGTGTTAATATTTTAAATCAGAGAAAAGGGAAGATGCTATTTTATTTAAATCAAGTCGACGATAAACAAAATAAAATTTGATCAAGAGAAAGGTTTAACTGTCGATACTAGATTCGAACGTTGACCGCCGGGTTTTATAAAAGAAGATTTTACAGTAGAAAGGTTGCAAACCCGTGCTGTGCATACAGTATAGTATAGCATTAAATAAAAGAGTTAAACTAATATTTTTCGAAATAAAAATAATAAAAGAACATGTAAATTGTTGAAATAAGAATTCAAATGAAGTTACTGAAATTAGAAACTGACTAGAATTAATAAGTCGAATGATTTTTCTGAGTAATTATCTGATGTTGGTTTCGGCCTTCGGGGTTTATACTTAGGAAGTTATTCTCTTAATGATTACAGTCAGCGACTGATTGATGTGAAAGGATAGTGATACGTAAACACAAGAATATGAATATATATATATTATGATGATGATTGATCAAATAGAAATTTCAATTGGAAATAAGATTTGTTGTGTGCACACGTATTTTCATTTGATAGTTAAGTCATCGACTATCAAAGTTTTGACCATTTTAACATTGTTAATATGGAGAGACCGGTTGGATTATTATCCGAAGAACCACTCCGTATTGACATAAGCGTTGCGAGTCAAGTATGCTGAATATATTGAAGACGGAGTAAAATGCAAGGGCTATTGTATAAATCTTAGATAATGATTGGCTAAGATGGTTGTACGGAATAGTACCTTCGGTTTGTCCAGTCCCAGGACAACTTGTATGGACGAATGTCTGACAGAGTACTCCTAACTAATCACGTATGTTGATCTTTTCAAACGTAGTTATAAGTGGTATAGAAATTCGTTTCTCTTACTTTATACTTGTAATATATTTTTGGAGAAGTCAATTAGTGGATTAGCAGGTTTGACGATGTGACGTTCAAAGCAAATAAAAAGCATGTGTCAGGGTACGTTTAGCTTCAAGCTTCACAACCGGAAATGACAAAAATCGGGCAGGCAGCATGGCTATGTGGGTAGCTCCCATTAGGATGTATCATCATCTGATCTAGAGTTTCATTTACTTCTAAAAATCTATTGTCGATTCTGACCCATTTCGGGAAACGGTGGGTAGCTCCCAACCGTTGGTGATATACATTCGATACACTCAAGAGAAATGAGTGGTCGGTCATGTGTGGCTGGGTTACAAGATGTTCTTGTTGAACCCGTGTATTCGTATCTAGAGATACACCTCCGGAAGGTGATCCCATACCTTGTCATAGTTGGAAACCAAATATCCATAAGCACTTAACGGGTTTTTGTTTGTAAACTATAAGTAGAATGTGAGATGAAAGCATTCTACTAGATTATAATTATTTGTGGACACCCTAGACATTATCGTAATATCTGTTTAAATATGTAAACTGTTTTTGATCTCATAAGGTAAAAACCCGTTTCGTATTCACGGCGTGGTCTTATGAATCATTTTTCATTTATTGAAACTTGTTTATAAATCGTTTACTCATACCAGTCCATGAATGACCCGGAGTTTATTTTCTGTGTTTTCCTTAAACTCTTGGGTACTCATAATATTTATTATGAGTAGACAAGTGATCCAGGTTTTAAAGTAACTTTGGAGTAGCTGGATGGCAGGATCTGAAGTGTTGGCTTATCTATCATATGTTATGTAGAATTATCTGCAAGTTAGTATCACAAGTGTTAAGTATGTAATTGTGATGACATTTATCCCTATGTATGAAGTATTTCAATGTACTTGACTTATGTTATGAAATATTTTGGGTTATTATATATTGTCCCAAGTTCCGCTGTGAGATTCTGATGTTTTTCTTAGTTCTATCCTTCTATCTATTTCTTTTCTTAAATAATGATACAACTTCCGAGGTACTGGAAAGTCGGGTCATTACAGTAAGCACAGTGGGCCATCCATGGACAATTAGCTTTGCACCAAACAGCTTTATACCAGCTATGTAACGACCCAAGGATTTTCGGCCCTGAAAATCGACATAAATACCTTTACCGTAGGCATGCCGACCTTCCAAACACCGAAAACACTGGAATGTTATTAGAAAGAATTTAGAGGGTGAAATAAGAAAGAAAGAAATATAAGAATAGAAGAAGAAGAACCAATACAATACATAATCAGAGTCTCACATCGCAGCGGAACAAAATATAATATAGGAATAAACTTTATTGAGAGATTTTAAAAAAATACTTACATTATCAGAGTACATCAACGTTTCTGGGCGGTTATAAAAAATATGTCCCATATACAACACACAACGGAATAGTAGCTAAATAATATCATATGTCTGGACTCTTCCAGCTCGTTTCTTCATAGCATTTGATAACCTGAACCTGTACACCCCAGGCTAACCCGAGCATTTATAAAACACCGGGTCAGTCTGGTGAACCAGAGTGAGTAAAACTCACACAGTATTAAAGGAATCATCCAGCACGACTTTTAATTTCAAAATCTTTTCGGAAGAAAAGGATAATCGTAAGACCAAATCCACACATAAATAAGGACGGTTTTTACCTTATGATAACCCAAACCATTTTTGTAATCAATATCTTTACTGATATTATAATAATGTTTAAGTACAAGTAAATAACAATCTAGTAGAACGCTTGCATCTCACGCTCCACATATATCGTATACAATTAAAACCGCAGGCGCTTATTGGAGATTGGATTCCGATTATGACAAGGTATGGGACCACCTACAGATAATATATCTCTATAGGCGAATACACTGGGTTCAACAAGAACGTCTTACAACCCAGCCCTCACATGACCGACCACTCATTTCTCTTGAGTGTATCGAATGTATATCACCAACGGTTGGGCTCAAACCACTGTTTCCCGAAAAGGGACAGCATCGAAATAGATTAAAGAAGCAAAAGGAATTTCTCTAGATAAGTGATTATACACCCTAATGGGAGCGACCCACATAGCATGCTGCCTGCCCGATTTTTGTCTTTTCCCAATTGATGAGGCTTGAGATTTAGATTAACTTTTAAACATCGGGTCATCATTTACGTTGAATGTCACATTGTCAAATCCGCCAGATATCACTAATTGACGTCCACAAAAATACTCTAGTTAGAAACTAAGAGAACGGCTATTCTCCGCCAACAACTATAGCACATTTAAAGAAATCAATGTACGTGACCCTTTGGAAATACTCTGTCAGACATCCGTCCATACAAGTAATCCAGGAACATGATGAACTGAAGGTACTCTCCTACTGCATCCAATATAGGAATCACCCTATGGATCAGTAGCGAGAAGTCCTTGCAACCCATAGATTCCAACCACGACAGAATCACATCTTATCTCTGCTTGCCAGGCAGAGAATATTAGTGGTTCTTCCGTTTATGAAGATTAGCGGTCTTTAGTGCTCCATCTCGATCATCTTTTGATATCTTCACGTATTTGTTGGTTGGAATGGTTTTCGAATATAAATTCGATTCCGGTCTTTCCGTACCAACAATCGTATTGGACAGATTTGATAGTCGGTGATTTAACTATCAAAATATACAGTGATTCAATCATGACAATCCAATGAGATCACCAGTTCAGTATTCAGCATCACTTGGCCTTTTAATTAAAACAAACTGATTCACTTCTGCTTAATTAAAACTTCCAACTCTTTTAATATTTGATAATACGATATTTGAGTTCTTACTTAATATACTAATGTTCTCAAAAGCCAATTCATTATATCACTTAATAACTTATAACCATATTAAATTTCCACTTAATTCTCCTTTTAAAACATTTGTCACATTATTCTTTATTATTTAAACTTGGGAAATACACTTAACCCAATATTCGAAATCAACGTTAAGTAATATCCTTTATTCTATTCTTAAAATAATAACCAATATTAATTTGTATAAAAATAAAAACTCAACCTTACATTTCCTTCTTACTAGTTTCCTTTACTTCATATATTATTCAAATTTTTACCAAACATCGCATTATTATTTCTCTAATGGAAATAATTTTTTATCACTAACCTGTTTTACGATTTCCAACTAATATCATCTTCAGATAATCCTGATGTTGTTCAAGTTGGGGTATTTTAATTACCTCTCAGCCTTGATCAACAACGTTCTTATCCTCAGATAAATATAAGTTGTAATCAAACCAATATTCTATTCCAGTCTCGAAACAAATTTCATAATAAATTGGATTTGGTTATACAATCCTATGACCCATTTCTTTACCCAAATTCATTTTTACCAATCTCCTTTCAAATCTATTCGACCATTTCCTACTTTGGAAACCTTATTTAAAATTTCCCCTTTCTACTTGATCTCATTTTCAAGTATCTTTAACGATATAACGCCTCATCGCTTTGATAAACCTTGTTTAAATAAATCCTGGTTTAATCAAAACCCTTTCTGTTCTCAATTCTCTTTTATTTAATTCGAATATTAAATTCCCGTTTATTTAAATTGTCGCTTAAATTTCTTTTTATAACTTCATTATAAAACTCAGGTTTAAAAGTAAACCATGTTCATAAACTTCTTTCACCATCCAATTAGATTACTTTTTACATTAACTCAATTAAAGACAAATTTCCCAAATTACTATTAATCGGGATAATAATTAACTTTAATCATTTATTACTGTAAAGTAGTTAATTCCTTTATTATTTGAAATCAATAGTAAATTCCTTTTAAAAACTTATTAAAATTAAACAAATATTCTTAAACCATTTCCTGTATTAATTCAACCCAAACTAATTTATAATTACTTTCACTTAAATGGTTGACATAGCCAACCCAAACACGATCAATTCGTTAGTCAATTCCAGTTGGTTTTTTTTAAGTTAATTTATAATATAATTAATTTTAAATAAATTCCATTTAATTGTTTCTTAACAAAACAATTATCCAAATTTAACCGTTAGGTTAATTTCTGTTGGCTCGCTTTTTGACCAAGCCACCCAGGATCATTCGTAAGAGGAAAACATGAAACCACGTTCTCCAAGAATATGAAGGAACGGATCGCACTCTATCGACTCGCCCACGGAGGATCGCGTCTCGACGGATCGCCCGTGGAGGATCGCGTCTCGACGAATCACCCCCATCTCATCAGCGAACGATGCATCCAGGCGATCCGATCCAAACTTATATTGTTGCCCAGAGCGAACCGATCCGATCCCCTGGTGCATGGCGAACCCTCTGACCCGTTCAAGCGCGAGCTAGTCTTCAGCGATCCGAATCGCACGGATCTGGCGACACGTGTCCCTAACCGTCACCTGGACCGACTCTCCCCATCTGCACGATCCGATTTTCAAGCAGATCACGACACCTGTCCACAACGGCTAATTTGACTGTGTCTTCAACGGTGGCGATGCGATCCGATGTTCTCGGGATTCGTGCCACGTGTCCACGATCCGCCTGACAAAATCAGCTATAAATAGCCCGGAGCTTGGCATTTTTTGGGATCTTTTTGACAATATTGAGTACTGAATCCGCCATTGTTGTCAAACTACTGAAATATTGAGAGAAATCCTTGTTGTATTAGCTTTCAAAGCATAATCAATAATATATAAAGTGGACGTAGGCTCGTTAACGCCGAACCACTATAAATTCTGTGTGTTATTTCCTTTTTCCACATTCTTCAGTTGAAACTCTATAAGCTTCAGAACAATTTGGGTGTTAGGTCCAAATTTTGATCTAACATTTTTGGTGCTTTCACTGAGAAAACGATCCTAAAGTTCCACTATTCACTTCTTTGAAGATTCCAGCGATTCGGGTATCATGGCTGGAAAAAGATCTAAAGCTTCGCAGACCAACGAAACGATTGAAGAGAGTGTGCACGAGCTCGGCAACGAAGAATCTCTGGATCGCGGGGCGCAGGGGGCGAACCGATCCGACGAAGACACCACGCTCCGAGTCGACGAAAACGAAGCGATCCGGACTGCTGAAGGGGTTGTTACTCGATCCCGAGGGAACGTCTCGCACCCTCCGCGTACCACGACCACGAGTCGACCTCAGGGGGGCGCAGCGAGTCGCCATCCACGAACCGCAGCTATCCGAATCGATGATCAGACCATAACTCGACCTGGAAAGGAGCCTATGGCTCGCTCCTATCGTCCTGGACCCTCTGCTCGACCCGGCTCAAGCTCTTTGCGCATAAGAGAAGATGATGACGATCAATATGATCCTGCTGCTCCCGTTACTGAGGGGGATCTCTCTCGCTTTTCTGAAATGTGGGAGAGATTGTTTGATGAATTGGCCGCCCAAAGGCAGGAAAGCTCCGTCCTGCGACAAAATCTGACTGCTATGGATAGAAGACTCGATGAGCTTGCAAGGCGAAGAACACCACCGGCTCGTCCACTTACTCCAGTGTATTCTTCTTCGTCTGAAGAATCGCTGAGACCTCCGCGACGACCGTATGAGAGAGCCGAAAACATAGAACAGCTTCGGTTCGGAACCCTGCCATCACAGGAAGAAGAAGCACTGGGGACGGGGCCCTCAAACAGTAATGTGAACGATCAAGCTACAGCTCCCAGGGCTCGAGATGTGGACAGTCCTGTGCATAACAGACTACCTCAACCTCGTCGCCGCACGCATACTCATGATAATAGGGGGCAACGAAGCCCTATCCGAGCCCCGGACTTTGTGACTGCTCCCCGAAGAGAGATCAGAGAACCCCGCCGAGCCAGAGGCGCTGACCCTGAACCTCCTTTGACCAGTGCAAATGTCGCAGCCATGGTCCACCAGATTCTGGCAGATAGCCGTGGACAACGAAATGAAGAATGGGGGATCGACCGCAGTCACACCCCTTTCACTGATGATATTTTGGATGCGACTTTTCCAAGGCGTTTCAACATGCCACAAATGAACCGATATGCGGGAAGATCTGATCCTGTCCAGCACCTGATGAGATACTCTTGGTCAATGACCGCTGCCACAGCCTCTGACGCTGTTAAGTGCAAAGCGTTTCCCATATTCCTGGAGGACGTGGCTTTGTTATGGTTTACTCGCTTGCCGGCGAGATCGATTTCTAGCTTCAGAGAGCTGAGTGAGAAGTTCGTAGAACAATTCCGTATCTACGCACAGAAGACAAAAAGTGTGATCGATTTGTTCCTTGTCAAGCAGCAACCAGGCGAGAGTTTAAAGGTGTACCTGGATCGTTTCAATTTGGCCGCTACTGAGGTTAAAGATCCCCATGAACCGACCGTTGTCGCAGCACTGATTGACGGAGTAAATAAGGACACTGAATTCGGGAGGTACCTGGCAGGCAAACCGCCCCACACTAGAGAGTTATTCTACGAGAAAGCCAACGTACATTTACGCCGGGAAGAGGTATATGCTATCCGAAAGGTTAAAACAACTGATAAGGAGGAAATTCAGAGAAATGTCGCCATCAAACAGACAGGAGACAGCTCGGGGAAAGTTGAAGTTAACGTCGGAAATCAGAATCAGGGTGGTCGTCAGCCAGGTAACAACAATAATAATGGTAACGGCAACAACCGGAAGAGGAACCGAGGGAACGACTCCCAGAGAAGGACTCGTCCCAGGGCCTTTGAAAGTTATACACCAATAAGTGACACTCTGGAAAATATCTTCATGGATGCGTACGAAGTCCTCCAGAATAAGAGGCCACCTCCCAGAGAGTCGACAGAGAAAGAGCGTGAAACAGGGAAGTTTTGTCTCTTTCATCAGATTCACGGCCATTCGACGAATGAATGTCGTCACCTAAGGGATGTAGTCGAAAGGCTGCTTCGAGAAGGAAAGTTAGATGAATACAGAGTAACGCCCAGGGACAGGGGGCAAGCAGTGCAGGCCCCGAATCAGAACCAAAATCAACTTGCTGCTAGGCCGACTGTTCAGCAAAAAGGAAAGAATATTGTTATCAATACCGTGATCGGAGGACTTTATCTCGCTGGGCACAGTTCCAAAGCATTGGATCAATACGTCAATGCAGCCAAACAACACCTCGAGGTAGGGGAATGTAGCAACCCCGAGGACAGTATCCCGGTGAAGCAGCAAAAGATGATGACCGATGATGTTGTTTTCCGAGAACGAGAAAGCATTGGAGTCCATGCTCCAACTGAAGATCCACTTGTAATTACAGTACCCATTGGACCGGCCACTGTTCATAAGGTTCTAGTGGACAACGGGAGTTCCGTCAATATTCTTTTCAAAAAGGCCTTTGACCAGATGAATCTCGAAATAAAAGACTTGAAGCCCTACCAAGGATGGATCCGTGGATTCAACGGAGCATCCACCGCTCCAATGGGTTATGTAGAGTTACCAGTTACACTTGGGGAAGGAGAACGCCAGAGAGTGAGAATCCTTCCCTTTGTGGTTTTGGATGTTGAATCGCCCTACAATGCCTTCTTGGGCCGACCGGCCCTCGCAAAGTTCAGAGCCTGTATAGCCCCTGGTGCTTGTTATTGAAATTCCCCACAGAAGCTGGCATTGGTATCGTCAGAGGGGATCAAGTTGCTGCGCGAGCATGTTATGTTTCCGAACTAAAGTTACTTCGTAATGGAGGGGATATTGAAACTAAAGGCACCTCTCCCCCTTTGGGGGCGGAGACCTTATAGCAACCAAAGAGGATGGTCGTTGGAGAGTCGCCTAGAGAGATGCCCGAGGATATAGATCCCAGAGAGGATCAAGAACCCGGGGGCAGAATGGCGACTCCCAATGAGACAACTGTGGATGTACCGATCGATGACAGTGACCCGGAGAAGGTCCTTAAGATTGGATCCCAGTTAAGTCCGAATCTTGCTAAAGAATTGACGGATTTCTTAAAAAACAATTTGGATGTATTTGCTTGGACCCACGCGGACATGTGTGGGATATCCCCATCAATCATGAGCCATTCGTTAAGCATTAACCCTAAACATCCTCCTGTGAAGCAAAAAAGGCGAATGTTGGGCCCGGAGAGGTCTGCTGCCTTGAAAGAAGAGGTCGGAAAGCTAAAGAGTAATGGATTTATCAGAGATTCGACCTACCCAGACTGGATATCGAATCCAGTCCTAGTAAAAAAGGCCAATGGGAAGTGGCGAACGTGTATCGACTTCTCAGATTTGAACAAAGCCTGTCCAAAAGATAGTTTCCCGTTACCTCGGATTGACCAGTTGGTAGACTCGACGGCAGGCCATGAGCTTCTCTCATTTATGGATGCTTATTCAGGATACAACCAGATTCCGATGCATGTTCCAGATCAAGAGCACACTAGTTTTATCACAGATCTGGGATTATATTGTTATGTGGTGATGCCCTTTGGTTTAAAGAACGCAGGCGCTACATATCAACGTTTGGTCAACAGGATGTTTTATAACCAGATCGGGAAAACAATGGAAGTATACGTCGACGATATGTTGGTTAAGTCCAAGCAATCTTCTCAACACACTACTGACTTGGCAGAGATGTTCGGCATTCTTCGAAAGTACGGAATGAAACTCAATCCAACCAAATGTTCGTTCGGTGTTGCCTCTGGAAAATTCTTGGGATTCATCGTCAGTTCCCGTGGTATTGAGATTAATCCAGACCAGATCGCGACAATCAGAGACATTCAGGAACCTAGGCAAATTAGGGATGTGCAAAGCCTTGCCAGAAAAGTGGCCGCATTGAGCAGATTTATCTCCAGGGCTACGGATAAGTGCATCCCATTCTTCGAATTAATAAAGCGAGGAAAACGCCACTTCAAATGGACACCTGACTGCGTAGAAGCGTTTCAGAATTTGCTCAGGCACTTGGAGAAACCTCCGATTTTATCTAAGCCAATAGATCACGAGGATTTATTCGTGTATTTGGCAGTGTCATCCCATGCGATCAGCTCAGCATTGGTAAGGGAAGAGGATAAGGTCCAAAGACCTGTGTATTATGTGAGCAAAAAATTGACAGCAGCAGAGCGTAATTATCCACGGATAGAAAAGTTGGGGTATAGTTTACTGATCGCCTCTAGAAAACTTCGGCATTATTTTCAGGCGCATCCTATCACCATATACACCGATCATCCACTCAAGCAAGTTCTACAGAGACCGGAGGCATCTGGAAGGTTACTCAAATGGAATATTGAGTTAAGTCAATTTGATTTGAACTTTCAGCCCAGACGGTCAATTCGGGGGCAAGTGATAGCTGACTTCATAGCAGAGTTCACTGTCCCTGAGGAAGATATAGCAAACGAGGAAGTTGATCCTTCAAAGTTACTTTTCGATCCCAATGCCTGGAAATTGTATACTGATGGCGCTAGGAACGACGAAAGATCCGGCGCTGGAATAGTGCTTGAAACCCCCGAGAAACGATTGATAACCTATGCAATCCGAATGGAGTTTCATGCCACTAACAACGATTCCGAATATGAAGCTCTGATAGCCGGATTAAAAATTGCAAAGGAACTAGAAGTCACAAAGTTGAACATCTTCTGCGACTCCAAGTTAGTTGTGAACCAAGTCACTGGAAGATTCCAAGCTAAAAGTGCAAGATTGATTTTATACTTAAAGAAAGTGAAAGAACTGCTGAATGATTTTGATCACTACAGCATATTTCATATTCCGCGGTCAGAGAATCAGCAGGCAGACAAGTTGGCAAAGATGGCTAGTTCTGACGATCCTGAAGTGACTGGGCTAGCCCCCGTTGAAGTACTTCGGTCCCCTAGCATAGATCAGATGGAAATCGACCTAGTACTAGAGACGGAACCAGAAAGGGAGTCCTGGATGACCCCTCTAAAGAATTTCCTGATGGATGGAACGCTTCCGACCAAGAAAAGCGAGAGGCGTAAAGTGATTCGTAAAGCCGCCCGATACGTTCTGCAAGGCGGAGTTCTTTACAGACAAGGATTTTCGATGCCCCTCCTTCGGTGTGTAGCCCACGATGACATCAAACGTGTGCTGCAAGAAGTCCACGAAGGCGAATGTGGCGACCACACTGGAGGGCAAACTTTGGCAAAAAAGGTGTTGCGGCATGGTTATTTCTGGCCTACCATAAACAAGGATGCAGTAAGATATGCACGACGGTGTGATGCGTGCCAGAGATTTTCAAAGATACCTAGAGCGCCTCCTAGTCAGTTAAAAACAATGATGAGTCCATGGCCTTTCTCTATGTGGGGAATTGATATCATTGGAAGTCTCCCCATAGCAAGGGGCGGAGCAAAGTTCGCTATTGTGGCCGTAGATTATTTCACTAAGTGGGTCGAGGCTGAACCACTAACTACAATCACAACCAAACGAGTGATCAACTTTATCGTGAGAAACATCATCTGTTGATTTGGGATTCCAAAGATTGTAATAACAGACAACGGAACTCAGTTCGATAGTGCTGAATTCAGAAACTTCTGCCAAAAATACCACATCGAGAATCGATACACCTCTATGGCGCACCCACAATCGAACGGACAAGTCGAAGCGGCAAATAAAGTAATTAAGTCCATTCTGAAAAGAAGAATGAAGCGGGCTAGAGCCATGTGGGCTGATGAATTGCCCTTGGCACTATGGGCCTACAGGACAACCTATAAGTCGGCAACAGGACACACCCCGTTCTCCCTTGCTTTTGGAACGGAAGCAGTCATCCCGGTTGAGATAAAGGTACCTTCTCATCGGGTGACTTATTATGATCCAATGACCAATAATGAATTGCTCCTTGAGTCCCTGGATATGATCGAAGAAAAGAGGGATGAAGCAGACCTGCGTGCCTTGAGATGCAAACAACAGGTCGCCCGATATTACAACAAAAAGGTTCGAGCCCGAACATGGGAACCCGGAGACTTGGTTCTGAAACGTGTCTTCCCACCCCCAACTCATATGGGAGCGAAGTGGGAAGGACCGTACTCCATTCTGAGCAAGCTTGATAATGGAACCTTCAAGCTAGCAACCGTAGATGGAAAGGAAATCCCCAGAGTGTGGAATGCCCAACATTTACGGCCATATTTAACATGAAAGTTTCAAATTTATTCTTTTGCTTTGATAAAAAACTATGTACAGGGCATGACTTGCCTAGAATAGTCTGATTCCTTAAAGCAAGAGATTATAAAGTGGACGTAGGTCATGATTCGACCGAACCACTATAAAATATTGTGTGTCGTTTACCTTTATTGCATCTTTACTTATCTGCCTATTTATTTTTGTGAAAATCAATAGAATGATGCAGGCACCCGAAGTCTGTTGCCAACCATTCCTCCCGTAGACTGTTCGGAGGAACTCAAAGCCTTGGCAAATGCTCCAACTGCTTGTCCGACTGGTTTTAATCCTCGGAGCTTGGGTTAAAATGTAAACCTAGAACGAGTTTGATGAGCGTGCATGATTGCAGACCGCTTGATCCGTGACTCTAACTCTCCAGAGAGAGAGAGTATAAAAGCGTCTCCGATTGAGCGCTGAGAAAGAGCTCCTTTAGCATTGAAGGATCGGGGAGCGAATGAATCGCTGAGCTCGAACTCTAACTCTCCAGAGAGAGAGAGAGAGAGAGTATAAAAGCGTCTCCGATTGAGCGCTGAGAAAGAGCTCCTTTCCCGCTGAAGGATCGGGGAGCGAATGAATCGCTGAGCTCGAACTCTAACTCTCCAGAGAGAGAGAGAGAGAGAGAGAGTATAAAAGCGTCTCCGATTGAGCGCTGAGAAAGAGCTCCTTTCCCGCTGAAGGATCGGGGAGCGAATGAATCGCTGAGCTCGAACTCTGACTCTCCAGAGAGAGAGAGAGTATAAAAGCGTCTCCGATTGAGCGCTAAGAAAGAACTTTTTCCCTGCTAAAGGATCGGGGACCGACTGAACTACTGAATTCAAACTCTAACCTTGGCAACTGTCGGGAGAGTATAAAGGAGTCTGTAATTAAGCACTGAGAAAGGTGTCAGAAATTCGGTGCCACAAGAACAATTATCCTATGAAATCTTCTAAGTCCCCCATATTCAGAAATAGGGGGCGACTTGCCAACAAGGCAAACCAATTTTAAGTAAACCCCCGTCAGGCGTTATGATAACAACTGATTGGGGGCACATATACTCATATACATATGCTGAGCTTTAAAACAGCAACGCAGCATGAAATTTTTTGCTTGGCTATCTGTTGTTTGACTGATTTTTAATTATTATTAGATGGCCTATGACTAAGCATGGAAAGTTTATTTGAATACAGGTACATAAGGATGCAAAAAGAGATAAACTTCTATTTATGTTCTGCGAACCAACAAAGTGAAAAATAACCTAGAAAAGAAAGTGAGGGCCAGTCTCACAATTACATTTCCTGGCCAGTGAAAAACCTAAAGACAAATATCAACAAATATCCTATTTACGCTTTGGCCTCTTCTCTTGCTTCTGCCTCTCCAGCCTCTCCTTGTCGCCATCAGATGGATCCCCTTTCTTCCTCTTCCTTTTATCTATGAGGGGAACATCCGACTCCCCTGAAGACTCCTCTTCCACCTCTTTTCTCTTACTTCTACCAGAGAGGGAAGCCGGGAAGTCATCGGGGTTTGCAAAGTGGAGCTGTCGGCTGATGGATTTGGGCTGAATCTTCACAATCATCCCAGTCTTGGGATCGAATTCTGCGAGAGGGACTACATCCAAAGCCTCATCTCCCACCTTCTTTGAAGCCAACTCTTTCTCCTGTCTGGCTTTTCGGCTGGCCAGGGTTTCCTCGTCATCATCGTCGGCCTTTTTGGCGCCGATAATGTCTTCTTCGTCATCTACATGGCGACCATCCATATCTTTCAAAGCTTCGATGGTCTCAGCATCTTTGGGTACATCAGTGCTAGGCGCCGGGATGCTCTTTTCTGCTGTTGTGACCTCGGCCTGCTTTGGTACATCAATACCAGCACCTGGCAAGACAGCCTCCTTCTCCACTTCCTTTTCTTTTTCAGCACCCATGTCGACGGGCTCGCCACCTGTATTACGAGGAACACGCATTACTAACTCAATTGGTTGTTCTACCAGACGACGACAATTCACAATTGCTTTAACAAATTGTGGGGAAAAGAGAGATGCCTTCAGCAGATGATCCCTCTTGAGTAGTTGCAGAGGCTCCAATTACCAAGGGAGTTCGACCCAATGGGATTAATGGATCATCGGGATGGTATTCCTCAACCCCGGAGGTCTTGGGCTCCACAGTCGAACTCGAGCCCTCATCAGCTTTGCCTTTACCCTTAGCCAGGGCTCTCTCCTTTTCCATCTCCGCCAGAATCAGGCGACGACCCTCTGCCAGGTCCTCAGGCTCGTTGTCTCTTAGGATGCTCTTTATCAATTCATCCTCATCGATTTCTTCGACCCCCAATCTATGTTTTTCGCCTTCCACAATGGCATCCCATAAGTTGGCCAAAGTAACATGGTAATCCGGGATCCACGAGATGTTGCAAGTCTTGAGAACCTGACCAAGGAAATCGAAAATCATCTCTTCAAACCCCTCGATCTCTTTCTCTCTTTCGAGGAGCTTGTTGTTAGAAGCAGTGGCCAATTCAATGGCACTTTCAACGTTCTTTTCGGCGAGGGCTGCCCTTCTCTCTGCATCCGAGACCTGGTCATTCAAAATCACCTTTTCTGCCTTAGCCAGAGCCAAACTTTCTTTTAAACTCGCTTTTTCTGCCTCCCAAGTAGCCTTCTCAGCTTCGAAATGGCCTTGTGCTGTTTTCAACTCGATGTTGGCCATTTTGAGATCTTCAACCTCCTTCTTTAAGGCCATTTTCTCTTGGCTATTGGAGTCCAGTTCTGAATGAAAGCGCTGCTTGGCATTCTCTAATTCAGTCTTATAATTTTCAGCGTCCCTCCGTGCTAAAGCAAGTTGGGACTGAGCATCTTCCAGGTCTTTCTCCAATTTTGTCCTAGCCCTTTCGTTATTTTCAAGTTTCGCTTTAGATCTGTGTGCTTCTATTTCGAGCGTTCGGATGACTTCCGAAAGGTTAACTGCGTGCTTTTTCATCATCTCATATTGCCTGGCTATGTGGCGAATATGCCCGACAACTTCGTTATCCCAATTTTTAGGGACCGGTTCCAAGGCAGGAACAAACACCATCATGTCAAAGAATATGCCTGGAAATTGTTCCCGCAGCTTTTCCAGCCTTCCTTGGATCTCGGGACCATGGACGTAATCCCGTGATCCGGGGGCAGCTAATTCTGGTTGGCCGGTGGGGACAATGTCACTTCTCTCCTTCTCAGTCTCTTTGGATGAATCTTTGTCCCTATCTTTAGATTCGTGATGCCTTTTGGACGACCGGCTGTGGGAAGGCGCACTCTTTGGAGGAGTTAACTCTTTTGGAAGTTTCTTTCCCCCTGTCGGAATTGTCGGATGACTTGAAGGCTTAGTAGAGATCGGTTTAGGTGGAGACCGAGGTTGCAAGGAAGTCGGCCTATGAGAAGGACCACGAGAGCGCTCAGTATCCGGACGAAGGCTGGGTGTGCCCTCACGAAGAGAACGATAAGAGTAAGATTTCCTGCGGGACATCGTTCCTGCAAAAAAGAAAAGAGCATATTAAAACTTTGAATACCCACGATATAAGAGTGCAGGGTCAGATAATGTGTGTGATGTGTGCATCCCATTTAATTCCCCCTAACAGACTCGGGCCTGAAGACAGGCTCATCTGACCAGTTTCTCGTCCTCTAGTTGGAGCGATCGCCTCTTCAGAAGCAGGGAAGAAAGGCCCCTCTCCGAAGTCCTTCTCCGTATATACATCATCGGGTAGAGGGATTTTGTTCAGCTCGTCAAATAGCTGCTCTTCTGTCAAGTCATCGGCAGCAACGGTTTCGATTGGAGCAGAGATAGGAATTTCCTTCGACACGTCACCGCGGGCCTCATCTCCTCTGTATATGTTCAAGTCTTCATCGTCTTGGATGACTATCGGAGAAGGACTCTTGCGAAATTTAGTTGTTTCTACCGCTTGTGAAGTTCCCTCTCCCTCTGTTGGGGGCACGTACTTATAAGGTTTGCCGCCGGTGCCAAGTCCAAATCTTCTGTCTAGAAGACGATGCTTATGAAGATTGTCGTCAGTAATGCATTTTTTGATCCTTAGAAAGTCGGATCTACTCTGTGAAAGAATGGATAACCGATTGCTGTATAGTAGACCCTCCGTTTTCGGGAAGACATGATCTGTTTGAGATAAAGGGAGAATGTTAAGGTCTAAACTTCTTGAACAAGATATTCGATTAGAAGCTTAAAGTTTACTTGATTTGAGCCATCTTCGTGAGCGTCCGGCCTGTCTCTTTATATAAAACCAGTCAGATTTAGGGTCCCCTATATTGCTATACCCATCGTACAAAACCTTCCTATTCGCCACCGATTCAAAGAAGGAGAAGTTTGGAGTTGCCGAAGAACGGTGCTTGAAAAGAAAGAAGAATGTCAAATCTCTGAATTTAAGTTCGGCGTGTAGGATCTCCGCGTACGCAACATATAGGGCGTATAGGGATGCGTAAGCATTAGGATGGAGCTGCATCGGAGCAATACCCAGTTGCTTTAAAGTTTCGATAGCGATCGAAGGAAACGGAGGAATAGCTCCTACCAAGCACATGGTCCGACTAATTGCCATATATCCTTCCGGATCTAGGTGGGGTCTATCTTCGCTACCGGGTGTCAAGACGTCATCCCAAGGAATTCCGTGTCTCAAGCAGATTCTCTTAAGTTTTATATCGTCGAGCTTAGATGCCAGAGAATCGGAGAATTTATCTATCTCGAGAGCGCCAGGAATCTCGTCGGGAGCTCGTTCGTCTATCTCGGACTCTTCGCTAGATGAAGTACTTTCGGACGGATTTGATTCCATGGCCTCGTACTCAGATCCAGTATCTTCACCTCCAGGATTAGTGGGAGGAATTTCCGGGTTGTATTGCTCAGAATCTCGGATTCCGCTTCTGCTGCGGATCTTGAAGAAGAGTGATCATTCGACATAGCTGCTAGGACGAGAAAGCATGACCAATGAGATTAATACTACCCGACCCCCGTGTGTGCAAGTGCCGGTGTGTGTACTTGTGTGTGCATTGAAAATAAAATATGAAAGCAATCGAGATCATCAAAATGTTAGTCGTCATATGCAGCCGAATTATGCAGTCATTCAGTCCAGAAAGTCCAACGTCAAGGTTCTATCCTAACTGTTCAGAATTTTATGGTGACAAGGCGTTGATTAAAGTTTGAAATTTCTTTGCATCGTCAGCTATGAGTCGGATCGCAAAGCAGAGGGATCGCCCCTTTTTGGATCGCAAGGCAGAGGGATTGCCCCCATCGGATCGCAGGCCAAAGGGATCGCTCCTTCACGAATCGTTGCAACCCCCACGATACGCGCCTTTGCTGCCACCACGATCTTTCGTATCGCCTTCATCTTCTCCTCTCCTTGCCCACGATCCGAACCGGCCTTCCCTCTTCTTCTTCCTCCTTCGTTTTCCTCCTCTCCCTTCCATCCTCGAACTCCGAGCTCTACATTAGTCAGCCATGGCGTTTTGATGTTTTCTTCAGAAAAGCGCAAATTTCCATCATTTCTCCCTCAAATCAATCAAGAAAATTCATGAAAGAGCGGCGTTCACAGATAAGAATGCTTTTTGTGGAGTTACCTTTCTAAAAATTGAGGGAATGCTTGGATTTTCGAGAGTTGGAAAATTTGGGTTCGTTCTTCGATGGTGCAGGCGAAACGATACGGCAGAAAGAAAGAGGAAGGAAAGTGAAGAGGGGAGGGTCGACTTATATAGGCAAAGAGGGCGACCGTTTGTCTCCCCTTCTTTGTCCTATTCGATCCACGAAAGACCAATGGGCCGCGAACCAAAAGCCCACCACGACTCGAGGGGGAGCCCGCTTCGTTCCGAGGGCTAAGTGCACACCCAAGAACGGAACGAACGTCTCGCTGACAGGTCGCGACTCGAGCCCGCGATACGAATCGATAAATTCAGGAATGAGGATTCTGAAAAATCCCAGAAAGAGAACCGTTCTCTGATCCGCGACTCGTTGAGAAAGGACGATTATGTTCCATCATCGATAAAACATACTTCGAGGGGGCAAAATGTTGGCTCGCTTTTTGACCAAGCCACCCAGGATCATTAGTAAGAGGAAAGCATGAAACCACGTTCTCCAAGAATATGAAGAAACGGATCGCACTCTATCGACTCGCCCACGGAGGATCGCGTCTCGACGGATCGCGTCTCGACGGATCGCCCGCGGAGGATCGCGTCTCGACGAATCGCCCCCATCTCATCAGCGAACGACGCATCCAGGCGATCCGATCCAAACTTATATTGTTGCCCAGAGCGAACCGATCCGATCCCCTGGTGCATGGCGAACCCTCTGACCCGTTCAAGCGCAAGCTAGTCTTCAGCGATCCGAATCGCACGGATCTGGCGACACGTGTCCCTAACCGTCACCTGGACCGATTCTCCCCATCTGCACGATCCGATTTTCAAGCAGATCACGACACCTGTCCACAACGGCTAATTTGACTGTTTCTTCAACGGTGGCGATGCGATCCGATGTTCTCGGGATTCGTGCCACGTGTCCACGATCCGCCTGACAAAATCAGCTATAAATAGCCCGGAGCTTGGCATTTTTTGGGATCATTTTGACAATATTGAGTACTGAATCCGCCATTGTTGTCAAACTACTGAAATATTGAGAGAAATCCTTGTTGTATTAGCTTTCAAAGCATAATCAATAATATATAAAGTGGACGTAGGCTCGTTAACGCCGAACCACTATAAATTCTGTGTGTTATTTCCTTTTTCCTCATTCTTCAGTTGAAACTCTATAAGCTTCAGAACAATTTGGGTGTTAGGTCCAAATTTTGATCTAATCACTTGTTTATAAATCTGATTTACACTAGAAATTTCCTTATGAAAATCAATTCATAATCAATTATAAATAACTAATAAATGTTTATTTTCTTTTAAACAAACCTTTTATTCAAAATAATATATTTCAAAATCTATACCCTATTATAAAATATACTTCATACTTCAGTTCTATCAATTCACCTGACGGTAAATCAATATAAACAAAATAATTTATTCTTAGGCCATTTACTACCGAGTACTCAACCAATATTGCCCATTGGTTAAATAAAATACAGGTTAACTTTTCAGTCCAAGTTCACTAATCAAATACAGGACCCAATCGTGACAGTTCATATATGATAATATGAAAATAAATAATATATTTGAGGGATCCGGTTGGGTCCCTCCAACCTGTTCTTCCCTGAAATCACAACAGTTATCTCAAATAAGATCATTTCAATTTCATTTAGCTGAAATAAATAACAACCATTTAACATCAACCAATTCACAAGCAATTCAAACAATTTAAACACGTTTATTTTATAAACGTGACCAACCAAGGTTAGTTACCTTTGTTGAAACTAATCATTAAAAATAACGATTTGGTATTTCACTGAAATTAAACACTTTTTAATTTCATTGGTTGAATCAACAAATAAATATATAACTAGCAAACAATCAACCACTAGCAAGCAGAGCAGACAAAATAAAAAACCAATTTATATAAAATATAAATGGGAAGAACTGAGTGAGTTTAACTCACCGTGGTTTGAATTCGTTGATAAAAAGCTTGTTTTAGTCAAATTAAACTGATATTTAATTTGACTAAAATTTCCAGTTGTATCCGGTCCCAACTAACCTGCTCCATCTCGAAGCTCTCGTCTCTACGGCCCCAATGAGACAGACCGTGCTAAAATCTGATAACTTATTCGCCATATACCATATAAACAAATTAATAAAGTAATTAAATTATTTAAACTTAAATTTATATTAATTTAAAGTGGGCCTTTACCAAATCTGTTCAGCCCGCCCATCAACCCGTTCCCCTTAACAAAATCCTCCGCACCGATTTCCAAATCATAATCCACTGCCTCCACCCAATTTTCCCAATCAGCCAAAAACCCGAGATCTCTTCCGCTTTCTGATTTCTAGCAAAAATCGAACCTAGCTATGGCGCATCCCTCTACGCCACCATCTTCGATCTTTCCCCACGTTCTCCTTTTCCAAATGATCCGCCAAACCCCCCCATACCACCCCAACGTCACCACAGATTTTCCGAGCAACCCTCCCATGTCTTCCAGATCTTATACAGACTATCAACACTCAACTCGAAGCTTCCACTCAAAGATTCGATCGACCCCTAGTCTGTGGCCTCGAACCGATTCATCCAGAAATCTGTCCAAAGCATCCAGATTCGAAGTACATGGATTTACATCACAGATAAGTATTTAAATTGATCTTTGTTTGCTGTAACCATTTTATTTTGATTTCTCAAAGGGTTCAAACCATTTTTGTTTATTATATTGTTCATATTGCTGTCTGAATTGGTGAAACACTTAAGAATGATACACATATTTATAGTAGTTTGATTTTAGATAAGAACAAGGTCAATCAGTCTTAATCTAGATAGGTTTAGCTATTATTTTCATAGGCCATAAGCTTCTTCCCCTTTGCAGATTTTTCCCGTACACTGGTGATGTGAACTGAATGGATGTGTGATGGTTTTTATCAGAGATTTGGTTTAATTTTGTATTGGGTTTTAGGGTACTATTGGTCTGTTCGAATAGAACATTGCTGAGTTATTTAATTAAATTCAGATATTTGAACCTGTAATATGGATTTTCTATTCGGATTTTTTTATTGTGTGAAAACAGTGCAATTTAAAAAGGATTTTACTGTGTATATTAGCTGTTTGATTCGGCAATACATATTGATGTACAAATATATAAATATTTATTTCAACTAGCCGTTCCTTTCAAACTTCATTAGCTGTTCAAGATTTGATGGTAAAAATATATGCATATATTTGTTTCCTGCAGTTGTTCATTGTACTACTTTTAGTTGTTCATACCCTATTCCTTATCTATCCATTTCTATTTCTTTAGCTGTTAAAAATCTATATAGATTTGATAGTGTATATAAATATATATACATATGTTTAGTTGTCTAGATTTGATGTATACATATATTTGTTGTTTATTTTCCTTAGCTGTTCTTGGTTGCTCTTGGCTGTTCAATTTAATTAGTTGTTCATGTGTTTTTCCTGCATCTCTTTTCTGTTTCGTAATCTCTCTTTCTCTTCATTTCAGGACAACGCATGTGGAGGCAAATTTGGTTTAATGTTTCTGGGATGTAACAAGACATGCAGCACTTAAAAATTGTGATGTACTGTAATGTATTTGGTTATGAATTGTACAGCCGAGAATATCAATATATATATATATTCTCTTCCCTTCTTTGTATATGCATTCGTTCAGACAAAACATGTATATGTTTTTGTACAAACAGTTATGTACATTAATATGTTGTTTTCTTTATATTTGCATATTTACAAATCATGCATGGATATGTGTGTTGTTTTGGTGCATTAACATTTCAAGTTGAAATGTTGTAAATATTTCAGTTTTTATGTTCTGGTAGAAAACATTTTCATTCGTTGAATCAGTGAGAGGAAAGTATATATATACTCGGTTTCATATGTATATACGTCTTCCAGCTTTCATATGTACATATTTGTTTGTTTTCATATAATACATGTACGAATACATACAGAGATCTGTACTGAAAATATGGTCTGAGTTTATGTTGTATACCGGCATTAAACTGGTTTATTGTTTTAAAGTTCATATAATCTCGATATGCTATAGATTAAATCCAAATAGCTAAATTAATGATGATAAATTTATATCGTTGTATTTATTAAACAACATTTTTAATTAACAAAAATATTGAATTTTAAAACTCGACATTTAAAGTTCTGGGTTTAAATGACATTCCATATATATATATATATATATCCTTTATTAGATTAATTATGCTCTATAGAAATTGAACGGGCGTTTGTGGCTGCTGTGCTTACATACGACATTGGTTTGCCATGCCATTTAACATCGTGCAATAATTTAACGTTACGGTTGCAATGAAACTGGTTTCGTTGAAATCGGGGACCGTTTGCGAAATGGCCATTTTAAAGGCCTGTAATTAAATAACGATTTCCATAGCGATTATTTCAAATTTTGATTTGACCATAACTAACAAATTATAACACGAAACCTAAATTTTTCTCTTTCATATGAAAATTACCATCAATACGGTTCCAACGTTTCTTGTTTCACAGAAATCTGACTTATATCGCGTCCTGTATTCTCAGTTGAAGTTCAAAACACCATATTATGAATTGCCGCGCCATTTCGAACTCGATTTATAATTATATAAATATATAACGTTCAACTTTGTTTTTAATAACAAATTAAATATTAACATCCTTAATATTCCAAATATAATATTTAAAATAATAAATTTATAAAATATTTGGCTGCCAAAAATACGGGACGTTACATTCTTCCCCCCTTAAAATTATTTCGTCCTAGAAATTGCTAAGGTAGGAAAAGAACGTTACAAACCCATTAATTTCCAAATCTCATTTATCTTAAATCGAAAACCAATTCGTTATCATAAATAAATATTTCCAAAAATATCGAAAATTTTCTAACACCTTAAATTCTCGGAAAAATTCGGTAGAGTCACCCCAGCACGGAGTGACATTTGCGATATCGCAGAAACAAATAATATGTATACATCGACCCACACTATCGGAAAACAAAAACCAAAACCCAAAATTTATATTTTTGCGTAGGCGTACCTTTTACGAGCGCTATTGGGCATATTTGCTCAGCATATATGTGATTTACTCAACCAATATCAATCTGTCTAGCCATCAGGCACCTGTACTTAACTCAATTCACATATGAGTAACAAATATATGGAATTCTGAGATAATATTTCACTAATCAACTGGTATAACTATACCACTTCCAATCAAACACATAGCATCAATTCATTATCAAATACATGATTAAACCATAATTTCCAATTCAGATTCCATTCCAGTTTAATTATACTGGAAATCATTCTTTAGTTTATAATTCACTCAGCTCAATTAAAGTTTGAATTATTCCCATTCAAATAAATTACCATCCACTAACAAACAATTTACAATCAACAACCAATACACAACCTAGACAAACCAAATCAATGGGATTTACACCCAATATTAATATTTTATTTTGGTTTCACATATTTTGGACATCAATCGCTTAATACGATTGATTCCTATTTGATTATCATTTATTCATCAAAATTTTAATTTCCAATATCATTCTGAATTTAATTACACTTAACCAAGTTAGTTTTCAACTCAAATTTTCAATCCGATTTGAATTCTATCCAAATCAGTCAAACACACTAATATCTCAATAATTTGATAAAATTATTTCCTTTCTATACAGAAATATAATTTGGGCAAAATTATTTCATTTACCCTCTTTACAAAACAATATCGTGTTTATTGCCAGTTCAACGCTTCTCAACACTTGAACCGATCAAATAACACAACACAAAATATTTGTATATAAAATTTACAAATACTCTCTCATATATGTACACTCTATCTCAATCTAGGGTATTACTAACCCCATCTCTATCGAGTTACACCACAGAGCCAAGGTTATTACCAAACCAATAGCTCTGATACCACTGTAACGGGTCTAGGCTTTGCAACCATCAACCACTGGGCTAACCTCCCAGCATGGCACTACAATGATACCTCAGAACTGCTTTTACGGCCAGCCTCTCGACTCGACCAACCCTCATTGTCGGGACATGTAGGGGTAAGAGTCTCCCGTTCGCCACCAAACGCGAAGCGAGAATCCCTATCTTGCGAACCAATTAAGCAACCAGCTCTGATACCACTGTAACGACCCAAGGATTTTCGGCCCTGAAAATCGACATAAATATCTTTACCGTACGCATGCCGACCTTCCAAACAACGAAAACACTGGAATGTTATTAGAAAGAATTTAGAGGGTGAGATAAGAAAGAAAGAAATATAAGAATAGAAGAAGAAGAAGAACCAACACAACACATAATCAGAGTCTCACATCGCAGCGGAACATAATATAATATAGAAATAAACTTTATTGAGAGCTTTTAAAAAAAATACTTACATTATCAGAGAACATCAACGTTTTTGGGTAGTTATAAAAATATGTCCCATATACAACACACAGTGGAATAGTAGCTATATAATATCATACGTCTGGACTCTTCCAGCTCGTCTCTTCACAGCATTCGATAACCTGAACCTGTACACCCCAGGCTAACCCGAGCATTTATAAAACACCGAGTCAGTCTGGTGAACCAGAGTGAGTAAAACTCGCACAGTATTACGGGAATCATCTAGCATGATTTTTAAGTTCAAAATCTTTTTGGAAGAAAAGGATAATTGTAAGACCAAATCCACACATAAATACGAACGGTTTTTACCTTATGATAACCCAAACCTGTTTTGAAATCAATATCTTTACTGATATTATAATAATGTCTAAGTACAAGTAAATAACAATCTAGTAGAACGCTTGCATCTCACGCTCCACATATATAGTATACAATCAAAACCGTCGGCGCTTATTGGAGAATGGATTTCGATTATGACAAGTTATGGGACCACCTGCCGATAATATATCTCTAGAGGCGAATACACTGGGTTCAACAAGAACGTCTTGCAACACGGCCCTCACATGACCGACCACTCATTTTGCTTGAGTGTATCGAATGTATATCACCAACGGTTGGGCTCAAACCACCGTTTCCCGAAAAGGGACCACATCGAAATAGATTAAAGAAGCAAAAGGAATTTCTCTAGATAAGTGATTATACACCCTAATGGGAGCGACCCACATAGCCATGCCGCCTGCCCGATTTTTGTCTTTTCCCAGTTGATGAGGCTTGAGGTTTAGATTAATTTTTGAACATCGGGTGATCATTCTCTTTGAATGTCACATCGTCAAATCCGCCGGATATCACTAATTGACGTCCATAAAAATACTCTAGTTAGAAGCTAAGAGAACGGTTATTCCCCGCCAACAACTATAGCACGTTTGAAGAAATCAATGTACGTGACCCTTTGGAAATACTCTGTCAGACATCCGTCCATACAAGTAATCCAAGAACAGGATGAACCGAAGGTACTCTCCTACTGCATCCAATATAGGAATCATCCCATGGATCAGTAGCGAGAAGTCCTTGCAACGTGTAGATTCCAACCACGATAGAATCACAGCTTATCTCTACTTGCCAGGCAGATAATATTAGTGGTTCTTCCGTTTATGAAGATCAACGGTCTTTAGTGCTCCATCTCGATCATCTTTTGATATCTTCACGTACTTATTGGTCGGAATGGTTTTCGAATATAAATTCGATCCCGGTCTTTCCGTACCAACAATCGCATTGGACAGATTTGATAGTCGATGGTTTAACTATCAAAATATACGGTGATTCAATCATGACAATCCAATGAGTTCACTGGTTCAGTATTCAGCATCACTTGGCCTTTTAATTAAAACAAACTGATTCACTTCTGCTTAATTAAAACTTCCAACTCGTTTAATATTTGAAAATAAGATATTTGAATTCTTACTTAATATACTAGTGTTCTCAAATGCCAATTCATTATATCACTTAATAACATATAACCATATTAAATTTCCACTTAATTCTCCTTTCAAAACATTTATTACATTATTCTTTATTATTTAAACATGGGAAATCCACTTAACCCATTATTTGAAATCAACGTTAAGTAATATCCTTTATTCTATTCTTGAAATAATAACCAATATTTATTTGTATAAAAATAAAAACTCAACCTTACATTTCCTTCTTACTAATTTCCTTTACTTCGTATATTATTCAAATTTTTACCAAACATTGCATTATTATTTCTCTAATGGAAATAATAAATTATCACTAACCTCTTTTACGATTTCCAACTAATATCATCTTCAGATAATCCTGATGTTGTTTAATTAGGGTATTTTAATTACCTCTCAGACCTTGATCAACAACATTCTTATCCTCAGATAAATATAAGTTGTAATCAAACCAACGTTCTATTCCAGTCTCAAAAAAAAATCCATTATAAATTGGATTTGGTTATACAATCCTACGACCCATTTCATTTCCCAAATTCATATTTACCAATCTCCTTTCAAATCTATTTGACCATTTCGCACTTTGGAAATCTTATTTAAAATTTCCCATTTCTACATGATCTCATTTTCAAGTATCATTAACAATATAACGCCTCATCGCTTTGACAAACCTTGTTTAAATAAATCTTGGTTTAATCTAAACCCTTTCTGTTCTCAATTTTGTTCTCAATTCTCTTTTATTTAATTCGAATATTAAATTCCCGTTTATTTAAACTGTCGCTTAAATTTCTTTTTATAACTTCATTATAAAACTCAGGTTTAAAAATAAACCACGTTCATAAACTTCTTTCACCATCCAATTAGATTACTTTTTACATTAACTCAATTAAAGACAAATTTCCCAAATTACTATTAATCGGGATAATAATTTACTTTAATCATTTATTACTGTAAAGTAGTTAATTCCTTTATTATCTGAAATTAATAGTAAATTCCTTTTAAAAACTTATTAAAATTAAACAAATATTCTTAAACCATTTCCTGCTTTAATTCAACCCAAACTAATTTATAATTACTTTCACATAAATGGTTGACATAGCCAACCCAAACACGATCAATTCGTTAATCAATTCCAATTGGTTCTTCTTTTAAATTAATTTATAGTATAATTAATTTTAAATAAATTCCATTTAATTGTTTCTTAACAAAACAATTATCCAAAATTTAACCGTTAGGTTAATTTCTAATCACTTGTTTATAAATCTGATTTACACTAGAAATTTCCTTATGAAAATCAATTCATAATCAATTATAAATAACTAATAAATGTTTATTTTCTTTTAAACAAACCTTTATTCAAAATAATATATTTCAAAATCTATACCCCATTATAAAATAAACTTCATACTCCAGTTCTATCAATTCACCCGACGGTAAATCAATATAAACAAAATAATTTATTCTTAGGCCATTTACTACCGATTACTCAACCAATATTGCCCATTGGTTAAATAAAATACAGGTTAACTTTTCAGTCCAAGATCACTAATCAAATTAAGTACCCAATCATGACAGTTCACATATGATAATATGAAAATAAATAATATATTTGAGGGATCCAGTTGGGTCCCTCCAACCTGTTCTTCCCTAAAATCACAACAGTTATCTCAAATAAGATCATTTCAATTTCATTTAACTGAAATAAATAAAGACCATTTAACATCAACCAATTCACAAGCAATTCAAATAATTTAAACACGTTTATTTTATAAACGTAACCAACTAAGGTGAGTTACCTTTATTGGAACCAATCATTAAAAATAACGATTTGGTATTTCACTGAAATTAAGCATAGTTTAATTTCATTAGTTGAATCAAGAAATAAATATATAACTAGCAAACAATCAACCACTAGCAAGCACAGCACACAAAATAAAAAACCAATTTATGTAAAATATTAATGGGAAGAACTGAGTGAGTTTAACTCACCTTGGTTTGAATTCATCGATAAACCGCTTATTTTAGTCAAATTAAACTAACGTTTAATTTGACTAAAATTTTCAGTTGTATTCGATCCTAACTAACCTTGCTCCATCTCGAAGCTCTCGTCTCTACGGCCCCAAAGAGACAGACCGTGCTAAAATCTGATAACGTATTCGCCAGATACCATATAAACAAATTAATAAAGTAACTAAATTATTTAAACTTAAATTTATATTAATTTAAAGTGGGCCTTTACCATTTCTGTTCGGCCCGCCCATCAACCCGTTCCCCATAACAAAATCCTCCGCACCGGTTTCCAAATCATAATCCACCGCCTCCAACCAATTTTCCCAATCAGCCGATAACCCTAGATCTCTTCGCCTTTCTGATTTCCAGCAAAAATCGAACCTAGCTATGGAGAATCCCTCTACGCCACCATATTCGATCTTTCCCCTCTTTCTCCTTTTCCAAATGATTCGCCAAACCCCCCCATACCACCCCAACGTCACCATAGATTTTCCGAGCAACCCTCCCACGTCTTCCAGAGCTTCTACAGACTATCAACACTAAACTCGAAGCTTCCACTTGAAGATTCGATCGACCCCTAGTCTGTGGCCTCAAACCGATTCATCCAGAAATCTGTCCAAAGCATCCAGATCCGAAGTACATGGATTTGCATCACAGATAAGTATTTAAACTGATCTTTGTTTGCTGTAACCATTTTATTTTGATTTCTCAAAGGGTTCAAACCATTTTTGTTTACTGTATTGTTCATATTGTTGTCTGAATTGGTGAAACAATTAAGAATGATACACATATTTATAGTGGTTTGATTTTAGATAAGAACAAGGTCCATCAGTCTTAATCTATATAGGTTCAGCTACTATTTTCATAGGCCATAAGCTTCTTCCCCTTTGCAGATTTTTCCCGTACACTGGTGATGCGAACTGAATGGATGTGTGATGGTTTTTATCAGAGATTTGGTTGAATTTTGTATAGGGTTTTAGGGTACTATTGGTCTGTTCGAATAGAACATTGCTGAGTTGTTTAATTAAATTCAGATATTTGAACCTGTACTATGGATTTTCTATTCGTATTTTTTCATTGTGTGAAAACTGTGCAATTTGAAAAGGATTTTACTGTGTATATTAGCTGTTTGATTTGGCTATACATATTGATGTACAAATATATACATATTTATTTCAACTAGCTGTTCCTTTCAACCTTCATTAGCTTTTCAAGATTTAATGGTAAAAATATATGCATATATTTGTTTCCTGCAGTTGTTAATTGTACTGCTTTTAGTTGTTCATACCCTGTTCCTTAGCTGTCCATTTCTATTTCTTTAGCTGTTAAAAATCTGTATAGATTTGATAGTATATATATACATATGTTTAGTTGTCTAGATTTGATGTATACATGTATTTGTTGTTTATTTTCCTTAGTTTTTCTTGGATGTTCAATTTAATTAGTTGTTCTTGTGTTTTTCCTGTATCTCTTTTCTTTTTCATAATATCTCTTTCTCTTCATTTTCAGGACAATGCATGTGGAGGCAAATTTTGTTTACTGTTTCTGGGATGTAACAAGACATGCAGCACTCAAAAATTGTGATGTACTGTAATGTATTTGGTTATGAATTGTACAACCGAGAATATCAATTTATATATATATATATTCTCTTCTCTTCTTTGTATATGCTTTCGTTCAGACAAAACACATATATGTTTGGCATTTGTACAAACAGTTATGTACATTAATATGTTGTTTTCTTTGTATTTGCATATGTACAAATCATGCACGGATATGTGTGTTGTTTTGGTGCATTAACATTTCAAGTTGAAATGTTGTAAATATTGCAGTTTTTATGTTTTGGTAGCAAACATTTTCATTCGTTGAACTAGTGAGAGGAAAGTATATATATATATACTCGGTTTCATATGTATATACGTCTTCCACCTTTCATATGTACATATTTGTTTGTTTTCATATGACTGTACGTTCGAATACATATAGAGATCTGTACTGAAAATATGGTCTGAGTTTATGTTGTATACCAGCTTTAAATTGGTTTATTATTTTAAAGTTCATATAATCACGATATACTATAGATTAAACCCAAATAGCTAAATTAACGATGATAAATTTATATCGTTGTATTTATTAAACAACATTTTTAATTAACAAAAATATCGAATTTTAAAACTCGACATTTAAAGTTCTAGGTTTAAATGACATTGTGTATATATATATATAAATCCTTTATTAGATTAATTACGCGCTATAGAAATTGAATGGGCGTTTGTGGCTGCTATGGTTACATACGACATCGGTTTTCCATGCCATTTAACATCGTGCAATAATTTAACGTTACGGTTCCAATGAAACTGGTTTCGTCGAAATCGGGGACCGTTTGCAAAATGGCCATTTTAAAGGCCTATAATTAAATAACGATCTCCATAGCGATTATTTCAAAATTTGATTTGACCATAACTAACAAATTTTAACATGAAACCTAAATTTTTCATATGAAAAGTACCATCAATACGGTTCCAACGTTTCTTGTTTCACAGAAATCTGACTTATATCAGGTCCTGTATTCTCAGTTGAAGTTCAAAACACCATATTACGAACTGCTGTGCCATTTCGAGCTCGATTTATAATTATATAAATATATAATGTTCAATTTTGTTTTTAATAACGAATTAAATATTAAAATCCTTAATATTCCAAATATAATATTTAAAATAATAAATTTATAAAATATTTGGCTGCCAAAAATACGGGACGTTACAAGCTAACTTCTACCTCATCCCCTATAAAAATTCCCATGCTTTTTTAAAAGATTTTTTCTTTGGAATTAAGCTTCCAAATTCAGGAGTCCTTAAAACAATTATTATCAATAGGAATTTTTTGGATGAAAAATTTATAAATAGAGGCAGCTTGGTTGCTATTAAAAGACCAGCATTCATTTTGAATAATATTCTAGACTGTATCATTTATACCTCCAAGTATGTTAAAGTTATTCCACCCCAAAAGATTAACTAAAGAATTACATCCATGGATCAAACCGTAGACTGGTTTGATTTCCATCCTTTAGTTTTCTTTCAATTATCTTTCTACCTATATCTCTACAAGCCATAATGTTTTCCATACATATGAGTAGTGGTACTCTTTTCTAGCAGTCCAGATTATTTTTGATTTTAGATAATTAGTCTTCATCTTTCTGGTCCAAAGTGATTTTCCATCTAAAAATTTCCAATTTTTTATTTTGTTTTACAGACTTCATTCAGGTCCCTAATGTTTCTAAGACCAAGCCCCCCAAATTTTTTTAGTTTGCAAATTTTATCCCGAGTAATTTTGTGATGCTTTCCCTTCCAAATAAAATTAGCATACAATTTTTCAATCTTTTGAATAACATTAATAAGGATGTTATGTGATTGTATCCAATAGATTATGACAGCTGTGATGACAGTGCGAGTAAGCTCCATTCTACCTACCATAGATAAGAGCTTACTAGACCATCCTTCTAATTTACTATGGATGATATCAAATAGTTTAGAATAGTTACTCTCCTTAATTTGATTGATGCTGAGTGGTAAGCCAAGATATTTGACTGGGAGTTTGCCTTCCTTAAACTTCAGGAGATTAAGCACATCACATTTAGATAAAGAATCCTTACTAAAGTATATTTTTCTTTTGTTCTCATTTACTTTAAGACTAGCAAAATTTTCCATGTTGTCAAGAATATTTTTAATAGAAGAAGCACTGATCCTATCAGCTTTAGAAAACGCAAGCTTATCGTCTGCATATAGAAGACGGATGATATGTGGTTTTTTCTGCTGATAGACTTAATGTAACCTTTCAGTAATTCAGTTTCCATTTGAATAGAGAAGTATTCCATAAAATATAGAATAAATAAGAAGATAAAGGATCTCCTCGCCTTATACCTCTATTGCTTTGTATGAACCCTTTGGGGGATCCATTTATCATTACTGAAAAAGTAACATTATCAATGCACTTTTTATTAAATCGCAAAATCTGCTGTTAAAACCTATCTGCTTCATGACAAATATAATAAAATCCTTGTTAATTTTGTCAAAAGCTTTCGGCAAATCAATTTTGATGAACATTAGATTTTTGTTTCTCTGATTTGAATCCCTTATTAACTCATAAGCTAATAAGGAACTTTCAGAAATAAGGCTTCTAGGAATGAAGGCACTATGATTTTCAGAAATAAGAAATTTCAAAAATCTTTTAGTTCTATTACAGAAAATAGAGGAAATTATTTTATAAATAAAATTGCAACATGAAATAGGCCTGTAGTCCTCTAAACTCAAAGGGGCATCAACTTTAGGAACCATAGTAATAAAAGTATGATTTGAATTTTTCAAAAGCTGGCCTGAACTAAAAAATTCATTCATAGAATCACATAGAGGTGTTTTAACCTCATACCAGTGAGTTATATAAAATTTGGCTCCAAATCCATCAGGATCAGGACTTTTATCATTTTTGGCATTAAAAGTAATATTTTTTACATCCTCATCTCCGATAGAAGCTAATAAAATAACGTGGTGCTAAGGGCACCCCAATATGTTCTCCTTAATACAATAATTAAAAAATAAAACTCATTAAATTTTGTATGCTTCCTAATACCACATTACCTCTTTATTTTAATCTCTCATTTAATCATTATTTGTCGAACTAATCACGTACTAAGCTAATCTAAAATCCCGAATCTCTCGTAATTGTTGTCTTCTTTGCATCTCTCACGGGAAAACTCAAATACGTACGGTAATTTCCCAATTGTTTGGTGATCTAAAAACCATAATATCTTACTTTCTCTTCTAGTTTTCTTAATTGAAATCTTATTCATAGTTTTTGTATATTCTTCAGCATTACGGCGTCGAATTCATTGACCGGTTATAGATCTAGGGTTTAACTCGTTGATCAGTTTTAGAAATGAGGGCGAGCGAATATCGAACGAAATAGAAATAAGGTAAAACAGTGTGGTAGCCCTTATTTTTAAAGTATGTGGTATTAAGAAGAGTGTAATACTAATTCTTGTGGTATTTTTTAGTCGCGGTATTAGGAAGAACATATTGGGTGCCCTTAGCGCCACACATAAAATATCCTCACTGTTATTATCCACAGTGTATTTAAAAACAATATTAACGAAATTACTTAATATGTCTGCAGAATTATACAGAGAGCTAAAATAATTAATTGCCTCTTTCTCTAAAAGAAGGCATCATTAATTATTTTGCCACCTAAATCAAGCAATTTACCAATATCATTTCTGTTTCTTCTGCTGGACATTCTAGTATAAAATAATTTACTAGCTTCATCCCTTGAAGTCAACCAGTCAATCTTGGTTTTTTGCTTAATATTAATTAAATGAATATGCAGAGATTTAACAAGTTTGGCTTGAGCATCAAAAAATAAAGAAGCCTTAATATTATCTGAGCTATTCTTATCCAAATCATTTTGGAGTCTTTCACATTCCTCCCTATTAAAATTAATGTCAGATTTATTTCTAGAAATTTTCCATTTCTTAAGATTACCCTTGATAATTTCTAAAGATTTATTAAATTTTTATTGGGCAGTACTTAAGAGGTTATTTTTAGGACTGTTAGAAACAATCACCTTATATCCATCTTCATACACCCAACCATTGATAAATCTAAAAGGAGAATTGTTAACCCTTAAAGCATTATTATAGAAAGAAACCTGAATAGGGGTATGATCACTAGAGTTTTGAGGGAGAGTGCAGCAATGAACTTTAGAGAATGTATTAACAAAAACCTAATTTAAAAGAACACTGTCCAATTTACAATAGATGTTTCTAAATTCACCTAATTTCCATGTGAATCCATTTCCACTAATTAGAGGTTCTATTAAACCAGTTTTTCTTATAAATTTGGGAATTCTCTCTAGTTACTTGAAAGGAATTGGAATACCACCCTTTTTCTCAAAACCATGAAAGACAATATTAAAATCCGCAATGATTATCCATGGACTTTTAATGTTTTTACTCAACTGTTCAATACAATTCCATAATATTAATCTTTCTACCTCTAAGTTAGAGGCATAAATAAAGGTGATTTTTAAAGTAAAACCTCTTTTATTTTTAAAGCTACAATGGATGTGTTGAAAGTCTATAAAATAACTATCAATGGACCAAACATTTGGATTATGCAAAATCATATTTCTTCCATTACCACCCATTTGGTTATTATTTACAATATGCCAATTTGCTAAGCCCTGTTCTGAAAATCAGATATACTATTATCATTCAGCTTATGCACAAGCAAGCCAATGATACTAGGCTTATACTTGTTTAGAAAATTAAGCAGGTCTAATTTCCTACCAGTGGGGTTAAGACCACTAAGATTCCATTTAATGATATCCACACATATATATATATATATATAATTATAAAAAAATTATAAACTTAGGATACAATCCAAGGATACACAGCAGCTACAGTAGAGCACTGTGCTTGTTGTTGTCCACTTTGACCTCTAGCTGCTTGCCACATTTTTTAAAACATGTTTTGTCAGTGACCTTAAGCTGCTCCTAATTGGCATTTTTATCTATATACTTTTTTCCTGAAGTCATAATCTTTATCATCTTCTGTTTCTTCAACTGATACTATGTCTATTAGACTGTTAGACCTGGCTTTTTATTTCCTTTTGAATTGTATTGCAGGTTTTGATGCAGTCATAGCTTGATTTACTGCATTCTGGATGTCTCCTACAGTAATAGTTTGTTTAGAAGGTGCAAGACAATTAGCTAACTGTGACACCCCACATCCGTTAATGTTACTCTATATAGAATGCATTAAGTTTCATGAAGCGTTATAAGTAAATAAGAACATAATATCACAAGAAAGACATGTAAAATAGCAACAGAATCAAAAACTTTATTTAAATCAAAACGTCATGGCCCTAAATACCGAGTTTACATCATAAGTTGAAATAACCAATTACATTAATAATCTGTCTTGCCAAAAATATCAGAGTACAAAAACATAAAACCATATTTCTCATGCGAAGCCATAAGAGAGTTGACAAGAAGTCAAAGAGGTACATCAATATCCAAAATCCAAGTCAAGCTGAAAGAATCCAAATCTACTCTAAGCACTCCCACCCTGAGAACCTAGGGGGAGGGGGAACGTAAGCGAGAGAGAAGAGGAAACAAAAAGGGTCAGTCATAAAGTCTGGCGAGTCCAGATACTTTTAAATATAAATAAATAAAAGTATCATGGCAGGTATATAAAACCGGGAAGAACCAGACAACAATAACAATAACAAGTGTGAACCGAGTAAGATAATTTTGAACATAATATATTGCGCTTCTCAAATACGTTTCTCTGCACCGCACCATTACTAGTATCTCAGAAACAGAATGATCCCTACAAATGTCGTTCCATTACATTTTCTTGATTGTTAGTTTGCTTGGGTTAACGGCACTAAATGCTTGTACACACGTCGTACTGACTTACTTCCATGTGGATTAACCTAATAGGGTATATGTGGAGCCACCCCTCAATATTGAGGTACTCCCCATGGTATCCCACTCGCACGGTCTCCCTCGTAATACCACAGAAAAGTATGCAACCCTTCATCCTATGCTAGAGTGATGTATGGATCTCTATATAATAATGTTACGTTCCGCATAAATCTGTCATTACTATGCTACGTAAGCGTACGGACTGCCACCATCGATCGAATCAGATTCCATTTCGGAGTAATGCCCTCAAGTCTACGATACATCACCCAGAGCTGTCATGCATGTATCTAGAATGTCCCACGTATGTACTGTAATTGTAGCTCGATGCCTCAATCGCACGTCCTCTAATGTGCACCGAGTTCCGTGGTAAGGCGGTACAAGAAACATAGAACTCAGCCAGGAGATTTTCTATACCTGTACAGGCCCACCTTTAAGAGTCTCAAAATACAAATATTCCTAGGGTCTGCTTTCCAAGGTGGCTATGGCCCTACCTCGGCCCCTCCCTCAACTAGTAAATACTACAAGAGCTAAACGATTGCTCCTAATAACAAGCAATCAAAACATCCATTTGGCGTCTTCCCTCAACCACCGTACCCCGACAGTGAAAGGTGAATGGTCTATTGGTTTTAGCTCTAGTCTTTTCGCATCCCACTGGCTGCAGATGATGGGTATCTGACGATTTACTGTCCTTGTTGGTCAAGACCCTTCGCCTCGACGCTGAGGCAACTGCCGTATCACCCTAGTGTCACTGCGTCACAACATTCTGACTGTAAAGCTACATTTGCAGTCAAGGACCACCCACCTAGTAGTTACGTGTAGGCCCAACCTCTACGAGCACAGCCTAAACATCTACCACCACATAGAGGACTACCAGGAGCACCTTACGTATCTCAGGAAGCCGCGTGATTCCCCTTCCAATCCTTCGGAGCTGACTGAATAATCAGATAAAAGTCCGCCCCGCTCGTGCCTTAAAACACCATGATGATCTACCCCGTTGGGTTATTCACCCTTAAACATGCGGATTGGTCCAAGCGGCTCACTTTAATATGTTTTTAGACCCTATGTCTAAACATTCTTTTACGCGCTTGCCTTACCTCATCAGGTTTTCATTTAACTTGATTATTCTCATTCATATTGAATTCTTAATCAAGTTCCTCTTGCTTATTAATTTTGATTATATAACTTAACCCACTTAAGTTCATTAATAAGCCCAAAACATGTTATTCTCTAGATTGTGGCCCAAGGTCTGTAATCCACAATCCCTTTAGTATTCTTTCTTGGTTACATCATTACAATAACATGTTCTACTTAATATGTTATTAAGTATATCTCAATTCACATGTTTCCTAATTAACATGTCACTTACCATTTATGATTAAATATAACTTATTTCACTTTACAGGTTTTCCTCATTCTTTCCCATTTAATCATAATTCCACCTTATCATTGTTTACTTATTACCTTAGTTCTCTTAACTATGGTTTACTAATAAGTTCCCTTTCCATAAATATAACATGTTGTCTCATCCGTAGATTTCAAACCCTTGTTCTTGTAAATAACTTAATTTACAATTAAGTACAACTTATCCCCTTACATAAGTTATTATATTCCCTTTTTCATTTATTATAACCTAAGTTATAATTTCCACGTGTCCCTAGGACAAGCCTAAACATCTTATCTTTTATGTTCATACCTATTAATGCCCCTGACCTCTCATATTAAGTCAACCACTTGTGGATGCTGGATATGTCGGGCGGCTCCGAGCAGACTCAAACCACAAGTTTAGACTTAACCTCATGTCATGGTGTTGTTATGCATTAGACCCCTCACATTACAATAACCAATTGTGGTCGCTGGATATAACGGGCGGCTCCGGGCAGACTTATACCACAAGTGCAATCTAACCTCGTGTCTAAGCGTTGCTACGGTTCCATTATTTTAGGCATATTCATATTAATAAATTTCCCTATTCCAAATATAGATTTTCATGCCCCTTTTAAATTCATATTTCATTATGCACAATATGCCCTTTTCGCAAGTCATAAATCAATATATATATGTATATATATATATATATATTATGCCCAAATCCGATCCACATATTTGCTAACTTATGTCCATAGTTCATATTCACATATTTCAGTACAAGTTGTGCCCAAATTCATATTTTCCAACGTATGCCTAAATTCATATTTTCCAATACCAATTATGCCCCAAATTATGTCTTTCCCAATCGTTCCCAATTTTGGCACGTTCGCATATTTCAACGTTAGGCCTAGGCTCGAAGGTAGCCTGGCTATATTAAAAAGAGGAAAAGAGGCAGAGAAGAGAATCAAGAATAGGCATAATAGTGAATCAATGGTAAACTAATAGAAATAGGCATAAAAACTGAATATGCATATTATGAGAAGATTTGACATGGTGACGATATGAACATATAAAGGCAGATCTGATAATTATGTCATAATAGAACTTGTTTAGGCATAGATCCAATATCCAATTTTTATATGCCTTTTATGATTACCAATTAAATATATAGATCTAAAAATGACATGAACTCATAGTGAATAAATCTAAGGAAATGGATCCAAATAACTGAGAAGAACATGTTGGATTTATTGTTGTAGCAATCGTTGATTTTGTATAATCTTCGCTGAACTGGATTTGGAGAAGAAAAGGCCATTCAATTTATGTTGCAGCTGAGCTTCGCCATTGCCACCATTTTTTTAGATGAATAAAACCTAGGTTTAGGGTCCTTTATATAGCCTAGGATCGATGAAGCTTGCTCAGAAAGGTGTCCAGATATAAAACGAAGTATTTCGCCCAGATCTACTCAAAGGGGGTCGACCCCCCTTGAAGGGGTCGACACCGCTTTGGTGGGGTCGACCCCCCTTTGATGGGGTCGACAACCTTTTGAAGGGGTCGACCCCTCTTTGAAGGGATCGACCCCTCTTTGAAGGGGTCGACACCCATGGGCAGGAAATCTGCTGCCTCCCCAAATTTCGAATTTTGAACCGATTTTTGAATTTCTGGGCCTAATTTTGAATTTCTTGACCATATATATATATATATATATTCTTCTTGCGCGTATACAAACTTCCAACCTTGATAACTTCTTTATACGAAGTTCGTTTTGTGCAAACTCGATGTCTATCTTGACCAAAATTTCGAGACGGAAGCAATGGTATGGTCCGTTTTACTTAATTCCAAATATTTAATTAAGTTTTCCTTAATTCATTATTAATAGTGTATTTCAAATTAATTATTCTTTAATTTATCGTCTTTAGTGTCGTTTAAAATTACGGGGTGTTACATTCTCCCCAACTCAAAGGATTTCGTCCCTGAAATCTCTAAGTTGAGAAGAACGTATATCCTAACATCTAACAATCATACATTCATCTAGCAATCATAGACATCCATTGTCTTTAAGGGATTTCTAATGCCTTTCTGAACATATGCAATAGTGTGGGTATATGTCCATAAACTAGTGCGAAAGATCAGGTGGTCTACTAATTCAGTTGACCTCCTTAATGCAATATATGTTTGTGCCATGCAACAAATATGTATACAAATCATCCTAATACATGTAAGTTCTATATGTGTGCAGAATAATCCATCCAAATGCAACATCAATGTAACGATACACCCATTTTTATCCATAAAAATTTAAAATGCACACATATCCATACGCAATATGTAACTGATTGAGCCGATTTAGTGCCTATTGTGTGTGTATATGCATCCACGTGCAATCACTAGCGAACACTTGCATCCATCAAACATAACATGTCTCATACACATGTTTACATTCATTAGTTTTCTACCTAAAGACTCGATCGATAGGAGATATTCAACTATAGATACAAGTATTAATTCGAAGCTTGAAAAAAGAAGTTAAGAACATATTCTCGAAAAGGAAAGGATATGATGTGTGAATCTTGTCTTCATCCTCCCAAGTAGCATCCTCGCGGTCCTCTCCCCATTGCACTTTCACTAGCTTCACTTCTTTGTTGCACAATTTCTTAACCTATAATCTAAGTATGCAAGTCAGAACTCGTCCCACCATTGCTTCCTTCTCTACTTTCACTTCCTTTCGCAAGTTTGGCTCCACTACCTCGAACTCTATATTAGTCCTTCTCCTATATGTGCAGGATTTCTATCGGTCCTGTGCTGTCTTGTCTGCGATAAGATCGACCTCGTCTGAAGTGTCTCTAATCCTATCGGGTCCAAGTAGAATTCTGTCTTTTCGACTCCCATCAACAAGTCAGTGATCTATAAGGTCGTTCGTATAGTGTCTCGAAGGGTGCTATGTCAATCATGCTGCTGATCTCTTGCTCTTTATTGGAACAAAATGGGCGCTCTTAGTAAACCTGTTCGCTATAGCCCAAATGCTGGTATTGTCCTTCCTTGATCTAGGCAACCTATCTATGAAATCCATGTAGATGCTCTCTCACTTCCACTGTGGGATTTCCAATGAATGAAGCAATCCGCTGGGCTTCCTCTACTCAGCATTGACCCGCCATCAAACACGAGAGATGAACTACGCTACATCCTTCTTCATCCTAGTCCAAACGAAAACCCTCTTCATAGCTATATACATTTTATCGCCGTTTGGATGAATAATCATCATAAAATGATGGGCTCCCTCAAGGACTGTCTTCAATAGGTTTCCCCTCCCGATATGATTCACCTATCAAAACTCTTCTCAAGTAGTTCCTTTACTTGCTTACAAAGTTCCCTCTTTTCTTTTAGGAGTCACATGTTCGCACAGGCAATGCAACTGGCTTTGCATTATCCACCAAGTATATGCGGAAACCAATCTCGAGAGTCTTCCAATGGCAAGTCAGAAGTCTAACTACCCTCCTTTCACAATCTAGAATGGCTCCATATATGGTTAACCAATCCATCCCTAGAATCAAACCGTATGTTATGAAATCAAGAACATATGCATCGCAATAAAACCCGATGCCTAACATAGAGATTATCAAACCCCGACAAATCATCGAAAATGAGCTGTACCTCCAATGTGGTTTGAGACAATAACGGATCCAAAACCATACTAACATCTAGGTGCAGAGACTCAACTAAAGGATCAAATATGAAAGAATGCGAAGTGCCAAAAAAAGAATCCTAACAGGATGATCAGAAATAGAAATCAAACCTTCGACAGAAACTTTCCTACCCCTATCGTGTCCACCAGCTATGAGAACATTAGCTTGCCCTCTAGAAGTTCTTGCCCTCTGGCTTGTCCTTGTCTCTTTGGGCACTCCTTAATAAGGTGTCCCGCCTTACCAAATTGGTAACAAACGCCTTTCCTCTTTCAGCAATCATTTTTCAGATGACCCACCGTTCTGAAGTTATGGTATTCCCTCTTTTCCTCTTTCATCTATATTCCCTTCTTAAGCCAACATTTTCCTTCATCTTTGGGCTGTGCTCCCTAGCCCCAACTCCCTTATTCTCCTTTTTACCATCCTTGTGCAACATGCTAATAAGTTTTTTGAAAGCTGCCTCCATCGCATAGAAATCCTCATGAGGCTTGAGAGAAAATAAGCCCCAAGTGAAACTACTGCAGCTACAGTTGAAGATTGGGCACTTCTTTGCCCATCAACATGTACCGTAGTTTTAACATGCCTACGGAACCATGTCGAGATAGGGATACCCTTTCGGTAAAAAACAGTTCCTCGAACAAAAAGGAAAATAAATCAAGCAGAGAATCGAGAAGATATTTATGGCTTTGGGAAATATGCTTTTCAAAAACAGACTTTTTATTTTAAAATACTTTGTTTTTGAGACCTTTTCGAAAACCATTTTCAAAAAAATTTATCCGATCTTATAACCATATGCTCTGACACCAAATGTGACACCCCACGTCCATTAATGTCACTTTATATAGAATGCATTAAGTTTCGTGAAGCATTATAGGTAAATAAGAACATAATATCACAAGACAGACATGTAAAATAGCAGGGGAATCAAAAACTTTATTTAAATAAAAACATCATGGTCCCAAATACTGAGTTTGCATATCAATTACATTAATAATCTGTCTTGCTAAAAATATCAGAGTACAAAAGCATAAAACCATATTTCCCGTGCGAAGCCATAAGAGAGTTGACAAGAAGTCAAAGCGGTAGATCAATATCCAAAATCCAAGCCAAGCTTAAAGAATCCAAATCAACTCTAAGCACTCCCACCTTGATAACCTGAGGGGGAAACGGAAGAGAGAGAGAAGAGGAAACAAAAAGGGTCAAACATAAAGTCTGGCAAGTCCAGTTATTTTTAAATATAAATAATAAAAGTATCATGGCAGGTATATAAAACTGGAAGAACCAGACAACAATAACAATAACAAGTGTGAACTGAGCAAAATTAGTTTGAACAGAATATATTGCGCTTCTTAATTACGTTTCTCAGCACCGCACCAAACACTAGTATCTCAAAAACAGAATGATCCCTACAAATATTGTTCCATTACATTTTCTTGATTGTTAGGTTGCTTGGGTTAACAGCACTCAACGCTTATACACACGTAGTTCCCACTTACTTCCCGGTGGACTAACCTAATAGGGTATATGTGTAGCCACCCCTCAATACTGAGGCACTCCCCCTGGTACCCCACTCGCACGGTCTCCCTCATAATACCACAAGAAAATATGCAGCCCTTCATCCTACGCTAAAGTGACGTACGGATCTCTATATGACAATCTTACGTTACGCATATATCTGTCATTACTATGTTATGTAAGCGTACAGACTGCCACCATCGATCGAACCTGATTTCATTCCAGAGTAATGCCCTCAAGTCTACGATACATCACCCAGAGCTGTCATGCACGTATCTAGACTATCCCACATATGTACTATAATTGTAGCTCGATGCCTCAATCGCATGACCTCTAATGTGCATCGAGTTCCGTGGCAGGGCGGTATAAGAAACACGGAACTAGGCCGGGAGCTTTTCCATACCTGTATAGGCCCGCCTTTAAGAGCCTCAAAATACAGATATTCCTAGGGTCTGTTTTCCATGGTGGTTATGGCCCCACCTCGACCCCTCCCTCAACTAGTAAAGACTACAAGAGCTAAATGGCTGCCCCTAATAATAAGCAATCTAAACATCAATTTGGCATCTTCCCTCAACCAATGTATCCCGATAATGAAAGGTGAATGGTCTATTGGTTTTAGCTCTAGTCTTTTCGCATCCCACTGGCTGCGGATGACGGGTATCCCACGATCTACTATCCTTATTAGTCGTGACCCTTCGCCTCCCCATTGAGGCAACCACCGAATCACCCTAGTGTCACCGCGTCACAACATTCTGGCTGTAAAGCTACATTAGCAGTCAAGCCCCACCCACCTAGTAGTTACGCGCAAACCCATCCTCTACAAGCACAACCTAAACATCTGCCACCACACAGAGGACTACCAGGAGCACTTTACGTATCTCAGGAAGCTGCGTGCTTCCCCTTCCAATCCTTCGAAGCCAACAGAATAATCAGATAAAAGTGCACCCCGCTCGTGCCTTATAACAGCACGATGATCTACCCCATTAGGTTATTCACCCTCAAGCGTGTGGACTGGTCCAAGCGCCCCACTTTAATATGTTGTTAGACCCTATGTCTAAACATTCTTTTACGCGCTTGCCTTACCTCATCAGGTTTTCATTTAACTTGGTTATTCTCATTCATATTGAATTTTTAATCAAGTTACCTAGTCCTCTTGCTTTTTAATTTTGGTTATATAACTTAACCCATTTAAGTTCATTAATATGCCTACAACATGTTATTCTCTAGATGTGGACTAAGGTCTGTAATCCACAATATCTTTAGTATTCTTGCTTGGTTACATCATTACAATAACATGTTCTACTTAATATGTTATTAAGTATATCTAAATTCACATGTTTCCCAATTAACATGTCACTTACCATTTATGATTAAATATAACTTATTTCATTTTACAAGTTTTCCTCATTCTTTCCCATTTAATCATAATTCCACCTTATCATTGTTTACATATTAACTTAGTTATCTTAACTAAGATTTACTAATAAGTTTCCTTTTCATAAATATAACTTATGTTGTCCTCATCCGTAGATTTCAAATCCTTGTTCTTGTAAATAACTTAATTTACAATTAAGTACAGCTTATCCCCTTACATAAGTTATTTTATTCCCTTTATCTTTTGTTATAACCTAAGTTATAATTTCCGTTTGTCCCTAGGACAAGCCTAAACATCTTATCTTTTATGTTCATACCTATTAATGCCCCAGGCCTCTCACATTAAGTCAACCACTTGTGGATGCTGGATATGCCGTGCAGCCCCGGGCAAACTTAAAGCACAAGTTTAGACTTAACCTTATGTCATGGTGCTGTTGTGCATTAGACCCCTCACATTAGACTAACCACTTGTGGTCGCTGGATATGCCAGGCAACTCCCGGTAGACTTATACCACAAGTGCAATCTAACCTCGTGTCTAAGCGTTACTACGGTTCCATTATTTTAGGCATATTTATATTAACAAATTTCCCTATTCCAAATATAGATTATCATGCCCCATTTAAATTCATATTTTATTATGCACAATATGCCCTTTTCCCAAGTCATAAATCAAGATATATATATATATATATATATTAGCCCAAATCCATATTCACATATTTGCTAATTATGTCCGTGGTTCATATTCACATATTTCAATACAAGTTGTGCCCAAATTCATATTTTCCAACGTATGCCTAAATTCATATTTTCCATTACCAATTATGCCCCAAATTATGTCCTTCCCAATTTTTCCTAATTTCGCATGTTCGCATATTTCAGCGTTAGGCCTAGGCTTGAAGATAGCCTGGCTATATAAATAAAAGGGAAAAAAGGAGAGAAGATAATCAAGAATAGACATAATAGCAAATCAATAATAAACTGATAGAAATAGGCATAAAAATTGAACAGGCATATTATGAGAGGATTTGACATGGTGACGATATGAACATATAAAGGCAGATCTGATAATTATGTCATAACAGAAATTGTTTAGGCATAGATCCAATATCCAATTTTTATATACGTTTTATGATTACCAATTAAATATTTGGATCTAAAAATAACATGAACTCACAGTGAATAGATCTAAGGAAATGGATCCAAATAACTGAGAAGAACACGTTGGATTTGTTGTTGTGGCATGTTGAATTTGTATAATCTTCGCTGAATTGGATTTGGAGAAGAAAAGGCCATTCAATTTACGTTGCAGTAGAGCTCCGCAGTTGCCACCATTTTTTTAGATGAATAAAACCTAGGTTTAGGGTCCATTTTATATCCTAGGATCAATGAATCTTGCTCAGAAAGGTGACCAGATATAAAACGAAGTATTTCGCCCAGATCTACTTAGGGGAGATCGACCCCCTTGAAGGGGTCGATGCCCCTTTGGTGAGGTCGACCCCCCTTTGATGGGGTCGACACACCTTTGAAGGGGTCGACCCACCATGGGCGGGAAATTTGCCGCCTCCCCAAATTTCGAATTTTGAACCGATTTTTGAATTTCTGGACCTAATTTTGAATTTCTTGACCCTATACATATATATTCTTCTTGCGCATATACAAACTTCAAACCTTGATAACTTCTTCATACAAAATCTGTTTTACGCAAACTTGGTGTCTATCTTGACCAGAATTCCGAGATGGACGCAATGGCGTGGTCCATTTTACCTAATTCTGAATACTTAATTAAGTTTTCCTTAATTCATTGTTAATCGTGTATTTCAAATTAATTATTCTTTTTATCATTTTTAGTGTCATTCAAAATTACGGGGTGTTACACTAACAGAGATGAATCAGTAAATATAGGATCCGCATAAAGAAGAGAGGCATATTGCTTAATCCCCCCAATTTTTGAATTAATATTTTCAGAATTTGTAAATAAACTTGGGTCCTTCATGTGGGAGGAGACTCAATGACCTATGATTTTGTGCCCTCATCTAATTTTGATTGTATTCTGCATTTTGAATTGATGTGCTCTTTAATGCTAAGGGTACTATATTGATAATATCCTCAGTTTTGTTAAGAGCATTATCAGTTTGCAATTTTTCATTAGAACTTGTAGACCCCTAAGTGACTTTAGATGAAATGTTCAGATCAGAATTACCCAATTCTGTGTTGACTATGATAGACGAGTCAATATTCATATTTTCTCCATCAATAGATGGAGAGATATATGCTGAATCCGAGATATTTGGTGAGATCTCATCTGAATTGTTACCAATATTATTAGTAACATCGTTATTCTTAGGATCAGTAATGCAATTCGGCTTTTCCCTCCATTTTTTTTTGTAGTCGCAGTTTTCTGAAGAGTGGTCAAAACATTTACAAATCCTGCATCTGTTTGGTATCAATTCATATGTGATTGGTTATGTGATGATTTCCCCAATATCATGCATATAAATAGATGCTTCATTGGTAATTCTGCATCTGCACTGATTTTAACTAAAATTCTTGCATAGCTTAAGCGGGTTTCCTTTGTAGTTTGTTCATTCTCCTTTAAAGGAATACCCACTATGCTTGCTATAGCACTGAATGCTTCCTTGTCCTAAAGCCGTAAGTTTAATTCTGGAATCCTGATCAAAACAGGCATAGTACGCTCAATAAGTCACGATCAAGAAACAGTTTCTTGCTCCAATTTTTAAGAATGATAAGCTTGCCATTGATAAAATAAGTCCCGCCCCTTAATAATTTCTCACAATCTTCAAGATTTGAGAATCTACTTATAAAAAAGCCATTATCACATGTAAATATCTCAAAGGTCTCACTAGGATTCCAAGTACGAGCAACAAACGCCCTGAAATGATGATAAGTGTAACGAACCGGGATTTTCGACTCCGAAAATCAACATCAAACTACCGTGTTGACCATTCAGACATCGAACATTCCAGATCATTAATAGAAAGAATTTAGAGGGTGAGAATAGATAAGATAGAAATATTAGAATAGAAGAAGAAGAACACCACACAGAGTCTCACATCGCAGCGGAACAAAATATAATACAGAAATAAATCTTTATTGAGAACTTTTAAAATACTTACAATATCAGAGTACACATCTGGACAGTGATAAAAATCTGTCCTCATATAACACACAGCGGAATAGTAATATCATACGTCTGGACTCTTCCAGCTCGTCTCTTCACAGCAGTCGATAACCTGAACCTGTACAACCCGGCCTAACCCGAGCATTTACAAAACACCGGGTCAGTCTGGTGAACCAGAGTGAGATAAACTCGCACAGTAATAAGATAAATCATCCAATCATGATTTTTAAAGTTCAAAATCTTTTCAAAAGAAAAGGATAATCGTAAGACCAAATCCACACATAAATACGGACGGTTTTTACCTTACGATAACCCAAAACATTTTGAAACCAATATCTTGTCTGATATTATAATAATGTCTAAATACAAGTAAATAGCAATCTAGTGGAACGCTTGCATCTCACGCTCCACATATATAGTATACAATCAAAACCCGCAGGCGCTTATTGGGAATTGGATTCCGACTTGACAAGGTATGGGTCCACCTTCCGATCGTGTATCTCTAGAGACGAATACACTGGGTTCAACAAGAACTTCTTGCAACCCGGCCCTCACATGACCGACCACTCATTTCGCTTGAGTGTATCGAATGTATATCACCGACGGTTGGGATCAGCAACCGTCTGCCCGAAAAGGGACAGCATCGAAACATAGATTTAAGAAACAAATAGGACTTCCTCTAGATAGGTGATCATACACCCTAATGGGAGCGACCCACATAGCCATGCTGCCTGCCCGATTTTTGTCACTTTCCGGTTGATGAGGCTTGAGGCCAGAATTAACTCTTGAACATCTGGTCGTCATTCACTTTGAATGCCACATCGTCAAATCCGTCAGATATCACTAATTGACGTCCACAAAAATACTCTAGCTGGAAGCTAAGAGAACGGCGATTCCCCGCCAACAACTATCGTACGTTTGGAGAAATCAACGTACGTGACCCTTTGGAAATACTCTGTCAGATATTCGTCCATACACGTCATCCAGGAACAGGATGAACCGAAGGCACTCTCCTACCGCATCCATATAGGAATCACCCCATGGATCAGTAGCGAGAAGTCCTTGCAACCCCGTAGATTCCAACTACGACAGAATCACAGTTTATCTCTGCTTGCCAGGCAGAGAACATTAGTGGTCCTTCCGTTTATGAAGATCCACGGTCTTCAATGCTCCATCTCGATCATCTTCTGATATCTTCACGTATTTGTTGGTCGGAATGGTTTTCGAATAAATTCGATCCCGGTCTTTCCGTACCAACAATCGTATTGGTCAGATTTGATAGTCGGTGTTTTAACTATCAAAATATACAGTGTTTCAATCATGACACTCCAATGAGTTCACTGATTCAGCATTCAGCATCATATGGCCTTTAACAAACTGATTTCCTTTTTTTGTTAAATTAAAACTTCTAATTCTGTTAATATTTAAAAATACGATATTTGAATAACTCTAATTCGATTAATTAACATTCGTCTTAACTCCATTCGCTTGACTCTAGATCACAGCGATCACAATGGTTACGCCTGATTCCCTCAGGAAACATCCGACCGCCGTAGGCTATCTGCAGCCCTGCGAATTACGCTAGCAGTCGTACGAAATGGCACTCATCTTGAATACTATGTTTGACTAATTCTAGCTCGAATAACTATATTCAATTACCCACTTAAATCTTCTTTTACTAATTCATATAATTGAGTACGTTTATTTCCTTTCACCATTCAATTGGCTTGCATCTCACATTCGGTAACTTTTAAATGAATTCCCATTTAAAAATATATTCCTAAATTCATCATTAATTAAAATAATAACTTATTTCAAACATTAACTACTTTAGTAGTTAATCCCTTTATTAACTAAATTAAATAATAAATCCCTTTTTAATCCTTATTTAAATTCAAACAATATTCGTTTAACTATTTTAGTCAAAACACATTAACTTGATAAACAATTCTAATTCCAACCAGTCGATTTAATTAACTCAAAAACTTGATTATCTCATTAACCGATTTCAACAATCCTCGCTTTAAATTAATTAAAAATATGATTAATTAAATAGATTCTCATTATTTGTTTCCTTTACAAAACAATTTTCCAAGGTTTAACCATTTAATTCATTTCTTATTCTTCAACTGGTAAATCTGATTAACATCAGCATCTGCTTTGCAAAATAAATTCATAACAAATCAAAGTCTTAAACAAATAAAAATATTTATTTATTTCTCTTAAATAACTTTTATTCAAATAATATAATTCAAATCTAACTCTGGTTATAAAACAAATTTTATAACCTCAACTCTATCGATTCACTGTCGGTGAATCAATATCTATAACTCGATTGGTTTTAAAGGCCATACTCTGCCAAAACACTTAACCAATATCGCCCATTGGTTTAAACCAAATAGATGTTGAATATCCAGTCAATAATCAACCATCAAATCAATCACACAAACAGAACAGTTCATATATGATCCTATGAAAATAAATAATACATTTGAGGGATCCGGTTGGGTCCCTCCAACCTGTCCTTCCCTGTATTCAAAACAGTTATCTCCAATCAGACCATTCAGTTTTGTTTAACTGATAACACTAAATAGCAACCATCAACCACAAGCAATTCAAACAACTCAACCATTAAACATGTTTATAAATAAACATGACCAACCAAGGTGAGTCACCTTTATTGGAATCAATCGTTAAAAATAACGATTTGGTATTTCACTGAAATTAAACACAGTTTAATTTCATCGTTTAAATCCATAGTTAAATAGATAACTAGCAAAGCAGTCAATCATTAGTAAGCAAAGCACACAAAATAAAAATACCCAAATTTATATAAAATATAAAAAGGGTAACTGAGTGAGTTTAACTCACCTGGATTTCCATTCTGCGTTAAATGATTTGTTTTCAATTACCATCAACTCTGTCCAGATCAGTTCCAACTCGTTTCGCTTGTTGGTGCGGTTCCAACGTCTTTTTGTTTGGTCCGATGCTGTGCATGCTTTTCGGCTATACACCGAACCTGCTCCCCTTCGCTGTTCTTTCTTCACGTCCCTTTCTTTTTTCTTTTTCCGTTCTTTTTTTTTTTTTTCTTTTTTTTTTTTAGAAAGGAAGGCCGAAGCCCAGGCTTTCATTTTTCCACCTGACGTTCATCCATGCAGCTTCTCCATTTGATTCCACCGTGTCCACTTGGCCTCCTCCCTATTTCACGTGCCCCATGTCCAGATCCAATGCCAAATTACACCGCACACCATCTCAAACACCCACACCGTTCATTCGAAAGCGCAGGCGCATGTACCCCCTTCCCTCATGCTTCAACCGCATCACCCATCCCATTCGCCAAACTGTTTCTCTGAAACCAACGTCCCATTACCATAAACCAAGCCACAGCTCCTTCCTTTTTTATGTATCCCATCCCCACCGCATTACTCTTCCCCATCCTTCACGTTTAAAACTTCACCCACCTGCCCCTGTTCTGAAACCGTACCCTCCTATTTAAATGCCGCGCCTCTCTTCTTTTTTTTTTTTTTTTTATTTCTTACGGGAAGGAGTCGGTTGCTGGTTCAAACGAAGAGAGAGAGAAGACTGGAGAGTTTGTGTTTTGGGCAGGAAGAGGAACAACGTATTTATAGTGCCAAAGAAACGTGGTCACCACGGTATGAAACAGTATATGTAGGTCTGCGTGTCTACTTCCTTTGTCTGCACGGTTGGAGAGGTGTCATTTCAATTTTAAATACTTTGTCGTCACGGTTTGACAAATGCTGAAATGAAAGAAATAACATATACATTTGGTCGGTCTTTAGGTAGCAAAAATATTAATTTTGATGGAGCTTTCAGTAGGTACATTGACAGGGTATGATGAAGTTAATATCCTATTTCATTGAACCAACAAGTGACCACATTGGTGTAATTTCATTTCATGATGGAGAAGATAATACTTGATAAAAAAAACATCAACGATTTCTGTTTACTGATAAAAAGGCTGTTCTTGATGTAAAACGATATTCCGGATCCAATGGAACAAGTTTCGTCGAAATCCGAGGTCGTATGGAAAAATTTCCTTTATGAAACCGGAAATGAACACGCATTTAATTTTTTCACGGTCACCAGATACATCGAATCAACTTGAAACTGCTAATATCGATAATAACTTTTTGATACGAACCCAACGACACTAATTTCGTCGCATTCTGAGACTGTTGCCCCGGTAGGCTGTTTTTACCTCGAACTGCTATACCCCTTTTAACACCAAATTTTCCGGTCTCTAAAAATAACAAACCATATACTTATTCTGACTCAAATCGACGATACGAACTCAATGGAACTGGTTTCGTGGCCTAATTCGATCGTCTTCTCAAGTTACATTCGAATATCTCTTTATTAATTTAAATATGCGCTATAGAAATTGAACGGGCGTTTACGGCTACCGTGGTCACATACAATATCGGTTTTCCATGCAATTTACCACCATACAATAATTTAGCGATACGGTTCTAATGAAACTGATTTCGTCGAAATCTGAGTCCGTTTGCAAAATGGCTACTTTAAAGGCTTATAATTTAATAACGATTTTCCATAGCGACTATTTCAAAATTTGATTTGGCCATAATTATCAAATTACAACACGAAATTTTGATTTTTCTCTTTCATATGAAAATTATCATCAATACGGTCCCAACGTTTCTTGTTTCACAGAAATCCGACTTATATCGGCTCCTGTATTCTCAGTTGAAGTTCAAAACTCAAATTTACGAACTGCACGCCATTTCCAAGCTCGAATTATATTATATATAAATTATAACGTTCAACTTCGTTTTTAATAACGAATTAAATATTAAATTTCATTAATATTCCAATATAATATTAAAACTACTTTAAATATTCATATTCAAATGGTCGAAAAACACGGGTCGTTACATTCTTCCCCCCTTAAAATAATTTCGTCCTCGAAATTGCTAAGGTAAGAAAGAACGTTATAAATTCATTAACTTCCAAATTCAATTTATTTTAAATCGAAATCAATTCAATACAATGAATATATATTTTCAAAAAAATATTGAAGATTTTCTAACACCTTAAATTTCCGAAAAATTTCGCCAGCACCTCCTCTGTATGGCTCAATCGGTACAACTACGATTCGCCTTTCTAGGCCTTCTACAATCCAAAAGAAAATAAAACAGCCAAGCGGCTTGCCAAATTGGCTCATAAATCGCCAAACCCATTTAAAATAAACGTGTACCTTTTTGTCGGGCATATCACTATATCTTTCCCGTCTGCTACCCTGTCAGCATATTCACATGCATTCCCAAACAAAATTCCAATTTTATCCTCAAAACTAAATCCTTCACGCGTCCATTCCAAATCCCATTCTTAACTCAGTTTCCATCCATCATCAATTCCAACTCTTAACTTACCAATCCAATACCTTTTCAGATTCCTGTCTCCCAATTCAAAATCTGATTCTACTTGATATATTATATCCCGATTCAATTTTCAGTTAATTGGTTTCATTTCAATTCATATTTGCTTTCACAAATTTCTATTAAATTTTGTTTTTGTTCACAAAATCTCCCTGGGGTTTTTAAATAGATCAGTTCCTTTAAAACTCAAATATTCCTTTTCAGGATTCAAAACAACTTGTTTTTCTCAAAACAATTCAAGTACAAAAATTTTTGGTAGTAATCCGTTACTTACCACTCGAAAATGAACACCGATGATGTCCGGATCATCATCGGAATCTATTTTCCAGCTGTCGAAGTGAGTTCAATACTATACCACTTTCAAAACCATTTCTAAACACTTCCATTTTGAAATTAGTTCAAAATATCCTTTGCAAGGCTTGTAAAACAATTTAAAAACCTCCCAGGATTTTAAAATTCTCATATATTAAGTCCAATTCCAATTTCAACCACTTGTCCAAATTTCCAAAGTTTTAATTTCAATTCTAATTTAAATTCAGATTTAACTCCTCTGATTTTCATATATTTCACTTATATGGATTCTGATTGGTTATTTATATAACCATTTAAATTCTGATTGGTTATTTTCATAATCATTTCAATTATAATCAACCAACACATCCAATATATGATAATACTTCAAATAACTATACTTTGTTTATATCAAAATATAACTTGGGTAAAATTATTTCATTTACCCTTTTTCAAAACATATCGTGACGACCCATCGTATTCGAGTGCTTATAAACTCCTATCGATACAGTGGATCAAACTGATCGATCAGAACTCATAAACAACTCAATCAATAAATCTCCACAATATAAACAATTTTTATAAAATCTACAAATACGTTCACTCGTATATATACACTCATACTCAATCTAGGGTATTACTAACCCCATCTCTACTGAGTCACGCCACAGAGCCAAGGTAATTACTTAACCTTCAGCTCTGATACCACTGTAACGAACCGGGATTTTCGACTCCGAAAATCAACATCAAACTACCGTGTTGACCATTCAGACATCGAACATTCCAGATCATTAATAGAAAGAATTTAGAGGGTGAGAATAGATAAGATAGAAATATTAGAATAGAAGAAGAAGAACACCACACAGAGTCTCACATCGCAGCGGAACAAAATATAATACAGAAATAAATCTTTATTGAGAACTTTTAAAATACTTACAATATCAGAGTACACATCTGGACAGTGATAAAAATCTGTCCTCATATAACACACAGCGGAATAGTAATATCATACGTCTGGACTCTTCCAGCTCGTCTCTTCACAGCAGTCGATAACCTGAACCTGTACAACCCGGCCTAACCCGAGCATTTACAAAACACCGGGTCAGTCTGGTGAACCAGAGTGAGATAAACTCGCACAGTAATAAGATAAATCATCCAATCATGATTTTTAAAGTTCAAAATCTTTTCAAAAGAAAAGGATAATCGTAAGACCAAATCCACACATAAATACGGACGGTTTTTACCTTACGATAACCCAAAACATTTTGAAACCAATATCTTGTCTGATATTATAATAATGTCTAAATACAAGTAAATAGCAATCTAGTGGAACGCTTGCATCTCACGCTCCACATATATAGTATACAATCAAAACCCGCAGGCGCTTATTGGGAATTGGATTCCGACTTGACAAGGTATGGGTCCACCTTCCGATCGTGTATCTCTAGAGACGAATACACTGGGTTCAACAAGAACTTCTTGCAACCCGGCCCTCACATGACCGACCACTCATTTCGCTTGAGTGTATCGAATGTATATCACCGACGGTTGGGATCAGCAACCGTCTGCCCGAAAAGGGACAGCATCGAAACATAGATTTAAGAAACAAATAGGACTTCCTCTAGATAGGTGATCATACACCCTAATGGGAGCGACCCACATAGCCATGCTGCCTGCCCGATTTTTGTCACTTTCCGGTTGATGAGGCTTGAGGCCAGAATTAACTCTTGAACATCTGGTCGTCATTCACTTTGAATGCCACATCGTCAAATCCGTCAGATATCACTAATTGACGTCCACAAAAATACTCTAGCTGGAAGCTAAGAGAACGGCGATTCCCCGCCAACAACTATCGTACGTTTGGAGAAATCAACGTACGTGACCCTTTGGAAATACTCTGTCAGATATTCGTCCATACACGTCATCCAGGAACAGGATGAACCGAAGGCACTCTCCTACCGCATCCATATAGGAATCACCCCATGGATCAGTAGCGAGAAGTCCTTGCAACCCCGTAGATTCCAACTACGACAGAATCACAGTTTATCTCTGCTTGCCAGGCAGAGAACATTAGTGGTCCTTCCGTTTATGAAGATCCACGGTCTTCAATGCTCCATCTCGATCATCTTCTGATATCTTCACGTATTTGTTGGTCGGAATGGTTTTCGAATAAATTCGATCCCGGTCTTTCCGTACCAACAATCGTATTGGTCAGATTTGATAGTCGGTGTTTTAACTATCAAAATATACAGTGTTTCAATCATGACACTCCAATGAGTTCACTGATTCAGCATTCAGCATCATATGGCCTTTAACAAACTGATTTCCTTTTTTTGTTAAATTAAAACTTCTAATTCTGTTAATATTTAAAAATACGATATTTGAATAACTCTAATTCGATTAATTAACATTCGTCTTAACTCCATTCGCTTGACTCTAGATCACAGCGATCACAATGGTTACGCCTGATTCCCTCAGGAAACATCCGACCGCCGTAGGCTATCTGCAGCCCTGCGAATTACGCTAGCAGTCGTACGAAATGGCACTCATCTTGAATACTATGTTTGACTAATTCTAGCTCGAATAACTATATTCAATTACCCACTTAAATCTTCTTTTACTAATTCATATAATTGAGTACGTTTATTTCCTTTCACCATTCAATTGGCTTGCATCTCACATTCGGTAACTTTTAAATGAATTCCCATTTAAAAATATATTCCTAAATTCATCATTAATTAAAATAATAACTTATTTCAAACATTAACTACTTTAGTAGTTAATCCCTTTATTAACTAAATTAAATAATAAATCCCTTTTTAATCCTTATTTAAATTCAAACAATATTCGTTTAACTATTTTAGTCAAAACACATTAACTTGATAAACAATTCTAATTCCAACCAGTCGATTTAATTAACTCAAAAACTTGATTATCTCATTAACCGATTTCAACAATCCTCGCTTTAAATTAATTAAAAATATGATTAATTAAATAGATTCTCATTATTTGTTTCCTTTACAAAACAATTTTCCAAGGTTTAACCATTTAATTCATTTCTTATTCTTCAACTGGTAAATCTGATTAACATCAGCATCTGCTTTGCAAAATAAATTCATAACAAATCAAAGTCTTAAACAAATAAAAATATTTATTTATTTCTCTTAAATAACTTTTATTCAAATAATATAATTCAAATCTAACTCTGGTTATAAAACAAATTTTATAACCTCAACTCTATCGATTCACTGTCGATGAATCAATATCTATAACTCGATTGGTTTTAAAGGCCATACTCTGCCAAAACACTTAACCAATATCGCCCATTGGTTTAAACCAAATAGATGTTGAATATCCAGTCAATAATCAACCATCAAATCAATCACACAAACAGAACAGTTCATATATGATCCTATGAAAATAAATAATACATTTGAGGGATCCGGTTGGGTCCCTCCAACCTGTCCTTCCCTGTATTCAAAACAGTTATCTCCAATCAGACCATTCAGTTTTGTTTAACTGATAACACTAAATAGCAACCATCAACCACAAGCAATTCAAACAACTCAACCATTAAACATGTTTATAAATAAACATGACCAACCAAGGTGAGTCACCTTTATTGGAATCAATCGTTAAAAATAACGATTTGGTATTTCACTGAAATTAAACACAGTTTAATTTCATCGTTTAAATCCATAGTTAAATAGATAACTAGCAAAGCAGTCAATCATTAGTAAGCAAAGCACACAAAATAAAAATACCCAAATTTATATAAAATATAAAAAGGGTAACTGAGTGAGTTTAACTCACCTGGATTTCCATTCTGCGTTAAATGATTTGTTTTCAATTACCATCAACTCTGTCCAGATCAGTTCCAACTCGTTTCGCTTGTTGGTGCGGTTCCAACGTCTTTTTGTTTGGTCCGATGCTGTGCATGCTTTTCGGCTATACACCGAACCTGCTCCCCTTCGCTGTTCTTTCTTCACGTCCCTTTCTTTTTTCTTTTTCCGTTCTTTTTTTTTTTTTCTTTTTTTTTTTTTAGAAAGGAAGGCCGAAGCCCAGGCTTCCATTTTTCCACCTGACGTTCATCCATGCAGCTTCTCCATTTGATTCCACCGTGTCCACTTGGCCTCCTCCCTATTTCACGTGCCCCATGTCCAGATCCAATGCCAAATTACACCGCACACCATCTCAAACACCCACACCGTTCATTCGAAAGCGCAGGCGCATGTACCCCCTTCCCTCATGCTTCAACCGCATCACCCATCCCATTCGCCAAACTGTTTCTCTGAAACCAACGTCCCATTACCATAAACCAAGCCACAGCTCCTTCCTTTTTTATGTATCCCATCCCCACCGCATTACTCTTCCCCATCCTTCACGTTTAAAACTTCACCCACCTGCCCCTGTTCTGAAACCGTACCCTCCTATTTAAATGCCGCGCCTCTCTTCTTTTTTTTTTTTTTTTTTTTATTTCTTACGGGAAGGAGTCGGTTGCTGGTTCAAACGAAGAGAGAGAGAAGACTGGAGAGTTTGTGTTTTGGGCAGGAAGAGGAACAACGTATTTATAGTGCCAAAGAAACGTGGTCACCACGGTATGAAACAGTATATGTAGGTCTGCGTGTCTACTTCCTTTGTCTGCACGGTTGGAGAGGTGTCATTTCAATTTTAAATACTTTGTCGTCACGGTTTGACAAATGCTGAAATGAAAGAAATAACATATACATTTGGTCGGTCTTTAGGTAGCAAAAATATTAATTTTGATGGAGCTTTCAGTAGGTACATTGACAGGGTATGATGAAGTTAATATCCTATTTCATTGAACCAACAAGTGACCACATTGGTGTAATTTCATTTCATGATGGAGAAGATAATACTTGATAAAAAAAACATCAACGATTTCTGTTTACTGATAAAAAGGCTGTTCTTGATGTAAAACGATATTCCGGATCCAATGGAACAAGTTTCGTCGAAATCCGAGGTCGTATGGAAAAATTTCCTTTATGAAACCGGAAATGAACACGCATTTAATTTTTTCACGGTCACCAGATACATCGAATCAACTTGAAACTGCTAATATCGATAATAACTTTTTGATACGAACCCAACGACACTAATTTCGTCGCATTCTGAGACTGTTGCCCCGGTAGGCTGTTTTTACCTCGAACTGCTATACCCCTTTTAACACCAAATTTTCCGGTCTCTAAAAATAACAAACCATATACTTATTCTGACTCAAATCGACGATACGAACTCAATGGAACTGGTTTCGTGGCCTAATTCGATCGTCTTCTCAAGTTACATTCGAATATCTCTTTATTAATTTAAATATGCGCTATAGAAATTGAACGGGCGTTTACGGCTACCGTGGTCACATACAATATCGGTTTTCCACGCAATTTACCACCATACAATAATTTAGCGATACGGTTCTAATGAAACTGATTTCGTCGAAATCTGAGTCCGTTTGCAAAATGGCTACTTTAAAGGCTTATAATTTAATAACGATTTTCCATAGCGACTATTTCAAAATTTGATTTGGCCATAATTATCAAATTACAACACGAAATTTTGATTTTTCTCTTTTATATGAAAATTATCATCAATACGGTCCCAACGTTTCTTGTTTCACAGAAATCCGACTTATATCGGCTCCTGTATTCTCAGTTGAAGTTCAAAACTCAAATTTACGAACTGCACGCCATTTCCAAGCTCGAATTATATTATATATAAATTATAACGTTCAACTTCGTTTTTAATAACGAATTAAATATTAAATTTCATTAATATTCCAATATAATATTAAAACTACTTTAAATATTCATATTCAAATGGTCGAAAAACACGGGTCGTTACAATAAGGTTACCTCTTGCCAAAAACGTAGGAAACTATTGAAAAAACCCCATTTTTCTTCAGTTCTGTTACTAATCACTTCACTCACCATGATTATCTACTCACTGCGGATGGTGGAAATCGGAGGAATACATTTCAAATCAAAATCAAAATTTTAACTGCTATTTTTCACCAAATCGGCCCAAGAAGATGACTTCCTGCACTTGGCATTTTGATCTTTGTCGATTCTTGAACATTTCTACTAATATTCTTGGGCTGGAATCGATTTCTATTGGAAGTAGGATAGGGTTTCTTCTTAGACTTAAAGGGGGTATTCAGATTTGCCAATCCCCTATTGGATATGAACAAATCCATTAGAATTCTGATTCGAACTCATTACTTTCTTGTGATTTTGAACCACTGTGAAACCTTCCTCATCAGCGATGAAAACAGAAGATGATTGAGGAATACCAGGGTTGAAATTAGCAATAGGGGTGGAAAGAGATGGGGAGAAGAAGAATAGCACTCATTATGATCAAGATTGTCAACAAAGATTGTGTTTGGGATTATTTTGGAGGCAGCTATGGCTGTAGAGCTCTCTAAGTTTTTTTCTCTCTTTATTCTCCCATCTTTTGTATCTAAGGTGTCGTCCATATTTAGATTTGCATTTTTTTAGTAAAGATTTTTTGGTATCCTTTTAAAGTTTTAAAATTTTGCTAGATCCTTTTATTATGTTTTCTCAGTTCGTTTCTTTTCATGTTAATTTACACCAATGCCTCCAGTATAATAATTAAACTAAATTTTATCTTTAAGTTAGTAAAACTAATATAAATTGTCTTAGCTATATATTTCATAATCACAATCGACCATATAGCCTTTTTTTACATAGGTGTTGTCTCCGTATATAAGTATTGTTTCACTATTCATTGTCATTTCTCTAACAAAGAGGGCAATTTAACATTGCACAGTTATGACAATATTATATTAAGTTTATATTCACATACAATCCATTGGTACATTCACATATTATGCCTTGTTTTCACATATTATGCATTGGCAGTTCACAAATTATGCATTTGGCATAGTAGAAGTCACTGTGTGGTGCAGAACCTTTGGAACAATAGTAAGGAATGAAATTGGGATGGTACCACATAGCACATATACTGTCATAAATTGAGTAATTTGTTGTTTTGATAACCAAAAATGGAGATCGACTTTGTATTCGTAAGTGATTACAAATGAACACTATAAATTCAACCATGAAGTGCTATAAGTTAAATCATGAACTATGTGATTAATTCAACCTCGTAAATCATTATAATTATTATTTATATGTATTGTGCAATCAACTTTAGTTACATCATCTCAAAAGATATAGTACCGTTATTATATAACCACTATACACTTCTAATCAATATTTTGGCAAATTATATTTGTATACCTTAGATTGCTTTAGACACACCAGTCTTTTTTTAAATCATATACACCATTTTTTACTTAGTATACACCATACATATTACTAAACTATCTTCAAGCCTGAATAGAACAAAATAAGTTTCTCATTTAGTATATTTCTCTATGCATTAATCGAACTAAGGAATATTGATTACTAAAATTAATGAATTCACTTTTGCAACTAAAATTCAAATCCTGAATTGGATTTATATTTATTTAATTATTTATGTATTAGAATTTAACTTTAAATTTTGAATAATAAAATATTAATCTACTTAAATTTTTAAAAACTGATTTAAATATAGTGAAAAATTGAGAACTTAGTACATAATGAACCATATTAATTTTAGCAAGTCATTTGTAAATTTATTTTTGTGACTAATTTGAAATGCATAATGTTAGAACTGATTATACATGAATATAACAAGAAAGAATATGAATTTCAATAGAAGTTAAATTAAATTCACTTGCTAACACATAGAAATTTCAATTATTTTATTAAAAAAATTAGCGATTATGTATATGTGGACATATGAAATTTTTATTATTTAATTTTATTTTGATTACTTTTTAATAAGGGTATTTTTGTCTTTAGTTTAATTAAAAAAATTAAATGGTGTAGGTAAAGTAATTTATGATGTATAAATAGAATTTGCCCATTATTTTATCATCCGGTCACAATTTCTCTGTAGTCGCTTATTTTGAATTTTTAGTAATGCAAGTTACTAACATTCCACGTATTGATAACTTATGGTAAACTGCTTAACTCCCTACTAAATATCTCTGTTCTTCAATCCTACAAGAAAAAAATGCATGTTGTACTTAGCTATTGCTAATGGATAGTTTTAATCTAACCAATACTCAACATAACATACTCATATAAGAACCTGGACTACTTCTTCATCACATAGGTAAGTAAGCATATCATCAGTACAACAATGAATAAGTTATCCTCTTTATGGTGCACATTTCTAGTATTTTTTCTTTCCTTGCATTATACGTACAAGCAAATGTGATACTACGTCTTACTTAGTCAGAGGCAATGGCGGTTGGGATCCTAGCACAGATTTAGGTTCCTGGGTAGCGAACAAGACGTTCATTAAAAGCCAAATAGATTTAATACTTCGACATGGTGTGAAATGTCATGGATTGAATACTGTGCTGGGTTACGCTATCTAGATTCGTATATGAAGTATCAAATTCCAAAGGAAAAAAAGGAAAAAACTCCTTTTCAACTGAACATAGGATTTTTGTACTCATGCTACTACAGCGTAAGCGAAGTTGATAAAGCAGGATACGACAGCTATAATACAACAAATGTTATTTTAACTGGCATGATTGGAAACACTAACATTATGCTTAAAAGTCCTCGTACTAACTGCTATTTCATTAGTGCAAAACCACTCCATTGTTTTGGTGAGGATTACAACATATGGGTAGAAAGGGAATGAGTCGGCTAAGACAATGCCTGTTGTTTAGCCTATGATTCCTAAGGTGCAGCCACAACCTCCTCCTTCTGTTTCTAGGCATTCGGGCAATGATCTCTAAAACAATATTATCTATTTTTAAACAACATGGTCGACTTTTTGAGAAATGTACAGAAATATGATTAGACGATAGAGATCTTCATGTGAAACACACTTATATTCTTCTAAATTATGTTAAGCTGCACCAATTGTTAGATAATCTAAAATAATAGTTTGTGTTTTATTCATTTCAATAATGCATGCGCTTGTAGAATTAATGCACTATATTACTATATATACAGTGTTTATGAACGTGAACATCCGAATGGGGATCTTAGTAAAGAATTGCAATAACCCGTATTTTAAACCAATTTAAAATATGAATTTAAATTGATTTTAATGATTTTTTAAATATTTAAAACGATTTATTTTGAGAATTAACGAATTAGAATTTATTTAAAACGAAGGTAGAATGTATAAGTTTATATTAATTATAAAACGAACTCGTAACGTCGCGGTAGTTCGAAAAAATTAGTTTTTAACTTTAAATGAATGTACAGAATTCATGATAAGTTGGATTTTAGTAGAACAAGAAATGTTATTACCTATTGAATTATAATTTTCTAACGGAAGTGAGAAATTGAGATTCCAAGTTATAAATTGCAAGTTATGTCCAAATTAAATTTTAATAAAGTCGCTATGAAATCGTTTATAAATTATAACGATTTAATAAATTAAATAAAAGGATTTATTATAGAATTGAATATCAATTTAACTAGAAAATTCAAACATTGAGTTATAATCTCATGTATGCTTATTTTACAGCTATAAGATATTTCATTTGGATATATGCGATTAAAATATTTATTTTATTATTAATTTGAATAATTTTGGAATTTAATAATGTTACATAGGCCTTAAAAATAACTATTTTGCAAACGACCTCCGTTATCGATGAAACCAATTTTGTTGGATCCGAAACGTCAAAGTAATGTCAAGTTTAAAATTTCTAGTCAATTGGAATTAGTACATGGTCATGGTAAAATAAAACGCACGTTGAAAATCAATATTTAACTTTATATTGATGTATATTTTAATTTTAAGAAAAAACTGATTAAAACGATCGAATTAGCTTCCGAAACATATCCCATTGTGTCCGAAATAGGGGTATTTAGTTGGAATGATGGTCATTAGGATTCGTTTGGAGTTTGAACGCGAAATTTCACTTTTAAGAATAATAGGATTAAAATATTAATTGATTAAGGGATATAAATACTCATTTTCAGCCTAATCCTAACCCTAATATACCCTAGACGCCACTTATTCATCCATGGCCAGAATTAACCTGTTTTGAATCCTTAATTTCTCCCAAAATATTGTGAATTAGATCATGATTTCTACACGAAAGTTATAGAGATTTACATGCTCTATGAATCCATATGATTAAGATCATTGTTGGGTGTTCGTGGAGGCAGGATTTGGGACTCAAACTAGCCCACTTCCGTTGCGTTTTTAGGGCTATAGGGGAGCTCGAGCTGCACGAGATTCAAGGTGAAGGTGGAGTGAAGAAAGAGCTTCGATGTAGTGTATTTTGATCGGTGTCGAAGTGCTTGGAATTGTGTGCGATTTTGGAAGAGGGGTCCGTGTTTTTTCTTGCGTGCGTGAGCAGGTTACGGGAGGAAGAAGAGAGATTAATGGGGGAGAGATTAATTGTGAATTAATTAATTAATCTAATTACCTTAAGCTAAATATTTATGTAATTAAATTTTAAACGATCATAACTTTTTCCTATAGAAACAGAATTCGACAATTTCAGATGCGTTGGAATAGTGATGACGAAGGCTTCACAATGAAACCAATTTAGACAAGAATGGAAGTAATTAGAATTATTGATTAAATTAAACGTCGTGTTTAATTTAATTGAAAACAGTCATTTTATAATGATTTCTAAACCGATCAATGTGAGAACTCTCTCACTCAACTGAATTTTTTACAAGTTATAATAATCTTATTAAGATCCAACTAATGTGTGTATGTAATCTACATGGATTTTGATTATATACACACATCAAATCCATGTAGCTTACATACTCACATGAACAATTGTTTATTAATTATATATGAACGCAATGCAAACCCCATATGAGTCTTGAGAATACAATATGCCTACACTCTCTCATGTGTGTATGTACGCTACACGGATTTTGTTGTAAAACTCACACGGGTATTGGGATGATATTTTTTCACATCTCCCAAGTGTGTATATAAGCCAACTGATTGTGTAATAAACCCCACACGGGTCTTGGGATGACACTAATTCATATGTCTCCCTTATGTGTATGTAAGCTACATGGATATTGATGTAAACCCCACACGGGTATTGGAATAATATTTTTACACATCTCCCAAGTGTGTAAATAAATTATGATTGTTTGTGATGATGTTATAAACCCCACACGGTGTTGAATTTTTTGATTCAAATATTTTATACAGAGGATGTAATCAATTAATTTATTTGATTGATTTTATTAATGGAATGATTTAAATGATTAATTAATTGACTGATTGATTTGATTGATTGGTTGATTGATAAATTTTATCATAGAAGGAAAGATATGAAAGTTTATATTCTGAAGTTATTTTGTAGGGAGAATTTGGATATTTGCCTAGGTCTTCTATTCTCTATATATGCAGCCTTCTTGGTTAAATCAGGTGAGCAATCAGAAACCATGTATGATATTTGGAGAGGTTTTCGACCTCAAGGGCTTGCACCCTAGAGAGGAAGATGTAGGAATTTGGGCTGAGAGTGGTTATTCCTATTTACTATTGAAAGACATAGTTGGTGCCTTCAAGTAGATTCAAGGGTTTGTCGTCGTTCTTCATTGCTCTTCTGCTCCAAAAATATTTTTAATCATCTAGATATTCTTTCCCTATCTCAATAAGGTTATTGATTCAATTTTATTTTATTTATTTTGGTTTTGATCCATTGAGTGTAAACAAAATTTGTTTTTGTTAAATCAATAAAGAGGGTGGTTGGGTGGAATATTTGTGCATTGCTATTATTTAGGATTTATTATGTTGTTATTTTCAATCAAATTCATCTTCAAGTGATTAGGTGAAAAAAATCCGGATTTTCAAGTGTTTTGTTGAACTTTCATTGCATACAAAACCCCAACAGTTGGTATCAGAGCTCAGTTCATCGCATAACTTGGAGTGATTTTTGTAACGACCACGGGATTCGAGTAGGCTTTTCAACCATCCTTTCCTCCCTCGGCACTGGGCTAACCTCCCAGCGTGGCTTACAGAGATACCTCAGAACTGCTTTTACGGCCAGCCTCTCGACTCGACCAACCCACATTGTCGGGAGATGTAGGGGTAAGAGTCTCCCGTTCGCCACCTAACGCGAAGCGAGAACCCCCTATCATCCGTACCAATTAAGCAACCAGCTCTGATACCAACTGTAAAGGCCCGCAAATCCGTGCTATCTGGGTTGACTAAAAACACCACACATCCAACTCAAATAACACAGAAATACGACTCATTATTAGAAAGAAGTTAGAGGATGAGAAATAGAGAGAAAGAAATATTAGAATAGAAGAAAAACGAAGATCACAAACTCACAGCGGAACGAATAAAATATATTCTATAACATAACTTTTGAAATACAAATCTGTTTTGTACATAAATACATACCATCATCAGAGTACACATAACATTTGATTCAGCGGAAGTAACTCTAAATAACTAACGTTGAAGCCTCCAGCTTCAAGCTCCTCCAAGTGTATCTGTAAAAGCCTGAAACACTTGACTGCCCGTACAAATTTGGGCACCCAAGAGTTTAGGGAAAACAAAACAAAATAAACTCTGGGTCAGTCATGGGACTGGTGTGAGTAAACTCCAATCACTTGTTTAACTTTTAAAAATCCTTTCAAAAGAAAAGATAATAGTAAGACCAGCCCACACATAAACATGGACGGTTTTTACCTTACTATAACCCCAAAACACTTTGATACGAAAATCCAGTGATATTATAATAATGTCTACATCAAGTAAATAACCAAATAGCAGAACGCTTGCATCTCACGCTCCACATATATAGTATATAATCAAAAACCGCATGGCGCTTATTGGAGATTGGATTTCCAACACGACAAGGTATGGAACCACCTTCCGATGATGTATCTCTAGAGGCGAATACACCTGGGTTCAACAAGAACATCTTGCAACCCGGCCCTCACATGACCGACCACTCATTTCGCTTGAGTGTATCGAATGTATATCACCAACGGTTGGACTCAAACCACCGTTCCCGAATGGGCAGAATCGATAGATTTAGAAACAAAGGGAATTTCTCTAGATAGGTGATTATACACCCTAATGGGTGCGACCCACATAGCCATGCTGCCTGCCCGATTTTTGTCCTTTCCTGGTTGTTGAGGCCTGAGGCTACGATTACTTACCATTCCTTGATAACACAATCACTTTGAATGCCACATCGTCAGATCCGTTAATCACTAGTTAAGTTTGCACAAATATTCTGGATATTATGCTAAGGGATAAATCCGTTGCAACCATATATATTCATACAGACCAACCCAATTGATCTTTGGAAATACTCTGTCAGACATTCGTCCATTTACGTTCGTTCTGGGACTGAACGAAACCGAAGGCACTATTTCTATAAATAGAAAAGCCCTTGCACTTTACTCCGTCTTCAATATATTCAGCATACTTGGTTCGCAACGCTTATGCCGATACGGAGTGGTTCTTCGGATAATAATCCAACCGGTCTCTCCATATTGACAACGATGGTCAAAAACTTCGATAGTCTGTGATTTAACTATCGAATAAAAACAAGTGTTCATCCAACATATCAAACAAATCACTGGGCTCTTTAATTAATATTCATTAATTAAATCACTTCTCTATTCTCTTATCAATATTTGTTACCCAAATATTTCAATAACCATATTGGCTCTTTACGCTATTTTTGATTTCGTTTCCTTATCGAATTCTATATATATCGATATATAGATTTCTAATTGTCAAATTTCTTAAAAATATTCTAACTCCTTAAATTCCCGGAAAAATTCGCCATAACCTCCCCTGTATCGGGAGCATCGGGAAATTTCAAATAGCATCCCGGTATCTTCTAATCTCAAAAGGAAAAAGAAAAAGCCAAGCGGCTTGCCGATACGGCGCATAAAATCTCATATATGAATTAAACATGTACCTTTTTGTCGAGCATTTCATTTATAACTTCATATATCTCATCCCATACCTGCTTAACACATATTCACCTGTTTGCAATTCAATTCAATACCATCAAATCGTTTGAATTCAGTTTCGCCCATTTATTCTTTAAATCGGCCATCTTGCCTATTTTTCTCTTTTGTTTGAACATAGCATTTTTAAACAAAGTATTTAGCTTGTTCATAACCAAATTGAATTTCAATTCTAGTTTCCTTTTCGATTTCGAATATAAATTTCAAATCGAATTTACTTATTCAAACTCCAATATCCCTTCGAAAACTCATTAACTAATTTCTATTCAATTTAGTTAATTCTATTCAATAAATCAAAATCTGGTTTCTGTTTCAAAAATCATATTCATTTACACAACTTGAATTTGCATATATTTTACAACTCACTCTGAAATTTTCTAAATAGAAACTTCGGATTTTCTCGCTTAAAATCCTTTTATAATATTAAATAAACCGTTATGGGTTTTGAATAGTTCTGGCGCTGTTTTTCTGAAAATTTGATTTTGACATAACTCAAAATCTATACGACGAAATCCAGATTTTTCTCTTCCATTGGAAAACTATTATCAAATCGGTCCTGACGTTTCTTGTTTCGAAGAATTTCGACTTCAATTGTGTTCTGTATATTCAATTGAAGTTCGAATTGCTATTTTACGAACTGCAGCGCTGCGGCGAGTTCGTTTTAATTATATTTATATATATAAACGTTAAACTTCGTTTAGAATGAATTCAACTCCATTCAAACTTCATTTTCACTTTTATTTGAACTCTATATTCAAATTCAAATTTCACTTCTATTGAATACTATATTCAAATTCCATATTTCAAATTCCGTTGGAATTATATAGCTAAATCCCATAGTTTAAAATTCCATTTGAATGCTATATTCAAATTCTATAATTTAAATTCCATTTGAATTCCTTTTTGAATTCTACATTCAAATCCCCTATTCAATTCTCTTCGAATTCAAATTCTATATTTATTCTATTGAATTTCAAATACCCAAACTCCGATTCAATTCTATTTTGAAATTTCAAATATTCAACCCCTTTTTATTTCTATCATTCAAATTCTGTTTAAATCCTCTTATTTGAATTCTATTTCAAATCTAGTTTCAAACTAGATTTGAATATAGAAATTCAAATGAAGTTTGAAACTAGATTTGAAATAGAATTCAAATAAGAGGATTTAAACAGAATTTGAATGATAGAAATAAAAAGGGGTTGAATATTTGAAATTTCAAAATAGAATTGAATCGGAGTTTGGGTATTTGAAATTCAATAGAATAAATATAGAATTTGAATTCGAAGAGAATTGAATAGGGGATTTGAATGTAGAATTCAAAAAGGAATTCAAATGGAATTTAAATTATAGAATTTGAATATAGCATTCAAATGGAATTTTAAACTATGGGATTTAGCTATATAATTCCAACGGAATTTGAAATATGGAATTTGAATATAGTATTCAATAGAAGTGAAATTTGAATTTGAATATAGAGTTCAAATAAAAGTGAAAATGAAGTTTGAATGGAGTTGAATTCATTCTAAACGAAGTTTAACGTTTATATATATAAATATAATTAAAACGAACTCGCCGCAGCGCTGCAGTTCGTAAAATAGCAATTCGAACTTCAATTGAATATACAGAACACAATTGAAGTCGAAATTCTTCGAAACAAGAAACGTCAGGACCGATTTGATAATAGTTTTCCAATGGAAGAGAAAAATCTGGATTTCGTCGTATAGATTTTGAGTTATGTCAAAATCAAATTTTCAGAAAAACAGTGCCAGAACTATTCAAAACCCATAACGGTTTATTTAATATTATAAAAGGATTTTAAGCGAGAAAATCCGAAGTTTCTATTTAGAAAATTTCAGAGTGAGTTGTAAAATATATGCAAATTCAAGTTGTGTAAATGAATATGATTTTTGAAACAGAAACCAGATTTTGATTTATTGAATAGAATTAACTAAATTGAATAGAAATTAGTTAATGAGTTTTCGAAGGGATATTGGAGTTTGAATAAGTAAATTCGATTTGAAATTTATATTCGAAATCGAAAAGGAAACTAGAATTGAAATTCAATTTGGTTATGAACAAGCTAAATACTTTGTTTAAAAATGCTATGTTCAAACAAAAGAGAAAAATAGGCAAGATGGCCGATTTAAAGAATAAATGGGCGAAACTGAATTCAAACGATTTGATGGTATTGAATTGAATTGCAAACAGGTGAATATGTGTTAAGCAGGTATGGGATGAGATATATGAAGTTATAAATGAAATGCTCGACAAAAAGGTACATGTTTAATTCATATATGAGATTTTATGCGCCGTATCGGCAAGCCGCTTGGCTTTTTCTTTTTCCTTTTGAGATTAGAAGATACCGGGATGCTATTTGAAATTTCCCGATGCTCCCGATACAGGGGAGGTTATGGCGAATTTTTCCGGGAATTTAAGGAGTTAGAATATTTTTAAGAAATTTGACAATTAGAAATCTATATATCGATATATATAGAATTCGATAAGGAAACGAAATCAAAAATAGCGTAAAGAGCCAATATGGTTATTGAAATATTTGGGTAACAAATATTGATAAGAGAATAGAGAAGTGATTTAATTAATGAATATTAATTAAAGAGCCCAGTGATTTGTTTGATATGTTGGATGAACACTTGTTTTTATTCGATAGTTAAATCACAGACTATCGAAGTTTTTGACCATCGTTGTCAATATGGAGAGACCGGTTGGATTATTATCCGAAGAACCACTCCGTATCGGCATAAGCGTTGCGAACCAAGTATGCTGAATATAATGAAGACGGAGTAAAGTGCAAGGGCTTTTCTATTTATAGAAATAGTGCCTTCGGTTTCGTTCAGTCCCAGAACGAACGTAAATGGACGAATGTCTGACAGAGTATTTCCAAAGATCAATTGGGTTGGTCTGTATGAATATATATGGTTGCAACGGATTTATCCCTTAGCATAATATCCAGAATATTTGTGCAAACTTAACTAGTGATTAACGGATCTGACGATGTGGCATTCAAAGTGATTGTGTTATCAAGGAATGGTAAGTAATCGTAGCCTCAGGCCTCAACAACCAGGAAAGGACAAAAATCGGGCAGGCAGCATGGCTATGTGGGTCGCACCCATTAGGGTGTATAATCACCTATCTAGAGAAATTCCCTTTGTTTCTAAATCTATCGATTCTGCCCATTCGGGAACGGTGGTTTGAGTCCAACCGTTGGTGATATACATTCGATACACTCAAGCGAAATGAGTGGTCGGTCATGTGAGGGCCGGGTTGCAAGATGTTCTTGTTGAACCCAGGTGTATTCGCCTCTAGAGATACATCATCGGAAGGTGGTTCCATACCTTGTCGTGTTGGAAATCCAATCTCCAATAAGCGCCATGCGGTTTTTGATTATATACTATATATGTGGAGCGTGAGATGCAAGCGTTCTGCTATTTGGTTATTTACTTGATGTAGACATTATTATAATATCACTGGATTTTCGTATCAAAGTGTTTTGGGGTTATAGTAAGGTAAAAACCGTCCATGTTTATGTGTGGGCTGGTCTTACTATTATCTTTTCTTTTGAAAGGATTTTTAAAAGTTAAACAAGTGATTGGAGTTTACTCACACCAGTCCCATGACTGACCCAGAGTTTATTTTGTTTTGTTTTCCCTAAACTCTTGGGTGCCCAAATTTGTACGGGCAGTCAAGTGTTTCAGGCTTTTACAGATACACTTGGAGGAGCTTGAAGCTGGAGGCTTCAACGTTAGTTATTTAGAGTTACTTCCGCTGAATCAAATGTTATGTGTACTCTGATGATGGTATGTATTTATGTACAAAACAGATTTGTATTTCAAAAGTTATGTTATAGAATATATTTTATTCGTTCCGCTGTGAGTTTGTGATCTTCGTTTTTCTTCTATTCTAATATTTCTTTCTCTCTATTTCTCATCCTCTAACTTCTTTCTAATAATGAGTCGTATTTCTGTGTTATTTGAGTTGGATGTGTGGTGTTTTTAGTCAACCCAGATAGCACGGATTTGCGGGCCTTTACAATTTTGGATTGAAGATTGTAGATATCAGTGATGATGTTGCTTTTGTGGATGACTTTTTTTGATGGTAGATATTAGGGGATTTTAAAGCCTATGATGGTGGATGTTCCAAGCCTAAATGGTCTAATTGATGGAGATGAGAAGAAGCCCTCTGATATGGATGAGGGAAGGTAGAAGAACATGAAAAAGAAGATGGGTGACGGTTGAAGAACCTAGTCCACAATAAGGTGGAGAGGTTAATATGGCACTACCAATAGCCCTAAGGTGGAGGATCATGGTATCGACAATGGTCTAGATGTTGATGATGCTCGAGGGATCCCCGAGATGAAGAGTTCATGTCAAACAGAAGACGAATGTTGAGTTGTGAATTCCATAAAGACGAGATGGAGATCTTGTGGTATTGCAAACACTTTTTAGACCCCTAGTTTTTGCGTGGTGCAGCTCACGTGGCAGATGCATCTTTTGCAGGCAGTGGGTTGTGTTTGTAATTGAGGTACGGTCGTAGTCCTTTCAAATCGACTAGGGCGTATCTTGTTGCCTTGAAATCGAGGTTGGTCTTAATTTAGAGTAGGTGTTGTTGAAAGAGCTAGGTTGACTTGTTTGTGGATTGTTGGAGATATGTGATATTTGAATCAAGGCGGAGTGTTGAATTATTTGATTCAAATATTTTATGAAGAGAATGTAATCAATTAATTGATTTGATTAATTGATTGATTGATTGATTGACCAATTGATTTGATTGATTGGTTGATTGATTGATTGATTGATTTTATCATAGAAGAAAAGAAATGAAAGTTTATATTCTGAAGGTATTTTAAAAGGGCATTTTGGATATTTGCCTAGGTCTTCTATTCTCTATATATGCAACCTTCTTGGTTAGATCAGGTGAACAATCAGAAACCATGTGAGATATTTGGAGAGTTTGTCTACCTCAGGGGCTTGCGCCCTGGAGAGGAAGATGTAGAAATTTGGGCTGAGAATGGCTATTCTTATTTACTACTGAAAGACGTAGTTGGTGCCTTCAGGTAAATTCAAGAGTTTGTCATCATTCTTCATTGATCTTATGCTTCAACAATATTTGTAGTCATCAAGATATTCTTTCCCTACTCAATAAGGCTGTTGATTCAATTGTATTTTGTTTATTTTTGGTTTTGATCCATTGAGTGTAAACAAAATTTATTTTTGTTGAATAAATAAAGAGGGTGGTTGGGTGGAATATTTGTGTATTGTTATTATTTTCGATTTATTGTGCGTTATTTTCAATCAAATTCATCTACAAGTGATTGAGTGAAAAAGATCATGTTTTTCGGGCGTTTTATCAAACTTTTGATGCGCACAAAACCCCAACACACAGGTATTGGTGTGAAGATAAACATTGATCATAACCCCAAGTGTGTAGACTATCAATCTGTTGAATTGTTAGAACTGTATAAGCGTTATTTATTTAATTTAAAGCTTATATGGTATAGTGCACTTTGTGTTTAAAATTGGATGCAGAATGTGGATGAACGGATGTTTAATAGTTATTTACAACTATTGTCGAATACATATAATGTATGAAATTTATATAAATTTATTTATATGGATATTAGTTAAGAGTTCATTCCAATTTGGAATAAAACTGAGTATTTTAGTAATATAATATTCGATAAAAAGGAAGTTTGGATTTTGACGTCCGATTTAGGATAGATGAAAAGGTATAAAAATATCGATGAATTTTCGTATTAAACCAACTAGTTTTGATTCAATTTTCATTCGATTTTGGCATGTGAAAAGTTTCAATTCGAAATGAATAGTAATTTTCTAAAGTGAAGTTTAGTTAGGTTATTTAGCTAACGTTTTAAAAGAAATTTCATTTCAAAAGTTCCTTGTTTATTTTTATTACGAATGACAGGAAACTGTGAAATAAAAATAACAAGTTTTGGAAAAATGATACTATTTAAATGATTAAAATAACATTAAAAATGGTTTAATATTAAAATATGTGATTTTGAAGAGAAACGACGGAAATAGAATTTCCGATGATGGTTACATATATTTTATACAACTTATAAAATATTTTGGAAGACGTTTCAATTTATTTTAAAATTCATAAATCGATTCGGGATTGAATATGACATATCACGTAGCGACAGTTCATGAACATCAACCAGTAACTTCGAATTGACGTACCAGGAGATCTGACCGTCAGATTCTCCTGGAAATGGAAGCGTTGGATTCATAATGAAATGAGCTTTTAGATAAAATATATTTTTTAAGGTCCAACGGTTTGATTCTAAAATAAATCTAAATCTATTTTGGAAAAGGTCGCTATGGATGCAGTTTGGTGGCCGGAATTGGAAACCGGCTGTAAGAACCTTATTAAAATTATTATAATATAAATAAGTTATCTAAAATCATAATAAATGATTGGAAAGATTTTGGATGGAATATTTCAAGTTTAAAAGGATAAAAGATGTTTTTATCTGAATAAGCTGCTTAACAACTAGAGTACAGAACCACAAGGAATATACGATGATTCCTGAGGGTACAGTATAGTCTCACCTATGAGATCTAACTGGAAATTATTCCACTAGGCAAGGGGTGTGAAGAACCGAAAGGATATCAGATATTCGACCAAGATCAGACGATGTTTTCTAAAGATAAATAATCCAATGGTTTTAATTAACATATTGGATTGTAAATGGTTTTAATATAAGCATAGATTTCCGATATATGAATTGGATTGGATTTGCAATGGAAATAATCTTCGGATGTTTCGGTATTGGATTCCGTAGCTATACGGATATCATTGAGGAATTTGGAAGATATAGATATCGTTATTCTGATACGATATCTGCTGGTTTCAGAATTTGATATTGAATATAAGTCGATACGATTTATATTCAAAGCCTTCTATTTAATATCAAATTGAATTTTGGGTTTGTTGTGAATGGTGTCTTTAATAATACTGTTCTCAAACCCCGTTGAAAATGGAATTTGAGATGTAAATCATTTAAGTAAGATTTAATAGAGCTTTCCAATTTAACAAACTTAATTGGAATTAAATGAAAGTTGATTTTTGGGTTTATCATAAACGATGTTTTAAATAACATTTGTTCATTAACACAGTTAAAAACATGATTAGTTTCCTATACATTGAATAGTAATTAAATAATGATTTATGAGATTAAAACTGTGTTAGAGTTTCAATGAATCTTTAATTAGATAGAAATGAAAAAGGGGTACTTAAATTTACCGTAATACAAGAAGTGTTCGGTATGGAGTACCACTAGTTTTACTCCATCCGATAAATGAATCTTTAATTAGATTTAAAATGGAAAGGAGTAATCAAATTTATTGTAACACGATGGGTGTTAGGTATGGAGTACAACTCCATGGGATGAATAAGTTATGGTGGGATTACGATATGAAATATTAATTCATGTAAGAATCGTTTATCCCAGTAAGATTTGTAAACCTTAAGCGCAAAATGATATTACAAAATCTGCTGAAATGATTTTCCAAGAAGGATTTAACCAATAAGTTTAAATGAAATAAATCTTCATAAGATTTATAGGGATAATTCCCATGTAATGAATATTTGAATAAAAGAATAGTTTGGATTGGAATGAGATCGTTGATATGTTTATATATCACCTGATTTTAAAGCGCAAGTTATTCGGAAAGGCCAGGTTTAACCTATTCTGAATAACTGTTACGATGATTAATATTCGAAGATATGAAGATGGTGGTTGAAAACCGAAGATATTCGCATCTTTGGGCTATTACTGATGTCTCAATTGGGATGTACACCCAAGATGAGGTAATAAGTGGTGATCGTAAAGACGTACTTAGAGATCGAAAGGATATGTGAGGGTCTCTCTCCTGTATTGGACATATGGGGCGAGGAATAAGGTGCCTCCAATTTCGTTCAGACCTAGAACAAACTTGCGAATGGAATGTGTGTTTGACAATGTATCTTATGCTATATTAATTGATCTCTACTAAATATGTATATCTATTTGGTGGCGGAGAATATTCTCTTAGCTTAACACCCTTCTCTGAGACGTACGAGCTCAGAGGTTATATATTGGTGGACATCAGTTGTATGGTATGAAATGACGATGTGGGATTCTGAGATGCATGGATCAAAGCTTTTATTGAAAAGCGGAGCTTTGTGGATGATGATCAAAGCATGGATGATATAACATAGCTTTGTGTTATGGCGTTAATTCATGAGCTTCACACCTCAGTATGAGTCAAAAATGGGATGAAGGACAGTAGGTGGGACATGCATTTATTTATATCTAGAAGTGTTGCCTCGGTAAACCCAGACAATTTTACTTATGTGGATGTTGGAATTGAGGCGCTTCGAATATGTCCGCACAAGGCCAGGGTGGTTCACGTACTGACCAAGAGGTCTGATAGGACCGGGAAACGTATGATTCAAGAAATTCCAATCAGCGACGTACTGTTGACCGGCTCTGCCGCTCCAAAGGGATAGGTTGTTCCCTGGGACATCTTGCTAGAGATGTTCCAAAATTCGGTGAGGAAGATCCCTTGCCTCGGATCATGATGGAAATCCAAATTCCAATACGTGATTTTACGACTTTAGTTATATACCTGCGGTGGTATAGCAAGATGGGGTATTATTCCATCTAAGATTGATACATTTATATTCGAAATTGTTTTCTGCACAATAAACTTATAATAATAATAATAATAAAGAAATATCATGTTTCTAGCATGTTTGACTATTATAAGGTAAAACACTATCCATTGGCTTGCGCTTGCATTGTGTGATGAGACTTGAGTCTTATAACAGCTTCATTTTTCAAAAAACATTGCGTGGTTTTTGTTTTAAAACTGGTATTCATGTGGAGGAAACCCGTTCTGTGTCATACGACATGTCCCCGATATACCCAACTTTGAAATAAAGTTAATAACTATTTTCGTTCTCATACCAGTCCATGTCTGATCTGGAGTTTATTGTTTTCCACCTAAACTTTGGGTGCCCGTATTTTCCATACGGACAACTAGTATTTTTGGTTTTGCAGGTATTTTTATAACAGGATCCTAGTTTTGGCTAGAGCTATGCTCTGGATTATTTTGGAATTTTCTATTGTTTGTATTTATGTATATATATTTCCGCTGCATTGTAATTTAGTAATCTCTGATATATTCTTGTACTCTGATTTAATATTATTGTAATAGCAATGAAAACTCTTTTGCGCTCTAGTCTGATGCATCGTGTTCTCTTAACAATCCATGTTTGGGACGGTTGGAGTCGATCTGATGCTCGGGTCGAGCCGGGTCCGAATTTGGGTTGTTACAAGAATTTTTCGTTTGGTTTTCAAATTACATATACAAGCTAAAAAATTATGTTGTTGACGCAGGGTTAAAACATCTTGCATAGGATTATTAAGAGTGGTCGAGATATATCCAATATATTTCGTCAAATGATATAAATTTAATAACAAAGAATACGCACTACAATAAAATGACCCGATTACAACTATCATAAACGTCACTTGCAATAGAGGTTTTTTACAACTGTTCTATTTTGAAAGTTGTAATAGTTTAGTTTTCAACTACTCTTTTATGCTGGTAGCTGTAAAAGATGCCTGTTACAGCTGCTCATGGGTAGTTGTAATATATGCTTATTTTTTACAACTCTTTTTTCTTGCCAGTTGTATTAAATGTCTATTACAACTCTTTTCGTCAGTTGTAAAAAATTTCAATATTTCACAGTTACTATTTTTTACTAGTTGTAATAAATGTCTATTACAACTCTTTTCGTCACTTGTAAAAGATGTTAGTTGTAATAGGTGTCCATTACAACTCTTTTTGTTAATTACAAAAGATGTTTGTTTTTAATCATTTTTCTTTTTGATTGGTTAAAATTTTCTCTTTTCTATATCTAATAATTATAATTAAATAATAATACTTAATAATTAGTAATTAAATAATCAATAAAAAATATGATTAATAATTTATATCAATAAATATTATTTAATAGTCAATGATTGATATAATATTAATAAATAAAAAGTAATAAATATTATTTAATAATCAATTTTATAGCAACCTAGCAAATTAATAATTACTATGAATATTAATAATTAACATTTATTAATTAAAAATAATAATAAGCTTTTGATTATTAGTATTTAATTGTTGATAATTGGTTGTATACATAATGATTAACTTTCAATAACAAATATTAAATTATAATTAGTACGTTATAAATAATAATTAAAAATTGAAAAGCAATAATTGATTGTAAATAAGTAATAATTAGTGATTAATTTTTTCTTGTTTGATCGATTTATTATTTATTGTTCACTAATTACCACTGAAAATTATAATGTATATCTTGAAAAGATTGAAAATTATAAATTAGTTAAAACAAGTTTTGAATATACGTAAAATTCGTTAAAAATTGTGAGTGTTTAAAGCAATTTGATATTACAACATTTAATATTTACTATTGATTATTATTAATTAATAATTGCTATTAGTAATTAAGAATTAATAATAAATATTTAAGGCCAATATTTAATATTTACTATTTAATAATTAATTTTTAACAATTAATGACTAATAAGCAACATTTGATAATTAGAAGTAATATTAATATGTAATAGTTATAGTTCTTAATTTTATTTAACCATTAATATTTCAAAAAGTTTAGAAGTTGTGAAAAAAATTACATTTTGAATATTCATTAAATTTTGAAATTTCATAAATTCAAAAGTCATCAAATAAAATTTTAAGTAAATTTAAAACTTTATAAAATATTCAAATGTAAAAAAAGTTATACATCTTTTTTTTAATTTAGCATTAAATTTTCATTTTATTTCTTAAGTCGAATGGACTTCAAAGACGAAGCGGCTATTTAAATGACTTAACCTAAAAGAATTGATTCGAGAGTGCTTAACGGGTCATTATAAGAAACAACATTCGAACTTACTGTGTGATGCCTGCTTTTTCTTATTCGGGCTCACTAATATAATTTATTGTGTGATGCCTGGCTTTTCTTTAACTAAAACCTTCCTCATCGAGTCCCCATTTTCCAAATGCCAACTCGTTCGTTTCCCTAAATTATCTAGGGTTTCACGAAATCCATTAGTTTTCTACACAATGCATCATGACCGAGTAAGTGGTAAATAGATTCTCAACTTCAGAAATGAGAGAGCAGGAGCTTTCCAGGCATAGCACATGACTGGAGCGCGATTCTACACTTTGGCAACAGCAGCAACTCAACCGCGATGATGAATCATATTAGGTTTTAGCTCTAATTACGCGGCCTGGGGTGGCGAAGACTCCTAGAATTCGACCAAACAAATGACAATAGTCAGTAAGCAACTCCAGTGCATGGTATGGATCTTCAGTTTTGATTTGTTGTTTGCATGTTAACAACAACAAAAGGTACTTCGTTTAAGTATTTCTCATTTTATTTGCATTTCCGATGTTAGTAAAAAAAAAATCCCTCTTCGATTTTAAGAAAATTTTGATATATCGTTATTTTGATTTGTTCTGAAATTAGATTGGAAAACCAAAAGAACACCGACTTGGTATCTTATAAAAATTATATCCTTATGTTCTAAATCATAACAAATGGATTATAGTGTAGCTTTTATGTTACATAAATGAACTAGTTTCTCATGTGGTCGATCACCAGTAGTTTCTATCATATCAGTGCTATAAATTTATCATTTTCTCCTTTATGTTCTTTCTCTGAAAAACTGATATAATAATAAAATTTTGATACGGTTATCATAAAAGAAAATTTTGTTAATAAATTGAAGTCAAGAAAAAGCACAGAGGATTATTGATATGGGAGTAGCTTTCCTAAAATGAGCAACTTTGTTCTTATAATGTTAAATTTTTTCCAGCTATGTTTGAAGATGCATCAGTGCATGTGTAGGTGCATTTTGAAACAATGCCAGTTCAAGTTTTTTTTATATGTTTCTAGCAGATCTATATTTCATAAAAGGAGTTTATTATCATGATATAATTACAAGGATTCATTAACTGTCTTGATTTGTTTCCTCCTAATAGATTATTGTTTCTTATCATACTGTTTTACAAGTTTTTTCCTCTCAAAACCATGTTATAAAGTCAAAATAAACTTGCATAACTACAAACAACATATACCCAAATCATAGTCTACCACAATTCACTTTTATTTATTCAAACCTAAAAGTGACTAGAACTCACCGAATAAGGGGTCTTGAGTTCTGGGATCTGAATTCTGTAATTGATTAGCATTCCCTTGTTGTAGACAATTTCGTTGTTGTAGTTTTAGGCTTGATTTGAATTGAATTGTTGTCTTTAATTTGCTTCTAGTTGGTGGCGGCTACTCTAGGGTTTGGAGTGACAACATGACGGCTACTGATCTAATTTTGATTTGATTCTAGGGTTTGAGTCTACACACGTTTTTATAGAATTTCAATTTAATTATAGCCATCAGATGACCTTAGGGTTAATCAAAACCACTCAGTCCAGATTGGAACTATCCAGAAACCCTAATGACTCATTAACTAGTCAGAAATGACTCAGCACTGACTCACCGTTCGAACCAGAGCTTCAGAAATCTATGCAGATTTTTACCTCGGCCTGGGCGCACCTGCCAAGTGCGCCAGTGCAATATTGCATGGGCGCACTTCCCAAGTGCGCCATTGCACTCTGGCCCATTTCCGGTTTTTCTGCCTAACTTCGTTCGTCCATATCTTCTTCATACGGCATCCGTTTTACGCAAACTAGGACTCTATCTCAACTAGAATTCCGAGACGAACGCAATGGCATAACCCGTTTCCCTTAATTCCCACATTTGAAATTAAGTATTCTTTAATTTAGTTAATCTGATTATTCAAAAATTCGGGGTGTTACATTCTCCCCTCCTGAAAGGATTTCGTCCCGATCATGCAATCTTAATTTTTTAATCCTAACACTATTTAGTACTGGTTGGTTTATTTTCATCTGATGTGCTATTATATTTTGGAGATTATCTTGTTATATGTCATAAAAATCTTTAACTGCTGTAGTGTTTGTTTGACAATCAATTATTCTTGTGTATGGCCTAATTACTGCACTTCATAGACTAACCATTATTATGTTTTCTCTTTAAACTGGAACAAAACTTATTACTTTTACGTTCTTCTTCTGGACAAAAAAAAACGTGTGGGCTCCTTTGAGTTAGCCTTGTACTTTTTTGCTTTTGTGTAGATATGAATTTATTTATCATAGTGATTGATTGGAACCTAATATGCATAGGAATATTAGTGAAAGCTTATATACAAATTCATAATGGTAAGATGACAATATATAGACTAATGATACACCTCGATAGGAATAAAATAAAACTTAAATATGATAAGCATCATAAAATTAGTAAACTGAGGAGGTGGTATCCATAATACTGATAGGCATCTTACAGGCGAAACGTTTACTTAAATCATCACAACATTCCTTGCTAAAAAAAATTTGAAACATATTTCCAGCTTGGAAACTCATTTTAGACTAGTCTAATATTAAAATTACAGTTACATGTTTGAAAAGGGAAAGTAGTAAGAAACTGGTATTTGGAATAGACACAAATAAAATAATAACATGGTCGACCATAGTCATACGAATGACCTATAAATCAGTAGTTTGAAAATTTTCAAACTGAACTGTGTATGTATTTGTATTTTTTGAGTACAACTTTACAAAATTTACAGCCCACTTTTAGGGATACATGAAATTCATTGTAAAACAACAAGGTGTTATAGCTAAAGCAGCCTGAGCTGTTACCAAATTAAAAACATAATATAATTGATCAAAGTATTAACTTTCTTATATCAAAGCATACATTCGCATTTGAATTCACAATCATGTCCAAAGTAATTAGGATTTGCTACAGTGTCCAAAAAAAGGGGATAGGTCTGGCTTAACGAATGGATTTTAGAAGAGCAATTTTTTTGTCGTTGACATGCATTTATATGGAAATTTGGGTGTTGTTTCCAGCGGAATATCATATGATACAGTTATGTTCCATGCTACATTATAAAAATCGTACAAAAATAAATAATTATACATTCCTTTGGTAACATTTTTCATCTTTAACTGATTTATCCCATAGGATTTTGCATAACAATTTTCATTAAATTAGCCAAACTTACGTTCAAAAAATATTTCAGCTTTTGTTCAGTGATTGCATATGGGTAGGGAACACAAGTACCATTCTTTTACTCAGAATTTTCCTGGTATAGTTGGGTAAGATTTTTTTTTTTATACATAGTTCTTAGTTTGTATGGGTTAAGTGCAAACAAGGTATTTATTCTGCTCACTTGCATGTCAAATTGGCTTTTTATGTTTGAAAGTACCATGTATGTCATACATTTTGTATTCCATGCATGTGAAAGATATACTATATTTCTATTCCATTTAAATTACAACTATCATCTCAAAACTCAGAACATGATGAAATAAACTTTAAGTTGTTAGGAAATAGAATTGGCCAACCATGCATGTTGCAAATCAATTTTCTTAATGGTGATAAAGGCCACAGAGAGCAAAGGATTTATCTCTGGGTTGATCCAACTGAAGCCAACTATGCTTGCTCTGTTCTCTGGAACATGCATCGAATTATGTATGTCTTTTATTCCTATTTTGTGCATAAATTTTTATATACATTTTATTTCTTTAGTGGTGGTTTCATAAATAAAAAAAAAATCTTTTTTATATGCAGCTACATTATGCAGTAGTAGTCTTCATCTTTGTGTACTTTCTTTGGTGGATTCTTAACAGAGAGTCAATGTGAAAAAGTTACTGGGAAGGGAAGTTTGGATGAGCGATAACTTCGTGGTTTTCCTGGTTATGATAGCCATTGCAATCGTAATCAAATTGTTAGCAAATATTTCTCAAGTGTATGTACTTTTATTGATATTTGTTATTGATTTAGATATGTTTTGTAATAGAGTTATAAATTCAAAATGGGTGTAAACTTGACTTGTTTTCAATTATTATGAATGTGAACGGTTCTTGTTGTTTTGAATAACTTAAATGATTGTGGATGTCATTAATGAAATATTGGTTTTAACTATAATGTTATGAAATTTATGGTTAATAGTGGTTGTAAGAGTTGAATTATAAATGTATGTTGCAACTAAAAAAATATTTGTTGCAATCGTCATTATAGGTTGAATTAGATTCTAAAACTTTTATAAACAACTATGAATTGTTAGCACAACTGACGAAAACAGTTGTTGAAATGTTAAAATGCAACTGCTAAAACAGTTGTAAATAAGTCTTTTACAATTGCCTTAAGCACTTGAAAGAGGTTCTTTTACATCTTTCAAAAACAATTGTAAAATAGCTATGCTCTAGTCCGCTGTTGTAGCTCAGCTAGTAAGGATATGCGGCGCTCACCCAAGAGGTTGAGGGTTCGATTCTCACCAATTATAGTTATAGTTGAGATTTACCTAGAGTGTGTGGAGGGGGAATTTGCATACTTCCTCAGAGTTTGCAAGCGAAGCTTGGTTCTCTAGGTATTCAAAAAAAAATGCTCTATTACAACTATGGATATAAAGACCGATGGACGTTAGTTGTAATAAACCTATTACAACTATTTTTGGCAGTTGCAAAAGGTTATTTCAATTGTAGTTACAGTGCAAAAAAATTAACTAATAATACAGGTATATTTGTTAAACATAGTGACGTTCTAAAAAATCACATATTTTTTATGATGTTTTAACACAAATTTTGCAACTGACATATTTCTCATGACCCACAATGGAGGTGCTTCTATTTAGTGCAATTGTTTTAGCATAGTTCTAGGTTTTGAAATTAATGTGCACAAGAATTATAATCTTAGTGAAATAAAGCATACATCACATTATCACAAATACAATCCTTCTATACTAGCCAAGAAAGCATTGCTAATTTATTACGCTCCTAATCCATTTAAAAAAAAGATAAAGCAGATTGATTGGCAGTTTTTTAAACAAATGCTAGATTTACGTTCCATGGAAAGAATATTTCAGAGAACAAGCAGACTTAAGCAAAAAAAAACAAAAAACAAAATAATAATCATAGACGGTCACATGGATTTTGGACTTTTTATAAATGAATTAAACTTTTTAGTAAAAGCGACCGAGAGTACGGAGGAAAATATCATAGAATACGAGACCGAATCCAAATCAGAAGACGATGATGACAAATATTAATGATGAATATTATCATGTTAGTTATAACATAATTATGCAATGTATGACGTATATTTTGCAATTCATGCAACTATGTTGAATTCTTGATGTACTCCGAAAATGATGTAACTATGAATCCAAATCTGCTTATCATTATATATATCTTTTATGTCATTTGTGTTTCTGTCTATTTAGAAATTTATATTAAAACTGCAATGTAATATGTTTATCCTTGGAATATGAGACCCAATCTATTTAGGTATATATGACTCAGTTTACATTTCTATCATTTATGCCATTTAACTGTAAAAAATGTTTCATTACCATGTTATTGTTCTCTTTTAAAATGATGTTTATGTGATAGGTATATAAATTTTGTTGAAAGGTATGAGTTCTCCCCTTTCTTCTGGGGGGCAAAGGCAGTGGTCCATCGCAGTAGTCATGTAACTCCCGGCCTCTATACTCGCATTAGCCAAGGCCATTGTAAGCATGGTGTCAACTAACCCAAAGAATAAGGTTGTTGAAGAGCGACCATCTGTATATTAGCTTTGAACGAGTGTTTAATATGTCGGATAATATGGTAAAACTTTTTGGATCTCATGAGGGAATCCAACACATCGAAATCAAGTCCAAATCTACTACACAGTGGCTATATGTAATTCAGAAAACAATATAAAATACATAACAATAATTCATAGTCAGATGTAGAAATTCATATCACTAAGGCGGAATAGATATGAATAATAACACATGAGTATAAACACAACGCTAGTGGTCAAAATCGATCCACTATACAACATAGGAATAGGAACAAGCGCAATCCCAAAAGAATAAGTATGCATGAAATCTAAGATATATATATATATATAATTAAGAACTACAACCCTAATGTAGATAGCAAAAATCCAAAAGGCGGTCCATGCCAGAAGTCCAAAATAAGCACCTGTATACTCAGTCTGACCCGAGTAATATTTATAAGAATAAACAATAAACGGATTAGTCTAGTTGTACTCATCACAATAAACTAAGATATAAATAAAGATATAAACAGATAATGACATAGGGGCAATAACAATAAATGATCTCAAAAGTGTGAAATCTCGGAAATGTCCATAAAATATATCAAAGAAAACTCGGCACTATATAAGGAATATATCAATAACAAAGAAACTAAGATTGATAAATTAGTATCGATACGAGAATTGACAATACATATGTCAATTGAAACTAAGATTCAAGACATCAATAAATTCGAAATCTAGAATATCCCAAGGAAGGGGAACAACAAATGAATATTCATGAGAAATGATGTGTCCCATCAAGTCTACATGAAAATAGGAAATGCGATAACAACACAAGGATATTCATGAGAAATGATGTCACCCATCAAGTCTACATGAAATATAATACATGATAACAATAAGAGAATATTCATGAGAAATGATGTCATCTATCAAGTCCACATGAAATAAAATATATTATATCGCGTATCTCGCTGATGCGAAATGATTCGAAGATCAACGATATAAACAAATGAACCGAAGTTCCTCGGGATGATCCGAAGATCATCGTGAATCCGAAGATCGCGTGAGCCGAAGCTCCTCGGGATGATCCGAAGATCATCGATGTGACCCAAAGGTCAGAATGATCTAATTTGACCAAGTTTAGTGTAAACTACGCCAAGCTAGTAAATGTAAGAGTCGAGCTACATGTCCCATAACCACTTGCTCTACTCGAATATTTACAAACAAGTTGTATATTCCACTAGAAATACGAAACGATCATTGCCAATGTGTTCAATCGAACGAGTCCAAGAATTAACCATTAAAGCAAACACAAGGGGTCATAGTCCTTATTTTTACTAAGGCATTTAATTAGATTTCTCATACGAATGAGAAAAAGGTTTATCAAATATATACTAGTAGATTTGTAAATCAATTTATAAAATAACTTCATATAATGAAGTCTAATTAGAAACCAATTTGGAAAATAACTAAATATAATGAAGTGGAGTTAAAAAAACTGTTTAGTAAAAGATTTGGTATCTACTAATAATTAAAAACCCTTTTTATATCATTTCAAATTGGCAAATCTCGTGTAATATTGATCGAATTAACGATCAAATAAAGAACTCACGTTTTAATAATGTAGATGAAACCCCACGACTATCGATTATAATATTCATTCACTAGAATGAATCAAAAGTTCTTGAAATCGAGATGCAGAAATCTGCGAATCAGAGAAACTGCAAAGTCACAAACGAAGGCGAAATGGGCCGAAACTCGGCCGGGAATGAGCTCAAATGGACCTAATATGTTGACCATGGTCTCCACTGGTCAGCAGTCCAGAAACAGGATTCAGACATCTAACCTAAAAATTCAAACATCTGAATTTGCATTTTGCTGAACCAGCAAGGATTTAATTCATTTTCGAGCTATTTCAGACGTCTGAATTATTTTGACCAGATGTCTGAATTAAGATTCAGACGTCTGAGTTAAAAAATTCAGACATTTGAATTTTGTTCCATTTGTTTTTATAATTATTTAAAGCTGGTCAGACGTCTGACCTAAAATGTTCAGACGTCTAAATCTGCTTCAGAGCAAAGTCTGGCATAGAAAACAAGCTTAAAATCATATCGGTAATTGCCCGAAGGCCTATGATGTTATATACATGTAAACGAGGCTTCTATAGCTTGTCGAAGCAACTCACAACACAACATTTCACATGCATGAACATGTATACACTAGATGGAATGATTCGGTTTATAAATTCAAATAAGAAGTAAATTCCAATCCAAAGCATACCAAAGCAATTCAAGCGACTTGTGAAGAGTTAGAACTTTGTCGGGGAATAATAAAGCTTCACAACATAACCAAATCAACTCATAGCATACGCATTAGATCGTATGAACAATCCTTATCATAATTTTCAACTCAATGAAACATAAATACATGAAATCGGCTAAGTTACCCTAACCTAACCAATTCACAAGCACATGCAAACTCGTATGAACACTAAATTACACTTGTACAAACCAATGGCTTGTGGCATAGATGTGAGTTCATAAAGAACTCACCTTTGATTGTAGGAATGAAGAACAAGCTCCAAACCTAAGTTTGATCAACTTCTCTTCAATCAATAATCTAAAATCTCCAATCTCTCTTTTCTATGAATTTACACTTGATTTCCTTCACAAATTTGACTTCCTATGATGGACTTAGGTTTAGGAATTTTTATTTCCCATTCCTTCTCCCCATTTTCTATTTCTTCGATGAAGGGTTGAATGAATGAAGAGGAGGAAGCTATTGGGGGTGTTTTAAGGTGGCTAGGTTGGATAACCCAAACCCAAGCCCAAAGTCCCAAATTTCCAAAACTCAGAATATATCAAAGCTTATGATTTTCAAACATGTAAACGACGTTTTGAACTCAATGGAAGTGGTTTCGAGTCCAAATTCGTCCATATGGAAAAACTGATATTTTGGTCATACACCTAATGAAAATGACCAAATTCGCCCAACTCAAAAGGTATCGATGCTTATAGTCAAAAACGTTGTAAACGATGATCCAGACTTAATGGAAATGGTCTCGAGTCCAAATTCAATCGTATGCAGAATGTGAATTTTCGGACACACATCGATTAACGATGTTATATTTAAATAAAATATTTAAATATGCGGGTTGTTACAGACTCCCTCTTAAGAAATTGCGTCCCCACAATTACTTAAGGAAAAACCCATGTATTAACAACCGAGCATTAATCAAGAATTGATATACAAAAATATAGTGAACCTAGAAATTCGCTAATGAATTATTACTCAAATTTTAAACTTTGAGTTGTATATCACTATACAACATAAGTTTATGTATACGTATAATGTTCAAATAAAGGTCACGAACATACACGAGAAGCTAATTTATTTTTCCCATAAGTGTCTTTAAGAAATTAGAATTTTCTTAATCAAACTCTACATGCTCTAAACCTCAATTTCAATAATTATATAAATTTTAATGCGAAATACCCTACCGCAATTTTTCTAAAAACTTGGTTTAGTCATATCTCAAAATTTTCAAGATGAAATTCAAATCTCTTTCTTTCATTAGAAAACTATAATCCAATCGAAGAATTCCGACTTGTACTGGATTCTATACATTCATTTGAAGATCATTTCTCAAAATCAAAAACTACCATATGTGGCAAGCTCGTTTTAATTAACTTTAATTAACTCGTTTAACATTCAATAAGTTTACAAATTATAAACTTATACTCTTACGTTTTCAACACAAACTAATTAATTGGTCAAATTAAAAAGTTGGAAATATCGAGTATCCAAAATTGTCGAACTTCCTTTTCTCGTTTTAAGTTAGAAAATTTTATCATTTAAAAAATTATCAAAAGTATTCTAGCTTACAAGTTTTTCAATTGAAAAGGATATATATGATGATTATATATATCCCATTCATTAGGATAGGCAATCTCGTTGAGGAAACGAGATCAATAAATAAATAAATAATCCGGGTTATACACCCTAAATTGGAAATATTAGCATGTTCTCTAATATCTCGAAAAAAATAAATCGGAACTTTTAAATTTCTAATAAACACCAAAAATCTCAAATTTGAAATATTAGCACGTCCTCTAATATTTCACGAACAACTTCTAAATCATGTAGACATGATAAAATAGTTGAAGTTGGAAGAATTTCGTTAAACTTGAAAACGTTGGTTTTCAAATTCACGAGTATATCATCAACAAGAATGAGGTCAAACCAATCGGGTTATGATCTCAAAATTTTGTTTCATTAAGGTTAACAAAATAAACTTGAATAATTTTTTAATCCATATTCATGAGATCCCGAAAATCACGAATTCAAAATTCGGAAACAAGAGACTAAAATAGATAAGCAAAATTTAGCTTATCATTTTTGAAAGAGGATCCAAGATAATTTTTCAAATGAAAACTCGAATCACTCAAATTCTAGAAATCACACAAAGAGATCTAGAAAAAATCTAAATATGGAAAGATACTTGAATAACAACAAGTGAGAGCATAAAAATTTCATAAATAGCAAAGTGATCACGAATGATCAACAAGGAAAGCGAAATTTCACATTAAGTTAGTAAATAAGCGAGCTTATCCAAATGTCCTATAACCACTGATTTAACTCAAGTATTTACAAACAAATTGCAAAATCCACTATAAATCATCACACAGAGTGTTTTTGTCATTTGACAAGGTGGTCCGACACCCATCGCATTAACAAGGACGCTGACACACCCAAAAGCAGTTTCGTCAGCCATTTATCCATTATAATTCTCAAATGAGCAAAAGGCTCCACACCGCAAAGAAAGTTGAGTAAGCAATTCTGTCATAAGACTAGGTGGCTTAACACCATACGAAGCAGTTTCGCCTCACCGACGTGGTGTCTCCACAAAGGGAGTTGAGTAAGCAATTTCGTCATAAGACTAGGTAGCTTAACACCTTCCAAAGCAGTTCCGTCTGAAGACTAGGTGTCCCTACACCATACGAAGCAGTTACGTCCGAAGACTTGGTGGCCCCACACCATACGAAGTAGTTCCGTCTCACCGACGTGGTGGCTCCACACCGCAAAGAAAGTTGAGTAAGAAATTCTGTCATAAGACTAGGTGGCTTAACACAATACGAAGTAGTTACGTCCGAAGACTAGGTGGCCCCACACCACACGAAGTAGTTACGTCTGAAGACTAGGTGGCCCCACATCATACGAAGAAGTTTCGTCTCACTGACGTAGTGGCTCAACACCGCAAAGAAAGTTGAGTAAGCAATTCCATCATAAGACTAGTGGCTTAACACCATACGAAGAAGTCACATACGAAAACTATGTGACCCCACACTATACGAAGCAGTTACGTCCGAAGACTAGGTGGCCCCACACCATACGAAGCAATTTCCGTCTCACCGACATGGTGGCTCCACACTGCAAATAGAGCGATCAACATCGGTGTACAAAAGATATACAACACATATGATCAACAAAGATTGGATCATCTATGAGCCTGTAAGCACATCTGGCAAACCTTTAAAATAATTGAACTCGGACAAATTGGCAATGCACCTGCAGATACACCTCTGAACCAAGTCCAACTGGAAAGCTCCTTAGAGGTGAGTAAGAACAATAAATTTCCACTTCATAAAAATGAGCTAGATAACTCAAGAAGTGCAAAATCATTGCTTAGCTAAGACTTAAGTGACCAACTAGGATACAAAAATTTCAATCGTCAAAGTACAGAAATTAACCGTCGAAGTAAACACAAGAGTGTCGACCCCCCTTGTTTTTACCAAAACATTTAATTAAAGTCCTTGATCGATCGAAAAGACGAAATTACTTGTTTGAAACAAATAACATTCAAAATGAAAAGAGAATATTAAATCATTACATGAAGAAAACTTAAGTCATCTCGATAGAAAAATGAACGGGCAATGAAAACTCAAGGTAGCATGTGAGAATTTTCAAAAACATAGGTTTGGAAGATCTGCATACTTGGATATAAATCAAGCGCCTTCGAATTCGTAAGGACATTGTGTCCCGAAGTTCCTTAGACGCAAAGAAGGTAAATGGTCACAATTCAAAAGAACTCGAATGAGATGATCACGACAATCATCATCAATGAAGAATAATGAGGATGGTACCCTTATAGGCAGTATTTCCTTACCAAAATAAGATATCTCAAACTCATAGTTAAAAACTCAAACTATGAAAGGTGTAAAAGATATATATGATAGTCATATATATCCCATTCTCAAATCATTATCTTATTAAAATCCCAACGCTTGCAAATTACAATCATTACTAATGATTTGCCTCGCCATTTATTTTTATAAAGTTGCTAGTGCTAAGGTTCAATGGCGATGCAGATCACTGATATTTAATATAAGGGTTGTGTCAGAATCATCTCATTGAAGTGTTCAGAAACTCTTATCGATATCATGGCGTCCCACTTCTCAATTAGAACTAACATTCTCAATGGGCAACTCAACATGATAAAACAAATTACGTCCAAATAGGAGCGCAATTTGTAAATAAATAATCAAAGGTGCAACCATTTTATAAACTAAATTTTTAATCGTAAATTAATAATTGAAAACATTTCATAGCTCTTAGAGGAAATAATTTACCCATTTTCGCCTCCCAAAGCTAATCTCAAATGAATTAGTATTTTACTTGGCCAAAATCATTTTATTAAACCATTTTATAAAATAATTTAGAAATCTTCAAAACTAAGTCCCAACATTTATTTCAACACGAATGAAAACAATTTGAATTCCTACACAAGGAAAGGGACAGGACTCTAGGATTGTCAAGGCCAAGATGTCACAAAGATGAATTCAAATAAATTTGATTGGTCAAATAAAGGGTCAAGATATAAGTTAGGATATGACGGTACCTAAGACTCGAAAAAATCCTAAACATAATTTCCTAAGAAACTTAGGACAATCATCCTCACCATTTTATCTTATATTGCTCCGAACTCGGCTCTGATACTAAGTGTAACGCCCCGCCTCTATACTCGCGTTGGCCAAGGTCATTGCAAGCAATGGTGTCAACTAACCTGAAGAATAAGGTTGTTGAGGAACGACCATCTGTATATTAGCTTTGAACGAGTGTTAAATATGTCAGATAATATGGTAAAACGTTTTCAATCTCATAAGAGATCCCGAAACATCTAAATCAAGTCCAAATCTACTAAATAGTGGCTATATGTAATTCAGAAAGTAATATAAAATACATAATAATAATTCATAGCCAGACACAGAAATTCATATCACTAAGGTGGAAATAGATATGAATAATAACACATGAGTATAAACATAGCGCTAGTGGTCATAATCGATCCATAATACAACATAAGAATAGGTACAAACACAAGCCCAAAAGAATAAGTATGCATGAAATCTAAGATACTTATATAATTAAGAATGACAACCCTAATGTAGATAGCAAAAATCCAAAAGGCGGTCCCTGCCAGAAGTCCAATATAAGCACATGTATACTTGGTCAGACCCGAGTATTATTTATAAGAATAAACAATAAATGGATCAGTCTAGCTATACTCATCATAATAAACTGAGATAGAAAGAGGGATATAAACAGATAATGACATAGGGGTAATAACAACAAATGATCTCAAAAGTGTGAAGTCTCGGAAATGTCCATGAAATATGTCATAGAAAATTCAGCACTATATAAGGAATATCGCAATAACAAAGAAACGAAGATTGATAAATTAGTATCGATACGAGAATTGATAGCACATATGTCAATTGAAACTAAGATTCAAGAAATCAATAAATTTGAAATCTAGAATATCCCAAACAAGGGGAACAACAAATGGATATTCATGAGAAATGATGTGTCCCATCAAGTCTACATGAAAATAGGAAATGCGATATCAACACAAGCATATTCATGAGAAATGATGTCACCCATCAAGTCTGCATGAAATAGAATACACGATAACAACAACAGGATATTCGTGAGAAATGATGTCACCCGTCAAGTCCACATGAAATAGAATATATTATATCGTGTATCTCGCCGTATGAAATGACCCGAAGATCAACGATAATAACGAATGAACCGAAGTTCCTCAGGATGATCCGAAGATCATCGCGAATCTGAAGATCGCGTGAGCCGAAGCTCCTTAGGATGATCCAAAGATCATTGATGTGACCCGAAAGTCGGATTGATCAGATTTGACCAAGTTTAGTGTAAACTATGCCAAGCTAGTAAATATAAGAGTTGAGCTACATGCCCCATAACCACTTGCTCTACTCGAATATTTACAAACAAGTTGTATATTCCACTAGAAATATGAAACGATCATTTCCACGGTGTTCAATCGAAAGAGTCCAAGAATTAACCGTCAAAGCAAACACAAGGGGTCATAGTCCTTATTTTTACTAATTCGTTTAATTAGATTTCTCATACGAACAAGGAAAAGGTTTATCAAATATATACTAGTAGATTTGTAAATCAATTTATAAAATAACTTCATATAATGAAGTCGGATTGGAAACCAATTTGGAAAATAACTTCATATAATGAAGTGGAGTTAAAAACAGTTTAGTAAAAGATTTGGTATCTACTGATAATTAAAAACCCTTTTTATATCATTTCGAAGTGGCAAATCTCGTGTGATATTGATCGAATTAACGATCAAACGAAGAATTCACGTTTTAATAGTGTAGATGAAACCCTACGACTATCGATTATAATATTCGTTCACCACAATGAATCGAAAGTTCCTGAAATCGAGATGTAGAAATCTGCGAACCAGAGAAACTGCAAAGTCACAAACGAAGGCGAAATGGGCTGAAACTTGGCCAGGAATGTGCTCAAATTGACCTAAACGGTTGACCGTGGTCTCCACTGGTCAACAGTCCAAAAACAGGATTCAGACGTCTGACCTAAAAATTCAGATGTCTGTCTGAATTTGCATTTTCCTGAGCCAGCAAGGATTTAGTTCATTTTCGAGCTATTTCAGACATCTGAATTATTTTGATCAGCCGTCTGAATTAAGATTCAGACGTCTGAGTTAAAAAACTTAGACATTTGAATTTTGTTCCACTTGTTTTTATAATTATTTGAAGCAGGTCAAATGCCTGACCTAAAAAGTTTAGATGTATGAATCTACTTCAGAGCACAATTTGGCCTAGAAAACAAGCTTAAAACCATATCGGCAATTGCCCAAAGGCCTATGATGTTATATACATGGAAATGAGGCTTCTATAACTTGCCGAAGCAACTCACAACATTTCACATGTATACACTTGATAGGAACGATTCGGTTTATAAATTCAAATATGAACTAAATTCAAAACCAAAGCATACTAAAGCGATTCAAGCGTCTTGTGAAGACTTAGAACTTTGTCGGGGAACAACGGAGCTTCACAACATCACCAAATCAACTCATAACATATGCATTAGATCGTATGAACATTCCTTATCATAATTTTCAACTCAATGAAACATAAATACATGAAATCTAATAAGTTACCCTAACTTAACCAATTCACAGGCATGTGCAAACTCGTATGAACACTAAATTACACTTGTACAAGCCAATGGCTTATGGCATAGATTGAGTTCATAAAGAACTCACTTTTGATTGTATGAATGAAGAAAAAGCTCCAAACCTAAGTTTGATCAACCTCTCTTCAATCGATACTCTAGAATCTCCAATCTCTCTTTTATATGAATTTACACTTGATTTCCTTCACATATTTGGATTCCTAAGATGGACTAGGGTTTAGGAATTTTTATTTCCCATTCCTTCTCCCCATTTTCTATTTCTTTGATGAAGGGTTGAATGAATGAAGAGGAGGGAGCTATTGGAGGTGTTTTAAGGTGGCTAGGTTAGTTAACCAAAATCCAAGCCTAATGTCCCAAATTTCCAAAACTGGGAACATATCGAAGCTTATGGTTTTCGAACACGTAAATGACATTTTGAACTCAATGGAAGTGGTTTCGAGTCCAAATTCATCCATATGGAAAAAGTGATATTTTTGTCACACACCTAATGAAAATGACCAAATTCGCCCAACTCAAAAGTTATTGATTCTTATAGTAAAAAAGGTTGTAAACGACGATTCAGACTCAATGGAAGTTGTCTCGAGTCCAAATTTAACCATATACAAAATGTGACTTTTCGGACACACATCGATTAACGACGTTATATTTAAATAAAATATTGTTAAATATGCGGGTTGTTACAACTCATAGGTACTATCATTAGTTTAGTGCCTAGAGCTGAGGGATAAGCAATTAAATTTATTCCGCATCTTATTTTTTTATACAAAATATGTAATTATGTATATCATATTTAACTCAAAGGGTTCGACCTACAACCGTCAAAGGTTGTTCTAAATCTTTCAAAAGCGGTGTACCGGGCTAGGATGTCGGCTTGTTAGCCGAAGTGGGATAACATCCCTCCCCACATCGTAGAGTGTATTTGAAAGAATGTCCTTGTAAATATATTCTTTTATTTTCAATTTATTTTTTTCGTTGATATACTGTTCAACGTTTACTGTTTAATGTTTAGTTGTTTGTTTATTGTGAAACGCATGCTAAGATGGACATACAAATAGATGACTTATAGCTGGCCCGACATTACTCGGTGAAGAAGAAGAAAAAGAACTATTGGGATTTCATATCATCGATAAAGGAAAAAATGCATAAGCCAACCTGGATGGGGGTGAGCATATGGGAAGGGTGGCAGAGATATTGGGATAGTGACGAGGCGAAGGTATGTGTACTAAACTTTGTTCTAGATAATTGATTGATAGGTAAATATCAAAAAATATTTGATTGATAGACAATGTATAAAATTTTGAATATGCAAACAAAGCCCAAAAAAAATTCTGCATACAAGAATAAAGATCTTGTCACTCATTGAGGAGGGTTGAAATCATTTTAGTGGTGTCGGAAAGAGTTGGTAAATTTAATAAATGTAAGTTATAAATAGTAATTATGTTATATAATTTTGAACGTACACTAATTGTATATAATAATCAATTTTAGGGAGCTGAGGAGTAGGGTTTAGTATCATATATGGATGTGCTTACCGGTACACATGTCGTGGAGCATGTAAATCTGGATGGGACAGTCTCATATACATGGCACGATGAAAATTTTAGCAAGAGCCATGTTATAATATTTTAGTTTATGTAGTAGTAGTATTTGTTCTAATTTTTAAATTACAATGAAAAGGTATCATGATATTAATTTTAGCTACATTCTTATTTGTTCATGCAAGCAAATTTTATGGAACGGCGCCAAAAACTCCTGGCTGATAGTGATCGAGAACAGTTCACAACGGATGATTAAAATGCTATATTTGAGGCAAATATGGATCTACTGTGACACCCCACATCCGTTAATGTCACTCACAAAGGGAATGCATTAAGTTTCGTGAAGCGTTATAAGTAAATAGACACAGAATTTTACAAGACAAACATAAATAAGATAGCAGCGAAAATTTAAATTTTTATTTCAAACACAAATCATACAGCGTGGTTCAAAATACCGTGAGTCTCAAAAACTATTACAACAACGTAACTTCTGTCTTTCAACATTAGAGTACATAAATACTTAAAAGAAGACATAATTCCCCAAATAAAAGAGACAAAGCCATAGTAGAGATAAAAACTTGAGCCATACTTCGAAAGTAGCTCTAGAAAGATGATATCTGAGTCCTACTAAGCCTGAGTGTTTCCTCCCTGAGAACTTCGGGGGGAAACGGAAGAAAGAAGGAGAAACAAAAGGGTCAGACATAAAGTCTGGCAAGTCTAGTGACTTTTAGCAAGTAAATAAATAAAAGTAGCATGATAGGCATATAAAGTGGATAAGAGAGATCACTACATAAATGACAGGTGTGACAAGGTGGAAAGGATAAGGTGTATAGGCTTCTAATGATTAATCTGCACTATTACTAGTACAACCAGAATGAGATGATCCCTTACACTTCAAGGTGGTAGACTTGGGTATACGTCCAAATATACCCAACTACTACCCTAATCGATCGGCTCCCTACTCCGTAGATACTATGTGTCGGCCCTATAGTAGGATGTTTCACGTCCTAAAGTGGCAATCCCTTATTGATATGCACGGCCCCATATCTACTGGTATCATGGTCGTCTTATCCCCTTGACCCAGCTCATGCACGCACATGGCCCGGTCAGTTTGCGCAGCCAACACCGCCTTCACGTTTGGATCTCTTACAATCAGTCAATAAGCGTGCCCCACCTCCGACCTAGGACGGAGTTCTCTACTCGATACATACTCCGGGTTACTGGCTGAAACAGGTCCCACACAATTTGATACAAGCTCTCCCCTTTGTCTTGTATCCCCCACTAGGTTTTCCACAGGTTATACTTACCCTGAGGGTGTCTTTAATTATATAACCCCAATCTTTCTACCAGTTATGCTTAACTTAAAGATGTCTTTAATTACATAACTTTATTATTTCCTTAGGTTATGTATATCACTAGGCGTCTTTAATTACATAACCTTATCGGGTTAAGTTCATGGGCCTATATGTAAATATTCCCCACCCCATCCAGATTTGCTTAACCCATCCACTATCTGACAAATTTTACTTAACCCTAACTTTAGATCATATTCATACAACCCCTATGGATTAGATTTTGTTAAGTAGTCCAATTTATTACCATGTCCATTTATGGTTTATAATGGGCTAGACCTCCCACATTAGGCCTACAACTTGTGGATACTTGATATGCCAGCCGGGTCCGGGCAGTCTTGTTCCACAATTGGGCCTAACCTCGTGTCTTAGCCCGGTTCGTATTTGCGCACTTAGACCTCTCACATTAGGTTCAACATAAGTGGCTGCTAGATATGCCGGTTGGGTCCGGGCAGACTTCCACCACTAATGCAACCTAACCTCGTGTCATAAATGCAATTACAATTCCTAATTGTAATTACTAGACATTCCATTTTTTTTCACTTCTTACCTATGTCTTAATAGGTGATTATGTCCCCACTTTTCCCGTTTTTGATTTATATGCCCAACTCATGTTTATATTCAAATTATGTCAATATTAACCTTTTTTCCTCCCCGTTCCCTAACTAGTGTGTTCACACAATTTGTAGCATGTATAAGCTAAATAATAGTCTAATCATAAACGATAAAAAGGGAAGGTAATGGAAATATGACAAGGGTGAATGTTCTAACATAACTAGCATAAACATATACTAATATGATGAACATATAAGCATAGATCTAATGGACTTGTAGCAATTAACTTGTTGTAACATAACAAAGGTGATAAGATGAACATGACAAGATCTAAATTTAATTTAGATGTCCAACTAGTTCAGATCTAATATGAGAAGCACTAGGGGATCCAAATAATAAACTAGATCTGATTAATACTTTTAGATGTTCACATAATACAGATCTAATAGGTAAAAGTAGATCTAACAAATAGGGATTAAGATCTTCATCATAGAATGTCCATGTAATTAGGATGACATAGTAGCATGTTTAGATCTAATTATGGATTCACATGTCCAATTTATAACACATCTAAATTGACCACAATATGACTGGTGAAAGGTGATTCACATAAAGAATTAGATCTAACCAATGTTGTAACTATCCAAATTAACATTAACCACAATATAGTTACAAATCAAGAGCCACAAAGGCGACATAATAGAATAATCACAATTAAATTAGATTTAGAGAAGTAGATCTATCATGACATAGTACAAGATTTAACACTAGCGTAGATTCATTGTTTACAACATATCCAAATCATAGTCTTTCACAATTTACTTTTAAATATTCAAATCTAAAAGTAACTAGAAACTCACAACGTTAGGATTAGAAAAGAGAAAGAATGGATCTTGATTCTCTAGATTTGATTTGCAAACCTGATAGTTAAAGAAGATAACGGGTTCAGTTCAGACACCGACAGTGTTTGGCCATCATGGATTCTCAATGAAGAAAATATGAGGAATGACCACGTATATATAGCTACAAAACCCTCTGAAAACGACTGCCACCTCAACCTAGTGGTGTCGACACCCCTGTGGGTAGGTCGACCCATGGGTAGACACCCTTTAAGGGGGGTAAACCCCGATGCCGACACCCCTCTAGGGGGTCGACCCCCTAGAGCAGGAAATCTGCCGCCACTTTTCATTTTTCGAATTTGAACTGTTCTAGATAAAATTATGACTCATCTCTAACTCATGTATATATATATATTCTTTCTATGCGTATACAAACTTAAAACTATCATAACTTCTTCATACAGTATCCGTTTTACGCAAACTAAATGTCTATCTTGACTAGAATTTCGATATGGATGCAATGGTGCAGTCCGCTTCCCTTAGTTATGAATATTAAATTTATTATTATTTAATTTATCCTCTTTTAGTGTTTTTAGGGTGTTACATTCTCCCCTACTCAAAGGATTTCGTCCTTGAAATCTCTAAGTTGAGAAGAATGCATATCCTACCATCCATCATCCATCTACTCTTCCAACAATCAATGGCATCCGTTGTCCTTAAAGACTTCTAATACTTATATGAATATATGAAACGGTGTGTGTATATGTCTCAACACTAATGCGAAAGATCAAGCTGTCTACGGATTCAGTTGACCTCCTTAATGCAATGTATGTTAGTGTCATGAATCCAATATGTATGCAAATAAACCTACTATATCATGTAAGTTCTAGATGTGTGCACAACCAGTCGTCTAAATGCAATGTCCATATGATAGTATATCCATTTCCATCCATAAAATAAAAAAATGCACACACATCCATATGCAGTATGACAGTGATTGAGCCGATCTAGTGCCTAATGTGTGTATATGTGTCCATAGGCAACCACTAGCAAACACTTGCATCCACTTGCATCCATCCAACATAACATGTTTCAAACACATGTTTACACCCATAGGATTCCTATCCAAAGGTCGAAAAATACTATGGATAAGATATACTCAAATGATATAAACAAGCACTGATAAAACTTTGAAAAAAGAGTTAAAAACATACCCTCGAAAAGGGAAGGGTACGAAGCACGAATCTTGTCTTTGGTCTCCCGAGTCGCATCCTCTGGGTTATCTCCCCATTGAACCTTTAGCAACTTGATCTCTTTATTGCATAGCTTCTTAACTTATGATCCAAGAATACGGGTAGGGACTCGCCCGACTATCGCATCCAGTTCCACTTCGACTTCTTCCAACATTCTCGGCTCAACAATTACTGCGGTGTCATAGAGGCACTTCCGCAGATGGAAAACATGGAAAACATCATGCACAACGGATAGATTTTCTGGGAGCTTTACTCTATAGGCCATTTGGCCAATCCTCTCGGTTATGGGAAATGGTCCCACAAACCTAAGTGCCAACTTTCCTACTGATCCAAAGTGAACCACATTCCTCAAGGGTGATACTTTTATAAAAACTAAGTCTCCCACTTCAAATTCGATGTTAGTCCTTCTCTTGTATGCATAGGACTTCTGCCTATCTTGAGCTTTCTTCATCCGCCGTCGAATAAGGTCAATCTTTTTGGACACCATATCTGGTCCAACTAATAATCTTTTTGTAGATTCCCATCAATAAGTAGGTGATCTACGGGGTCATCCGTATAATGCTTCGAAGGGTGTCATGTCGATGCTGACTGTTGTTATAGGCAAACTCTACTAAAGGAAGGTGCTCTTCCCAAGTCCCTTTGAAGTCTAGGATACACAGCCTCAAAAGAACTTCAAGAATCATGTTCACCCTCTCCGTCTGTCCATCGGTCTGAGGATGATAAGCGGTGCTCAAACATAAATGTATACCTAATGCTTCTTACAAGCTCCTCCAAAGTTCGCTGGTAAAGATAGGGTCACAATCGCTTACGATGCTGGAAGGCACCCCATGAAGATGAAATATCTCCCGAACATAAATTGATGCCAACCATGATGCCGTCCTCTTACTCTTAACTGGAATAAAGTGAGCGCTCTTAGTGAGTCTATCCACCACAACCCAGATAATGGCGTTGCCATTCTTCGACCTAGGCAAACCATCTAGAAATCCATAGAGACGCTCTCCCATCTCCACTAAGGAACCTCCAAAGGATGAAGTATTCCACCGGGCTTCTTTTGCTCAGCTTTGACTTGCTGGAAAACTAAACAATGAGAAACAAATTCGGCCGCATCTTTCTTCATCCCATCCCAAAAGAAAACCCTCTTCATGTCTCTGTACATCTTATCGCCGCCTGGATGAATGTCCATCTTAGAATGGTGGGCTTCTTCTAGGGCTTCCTTTATCAAGCTTCCAGTTTGAGGAACACAAAGCCCTCCATCTCGTCGCAACCACCCCTTTTCATCTATGGAATATCTACTGAGGTGACTAGAAGTCAAACCTCTTCTGAGCTTTCCCATGATGTCTAAAATCTGTGGGTCACTTGTTGTGAAGCTCCTATCTGGTCCATAAGAGTTGGTCGTATCTCCAAGGATGCAAACAAATTAGGCAAAATCTCAATGGAGGGTCTAAAAACAAAGGCTGATATGAACTCCAAGTTCTTTCTTTCGACAAACAGAGGGCTCAGGGCCATCCTCTACCTACTTAGTGCGTCTGGTACCACATTACCCTTGCAAGGGGTATAAGCAATCTCAAAATCATAATAATCTAGAAACTCCATCCACCATTATTGCCTTAAATTGAGGTCTTTCTGTAAGAACAGATACTTGAGAGATTAATGATCGGTGTATAACTCGAACTTCTCTCCAAGTAAGTAATGATGCCACGTCTTTAACGCGAATACTATGGCAGCTAGCTCTAGATCATGGATGGGGTAGTTCTTTTGATGAAATCTCAACTGTCTACCTCTATAACACACTACTTTCCCTTCTTGCATTAGAACCTCACCAAGCCCTGTACCACACGCATCAGTGTAAACGGTAAACACCTTACTCCCGTCAGGCAAGGTTAAGATCGGGGTTGTTGTCAGAGCCCTCTTCAGTCATTGGAAAGCAATGTCACAGTCTATATCCCATGAAAATGCCAAGTTCTTCTTCGTCAGCCAGGTGAGGGGGCCGATATCTTTGCGAAGTCCTTAACGAACTTACTATAGTAACCTGCTAACCCAAGAAAGCTTCTCACCTCGGTTGCATCTTTAAGAATCTGCCAATCTTGCACCGCAACCACCTTGGCGGGATCTAAAACTATCCCTTCTTTGGATACCATATGCCCTAATAATCTTACCTTTTTTCTCCAAAAATGGCATTTGGAGAATTTTGCCTTAAGCTAATGGTCACGGAGAGTTTTCAAAACTTCTCTCACATGTTGGGCATGTACGTCTTCGCTTTTGGAGAAGATCAAAATTTCATCGACAAAGACTGCAACAAATTTATTTAGGAACTTCCGAAACACCCTACTCATCAGATCGACAAAATAGGAAGGTGCATTCGTCAGCCCAAAAGGCATCACTGGCCATTCAAAGAAACCGTCCGGAGTTCTAAAAGCAGTCTAATCTATGTTGTCCTCGGCCACCCTCAACTGATGGAACCCTATAGCCAAGTCTAAACGAGAAAATACCAAGGCAGCAACAAGCTGATCAAATTAATCATCAATCCTCGGGAGCAGGTGCCTATTCTTCTTGGTGAGTTTATTCAACTCCCTGTAGTCAATACACAAACGAAGCGAACTATCCGCCTTAGTCACGAATACTACTGGAGATCTCCATTCAGATATGTTTCATCTGATAAACCCTTTCTCAAGTAGCTCCCCTACTTTCTTACTTAACTGCCTCCTTTCCCTCGGAGCCATGTGGCACACTGGCAATGCAACTGGCTTTGCATTGTCCACCAAATATATACGAATGTCGATCTCGCGCCTCGGAGGTAAACCCCGAACCTCGTCAAAAACATCAGAATAATCTCGGACTATTGCAACAGATTGCAAGTCATTGATGGATGCATCAAGAGACTCTAGGAAACTAAGCATAACCGACCCTTGTGGGTCACAAGAAATCTCGAGGGTCCTCCCATGACAAGTCAGAAGCCTAACAACCCTCTTCTCACAATCCAGAATGGCACCATATGTGATAAGCCAATCCATTCCTAGAATCAACCCATAGCCCATAAACCCAAGCACATACGTGTCGCATTCAAACTTGACACCTAACACAGATATTTTCAAACCTCGACAAATCATAGATAAATGAGCCGAACCACCAATGGGGTTTGAAACAACTACGGGATCCACTATCATACCAGTAATTAAGTGCAAAGTTTCGAGTATAGAACATGAATAAATGAGTGTGAAGCGCCGGAATCAAAAAAATGTTCTAATAGGATGGTTTGAAAGAGAAATTAAACCTTCCATAGAAATTTTTCTACCTATATCAGGAGCACTGATCGTGAGAGCATGCACCTGCCCTCCCGAAGTCCCTGTCCTTTGACCCTATCCCTGTGATCCTTGTTTCCTCGGGCACTCTCTAGCAAAGTGTCTGACCTCTCCACAGTGGTAGCAAGAGTTCTTCCTTCACTTACAGTCTTTAATCAAGTGACCTTCCTTCCCACAATTGTGACATTTTCTCTTATCCTTGCCTTTATCATTCTTCCCTCCTTTCTTCTACTGTTGTTGTTGTTGCTACTGCCCCTTCTTGGGCCACACCTTCTTATTTTGCGATGTCACCTCAGCCTCCTTTTCTCCCTTGTCTTCCTCATGCATTAGGGCCATATCGACAAGCTTTTCAAAGGTGGCCCCCATTGAAATATGGGACATGGCTAACCCATGCAGAGGTTCATTCAGACCTTTAGCAAACCGCAAAGCCCTTTTGTGCAGTGTATCCACCAACCCTAACCCGAACCTTGCTAGCTGGTTGAATTTATTCACATACTCTTTTACCGTCAAGTTTCCTTGTTTGAGTGCTAAGAATCTCTCCATCTGCATGCTTCTCTCAGCTTAGGAGAGAAATTTCATTTCAAACCTCTATCTAAAATACTCCCAAGTTTCCACCGGATGTCTAGCTTGGGTGACTTTCTACCAACAAATCGCAAAGCTCTTTTGTGCGGTGTATCCACCAACTCTAACCCGAACCTTGCAAGCTGGTTGAATTTATTCACATACTCTTTCACCGTCAAGTTTCCTTGTTTGAGTGCTAAGAATCTCTCCATCTGCATGCTTCTCTCAACTTGGGAGAGAAATTTCATTTCGAACCTCTATCTAAAATCCTCCCAAGTTTCCACCGGACATCCAACTTGGGTGACTTCCTACCAAAATGAGGCTTCATCTTTCAGTAGCTAGGCGGCTAAGTGAACCTTTCTTTTATCCTCTATTTCAAAGATTATGAACAAGTCCTCAGTCTCCTTGAGCCAATTCCGTGCTTCCATGAATGTCTCATTCCCATGGAATGGCTTCCCTCCCATAGCAAGGAAGTCTTTGCAGATCTTGGTGAAGTTATCTGCTCTTGGAGGGGGAGGAGGAGGAATGACTGGTGCAGCTGGGGGAGGAATATTTCCTGGGCTTTCGGCAGGCACCGTGAGCTCCAAATACCTACGGAACCATACGATTATCGTAACACCCTCTGGGATATTAGGAATGTTTTATTCCCCAGCCATGCTGAAAAAGGACAAAGGAAGAGATTTAGACAAAGGACCGAAGGATATTACATATGGCTTTTTGGGGAATGTTTTTCAAAACAGAAATTTCTTTTTGAAAATGCTTTCTTTTAAAATCTTTTTGAAAATAATTTTCAAAAACTTTATCCAATCTGGTAACCTTCAGCTCTGATACCAAGAGTGATGTCCCACGTCCGTTAATGTCACTCACAAATGGAATGCATTAAGTTTTGTGAAGTGTTATAGGTAAACAGACACATAATTTTACAAGACATACATAAATAAGATAGCAACGAAAATTTAATTTTTATTTCAAACACATATCATACAACGTGGTTCAAAATACCGTAAGTCTCAAAAACCACTACAACAACATAACTTCGGTCTTTCAACATCAGAGTACATAAATACTTAAAAGAAGACATTATTCCCCAAATAAAAGAGACAAAGCCATAGTAAAGATAAAAACTTGAGCCATACTTCGAAAGCAGCTCCAGCAAGATGATATCTAAGTCCGGACTAAGCTTTAGTGTTTCCTCTCTGAGAACCTGGGGGAACGAAAGAAAGAAGGAGAAACAAAGGGTCAGACATAAAGTCTAGCGAGTCTAGTGACTTTTAGCAAGTAAATAAATAAAAGTAGCATGACAGACATATAAAGTGGATAAGATAAATCACTACATAAATGGCAGGTGTGACAAGGTAGGCATGATAAGGTATATAGGCTTCTAATGATTACTCTGCACTATTACTTGTACAACTAGAATGAGATGATCCCTTACACTTCAAGGTGGTGGACTTGGGTATACGTCCAAATATACCCAATTACTACCCTAATCGATCGGCACCCTACTCTGTAGATACTCTGTGTCGGCTCCATAGTAGGATGTATCACGTCCTAAAGTGGCAACCCCTTACTGATATGCACAGCCCCATATCTACTGGTGTCACGATCGTCTTATCCCCTTCGGCCCAGCTCATGCACACACATGGCCCAGCTGGTTTGCGCCGCCAACACCGCCTCCACATTTGGATTTCTTACAATCTGTCAATAAGCGTGCCCCACCTCCGACCAAGCTCGAAGTTCTCTACTCGATACATACTCCGAGTTACTGACTGAAACGGGTCCCACACAATATGATACAAGCTCTCCCCTTTGTCTTGTATCCCCCACTAGGTTTTCCACAGGTTATACTTACCCTAAGGGTGTCTTTAATTGTATAACCCCAATCTTTCTACCAGTTATGCTTACCTTAAACGGGTCTTTAATTACATAACTTTATTATTTCCTCCTGTTATGTATACCACTAGGAGTCTTTAATTACATATCCTTGCCGGGTTAAGTTCGTGGGCCTATATGTAAATATTACCTACCCCCTCCAGATTTGCTTAACCCATCCACTATCCGACAAATTTTACTTAACCCTAACTTTAGATCATATTCATACAATCCCTATGGATTAGATTTGGTTAAGTAGTCCACTTTATTACCATGTCCATTTATGGTTTATAATGGGCTAGACCTCCCACATTAGGCCTACAACTTGTGGATGTTGGATATATCAGTCGGGTCCGGGTAGTCTTATTCCATAGTTGGGCCTAACCTCGTGTCTTAGCCCGATTCGTATTTGCGCACTTAGACCTCCCACATTAGGTTCAACATTAGTGGCTGCTGGATATGCCGGTCGGGTCCGGGCAGACTTCCACCACTAATGCAACCTAACCTCATGTCAGAAGCGCAATTACAATTCCTAATTGTAATTACTAAACATTCCATTTTTATTCAATTCTTACAAATGTCTTAATAGGTGATTATGTCCCCACTTTCCCCCTTTTTGAATTATATGTCCAACTCATGTTTATATTCAAATTATGTCAATATTAACCATTTTCCCTCTTCGATCCCTAACTAGCGTGTTCACACAATTTATGGCATGTATTAGCTAAATAATAGCCTAATCATAAATGATAAAAAGGGAAGGTAATGGAAATATGACAAGGGTGAATGTTCTAACATAACTAGAATAAAATATACTAACATGATGAACATATAAGCATGGATCTAATGAACTTGTAGCAGTTAACTTTTTGTAACATAACAAAGGTGATAAGGTGAACAAGACAACATCTAAGTTTAATTTAGATATCCAACAAGTTCAGATCTAATATAAGAAGTACAAGGGGATCCAAATAATAAAGTAGATCTGATTAACACTTTTAGGTGTCCACATAATATAGATCTAATAGTTAAAAGTAGATCTAACAAATAGGGATTAAGATCTTCATCGTAGAATGTCCACACAATTAGGATGACATAGTAGCATGTTTAGATCTAATTATGGATTCACATGTCCAATTTATAACACATCTAAATTGACAACAATATAACAGGTGAAAGGCGATTCACATAAAGAATTAGATCTAACCAATGTTGTAACTATCCAAATTAACATTAACCATAATATATTACAAATCAAGATCCACAAGGGCTACATAATAGAATAACCACAATTGAATAAAGAATAGAGTGGTTTGAAAGATCGGAGAAACGGATCTATTTTAGCATTTATACCAATAGAAAATCTTGATTATGTTGATTGGATAATTTTCCAATTTGTATGTTATGGAATAGACCAAAGTCTCCTGCCGCTCTAAGAGTAAGAAAAGAGTAAGAATGCAGCGGTACCTTGCCAAAAAAGGGGGTTAGATCTAGAGAAGTAAATCTATCATGACATAGTATAAGATTTAACACTAGCATAGATTCATAGTTTACAACATATCCAAATAACAATCTTTCACAATTTACTTTTAAATATTCAAATCTAAAAGTAACTAGAAACTCACAACGTTAGGATTAGAAAAGAGAAAGAATGGATCTTGATTCTCTAGATTTGATTTGCAAAACTGATAGTTGAAGAAGATAACGGGTTCAGTTCAAACACAGGCAGAGTTTGGCCATCATGAATTCTAAATGAAGAAAATATGAGGAATGGACACATATATATAGCTGCAAGACCCTCTGAAACCAACTGGCACCTCAGCCTTAGGGGTGTTAACACCCCTGTGGGTAGATCGACCTATGGGTCGACACCCCTTAAGGGCGGTCGACACCCCTTAAGGGGGGTCGACCCCTTAGAGCGGGAAATATGCCACCACTTTTCATTTTTTGAATTTGAACTGTTCTGGATAAAATTCTTACTCGTCTCTGACTCACGTATATATATATTCTTTCTACGCGTATACAAACTTAAAACTCTCAAAACTTCTTCATACAGTGTCCGTTTTACGCAAATTAAATGTCTATCTTGACCAGATTTCGATACAGACGAAATGGTGCAGTCCGTTTCCCTTAATTATGAATATTAAATTAATTATTATTTAATTTATCCTCCTTTAGTGGTGTTAAAATTTGGGGGTGTTACATCTGCCGTCGCGGAACAGACGATTTGAATTTGGCAATCAAGTGATAGTCAATAATATATTAGGAAATGTAAACTTAATAATCTTTTAACGATTAGGTCACATGAAAATGTTACAATTCCCTTATTTTCTTGAATGATTTGACATTTTTCAAACATATCCTGACATTCCACTCCGACTTTCGTAATATGAAAAGAAGTACTATTTGCAATCATCAGTGATATTATTAGTAACTAGGACATGAATATTGCACAATGCATCAAATAATATTTAGTTGATAAGAAAATCCAATGTGGTATTCAATACCTAATCAAAAAGACAATTTTATCATCATCCAAAACGTAAAACCAATATGATTATGGAAAGGATGCAAATATATCGTCTCTTAGGTCTCTAGTATATTTTTCCTCGATTTTTTTATTTAGAAGTAGAATAAATTTTGCAAATCATAGATAATTAATATTATGACTACTGATTAAAAATTATTAAATAATTTTTATAGGCTAGCAGTCACAAATGAAGCAGACAAACCATAGCTGATATCGATTTAACAGAGATCGAGGGTTGAGGGCTAGAATGACACAACCGAAGGATCAGAATCGTCGTAAGACCATTGAGATTATAGAGTTATTGGATCAACGTGTTGTTAACTACATACAACACCTTGGCGACAACTATCATTCTTCTACTCTCTCTGGTGGTTATGGAGGTTATGGAAGCGATTGATTGTTGTGATAGATATGTTTTTATATTCGGAATAACTTGGTGGATGATAGAAATAATGATATGATTTTTTGTTCTTATTATTTGATGGTAGACTTGGTTATTGTATGGTAGACTTGATGACTTGGTGTATTTATTGTTATTTGATGGTAGATTTTGGGCATGTAAATATGTATGTATTGTATAATTAGTTGTTTGATTTGGTGGTGAAATTTAACTTGATTTCATGTATTTTTCGGTTCAGTGAATTCAGATTGATTTGTTTTTGATATTTGGTTGATATATGGTGTATGGGTTAGAATATTCTTGGTGGAACAGTGATTTGTGCGAAAAATGTGGTTGGAAGGTAAAGTAGAAGTTGAAATATAAAAAAAAGTTGCAGGCTTTCTGATGGCTCGCAATGGTTTTCTGGTTTATAGTTAGCAAAAATTCAACATGTGTTGGGAGCCATCAGAAACCTACAATTGAATCAATAACCTTATTGAGAAAGGAAAGAATATCTAGATGAATACAACTATTGTTGGAGAAGGAGAACAATGAAGAACGATGACAACCCTTGGATCAACTATTTCGGTCTCAATCCCATCATTTTAATTCAATCACAGGAGATTCTTATATAGGACAATAGAACACCTAGGCAAATACCCAATTTTCCCCTTCAAAACTTGTAGAATACATCACAGAAAGACCGGGTCAGAAGCAACAAAACCTGTTGTTTCTAACAATTCTGTGTTTTTTGCTTGATGATAACAAAAAATATTTATTATTATAAATGTGTTTGTTATTGTACTTTTATTCTACATCACATACATAATATAATATTTATATTTAAATAAAATACTACTGCACAAGAATTTAAATATTCAAATAGTATTTTATTTATATATAATATTTTATTTCAACATTTCAATAGTACAAATTTGTAATTCCACTATTTGTACATCTCACTGTATTTCATTACATTTCATATTCAATTTCATTTGTATACGTTGCTCCTTACTACAGATCACTCAGTCATAGAGACACTCATATACAATGTTGCCTCAATACATTTCTCTGAGTCACTCAGTTACAGTTACCCACATATATATTGACATAGTTTTGTCTTCTATCTCTGTCTACACAGCAGTCCAGTCCTCTGCTTACCTGTCACAAAAACACACACAAAGTAAACTAGAACAAAAATATTGTATATTCTATCAGATATAATTTTCATTTTAAAAAAAATTTTGGCTCAGAATTTTGTTGTGTTTCTCATCATTCTTCATGATATGATCTGATTTTTAATGGATATCCATCCATGTCTAGACAACTTGTGATATTCACAATGATACACTGTAAATACCACAAGGTAGACATATCCTCTGTGCTCACATATATATACTGCACATGCACTATACATGTATACACATATATATATGTATGTATATACAGATACTTCTGTGTAGGAACAATACGGTCAAACATCGTGAATGGATATGAACCAAGAAATCCAGTTCAAATGCAAACACAAACACACACACACACACACACACACATATACACACTTCTATGCATATATATATATATATATATATATATATGTACGTATACACTGAAGGAACAATGGTTCAGAAAAATCAAAGTGGAACAGACAACATTTTCAAGTGCAAGTGCAAAGCCAACATACATGTAACAATGCAATGAGCATAACAGCATGATCTAGACCCACAAGTACAATGCAACAAGTCAACACAAACGATCACAAACCCACTCGTCAATATTCATACATCAAAATGGTAGAAGTACAAGCTTCAAGTCCAATCACACATTTTCATAAACAGGGTCAAGCCAACAAACCCATGTACACACACAACAGGGTTTGTGTACACAGATGCTCTAACACACAAGAACAAAATGGTGAAAACTCATGTCATCCAAAATATATGGACAACAATATAGGGAACACATTAAGACTTAATCAAAACAGCAGCAAGAAATTATTTAGTAAAATCCAATCCAGAATTTCAAGAAAGGGCCAGAGTCAAGAAAATATACAAATTTCGTTGCATGTGTACGTGCACAATCATACAAGACTGTGCAAGAGCACAAATTCATGGCTGTGCACATCTATCATTGAGAGATAAACAGGCAACAAAAAAATTATAGTAAAACAATGTTAACAAGAGTGATCAGGCTTCAGCTCAACAATATTTCTAAGTATAATATCAACTCTCACAATCTAGAGTGCATGCATGATTGTTTGAAGCCAAATTTAGAAATGGTACAAAGTTCTTTTTTGCAAGGGTACAAAAACTCTGGTATTCATGTACACATTTTTCTTTGTGTAAATATGATGCTTATTGATAATTTTGTGTCACATGCAAATAAATCTTTTCATGGCATGGACTTTCTATTTTTCAAAATCGATTGAAAGTGTATGTTTACATTCCTGGTAGATGCCAAAAATTGGAAATATTTTATTTGCAGAAAGTTTTCAAATTACAAAATATCCTGAATGGACGAAATCATCACAATAGTTTTGGCAAGATTTCAATTTTGTAGAGCAACAGTCCAAAGTTCAGAATCACTCAATCAAGGCAACAAACCCGAAATCAATATTTGACAAAAACACAAATTCAATCACGCAATTTTGAACAAGGCAGATAAACAAATTGGTTATCACACAAGGGGAAATTCAAAGGGCCATAAATAATATAATTCATTTTTATAATTACTCAATTCATAAAAGCCGACCCATTCAAACAAGGCAATCAAATATCACGAAATAATTAGTGCAAGCCATAGGTGAAATAAAAGATGTATAGGATTTAATAATCCTATTTATACACCTGTTACATCACTGGAAAAAAGAGTGATAGATCGAAAAAAACAGACTCTAGAACATCAAAGAAAAATTCAGAAAACTTAGATATCCATCGATCGCCATTCCCAAATCAGTTGTGAAGCAAGCCACAAAAATTTGAAGCTAAAGGAGATTTAATTCCTCAATCAATCGATCAAGACTCGGGAATTAACACAGAAGAAAACCCTAATTCCATTGAGTCGCTACCATTTTCTTATTTCCAGAGAGGAAAAATAATTGGGCCAATGAAATGATGATGCAAACAAAATGAAGGGGGCCGGCCTAGTTAATTTAACAAAAGGGGGTTTTTTAATTTGTTTTTATTTTAAGTGTTTTGTTTTTTACTTGTTGTAAAATCATCGTTTGTGTTTTCTAGTTTTTCTGTAAAAACTAGATCATCTAGTTATAGGATTTTAACTAGCAGTTCTAGTGTCTGTAATAACTAGGTTTACAAGCTACAGGTTTTTAACTAGGGGGAAATCTGGTTTTGGGGATAGAAATCAGTGCAGAGTTTTGAGCGTAGGATTACAACAAAAGTAGGTTGTGCGAGTGCACAAAACTGTATAGGCGGTTAGCGATGGGTTCGCGAGTTTATAGGTTTTAGTATGTGGGAATCAGTTTAATACCTAGTAGAAACCTTGAGGAATGCAGCAGTAGGAAGAGTTTGCCGAAGCCGGGTAAAATCTTTGTGTCATTTACTTTCCACTCTTAGTTACTCCACTGCTATCTGTGCTGTGATTATTATTTTTTGTTGTGATGTTTTAATATCTCGTAAAACTCCAATAAACCTTATTCGCCCCCTCTAGGGTTAATCTAGATCCAACAAGTGGTATTAGAGCATGTGCCTAATTAACTCTAGAGTCATGAGTTTAATGAATAATGCTTTTTTATGAGGGTTAATCCCATTGATAGGCCTCACATGTTTAATGGTAGTGATTACACTTACTTGAAAGCTAGGATGAAAATTTATTTAGTATCTGTTAATTACGATGTTTTGGATATTATTGAAACAGGATATAAAACTCCCACTATAATTATTAATGATGCTGAATTTTCTAAACCAAAGGATAAGTTGGATGCTAATGATAAAAAGTTATACTCGATTAATTCTAAAGCAAAGAATGCTTTCATTTATGCTCATAACTATTGTCTAACTTTTTGGCAAAAGCCGTCGCGGTTCAACGGATCGAATCCCATTGTCCAGAAGCTCATTTTTAGCATCGGACGGTCGACCGTTATATCGACCTATACTTCAGACAGTCCAGAAAGGATATAGCCCGAGCTAATTCTCTTCAAGCAAGGGCATCTTATGCCCTGCCACAACCACTCTCCCAGACTGACCGAGTCAAGCGCTTCCTTAAAATTTGGATCGACCGGATATTTCCGGATCTACATGGAAATATCCAGCTGACTCGTTCAATACTCGGCCCGACTCTCAAGGCATTAAAGGCAGTTAACCATTTCCGGATAAAGCTCTACTTTTGATACACCTCATCTCAAGTGCCACTTATGCCACAATTTACGAAGATAATATTAATCAGCAGTAGACGGGGTCCCACCACCGCAACTGCATCCAATGGTCGAGCTCCACGTGTCCGAGCTCCAAAAAAGAAGAAAGTCATGTGGTGGCCCGTTCAACCCACTTCTTTACGTATAAATATATCCAAGCTCAAAATGGAAAGGGGCCTTCTTTCGGCTACCTCAACTTTGAGCTGAATTTCTCCTCCAAAAGTAAAACTTCTTCACGGCTAACTCCCAAAATAGCCAACTCTTCTTCTTTTCTCAAACAAGAAAAAGCATTGTACTTGTAATCAAAAGAAAATCAATACATATAAAGTGGACGTAGGAACCATCTTTACCGAACTACTATAATAAGTCTAGCGTGTTCCTTGTTTTCTTTACTTTACCGTATCTTGTGATTGTTGCTCATGTGATTTTCACACGATTGAGGGTTGGCTATCACTAGTGACCAACTTTTGACGTCAACACTTTGGCGTGCCAGTTAGGGGATACACATCAACATACTCTACGATCTTCAGCAAGTTTTGATCCATGGTGAACAAACGGAAGAAAGATGCAACTTCTTCCCAACCCACGAACGTTGATGCAGCCGGGGCAACCGCTGCAGAGGCAAGTCTGGAAGCCTCCTGTCATGAAGATACATCACGATATCTCACAAGGGACGACATAGACAAAATTTTGGCTGAATTCAGAGTCCAGATGACATCTTATGGTAAACTCCTCAAATGACAATAATAGTTGATGGATCACCTTCTCGATCGGGTGGAGATGGGACTTAATGCTTCAACCTTAATTCCTCCACCCACTGAAACTGGGGTAACAACTGATCTTAAATCTGCATAGATTCAGGCCACTGATCAGATCACACCTTTGCTTCCTCCTGGATCGACTTCACTTCCAGCTCGATCACTGCCAGGAGTATCACTTCCAGTGACCAGCATAGCCGCAGGTGCAGATTCGCAAGAGGCTCAAAATCAAGATCTAGGCCGTTCGACCACCTTGCCTCCTCTCCAAGGAACAGGTCAACTCCTTGGACCAACTAAGCAATCGCTGGATCAACGGGGATCATTGCCATTTCCATTACAACCCGGCATCTTACCACATACCAGTCTAATGACTCTTCCCTTTCAACGAAGAGCCAGTGGAGACTTCCCTTGGAACCAGGGAGACCACTCTACCATACCAGTTACCACCATAGCAGGTGTAAACGCTACTGTAAACCCTCATAATATTTCCTTGAGCGGGGGCAACGACAATCCCCGAACATCACATGTTATGCTGGATCAGCCCAAACCTTCCATCAGGGGTACGACCCAATCCGATTCTCATCAGGTTCAAGAGGCGCCATTCTCTCCCGAACCGACTACAGAGGACCAACCTCACCTTCAATCTACTCTCGGAGGTTGATCCCAACCAAAGGACGCACTTCCGAGCATGCTTTTGTCGGATCCCCGTACTGGAGTCCTTCCAAACACCGAGCTGGATTCATGGCAGCGACTCCTTGGAGATGGAAGCCAGCTTGCAAGCATCATCTAACGCTTCACCCGGGGCACCTCTTCTTAGCAGGATATAAATAACATCCACCACAGCCCTTTCACTAGGGAGATTAGAAACTCTCGCAATCCTCCAGACTTCAAGTTTCCTGCCATTGAACCCTACAATGGTCGAACGGACCCGACCATCCATCTAATGTGATATATGCGCCATATGGAAGTGCTCTCTACATCTACCAACGTCATGGCCAAATGCTTCCCACTCTTTATTACAGATATAGCCAGAATGTGGTATTGATAACTAACAACGGAATCGATCGGCAGTTGGAACACGTTGGTCACCCGCTTCATCGAGCAATTCGGGGTCCACATCTCCCGACCAAAGAGTATCATGTTCCGGACCTCCCTCAAGCAATGACCAGAGGAGACACTTCAATGTTTCCTTGAAAGATTCAACAGGGTCGTAGCATCAGTCGATCGACCCGAGCCATCGATGGTGCTTATGGCTGCCATTGTAGGCATCCAGAACCGATCGAAATTATCAATCTCTTTCACCAGAGATCCCCTCAAGGATATCGAAGATTTCTATGCAGAAGCCAAGAAGTTCCTCTGACAAGAAGATGCCAGCATTGAGATGGAGAGCCTCGAGGTCCTCGCCACCAAACGAGGAGGTCCACCCAACACCAATGACAAGAATAAAGGAAAGGAAGGCCTTAGAAAAGAATGAACACAACGTATGATCCCAGAGGGAAAACAAGTACGATCAATATACCAAGCTCAATTCTTCCCTGCTAGACATCTACCTCGACGTACGAGGATCCTCACCTTTCCCCAAACCTCCTCGAAGAGAGCCGACCCAGAAAGAACTCGATTCTGGAAAGCATTGCATGTTTCACAACATAGTCAGTCACATCACCAGTGAATGCAGGCACTTACACGATCTCATCGAGGATAGGGTCAGGAGAGGAGAACTCCCCGAGTACGTCAAGAAAAGCACAGCGGCCTTGCCGCCTCCATCATCTGCCCAAGCTCCTCAGGCCAGTGCCCGAGCTCCTAGAAACGGAAAGGACCCTGAGCCCAGCACTCGCGGCATTATCATTAATTAATAAGATATAAATTTCTTATTTTCGATGTATTTTTATTTCTTTCGATAAAATGGCTATGTTGATGTACACATGTATGGGGTTAGGATTTAGCTCCTAGGCATGCTATGGAATCAACAATCGTCGCCCTCAGAATTTATTTTCATTTCCTTGTAATATCTCTTTAGCAACTATGAACTTTATTTTTGCAAACATGGATTATGTTTGAATGATTTGGGTCGAGCATGACTGACACTCACTAACCCAAACATGGTCAGTGCTAAGCCATCGTCCGTAGCACACGATCAAAGCCCGCCACCATAACTAAACCTACTTCTTAAGCCAAGTATGGTAGAATTTTCGTAAGCCGAGTATGGATTATACTTGCCCCTTCTATGAACCAAGTGCACTCTCCACTTGTTGAAATTCATAAATGATCTTACATAAGTCGAGCACAATTAACACTTTCCATAAGCCGAGTATGGTTAATACTCGCCATCTCCATAAGCCTGTTATGGATAATACTCGCCATCTCTGTAAGCTGGGTATGGATAATACTCGCCATCTCTATAAGCTGGGTATGGATAATAATCGCCATCCTAGTAAGCCGAGTATGGATAATGCACGCCACCTTTCTAAGCCAAGTGTAATTGCAGCTCACATATACCCTCAAGCCGAGTATAGTTAATACTCACCCAAACAAGACCAAAGCCTTCTATAGACCGAGAGTGGCCCACACAGTTCATGCAGGTGTTGAATCTCGCAACCGAAGATAATAGTTATTTTCTCGGCCTTAATACGGTCCTTTATTGTTGTCGGTTTTCTGACCTTAATATGTTCTACTTCAATCGTTGGTTTTCTTGTCTTAATACAACCATCAGGATCATCGGACTTCGCTGGCCTTAATATGTTTCGGCGTAACCATCGCTACCCGCACATTGAACTTCGATGTAAGGTTTAGAACACACCTCCTTTACGAAGAAAGATGTATTCTGAGGGGCAAAGTGTTGACCAACTTTTTGGCAAAAGCCGCCGTGGTTCAACGTGTCGAAGCCAATGTCAAGAAGCTCACTTTTAGCATCGGTCGGTCGACCGATAGATCGACCTATACTTCAGAAAGTTCAAAAAGGATTTATCCCGAGCTAATTCTCTTCAAGCAAGGGCATCTCGTCCCCCTCCATAACCATTCTCCCAGACTAACCGAGTCAAGTGCTTCCTTAAAATTCGGATCGACCAGATATTTCCGGATCTACATGGAAATATCCAGCTGACTCATTCAATAATTGGCCCGACTCTCAAGGCATTTAAGGCAATCAACCACTTCCGGATAAATCTCTACTTTTGATGCACCTCATCTCAAGTGCCACATATGCCACAATTTATGAAGATACTATTAATCAGCAGTAGACCGGGTCCCACTGCCACAACTACATCCAATGGTCGAGCTCCACATGTCCGAGCTCCGAAAAAGAGGAAAGCCATGTGGCGGCCTGTTCAACCCACTTCTTCACCTATAAATACATCCAAGCTCAAAATGGAAAGGGACCTTCTTTCGGCTACCTCAACTTTGAGCTGAACTTCTCCTCCAAAAGTAAAACTTCTTCATGGCTAACTCCCAAAATAGCCAACTCTTCTTCTTTTCTAAAACAGAAAAAGAATTGTACTCGTAATCAAAAGAAAATCAATACATATAAAGTGGATGTAAGCACCGTCTTTGCTGTGCCGCTATAAAAAGTCTCGCATGTTCCCTATTTTCTTTGCTTTACTGTATTTTATGATTGTTGCTTGTGTGCTTTTCACCCGATTGGGAGTGGACTGTCACTAGTGACCAACTTTTCACGTCAATACAAACTGAGTTTAATAGATTTCTCATTGTAATACATCACGGGAAATCTGGCATACTCCTGAGGTCACTCATGAAGGAACGTCCCAAGTGAAAGAATCTCATCTTTCCTTACTCAGCAATGAATATGAAACTTCACCATGAAAAAAGACGAGAGTGTAAAGGATATGTATGGTCGTTTCTCTGAGTTGGTTTATAGCACTAGAGCTCTTGGAAAAATATATACTAAACTAGAACTTGTGAGGAAAATTCTACGAGTTCCGCCAATGCATTTTGAAGCAAAAGTCATAGCAATCCAAGAATCAAAGAATTTGAGAAAGTTAAGCATGGAAGAGCTAACTGGAAATCTGATGACTTATGAAATGGGGTTAAAGGCACGAGAAAATCGCAACATCTCGGAACTAAAGAAGAAGTCAATTGCTTTGTCCAACACTGTAAATAGCGACGACGAAGACGCCATCGACCAGTGTGCTATGGCCGTTAGAAAGCTCACTAAATGGAGCAAATTCAAATCACGAAGGAATAAACCAAAAGCCACTAAATCAAGTAGCTTTGAGATTCAGAAGAGGAACCAACCTGCTTTAAATGCAACAGCCTGGGCATATCAAACCAAACTGCCCACTGCTTCAGAATTATAAAGGAAACAAAAAGAAGAAAGTTTTTGCAATAACATGGGATGACAAGGAAGGAGAAGAAGTCTCTGGCCGCAGGGAGGAAGAAGTTGCAGATCTGTGCTTTATGAAATAATCAGATTCAGAAAATAACGGAGAAGAAATTAATAAGACAAAACAAATTTGGGTCCCAAAAGGCACTTTGGTGAAATCTAATGGTTTGTTGTACGAACAAGTCTCGGTACCAAAACGTATGAATGAAACTATGAGTGGTTCTATAATTTTTGTTAGACCACTCGATTCTTTAAACTATTAGGTACTAGAGGAGGCCGAGGAACTACTTTGCAAAAAGAGATATGTATTCAGACTGCTTCACATCTTTGAATTATTTAGAATTCCTTATCCAAATATGCTGAGGTAGAGATTTATTTGCTCACATCGAACTCTGGTATGATCTCCAAACTCGTCTCTATTAATATTCTTTTTTTTCTTGTTTATTTCTCCTTCTACCCCTTCTATTCTCTTTTGGCTATTTATGATTTGATTTGACACTACCATATTATTATTTTTTCCTTTTATTTTTGAGTTTTCTAACTTCAAATTGCAGAATTCATTGTTTTTTGGAAATTCGCTTTATTTGAATAAACCTCTGATGTTTTAATCATTTCCAGATCTTGAATTCCAAATTGTAGATTTCCGCAATTATTTTGAAGTTTAATTCATTTCTTATTTCCGAATTCCTAATAGTGCTGAAGAATTCTTGTTATATCTTGAGCGTTGTTATTTTAAATTCTAAATTTTTGAAGATCTGATAAATTAATGAAATTTCACACACCTTTGCTTCTTTCAGTTTCTTCTAATTCAATTTGGAAAGACCTGAAAATTTATACTCATTACAGCACACTACTTTTTTCAGTTGTGATAATTTCATTGATTTTTGGATTGGCTTGAATATTTCTGAATTGAATTTTTTTGACTTGAATCACTGTATTACCTCTTGAAATTCAACATTATTCATGATCACTTTGTTGGACAATTATTTGTTTGAAATCATCTGAAATTTTTGATATTTTGAATCTTACACACCTCTTAGATTTGAAATTAATAATCTTGTGTGATCGATTCTTTATATCTCAAAATTTACATCTATTCAAGTGATTTCAAATAAATTATTTTTAATTTTGGATCATGAATATCTCTCAAGCTTGGTGTAAATATTCTGAAAATTTCTCTTGTACTTGTTAGAAATAATTATGAAAAAAAAATCTTTGAAAAACTAGTCCTGAAACTCACTATTTTTTCATGATCATTTGGCTTTAATATTTGATTGTTTGAAATAATTTGGAATTATTGATTTCTTGAATCTCACATATATCTAGGATTTGAAATTTATAATCTGTTGTGATCGATTCATTGAATCTTGAGATTTTCATATTCCCTCAAATGATTTCAAATAAGCTGCATTTTGGATCATGAATCATCTTTTATGACTGTTAGAAATAGCTGCGAAAAATTCTCTTAAGAAGTATGCTTTGAAATTGATTATTGTGTTGCTCTGATAAAAGAAATCGTTTTGAAAATGTTTTTAGATAACTGCTTGTTTTTGTATCATCTGTTGCTCTGATAAAATGGTCTGAACTGAATCATGATTTGTCCTCTTGGACTTATTGAAAACTATTCGAGAACTTTTTTGTGAAGCTTATATTGAGTTTGTTTTGCTACTCTGATTGATCAAACTGAATTGTTAGATTTAATTGCTTGGGCTTTGTGATTGAATATTGTTGTTTGAGATGTTGTTGTTAGCCACCAGTGTTGTATTAAAATCCTCGTTGATAGGGACAACAAGTGGTCAGAAGTGTATTATAATTTTCTCCTCATCTATTTTAATTTTTTATTATTTTGATCTTCATCTTGTATAGATTTCTTTAAATCCTTCTTGTCTCGTATAAATTTTTTTGAATTCCCTCTTATAATTGATTTTTCAACTTTAAAATCATTTATTGATTATTTATTCAGAAATTGAAATCAATAACCAAAGTTGAACTGTATTTTGAACTTATCAAAATTATTATCAGATAATTGAGATTGCAATGACTTATGACTATAGTATATTTCACAACAAGAGGAAATTTTATTTAATTTTTCATGATGATTGAAATTTTTTATGATATCTTTGAATTGACGATTATTTCACAAACATCTTCTTAGTTTATCATCATTCTGCCATCCATCATGATTTTATATTAATGTGGAGAGTTTATTTTTTTTCATCTTGAATAAATAGTGGAAATATTTATGATGAAAATGTGATTGTATTATTATTCAGAAATAGAGACAAATTAAAATTTTCAAGAATCCCGGTACAGTTGAGCATATTTCATAATGTGATTAATTTAGAAATTTATTTCACAACCATTTCCGTACCTACTATATTTCTATCGTTCATATTGGTTTTATATACTGAGGAGATTTTATTTTGGAACAGAAAATAATAAAAATATGATATTCACAAGTGTTTCTCTAACCTCATTTAAAAATCCAAACTTAGGTTATGCATGGTTATGAGATTACTTATTTTTAAGTTGCAACTGACCTCATTTAAAAATCCAAGATCTGGTTATGCATGGTCAGTGTACTCTTAAATAAAAGGAAAAAGAAAAGAGAATAATTTTCTAAATAATTTTTTTTATATGAAATTCTCCTTGGTATTGGAAAACTAGCCTATCGATCCATTTTTCTAATTTGTTAAATGCGTTAATATCTTATGATATATAATGGTTTGTTGATGAATAGTTACTGAGATTTGAGATTATTTGATTGCGTCACTTAAATTGAATTTATAATTGTTGTTCAAATCTGCCACTATTTTTGTGCTCATTTTTAAAGTTTTATTTGAAAATAATTGGAATCATTTTTTAAAACTCTCTCCATTTCTAATAATTTCATTGTAAATCCATCATTCTACAATGTGAAATTTGTCTCTAGTTTTTAGAATAATATGATTTTTGTTTGATTAATTGAGATTTATGATGAATGTTCTTCCACTTAAGTTGAAAATATATTTTTTAGCCTTTTTCATCACTATTTTAGTTTATGTATCCTTTTGATAACAAATAGGGAGAATAGGTTAAGATTTTGATTGATGAATGGATATTCTTTGAATATTTTAATATTGAAATTTCAATTATTGTTTTTTACTCATGCACATATCTAGGGGGAGTTTGTTGTAAGGAGAGCAAACATATAGGGAGAGTTCAAACATTCACTGTCAAAATCATTTATAATAATATTATATTCAAAATCTTAATTTATGTTTGTCATCATCAAAAGGGGAAAATTATTGTATCTAACAATTCTATGTTTTTTGTTTGAGGATAACAAACGTATATTTATTATTATAAATATGTTTGTAATTGTACTGTTATTTTACATCACATACAGAATATAATATTTATATTTAAATAGAATACTACTGTACAAGAATTTAAATATTCAAAAAGTATTTTATTTATATATAATATTTTATTTTAGCATTTCAATAGTACAAATTTATAACTCCATTATTTGTACATCTCACTATATTTCATTACATTTCATATTCAATTTCATTTGTATACATTGCTCCTCACTACAGATTACTCAGTCACTCAGTTATACAGACACTCATATACATTGTTGCCTCATTACATTTCTCTCAATCACTTGTTACAGTTACTCACACATACACTGACATAGTTTTATCTTCTATCTCTGTCTTCAGAGTAAGTCCAATCTTCTGCCTACCTGTCACAGAAACACACACAGTAAACTTAAACAAAAATATTTTATATTCTAGCAGATATAATTTTTACTTAAAAATTTATTTGCCTCAGGATTTTGGTGTTTCTCACCATTTTTAATGACTTAATCTAATTTTTAATGGAGATCCATCTCTGTCTGGACAGCTTGTGATATTCACAGTGACACACTGTAAATACCACAAGGTAGACATATCCTCTGTGCTCACACACACGCACACACACACACACACACACACACACACATATATATATATATGCCCACACTGCACGTGCACTATACATGTATACACGTATATATGTATGTATATACACATACTTCTGTGCAGCGACAATACAGTCAAACACTGTGAATGGACATGAACCAAGAAATCAAGTTCCAAATGCAAACACAAACACACACACACACACACAAATATATATATATATATATATATATATGTGTGTGTGTGTGTGTGTGTGTGTGTACACTGAAGAAATATTGGTTTAGAAAAATCAAAGTGGAACAGTCGGCATTTTCAAGTGCAAGTGCAAAGCCCACAAACATGCAACAATGAAAATGAGCATAGCAGCATGATCTACACCCACAAGTACAGTGCAACAAGTCAACACAAATGATCACAAACCCACTCAGCAATATTCATGCATCAAAATGGTAGAAGTACAAGCTTCAGTTCCAATCACACATTTTCATAAACAGGGTCAAGCCAACAAACACATGTACACACACGATAGGGCTTGTGTACACAGATGCTCTAACACACAGGAAAAAAATGGTGCAAACTGATGTCAGCCCAAATATATGATCAATAATACAGGGAACACATCAATATAGATCACATTTGATCAAAACAGTAGCAAGAAATTATTCAATAAAATCCAGTTTAGAATTCCAAGACACGGTCCGAGTCAAGACAGTTAACAAATTCCAGTGCATGTGTATGTGCACATTCATACAAGACCGTGCAAGAGAACAAATTCATGGTTGTGCACACCCAGCAGTGAGAGACAAATAGGCAACAAAGAAATTATAGTAAAACAAAGTGAACAAGAGTGATAAGGCTTCAGCTTAGCAATATTTCTGAGTATAGTATCAACTCTCACAATCCGGAATGCATCCATGTTTGTTTGAAGCCAAATTTAGAAATGGTACAAAGTACTTTTTTGCAATGGTACAAAAATTCTGGTATTCATACACACATTTTTTTGTGTAAATCTGATACTTACCGCTAATTTCGTGTCACGTGCAAATAAATCTTTTGATGACATGGACTTTCTATTTTTCAAACTGGAATGAAAGTGCATGTTTGCATTACTAGCAGATGCCAAAAATTGGAAATATTTTATTTGCAGAAAGTTTTCAAATTTCAAAATATCATGAATGGATGAAATCATCACAACAGTTTTTGCAAGATTTCAAATTTGTAGAGCAACAGTCCATAGTTCAAAATCACTTAATCAAGACAACAAACCCGAAATCAATATTTGGCAAAAACACAAATTCAATCATGCAATTTTGGACAAGGAAGAGAAACAAATTGATTATCATGCAAGGGGAAATTCAAAGGGCCACAAATAATACATATCATTCATTTCCATAATTACTCAATTCATCAAAGCTGACTCATTCAAATAAGGCAATCAAATATCATGCAATAATCAGTGCAAGCCACAGGTGAAATAGAGATGTATAGGATTTAATAATCCTATTTATACACTTATTACATCATAGGCAAAAAGTGTGATAGAACGAAAACAACAAACTCGAGAACACTAATGAAAAATTCAAAAAATTCACATACCCTTCGATTGCCGTTCCTAAATCGGTTGTGAAGAAAGCCACAAAAATTTGAAGCCAAAGGAGATTCAATTCCTCAATCAATCGATGGAGACTTGGGAATTCACAAAGAAGAAAACCCTGATTCCATTGAGCCGCTGCCATTTTTTTAATTTCCAGAGAGGAAAAGTAATCGGGCCAATGAAATGATGATACAGACAAAATGATGGGGGTCGGCCTAGTTAATTTAACAAAAGGGTTTTTAAATTTGTTTTTATTTTAAGTGTTTTGTTTTTTACTTATAAAATCGTCGTTTGTGTTTTCTAGTTTTTTTGTAAAAACTAGGTCATCTAGTTATAGGATTTTAACTAGCAATTTTCTAGTGTTTGTAACAACTAGGGTTTACTAGCTACAGGTCTGTAGCTAGACGAAAATATGGTTTCCGGGACAGAAATCAATGCAGGGATTTGAGTGTAGGATTAGAACATCAGCAGGTTGTGTGAGTGTACAAAACTGTATAGGCGGTTAGCAAAGGGTTCGCGAGTTTATAGGTTTTGTACGCGGGAGTCTATTTAATACCTAGTAGAAACCTTGGGGAATGCAGTAGTAGGCAGAGTTTGTCAAAGCTGGGTAAAATCTTGTGTCATTTACTTTCTGCACTTATTTACTCCTCTGCTATCCGTGCTGTGATTATTATTCTTTGTTGTGATATTTTTAGTATCCCGTAAAACTCCAATAAACCCTATTCGCTCCCCATGTAAGGTTAATCTAGATCCAACAAAACCCTCTGATTTAGACGTTTGGCTCCAATTCCAAACGTCTGAAACAACATTCAGACGTCTGGAATGGAAAACTATATGTTTGAAATGGAACTCGGAAATTTCCTGTAACCATCCAGATATTTTGAAATTATTCCTGACGTTTGGAAATGCTCACTGTCCACTTCTTCCCCCCTTTCTGTTGTTGCACTTCCTCCTCTATCACAAAGCAATTTCAAGCATCATCTTCTTTAACATATGTGATTGAATATCACAAATCACAACACTCCACCTTGATATGAAATCACCTCATCAAGAAAACTTCTAATAATCAACAAATAAATCACCTAGCTCTTTCAACAACCCCTTCTCTCAATTAAAACATTACAAATACAACCCACAGTCCACAAAAGATGCATCTTCCACCTAAGATGCACCACTCAAAACTAATGGTCTAAAAGAGTTTGTAATACCACAAGGATCTCCACCTTATGGATTTTCCAAACCGACACATGTCTTCCACTTGATCAAAGCTCCTTATTTGATCTTCTTCGATCCCTCGAGCACTATCAATGTAAAGACCCAACTCCTTTGATCTTCTTCGATCCCTCGAGCACTATTAACATGAGGACCCAAGTCTAAATTATGATCCTTAATCCTAGGATTATTAGGAGCAACCACATTAACAAATCCACCTTAATGTGGACTAGGTTCTTCAACTGTCATTTGTCTTCCACAGTCGACTACAGATCTAACCAATCTATAAGGTTTCCCTCCTCCAAGACACCTCTCACCATAATATGACTACCCTTCTTCACTCTCAAAACTCCACCTCGAGTAACAAAAGAGCAACCACAATAATCCGACTGACTGAGATAAATAAGGTTATGCGAACAAGTAGGGACATATCTAACACCAGAGACTTCCCTCACTACTCCATCATGCATACAAAACCAGATAGATCCAATACCACAAACCCGTAGCTCTACTCCATTGGCCATCCTAATTATGTCGACATTCTTCTCATAAGAAGAAAAACACTTCACATCCTTACAAATGTGCAAACTGACTCCTGAATCCATCTTCCAAAGATTAGCTTTACCAAACATGACATCACAAGAAGCATCACTATTGGAACCTTCAACAAAACATGCCTATGCATCATCACTACTATCATCTCATGCAGCCTTCTTCTTATCCTTCTGATATGCATAAAATTTTTAGTTTATGTGACCTTCCTTACCACAGTGATGGCAACTGGTAGCATCTTTACCATTAGCACCCTTATTCTTCCATCTTGTATATTTCATCGAGTCCCTTGCTACCATAGCCTCATCTTGAACTGATTTCAAACCAGACACTTTTCTCTTTAGTTCCTCATTCAAAAGGCTACTTCGAATAGTTTTCAGAGAGCTACTTCCATTAGCATTGGAATTACTCAATGAAACGACCAAAGTCTCCCAACTTTCTAAAAGCGAACTCATCAGCAAAAGAGCATGCAACTTATCATCAAAATTGACCTTCAAATTTGCCAGTTGATTGATCACGTCTTGAAATTCATTCAAGTGCTCTGCAATAGGCTTTTCTTCATCCAACCTCAGCTGCACAAGCTTTCGAACCAGAAAGGCCTTATTTGTAGCACTTCTCGACTCATACAAAGATACCAACTTATCCCATAAATCTTTCGCGGATTCACTACTAGCCACATGATGGAATGCCAAATCATCAAGGTACCACCGAATCAAGGAAATTCCCTTCTTATACATCTTCTTCTGCTTTCCCTCATGCACATCCGAGGGCTTCTCCCCACTCCATTAATCGGATCATGAAGATCATTGAGGTAAAGCTTATCCTCCATCTTAGGCTTCCAAATCCTCAATTATTCCATCAAAAATAGTCATCATATGAAACATCATCATATCCGACATAACAAAACACAAATTTTTCAATCCAAAATCACTCTAAGATTTACGATGATTTAGCTCGAATACCAACTATTGTGGAAATTACTACTTATGCGGAAGCGGCTTCACCCACCGGGATCTTATTCACCCAATTACTTAAAGATATTTTGATTGGAAAAACAACACAGTTATAAAATTACACGCACAAACACAAGATATTCCACCCAACCACCCTCTTTATTAATTCACAAAAAAAATTGTTTACACTTAATGGATCAAAATCCAAAATTAAACAAACTACAATTAAATCAATAACCTTATTAAGAAAGGGAAAGAATATCCGGTACAATTAGAGAAGGAGAACAGTGCAGAATGAGTGAGAGGGATCCTCCCTGCTCCCTTTACCTCCCCTCATTTTTATGTCTTATTAACGATATTTTTTGTCAACACCGGAGATAGGTCTATGGAGATGGACCTAAGGGTAAAATGGGATTATTCAGTTCCTCCAAGCCCGAGTTAGTTCACCGATTCCTAGATATCAAGGTCTTGGAATAGAGGTTTTCTACATACAACACAAGTGAGGAAGCAAAAAGATTTGCAGAAGGGTCGCCTAAGCTCACTTCAGGGTAGGAAACTTGCAAAAGGGTATTTGGTGACTTCAGACCCGTGGAAAGGTCGGTGCAGAAAGGCTTATCTCATGAAGAGAGCATCAGGTTGATAAGAACCAAACGACTTGTGGAAAGGTGCACTAATAATCCAATAGGATAGCAGAATATATACGGAAACATATTGAAGAACAATACAGTATACGGAAAAGGTAAGAATACACAATTTATAGTGGTTCGGTTCAACTTGAACCTACGTCCACTTTAAGGGCTTTGATGATTTATTCATGGAGGAGGTTACATAAGAAATCCCCCAAATTGATTTATAAATTGGGGTTTTCTCTCTAGAATGTGTGAGAAAAAATGAGGAATGAGAATCTAATCCTCCCAAATGTGACCCCTGGGGTCTTATTTATAGAGAATTCGGGGACGCTTCTACTGTTGGGCTATTGGGCCTGTAGAAGCCTCTGATGGTCGCTTTTCTCCTTGGTCTCGGATGTTTGGCTTCCGAACGCCTTTATAGTGAAGATTATAGCTTTCGGAGTGAGGATCCCTTCAGTTGGGGCTTCTTTGAGATAGGTATGTCAACTTTGGACTCTCGGGAGTGGTTCTGGTGCCATACCTTCTTACAGTTTGGTCCCGGAATTTGAGCCTGACCTTGGTGGCTTTTGGTTTCGGGGACTCTTGTCTTGATCCACCTCTATACATTTCGGCTTAAGCAATGGTTTATGGAATCTTTGGTAGAGATAAAGGGTGCTGGTTTTGGCTTCCGGCATATGTTTTCGTCTGTAGTTATAAAGGTAGGCTTTTGGGATACCTTCCGGTGATGCTGAAGATGCTTCTTGATGTTGGTGTTAGCACCAAGTAGGTATCGGAAGGATCTTTTCTCCTCCTTCTTATGTTTCAGATTACATGCATTCTGTAATTATCTCGTCACTATCTTTCGCTATTAGGTGTATTGCTTTCAGAATTGCTATTCTGTGCCCCTTTAGTATCGGCACTATCTTGTTGGTATCTTCTTTTTCATATTAATCTTGATCTTTCCTCCGTCATGACCCTTCGGAATCTTTAATACTACTTTCTACCTTCAGTTGTCTGCATTGGACCGATATTGTTGTGTTATGATTCTTCTCGACCGTCGGTATCTACTTTCGGCTTTTCCCCTTTGCCCTGTGGCTTTGTTGTTGGCTCTCGGACTTTGCTTCTGTTAACTCCTTGGATTCTCTCTTTTCTCCACGAACCTTGTTTCGCTGTCCAAGATCCTTTTACCCTTTCGGCATTAAAGCTTCCGCTTTTTCATATTTGACCAGTACGAAATTTGGTGTTAACAGTTAGCCCCCTAGTATGAAGAAGCCTTTGTTCTTTAGGACAAACTCTAACGATTCCTGTACATCTTGCCTGTTACTCAAGGGTTATCATAAATATATTTGGTATTAGTTTCGTATTTCCCAGAATATTAATGTGAGGGGGAACATGAATTTTGCTAGTGAAAAGAGTTTGAATACGACTTACGAGTTATGAACCCTAGTGTGCGAAAGACATTGTGCATTCATGTGGAATTTTATGATTTATAGCTAGCATTCTCCTAGTAATGTTGAACGAAGAACTCGGTACTGTAATCTGAACGCTCCGTTATTAAGAACACCACTAGAGATGTGAAATGGAAAATCTAAAAGTTTTCATTTGGATATTTGCAATAGGTAATTAGAAGTACACTATCGACAAGCATGATGTATTAATAAAAGCGATATTACTTGCACAATACTTGATACCTACGATGCGTTTAACACAATCTTGACCATAGTTCATGGTTGCAAATATTAGGGGTAAATGTGTTATGAATTTAGAAAAACTTCCTATATAAAGTGTAATGAAACCCTAATCCTGGTTTAAAGACTTCGGATGGGAGGTCCACAGTACCAACTTGTGTTTTACACTGAGAACTTTTATCTACGAACAATATCAATATCTTCGAACTTTATACGTGAATATGGTAGAAAGAAATTAACATCCTATATGGAAATAGGAAAACGCCATGGAATGAAAGTTTAGGGGTTAAACATGAGTTTACGCAACAGGAATTCAAATACCTTAACTTGATAGGAAAATGAAAACCTATTAGAAAATCAGATATTAGAAATTCCCATTTGCAATCAGTAGAAACTCCAAGAATCATGCTTGGATAAGTGGAAATTAGAAATTCTTCCAGAAACCCCGAGACTCTTACTAGGGTAAATAGAAACCAGAAATCATACGGAACCCCGAGACTCACAATTGGGTATGCATAAATCAAAAATCATATATAGATCCCAAGACGCACACTTGGGTAAACTTAAACTAAAAATCTTACAAAAAGCCCCAAAACTCATACTAGGGTAGATGCAAGTCAGAAATCATACAGAAACCCCAAGACTCATACTTGAGCAAGCAAAAATTAGAAACCATTGAGGAACCCAAGACTCACACTTGGATAAGCAAAATTTAGAAACCATAGAGAAACCCGAAGACTCACACTTAGGTAAGAAAAAAATTAGAAACCATAGAGAAACCCAAAGACTCACACTTGGCTAAGCAAAAATTAGTAACCAAAAGACTCACACTTGGGTAAGCAAAAATTAGTAACCAAAAGACTCACACTTGGGTAAGCAAAAATTAGAAACCATAGAGAAACCCAAAGACTCACACTTGGGTAAGCAAAAATTAGAAACCATAGATAAACCCCAAGACTCACACTTGGGTAAAAAGGAAGCAGGAACCATGTAAATTCTAGAGGTTAGCACTCGGGTGGTATACATCACATTTATAAATCAAACTTCGAATAGAACACATGTCAAAAAGGCATAAAGGTTAAGTACATCATGCTAAGGGACACTTAGAAGAATTACCAAATATTATTAAAGGTTATCAAATAGAAGCATCATTACTGACCAAAGGTTACTTGTGTGCATAATGCTAAATAATTTTAACATCAGCGAGAGTAACTAATTAATATTAAACCACCCATAGACTCCTCAGAATCTGGCTTAGACGAATTGTGCGAGCTAAAGAGCCATAACTATCACGAGGAATACCCTCTCGGACACATAGGTAGAGGACTGCTTTAGAAAATAAACTAATCCTACCCTAAACCAAATAGTCATTCAGCAGTAGTTCCGTTAAATTTCAAAACATTTTGATCCTTCAATAGTAGTTATGTTGAGTTTCAAATCACTTGATCCTTCAGCAATAATTCCGTTCAATCGTATCATCATATAGGCATTCAGCAGGTAGTTCCGTTCAACCATCCAATCTTTCAATTGTTTGATCCTTCAGCAGGTAGTTCCATTTGGCTATCTGAATCCATAATGTTCAGCGAGGAGTTCCGTTAGATCAAGCAGTTATCAACCGTTCAGGGAGAAGTTCTGTTAGATCAAGCAGTTATCAACCGTTCAGCGAGAAGTTCCGTTGGATTATTAGGCTGTTGGGTATCTAACGCCTAACCTAAATATTAACCCCCAGGATATGCAAATGAATGAATGCTCTCTAAGAGAGCGACACAGGTCCCTTTATGGGTAGATGCTTAACTAGTCCCCACATAAGGGGAAACTCCACTAACCAGAGATGCAGGTATGTTTAGGCCCCCCTGTAGGGCACTCCATTGCTTGAGATGCAAATATTTATGGCCCTACTTGATAGGCACTCCATTGTAGGAGATGTTGCTTCTCTTCTTGGAAGCTTCTGGGTGCTCCACCTTTGGAGGCTTTTGTTTGTTGTGGCTTCTCTCTTTGGAAGCTTTATTTGACGCTCCTCTTCTAGGAGGTTGAGTTGTTGTGGCTTATCTCTCTGGAAGCTTTGTTTGACGCTCCTCTTCTGGGAGGTTATGTTTGTTGTGGCTTCTCTCTTTGGAAGTTTGTTTGATGCTCCTCTTCTAGGAGGTTGTCTTTGTTGTGCCTTTTCTTCCAAAGGCTTTTATTGATTTGCTTTTCTCCCCAGAAGCTTTATTTGTCCTAGCTCCGCTTCCCGAAAGCTTTGTATTTTATTGCTTCTCTCCCTGGAAGCATTGTTGATGTAGCTCCTCCCTCCGGAAGATTTGCTTATTGTGCCTTTTCTTCAAAAGGCTTTCTTGGTATCCTTTGTCAGGAGTAGGTTCTCACCTTTGACTGAAGCATTTAAGTATGTCAATATAACATTTTTGATAAAGTTCATGGAATTCTAAAATATGGGAGATAATATTTAGAAGAATCCTATTTAAACCGAGCTATGAAGAGGACATAATCATTCCTTCTTTGCATGTTTTGTGTAAACATCTTCCCCCGAAGTTTGTCCCTAATTGAAAATTTTGCTGTGTATTCATTCATGTATTGCGCTTCTTTAAGTGCTTCCATTTGACCTTTCGTTGTATGTATGAGTTGGAACAAAATTTGGTTTTTACCTGCAATAGCACTCAAATTTACATTAGTATTTGTTTGACTACAAATAAAAAGCAAAATGAAATGACTAAACGAAACAAGTATTTGAAACAAAAAGATTATTATTAGATCTTAATCTCTTCCGGAGGTGCCTTTGACCATCATCCTTTCTGTTCACTTTCAGCGTTTCTTGAGTAGGCTCTTTTTACCCTTTACTATGGATTATTTCTGTCAAACCTTGACATTGGATGGTTTTTTGACTTCCTATATTGTGGTATAAACAGTAGCCTTTCTTCCTGTTTGGGGGTATAAACAGTAGCCTTTCTTCCTGTTTGGCCTTGTGGGATCATTTGCTGAGAGATTGGAACTGAGCTCTTCTAACTCTAGATCCTGCTCTAAGCTTTTCTTTGTGTTGAGGATCCTTCCATACGAACAAACTTATCAGCTCTATCATAAAAGGAATCTAAGCTTTCAAATTCGTTTAAGATAAGATCCTCCCAGAATGGTGTAGGTATGAGCAATCCTGAATGCACAGCTATAAGCTTTTCTATGTCTATTGCTCCTTTTACTTTGAGCGACTCATTATGAAACCTTTTCAGATAACCATTGAGTGACTCTTCGGGTCTATGTTCAATGGTGGTGAGATCGTAAATTCTAATTGTTGGATCCTTCCACACATGGAATTTTGTGCAAAAAGAGGTAGATAACTGTTTCCAAGTTGTGATGATTGGACCATGGTAATGTTTGCACCATTTGATGGCCTCTCCACGAAGCGTTGTTAAGAAGATCTTGCAACGGAGGGTTTCAGAGATGTTATATAAATCCATATAGCTTTTGAATACACAAAGGTGGTTTTCTGGGTCTGTCGTCCCATCATACAGAAGTGGTGGTATTTTCATATCGAATGAAGCTCTAATTGCTCTTATTTCATGGAAAAAGGTGATTCCACGTAGATTCCCATCTTCTGACAACTTTGGGCTCTCACTTTTTTTTGGGCCGTCAATTTCCTTTGATAGTTGATTGCTTTCTTGCATAACCGGAATGTTTTGTGGGCTTGGTGTCGTACTATTTTGTACACTGAGCCCTTAAGGTTCCCTTGCTCTAGACTCCATTTCATGAGGACTTGCACCAAAAGTCTTTTCGATCATGTTTTCTTCTAAAAGCCTTCTTGCAATATTGGTTTGTGAAGCTAACAGCCATACTTCTAATTCGTTGTCCGCCTCTCTAACTGGGTTTGATGGTTCCCTAGCTTCTATTTTCTCCAAGTGGTAGTTTGGAAGTATACCATCTTCTAGGGATGCACTGAAATCCTGCTCACGAGTTTTTCTTGGCTTAACCATTCTGACTGGGTATTGGGTTTTTTATGGTAGAAAGGGAGATGAAGTAAAGGCCTTATGCCAAAAAAGGGGACAGTAAGGATGGAAGGTTTAAGATGGAGATGAAGGTAGGAGAAATGTGGCTTAACAACGAGGGTCAAAATATAAGAAAACAGGGTTGGGGATTAAAGGCTACACTACTCTTTTAACATCTTGGATCAACGATGTTTCAAGTAGTTGATCGGTACTCATAAACTCTTTACCGATAATCTTTATCTATGGTCTTACTTCATCAAAGCTTAGTCCAACTCAGGATGGAATAACGCAGTTAGAAACGTGGCCAGGTTACCTAAAGGGAAGAAGGTAGGAATAGGGATTGGAGGTTCAAGACCTCCTTCTAGCGCCAAGATGTTAACAATATTTTTCGTCAACACCTGAGATAGGTTTATGGAGATGGACCTAAGGGGAAAATGGGATTATTCAGTTCCTTCAAACTCGAGTTAGTTCACCGATTCCATGATATCAAGGTCTTGGGATAGAGGTTTCCTACGTACAACACAAGTAAGGAAGCAAAACAGTCTGCAAAAGGGTCGCCTAAGCATGCTACAGAGTAGGAAACTTGCGAAAGGGTATTAGGTGACTTCAGACCCGTGGAAAGGTCGGTGAAGAAAGGCTTATCTCACGAAGAGAGCTTCAGGTTGCTATGAACCAAAGGGTTTGTAGAAAGGTGCCCTGATAATCCAATAGGATATCAGAATACGTACGGAAACATATTAAAGAATAATATAGTATACGGAAAAAGTATGAACACACAATTTATTGTGGTTCGGTTTGACTTGAACCTACGTCCACTTTAAGGTTTGATGATTTATTCATGGAGGAGGTTACATAAGAAATCCCCCAAATTGATTTACAAATTGGGGTTTTCTCTCTAGAATGTGTGAGGAAAAAAAAATGAGGAACGAGAATCTGATCCTCCCAAATATGAGCCCTAGGGTCTTATTTTTAGAGAATTCGGGGCCCCTTCTACTGTTGGGCTATTGGGCCTGCAGAAGCCTCTGTTGGCTTCTTTTCTCCTTGGTCTCGGATATTTTTCTTCCGGCCGCCTTTATGGTGATGATTATAGCTTTCGAAGTGAGGGTCCCTGTCAGTTGGGGCTTCTTTGAGTTTGGTATGTCAACTTTGCACTCTCGGGAGTGGTTCTGGTGCCATACCTTCTAGCAGTTTGGTCCCGGAATTTGAGCCCAATCTTGGTAGCTTTTTGTTTCGGGGCCTCTGGTCTTGATCCAACTCTGTACCTCTCGGCTTAAGCAACTGTTTATGGAATCTTTGGAAGAGATAAAGGGTGCTAGTTTTGGCCTCCGGCATTTCATCCGTAGTTATAAAGGTAGGCTTTCGGGATACCATACGGTGATGCTGAAGATGCTTCTTGATGTTAGTGTTAGCCCCAAGTAGGTATCGGTAGGCTCTTTTCTCCTCCTGCTTATGTTTCAGATTACATGCTTTCGGTAATCCTCTCGTCACCAGCTTCCAATATCAGGTGTATTGCTTCCGGAATTGCTATTCTGTACCCCTTTTAGTATTGGCACTGTCTTGCTGGTATCTCCTTTTTCATATTGATCTTGATCTTTCCTCCGTCATGACATTTCAGAATCTTCAATACCACTTTCTACCTTCAATAGTCGGTACTGGACCGATATTGTTGTGTTCTGATTCGTCTCGGCCGCCGGTGTCTACTTTCGGCTTTTTCCCTTTGCCCTGTGGCTTTGTTATTGGCTCTCGGACTTTTCTTCCGGTAACTCCTTGGATTCTCTTTTTTCTCCACAAGCCTGGTTTCGCTATCCGAGATCCTTTTACCCTTTCGGCTTTAAAGCTTCCGCTTCTTCATATTTGATCGGTACGAAATTTGGTGTTAACTTATCTTATACTCTTTTCTAGTCGTGCAGGTCTTAGATTTACATGTTTTTCTTGGATCGATTGACTGAGGGCTCCCTTGCTTCTTGGAGGGTCGGCCAGTAGTCAAAGATGGAGCTTATGGTTGGAGAAGTCTAGCTTTGGCAGTTGCCTTTTCAAGATTGACTTGCTTAGTGTCCTGGACTTTACTTCCATGCTTTGAGGAGTAGTTGTCCCCTTAGGCATTTGCTTGGTATTGGGCCAGGAGGTCTAGTTTCTTTATTCCTCCTCTTGGAGCTGGTAGCTACGATACCCTGATGTACGCTTTGAACTTCCCTCGTTTACTGCGCCTTTTGAGTCAGAGCCGGAGGTTTTTTTATGGCTTTGGTTGGGGTGTGAGTTGGGTTTTATTTTATGGATTTAGTTAATATTGGATTGTTTTGCTTTACGAGTACTAGGTTTTCTGGTAGCCCTTTTTTGTTAGCCATCAGAGATTGGCTATTGTCTCCTTTCTTTGTTTATATATTTGTCTTTTCTGTTAAAAAAAAGAACAATGACAAACTCTTGCACCAACTATTTTTGTCTCAATCTCATCATTTTAATCCAATCACAGGAGCTGCTTATATAGGAGAACAGATGACCTAAGCAAGTGCCTAATTTACCCCTTCAAAACCTGCAGAATACATCTCAGAAAGACCGGGTCAAAAACAGCAAAACCCTCCGATTCAGACGTCAGTCTCCAATTCTAGATGTCTGAAACAACATTCACACATCTGGAATGGAAAACCAGATGTCTGAAATGGAACTCGGGGATTTCCCCTGAAACCATCCAAACGTCTGGAAATTATTCCAGACGTCTAAAAATGCTTGCTGTCCACTTCTTCCCTTCTTTCTGCTGCTGCTCTTCCTCCTCTATCACAAAGCACTTCCAAGCATCGTCATCTTCAACGTATATGATTGAATATCACAAATCACAACAATATTGTTAACGTTGAAAAGTGGTAGTTTTATTCTCTATAGGTATACTTCACATTTTTTATATAACAAATTTATCCATTTTTAATTACGTATTTTCTTATAAAGAAACAATGGACATATATAAAACAAATGGTTGGGTATATTATAAACAATAAAGCAATAAAGCTTGTAACAAATGTCAGAAAGCACTGCCAAAATTAATGGAAGAAATGGCCCTCTTCTTTTTGGATTTCAATCCTAGAGCAGTTTGTATCCCATGCAGACCTTCAAATTTTCCTTTGGACTTTTAAGCTGCGTTTGTTTTTTTGTCTGAATGCTTATTGCTGAATGCTGATTATTTATGTATTCAGAACTTAGTTCAGTTCTGAATTAAAACAAACACAGCCTTAGCATCTTCCAGCTATAAATGTGTTTTCTTTTGTCTTGACAAGTGCGAACCCGTGCTACGCACATGGATTGCAACTATATTTTTTTATTACAATTTGAAATAAACCCTATCAAAATGCATTTAGCACTTCCTCCTTGCATCTAGGGAAACTTTAGTTACCACATTATTTAAATAAATAATCATGTTAATATGATGAAATGTCCACACAATTAAAGATTAATACATTAGCAAACATCATACTAATCATAAATCATTTATAAGTAAATATTACTGTTATTTTAACAATATTTATTAATGCCAAAGGAGGTCAGTCCAATATCACTTGATAAACAGTATATATCATTGTCATATACGTGGTCTGATGATAAACAATGTGTAGACAGAGGTTGCTTCAAATATTGTAACAGCCCGCTCCGCACCAACCGACATTTACTCCAAAAGTGCGCTGTACACGTGTCCAGTTAGCACGGAACGGGTCGCCTGAAGGAAAAAGGAAGAAGGAAATGAACATACAAAGAACCTGTAGGATGTCTCACAGCGCATAGAACAAAATATAATAGTAACATACTTGACATAAAACAGGAGAGACAGTGCATAAGCTGAAAATCAGAACTAAACATCAAAGCAGCGGAAATCCAAAAATACAGCTTATTACAACTTCCAAACTGTCTCAAAGCAGAAGCAAGATAAACGAGGTACACTACTAATGCCCAAGTAGCGACCACCAACGACACAGGGAGAATGTGTATATATATATATCATACGTGGAAGCCTCCTGCCCGCCTCTGAATCAGCTACTCGCGCACCACCAGCTAACCTGTCTCTAGTCTGCTCGTGTGAGCACCCAGAGTAATAAGAGGAGACATAAAACTCTGGGTCAGACATAAAGCCTGGTATGAGCGATAAGCATCAAAAGTGAACAATAACAGGTAGACTAAAACATACCTGAACCTGGACCTGCAACCAAAGAGTTAGCACTACATACAGTACAACACTCTAAGGTATCATATCAAACAGTGTAAAGATACGGAGGTGGGGGAGGTGTGCATGTCATAGGGATGGCAAACAATCAAACATAGCATCCATCCTCACATCTCTCACTCAGTGCGTAAAGCATACGATATTCACCACTTCGATCACCCAACATTCCTTGCCACGATCACTTTGCCCCATGAAGTCATAAATGACTTCACTGCATTGATAACGTAGCCACTAATTCCTCGCTATGTCCACTTGCCCCATGGAGTTATTCACCCCATCTGCGCTGGCTCATAGCCTTACTAATCCTTACTATGTCCACTTGCCCCATGGAGCTATTCACCCCATCTGCGCTGGCTCATAGTCTTACTACGCATCACCTTGCCCCTCGGGTCATAATGACCCTACTGCACTGATAACGTAGTCTTGCTACCATCACTTTGCCCCTCAGGTCATAATGGCCCTACTGCACTGATAAGTAGCCCATCATTCTTAGTGGTGAATCGAAGTTATGAACGTCGACAACTCCTTAGCACGCGTCCCGCAGCAAAGTCCAACCATGAAGTGAACTCATTGGTTCCCAACTGGTTCCGGGATCCTGAGCTCTAGCTTCCATTTGGACTACCTTTGCATCTCGGGTTATTGGTCATCACAATCGAATCGGATCGGATCAGCCTTCACATTCTTCAGCGGATCGGGTCGTGGTCCTCCCTTCCTTTGCTTCGGATCGTGCTCCCCTTCTCGGTTCGGATCGGGACACCCCATACGGATCGGATCGTGGTTCTTCAAGCGGTTCGGATCGGACGCCCTTCTCCAGGTCGACGGATCGTGCTCACCCTTCATGGACGGATCGGGTCGTAATGCTTATTCGCGATCCGGATCGGAGTACTTCAGTTTGGCACGACGCTGCATCGGTTCGCTTCGTGGGCCTTGCACAGGCGGTTCGGTTCGGAGGAGGTGACTCGACTCGTGGGGATGCCCCCACGATCCGATAGGGCGATCCGATCGTCCCTCAACCCCCTATGCGATCCGAACCCCTGCACCTTGTCCAGCGAGCTGTTTACGCCCCTCGACGGCGTTTTCGACCATTCTAACTATTCTAAACAGTCACAAAGCATTTCATACAGTCATAGCAACATACATAATCAACCGCAAACATCAAAACATCAATATGATAGGTAAAAATGGATCAAACATACCCAAAACCCCATATTTCCCCTTAAGCATATTTAGGTGAGACTGATGATAGGATTAGCAAATCTTAACCAAATTAACCCAAATTCGTATCAGAGGTCTAAAACATCATTCCGAATTTTATAAATATTTTTCCAGAATTTTATCATGTTTAAATTCGCTAATTAGCACTAATCACTCTTAACTAGCCATAATTAGTGCAAAACTAAGCAAATCACTCACCTTAGCCACAAAACAAACTAAGATCTGAAATAATGCTCTGATTTGATGCGAATCCCAATGCTAACAGCAGCTCCAAGGTTGATTAGGTGAAGATCTTCTTTGATTAGGGGTTGCTAAGCCAAATCCTTGACCAAAAGATGATTTGGAGGTGATCTAGAGGTTGGAGGCCATTTTTAGGGATCCTTGGTGATAAGTGGAGGCTAGAAAACTGAAATGGAATGATTCTCCATCTCATTTCAGCCCTCCCATAACCCTAATCCCGAAATGGGTTATGAGCCTACTCACTAATCACCCGATTTGGCCCGGTTAAGCAGTTTTTCACCCTCCAAACCTTGTTTCATCCATATCTCCCAAACGGTAAGTCCGTTTGGCTATTATGACCACTCTACGGAAAGAGAAACTATCAAACGAATCAAATGGAAGTGGTTTCAGGTCAAAATTCCTTTCCAATCAAAAGTTATGGCCAAAACAGTACCAACTAGGGGAAAAATGGTCATTTAAAAATCGACAAAAATCTTAAGCATGGGAAATGACTCTAATAGATGTTTCCCAAAGTTACATGACCATACGACTTCACATGGAGAAGAAATAAATATTCTACAATCCTATGATGTGTAGAATACGGGTCGTTACACTCTTCCCCCCTTAAGAAATTTCGCCCCCGAAATTCCCTAATCCACACACACACACAAAGGTCCCGCATGCCTATCAATCATAAAACAACCATCAAACATGCAAAACAAGTCTATCCTAGCATGCGGAATAACTAAATCGCAAAGTAAATCTTACCAGGTAAAGAGTTCTGGATAAGCCTTCCTAATGCTCTCCTCTGTCTCCCAAGTACAATCATTCTCGTTCTCGCCCCACTGAACCTTGACTAGCTTCACCGACTTCCTTCGAAGTTGCTTTGTATCGTGCCCCACAATACGAATCGGCTTGCGGTTCCCAACCGCCTCGGGTTCTACCTCGAAGTCCTCTAACTGATCAGGTGGAATAGTCACATCTGAGTCGTGAACGAACTTCCTTAGTTGGGAAACATGAAACACATTGTGAACTCCTGCCATCTTCTCTGGTAAGCCAACTCTATACGCCAAATTCCCGACTAGTTTAAGAACAGGGAACGGGCCAACAAATCTTGGTGCCAACTTGCCTCTCCTGCCAAATCGTATCACGCTCTTCAACGGAGAGATCTTAACAAACACCAAGTCACCAACGGAGAATTTCAAATCTCTTCTCCTCTTATCAGCATAACTCTTCTGCCTATCTTGGGCAGCTTTCATTCGTTGCTGAATGATCTTAATCTTATCTGAAGTTTCTCTCACCACATCTGGTCCAAGCACAAACTTCTCGCCAGTCTCTATCCAACATGATGGTGAGTTACACGGTCTTCCGTACAAAGCTTCATATGGAGCCATACCGATACTGGATTGGTAGCTATTATTATATGCAAACTCTACTAGATGCAAATGGTCATCCCATGATCCACCAAAATCCAATATACAAGCTCTCAAGAGATCTTCCAATATACGATTCACCCTCTCCGTCTGACCGTCGGTCTGAGGATGATATGCGGTACTGAGATGTAATCCTGACCCTAGAGCCTCGTGTAAGCTCTTCCAAAACCCACTAGTGAACAACGGGTCTCGGTCACTCACAATGCTTTTGGGTACTCCATGAAATCTCACTACCCACTTCATATACAATTTTGCCAACTTGGCTGCCGTTCTGGTCGATTTGACTGGTATAAATCTTGCACTCTTAGTCAATCGATCCACAATTACCCAAATGCTATCATATCCCGATCTAGTCCTTGGTAAACCATCGATGAAATCCATCGAGACTTGCTCCCATTTCCATTCGGGAATTTCTAATGGTTGCAACAACCCACTAGGCTTCTTTTGTTCGGCTTTAACTAGCTAACAATTCATGCATTTGGATATAAACTTCCCAACGTCTCTTTTCATCCCTTCCCAGTAGTAAGTCTGTCTCATGTCTCGATACATCTTATTACCACCGGGATGTATAGTCAGTTTTGAGTGATGACATTCTCTAAGCACTTCATCTCTCAATCCATTGACATTGGGTACAACTAGTCTTCCATCCTTCCGAAGCCATCCATCCCGATCAAGCCCATACACATTCATCTCCTCATCAATACCCATCTCTAACTTGGAGATGATTTCTAATAGATTAGGATCGTCCCTCTGGCTGGAACCAATCCTCTCTATCAAAGTAGGTCTGATCGTCAAACTAGCTAGCATAACTGGATCCAACTCGCACTTTGGTCTGAAATCAAACCCCGCGATATACTCCAGTTGCTTCCATTCAAGAAACATTGCCCCTAAGCTGGCATGTCTCCTACTCAAGGCATCGGCTACCGCATTACCCTTCCCAGGTGTATACGCGATATCAAAATCATACGAAGCCAAGAACTCTAACCATCTCTGCTGACGGAGATTCAGATCTTTCTGAGAGAAGAGATATTTCAACGATTTATGATCGGTAAACAACTCAAATCTTTCTCCCAAGAGATAGTGTCTCCACATCTTCAGCGCAAATACAATCGCTGCCAATTCCAAATCATGGGTAGGATACTTCTTCTCATGCGGCTTTAGCTGTCGACTAACATAAGCTACAACCCTACCTTCTTGCATCAACACTGCACCCAGTCCGGTACCACAAGCATCCGTGTATACCATCATCTCTTCATTCCCTTTAGGAATGACTAACACTGGCGCACGCGTCAACCTCTCCTTTAGACTTTTGAAGGCATCCTCACACACTCCGTCCCAGACGAAGGACTGATTCTTCTTAGTCAACTGAGTCAACGGTGCTGCAATCTTGGAGAAGTCCTGGATAAACTTACGATAATATCCAGCTAATCCCAAGAAACTTCTTACATCTGTAGCATTCTTGGGTGTAGGCCAATCCTGTACCGTAGCCACCTTCGCAGGGTCCACGGCAATACCACACTCTGAAACAACATGACCCAAGATTCTTACTTCCCTTCTCCAAAAATGACACTTAGAGAATTTCGCTTTCAATTGGTGTTTCCTCAACACCTCCATCACTATCCTCAAGTGCCCCTTGTGTTCCTCCTCTGTCCTTGAATAAACAAGGATATCATCCACGAACACAAGAACAAACTTATTCAACTGATCTCTGAATACTCGATTCATAAGATCCACAAAGTAGGCTGGTGCATTGGTCAACCCAAACGGCATGACCAACCACTCATAAAATCCAGACGGCGTCCTAAATGCCGTTTTCGGAACACTCTCATCTGCTACTCGAAGCTGATGAAATCCTGTCGCGAGGTCCAACTGGGAGAACACTCTTGCTCCTTCCAGCTGATCAAACAAATCATCTATCCGCGGTAGAGGATACTTATTCTTCCTCGTTACCTTATTCAACTCGCGATAGTCCACACACAAACGAAGGGAACCATCTGCCTTAGTGGCAAACACAACTGGTGCTCCCCACTCGGAGACACTCCTTCTAATCAATCCCTTCTTCAAAAGATTGCTGACTTGCACCCCGAGCTCTCGCTGCTCCTTTGGTGCCATACGACGAAGTGGCATCACTATAGGTCTGGCATCTTTCACTAAATCAAAACGGAACTCAATCTCTCGGTGTGGTGGAAGCCCGGTCACCTCTTCGAAGACGTCCGGATACTGGCCAACCACGGGCACATCTGACAACTCATCCTGCGGGATGTCGAGGGAATTTACAAAACTAGCCATAACCCCATCACTAGGTAGGCTACCAAACACTACCCTCCGCCCATCATCCGCCCTCACTGTCACCAAAAAGCCCTCACAGTCTACCACCACCCCGTATCTTTGGAGCCAATCGACTCCCAATATAATGCCATACCCAGTAAAGCCCAAAACAAAGCAATCACATACAAACATACATCCATGACTCGATAAGACCAAATTCCTGCAAATCATACTAAGGCTAGTCGAACCACCAATCGGGTTCGTCACTATCAATGGTCTATCGACTATCTCGGGTTCCAGTCCCAACCTATCTACCAGGTCACTAAATATGAAGGAACGGGAAGCCCCAGTATCAAACAAAACTCGAACTGGTATATCATAAATAGAAAGCATACCTTGAATAACAACATTCTTCCCTTTCTCCGCCGCAGTTGGGGCATTCGACGAAGAAGGAATAGCATCAAGAGCATATGCTTTCACAATCTGCTTCTCCTTAAGAGGTTGCGGACACTTATCCTTCTGATGTCCCACTTGACCACAGTTGTAGCACTTCCTTTCCGCTGGCTTGGCCCGACATTCCTTAGCATAATGGCCCTTCTTTCCACAGCTGAAGCACTCAACATCCTTCTTGCTCTTTTTCTGGCCACCTTTTGATTGGTCCTGCCTCCTCTTATTCTGAGAGCTATTCTTGCCTCCACCGCCTGCTTGCGGCTTTGGCCCTTCTGCAGATGCAGCCTCGGTCTTTGACTTAGGGTAAAGACTCTCTGATCTCAAAGCTTTCCCCACAATCGATTCAAAAGTCTCATCGATGTGGTTGATAAGCCTTTCCGCCAAGTACCCATCCAAACCAGTAATGAACTTATCATTCTTCTTCTCAGGAGTATCGATAAGAGACAGTCCATACTTCGACAAAGTGTCGAACTCAGCAATATAATCAGAAACTGCCCTCCCATTCTGCTTCAGTTCCAAGAACCTCTTGAACAACACTGACTTCTGGGCAGCTGGAATGAACTTCTCGCTAAAGCGAGCCTTGAACTGAACCCAAGTAACCTGGTCCTCTGGAGTAGCTGTTCTAATGGCATTCCACCAATTCATCGCTCGCCCTTGCAACTGACGAGACGCTAGCCTTCTCTTCATCGCATCCTCAAGACCCAAGTCATCAAAGATACGGTCACAGCTATCCATCCAGTCTTGAACATCCGTGGCCGACTCCGTCCCGTGGAACGGCTTCCCACCAAGATTGGTGTAATCCTTGCACAACTTGGCGAAATCGACCCTAGGCGCCTGCACTACTGGGCCAACACCAACTCCAGGGTTGGGAACTGCCCCTTGCACTTCTCTAAGCATGTCTCTCATGAGGTCGGTAAACATCGCCCTCATGTCAGCGGCATTTCCATTATTGGCCCCTCTACCAGTACCTCTCACATATCGGCTCATCGTCAATCTGTAAAAAGGAAAACGATTAACGACCCCATAGTGGTACTAGTGCAGTGCAACTTCATTCTTATACTACTAATAGTATATATATACATAGCTTTTGAAAACCAAAGTAATCACAAATACGCACTCTCATATACGTACTAACTCTCCCTAGTGTCTTTCCCTAGGTTAACTACGCAACCTAGAGCTCTGATACCAAGTGTAACAGCCCGCCCCGCACCAACCGACATTTACTCCAAAAGTGCGCTGTACACGTGTCCAGTTAGCACGGAACGGGTCGCCTGAAGGAAAAAGGAAGAAGGAAATGAACATACAAAGAACCTGTAGGATGTCTCACAGCGCATAGAACAAAATATAATAGTAACATACTTGACATAAAACAGGAGAGACAGTGCATAAGCTGAAAATCAGAACTAAACATCAAAGCAGCGGAAATCCAAAAATACAGCTTATTACAACTTCCAAACTGTCTCAAAGCAGAAGCAAGATAAACGAGGTACACTACTAATGCCCAAGTAGCGACCACCAACGACACAGGGAGAATGTGTATATATATATCATACGTGGAAGCCTCCTGCCCGCCTCTGAATCAGCTACTCGCGCACCACCAGCTAACCTGTCTCTAGTCTGCTCGTGTGAGCACCCAGAGTAATAAGAGGAGACATAAAACTCTGGGTCAGACATAAAGCCTGGTATGAGCGATAAGCATCAAAAGTGAACAATAACAGGTAGACTAAAACATACCTGAACCTGGACCTGCAACCAAAGAGTTAGCACTACATACTGTACAACACTCTAAGGTATCATATCAAACAGTGTAAAGATACGAAGGTGGGGGAGGTGTGCATGTCATAGGGATGGCAAACAATCAAACATAGCATCCATCCTCACATCTCTCACTCAGTGCGTAAAGCATACGATATTCACCACTTCGATCATCCAACATTCCTTGCCACGATCACTTTGCCCCATGAAGTCATAAATGACTTCACTGCATTGATAACGTAGCCACTAATTCCTCGCTATGTCCACTTGCCCCATGGAGTTATTCACCCCATCTGCGCTGGCTCATAGCCTTACTAATCCTTACTATGTCCACTTGCCCCATGGAGCTATTCACCCCATCTGCGCTGGCTCATAGTCTTACTACGCATCACCTTGCCCCTCGGGTCATAATGACCCTACTGCACTGATAACGTAGTCTTGCTACCATCACTTTGCCCCTCAGGTCATAATGGCCCTACTGCACTGATAAGTAGCCCATCATTCTTAGTGGTGAATCGAAGTTATGAACGTCGACAACTCCTTAGCACGCGTCCCGCAGCAAAGTCCAACCATGAAGTGAACTCATTGGTTCCCAACTGGTTCCGGGATCCTGAGCTCTAGCTTCCATTTGGACTACCTTTGCATCTCGGGTTATTGGTCATCACAATCGAATCGGATCGGATCAGCCTTCACATTCTTCAACGGATCGGGTCGTGGTCCTCCCTTCCTTTGCTTCGGATCGTGCTCCCCTTCTCGGTTCGGATCGGGACACCCCATACGGATCGGATCGTGGTTCTTCAAGCGGTTCGGATCGGACGCCCTTCTCCAGGTCGACGGATCGTGCTCACCCTTCATGGACGGATCGGGTCGTAATGCTTATTCGCGATCCGGATCGGAGTACTTCAGTTTGGCACGACGCTGCATCGGTTCGCTTCGTGGGCCTTGCACAAGCGGTTCGGTTCGGAGGAGGTGACTCGACTCGTGGGGATGCCCCCACGATCCGATAGGGCGATCCGATCGTCCCTCAACCCCCTATGCGATCCGAACCCCTGCACCTTGTCCAGCGAGCTGTTTACGCCCCTCGACGGCGTTTTCGACCATTCTAACTATTCTAAACAGTCACAAAGCATTTCATACAGTCATAGCAACATACATAATCAACCGCAAACATCAAAACATCAATATGATAGGTAAAAATGGATCAAACATACCCAAAACCCCATATTTCCCCTTAAGCATATTTAGGTGAGACTGATGATAGGATTAGCAAATCTTAACCAAATTAACCCAAATTCGTATCAGAGGTCTAAAACATCATTCCGAATTTTATAAATATTTTTCCAGAATTTTATCATGTTTAAATTCGCTAATTAGCACTAATCACTCTTAACTAGCCATAATTAGTGCAAAACTAAGCAAATCACTCACCTTAGCCACAAAACAAACTAAGATCTGAAATAATGCTCTGATTTGATGCGAATCCCAATGCTAACAGCAGCTCCAAGGTTGATTAGGTGAAGATCTTCTTTGATTAGGGGTTGCTAAGCCAAATCCTTGACCAAAAGATGATTTGGAGGTGATCTAGAGGTTGGAGGCCATTTTTAGGGATCTTTGGTGATAAGTGGAGGCTAGAAAACTGAAATGGAATGATTCTCCATCTCATTTCAGCCCTCCCATAACCCTAATCCCGAAATGGGTTATGGGCCTACTCACTAATCACCCGATTTGGCCCGGTTAAGCAGTTTTTCACCCTCCAAACCTTGTTTCAGCCATATCTCCCAAACGGTAAGTCCGTTTGGCTATTATGACCACTCTACGGAAAGAGAAACTATCAAACGAATCAAATGGAAGTGGTTTCAGGTCAAAATTCCTTTCCAATCAAAAGTTATGGCCAAAACAGTACCAACTAGGGGAAAAATGGTCATTTAAAAATCGACAAAAATCTTAAGCATGGGAAATGACTCTAATAGATGTTTCCCAAAGTTACATGACCATACGACTTCACATGGAGAAGAAATAAATATTCTACAATCCTATGATGTGTAGAATACGGGTCGTTACAAATATTCATGCTTAATGCACATGCACACGGAGGTTGCCTGAAATATTCATGCTTAATGCACATTGTCTAACTGGTGATTAACTAAGAAAGAGACCCCAGTACTAAAATATGTTTGTTGCACTTTGCAGATCGTTCTTTCATGTCTTCATTGTAAACTAACTTATATCAAAAATCCAATGTTAGCCATGTAAATGCTTGCTGAGTTGGTATTCTTACAACAGTTCTGACAATACTCAAAGATTTAAAAACTCTCTGTTTTAAGGAAGTAAGCCAGTTTTGCTCTCTTCATACACTCATATATATATATATATATATATATATATATATATATATATATAAGAATGTCATAACTTCAAATAAAACAGCAGACATGAAATAGCATTTAAAAAAACATAGCTACTAAACAACTACATGCATATTTTAACATCATCAAATAATCATACCAGGTCAAAAGTTTTATACACATTAGCAAAATGAATAAGGGAAAAAAAATTTAATAAGCTATATGAGAAGATAACCGATAAGGTTTTATGCTAATGAATGTTGCCAGAAACTGAACAGATTGGTATGAGACCACCTTAGCTTCTTCTCCAAACATGTGTGCTGCTCCAGCGCCTCCAAGCATTAGCACGTTTCAGACTGTTCTGAACTGAACTAATAATTGTCAAGGAAACAAATGATACATGTAACGCCACTGCACACAAAAAGATATCAATGAGATCAAACTTACCTCCATGTATAAGTTAAAAAAACATTGTATTTCAGAAGCAATCATACAATGACATCTTCCAAAATCAGTAGAATGTGATGGTTGAATCCATTCATTTTCCTAAACTTTCCTTTTTTGGACCATAATCTCACCATAGCAAATAAAAGGTTCATTTTTTTTTAAATTTGGCAAACTTCCCTTTCAAGTCATCCATATTACAAAAAATAAGAGCGTCAGCCAATTTGGTAGCAGTAAATATGTAAAAGTCGGAAAATAATATTAAACATGTTCCCAAATGATATGCTAATTTTTCAAACACATAATAGATAGTTATTGACAAAAGATATAAGATGCTAATGCAATCACCTCTCCGCCGTTAATCAATAATATGTGCTGCTCCAGCGCCTCCTAGCATTACTGTGTTTTAGATTATTCTGAACTTAGTTAGTAATTATTAAGGAAATAAATGATACATGTATTGCCACTGCACACAAAAAGATAATGAGATCAAATTTACTTTCATCTATAAGTTAAAAAAAAACATTGTATTTCAGAAGCAGTCATGTAATGACATGTTCACTCTAATTTCAGTTGCAATATACCTAAGAATAATACCATATATATAAGTTTCTAACAATCTAAAAAAACGAAAATTATGGCAATTATTCATAAAATTAGCTGTTTATATAGACATAAGTTGTAGTTCATTTTTAACAAGGTAGACCATTAAAACATACTATACTGGAACTTAAATAACTTTGTCACTTAAATTAAAGAATCACTAAAAACAAAAGCAACATATATAACTGTTTCAATAAAATTAATGCCAAGAAAAATAATGAGTTTATATGTCATATCATCGTTCATTTATAAAAACTAAGTAGAGATCAAATGCAGTGACATAGCTCGTCATTTTTTGCACTTAATACTTAAGCTGTCCTACTGGAAAAAAATGGGCATTGCTAAAAAAAGAAGAAAGTTAAAAAGCAAGCAGCTAGAAAATGATTAGCTTAATCCAGGGAATGTGATGGACAGAAACCTAATATATAATGAACAGTGGTTAAGAATATGCAAATTATAATAGGAAAATAAGCGCATCTTTTAAAAGGAAAATAACTTTAAAATCAAATATCTCATGCAAATTATGTAGCTAACCTTAAAATGTCAGTTTTGCACTACATCCACAATACATGCAAGTTTGCAATATTTTGTAGTATCCACAAAACATGCTCTCGACGTCCCTAATTTAATAGCCAGTTATTTTACTATTTTATTTCTTTTTTTTGGTTGAATATCATATTTGTAATGGTGATCAATAACTTATTCTTTATGTTTAAGAAATTACGGATATAGCTATATCATTTCAAAACCGAACCTAGAATACTAACGGTGCGTTTGGTTAACCATTTTTAGTTTTGGGGTTTCGCCAATACAGAAGTGCAAATGACGCGCGCGTGTGTGTGTGTATACATATATATATATATATATATTGTAAAAAATGTCTGTTTTAGAAAACGAAGTTAATACGTAAAAAAAAAAAAAATCTTATTTTTCGTGTTTTGAGTAATAATGAAAGGACGGAGATAATTCATCCTTCTATCGTCCTTCGAACCTTTCTGTCGTTCCTCCATCTTCCATCCCCTCTACCGTTTCTGCACTCTTCTTAATTTTTAGGATTAATATAGAAAACTCAAAACCTAAATGCCACCTAAGTTTTTTCTTTGCTTAGAGCTAAATAGATTTATGTTTACCAGGCATATTAGAATGGTGGGAAAGTAACTATGTTGTTCTATGTTAGGCCAAATAAATTTGATCATGTTACTTGAAAAGACAAATTGATTAGTGTTTTGCAATTCTAGAAATAAAATCAAGATCCCACATGAAACCCTGCGAACCAAAATTCAATTATCCATATAAGTATGTAACACACACAAAAAAAACTGACACGTGCGATGCAGGTGTATATAAAGTCCTTTATTAAATTTGTGATTTTTACGTACTTCTGTAAAAATAACTGAAAACACAGAAAAAGCATATATTTTTTGTTGAAATTATGTTTGAACCTATAGCCTTGTTTATGTTTGAAAATTTCTGGTTGAAGATATATTTTAATTTTTGTCCATATTAGAATTCGAACCCCTAACCTTTTGTTTATATTGAATGACATTTTGAGAACTTCGTGGTCAGATCAAAAATTTACACTTTTATGCCAATTGTGTGTATACACACACATGTACAAAAATGACATGAATAATGATGTAATTAAACTAAATGATGAATTATTTACCTCGTAGGAAAGGAATAACATTGCCAACATTGAAGACTTAAAGACACTCAACAACTGGTTGAACACAATACCCAATTGGAAAATCGAATAAAGTAATGAATTGGTTTATGAAAAGTGAGAATAATTATGTTTATGAGATAAATAAATAGGAAAAAGATATGAGGAACAAAATGAAAAAAAAAGTAAATTTTCGATGTACTGATTTTGAATACATATTATACATGACACGATCACATTAAATTCACATATGGGTTGAAAGCAAGTGGCAATCCAATGGTTCGTATTCATTGTGTCACCAATTGTGCATAAACAAATCTTCCCTTCGTAAATAAAAATGCAATAACCTGGAGCTAAAAATTGGAAATCTATATGACCATTGGAAAAATGAGAGTGAGAAGGCAGGAAAGGAAAAACTGATTGTTGTGAATACTTGTTCAAACATGATAGTTAATTCATGTAACTTATGCAAAAATCAATGTTAAAAAAGACATGTTCATATCAAATATTTATAAAAAGAAAAATATATGTTGTATGACATAACTTGTGACAACAATACATTACATTTGAGTCGCAGTAATACCGATGAATACGAAGGAGCCAAAATTTTCCCAATCACCTAATTTATTCGTAAATTGTGGATTGTTGCCAAATTATAATATATTATTATTGTTATTGATATTTTTTTGATGTTATCACCTTAGTAAATTCTTCTGAATGGTATAATGATATTTGACATTGCAGTTGATAAACCTGATAAACTTGTGAAAAAAATTAGGGATAAAACAAAACAAATAATGTTCAATGCTTGTTTATAAAGCTCTACTTGAATTAGAACCATTTCAGTGACATTGTGTAGGAATTAGTTACCCAAGAAGTCTTCCAATATAGCAATGAAAGTTAAAATTCAAATTCAAAAAATAAAATACATAATCATACAGACTACATTTGAGAACTTCGAAGAAGGAAAGTAGAACCAAGCAGTAAAGATGAGGATGTTTTTTCTTCTGAACAATTTCAAACCTCACTGATAAATGAAGCTATATATATATATATATATATATATATATATATATATAGAGAGAGAGAGAGAGAGAGAGAGAGAGAGACCCGAATAAATAAAGTCACAAATAAAGCAGTGTCAAATATGATGAGAAATTTTCCTAATATGAAAAGTTAACAATAAAGTAATCTTAAATAACAGTAGGTAGAAATAAGAAATTAGTACTTATCTACCTCATGGTGGTTTCATTTGTTAGGAGAACTATATTAGCTTTAATCTACAAAATCTCCATGTTCACATGGAACACATGATATTCGTTTAAGTGTGAGTTTACAATTAATTATTTAATGTACCTATTTTTGCTAGATGCAAGTCAATTCTTGTCCATCAACATGCCCAAAATCAAGCCATCAAAATAATTAACACTTGAATAATATATGATATATCAAGTTCAAAATATCATGTTTCATGCAATAACAAAACGAGGGTACAAATTCATAATCATAGAAAATAACAAATATAGATTTGAACTTAGTCTACAAATCTTTGTATATTTAAAAAGAAGATTTTCTTCTCTTTTAGTTAATGTAAGTTCCCTCAAGATCTAATTTAATTACTTGGAAGAGTTATAAAATATACGAAGAAGAAAAAAATCTTAAACTGAATGAAATAGTAGATGTCTTTAAATTTAAACATATACATAAATTTTTACCAAGAAGAAAAACATAAAAAAATATTTTGGTCGTTGCTTTTATTTCCCAAATCAGATTTATTTGTTGTCGAGCATCATCCAGACTTACATATAAAACAATAACAAAGCAGTAAACAAACAAAATGAGTTCTTCATCACAACGGTTCTTCTTACTAAGTTCAGGCTAGATAGGATAAAAATCAATAGATCATGATGAAGACTATTGTAGGATTAAACAGATCGGTATGAAACTTGCAAACAGAATGAAAAACCTAATAATGATGCATGGACTGTGAAAATTGCTGCAATTTAAAAGTTACGCACCTGGTGTTTATAGCTGCTACAATTGAGAATTTGAACTAAAGCACAATTTTGATAGTTTTTTTTTTAAATATGAAATTACTGACATGGTTTGACTGAAGATGCAAGAGCTATCGATCTGCAAACAAAAACAAGGAATAAAATTGTTGATGGTCATGACAGATGCTGAGGAACTTTCTACTATAGGAAAATGAAAGGTTTCAGATTTAAAATAGTACATAGAATTGGTGATAAAGAAAAATAAGGAATACATGGAAATAACGGAAGGTCGCTAAATAAGCAGCGTAGAAAATAGGCAAGAAAATTGATGGAAAGCAAGGATATACATGGATAGTTAAAAATATATATTATGATTTGGGTATGAGACCAACCCGCAAAATCAATTTTGTATTTAAGGTACTTAGCAAACAATACATGGATGGCAGAGTTCAAGTGTGATCAATTAGGATATTCATCTTATGGTAATAAATGATACTCAAGCCAATTACTCCTCTTATGTCAATTCATTTCAATATAATTTAAAGATAAAACTCCAGTTAATTTCTCAAAATAATAGAAAATATAATCAAATCGAATTTGTTTCAGTTCACTCGTAATATCCCTTCGTTTATCTTTTTTTCTAATTCTACATGAATGACAGGTCAAACTTGTTAAAACATCCAGTTTAAGTTTCAAACGTGGGATACAACATGAATCTAGGGTAAATGTCAGAAGGAACATAAAATTAAAACAATAAGAGACATTATTGTTATATTTGGACAAAAACATGCAAACTAAATATGGAAGCATAATTTTTTTAACATCGGTAATATGCATAACGTTCCAATTTTATTTTCTTGGAAATTGGATGCAAGATAAAACAAAAGAACCTTTGCATATATGTTCTAATTCATTTGGCATACCTGCATATTTCCTTATCATTGAAGAGAAAATTATTCTGTTCCAAAAGTTACAAAATTTCTCCGACAAAGATCAACTATCAATAAAATATATAATCCAATGCAAAAATTAGTGAAATGATTCTTTTGTCAAATGCAAATCTAAATGGAAAATATCTTGATAAAAAGTAAGGGATCACAGGCTGATATCAAAATATGGATGGTGGGTAAAAAAGATTGATGGCTGCTATTTGATAATGGATAGAAAAAATTGTTTGCCTTGGAATGACACAGGCTAGTGGAGCTAATTGAAATAAAAGAAACGCATTTCTGTTATAAATTGTAAGGATCACAATCACAGGAAGTTAGGAACACATACCAGGAGTGGGAAATGTTACCGAGTTTGTAGTAGCTGGCTTATTTGGACTGCAAGTGAAAAACAACATTAGATTTTTGTTGTTGTAGGGGTATTGTAGTTGGCAAATATCTAAAAATCTACAGTAAAATAAACGCAAGTATTCATTGTTGCCACTGGATGCTAATTACAAAATAATGAAGAAATATAACATCATATTGGTTCTGCAGAATGAACATGAAAAATGTTGTAATTTTAGCTAATAGATTTACTATTTCATACAAAACAAACTAAAGAAATAAGAAAAGTGCAATGTACTTTCAGTAGCTAAGTTTAAATGAGAAAATAAACAATTTAAATTTTTATTACAAAATGGACATGTAGATTACAATAAAGAATTGTAATGGGAGTGAGGCAATCTCACTCAATAGAATTTATAGCACTTCACTAACCCAAAAATGAAGGTGTGTTTATTGTTTATAATTTAAGGTGCATTTCTGCAGCTTCATGTTTTCTGAATTGGAAAGGAGGTAAACTTTGGAAGCCTGCACAAAAGTCAGACAGACCCAGTATAAAATGTACAAAAATGATCAGGATCTCTTATAGCAGTAATTAAGCATCAAGAATTTCAAGATATATTGAAACTAATAAGGATGCATTTTTATTTCAGTAACTTGATGTCTTGAAAACTGATCAGGATGCATTTTCTTTGGTGTAGTGTGATGAACTGCCTAGTGCCAAGTAAGACTGTATCTAAAGGAAAAAAAAAGAAAGGGTAATAGAAGAAGTAAAACATAACACTGTTTTTATAGATGCGCTATTATGCAAGAAACTGACATCTTGAATACGAGTAAATTGCATATAGTACATCAACCGTTGAGTACGATGACAATTGTCACAGTTCATATATTAATTTTGAACAATAAACAATGCGCAACATGTTAATAACCTGAAACCTATTACACATAAATCCTCTATTTGCTTTACCTAGAAGTTTCCGTTTGACATCAAATAAACCACGTAAACGACATACAAATCTACGATAAACACAAAAAGATATGTGAGATACGAGTTTGCATTGTGCACCTATTTCAAGAGGCAAAATAGCGACTATATGTGATAACATGAACCTAAATTTTCTAGGATCCAAGCAGTATAACAATGGAACCCACCATAAGAAATTTAAAATAAGGCCTTCTGTATCGTGAGAAAAAACAATTTACCATTAAGCAGCCAACCTTATACATCATACCGCACATCGAATGTATAGTCAATAACCTCGAAAAATATAGCCAATCTTGACATATATGTAGTCGGTGCAAATTATGGGTGAATCGCTTGTAGATTTTTTTTGATAGTAAGACTATAAATGTATTACAAGGAAGGCTGGTATAAATTCATGAAATCAATAACAAAGGAAGTATTAACCAAACTATGGCATTTAATAAAGCCTAGAGCAAGTAAAATGTAAAACATTATTATTATTATTATCATTATTATTATTATTTGCATAAAGTAGTATGTAGCTTAAACGAAGTGAAAGATTTTATACATACTTGTGTTTGAAAAGGTTAAATTAACATAAATTTGTTTAAAGAATGGGAAAAAGCCTGAAAACTGGCGTAGTCAAAGTTCAAAAGTGCATTTCTTAATGAAATAAGTGTTTCGCAGGTGAATCATGATATTTAAAACATGGAAACTTGAAGAATTATCCCCTATTAATGAATTTTTGCAAATACTGGCGATTTTGCCAATTATATTTGTAAAAAAAGGTGCATTATTTGATGTACTACACGTAATTACTGTCAATGCTATCTGCGAAGAATGACAAAACGGTTGATGTTATACACGTTATAGCATAAGGATTTAATTATAAATGCATGATATTGTTGCGCAATCGTATATATATGTGTTTCCATCGGAAAAAAAAGTATGCAATCTAAACATTTTTCCAAGCACTCCAACATAAATCTGAATTTGATGTTTATGTTAGTGAAGTTCAAGTCGTATGTCTTGCCATTAAAAATGTATTATATAGACAAATTAAGAAGTTCTAATAATAAAACAAACACAATGGAACGAAAACAGGATAATAAAGTTGTTATCAAAGTGAATAAAAATTTGAAACAAAAGCACATTATGCCATGAAAGCCAAATCTTTAGAGGGAAGAATTAACCGATGAATTTATGTAAATACATGAGGATTTTGTTGGATATATTTGTTCAGAACGTGCATTATTTAATATAGTTATTTACTCTTTAATTCTCTTATATGAAAGTAGGTAAGGATTACTGCGCACACATAACCAAATGAAAGAAGAAAAGCAACAAAAACAATGGATGTTGTACATGTTATAGCATAAGACTTTAATTATACATGCATGATATTATTATGAAATTCGGACGTATATGTGCTTTCACCCTAAGAAAAGCGCACACGATTTAAACATGTATCGAAGCATTTCAACAAATATTTGAATTTGATATGTACGATAGCTAAGTTAAAGCCATATGCATAGCCATTGATAATGCATTATGTAAACAAATTGTGGAAAAAAGTTCATGTTACTACATCAAAACCAAATCTTTTGGAGAAAAAACTTAGCCAAATACAATAGCGAGCAAATAGTATTTTATGGATTTTTTTTTCCGCAAAAAAGAATGCTTAATTAGTGCTCAGGAAGCATCCAGAGTCCAGACACAGTGTAGTAGAATTAAACAAATGCAGTATTAAAACTGACTAAATGACGGTAACATCCATCTTGTTAAAACAATGAAAAACCGAAAGGGTGGGCGCTACTGTGGTTATGAAGGGGACAACCCAAAAGACATGAAATTTGACAAACACTCATCTAATACAATTTCTACACTCTGGTCAGAACACCAACATAACAAATAACGAATATATCAACATGACTTGCTCCCTGAGAGTAAACCACTTCAATTTGTTATCTACCAGTTACCTCAATTATGACACTAAAAATCATGTCATTTTAATAAATTCTTGAGATGTATCCTTTTGATTTCATGGATATCAACATATTTTTCTCACCAGAGTATATGCATGACGTAATTTAAGAGCGTAGCCAACGTTCACTGAAAAATTAATTATCATACAACTATAGTAACAATGACAAAAAATAGGTGTATCACCTTCTTTGGAGTCATCTTAGGCTTTTCATCGCCAGCTTTATCCTCTGATTATTCATCTTCAGCTTCATCCTCTGATGATTCATCTTCAGAGCTTCTTTTTCCTGTAGTAGCTTTTTTTGATTGAGAACAATCTAAATAATATAATGCAATATTAGGCTAATTGCAAAATAGTAAGTTTAAGATCGTTATAAATGACATATATCAATTACCTTAGTAACTGTCGGCTTTCAGATTCCCCACTGGAGTTTTCTGTAGGGTCAGTATCTTCATCTGTGCTGCTATCCTTTTTAATCTCAGTGGACTTGGACTTGGCAGCAGAGATCTAAAAGCCAAAGGAATAACAAAAAGTTAGTATACAACTTCTATATGATCTCGTTTTGTATACAACTTGTACATGATCTCGTTTATTCAGAGGTCTATTTGCTAAAAGTGTTTGATTTTTGCAACCAAAAGGCCTACAAATTTAGAAACTGTTTGACATTACAAATAGTGGAATAAAGCTTAAAATGAAAGAACGTAAGTTAGTTGTTGGAGGAATAATATGTCACTCATACATACAAATATATTGTAGAGCATCCAAGTATTACAATTTTGTATGATCATGTTATACATTGATCTTAGTGCAGGGTGAATGGTTCAAAAATGACAAAAATTAAAAATATTAAACATTATTTAATAAGTTAAATACATAAAACCAGAAGAAAATGCGTTGTAGCAAAGCACAAAATAAACAGCCCATTCAAAAGGTTACAGAATACCGTTTGAATCATTTCTAGAATAACAAAAAACATCAAGCGTGAACAAAATACATTGCTATAGAGCACAAATTCAAGAAGCGTAATATAGAAGACCTAGAATTTACATAAATTCTAAGTCAAGTTATAAAACTCTGTCAGAAATTCGTTCATCTGAAAGCCTCGTATCCCGGATCAATATGACTGAAGAAAGATGCTTTTACAGTTCAATGTCGTATAAGAGTAGGTACGTAAATGAAACCATAACAGATCATTTTTTATGGAAAAATCCTCCTTTTCTAACAAAGTTTACTTTATGCATCAAAATTGTTTGAGATTTAGGTAGAATATACTTGTGGCCTTTGACAGGACTTTTGGATTTCCCAATGAAACGATCCTGAGCACTCCCCTTCATCGCAAAATACTAAAATCAAAAGTAATTAAACACACAAAATAAGTAGCATATATTCTCAATTTTAGAAATCAGTTGTATTTTCTTTCAATTTTAGCAAACTGATAGAAAATCCAGAAGGAAGCCCTACTTAGCATACAAATCAACTTATATAATTCGAACTAACATAAGATTCAGGAGAAGCAGTAGCCTCCCAATTCAGCAGAGGAAGCATAAAAAGCACGTAATTTCAGAAGAATCGGCGACAACAGAAGAAGCGATTCGACGGAGCTGGAAGACCCCAGACGTAAAACCCTATAGCAGACATGAGTATTTTACGCGGAGGAGAATAGAAAAGTGGAATTAGGTTGGCAACAGGAAAACGAAGAAAGAATACGTTAGGAAAATAGAAAAGAGCGGTGAGAGGAAATGATTGGGGAAAATTAGAGAGGGTGAGAGACACGGAAATCAGACGCGAGACCCTTGGTTTCCATTTAGCGAGAAGGCCTGAGAGCACAGAAAAGCAAACTCAGTTATTATAATATAATATAGATATGTACATGGAAAGACAAACTATTGTTGTCATGCCATTATTTTTGGCCAATGTCTAGAGCATGACAATTAAACTAAATTTTATCTTTAAGTTATTCAAACTAATCAAAATTGTCTTAGCTATATATTTCATAATCACAATCGACCAAATAGGCATTTTTCTATACGCAGGTGCTGTCTGTTCATATAAGCATAGATTCACTATTCATTTTGTCATTTCTACAACAATAAGGGCAATTTAACATTGCACAGTTATGACATAGTATATTAAGTTTATATTCAGGCACAATGCATTGGTACATTTACATATTATGCCTTGTTTTCACATATTATGCATTGGTAGTTCACAAATTATGCATTTGGCAGAGTAGAAGTCACAATGTGGTGCATGACACATATACTGTCATAAATTGAGTAATCTGTTGTTTTGATAACCAAAAAGGAGATTGACTGCGTATCCCCTAAGTGATTATAAATGAACACTGTAAATTCAACCATAATTTGCTATGGGTTAAAACTTAAAACCATGGACTATCTGATTGATTCAACCGCGTGAATCATTATAATTATTATTAACATGTGTTGTGCAATCAGCTTTAGTTGCATCATCTCAAATGATATACGACCGTTATTATATAACCACTGTACACTTGTAATCAATATTTTATCATCCGGTCACAATTTCTCTGTACTCACTTATCCTGAATTTTCAGTAATGCAAGCAACTAACATTTCACATAATAATAACTTATGGTAAACTGCTTTACTCCCTACCAAATATCACTGTTCTTCAATCCTACAAGGAAAAAAATGTATGCAGTACTTAGTTGTTGCTAGTGGTTATTTTTAGTCTAACCAATACTCAACAAAACATACTCATATAAGAACCTGGACTACTTCATCATATAGGTAAGAAAGCATACCATCAGTACAACAATGAATAAGTTATCCTTTTTATGGTGCACATTGCTAGTATTTTTTTTCTTTTCTTTCCTTGCATTATACAAGCAAATGTGATGCCACAACTTACTTAGTCGAAGGCAATGGCAGTTGGGATCCTAGCACAGATTTAGATTCCTGGGTTGCGAACAAGACTTTCCACACACAAAGCTGTTATGTAAGCAGTGACTCATTTTCAGCTGAACACAGGGTTTATGTACTCGCCCTATCACAGTGTGAGCGAGGTTGAAAAAGATGACGCGACAGTTGTAATATAACAAATGTTATCTTAATAGGAACAATGGAAGCACTAACGTTATGTCCAAAATTCCCAGCACTAACAGTTTTGACTTTGATGAATTAGAGATTTGAGAATGTAAATTGTATTCTGTGATGAGTCATTAATTTTGTATGGATGAATAGAATTGTTATGATACTTTGGTCTCTACAGTGTGTGTAAGGCATGTTCCATGATATTACAATTTGGTAGCACTCCTTTTGCACTCTGTTTGAGATCACTCGTTTATAATTTAATGAATTAGAGTAAAGAGAGAAAAATGAAGACATTTGATGAAAACTAGAAAGACCATAAGGGTTTTGCACAATCTGGGTTGTTAATGAACGAGAACACACACACACACACACACACATATATATATATATATATATATATATATATATATATATATATATATATATATATATATATATATATATGTTAAAATCTTGTCATATAATCAATGTTTCCTTAAAAACCAAGTTTATTTCCAACATCCCCGTAAATTTGATTTTGCAAATTGATGCAAAATTTTGATTCTTTGTATTTTACGTGCTTTGGTAGGACTAAAGAAATTATCCAAATTTTCTTTTTTCGTTTCTTCCTCTTTCCCAATATGAAGATCTTCGATGCAAATTCCTCAACGGTGCTCCATACTTTTTGTCCTCCTTCATTAGCACAAGACGTTCCAAAAAGTGTGCGCTCTAGCTTCCATCTTATTCCGGTGTCATAAACTTTGAATGAGTCATATATGACATCTTTAAATTCTTTTAAAAAATCACTTTTACAGTATTTGATCAACTCAATTTCTTTGTTTGTTTTCCAAATTTTGCTTATGCTTCAAATTTTCACCTAGCTCTTCGGTTTCTCATTGTTTTTTCTGTTCTTCATTTTCGTTACCTTTCCATTCACACTTTTTGTCATTGGCATCATCTTCATCTACTTTATTTCCTTTCATATTTAATTCTCTGACAAAAATCTTTTTCACTTCATTGATTTTTGTATGCTCTTCTAATTTTATATTTTCAAATTTCTCTTTGCTTTCTTCTTCGATTACTAGTGACCTTTTACTTTTAATTTCTTTAATCACGATTTCAGCACTCTCTTGTCCATCTTTGAAGTCTTCTTCATGGTTTGCTTCCCTATTGATAGCCTTAGCCATTTTTTCTCCGTTAGTGCCACATCAACATGGTCAGCAGTATTCTCCACCACAACTTCTTTTTGCTTCTGCGCCTCATTTTTCCTCTCCTTCTTCTCCTTCTCTGTCTCATCCATCGTCTCTTCTTCCATAGGCTCTGGCATTGTCTCTTCTTTCTTCTTCTCTTGCTCTTTCTCGTTCACACTCTTGTTATCCTTCTTTTCATTTTTCTCATCAATCAACTTGTTTTCATTCATTATCTTTGCATCATCTTTTCCATACACCTTTTTCAAGAGATTCCATGAATCTTTTGTACACCTTCCTCTAAAAATGAGATCCGAAGCTTTTTCATCGACGTTCTCAGCAATCACAGAAAGAGCACGGTAATCATTCTATTTTAATTTCGCAAAGGCTTTCTTGTCCATTTGCGACATGCTTTCAACATCTTTACGCCATTCATAGCCATTTTCAACAATTTCCCATAGACCTTTGGAGATTAGCTCCACTTTTTTCCTACTGCTCCATTCCTCAAAATTCTCTTTTGTGAGAACAAACGTCGAAAAAAAATAGAAATGCCATAATTTCAACCAGGCTCTGATACCACTTTGTTGAAAAATTTGTCACATAATCAATGTTTCCTTAAAAACCAAGTTTATTTTCAACAATATATATATATATATATATATATATATATAGAGAGAGAGAGAGAGAGAGAGAGACAAGCGTTCAATAGCACCTCAAATAGTGCAACATCCCTAAATTCTCCCTGATTTCCACCACATATTCCGTTTCTCTCTACATCCACTACTTCTCCCACCACATTGAACGCTCCTCATATATATATACACACATACACACACGTATGTATGTACAGTATGCATGAGGTATGAGCCCAATATAATATAACGACATCCCTAATACCCCCACAAACCAAACCAAGGGGTATGGTTTGCTTAAGACAGATGAAATACCGGCGGTCGAAGCAATCTTTTCTTCCCCATCTCAAAAACACCTGAATCCACCTCAAATAGATTAGTGATTGATAGGCTATATAATAATCATGAGTTAGTGTTGAGATTAGCTAGATTTTGAAGAGCCGATTAAGTTGTTCTAGCAAGTAAATCAGCATTTCCGATCTGAGGTTGCAGTTTGCTTCATCGATGTTAAGTTTAGACCTAAATCTAGTGAAGTTGAGCCTGGAAAATGGCTTTTTAAGTATATATACCTTTTGGTGATCTAAAATTATATATTTGATCTTTAATTTTCCATCTATTGCTTGTTCATGAATAAAATACGGAACTAGCTCTATATGCAAAGTTTTTGAGTGTAAAAGAGCACTCCCAGCAATGTGGAGGATTCACAAAATGCGATGAAAGGGGTGACAACGCTCTCCAGCAGCAGCGTGAAGGGTGTGGGGAGCAAACTGAAATGGCGACGCTCGCCATTTCCAATTTGGAGCGGCGAGAACTAAACGGTTTTATGAAAACCGAATATAGACTAAATGTCAGGGCTAGGAGTGGTAAAGAATTTTATGGCTATGTGCGACTGGAAGTGCTGTTAGCTTGAATTTTGTTGCTATTAAGTGACAAGCTCATAGCCGTAACAGAATGATGCAGGTAATACAGATTAAGTTGGATTTTTAGTTTCCTGAAAATCGTCAGGATGTTTAGAATTCTATTGTCCTAAAAGTTGTTGCCATTGAGAGGATATATAGATTTTTAATTTCCTGAACACTGTGTTTGTTCAAATTACAAATTCGCAAAGTACAACTTTTGAAACTCTTGCATATTTGCTGGATGTGTACCAATAATCATAGGTAAAATAGATTTATGCTCTGTGGGCTTGTGTTTGAACCTGAATGCGCCAAGTATTTGATTATTGATCCTCATTGTGTTATACCGAAAAAAGCTATCAGATTTGGAAGATAAATTTGCTTATTTTGAAAGAAGATTACCCTCAAGAGTTATAATTTCTGTAAATTAAATTTGTTCAGTAATAATATGCTAGATTAAAGGAAGATTTAACCATATTTCTAATGTAAAGTATATTTGATAATAAAATATCTATTCTTCTTAATAAAATGCAGAATATTCCTAATGTAAAGCAAGCAGGAGTAACATAATTTCTAGATGCGTCTTTATATTCAACTTCATGTCCTAGCAAGACTTAACTAGTAATAAGTTTTTTCCTAATGAGTAGTGCTTTTTAAACTAGTTGGCTAGCGAAGATTACTTACAATCAAGAATTTTACGTATGATTTTTATGATAGGTGCTCTATTGCAGGTGTACTGACGTCAATTTTGCAAAGCCCATATCTCTTTTTAGCTGCTTTTTCCAGAGTTTGGATTGTTGTCGATAAGATTTTTTTTAATGTTTTTCTGTAGTATTCATGAGATATAAAGGGAGGATGATGTATGATTATTCGAATATTGTCATTGTGGCATCAACCATCTTATTTTCACTTTTAAACAACAACTTCCACCGTCTTCTCAACATTTAAAACGTCATTGGGTTGGCAATAAAGATGACGTTCATGAGCTACAAAAAAACTTTGTGCTTCCACTCTAGAAGAATTTCTCCAAGTTTACCAAAGGGTCAACAGGCTAGGTTTTACTACAACTACTTGAGATGCGGTTGAATAATATACCTTTTTGATTGGGTATGGCTTCGACCATTCTCAGAGCCAGGTAGGAGATGCGCATAAAGATTTGAAGCACAATTGACAAAGTTGATGGCAGTGCTCAGGGGTTATGATAGAGTTTCGTGTTCGCCCTCCCTTTCGGTTACATGTTCCCTTGTGCTTTCATCGTTGTCGTCTTCGTAGATTGGTTGGGTATGTTAAGACTTATTTTGGTGTAAATAAAACATCATGTGGTTTCAGTGTTGGTGTGGATGGTATATGTTTGTGTATGTGATAATATTAGCACCAGTTGAATAGTTTTGATGTTTATAATTCAGTTTGGTGTATAAATTGATGAAGGATTACAAGTGCTTTTCTTTTTTGTATATGATTATAGATGTTTTTTTCAGTTCATAATTAATATTGTTGGCTAATTTATCTTTATTTTTTGGATATATATATATATATATATATATGTGTGTGTGTGTGTGTGTGTGTATGTATATATAGGGAGAGTTCCGCTACACCTTTTATATTGTACGTGAGCTCTCTTTTTGAATCTCAGCCATTCATTTTCATTTTATTATTCTTTGTTAATGGAATGAGTGGGGGAATGAGTGACTAAGATTTAGAGGATCATTCATGTGCAATATAAGGGGTGTAACGGAACACTGCCCTATATGTATACATATATATTTGCAGATCAGAAGGGAAATATCGACAGATTACCGATAAAAAAGGAAAAGTAAAATACAAGCGTAGTATACATTCTCTTGTTAATCCCTTGCTAATTTGGAAGGGTTTGCCGACAGATTACCAATAGATGAGGCTAAATTAAATATTCACATAAATTAGAATTCGTCGCAAATCCCTTGCTAGTTAGCAAGGATTTACCGATGTTTATTTATAAATAATAATTTCTAAAAAATATATATTCATCGCTAAAACAACTATACATAAATTAAAATTAAAATTTTATATTGAGTGATATGATGGAAAATGGTCAGAGAACTCATGCTAAAATCCATCGCAACACATGCACACAAATACCAACTTGAAATTTACTGACATTCAATTCCATCGGTAATCCATCGCTAAACACTATATAGCGATGGATTACCAGCAGTAGGGGTGAGCGATATATACATAGTTCAAACCGAATTAGTCAACCAAACCCGTTCATTTCGGTTTTGAAACTAAATCGGTATGAATTCAGTTTTTAAAATAAAAAATTTTGGTTATTGGTTTAACCAAATTAACCGAACTTTTAATTTATTATCTAATTTTACGGTATTTTTGTACCTTAAATAATTAGTTTAGTTTACAGTACAAAGGCATTTTTTGTAGATAAATTAAATCTTATCATTAACATAAAATTTACTATACACAAAATTTCTTCAAACATGAATTTATGTTTTATTTTGAGTGAATCCACCATTAGAATGATAATACATTGTTCAAATTCGGTCAAATCGGTTACCGACTGAATTAACCGAAATTAATTTGGTTCTGTTCGGTTTAGAAAATTTTCGGTTTTAATTCGATTTTAGATTTTTTACCTCCAAACCAACCAAACCGACTGAATATTCACCCCAAACCAGCGGATTCTGCTGCTGCAAAATCGGCTTTTTCTTGTAGTGACGGAGGGTGAGTCAGGACCTAAATTCATGCCGGAAGGCGTAGTCGATAGACAACGGGTGAGTATTCCTGTGCAACCCCTTGTTGATCCCGAGGGACGGAGGAGGCTAGGTCAGCCGAAAGATGGTTATTAGTTCAAGGATGCAAGGTGACTTTGCTTTTGCAGGGTAAGAAGGGATAGAGAAAATGACTCGAGCCAATATTCTTGTACCAAGCGCTACGTCGGTGAAGTAACCCATGTCATACTCCCAGGAAAAGCTCGAACCACATTCAACAAAAGGATACGTGTACCCGAAACCGACACAGGTGGGTAGGTAGAGAATACCTAGGGATGCGAGACAACTCTCTCTAAGAAACTTGACAAAATAGCCATGTAACTTCGGGAGAATGGGTGCCTCCTCACAAAGGGGGTTACTATATGTAATTAAAAAGCCTTTACGATAAAATAAATAAAAAGTAAGGAAGGCACTCTCAATAAATTATTAACATAAAATTGTCATTTAACTATAATGTAGTCATTATCAACATATGATATACTTATAGCTTCACCACTTCCCATATGTACAATTGCATAACGGAATAGTTTTTGTTACCAAGATTGAGATTTTAAAGAATATTGGTAATATTATTAGTAGCACTAAAGTTAGGATATCAATCATCAACATTTATGTCTTCTAGCTTAATTGAATCGCTTGATTTTTCTAATTGCATTCTTGAACTTTCTTAGTTTATTTTTGAGTGATTGTGTTGACTCTTGAGGCATGTTGATGTTTGGTGCCTTTTGTCCAGTCTGGTTTTGTTAAATAACACTGAAATCTGAATTAAACTTGAAACATAATCCTGCTAGCTATGTTACCAAACTTCTCACATATCTGACATATAACTCTGCTATTATTGTTCCATTTGTTGCCTCTGCTACTTTGTATGTGACTGCCTCTCTGAATTAGAACCCCTTGTATGTTGTTTTGATTGAATGAATTCTTCTGTTGATTCTTGTTTCTTAACTTGATGCATAATTGATTACATATTTGATCTACTTCAATTTTCTTTGCTCCACTCTTCCTTCATGTTCAAGAAATGTTGAGTGTACATACTGCAAGTTTGGCAGTGTCTTTTGTGATGCAATGAATGTTATCATTGACTCATGTTCTTTGTCCAGTCCACTTATTATAATCAAAACTTGCTCAGTTTCAGAAATCTTATGACCTATTGTGTCAACACAATCACGCAGTGGTTTGATATTTATGAGATAATCACTCATAGACATGTTATCTTTTCTTGAGTTTTGAAGTTGTCTTATAATGCGTGATCCTTGCTATTAGAATATGAGTTGATATTTTCTCGATTGCTGTCCAGATTTTATATGATAAATTCTCTGAATAATTTATAACAAAAAATTTGCATATATTGATGACAATAAGCATGATACTAGCAGGTTATCTTGCTTCTTATATCTGATACATTCTTGATTACTAACAAGTTTACCCTCCTTATCTTCTATCATCGTAGTTGAAATAAGTATGGTTTTGATAAAATTTTGAAGTCCATGCCCTTTTAAGGTAGTTTCTACTTGATATTTTGAGAGAAGGCAGTTGTCTTCGTTTAGGGATATGGTTATGATATGACTTCTGGGTTTAATCAATGTGAATTTTGGTACTGTGGTCTCATTTACATCTATTATTGTGATCAAGATCTGCTATGAAATGCTAGATGTTTTGTCAAGGCAAACTAGTTGTTGTATGCGGCCAAAATCAATAATACTTCAAGCAAGAAATTGATGTAAGGTATGAAAAATATAGATTCTAGGTAAGGCAACTAGTATGAAGCCATGTGTAGCTTGATGATCGAATGATGACAATCTAACATATGATGTAAGTATTGTTGCAACCAAGAGAGGAGATAATGAGGCTTCTATGGTTCTTTCTTGATGAGACATTAACTTGTTTTAAACTGGCAGAACTGCTACTTTATCGGTAAAGGTAATCTTCTCTTATGATGAAATTTTTTGAGGAGAAAAATTGATGCAATTTTCTTTTTTGGTTATCTTTTGTTTTGGATTAATGTATCAAGATGACGAGAGGCTTGTTAGCTCTAACACCATAAAAATGTATTTTTTTTTTAATTGAGATGAAACAATTATGTTTGATATAGTTAAGATGCAAAATGGAATACATTTCGATTGATACATTTGCAATATACACACAGACAATGGAATATAAAGTAAACTGAATTGGGATTTCATGATGATGGTTTGCATCTTCATGTTACTCGGCCTCCACCAGCTTAATACTTGATATAAAATATATTAATCGAACCCAATGTTTAGTTTATTAATGCTTTATTTGAAACGGTTGCTTAAGTAAATTATAAATGTGTTTTGCTAATATATACCATGAAAAAACCAAAATTTTCTTGCCATTACTTTACGCCAATAGAATTTACCTTTAAGTTAATCAAACTAATAAAAGTTGTATAAGCTGTATATTTCATAAACAAAATCATCCCAATAACTATGTTTTATAAACAGGTGTTGTCTCTTTGTATAAGCATAGAGTTTCATTATTCACTGTCATTTCTCTAATGAAGAGGGCATTTTAACATTGCACGCTAATTATGACATATATTATACAAAGTTAATGTTCACATATAATGCATTGGTAAAGACGTACGATTAACATATTATGCATTGGTTTCACATATTATGAGTTGGAAGTTCACAAATTATGCATTTGGCCGAGTAATAAATAGTATGTGGTGCAGCGCCTGTAGAACAATAGCCAGTAATGACATTGAGATGGTACACATGTCATAAATTGAGTAATACATCGTTTTGATAACCAAAAATGGAGATCGACTATGTATGCATAAGCTATCACAAATTGACACTGTAAATTCAACCATAAACTGCTATTTGTTAAAACCATGAATTGTGTGATTAATTCAACTACGTAAATCATTATAATAATTATTTGTATGTATTATGCAATTAACTTTAGTTGCATCATCTCTAAAGATATCACACTACTAAAAATAGTTGATATAGAGATGAAAAATCCAGTTTTAATTAAACAATTCAGTTTTTATAACATATGAACAACTAACAACTGATGTTTCGATCCTTACTTTTTCAATTACTAAATAAAATTTCTGAGTTTTCAATCTTAAATTATATTGACTGATACTTCAATTTCAAATTTTGTTAAAGACAGAATTATAAAGGATGAAACGAAATTTCCAATCAGTCTTAAATTATATAAAGAATAAGATAGTGTTTGGTTTATTTTGTGTTTTAGTTTTGAGTTTTCAGCATTAATTTCGAAAGATGCAAAGATTTGAAGGGTAATGGAGCTGACGGACGGAGGGAATGATGGAGGATATGGAGAATGATGGACGGATGAATTCGCTGTTTTTAAAGTACGGAAAATGATTAAAAAAATTGTTTTTTGTTTTAACTTCATTTTGTAAAATGATCGTTTTCCACGATATGTATGCGTTGTTATCACTTTTTTTCATATGAAAACCGAAAATAAAAAAAGAAAGAGAACGCACCCTAATAGTTTTATTTTTAATTTATTCATAATTTAGTTTTTATTTCATTGATTGATATATACACACACAAACGTGAAACAGCGAGTGTGTGTATATGAAAACTAATTACAAACAACTTTGTTGATAACATATTTCATATAATGGAATAATACATAGGATTAAAAATTACGAAAGAAGCATATGTAATAGAATCATATGTATTTTCAGAAACATTAAATTACAAAAGCCATTGTAAATAGATTACTTTCTTAAATTTTATGTTAGTTACATGTTAACATAATTAAAACAGAAAGAATATTTAACCAACTCTGTTATGTTTTCCTACTTTTTCTTCTTGCTATCTTCATTTTTCCTTCTGAATCATTCAAAGTATCTTTCTACCCATTGATTACTACTCGTGCAACTGCGCAAGAAGCTTCAGTATTATGAAGTATCTTTCCTTTTTAGATGTAGGGATCAAAAACAGACAAAAATATATAATCTTTATCCCATCATCATTAGAGCAACCAAAGTACACCAATAGTTTATCAATAAGCTAAGATTTCCATTTCCAGCAAAGAACACAAGACTAGGGAATGGCCAAGCTTATTGTTAGAATAATTAATATATGGTGTTTATGTTAATAATATACTACATAAATACCATATATTAATGGAAATAGATTTGTGTTAGAATAATTAATATATGGTATTTATGTTAATAATATATTACATAAATACCATATATTAATGGTAGAAGATTTGTCACTTATATTTATTATGCATGGTAATATATATATATATATATATATATATATATATATATATATATATATTAATGACAGAAGATTTATGTTGATGTTTATCTATTTTCAATAATTCCTATAAATATTGAACTCCTATATAAAGGAGTGGAGAATAATGAAATAAAAACAACAAATTCAATTCTATCATGGTATCAGAGCAGGCTTCGAATATCTAAACCTCTGCTCTCCCATCCTCCTCTCTTTCTTCTTCTTCGACCATCTCTTTCCTGTTAATGATTTTTTTACATGGATACCGGTGTCACATCTCACATGACAGCGGATCAAAATGTACTTTCTTCTTATTTCAATTCCAACAATAATTATCACAATATTGTTGTTGGCAATGGTCATCTAATTCCAGTCCTTGGTCGCGGTAGCACTAATTTACCTTTACCATACCCTCCATTTATCCTAAATAATGTTTTTCATGCTCCTAAACTTATTAAAAACCTATATCCGTTCGTAAGTTCACCACTGGTAATATGGTTTCTGTTGAATTTGATCTGTTTGGATTTTCTGTTAATGATTTACATATGGGAACCAAACTAATGAGATGTGACAGCACTGGGATCTTTATCCTCTCTTCTCCAATAACCAAACCACTCCCTTTATGGATCAATCAGCCTTTACCGCTCTCTCTCCAGATCTTTGGCATAACCGCTTAGGATATCCTGGCGCTGCTGTGCTCATATCATTAAATCGTAAAAACCTCATTAATTGTAATAAATCTCGTAAAACTTATTGTTCTTCTTGTCCTCTTGGAAAACATTCTAAATTACCATTTTTTGATTCTCTGTCATACACTATTACCTTTTGATATTATTCACAGCGATCTTTGGGCATCGCCTGTTGTTAGTTCTCTTGGACACTGTTATTATGTTCTTTTTCTTGATGATTATAGCAAATTTTTGTGGACTTTCCCTATTGCCAAAATGTCACAAGTCAAATATTTATTCCAATCTTTTCATGCTCTAATCAAAACTCAATTTGAACGAAACATTAAAACATTCCAATGTGACAACGGTACAGAATACATCAATGACACCTTTAAACAATTCTTTGATCATAATGGGATGTTATTCCGCCTTTCTTGTCCCCACACCTCTCCTCAAAATGGCAAAGCCAAATGACACATTAAATCAATAAACAACATCATTCGTACCTTGCTTGCTAAAGCCTCTATGCCACCTTCTTTTTGACATCATGCTTTAGAAATGACCACATATCTTCTTAACATACTTCCAATTAAAGTCTTAGGATTTCAGTCTCCCACCCAAATTCTATACCAATGTGATCCCAAATATTCGGTGTTGCGTGTATTTGGTTTCCTATGTTTTCCTTAGTTTCCGACCACTTCTATCCATAAATTGCAACACTCCATGTGCATATCTTGGTCCCACTCCCAACCATAGAGGCTCAAAGTGTTTCGATATGGCAAGTGGCAAAATCATTATTTGTCGTCACATGAAATTCATTGAGACCGAATTCCCATTCGCACAAATTCACAAAATCATAAATAAAATGTATGATTTTTTAATTGCCAATAATTCTAATTCTTTATTGAATTATTTGCATTCTACTTCGAAGCCTCCAAACATAATTGAGTCCACGCCTCATTCTAGCCCATTAAATCAGCCTTCCCTTACTGGTTCACGGCCTCAAACGGACCCAGTTGCATCCTCTTCTGTTGCACCACTAGCTCCCACAGGCTTAGTTCCCCAGAAATTCTCTCCATGTGCTGTCAACACTCAGGTTGGTCGACAAACTCAGCTAAGCTCACAACCCACTCCTCTTCTTTTCAGTCCAAAAACATAGCCCATAATTGCTGCCCAATCTTACAACTCTAAGTCAGTAGCATCTCTTTCCCCAAATACCTCCATTTCAACTGCTCAAACGAACCAAACCCGGAGCCCAAAAAGCTCTCCTCAGCCTAACAACCAAATATTACATCGTATGACAACCTGATCAATGGATGGAATTTTTTAACCAAATCCCAAATACACTACCAATTTACACACATCCACCACAAACATATCTCCCAAACCTAAGGACCCTATTAGTGTTTTTCATGACCAAAACTAGAATAGTGCAATGTTGGATGAATTTAATGCTTTAATTGATAATAAGACTTGGGATTTAGTGCTAAGGCCACCTAATGTGAATGTAATTCGGTCTATGTGGATTTTTCGTCACAAGTACAAATCTGATGGTTCTTTTGAGTGGCATAAAGACCGTCTTGTAGGTGATGGTAAAACTCAGCAACATGGTATTGATTGTGAAGAAACGTTTAGCCCAGTGGTTAATCCAGCAACCATACGAGCAGTTCTTAGTATCGCTCTTTCAAAACCTTGGCACATTCATCAACTGGATGTCAAGAATGCATTTTTACATGGCCATCTTAATGAGACTGTCTATGTGCATCAACCCATGGAGTTTTGAGACAAGAGACATCCGGATCATGTGTGTTTACTAAAAAAATCTTTATATGGTTTAAAACAAGCTCCTCGGGCTTGGTATCAATGATTTGCAGACTTTGTTGCATCCATTGGATTTACTCACAGTAAATCTGATCACTCTTTGTTCATTTATAGACAAGGTTCAAATATGGCATATATACTGTTATATGTTAATGACATAATTCTTACTGCTTCTTCAAATCATTTGCGCATTTCTTTCATTACTCTTTCGAGTTCAGAATTTTCTATGAAGGATCTTGGTTAGTTAAGTTTTTTTTTTGGGCATTGCTGTTACTCATCATGCAAATGGCTTATTTCTATCTCAGAGAAAGTATGCTGCAGATATCATTGACAGAGCTGGAATGTCTAACTGCAGACCTTTACCTAACCCTTTTGACACCAAGTCTAAACTTAGTGCTACTAAGGATGCACCGTATGAGGATCCTACTAAGTATCGTCGCCTTGCTGGTGCTCTTCACTATCTTACCTTCACAAGGCCTGATATTTCTTATGCAGTACAACAGGTGTGCCTTCATATGCATGATCCGAAAGTTGAGCACATGACTGCTCTCAAGCGCATCTTGCGCTATATTCAGGGTACACTATCTTATGGTTTGCATCTGCACAAGTCTTCTATTGACAAACTTATCATCTATACAGACACTGATTGGGGTGGATGCCCGAATACTAGATGCTCCACCTCAGGCTATTGTGTATTTCTCGGAGATAATCTTATTTCTTAGTCCTCTAAACGTCAGCCTACATTGTCTCGTTCTAGTGCAGAAGCTGAGTATAGAGGAGTTGCTAATGTTGTCTCCGACTCATGTTGGATTAGAATTTGTTATTAGAGTTGCATGTTCCCATTCAGAATTCAGAAAGCCACCTTGGTTTATTGTGACAATGTAAGTGCGATCTACTTATCTGGTAATCCAGTTCAGCATCAACGCACAAAACACATTGAAATGGATATTCACTTTGTCTGTGAAAAAGTAGCTAAAGGAGAAGTTCGAGTCCTTCATGTCCCATCCCGTTATCAAATTGCTGATATTTTTACAAAAGGTCTTCCGCGTGTGTTATTTGACGAATTTCGGTACAGCCTCAACATCCGACAACAGCCTGTTTCGACTGTGGGGGAGTGTTAGAATAATTAATATATGGTATTTATGTTAATAATATATTACATAAATACCATATATTAATGGCAGAAGATTTGTGTTAGAATAATTAATATACGGTATTTATGTTAATAATATATTACATAAATACCATATGTTAATGGTAGAAGATTTGTCACTTACATATATTATGCATGGTAATTTATATATATATATATTAATGAGATAAGATTTATGTTGATGTTTATCTATTTTCAATATTTCCTGTAAATATTGAACTCATATATAAAGGAGTGAAGGATAATGAAATAAAAACAACAAATTCAATTCTATCACTTCTGCTATTTTGGATCTAGGTGGTAAAGGAGGGAAGGACGAGTGGGTCTGGGTGATGCAGGTAGAGGAAAAGGTTATAATGGGGTGAATAATAAGGCTAGGGTTGCTTTGGTAAGCGGCTGTGATTAGGTTGAATGGAGTATGAAGTATATATTATATATAAGAATAGTAAATATACTTAAAATGAAAGAAGTAAGAAAAGTGACAGAAAAAAGAATGAAGATAGTAAAAATATGGATCATGCACTTGTGTGGTAATCAGGCCGACCCATTCAGTTGGGCTTCCCTAGGCCAGTTTAAAGCCCAAGAAGAAGTGTTGAAGGTTGATAAAAAACATTGCCCATCAGCTGATGCTAGGTTTTGAAGTTGCCCCTCTCTACATCATGCACAGGGTCTTAACCACTCAGCCAAGATTCTCTTTACAATTGTGGTGTGGCGTATTTTTATCAAAACAAGATAACCAACATATTTTTTGCCTAGACGGTTGCCCAATTCAAAGGCCTCATGGGCCATCCCCATGGGCAGGACCTGGTGGTAATGAGAAATACAATATTGAAAAGGGGTCACAGACTAATGGGAGGCTTAATTTAATGAGAAAGTGGAATAAATTCAAAAACAAATCTATTAGATAAGAGTTAAACAGAAGAATTTTTTGCTCTCTTCTTGATGCTAGGAGTTCTCCGTCTTCTACTTGATTCACTCTTGATATTTAATATTTGAATCTTTCAATTTATCAATTAAATTATTTAGTTAAAAATATCATTAGTCTACACTATATATATTTAAGACTTGTATAATTATCTACAAATAATTAATCGACTGATTTCTAACCTTTTATATTCAAGTCCATATATTTATATTAATTAGATAATACAAAATATAACTATTTGAATAGAATTAACCAACTAGTATTTAATAATATTTCCAATAGATATTATAGAATCGTAATTTAACATGTATACACCTTCTGTACCAATAAAAATGGTAAAAAGATATATTTAATTATGATATAAATTGCATAAAACAACAATGACAAGTTTAATCTTTTATTCATTTATCATTTAAATTAAAATATCTATATTTAAAATGGTAAAATATATTCATCATGCATTGCATTATAAAATTCTACATTTAACTTTAAAAAGCCATATTTAAAACTACTGCAATTATTTAAAAAACCCACCTTGCTTTCTCCTATGCTTTATGTTTCAATCCATATGTTTAAATTAATCATGTAGTCGTAAGTTTAAAATAATAAGATAACTATACTTAAAGCGATGTTCGTTAACTATAATTAAATGATGTTCATTGGTTTGGTCACTAATGATAATATGAAAATTTCAGTAATATACATCAAATATATATCAGTAAAATATGATAGAATTGCATTTTCACTAAATTGGAATATGTAAGTCAACGACATACGATAACATAAACATTAAGTAAATTTTCGAAATACACACTTTAAATTTAGAAATACAGAATTGTTCTTTTTCAAAATCATATTTGAAAAATATTTATACTTTTAATTCTAGCTAGCCGATAAATAATTACACTAAAATAAAATAAAATAAATCTCTTGCAAACATAAAATAAATTCTGCGAAGAAAATTCAAAAAAATGTTTATAGAAATATGACATTAAGTACAAATTTAATTTTTGAAATAAAACTAAAATTAATATAAATACAAAATCTTTATTAATAAATTCACCATGCATTACTATTGACCAACCTTTTGGTAAGGCCATCAAGATAGTACAAGTATCATAAATCTTGGCCGAACCACGATGAAGACTTGCTCCAAGCCAACCCAAATAGACATATAATTATCTTAGCTCGATTCTACAATCGATCGGGTTGACCCAAACAAGGATTGATCCAAGTCTAAAGCCTCCTTCTGAGAAATGGAGGCCCCATGTGAAGACTGGACCGACCGAATGATATTTGGTCCGATCAAGTTGAACCAAACCTGTTTCTATTCAAGAGATCTACCTGAAGACTTGCTCCTGCCCCGTGTTTAACTGCCTCCGACTCTCCAGAAAAGTCGGATCGATTGCCACTTGTCTTTACATGATAGGATCGTATCATCTCACACGGAAAGAATGATTCTTCATATCTTCCTATAATCTTAAGATGAACAACACGTGTCTTAATTATCTAGCAATGGCTTATCAGGAGAGATCTCGATAAGCGCCTTAGCATAAATGAGTTTCTCCCGTGCAATAGTGGTATTATCAAAACATTTCAATTTCCTTATATTATTAAGTAACCAGTTCAAACCTGCAAAGACTACAAAACATAGGGAATCTGGGAGAAATAAGTCCATACAAGAATCGATAGAACATGATCTCTAGCACGATCAACAGTCGGGCTCCAAGGGGTGACAATAAAAGGCTTTCCATGTATAAAAATTAGATCCGAACTAAGTGTCCTAAGTCGCTCATCCAGTCTAGAAAATTTGAAGAAGAAAAGAGAACCATCCAAGTGAACAGAAAGGCCACCTCTAAGTTTCCAGGGACCACTACATTTCTCTTTTAAAATGGAATAAGGAGGGCTTGTGTAACAACCCAGAAAATCAAAGCCAATTTAAAATTTTTATCTTGGCTATTTTATTCAATTTTGAATTGTTAAAATAGTTTATTTTAAATAATAATGATTAAAAATTTATTTAAATCGAAGTTAGAATGAATATATTTATTTTAATTTTAAAAGGAGTTAGAAATAGCGCGGTAGTTTGAAAATTTGAATTTGAACTTTGACTGGATGTACAGGATGCAAAGTAAATCGGATTTTGGTGAAACCAAAGATATTTAAATTTGTTTAAAAATATCTTTCCAACGAATCAGAAAAATTGAAATTTCATAGCGGGAACCAAAAGTTATGGCTAGTTGAATATTCAGAATAGTCGCTATGGAATTTAATATAATATATAGACCGTATAAACAGTCTTTTTGCAAATGACCTCCATTTTCGACGAAACCACCCTGGCTGGATCCGGAATGTCAAATTATTGCAGGATTCCAATTTTCATAATTTTGGAATTAATACGTGAGCATGGCAAAAAAAATGTGATTTGTCAATTTCAGTCAATTTGGATCGACCAGAAAATGGACATTTTCAAACGGTCTCCAAATTCAATGAAATTAATTTTTTTAGGACCGTATCATTAAAACATAGCTAGATTTATTTTCCAGGAATTTTTGGAGTCAGTCTGTGGCCCTGGTAAATTAACATGTACGATCAAAGTTAAATAATTAAATAATTTATATTTAAATTTAAAGAAAAACCTATTGAAACAATTGAATTGGCTTACGGAACATATCCCATTGTGTCTGAAATGGGGGTATTTAGCTAGGGATGACACTCATTGGGTTTGATTTGGCGTTAGTAGCAGTATAGAAGTTATATTGGAATTAAATGAAATAAAATAAAAATTAAAATACAATACGTATGTATGTATGCGTATACAGTAAAAAAACCTAGCTACAGTATACACAACCGCTATTCCCTCTATGAATGATCAGTATCATTCCAAATTCTTTTGCCAATCTCTCCTAACCAGTTTCGAATTAGTTAGCCGTTCTAAAGCAAAAATTAGAGTGGAGGACGAGGGCTTTAAAATGATGTGGAGTTGATCAATTTTCGTGGAACAAATCGAGGGTTCTCTCCGCTCAAAGACACGAACTTCGAACCGCTTTCTGTAGCACCAGAGAGGACCGAAGTTCGAGATACTCGAGGTGGAGGCAGGCATGGCCGAGGCGCGAACCGTGGAGGCGACGATGGGAGGTCCGGTCGACGGATGGCGATGCGTTCCGTAACCCTAGGCTTTGGGTTTAAGTTCGGTGAGGCATCGTTTCTTCCTGGAACAGTAATAGCAAGGTGATGATAATTAGTGTATGGATTAGTGTTAATTTATATATTAATTAAATTTAATTATTTTAAATGTGTAATTAATGTGTTTATGGCCATATCTTATCCAAATCAAAACAGAATTCGGCGATTTTGGAACTGTTAGATCTGTATCAGAAAACTCTACAATATTAAACAATACAAAGCAGAAACGGGGCTAGCTACAAATTCAGAAGAAATAGAAAGCAAAGTGAGATTTCTGAATCTAAATTAATTAAATAAAATTATATTAGGATGCAGACGGAGTTTAGAAACTCCCGACACCCGTCGTCCACAGACCATGGATGACTTGATTGTTTTGTGGTAAGTAATTGGTTGATTTTTGGTGTTTGTTTGGGGTTGAAATGAAATTGGTCGATACTGTGGCATTAGATTGCCTAGAAAAATATTTTAGGAAATTAAACCCCTTTTAAACGCCGCGAGTCTTAAGGTAGTGCGAGGAGCCGTACATAGGGACATAACCGGTTTTAATCACCCTGCCGTTATGCTGCCGAAATTTTATAAAATATTCTTGTGTCATAAATATTCATGTTATTATATATTAATTGTTTGAATAATATGAACATTATATTTTTAATATATAAATATATATATATATGTATACGAATATGATCATTATATGTCAACATCATATTTTGTTGTAAATCAAAAACAGACATTTGTTAAATAAAAATGTATTTACATTTGAAATTTACAATTTTTATGTGAATAAAACAGTAAAAATAAACATTGTAATATAAAATGTGTTTACATTGCATTTTACATTTTAAATGTAAATGCAACATTAAATAAATAAACATTTTGAAATAAAAATGTTTTGATATTAGATTTTACTTTTTACTGTATATGAAACATTAAAATAAAACATTTTGATATAAAAATGTATTTACATTGGAGATTTACATTTTTAATGTAATACAACATTAAAAATAAACACGTATGAATAGGAAATGTATTGATATGAAATTTTACATTTTTAATGTAATGCAACATTAAAAATAAAAACATTTGAAATAGAAATGTATTGATATGGAATTTACAATTTTAATGTATGTACAACATTAAAAACAAACATTGATAAGTAAAATGTATTGGCATTGACATATACATTTTTAATGTAAATGCAATATTAAAAATAAACATTTAGAAAATAAAATATATTGACATTGGGATTTACATTTTTAATGTAAATGAAACATTAAAAATGTCCATTGCTATTTAAAATATGTTTTTCCTTGAAGTTTACATTTTTACTGAAATAAAGATTTCATTAGAAAGATTACATTTTTTATGTAATAAAAGAATGAAATAGAAATTTACATTTTTCAATGTAAATAAAGTAGAAAATAGAAATTTACATTTTTCAATGTAAATAAAGAATGGAATAGGAATTTACATTTTTATATGTAAATAAAGAATGAAGTGAGAGTTTACATTTTCAATGTAATAATATATTGAAATAGAAGTTTACATTTTCAATTAATAATATATTGAAATAGAAGTTTACATTTTCAGTGTAATAATACATTGAAATAAAAGTTTACATTTTCAATGTAATAATATATTGAAATAGAAGTTTACATTTTCAATGTAATAATATATTGAATAGAAGTTCACATTTTCAATGTAATAATACATTGAAATAAAAGTTTACATTTTCAATGTAATAATATATTTAAATAAAAGTTTACATTTTTCAATGTAATGATATATTGAAATAAAAGTTCAATGTAACAATATATTGAAATAAAGGATTACATTTTTCAATGTAATAAAGGGACAAATAATAAGATTACAATTTTAATGTAATAGATGAATGATAAAATATATTACATTTTTATGTAATATATGAATCATATAAAAGAATCAATGCTGGAAGAATTTGTATTAACATTAAAGATTTCATTTTTAATGTAACATATGATTTCGTATATATAAAGGAAATCAATGTTGAATCGAAAATGGTGTTGAAATCGTCGAACGATTTATATTTATATAGTTATATGTAAATATAAATTAAAATAAAACGAATCGCGTTGCTGTAGTTCGCGTTTTGAAATCGTAACTTCAAACGATTATACCGAAAGATCCGACCGTCGAATTTTCCCAAAACTGGAACCGTTGGGTTCGTTTTGGAAAGCTCTTTCCAATAATATAAATTTTGCGAAGATCAAACGATTAGATTTTGAGAAATGTGTAAAACAAATTTTGATGAAAACAGCGCCAAGGCCATGTAATGACGCGAAGCATCGTTAAATTGAAAATCGCTATTTTTAAATAAATAAAAATAGCGTTAAATCGTTATAAATTATTATAAACGATATGGAATGAAAAGAATTGATTTAAATTATATATATTCGAGAATTATTTGAAAAGTCCGAGTTAACTCTCATTTCAAATAATTAACGACGATTGGAAGTCGAAGATTTGAAGACGGTGATTGAAGACTGGCGATCTTCACATCGAATGGATAACTACTGAAGCCTGGCAATGGTTAGATCCAAGTCAAGGGTTAAAGTGGTAGTTGTCCAGACGTACCTGTTGATTGTCCAGATAAGCGAGCACCTCTCTTCCGTGTTGGACATACAGGACGAGGATTAAGGTGTCTCCGGTTTCGTTCAGACCCAGAGCGGACTTGTAAATTGATGTGTGTCTAACATTGGATTTCATTCCATGTAAATTGATTTCTATTTAATATATATCTGATTGGTGGCAGAGAATTTATTCTCTTGCTTAACACCCTTCACTGAGGCATACAAGCTCATAGGTTATATAGTGGTAGACATCAGTCGCATGGCGTGAATTATCAGTGTGGCATGCCAAGATGCAAATGATCAGGGCTTATTGTTGAAAAGTAGGGCCTTATGGTTGATGATCAAAGCACAGCTTTATTTTAGCATAGCTTTGTGTATAGCGTTGCTTCGCGAGCAATACACCCCGGTATGAACCAGAAATGGGAGAAGGATCCGGGAGAACATGCGTTTCTTTCTAGTTAGAAGTGGTGTCTGGGTTTTACAAGCCCAGATATTTTTACTTATGTGGATGATGGAAAGCGAGGTACCTAAGATTTGAGTCCTTAGTGGCTCTATTTTATGGCCCATAGGAACGGGAGATGTATTGTTCAGGAATTATACATAATCCACTAACATTAGTTATGGACTGACCCTGTGGCTCCAAGGGACGATGCGTACTGTTCCTGAGACACGGGCTGGAGTGTCTCGAATTCGATAAGGACGATCCATTGCCTTGGTTCATGATGGAAATCCAACTTCCAATACGACCCAAATGGTTTTGATTGTAAACCTATATATGGCGACATAGTATATGGTAGCTATGTCGTCTATGATTGATACATTATGATTGAAATGTTTTTGAAACATATATACACTAATAATAATATCAATCCGTTTTTATCGTATCAAACATTTTTGGCCATTATAAGGTAAAACTCTATCCTCAGGTTTGCGTTGCATTGTGTGACGGGACTTGAGTCTTATAATGGTTTCATTTTTCTAAAAAACATTGCGTTGTTTGACGATTTACTTTATATATGCACTGGCAATCCAATGGAGTAAACCCGTTCCGCATTAGCGGCGTGGTATTGTGATTAGCCTTATTATTAAACAGGTTAAATAGATTTCTCATACCAGTCCTATGACTGATTCGTAGTTTGTTTCACTTTGTAAACTCGGGTGCCCTCTTTTCCATATGGGCAGCCTTGTATATAGGTTTAGCAGATTCATTCTGAATAGCTATGGAGCTGAAGATGGATCCTATCACTTCTATTATGTTGTTCAGTCTTCATTTAGTATATTATGTTTGATTTCCGCTGCAGACATTTTATATTAAGTTGAAAACTGCATTATGTACTAAGTACGATCCTACTATGCTGTGTAAATCTGATGGTATATTATTCCCAGTGTAATTTGATGTACATTTTCTGCTGTAATTCTATATTTCTATTCTGTTGTTATTGTTTATGTGTTATATTCCAACGATTATCCTTACTTTCGTAATACGGGAGTTTGGGGTTATCACAGTTGGTAACAGAGCTTTGGTTAAACTTAGCTCGGAATATAACATATAAACAAACCTGACAAAAGTAGAATCAGCAGTATTTTAAAACGAATAACTCATCATAGATAGGACTAGTAATGTCATACAATGAGTATGGCTGAATAAAATACACCCCATAGATTCATTTACATTTAAATACCTGTGTCTATGTTTTACATTATCTATTCTGTTGGCCTGACTCTTTGTCTGCTATTTGCAGACATAGTAGAAAATGAGTGGCAGAAACAGAAGAAGTAGTTCTATGGTTCGGCAATCTAATGAGCCAATCGTGCTCCCACAACCAGAACCAGATCAAACTCTAGTAATGAAGTATCGAAATCTGGGTGGAGTACAATTCCCGGGCAAAGAATCCGTGATTGAAACACAAGCATGGATGCGTTCTGCTTAGAGAATCTTTCAAGGATTAAAGCTGAGGGATGATCAGAAAAGATTACTGGCATCTTGGGCACCCAAAGACGAAGCTCTAATCTGGTGGGAAACAATTACTGAAGAAAATCCAGAAGGTAATATTACCTGAGATAGATTCAAAGAAATTTTTAAAGAAAGATTTATTCCTCCAGAAGCAACTGAGCAACTATATGATGAGTTTTACAATCTGAAACAAGGAGATATGACCATCCAAGAATATCAGAATAAATTCATTGAACTTTCTCGCCTTGCCTTAGAACTAATTCAAGATACTATAAGGAAGAATCTGAGATTTATCAAAGGACTTCAAAAGAAATACGAAGGTAGAGTACTTGCTCATGTGAATCTCCCTTTTTCTGAGATGATACAAATGGCTTATCATTATGAGTATAATGATAAACAACATGGTTGGGAAGATAAAGAAGAAGGCAGCTCCAGCAGCAAAAGAAATTTTGAAATTGATAGCCCAGAGTCAAGCACAAAGCCTGAGATCAGCAAGAAGCCCAAAGCCAATAAGAAAAGGGCTAAAGAACCGTTAACGACTGCCACATGCTCTAATTGCAATAGGTAAGGACATTGGGCGATAAATAGCAGATCTCTAATCCAACAAGAAGTTTCGAGAGAAAAGGGGATGCAATAATTGCCATCAAACTCGTCATCTCGCCAAAGATTGCCAGCTATCAAAGGAGTTTGTAGTAGCTCATGTAAATGAAGTAGCAGAAACTCTAACACCCTCGGCTAGTCAGCAAAGGCCAGATGTTTTAGAAGGCACTCTCATTGTCAACAATATTCTAGTTAAAGTATTGTTTGATAGGGCATGTCACAAAGCTTTATCTCAAGGCATACGGTTAAGAAATTGAAGTTAAAACTAAGGAACCTTAAGGAATCAGTTAGAGTTCATAATCCGATAGGAGGATCTCTTATTCTCGGAGTGTATTGTAAAGTGCTTGTCCCCTTTTCCCATTATCGATTTCCTTGTACCTTGATCATCATGGATTTTTCTGAATTTGATATTATTCTTGGGCTGGATTGGCTAACTAAACATAAAGCCGAGGTTAGATGTGCAGAAAGAGTGGTTAAAGTTAAAACCAAGCTTACCAATATCTTTATACCCTATGTAGGCTCAGATTCAGACATAAGGGAATTTTGGGCTGCTCTTGAGGTTTCTCCCACTGCCATTGAGGATATTCCTGTTGTTAAGAATTATGTGGATATGTTCGAAAAAGTTGATAGCTTACCTCCGCGAAGAGAAATTGACTTCAGGATTGATCTAGTTCCGAATGCAAGGCCAGTCGTGCATCCTATTCGAAGAATGACATGGAAAGAGAAAGAAGAGTTGGGCAATCAAACTAAACAACTTTTATGGAAAGGTCTAATCAGGCCTAGCTTTTCGAATTGGGGAGCAGTAGTAGTGTTTGTCCCAAAGTCAGACGGTACTCTCAGACTGTGTGTGGATTACTGAGAACTCAACAAACATACGCTCAAGAATAAATATCCATTGCCCTGTGTAGATGATTTGTTGGATCGTTTGAATAGAGCAAAAGTTTTTTCTAAAATGGACCCAGCTACAGGTTTCCATCAACTGCGTATTGCCGAAGAATGTATTCCTTTGACAGCTTTCAGAGGTCCAAATATTTTATGAATGGATAGTAATGTCATTCGGCTTATGCAATGCTCCAACTTATTGTTGATTTGATGAATCGAGTATTCCGCGATGTCCTAAGTAAATTTGTGTTGGTTTTGATCGACGACATCTTAATCTTCTCCAAGTCAACTGCTGAGCATGAAAAGCATTTGGAACAAGTTTTGGAAATTTTGAGAAAGAATGTATTAAAAGCCAAATTTTCTAAATGTGTATTCTGGCAAGAGGATGTGAAGTTCCTTGGTCATGTAGCTTGAAGGAAGGAATTTCAGTGGATCCTAGCAAAATCAAAGCCATTCAAGATTGGATGCAGCCTAGCAATCCTACAGAAGTCAGAAGTTTCCTAGGATTGGCTGGCTATTATCGGAAATTCGTTAAGGATTTTTCGAAACTATCTTGTCCATTAACGAAGCTTACAAAGAAGCATACGAAGTACAATTGGACACCTGAATGTGAGGGAGCTTTCCAAGAGATGAAATTGAGGTTGACCACTGCTCCAGTGTTGACTATTATTGATGGCAATCAAGATTTGAAAGTTTGGACTGATGCTTCTATTGAAGGTATTGGTGCAGTATTAATGCAAATAAGAAAAGTAGTTGCTTATTCTAGCCGTCAATTGAAGCCACATGAAAAGAGATATCCTACTCATGATCTTGAGTTGTTGGCCATCGTGTTTTCTTTAAAGACATGAAGGCACTATCTTTTGGGGGAGAAGTTCGAATTATATACAGATCATAAATCCTTGAAGTATCTGTTCACCCAAAGGGACTTGAATTTGAGGTAGCAACGTTGGTTAGAATTTAATGCGGTATATGATTTGGACATCTTGTATACTCCAGGGAAAGCCAATGTTGTAGTCGATGCGCTTAGCAGAAAGAATGCAGTCGTCTCCAATCTTATCGTCGCCAACCTTATCATTACACCTTCACTGATTGATAAAATCTCTGATCTTCAGAAAGATGATGAATTTATTCAGAGAATTAGTAAAAGAGTTCGGGAAGGCGAACCCTCGAGTTTCCAAATAGATAATAAGGGAGTTCTGAGGTTAAAAGGTCGAATTCATGTCCCGAATATCCCTGAGCTTAGAAGAGAAGTAATGGATGAATGTCATAAATCCAAGCTTTGTATTCATCCAGGGGTGAGTAAGATGTATCATGATCTCAAGCGCACGTTCTGGTGGAAATATATGAAAAGAGACATTTCCATTTATGTCAGCAGGTACACTACTTGCCAGCAAGTCAAGAGTGATCAGCAAAAACCTGCCGGATTGTTAAAACCACTAGAAGTTCCAAGTTGGAAGTGGGATCAAATCTCCTTGGATTTTATTGATGGCTTACCCCTAACCAGGAAAGGTAATGACAATATTTGGGTGATCGTTGATCGTTTCACGAAGTCTGCCCATTTTATTCTTGTCAAATCAACTAGAACAGCTCAAAGTTTGGTGAAAATTTATTTCAAAGAAATTTATCGACTACATGGAGTTCCCTGTATCATTGTTAGTGACCGTGACCCTATATTAGCTAGTAAATTCTGGGAAGCATTCCAAGAAGAGCTGGGGACAACATTGAATCTGAGCACCGCTTATCACCCTCAAACAGATGGCCAGACTGAGAGGGTAAATCGTATACTTGAAGACTTGTTGCGGGTATGTATTATTGATTTTGGCGGATTATGGGAAGATCACTTTCACTTGGTCGAATTCTCTTATAATAACAGTTACCAAGCAAACTTGCAAATGTCGTCATTCGAAGCATTGTATGGCAGGCCTTGTAGATCTCCCGCATGTTGGGTAGAACTAGGCAATAGATTAGTATTGGGTCCCGACATGATTCGAGAAGCTTCAGACAAAGTTGATTTCATTAAGAAGCGATTACTAGCAACTCAAAGCCAACAGAAAAGTTATGCATATTCAAGAAGAAGGGATTTTGAATTTGTTGTTGGCAATTATGTGTACTTGAGAGTTTCTCCATTAAGAGGAATAGTTCGTTTTGGGAAGACTGGGAAGTTGGCTCCTAGATTCGTTGGTCCATTCCCTGTTCTAGAAAGAATTGGAACTCTCGCTTACAGAGTTCAGTTTCCTGACTGGTTGTTAGGGGTACATGATGTATTCCATGTGTCTCAACTTCGGAAGCATGTACATGATCCAGACTTGATTGTAGAGGAAGCTGCACAGCAAGATTTGGAGAATACCTCGAACTTAGCAATAAGAAAGGAGCTGGTAAAAATCATTGGCAAAGAAACCCGAGTTCTGAGGAACAAAATAATTCATCTGGTCAAAGTGCAGTGGAGCGGAGATCCTAGAGACTGTACATGGGAGACCGAGGATAGCATCAAACAGGCTTATCCGAAGTGTAGAGTGGATATCTCTGACCAGCTCTAGTGCAAGGTACCTTTACAATATTTTGCATTTTCCGTTTTGTTTCCTACTTTACTGTTGTTTCCTTTTCGGGGACGAAAATATTTTAAGTGGAGGAGATTGTAACAACTCGGAAAATCAGAGCCAATTTAAAATAACTTGGCTATTTTATTGAATTTTGAATAGTTAAAATAATTTATTTTAAATAATAATGATTAAAAATTTATTTAAATCGAAGTTAGAATGAGTTATTATTTTAATTTTAAAAGGAGTTAGAAATAGAGCGGTAGTTTGAAATTTTGAATTTGAACTTTGACCGGATGTACAGGATGCAAAATAAATCGGATTTTGGTGAAACCAAAATATTTAAATCTGTTTAAAAATCTCTTTCCTGCGAATCTAAAAAATTGAAATTTCATTGTGGGATTCAAAAGTTAAGGCCAGTTGAATATTCAGAATAGTCGTTATGGAATTTAATATAATATATAGCCCGTATAAACAGCCATTTTGCAAACGGCCTCCGTTTTCGATGAAACCACCCTGGTTGGATCTGGAATGTCAAATTATTGCAAGATTCCAATTTTCATAATTTTTGGAATTAATATGTGAGCGTGGCAAAAGAAAACGTGTTTTGTCAATTTCAATCAATTTGGATCGACCAGAAAATGGCCATTTTTCAAACGGTCTCCAAATTCGATGAAATTAATTTTGTTAGGACTGTATCGTCAAAACATAGCTAGATTTATTTTTCGGGAATTTTTGGAGTCATTCTATGGCCCCGATAAATTAAAATGTACGATCAAAGTTAAGTAATTAAATATTTTATATTTAAATTTAAAGAAAAACCTATCGAAACAACTGAATTGGCTTACGGGATATATCCCATTATGTCCGGAATGGGAGTCTTTAGCTAAGGACGACACTCGTTGGGTTTGATTTGGCATTAGTAGCGGTATAGAAGTTATATTGAAATTAAATGAAATAAAATTAAAATTAAAATACAATACGTATATATGTACGCGTATACAGTACAAAACCCCAGCTATAGTATACACAGCTGCCATTCCCTCTTTGAATGATCAGAACCATTCCAAATTCTTTTGCCAGTCTCTCCTAAGCTGTTTTGAATTAGCTAGTTGTTATGAAGCAAGAATTAGAGAGGAGGATGAGGGCTTTAAAAATGATGTGGAGTTGATCAATTTTCGTGGAACAAATCAAGGGTTCTCTCCGCTCAAAGGCACGAACTTCAAACCGCTTTCTACAGCACCAGAGAGGACCGAAGTTTGAGATACTCGAGGTGGAGGCAGGCGTGGCCGAGGCGCGAACCGTGGAGGCAACGATGGGCGGTCCGGTCGATGGATGGCGATGCGTTTTGGAACCCAAGGCTTTGGTTTGGTGAGGCGTCGTTTCTTCCTGGAACAGTAATAGCGAGGTGACGATAATTAGTGTAAGGATTAGTGTTAATTAATATATTAATTAAACTTAATTATTTTAAACGTGTAATTAATGTGTTTATGGCCATATCTTATTTAAATCAAAACAGAATTCGGCGATTTTGGAACCGTTGGATTCATACTAGAAAACTCTACAATATTAAATAGACCAGAGCAGAAACGGGACTAGCTACAAATTCAGAAGAAATAGAAAGCAAGGTGAGATTTCTGAATCCAAATTAATTAAATAAAATTATATTAGGATGCAGACGGAGTTTAGAAACTCCTGACAGCCGTCATCCACAGAACATGGACGACTTGATTCTTTTGTTGTATGTAATTGGTTGATTTTTGGTGTTTGTTTGTTGTTAAAATGAAATTGGTCGATATTGTGGCATTAGATTGCCTAGAAAAATGTATTAGGAAATTAAAACCCTTGTAAATGCCGCGAGGCCTAAGGTAGTGCGAGGAGACGTACATCGGGACGGTGCCGGTTTTAATTACGTACCCTGCCGTTATGGTGCCGAAACTTTCTAAAATATTCCTGTGTTATAAATATTCATGTTATTATGTATTAATTATTTGAATATTATGAAAATTATATTTTTAATATATATATATATATATGTGAAAATGATCATTATATGTCAACATCATGTTTTTTTGTAAATCAAAAAGAGTCATTTGTTAAATAAAAATGTATTTACATTTGAAATTTACATTTATTGTGAATAAAACAGTAAAAATAAACATAGTAATATAAAGTGTGTTTACATTGCATTTTACATTTTAAATGTAAACTCAACATTAAATAAATAAGCATTTTGAAATAAAAATGTTTTGATATTAGATTTTACTTTTTAATGTATATGAAACATTAAAATAAAACATTTTGATATAAAAATGTATTTACATTGGAGATTTACATTTTTAATGTAATACAACATTAAAAAGAAACACATTTGAAAAGGAAATGAATTGATATGAAATTTTACATTTTTAATGTAATGCAACATTAAAAATAAAAACATTTGAAATAGAAATGTATTGATATGGAATTTACAATTTTAACGTATGTACAACATTAAAAATAAACATTGATAAGTAAAATGTATTGGCATTGACATATACATTTTTAATGTAAATGCAATATTAAAAATAAACATTTTGAAAATAAAATATATTGACATTAGGATTTACATTTTTTATGTAAATGAAACATTAAAAATGTCATTTGCTATTTAAAATATGTTTTTCCTTGAAGTTTACATTTTTAATGAAATAAAGATTACATTTTTTATGTAATAAAATAATAAAATAGAAATTTACATTTCTCAATGTAAATAAAGAAGGAAATAGAAATTTACATTTTTCAATGTAAGTAAAGAAGGAAATAGAAATTTATATTTTTCAATGTAAATAAGGAATGAAATAGGAATTTACATTTTTATATCTAATTAAAGAATGAAGTGAGAGTTTACATTTTCAATGTAATAATATATTGAAATAGAAGTTTTAATTTTCAATGTAATAATATATTGAAATAGAAGTTTACATTTTCAATGTAATTATACATTGAAATAAAAGTTTACATTTTCAATGTAATAATATACTGAAATAGAAGTTTACATTTTCAATGTAATAATATATTGAAATAGAAGTTTACATTTTCAATGTAATAATACATTGAAATAAAAGTTTACATTTTCAATGTAATAATACATTGAAATAAAAGTTTACATTTTTCAATGCAATGATATAATTGAAATAAAAGTTTACATTTTCAAAGTAACAATATATTGAAACAAAGGATTACATTTTTCAATGTAATGAAGGGATAATTAATAAGATTACAATTTTAATGTAATAGATGAATGATAAAATATATTACATTTTTATGTAATATATGAATCATATAAAAGAATCAATGCTGGAAGAATTTGTATTAACATTGAAGATTTCATTTTTAATGTAATATATGATTTCATATAAATAAAGGAAATCAATGTTGAATCGAAAATGGTGTTGAAATCGTCGAACGATTTATATTTATATAGTTATATATCAATATAATTAAAATAAAACGAATCACGCGGCTGCAGTTCGCATTTTGAAATCGTAATTTCAAACGATTATACCGAAAGATCTGACTGTCGAATTTTCCTAAAACTAGAACTGTTGGGTTTGTTCTGGAAAGATATTTCCAACAATATAAAGTTTGCTAGGATCCAACGGTTACATTTTGAGAAATGTGTAAATCAAATTTTGATGAAAACAGTGCCAGGGCCATGTAATGGCCCGAAGTGTCGTTAAACTGGAAATGGCTATTTTTAAATAAATAAAAATAGCGACAAATCGTTATAAATTATTATAAACGATATAGAATGAAAATAATTGATTTAAATTATATATATTCGAGAATTATTTGAAATGTCCGAGTTACCTCTCATTTAAAATAATTATACGACGATTGGAAGTCGAAGAATTGAAGATGGTGATTGAAGACCGGCGATCTTCACATCGAATGGATACCTACTGATGCCCACCATTGGTTAGCTCCCAGTAAAGGGTTAAAGTGGTAGTTGTCCGGACGTACTTGTTGATTGTCTGGATATGCGAGCACCTCTCTTCCTTATTGGACATACGAGACGAGGAATAAGGTGTCCCGGTTTCGTTCAGACCCGGAACGGACTTGTAAGTGGATGTGTATCTGACATTAGATTTCAGTCCATGTAAATTGATTTCTATTTAATATATATCTGATTGGTGGCGGAGAATTTATTCTCTTGCTTAACACCCTTCTCTGAGACGTATGAGCTCAGAGGTTATATAGTGGTAGACATCAGTCGCATGGCGTGAATTGTCAGTGTATCATGTTAAGATGCAGATGATCAAGGCTTATTGTTGAAAAGTAGGGCCTTCTGGTTGATGATCAAAGCACAACTTTATTTTAGCATAGCTTTGTGTATAGCATTGCTTCACGAGCCTCACACCCCGGTATGAACCAGAAACGGGAGAAGGATCCAGGAAAAACATGCATTTCTTTCTAGCTAGAAGTGGTGTCCGGGTTTTACAAACCCGGATATTTTTACTTATGTGGATGATGGAAAGCGAGGTACCTCAAATTTGAGTCCCTAGTGGCTCTATTTTACGCCCCATGGGGTGGGGAGACGTGTTGTTCAGGAATTATATATAATCCACTAACATTAGTTGTTGATAAACCCTTTGGCTCCAAGGGACGATGCATTCTGTTCCAGAGACACAGGCTAGAGTGTCTCGAATTCAGTAAGGACGATCCCTTGCCTTGGTTCATGATGGAAATCCAACTTCCAATACGACCCATGCGGTTTTGATTGTAAACCTATATATGGCGACATAGTATATGGTAGCTATGCTGTCTATGATTGATACATTATGATTGAATGTTTTTGAAACATATATAAACTAATAATAATATCAATCCGTTTTTAACGTATCAAGCATTTTTGACCATTATAATGTAAAACTCTATACTCCGGTTTGCGTTGCATTGTGTGATGGGACTTGAGTCTTATAATGGTTTCATTTTTCTAAAAAGGCGTTGTTTAACGATTTACTTTATATATGCACTGGCAATCCAATGGAGTAAACATATATACACTAATAATAATATCAATCCGTTTTTATCATATCAAGCATTTTTGACCATTATAAGATAAAATTCTATCCTCCGGTTTGCGTTGCATTGTGTGATGGGACTTGAGTCTTATAATGGTTCCATTTTTCTAAAAAGCATTGTGTTGTTTAACGATTTACTTTATATATGCACTGGCAATCCAATGGAGTAAACCCGTTCCGCGTTAGCGGCGTGGTCCTGTGATTAGCCTTATTATTAAATGGGTTAAATAGATTTCTCATACCAGTCCCATGACTGGCTCGTAGTTTATTTCACTTTGCAAAGTCGGGTGCCCTCTTTTCCACACGGGCAACCTTGTAAATAGGTTTAGCAAATTCATTCTGTATAGCTATGGAGTTGAAGATGGATCCTATCACTTCTACTATGCTATTCAGACGTCATTTATGCTTCATTTCCGTTGCAAACATTTTATATTAAGTTGAAAACTGTATTATGTACTAAGTATGATCCTACTATGTTGTGTAAATCTGATGATATATTATTCCCAGTGTAATTTGATGTACATTTTCTGCTGTAATTATATATTTCTGTTCTGCTATTATTTTTTATGTGTTATATTCCAATGATTATCCTTGCTTTCGTACTACGGGAGTTTGGGGTTATCACAGCTTGTATCCAAAAAGAAACCCACTAAATAATCCTTCCAAAATTTAGCTCCTGCAGTATACACCTCAGTTGGTGGAATCATGACTCTGTCCGCAGCGACACAAATTCTCATGGCTCATAGTCGCCATCATTCTCTGGATTATTATTGAATAGCGATACATAAATAGGAGCAACAGAACTACAACTTGGATGAACAGATTTTTGCGAATCGATACTCACCGATTGCGAAAAATATTGGTATGCAAGCAAGAATTTACACGACCAAAACCATCAGTACTGATATTTGTCTCACCCTGATTCCTAGCTTCAACATGCTGATTCCCCACCATACGAAAAGGGGCGGCAACACAAGCCCCAACATCAGTCACTAGCGCCTTAGCAGCAGAAGTCAACACCACTTCATGAAGGTTACGATCATCAAACTCAGCATTACCCAAAGTATTAGTTCCATGGCCACACTCATCGTTATTCAAATTCTCCTTCAGCACCGAAGTTGTCTAAGACCAACGAATATCAACATCTGAATTGGGCAAAAACGACGACATACCGTTAGCAGAAACAAGACCAGTTTGGAAGGCAATTACAGTAGTGAAATCGATTGCCAGATCCGCCAGAACGGACGCTGGGCCAACCAGTGAGTCTAAAGTCGCAACCACTGGATTAGATTGAATTATAGTAGCAGCTCCTGAACCGCCTAGCAACGCAAATATTCTAACGTTTAAAATATAAGTTTGTAAAAAGAGTTGTGCAAAATGAACATTTAATTGAAACATGTAAATTTTGTGTCAACATGTTAAAATTTATGTTAAATTTTGTTAAAAAGACTTTAAAAATGTTATATAATCTTTAATAGGGCTAAAACATTGTTAAGTTATTATTAAAATGTTAGAATGGCGAAAGATGATGTAAATTAGGTAACTTGTGGGACAAGTAGCCTGTTTTATCTTAACATGGCTTAACTAATTAACATTAAGGCCTAATTAGGCTTCCATTAATCCAACCTCCATGTTTGTAATGTCCTATATTTTTAATGATACAATAATTAATTTATTCAATTATTTAAATAATGGTATGGTAATTCAATTTGTCTTAAATTAAATAATTCTGATTTATATTTATTAATATAAATAATGGAATAATACATTTATTTCCAAAACAGTCAGAAATAGTTGAATTCGAAATAGTGTGCGAATTTGATAATATAAAAGAGTTAATTCATTCTAGAATTGAATTATTATAACGAATATATTATTTAAACAACATTTGAACGTATTAATTCTATTATAAATTATAATCAAGCTCGTAACACGCGACTGTTCGTAATATTACGATTTGAACTTCAACTTGATGTACACGATTCGTTATAAATCGGATTTCTTTGAAACAAGAAATGTTCGAATCTATTAGATTATATTTTTCTGATGGAAGTGAAAAATCGAGATTTTGTATTATAGATTATGAGTTATGTCTAAATCAAATTATCAAATAGTCGTTATGGAATCGTTTATAAACCATAACGATTATTTAATTATAATTAAATATTGGTTTCGAATTTAAACAAAATGTTTTAGACATAGTTATAATTTAATTTTTAGAATTTTACTATAATTTTTGATTCGTAAAATAAGCAACTTTTTATTTGAAGTATTTTACACCCTATATCAGCATTTTGGGGTTTTCACATAATAAGTTATCTTGTCTATATTATTATATTTTTGGAATCATGGCACATTGCTCGTCTCAGTGGTATTTTTATTTTTGTTCGTAGCGAATCAATGGAGTTTTACGTAGTCGGGTTCACTATCTCTTAGTTATAAAGAAATGTTTGATTTTATATAAACATGCAGGCGTATACGGGATCAATTTTTCTGTATCCAACTAAGGTGTTCCCGTGTGCCCGACAAATCACAACCACACATCAACCACACATATTATTAGTAATTTAATGAACGGGTCCTACAATCCACTCAAAACCATTAAATTTTGTGGAAATCAGTGGCTAAGATTGATCCGGCACATGGGTACACCCAATTTGGGTATAGAACAATTCATCCCGGCGTATACCTTTCCATTCGATGCAGCTTCGGTCCCATCTCATTTAAGTAACGCAACTTGCCAATATCTCTGTACATTTTTTTCCTGGCATCTAAGTTATTTATGTGCCCTCTGTTAAGCTACCTACCATAGTCTTGCCGCCATTTGTGAAGGAAATTCTTTCCTCTATATATGCACACGACAAAGCTGCTTATTGTTTTTGGATTCTTGTTCGCAAATACATCTACATTTTTAATGGCTTTAAAATATAAAAGAAAGGGGATGGCATGAACAACGTTACTATGTTCGATCCGTGTATTGAGGAAAAAGCTTCAACCTTTTTTGTGGAGAAGAAGGTCGACTTCAACAGTCGGCTTCAGAGGATAACAACCAACGTACGTCGGGAAGGAGATAGTCTTCGGACAGCGGCATAGCTTTGGTAAGCGGAGGTTCTGGGAGGTTCATCCTGAGCTCCGACAATAAGTATGAGGCACGATGGTGGTAAGCGAAGTGGATATCTCATGTTCTAACGTGAAGAGGAAAGAACGGGTTAATTATGAAACCAAACCCATGCGTGTTAAGTATACATGCGAAATCAACATGCAGTGTGACAATGTTAGGTGCTTTTGTTGTAGAAAGAAAAATATATATAGGGAACGATGGATTTAAACTTGCGGCAATGGAGCAAAATACCGGAAGTGGGTTTAAATATGTCTGGAGCGAGATTATGTTTGAGGAAGGAAGTGGCTACGACGCATTTCAGGGTATGGGCGCGAGTTGTGTGGTAGTGTGATGGAAAGGAAGAGCGTTCGAAAAGGGAGATAACGTGGTGGGTTTGAGGTTGAACGATGGAAGGATGACGACGGGAACTAGAGCTGAAATGTTTTCGAAAAATGGCCAGGAAAATATAAGGAGCAGGTCGCGGCATTTAATGCCATGGAAGAAGGAACTATTGAAAACGGTTTCGGGTGCATCTGTTTTAGGAGGAAAGTAAAATGCGAAAATGGAGGAGTATCAAGGGAATATGGTTTGCATGAAAAATTATGGAAGAAATAATTGACTGGAACTTGCTTTTTCTTTTGGGGAAGAAAAGACAGGTGGGTATACTTTGGAGATGGGTCATAATGGAGTGAGGCCCAAGCCTTTAAAAATATGGATATAAATAAATAAATAAAAAGACACCGACGAAGAGTGGGGAGGAGAGCAGTATGGATTACTGTCAATTGTGTTAAGTGGGACTGGGGAAATCAACGGGGGCCGAGTGCAGCATATGGAGATGGGCTTTTTAAATAAAACGGTAGACCCAATTATATAAATTAATTTAAGTTTAATAAATGTAATTGTTGCAGTAACTTGTTAACATAGTATCTGGTACGTGCGTTGTCAGTTTCACGAACGGTCGGTCACGTTGGAATCGTGTGATCGAAGGCTACGCATTGGAACAGGTCTAGAGCGATTTGGAGCTCCTTGGGATTTTAGGCAAAATAAAACGCCTGATATGATCAACCGAATGTTAACTATTATTTAATGATTAACGACCAATGTGAGTAAACTCACTAACTTTGTCCAGTTTTATAATTTTATAAACGCTATTTAATATTGATAAAAACGATTTAATCCTGTGTGCGATGATTGTTTGGTTGATTTGCTCATAAATTGGTAGAATAATATATATATATAGTTATAGTTATATATATATGTCATTAATTTAATATGGATTATATTTATTAGTTTATTTCATATTTAGTCTGAAACTGGTATTATTCATGTTGATTAACATCTGTGGATGTAGGGAAATAGGTTGGAGGAATCTGACTGGATTCCTCAACAATTATTGTTGTTTTCAAATATTGTATTATATGATATGATATATAATCTGTGATTGATTATTGTGTGATTGGAATGTTTGAATAACATGGACCTAAAATAACTGGTATTAAAATACCGTAAAATTTTATGGATAAGAATTCGAGTTTAAAAAGGGAAAATCTAGTATTTAGTGTTTTTAAATAATAGAAATTTAATCTTGGTTAGGCTAGAATCTAATAACTTGTTTTTAATTTTATAAAAATAAGTAGTTAATTTATAAATGATATTTATAAATGAAGCGAAATGATTATTAATAATTAATTTAAAATTATAAATTCAAGAAATTAATTTATTTAAAGGAAAAAGGGAAATCGTTTAGAAAAAAAACAATGAAATTATTTCGATATTTGAAATATGAATAGAATTAAATCCATGAGGATTTATAATCAGAATTCGATGATGTCGGATATTATAAAAATAATTATCTTTATAAATTATATAATATAATTTAGAATTTGACAAAATGGTTAACATTTGGGTTGAAACCAATAATTTATATTCGAACATGAAATAGAGATTAAGATATAATCTCAATATATAATTAACCAGAAACTGGCATGTAAATGGAAACTATGAAATAGATTATGTGTATGAATTAATAAAATAACTCGATAAACAATGTGTGAACCTGTAATGGTATTAATGAATATAAATAAAGATTTGGTTTGATAAAACGAGTTGGGATTTTTGAAAAGGAACGATATTCACGTTTAAAGTGAGTAACGGTTAAAAAGCAAACAATTTGCAGTTTAATTGATTATAAAAAGGAAATTGGTAAATATTTGAAGTGATAAATTTAAAAATGAATTTAGAAATCGAGTTAACCTGAATGGTAAGTTATTCCGACGTTCGGAACATTAATCGAATAGAGATCTATTCAGGAGAGAGTTATAAGTTGAAATTTGATTATATCGAATGCAAGAAGGTACTATTTACTTTTCGTTTTTGATTAAGATTATTTATTTAATTAAATGTTATTCATTTATTCTAAATAAAGAATAAAAGTTATGTTTTAAATATTTTGGAAATAGGGTTTATAACGTTATCGTTATAATCAATGTTTTATACAAAGACGTTTTAAATCTATATAAATGGATCTTGGAAATGTTTTCCAAATATAACCAGTGATATTTTCTAAGTCTAGAAAATGAAATAATTTTGAATTAAGAATGAAGTTAAGGAAATTAGAAACTGACTGGAGACTAGTTATGTTGAACGACTTTCTAAGTGTCGATCTCATGTTGGTTTCGGCCTTCGGGGTTGGTACTTAGGAAATTGTCTACATACTAGTTTACGGTTAGGGACTAAAAGAATAGTGATGCAAGAATAAGACATAGAAATGTTTTCCTGTGTTGATAATAACGTATATTTTCTAAATATGGAAAATAAGAGTTGTGAATATATGGAATTAATTCCCGATGTTAAAAAGAGATATTTTCTTAATATAGAAAATAAATAGTTTAAAATAGAAGGAAACATTTTCCAAGAATCATGAGAAGCTAAACGAGTTGGAGAATTATTTGGGTAAAAATATCGGAAGGAAATTGAGAAATGAATAATTTAATGATAAATTAAATTAAAAGGGCTCAGTGTTGATTGATGATTGATCGGTAAGATTTCCATTTGGAAATACGACCGTTGCTTGTATTTATGTTTTCCTTTAATAGTTAAATAACCGACTATCAAAGTTTTTGGCCATTTTTCTGTTGTAAATACGGAGAGTCTGGGATCATATTTATTATCTGAAAACCACTCCGTATGTGAATTAGCGTTGCGAATCAAATATGATGAAAATAATTAAAGACGGAGTTTGTGCCAGGGATGTTCTGGCGATCCTAGGTAGAAATTGCCTAAGATGGATTTACAGAATAGTACCTTCGGTTTTCCCAGTCCCAAGACAATGTGTATAGATGAATGTCTGACAGAGTATATCTAATAGATTGCGTAAGTTGATCGCTTCAAACGTATTTACGTTGGTGGCGGTAAAATTCGTTTCTCTTAGCTTTATATCTATGGTAATTTTGGGGAAATCAATTTGTGATTTGGCGGGTATGACGATGTGACATTCAAAGTAAATATAGATATGATATGTATAATAGTACGTTATGACCTCAAGCCTCATTAACCGGGAAATGACGAAAATCGGGCTGGCAGCATGGCTAAGTGGGTTGCACCCAATTAGGGTATATTGTCACCATCTAGAGAACATTCATATTTATTACTTCTTTCGCTTATGTATCACCCGGGAACGGTTATGTTGGTATACCAACCGTAAGGTGATAATATATTTTGGAACATTTAAGCGAAATGAATGGCCGGTCATGTGTGGCCGAGTTACAAGATGTTCTTGTTGAACTCCAGTGTATCGCTTCTAGAGTACACTGATCGGAAGGTGGTTCCATACCTTGTCATAGTGAGAAATCCATCCTCCTATAAGAGCCCGTGTTTTTTGATTGTCATAGTGAGAAATCCATTCTGGTATTTCCGATACTTGAATAGTCGACATGGTGTTTATTTGATTTTCAAGGTCGAAAATCCATGTTCGTTACAATGTTTAACTAAGGAGAAGTCTAAACCCAACTTTCCAGTATGTACTTGTTTTCAAAGAGAAAAGTTTCTCCTCCTCCTAGTTTTAGAAGCTGGAGTTGGAAGAAACTAACAATTTTCTCCCAAAGATTTAAAATTAATAACTTAAATCTCAGGATATTTATATATACAAGAGAATTTGTAATTCAAATTTCTACAGGTAATCACTACAAATCCATGGGTTTATCTTCATCAATTTCTGAACTTTTTATCAAATTTATGAATTCATGTTTGCATGTTACTGTAACGGTGTTTACAGGTGCTGAGACTTCTCATTAGGCCTAAAAGTTTCAGTTTTAAGCCAAGTTCTTTGCTATAAATTGCTAATCCACTTTTTGCAAACAAAAATGAGTTATCACACACTTTCTAACTTTTAAACCTTTGTTTGTGTTTGAATATATGAATTATCTATCGGTTTTAATGTTATTGTAAACAAAATTTCTGGATAATTGCTTGTTTACAATAAATAATGCTTGAATCCATATTTGAGAACTTATAGCTTCTTCGTGCTATCCCGAAATCATGCAACATTTCTTTTGATATATAGTTCGTATGTTTGTCTGTGTATATGCTCAAATTCGAGCCAGAATCTCACCTGAAGCTTCTCAGAAAAGTGTCTGGAAAATGAACATGAAAGGCAAAAAAATGCCTGTAAAATTTGAGTTTTAGTGGTCAACTAGGTTGAGCCCTTTTCGTTTATCTTTTTGTGTGCTTTGGTGCACATTTTGGGTGAGCTATCAAGTGAATTCATGCATCTCTTGGTTGATCTTTGAAGCTATGATTCAGGTGTTTCTTCTTGGCTTACTCCTATAATGGAGAAGCTAAAATTTCACTAATTTATAGTTCATATTTGGTGAAATTATGTATAATTTCATATGTTGATTTGTGAATCTTCAGAGATTTTTCTCACACATTGCACTTGATTTTACGAATTGCTTTCGAATAAGTTTGATTCAAAACTAAGTTTTAAAAAATATTTTGTACATGCTTATAAAATACTAAAAGTATACCTATGAATATATTTATTCTCTATTAAATAGATATCTTCTAAGTAGATTTTCAAAACAATTTTCAGAAATTAATTTCAAATTCCTTTTCTCTAGACAAGTATTTTCTATAGTTAAATCATGCGTCTTTGCACCTTTTAAGAAGGAATAGCTGTGATTTAATGGTATGGGACACACTGGTTTATTATATCGATTAAGTCCAAACTTGGCTAACCGAAGCTATTTCTTTGGTGTTGAATTAGCTACTTTAACGTGGAATCAGTTAACGAATAGTAAACCAATATATGAGAACGCATGATATAGGATGTACAGTTACCATTATTTGGGTTACTATATGTAACATATTCTGGGACATTACCAGTGCTACACTTTCGGGTCATCCGCGACACTTATGGCTTTCGGGTCATCTGACACATTTATGACATTCAGGTCATCTGGGAAAGGTGCCTTGTAAATATATATTGATTTGTACTGGCAAGCTTCGGCCATCTAAGATATGCATGTGTAGCATTTGTTTGGTTTTCCATCTGAGTCATGGATCCATTCTGATTATTTTCTAGATTTCACTATTTATGATTTCTAGACTTTTAGACTTCTTTATGATTTCACTATTTTGTGTTAGTCGTCATATATAAAGCCTAGAGCTATCTGTGAATTAATCTATGTATTGTGATTTCATTTATGTGTTTTGAACTCTTAAGCAAGTTCCTAAGCTCTAGGATTTCTGTGGTTTCTATCCTATGGTTTATATGATTTTAAATCTTATAAATCATTATCTTATAATAGAGGAATCTCAATTGGTGGAAACATCAGTGTTACTGTATATAATTTACATGTTATACTTATAAGATAATTCTGTGACATTTTCACATATACTATGTGGAAATCATGGTTTATATGACTCCTTTACTATTAAAGGAATTATTCCCGTTTTTAACATAATACCTTACTTACCATATACTAATCATCGTGTTAAGCTTAGATTGATCCGTGTATTTTATGTACTCAGGTCAGACGAACTTGCAGGTTAGGTTATTATTGTTCCTTTCTTAGCTATTTCTTCTGTGGACTTCTCTATCGACCTTTTGAACCTTTATGCATAATTTTAGTCTTGCTTATCCTATAGTTGTTGCATACTCTAGTATGTGTACATATTCTTTTATGGGACTTAATGTTGCATATATTTTAGTTTATATAACTGGTATGTATGATATATTGTATTATTTGATGTATATGCATATATGTGTATGTGACTGGGTTTACTGTTCTATGATCTTTGATATTTTTTATTTTCACATTTTATTCTGGATTGATTCTGTATCCACCATAGTATTGTACTAAGTTAGAGTTAATTTGTTGATCCACTTGAGAAAAAAATGAGCACTTTATCGACATACTTGCTACTTATTTAAAACAAGACTCAAGGATGGTTGCTCCTAACCAACCCTATTCTCCATATTAACAAACGACATTACTTGTTAAGCCCATTGTAAATATAAGCCTTGGAATGGGGCAACACAACTTGGTGTCATGGCTGATTTCAGAACAAAATGTGATAAACACAGAACAATTTACATAATACAAAGGAGTGCAACATCACCCCTAATCGAAGTTGCTCCTAATCCTTTGTTTAACCTTTTTGTGTCCTTTGAGGGTAAAGATAAGTGGAAATACAACTAGGAATGTAGTTTTTAAATTCAATAATATTCCATATTGAAATAAATTAATAATATCTTACCCTTATAAATAAGGTTATCTCCTTTTAATATTTTAGCAAATGGCTAAAAAGGACAGCGGATACATCTCTGGAGGTGGAAAAAATAGTCGTTGATGCACAAAGGGCCGACTGATCAGATTTTATAGCTTATCAAGAGCACTTAGCCTCCAGCTCCAGCTCGCTTGTCTCTTTTGTCCAAATCTAGATTTATGTGTATGTGCAATGATTTTACTCATCTTAGAAGTAAGCCATTCAAGGGTCGGAGTCAGTAGATGTTCAAGCATGGTTTCGCACATGCGAGTGTATCTATACTCGCATGGAGACATCCGACCACCACTGCGTCCTTGTTGCATTGAGCAAGTTGCAAGAACATGCATTGGACTGGTGCGAAATCCTTATTGCTGAGATTAATGAGTCCACCTTAGAGTGGAAGCAGTCTAAGGAACATTTCAAGCTAAAATTCATTCTCTAGTTCGAGAAAGCAAGGTAAGTCGACTATTTCAGAGTATGTTGCATCTTTTGAGGCTTTGTCGAAATAGGGTCTTTGAGCATATTAGCACTTCCTACAAGAAGAATCTTAAATTAGTATTTGTCCTCAAAAGGTATTAGAAGAAATCTTTGATGTTACAACTCAAGTTGACTTTGGTGGAGCTTGTTGGTGCGGCTCTTCATCTTAAAGCGGTCAAGAATGAGAGCGATAGAAATGACGAGTTAGAGGTTTGGGAACAATCTGAATAAGAAGCATTTTCACTTCACAAACCTAAGCCACTCCAGTAGAATTAGAAGAAATAAAGCGGTTCTAGCTTCATCCTCATGTAGCAACCCTTGGACAAAAGCCTTGGAGCATTACAACTGCGGCTCTCATGACCATTTTGCTAGAGATTGTACCAAACCTCGTAAGTATCGCTATTGTATGTAAGAGGGGCATCTGATTTCTTCATGTCTTAAGAAGAAAAGGTGTTCTAGTTCAGGAAATCTTAACGTATAAAATGCATTAGGTGATTCATCTAAGCCTCGAGGCATGTCCCCTTCTATCCTTAAGGGTTCTTTACTAGTCTTTGATCAGTCTATTCGAGTTTTATTTGATATGGGTGTATCACATTTAATTTATTCCTATTAAAAGAACCCGGTGATGTTATTCCTTTCGATGTGACTTGTTTGACGACTTCATTACAAATTGTGAATCAGATAAGGGGATCCACATAGCATGCTTTGTGAGGATGTTTACATATTTATTTGTGGATTTTCTTTCCATGGAAGTCTGCACATGATTCATTTTCTTGGCTTTGATACAATTTTAGGTACGGACTGGCTCATGCGATATGAAGCCAGAATCTTATGTTTTGAGAGGAATTTTATCTTTAACGTTCTGACTCATCTAATTAGCTATTTATTATTGTCTGGCACATCGATTACGATTCTGAAGCATCCTTGTTTGCTCTGGTGTCCTGGGAAAAGGATTACATATCTTAAATTCCAATCTTTGCGACTTTGCTAATATCTTTAAGCCTGTTTTGGGTTTAACACCCGAGCGGCCATCGATTTCTGCAACGACCATATTTCAGGTGCACATTTAGTTATTCGTTCTCCTACTAAGACGCCGACTAAAGAGAATGAGGAACTCAAGAAGTAACTGTTAGAGCTTAAACCGATATAGTTCATCCAATCTAGCTCTTCACCATTGGGTGCCGCAGTGGTATTTATGAGGTAGGCTAGTGATGCTCTTAGTCTTTGCGTCGACTATTGCAAGCTTAACAAGTTGACCATCAAGAATCGTTATCTGTTGTCAGGGACCGATGATATGTTAGATCAGTTGAGTGGCGCTAAGTTCTTTTCACAATTTGACCTTGTCATAGAATTTTATCAGTTGCAAATTGTGAGTATAGCATTCCTCTCATGGAATTCCACACTCGTTATGGTTTTATAAGTGGCTTGTCATGTCCTTTGGTTTCACAAACGCCCAAGCTTATTTGTCTATCTTATGAATCGATTATTTTTGGAATATCTAGATAAGTTCGTTCTGGTATTCATCGACGACATTCCTGTGTATTCTAAGTCTGAAGTTGATCATGCTTATCATTTGACAATTGTGTAAAATATGCTTCATCGACGTCAACGCAAAGCAGAATACTCAAAATTCCATTTTTGGGAGAAGCAAGTCAAGTTTCTCAATCACGTAGTATCTTCTAATAGCATCTCAGTCAATCCTTGTAAGATCGAAACCATTCATAATTGGAAGAGGCCCAAGAACATATCTCAAACTCGCAATTTCATTGGATTGATGGCTTATTACCATCGATTCATCAAAAAAAATCCCGCATCGTGTTTCCTTTTGCTAGCCTTATTTAAAAGGGCATTCGCTTCATTTGATCCAATTATTATGAAATTCAAGAAATTCAAGCGGCTTCTTAATCATGCACCTATTCTATTGGTTCCCGAAGGGAAACAATATCTTACCGTTTCAATGATGTTTTTCATTTAGCCTTGGTAATGTGCTTATGCAACATGATCAGATAGTTTCCTACATTCTAAGTAATTGCATCCAAACATGGTTCGTTGTGCTACCTATGATTTGGAGTTAGCCGACATTATCGTGGCATTAAAGATATGGCATCGTTATCTGTTGGGGAAGCATTTCATTCTCTATACCTATCTTAAGTCTCTCAAGTACTTATTCACTTAGAAGTAGATCAACATGCGAGGCTTGCGTTTTTTATACTTCCTATGACTTTGATATTTGGTACACCTCGAAAAAGGGAAAACGGGCTGCTAGCACATTGAGTCATAAAAAATTAGTTGTAGTTTCCATGAAGCTTATAGAGTGAAACATCTAAGAGACTCTTTCTTATTACGACATTTTAAATCGTGTTCCACTAGCTTATACAACGATTTTATTATTCAACATGGATGCACGACCCAGCCTACTAGATTGTATTATAGAGGTATAATAGTAAGATCTAGATTTAAGTATCTCTTATTTAACATTGCTCCATTCAAAATCCCATAATGATGAGTTAGGGGATTTTGGTGTTGATATGCGCGGTTTTCTTCAGAAGAAGAAACAATTAGTCGTGCCTTTTGTTTTTTATCTTAGGCGGGACATTCTAGCTAAGTGTTCAGCATACTGAGTATATTATCCATCCTGAAAGCAACAAGATGTATGGTGATATGTGTTGCCTTTACTGTAGGGACGCTCCATAACGAAGCGAGATGTGGCAATTTATGTACGTAACCGCATGACTTGTCAACTCGTAATGGACGAGGATTTAGCGACCCAGCGGTCTTCTTCAGCCTTTGGAGGTCCCACTGTTGAAAGTGGGTCAAATTTCGATGGATTTTATCGATGGATTACCTCATTCGAGTTCGGGTCATAGCAACATTTGGGTGATTGTGGATTGTCTTACTAAGTTCGCACGCTTCATTCCTGTTAAATATAATTGGACCACTTCTCTCCTTTCTAAGTTATATATTATGGAAGTCATGTGATTACATGGTATTCCTAGCTCCATTGTATGTGATCGTGTTCCACTCTTTTCTAGTCACTTTTGGAAGAGCCACTAGCAAGCTTTAGGCACAAAGCTAAATTTCAATATTGCATACAACCCACAGTCCAATGGACAAACTGAGCGAGTGTACCGTATCTTGGAAGATTTACTTCATGTGCGTATCCTAAACTTTGGTGGTTCCTGGGAGAATTTCCTTCCTCTCATCCTGTTCACTTTTAATAACAACTACAATATCGTATTGGCATGGATCCTTTTAAGGTCCTATATGGAAGGTTGTGTCAATCATCTTCATGTTGTTTAGAGTTCGAGGAGAAGCCGATATTTGGTCATGACTCCATTCGTGAAGCCTCTTGAATTCTCTATTGATGATTTTGTATATGTCCATGCATCTTCATTAAAAGAAGTGGTATGTTTCACTTCGACTGGAAAATTGCAACGTCCCAGATTTTAGTCAATTTATTTTGAACATTTAAATTTATTTTAAATGTTGAATTATAAACATAAAAATATTTTTATATTGAATTTATCGATTTAATAATCGATATATGATTTAATATCGAATATATTTGATTATAGTAATATGATATGGTAACAATTAAATTCAGAGTTAAAACTGAATTGAAACGATTCAGTCGATCAATATGAATTCTACCTGAATATAAATGATAATAATAATTTACTATTAGTGAATTTGATTGATTTGAATTTAATTATATTTTAAATCAATTTTAATTGATATCTTCTCCAGAGGATCGAATTAGGCCACAAAACATGTTTCAGTGTGTTCAGAATAATGGTTAAGCCCAAGAAATGTCAGTTGATTCCCCCCCCGATTGTTGTTAGTCACCGCGAAATAATTTCGAATAGAAAATTAAAACAAAATCTCATCAAATTAATGAGCATCACTTTCAGCCACCCTAAAGTTTGAGAACGCGCTGCCTACATATAGCTCCAACTATTTTCTTTCTTTTCTTCCAATTCGCGCACTGTAATGTTTCCCTCTTCAATAGTAAGCAGACAACGAAATTAATGGCATGCGTACGTTTGTATCCCTTATCACCATCTATAAATAACCGCGACTTCCATTCGCATTGTTATTTCCTTCTTCGTTGGTTCACGTAGAAAATTCGACAACTTCAAATTAAAAATCAAATTTCTTTTTTTTCTCCTCTTTCCTAAATCAATTATCGTTCAAATAAATAAATAAACAAATAGGTACGAATCAAAATTCATGGCCAGATGGAGATCGCAACTATTCTTTGTATGCATAGGAATTGGGGTCTCGACTTCAACAGTCGATTTAGAGATCGAGTTTTTTCTGGAGTCTAGGGGAGGTTGACAAATTAGACGATGGAATAAAGTTGTAGAAAGGAGAAGCATAATGGATTGAAGCACGTGTGATTTCCATTCTGGGTATTCGAATGGCCTTGGGTTGAGTCACGATCCTTTTTCTAGAGTTTTGAAAGTATTTGAGTTCGATAAGAGCAGTAATTTCGATGTACGTTCGGAGGCATTGTAACTAACAATGGGAGGAAGGGAGCACTACGTTTTTGGAGGAGGCCAATGTTGCAGTAGTGCGACTAGAGATCGGACTGTGTGAAGTTAGGAGTTTGGCAATGGAGATATGTTTGTGTTGAGGATGTGAATGGAGGAGAGAGGCACTGCAGTGTCAGTGTAGGTGAAGTTGTTTTGTTGCAACTTGGTGAAGTTCGTATTTTTGGGTAATGAACTGTGTGATATTTTGGGGTTCGACAGTGGTGATGTTGAGGAGTTCAGTCTGTTTTTTTTTGGGGAAGATGGAAATAGTCTGTCGAGGGAGAAGGGGTTTGTCTGGGCATGGAAACAGTGGAGATTTTGGGTGTTAATTTGAAAGTGAGAAGGTTGGGGAAGTTTGGTCTCTGTCCATTTTGGCGATGGTGCAGGTGTGACGGAAATACATTTTGTCAATGAAGGGTAGTGGACTGGTTATTGAAATGTTGATCAGTTTGGTGGTGTAGCAGTAAGTGTGAGAGATAGGAAGAAATTAAAATTGACTGTATGATGTTTGGTGGAATGTCGAGATTGGAATGAAGCAAGTTATGGGACTGTTCGGAGATCGGTTTCATTGATTGGTCGAAAGAAGTGCAATAAACATGAGATATATGATGTTATCGAGAATTTAAATTAATAGAATTTATATATTCTAGTAGTTCATTTAAATTTAATTTCGTCTAATCGGTATGTAAAAATAAATAATCCTAGGTGATTGATTTCATTCAAGCGAATTCGTAGATGCAACAAGATTTGGAATTTGATTGGATATTCGGCAAATATAAAATCAAAGTGAGTAAACTCACTCCCTAGTTCGATTATAGTTCATTATAATCGAATTTTTATTTAATACAAATATTTATGTAACGAACCGACATTTTCCCGATTCTGATTATCGATCCAAATACCATATCGACTAGCCAAACACCGGAAATAACCGGATCATTAATAGAAAGAAGTTAGAGGGTGAGAAAGAGAAAGAAATATTAGAATAGAAGAAGAACATAAACAACAATACAGAATCTCACATCGCACTGGAATAAAATAAAATAATATATATAACAGCTTTTGGAATACAAAATTATCTATACACATATACATACAATTATCATAGTATGATACAAGACAACGGAAAATAAACGGTAAACATCTAGCGTTGAAGCCTCCTGCTCCAAACTCCTCCAGGTATATCTATAAGCATCTGAACTACTTGACTGCCTGTACAAATTTGGGCACCCAAGAGTTTAGGGTAAAACAAAACAAAATAAACTCTGGGTCAGTCATGGGACTGGTGTGAGTAAACTCCAAACACTTGGTTTAACTTTTATAAACCCTTTTCAAAGAAATGATAATCGTAAGACCAACCCACACCTAAACACGGATGGTTTTACCTTACGATAACCCAAAACATTCTTTGAAATCAATACTTTTCTGAAGTTATAATAGTGTCTAAAACAAGTAACTATCAATCTAGTAGAACGCTTGCATCTCACGCTCTACATATATAGTATACAATCAAAACCGCAGGCTCTTATTGGAAAATGGATTCCTACTGGCAAGGTATGAGACCACTTTCCGATAGTGTATCTCTAGATAGGAATACACCGGGTTCAACAAGAACATCTTGTAACCTAGGCTAAACATGACCGACCCCTCATTTCGCATGAGAGTGCCGAATGTATTGTCACCAACGGTTGAGATCGACAATCGTTTCTCGAAAGGGACAGCATTGAAAGATTTAAGAAGAAAATGGAATTTCTCTAGATCAGGTGACAATACAACCTACTTGGGTGTGACCCACTTAGCCATGTGACCTACCCGATTTTATACCATTTCCCAGTTGCGAGGCTTGAGGCTACGGTTACTTACCATTCATTGATAGCACAATCACTTGGAATGCCACATTGTCAGATCCGTTAATCACTAATTGATTTGCACAAAGATATTCTGGATATTATGCTAAGAGAATAAATTCTCTTCCACCAGATGTATATTTGTATAGATCAACATATGCCATCATTGGAAATACTCTGTCAGACACTCGTCCATACACGTTCGTTCTGGGATTGAATGAAACCGAAGGCACAATTTCCATTAATCCATCTTAGGCAATTTGTACCTAGGATTTACAGAAAAGCTCTTGCATTTTACTCCGTCTTCGATTATCTTCATATAATTTGATCTGCAATGCTACTGCCAATATGGAGTGGTTCTCGAATATAAATCCAATCGGTCTCTCCATATTGACAACGATATTGGCAAATACCCCGATAGTCGGTTATTTAACTATCGAAGAAAAACAAACAAATATTCATCCATGAAATCAAACAATCACTAGACCCTTAATTAATATTTCATTTAAATCACTTCTCCATTTCTTTATCAATATTTGTTAATCCAGTATTTTAATAATCATCTTGGCCTCTTACGCTATTTGGAAAAACATTTCCAGATATTACCTTCTTTTATTTTCTATACTTAGAAAAAAAATTCTATTTATGATTGGAATTTATTCCAATTACTTCTCCCTTTCACGACCATTCATTTCTGTACTCAGGAAATATTTATTATTATATTTCCAAAATTCCACTTACCAGGGTTAAAACGAATGTTGTGTAAAATATCGTTACAACAATCCAAAATATTGCATTCAACTAAATCACTTTAAACATTGATCTTCGAGACTGAATCTTCCAATTTATCAATAAATAATGAAATCAATCGAGTTGGGGTATAATTACCTCCCAGACCTTGACTGAAAACATCCTTAACTTCAAAACAGACAAAACCACTTACCTCGAATAATCAACACCATAAAAACCAATTATTCATTTATAAAACGTATATACGTCTCTTTTTTCTATTTTTACCAGATTTAGTTATAAATTTCCTTTTTGTTTATAATATTTTATTTTAGGTTTGTTTCCTTAACAAATTATATATATATATATTGTTTTCTAGTTATCAATATTTCTCAAAAATATTCTAACTCCTTAAATTTCCGGAAAAATTCGCCAGCACCTCCTCTGTACCTGTCAAAAGCTCAAACCTCAACTCGCCTCTCTAGTCCGTTTCCATTCAAAAAGAAAATCAAAAAGCCAAGTGGCTTGCCGATCCGACGCATAAGAACTCATATCGAAGTTAAATGTGTTCCTATTTGTTGAGCACTCGAATTAAAAATCTTTATTCTCCTCATTCCATACCTATGCCACATATATACATCCATTCCTAATTTATTCCAACTTCATTTAACATTTCCATTCAATATGCTAATTTATACTTTAATAGCTCATTAGCCCATTTCACTTTTTATATTTGAACATATCAAATTTATATACAAATCTATCTATTATCTACAATAGAAAATAGAAATTACGAATGTGGGAATGTTTACCACTGTTCAGATCCGACGTGTCGTCATTCTAATCCTCCTCTGCTTTTCGTTACCACTGAGTTCCTCTTCCGCAATGCACATCACCATACAGTTCAGAAAGGGGTGAAAAAGAAACAGAAAAACTACCTAGAATACAACGATAATTTCCTTCCCCGGGTTCTCCGGCTTTCTCAATTTCAATTGTTAGGTATGCCTGAAGATAAACCAAATGCGATTAGTTATTACCCCGATTACAGCGTTAACTTCCTCCCACAAGTTCTCCTCCTTTCCCAAATTCTACTGGTACGTGTAGTTGAAGGTATACCAATGCCGATTCAACACAAATTGAACGTTTCTCACACTGAGTTTGTGCTATACCGTCTACTTAGACACCGGTAACGGATTTGTCCATCTCTCCTTGGTGACATCCTCACTACGCGGTTCGTCTATGCTCGACATCGTAGATCTATTGTTATCGTGTCACCCAAAGGTTTTGCTGCACACAGTTCTTCCTAGCCAGAAGTTGTTTAACAACGACGGTGAGTGTCAGCATACGCTCTAATTATTGTTCAATTGCAGTCCAATTAGTCCATACTCTCCTTTTGTATCATTTCTCTCTAATTATGCTATCTGTTGTTATTTAATTGTTCAGTATTTTCAACATAGCCATTCCCACATTTGATTGTTGGGTCGTATTTTCAGTGAAGATGAAAATATGGAAAAATGATATAACAAGATATCTAAACCAATTATAGGTAGTCATGTTGATGACCTCCTTTATATCTTCAACATGGGTAGTTTATAGCAAGTCATAAGACATATCGTTTGCCATTGATATTTCAGTCACCCGACATGGGTAAGATTTAATACACTGTCAACGTTCGCATTCATCGTCAAGTATTTGTTTACTACTGGGTATTTAATGTTTTAAAACTGGATAACTTCAGTTCTTGCACGAGAATTTTGCTTTGGTTCATTTTTTTACCAAATCTATCTTCATTATTCTATAAATAGGTTAAAATAAATTTACACAACATCTGTTTGTTCCCAATTTTATTCCACACTTTAATCGTATGTTTCCAATTATGATTACTGCGTCATGCATCCCTTTAAACATCTAATATTTTGTTACCTGAACTCTAAAATATTTAACTGTGATATGCTATTATTTTCTGAAGTTTGATTCCATTATTAACCAAATTAATTATCTTTCTAATCTATCTAATATATTGTTGTTTGTATGTTTATTTTTCAAATTTTATAAATATATTGTTTTAATAATATCTTTCCTTATACACATATGCAAACACAAGCCTTTTTTTGCTTCTTTGACAGATATATCATTTGTAATATTATGTATGCAAATTAAGTTTTGGTAAACAATAACTATTTTGTCACATTTATTTTCACGAATAACTTTATTACATAAGATATGTTCTTGTAATGTTAACTGTTTTGAAAACACTATCGAACATGGTTAAATTATTGACATAACCAACCATACAATTCTTGTAACGTCCCGTATTTTTACGGTATAATAATTAATTAATTTAACTATTTAAATAGTGATTTAGAGATTTAAATGGTTGTTTAATTAAATAATATTGAATATTTAATTAATATAAACAATAAAATAATATATTTATTTTCGAAATAGTCGGAAATAGTAGAATTCACAATATTGTGTGAATTGAATTATTTATAAGATATAATTTAGTTTAGAATTGAATTATAATAACGAATCTATTTAATAAACAGCATTAAAGCGTAAAAATTATATTATAATTATAATCGAGCTCAAAATGGTGCGGCAGTTCGTAATTTGGCAATTCGAACTTTAAACGAATATACATAATCCGTTTTAAGTCGGATTTGTGTGAAAAAAGAAACGTTCGGAGCTAGTGAAGTATATTTTTCTAATGGAAGAGAAAAATAGAGATTTTGTCGTGAATTTTGTAAGTTATGTCCAATCCAAATTTTCAAAAAGTCGCTATGGATTCGTTTATAAACCATAATGATTATTTAATTATAATTAAATATTGGTTTCGAATTTGCATAAGATCTTTGAGACGTAGCTATAATTTAATTTTTAGAATTTTTCTGTAATTTTTATTTTGGAAAATAAGAAAATTTTATTTTGGAGTGTTTTACACCCTAAATCAGCATCTTGAGGCTTCACAAAATAATCAACTAGTCTATATTTTGTATTTTACGGATCATGGCACATTGCCTATCACAATGGTATTTTTATTTCTGTCCGTAGCGGCCCGTATATGAATGGAATTTTCGGTAGCAGGGTAAGCTAAATTTTATAACTAAAATCTTAAAAGCGAAGCAAGAGGATATTTCCAATATAATCCATCCTTTCAAACTCAATGCACTGTCTAACTTAGTGTCTCCATGCGCTGAACTTCATATGCTAGTTTTCAAAACAAGTATACCTACTACTTTTTAGTCGTCCCCTACGTGAGCAAGTTCCAACACATTTGTACCCCTGCGTAGTCCTAATATTTTTGCTGTAACTTAGTGCTTAAGTTTATTTAGCCTGTATTATCACATTTGCATTGTACTACCTTGATTCCTTCACTGCCAAGGAATGGTAATACTTGAGTACCTAAGAAAGAAAAGCATGCTACCCTATCGTCAATGACTTAATACCGAAGTAACTCTAAATCTATGAATACAAATTCCATTTATCAATGATAAATATTTTTATTTAATTTATAAAATATTATTTATAAATTTATCTTCTCAATTTATCTGTTAAAACAGATTCTATTTAAAATCTACTTTAAATTAATCTTCCCATAATTCTTTTATATCTCGCCAATTCCCCTTAATCAATATCATGTTACACCCATGTGCGAAGCATGGGTATAAACCTCCCTAATGTAAAGTTCTCGTTTACAATCCTATAAATTTTCCAAAATATTATATTTACTTCATATACTCACTTATTTACCTCTTATTACCTTCATTCAGTATTTATACCAAAAACGGCCTTTTAAAACATTCATATAACTGTTAATAATCTTATACAGAAGTTCTTATTTAATTTTCCAAATAATTCCTTTTTATATAAAATCCATTGATTTTATATTAATATTTTATTTCAATATACACTTTGAAAATTCATTTTTTACATTCCAGTATTTCTTATGGTATTTAAAATACCAATTAAAAAGACCAGCGTCATTATAATCAATCACATATTATATATCACATCATATATCACAATATATGAAAAAAACAGTATTATAAATATTGAGGAATCCGGTTAGCATCCACAGATATTAAACAATATAATTAACATCAATTTCATTTCAATATAAAATATTCTGATAAACAGAATCAATATATAATTAATGATTTATATATATAACTATATCTATATTTTCAACCAATCAATTAGCAATTAATCCAAACAACCATCACATAGCAATCAAATAATTATTTATTAATTCTAAAATACGTTTATAAAAATATAAACTGGACAGAGTTAGTGAGATTTACTCACATTGTTCATTTATCGTTAAATAACGATAAACTGTCGTTGATTCAGATCAGGCAATTTATTTTGCTATAAATTGTAACGAGCTCTAATTTCTTTCCAGACTAATTCCAAAATGTAGCATGCGACCATACGATCCCAACGGATCCAAACTTGTCAGATTTGAATAATGTATAAAAGAGATATTAAGTTTATCGATTAGTACGTTACTAAATACAAATTTAAACATAATATTATTTATAAAATGTTGGGCTCACCAAATCCTTTTAACTAGCCCATATGCCCTTCCACCCGTTCCAATGGTACACGGTCTTCACAACTGAAAGTTAAACTCCCGTCCCCTTTCTCCATTTAAATGAAAGTGGTGCTCTTTATATCATATTTATTTCTTTCTTTATTTGTTTTTCTTTAAACATTTGGGCTTGCTCAAAAGAAATCTCAGCCCATTAAGTACTTAGCTCCAACCACATAAATTTCCATCCTCTACGATTTGAAGACTGCTCCTCCTCAAAACAGCGAGCTCCTGCTACATCACAACAATGCCATGGCCATTATTTACTTCCCTATAACTTCTCTTATGCTCCACCGAAATGGAAAAACACTACCAACACTCACCTCTTTGCAGCGTATTCAACTTCCTCCCCTTTTTAAACTACCATTCTGTCTCCAGACAAACCCAGCTGCCACAGTGCCTGCAACAACCCGGAATTTAGGGCCAATTTAAAATTTTTATTTTAGGAATTTTAATGGATTTTTTTATATTTAAAATAATTTATTTTAACTAATAACAACGGGAAGAAAAATTATTTAAGTTTGATTGTAAGATTACATTTATTGATGAAAAAGTTAAATCCTAAGATTTAAAATGTTGATTGACATAATTCATGTAGGCGCTTGTTTAATGCACATTCTAAATATTCAAAGGAAAAAAATATAATAACTTAAAAATACTGCCTCAATTAAATGTTAATAGCAAGGATGTTATCCTTGTATTAAAATCTTTGACTACATGCCAAGGGAAAAATATGCCTTTGGAATTTTAATAAAATCTATTAATTTACTGATTGAAAATAATGTGTAGGTTCTAAATGAAATAAATTCTGACAATATATATATGTGTGTGTATATATGTATGTGTATAGATATATATATATATATCTTTGGCTATTCTTTTTAATACTTCCCCAATCTATTCTAATTGTATCATTCATTAATAAATTCCCAAATATGAATTGTTCCCTTGAATTTTTAAAAGAAATAGATAATTATCTAATCAATGCACCATATATGAGCACTAAATAAAGAATGACACACTACAATAAATTTCATGCATTATGCACATTTAAAACTTGTCACAATATTTTATATCTTCGTATGCATGCAATTTAATTCTATGCACATTAATTAATTTTTTTTCTTTTTTTTTCTTTTTCCTTCCTTTCATTAAATTGTCATGTTGGAGACATGCATGCATTTCTTAAAACGTTAGGTCATGCTCTCTATATTCCTTCATTATTTTCAACGTATGTAAATGCTCCCTTATTTTGAATTCTTCGTATACTAAAAATAAAAAGAACCATGCAATGTTTGCCCCTTTATTATCAATAGTGTTCATATATATATGTATATATATATATAAGGAAAAGACAAGGAAACGTTAAATCTTGCACTTATGTTTCTTTCCATTGTAATTGTCCATATATTAATGTGGTCATTTCTGTTCCATTTCTGTATAAACATGTGTAGTCTTTATCAATTTTCATTGTTTAATTTTTATTTATTGCATGTTAATGAATTTTTTTTAGAGTAAGTATAAAAATATCAAATTTAAGAATATTACTTTGTGTCCATTATTTATGTAAAACCTTTTGATACATGTTACTTAATAATATATGTTTTGAAAAAATTGCACAATTTGAACAATTAGATAAAATAAAGCAAGCATTTAATGTGTTTATAAATACAAAGAGGCATATGGGGAAAATAATTTGTGCATTTATTCTCTACACTCTCTTCTCTTCTATTTATCACTCAAATTCATTTTTAGATATAAAACTATTCCCTTTATTCCCCCTTTTTGTTCCTTTTGTTCTCTCTTCTCTTTGTAATTACAATCTTCAAAACTAAACCAGCCGCCATCTACCCAAACCAATGGCCACAAAACTCCAAAACGAATGCCTAAATTTCCCTCAATCCAAATGTATTTCCTAAAACTTGTAAAACGAAAACTCTTCAGCACAATGAGATCTAAAGATTTAACGGAGGTGATGGCATTTAAGGGCTTTTCAAGTGCCATGATGAGGTCGAGTTCAACCACGTTACTGGCGCCAGGCGGGGTTGCGAAGGGGTACGAGGTGATGGTCTTTGATCGGTGGATGGTGGTTCGAGTGGAGGTGCGTGGTGAAGTTGGTCTATGCGACGATGGGTTCAAAAGGGAGACCTTATTCCTCGAGTATTCGACGAAGAAGATGAGTAATTAAGAAAGCAACGAATTAAACGAAGCGAATTGCGTTGGAATCCTTGTGAGAAGATCTAGACTATGGAACAGGTTAGAGCATAAACAGAGCATCTTAGAAATTCAACAAATTTCAGATCTGAATTATTCGGTGAGATTTCTATATTTTAAAATATTTAAAATTAAATTATCCCTCGTTATTTAAGTTTCATGTGTGTATACTTATTTAATCAGATCTGTAGTGATGTTTGGAATTTGTTGATTGTAATGTTGTTTGTTGATTTATCTGATGTGATGGATTATCGCGATGAAATAGAATAGTCAGAACAAATTATAACATTAGTTTTGTCAATATGAGATAGTATTGAAATAAAATTTTGTTTTCAATTGGTTAAAACGAAAAGAGTTGAAACATAATTATTAATTTTATTGTCATACAATAAAAAAATAGAAGATTTTAAATTACCATTCTATTTGTTATTTTATATTCAATAAAAAAAGAATAGAATGAGAAGATTGACATGAGACTTGATACCCAATCATACATTGTTATCCTATGTTGTGAGATGAATATTTACACCAAAATTATATGTTACATGAAGTATTATGGAAATGTACTGTAATAACCCGCATTCTACGCATCGGAGGATCGTAGAATATTTATTTCTTTCTTATATGAAGGCGTATGGTCATTAACTTTGGGAAACAACTATTGGGGTCATTTCCCATGTTCATGATTTTTGCCGATTTTTAAATGACTGTTCTGCCCCTAACTGATCTTGTTTTGGCCAAAACTTTTGACTGGAAAGGAATTTTGACCTAAAACCACTTCCATTAGATTTGTTTGATGGTTTACCTTTCCGTAGAGTGGTCATAATAGCCAAACGGACTTACCGTTTGGGAGATATGGCTGAAATAAGGTTTGGAAGGTGAAAAACTGGTTACCGGGCCAAATAGGGTGATTAGTGAATGGGCCCATAACCCATTTCGGGATTAGGGTTATGGGGAGGCTGAAAAGAGTTAGGGTTTCATTCCATTTCAGTTTTCTAGCCTCCACTTACCTCTTAGAAACCCTAAAAATGGCCTCCAACCTCTAAATCACCTCCAAATCACTTTCTAATCAAGGATTAAGCTTAGCAACATCAAATCAAGGGAGATCTTCACCAAATCAAGATTAGAGCTGCTGTTTAGCATTAGTATTCGTGCCAAATCAGAGATTTATTTCAGATCTAAGGTTTATTTGGGGCTAAGGTGAGTGATTTGCATAGTTCATCACTAATTATGGTTAATTAAGGGTAATTAGTGTTAATTAGCGAATTTAAACATGATAAAATTCTGGAAAAATATTTATAAATTCTTAAATGATGTTTTCGACCTCTGATATGAACTTGGGTTAATTTGGTTAAGTTTTGCTAATCCTATCGTTAATTATGCTTGAACATGTTTAAGGGAAAATATGGGTTTCGGCTATGTTTGATCCATTTTAACTTATCATATGGATGTTTTGGTGTTTGTGGTCACTTCTATTTGTTGCTATGACTTTGTGGTATGCTTTGTGATTGATTAGAATAGTTAGAGTGGTCGAAAACGCCATCGAGTGGCGTAAACTGCTTGCTGGAAAAAGTGCAGGAAATTGGCCGATCCGGATCGGAACGGAGAAAAGGACCTGATCCGAACCACCTCCCACGCGAGTTCAGAAGCTCCGATCCACTCCATTAACATTGTATGGCAATGCAACTTGGAGACTCCGATCCGACCCGGTGTGCTCTGAAGGAGGCCGATCCGATCCATCATTCTAAGAAGACCTCCGATCCAACGTTGGGAGAAAAGGAGGAAGCCTGTGCTCCGACCCGAACCGATGGTACCTTCCGATCCGATCTGAAGAAGCTTGCCAGGGAGTGTAGACCTTGATCCGATCCGGAGCAGAGAGGAAGGTTTGTGCTGGAGATTCCGAACCGATTGCTTAGAGAGGAGCATTCCGATCCAAACCGAATTGATGATTAGGGCGAGATCCGAACAGATCCGGTGATGACCAATAACCCGAGATGCAAAGGTAGTCCAAATGGAAGTTAGAGCTCAGGATCCAGTTAGGAACCAATGAGTTCACTTCATGGTTGGGCTTTGCTGCGGGACATATGCTAAGGAGTTATCGACGTTTATAACTTCGATTCACCACTGAAAGGGAATGATGGGCTACGTATCAGTGCAGTAGAGTCATCACGACTCGAGGGGCAAAGTGATCATAGTAAGACTATGAGCCAGTGCAGTGGAGCCATTGTGACTCCATGGGGCAGAGTGGACATAGTAAAGGATTAGTAAGACTATGAGCCAGTGCAGTGGGGTGTGTACGACTCCATAGGGCAAAGTGGACATAGCGAAGGATTAGTGGCTATGGATCAGTGCAGTGAAGCCATTGTGACTTCATGGGGCAAAGTGATCATAGCAAAGTATAGGGTGATCGAAGTGGTGGATATCGTATACTTTACGCACTGAGTGAGAGATGTGAGGATGGTTGTTATGCTTGATTGTTCGCCATCACTATGACATGCACACCCCCACCCCGTATGCTTGTACACCATTTATTCAGTGGCACCTTAGAGTGTTGTACAGTATGTAGTGCTAACTCTTTGGTTGCAGGTCCAGGTTCAGGTATGGTTTAGTATACCTGTTATTGTTCTGTTTAACTGCTTATCGCTCATACCAGACTTTTTGTCTGACCCAGAGTTTTATGTCTCTTCTTATTACTCTCGGTGCTCACACGAGCAGACTAGAGACAGGTTAGCTGGTGATGCGCGAGTAGTAGATTCGGAGGCGAGAAGGAGGCTTCCATGTATGATATATATAGATATTCTCCCTGTGTCGTTGCTGGTCACTACTTTGGGCATTAGTAGTGTACCTTTCTTGTTTAGCTTTTTGAGACAGTTTTTAAAAGTTGTAATAATGTTGGCTTTGGATCATAAGATGTACTTTGGATTTTCCGCTGCTATGGTAGTTTGTTTTCAGCTTATGCACTGTCTCACCTGTTTTATGTCAAGTATGTTGTTATTATATTTTGTTCCATGCGTTGTGAGACATTCTACAGGTTCCTTGTTAGTTCATTCTCTTCTTTACTTTTCTTCTGACGACCGTCCCGTGCTAACTGGACATGTGTACAGCGCACTTTTGGAGTAAATGTCGGTTGGTGCGGGGAGGGTTGTCACATGTACACCATATGTGATTTCATGGAAAAATGATATTTTTAGCGCTGTATGTTAATATGAACATAAGGATACTTTTAGCGTCATGTGTTAACATGAAAACTAAACATATTTTTAACGTCAAGTTAAGATATGAAATTAAACTTATTTTTAACGTCTTTGTTGAAAGTATGTAAACCAAAGTATTTATTTTGTTAAATAGAAAGGCATGTAAAACTTAACGTTCATTAACATTTTAGTTATAACACGTTAAGTTTGGTTACAAAAACAATTTAGATATAAAATGTTAAGTAGACAAAATATATCATCTTTATATATTTTGTTGTGTTAAAATTGACGATAAACAAAGTATCTTTTTATTTGTTTTTGTTGAAATGTTAGAATTGGTTTAAAAATAAAAAATTGAAACTTGGTTTAACAATAAAAAGATTGAAACTTGGTTTAACAACAAAAAGATTGAAACTTGGTTTAACAATAAAAAGATTGAAACTTGTTTTTGTCAATAAAAAGATTGAAACTTGTTTTTGTTAATAAAAAGATTGAAACTTGTTTTTGTCAATAAAAAGATTGAAACTTGTTTTTGTTAATAAAAAGATTGAAGCTTGTTTTTTTTAATAAAAAGATTGTAACTTTATAAATAAAAGATTTGAAACTTTGTTTGTAAACATGATGAAAGATTTTAACTTTTGTTTGCGAATGAAAAGATATTAACTTTTGTTTGTAAATGAAAACCATTAACTTTTGTTTGCAAATTAAAAGAATTTATTTTTCTTTGTTGAATAAGAGATTTTACCTTTTGTGGTTAAATAAAGATATTAATTTTTGTTTCTAAATAAAATAAAAGGACAAAAGTCATTTTTGTATGTAGTGAAATAAAAGAACATAAAAATTACATTTTATGTAATTAAGTCAATTTCCATGTGAATTAGATTACAAGTGAAAATTTTACATTTATCATTTAAATTATGGTTAGGGAGAAAATTACATTTTTGTGTAATTAAGATTAAAAGTAGGAAAATTTACGTTTTTATGTAATCAAGATTTAAAGAAAGAGAATTACGTTTTTATGTAATCAAGATTACAAAGAAAGAGAATCACATTATATGTAATTAAAGAATAAGAATTTACATTAAATAAAATTGCATTTTATATGTAATTAAAGCATAAGTAAAAAGAGCAAATTGATAATGGAATCAAAATCACCTTTTTATGTAATTTAAAAAGATGGAAATTTTCACTGTAATGATTAATCACATTTTTGTGTTAGAAATGTAAATATTAGAAAATCACATATTTATGTTAAAAAGGGAATTCATTAAAATATCCAAGTTAGAATGGAATTGTGTTAACATAAGAATGAATCACTAAAGTATATAAGGAAGAATGGAATTTTGTTAACATAAGAATTTGCATTTTTAATGTAAATGAAATATGAGTCATAAATAAAAAGGGAGTCAATTAAAAAGATTCTATCTTTACTGTCAATATGCTAAGATAAGAAGATTATATTCAGAATTAGACATTTTGAAAGGTTTATTGTTATTAATATAATAATTAAGAAATTTCCAAGTTTTATTAAGATTTGAACAGGTAAGTTATAGTATTTGAAATCAAGTTATTTTGGAAATATGGAATATTCCAAAATTAAGATATTTTGAAATGAGAAATAGTTTAAAATAATATTTTTAGTAGAACAATTATAATGATTAATTAAAATTGTACTTGGACACGAGGTTAGGTCACATTTGTGGTGGAAGTCTGCCCGGACCCGACCGGCATATCCAGCAGCCACAAACGTTGGGCCTAATGTGAGAGGTCCAAGTGCGCAAATACAAATTGGGCCAAGACACGAGGTTAAGCCCAACTTGTGGGATAAGTCTGCCCGGAACCGACCGACCCATTCAGCATTCACAAGTTGCAGGCCTAATGTGAGAGGTCTGGCCCATATTAAAATATAAATGGTTAAGTAGAAAATGGACATTATTTACACCGTCATGAGTTAAATTTGAAAGTTACATTATTTCACCGTCATGTTTAAAGAAAACAAAACAACATTTCTATGTAATTAGATTAAAAGAAGAAATTTATATTTTTATGTAATTAAGATGAAGAGAAAGAAAGAAAATTACATCTTTATGTAATTAAAACCAAAGGTAAGAAATTTACATTTTTATGAAATTAAGATTAAAGGTAAAAGTTACATTTTTAATGTAAATTAGATTAAAAGGGAATAATTACATTTTTCATGCATGTAAACTGAAAGTGAAAAATTACATTTTTATGTAATTGGATTTTAATTAAAAAGAATAAGGATATGAAATTACATTTTTATGTAATTGGATTTTCATAAAAATAAAAATAAGGATATGAAATTTATATCTTAATGAATTAGGTTTTCATTAAAAAGATTAAAGATATGAAAATTGTATTTCCACGTAAATAGATTAACACACAAAATTATCGTTTTGTCTGTAATATAAATTTATTATTTTTGTTTTGCATTGAAAAGATAATAAAATTATCAATTTTGTTACATTGAAATAAACAAACAAAAATACTCATTCTTGTAGAAGTAAAGGTGAATTAACAAAAAATTATTCGTTTGTTGAAATTGAAATGAAACACAAAAATGCTCATTTTTTTTGGAATTGGTATGATAAACAAAATATACATTTTGTGTAATTCGAAAGATGAAACAAGAAAATGTACATTGTTGTGTATAAGATGTGTATGTGTATGAAAATAAATGGTGTGTACATTGTACGTTAATATTGTACATACGAATAGGAATATTTTTCGTTAGCAAAATGTAATGAAATAAAATACATTTCATTACACATTATAAACATTTCGATAGGTTGTGAAACAAAACATTCACTACTTGTTATATAATTTCGTTAATGAAATGGAATTTAATTATTTTTATATATATAAAAATAAAGATAAATCGTTATAAATTACTAATAACGACATGAAATGATTTCCAACTTATATATATAGGAGAATTATTTGGAAAGTCTGAGTCTATCTCATTCCAAATAATTTAAGCGACGTTTAAAATTCAAGTTTTGAAGACAACGATAGAAGATCGGCGATCTTCATATCGAATGGACGACGACTTCTGATGCCCGTGATTGGAGTAGCTACCTTGAAGGGGCTACAGTGGAGGCCGTCCGGACGTAGTGTTGATTTGTACGGATTTGGCTTTCGCTCAGACCCAGAGCATAAGTTTATAAATGGATGGGTGTCTGACGTTGAATTTTGTTCTATGTAAATTGATTTAATATACGACCGTTGGTGGCGGAGAATTTATTCTCTTGCTTAACACCCTTAGAGATTGTGTATTAATAGTTATCAATCGCATGGCGTGAATTGTCAACGTGGCATGCTAAGATGAAGATGATCAAGGCTTTGTTGAAAAGCAGGCCTTGTGGTTATAACGTTACTTCGCGAACCTCACAACCCGGTTGGGTCTAAAACGGGAGAAGGGAATGCAGGGAGAGCAACACGTTTCTTTCTAGCTAGAAGTGGTGTCGGTGCTTAAACTGGCTGATATTTACTTATGTGGATGATGGAATGTGGCGCGCCTCGTATGATAGGTCCTATAGGACCGGGAAACGTGTGTTCAGGAATCGCCAATACACAAACCGCAAGTGTGGACCGACCCTGCAGCTTTCCAAGGGTTCTCTGCAGGGAATCCTGAGACATTAGTTAGAGTGTCTCGAATTGGTAAGGAGCTCCTCCCTAGCCTAGACTCATGATGGAAACCCAATTTCCAATACGACCTCATGCGGTTTTGATTGTATTACTAGTATGGAGGCATAATATATGGTAGCTATGCTTCCTAGGGTTGATACATTTATTTTGAAATGTTTTTGAAACATATATACACTAATAATAATATCAAATTCGTTTTTAACGTATCAAGCATTTTTGACCATTATAAGGTAAAACTCTATCCTCCGGTTTGCGTTGCATTGTGTGATGGGACTTGAGTCTTATAATGGTTTCATTTTTCCAAAAAGCATTGCGTTGTTTTACGATTTACCTTTAATTATGCACGACAATCCATTGGGATAAAACCCGTTCCGCGTTAGCGGCGTGGTCCTTGGATTTGCCTTATTGTTATTAGTTATATTAGTTAAGAAGTCTCACACCAGTCCCATGACTGACTCGTAGTTTGTTTCACTTTGCAAACTCGGGTGCCCTCTTTTCCACACGGGCAGTCGAGTAGTTTTTTGCAGATATTTATCTCTTTAGCAGGATTCTGGATCGAAGCCTAAAGCTGTGTCCAGAGCATAGAAGTCTTCCGCTATTTATTGTATTTAATATTGTAATTTATCTTCCACTGTAATTTTATTCGATGTACTCTGATATTCTATACTCTGATGTGACCTTATCGTAATGTTTATAAAAGTCTGTCGTTATTGTTCTGATGTTGTTGTATTCCCAAAGTTAACGTACTCGGATTTTGAACGGTCTTAGTCGATCTAACGATTGATCGGGTCGGGAGGAATCCGGGGTCATTACAGTTGGTATCAGAGCTTTGGTTAGCTCAAATCTTTGGGGTACAACTCATTAGAACGGAACAAAAGACTCATCAGAGATTGAATTAGTAATATCTAATAAGGATACTCATTAGAGATAGGATCAGTAGTATTCTAGAATGAGAAAACTCATTAGAGATGAGGTTAGTATGCCCTAGATTGAGTTGAGAGTAACAAGCTTATAATATACGTATTTGTAATTATAATCTATTTTATAAAATAAGATTTTCGAATATATAAAAGTTATAAATATTTAAAAAGTTAATCAACCAATTGATTGATGATTGTGTAGTGTAATTATTAGTTCAACTATAAAATTATTTAAACCAATGAATGAATAGTAAAGAGTGGAAAATTGAGTAGGATAATAAAACACTTTTAGCTTCGTTCCTTTTCGAGGACGAAAAGATTTTAAGTGGGGGAGATTGTAACAACCCGGAATTTAGGGCCAATTTAAAATTTTTATTTTAGGAATTTTAATGGATTTTTTATATTTAAAATAATTTATTTTAACTAATAACAACGGAAAGAAAAATTATTTAAGTTTGATTGTAAGATTACATTTATTGATGGAAAAGTTAAATCCTAAGATTTAAAATGTTGATTGACATAATTCATGTAGGCGCTTGTTTAATGCACATTCTAAATATTCAAAGGAAAAAAAATATAATAACTTAAAAATACTTCCTCAATTAAATGTTAATAGCAAGGATGTTATCCTTGTATTAAAATCTTTGACTACATGCCAAGGGAAAAATATGCCTTTGGAATTTTAATAAAATCTATTAATTTATTGATTGAAAATCAATGTGTAGGTTCTAAATGAAATAAATTCTGATAATATATATATTTGTGTGTATATATGTATGTGTATAGATATATATATATATATATATATATATATCTTTGGCTATTCTTTTTAATACTTTCCCCAATCTATTCTAATTGTATCATTCATTAATAAATTCCCAAATGTGAATTGTTCCCTTGAATTTTGAAAAGAAATAGATAATTATCTAATCAACGCACCATATATGAGCATTAAATAAAGAATGACACACTATAATAAATTTCATGCATTATGCACATTTAAAACTTGTCACAATATTTTATATCTTCGTATGCATGCAATTTAATTCTATGCACATTAATTAATTTTTTTCTTTTTCCTTCCTTTCATTAAATTGTCATGTTGGAGACATGCATGCGTTTCTTAAAACGTTAGGTCATGCTCTCTATATTCCTTCATTATTTTCAACGTATGTAAATGCTCCCTTATTTTGAATTCTTCGTATACTAAAAATAAAAAGAACCATGCAATGTTTGCCCCTTTATTATCAATAGTGTTCATATATATATATATATATATATATATATATAAGGAAAAGACAAGGAAACGTTAAATCTTGCACTTACGTTTCTTTCCATTGTAATTGTCCATATATTCATGTGGTCATTTCTGTTCCATTTCTGTATAAACATGTGTAGTCTTTATCAATTTTCATTGTTTAATTTTTATTTATTGCATGTTAATGAATTTTTTTTAGAGTAAGTATAAAAATATTAAATTTAAGAATATTAATTTGTGTCCATTATTTATGTAAAACCTTTTGATACATGTTACTTAATAATATATGTTTTGAAAAAATTGCACAATTTGAACAATTAGATAAAATAAATCGAGCATTTAATGTGTTTGTAAATACAAAGAGGCATATGGGGAAAATAATTTGTGCATTTATTCTCTACTCTCTCCCCTCTTCTATTTATCACTCAAATTCATTTTTAGATATAAAACTATTCCCTTTATTCCCCCTTTTTGTTCCTTTTGTTCTCTCTTCTCTTTGTAATTACAATCTTCAAAACTAAACCAGCCGCCATCTACCCAAACCAATGGCCACGAAACTCCAAAACGAATGCCTAAATTTCCCTCAATCCAAATGTATTTCCTAAAACTTGTAAAATGAAAACTCTTCAGCACAATGAGATCTAAAGATTTAACGGGGGTGATGGCATTTAAGGGCTTTTCAAGTGCCATGATGAGGTCGAGTTCAACCATGTTACTGGCGCCAGGTGGGGTTGCGAAGGGGTACGAGGTGATGGTCTTTGATCGGTGGATGGTGGTTCGAGTGGAGGTGCGTGGTGGAGTTGGTCTATGCGACGATGGGTTCAAACGGGCGACCTTATTCCTGGAGTATCCGACGAAGAAGATGAGTGATTAAGAAAGCAACGAATTCAACGAAGCGAATTGCGTTGGAATCCTTGTGACAAGATCTAGACTATGGAACAGATTAGAGCGTAAACAGAGCATCTTAGAAATTCAACAAATTTCAGATCTGAATTATTCGGTGAGATTTCTATATTTTAAAATACTTAAAATTAAATTATCCCTCGTTATTTAAGTTTCATGTGTGTATACTTATTTAATCTGATCTGTGGTGATGTTTGGAATTTGCTGATTGTTGATTGTAATGCTGTTTGTTGATTTATCTGACGTGATGGATTATTGCGATGAAATAGAATAGTCAAAACAAATTATAACATTAGTTTTTTCAATATGAGATAGTATTGAAATAAAGATTTATTTTCAATTGGTTAAAACGAAAAGAGTTGAAACATAAGTATTAATTTTATACAATAAAAAAAATAGAAGATTTTAAATTATCATTCTATTTGTTATTCTATATTCAATAAAAAAGAATAGAATGAGAAGATTGACATGAGACTTGATACCCAATCATACATTGTTATCCTATGTTGTGATATGAATATTTACACCAAAATTATATGTTACATGAAGTATTATGGAAATGTACACCATATGTGATTTCATGGAAAAATGATATTTTTAGCGTTATATGTTAATATGAACATAAGGATACTTTTAGCGTTATGTGTTAACATGAAAATTAAACATATTTTTAGCGTCAAGTTAAGATATGAAATTAAACTTATTTTTAACGTCTTTGTTGAAAGTATGTAAAACGAAGTATTTATTTTGTTAAACAGAAAGGCATGTAAAACTAAACGTTCATTAACATTTCAGTTATGACACGTTAAGATTGGTTACAATAACAATTTAGATATAAAATGTTAAGTAGACAAAATATATCATCTTTATATATTTTGTTGTGTTAAAATTGACGATAAACAAATTATCTTTTTATTTGTTTTTGTTGAAATGTTAGAATTGGTTTAACAATAAAAAGATTGAAACTTGGTTTAACAATAAAAAGATTGAAACTTGGTTTAACAATAAAAAGATTGAAACTAGGTTTAACAATAAAAAGATTGAAACTTGTTTTTGTCAATAAAAAGATTGAAACTTGTTTTTGTTAATAAAAAGATTGAAACTTGTTTTTGTCAATAAAAAGATTGAAACTTGTTTTTGTTAATAAAAAGATTGAAGCTTGTTTTTTTAATAAAAAGATTGTAACTTTATTAATAAAAAGATTGTAACTTTATAAATAAAAGATTTGAAACTTTGTTTGTAAACATGATGAAAGATTTTAACTTTTGTTTGCGAATGAAAAGATATTAACTTTTGTTTGTAAATGAAAACCATTAACTTTTGTTTGCAAATTAAAAGAATTTATTTTTCTTTGTTGAATAAGAGATTTTACCTTTTGTGGTTAAATAAAGATATTAATTTTTGTTTCTAAATAAAATAAAAGGACAAAAGTCATTTTTGTATGTAGTGAAATAAAAGAACATAAAAATTACATTTTATGTAATTAAGTCAATTTCCATGTGAATTAGATTACAAGTGAAAATTTTACATTTATCATTTAAATTATGGTAAGGGAGAAAATTACATTTTTGTGTAATTAAGATTAAAAGTAGGAAAATTTACGTTTTTATGTAATCAAGAATTAAAGAAAGAGAATTGCATTTTTATGTAATCAAGATTACAAAGAAAGAGAATCACATTATATGTAATTAAAGAATAAGAATTTACATTAAATAAAATTGCATTTTATACGTAATTAAAGCATAAGTAAAAAGAGCAATTTGACAATGGAATCAAAATCACCTTTTTATGTAATTTAAAAAGATGGAAATTTTCACTGTAATGATTAATCACATTTTTGTGTTAGAAATGTAAATATTAGAAAATCACATATTTATGTTAAAAAGGGAATTCATAAAAATATTCAAGTTAGAATGGAATTGTGTTAACATAAGAATGAATCATTAAAGTATATAAGGAAGAATGGAATTTTGTTAACATAAGAATTTGCATTTTTAATGTAAATGAAATATGAGTCATAAATAAAAAGGGATTCAATTAAAAAGATTCTATCTTTACTGTCAATATGCTAAGATAAGAAGATTAGATTCAGAATTAGACATTTTGAAAGGTTTATTGTTATTAATATAATAATTGAGAAAGTCCCAAGTTTTATTAAGATTTGAACAGGTAAGTTATAGTATTTGAAATCAAGTTATTTTGGAAATATGGAATATTCCAAAATTAAGATATTTTGAAATGAGAAATAGTTTAAAATAATATTTTTAGTAGAACAATTATAATGATTAATTAAAATTGTACTTGGACACGAGGTTAGGTCACATTTGTGGTGAAGTCTGGCCGGACCCGACCGGCATATCCAACAGCCACAAATGTTGGGCCTAATGTGAGAGGTCCAATTGCGCAAATACAAATTGGGCCAAGATTCGAGGTTAAGCCCAACTTGTGGGATAAGTCTGCCCGGAACCAACCGGCCCATCCAGCATTCACAAGTTGTAGGCCTAATGTGAGAGGTCTGGCCCATATTAAAATATAAATGGTTAAGTAGAAAATTGTGACGACCCCAAACCCCGTACTGACGGTGGCAAGGGTAGTCTTTGGAATATAACACATAAACAGAAATAACAGAACAGAATTAAATAAATACACCAGATAATGAACAAATAATACACTGGATAAACATAATCATCAGAGTTACACAGTATACAGGATCATACTTAGTACAAATACAGTTCAGCTATACATAAATGTCTACAGCAGAAACAAACATAATATGTACAATAGGAGCTGAACAGCATAAAAAGAGATAAATGATAGAATCCATCTTCAGCTCCAGCTATCCAGAAAGAGCCAGATAAAACCTGAATACAAGGCTGCCCATGTAGAAAAAGGGGCACCCGAGTTTGCAAGTGAAACAAACTACGAGTCAGTCATGGGACTGGTATGAGAAATCTATTTAATACATTTTATAATATGGCTAATCACAGGACCACGCCACTTTCGCGGAATGGGTTTACTCCATTGGATTGCCAGTGCTTTAAAACAAATAAATCTTTTAAACATCGCAATGCTTTTTATAAAAATGAAGCCATTATAAGACTCAGTTCCCATCACACAATGCAACGCAAACCGGAGGATAGAGTTTTTACCTTATAATGGCCAAAATATGCTTGATACGAATAAAACAAAGGAATTTGATATTATTACTAGTGTTTATTTATTTCAAAAACAATTTCAAATCATAAGTATCAATCATAGATGACATTAATGCCCCATACCACTATGTCGCCATATATAGGTATACAATCAATACCGCACAATCACGTATTTGGAAATTGGATTTCCATCATGAACCAAGGCAAAAGATAGTCCTTACCGACTTCGAGACAATCTAGCCCATGTCTCTGGCGAGCGCGCATGCAAGCCTTTGGAGCGACAGGGCCGGTCCACCGATGTGGATTATAATGCCTGAACACTACGTTTCCCCGCCCTTTGGGGCGTAAATGAGCCAACGAATGACTCCATCGGCTTCACATAGTCACCGATTATTCCGTGGCGCCTCGAAACAGCAACAACCACATAGGTGAAAATAATATAAATGTCGACCAGTTCAAGCACTGACACCACCTCTAGCTAGAAGGAAACACATGCCCTCCCTGAGGTCCTCTCCCGTTTCTGGTTCATACCGGGGTGTGAGGCTCGCGAATTCACGTTATACTCAAAGCTACACCACACAGGCGGTGCTTTGATCATCTCCACACGACTTTGCTTTTCAACAGAAGCCTTGATCACTGCATCTTAGCATGCCACACAGGCAATTCACACCATGCAACTGAGGGCTATCAATCACACAGAATGAATTCCAATGTCAGACACACAGTCCATTTACAAGTCCGTTCTACGTCTGAACGAAACCGGAGGCACTATATACCTTGCATACCCATCGATCTCCACGTACGTCTGGACGATCACCACTCATTATCCATATTTCGGGATGCCTCCCAATCAGGACATTAGTTACCATCCAAACGAGGTGAAGATCTCCGGTCTTCAACCACCGTCTTCATCTTCGATTTCTTATCGTCGATTCAGTTATTCAGAATGGGATAAACCCGGTCTTTCTGAGCAACTCGCGTATATAAATAACTAGTGCTACACAAACACAACATACGCCTCATTCCAATTCATTAGTCACTAACCGTCAATCAGTAAGAGAACGATTTCCCGAATATTAACCCCGAAGGCCGAAACCAACATCAGACCAAAACCCAGGAAACCATTCGACTTAGCTAACCTTCAGTTAATTTCCAAATTTCACATTCCATATCGTTTATAATATTTTATAACGATTTATCGCTATTTTTGTTTATTTTAAAATAGACAATTTATTCAAATCACGCTTCGGGCCATAACGCGACCGTGGCGCTGTTTTTCTTCAGATTTGATTTACACATATCTGAAAATCTAACTGTTGGATCTTCACAAATTTTATATCCTTAGAAAGGTCTTTTCAAAACGAATCCAACGGTTCTAGTTTTGGGAATATCCGACGGTCGGATCTCCCGTTACAGTCGTTTGAAGTTTCGATTTCAAAATACGAACTGCAGCTTCGTTATTCGATTTAATTTAATTATATTTATATATATATATATATAAATATAATCGATTCTAGCACTGTTTTTCTTCAGATTTGAATTAAACATTCCAGACAATCAAACCGTTGGATCTTCACAAAGTTGGTGCCATTGGAAAGATATTTCCAAAGCGAACCCAACGGTTTCGGTTTCGGGAAAATCCGATGGTCCGATCTCCTGCACTAATCGTTTGAAATCACGGTTTCAAAACACGAACTGCAGCTTCGTTATTCGATATATTTCAATTATATATATATATATATATATAAATATAATTGATTCTTCGATTTCAAAACTATATTCTTTTCATACTTTTGATAAAAATGGTATTTTTATCCAACCGACAATTATTTCAACACTTCGCTATTTTTAACAATTCATGTATATAGTAAAAATGTAATTTTTATTGTAAAACATTTCATTTCGAAACACGACTATTTTATATAGTTCATATAGATGATAAAAATATGATTTTTATTATAAAACAATTTATTTCAAAACACGACTATTTTATATAGTTCATATAGATGATAAAAATATGATTTTTATTATAAAGCAATTTATTTCAAAACACGACTATTTTATATAGTTCATATAGATGATAAAAATATGATTTTTATTATAAAACAATTTATTTCAAAACACGAATACCATTCAACACATGAATTTCTATTCAACGAATGAATTTCTATTCAACACACGAATATAGTCTCAACACATGAAAATAATTCTAACACATGAATATTATTAAAAATTTCGGCAGCATAACGGCAGGGTAGTTAAAACCGAGGTCGTCCCTAGTACGGCTCCTCGCTCTACCTTAAAGCCTCGCAGCTTTTGACAATGGGGATTTCATGCATCTAGTTCGCACGCAGGCGGCATGTATATTTTTTTCATTTCCACAAACTAATCCGATGTGGTTTCAACCAAATAATTCTCAACCACAAACGGGTATTTTTTAACCACAATCAATCAATTTCAACCACAAACAATTTTAATCAACCATTCGCTATCAATCAATTTTCACACCAATCACAACCAATAAATATCGTCCATGGTTTGTGGACGAGGGGCGTATATATATATTTATATAAGTATATCACTTGCATTTTAACACATATATAATTTTTACAACGCATAGATAACTTATACATCGAACGTACAACTTATACAACTCTTATACATGTGGTGTACAACGCTTATATAACTCATACATCGACTATATAATTTATACATCGTCGTTTTCCATATCGTTTATAGTTTAGAAATCTCACTTTGGGTTCCACTCCACCAAAAATAGCAGAAGGCTCAGAAAAATATACGGTCTCTTCTAGAATGCAGAAGACGTCCAAACGAGTCCACTGTCTCTTGTTTCACTGAATTTCGTCAACAAACGAAAAGGATATGATTTTTACAGTGAAATCAAAAACCGTAGCGCTTTAAACTGCTATAATATAGTTTAAAATAAAACAGCCATATGTTTTTCAAACCTGTTCAAAACTAGGATTTAAATTTTTGCTCGATCCGTGAAGTGTTGCGTCAATTAGCCACTGCCACGCTGTAGAGGGGAGAGAGGCGCGGCCAACGATGGTGGCGAGGTCACCTGCGATCGCCGGAGGACGGCCAGATCTCGGCTGAGGCGGCGGGTTTTCTCAAGCTCGATTCTCGAGCTACACGCAACGGGGGTGGGCCAAATGGGTATGGATGTGAAGAAGGAGGAGAGGGCTTTCAAGATCTGGTGGTGGCGCCGTCTATCGTGGACTGTGGCGGCGGGAAAATGGCAGGGAAGTTTTGAGGAGGTTTCCTCCATATATCTCGATTGCGAGGGAGAGAGAAAAGAGAGAGAGAGAGATGAGGTGGCCTGATGAATTTTTTTTATATTTATAAATTTTAAAATCTGAAAATACCCCTTGCCACACACGAACACCAATCCAAACCCAACGACTGTCGTCCCTAGCGTTTTACCCTCATTCCGAACACAATGGGATATGTTTCATAGGCCTATTCGACTGTTTCAGTCAGTTTTCCTTCAAATTAAAATATAAAACATTCAATATTCGATTTGAACGGACATTTCAATTTGCCGGGGTCACATACTGATTCAAAAAATTCCCGAATAATAAATCTAGCTATGTTTTGTCGATACGGTCCCAACAAAACAGTTTCGTCGAATTCTGAGACCGTTTGAAAAATGGCCCTTTTCTGGTCGATCCAATTTAATAGAAATCGACCAAACACATTTTCCTTTGCTACACTCACATACTAGCTTTAAAAATTATGAAATTTGAAACCTAACAATAGTTTAACATCCTGGATCCAACAAAAGTGGTTTCGTCAAATTCCGAGGTCGTTTGCAAAATGGTCATTTTCACGGGCTATACAAACTCAATAGCGACCTTTCACAAAATTCATTTGGCCATAACTTTTGCTTCCTGCTATGAAACTTCGATTTTTCAGATTCGTTAGAAAGGTATTCGCTAACAGATTTAAATATTTTTGGTTTCACTCAAATCCGTTTTGTTTTGCACCCGGTACAGCCAGTCAAAGTTTGAATTCAAATTTTGAAACTACCGCGCCATTTCAGGCCTTGTTTATAATTACAAATAATTATATTTATTTTCAAACGTCGATTCAAACTCACTTTTCGTCGTTATTATTTAAAATATTTATTTTAAATATTTAAAATCCACTATTTTAGCCAATTTAAAATTTTCAAACTGGTTCAGATTTTCCGGGTTGTTACAAATATGGACATTATTTACACTGTCATGAGTTAAATTAGAAAGTTACATTATTTTCACCGTCATGTTTAAAGAAGAGAAAATTACATTTCTATGTAATTAGATTAAAACAAGAAATTTATATTTTTATGTAATTAAGATGAAGAGAAAGAAAGAAAATTACATCTTTATGTAATTAAAACCAAAGGTAAGAAATTTACATTTTTATGAAATTAAGATTAAAGGTAAAAGTTACATTTTTAATGTAAATTAGATTAAAAGGGAATAATTACATTTTTCATGCATGTAGATTAAAAGTGAAAAATTACATTTTTATGTAATTGGATTTTAATTAAAAAGAATAAGGATATGAAATTACATTTTTATGTAATTGGATTTTCATAAAAATAAAAATAAGGATACAAAATTTATATCTTAATGAATTGGTTTTCATTAAAAAGATTAAAGATATGAAAATTATATTTTCACGTAAATAGATTAACACACAAAATTATCGTTTTGTTTGTAATATAAAATTATTATTTTTGTTTTGCATTGAAAAGATAATAAAATTATCAATTTTGTTACATTGAAATAAAAAAACAAAAATACTCATTCTTGTAGAAGTAAAGGTGAATGAACAAAAAAATATTCGTTTGTTGAAATTGAAATGAAACATAAAAATGCTCATTTTTGTTGGAATTGGTATGATAAACAAAATATACATTTTGTGTAATTCGAAAGATGAAACAAGAAAATGTACATTGTTGTGTATAAGATGTGTATGTGTATGAAAATAAATGGTGTGTACGTTGTACGTTAATATTGTATATACGAATAGGAATATTTTTCGTTAGCAAAATGTAATGAAATAAAATACATTTCATTACACATTATAAACATTTCGATAGGTTGTGAAACAAAACATTCACTACTTGTTATATAATTTCGTTAATGAAATGGAATTTAATTATTTTTATATATATAAATAAAGATAAATCGTTATAAATTACTAATAACGATATGAAATGATTTCCAACTTATGTATATATACGAGAATTATTTGGAAAGTCCGAGTCTATCTCATTCCAAATAATTTAAGCGACGTTTAAAATTCAAGTTTTGAAGACAACGATAGAAGACCGACGATCTTTATATCGAATGGACGACGACTGTAACAACCCGTATTTTCCATAACCTGTTATAACATAAATCGAGGCAGAATTTAATTTATAAATCTGAATCAAGGGAAACGGGCTATGCCATTGCGTTCGTCTCGGAAAAATACGCGAAATAGAGTCCGAGTTTTCGAAAATCGGAGTCTGTATGACCCGATTAAGGCCCAACGAAGTTTTCAGAAAATTTCTAAGTAAAAACAGATTTCAAATTCAAACTTGAATTTGGAAAACTGGGCCAGTTGGGCCAGGCGGGAAAAATTCCCGCCACAGTACCCAAGTCGACAGCCCTGTCGACTTGGGAGTCGACTGGGTCTGACCAGGTCGACAGCCCTGTCGACTTGGCTCAGACGTGCAGTCCTGCCTGGTGCACCATTTTGGGTTTGTGTTGGGCTTGGGGGCCAGATTCGGTTTTGAGGGCTGAGATTGGAACTAGGGTTTAATCCTATGGCCTAAATCACTTGCCTAATCTATAAATAAGACCCTAACCTACCCTAAATCATCATTATTCATTCTAGCAACTAAACTATGGCAAAATTTTACCTCTCATGGCCTCCACTCTCTTCATCAAATTCCTAAATCAATTTCTATGAGATTTTCCATGCATACAAGTGTTTTTAGACTTGTATGATCATCATTAGCTTGCATTCAAGACAAGTTTCTCTATTTGCACCACAAAGAAAGAGTTTTGATCAAGTTTGCTTGCATTTTTGGGGTTTAATTGGTTGCATAAGGGTTTTCTTACATTTGCTATACTCATTTGAGTCCGCATAAGCATTGTAAGCCCTATTCCTTTCATACTTAAACTCTAAAGTTAAATGTATGATAGGCAAGTTTACTATGATGTGTTATGCAAGTTGATATGCAAGTTGTCATATGTTATGCAAGTTGATATGCAAGTTGTCATATGTTATGCAAGTTTTGTTATGCAAGTTGATATGCAAGTTGTCATATGTTATGCAAGTTTTGTTATGCAAGTTGATATGCAAGTTGTCATATGTTATGCAAGTTTTGTTATGCAAGTTAATATGCAAGTTGTCATATGTTATGCAAGTTGTGTTATGCAAGTTTGATATGCAAGTTTATCATGTTGTAATATGCAAGTTTATATGCAAGTATGTCATGTTGTAATATGCAAGTTTATATGCAAGTATGTCATGTTATGATTTGCAAGTTTATATGCAAGTATGTCATATTATGATTTGCAAGTTTATATGCAAGTATGTCATGTTATGATTTGCAAGTTTATATGCAAGTATGTCATGTTATGATTTGCAAGTTTATATGCAAGTATGTCATGTTATGATATGCAAGTATGTTATGCAAGTTTGGGTTGAACATTTTGTTCATGCTATCATGTTATGCATACTTTTGAGGCCTAGTGCAAGTATATGAACATATGTACATTTCATATGCCACCATGTTAAACTTGTGGCTTAACACTTTTATGTCATGATTATGCCAAGTTCCCTCTTTCTATCCTTTATGCGCTATTGCGATATGTAAGCGATGGGATTGCGTTTGGGGTTGGGTAAACTTAAAAGACATAAAAATATAAGCTTGGGAATTTACCTATTAAGTTAGGTCTACCCATTGGGAATTTACCTATTAAGTTAGGTCTACCCAATTGCTTGTAAACTTGTAACATGTTTTGGAAACATAATGGATATGACACTTAGAAAATATAAGTGTGACCAACTCGAGGTTGGGTTGAGTTTGTAGCATAAACCTACCCGGAACCGACCGGCTTAACTAGTTGCTACAAACAATAGGACCCAATGTGAGAAGTTGGCCATGTTGTACCTTGAACCCGAGGTTAGACCAAGTTGTGGTGTAAAGCTACCCGGACCCACCCGGCTTAACTAGTAACCACAACAAAGTCTAATGTGAGAGGTTAAGGCGCATTAATTAATTAATGCCTCGTGATTAGGGTTAAGTCATGGACCATTTAATACTTAACCAATTTGGGCTTGGTAGATTAATCGGGGTTAAGTCGTGAACTCATCGTTACACTTAACCAAGTTAATCCATGATTAGTAAAGGGGTTAAACCGTACTTAACCCACTAGAAAAATCCTAGCAATGGGGGTCCACTCCAGCAGTAATCCCTAGTTTGTATCATCATGACCCTAGGGACTAGGCTAGGGTGGGGGCACGATTACTGAACTGGAGGTAAGGGACCAAAAAAAAGCGACGACAGAGGGTACGCCGGTGTAGTTCCGGACGGACTATGGTCGTGCACGTAGTCCGGAGCCGAAGAAATCATGCACGGGTACCAGTAGATCGAGACTGTGCACTCATGTTTATGGTGTCCAGGGGTTGCCACCCTAGGGCTTGATACACCCGACGGGAGACCCGGCACAGTCTGACTACAATCATGTTATTTGGCCGTATTGACACCAACACTTGACGAATTAGGCTTATAGGGAGTCGATCGACTAGACCGTTTGAAGTGGACCTCGTGTTAGGGTCACTTCATGTTATTGGACCTCGTATGAGGGTCACTTCATGTTATTGGGCCAAAGCTTGGGCCAAGGGATCAATACTTGTTTATTCAAGCCATGTTAGTTTGCTAGTACACCTGTGGTGCAAAACCTTAATCCTGATTATGCGATGACACCTTTATCTACCTTGTTAGTTAATCACCATGCTAGTATGTTGTTATCCTTATCCTGCTGCTCATACCAGTTAACTTTATCAGTTTACATTGATTGTAGTAGGGCTTACTCAGTCTTTTTGACTGACCTGTTTTCTTTCGCCTCTTTTCTTCCGTTTCCCCCCCAGGTTCTCAGGGAGGGAATATTGGAGCTTAGCTTGGATTTCTGATTGCTTGCTTCTGGGATTTTAGCTCATGTACGGTCTTGACATGAAGCTAGCTATGGTTATTACTTATTTTTGGGGATAGCACTTATGTATTTCAGTTTTCAGATGATGTTGTTTTATCTAGACTTGTCTATTTGGAAAGTTGATATTATGTTGTACCAGACTTGTTTTGAAATGGTTTAAAATCTTCCGCTGTTTTATCTATGTTATTTACTCTGTTTACATATATACATATGTTCTTGTTCTGCCTTGATATATCATTATGCATGTTTACCTGATTCAAACGCCCCTCCAAAGTCGGAGTGCTTGCAAGAGTCACCCTGGCGGAGGTGGGGTGTTACATTTGGTATCAGAGCATATGGTTTACGAGAAGGAACAAAAAGGTTTTTAGAAAACTTTTGGAAAACTATTTTCAAAACCAAGTATAAAGTATTTTTCCAAAGAAAAGTCTAGTTTATTTTAAAGGCTATTCCCCAAAAAGCCATTAGCAAAATCCCTTCGTTTTTCTCCATTCTGAATCTGTCTTTTTCTTTTTTTCAGTATGGCCAATAACTTTGTTATTCCGGAGGGAGTACACGTACCTGTTTGGTATAGGAGACTTTTGGAGGCTAGGGCGACCGAAGCCGGCCCCGCAGATGTTCCTCCTCCTCCTCCTCCGGTAGTTAATGTTCCTCCTCCTCCTGTCACTGAGGTTCCTCTTCCTCCTTCCCCTCAGCATCCTCATACTGACTTCGCAAAGATTTGCCAAGATTTTAAGGCGATGGGTTGCAAGAATTTCTTTGGAACCAAGACTTATGTAGAGGCAAGGAATTGGTTGAAAGAAACCGAAGATCTTTTTTCCTTCTTTGATATAGGTGACCGTAGGAAGATTTTATTAGCAGTGTGGTTGCTAAAGGAAGAAGCTGCACGTTAGTGGGTGGTCACCACCGCTACTAGGCCAATTGAGACTTGGGATGACTTTCGGGGAAAGTTTGGACTAAGGTTCCTATCACTGAAGCAAGGGGACATGACTATTAGGGAACACATAGATAAGTTTAATCAACTGGCTCGGGTCGGTTTAGACTTGGTTAGCACAGCTCAGAAGAAGGCCCTATACTTTGCTCTAGGATTAAACGAGCCATTACATGGTTTAGCCATGTCTCATATACCCTTGGGGGCAACTTTCGAGAGTTTGGTGAATATGTCCCTACTCAATGAAGAGAATAGGAGTGACAAGAAGGAAATCAAGATGAATGATACTCAAGCCAAGAAGACTGATTCCCAGTGGAAAGGAAATCAGGGTAATCCAAGTGGTCAGAGCAGTCTAGGCATTAAGAACAAGAACGACAAGGGCAACAAGAACAAGGGAAAGGAAACAAGAAAGTGCAACTTCTGTGGGATTGTTGGACACATAGTCAAGGACTGTAGGAAGAAGAGGAAAAGGAAGAATGGTGAATGCTTTTTCTGCGGTAAGACTGGACATTTCAGCAAAGATTGCCCGAAGAAGCAAAGGCAAGGTCAGACTCAATGTGCAAGACCATCTGGAGGGCGAGTTCATCCCCTCAACATCGTTCTTTCAGCTCATGATCGAGGTAGTGTTTCTGTTGGAAGTCTTGTTTACATTTTTGATTTTCCAGTTCGTACCTTGTTTAATTTTGGTGCATCGCATAGCTTTATCTCATCTGATCTTGTTGATAGTTTGCACCTAAGTACTAGTCTAGTTTATGATCCCGTCTGTGTCTCAAATCCTATTGGGGGTTCCGCCCATTTGTCTATGATATGTGGGGATTTGAGGATCTCTATACTGAGTGTAGAGTTCTTGTGCAGTGCTTATGTTCTTGGTTTCAGGGGATACGGATTGATATTGGGCATGGATTGGCTGTCCAGATATGGAGCCATTCTTGATTTTGAGCATAGGGTTGTGAGGCTCGTGACTCGCCTCGGAAACACCCTAGAGATTTCTTGTGATCTGAGAGGTCCCGTCATGTTGTGCTATCTTGAATCACTCGACTTGTCAATAGAGACTCTTCAGTCTGTGAGAGTGGTTCGAGGGTATCCGGATGTTTTCGATGAAGTTAGGGGGTTGCCCCCTAAGCGAGAGATTGATTTCCGCATTTATCTGGTGGATAATGCAAAGCCGGTTTCTTTGCCCGTTCGACACATGGCTCCGCGTGAAAGGCGGGAGCTAAGTAAGCAAGTAAAGGAGTTGCTTGAGAAGAACTTCATTAGACGAAGTATATCTGAGTGGGGAGCGCCTGTGGTATTTGCTACCAAGGCGGATGGTTCTCTCCGACTTTGTGTTGACTATCGAGAGTTGAATAAGCTGACTAAGAAGAACAGACACCCGTTACCGAGGATTGATGATCTCTTTGACCAGCTTGTCGGTGCTTCTGTTTTCTCTCAGCTTGATCTTGCTACTGGGTTCCATCAGCTCAGGGTAGCTGAGGATAGTATAGACAAGACTGCGTTCAGAACTCCAGATGGATTCTTTGAATGGCTTGTCATGCCGTTCGGCTTGACTAATGCACCCGCATATTTCGTGGACTTGATGAGTAGGGTGTTCAGGGAGTTCTTGAACAAGTTTGTCGTGGTCTTCGTAGATGATATTCTGATCTTCTCTAAGGATGAGGAAGAGCACGCAAGGCATCTCGTGGAGGTGATGGATACGCTTAGAGCGCATCAGTTGAAGGCCAAGTTCTCCAAGTGTCACTTTTGGAGAAGGGAAGTTAGATTCCTTGGGCACATAGTTTCTAAGCAAGGCTTAGCGGTGGATCCCGCTAAGGAAGTTGCAGCTCAGGATTGGAAGACTCCAAGGAATGCAACCGAAGTAAGAAGTTCTTTCAGTTTAGTTAGTTAGCGTCCCTTGAGTTTAGACCTACCCTTCCGGATCAAGTAGGGACTTCACAGAAAGAAGACCCGCAGTTAGTCGAGATCATGGACAAGTTGATTCGAGGCGAGATAGTAAGTCGTCTCGCTATGGATGACAAGGGATGGCTAAGACGCGATGAGAGAAGGAGGTTCTTGATGATACACGTCACTCGAGGAGGTGGCCGAGTTTGTCCCAAGGTGCATGTTGTGCCAACAGGTTAAAGGCCGAGTCATAGAAGCCCGGTGGGCTATTACATCCATTGGAGGTCTCCAAAATGGAAGTAGTAAAGCGTCACGAAGGATTTCGTGGATGGACTGCCTAGATCAAGGAAAGGGAATACGACCATGTGGGTCAAAGTAGGTAGACTCGCGAAGAGTGCTCATTTCACTCTGGTAAAGAGCGATAGGACTGCATCATAGCTAGCGACAGTTTACTTCAAGAAATAAAGCGGTTGCACGAGGTTCCCTAAAGGATAGTTAGTAACCATGACTCAATTTTCACTAGCCAGTTTTGGAATAGTCTACGGGAAGTCATGAGCAAACGGCTGAGTCTAAGTACGGCCTATCATTCGCAGGCGGATGGTTCATTGGCAACGTGGATTGGTATTTTCGAGAAAAGTTCTGTTGCATGGAATACTTTATAGTAAGTAAACGAGATCCAGGATTCACTAGTGAATTTTGGAGAGCTTGCATGAAACCATGAGGTTATAGTTATGATTAAGCCAAGAATGATAGAAGAGTAAGTGAAAAAGGAAGACGAGATGCGACAATGAAATGGGTTCCAACTCATATTTGGAAATAAGAGTTAAGAAGCTAAGAAATCATGAGGTAAAAGACGGTCAAAGCACAGAGGAGTTAAACTCAAGGAAACGTGACTTAGAAGATTGGAGGCTAGATACGCGCATCATATCTCTTTCTAAGAGTATATCCTTGATCCTTGTTTTTCTGCGGAGCTTACTCGTATGTTATCTTTTACGTATATCCTCTCGGTCCCGTTCTCGATCCCATTTCTGATGTAAACTCCATAAGGGGTCCGTTAGGATGACTAAACCTTTTGGGCTTTTATAGGATTGGGTTGGGTTAGGAAGGGATTTCTTGTAATCCAAATGGAGTATATCTTGCTTATCCTCCCGATCTCTTTGTAGCATATCTTTGCTATCCATGATTATCTAGTTTATCATGTTGATCTTGTCATGAGAACCTTAGGTAGAAACCCTTTGGTTGAAACATGTGTTTGAAACATGTTATGCTTGGTGGTTGCAAGTGGTTGCAAGTGTTTGCAAGTGGTTACTCGTGGATGCATTATACACGTTAGGCACTAGATCGGCTCACACACTCCTCATATTGCATATGCATGAGTGTTTATGCTTATTCATGGATGAAAATTTTTGTGTTATCACATGGATGTTGCATATGGATGTATGTTATGTGCACACATATAGATGTTATACATTATGTTAGGAATTGCATACATATGGATTCATTTCACTAACATAATTTGCATTGATGATATTTGCGTTAGATAAGTACATATACACACACCTTTGCATATGTTCATACAACATTTAGAATCTTGTAAGGACAATGATTGCTCGTGGATGATGTTTTGAGTAGATAGATGATTGGATGGTAGGATACGTTCTTCCTAACTTGAAGATTTCGGGGACGAAATCCTTTAAGGAGGGGAGAATGTAACAACCCGTATTTTCCATAACCTGTTATAACATAAATCGAGGTAGAATTTAATTTATAAATCTGAATCAAGGGAAACGGGCTATGCCATTGCGTTCGTCTCGGAAAAATACGCGAAATAGAGTCCGAGTTTTCGAAAATCGGAGTCCGTATGACCCGATTAAGGCCCAACGAAGTTTTCAGAAAATTTCTAAGTAAAAACAGATTTCAAATTCAAACTTGAATTTGGAAAACTGGGCCAGTTAGGCCAGGCGGGAAAAATTCCCGCCACAGTACCCAAGTCGACAGCCCTGTCGACTTGGGAGTCGACTGGGTCTGACCAGGTCGACAGCCCTGTCGACTTGGCTCAGACGTGCAGTCCTGCCTGGTGCACCATTTTGGGTTTGTGTTGAGCTTGGGGGCCAGATTCGGTTTTGAGGGCTGAGATTGGAACTAGGGTTTAATCCTATGGCCTAAATCACTTGCCTAATCTATAAATAAGACCCTAACCTCCCCTAAATCATCAATATTCATTCTAGCAACTAAACTATGGCAAAATTTTACCTCTCATGGCCTCCACTCTCTTCATCAAATTCCTAAATCAATTTCTATGAGATTTTCCATGCATACAAGTGTTTTTAGACTTGTATGATCATCATTAGCTTGCATTCAAGACAAGTTTCTCTATTTGCACCACAAAGAAAGAGTTTTGATCAAGTTTGCTTGCATTTTTGGGGTTTAATTGGTTGCATAAGGGTTTTCTTACATTTGCTATACTCATTTGAGTCCGCATAAGCATTGTAAGCCCTATTCCTTTCATACTTAAACTCTAAAGTTAAATGTATGATAGGCAAGTTTACTATGATGTGTTATGCAAGTTGATATGCAAGTTGTCATATGTTATGCAAGTTTTGTTATGCAAGTTGATATGCAAATTGTCATATGTTATGCAAGTTTTGTTATGCAAGTTGATATGCAAGTTGTCATATGTTATGCAAGTTTTGTTATGCAAGTTGATATGCAAGTTGTCATATGTTATGCAAGTTTTGTTATGCAAGTTGATATGCAAGTTGTCATATGTTATGCAAGTTTTGTTATGCAAGTTGATATGCAAGTTGTCATATGTTATGCAAGTTGTGTTATGCAAGTTTGATATGCAAGTTTATCATGTTGTAATATGCAAGTTTATATGCAAGTATGTCATGTTGTAATATGCAAGTTTATATGCAAGTATGTCATGTTATGATTTGCAAGTTTATATGCAAGTATGTCATATTATGATTTGCAAGTTTATATGCAAGTATGTCATGTTATGATTTGCAAGTTTATATGCAAGTATGTCATGTTATGATTTGCAAGTTTATATGCAAGTATGTCATGTTATGATATGCAAGTATGTTATGCAAGTTTGGGTTGAACATTTTGTTCATGCTATCATGTTATGCATACTTTTGAGGCCTAATGCAAGTATATGAACATATGTACATTTCATATGCCACCATGTTAAACTTGTGGCTTAACACTTTTATGTCATGATTATGCCAAGTTCCCTCTTTCTATCCTTTATGCGCTATTGCGATATGTAAGCGATGGGATTGCGTTTGGGGTTGGGTAAACTTAAAAGACATAAAAATATAAGCTTGGGAATTTACCTATTAAGTTAGGTTTACCCATTGGGAATTTACCTATTAAGTTAGGTCTACCCAATTGCTTGTAAACTTGTAACATGTTTTGGAAACATAATGGATATGACACTTAGAAAATATAAGTGTGACCAACTCGAGGTTGGGTTGAGTTTGTAGCATAAACCTACCCGGAACCGACCGGCTTAACTAGTTGCTACAAACAATAGGACCCAATGTGAGAAGTTGGCCATGTTGTACCTTGAACCCGAGGTTAGACCAAGTTGTGGTGTAAAGCTACCCGGACCCACCCGGCTTAACTAGTAACCACAAAAAAGTCTAATATGAGAGGTTAAGGCGCATTAATTAATTAATGCCTCGTGATTAGGGTTAAGTCATGGACCATTTAATACTTAACCAATTTGGGCTTGGTAGATTAATCGGGGTTAAGTCGTGAACTCATCGTTACACTTAACCAAGTTAATCCATGATTAGTAAAGGGGTTAAACCGTACTTAACCCACTAGAAAAATCCTAGCAATGGGGGTCCACTCCAGCAGTAATCCCTAGTTTGTATCATCATGACCCTAGGGACTAGGCTAGGGTGGGGGCACGATTACTGAACTGGAGGTAAGGGACCAAAAAAAACGACGGCAGAGGGTACGCCGGTGTAGTTCCGGACGGACTATGGTCGTGCACGTAGTCCGGAGCCGGAGAAATCATGCACGGGTACCAGTAGATCGAGACTGTGCACTCATGTTTATGGTGTCCAGGGGTTGCCACCCTAGGGCTTGATACACCCGACGGGAGACCCGGCACAGTCTGACTACAATCATGTTATTTGGCCGTATTGACACCAACACTTGACGAATTAGGCTTATAGGGAGCCGATCGACTAGACCGTTTGAAGTGGACCTCGTGTTAGGGTCACTTCATGTTATTGGACCTCGTATGAGGGTCACTTCATGTTATTGGGCCAAAGCTTGGGCCAAGGGATCAATACTTGTTTATTCAAGCCATGTTAGTTTGCTAGTACACCTATGGTGCAAAACCTTAATCCTGATTATGCGATGACACCTTTATCTACCTTGTTAGTTAATCACCATGCTAGTATGTTGTTATCCTTATCCTGCTGCTCATACCAGTTAACTTTATCAGTTTACATTGATTGTAGTAGGGCTTACTCAGTCTTTTTGACTGACCTGTTTTCTTTCGCCTCTTTTCTTCCGTTTCCCCCCCCCAGGTTCTCAGGGAGGGAATATTGGAGCTTAGCTTGGATTTCTGATTGCTTGCTTCTGGGATTTTAGCTCATGTACGGTCTTGACATGAAGCTAGCTATGGTTATTACTTATTTTTGGGGATAGCACTTATGTATTTCAGTTTTCAGATGATGTTGTTTTATCTAGACTTGTCTATTTGGAAAGTTGATATTATGTTGTACCAGACTTGTTTTGAAATGGTTTAAAATCTTCCGCTGTTTTATCTATGTTATTTACTCTGTTTACATATATACATATGTTCTTGTTCTGCCTTGATATATCATTATGCATGTTTACCTGATTCAAACGCCCCTCCAAAGTCGGAGTGCTTGCAAGAGTCACCCTGGCGGAGGTGGGGTGTTACAACGACTGCTGATGCCCGTGATTGGAGTAGCTACCTTGAAGGGGCTACAGTGGAGGCCGTACGGACGTAATGTTGATTTGTACGGGTTTGGCTTTCGCTCAGACCCAGAGCATAAGTTTATAAATGGATGTGTGTCTGACATTGAATTTTGTTCTATGTAAATTGATTTCTATTAATATACGACCGTTGGTGGCGGATAATTTATTCTCTTGCTTAACACCTTAGAGGTTATGTATTAATAGTTATCAATCGCATGGCGTGAATTGTCAACGTGACACGCTAGGATGAAGATGATCAAGGCTTTGTTGAAAAGCAGGCCTTGTGGTTATAACGTTACTTCGTGAACCACACAAGCCGGTTGGGTCTAAAACGGGAGAGGGGAACGCAGGGAGAGCAGCACGTTTCTTTCTAGCTAGAAGTGGTGTCGGTGCTTAAACTGGCTGATATTTACTTATGTGGATGATGGAATGTGGCGTGCCTCGGATGATAGGTCCTGTAGGACCGGGTAACGTGTGTTCAGGAATTACCAATCCACAAACCGCAAGTATGGAACGGCCCTACAGCTTTCCAAGGGTTCTCTGCGGGGAATCCTGAGACATTAGCTAGAGTGTCTCGAATCGGTAAGGATCTCCTCCCTAGTCTTGAATCATGATGGAAACCCAATTTCCAATATGACCTTATGCGGTTTTGATTGTATTACTAGTATGGAGGCATAGTATATGGTAGCTATGCTTCCTAGGATTGATACATTTACTTTGAAATGTTTTTGAAACATATATACACTAATAATAATATCAAATTCATTTTTAATGTATCAAGCATTTTTTAGCACTATAAGGTAAAACTCTATCCTTCGGTTTGCGTTGCATTGTGTGATGGGACTTGAGTCTTATGATGGTTTCATTTTTCCAAAAAAACATTGTGTTGTTTTATGATTTACCTTTAATTATGCACGGCAATCCATTGGGATAAAACCCATTCTGCGTTAGTGGCGTGGTCCTTGGATTTGCCTTATTGCTATTAGTTATATTAGTTAAGAAGTCTCACACCGGTCTCATGACTGACTCGTAGTTTGTTTCACTTTGCAAACTCGGGTGCCCTCTTTTCCACATGGGCAGTTGAGTAGCTTTTTGCCGATATTTATTTCTTGAGCATGATTCTGGATCGAAGCCTAAAGCTGTGTCCAGAGCATAGAAGCCTTCCGCTGTTTATTGTATTTAATATTGTTATTTATCTTTCGCTGTAATTTTATTTGATGTACTCTGATATTCTGTACTCTGATGTGACATTATCGTAATGTTTATAAAAGTCTGTTGTTATTGTTTTGATGTTGTTGTATTCCCAAAGTTAACGTACTCGGGCTTTGAATGGTCTTAGTCGATCTAACGATCGATTGGGTCGGGCGGAATCCGGGGTCGTTACAGTGTCTTTCACGTTGAAACTTAAAAGCCACTGCTCCTATATTATAATCATGTTCACGTCCCAAAACACTCCATCAACTCAAACCTATTTAGTTCGAACCCATCTTCCTGCTCACAAAAGCTTCGCGCACTTCCCACTGCCATCCTTCCATAATATAAACCCCTTTCCTCACTTCACAATGCTCCCAGTATGCATGCTTGTCCTATTCGAAATCCTTCCATAAGTGATTCCACCCCAGACCCTCCTTTTACCATTTTGAACTTTTTCCCTGAGTTCTAAATGCAGCTCTGAACATCCATCTTTCACTGTATATGTATGAACCGCCACCTGCTCATCTATTTCCATCTCCATTGAAGTGCCATGGAACCTTTTTCAGAAAACGTCACAGTTCATGACACACCCTTTACTTTGAAAACTCCAAACCCAAAAGATCAGTCGAAACCGGAGCCCTAAGCTCACATTTGTGGGAAAAAATGCAAATGATAGTTTTCACGAAACTAGAAGAAAAAAAAAAGATATTGAAGCTCTCCTTGGTACTTGTGTTCGAAATCCGGTTTCAAGAGAAAGTAGCGGGAATTGGTTTTAGAGATTTGTAAGAAAATGGAATATATAGGTCTGAAATTATATAGAGAAGTAAAAATCGGTTTCAACACCGATATTTGAAATCGAATGTGAACGTAGCAGTTGTCAAGGGAGTTATAAATAAGATTTTTATGAATAGTCTATAAATAGAAGTATAAATAGAATTTCGAATCGAGATATTGTTTTTAAATGCGAAATCAAACTGTTTGATTTGATAAAAGAAATATTATTCACATTTGATGTGAATAAGGGATTTAAGTAAATATTTTGCGAAATGAAAATATTATAAAAGAAACTGGGTTTTGAAATAGGAATTTAAAATAGAGTTAATCGAATATTAGCTATTCGAATAGAGTTAATCAAATATTAGTTATTCGAAGAGAGTTAATTGAATATAGTTTATTCAAAGAGAGTTAATCGAATATAAGTTATTCAAAGAGAGTTAATTGAATATAAGTTATTCGAGGAGAGTTAATCGAATATATAGTTATTCGAAGAGAGTTATCGAATAGAGTTTATTCGAAAGAGAGTTATGCATTGAAATTCGATTATATTGAATTCAGGAAAGTACTGTTATCTTTCCGATTTTTAATCAAGATTTATTTATTTACTAATAAATAAGTTGTTTATTAATTTATTCAAATTAAGAAATAAAAGTGATGTTAAAGTTATTATATTTCGGAAGCATGGAATTGTAACACTATTGTCATAATCTAATAATTCTGTAAAAGAAATGGATTCATAAATTGAATCTGAGAGTTACGTAAGAATAGTCTGTTAAAGATTAAAGTGGTGAACTTTGTCTATTTCAAGGTTAATAATGTTGTTTAGTTAAGGTCTGAGAGGTAGTTATACCCCAACGTGATTGACTTCATTTTTAACTAAGGAATATTTAGGGTTCGATAGCGAATGTTGGTTAAGTAAATTAAGTTAATATTTTATTATTGGTTTGAGTTGGCATAGCGATGTTTTATTTAAACATCTGTTTGTATCCAATGAAGAAGTTTTTGGAAACGTTTTCCAAATAAAATCAGAAATGTTTCCTAATATAGAAAATAAGAAATGGAAGTAAACATGGAAATGTTTTCCGATGTTAATGACGTATAGTTTCTAAATACAGAAGCTGTGAATATATATAAGAATATTTTCCATTGGTAAATAAGAAATATTTTCTGAAATATAGAAAATAAATAGTTATAATAGACGAAAACGTTTTTCGAGAATAGTGAGAGGCTAAACGGGTTTTAAGAAATATATGGAAACAGGAAATGGGGAAATGAATAAATTAATGATAAATTAATTTAAAGGGAAAAATGTTGATTGATGATTGATCGATAAAATTTCCAACTGGAAATAAGTTCGTTGTGTGTATGGATATTTTACTTTGATAGTTAAATAACCGACTATCAAAGTTTTGGCGATTTTCCGTCGTCAATACGGAGAGTCCGGGATCAGATTTATTTTCTGAACACCACTCCGTATGGGCATTAGCGTTGCGAATGAATTCAAGATAATAGAAGACGGAGTTTATGCAAGGGTTGTTCTGGCAAATCTTAGGTAGAAATTGCCTAAGATGGGTTTACAAAATAGTGCCTTCGGTTTTTCCAGTCCCAGGGCAACCTGTATGGAAGAATGTCTGACAACGTATACTTAATAGATCGCGTAAGTTGATCTTTTCAAACGTATTTATGTTTGGCGGCGGAGGAATTCGTTTCTCTTAGCTATATACCCATGGTATTTTTGTGGAAATCAATTTGTGATTTGGCAGGTATGACGATGTGGCATTCAAAGTAAATTAAGGTGTGATCTGTACGTGTTGGCCTCTAGCCTCACAACCAAGAAATGGTATAAAATCGGGTAGGTCGCATGGCTAAGTAGTTAGCTGCCAATTAGGCGGTATTGTCACCTGATCTAGAGAATTTTCATTTACTTCTTTAACCTATTTCGATGCTGTCCCTTTCGGGAAACGGTTGCTGATCCCAACCGTTGGTGATAATACATTCGGTACACTCAAACGAAATGAGTGACCGGTCATGTTTAGCCTGGGTTGCAAGATGTTCTTGTTGAACCCAATGTATTCCTCTCTAGAGATACACTGTCAGAAGGTGGTCCCATACCTTACTAGTTGGAATCCATCACCCAATATTTGCTTGCGGTTTTTGATTTTATATTACATATGTGGAACGTGAGATGAAAGCATTCCACTAGATTTCTATTTATTTGATTTAGACATTTTTATAATATCAGAAGAGTATGGATTTTAAAAGAACGTTATTGGGTTATCGTAAGGTAAAAACAATCCGTGTTTATGTGTGAATTGGTCTTATGATTATTCTTTCTTTTAAAAGGATTTGAAAAGTTAAACAAATGGTTGGAGTTTACTCACACCAGTAACATGACTGACCTAGAGTTTATTTTGTTTTCCCTATACTCTTGGGTGCCCAAATTTGTACGGGCAGTCAAGTAGTCGGGATTTACAGATACGCTAGACGGAGCTTGGAGCAGGAGGCTTCAACAACATTTTATAGCTATTGTATATTTCCGCTGTGATGTAAGTGTTATACTCTAATGATGGTATTTATATACAAAATGATAGATTTGTATTTCAAAGTCATGTTGTATACTATATTTTATTCGTTCCGCTGTGAGATTCATGTTACTCTGATTCTGTTGTTATGTTCTTCTCCTTCTTCTATTCTGATTTTCTATCTTATCTATTCTCAGCCTCTAACTTCATTCTATTAACGTTCCGGTATTTTCGATTCTTAAATAGTTGATATGGTGTTGTATGTCGATTTTCGAGGTCGAAAATTCGCGTTCATTACAATTCTCTTGAAAGAAAATTCCATTCTGGTTCCCAAAATCAATACGTCCAAAAAAATTGAGGCCGTCAATAGGGAAGTTGATGAAGCAGCCATATATACAGACACAAATGCAGCGCATGCAAAGAAAATATTTTGGATAAGAATTGGTAACCCGTTATATTGGAAACTTGGTTAAATTGGAGAAATATGAGTATACTCAATATGCAGACCAGCCTGTAGCCTTCTACGATTGAGATTACTAGGTAAGGAGCTGTAACTGGCATTGTAGAGTATTTCAAGTTGTCACCTACAAATTAGATAAGATACAATTAGTTTGACTATTTCCTATGGCTATACCTTTTTTCACTTTTATATTTCAAATAAACCTATGTTTCATTTTTTTTATATGATAAGCTTACGGTTTGAAAGTCTGACCGGCATGCTAGAACTCCGGCCGGCACGCCAGAACTTTGGCCAATTCGATCCGGTTCCGTTCAGGTGGTGACCAGACCGGAATTCACTTCCAAACCCGGTTTTGTTCTTAGGCATCAAATCAAAGTGTAAAAAATCAACTGGAGAGTAAGTTTGGCACCGAAAAAGAAGAGGAACTGATTCATGAGCTTCAAAAATTCTGGATTTAGTTGGGAAATACTAGGATCTAAGATTTAGAAGTTAATGGATTTACAATGGGTAGCTCAAACAACGAAGATCTATCGATAAGTAGACAACAGCCTTTTTCTTTTTCCAATTTAGGTTTTACTATGAAAGAAATATGGCTGGGTGCTTGAGTTTGAAGTAACTTTGTTACTACAAAGAAATCGGTTTGGGCTTCATTTTGAAGAAATCAATTTTTTTTATAGGCTTCTGTGTCAACTTATATATTTTTTCGGATTGCTTTATTGTTGTGCAATTGTAATGAGTCACTACAAATTGTTTTACACATATCTAGAAGTGGGGTGCATGTGGAAAAAAAAAACTGAACTTGTAATAAAATCCAAAATCGAAAATAGAACGGATCTTCCGGAATTTCCGAAATGGAACCGGAATCCAAAAAATATCATAAGACCGGAACGGAACCGGAAACCGGCATTTCAAACCTTGGTTTGAAGCTAAATTAAATCATTTGATATTGTTATTATTTTCACTCTATCACTATATCTTGGTTATTCATTATGTTAGCAAAGTTTGGTGACAAATTAATAATAAAGCATCTATATTGTCTGCTATCCAACAACTTCTGATGCAATGCATTTATAATTTTTTTGGTTGAATAAGAAAGTTTCAATTATTTGGACTGATTCTTTATTTTCTGTTATAGCTTCCATTTTGTTTATAAAAATATGACAAGCTTATAATTTTAAGCTAAATTAAATCATTTTATATCGATATTATTTTCACTCCTTCACTATATCTTGGTTATTCATTAAGTTAGTAAAGTACAGTTTGGTGACAAATTAATAATAAAACATCTGTATTGTTTGCTGCATAACATCTTCTGATGCAGTCATCTATAATTTTTTTGGTTGAAAAACAAAATTTCAATTATTGGAGTGATTTTTTATTTTCTGTTTTAACTTCCACTTTCTTTATAAAAAAAGTCACCAAGCTAATTACGTTCATTAGACATATAGTCGATTATTGTGTTCGCTTTACTTGCATAGGTAACATATGCAACATCGTATTACGTGATATGTTTCTGTAAGCATGATCTTTCGCTTATATTTTACTCAATTTCCTTGCAGATATTTTGATAGTTTTGAAAACCCATTCCAGCTAAACTTAAAATATACTTGTACCACTGTCAAACTTATCTGAGACAGAAATGTATAGACAACCAATTTTGTTGTGCATGCATACTTAATTATATCTTTCAATTCTCTGAACCTTATTTTATTTTACATGCAAACAGTATTTTATATATAGTTGTTTTATATTTTTGGGATCAGCAGTTTGAGCAACGTTACTTAATTATTTTCTATGCAGCCATAAATAAATTGGTACTTGATGATAGGAAAATAAGAGATTTGTTAGTACTTACATAACAAATTCCACATTCAAAATTACTGATTTCTCACCTGGACTCAACATTGCTAACATATACCGTTTATCTGTTCGTCCGAAGCATGTTGATTATCCACATGAGAATTATTTTATTTGCAAAAGTATTCAAGTAACAACTTTAATCCCACAACTTATAATCATCTATAATAAGTTTGAATATGTTATTATTTTATTTCCATAATCTTTTTTTACTATGATTTGATATATCTATCAACTAAGCAATGATTTTTTTTTTTTTCTTTTAACATCTTTACAGCGCTCTACTGCCATATATTACATATAACTAATCGACGCCAAAAATAGCGCGATATTGTAATAAATTCTGCAAGCGTACAGGTGTGTAGTATGCAGGTCGAACACTGGGAGGATAAATTAAATTTTGTTATTTATATATTCTTTGGGCGAGTTAGACAAAATTGGAGGGTGATTAAAATTGAAATTGCAACTTGGTTCAAAACAAAACTAATTGAATCAACGACCAAATTACAATTATCAATAAAACAAATTAAAACTGTGATTGAATTCACAACAGATTCGAATCTAATCGAATCTATAATCAATTCAATGATTAGGAAATAAATAGATTGCTGGAAATAGACTTGCAAAATAGAAATAAATTAACAGGAAAATAAAATTGCAATAACAGTTGTGTTCTAGCAAATCTAATTAACTAGACACCACCACTTGTCATGAGAATAAAAATGCAGAAAAGAGAAAAATAGAGAAAACTTTATTGATTCCCGGCTCCCCTTTACAATGAGAGTACAACGGTATTTATAAGATAAAATGCCAACCTCAAACCTTAATCCAATATATGCATATATGGCCCTTTTAATACCAATTATTTCTCTTATATTAATCAACACTTATTCCTCCAATCAACAATTATTCCTCCAATCAGCAATTATTTCTCCAATCAGCAATTATTCTTCCCATCAGCAATTATTCTTCCCATATCTTCCTTGTTTGACATGTGATTAATTGAAGGGAGATAAGATCGCATGTGATTAATTCTTCCAAACAAGGACATTTATTAGATTCCAAAGGCAACATAGGATAAAATATTCAAATTTGGTCTTCTTCTTGTGTAATATCTTTGCTTTTCGGGGTTCATAAGAATTGATGAACAAACTGTGAAAATATATGAAAATACCCAATGTAAAATTTATTTATTTACAATAAAAATAAGTTATAAGCATAAAAAATTAACACTTTTACATGTTAATCAAATACCCCTACACTTATCTTTTACTCATCCTCGAGTAAAAAGAAAGAAAGATTAAAAAAAATGAAAAGCTAAACTAGATAGGTCACACTTTCGTAGGAAACACGATTGCATTGAGTGTATGCAACAAGCCGTTAAACATCTAGGTGTCCCTAGTAGGACGAGTGGTGTCTCGTGAGGGTTTTCAGCGGATACTACCCACAAAATCCAAATGCAGTATGCTATGATTCTAATGAAACTTCATGAATGCAATGGACATATGCAAAATAAAAACAAAAAATGAAAACAAGACTTGTTTAAAGTGGTACAACAAATTAAATTAACAGTTTCTAGTCAGTTGATTTTATTTTAGATATCTCAACTTGTCACAAGTTTTCAGTATAAATCAAGTTTTCAAATGTTAAATTCCAGTTTGGCCAGTTAGTTCGGTCGATAACATAGTGCAACCATGAAATGAATTCTTAGTTTGCTTGTCACAGTTTGTAAAGTGGTATTCTAATTTCCTTGTGTATGGCTAGTCAAATCAATAAGGTCAAGAAATGTTTGGGCATCATCGCTTATTCTCTATTGCTATAAAATTAAAATTTATGATCAAGTACATACACCTAACTCAGAAGACCAAGGTTTACCACCCATGCACTGCCTCACGGACTAACGGAGAGTAGGTAAAGAGCTTGGCAGATTGTGCAGACCGACTTTGACTTTGTCAACAACATGTCGGTAATCCTTAGGTGTCCAATCTCATAAAATGAGACCAAGATATTCCAATGCTGACTTTGTCAACAACATGTCGGATAGAGCTTGGCGGGTTTGCACACCAACGCTTGATATACAAGCAATGTTGGATACCCTTGGATTATTATTATTATTATTATTATTGAAAATTTAAGAACAAGGGAGATTACGCGAATTCAGCTTAACACAACTTAGTTTTAAAGATTCGAAAAGCCAATATAAGTATTTTAAGTCCTCCATTCAGTAAACAAAGACTACAAATTAGAATAAACTTCATGGTCATCACCTAAGAATCTCTCTATGTACCAGTTACACTATTATCCCTCAAAATTCAACTTTTCATTATATTTCTTATTTGATCTTAGTTGAGAGAAAAAAATACTATCAACTTATTAACAATCCTTAACTTATTTTGTTGTGTCAATCTAAAATGAGTCATGTTTCAAAAAAAAAGGGCATGTTACTACAATCTAAAATGCATGATGGTCCTATTTAAATGGCTGAAAATGAAAAGAAAGAAAAAATAAAGAAAAAACGAAAATGAATGAAATGCAGACTCCCCCCACACTTGGACAAAACAGTGTCCACACTGTAGCACGTTTCCTAAATTTGAATGATAAAACCCATAGATGGATTAGATGCAAAATGATTTGCAGAATGAAATGCAGCCTAACTATATGTAAGAATGGATCATATGTATAATGATATATGTGTTTACGATGCATGCGATGCAAAGAATGCCACCAACTTTTCCCCCCACACTTGGTTCTAGTCCGATGAATTTCATTCCCACTATGTCTAGGCATGTTTTCTAATAAGCAAAAGGTTTTGAAAACCATCTCATCTTTATACCTAGATTTATAGTCCAGTAGATAAATGTCTAGGGTCATCCTAACATGAAGTTTTTCAAGCAAGCCAGCATTCCAAAAATAATTCATGTGTTCCACAAATTTATCAGTGTAATTGTTCAAAAATTTGTGATCATATATAAACTTAGTTGCAATCGTGAAATTTAAATTCTGAGTGTTGTTCAAGATTATGTGATCACATTTCTCAATTTGATTCATTGGTAACGTATTTTTGACACTGACAACTTCAAATTCATTGGAAGTTTCCTCATTTGGCAACTCATCCTCATACAATTCAAAAAATTCATGTTCATTAAAATCCTTTTCCAATTCCGAATTTTCGAAAAATTCAACATTTTCATTTAGTTCAAATTCAAAAATTTCAAGTTTTTTGCATCCTGAAAGAGAGAGATCGAAATCTGAGCTTAAATCGTTTTCCTGAAAAGAATCGAAGTCCAAATCATTTGTTGAACTTTGAACAACTTCATTTAGATCATTATTCTCAATTTTCAAAGTTGTTATCTGAAAATTTTCACTATCAGTAAAGAATGGATTATTTTCTGATTTATGGCTTGTTTGAATTTGATTTTGTTGCTCTCGTTGTTCTTTCAAAGATGTCATTACACAAAAAAGTTCATCATCTTTTTATTTAGCCTTTCTTCACTCTCATCAAAATGACATTCTTCAGAATCATTGATTTGAGAGGTCTCATTTTGGATTTCTTGATTCTCAAAATTATAGGCCACATCAATTTCACAATCATATTATTTCCAATGTAGTAGTCGTTTGAATTTTCATTTTGATATTGGAAATCATCTTGGTTGTAAAAATTATGTTTGTAACCAAAACTGTTGAAATTCGAGGGAAAATTGCAATTTTGGTTATTTTCAAGATGCTGATATGGGCTATAATTTTGAAAATTTTGATTTTCAACCTTATATTGATGTGAATCAAAGCTATATTGGGATTCAAAGCTATTTTGATTTGTATGTGGCTCATAATCGAAATTATTGAAATTTGAATTGAAGTCGCAATTTCGATCATTTATATGATTTTGAAAATGTTGGTCAGTTGGAAAATTTTGAAAATTGTTGACATTGGACTCACGAAATTTTGAAATTTTTTGCTTCATGAGTTGTAATTCATAGTCATACTCTTCAAGAGGACGTCTACTCCGATTATTATCCCACATTTCTCTCAGTGATTTTTTTGAATCAGACATTTTAAAGAAGTCAAGGCAAGACAGAAATTACTCTCACTTCAAAAATATTATAAAATATTAAGTTGTGCTCTATTAATTAACTGACTCAATTAGAAGGGGGAAGAGTGTCTTATGGTCGTTCACGTATAGTATAAATACTAAGGGATACGACCAATGTTTTACGGGTAGTATGCAACCTCTTTTGCTAGAAGTTCAAAAAAATTGAACTAATATATATCCACGATCCAATTATACGAGACAGTCAACTTCACAAAACACCACTTTTCAGTTATATTATTTTGAAATATCTAATCATATTTTATTGTTGAGAAACGATGAGAATGATGACAGTAGATATGGAAATTTCAACTCACAACAATCAGACAGAATAATTGCATAAATTAAAAATTGTACATAGCAAGCCACTGCCCCTGCAGAAGATTTTTACAAAGCAATGTCTATTTTTTTTTTGCAGCAGAGCACCTGTAGGGTTCAAAAATTATTACAGCGGGGCATGGTTGTCCATCCAGAAAAAATGAATAGCATCAATGATTGAAATCTCACTATTTGCAATTTCTTTTTATATCTAAATTCTTGATTTGTTGTTTGAATTCCTTTTGCTTTGGCCTTGAATCTTCTTCTTCTTCTTTTTTAACAGAAAAGAAACAAGCTAAAAGAAAAGAGGGGAAAAAATCTCAAGAGGAAAAGAAACTAACTCAGCTAGAGGAAAAAAAAAAACTAAACTCAAAATAAATTAATAAAGCTAATAAACAAAGCTTGACTCAACAAGACCAAAAGCAAAAATAAGCTCAACAAAAATGATGATAATGAAAACCGGCTCACAACAAATCTGTACAACTCAAAAATGGCAACCAACTTCACAAATATGCCACTCAACCAAAAATCTAGATCCTTTCTATATTTATTCAAATCAACCCACGCCAAAAGATGGAACAAATCAATTGCTCAAAATAATTGAAGTCACCACATCTAGTTTCTCCACTTTACACGCCTTAATAAAAGGATACAAATCACGCACCAATCAACAAAAATCAAGTTGACCTCTTTCCTTTCCTTCTTTTTCCTGTGGAAATGAAAACCAGCTTATTGAAAACGAGCAAGCTAATCCAACCAATTTAGGAGCACACCATAGTTAAACATACACCACCAGAACTAGTTGAATAAACAGATGAAAGCACTCAACAGACCGCAATTACACCCCAAAAAAAAGGAAATCTCGCCCTTTTTTTCTTTTTTCTTTTTTTGTTTATTTCTGAAATCAAATAAAATAAAATAAATGAACTCAAAAAGAATCAGTACATGCCCAAACAATCCGCATAAACCACGCTCAACTTTTAACGCACCCCTTCTTCTTTGTTTCAAATTGAGTTTGCGAATTAGGTATTTGATAGAGGGCGTGTGCTGCTGAGATTTGAATTTGTGGTTTGTTTGTGAAGGGATGAAAGGGGATGGTGAGAGATGAGTCTTTGATAGAAACGTGTGGTGATGAGATTTGGGTATCAGGGTGATTGGAGATTGTTGTGCTTGCTGAGTTTGTGGGTGGATGAAGATGGATGGAAAGGGAGGATGATGAAAAATGGACGGGTTTCTTGTCTATGTGAGGATGATGGGTGATGAAGGCAGTGATGGAGGAAGTTTGTTCGATTGAACTTTATATGGCAGATGTATATTGAAGGATTGGTGATGGAGAAATATGAAGAATAAAGGCTAAGAAAGAATGAAATAGGGAATATATGAAGAGAGAAAAGGAAAGAAATTAAAGCACTGGAAATGTACAACAAGGAAAGAAAATATAATCCAAAGAAAAAATTTATTTATTTTTATTGTTGTAGAAAGCAAATAGGAAAGAAACAAATGAAAAGAAAAAATGGAAAGAGAGATTAGAGGAAGTGAGAGAGAGTTGTAATAGGAAAACAATTAGTAATAAAAAAAATCGCAAGTTTTTTTTTAATTTGAAAAAGAAAAGAAAAAAGTGTGTAGAAAGGGAAGAAATAAAAAAATAAAAAAAAGAAGGGAAAGTAGTTATTGAAAATGAGAAAGAAGGTTGCAAGGGAATAAATAAATAAATAAAAGCAAGTTTTTTTTTTAAGTCAATTTGAACAAGAAGAAAGGGAAAGAAATGAATGGGAAAAAAAAGGAAACAAAATGGAAAGGAGGAAAGAAATAAGGAAGATATGAGAAAAAAATTGTAAAAAGAGAAAGAAATAAAAGAAAGAGAAAATAAAATACCAAAGGTAGAAAATCAATGAAAATGACGGGTTTTTTTTTTTAATTAGAGCAAATGTAAAAAGATGGAAGAAAATAAAGAAAGGAAGGAACCGGAAAAACAAGCAAGTTGTAAATGCAAAGGAGAAGAATTTTTTTTTTGAAAGAAACAAAAAAAAACTGAAAGAAATAAAGGAAATTGCAAAAGTGGAAAGAAATAAATGACAAAGCAGAGAATTAATTACAAGGCAGAGAAGGGAAAGTTGTTAAAAGAGAAAAGCTTATTTAAAAAAAAAAATATTGAACAATTGGAAAGAAGTAAAAGGAAAGAAGAAATAGATGGAAAGAAATTAAAGAAAAAATTGGAGAATTTGGCAAAGTAAATGAACAATAAAAAAAAGGAAAGAAGGAATAGATGAAGAGGGAAAAAGAAAATGTAAAGAAAAAAAAATTGAATAAAAAAACCAAGAAAATTTGACAAGTTTTTTTGTCCTCTTGTTTATTTTTTTTGAAAGTTGTAAGAAGAAGAAAATGGATGTATAAAGAAAGGAAAGAAATAAATGGGAGAAGGGAAAACAAAAAGGAAAAGAAATCAAAATGAGGAAAGAAGTAATAAAAACAAGAAGGCAAGATTTTTTTTCTCTTATTAAAAGAATGTAGTATCAATATTTTAATACTCAATCAACTAGTCTAGAACTTTTGTTCTATATATACAAAAAGACAAAAGGAAAAATGAAATAAATACTAACACGGATCAGAAATTAAATAAATAATAAAATTTAATTATTGCCTCCCCGCAACGGCGCCAAAAACTTGATCGACCCTTTCTAAGAACTAGAAAAGCGCAAATTTTAAAATAAATTTTGCAAGCGTACAGGTGTGTAGTATGCAGGTCGAACACAGGGAGAATAAATTAAATTTTGTTATTTATATATTCCTTGGGCAAGTTAGACAAAACTGGAGGGTGATTAAAATTGAAATTGCAACTTGGTTCAAAACAAAACTAATTGAATCAACGACCAAAATACAATTATCAATAAAACAAATTTAAACTGTGATTGAATTCACAACAGATTCGAATCTAATCGAATCTATAATCAATTCAATGATTAGCAAATAAACAGATTGCTGGAAATAGACTTGCAAAATAGAAATAAATTAACAGGAAACTAAAATTGCAATAACAGTTGTGTTCTAGCAAAACTAATTAACTAGACAACACCACTTGTCATGAGAATAAAAATGCAGAAAAGAGAAAAATAGAGAAAACTTTATTGATTCCCGGCTCTCCTTTACAATGAGAGTACAACGGTATTTATAAGATAAAATGTCAACCTCAAACCTTAATCCAATATATGCATATATGGCCCTTTTAATACCAATTATTTCTCTTATATTAATCAGCACTTATTCCTCCGATCAGCAATTATTCCTCCAATCATCAATTATTTCTCCAATCAGCAATTATTCTTCCCATCAGCAATTATTCTTCCCATATCTTCCTTGTTTGACATGTGATTAATTGAAGGGAGATAAGATCGCACATGTGATTAATTCTTCCAAACAAGGACGTTTATTAGATTCCAAAGGCAACATGGGATAAAATATTCAAAATTGGTCTTCTTCTTGTGTAATATCTTTGTTTTTCGGGGTTCATGAGAATTGATGAACAAACTGTGAAAATATATGAAAATACCCAATGTAAAATTTATTTATTTACAATAAAGATAAATTATAATCATAAAAAATTAACACTTTTAATGTTAATCAATAACATTGCAACTCACCAGTGTAGTAAACCTTTGTCAACGTTTATTCTAAAAATGATAGTGGGAACGTATGTGAAATATTGGTTCTTAATGCCGATTGCTGAAAGTTCTAAATATTTGCAATTAATTTGTTATAACCAAGAGTCTTCTGAACATATATCCTAAAAATGCAAGATGTAATATGGCAATCTTGGAATAAAATCACTCTTTTGCGTATGTTTGATGGATAAATTATTTTATTTATACTTCATAGAATTATTGAGTCATTGACATACTTATCATATCTCGATCAAATTTCACCCTATACCTGTTTGCAGCTCACGCTGTAGTTTCAGTAAGTCTAATTCTCTTGGTTTTCCCTACACTTGCCTCAGACCACCTCATTTTTCAGCATCAAACTTCTCAATTGTACATGCTATTGATATTTGCACTTCTTAAGCTGTGAATCAGCTTATTTTAGCCATACAGTTTGTGTAACCTCAATGTATTATTTGCACTCCGGTAATACTACTGTCTCTATCTTCACAAACAACATAACAAGATATCTAAACCAATTATAGGTAGTCATGTTGATGACCTCTTTTATATCTTCAACATGGGTTGTTTATAACAACTCATTGGACATATCGTTTGCCATTGATATTTTAGTCATCAGACGTGGGTATGGCGTAGTTTACAAGTACAACTGCACAGTCAATGTTTGCATGCATCGTTAAGTATTTGTCTATTACTAGGTATTCAATGTTTAAAAATTGGATAACTGCACGAGAATTTAGCTTTGATTCATTGGTTTGTTACCAAACCTATCCTCAAATTTCGGTAAATAGGTTAAATTAAATTTACACAACATTTGTTTGCTCCCAAGTTTATTCGACACTTTAATCGTGTGTTTCCAATTATGATTATTGCAGCATGCTTCCCTTTAAACATCTAATATTTGTTACCTAAACTCTAAAATAGTTAACTTTGTTGTGCTATTATGTTGTCAAGTTTGATTCCACTTTTAACCAAATTAATTATCCTTCTAGTCAATCTAATATATTGATGTTCATATGCTTAACTGTCAAATTTTATAAATATATTGTTTTGATAATATCTTATCCTTATAGACATATGCAAACACTGGCTTTTTTGCTCAATTAAAAGATATATTATTTGTAATATTATGTATGCAAATTAAGTTTTGATAAACATTTACTGTTTTATACCACTTATTTTCATGCATAACTTTATTATATAAGATATGTCTTATCTAATCTATGTATCTATGTTTCATTTTCAGAAACTACCTAAACTCATGTACTGAATTACTCGTGTGCAGTAGGATTTAAACTAATGAATATTATGATTTGCGCCTTTATGGCTTTTGGTATTCTTTGACATATACACCGGTAAGTTTCACTAATTTAGGTAGTGAGCCAAATTAAGTCTCAGTATTATTGCTCTGTTATTGCTAAAATTATGCAAGTTTATAGTTCTCCATGTATCGCGTATATCATACTTTAGGATGACTAATTAGTTGATATTTGCAGGCTTGTAATTTTATGAGTTTTATAAATGTTAAAATATCAAGTTAACCTTATCCTTTCAATCAAATTCTGTTATCTTACAGTAATACTCATAGTTTACCATACGATCAATGCATGTGCTTTTGCGAACAATATCTACAATTAGTTGATGTAAGTTTTGGTTACAAAATATGCTTAAACTTTTAGCAGTCAGTAGATAAGCCAAATTTTAGGTGAACAAGGTAAAATTTACCCTATTATTGAGTAAATTTAGTGGTTATATAATCCTATTCTCCTTTCTATTACATTGAAGGAGTTCCATTTGGATATGCTTCCTATAAATAATTGTGTATTAGAAAACAAACTGTACATAGTTTTGCATATCGTCGACGTTTCCAGCTATGCACGTTTATTGGTTTTCCATATTTGTGATTTTACTACATCTTGAATTATGTCCATCGATCAAAATTGTCCAAGCCTTATAAGTAATGCTCTTCCCAACCCATTTCCCAAAACATGACTTATTTCTTAAAAATCTGCCTTTTTTATTTACTATTAATTTGTTTTGTTGCAGAAAACAATTGTTGCAGAAACTACAACATATTAAATCTTTACGCATACATTATTTTTTGGAGTGGATTGAAGGTGGTTTTCCTGACTTATTTTGCTTACCTATTGCATATTTTGCATCATGCTTTTAGCAAAAAAGGTGTATCGCCTTTGCTACACATATTTTTTAGTTTTTGGCTATGCATGGGCTAAAGGCCATCTATTTTCATACTTTGTATTTCTGGTAACTGTGGCGGTCTTTATTGTTTACTGGTAAATTACTGTTTTTAAGTATTATTTTTACCCTTGGACAAACCTATTAGTTCAAGTTAGGAATTGTAGTTTGCATATAGTCAACTTTAACGGAAGCAACTCCAGAAATTGAAGTGCTAAATAATACTTTTCACAATCCAAGATCGTCGCATTATATTCTAGAGAGTTAAAATGACGCGGTTGAATTGAAGGTGCTAACAAAGTAACCAGAATTAAGCCAAAATATATTATTATAGTAACGGTTAGATTCATAGATGTAAATTATATGTTTAAATATACTAACAGATCCCCTATAACTATATTTTTTTTGTTAAAATTGCACCATTAAATATCTTTGACAATTTTATGTTCTTATTTCAATCAACATTTATGAATCACCAAAAGCGTCCATGTTACTTGCACTACTAGAAAGGCCTCAAATTGCGACGGCCTATTTTGACGGCTAACGACGGCCAAAAAGCGGCCGTCGCTGGCCGTCGCTAGCCGTCGCTTTACCTGAAGCTTTATTTCCACCGTGGCCTTTCTTCCCCGATTCAGTTAAACATAACAAAAAAAAAACTAAAACCCTACCCGTCGCCCCAATTTCCAGCAGCCGATTTCATCAACCAAAACTCGATTTTATCTTCTCAAATTGCTCCGGTATGACTTCTAATCCCTATTATATGTTTAATTAGGGTTATTTAGGGTTATTTAGGGTTATTTAGGATTGTTTTGTATATTCATGTGGGGTTTCAAATTGGTTGTTTATGAGTATGAAATTTGTTGTGTTGTGAGATGCATATGATATCGATAATGTTATACATTGATTTGGGAATTAGTGGAGTTGATTAGGTGGTTGAAATCGTTGATTAATCACATATGTGCTTGATTTAGGAGCATGACAACGACGATTATCATGTATATAATTGGGTTTTCGTTGATTGTGTTGTAGTATCATTTGAGGAAAAAAAATTATAAATTTATAATTTATAACTTTAAACTAAAATTACGCAAAAGTAACGCAAACTAATTTATACTTCACAATTTTCATTGTCATGTTATTTTATAAATTGAAAGTACAAATTGAAAGTAAATCAAAATGAAAGTACATGTAGATGGAAAAAGACGCAAGGCGCAACTAGGGAGTTTTTTTGAAGTTTAAGACGCACCTATTAGTGAAGCGCAAAAAACGCACTGTTTACATTTGTGTTGTTTTTTGGTTTAAACTTAGATTGAATGTTTTTTGACTACTTATGTGAACCCTTAGAAAAATTTGGCCCCGTCCGACAAGTGTTGTATATGATCGTTATATGGGTATTCGTTTTTACACAAAACGGAAATTTATATTCATCTGATACAATATTCGTTGGATTTGTCCTAGTATATTGGACAAGTTACAAATATAATAACGTAAGCATATTTTATAAATCATTTCAGTTTAAACGGTTAACAAAGTTTCGATGGCACTTCCTATTTGTTCCCTGTGTACACGCATCTGTGTATGATACAGGGACCAAAGGGAAGTGCTGCCGAAATTTTGTTGAACCGTTTAAACTGAAATGATTTATAAAATATGCTTACGTTATTATATTTGTAATGGGAAGTAAGTAGACCGGCCGTCAAAGTAAAAAAGAAATAAACAAAATATTCGAAAACATGCAATAGTTATAGATGAAATTTTACAAAATTTAAAATAGTATAAAGTGTTACGTTCGATCGAACTTTCTAACATATTTGTTGCAAATTAGGAAAATGTTCGATTATTTTCGTGATCGCAGTTGGATGTATCAACCCCGAACCGGTAAGAAAGGGTCGATAAAGGAACATTTTTGTAATGGAGTCCAAGAATTTATTAGATTCGCTAAATCTAACAATCGGAGTAACGTAGACATTCGTTGTCCGTGTAGTAAGTGCAAACATCTGAAGCATTGGAAGCCAGATGTAGTAGAAGTGCATCTGTATAAATTTGGTTTTGTGTCGAATTATCACTTATGAGATCGTCATGGAGAACTTGTTCAACCTACGTCTAACCCTGTAGCGGTAAAGGACGATAGTACAATGATGAACGATAATACAGTGACGAATCCGATAGAAAATATGGTGCAAGATGCTGCACGATCAATGTTTCCTAACATTGAGCAAAGCGACGATGAGACTGGAAATGTTGAAGAGCCAACGGCGGAAGCAAAAAAAATTTATGAGTTATTAAATTCTGCTAAGAGGCCGTTGTGGGAAGGGTGTACAAGCGGAACCGAGTTGTCTGTAACCGCCGAATTTATCACTTTAAAATCAAAATTCAATCTTACAGAAGCTGCATTTACAGCAGTTGTACAAACTGCAAAACGACATATGCCCCCCAATAATTTGATGTGCGATAGTCATTATAAAGTGAAAAAACTTATGTCCTCCTTTGGATTACCATATCATAAGATAGATATATGTGTTAAAGGTTGCATGTTGTATTGGAAAGAAGACGCTCACCGTAGAAAATGCAAATTTTGCAACGAAGATAGATACAAACCAAGAAAAAAGAAAGGAAAAGAAGTTCCATATAAAAAAATGCATTATCTACCCATAACCCCCAGACTTCAACGGCTATATGCATCTTCCGCTACAGCGTGTCATATGCGATGGCATAGCGTGAGAACATCAGAAGAAGGAACTATGATACATCCGTCTGATGGTTCGATTTGCAAATCGTATCTTGAAGAAGAAGCCTCATTTTTTTTCTCTCATTACTTTAGTGAAGATGTGAACTTGTCTTTTGTAACTGTTCCCCGTAATGAACAAGTTGTTGAGCAGGAGTCTTCTCAAACAATGTTATCTATTTTTAGACAACACGGAAGACCTGCAGGAAAATGTGTGGAAATATGGTTAAGCGGTAATGACTACAATGTGGCACACACATATGTTCTGTTAAATTGTGCGGAAGTTGCACCATTTGTCAGGTAATACTAAATTCATGTACAATTCAATTACATGTACATATACATTTATTTATTTCTATTAATAAAAATTGAACATAACACATACATGCAGTATCTACGAATCACAACATCCATCTGGTGATCTCAGTACAGAATTCACTCGATGGTTTTCAGACTATGTTCACGATCCAAAAAACTGTGTTGTTAACGAGAGATTACGACATCTTGCTATCGGACCAAAAAGAAATGTCAAAACTTATCCAATATACTTTGTCAATGGATTTAAATTCAACACCAATGATTACGGAGCCGAAAAATTAACGTATAACAGCGGTGTATTTGTCAAAGGTAGTGATGATCCAGAGGAGCATATAAAAGATTTTTACGGCGTCTTAACGCAAGTTGTAGAGTTGACATATTATGTTCAGCCCATAGAGAAAATTTATCTATTCAAATGCAACTGGTTTAGCAATGTTCCTGGTTCTGGAATCAACGTGCACAAAGATTATAAGCTAATCGAAATAAGGCATACGTCGCATTACTACAAGTATGATCCTTTTGTGTTAGCTAAGCAAGCATTACAAGTCTATTTTGCTCCGTACCCATCCTTAAAAAAAGATAAAGCAGATTGGCGGGCTGTTTTTAAAACAAAGGCAGGATTTACATTTGATGGGAATAATATTCCAAACGAAGCAGCGTATCAAGCGGATTTTGAGCCAAATACTGAAATAATAATAGCTGATGGCATTGATGTTGGGTCGTTGAATGATGAAGCGAATGTATTAGTAGATGCATTTGTAAGTACTGATGAAAACGATATAGAGTATGAGACCGAGTCTGGATCCGAAGATGATGAAGAATGATGTTATGTTTATGTTATTTATGTACTACTATGAGCTATGTAATAATAATGATGTTGATTGTTCTTAGATATGAATTTACTTACGTTCTGTACTAGTATGATTTATGTAATGATAATGTTGCCTATTTACGTTATGCAGTATTGTTCTTCTCATTCTTGATTTATGTTATGATAATGATGACTAATGCTAATAATTCAAGTTATTTTGTATGCATATTATATGATTGTGACAGATATGTCTGGCGATAGACGACGATCGAGGAGTACATCTCAGCCTACTCCTTCACCATCTCCTGGAGCAGGATCAGGATCTGGTCCGAGCGGTTCAGGGGCAGATATTCGCCGACCTGTGGAGATTGTTCCGAAGAGTGGCGGGTAAATGTTCAAATTTATTTCAATGTACATTATTTAAAATATTATGAAATGTTTATATTAACATCTACACAATGGATTTGAGATTGAGCCAGCGGAGTTCATTTTAGAAGTATCAAGGCAATCTTACACAAGTAGAATGCAGGGCGCTTGGCCGCATTGGGATAGTATCCCAGCACATCTCAAGAATGTCATTTTAGCCGATTTATTGGTAAGTATTTTTTATAATAACATTAAAAATTAATATACTGGGAATAATTACAAATAAATGTAATATGCAGGCTGCCGTACGTGTTGAGGAGGAGGATATGCCCTCATTTTTGACATATTGGAATCAGAAGATGCGAGCGAACTATCGACAAATGCTTTCAAGAGCCAAGAAAAGCAGAAAAAAGCCTCAATTTATGAGTGATGATGTTTGGGCAGACTTTCAAGCTTACTGGGAGACAAGATGCTAAAGTAAGCTTTAATGATAATATTCACATTTATAATATTGATTGCATTATTTTACATCATCGTGTATCAAATTTAATAGAAAGTAGCAGCTAGAAACAAAGCTAATAGAGAAAAAAATCATGCTCTACACCGAGGCGGCTCAAAATCATTTCAACAGCACAGAAGGGATTTGGTATAAATTTTAAATATTTGCAGTATATGTTCAGATAAAAATTTAGTGTCTATAATCATGTCTTATCTTTAATGATTTCAGTTTAAAAAGCACGGACAAGAGCCTTCATTGGCAGACGTATTTAGGCACACACATGCGGTGGAGCACACCGATGAAGAAGGAAATGTGACGTATAAGTGGTCGGACCCGAAGAGTGCACGTATAATGGTAAATTTGTTTATCCGTATAAATTAACATGTTACATACTCGTTCATATCACAGTACATTAGTAAAATTTATAACACTTTTCTTATAATTATATTGCTATTGCAGGGGGAGTACGATGAAGAGGCTGCCAAAGCGATGGAGGCTAGTGGAAAGGAGCTTACAGTTGCAGATTCTGATGCCATATGGCAGTCTATCACTGATCCGCCTACTCGAGGAAGGCGATACGGTTTTGGCAATCAGGAGGTAAGACTTTTTTTAGACGTAAATTACTACAATCACGATGCTTTTAAATATGTAAACCAAGAATACGAGTTAATGGAAAAACCTCATGTTTAACACTAGGTAGTAAAAATTTGTGTATAAATCTTTAATGTGAAATTATTTATTTTACAGGCCGTTCAGCGTGCTTATAAGCGGTCGATGGAGGAGGCGACTATAGCGCGGATGCAAGAGCAGGTGAACGAGTTGATGGACTGGCGAAAAGACTAGATGCAACAGGAAATCGACGAGCGCATCGCGATTTACGTTCAGGAGCATGGCTTTATGCCTGGGGAGGGAGTAGAGGGAGATGATTCCGCTGTATATCGAGAGGAGGACGTGAACGAGGAATCAGAAGAAGACGAGAACGAGGATCAGGGAGGCGAGAATTAGTTCGTAGTGTAGGTGCTTATGTTTAGTTGACTCTGGTATGTTCATATACTCGGTTTTTTTTATGTTAAATGCACGTACGATATTAGATGGTGTGTTTGGACATGTGTATGACGGTTTGTGGACGGTTTTATGTAGTGTTTGGACATGTGCATGACTTATATGATGTGTTTGAACGGTTTTATGTTATGATGGGTTTTTTTTGTTTTTTTTATGTATTTGATGATTGTATGGTTATGATGGTTTGGTTGTTGATGAGTATCGATGAAATAGTGAGATAATAGTGGTGTGGTATTGGTTTTTGGATTGAATGGTTGTGGATTGGATTGTAGGAAAGGAAATGCTGTGCATTGCAGTTTTCTGGTTTCAGATTTAGTGACGGCTAGGGACGGTTAGCGACGGCAATTTGGTAATTATATAGCGACGGCTAGAGACGGCTTCCCGGTCAAACAAACTAATTGGCACGTCAGATGACACGTGTCACTGGCCGTCGCTAGCCGTCGCTAAATTAGCGACGAAGCCGTGGCTCTCGCCGTTGCTAATACTGTTGGCGACGAGAGTTTTAGCGACGGCATATAGCGACGGCTAGCGACGGCCTGCGTTGGCTAGCAACGGCTAAATGCCGTCGCTAATTACTGTGTGTCTTGTAGTGTTGATCATAATGTTATTTTGTTGTATGAAGAATTACCAATGAATCAGGTTGAAATAGAAATATCTCATAACTGGAAGTAAAAAACTACAAAATTGCATGCTTTGGTTTTCTGTAAAGCCATTTCATTGTAGTACTAAAATAAAATAATGGAAAAACAACTGAAATTTATTTGAATGATTGTGCCAAAAGTTTAGTTTGACTAATCTTACTATAATGTTATAAAAGTTTGCTTTTGCAGTAATTTGTTTTCACACTTTTACACTATTTTTTTTATATTTATAAATGCAATTGTGCACTTTTAGAGAATCAGTTGTCTATATTGCTTAAAATTCCGAATTACATGGCCATGCTATGCTTTCTATAAATTTGATATATTACTATAGCAAAATTAAAGAATTACCATTTTTTTAGCTATTCTATCACAAATTTATTTTACCGCCGTTTTTATATCTATATCATAAAAAAATTGCTTGTGTTTTCTATATTACTTCGGCATTAATTTTACTTTCATGTTAATATGTTATGAAATATTCACCTCCACTTTAAATATTCAAAGAAAGTTGGTGCATTTTGGTGGAATCAGTGTGATAGGAGCTGTACAGCCTAATATTCAATACGATGCTTAAAGAGAATTCAAGACACCTACAAAGGTGTTCTCTTCTTAGAGGATAGGAGTAATATATTGTTAAATTTAGGTGATAGAAAATCACGAATAGATGAAAAGTAAATATTGGCTTAATAGGGAAATGCATGAATTAATTGATTGTATTTGCATGAGATGGAAAGAAATAAATGCGGCATTAATTTCTTCTATTTATGCTAAAGAAACGGATTGATTTACTTTTTATCTTTACACATTTGTTGCTATGGTAATTTGTCTCCACTATATTATTACCATATATTGGTAATTTAATTGATGACTCGCATAGATTTGCACTGGCTATATATTGAAACTCTCATTCTTGTAATCTCTTGTAATTCTCTCATGTGGAATAAGATCTCTCTCTCTCTTTTGGACTGGACTTACACTATCTCGATGATAGTGAAACCAGTATAAATATTGTGTGTCACACCCCACGTCCATTAATGCCACTCTCTAAGAGAATGCATTAACTTTCATGGAGCGTTATAAAAGTATAGAACAGAACATCACAAGACAGATATATAAAATGACACTTAAAAATTCAAAATTTATTCATTGCAGCGGAAAAACAAAACATGTCTGGTTACAACATCAAAACCACATACTAAAGCCAAGTACACAAATATCCATCTTGAATAAAATTATTATCAGAGTACATAAAAGCAAAACCATAATCCCATTCCAAAATGCCATATGAAAGAGAAACAAAGTTGAGCATTACTTTCAGCACTTCCCGTAGAGAGAGAGAGAGAGAGAGGGAAATGAAAATCAAGCCTCGCTAGTCCCACCCTGAGAACTTGGGGAGGGAGGGGGAGAAAAGAAAAGAGGAAAAAAAAATGGTTGGACATAAAGTCTGGCGAGTCCAGTGACTTTAACAATATAATTAGTAAAGTAACAGGATAAGAACATAAACTAGATATAAGAGATGACTATAACATAAGCAAGTATGACAAGGTAAACAAGATGAACAATGTATAACATCGATTGCGCTTCAACCACTATAAGATATTTCCTACACCGCACCAATAATAGTCTCATACAAAAAGGTGATCCCTCCCTACTCCTAGCTGCACTCGTAGGTGCCCAGTTGCTCCTACGCCCACTAGTTGTACCCACTACCCTCCCTATTCGATCGGCTCCCTAACTCGTAGATACCCGTGCTGGCCCCATAGTAAGGTGTATCACTCCCTAAAGTGGCAACCTAATACTACTAAAATGCACGGCTTATACCTACACGATGCAACAACGTCTTACCTACCAGCCCGGAACCACGCACGCACATAACTCCATAGGACTTGCGTTGTCATCTCTCTTTACTCTTTTGACCTCTTACAATCAACCCCAGTAAGCGTGTCCCCTCCTCAACCTAGTTCGAGCTCATATAGATACTAAAAATGGGTTACTGGTTGAAAAGGGTCCCCACACTTGACACAAGCTCCCCTCCTAGGCTTGGTCCCCACTTGGATTTCCCACTTAACCCCTTTTATTACTCCCATGTCTTACCACATGTCTCATTATGGTTAAGTTCTTATAATTATGTTTCACATGCTACCCATGTCACCTACTTAACCCCTTTTTCTATTCCCATGTCTTACCACATGTCTTATCTTGGTTAAGTGTTCATTAATTCATTATATCCGTAATTGTGCAAGAACTCCCACATTAGATTACCGTTTGCGGTTGCTGGATATGTCGGGCGGTTCCGGTCAGACTTCTACCGCAATCCGAATCTATCCTCATGTCTTAGCACTGTTACGCTTCTAATTTCTACCTTCGACCTCTCACATTAGATTTCCGTTTTGTGGTTGCTGGATATGCCGGGCGGTTCCGGGCAGACTTCTACTGCAACCCAATCTAACCTCGTGTCTTCGACGTTCATTATCTTTTCCTTTTATTCATGCCCAATTTCAAATCTTCAATTAATGTATTCCAATTGTCCATAATTTCCAATTATGCTTATAATGCTAATTCAAGTTATGCCTATTATTCCATGTATACAAGTTGTACCAAATTATGCCCAAATCAATTTATAGTTATCAACAATTTATGCCAAATCTCATTTTATTACATATTTCCCAAACTTTTTCCGATCATCCCAACGTTATTCGTACGTAAATCTCAACGTAATATGCTTAGGCTCGAAGTTAGCCTATCTCAAAAGGAAAAAGGAAAAGAAGAAGGGAAGAGAATCAAACATCAAAATTGGCATAAACATATAAATATGCATGTGAAATGAATAACGATAAGATAGATCAAACATGCATATGATAATAGCAATTGGGTATGAATCTGAAGGATAACAAATTACAAAACCTGATATGATTCATCTTATTTACAGGCATATACATTAGATCCAATTTACAATCCTATCACAATTACTTTTTAATTTAATTATATGTGAGAGAAACATAAACTCACAGCGATAGGAATCTTAGAAAAGAGAATTAGTCGTTATTTTAGCAATTCTGATCTTGAATAATCTCTACTTTGATTGTTGAAGAAGAAAAGCTAATTTAATTTGAGTTGGAGCAGCAGCATAGAGGCGCCATGGATTAGGTTTGAAGAGATTAGGGTTAGGTTTATGTGTTTATTTATAGATGTATTAGGTGAATTAGGACCTTTAGATTTGATTAGGAACCATCCGAACCATTCAAACTAAAAAAACATGTCATCAGGAAACTGCTAGGAATCAACTAGTCGACTGGCCAATTTCAACCAGTCGATAGTTTTCACTTCTGCTTAAAAACGGTCGACTGGTGATAAATGGGTGGTCGACTTGTAACCGATCGAATGGTGAAAAATGGGCGGTCGGCTTGTTTTACAGCTTTAAACTTTAAATCTTCCGAGCTTCATAACTTCTTCATACGGTGTCCGTTTTATGCAAACTCAGGCTCTATCTCAAGCAGAATTCCAAGACGAACGCAATGGCATAACCCGTTTTACTTCATTCTTCTTCTAGAAATTAACTATTCTTAAAATTTTCAGTTTTAACATTTTAAAATTACGAGGTGTTACATTCTCCCCTACTTAAAGGATTTCGTCCCCGAAATCTCCAAGTTAAGAAGAATGTATGTCCTAACATCCATTATCCGTCTACTCATCCATCAATCACGGGCGTCCATTGTCCTTAAAAGATTTCTAATGCTTTCATGAACATATGCAAAGTGTGTGTATATGTCCTTATCCTAATGCAAAATCAAGCGGTCTACTGATTCAGTTGACCTCCTTAATGCAAATCATGATATTGTCATGCATTCATTATGTATGCAAAAAAATCCTAATGATACATATCATTTCTATATGAGTGCACAACCATTCTTCCAAATGCAACATCCATATGACAACACATTCAATATACATCGATTAATTTAAATATGCACACTCATCCATATGCAACATGAAAGTGATTGAGTCGGTCTAGTGCCTAGTGTGTGTAAATGCATCCACGCGCAACCACTAGCAAACACTTACATCCACTTGCATAAACCAAACATAACATGTCTCAAACACATGTTTACAACCATAGGATTTTCTACTTAAAGATCGAAGATACAATCGAGAGGATACACCAAACGATAGAACAAGTATAAATAAAGCGGTAGAAAAAGGTGAAGTTAAGAACATACCCTCAAAAAGGAAAGGGTATGATGCACGTATCTTGTCTTCCATTTCTCAAGTCGTGTCTCCTTGATCATCTCCCCATTGGACTTTAACCAACTTGACCTCTCGGTTGCGTAACTTCTTGACCTCTGATCCAAGGATGCATGTAGGAACTCACCTAATCGTGGCATCTCGTTCTACTTCCACTTCCCTAAGCATGCTTAGCTCCACTACTTCCGTGGTATCATGTAAACACTTCCGCAAATGCGACACGTGAAATACGTCATGAACACTACTAAGTTTCCAAGGCAACTTTACTCTGTAGGCCATCTGTCCAATTCTTTCTGTAATGGGGAATGACCCTACGAACCTTGGTGCTAATTTCCCTACAGATCCAAAGTGAACTACGTTCCTTAATGGTGATACATTAATAAAAATCGTGTCTCCAACATCGAACTCAAGATCAGTTCGTCTCTTATCAGCGTATGACTTTTGCCGGTCTTGTGCTGTCTTCATGCGTCTTCGAATCAAGTCTGTCTTCTCCGAGGTTTCCATAACCGTCTTGGGCCCAAGCAAAATCTTATCCGTAGATTCCCACAAACAAGTCGGTGATTTGCAAGGTCGTCCACATGGAGCTTCAAAAGGTTCCATGCCAATACCAATCTGATAGTTGTTGTTGTAGGCGAACTCTACTAATGGAAGGTGTTCCTCCCACGTCCCTTCAAAGTCCAAGATGCATAATCTCAAAAGATCTTTTAGAATCCGATTCACTCTTTGTGTTTGGCCGTCCGTCTGAGGGTGATAAGCGGTGGTCAAACACAATTATTTTCCTACCGCCTCTTGTAAGCTCTTCCAAAACTCACTAGTGAAAATGGGATATCAATCGCTCACAATACTAGAAGGTATGCCATGTATACGAACTATCTCTCGGAGATAAACAGATGATAACCATGTCGTTGTTCTTTTACTCTTAATGGGAATGAAATGGGCGCTCTTAGTAAGTCTATCCACTACTACCCAAATCCCCGTATTACGCTTCGTTGACCTTGGCAACCCATCGACGAAATCCATGGAAACACTCTCCCATTTACACTGTGGAACCTCTAAAGGGTGAAGCAAACCACCAGGCTTCTTTAGCTCAGCCTTGACTTGATGGCACACTAAGCATCCAGAAACAAACTCAGCCACATCCTTCTTCATTCCGGCCCAAAAGAAAACTTGTTTATGTCCATGTACATCTTCTCACCACCGAGATGTATGGTCATCTTAGAACGATGTGCGTCTTCAAGGACTATCCTTCTCAAACTCTCATCTCGGGATACACAAAGTCTCCCATCCCTACGTAGCCAACCTTTTTCATCTATAGTATACCTACTAAGATGGCTCGAAGACTCCCCTCTTATGAGCTTGTCTACTATCTCTATCATCTGTGGGTCATCTCGTTGTGCTGCTCCTATATGTCCCAAAAGCGTAGGTCGCACCTCCAACGATGCCAACAAACCGGGTACATAATCGATAGAGGGTCTAAAGTCAAAGGTAGATATGTACTCTAAACTCTGCCGCTCGTCAAACAAAGGACTCAAAGTCGACCTCTTTCTACTCATGGCATCAGTTACAACATTACCCTTGCTAGGGGTATATGCAATCTCAAAATCGTAGGATGCAAATAACTCCATCCACCTCTGTTGCCTTAAGTTTAGATCTTTTTAAGAGAACAAGTATTTTAGTGACTTACGGTCTATATACAACTCAAACCTCTCTCCAAGCAAATAGTGGCGCCAAGACTTAAGCGCAAAAACTATGACAAATAACTCTAAGTCGTGGGTAGGGTAATTCTTCTCATGGAACTTTAACTACCTTCCATCATACCATATCACCCTTCCCTCTTGCATAAAAACTGTGCCAAGCCCTGTCCCGCAAGCATCGGTATACATTGTGAATGGTTTACTCCCACCCGACAAAACTAAAACTGGAGCTGTCGTCAAAGCCCTCTTTAAACTTTGGAAAGCATCGTCACAGTCAACATTCCAAGAAAAGGTCAAATTCTTTTTCATCAACCGTGTAAGTGGGGCTGATATCTTCGAGAAGTCCTTAATGAACTTCCTATAATAGCCCGCCAACCCTAGAAAACTTCTTACTTCCGTTGCATTCCTAGGAATCTTCCAATCTTGGATTGCCACCATCTTCGCGGGATCCACTGCTATCCCCTCCTTAGAGACCACGTGTCCTAAGAACCTCACTTCCTTCCTCCAAAAATGACATTTGGAGAACTTAGCTTTGAGTTGATGTGCTCGAAGGGTTTCTAAGACTTCTCTAAGATGTAGGGCATGTTCTTCCTTGCTTCTAGAGAATATCAAGATATCATCCACAAAGACTACCCCAAACTTGTTTAGAAACTCCCTAAACACCCTACTCATCAAGCCTACAAAATATGCGGGTGCATTCGTCAAACCAAAAGGCATGACAAGCCACTCGAAGAAACTGTCAGGAGTCCTAAAAGCAGTTTTATCTATACTATCTTCAGCTACCCTCAACTGATGAAGTCCTGTAGTTAAGTCCAACTGCGAGAAAACTAAAGCACCAACCAACTGATTGAACAAATCATCTATCCTCGGCAATGGGTGTCTATTTTCTTTGTGAGTTTATTTAGCTCCCTATAGTCCATGCACAATCTAAGCGAACCGTCCGCCTCCGTAGCAAAAACAACTGGAGCACCCATTCCGAAATACTTCTTCTTATGAACCCTTTCTCAAGAAGCTCCTCTACTTGTTCACAGAGTTCTTTCCTCTCTCTCTCTCTCTCTCTCTCTCAGAGCCATATGGACCACTGGCAATGCAAATGGCTTTGCATTAACTACTAAGTATATACGGAAGTCTATCTCGCGCCTCAGAGGTAAACCCTGAACCTCATCACATACGTCATCGTACTCACGGACTACTCAAACAGATTGCAAATCATCGATGGATGCGTCAAATAATTCTAGGTAGCTAAGCATCATTGAACTCCTAGGGTCACAAGAAATATCAAGGGTCCTTCCACAACGAGTCAACAATCTAACTACCCTCCTTTCACAGTCTAGGATGGCACCATACCTGGCTAGCCAATCCATCCCCAAAATCAAACCATAGCCCATGAAACCAAGAACGTAGGCGTTGCATTCAAACTTAACACCCAAGATAGACACTCTCAAATCCTGACAAATCATAAATAAATGAGCTGAACCACCAATACAATTTGAGACTACAATGGGATCCATAACTAAACTAGTATTTAGCTGCAGTGTTTCAACTAACGAAGCATATATAAACGAATGTGAAGTTCCAGAATCAAATAAAGTTCGTATAGGATGATCAAAAAGGAAAATCAAACTTTCGACAGAAATATTTCTACCTCCTTCTTGCCCTGGTGCCAAGAGAGCATGAACCTGCCCTTCAGAAGTGGATCCTGTCCTCTGCCCTTGCACTTGTCCTTGCCTCCTTGGCAATCTTTAATCATATGTCCTACCTCACCGCAATGGTAACAGCCAGGCTTCTTCTTCTTTCTAAAGAACTTTAAGTGGCCAGGTATTCCACAATTGTGACACTTCCTTTTCTCTTGTCCCTTGTTATCCTTACCGCCTTTCTTTTGTTGTTGTTGTGCCTTCTTTGGATCCACTTTCTTATCCTGTGTCCTATCCATTTTGGCACCTTTCTCCTCCTCATTCATCAACGCCATATCAACAAGTTTCTCGAAAGTAGCCCCCATAGGAATGTGGGACATAACCAACCCGTGAAGCGGTTCGTTCAAGCCCTTAGCAAATCTCAAGGTTTTCTTATGCGGCGTGTTCACCAACTCTAAACCAAATCTCACCAACTAATTAAACTTGTTAACATACTCCTTAACAAATAAGTTTCCTTTTTTCAAAGCCAAGAACCTCTCCATGTGCATACTCTCTTCTGCTTGTGAAAGAAATTTCAACTCGAACCTCTGTCTGAAATCCATCCAAATCTCCACTGCACGTTCTCCATTCATGACCTCCCACCAAAATAAAGCTTCATCCTTCATTAACCAAGCAGCTAGTTGAACCTTCCTACCATCATCTACCTCAAAGATACCAAACAAGCCCTCCACTTCCTTGAGCCAATTTCTAGCCTTGACAAACGTCTCAGTCCCATGAAAAGGTTTTCTGCCCATCGCACGAAAGTCCTTACATATCTTAGAAAAAGCATCTACACACGGAGGAAGAGGTGGAACAATGAACAAAGAATCGAAAGAAACATATATGGCTTTTGGGATTATGTTTTTCATAATAAACCTTTCTCTTGAAAATACCTTCTTTAAAACATGTTTTTGAAAATACTTCTTTTAAAAATCTTTTAAAATACTTCAAAAGCACATTTTTAAAAAAAATCTTTTTATTTATCCTGATAACCTTCGGCTCTGATACCACGTGCGACACCCCACATCCATTAATGTCACTCACTAACGGAATGCATTAACTTTCATGGAGCGTTATAAGAGTATAGAACAGAACATCACAAGATAGATATATGAAATGGTACTTAAAAATTCAAAATTTATTCATTGCAGCGGAAAAACAAAACATGTCTGGTTACAACATCAAAACCACATACTAAAGCCAAGTACAAAAATATACATCTTGAACAAAATTATTGTTAGAGTACATAAAAGCAGAACCGTAATCCCATTCCAAAATGCCATATGAAAGAGAAACAAAGCTAGGCACTACTTTCAGCACTTCCAACCACTTCCCGCAGAGAGAGAAAGAGAAAAAAAATCCAGATCAAGCCTCGCTAGTCCCACCCTGAGAACCTGGGGGGAGGGGGGAGGAAATAAAAGAGGCAAAACAAAAAGGGTCAAACATAAAGTGTGGCGAGTCCAGTGCCTTTAACAATATAATTAGTAAAGTAACAGGATGAGAACATAAAATGGATATAAGAGATGACTGTAACATAAGCAAGTATGACAAGGTAAACAAGATGAACACGATATAACATCGATTGCACTTCTAACCACTATAAGATATTTCCTGCACCGCACCAACACTAGTCTCATACTAAAAGGTGATCGCACCCTACTAATCATAATAATGATAGCTTCGTGTACTCCTTGCTGCTCTCGTAGGTTCCCACATTCTCCTACCCCCACTAGTTGTACCCACTACCCTCCCTATTCGATCGGCTCCCTAACTCGTAGGTGCCCGTGCTGGCCCCACAGTAAGGTGTATCACTCCCTAAAGAGGCAATCTGAAACTACTAAAATGCACGGCTTATACCTACATGATGCAACAACGTCTTACCTACTAGCCCGGACCCACGCATGCACATGACTCCGTTGGACTTGCGTTGTCATCGCTCTTTACTCTTTTGACCTCTTACAATCGACCCCAGTAAGCGCGTCCCGTCCTCGACCTAGTTCGAGCTCATATAGATACTCAAAATGGGTTACTAGTTGAAAAGGATCCCCACACTTGACACAAGCTCCCCTCCTAGGCTTGGTCCCCACTAGGATTTCCCACTTAACCCCTTTTATTACTCCCATGTCTTACCACATGTCTCATTATGGTTAAGTGCTCTGGATTATGTTTCACATGCTACCCATGTCACCCACTTAACCCCTTTTTCTATTCCCATGTATTACCACATGTCTTATCTTGGTTAAGTGTTTATTAATTCATTATATCCGTAATTGTGCAAGACCTCCCACATTAGATTACCATTTGCGGTTGTTGGATGTGCCGGGCGGTTTCGGGAAGACTTTAACCGCAATCTGAATCTAACCTCGTGTCTTAGCACTATTACTCTTCTAATTTCTGCCATCGACCTCTCACATTAGATTGCCATTTTGTGGTTGCCGTATATGCCGAGCGGTTCTGGGCAGACTTCTACCGCAACCCAATCTAACCTCGTGTCTTAGGCGTTCATTATCTTTTCTTTTTATTCATCCCCAATTTCAATTCTTCAATTAATGTATTACAATTGACCATAATTTCCAATTATGCTTATAATGCTAATTCAAGTTATGCCTATAATTCCATGTATACAAGTTGTACCAAATTATACCCAAATCAATTTCATAGTTATCAACAATTTATGCCAAATCTCATGTTATTACATATTTTCCAAACTTTTCCCAATCATCCCAACGTTATTCGTACGTATATCTCAATGTAATATGCTTAAGCTCGAAGTTAGCCTAATCTCAAAAGGAAAAAGGAAAAGAAGAAGGGAAGAGAATCAAACATAAAAATTGGCATAAACATATAAACAGGCATGTGAAATGAATAACGATAAGATAGATTAGACATGCATGTGATAATAGCAATTGGGTATGAATCTGAAGGATAACAAATTACAAAACTTGATATGATTCATCTTATTTACAGACATATACATTAGATCCAATTTACAATCCTATCACAATTACTTTTTAATTTAATTATATGTGAAAGTAACATAAACTCACAGCGGTAGGATTCTTAGGAAAGAGAATTAGTCGTTCTTGTAGCAATTCTGATCTTGAATAATCTCTACTTTGATTGTTAAAGAAGAAAAGCTAAATTAATTTGAGTTGGAGCAGCAGCATGGAGGCGCCATGGATGAGGGTTGAAGAGATTAGGTTTAGGTGTTTATTTATAAATGTATTAGGTGAATTAGGACCTTTAGATTTGATTAGGAACCATCCGAACCACTCAAATTAGAAAAACACATCATCAGGAAACTGCCCGGAATCAACCAGTCGACTGGCCAATTTCAACCGGTCGACAGTTTTCTCTTCTGCTTAAAAACGTTCGATTGGTGATAAATGGGCGATCGACTTGTAACCGGTCGAATGGTGAAAAATGGGCGGTCGGCTTGTTTTACAGCTTTAAACTTTAAATCTTTCGAGCTTTATAACTTCTTCATACGGTGCCTGTTTTACGCAAACTCGGGCTCTATCTCAAGTAGAGTTCCAAGAGAACGCAATGGCATAACCCGTTTCACTTAATTCTTCTTCTAAAAATTAAGTATTCTTAAAGTTGTTAGTTTTAATATTTTAAAATTATGGGGTGTTACATTGTGTATCTCTTTGTTTCTCTGTAATAGTTATTTACTATTTTGTTGATGTAATAGAATAATTGCTATCAGATTAGATTGGTGTTCAATTGGCAAATCTAGATCCTGTTTATTATGCTTTCGCATTTGCGCAATCTTCTAGCACAACAAATTGGTATCGGAGCAAGGCGATTTGTTTTAGATTGTGCATCAATTATTTCTACAAAGGTTGGTAGATTTAGTGGTGATTATGCTATTATTATTTTGGAGAAAATGAGACTTTGGTGGAGAAGATTATGATGAGAGAGAAGAGTGTTCCAAGTTTGGAACTTTGATGTAGCTTGAGCTTTGATTTCTCATTAAGGTGGAGTTATATGTTTGTTCAAGAATGCCACTCCAAAAGAATGCGACATCGTAGAAAACAGTTTTGAGTAATTTCTTAGAGGTGGTAGCGGCCAAAGACGAACTGCTGGGGGTGTTAGCGACCTTTTCAAGTGTTTGAGAACTGTATAACTTCAAGTTCAGTTGAGAAATGCTCACATTCCATGAGAGATAGAGAGCTTAATGTTTTGAAGGGACCATTTGATTTAGAAATTGTATCTGATATAGCTAATTTTGGTGAAGGATTTAACGCCACTCAGACTTATTGACTTGTGATCCGTCTTGGAGAGTTCAGTTTATAAAGCTGATTTTGGAGGATTTGGTGCCACTATGATACATCATCGATTTTGTGATGCCATCTTAAAGGAGGTGCTTCACGCAGGTATGTGGAAGCAGAGAGAATTATCTTGCATACAGAGTTTTAGATTTTGGCTCTGTTTTTTGAATTGATGATTGAGAGAATAATTTTTGTCCTTAGTGGTATTGAGATTATTTTAGGATCTGCCTTTTTTTAAGTTTTGGATATTTGCAACATTTTGTTGGCGGGCGGGGACATAGTCTGAGCTCGTTAACATGGTGTGAAGAGGGGTAGTTCTGCTGGAACCCATTAGGAAAATATTTATTTTTGGTTTCTATCTCATTGTGAGATTTTGATTTAAGGTGGAGTTCTGTTGAAGAGTTTTATGTTGTGAAAAAAAAATTGATTCGAGATGGGGTGCTAAAGATATGTGATTTTGCATCAAGGTGAAGTGTTAAATTTAGGTGATATAAAATCACGAATAGATGGAAAGTAAATATTGGTTTAATATGGAAATGCATGAATTAATTGATTGCATTTGCATGAGATGAAAAGAAATAAATGCGGCATTAATTCTTTCCATCTATGCTAAAGAAACGGATTGATTTACTTTTTATCTTTACACATTTGTTGCTATGGTAATTTGCCTCCATTATATTATCACCATATGTTGGTAATTTAATTGATGACTCACATAGATTTGCACTGGCTATATATTAAGGGGTAGACTTTAGTGTAAACCCATCCCGGCGTGGAGCCAGTGATCCCCAATGGTGTCGCTTCTTGTTAAGATATGTAAACTCTTTATTTTGTAATCTCTTGTAATTCTTTCATATGGAATAAAATCTCTCTCTCTCTCTTTTGGACTGGAGTACACTATCTTGATGATAATGGAACCAGTATAAATATTGTGTGTCTCTTTGTTTCTCTGTTATAGTTATTTACTATTTTGTTGATGTAATAGAATAATTGCTATTAGATTAGATTGGTGTTCAATTGGAAAATCCAGATCTTGTTTATTGTGCTTCTGCATTCGCGCAATCTTCTCGCACACTATATATTTGCTTAGAACTGCATCTGTTTCTTATATTGAATATAAAGTTAAGCTGCATGTTATCTAATACCTTCTACTCCATAGAATTCTATGTCGGGACCCACACATCTATTTTTCCTAAGATGATTTCTTATCATTTCCAGCTGTGTTTTAGGTTATTTTTTGAATATTTATATGAATTCTGCTTTTACTTGTGGTTATTCGGTGGTTATCCATGCTGAATATATTGGCTGTATATAATAAAAGAAGGGATGGATATTTTGAAACAAATCTGAATGTAGGTCTTATTGAAATTATGTACTCATACAAGTTGATTAGCCAAATGATGGCGATTATACAAAGAATCTTATCTCATTATTGTTTGGTAATAAGTGATTTTGTTGTAGATCTTGCAATGCTATGCTTTTGATTGACACTGTTGTCTAAGCAGAGCAGTGACACTTCTGATTGATGTAATTAAGAAACAATTGATCTATCATGCTGGTAGAATTATACGAGGGCTAGTCTAGAGTCTACAAAAAGGTGTTCTTTGAATATCCTAACATAGTATGTGCAATTCAATGAGGTTAGATGATGAAGTCGCTTCTCTAAAATAGAAGCTAAAGCCGATGTTGTTTAGGTCAGAGGTAACTATGAATTTACAGAAATCAGTTTAAGTAATATTCCATCTAACATTACGTTTTAGCAGTAGTTAGTTGTTTCTTTCCAATTAATTGGTAACTTCTAGGTAATTAATTTTCTTTTCGTGAGATAGCTTAGAATATGAGAAAGGACTGTGATTCATTACCGGAATAGATGTTGAGAATTATCCTGCTTTTACAGATTTATACTATATTTATTTTGGTATTTCAACTCCAGACCGGGGATAGTATATCAAGAACATTCGTTCTTTGCCAGTGGCAATTAGTATACACTTCTTTACATGCTACAACTCCGTTCTTTCATTCACCTCTTATGATATGTGCGCTAAAATGAAATCATAGAAATATGCTAGTTAATAGTAATTTTACAATAACTTTACATAAGTGGTAAGCTTTCACTTTTTGTTAAGAAGTGGATGAGTACCAGTTTTTCGTAAAAAGCTTACAACCACAAGTTTGCCTAGGACATCAGTGGGATTGGGACTCGGGAGTGCCATAAAGCATGCTGCTGCAATATCATTTACCGAATGATGCTAAGGAGGCTTCAATTTTAATGAGTGTTTCAAATTACAACTAGGAATAGATAATACAATATTTTCGACATTAATATTTTTCCTTCCAATATTTTTGGATGATATGTACGCAATGGCATAAACCCAGTTTATCAAAACCAGTGCTTTATTTCCTAATTTATTGATTCTTTTGTGTTATATTTTAAATTGTTGAAATATATAAGAAGGTAATAATGTGTCGTTCACTCACTAATACCCATATTCAGTCAACATTTAGACAAAAACATGACTGACACGCGACATTTTCCTGCACTGGTGAGGTGGATCTTGATCAACATGGCACTTTCTTAATTATGAAGCTAATATGTACGTTCCTGCATGTGCTTATTATTTTAATTTATTTCCGACCATGTAAGATTATATTAGGATTATATATAAATTACTAATTTATATTTTAATTGATCTACTAAAAATATAAAATGAAGTTTCTTTTTTAATATCAAAAAGATTATTTTCAATCCTTCAAATTACATTAAAAACTTTATAGCATTTACTCCTCTGCTTCTCAAATCACACCTTTATTTGCTTTTTTCATGTCCCCTTAATTGACCAAAGTTATCCCGCATACGCATTACCATCTGACATTTTGTCTACGTTTACATTACCCACTTAAATTTCATGCTTAAGTATACAATAAACGTTATAGGAAATGATAGGAGGTGAGAAGTTTTCTTGATTGGCAGGCTATTATAGGAAATTCATTAAGGACTTCGCAAAGATATCAGCCCCACTCACCAGGCCGACGAAGAAAAATATGATGTTTTCATGGGAAATAGATAGTGATGTTGCTTTCCAACAATTGAAAAGGGCTCTGACAACAGCCCCAGTCTTGACCTTGCCCGATGGGAACAAAGTGTTTACCGTATGCACTGGTGCACGTGGTATAGGGCTTGGTGCGGTTCCGATGGAAGAGGGAAGGGTAGTTTGTTATGGAGGTAGACAGTTATGGGTTCATGAGAAGAACTACCCTACCCATGATTTAGAGCTAGCTTCCATAGCATTCACACTTAAGACTTGGTTCCATTGTTTGCTTGGAGAGAAGTTCGAGTTGTACACCGATCATAAATATGTCAAGTACTTGTTCTCACAGAAGGATCTTAATTTAAGGCAACAAAGGTGGATGGAGTTCCTAGCATCTTATGACTTTGAGATTGCTCATACCCCTAACAAGGGTAATGTGCTGGCAGACGCACTGAGTAGGCAGAGGATGACCTTAAGCCCTCTTTTTATGGAAGTAAAAGCTTGGAGTTTATATAAAAAAATTACTTTAGACCCACCAACGAATTTTTTTCGAGCTTATTTGCATCACTAGAGGTGCGACCTACTCTTATGGATCAGATAGGAGCTTCGCAGTGAGAGATCTACATATTTCAAACTGATGGACATACTTATTGAGAGCACTCATTTCATTCCAGTTAAGAGTAAGAGGATAGCAGCATGGTTGGCAACAATTTACATTCGTGAGATAGTCCGTCTTCATGGAGTACCTTCCAATACCGTAAGTGATCGTGGCCCTATTTTTACCAGTGAATTTTGGAGGAGCTTGTAAGAAGCATTAGGCACAAAGTTGTGTTTGAGCACCGCTTATCACCCTCAGACCGATGGATAAACGGAAAGGGTGAACCGAGTTCTTGAGGATTTTTTAAGACTGTGTATCCTAGACTTCAGAAGGACTTGGGAAGAGCATCTTCCTTTAGTAGAATTCGCCTACAACAACAATTATAAAGCTGGTATTGGCATGGCACCCTTTGAAGCATTATACAGACGAACTTGTAGATCACTGACTTGTTGGTGGGAGTCTACAGAAAGACTTCTACTTGGACCAAATATGGTTAGAGAAACGTTCGAAAAGATTGATCTTATTATATGGTGAATGAAGACCGCTCAGGATAGGCAGAAATCCTACGTAGATAGGAGAAGAACTGACATTGAGTTTGAGGTGGGAGACATGATTTTCATTAAGATATCACCATTAAGGAATGTGGTTCGCTATGGATCTGTAGGGAAATTGGCCCCAAGATTTGTAGGGCCATTTCCCATAACAGAAAGGATTGGCTAAATGGCCTATACAGTAAAGCTATTAGAAAGATTATCCGGTGTTCATGATGTTTTCCATATTTCTCATTTGCGGAAATGCTTGCATGATACCACAGATGTAGTTGAGCTGAGTATATTGGAGGAAGTAGAGGTAGAACGGGAGGCAACAGTTAGACGAGTTTCTGCCCATATTCTTGGATCAGAAGTTAAGAAGCTACGCAGCAGAGAAGTCAGGTTGATGAAAGTTCAATGGGGAGACAACCAAGAGGATGCAACTTGGGAGACCTAAGACAAAATTCGTGCTTCGTACCCTTTTCTTTTCAAGGGTATGTTTTAACTTTCTTTCCAAAACTTTTATTTACGCTTGTTTCTATCATATAAAGTATATCATATCGATCGAATCTTCGACCTTTAGGTAGGAATCCCATGGATGTAAACATGTGTTTGAGACATGTTATGTTTGATGAATACTAGTGGACGCAAGATTTTTCTAATGTTTTCTTATGGATGCATATGCACACACATTAGGCACTAGATCAGCTTAATCGCTCTCATACTGCATATGGATGTGTGTGTGCATTTTTCTTCTTTTTATAGATGGAAATGGATGTATCACCATATGGATGTTGCATTTGGATGAATGATTGTGCACACATATAGAACTTACATGTTATAATAGGACTATATGCATACATGATGAATTCATGGCATTGCATTTAGGAGGTCGACTGAATCAGTAGACCATCTGACCTTTCGCATTAGTATTGAGACATATACACACACTTTTGCATATGTTCATACAAGCAATAGATTTTTTTGAAGGACAATGGATGCCTATCATCGGCGGATGAGTAGATGGATGTGGATGTTAGGATGTACATTTTTCTTTACTTGGAGATTTCGAGGATGAAATCCTTTGAGTGGGGGAGAATGTAACACCCCGTAATTATAACAACACTAAAGATAATAAATTAGAGAATAATTAATTAAATATCCAAAATTAAGTAAAATGGACTGTGCCATTGCGTTCGCCTCGGAATTTTGGTCAAAATAGACACTTGGTTTGCATGAAACGGACACCGTATGAAGAAGTTATTAAAGTTTGTATACGCATAAGAAGAATATATACGAATAAAATAAGCCCAAAATTCAAAACAGTTCAAAATTCACGCAAAAAAGGGGAGCGGAAAAATTCCCGCCTAAGGGAGTCGACCTGAAACGACCCGCAAATCCGAGCTATCTGAGTTGACTAAATACACCACACGTCCAACCCAAATAACACAGACATACGAACCATTAATAGAAAGAAGATAGAGGATGAGAAATAGAAAGAAAGAAATATTAGAATAGAAGAAGAACGAAGATCACAACTCACAGCGGAACGAATAAAATATATTATATAACATAAGCTTCGAAATACAAATCTGTTTTGCACATACATACATACCATCATCAGAGTACACATAACATTTGATTCAGCGGAAGTAACTCTAAATAACTAACGTTGAAGCCTCCAGCTTCAAGCTCCTCCAAGTGTATCTGTAAAAGCCTGAAACACTTGACTGCCCGTACAAATTTGGGCACCCAAGAGTTTAGGGAAAACAAAACAAAATAAACTCTGGGTCAGTCATGGGACTGGTGTGAGTAAACTCCAACCACTTGTTTAACTTTTAAAAATCCTTTCAAAAGAAAAGATAATAGTAAGACCAGCCCACACATAAACATGGACGGTTTTTACCTTACTATAACCCAAAACACTTTGATACAAAAATCCAGTGATATTATAATAATGTCTACATCAAGTAAATAACCAAATAGTAGAACGCTTGCATCTCACGCTCCACATATATAGTATATAATCAAAAAAACCGCATGGCGCCTATTGGAGATTGGATTTCCAACATGACAAGGTATGGGACCACCTTCCGACAGTGCATCTCTAGAGGCGAATACACCTGGGTTCAACAAGAACGTCTTGCAACCCGGCCCACACATGACCGACCACTCATTTCGCTTGAGTGTATCGAATGTATATCACCAACGGTTGGACTCAAACCACCGTTTCCCGCATGGGCAGAATCGATAGATTTAGAACAAAAGGAATTTCTCTAGATAGGTGATTATACACCCTAATGGGTGCGACCCACATAGCCATGCTGCCTGCCCGATTTTTGTCCTTTCCCGGTTGTTGAGGCCTGAGGCTACGAATACTTACCATTCATTGATAGCACAATCACTTTGAATGCCACATTGTCAGATCCGTTAATCACTAGTTGAGTTTGCACAAATATTCTGGATATTATGCTAAGGGATAAATCCGTTGCAACCATATATATTCATACAGACCAACTCATTTGATCATTGGAAATACTCTGTCAGACATTCGTCCATTTACGTTCGTTCTGGGATTGAACGAAACCGAAGGCACTATTTCTATAAATAGAAAAGCCCTTGCACTTTACTCTGTCTTCAATATATTCAGCATACTTGGTTCGCAACGCTTATGCCGATACGGAGTGGTTCTTCGGATAATAATCCAACCGGTCTCTCCATATTGACAACGATGGTCAAAAACTTCGATAGTCTGTGATTTAACTATCGAATAAAAACAAGTGTTCATCCAACATATCAAACAAACCACTGGGCTCTTTAATTAATATTCATTAATTAAACCACTTCTCTATTTTCTCAATCAATATTTGTTAGCCAAATATTTTCAATAATCATTCTTGGCTCTTATGCCATTTGGAAAACGTTTCCAAATATTAACTTCTTTTATTTCTATATATTAGAAAATATCTCTATTTGCAATTGAAACAATTTCAATCACTTATCTCTATCCCTTTTTGTTTGCAATATTCGATTTTTATATTCACTTTACTATCGAATTCGATACGTCGATATAATGATCTCTAATTATCAAAATATCTTAAAAATATTCTAACTCCTTAAATTTCCGGAAAATTTCGCCATAACCTCCCCTGTATCGGGAGCATCGGGAAATTTCAAATAGCTTCCCGGTATCTTCCTCAATCAAAAAGAAAAAGGAAAAGCCAAGCGGCTTGCCGATACGGCGCATAAAACCCATATATGAATTAAACATGTACCTTTTTGTCGAGCACATAAATTATATACTTTATATACTTCATTCCATACCTGTCCAACACCTGTTCATCTGTTTTCAATTCAATTCAATACCATCCAATCGTTTGAATTCAATTTTTTTGAATCGTTCGAATTCAGTTTCGCTCCATTATTCTTTAGTTAGCCCTTTTGCCTATTTCATTTCTTTGTTTGAACATAACACGTTCAAATAAAATGTTCAACTTGCTCACAACCAAATTGAATTTCACTTTCAATTCTAGTTCTCTTTTTGATTTCGAATATAAATTTCAAATCGAATTTACTTATTTAAGGCACAATATCAATTCAAAAGCTCCTTAACTAATTTCTATTCAATTTAGTTAATTCCATTCAATAAATCAAAATCTGGTTTCTGTTTCAAAAATCATATTCATTTACACAACTTGAATTCGCATATATTTTACAACTCAACTCTGAAATTTTCTAAATCGAACTTCGGATTTTATTTGCTTAAAAATCCTTTTATAATATTAAATAAACCATTATGGTTTTAAAACGATTCTGGCGCTGTTTTTCTGAAAATTTGATTTTGACATATCTCAAAATCTATACGACGAAATTCAGGTTTTTCTCCTTCATTAGAAAACTATTATCAAATCGGTCCTGACGTTTCTTGTTTCGAAGAATTCCGACTTCAATTGAGTTCTGTATATTCAATTGAAGTTCGAATCGTCAATTTACGAACTGCAGCGCTGCGGCGAGTTCGTTTTAATTATATTTATATATATAAAACTTTTAAAACTTCGTTTATATAAATTCAACTCTATTCTAATATATATATATTCATATATATTTCAAATTCCATTTGAATCTTTACATTTTCAAATTCCATAGTTTTAAATCTTGTATTCAAATCCCATTTGAAACCCTTTATTCGAATTCCATTGCAAATTCCTTATTCGAATTTCATTTCAAATTCTTTATTCGAATTCCATTTCAAATCTCTATTCAAATTTCATATTTAAATTCCATTCAAATCACATTTGAATTCTTCCTTGAAATACTATATTTCAAATTCTATTCAATCCTTCTTTGAAATTCTATATATTTCAAATTCTATTCAATTTCTTCTTTGAAATTCTATATATTTCAAATTCTATTTTGAAATTCAACATTTAAAATCTCTTTTTGAATTTCTTTATTCGAATTCCTTTGAATTCAAATTTTATTTAAATTTCTTGAATTCAAATTCTATTTTGATTCTAATTTCGTCTATTCAAATTCTATTTGAACTTCTATTTGAATTTCTAATATTCAATTTCCCTTTTTCTTTTATTTAAAATTCAAATATTTAAACTTCTTTTCTAATTCTACTATTCAATTGTTATACTCAAAATTTCATTTGAGATATATATTTAAATTTCATTTTCACATCTTATTTTGAAATTCCATTTCAAATTTCAATTTCACGCTTGTATTTCTATTTCTGAATTATCAAATGATAATTCTTTTCACTTCATTTATAACTTCGTTATAAAGGAACTATTTATAAACTTCGTTAAAAGAAACTACTTGTTTTATTTTTTTCAAAAACAAGTTTATATTTTATTTCCATTTAAAATTCAAATTCTATTTAAAAATAGAAATTTCCTTTTTAAAATCTCAAATATCCTTTTCACGATATTTTTAAATATCATTACTTAAGCCCAGTGATTAAACATACAAAGCAACCAATTATTTATTTTTCTAACACATCATATATAACAATATATATGCAAACAAATAAACAAACAGATAATATATTTTTGAGGAATCCAGTTGGATTCCTCCAACCTGTTTTCCTGCATCCACAGACGTTAGCACATAAATAATACCCATTCTGCTTCGGGGCAGAATATCGCGGTACAGAAGGTCATCCACTAATCATAGCGTGGGGCGTATAGGGTAATCATCCGCTATGAAACCGCGGGCATCCGCTAATGAGACTGCGGGAATCCAACCAACCAATCAACCCAATATATATATAATAGCCTAGATAACTAATATATATAAAACAAGCAGAAACATTCAAACAAGCAACAAACAATTATTTTTAACGAAATAAAAATAATTATAAATAAAAGGTGAGTGAGATTTACTCACCGTGATTGCAGTTGTCGAATATCCTGTGAAATTCAAATCTTACTGCTTCGAATCGCCTCGAATGAATTTTATCGTGTACCTATGATAATTTTATTTAAATTTACAGGTTAAACATCTATTCATTTAAATTTACTATTCAAACGAATAACTAATTTTCTTATATATTTTAATTAACCAAGTTAAACATTAATTTGCATACTCAACTTTTAGTCTATGGATTTTATTTCTATACCAATTTATTTCTTTATATAACTGATTTTATAAATTGATTTTCTTTAAATAAATGACAAACTAATTCTCTATTTAAATTTATGACACACTAATTAATTCTTTAACTAAACTAGACTAACTAAATAAATAAATTATTAACTAAAAAAAATTTAATAAATTACCTAAATCCATCCTCTTCACTTCATCAGCCCCTAAAACCGCTATTCTCCATTATGACAATTCATCGAACGCTTTGCAAGCATCTCTATTTCCTTTACTAAACAGACAGGGTCGCCCTTCTTCCTGAACCTCCCTGTGATGGCGTTGTTTTCCAGGCCGACCCCTACAATTTCTTCACATCAGCTTCCACCGATGAGATCAGTAAACTGTCGCGCTCCCTGAACCCTCATCGCAGTCATCCCCACCAAGCTATCCTCCCAAACCTCACCACGAAGATACTGTCGCACCTCCTTCATCATCAAACCAACATCAGAACCCCGACATTACCAAGTTCGCACAGACCGCTCCCCTCATAAATCCCACTTTCGCACTCATCAGTACCCCCAGGTCGACCTCCACTCAATCCCAAAGTTTAGCTTCTTCTGCCGCCAAAATCCCCAACGTCGATCCTCCCGGTTCCTCTATTAGACCGTCGACTCCACCTCTCAGCGTCGCACCCCATAAATAAACTTTCAAAAAGGGACATCGACCATTTGATTTCGATTAATTGAACAGCGGCTTCGATTTTAGGAAGAAAAGAAAAAGACTTCAATTTCCACTTTGGTTATGAGTTAAAGAAATGGACGACGCAGGAAGGATCTTGGGTGATTTATAGATGCGAAGGGGAACATTTTTTTCAGCTCGAAGCAAAGAATAAGTCTGCGAGAGTAGCCTTTTAGGTCTGCGCCATTAATATGTGTTTCTTTGGTATCGACCAAAGGAGACAGAAAATTTAGCTCGAGAAAACTTAGGTCTGCGAATTAAAGAATAGAGGTCGGCTGAAAAATTTGGTTTTATTTTATATAATATACCTCACGGTCCCTAGTTTTGAAAACCCGAACCGCTTATTTTAACTTAACGAATTCGACTTAAATTTTTATTCGATTATATGAAGATAACAAATTTTAAATCGACAATTATTATTAAATTCAACTGACAAAAATACAAATTGATTTCAAAATAAAAGTTTAATTCTTTGATAATAATCATCATTGTTCTATTCCAATACAGGATTTATATCAATCAACAGAATTGTTTCAACTCAATTTTTAACTTGCGAATTCAATTATATTTTGTTCTCGTATTCTGATAATAAATCGTTTATCGATTATAAATCGATAATTCAATATATAAAAATTCTTTTATATTATCAATTCAATATTTAAGCGATATTAAATATTTAAAATAACCGTTCGAAAAATCTGGGTCGTTACATTCTTCCCCCCTTAAAATAATTTCGTCCTCGAAATTGCTAAGATAGGAAAAATGGTACAAACTCATTACTTTACAAAAACCCACTGAAGTTGAAACTCAAACATTTCTTATTTCAACAAATTCAATTCTACCAAAACTTTTGGTCTTCACACATTTGATTCGAATGATCTACGATCAATCCATTTATATCCAATCTATATTTCAATAAACCTATTCAAATTGATTCTAATCAATTCATTCACTTCGACCCATTTAACTTGTTTAAGTTAAATTTAAATTCCGGAATTCAAATCCCTGGGTTTTTCTTTCAAATTCTTTTTGAAATCCCATAAATATATACATATATTTATTTCCATCATAAATTCAAAACATTTGAATATTCAAACCAATTTGTTTTCTTTCCAACAAATTTCCATCTAAAACTTTTTCTAAGGTAGCAATTCATCACTTAGAAACTCGGAAATGAACACTGATGATGTTGCAATCATCATCAGAATTATTTCCCAGCCACTGAAGTGAGTTCAGTGCTTTATTATTTCAAAATCCATCTAAAATGATTTTCTTTCAAACGGTCTTTTCAAAACAAAGCTATATTCTTTTAATATACTTTGAAAAAATATTTTCAACTTCCCAGGATTTTGAATTCTTAATTCCGGTTTGAATTTAATTCTAATTCATCTCATTTGTATATTTAATTTCTATACAAATCTACTCTGGTTATAAATAACCATTCTAAATTTATAATCTCATTTGATTATAAAGTCAACATCCAACACATCCATATAATAATAATTCTAGAAAATTATTCTTTCTATATCAAAATAGAAATTTGGGTAAAATTATTTCATCTACCCACTTAAAAACAATATCGTGTTCAATCTTCTGTTCAAGTATTTAGAAACTCCTATCGACGTCGTGGCGTCCCACGATTCGACCAGAATTCATAAACTACTCAACAGACTAGCCAACACAATATAAAACAATTTTTATATCAACTAACAAATACGCTCTCTCGTATATATACGCTCAACTCATTCTAGGGTACTGCTGACCCTATCTCTAATGAGCACAACTCCACAAAGCCTAGGTATTCGCTCAACCTAAGCTCTGATACCACCTGAAACGACCCGCAAATCCGAGCTATCTGAGTTGACTAAATACACCACACGTCCAACCCAAATAACACAGACATACGAACCATTAATAGAAAGAAGATAGAGGATGAGAAATAGAAAGAAAGAAATATTAGAATAGAAGAAGAACGAAGATCACAACTCACAGCGGAACGAATAAAATATATTATATAACATAAGCTTCGAAATACAAATCTGTTTTGCACATACATACATACCATCATCAGAGTACACATAACATTTGATTCAGCGGAAGTAACTCTAAATAACTAACGTTGAAGCCTCCAGCTTCAAGCTCCTCCAAGTGTATCTGTAAAAGCCTGAAACACTTGACTGCCCGTACAAATTTGGGCACCCAAGAGTTTAGGGAAAACAAAACAAAATAAACTCTGGGTCAGTCATGGGACTGGTGTGAGTAAACTCCAACCACTTGTTTAACTTTTAAAAATCCTTTCAAAAGAAAAGATAATAGTAAGACCAGCCCACACATAAACATGGACGGTTTTTACCTTACTATAACCCAAAACACTTTGATACAAAAATCCAGTGATATTATAATAATGTCTACATCAAGTAAATAACCAAATAGTAGAACGCTTGCATCTCACGCTCCACATATATAGTATATAATCAAAAAAACCGCATGGCGCCTATTGGAGATTGGATTTCCAACATGACAAGGTATGGGACCACCTTCCGACAGTGCATCTCTAGAGGCGAATACACCTGGGTTCAACAAGAACGTCTTGCAACCCGGCCCACACATGACCGACCACTCATTTCGCTTGAGTGTATCGAATGTATATCACCAACGGTTGGACTCAAACCACCGTTTCCCGCATGGGCAGAATCGATAGATTTAGAACAAAAGGAATTTCTCTAGATAGGTGATTATACACCCTAATGGGTGCGACCCACATAGCCATGCTGCCTGCCCGATTTTTGTCCTTTCCCGGTTGTTGAGGCCTGAGGCTACGAATACTTACCATTCATTGATAGCACAATCACTTTGAATGCCACATTGTCAGATCCGTTAATCACTAGTTGAGTTTGCACAAATATTCTGGATATTATGCTAAGGGATAAATCCGTTGCAACCATATATATTCATACAGACCAACTCATTTGATCATTGGAAATACTCTGTCAGACATTCGTCCATTTACGTTCGTTCTGGGATTGAACGAAACCGAAGGCACTATTTCTATAAATAGAAAAGCCCTTGCACTTTACTCCGTCTTCAATATATTCAGCATACTTGGTTCGCAACGCTTATGCCGATACGGAGTGGTTCTTCGGATAATAATCCAACCGGTCTCTCCATATTGACAACGATGGTCAAAAACTTCGATAGTCTGTGATTTAACTATCGAATAAAAACAAGTGTTCATCCAACATATCAAACAAACCACTGGGCTCTTTAATTAATATTCATTAATTAAACCACTTCTCTATTTTCTCAATCAATATTTGTTAGCCAAATATTTTCAATAATCATTCTTGGCTCTTATGCCATTTGGAAAACGTTTCCAAATATTAACTTCTTTTATTTCTATATATTAGAAAATATCTCTATTTGCAATTGAAACAATTTCAATCACTTATCTCTATCCCTTTTTGTTTGCAATATTCGATTTTTATATTCACTTTACTATCGAATTCGATACGTCGATATAATGATCTCTAATTATCAAAATATCTTAAAAATATTCTAACTCCTTAAATTTCCGGAAAATTTCGCCATAACCTCCCCTGTATCGGGAGCATCGGGAAATTTCAAATAGCTTCCCGGTATCTTCCTCAATCAAAAAGAAAAAGGAAAAGCCAAGCGGCTTGCCGATACGGCGCATAAAACCCATATATGAATTAAACATGTACCTTTTTGTCGAGCACATAAATTATATACTTTATATACTTCATTCCATACCTGTCCAACACCTGTTCACCTGTTTTCAATTCAATTCAATACCATCCAATCGTTTGAATTCAATTTTTTTGAATCGTTCGAATTCAGTTTCGCTCCATTATTCTTTAGTTAGCCCTTTTGCCTATTTCATTTCTTTGTTTGAACATAACACGTTCAAATAAAATGTTCAACTTGCTCACAACCAAATTGAATTTCACTTTCAATTCTAGTTCTCTTTTTGATTTCGAATATAAATTTCAAATCGAATTTACTTATTTAAGGCACAATATCAATTCAAAAGCTCCTTAACTAATTTCTATTCAATTTAGTTAATTCCATTCAATAAATCAAAATCTGGTTTCTGTTTCAAAAATCATATTCATTTACACAACTTGAATTCGCATATAGTTTACAACTCAACTCTGAAATTTTCTAAATCGAACTTCGGATTTTATTTGCTTAAAAATCCTTTTATAATATTAAATAAACCATTATGGTTTTAAAACGATTCTGGCGCTGTTTTTCTGAAAATTTGATTTTGACATATCTCAAAATCTATACGACGAAATTCAGGTTTTTCTCCTTCATTAGAAAACTATTATCAAATCGGTCCTGACGTTTCTTGTTTCGAAGAATTCCGACTTCAATTGAGTTCTGTATATTCAATTGAAGTTCGAATCGTCAATTTACGAACTGCAGCGCTGCGGCGAGTTCGTTTTAATTATATTTATATATATAAAACTTTTAAAACTTCGTTTATATAAATTCAACTCTATTCTAATATATATATATTCATATATATTTCAAATTCCATTTGAATCTTTACATTTTCAAATTCCATAGTTTTAAATCTTGTATTCAAATCCCATTTGAAACCCTTTATTCGAATTCCATTGCAAATTCCTTATTCGAATTTCATTTCAAATTCTTTATTCGAATTCCATTTCAAATCTCTATTCAAATTTCATATTTAAATTCCATTCAAATCACATTTGAATTCTTCCTTGAAATACTATATTTCAAATTCTATTCAATCCTTCTTTGAAATTCTATATATTTCAAATTCTATTCAATTTCTTCTTTGAAATTCTATATATTTCAAATTCTATTTTGAAATTCAACATTTAAAATCTCTTTTTGAATTTCTTTATTCGAATTCCTTTGAATTCAAATTTTATTTAAATTTCTTGAATTCAAATTCTATTTTGATTCTAATTTCGTCTATTCAAATTCTATTTGAACTTCTATTTGAATTTCTAATATTCAATTTCCCTTTTTCTTTTATTTAAAATTCAAATATTTAAACTTCTTTTCTAATTCTACTATTCAATTGTTATACTCAAAATTTCATTTGAGATATATATTTAAATTTCATTTTCACATCTTATTTTGAAATTCCATTTCAAATTTCAATTTCACGCTTGTATTTCTATTTCTGAATTATCAAATGATAATTCTTTTCACTTCATTTATAACTTCGTTATAAAGGAACTATTTATAAACTTCGTTAAAAGAAACTACTTGTTTTATTTTTTTCAAAAACAAGTTTATATTTTATTTCCATTTAAAATTCAAATTCTATTTAAAAATAGAAATTTCCTTTTTAAAATCTCAAATATCCTTTTCACGATATTTTTAAATATCATTACTTAAGCCCAGTGATTAAACACACAAAGCAACCAATTATTTATTTTTCTAACACATCATATATAACAATATATATGCAAACAAATAAACAAACAGATAATATATTTTTGAGGAATCCAGTTGGATTCCTCCAACCTGTTTTCCTGCATCCACAGACGTTAGCACATAAATAATACCCATTCTGCTTCGGGGCAGAATATCGCGGTACAGAAGGTCATCCACTAATCATAGCGTGGGGCGTATAGGGTAATCATCCGCTATGAAACCGCGGGCATCCGCTAATGAGACTGCGGGAATCCAACCAACCAATCAACCCAATATATATATAATAGCCTAGATAACTAATATATATAAAACAAGCAGAAACATTCAAACAAGCAACAAACAATTATTTTTAACGAAATAAAAATAATTATAAATAAAAGGTGAGTGAGATTTACTCACCGTGATTGCAGTTGTCGAATATCCTGTGAAATTCAAATCTTACTGCTTCGAATCGCCTCGAATGAATTTTATCGTGTACCTATGATAATTTTATTTAAATTTACAGGTTAAACATCTATTCATTTAAATTTACTATTCAAACGAATAACTAATTTTCTTATATATTTTAATTAACCAAGTTAAACATTAATTTGCATACTCAACTTTTAGTCTATGGATTTTATTTCTATACCAATTTATTTCTTTATATAACTGATTTTATAAATTGATTTTCTTTAAATAAATGACAAACTAATTCTCTATTTAAATTTATGACACACTAATTAATTCTTTAACTAAACTAGACTAACTAAATAAATAAATTATTAACTAAAAAAAATTTAATAAATTACCTAAATCCATCCTCTTCACTTCATCAGCCCCTAAAACCGCTATTCTCCATTATGACAATTCATCGAACGCTTTGCAAGCATCTCTATTTCCTTTACTAAACAGACAGGGTCGCCCTTCTTCCTGAACCTCCCTGTGATGGCGTTGTTTTCCAGGCCGACCCCTACAATTTCTTCACATCAGCTTCCACCGATGAGATCAGTAAACTGTCGCGCTCCCTGAACCCTCATCGCAGTCATCCCCACCAAGCTATCCTCCCAAACCTCACCACGAAGATACTGTCGCACCTCCTTCATCATCAAACCAACATCAGAACCCCGACATTACCAAGTTCGCACAGACCGCTCCCCTCATAAATCCCACTTTCGCACTCATCAGTACCCCCAGGTCGACCTCCACTCAATCCCAAAGTTTAGCTTCTTCTGCCGCCAAAATCCCCAACGTCGATCCTCCCGGTTCCTCTATTAGACCGTCGACTCCACCTCTCAGCGTCGCACCCCATAAATAAACTTTCAAAAAGGGACATCGACCATTTGATTTCGATTAATTGAACAGCGGCTTCGATTTTAGGAAGAAAAGAAAAAGACTTCAATTTCCACTTTGGTTATGAGTTAAAGAAATGGACGACGCAGGAAGGATCTTGGGTGATTTATAGATGCGAAGGGGAACATTTTTTTCAGCTCGAAGCAAAGAATAAGTCTGCGAGAGTAGCCTTTTAGGTCTGCGCCATTAATATGTGTTTCTTTGGTATCGACCAAAGGAGACAGAAAATTTAGCTCGAGAAAACTTAGGTCTGCGAATTAAAGAATAGAGGTCGGCTGAAAAATTTGGTTTTATTTTATATAATATACCTCACGGTCCCTAGTTTTGAAAACCCGAACCGCTTATTTTAACTTAACGAATTCGACTTAAATTTTTATTCGATTATATGAAGATAACAAATTTTAAATCGACAATTATTATTAAATTCAACTGACAAAAATACAAATTGATTTCAAAATAAAAGTTTAATTCTTTGATAATAATCATCATTGTTCTATTCCAATACAGGATTTATATCAATCAACAGAATTGTTTCAACTCAATTTTTAACTTGCGAATTCAATTATATTTTGTTCTCGTATTCTGATAATAAATCGTTTATCGATTATAAATCGATAATTCAATATATAAAAATTCTTTTATATTATCAATTCAATATTTAAGCGATATTAAATATTTAAAATAACCGTTCGAAAAATCTGGGTCGTTACACGACCCATCAAGGGGTGTCGACCCCTGGGTCGACCCCATCAAGGGGGTGTCGACCCCCTCACGGTAGATCCAGGCGGAATTCTTTTGGCTTAATGTGGACTCCTTTCTTGACTTGGTTCGTTGGCTTTAGGCTATAAATAATACCCCATTTCTCTTGTTTCTCCACACCTAAAACAATGGAGAACTAGATGTTGGCTCTTCCCATATTAAATCAAGTCTTTTCTTCTTCAACAATCAACAAGAGTTATTCAAGTTTAGAGATCTGTGATTCAACATCTGCAACCCCTCTTCTATTTCTTAGATCCAATCACAGTGAGTCTATGTTAATTTTAGATCCAAATACTTAAAAGTTAATCTTGACATGACTATAACTCGGATCTAAGCTTGTGACTATTTGAATCATATCAGATCTGCTATAACCCGTGTATTTAAGTTATTCTGACATGATTATGATCTAGATCTAAGCCTATACCTGTTTATCATGTCAGATCTGCCATTGTTAGTTGATCTAATTCATTACTTAGATCTCATCATGCCTGTTAATGATGTCCATATTATGTTAGAATCAGTCTACTATCACATGTTCATCAGGTCTATTCCTATATGCCTATCTTGTGATTATGCCCAACTTTGTCATTGTATGTTTATTAGTTGCTATTTCTGCCATTATATGTCAATCTTGTTATTATGTTCATTTACGTCCTCCTCCCTTCTTCATTTCCCTTTTGTTTTTATAGCCAGGCTACCTTTGAGCTTAGGGATGCCGCTAAAATATGCAAACGAGTAAAATTGGAAACGAGGGGAAAACGTTAAAATTGGGGCATAACTTGTATTGGGAAATTTGGGCATAAATTGAATGTAATTCATGAATGTGGATTTGGGGCATAAACCGCAATTGTGATTAAAAACCTTAATTTGGGGCATATGGTGCATTATGAACATGACTTGGGAAAGGGGCATGAAAACCTATAATGACATAGGAATAATTGGTTAATAATGAAAATGCTTAGATTTACAGTAATTAGAAACTGTAATTGCGCTTAGACACGAGGTTAGATTACACTTGTGGTAGAAGTCTGCTCGGACCCGACCGCCATATCCAGCGAACACAAGTGGTGAATCTGATGTGAGGGGTCTAAGTGCATAAACACGAAACGTGCTTAGATATACGGTTAAACCCGACTTGTGGAAGAAGTCTGCCCGGACCAAACCGGCATATCCAGCATCCACAAGTTGTAGGCTTAATGCGGGAGATGTAGCGCATTGTAACCATAATTGAATGAATGGTAATGAACTGGTAATACTTAACCTATTTGGATCCATAAGGATTTTATGAACCTGTTAACTTGAGTAGGGGTTAAGTAAACCTGTTTGAATCAGTGGGAGAGTTAAGTAAATCTTGTGGCGGTGGGTAATATATATATATATATATATATATATATATATGCCCACAAACTTAACCTATTTTATATATTGGGGTTATGCAACTTTGTTAAGTAAACTTGCTTGGATCAGTAGGAGTTAAGTAAATCTACTGGCGGTGGGGTAATATTTACATACGTAGGCTTGATAACTTATATTGTTTTACTTGTTGGACTGTTAGGAATAACTGTTGAAATCCTAGTAGTGGGGATGCAAGCCTAGGGGAGCTTGCACCATCTTGTGTGTGGGATCCGTTTCAGTCAATAACCCATATAGGTATCAAATGAGTACTCTGAACTAGGTCGGAGTCGGGGCAAGCTTACTGAGCTGATTATAAGAGGTCACTTGGGTGAGGATGTCGACAGCGCAGGAAACCAACGGAGTCATGTGCATGCGTGGGTCTGAATTGCTAAGGGAATTAAGACGCTGTAGCATTAGTAGATATGGTTGTGCACATCCTGGAAATGAAAGTTGTCACTTCACTACAAGAAAACTTCAGTTTTACCTATGCCAAAATGGCATAGGCGGGGCGTAGGGTAAATGCAGTAGCTATGTATCACCTACGCCAATATTGGCATGGCTAAAACCTACGTAGGTAATAATAGACTCATGTCTTACCTACGCCATCCGTGAGGGTGTTTCCTACGCCATAGCTATACTATTATTTGCCTACGTTTTCCCTACGCCATTACCTGCCTACGATGTTCCTACGACATATTTACATCTAATATTTCGTGCTAACATTTCCTACGCCTTTTTTACACCAATTATTTAGCTACGGTTTGCCAACGCCATTTTTTTATGTTTTCCCTATGCCAACTCCACGATTGTTTTCGTGTAGTGAAACAAAATTACCTATGTCTTTTCTACGCCCACTATATGCCTTATATGAAGTAATTTTAATACATTTTTTCCTATTTCATCATATTAAACAAAAATCAAGTAGGCTTATTTTTTATCAATATAAATTCCAATAAAAAGATTAAAATCTAATCATTTATCATCAATTAAATTCAAATATATAATAAATATTACAAAGTCAACGTAACATTAATCAAGCTCCCATATGTCTAAGTGATACAAAAATATGTCCATGATACATGATAATGTATAAAATGTCACTAGGAATAAGAAAATTAACTCTCATGACGATCAACTTGACTCTTCATCAAACCGATGTCGGGACATCTCAATAAGTTGTTCATACTTTTTTTTAGCATATGAATTTCTCCATCTCGACGCTCCACCTTTCCCTCCAATTTTGCTCTTGTTAGTGCTTCTCCTTTGTTGATGTATAAGTGACATTTTTATATCTCTACATTTCATCAAATATTACATCAATTTCAATATTTTAACCAATTAAAATAATGTTTCGTTCAAATTTTAAATACTTATACCAGGGATACTGTCATAATAGAGTATAAGATCCTTTCTTTTAGTTATAGCATCAGTCAACATATCAAATGTTTCTTCCTTGACTTCATATGAATTTCTATGCCTTGATCTTTCAATTCATCAATTCTTACTTGATATTTTGCCCGCATTTTTGCTTTTGCACAAATAAATTTTTATTAGATATCCATTAAATTTCTATGCATAAAGAAGATTATAATTGCAGGATGAAACAACAAAGCATAAGCAACCTTTGATATTATATGATTCTAAACAACCAAACAATTTGCAATGAGTAAAGTCTAAGTAAAAGAATCACAAATCATGAATTGAATTGAATTGAACATGCAGCCAATAATTTGCATATAAAATGCATGGGCTAGAGAAAGAGAAATTATTGTATGGAAACAAAATATGTACCAAACTGTGTAGTGGCTGAATTAAGAGAACATATGGTAAATTAAGCAGATCCAAATTGATGTACCCAAAGTAGCATTATTTTGACAGAAAACAGGCAAAAAGCAAAATGAAACCATTCTAAAGGGATCCTTTAACTTTGCATGGACATGACCCATGGGATGCTTATCGCAAATTCTAAAGACAGAATGTGGTACACTGGATTTGCTGCAGCGTATATAATAGACAATATACATCTAAAGCAACAGTTTACGAATATATAATAGACAATATATATACACACACACACACACACACACACACACACACACATAATCTATATAAACTTGGATTCCTTCCATGAATCTTTAGTTAGGAAGAAAATAAATCAGTATGATAGTTTAAATAGTTTAATAAACTTGGATTCAAAGTTACAACAATGTTACTCTTTTAAGTTGAACATCTCCCAAAATGCAGCGGCAGTTGCATTCATTAATCCTCATACTACACATATTTGTACTTCCACTTCTCCAGCATCCCGGTAGTCCAAAAGCCCTCCACTATAAAGCTTGGCCTCTTTTATAGGTTGTAGCAAAACCAGTGTGACATATATAATTTGAAATATAATTAAAAAATACAACTAGAACTTAAGTATGTTAGTTTAATAAACTTGGATTCACAGTTATAGTTAATTTACAGAGGTCTAATATCCAACCAGGAATGGTAATATTAAGCATCAATCAAAATTCAGAACTGGCAAGCGGTGGTCAAATTTGTATTCAGGTTTACATCCATTTATCACAAATGGCAAGCAGGAGTCAAATTTTGATTATATTTTGGCGCATTATAGTATATCAAACCCATCAATGTGCCACAAAAGAACAATGTACACATATTGTATTTTTCATTGAATCTATTACTTATAATGGATAGCAGGAACCAAAGCATTAGGAGGATGACATCTGTCCTCTTTCACGTTTACACCCTATTCAGAACTACTAACCCTAACAGTTATTCTCCAATCTCGCAACATCCCCTTCTTCCACAATCGATTTCACGCCCTTTCCCCTTTTCCGATTTCACGCCCATTTCCCCTTTTCCGATTTCATGCCCTTTTCCCCGCTAATAACCCTACATCATATTATATGATGCGTCGAGAACAAAATCGCTGAAGCACACCTGTTTAAGGAGCAGTTCAACCTGAAAACGGTATGAAGATAAATTCCTTCCACCCGTACTCAAACAACATTGATGCTTACGCCGATACAACTGATTCATGCCCTATCCACGCAGTCTGAAAGTTGGGCTTTAAGGTAGATGATTTTTTTTTTTGGTATTTTCGATTTAAATTTTTAGAGGATTGTATATCTTTCTTTACAACGATATCATTGCATTTCAGATGTTTCGGGTACTGTATTTCTAACTGTACACTGATTTCAGATGTTTGGTTATTTAGATTTTCACATATGTAATTGATAACTGCTTCTCCCGCCTGATTATTATTTGATTTATATCACTGCATCTACCGTCCAGTCTTAAATACCCAAAAAATATACAATCAATTATTCCTTTTTCCTGCGTTGAATGAAACCACTTTCGATGATTGTGGATGTTTTTCTTCCTTTTGGGTGTTTGTCCTTTGATCCCAATCAACACAGTATTCCTCATTTTCCTCTAATTAAGTCTCCCACCTGTTAATTATCACCTTAATTTAACTGGATCAAAAAATCTGCAACCATAAGTACTCTGCATAAACTATTGCCTGGCCGATTTACATAATTATATTCACGTAAACCCCAGAAATATATAGCAACTTGATACGATATGCTTCAATAGGCGGTGGACAATCCCGTGTTTATGAGAATCCATATTCTAATTTAATGTACTAATCTGTGCTCTGCAATCAGTTTCTGCTTTCATCTCATGTAGCTTTACAGCAATTGATAGCAGATCGGTTATTTGCTGAGGTTAAAAAAATATATATACTAACTTACCTCTTTTTTGCAAATTCTTATTCAATGGTTTTTTGTGAAATCCAGTTTGGACCTCTCCACGTTGCTTCCGGAATTTTAATTTTATTGCATGATTTAATGGTTTTTGTTATGTGCCGACTTCGTCTTTTTCAATACATACAATAAGACAAAAAAAGAAGCGAATAATACTTTCTCACCTTTATACCTTATTTTGCTCAGTAATATAATTATTGTTTCCATCAGTGTATGGTGTATCCTATGCTAATTCAGCATCCCAGTAGTTATGTTACTGTTTTTTTTAGGGCACAGGCATCAGAAATCAGGTGTCTAACACCCCTTTTGTTGAGCCTGCATGTTACGGCTATGGAATTCATTGTTTCTGAAGAAACACGTAAGTCCTTGATTTTTATTTTTGAATCATATGTACAAGTCATCACTATTATTTTTCACTATGTTTGTACCATTCTTTTGTAACATTGAAGATACAAAATCAACTGTCAGTGCAAACTTACAACTATATAGTTGCCTAATTGGCAACATAGCTATTGAGCGTAACTGACATGAATAGGGGATTCTGACTTAGATTTCACTTTTGATAGGTATCTTATTCTGGTTTATTTCATTACTATTATTATGTTGGTTTCTAGCAAAAAATTGCTATCTACATATGGCTTACAATTGCATGTTAGATTCTGAACCTCTCTAACAATTACTGTAGACTGTATCGGTAATCTATAAATATTGTTTTATTGGCAAAATTCAAAAAAGGGTTTATCAGGATTTGCGATTTTTTTAATCTATTTTCTACAAGTGGATTTTTTAGTCTATTTTTCGATAAACGTTGTTCTACCGAATTAACTTCATCCAATTTCACTATCAACTTATGTCATCACTTACTAATAAATTGAATTATGCTTAAACCTTTTCGTTAAACTTGAAAGTTTATGAGCCAATATTTCTTTTACAATACAATGTGCGGTTTTGTATAAATATTTATGTTATTAACATATGTTGCTGATTTGAATTACTTCTGTAATTCAGAGATCATTTAGTTCATTTGGAATAGTGCATGTATTGTTGATATTAATACATCCAGTCGATACAATTATCTATTACTTATACTGGAAAGCAGAAACCAAAACAATAATAGCTCAACAAGTGGCATTCTTCTCAGGATTTACACGAACATGCTTTCCCTTTTTAATTTCCTCCGTTAGTTTCTGTAACTGTTCATTCTCTCCCATGCCGTCTATTTGCTTTTTCGCTTCCAATTTACTCGAAAACTACGATTGTACTTCCTCCAACTCTTCGTCCTTGCTGCTTCTCTTTAAAATGCCATAATTTTTCATGCCGACGCAAGTAGATCTATGATATGAAGTTGGATTTGAATTACTGGTAGTGGATCGAATTGAGTGATGAATCTCAAATTAATTTCCGTCCTTTGAAGGTGCATATAAAGCATTTTCTGTTCTCTTTCTTTTACCACACAAAACTGATTTTGACATATGGATTTTGATTGCATAGTCCCGATTTGGGGAGACCTATTAAGTTATGAATAAAAACAACAATTAAGATTTTTTGGTAAATAGATTTTTTTATTCTGTAGATGTATTTAAATCTAATGAATAAGTATTTAAATTTCAACTCAGTTTGCTTTGTTCTCTCTCCATAAAATTGTTGCTGTAAAATTCTGTAATTTACACTCCTTTGGGTTAATGGACATTTAATAATTTAAACTTAGGCAGTTTATCTTTTGAAGTTGAAAATGCTATGAATTAGTTGATATACAAACATATATCTCTGCTCAGAATTTTTACTGAATTAGATGATCAGCTACAATTTTTACTATTAATTGTTCTTTGTATGTATGACAATGCAGAAACCAAATTTCACAATAGAAGGCAACTCACATGAAAGAATACGATTATTCGATTGTAAGGCACATTCAAATATGTTTAAGGTTATATCTGTGTTGAAATTATTGATGAGAGTTTATAGTAGCAATACGTGAAAATCTGTTGCCTTCATAGCTGTAGATGTCTACTTTCATAGTTGATTAAGAGTATACGTGCATTATGGAAACAGGTGTGTTGTGTCTTATATAGTCAGTACATTTTTTAAAATTATTACTTACATTATAAAACGTGTTCCAATTTCGTCCAAGTTGGTGCCGGCAAGTCTGTAAGAAATGGATTCCTGTTCTCTACTTTTATCCTTCTCATACACGTTGATAACTTTGCTGTAGATGTCCTGTTTCTGAACTCACATGCATCTCTTAGCATTTTAGCTGCAGGTTTTATTAGGATGAAATATAGTCATATTATTTATGCTTTTTCCAACCATTTTTTAAAATAAGACTGAATGAAGAAACAAGTTATCAAGGTTACATAGATTGCAATGTATTTTAGTTAAAAATGCTATTATTAGCAGTGTAAATTTATAGTATGTATAAAGTTAGGATCACTGTTTACACCATACCTGATATCAATAGGAAAAGGGAATGGGGATTTTTTTTTTTGTAAACTTACTTCACTCATGTGTCATGCATGCAGATTGATGTTGAAAAAGCCCTTCTATGAAGTAAAGAAAGCAACTTGACATGATTTTAGGACTCAACCACTGGAGACAAATATAAATGCCTTCCCTGTCCAGAGCGAACATTGACCAAGTATTGGATACAACCGATCATTTTTACATGGAAAAAGGATCGTACACATAATCTTATAAGAATAAAGAAGAAAATAAATATTAATAATAGACTAAAAGACGAAGATATTGGTCCTGTGCTGCAATTCAATTTTTGTGGGACTTTCACTCTTTGGAGCAGGTATGAACCGTGTTGGTTTTTCTTCAAGGGAGCCTCCATTATCTCTTAAGTTTACATTTGGAATTGAATCTGAAATGAGTTTTGTCTGTTCTTTTGAAATTTAATCCAAACTGAGTTTTCTTCTAGGGAGCCTCCATTATCTGTTGTAATAAATTTTCGTTTGTGCTGTTTGGGATTTGGCCATACATTTATAGGAGTCTCTGGCTGTTGGTGTTGTATATATGTATAATATATTTTTTTTGTTATAAAGGATTTTTGTACACTCTTAAGAAAATGGATACAGCCGATAATTAAGTTATTTGATTTTCACTCAAGAATGTACCTAGTGTACTGCTAGCATTTATAATATCCATATATCTGTACAATTAAGGGCATACTCATTTCTCTCTTTTTGATTGGTACTATCAGTTTTCAACCATAGATAAAGAATGACATAATTATGTGTAATTTATTGTTTTGCAAGTAATATAGCAAAGAATGACATAATTATGTATAATTTATTGTTTTGCAAGTAATATAGCTAGCCTAAATTTAGCAAGAGTATGATATATTTTTAATTTTCCAATTTTTTCTTATACTTCACAATAAATTTAATCACTAGCAGCTTGATCCATATTTGTTTTATTATCTTATGATAAATTTGATCAGTTTTATCTTACATTATCGCATTTGTATTTATGATTTGTAAAGGATTTTCATTGTCCTAAATTTAATTTCTTGATAAATATAGTTAATTCGGGTAAAAAAGAAGGTTGCAAGTAAAAATTTGACATATTTTTTTTTCGCTTTTAGCCATGGATATGTAAGTCAACTTCAAATCTGAAATCATATCTACCTTGATGATTATGTTCGTTATACATTGTTTAAGCCAATGTGTTTATCAGCTGATATGTTGGTTTATATTGGTTCATGTGGCATATATTTCAACAAAAATTACGTTGAAACTACTTATAATAGTTTTCTAGGTTTTTGTACTTGCATGTGCTAAATTATACAATGCTATACAAATTTCATATTGACCCATTTCTTAGCTTTAATGTTGCTTATAAAAAGTATATGTTCAAATAGTTTATCTACAATCAATTTAGGAAAATACACCGAGCATCATTTTATTTTAGGACACTGTAAAAAACAATGCATATACCATCGACATATTCAACATAGTATATTTCCGAATTTGATCAGTTGCTATGTTCTTGGTTACATAGAATATTATTTTCATAAGCCCAATTAAATAAGAAGAGTAAAATACAAAGAGAGATACCCTTACTTATAATGACACACCAAATAAAAAAGATAAACTGAATATTTTTAGCATTTAAACATTGCACAATATTGATTAGGATCCATTCACCTATTGAATAGACAAGAAGTATGCAATCGAAAAAATGAATTTGGTAGCAATAATAGAATGTAGAAATAAGGAAAATTTGCTTCAAATATAAAAACCATACATTCATAACTTAAAAGTAGCTATTCATGCATCCTTAACTACTTTGTTTTCGACCATCTCTATTATTCATTTCCTCATCTGTATATTAAAATTTGTAGGTTTCAATCAATGAATTCAATATTTCTATGCATCGGCTAGGGCAATTCGAATTGATCCGCATCCTCAAAACCTAAATGGTTGGAATCCTGGGTATGACATTATCTAATTCTAAGAAGCCTTATGCAATGTTGAGAATGTTATAATCTGATTAGATTCATAAATTGGATCGATTTTGATCAGATTTTCTTTATTTGTACTAATTTTAGCATTAGGCAAAATAAAGGAGATGGTGCATGGTATACAGGAAAATGATAACATTTATTTTGCTAAGTTCCAGTAAGGTCACGAAATTACTTTTAGTATTCTCCTATTTATATTAATTTTATCATTTTTTTGCCACATCTGATTTTTGACACTTTATGCTATCTGTGGCATATGGTATAATAACGTTCTGCGAATGGAATAGTACAAAAAACAATCAACTGTGCGTGGTGATTCAACAAGTCTAATATAGGCATGTTGTGTTTAAAAATGATAGAAGGTGGATAGATGAGTTGAGCTAAAAGCATAGAATGCAGCCTTTGCATAACAAACATGGTATGCAGCATAATAAGGAGTTTCAAAAGGAAACATAGATATTTTTCAAAAATCTAGAATCTCGATTACATAATGGAAGCTTAGCGGCTAGAAAGCACGGATACGGGTGCGTGGATGCGGGTGCACGGTACGGGGACACGGGAATTCGACAAATTCAAAAATATGAGGATTCGGGTGCGGAGGGATACAACAAATATTAAAATACTAAAAATATATTATATACATGATTACAGACGCATTTGTAAATAAAACATCAGACGAATAACATAATCACAGACACATTTGTAAAAGACGAGGATCTAGATAAACATAAAAACAAAGATCTTATTTTAAATCTTGAATTTGGTGGAGCTGTTAAGTGACATGTTTAGCAGATTAAGCTCGATTATTATTTTTGGATAGTTTGCATATAGAACCAGTTAGATCCAAAGTCCAAACAGTTTGATTAATCTCAAAATAAGGTTAAGTAATATCTCATTTGTTATTAACATAGTTAGGCAAATTTTCTTCTTTTTTCGCTGCCACTTTCCTCTCTCCTTCGCTCCCACCAGCTCCATCTTCCTCCTATCCAAATCGAAGACCGCTTCTCAACATCGCAACCCTAAATCGAAGGCCACTTTCCTCTCTCCATCGCAACCCTAAATCGAAGGCCACTTTCCTCTCTCCATTGCAACCCTAAATCGAAGGCCACTTTCCTCTTTCCATCGCAACCCTAAATCGAAGACTGCTTCTCAACAAACCCATCGCAACCCTAAATTGGGGACACGCCAGAAGCCGTACGGGGTACGTACCCCATGCAACACCGCAGCACCCCCGCACCCGGCCGCACCCATTCGCGATTCGCCACCCACCCAGCCGCACCCCTGTTTCCCATCTTAGCGGAGATACTTAATCAACATGTGTTATACTTCCAAGTTTTTGTTGCAAAAGATAGTTTGGCAAAATAAAAATTAAATCATCTTCTCTTCTGTAAGAAGTTATCCTCGACTCTACAAATGAAGGCATTGCTGGATGTGTGACATGGAAATCTTACTAAATAACATTTGTTCATGTAAGTCTAATTTCATTGATTTATCCTTAACTGTTAATTATTGTCTTCTTATTTGCTTTTTTGGTCCCAACGTACAAGAGACACTGAAGATCCCTTATAAACCAATCTGTTTTTTTTATATTTTAACTTATGCTATTTTCTTAGTAAGACGAAAAAAAAATCAAACTGAATTTTGATTGTTGATCAGTAAAATGCCTGCCTAATTAATTAAATCAAAATTTGATAGTTATGTGTAGACCGATGCAATAATCTTTTCTGAGGAACTTAGTTTTTGGTTTTCTCCGAGTTCAACAAGTTAGGGAAGGAAATCGTTCGATAACACTTCTTTCTGATATCCGACGCCCCCAGTATAACTTACTCTCTCTTTCATTTCATAGAAGTAATTACCATTTCATGGTTAACCATTTGATGGACATTAAATTCGTTAAGATGGTAGTTGTTAACAAGTTGATCTCTTTTACAGTTAGAAGTAAAATTAAGTTTCTCTATTTCATTATTTTTTAAATGAGTAAAAGTAATGTAATATGTCTTCACTTTGCTTATTAGTAAACAAATAATGGGTTTTTAACTATTATAATTTATAGGCGATAAAAAGATATAGGAGAAAATTTCAAAAATAATAGGAGATGGAAAACAAAAATAAAAGAGTGATAAAGTGCTTTCACATGCGATGAAAGGTATGTGGAATTATATTGATGTTGTTATTATAGTAAAACTGTAGTAATTTTTTACAGTAACTATGGCTTATTAGTTTAGAAAGTATAATATGAATCATGACTACTATCTTTCTGGTGTTTAATCATATTATGATTATCTTTTTTAAGTAAGATTGTCTCCTAACACACCTAGGTAGATGATAAACTAATAAGTTGAACCATCATATTATGTATCTGGTGGCTCAATTCAGTTGGTTTCAATGAAACACGTTTCCTTTTATTATTTTTACTTTCAAATATAATATCAAAGTCAATAATGCAAATCTAACGAGTATATAGCTAATTTGGTAAACTATTCCAAAACAGACTCTAAGTCCATTAATCTACCTGGTTTTTTTCCTTTTATGTCCATGTACGGTAATTTTACTTAATTATATTATACTTAGGGTCTAAAATTATGTTATATACGTATTTTCTTATTGTGCCTCTACAGTATTAACTATCGCCACTTCCATAGGTTCTTGGTATACATAAATACAAAGAAGTTCTAACATTATTCCAGATGTAAATTATTTTACGATGACCAGAAATACGTTTGTAACTTTTTTCACAAACTCTTCTATTTGAATATTATTATGGCTTGAAGTTGAGTGCAATAAACATAAGTATTATATTGACATTTAACAAAAAGTGTAATAGTATTGTTAGTAATGATGTTTAAATTGATGCTAGCTCATAATGGGCTTTACACAGAGAAACATCTTCATGAGGAATTAAACTATTCTATATACATAAGTTTCAGTCCATGCTAAGCTCATAAGGTCTGAGCCGAACTTGGTATTGAAGATGTTTATATCTTTTTTATATTCCTTTCACTTAACCTATGGTTTGTTCGAGATTCTTTGAACAAGTGTGAATAATAATGAATGGGCAAATAATAGGAAAAAAATACCTAATGTCTAGATATCTAACTTCTCCTACTATACCGATATGAATATTTGATGTCAGAAAGCATACTTGGTTAGTTTTTAACTTTTACTTGGGATTGGTGATTGATTGTCAGAAGGGATATTGCTTAGACTCATAAGTCATATCCTACTCAAAGCCTTCCTGTTATGTTATCGATCTCCTCTTTTAGTCTCTCATACCCTTTGGAAAGCCTTGAATACATTCTTTAGAAACATTATTTCTCTCAGGTTATTTATTTCCTTACAACTAAACCTAAGACTGTCATCCAAAAAACCTTTGTCCTTCCATTACAATGTAATAAATTTCAATTCTGTGTCATTTACAATTTACTTAAGGGATGAGCACTTTTGACATTTTGTTGATTCTCAGATTTTTTGAATTTTCAGGTATGGTAATTTTAGCCATTTCGTATGTGATTTTAAGCTTATATATTTTGATTTATGTTTCACATTTCCCTTTTTACTTACTTTGATATTACCATGCAGATGATAGATGGTGATAGATTAAAATATCTGCTAATTTTTTAATTCAATGGATTTGCTAAACATATGCTCTTGAATCAATTTGCTAAACTCAGTTCTATTTATTTTGCAATTTTAATTTTGGCTTTTGCTGAAGCTTCATAAGTATTCTTTCACAGTTAAGCACCTATGGAATGGTTTATATGTAGAGACTGGCTGAGATTTTACATCGTTGGCCAATAGTGCAAGAAAACATATACTCCATATTCATGCAATATTCTGTAACATTTTAAAACTATTTGCTAACCAATATTGCATAATCCATGTTCATAACACAAAGATGAAGAATTGGTCCCTGGATATTGCATTGAATATCACATTGAATTGTCTACATTGGGCTTCCTTCCTTTTATATGGCTGCATCTAAAGCCTTAGGGAGTGCTTTACCCACTATATATAAGACTATCTGTGGAAGCAGATGACAGAGATGCTTATTAAGGAAGTAGGGATGTTGGAGAGAATATCTGGAGCCTTCATATTAATATCAAACAAAGACGTGTTTCAAGAATTCTGTATTTTTAGATTTTGCATTAACAATGACTTTTGTTCCTGAAATTATGTATATGGGTGATTTGTTTATGATGCAAAACCATCCACGAATAGTTTCTTTGATGTAAAATAAACAAAAGTTATATTTATCTTTCTTTTTTTAAATAACATTGACACTTCGTTGAAGCAGAGCATTACTTTTGATATTTTAATAACTTTATGGTTGCGCATGACCTCTTAAACCTTGGTTTAGAGCATACCACTTTGCATTTGAAGTAGAGGTCTTTGACATGTTTGATTTACAGTTGATGTCAATTTGTGTACTTGATGAAAGACATTTACAGCTTTAGTTGCTAGCTTTTGGCCTTAAGGTTATGGAGCTGATGGAACTTTTACCAGTGCGGATGGGTGCCATGTAGATGTAGCGGATCTAAAGAAGTTGAACCCATAAATCTTTAGGATTACTATTTGAGGCGTTAGGATCCCTACTTTCTAGGGCTTTTTTTCCTTTCTATATAGTCAAATGACGCTTTAGATTCATTTAAGAGTTGTAATTGAATTCTTCCCGCACCAGGTTTGTATGCAATCATTATGCATTGAATAGAAAAAAGCCCTACATTTCGGCTTGAAAGTTTAAAGTTTATGATAGAAGTACTTAAAATGCAGGTTCTACTGTAATTGCAAAAGCAAATTCTTCCGTTAATCCAAAAGCATTCATCTCTTTGTGCATATGGCAGAGCACATCGTTGTATAGTAAATATAACGAATAACAATAATTTTAAGAACGCACATAGCTGCTCCGTTGTATGTCAAATCTTCAGGAAGATTTTGCATCATTGAGAATTCTGTATTGTGTAGACAATTGCATGGTCTTGGTCTTCGCTTTCTATAGAAAGCCCAACAAATTAGCAATGGGGTTATGACCAACATTGATTTTATTTGAATATATTATTGTTAATAACGAATCAATAGAAAGGAACTAACTATAACTGTGTTCCTATTTTCCCTTATCGTTTATAACTAACATTTCTTTTTGTTTTTATTAATTGTATAATGAATTATTTACAGTAAATTGTTTTGTTCTAAACAATCAATAAATGTTGTACTTATATTAGTTGCTCAACATAAAAAATAGAGATGCTAGAAAGCCCAAAAGTTGAATGTGAGGGAAAATGCAAGTTTGGGCAGAATTCCTAGAGGGAGCACTCATTTTTAAAGTTCAATTAAAACCAAGCCACTAGATCTGTTTCACTTTATTATTTATTTACAGTTTTGAGCCTCATAATTTTGTTACATGACCAGAAATGTTGTGTAATGAAATGATTGTTAAATTTTACACATAAAGCTGCACTACTTTTTTTAAATAGATTTCCAAAACCATCATTGCATATAAAATATGCAAGCCAAACCCAAAGGCTATTGATATAGCGAAAATCCTGTAATAACAATACAAGCCAACCTCTAAGTAATCGTGCAAACATATGAAAGTTGTTGAAGAAAATGTAAAGGGGAAACAATAACACAGTGATCTTCTTTAAGAAACAACTTTCCTAAAAAGAAGTAAATGGTACGGCAACTGTACTAATTTCAAATAATACCAATGATGGAAAAGATCCACTAAAGAAATTCCTACCCGAAAAAACTTTAGATCCTAGAAAAAGAGGAGAGAACCGAGAAAATTCAATTAAGAAGAGGAAGAAAAAAAATCTTCAATGTCTGTCTCCAATGAGCATCTAAGAAATATGAGATGTTGAATGCGCTAAAAGATAAAATTAATTTCAGTTAATTAGTGAAATGACGTACATTCCTTACAGCTCTCGAAGGATCGGAACTGAATTACACTTCTAATTTTGATGTAAAAATAGAGTAATATGCAATATATTAGTGTAATATGATGGAAAATGTAATGACATAGGAAATGAGAACTCCTTGAAAGTAAGAGAATCCAGGCAGGTCAAGGCAAATGCCTAAGTTGGTGTTCAGGTTTTTTCCTACAAGCAGAAGACCAAAGGGAACTTAATCAGTACTGCTAGGGAGCATTTTTGCTATGTTTTGCAATTCAAGATGATCAGGTTATGGTTGAAAATATGCAATAGAATTATCAATTACATAACCTAGAACATTGTTTTATGATACATTTCAATTTTGCATTAGTGAAAATACTTTGCAAGCCACTGCACAAAATCACATTTCTACTTAACATAGGAAAATTCTACGCGAAATTAGTTAACAAATAACTAAAACATACATTAGTTCCTCGATGCCTCCTCTCTAATGCATTAATGTAAACGAAACACATCTACATATTACAAACATAAAATAACTATTTTGATATCATTACGAAGCTGCCCGTATGCGTAGCACGGGTCACACACTTGTACTTTAAGGATTATTTAAACTTCTCAAGCCTATCAATTAACATACTGATAACTGTTTCCCTTTACTTGTAGTTCTGGGTTCATATAATGAATGTGTAGTGTAACAAGCATTATATATTTATATGTATAACTTTATATTTATTATGCAACCAGACTGGTATGACAAGGTCTTTTCTCAGAGGAAATGCTTGCGTTTGCTACTTCAAGTTGTGTTTTCCTTTTGAACTTTGCCTTTGGTCCTTGTACATAATTTCTCAATTTTATTTGCAGCGACAGACTCATTCGATCAACCTACTTCACATGTTTGTACTTTTACTTCCCCAACGTCCGAATAGTTCAAAAGCCATCGAGTATATAACGCAGCCTCTTTTATACGTTGCAGCAAAACCAGTACGAAGCACATACGATTTGAAATTTTGGAAAAAAGAGTTAACTTTGCATTGGTCCAAAAGACATAATGTAGCATATAAAAGATAATCTAAAGCAATGGAGCAAACAAATGAGAAAAGACCATTACTGCTCTTTGTTACAATAGGGGTTTAAGGCAGTGAGTGATGCTTTCATTTGCATATAAATATATAAATATATAGAGTGGGCAAACTCATGAAGCATATTTAAATTTGTCTGTTGAACTATTCTGCAAGTGCAATATATATTGTCTATTATATATTTGTAAATTGTTGCTTTCGATATAAAATTCCGTGAATTCAGTGGATACTTCATTTACGTGGCAAGTATATTGTAAACAGTTGGACATTCACTAAACTAATTATCAATGTATATTGTCTAGTATATTTTCTTGTCCAGGTTAGGTATATGTTTATGTATATAAATAGAGTTAGTCAGTGTATATTAACTTCATTAATAATTAGCAAAAAAACAATTCGAAGTAAACACACAATAATTGAACCGACGTTTAAGACAAAGAAAAAAAATCAATGAAAATACATTGCTTTTGGAAGGTTTTCTTCTATTATGAATTGTTGGCATTTGATCATATGTTAGATTATGTCTAGAATGATGATGTATCTTTCTCCTAGCTCTAGAACTACATAGTTTAGAAATTAAACAAACATACGCTACTCAAATATCTATGATTTGGAAGTGGACTTGTGAAGGCTATAGACATCTGCAAGACTTGTTGGCTTTCCAAATTCGCAAACGGTTACAATTTTGTATCAAATATAGAGTCCGAATACCAGCTGATAAATTTTCAGCAAGCTGAGGCAGCAATATTTGGAATGCAGCTTGGCTACCCAAACACGACGATTGGATGATAAAAATCATTTGCTAACTCAATCAAAAAGACCTATTCCCATCTAATTTAATCAGAGGGTCCATCCTACCAAAAATACAATCAATACTATCGAAATTAAAATAACAACTAGAACTTACATAAAATAAATTAAGGAGAAAAACTTACTTTCCACTTTTATTTAGTCAATTATTATGCAAAACCCCTTCAATAACTAACATGTACATGTATATGTTTTACCTTCAGATTGGCCAAGGAATCAGACACCAAATCGGATCGATGCAATCTCCAAGGGTCGGATTGTTTCAAACATCCTTGGTTTTGGACTTCGACACTTTGGATTTGGCAAAAACGTTGGATCACATCAACTCGCATGGGCAGATCCTGATAAGGCCTTTATCAATCCATCGGATAGGAACCGATGCCAATGGATTTTAGGGTGGCTAATCTGACTTCCTTCAATGGTATCTAATCAACTTTGATTTTATTACAGTATTCTAATCAATCTTATTAGAATATTGTAACATAATACAAGAAATCCATGGTTCGAGATCTTATTGTAACCTAATAAAAGGCTGGAGCAAATTTCAAACATTTTTGGTTGCGCTTTGTTTCCTTAGAGCATGTTGCAACTGAAATAGATAAAAGAAATTAGGTTTGCAAATTGGGAATAATTTGTAAATTTAGGTTTAGGAAGGAATGACGAAGAGGGCGAAAAAAGGAGAAGTAATTAGATATCGGAGTTTGCTGGCATAACTTCAATGTTATATTATTTTTCTAATTTGATGGCTTTGTTTACACGCGGATGACCATTTATGACCATAAGATAGTTGAAATTAACTATAACATAAAGATACAGATTGGTCTTTATTGATCAGCAAGGATCGGTAATTTCCTAGACATCATTATGTTATTGCATACAAAACTGAGAAGGGAGACATGAAAATTGGATTAGTTTGTATTTTTATCCTTGACCTTTTTTTATTGACAATTATTTGGTTTTACTTTTCGAATTAATTAATTTTACTCTTAACTATTAATTGATTCTAGTATTAACCATTAAAATAATTGATTTTATTTTTGTGTCCGTAGAGTTGGCGTAGGAAATTTTCCTATGCCATTACCACGTCAATTTGAATTTGTAGAAAATTTACATAGACATATGAATGGCGTAGGAGATTAGCTATGTCTTTCGTACGATGAATGATATGGCATAGTGAATTTCCTACGCCTTTTCCACGCCATAATTACTTTTCTGCATACCACGATAGGCATAGGAAAGACGTAGGAAATTTCCTATGTCTTTCCTATGCCATTAACTCTTTCTACTTATTTCCTACGCCCTTCCTACACCCCGCATTTTGGCGTAGGAATGTCATAGGAAATTCTGTGTACAAAATTGAAGTGTTTTCTTGTAGTGCTTTAGGAAGTGATACATCCTACTATGGCGCTAGCACAAGATATCAACGGAGTAGAGAGCCGGTCGATTGGGGTAGTAATTAGGGTGCATCTAGACTCTGGTATATTTGGGAACCCGTTATTATCCTTAGGGTTAACTTCGGTATGTTTAGTTGGGATTCCTGTTATTGTATGGGGTTAAACTTCTCACTAGAAGTACATCTAAGTCTACCATCTTATACTTGTTGGGGATCATCTTGTTCATACAACACTAGTATCGGTGCAGAGAAAAAAAAGAAAGCACTAGAGAAGCGTAATACATTCTATCACGTTTATCCTGTTTTCCTTTTCATATCTGCCTTTTTATAATTTTATCTCTCTTATCCGCTTTATATGCCTGTCGTGATACTTTTACTTATTTATATGCTAAAAGTAACTGGACTCGCCAGACTTTATGTCTGGCCCATTTTGTTTCCTCTTCTTTCTCTTCCATTTCCCCCAGGTTCTCAGGGTGGGAATACTCAATCTTGATCAGGATTCTTCTTTCATTCTGCTTAGAGCTTCTTAGATGTACTGCTTGATTTCATATGTCTCTACTGTGACTATGTTTTGGGGATTATGCTTCTTTTATTAATGCACTCTGATGTTTTAATTTTTAGACAATTTTTTTAATGACAAACAAGGTTTTGCATTTCAGACATATGATGTAACAACGTTTTGAACTACGATGCTTTTTGCTTAATAAAATTTTAAATTCCGCTGCTATTTTATATCTATCTTGTAATATTTCTATTTCTGTTTACACATAACGCTTCACGAAACTTAATGCATTCTCTTAATGAGTGACATCAACGGATGTGGGGTGTCACATTAACCCTATATCGTGACTTTATCTTGCTCAACCAGACAGTCACAATGTAACACCCCACCTCCGCTAGGGTCACTCTCAAAGGGAATGCACTTGTTTAGGTGGAGTATTATCTAGGTAAACATACACAGAGATATCACAAGGCAGAACATAAATAAAGCAGCGGTAGAAATTAAAAACCAAATTTATTACTTTCAAGAAAAGAGTCAAAACCCCATATATCCAAGGTACAAATTATTCCATTACATCAAGTTCCAAATAAAGAAGCATAAACTTAAGATAACAAAAGTAAATTATTCCCCATAAATAGCAGAAGCAGCCATAGCATAGCTCAAGACCGAACCGTACATGAGCTGTCCGAAAGCAAGCTAAATCCAAGCTAAGAGCTAGTGTTTCCTCCCTGAGAACCTGGAGTGGGGGGAAACGAAAGAAAAAGAGGCGAAAGAAAAAGAGTCAGTCACAAAGACTGGTAAGCCCTAGTGACTTTCAGTATGAAAACTAATAAAGGTAACATGATATGTGAAAACTGGAATTAAACATAAGGATGATAACAGAACTGGTAGGATAATTAAGATAATATGATAAGTCAAGTCTAGCATCGCATATTCGAGATTCACTGCACCAACTGTACTAGTGTTCTAACCCATGTCAAGTATTAATCATGAAATGATCCCTTGGCCCAATATCATGAAGTGACCCATTACGGGGTCCTATGGTACGATCTACTAATCGATCGGCTCCCTACAAGTTCTAGCTCGTCATGTGTCTGTGTCATACGGCCCTATCCTGAAATGTAGTTACCTGTGCTAGGTCCACCATAGGGTGTATCAAGTCCTATGGTGCCAACCACCGACACGAATCAAGCACGCACAGTGTAAATCTACGGGTGCCCAATGCCTGCTTTTTCAACTCCGGACTACGTGCACGACCATAGTCCGCCAGAACCTACAATGGCGCACCTACTCAGCCGTCGTTCTGGTCTCTTACAATCAGCCCAGTAATCGTGCCCCACCCTGCCTAGTCCCAGGGTATCGTGATACATCCAAGTGGGTTACTGCTGAAAAGGACCGCGTGACTAGGGTTTCTAATGGGTTAAGTGTTGTCATTCGAATTCGTGACTTAACCCTATCCAAATCATGTATCAAGTTGGTTAAGTGTGTTCAAGCGGTTCATGACTTAACCCTATCAAATCATTGTGTCAAGTTGGTTAAGTATATTCAATTGGTCCATGACTTAACCCTATCATGTGGCATTAATTCATTAATGCACTTCAACCTCTCACATTAGACTAACTGTTGTGGTTACTAGATTTGCCGGGCGGTTCCGGGCAGATTTACACCACAACATAGTCTAACCTCGGGTTTTACGTGCGATATGACCAACTACCCACATTAGATCCTATTGTTTGCAGCCACTAGATTTGCCGGGCGGTTCCGGGCAGATTTACACTGCAAACTCAACCCAACCTCGAGTTGGCCATTTTCAAGTTTATCTATTTGTCATGCCCATGTTCAAGTTTTCATGTCAAAATTCATGTCGAGTTTTCATGTCATGTTTCATGTCAAATCGTGTCAAGTTCGTGTCCATATTCAGGTTCAAGTCATAACAACGTTCATGTTCAAGTTCGAAGTCAATTCATGTTTTACCTAGTCTACCCAAATCGTATTCTCATCGCACGTAAGCTAGAATCTATACAAATAAATCTAATTAGGGAATAACATAAAAAGGGATGGGTATAAGGTGGCAAAAGTGATTACTAGCATAGCATGGTATGACTTGATAAAAGATTATAACATTACTGGCATATGGAATATTGGCCCCAAACATAAAGATTCCAAATCTAGCAAAATAAGGTACTAGTCAAGATAACAGTTGTCATAAGGGAATAGTATAGTCATGGTAACGATTGACATAAGGTGATAGCATAGTCATGGTAATGATTGACATAAGGTGATAGTCATAAACTTGTGACTAATAGCAGATTCAACATGATAATATGAGGGGTTTTCTTTTTGATTTACAACATGAATAGGCCCCAAATCAATGTCATAATATATCCAAAAATTAAGATCCAAGATGAACAAGAATGGATGTAAAACAGTCATCATACATAGGTCCAATTTCAATTTACATCATATTCATATTACATTTACAGTTTAAATCTAAAAATAACTAGGGCTTACAGATCGTGGTTCGAGAATTAGAAAAAGAGAGTCGATGTTGAATCTTTATATGCTTAGTCAAGTCCTCATAGAAATCCCCAAATCAGCAACGTAGTTTCGACGTAGAAGAAGTAGTCCCTTTCTCTAACTTTTCAACCAGAATTAGAGCAGCATAAGGTCAGAAAGAATTTTGTGTAGAGAGACTAGTGTTAGAGGCTGTATATATAGGGTCGGGTCGACGAATGTAGACAGAAACGAGGCCAGGAACATCAAAGTGAATCAAGCTTCAAAAGTGGACTCGGCCACCAGGTCGACCCCCAGGTCGACCTGGTCCTGGGCAGGTCGACTACATAGTCGACCCCTAGGTCGACCGGGTCCAGGGCGGGAAATTTCCCGCCCAGTCCATCCTGAGGTTTGAATTTCAAATTTTGAATTCGAATTGAGCTGTTTTGAACTTGAAAACTTCGAAAGGTCATAACTTGGTCATACGGGCTCCGATTTTCGAAAACTCGGACTTGTTTCCAAGAAGAATTTTGAGACGAACGCAATGGTGCAACCCGTTTCCCTTGATTCTTATTTTAAAAATTAATTCTGCCTTGATTTATGGTTATTACCCGTTATAAAAACACGGGTTGTTACATTCTCCCCCCTTAAAGGATTTCGTCCCCGAAATCTCTAAGTTAGGGAGGATGTGTCCTACCACCCATCATCCATCTACTCAAAGCATCATCCACAGGCAACCATTGTCCTTAAAAGATTTCTAGTGCTATATGAACATATGCAGAAAGTGTGTGTATATGTACTTATCTAATGCAAAAGATCAGGCGGTTACTGATTCAGTAAACCTCTTTAATGCAAAATATGTTAGTGTAATGAATCCAACATGTATGAAAATTCCTAACATAGTTTATAATCTCTACATGAGTGCACAAACATTCATTCATATGCAACATCCAAGTGATAGCATAACAAGCTGCATCCATGTACAAGTATAAGCACTCATGCATATGCAACATGAAAATGTGACTGAGCCGATCTAGTGCCTAATGTGTGTCATGCATCCACTAGCAACCACTTGCAGCCACTTGCAACCATTTGCAAACATCAACCATAACATGTTTCAATCACATGTTTACATCCATATGGTTCTACCTAAGGTTCTCAAGATAAGATCGAGAAGATAACAAGACAAACGTAGATAGTAGAAGCATGATACGAAAAGGTTTCAAGTTTATAGGAAAAAGAGATCGAAAATGTACCCTAAAAAAGAAATGGGTAAAGCGCGCGTATCTTCTCTTCGGTTTCCCAAGTTGCGTCTTCTTGGGCTTCACTCCACTGCACTTTAACTAGCTTGACTTCTCGATTCCTTAGCTTCTTAATCTTCGTTCCTAAGATACGAATCGGAACTCGCCTCAATGTTGCTTCTTTTTCCACTTCTACGTCTTCAAGGATGCTTAGCTCAACCACTTCGACTGACTCATGCAAGCACTTCCGGAGATGCGAGACGTGAAAGACATTGTGCACCCCAGCCATCTTCTCGGGTAAGTCTACCTTATAGGCCATCCGTCCAATCCTCTCAGTGATAGGGAACGGTCCTACGAACCTTGGTGCTAGCTTTCCAACTTCTCCAAAATGAACTACATTGCGTAACAGAGAAACTTTTATAAAGACCATATCTCTGACTTTGAATTCTAGGTCTGTCCTTCTCTGGTCCGCATAAGATTTCTGTCTATCTTGGGCCGTTTTCATCTGTCTTTGTATCAACTAAATCTTCTCAGAAGTGTCCCTTATCATGTCGGGCCCAAGTATAAGTCTGTCTGTCGTCTCCCACCAACAAGTTGGCGATTTGCACGGTCTTCCATACAGGGCTTCGAATGGTGCCATTCCGATGCTAGCTTGGTAACTGTTGTTATATGCAAACTCCACGAGAGGAAGATGGTCTTCCCAAGTGCCACCAAAGTCAAGAATGCATAGCCTTAGGAGATCTTCTAGTACCCTATTTACCCTTTCGGTTTGTCCATCCGTCTGTGGGTGATAGGTCGTGCTCAAGTTCACTCGTGTACCCATTGCTTCTTGCAGACTATTCCAAAACTGGCTAGTAAAAATCGGGTCACGATCAATAACTATACTAGAAGGAACTCCATGCAACCGTACTATCTCTCGAAGGTAAATAGACGCTAGCCATGATGCGGTCCTCTTGCTTTTCACTGGAATGAAGTGAGCACTTTTCGTGAGTCTATCAACTATGACCCATATGCTAGTATTTCCCTTCCTTGACCTAGGCAGTCCATCCTTGAAATCCATCGAGATACTCTCCCATTTCCATTTCGGAACTTCCAAAGGATGTAATAGCCCACCGGGCTTCTTCGACTCGGCCTTTACTTGTTGGCACACCATGAACTTCGAGACGAACTCTGCCATGTCCTTTTTCATTCCAGCCCAAAAGAAAATACGTTTCATATCCCTGTACATCTTATCCCCTCCAGGATGTATGATCATCTTCGAGTGATGCGCCTCTTCGAGAACTTTCCTTACTAGGTCTCCCACTTGTGGGAAACATAGCCTTCCATCGCGCCTTAGCCATCCCTTGTCATCTATGGCATACCTACTGAGGTGACTCGACGTCTCACCCCTAATCAGCTTGTCCATGATTTCGACTATCTGTGGGTCTTCCTTCTGTGAAGTCCCTACTTGATATAGAAGTGTAGGTCTTAACTCAAGAGATGCAAACGTAGCAGTCAATAACTCAATAGCAGGTGTAAAATCAAAGGTTTCTATAAACTCAAGGCTTTTCCTTTCAACAAACAAGGGGCTCAAAGTCAACCTTTTTCTACTTAGCGCGTCTGCCACCACATTACCCTTGCCAGGGGTATAAGCTATATCGAAGTCATATGATGCCAAGAACTCCATCCACCGCTGTTGCCTTAGATTCAAATCTTTCTGTGAGAAGAGGTACTTAAGCGATTTGTGGTCGGTATACAGCTCGAACCTCTCCCCTAGAAGATAATGGCGCCAAGCTTTAAGTGCAAAAACAATCGCGGCCAACTCCAAGTCATGCGTGGGATAGTTTTTCTCATGAACTTTAAGTTGTCTGCCACCCTAGCATATTACTCTTCCTTCTTGCATTAGGACAGCGCCTAATCCCGTGCCGGACGCATCTGTGTACACCATAAACATCTTACCTCCATCGAGTAATGCCAAAACTGGAGCTGTGGTGAGGGCTCTCTTATGTCTCTGAAAAGCAGCAACACATTCTATGTCCCATGTAAAAGCTAGGTTCTTCTTTGTTAACTTAGTAAGAGGGGCTAAAATCTTAGCGAAGTACTTAATGAACTTCCTGTTGTAGCCCGCCAAACCGAGAAATCTCCTCACCTCCGTTGCATTCTTAGGAATTTTCCAGTCCTGTACCGCAACTACCTTTGCGGGGTCCACGACTATGCCTTGCTTAGAAACTACATGTCCAAGGAACCGAACTTCCTTCCTCCAAAAATGGCATTTGGAGAACTTAGCCTTTAACGAGTGTGCTCTAAGTGTTTCCATGACTTCCTTGAGATGTCTAGCATGCTCTTCTTCATCTTTTGAGAAGATCAAAATATCATCCATGAAAACTACCACAAACTTGTTAAGGAACTCCCGAAATGCCCTACTCATCAAATCTACAAAGTATGCGGGTGCATTCGTTAATCCAAACGGCATGACAAGCCATTCGAAGAACCCATCTGGAGTCCTAAACGCAGTTTTGTCAATGCTATGCTCAGCCACTCTAAGCTGATGGAATCCTGTGGCTAGATCGAGCTGAGAGAAAACAGATGCTCCCATAAGCTGGTCAAACAAATCGTCGATTCTTGGTAGTGGGTGCCTATTCTTCTTTGTCAGCTTGTTTAATTCACGATAATCTACGCACAGACGAAGCGATCCATCCGCCTTAGTAGCGAATACCACCGGAGCACCCCATTCAGAAATGCTTCGCCTTATGAATTTTTTCTCAAGCAACTCATTAACTTGTTTACTGATCTCTCTTCTTTCTCGCGGGGCCATGTGCCTAACGGGCAATGAAACTGGCTTGGCATCATCAACAAGATAAATTCGGAAGTCTATCTCGCGTTTAGGAGGTAACCCCCTCACTTCATCAAAGACATCTGGATATTCTCGGACCACTCTTACAGACTGCAAATTATCGTCGGACGAGTCAAGGGATTCAAGATAACATAACATGACCAGACCCTTAGGGTTACAAGAAATTTCAAGGGTATTACCAAGGCAAGTCATGAGCCTCACTACCCTTTGTTCACAATCAAGAATGGCTCCACAATTAGCCAGCCAATCCATACCTAGGATCAAACTGTATCCCATAAATCCGAGAACATAAGCATTACACGTGAATTCTACGCTTAAGATAGAGATCCTCAAATCCATACACATCATAGATAAATGGGCGGAGCCCCCAATTGGATTTGAAACTATAACGGGATCCTCAACCAGACTAGTACTTAGGTGTAGATTTTCAACAATATCAGAAGAAATAAAAGTATGCGATGCGCCGGAGTCAAATAAGGTTCGAACATGAAAGTCAGAAATGTAAACGAGGTTTTCTACGGAAATATTACTACCTCGGTCAAGAGCTGGAGTGGTGTTGAGAGCATGCAACTGCCCTCCAGAAGTTGCTGCTCACTGGGTCTGCCCTTGCCCCTGCCCTTGCTTCTTAGGGCAATCCTTGCTGATGTGTCCAGTATCTCCACAATGAAAGCATTCACCCAACTTCCTCTTCTTCTTTCTACAGTCTTTAGCTAGATGTCCAGTAATACCATAGAAGTTGCACTTCCTCGTCTCACGTGACTTGTTGTTGCTCTTGTTATTCTTGTTATTCTTGTTGCCCCCCTTCTTGAAGTCAGCTTTCTTATTCTGAGTCTCATTAGGCTTAACCTCCTGCTTGTTATTCTTGTCTTCCTCATGAAGTAGAGCCATATCCACCAAGCTTTCAAAGGTCGCCCCCATGGGTATATGGGTTATGGACAAACTGTGTAGTGGCTCGTTCAATCCTCGAGCAAAGCGTACAACCTTTTTTTGGGCTGTGTTGACCAAATCCAAACCGAACTGAGCAAGCTGATTAAACTTATTCACGTACTCCTAACAGACATGTCCCCTTACTTGAGTGCCAGGAACCTTTCCATCTGAAGGTTCTCTTCTGCTGATGATAAGAATTTAAGCCCAAACCTCTCTCTAAAGTCTTCCCAAGTCTCAACTGGCCTGGTAGCGTTGGTGATTTCCCACCAAAATGCAGCTTCCTCTTTCAACAACCATGCTGCTAACTGAACTTTCCTATGGTCCTCCATATCAAAGATAATGAATAAGTCTTCCATCTCCTTTAGCCAGTTTCGTGCCTCAACAAAGGTTTCAGTTCCAACGAAGTTCTTGCCGCCCATTGCTTTAATGTCTTTGCATATTTTGGCAAAGGCGGTACCAGGAGGAGGAGGAACCGCGACCACTGGGGGAGGAGGAGGAGGGATGTCTGCCGTGCCCGCGTCATTGGCCCTGGCTTCTAAGTACCTTCGGAACCATCTAGGCACAGGTATTCCCTCAGGAAGGTTAAGATCAGCCATGCTGAAAAACGAAAAGAAAAGATTCAAACGAGGAAACAAAGGAAAGTGCTAATGGCTTCTTGGGGAATAGTCTTTTTAAACATAAAACTTTTCTTGAAAAATGCTTCTTTATAAATGGTTTTGAAAATAGTTTCAGAAGGTTTTTAAAACTTTTGCCCAGCCTGGTAAACTTCTGCTCTGATACCAAATGTAACACCCCACCTCCGCTAGGGTCACTCTCAAAGGGAATGCACTAGTTTTGGTGGAGTATTATCTAGGTAAACATACACATAGATATCACAAGGCAGAACATAAATAAAGCAACGGTAGAAATTAAAACCAAATTTATTACTTTCAAGAAAAGAGTCAAAACCCCATATATCTAAGGTACAAATTATTCCATTACATCAAGTTCCAAATAAAGAAGCATAAACTTAAGATAACAAAAGTAAATTATTCCCCATAAATAGCAGAAGCAGCCATAGCATAGCTCAAGACCAAACCGTACATGAGCTGTCCGAAAGCAAGCTAAATCCAAGCTAAGAGCTAGTGTTTCCTCCCTGAGAACCTGGGGGGGGACGAAAGAAAAAGAGGCGAAAGAAAAAGGGTCAGTCATAAAGACTGGTAAGCCTTAGTGACTTTCAGTATGAAAACTAATAAAGGTAACATGATATGTGAAAACTGGAATTAAACATAAGGATGATAACAGAACTGGTAGGATAATTAAGATAATATGATAAGTCAAGTCTAGCATCGCATATTCGAGATTCGCTGCACCAACTGTACTAGTGCTCTAACCCATGTCAAGTATTAATCATGAAATGATCCCTTGGCCCAATATCATGAAGTGACCCATTACGGGGTCCTATGGTACGATCTACTAATCGATCGGCTCCCTACAAGTTCTAGCTCGTCATGTGTCTGTGTCATACGACCCTATCCTGAAATGTAGTTACCTGTGTTAGGTCCACCATAGGGTGTATCAAGTCCTATGGTGCCAACCACCGACACGAATCAAGCACGCACAGTGTAAATCTACGGGTGCCTAATGCCTGCTTTTTCAACTCCGGACTACGTGCACGACCATAGTCTGCCTGAACCTACAATGGCACACCTACTCAGCCGTCGTTCTGGTCGCTTACAATCAGCCCAGTAATCGTGCGCCACCCTGCCTAGTCCCAGGGTATCGTGATACATCCAAGTGGGTTACTGCTAAAAAGGACCGCATGACTAAGGTTTCTAATGGGTTAAGTGTTGTCATTCGAATTTGTGACTTAACCCTATCCAAATCATGTATCAAGTTGGTTAAGTGTGTTCAAGCGGTTCATGACTTAACCTTATCAAATCATCGTGTCAAGTTGGTTAAGTATATTCAAGTGGACCATGACTTAACCCTATCATGTGGCATTAATTCATTAATGCACTTCAACCTTTCACATTAGACTAACTGTTGTGGTTACTGGATTTGCCGGGCGGTTCCGGGCAGATTTACACCACAACATAGTCTAACCTCGGGTTTTAGGTGCGATATGACCAACTACCCACATTGGATCCTATTGTTTGCAGCCACTGGATTTGTCGAGCGGTTCCGGGCAGATTTACACTGCAAACTCAACCCAACCTCGAGTTGGCCATTTTCAAGTTTATCTATTTGTCATGCCCATGTTCAAGTTTTCATGTCAAAATTCATGTCGAGTTTTCATGTCATGTTTCATGTCAAATCGTGTCAAGTTCATGTCCATATTCAGGTTCAAGTCATAATAACGTTCATGTTCAAGTTTAAAGCGAATTCATGTTTTACCTAGTCTACCCAAATCGTATTCCCATCGCATGTAAGCTCGAATCGATACAAATAAATCTAGTTAGGGAATAACATAAAAAGGGATGGGTATAAGGTGGCAAAAGTGATTACTAGCATAGCATGGTATGACTTGATAAAAGATTATAACATTACTGGCATATGGAATATTGGCCCCAAACATAAAGATTCCAAATCTAGCAAAATAAGGTACTAGTCAAGATAACAGTTGTCATAAGGGAATAGTATAGTCATGGTAACGATTGACATAAGGTGATAGCATAGTCATGGTAACGATTGACATAAGGTGATAGTCATAAACTTGTGACTAATAGCAGATTCAACATGATAATATGAGGGGTTTTCTTTTTGATTTACAACATGAATAGGCCCCAAATCAATGTCATAATATATCCAAAAGTCAAGATCCAAGATGAACAAGAATGGATGTAAAACAGTCATCATACATAGGTCCAGTTTCAATTTACATCATATTCATATTACATTTACAGTTTAAATCTAAAAATAACTAGGGCTTACAGATCTTGGTTCGAGAATTAGAAAAAGAGAGTCGATGTTGAATCTTTATATGCTTAGTCCAGCAACGTAGTTTCGACGTAGAAGAAGTAGTCCCTGTAACGACTGGAAATTTTCGACTCCTCGAGAGTCGAAAATTCCGAGATGTTAGTGAAAGAAAGTAGAGGGTGAGGAAGAAAAGATAGAACTAATAGAATAGAAGAAGAAGAAGAACTTACATCATCAGAGTAAACACGAATCTCACAGCGGAACAAATAAAATATAACATAACTTTGAAATACAAATCAGTACTCGTATATACATACCATTTCAAAGTACACACTTAACAACACAGCGGAATAATAATAGCTATAATCCTGAAGCCTCCTGCTCCAAGCTCTCCAAGTCTATCTGTAAAATCCCGACTACTTGACTGCCCGTACAAATTTAGGCACCCAAGAGTTTAGGGAAAACAAACAAAATAAACTCCGGGTCAATCATGGGACTGGTGTGAATAAAACTCCAACACTTGGTTAAATAAAGGATATCTTTCTGATATTATAATAATGTCTAAATACAAATATATATCAATCTAGCAGAACGCTTGCATCTCACGTTCCACATACATAGTATACAAATAAAACCGTGAGCGCTTATTGGAGATTGGATTCCAACAGACAAGGTATGGGAGCACCTTCCGATCAGTGTACTCTAGAGGAGATACATTAGGGTTCAACAAGAACGTCTTGCAACCCGGCCACACATGACCGTCCACTCATTTAGCTTGAGTGTAACGAATATATTATCACCGATGGTTGGGATCAGCAACCATCCTTCCCGATAAGGGACAGCATTGAAATAGATTATAAAGAAGTACAATTGAATATTCTCTAGATGGTGATAATACACCCTGCTTGGGTATGGCCCAACTAGCCATGCTGCCTAGCCCAACTTCTGTTATTTCCGGGTTGTGAGGTTTTGAGGTCACGTTTATCACTTTGACATATTATTTCTTCAATTACTTTGGATGCCACATTGTCATACCCGCCAAATCATTATCGATTTCTCAAGTCATCACGGGTATAAAAGCTAAGAGAAACGAATTTCTCCGCCACCAACGTAATACGTTTAAAGAGATCAACATATATGATTCGTTAAGAGTACTTTGTCAAACACTCGTCCATATACGTTGTCCTGGGACTGAATAAACCGAAGGCACTATTCAGTGAATCCATCCTACCTAGGCTTTTCACAATAGCCCTTGCCCTTCACTCCGTCTTCAATTATCTTCAGCGTACTTGATTCGCAATGCTTATGCTAATACGGAGTGGTTCTTCGGATAATAATCCAACCGGTCTCTCCATATTTACAACGTAAATATGATCAAAACTTTGATAGTCTGTGATTCAACTATCAAATGAAAACATGTCGGTGTACAAACAACGATCTTATTTCCAAATGGAAATTCGATCGATCAATCATCATATACATATTTATGTTCATATTTCCTTATTTCATGTATTTAGAAAATATATGTTATTAATCATTGGGAAACATTTCCAAAGCTTATTTACGCATCACTATTATTTCACAATTATCAGTCCCTAACGGTAAACTACTAAGAGAACAACGCCTAATTATAAATCCCGAAGGTCGAAACCAACATTAGATCGTCACTTAGTAAACTGTTCAACTTAACTAATCTCCAGTCAGTTTCTAAATTCGCTTAACTCTATTTCTTAATTTCTTATCATGAAAACATTTCATTTTCTATGTTTAGAAAACATATCTGATTATATTTGGAAAACGTTCCCAAAACTCATTTACGGATTTAAAATGAACGTTGTATAAAACATCGTTACGCTTAATCCATTAATCGCTTATTACTTAACTATATTTCAAATCAACCTTTTCTATCGAACCACAACTATTCCTTTGTCAATTCTGAAGTCAATCAAGTTGGGGTATAATTACCTCTCAGACCTTAATTGAACAACGTCCTTTACTGTGAAATAGATGAAGCTCGTCACTCACTTTTTCCAATCATCTGTTTACGCAAATTCTCGGATTCAGGTTACAAATCCACTTCTTATATGACAACGTTTGATTATAACTATAACGTTATAATTCCTACCCCTAAAATATCTAACCTAAATTATAAATTTATTTCCTAACTCGAATAATTTAACAGACGCCTAATTTCTAAATCAATAACTAAATCTTGATTTAAACCCTGGAAAGTAAATAGTACTTTCCTGAATTCGCTATAATCGAATTCGACGTATAACTCTCTTTCGAGTAATCTCTATTCGATTAACTCTCTCTTTTTAATAACTTATATTCAATAAACTCTATTTCGATTAACTCCTATCGAATAACTAATATTCGAATAACTCTTCTTGGTTGGCTCTATTTCATTAACTCTTATCGAATAACAAATATTCGATTTTCTTAAATGTGTCGATTCTTATCGAATAACTAACATCCGATTAACTTATATGGATTTACTCTTATCGAATAACTTATTCGATTAACTTAACTTGATTTTCTTAACTCGATTATCTCAACTCGATTACTTAACTCGATTACTTAACTCGATTACTTAACTCGATAACTTAACTTAACCCAAATCGATTAACTCAACTCTAATCGATTAACTTAATTTGATTTACTCCTTCGAATAACTAATTCGAACAACTTAATTGATTAACTCCTTCGAATAACTAATTCGAATAACTTACCTTCGAATAACCAATATTCGATTTACTCTAACTCGATTAACTTAATTCTAATCGATTTACTCCATTTCGATTCAACTTAATTCAAATCGATTAACTTAACTCAAATTGATTAACTCCTTTCGAATAACTAAATTCGATTTAACTCTTCTCGAATAACTAAATTCGATTAACTCAAATTGAATAACTAATATTCAATTAACTCTTACGTGTTTAACTCTATTCGAATAACTAATTCGAATAACTTACCTTCGAATAACTAATATTCGATTTACTCTAACTCGATTAACTTAATTCTAATCGATTTACTCCATTTCGATTCAACTTAATTCAAATCGATTAACTTAACTCAAATTGATTAACTCCTTTCGAATAACTAAATTCGATTTAACTCTTCTCGAATAACTAAATTCGATTAACTCAAATTGAATAACTAATATTCAATTAACTCTTACGTGTTTAACTCTATTCGAATAACTAATTCGAATAACTCTAATGTGTTTAACTCTATTCAAATAACTAATTCGAATAACTTATATATGTTTAACTCTATTCGAATAACTTATGTGTGTTTAACTCTATTCGAATAACTTAACTCTTATCGATTAACTCTAATTCGATTTTCTTCTTGTTTTACAAAGATTTCCCTTTTTTTTCAATGTTTATTTCTATCGGTGTTAAAACCAATTTCTACCTCTATATATAAGTTCAGACTTATATATCCCACTTATCAAACAATAAATATTTTATTTAATTTATAAAACATTATTTATAAATTAAATCTTCTCACTTTATCTGTTTAAAACAGATTTCCTATTTAATATCTCCTTTAAATCTATATCGTGTTATACCCGTGTGCGAAGCACGGGTTTCAAACCTATCCTTGTATAATTCTATTTATTTTCCAAATAAGTGTTCCTTTATTTATTCCCTACATAAATATTCCTTTATTCCATTTATTTAAAATCTAAATAAATGTTCCTTTATTTATTTCCTAAATAAATATTCCATTATATTCTAATTCATTTGTTTCCTAAATAAATGTTTCTATTTTATTTCATTTATTTTCTAAATAAATGTTTCCTTTTTCATTTATTTATTTTCTAATTAAATAAATGTTTTCCTTTTATGAAATCCTATCGATTTTATAAATAAGATTCATTTTCAATATAAACATTGAAAATCCCCTTTTCTACGTTCCAGTATTTTCTATGGTATTTAAAAATACCATATAACCATGATTAATATCATCTTAACACATACAAAAATAAACAGATTATATATCACAGCATATATCAAATCATATGATAAATAGTAAAATAAATGTTGAGGAATCCAGTCGGATTCCTCCAACCTGTCTCCCTGCATCCACAGATGTTAATCACCATATATAACATCACTGTTATTTCAACATGAAATAAACTGATTAAATCAGGATCATGATTTGATTTACGATTCATATATATAACTATATCAACGTTTTCAATCAAATCTATTTAACAGTCCAAACTATCAGTACACAACAATCAAAATAAGATACACTTTATAAAAATATAAATTGTTCAGAGTTAGTGAGTTTTACTCACTTTTGCAGTTCATCGTTAAAGAACGATAAACTATTATTTGATTTGAATCAAACAAATTTATTTCTCCATAAATTCAGACGAGTCCCAATCCACTTTCAGTCAGCTTCATTGTGAAGCTCTCGTCCCTACGATCCCAACGTGACTGACGGTTCGTGATTTTGATTCCATATGGTCGAGATATCGTGTTAACAAGTTATACGATGTTTTAAATTTAAGTTAAACCAACAATTATAAAATAAAAGGGCCTCACCACAAACACTCCGGCCCATTCTCCTCCTACCAGGCCCATTTCCTTTTATAAAACCCGTACCCGCTTTATTATTCTTCCCCAAACACAATTCGATTTCCAGGAAACCGATACTCCCGTAAACCCAAAACCGACGTTGACCCTCCTCTTTGACCACCGCTTCCCTCCACCTCGGCCATCCATCTCCGGCGCCACCACAACCAATCAACTCCACATCCAATTCCGCACCCACCAGTCACCTCGACCACCCGCTCGCACACCCCCATCAAAATCCGCCTGTAGCCTTCTTAGACAAACCCCTCTGTCGCATTTCAACACACACCACCGAAACCACCCGAACTTCTTCACTAGATGCTACTCCATCTACTCATCACAATTTCCGCACTCATTTCTCGAATCGAACTTCCAAATCCAAACTAGGTCGAACCCTAGCCTCACGGTATGATTTCGAGCATCAGTCACGATGCGTCGCACCCCTCATATCCTATATAATCCCAAAGAGCACACAACACTGATTCCATATATATATATTTAAGGATTTATAGGAATTTATTTCATTTGCTTTGGATTTTATATCTTGCTGCAGGTTTAGGATTCAGACGGTTTTATAGGATGTTGGGGTTGGTAGCATTTGTGGTTGTAGGAGGATGTCGCGTGGCCTCTATTTTGGCCAAGAAATATGTTCGGATATTTTTTTATTGATTTTTATATTTTTATTTCTCGTTTTTCTGTTTGTCTCCAGCCTTTAAAAATCTCTACGACTACATACGATACCTAAAAATCACCAAACTGGACATGTAGCTAGAGTTCGACATTACGGTCCCAACGGAACTGGTTTCGTCAAATTCCGACTTCGTATGCTCACACAGCGTATTTTTAACCGTCGAAATACTGACTATTTCTCAGTCTAAAAATCCGTACGATCACACAGTGACTCTAAAAATCACCAAACTTGGAATCTGACAACTATTTGACATTGCGGATCCAACAAAACTGGTTTCGTCGAATTCCGACTTCGTATGCAAAAGTGGCTATCTTTAACGCTCTAAATAGCATATTTAAATATATAAACGTATTTAAATATAATTAAATATTTAAAATTAAATATTATCGTATATCTTCACATATGATATCGTACAGCTCCAGAATATCATATCAGAATTTACAGTTTGATATTTCAGATTTTAGATTATCCCGGTATTCAGTTTATACTGAAAATCTCTTTTATAACATATATAAAGCGTCGCAAAAATTATAAAGGAATTCTACAGCGACTTTTCTGAAATTTGATTTGGACATAACTCAAAATCTACACGACGAAATCCTGATTTTTCTCTTCCACTAGAAAGATATACTCCACCAGCTCCACACGTTTCTTGTTTCACAGAAATCCGGCTTAAAATGAATCATGTACATTCAGTTGAAGTTCAAATCGCCAAATTGCGAACTGCCGTGACGTTTCAGGTTCGTTTTAATTATAATTATAAATTATAAGTTCGAACGTTTTACTTTAAGTTATCGATATCGCCAAATCGATATATAAATAATTAAATAAATTAATTATTCGACAGCTAACAAAATGCGCCATTACAGACTTCCCCCCTTAAAATAATTTCGTCCTCGAAATTGCTAAGTTAGAAATATGCTACTAACTCTACTAACTAGATTAAAAAATATTTTTTGTTTACCTCTAAATTTCAGTTTCGACTGGACCCATTTAATTTTAATTAATTTATTAATTCATTTCCGACCAACTAAAATTTTCAAAAATTATGAAAATTTTCTAACACCTTAAATTTTCGAAAAATTTCGCCATAACCTCCTTTGTACGGCTCAATACGTCAAACCACAACTCGCCTCTCTAGGCCTCCTCCAATCCAAAGGAAATCAAAATAGCCAAGCGGCTTGCCGATTCGGCTCAAAAATCCAAACTCATATATGATATAAACTTGTACCTTTTTGTCGGGCATTTAACTCTATCCCTTTCATCTGCTACCACTTCAACATATACCAATGTTATCCATTCCAATTGATCTCCAATCAGTTTATATCCTCAAATCCAAATCGAATTTCATTCGAACTCTAATATCAAATTCCAAATTATTGACTTATCAATTTGGTTCCATTCTAGATTATCTCTAATCCAATTCAATTTTATTTAACTCGGTTCAAGTTAAATTTCAATTTATTTTTACCATCTCATTTTATTTAACTTCATTAGTTAAATTTTAATTCCAGAACTTAAGTTCCTGGGTTTCTTTCAAATCAATTTGAAATCATAATGCCAATTAAAAACCTTTGAATTTCTAAACAACTTGTTTTCTCAAAACAATTCAAAAACAAAACCTTTGGTAGTAATCCGTCACTTAGAACTCGAAAATAAACACTGATGATGTCTAGATTCATCATCAGAATCTATTTTCCGGCTATCGAAGTGAGTTCAATACTATATCATTTTCAATTTGAAAAACATTTTCAAAATCTCCCAGGAACTTAAAATTTCCTTATTTTAATTCCAAATCTGATTTAAATTCAGATTTAATTCATCTTATTTCATATATTTCATATATTTCCTTATATGAATTCTGATTAGTTATTTATAATCATTTCACCCTTTTTTTTTAATCTAATTCGATTATAATAACAACCAACACATCCAATACATATTGTAATTTCAATATATTTTTCTTATAACCAAATATATTTCGGGTAAAATTACTTCATTTACCCTCTTCCAAAACATACCATGACGGTTCATTGTATTCGAGTGTTTAGTAACCCTTATCGATACAGTGGATCAAACTAATCGACCAGAATTCATAAGCCACTCAACCAATGAGTCTCCATAATCAAATCACTTTATATTAACAAATACGCACTCATATATATACACTCAAACTCAATCTAGGATATTACTAATCCCATCTCTATCGAGTTATGCCACAAAGCCAAGGTAATCACTTAACTTAAGCTCTGATACCAACTGTAACGGCTGGAAATTTTCGACTCCTCGAGAGTCGAAAATTCCGCGATGTTAGTGAAAGAAAGTAGAGGGTGAGGAAGAAAAAATAGAACTAATAGAATAGAAGAAGAAGAAGAACTTACATCATCAGAGTAAACACGAATCTCACAGCGGAACAAATAAAATATAACATAACTTTGAAATACAAATCAGTACTCGTATATACATACCATTTCAAAGTACACACTTAACAACACAGCGGAATAATAATAGCTATAATCCTGAAGCCTCCTGCTCCAAGCTCTCCAAGTGTATCTGTAAAATCCCGACTAGTTGACTGCCCGTACAAATTTAGGCACCCAAGAGTTTAGGGAAAACAAACAAAATAAACTCCGGGTCAGTCATGAGACTGGTGTGAATAAAACTCCAACACTTGGTTAAATAAAGGATATCTTTCTGATATTATAATAATGTCTAAATACAAATAGATATCAATCTAGCAGAACGCTTGCATCTCACGTTCCACATACATAGTATACAAATAAAACCATGAGCGCTTATTGGAGATTGGATTCCAACAGACAAGGTATGGGAGCACCTTCCGATCAGTGTACTCTAGAGGAGATACACTAGGGTTCAACAAGAACGTCTTTCAACCAGGCCACACATGACCGTCCACTCATTTAGCTTGAGTGTAACGAATATATTATCACCGATGGTTGGGATCAGCAACCATCCTTCCCGATAAGGGACAGCATTGAAATAGATTATAAAGAAGTACAATTGAATATTCTCTAGATGGTGATAATACACCCTGCTTGGGTATGGCCCAACTAGCCATGCTGCCTAGCCCAACTTCTGTTATTTCCGGGTTGTGAGGTTTTGAGGTCACGTTTATCACTTTGACATATTATTTCTTCAATTACTTTGGATGCCACATCGTCATACCCGCCAAATAATTATCGATTTCTCAAGTCATCACGGGTATAAAAGCTAAGAGAAACGAATTTCTCCGCCACCAACGTAATACGTTTAAAGAGATCAACATATATGATTCGTTAAGAGTACTTTGTCAAACACTCGTCCATATACGTTGTCCTGGGACTGAATAAACCGAAGGCACTATTCAGCGAATCCATCCTACCTAGGCTTTTCACAATAGCCCTTGCCCTTCACTCCGTCTTCAATTATCTTCAGCGTACTTGATTCGCAATGCTTATGCTAATACGGAGTGGTTCTTCGGATAATAATCCAACCGGTCTCTCCATATTTACAACGTAAATATGGTCAAAACTTTGATAGTCTGTGATTCAACTATCAAATGAAAACATGTCGGTGTACAAACAACGATCTTATTTCCAAATGGAAATTCGATCGATCAATCATCATATACATATATATGTTCATATTTCCTTATTTCATGTATTTAGAAAATATATGTTATTAATCATTGGGAAACATTTCCATAGCTTATTTACGCATCACTATTATTTCACAATTATCAGTCCCTAATGGTAAACTACTAAGAGAACAACTCCTAAGTATAAATCCCGAAGGTCGAAACCAACATTAGATCGTCACTTAGGTAACTGTTCAACTTAACTAATCTCCAGTCAGTTTCTAAATTCGCTTAACTCTATTTCTTAATTTCTTATCCTGAAAACATTTCATTTTCTATGTTTAGAAAACATATCTGATTATATTTGGAAAACGTTCCCAAAACTCATTTACGGATTTAAAATGAACGTTGTATAAAACATCGTTACGCTTAATCCATTAATCGCTTATTACTTAACTATATTTCAAATCAACCTTTTCTATCGAACCACAACTATTCCTTTGTCAATTCTGAAGTCAATCAAGTTGGGGTATAATTACCTCTCAGACCTTAATTGAACAACGTCCTTTACTGTGAAATAGATGAAGCTCGTCACTCACTTTTTCCAATCATCTGTTTACGCAAATTCTCGGATTCAGGTTACGAATCCACTTCTTATATGACAACGTTTGATTATAACTATAACGTTATAATTCCTACCCCTAAAATATCTAACCTGAATTATAAATTTATTTCCTAACTCGAATAATTTAACAGACGCCTAATTTCTAAATCAATAACTAAATCTTGATTTAAACCCTGGAAAGTAAATAGTACTTTCCTGAATTCGCTATAATCGAATTCGACGTATAACTCTCTTTCGAGTAATCTCTATTCGATTAACTCTCTCTTTTTAATAACTTATATTCGATAAACTCTATTTTCGATTAACTCCTATCGAATAACTAATATTCGAATAACTCTTCTTGGTTGGCTCTATTTCATTAACTCTTATCGAATAACAAATATTCGATTTTCTTAAATGTGTCGATTCTTATCGAATAACTAACATCCGATTAACTTATATGGATTTACTCTTATCGAATAACTTATTCGATTAACTTAACTTGATTTTCTTAACTCGATTATCTCAACTCGATTACTTAACTCGATTACTTAACTCGATAAATCTTAACTCGATTACTTAACTCGATAACTTAACTTAACCCAAATCGATTAACTCAACTCTAATCGATTAACTTAATTTGATTTACTCCTTCGAATAACTAATTCGAATAACTTAATTGATTAACTCCTTCGAATAACTAATTCGAATAACTTACCTTCGAATAACCAATATTCGATTTACTCTAACTCGATTAACTTAATTCTAATCGATTTACTCCATTTCGATTCAATTTAATTCAAATCGATTAACTTAACTCAAATTGATTAACTCCTTTCGAATAACTAAATTCGATTTAACTCTTCTCGAATAACTAAATTCGATTAACTCAAATTGAATAACTAATATTCAATTAACTCTTACGTGTTTAACTCTATTCGAATAACTAATTCGAATAACTTACCTTCGAATAACTAATATTCGATTTACTCTAACTCGATTGACTTAATTCTAATCGATTTACTCCATTTCGATTCAACTTAATTCAAATCGATTAACTTAACTCAAATTGATTAACTCCTTTCGAATAACTAAATTCGATTTAACTCTTCTCGAATAACTAAATTCGATTAACTCAAATTGAATAACTAATATTCAATTAACTCTTACGTGTTTAACTCTATTCGAATAACTAATTCGAATAACTCTAATGTGTTTAACTCTATTCAAATAACTAATTCAAATAACTTATATATGTTTAACTCTATTCGAATAACTTATGTGTGTTTAACTCTATTCGAATAACTTAACTCTTATCGATTAACTCTAATTCGATTTTCTTCTTGTTTTACAAAGATTTCCCTTTTTTTCAATGTTTATTTCTATCGGTGTTAAAACCAATTTCTACCTCTCTATATAAGTTCAGACTTATATATCCCATTTATCAAACAATAAATATTTTATTTAATTTATAAAACATTATTTATAAATTAAATCTTCTCACTTTATCTGTTTAAAACAGATTTCCTATTTAATATCTCCTTTAAATCTATATCGTGTTATACCCGTGTGCGAAGCACGGGTATTAAAACTATCCTTGTATAATTCTATTTATTTTCCAAATAAGTGTTCCTTTATTTATTCCCTACATAAATATTCCTTTATTCCATTTATTTAAAATCTAAATAAATGTTCCTTTATTTATTTCCTAAATAAATATTCCATTATATTCTAATTCATTTATTTCCTAAATAAATGTTTCTATTTTATTTCATTTATTTTCTAAATAAATGTTTCCTTTTTCATTTATTTATTTTCTAATTAAATAAATGTTTTCCTTTTATAAAATCCTATCGATTTTATAAATAAGATTCATTTTCAATATAAACATTGAAAATCCCCTTTTCTACGTTCCATTATTTTCTATGGTATTTAAAAATACCAAATAACCATGATTAATATCATCTTAACACATACAAAAATAAACAGATTATATATCACAGCATATATCAAATCATATGATAAATAGTAAAATAAATGTTGAGGAATCCAGTCGGATTCCTCCAACCTGTCTCCCTGCATCCACAGATGTTAATCACCATATATAACATCACTGTTATTTCAACATGAAATAAACTGATTAAATCAGGATCATGATTTGATTTACGATTCATATATATAACTATATCTACGTTTTCAATCAAATCTATTTAACAGTCCAAACTATCAGTACACAGCAATCAAAATAAGATACACTTTATAAAAATATAAACTGTTCAGAGTTAGTGAGTTTTACTCACTTTTGCAGTTCATCGTAAAAGAACGATAAACTGTTATTTGATTTGAATCAAACAAATTTATTTCGCCATAAATTCAGACGAGTCCCAATCCACTTTCAGTCAGCTTCATTATGAAGCTCTCGTCCCTACGATCCCAACGTGACTGACGGTTCGTGATTTTGATTCCATATGGTCGAGATATCGTGTTAAAAAGTTATACGATGTTTTAAATTTAAGTTAAACCAACAATTATAAAATAAAAGGGCCTCACCACAAACACTCCGGCCCATTCTCCTCCTACCAGGCCCATTTCCTTTTATAAAACCCGTACCCGCTTTATTATTCTTCCCCAAACACAATTCGATTTCCAGGAAACCGATACTCCCATAAACCCAAAACCGACGTTGACCCTCCTCTTTGACCACCACTTCCCTCCACCTCGACCATCCATCTCCGGCGCCACCACAACCAATCAACTCCGCATCCAATTCCGCACCCACCAGTCACCTCGACCACCCGCTCGCACACCCCCATCAAAATCCGCCTGTAGTCTTCTTCGACAAACCCCTCTGTCGCATTTCAACACACACCACCGAAACCACCTGAACTTCTTCACTAGATGCTACTCCATCTTCTCATCACAATTTCCGCACTCATTTCTCGAATCGAACTTCCAAATCCAAACTAGGTCGAACCCTAGCCTCACGGTATGATTTCGAGCATCAGTCACGATGCGTCGCACCCCTCATATCCTATATAATCCCGAAGAGCACACAACACTGATTCCATATATATATATTTAAGGATTTATAGGAATTTATTTCATTTGCTTTGGATTTTATATCTTGCTGCAGGTTTAGGATTCAGACGGTTTTATAGGATGTTGGGGTTGGTAGCATTTGTGGTTGTAGGAGGATGTCGCGTGGCCTCTATTTTGGCCAAGAAATATGTTCGGATATTTTTTTATTGATTTTTATATTTTTATTTCTCGTTTTTCTGTTTGTCTCCAGCCTTTAAAAATCTCTACGACTACATACGATACCTAAAAATCACCAAACTGGACATGTAGCTAGAGTTCGACATTACGGTCCCAACGGAACTGGTTTCGTCAAATTCCGACTTCGTATGCTCACACAGCGTATTTTTAACCGTCGAAATACTGACTATCTCAGTCTAAAAATCCGTACGATCACACAGTGACTCTAAAAATCACCAAACTTGGAATCTGACAACTATTTGACATTGCGGATCCAACAAAACTGGTTTCGTCGAATTCCGACTTCGTATGCAAAAGTGGCTATCTTTAATGCTCTAAATAGCATATTTAAATATATAAACATATTTAAATATAATTAAATTAAATATTTAAAATTAAATATTATCGTATATCTTCACATATGATATCGTACAGCTCCAGAATATCATATCAGAATTTACAGTTTGATATTTCAGATTTTAGATTATCCCGGTATTCAGTTTATACTGAAAATCTCTTTTATAACATATATAAAGCGTCGCAAATTATAAAGGAATTTTACAGCGACTTTTCTGAAATTTGATTTGGACATAACTCAAAATCTACACGACGAAATCCTGATTTTTCTCTTCCACTAGAAAGATATACTCCACCAGCTCCACACGTTTCTTGTTTCATAGAAATCCGGCTTAAAATAAATCATGTACATTCAGTTGAAGTTCAAATCGCCAAATTGCGAACTGCCGTGACGTTTCAGGTTCGTTTTAATTATAATTATAAATTATAAGTTCGAACGTTTTACTTTAAGTTATCGATATCGCCAAATCGATATATAAATAATTAAATAAATAAATTATTCGACAGCTAACAAAACGCGCCATTACAGTCCCTTTCTCTAACTTTTCAACCAGAATTAGAGCAGCATAAGGTCAGAAAGAATTTTGTGTAGAGAGACTAGTGTTAGGGGTTGTATATATAGGGTCAGGTCAACGAATGTAGACAGAAACGAGGCCAGGAACATCAAAGTGAATCAAGCTTCAAAAGTGGACTCGGCCACCAGGTCGACCCCCAGGTCGACACTATGGTCGACCTGGTCCTGGGCAGGTCGACTACATAGTCGACCCCCAGGTCGACCTAGTCCTGGGTGGGAAATTTCCCGCCCGGTCCATCCTGAGGTTTGAATTTCAAATTTTGAATTCGAATTGAGCTGTTTCGAACTTGAAAACTTCTGAAAACTTCGAAATGTCATAACTTGGTCATACGGGCTCCGATTTTCGAAAACTTGGACTCGTTTCCAAGCAGAATTTCAAGACGAGCGCAATGGCGCAACCCGTTTCCCTTGATTCTTATTTTAAAAATTAATTCTGCCTTGATTTATGGTTATTATTTGTTATAAAAACACGGGTTGTTACACGCAACTTAACCCTAATCTCATCACACTCTTCTCGAGCTGCTCTCCCTACATTTACGCGCCTCAACAGCCTAAATCACGAACCCTAAATCGCGAGTGAAATCCATTGTAACACCGCGCCTCCACTAGGGTCACTCGCAAAGGAATGCACTAGCTTTAGAGGGGCATTATTGGTAAACATGCACAGAAATATCACAAGACAGAACATATATAAATAGCGGAAGTAAAATCAAACTTTCATAACATGAATAAATAAGGTCTAAAGCCTTTTACATCAGAGTACATCAAAACCTGTCTTGCAATGGTAAAGAAGCATAAAGACTTTTTAATAAATTATTCCCCAAGTAAAAACAGTAAAGTAGCCATAGCCAAGAGAAGTCCAAGCCATCCATGATGACCTCCAAGCAGAAGAAGTCCGAACTAAACAGCATTGTTTCCTCCCTGAAACCTGGGGGGGAAACGGAAGAAAAGAGGCGAAACAAAACGGGTCAGTCAAAAAGACTGAGTAAGTCCTATCTACTTCCAGTATAAAAACAGGTAAAGGTAACATGACATGCATAAACTGAAAGTAAACACAAGGGTAACTACAAGATAGATAAACCAGGGTAGCCGGCTGAACTACTGTGGCAAGGTAAACTAAGGTATCATGATAAACTACGGTGTTATGATAAGTCAAGGTATCACATCGTCAGATTTCTATCGAGTACATTATCCCAAGGTATCTACCCCGTCTAACATCCCACGGTATCTATTATGTATATTCTTCCGAGTTCTAACATGTATATTTGCTCTGCACCTCTCGTACTAATATCCCTACCCGCGTCATGTGTTAACCATGAATGTCCCTTGCTCAAAGTCGTGTAATGGTCTATGCCAACCTAATATATCGCATATATAGGTCACTCAAATCATATGTTTCATGTATATAAGTTCAGTCCTTTGCCGTACCTCGTACGAACTTCCTCATGTCGTATTATCCTTGAAATCGTTTGGACTGTCACCCTTGTTCTAGCTAGGCTCTTCCATATGAATCATCGTTTGAACTACTAGGACTTACGCCACCTAGCACCACTAGGGATTACGCTTACCTATCGCATGCTTTCGTATTTCGGTTTGGGTTAAGCCACCTAGGCCACTAGGGATTACGCTAACCCTCAACCGCGCCCTTTTTCCCACGCATTCATCGTGAATCGTTTTTCTATAACTGTATGCACGTGTGTCACATCGTGCCATCCGAGTCCTGTCACAGGGCAAAGCAAGAAATACAGGACTCGGTCGGGAGCTTTAGATTTATCTGCCGATGCAGATACTAAGGTCTGCTTTTCTACACGTGGCTATGGTCCCACGAGACCCCTCCCTCAACTAGTGAAAGGCAACACAAGAGAAAATCTTGCATGAGAACTACACTCCGGCCAGCCCACATCCTACGGCCTACCTCACCCATAATTAGATAGCAATTATGGTCTGTTGGGTGTTCCCTGCCTTTCCGTACGTACACGCTTGACTCAAGATGGTAGATGATCGACGAACTTGCTATCTCGGGCACCTTATGTATTCGTCGGCTCACTGCTATCCACCCCAGTCTTTAGGTCGCTCGCATAGCAACCAAGGCATATTCTTGGTTCTTCTACCGCAGACCTCAACCTCTCGTGAGCCTAGTATAATGACCTGGCAGCTCACAGAGGGATCCCAAGAATATCCTCACGTTCCCCGAAGCCGCTGCTTCGTTACCCCGTTCGTTGGAGCCTTTATCTAAATCAGATAGCCTGCTCCTACACGCATACTTAAACGTTGACCTAACGTATCGGGTTACTAATCCATCTAAGAAATGGTCCAAATTTCCTTGACTAAGAATTATTACTTAGTTTCCCTTAACTAAGGTTTACCACTTAGCCTTATTTCCATAATCCTTATTAACTATGGTTATTCACCTGATCCTCCGAATTAGGGTTTATCTAATGGGTTAAGTGTCACTTAAGTTCATAACTTAGCCCGTCTACAAACCATGTCAAAATTGGCTAAGTATCCAAGTCCAAGACTTAACCCTACAAACCATGTGTCAAGTTGGCTATGTATATTAAGCAATCCATAACTTAACCTCGTCTAATTATCATTTTAGATTGGTTAATTATATAAATTAACTTGACCTTGTCAAATTACCAAGTCATATCGGTCAAGCGCATTCAAACGATTCGTGACTTAGCCTTATCATGTTTCCACGTTAGATTGGTTAAGTATAGGTTAACTTAACCTCATCAAATTAATGAGTTAGATTGGTTAAGTATAGGTCACTTAACCTCATCAAATCATCGTGTTAAATTAGTTAAGTGTTTAACTTAACCCCATTAAATTACCAAGTTGGATTAATTAAGTCTAGGCTAACTTAACCCCATCCGATTACCATGTTTAGATTAGTTAAGTCTACTCTTAACCCCATCCATTAACTGTATTATACGGTTAAGTGTCATTAAGAAAATTTACTTAACCTTATCACGTTATCGTGTTGGATTGATTAAGTGTTGGTTAACTTAATCCCGTCCACCATTCGTATAAAAATGGTCAAGTGTCATTAGGCAAATCAAGTTACTTACCCTACCCAAGCTTATCATGTTCTGTTAAGTATCATTAGCCTAATCAAATTACTTAACCCATTTTGTCCATGTCATATTTGGTTAAGCCTCATTACTCAAATTAACTTAACCCTATTATGTGGCATTAATTATTTAATGCACCCCAACCTCTCACATTAGACTTTGTTGTGGTTACTAGTTAAGCCGGGCGGGTCCGGGTAGATTTACACCACAACTTGGTCTAACCTCGGGTTCAAGCACAACATGACCAACTTCTCACATTGAGTCCTATTGTTTGCAACTACTAGTTAGGCCGGTCGGTTCCGGGTAGTTTTACGTTGCAAACTCAACCCAACCTCGAGTTGGCCACTTTCATGTTTAGTCTAGTGTCATGTTCATAGTCAAGTTTTCAAGCAATTGGGTAGACCTAACTTAATAGGTAAATTCCCAATGGGTAGACCTAACTTAATAGGTAAATTCCCAAGCTTATGTTTTTATGCATACTTACATGTCAACTTCCATGTTATATTTAATGTCACATGTTGTCATGTTATACCCATTTAACCCAAATCATGTTTCACATCATATTTTTATGAAACTTCAAGTTAAGTTTTTCATGTATATTCATGCTCGTCTAACCTAACCCCAAAACGTGTTCCCAACGTAAGTATAGACGAGTCAACATAGTAGGAATACTATGACTACAAATTGGCCTCGATCATGCATAGTGTCATAAAAAGGGGTTTTGGCCACAAACACACAAAATGTCACAAGGGAATTTGGCCACAAACGTGCATATTATCAAAGAGGGTTTGGCCATAAACATGCACAACTTAAAAGAGGGGATTGGCCACAAGCATGCATAATCTCATAAAGGATTTGGCCACAAACTTGCATGATAACATAAGGGGTTTGGGTTCATAAACATGCATAAGCCCCAAAATTTTGCCTTAGCCAATGTTTCACAAGCAAAGTGGTTCCTAAAGGTTCATGCTAGCATTTCATGCATAAAGATCCAAACTTGCAAGTTAAACTAGGTTATGCATAGCATGAGAGGCATGATTAAGTCACTCACATGGCCTAAGATCATAAATATGAACACAAGAGGCATGGTAAGGTTCATATAGGTTCGCATAATCATGTTTAGCCTCATTTTATCCCATGTCATTATCAAAACTACCGTTTCCATCTAAAAGTAGCTAGAACTTACATAGTTAGGCCTAGGGAAAGAAGCATGAATCATCTTGGCTAAGGAAGGTGCCTCCTTTGTTGAAGAATCGTCATGGAACTCGCATAGCAACGTTGATTTTGCCTCTCTTTGGTGTAGCAAGCTTGCATCTTTTGATTTGAACCCGATTTGAATGCATAGGCTTTAGGAAAGGGGGATGGAGGCCATGATCACTTTGCATTTGGGCAGCACTTCGTGGAGAGGATGATTTATGAGGGTTTAGGAGGGGGCTTAGGGGTGTTTTTATAGAGATTAGGAGTATTTTAGGCCATAGGATTAGATCTAGGATAGATCAGGACCATCAGATCTCGGAAGCTTCCAGAACCAGCCCAAGAACAAGCCCAGGTGAGACAAACAGGTGCGCCAGGCAGCTTGCCCCGGCCACCCCCTGTCGACAGGCAAGTCGACAGGGCTGTCGACTTGGTCTGGGCCCAAGTCGACAGGCCTGTCGACAGCCCTGTCGACATGGCCTAGGCGGGAAACTTCCCGCTGGCCCCAGATCTGATTTCCAAAACTGTTTCCGAAATTCAAATTCCCAGAAACCTTCTTTGGGCCTTTTACGGGTCATACGGACTCCGATTCTCGAAAACTCGGAATCTATTTCGCGTATTTTTCCGAGACGAACGCAATGGCATAGCCCGTTTCACTTGATTCAGAATTTATAATTTAATTCTGTCTTGATTCTTGATTTAACGTGTTGTAAAAATTCGGGTTGTTACATTCTCCCCTTCTTAAAGGATTTCGTCCCCGAAATCTCAAAGTTAGGAAGAACATATCCTACCATCCATCATCCATCTACTCAAAACATCATCCACAAGCAATCATTGTCCTTAGATGATTTCTAATGCTATATGAATATATGCAAAACGTGTGTGTACATGTTCCTTAGCTAATGCTAATGATCAGGCCTGAATAATCTTTCTAATGCAAAATATGTATAGTGCCATGAATCCAACATGTATGCAAATAGTCCTAGTCATATAGATACTATATGCGTGCACAATCATTCATTCATATGCAACAACCGCATGATAACACATTCGATTTCATCCATAAACAAGTATAAATACTCGTGCATATGCAATATGAAATGTGACCGAGTCGAGCTAGTATCTAATATGTATTCGCGCATCCACGAGAAACCACTTGCAACCATTTGTAACCATATCAATCATAACATGTTTCAAATACATGTTTACATCCATAGGGTTCTACCTAAGATTCCCTGAAACAGGGTCGAGAAGATAAACAAAACAAACTCCGTACGGGGTTTGTAACAGAGACAGGACCGAGAGGATATCCATAAAAGATAGCCTACAAGCAAGCTCAACGGAAAAACAGGGATCGAGGATATATTCCCAAAAGAGATATCATGCGCGTATTTAGTCTTCAGTCTCATGAGTCGCATCACCTTGAGCTTAGTTCCATCGTGCCTTGACCGCCCCTTTTACTTCACGATTTCGCAGCTTCTTATTTCCTGTTTCCATAACATGAGTTGGAACTCATTTCCTCGTCGCCTCTCGTTCCACTTGCACTTATTCTCCTTCTAGAATACTTGGCGCAAACAGGACTGCGTACACATTATTCCATGCGAGCCCCCCCAAAATTCACTAGTGAATCCTGGACCTTGTACCATAAGGTATTCCACGTAGAAAAACTTTCTCTTGAAAGTAAACAAATGTCAATCAGGTTATCATGCGCACTTACTAGGGTAATTTCCATAACCCATACATAAGCGAAGTAAACCATCCGTTTTATTAGCGAACACCACTCGATCGAGTTTCTAATTTCCAACAAAGGCATCTAGGGATTCTAAGTAACTAATCATGACAGAACCCAAGAGGTTACGCGATACTTCAAGGGTATTACCAAAGCAAGCCAAGAGTCTAACTACCCTCCTTCTAAAACCGAGAGTGGCACCCCTTACTGGATAACCACTTCATCCCTAGAATCCATCCACAACCTATAAACATAGCATTATTTCCAAGCTCAACACTTGATATAGACATTCTCAAATCCAAACAAGCCATGAGTAAATGGACCGATCTTCCAATAGGACTTGGGACAAAAGCGGGATCCTCTACCACGCTAGTACTAAGGTGCAGAGAGTCAACTATCGAAGCGGACTTAAAAGATGCGGTGATCCAAACAAAGTCCCGACGGGATGATAGAGAAGAAAAGCTAAACCTTTAACAAGATCGTTACCCTCCTTCTGAGGTACCCTAGAAATGAGAGCATACTATTGCCCTCCGAATGATCTTGTCCCTGTTCCATGATACTTAATTATCCGTCCCGTTTCACCATGCCAAAGGTACTCTCTCGTCATGGGTTTCATTGTTCATCTTTCTCCCTCCTTTTAGGACTCAGCCATACCAACATGTTGCTTATCCCTGAGCTCGTATCCTTTATCCTTGTTCTTACTATCCTTTCATGCATAACTCTGCAACGGTCTCTCGAGAACCACCTCCATCGTAGGGGAAACACTTACGCAGCTAGAAAGACTAGTCGTAGTCAAAACCACTGAGACTACAGATGGAGGAAAGAAAGGAAAAGGGATTCAATCAAGGAAACAAGGATAATGCTAATGGCCTTTGGGGAATAGCCTTTTTCTTTTTAAAAGAAAGTTTTCTTGAAAAATGCTTCTTTGTAAACGGTTTTTCAAATAATTTTCAGAAGGTCTTTAAAAACTTTTGCCCAGTCTAGTAACCTTCTGCTCTGATACCAAATGTAACACCCCGCCTCCACTAGGGTCACTCGCAAAGGAATGCACTAGCTTTAGAGGGGCATTATTGGTAAAAATGCACAGAAATATCACAAGACAGAACATAAATAAATAGCGGAAGTAAAATCAAACTTTCATAACATGAATAAATAAGGTCTAAAGCCTTTTACATCAGAGTACATCAAAACCTGTCTTGCAATGGTAAAGAAGCATAAAGACTTTTTAATAAATTATTCCCCAAGTAAAAACAGTAAAGTAGCCATAGCCAAGAGAAGTCCAAGCCATCCATGATGACCTCCAAGCAGAAGAAGTCCGAACTAAACAGCATTGTTTCCTCCCTGAAACCTGGGGGGAAACGGAAGAAAAGAGGCGAAACAAAACGGGTCAGTCAAAAAGACTGAGTAAGTCCTATCTACTTCCAGTATAAAAACAGGTAAAGGTAACATGACATGCATAAACTGAAAGTAAACACAAGGGTAACTACAAGATAGATAAACCAGGGTAGCCGGCTGAACTACTGTGGCAAGGTAAACTAAGGTATCATGATAAACTACGGTGTTATGATAAGTCAAGGTATTACATCGTCAGATTTCTATCGAGTACATTATCCCAAGGTATCTACCCCGTCTAACATCCCACGGTATCTATTATGTATATTCTTCCGAGTTCTAACATGTATATTTGCTCTGCACCTCTCGTACTAATATCCCTACCCGCGTCATGTGTTAACCATGAATGTCCCTTGCTCAAAGTCGTGTAATGGTCTATGCCAACCTAATATATCGCATATATAGGTCACTCAAATCATATGTTTCATGTATATAAGTTCAGTCCTTTGCCGTACCTCGTACGGACTTCCTCATGTCGTATTATCCTTGAAATCGTTTGGACTGTCACCCTTGTTCTAGCTAGGCTCTTCCATATGAATCATCGTTTGAACTACTAGGACTTACGCCACCTAGCACCACTAGGGATTACGCTTACCTATCGCATGCTTTCGTATTTTGGTTTGGGTTAAGCCACCTAGGCCACTAGGGATTACGCTAACCCTCAACCGCGCCCTTTTTCCCACGCATTCATCGTGAATCGTTTTTCTATAACTGTATGCACGTGTGTCACATCGTGCCATCCGAGTCCTGTCACAGGGCAAAGCAAGAAATACAGGACTCGGTCGGGAGCTTTAGATTTATCTGCCGATGCAGATACTAAGGTCTGCTTTTCTACACGTGGCTATGGTCCCACGAGACCCCTCCCTCAACTAGTGAAAGGCAACACAAGAGAAAATCTTGCATGAGAACTACACTCCGGCCAGCCCACATCATACGGCCTACCTCACCCATAATTAGATAGCAATTATGGTCTGTTGGGTGTTCCCTGCCTTTCCGTACGTACACGCTTGACTCAAGATGGTAGATGATCGACGAACTTGCTATCTCGGGCACCTTATGTATTCGTCGGCTCACTGCTATCCACCTCAGTCTTTAGGTCGCTCGCATAGCAACCAAGGCATATTCTTGGTTCTTCTACCGCAGACCTCAACCTATCGTGAGCCTAGTATAATGACCTGGCAGCTCACAGAGGGATCCCAAGAATATCCTCACGTTCCCCGAAGCCGCTGCTTCGTTACCCCGTTCGTTGGAGCCTTTATCTAAATCAGATAGCCTGCTCCTACACGCATACTTAAACGTTGACCTAACGTATCGGGTTACTAATCCATCTAAGAAATGGTCCAAATTTCCTTGACTAAGAATTATTACTTAGTTTCCCTTAACTAAGGTTTACCACTTAGCCTTATTTCCATAATCCTTGTTAACTATGGTTATTCACCTGATCCTCCGAATTAGGGTTTATCTAATGGGTTAAGTGTCACTTAAGTTCATAACTTAGCCCGTCTACAAACCATGTCAAAATTGGCTAAGTATCCAAGTCCAAGACTTAACCCTACAAACCATGTGTCAAGTTGGCTAAGTATATTAAGCAATCCATAACTTAACCTCGTCTAATTATCATTTTAGATTGGTTAATTATATAAATTAACTTGACCTTGTCAAATTACCGAGTCATATCGGTCAAGCGCATTCAAACGATTCGTGACTTAGCCTTATCATGTTTCCACGTTAGATTGGTTAAGTATAGGTTAACTTAACCTCATCAAATTAATGAGTTAGATTGGTTAAGTATAGGTCACTTAACCTCATCAAATCATCGTGTTAAATTAGTTAAGTGTTTAACTTAACCCCATTAAATTACCAAGTTGGATTAATTAAGTCTAGGCTAACTTAACCCCATCCGATTACCATGTTTAGATTAGTTAAGTCTACTCTTAACCCCATCCATTAACTGTATTATACGGTAAGTGTCATTAAGAAAATTTACTTAACCTTATCACGTTATCGTGTTGGATTGATTAAGTGTTGGTTAACTTAATCCCGTCCACCATTCGTATAAAAATGGTCAAGTGTCATTAGGCAAATCAAGTTACTTACCCTACCCAAGCTTATCATGTTCTGTTAAGTATCATTAGCCTAATCAAATTACTTAACCCATTTTGTCCATGTCATATTTGGTTAAGCCTCATTACTCAAATTAACTTAACCCTATTATGTGGCATTAATTATTTAATGCACCCCAACCTCTCACATTAGACTTTGTTGTGGTTACTAGTAAAGCCGGGCGGGTCCGGGTAGATTTACACCACAACTTGGTCTAACCTCGGGTTCAAGCACAACATGACCAACTTCTCACATTGAGTCCTATTGTTTTCAACTACTAGTTAGGCCGGTCGGTTCCGGGTAGTTTTACGTTGCAAACTCAACCCAACCTCGAGTTGGCCACTTTCATGTTTAGTCTAGTGTCATGTTCATAGTCAAGTTTTCAAGCAATTGGGTAGACCTAACTTAATAGGTAAATTCCCAATGGGTAGACCTAACTTAATAGGTAAATTCCCAAGCTTATGTTTTTATGCATACTTACATGTCAACTTCCATGTTATATTTAATGTCACATGTTGTCATGTTATACCCATTTAACCCAAATCATGTTTCACATCATATTTTTATGAAACTTCAAGTTAAGTTTTTCATGTATATTCATGCTCGTCTAACCTAACCCCAAAACGTGTTCCCAACGTAAGTATAGACGAGTCAACATAGTAGGAATACTATGACTACAAATTGGCCTCGATAATGCATAGTGTCATAAAAAGGGGTTTTGGCCACAAACACACAAAATGTCACAAGGGAATTTGGCCACAAACGTGCATATTATCAAAGAGGGTTTGGCCATAAACATGCACAACTTAAAAGAGGGGATTGGCCACAAGCATGCATAATCTCATAAAGGATTTGGCCACAAACTTGCATGATAACATAAGGGGTTTGGGTTCATAAACATGCATAAGCCCCAAAATTTTGCCTTAGCCAATGTTTCACAAGCAAAGTGGTTCCTAAAGGTTCATGCTAGCATTTCATGCATAAAGATCCAAACTTGCAAGTTAAACTAGGTTATGCATAGCATGAGAGGCATGATTAAGTCACTCACATGGCCTAAGATCATAAATATGAACACAAGAGGCATGGTAAGGTTCATATAGGTTCGCATAATCATGTTTAGCCTCATTTTATCCCATGTCATTATCAAAACTACTGTTTCCATCTAAAAGTAGCTAGAACTTACATAGTTAGGCCTAGGGAAAGAAGCATGAATCATCTTGGCTAAGGAAGGTGCCTCCTTTGTTGAAGAATCGTCATGGAACTCGCATAGCAACGTTGATTTTGCCTCTCTTTGGTGTAGCAAGCTTGCATCTTTTGATTTGAACCCGATTTGAATGCATAGGCTTTAGGAAAGGGGGATGGAGGCCATGATCACTTTGCATTTGGGCAGCACTTCGTGGAGAGGGTGATTTATGAGGGTTTAGGAGGGGGCTTAGGGGTGTTTTTATAGAGATTAGGAGTATTTTAGGCCATAGGATTAGATCTAGGATAGATCAGGACCATCAGATCTCGGAAGCTTCCAGAACCAGCCCAAGAACAAGCCCAGGTGAGACAAACAGGTGCGCCAGGCAGCTTGCCCCGGCCACCCCCTGTCGACAGGACTGTCGACTTGGTCTGGGCCCAAGTCGACAGGCCTATCGACAGCCCTGTCGACATGGCCTAGGCAGGAAACTTCCCGCTGGCCCCAGATCTGATTTCCAAAACTGTTTCCGAAATTCAAATTCCCAGAAACCTTCTTTGGGCCTTTTACGGGTCATACGAACTCCGATTCTCGAAAACTCGGACTCTATTTCGCGTATTTTTCCGAGACGAACGCAATGGCATAGCCCGTTTCACTTGATTCAGAATTTATAATTTAATTCTGTCTTGATTCTTGATTTAACGTGTTGTAAAAATTCGGGTTGTTACATCCATTGAGCTCCACAACTATCATGCACCCTTCAATTCGATTTTGTTTGATTCTTTTAAGACCCGTTGAAGCTACAATGTCGTTTAGTTTGATTTCGAAAATTAGGGATTAAAGGTGGGAGTCGACTTTTAAATCGTTCTGTTAGTTGTTTTGAGAAAGGGGAATTCGATTTTGAATGAAATGAAGCAAAGGATTATAGACGGGGGTATGCGTTTATTGATTTCACGAGGATTTCGAATTACTTTGTTTTATTGAAGAATCTGAATAAGAAAAAGGGGAGTTTCGATTTCATTTCGTTCACCGTGGAATAAGGGAAAAAGGGTCGGCCTTTGTATGACTTAAATAGAAGGGTGGCTTCCTAAGGACGATTGGAAATAGGCTTCCAGGGGAAGATTAGAATACTTTTATTTTTATTTAATATACGTGAAACTTACGCATGAAGTAACACTCAAATATTACCACATACGAGCTCTGTTTGTGATAAAATTTGACATTCTACAAAAATTTAATATTCTCGACACAATGGAACTTGCTTCTCAAATTTCGATATCGTCTGGAAAAGATATTAATTTAAATCAATAAATTAATTTCAAAACGATTAATTATTATTAATATCGTCTATATTGAAATAGAATATATATTGATCATCTGAATCGTTTTGATGTAGTTTTAATCTTCGAATTCAATTATATTTCGAATTACGATAATTCGATATATTCTAAATTAAATCTTGTTATTTGATAACTCAATATAAAAATTCATTTATATTATCAACTTAATATTTAAAACAATATTAATTATTTATAATTAGTCGACCAAAAATCCGGGTCGTTACATTCTTCCCCCCTTAAAAGAATTTCGTCCCAGAAATTACTAAGTTAGGAAAAATGCTACAAACCTATTAACTTTTCAAAATCCACTTGTTATGAAACTCATCTCTTCAAATTTCAACAAATTTCAATTCCCAAAAAACTTTTGGGTTTCCATTCATATTGCATATCATATATGCTTACATTCATTAAATCTGAATTATTTACTATCAATATATTCACATCAATTCATATTCCATTCATATGTATTCAATCTCATTTAAATTGATTCTAATAAATTTATCCACTTCAATCCATTTAACTTGCTTAAGTTAAATTTAATTCCAAAATTCAAATTCCTGGGTTTTTATTTCAAATCACTTTGGAATCACACAAATATATATACATATATTTATAACCATTCCAAATTCAAAACATTTGAATTTCTTCCCAAAACAACTTGTTTTCTTTCAAAGAAATTTATATCAAAAACTTTTTTAAGGTAGTAATCCATCCATCTCTTAGAACTCAAAAATGAACACTGATGATGCTGCAGTCATCATCAAAATTATTTTCCAGCCACTGAAGTGAGTTTAGTGCTTTATTATTTTCAAAATCTATCTAAAATTATCAATATTCAAAAATCTTCCCAAAACAAAGCTATATTATTTTAAATATACTTTGGAAAATATTTTTCCGAATATCCGGGATTTTAAATTCTAAATTCTAGTTTTGAATCCAATTTCATTTCATCAAATTTGTATGTTTCATTCATATACAAATTATGTCCGATTATAAATAAATTTTTCAATTTTATAATCTCTATTAATTATAATAATAACAACCTTATCCATATATTATAATAATTTCATAAAATTATTCTTTCTATACCAAAATAGAATTTTGGGTAAAATTATTTCATTTATCCACTTTAAAACAATATTATGTCGAATTACTATGTTCAAGTGTTTAAAATTTCCTATCGACTTCGTGGCATCCCACGATTCGACCAGAATTCGTAAGCCATTCAACAGACTAGCCAACACAATATAAACAATTTTTTATCAATTAACAAATACGCGCTTTCATATATATACACACAACTCATTCTAGGGTACTAGTGACCCTATCTATAATGAGTATATCCCCACCAATGCCAAGGTGTTCGCTCAACCTAAGCTCTGATACCATTGTAACGAACCGACATTTTCCCGATCCTGGTTATCAATACAAATACCATATCGACTAACCAAACACCAGAAATAACCAGATCATTAATAGAAAGAAGTTAGAGGGTGAGAAATAGAAAGAAAGAAATATTAGAATAAAAGAAGAACATAAACAACAACTCAGAATCTCACATCGTAGCGGAATAAAATATAATAATATATATAACAGCTTTTGGAAATTTTCTGTACACATATACATACCATCATCAGAGTACGATATAACACAACAGGAAACAAACGGTAAATATCTAGCGCTGAAGCCTTCTTCTCCAAGCTACTCCAGGTATATTTGCAAACACCTAACTACTTGACTTCCCGTACAAATTTAGGGACCCAAGAGTTTAGGGAAAAACAAAACAAAATAGACTCTGGTCAGTCATGGGACTGGTGTGAGTAAACTCTAAACCCTTGGTTTAACTTTTAAAAATCCTTTTCAAAGAAATGATAATCGTAAGACCGGTCCACACATAAACACGGATGGTTTTTACCTTATGATAGCCCAAAACATTCTTTGAAATCAATACTTTTCTAATATTGTAATAGTGTCTAAAACAATTAAATATCAATCTAGCAGAACGCTTGCATCTCACGCTCTACATATATAGTATACAATCAAAACCGTGGGCTCTTATTGGAGAATGGATTCCTATTGGCAAGGTATGGGACCACCTTCTGACAGTGTATCTCTAGAAAGGAATGCACAGGGCTCAACAAGAACATCTTGCGACCCAGGCTAAACGAGACCGACCCCTCATTTCGCTTGAAAGTACCGAATGTAATGTCACTAACTGTTGGGATCAGCAACTATTACCCGAAAGGGACAACATCGAAAGCTTTAAGAAGAAAATGGAATTTCTCTAGATCAGGTGACAGTACACACTACTTGGGTGCGACCCACTTAGCTATGCAACCTACCCGATTTTATACCATTTCCCGGTTGCGAGGCTTGAGGTTATGATTAATTACCATTCATTGATAGCACAATCACTTTGAATGCCATATTGTCAGCTCCATTAATCACTAATTGATTTGCACAAAGATATTCTGGATATTATGCTAAGAGAATAAATTCTCTGCCTCCAGATGTATATTTGTACAGACCAACATACGCGGTCATTGGATATACTCTATCAGACACTCGTCCATACACGTTCGTTTTGGGATTGAATGAAACCGAAGGCACAATTTCCATTAATCCATCTTAGGCAATTTCCACCTAGGATTTACAGAAAAAGCCCTTGCATTTTACTCCATCTTCGATTATCATTATATAATTTGATCCACAATGTTGCTGCCAATATGAAGTGGTTCTCGGATATAAATCCTACAGGTCTCTCGACATTGACAACGATATTGGAAAATACTTGGATAGTCGGTTATTTAACTATCAAAGAAAAATAAATATTCATTCATAACATCAAACAATCACTGGGCCTTTAATTAATATTTCATTAATTGAATCACTTCTCCAATTCCTTATCAATATTTGTTAATCCAATATTTCAAAAATCATCTTGGCCTCTTACACTATTTGGAAAAACATTTCCAAATATTACCTTCTTTTATTTTATATATTTAGAAAACTATTTTTATTTAAGATTGGAATTTATTACAATTACTTCTCTCTTTCACGACCATTCATTTCTATACTTAGGAAATATTTATTATTATATTTCCAAAATTCCACATACCTGGGTTAAAACGAATGTTGTGTAAAACATCGTTACAACAACCCAAAATATTGCATTCAACTAAATCTCTTTAAACATTGATCTTTGAGACTAAATCCTCTAATTCATTGGTAAATAATGAAATCAATCAAGTTGGGGTATAATTACCTCTCAGACCTTAACTGAAAACATCCTTAACTTCAAAACAGACAAGACCACTTACCGCGAATAATCAACACCATAAAAACCAATTGTTCATTTTTAAAACATATATACGTCTTGTTTTTCTATTTTTACCAGATTTAAATATATATTTCCTTTTTGTTTGTACTATTCTATTTTAAGTTTGTTTCCTTAGCGAATTCTAAATATATCGATATATTGATGTCTAGTTATCAATTTTTCTTAAAAATATTCTAACTCCTTAAATTTTCGAAAAAATTCGCCATCACCTCCTTTGTACCGATCAAAAGCTCAAACCTCAGCTCGCCTCTCTGTGCCCTTTCTATTCAAAAAGAAAATCAAAAAGCCAAGTGGCTAACCGATCCAGCGCATAAATACTCATCGAATTCAAACATGTACCTTTATGTTAGGCCCTCAAATTATAAATCTTTGTTCTCTTCATTCCACACTTATGCCACATATATACATCCATTCCTAATTTATTCCAACTTCATTTAACATTTCCATTAAATTTGCGAACTTATACTTTAATTAACTCATTAGCCCATTTCACTTTTTATATTTGAACATATCAAATTTATTTACAAATTTTAATTTGTTTACAAACTAATCTAATTCCATTTTTAATTCAGTTTTATATTCGATTTCAAAAATAAATTCACAAATCCCTTTTACTTATTTAAAGCCCTATTTCATCTCAGTTCTTCATTAACTAATTATTCTTCAAATTAGTTAGTTCTATTCATTAATTTAAAATCTGATTTTTTTTTATTTTAGAAAATCAATCCATGTACTTCACTTGAGTTTATATTTATTTTATTACTCAAATCTGGATTTTTCAAATGGTAATTCGGATTTTATTTTCTTAAAATCCTTTTATTAGTTTAAATGAACCATTGTAGTTTTTAAACGATTACGGCACTGTTTTTTTGGATTATTGATTTTGACATAACTCAAAATCTTTAAGACAAAATCCAGATTTTTCTCTTCCATTAGAAAACTATTATTCAAATGGTCTTGACAATTCTTGTTTCAAAGAATCCAGACTTAAATTGAGTTATATACACTCAATTTAAGTTCGAAACGCTAATTTATGAACTACCACGCTGCGATGAGTTCCTTTTAATTATATAAACGTCTTAACTCCTTTAATAAATATATTTCAAATCCATTCTAATATATCTTAATATATTTTAAACCAATTTCCCCAATTCAACTTAATATTTTTGATTTTCCGTAAGCGCTGTTTATTTCATAATCCGGTTATAAATTTATTTATACTTCAATCTTCAATACTAAATTCCAATTACCTTTGTAATAAATAATTTTATAAATTCAATATAAATCAAACTTCAATTATATATCCTTTAAATTTATTTCAATTCAGTTTATATTCCGAATTCCCGAAATATAATCAATCGTTCTATTTTTCAACACATTTTTCAAATTCATACTTGAATTTAAAATATCAAATTAACCAATGATAATTATCTCAATCAATTTATAAATGTCATTTATAAATTCAACTTCCTTGTTTTATAATTTAAAACAAGTAACCGCTTCATAATCTATTTAAAACTCAATTCATTTTATATTCCGAATTCCGGAATAATATCCGTCGTTTCCTTTTCGAAATGATTTCAAATTATATTTTTAAATTCATACTTGAATTTATTATTTCAAATTATCTCTTGATAATTAATTCTTTACATTTATAAACACCATTCATAAATTTTCTTGTTTTATACATTTAAAACAAGTTCCATTTCGAAATTTATTTAAAATCGAAATATTATTTTGGAATGTTATGTTTATTATAAAATATCTATATAAAATATAGTGTAACAACCTAGAAAATCGGAACCAATTTAATTTTTTTATTTTAGCAATTTTAATGAATTCTGAATATTTAAAATGATTTATTTCATATAATAACGACTAAAAATTTATATAAATCGAGGTTAGAACGAATAAATTTATTTTAATTATATAACGAGCCTGAAATGGCGCAGCAGTTTAAAAATTTGATTTCAAATTTAAATTGAATGTACATGATTCAAAATAAACCGAATTTCAGTGAAACCAGAAATATTTGAATCTGTTTGAAAATATCTTTCTAACAAATGTGAAAAATCTAGATTTCATAATGGGAATAAAAAGTTACGTTCAGTTGAAAATTCAAAATAGTCACTATGGAATTTTATATAATATATAGCCCTTAAAAATGGCCATTTTGCAAACGACCTCCGTTTTTGACGAGACCACTTTTGTTGGATCTGGAATGACAAATTATTTCTAGGTTTCAAATTTCATAATTTTTGGAATTAATATATGAGCGCAGTAAATTTAAATGTGTTTGGTAATTTAAATTTGAATTGGATCGACCAGAAATTGACCACTTTTCAAACGGTATCCAAATTCAATGAAATTAGTTTTGTTAGGACTGTATCATCAAAACATAGCTAGATTTATTTTTCTGGAATTTTTGGAGTCAGTATGTGGCCCCGGTAAATTAAAATGTACGTTTAAATTAAACATATATTGATTTATATTTTTATTTAAAGAAAAACTGATCGTAACAGTCGAACTGGCTTACGAAACATATCCCACTGTGTCCGGAATGGGGGTATTTAGCTAGAGGCGACAGTCGTTGGGTTTGATTTGTAGTTCGTAGGGACTAATGGGCATTTTTGGAAATAAAAGAATTAAATATAAATACATTATCCAATGATAAAGCACCGTTGACCAAATTCTTTCCAGAAAAACCTGATACGCTCAATATCGATTGGCGGAAGTTGCTCAATCTTTCCCCTTTCGATTTCTTTCGATTCACACAATGAAATCACCTGCTCCTTTGGAGAATTTTGTAGAGAATTCCTCAAGCTTCAAATCCATATAAATTGTGAATTTAATCGTTGAGTATTTACTCCGCAACACCCTCCCAAACAACCGCCGCTCGCAGTCGAACTCTGCCAGTAGGAAGCCACTGAGTTGGATGAGTGTGGGGTCCCCAAGCGCATCTCTCGAAGGTCGTCCAGGTGGTGCAAGCCGATCGTCGTGAAGTGCAGTTGTTTTTGTGCAAAAGCTAACCTTAGTTTCGAACCCTGAACTGAAAACAGCGGCCAGTAGATTGGGTGAGGAAGAAAGGTTGAATTTTTAATTAATTAATTAGTTAACTTTCAAAATGTCATTAACATATAAAATGTCACATCTCTCTCATACGAGGCCGGGAAGACGAACGGTTAGCTGCGTTGGACTCGTCTCGACGAACACTTCAACATGGAATTGACTGGGTCCAGTTTGGAGCAGATTAGAATTTTGGGCAAATTCAAATGCAAACGGTTCAGAAATAAAATTGATGGAGTGGAAACCACTATGAGAACTTCTCACTCTAATTATATTTTCTAGTAAAATATATACTAGGATGCAGACGGTTTTTAGCAACACCCGACACCATTGATTGTTCAAACCATGATCGTTTGTCTAGATTGAATGGACTGTATTGTGTTTATTAAAATATATAAATTATTCATGTATGGAATCAAATATTTAAATGATAAAAATATCATTTTTATTGAATGAATTAAATATATAAATTATTCATGTATGGAATAAAATATTTGAACAATAAAATTATCATTTTTATTGTATATATGAACTGAATAAAATATTCATGTGTTGAATAAAATATTTGAATAATAAAAATATCGTTTTTATTGAATGAATAAAATATATATTATTCATGTATGGAATAAAATATTTGAACAATAAAAATATCATTTTTATTGTAAATATGAACTGAATAAAATATTCATGAGTTGGAATAAATATTCATTTACAAATCAAAAGATTTGTTTATGTACACCCATTTAACTGACATTGATTGGGACGATAATATTTTACACATCTCCCAACTGCACAAATAACAATTAGTGTTTGTTGTTTGAAAACCCCACACGGGTATTGGGATGATATTGGACATACGCTAATCCCAATATTTAGTTGTATGTCAATCGATTGGTTGACAGACTGTTGTAAGCGTTAATTATTTATAGTTAATGCTTATGCAGTTGTGTAATGCACTATGGATGATGGTTGACTGTGTTTGATTATTGTTGTGGACATGTGTGTATGAAATCCATATAAATAAAATTATATGGTAATTGATTGGGTCTGATTCCAATTCAGAAATAAGGAATATTTTAAAATAATGAATAATTTAAAATAATATTCAGAAAAGAATCAAAATGTGATTTTGATGTTCGATTTTGGATTGACACAAAAATATTTAAATATATGAAGCCGTCTTGACGCAGACGATATTCATATCGATTTTATTCATTTTTTATAATGAATATCGAAAAGGGAAGTACTTTCAAAATTTAATGTTTTGAAAATATTATCCTTTAATATTATACTGATAAGGAATATTCAAATTTGATTTGAAATTTGAAATGGAATTGAAATCGTTTTAAAATGAAATAAAAAACGAAATTATTATGCAATATTCAAATTTGATTTGAAATTTGAAATGGAATTGAAATCGTTTTAAAATGAAATTAAAAACGAATTTATTATGAAACATTCAAATTTGATTTGCAATTTGAAATGGAATTGAAATCGTTTTAAAATGAAATTAAAAATGAATTTATTATGGAATATTCAAATTTGATTTGAATTTGAAATGGAGTTGAAATCCTTTTAAAATGAAATTAAAAATGAATTTATTATGGAATAATCAAATTTGATTTGAAATTTGAAATGGAAATGAAATCGTTTTAAAATGAAATTAAAAACGAATTTATTATGGAACATTCAAATTTGATTTGAAATTTGAAATGGGATTGAAATCGTTTTAAAATGAAATTAAAAACGAATTTATTATAGAATATTCAAATTTGATTTGAAATTTGAAATGAAATTGAAATCGTTTTAAAATGAATTTAAAACGAATTTATTAAGGAATATTCAGATTGGATTTGAAATTTGAAAGGAAGTTAGAATCGTTTTTAAAACGAATTTATAACGATTTATAAAATATGTTTTAAATGGAAGTTGACGAAATATATATTATATATATAATATAATGGCCTGAATAGAACGTGCCGCGCCGCGATCGTTTGCGAATTTTGACCATTGACTTCGAATTGATATTAGGGGAGATCCGACCATCGGATTCTCCTAAAACAGGAACCATTGGGTTCGGATCGAAAATAGCTTTCCAACGAATATAAGGAATTTCAAATCTAACGGTTGGATTTGAAATTTCCAATATAAAAATTGGAATAGATATGAATGGAAATCATCTGCGAAATATTCCGATATTGGATTCCATGATTATACGGATATTGTTATGAAAATTTGGAAGATATATTTATATCGTTATTTCCAATACGATATGTGTTAATTTCAAAATTTGATGTTGAATATAAGACGATATAATTTCTATTAAGAGCCTTGTATTTAATATCAAATGGGAATTTGGGTTTGTCGTGAATGGTGTCTTCATTAACACTGTTCTTAAGGATAGTGGAGAAAAGAATAAATCTTATAATTAAGATTTAAGGAAGTCTTCCAATTAATTAATATTTAATTGGAATTGAAAAGAAGAATTAGTTAATATATAATAAAAGAATTAATTAATAAATATTTAATGTAATAATTGGAATTAATTAATATCAAATTGGGATATGTTTCGTAAGCCAATTCGACTGTTACAATCCGTTTTTCTTTAAATAAAAATATAAATTTAATTTAAACGTACATTTTAATTTATCGGGGCCACATACTGACTCCAAAAACTACAGAAAAATAAATCTAGCTATGTTTTGATGATACGGTCCTAACAAAACTAATTTCTTTGAATTTTGAGACCCTTTGAAAAATGGTCATTATCTAGTTGATTAAATTCAAACTGAAATTAGCAAACACATTTATATTCACCACATTTACATATTAATTCCAAAAAATAGTGAAAATTGGAATGTAACAATAATTTGACATTCTGGATCCAGTAAAAGTGGTTTCGTCGAAAACAGAGGTCGTTCGCAAAATGATTATTTTTCGAACCCCCCAAGGAGGGTGCGAAATTTCGAACCCCGGACCAGGGGTGCGAATTTTCTGTGTTGGGCCTTGTTTTGGGTGCGAAAATTGGCTTTGGTGGGTCCCGCAGCTCACCTACTCCCACCTAACCTTACTCCTATAAATACCCCAAGCCTTGGCCTTCATTTAGAGGCTTCTCCCTTAGAACTTTTGGATTTTGAGAGCTCCAAACACTCATTAATGGCGTCCAACACCTCCGCCATGGCCATAGGAGAGGACATGGATGATTAAAACATGGCATGCATGTTTTCCTTCAACACTTGAACATTAACAAGGATTGTTATGCAACTTTTGAACTTCATGGACATGAACACCAAACTTGGATATTGTTGACCAAGTCAACGCTTTTCAACGAAGAAGAAGAAGGACAATTTAGTCAAAGTGTAGAACAAGCATATATTTTGCTATTCCATTGTAACACTTTGAACTTAGTCATTGTCCGAACCTGTACGACTTTGTAATCGACAAAAGATATGATGAAGAAGGATCATAAAGTGGATGTAGGCGTTAGTGCCGAACCACTATAAAAGCTGTGTCTCCCCGCATTTACATACTTTACTGCTTATTTGGATAATTGTTCACACATACACATTGGGTGTTGGCGTGCAATAATTTTGCCGTCAACATTTTGGCACGCCGAGTAAGGGATGCATAGCTTTGACCTCTGCATCGGATTAACTATTCGGATTTGTCTTTAAACCTCTGCCTCAACTTCAACTTTACCCACTTCACACCATGGGTGTTAAGCGCAAGAAGCTCCCAGCTATCACTGAAGCTCATGAAGCGACATGAGATGAAGGAATCCATGAACTTTCTTCGACTAAAGTTCCATCAACTACGTCACTCGAGAAGACGTCAATGGAATGATCAAGAATCTCGCTGCTGATTTGAATGCTCGACTCAAGAGACAAGAAGATGCTTTCAATACCTTCCTCGATCGTATGGAAGAAAGGATAAGGAAAACTTCAAGGCCAACTGGCCAGGCATATATTATTGGAACTAGTACCAATGTTCCTCCAACTGCAACTCGGGACTTGGGGGCAACCCCATATACTAATCAATAGGCCGACGTCGCTCCTCCAAACGACACCGGTCTCACTACACTTGGGGGCACCCCAAACCCCGACACTGCTCCATCCCATGACCCTTTGGTCGGACTAGTCGCGGGCTCCGCTGTTGGCAATGTCGCTCAAGCCCAAGTATGCGCAGCTTCGGATGGTAGCGCTCCCACCGTTTTGGGAGCCACGATTGCGCCCAATGTCGCCCCTCAAGTAGGAATCCAACCGAACTTTATCCTCAACCAACAGATTCCCAACTTGAACTTGAACTTGAACACTGGGGGCACCAGTATCACTTTGGATTATTTAAATTAGTTGCTTGCTTTTGGGAATGGGTCAGAGATTGCGGATGTCCCCGGTCGGTCCACTCAAGGTGGTGCTTCTTCTATGGACATGGATTGTGTGACTCACAGCCCGCTCTCTTTGGATATCAGGAATTCTCGGAACCCACCTGATTTTAAGCTACCAGTCTTAGATCCTTATGACGGTCGCAAGGACCCAACCGCTCACCTGATGAAATACATTTGATATATGAAAGTTCTCTCGACTTCGGATAATCTCATGGCTAAGTGCTTCTCGCTCTACTTAAGAGACATAGCTGCGATGTGGTACAAGCAACTGGAGCCGGACTCCATCACTTCTTTGAACGCATTGATTACCCGATTTGTGGAACAATTTAGAGTCGACATGGCTCACCCAAAAAGCGTCGTGACTCTCAATAGCAGTAAGCAAAACTCCGGCGAGACTCTGCGAAAGTTCTTGAAATGGTTCAATGCTACGGTCACTTCAGTCGACCGACCTGACCCTTCTATGGTTTTAATGGCCGCAGTATCTGCCGTACTAGATAAATCTAAATTCAGGACTTCATTGCACCGGGACCTACTAAGGGACCTTGGCGAGTTCTACTTTGAAGCCGAAAGGTTCCTTCGAGAAGAAGATGCGAAGGCCAACAATAGCAAGAAGGTTGTCGATGTTAATGCTGTTAAGGACGTGAAATCTCCTGATCCTGAGAAAGCTAAAGATTCTTTTCAGCAACCTCTAATGGGGTATGATCGCAACAACGCTAATAGGCAACAAAGGTATTTGACCTTCACAGATCTTACTCACACTCTCGAGGAGATCTACCTGGAAGTTCACCCTATTGCTCCCTTCAAAAAGTCTCCCGCTCGGAATCCCGCTTAGGATCCCCCTCGGCAACTAAGAAATCCTGGCCGATATTGCATATTTCACGAAACCGATAGTCATAATACAAACGACTATCGTCATCTTAAGAATGCTATTGAAGAACGTGTTAGACATGGAGAGCTGGCGCTGTTTGTTTGGACCCCTCAAAAGAATCAGGATAGGACCGAGACCAGCACCCGCCACGGCATCATCATCAGCTAAGTATCTCACTGGATCTGATGTCTAGGTTCCAAGCCTCCCTAGCATCAGTTTCTTACGTCTCTTCGGTCTTCTTGTCTTATTTCGGTTTTCTATGACTCTAAAATAATGTGCTCCTCACTTATGTATTTCTCATTCCGGCTCTCTAGGCTTAAGTATTTGGGCTTCAGCCCATGGCATTGTATTTAAGGACCTTAGTCCTTTGGATGTATCCTTCCTTTTAGGTATTAATGAAAAGTTTACTTTTCTTGGCTTTGAATTGCGAATGGTTATGTTTGTTTACCCATATAATAGGAATCGGCGGAATCCTATGCATCCTCTTCATGAACAATAAACCATTCGATTTTCTCTATGAATGAACTCAAAATAAAAAAACGGTGAAATCTCACTACCTCGGCCTCTTGTACTACTTCGATAAGGGTGCCTTGACTCAACTTGCCAAGGTCATCTCCCAAAAAGCGAGATTTCCTTGAAAGCCACTTGCTGAGGTCATCTCCTTAACGCAAGATTTCCTTGAATGCCACTTGCCAAGGTCATCTCCCTCAACGCGAGATTTCTTTGAATGCCACTTGCCAAGGTCATCACCCCAAACGTGAGATTTCCTTGAATGCCGCTTGCCAAGGTCATCTCCCTCAACGTGAGATTTCCTTGAATGCCACTTGCCAAGGTCATCTCCCTCAACGTGAGATTTCCTTGAATGCCATTTGCCAAGGCCATCTCCCCAAACGTGAGATTTCCTTGAATGCCACTTGCAAAGGTCATCTCCCTCGACGCGAGATTTCCTTGAATGCCACTTGCCGAGGTCTTCTCCTCAACGCGAGATCTCCTTGAATGCCACTTGCCAAGGTCATCTTCCTTAACGCGAGATTTTCTTGAATGCCACTTTCCGAGGTCATCTCCTCAACGCGAGATTTCCTTGAATGCCACTTGCTAAGGTCATCTCGCTCACATGAGATTTCCTTGAATGCCGCTTGCCAAGGTCATCTCGCTCACACGAGATTTTCTTGAATGCCACTTGCCAAGGTCATCTAGCTCACATGAGATTTCCTTGAATGCCACTTGCCAAGGTCATCTCACTCACACGAGATTTCCTTGAATGCCACTTGCCGAGGTCATCTCCTTAACGCTAGATTTCCTTGAATGCCACTTGCCAAGGTCATCTCGCTAACACGAGATTTCCTTGAATACCACTTGCCAAGTTCATCTTGCTCACATGAGATTTCCTTGAATGCCACTTGCCAAGGTCATCTCCCTAACGCGAGATTTCCTTGAATGCCACTTGCCAAGGTCATCTCCCTAACGCGAGATTTCCTTGAATGCTATAACATGCCTTGGCTACCTCACGAACGTGAGATCGCCTTGAATGCAGTCTATCAAATGAATACGATGACCTACGAAAGCCTTGTCGGCAACACGTCAAGACCGCTCATATATGGTTATGTGTACACCTTTTCTATGCAGGTTATTGGGCTTCTCCAGTCTCTCGGATACTCTGGCAATTCTGGCTTTCTATTAATACGATCCCAAGCGATCATCATATATCTTTCCGTAATACGATCATAAGCGATCGTGGTCTTCCACTAATATGATCTGAAGTGATGACGGATCTTTGGCTTATCGACTTTGGTTTTCTGGATAATACGATCCAGCGTGGTCGTGACTCTTCTGTCTCATGAATATAGCAGCTCGCTCCGGAGTTCTCCCAGCTTCGATCTCTGGATTTCTCTTCTCCTCGCAAAACAGACCTTCCTCGGACAGAGCAAGATATGTTTTGGAGGGAAAATGTTGACACACTTTTCTGTCGAAGATGTCACACCTTAAGTATTTAGTGAGCGGCGCGCTCAAGCATCAAAAAGTACAAAGCAGTTGGGTCGAAGTCGCGTTGCAAACGCAAGGAGACCCAAAGCCTCTATCAGGTGGCCCCTGTCGGGCCTAATGAACTCTTAGTCGAACCGTGTTCCAAACCGAAGGCGAGCCGTCAAGTGGGTCCGGGCACAGCGCCGGTGGGGGTCTGAGGCCCCACAGTCCCGGCGGCAATCGACCTAGTCGGTTAGGTCGAAACTGTGGGCACCACCCGATTCATCCGATTTTCTTCATGCTGGAAGCTCAGATCCCTTTAGTTTAGACTCATGAAAACTCGGATTCCTTCACTTCGCACTCAGGAATTTCAACTCCCTCGGCAGTATGATTTCAACGTCATTCTCTATCAATTTCGAATCCCTTCAAGGTGTTCGAAACTTCGAACACCCTCGAAATTTTGCACCCTACCAGGGTGTTCGAAATTTCATACCCTCTTGGTGGGGTCGAAATTTCGAACCCCCTGGTGAGGTCGAAATTTCAAACCCCCTGGTGAGGTCGAAATTTTGAACCCCCCTGGTAGGGCTGAAATTTCGAACCCCACTGGTGGGTTCGAAATTTCGAACCCCCCTAGTGGAGTCGAAATTTCAGACCCCACCAGTGGGTTCGAAATTTTGAACCCCCCAGGGAGTGGTGCAAAATTTCGAACCCCGCACCAAGGGTGCGAATTTTCTGTGTTGGGCCTTATTTTGGGTGCGAAAATTGGCTTTGGTGGGTCCTATAGCTCACCTACTGCCACATAACCTTCCTCCTATAAATACCCCAAGCCTTGGCCTTCATTTAGAGGCTTCTCCCTTGGAACTTTTGGACTTTGAGAGCTCCAAACACTCATTAATGGCGTCCAACACCTCCGCCATGGCCATGGGAGAGGACATGGATGATTAAAACATGGCATGCATGTTTTCCTTTAACACTTGAACATTAACCAGGATTGTTATTCTACTTTTGAAATTCATGGAAATGAACACCGAACTTGGATATTTTTGACCAAGTCAATGCTTTTTAACGAAGAAGAAGAAGGGCAATTTAGTCAAAGTGCAGAATAAGCATATATTTTGCTATTCCATTGTAACACTCTGAACTTAGTCATTGTCCGAACCTGTACAACTTTGTAATCGACAAAAGATATGATGAACAAGGATCATAAAGTGGATGCAGGCGTTAGTGTCGAACCACTATAAAAGCTGTGTCTCCCCACATTTACATACTCTACTGCTTATTTGGATAATTGTTCACACATACACATTGGGTGTTGGCGTGCGACAATTTTTCCCATCAACATTAGGATTCTTAACTTTCAGAATCAGAGTTATGTTAGTCTTGTTGAAGCCTTCAAACATTTTAGCCTTCTTAAAAAAATGTTTCACAACACTAGTGACATTAGATCCTATAATAGGTCAATTAGTGTTGTAAAAATGAGCATTGAAGCTGTTAGGTCCGGCACAAGCTTTTTTATTGATTGATGTGAAAGCATTTTTTATTTCATCATCCTTTATTTCAGAACACAACAGAGTTCACTCAGAATCATTGATCCTTGGAAGGAGCATGGGGTCTGTTGCATCAAGATCAAGTATAAACCTGTCAGTATTGCCAAGAGTTTCATTGAAATATGTTATAAAAGCATTTTTAGCATTTATAGGATTGATTGAAGAAATCCTCCCTTATCAATTATTCTATAGATATTGTTGTTGGCGTGCTTCGCTTTTAGAGACGCATGGTAGAAAGAAGTGTTTCTATCTCCTTCCACTTTCCATTTTATTCTAGCTTTCTGTGTTTTAATATAAAATATTGTATGATTCCAACTTTTTTAATATAAATATTCCCCAAATGCTTTGAAAATTATTTTACTCTCGTCTTTAACTATATTCTCTCTCTAGGTTGGTCAATTTTAGTTCAATGTTCTTTTGAATTCAGTGTATTGTATATCTATAGTTTTGGTATGATATATTCTTTACATTGGAAATATTTATGTTATTTCCATCTTTAACGGTTAAGTAATTTGATTGTAAATTTCATTGATTACGCTTAAGTATTTTATAAATTGCTATCTACAATGAGTTTAGATTTTACCTTATTTTCATTGATAATTTCTTTAATGTTGTAATGCGTTCTATTTTATATTCTTCTTATGTCTCTCACTACTTGGTGGTAATTTATTATAACATATTTTCTCTATATAGTTAGTCATGTTCATTGCACCAAGTTATTTTATTTCATTTGTATGCAGATGTCTATAGCAAGTTTCAACACTGAATTTTAAACTGACATCAATATGCAAAGCCCTGGTACTGAAAAATCTACAAACACTAATAGTTTGAAGAGGAAAAGCAAAGAGATTGATAATGATGTCAAGCTGCCATATATTTTTGACAAGTTTAAGGATAAAAAAGATGATAAAAATGGATTTATTTCAAAACTGAAAGAAATTAAAGAAGAAAAAGTAAGTTATATATATTTGATGGTTACTATATACTCGGTGTATGTTGGCTAGCTTTCTGACCAAGCCATAAAGACTCACACACACAAGTTCAACACAAAGTTATCCCGGTTCGTGAAGGGTCACGAACCGATCCTGCTACCAGAGAATAATGGCCAAGACTTGGTCATTCACGATCCGAGATTGAAGGATCTTGCAACACCTGTCCATAATCACCATTTTGACTACTTCATCAAGCTATAAACCAGTCTGAGATCCTCGGGATCCATGCCACGTGTCATCACGAACCACCTGCAGATATCACCTATAAGTAGCCCTACACTTGGCATTTTCAGGATCTTTTGGCAGTTTTGAGTATTATTTCCAACATTACTGTTTCTCCATTATTTCTTATCAGTACTATCTCGAAATTACTGAGTGAATCATCATTGTAAAAGTGAGATTGAGAGAAATCATTGATTATACTTGCATTTAATGTATAATCAAAAGCATATAAAGTGGACATAGGCTCGTTAACGCCGAACCACCATCTGGTGTGTTAGCTGTGTTTTATTTCATTTCTAGTCATTATTCTCTGAAATTCTAGACAATTTGGGTGTTAAAGTCATAATTTGGTCTAACATTTTGGTGCTTTCACTAAGAATTGAAATCTTAATGTATCAGATTATTGCTTTACTATTTGGATATTCAAGTCCGAAGAAAATAGTCCGAACTTCCACTGTTTTGGTTTCTGAAGATTTAGCAAAGTCAAGACGTCATGGCTGGAAAGAAATCCAAGAATTCACGAGACTGCGCAAGCAAATGGAGCTGTAAATGAAGCCATTGAGAAAATGTTCAGCAGCAGCCCGAGATGGACTCCGCGCTCGCGGGTCGTAGGGGGCGAACCGACCCGAGGAGGTGGTCACGACCCGATCGCAAAGAGTCTCCACGAGTCGCCCCGTAGAAGAGACCACGAGCCACCCAATTGAGCCCATCACAAACCGCCCTGCTGAGATCGTCACGAGCCGACATGCAGAAGGCAACACGAGCCGTCAACAAGAGGGGGTCATGAACCGCCCTGACCATAGGACCATGAGTCGTTCTGGAAAGGAAATTATGGGTCGTCCTGCTCATGCTGGTGCTTCTGCTCGACCTGGCTTGAGTTCTTTACGTATAAGAGAGAATGTTGATGATCAGCTACATGCCTCTGGTCCATCGACTGAGGGAGATCTCTCTTGCATCCTCGATATGTTGGATAGGACGAACGATGAGTTAGCAGCCCAAAGACGAGAGAGTTCTTTGTTACGACAGAACCTTATTGCGTTAGACAGACGAATCGATTATCTCGAAAGGTAGAGTACACCTACGCCAGCCCATCCTTTTACTCTAGAGTACTCACTCTCGTCGGAGGAGCCTCCAAGGCCTCCATGACGACCATTGGAGAGACCTGGAAATGTGGAGTAGCTTCGATTTGGATCACTTCCTTCTCGAGAAGAGGCATCCCTCAGTCTAGAACCTGACCATCGTAACCTGAATGATCCCGCTCCGCTACCCAGGAATGGAGGCATTGTCGACCCTGTCCGTAATCAACCATTACCACCCCCTCGCTGCATGATTGACCATGGCAACAGGGGACAGGGAAGTTCTGCTCAGGCCCCAGACTTCGTGGTAGCACGTCGAAGATACGTTGGAGGGCCCTGTAGGGCAAGGAGTGTTGATCCTGAACTACATTGACCCATGCTAATGTTGAAGCAATGGTTAGGAAAATCATGGTAGATAGCCATGGTCATAGGAACGAAGATTGGGGTATAGGCAGCAGTCGTACGCCTTTTATTGATGACATATTAGACGTCTGTTTTCCAAGGAAATTTAACATGCCATCTATGAACCGCTATATGGGCAGGACAGATCCAGTTCAACATCTGATGAGGTATTCATGGTACATGAATGCCGCCGCTGCCCCGGACGCAGTAAAATGTAAAGCATTCCCGATATTCCTGGAGGACGTAACATTAATGTGGTTTACCTGCTTGCCAGCACAATCGATCTCCAGTTTCAGGTAATTAAGTGAACAATTCGTAAATCAATTCTGACCTCATGCTCATAGGTCTAAGAATGTCATTGAGTTATCCCTCATTAAGCAACGCCCTAATGAATCTTTGAGGTCCTATCTTGACTGTTTTAACTTAGCAGTCACGGAGGTTAGAGATCCTCACAAACAGACCGTCCTGATGGCCCTAATTGACGGAGTGGACAAGGATACTGAGTTTGGAAGATATTTAGCCAGCAAGTCGCCGTTAACTAGAGAAATATTCTATGAAAAAGCTAACATCCACTTACATCAGGAAGAAATATATGCTAGTCGGAAGAGAAAAGCTACCGATAAAGAAGATATATAGAGTAATGTGGCCATCAAACAATCCGGTGATAGTTCAGGAAAGGTAGAGGTCAACGTTGGGAACAAAAACTAGGGGAATGGTCGCCAGTCCGGGAATGGAAACAAGAGAATAAATTGAGGAAACGACTCACAGAAGAGGCCTCGATTCAAGCCGTTTGAAAACTTTACGCCATTGAATGATACATTAGAAAACATTTTCCTAGATACCTACAATATCCTTCAGTATAAGAGGCATCCACTAGAGATTCAACGGAAAAAGAACATGTGACAGGAAAGTTTTGCCTTTCCCATCAGACCCATGGTCATTCCACCAATGAATGCTGTCATTTGAGAGACGTCGTCGAGAAGATACTCCGTAAAGGAAAATTGGACGAATACAAGGTTGCTCCGAGAGACATGGGGCAAGCTGGGCAGGCCCTGAACCAAAACCAACCCGCTGCTAGGCCGACCGCTTAGCAGAAAGGAAAGAACATCGTCATCAATACAATAGTAGGAGGACCTCATCCTGCTGGACACAGCTTTAGGGCAATGGATCAGTATGTGAATGCGGCCAAACACCTTGAAGTAGGAGAATGTAGTAACCCTGAAATTGCAGTCCCAATAAAGCAGCACAAAACAATGTTTGACGACATCATCTTTTGTGGTAGAGATTGTATTGGAATTCACGCCCCCACCGAACATCCTTTAGTGATCACAGCAACCATCGGTCCCGCTTTGGTCCATAAGGTTTTGGTGGACAATGGCAGTTCAGTAAACATTTTGTTTAAGAAAGAATTTGATCAAATGAAGCTTGAAGCGAAAGATTTGAAGCCCTGTGAGGGATGGATACGTGGCTTTAATGGAGCCTCAACATCCCTAATCGGATATGTGGAATTGTCAGTAATTTTGGGAGAAGGAGATCGCCAGAGAGTGATAATTCTTCCATTTGTGGTATCAGATATCGAGTCACCTTACAATGCCTTCTTGGTCCGTCCGGCCCTAGCAGAATTTAGAGCTTGTATTGCACCCTGGTGCCTATTGTTAAAGTTCTTGATAGATGCAGGAGTAGGGGTAGTCAGATGTGACCAACTCGTAGGACGAGCCTACTACATAGTAGAATTGAAGTTGTTGCTCAAAGGGTTAAACATAGAACCAAAGGGCACTCCTCCACCCGCAAAGGAGGATTCAGCATAGCAATTACAGATGGCCCCGAAGGAGCCACCCAGAGAACTGCCTAAGGATATAGATCCCAGAGAGGACGAGGAACGTAGGGGAAGAATGGCGACTCTAAATGAAACGACTGTAGATGTTCCAATTGACGATGATAACCCAGTGAAGGTCTTGAAATTTGGATCTCAATTAGATCCACTTCGTGCAAAGGAATTGACCGACTTTCTGAAGGCCAACCTGGACGTGTTTGCCTGGACCCATGCTAACATATGTGGGATATCCCCATCAATTATGCACCACTCATTGACCATTAACCCAAAGCATCCACCTGTTAAGCAGAAAAGGCGAATGCTTGACCCGGAAAGGTCAGCTGCCTTAAAAGAAGAAGTTGAAAAGCTGAGGAGTAATGGATTCATTAGAGATTCAACATACTCGAAATGGATTTCAAACCCGGTTTTGGTAAAGAAGCCCAACGGGAAATGGCGCACCTGCATCGATTTCTCAGATTTGAATAAAGCTTGTCCAAAAGACAGTTTCCTACCTTCTAGAATCGATCAATTGGTGGATTCGACGATGGGTCACAAACTCCTCTCCATCATGGATGCATATTCCGGATATAACCAAATTCCCATGCATGTCCCGGATAAGGAGCATACCAGCTTCATCACAGATTTGGGATTGTACTACTATGTAGTGATGCCTTTTGGCCTGAAGAATGCTGGAGCTACATATCAACAACTAGTAAACCGGATGTTCTACAATCAGATTGGGAAGACGATGGAAGTGTGTGTTGATGATATGCTTGTGAATTCCAGGCAATCACCCAACCATACCACTGATTTAGTAGAAATGTTTGACATCCTTAGGCGATACGGGATGAAGCTCAACAACTCTAAAGTGTTCATTTGGAGTAGCCTCTGGAAAATTCTTGGGCTTTATCGTTAGCTCGCGTGGAATTGAAATCAATCCAGATCAGATCATAACAATCAGAAATATTCAAGAACCAAGGCAAATCAAATATGTGCAAAGCCTTGCTGGGAAAGTAGCAGCGTTAAGTAGATTTATCTCCAAAGCTACATATAAGTGCATTCCATTTTTCGATTTGACAAAGTGAGGGAAGCACATTTTCAAATGGACTCCTGATTGTGTAGAAGCATTACAGAACCTTTTGAATCATCTGGAAAAACCTCCAATATTGTCCAAGATAGTAGATCACGAGGATTAATTCGTGTACCTAGCAGTATCGTCCCATGCAATAAGTTCAGCCCTGGGGAGGGAAGAAGATAAAGTCCAAAGACCAGTGTACTATGTAAGTAAGAAACTAGCGGCGGTGGAGCAGAACTACCCAAAGATAGAAAAGCTTGCGTACAGTTTGTTGATCGCATCCAGAAAGCTCCGCCACTATTTTCAAGCTCATCCCATCACTGTATACACTGATCATCCGCTCCGACAAATATTACAAAGACCAGAGGCATCAGGAAGGCTACTCAAGTGGAATATTGAATTGAGTCACTTTGACCTAAATTTTCAGCCCCGAAGATCGATAAAGGGGCAAGCACTGACGGATTTTATAGCAGAGTTTACCATCCCGGATGACGATGTGGTGAGTGAAGAAGATGATCCTTCAAAAAAACTTATTGACCCTAACACCTGGAAACTATATACTGATGGGGTCAAGAATGATAGAAGATCGGGCGTAGGAGTTGTACTTGTGACCCCCAAAAAACGGTCGATATATTACACCATCAGATTGGAGTTTTGTGCCATAAATAATGGTTCGGAGTACGAAGCCCTGATTTCTAGGCTAAAGCTCGCGATGGAGTTGGAAATAACAAAGTTGGAAATCTTTTGTGACTCCAAAATAGTTGTGAACCAGGTTAATAAGGAGTTTCAGGCTAAAGGTCGAAGACTGATATCATATTTGAAAGAGGTGAGAAAGTTGCTCGATGGTTTTGATCACTACAGTATAGCCCATATTGCTCGATCGGAGAATCAGAAGGGGGACAAGTTGGTTAAGATGGCTAGTTCTGATAACCCTGAGGACACAAAGATGGCCCCGATAGAGGTATTGCAGTCTCCGAGTATCGATCAGATGGAAATTGATCCTGTACTGGAAACTGGACCAGAAAAGGAGTCATGGATGACACCTATAAAGAACTTCCTGATAAATGGGACACTTCCCACCAAAAGAGCGAAAGGTGTGCCATCATTCGCAAGGCTTCCCGATATGTCATGCAAGGCAAAATTTTATACCGACAAGGGTTCTCAATGCTGCTCCTCTAGTGTATAGTCCACGACGATATAGAAAGAGTGTTGAGAGAAGTTCATGAAGCTGAATGTGGCGACTACACTGGAGGACAAATACTGGTAAAGAAGATACTTCGATATGGCTATTTCCGACCTATTGTGAACAAAGATGCGGCTAAGCATGCATGATGTTGCGATGCATGCCAGAAGTTCTCAAAGATTCCCAGGGCACCTCCTAGCCAGTTGAAGACGGTGATGAATCTGTGGCCCTTCGCTGTGTGGGGAATTGATATCATTGGAAGCCTCCCCATAGCGAATGGCAGAGCGAAGTTTACCATCGTAGCAGTGGATTATTTCACGAAGTGGGTTGAAGCAGAACCATTGACCATGATCACAACTAAGAGGGTAATCAACTTCATCGTGAGAAATATCATCCGTGGATTTGGAATTCCGAAAGTTATCATAACAGATAATGGGACCCAATTTGACGATACCGAGTTCCGGGATTTCGGCCAGAGATATCACATCGAGAAGAGATTCACAGCTGTGGCGCATCCACAATCAAATGGACAGGTAAAGCAATAAGTAAAATTATCAAGTCCATTTTAAAGAAATGATTTAAATGGGCCAAGGCCATGTGGGTCGACGAGCTATCTTTGGCATTATGGGCTTACAGAACAACCTTTAAATCAGCCACTGGACATACCCCCTTTTCCCTTACTTTCGGATCTGAAGCAATCATCCCGGTTGAGTTAAAGATGCCGTCTCACAGGGTCAGTTACTATGACCCAATGACTAACAATGAACTACTCCTTGAATCCCTAGATATGGTAAAAGAAAAAAGGGATGAAGCGGATCTACGTGCCTTAAGGCACAAACAATAAGTTGCTCGGTATTACAACAGAAGGGTCCAAGCTCGAACCTTTAAACCAGAGACTTGGTTCTAAAGCGTGTCTTTCCACCCCCAGCACATTTGGGCCCGAAATGGGAATGACTCTATACCATCCTACGGAGGCCTGATAATGGATCTTTCAAGCTAGCGACCGTGGATGGAAATGAATTCCCCAGAGTGTGGAATGACCAACATATGCGGCACTACTTGACATGAAATTGTAACTTTACTCTTTTGTTTTCTAGGACCATGTAAAAAGTCACGACTTGCCTAGAATAGTCCAGTTATATAAACAAAAGATTATAAAGTGGACGTAGGTCTTGATTCGACCGAACCACTATAAAATATCTTGTGTCATTTACTTTTATCACACCATTTATTATTTACTCTGTCATTCTTTACTCACATGAATCATTATAATCTTTCAAATTTGTTATGAACCTTGCAACAATCTCGAAGCACGTAACTCAAAGTGTCTTCTATCAGATCAGAAGGTTAACAGTATGCAAAGCATTGAGGGTGCAATAAGGTAAACGACACAACAACTGATACTCCACTTCTCATGACTTGAGAAAAAGTACAAAGGACAGGAAAATGGGTTGTCCACAAGACGTGAGGGTGCACCAAGATTATAAAGACCGTCTCGATTACACTCTACCCTTGGTATTCGATGGGAGAGTATAAAGGCGCCAGAGACTAAGCACCGAGGAAGAACTCCCACCCCGCTGAAGGAACGAGGGAAAATTGAAAGCTGAGTTCGAACTGGGGGAAAATTGAAAGTTGAGTTCGAACTCAATCCTGGGCATACGACAGGAGAGGGGGCAAATTGAAAGCTGAGTTCGAACTCAATCCTGGGCATATGACAGGAAAGGGGGAAAATTGAAAGCTGAGTTCGAACTCAATCCTGGGCATACGATAAGAGAATATAAAGGCATTTTGATTAAATGTCATAACAGGGCTCATATCCCGCTGTAGGAATGGGAATAAGGATGAAAGTTGAGCCCGACCCCTTCATTTCCGAGCATGGGGGGTAGCACTTATATGACTCTAATCAATCCCCAATAAGCCCTAGCCAGGCATTATATTAACGATTGATTGAGGGCATACTCACACACATTTATCCATGATGCAGGATTATTTTTTTCATTGCACATGATTTTAACTTAGTTATGATTCATATATTGGTGACTGAGAATGATAAACTTGCAGGTGTGCAATGATGCAAAAGAAACAGATTTTCATTTACTAAATGCAGTTTTACAAGGCTAGACAAAACATGAGGGTCGTACTCGCAACTACATCATAAGGCCAGTGGAATAACTAAAAAGAGAAAAGACATAAACAAACTGGCTCTACTTGGGCTTTGGGGATGACCTTGGCTTTTTCTCATTCTTTTACTTCTCTGGCTCCTTCTTATCAGCATCAGATTTATCCTACTTCTTTCTTTTCTTCTTGTACGAAGGAGGATCTTGTGGTGGGTAAGAAGATTGGGATGCAAGATGTGTAGTTATCGATTTAGCGGATAGCTTTATGATTAATCCAGATTTGGGATCAGTTGTGGAGATAGGTTGCACATTTAGGGGCCCTTGTTCCTCTATTTTTAAGGCCAGCTATTTATCCTTTTTAGCCTTCATGTCAGCTAAGGTCATGTTGTCATCATTCCTTGTGACGGCCCGCCCCGCACCAACCGACATTTATTCCAAAAGTGCGCTGTACACATGTCCAGTTAGCACGGAACGGGTCGCCAGAAGGAAAAGGAAGAAGGAAATGAACATACAAGGAACCTGTAGAATGTCTCACAGCGCATAGGACAAAATATAATAATAACATACTTGACATAAAACAGGAGAGACAGTGCATAAGCTGAAAATCAGAACTAAACATCATAGCAGCGGAAATCCAAAAATACAGCTTATTACAACTTTCAAACTGTCTCAAAGCAAAAGCAAGGTAAATGAGGTACACTACTAATGCCCAAGTAGCGACCACCAACGACACAGGGAGAATGTGCATATATATACAATACGTGGAAGCCTCATGCCCGCCTCCGAATCAGCTACTCGCACACCACCAGCTAACCTGTCTCTAGTCTGCTCGTGTGAGCACCCAGAGTAATAAGAGGAGACATAAAACTCTGGGTCAGACATAAAGCCTGGTATGAGCGATAAGCATCAAAAGTGAACAATAACAGGTAGACTAAAACATACCTGAACCTGGACCTGCAACCAAAGAGTTAGCACTACATACTGTACAACACTCTAAGGTATCATATCAAACAGTGTAAAGATACAGAGGTGGGGAAGGTGTGCATGTCATAATTATGGCAAACAATCAAACATAGCATCCATCCTCACTTCTCTCACTCAGCGCATAAAGCATACGACATTCACCACTTCGATCACCCAACATTCCTTGCTACGATCACTTTGCCCCTTGAAGTCATAAATGGCTTCACTGCACTGATAACGTAGCCACTAATTCCTCGCTATGTCCACTTGCCCCATGGAGTTATTCACCCCATCTGCGCTGGCTCATAGCCTTACTAATCCTTACTATGTCCACTTGCCCCATGGAGTTATTCACCCCATCCGCGCTGGCTCATAGTCTTACTAATCCTTACTATGTCCACTTGCCCCATGGAGTTATTCACCCCATCTGCGATGGCTCATAGTCTTACTACGCATCACCTTGCCCCTCAGGTCATAATGACCCTACTGCACTGATAACGTAGTCTTGCTACCATCACTTTGCCCCTCAGGTCATAATGACCCTACTGCACTGATAAGTAGCCCATCATTCTTAGTGGTGGATCGAAGTTATGAACGTCGACAACTCCTTAGCACACGTCCCGCAGCAAAGTCCAACCATGAAGTGAACTCGTTGGTTCCCAACTGGTTCCGGGATCCTGAGCTCTAACTTCCCCTATTGGACTACCTTTGCATCTCGGGTTATTGGTCAATACTGGGTCGGGTCGGGTTCTTCCTCAGGTCATCGGTTCGGGTCGGTGTTCTTTATCCGTTCGGGTCGGGTCCCCCTTCTGATGCGGTTCGGGTCGGTGTTCCTCTGGGTTCGAGTCAGCTGCTTCTTCTTCTTCGGGTCGGGTCGGTGCTTCCTTTCGGGTCGGGTCCTTCTTGGTTCGTGCCTTCGATCCTTCTTCATGCTCCCCTTCATATGCTCCTATCTGATCCGCTTTCGTGCTCCTGCTCTGATTCGCCTTTGTGTTTCCGATCCGATCCGTCCTCTTTGATCCGATCCGTCTTCATCCATCCGATCCGATCCCAGTTCAGCTAGCGTGGCCTTCCTTTTTGCCACTTTTCCCAAGTGTTGGGTTCCGATCCGATCAGATTCTTTGCTCAGTTCTACATATCCGATCCGAGCCCCCTTTTCCGATCCGATCCGAACCCTGCACTGTTTTCTGAAACTGTTCCAGCAAGTGTTTACGCCATTCGACGACGTTTTCGACCATTCTAACTATTGAAATCAATCACAAAGCATTTCATACAGTCATAGCAACATGCATAATCAACCACAAACATCATTCACATCAATATCATAGGTTAAAATGGATCAAACATACCCAAAATCCCACATTTCCCCTTAAGCATGTTTAGGTGAAACTAATGATAGGATTAGCAAAACTTAACCAAATTAACCCAAATTCATATCAGAGGTCTAAAACATCATTTAAGAATTTATGAACATTTTTCCCGAATTTTATCATGCTTAAATTCGCTAATTAGCACTAATCACCCCTAATTAGCCATAATTAGTGTAAAACTATGCAAATCACTCACCTTAGCCACAAAACAAACTAAGATCTGAAATAATGCTCTGATTTGATGCGAATCTCAATGCCAACAGCAGCCCCAAGGTTGATTTGGTGAAGATCTTCTTTGATTAGGGGTTGCTAAGCCAAATCCTTGACCAAAAGATGATTTGGAGGTGATTTAGAGGTTGGAGGCCATTATTAGGGATCCTTGGTGATAAGTGGAGATTAGAAAACTGAAATGGAATGATTCTCCATCTCATTTCAGCCCTCCCATAACCCTACTCCCGAAATGGGTTATGGGCCTACTCACTAATCACCCGATTTGGCCCGGTTAAGCAGTTTTTCACCCTCCAAACCTTGTTTCAGCCATATCTCCCAAACGGTAAGTCCGTTTGGCTATTATGACCACTCTACGGAAAGAGAAACTATCAAACGAATCAAATGGAAGTGGTTTCAAGTCAAAATTCATTTCCAATCAAAAGTTATGGCCAAAACAGTACCGACTAGGGGCAAAATAGTCATTTAAAAATCGACAAAAATCATGGACATGGGAAATGACTCTAATAGATGTTTCCCAAAGTTACATGACCATACGACTTCTCATGGGAAAGAAATAAATATTCTACAATCCTATGATGTGCAGAATACGGGCCGTTACACTCTCCCCCCCTTAAGAAATTTCGCCCCCGAAATTCCCTAATCCAAACACACACAAAGGTCCCGCATGCCTATCAATCATAAAACAACCATCAAACATGCAAAACAAGCAAAACAAGTCTATCCTAGCATGCGGAATAACTAAATCGCAAAGTAAATCTTACCAGGCAAAGAGTTCTGGATATGCCTTTCTAATGCTTTCTTCTGTCTCCCAAGTACAATCATTCTCGTCCTCGCCCCACTGAACCTTGACTAGCTTCACCGACTTCCTTCGAAGTTGCTTTGTATCGTGCCCCACAATACGAATCAGCTTGCGGTTCCCAACTGCCTCGGGCTCTACTTCGAAGTCCTCCAACTGATCAGGTGAAATAGTCATATCTGAGTCGTGAACGAACTTCCTTAGTTGGGAAACATGAAACACATTGTGAACTCCCACCATCTTCTCTGGTAAGCCAACTTTATACGCCAAATTCCCGACTAGTTCAAGAACAGGGAATGGGCCAACAAATCTTGGTGTTAATTTGCCTCTCCTGCCAAATCGTATCACGCTCTTCATCGGAGAGATCTTGACAAACACCAAGTCACCAACGGAGAATTCCAAATCTCTTCTCCTCTTATCAGCATAACTCTTCTGCCTATCTTGGGCAGCTTTCATTCGTTGCTGAATGATCTTAATCTTATCTGAAGTTTCCCTCACCACGTCTGGTCCAAGCACAAACTTCTCGCCAGTCTCTATCCAACATGATGGTGAGTTGCACGGTCTTCCGTACAAAGCTTCATATGGAGCCATACCGATACTGGATTGGTAGCTATTATTATATGCAAACTCTACTAGATGCAAATGGTCATCCCATGATCCACCAAAATCCAATATACACGCTCTCAAGAGATCTTCCAATATACGATTCACCCTCTCCGTCTGACCGTCGGTCTGAGGATGATATGCGGTACTGAGATGTAATCCTGACCCTAGAGCCTCTTGTAAGCTCTTCCAAAACCCACTAGTGAACAACGGGTCTCGGTCACTCACAATGCTTTTGGGTACTCCATGAAATCTCACTACCCACTTCATATACAATTCTGCCAACTTGGCTGCCGTTCTGGTCGATTTGACTAGTATAAATCTTGCACTCTTAGTCAATCGATCCACAATTACCCAAATGCTATCATATCCCGATCTAGTCCTTGGTAAGCCATCGATGAAATCCATCGAAACTTGCTCCCATTTCCATTCGGGAATTTCTAATGGTTGCAACAACCCACTAGGCTTCTTTTGCTCGGCTTTAACTAGCTGGCAATTCATGCATTTGGATATAAACTTCCCAACGTCTCTCTTCATCCCTTCCCAGTAGTAGGTTCGCTTCATGTCTCGATACATCTTATTACCACCGGGATGCATAGTCAGTTTTGAGTGATGACATTCTCGAAGCACTTCATCTCTCAAACCATTTACGTTGGGCACAACTAGTCTTCCATTCTTCCGAAGCCATCCATCTCGATCAAGCCCATACACATTCATCTCCTCACCGCCGACATTCATCTTTAACTTGGAGATGATTTCTAATAGATTAGGATCGTCCCTCTGGCTAGAACCAATCCGCTCTATCAAAGTGGGTCTGATCGCCAAACTAGCTAGCATAGCTGGATCCAATTCGCACCTTGGTCTGAAATCAAACCCCGCGATAAACTCCAGTTGCTTCCATTCAAGAAACATTGCCCCTAAGCTGGCATGTCTCCTACTCAAGGCATCGGCTACCGCATTACCCTTCCCAGGTGTATATGTGATATCAAAATCATACGAAGCCAAGAACTCTAACCATCTCTGCTGACGGAGATTCAGATCTTTCTGAGAGAAGAGATACTTTAATGATTTATGATCGGTAAACAGCTCAAATCTTTCTCCCAAGAGATAGTGTCTCCACATCTTCAGCGCAAAAACAATCGCTGCCAATTCCAAATCATGGGTAGGATACTTCTTCTCATGCGGCTTTAGCTGTCGACTAGCATAAGCTACAACCCTACCTCCTTGCATCAATATTGCACCCAGTCCGGTACCACAAGCATCCGTGTATACCGTCATCTCTTCATTCCCCTTAGGAATGACTAACACTGGCGCACGCGTCAACCTCTCCTTTAGACTTTTGAAGGCATCCTCACACACTCCGTCCCAAACGAAGGACTGATTCTTCTTAGTCAACTGAGTCAACGGTGCTGCTATCTTGGAGAAGTCCTGGATAAACTTACGATAATATCCAGCTAATCCCAAGAAACTTCTTACATCTGTTGCATTCTTGGGCGTAGGCCAATCCTGTACCGTAGCCACCTTCGCAGGGTCCACGGCAATACCACACTCTGAAACAACATGACCCAAGAATCTTACTTCCCTTCTCCAAAAATGACACTTAGAGAATTTCGCTTTCAATTGGTGTTTCCTCAACACCTCCATCACTATCCTCAAGTGCCCCTTATGTTCCTCCTCTGTCCTTGAATATACAAGGATATCATCCACGAACACAAGAACAAACTTATTCAACTGATCTCTGAATACTCGATTCATAAGATCCACAAAATAGGCTGGTGCATTAGTCAACCCAAACGGCATGACCAACCACTCATAAAATCCAGACGGCGTCCTAAATGCCGTTTTTGGAACACTCTCATCTGCTACTCGAAGCTGATGAAATCCTGTCGCGAGGTCCAACTAGGAGAACACTCTTGCTCCTTCCAGCTGATCAAACAAATCATCTATACGCGGTAGAGGATACTTATTCTTCCTCGTCACCTTATTCAACTCGCGATAGTCCACACACAAACGAAGGGAACCATCTGCCTTAGTGGCAAACACAACTGGTGCTCCCCACTCGGAGACACTCCTTCTAATCAATCCCTTCTTCAAAAGATTGTTGACTTGCATCCCGAGCTCTCGCTGCTCCCTCGGTGCCATACGACGAAGTGGCATCACTATAGGTCTGGCATCTTTCACTAAATCAATACGGAACTCAATCTCTCGGTGTGGTGGAAGCCCGGTCACCTCCTCGAAGACGTCCGGATACTGGCCAACCACGGGCACATCTGACAACTCATCCTGCGGGATGTCGAGGGAATTTACAAAACTAGCCATAACCCCATCACTAGGTAGACTACCAAACACTACCCTCCGCCCATCATCCGCCCTCACTGTCACCAAAAAGCCCTCACAGTCTACCACCACCCCGTATCTTTGGAGCCAATCGACTCCCAATATAATGCCATACCCAGTAAAGCCCAAAACAAAGCAATCACATACAAACATACATCCATGACTCGATAAGACCAAATTCTTGCAAATCATACTAAGGCTAGTCGAACCACCAATCGGGTTCGTCACTATCAATGGTCTATCGACTATCTCGGGTTCCAGTCCCAACCTATCTACCAGGTCACTAGATATGAAGGAACGGGAAGCCCCAGTATCAAACAAAACTCGAACTGGTATATCATAAATAGAAAGCATACCTTGAATAACAACATTCTACCCTTTCTCCGCCGCAGTTGGGGCATTCGACGAAGAAGGAATAGCATCAAGAGCATATGCTTTCACAATCTGCTTCTCCTTAAGAGGTTGCGGACACTTATCTTTCTGATGTCCCACTTGACCACAGTTGTAGCACTTCCTTTCCGCTGGCTTGGCCCGACATTCCTTAGCATAATGGCCCTTCTTTCCACAGCTGAAGCACTCAACATCCTTCTTGCTCTTTTTCTGGCCACCTTTAGATTGGTCCTGCTTCCTCTTATTCTGAGAGTTATTCTTGCCTCCACCGCCTGCTTGCGGCTTTGGCCCTTCTGCAGATGCAGCCTCAGTCTTTGACTTAGGGTAAAGACTCTCTGATCTCAAAGCTTTCCCCACGATCGATTCAAAAGTCTCATCGATGTGATTAATAAGCCTTTCCTCCAAGTACCCATCCAAACCAGTAATGAACTTCTCATTCTTCATTTCGGGAGTATCGATAAGAGATAGTCCATATTTCGACAAAGTGTCGAACTCAGCAATATAATCAGAAACTGCCCTGCCTCCCTGCTTGAGTTCCAAGAACCTCTTAAACAATACTGACTTCTGGGCAGCTGGAATAAACTTCTCGTTAAAGCGAGCCTTGAACTGAACCCAAGTAACCTGGTCCTCTGGAGTAGCTGTTCTAATGGCATTCCACCAATTCATCGCTCGCCCTTGCAGCTGACGAGACGCTAGCCTTCTCTTCATCGCATCCTCAAGACCCAAGTCATCAAAGATACGGTCACAGCTATCCATCCAATCTTGAACATCCGTGGCCGACTCCGTTCCGTGGAACGGCTTCCCACCAAGATTAGTGTAATCCTTGCACAACTTGGCGAAATCGACCCTAGGTGCCTGCACTACTGGGCCACCACCAACTCCGGGATTAGGAACTGCCCCTTGCACTTCTCTAAGCATGTCTCTCATGAGGTCGGTAAACATCGCTCTCATGTCAGCGGCATTCCCATTATTGGCCCCTCTACCAGTACCTCTAACATGTCGGCTCATCGTCAATCTGTAAAAGGGAAAGGATTAACGACCCCATAGTGGTACTAGTGCAGTGCAACTTCATTCTTATACTACTAATAGTATATATATACATAGCTTTTGAAAACCAAAGTAATCACAAATACGCGCTCTCATATACGTACTAACTCTCCCTAGTGTCTTTCCCTAGGTTAACTACGCAACCTAGAGCTCTGATACCAAGTGTGACGGCCCGCCCCGCACCAACCGACATTTATTCCAAAAGTGCGCTGTACACATGTCCAGTTAGCACGGAACGGGTCGCCAGAAGGAAAAGGAAGAAGGAAATGAACATACAAGGAACCTGTAGAATGTCTCATAGCGCATAGGACAAAATATAATAATAACATACTTGACATAAAACAGGAGAGACAGTGCATAAGCTGAAAATCAGAACTAAACATCATAGCAGCGGAAATCCAAAAATACAGCTTATTACAACTTTCAAACTGTCTCAAAGCAAAAGCAAGGTAAATGAGGTACACTACGAATGCCCAAGTAGCGACCACCAACGACACAGGGAGAATGTGCATATATATACAATACGTGGAAGCCTCCTGCCCGCCTCCGAATCAGCTACTCGCACACCACCAGCTAACATGTCTCTAGTCTGCTCGTGTGAGCACCCAGAGTAATAAGAGGAGACATAAAACTCTGGGTCAGACATAAAGCCTGGTATGAGCGATAAGCATCAAAAGTGAACAATAACAGGTAGACTAAAACATACCTGAACCTGGACCTGCAACCAAAGAGTTAGCACTACATACTGTACAACACTCTAAGGTATCATATCAAACAGTGTAAAGATACGGAGGTGGGGAAGGTGTGCATGTCATAATGATGGCAAACAATCAAACATAGCATCCATCCTCACTTCTCTCACTCAGCGCATAAAGCATACGACATTCACCACTTCGATCACCCAACATTCCTTGCTACGATCACTTTGCCCCTTGAAGTCATAAATGGCTTCACTGCACTGATAACGTAGCCACTAATTCCTCGCTATGTCCACTTGCCCCATGGAGTTATTCACCCCATCTGCGCTGGCTCATAGCCTTACTAATCCTTACTATGTCCACTTGCCCCATGGAGTTATTCACCCCATCCGCGCTGGCTCATAGTCTTACTAATCCTTACTATGTCCACTTGCCCCATGGAGTTATTCACCCCATCTGCGATGGCTCATAGTCTTACTACGCATCACCTTGCCCCTCAGGTCATAATGACCCTACTGCACTGATAACGTAGTCTTGCTACCATCACTTTGCCCCTCAGGTCATAATGACCCTACTGCACTGATAAGTAGCCCATCATTCTTAGTGGTGGATCGAAGTTATGAACGTCGACAACTCCTTAGCACACGTCCCGCAGCAAAGTCCAACCATGAAGTGAACTCGTTGGTTCCCAACTGGTTCCGGGATCCTGAGCTCTAACTTCCCCTATTGGACTACCTTTGCATCTCGGGTTATTGGTCAATACTGGGTCGGGTCGGGTTCTTCCTCAGGTCATCGGTTTGGGTCGGTGTTCTTTATCCGTTCGGGTCGGGTCCCCCTTCTGATGCGGTTCGGGTCGGTGTTCCTCTGGGTTCGAGTCAGCTGCTTCTTCTTCTTCGGGTCGGGTCGGTGCTTCCTTTCGGGTCGGGTCGGGTCCTTCTTGGTTCGTGCCTTCGATCCTTCTTCATGCTCCCCTTCATATGCTCCTATCCGATCCGCTTTCGTGCTCCTGCTCTGATTCGCCTTTGTGTTTCCGATCCGATCCGTCCTCTTTGATCTGATCCGTCTTCATCCATCCGATCCGATCCCAGTTCAGCTAGCGTGGCCTTCCTTTTTGCCACTTTTCCCAAGTGTTGGGTTCCGATCCGATCAGATTCTTTGCTCAGTTCTACATATCCGATCCGAGCCCCCTTTTCCGATCCGATCCGAACCCTGCACTGTTTTCTGAAACTGTTCCAGCAAGTGTTTACGCCATTCGACGACGTTTTCGACCATTCTAACTATTGAAATCAATCACAAAGCATTTCATACAGTCATAGCAACATGCATAATCAACCACAAACATCATTCACATCAATATCATAGGTTAAAATGGATCAAACATACCCAAAATCCCACATTTCCCCTTAAGCATGTTTAGGTGAAACTAATGATAGGATTAGCAAAACTTAACCAAATTAACCCAAATTCATATCAGAGGTCTAAAACATCATTTAAGAATTTATGAACATTTTTCCCGAATTTTATCATGCTTAAATTCGCTAATTAGCACTAATCACCCCTAATTAGCCATAATTAGTGTAAAACTATGCAAATCACTCACCTTAGCCACAAAACAAACTAAGATCTGAAATAATGCTCTGATTTGATGCGAATCTCAATGCCAACAGCAGCCCCAAGGTTGATTTGGTGAAGATCTTCTTTGATTAGGGGTTGCTAAGCCAAATCCTTGACCAAAAGATGATTTGGAGGTGATTTAGAGGTTGGAGGCCATTATTAGGGATCCTTGGTGATAAGTGGAGATTAGAAAACTAAAATGGAATGATTCTCCATCTCATTTCAGCCCTCCCATAACCCTACTCCCGAAATGGGTTATGGGCCTACTCACTAATCACCCGATTTGGCCCGGTTAAGCAGTTTTTCACCCTCCAAACCTTGTTTCAGCCATATCTCCCAAACGGTAAGTCCGTTTGGCTATTATGACCACTCTACGGAAAGAGAAACTATCAAACGAATAAAATGGAAGTGGTTTCAGGTCAAAATTCCTTTCCAATCAAAAGTTATGGCCAAAACAGTACCGACTAGGGGCAAAATGGTCATTTAAAAATCGACAAAAATCATGGACATGGGAAATGACTCTAATAGATGTTTCCCAAAGTTACATGACCATACGACTTCTCATGGGAAAGAAATAAATATTCTACAATCCTATGATGTGCAGAATACGGGCCGTTACATTCCTGGTCTCCCCTGTGATAGCAAGCTATTCCTCATCATCCCCGTGATCGCCATCGATGTCATCCAAGGCTCCGATAACTTCGACATCCTTAGGAACATCAGTGCCTGATAATGCAATGGTTTTCTCGGATGCCTTGACCTCAGTCTGCTCTGGAGCTTCATGGATGACCTTGGTGCTTGGTGATACATTGACCTTCTCAACCTCTGCTTGCTTTTCTGCATCCTTCTCTGTTGGCTTGGCACCTATATTATGATAAGTATCTATTATTAGTTTTGTACAAAATGCAGTCTTCTCGATTGTTTGCTCCACAATGCGACGACAAGTTACAATCGCCTTGACAAATTGTGGAGAGAATATGGAAATACCTTCAACTGACTCCTCGTCTGAAGCCGCAGTAGAAACCCCAACTGCTGGGGGAACTGGAACCCCAAAGATCAAGCGATCATCCGGATTATACTCCTCAACCTCAGAAGTCTTGGGCTCCAGTGCCGAGCTTGAACCTTCGTCAATTTTGTTCTTGCCCTTGAGCTCGAGCCTTTCTTTCTCCATAGCTTCTTGGATTTGACGCCTACCTTCCGCTAAAGCCTCAGGCTCTCCACCTCTGAGAAAAATCTGCATGAGCTGGTCCTCATCGACTTCCTCGACCTTAAGCGCAGCTTTTCACTCTCAAAAATCTAGTCTCATATGTTAACCAAGGTGGTGGGATAGTTACCGATCCAAGAAATATCTTGAGTCTGGATGATTTGAACAAAGAAGTCCATTAGCAGTTCGTTGAACTCTCCCATCTCTTTCTCGGCCGCAGCAAGTTTGGGAGTAGCAGTGGAGGCCGACTCGAGAGCCGCATTTGCATTGCCTTCGGCAAGTGCTGACTGTTCCTCGGCATGAGCAACTTTGTCGTTTAAGTTCGCATTTTCCTTTTTAACACGAGCAAGGTTGTCTTTTAAGATTGCTTTCTCCTTTTCCCAAGCAGCCCTGTCTATGCCAAGACGATCCTCCGATGCCTTTAGCTCAGTGTTAGCCATCCTGAGATCCTCTATATCTTTCTTCAAAGCCATGCGCTTTTGGCTGTGTGAATCAAGCTCGAGGTGGAAGCGTTTCTTGGTGTTATCTAACTCTATTTTATAATTTTCAGCATCCCGTTGAATTAAGGCCAGCTAAGCTTGCGCATCCTCAAGCTCTTTCTCTGCCTTACTCTTGGCTTTAGCATCGTGATCAATCTTCACCCTGGCCCTGACAACATCTACTTCTAGGCACCGGATAATATTTGACAAATTCTTGGCATGATTTTTCATTGCTCTATATTGTTTAGCCACGTGACCGATTTGTCCTACAACCTCTACATCCCATTCATCAGGAACTAGTTCAAGATCCGGGACGAAATGCATCCTCTCATAATAGATATCGGGAATTTTTTTTCGCAAGAGCTCTAACTTTTCCTGATTAATAGAGGTAACGACACCCTCCTGTACAGTAATAGTATCCAAGTTGTGCTGACCAGAAGGAACAAAGGCTGCTTTTTCCTTCTCCAAATTTTTTCTTGGATCTTTGTCTTTGGGTTCGTGATGCTTCTTGGAAGACTTTCCCAGAGACGGTGTACTCTTCGGAGGAGTTAGAGCTTTAGGAAGTTGTTTGCCTCCCGCCTATGGCACTTGACGACTATGGTACTTCCAGGATCTTGCTTCGAGGGAGAGCGAGACCGTGTAGAATGAGGCTGATAAGAATCACGGGGTCGTTGGCTATCTCTTCCCCGACTGTCACTGCGATCATGTTCAGATATGGGATTGAGTCTGGGAATGCAGCCACAAAGTTCACGATGAGAATATGAGTGGCGACAAGACATTTTTCCTGCAAATAATGACAAACAAATTTAAGACCCATGAATACAAATAGCACATGAATGATGTGGCGAGTGATGCGTGTGATTTGTGTATCTCGTGTAATCCCCCCTAACAGAACAGGGCCCGAAGCTAGGCTCGTCTGTGCAGTATCTTTCTTTTTGTTGGTAATGTTCTCTTCCTCAAAGACAAGGAAGAATGGTTCTCCTCCAAAGTCTTAAGGTGCGTAGATGTTATCTAGTAGAGGGATTTTATCTAACTCCCCAAATATCTGCTCCTCTGTCAGTGTATCATGGGTGGTAGACCCTACTGGTGGCAGAGTCCTTGAGGGAGACTGCCCCCTGGACACGGAAGCCTACTTTGGCTCATCATCTCAGATTTCATCTCCTTTATATACATTTAAATCCTCGTCATCTTGGTTAACCATTGGCGAAGGACTCTTACGAAATTTGGTCGTCTTTGTATCTTCTGTGGTCACTTGCCCCTCGGCTGGGGGCATGCTACTAGATTCCCCAGCTGTTTGAGTAGAGGGAACGCATTTGTAAGGCTTGCCACCCGACCCGAGACCAAATCTTACATCCATAAGATGGCGTTTGTGAAGGCTCTTGTCAGTTATACACTTCTTGATTCTACAGAAGTCCGATTTGCTTGCTAAAAGGTGGGATAATCGATCTTTGAATACCAAACCCTCTGTTTTTTCAAAGTTGTGAGCTGTACAGAAAAAAGAACACATTAGTGCTTTAGTTATGCAATTGGAACATGTGCTGAAGGATCTGGAACTCACTTGATTGTAGCCACCTCCTTGCACATCCAGCTTGATGTTTTTTATAAAACCAGTCGGACTTAGCGTCTCCTAAATTGCCATGACCGTCTGATAATACCTTCCTTGAAGGGATCTATTCAAAGAAAATGAAGTTCAGAGTCCCTGTTGAATGGTGCTTGAAATAATAATAGAAATTTAAATCTTTGAAGGTAAGCTTGGTCTTTATAATTTCTACATGTGTTATATAAAAGGTGTATAAAGCAGCATAAGCATTGGGATGGAGTTGCATGGGGGCAATGCGTAGTTGTCTCAGAAGATCAATAGCAATCGTAGGAAACGGAGGGATAGCGCCTACCCAGCACTGATCCTACTGATAGTCATGTACCTTTCCTGAGCAGAATGGGGCCTGTCTCCTTCCTTTGGAGTTTTCACATCGACCCAGGGAATCCCGTGTCATAAGCAAATTTTCTTTAACTTTATATCATCCAACTTGGAGGCTATAGAGTCACTTAATTTCTCTTTCTCTACTTCTTTAACACCTTCAATTTCGTCGGGAGCTCGATCATCATCCTCTTCCTAAAGTGATGTGCTCTCAGAAGATGTTGATTCTGTGTCGACATCTGTTTCATATTCGAAGTCAGAATTACTCCAATTTGAATCTGACGGGAGCACATCGGGATTATAATAGTTTGACGACTCTAGATCTGTACTCTTCTCTGATATTCTTATTGAGCGTCTATCAGACATGGCTGTGTTGGCGAATAAACATAAGTCATTAGAGCATAACTACCCGTGAACCCTGTGTGTGTGCAAGTGCTAGTGTATACAAGTGTGTGCAATACTGAAAGGGAAAGCATAAAGTAGAACAGATTAGAGAGTAATAAGTCATTGCATGTCCTAAAGTCAATTTCCTATCCAATTCGATTCACGAAATCCGTCCCAGAGGCTCTAAACTAACTGTCCATCAGTTCAATCGAATTATATTTGATTTCTTGTTAGGATATAAGTTGATATGTTCAGTTAATTGTTACACTGAAGTCAGGCATAGTCACATAGTGATAATCAGCTTGAAAATAAGTCAAATCGTGAAGGTTCGTGGAATGGTTCGTGATCAGGGATAGGGTCGCAACGATCGGCTCGTGATAGTGTCTTAAATATCGTCTTGTCCAAGTAATGGTTCGTGATGGAGGACGACTCACATACAGAACAACGACTCGTGATATAGGGTTCGACTCACGATCATGAGGCGACTCGTGAACTGGTATGACTCGTGGATAAGGGTCCAATTCACGATTTAAGTCTAGATTGAGGTTTAAAATCATGAACATCTCGACTCGTGAATGAGGGACTCGTGAACTGCTTCCACGGACCAACTTGATCCACCCCATTCACGAATCGATACTGATTCCCCTTCACGAGCGAAACCGTTGCCACGACCCGCCTCGCCATCTCATCCACGAACCGATTTACCAGGGCTTCCCTTCCAGTCATCTTCTTCTTCCGCCTGCAACACCACTCCTCTTATCTGAACCGAACCCAAACCTCTCTTCCTCTCCTTTATTCATAGCTACTCAATACATCACCTCCTCTCTTAGGTCCCAACGTCGCGAACTCCTCCGCCATGGTAGCTAACACTAGCGATGGCCTCGAGATCGACAATAAACCCATCGGAACCAAGGAAAACATGAGGGGAGTTGGTACTCGAGACAAAACGAAGTTCGGAGTGACAAGAACATCAAAACAAAGAATTAAAAACCGTCTTTACCTCTTTAAATTGAGGTTACAAAGGGTGTTAATTTCAGGGAGTTGATCGAATTAGGGTTTTGATCCAAGAAAGATTGGGCGGCGGCAGTAAAAACAATAGAAGAAGGAAAGGGTTAGAGAGAGAAACACACGGTTTATTTAGCCTACAAGAAGACTCTTTACCTTCCCTTTTTTTTTATTCGAACCAGCTGGTCCAGCAGGCCGTGGGTGCCTACACGAGCCCACCATCATTTGCGCGAGAGCCTAATCTTCAGCCGGTCCGTGATGCACGCCTAGTAACGAGGATTGTGACATAATGAACTTCTTTAAATTACTCAAAATAATATAAAACTCAACTGACAAGTTGATCGTAATGTGCTCTGAAACCCAAAAGATGGAAATTAACCAATGAATAGAAAAATAGTTGGAAACCCGGTAATGCATTTATACTCCTCAGGGGAGGTGACCTTTTGAAGCTGTACGATGCTACAAACAAACATGACTATTGATTTGCACCATTTCATGAAAGGATAGTTTAACAGTTTCGAAGCATGTTCCATCTGCGATAAAACATACTTCGAGGGGCAAAAATGTTAGCTAGCTTTCTGATCAAGCCACAAAGACTCACACACATAAGTTCAACAATAAGTTATCCCGGTTCGTGAAGTGTCATAGCCCGCTCGTGAGACAAGCCACCTCGATTTGTTCATGATCCAGACGTCGCCCTTCGCTCGTGCTAACCCTTCATGACCCGCTCGAAAGGAGCACCATGACCCGCTCGTGAAATAGAGTCACGAACCGATCCTGCTACCAGAGAATGATGGCCAAGACTTGGTCATTCACGATCCGAGATTGAAGGATCTTGCAACACCTGTTTATAACCGCCATTTTGACTACTTCTTCATCAAGCTACGAACCAGTCCGAGATCCTCGGGATCCGTGCCACGTGTCATCACGAACCGCTTGCAGACATCACCTATAAATATCCCTACACTTGGCATTTTATAGGATCTTTTGGTAGTTCTGAGTATTATTTCCACCATTACTATTTCTCCGTTATTTCTTATCAGTATTATCTCGAAATCACTGAGTGAATCATCATTGTAAAAGTGAGATTGAGAGAAATCATTGATTGTACTTGCATTTAACGTATAATCAAAAGCATGTAAAGTTGACGTAGGCTCGTTAACGCCGAACCACTATAAATCTGGTGTGTTCGCTATGTTTTCTTTCATTTCTAGTCATTATTCTCTGCAATTCTAGACAATTTGGGCGTTCGAGCCATAATTTGGTCTGACAGTGTACATATTATTATTATTTTGGTAAGGAATGACTAAGTAATATTGTATATCTATTCAAATGTTTATTGCAGTGCAGGAATGAAAAATATTCAAAAAAGTGGAAGTCATGAAGTTATGCTGGGAACAAGATTGGACTTGAACATAATTTTCATGTTTATTTTGTTTGGATTGGAAACTACTCATGATCTTATATTTATTTTGCTCTGACTTTCATATTTATTTTGTTTGGAATGAAAACTGCTCATAGTCTTACATTTATTTTGCTTTGAAAACTACTATTGATTAATGTATTTTTCTATTATGCATGTTTAATTTTATGTTGTAATTTGAAATTTTAGTTAGAATATCTCTTATACATATAAAAATGTATTTAAAACTTAATAACAAAGCATGCATTGCATGATATTATTATTATTATTTCTGAAAATTGGTACTCTTTATTGCTAATACCAATATCACCTCCTTTATATGCCTTTCTAAAACCCTGCAACCCCTAACCTAGATGGGTACCTTGCAGGAAAAAGAGCACATATAAATTTGGTGTACAAGCTAGAGAGAAAAAGCAAAGAACTACACAAAGAAAAACAACCAATACTCAAACAGAAAAAACAATCTGAGATTAAAAGACCCTCAACAAAGCCCAAAAAGGCCCACTTCACAAGCTGCTTCTTCTCCTTCATGCTTCATCCAATATCCAAAATTTCAATTCCCAATGGTCTAATAATTCCACGTTCCTCGAATTCCTCACAGTTCTACTCCCATTGTTATTAACCAGGTATTTTACTTCATTCTCGACTTGCTTCAACTTGGTCAATGGATTAACTATTCTGCTTTGGAAAACTCTCAAGTTTCTTTCTCTTCACAAACCATAAATTGTTGTAGTAAATGCACCAGTAGCAACATCTCTCATCTGGTCTCGAATTTTAAAAGCATTGAGTAAACTTCTAGCTTCTTCCTTTAAATTGGGATTGATTACCAATGGCAGATCCAACTTTTGTCTTATAGACAACCAAACAAAGGATGAGTAATCACACTCAAAAAATAAGTGTTGGATAGTTTTAGGATGAACTTCACAAAGCAGACACAAAATGTTTGATAAATTTCCAAAACGAGCAACTCTATCTTTAGTATTTAGCCTTCCCATTGTTGCCAAATAAGAGATAAATGCCACTTTCTTACTATTCTTCTTGTGCAAAACTACTTCAAATGCATCTTCTTTTTCATCATGATTACGAGCAACCTCCCAAGCTTTATGAAATGAAAACGAGCCACCACTTCCCCATTCATAAAAATCTCTATTTCATTGGGAAAAATCTGAATATATATATATATATATATTCAATGCATATATATATATACATATAATGACATCATATACACTTTTTTGCTTCATCAAAAAAAGTTAACATAATGTAGTTTGTATATAGTTTATATAATATTACTTGAATAGTATCACTTATATAATTTTAATGATTATTTGTTCAATTTTTCACATTTAAATATTACAAAATAAGTTTAAATTGTAATGTAAGAACATGTTTTCAGAATAAAATCACAAATAATCATTTTTTTGTTTCTATGCCAAAAAATAACCATTCATAACAAAAAAAATTAGATGGATAACAGAATAATTAATCAAATAATCATCCACTGTAAAGTTACTGTTGGGTGAACAACATGACAACTAATTATTGTTACTGCATAAATTATTAGATGGATAACAGAACAACTAATCAAAATAATCATCCATGATAAAATTATTTTTGAATGAACAACAGAACAATTTATAACTGTTGCTGCATACATTATAATATTTAGAAATATGTATATATAACTATTTAATATTAATTACAATAGTTTATTTTTAATATTTAATCATTAGAATTTTTTTTAATAACATAAATTTTAATGCCCATCAAAGCGGACAAAAAATACTAGTATTAATAACTTATGGTAAGCTATTTAACTCCCTACCAAATATCTCTGTTCTTCAATCCTACAAGAATAAAATATATACAATACTTAGTTGTGTTTAGTTATAGTAAAGAATTTTTTTGGTACCTTTTAAACATCTAAAATTTTGCTAGATCCTTTAGTTGTGTTTTCTCAATTCGTTTCTCTTAAGCATGTATATGTTAGACTTTCCTCTTCTTCTCTAACATTTGTAAATTATTTGAATCATTTTTAAGTACATTTTCCATGCATGTCATATATAATTTTCATATGTTTTGTTCATTTGAAATTTCTTTACTTTTATATTGTATGATCATAAAACTATGTTACGTCATCATTGTAGTTCTTTCTATTTAGTTTTTTTTTCATGTTATTAACGTTGAAAAGTTGTAATTTCGTTAGACTTCTATACGTAGTACTTCACAATTTTTATATAACAATAAATCCCGTCCACTTGCTTTTTATTTGACATCTTTTGTATAATATTATCTATTTTAATTTACATATTTTCTTATAAAAAGAACAATTGTTGCATGTGAAATGAATGCTTTGGTATATTATAAACAATAGAGCTATAAAGCCCCAAAAAAATGTCAGCAAGCACTGCCAAATGGAAGAAATGTACACTACGACATTCGGATTTCAATCCTAAAGCAATTTTAACTCGTACAAACCCATACATTTCCCTTTCGGGCCTTCTAGCATCTCGGAGTTATAAATGCATTTTTTTTTAATTTGCACCATGGAAAACAAACAAACTATTCTTTTCATTAGCTATTAATTTTTGCCAATGTATCAAGCATAATAATTAAACTAAATTTTATTTTTAAGTTAGCAATAAAAATTGTCTTAGCTATATATTTCACAATCACAATGGACCAAATAGCCCTTTTTTATACGTAAGTGATGTCTCTTTATATAAGTATTTTTTCACTGTTCATTGTCACTTCTCCAACAATGAAGGCAATTTAACATTGCATGGTTATGAATATTATATTAAGTTTATAATCACATACAATGCACTGATTCACTTACATATTATGCTTTGTTTCACATATTATCCATTGGTAGTTCACAAATTATGCATTTGCCAGAGTTGAAGTCACTATGTGGTGTAGAATCTTTGGAATTATCGCTAGGAATGAAATTGGGATGGTACCAAACGACACATATACTGTCATAAATTGAGTAATATGTTGTTTTGATAATCAAAAATGGTGGTCGACCATGTATCCGTAAGTGATTACAAATGAACACTGTACATTCAACCATAAACTACTATGGGTTGAATTATGAGATTGATTTAACCATGTAAATCATTGTAATTATTATTTGTATGTATTTTGCAATCAGCTCTTGTAGCATCATCTCAAAAAATATACCACCATTAGTATATAACCACTGTACAATTCAAATCAATATTTTATCATCCGGTCATAATTTCTCTATACTGACTTATTCTGAATTTTCAGTAATGCAAGCAACTAACATTTTTCACGTATTAATAATTTAGAGTAAACTGCTTAACTCCCTACCAAATATCTTTGTTCTTCAATCCTGCAAGAGAAAATAATACAGTACTTAGTTGTTGCTAGTGGTTATTTTCAGTCTAACCAGTACTCAACATAACATATTCTGTTATGCTCCTACATCAATTACCCATTGATTCAAAGTAGAAAGCTGCTGAGAGAAGAAGACTTGGCGGTGTTTGTATAAATAAAGGAGCCGACAATTCATCGAACGGTTTGATGTAGAATAATCAAAACAATGAAGACATGTCAACATCCACCTTTAAGGTCAACGACCAACACATGATCATGGAGGACGACCTCATGGTCAAAGCTATGATGACAGAACTCTGACAAGGCCAAGAGATTGATTGTGCACATGCACAAGTGCACATCAACCATTTTAGCTATTAATTATGTTGATAATTGTAAATGGGTTTAATCGGTTTTGGCCCATAATTGAGTGGTGTATTTTTGCTATAAATAAGTGGGTTACGTCCCCTAAAGATGTGCATTAAAATTGTATGGTTGTTTACTCTCACAAATCTTCAATCTTTCATTTCGTTAAGTGTCTGTTTAAACCCGAATAAATCTTTCCATCCTATTTCCTTGCGTGCACGTTATCTATCTGTTCTTTTCAGGGACGGAGCTAGGATTTTAGATTGCCCCGGGCTAATAGTGCACTTATGAAAAATGACATTGAATGTACAATAGAAAAAATGATATTGCTAATGCATTTGTTGATTGGTGTTCTTTGCGTGGTGCTTGTTGTTGCTTTCACAGTTTGTGTTTCTTTGGTTATGCATTGTTGTATAAGTGGATGAGATATTTTTAATCTGCTATGAAGTGCATGTTGGTGTTCTTCTTTGTTGCATGGTTTGTTTGGAGCTGTTTTTAGGCTTTCTGGGCTTGTTCCTCCTATATATTCAGCGTGCTTGCTGTTGGTTTTTTGAACCCTCGATTGCAGTTCTGGGATGACGGTGTTTGAAGGTGTTTGTCAGTGCTTCTTACTGTTGTCACTGTGGTTTGGAGTGTGGTGTTAGTTTGTTCGTGAGCATGGCAGGTTGGGTTATTGTTATATTTTTTTTGCTTTAGTTCTGTATGTCTTGTTGTCTTGGCAGTGAAAAGCTTGGTTGTAGTATTGTTTGTAAAGTAGTGTTTGTTGTATGTTGCAATTTTGGGTTAAGGTTTTCTTTTATGTACTTTTTTACTTCGTAATATTAGTACCCAGTTGTTCTTTAAAAAAAAGATTACTGTATGAGTTTATCATTATGATAACACATGTCTGCAAATCTTGCCCGGGCTGTAGCCCAGGGCACCATAGCCATACCTCCGTCCTTGGTTCTTTTACTACTCCATGTTCTTCCATTATTCCCTGTTGAATTACCTATTGTAAGAACTTCTAAATCCATGGATTTGAGAATTACAAGAAGTCAATTAAAAAGGCCTGGGCCTAACACATTTGTATCAGAGCCAAACCTAGATGAATCAGAATTGGACAAAAACTCAAATGAATTTTGAGGTGATAAACTGGTGATGTTGACAATGAATCCCCATTCGATGATTCAAGACTAGACCTAATTAATGCGCAGACGTCACTGGATATTCGCGACATGCAAGAATCTCAACTTGAGTCTTCTCAAGAATAGATCTCATGCAAGAAACGCTGAATAATATTGCTAAGGAATTTAAAGAATTCAAAAACCAAACAACAAACCATAGAGTTCCTTATATTCCTCCTGCTCAGAGAAATCAAAACAGGAAATATCAAGAATCGTCATCCACTGCAAATCCAAATCAGGTATCTGTTGACCACTCCATTGTTAATAATAATAGGAATACACAGATTGTTCCCATGAATTCTCAGAACCCCACAAAACTACCTCAAAATACTGTGATAAAGTTAGACTTTCCTACTTATAATGGGGGAAATGAGGTTGTTGAGTGGCTTAATCAAGTTGAACATTTATTTAAGTACCATCACACCCCTGAAAATGAATGGGTACCCACATGTTCATTTCATTTGCGTGAAGATGCTAGAAAATCGTATAGTTGGCTTGTCAAAAAGGTTAAACATTATGAAGTTTGGAATGTGTTTAAGGATGAATTAATTGTTCAATTTACACCTGAAGAATTCCTTAAACTCTATAGTGTCATATCTAATCTTAAGCAAACTACAACTGTTACAGCCTATTTATCACAATTTGAGCATCTACAAGGTTTGTGTGATGCCTTCCCCAATTAGTTTATGTTAGAAAAGTTTTTTAATGGACTTAAGGATTAAATAAATTTTGATATATTTGCTTTACACCCTATTGATTTCAGTCAAGCTGTAAGCCTTGCCAAAGTATTCGAGTGCAAAAGGATAAATAATAAGAAGTCCAAGGTAAACAAATCTTTCAAGAATACTGGTGGGGCAAGAAGTGTTAACAAAGAAATATCTGGTAAAGATACAAATGCTAAGAAGAACGGATACACCCCTCAAGAAATTTAGAGAGAAGAAGGAAGAATCTATACTTTGTACGCAGTGAAAAATGGCATCCGTGTCATGAGTGCAAGATAAAAAACATATACATTATTGAGGGAGTGATGTCATTGCAAACTGATGATGAAGTTGAAATTAAAAAAATAAAGGAAATTTCAGAGGGATATAATGTGCGTGTTAATGATGTCGATAAAATAGTGGCTACTCATAGCAAGGTTGAAGAAGAGCAAGCTTAGACCATAACTTAACTGCAATTTGTAGCATACCTACATTGTCACAATAAGAGTCAATGGTTACATCAATAATCAATTGATAGAGGTGCTTATTGACTCAGGATCTACCCGTAGTTTTCTTAACACAAAGCTGTATAAAAAGTTGAATCTACAAATTCAAGAAACTGCTGAGTATGTTGTGCAAGTAGCTAATGGAGAGAAAATACAAGGGAAAGGGTTATGTAAAAAAATTATGTTTAAATGTCAAGGGTGTGTAATGCTAATTGATCTCTTAGTTGTACCTCTAGAAGAGTGTCAAATGGTTCTTGGCACACAATGGATGAGGGAGGTAGGGGAAATCTCATTTAATTTTTCTAAATTGCAGATTAAGTTTTGCTGGAATGGTACCGAATACATATGGCATGGTATCAAAAATGATATGTTCAAAGGAAGTATGCAGCAACACATTTGATGAAAGCAAAGCAATACCTGAAGACATTCATCAAATAATAAATCAAGTTCCTACTGTTATTACTCCAAACAACTTCCTACCTCCTACACAAAAGTGTGATCATAAAGTACCTCTAATTCCTGCATCCAAACCAGTGTGCTTACGAACATATAGGCATTCATATCATATTAAGAATTAACTAGAAAAATTGATCAAAGAAATTAAGGTTTATCAAACCTAGTATGAGTGAGTATCCTTCAACAGTAGCGGTGGTGAGGAAAAAAGATGGATCTTGGAGGATGTGTGTCGATTTCAGAGCACTCAACAAACAGACAATCAAAGAAAAATATCCTACTCCTTTAATAGATGATTTATTTGACGAATTATGTGGGTCCGTTTATTTTACAAAGTTAGATCTTAGATCTGATTATCACCAAATTTGCATGCACACATAAGACATACATAAAACTGCATTTAAAACACATGAAGGTAATTATGAGTTTGTAGTCATGCGTTTTGGTCTATCAAATGCACCAGCCACATTTCGATCTCCTATAAATGACATTTTTAAACCATATTTAAGTATTTTTTTACTAATTTTCTTTGATGACATATTAATCTATAGCCAGACAATGTCTAAGCATTTGTAGCATATATCTTTAACTTTGTAGGTGCTAAAGGATAATCGGTTGATAATCAAACTATCTAAGTGCTCTTTTGCACAGACTCAAATAAATTACCTTGGGTATGTTATCACACAAAATGGCATTGCAGTTGATCCAGAAAAAATCAGTGTAGTGAAGAATTGGCCAAAACCAAAGAACTTAAAAGGACTTAGCAGATTCCTTGGACTCACTAGTTACTATAGAAAATCTATAAGGCATTAATGACAGCAAAGCCCCTTACCAATCTGCTGAAGAAGAATTCTTTTCACTGGAATGAGCAAGCCACTTCATCATTCAAACAGCTTAAAAACAGTCTTTTGTCTCCTCCAATTCTTAGCATGCCTGATTTTAATAAAGAATTTATAGTGGAATGTGATGCAAGTGGCGTGGTAAGAGGTGTTGTGTTGACACAAGATGATAAGCCTATTGCATACCTCAATCAGGCCTTAAATGGGAAAATTTTGGCCTTATCCGCTTATGAGAAAGAACTCCTAGCTGTGTTACTTGCTACTAAAAAGTGGATGCAGTGTTTATTGGGAAGACGTTTTACCATTCGAACTGACCATCAAAGCTTAAGGCACCTACTATCACAGAGGATAACAACAGGTATACAAGGCAAATGGTTAGCAAAATTACATTGATTTGATTATATAGTTGAATACAAAAAAGGGAAAGAGAATTAGGCAGCTGATGCACTATCACGTTTACCTGAAGACTCAAAGGAGCACATCGAATCATTACTACCTTTACCTGAAAATTCAAGGGAGCAAACTGTAAATATTAATTGTCAAGTTATCACTACACTTGAAGGCAGCTAGTTGAATGAGCTTAAGGAAATACTATAAAATTCAGAAAGTTATCAATTTATGAAAAACAAATTACAAGAAGGAAAATTGAGCCACCACTACAGACTGATTAATCAACTGATATACTATAAGAAAAGGTTGTTTATAGCAGAGGATTGCAAGGATGTCCTACAAATATTATTGAAGGAGCATCACTCAAAAACCCTAGGTGGACATGCAGGCACTAAAAAGACAAAGCATCGCATCAAAAGAGTATTCTTTTGGAAGGGTATGAAATTTGATGTTGATAAATATATACGAGAATGTGAAACATGTCAACAAAACAAGCATGAAATGTAAGCAGTCCAGGGCATTTGCAACCCCTTCCAGTACCTAAAGTAATATGGAGAGAAATCTCACGGATTTTATATTTGGATTAGCCAAAACCATAAATACACTGAAATATTTGTAGTAGTGGATAGGCTATCGAAGTATGCTCATTTCTTTCCATTAAGACATCTTTATACTGCTGTACAGGTTGTGCAAATCTTCTTTGATGGGTTTTTAAATTGCATGGTATGCCATACAGTATTGTGTCAGATAAGGATGCAATTTTTACCAGTTTTTTTTGGCAAGAATTGATGAAATTACAAGGAAGCACAATGAAAATGAGATCTGCTTATCATTCACAATCTAATGGCCGAACTGAAGCTGTCTGTAACAACCCACTGTTTTATGCTATTTAAATCGACAATAAACCACACATGTCTGACTTGAATTGTTCAAAATAACATATTATTAATAATAATTGGAGTAGATACAAATCACATCAAAGAATCACAAACACCGAAAAACATAGAATAACTCGCAGCGAGAAAAAATAAAGCCATAGTAGTTCATGAAGCTACTACATAAACATAGTCTCCAAAATAAAATACATAGTGTCAAATAACTAGGACAAGTACAATGGAAATCTCAAATACATAAGTCTGCTAAAGATAAACAGAAACAACAACTGTCTAACATAGATAGGACTGAAGAACAAATAGATAGGTGGCTAAAGCTCCGAATGGTCTCGAGCTCCAAGATAAATCTCCAAAGGCTGTGGTACTCAAGCTGACCCGAGCATCATGCAAAACAAAACCACTCGGATCAGGACTAATATTCTTTTGCAAGTAAATTAACTCAAATGATATGTCAAGGAAATGCACAAGTAACTTAAAGAATGTCTGGGATTCCGTTCTTTAAGGATCCGTTAAAATAAGTATCATACAATACGCTATTATAGTAGTGTCTACAGTAAATATACTATTGAAAATAGCGTAAGTGGTATTACATTTTTACCCTTACACAGTTTATAAACATTGTTGTAAACATTGCATATAAAACACCAGTAACGGTCGGTGGATAGGGATGCGCCGCTATACAACAACGTCAAATCATAATCGTAGGGGGCTCGATCAGGATAATATGACAAGGCACACGAGGAATACCCACGTTAGGATTCTACCGATGCACGTCCGGACCGGTGGAAACGCATAGCCGCGACTATCGCCCACCTCGGAACACACTCCAAAATCAAAGGTGCGCACCAATCAAATCACAAAGTAATAGATATGGATTCGAAGAAATGTGTCCGATGGAGGTGCGACCTCACTTAATCACGGTTAGCACCTGTTTTAGTCATTTTAATTATGACCCAAAGGTCAAGGCTATCCATCAACGTTCTCTTTCTTCAATCTAGTTCTCGCCACCAAACCATCCTACTTCATTCTGGAACTCCAACTCATACACAGTTGTTAAAGTGATTTTCAGTGTTGGCAGAGAGTATGACAATATCCGATCCCGGTTTCTTTAACAACCAAACGTTTACATTTTTCACACTATGGCCATTTTAATAAAATCGTATCTTGAAATAAATTACAAATGTCAAAATCATAAATTTAAGAATACATTCATTTACAAAAACATCTATTATATGTTAGGTTTCAAAAGTCTAAGTTGCACATCTAACTTTATCGTACTCATAATCCTTTTTATATTTTTAAATAAATTTTAGAAACATACATATATATGCTAAGTTAAAATTTATTAAAATAAAATAATCGCTAAATTACTTAAAATCTTATAACTTTATTATAATTAAGATACCTTGAAAAATAAATTACTTTACGACAAAAATTAGATTTGAATAAATTAATATTAAATACATTCTTAAAATACATAACATAAATTAAACTTTTTATTTAAATTTACATAACGTATAATTTGGTCTAAAATCCAAAATAATCTAAGTCAAAATATTTAATAGCTTTCAGAAATATTTCAAAATAGACCAACGGTGTCCTTATAATATTTTCTACTAAGGACAAGTAGCACGGATGTATATCATTTCAACCCGTCAAGTTTCAAATCCCGGATGTGTATCATTTCAACCCGCATCCCAAATCGATTCAGTTTTGTTCCTAAATCTATACAGTGATTCGGGTGTATATCATTTCAACCGTCATGATTTTCTAAGCTATAGGGAACTTGCAGTGTGAATTTCAGCAATTATATAAGCATATAACAATATAAATAATCAAGTCAACATAATAGCATTTCAGTTCATGTCCGGTGTCCGTGTGTCACATCTGCATATATAGTGCTAATATATCAATAACATTTCAAATACAGTTATTTCACTTTCAATAAAATATTAGTCAAATGAGAGTTGAACTCACCTTTTGCGAACTGAAATAGAGATGAAAATGGATAGACGCGGAAACCAATGACCTCGAACTTCAACGAACTGGATAAACAAATTACGGTGAACATATGTATAATTACAACGAAGTTTAATTAAAAAAGATTTTTTTTAATTTTTTATTTAAGGCTCAAAAAGAGTGCAGCCAAATGTGCAAAATGTTACAAGAATTTGAATGGCAATTTGCAACTATACATGTTACATGTACAAACGCATGGGATATATACTTTTTTTTCATTTCTTTTTTTTATGCAAAACACAAATATTGTTACACCATTATTGTCATTCTCCTCATCACTATTGGCGCGCACAGCATACCATGAAAACACATGTAATTCTTTACACTTCTGCACATATCACATCTTTGTAATGCCAACGTTGGCACTTCCCTTTTCCTCCAGCTCGGTTCTTTTTTTTCTCTCTTTTTAAAAAAAAAGGGCAAATGCCTAGCATTAAAAGTTTGGTTTTCATTTTCCAAAAGTTTCAATGCATGACTTCAAAAGATTTTCTATGCTTGGACATGCATGGACGGATGGAAAAGAATGTTCCATGCTACAGCAAAACCAAAGTGTCCATGTTATAACTTGTATATTATATACACAAGGTTTACATATATAGGAAAAGACCCTAAGCCATCTTGGCCATGAAAAAAGGATTCCTACCTAAATGTAGTGTAAGCCAAAGTATACTTTTATGTCAACTAAGGTTTCACAACAAATTCAACAGTATACTATTGTTCACAAGGTAGTTCTGTAAACTAAAATTTAATAAGATAATTTATACGTATCTAAATTGATAACTCGATAAATATATATTTAACACAACAATCTTAATACACGAGATGAAGTAAAGAAAACATAAAGCACGGCTACAGGGGTGTCTATATCTGGTTTGGTCGGAAGACGCTCGGTGTCAGAGCGGTGCGGCAAACTAACCCAACGTAAAATCTTTTTTTAATTTAACGGAACTCATTAGCGAAAGAAGAAATACGAGGCAAAGAAGGAATTACACAGAAATATAGAAATGGACTCAGGGATAAAAGTTATTGGCTTTAGGGCATTGCTGGGAAGCCGGAGAGGAGATGTAGCATGGATGAGCCACGGATTGCTGCACGCGTGGGGATGGATATCTAAGTTTTGTTGCTCTTTTTTTTAATAGGATGGAGTGGATCTAAAAGAATGAGAAAGGAGAGAAGATGCGCAAGAAATAGAAAGGGTAGAGAAAATGGGAACGTGCGTGTAAATTAGTATGAAATAAAGGGTACCCAAAAGTTTCGGTTTGCACAAGTTTTGGACTGAAAATTTAATTTCCATAAATGTAAAACATTGCACATTTACTGCCATAAATCTAGAGTTTTAAAATTTAAATTTAAAATGTCCAATTAACAAGTATAACGGGTAACTCCATACCGATATAAATAAATGTTTACACAGCTTCTTCACAAACCGAACTCTGAAAAATACAATTAAATATACCAAAATGATCAACACGACAAGATGGACGTAACCGCAAAACAAAATCAGTGTCATAACACTACGCATAAAAATCTGTTACGGACCACTTTTTAACGTTAATTAGTTAGTGGACAAATTTACGAATGTCTCACTAGCTTTTTCGAGAAGTTACATTTTTATATGGAATGAGATTATTAACCTTTAAACGTTATTAATGCTTCCCATTTACTGTCAGTCAATTCTTAATTCGGATGTTAACGGATTTAAAAGAATTGAAAACGTACATACTTTTAGTAATTAATTAAAAAAATTCCAATTTCACCTCCAATCAAATAAAATTAATTGTGCGTAGTTATGGGATGTTACACTCTCTCTCACTCAAAACTTTTCGTCCCGATAAGTAACGGGATAGAGGAATGAAAACAACCAAGAAGATAGGATAAATTTGAATCAAAAGATACCTAGAATGAATAATTCCGGATTCAAAGCACGAATGCTCTCCTCCGTCTCCCAGGTGCAATCTCTATCATCAGCGCTCCACTACACTTTGACCAGACTGACTGATTTCCTTCTCAATTGCTTCATATCTCTATCCACGATACGAAGTGGCTTTCTCTTGATTGTCAGATTGGGCTCAATATCCAGATTGTTTAATGCAGAAGGCTGAACAACTGAGGAAGGATCATGCAAATACTTGCGAAGATGGGATACGTGAAACATTTGTGCACCCCCGCAAGCTTTTCAGGTAACTCAACACGATAAGCTAAAAGACCCACTTTCTTCAATATGCGGAAAGGACCAATAAATCTAGGAGCAAGCTTCCCTTTCCTACCAAAATGGACTACATTCTTCAACGGAGATATTCTTAGGAAAACTTGATCACCAACCACAAACTCTAGACTTCTTCTTTGCCTAACAGCATACTTTTTCTGGCGATCTTGGGCAATTCTCATCTTGTTTCTAATATCTTCGCCTTTCGCTAGCCCAAGAACTTATTGATCACCTGACTCAATCCAACATGAAGGAGATCTGCACGGTCGCCCGTACAAAGCACCAAAAGGAGATGTCTTGATACTAGCCTAATTGCAAGTATTGAAATTAAAACGATAGGATTTTAAAGATACACAATTATAATAACTACAAATTCAATCAAAAGATTACCTGGTAACTATTATTATAGGTGAATTCGATGAGATGGAGATGATCTTCCCAAGATCCTCCATAGTCAAGAATACATGCACGAAGGAGATCTTCTAAAATCTGGTTCACCCTCTTAGTTTGACCATCAGTTTGAGGATGATACACAGTGCTAAGATTCAACCGAGTTCCAAAAGCTTCCTAAAATGCCTTCCGAAAGTTGCTGGTGAATATGGGGTCTTAGTCACAAACAATGCTAGTGGGAACACCATGAATTCTAACAATCTCCCTCATATAAATCTGGGCCAAACTCGAAGCTATACGATTTGCTCTAACGGGGATAAAATGAGCAGTCTTAGTCAGTCGATCCACAATTACCCATATACTCTCATTTCCCTTTCTCGTCCTTGGAAAACCGTCAATAAAATCCATAGAAACTTGATCCTACTTCCAATTAGGGATCTCAAGAGGTTGCAGTAAACCAGCTATCTTCTGATGATTAGCCTTCACTTTCTGGCATGTAGCACATCTACTAACATATAAAGAAATATCTCGCTTCATGCCACTCCACCAATACAACCTCTTCATACTCTGATACATCTTTGAAGCACCTAGATGAATAGATAATCTCGACTGATGATTTTCCCGAAGTACTTCTTCTCTCAAACCATTTAGGTTTGGAACACATTCTTTTCTTGATTCGGAAAATTCATTTTTCGTCGATTTGTGCATCCATCTCACTATGATCTCCAACCTCTCTACTACGAATATTTTTTTAATAAGTCTGATCATCTGTCTTCATCTTGCTTAGCTGCAATACGGTCCAACAAAGAAAAGGAAACTACAATCTGATACAATACTTCGTTCTTTCGACTTAAAGCATCAGCGACGACATTGGCTTTACCCGGTGTATAATTTATATCCAAATCATAAGCTGCTAGAAACTCAAGCCACCTAACTTGCCTTTGATTCAAATCTTTCTGGAAAAATATATACTTAAGAGATTGATGGTCCGTAAATAATTCAAACTTGGTTCCTAGAAGATGATGCCTCTATAATTTCAAAGCAAACACCATGGAAAGCAATTCTAAATCATGAGCTGCATGATTCATCTCGTGATTATTTAGCTGATGACTAGCGTAAGTAATGACTTTACCATTTTGCATAAATACAGCTCCCAGCCCTTCACGGCTCGCATCAGTATAGACCGTTAGCCCTTTACTTCCATTGGGTACAGTAAGTACATGAGCAAATGTCAACTTTTCCTTTAACTCCTTAAATGCAGCTTTGCACTTAGCACCCCATATAAAATTAGTATCCTTCCGGGTTAAAGCAGTGAGAGGTGCAGAGATCCGAGCAAAATTCTCTATAAACCTTCGATAATAGCCAGTAAGACCGGCAAAACTACAAATATCCGTTAGGGGTCTTAGGCTCTCCCCAATCATTGATTGCAGCAATCTTAATTGGATCAACAAAAACTCCATTCTCTGAAACAATGTGGCCAAGGAATCAAACTTCATCCGCCCAAAAATGACATTTCGGAAATTTGGCTTTCAGTTGATGACCCCTTAAAGTTTCGAGAACATATTTCAAATGCGATTCATGCTCCTTCTTCGACTTAGAAAAGACCAGAATATCATCAACAAAGACCAAAACAAACTTATTAAGAACATCACGAAATACACGATTCATAAGATCAACAAAGTAGGCAGGAGCATTTGTTAAGCCAAAAGGCATAACTAACCACTCGTAGAAACCATTTCTTGTTCGGAAGGCTGTCTTAGGAATACTATCTTCAGCTAGTCTAAGATGATGGAAACCCGTAGCAAGATCAAGTTGGGAAAACACTTTAGCACCAAGGAGCCGATCGAACATATCATTTATCCGAGGCATAGGATATCTATTCTTCAAAGTTAGCTTATTCAATTCTCTGTAATCTACACACATACACAGAGAACCATCTGACTTGGTTACAAACACTACAGCAGCACCTCATTCAGAAAAACATGGTCTGATCAGACCCTTGGAGGAAAGATCCTCAATTTGCTTTTTTAATTCAGCTTTCTCCTTAGGTGCCATTCTACGAGGAGGAAGAACGACAGGTCTAGCTCCGGGAATAAGATCAATGCAGAATTCAATTTCTCGCTTAGGAGGCAGAGAAGAAACTGCACCAAAAACATCCAAAAAGTGCTGAACAACATTAGTAGAACTAAGCTCACTAGGCGGAGAGTCGAGTGAAAAGATGAAACTAACGGAATAATCTATAGGGATCTTGCATTTAATCACCAAGGAATTTCCTTGATTATCAACCAAATTAACAGTTCAGTCTTTGCAAGAGATAAAAACATCGTATCTCTTGAGCCAATCGCCACCAAGCAAAATGTCAAATGCATCAAAACCAAGAACATAGAAATCTCCAGTGAAGCAGTGGGGATTACAAAGAAGTTGTACTCCTTTACAAACCATACTAAGATTAGCAGGACCATTGATAAGGTTAGACACACATAAAGGCTCCGATGAATATTAAGGTTTCAAGAAGTGTTCAAATTTATCACATAAGTCAACAGATATAAAGCTATGCGATGCATCAGTATCAAACAGAACTCGTACTGGATGAGAAAATAAAGTAAAAGTATTACGAAGCATACCCTGAGTATCGTCGCCTAAAGGAGGGGTATAAGAAGTCAAACTAAATACTCCAGAAGGTTTTCCCTTCTGCTACGAGGGACAATCTTTCTTCTGATGGCCCGGTTGAAGACAGAGATAACATAGGTTGTTGTTTCGGGCTAATTATGCTGGGGGAGGTACAACTGAACTATCCATGGTTGGGCAACTGCTGGCATAATGTCCTTTTTGGTGACACCTAAAACAAGTGATGTGGGATAAATCTACTGGTTGTTTCTGGGCTGAAAATCCAATCCCTTGAGTCTTCTGCCAATTTCTCTATTGCTGGCTGAAATTAGACTTCCTTTTCTTCGATCCGTCGGAGGGTCCCTGAGCTATGGATGTCTAAGCAGTTTGTTTTCCTTTAATATTGGGAGAAATTTCAAATCTAGTGGAATAATTTAGAAGATCTATAAACGGTCATTCAATATGATTTATCAAGCTTTCATAAAACTCTGGATGTGCTCCTAAAATGAATTTCTCATTTTTTGTCAGAGGAGTGTCAATCAAGCCAAGACCATACTTAGATAGCTCGTTAAACTTCCTCTCATACTCTTCAAAGGTCATATTTCCTTACTTTAGATCCATAAACTCCCTATATAATTTGGAATTTCCTGTCGCAGGCATCCACTTGGCAGTAAAATATTCCCAAAAAGAAGATTCAAAATTTAAACTAAAATTCCAAAGAGAAAGATAACCTAATGAAACAAATAGAATCCAATTCAAAAATATCACCTGAATTGATTCCACGTGATATTACTCTCTACGGTCTGGTCGGTAATTGTCCTCCACCAATCCCTAGCAGATCCCTATAACTGCCAAGCTGCCAGCTGATGCTTTTGTGCATCATTAACCTCAAGACCAGTAAATATCATCTCCAAATTCTCCAACCAATGTTGAGCGCCAATAATACCTTCCGATCCTGCAAACTAGGTACCTCCCAGCTGAGTGTATTCCTTACTAAGCTTGGAAAATCTAATGGGCTGAACTGGAGCTGGTGCGACTGGCTGAACTGGAGAAGATGGTGGAATGGGTGCAAAACCTGGTGGAACTGCCGGTGGAACTTCTGGTACAACTGGGGCATTTCCCCAACCTCTACCTCTAGTGTTTCTACGACGACTCATCAGGAAAAATCAAAAGATGGTTTTAAGACGACAAAGATAAGATTCAGTTTATCTAAATTTGATATCCTAATTATGGAGTCCAAGCAATAAGGTCGAAACAAAATGGAGGGAATTTTTTTTTAGAAACTTCATTTCAAACAAATCTTTATATCATAAAACACTTTAAAATCATTCTGAATCATTTTTGAAATCTAAATATATTTTAAAAATACGCTCTCTCAAGAACGACTCTGAGACTGATTTATACTCATTCTAGGATATTGCTATCCTATCTCTAATGAGTCTCTACTCCATAAGCTAGGGTTTGTCTAAACCAAAGCTCTGATACCAACTGTAACAACCCACTATTTTGTGTTATTCAAATCAACAATAAACCACACATGTCTGACTTGAATTGATCAAAATAACAGATTATTAATAATAATTGGAGTAGATACAAATCACATCACAGAATCACAAACACAGAAAAACACAGAATAACTCGCAGCGGAAGTAAATAAAGCCATAGTAGTTCATGAAGCTACTGCATAAACATAGTGTCCAAAACAAAATACATAGTGCCAAATCACTAGGACAAGTACAACGAAAATCTCAAATACATAAGTCTGCTAAAGATAAACAGAAACAACAACAACTGTCTAGCATAGATAGGACTGAAGAACGAATGGATAGGTGGCTAAAGCTACGAATGGTCTCGAGCTCTAAGATAAATCTCCAAAGGCTGTGGTACTCAAGCTGATCCGAACATCATGCAAAACAAAACCGCTCGGATCAGGACTACTATTCTTTTGCAAGCAAATTAACTCAAATGAAATGTCAAGGAAATGCACTAGTAACTTAAAAAATGTCTGGGATTCCATTCTTTAAGGATCTGTTAAAATAAATATCATACAATACGCTATTATAATAGTGTCTACGGTAAATATACTATTGAAAATAGCATAAGAGGGATTACATTTTTACCCTTACACAGTTTATAAACATTGTCGTAAACATTACATATAAAACACCAGTAACGGTCAGTGGATAGGGATGCGCCGCTATACGACAACGCCAAATCAAAATCGTACGGGGCTCGATCAGGATAATATGACAAGGCACACGAGGAATACCCACGGTAGGATTCTACCGATGCACATCCGGATCGGTTGTAACTCATAGCCGCGACTACCGCCCACCTCGGAGCACACTCCAAAATCAAAGGTGCACACCAATCAAATCACAAAGTAATAGATATAGGTTCGAAGAAATGTGTCCGATGGAGGTGCGACCTCACTTAATCACGGTATAACACGTGTTTTAGTCATTTTAATTATGACCTAAAGGTCAAGGCTATCCAACAACATTCTCTTTCTTCAATCCAGTAATCGCCACCAAACCATCCTACTTCATTCTGGAACTCCACCGCGTACACAATTGTTAAAGTGGTTTTCGGTATTGGCAGAGAGTATGACAATATCCGATCCTGGTCTCTTTAACAACCAAACGTTTACATTTTTCACACCGTGGCCATTTTAATAAAATCGTATCTTGAAATAAATTACAAATTTCAAAATCATAAATTTAAGAATACATTCATTTACAAAAACATCTATTATATGTTAGGCTCCAAAAGTCTAAGTTTCACATCTAATTTTGAAACACCCCATGTCCGTTAATGTCATTCACAAAGAGAATGCATTAACTTCCATGAAGCATTATAAGTAAACAGAACAGAATATTACAAGACAGATACGTAAAGTAGTATTTGAAAAATTTATAACTTTATTATAGCAGAAACAGAAATAAATTTGGTTACATCCTTCAAAATTACAATACCAAAACCCATGTACACAAGTATCAGTCTTATACCAAAATCCTTCAGAATGCATAATTTTAAAACCATAATCCCCAACATAAACTGCCATAAGAAGGTAGAGTCAAAGCCAAGTAATACTTCAAGCAGTTCAAGTAGAGAGAATATGAATCAAGCTCCTATGTTTCCACCCTGAGCACCTGGGGGGGAACGGAAAGAGAAAGAGGCGAAAACAAATGGGGTCAGACATAAAGTCTGGCGAGTCCAGTAACTTTCAGCATATAAATAGACAGTAGTATCATAACATGTAAATAAAGCTGGATGAGAGATTACAACAACATGAGTAGCAGGTATGCTTAAGTTAAACAGAAGAACCATAATGATATAGACCAGGATATGCTTCTTACCTATATTTTACTTCTCTACACTAATACTTAGTATAACAGGATTAGGTGTTACCCTAATGTCTAAACTGAAACAGAAACAGAAACAGAAACAGAAACAGAATAATCTCTACAGAAACAGAAAGCTAGTAATGGGCCTTTACCACCCAAACTAATGGGCCTTTACCACCTCAACAGAGACAGAAGGTACAGAAGCAGAATGCTAATAATGGGCATTTACCACCCCAACAGAGACAAAAGGTACAGAAGCAGAATGCTAATAATAGGCCTTTACCACCCCAACTAATGGGCCTTTACCACCCTAACAGTGACAGAAAGTACAGAAGCAGAATGCTAATAATGGGCTTTTACCACCCCAACTAATGGGCCTTTACCACCCCAACAGAGACAGAAGGTATACCAAAAGAAACAGACAGAACTAGGTGTACTTAAATTCTACCCCAAGCGATTGTCTCTAATACATAAATACCCTATGTCGGCCCCACAGAAGGGTGTATCATTCCCTAAAGTGGCAGCCAATAGACACAGACCTATTTACAGATGTCACGTTGTCTTACATCCTAGAGCAGATCGGATCCATGCACGCACATGACCCGGTTGGAATGCGTCATCGACACCCCTTGCCATTATAAGAGTGAACCTCTTACAATTAGTTCAGTAAGCGTGCCCGGGCCCCTCCTAGTGTTGGGTCATAGTTTTGGTACCAGAAAAGGGTATGGGTCTCACACAACAGATGACATAAGTAATTACCCCTCCTTACCTTGTGTCCCTAGACTAACAAATGTTCAAACTAACTTGCTTACATATTTCAGATGTACAAAGTTCAGAATAACTAGTTCTCAGATCAGACATACAGGTTAACAAGTTTTCAGACTAACGGATCAGATATACAGATTAATAGACTTACAGATTGTTTCACCTAACCTTGTATTGGGCCTACAGATTTACGAAACGGGTTTATTAGATTCATCCGCCTATTTGATTTACCCTTATCCACCCAAAACGTTTTAGGCATCATATTTATTCTAGATTTGCATTAATTAATTACTAATGCACATACCTCTCACATTAGGTTGGTAGCTTGTGGCCACTGGATGTGCCGGGCGGTTCCGGGCAGACTTATGCCGCAAGCTAGACCTAACCTCGTGTCTAAGCATCTTTTAGTTATGCCTACGACCTCTCACATTAGACTGACAGTTTGCGGTTGCTGGTTAAGCCGGTTGGGTCCGGGCAGGCTTCTACCGCAAACAAAGTCTAACCTCGTGTCTCAACATTCTTATTTTTAGCTAAAGTATTCATTCACATATTATGCCAATATCAGACTAATTATGCCAATTCAACAAATTAAACTTCTTTACAAGTTACAGCAGATTATTCAAAGTTCTATTAACTTGTTTTGATCAATTTTAGATTGAGCCTACAGATTCTCATACCCCAAATTTATCGTATTCCGTTTCAACAGATTAGTCAATTTAACAGATTTAATCATAAAATTAAGCCTAATTTTATATGCCCAAATTATGGTCATAATTCACAATATAACATATGCCCCTAATTTTAGTTAAATTTACACAGTACAGAATATCCTCCAAAAACCCCCAAATCATGATATACAATATGAATTATGCCAAATTATAGCTTTTGATTTCAGCGTATGCCTAATATCTAAAATCCCCATTTAGGCGTATTCACATTTAATAGTTATCCTATTATTATATAAATCTTTGCGCCTAAGTCATATGTACAATAATTCTCCTTCTTCCAAATCACAGACTATCATATATGGTATGCCCAGATCCAAATCTTAAATTACAACATATGTTCTTTTCTCAAATCAGCCACAAATCAGTCATGTCTAATTATGCATTATTCACTATTTTTCCCAAATTAACGTTCATGCGTCAATCTCTTATGAGATTTGGCTCAGGCTCGTGGTAGCCTGGCTATAGAACAGAAGGAAAGAAGAGATACATAATAGTTAATATAATATTAATAAGATAGATCTACACAGAAAAACAGATCTGATAAACAAGAATATGCATAATCTCAAATTCAGATTTATCGCCATGTCAAGATCATAATTAAATTTCATATCTGAAAATAACTGTACTCACCTTGGTTGGATTCTAAAAGAAAAAGGGTTGTAGTTGTTCTCTTTTAATCCTATTCAGATTGGAAGAAGAAGAAGCACTAGTTCTAGCTTAGGTTTCTGCAGAGTAGAGACATCATTGATTTATTTTAATTAGAATTGAGGCAGCATAGCGTTACAATGGTTTGGTGTGGAGAGAAAGTGGGGTTTGGGGGGTGTTTCAATAGCATAGGGATAAATGAATCTAGTCAGAAAGGGCGTCCAAATACAGGAAAACGAACCAGTCCTCGGATTTGGAAATAGGGGGGAGGTCGACCCCCTGGTTGACCCTCAGGTCGACCCCCTAGTCGACCTATGTGACCAGGTTGACCCCCTGGTCGACTTGGGTCCTAGGTGGGAAATTTCCACCCAGCCCGGGTGTGTGATTTGAATTTCAAACTTAAATCTGAGCTGTTTTAATTTATTTAAATTGCTGAAACTTCTGAGGGCCATTACTTTTTCATACGAAGTTCGATTTACGAAAACTTGGACTCTATTCCAAGCAGAATTTCGAGACGAACGTAATGGCGTAACCCATTTCCCTTAATTCACATTTTAAAAATTAAGTATACTTTGTTTTGTTACTTTTATGTTCACAAAAAATACGGGGTGTTACAAATTTCATCTTACTCATAATCCTTTTTATATTTTTAAATAAATTTTAGAAACATACATATATATACTAAGTTAAAATGTATTAAAATAAAATAATTGCAAAATTACTTAAAATCTTATAACTTTATTATAATTAAAATACCTTGAAAAATAAATTACTTTACGACAAAAATTAGATTTGCATAAACTAATATTAAATAAATTCTTAAAATACATAACATAAATTAAACTTTTTATTTAAATTTACATAACGTAAATTCGGTCTAAAATCCAAAATAATCTAAGTCAAATTATTTAATAGCTTTTAGAAATATTTCAAGATAGACCAACGGTGTCCGTATAATATTTTATACCTAGGACAAATAGCACGGATGTATATCATTTCAACCCGTGAAGTTTCAAATTCCGGGTGTGTATCATTTCAACCCGCATCCCAAATCGATTCAGTTTTGTTCCTAAATCTATACAGTGATTCGAGTGTATATCATTTCAACCCGTCATGATTTTCTAAGCTACAGGGAACTTGCAGTGTGAATTTCAACAATTATATAAGCATATAACAATATAAATAACCAAGTCAACATAATAGCATTTCAATTCATGTGCGATGTCAGCGTGTCACAATTAAATATACCAAAACGATCAACGCGACAAGATGGACGTAACCGTAAAATAAAATTAGTGGACAAATTTACTAATGTCTCATTGGCTTTTTCGAGAAGTTACATTTTTATATGGAATGAGATCATCAACCTTTAAACGTTATTAATGCTTCCCATTTACTGTCAATCAATTCTTAATTCAGACGTTAACAGATTTAAAAGAATTATAAATGTACATACTTTTAGTAATTAATTAATTTTTTTCCAATTTCACCTCCAATCAAATAAAATAAATTGTGCGTAATTATGGGATGTTACACTATCAATAAGATACTAGAGGAATACTTGCATGTCACAAGCCACAAGAGTGGTTCAAATGGCTTACTATTGCTGAATATTGCTATAATACAAGATGGAAAAGCTTAAAAAATATGACCCATTTCACAGCTATATATGAAATTTCACCTCTCTCTTTACTTTCTTAGGTGCCAAACACCGCAGCAATTCCTCAAATAGACCAAATTCTGTATTCAAGAGATACTGTATTGCAAGTCTTAAAGGATAGTTTGAAGCTTGCTCAAGAAAGAATGATGAAATATGCAAATATGAAGAGAACAGAAAGACATTTTGAGGTGGGAGACTGGGTTTATCTCAATTCTCAAGTTGCAGCCATACAGGCAAATTACTGTTAGCCATGCTAAAACTATCAAATTAACCCCTAAATATTATGGACCTTATAAAGTCATCAGAAAGATTGGAGCAGTTGCATATGAATTACAACTTCCCAGTAATGTTAGGATACATCTTGTATTCCATGTTCCTCAACTAAAAATAAGATTAGGGAATGGTGTTGTTGTACAGCAAAGCGATCCTACCGTCCTAGAAGAAATTATAGATGAGCCTGAATTGATATTGGACCGTCGAATAGTACCAAAAAATAACAAGGTTGTAACTCAAGTGCTGATTAAATGGAAGCAAAGAAGCTACGAAGAAACAACCTGGGAAGAATATTAGCAGCTAGTGAAGAGATTTCCAGCTTTTGGCCTTGAGACAAGGTCAATTTTTAAAGGGGAGGGGAGTATTATGCTCCTACATCGATCACCTATTGATTCAAAGAAGAAAGCAGCTGACAGAAGAAGATTTGGCAGTGTTTGTATAAATAAAGAAGGAGTCGGCAATTCATCAAACAGTTTGATGTAGAATAATCAAAACAGTGAAGACACATCTGCATCCACCTTTAAGATCAACAGCCATCACATGATCATAGAGGACGACCTCGCGGTCAAGTTTATGATGACAGAACCATGATAAGGCCAAGAGATTGATTGTGCACGTGCACAAGTGCGCGTTAACCATTTTAGCCATTAATTATGTTGATAATTGTAAACGGGATTAATCGGTTTTAGCCTATAATTGAGTGGTGTATTTTTGCTGTAAATAAGTTGGTTACGTCCCCTGAAGAAGTTTGTTGAATTTTTACGGGAGTTTACTCTCGTAAATATTCAATCTGTCGTTTCGTTAAGTGTTTGTTTAAACCCAAATAAAGCTTTCCATCCCATTTCCTTGCATGCACGTTAACTGTTTGTTCTTTTACCACTCCATCTTCTTCCATTATTCCTGTGGAATTACTTATTGTAAAAACTTTCAAATCCATGGATTCGATAATTACAAGAAGTCAATCAAAAAAGCCTGAGCCTAACATATTCATATAAGAACCTGGACTATCTTTTCACATAGGTAAGCAAGCATATCATCTGTCATTTTTAATTTATTTCCACTACAGTAGTTTAGACTTATAGTTCCTCCTAATATTTCTTTACCCCTTCTCCTCTGTCATTTTTAATTTATTTGAATCATCGTTAAGTCATTTTCTATGCATGTCATATATAAATTTCAATAGTTTAGGTGTTTGCGGTCACCTAAAAAACCGGTCGGCTTTGCCAAAAAAAAAATTAAATAAATAAATTTCAATAGTTTTGTTCATTTAAATTTTCTTTACCTTTGTATTGTATGATAATAAAACCATGTTACATCAACATTATAGTACTTTCTATTTATTTTTTTAATTTGTTAATGTTGAAATGTAGTAGTTTCGTTAGACTTCTATAGATAATACTTCATAATTTTTATATATCAATAAATCTCGCCCATTTACTATTTATTTGACATATTTTCGTATAATTTTATCCATTTGTATTTACATATTTTATTATAAAAACCATTTGCTGCATGTAAAACAAATGCTTGGGTACATTATAGACAATAAAGCTATAAAGCTCGAAGCAGATTACAAAAAGCAAGGAGAAAATTAAACGGATGGACCACGGAAGACAGGTTTTGTTCTTGCCATTAACAATTAATTTACACCAATGTCTCAGCATTTTAAGTTAGTCAAACTAATAAAAGCTGGCTTAGCTATATATTTCATAATCATAATCGACCAAATAGCTTTTTTTCAATGCGCAGGCGTTGTCTCACTTTATAAGTATGATTTCACTACTCATTGTCATTTCTCCGACAATGAGGACAATTTAACATTGCACAGTTATGACATATAATATTAAGTTTATATTCACATACAATGCATGGGTACATTTCCATATTATGCCTTGGTTTCACGTATTATGCATTGATAGTTCACAAATTATGCATTTGGCAGAGTAGAAGTCACCAATTGGTGCATAACCTTTGGAATAATAGCGAGAAATGAAATTGGGATGGTACCACATGACACATATACTGTCATAAATGGAGTAATCTGTTGTTTTGATAACCAAAAATGGAGATCGACTGTGTATCCGTAAGGGATTACAAATGAACATTGTGAATTCAACCATCATTTGCTATGGGTTAAAACCTTGAACTATCTGATTGATTCAACAACGTAATTCATTATAATTATTATTTATGTATTGTGCAATCAGCTTTACTTGCATCATCTCAAAAGATATACTACCTTTGTTGTATAACCACTGTACACTTCTAATCAATATTTTATCATCCGGTCACAACTTCTTTATACTCACTTATTCTGAATTTTCAGTAACGCAAGTAACTAACATTTCACATATTAATAACTTATGGTAAACTGCTTAACTCCCTACCAAACATCCCTGTTCTTTAATCCTACAAGAAAACAAAAATACAGTACTCAGTTGTTGCCAGTGGTTATTTTTAGTCTAACTAATACTCAACAAAACATATTCATATAAGAACCTGGACTACTACATCGATCACATAGGTAAGCAAGCATATCATGTGTAAAACAATGAATAAGTTATCCTTTTTATGGTGCACATTGCTAGTATTTTTTCTTTCGTTGCACTATACGAGCAAATGTGATGCCGCAACTTATTTAGTCGGAGGCAATGGCAGATTGGATCCTAGCACAGATTTAGGTTCCTAGGTTGCGAACAATATTTTCCATGCTGGAGATATGCTATGTATGTGCTTCTTTTCTGAATTTAAAACCAAATATTTCATAACATGGAGAATTTCCATATTACACGAAATTCCCTGAAAACATCATGCTGAATTGGACCAAAAATAAATTGTAAACAATAAGATTGCTTGATAATTTGACTACAAAAATATCCAAGTTTGGCTGTTGGCCTTAAAATGTGCAGGTTCAACTTTGAAATCTTAACCTGCATAGTTTTAAACAGGTGTTTCTGCAGTATAAGTTCTCAAGAGAGCCTACTGTTTTTCTCTTAGAATTTCAGGTTATTTGGGTTTGTAATATGCACCAGAGACTGCAAACAGAAATGACCAGAATGTATCTGACGGATGAAAACAGAATTCAAGTCCATAAAGGGCATTTTGGTCATTTCCACACACACAGCTATTATGTAAGTACTGGCTCGTTTTCAACTGAACGCAGGGTTTTTCACTTTTTCTACTCGCCCTATCACAGCGTCAGCGAGGTTGAAAAAGCTGATGCGGCAGTTGTAATATAACAAATGTTATCTTTCCTAATAGGCACGATGGAAACACTAACATTATGCTCAAAATTCCTAGCATAAACAGTTGGAATTTTGACTTTGATGTATTAGAGATTTGAGAACGTAAAATACGTTCTATAATAAATCAATAATTTTGTATCGATAAATAGAATTGTAATGTTACATTAACCTGTACAGTGCGTTCAAGGCATGCTCCATGATACCCCAACTTGGTAGCACTCCTTTTGCACACCGTTTGAGAAAAGTCATTTGTAATTTAATGAATTAGAGGGAATAAGGAGAAACAAAAATATTTGGTGGAGAATAGGAGGATTATAAGAGTGTTGGACTATTTGAGGTGTGTTATATATATATATATATATATATATATATATATATATATATATATATATATATATATATATATATATTCAATGGCATCCCAAATAGCAAGCAACCAAAAAAAAACCCTATAGAAACAAAGCATTTATATTAGTTTAAGTTAGTGGAAGGTGAAAGAATGAGTGAGTCGAGGGAGAGAGAAACGAGATATGTGGTGGAAATCAGAGGGAATTTTGGGGTGCTGCACTGTTTCGGGTGCCATTGAACGCTCGCATATATATATATATATATATATATATATATATATATATATATACATATATATATATATATACATATATATATATATATACATATACATATACATATACATATATATACATGTGCGTGTTTATAGAGACACAAATTATGACACAATTGATTTGCACCATTGGATCACCCCATGAATTACACCTTTCCATATAAAGACAAAAAAATCCAACGGTTGAGGCTCTGTGTCACTCTCTTTGTGTCTATAGCCGCCCCATATATATATATATATATATATATATATATATATATATATATATATATATGTATATATATATTGTTGGAAATGTTTTACAAACATTAAGTGAATTATTAAAAAAGTCTTGAATAAGTGTAAGAATGGCTCCTATATGGGAATAGTCCCACATCATGGGATTATATAGAAGAGGCAAGCTTTTATACTTGTTTCTAAGAAATCATGTTGGGGCCTTGGGCTCCCAATACATACATTGTTGTGAGGAGGGAGACCATGCATCATATGACCACCACACACGCGCGCGCGACCGACCGACCCGACCCGGCTCGGCTCGGCTCGGCTCGGGCTTGGGCTTGGGCTTGGGCTTGGGCTTTGTGGTGTAGACACTTATATTTTTTGGACCATAAAACTTAGCCTTTTTCGAACCGTTTTTTTTTATGAAAAAATTTCTGCAACGGTAAAAATTATATCCCCCAAATTTTAGCGGCCCACTAATCTGTAAACCCAAACCCTAATTTTCGTTCTATATATTGACATTAGCCTCAGACGAGAATACCACCGAATTGAAAATTCTCTCTTCTCTCAACCGCCATTAAAATTCTTTTCTCAGAAATTTTTCGAGCAATTTTTTTCCAGAAAGTGCAAATCTGCACCGATTTGTTGTGCAAGCAAAACGGTTATTGTTTTCGAGGCTGTTTTATCCTAGAGGCGGCGGCGAAGGAACGAACTGGTTTGCACCTCCGGCCAGATCGCCGAATCGTCTTCAAGAAAGCGACCTAGTCCGCGACTCAGCCATTGTTTCCCAACAATTTGAAGACGAACTGAAACAATGGCTTCCAATTCAACCCTAGACGATTCTGCTCCACCCTCTGCTTTCCAGAACCCTCTTGTGACGGCTGCTCCTTTCAGATTTGAAGGCTTGCATTTCAAACGATGGCGTCAAAAGATGGAGTTCTTCCTCACCATCAGAAAGGTTGTGGCTGCGCTGACTACTGACAAACCGCAGCTTCCAAATAAACCCGCTGAGACTGATGCAGCGAACATGGCATCATGGACCGAACAGTCAAAGCAACTGCAGACCTGGACTGAACAAGATTATCTAAGCAAGAACTTTATTCTGAACGGACTGAGCGATGATCTGTATGATTATTATAATTCAGATGAAAAGACAGCAAAGGAGATCTGGGAAGCACTGAAGAAGAAATATGATACAGAGGAGGCAGGGGCAAAGAAATATGTTGTGAGCAGCTATCTAAAGTACCAGATGACCGATGATAGATCGGTAGAGATGCAGTCTCATGAGCTGCAGAAAATAGCTCATGAGATCATCTCCGAAGGTATGGTCTTGGACGAACAATTTCAAATTGCTGTTATCATTGACAAATTACCCCCAGGCTGGAAAGATTTTAAGAATGTCTTGCGACATAAGACTAAGGAATTTTCCTTAGAAAGCTTGATTACACGCCTCCGTATTGAGGAGGAGGAACGCAAGCAGGACCAGAAAGAAGAGGTGCTGATTGTGAATAACAACAGTACTAAGAAGACCACTCCCGCTGTTCTGAAACCAAATCAGAAATCTTTTAAGAATCAGAACAGGCGCAACAAACAGAATGGGAATCCGCAAGGAAACCCAAAAGGACAGCAGAAACCAGCCCAAAAGAATGACTCTGGACAGTTGTTTCTTTGTTACAACTGTGGAAAACCAGGGCATATGGCACGAAAGTGCTGGAACAGGCCAAGCTCTGCACCGCAGGCTAACCTGACTGAGGAGCCTCTTACGGCTATGATTACTGAGATTCACCTTGTTGGTGGATCAGAGGGTTGGTGGGTAGACACTGGTGCTTCTCGCCATGTCTGCTATGATCGTGGCATGTTCTCTACATACACGGCTGCTGAAAATCAGAAAGTGCTGTTGGGAGACTCTCACACCACTACAGTTGCGGGGATTGGAAACGTGGAACTCAAGTTCACCTCTGGAAAAACCGTAATTCTGAAAGATGTTATGCACACTCCTGAGATAAGAAAGAATCTGGTCTCTGGCTTCCTCCTTAATAAGGCTGGTTTCACTCAAGTTATTGGGGCTGATTTGTACACTCTTACTTATAAGGGAACTTTTGTGGGAAAGAGTTATGCTTGTGAGGGTATGTTTAAACTGAATGTTGAATCTAATAAAGTGACTACTTCTGCTTACATGTTGTGTGATTTTAATATATGGCATTCTAGATTATGTCATGTTAATAATCGAATTATTCGTAACATGAGCACCCTAGATATGATACCTAAAATGACAGAATCTGAATCTGATAAATGTGAATTCTGTACACAAGCTAAAATCACAAAGAAACCTCACAAATCTGTTGATAGAGTTTCTGAACCCTTAGACTTGATTCATTCTGACATATGTGAACTTGATGGCACTTTAACTAGACAGGGACATCGTTATTTTATCACTTTTATTGATGACTGCTCTGATTTCACATATGTATATCTTATGAAAAATAAAAGTGATGCTTTTGACATGTTTAAAACATTCAAAACTGAGATTGAGAATCAAGCAAATAGAAAAATTAAGAGACTTCGTAGTGATAGAGGAACAAAATATGAATCTAATTCTATTCTGGATTTCTATAAACAACATGGTATAGTACATGAGAGAACTGCACCCTACTCACCTGAAATGAACGGTAAAGCAGAAAGGAAAAATAGGACCTTTACCGAGCTAGTAGTTGCCATATTATTAAATTCTGGTGCAGCAAAACATTGGTGGGGGGATATTTTATTGACTGTATGCTACGTTCTGAATAGAATCCCTAAATCTAAGAATAAAATTTCACCTTATGAAATTTTAAAGAATCATAAACCTAATGTCTCATACTTTAGAACTTGGGGTTGTTTAGCATATGTTCGCATTCCAGACAATAAGAGAATAAAATTGGCAAGTAGAGCATATGAATGTGCATTTATAGTCTATGCTATTAATAGCAAAGCATATATATTTTATGACCTTAATGCACATAATATAGTTGAATCAAATGATGCCGATTTTTATGAAACTAAATTTCCTTTCAAATTAAGGAATAGTGGGGGCACTTCGAATATGCCTATTAGAACAGAACTTAATGAAAATTCTGAAGCTGAACCTAGAAGAAGTAAAAGAGCGAGAACCATAAAAGACTTTGGTTCAGATTTTTGTGCTTTTACTATTGAGGAGGATCCTATAAACCTCCAAGAAGCCTTATCCTCTTTAGATGCCGATTTCTGGCAAGAGGCTATAAACGATGAGATGGATTCTTTAGAATCCAATAAGACTTGGCACTTGGTAGATTTACCCCCTGGTTGTAAGTCTATAGGCTGTAAATGGGTACTTAAAAGGAAATTAAAACCTGATGGCACTATAGATAAATATAAAGCACGACTAGTAGCTAAAGGTTTTAAACAAAAGGAAAATATAGACTTCTTTGACACTTTTTCTCCTGTAACTAGAATAACATCCATTCGGGTATTAATCTCACTTGCTTCCATTCATAATTTACTAATACACCAGATGGATGTTAAAACTGCCTTTTTGAACGGTGAATTAGAAGAAGAAATTTATATGGACCAGCCTGAAGGATTTGTAGTACATGGTCAAGAACATAAAGTATGTAAATTGGATAAATCATTATATGGTTTAAAACAAGCACCTAAACAATGGCATGAAAAATTTGATAACTTAGTCATTTCAAATGGTTTTAAAGTTAATGAAAGCGACAAATGCATTTATTACAAATCTGAGAATAACATTTGCACTATTATATGCCTTTATGTAGATGACCTACTCATTTTTGGGTCAAATATTCATGCCATAAACTCAGTCAAATCCTTATTAAGTGTCAATTTTGATATGAAAGATCTAGGTGAAGCGAGTGTAATCCTTGGTATTAAGATTACTAGGTCAGAAAAGGGAATTTCTTTGGATCAATCTCATTACATTGAGAAGATACTAAAGAAATATAATTACTTTGACTGTAAACCTGCAAGTACACCATATGATCACAGTGTAAAGTTATTTAAGAACACTGGTGAAGGTGTAAGACAGTCTGATTATGCGAGCATCATTGGCAGCCTTCGGTACGCCACTGATTGTACTAGACCCGACATTGCCTATGTCGTGGGATTATTGTGCAGGTTTACCAATAGACCTAGTATAGAGCACTGGCAAGCTATTGAAAGGGTAATGAGATACCTTAAACGAACCATGAACCTTGGATTACATTATGAAAGGTTTCCAGCTGTACTTGAAGGATATTCCGATGCTGACTGGAATACCTTATCTGATGATTCTAAAGCGACCAGTGGCTATATATTTAGCATCGCTGGAGGAGCTGTTTCTTGGAAATCCAAGAAACAGACTATTTTGGCTCAGTCTACTATGGAGTCTGAGATGATAGCACTAGCTACAGCTAGTGAAGAGGCAGAGTACTTGAGAAATCTGCTAGCTGAGATTCCCTTATGGGAAAAACCGATATCGGCTGTGTTGATACATTGCGATAGTACCGCGGCTATTGCAAAAGTTCAGAACCGATATTATAACGGTAAGAGACGACAAATACGTCGTAAGCACAGTACGGTTAGAGAACTACTTTCCACAGGTACCGTTAGAGTGGATTACGTACGTAGTGAGGAAAATTTGGCAGATCCTTTGACGAAAGGACTGTCCAGAGAGAAAGTCCATAACTCTTCTAAAAGAATGGGACTATTGCCCTTAGATTGTTGAGTCACGCACAATGGTAACCCGACCTAAATGACTGGAGATCCCAAGAACTAGGTTCAATGGGTAATAACAAGTTGTGTAGTGATATGAGTTGAACATGCTATTTAATAAACCAAGAAGCATGTATTCCTGAAGTGATTAGAGGATGAGTTAATAGAAACTCTTAATGAGATCTATACTCTATGTGGAGTGGAGTGCCTACCTTCAGGAGTGCTCTTGATAGACTCACCTTTGTGAATGTGGAAATGTGGCCGTTTCCTATGGAGTTTCGGGCAAAACTTCTAGAGCATTCACTAAACTAGGATAGACGTGCATGGCCATTAATGCACGGGCTTATTTGATTGCACTATAGAAAAGGTTGTGTGTGGTTTGATGTCAGGAATAGAGTTCAAGACTACGTGTCACTCTAGTAAAAACTGAATCTTATTCACTATGCAAAGGTTCAAGTCGAAAGACACCTTTGTTTATGCACAATCTTATGTTTTTAAGAAACTGCTCGAAAATATTTTTAAAAAAAATTCAAGTGGGGGATTGTTGGAAATGTTTTACAAACATTAAGTGAATTATTAAAAAAGTCTTGAATAAGTGTAAGAATGGCTCCTATATGGGAATAGTCCCACATCATGGGATTATATAGAAGAGGCAAGCTTTTATACTTGTTTCTAAGAAATCATGTTGGGGCCTTGGGCTCCCAATACATGCATTGTTGTGAGGAGGGAGACCATGCATCATATGACCACCACACATGCGCGCGCGACTGACCGACTCGACTCGACCCGACCCGACCCGGCCCGGTCCGGTCCGGTCCGGCTCGGCTCGGGCTTGGGCTTGGGCTTTGTGGTGTAGACACTTATATTTTTTGGACCATAAAACTTAGCCTTTTTCGAACCGTTTTTTTTATGAAAAAATTTCTGCAACGGTAAAAATTATATCCCCCAAATTTTAGCGGCCCACTAATCTGTAAACCCAAACCCTAATTTTCGTTCTATATATTGACATTAGCCTCAGACGAGAATACCACCGAATTGAAAATTCTCTCTTCTCTCAGCCGCCATTAAAATTCTTTTCTCAGAAATTTTTCGAGCAATTTTTTTCCAGAAAGTGCAAATCTGCACCGATTTGTTGTGCAAGCAAATCGGTTATTGTTTTCGAGGCTGTTTTATCCTAGAGGCGGCGGCGAAGGAACGAACTGGTTTGCACCTCCGGCCAGATCGCCGAATCGTCTTCAAGAAAGCGACCTAGTCCGCGACTCAGCCATTGTTTCCCAACATATGTATATATATATATATAAATACATACATACATACACACACACGCACACACAGAGAGTAAGTACGAGGTGTAGGTAAACAGAATACATAACGCAATATAATATAACCCATGAAAAAAAATTAATGACGTCCCAAATACTCCCTTCAAACCAAACTGAGGGATAGAGTTTGCATAGAGACAAATGAAATATTGGCGGTCGAAGTGATCTCTTTTGTCCCATCTCAAAAAACACATGAATCCACCTCAAATAGATTAATGATTGATAGGCTATGGAATAACCATGAGTTAATGTTGAGATTTGTTTATTCATGAGATTTTTGATTCACGACAACAAATTAATGAAGATCAATTGAAAAGTTAGTTTATATATATGTATTGCGTGTTTAGTGTTTTAGAATCTTATTAAAATCTATCTTCATTTATTATAATACAAATGCATGAAACACACACACACACACAATTGCTGGGCTTTTGCCCCTGAACCAGTCGATTGGTAAGGGACAAAATCCTAATAACGGATAATTTCTGTCATTTTTCAAATATATATACGATCTATATTTTCTACCAGTTGCTGGTGATTTTTACACCAGTTGACTGACCCGACCATAAAAGTCATATTTCTAAAAGGTCACTTTCTTTCATGAAGAGATTCCATTTCATTTCTAGTGGAAATGGTTATTTCTCTTTGTTAAAACTCTTCATGAACATTGACTACTCTTCAACTAATATATGTACATCACAAACTTGTTTTACATATCACCAATTCTTATTCTACATCTTGATATTAATTTCTAAGCATTCTTGCATACTAAAAAATTCTCTAAAAAGATCATATTGCTTTTGAATCTCTGACTATATTTCATATCTCTAGATAAAATAACAATATACTTCCTTCATTTCCTTATAAACACATTATATACTTGAGGATAAGATTATAGGAATGGTGTACCCAAACTATTGGTTACTCAGTGTTATTCAAGAACACAAACCAAAGTCAAACTCATTGTTGTATTGTTGAATTCCTGTTCGGTTGCTCAGGCGTTGGAATCTCCTTGTTGGTGCACGAGTCTCGTTATTGGTGCGCGAGTTTGTTGTGAACATATTCCTCCGGGTAAAGAGAGGATGCTGTTAGTTAAAAGCCAGAAGAAGTCTGAGACTGGACGTAAGACGGTGCTCCAAACCAATATAAAAATTCCTCGTGTCATTTACTTTACTCTAGACCATTTACATATTGCCTTTGATATTGTTATATTAGCTTCATTAAGTTTTACTTACATAACTATTGTATAAGATAAGTTATAATATCATTTACATTTCCGCATATTCCATATAAAGATCCTACTTTAAGTCACCTATCTTTTCAATTGGTATTAGAGCCTGGGATTCTAGAGATCGTAACAACATCCTAAAGTAAATGGCTATAAAGATGTCTAGTCAACGTATTAAAGAATGGAAGAACAACAAAGCAGAATCAAAGGAGCAATCAAGTAAATGTCTCATGTCTAAAGTCAGATCACAATCGGTATGTGAAGATTCATTATATAAAGATCTTTTGTTAGACCATGAAAATTTGTTTAAAGATTTTAAAAGTCTGGGTAAACTTAATGCAATTATTTTATTCAAGTCTAAAGACTGTGAGCAAGAAAATTCCAAATTAAAAGAAGAAAAGAATTTTTTAGTAAAACAAGCCAAATATTTTGAAAATACCTTAGAAGAGCTTGTTTTTCAATAAGATTTCCTTCAAAAAGAAAATGAGCAGTTAAAAGAGAAAAACAATGTTCTTTTAAAGGAAATCAATCTTTTGCAAAATAAGAATACATTTGTAAAAGATTCTTTAAATAATTCTTGCTCTTTGATTTTGTCTCTTAAAAAAGAGAATGAGGCTTTAGCTGAAAAGAATTTAGAATTTTCTAAAGAATGTGAATTTTTAAAAGTTAATAATAATATTTTGTAAAATGTAATTTCTAAATCAAAGGAAAACTTTGAAAAATTAGAATCATTTTTAGATAATTCAGAATCTCAAATGCGTCGTCTCGAAAATGAGAATAATACTTTAAAAAGGAAGAATTCTGAATTAAATAAGGATATTGATAACAAAATTTCTTTTAAAAATATCAATCACAACCGTGGTATCAAATTTGAAAAATGTACAAGCAAATTCGCCAAATTTAATAAAGGTTAAAATGATTTAAATATGATTTTATCTAGTTCTAGACCTTTACATGACAAAGTGGTTTAGGATATCATATAAATAGTACTAGATATGTTTCTATATACGATAAAAATATCACTGCTAGTACTACTGCACGAGCAAATCCAAGATCCAAACATTATCGAAATTTGAATACTTCTATGACTAGAGATATTTATAATAAATCTATAAGTTCAAATGGAAATACCAATAGAAGTCATTTAAGTATTTGGGTTCCTGTAACATGGAAAAACAAAGAAAAATGTATTGATAATTATTTTAATTCAGTAGTTAATAATGAAAAATTCATTTTTAAAGGTTCCATTAAACCCTCTTGGATATGGTTACCTTCCGTCTAACCCCTGGACCCTAACAAAGGAAATGGGTACCTATATATATATCATATTTTTTGCAGGTATACCACAACAAAATGAAGGCTGTTTTGGGAAAATAAAATTTAGTTTATCGAAAAGCACATAATCCAATTTCTCCTGAAGGTGTTATAATTATTCATGTTCTATATTATGCTCCGTTAATGCTTTATCATGTTATGTATTCTTTTTAATCGATGACAAAAGGTGAGAAAGTATTGAATATATATATAAGGGGAGAAAGTATTGAATATATATGTATATATATTATACAACTAACATTTTGTTACATAGAAGCAAAAATGGTAAGTATATATTACTAACAAAATGTTGCTGAGAAGCTTTATATTCATGGGGGAACAAATATCTACAAGCATACATTCAGAGGAGAAAATGAAATTTTCTACAAGATTGCAAGAGATTGTCATCAATCAAAAAGGGGGAGAATGTTGATTCATGAGATTTTTGATTCACGACAACAAAGAAATGAAGATCGATTGAAGAGTTAGTTTATATATATATATATATGTGTGTGTGTGTATGTATATATATATTTGTGTGAGTGTGTGTGTGTGTGTGTTTAGTGTGTTAGAATCTTAATATATCCTCATTTATTATAAAACAAATGCATGAAACACACACACACACACACATATATATATATATATATATATATATATATATATATATGTGTGTGTGTGTATGTATGTATGTATGTATATGAAAATGGCATGAAACAGCCATTACTGGGCTTTTGCCCCTGAACCAATCGATTGGTAAGGGACAAAAATCCCAGCAACGGCTATTTTCTATCATTTTTCAAATATATATACGATTTATATTTTCTACCAATTGACTGGTGATTTTTATACCGGTTGACTGACCCGACAATAACAACCATATTTCTGAAAGGTCACTTTCTTTCATGAAGATATTCCATTTCATTTCTAATGGAAATTGTAACAACCCAGAATTTTGGCAATACAATTAATTATTAGAATTTCAAAAATAGGAATTTCTACAAACGATGGAATTTGGTCACGAGACTTTAACCTTGCGTTCATCTCGGAATTCTGGTCAACTTTCATGTTTGGAGTTTCGCGAACGAAGTCCGTATGAAAAAGTTACGGAAGAAACACGAAAAAGGATGAAAAATAAAAAATAGAATATTTAATTAATAACTTACCTTAATTAACCAAGCTGACCTGGGCAGTTTGATGCCCAGGCGGTCGACATGGGGGTCGACCAGCGGTCGACTGCCCAGGTCGACCTACTGGGCGTCAAACAACCCAGTGACGGCTAGGTTTTGAGATATTGGTTTATTATATTATAAAAATGAATGGATGGATATAACTTAAAACTAATCAGACGGTTCTAGGCCATTTCCACCCCCTATAAATAAAGGGGTAGAGCCTCATTCTCTTCCATTCAAATCTGTAGAGGCAGCGGAGATCTGCCATTTTTCTTCCTCTTCTAACCTAGTTTCTAAATAAAATATATTCATATATATATATATACCAAATCAAATCAAATTCATATGGAATTGGTAAGATTAACAGATTCAATGGAAAAGGGTGCTCAACGATAGATTTCTTCGCTCTCTTCCATTTTCTTATATTTCTACAGATCTAGAATGTTTGAATTATTGGATAAGGTTCAATTATGGAATTATGTGTAAATATAATCCATTTTGTATTAATATATTTGTGGTGACCATTTGTAGAAATCAATATAATTAACTGCTATAAATAAGACTGCAAATTAATAAATGACCATTGTAACCAATATTATTGGGGGAACTAAATGTGATGGGAAAAATAGTTACAATTCCTTAAATCAATTAGGATAAATGTTGTAAACCCCAACTAGGAAATTTGAATTATAACCGCATTTAGATACGAGGTTAAGCTCACTTGTGGTATAAGCCTGCTCGGAACTACCCAGCAAATCTAGCAACCACAGGTAGCCAGCTTAATGTGAGTGGTCTAATGCATAAAAATAAATGTACCATGACATGAGGTTAAGTTCACTTATGGTAGAATCTTGCATGGAACCGACCAGTAAATCCATCATCCACAGGTAGTCAACTTAATGTGGGAGGCCTAGTGCATATATATATATATATCAACCAATAAACAAATAAACAGAAATAAAAGAATAAGAATAGTAATTGCTTGTTGGGGTACAACAAATAAATAACTTGGGACTGATAAATAGTTGCCTTAGGAAAATATGACAGTTAGAGTCGTAAAGGGCAATGAAAATGGAATAAAAGGAAATGGGTGTCATAAGGGAATTTATAATTTTCGTTTAAACACTAAGTCCAAATTAGGGAAGGTATTAAATAAATATCCTAGGGAAAAAGGCAATATAACCGTCCTGATTTATAATAGTGGGAATAGAAAATATAATTGGACTTAGTAGGTTAATAATGTGAAATATTAACCGTATGAACCCGTGACGAAGATGAATCGTTTAAGTATAGTATTCCCATATAGAGGGACTAAACAGGAATGACTCAATAACGTAGCCTACTTTATCCCCAAAAAGGGAAAGGTACGATAGGCTAATGGGGGTACGAACCAATAACCTTCGCGTATAGTCCGCTTCCTGGGTCTTAAAAGGCTAAGACTAGGATTGTGGAGTCCACCTGGGAATAGGTCCTTCAGTTTAGGGGTATTAAATGGCATGTGTCGTATTGCCTGCCCAAACTTGGAAACTTGAAATATCAAATATGGCTACCTATCCTACGGGAAGTAAAAATCGACTAAGGAGGTTACCTAATAAGGTCAGCTAGAAGGTATAATGAATGATAAAATATTTTCTCTCTCCTTATGTAGGTCAAGGGTATATGCATGAATGACGTAAGCCTTAACTAGTAGGGCCCATAGCTAGTGCCCTCTAGTTTATGTTAACGTTGAATATATTATCGAAGGTTAATAAGTGACCAATAAGTCCGTCTAGGGTCTTAAGTAATCATAGAAAATCCACCATATTTATCATTTGATAGTGAGGAGCTAAATAATAAAGAATAATGAATGAGGATACAGATAGAAACCCCGAAATTAGGGGCCCACTCTCGGTATAGTTAATTAATTAAGCTCTGGTATAAAGGCTTCACAAAAATTTGTGTAAATATCCTATCTCGGTAATGAAATTTGGGGATGCTACTTTGGGAAGAGTAGTAGAGTCGTGTGTAAACATTTACAAGGTTGGTTTAGAATCACTAACCTTGTTAGGCATACAAATTGGGTTGAACCAAACGGAATATATCTGGGTTGTACATTTCTTAGTCACCAGCACTTGTTGTTCCGATCCCCTTCCTCATTACAACCTCCTAGGTTTCCTAGAGAAGGTTGGGTTCTCACAGATGATTAAGTTTGGCTTCCGGTTCTCGTTCTCTCTCATGCTCGGTATTGGCAAAGTGACTTACTTTGAAAAGGTAGTTACTTGAGTTAATACTAGTTATCGTATTTTATTTCCATTATGAGTTTTCATTATCATACTCTGATTATTCTTACGCTCATTTATTGCTCGTACCAGATTACACGCTCCACGCTTGGATGTGTTTGAGTTTCGATTTTTGTCGAAATTTAGGTGCAGAAAAGTGTGGGGTGTTACAGAAATGGTTGCTTCTCTTTGTTAAAACTCTTCATGAACATTGACCACTCTTCAACTAATATATATATACATTACAAACTTGTTTTACATATCACCGATTCTTGTTATATATCTTGATCTTAATTTCTAAGCTTTCTTTCATTCTAAAAAGCTCTCTAAAAAGATTATATTGCTTTTGAATCTATGAATATATATCTCTAGATAAAATAGCAATATACTTCCTTCATATCTTCATAAACACGTTATATACTTGAGGATAAGATTATAGGATGGGTGTACTCAAACTGTTGGCTACTCAGTGTTATTCAAGAACAAAAACTAAAGTCAAACTCATTGTTGTATTGTTGAGGTCCTGTTCGGTTGCTCAAGCATTGGAATCTCGTTGTTGGTGCGCAAGTTTATTGTGAACTTATTCCTCCGAGTGAATAGAGGGTGTTGTTAGTTAAAATCCAGAAGAATTCTAAGCCCAGAGTAGGATGGTGCTCCGAACAGTATAAAAATGACACGACCCAAACTTCCCCGTAAAGGAAAGCCCGGATTGAGTTGAGAACACGACAAATCAGAACACAAACAGAAGAACATTTCATTTCTTATTACAACAATTTACATCAAAGTACCAGAATATACAGAGTATGAACAAATAATATACATTTGATAAATATCAGAGATCTACAAATTACAATGCAGCGGAAAATAATACAAAAACACAACTGAAAGAGATACACGGATACAGAGCTTTCTGAATATCATTCCAGCTATAAACCAGGATCCTGTGAATATAAATCTGCAAAACCAAAACTACTAGATGCTCGTGTGGAAAATAGAGGCACCCAGAGTTTAGGTTAAAACAATAAACTCCAGGTCAGTCATGTGACTGGTGTGAGAACTAAAACAGTTATTAAATCTTTACGTTAAAAATAAAGTAAATCAAGGGACCACGTCGTATAACACGGAACGGGTTTCCTCCCAAGAATACCAGTGCATAAAACAAATAGTGCAATGCTTTTTGGAAATATGAAACTATTATAAGACATAGGTCCCATCACACAATGCAACGCAAGCCGGAGGATAGAGTTTTACCTTAAAATAGCCAACAATGCTTGGTACGTTTAAAACAAATCATTTTGATACTATTATAGTGTAAAGTGTATGAAAACAACTTCAAATATAAATGTATCAATCATAGACGGCATAGTGCCCCATCCCACTATGTCGCCATACTAGGCTCTATAAGTAAAACTGAAATGCCATGCATTGGAAGTTGGATTTCCGTCTGTGAACCAAGGAAAGGGATCATCCTTACCGCTTCGAGACAATCTAGCCCATGTCTCAGGGCCCAGACACAGGTGGGCCCTTGAATCTTCAGGACCGGTCCACATGAAGTGGATTAAAATGCCTGAACAATAAGTTTCCCCGTCCTATGGGGCGTAAACTGGTCATATGTCGCCCAAACCATCCATCGGCACCGCAGTGAATGATATAACCGAGGCGCCTCGCTATCCATCATCGACATAAGTAAAACGTCTGGGCTTGCAAAACCAAGACACCACTCCTAGCTAGAAGGAACGCATGCCCTCCCTGAAGTCCTCTCCCTTTTCTGGTTCACACTGGGTTGTGAGGCTCGCGAATTAATGTTATACACAAAGCTATGCTATATTAAAGCCATTCTTTGACCATCAACCACCAGACTCTGCTTTTCAACAGAAGCCTTGGTCATTTGCATCTCAGCATGCCACACAGGCAATTCACGCTATACAACCGATGTCTATCAACCACACAGAATGAAATCCGATGTCAGACACACATACATTTACAAGTTCGTTTTGGGTCTGAACGAAACCGGAGGCACCTTATTTCTCGTCCCATATGTCCAGTACAGGAGAGCAGTCCTCGCATATCCGGTCGATCTTCAAGTACGTTTGGACGATTACCACTTATTACCTCATCTTGGGCGTACAGCCCAATCAAGACATCAGTAATCATCCAAACGATGTGAAGACCTCCGGTCTTCAACCACCATCTTCCTCATCGACATATCGTCGAATCAGTTATTCAGAATGGGATAAACCTGGTCTTTCTGAATAACTTGCGTATATAATAAACTAGTGCTATAAAAGCACAACATACGCCTTAGTCCAATCCAGAATATTCCTTTATTCAAATATTCTTATACTTTGGGAAAGGTTCCCATTAATTTTATCAAAGATAAATTCTTTAAATTTATTCTTTAATCTTCCTTTGGATATCAATTCAAACCAAATTAAGGTTTATCCAAACTAGTCGGGATTAGCGATCCTTACCAAAGTAATCATTTGTTATATTTCCCAATCCCAACCTATTTATCCTATGAAGCAAAACTGGTAATACTTCATATCTAACACCATGTGTTATCGGTAAAATTAATTACCATTTCACGCTCAAATCTAATTAAAGATTTAACTATTTCTTGGAGCAAAACTGGGGATACTCCATTCTCGATCATTTCCCGAATTCGATAATTTAAATTATCACATTCTCTTTTTCAATCTAATTAAAGATTCATTAAAAATCCAATTTAGTTTTAACCTCAAAAATCATTACCTAATGATTATCAAAGTTAAGAAATTTATCTTATCTTTAACTGGGTTAAAGGACTAATGTCATTTAAAACACAGTTCACGATAAACCTAAGATCACATTCCATTAATTATGGAATCTTCACGGAAAACAGATAAATATATATAATCGATATAAACATCCATATCCAACCGATAATATAAATGCAATAACGACAAAGCCTTTTAAATTCCACATATATTAACAGTATTCCTCCACAGAAGCACACTTCCATTATTATCAAATCGAATTCCATTCCATTCCAATCTATTCTATTAAATTTGAAAACTTCACTTTGGAAAATTTCCCCAAATCTTAATTAAAAGATCTATAAGTTCCAAATCACATTTCAGTGTAAATCGGGTTAAAGAACGAATGTCATTGAAGCACAGTTCACAATAAACCCAATTCACATTCCATTTTATTCCTATTACCAAATGTGACTGGAAACTCTAGTATTCTTAATTAAAAGATTTATTCTTTTCAACGGGGTTTAAGATAGTGTTACTGAAGACACCGTTCATGACAACCCAAAATCCAATTCCTTTATTCAATTCCAATTAAATATTAATTAATTGGAAATTTTCACTAAATCTTAATAAAAAGATTTATTCTTTCTTCTACTGGGTTTAAGAACGGTGTTATTTAAGATACTGTTCACGACAAACCCAAAATCCAATTCAATATTAAACACAAGGCTCTGAATAGAAATTATATCGGCTTATATTCAATATCAAATTCTGAAATCCACAAATATTGTATTTTGAATAACAATATATATATATATATATATATATATATATATATCTTCCAAATTCCTCCACCATATCTGTATAATCGCGGAATCTAATATTGAAATATTCTGAAGATAATTTCGATTCAAATCCATTCCAATTCATATATAGGAAATTCTGGTTATTTCTAAAACCATTTCAAACCCAATTTATTTATTTAAAAATATTGGATTTATAATTCTAGTTCAAAACTAGTTCATTTCAATAAAAATATATTTTTATCTTTTCTAATGTGGAATTTTTCATCCCAATTCTTTCCAAGTCATTTATTATGATTTTACACAAATTATTAATATTTTTAATAATTTTATCAAGGTCCGTACAGTCGACTTCCATAAACGCCCATCGAACTGCACTTACAACAACCTTTTCCAAATTTGATTTGGAGATAATTTCAAATCTAACCGCTAGATTTCAAATTCCTTATTTTTGTTGGAAAGCTCTTTTCGATATGAACCCAACTGTTCCAGTTTTAGGAGAATCCGACGGTCGGATCTCCCGTAATGTCCATACGAAGTCAATGGTTGAAATTCGCGAACTATCGCTTTGCAGCGTGTTCTATTCAGGCCATTAAATATATAATATATATATATTATATATATTTCGTCGATTTCCATTTAAAACATATTTTATAAATCGTTTTAAATTCGTTTTAAAAACGATTCCAACTTCATTTTCAATTTTAAATCAAAAATGTATTCTCCTTATCATTATAATATATAAATGATAATATTTTCAAAATATATGATTTTGAAATAATTTCCTTTTCGATATTCATTATATAAATGAATAAAATCGATATAAACATCGTTCACGTCAAAATGGCGTTAATCTGATCAACACGGCAATATTTAAATATATTCCTGTCCATCCCAAGTCGTACATCAAAATCAGATTTTGATCTTTTACTGAATATTATTTTAAAATATTCATTCTTTCTGAACTGGAATCAGACACAATCAATTACCATATAATGTTATTTATATGGATTTCATACAACACATGTATAGAACAATAATGATAAACAATCAACCATCATTCAGAGTGCATTCTATACTGCATAAGCATTAAATATAAATATTTAACGCTTACAACAATCTGTCAACCAATAGATTGACATACAACTAAACAATTGGGATTAGTGTATGTCAATTATCATCCCAATACCCGTGTGGAGTTTCAATCAAAAAATACAGGTTTTATTTGTGCAGTTGGGTGATGTGTAACATATATCGTCGTAATCAATATCAGTCAAATGGGTGTACATAAACAAATTGTCCGATTTGTAAATGAATATTTATTTCATTTCAGTAAATATTTTATTCCATTCATTTATACAATAAAAATGATATTTTTATTATTCTAACACTTTAGTCAACATATGAATATTTTATATTCCATTCCATTCCACATCACAATCACAATCACAATCATTTCCACAACACATCCAATCAAGCAAGTCGTCCATGCTCTGTGGACGACGGGTGTCAGGTGCTGCTAAGCACCGTCTGCATCCTAGTATATATTTTAACTAGAAAATGAAATTAAAGTTAGAAGTTCTCACCTTTGGTTTCCACTTCGCCAGTTTTATCGTCGCTCAGATTCGTTGTTCTGATTCCAACGCAATCTGTTTCACGATTTTTTTTATTAAAAATCATATTTTTATACCGCTATGTCTACATTAAAAATCCTATTTTTATTCTAGTGTTATTCCTATAAAAATCACATTTTATACTACTACTATATAAATAAAAATCGTATGTTTTTTATAGCGCTGCTACATATATAAAAATCATATTTTCATAATCGTTACATATATAAATAAAAATTAAATCTTTATACAAAGAATTCTCTATAAAAATCATATCTTTCTAATGCTATACGTATAATAAAAATCATATTTTATTTCAAAACCATATGTGGAAAAAACATATTTTTATCGCTTCTTCTTCGAGATAAAAATCTAATTTTTCGCATATTAAAAGTCAAATCTTTCGTATATAAAAAATCAAATCTTCCGTATATTAAAAATCTAAGCTTTTTATTATTAAAAATCAAATCTTTTTATGATTAAAAATCAAACATTTTTATTGTTAAAATCAGATCTTTTATGATTTAAAAATCATATCTTTTTATTATAAAAATCTAAACTTTATGTGCTAAAAATCGTATTTTTATATGCAATAAAAATCCCATTTACATATCACTATTTTATAAACTGTTTTTTTTTAAAACTGATTTCATAGGAAATAAATAAATAAATAAATTTGAAATTAAACTTACAGTTTTCTTTTGCAGAGGGGGGTGAAGCTCGCGCTCCTGGAGGTAGATGGGGTGGCTGGGCGTTGACTGGCTGCTAGTGGAGGCGCGACTTCAGGTGGTGGGTCCGGGAGCTCTGGCAGTCGGCGGTCTTCAGGTGAAAAGGGGGTTTTGGGCGCGGTTTCTCCAATTGGGGTGGAGAGAGGAGATCGAAGGAGGAGGAGAAGGTGAGGGAGGGGGCGGCGCCGCTGGTGAGGCACGGAGGGGGGTCCAGTGGTGGAGCGACGGGGAGGACGCGCGATTTCCCCTTTTTTCGTATGCGTTGACTGGTATGAAGAGAGAGAGGGGGTGAATATAAATATATATATCTCTCTCATTTAATTCTTTAATTAATTCCAAAAGGTAACCCTTTTCATTTGAACTCCAAGTCGAATCCAACGACTGTCACCCCGAGCTGATTACCCCCATTCCGAACACAATGGGATATGCCCCGCAAGCCAATTTGACCGTTTCGATCAGTCTTCCTTTAAATTAAAATATAAATCAATATATATTGAATTTATACGCACATTTTAATTTATCGGGGCCACATACGGACTCCAAACATTCCCGAAAAATAAATCTAGCTATGTTTTGATGATACGGTCCTAACAAAACTAATTTCGTCGAATTTGGAGACCGTTTAAAAAACGGTCATTTTCCAGTTGATTTAATTCAAACTGAAATTACCAAACATGTTTAAATCCTCCACGCTCACATATTGAATCCAAAAATTCTGAAAATTGGAATCTAACAATAACTTGACATTCCGAATCCAACAAAAGTTTCTTGTCGAAAACGGAGATCGTTTGCAAAATCGCTATTTTTAAGGGCTATATTTTCCATAGCGACTATTCTGAATTTTCAACTGGGCATAACTTTTTATTCCCGCTATGAAATTTGGATTTTTCAGATTCGTTGGAAAGATATTTTCAAATAAATTCTAATATTTCTGGTTTCACTAAAATCCGGTTTATTTTGAATCCTGTGCATTAATTTGAAATTTGAAATCGAATTTTCAAACTACCGCGCCATTTCCAATTCCTTTTATAATTAAAATAAATATTTATATTTTAATTTCAATTTAAATAAATATATACGTCCTAATTCTATTCAAAATAAATTTTTAGTCGTTATTATTTAAAATAAATCATTTTAAATATTCAAAATTCATTAAAATTGTCAAAATAAAAATTTTAAATTGGTTCTGATTTTCCGGGTTGTTACAATCTCCCCCACTTAAAATCTTTTCGTCCTCGAAAAGGAACGGAGCTGAAAGTTATTTTACTAACCAACTCAACTTTCATTCTGGCTTTCATTCTTGAACTTTTCAGTTTCTAAGAATTTTCAAATTTTTCAAAAATTTGGCTAACACCCTAAATTTTCGAAAAATTACACCATAACCTCCTTTGTATGGGGAGACATTTAAAACCGCAACTTGCCTCACAGGGCCCTCATCAATCCAAAAGAAAAAAAAGAGAATGCCAAGCGGCCAGCCTTAGGCTCATAAACTCTTTAAAAGAAAAGGAAAATGCCAAGCGGCCAGCCTTAGGCTCATAAACTCTTTAAAAGAAAAGGAAAGTGCCAAGCGGCCAGCCTTAGGCTTATAAACTCTTTAAAAGAAAAGGGAAATGCCAAGTGGGCAGCCTTAGGCTCATAAACTCTTTAAAAGAAAAGGAAAATGACAAGCGGCCAGCCTTAGGCTCATAAACTCTTTAAAAGAAAAGGAAAATTATTAAACACATACCTATTTGTCGGGCATACAATTTTATTCCTCTTCTTAGTTTCCCTGTTATGACATGTTCATTATATACATGTATAGATGTATGCAATTCCAATCAATTTTCAATTCAGTTCAACATTTGACACAATTTGGCTTAATGGTTCAAAATTTTAATTAATCAAACCAATAATCAAACAACACAATCAGCAATCAATTAGTTGATTATCTTTTCAAATTCATAATTTTTATATACTCAAAAATCATGTTTTTGATGCCAAATCACAACAAATAACCCTATTTAGTTTTGGTTCTCACACCAGTCAATTGGAAATATATAGACATCCCACTTTTGAAACTCGAACATAAATGATGATGATGGTCGACCGTTCATCAAAATCATCTCCGGGCGACTAGAGTGTGATTCTATATCTATCCAGTATATGTGAGGCATTGTATACACATTTGCAAGACATATATGCAAAATCTTTATATACTCGATTGTCCAAATTCAATACAAGATAAACAATCAAATACGTATAATTAGATTAAATTTTCAAAAAAAAAATTTGTTTTTTCATTTTTATTTTAAAAACACTGCTCTTCACACTCGTTCTAGGATACTACAGATCCTATCTCTAACGAGTTATTCTTATAGGATATTACTAATCCAATCTCTGATGAATTCTTTCGTTTGGTTCCAATGTGCCTTGTTCTCGGGCTCTGTAAACCAAAGCTCTGATACCAAACTGACATGACCTAAACTTCCCCATAAAGGAAAGCCCGGATTGAGTTGAGAACACGACAAATCAGAACACAAACAGAAGAACATTTCATTGCTTATTACAGCAATTTACATCAGAGTACCAGAATATACAGAGTATGAACAAATAATATACATTTGATAAATATCAGAGATCTACAAATTACAATTCAGCGGAAAATAATACAAAACACAACTAAAAGAGATACATCGATACAGAGCTTTTCGAATATCATTCCAGCTATAAACCAGGATCCTATGAATATAAATCTGCAAATCCAAAACTACTAGCTGCCCGTGTGGAAAATAAGGGCACCCAGAGTTTAGGTTAAAACAATAAACTCCAGGTCAGTCATGTGACTGGTGTGAGAACTAAAACAGTTATTAAATCTTTACTTTAAAAATAAAATAAATCAAGGGACCACGCCGTATAACATGGAACGTGTTTCCTCCTAAGAATACCAGTGCATAAAACAAACAACGCAATGCTTTTTGGAAAAATGAAGCTATTATAAGACTTAGGTCCCATCACACAATGCAACGCAAGCCGAAGAATAGAATTTTACCTTATAATAGCCAGACATGCTAGGTACGTTTAAAGCAAATCATTTTGATACAATTATAGTGTAAAGTGTATGAAAACAACTTCAAATATAAATGTATCAATCATAGATGGCATAATGCCCCATCCCACTATGTTGCCATACTAGGCTCTACAAGTAAAACTGAAATGTCACGTATTGGAAATTGGATTGCCGTCTGTGAACCAAGGCAAGGGATCGTCCTTACCGCTTCGAGACAATCTAGCCCATGTCTAAGGGCTCAGACACTGGTAGGCCCCTGGAGCGTCAAAGGCCGGTCCACATGAAGTGGATTAAAATGCATGAACAATACGTTTCCCCACCCAATGGGGCATAAACTGGTCATATATTGACCTAACCATCCATCGGCACCGCAGTGACCGATATAACCGAGACGCCTTACTATCCATCATCCACATAAGTAAAACGTCTGGGCTTGCAAAACCAGACACCACTCCTAGCTAGAAGGAAACGCATGCCCTCCCTGAAGTCCTCTCCCGTTTCTGGTTCACATCGGGGTTTGAGGCTTGCAAATTAATGTTATACACAAAGCTATGCTATATTAAAACCATGCTTTGATCATTAACCACAAGGCTCTGCTTTTCAACAGAAGCCTTGATCATTTGCATCTCAACATGCCACACTACAATTCACGCTGTGCAACCGATATCTATCAATCACACATAATGAAATCCGATGTCAGGCACACATCCATTTACAAGTTCGTTCAAGACTGAACGAAACCGGAGGCACCTTATTCCTTGTCCCATTGTCCAATACAGGAGAGAGGCCCTCACATATCCGGTCGATCGCTAAGTACATCTGGACGATCACCACTTATTACCTCGTCTTGGTTGTACAGCCCAATCAAGACATCAGTAATCATCCAAACGATGTGAAGACCTCGGGTCTTCAACCACCGTCTTCCTTATCGACATATCGTCGAATTAGTTATTAGAATGGGATAAACCCGGTCTTTCTGAATAGCTCGTGTATATAATAAACAAGTGCTATAAAAACACAATGTATGCCTCATTCCAATCCAGAATATTCCTTTATTCAAATATTCTTATACTTTGGGGAAGGTTCCCATTAATTTTATCAAAGATAAATTCTTTGAATTTATTCTTTAATCTTTCTTTGGATATCAATTCAAACCAAATTAAGGTTTATCCAAACTAGTCGGGATTAGCTATCCTTACCGAAGTAATCATTTGTTATATTTCCCAATCCCAACCTATTTATCCCATGAAGCAAAACTGGTAATACTTCATATCTAACACCATAGTGTTATTGGTAAAATTAATTACCATTTCACGTTCAAATCTAATTAAAGATTTAACTACCGCTTGGAGCAAAACCGGTGATACTTCATTCTTGACCATTTCCCGAATTTGATAATTTAAGTTATCACATTCTCTTTTTCAATCTAATTAAAGATTCATTAAAACTCCAATTCAGTTTTATTCTCAAAAATCATTACCTAATAATTAATCAAAGTTAAGAAATTAATCTTATCTTTAACTGGGTTAAAGAACTAATGTCATTTAAAACACAGTTCACGATAAACCCAAGATCACATTCCATTAATTAGAAAATCTTCACGGAAAACAGATCAGTATATATAATCGATATAAACTTCCGTATCCAACCGATAATATAAATGCAATAACAGCAAAGCCTTTTAAATTCCACATGTATTAACAGTCTTCCTCCACAGAAGCACACTTCGATTATTATCAAATCGAATTCCATTCCATTCCAATTTATTCTATTAAATTGGAAAACTTCACTTTCGAAAATTTCCCTAAGTCTTAATTAAAAGATCTATAAATTCTAAATAACATTTCAGTGTAAATCGGGTTAAAGAACGAATGTCGTTAATACACAGTTCAGAATAAACCCAATTCACATTCCATTTTATTCCAATTACCAAATGTGACTGGAAATTCTAATAATCTTAATTAAAAGATTTATTCTTTTCAACGGGGTTTAAGAACATTGTTACTGAAGACACCGTTCATGACAACCCAAAATCCAATTCCTTTATTCAATTCCAATTAAATATTAATTAATTGGAAAATTTCACTAAATCTTAATAAAATGATTTATTCTTTCCTCTACTGGGTTTAAGAACGGTGTTATTTAAGACACCGTTCATGACAAACCCAAAATCCAGTTCAATATTAAATACAAGGCGCTGAATAGAAATTATATCGGCTTATATTCAATATCAAATTCTGAAATCCACAAATATCGTATTTGGAATAACGATATATATATATACATACATACATATATATATATATATATATATCTTCCAAATTCCTCCACAATATCTGTATAATCACGGAATCCAATATCAAAATATTCTGAAGATAATTTCGATTCAAATCCATTCCAATTCATATATTGGAAATTTTGGTTATTTCTAAAACCATTTCAAACCCAATTTATTTATTTAAAAATATTGGATTCATAATTCTTGTTCATAACTAGTTCATTTCGATAAAAATATATTTTTATCTTTTCTAATATGGAATTTTTCATCCCATTTCTTTCCAAATCATTTATTATGTTTTTACACAAATTATTAATATTTTTAATAATTTTATCAAGGCTCATACAGTCGATTTCCATAAACGGCCATCGAACTACACTTACAACGACCTTTTCCAAATTTGATTTCAACATAATTCCAAATCCAACCATTAGATTTCAGATTCCTTATTTTCGTTGGAAAGATCTTTTCGATATGAACCCAACGGTTCCGGTTTTAGGTGAATCCGACAAACGGATCTCCCATAATGTCCATTCGAAGTCAATGGTCGAAATTTGCGAACTGCCGTGGCGCGTTCTATTCAGGCCATTAAATATATATATATACATATATATATATATATATATATATTATATTTCGTCGATTTCCATTTAAAACATATTTTATAAATCATTTTAAATTCGTTTTAAAAACGATTCCAACTTCATTTTCAATTTTAAATCAAAATTGAATTCTCCTTATCATTATAATATATAAGTGATAATATATTCGAAATATCCAATTTTGGAATAATTTCCTTTTCGATATTCATTATAAAAATGAATTAAGTCGATGTAAATATCGTTCATGTCAAAATAGTGTTAATCTAATCAACACGACTTTATATATTTAAATATATTCGTGTCCATCCCAAATCGGACATCAAAATCAAATTTTGATCTTTTACTGAATATTATTTTAAAATATTCATTATTTTAAAATATTCGTTGTTTTAAAATATTCATTCTTTCTGAACTGAAATTAGACACGGTCAATTACCATATAATGTTATTTATATGGATTTCATACAACACATGTATAAAACAACAATGATAAACAATCAACCATCATCCAGAGTGCATTCTATACTTCATAAGCATTAAATATATTTATAACGCTTACAACAGTCTGCCAACCAATCGATTGACATATAACTAAACAATTGGGATTAGTGTACGTCAAATATCATCCCAATACCTGTGTGGGGTTTCAATCAACAAACACAGGTTTTATTTATGCAGTTGGGCGATGTGTAAAATATATCGTCCCAATCAATATAAGTCAAATGGGTGTACATAAACAAATCGTCCAATTTGTAAAAGAATATTTATTTTATTTCAGTAAATATTTTATTCCATTCATTTATACAATAAAAATGAAATTTTATTGTTCTAACACTTTAGTCAACACATGAATATTTTATATTCCATTCCACATCACAATCACAATCAATTTCCATAACACATCAAATCAGGCAAGTCGTCCATGGTCTGTGGACGATGGGTGTCGGGTGGTGCTAAGCACCGTCTGCATCCTACTATATATTTTAACTAGAAAATGAAATTAAAGTGAGAAGTTCTCACCTTTGGTTTCCACTCTGCCAGTTTTATCGTCGCTCAGATTCGCTGTTCTGATTCCAACGCAATCTGTTTCACGATTTGTTTTAATTAAAAATCATATTTTTATACCGCTATGTCTACATTAAAAATCATATTTTTATTCTAGTGTTAATCCTATAAAAATCACATTTTTATACTGCTACTATATAAAAAAAAATCATATTTTTTTATAGCGCCGTTACATATATAAATCATATTTTCATAATCGTTACATAAATAAATAAAAATCAAATCTTTATACAGATATTTCTCTATAAAAAATATATCTTTCTAATGTTATACGTATAATAAAAATCATATTTTATTTCAAAACCATATGTGGAAAAATCATATTTTTATCGCTTCTTCTTATAGATAAAAATATAATTTTTTGCATTTTAAAAAATAAGACCTTTCATATATAAAAAATCAAATCTTTCGTATATTAAAAATCTAAACATTTTATTACTAAAAATCAAATCTTTTTATGATTAAAAATCAAACCTTTTTATAGTTAAAAATCAGATCTTTTATGATTTAAAAATCATATCTTTTTCATAAAAATCTAAACTTTATGTGCTAGAAATCGTATTTTTATATACAATAAATATCCCATTTTCTTCACTTTTTTATAAACTGATTTTTTTTTAAATTTTAAAACTGATTTCATAGGAAATAAATAAATTTGAAATTAAACTTACAGTTTTCTTTTCCGGGGTGGGGGGGGGGGGTTGAAGCTCGCTGGAGGTGGTGGAGGGGGGTTGCTGGGTGTCGACTGGCTGCTAGTGGAGGCGCAGCTTCAGGTGGCGGGTCCGGGAGCTCTGGCAGCCGGCGTTCTTCAGGTGAAAAGTGGGGTTTTGGGGCATAGTTTCTCCAATTGGGGTGGAGAGAGGAGATCGAAGGAGGAGGAGAAGGTGAGGGATGGGGCGGCGCCGCTGGTGAGGCGCGAAGGCGGGTCCGGTGGTGGAGCGACGGGGAGGACGCGCGACTTCCCCTTTTCTTTTTCTTTTTCTTTTCTTTATTTCGTATGCGTTGACTCGTTTGAAGAGAGGGGGTGAATATATATATATATATCATTTAATTCTTTAATTAATTCCAAAAGGTAACCCTTTTCATTTGAACTCCAAATCGAATCCAACGACTGTCGCCCATAGCTGATTACCCCCATTCCGAACACAATGGGATATGCCCTGCTAACTAATTCGGCTGTATCAATCAGTGTTCCTTTAAATTAAAATATAAATCAATATATATTGAATTTATACGCACATTTTAATTTATCGGGGCCATATACGGACTCCAAAAATTCTCGAAAAATAAATCTAGCTATGTTTTGACGTTACGGTCCTAACAAAACTAATTTCGTCGAATTTGGAGACTGTTCGAAAAACGGTCATTTTCCAGTCGATTTAATTCAAACTGAAATTACCAAACACGTTTAAATCCGCCATGCTCACATATTGATTCCAAAAATTTTGATAATTGGAATATAGTAATAACTTGACAATCCGGATCCAACAAAAGTGGTCTCGTCGAAAACGGAGGTCGTTTGCAAAATCTCTATTTTTAAGGGCTATATTTTCCATAACAACTATTCTGAATTTTCAACCGGGCATAACTTTTTATTCCCGCTATGAAATTTTGATTTCTCAAATTCGTTGGAAAGATATTTCCAAATATATTTTAATATTTCCGGTTTCACTAAAATACAGTTTATTTTGAATTTTGTGCATTCATTTGAAATTTGAAATCGAATTTTCAAACTATCGCGCCATTTCCAATTCCTTTTATAATTAAAATAAATATTTATATTCTAATTTCGATTTAAATAAATATATATGTTCTAATTCTATTCAAAATAAATTTCTAGTCGTTATTATTTAAAATAAATCATTTTAAATATTCAAAATTCATTAAAATTGCCAAAATAAAAAATTTAAATTGGTTCTGATTTTCTGGGTTATTACAAAAAATTCCTAGTGTCGTTTACTTAACTCGACAACATTTACATATTGCTTTTGATATTGATATATTAACTTCATTAAGTTTTGCTTGCATAACTATTGTATAAGATAAGTTATAATATCATTTACACTTCTGCATATTCCATATAAAGATCCTATTTTAAGTCACCCATCTTTTCAAGATTGACTAGATTTTGAGGAGTCGGTTAAGGTATTCTAGCAAGTAAATCAACGTTTCAGATCTAAAGTTGTAGTCTGCTTCGTTGATGTTAAGTTTATAACTAAATCCAGTGAAGTTGAGGCTAGAAAATGTCTTTGTAAGTATATATGCCTTTTGGTGATCTAAAGTTATATATATGATCTTTAGTTCCCTATTTATTGCTTGTTCACAAATAAAATAAAGAATTAGCTCTATATGCATAGTTTTTGAGTGTAAAACTAGATTAGAAGTATGTGAAATTTCACTAATGTTATCAACCACATTCTGGCTATCTGATTGGGCTTGAACTTGAGTTCACTCAGCAAAGGTTCTATTTATATATTCTTTGATGTAGTGCTTGCTATTCTTTGAAATTATGTATCTGTATTTGATCTTAAGACAATGATTTGTTTCTTTGCACATAGGATACTAAATTATTTCCTAGAAATATGCAGCAGCCAATAGATGATTTTTTATCATATAGATTTGTAATCCAATCCACATCAGCATAATCATTAATGTTAAGTGTCTTGCTTGTTCTTAAAATGAGTCCTTGATGATAGTTCGTAATAAATATTAAGTATACTTTTCACTGCTTTCAAGTGTTCGTCTAGTGGATTTTCCATATACCGACTAACCTTATGAACATTATATGATATGTTTGACATTGTTATTGTAACATACTGTAAAGTTCCAACAATACACTTGTATTGCTTGTCGTTTTGAATTGCTTCTCCTTTGATTTTGGGTAAGTGTGAATTAGTATTCATTGGTATTGGAAGAGGATTAAATTGATTTATCTTTTATCTTGAGAGAATTTCAACCATATATTTCTTTTGAATGAGATGTATTTCTAAATTTATGCTCCTCTTTACTTTAATGCCAAGAAAGTAGTTTAAGCTGCCATGGTTTTTGACTAAGAATTCGGTATTTAATGCATGAGCGATTCCATTGATTGTTTATTCATAGTTTCTTGTAATATTAAAATCATGCACATAAATTAATATGTATGTGGTGGTGTAATCGTGAACTTAGTAAATATGCGGACTTAAATATGCGGACTGTTAATAAATACGCGAAATTAAATATGCGTACTATTAACTTAGTAAATATGTGGACTTAAACATTCATTGTTTATTCATCGTTAACATAGTTTAAATATGCGGACTTAAATATCAAATGTTAGGGGCTAACTATTAATAAATAACTATTTAAACTATGAAATGTCCATGTCAACATATAAAATAATGAAAGGGATAAAATAATGTGAGAGTAATAGTAAATAAGTGTAAACTAATAAACTAATTTGAAAATAAATTATTTAAAGAAAATTAAGGAGAAATGAGAAAACTGCTGAAATTAAGGAGAGAGGGCTATGTTTTACTATTATTTAACAGACGCGTTTAGTTAATAATTTTCTTCCATGTTTGCGCTAGCATTTCCATCTCCTCCTCCAGACTCTGGTTCTTTCCAGATCTATACTATGTTGTTCAATAGAACATCCTTCATTGGATTTAGTTGGAAATCTTTCTCCAACTTCTTAGTTTCTTACATGAGGTCCATCTCTAAGAGCTTATCTTATCGTATTGAGTTTCATATCTATTCAATTACTTTGTAGCTGTCTGTTTTGTCATCTGCATCCTTCAATAGACAATAACCTTCGTTTCCTCCAGCTTCGTGCTAGAAGTAAGATATATTGGATGCTAAAAAGATCTATCTCTTTCAACAACAACCCCAACATTTCCTTCATTATATCCAATGGCAGTTTGGTTTCTTGGGTTGTTCTATGGTCTTATCATATTGTAACGTCCCGTATTTTTGGTAGCCGAATATTTTATTTAATTTATTATTTTTATTATTTTAAATATTATATTTGGAATATTAATGAATTTTAATATTGAATTCGTTTATTTAAAACGATGTTTAAACGTTATAATTTATATAATATAAATCGAGTTTGAAAATGGCGTGCAGTTTGCAATATGGAGTTTTGAACTTCAATCGAATATACAGGATCCGATATAAGTCAGATTTCTGTGAAACAAGAAACGTTGGAACCGTATTGATGATAATTTTCATATGAAAGAGAAAATTCCATATTTCGTGTTATAATTTGTTATTTATGGCCAAATCAAAATTTGAAATAATCGCTATGAAAATCGTTATTAAATTATAGGCCTTTAAATGACCATTTTGCAAACGGTCTTCGATTTCGATGAAACCAGATTCATTGGGACCGTAACGTTAAATTATTGTACGATAGTGAATTGCGTGGCAAATTGATGTCGTATGTGGCCACGGGAGCCATAAACGCCCAGTTATTTTCTATAGTGCGTAATTAATTTAATTTAATTTAATTTAATAAAGGGATATTTGAGTGTAACTTGAGCAGACGATCGAATTAAGCCACGAAACTAGCTCCGTTGAATTCGTATCACCGATTAGAGTCAGGATAGGTATATAGTTTGTTATTTTTGGAAACCGCGTAATTTGATATCCAAAATGGCATTGCGGTGCACGTAAAAATAGCTTACCGGGGAAATAGTCTCAGAATGCGACGAAACTAGTGTCACTGGGTTCGTATTGATTAATTATTGTAGGATTTCAAGGTTTCAAGTTGATCGGATTTATTTAGTGATCGTGGAAAATTAAAACGCGTGTTTATTTCTGGTTTTATAAAGGAATTTTTCCAAACGATGTCGGATTTCGACGAAACTTTTCCCATTGGGTCCGGAATACTTTTTTTCACTAAGATTAGCCTTTTTATCAGAAAACAGAAATTTTAAATGGCGGTTTTTAATGTAATTTCTCACGATGAAGTTTTCACACATTTTTATATTAATAAAACCATCCCAACTTTTTTATTGTAGCTCATTCTTTTGTTTGCCTGTAGCGTTTAGTTTCTTGCATCCCGTCCCTTTTTATAACTTGCGTCCCAAACAAAAATATTTCTTTTGTCCTACATGCTTCTATTTCATTCATTTCCCATCTGTCTATTTTCTTTATGTCCCAAATTACACCCTTTCTTGCGTCCCAAACATACGAGTTACTTGGCGGCCAATCCTTTTAAAACCTTGCATGCCACACCATTTCCATTGCTTGCATCCCAATCCATCAGCAACCCGTGAGCCTCACATTTTCGAAATTGCAACCTATTCTAGCTTCTCTGCAACTCTATATATATACCTAAAAACCGTGTTCCCCACGTCAATTCTCTTATATAGATATGCAGCTTTCTTTCCTCCTTTAAAAAAAACAAAAAAAAAACAAAGAAGACTTCTTCCATAATAAAACCCATTCCAGAAATTATCAAAACCGAAGCAAAAAGGGAATGCACGAGCATCAATCTCGTATTAAATTTAAAGCTCATGCGAATAGTACCATTCATATATCTTTGAGCGTTGGGTTCATGAGAGTTGTTTCTTTCCGGATCTGAAATTTCCAATGGGTTAGGTGGTGTCAGACCGACACCGGAGAGTGGTTGGTCAGGTCGTGGGGTGTAGGGAGTTCAACGAGGTGGCACTAGTGGTATGAGGACTAAGGGGAGGTCGACGTGGGGTGCCAGTCACATGCGATGTCTGGAGGACGGATGGTGAGGTGCGATGTGGTTTGTGAGGCGGTGGAGTGATAGACGAGGGAGGAAGGATGTTGGCCACGGCTTGTCAGGCGTGAGAAAAGAATAACCAAGGAAGAAGCATGCACGGATTGTGCACCAGCGTTGGGTTCAGGGAGTGAAAAGTTTGGAGAGTAAACAACTGTTTCTTGCGTGGAGGAAAGAAATGCAAGTGGAAGAATATACCAAGAGAGAAGGGCCGCATGAAGTAGTGGGCTTTTGGGCCATAGAAAAAAAAAGAGCGAACTGAAGAGAAATGATAAAAGGTAGGCGGTGACAGGCATTGTGAAGGTTGGCTGAATGGTGCATGGAGTAGTTTGAAGGAATGAAGTAGCAGTGTGGAGAATAAATGAGTATGGTACGGATAGTTTGCAACAAAGTGAATACAGCAAATGGTACAGAAGAAGGTACGGGTCATATATATAATGTGCCTGATCTTGTTAAACATGCTTAATTACATAATTTTATAATTAACATGCCTGATCCAAAATGGACATTGGCCAATTTAACGTTAATATATGGAATTAATGTATAAGTAAGATCAAGTTAATTAAATAAATGGTAATTAAAGATTAATTTATCTAACGTGAATGTATAAATTTGTGTAACGTCCTCATTGTTAACAGAATCAAAGTATACGAGGAACGTTGGAATCGTACCGATGAGAATAACATTTTGGAGCTGGAACGGATGAAGCTGACATCAGATGGAGTTTTAATCAAAATAAACGCTTGTTTAATTTAATTAAAACAAACTGTTTCAACGACAAATGGAAATCCAAGGTGAGTTAAACTCACTCAGTTTCCCCATTTATATTTTATATAAATTGGGATTTTATTTTTGTGTGCTCTGTTTGTTAATGGTTGACTGTGTGCTAGTATTATAATTTTTGTTGACATAACTGATGAAATTAAACCATAGTTTAATTTCAATGAAATACCAAATCGTTATTCTAACGATTAGTTCCAATAAAGGTAACCTGCCTTATTGTTAGCGTTAATAAAATAAACGTGTTTAATTTGTTGAATTGTTTGAATTGCTTGTAAATTGGTTGATGTTAATGGTTGTTATTAAATGAAACTGAACGATCTGATTTGAGATAACCATTTGTATATAGGGAAGAACAGGTTGGAGGGATCCAACCGGATTCCTCAAATATATATTATTTATTTCATAGCATCATATGAACTGTCTTGTTTGGATAATTGATTTGAGTATTGATCATTGATTGGAAAGTCAACTTGTGTTGTGTTTTAACCAATGGGCAGTATTGGTTGGGTAATCGGCAGTAAATGGCCTAAAAGTAAATTATTTTATTTATGACGGTATCGATTGAACTGAAGTTATAAAATTTACTTTATAACTAAAGATAGATTTTGAAATATATAATTTGAATAAAAACTTATTTAATGGGAAATAAATATTTATGTTTATAATTAAGTGTAAATTGATTTTATAAAGTCGAATCTGATGTTAATCAGAATTGAAAATATGAGAATAAGGAAATTAACCTAACGGTTAAATTTGGATAATTGTGTTGCTGAGGAACAATTTAATGGGATTATTTAAATTAATTGATTATATTTTAATTAATTTAAAGGGAGAACGGAATGGGAATTGGTAAAAGAAGTGAGTCGTAGGATTTGATAACCACATCCAAATCATAAAATGAATTAGTTCGTAGAGGTAGAGATTAAAAAGTGGTGTATTATAAGGGGTTACTTAATTGAATTAAGAAATAATAGAATATTAGAGAAAGAGATTTTCAAAATGATAATAAGGTTTACAAAACAGTACTTTAAATCAAATAGTTAAATAGAATTTGTATCAGAAGGAAATATTGGTTGCGGATTACAACTTATATTTATCTTCAGATATGAACGTTGTTGATCAAGGTCTGAGAGGTAATTAAAATACCCCAACTTGAACGACTTCAGAATTATCTGAGGATGATATAAGTTGTAATGGTAGAAGAGATTAGTAAAGTTTATTATTTCATTGGAGAAATAATAACGCAACATGTTGGTGAAACTTGGTATGTATATATAATGGAAATTCCAAGGTAAAGAGGAAAGAAAAGGGGTTGTTGCGAATGTAACCATATTTTCAAGTTTGAAAGGAATATAAAGTTGAGTTTTATTCTCTAAGAATAAACATTGGGTTTTGCTTTCAAGTAATGGATAGAAGATATCTCGTAACACTGTTTTATGAGAAAAAGTTGAATGGATTTCCCAAAATAAATACTAACTCGGCTAATGTTTTGAAAGTGGAGTGGAAACTGGATATGATATGGAATTTTTCTAAATAATAAAATGACCTCGTTAAAAAGAATAATCTTATGTTAGATAAGAAACGAAGAACTATATTTATAATATCAAAAGATTTAAGAGTTTGAATTTACGTTTGTTTAATTAAAAGGCCAAGTGATGCTAAATACTGAACCAGTGGACTCACTGGATTGTCATGATTGAAACACTGTTTATTTTGATAGTTAAATCACTGACTATCAAATCTGCCCAATACGATTGTTAGTACGGAAAGACCGGGATCGAATTTATATTCGAAAACCATTCCGACCAACAAATACGTTAAGATATTAGAAGATGATCGAGATGGAGCATTGAAGACCGTAGATCTTCTTTACACGGAAGAACTACTAATAATCTCTGGTTTAGCGGCCAGAGATAAATTGTGGTTCTGTCGTGGTTGGAATCTACGGATTGCGAGGACTACTCGCTATTGATCCATGGGGTGATTCCTATATTGGAGGCAGTAGGAGAGTACCTTCGGTTCATCCTGTTCCTGGATGACTTGTATGAACGGATGTCTGACAAAGTATTTCCAAAGGGATCACGTACGTTGATTTCTTCAAACGTACCATAGTTGGGTCGCTCCTAACCAGGGTATTTTTGTAGACGTCAATTAGTGATATCTGGCGGATCTGACGATGTGGCATTCAAAGTGAATGGTGACCAAATATTCCAAAAGGAAATTCAAACCTTAAGCCTCACAACCGGGAAATGACAAAAATCGGGTAGGCAGCATGGCTATGTGGGTCGCTCCCATTAGGGTGTATAATCATCTATCTAGAGAAATTCCTTTTGCTTTTTTTATCTATTGATGCTGTCCCTTTTCGGGAAACGGTGGTTTGAGCCCAACCGTTGGTGATATACATTCGATACACTCAAGCGAAATGAGTGGTCGGGTCATGTGTGGGCCGGGTTGCAAGACGTTCTTGTTGAACCCAGTGTATTCGCCTCTAGAGATACACTATTGGCAGGTGGTCCCATACCTTGTCATAGGCGGAATCCAATCTCCAATAAGTGCCCGCGGTTTTGATTGTATACTATATACGCAAACCGTGAGATGCAAGCGTTCTGCTAGATTGTTATTTACTTGTATTTAGACACTATTATAATATCAGAAAAGATATTGATTTCAAAAACATTTGGATTATCGTAAGGTAAAAATCGTCCGTATTTATGTGTGGATTTGGTCTTACGATTATCATTTTCTTTTAAAAAGATTTTTGACTTTAAAATCAAGTTGTGTGATCCCTTAAAACTTAGTGTTTTTTCTCACTCTGGTTCACCAGACTGACCCGGTGTTTTGTAAATGTTCGGGTTAGATCGGGGTGTACAGGTCCAAGTTATCGGATACTGCGAAGTCCAGAGATGAGCTGGAGGTGTTCATACATATGATATCTATTATTTATTCCGCTGTGTGTTGTATAAAGGACAGATTATTATAACCGTCCAGATTGTGTTGATGTACTCTGACATTGTAAGTATTTTAAATGCTCTCAATAAAGAATTATTTCTGTATTATATTTTGTTCCGCTGCGATGTGAGACTCTGTGTTGTGTTGGTTCTTCTTCTTCTTCTTCTTCTATTCTAATATTTCTTTCTTTCTTATCTCACCCTCTAAATTCTTTCTAATAACGTTCCGGTGTTTTCGGTGCTTAGAAGGTCGACATAAGATACGGTAAAGGTATTTATGTTGATTTTCGGGCCGGAAATCCCTGGGTCATTACAGTGGTATCAGAGCTATTGGTTTAGTAATAACCTTGGCTCTGTGGTGTAACTCGATAGAGATTGGGTTAGTAATACCCTAGATCGAGATTGTGTGTATATATGAGAGCGTGTTTGTAAATTTTATATGCAAATGTTTTGTATTGTGTTGATTGATCGGTTCATGTGTAGAAAAGCATAGAACTGGCAATGAATGCAGTATTGTTTTGAAAAGAGGGTACATGAAATAATTTTACCCAAATTATATTTTGTATAGAAGAGAAACAATTTTATTATATTATCAAGATATCAGGATGGTTGATTGATTTAAGTTTGGATTAGGAATTTGAATTGAATTTAACTTGGTTGAGTGAAATTAAATTGAGAAATGATGTTGAGATCAAATAAAATTAATTTGAAATTATAATTTCGATGAATTGTTATTGAAATATGCTAAGCCAAAGTAAATATAATTATTTAATACAAATCCAATTGATTGAGTTGATGGTGCATTGGTTGTTGATTGATTACCGATTATTTGATTTGTTAAATTCATCGATGGTTTATATAAGAGCTGAATGAATTAAAATAAAATTCCAGTAATATAAATTGGAATGAAAGCATAGATGAATTGGAATTAATGATTTATACCTATATTTACAAACGAGTTGATGCGTATGTCTGATTTTGGGAATTTGTGAGGTTATACTTGTTGGTTAATGAGATATCATATATAATGAAATTATTACTCATATGTTAACCTAAGTTGAGTACAGGTGCCAGATGGCTTTGAGGACTAGATTTTGATTGAATAAATCGCGAGAAATTGAGCAGGTATGCCCAATCGCGCTCGTAAAAGGTACGCCTACGCGAAATATAAAATTTTTGGTTTTGATTTTTGTTCTTCGATCGTGTTGGTCGATGTATATATATTTCTTGAACCTGTGATATAGCAGATGTCACTCCGTGCAGGGGAGACTCTACAGAATTTTTCCGGGAATTTAAAGTGTTATAATTTTTTTTATTTTTGAAAATATTTATTTACGATATTGATTTAGTTTTCGATTTAAAATAATTTTGGATTCGGAAATTAATGGGTTTGTAACATTCTTTCTTAACTTAGCAATTTCGAGGACGAAATTATTTTAAGGGGGGAAGAATGTAACGTCCCGTATTTTTGGTAGCCGAATATTTTATTTAATTTATTATTTTTATTATTTCATATATTATATTTGGAATATTAATGAATTTTAATATTGAATTCGTTTATTTAAAATGACGTTTAAACGTTATAATTTATATAATATAAATCGAGCTTGAAAATGGCGTGCAGTTCGCAATATGGAGTTTTGAACTTCAATCGAATATACAGGATCCGATATAAGTCGGATTTCTGTGAAACAAAAAACTTTGGAACCGTATTGATGATAATTTTCATATGAAAGAGAAAAATCCATATTTCGTGTTATAATTTGTTATTTATGGCCAAATCAAAATTTGAAATAATCGCTATGAAAATCGTTATTAAATTATAGGCCTTTAAAATGACCATTTTGCAAACGGTCTTCGATTTCGATGAAACCAGTTTCATTGGGACCGTAACGTTAAATTATTGTACGATAGTGAATTCCGTGGCAAACCGATGTCGTATGTGGCCACGGTAGCCATAAACACCCAGTTATTTTCTGTAGTGCGTAATTAAATTAATTTAATTTAATAAAGGGATATTTGAGTGTAACTTGAGCAGACGATCGAATTAAGCCACATAACTAGTTCCGTTGAATTCGTATCGTCGATTAGAGTCAGGATAGGTATATAGTTTGTTATTTTTGGAAACCGCATAATTTGGTATCCAAAATGGCATTGCGGTGCACGTAAAAATAGCCTACCGGGGAAATAGTCTCAGAATGCGACGAAACTAGTGTCGTTGGGTTCGTATTGATTAATTATTGTGGGATTTCAAGGTTTCAAGTTGATCGGATTTATTTAGTGATCGTGGAAAATTAAAATGCGTGTTTATTTCTGGTTTTATAAAGGAATTTTTTTCAAACGATGTTGGATTTCGACGAAACTTGTCCCATTGGGTCCGGAATACCTTTTTTCACTAAGATTAGCCTTTTTATCCGAAAACAGAAATTTTAAATGGTGGTTTTTAACTTAATTTCTAACGACGAAGTTTTCGCACATTTTTATATTAATAAAACCATCCCAACTTTTTACTGTAGCTCATTCTTTTGTTTGCCTGTAGCGTTTAGTTTCTTGCATCCCATCTCTTTTTATAACTTGCGTCCCAAACAAAAGTCTTTCTTGCGTCCCACATGCTTCTATTTCGTTCATTTCCCATCTGTCTATTTTCTTTATGTCCCAAATTACACCCTTTCTTGCGTCCCAAACATACGAGTTACTTGGCGGCCAATCCTTTTAAAACCTTGCGTGCCACACCATTTCCCTTGCTTGCATCCCAATCCATCAGAAACCCGTGAGCCTCACGTTTTCGAAATTGCAACCTATTCTAGTTTCTCTGCAACTCTATATATATACCTAAAAACCGTGTTCCCCATGTCAATTCTCTTATATAGACATGCATCTTTCTTTCCTCCTTTAAAAAAAATAAAAAATAAAAAAAACAAAGCAGACTTCTTCCATAATAAAACCCATTCCAGAAATTATCGAAACCGAAGCAAAAAGGGAACGCGCGAGCATCAATATCGTATTAAATTTAAAGCTCACGCGAATAATACCATTCATAAATCTTTGACCGTTGGGTTCATGAGAGCTGTTTCTTTTCGGATCTGAAGTTTCCGATGGGTTAGGTGGTGTCATATCGACGTCGGAGAGTGGTTGGTCAGGTCGTGCGGTGCAGGGAGTTCAACAAGGTGGCACTGGTGGTATGAGGATTAAGGGGTGGTCGACGTAGGGTGCCAGTGACAGGCAATGTCTGGAGGATGGACGGTGAGGTGCGATGTGGTTTGTGAGGCGGTGGAGTGATAGATGAGGGAGGAAGGATGTTGGCCACGGCTTGTCAGGCGTGAGAAAAGAATAACCAAGGAAGAAGCATGCACGGATTGTGCACCAGCGTTGGGTTCAGGGAGTGAAAAGTTTGGAGAGTAAACAACTGTTTCTTGCATGGAGGAAAGAAATGCTAGTGGAAGAATATACCAGGAGACAAGGGCCGCATGAAGTAGTGGGCTTTTGGGCTATAGAAAAAAAAGAGCGAACTGAAGAGAAATGATAAAAGGTAGGCGGTGACAGGCATTGTGAAGGTTGGCTGAACGGTGCATGGAGTAGTTTGAAGGAATGAAGTAGCAGCATGGAGAATAAATGAGTATGGTGCGGATAGTTTGCAACAAAGTGAATACAGCAAATGGTACAGAAGAAGGTACGGGTCATATATAATGTGCATGATCTTGTTAAACATGCTTAATTACATAATTTTATAATTAACATGCCTGATCCAAAATGGACATTGGCCAATTTAACGTTAATATATGGAATTAACGTATAAGTAAGATCAAGTTAATTAAATAAATGGTAATTAAAGATTAATTTATCTAACGTGAATGTATAAATTTGTGTAACATCCTCATTGTTAACAGAATCAAAGTATACGAGGAACATTGGAATCGTACCGACGAGAATAACATTTTGGAGCTGGAACGGATGAAGCTGACATCAGATGGAGTTTTAATCAAAATAAACGCTTGTTTAATTTAATTAAAACAAACTGTTTCAACGACAAATGGAAATCCAAGGTGAGTTAAACTCACTCAGTTTCCCCATTTATATTTTATATAAATTGGGTTTTTATTTTTGTGTGCTCTGTTTTTTAATGGTTGACTGTGTGCTAGTGTTATAATTTTTGCTGATATAACTGATGAAATTAAACCGTCGTTTAATGTTAATGAAATACCAAATCGTTATTCTAACGATTAGTTCCAATAAAGGTAACCTGCCTTATCGGTAACGTTTATAAAATAAACGTGTTTAATTGGTTGAATTGTTTGAATTGGTTGTAAATTGGTTGATGTTAATGGTTGTTATTAAATGAAACTGAACGATCTGATTTGAGATAACCATTTGTATATAGGGAAGAACAGGTTGGAGGTATCCAACCAGATTCCTCAAAATATATTATTTATTTCTTAGCATCATATGAACTGTCTTGTTTGGGTAATTGATTTGAGTATTGATCATTGATTGGAAAGTCAACTTGTGTTGTGTTTTAACCAATGGGCAGTATTGGTTGGGTAATCGGCAGTAAATGGCCTAAAAGTTAATTATTTTATTTATGACGGTATCGATCGAACTGAAGTTATAAAATTTACTTTATAACTAAAGATAGATTTCGAAATATATAATTTGAATAAAAACTTATTTAAAGGGAAATAGATATTTATGTTTATAATTAAGTGTAAATTGATTTTATAAAGTCGAATCTAATGTTAATCAGATTTGAAATGTGAGAATAAGGAAATTAACCTAACGGTTAAATTTGGATAATTGTGTTGCTGAGGAACAATTTAATGGAATTATTTAAATTAATTGATTATATTTTAATTAATTTAAAGGGAGAACGGAATGGGAATTGGTAAAAGAAGTGAGTCGTAGGATTTGATAACCACATCCGAATCATAAAATTAATTGGTTCATAGAGGTAGAGATTAAAAAGTGGTGTATTATAAGGGGTTACTTAATTGAATTAAGAAATAATAGAATATTAGAGAAAGATATTTTCAAAATGATAATAAGGTTTACAAAACAGTACTTTAAATCAAATAGTTAAATAGAATTTGTATCAAAAGGAAATATTGGTTGCGGATTACAACTTATATTTATCTTCAGATATGAACGTTGTTGATCAAGGTCTGAGAGGTAATTAAAATACCCCAACTTGAACGACTTCAGAATTATCTGAGGATGATATAAGTTGTAATGGTAGAAGAGATTAGTAAAGTTTATTATTTCATTGGAGAAATAATAACGCAACATGTTGGTGAAACTTGGTATGTATATATAATGGAAATTCCAAGGTAAAGAGGAAAGAAAAGGGGTTGTTGCGAATGTAACCATATTTTCAAGTTTGAAAGGAATTATAAAGTTGAGTTTTATTCTCTAAGAATAAACATTGGGTTTTTCTTTCAAGTAATGGATAGAAGATATCTCGTAACACTGTTTTATGAGAAAAAGTTGAATGGATTTCCCAAAATAAATAATAACTTGGCTAATGTTTTGAAAGTGGAGTGGAAACTGGATATGTTATGGAATTTTTCTAAATAATAAAATGAACTCGTTAAAAAGAATAATCTTATGTTAGATAAGAAACAAAGAACTATATTTATAATATCAAAAGATTTAAGAGTTTGAATTTACGTTTGTTTAATTAAAAGGCCAAGTGATGCTGAATACTGAACCAGTGGACTCACTGGATTGTCATGATTGAAACACTGTTTATTTTGATAGTTAAATCACTGACTATCAAATCTGCCCAATACGATTGTTAGTACGGAAAGACCGGGATCGAATTTATATTCGGAAACCATTCCGACCAACAAATACGTTAAGATATTAGAAGATGATCGAGATGGAGCATTGAAGACCATAGATCTTCTTTACACGGAAGAACTACTAATAATCTCTGGTTTAGCACCCAGAGATAAATAGTGGTTTTGTCGTGGTTGGAATCTACGGATTGCGAGGACTACTCGCTACTGATCCATGGGGTGATTCCTATATTGGAGGCAGTAGGAGAGTACCTTCGGTTCATCCTGTTCCTGGATGACTTGTATGAACGGATGTCTGACAAAGTATTTCCAAAGGGATCACGTACGTTGATTTCTTCAAATGTACCATAGTTGGGTCGCTCCTAACTAGGGTATTTTTGTGGATGTCAATTAGTGATATCTGGCGGATCTGACGATGTGGCATTCAAAGTGAATGGTGACCAAATATTCCAAAAGGAAATTCAAACCTTAAGCCTCACAACCGGGAAATGACAAAAATCGGGTAGGCAGCATGGCTATGTGGGTCGCTCCCATTAGGGTGTATAATCATCTATCTAGAGAAATTCCTTTTGCTTCTTTTATCTATTGATGCTGTCCCTTTTTGGGAAACGGTGGTTTGAGCCCAACCGTTGGTGATATACATTCGATACACTCAAGCGAAATGAGTGGTCGGTCATGTGTGGGCCGGGTTGCAAGACGTTCTTGTTGAACCCGGTGTATTCGCCTCTAGAGATACACTATTGGCAGGTGGTCCCATACCTTGTCAGGCGGAATCCAATCTCCAATAAGTGCCCGCGGTTTTGATTGTATACTATATACGCAAACCGTGAGATGCAAGCGTTCTGCTAGATTGTTATTTACTTGTATTTAGACACTATTATAATATCAGAAAAGATATTGATTTCAAAAACATTTTGGATTATCGTAAGGTAAAAATCGTCCGTATTTATGTGTGGATTTGGTCTTGCGATTATCATTTTCTTTTAAAAAGATTTTTGACTTTAAAATCAAGTTGTGTGATCCCTTAAAACTTAGTGTGTTTTTTCTCACTCTGGTTCACCAGACTGACCCGGTGTTTTGTAAATGTTCGGGTTAGACCGGGGTGTACAGGTCCAGGTTATCGGATACTGCGAAGTCCAGAGATGAGCTGGAGGTGTTCATACATATGATATCTATTATTTATTCCGCTGTGTGTTGTATATGAGGACAGATTATTGTAACCGTCCAGATTGTGTTGATGTACTCTGACATTGTAAGTATTTTAAAAGCTCTCAATAAAGAATTATTTCTGTATTATATTTTGTTCCGCTGCGATGTGAGACTCTGTGTTGTGTTGGTTCTTCTTCTTCTTCTTCTATTCTAATATTTCTTTCTTTCTTATCTCACCCTCTAAATTCTTTCGAATAACGTTCCTGTAATAACCCGGAAAATCTGGGCCAGTTTAAAAATTTTTATTTTGGCAATTTTAGCGAATTTTGACATTTAAAATAGATTATTTTAAATAATATCGACGAAAAAATTATTTTGAATAGAATTCGAACGTATATATTATATACGTCGTCGTTAGAATATAAATATTTATATATAATTATAAATAGAATTGAAAATGGCGCGGTAGTTCGATAATTTGATTTCAAACTTCAATTGAATGTACCGGGTGCAAAAAAATCTGGATTTTAGTGAAACAAAAAACAATAGGATCTAATTGATAATATCTTTCCAACGAATCCGAAAAATCAAAATTTCATAGCGGGGATCAAAAGATATGCCCAGTTGAAAATTCTGAATAGTCGCTATGGAATTCAGGCCCTTAAAAATAGACATTTTGCAAACGACCTCGGATTTCGACGAAACCACTTTTGTTGGATTCGCAGTGTCAAGTTATTGCTAGATTCCAAATTTCATAATTTTTCGATTCAATATGTGAGCGTGGCAAGGGAAAACGCGTTTGACCAGTTTCAGTTGATTTTAATCGACTGGAAAATGGTCATTTTTCAAACGGCCTCAGAATTCAACGAAACTAGTTTTGTTAGGACCGTATCGTCAATGCGAAGCTAAAAAATATTTTTCGAGAATTTTTCTAGTTAGTATGTGACCCCGGTAAATTGAAATGTACGTTTAAAATTCAATATAGTGATTTAAATGTAAATTCAACGAAAACTGATCGAAACGATCAAATCAGCTTGCGATACATATGCCATTGTGTTCGGAATGGGGGTAAAACGCTATGGGCGACAGGCGGTGGGCCTCGTTTAGAGGTCGTATGTAAAAGTCAACTTTTTGCAATTAAAATAATAATAAAATAAAACTCTCATCTCCTTAATTCCGTTCTGCCCCCCCTCCATTTCGATTGAAATCAAAAAAACGAAGAAAAAAAAAGAGGGCGAACGACGGTCGGGGAAGACCGCCGCGGCGGCCACTAGGGGCGGCGCACCTCCGGCGCCGCCACCCAAGATGCCTCCCCTGCTCCAGCCTTCCGCCGTTCGATTCTCCCCCCAGAACCCATCGATGCAGTCAAGCCGCGCCCCCTTGGCCCACCGCCCGCCTGAGCCGCCTCCATCGCTCCTTCCCCCTACGTCTAGCCATCCCCCTCGCCTTCGAGACCCCAAAAGCCCGAAACCCCCAAAGCCCTAGCACCCCGCGCCACGTCCAGCACCTCCGGCCGCCACCACCGCGCCCTAGCTGCTCTGACGAACGATGCAGTGAAAGGTAATTAATCTAATTACTTAGGTTATGAATTTATTTAGTTAAAGGTGTTAGGATCTGATTTTTAAATAGCAATGTAGATAATAAAAATACGATCTTTATAGTTTTTAAAGGTTTGATTTTTAATTTAAAGGAAGGTTAAAATTTTGTTCGTGTGAAGTAGCAAATACAAATATAATCTTTATTAGGTAGAAGTATTAAAAATATGATTTTTATATTTTTAAAGTAGTAAAAATATAATCTTTTATATTGTAGAAAGATAAAAATATGATCTTTGCATAGTAGGAACTATAAAAATATAGTCTTTAGGAGATATAGAATGTAAAGATACCATCTTTGTATATATAGCGAAATAAAAATCTGATTTTTATGATATGTATGTTGAAATAAAGAGGTGATTTTTATAGTGATGAAATGAAAAAAAAATCTATATTTTTGAAAAGACGAAATCTATATTTTTGAAAAGTCGAAATCTATATTATTGAAAAAGGCGAAATCTTTATATGGTGAAGAGCGAAGAGAAAATATGATATTGTATAGCGAAGTAAAAATTCGATTTTTATATATTGAATAGCAAAGTAAAAATTCGATTTTTATATATTGAATAACAAAGTAAAAATTCGATTTTTATGTATGTAGTGGCTACGGGCAACGAAAGCGACAAAAGGCGAAAACGGCGAAGACTTCTGCAAAGGAAGAGTCAAGAAGTTGGATAGCTATCGGTGAGAATTTCTCACCTTTCAATTTCTTTTTTCTAGTTATATATATATATATACTAGGATGTAGACGGTGCTTAGTAGCACCCGACACAATCGTCCACAGACCATGGACTTGTTTGTTTGGTTGCATAAATTAGTTAGATGATTTGGGTTGAATTGAATTGTTTGGTGAATTGAAATTGATTTGATTGATGTGTGAATGGCGTGGTCCTTCACTAGACCGGGGATAAGGCTAGGCCTCGTCCCGTTTCTAGTATCGTGCCGTTATACCGCCGAAATTTCCTAAAATAAGTTAAAAAAATAAAAATATCATTTTATTTAAAGAATGAACTGAATAGAAATTCATATGTTAAAATAAAATGTAGTCTCGTTAAAAATATAATTTTTAACGTGAGTATGAATATAGTGAAAGTGAATAAAATAAAATATTCATTTACAAGCCGGACGGTTTGTTTATGTACACCTATTTGAAGGACATTGATTGGGACGATAAATTTTACACATCGCCCAACTGCACAAATAAAATCTGTGTTTGATTGTTTGAAACCCCACACGGGTGTTGGGATGAAATTTGAAGTTCACTCATCCTGATTGATTGAATATGTCGATCGATTGATTGACAGGTTGTGATAAGCGTTATATATCTATATTTGATGCTTATACAGTGTAGTGCACTTTGGTTAATGGTTGATTATTTTTCAATGCTATTATATATGTGTGATGTATGAAAATCCATATAATTAACATTATATGGTAATTGATTGGGCCTCATTCCAAATTGAAAAATAAAGAATATTATAAAATAAAGGTTCATGTGTTGACTGTACTCATCCGTTGAGATTAGTCATGTGTTGAACGAAATATTTTAAACAATAAAATTTATATCTTTATCATTATAAAACAAAGGTTCATGTGTTGACTGTACTCATCCGTTGAGATTAGTCATGTGTTGAACGAAATATTTTAATAATAAAACTACATCTTTTTCATATATAGAATTAGAAATCAACTGGAAAATAGATGAGATGAGTGGTCTCCTGGATATTAATCTGATGTTGGTTTCGGCCTTCGGGGTTAATATTCAGAAAATCGTTCTCTCACTAAATTATGGTTGGAGTCTGATTCAATATCAAACGATAGATACCTTAATTTTTATAAAAAATATTAAATAACAAAAATAGTCACACGTGGACAGTACTCATTCGTTGAGATTAGTCGTGTGTTGACAAAAATAAATATTCATTTGTTGAATAGAATATTTGAAAATAGAAATATATGAAGCCGTGTTGGTTAGATTGACGCCATTTTGACGTGAACGATATTTATATCGATTTTAATCATTTAAAAATGAAAATTGAAAGGTGATTTCGAAATCGCATATTTGGAAATGGATTTTTATCGAAATGAACTAGATTTAAAACCCGATTTTTTTTTAATAAATAAATTAGATTTAAAAAGGGGTTTTAAATAATCGGAATTCCTAATATATTTGATTTGAATTGAACTAGAATTGATTTGTGGGTTTATCGTGAACTGTGTTTTAAACAACACTAGTTCTTTAACCCGACGATAAGTAGAATGTGATTTGGGTTTGTCGTGAAGTGTGTTTTAAATGACATTATTTCTTTAACCCAATAAAAAGGAGTTTTAACGAATCTCCAATTAGATTGAAATGTGAATCTATAATCTAAATTATCAAATTTAGAAATGAGCGAGAATGGAGTATCGCCAGTTTTGCTCCAAAGCGATAGTCAAATCTTTAATTAGATTTGAACGTGAAATGGTAATTAACTTTACCGATAACACCATAGTTAGACATGGGGTATTACCAGTTCTTGTTGCTGGCCCTGAGTAGGCCGGGTACGCATGATAGGGGGTTCTCGCTTCGCGGTTTGGTGGCGAACGGGAGACTCTTACCCCTACATGTCGCTGGGAAGGGCGTTGGTTCGCCAATAGGCGCGAGACTCGAGAGGGTCACCGTAAAACAAGGGACTGGGGGACCATGTGGGAGCCACGGTGGGTATTACCTGCTGCTTGGGGGATGAAGGGATGGTTGCAAAGCCTACCGGATTTCGTCGGCTATCTCACATTTGGTATCAGAGCTTTGGTTTACAGAGCTCGAGAACAAGACACATTAGAACCTTACGAAAGAATTCATCAGATATTGGATTAGTAATATCCAATTAGAATGACTCGTTAGAGATGGGATCAGTAGTATCCTAGAATGAGTGTGAAGAGTATATTTTTCAAATGAAAACAATTTTGTTTTGAAATTTAAATCGTTTTAAATGTATTTGATTATTTATCTATTTTGAATATGGACAATCCAATATATGAAGATTTTGCATATACGCGTCATGAACGTATATTCGAAGTTTTAATATATTAGATAGATATAGAGTCACACTCTAGTCGCCCGGAGATGATTCTACTGATGACTATATAGCATCAGTAGTGTGTGTTCGAGTTTCGAAGGTGTGATTTTCTATATATTTCCATTAGACTGGTGTGAGAACCAAAACTTATATAGATAGATTTATTGTTGTGAATTGGCATCAAAAACAAGATTTTTGTGTCAAAATTATGAATTTGAAACTCTAATTCACTAAGTGATTGATGTTTGTGTTGTTTGTTTATTTGTTTGATAATTTTGAACCATTATGCCTAATTGCATCAAATTTTGAATTGTATTGAAAATTGGTCGCATTTGCTTGCATATACATGTACTTACATTGAACAGGTCATAGCAAGGAGGCTAAAGCCGAAGAATAAAATTTGTTTGCCCGACAAATAGGTACATGTTTACTATAATTTACTGTTTTGTTTGGGTGATGATGATTTTATGAGCCTATTGGCTAGCCGCTTGGCTTTTTCTTTTTCTTTTTGAGATCAGAAGGCCTGCATGGCAATTTCGGGATTTTCCCGTGGCTCCCGGTGCAGGGGAGGTTATGCGAATTTTTTTGAAAATTTAGGGTGTTAGCCAAATTTTTGAAAATTTAGAAATTCTCAGAAACTGCAAAGTTGGAGAATGGAAGCCAGATCGAACGTAGAGCTGATTAATCAAACCACTTTCGACTTTGTTCCTTTTCGGGGACGAAAAGTTTTAAGTGGGGGAGATTGTAATAACCCGGAAAATCTGGGCCAGTTTAAAAAATTTTATTTTGGCAATTTTAGCGAATTTTGACATTTAAAATAGATTATTTTAAATAATATCGACGAAAAATTTATTTTGAATAGAATTCGAACGTATATATTATATACGTCGTCGTTAGAATATAAATATTTATATATAATTATAAATAGAATTGAAAATGGCGTGGTAGTTTGATAATTTGATTTCAAACTTCAATTGAATGTACCGGGTGCAAAACAATCCGGATTTTAGTGAAACCAAAAACAATAGGATCTAATTGATAATATCTTTCCAACGAATCCGAAAAATTAAAATTTCATAGCGGGGATCAAAAGATATGTCCAGTTGAAAATTCTGAATAGTCGCTATGGAATTCAGGCCCTTAAAAATAGACATTTTGCAAACGACCTCGGATTTCGACGAAACCACTTTTGTTGGATCCGCAGTGTCAAGTTATTGCTAGATTCCAAATTTCATAATTTTTCGATTCAATATGTGAGCGTGGCAAGGGAAAACGCGTTTGACCAGTTTCAGTTGATTTTAATCGACTGGAAAATGGTCATTTTTTAAACGGCCTCAGAATTCAACGAAACTAGTTTTGTTAGGACCGTATCGTCAATACGAAGCTAGAAAATATTTTTCGAGAATTTTTCTAGTTATTATGTGACCCCGGTAAATTGAAATGTACGTTTAAAATTCAATATAGTGATTTAAATGTAAATTCAACGGAAACTGATCGAAACGATCAAATCAGCTTGCGATACATATCCCATTGTGTTCGGAATGGGGGTAAAACGCTATGGGCGACAGGCGGTGGGCCTCGTTTAGAGGTCGTATGTAAAAGTCAACTTTTTGCAATTAAAATAAAAATAAAAATAAAAATAAAATAAAACTCTCATCTCCTTAATTCCGTTCTGCCCCCCCATTTCGATTGAAATCAGAAAAACGAAAAGAAATAAAAAATAAAAAAAAAGAGGGCGAACGACGGTCGGGGAAGACCGCCGCCGCGGCCACCAGGGGAGTCGCACCTCCGACACCGCCACCCAAGATGCCCCCCTGCTCCAGCCTTCCGCCGTTCGATTCTCCCCCCTAGAACCCATCGATGCTGTCAAGCCGCGCCCCCTTGGCCCACCGCCCGCCTGAGCCGCCTCCATCGCTCCTTCCCCCTCCGTCTAGCCATCCCCCTCGCCTTCGAGACCCCAAAAGCCCGAAACCCCCAAAGCACTAGCACCCCGCGCCACGTCCAGCACCTCCGGCCGCCACCACCGCGCCCTAGCTGCTCCGACGAACGATGCAGTGAAAGGTAATTAATTTAATTACTTAGGTTATGAATTTATTTAGTTAAAGGTGTTAGGATCTGATTTTTAAATAGCAATGTAGATAATAAAAATACGATCTTTATAGTTTTTAAAGGTTTGATTTTTAATTTAAAGGAAGGTTAAATTTTTGTTCGTGTGAAGTAGCAAATAAAAATATAATTTTTATTAGGTAGAAGTATTAAAAATATGATTTTTATATTTTTAAAGTAGTAAAAATATAATCTTTTATATTGTAGAAAGATAAAAATATGATCTTTGCATAGTAGGAACTATAAAAATATAGTCTTTAGGAGATATAGAATGTAAAGATACCATCTTTGTATATGTAGCGAAATAAAAATCTGATTTTTATGATATGTATGTTGAAATAAAGAGGTGATTTTTATAGTGATGAAATGAAAACAAAATCTATATTTTTGAAAAGGCGAAATCTATATTTTTGAAAAGGCGAAATCTATATTATTGAAAAAGGCAAAATCTTTATATGGTGAAGAGCGAAGAGAAAATATGATATTGTATAGCGAAGTAAAAATTCGATTTTTATATATTGAATAGCAAAGTAAAAATTCGATTTTTATATATTGAATAACAAAGTAAAAATTCGATTTTTATGTATGTAGTGGCTACGGGCAACGAAAGCGACAAAAGGCGAAAACGGCGAAGACTTCTGCAAAGGAAGAGTCAAGAAGTTGGATAGCTATCGGTGAGAATTTCTCACCTTTCAATTTCTTTTTTCTAGTTATATATATATACTAGGATGCAGACGGTGCTTAGTAGCACCCGACACAATCGTCCACAGACCATGGACTTGTTTGTTTGGTTGCATAAATTAGTTAGATGATTTGGGTTGAATTGAATTGTTTGGTGAATTGAAATTGATTTGATTGATGTGTGAATGGCGTGGGCCTCCACTAGACCGGGGATAAGGCTAGGCCTCGTCCCGTTTCTAGTATTGTGCCGTTATGCCGCCGAAATTTCCTAAAATAAGTTAGAAAAATAAAAATATCATTTTATTTAAAGAATGAACTGAATAGAAATTCATATGTTAAAATAAAATGTAGTATCGTTAAAAATATAATTTTTAACGTGAGTATGAATATAGTGAAAGTGAATAAAATAAAATATTCATTTATAAGCCGGACGGTTTGTTTATGTACACCTATTTGAAGGACATTGATTGGAACGATAAATTTTACACATCGCCCAACTGCACAAATAAAATCTGTGTTTGATTGTTTGAAACCCCACACGGGTGTTGGGATGAAATTTGAAGTTCACTCATCCTGATTGATTGAATATGTCGATCGATTGATTGACAGGTTGTGATAAGCGTTATATATCTATATTTGATGCTTATACAGTGTAGTGCACTTTGGTTAATGATTGATTATTTTTCAATGCTATTATATACGTGTGATGTATGAAAATCCATATAATTAACATTATATGGTAATTGATTGGGCCTCATTCCAATTTGAAAAATAAAGAATATTATAAAATAAAGGTTCATGTGTTGACTGTACTCATCCGTTGAGATTAGTCATGTGTTGAACGAAATATTTTAAACAATAAAATTTATATCTTTATCATTATAAAACAAAGGTTCATGTGTTGACTGTACTCATCCGTTGAGATTAGTCATGTGTTGAACGAAATATTTTAATAATAAAACTACATCTTTATCATATATAGAATTAGAAATCAACTGGAAAATAGATGAGATGAGTGGTCTCCTGGATATTAATCTGATGTTGGTTTCGGCCTTCGGGGTTAATATTCAGGAAATCGTTTCTCTCACTAAATTACGGTTGGAGTTTGATTCAATATCAAACGATAGATACCTTAATTTTTATAAAATATATTAAATAACAAAAATAGTCACACGTGGACAGTACTCATTCGTTGAGATTAGTCGTGTGTTGAAAAAAAAATATTCATTTGTTGAATAGAATATTTGAAAATAGAAATATATGAAGCCGTGTTGGTTAGATTGACGCCATTTTGACGTGAACGATATTTATATCGATTTTATTCATTTAAAAATGAAAATTGAAAGGTGATTTCGAAATCGCATATTTGGAAATGGATTTTTATCGAAATGAACTAGATTGAACTAAATTTAAAACCCAATTTTTTTTAATAAATAAATTAGATTTAAAAAGGGGTTTTAAATAATCGGAATTCCTAATATATTTGATTTGAATTGAACTAGAATTGATTTGTGGGTTTATCGTGAACTGTGTTTTAAACAACACTAGTTCTTTAACCCGACGATAAATAGAATGTGATTTGGGTTTGTCGTGAACTGTGTTTTAAATGACATTAGTTCTTTAACCCAATAAAAAGGAGTTTTAACGAATCTGCAATTAGATTGAAATGTGAATCTATAATCTAAATTATCAAATTTAGAAATGAGCGAGAATGGAGTATCGCCAGTTTTGCTCCAAAGCGATAGTCAAATCTTTAATTAGATTTGAACGTGAAATGGTAATTAACTTTACCGATAACACCATAGTTAGACATGGGGTATTACCAGTTTTGCTTCATGGGATATATAGGTTGGGATTGGGAAATAAAATAAATAATTACTTCGGTGTGATTCGCTAATCTCGACTAGCTTAGAAAACCATAATTTTGGTTTGAAACGACATCCAAAGGAAGATTAAAGGATAAATTTTAAAGAATTTATCTTGGATAAAATTAATGGGAACCTTTCCCTGAAAATATGAATTGGAATGAGGCGTATGTTGTGTTTGTGTTTCATATATTCTTAATATACGCGGGTTGTTCGGAAAGGCCGGGTTTACACCCATTCTGAATAACCGATTCGACGATATGTCGAAGATGAAGACGGTGGTTGAAGACCGGAAGTCTTCACATCGTTTTGATAATTACTGACGATCCTGATTGGGCAGTACACCCAAGAGGATGGAAATAGTTGGTGGTCGTCCAGACGTACTTGGAGATGGATGGATATGCGAGGAAAGTGCCTCCGGTTTCGTTCAGACCCAGAACGAACTTGTAAATGGATTGTGTGTCTGACATTAGATTTTATTCTGTGTTGATAGATTTCTGTTAAATATATATCTGTTTGGCGGCGGAGAATTTATTCTCTTGCTTAACGCCCTTCTCTGAGACATACGAGCTTAGCGGTTATATATCGATAGATATCAATCGCATGGCATGAATTGCCTGTGTGGCACGCTAAGATGCAATGATCAAGGCTTCTGTTGAAAAGCAAAGTCTTGTGGTTGATGATCAAAGCACGGCCTACGTGGCAGCTTTGTGTATAACGTGAATTCGCGAGCCTCACACCTCGGTATGAGTTAAAAACAGGATACGGACCGCTGGGAGAGCACGACGTTTCTTTCTAGCATTGGTGGTGTCAGTGACTTACCAGCCCTGACATTTATATACTTTTCACCTTTGTGGTTGTTGGAATGAGGCGCCTCGATTATAGGTCTGTAAGGACCGGGAAACGTGTGTTCAGGAATTGCCAATCCTCTAACGTAAGTGAGGACCGGCCCAGCCGATTCCAGGGTTGCCCAGAGTGCGTAACCCTGAGACATTTGCTAGAGTGTCTCGAACGCGGAGAGGAGCTTGCCCCTTTCCTCGACTCATGACGGAATCCAATTTCCAATACGTGTATTGCGGTTTTAATTGTAGAACTAGTATGGCGACATGATATATGGTACCCATGCCGTCTATGATTTATATTTATGATTGAAATTGTTTTGACACTATACACTTATTATAGTATCAAATGATTTGTTTTAGACGTACCAAGCATGTTTGGCTATTATAAGGGAAAACCCTATCCTCCGGCTTGCGCTGCATTGTGTGATGGGACCTGGGTCTTATAATAGCTTCATTTTTCGAAAAAGCATTGCGCTGTTTATTCTATGCACTGGTATTCTTGGGAGGAAACCCGTTCCGTGTTATACGGCGTGGTCCCTTGAATTACTCTCTTTTAAAGTAAAGTCTTTAAATAACTGTTTTAGTTCTCACACCAGTCACATGACTGACCTGGAGTTTATTGTTTTAACCTAAACTCTGGGTGCCCCTATTTTCCGCACAGGCAGCTAGTAGTTTTGGTTTTGCAGATTTATATTCACAGGATCCTGGTTTACAGCTGGAATGATATCCGGAAAGCTCTGTATCCGTATATCACCTTCAGTTGTGCTTTGTATTATTTTCCGCTGCTATGTAATTTATTGTAATCTCTGATATTTATCGAATGTAATTTATTCAATTATACTCTGTATATTCTTGTATCTGATGGAATTGTTGTAATAACAGTGAAATGTTCTTCCGTCTGCGTTCATTTGTGTGTTGTTCTCAAAGTATCCGCTCTTTCCTTCACGGGGAAGTAACGGGTCCTCACAGTTCCGGTGTTTTCGGTGCTTGGAAGGTCGACATAAGATACGGTAAAGGTATTTATGTTGATTTTCGTGCCGGAAATCCCTGGGTCATTACAGTGGTATCAGAGCTATTGGTTTAGTAATAACCTTGGCTCTGTGGTGTAACTCGATAGAGATTGGGTTAGTAATACCCTAGATCGAGATTGTGTGTATATATGAGAGCGTGTTTGTAAATTTTATATGCAAATGTTTTGTATTGTGTTGATTGATCGGTTCATGTGTAGAAAAGCATAGAACTGGCAATGAATGCAGTATTGTTTTGAAAAGAGGGTACATGAAATAATTTTACCCAAATTATATTTTGTATAGAAGAGAAACAATTTTATTATATTATCGAGATATCGGGATGGTTGATTGATTTAAGTTTGGATTAGGAATTTGAATTGAATTTAACTTGGTTGAGTGAAATTAAATTGAGAAATGATGTTGAGATCAAATAAAATTAATTTGAAATTATAATTTCGATGAATTGTTATTGAAATATGCTAAGCCAAAGTAAATATAAATATTTAATACAAATCCAATTGATTGAGTTGATGGTGCATTGGGTGTTGATTGATTACCGATTATTTGATTCGTTAAATTCATCGATGGTTTATATAAGAGCTGAATGAATTGAAATAAAATTCCAGTAATATAAATTGGAATGAAAGCATAGATGAATTGGAATTAATGATTTATACCTATATTTACAAACGATTTGATGCCTATGTCTGATTTTGGGAATTTGTGAGGTTATACTTGTTGGTTAATGAGATATCATATATAATGAAATTATTACTCATATGTCAACCTGAGTTGAGTACAGGTGCCAGATGGCTTTGAGGACTAGATTTTGATTGAATAAATCGCGAGAAATTGAGCAGGTATGCCCAATAGCGCTCGTAAAAGGTACGCCTACGCGAAATATAAAAATTTTGGTTTTGATTTTTGTTCTTCGATCGTGTTGGTCGATGTATATATATTTCTTGAACCTGTGATATAGCAGATGTCACTCCGTGCAGGGGAGACTCTACCGAATTTTTCCGGGAATTTAAAGTGTTATAATTTTTTTTTTTTTGAAAATATTTATTTACGATATTGATTTAGTTTTCGATTTAAAATAAATTTGGATTCGGAAATTAATGGGTTTGTAACATTCTTTCTTAACTTAGCAATTTCGAGGACGAAATTATTTTAAGGGGGTAAGAATGTAACGTCCCGTATTTTTGGTAGCCGAATATTTTATTTAATTTATTATTTTTATTATTTCAAATATTATATTTGGAATATTAATGAATTTTAATATTGAATTCGTTTATTTAAAACGACGTTTAAACGTTATAATTTATATAATATAAATCGAGTTTGAAAATGGCGTGCAGTTCGCAATATGGAGTTTTGAACTTCAATCGAATATACAGGATCCGATATAAGTCGGATTTCTGTGAAACAAGAAACTTTGGAACCGTATTGATGATAATTTTCATATGAAAGAGAAAAATCCATATTTCGTGTTATAATTTGTTATTTATGGCCAAATCAAAATTTGAAATAATCGCTATGAAAATCGTTATTAAATTATAGGCCTTTAAAATGACCATTTTGCAAACGGTCTTCGATTTCGATGAAACCAGTTTCATTGGGACCGTAACGTTAAATTATTGTACGATAGTGAATTCCGTGGCAAACCGATGTCGTATGTGGCCACGGTAGCCATAAACACCCAGTTATTTTCTGTAGTGCGTAATTAAATTAATTTAATTTAATAAAGGGATATTTGAGTGTAACTTGAGCAGACGATCGAATTAAGCCACATAACTAGTTCCGTTGAATTCGTATCGTCGATTAGAGTCAGGATAGGTATATAGTTTGTTATTTTTGGAAACCGCATAATTTGGTATCCAAAATGGCATTGCGGTGCACGTAAAAATAGCCTACCGGGGAAATAGTCTCAGAATGCGACGAAACTAGTGTCGTTGGGTTCGTATTGATTAATTATTGTGGGATTTCAAGGTTTCAAGTTGATCGGATTTATTTAGTGATCGTGGAAAATTAAAATGCGTGTTTATTTCTGGTTTTATAAAGGAATTTTTTTCAAACGATGTGGGATTTCGGCGAAACTTGTCCCATTGGGTCCAGAATACCTTTTTTTCACTAAGATTAGCCTTTTTATCCGAAAACAGAAATTTTAAATGGTGGTTTTTAACTTAATTTCTCACGACGAAGTTTTCGCACATTTTTATATTAATAAAACCATCCCAACTTTTTACTGTAGCTCATTCTTTTCACTACAACAAAATGACCCTATTACAACGGTGGAACACCGTTGTAATAGGGTTTTTACAACGGTGGGCAAACCGTCGTGTCTTAAGAAGTTGTAATAGCCTAATATCTTTTACAACTTTTCTGCACTGTTGCAAGACCGTTGTAATATGTATATTTTACAACTTTTTTCCACCGTTGTAATAAGTTTATTACAACAGTTATGCACCGTTGTTGTTTTAATTTTTACATTTTATTACAATTTTTATATTTTACAATTGTAATATATCCACAAACTATATACATATTACTAATAAAAGAATTCATTGCAGAACATATTATCTACAAAAAATGAAAATATCAAACAAACTTAAACCATGAACCAAAACAATATATTATTAATTTCAAACTCATCATTTTTTTTACATAATACATTGACAAAACTGAAGATACAAAGACTTTATAACAGTTTTAACTTTCTTCTGCTCCTGTTAATCTCCTTGTGCTCCTTTTTCTCCTTAATATCCATTCCTAAGAAAGAAATTATCAAACTGTTAGTGCTGCAGTATAGATTTATGCATGTAACAAAAATTGGAAAAATGTGAGTGCACAAAATAAACAGCTAATACAATGCATTCAAACCATTATATACGTAAATAACCTGACCATTATATACAATGCATGTAACGTTGGATGATTCATTTTGTTATATACAATGCACTGAAAAGCTTTGCCGTGGCAAAGCTATGCAGTGCAATCACTTTGCCGTGGCAAAGCTTTGCAGTGCAAAGCTTGCTGCCGCAAAGCTTTGCACTGCTACTTGCAGTGCAAAGATTTGCTACAGCAAAGCTTTGCACAGCAAAGCTTTGGCAAAGCTTTGCACAGCAAAGCTTTGGCAAAGCTTTGCACAGTGTGCAAAGCTTTGCCGCAGCAAAGCTTTGCACTGTAAATAGCAGTGCAAAGCTTTGCCGCGGCAAGCTAACAAAACACCATACTCACATGAGCAAAAATCACGTTCAGTTATATATTATAAACAATCATGCATTATTATACCATCATGCACGGCTAAACTGTCATGAACATAACAAGGTCAAGTATAATACATATGTAAAAACCATACTTGACTAGTGTAATTTCAGTATGCTACATGTCAAGCATGCAGGCCAGAAGCAATTCTACATAAGCATGAGAAGCTAATAAGGACTATAAGCAAGATGATCAACCAAAACAGTACTAGGTATAAAATGTACAATTGCCAATGTATACACATACCATAAATGCGCATAAACTTAAGTTTCCAGAGGAATAAGACAAGCATAAGTAAACTACTCAACTCATTATACAAAATGTATGTCAGACAACATGTTCTTGACTCAACATAAATTATATGACTGTTATTCTTAACTAACATAGATGATTTATGAGAATGAATACTGACTGTCAATCCTATACTTTGCAACAACAAAAATGATCTCTAAATTCCACAACCATTGCATGCCAATTTACAGTGGAATATATGTTCACTATTACTAAGTCAAAATATCCTAATAATACAAATAAACACTTGCATTGAATAATATCTGTGCGAACTGTGTCCCTGCAAATTGCAATACTATCCTACAGTACAACAAAAATGTTCCTTTCCATTACTTAGACAGTTTTCAAGCATTACTCTATTGATTTATTAAAGCACTTCCCATTTTGACATAGTTTCAACTCTATGTTACCAAGCACTTAGCATACAAATGTAGAAGTTATGCATTCAATATGGTGGTAAAAGGTGAAAGCATACATATATATAAGGTGACCCAAAGGTTAAATGCATGCAAACATTACATATCGAATAAGCAAATAATATTCACAAGCCTCTTATTTACCGGGTTTGCTGTCCTGTAACTAAGAGAACAAAGCAAATATGACCCAAATGGACAACAAGGAGAACCATACAACACTATATGGCGTTAACAACAAATTCGATGAGATCATTTGCAACTCAAAGTGGGTACCGATACACCGTCCGGGTTATGCAACAGCAAATGGGCAAACAGTGGACAAGTGAATGCAAAATCAACTATACCCACCAATGTTAAATGTCAAAGTTCAACTTATTATACACAGTAGGATATACGTATGTAAACAACATATTGACAAGGCCAAAACTCAATGATTAATGACTGAAATTACACATATATAGCAATCAACCAAATGATAACAACCACAACCTAAACAATTCTAAATCATGAAAGTGTGAAGTGGATCCTTGAAATAAATTTAATCGTAAGCTATGCTTACCTTAAATAGAGACGCAGCGCTGGAAATGAAGCAGGAGCGACGGATTAGGTGTTGGAGCCCAAAAGATAGTGACTTGACTAGACAGCGACGGACGGTGGTCAAGGGGCGGTTGGGGTCACGGCTTCCTCCTTCTCCCTTTTTTTTTTTACTTTCAGTTCCAGGTTTCGAATTGGAAAGAGAAGCTTGCGATGGAGGACGGAGATGACTTCGATCGCGCAAGCTGGAAGGAGGCGCGAAGGATTGGCTTCGACCAGTGACGCCACCAGGAGCTACAGTGAAGGGGTCGGAGCCTTGCTGGTCGGTGGAAGGAAGATCCGTTGCTGCATCACCACCAGAACCCGTCTCCTTCACGTATCGACCATCGCTTTGGTGCGAGATGATCAATTGCTGATTTTCCCCAATTTTGTTTCTAGGGCTTTCGCCATTTTTCCTAAAGTTTTTTTTTTAAGAACGAGAGAATGAAATGGAAACCGACGGCCTATTTTCTTTTATTTAGTTTGATTCATACGGCTAGGGTTTCACCATTGCCAATACCCGTTTTGCCCTTAGATTTAATATTAACCCTTATAACACTTAAGCCCCAAATCATAACACAAACAAATTTTCTATGTCACATACACAATATACAAACAAATGTGTGTGTTTATTCACCATTTTAATCATGCACAATTTCCCATATTCATCACGTACATATCACAAATGATTTATTTATTTATTAATCATCAATTAAGCGGTTTTTATCTAATCGAATAGTAATTAATAGTAATTGGTATTAATTTGTAAATTTATTATTGAACATGAATTATTCTTAAATGTTAATATTACTAATTATTAAATAGAAGTTGTTATTAATATTTAATAGGTCTCTAATACAAGAAATAGAAAAAAGAGTTACTAAAAATAAGTATAAACAAATTTCTAATTTAACTATTAATTATCAGCAATTAATTAGTATATATTAGTTATATTAGAAAAAGAGTTACCAAATCAAATATTACTTATTAATAATAGTTATTATTTAACTTTTACTTATTTCAACTTAGATATAATCGATTAATAATTATTAAAAGCTGATAATGTATGTTACTAATTATTGATTAATAAGCAGTTAACATACATTAACTATTAAAAATAAATTACTAGTTATTAAATAGTAATTATTTATTAATAATTAATAAATATTATTGATTCCTAAGTTTATTATTAATTATTAGTTATTATTAAATATTAATATAATTGGTTATTAAATATAGATATTATAAACATGAAGTTTGTAATGGGCATCTATTACAACTAACAAAGTAAAAAGTTGTTGAAAATATGTTTATTACAACTTTAGGGAACTGACAGTTGTAAAAAACCATTTATTACAACGGTGTTTTTACCACCGTTGTAAAAAATCATTTATTACAACGGTGCTTTTACCACCGTTGTAAAAACCCATTTATTACAACGGTGCTTTTACCACCGTTGTAAAATTAAAGTTGTAATATGGTGTTTTTGTTGTAGTGTTTGTTTGCCTGTAGCATTTAGTTTCTTGCATCCCATCTCTTTTTATAACTTGCGTCCCAAACAAAAGTCTTTCTTGCGTCCCACATGCTTCTATTTCGTTCATTTCCCATCTATCTATTTTCTTTATGTCCCAAATTACACCCTTTCTTGCGTCCCAAACATACGAGTTACTTGGCGACCAATCCTTTTAAAACCTTGCGTGCCACACCATTTCCCTTGCTTGCATCCCAATCCATCAGAAACCCGTGAGCCTCACGTTTTCGAAATTGCATCCTATTCTTGTTTCTCTACAACTCTATATATATACCTAAAAACCGTGTTCCCCATGTCAATTCTCTTATATAGACATGCATCTTTCTTTCCTCCTTTAAAAAAAAAAAACAAAGCAGACTTCTTCCATAATAAAACCCATTCCAGAAATTATCGAAACCGAAGCAAAAAGGGAACGCGCGAGCATCAATCTCGTATTAAATTTAAAGCTCATGCGAACAGTACCATTCATAAATCTTTGACCGTTGGGTTCATGAGAGTTGTTTCTTTTCGGATCTGAAGTTTCCGATGGGTTAGGTGGTGTCATACCGACGCCGGAGAGTGGTTGGTCAGGTCATGCGGTGCAGGGAGTTCAACGAGGTGGCACTGGTGGTATGAGGATTAAGGGGAGGTCGACGTAGGGTGTCAGTGACAGGCGATGTCTGGAGGATGGACGGTGAGGTGCGATGTGGTTTGTGAGGCGGTGGAGTGATAGATGAGGGAGGAAGGATGTTGGCCACGGCTTGTTAGACGTGAGAAAAGAATAACCAAGGAAGAAGCATGCACGGATTGTGCACCAGCGTTGGGTTCAGGGAGTGAAAAGTTTGGAGAGTAAACAACTGTTTCTTGCATGGAGGAAAGAAATGCAAGTGGAAGAATATACCAGGAGAGAAGGGCCGCATGAATTTATAAATTTGTGTAACGTCCTCATTGTTAACAGAATCAAAGTATACGAGGAACGTTGGAATCGTACCGACGAGAATAACATTTTGGAGCTGGAACGGATGAAGCTGACATCAGATGGAGTTTTAATCAAAATAAACGCTTGTTTAATTTAATTAAAACAAACTGTTTCAACGACAAATGGAAATCCAAGGTGAGTTAAACTCACTCAGTTTCCCCATTTATATTTTATATAAATTTAGTTTTTATTTTTGTGTGCTCTGTTTTTTAATGGTTGACTGTGTGCTAGTGTTATAATTTTTGTTGATATAACTGATGAAATTAAACCGTCGTTTAATGTTAATGAAATACCAAATCGTTATTCTAACGATTAGTTCCAATAAAGGTAACCTGCCTTATCGGTAACGTTTATAAAATAAACGTGTTTAATTGGTTGAATTGTTTGAATTGCTTGTAAATTGGTTGATGTTAATGGTTGTTATTAAATGAAACTGAACGATCTGATTTGAGATAACCATTTGTATATAGGGAAGAACAGGTTGGAGGGATCCAACCAGATTCCTCAAAATATATTATTTATTTCTTAGCATCATATGAACTGTCTTGTTTGGGTAATTGATTTGAGTATTGATCATTGATTGGAAAGTCAACCTGTGTTGTGTTTTAACCAATGGGCAGTATTGGTTGGGTAATCGGCAGTAAATGGCCTAAAAGTTAATTATTTTATTTATGACGGTATCGATCGAACTGAAGTTATAAAATTTACTTTATAACTAAAGATAGATTTTGAAATATATAATTTGAATAAAAACTTATTTAAAGGGAAATAGATATTTATGTTTATAATTAAGTGTAAATTGATTTTATAAAGTCGAATCTAATGTTAATCAGATTTGAAAATGTGAGAATAAGGAAATTAACCTAACGGTTAAATTTGGATAATTGTGTTGCTGAGGAACAATTTAATGGAATTATTTAAATTAATTGATTACATTTTAATTAATTTAAAGGGAGAACGGAATGGGAATTGGTAAAAGAAGTGAGTCGTAGGATTTGATAACCACATCCGAATCATAAAATGAATTGGTTCATAGAGGTAGAGATTAAAAAGTGGTGTATTATAAGGGGTTACTTAATTGAATTAAGAAATAATAGAATATTAGATAAAGAGATTTTCAAAATGATAATAAGGTTTACAAAACAGTACTTTAAATCAAATAGTTAAATAGAATTTGTATCAAAAGGAAATATTGGTTGCGGATTACAACTTATATTTATCTTCAGATATGAACGTTGTTGATCAAGGTCTGAGAGGTAATTAAAATACCCCAACTTGATCGACTTCAGAATTATCTGAGGATGATATAAGTTGTAATGGTAGAAGAGATTAGTAAAGTTTATTATTTCATTGGAGAAATAATAACGCAACATGTTGGTGAAACTTGGTATGTATATATAATGGAAATTCCAAGGTAAAGAGGAAAGAAAAGGGGTTGTTGCGAATGTAACCATATTTTCAAGTTTGAAAGGAATTATAAAGTTGAGTTTTATTCTCTAAGAATAAACATTGGGTTTTGCTTTCAAGTAATGGATAGAAGATATCTCGTAACACTGTTTTATGAGAAAAAGTTGAATGGATTTCCCAAAATAAATAATAACTTGGCTAATGTTTTGAAAGTGGAGTGGAAACTGGATATGTTATGGAATTTTTCTAAATAATAAAATGAACTCGTTAAAATGAATAATCTTATGTTAGATAAGAAACAAAGAACTATATTTATAATATCAAAAGATTTAAGAGTTTGAATTTACGTTTGTTTAATTAAAAGGCCAAGTGATGCTGAATACTGAACCAGTGGACTCACTGGACTGTCATGATTGAAACACTGTTTATTTTGATAGTTAAATCATTGACTATCAAATCTGCCCAATACGATTGTTAGTACGGAAAGACCGGGATCGAATTTATATTCGAAAACCATTTCGACCAACAAATACGTTAAGATATTAGAAGATGATCGAGATGGAGCATTGAAGACCGTAGATCTTCATTACACGGAAGAACTACTAATAATCTCTGGTTTAGCGCCCAGAGGTAAATAGTGGTTTTGTCGTGGTTGGAATCTACGGATTGCGAGGACTACTCGCTACTGATCCATGGGGTGATTCCTATATTGGAGGCAGTAGGAGAGTAACTTCGGTTCATCCTGTTCCTAGATGACTTGTATGGATGGATGTCTGACAGAGTATTTCCAAAGGGATCACGTACGTTGATTTCTTCAAACGTACCATAGTTGGGTCGCTCCTAACCAGGGTATTTTTGTAGACGTCAATTAGTGATATCTGGTGGATATGACGATGTGGCATTCAAAGTGAATGGTGACCAAATATTCCAAAAGGAAATTCAAACCTCAAGCCTCACAACCGGGAAATGACAAAAATGGGGCAGGCAGCATGGCTATGTGGGTCGCTCCCATTAGGGTGTATAATCATCTATCTAGAGAATTTCATTTTGCTTCTTTTATCTATTGATGTTGTCCCTTTTCGGCAAACGGTGGTTTGACCCCTACCGTTGGTGATATACGTTCGATACACTCAAGCGAAATGAGTGGTCGGTCATGTGTGGGCTGGGTTGCAAGACGTTCTTGTTGAACCTAGTGTATTCGCCTCTAGAGATACACTATCGGCAGGTGGTCCCATACCTTGTCGTAGGAGGAATCTAATCTCCAATAAGTGCCCACGGTTTTGATTGTACACTATATACGCAGACCGTGAGATGCAAGCGTTCTACTAGATTGTTATTTACTTGTATTTAGACACTATTATAATATCAGAAAAGATATTGTTTTCAAAAACGTTTTGGATTATCGTAAGGTAAAAACTGTCCGTATTTATGTGTGGATTTGGTCTTACGATTATCATTTTCTTTTAAAAAGATTTTTGACTTTAAAATCAAGTTGGGTGATCCCTTAAAACTTAGTGTGTTTTTTCTCACTCTGGTTCACCAGACTGACCCGGTGTTTTGTAATTGCTCGGGTTAGACCGGGGTGTACAGGTCCAGGTTATCGGATGCTGCGAAGTCCAGAGACGAGCTGGAGGTGTTCATACGTATGATATCTATTATTTATTCCACTGTGTGTTGTATATGAGGACAGATTATTATAACTATCCAGATAGTGTTGATGTACTCTGACATTGTAAGTATTTTAAAAGCTCTCAATAAAGATTTATTTCTGTATTATAATTTGTTCCGCTGCGATGTGAGACTATGTGTTGTGTTGGTTCTTCTTCTTCTTCTATTCTAATATTTCTTTCTTTCTTATCTCACCCTCTAAATTCTTTCTAATAACGTTCCGGTGTTTTCGGTGCTTGAAAGGTCGACATAAGATACGGTAAAGGTATTTATGTTGATTTTCGGGCCGAAAATCCCTAGGTCGTTACATATATCATATCGTGTGCTGCTATTCACACCCCACTTTGCTCTTTCGATCACCACACATTTTCATTCGGTTGTTAATAACCGAACCCCTTCATGTTTGTCAGCCATAAACGGTCGTCGAATAGTGTAAATTTTGAGGGGTAATTCGTCTGGCGGTTAACAGCCGTATGTCACGGTGGTCAAAAGTAGGAAGTTGAGTGTGAATAGTAGCACACTATCAGATCACTCTATAGATTTTATCCAAATCAAGATAATAATAAAGTAAAATATAGGGATGAATAAGAATAATCAGCAAAGCATACTCTGCATACACTTTAAACGTATATTATTGGTTTTTTCACTCTAGACCTACCGAAATTACCAGAACGACTTGAAATTCAGTCTCAGTGTTGGTAACGATAGAATCTTTCGGTGATATAAATAAAGAAAAAAATCCTATAAATTGCTCTCTTTATACAGCTAAATTATGTTGCAACTTCCAACTGATCTTTCTTTATATAACTTATTAACTAGTCAAATGCAGAAAGATATGGGATTGACCAACTCAATCCCCTAGTATCGATGAATCAATTAAGCCCTCCAGTTACTTGAGATTTCTCAATGTTCCTCAGGTTCAGTTACCTTATTCTTCTAGTTAATCTTCCCTTGACTCATCTAAACATGTTCATTCATTCATGGAAAATATTGTTTTTATGTAGTGAATCTATAAATCGTTATCATACATAGACTTAAACAAATTTCTTATCTTTTTTCTCTTAGCTTGATACTTTCTTGATTCATTGAGAAATGAGGGAAAGCGACGAATTTATAAATTAGTATTAATCCATTTATCAGTGGACTTGTTCCCTTTTCCCTCCTTTCCTTGATTGTTTTTCGTATATGATCACCTTATAATCCAACATCCATTTCTTCATCATTTATAGTCTAAGTACATTGAAATTGAAATACTGTTCTGTGACAAAATTCCTGATAACAATGGATGTACTATTTCGTTCTATTGCTTAATATTTTTCATTTTTTATCGAGTCAAGTTCTTTACTTTCTACTTTTTTCAATCTTACGTATAGCTTTTGTGGTATTCTTCATTGGACAATTGTTTAGAATAATTTCGCTAAATAATTTCACTACCTATAAGTATTTTTTTTCCACATATGTATGTAAATCTGTATATAGTTCACTAATCCAAATTTTAATGTATTTCGTTAAAAATCCAAAACTTACTATAATTTATGTCTATTATAAAATTTATAACTATATTTTTGTCCCATTCTTTTGTATCTAGGGTGTCGTCTATATTCAGATTTGCTTTTTGTTTAGTTATAGTAACAATTTTTTGATACATTTTAAAATTATAAAATTTTGCTAGATCCTTTTATTGAGTTTTCTCAATCTGTTTCTCTTAAGCATGTATATGTTAGATTTACCTCTCCTCCTCTACCATTTATGTTAAAAGTTTTTCCAAAACCTTTGTCAAATATGATCCCGTACGGAGGGGGGTCCGGGGGTGGCAACCTCCCAGGGGGTTGCGGGGGCAACACCCCCGCTAACAAGGTTCGACATCATACGACATTTACGTATTGAGGAAGAATCTCGTAAGAGAGATAAGAAAGAAGATTAGGAGACATAAAAAGCAAATGTGGTTCAGGCAGAAATCTCTAAGAATCATAGTAATGGAAAGAAAAGAAAAAAATTCCAAAGGGAATAAACAGGAGAAATCCAAGAAGCCCAAAGGTGTTTTCTTTTACTGTAAGAAACCTGGTCATTATGCCCGAGAATGCAGAATTCGCATAAGAGATGAGAAAGAAAAGAATAAACAGGTTAACATCGTTGCTGATTTTGAAAACGAACCTAAATTGGTCGCTGTTGTAGAGGAGGCCAACTCTGTTACAGTTGAAGGTGGATGGTGGTTGGACACAGGAGCAACCATTCATATCTGTAATGACAAGTCACTGTTTCTGACTAATAAAGAATGCAGCGAAGTAAAAGAAGTCAAAATGGGTAATGATGTTTGTGCCAAAGTTGCTGGTATTGGGAATTTTACTTTGAAGTTTACTTCAGGGAAAATTCTGACTTTGGCCGATGTATTTCATGTTCCAGAAATGATGAAGAATCTGATTTCTGGAGATCGTCTCAACAAAGGAGGGTTTAAGTTAGTCATTGAATAAGATAGTGTTGTTATGTCCAAAAATAATGTATCTATTGGAAAAGGGTACTCATGTAATGGAATGTTCAAAATGAATTTAATAAAATCAATTTCTGCTTATATTGTTGAATCTTTAACCTTATGGCATGGTAGATTAGGCCGTATTAACTATAATTTTGTTCGAAATATGCATAATCTAGGACTTATTTTGAAATGCAACAGTGAGAATGTTGATAAGTGTGAAATATATGTGCAAGGTAAATTAACTTGCAAATCACATAAATCAGTAAGTAGGACTACTGAATTGCTTAGACTTGTGCATACTGATGTTGTAGACTTACATAGTAAAGTTTCATGAGGAGGAAACAAATACTTTGTAACGTTTATTGATGATTATTCAAAATATACTTATATATACTTACTAAAAAGTAAGGATGAAGTTTTGAGCAAGTTTCTTATATATAAGGCAATAGTTGAAAATCAATTAAATCATAAAATTAAAGTACTAAGATCCGACAGCGAAGGCGAATATAAATCAATAGAACTATTAGAGTTCTGTGAATCTAATGGGATAGTCCATGAATTTACACCACCATATTCATCAGAATCTAATGGTATAGATGAATGGAAAAATAGAACTTTGATGAATATGGTTAATTGTATGTTATTAAGTTCTGGCTTATCTGATTGTTGGTGGGGAGAAGCACTTTTTAAGTCCATGTTATATCCTCAACAGGGTTGCTATGAAAAGAACTAGCAAAACTCCTTATGAATTATGGTATAATCGAAAACCTAATCTTAGTCGTTTAAAAGTATGGGGATGTTTGGATTATGTAAGAAAACCACACCCAGAAACGACAAAGTTAGGAAGCAAAACATATAAATGTGTCTTTGTTGGATATGCACAAAATAGTTCTGCATATAGATTTCTGAAGTTAGAAACAAATGATGTGATAGAATCAATCCATGCAAAAAAAAATTGAGTATATGTTTAAATCTTCCTCGGAAGATAATACCAAAATTCATGGTACTGCTAAAGAGATTCATAAAAAATCGACTTCACGAAGTTTGGACATAGAACCCTGCAAAAGCAAAAGACAAAGGGTTGAAAGAAATTTTGGTCCAGATTTTTTGACGTACTTGGTAGAAGGAGATATAAATAAAATCACGAACCAAACTAAGATAACTCTTAGTAATGATAGTGATCCACAAACTTATACAGAAGCAATAAGTTGTTGTGATGCAAGTTTTTGGAAAGATGCGATTAAAGATGAGATGAATTCGATCTTGTCAAATCAAACTTGAACTTTGGTTGATCTACCACCTGGATCAAAACCAATAGGAACCAAATGGATTTTCAAAAGAAAATTAAATGCCGATGGCTCAATTAATAAATACAAAGCAAGGTTGGTTGCTAAAGGATATAAACAGGGCCATGGTATTGATTACTTTGATACATATGCTCCAATAGCAAGAATATCTTCGATACATCTGTTATTATCACTCGCCTCAATTCGCAATTTAATTGTCCATCAAATGGATGTAAAAACTGCATTTTTAAATGTGATTTGGAAGAAGAAGTGTATATGGAACAACCTGAGGAATTTGTTTTATCCAGACAAGAGAAGAAAGTTTGTAAACTCATAAGATCTCTTTACGGATTAAAACAAGCTCCAATGCAATGGCATGAAAAATTTAATAAAGTCATGCTGTCAAAAGGGTTCAAAGTGAATGAAGCAGACAAGAGTATATTCTCCACATACAGAGATGGAATATGTGTAATTGTCTGTTTGTATGTGGATGATATGCTAATATTTGGTTCAAATACAGAAAGTATAATAGAAATTAAAAAAATTCTAGAATCTAATTTTGACATGAAAGATTTGGGAGAAGCAAATGTAATCTTAGGAATCAAAATAGTGAGAAAAGAAGGATCAATCTTATTAACACAGTCTCATTATATTGAAAATATTCTTGAGAAATACAATCACTTAGATCTCCCTTTGGCAAAGACACCCATCAATCCTAGTGTCAAATTAATGAAAAATACTGGTAGATGTTGCGATCAGTTGAAGTGTGCCAGTGTGATCGGTAGTCTTATGTACGCCATGCACTGCACTAGACCAGATATAGCATATGCTATAGGAATCTTATGTTGATTCTCTAGTAATCCAGGAAGAGAACATTGGAATGCAATATTAAGAGTTCTAAGATATCTTAAATGGACTATGAATCATGGTTTGGTTTTCAAGGGAGAACCATCAGTACTTGAAGGTTACAGCGATGCAAATTGGAACAACATAGAATCTAACTCTAAGTCCACTTCAGGATGGAAATTCACAATAGGTGGGCTGCCATATCATGGAGTTCTAAGAAACAAACATGCATCTCTGACTCGACTATGTTGGCATAATTTATAGCACTTGCAGATTCATGTAAAGAGGCTGAATGGCTAAGAGAGCTATTGATAGATATTCCGATTTGGATGAAACCTACTTCAGCTATTAAAGTACATTGCGATAGTCAAACTACTTTGTACAAAGTGGCACAAAATACTTACAATGGTAAACAAAGACATCTTAGCCTTCGACATCAATTTATTAGAGGATTACTCAAACGAGGAGTAATTACAGTCGACTATGTTGAACCAAAGAATAATTTAGCAGATCCTTTGACGAATGGACTGGCTAGAGAGATGATTGAGAAGACATCGATAGGAATGGGATTAAGGTCTATGTGAATTCATTCTTCAATAGGAACCCTACTTATGTTAGTGTCTAAATTCTACAAGATAGAGGTTGATGTAAATTCTAAGTGGGTTAAATTATAAGAAGGAGTGACTCGCAGAAACTCTTTAGTTAAAACCCACCTATATGAATGAGAAAGTTAGGCCGCTTTCTATGAGATTGGACCGTCTCTATAACATTCATGAAATCAGGATATTACGCAAGGCCATTAACGCGTAGGAAGAAAGAATTGCACTTTGCTGTGAAATTAGTATGTGTGATGACTATGGTAAGTCGCAAAAAGGGTCCTTGGTTCAAGACATGTTCACCATAGCACCTTGACAAACTTTGAGTTGTTTACACTAAGTGAAAGTTCAAAGCCGTAAGCTACTTTCATATATGTACTATTTTCTATGGTGATGCTTAAGATATTGGTTTATAGGTGAAGTTTTGAAAAAAGGTGGGGAATGTTGAAAGTTTTTCCAAAACCTTTGTCATATATGATCCCGTATGGAGGGGGGTCCAATGGGGGTGGCAACCCCCCAAGGTGGGGGTGCGACAGCGCCCCGTCCGAAAGGGTATATTTTGTGTGCTGTTGAATATGAATTCAACAGCCAATAGGAATAACCATTAGACAACGGTCGCTACCATTTAAATCCAACGGACACACCTGTAGACGAACAGATGTTTCGTCGCCTAAATAATAGAGCTTTCCCTCATCACGGACTTTACTTTCATTCTCTTTCTCGAAATCCTCTATCTTCTACATCATCAAATTAACTCTAAGTGCTTCTTCTGATCTGTGCAAATAATCACAACTTGCATAGATAATCTCCATTGTTTCCTGAAAGAAGGTTTTCAATCAACCCATTGTGATTTTAGAAAAGGGAAAACATTCTTGAAAGATATCGAATCTTTCGTGTCTTGGAGTGAATCTTTCGTGCCTTGAAGCGAATCTTAATCAATAATTAGCAACATTTTCAAGAATGTCTTCTGTTCAGATTCGTCGCTTAGCAGAATTACAGCGCAATCACTCCAAGTAATGAATCAGGATCTCACCCGCCTTGAAAGATTTGATGGCAATAATTTTACATGCTGGAAGGAAACAATTCTGTTCTTTCTTACTACCATTGGTTTGAACCATATTATAAGTGATGATTTAGAACCAATTCCTGAAGAAAAGGATGGAGATTCAGAACAACGAAAGAAGGAGTTAAAGGAACTATGGCAGAAGCAAAAGAATGAAGACTTTCTTTGCCGAGGGCACATTCTTAATGTACTTTCAAATTTAGTATATAGTGCACACAGAACTATAGATGGCGCAAATGCTCTCTGGATGGCTCTGGATGTCAAGTACTGCATTGAAGAGGCAGGTAATCAGAAGTTTCTAATAAGTAATATATTAATTATTAGATGAATGATGATGCTGATATTGTTCCCCAAGCCCATGAATTAAATTTGATTGTTAGTAAACTAAAGGATGCAAAAATAGAACTTCCTGAAGCATTTCAAGTAGGAGTTGTAATTGCAAAATTGCCTAGTACTTGGAATGGCTACAAAAACAAACTGATGCATGAGGAAAAAACACACTCTCTGGATTCCGTCATACGACATTTACGTATTGAGGAAGAATCTCGTAAGAGAGATAAGAAAGAAGATCAGGAGACAGAAAAAGCAAATGTGGTTCAGGGAGAAATCTCTAAGAATCATAGTAATGGGAAGAAAAGAAAAAATAATTCCAAAGGGAATAAACAGGAGAAATCCAAGAAGCCTAAAGGTGATTGCTTTTACTATAAGAAACCTGGTCATTGTGCCAGAGAATGCAGAATTCACAAAAGAGATGAGAAAGAAAAGAATAAACAGGTTAACATCGTTGCTGATTTCGAAATCGAACCTAAATTGGTCGCTATTGTGGAGAAAGTCAACTTTGTTACAGTTGAAGATGGATGGTGGTTAGACACATGAGAAACCATTCATATCTGTAATGACAAGTCGCAGTTTCAGACTTATAAAGAATGCAACGAAGTAAAAGAAGTCAAACTGGGTAATGATGTTTGTGCCAAAGTTGCTGGTATTGGGAATATTACTCTGAAGTTTACTTCAGGGAAAATTCTGACTTTGGACGATGTATTTCATGCTCCAGAAATGACGAAGAATCCAATTTCTGGAGATCGTCTCAACAAAGGATGGTTTAAGTTAGTCATTGAATCAGATAGTGTTGTTATGTCCAAAAATAATGTATTTATTGGAAAAGGGTACTCATGTAATGGAATGTTCAAAATGAATTTAATAAAATCAGTTTCTGCTTATATTGTTGAATCTTTACGCTTATGGAATGGTAGAATAGGCCATACTAACTATAATTCTATTCGAAATATGCATAATCTAGGACTTATTTCGAAATGCAACAGTGAGAATGTTGATAAGTGTGAAATATGTATGCAAGGTAAATTAACTTGCAAATCACATAAATTAGTAAGTAGGAAAACTGAATTGCTTGTACTTGTGCATACTGATGTTGTAGACTTACATAGTAAAGTTTCACGAGGAGGAAAAAAATACTTTGTAACGTTTATTGATGATTATTCAAAATATACTTATATATACTTACGAAAAAGTAAGGATGAAGTTCTGAGCAAGTTTCTTATATATAAGGCAACAGTTGAAAATCAATTAAATCGTAAAATTAAAGTACTAAGATCTGACTGAGGTGATGAATATAAATCAATAGAAGTTTTAGAGTTCTGTGAATCTAATGGGATAGTCCATGAATTTACACCACCATATTCACCAGAATCTAATGGTATTGCGAACGGAAAAATAAAACTTTAATGAATATGGTTAATTGTATGTTTTTAAGTTCTGGCTTATCTGATTGTTGGTAGGGAGAAGCACTTTTAAGTGCATGTTATATCCTAAACAAGGTTGGTATGAAAAGAACTAGCAAAACTCCTTATGAATTATGGTATAATCGAAAACCTAAAAGTATGGGGATGTTTGGCTTATCTAAGAAAACCACACCAAGAAATGAAAAGTTAGGAAGCAAAACATATAATTGTGTCTTTGTTGGATATGCACAAAATAGTTCTGCATATAGATTTATGAAGTTAGAAAAAATGATGTGATAGAAACAATCAATGCAGAATTTTTTGGGTAAATGTTTAAATCTTCGTTGGAAGATAATACCAAAATTCATGGTACTGCTAAAGAGATTCATAAAGAATCGACTTCACCAAGCTTGGACATAGAACCCCGCAAAAGCAAATGACAAAGGGTTGAAAGAAATTTTGGTCCAGATTTTTTTATGTACTTGGTAGAAGGAGATTTCAATAAAATCACGAACCAAACTAAGATAACTCTTAGTAATGATGGTGATCCACAAACTTATACAGAAGTAGTAACTTGTCGTGATGCAAGTTTTTGGAAAGATGCGATTAAAGATGAGATGAATTCTATCTTGTCAAATCAAACTTGGACTTTGGTTGATCTACCACCTGGATCAAAACCAATAGGAAGCAAATGGATTTTCAAAAGAAAACTAAATGCCGATGGCTCAATTAATAAATACAAAGCAAGGTTGGTTGCTAAAGGATATAAACAGTGCCATGGTATTGATTACTTTGATACATATGTTCCAGTAGCAAGAATATCTTCGATACGTCTGTTATTATCACTGGCTTCAATTCACAATTTAATTGTCCATCAAATGGATGTAAAAACTGCATTTTTAAATGGTGATTTGGAAGAAGAAGTGTATATGGAACAACCTGAGGGATTTGTTTTATCCGGACAAGAGAACAAAGTTTGTAAACTCTTAAAATCTCTTTACGGATTAAAACAAGCTCCAATGCAATGGCATGAACAATTTTATAAAGGCATGCTGTCAAAAGGGTTCAAGGTGAATGAAGCAGACAAGTGTATATACTCCACATACAAAGATGGAATATGTGTAATTGTCTGTGTGTATGTGGATGATATGCTAATGTTTGGTTCAAATACAGAAAGTATAATAGAAACTAAAAAATTTCTAGAATCTAATTTTAACATGAAAGATTAGGGAGAAGCAAATGTAATCTTAGGAATCAAAATAGTGAGAAAACGAGGATCAATCTTATTAACACAATATCATTATACTAAAAGTATTCTTAAGAAATACAATCACTTAGATCTCCTTTTGAAAAAAAACACCCATCGGTCCTAGTGTCAAATTAGTGAAAAATACAGGTAGATGTTGTGATCAGTTGAAATATGCCAGTGTGATCGGTAGTCTTATGTACGCCATGCACTGCACTAGACCAGATAGAGGATGATGTAAATTCTTAATGGGTTAAATTGTAAGAAGGAGTGACTCGTAGAATCACTTTAGTTAAAACCCACCTATATGAATGAGAAAGTTAGGTCGCGTTCTATGAGATTGGACCGTCTCTATAACATTCATGAAATCTGTGACGATCCCAAACTTCCGTTGTATGCAAGTAAGGATAATCATAGGAGCATAACATAATTACAACAATAGAAGATCTCAGATAATAGCATAACATATAAATCATTGCAGTGGAAATAGAAAATGTCATCACATCATAACATCACAGACATCAGAGTACGCAGTTACATGATACACTTTGCAAATAGAAGTCTCAACAAAAGGTGAAATAAGTCTCAACTCCATCAAATACATCATAGATCAATAATGTCTAAATGTCTCAAGTAGCAATAAAAAGATAAAAAGGAAAATGTTGTTCATCATCTTCCTTAAGCAAGCTCCAATCCAGAATGCATCCATACCTAAACCTGTCATTTGGCTGCCCGTGTGGGAAGAGGGCACCCGAGTTTGCAAAGTGAAACAAACTACGAGTCAGTCATGGGACTGGTATGAGAAATCTTTCTTAACTAACAATATGGCTAATCACAGGACCACGCCGCTAACGCGGAACGGGTTTACTCCACTGGATTGCCAGTGCATAAGTTTTATAATTTTTAATTCAAAAAACAACGCAATGCTTTTTTAGAAAAATGAAATCATTATAAGACTCAAGTCCCATCGCACAATGCAACGCAAACTGGAGGATAGAGTTTTACCTTATAATGATCAAAAATGCTTGATGCGTGGAAAATCATACTTTAATATTATTATTAGTGTCTAATCAGTTCTAAAATACTTCAAAGTAAATGTATCAATCCTAGACGGCATAGTACCCCATCCTACTATGTCGCCATATATAGGTTTACAATCAAAACCTTAATGTCGTATTGGAGGTTGGGTTTCCATCATGAGTCAAGGCTAGGGACGATCTCCTACCGATTCGAGACACTCTAGCAACGTCTCAGGGTTCGCCGCAGTGAACCCTTGGATCCTGCAGGGCCGGTCCATAAGTATACCTTAGTGGATTAGTTATGCCTGAACACACGCTTCCCGATCCTATTGGACCTATAAAATGGTCACTATCGACCAATAAATCCGAGGCGCCTCATTCCATCAACCACATAAGTAAAAAATGTCAGGGCTTGTAAACGCTGATACCACTTCTAGCTAGAAAGAAACATGTGCACTCCCTACGTTCCCTTGTCCCGTTTCTGACTCTTACCGGGGTGTGAGGCTCACGAGGTAACGTTCTACACAAAGCTATGACGAAATAGACTATGCTTTGATCATCATCCACTAGGCTCTGCTTTTCAACAAAAGCCTCGATCAATTGCATCTTAGCATGTCACATTAACAATTCACGCCATGCGATCGATAACTACCAATATATAACCTCTGAGCTCATGCGTCTCAGAGAAGGGTGTTAAGCGAGAGAATAAATTCTCCGCCACCAACAGATATATATTAAATAGAAATCAATTTAATTCACACGGAATGAAATCTAATGTCAGACACACATCCATTTACAAGTCCGTTCTGGGTCTGAACAAAACTGGAGTCACCTGATTCCTCGTTCCGTATGTCCAACACGGAAGAGAGGTGCTCGCTTATCCAGACAATCAAAAAACACGTCCGGATAACTACCATTTTTAACCCTTTACTGGGAGCTAACCAATGCCGGGCAACAGTAGTTATCCTTTCGATGTGAAGATCGTCGGTCTTCAATCGTCGTCTTCAATATCTTCGATTTAAATCGTCGTATAATCATTTGAATTGAGATTGAACTCGGTCTTTTCAAATGATTCTCGCATATATATAGTTAAAAAAACATTTCATATTGTTAATAGTATTTAATAACGATTTATCGCTACTTTTATATGTATAAAATAGATAAATTAATTTAACGACGCTTCGGGTCAATAGGCGGCCCTGGCGCTGTTTTTATCAAAATTTGATTTACACTTATATAGAAATCTAACCGTTGGATTTTAACAAAATTTATATCGATGAAAAGATCTTCCCAAAGCGGTCCTAACAGTTCCAGTTTTGGGAAAATCTGACGGTTGGATATTTCGATATAATCGTTTAAAGTTACAATTCCAAAACACGAACTACCGTGCGCGATTCGTTTTAATTTTAATTTATATTTATATGTATAATTATATATAAATATAAACCATTCGACTATCCCACTAATGTGTTTAACATGCCAAATAAAAGAATGTTTTTATTGGCATATCATACCTACATATTCATCATGTCAAACAAAATATTTTTCATTTACATGACATGTGAGTCAATGACAAACAAAAAGCTACTTTTTATTTGTATTTATAATTTTAACTTTAACAAATAAAAAAGGAAATGTTTTATTTGTATGAAGTTTTCAATAAATGTTTTTACCAGAAAAAAATAATTCGTACAGATTCTAATGTACATATTATCATTAAAATGATATTTTAATCTTGCGTATTAATTCTAGTATATGCATTATTTATAAAAGTGTAATCTTAACTATGCATATAAATTCTAATATACGCAATGTAAATATAAATGCAAATTTAACAATACATATAAATTCTAATATATGCAATGTAAATATAAATGTAAATTTAACAATGCATATAAATTCTAATATATGCAATTTAAATATAAATGCAAATTTAATAATGCATATAAATTCTAATATAAGAAATGTAAATATAAATGTGATTTTAACAATGCATATAAATTCTAATATATGCAATGTAAATATAAATGCAAATTTAACAATGCCTATAAATTCTAATATATGCAATGTAAATATAAATGTAAATTTAACAATGCATATAAATTCTAATATGCATATAAATTCTAATATATGCAATGTAAATATAAATGCAAATTTAACAATGCATATAAATTTTAATATATGCAATGTAAATATAAATGTAAATTTAACAATGCATATAAATTCTAATATATACAATGTAAATATAAATGTAAATTTTTAACAATGCATATAAATTCTAATATATGCAATGTAAATATAAATGTAATTTTAATGTTGTAGCATTTTTAGTCAAACGGTCAATATTTCCAATAAATCAACCTTTACAATAAAAATTATGATTTTTATGTTTCACCATTTTTATTCAAATATGAACAATTTTCGTATGAATCATTCTTAATGTTAACATGCCTTTGTTTTAAAAATGAACATTTTCTAGCGATTCATTGATTTCATTAAAAACAAAGTTTTTAATGTAAACATATTTTATTTTGAAACATGCATGTTTGTCCAACTTCTATTATTACATTAAAAAAATTGAATTTTTAATGTAACACATGTTTTCATTTTAAAACATGAATCTTTTTCTATATTCTATTATTACATTAAAAAGTGAATTTTTAATGTAAAACATGTTTTCATTTTAAAACATTAATCTTTTTCTATATTCTATTATTAAATTAAAAAGTGAATTTTTAATGTAAAAACATCTTTTAATTTTAAAACATGAATCTTTTTCTATATTCTATTATTACATTAAAAAGTGAATTTTTAATGTAAAACATGTTTTCATTTTAAAACATGAATCTTTTTCTATATTCTATTATTACATTAAAAAGTAAATTTTTAATGTAAAACATGTTTTATTTTCAAACATTAATCTTTTCTATGTTCTAACATTACATTAAAAATGTGAACTTTTTAATGTAACCATGTTCTTATTTTTAAAACATGAACATTTCTATTTTTATATTAATTCCATAGAATGATAGAAATTTATATTTCATTTTTGTTGGGAATTCTAATTCTATCCAAAATGGAAAAGTGATATTTCATTTTGATTGAAAATTCAAATTTAATCAAATGACAAAAGTGATATTTCATGTTGATTGAAAGTTCTAATTCAATCAGATGTGAAAAGTGATATTTCATTTTGATTGAAAATTCTAATTCAATCAAATGTCAAAAGTGATATTTCATTTTGATTGACAATTCTAATTCAATCTAAATGGCAAAAATGTATGATTCATTTTTGTTAAAAATTTTGATTCAACAAAATGTATAAAAGGTGATATTTCATTTTTGGTGAATCATCTTGATCAACACAATGGTAAATTTGATACCTCATGTTTGTTGAAAACTCTTAGTTCAACAAAATGACAAAAAATGATCTTTTCTATTTGTTGAAAATTCTAATTCAACAAATATCCAAAAATTGATATTTTCCTATTCATTGAAAATTCTAATTCAACAAATATCCAAAAATTGATGTTTTCATATTTGTTGAAAATTCTAATTCAACAAATATCCAAAAATTGATGTTTTCATATTTGTCTTTTTATCTAAACAAAATTTATATATTTTTGTTTCACTCAATTTATTACAACAAAATGATTTGTATGTTTTCAATAATTTCATCACGACCCAATATATGTTATAATAATTTTATCAACCAAAATATCACCAAACAACTAAATCTACATACTACATCCATCACAAATCTAATCATGAATCATAACACAAAAGAATTAACTATAAATTGGAGACAATAAAATCAGAATTATTTCTAATTATTTAAAAAAAAGAAATAAATAGATTACTCACTGTCGTTTAAATCTGAATGATTCAGATCTGAAATTTGGTCCAAATTCGATCTGCTCAGAATTGGTTCTAGTCAGTCCAAAAGCGTAGATCTCGGACTCATGATCGCAACGCTTCGAAAATCGTCCAGTTCTGAGTTCATATGAATAAGATATGGTTTATTTTATGTTAATAATAATTTAAAATAAATTAATTAAATAATATATTTAAAATCCACCTCTTCTTCTTCAACAGATAACACGACCGCACTTCCTCCTTTCTGTTCAATTCTAGGTCACTAGTTTTCGCTCCAATTGACGATCTGACACAGCAGCGTCGAAGAGGGGAGAGAGGCGCCCCAAATGGGCCCCACCGAGGCAGGTGCGATCGCACCTATGGAGCACGGAGGCGGTCAAAACGGGACCACTTCCTGGGTTTGGACTCGTCGGTTGCTCGACTTTGGGGGGTGTTGACCGTACGGATGGAAAGAGGAGAGAAATCTCTTCGATAATGTCAAAAGGAGCGGGGATTTCGACGTGTGGATTGATAGATTTTAATGGAGAAAGATTGAGTGTTCATGGCCATGGATTTGATGTAGGCGGCGGCTCTGTAAAGGGAATTAGGGTTTGGTAAAGAGAAAGATGTATTTTTATAATATTTAATTATTAATTTTTACAAATAAATCCGATATATTTTAGTAATTCCAATTCCAGTCCAACATGAGTTGCTCCCACATAATTGCCCCTGTTCCGGAACCAATGGGCTAGGTCCCGTCAGCCCAAACGATTGTTTTTGGCCTTATTTCTTTAATTTAAAATTTAAATCCTTTATTAAATTAATTCGATCGTATATTTAAATTCACCGGGACCACATACGGACTCCAAAAATTCCCGAAAAATAAATCTAGCTATGTTTTGATGATACAGTCCTAACAAAATTAATTTCGTCGAATTTGGAGACCATTTGAAAAATGTCCTTTTTAACGGTCAATTAAATTCAACAGAAATTATCGAATCACATATTAATTGACTACGCTCACAAATCAATTCCAAAAATTCTGGAAAATTAAACTTAGCAATAGTTTGACATACCGGATCCGACAAAAGTGGTTTAGTCGAAAACGGAGGTCGTTTTTATAATGGCCATTTATACGGGCTATAAATTATACTATATTCCATAGATACTATTCTGAATATTCAACTGGCATAACTTTTTTTCCCGCTATGTAATTTCAATTTTTCAGGTTTATTGGAAAAATATTTTTAAACAGATTTAGATATTTTTGGTTTTACTAAAATCCGTTTCATTTTAAATCCCGTACATTCAGTCAAAGTTCAGATTCATCTTCCAAACTACCATGCTATTTCTAATTCCTTTTAAAATTAAAATAAATATATTCGTTCTAACTTCGATTTAAATAAATTTTTAATTGTTGTTATTTAAAATAAATTATTCTAACTATTCAAAATTCACTGAAATAGCCAAAATAAAAATTTTAAATTGGTTCTGATTTTCCGGGTTGATACAATCTCCCCCACTTAATAGCCTTTCGTCCCCGAGAAGGAAACGATAATAAAGTAGGAAACAAAACGGAAAATGTAACATATTGTAAATGTACCTCAACACAAGAGCTACTCGGAGATGTTCACTCTGCACTTGAGATAAGCCTGTTTGATGCTATCCTCAGACTCCCATGTACAGTCTTTAGGATCTCCGCTCCACTACATTTTGACTAAGTGGATCCTCTTGTTCCTCTGAACTCGGGTTTCCTTGCTAACTATTTTCACGGGCTCCCTCCTCGTTGCTAAGCTCGGGGTAATCTCCAAATCTTGTTGCGCTGCTTCCTCCACAACTAAGTCTAAATCATGAACATGCTTCCGTAGTTGGGACATATGGAATACATCGTGAACCCCTGGCAACCAGTCGGGCAACTACACCCTATAAGCGAGAGTTCCAATCCTTTCAAGAATAGGGAATGGAAAAACGAATCTCGGCACAAATTTCCCAATCTTCCCAAATCGAATTGCACATCTCAATGGGGAAACCCTCAAGTATACATAATCGCCAACAGAGAATTCTAAATCCCTTCTTCGTGAGTCTGCATAGCTCTTCTGTCGGCTTTGAGCAGCCAGTGGTCGCTTCTGAATAAAACCAACTTTATCCACTGCTTCACGAATCATGTCGGGACCTAATATCAATCGATTGCCTGGTTCCACCCAACATGCGGGAGATTTGCATGGCCTGCCATATAATGCTTCAAATGGCGACATCTGCAAGCTTGCTTGGTAGCTGTTATTATAAGAGAATTCAACCAAGTGTATATGATCTTCCCATGACCCGCCAAAATCAAGAATGCATGCTCGCAACAAGTTTTCCGATATGCAGTTCACCCTCTCAGTCTGGCCATCTGTCTGAGGATGATAAGCGGTGCTCATATTCAATTTGGTCCTAAGCACTTCTTGGAAAGCTTCCCAGAATTTGCTAGCAAATATCAGATTGCGATCACTAACGATGCTACTGGGAACTCCATGTAGTCTGACAATCTCTCTTAAATAAAGCTGCGCCAGACTTCGAGCTGTTCTATTAGATCTGATAGGGATAAAATGGGTGGTCTTTATGAAGCGATCTACAATAACCCATATACTGTCATTGCCTTTTCTAGTTCGGGGCAAGCCATCAATAAAGTCCATAGAAATTTGGTCCCACTTCCAACCTGGAACCTCTAGCGGTTGCAACAATCCTGCTAGCTTCTGCTGATCGCTTTTGACTTGCTGGCAGGTGGGACATCTAGCAACATATATGGAAATGTCCCTCTCGCCTTCCACCAAAAGGTACGCTTAAGATCATGATACATCTTGCTTACTCCTGGATGGATGCTGAGCTTAGATTTATGACATTCTTCCATAACTTCTCTTTTTAGCTCAGGTATATCTGGCACACATATTCGCCCTTGCACTATAAGGGTCCCCTTGCCGTCTATTTGGAAGATTGATGCTTCGCCCTTTCGAACTCGCTCACTAATCATCTGAATAAATTTATCATCCTTCTGAAGGGCAGAGATCTTATCCACTAATGTAGGCATAATGATAAGAATGGCGATGATAAGATTGGCGCTGTCTGCATTCTTCCTGCTGAGCGCATCGGCTACAACATTGGCCTTTCCTGGAGTATATAAGATGTCCAGGTCATAGGCCGCAAGAAACTCAACCCAACATTGCTGCCTCAATTCAAATCTCTTTGGGTGAACAGATACTTCAAGGATTTGTGATCAGTATACAGTTCGAACTTCTCACCCAAGAGATAGTGCCGCCAAATCTTTAAAGCAAATACGATGGCCATTAACTCAAGATCATGAGTGGCGTATCTTTTCTCATGTGGTTTCAACTAGCGGCTAGCATATGCGACTACTTTGTCCCTTTGCATTAGCACCGCACCAATACCTTAAACAGATAAAAAGGATAACATGTTAAAATGAGATTTTTCATTAAAAATGTCATCTCTGACATGTTTGTTTAGATAAAAGGAATAACCTTCAATAGAAGCATCTGTCCAGACTTTCAAATCCTGATTGCCATCAATAATGGTTAACACTGGGGCAGTGGTCAACCTCCGTTTCAGCTCTTGGAAAGCTGCCTCACATTCGAGTGTCCAAATGAACTTTGTATGCTTCTTAGTCAGCTTTGGCAATGGACAAGATAATTTCGAAAAATCTTTAACGAATTTCCGATAATAGCCAGCCAATCCTAAGAAACTTCTAACTTCTGTTGGAGTGCTCGGCTGCTTCCAATCTTGGATGGCTGAGATCTTTCCTAGATCCACTGAAATGCCTTTCTTTGATACAACATGGTCGAGGAATTTCACCTCTTCTTGCTAGAATATACATTTAGAGAATTTGGCTTTCAGCATATTCTTTCGCAATATCTCCAAGACTTCTTTCAGATGCTTTTCATGTTCAGCAGTGGATTTAGAAAAGATTAGGATATCATCGATGAACACCAGCACGAATTTATTTAAAACATCTTGGAATACTCTGTTCATCAGATAGACAAAGTCTGCTGGAGCGTTACATAAACCGAAGGGCATTACTAGCCATTCATAGAATAAGTCCGGCCCTCTGAAAGCTGTCAAAAGAACACTTTCTTCGACAATGCGTAATTGGTGGAAACCTGTAGCTAGGTCCATCCTAGAAATACTTGTGCTCCATTCAAGCGGTCCAACAGATCATCAATGTGTGGCAATGGATATTTATTTTTCAGCGTTTGCTTATTGAGGTCATGGTAGTCCACACTAGTCTGAGGGTACCATCTGACTTTAGGGCAAACACCACTGCTGCACTCCAATTTGAGAAGCTAGGCATGATCAGACCCTTCCACAAAAGCTGTTTAGTTTGATTGCTCAGCTCCTCTTTTTATTTCAGTGTCATTCTCCGAATAGGATGCACAACGGGCCTTGCATTAGGAACTAAGTCAATCCTGAAGTCGATTTCTCTGCGCGGAGGTAGGATGTCAACTTCTTCAAACACATCCGCATAATCTCTAATGACAGGAATATCCTCAATAGAAGCAGGAGTGACTTTTAGAGAAGACCATAATTCTTTCCTATCCGTGGTTGAGCCATGGCATGGTGTTGCAATAATATCTCCGAATTTGGTTTTGATTCTGACTACTCTTTCAGCGCATAGTACCTCAGCCTTATACTTCGTTAGCCAATCCATTCCAAGTATTATATCATACACGGATAAATTCATGATGATCAAATTAAAAGGGAATTGGAAATAGGAATAAGAAATAGGCACTCTACAATACTGATCGAGAATAAGTGAACCTCCTATCGGACTATGGGCTCTAATCAATTCTATAAGTTTTCTTGATTTCAGTTTTAGCTTTTTAATCGTGTCACTGCAAATGAAACTTCTTGATGCACCAGTGTCAAACAAAACTGTAATAGGAATGTTCTTAATGTTAAGAGTACCTCCTAAAACATCGGTTTTACCTACTCCCTCAGAAGAGGCCGGTGCAGCCGCTCCTTCGTAGACATGCGCCACCTGAGAATTCTTCAACAACAGGCAGTTTGGCTTGATGTGCCCCTTTTGGTGACAATTATAACACTCCCTCTTATCCTCAGAACTTTGACTAGGCCCAGACTCATTTCACCTTGGCCTTTTTGGAGCTCGGCATTCGTAGTCGAAGTGCCCCAGCTTCTGATAATTGAAGCATCTCACCTTGGATTTGTCTCTTTTCTTTTTCCCTTGGGGCTTGGCGGTAGAAGAATTGCCCGCCTCTAGTTTTCTATCAGCTTGCTTCCTTTTGTTATTATTCTGATTCTTCTCATGCTCCTGCTGTGCATTTCTGTCATTATCCTTAGAGCGGCAAGCCATCTCAATCACTTCATTAAAGGGGAGCTTGATGTGAGCTGTGACTCTGTTCAGATATTTCTTGGAGAGGCCATTGATGAATCTTTTGTTTTTCTGCACTGGTTCCTGAACTAACTCTAGAGCATAGCGTGAGAGTTCTTCGAACTTCCGCACATATTCTGAAATAATCATATCCCCTGCTGCAAATTGGCAAATTGATCGTGGAGCCTCGCTACTTCCTGCGGAGGGGTAAACTTATCGTTGAAGAGTTCTTTGAATCTGGCCCAAGACGTGTCGGCCACATTATTGCCAATTTTGAATGTATCCCACCAATTTTTAGCTTCGTCTTTCAATAGCCATGTTGCCAAAAAGCGCTTGCGATGATCTTCCAATTCCATCCCTTTAAATATTTTCTCGCAGTTCTTTAACCATGCCCGTGCCTCAATCACTGTCTCTCGTCCGGTAAAGGATACGCCCCCTAAATTTCTGAACTTCTTGGACACTCTTTCCAAGTCAAACGGCTGTGGGGGTGGAGGTGGTGTTACAGCCTCGGGAGTGGGCTGCCTCTGAGCTGTGGGAGTCTCATCTCTAGCTGGTCCTCTAGCCCCACCTCTGCCTCGGGCTCTAGCTCTTGCTCTAGTGCTCATTTTCTAGTTAGTTCAGTACCATCAAGGAAAGAGTCAGACTAACAGAAATGATAATTTTAAAGGAAATGTTAAAAGTAGAGACATATGTAAAGTTGATAATGATGTATTGACTGATTAATATGTGCTATTATCTTGTGCTCATTCTAGGACATTACTAATCCTATCTATAATGAGCTACTCGTCTTAGAATACTGCTGCTTCTGTCTAGACGAATTGTTCTGAAAATGTTATACTCCGAAGCTAAGGTTAACCTTTAGCTCTGATACCAACTGTGACGACCCCAAACTTCTGTAGTACGAAAGCAAGGATAATCATAGGAGCATAACATAATTACAACAATAGCAGATCTCAGATAAAAGCATAACACATAAATCATTGTAGCGGAAATAGAAAATGTCATCTCATCATAACATCACAAACTTCAGAGTGCACAGTTACAGGGTACACTTAGCAAATAGAAGTCTCAACAAAAAGTGAAATAAGTCTCAACTCCATCAAATACATCATAGATCAATAATGTCTAAATGTCTCAAGTAGTAATAAAAAGATAAAAAGGAAAATGTTCTTCATCTTCTTCCTTAAGCAAGCTCCAATCCAGAATGCATCCATACCTAAACCTGTCATTTGGCTGCCCGTGTGGGAAGAGGGCACCCGAGTTTGCAAAGTGAAACAAACTACAAGTCAGTCATGGGACTGGTATGAGAAATCTTTCTTAACTAACAATATGGATAATCACAAGAACACGCCGCTAACGTGGAACGGGTTTACTCCATTGGATTTCCAGTGCACAAGTTTTATAAATTTTAATTTAAAAAACAACGCAATGCTTTTTAGAAAAATGAAATCGTTATAAGACTCAAGTCCCATCACACAATGCAACACAGACCAAAGGATAGAGTTTTACCTTATAATGATAAAAAATGCTTGATACGTGGAAAATCATACTTTAATATTATTATTAGTGTCTAATCAGTTTTAAAATGCTTCAAAGTAAATTTATCAATCCTAGATGGCATAGTACCCCATCCTACTATGTCGCCATATATGGGTTTACAATCAAAACCGTAATGTCGTATTGGAGGTTGGGTTTCCATCATGAGTCAAGGATAGGGACGATCTCCTACCGATTCGAGACACTCTAGCAATGTCTCAGGGTTCCCCGCAGTGAACCCTTGGATCCTGCAGGGCCGATCCACAAATATACCTTAGTGGATTAGTTATGCCTAAACACACGCTTCCCGATCGTATTGGTCCTATAAAATGGTCACTATCGACCAATAAATCTGAGGCGCCTAATTCCATCAACCACATAAGTAAAAATGTCAGGGCTTGTAAACGCTGACACCACTTCTAGCTAGAAAGAAACGTGTGCACTCTCTGCATTCCCTTGTCCTGTTTCTGACTCTTAACGGGGTGTGAGGCTCGCGAGGGAATGTTATACACAAAGCTTTGCCGAAATAGGCTATGCTTTTATCATCATCCACTAGGCTCTGCTTTTCAACAAAAGCCTCGATCAATTGCATCTTGGCATGTCACATTGACAATTCACGTCATGCGATTGATAACTACCAATATATAACCTCCAAGCTCATGCGTCTCAGAGAAGGGTGTTAAGCGAGATAATAAATTCTCCCCCACCAATATATATATATATAATAAATAGAAATCAATTTAATTCACATGGAATGAAATCCAATGTCAAACACACATCCATTTACAAGTCCGTTCTGGGTCCGAACGAAACCGGAGTCACATTATTCCTCGTTCCGTATGTCCATTACGGAAGAGAGGTGCTCGCTTATTCAGACAATCAACAAGTACATCCGGATAACTACCACTTTTAACCCTTTACTGGGAGCTAAACAATATCGAGCATCAGTAGTTATCCTTTCGATGTGAAGATCGTCAGTCTTCAATTGTCGTCTTCAATATCTTCAATTTAAATCGTCGTATAATCATTTGAAATGAGATTGAACTTGGTCTTTTCAAATGATTCTTGCATATATATAATTAAAAAACATTTCATATCGTTAATAGTATTTAATAACGATTTATCGCTATTTTTTTATATATATAAATAGCTAAATTAATTTAACGATGCTTCGGGTCAATAGGCGGCCCTAGCGCTGCTTTTTTCAAAATTTGATTCACACTTATCCTAAAATATAACCGTTGGATTTTAACAAAATTTATATCGATGGAAAGATCTTCCCAAAGCGGTCCTAACAGTTCTAGGTTTGGGAAAATCCAATGGTTGGATCTTTCGGTATAATCATTTAATGTTACAATTCCGAAAGGCGAAATATCATGCGCGATTCGTTTTAATTTTAATTTATATGTATAATTATATATAAATATAAGACATTCGACGATTCCACTAACGTGTTTAACATGCCAAATAAAAGAATGTTTTTATTGGCATATCATATCTGCATATTCATCATGTCAAACAAAATATTTTTCATTTACATGACATCCGAGTCAATGACAAATAAAAAGCTACTTTTTATTTGTATTTCTAATTTTAACTTTAGCAAATAAAAAAGGAAATGTTTTATTTGTATGAAGTTTTCAATAAATGTTTTTACCATAAAAAAACAATTTGTACAGATTCTAATGTACGTATTATCATTAAAATGATATTTTAATCTTGCATATAAATTCTAGTATATGCATTATTAATAAAAGGGTAATCTCAACTATGCATACAAATTCTAATATACGCAATGCAAGTATAAATTCAAATTTAACAATACATATAAATTCTAATATATGCAATGTAAATATAAATGTAAATTTAACAATGCATATAAATTCTAATATATGCAATGTAAATACAAATGCAAATTTAACAATGCGTATAAATTCTAGTCTAAGCAATGTAAATATAAATGTGATTTTAACAATGCATATAAATTCTAATATATGCAATGTAAATATAAATGTAAATTTAACGATGCATATAAATTCTAATATATGCAATGTAAATATGAATGAAAATTTAATAATGCATATAAATTCTAATATATGCAATGTAAATATTGTAACAACCCGAATATTAATAACATGTTAAAACTAGAAATCAAAGAAGAATTAAATTTTAAAGTCAGAATCAGGGGAAACGGGTTACTCCATTGCGTTCGTCTCGAAATTTTACATGAAATGAGTCCGAGTTTTTGAAAATCGGAGTCCGAATGAAGAAGTTATGGCCTGTACAAGTTTCAGCAGTTTTAAGGCAGCACTGGACCTGGGGGTCGACCATAGGGTCGACCTACCGCCCCCCAAGTCGACCATAGGGTCGACCTACCCCCCTGGTCGACCATAGTGTCGACCTCCCCCCCTTGCAGGTCGACCTGGTCGGCCTGGTTTGAGCCAGAACTCATTTTTGAAGCTTGAGACGTGTTTTGATTGTCCGGATTGATTCTAGGGTTAATCTAAGGGCCTAAACTAGTTGCTACACCTATAAAAACACCCTTAGACCTAACCTAATTTATATCAAATCATTCTTACACCATTATGCTGCTAAAATACTTCTTGAACCGTGGTCGCCGTCTCCAAATCATTCAAACTCAAATCAATTCAAAGAGAAAGGCTTCTACAATGATTCAAGACAATAAATCAACAACGCCGCGACATTTTTACAACAAATTCAGTTCTTAATTCATTAGCCATGCTCTGTAAGTTCTGGTTGTTTTTAGATTTAAACATTTAATTATAATGTGTCCAAGGAATAAAGTGGAATTGGATTTAAGTATGTTTATCGATTCTGATCTATTTCTGTTGCTCCTTTAATCTTGTGTTTTGGGACTTGTCTATCTTTATGCTCATGACAAGTTTATGATCTATTCAGCAGTTTTCTTGATTCGTAATGACGTTATCATCAAGTTGTAATATTTACGCCTATGATGATGTTTTCCTCTGATCTTATTTTTATTCAATTTCTACCTCCCCTAATTTATTTTCTTTCATGAACCTTGGTCAATTTCGGACCTTGGTCTAAAATCGCGATTTGCGTACGATTTGTATACAGCGGAATTATGGGATTGTTGCCTATATGAATATGATGTAATAATAGGCAACATGAAATTGGATATTATCATTGTACTTGCAAGTTTGGGCTTGATCTGTAAATTTTGGTACAATCTTGTTATGAAAAATTTGCATAAATATTATATTCATGGAATTTGGCGCAAATAGGATCTATGTAATGTAACATGAGATTTGGTATATATAACATGTATGTAATTTGGCATGTAAATTGAATCACGAGTTTGGGACTATGTAAGTTTAAATCAAAAGATTTGGCTTATGTTAATTAGGAATATGTAGATTTGGGAATTTGAACATGAAAGCAATTGTAAATTTGATAATTGGCATAAACATGTATTGTGAACTTGGGAAACTGACATGTATTGTAATAAAAAGATTATAGTTTGGGATAACTACATCATGAATCATGATTTGGGTTTATTGGGTACAAAACTTGATACATGTAATTTTGGCTAGAACTTAATATGGTAAAATGGCATAAAAATTGGCATACATGTAAAACGGCATGAATTGAACATATGTAAATTTGGTATGAATTGGGCATATGTAAAACTGACATGTAACCTAGAACTTGGGCATATGTTAATTATGTAAAATTCGGAGTAGAAACATATATGATAATTTATGACTTGGAGAAAGTTTAATATGAACGCGCCTAAGTTGGGTTTTGGGTAGTTGGTATGTATTGGACATCTAGAAGGCACGTAAGCATGCTTATGAACTTGAAACATGAATTGGTTATGAATATGAATCATTAACTTGATAATAGGCATAAGTGAAAACTTGAAACTTGACATGAAACTCGCCATGAAACTAGACACGAACTTGACATGAAACTTGAACATGGACATGACATTAGAATGAACTCGAAAATGGCCAACTCGAGGTTGGGTTGAGTTTGCAGTGTAAATCTGCCCGGAACGGCCCGGCAAATCCAGTTACTGCAAACAATAGGATCCAATGTGGTTAGTTGGTCACATCGCGCTCGAAACCCGAGGTCAGACTGAGTTGTGTTGTAAATCTGCCCGGAACCGCCTGGCATATCCAATGACCACAACAACAGGTCTGATGTGAGAGGTTGGGGTGCATTAACGAATTAATGCCACATGATAGGGTTAAGTCATGTACCTCTTGAATATACTTAACCAATTTGACACGATGACTTGATAGGGTTAAGTCATGAACCGCTTGAATATACTTAACCAATTTAACACGATGATTTGATAAGGTTAAGTCATGAACCGCTTGAATATACTTAACCAATTTGACACGATGACTTGATAGGGTTAAGTCATGAACCGCTTGAATATACTTAACCAATTTAACACGATGATTTGATAAGGTTAAGTCATGAACTGCTTGAATATACTGAACCAATTTGACACGATGATTTGATAAGGTTAAGTCATGAACCGCTTAAATATACTTAACCAATTTGACACGATGACTTGATAGGGTTAAGTCATGAACCACTTGAATATACTTAACCAATTTAACACGATGATTTGATAAGGTTAAGTCATGAACCACTTAAATATACTTAACCAACTTGACACATGATTCGTAGGGCTAAGTCATGAACTTGAACGACAACACTTATCCAATTTGACATGACACATAGGCGGGTTAATTCATGAACTTGAACGACAACACTTAGCCAATTTGACATGACACGTAGGCGGGTTAAGTCACGAACTTGAATGACAACACTTAACCAACTTGACATGCTTGACTGATGGGGTTAAGTCTCGAATTTAAATGATAACACTTAACCTACTGGACGGAAACCCTAGTTACGCGGTCCTTTTCAGCAGTAACCCACTAGATGTATCATGGTACCCTGGAACTAGGCAGGGTGGGGCACGATTACTAGGCTGATTGTAAGCGACCAGAACGACGGCTGAGTTGGTGCGCCATTGTAGGTTCAGACGGACTATGGTCGTGCACGTAGTCCGGAGTTGAAAAAGCAGGCATTGGGCACCAGTAGGTTTACACTGTGCGTGCTTGATTCGTGTCGGTGGTTGGCACCCTAGGGCTTGATACACCCTATGGTGGACCTAGCACAGGTGACTACATTTCGTGATTGGGCCGTATGACACAGACACATGAACGAGCTAGGACTTGTAGGGAGCCGATCGATTAATAGATCGTTACGTGGAAAAAGGGTGTTGTTCGTTAGGTAGCATAATCCCTAGTGGTCCTAGATGGCATAAATCCTAATTTAATCTAGAAGACATTCAATAGGTAGCATAATCCCTAGTTCTCCTAGGTGGCATAAATCCTTGTTGAACACGCGATAGTTCATAATAAGGAAACCTAGTCAGAACAAGGGTGGCAGTCCAAACAATTTCAAGAATGGTGGCACTACGTTGAAGTAGTATAGAAATACGTGATGAAACCCGTACGATATACGGCAAGGGACTGTACATATACATGGAAAGGATGATACGGGTTGGGGTACTAGTACAGTTGGTGCAGAGAATATAGGAAATCAAAGAAAATAGTGGAATGGTGAAGCTTAGAAATCTTGTTATGTTATACTTAATAGAAACCTTGCAATACGATACTTGGTAGGAACCTTGTGATGATACTCTTGATAGGAATCATGGGATGTTATACTTGATTCATCGTTCCTGTAGCTTACCTTGTCATCATGCTTATGTTTACTTTCAGTTTATTCATGCCATATTATCTTCACCTGTTTTTATGCTGAAAGCCACTAGGACTTACTCAGTCGTTATGACTGACCCAGTTTGTATCGCCTCTTTTTCTTTCGTTCCCCCCCCCCCCCCCCCCCCGCCCAGGTTCACAGGGTGGGAATATAGTTTAGTTCAGATCTTACCAAGCTCCAAGGCTCTTTCATGTACTGCTTGGATTTCTCTTGGCTATGGTTTGCTTTTCTGCTTTATTTGGGGAATGATTTAGGACTATGGTTTTATGCTTCTTTACTATTGCAAGACAGATTTCGATGTAATGGATTTAATGGCATTTTGATGTAAAAGGCTTTAGACCTTTCTAGATTTTAAAACAATGAAATTTGGTTCTTCTTCCACTGTTTTATATGTTCTGTCTTGTAATATTTCTGTGTATGTTTACCTAGATAATGCTCCACCAAAGCTAGTGCATTCCCTTTGTGAGTGACCCTAGCGGAGGCAGGGTGTTACATTTGGTATCAGGGCAGAAGGTTACCAGACTGGGCAAAAGCTTTGAAAAACCTTCTGAAATTATTTTCCAAACGTTTACAAAGAAGCATTTTTCTAAAGAAAAGTTTTATTTTACGAACGGCATATTCCCCAAAGCCATATGCACTATCTTTTGATTCTCTCCTTGAGTCTCTTCTCTCTTTCTTTTTCACCATAGTTTGTAGGCATGCGACACATGTAGGAGGGCAAAGAAGTGCCCAACTTCAATCTGTAGCCGTAGTAGTTCTATCTGCGTCTAATCTTATTTCAAGCTTTGTAGAGTTGTCGTGCGATGGAGGTAGCTTTCGAGAAACTTGTCAACAAACTATACAAGGATAGTAAGAATGAGGATAAAAAACACAAGCTTAAGGATGAGAAACTTGTTGATATGGCTTAATCCACGAAGGAGGAAAAGGTGAAAGGAAAGAAGCCAAGTGGGAGAATAATAAAAACCCATGACAAGAGAGAATATCTTTAGTATGGTAAAAAGGGACATGTAGTTAAGTATTAGAGGACAAGGACAAGATCATCGAGAGGGCAATTGTATGCTCTCACTACTAGCGTACCTAAGAATAGGTGGTAACGTTTCTGTTAAAAGTTTAGCTTTTCTGTTCTATCATACCGTGGGAACTTTGTTTTTGGTACATCGCATCCTTTTAATTCTGCCTCGATAGTTGAGTCTCTGCACCTTAGTACTAGCATAGTAGAGGATCCCATTTTTGCCTCAAATCCTGTGGGGAATCGGCTCATTTATTCATGACTTGTTTGGATTTGAGAATGTCTATGCTAAGTGTTGAGTTTAGAAGTAAAGCTTATGTTTTTGAGCTATGGGTTGATTCTAGGGATGGAGTGGTTGTCCAGAAATGGTACCATTCTCGAGTATGAAAAAAGGGTAGTTAGATTCTTGACTTGCCTTGGTAATGCCCTCGAAGTCTAGTGTAACCCTTAGGGTTCTGCCATGCTTAGTTACTTAGAATCTCTTGATACGTTTATTGGTCCGCTCGAGTAATGTTCACCACTAAGGCGAATGGTTCATCTCGCTTATGCATGAGTTATATAAAATCACCTTAGTAAGTACAATTGGAAACATGGCTGACATCTGTTTATTTGCAAGAGATAATTCTTCTGCATGGAATACCCTATAAACGAGATCCGAGATTCACTAGTGAATTTTGGAGAGCTTGCATGAAACAATGAGTACGCAGTTATGTTTAAGCCGAGTATACTAGAAAAATAATAAGTGAAAGTGGAACGAGAGGCGACAGTGAAATGAGTTCCAACTCATATTTTGGAAATAGGAATTAAGAAGCTACGAAATTGTGAAGCTAAAGACGGTCCAAGCACAATGGAGTTAAGCTCAAGGAAATGCGACTTAGAAGATTGAAGACTAGACACGTGCATCATATCTCTTTTTTAATAGTATATCCTTAATCCCTCTTTTCCTGTAAAGCTTACTTGTATGCTATCTTTTAAGTATAACCTCTCGGTCCTATTCTCAATCCTATTTCTGTTGCAAACCCCATAGGGAGTATGACTTATCTGTTAGTAATACATGTTGGGGCTTGAGGGTGTCCGTTGGGTTGACTAAACTTTTTGGGTTTTATAGGATATGGGCTGGTGCTTAGGGAGTTCTTCTCCTATTCAGTATATATGTGACGTAGATTTCTAGCTTTGACATTGCCTAATGGGCACAAAGTTTTTACTTGCTTCTATCATTTGGCTATATCTTTAGGTAGGAACAATTGGGTGAAACATGTGTTTGAGACATATTATGATTGATGGTTGCAAGTGGTCGCAAGTGGTTGCTCATGGTTTCATAACACACATGTGGCACTAGATCGGCTCAGACACATTTCCATATTGCATATGCATGAGTGGTTATACTTGTTTATGGATGAAATTGAATGTGTTATCATGTGGATGTTGCATATGGATGGAAGTTTGTGCACACATATAGTGTTTATGTGACTAGGACTATTTGCATACATGTTGGACTCATGGCACTAAACATTTTTTTGCATTAAGAAGATCAATAATGCCTAATCATTTGCATTAGACAAGGAACATATACACACACTTTCTGCATATGTTCATACAACATTAGAAATCTCTTAAGGACGATGGATGCCTGTGATTGATGATTGAGTAGATGGATGATTGGATGGTAGGACACATTCTTCTTAACTTGAAGATTTCGGGGACGAAATCCTTGAAGGAGGGGAGAATGTAACAACCCAAATTTTAATAACATGTTAAACCCTAAAATCAAGGCAGAATTAAATTTTAATGTCAGAATCAGGGGAAACAGGTTACTCCATTACGTTCGTCTCGAAATTTTACATGAAATAGAGTCCGAGTTTTCGAAAATCGGAGTCCGGATGAAGAAGTTATGGCCTGTACAAGTTTCAGCAGTTTTAAGGTAACACTGGACCAGGGGGTCGACCATAGGGTCGACCTACCCCCCAGGTCGACCATAGGGTCGACCTCCCCCTTTATAGGTCGACCTGGTCGGCTTGGTTTGAACCAGAACTCATTTTTGAAGCCTGAGACGTGTTTTGATGGTCCGGATTGATTCTAGGGTTAATCTAAGGGCCTAAACTAGTTGCTAAACCTAAAAAAACACCCTTAGACCTAACCTAATTCATATCAAATCATTCTTACACCATTATGCTGCTAAAATACCTCTTGAACCATGGCTGCCGTCTCCAAATCATTCAAACTCAAATCAATTCAAAGAGCAAGGCTTCTACAATTATTCAAGACAATAAATCAACAACGCCGTGACATTTTTACAACAAATTCAGTTCTTAATTCATTAGTCATGCTCTGTAAGTTCTAGTTGTTTTTAGATTTAAACATTTAATTATAATGTGGCCATGGAATAAAGTGGAATTGGATTTAAGTATGTTTATCGATTCTGATCTATTTCTGTTGCTCCTTTAATCTTGTGTTTTGGGACTTGTCTATCTTTATGCTCATGACAACTTTATGATCTATTCAGCAGTTTTCTTGATTCGTAATGACGTTATCATCAAGTTGTAATATTTATGCCTATGATGATGTTTTCCTATGATCTCATTTTTATTCAATTTCTATCTCCCCCAATTTATTTTCTTTCATGAACCTTGGTCAATTTCGGACTTTGGCCTAAAATCGCGATTTGCGTACGATATGTATACGGGGGAATTATGGGATTGTTGCCTATATGAATATGATGTAATAATTGGCAACATAAAATTGGATATTATCATTGTATTTGCAAGTTTGGGCTCGATCTGTAAATTTTGGTATAATCTTGTTATGAAAAATTTGCATAAATATTATATACATGGAATTTGGCGCAAATAGGATCTATGTAATGTAACATGAGATTTGGTATATATAACATGTATGTAATTTGTCATGTAAATTGAATCACGAGTTTGGGACTATGTAAGTTTAAATCAAAAGATTGGGCTTATGTTAACTAGGCATATGTAGAACTGGGAATTTGAACATGAAAGCAATTGTAAATTTGATAATTGGCATAAATATGTATTATGAACTTGGGCAACTGACATGTATTGTAACAAAAAGATTATAGTTTGGGATAACTACATCATGAATCATGATTTGGGTTTATTGGGTATAAAACTTGATACATGTAATTTTGGCTAGAACTTGATATGGTAAAATGGCATAAAAATTGGCATACATGTAAAACGGCATGAATTGAACATATGTAAATTTGGTATGAATTGGGCATATGTAAAACTGACATGTAACCTAGAACTTGGGCATATGTTAATTATGTAAAATTTGAAGTAGAAACATATATGATAATTTATGACTTGGAGAAAGTTTAATATGAACGCGCCTAAGTTGGGTTTTGGGTAGTTGGTATGTATTGGACATCTAGAAGGCACGTAAGCATGCTTATGAACTTGACACATGAATTGGTTATGAATAAGAATCATTAACTTGATAATAGGCATAAGTGAAAACATGAAACTTGACATGAAACTCGCCATGAAACTAGACACGAACTTGACATGAAACTTGAACATGGACATGACATTAGAATGAACTCAAAAATGGTCAACTCGAGGTTGGGTTGAGTTTGCAGTGTAAATCTGCCCGGAACCGCCCGACAAATCCAGTTACTGCAAACAGTAGGAACCAATGTGGGTAGTTGGTCATATCGCACTCGAAACCCGAGGTCAGACTGAGTTATGGTGTAAATCTGCCCGGAACTGCCCGACATATCCAGTGACCAAAACAACAGGTCTGATGTGAGAGGTTGGGGTGCATTAATGAATTAATGCCACATGATAGGGTTAAGTCATGTACCGCTTGAATATACTTAACCAATTTGACACGATGACTTGATAGGGTTAAGTCATGAACCGCTTGAATATACTTAACCAATTTAACACGATGATTTGATAAGGTTAAGTCATGAACCGCTTGAATATACTTAACCAATTTGACACGATGACTTGAGAGGGTTAAGTCATGAACGGCTTGAATATACTTAACCAATTTAACACGATGATTTGATAAGGTTAAGTCATGAACCGCTTGAATATACTTAACCAGTTTAACACGATGATTTGATCAGGTTAAGTCATGAACCGCTTGAATATACTTAACCAATTTGACACGATGACTTGATAGGGTTAAGTCATGAACCTCTTGAATATAATTAACCAATTTAACATGATGATTTGATAAGGTTAAGTCATGAACCGCTTGAATATACTTAACCAACTTGACACATGATTCGTAGGGCTAAGTCATGAACTTGAACGTCAACACTTATCCAATTTGACATGACACGTAGGCGGGTTAAGTCATGAACTTGAACGACAACACTTAGCCAATTTGACATGACACGTAGGCGGGTTAAGTTACGAACTTGAATGACAACACTTAACCAACTTAACATGCTTGACTGATGGGGTTAAGTCTCGAATTTAAATGACAACACTTAACCTACTGGACGGAAAGCCTAGTTACGCGGTCCTTTTCAGAAGTAACCCACTAGATGTATCATGGTACCCTGTAACTAGGCAAGGTGGGGCACGATTACTGGGCTGATTGTAAGCGACCAGAACGACGGCTGAGTTGGTGCGCCATTGTAGGTTCAGGCGGACTATGGTCGTGCATGTAGTCCGGAGTTGAAAAAGCAGGCATTGGGCACCAGTAGGTTTACACTGTGCGTGCTTGATTTGTGTCGGTGGTTGGCACCCTAGGGCTTGATACACCCTATGGTAGACCTAGCACAGGTGACTACATTTCGTGATTGGGCCGTATGACACAGACACATGAATGAGCTAGGACTTGTAGGGAGCCGATCGATTAATAGATCGTTACGTGGAAAAAGGGTGTTGTTCGTTAGGTAGCATAATCCCTAGTGGTCCTAGGTGGCATAAACCCTAATCGAATCTAGAAAATGTTCAATAGGTAGCATAATCCCTAGTGGTCCTAGGTGGCATAAATCCTAGTTGAACACGCGATAGTTCATGATAAGGAAACCTAGCCAGAACAAGGGTGGCAGTCCAAACGATTTCAAGAATGGTGGCACTACGTTGAAGTAGTATAGAAATACGTGATGAAACCCGTACGATATACGGCAAGGGACTGTACATATACATGGAAAGGATGATACGGGTTGGGGTACTAGTACAGTTGGTGCAGAGAATATAGGAAATCAAAGAAAATAGTGGAATGGTGAAGCTTTGAAATCTTGCGATGTTATACTTAATAGAAACCTTGCAATGTGATACTTGGTTGGAACCTTGTGATGATACTCTTGATAGGAAGCATGGGATGTTATACTTGATTCATCGTGCCTGAAGCTTACCTTGTCATCATGCTTATGTTTACTTTCAGTTTATTCAAGCCCTATTATCTTCACCTGTTTTTATGCTGAAAGCCACTAGGACTTACTCAGTCTTTATGACTGACCCAGTTTGTTTCGCCTCTTTTTCTTTCGTTCCCCCCTAGGTTCGCAGGGTGGGAATACAGCTTAGTTAGGATCTTACCAAGCTCCAAGGCTCTTTTATGTACTGCTTGGATTTCTCTTGGCTATGGCTTGCTTTGCTGCTTTATTTATGGAATGATTTATGACTATGGTTTTATGCTTCTTTACTATTGCAAGACAGATTTCGTTGTAATGGATTTAATGGCATTTTTATGTAAAAGGCTTTAGACCTTTCTAGATTTTAAAACAATGAAATTTGGTTCTTCTTCCGCTGTTTTATATGTTCTGTCTTGTAATATTTCTGTGTATGTTTACCTAGATAATGCTCCACCAAAGCTAGTGCATTCCCTTTGTGAGTGACCCTAGCGGAGGTGGGGTGTTACAAATATAAATGTAAATTTAACAATGCATATAAATTCTAATATATGCAATGTAAATATAAATGTGAATTTAATGTTGCAACATTTTTAGTCAAACGGTCAATATTTCCAATAAATCAACCTTTACAATAAAAATTATGATTTTTATGTTTCACAATTTTTATTCAAATATGAACAATATTCAAATGAATCATTCTTAATGTTAACATGCCTTTGTTTTAAAAATGAACATTTTCTAGCGATTCATTCATTTCATTAAAAACAAAGTTTTTAATGTAAACATGTTTTATTTTGAAACATGCATGTTTGTCCAACTTATATTATTACATTAAAAAATGAATTTTTAATGTAACACATGTTTTCATTTTAAAACATGAATCTTCTTCTATATTCTATTATTACATTAAAAAGTGAATTTTTAATGTAAAACATGTTTTCATTTTAAAACATGAATCTTTTTCTATATTCTATTATTACATTAAAAAGTAATTTTTTAATGTAAAAACATGTTTTCATTTTGAAACATGAATCTTTTTCAATATTCTATTATTACATTAAAAAGTGAATTTTTAATGTAAAACATGTTTTCATTTTAAAACATGAATCTTTTTCTATATTCTGTTATTATATTAAAAATGAATTTTTAATGTAAAACATGTTTTCTTTCAAACATTACATTAAAAATGTGAACTTTTTATGTTCTTATTTTAAAACATGAACATTTCAATTTTTATATTAATTCCATAGAATGATAGAAATTTATATTTCATTTTTGTTGGGAATTCTAATTCAATCCAAAATGGCGAAAGTGATATTTCATTTTGATTGAAAATTCTAATTCAATCAAATGACAAAAGTGATATTTCATTTTGATTGAAAATTCTAATTCAATCCAATGTCAAAAGTGATACTTCATTTTGATTGAAAATTCTTATTCAATCAAAATGACAAAAATGTATGATTCATTTTTGTTAAAAATTTTGATTCAACAAAATGTATAAAAGGTGATATTTCATTTTTGGTGAATCATCTTGATCAACACAATGGTAAATTTGATACCTCATGTTTGTTGAAAACTTTTTGTTCAACAAAATGACAAAATTTGATGTTTTCTATTTGTTGAAAATTCTAATTCGAAAAATTTCCAAAAATTGATGTTTACATATTCGTCGAAAATTCTAATTCAACAAATATCCAAAAATTGATGTTTTCCTATTTGTCTTTTTATCTAAACAAAATTTATATATTTATGTTTCACTCAATTTATACAACAAAATGATTTGTATGTTTTCAACAATTTCATCACAACCCAATATATGTTTTAATAATATTATCACTACAAAATATCACCAAACAACTAGATCTACATACTACATCCATCACAAATCAAATCATGAATCATAACACACAGAAATTAACTATAATTTGGAGACAATAAAATCATCATTATTTCTAATTATTAAAAAAAATAAAGAGACTTCTCACTGTCGTTTAAATCTGAATGTTTCAGATCTGAAATTTGGTTCAAATTCGATCTGCTCAGAACTGGTTCTAGTCAGGCCAGAAGCGTAGATCTCGGACTCACGATCACAATGCTTCCAAAACCGTTCAGTTCTGAGTTCAAATGAATAAGATATGATTTATTTTATGTTAATAATATTTTAAAATAAATCAATTAAATAATATATTTTAAAATCCACCTCTTCTTCTTAAACAAATAACACGGCCGCACTTCCTCCTTTCTGTTCAATTCTATGTCACCAATTTTCGCCCTAATTATTCAACTTCGCGACGATCCGACACCACGGCGTCGAAGAGGGGAGAGAGGCGCCCCAAATAGGCCCCACCAAGACAGGTGCAATCGCACCTATGGAGCACGACGGCGGTCGAAACGGGACCACTTCCCTGGTCTGGAACTCGTCGGTTGCTCGACTTTGGGGGGTGTTAACCGTACGGATGGAAAGAGGAGAGAATTCTCTTCGATAATGTCAAAAGGAGCAATGGATTTCGATGTGTGGACTGATAGATTTTAGTAGGGAATGGATTGAGTGTTCATGGCCATGGATTTGATGTAGGCGGCAGCTCTGTAAAGGGAATTAGGGTTTGGTAAAGAGAAGGAAGTATTTTTATAATATTTAATTATTAATTTTTACAAATAAATCTGATATATTTTAGTAATTCCAATTCCAGTCCAATAGGAGTTGTTTCCACCTAATTTCCCCTGTTCCAGAACCAATGGGCTAGGTCCCGCCAGCCCAAACGATTGTTTTTGGCCTGATTTCTTTAATTTAAAATTTAAATCCTTTATTAAATTAATTCGATTGTATATTTAAATTCACCGGGACCACATACGGACTCCGAAAATTCCCGAAAAATAAATCTAGTATGTTTTTATGATACGGTCATAACAAAATTAATTTTATCGAATTTGGAGACCGTTTGAAAAATGACATTTTTAACGGTCGATTAAATTCAATAGAAATTATCGAATCACAGTTTAATTTACTATGCTCCAAAATTAACTCCAAAAATTCTGGAAAATTAAACTTAGCAATAATTTGACATTTCGGATCTGACAAAAGTGGTTTCGTCGAAAATGGAGGACGTTTGTATAATGGCTATTTATACAGGCTATAAATTATACTATATTCCATAGCAACTATTCTGAATATTCAACTAGCCATAACGTTTTATTCCCGCTATGAAATTTCAATTTTTTGGATTCGTTGGAAAGATATTTTTAAACAGATTTAGATATTTTTTGGTTTCACTAAAATCCGTTTCATTTTGAATCCTGTACATTCAGTCAAAGTTCAGATTCAACTTTTCAAACTACCGTGCTATTTCTAATTCCTTTTAAAATTAAAATAAATATATTCGTTCTAACTTCGATTTAAATAAATTTTTAATCGTTATTATATAAAATAAATTATTTTAACTATTTTAAATTCACTGAAATTGCCAAAATAAAATTTTTAAATTGGTTCTGATTTTCTGGGTTGTTACAAAATCAGGATATTACGCAAGGCCATTAACGCGTAGGAACAAAGAATTGCACTTTGCTATGAAATTAGTATGTGTGATGACTCTGGTAAGTCACAAAAAGGTTCCTTGGTTCAAGACACGCTCACCATAGCACCTTGACAAACTTTGAGTTGTTTACACTAAGTGAAAGTTCAAAGCCGTAAGCTACTTTCATATATGTACTATTTTCTATGGTGATGCTTAAGATATTGGTTTATAGGTGAAGTTTTGAAAAAAGGTGGGGAATGTTGAAAGTTTTTCCAAAACCTTTGTCAAAAATGATCCCGCACGGAGGGGGGTCTAGGGGTTGGCAACCCCCTAAGGTGGGGATGCGGCAGCGCCCTGTCTGAAACGGTATATTTTGTGTGTTGTTGAATTCGAATTCAACAGCCAATGGAAATAACCGTTAGACAATGGTCACTACCATTTAAATCCAATGGACGCACCTGTAGATGAACAGATGTTTCGTTACCTATATAATAAAGCGTTCCCTCATCACGGACTTTACTTTCATTCTCTTTATCGAATTCCTCTATTTTCTACATCATCAAATTAACTCTAAGTGCTTCTTCTGATTTGTGCAAGTAATCACAACTAGCATATATAATCTCCATTGTATACTGAAAGAAGGTTTTCAATCAACCCATTGTGATTTAGAAGGAGGAAAACATTCTTGAAAGACAACGAATCTTTCGTGCCTTGGAGCGAATCTTAATCAATAATTAGCAACAGTTTCAATAATGTCTTCTGTTCAAGATTCGTCGCTTAGCAGAATTACAGCGCAATCACTCCAAGTAATGAATCAGGATCTCACCCGGCTTGAAAGATTTGATGGCAATAATTTTACACGTTGGCAGGAAACAATTTTGTTCTTTCTTACTACCATTGGTCTGAACCATATAATAAGTGATGATTTAGAACCAATTCCTAAAGAAAAGGCTGGAGATTCAGAACAACGAAAGAAGGAGTTAAAGGAATTAAGGCAGAAGCGAAAGAATGAAGACTTTCTTTGCCGAGGACACATTCTTAATGCACTTTCAGATTCAGTATACAGTGCACACAGAACTATAGATGGCGCAAAAGCTCTCTGGATGGCTCTGGACGTCAAGTACCGCATTGAAGAGGCAAGTAATCAGAAGTTTCTAATAAGTAATTACATTAATTATAAGATGAATGATGATGCTGATATTGTTCCCTAAGCCCATGAATTAAATTTGATTGTTAGTAAACTAAAGGATGCAAAAATAGAACTTCCTAAAGCATTTCAAGTAGGAGTTTTAACTGTAAAATTGCCTAGCACTTGGAATGGCTGCAAAAAGAATCTGATGCATGAGAAAAAAACACTTTCTGGAAACCCTCATACGAATTTACGTATTGAGGAAGAATCTCGTAAGAGAGATAAGAAAGAAGATCAGGAGACAGAAAAAGCAAATGTGGTTCAGGGAGAAATCTCTAAGAATCATAATAATGGGAAGAAAAGAAAAAATAATTCCAAAGGGAATAAAAAGGAGAAATCCAAGCAGCCCAAAGGTGATTGCTTTTACTGTAAGAAACCTGATCATTATGCCCGAGAATGCAGAATTCGCATAAGAGATGAGAAAGAAAAGAATAAACAGGTTAACATCGTTGCTGATTTTGAATATGAACCTAAATTGGTCGATGTTGTAGAGGAAGCCAACTCTGTTATAGTTGAAGATGGTTGGTGGTTAGACACAGGAGCAACCATTCATATCTGTAATGACAAGTCACAGTTTCGGACTTATAAAGAATGCAGCGAAGTAAAAGAAGTCAAATTGGGTAATGATGTTCGTGCCCAAGTTGCTGGTATTGGGAATATTACTCTGAAGTTTACTTCAAGGAAAATTTTGTCTTTGGCCGATGTATTTCATGTTCCAGAAATGACGAAGAATCCAATTTCTGGAGATCGTCTCAATAAAGGAGGGTTTAAGTTAGTCATTGAATCAGATAGTGTTGTTATGTCCAAAAATAATGTATTTATTGGAAAAGGGTACTCATGCAATGGAATGTTCAAAACGAATTTAATAAAATTAGTTTCTGCTTATATTGTTGTATCTGTACACTTATGGAATGGTAGATTAGGCCATATTAACTATAATTCTGTTCGAAACATGCATAATCTAGGACTTATTTCGAAATGCAACAGTGAGAATGTTGATAAGTATGAAATATGTGTGCAAGGTAAATTAACTTGCAAATCACATAAATCAGTAAGTAGGACAACTAAATAGCTTGGACTTATGCATACTGATGTTGTAGACTTACATAGTAAAGTTTCACAAGGAGGAAACAAATACTTTGTAACGTGTATTGATGATTATTCAAAATATACTTATATATACTTACTAAAAAGTAAGGATGATGTTTTGAGCAAAAGTTTCTTATTTATAAGGCAACATTTGAAAATCAATTAAATCGTAAAATTAAAGTACTAAGATCCGACAGAGGTGGTGAATATAAATCAATAGAACTTTTAGAGTTTTGTGAATCTAATGGGATAGTCCATGAATTTACACCACCATATTCACCAGAATCTAGTGGTATTGCTGAATGGAAAAATAGAACTTTAATGAATATGGTTAATTGTATGTTATTAAGTTCTGGCTTATCTGATTGTTGGTGGGGAGAAGCACTTTTAAGTGCATGTTATATCCTAAACAGGGTTGCTATGAAAAGAATTAGCAAAACTCCTTATGAATTATTGTAACACCCCGAATTTTAGTTAATACTAAAATTCACTAATTACAGGATAAATAATCTCAGATGTGGGAATTGGGGGTAACGGGCTGCGTCATTGCGTTCGTCTCGGAAAAATACACGAAATAGAGTCCGAGTTTTCGAGAATCGGAGTCCGTATGGCCCGGTTATGGCCCAAAGAAGTTTTCAGAAAATTCAAAGTTAAAAACAGATTTAAAATTCAGTTCTAAAACAAGTTTGGAGCCAAAAGCGGAAAGGGCGGGAAAGTTCCCGCCTAGCCCCGTGTCGACAGGCATGTCGACAGGGGTGTCGACAGCCCTGTCGACAGCCCTATCGACACAGGGTGTCGGCCCTGTTGATCTGGGTGCACCAGATCTGGTTTTTGGGTTAGTCTTGGGCTGTGTTCTAGAGGGTTCCGAAATCTGATGGTCCTAATCTAATTTGGGGCTAATCCTATGGTCTAAAAACACTACCTAATCCTATAAATAAGACCCCAACCCTACCCTAATTTATTCATAATTAGATCTTGTAACTAAACTATGGCAAAATGAAACTTGATCATGGCCTCCACAAGTCAATGAAGAGAGTTGCAAGCTAATCAACCTCTAATCAACATCTTCTTCAACTAAAGCAACTAATTCCACTTCATAAGTTTGCTAATCTAGGTTTTGGTGAGTTTCTATCACTTTGATGATCAATTGCTAAATTAAGTAGATGAGATATGATGAGATCTATGGTTTTGCATGAGGATTAATGGGTTTTCAAGTCATATGATATGATGTGAATATGCTAATCTATGTTTAATATTAATCCTATGTTTATGCATGTTGAATATGTGAGTTTATGCAAGTTGAATATGTGAGTTTATGCAAGTTGGATATGTGGGTTTATGCAAGTTAAGTATGTGGGTTTATGCAAGTTAAGTGGTGGGTTTATGCATAATAAGTAATTGATTCTATGCATGCTAAGTATGTGGTTTTATGCATGCTAAGTGTTTGGTATTATGCATAAATCATGACATGCAAGTTTACCCTTTTAAATGTGATGCATACATGCAAGATGACACCTTTATATGCTATGTATATATATATATATATATATGCATGTTTACCCTCCTTTAAGATGCAAGTCATATATGCAAGTTCAACATGTTAAGCAAGTTATGTGTATGCTTATATGCAAGTTCAACATGTTATGCAAGTTATGTGTATGCTTATATGCAAGTTCAACATGTTATGCAAGTTATGTGTATGCTTATATGCAAGCTCAACATGTTATGCAAGTTATGTGTATGATGTTATGTAAGTTATGTGCATGTTGTTATGCAAGTTCATATGCAAGTTATGTGTATGATGTTATGCAAGTTATGTGCATGATGTTATGCAAGTTATGTGTATGTTGATATGCAAGTTATGTTTATGATATTATGCAAGTTATGTGTATGATGTTATGCAAGTTAACATGTAACATGTTGTGCAAGTTCACACCTTTAAGACACATGCAAGTTCACCTTTGTATAACCTATGAACACTTATGCAAGTTGCCTTTATATATGACATATGTATGTTCATGCAAGTTGGGTTATTTAGTAATGCTAGTTGGGTTAATATCATGATGTAAGTGGACACCTTTTAACCCATGTTAATGCTAATGTATGCTAAGTGAAACCCATGTTAATTGTGAAAGAATCTTCTCTTGGAAATATGTCGTGTTAGCATAAGTACGTGGGAAACGATGGGGTTAATAGACATGTTAATGAAATGGTGTGAAATGGTTATGATTAAGCATACCATAAAACGAATAAGCATAAGTGGGAATTTACCTATTGAGTTAGGTCTACCCCATGGGAATTTACCTATTGAGTTAGGTCTACCCATGTTATGGAATTGGGAATTTACCTATTGAGCTAGGTCTACCCATATTCTTGTAAATGTGAATATTAATTAGGGATAATTAATAAATATGGGGGTGATTACTTAGGTGTAATTAATCGACTAAGACACGAGGTTGGACTCATTTGTAGTGTAAAACTGCCCGGACCCTACCGGCTTAACCAGTTGCTACAAATGTTAGCCCAATGTGGGAGGTCTTAGGCACAAATTAAATACATGATTAAAGTAAAGACACGAGGTTAGACTCTGTTATGACGTAAAACTGCCCGGACCCTACCGGCTTAACCAGTTGTCATAAAAGCCAGTCTAATGTGGGAGGTCTTTATGGGAGATCACGGTCTTAATTAATTAAGAAACACTTAACCATATTAGTATGTAGTGGGACATGAGGGGTTAAGTGGGTGCCTTGGGTGGCATGAGGAGACTAGTGGGTTGCCTTGGGTGGCAATAGAAAATACGATTAGAATACTTAACCAAAGTGAAACATGTAATTAAAACATGGTTAAAGGGTTAAGTAAGTGCTTTGGGGTGGCATGTGGAAATCTAGTGGTTACCTTGTATGACAACTAGAATATGATTAAATGACTTAGCCAAAATGTATAACATGTAAGTGGACATGGTTAAAGGGTTAAGTGGGATTCACTAGAAATAACAAGCTTAGGTGGTAGCTTGTGGGGGCCCATTTCAACCAATATCCCAAACGTATCTTAGTAGGCTCGACTCTAGTCGAGTGACGGGACACGCATATTGGGCTTGACTATAAGAGGCCAAACCGGGTTAGCGGTGGCAACGCAGGACCAACGGGTTTCATATGCGTGTGTGGACCCGGGCTGGTTGGTAAGTCGTTGTTGCATCGTGTAGATATAAAGCCGTGCACCGTTGATATTATCAGGTTTCCACTTTGGGTAATGATACACCCCATCGTGGGACCAGCACGGGTATCTACGTAAGGGAGCCGATCGCTTGGGGAGTAGTGGGTACACCTATGTAGTCAGATAGGGGTACACGAAACTACTAAATTACTAAGTACACTTAGGGGGATCAACCTTTAAGTAGGAATGACTGGTGTGGTGCAGTGTAGTAATTATCCTTGGGTGGGTGGATGCGTCTTTACGGTTATCTTAGTTTATCCTAAGTCTACCAAGCTGCTTAGTGTAGCCATTCATCCCCAGACGTTACCGTATATCAAGCTTATGTCTTCTCTGGTTACTTTAATGATTGTATTGTTAAAGTTATAGGACTCGCTCAGACTTATGTCTGACCCCGTTGTTTTTATCTTTTTTCCCAACCCTCAGGTTATCAGAGTGGGCTCAGTACGAGTAGGCTTTGATCAGGCGGCATTATTCTCTTTTGGAGCTTGGACCATAGGTGTAGAGCTCAGCTTACCCTTTCTTTTATGGCTATCAGTTCATGTATTGGGATTATGTACTTTTATTTATCAGGATGGATATTTTGTACTTGACTCTTATTATGGTTTTGTGATGTAACCAAACATGTTTTACTTTCCGCTGCAATGAAATGATGTTTTGAAATTTTCAAGTATTACTTATATCTGTCTTGTTGTAATTTTTTTTGTTCTATATTCACTTAAAATACTCCACCGATGTTATGGCATTCCCCTAGAGAGTGACCATAGCGGGTGTGGGGTGTTACACGTGGTATCAGAGCAAAGGTTACCGGAACAGATAAAATTTTTAGAAAACTATCTTTCTAAAAACATTTTTGGAAGAAATATTTTCAAAAACATGTCTTTAAAGAGAAAAGTTTTTGAAAGAAAAGCATAATCCCCGATAGCCATATCTTTATCTTTCGAATTCTCCGTTTTGAATCTTCCTTTTTTTTCGTCTCAGCATGGCTGAAGATCTTTATCTTCCGGACGGTGTAGCGGTACCAGTATGGTATAGGAGGTTGTTAGAGGCTAGGGCCGCCGCTGCAGGTCCAACAAATGTTCCTCCTCTACCCGTTGCACTCGTTCCTCCTCGCGCGGATACTTTTGCTATGACTTGTAGGAAGTTTAAGGCTATGGGAGGAAAACCTTTTGTGGGAGCTAGGGATTGGCTTAATGAGACGGAAGAATTGATGGAAATCTTGGAAGTGGAAGAGGGAAAGAAAGTCAGGTTAGCCGCTTGGTTAATGGAAGGAGAGGCCTTGTTCTGGTGGGAGGTCACTAATGGAGAACGCCCTGTTGACTCTTGGATGGATTTCAGGCAAAGGTTTGAGGCAAAGTTTCTCTCAAAAGCGGAAGAAAATATGCACGTGGAAAGGTTCTTGAACTTAAAGCAAGGGAACTTGTCGGTGAAAGAATATGTTAACAAGTTTAAGCAGTTAGCGAGATTCAGCATAGACTTGGTAAACACACCGGAAGAGAAAGCTTTGAGGTTCGTTAAAGGCTTGAACGAACCGATGCACGGATTGGCTATGTCTCACATCCCTATGGGGGCCACTTTCGAGAAGCTAGTGGACATGGCACTTATGCATGAGGAAGAGAAGGGTCCCAATGCTAATAAAGCACCTGAGAAGAAAGGAGATCAGAAGAGACCTCAACAGCAACAGCAAAACAAGGGTGGGAAAGGCAACGGTGGCAAGGGAAAGAAGAAGTGCTTCAGTTGTGGGACACTAGGCCACCTAAGCAAGGATTGTCGTAAGAAGAGGAAGGCTGGCTGCTTCCACTGTGACGAAGCAGGACATCTAGTGAAAGACTGCCCTAAGAAAGGGCAAAGGACGGGATCTACCTCAGGAGGACAGGTGCAAGTTCTTTTGGCACCAACTCAGGCAAGGGGGCAAGCTCAGGCTCTCGCGGTTCCACCGATTCAGGAAAAAGGTAGAACTATTTCCATTGAAAGTCTAGTTTTTCTGTTTGATTATCCGGGTCAAACTTTATTTGATTTTGACGCATCGAGTTCGTTTATTTCATTATTGTTAGTTGAGTCACTGCACTTAGACACCAGTTAGTAGATGATCCCTTAGTTGTTTCAAACCCAATTGGGGCTCCATGATGTGTTTGGGTTTGAAAGTTGCTATACTTAGCGTTGAGTTTAGATGTGATGCTTTTTGGGCTTCACGGGCTATGGGTTAGTTTTGGGCATGGACTGGTTATCCAGTAATGGTGCCGTTCTTATTGTGGAAGGAGAGTTGTTAGGCTTATGACCCGCTAGGGTAACACTCTCGAGATCTCTTGTAATCCCATGGAATCTGTTATGCTAAGTTATCTAGAATCGCTTGACACGTCGGTCAAGAGTTTGCGATCTGTTAGAGTGGTCCGGGAATACACGGATGTGTTTGAGGAGGTGAAGGGCTTACCTCCGGAGCGGGAGGTTGACTTCCGAATATATCTGGTAGACAATACCAAACCAGTGTCTTGGCCAGTGTGCCACGTGGCTCCTCGTGAGAGGAGGGAACTCCATAAGCAAGTAGGCAATTTGCTTGAGAAAGGGTTTAGAAGACGAAGTATATCGGGGTGGGGTGCTCCGGTAGTTTTTGCTATGAAGGCGGATGGGTCCCTCAGACTTTGTGTAGGCTAAAGAGAGCTAAATAAACTCACAAAGAAGAATAGACACCCATTACCGAGGATTGATGATCTTTTTCCAATTAGTTGGCGCCTCAGTAGTTTCATAAGCTGGACTTAGCCACGAGGTTTCGTCAGTTGAGAGTGGCTGAGGATAGTATAGAGAAGGCTGCTTTTAGGACTCCGGATGGCTTTAATAGGTTGAGCCGAGCCAGTTATGGAATAAACGGTGGTGTTGGAGTGAGACTGGAAAGGACATCCAGAGTTGGACAAGGGCTTAATTATTTAGCCGTTTTTACTAGTATCATCTCACGTAGGTCGTCTGAATTCGAAGGAGGTATCCCTTGGTTGTTTGTCTGATATTGGTTTAGGCCTTTGGGGCTTGCATTTGGGGGATGTCGAGTTCGACTAGGGTGGTCTGCGTGAGAGATGGACAGTTTTGATGATTTTGGTATTATCCCGGTTTTCTCTAGAAGTGGAGAAAAGCATGCCCTACGTCTTAGGGAAGTGTTGGAAACTCTTCGAGCGCATAGTCTTAGGGCAACAAAAGTGGATGGGATTCTTGGCATCCTATGAGTTTGAGATAGCGTATACCCATGGCAAGGGTAACGTGGTGACGAATGCCTTAAGAAGAAAAAGGTTGTCCTTGAGTTCATTGTTCGTTGAACGACGGAGTTTAGAGTTGATTACTATGTTTGACTTTAGACCTTCCGTTGACTTTGTACCCGGTTTGCTAGCCTCCTTGGAGGTTAGGCCTACTCTTTTGGGACGTATTGGCGGAGCAGCGGGACGACCCACAGTTAGTTAAGTTGGTAGAGACGGTAGACTTTGCGTACCGCAAGACAGGGGTTTGAGGAAGGCTATATTTGATGATGCACATCGGTCGAAGATGACCATTCATCCCTGTAGGGACAAGATGTACCAAGACATGAAGCGAGTTTTCTTTTGGGCCGGTATGAAGAAAGACATGGCCGAGTATGTCGCTAGATGCTTGGTGAAAGCGGAGCAAAAGAAACCAAGTGGGTTGCTTCACCCATTGGAAGTTCCGCTAAGGAAGTGGGATAGTGTCTCGAAGGATTACCGAAATCAAGGAAGGGTAATACGGGGATTTGGGTTGTGGTAGATAGACTTACTAAGTGTGCCCATTTCATACCCGTGAAGAGCAAGAGGACTATTCCATGTCTAGCTTCAGTTTACGTTCGAGAGATTATTAGATTGCATGGTGTACCTTCCAGTATAGTGAGCGATCGAGGTCCTATCTTCACTAGAGAGTTTTGGAAGAGTTTGCAAGAGGCGGTAGGGACTCAGTTGTGTTTGAGTACCGTATATCATCCTCAGACGGACGGTCAGACCGAGAGGGTGGATTGTATTTTAGAAAACCTTCTGAGGCAATGTATCTTGAATTTTGAAGGTACAAGGGAAGAGCATCTTCCATTGGTGGAGTTGCCCGACAGACTTAGTGGTGTACATGATGTATTCCATGTGAGGAAGTGCCTACATGAGACCGCAGAGGCGGTAGAGCCGAGCTTGCTTAGAGAAGTAAAGCGTGATGTGATTATTCGACGAGCTCCTACCCGCATCCTTGGGTCAGAGATTGGGAAGTTGAGAAACAGAGAGGTTCGACTAGTCCAAAATGAAAAGGGGAGAAGGTGAGAGCAGTACTACTGGGGAGACAGAAGCGAAGATGCGTTCGTTATACCCATTTTTTTTTAGGGTATGTCCTTTAAACATCTCCTTTATCGTTTGTCTAGTGCTTATCTTATCTTTAGTATGTCCTCTCATTAGTACCTTTGACCTTTAGATAGGGTAAACCTATGGTTGAAACATGTGTTTGAGACATGTTATGTTTGATGGATGCATGTGGATGCAAGTGGTTGCTAGTAGTTGCTCGTGGATGCATATATACACACTCTAGGCACTAGATCGGCTCAATCACTTCATATTGCATATTGCATAAAATTGTAGGAAGCTATATTTATGGATGTATAATGATTGTGTTATCATATGGATGATGCATTTTGGTGAATGATTGTGCACTCATGTAGATATTGTATGTGTCGATAGGGTTCTTTCGCATACATAATGGATGCATGGCACTATCATGGTTTGCATATGTTCATACATTAGATAGGGAACATATACACACACTTCTTGCATATGCTCATACATCATTAGAAATTTTGATTTAAGGACAATGGATGCTCGTGATTGATGGATTGAGTAGATGGTTGTTTGGATGGTAGGATATGCATTCTCCTTAAACTTAGAGATTTCGGGGACGAAATCCTTTAAGGAGGGGAGAATGTAACACCCCGAATTTTAGTTAATACTAAAATTCACTAATTACAGGATAAATAATCTCAGATGTGGGAATTGGGGGTAACAGGCTGCGTCATTGCGTTTGTCTCGGAAAAATACGCGAAATAGAGTCCGAGTTTTCGAGAATCGGAGTCCGTATGGCCCGGTTATGGCCCAAAGAAGTTTTCAGAAAATTCAAAGTTAAAAACAGATTTAAAATTCAGTTCTAAAACAAGTTTGGAGCCAAAAGCGGAAAGGGCGGGAAAGTTCCCGCCTAGCCCCGTGTCGACAGGCATGTCGACAGGGGTGTCGACAGCCCTGTCGACAGGGGTGTCGACACAGGGTGTCAGCCCTGTTGATCTGGGTGCACCAGATCTGGTTTTTGGGTTAGTCTTGGGCTGTGTTCTAGAGGGTTCCGAAATCTGATGGTCCTAATCTAATTTGGGGCTAATCCTATGGTCTAAAAACACTACCTAATCCTATAAATAAGACCCCAACCCTACCCTAATTTATTCATAATTAGATCTTGTAACTAAACTATGGCAAAATGAAACTTGATCATGGCCTCCACAAGTCAATGAAGAGAGTTGCAAGCTAATCAACCTCTAATCAACATCTTCTTCAACTAAAGCAACTAATTCCACTTCATAAGTTTGCTAATCTAGGTTTTGGTGAGTTTCTATCACTTTGATGATCAATTGCTAAATTAAGTAGATGAGATATGATGAGATCTATGGTTTTGCATGAGGATTAATGGGTTTTCAAGTCATATGATATGATGTGAATATGCTAATCTATGTTTAATATTAATCCTATGTTTATGCATGTTGAATATGTGAGTTTATGCAAGTTGAATATGTGAGTTTATGCAAGTTGGATATGTGGGTTTATGCAAGTTAAGTATGTGGGTTTATGCAAGTTAAGTGGTGGGTTTATGCATAATAAGTAATTGATTCTATGCATGCTAAGTATGTGGTTTTATGCATGCTAAGTGTTTGGTATTATGCATAAATCATGACATGCAAGTTTACCCTTTTAAATGTGATGCATACATGCAAGATGACACCTTTATATGCTATGTATATATATATATATATATATATATATGCATGTTTACCCTCCTTTAAGATGCAAGTCATATATGCAAGTTCAACATGTTAAGCAAGTTATGTGTATGCTTATATGCAAGTTCAACATGTTATGCAAGTTATGTGTATGCTTATATGCAAGTTCAACATGTTATGTAAGTTATGTGTATGCTTATATGCAAGCTCAACATGTTATGCAAGTTATTTGTATGATGTTATGTAAGTTATGTGCATGTTGTTATGCAAGTTCATATGCAAGTTATGTGTATGATGTTATGCAAGTTATGTGCATGATGTTATGCAAGTTATGTGTATGTTGATATGCAAGTTATGTTTATGATACAAGTTATGTGTATGATGTTATGCAAGTTAACATGTAACATGTTGTGCAAGTTCACACCTTTAAGACACATGCAAGTTCACCTTTGTATAACCTATGAACACTTATGCAAGTTGCCTTTATATATGACATATGTATGTTCATGCAAGTTGGGTTATTTAGTAATGCTAGTTGGGTTAATATCATGATGTAAGTGGACACCAGCTTTTAACCCATGTTAATGCTAATGTATGCTAAGTGAAACCCATGTTAATTGTGAAAGAATCTTCTCTTGGAAATATGTCGTGTTAGCATAAGTACGTGGGAAACGATGGGGTTAATAGACATGTTAATGAAATGGTGTGAAATGGTTATGATTAAGCATACCATAAAACGAATAAGCATAAGTGGGAATTTACCTATTGAGTTAGGTCTACCCCATGGGAATTTACCTATTGAGTTAGGTCTACCCATGTTATGGAATTGGGAATTTACCTATTGAGCTAGGTCTACCCATATTCTTGTAAATGTGAATATTAATTAGGGATAATTAATAAATATGGGGGTGATTACTTAGGTGTAATTAATCGACTAAGACACGAGGTTGGACTCATTTGTAGTGTAAAACTGCCTGGACCCTACCGGCTTAACCAGTTGCTACAAATGTTAGCCCAATGTGGGAGGTCTTAGGCACAAATTAAACACGTGATTAAAGTAAAGACACGAGGTTAGACTCTGTTATGACGTAAAACTGCCCGGACCCTACCGGCTTAACCAGTTGTCATAAAAGCCAGTCTAATGTGGGAGGTCTTTATGGGAGATCACGGTCTTAATTAATTAAGAAACACTTAACCATATTAGCATGTAGTGGGACATGAGGGGTTAAGTGGGTGCCTTGGGTGGCATGAGGAGACTAGTGGGTTGCCTTGGGTGGCAATAGAAAATACGATTAGAATACTTAACCAAAGTGAAACATGTAATTAAAACATGGTTAAAGGGTTAAGTAAGTGCTTTGGGGTGGCATGTGGAAATCTAGTGGTTACCTTGTATGACAACTAGAATATGATTAAATGACTTAGCCAAAATGTATAACATGTAAGTGGACATGGTTAAAGGGTTAAGTGGGATTCACTAGAAATAACAAGCTTAGGTGGTAGCTTGTGGGGGCCCATTTCAACCAATATCCCAAACGTATCTTAGTAGGCTCGACTCTAGTCGAGTGACGGGACACGCATATTGGGCTTGACTATAAGAGGCCAAACCGGGTTAGCGGTGGCAACGCAGGACCAACGGGTTTCATATGCGTTTGTGGACCCGGGCTGGTTGGTAAGTCGTTGTTGCATCGTGTAGATATAAAGCCGTGCACCGTTGATATTATCAGGTTGCCACTTTGGGTAATGATACACCCCATCGTGGGACCAGCACGGGTATCTACGTAAGGGAGCCGATCGCTTGGGGAGTAGTGGGTACACCTATGTAGTCAGATAGGGGTACACGAAACTACTAAATTACTAAGTACACTTAGGGGGATCAACCTTTAAGTAGGAATGACTGGTGTGGTGCAGTGTAGTAATTATCCTTGGGTGGGTGGATGCGTCTTTACGATTATCTTAGTTTATCCTAAGTCTACCAAGCTGCTTAGTGTAGCCATTCATCCCCAGACGTTACCGTATATCAAGCTTATGTCTTCTCTGGTTACTTTAATGATTGTATTGTTAAAGTTATAGGACTCGCTCAGACTTATGTCTGACCCCGTTGTTTTTATCTTTTTTCCCAACCCTCAGGTTATCAGAGTGGGCTCAGTACGAGTAGGCTTTGATCAGGCGGCATTATTCTCTTTTGGAGCTTGGACCATAGGTGTAGAGCTCAGCTTACCCTTTCTTTTATGGCTATCAGTTCATGTATTGGGATTATGTACTTTTATTTATCAGGATGGATATTTTGTACTTGACTCTTATTATGGTTTTGTGATGTAACCAAACATGTTTTACTTTCCGCTGCAATGAAATGATGTTTTGAAATTTTCAAGTATTACTTATATCTGTCTTGTCGTAATTTTTTTTGTTCTATATTCACTTAAAATACTCCACCGATGTTATGGCATTCCCTTAGAGAGTGACCATAGCGGGTGTGGGGTGTTACAATTTTGGTATAATCGAAAACCTAATCTTAGTCGTTTAAAAGTATGGGGATGTTCATCTTATGTAAGAAAACCACACCCAGAAATGACAAAGTTAGGAAGCAAAACATATAAATGTGTCTTTGTTGGATATGGACAAAATAGTTCTGCATTTAGATTTCTGAAGTTAGAAACAAATGATGTGATAGAATCAATCGATGCAGAATTTTTTGAGTATATGTTTAAATCTTCCTCGGAAGATAATACCAAAATCCATGGCACTGCTAAAGAGATTCATAAAGAATCGACTTCACCAAGTTTGGTCCTAGAACCCCGCAAAAGAAAAAGACAAAAGGGTTGAAAGAAATTTTGGTCCATATTTTTTGACGTACTTGGTAGAAGGAGATTTAAATAAAATCACGAACCAAACTAAGATAACTCTTAGTAATGATGGTGGTCCACAAACTTATACAAAAGCAGTAACTTGTCGTGATGTAAGTTTTTGGAAAGATGCGATTAAAGATGAGATGAATTCTATCTTGTCAAATCAAACTTGGACTTTGGTCGATCTACCACCTAGATCAAAACCAATAGGAAGCAAATGGATTTTCGAAAGAAAATTAAATGCCGATGGCTCAATTAATAAATACAAAGCAAGGTTGGTTGCTAAAGGATATAAACAACGCCATGGTATTGATTTCTTTGATAAATATGCTCCAGTAGTAAGAATATCTTCGATACGTCTGTTATTATCACTCGCTTCAATTCACAATTTAATTGTCCATCAAATGGATGTAAAAACTACATTTTTAAATGGTAATTTGGAAGAAGAAGAAGTGTATATGGAACAACCTGAGGGATTTGTTTCATTCGGACAAGAGAAGAAAGTTTGTAAACTCTTAAAACCTCTTTACTGATTAAAACAAGCTCCAATGCACTGGCATGAAAAATTTAATAAAGGCATGCTGTCAAAAGGGTTCAAAGTGAATGAAGCAGACAAGTGTATATACTCCACATACAAAGATGGAATATGTGTAATTGTCTGTTTGTATATGGATGATATGCTAATATTTGGTTCGAATATAGAAAGTATAATAGAAACTAAAAAATTTCTAGAATCTAATTTTGACATGAAAGATTTGGGAGAAGCAAATGTAATCTTAGGAATCAAAATAGTGAGAAAAGAAGGATCAATCTTATTAACACAATCTCATTATATTGAAAGTATTCTTAAGAAATACAATCACTTAGATCTCCCTTTGGCAAAAACACCCATCGATCCTAGTGTCAAATTAATGAAATATACTGGTAGATGTTGCGATCAGTTGAAATATGCCAGTGTGATCGGTAGTCCTATGTACGCCATGCATTGCACTAGACCATATATAGCATATGCTATAGGAATCTTGTGTCGATTCACTAGCAATCCAGCAAGAGAACATTGGAATGCAATATCAAGTGTTCTAAAATATCTGAAATGGACTATGAATCATGGTTTGGTTTTCAAGGGAGAACCATCAGTGCTTGAAGGTTACCGCGATGCAAGTTGGAACAACATAGAATCTAACTCTAAGTCCACTTCAGGATGGATATCAACAATAGGTAGGGCTGCCATATCATGAAGTTCTAAGAAACAAACATGCATCTCTGACTCGACTATGTTGGCAGAATTTATAGCACTTGCAGATGCATGTAAAGAGGTTGAATGGCTAAGAGAGCTATTGATTGATATTCCGATTTGGATGAAACCTACTCCAGCTATTAAAGTACATTGCGATAGTCAAACTACTTTGTACAAAGTGGCACAAAAGTCTTACAATGGTAAACAAAGACATATTAGCCTTCAACATCAATTTATTAGAGGATTACTCAAACAAGGAGTAATTACAGTCAACTATGTTGAATCAAAGAATAATTTAGCAGATCCTTTGACGAAAGGACTGACTAGAGAGATGATTGAGAAAACATCAATAGGAATGGGATTAAGATCTATGTAAATTCATTCTTTAATAGGAACCCTACTTATGTTTTGAAAAACAAACAAAGTTCAAAGGGTAAAAACAAGTTGAAGTATGAAATTGGTGATACATTAGAGTACAATAATAAGATCCCATTGTAAAAGAAAATTTTCTAGTGTATAAATTCTGCAAGATAGAGGATGATGTAAATTCTTAATGGGTTAAATTATAAGAAGGAGTGACTCGCAGAATCACATTAGTTAAAACCCACATATATGAATGAGAAAGTTAGGCCGCTTTCTATTAGATTAGACCGTCTCTATAACATTCATGAATTCAGGATATTACACAAGGCCATTAACGCGTAGGAACAAAGAATTGCACTGCTATGAAATTAGTATGTGTGATGACTCCGGTAAGTCACAAAAAGGGTCATTGGTTCAAGACACGTTCACCATAGCACCTTGACAAATTTTGAGTTGTTTACACTAAGTGAAAGTTTAAAGCCGTAAGCTACTTTCATATATGTACTACTTTCTATGGTGATGCTTAAGATATTGGTTTATAGGTGAAGTTTTGAAAAAAGGTGGTGAATGTTGAAAGTTTTTCCAAAACCTTTGTCAAATATGATCCCGTACGGAGGGGGGGTCCAGGGGGTGGCAACCCCCCAAAGTGGGGGTGCGGCAGCACCCCGTCCGAAACGGTATATTTTGTGTGGTGTTGAATTCGAATTCAATAGCCAATGGGAATAACCCTTAGACAATGGTCACTACCCTTTAAATCCAATGGACACACCTGTAGACGAACAGATGTTTCGTCGCCTATATAATAGAGCGTTCCCTCATCACGGACTTTACTTTCATTCTCTTTCTCGAATTCCTCTATCTTCTACATCATCTACTTAATTCTAAGTGCTTCTTCTGATCTGTGCAAGTAATCATAACTTGCATAGATAATCTCCATCGTATCCTGAAAGAAGGTTTTCAATCGACCCATTGTGATTTAGGAAGGGGAAAGCATTCTTGAAAGACAACGAATCTTTCGTTCCTTGGAGCGAATCTTAATCAATAATTAGTAACAATTTATAATTTATTTAAATCATTGTTAAGTCTATTGTAGAGAATGTCAACTCAAGATCGCTCAAATCAAAACATAACTTAGCGGAAGATGAGATCGTAGTAAACATGCAAAAACAACCAATCAGTAAATCAAAACAATCTCAACCCAATCCAATACCAATCTCAATCTCCGAACAAGAGAAAATAAAGAAGCAATAACTATAAGTATATCACATAGAGATTTATAGAGGTTCTACTGATGTCTTGCCAGCGTACGTCCGCTTTGAGGAGAACCTTTTATTAATAACAATAGAAGAGTACAAGAGATTGATTACAATGGTCAATTTCACCAGAAAAAATTGATTTTATAGAGAAAAGAATTGAAGAAGATTAGGATTGCCAAATCCCTAATTAGAAAAACATAGATTTTAATCTCTTGATTATCCTTTTTCTAGTGTCTTAATATTGGATCTGAAAATATCCTATATAGGGAGAGAGCAATTGCCGAAATTCCCCATGGATCCTTCACAAATCAACCTATAATATTTTTAGCCCGAAATAACTGATATACAGCCTCAGGCATTTTTCGAGAAGTGATAGACTTCTATCCAGAGCATCAGGAAATCTTTTCATGGACCCACAGACGTCTTTCCAATTTGCATCAGATGTTTGTCATAATATCTGCTTTGGTACAGATGTCTGTCTTGGGTGACAGATGTCTGTTAGGACTCTCGGGAAATTCCACCTATAAACTCAAATGTATGTCATGCCTACGACAGACGCCTGTCACTGAACCCTGCAGAAACCAAGCACCCTTTTGCCTCTAAATCCTTCATACAAGCTCCGATTTGCGAACCGTCTTGTACAACATGAAGATACTTCCATCCAATCATATAGTATCGCAAAATTTAGTGCTCCACCTCGATACTATATCCATCTCCACCATCAACATCGATGGTACCAAACCATCCACTACACCATATATGCAAATTTGGCTGTGTTTTGGGCCGTATCTAATACACTTAGGTATGGCTACAAGCCGTATCAAAAAACGACGTGTTTAAATATTAGATACACCCATAAGCAGTATCAAAATCAGAATTAGATATGGCTATAAGTCGTATCTAAAGTTTAAATAGATACGACCACTACACCATATATGCTAATTAGGCTATGTTTTTAGCCGTATCTAAAGCATTTGGGCATGGTAAAAAGCCATATAAAAAATGGCGTGTTAAATTTTTAGATACGGCTCAGAACCGTATCCCAATTTGATTACATACAGCTACTGGCCGTATCTAAAGCATAAGTAGATACAGCTATAAACTGTATCTTAAACGTGTGTGTGTGTATAAGCAGAAACTGCATCACATATTATTTGTAACACAAAACATATATAACACATGATACACTAATTCACAATTGTAACAGTAAACGAAACAATTGTATGAAATATTTCGTTACATTACAATATATAATGATACATGCTATTTGATTACATTACAATAAATAAGATACACACTGTTTCATTACATTAAAGAAGATACATAATGTTATATTACAATAAAGAAGATACGTATCGTTTCATAATTACATTACAATAAAGAAGGTAAACTTCATCTTATTAGCTTCATCCAATACAATACCAAGGTAATCTCAAACCAAACAAGAACCACTAGCAAAACCAAGCTTATTAGCTTCATCCAAAAGCCATCAATTAAAACTCAAAGTAGAGAAAACCGACAACTAAATCCATGCTTATTAGCATCATCCAAATCCACGCTTATTAGCTTCATCCAAATGACGGAGGCTGTTGCACGCACATGTTATAATAGTTAGGGGAGAATACAGGAATATATATGAGAAGGGGCAACAACAATCATCCATAAAAAAGTTATATAGTGAAATACAAAAATTTGTTTCATTTTTTCATACCAAAAACCAAAAATTTACTTCATATAATTTTTCATCTACAACTGTTTCCGTCGAGATTTCATAGATTGAAATCTTTGCATAATGGCTTCATTGTCAATTTCTTTGAAAATATCCTTCTTAATATATGCAACCAAACAAGCGTTGAGCCAATCATCTTCCACACGACTACGCAATCGATTCTTGATAATTTTCATAGTAGAGAAAGCTCTTTCAACAGTTGCAGTTGCTACAGGTAAACTCAATGCCAAGACAATGAGTTTGTACACAAATGGGTAAATTATATGTCTTTTTCTTTCTACCATTTTCTTTGCAAGAGTAGCTATGTCTTTAATCGCCAAAAACTTATCATTCGAATGCATATCCATAATATAAGTTTCAAGTTGATTCTCAAGTACCACAATATCATACATAGAAAAATATTTTGGATAAAATCGAGCAAATTTAAGCAACTTTGCAATGTTGAAAGCAGAAAATGAATCGATTGGATTAAGACTTCCCATACACAAAAGCAACTCGCTATTTTGCTCTGTAAACCGATTTTTTAGTTCCGAAAGTTGCAAATCTATGATAGTGTTGCAAACGTTAATGAAAAGTCATTAGTTATTCCTAAGATATTTTTCATCAAGTGCATGGTGAACACAAAGTCATATGAGCGCATTATGTCTAGCAAAAGTTGTGCATCGACCTTTTGTTCTGAACTAATACCGTCATCCACAATAATTTCTAACACCTCACGCACAGAAGTGAACATAGTAATTAGTCTAATAAGTGTACCATAGTGTGATCCCCATCGAGGCCACCAGGTCATTGAAAACTTGTTTTTTGATTCAATCCTTTTCCAGTAAGAATCTCTCCTTCAGTCAAAGCTTCAACATCAGATCAGTAAGGATCAGTGTACATGGTGCAATAATACACACAAATGAGCAGGGCAACACAAGTAAAAGTGTTTGAATTCAAGGTATACAAATACAGCATAAGTAAATGATAGAAAATACCCTGCTGCACTATAAAACCGAGGGTAATACCCCATTTAAACACAATAGCAGCAAGAATTCTAGGTATACAAGCACATGCAACTATCTATCTTTCATATTTTTGAACAAAGGCATGGAAATTTAAATTAAATCAGTTTAAACCCAATTCAAATTCAAATTAAACCCAAATTAAATGCAGTTCATATTTAAATTTAACCGTGATCTAGTACTCACCTCTAATGGTGACGAGAAGGATGGACATCGGTGGAGTGAGGCTTCGCCGATCAGCTGAAGGCAACGTGGGCTGACGATAACTCATGAACTGTGATGGATGGCTTATTGACAAAGGAAGTCGGTCGAGTACCAAAACACAAATTTTGGTATTCGGTGGTCGCCATTGCAAAATAAAAAGAGGGATAATTCGGCCAAAATTTTTGATGTGGCAAAACTCGATTGTGCCAGAATGGAGGTATGAAGGGAAAAATTTGATACGCATTTCATACGGTCCAAAGTCGTATCAAATGAACTGATCCGGGGCTTCGTCGATGGACGGTCAGATTAAGGGTGTTTGGGGTGGTGCAAATCGCAAAATGTAGTTTGATACGGCTTTGAGCACTATCAAATTTGATACGGCTTATAACCGAATTGTATATCTGCATCCCTGTGTGCCAAATTTGCTGATATGGTGTAGTGGGCTGCAAATCGTATCTCAATGCAACGGCTTTAAGCTGTATTTAAATTATTACTAGAGACAAACATAAACCATATCTACATTATCTGTGGATATGAATATATACAAAAGGCTAGTAAATATCATACAAACTCTATTTGACAAATTATAACAGTAAAAAAAATAACTGTACAAAATATTTCATTACATTACAATATGTAATGATACTTGTTGTTTCATTACATTACAATAAAGAAGATACATGTTGTTTCATTACATTACAATAAAGAAGATACATACTGTTTCATTACATTACAAAAGAGATACATACTGTTTCATAATTACATTACGATAAAGAAGGCAAACTTAGTATTTTAGCAACTTCGGCGACCGCTCTCCGCTTTTCAACTTTGACGATCGACCACTTCGATCCACAATTAATCCATTCACCAAACTAAAGGTTTAACTCCTTAGTTAAGAATTAACTAGGTGATTATCCAAGTGGATGCATTTTAGCTCACGCACTTGGTTTATGTATTCATGCTAACTTATGCATTCAACTAAGCACCAGGACTAGCAAAGAGAATAATATATCAAGTTTCATATGCTGCTTCACTAAATATTAGGAAAAAGCATTTAAAACTTGATAATATCTGCTTTGCTAGTCCTGGCGCTTAGTTAAATGCATAAATTAGGATAAATACCTGAACCTGCGGTGTGAGCTAAAGTGCATCCACCTAGTGAATCACTCAGTAATTCTCAACCAAAGAGTTAAAGCCTTCAGATTGGTGAGGCTTCACTGGTGGATCACCCAGTAAATTCTTAACCAAAATGGACATGCATCATCTTCGTCTATACTTGCAACCTAATTTTCATTAGAACAATGTTGAGTCAGAATATACATATACAACACACGTACAAATACACTGCACACATATATATAAATACACACATGATTAAGGTCAAGAGCACATGATCAACGCACGATCAAGGCTAGTGACAACTTGCAGCAGTCGAGTTAAATTATCAAATGCAACAACCCAGTTAAAGTTTCAGAGGTCAAGAGCGTATGATCAGCACTTGATCAAGGTCATGTGATATGATCAACACATGGTCAAGGCTAGTGACAACATGCAACAACCCAGTTAAAGTTTCAAATGCAAGGCATCACACTCAAGTGATCAAGCCAAAATCGGAGAGAACCAAAACAACACATGCAAGCTGCCAAAAAATTGGCATAACAAGAGTAGCATATAAATGAAGCAATACAGTTCACATATACAAGGTTGTGCATAGCAGCAGACACAACATGCCATAATGCCATGGCACAACAGAAAATGGTGAGGCAATGCCAAGTACAACAGGAAAAAGGTGATTCATGACCAAGGACAATGGCCAAGCATGCACATGGAAACAATGTTGACACATGCACGAGCCCTCAATAGCCAACTACCAGCCATTCAACACAAGTGCACAAGACCATGGAAACATCAAATAACAATAGTGCATGGCCAGTTAGGAGTAGGTTCATGTGCAAGAAAATTGACCATGACAGCACGACAAGGTAAAAGCGAGGAGCGGGTACAATACAAGACAAACCACAAACAAGCAAGCACAAGCTTAACAACTCAAGTGCAAAATGCCATAGTAGTACATAAGTGTACAAGTAAACAGAGAAAATGTACAAGACCATGAACAAGGCACATAGCTTAAGGAACAACAAAACAGTAGGCATTCAACATGCATGTACCAGATGACAGGTCAGACCAGCCATTGCATACAAACCAGGTGCCAATGACATTGAACACAAGAAGGCCAGGTTCAAATGCTAACATAGACACATGAATAAATCAAGTGAAAATGCATGAACAAACGGTTGTTCAAGCCAGTATTAAGTTTCCAACATCATGACAAATAGTGAAAATGGCACATCACAAGTAAAAGTGCACAACATAACAGCATGCAAGAAAATGGGAGATTTGTTTTTGAACACAAGCAAGAATATGTGAAACATTACAAAACTGTCTGAAAATACCCAATTCGAACTCAATTTAAGCCCTTTAACATAATAGCAGCATGAATTCGAGGTAGACAAGCACATATCTATCATTCATATTTTTGAATCAAGGCATGGAAATTCAAATTAAACCCAATTCATATTCAAATTAAACCCATTTTAAACCCAATTCAAATTCAAATTAAACCGAGCCATACTCACCTTCAGTGGCGACGAGAAAGATGGACAGTGGTGGACTGATGGTTCACTGGTCACCTGAAGGCAGCGCAAGTTAACGACCAAGATGGACAATAGTGGATGGTTTGTTGATAAAGGAAGATGGTTCGCCAAATACCAAAACCCTAACTTAGATTTTCAATTACAACAAAAATTAAAAAGAGGGAAAAAATCGACCGAAAGTTTTGAAGTGTTAAAACTAGATGGTGCCAAGAAGAAAATAGCGGGGGAATATTTTGAGGATTTCATATTGCCAAAAGCCATATCAAATGAACTAATCGGTGCTTTGTTGATGTATGGTTAGATCTTACATATTTGATGAGGTGCGAATTGCCAGGAGGAAAGTTGATACAGCTACGAGCAATATCAAATTTGACATGGCTAAAAGCATTATCAAATCTCTGCATCCTTGTGTGCCAAATTAGCATATATGGTGTAGTGATCCTCTACCTTCAACTAAGAAAGTTTGAATGTTTCCCCAATGAGCTCTAGCATAGCCACCGTCCATTACACTCCACCAATGAGTTCAGGCACAACTCCCACCTGCCAATGAAATGTTGAAAACCCTAACTTTAGAACTAGTCTCACCAAAAGACCAACTTATCAAGAAGATGGAACTCTAATCTCTCACTGATACTCTTCTCTATCTATCACCAAGTTTCTCTCTCAACCGTGCCACCCCGTGGCACCTAGCACCTCTATAAGCAAATTAAGTTCGAGCAATGCTCGAACTTCCCAACCGGTAATGTCGTAGTAAACATATCTGCCGCATTATCCTTTGTGTGTACTTTCCAAAGGCATACTTGCTTGTCTTCGTCCATGGCTACTAAAAATGACTCCCTCATCTCAATATGCTTGGTCCGTGAGCTAAACGCCAAATTCCCTGCCAAATGAATAGAACTTTGGCTATTACATTGAACATCAACACTATCATGTTCAAAACCCAAGTCACTTAACAATCGCTTTAAATAGAGTGCTACCTTTGCTGCCTCCACCGTAGTTATAAACTCCGCCTCCATAGTGGATAAAGCAACTACGGTTTGCAATCTCGATCTCTAACTTATGGTTGTACCACTAAGAGTGAAGATATATTTGGAAGTTGATTTTCTCCGATCCCTACCACCAGCGTAGTTTGAATCATAGTAACCAACCAACATGCAATTCTTCTCTTTACTACCCCTAGAAACAAGACAATGAGATGGTGTACCTTTCAAGTATCTCAAAATAAGCATCACTGCTTCCCAATGTGATTTCCCTGGATTAGCCATGAACTGACTAACCACTTCGACGGCGTTTACAATATCGGGTTTTGTACACACCATGACATACATCAAACTTCCAACCGCACTAGCATATGGCACCTTTTCCATATAAGCCTTGTATTTATCCTCGATAGGTGATCTGTTCCTCGAAAGCTTTACATGAAAAGGTAAAGGTGTATTTGACGCCTTTGCATCCTCCATGCTAAACCGGCAAAGCAGTTTTCTAATATATTCTTTTTGAGTCAATTTCAACTCAAAATGCTTTTGATCCTTTTCAATCTCCATGCGCAAAATCTTCTTTGCTTCTCCAAGGTCTTTCATCTCGAATTCCGCCTTAACTTTAATTTTGACTTGTTGATTGCCGCCTTGTCCTTAGAAGCAACGAGCATATCATCAACATACAAGAGTAAATACACCCAACAATCATTTCCCAACTTCTTGAAATAAATACAAGCATCCTTAATGCTTCGATGGAAGCCACTTTCAAGCATGAAATGATCAAATCTCTTGTACCATTGCCTAGGTGATTGCTTAAAACATATAGCGATTTCTTCAACTTGCAAACTAATCAAGACTTACCATCTACAATAAACCCTTTCGGCTTCTCCATGTAAATGTCTTCATCCAAGTCACCATGCAAGAAGGCGGTTTTCACATCAAGTTGTTCCAACTCCATGTCATGTATAGCAACTATGGAAGTGATATCTGGATAGAAGTATGTCTCACAACCGGTGCGAAGATCTCATCATACTCCTTTTCCTTTCTCTATGCAAACCTCTTAGCCACTAGTCTAGCTTTGTATCTTCCGTCATCCTTGTAACAACCCGCATTTTACATATCGGAGGATCGTAAAATATTTTTATTTAATTTCATGAGGATTGTATCATTCTCATATTTAAATATGTTGGTTATAGAGATGTGAGATATGTCCATAATTTTTACCACTTATATTTGTGACCATTTTCCCTTGCCGGTTTTGTACATGGCATAACTTTTGAGTGGGATTGAATCAGGTGCTGAGATCAATTTCATTGGAAAGGAAATGATGTTTCCAATTCCTTAGAGTGGTCACATTAAAGATTTGATTCAGCAGTTTGGGAGAATAACTGTTTTAGTGCTGTACAATTTCTGGACAGGCTAACTAGTCATTAGTGGGCTGATTTGGTATGGCCCTTTGGTGGATTGGTTAGGTGGCTATAAATAGGGAGCAGAGGCAAGGAGAATGGTTTACTTTCTTCATTTCTTATTTGGTTGGGGTTCAAGATTCTCCCTACTCCAATCAAATACATCTCTCCTCCGTTGAAATCTTAGATCTACAATAGAAGATTGAAGATCTACATGAAGGAAGGCTAGATCTACATCAAGAGAGAGAAGATCACATCAAATTGGGAGATTTGAAGATCGTTCTTTACTGTTCGGATTAGAGATTAGTTGATTTCAAGACATTTTGAAGATTTGGTGAGTGATAAACATCTCTCACATGGATTCAGTCGAATATACGGATTGTTTGATCTTATTTTCATCATTTCAAGTTGTTTACACCTAAATCTATATCATGTAAGTGTATTTTCATTTGAATCACCATAAGATCTAATCTATCAACTTAAATCGGTAAATTTCTGTGTTAGTTCATGAGTTATTGCAAATTATATCCATTTGTGTAATTCGTTTATTGTTTACCATGAATTGGGTGAATTCTACATAATTATATGGTGATATGGTTATTTGATTCATTGGATATTTGGGTGAATTGGTCGACTTGGGTATTGAATGGATCTAGTTGTATAAGCGTGAAATCGAGTTCATATGGATGAATCGAAAATTTCATGGATCGGAAATTTCATGGATCGGCCAAGTTTTTTAGGTGGGACGGATAAGGTAACGTGGCATGGATCAAAGAAATGCAAAAGAATGGTTCAGCAAGCATTTGGAGATGGATCGGTAGCATTCACAAAGATATGGATCAATCAGGTTTTCAGAAGATGGATCGACAACATTAAATTGCTATGGATCAGCACATTTTCAAAAGATGGATCGACGGTCCTTTTAATAGATCGGTAACGTTTCCTAAAGCGCTGTGTTTCTGATGGATTGGGCTTATTTCCTAAAGCATGGATCGGGCAAGTAAAAATGTTGGATCTACCGAGTTTTAGAGGAGGATTCAATGGATCGGGCAGACCGATCCATGATGAACTGGTGATGAACAAAAACATTTCAAAACACTGTGGATGGAAACTGAAATGTTGTGATTATGATTTATAGCAAAAGATGAAACGTTGTATGTTTTGGTTCGACTATTGTTGTGGCTTCGAAGTAAATTCAAGACGGAATGTTCAAGGTGTTTTAAAGTGTTCGTTGATCATCGTAAAGCAACAAATGTGAAGATGACTCGAGATGATTTGAGCTCGTGGATAATGGCTGCTCAAGATGATTTAAGCTTATGAATGGTTGTCGATGATGATGACCAAAGATATTGTAGGCCGAGGAGTTATCATTACCGTAGGTTCTAGTGGGCTCAAAGCAAGGGTATAATAGGGACACCTAAAAGACTAGATGGTTATTCGTGTACCATATGTATCGATGAAAGGCCTAAATACGTATCGATGGAAGGTATATGAATTTTCTGCTAGAACCGAGGTTACTATTAACCCTTGATGGATGGCATGATGATATGCCAGCTATAAGATTAACGATGTTTTCAAGGTAGGAATGGCGGTGATAGACAGAGTCATGGATGATGATTGTTTTATATGCATAATCTTGTGTATATTATTCGACGTCGAAGGAGATATCTCTTGGGAGCTTGCCTGATGTTTGTTTAGTCCTTCGGGGCTTGTACTTGGAGGATGTCGAGTTTGATTAGGATGGCCTACGCTTGATAACTGGTTGCTATGAATGTACTGTTTGTCTCTATTTGATTATTTGTAAAGGCTATCATTGTCGGATATGGAGGAGGTGTGTTGGGTTCTTCTCTGATGATATGAATGGTAGATTAGATGATTAATTTGCCTATTCTTATATACTTTATTGATGATGTTAGATAGTTCTTTTATCGCTTATTAAAACTGTTGTCTGACTCAAGATTTTATTTTTCCTCTTATATCCTTTTGCTGTTCATCCAGTTTTGGATGGGAAGACTGAGTAGCAGGTGACAGATCTAGACGAGGACGATGCTGCTGAGCGATGACGAGCAGGAGACTTTTGTATTTGTTTTCTACTACTTACTATATACTTTTTCCGCTGTTATGTTGATGTATTCTCTGGATGACTGTAGGAGGCATCTTGTACAGACTATTATGGTGTAATCCAATGTTGTATGGATATTTCATGATGGTATGAAAAAGTTTAAGATTCTACTCAAACCTGCTTCACTATTAATGCCTGTTATATATGTTCTATTATATTTTATCTCTCTGCGCTGTGAGTTATGCGACAGGTCATGCATACGTTATCTTACTTTGATGATCATCCATAGCTGCCTGGTATGTCTTTCAGTGCATTATTTCTCTTGTTAAGTGTGGGAGTTATAGGCGGTCATCACATTTGGTACCAGAGCTCTGATTAGTCGATTTTAGATAAATTTCGAAGACGTAATGACGTATGAGAGGCACATTTGTAGATTTCTGATAGATGTATACTATATTATATTATATAGTATAATAGCGCTTGAACTCTATTTGCAATTTTCTCATGTGTGGACTAATCATTCTATTTTTCAGATTTAGAATGAGTCGTCGAATGTCAAGACATACTGCTAGAGTGGGGACTGTTCCTGGAGGGGGTGATGGAGGTATACCAGAATACCCAGCTATGTTCGAGACCATGATGGTAGTGATCATGAGGAGGGCCCCCACTCTAGAGACAACCGCGGTAGATGTAGGGGTTCAAGTGCAAGTGCCTATGGCTGTGGACTTCGCAAAGCTATGCAAATACTTAACTACTCTAGGAGGGAAGTTATTCGAAGGGACATAACTGATTGAAGAGATTCAAGGGTGGCCGAATACTTGCATTCAGATTTTTGGAGACTTGGAAATTGATAATGCAACAGAGAGGAAGCTTGCATCAAGACAACTCAAGGGATGAGTTGTGGATTTGTAGAACTCTGTCACTCTCCAAACTCCAGAAGATGAGATTTCTTGGAATCAATTCCTAGTCAAGTTTGAGACAAAGTTCATTTTCCATCGTTCAGAAGTCTATTCTATTTAAGAAGTTTGTCGAGTTAAAGAAGAATGGTAAACCAGTGTTGGAACGTGTTTCTGATTTGAATCCTTGTCCAAGTATGCTCGTTCATATGTCGAGACTCCTTATCAGAAGAACGAGAAGTTTGTCATGGGCTTGGACAAATACCTTTCGAGTCGGCTAGTTGATCACTTAGACGACACTTATGAGAAGATCGTCAAGAAAGCTCTGAGTCATGAGAGTTTATTTCCCAAGGAAGAGACTGTTGTGGAAGCTAAAGAGGAACTGAAACCGCAGCAAGGTGGTAATAATAAAATAGGAAGCAGCAACAATAGAAAGGGAAAATGTCCAGAAGAAGTAGAAATAAGAGGTGATTTGCTACAACTGCCAGTAGAAGGGCCATTATTCCAAGGATGGTAAGAATCCGAAAGTTGAGAGGAAGTGCTACAACTGTGGCAAACCTGGGCATGAAAAGAAGGATTGTCAAGAACCAGCTAAAGGAAAGCAGATTGTGAAGGCATACGCTTTGGAAGCTGTGTCGTCTTCTTCGAGGGCTCCTACAACGGAGGAAAAAGGAAAGAGCGTCGTCGTTCAAGTTATTCTTTCCATTAGAGATGTTTCAGTTCGAGTATTGTTTGATACTGGAGCATCGCATTCATTCATTTATAATGAGCATGTGTGCCGCTTGGGTTTGGAACTCGAAATTTGTGACAGACCTTCGGTGTGAATAACCCAGTAGGGGGTTCGTCCAGCTTGTGTTATCGATTCATGGTTTCTTCTATGTATATGATTGATTTGTTTTGAACTTTGTTAGATTTGAGATTATTTTGGATATGGACTGGCTCAAGAGGTATGTGGCAAAGGTAAATTGTGAGAAGCTCGAGGTGATAGTGGGAATGTGGAAGGGTGAATGGTTTTGATTCAATGTAAGCCCGAAGATGGTGTCTTCATAAGCTACTTATATTCTCTTGTGATTCCACAGGAAGACATCTCATTAGTGCAGATCGCTAGTGAGTTTGTTGATGTATCTGATGAGGTCAAAGGGTTGCCACTACATCGCGAGATTGAGTTCAGCATCAATTTGGTCGAAGGTGCTAGACCTATCGTCATGCCTCTTAGCCAAATGGAGCCTAAGGAATAGTGAGAGTTAGAGGTGCATGTTTGTGACCTTTTAGGAAAAGGATTCATTCAGAGAAGCATATCCGAATGGGGTACACCAGTTGTGTTTGCAACCAAGGCCGATGGGTCTTTTAGTTTGTGTGTGTATTATGGTGAGTTGAACAAGGTGACCAAGAAGAATAATTATCTGTTGCGGAGGATAGATGACTTATTCGATCATCTTCACGAGGCCAAGGTGTTTTCTCAGATGGATTTGGCAACGGGATTCCGCCAGTTGAGGGTGGCAAAGGATAGTGTGTCAAAGACAACTTTTAGGACATTATCCGGTTTCTTCGAATAGTTGGTGATGCCATTTGGATTGGCTAATGCACCATCGCATTTTGTAGATATTATGAATAGCGTTTTCAGAGATCAGTTGAACAAGTTCATGCTTGTGTTCATGGAAGATATTCTGGTTTACTCCCGGAATGAGGAAGAGCATAATATGCACTTGAGAGTTGTTTTGGAAATCTTACGAAAGCATCAGCTGAGAGCTAAGTTTTCAAAGTGTCACCTCTAGAGGAGCAAAGTGAGGTTCTTAGGCCATTTGTTTCTTGAAATGGAATAACGGTTGATCCCGCTAAGGTGGCAGCAATCCGGGACTGGGATAGACCAAACAATACGAAGGATGTCTGGATCTTCCTTGGGTTGGCGGGATATTATCATCATTTTATCAAGAATTTCTCCAAGATAGCTGCATCATTATCAGGATTGATGAAGAAGAACCAAGTGTTCACATGGGATGCTAAGTGTGAGAAGGCTTTTGGAATCCTGAAAGAGGGACTGACAAGTGCTCCTGTTTTGACCATTCCAAGTGGGAATGAAGAGATAGTGGTATACATCGATGCATGCGGTACTGAACTTAAAGAGGTGCTGATGCAAAAGGACAGAGTTGTGGCCTACGCAAGTCGACTGGTGAAGTCGCACAAGAGGAATTATCCAACTCATGATTTGTAGTTGGTAGCGATCATGTTTTCTCTGAAGATGTAAGACATTACCTATTGGGAGTTCGATTCGGGCTATTTACAAATCACAAGTCATTGAAGTACCTTTTCTCCCAAAAGGATTTGAATCTTCGGGAGCAACGATGGTTACAGTTTCTAGCATCATACGATTTTGGTATAGCCTATACTCCTGGTAAAGGTAACACAGTGGAGGATGCATTAAGTCAAAGACACGCAAGTTTGGGAGCAATGTATGGAAGCACCTCGAGTACTTGGCAGGATTTGATTTCAGACCTCGATGTGAGTTAGAGTCTGAAATGTTGGCAAACTTATCGATAAGACCTACTCTCATCGAATGGATTGGCGAAAGCCAAAAGGGTGATGCAAAGTTTGTTGAGATCATCCAGAAGTTGGAATCAGAGGATAAGGAATTCGAGTTGACTTCAAAAGCAAGGACGACTGGTTGTTCCTGATATCGATGGACTAAGTTACGAGGTTCAAAGGGAATGTCATCACTCAAAGTTGATGATTCATCCCGATGGTAATAAGATGCATCAGGACACGAAGCGAGCTTATTACTGGGAAGGGATGAAGAGGGATGTTGAAAATTCATTTCAAAATGTATGAACTGTCAGTTGGTAAAATTTGAACAAAAGAAGCCAAGTGGACTGCTTCAACCATTGGAAGTTCCTACGTGGAAGTGGGAGCTGATATCAATGGATTTTATCGATGGACTACTTAGAACCACGGCATGAAACAAAGGAATTTGGATCATAGTAGATCGCTTGACCAAGAGTGCAAGGTTTATTCCTGTCAGATCAACGTAGTCATCAAAGTTGGATGAGCTTTATATTAAATGGATAGTTTGATTCCATGGTATCTCGAAGAGCATAGTGAGTGATCGAGATCCATTATTCATGAGTCGATTTTGGAAGAGTTTGCAAGAGACTTTGGGAACCGAGTTGTGTTTTAGTATGGCTTATCATCCCCAGACTGATGGTCAAACCAAGAGGGTTAACTGAGTATTGAAAGATCTCCTTAGGGCTTGTGTATTGGACTTTGGCGGTTGTGGGAAGACCATCTACATCTAGTTGAGTTTAACTATAACAGTAGCTACAAGTCGAGCATTGGAATGGCACCATACGAGGTGTTGTATGGTAGACCGTGTAATTCTCCAGCATGTTGGTTAGAGACTGGAGATAAGCTGATACCTGGGCCAGAAATGATAAGAGAGACCTCGTATTGTATCGAGATCGTTCGACAATGGATGAAGGCAGCCTAAAACCATCAGAAGAGTTACGTCGGTAAGCATAGAAAAGATTTGGAATTCGACATTGGTGACACGGTTTTCGTGAAGATTTCTCTATTGAAGCATGTTGTTTGGTTCGGAAGTAAAGGAAAGTTAGCTCCAAGGTTCGTTGGACCGTTTACGATAGTCGAGCTGATTGGAAAGCTCGCATACAGATTAGATTTACTCGAGAAGATGTCGAGTGTGCATAATGTTTTCCATATGTCATTTCTAAGGAAGTGCGTACATGATTCGAATGTGGTGGTATTTCCAAAATAGTACGAAGACCTAAAAGTCGAGACCGTAGTTACTAGACCTTGTAAGCCGCTTCGCGTGTTGGGGAATGACACGAAACAACTTAGGAGGAAGACGGTTAAACTAGTCAAGCTACAATGGAGTGAGGATGATGATGATTGCACATGGGAAACGGAAGAGGGTATTAAGATGATCCATCCAGAACTCTTTGTTGGTATGTGTAACACCCCGTGAATTCTATAACGTTAAACTTCACGAATTAAAGTATAATTAATTATAAATGATGGAATCAAGGGAAATGGGTTACGCCATTGCACTCGTCTCGAAATTCTGCTTGGGATAGAGTCCAAGTTTGCGTAAAACGGATATCGTATGAAGAAGATATAGACGAACGAAGTTGGGCGAAAAACCAGAAAACAGGTCAGAATGCACTGGCGCACTTGGGAAGTGCGCCAGAACAGAAATGAACTGGCGCACTTGGGAAGTGCGCCAGTACATTTTTAGCCTAGCGCACCTGCCAAGTGCGCCCAAGTCAGATTGAACTGTTGGTCAGGTCCTGGCTGGCCAGATCAGGGTCTGGTCGAATTCTGATGCTTGGCTGAGTCACTAGGGCTTACGTGTCACCTTTTGAGTGGCTCTTTGAACTTTGTATGGCCTAGATTCCTCCTATCTTCATCCGACGGCTCAAAACAATTTAAAATTCTATAAATACAACTCGAACCTAACCCTAAACTCACACAAATAATAGAATACAATAACCGTCATGCTGCTGGAAAGGAACTAGGAATGGCCGTCAATTAGAAACCCTAGAGACAAGCCAACAAGCCTAAGAGACGAATCAAATTAAAAGAAGATCAAAGCTTAATCAAATCATTCAACGCAACTTTGCTACCCAAAGGAGAGCATCTCCAAATCAGAATAACAGAAACCAGAAAACAAGAATTCATCACACGTTGTAAGTATAGTAACCTTTCAGAATATGAATAAAAACTGTGATGTGATTCGATGTATATGAAAATAGAATTGTGTTATTATTCTATGTATTGTGATGGTTCTATCATGACTTATGTATTGATGTTTGTGGCATAAAATTGATTGATGCAAGCCTATTGAACAATTGTACTTGCAAGTTTGTGGCAAAAATTAGAACTTGGTCATTTTATGTATATGGCGATGGCATGGACTATGTCTAAGTTGGAATTTATGTAAACATGTTATAGACCTTTTTTATTGTTCTTATGTTTATTTGCAAGTATAATTAGATCTATGTTTCATAAACTATGCAAGTTCATTTGCAAGTATAATTGGACCTATGTTTCATCGAGTATAATTAGATCTATGTTTCATAAACTATGCAAGATTTTGTCTATTTGCAAGTATAATTGGATCTATGTTTCATAAACTATGCAAGATCATAGGCTATATGATTAGATGTTAAAATTGTACATTTTGGTGAACATACATCATGCTAGTCTTGTGTTTGATATTATGCCAAGTTAAACATGTTTAAACACAAGCTTGTATTTGCCTAAACTATGCCATTTCATATGTCACCTACTTAGTCATACTTTGATTTGAATGCAAGTTCACATGACCCATGTTATATGTTAGTTGAATCGCCAAATTGCAAGTTCATGCGCCAAACACCTTTATGTATTACATGTTCATATTGATTATGCCAAAAATGCCAAGTTTACGCCTATGTCTCGTTTACGTTTATGAATTCCCTTATGCTTATTTGTGTGCGCTAAATTAGGCTAAGTTTTTAGCCTAATATTATATGTTAAAAACTAGACGAACGAATATTAGGCTAAGATTTGTTAGCCTAATGTTTAAACGGGGGAACATTGGGAATATTTGAAAACTTGACATAAAAATATATTGAATTGGCATGTTTGTCACATGCCAAAATTGGTGGCATTTAAATGGTATAAATTCTTATACCAAAAATGTTAAACTTGGAATGTGGGCCATAATATTTAATTGTTGACAAATTTACATATATTCAGCAATAAAGACAAATATGTAAATTTAGAAAACACGATATGCTTAACCCGAGGTTGGATTGAGTTGTGATGTAAACCTGCCCGGACCCGCCCGGCTGTCCAGTAGTCACAACAATACCTATCCAATGTGGGTGGTTAAGCATTGAGCCCAATAAGGACCCGAGGTTAGACTGAGCTACGGTGTAAACCTTCCCGGAACCGACCGGCACATCAAGTAACCGTAGCAATACCTGTCTAATGTGAGTGGTCTGGTGCTCCTAAGAGGCTAAGAACAGATGGTAGGGTTAAGTCAACTATAACACTTAACCAAATTCAACATGTTAACAAGAATTGATATGTGGGGTTAGGTAAATACAGACACTTAACCACTTAACATGTTTGACTAGGAAATCCTGGTAACGAGGAACCCGTTTCAGCAGTAACCCAAAATTAGGTATCAACGGCACCCTGAAAATAGGCAGGGTGGGGCACGATTACTGGGCTGATTGTAAGCGGTCAAACGACGGCGGTGGGTGCACAGTGCAGGTCTAACTGGGTGCGGGCGTGCACACACTCTGGAGCAGACAACCAGGGCACTGGGGACACCAGTAGTATAACATATGTCTTCTAATTTTGTGTTGGGGCCGCCACCATGGGTCTTGATACACCCCATGGTGGGACCAGCATAGGTATCTACAATTCTTGGGGGCCGTATGACACATGTTAACACGAGTAGGAGCCGATCTTTAATAAGAATGGGGATCACTTCACCCTCACCATGGGGTGCCAGTTAGAATGAATTCAAATAGGTGCAGAGATATAGTATGGGTGTGATAGTACATTCGACACTTCCTTAGCTTGTGACACTTTCCTATTTTTAGTTTATATCCATCATATCCTTTTCTTATTCACATATTGAAGAGTTACTAGATTTACTCAGGCTTTATGTCTGACCCTATTTTCTTTTCGTCTTCTTTTCTTTCGTTCCCCCCCCAAGGTCCACAGGGAGGAAACAGCTCAACTCAGTCAGGCTCTTTACAAGCACCAAGAACGTAGATGTATGATTTGGATCTTTCTTGCTCGGATAATGGCTTTGGATATCACTATGGGATTTTTGTCACTTTATTTATGTTTTCATGCTTCTTTTATAATCAAGGCAGTTATGAGGTTGTAATGTTGAAAGTATTTTGAGACAATTATGGAAATTTTTGTTTGATACACGTATTGATGAAATAAAAGTTTGTTTGGTTTCCGCTGTTTAAAATATGTGTATTTATATCTGTCTTGAGTTCATCTGTGGCTTTTACTTATAAACCTCCACCAAAGTTAAGGCATTCCCTTTGTGAGTGACCTTAATGGAGGTGGGGTGTTTGACTTGGTATCAGAGCATAGGTTTACCAGACAAGATAAAAGTTTTTGAAAATTGTTTCCAAAAAGAAAGTTTAAAGAAGCATTTTTTTAGAAAAAATAGTGTTATATTTATAAAAAGACAAAATCCCCCAAAGCCATGTGACCTATCTATCCTTCTCTATCCTTCGTTTTGAATCTTTCCTTTCTGTTTCAGCATGTCTGGAGACCTTAACCTTCCGGAAGGAGTGCCGATTCCCGGCTGGTTTAGGAGGTACTTAGAAGCAAGGGCCAATGGCGCGGGCCCAGCAGACATCCCTCCTCCAGTGGTCGCGGTTCCTCCTCCTCCTCCACCTCCTTGTGGAAATGCCTTCGCAAAAACATGTAGAGACTTCAAGGCTATGGGTGGAAAAGACTTTTATGGGATAGAATCTTTTGTTGAAGCAAGAAACTGGTTAAAGGAGACTGAGGATTTGTTTGTCATCTTTGGGGTGGATGACAGGCAAAAGATGCAACTTGCGGTGTGGTTAATTAAGGCTGAAGCTTCCTATTGGTGGGAAGTTACTAATGCTCAGAGGGCGGTGGAAACATGGGAAGACTTCAGGACAAGGTTTGAGATGAAATTTCTCTCCCAAGCCGAAAGAAGCCTGCAAATGGAAAAGTTTTTAACTCTGAAACAGGGAAGCATGACGATCAGGGAATATGTTAATCAGTTTAATCAGCTGGCCAGATTTGGGCTAGACATAGTAAACACCCAACACAAGAAGGCACTTCGCTTCGTCAAGGGTTTGAATGAGCCTCTACACAGCCTTGCCATGACCCATGTATCCACGGGTGCGACTTATGAAAGCCTAGTGGACATGGCATTGCTACACGAGGAAGACCACATCAAGAAAGAAACTAAGGGGGAAGAGAAGAAAGAAGGTCTACAAGCAAAGAAAGCAGACTTCAAGAAAGGAGGGAAGAACAATAAGCCCCGTGAGAAGAGAAAGTGCAATTTCTGTGGCATTGTGGGCCATATATCAAAAGACTGCCGGAAAAGGAAGGCGAAGATGGGTGGCTGCTTCCATTGTGGAGAAACTGGACACCAAACTAAGGACTGCCCAAAGAAGAAAGGGCAGGGACAGAAAGCCGGATCCACTTCAGGGGGTCAGGTTCATGCGCTAGTGGCACCTCAGCAGGAACGAGGTAGTAATATTTCTGTAGAAAGTGTAGTCTATCTTTATGATCATCCAGTTCGTACACTTTTTGACTCTGGCGCATCACACCCTTTTATTTCGTCTGCCTTAGTAGAATCTCTGCATCTAGACACTAGTATCGTAGAAGATCCCTTAGTAGTTTCAAATCCAATTGGGGGCTCCGCTTACTTGTCAATGGTTTTTTTGGGTTTGAAAATCTCTATTCTCAGCGTTGAGTTTAGTTGTAATGCCTTTGTTTTGGGCTTCTCGGGATATGGTTTGATCTTAGGCATGGACTGGTTATCCAGTAATAGTGCCATTCTTGACTGTGAGAAAAGAGTAGTTATACTCTTGACTCGGCTTGGTAACACTCTAGAAATTTCTTGTAATCCTTTAATGCAGTTATGTTTAGTTATCTAGAGTCGCTTGATGCTTCTGATGAGAATTTGCAATCAGTTAGAGTAGTCCGGGAATATCCGGATGTCTTTGAGGAAGTGAAAGGCTTACCTCCGAGGCGGGAAATAGACTTCTGCATATATCTTGTGGATAAAGCAAAGCCTGTAGCTTTACCTATCAGACACATGGCTCCAAGGGAGAGAAAGGAGCTCAGTAAGCAGGTTAAAGAACTTCTCAAAAAGGGGTTCATTAGACGGAGCATTTCAGAATGGGGTGCTCCAGTGGTGTTCGCAACCAAAGCAGACGGTTTGCTTCGCCTTTGCGTTGATTATAGGGAGTTAAACAAATTGACCAAGAAAAATAGGCACCCTCTTCCCCGAATCGACGATTTGTTTGATCAGCTTGTAGGTGCGACGGTCTTCTCCCAACTTGATCTGGCAGCTGGGTTCCATCAGCTAAGAGTAGCTGAAGACAGCATTGATAAGACAACGTTCAGAACCCCAGACGGTTTCTTCGAGTGGCTTATCATGCCTTTCGGCTTGACAAACGCACCCGCTTATTTCGTAGACCTAATGAGAAGTGTGTTCAGAGAATTCCTCAACAAATTTGTGGTTGTCTTCGTAGATGATATCTTAATCTTCTCAAAGAGTGAGGAAGAGCATGCTTAGCATCTGAAAGAAATCATGGATACTCTCCGTGCACATCCACTAAAATCCAAATTCTCCAAGTGTCACTTCTGGAGAAAAGAAGTAAAGTTTCTTGGGCATATAGTGTCCAAAGAAGGGTTGGCTGTGGACCCCGCGAAAGTAGTGGCGGTGCAAGATTGGAAGACACCAAGAAATGCAACCGAAGTTCGAAGCTTTCTTGGGCTAGCCAGTTTTTATCGAAAGTTTATTAGGGATTTCACGAAAATCTCAGCCCCACTCACAAGGCTAACAAAGAAGAATCTGGCGTTTGCTTGGGATTTGGACTGTGACATTGCTTTCCAACGATTAAAAAGGGCTCTCACAACAGCCCCAGTTCTAACTCTGCCTGACGGAAGCAAAATGTTCACAGTATACACGGATGCATGTGGAACGGGACTAGGCGCAGTTCTAATGCAAGAAGGAAGGGTAGTAGCTTATGGCGGAAGACAATTGAAAGTTCATGAAAAGAACTACCCAACCCACGATCTTGAGTTAGCCGCCATCGTCTTTGCACTTAAGTCTTGGCGCCATTATCTCCTAGGTGAGAAGTTTGAATTATACACTGACCATAAATCGTTGAAATATCTCTTCTCCCAGAAGGATCTTAACTTGAGGCAGCAAAGATGGATGGAGTTTCTTGCCTCGTATGATTTTGAAATTTCCTATACTCCCGGAAAAGGCAACGTGGTAGCAGACGCGTTGAGCCGAAAGAAACTGACCCTAAGCCCTCTCTTTGTGGAAAGGCAAAACCTGGAGTATATAGCCAGTTTTAACATTAGGCCCTCCTCGGATTTTGAACCGGGTTTGTTAGCATCTCTCGAAGTATGCCCCACTCTCTTAGACTCAATAGGGGCAGCACAACGTGAAGACCCTCAGCTTGTTAATGTGATTGATAAACTTATTAGGGGTGAGACTTCTAGTCACCTCAGTAGATACGCCATCGATGATAAGGGTTGGCTGAGACGAGATGGAAGATTATGCGTCCCACAAGCAAAGGAGTTAACAAAGAAGGTTCTCGAGGAAGCGCATCATTCCAATATGACTATACACCCTGGCGGTGATAAGATGTACAAGGATATAAAAAGGACTTTCTTTCGAAATGGCATGAAGCAAGACGTGGCAGATTTCGTTTCTAAGTGCATGACCTGCCAACGGGTCAAGGCGGAACAAAAGAAGCCTGGAGGACTACTTCACCCTCTAGAGGTCCCACGGTGGAAGTGGGATAACATTTCAATGGACTTCATTGATGGACTGCCTAGGTCGAGAAGAGGCAACACTAGCATTTGGGTAATAGTGGATAGGCTTACTAAAAGCGCCCACTTTATACCTATCAAGAGTAGAAGGACTGCCGCATCTCTAGCATCTCTTTATCTCAAGGAAATAGTTCGACTCCATGGGATACCTTCTAGCATTGTTAGTGACCGAGACCATATCTTCACGAGCGAGTTTTGGCGGAGTCTGCAAGAAGCTGTAGGCACGCAGTTATGTTTGAGCACGGCCTATCACCCCCAAACCGATGGCTAGACAGAAAGAGTGAATAGAGTTTTAGAGGATCTTTTAAGACTTTGCGTTCTTGACTTTGGAGGGACGTGGGAGGATCACCTTCCTTTAGTGGAATTTGCCTACAACAATAGCTACCAAGCTACCATCGGCATGGCACCCTTCGAAGCCTTGTATGGAAGACCGTGCAAATCACCAACTTGTTGGTGGGAGCCTACAGATAAGCTTATACTTGGGCCAGACATGATTCAAGAAACTTCAGAGAAAGTGGACTTGATACGTAGGAGAATGAAGACAGCCCAAGACAGACAGAAATCCTACACCGACAAGACCGACCTTGAGTTTGAGATTGGGGACAAGGTTTTCCTTAAGGTATCCCCTTTAAGGAATGTCGTTCACTTTGGATCCGCAGGAAAGCTAGCACCAAGATTTGTAGGACCGTTCCTTATCATTGAGAAGATTGGGAAAATGGCTTATAGAGTAGATCTGCCTGAAAGATTGGCTGGAATTCACAACGTCTTTCACGTTTCTCATCTCCGGAAATGTCTACATGAATCAGCGGAAGTGGTGGAGCTAAGCATTCTAGAAGAAGCCGAAGTGGAACGCGAAGCAACTGTGAGGAGAGTTCCAACTCGAATCGTAGGAACTGAAATCAAAAAGCTACGTAACCGCGAAGTCAAACTCGTTAAAGTTCAGTGGAGCGACGCCGAGGAAGACGCTACTTGGGAAACTGAGGATAGAATACGCGCGGCATACCCTTTTCTTTTTTAGGGTACATCTTTGACCTCTTTTTTTTTAAAGTTGTGCTTGTATCTATCTTTTTTTGGTATATCTCCTCGATATTATCCTTTATCCTTAGGTAGAAACCCCTTTGGATGTAAACATGTATTTGAAACATGTTATGGTTGATGGCTGCAAGTGGTTGCAAGTGGTTGCTAGTGGTTTCTCGTGGATGCATATACACACACAATCTAGGTCTTAGATCGGCTCAATCACTTCATACTGCATATGCATATATGTATTCTTATTTGTATATGGTTGAAAACTTGATATGTTGTCAAAATGGTCGTCGCATTTGTATGAATAATTGTGCACTCATGTAGAATTATAAGTAGGAAAAATTTGCATACATAATGGATTCATGACACTTACATGATTCGCATTAAGGAGGTCAACTGAATCAGTAGACCGCCTGATTTCTGCATTAGATAAGGACATGTACACACACTATGCATATGATCATGAAGCATTAGAAGTCTTTTTAGGACAGTGGATGCCTGTGTTTGTTGGTTGAGTAGATGGACTGCTGGATGGTAGAATATACATTCTTCCTAACTTGAAGATTTCGGGGACGAAATCCTTTTAAGTGGGGGAGAATGTAACACCCCATGAATTCTATAACGTTAAGCTTCACGAATTAAAGTATAATTGATTATAAATGATGAAATCAAGGGAAATGGGTTACGCCATTGCGTTCGTCTCGAAATTTTGCTTTGGATAGAGTCCAAGTTTGCGTAAAACGGATATCGTATGAAGAAGATATGGACGAACGAAGTTGGGCGAAAAACCAGAAAACGGGTCAGAATGCAATGGCGCACTTGGGAAGTGCGCCAGTACATTTTTAGCCTGGCACACCTGCCAAGTGCGCCCAGGTCAGATTGACCTGCTGGTCAGGTCCTGGCTGGCCTGATCAGGGTCTGGTCGAATTCTGATGCTTGGCTGAGTCACTAGGGCTTACGTGTCACCTTTTGAGTGGCTCTTTGAACTTTGTATGGCCTAGATTCCTCCTATCTTCATCTGATGGCTCAAAACAATTTAAAATTCTAAAAATACAACTCAAACCTAACCCTAAACTCACACAAATAATAGAATACAATAGCCGTCATGTTGCTGGAAAGGAACTAGGAATCGCCGTCAATTAGAAACCCTAGAGACAAGCCAACAAGCCTAAGAGACGAATCAAATTAAAAGAAGATCAAAGCTTAATCAAATCATTCAACGCAACTTTGCTACCCAAAGGAGAGCATCTCCAAATCAGAATAACAGAAACCCGAAAACAAGAATTCATCACAGGTTGTAAGTATAGTAACCTTTCAGAATATGAATAAAAACTGTGATGTGATTCGATGTATATGAAAATAGAATTGTGTTATTATTCTATGTATTATGATGGTTCTATCATGACTTATGTATTGATGTTTGTGGCATAAAATTGATTAATGCAAGCCTATTGAACGATTGTACTTGCAAGTTTGTGGTGAAAATTAGAACTTGGTCATTTTATGTATATGGCGATGGCATGGACTATGTCTAAGTTGGAATTTATGTAAACATGTTGGAGACCTTTTTTATTGTTCTTATGTTTATTTGCAAGTATATTTAGATCTATGTTTCATAAACTATGCAAGTTCATTTGCAAGTATAATTGGACCTATGTTTCATCGAGTATAATTAGATCTATGTTTCATAAACTATGCAAGATTTTGTCTATTTGCAAGTATAATTGGATCTATGTTTCATAAACTATGCAAGATCATAGGCTATATGATTAGATGTTAAAATTGTACATTTTGGTGAACATACATCATGCTAGTCTTGTGTTTGATATTATGCCAAGTTAAACATGTTTAAACACAAGCTTGTATTTGCCTAAACTATGCCATTTCATATGTCACCTACTTAGTCATACTTTGATTTGAATGCAAGTTCACCTGACCCATGTTATATGTTAGTTGAATCGCCAAATTGCAAGTTCATGCGCCACACACCTTTATGTATTACATGTTCATATTGATTATGCCAAAAATGCCAAGTTTACACCTATGTCTCGTTTACGTTTATGAATTCCCTTATGCTTATTTGTGTGCGCTAAATTAGGCTAAGTTTTTAGCCTAATATTATATGTTAAAAACTAGACGAACGAATATTAGGCTAAGATTTTTTAGCCTAATGTTTAAACGGGGGAACGTTGGGAATATTTGAAAACTTGACATAAAAATATATTGAATTGGCATGTTTGTCACATGCCAAAATTGGTGGCATTTAAATGGTATAAATTCTTATACCAAAAATGTTAAACTTGGAATGTAGGCCATAATATTTAATTGTTGAAAAATTTACATATATTCAGCAATAAAGACAAATATGTAAATTTAGAAAACACGATATGCTTAACCCGAGGTTGGATTGAGTTGTGATGTAAACCTGCCCGGACCCGCCCGGCTGTCCAGTAGTCACAACAATACCTATCCAATGTGGGTGGTTAAGCATTGAGCCCAATAAGGACCCGAGGTTAGACTGAGCTACGGTGTAAACCTGCCCGGAACCGACCGGCACATCCAGTAACCGTAGCAATACCTGTCTAATGTGAGTGGTCTGGTGCTTCTAAGAGGCTAAGGACAGATGATAGGGTTAAGTCAACTATAACACTTAACCAAATTCAACATGTTAACAAGAATTGGTGGGTGGGGTTAGGTAAATACAAACACTTAACCACTTAACATGTTTGACTAGGAAATCCTGGGAACGAGGGACCCGTTTCAGCAGTAACCCAAAATTAGGTATCAACGGTACCCTGAAACTAGGCAAGGTGGGGCATGATTACTTGACTGATTGTAAGCGGTCAAACGACGGCGGTGGGTGCACAGTGCATGTCTAACGGGGTGCGGGCGTGCACACACTCCGGAGCAGACAACCAGGGCACTGGGGACACCAGTAGTATAACCTATGTCTTCTAGTTTTGTGTCGGGGCCGCCACCATGGGTCTTAATACACCCCATGGTGGGACCAGCATAGGTATCTACAATTCTTGGGGGCCGTATGACACATGTTAACACGAGTAGGAGCCGATCTTTAATAAGAATGGGGATCACTTCACCCTCACCATGGGGTGCCAGTTAGAATGAATTCAAATAGGTGCAGAGATATAGTATGGGTGTAATAATACATTCGACACTTCCTTAGCTTGTGACACTTTCCTATTTTTAGTTTATATCCATCATATCCTTTTCTTATTCACATATTGAAGAGTTACTAGATTTACTCAGGCTTTATGTCTGACCCTATTTTCTTTTCATCTTCTTTTCTTTCGTTTCCCCTTAGGTCCACAGGGAGGAAACAACTCAACTCAGTCAGGCTCTTTACAAGCACCCAGAACGTAGATGTATGATTTGGATCTTTCTTGCTCGGATAATGGCTTTGGATATCACTATGGGGATTTTTGTCACTTTATTTATGTTTTCATGCTTCTTTAATAATCAAGGCAGTTATGAGGTTGTAATGTTGAAAGTATTTTGAGACAATTATGGAAATCTTTGTTTGATACACGTATTGATGAAATAAAAGTTTGTTTGGTTTCCGCTGTTTAAAATATGTGTATTTATATATGTCTTGAGTTCATCTGTGGCTTTTACTTATAAACCTCCACCAAAGTTAAGGCATTCCCTTTTTGAGTGACCTTAATGGAGGTGGGGTGTTTCAGTATGACCCTTTAATGTCGTTTCAACTTACACCATCGCAGCTTATACTATTGTTATTAGAATTTCGCGTGCTAGGTCAAGGCTATGGATACCAGACTGAGTGGTAGATTGGATGCTTATGGATGATAGGATGTAGAGTTGTTTTGGTTGCTTGTGTTTCCGTGGGATTTCGAGGGTGAAATTCCTAGGGGTAAGAATAAAACGACCCGCATTTTACGTTTCGGACGATCGTAAAATATTTTTATTTAATTCCCTGCGGGTTGGATCATTCTCATATTTAGATATGTTGGTTATGGAGATGTGTGACATGTCCATAATTTTTAGTAATTTTATTTGTGACTATTTTACCCCTACCAGTTTTGTACACGGCATAACTTTTGACTGGGATCGAATTAGGTGTTGAGATCGATTTCGCTGGAAAGGAATAATGTTTCTAATTCCGTAGTGTGGTCATATCAAAGATTCAGTTTAGCCATTTGGGAGAAATCGTTGTTTTAGTGCAACACAATTTTTGGTCAGGTTAACTAGTCATTAGTAGGCTGATTTTATATGGCCCATTAGTGGGCTGATTAGATGGCTATAAATAGGGGTAGAGGCAAGGAGAATGGTTTACTTTCTTCATTTCTTTTTTGGTTAGGGTTTGAGATTCTCCGTACTTCAATCAAATACATCTCTCCTCCATTAAAATCTTAGATCTACATTAGAAGATTGAAGATCTACATCAAGGAAGGCTAGATCTACATCAAGAGAGAGAAGATCGCATCAAATTGGGTGATTTGAAGATCGTTCTTCGCTATTCGAATTGGAGATTAGTTGATTTCAAGATATTTTGAAGATTTGGTAAGTGATAAGCATCTCTCACATGGATTCGACCGAGTACATGGATTGTTTATTCTTATTTTCATCATTTCAATTTGTTTTTACCTAGATCTATATCATGGTAAGTGTATTTTCATTTGAATCACCATAGGATCGAATCTAATAACTTAAATCAAAAAATTTCTATGTTAATTCATGTGTTATTGCAAATTGGATCCATTTGTTTAATCGTTTATTATTTATCATGAATTGGGTGAGTTCTACATGATTGTACAGAGAAATTGTTGTTTGATTCATTGGATGTTTAGGTGAATTGGCCGAATTGGGTATTGAATAGATCGAGTTGCATGGATGAATTGGAAATTTCACAAACTAAAAATTTCATGGATCAGCCAAGTTCTTTAGATGGGTCAGATAAGGTGACGTGACATGGATCGGAGCAATGCAAAAGCATGGTTCGACAAGCATTTGGAGATGGATCGGTAGCATTCACAAAGCTATGGATTGGTTAGGTTTTCAGAAGATGGATCGGCAACATTAAAGTACTATGAATCGGCACATTTTCAGAAGATCGATCGGCAGTGTTAAAAGTGCTATGGATCGGGCATGTTTTCTGGATTGGCCTCCTATTGACGGATCAGTAGTGTTTCCTGATGTTACGTACTGAATTTCTCCTGGTCCGAATCGATCGCTAAACCAACCAAGACCATTCAAGAACGTGGATTGTACGAGAACACAACGCATTAAAACACATAACAATAGAACATTTCATTGCTATTACAACAATTTACAACAGAGTACAAGAATATATCAGAGTACGAATAAGAAATATACAAAGGAAAAATAATATCAGAGATTTAAATTACAAAATAGCGGAAATAAAATACATAAATATAATATGCAGCTGACAGCATCAACTACCATAGTAAAACGATTATACATGATACAAAGTATTCCATAGCATAGCTCCATTCATAATCCAGGATCCTACGAAAAGAAAATATCTGCGAAAACCAAAACGATTAGTAGCACATGAATAAAATATGGGCACCCAGAGTTTAGGTGGGAAACAATAAACTCCGAGTCAGTCATGGGACTGGTGTGAGAACTAATACATTTATTAACTTTATTTTAATGTTGGGTAAATCAAAGGACCATGTCGTATAACACGGAACGAGTTTTCTCCCAAGAATACCATAAAACAAACAACGCAATGCTAAAAAGGAAAAATGAAGCTATTATAAGACTCAGATCCCATCACACAATGTAACACAAGCCGAAGGATAGAGTTTTAACTTATAATAGCCAAACGTGCTTGATATGCAAAATTTATCTTTTATTATCATTATAAGTGCAGAAATCAATTTCGAATATAAATATATCAATCACAGACGACATAGTACCTCATCCTACTATGTCGCCATATAGATTACAACTAAAACCAAAAAGTCGCGTATTGGAAATTGGGTTTCCATCTATGAACCGAGGCAAGGGATCTTCCTCACCGATTTTGAGACACTCTAGAAAATGCCTTAGGATCACTCCTCTGGGCATCCCTGGGATCTTTAGGGCCGGTCAGTCGTCACTGGTTGGCAATACCATAAACAATATGTTAGCTGTTTCTATCGAACCTGTCACAAGGTCAGTATGTCGACTATCAAGGACCATTGACCATCCAAATCAAATCTGAGGTATCTCGCCTTCCATCATCCAAAATCCAACATCCACATAAGTAAAACATCCGGGCTTCATACCATGACATCACTTCTAGCTAGAAGTTAACATATGTCAATTTCCTTGCAGTCCCTATCCCCTTTTTGGTTCATTCCGGGGTGTGAAGCTCGCAAATTAATGCTACACTAAGCTGTGCTATATTAAAGCAGTATTTTGATCATCAACCATAAGACTCTGTTTTCAACAAAAGCCTTGATCATTGCATCTTAGCATGCCACATTGTCAATCCATACCATACCCATTGGTTTTCGCCAATATATAACCTTTAAGCTCATACATCTCAGAGAAGGGTGTTAAGCAAGTGAATAAATTCTCTGCCACCAACATATATATATTTAGCAGAGATCAATGAGTACAACACGAAGTACAATGTCATACATACAATCCATTTGCAAGTTCATTCTAGGTCTGAACGAAACCGGAGGCATCTTATTCCTCATCCCATATGTCCAATACAGGAGAGAGGCCCTCGCGTATCCGATCGATTTCCAAGTACGTCTGGACAACAACCCCTTATTACCTCTTCTTGGGTGCACATCCCGATCATTGCATCAGTTTTCATCCAAACAAGGTGAAGATTTCCGATCTTCTACCACCGTCTTCCAACCTTCGACTTTTAATCATCGTATCAGTTATTCAAAATGGGTTAAACCCAGTCTTTCCAAATAACTCACATAGTTTATACTCATGTGAAATATAAACACATCATACACCTCATCCCATTCAGAATATTCTTTTATTCATATATTCTTGGAAATCATTTCAAAAGATTTTATAATATCTTTTCATAACTTAAACCAAATTAAGGTTTATCAACTAGTCGGGATTAACGAGCCTTACCAAAATCATACATTTTATTATCCCAATACAAACCTATTCATTCCATGAAGCAAAATTGGTGGTACTCCATATCTAGCACCCATTGTGTTCTCGGTAAATTTAATTACCACTTAACGTTCCAAATCTAATTCAAGATTTAACTATCGCATGGAATAAAACTGGCGGTACTCCATTTTCGATCATTTCTTGAATTTGATAAATTTAATTATCTCATTCACATTTCAATTTAATTAAAGATTCATTAAAACTCCATTTAGTTTTAATCTTCAAAAATATTATTTAATGATTATTAAACCTTAGGAAATTAATCCTTATCTTTAACTGGATTAAATAACCAATGTCATTTAAAACACAGTCCACAATAAACCTAAAACCATCTTCAATAAAAATAGAACTTTCATGGAAGTCGGATTAGTTGTAATCGATATAAATTTCTGTATCAGACTAATACTATAAATGGAATAACGGCAAAGCCTTTTAAGTTCCATAAATAGTGAAGGCCTTCCTTCATAGAAGCTCATCTCGATTATCACTAAATCGAATTCCATTCAATTCCAATTTAATATATTGAATTGGAAAACTTTACATTGGAAAATTCCATTAAATCTTAGTTAAAAGATTTATAAATTCCAAATCATAATTTCACTGTTAATTGGGTTTCAAGAACACAAGTTGTTTAAAACATCATTCACAATGAACCCAAAATCAACTTCCATTTAATTTCAATTGTATATATTAATTTGAAAACTTCGTTAATCTTAATTATAAGATTTATTATTTTCTCAATCGGGTTTTAAGAACATTATAATTAAAGATACCATTCACAACAAACCCCAAAATCCGATTTGATATTAAATACAAGGCTCTGAATAGAAGTCACATCGACTCTATTTAATACCAAATAATGAAACCAACATATATCGCTTTGTGAATAACGATATCTATATCTTCCAAATTCCTCAACGATTTCCATATAATAATGGAATCCCACATCGAAATATCCGAAGATAATTTCCATTCAAATCCATTCCCATTCATACGTTGGAAAAATTCTGGTTATATTAAAACCATTTCAATTCCTATCAGTTCTTTATTCTAGTTGTTAACTAGTTCATTCAGATAAAAATATATTTTATCTTTTCAAAACTAGAATATTCCATCAAAGATATTTTCAAAACATTTATTATGATCTAACGTAATTTTTCCCTATTTTTAATCATTTAAAAATAGGCCCTTTCAGTTAAATAACGTTTCCGGTCATTTAGCAGTACTAGCGTTGTTTTTATTCAAGTTTGAATTGAACATTTCATAAAATCTAACCTTTAGAATACAAATTTCTTATTATCATTTGAAAGATCTTTTTGATACAAACCCAACGGTTCCGGTTTCATGAGAATCCGATAGTCGGATCTCCTCGTACGTCGATTCAAAACTAATGGTTGAAATTCACGAACGGTCGCTGCGCGACTCGTTCTATTCAAACCATTTAAATAAATATAATATATTTCATCGATTTCCATTTAAAACGCATTTTATAAATTAGTTTAAAAACGATTTAAACTTCCATTTCAATTTTAAATCAAAATTGAACAATCCATATCATTATAATATCAAAATGATAATATTTTCAAAATATCAAATTTTGAAATCCATTTTATTGATATTCATTATAATAATAAATGAAATTGATAGAAAAATCTGTTTGAGGAAAAATGATGTTTATCTACTTAACTCCGCTTCATATATTTCAATATTCTCGTGTCCATCCAAAATCGGACTTCAAAATCATATTTTTATTCTTCTCTGAATATTATATTAAAATATTCGTTATTTCCGAACTGAAATAAGACTCAATCAATTACCATATAATTTTAATTATATGGATTTCGTATATCGCATGTATTCAACAATAGTGATAAACAACTAATAAACATTAAATTCACACCCAGAGTGCATATACAACTGTATAAGCATTAAATAATTAAATAATGCTTACTACGGTCTGTCAATCAATCGATGGACATACAAATTAAACACAAGGGAGATGTGAATTAATTATCATCCCCAGACCCATGTGGGGTTTTCAACCATCAAACAGATATTATTATTTGTATACGTGGGCGATGTGTAAAATTATCGTCCCAATACCCGTGTGGGGTTTACATCACAATCCATGTGAACTTATTTATTATTTGGGAGACGGATGGGTAAATTGTCATCCCAAAATAATTCATAATATAAATGTTTTATTTTATAACACTTGTAATATAGTTTAATGATAATAATATTAAGACTGTAAACGTCCATCATCTACCAAACAAACATTGCGTTCAGAGGCGATCAATATATATTTAGTTATAAAAATAAATAACTTTACAAATAATTTGATTGAGAGAGAGTTCTTACATTGATCGATTTCGAAATCGTTAAATAACGATTATTTTAATAAAATTAAACAGACGTTTAATTTTATCAAATATCACAATTGCTTATGTTTCTGTCCTAGCTTGTTCCATCACGTAGATCTTTTCAACATGAGTCCAACACACTCAATTCCGCGCAATTTGGATTTTGTACGAACATGTTACAACAATTTATATATTAATTACTTTAATAACTAATTAAATAAACAATTATTTTAATGATCTTTCCCTAATCATCTGTTGATTACCCTTCTTCTTCGTATTTCTATAGACCCGATATCAGAAAAGCTTGCCACTTAGGTTTAGAGATTTCCACAAATATATTCAACGGGAGCGCGATCGAACTGAGCCACGACGTTGGCCATGGGGCGCGTCACCACCGCCAGGAGGGGTAGCGAACTTGGTGCCCTCTTCCTCGTTAGAAACCGGCATGAACGGCTCAGCTTCGAAGCCCAATTTCTCATAATCCTCGAATTTAAAGATGATCACGACCGTTGAGAAGATAGAGCTCTTTTAGCTCTTGAATTTTGCTTTTAAAAGTTTCAAAAATCACTGAATGAATTGGAAGAAATTTGGGGAAGAAGATTGGGAAAAAATCGTCCCTTGATCGCATAATAGCAGCGGTGCGTTTTGAGTGAAGAAAGGATTAGGATTTAGGTTATAACGTTATTTATATGTATATAGTAATAATATTTAATTCAATTATTTCTAAAAAGTGAAATTTTCGTCCGAACTCCCAATGAAACCAACGACTTCGCCCCTAACCAAATACCCCCATTTCAGACACAATGAGATATATTTTGTAATCCAATTAGATTTTTTTAATCAGTTTTTATCAAAATTAAAATATAAATCAATACAACGTTCAAAATTGATTTTCAACATACAATTTAATTTGCCAAGATCACATACTGACTCCAAAAATTAAGAAATTTTAAATCTTGCTATATTTAACAAATACGGTCCTTACAAAACTAATTTCGTTGAATTTGGAGATCGTTTGAAAAATGGCCTTTTAACTAGCTTATGAAATTTCAATTGAAATCGAACAGGTGTTTAAATTTACTATGCTTACATATTAATTCCAATTGACTTGAAATTTTAAACCTGACAATAATTTGACGTTCCAGATCCAACAAAATTAGTTTCATTGAAAATGGAGGTCGTTCAAAAAATGGCTATTTTTAAGGGCTTCATATAATATTAAAATATTAATAAACTCTATAGCGACTATTCTATATTTTAATTTGGACATAACTTACTATTTATAACTTGAAATCTCAATTTTTTACATTTGTTAGAAAGATATGGTTAAATAGATCCTAACATTTCTTGTCAAATTAAATTCTGATTTATAATGAATTATGTATATTCAATTGAAATTTAAAATCGAATTTTCAAACTACCACGCCATTTCAAGCTTGTTTTATGATTAATATAAATTTATACTCTCAAACTTCATTTTAAGTACATTTTAAATCGTTTATTCTAAAAATAAATCATCTAAAATAATTTTATCATCAAAATCAATTAAAACTAAATTTTAAATTGGTTCTAAAAATACGGGTTGTTACAATCTCCCCCACCTAAAACTTTTTCATCCTCGAAAAAGGAACAGAGTTGAAAATCGTTTAACTAACCAACTCAACTTTCATTCTGGCTTGAGTTCTTCAACTTTTCAGTTTTTAAGAACTTTCGGTTTCTCTGAAATTTGGCTAACGCCTTAAATATATGAAAATTTCGTCATAACCTCCTTTGTACAGGTTGATCTGAACAAATTTATTGGGCCATATTAAGCAACGAATAAATCAATATATTGCATACAAATCAAATGTGAATTATCTATACTCAAGGGAGATGTGTAAAAAAAATCATCCCTTGACCCAGTGATGGAAATTAGTCATAATCCATGTGCCGTATCTAAAACAAGAGAGACACGTGTATTTTTGTCATCTCAAAACCTGTGTAGGGTTTGTTATTAAATCCTGCAATTTTCCGTTATAGGTTATTTAGTCCATAATCAGTCCTCGGTTCAACTTGAAAATCAGTCCTCGCCATACAAGCATCTTGCTCATATGGTCATCCAAACCTCGTCATATAAGCACCAAATGCTTATATGGAATATGCTATGTTATCCTACATGTATGTTATGCTGTGTAATCCATAATTACTGTAACTATCCTATGGCATATGTTCAATTTCACACAGAGCAACCATCGCAGCGCATCCAAATCATTCATAGTAGTATAATAATAATAAAATTGCGCAACCAACTAATAAAGGTGCACCTGTTTTCGTGCGTGCAAATTTATTTCTCTACTCAACTTTAAATCTATAACCTACTCAATATATATATGTATGTATGTGTATATATATACAGGTATTTAAAATAAGGTGTCCATGTCCTATTTTGTCCTTAGGGTCTTGCCGGCCCCCGTCACATAATCAACAAATAATAATTTATATGCGGATAGCATATCTGTATATATAAATCCAATTCGAATAAATTTTCAATTTAGTTCTACATTTATATTTAGTTGGCTTTATTTACCTTTTATTCTCTTATTGGTTTCATTATTCCAACATCTTTGTTAGCTATACTAATAATCACATATCACAACCAGCAATCAGTTGGTTAATTAACTTTTCAATTTTTTTTATAATATACTCAAAAATCTATTTTCAATCCCAGATCACAACCAGTAAACCCTAACTAAGTTTTGGTTCTCACACTAGTCAATTGGAAATGTATAGATATCCCACTTTCGAAAGTCGAACATAAATACTGATGGTATTCGGATAATCACGAGAATTACCCCCGGGCGACTAGAGCATGATTCTATATCTACCTAGTATATTTCAGACTTCATATATACGTTCAAAAAACATATATGCAAAATATTCTTATATTCGATAGTTCAAATTCAATATAAAATAAAATACTCAAATACGTATAATAAGATATAATTTTCAAAACCAAATTAATTTTTATAAATAAAACTGTTCAAACTCATTCTAGGGTATTACTAACCCTATCTCTAACGAGTCATTCTCATAGGATCTCACTAATCCTATCTTTGATGAATTCTTTCGTTTGGTTCTAATGTGTCTTATTCTCGAGCTTTGTAAACCAAAGCTCCGATACCAAATTATTACGCACCGAATTTCGCCCGGTCCGAATTGATCACTAAACCGACCAAGACTGTTTGAGAACGCGGATTGCACGAGAACACGACGCATCAGAACACAGAACAATAGAACATTTCATTACTATTACAATAATTTACATCAGTGTACAAGAATATATATATATAAGTAATATACAGCGGAAAAATAATATCAGAGGTTGAAATTACAAAATAGAGGAAATAAAATACATAAGTATAATATGCAACGGACAACATCAACTACCACATCTTAAGGAATATACACGGTACAAAGAATTCCATAGTATAGCTTCAGCCATATTCCAGGATCATGTTAAAAGAAAATATCTGCGAAAACCAAAATGACTAGCTGCCCATATGGAAAATACGAGCACCTAGAGTTTAGGTAGGAAACAATAAACTCTAAGTCAGTGACAGGACTGGCGTGAGAACTAAAACAGTTATTAACTTTATTTTAATGTTGGGTAAATCAAGGGACCACGCCGTATAACATGGAACGGGTTTTCTTCCAAGAATACCATAAAACAAACAATGCAATGCTAAAAAGGGAAAATGAAGCTATTATAAGACTCATGTCCCATCACACAATGCAACGCAAGCCGAAGGATAGAGTTTTACCTTATAATAGCAAAACATGCTTGATAAGCGAAATTTTTCTTTAATTATCACTATAAGTGCAGAAATCAATTTCAAATATAAATGTATCAATCATAGACGAAATAGTACCCCATCCTACTATGTCGCCATATAGGTTTACAACTAAAACCCGAAAAGTCACACATTGGAAATTAGGTTTCCATCTATGAACTGAGGCAAGGGATCTTCCTCACCAATATCGAGACACTCTAGCAAATGCCTCAGGATCACGCCTCTAGGAAACCCTTGGATCTTCACGGTCGGTCAGTCGTCACTAATCGGCAATACCATAAACGATACGTTAGCCTAGTCTATCGAACCTATTATAAGGTCAGTATGTCGATCTTCAAGGGCCATTGACGACCCAAATCAAATCCGAAGTGCCTCGCCTTCTATCATCCAAAATCCAACTTCCACATAAGTAAAATGTCTGGGAACCATGAAATCACTTCTAGCTAGAAGCTAACGTATGTTCATTTCCCTGTAGTCTATATCCCGTTTTTTGATCATACCGGGGTGTGAAGCTCGCGAAGTAATGCTATACAAAGTTGTGCTATATTAAAGCGGTGCTTTGATCATCAACCACAAGACTTTATTTTTCAACAAAAGCCTTGATCATTGCATCTTAGCATGCCACATTGTCAATCCATACCATACCATTGATTTCTGCCAATATAAAACATCTAAGCTCATATGTCTGAGAGAAGGGTGTTAAGCAAGAGAATAAATTCTCCACCACCAAACAGATATATATTTAGCAGATATCAACAAATACAGCGCGAAGTATAATGTCAGACATACAATCCATTTGCAAGTTCGTTATGGGTCTGAACAAAACCGGAGGCACCTTATTCCTCGTCCCATATGTCCAATACAGGAGAGAGACCCTCGCATATCCGGTCGATCTCCAAGTACGTCTGGATGACCACCACTTATTACCTCATCTTGGATGTACATCCCAATCAAGACATCAGTAATCATCCAAACGATGTGAAGATCTCTAGTCTTCGACCACCGTCTTCCAATCTTTGACTTTTAATCGTCGTATCAGTTATTCCAAATGGGTTAAACATGGTCTTTCCGAATAACTTGCGTATTTTATAACCATGTGAAATATAAGCACATCATATGCCTCATTCCAATGCAGAATATTCATTTATTCATATATTGTTGGATATCATTTCAAAAGGTTTTATAATATCTTTTCACAACTTAAACCAAATAAAGGTTTATCAACTAGTCGGGATTAACGAGCCTTACCGAAGTAATCATTCATTTTATTATCCTAATCCCAACCTATTCATTCTATGGAGCAAAACAGGTGGTACTCCATATCTAACACCCATTGTGTTATCAGTAAATTCAATTACCACTTAACGTTCCAAATATAATTAAATATTTAACTATCGCATGAAGTAAAACTGGTGGTACATCATTTCGAACATTTCTTGAATTTGATAAATTTAATTATCTCATTCACATTACAATCTAACTAAAGATTCATTAAAACTCCATTTAGTTTTAATCTTCAAAAATCATTATTTAATGATTATTCAATCTTAGGAAATTAATCCTTATCTTTAACTCGGTTAAATGAGCAATGTCATTTAAAACACAGTCCACGATAAAACAAAAATCATCTTCCATAAAAATGGAACATTTACGAAAGTCGAATTAGTTGTAATCGATATAAATTTCTATTTTAGACTAATATTATAAATGGAATGACGGCAAAGCCTTTTAAATTCTATAAATACTAAAGGCCTTCCTTCACAGAAGCTCATCTCGATTATCACTAAATCGAATTCCATTCAATTCCAATTTTGATATATTAAATTGGATAACTTTACTTTGGAAAATTCCATTAAATCTTAGTTAAAAGATTTATAAATTCCAAATCATAATTTCACTGTTAATTGGGTTTTAAGAACAAATGTTATTTAAAACATCGTTCACAATGAACCCAAAATCAACTTCCATTTAATTCCAATTGTATGTATTAATTGGAAAACTTCACTAATCTTGATTAAAAGATTAATAATTTTCTCAACTGGGTTTTAAGAATAGTATTATTAAAGATGTCATTCACGACAAACCCCAAAATCCAATTTGATATTAAATACAAGGCTTTGAATAAAAGTCACATTGACTCATATTCAATATCAAATTCTGAAACCAACCGATATCGTTTTGGAATAATGATATCTATATCTTCCAAATTCCTCAACGATATCTGTATAATCACAGAATCCAATATCTGAAGATAATTTCCATTCAAATCCATTCCAATTCATACGTTGGAAAAACTCTGGTTATATTAAAATCAGTTCAATTCCTTTCAGTTCTTTATTCTAGTTGTTAACTAGTTCATTCAGATAAAAATATCTTTTATCATTTCAAAACCGAAATATTTCATCAAAAATCTTTTCAAATCATTTATTTTTATCTAACATAATTTTCCCCTATTCTAGTCAATTAAAAATAGGCCCTTTCAGTTAAATAACGTTTTTGGCGTTGTTTTTATTCAAGTTTGAATTGAAAGTTTCAGAAAATCTAACCGTTAGGTTTTAATTTTATTAATATCATTTGAAAGATTTTTTCGATACGAACCCAATGGTTCTGGTTTCAGGAGAATCCGATGGTCGGATCTCCTACTACGTTGATTCAAAGCTAATGGTTAAAATTTACGAACGGTCGCTGCGCGACTTATTCTATTCAAACCATTTAAATATATATAATATATTTCGCTGATTTCCATTTAAAACATATTTTATAAAATGTTTATAAATTCTTTTAAAAACGATTTAAACTTTCATTCAATTTTAAATCAAAATTGAACAATCCATATCATTATAATATTAAAACGATAATATTTTCAAAATATCTAATTTTGAAATCCATTTGGTTGATATTCATTATAAAAATAAATGAAATCTATAGGAAAATCCATTCGAGGAAAAATGGTGTTTATCTACTTAACTCGGCTTCATATATTTCAATATTTTCGTGTCCATCCAAAATCGGACATCAAAATCATATTTTGATTCTTCTCTGAATATTATATTAAAATATTCGTTAATTCCGAACTGAAATAAGACTAAATCAATACTATATAAGTTTAGTTGTATGGATTTCGTACATCGCATGTATTCGACAATAGTGATAAATTAAACATTCAATTCACATCCAGAGTGCATCTACAACTGTATAAGCATTAAATAACGTTTACTGAGTTCTGTCAGTCAATCTATGGACACACAAATTAAATACAAGAGAGATATGAATTAATTATCATCCCCAGACACGTGCGGGGTTTTCAACCATCAAACAGATATTATTATTTGTATACTTGGGCGATGTATAAAATTATTGTCCCAATACCAGTGTGGGGTTTACATCACAATTCATGTGAGCTTATCTATTATTTGGTAGATAGGTGGGTAAATTGTCATTCCAAAATAATTCATAACATAAATGTTTTATTTTATAACACTTACAATCACAGTTTAATGATAATAATATTAAAATTGTAAACATCCATCATCCACCAAAACAAACATTGCATTCAGAGGCAATCAATATATATTCAGTTATAAAAATAAATAAATGTACGAATAATTTGAGTGAGAGAGTTCTCACATTGATCGGTTTCGAAATCATTAAATAATGATTGTTTTAATAAAATTAAACAAACGTTTAATTTTATCAAAAATTCCAACTGCTTCTATTTTTGTCTTGGTCTGTTCCATCACGTAGATCTTGTCAACACGAGTCCATTGCACTCAGTTCCGCGCAATTCTTATGTAGTACGAACAAGCTACAACCATTTATATATTAATTACTTTAATAACTAATTAAATAAACAATTGATTTAGTAATCTTTCCCTAATCATCTATTAGTTACCCTTCTTCTTCGTATTTCTATAGGCCCGACATAAGAAAAGCTCGCCACCTAGGTTTAGAGATTTCCACCAACATATTCAATTGGAGCTCGATCGAATTGAGCACATTGTCGGCCATGGGGTGCGTCACCATAGCTAGGAGGGGCAGCAAACTCGGTGCCCTCTTCCTCGTCAGAAACCACCATGAACGGATCTGCTTCGAAGCCTAATTTCTCATAATCCTCGAATTTAAAGATGATCACAACCGTTGAGAAGATAAAGCCCATCTTGCTCTTGAATATTGCTTTTAAAAGTTTCGAAAATGACTGAATGAATTAGAAGAAAATTGGAAAAAAATCGTCCCTAGATCGCATAAGAGCGATGACCCGTTCTGAGTGAAGAAAGAATTAGGGTTTAGGTTATAATGTTACTTATATATATATAATAATAATATTTTATTCAATTATTTCTTAAAAGTGAAATTTTCATCTGAACTCCGAATGAAACCCAACGACTATCGCCCCTAAACAAATACCCCTATTATGGACACAGTGGGATATGTTTTGTAAGCCATTTTGATTTTTTAATCTGTTTTATCAAAATTAAAATATAAATCAATATAACATTCAAAATTGATTTTCAAGATACATTTTAATTTGCCATGACCACATACTGACTCCAAAAATTACGATATCTGAAATCTTGCTATGTTTTACAACTACGGTTCTAATAAAACCAATTTCGTTGAATTTGGAGACCATTTGGCCTTTTAATTAGCTTATGAAATTTCAATTGAAATTGAATAGGCGTTTAAATTAACAATGCTTACATATTAATTCCAATTGACTTAAAATTTTAAACTTGACAATAATTTGATGTTCCGGATCTAACAAAATTAGTTTCGTCAAAAATGGAGGTCATTTACAAAATGGTTATATTTAAGGGCTTCGTATAATATTAAAATATTAATAAATTCTATAGCGACTATTCTAGATTTTAATTTGGACATAACTTACTATTTATAACTTGAAATCTCAATTTCTTACATTTGTTAGAAAGATATGGTTAAATAGATCCTAACATTTCTTTTTAAATCAAATTCTGATTTATAATGAATTCTGTACATACATTCGAAATTTAAAATCGAATTTTCAAACTACCGCGCCATTTCAAGCTTGTTTTATGATTAATATAAATTTATACTCTCAAACTTCATTTTAAATAAATTTTAAATCATTTATTCTAAAAATAAATCATCTAAAATATTTATTTTTCATCAAAATCAATTAAATATAAATTTAAAATTGGTTCCAAATTGAAGCACTGTGTTTTTGATGGATCGGGCTTGTTTCCTGAAGCATGGATCGAGCAAGTAAAAAACGATGGATCGGCCTAGTTTTAGAGGAGGATCCGATCGATTGGGGAGACTATCCATGATGGACAAGTGATGAACAACAGCGTTTCAAAACGCCGTGGATGGAAAATGAAACGTTGTGATTGTGATTTATAGCAAAAGATGAAACACTTTAAATCAATTTTCGAACAAGAAGCATGTTTTGGTTCCATGATGGTTGTGGCTTCGAAGTAAATTCAAGATGGAACATTCGAGGTGTTTTAAAGTGTTAGTTGATCATCGTAAAGCAACGAATGTGAAGACGACTCAAGATGATTTGAGCTCGTGGATAATAACTGCTCAAGATGATTTGAGCTTATGAACGGTCGCCGATGATGACGACTAGAGATATTGAAGGCCGAGGAGTTATCGTTGTCGTTGGTTCTAGCAGGCTCAAAGCAAGGGTACAATTTGGATGCCAAAAGACTAGATGATTAGTCGAGTACCCTGGGTATCGATGAAAGGCCTAGATACATATCGATTAAAGGCGCCTGGAGTTTCTCTTAGAACAGAGGTTTCCATTAGCTCTTGGCGGATGACACGATGATATGCCAGTCATACGATTAATGATGGTTTCAAGGCAGGATTGGTGGCGATAGCCAGAGTCATGAATGATGATTGTTTTGTATGTATCATCTTCTATAGATTATCTTCAACATCGAAGGAGATATCACTTGGTTGCTTGTCTAATGTTGTTTAGGCCTTCGGGGCTTGTGCTTGGGGGATGTCGAGTTTGATTAAGATTGCCTATGCTTAATAACTGGTTGCCATGAATGTACTATTTGTCTATATTTGATTATTTGTAAAGGCTATAACTGTTGGATGTAGTGGAGACGGGTTGAGTTCTTCTCTGATGATATGATTGGTAGATTAGATCATTAATCTTCCTACATATACTTTATTGATGATGTTAGATAGTTGTTTTATCGCTAATTAAGAATGTTATCTGACTCAAGATTTTATGTTTCCTCTTATTACCTTGGTTTGTTCATCCGTTTTTGGATGGGCAGACTGAGTAGCAGGTGACAGGTGATAGATCCGAGGACGATGCCGCTAAGCGACGACGAGCAGGAGGCTTTCGTATTTGTTTTCTACTACCTACTATATACTGTTTTCTGTTGTTATGTTGATGTATTCTTTTAGTGACTGTCGTGAGGCATCTTGTATAGATTCTTATAGTGTAATCCAATGTTGTATGGATATTTCATGATGATATGAAAAAGTTTAAAATTCTACTCAAACCTGCTTCACTATTAATGCTTGTTATATATGTTATATTATATTTTATCTTTGCGCTCTGAGTTATACGACAAGTCCTGCGTATGCTATCTTACTCCGATGATCATCCATAGCTATGTGGCACATCTTTCAATGCATTAATTCTCTTGTTAAGTGTGGGAGTTATGGGTGGTTGTCACAATCCTTCACCTTGTAAATCCATTTGCACCCTATAGCACGGTTTCCATTAGAAAGTGGATCCAACTCCCAAGTCTGGTTCTTCATCAATGATTGCATATCTTTCTCCATGGCACAAATCCACTTCGAGCTATAACTCGAACCCATGACGTCATCAAGATCCGTCGGCTCATCTTGGACTACATTGAGAGCATAGTCTGAATTCTCACAAAATCTAAGATAGTTCCAATCAACATATCTTTCGGGTGGCCTTATGACTACCACGAGTAGCAATACCATCACCCGACCTTCCTTCGTCTCCACCTTGAACTGAGTCTTCTCTAGAATCATGCACATCACCAACACTACTAGAGAAACCCTGTGGACTATGTGATGTAACATCAACCACATTCACCTCGTAAGCACCTTCAATAATTCTACTCTCTCTAGGCCTGAAAGTGTCAATAACTTCCTTCCCCTTTGTTCACCATGAACTAAATCTGGAACATCTGATGAGCTCTCATTCTCCTTGAACATAACCGACTCATCAAAAGTAACATGAAGAGAAACTATAGCTTTATTCATTTCTGGATTCCAAATTTGATAGCCTTTGACTCTGTCTATGTAGCCAAGCAAAATCCCCTTGAAAGCTCTAGGTGAAAGCTTATCATTCCCCGGATCATGCACATAAACAGGACTGCCAAATATACAAAGATAACTCAAGTCAATACTCTTTCCCTTCCACACTTCCTCCGGAATTTTGTTGTCAATAGCCGAGCACGGAATTCGATTAATAATATGCACCGCGGTTGACAAAGCATCAACCCAAATTCCTTAGACAAACCTGATATCAATCTCAAGCATCGAGCTTTCTCCAGTAGAGTTTGGTTCATTCTCTCCACAACTCCATTAGACTGTGGAGCCCCAAGTGTAGTAAAATGTCTTCGAATACCATGATGCTTGCAAAATTTTAGAAATTTTGCAGAAACATATTCACTGCCATTTTCGGACCTAAGAACCTTCAAAGACTTTCCACTCTCATTCTCAACAAGAGCCTTCCACTACTTGAACTTTGCAAATGCCTCTGACTTGGCCTTCATTACATACATCCAAACCTTTCGAGAAAAATCATCAATGAAAGAAATATAATATCTTGCTCCTCCCAAAGAAGCCAAAGGTGCCAGTCCACAAACATCTGTGCGATCATACTCAAGAATCCCCCTTGAATAATGTTTTTCTTCATCGAATGACACTCTAATTTGCTTTCCCATGACACATTCTTCGCAAAACTCCAACTTGTTGAAACTCTCACAGTCAATCATCTCCCTTCTTCGAAGGACATCCAAACTCTACTCTGAGACATGAATCAATCTCAAATGCCATAACCGTGTCGCATCTAAGCCACGAGAACTATCAACATAGACACAAGTTTCGCCATCCATGGTCACACCTTGAATTAAATAAACACCATGAGTTCTAGAACCCTTCATAACCACAAGCGCACCCTTTTAAACCCTCAAGTTATCACTCTCAATAGTGATCTTACATCCTAGAGAATCCAACTGTCCCAAAGAGATAAGTGACTTCTGTTGTCTCGGAATATAATGCACATTAGTGAGAGTATGAACCACTCTGTCAAACATCCGAATTTGCATGGATCTAATGCCCTTCGACTTGCAAACTAAACCATTTCCCATAACAATTGAATTTCTTTCTCGATTAACATAAGAAGAAAAATAATTCCAATTAGGCATTATGTGATATGAATCCTCTGAATCAAGCACCCATTCGCTGCTCGAAACATCCGATGCTACAGCCGACAAAACATCTACGTCTCCCGCACCAACACCACTTTCCACTGCAACTAATGAAGATGCTACTTTCTTCTACCCCTTATCTAGACAATAATTCTTCCATTGGTTAGGTTTTTTTACATATAAAGCACTTGCCATTTCTTTACTTCGATTTTCCTCCCAACCATGTTTTCTAGACTTAGAACGCTCCCGGTTTCCCTTCTTCTCAGATTTCTCCTTCTCCACAAATAAATTGTGACCATTACCTGCACCATTACTTCCATCACTTAGCTCCTTCACATGATCTCGCAAATCCTCACTAAGAAACCCGTCATGACAACATCAAGAGTCAATATATCCCAACCATAGATCAAATTATTTGAGAAACCCCTATAACGGTCAAACAACAAACATAACAAGCCTTCTACTCCTCCTCAATCTTCAAACCTACTTCCTTCATCTTCATTAGAAAATCATCAAACATGTTTAAGTGTGCCTTTAGCGAAGTTCCTTCCTTCATCTTGTAGGTAAAGAAAGTCCGCAATAAGATTAGCGATTTGTGAGTGATTTCTTTATATACAATTCCTCCAACTTGTTCAAGTACCTTTAGAAGTCGTCTCACCACTAATTTCTGAGATAACATTCTCCTCCATGGCAAGTTGAAGTATAGTGAATGCCCACTCTTCCATTTCTTCTCTCTCCACATCTGAGATGTCCACTGGCAATAAATGTGTACCAAACACTACCTAATGTACCTGATTTCGCCTAAGAACCACTTTCATCTTCCATTGTCATTTTTCAAAATCATTATCTCCATTCCACTTGTCAATTACCAATTGTGACCCAGAAGCTGCATACGACCCAAGTACATAAGGAGCTACACCACTTGGACCAACTGTTGAGGCACTATTTGAATCTGATTTTGGCATTTCTACAACTATCTACTAACACCAATGCTCTAATACCAATTTTTGTGGAGAATTTAGACTCAAGATCGCTTAAATCAAAGCCCACCAACTCAGTGGAAAACGAGATCGTGGTAAACATGCAAAAACAACCAATCTATAAATCAAAAAAAATCTCAACCCAATCCAATCACAATCATCGACCAAGAGAAAATAAAGGAGTAATAAAGATAAGTAAATCACACAGGGATTTATAGTGGTTCCACTGAAGTCTTGTCAGTGTTCGTCCAATTTAAAAGAGAACCTTTTATTAATAACAATAGAAGAGTACAAGAGATTGATTACAATGGTCAATTTCACTGGAAAAATTTGATTTTGTGGAGCAAAGAATTGAAGAAGATTAGGTTTGCCAAAACCCTAATCAGAATAAACCTAGATCTTATCTCCTGATTATCCTTTTTCTGTGTCTTAATATTGGATCTGAAAATAGCTTATACATGGAGGGAATAATATATAGCAATTAACCAAATTGCCCCTGGATCCTTCACAAATCAGTTTGTAATATATTCAGCCCGAAATGGCCGAAATACAGCCTCAAACATTTGTCTAGAAGTGACAAACGTCTGTCCAGAGCGTTGGAAAAACTGTTTTTGCACCCACAGATGTCTGTCCAATTTGCCTCAGACATCTTTCATAGTATTTGCTTCAACAGACATCTGTCTTGGGTGACAAACTTTTGTCAGGACTCTCGGGAAATTCCACCTATAAACTCAGACGTCTGTCATGTCTACGACCAAAGTTTGTCGCTGAACTCTTTAGAAACCAATCACCTTTTGGCCTCTAACTCCTTCATATGAGCTCCGATTTGCAGTCCATCTCCGACACGAAGCTACTTCCATCCACTTTAATACTATCATATAGTATTGCAAAATTTAACAAAGTCCATTTTCCATGCATGTCATGGATAATTTTCATGCATTTGTTCATTTAAAATTTCTTTACCTTTATATTATATGATTATAAAACTATGTAACATCACCATTATAGTTCTTTCTATTTTTTTTTATATTTGTTAACTAAATTGTAAAACGTAGTTCAGAATTTATGTGTGTCATATAAAAGAGTGATAGATCGTTTATATTTACAAGTCAATGGATCAGCCGACATTTTTATATGGATCAGTCACTCTAAAAATGCATGGATCAGTCACTTTAAAGCACATGAATCTATTGTAGTATTGATGCAGTGGCATTGGCGTAAATATGATGGATCGGCTACTCTTTTATGTGATAGATTGGCATATCTAAAAAAGGATGGATCGTGCATTCTATATACATGGATTAGGTTATAGCACGTATAACGGAGCATACGTGGCAACCTCAGTGATGAAACTAATGCATGGAAAGAATAAGTTACAAAAAATGTGCATAGAAAATATAAAAGACACGCAAGATTCACATTTCGATCAACATGGACACAAGTATGGACTGATTAACACATAAAGTGACACGTCAGTAGGTTAATATGGAAACAGATTTATCCATTCACAAAGCATATTCTTTAGGTCGTAACAAGCTGACAGGTCGGGATGTGCACCATAGTTAGGTCGGTCTCATAGACAACAAGCATGTCGTCCTTACGATCTGAGTCAGATCGTTGTGAATGGTAAGTCATTAATACAACCTATGTTCGGTCGTTAAGCATAGTCAAACCATGAACATATGGTTGGATCACCATATATAAAAAATGGTTTTTGACGTAGTATGGTGCTAAATAATGAATGCCTAAGAATGTACACAGTACATACATTTATGTGTATCGGCTCCTGCATGATAAGAGCAATGCTTTATAAATCATGAAACGTCATAATTTCTAAAGTGAATTGGTCCATAACTCCCCATGCAAAGGAGTATGACGTGGCAATGTGAATGATATGTTCAGATCGTTCCATGAGAGACAGATTGTTATAAACCTAACAGTCAGGTCGTTCATTCTGATAGGTCGTTCATCTTATAACTCGTCTGGTACATAGACACGTGGATCGGTTTTGTGGATTTCAGTATTACATAGGTCGGCTACTGTAAAAGCATAGGCTGATTATAATGCATTATATTATGGAATGTACATGTGGAAGCTACTGGAAACTCGGGCCGCATATATACAATATGCATGCAGGTCATTTTTTGGGCAGAAGGCATTCAGACCTAGTGTTCAATTTAGGTAGTCCGCTCTTATTCGGGTCGCCTGCCGACCTAAAGCCCTATATACCATTATTTACAGATCTGCCGCTCCTTTCAAACAACTCCTATAAATACCCCACATTTCCATACATTTAAAGGACCAATTTCTTCACCCACGAAGTGCTGCGAGTTCATTTCTCAACCACTCCAAATCACTCCAACCTCCATTAAAGTTCTTCCAAGATTAGATTCAACATCTCAACCACCATGAAATCATCAAAGATCGTCTAAGTGATCAAATTGTTGAAGATTTACAACAGCAATCATCACAATCCAAGAGATCTCATTATTTCCATGGTGAAATCGAATGAATCCAAAGGTTAAAGAGAAGAAGTAGAGAGAAATATTGTAAAAGAGAGAAAACGAGGAAAGTGAGAGAAATCATGTATTGAAACCAAAATTGGCTTCAACACCAAAGGTGTTATGTGAACACTTCACCAAACGGATAGAATGAGACCACAATCACAAAATAAAGTGCAAAAATAAAGAAGAAGGAATTTTTAGAGTGGTTCGGTCAATTTAGACCTACGTCCACTATGAAATCACTTCTCATTATCATACTTTGTTTCACAACATACATGAATTCGCTCATATTGTTCATCTCTCTCTTTTCTCTCTACTTATGATCTAGATTTCACTTGAATTTGCAAAAGAATTGATGAGATCTCTTGCTTTGTAATGGTGGATGTATGAATCTTAAATCACTTTAGCAATTGAATGATCTTTATGGATTCCATAGTGATTTTGCATTAGATCTAGGCTTTAGGGAGGATTAGCGGAGATTAGAGTAGCTTGGATTAAATCTGAGAGAGAATTAATGGTGTTTGGAGAAGATGAGATCCACTTGTTGTTGGAGAGAAGTTGTTTGATCTTTGGAAGCCATTAATGGAGCTTGGAGTGTTGGAGAAATGATTTGGCGGCCCTTCGGGGTAGAAGAATTGGTCCTCCTCAAGTATGGTGTAGTGGGGTATTTATAGAAGTGTTTTAGGGGTAGTGGAACACTTGTAAATAAATGGGTACAACTGGCGCCAACCATACACTTCCACTTTACAACTATGTCATTGGTATAGGATATGGTATAAACGATATGCAACATGAATTCATGGAATATGACCTGCTCATATACTTTGCATACGACTTGAGTGTCATCGGATATGTAACAACCTCATTTAATTATACTGAGACGGTTCACTATAAACACGTGGACCCCTCCAATACATTTCCTTGTATCCATAAGTTCAACCGTCCCACGCTCCATCCTTTCATTAAACCATCCAGCCAATTTTATATGTGTTAATACCCAGGCCTTGTAATTTGGCCACGTTCCGTTATCTATACACCATAGCTTGGGATGCACTTGAGAACTCCAAAACATGGGCCGACATGTTACAACATCATGGATTCAAGTCGCATGAGCGACATGGCTTTGTCTGGATAGCATGCTGACGTACGACCCACGACATTCGTCTTGAGCATATGGGTGCACTCACGCCATGTCTTAAGTTACGACATGGTTTGAAATGAGCCTTGATTTATATAAGCTAACACCATGTCGCAGTAGCCACTCAACTACCATGTCGCAGAATTCAAAAGGCCATACGGTTTACCACTTATAGCTAACGATCTGAATGGTTTTATAGCTGGCTCCTTCATACTGCGCTGCCATGTGTCTGTACATTATAAAGTACCTGCTCGTGCAATTCGCGACATGGATAGCTCGCGAGATGACTCTTGCGGCATGACTATTCAAATTGTTCCAACGACTTGGGCTTCATTCACGTGTGCGACTTGAATAGTTGGTGTGACGACCTAGACTTCATGCAGCTGCCACGTATGCACTCTAAAATAGCCAATGATTTAGCACCATAAATTCATGACCTTATACCTGTTTCTTTGCACTCATTGATTCATTAGCCCATGTATTATAGTTTAATGCATCCTTTTTTAAGTGTATGGTCCTGTGTATTTAACAAGCCACTTTATGTGAGCACGGGTTTTCCTTTTTTTAGTAACTACTTACTGTTGTGCCACGTGGCACACTGTTAATGTGTTAATATTGCAAATGATTCATAACGTGAGGCATAGGAGCTCCCCTCATTCCCATGTCGGTTAGTTTACTTAGTCGGAATGAACTGGATAATGTCGTTTGCATGACATGATTGAACTTGTTGCTACAACATGCATTTGGATAACAGTGATATGTTATTGGATATCACGGCGTGGCATGTTTTAGTTTGCCACTTTTCCTTCATTGTGCTATGCACGGACTAGCTTCATGAGCCAACAGTTTTGGGTTTACAATATGAACGACTTGACCACAAATGATGGCATGGCTTGAATGAACAACATGCTTCTTTCACGCATCAACAGTTTGATGCGTACAACTTGGTTTTGTTGCGGCTCATTGTTTCTGTTCTCCTGTGGTATGACTCATGTCGTCGTGAAAAACTTAAACGAAGCGAATGACATGGATCAGGAAGACGACTTGATTTATGCCGCGCTGATGACTTGAATAGGTACGACATGGACCATGCCGCTTTAACGACTTGACTGCACGTTATGGTTTCGTGTCATGTTTACGACTTAGATAACATGAATGGCTTACCGCTTAGACTGTAACAAATCCAGAGCCCTTTGACGTTAATTCTATGAACCGCGTTTTAACATGGTTAACATTTTCCCCTCGAAGCTTGTATTTTCTTGTAGGAAATACGAGCTTCGAAATGAACATTGTTAAGATAATTTGCACTGAGATCTAGTTGTAGCTTTTTATTTGTTATGGAAAATCATGCTTTGAATTTATATGCTTCATGTCACATGTTCTGTAATTAAAACAAGTAATTGCACGATTTTGGACTTATACTTTGTTATTGATCGTCCCCATCAATAACAGATTAGTTTAATCATTAAAAAATGGATTATAGCGAATTTTATTTTGAGTTGAATAAATTGTTTGCACATGAATGCTTTTTTCTATTGTTTATAACTTGTCGAACATTATTTGCACAAACACGATATTCTAATCCAAATTCGCATTAAATCTTATGATCAACTAATCGACAAAAGCCGACTGTGGATTTCAAACGTCATCGTTTTGATGACTTATATGATGGAGTACGATATTCTACATTTGGGAAATACATATCTGTGATTTATTTTCTGCTCCTACTTGGAGTAGTATTTAATATTTGAATATTTGTGCCCCAACCTAAGGAGTCATCGTTGGTCTTTGTTATGGGAAGAATCTCTACTACTCAATGTTTGTTTTCTTTGTCGATCAGTTTTGACATCGGATACTTCATTGGATGCCTCGTGTTTCGGGGAGGCCGTTATAATCCAACGTTCATCTTCTCCTGTCGACTGAATTAACATTATAGAGTTCATTAAGCGTTGTTGATTTATTCTATGGAGAAGTTTCTTTCTCTATGGAAAGAATTTTTTGTTGTCGCATTGTTTCGCAGTGTGAACTCTAGAGAGGTTTAGATGAGATTGCATTGCTTTGTGTCATGAACTCCTGTGTATCGTTTCACGTATAGTGAACTCCCGTGCTTCGTTTTGCGCAATGAATTCTCGCAACCTTTTGGGTGAGGGCCGCATCGCTTCATGCCACAAACTCCGTGTACCGTTTCACGTATAGTGAACTCCCTTGCTTCGCTCCGTGCAACGAATTCCAGCAACCTTCAGGTAAAGGCCGCATCGCTTCGTGCCACGAACTCCCGCGCATCGTTTCACATACAGTAAACTCCCCCGCTTCGTTTCGCGCAACGAATTTCAGCAACCTTTGGGTGAGGGCCGCATCGCTTCGCGCCACGAACTCCCCTGCATCATTTCATATATAGTGAACTCCCACGCTTCGTTTCGCACAACGAATTATAGCAACCTTTGGATGAGGGCCGCATCGCTTCACACCACGAACTCTCGTGTATCGTTTCACGTATAGTAAACTCCCGCGCTTTGCTTCGTGTAATGAATTCCAGCAACCTTTCAGTGAGGGCCGCATCGCTTCGCGCCACGAACTCCTGCGCTTTGTTTTGTGCAACGAATTCCAACAACCTTTGGGTGAGAGCCGCATCGCTTCGTGCCACGAACTCTCGCGCATCGTTTCACATATAGTGAACTCCCATGCTTTGTTTCGCGCAATGAATTCCAGCAACCTTTGGGTGAGGGCCGCATCGCTTCGCGCCACGAACTCCCATGCATCGTTTCATGTATAGTGAACTCCCGTGCTTCGTTTCGTGCAACGAATTCCAGCAACCTTTCGGTGAGGGCCGCATCGCTTCACGCTACGAAATCTCACGCATCGTTTCATGTATAGTGAACTCCCGCGCTTCGTTTCGCACAACGATTTCCCGCAACCTTTGGGTGTTCTGGATCCGTGGCTACTTGCTACTCTTTTTGCCATCTGACTTATTGGGACTTTCTCGATATACCCTTCATTCGGTCTTATCAGGGTTGTCTCACTTGGTCGAGTTTCAGGGAAGCAAACGCTTGTGGAATAGCCTGTAATGAGAAAATCGTCTTTAGTAAATTCTGTATATTTTGCAAATAAGAGATTTATACAGGCAGATAAGACTTCATTCGCAAAGCTATTGTTCAGTACAATGCATGTAAAACATTACAGACTTTTTTACAAGAGAGTATAACATAGCAAGGAGTAAACTTTTGCAATAAGTAAAGTAATGGTGAAGAAGATCGCTTATCCTGAGCAGTTGAAATTAGAGCACCACTGGTTGTCAGTAAATGATTGGCTTTGGTTTGGCTTGAGCAAGAGCTTCGTTGCCTGAACCGAACTGGTCACTTGATGCCCCTTTCCCCTGGGGAGTTGCAAAAGGATTTGCATTTTGGGGATTCTTCACATATTATTGTAAACGATTCTTCCTAATCATCTCTTCGATCAATGATTCCAGATGCCTACATTCATTGGTATTGTGGCCTGGCTTATTGTGGAACCGATAGAACTTCCCAGATTTGATCAGATGGTCATTCATCTTTATTGGTCGAGGCTCTGGGTAGTCTTCTGCATCCTTCGTGGTCAAGTAGATATTCTCAGGAGTGTCATTCAGAGGAGTTAGCTCTGACAAGTCATGAAGGCGAAAATTCTTATTAGCTTTGTTGTCGTTCACGTCATTGGCTCGCTTCTGCCCCTGAGCATTCTTCTGATTACATTGAATAGCATCACTTTTGGGAGCTTCAAGAAGTTGGTTAGCACCAATAATCTGAAGAGGGATAGGATTATCATCCACTCTTATGTACACCTCTGCTTTCTTATAGAACTTGTCAAGCATATTCGGTTCCTTGATTTTTATCCATCTGCCAAACTCACTTTTCTTGTCTATAGTGTCGAGTAAAGCCATAAGGATTATGCGAGGCTCTGGATTCCTCACTTCGGAAAAGGGAACATTGAATCGGCTAAGAGAAGCTTTAATGGATTCCCTTGGATTCTGCTTCATTGCTGAAAGTGTTATAGCATCCTTGGCTCTGGTAGCATACAGGCGAAACTGCTCCTTGAACTTTTTGGTTAAGTCAGAGAATCGATCTACAGACTTAGGTGGCAGTTTTGTGAACCAAAGTGACGCAGCATCTTCTAAGTAGAGAGGGAAATATAGGCATCTCATCCCGTCTATTGCCTTTGCAACACTCATATGCCACTTGTATTTGACCAGAAAGTAGTTAGAATAAACAAGGCCGTTGTACAGAGGCAAAGTTGGAGGAGTGAATTTCTTCGGACACTCTGTTTCTCAGACTCTATTGATAAACAGAGTTCTATCGGGAGATAAATCTCATTCCCTTTCATCGTTATTACCAGCTTGATTCTTCTTCATGATTTGTTCTATGATATCTGAGATGTATTCTTCAATGCTATGTCACTCTATGAGGCTAAGTTCTTTACCAAATGTTCGTCTAGGCATGCGACCTTGGTTAGAGAGATTAGGTCCTTTACCTTCCCGATGAGGAGGTGTCCCCATGACGGGACTAGTAACCTTTTGAGTATTCCTCTCGGAATGATTCTTAGCCTTTGGTTTCAAGTCTTTGACATTAGCTTCGTCTTTGTCGCTCAACAATTCATTATCATCTTCCATGTTGTCGTTGCGATCATGGTAGAAGCGGACGAATTGTCATATTCTTCGAGATCAACATGGTTCTTTTGGGCGACTGGATTTGGTTGAGCATTAAGGATAGCGTCAAGGTTTTCCATCATAGCTTTGGTAGAACTATCCACTCGTTGGTTAATATTGGCAATAGCGGCATCCAATTCATTCCTAGTCACACCGGCTCCACTTATCAAGTTTTCGCCAACTTCAAAATGGTTAGTAAGCGGTATAACTTCATTGTTAGCAACGTTGTTGGTTTCTTCAATAGTTTTTCTTGTAGTCTTCTTAGATTTAGCCATGATTTCAGTCAAGACTTTGAATTTGGAAGAGAGTTCGTCTATTGGCCAAGATCTTAGACTTGTAAAATCTATGGTAGAAGTAGGCTTAGAACTTCAATGGTAGGCTGTTAATATTGAGAGAAGTGCGAATGTGGCCCCATGGTGGGCGCCAAATGTTGAAACCAAAATTGGCTTCAACACCAAAGGTGTTATGTAAACACTTCACCAAATGGTTAGAATGAGGCCATAATCACAAAATAAAGAGCAAAAATAAAGAATAAGGAATTTTTAGAGTGGTTTGGTCAATTTAGACCTACATCCACCATGAAATCACTTCTTATTATCATACTTTGTTTTACAACATACATGAATTCGCTCATAGTGTTCATCTCTCTCTTTTTTTCTCTCCTTATGATCTAGATTTCACTTGAATTTGCAAAGAAATTGGTGAGATCTCTTGCTTTTTTATTGTGGATGTATGAAACTTTAATCAGTTTAGCAATTGAACGATCTACATGGATTCCATAGTCATTTTTCATTAGATCTAGGCTTTAGAGAGGATAAGCAGAGATTAGAGTAGTTTGCATTGAACTTGAGAGAGAATTAATGGTGTTTGGAGAAGATGAGATCCACTTGTAGTTGAAGAGAAGTTGTTGGATCTTTGGAAGCCATTAATGGAGCATGAAATGAAGCTTGAAGTGTTGGAGAAATGATTTCGCTGCTCTTCGGGGTCGAAGAATTGGTCCTCCTCAAGTATGGTGTAGTGAGGTATTTATAGAAGTGTTTTAGGGGTAGTGGCACTATAAAACCCCGCATTTTTATTATAATTAAAAATAAAATATATGTATATATGCATAGATAGGTAAATAATGGTGATATACAATGATAATTAATTAATACATGGAAGAGAAGGAAAAATTAATACGATAACAGTATGAGTAACATAAAAGATAACAAACTAATAATACTTAATTTAGATATCAATAATTAAGTAAAACAGACATCACCATTGCGTTCGTCTCGGAATTCTGCTTAATATAGAGTTCAAGTTTGCATAAAACGGATAACGTATGAAGAAGTTATGAGCCTTAGAAGTTTGTATATGCGCAAGAAAACATATATATAAACAAAACCAATCCCAGAATTCAAACAGATTCAAAAACAGGTCAAACTGGGCAGAGCGGGAAATCTCCCGCTCAGATGTGTCGACTCCCCTTAAGGGGGGTCGACATAGGAGTCGACCCCCCCCCTAAGAGGGGTCGACACAGGGGTCGACCCCCCATAGGGTGTCGACCCCCGAACCCAGATCCGGGCTGGGTGAGTTTTGATGTTTCTGGACACGTTTTTGGCACTGTTCGTTGATCTAAAGGCTATATAATGGACCCAAGACTCATTCTTTTCTTCACCTAAACCTATGGCGATGCCATGACTCTGTTCTAGCATAAATCAATCCTAATTCTTCTTCTCCAAGTAATTTCAAATCCTAGATCCACTTTCTTCCCTTTCTCTTCAAAATCTATTCTTAAAATAAATGATTAGAATTTCTTTTATTGCAAAATAAAGAGAAAAGGGATTTTGATCTATAATCTATGCCGCAAGAAAGGGAAGAACTTTGGATGCTAATCTAAATCAGACCTAGTAAAGCAAGAATCACTGGGAGTGGATTTAAATTACCATTGTTGAATAATAGTAGATGTATCGTTTAGCAATTCCCCAACTTAATGTATTTAATTCAATTAAATCAATTCAGATTTTATTTTATGCGTATTTTGTTCTTCTTCTTCCCTTTCCTTTTATTTGTAAGATTAGGCTAACTTTGAGCCTAATCCTAGTCTCGCTGAAAAGCATGCGTACGAACAAAGATTGGAATAGTGAAAATGATGTTCGGGAATTTGGGAATAACTTGTTATTGGGAAATTGAAACAACTTGTAAGATGATTTTTTGGGCGTAATTCACGAATTGGGGAATTGTGGAATAACATATAACATAACATGAGATTGGGAAATTAGAGGAAATTGGGACATATATTAACCGAGAACATAAAAGAAAATATGTGTGATTAAAATTGAGAACGATTAGATATGCTTGGGTATGTTAAATCAAGAATTTATGTATAAACTATATATACATAAGAAAAGTTAGAATTGAAGATTTAAACATATGGGATTATAATTTGAATTGGGATTTATACAAAAAGAATGAGTGTTGACATGAATTAATTATTCTAAGCAATAAGAATGAGGGTTGACATGAATTATTGATAACTTTAAAGAACAATTAATTTGGGTATAATTAAGTATAACTTATATACATGAAAAGTTGGGCATAACATATAATAAGGATTATTGGCATAACTATGTACGAGATTATGTAATCATGGTAGAATTTATGTATCCAAATCAAATTGGAACCATAAACATGAAATCGGGTTTAGAAGCGTGACATGAATTATTGGATTTGGATAAATAAGCTTATAAAACCTAGATTGAAATTGTATAGGTCAGTTAAAAGATGAACATGCCTAACCCGAGGTTAGATTGAGTTGCGGTGTAAGTCTGCCCGGAACCGCCCGTCACATCCAACGACCGCAACAACAGGTCTAATGTGAGAGGTTAGCGCATTAAGCCCAAAACCCGAGGTTAGAACGAGTTTGCGGTAGAAGTTTGCCCAGAACCGCCCGGCATATCCAGCAACCGCAAGCAACATGTCTAATGTGAGAGGTTGAGTGCATTAATAAAAAGATTAATGCTATGAAACAAACATGTTAAGTGTGCTAGGGTTAAGTAAACGGAGGAGTATAGACAAACTTAACCAACGTAATAAAAGGGAATGGTAGCAAACCTTAGTTAAGAAAACTAAGTAAATAACGATGGATTATGGCAACATCATACAAGAATAACCGAATGGGAAGATAATAGGTAAGCTTGTTACGAGACAAGTAAAGAATTATGACGTAGGTTATAATGATCAATACAAAGATGAAATAACTTATGAAAGAATGCAAGTCGTACTTAATTAAAGATTAAGTAATCCGTGGGAACAGGAATAAAGCCACGAAGAGGGAAAACATAAGTTATATGAGTAAGGGTAAAATTTATTAGTAATTAAGATGACTAAGTTAATGAGTAAACGATAAAGAGAAATCGTTAGTAAACCTTAGTTAAGAGAACTAAGTAAACAATCATGGAAAGTCATGTTAGTAAACCTTAGTTAAGAGGACTAAGTAAACAGTTACAGAAAATCGTGTTTAAGCTTGTTAGTAAACCTTAGTTAAGAGAACTAAGTAAACAATCATGGAAAGTCATGTTGGTAAACCTTAGTTAAAAGGACTAAGTAAACAGTTACAGAAATTCGTGATTGAGCTTGTTAGTAAACCTTAGTTAAGAGAACTAATTAAACAATTAAAAGATCGTGGCTAATAAGAAATAGTGGAAGACTTATGAAAAAGAAACTTGGTAATTTAAAAACTAATATGGATGAGATAACTAAGTTAGAAAGAAAACCTAATGAGATAGAGCAAGCGCATAATTAGAAGATTAGAGTTAAGGTCTAATAACACGAAAGGGTAAGGCGCTTGGACCAGTCCATACGATAGGAGATGAATAACCAAGCATGGTAGATCATCACGATGCCGTATGGCGCAAGGAGGAGCAAACGTCCATCTGATCATACAGAAGGCTCTAAGGGACTAGGTTACGAAGCACACGGCTTCTGGGACGTGAGGGTACTCTTGGTATCCCTTTGTGAGTGGCATAGGATACGCCTGTGCTCATAGAGGTTAGGTCTGCATGGGAAGGACCAATGAGTATGCCTTGATTGCAAAACAAGAGGCAATCAAAAGACCAAGGTAGACCAGTGTGATTCGGTGAGACCAGTTAGGGCCCTGTGATAGTAGCTCGTCGTCTACCTACCATCTTCAGTCAGTACGTGAAGCAGAAAGGCGGAGAACTCCAAAAGACCATATACTTTGCTATATAGTTATGGGTGAGGTTGACCAATAGGATTGAAGGGCATAGGGGGGTGGGTTACAGTTCTCATTCTTGGTATTCTTGGGTGCCTTTCATTAGTTGAGGGAGGGGTCTAGTGGGACCATAGCCACTATAAAAGCAGACCTTAGCATCTGCATCGGCAGATATCTGAAAGCTCCCGACCGAGTTCCGTGTTTCTTGATTAGCCCTGCCACGGGGCTTGGGCGCACATATAGAGAACATGTGAAAATAAGCATCGAGTATGATTGACGATACGTATGTGGGGAAAGTCTAGGTACACTCATGTCGCTCTGGGCGGTGCACCATAGACTAGAGGGCATTATTCGATGACAGAATCTAGTAGGATCTAGAATGGTAGTCCAAACGCTTACGTAACGCAGTGATGATAGTTTTATGCAAACGTAGCATTGATATAGATACGACATGCGACATTGGATAAGGGACTACGTACATACGGTGGAGACCATGCGAGCAAAGTATACCTTAATTAGGGGGTAGCTACATATACACTATATTACATTAATCTACTAGAGAGTAGATGGGTGCGACGTGTGTGTAAGCCTTGAGTGCTAATAACACAAATAACCTAATAAATAAGAAAATATAATTGAACGGTATATGTAGGATTATCCAAGAATTGTAGTTTAAATTCATTCCACAAAACTTATGTTCTAACACCCTCCTTATAACATTCGTAGGTTAGGTTAATGACAGAGAATATAGCTTTGGATACTGGTTTAGCAGTATTATTACTGAGGTAAAGCTATGTTTCAACTACATTATGTTTTATTCCTTCCACTGTGAGATGTTTTTCGAACTCTGACATGTTTACTGTCTCTGTCTTTTCTGCAGGATACCAGAGCAAACCAACTCGAGTTTCGATGGATTGTGTTTTTGAAAAAAAATCGGTCTGTTAGAATCCGGGTTGTCACATCTGGTATCAGAGCTTCGCTTTAGTGTTCCTAAGGAGATAATGAGTGAGCGTATTTGTATTTCCAAAAATATAAATATATAATATATATAAACCTAGATCCATAAGGAGCCCACTAGAGAAAAAATATATGGAAAGAGCTAGGATATCTAATTTGTACACTAAAGTAATAAACATAGAAATTTTGAGGCCATTAGGTGGTTTGGTTGGAAAGTGTACAATATGATTTGGTATTTGAGAAAGATGTATCCCATATAATAGAGAGACTGAAATGTTAGTATTTCATAGTAGTGGGTTTAGAAGTGAAACCTTATAAATAGGTTAAAATGTGGAAAATGGATTAGGAATATATATAGTTAAGAGGATTTGAATTTGTGAAAGTGTCTAGGAAAGCGTAATTGAGTTGAAAGACCCACTTTGAGCCTAACCCAATAATTAATTTTTAAGAACTTGAACTTGTATTTTTTTTTTTTTTTGCAAAAGAGTTTGTGGAGTTTTCAAGTTTTAATCTTAAACGTATTTTTGATGTTTGAGAAAATATGTAAAGAACATATTTAGTGCATGTTGGGTTTTAAAGTAAAGTGGGGTATATTTTGTAAAACAATGATTTCTTGTTTTAAAAAGGATTCTCTCATGAAAAGATACACATTATAGAGCATATATATAGCTCGCTAGTTTTCATATTTTAATATATGAAAGGATTAGGAGGTAAAGCATACAAAGTGTTGCATTTTGTAAAAGATGTTTTGAAATCTCTATTCTGTTAACAATAAATTTTGGTTACAGTTTTAAAAAGAATGGAGCAGGTAAGGATTAGGGCCTAGAAAGAACAAGAGAACGTTAAGGCTATGAATTAAATCATAAGAACCAACTGGAGATTGGTTGAGTTGGGTAATTCTCTGAGTGTCAATCTAATGTTGATTTCGGTCTTCGGGGTTGATACTTAAGGGGTTATTCTCTTACCAATTTACAGTCAAGGATTAGCTAATTTTGAACCAATGGAATTTCCCGTAGAATGCATAAGCATTGTGAGTCTAGGATTGTTGCTTAAGAGAAGCATAGGCTAGTAATGCACAACAAGGACTAGTAGTGATTACTAGGTAGAAAAGGGCAAGTAAGCGTGTAGATCCTGTTGTGTGGACTCGTAATTGTCTGAGATGACAAAGTCCTAAGATTCTTGACCCTTAGTAGTAGCTGCGAAGGATGTTGTTTGAGTTGAAAACGGAAAAGCTTATTTGAAAAGTAAACTTAAGTAATTGGATTAAGTCAAATAAGCTAAGAAAGAGAATAGCCTAACTAACAAGAAAACAACTAATTCAGCAAAGCAAATAACATGACGGGAAAAGAAAATGAAAATCTTAAGAAAAAGATGAATAAAAATAAAATTATTCCAAGATAAGTTGAAAAGGAAAAGAAAGTTTTCTTATATGTTTGTGCTTGGATAGGAAAGTACAAAGTTTTTATAGAATAGTTATATAAAAATCCAAGTGCAATTATAAAAGGTACATAGGAGAAAAACGGAAAATGTGAATTCTTCCATTTCATACCTTTTTGTAACATAAGAAATCGAATTTGGAAAATTAGAATTTTCTAAATTTCGAATTTAATGATGGTTGGTAGGATTTTGGATGAAATAATTGGATGAACTATGCTCTTATTTTGTAAGAGTATGGGAAAATTTGGTTGAAAAATGTTTTGATTTTTCAAAAATATTGCATTCATATAGAATTGCAAGTATATTTAGGGTGTAAGCATCATGTTTTGAAAAGAGTTTTTAAAAGTTTGCATACATATAGGTGGTACCAATTAGGCATGCATGCATTGCTATGATGTATTTCACTTTGCACATGCGCACAATGTTTGCAAACATTGGATGCACACTTAATGGTTTGATATTATGCGAGGGATTATATATTTAACCCCTAACGAATTTCAGCGACGAAATTCCTTAAGGGTGGGAGAATGTAACACCTCGCATTTTTATTATAATTAAAAATAAAATATATGTATATATGCATAGATAGGTAAATAATGGTGATATACAATGAAAATTAATTAATACATGGAAGAGAAGGAAAAATTAATACGATAACAGTATGAGTAACAGAAAAGATAACAAACAAAGGATACTTAATTTAGATATCAGGAATTAAGTAAAACGTACATCACCATTGCGTTCGTCTCGGAATTATGCTTAAGATAGAGTTCAAGTTTGCATAAAACGGATAACGTATGAAGAAGTTATGAGCCTTAAAAGTTTGTATACGTGCAAGAAAACATATATACAAACAAAACCAAGTCCAGAATTCAAACAGATTCAAAAACAGGTCAAACTGGGCTGAGCGTGAGTTCTCCCGCTCAGATGTGTCGACTCCCCTTATGGGGGGTCGACATAGGAGTTGACCCCCCAAGAGGGGTCGACACAGGGGTCGACCCCCCATAGGGTGTCGACCCCCGAACCCGGATCCGTGCTGGGTGAGTTTTGATGTTTCTGGACACGTTTTTGGCACTGTTCGTTGATCTAAAGGCTATATAATGGACCCAAGACTCATTCTTTTTCTTCACCTAAACCTATGGCGATGCCATGACTCTGTTCTAGCATAAATCGATCCTAATTCTTCTTCTCCAAGTAATTTCAAATCCTAGATCCACTTTCTTCCCTTTCTCTTCAAAATCTATTCTTAAAATAAAAGATTAGAATTTCTTCTATTGCAAAATAAAGTGAAAAGGAATTTTGATCTACAATCTACGCCGCAAGAAAGGGAAGAACTTTGGATGCTAATCTAAATCGGACCCAGGAAAGAAAAAATCATTGTGAGTGGATTTAAATTACCTTTGTTGAATAATAGTAGATGTATCGTTTAGCGATTCCCCAAGTTAATTTGTTTAATTCAATTAAAATAATTCAGATTTTATTTTATGCGTTTTCTGTTCTTCTTCTTCCCATTTCCTTTTTATTTTGAAGATTAGGCTAACTTTGAGCCTAATCCAAGTCTCGCTGAAAAGCATGCGTACGAACAAAGATTGGAATAGTAAAAATGATGTTTGGGAATTTGGGAATAATTGTAATTGGGAAATTGAAACAACTTGTAAGATGAATTTTTGGGCGTAATTCACGCATTGGGGAATTGTGGAATAACATATAACATAAACTGAGATTGGGAAATTAGGAGAAATTAGCACATATATTAACCTAGAACATAAAAGAAAATATGTGCAATTAAAATTGAGAACGATTAGATATGCCTGGGTATGTTGAATCAAGAATATATGTATGAAGTATATATACATAAGAAAAGTTAGAATTGAAGATTTAGAAATATGGGATTATAAGTTGAATTGGGATTTATGCAATAAGAATGAGGGTTGACATGAATTAATTGTTCTAAGCAATAAGAATGAGGGTTGACATGAATTATTGATAACTTTAAAAAACAATTAATTCGGGTATAATTAAGTATAACTTATATACATGAAAAGTTGGGCATAACATATAATAAGGATTATTGGCATAACTATGTACGAGATTATGTAATCATGGTAGAATTTATGTATCCATATCAAATTGGAACCATAAACATGAAATCGGGTTTAGAAGCATGAAACTGAATGATTGGATTTAGATAAATAGGCGTATAAAACCTAGATTGAAATTGTATAGGTCAGTTAAAAGATGAACATGCCTAACCCGAGGTTAGATTGAGTTGCGGTGTAAGTCTGCCCGGAACCGCCCGTCACATCCAGCGACCGCAACAACAGGTCTAATGTGAGAGGTTAGCGCATTAAGCCCAAAACCCGAGGTTAGAACGAGTTTGCGGTAGAAGTCTGCCCGGAACTGCCCGGCATATCCAGCAACCGCAAGCAACACGTCTAATGTGAGAGGTTAAGTGCATTAATAAAAAGATTAATGCTATGAAACAAACATGTTAAGTGTGCTAGGGTTAAGTAAACGGAGGAGTATAGACAAACTTAACCAACGTAATAATAGGGAATGGTATCAAACCTTAGTTAAGAAAACTAAGTAAATAACGATGGATTATGGCAACATCATACGAGTATAACTGAATGGGAAGATAATAAGTAAGCTTGTTAGGAGACAAGTAAAGAATTATAACGTTGTTTATAATGATCAATACAAAGATGAAATAACTTATGAAAGAATGCAAGCCGTACTTAATTAAAGATTAAGTAATCCGTGGGAACGGGAATAAAACCACGAAGAGGGAAAACATAAGTTATATGGGTAAGGGGAAACTTATTAGTAAACCTTAGTTAAGATGACAAAGTTAATGAGTAAACGATAAAGTGAAATTGTTCATAAACCTTAGTTAAGAGACCTAAGTCAACAATCTGGAAAGTCATGTTAGTAAACCTTAGTTAAGAGGACTAAGTTTACAGAAAATCATGTTTGAGCTTGTTAGTAAACCTTAGTTAAGAGAACCAAATAAACAATCATGGAAAGTCATGTTGGTAAACCTTAGTTAAAAGGACAAAGTAAACAGTTACAGAAAGTCGTGATTGAGCTTGTTAGTAAACCTTAGTTAAGAGAACTAAGTAAACAATTAAAAGATCGCGACTACATAAGAAATAGTGGAAGACCTATGAAAAAGAAACTTGGTAATTTAAAAACTAATATGGATGAGATAACCAAGTTAAAAAGAAAACCTAATGAGATAGAGCAAGCGCATAATTAGAAGATTAGACTTAAGGTCTAATAACACGAAAGGGTAAGGCACTTGGACCAGTCCATACGATAGGAGATGAATAACCAAACAAGGTAGATATCATCACGATGCCGTATGGCGCAAGGAGGAGCAAACGTCCATTTGATCATACAGAAGGTTCCAAGGGACTAGGTTACGAAGCACGCGGCTTCTGGGGACGTGAGGGTACTCTTGGTATCCCTCTGTGAGTGGCAGAGGATACGCCTGTGCTCACAGAGGTCAGGTCTGCATGGGAAGGACCAATGAGTATGCCTTGATTGCAAAAAAAGAAGCAATCAAAAGACTAAGATGGACGAGCGTGATTCGACGACACCAGTTAGTGCCCTGTGACAGCAACTCGTCGTCTATCTACCATCTTCAGTCAGTACGTGAAGTGGAAAGGTGGAGAAATCCAAAAGACCATATACTTTGCTATCTAGTTATGGGTGAGGTTGGCCAATAGGATTGAAGGGCATAGGGGGTCAGGGTTACATTTCTCATTCTTGGTATTCTTGGGTGCCTTTCATTAATTGAGGGAGGGGTCTAGTGGGACCATAGCCACTATAAAAGCAGACCTTAGCATCTGCATCGGCAAATATCTGAAAGCTCCCGACCGAGTTCCATGTTTCTTGATTAGCCTTGCCACGGGACTCGGGCGCACATATAGAGAACATGTGCAAATAAACATCAAGTACGATTGACGATACGTACGTAGGGAAAGTCTAGGTACACTCATGTCGCTCTGGGCGGTGTACCATAGACTAGAGGGCATTATTCGATGACAGAATCTAGTAGGATCTAGAATGGCAGTCCAAACGCTTACGTAACACAGTGATGATAGTTTTATGAAAACGTAGCATTGATATACATATGACATGCGACATTGGATAAGGGACTGCATACATACGGTGGAGACCATGCAAGTAGAGTATACCTTAATTAGGGGGTAGCTACATATACACTATATTACGTTAATCTACTAGAGAGTATATGGGTGCGACGTGTGTGTAAGCCTTGAGTGCTAATAACACAAATAACCTAATAAATAAGAAAATATAATTGAACGGTTTATGTAGGATTATTCAAGAAGTGTATTTTAAATTCATTCACACAGAACTTAAGTTTTGACCCCCTCCTCATAACATTCGCAGGTTAGGTTTGTGACAGAGACTGTATAGCTTTGGATACTGGTTTATCAGTATTATCATTAAGGTAAATCTATGTTTCAAATACGTTATATTTTATTCCTTCCGCTGTGAGATGTTTTCCGAACTTTGACATGTTTTATGTCTCTGTCTTTTCAGCAGGATACCAGAGTAAACCAACTCCGGTTTCGATGGATTTGGTTTTTGAAAAAAAAATCGATCCGTCGGAATCCGCGTTGTCACAGGCACACTTGTAAATAAATGGGTACAGCTGGTGCCAACCATACACTTCCACTTTACAACTATCATTGGTATATGATATGGTATAAATGATATGCAACATGAATTCATGGAATACGACCTGCTCGTATACTTTGCATACGACTTGAGTGTCTTCGGATCTGTAACGACCTCATTTAATTATGCAGAGACGACTCACTATAAACATGTGGACCCCCCCCAATACATTGCCATGTATCCTTAAGTTCAACAGTCCCACGCTCCATCCTTTCATTAAACCATCCTGGCAATTTTTATATGTGTTAATACCCAGGCCTTGCAATTCGGCCGTGTGCCGTTATCTATACACCATAGCTTAGGATGCACTTGAGAACTCCAGAACACGGGCTGACATGTTACAACGTCATGGATTCAAGTCACAAGAGCGACATGGCTTTGTCTGGACGACATGCTGAACCACGACTTACGGCATGCGTCTTGAGCATATGGGTGCACTCATGCCATGGCTTAAGTTACGACATGGTTTGAAATGAGCCTTGATTTATATAAGCTAACACCATGTCGCAGTAGGCACTCAACTACCATGTCGCAGAATTCAAAAGGCCATACGGTTTACCACTTATAGCTAACGATCTGAATGGTTTTATAGCTGGCTCCTTCATACTGCGCTGCCATGTGTCTGTACATTATAAAGTACCTGCTCGTGCAATTCGCGACATGGATAGCTCGCGAGATGACTCTTGCGGCATGACTATTCAAATTGTTCCAACGACTTGGGCTTCATTCACGTGTGCGACTTGAATAGTTGGTGTGACGACCTAGACTTCATGCAGCTGCCACGTATGCACTCTAAAATAGCCAATGATTTAGCACCATAAATTCATGACCTTATACCTGTTTCTTTGCACTCATTGATTCATTAGCCCATGTATTATAGTTTAATGCATCCTTTTTTAAGTGTATGGTCCTGTGTATTTAACAAGCCACTTTATGTGAGCACGGGTTTTCCTTTTTTTAGTAACTACTTACTGTTGTGCCACGTGGCACACTGTTAATGTGTTAATATTGCAAATGATTCATAACGTGAGGCATAGGAGCTCCCCTCATTCCCATGTCGGTTAGTTTACTTAGTCGGAATGAACTGGATAATGTCGTTTGCATGACATGATTGAACTTGTTGCTACAACATGCATTAGGATAGCAGCGATATGCTATTGGTTGTCACGGCATGGCATGTTTTAGTTTGCCACTTTTCCTTCATTGTGCTATGCACGGTCTAGTTTCATGAGCCGACGGTTTTGGGTTTACAATATGAACGACTTGACCGCAAATGATGGAATGCTTGAATAAACGACATGCTTCTTTCATGCATTCAACGGTTTGTTGTGTACAACTTGGTTTTGTTGCGGCTCATTGTTTCTATTCTCCTACGGTTTGACTCGTGTCGTCATGAATGACTTAAACGAAGCGGACGACATGGATCGTGCAGACGACTTGATTTATGCCGCGCCGATGATTTGAATAGGTACAACACGGACCATGTCATTTTAACGGCTTGACTGCATGTCATGGTTTTGTGTCATGTTTACGACTTAGATAACATGAACGGCTTACCGCTTAGACCGTAACCAATCCAGTGCCCTTTGACTAAATCTATGAACCGCGTTTTAACGGGTTTAACATCATGTACCTTGCAACATTGAAGATGATAATGAAATATCTTTTGAAAGTGGACGTAGGCCCGATCTAGACCGAACCACTATAAATCTCCTTATTTTTACTTGTATTTACTTGCTTTTTGTGTTTGTGGTTACCGGTTTTCTATATCTACATTGTTTGAAGGTGTTTTACACTTTTTGGGGGTGTTTGTGGTCATTTTTTGACATCAACAATATTGTTAACATTGAAAAGCAGCAGTTTTGTTAGACTTCTTTAGGTTGTACTTTGCTATTTTTATATAAAAATAAATTTTTTTCCATTTACTTTTATTTGACATCTTTTTGTATAATTTTATCCGTTTTTATTATGTATATTCTTATAAAAAACAACTGTTGCATGTAAATATATGCTTTGGTATATTAGAAAAAATAGAGCTATAAAACCCGAAATAAATGTCAATGAGCACTGCAAAAATGGAACAAATGATTCCTGTGAAATTTGGATTTCAATCCTAAAGCAGTCTAACCTTGTAAATACCTGCTCATTTCCCATATCGGCTTTTTGGCATCTCCCCGTTATAAATATGTCTTTTATCATGTTTGTACAATGGAAAATAACAGACTAGTCTTGTCATTAGCTATTAATTTACTCCAATGTCTCGAGCAGAATAATTAAACTAATTTTATGTTTAAGTTAGTCAAACTAATAAAAATTGCCTTAGCTATATATATCGTAATCACAATTGACCAAATAGGCATTTTTCTATATGCAGGTGTTGTCTCTTAAGTATAGTTTCACTATTCATTTTGTCATTTCTCCAATAATGATGGCAATTTTGACATCGCCCGCAGCTATGACATATTATATTAAGTTTATATTCACATACAATGCATTGGTACATTTACGTATTATGCCTTGTTTTCCCATATTGTGCACTGGTAGTTCACAAATTTTGCATTTGGCAAAGTAGAAGTCACTATGTGGTGCATAACCTTTGGAACAACAGCGAGGAATGAAACTGGGATGGTACCGCATGACACATATACGGTCATAAACTGAGTAATCTGTTGTTTTGATAACCAAAAATGGAGATCAACCGTGTACACTTCTAATTAATATTTTATCATCCGGTCACAATTTCTCTGCACTCATTCTGAGTTTTCAGTAATGCAAGCAACTAGTATTTCACATATTACTTAATAACTTACTACTTAACTCCCTACCAAATATCTTTGTTCCTCAATCCTACAAAGAAAAAGAAAAATATAGTATTTAGTTGTTGCTAGTGGTTATTTTTAGTCCAACCAATACTCAACAAAACAGATTCATATAAGAACCTAGAACTACTTCATCACATAGGTAAGCAAGCATATCATATGTACAACAATGAATAAGTTATCCTTTTTATGGTGCACATTGTAGGTAATTTTTCTTTCATTGTATTATATGAGCAAATGTGATGCCACTACTTAGTTAGTCGGAGGCAATGGCGGTTGGGATCCTAGCCCAGATTAAGGTTCCTGGGTTGCGAACAAGACTTTCCATGCTGGAGATATGTTATGTTTATGCTTCTTTTTCTGAATTTAAAACCAAATATTTTGTATCATGGAGAATTTCTAGACTACACAAATTCCCTGTGGACATCATGTTGAATTGGACCAAAAATTAATTGCAAACAATAAGATCTTTTGATAATTGACTACAAAGATATCCAAGTTTCTGTGTTGGCCTAATAGTATGCAGGTTCAGTTTTGAAATCTTAATTAACGTGCATAGTTTTTCAGTTTAAACATGGTGCTCGTCGACACAAAGCTTTTATGTATTAACAAACTCATTTTGCACTGAACACAGGGTTTATGTACTCGCGCTACCACAACGTAAGCGAGGTTGGCAAAGTAGGATATGACAGCTGCAATACAACAAATGATATCTTAACCGGCACGATTGGAAACACTAACATTACGCTTAAAAGTCCCAGTACTAACAACTATTTCATTAGTGGAAGACCACTCTACTATTTTGGTGGTATGAGGATTACAGTGCATATGTGCAAAAAGGGAATGTGTCGGCTATGAAAGTGCCTGCTGTTTTGCCTGTGACTCCTAATGTGCAGCCACAACTGCCTCCTTCAGCTTCTAGGCATTCAGACAGTGATAAAATTCCCGATAACAATGGATGTACTATTTCGTTCTATTATTCAATATTTTTCTTTTTTATCAGGTAAATTCTTTACTTTCTACTTTTTTTAATCTTACTTGTTTTAATCTATCTGTTCTCCATCTTTGCGGTATTCTTTGTTGGAAAATCATTTAGAATAATTTTACTATTTATATATACTTTTTTTGCCACATATGTATGTTAATCTATATATAGTTCAGTAATCGAAATTTTAATGTATTTCATTTGTTCCAAAACTTAACGATAATTTATTTCTATTATAAAATTTATAACTAAATTTGTTGAAATTTTTTCGGCACCCTAAAACATCTTCATGTGCACGCGCTTCACTCAGCGTAAAGGCACTACATAAAAGTGTTTAAGAATGCTTTTATTAAGATGAATTGTAATAATTAATACAAACTGTACAGGCCTTTATATAGGCAATTATTTACAACGGTTATATTTTCTATTTGGGCTTTGCTGAAATAATGAGAGAAAGAAAATAGAAAAGGAAATGGGCTCGGCCCAATATTCTGCAGACATATATAATGTCTTTATACCCAAAGGGTTAGCAGTCGTTTACTTTATTATGAGCCCTCAAAAAATCTAGGGTTTCCATCTTTCTCCAAAGCTTCTACAATGTCGGTTATTCGCAATTCTTCTCTAAATCTATGGAAATTTCTAGCTGGTAGTGCCTTAGTGAGAATGTCGGCTCTCTGAAATGAGGTTGGAATGTGTCTTACATTTAATCTTCCTTTAGCAATTTGCTCGCGTACGAAGTACAAATCTATCTCGATGTGCTTCGTACGTGAGTGAAAAATTGGGTTGGTTGAGAGTGAAATTGTACTAATATTATCACACCAAATCACTAGTTTTTTAATTGTTGTGATTCCAAGATCACGGTTGAGTAACATATCCATATCAGTTCCGTTGTTGTGCTTACTACAGCTGTATATTCAGCTTGGGTGCTGGAACGTGAAGCTGTAGCTTGCTTTTTGCAGCACCATGAGACTGGATTTGAGCCTATGTAGATGCAATAACCAGATGTAGATCTTCGATCGTCATGGTCGGAGGCCTAGTTTGCATCGTTGTAAGCGTATTTAGATTGTTGCTTGCTTTTAATGTTAGACTATAGTACAGTATCCCATTCAAACATCTGAGTATGCCTTTCACTGCTTTCCAGTGTTCTGATAATGGATTTTGCATGAATTGACACACCTTATTTACAATGAAACATAATCCCGGTCTAGTAATTTTCACGTATTGTAGTTCTCCAACAATGCTTCTGTATAACTTTGCATTTTCAATTGGTTCTCCTTTATGTCTAGATAGTTACTTGTCATGGGTGTTAGTAGAGTTTTGGCTTAATCTGTGTTGGCTCGAACAAGTATTTCACTGATATACTTTTTTGGGATAATAAAACTTCTGACTTTGACTTTTGTATAACTTGTATACCCCAAAAATAATTTACTGGACCCATGTCTTTGATGGAGAATGTTTTGTTTAGATATTCAATCACACTATTAATTTTTGATTCATCATTCCCACTGATCAGTGTATCATCCACATAAACAAGTATGTATATGGTTGTTGCTTCCTTGATCTTGACATATAATGAGCAATCTGATTTTGTCATAGTGAACCCCAATTTTATGAATGTTGTCTTGAGTTTGTCATACCAAACCTTAGAGTCTTGTTTCAATCCATACAATGCTTTTTGCAGTTTACAGACAGTACCCTTCTTTTCATCCATAACATTCCTAGTTGGTTGATGCATGTAGACCTCCTCTTGTAAGTCCCCATTTAAGATTGCGTTATAAACATCAAATTTTCTGACCTTCCATTTCCTATTTAAAGTTATGGTCAGTATGATTCTGATTATTGTGGGTTTAACTACTGGGGAAAAAGTTTCATTAAAGTCAAAAGAAAACTGTTGAGAATAACCCTTTGTGTAACACCTCGTAATTTTAAGAAAACTATAATGATAAACTAAAGAATACTTAACTAAATATTGGGAATTAAGTAAAACAGATGCGCAATTACGTTCGTCTCAGAATTCTGCTTAAGATAGACTCCGAGTTTGCGTAAAATGGACATTGTATAAGGAAGTTATTAAGCTTAGAATTTTGTATACGTATAAGAGAATTATATATAAACAAATCAAGTCCAGAATTCAAATATATTCAAAAATCAGAGCGGGATTCTAGTCCATTGGGGGTCGACCTGAACCCCATGGAGGTCGACCCACACAAGGGGGTGTCGATCCTGGGGTCGACCCACCCGGATCCGGGCCAGATTCCTACCCTGTACTTGGACGTATTTCTGAACTACATTCGTTGGAGGTAAGCTATGAATAGGACAACATTTCCATTGTTTTATTCACCCCAAAACAATGGAGACACCGAGATGTTGCCTCAACTTTGATTGAATCAGCCTATTCTTCTGCAACAACGACTTATACGTATTCAAGAATCGCTGCTTCAACGTCAACATTCTTTTCTTTGTCCTTTAGGTCCAGTCTCTGCGAGTTTATGTTATTTTTAGATATAAACATTTAACAAGTAATTCTGGCATGTAAATAAATCTGGATCTGAACCTATGCCTGTTAAGAATCTGACTCATGCCTAAACCAATCTGCCATTACATATACACCTAATCTACTATTCTGTTATTATAATTATTTCTGTCATCATATGCCTATTCTGTTATTATGCCTATTTATGTCATCATATGCCTATTCTGTTATTATGCCTATTTCTGTCATCATATGCCTATTCCGTTATTACGCCTATTTCTGTTCTCTTCTCTCCCTCTTTCCCTTTTTATTTTCATAGCCTAGGCTACCTTCGAGCCTGGGTCTATCGCTGAAATATGTGAACGGACAAAATTGGAAACTGTTGGGAAAGATAAATTGGGGCATAACTTGTATCGTGAACCAGGACTGGGATTTGGGGGCACAACCTATCATGAACATGAATAATTGTTTAAGAATGAATATGCCTAAATTTACAGTAAAAATAGAAACTATAAGCGCACTTAGACACGAGGTTAAAATCGACTTATGGTAGAAGTCTGCCCAGAACTGCCCGACAAATCCAACACCCACAAGTGGTTAATTTAATGTGAGGGGTCTAGTGCGTAAATGTACAAGTAATGGTGCTAAGACACGAGGTTAAGTCCAGCTTGTGGTAGAAGTCTGCCCAGAACCGCCCAGCATATCCAACATCCACAATTGGTCAACTTAATGTGAGAGTTCTAGTGCATTAACATACATGAACGGGGAAATAATAATAATCGGTTAACCTGTAATACTTAACCTGTTTAAAATTGTGGGGGTTATATGAACCTGTCAAATTGTGTAAGGGTTAAGTAAGCTTGTTTGAATAAATAGAGGTTTACGTAAATCTGGTAAATCTGTGGGGGGTTATACGAACCCGACACACTTAACCTATTTTATATGTTGGGGTTATGCGGGGGCTTGTTAATATTTTAGGTATAACTGTCAAAATCCTAGCAGTGCGGATGCAAGCTTAGGGGGTAGCTTGTATCATCTGTTGTGTGGGACTCGTATTAGTCAGTAACCCATACTAGCATCCAAAAGGGGGACCCCGAACTAGGTAGAGGTCAGGGCATGCTTACCGAGCTAATTATAAGAGGTCCATATGGGTAGAGGTGCCTGATGGCGTGTTCCAACGGATTCATGTGCGTGCATGGTTCCGCCTGCTCAGGAAAATATGACACTATAGCACCAGTAAATATGGCTGTGTCTATCTGGGGGTTGCCACTTTAGGAAGTGATACATCCTACTGTGGGGTCGGTATAGGGTATTTACGGAATAGGTAGATGATCGATTGGGGTAGTAATTATGGTACATCTAGTCCTGCCTGTTTAGGTGCCCGTTATTATCGTTTGGGGGTAATACCTGTTATTTATGTTGGACTGCCTGTCATTATCATTGGGAGTAAAACCCGTCACTAGAAGTACACCTAACTACCTAAGTCTACCATTATATTTCAATTAAGATCATTATGTTTCTGTTATACTAGTATTGGTGCAGAGAAAAGTATTTCGGAAGCGTAATCTATTATGCTTCGTTTATTCTGCCTATCCTGCTTAGTCTGTTATACCTATCTTATGATATTGTTATCTCTCTCTCATCCAGTTTATATGCCTGTCATGATGCTTTTTCTTATTTATATGTTAAAAGTAACTGGACTCGCCAGACTTTATGTCTCACCCGTTTTGTTTCCTTTTCTCTCTCTTCCTTTCCCCCTAGGTTCTCAGGGTTGGAATACTCAAGCTTGATTAGGATTCTCCCTTCTTTTTCTGCTTGAAGCTGCTTAGATGTACCTCTTTGATTACCTGTCCACCTTGCTATGGATATTTTTGGGGAATATAATTTTATATTACTGTACTCTGATGATTTTAGTACAAGACAGATATTTTAATTTTATGTAATGGGTTTTCTATATTTCATACTTATGTTGTAACTAGATTTTGGACCACGATATTTTCTGTATGAAAAATAAAGTTTTAAATTCCACTGCTATTTTATATCAGTCATGTGATGTTTCTATTTTTGTTTCTGTTTACCTATAACGCTTCATGAAGCTTAATGCATTCTGTTAAAGATTGACATTAACGATTGTGGGGTGTCACATTTGGTATCAGAGCTTAAGGTTACAAGATCGAATAAAAGGCTTTGAAAATTGTTTTCAAAAGGTTTTAAAAAGAAAGTGTTTTCAAAAGAAAAGTCTGTTTTTGAAAAACATAATTCCCAAAGCCATATGAAATATCTTTCGATTCTTTGTTTGAATCCCTTTTGCTTTTATTTTCAACATGTTTGGGGAACCGAATATTCCCGAGGGCGTTCAGATACCAGTTTGGTTCCGTAGATATCTCGAGGTTATGGCACCAGGCGGAGGCCAAGCAAATGCCCCTCCCCCAGCTTCAGTCGGTGTCCCTCCTCCTCTGCGAGCGGTTAATTTCTCCAAGATATGCAAGGATTTCTGTGCAATGGGAGGAAAGCCTTTTCGAGGAACTGAGACTTTTGTAGAAGCAAGGAATTGGCTTAAAGAGACCGAGGGTTTGTTTGGGATTTTTGAGGTTGTAGACCGTAGGAAGATCTAGTTGGTCGTTTGGCAGCTGAAGGATGAGCCTTCGTTCTGGTGGGAAGTGATGGAAGCAGAGCATCCAGTTGAAACTTGGAATGATTTCGGACAGAGATTCGAGATGAAGTTTCTTTCTCAGGCAGAAGAGAGTATGCAAATGGAAAGGTTTCCGACACTTAAGCAAGGAGGCATGTCTGTCAAGGAGTATGTCAATAAGTTAAACCAATTAGCGAGGTTTGGTTTGGAGCTAGTGAATACCCCGCACAAGAAATTTTTGAGGTTTGCAAGAGGGTTGAATGAACCCTTTCATGGGTGTGCTATGTCTCATATTCCGATGGGGAAAATTTTGATAAACTCATTGATATGGCATTGATGCACGAAGAAGATAAAGGCAAAAAAAAGAGGATAAGATTGATCAGACATGAAACAAGAAAGTGTGGCCCAAGAAAGAACAACAACAACAACAACAACAAAAGAAGGGCGGAAAGAACGACAAAGCTCGAGACAAGAGGAAATGTCATAGTTGTGGACGAGCGGGTCATTTGAGCAAATAGTATAGAAAAAGGAAGAATGCTTGTTTCGACTGTGGTGAGGTCAGATACTATACTCAGGAGTGCCCGAAAAAGCAAGGACATGGCCAAAGGGCAAGATATTTTGGACGGCAGGTGCATGCTCTCGTAGCCTGTGTACCGGACAAAGGTAGGAAAGTTTCTATTGAAGGTTTGATTTCTCTTTTCGATCATCCTGTTAGAACTCTTTTTGATTCTGGCGCTTCACATTTTTTATATTTGATTCTATGGTTGAGTCTCTACACCTTAGTACTAGTATGGTTTTGGATCCCGTTGTTGTCTCAAACCCCATTGGGGTCCCGACTCATCTGTCTATGATTTGTCAGGGTTTGAGGAAATCTATGTTAGGCGTCGAATTTGAGTACGACGCATATGTGCTTGGTTTCATGGGCTATGGGTTGATTCTAGGGATGGATTGGCTAGCTATGTATGGTGCCATTCTGGACTGTGAGAGGAGGGTCGTTAGACTTTTGACTTACCATGTGAGGACTTTCGAGATTTCTTGTGACCCTAAGGGGTCTGTCATGCTTAGTTTCCTAGAATCGCTTGATGCTTCTGTGGTTGATTTACGATCTGTACCAGTAGTCTGTGAGTATTCGGATGTTTTTGAGGAGGTTAAAGGCTTCCTCTGTGGCGCGAGATTTATTTCCGGATATACTTGGTGGACAATGCAAAGCCATTCACATTGCCTATGCGTCACATGGCTCCTAGGGAGCGGAGGGAGCTCAGCAAGCAAGTAGGGGAGCTGCTTGAGAAGGGATTTATTAAGCGAAGCATATCTAAATGGAGTTCTCCAGTCATATTCGCAACTAAGGCATATGGCTCGCTTCGCTTACGCATGGATTACAGGGAGTTGAATAAGCTCATTAAGAAAAATAGGCACCCACTTCCAAAGATAGATGATCTATTTGACCAGCTTGTTGGTGCATCGGTTTTCTCCTAGTTAGTCTTGGCTACGAGGTTTCATCGGTTGAGGGTAGCCGAGGTCAATATAGACAAGACTACTTTTAGAACTCCAGGTGGTTTGTTCGAGTGGCTCGTCATGCCTTTTGGGTTGATGAATGCACCATCCTATTTTGTGGATCTAATGAGTAGGGTTTTTCGGAGTTTATGAATAAGTTCGTTGTGGTCTTTGTGGATGACATTCTGATCTTCTCAAAGAGCGAGGAAGAGCAAGCACAACATTTAAGGGAGGTTTTGAAGACTCTTGGAGCGCATCAGCTTAAGGCAAAATTCTCCAAATGTCATTTTTGGAGAAAGGAAGTGAGATTTCTAGGGCATGTGGTCTCTAAGGACGGGATAACAGTGGATTCCACGAAAGCAGATGTAGTTCAAGATTGGCAGATTCCAAAGAATGCAACAAAGGTAAGGAGTTTTCTTAGTTTAGCGGGCTATTATAAGAAGTTCATTAAGGACTTCACAAAGATATCGACACCACTCACCAGACTAATGAAGTAGAATTTAACCTTTTCTTGGGATATTGACTATGAGGGTGCTTTTCGGCGATTGAAGTGGAATCTGACAATAGCCCAGTCTTGACTTTTCCTGACGGGAACAAGGTGTTCACAGTATACACTAATGCATGTGGCACAAGGCTTGGTGTTGTTGTGATGTAAGAGGGAAGGGTAGTATGTTACGGTAGTGGACAGTTGAGAGTTCATGATAACTACGCTACCCATGATTTAGAGTTGGCTGCCAAAGTATTCGCGCTTAAGACTTGGCGTCGTTGCCTACTTGGAGAGAAGTTCAAGTTGTATACCGATCTTAAATCTCTCAAGTATTTGTTCTCATAGAAGGATCTCAATTTGAGGCAACAGAGATGGATGGGGTGTTGGATCTAGATTAAACCTAGAGGGAGGTGAATAGGGTTTATTGGATTTTAGCGAGATATTAAAAATTAATCAGATCACAGAATGCAGCAGAAATAAAAATGCAAAGAGTAAATAAAACAGATTTTACCCAACTTCGGCAAACCATGCCTACAGCTACATTCCTAAGATTTCTACTACGTATTAAAGATAGATCCCGCTTACAAAACCCTATAAACTCACGAACCCCTCGCTCCTGTTCTAATCCTACGCTCAAAACCCTAGACTGGTCTATATCCCCTAGATCAGATTCTTGCCTAGCTACAAAACCGTAACTAGTAAAACCTGGTTTTTACAGACACTAGTAAACTCCTAGTTTTTACAGAAAAATTTGAATCAACTGTCTTCAACACTTCAATGTCGGTCGGGCACAAAAATTAGGGTTTTGTGGAAAAATCCCAAATCGCAATCTTCAAAAAATGATTCCTCTTGATTTACTTTCTGAAGCTCCAATTCTCTTGATAGCCGTGGTCATAATTTGGGCTTTGGCGATCGAAAAAACCTGTGAGTGTTTTGAATTGATTTTGAACTGTTTGTTGCATGGTTTTTCAAAGATCCTTGCCTGTGATGAAGTGGTGATATATATAGGATTATTAAACCCTATGATTACTCTGATTTCCATATGACTTCGCCTGATTTTGTGTGTTTTCCACTTTTGCTTCCTCGGCTTTGATAATTTGCACGATTTCTAGAATCAAACAGAATTGTATTTGTTGCCTCCTTTAGATTGCACAGTGTATATTTGGAAATCAATTTGAAATTCGAAATTGATTCTTGCCCCAAAAAGAGATGGTTAATAAATACTGGAATGTGTTTATGCCATGGTTGAATGCACCATGCCATATATTCCTAAAACTGGTTTCTTTCCAAAGACTTCTGCTTATTTATGGAAATAGATCATGTGATTTTGTGCCTCATTTAAATTCGATTGTCTATTTTGTTTCCTTGTAAATGAATTTCAGTTTTGGTCATGCAGAAATAAAAATCGTTCTTTATTTTACGTGCATGCTAATTTAAAACTTGCCCCTTTTGCGATGAACATTGATTGTTCGTGATTTTCAAGAAAGAATTTCTTGCTAAAAATATTCAGTGCGATTTTCTGAGATACTTGAGGTCGTGATTAACTTGATTGAAAAACTTGCTTGAACCTGGCTTTATACACGTGATATCTGGAAAATAAAACTTGCCAAATTTGCATATTTGAAAACTGGACATAAATCATGGCTAAACTTAAGTCATGCAATTCCTGAAAATTTGTTTTAAAGCAAATCTTGCTAGCTTTATTATGGCTTCACCATTGATGGTATACCAGTTTGAACCATGCATGCATTTGATTTGTGACATTTGGTTCACTCTTGACTTTAGCATACGTCATGAACATTTGTATGCTGAATATATTGCCTTAACCCTGCTTGCTTTTTATTTCCATCCATGTACATGCTATGTATATGTTTGTTGACTCAGCCATGAAAAAATTTAGATGATTGTATTCCTGATTTTCAAGAAAGAATTTCTTGCTAAAAATATTCAGTGCGAATTTCTGAGATACTTGAGGTCGTGATTAACTTGATTGAATTACTTGCTTGAACCTGGCTTTATACACGTGATATCTGGAAAATAAAACTTGCCAAATTTGCATATTTGAAAATTGGACATAAATCATGGCTAAACTTAAGTCATGCAATTCCTGAAAAAAAAATTAAAGCAAATCTTGCTAGCTTTATTATGGCTTCACCATTGATGGTATACCAGTTTGAACCATGCATGCATTTGATTTGTGACATTTGGTTCACTCTTGACTTCAGCATACATCATGAACATTTGTATGCTGAATATATTGCCTTAACCCTGCTTGCTTTTTATTTCCATCCATGTACATGCTATGTATATGTTTGTTGACTCAGCCATGAACAAAATTTAGATGATGCAATCCCCAAACAGCTTGTTTTGTGTTGCACTTAGTTCCATGTATTTATGAACTTGGAACTGGAATCTATGAATTGATTTGCACTTAACTTGGTTATACTTCATTTTTGCACTTGTGTAGCTTGTATTCACTTGAAACATTTCCTGCTCTACACATACTGAATTGTTGTTGCCATTTGGACTGATTGTTTTGCAGTCCACTGTTTGGCAAACTAACATTAAAAAAAACGCGGTGCATTGTTGTATTGGTGCATCTATGAGCTCCTTTCTTGATTACTACTACATGAAATGTGTTTGACCCTTGCTCGTGCTCTACACTTGAGCATGTGTTCACTGCTGGTTTGGCTTGAACTAGAAGCTTAACTTGTTATTGCAAAATCCTATTCATTCCTGCTGCACCATATTGTTGCTTTGACTTGCTGCGGCATGTACTTGGTCGAGGCTGATCCACTATGGCTTGAACCAGTGTATTTGTTGTTGAAATCATGTCTTGGCCATGAAACTCCATGTGTATACATGCAATCATGTATGTATACATGTGTGTGTTGAGCTCTATGAATATGCTATGAGATTTTCTTTTGCTGTTTTGACTTGATTGGGATGTTTTGAGCGTATTCATGTAGGCTCGATCATTTGTGTCTGAACTGTTCTATTTATGTTGCATGTCGACATCTATACATATATGTATATACACACGTATGTGCGTGTGTATATATGTGTGGCTACTCGAATGAGGGACATGAATATTTTTATCAGCAGACCGCTATATCTGAGTTGTGGCTATTCAGAATCAGCTAATTAGGATCCTGGTTCTGATCAGCAAACTAGTGTAGTGTATTGAGGCTGATTAGTGAGCATTAGTGTATGCAGTCTGCCTTGTGGTATTTACAGTGTATCACTGTGAATATCACATGTTGTCTAGACACAGATGGATGTCCAAATAAATCAGATCAAGTCATGAAAAATGATGAGAAATACACCAAATGTTATGAGGCAAATAAATTTTAAAAATAAAATTATATTTGCTAGAATATAAAATATTTTTATTCCAGATTACTGTGTGTGTTTATGTGACAGGTAAACAGAAGACTGAACTGACGAGACTTGACTGACAATGAAGCTTGCAGAAGACAGAGGACAGAAGTGAATGACAGTAACTAAGTCTGTATAAGAGTGAGCTGAGTGAATCAGAATGTATGTATGAATTTGTATAGCCGAGTGACTGAGTGTTGTAGTGAGGAGTTGATATGTATATGAAATTGAATATGAAATGTATTGTATTACTGAGAAATGTACAAATAGTGGAGTTATAAATTTGTACTGTTGAGATGTTGAAATAAAATATTATATTTAAATAAAATACTGTTTGAATATTTGAATTCTTGTGCAGTAGTATTCCATTTAGATATAAATATTATATTCATGTGATGTAGTATAACAGTAAAAAAAACAAATTTATAATAATAAATATATGTTTATTATCATCAAACAAAAATCATAGAATTGTTAGATACAACAATCTACCCCTTTGGATGATGACAAACATAATATAAGATTTTGAATACAATATTTAATAAATGTGTTTGACAAAGAAATGTTGAACTTCCCCTGTATGTATGCTCCCCCTACAACAAAACTCCCCCTATATATGTGCATGAGTGAATTGAATAAATTGAATGAAATATTTCAATAATGAAATATTTATAGAATATTCACTCATAAATAAAAATCTTAACCCATTCTCCCCCTTTTGTTATCATCAAAAGGATACAGAAATTAAAAAAAATGATGAAAAATAGACTAAAAATATAATTTTAGCATAAGAGGAAGAACGGTCATCATAAATCTCAATCAATCAAACAAAAATCGTAATATATTAAGAACTATTGGCAAATTTCACATTGTAGAATTATGGATTTACGATGAATTTTATAAAAATGGAGAGAGTTAAAAATTGTATTTCAGATTATTTTCAAAAGAATTTTATTAAAATTGAGCATAAAAACAGTGATGGATTTGGACTATAATTATAGATTCAATTTAAGTGATGCAATCAAATAATCTCAATTCCTTGTAGCTATCAATCAACAAATCATAATATTTCATAAAGTATTAACACATTTCAAAAATTACAAAATGGATTGATAGTCTGGTTTTTACACACCAAGAAGAATTTCATATAAAAAATTCATTTATAGCAAATTATTTCCTTTTCTTTTTATTTAAGAGCACACTGACACACATAACCGGATCTTGGATTTTTAAATGAGGTCGGTAGCAGCTAAAAATAAGTAATCTCATAACCATGCATGACCAGAGCTTGGATTTTTGAATGAGGTTGGAGAAACGCTAATGAATATTATATTTTTATTATTTTCTGTTTTAAAAAGAAAAACTCCTCAGTATATTAAACCAATATGGATGACAGAAATATGGTAGGTACAGAAATGGTTTGTGAAATAAATTTCTAAATTAATAATAATATGAAATATGCTCAACTGTACCGGGATTCTTGAAATGGTACTTTTGCGCCACATCCCTATTACAGTTTGAAATACACGCCATGTCCCTCCCTTTTTTACATATAAACCCAGTCCCTGTTTTTACCTTCCGCCTCCTTCTTTGAAAACTTCCGTCCCTTCATTTTGTGCTAGAAAAAATGCGGCACTAAGTAAAAAAAAATCTAAAATATGGAAATAATCCCAGAAGTCCATGCCAATTTAAAAAAAAAAGTTGCATACATGTATGCAACTATTGTCAATAGTTGTATACAAGTATGCAACTATTTCATAAAGGAAATTCAGCTAACATTTTGCCTGTAGATATTTGCACACATGTGTGCATGTTTTCTGTTTTACTTGCACACTTGAATGCTAATAAAAATGAACCGAGTTGCACTATTATGAATTATTGCACATTTTTATGCTAGAATTATGCAATAATTGCATTGAAATATGCAAGTAAATCAACGCAGATGCAAAAACTGGAATACATGCACACATGATGCAATAAAATTCAAATATGTGCATAATATTATGCATTTAACTGCACTTTTCATTGTTTTCTGTTGTTTTCTTGTTTTTGCCATGTTTTTTGGACTGAATTTTTTGTTGAATGCGTAATTTATTTTAATATTAATTTACGTATTTTTATTTTTTTAACCTATTTTCCAAAAATAGGGACTAATTTACAATAAGTTTATGATCAGACCTGAGCCTAATTAAGTTTGGTTTTAGGGATGTGTTCCTAATATTCACTTCTTGAAATTTTTTAACTATCACTAATTCTAAAAAATAATATTGTCACATTTCCATCACAAATATTTCCACTTATTATTTAAGATGAATTTTAAAGATATTAAACTCTCCACATTAGTATAAAATCATAATGGATGGTAGGATAATGGTAGATAAAGGAGATGTTCGTGAAGTAAGCGTCAATCCAAAGATATTATAAAATTGTTCAATCATTATGAAAATTAAATAAAATCTCCTCTTGTTGTGGAATATACTACAGTCATAATTCATCACACATTCAAACATCCCGATAATAATCTTGATGAATTTTAAGCACAGTTTTTTTTTGTTATTGATTTCAATTTCTGAATAAATAATCAATAAATGATTTTAAAATTGAAAAATCAATTACAAGTGGGAATTTAAAAGATTTATACAAGACAAGTGGGATTTGAAGAGATCTATACAAGATGGAAAAAATATGAAGAATTAAACAGATGAGTGAGAAAATTTTAAACACATCTGATACCACTTGTTGTCTCTGCTAATGGGGATTTTAATACCACCCTGGTGGATAACAAAGATATCGTAAACAACGGTGTCCAATCACAAAGCCCAAGCAATTAAATCAAACAATTCAGTTCCATTAATCATAGCAGCAAGACATGTTCAAAATAATTTTCACAAGAAAGTTCTCAGAAAATTTTCAACAGGTTCAAGAGACATAACATGATTCAGTTTCAGACCATTTTTTCATAGTAGCAGATCAATATATACAGAAACAAACAGTCCTCAAAACATTTTCAAAATGATTCCTTTTATCATAGCAGCACAACAAACAAATTCAAAGCAGAATTTTCGAGAGAAATTTTCACAGTAATTTCTAACAGTCATAAAAGATGATTCATGATCCAAAATAAAAAATATAGTTTATTTTTAAATCATTTGAAGGAGTATGAAAATCTAAAGATCAATGAATCAATTACACCAAATTATAAGTTTCAAATCCAAGATATGTGTGAATTTCACGAGTTAATAATTTCAAATGATTTCAAACATGCGAATATTCAAATCAAATGATCATGAAATAATAGTGAGTTTCAATACAATTTTTTCAAAGAATTTTTCACAATTATTTCTGACAAGCTCAAGAGAAAAATCAAAATGTTTACATCAAGTCTGAGAGATATTCATGATCCTAAATTTAAAATATTTATTTGAACACACTTGAATCAATGTAAAATTTTGAAACACAATGAATAAATCACACAAGATTAATAATTTCAAATCTAAGAGGTGTGTGCAATTCAAAATATCAAGAATTTCAAAATGATTTCAAACAAACAAATTCCAACAAAAATGATCATGAATAAAGATGAATTTCAAGATATAACACTGTGATTCAAGTCAAAAGTTTTTTAATTCAGAATATCCAAGCCAATCTGAAAACCAATGAAATTATCACAACTGAAAAATAGTGGTGTGCTGTAATGAGTATAATTTTTCAAGCCTTTCCAGAATGAGTTAGAAGAAACTCAAAACAGCAAAGATGTGTGAAATTTCAAATGTTTTTCTGATCTTAAAAAAAATTAGAATTCACATTAACAGTGTTCAAGATATAACAAGAATGCTTCAGCACCGTTAGGAATTCAAGAATAAGAAAATAAACTTCAAAACAATTACAGAGAATAACAAATTTGAATTCAAGATCTGGAAATTATTAAAACATCATAGTTTTATAGAAATGAAGCGAATTTCCAGAAAATCATGAATTCTGCAATTTGAATTTAAGAAAGCTCAGAGAAGAAAAAAATATAGCAGTGACAAATAAAAAAAAGAAGAGATAAAGAAAATAAACAGGAGGGGTAGAAGGCGAAAAAAAAACAGAGAATATTAATAGAGATGAGTTTAGAGATCATACCTGAAATAGACGCAAGCAAATGAATCTCTAACTCCGCAATCTTGGCTAAGGAACTATGAATAATTCAATGATATGAAGCAGTTTGAATTCAGTTTCTCTTTTGCCAAGCATTTCCTCAGCCTCCTCCGGTACTTAACTGTTTAGAGAATTGAGTGGTCTAACAAAAGCAGTTAAACCACTCACATTTTTGTTCACATCTTTCGGTACCCAAACCTATTTGTATAACAATCCATTGGAACTTATCTTTGTACTCTTAGGAACCCAAATTTGTTTTAATTTAGTCAAAATTGTTTTATTTCCTTTTGGGATCTAGGACTGTTTAAATGAATTGTTACAAAACAAGTTCTGATCTTGTTTGTGATTTAAAAATCCTTTGAATTTTTCAGAGTTTAAATTTCAAAACAATCCTTTTTAAAGCAATTTGAGGGATTTTTAAAATCACAAGAATTCCATTTTTTAGAATTATTAGTTTTGCCATAACCATGACCATTCTTATTTCTAGGAGAAATTTGTTTTTTCAACAACATATTCAAAGATTTTTCTCCGATTGAAATAAGTTTCAAACTCAGCTCCAGGTTGCTGATTTTAGATTTCATAAAATTATTCTCTTTTAAAAACTTCTCAGTTTTGGTTTTAGTTTCAGAATTCTCAAAATCAAATTGTTTTTGTTTTTCAATCTCAAAAATCTTGAAATTTTCAATTCCATTTTTAAGTTCATTTAGAATTGATTTTGTTTTCATAAAATTCTCCTTTTCAAAATAAAAATTATATTTGGAGTTAATATTATCCAACTCCTTCTGCAAAGCAACGTTGTTACAAATTAGCTCTTCTTCTTTTTGTTTTAAATTTATAATTTCTTTTTCAAGGTTTTGAAGATTATCATTGAGATGAGCTAAATTAGTTTTTTGAATTTATACAATCTTTGCAGTTGGAATTTTCAAATTATAATTTCAACATTTTATTTCTACAAGTCAACTCAAAATTTCCAGATTTTAGAACTTTACTTTTCCACTGGTGATTATCAACAATTTTGGTTAAATCAACACAAAAATAAACCAGATCTTCATCTGAAAATTTTCTTATTTCACAGGCTGTTGAATCTCCATTGCTATCATCATCCGATTCTTTATCAGTAAATCCTGTTAAGCATACTTATAAATCTGAGTTGATCTTCTGGGCTTTTGAGCAATGGTCAGATTTTCCATACAACGCGTTGAGAGTTCTCTAGATTTCCTGCGCTGTAAAACAATGGGAGATAAGGCTATATTGGTCATCATCTAGATAAGAAAAATATGTGTAGCACGAGAATTAAAAGCTATATCTACCCTATCATGTCCATTGATAATTATATCCCAATATTTAATATTATCAGATTTTAAATAGGATTCCATTTTTGATTTCCAATTTAAAATAGATGGAATATGACTGGACTGACTCTCAGAGGGCTGACAACTAGGATGACCCATAACTCTAGAGTTAAGGAATACCAGGATCTGGTACCATTTGTTGGATCTAGATTAACCCTAGAGGGGGGGTGAATAAGGTTTATTGGATTTTAGTGAGATATTAAAAATTAATCGGATCACAGAATGCATCAAAAATAAAAATGCAGAAAAGTAAATAACACAGATTTTACCCAGCTTCGGCAAACTTTGCCTACTGCCGCATTCCTAAGATTTCTACTAGGTATTAGAGACAGATCCCGCTTACAAAACCCTATAAACTCGCGAACCCCTTGCTCATGTTCTAACCCTACGCTCAAAACCCTAGACTGGTCTATCTCCATGATCATATTTTTCCCAAGCTACAAACCTGTACCTAGTAAACCCTAGTTTTTACAGACACTAGTAAACTCCTAGTTTTACAGAAGAACTAGAAAACAGACGATGATTAAAAAATGAAAAGTAAATACAAAATAAAATCAAAAACAAAACCCCTTTTGTCTAATGAGAAAATAAGCCAGCCCTTATCATTTTCTTTGTATCAACTGTCTTCAACACTTCAATGTCGGCCACGCACAATAATTAGGGTTTTGTGGGAAAATCCCAAATTGCCATCTTCAAAAAATGATTCCTCTTGATTTACTTTATGAAGATCTAATTCTCTTGATAGTCGTGGTCATGATTTGGGCTTTGGCGATCGAAAAAACCTGTGAGTGTTTTGAACTGATTTTGATTTGATTTCGAACTGTTTGTTGCATGGTTTTACGATGATCCTTTCCTGTGATGAAGTGGTGATATATATAGGATTATTAAACCCTGTGATTACTCTGATTTCCATATGACTTGGCCTGATTTTGTGTGTTTTCCACTTTTGCTTCCTTGGCTTTGATTATTTGCACGATTTCTTGAATCAAACAGAATTGTATTTGTTGCCTCCTTTAGATTGCACAGTGTATATTTGGAAATAAATTTGAAATTCGAATTTATTCTTTCCCTAAAAAGAGTTGGTTAATCAATTCTGGAAAGTGTTTATGCGATGGTTGAATGCACCATATTGTACATTCCTAAAACTGGTTTCTTTCCAAAGAATTTTGCTTATTTCTGGAAATAGATCATGTGACTTTGTGCCCCATTGAAATTTGATTGTCTATTTTGTTTCCTTGTAAATTAATTTCAGTTTTGGTCATGCAAAAATAAAAACCATTCTTCATTTTACTTGCATGCTAAATTGAAACTTGACCCTTTTGCGATGAACATTGATTGTATTCCTGATTTTCAAAAAATAATTTTTTGCTAAAAATATTCACTGTGATTTTCTGAGATACTTGAGGCCGTGATTCGCTTGATTGAATTACTTGCTTGAGCCTGGCTTTGTACACATGATATTTGGAAAATAAAACTTGCCAAATTTGCATATTCGAAAACAAAACATAAATCATGACTAACCTTAACTCATGCAATTCCTGAAAACTTGTCTTAAAACAAATCTTGCTGGCTTTATTACGGCTTCACCATTGATGGTATACCAGTTTGAACCATGCATGCATTTGATTTGTGACATTAGGTTCATTCTTGACTTCAGCATACATCATGAACATTTGTATGTTGAATATATTGCCTTGACCCTGCTTGCTTTTTCTTTCCATCCATGTACATGTTGTATATGTTTGTTGACTCAGCCATGAACAAAATTTAGATGATGCAATTCCCAAACAGCTTGTTTTGTGTTACACTTAGTTCCATGTATATATGAACTTGGAACTGGAATCTCTGAATTGATTTGCACTTAATTTGGTTATACTTCATTCTGCACTTGTGTAGCTTGTATTCACTTGAACCATTTCCTGTTTTGCATATACTGACTTGTTGTTGCCATTTGGGCTGATTGTTTTTCACTCCACTATATAGCAAACTAACATTCAAAAAAAGTGCGATGCATTGTTGTATTGGTGCATCTCTGAGTTCCTTTCTTGATTACTTCAACATGAAATGTGTTCTACCCTTGTTTGTGCTCTACACTTGAGCATGTGTTCACTGCCGGTTTGGCTTGAACTAGAAGCTTAACTTGTTTGTGCCAAAATCCTATTTATTGCTGCTGCACTATATTATTGCTTTGACTTGCTGCGGCATGTACTTGGTTGAGGCTGATCCACTATGGCTTGAACCAGTGTATTTTTTGTTGCAATCATTTCTTGGCCATGAAACTCCATGTGTATACATAAAATCATGCATGTATACATGTGTGTGTTGAGCTCTATGAATATGCTATGAGATTTGCTTTCGCTGTTTTGGCTTGATTGTGACGTTTTGAATGTATTCATATAGGCTCAACCATTTGTGTTTGAAGTTGAACTGTTCTATTTATGTTGCATATTGACGTGTTTACATATATGTATATGTATATATACACGTATATGTGTGTGTGTATACGTCTATATATATGTGTGGCTATTCGAATGAGGGACATGAATATTTTTATCAGCAGACCGCTGTATCTGAGTTATGGCTGTTCAGAATTAGCTAATTAGGATGTTGGTTCTGATCACCGAACCAGTGTAGTGTGTTGAGGCTGATCAGTGAGCATTAGAGTATACAGTATGCCTTGTGGTATTTACAGTGTATCACTGTGAATATCACAAGCGTTTAGACACAGATGGATGTCCAAATAAATCAGATCAAGTCATGAAAAATGATGAGAAACCCACCAAAAATTCTAAGGCAAATAAATTATAAAAATAAAATTGTGATACCCCAAACTTCCGTGACACGAAAGAAAGAATAATCATTGGAATATAACATATTTATCACAATAGCAGATTCATATAACAGCATAACACATTAAATCATAGGGTAATATCATCATAGTAGTAGAAATTAGAAATGTCATCAACATCAGAGTTGCACAGACACAGGATACAATTTAGTACATAAGAAGTCTCAACAAATAGAAATAGTTCTAAAACATCATCAAGTACAACATAGATAAATGATGTCTAAATGTTCCAAAATAGAAATAAAAGGTAGAGATAATCTTTATCTTCTGCCAAAGAGCATACTCCACTTCGGTACATGCCCAAATTAACCCTGTTACCTGTCACTTGGCCGCCCCTGTAAAAATAAGGGCACCCGAGTTTGCAAGTGAAAACAAACTATGAGTCAGTCATGGGACTGGTATGAGAAATTTTTACTTAACTTATCTAATAATAAGACAATCACAGGACCACGCTGCTAACGTGGAACGGGTTTACTCCATTGGATTGTCAGTGCATAAAATAAGTAAATCTTTTTAAAAATAACGCAATGCTTTTTAGAAAAATGAAACCATTATAAGACTCAAGTCCCATCACACAATGCAACGCAAACCGGAGGATAGAGTTTTACCTTATAATGATCAAATATGCTTGATACATATAAAACTTGGTATTATTATTAGTGTCTAGTTAGTTTAAAACACTTTCAAAATAAATGTATCAATCCTAGACGGCATAGCTACCATATACTATGTCGCCATATAAAAGTTTACAATCAAATCCATAACGTCGTATTGGAAATTGGGTTTCCATCATGAGTCAAGTCTAGGGATGGTCTCCTTACCGATTCGATACACTCTAGCAAATGTCTCAGGATCACACCTACGAGCAAACCTTGGATCCTACAAGGCCGGTCCACAGATACTTCAGTGGATTAGTTATGCCTGAACACACGTTTCCCGGTCCTATTGGACCTATCACTTGGCCAGTAGCGACCAATATATCGAGGCCTCAAAATCTGTCATCCATATAAGTAAAAATGTCTAGGCTCCAACCATGACACCACTTCTAATTAGAAAGAAACGCCATGCACTCCCTGCGTTCCCTTATCCTGTTTCTAACTCTTACCGAGGTGTGAGGCTCGCGAAGTTACGCTATACACAAAGCTATGCTAATTAGAGTTGTGCTTTGATCGTCAACCACAATGCTCTGCTTTTCAACAAAAGCCTTGATCATTTGCATCTTGGCATGCTACATTGACAATCCATGCCATGCAACTGATGTCCATCAGTATATAACCTCTGAGTATGTCTCAGAGAAGGGTGTTAAGCAAGAGAATAAATTCTCTGCCACCAAACAGATATATATTTAATAGAAATCAATTAACACAGAACGAAGTCCAATGTCAGACACACATCCATTTACAAGTCCGTTCTGGGTCTGAATGAAACCGAAGACACCTTATTCCTCGTCCCATATGTCCAATACGGAAGAGAGGTTTTCGCATATTCGGACAATCTACAAGTACGTCCGGACAACTACCACCGTAACCCTTTCAAGGCAGCAACTCCAATCAAAGGCATTAGTAGTCGTCCATTCGATGTGAAGATCTCTGGTCTTCAACCACCGACTTCAATATCTTTGATTTAAATCATCGTATAATTATTTGAAATAAGATTGAACTCGATCTTTTCAAATAATTCTCGAATATATATAATTTAAATCATTTCATATCGTTAATATTATTTTATAACGATTTATCGCTATTTTTATTTATATAAAAATAGCCCAATTAAATTTAACGACGCTTCAGGTCAATACGCGTTGTTGGCGCTGTTTTTATCCAAATTTGAATTACACATTTCTCGAAATCTAACCGTTGGATCTTAACAAACTTAACATCGTTGGAAAGATTTTCCCAAAGCGAACCTAATGGTTCCAGTTTTGGGAAAATCCGGCAGTCGGATCTTTCGGTATAATCGTTTAAAGTACGATTGACGAAACGAGAACTACAGCGCGCGATTCATTTAATTTTAATTTATATATATATAATATAAATCATTCGACGATTTCACTGACATGTTTAAAGTGATGTTTTCAACAAAACGAAACATATATTGACATATAAATATTTTTAATGTTTCAACAAATTTTCCTAAACATGACTCTTTTTATAATGAATCAACATACACATTAAAAATATCATTTTTAATGTTTCAACAAATTTTCCTAAATATGATTCTTTTTATATTGAATCTACATAAACATTAAAATATCATTTTTAATGTTTCAACAAATTTTCCTAAACATGATTCTTTTTATTATGAATCAACATATACATTAAAATAATCATTTTTAATGTTTCAACAAATTTTCCTAAATATGATTCTTTTTATATTGAATCTACATATACATTAAAAATATCATTTTTAATGTATTCAACAATTTTCCTAAATATGATTTTTTAATATTGAATCTACATATACAATAAAAATGTCATTTTTAATGTATTCAACAATTTTCCGTAAACATGTCAAATTTGTGAATCATATATATAATACAAAAGAAAGTAATTTATTTGTATAAATAATTTTGTCCAATTCTGTGATTCATATATATATATATATATATACAATAAAAAAGTATTTTTATTGTATAACAATTTTGCCCATTTTCTATGTTCACATATACAAATAAAAAGATAATTTTATTGTATAAACATTTCCAACAATTTCATGTTTACCCATACAATAAAAAGATAACTTTGTTTTATAAACATTTCTAAAAATTCCTATGTACAGATAAAAGGAATTTTATTGTATACACACTTTCTATGATTAACATGTACAATAAAAAGAGTATTTTCATTGTTTAACAAATTCTACGATTCACATGTAAAAAAATAAAAAGAACATTTTTGTTGTATAACAAATTCTATGAATTACATGTTACAATAAAAAGAGTTTTTTTTTATTGTTTAACAAATTCTAACAAATCCTTATATTTTTTATGTTTTACAAATTCTAACATTAACATGTTACAATTAAAAGAATATTTTTATTGTTTTACAAATTCTAACAATTCTAATATTAACATGTACATTAAAAACAATATTTTTATTGTTTTACTAATTCTAACATTAACATGTTATAGTAAAAAAGAATACTTTTATTGTTTAACAAATTCTAACAATTCTAATATTAACATGTACAATAAAAAGAATAATTTTATTGTTTAACAAATTCTAACAATTCTAATATTAACATGTACAATAAAAAGAATATTCTTATTGTTTAACAAATTATTACAATTCTAATATTAACATGTACAATAAAAAGAATATTTTTATTGTTTAACAAAGTCTAACAACAACATGTAATAATAAAAAAGAATATTTTTATTGTTTAACAAATTCTAACATTAACATGTTACAATAAAAAGAATATTTTTATTGTTTAACAAATTCTAAAATTAACATGTTACAATAAAAAGAATATTTTTATTGTTTAACAAATTCTAACAATTCTAATATTAACATGTACAATAAAAAAAAAATTCATTGTAATATTTTATTGTATAACAATTTCTATGTTTCGTATGTATAAGAAAAAAAAGAATTTTATTTATACAACAATTTCAATATTTCATATGTATAATTAAAAAAACAAATTTTATCTATACAACAATTTCAATGTTTCATATGTATAGATAAAAAGAGAATTTTATTTATACAACAATTTCAATGTTTCATATGTATAAATAAAAAATAGAATTTTATTTATACAACAATTTCAATGTTTTATGTGTATAAATAAAAAGAAAAAGAATTTTATCTATACAACAATTTCAATGTTTCATATGTATAAATAAAAAGAGAATTTTATTTATATAACAATTTCAATGTTTCATATGTATAAATAAAAAAAAGAATTTTATCTATACAACAATTTCAATGTTCCATGTGTATAAATAAAAGGAGAAATTTATTTATACAACAATTTCAATGTTTCATATGTATAATAAAAAGAGAATATTTTTTATACAACAACTTCAATGTTTCATATGTATAAATAAAAAGAGAATTTTATTTATACAACAATTTCAATGTTTCATGTGTATAAATAAAAAGAAAAAGAATTTTATTTATACAACAATTTCAATGTTTCATATGTATAAATAAAAAAAATTCTCTATACAACAAATTCAATGTTTCATGTGTATAAATAAGAAGAGAATTTTATTTATATAACAATTTCAATGTTTCATATGTATAAATAAAAAAAATTATCTATACAGCAATTACAATGTTTCATCAGTATAAATAAAAAGAGAATTTTATTTATACAACAATTTCAATGTTTCATATGTATAAATAAAAAAAAAAGAATTTTATCTATACAACAATTTCAATGTTTCATGTGTGTAAATAAAAAGAGAATTTTATTCATACAACAATTTCAATGTTTCATATGTATAAGGAAAAAGAAAAAGAATTTTATCTATACAACAATTTCAATGTTTCATGTGCATAAATAAAAAGAGAATTTTATTTATACAACAATTCCTATCCAATTAGATCAAATGGATCACCACACACAAAATCAATCAAGCCAAATCTCGTACAACGCACAACTTAATTTGAACAGCGTATATATACAAAAAAATTCCAATGCAATAACAATTAATTTAATTTTTAAATTAGAGATCTCACTGTGCTTTGGAATTCCTCAAAAAATTTAGATCGATCTAAAATTCCCTGGTCGCTTCTATAATGAAGTAGACTCCGCCACGATCCAAACGATTCCTATTTCATGCGATTCCGATAACGTATAAACGAGTTATTAATTTTATTGTATTAATCATATTTTAAATTTAACTAATTAAATAATTAAATTAAAAATTACCTTTCTTCTACCTCTATAAACTTCGGCCGATAGTTTTCCTGTTTTCATTCAATCCTAGGGTTGAATTTTTCATCAACACCATGGGGCTTGAAGGAGATCAGGTGGTGCCACGCCGTAGGGGAAGGAGAAGCGCGCAGAGGGGGGCCATATTGATCAGCTCGATCGACCCTAGGTGGCGGGGCGGTGCTCGAAACGGTGGGGGTTTGGGGTCCTGGAACACGACGGTTATTCAATGATAGGAAGGGTTATCCATATGGATATGAAGAGTGCAAAGAGTACTTCAATATTCTCCAAAGGAGGGAGTGATTTTATTGAGTGGATGGAGAGAATTTAATGGGAGAAAAATGGAGATTTTCTGGTCATGGAATTGAAGATGGCGGCGGCTAGGTTTAGAATTAGGGTTAGATTATTCCTAACTATTTATAATATAATATAATATAATTCCTTAATCACTAAAAACCCGTTAAATCCTACTAACTCCAAATCCAGCCCAGCGAATATCTTCCCTAGACAAATACCCCTATTCCGGACACAATGGACAAGGTCTCATCAGCCCATTTTATCGTTTCAACCCATTTTTCTTTAATTTAAAATATAAACCATTTAATTATTTAATTTGATCGTACATTTTAATTTAACGGGGCCATATACTGACTCCAAAAATTCCCGAAAAATAAACCTAACTTTGTTTTGACAATACAGTCCTAACAAAATTAATTTCATCGAATTTGGAGATCGTTTAAAAAATGGCCCTTTTAACAGTCAATCCAATTCATAGAAATTACCAAACACATTTTAATTTACCACGCTCACATATTAATTCCAAACATTATGGAAATTTAAACCTATTAATAATTTGTCATTCGGATCCCACAAAAGTAGTTTCGTCGAAAACGGAGGTCGTTTGCAAAATGGCTATTTTTAATAGCTTTATTATTATTTTAAAATGGATTTTTTTAAATTCTGACACATTTTCCAACAAAATTCTTAAAATAAATTTTTAAATTGGTTATGATTTTCCGGGTTGTTACAATCTCCCCCACTTAAAAACTTTTTGTCCCCGAAAAGGAAACAATAGTAAAGTAGGAACAAAACGGAAAATGCAAAATATTGTAAACGTACCTCAACACAAGAGCTAATTAGAGATGTCCACTCTGCACTTGGGATAAGCCTGTTTTATGCTATCCTCAGTCTCCCATGTACAGTCTCTAGGATATCCGCTCCATTGCACTCTGACTAAATGGGTCCTCTTGTTTCTCAGAACTCTGGTTTCTTTTCCAACAATTTTAACTGGCTCTCTTCTTATTGCTAAGCTTGGGGTAATTTCCAAATCTTGCTGTGCTGCTTCCTCCACAATCGAGTATGGATCATGTACATGCTTTTGAAGTTGAGATACGTGAAATACATCATGTACCCCTGGAAACCAGTCAGGCAACTGAACCCTGTAAGCGAGAGGTCCAATTCTTTCGAGAATAGGAAATGGAACAATGAATCTAGGCGCCAACTTCCCTGTCTTCCCGAAATGAACTACTCCTCTCAATGGGGAAACTCTAAAGTACACATAATCACCAACAGAAAATTCTAAATCCCTTCTTCTTAAATCTGCATAGCACTTCTGTTGGCTCTAAGCTGTCTGAAGTCTCTTCTTAATGAAATCGACTTTATCCGATGCTTCATGAATCATATCGGGACCCAATACTAGTCGATTGTCTGGCTCTACCCAACATGCGGGAGATCTACATGGCCTACCATACACTGCTTTGAATGACGACATTTGCAAGCTTGCTTGGTAACTGTTGTTATATGAAAACTCAACCAAATGCAAGTGATCTTCATGACCCGCCAAAATCAAGAATACATGCTTGCAACAAGTCTTCCAGTATACGGTTCACCCTCTTAGTCTGGCCATCTATTTGAGGATGATGAGCAGTGCTCAAATTCAACTTTGTCCCCAACTCCTCTGGAATGCTTACCAAAATTTACTAGCGAATATCGAATCACGATCACTAACAATGCTATTGGGTACTCCATGTAGTCTGACAATTTCTCTAAAATAAATCTGCGCTAGACTTCGAGTTGTTCTATTAGATCGGACAGGAATAAAATGGGCGGTCTTCGTGAAATGATCTACGATCACCCATATATTGTCATTGCCTTTCATGGTTCGGGGGAAGCCATCAATGAAATCCATGGAAATTTGATCCCATTTCCAATTTGGAACCTCTAGTGGTTGCAACAATCCTGCGAGCTTCTGTTGATCACTCTTGACTTGTTGGTAAGTAGAACACCTACTAACATATATGGAAATGTCTCTTTTCATAGATCTCCACCAGAACGTACGCTTGAGATCATGATACATCTTACTCACCCCTGGATGAATACTAAGCTTGGACTTGTGACATTCATCCATCACTTCCCTTCTGAGCTTAGGAATGTTCGGAACACGTATTCAGCCTAATAGCCTCAGAACTCCCCTGTTATCAATCTGGAAACTCAAGGGTTCGCCTTCCCGAGCTCTTTTACTAATCCTCTATATAAATTCATCATTCTTCTAAAGAGCAGAGATTTTGTCAATCAATGAAGGCATAGTAATGAGATTGGCAACGATCGCATTCTTTCTGCTGAGTGCATCAGCTACAACATTGGTTTTCCCTGGAGTATACAAGATATTCAGATCGTGTGCTGCAAGAAATTCTAACCAACACTGCTGCCTCAAAGTTCAAGTCCTTCTGGTTGAACAAATACTTTAATGATTTATGATCTGTATATAATTCGAACTTCTCACCCAAAAGATAGTGCCTCCATATTTTCAAAGCAAACACGACGGTCAGCAACTCAAGATCATGAGTAGGATCTCTTCTCATGCGGTTTCAACTAACGGCTAGCATAAGCAACTACTTGGCCCCTTTGCATCAATACCGCACCAACAACTTCAAGAGAAGCATCTGTATAGACAGTCAAATCTTGATTGCCATCAATAATGGTCAACACAGGAGCAGTAGTCAACTTAATTTCAGCTCTTGGAAGGCTGCCTCACATTCAGGTGTCCAATTAAACTTTGTATGCTTCTTGGTAAGATTTGTTAATGGACATGATAGATTCAAAAAATATTTAATGAATTTCCGATAATAGCTAGCCAATCCTAGAAAAATTCTGACTTCTGTAGGAGTGCTAGGATGCTTCCAATCTCGAATGGCGGTGATTTTGCCTGGATCTACTGAAATTCCTTTCTTCGATACGACATGACCGAGGAACTTTACTTCTTCTTGCCAGAATATGCATTTAGAAAATTTGGCTTTTATTACATTCTTTCTCAGAATTTCCAAAGCTTCTTTCAGATGCTTTTCATGCTCAGCAGTGGACTTTGAGAAGATTAAGATGTCGTCAATGAAAACTAGCATAAATTTACTCAAGACACCGCGGAATACTCTGTTCATCAGATCGACAAAGTAAGCAGAAGCGTTACATAAGTCGAACGGCATTACTAACCACTCATAGAATAAGTCTGGACCTCTGAAAGTTGTCAATGGAACAAATTCTTCGGTAATGCGCAATTGATGGAAGCCTGTAGCTAGGTCCATTCTAGAGAACACTTGCGCTCCATTCAAGCGATCTAATATATCATCAATGTGTGGCAATTGGTGTCTTCTTATTGAGGTCTCGGTAGTCCACACACAATCGGAGAGTACCGTCTGACTTTGGGACAAACACCACTGCTGCACCCCAATTAGAAAAGCTAGGCCTGATCAAACCTTTCCACAAAAGTTGTTTAGTTTGAATGCTCAATTTTTCTTTATCTTTCAGCGTCATCCTCCAAATAGCATGCACAACTGGCCTTGCATTCGGAACTAAATCGATCCTGAAGTCAATTTCTCTTCGCGGAGGTAAGCTATCAACTTCTTCAAACACATCCGCATAATATTTAACTACAGGAATATTCTCAATAGAAGGGGAAGTAACTTCTAAAGAAGTCCAGAATTCTTTTCTATCAGTTTTTGAGCTGTGGCATGGTATAGCAATAATATCTCCAAATTTGGTTTTAATTTTGACTATTCTTTCAGCGCATAACACTTCAACCTCATACTTCGTTAGCCAATCCAGTCAAAGTATGATATCATATTCGGAAAAATTCATGATGATCAAATTAAAAGGGAACTGGAAATAGGAATAAGAAACAGGTACTCGACAATATAAACCGAGAACAAGAGAACATCCTGTCGGATTATGGACACTAATCAATTCTTTAAGATTTCTTTGTTTGAGTTTTAACTTTTTAATTGTGTCACTAGAAATGAAACTTTGTGATGCACCAATTTCAAACAATACTGTAATAGGAATATTATTAATAGTAAGGGTACCTCCCAAGATATCTGGTTTACCTGCTCCTTCGAAACAAGTTGGTGCACTTACTCCATCATACACATGGGCCACCTCGGACTTCTTCAGCAATAGACAGTTTCAAATAAAATGCCCATCCTGTGGCAACTGAAGCATTCGTTAACATTTCGAGGATTCTGATCGGGATTCTGACTGGGACCTAATTCACTCCTCCTTGGCCTTTTTGGAGCTTTGCATTCATAATTATAGTGTCCAAATTTCTGGCAGTTGAAGCATTTGACCTTGGCCCTTTTACTCTCTTGAGGCTTGGCGGCTGCAGAGTTGCCCACCTCTGGCTTCTTATCAGACTGCTTCCTCTTGTTATTAGCTTGATTTCTTTCTCGGTCATGCTGAGCATTTCTCTTGTCAATCTCCTTATATCTGCAAGCCATCTCAATCACCTTAGCAAATGGGAGCTCAGTATGTGCCGTCACCCTGTTGTGATACTTCCTCGAAAGGCCATTGATGAACCTCTTGTTTTCCTTGAGTATGTCCTGAATTAGTTTAGGTGCATATCGGGAAAGCTCGTCGAATTTCCTTACATACTCAGTAATAGTCTGATCTCCTTGTTGGAGGTTAGCAAATTCATCATGAAGGCGCTCGACTTCTTGCTGAGGAATGAACTTCTGATTAAAGAGTTCCTTGAACTTTCCCCAAGACATATCAGCATTAATATCACCAATCGTAGCTGTCTCCCACCAAATTAAAGTCTCATCCTTTAGCAGCCATGATGCCATGAATCTCTTACGATGGTCCTCCAGTTCCAAGCCCGCAAAAATCTTCTCACATGTATTTAGCCACGCTTGAGCCTCTATCAGTGTCTCACGGCCAGTGAATGGAACTCCTCCCAAATTCTTGAATTTCTTTGCCACCTTATCTAGATCAAAAGGTTGCGTGGATGGTGGTGGTGGAACTACCGCCTATGGATTAGGCTGGTCCTGAGCAGCGGGGATTTCACCCCTTTCCTGGACACTGCATATGCCTCTACCTCTAGCTCTAGCTCTCATACTCATTTCAGTCAGTTCTGTAGCATCAAGGAAAGAGTCAGACCAACAGAAATGATAATTTTTAAGGAAAGGTAAAAGTGGAATGACATATGGAAAAATGATAATTTAATGACTGATTATGATGTGCTATTATGTTGTGATCATTCTAGGACATTACTAATCCTATCTCTAATGAGCTACTCGCCTTAGAATACTGCTGATTCTATTTTGCCGAATTGTTTTAAATATGTCATACTCCAGAGCTAATATTAACTTATGCTCTGATACCAACTATGATGACCCCAAACTTCCATGACACGAAAGCAAGGATAATCATTGGAATATAACATATTTATCACAACAGCAGATTCAGATAACAGCATAACACATTAAATCATAGGATAATATCATCATAGCAACGGAAATTAGAAATGTCATCAACATCAGAGTCGCATAGACACAGGATACAACTTAGTATATAAGAAGTCTCAGCAAATAGAAATAGTTCTAAAACATCATCAAGTACAACATAGATAAATGATGTCTAAATGTTCCAAAATAGAAATAAAAGGTAGAGATAATCTTCATCTTCTGCTAAAGAGCATACTCCACTTCGGTACATGTCCAAATTAACCCTGCTACTTGTCACTTGGCTGCTCGTGTAAAAATAAGGGCACCCGAGTTTGCAAGTGAAAACAAACTACGAGTCAGTCATGGGACTGGTATGAGAAATATTTACTTAACTTATCTAATAATAAGACAATCACAGGACCACGCCGCTAACGCGAAACGGGTTTACTCTATTGGATTGCCAGTGCATTAAATAAGTAAATCTTTTTAAAAATAACACAATGCTTTTTAGAAAAATGAAACCATTATAAGACTCAAGTTTCATCACACAATGCAACGCAAACAGAAGGATAGAGTTTTACCTTATAATGATCAAACATGCTTGATACGTATAAATCTTGATATTATTATTAGTGACTAGTTAGTTTAAAACAATTTCAAAATAAATGTATCAATCCTAGATGGCATAGCTACCTTATACTATGTCGCCATATATATAGGTTTACAATCAAATTTGTAACGCCGTATTGGAAATTGGGTTTCCATCATGAGTCAAGGCTAGGGATGGTCTCCTTACCGATTCGAGACACTCTAGCAAATGTCTCAGGATCACACCTACGGGCACCCCTTGGATCCTGCAAGGCCGGTCCACAAATACTTTAGTGGATTAGTTATGCCTGAACACACGTTTCCCGGTCCTATTGGACCTATCACTTGGCCAGTAGCGACCAATATATCGAGGCCTCGAAATCTGTCATCCACATAAGTAAAAATGTCTAGGCTCCAACCATGACACCACTTCTAACTAGAAAGAAACGCTGTGCACTCCCTGCGTTCCCTTATCCCGTTTCTAACTCTTACCGAGGTGTGAGGCTCGCGAAGTTACGCTATACACAAAGCTTTGCTAATTAGAGCTGTGCTTTGATTGTCAACCACAAGGCTCTGCTTTTCAACAAAAGCCTTGATCATTTGCATCTTGGCACGCCACATTGACAATCCATGCCATGCAACTGATGTCTATCAATATATAACCTCTGAGCTTGTACGTCTCAGTGAAGGGTGTTAAGCACGGGAATAAATTCTCCGCCACCAAACAGATATATATTTAATAGAAATCAATTAACACAGAACGAAGTCCAATGTTAGACACACATCCATTTACAAGTCCGTTCTGGGTATGAACGAAACCGAAGACACCTTATTCCTTGTCCTATATGTCTAATACGGAAGAGAGGTTCTCGCATATCCGGACAATAAACAAGTACGTTCAGAAAACTACCACTGTAATCCTTTCAAGGCAGCAACTCCAATCAAAGGTATCAATAGTCGTCCATTCGATGTGAAGATCGCCGGTCTTCAACCACCGTCTTCAATATCTTTGATTTAGATCGTCGTATAGTTATTTGAAATGAGATTGAACTCAGTCTTTTCAAATAATTCTCAAATATATATAATTTAAATCATTTCATATCGTTAATATTATTTTATATTGATTTATCGCTATTTTTATTTATATAAAAATAGCCCAATTTAATTTAACGACGCTTTAGGTCAATACGCGACCCTGGCGCTATTTTTATCCAAATTTGAATTACACATTTTTCGAAATCTAACCATTAGATTTTAACAAACTTAACATCATTGGAAAGATTTTCCCAAAGCGAACCTAACGGTTCTAGTTTTGGGAAAATCCGATGGTCGGATCTTTTTATATAATCGTTTAAAATTACGATTGCCGAAATGCGAACTACCACGCACGATTCGTTTAATTTTAATTAATATTTATATATATATATATATATAATATAAATCGTTCGACGATTTCACTGACATGTTTAAAGTGATGTTTTCAACAAAACGAAACATATATTAACATACAAACATTTTTAATGTTTCAACAAATTTTCCTAAACATGTCTCTTTTTATAATGAATCAACATATACATTAAAAATATCATTTTTAATGTTTCAACAAATTTTCCTAAATATGATTCTTTTTATATTGAATCTACATATACATTAAAATATCATTTTTAATGTTTCAACTAATTTTCCTGAACATGATTCTTTTTATAATGAATTAACATATACGTTAAAAATATCATTTTTAATGTTTCAACAAATTTTGCTAAATATGATTCTTTTTATATTGAATCAACATATGCATTAAAAATATCATTTTTAATGTATTCAACAATTTTCCTAAACATGATTTTTTTAATATTGAATCTACATATACATTAAAAATATCATTTTTAATGTATTCGAAAATTTTCCCTAAACATGTCAAATTTGTGAATCATGTATATAATACAAAAGAAAGTAATTTATTTGTATAAATAATTTTGTCCAATTATGTGATTCATATATATATATATATACAATAAAAAAAGTATTTTTATTGTATAACAATTTTGCCCATTTTCTATGTTCACGTATACAAATAAAAAGATAATTTTATTGTATAAACATTTCTAATAATTTCATGTTTACCAATACAATAAAAAGATAATTTTGTTGTATAAACATTTCTAACAATTCCTATGTACAAATAAAAGGAATTTTATTATATACACATTTTCTATGATTAACATGTACAATAAAAAGAATATTTTCATTGTTTAACAAATTCTATGATTCACATGTAAAAAAATAAAAAGAACATTTTTGTTGTATAACAAATTCTATGAATTACAAGTTACGATAAAAAGAGTATTTTTTATTGTTTAACAAATACTAATATTTTTATAATTTTACAAATTCTAACATTAACATGTTATAATAAAAGGAATATTTCCATTGTTTTAGAAATTCTTACAATTCTAATATTAACATGTACAATAAAAAAATATTTTTATTGTTGTACTAATTCTAACATTAACATGGTACAATAAAAAGAATACTTTTATTGTTTAACAAATTCTAACAATTCTAATATTAACATGTACAATAAAAAGAATAATTTTATTGTTTAACAAATTCTAACAATTATAATATTAACATGTATAATAAAAATGTTAGCCTGCTTTGTGACTAGGCCACACAAGCTTAGACAATCATTCATGAGTAATGAAGTCAGCTCGAGTCAATAGGGAAGTCTCAAACCAAGGTGGAAAACTCGTGTATCAACAAGCATGAAGCCGACCGGCTCGGTTCGAGTATATGTAACCCAGTCCACCTATATTCGGATAACTGTTACAACGTCACAACCGGATCGGATCGCGTAGAATCTTACCCGATCCGCCTATACCCCGAACCGATCAATAAATGCTCCCTGCTTCGGATCGCATGAAGCTAGACCCGAACTCCACACCTGATGCAGCTTGCCTCTCAACTTCTTCACGGATCGAATTATTGGATCGGGTCGAACTCGACCCGGTCCCATATCAGCAGCTTACGAAGAAGTCTGGAGAAATTGACACACAAACACTAGATCTGATAGAACAACTTCCAATCCGCCAGGAGCTGTAAACGTATGAGAATTAAGGCCTATTCACTAAGTGTGGATACTGGATCACTGTACACTTGGCAACCCACGAAATGAAGCTCATTCCTCCACTTTCTCCACTACTTGCGAGTTTTCCTCTGGTGCTGCCACGTGGCCACTCAGCCCTTACCAACTCTATGCCATTAAATACAGGTTCACACATCATTTTCAAGAGGATTTTCGCACTTCATTTGTTCGTGGCTGCCATGGCCGAATTCCTATACATAATCACCTTCTTCTCCAATGAAAATCAATGAGTTCGGAGAGAAATATTCATTGATTTCAAGTTATTGTGTGAATGTATCCATTGTAATTGTGGAATGAAATGAGGAATTATAAAGTGGATGTAGGCTCATTAGCATCGAACCACCATAAATCTTGTGTGTTGATTGATTTCTCTTTCTTTTTCGTACATGATTTCTTATTATTCTTCACAAATCCTATTCAATTGGGTGTTAGTGCCATTTTTTGGTCTAACATTTTGGTGCTTTCACTAAGAAATGAAGATTCTCAGCGTTTAAGGATTCTCCAATCTACTTATTGGATCGCCAAGTCCGATGAGGAAATCCTATAAATTCTATTGATTTTGCAAATGTGGAGATCACCAGATGTGAAGTTACCTCCATGCCATATAGCAGAAATCGCTAGAGATTGGAAACAGTGTCTTGTAAAGCTTCTGGATCGGATCGGATGTGTTTACAGTTCAAATGAGCTCCGGATCGGATGCAGATGAAATGACCAGGTCAAATGCAGATTAAGCCCTCGGATCGGATGTAGACAAAGTGTAGGCCAATATACCTGAGGGGTCGGATCGGGGCCTATCCTACCCGAACAAGAACCTCCGACCCGAACCGGAGGGGAGATCCGAACCGACCACCAGCTATTGATGTTCCCTCGACCCGATCCGATGACATCTCCGAAGCGCAACTTGAAGGCAAATTCCGATCCAACAAAAGTGTTTTCATCGAAAACGAAGGTCATTTGCAAAATGGCTATTTTTGATAGCTTTATTATTATTTAAAAATGGAATTTTTTAAATTCTGACACATTTTCCAATGAAATTTCTTAAAATAAAATTTTTAAATTGATTCTGATTTTTCGAGTTGTTACAAAAATTATATTTGCTAGAATATAAAATAATTTTGTTCCAGATTACTATGTGTGTTTTTCTGTGACAGGTAAACAGAAGACTGAACTAATGTGACTGGACTGAAAATGAAGCTTGCAGAAGATAAAAGACAGAAGTGAATGACAGTAACTAAGTTTGTATATGAGTGAGCTGAGTCGATCGTAATGAATGTATGAATATAGCTAAGTGACTGAGTGAATGAGTGTTGTAGTGAGGAACTGATATGTATATGAAATTGAATATGAAATGTATTGTATTACTGAGAAATGTTCAAATATTGGAGTTACAAATTTGTACTGCTGAGATGTTGAAATAAAATATTATATTTAAATAAAATACTATTTGAATATTTGAATTCTCGTGCAATAGTATTCCATTTAAATATAAATATTATTCATGTCTATGATGTAGTATAACAGTACAATAACAAACACATTTATAATAATAAATATATGTTTGTTATCATCAAACAAAAATCATAGAATTGTTAGATACATTATGGAGTTCTTAGCATCCTATGATTTTGAGATTTATTATACCCCTGGCAAGGATAATGTGGTAGCAGATGCGTTGAGTAGGCAGAGGTTGACTTTGAGTCCACTATTCATAGAGAGGCGGAGCTTGGAGTATATATCGACCCTTGATTTTAGGCTATCTATGGATCCTATACCTGGTTTGTTGACATCCTTAGAGGCGAGACCTACTCTTATGGATCAAATAGGAACTTTGCAGCGAGAGGACCCACAGATAGCAGACATCTTGGATAGGCTCGGCAGAGGGAGACTTCCAGTCACCTCAATACATATTCCACGGATGATAGAGGGTGGTTGCGACGAGATGGAAGGCTTTGTGTTCCCTGAGTTGGGAGTCTGTTGAGCACAGTCCTTAAAAAACCCATCATTCTAGGATGACTATACATCCAGGCGGTGATAAGATGTATAGAGATATGAATAGGGTTTTCCTTTAGGGTGGGATAAAGAAAGATGTAGTGGAGTTTGTTTCTCGATGTTTGATTTGCCAGTAAGTCAAAGCTGAGCAAAGGAAGCCCGACGGTTAACATCATCCCTTGGAGGTCCCAAAGTGGAAGTGGGAGACCGTCTCTATGGATTTCATTGATGGTTTACCTAGATCAAGGAAAGGCAACACCAGTATTTGGGTTATAGTTGATAGGCTTACTAAGAGCGCTCATTTCATTCCTTTTAAGAGTAAGAGAACGACAGCATGGTTGGCAGCATTTTGTCTTCATGAGATAGTCCGTCTACATAGAGTACCTTCCAGTATAGTGAGCGGTCGTGACCTCATATTCACTAGTGAGTTTTGGGGGAGCTTCCAGGAGACATTAGGTACACAATTGTGTTTGAGCACTGCTTATCACCCTCAGATCGATGGGAAGAAGGAGAGGGTGAATAGAGTTCTTGAGGATCTTTTAAGACTGTGTATCCTAGACTTTGGAGGGACATAGGAAGGGCATCTTCCTTTTGTAGAGTTCGCCTACAACAACAGTTATCAAGCTAGTATTGGCATGGCATCCTTCGAGGAATTGTACTGTCGACCTTGTAGATCACCGACTTGTTCGTGGGAGTCTACATATAGGCTTCTACTTGGACCTGAGATGATTAGGGAAACTTCATAGAAGATTGATCTTATCCGCAGACGGATGAAGCCAGCCCAAGACAGGCAGAAGTCCGGCGCAGATAAGAGAAGAACTGATATTGAGTTTGAGGTGGGAGACATGGTTTTCATCAAGGTATCACCTTTGAGGAATGTGGTTCGCTTTGGATCTGTAGGGAAATTGACACCAAGGTTTGTAAGGCCATTTCCCATAACATAAAGGATTGGCCAAATGGCTTATAGGGTGAAGCAACTAGAGAGATTGGCGGGTGTTCATGATGTTTTCCACGTTTCTCTTTTGCAGAAATGTTTGCATGATACAGCAGAGGTAGTTGAGCCGAGTATGCTTGAGGAAGTAGAGGTGGAACAGGAGGCGACAGTTAGACGAGTTTCTACCCGTATTCTTGGATTAGATGTTAAGAAGCTACGTAACCGAGAGGTCAAGTTGATGAAAGTTCAATAGGGAGAAGACCATGAGGATGCAACTTGGGAGACTGAAAACAAGATTCGCCCTTCGTTCCCTTTTCTTTTTAAGGGTATGATCTTAACTTCTTTTTCCAAAGCTTTTATTCGTACTTGCTTCTATCATTTAAGTATATCCTATCAATCGAATCTTCAGCCTTTAGGTAAGGAACCAATGGATGTAAACATGTGTTTGAGACATGTTATGTTTGATGGATGCAAGTGGATGCAAGTGTTTGTTAGTGGTTGCTCGTGGATGCATATACACCTACATTAGGCACTAGATCGGCTCAATCACTCTCGTACTACATATGGATGCGTGTGCATATTTTTCTTTTTTATGGATGGAAATGGGTGTATCATCACATGAATATTGCATTTGGCTGAATGATTATGCATGAGACGACCCGAACTTCCCCGTGAAGGAAAGCACGGATAGAATTGAGGACAAGACAAAATAGAACGCATATGGAATAACATTTCATTGTTATTACAACAATTCCATCAGATACAAGAATATACAGAGTATAAATGATTAAATTACATTCGACAAATATCAGAGATTACAATAAATTACATAGCAGCGGAAAAATATACAAAACACAACTAGAAGTGATACACGGATACAGAGCTTTCCGAGCATCGTTCCAGCTGTAAATCAGGACCCTGTGAATATAAATCTGCAAAACCAAAACTACTAGCTGCCCGTGTGGAAAATAGGGGCACCCAGAGTTTAGGTTAAAACAATAAACTCCAGGTCAGTCATGTGACTGGTGTGAGAACTAAAACAGTTATTAATATTGGTTTTAAAGTTAGGTAAATCAAGGGACCACGCCGTATAACACGGAACGGGTTTCCTCCCAAGAATACCAGTGCATAGAACAAACAGCGCAATGCTAAATAAAGAAAAATGAAGCTGTTATAAGACCCAGGTCCCATCACACAATGCAACGCAAGCCGGAGGATAGGGTTTTTACCTTATAACAGCCAAAGCATGCTTGATACGTTTAAAACACATTATTTGATACTATTATAGGTGTATAGTGTCAAAACAATTTCAATCATAAATATCAATCATAGGCGGCATGAATGACCCATACCACTATGTCGCCATACTAGGTTCTACAAATAAAACCGCACTATCACGTATTGGAAATTGGATTTCCGTCATGAGCCGAGGCAAGGGGCAAGCTCCTCTCCGCGTTCGAGACACTCTAGCAATGCCTCAGGACCCTACTCTGATCCTTTGGAACCTCCAAGGTCGGTCCTCTCTTACTTTTGAGGATTAGTTATTCCTGAACACACGTTTCCCGGTCCTTACAGACCTATATCCGAGGCGCCTCGTATCCAACAACCACACAGGTGAAAAGTATATAAATGTCAGGGCTGGTAGGTCACTGACACCACCATAGCTAGAAAGAAACGTCGTGCACTCCTTGGGTCCGTATCCCGTTTTTGACTCATACCGAGGTGTGAGGCTCGCGAATTCACGTTATACACAAAGCTATGCCACACAGGCCGTGCTTTGATCATCAACCACAAGACTTTGCTTTTCAACAGAAGCCTTGATCAATTGCCACTTACGCATGCCACATTGGCAATTCACTCCATGCGACTGATGTCCATCGATATACAACCTCTGAGCTCGTATGTCTCAGAGAAGGGCGTTAAGCAAGAGAATAAATTCTCCGCCGCCAAACAGATGTATATTTAATAGAGATCAATCAACACAGAATAAAATCCAGTGTCAGACACACAATCCATTTACAAGTTCGTTCTGGGTCTGAACGAAACCGGAGGCACTTTCCTCGCATATCCATCCATCTCCAAGTACGTCTGGACGATCACCAACTGATTCCCTCATCCTGGGTGTACAGCCCAATCAAGATCATCAGTAATCACCCAAACGATGTGAAGACTTCCGGTCTTCAACCACCGTCTTCATCTTCGACATCTCGTCGAATCGATTATTCAGAATGGGTATAAACCCGGCCTTTCTGAATAACCCACGTATATAATAAACGAATGTTACACAAACACAACAAACGCCTCATTCCAATTCAGAATATTCTTTTATTCACAAAATCACATTCTTAGGGAAATGTTCCCATTAATTTTATCCATGATAAATTCTTCTAAATTTATTCTTTAATCCTCCTTTGGATATCATTTCAAACTAGTCGGGATTAGCGAACCACACCGAAGTAATTATTTATTTTATTTCCCAACCCCAACCTATATATCCCATGGAGAAAACTGGTAATACTCCACATCTAACACCACTGTGTTATCGGTAAAATTAATTACCATTTCACGTTCAAATCTAATTAAAGATTTAACTATCGCTTTGGAGCAAAACTGGTGGTACTCCACTCTCGATCACTTTCAAATTTGATAATTAAAATTATCAATTCACATTTTAATCTAATTAAAGATTCATTAAAACTCCACTTAGTTTTAATCTTTCCAGAAATCGATATCTTGCCTTTAACTAGGTTAAAGAACCAATGTTATCTAAAACACGATTCACGATAAACCCAAATCACATTTGATATTAAATACAAGGCTCTGAATAGAAAATATACCGGCTTATATTCAATATCAAATTCTGAAACCAACAAATATCGTATTGGGAATAACGATATAAAATATATCTTTCAAATTCCCAAAACAATATCTGTATAGTCACGAAATCCAACATCGAAATATTCCGAAGATAATTTCGATTCAGCTCCAGTCCAATCCACGTATTGGAAATTATCGATTATTTTCAAAATCACTTTCAAATTCAATTTATTTATTTTAAAAATAAATTGATTTCAATTCTAGTTCAAAACTAGTTCATTTTGATAAAAATCTATTTTTATCTTTTCAAATGTGGAATTTCCCAGCCCAAATCTTTCCAATTCACATATTATAATTTTACACAAATTATAGATATTTTTAATAATTTTATCAAGGCCCGTACAGTCGATTTCCAACAATGGCCATCGAACTGCACTTACAGCGACCTTTTCCGAATTTGATTTGGACATAATTCCAAATCCAACCATTAGATTTCAAATTTCTAATATTCATTGGAAAGCTCTTTTCGATACGAACCCAACGGTTCCGGTTTTAGGAGAATCCGACGGTCGGATCTCCCGCAATGTCCGTTTGAAATAAATGGTCGAAATTCACGAACTGCCGCGGCGCGGCGCGTTCTATTCAGGCCATTATATATATAATATATATATATATATTATATTTCGTCGATTTCCTTTTAAAACGAATTATATAAATCGTTTTAACTTCGTTTCAAAACCATTTCAACACTATTTCCATTCAAAGCCAAAATTGAATTCTTCTTTATAAATTCGTTTTAAAATTCATTTCTATTCAATTCAGATTTTAATTCAATTTGAATTCATTTCAATTCACTTTCAATTCAATTTGAATTCGTTTTCAATTCATTTCGAAATCATTTTCAATTCAATTCATTTCGAAATCGTTTTCAATTCAATTCATTTCGAAATCGTTTTCAATTCAATTCATTTCGAAATCGTTTTCAATTCAATTCATTTCGAAATCGTTTTCAATTCAATTCATTTCGAAATCGTTTTCAATTCAATTCATTTCGAAATCGAATAAAATCGATATAAATATCGTTCACGTCGAAATAACGCATCTCTAATCAACACGGCTTTATATTTTTCAAAACTCCTTTAGTCTATCCAACAAATGAATATTTATCTCATTCAACACATGAATCTATATCGCTTTCAACACACGATTAATCTCAACACATGAGTACTGTCAACACATCACTATTTTTGTTATGTAAAATATTTTATAAAACTATGGTATCTATTGTTTGATTTTCAATTAGACTTCTACTGGGAAGTAGTTCTAATTTTAATTATGATAAAGATGTAATTTATTTTATTTAAAATATTTTACTCAACACATGAATAGCTTCAACACATGATCATCGTCAACACATGACTATTTTTATATTCAACACATGAATTTTCTTTTATAATATTCATTGTTTTCCCGATTGGAATGAGGCCCAATCAATCACCATATAATGTTAATTATATGGATTCCATACAACACATGTATATAATAGCATTGAAAAATAATCAACCATCAACCAAAGTGCACTACACTGTATAAGCATCAAATATAGATATCTGACGCTTATAACAGCCTGTCAATCAATCGATCGACATTTTTAATCAATCAGGATGAGTGAACTTCAAATTTCATCCCAACACCCGTGTGGGGTTTCAAACAATCAAACACAGATTTTATTTGTGCAGTTGGGCGACGTGTAAAATTTATCGACCCAATCAATATCAGTCAAATTAGTGTATATAAACAAATCGGCCGATTTGTTTATAAATATTCATTTATTCACTTTCACGTTAAAAATTATATTTTTAACGATAAAACATTTTATTTTAACACTTGAATTTCTATTCAGTTCATTTACACAATAAAAATGATATTTTTATTTTTCTAACATATTTTAGAAAATTTCGGCGGCATAACGGCACGATACTAGAAACGGGACGAGGCCTAGCCTCATCCCCGGTCTAGTGAAGGCCCACGCCATTCACACATCAATCAAATCAATCTCAATTCACCAAACAATTCAATTTAAACCAAATAGACTGACCAACTACACAACCAAACAATTTAACAAACAAGCCATCCATGGTCTGTGGATGACGGGTGTCAGGTGCTACTAAACACCGTCTACATCCTAGTATATATATATAACTAGAAAAAGAATTTTGAGTGAGAAGTTCTCACTTATAGCTATCCAAGCTCCACGGCACTTCATTTGTTGAAATCTTCTTCATTATCCCATCTTCGTCACCTTCGTTGCCCGTAGTCACTATATATATAAAAATCACACATTTTTATATTCTGATGTTTTTTAAAATAAAAATCACATTTTTATTTATTCACTTTTAATTTAAAAATCATATTTCTATAATCACTTCATATATTTAAAAATCGAATTTTTACTATGCGATTCAATATATAAAAATCGAATTTTTATACCGCCACTATATAGATAAAAATTATAATTTCACAACGATGTTCATATAGTAAAGATTATATTTTTATCACGCTATCCTTCATATAAAGATTTCGCCTTTATAAAAATAAAGTTTATATTTCCTTCGAAGTAAAAATTATATTTTTACCTTGTTATAAATTAAAAACCATATTTTTAGAAATAAAAATCATATCTTTTTATAGATAAAAAATCTCACCTTTACCTATTTATAAAATCTCGTCGTTTTAATCTTAAAGATCCAACCTTTTCATTGTTTTAAAAATGAAATCTTTTTCTAAAAATCAGTTTTAAATTATTTTAAAATCAGTTAAATAAATCATTAAAAAAAAATCAGTTAAATAAATTAAAAAAAAAATCAGTTAAATAAATCATTAAAAAAAACTCAGTTAAATAAATTAAAAAAAAACTTACAGGGGGGGGCTTCTCCGTTCGCCGGAGGTGGCTAGGGGGGGGGGGAGAGGTCGGCGGAGGTGGGCGCGACGGGGTAAAGGGGGCGGGTGGCGGCTCTGACGTGGTGGGCGCAGGCGGTTCGGGGTTCGAAGGGGGTAACGGGTGGTCTCGCGTCGTTCGATGCGAAGGAGGAGGGGATCTCGAATGGGTGGGGCCCGCCTGGGCGGCGGCGCGGTGGCGCAGTCGGGGAGCGATGCGGCGGCGGCTCTCCCCCCCCCCCCCCCCCCCCGTCGCCTTCCTCTTTCCATTTTTTTTTTTTTCTAAAAAATGAATTTGATCGTGGGGGGGGCAGAGGGAATATAGGAGAGAGATATTTTTTTTTTAATTAATTATTTTATTCGAAAAAAGTTGACTTTTACATACGACCTCGAAACGAGGCCCACCGCCTGTCGTCCATAGCGTTTTACCCCCATTCCGAACTCAATGGGATATGTATCATAAGCTGATTCGATTGTCTCGAATAGTTTCCGTTGAATTTCCATTTAAATCATTATATTGAATTTTAAACGTACATTTCAAATTACCGGGGTCACATACTAACTTTAAAAATTCCTGAAAAATATTTTCTCGCTTCGTATTGACGATACGGTCCTAACAAAACTAGTTTCGTCGAATTCTGAGACCGTTAGAAAAATGGCCAATTTCCAGTCGATTAAAATCAACTGAAATGGTCAAAACACGTTTTCCTTTGCCACGCTCACATATTGATTCGAAAAATTATGAAATTTGGAATCTAGCAATAACTTGACACTGCGGAGCCAACAAAAGTGGTTTCGTCGAAATCCGAGGTCGTTTGCAAAATGTCCATTTTTAAGGGCCTGAATTCCATAGCGACTATTCAGAATTTTCAACTGGACATATCTTTTGATTCCCGCTACGAAATTTCAACTTGTCGGATTCGTTGGAAAGATATCATCAATTAGATCCTAATGTTTTTGGTTTCACTAAAATCCGGATGGCTTTGCACCCGGTATATTCAATTGAAGTTTGAAATCGAATTATCGAACTACCGCGCCATTTTCAATTCTATTTATAATTATATATATAATTATTTATATACTAACGACGGCGTATATAATATATACGTTCTAATTATATTCAAATTAAATTTCTCGTCGATATTATTTAAGATAATCCATTTTAAATATTCAAAATTCGTTAAAATTGCCAAAATAAAAATTTCAAACTGGCTCGCATTTTGCGGGTTATTACAATCTCCCCCACTTAAAACTTTTCGTCCCCGAAAAGGAACAAAGTCGAAAGTGGTTTGATTAATCAACTCTACATTCGGTCGGGCTTCCATTCTCCAACTTTTCAGTTTCTGAGAATTTTCAAAATTTCAAAAATTTGGCTAACACCCTAAATTTTGGAAAAATTTCGCCATAACCTCCCCTGCACCGGGAGCATCGGGGAATTTCAAATAGCTTCCCCGGTCCTTCAGATCTCAAAAAGAAAAAGAAAAAGCCAAGCGGCTAGCCAATAGGCTCACAAAATCATCATCACCCAAACAAAACAGGAAATTATGTAGTAAACATGTACCTATTTGTCGGGCAAACAAATTTTATTCTCTGGCTCTAGCCTCCTTGCTATGACCTGTTCAATGTAAGTATATGTATATACAAGCAAATGCGACCAATTTTCAATATAGTTCAATATTTGGTTATATTAGGCTAAATGGTTCAAAAATTAGCAAACAGATAAACAACCAACACAAACATCAATCAATTAGTGAATTAGAGTTTCAAATTCATAAATTGATACATATATACGGAAAATCTTGTTCTGATGCCAATTCACAACAATGTGTTCTAATGTATTAGTTTTGGTTCTCACACCAGTTTAATGGAAATATATAGAAATCACACCTTCGAAATTCGAATATGAATACTGATGATGGTGCACCATCATCAGAATCATCCCCGGATGTCTAGAATGTGATTCTATATCTACCCAGTATATTAAAGCTTCGAATATACGTTCATGACGCGTATACGCGAAATCTATATATACTCGATTGTCCATATTCAAAATAAATAAATATTCAAATACGTATAAAGCGATTTAAATTTTAAAACAAAATTGTTTTCAATTGGAAAATATACTCTTCACACTCGTTCTAGGATACTACTGATCCTATCTCTAACGAGTTATTCTAATGGGATATTACTAATCCAATATCTGATGAATTCTTTCGTATGGTTCTAATGTGTCTTGTTCTCGAGCTCTGTAAACCAAAGCTCTGATACCAAAATGAGACGACCCGAACTTCCCCGTGAAGGAAAGCACGGATAGAATTGAGGACAAGACAAAATAGAACGCATATGGAAGAACATTTCATTGTTATTACAACAATTCCATCAGATACAAGAATATACAGAGTATAAATGATTAAATTGCATTCGACAAATATCAGAGATTACAATAAATTACATAGCAGCGGAAAAATATACAAAACACAACTAGAAGTGATACACGGATACAGAGCTTTCCGAGCATCGTTCCAGCTGTAAATCAGGACCCTGTGAATATAAATCTGCAAAACCAAAACTACTAGCTGCCCGTGTGGAAAATAGGGGCACCCAGAGTTTAGGTTAAAACAATAAACTCCAGGTCAGTCATGTGACTGGTGTGAGAACTAAAACAGTTATTAATATTGGTTTTAAAGTTAGGTAAATCAAGGGACCACGCCGTATAACACGGAACGGGTTTCCTCCCAAGAATACCAGTGCATAGAACAAACAGCGCAATGCTAAATAAAGAAAAATGAAGCTGTTATAAGACCCAGGTCCCATCACACAATGCAACGCAAGCCGGAGGATAGGGTTTTTACCTTATAACAGCCAAAGCATGCTTGATACGTTTAAAACACATTATTTGATACTATTATAGGTGTATAGTGTCAAAACAATTTCAATCATAAATATCAATCATAGGCGGCATGAATGACCCATACCACTATGTCGCCATACTAGGTTCTACAAATAAAACCGCACTATCACGTATTGGAAATTGGATTTCCGTCATGAGCCGAGGCAAGGGGACAGCTCCTCTCCGCGTTCGAGACACTCTAGCAATGCCTCAGGACCCCACTCTGATCCTTTGGAACCTCCAAGGCCGGTCCTCTCTTACTTTAGAGGATTAGTTATTCCTGAACACACGTTTCCCGGTCCTTACAGACCTATATCCGAGGCGCCTCGTATCCAACAACCACACAGGTGAAAAGTATATAAATGTCAGGGCTGGTAGGTCACTGACACCACCATAGCTAGAAAGAAACGTCGTGCACTCCTTGGGTCCGTATCCCGTTTTTGACTCATACCGAGGTGTGAGGCTCGCGAATTCACGTTATACACAAAGCTATGCCACACAGGCCGTGCTTTGATCATCAACCACAAGACTTTGCTTTTCAACAGAAGCCTTGATCAATTGCCACTTACGCATGCCACATTGGCAATTCACTCCATGCGACTGATGTCCATCGATATACAACCTCTGAGCTCGTATGTCTCAGAGAAGGGCGTTAAGCAAGAGAATAAATTCTCCGCCGCCAAACAGATGTACATTTAATAGAGATCAATCAACACAGAATAAAATCCAGTGTCAGACACACAATCCATTTACAAGTTCGTTCTGGGTCTGAACGAAACCGGAGGCACTTTCCTCGCATATCCATCCATCTCCAAGTACGTCTGGACGATCACCAACTGATTCCCTCATCCTGGGTGTACAGCCCAATCAAGATCATCAGTAATCACCCAAACGATGTGAAGACTTCCGGTCTTCAACCACCGTCTTCATCTTCGACATCTCGTCGAATCGATTATTCAGAATGGGTATAAACCCGGCCTTTCTGAATAACCCACGTATATAATAAACGAATGTTACACAAACACAACAAACGCCTCATTCCAATTCAGAATATTCTTTTATTCACAAAATCACATTCTTAGGGAAATGTTCCCATTAATTTTATCCAAGATAAATTCTTCTAAATTTATTCTTTAATCCTCCTTTGGATATCATTTCAAACTAGTCGGGATTAGCGAACCACACCGAAGTAATTATTTATTTTATTTCCCAACCCCAACCTATATATCCCATGGAGAAAACTGGTAATACTCCACATCTAACACCACTGTGTTATCGGTAAAATTAATTACCATTTCACGTTCAAATCTAATTAAAGATTTAACTATCGCTTTGGAGCAAAACTGGTGGTACTCCACTCTCGATCACTTTCAAATTTGATAATTAAAATTATCAATTCACATTTTAATCTAATTAAAGATTCATTAAAACTCCACTTAGTTTTAATCTTTCCAGAAATCGATATCTTGCCTTTAACTGGGTTAAAGAACCAATGTTATCTAAAACACGATTCACGATAAACCCAAATCACATTTGATATTAAATACAAGGCCTGAATAGAAAATATACCGGCTTATATTCAATATCAAATTCTGAAACCAACAAATATCGTATTGGGAATAACGATATAAAATATATCTTTCAAATTCCCAAAACAATATCTGTATAGTCACGAAATCCAACATCGAAATATTCCGAAGATAATTTCGATTCAGCTCCAGTCCAATCCACGTATTGGAAATTATCGATTATTTTCAAAATCACTTTCAAATTCAATTTATTTATTTTAAAAATAAATTGATTTCAATTCTAGTTCAAAACTAGTTCATTTTGATAAAAATCTATTTTTATCTTTTCAAATGTGGAATTTCCCAGCCCAAATCTTTCCAATTCACATATTATAATTTTACACAAATTATAGATATTTTTAATAATTTTATCAAGGCCCGTACAGTCGATTTCCAACAATGGCCATCGAACTGCACTTACAGCGACCTTTTCCGAATTTGATTTGGACATAATTCCAAATCCAACCGTTAGATTTCAAATTTCTAATATTCATTGGAAAGCTCTTTTCGATACGAACCCAACGGTTCCGGTTTTAGGAGAATCCGACGGTCGGATCTCCCGCAATGTCCGTTTGAAATAAATGGGCGAAATTCACGAACTGCCGCGGCGCGGCGCGTTCTATTCAGGCCATTATATATATAATATATATATATTATATTTCGTCGATTTCCTTTTAAAACGAATTATATAAATCGTTTTAACTTCGTTTCAAAACCATTTCAACACTATTTCCATTCAAAGCCAAAATTGAATTCTTCTTTATAAATTCGTTTTAAAATTCATTTCTATTCAATTCAGATTTTAATTCAATTTGAATTCATTTCAATTCACTTTCAATTCAATTTGAATTCGTTTTCAATTCATTTCGAAATCGTTTTCAATTCAATTCATTTCGAAATCGTTTTCAATTCAATTCATTTCGAAATCGTTTTCAATTCAATTCATTTCGAAATCGTTTTCAATTCAATTCATTTCGAAATCGTTTTCAATTCAATTCATTTCGAAATCGTTTTCAATTCAATTCATTTCGAAATCGAATAAAATCGATATAAATATCGTTCACGTCGAAATAACGCATCTCTAATCAACACGGCTTTATATTTTTCAAAACTCCTTTAGTCTATCCAACAAATGAATATTTATCTCATTCAACACATGAATCTATATCGCTTTCAACACACGATTAATCTCAACACATGAGTACTGTCAACACATCACTATTTTTGTTATGTAAAATATTTTATAAAACTATGGTATCTATCGTTTGATTTTCAATTAGACTTCTACTGGGAAGTAGTTCTAATTTTAAATATGATAAAGATGTAATTTATTTTATTTAAAATATTTTACTCAACACATGAATAGCTTCAACACATGATCATCGTCAACACATGACTATTTTTATATTCAACACATGAATTTTCTTTTATAATATTCATTGTTTTCCCGATTGGAATGAGGCCCAATCAATCACCATATAATGTTAATTATATGGATTCCATACAACACATGTATATAATAGCATTGAAAAATAATCAACCATCAACCAAAGTGCACTACACTGTATAAGCATCAAATATAGATATCTGACGCTTATAACAGCCTGTCAATCAATCGATCGACATTTTTAATCAATCAGGATGAGTGAACTTCAAATTTCATCCCAACACCCGTGTGGGGTTTCAAACAATCAAACACAGATTTTATTTGTGCAGTTGGGCGACGTGTAAAATTTATCGACCCAATCAATATCAGTCAAATTAGTGTATATAAACAAATCGGCCGATTTGTTTATAAATATTAATTTATTCACTTTCACGTTAAAAATTATATTTTTAACGATTATTTTAACACTTGAATTTCTATTCAGTTCATTTACACAATAAAAATGATATTTTTATTTTTCTAACATATTTTAGAAAATTTCGGCGGCATAACGGCACGATACTAGAAACGGGACGAGGCCTAGCCTCATCCCCGGTCTAGTGAAGGCCCACGCCATTCACACATCAATCAAATCAATCTCAATTCACCAAACAATTCAATTTAAACCAAATAGACTGACCAACTACACAACCAAACAATTTAACAAACAAGCCATCCATGGTCTGTGGATGACGGGTGTCGGGTGCTACTAAACACCGTCTACATCCTAGTATATATATATAACTAGAAAAAGAATTTTGAGTGAGAAGTTCTCACTTATAGCTATCCAAGCTCCACGGCACTTCATTTGTTGAAATCTTCTTCATTATCCCATCTTCGTCACCTTCGTTGCCCGTAGTCACTATATATATAAAAATCACACATTTTTATATTCTGATGTTTTTTAAAATAAAAATCACATTTTTATTTATTCACTTTTAATTTAAAAATCATATTTCTATAATCACTTCATATATTTAAAAATCGAATTTTTACTATGCGATTCAATATATAAAAATCGAATTTTTATACCGCCACTATATAGATAAAAATTATAATTTCACAACGATGTTCATATAGTAAAGATTATATTTTTATCACGCTATCCTTCATATAAAGATTTCGCCTTTATAAAAATAAAGTTTATATTTCCTTCGAAGTAAAAATTATATTTTTACCTTGTTATAAATTAAAAACCATATTTTTAGAAATAAAAATCATATCTTTTTATAGATAAAAAAATCTCACCTTTACCTATTTATAAAATCTCGCCGTTTTAATCTTAAAGATCCAACCTTTTCATTGTTTTAAAAATGAAATCTTTTTCTAAAAATCAGTTTTAAATTATTTTAAAATCAGTTAAATAAATCATTAAAAAAAAATCAGTTAAATAAATTAAAAAAAAATCAGTTAAATAAATCATTAAAAAAAACTCAGTTAAACAAATTAAAAAAAAACTTACAGGGGGGGGGCTTCTCCTTTCGCCGGAGGTGGCCAGGGGGGGGGGAGAGGTCGGCGGAGGTGGGCGCGACGGGGTAAAGGGGGCGGTGGCGGCTCTGACGTGGTGGGCGCAGGCGGTTCGGGGTTCGAAGGGGGTAACGGGTGGTCTCGCGTCGTTCGATGCGAAGGAGGAGGGGATCTCGAATGGGTGGGGCCCGCCTGGGCGGCGGCGCGGTGGCGCAGTCGGGGAGCGATGTGGCGGCGGCTCTCCCCCCCCCCCCCCCGGTCGCCTTCCTCTTTCCATTTTTTTTTTATATTTTTTTTCTAAAAAATGAATTTGATCGTGTATTGACGATACGGTCCTAACAAAACTAGTTTCGTCGAATTCTGAGACCGTTAGAAAAATGGCCAATTTCCAGTCGATTAAAATCAACTGAAATGGTCAAAACACGTTTTCCTTTGCCACGCTCACATATTGATTCGAAAAATTATGAAATTTGGAATCTAGCAATAACTTGACACTGCGGATCCAACAAAAGTGGTTTCGTCGAAATCCGAGGTCGTTTGCAAAATGTCCATTTTTAAGGGCCTGAATTCCATAGCGACTATTCAGAATTTTCAACTGGACATATCTTTTGATTCCCGCTACGAAATTTCAACTTGTCGGATTCGTTGGAAAGATATCATCAATTAGATCCTAATGTTTTTGGTTTCACTAAAATCCGGATGGCTTTGCACCCGGTATATTCAATTGAAGTTTGAAATCGAATTATCGAACTACCGCGCCATTTTCAATTCTATTTATAATTATATATATAATTATTTATATACTAACGACGGCGTATATAATATATACGTTCTAATTATATTCAAATTAAATTTCTCGTCGATATTATTTAAGATAATCCATTTTAAATATTCAAAATTCGTTAAAATTGCCAAAATAAAAATTTCAAACTGGCTCGCATTTTGCGGGTTATTACAATGCAAGCATATAGCATTTACATGATATACTAGGACTATTTGCATACATGTTGGATTCATGGCACTGGCATACATTGCATTAAGGAGGTCGACTGAATCAGTAGATCGCCTAATTTTTCGAATTAGTGTAGGGACATATACACGCACCTTCGCATATGTTCATTTAAGCACTAGAAAATCTTTTCAGGGAAATGGATGCCTGTGATTGGTGGATGAGTAGTTGGATGATGGATGTTAGGATATACATTCTTCTTAACTTAGAGATTTCGGGGACGAAATCCTATAAGTAGGGGAGAATGTAACACCCCATAATTTTAAGAAAACTATAATGATAAATTAAATAATACTTAATTAAATATTGAGAATTATGTAAAGTGGACTGCTCCATTGCGTTCATCTCGGAATTCTACTTAAGATAGACTCCGAGTTTAAGTAAAACGGATATCATATGAGGAAGTTATTAAGCTTAGAAGTTTGTATACGTATAAGAGAATTATATATAAACAAATCAAGACCAAAATTCAAATACATTAAAAAAATCAGAGTGGGAAAACAAAGCGGAATTTTGTCCTGTTAGGGGTCGACCTGCACCCCATGGGGGTCGACCCACACAAGGGAGGGTCGACCCCGTGGTCGACCCACCCCAGATCCGGGCCAGATTCCTACCCTGCACTTGGACGTATTTCCGAATGAGATTCGTTGGTGGTAGGCTATAATGTGAAGACCCGCAACTTCCCCGTAAAGGAAAGCGTCGGATAGTTCGAGAACAAGCCACAACAGAACGCATACAAAAGAACATTTCACTGTATATTACAACAATGCATCAGATTACAAGAATGTACAGAGTATAAATGAATATTTATACAGAAATATCAGAGATTTAAATTACATTTAAATACATAGCAGCGGAAAATAATACAATATACAACTAGAAAGAGATATACGGATACAAAGCTTTCCGGATATCGTTCCAGCTGTAAACCAGGATCCTGTGAATACAAATCTGCAAAACCAAAACTACTAGCTGCCCGTGTCAAAATAAGGGCACCCAGAGTTTAGGTTAAAACAATAAACTCCAGGTCAGTCATGTGACTGGTGTGAGAACTAAAACAGTTATAAATCTTTATTTTCAAAGTTAGGTAAATCAAGGGACCACGCCGTATAACACGGAACGGGTTTCCTCCCAAGAATGCCAGTGCATAAAACAACAGCGCAATGCTAAATAAAGAAAAATGAAGCTGTTATAAGACCCAGGTCCTATCACACAATGCAACGCAAGCCGGGGGATAGGGTTTTCCCTTATAACAGCCAAAGAATGCTTGATACGTTTAAAACAAATCATTTGATACTATAATAAGTGTACAGTGTATAAAACAACTTCAAATCATAAGTATCAATCATAGGCGGCATGGGTACCATATATCATGTCGCCATATATAGGTTTACAAATAAAACCGCAAATGTCACGTATTTGGAAATTGGGTTTCCATCTATGAACCGAGGCAAAAGATAGTCCTCAACCGATTCGTGACTGTCTAGCCCGAGCCACAGGACCCAGACTCAGGTGGGCCCTTGGATCGTCAGGGCCGGTCCACCGATGTGGATTAAAATTCCTGAACACTACGTTTCCCCACCCTATGGGGTGTAAGTCTGGTCCGTCAGCCGACCAGAATGCATCGGCCGAAACCGATATAACCGAGGCGCCTCGCAACAGCAACAACCACATAAGTCAAACTCGTCAGGGCATGTAAAACCACTGACGCCACTTCTAGCTAGAAAGAAACGCAAGTCCTCCCTGAGGTCCGTCTCCCGTTTTTGGTTCATACCTGGTGTGAAACACGCGAGGTAAACGTTACACAAAGCTACGCCACAAAGGCCGTGCTTTGATCATCACCACAAGACTTTGCTTTTCAACAGAAGCCTTGATCATTTGCATCTTAGCATGCCACACAGGCAAGCCATCCTATGCAACCAATATCAGTCACACAGAATGAAATCCGATGTCAGACACACAGTCCATTTACAAGTCCGTTCTGGGTCTGAACGAAACCGGAGGCACCTAGTACCCCGCATATCCATCGATCTCCAAGTACGTCTGGACGATCACTAACTGTTTCCATCTTCTTGGGTGTACAGCCCAATCAAGATCATCAGTTATCACCCAAACGACGTGAAGACCTCCGGTCTTCGACCATCGTCTTCATCTTCGACTTATCGTCGTATCAGTTATTCAGAATGGGATAAACCCGGTCTTTCCGAATAACTCGCGTATATATTATAAAAGTGTTACACAAACACAACATACGCCTCATTCCAACTCATTAGTCATTAACCGTAAATTAATCAAGAGAATAATTCCCCAAATATTAACCCCGAAGGCCGAAACCAACATCAGATCAATATCCAGAAAACCATTCTACTTAGCTAACCGACAGTTAGTTTCTAAATTTCACGTTCAAATCTAATTAAAGATTTAACTATCGCCTGGAGCAAAACTGGTGATACTCCATTCTCGATCTTTTCAATCTAATTAAAGATTCATTAAAACTCCACTTAGTTTTAATCTTTAACTGGGTTAAAGAATCAGTGTCATTTAAAACACGGTTCACGATAAACCCAAAGTCACATTCATTAATTATCGGGTTAAAGAACGAGTGTTATTTAAAACACTGTCCACGATAAACCCAAAAATCAATATCGATTCAATTCCAATTAAATGTTATTTAATTGGTACACTTCATTAAATCTAAATAAAAAGATTTAATCTTTTCTCAACTGGGTTCAAGAACGGTGTTAGTGAAGACACCATTCACGACAAACCCAAATCACATTCATTAATTATCGGGTTAAAGAACAAGTGTTATTTAAAACACTGTTCACGATAAACCCAAAAATCAATATCGATTCAATTCCAATTAAATGTTATTTAATTGGTACACTTCATTAAATCTAAATAAAAAGATTTAATCTTTTCTCAACTGGGTTCAAGAACGGTGTTAGTGAAGACACCATTCACGACAAACCCAAATCACATTCATTAATTATCGGGTTAAAGAACAAGTGTTATTTAAAACACTGTTCACGATAAACCCAAAAATCAATATCCATTCAATTCCAATTAAATATTATTTAATTGGTACACTTCATTAAATCTAAATAAAAAGATTTAATCTTTTCTCAACTGGGTTCAAGAACAGTGTTAGGGAAGACACCATTCACGACAAACCCAAATCCCATTTGATATTCAATATAAGGCTCTGAATAGAAAATATATCGGCTTATATTCAATATCAAATTCTACGATTAACAAATGTCGTATTGGAAATAACGATATAAATATATATCTTTCAAATTTCCGTAACAACATCCGTATAATCACAAATTCCAACATCGAAATATTCCGAAGACAATTTCGATTCAAATCCACTCCAATGCAATCATTGGAAATTTTGGTTATTTTCAAAACCCTTTTCAAATTCAATTTATTTATTTAAAAATAAATAGAATTATAATTCTAGTTCAAAACTAGTTCATTTCGATAAAAATCTATTTTTATCTTTTCAAATATGGAGTTTTTCATCCCAAATCTTCACAAATCACTTCTTATGATTTTACACAAATTATCGCTATTTTTAATAATTTTATCAAGGCCCGTACAGTCGATTTCCATCAACGGCCATCGAACTGCACTTACAGCGACCTTTTTCGAATTTGATTTGGACATAATTCCAAATCCAACCGTTAGATTTCTAATTTCTAATATTCTTTAGAAAGCTCTTTTCGATACGAACCCAACGGTTCCGGTTTTAGGAGAATCCGACGGTCGGATCTCCCGCAATGTCCGTTTGAAATAAATGGTCGAAATTCACGAACTGCCGCGGCGCGGCGCGTTCTATTCAGGCCATTATATTATATATATAATATATATTTCGTCGATTCCTATTTAAAACGAATTATATAAATAGTTTTAAATTCGTTTCAAAAGCAATTTCAACTTCCATTTCAATTCAAATCAAAATTGAATTCTTCTCTATAATTTCGTTTTAAAAATCATTTCTATTCAATTCAAATTTCAATTTAATTTGAATTCATTTCAATTCAATTCAATTCGAAATCGTTTTCAATTCAATTCATTTCGAAATCGTTTTCAATTCAATTCATTTCGAAATCGTTTTCAATTCAATTCATTTCGAAATCGTTTTCAATTCAATTCATTTCAAAATATTCGATTTCGAAATCACGTTTCAATATTCATTTTAAAATGAATAAAATCGATATAAATATCGTTCACGTCAAAATGGCGTCAATCTAATCCTCACGGCTTCACATATTTCTATTTTCAAATATTCTATTTCAAATATTTCTATTCCAAATATTTCTATTTCAAATATTTCTTTTTTTTTTCGAAACTGGAATGAGGCCCAATCAATTACCATATAATGTTAATTATATGGATTTTCTACAACACATGTATATATCAACAACGATGAATAATCAACCATCAACCAAAGTGCACTACACTGTATAAGCATCAAATATAGACATTTAACGCTTATAGCAGCTTGTCAATCAATCGATCGACATATTTAATCAATCAGGATGAGTGAACTTCAAATTTCATCCTAACACCCGTGTGGGGTTTCAAACAATCAAACACATATTTTATTTGTGCAGTTAGGCGATGTGTAAAATTTATCGACCCAATCAACGTCATTCAAATAGGTGTACATAAACAAACCGTCTGGTTTGTAAATGAATATTTATTTATTCACATTCACGTTAAAAATTATATTTTTAACGATAACACATTTTATTTTAACATATGAATTTCTATTCAGTTCATTCGTTAAATAAAATGCTATTTTTATTTTTCTAACTTATTTTAGAAAATTTCGGCGGCATAACGACACGATACTAGAAACGGGACAAGGCCTAGCCTTATCCCCGGTCTAGTGAAGGCCCACGCCATTCACACATCAATCAAATCAATTCGTTATGCAAACCACAAACTCTGGAGTAAGGGTCTAACCTAGCCTTACTCCTTCGCCTTATAACGGCGCACGTCTAATCCTAACCAATTTATCGATTCGATTTTTCACACCACAAACCACATTCAAACCAATATCGCAATCAATCACCAAACAGTCAAACAAACAAGTCCATGGTCTGTGGACGATTGTGTCGGGTGCTACTAAGCACCGTCTGCATCCTAGTATATATATATAACTAGAAAAATAATAGAAAGGTGAGAAATTCTCACATATAGCTATCCTAGCTCCACGGCACTTCATTGATAGAAATCTTCTTCATCACCGCCTTTTTATCGTCTTCTTGTGCCCGTAGTCACTATAAATATAAAAATCACACATTTTTATATTTCGATGTCTTTAAAATAAAAATCACATTTTTATTTTTTTTCACTTTCAATTTAAAAGTCATATTTTTATAATCACTTCATATATTTGAAAATCGAATTTTTAGTTCGCTATTCAATATATAAAAATCGAATTTTTACTTCAAAGTTCAATATATAAAAATCGACTTTTTACTTCAAAGTTCAATATATAAAAATCGACTTTTCTATCGCTATGTCAAATAGATAAAAATTATATTTTTATCACGCTATTTTCCCCATAAAGATTTCGCCTTTTCTAAAATAAAGATTTAGCCTTTTCAAAAATAAAGTTTTCGCCTTTATAAAAATAAAGTTTTCTTCTTATAAAAATCACCACTTTATCTCAACGTATATAAAATAAAAATCAGATTTTTATTTTGTTACATACACAAAGATGATATCTTTATTTTCTCTATCCTATAAAGATTATATTTTCAATACTTTAAAAATATAAAAATCATATTTTTAATACTTTAAAAATATAAAGATCATATTTTAACAAAAATATAGATCCCGCCCTTTCCATTTTAAAGATCAAAGCTTTTCTTTTACCTTTTCAAGTTTAAATCTTTTCTCCTTTTAAAATCTAAATCTTTAATCAGTTTTTAAATGCTAATAAAAAATCAAAACAGTTTTAAATTACTAATTAAAAATAAAAACAGTTTTTAAATGCCAATAAAAAAAATCAAAATAGTTTTAAATTACTAATTAAAAATAAAAACAGTTTTTAAATTACTAATTAAAAAATCAAAACAGTTTTAAATTACTAATTAAAAATAAAAACAGTTTTTAAATTACTTAAAAAAAAACAGTTTATATAATAAATTAAATTCAGAAAAACTTACCAGGGGGGGCTCGTGGCAGAGGCGTCGGAGGTGGGGGTTCAGGAGAGGCGCGCGAGGGGGGGTCGCGGGTGGTCGCAGGCGGTGGGGACGGCTGGTGAAGTCGAGGGGGGGGGTCCTTCGCGATTGTTTCTGGCGAGGGGGGGGGGGGGTCGGTAGGCTCGCGGCGCCGCTGGGGGGGGGTCTTGAGCGAGGTGGCGGGAGGAGCGGCGGCTCCTCCCCCTTCCTCCTCCGTCCTAATTCTTTTTTTTTTTTTTTTTCTTTCCTGGAGGAAATCGATTTTTGGAAGAGAGAGGGGGGGGCCAGGTATAAAGGAAGAGGTTTTTTTTTTTTTATATATATATATTTTTTTATTATTTTAATTATTTTATTCGGAAAAAGGTTGACCTTTAAATACGAACTCGAAACGAGGCCTACCGCCTGTCGTCCATAGCGTTTCACCCCCATTCCGAACACAATGGGACATGTATTGTAAGCTGATTCGGCTGTTACAATCAATTTTCGTTAAATTTACATTTAAAACCTTATATTGAATTTTAAACGTACATTTCAAATTACCGGGGTCACATACTAACTCTAAAAATTCCCGAAAAATATTTTCTAGCTTCGTATTGACGATACGGTCCTAACAAAACTAGTTTCGTCGAATTCTGAGACCGTTTGGAAAATGGCCAATTTCCAGTCGATTAAAATCTACTGAAACTGGTCAACCGCGTTTTCTTTTGCCACGCTCACATGTTGATTCGAAAAATTATGAAATTTGAAACCTAGCAATAACTTCACATCCCGGACCCAACAAAACTGGTTTCGTCGAAATCCGAGGTCGTTTGCAAAATGTCCATTTTTAAGGGCCTGAATTCCATAGCGACTATTCAGCATTTTCAACTGGACATATCTTTTGATTCCCGCTATGAAATTTCGATTATTCGGATTCGTTGGAAAGATATTACCAATTAGATCCTAATGTTTTTGGTTTCACTAAAATCCGGATTGTTTTGCACCCGGTACATTCAATTGGAGTTTGAAATCGAATTATCGAACTACCGCGCCATTTTCAATTCTATTTATAATTATATATAATTATTTATTCTAACGACGACGCGTATAATATATACGTTCGATTTATATTCAAAATAAATTTCTCGTCGATTTTATTTAAAATAATTCATTTTAAATATTCAAAATAAATTTCTCGTCGATTTTATTTAAAATAATTCATTTTAAATATTCAAAATTCGCTAAAATTGCCAAAATAAAAATTTTAAACTGGCCCAGATTTTCGGGTTGTTACAATCTCCCCCACTTAAAACTTTTCGTCCCCGAAAAGGAACAAAGTCGAAAGTGGTTTGATTATTCAACTCTACATTCGATCTGGCTTCCTTTCTCCAACTTTTCAGTTTCTGAGAATTTTCAAAATTTCAAAAAATTTGGCTAACACCCTAAATTTTCGAAAAATTTCGCCATAACCTCCCCTGCACCGGGAGCATCGGGGAATTTCAAATAGCTTCCCCGGTCCTTCAGATCTCAAAAAGAAAAAGAAAAAGCCAAGCGGCTAGCCAATAGGCTCACAAAATCATCATCACCCAAACAAAACTGGAAATTATGTAGTAAACATGTACCTATTTGTCGGGCAAACAAATTTTATTCTTCGGCTCTAGCCTCCTTGCTATGACCTGTTCAATGATATACATGTATATGCAAGCAGATGCGACCAATTTTCAATATAGTTCAATATTTGATTCAATTAGGCATAATTGTTCAAAATTAGCAAACAATTAAACAAACAACACAAACCTCAATCAATTAGTGACTTTAACGTTTCAAATTGATAATTTTGATACATATACAAAAATCATGTTTTTGATGCCAATTCACAACAATGTATTCTAACTATATAAGTTTTGGTTCTCACACCAGTCTAATGGAAATATATAGAAAATCACACCTTCGAAACTCGAACATAAATGTTGATGATGCGATCGCTATCATCAATATCATCTTCGGGCGACTAGAGTGTGATGCCATATCTATCCAATATATTAAAACTTCGAATACACGCGGATCAGACGTATACGCAAAATCTATATATATTGGATTGTCCACATCAATATAAATAAATAACCAAATACGAATAATTGATTTAAATTTTCAAAACAAATTTGACTTTCATTTTAAAAATATACTCTTCACACTCGTTCTAGGATACTACTGATCCTATCTCTAACGAGTCATTCTCATTGGATATTACTAATCCAATATCTGATGAATTCTTTCGTATGTTTCTAATGTGTCTTGTTCTCTGCTTTGTAAACCAAAGCTCTGATACCAACTGTGAAGACCCGCAACTTCCCCGTAAAGGAAAGCGTCGGATAGTTCGAGAACAAGCCACAACAGAACGCATACAAAAGAACATTTCACTGTATATTACAACAATGCATCAGATTACAAGAATGTACAGAGTATAAATGAATATTTATACAGAAATATCAGAGATTTAAATTACATTTAAATACATAGCAGCGGAAAATAATACAATATACAACTAGAAAGAGATATACGGATACAAAGCTTTCCGGATATCGTTCCAGCTGTAAACCAGGATCCTGTGAATACAAATCTGCAAAACCAAAACTACTAGCTGCCCGTGTCAAAATAAGGGCACCCAGAGTTTAGGTTAAAACAATAAACTCCAGGTCAGTCATGTGACTGGTGTGAGAACTAAAACAGTTATAAATCTTTATTTTCAAAGTTAGGTAAATCAAGGGACCACGCCGTATAACACGGAACGGGTTTCCTCCCAAGAATGCCAGTGCATAAAACAACAGCGCAATGCTAAATAAAGAAAAATGAAGCTGTTATAAGACCCAGGTCCTATCACACAATGCAACGCAAGCCGGGGGATAGGGTTTTCCCTTATAACAGCCAAAGAATGCTTGATACGTTTAAAACAAATCATTTGATACTATAATAAGTGTACAGTGTATAAAACAACTTCAAATCATAAGTATCAATCATAGGCGGCATGGGTACCATATATCATGTCGCCATATATAGGTTTACAAATAAAACCGCAAATGTCACGTATTTGGAAATTGGGTTTCCATCTATGAACCGAGGCAAAAGATAGTCCTCAACCGATTCGTGACTGTCTAGCCCGAGCCACAGGACCCAGACTCAGGTGGGCCCTTGGATCGTCAGGGCCGGTCCACCGATGTGGATTAAAATTCCTGAACACTACGTTTCCCCACCCTATGGGGTGTAAGTCTGGTCCGTCAGCCGACCAGAATGCATCGGCCGAAACCGATATAACCGAGGCGCCTCGCAACAGCAACAACCACATAAGTCAAACTCGTCAGGGCATGTAAAACCACTGACGCCACTTCTAGCTAGAAAGAAACGCAAGTCCTCCCTGAGGTCCGTCTCCCGTTTTTGGTTCATACCTGGTGTGAAACACGCGAGGTAAACGTTACACAAAGCTACGCCACAAAGGCCGTGCTTTGATCATCACCACAAGACTTTGCTTTTCAACAGAAGCCTTGATCATTTGCATCTTAGCATGCCACACAGGCAAGCCATCCTATGCAACCAATATCAGTCACACAGAATGAAATCCGATGTCAGACACACAGTCCATTTACAAGTCCGTTCTGGGTCTGAACGAAACCGGAGGCACCTAGTACCCCGCATATCCATCGATCTCCAAGTACGTCTGGACGATCACTAACTGTTTCCATCTTCTTGGGTGTACAGCCCAATCAAGATCATCAGTTATCACCCAAACGACGTGAAGACCTCCGGTCTTCGACCATCGTCTTCATCTTCGACTTATCGTCGTATCAGTTATTCAGAATGGGATAAACCCGGTCTTTCCGAATAACTCGCGTATATATTATAAAAGTGTTACACAAACACAACATACGCCTCATTCCAACTCATTAGTCATTAACCGTAAATTAATCAAGAGAATAATTCCCCAAATATTAACCCCGAAGGCCGAAACCAACATCAGATCAATATCCAGAAAACCATTCTACTTAGCTAACCGACAGTTAGTTTCTAAATTTCACGTTCAAATCTAATTAAAGATTTAACTATCGCCTGGAGCAAAACTGGTGATACTCCATTCTCGATCTTTTCAATCTAATTAAAGATTCATTAAAACTCCACTTAGTTTTAATCTTTAACTGGGTTAAAGAATCAGTGTCATTTAAAACACGGTTCACGATAAACCCAAAGTCACATTCATTAATTATCGGGTTAAAGAACGAGTGTTATTTAAAACACTGTCCACGATAAACCCAAAAATCAATATCGATTCAATTCCAATTAAATGTTATTTAATTGGTACACTTCATTAAATCTAAATAAAAAGATTTAATCTTTTCTCAACTGGGTTCAAGAACGGTGTTAGTGAAGACACCATTCACGACAAACCCAAATCACATTCATTAATTATCGGGTTAAAGAACAAGTGTTATTTAAAACACTGTTCACGATAAACCCAAAAATCAATATCGATTCAATTCCAATTAAATGTTATTTAATTGGTACACTTCATTAAATCTAAATAAAAAGATTTAATCTTTTCTCAACTGGGTTCAAGAACGGTGTTAGTGAAGACACCATTCACGACAAACCCAAATCACATTCATTAATTATCGGGTTAAAGAACAAGTGTTATTTAAAACACTGTTCACGATAAACCCAAAAATCAATATCCATTCAATTCCAATTAAATATTATTTAATTGGTACACTTCATTAAATCTAAATAAAAAGATTTAATCTTTTCTCAACTGGGTTCAAGAACAGTGTTAGTGAAGACACCATTCACGACAAACCCAAATCCCATTTGATATTCAATATAAGGCTCTGAATAGAAAATATATCGGCTTATATTCAATATCAAATTCTACGATTAACAAATGTCGTATTGGAAATAACGATATAAATATATATCTTTCAAATTTCCGTAACAACATCCGTATAATCACAAATTCCAACATCGAAATATTCCGAAGACAATTTCGATTCAAATCCACTCCAATGCAATCATTGGAAATTTTGGTTATTTTCAAAACCCTTTTCAAATTCAATTTATTTATTTAAAAATAAATAGAATTATAATTCTAGTTCAAAACTAGTTCATTTCGATAAAAATCTATTTTTATCTTTTCAAATATGGAGTTTTTCATCCCAAATCTTCACAAATCACTTCTTATGATTTTACACAAATTATCGCTATTTTTAATAATTTTATCAAGGCCCGTACAGTCGATTTCCATCAACGGCCATCGAACTGCACTTACAGCGACCTTTTTCGAATTTGATTTGGACATAATTCCAAATCCAACCGTTAGATTTCTAATTTCTAATATTCTTTAGAAAGCTCTTTTCGATACGAACCCAACGGTTCCGGTTTTAGGAGAATCCGACGGTCGGATCTCCCGCAATGTCCGTTTGAAATAAATGGTCGAAATTCACGAACTGCCGCGGCGCGGCGCGTTCTATTCAGGCCATTATATTATATATATAATATATATAATATATATTTCGTCGATTCCTATTTAAAACGAATTATATAAATAGTTTTAAATTCGTTTCAAAAGCAATTTCAACTTCCATTTCAATTCAAATCAAAATTGAATTCTTCTCTATAATTTCGTTTTAAAATTCATTTCTATTCAATTCAAATTTCAATTTAATTTGAATTCATTTCAATTCAATTCAATTCGAAATCGTTTTCAATTCAATTCATTTCGAAATCGTTTTCAATTCAATTCATTTCGAAATCGTTTTCAATTCAATTCATTTCGAAATCGTTTTCAATTCAATTCATTTCAAAATATTCGATTTCGAAATCACGTTTCAATATTCATTTTAAAATGAATAAAATCGATATAAATATCGTTCACGTCAAAATGGCGTCAATCTAATCCTCACGGCTTCACATATTTCTATTTTCAAATATTCTATTTCAAATATTTCTATTCCAAATATTTCTATTTCAAATATTTCTTTTTTTTTTCGAAACTGGAATGAGGCCCAATCAATTACCATATAATGTTAATTATATGGATTTTCTACAACACATGTATATATCAACAACGATGAATAATCAACCATCAACCAAAGTGCACTACACTGTATAAGCATCAAATATAGACATTTAACGCTTATAGCAGCTTGTCAATCAATCGATCGACATATTTAATCAATCAGGATGAGTGAACTTCAAATTTCATCCTAACACCCGTGTGGGGTTTCAAACAATCAAACACATATTTTATTTGTGCAGTTAGGCGATGTGTAAAATTTATCGACCCAATCAACGTCATTCAAATAGGTGTACATAAACAAACCGTCTGGTTTGTAAATGAATATTTATTTATTCACATTCACGTTAAAAATTATATTTTTAACGATAACACATTTTATTTTAACATATGAATTTCTATTCAGTTCATTCGTTAAATAAAATGCTATTTTTATTTTTCTAACTTATTTTAGAAAATTTCGGCGGCATAACGACACGATACTAGAAACGGGACAAGGCCTAGCCTTATCCCCGGTCTAGTGAAGGCCCACGCCATTCACACATCAATCAAATCAATTCGTTATGCAAACCACAAACTCTGGAGTAAGGGTCTAACCTAGCCTTACTCCTTCGCCTTATAACGGCGCACGTCTAATCCTAACCAATTTATCGATTCGATTTTTCACACCACAAACCACATTCAAACCAATATCGCAATCAATCACCAAACAGTCAAACAAACAAGTCCATGGTCTGTGGACGATTGTGTCGGGTGCTACTAAGCACCGTCTGCATCCTAGTATATATATATAACTAGAAAAATAATAGAAAGGTGAGAAATTCTCACATATAGCTATCCTAGCTCCACGGCACTTCATTGATAGAAATCTTCTTCATCACCGCCTTTTTATCGTCTTCTTGTGCCCGTAGTCACTATAAATATAAAAATCACACATTTTTATATTTCGATGTCTTTAAAATAAAAATCACATTTTTATTTTTTTTCACTTTCAATTTAAAAGTCATATTTTTATAATCACTTCATATATTTGAAAATCGAATTTTTAGTTCGCTATTCAATATATAAAAATCGAATTTTTACTTCAAAGTTCAATATATAAAAATCGACTTTTTACTTCAAAGTTCAATATATAAAAATCGACTTTTCTATCGCTATGTCAAATAGATAAAAATTATATTTTTATCACGCTATTTTCCCCATAAAGATTTCGCCTTTTCTAAAATAAAGATTTAGCCTTTTCAAAAATAAAGTTTTCGCCTTTATAAAAATAAAGTTTTCTTCTTATAAAAATCACCACTTTATCTCAACGTATATAAAATAAAAATCAGATTTTTATTTTGTTACATACACAAAGATGATATCTTTATTTTCTCTATCCTATAAAGATTATATTTTCAATACTTTAAAAATATAAAAATCATATTTTTAATACTTTAAAAATATAAAGATCATATTTTAACAAAAATATAGATCCCGCCCTTTCCATTTTAAAGATCAAAGCTTTTCTTTTACCTTTTCAAGTTTAAATCTTTTCTCCTTTTAAAATCTAAATCTTTAATCAGTTTTTAAATGCTAATAAAAAATCAAAACAGTTTTAAATTACTAATTAAAAATAAAAACAGTTTTTAAATGCCAATAAAAAAAATCAAAATAGTTTTAAATTACTAATTAAAAATAAAAACAGTTTTTAAATTACTAATTAAAAAATCAAAACAGTTTTAAATTACTAATTAAAAATAAAAACAGTTTTTAAATTACTTAAAAAAAAACAGTTTATATAATAAATTAAATTCAGAAAAACTTACCAGGGGGGGCTCGTGGCAGAGGCGTCGGAGGTGGGGGTTCAGGAGAGGCGCGCGAGGGGGGGTCGCGGGTGGTCGCAGGCGGTGGGGACGGCTGGTGAAGTCGAGGGGGGGGGTCCTTCGCGATTGTTTCTGGCGAGGGGGGGGGGGTCGGTAGGCTCGCGGCGCCGCTGGGGGGGGGGGTCTTGAGCGAGGTGGCGGGAGGAGCGGCGGCTCCTCCCCCTTCCTCCTCCGTCCTAATTCTTTTTTTTTTTTTTCTTTCCTGGAGGAAATCGATTTTTGGAAGAGAGAGGGGGGGGGCCAGGTATAAAGGAAGAGTTTTTTTTTTATATATATATATTTTTTTTTATTATTTTAATTATTTTATTCGGAAAAAGGTTGACCTTTAAATACGAACTCGAAACGAGGCCTACCGCCTGTCGTCCATAGCGTTTCACCCCCATTCCGAACACAATGGGACATGTATTGTAAGCTGATTCGGCTGTTACAATCAATTTTCGTTAAATTTACATTTAAAACCTTATATTGAATTTTAAACGTACATTTCAAATTACCGGGGTCACATACTAACTCTAAAAATTCCCGAAAAATATTTTCTAGCTTCGTATTGACGATACGGTCCTAACAAAACTAGTTTCGTCGAATTCTGAGACCGTTTGGAAAATGGCCAATTTCCAGTCGATTAAAATCTACTGAAACTGGTCAACCGCGTTTTCTTTTGCCACGCTCACATGTTGATTCGAAAAATTATGAAATTTGAAACCTAGCAATAACTTCACATCCCGGACCCAACAAAACTGGTTTCGTCGAAATCCGAGGTCGTTTGCAAAATGTCCATTTTTAAGGGCCTGAATTCCATAGCGACTATTCAGCATTTTCAACTGGACATATCTTTTGATTCCCGCTATGAAATTTCGATTATTCGGATTCGTTGGAAAGATATTACCAATTAGATCCTAATGTTTTTGGTTTCACTAAAATCCGGATTGTTTTGCACCCGGTACATTCAATTGGAGTTTGAAATCGAATTATCGAACTACCGCGCCATTTTCAATTCTATTTATAATTATATATAATTATTTATTCTAACGACGACGCGTATAATATATACGTTCGATTTATATTCAAAATAAATTTCTCGTCGATTTTATTTAAAATAATTCATTTTAAATATTCAAAATAAATTTCTCGTCGATTTTATTTAAAATAATTCATTTTAAATATTCAAAATTCGCTAAAATTGCCAAAATAAAAATTTTAAACTGGCCCAGATTTTCGGGTTGTTACATATAAATAGGACAACATTTCCATTGTTTTATTCACCTAAAACAATGGAGACACTGAGATGCTGCCCCAGCTTGGATTGAATTAGCATATTCTTCTACAACAACGACTTATACGTATTCGAGAATCGCTGCTTCATCAACATTCTTTTCTCTGTACTTTAGATCCAATCTCTGTGAGTTCATGTTATTTTTAGATATAAATATTAAACAAGTAATTCTGACATGTAAATAAATCTGGATCTAAACCTGAGCCTGTTAAGAATATGACTCATACCTAAATCGATCTGCCATTACATGTACACCTGATCTACTATTCTATTATTATGCCTATTTCTCTCATCGTATGCCTATTCAGTTATTATGCTTATTTCTGTCATCATATGCCTATTCCGTTATTATGCATATTTCTGTCATCATATGCATATTCTGTTATTATGCATGTTTCTGTCATCGTATGCCTGTTTTGTTATTCTGTCATCGTGTGCCCGTTATTATCGTTTGGGGTAACGCCCGTTATTATCGTTTGGGGTAACACCCGTTATTTTCTGTTGAGCTGCCTGTTATTATCGTTGGAGGTAAAACCCGTCACTAGAAGTACACCTAAGTCTACCATTATGCTTCAGTTGGGATCATTTTGTTTCTGTTATACTAGTATTGGTGCGGAGAAAAGTATTTGGGAAGCGTAATCTATTATGCTCTGTTTATTCTGCTTATCCTACTTAGTCTGTTATACCTGTCTTATGATACTGTTGTCTCTCTCTCATCCAGTTTATATGTCTATCATGATGTTTTTACTTATTTATATGCTAAATGTAATTGGACTCGCCAGACTTTATGTCTGACCCATTTTGTTTCCTTTTCTCTCTCTTCCTTCCCTACTAGGTTCTCAATGAGGGAATACTCGGGCTTGATTAGGATTCTTCCTTCTGTTTCTGCTTGAAGCTGCTTAGATGTACCGCTTTGATTACCTGTCCACCTAACTATGGCTACTTTTGGGGACTATGATTTTATATTACTGTAATCTGATGATTTTAGTACAAATATTTTAATTTGATGTAATGGGTTTTCTGTATTTCAGACTTATGTTGTAACTGGATTTTGGACCACGATGTTTTCTGTTTGAAAAATAAAGTTTTAAATTCCGCTGCTATTTTATATCTGTCTTGTGAATTTTCTGTTTCTAATTACCTATAACGCTTCACGGAACTTAATGTATTCTATTAAAGAGTGACATTAATGGACGTGGGGTGTCACACTTAGCCACCAGTCTTTCTTTGTACTTGTGTATGTTGCCATTTGGATTTCTTTTCAGCTTAAATGTCCATCTACATCCCACTTAATTTTTGTGTTTGGTTGTGTTGACTAGTGTCCATGTTTCATTCTTAATCAATGCATTATATTCTTCATCCATGGTTTTCTTCCAGTTAACATTACTGATAGATTCTTCATAATTGATGGGTTCTCTTTCATTGAGACTAAAGCATATGCTTTAGGCTTAAAAATGCCACATTTAGATCTTATCATCATATGATGCATATTCCTATGATCTGTTTGATTGTGAGTCTGGTCTGAATTTCTTATGCTACTTTCATTACCTTGATTAGTTAGTTAGACCTTCATCTGCATGTATGTCTTGATAATCTGAATTGTCTATTGTACTTTGACTCCCTTGATTGGCATCTTACTATGTTGTAGAATATCATTATGCATGTATTCTGTGTTGTATCAAGTCTTTGTACTGGGTATGCTCTCTAGATCACTTGACATGTCATGTTGCTCATCTGTTTTATGTTCCTTTGTCCAGTCAGTCAAAACAATTGGTGGTTGAACGTTTGCATATTTGATCACTTTACCGACTGTTTTGATTCTTTATTCCGCAAAAGGAAAGATATTTTAGTTAAATACAAGATGTCCACTTGTATCCTTTCTGGTTGTTTAGTATCCCAAAAAGGTATAAGGGGAAGATCTGAGGCATAACTTATGCCTATTCTAAGTTCTCAGACAGGGATAACACAGACAACCAAAAATTCTTAACATTTTATAGTCTGGTTTATCTCTATAAATCATCTCATAAGGACATTTTCCTTTAAGAACTTTGGTTGGCAATAAGTTTATGAGATGCATTGATGTTGTAAAAGCCTCTCTCCAAAATTTAAAGGGCAGACATGCTTGTGACATCAATGTTGAGCCTATATCTACAATATGTTTGTGCTTTCTCTCCACAAAACCAATCTGTTCTAATGTATGGGGACATGTAGTTCTATTTGTGATTCCATTTTCACTAAAATATTTCTTTAATGACTTGAACTCCCCCCTTCATCTGTTTGAATGATTTTGACGCTACTATTAATTTGTTTTTCAACAAACTTTATGAAATGTACTATTTCATTATGAGCATCAGATTTTGATTTAAGTAGAAATATCTAAGCGAATCTGCTATAAGCACCAACAAATGAGATGTAATACTTGTGTCCTTGATTTGTCTTGAATGGAGATGGTCCCCACAAATCAGCTGCTACAAGTTCTAATGGACTGTTGCAAATAGTCTCTTATTCAAAGAATAGTAACTTGTGTCTTTTGCCAATTTGGTAGTGTGTATAGAATTGTGAATCGGGGTAATTTTTCAATACAAATATTTTTTTCATTCAGAATTTTCTTAACAATGCTAGTACTTGAATGACCAAGTTTTCTATGCCAAATATCAAATACACCACTGCAAGTTTTATTAACAACATTATTATTGTTGGTTTTAACATTAGCATCAACATTATAACAGAGGCAATTTCCTGTTTTATTTCCATTCTTTGTCTTGACATTGCTGAGTCTGTAAAGACCATTGTCCAAACTACCTTGCAATAGTACATTATTATTAATCAGGTCCTTAACTAAGCAGGATTTTGTGTGAAAATCAAAGTATATGTTACTGTCATTATCAAATTATGACACACTTAGTAAATTCTTCTTTATGTTAGGGACTCTTAATAAATTATTGAGGTAAAGATGCCTTTTGGCATTAATGCACCCATTTCTAATGTAAGATATACCTATAGTTTCACCATTCCCAAATCGAATAGATTACATACTTATGTAGATTTTATTTCCAAGATTAAGATTTTGCAAAATATGGTTTGTTGCGCCTGTTGGATACCAGTCATCAACATTAATACCATCATTCTTTATATAATCATTTGCATTACTGTCTTGACTTCATGAAGTGTCTGCATTGTTATCTGCTGTGCCATGTTAACATTTGGTCTGTTTTGACTGCCTGAATTCTGTCTAGCCACATTATATTCATAATTGAATCTGAAATAACATCTGCTTGCAGTATGTTCGAATTTTGCACAAATCTGACATTTAACTCTACTGTTATTGTTCCTTCCCCTTCCTCTTCATCTTTGGGGTTGATCCCCTCTAGTAGCATTGAAATTTTGACTATTATTCTGTCCTGAATTGTTTCTTTGACCATTCTTTTTGCCTAAAGCAGAAGCGTAATTGACTAAAAAAAAATCTGATTGTGTCTTTCTTTGCTCTATTCTCGCTTCATGGGTTAAAAGAGTTCAGTATACATACTACAAATCAGGTATACTCCTTTGTGATGCAATAAATGTCACCACTGGTTCATAATCTTCGTTTAGCCCTCTAGTAATATACAATACATGCTCACTTTTTGAAACCTTGTGCTTGTTGCACTGAGTCTAACACATAATGTCTTAACCTTGGTAAGGTACTCTGTCATTGGAATGATATCTTTCTTGATGTTTTGTAGTTGACTATGATAATGCATTATTCTATATGCTGACTGAGAATTGAATATCTATTCCACTGCGGTCCAGATCTTAAATGATGCATTGCAGCCAATAATTTTTGATAACAAACTTGCATTTATTGACGAAATCAGTCAAGAAGCTAAAAGACTCTCTTGTTATGATATAATACATAATCCTCATTGTTAAAAATATTTCCATCTTTGTTTGTTACCATCACAGGTGGGATTGTTACCGTTCCTTTAATGTAATCTTGGAGGCCATAACCACTTAGGGTTGTCTCAACTTGATAGTTCCAGAGCATGTAATTATCATCATCGAGTGGGATGTTAATTACATGACTTTTGGGTTTAATCAGGGTAATTGTTGTTGAAGAGGCTCTGCTGCCTTCGGTTCTTGATGTTGTTGTGCTTCCTGGTTCATTATTTCCAACCATGGTGACAATGTGCAGTAAAAACAATAAGAAAGAGGGGTCGGTTAAGAAGATGAACAATGCACCAAAAAGTCTTATTTCTGACAAGTTTCAGATCAAGATTGAAAAAAAATCGATGATGAGGTTACCTTTGTAGCCTAGAATATTGTTTGATTTTCAGATAAAGTGAGAGGTTGTAGAATGATAGAGAATTGATTACAAAATGATACGGTACAGTGCTTTATATAGATGGAGTGCATAACCGTAACAAGTTATATGGGGAAAATAATATATTATGAGTTGGATCCTTATCATGTGACACAGCATGATGTGTGTATGGATAAGCATCTTTATCCTGTGACGCAGCATGATGTGTATGGATGAGCTGGATCCTTATCACCCCCGCTCAAACCTAATTTACTAAATTAAGGTTGCAGCCGAAGAAGGAAATAAAAGAGGCGAATAACATTCTTACGCCGCCAACAAAATAGAGAAGCAAACCCAAGATGCTAGGTTAAAAGTAAATTCAAGGGAGAGAGAACTGGACATTATTCAGGTAGATAAGTCAAGGCAGTGGACCGCAGTTTCGCTTCTTCCTCGTCTACATTCAATTCATGTTTCAGCTGTGAATTGGTAAGGGTTTGGGGAGTATATCTGCTTTCTGACAATTCGATGGTATGTATCCTACTTTAATTTTCTCGCTAATGACTTGCTCCCTGATAATGCATAGGTCCAGTTCGATGTGTTTAGTTTTTGAGTGCAATATTGGGTTTGCTGTAAGAGCTATTGAATTGACATTGTCGCACCACACTGTGGGTTTCTTATCGGTCTCCATTTTGAGTTCACTTAATAGAGATTGTATCCATAATATTTCTGTTGCACTGCTTGCTACACTCCTGAATTCTGCTTCAATACTTGAACGAGACACAGTGTTTTTCTTTTTTGCGCACCAGGATACTGGGTTTTTTCCTACAAAGATGCAGTATCCTGTTGTTGAATTTCTGTTGTCTTGATCAGTTGCCCAGTCTGCGTCTGCATAAGCGTTTATTGCTAATGATTTGCTAGTCTGCAGTATTAGTCCTTGATTAGTAGTGCCTTTGAGGTATCGTAGAATTATTTTAGCTGTTGTCCAGTGATCATCTGTAGGCCACTGCATGTATTGACTCACTTTATTGACATTGTAAGCAATGTCAGGTCGAGTAATTATGACATATTGTAAAGCTCCTACTATGCTTCGATATAGTTTTGGATTTTGGAATGGTTGTCCCTTGTCTCTTGAGAGTTGTTGATTTGTTGCCATGGGTGTTGGATGTGCATTAGCTTCGTCCATGTTGGCTCTTTGTAGTATTTCATGAATGTATTTTTTCTGGTTAAGATGCATTTCAGTCCTTGCCTTCCTTTTTACTTCAATGCCTACAAAGTAATTGAGTTCCCCAAGATCTTTTATAGAGAAATCAATGTCTAGTAGCTTGGTGATATTGTTGTTTTCTGTGTCACCCTTTCCTGTTATGATGAAGTCATCAACATACACTAGAATGTAGGTAATGTTGCTGTTGGAAAACTTTGTGAAACGGAGTTGTCTGATCTTGTTGACTGATAGCCTGGCTTTACCAGTGTTTCTTTTAGTTTATTGAACCAAACCCTGGGTGCCTGCTTTATTCCATATATTGCCTTATAAGTTTGCATACCATAGTTTCTTGTCCTTTCTGAATAAATCCCCGTGGTTTTCCATAAAGACCTCTTCCTGCAAAACACCATTTAAGAAAGCGTTATTAACATCCAATTGCTTGATGAGCCAGTTCTTCTATAAGGCTATGGTTAGAATTATTCGAATTGAGGTAGGTTTCACGACAGGTGAGAATGTTTCAGTGAAATCGAATCCACACTGTTGTGAGTACCCCTTTGCTACAAGCCTAGCCTTATATTTTGATACTGATCCATTGACATTTCGTTAAGTTTATATTCCATTTGCTTCCTATAATGTTTTTGTCGCTTGGCATCTCTACCAATGTCCAAGTTTTATTTTTGTGAGGTGCATTGTACTCCTCTTCCGTTGCATCTCTCCATTTAGCACTTGATGCGGCTTCCTTGTATGACATGGGTTCCGTTGAGTCCAGATATATGTTAAAAACTTTGGTCTTATAAATGCCACTCTTTTCCCTCATCGTCATTGGGTGTTGGTTAGTTATGCCTCTGACAGGTTCCAGCTGGTCTGTATTGGTGTTTTTGCTTGCTTCACCCTCAGGTATTATGTTTTCTTTCCCTTCATTCCTGCTAATTTCTTCATATATATTGCTTCCTTAATTGGTGTTGTGACTTGATGTTGTGTGTGTATCCCCCTCTTGATTTGTATTGCGTGATTCTTGTTGTATTGGTTGAATCATGACTTCATCATCATTGAGATCATACTGTCTGGTATTTTGGACTTTTTTGGTTGTTTTAATTTCTGATGTGCTAAAAGGGAACACATCTTCATTAAATACCACACGTCTTGAAACATAGATTTTACCTTTGATGTATATGCATTTATACCCTTTGTGATCTTTGAGGTAATCCAAAAATGTACATGGTATAGACCTGTATTTTAATTTGTGTGCATTGTATGGTCTTAACCAAGGGAAACACAAACATCCAAAAACTTTTAGGTGATTGTAGTTTGGTATAACATTGTACAACACTTCCTGTGGGCTCTTGAAATTAAGTATTTTGGTTGGCATGATGTTTATCAAGTACACATCAGTGTTGAATGCCTCTGGTCAGAACTTCAGTGGTACAGAGGCTTTCGCAAGTAATGTTAGACCAGTGTCTACAATGTGTCTGTGTTTTCTTTCAATAAAACCATTTTGTTCTGAGGTGCGTGGACATATAATTCTGTGTTCAGTCTCCTTGTTTTGAAAAAATTGTTTTAGTGGAAGGAATTCTATTCCTCCATCAGTTTGAACTTTCTTAACTTGGTTACCAATTTGTTTTTCAGTAGTATTTATAAATTGCATGGTGATATTGTTTACTTCAGCTTTTGATTTTAAAAAGTAAATCCATACAAATCTAGAGTAAATATCAACAAAGGAAATGTAATATTTTTATCCATAATCATAGGTTATGGGTGCAGGTCCCCATATATCGGTAGCAATTAGTTCTATTGGTGTTGTGTATGTGGTTTTAGATCATGGAAATGCAAGTTTATGGCTTTTACCCATATGGCAGAATTCACAAACATATTTATTTGGAATGTCATTAATAGAGATTTTATTCTCATCTCATACAGCTTTGACAATTTTTATGCGTGGATGCCCTCGTCTATCATGCCAGAGATTAAAAGAATTACAAGACTTAGAAACATTGTTAATATTTGGACTGTAATTATTACAAAATTCAGATTATCCCGTACTTGCAGTAAAATTGTATAGTCTGTTACTTTCCCTACCCAGCAGGATAATTTCTCAGGTCAGTATATCCTTGACTAGACATATATTTGGATAGAATTCAAAGAATATGTTATTATCTTTGGCAAATTGTGATACTCATTGGATCTCTTTTGATTTTTGGAACACGCAGCAAATTATTTAAAAACAGAGGTCCAAAACCATTTAAACTTCCATTTCATGTGTGTGCGATTTGTATATTATTACCATCACCAACAGTTAAGGTTTTCGTACCTTTGTACTCCCTATTGCCAAGATTTAGGTTGTTTAACTTGTTTGTCACGTGATGAGTTGCACCCGAGTCAAGATACCAGCACTCATTATTTATGTCTTCAATTTTTGCATTTTCAGTATTTTGAGCCTCTGCTTCACCTGGATTTCCCTTCCATGTGTTTTCATTGATAGTTGAGTTGTTTGTGTTGTTTTGGTTTAGGGCGTAATTAGTGTTGTATTTGAAGTAGCACTTGTTTGCACTGTGACCGTACTTCTCACAGATTTGACATCGAATTTTGTTGTTGCTATTAAACCTGCCTCTGGCTCTATTTGACTAACCTCCCCTCTGATTATAATTGAACTGTTATTGTTGCCGGGGTCCATAGCTCCTTTTTGGTTGTTTTCCTTTGTAGCTAGCTGTGTAGTTGATATTGGGGTCTGGATTAGTTGTTTTTCTTTGCTCAATCCTTCCCTCATGAGCCAGTAGAGTAGTGTAGACAAACTGGATAGTAGGGCTTGGTTCAATTGAGTATATTATAGCAACAACATCTTCATAGCTCTCATCAAGACCATTGATAATAGACAGGATTTGTTCAGTTTCATTGATTTTGTGGCCGACAGTGGATAGCTGGTCACAGATGCCTTTGACCTTAAGCAAGTATTTATTCATTGTCATGTTGTCTTTCCTTGTACTTTTTAATTGCCTCTTAAAGTGCAGTATACATGTAGAAGACTACGAGATGAAATTCCTTTATACTGCTTCCCACACATTATATGTTGATTTGTAGTCGATAATTTTTGGTAATAGTGATGTGCTGATGGTTGACATCAGCCATGAACAATCTAGACTGTCTTGTCGCTGGTGAACTGTGTACGCTTGGTTTGTTATTAAATTCTCATTATCATCTTTTATAAATTTGGCTGGAACTTGCTTGGTTCCTAAGATGTAATCTTCAAGACCATAACCTCTAACGGCTGTTTCGACTTTCAATTTCCATAACAGGTCATTCGAGTCATCTAGCTAGACCGAGATCAGATTAGACTAGGGCTTAATGATGGCTTTTATCAGGTCGAGAGTGGCCTCTTGAGTATTTTGAGACACCTATGAGGCTAACATTGGTGATGAGTTTTCGTCACCCATTGTGTAGCATAGCAAAGCAGAAAAATTGGAGAATAGAGAAGGATTAGAGAGTAAACTGGTTCAGGCACATGTATGAAGATGCACTCTTACTTGCTTCCTAGATGCTGAGCCAAGATGAGATCTGGTGGGTAAGCTGCTAAGCTTCAGTGGATAAGCTGCTAAGCTGTTAAAGCTCTGATACCATGTTTGATTCTCAGATAGAGTGAGCGGTTGTAGAATAGATACAAGTTTGTAATATTATTGATAGAGAATTGATTACAGAATGTATACGGTACAGTGCTTTATATAGATGCAGTACATAACGATAACAAGTTATAAGAGGAAAATAATATATTATGAGCTGGATCTTTATCCTGTGATGCAGCATAATGTGTGTATGGATAAGCATCCTTATCCTGTGACGCAACATGATGTGTATGGATGAGATGGATGCTTATCAAATATCAATGACGATGCTGAATCAGAGGTTTTCTATGGCGAGGCAGAGTGTGACTGGTGCAAAAATTGATCAAAACAGATCTACGTAGTGATGGGGAAGGTAGTCTTCGGTGATGGAACGAAGTCTTGGACGGTAGAAGTGCAGTAGCAGTTCTGCAACCAGACGATTCTGAGAAGACGTAGCTTTTCTCTATAAACTGTTGTAGATAAATCTGATTATATGATAAACTCAAATGTAGAAGATTTATGTCGTTTGGCTTTCTTGCTCCAATACCATAAAACTGTTTAAGAATGCTTTTATTAAGACGAATTGTAATAATCCATACAAACTGTACATGCCTTTATATAGGCATTATTTACAACGGTTATATTTTCCCTATTTGGACTTTGCTAAAATCATGAGAGAAAGTAAATAGAAAAGGAATTGGGCTCGGCCCAATATTTTGCAGACGTATATAATGTCTTTATACCCAAAGGATTAACAGTTGTTTACTTTATTACTAAAAACCGCTAAATGAAGCTCTCTTGAAGCTAGCGTACTGAGTGTATATCCCTACATCTCCTAGGTCACACATATGTTCAAGGCAACAATTAATTGTAACAAAAATAATTTTTTGTAGTTACACGCCACAAATCTCGTATATATATACTCATCTTCTTTAAGATATCATCCGATATGAGACTAATTATAAATCCAATCTACGCACTCATTCTCATGCGGGCTATACCTAACAATATTTTTGTCCTATCTTTTGTATCTGAGGTGTCATCTCTATTTAGATTTGCATTTTATCAAGTTATAGTAAAAATCGTTTGGTATCCTTTTAAAATTCTAAAATTTTGGTAGATCTTTTTATTGTGTTTTCCTAATTCGTTTCTCTTAAGCATGTATATGTTAGGCTTACCTCCACTCCTATATCATTTGTAATTTATTTGAACCATTGTTAAGTCCATTTTCCATGCATGTCATATATAATTTTCATAAGTACGATTCATTTAAAATTTCTGTACATTTGTATTGTATGATCATAAAACTATGTTATGTCATCCTTATCATTTCTATTTAGTTTATTTTTCATATTATTAACGTTAAAAGTAGTGGTTTCGTTAGATTTCTACAGGTAGTACTTCACAATTTTTATATAACAATAAATCCCTTCCATTTACCTTTTATTTGACATCTTTTCATATAATTTTATCCATTTTATTTACATATTTTCTATAAAAAAAAATTGTTGCACGTAAACAAATGCTTTGACATATTATAAACAACAGACTATAAAACCTAAAACAAATGTCAGGAGCATTGCGAAAATGGAACGAATGATTCCTGTGAAATGTGAATTTCAATCCTAAGCAGTCTGTACCAAGGTTTAAAATTCTGGATTGATTCCGTTTGCGCTCCGTTCGTTGGTAACTTTGAAAATTTCGGTTTCGACCCGGAAATTTCGGAAGTTCCGTTTTAGTTCCGGTCATTTCTCTTTTTGGAAAATACAATAATTATCCAATATTAGCAATAATTATTAATATATAACTGTACACAGCTAACATAGAATAGAAGACATTGTTGATGCTTTGAAAAATAAAATAAGTACTTAGATATACTGTATATTATGATTTTACGCAGCTCTGCAGCTACCAAGGATTATGAGTCACCATTGCAGTATGATCTATTTTAAAGTTACATTAAAAAAGTAAAACATTACAGTTATTGTCCCCATCTCTGTAAGTTCTTCTTGTTTCATCTTCCCTTTTGCTTCTACCCTCCAGCTTTCCCCTTCAAATTTGTAAAATACATGAAATTCTGGCCAGCTGGATTTTGGCTCATAATCCGTTCCGGGATTGGCCAGAACAAGAACGAGATGGCCGCAATCCAATGATTCTAGCAGGAATCTCGAACAATGGTCTCTACCTTGTACAGGGATACACATTTCTCCTTGTATCGATCATAGGAAAAAAACAAGCTATCCTTGCCATTAGTCAATAATTTACGCCAATGTCTCGAGCTTAATAATTAAACTAAATTTTATGTTTAAGTTGGTCAAACTAATAAAAATTGTCTTAGCTATATATTTCATAATCACAATCGGTCAAATAGCCATTTTTTTATACATAGTGTTGGATCTTATATAACTATTGTTTCACTGGTCATTGTCATTTCTCCAACGATGAGGGCAATTTAACATTTCATAGTTATGACATATTATATTAAGTTTATTTAATTTTCACATACAATGCATTGGTACATTTACATATTATGCCTTGTTTTCACATATTATGCATTGGTAGTTCACGAATTATGCATTTGGCAAAGGAATGAAATTATTATTTATATGCATTTTGCAATCAGCTTTTGTTGCATCATCTCAAAAGATATACTACCGTTAATATATAACCACTGTACAGTTATGATCAAAATTTTATCATCCGGTCACAATTTCACTGTACTTACTTATTCTGAATTTTCATTAATGCAAGCAACTAACATTTCACGTATTAATAACTTATGGTAAACTACTTAACTCCTTACCAAATATCTCCCATGTTCTTCAATCCTACAAGAAAAAAATGTATACGGTACTTGGTTGTTGCCAGTGGTTATTTTTAGTCTAACTAATACTCAACAAAACATACTCATATAAGAACCTGGACTACTTTCTCACAAAGGTAAGCAAGCATATCATCTGTACAACAATGAATAAGTTGTCCTTTTTATGGTGCACATTGCTAGTAATTTTTCTTTCCTTGCATTATACAAGCAAATGTGATGCCACAACTTGCTTAGTCGGAGGCAATTGCGGTTGGGACCCTAGCATAGATTTAGGTTCCTGGGTTGCAAACAAGACTTTCCATGCTGGAGATATGCTATGTATGTGGTTCTTATCTGAATTTAAAGCCAAATATTTCATAACCTGGAGAATTACCATATTACACAAAATTCCCTGAAAACATAATGTTGAATTGGACCCAAAAAAAATATGCCAACAATAAGATTGCTTGATAATTTGACTATTTAGCGAATGAGGAAAAGATCCCTAAAATGAGACTTCTGGGATCTTATTTATAGGAAAATCGGGCCCCATTTTGTTGTGAGCCCAGCAAAAGCCTCTCTCGGATGCTTTACAAGGTTTCGGCAGCTCTTGTGACCTTTGGTTTCGGCAGAAAGGTTTCAGCCGCCTTTCTTCCATGAAATATGTTTGGTAGAAGATGGACCTGATTTTCTTTTTCTTTCTTCGGTTCCATTAGAGCACAAGAATGTCATTTACACCCCTTTCTTTTCCTTATTCCTACAATCTTGTCTATAAATATTGCAGATACAAGGGTAAGTGCTCACCCCTACTTGCGATAATATGCATATTGAATATATTATCTCATTTTAATAGAAATATCATTTTAATAAGTCAAAACGAAGCTCTCTCACAGATCTATAGGTCTATATGGTTACACCCATCTCATCTTAGTTCAGTAACTAAGAAATTCAATCTTAATGACTTTTGAGAACATCAAAAGCTTTTTTAGCTCAAATTTTCACATGTTGTTTTGTTGGTCAAAGGGGGTTCACCGTGGTCTGAATTCGATTTACTATTTTTTGGAATATGATGAACCATGCTATGTTTCTATTTCATCCCCATAAACGGGGTTTCAAAAGTCATACATTGCAATTTTGGTTTTTCAAACAGATGTTGCTTCTCAAGACTTCAATGTTGCACCCAACGGATGTGGGTTATTCCGTCAACCATAACTTTTTATCCATTTTCAGTTACTTGAACCATAACCAGTCAAATAAAAGCTCATCCCTACATCCGGTACGAGAGGAAAACAACGGTAGGGGAGTACATTCATAGAAGGGTTAGTAAAGGCACATCTACGAAAGCATGCCACATAAAACCATAAGCAAACAAAGGGGAGAAACCGAGAGCATATAAACTGAAAGCGTAAAGCTACTGAAGAGAAGCGTTGCGTCAGGAAAGAGATGGCAGAGGGCCGTCGGCACTACTTAGGTCAATAACGACACTAATATTAGAGGAGAGTTCACAAATTATCCGAAAGGGGTCACAGATAAGGTCATTGTGAGATTAAGACCGAAACCATGGGTTGTCAGAATAAGAAAGGAGACATCCACTCTAACTGCTTAGTTCCAATACCTATACCGACAAATGAAGGCTACAAGCCAAAAGCCAAGCTAAGAAGAAGCAAGAGGTTATCGAAACCGTCATCAAGAAGCAGCTTTAAAGTCATCGGGAAGCATACCGAGAGCATGCTGTCACAAAGTTAGGCTCTCGGATACCAGAAGCTGAGTATAAAGGAAGGAAGATGACAAATCTAGCTTCAAGGCATATAATAAAGATGAAGACACCGAAACCGAAACGTATGAATGCAGACCGAGACCAGCGGTCTCTAAACCGAGAGCCACCAAAGTCAAGATTATTAGAATCTGAGTTCGAGCTACCGAGAGGCATGTTTAAGAACCGTTCCCAGAAGCCCAAAATTGATATTTCGAAGGCAAGAAGACATCAAAGAATATATTCGATTAGAAAAAAGGCAGCCGAAACCTTTCTGCCGAAACCAAAGGTCACAAGAGCTGCTGAAACCTTGTTAAAGCATCCGAGAGAGACTTTTGCTACAACAAACGGGGGCCCGATTTGCCTATAAATAAGATCCCAGGGGTCTCATTTTAGGGATATTATCCTCAATCCTATTATTCTCGGGCTTTCTCTTTTGGTGCGGATGTGACCTTGGTAACGTTTCTCCAGAAATACATGATGCTGGTGCCTGATCATAACCTGTCCCTCTTTGCAGTCGATTTTACCTTTTGAACGTTGCCCCGTCGAGCACTTTAGCCTCCTTCAAGGTCCTTTCCCCCATGGTTCAAGTTTCGCTGTCTGAAACCCTTTGTTCTTATTGCTTCGGATCTTCTGCTTCTTTATGTTTGGTCAGTGCAAATTTTAATGTTAACACTAAAGAGGAAAAGGAAGAGGCAGATGGAATAACAACAGGTTTAAATGTCAAATATGTGAGAAGATTGGACATACTATCCTAAAATGTTACTTTAGATATAATTCAAATTACTCAAGTAATCAAAGTCAAAGAGGATGTAATATTCCAAGTGCTAACGTTGCACAAGTTAGTTAAGATGCCAACAATCAAGATAGTTCTAACAGAAGTAACAATCAAAGTGACATTGCCAGAATAGAGCACTTGTAAGACAATGGCTGGTATCTTGACTCGGGTGAAACAAATCACACATCACAAACAACATCGATAACTTGAATCTTGGAAGCAAGGAATATAGAGGTAATCAATTAATCTCAATGGGCAATGGTAAGTGCATTAGAATTACTTATATTGGTGATGCATGCTTAAAGGGTAAAAAAAACTGTATTTGCATAATTTACTTATGTTATCAAAAATTACCAAAAGCTTAATCATTGTATCTTAGTTTGCTAGGGACGACGAAGTTTATTTTGAATTTTTCCCTAAATACTGCCTAGTTATAGAAATTCTAACTAAGGATGTTATTCTACAGTGTGATGTCATTAATTGGATATACAAGTTTAACTCTGTTAAATTCTAAACAATTGTTAATAAAGGAAAAAGTTATGTTGCTAATAACAACAATGATTGTTACGTGATTGTAATGAACAAGAATGATAGTAGTAAAATTATTTTTTATCTTTTGCATTGTAAACGTGGACATCCAAGTGTGAGAAGTGTTTTGAAAAGCATATCTGATAATAAAATTATATTCAAACCTATTTATCTACCTTATGTTTGTGATTATTGCCAAATGGAAAATTTTCATAAACTTCCTTTTAATAATTCTAGCACTGAGTACACTGAACCATTGCAAATGACAGCTACTGATTTATAAGATCCAGCACCCATCTACTTTGATTTTGGTTACAAATATTACGTATATCCTTTTTATGCTTATACTTGGTTTACTTGGATTTATTTCTTAAAAGATAAAACTGAAAATTACAATAGCATCATAAACTTCATAACTATGATTGAAAGGCAAGTTAACTCTCAAGTTAAAGTCATTCAGTCAGACGGTGACAGTGAGTTTAACAGTTTGAGTATTATTTTCCAAAAGAAAGATATCATTCATAGGTTACATGTTCTTATACTTCTCAACAAATTGGCCTAGTTGAGAGATAGCACAGGCATATAGTCGAGTGTAGTTTGACATTATTAGCTCAAGCTAGTATGCCATTGAAATTATGAATTGAAGCCTTTAATACGTCTATGTATTCAGTCAATAGACAACCAACATATGTATTAAAGGGTTCAACACCGCTAGAAAAGTGATATAGTGTCAAGCCAGATTATCAAAGTCTTTATTCCTAAAGAAAAAAAAGAAAAAGAAAAAAGAGAAAAAAAAAGGAATATGTAACGACCCGGATTTTCGGCGACTTTGGTTATCGACATAAACACGATGTCGATAACCAAAACGTCGAAAAATCCTGGTAATTAGTGAAAGAAATTGGAGGGTGAGGAAAGATAAGATAGAAACTTAGAATAGAAGAAGAAGAACACAACATCAGAGTAACACGAATCTCACAGCGGAACGAATAACATATAACAGATAACATATCTTTGAAATAAAAGATTTATATGTATACAATAACATTTTCAGAGTATATCACTTACAACACAGCGGAAATAACTATAGCTATATGATCCTGAAGCCTCCTGCTCCAGCTCTTCAACTATATCTGTAAAATCCCGACTACTTGACTGCCCATACAAATTTAGGCACCCAAGAGTTTAGGGAAAACAACAAAATAAACTCCGGGTCAGTCATAGGACTGGTGTGAGTAAAACAGTTTATAAACAGTTCGAACAAGTATATGATATCTCATAAGACCACGCCGTATAACGGAACGGGTTTTTCCCTTATGAGAATCCAAATATCTTTATATCAAAAACCTTTTGATATTATAATAATGTCTATCATCACAATATACTAATCATCTAGCAGAAACGCTTTCATCTCACGTTCTACATATATTGTATACAATCAAAACCGCAAGCACGTATTGGGTAATGGATTTCCAACTATGACAAGGTATGGAACCACCTTTCGCTTGTGTACCTCTAGAGAGGAATACACTGGGTTCAACAAGAACATCTTGCAACCCGACCACACATGACCGACCACTCATTTCGCTTGAGCGTATCGAATGTATATCACCAACGGCTGGGATCAGCAACCGTTTCCCGAATGGGACAACATCAACAATAGATTTTTAAAAGTAAATGAAACTCTAGATCAGGTGATTATACACCCTACTTCGGTGCGACCGACTTAGCCATGCTGTCTGCCCGATTTCTGTCATTTACCGGATGTGAGGCTAGAAGCTACGCTTTATCATCACATCAGATTCACTTTGAATGCCACATCATCAAATCCAACCAATCACCGATTGACGTCCTCAACAATACATTATGTGTTAGCTAAAAGAAGTTTCCTTCCTCGCTTCCACTCTTGGTACGGTTGGAGAAATCAATATATGTGATCGTCTGGAAATACTCTGTCAGACATCCGTCCATACAAGTCATCCAGGAACAGGATGAACCGAAGGCACTATTCTGTAAACAGGATAGCCCTTGCATAACTCCGTCTTCAATTATCTTTGGCATATATGATTCGCAACGCTTATGCCAATACAGAGTGGTTCTTTGGATAATAATCCAACCGGTCTCTCCATATTGACAACGTTAAAATGGTCAAAACTTCGATAGTCTGTGATTTAACTATCGAATAAAAACAGGTGTGCAAACAACGATATTATTTCCAAATGGAAATTATATCGATCAAACATCATTTAACATTCATCTCCTTAGTTCATTTTCCATCTCCTGTTTCCCTATATTCAGTATTTCTTATTTTCTAAATTGGGAAAATATACGTTATTAACAATGGAAAACATTCCCATTTCTTTGTTTTCTTTATTAGAAAACATTTCTGGTTTCTTATTTGGAAAACATTTCCAAAGCTTCTTCATTGGACTTAGACAGATGTTTGAACAAACCATCGCGATGCCAACTCAAACCATTTCCTTTCTGCCGAACCTTAACTATTCCTTAGTTAAAAACGAAGCCAATCAAGTTGGGGTAGAACTACCTCTCAGACCTTAACTGAACAACATTTCTAACTTTGAAATAGGCAAAGTTCACTTTATAACTCCTTTTACTAACTTCCTTACTTAACCCTCCTTCGAATAGCTATATTCGATTGACTCCTTTTACTTAACTCTATTCGATTTAACTCTAGCTCTATTCACTTAGCTCCTATCGAATAAACTATATTCGATAGCTCTTTTAATTCTATTTGAATACTATATATTTGATTTACCCATTTCATTCTATTCGAATAAACTATATTCGATTTACTCCTTTTACTTTCTATTCGAATAAACTATATTCGATTAACTCATTTTACTTTTATTCGAATAACTATATTCGATTAACTCATTTTCTTCTATTCGAATAACTATATTCGATTCTCATTTTCTTTAACTCTAATCGATTAAACTAACATCGATTAGCTCCTTTTTTGAATAAACTATTCATTTATAAAGATTTACTTTTAGTAACGGTTCTTCACTTTACAAATGATTTCCCTTTTATTCTAACTTGTCCTTTGATTTTATAAATATTTCTTTTATAAAAATTCCTTTCCTTTTCTATATAAAATCCATCGATTTTATATAAATAATTCATTTTCAAAATACACTTTGAAAATATTCCTTTATCAACATTCGGTATGTTATGGTATTCAACATATCAAATCACGATGATCAGTATCGTCCAAACACATATAATCGACAACAGATTATATATCACATCATATATCACAATATATGAAAAACAGTAAAATAAATGTTGAGGAATCCAGTCGGATTCCTCCAACCTGTTTCCCTGCATCACAGATGTTAAACAATATAGATAACATCACTTTTCAGTTCCATATGATATATTCTGTAAAACAGAATCAATATAGAAAATTTAACTAACTGACTAGCAGTTCAATCAAATAGTCAACATACAGTCAATCAGCCAATATCTAACAGTTCTAAAAATACAACATGATATTATAAACTGTTCAGAGTTGGTGAGATTTACTCACATTTGCAGTTCATCGTTAAAGAACGATAAACTGTTTGTTTGATTTGAATCAAACAATTTATTTTGCCATAAATTCAGACGATCCCGAATCCACTTCCAGTCAGCTTCATTGTGAAGCTCTCGTCCATACGGTCCCAACGCAACTTACGGTTCGTGATTCTGATTTCATATGAATAGGATACGACTTGTATAAGTTAATACGTAATTAAATTAAATTTAGATTGAATTAAATCCAACTTGGGCCTTTACCATTTTAAATAAGCCCACTACGTGTACACCCGGGCCCACTGCGCCATCCTTCTTCCCAAATTAAAACCACGCTCCAGCAAAAGAAATGGTCGCACTTTCCATCTCCACTGCTACCAACATACACCGCCGAACCCAACAAGGACTCCATCATCGAACTCCTATCCTTCACAGAAACCAACGAGATAAGCCCCATCACTTCCTCTCCTTACCGAATGCGCCAGCACTCCTTCCAACATCAGCAACAAAACAAATGTTGTCACCATTAAACCCTTTTGCCTACAAATCCATCTCCATACTTCATCTTGAATGAAACCTCCGTCTCCCGAATCGACCTCGCCTGACCCTACCGTTGAACGTCGCACCCTATGAACCGCGTATCAGAAAAGGGTGTAACCCCAAATGTTGATCGAACTGCTGGAAACGGGTTCGATCCTGAAGGCCATCCTCTCGTGATCCCAATAATGTCTGTTTTACAAATTATAGGATTTTATTCCTATTTGTTAAAGATTTTTTTTGTTTTGTTTTTTTTTCTTTCAATTTCCTGGGAGAAGAGGAATTGAGCGACGGCGGAAAAGGAATGAAATAATTTTAGGTTTAGAACGGTTATGTTTTTATATATAGATGATTTCCTTGGTAGGTGATAGTCCATGTAGCTGTTTGATTCGATCTCACACATAGCTTTTCAGTGGAACCTTCACAGCCAAGTATCAAAAATATATATGTATATACCCACGTTTTCATGCTTTTACCCACAGGATATTTCCCATTAAGGTTTTAACATATGCTCTTGTTTACATATGGCAGTAAAAATCCCTTCTAGTTGCCTTATTTTAGTAGTTATTTGGGTGGTTTGATTCACGTCCTTCTAATTTAGGTATAGTGTTGTTTAGTTCCGCGCACCCCGCAACATACAATTTTTGTCCCCCTACGGACTGCTACCGACAGAAGTAAATAGGTGATCGTGTTTAGCGGTGTGTCCCGATCCCAAAACTATAATAATACCGGTAGATTTACTCATATTGCGAAACCCCAAAATGTCGATACACGGTGTCCAATACTCCAAATAAAAAGTCATTTATTAAATTAATTAAAAATTTCAAAAAAATTCTAAAAATTAAATTATCACTATTTCCCAAAAGAACCTTGTCTAAATTCAAATCCGATCTCTAGTTATATCGAATAAACCGTTACGGTCGATAAACGATTCTACAGCGACTATTTTAAAATTTGATTTGGACATATCTCAAAATCTACATGACGAAATCTCGATTTTTCTCTTCCACTAGAAATATATACTCCACCAGCTCCACACGTTTCTTGTTTTACTGAAATCCGGCTTAAAACGAATCCTGTACATTTAGTTGAAGTTCGAATTGCCAATTTACAAACTGCAGCGCCATTTCAAACTCTATTTTAATTATATTATAATTATACGTTCAAACTGTCGATGATTGAATATATTCGTTATTCAATTAAATTCCAAGTTGAATTAAATATCACAGATGATCCGGTCCACACCATATCGTCATTTCAGCCAATTCTGATTATTCAGAAATTAAATATATTATTTAATTATTATTTTAATTAAATATTCACTATTATTTTCTTCAACGACCATGTAATTCACTAACCCACCATATATATAATTAAATAAATTAATCATAATACCTCTGCCAATGCGGGTCATTACAATCTTCCCCACTTAAAATAATTTCGTCCTCGAAATTGCTAAAAAGTAGAGGACGACCCTATCGACTGGTTAGAACATATTTGTTCACTTCTTAACTTCAGTTTCAACTGAACCAATTTAATTTCAATTAAATTATTAATTAATCCTTCTCAACAAAAAAATTCAAAAATCATGAAATTTTTTTAACGCCTTAACTCTTCGAAAAATTTCGCCAGCACCTCCTTTGTACTGGTCCATACGTCAAACTCCAACTTGCCTCTCTGGGCCATCTCCAACCCAAAAGAAAATCAAACAGCCAAGCGGCTTGCCAATTCGGCTCATAAATCTTATATCCAATAGAAATATAAACTTGTATCATTTGTCGGCATATCATTATATCATTTCCACTGTTATCAATTCAACAGATACAAGGGTTATCCCAATCAAATCCCCATCTTCTTTTATCCACGACACAACCATTCTCTTATATCCTAAGTCGAATTTTATTTCAAATTCGAGTTCCATTCTCGATTTCAACCTCTTAACTTCCCAATCCAATTTTCATTTCAGATTCTTATCTCGACAATCCAATTTTATTCAAGAATAAATTTTTCCTGATATCGTTCTATTTCCATTCAGTTTTCACTTAACTGTTTCAATTCAATTTCAGCTTACTTCCGCAAACTTCTATTTAAATTTGTTCTTAATTCAAACGGTCTCTTCCTTGGAATTTTAAACAGTTTACTTTTTCAAAAATCAAATTTTCCTTTTTGAAATTCAACTGAGCCCATAATCAATATTCCATTTAGTTAAATCACTTCTCTATTTCTTTATCAATATTTGTTAACCAAATATTTTCAATAACCATATTGGCCTTTTATGTTATTTGGAAAACATTTCCATATACCGCCTTCCTTTATTTTCTAAACTTCAGAAAATATATGCTATTTTATAATTGGAAAATACTCCAATTATTTATCTCTTTTCCGATCTCGTTTATTTCTATACTTAGGAAATATTCTTTATTATATCTCCAAGCTTTCATTTATTAAGGTTAAAACGGATGTTGTGTAAAACATCGCTACGACAACCCAAATACTATATTCAACTACTCTTATTCGACATTGATCTTCGAGCCTGAAATCTTACCATTTATTTGTTAATAATGAAATCAATCAAGTTGGGGTATAACTACCTCTCAGACCTTGACTGAATAACATTTATAACGTCAAAACAGATATGACTACTTACTCGAATAATCAATACCATACAACTACTTATTCACTTTTAAACATGTATACACTTCCTCTTTCTATTCTTACTAGATTTTATTCTTAGTCTTCCTTTTTGATTTTACTATTCTATTTCTAAGTTCGTTTCCTTATCGACTTCTATATATATCGATACGATGATTTCTAACTATCAGATTATCTTAAAAATATTCTATCTCCTTAAATTCCCGGAAAAATTCACCATAATCTCCTTTGTATCGGGAGCATCGGGATATTTGTAATAGCCTCCCATGGCCCTCATCAATCCAAAAAGAAAAGAAGAAAAGCCAAGCGGCTAGCCGATACGGCTCATAAAATCTCATATATGAATTAAATACATACCTTTTGTCGAGCAATCTATTTATAACTCCTGCATTATCCTTATCCATACCTATCTCATGTATATCCATACATTTCTAATTCATTCCAACTTAATCCAATCATTTTAACTTAGTTCGTTAAGTGATTTTCAAATTACTGGTTTTCCCATTCCACCTTTTTATTTGAATATACATGTTCAAATATAGGTTTGACTTGTTTATCCACTAATTGAATTTCATTTCAATTTTATGTTCTATATTCGATTTCGAATATCCATTTACAGATCCAATCCACCTTTCAAAGTTCAACTTCAACTTCAAAACTCGATTAACTAATTCCTCTCGACTTAGTTAATTCTATTCAATTTCTATATTTGAATTTCGTTTCAATTTCCTTATTCAAATTCTATATTTGAATTTCATTTCAATTCTATTTGAATCTTCTATATTCAAATTTCAAATTCAATTCTATTTGAATCTGCTTTATTCAAATTTCATTTTCACTTCTATTTGAATTTTCCTAATTCAAATTCTTTTTGAATTTCATATATTTAAACTCCTTTAAATTTCTATATTCAATTTGAGTTACAAATATTCAAATTCCTTTTTAAATCGTTTATTCAATTTCTATTTCACTTCTCTTATTCAAATTCTGTTCGATTTTTTCATATGTCAAATTCTATTCGATTTTTCATATGTCAAATTCTATTCGATTTCTATATTCGAATTTCCTCTTTCAAATTCTATATCTGAATTGATATATTCAAACTCTATTTCAATTCCATTGAATTTCATATATTCAAACTCCCTTTGAATTTCTATATTCGAATCCTATTATTACTCTATATGAATTCTATATTCAATTTTCCATTATTTAAATCTTCTTTATCCAAATCTCATTTGAATTTCTATATTCAAATCCCCTTTGAATTTTCTATGTTCAAATTCCCTTTGAATTTTCTTATTTAAATTCTATTTCAATTCCATTGAATTTCACATATTCAATTTCTATTTCAAATTTTCTTTATTCATTCTTTACATAAGTCTCGATTTCGATTCTTTTTGAAATCGATATTTCTGCCTTTTGAAAATAGATTTCCCTTTCAATTTCACACTTGTATTTTTATTTCTGAATTATCCAATGATAATTCTCTTCACTTCATTTATAAACTTCATTTATAAAGAACTATTTATAAACTTCGTTTATAAAGGGACTTCTCGTTTTATTTCTTTTAAAACAAGTCAATATTTCAAATCTATTTAAAAATTCAAATTCTATATTTTAAATCCCACTTTGAAATTCAACACACTTGTCTTTCCCAAAACAAATTCAAAACAGTGTCTCTGGTAGTAATTCATCACTTACAACTCGAAAATGAATACTGATGATGCAGCTGTCATCATCAGAATCTATTTTCCAGCGATCGAAGTGAGTTCAATACTATAAAACCATTTCTAAACATTTCCACTTTGAAATTCATTTCAAAATATAATTCACACTGTTTGTAAAACAATTTAAAATCTCCCAGGATCTTAATATTTTCCTTATTTTTAATCCCAATCCGTTTACAAACACTTATCCAATTTTCCAGAGTCTTAACTTCAATTCTGATTTAAAATTTCAGATTTAACTCATCTGATTTCACATATTTCACTTATATGAATTCTGATTGGTTAATTACATAACCATTTAATTAATAATCTTACTCGATTATAATAACAACCAATATATCCACTATATTATAATTTTGATATATATATATCTTCTCTATATCAAGATATACCTTGGGTAACTTATTTTAATTTACCCTCTTTTCAAAACATATCGTGTCGAACCATCGTATTCAAGTGTTTAGTAACTCCTACCGATACAGTGGATCAAACTGATCGACCAGAACTCATAAACGACTCAACCAATGAATCTCCACAATATAAAACAATTTTATATCAAATACAAATACGTTCACTCGTATATATACACTCAATCTCAGTCTAGGGTATTACTAACCCTATCTCTACCGAGTCATGACACAGAGCCAAGTTAATCAATTAACCTTCTGCTCTGATACCAACTGTAACGACCCGGATTTTCGGCGACTTTGGTTATCGACATAAACACGATGTCGATAACCAAAACGTCGAAAAATCCTGGTAATTAGTGAAAGAAATTAGAGGGTGAGGAAAGATAAGATAGAAACTTAGAATAGAAGAAGAAGAACACAACATCAGAGTAACACGAATCTCACAGCGGAACGAATAACATATAACAGATAACATATCTTTGAAATAAAAGATTTATATGTATACAATAACATTTTCAGAGTACATCACTTACAACACAGCGAAAATAACTATAGCTATATGATCCTGAAGCCTCCTGCTCCAGCTCTTCAACTATATCTGTAAAATCCCGACTACTTGACTGCCCATACAAATTTAGGCACCCAAGAGTTTAGGGAAAACAACAAAATAAACTCCGGGTCAGTCATGGGACTGGTGTGAGTAAAACAGTTTATAAACAGTTCGAACAAGTATATGATATCTCATAAGACCACGCCGTATAACGGAACGGGTTTTTCCCTTATGAGAATCCAAATATCTTTATATCAAAAACCTTTTGATATTATAATAATGTCTATCATCACAATATACTAATCATCTAGCAGAAATGCTTTCATCTCACGTTCTACATATATTGTATACAATCAAAACCGCAAGCACGTATTGGGTAATGGATTTCCAACTATGACAAGGTATGGAACCACCTTTCGCTTGTGTACCTCTAGAGAGGAATACACTGGGTTCAACAAGAACATCTTGCAACCCGACCACTCATTTCACTTGAGCGTATCGAATGTATATCACCAACGACTGGGATCAGCAACCGTTTCCCGAATGGGACAACATCAACAATAGATTTTTAGAAGTAAATGAAACTCTAGATCAGGTGATTATACACCCTACTTCGGTGCGACCGACTTAGCCATGCTGTCTGCCCGATTTCTGTCATTTACCGGATGTGAGGCTAGAAGCTACGCTTTATCATCACATCAGATTCACTTTGAATGCCACATCATCAAATCCAACCAATCACCGATTGACGTCCTCAACAATACATTATGTGTTAGCTAAAAGAAGTTTCCTTCCTCGCTTCCACTCTTGGTACGGTTGGAGAAATCAATATATGTGATCGTCTGGAAATACTCTGTCAGACATCCGTCTATACAAGTCATCCAGGAACATGATGAACCGAAGGCACTATTCTGTAAACAGGATAGCCCTTGCATAACTCTATCTTCAATTATCTTTGGCATATATGATTCGCAACGCTTATGCCAATACAGAGTGGTTCTTTGGATAATAATCCAACCGGTCTCTCCATATTGACAACGTTAAAATGGTCAAAACTTCGATAGTCTGTGATTTAACTATCGAATAAAAATAGGTGTGCAAACAACGATATTATTTCCAAATGGAAATTTAATCGATCAAACATCATTTAACATTCATCTCCTTAGTTCATTTTCCATCTCCTGTTTCCCTATATTCAGTATTTCTTATTTTCTAAATTGGGAAAATATACGTTATTAACAATGGAAAACATTTCCATTTCTTTGTTTTCTTTATTAGAAAACATTTCTGGTTTCTTATTTGGAAAACATTTCCAAAGCTTCTTCATTGGATTTAGACAGATGTTTAAACAAACCATCGCGATGCCAACTCAAACCATTTCCTTTCTGCCGAACCTTAACTATTCCTTAGTTAAAAACGAAGCCAATCAAGTTGGGGTAGAACTACCTCTCAGACCTTAACTGAACAACATTTCTAACTTTGAAATAGGCAAAGTTCACTTTATAACTCCTTTTACTAACTTCCTTACTTAACCCTCCTTCGAATAGCTATATTCGATTGACTCCTTTTACTTAACTCTATTTGATTTAACTCTAACTCTATTCACTTAGCTCCTATCGAATAAACTATATTCGATAGCTCTTTCAATTCTATTTGAATACTATATATTTGATTTACCCATTTCATTCTATTCGAATAAACTATATTCGATTTACTCCTTTTACTTTCTATTCGAATAAACTATATTCGATTAACTCATTTTACTTTTATTCGAATAACTATATTCGATTAACTCATTTTCTTCTATTCGAATAACTATATTCGATTAACTCATTTTCTTTAACTCTAATCGATTAAACTAACATCGATTATCTCCTTTCACTTTAACTCTAATTGATTAAACTAACATCGATTAGCTCCTTTCACTTTAACTCTAATCGATTAAACTAACATCGATTAGCTCCTTTTTTGAATAAACTATTCATTTATAAAGATTTACTTTTAGTAACGGTTCTTCACTTTACAAATGATTTCCCTTTTATTCTAACTTGTCCTTTGATTTTATAAATATTTCTTTTATAAAAATTCCTTTCCTTTTCTATATAAAATCCATCGATTTTATATAAATAATTCATTTTCAAAATACACTTTGAAAATATTCCTTTATCAACATTCGGTATGTTATGGTATTCAACATATCAAATCACGATGATCAGTATCGTCCAAACACATATAATCGACAACAGATTATATATCACATCATATATCACAATATATGAAAAACATTAAAATAAATGTTGAGGAATCCAGTCGGATTCCTCCAACCTGTTTCCCTGCATCACAAATGTTAAACAATATAGATAACATCACTTTTCAGTTCCATATGATATATTCTGTTAAACAGAATCAATATAGAAAATTTAACGAACTGACTAGCAGTTCAATCAAATAGTCAACATACAGTCAATCAGCCAATATCTAACAGTTCTAAAAATACAACATGATATTATAAACTGTTCAGAGTTGGTGAGATTTACTCACCTTTGCAGTTCATCGTTAAAGAACGATAAACTGTTTGTTTGATTTGAATCAAACAATTTATTTTGCCATAAATTCAGACGATCCCGAATCCACTTCCAGTCAGCTTCATTGTGAAGCTCTCGTCCATACGGTCCCAACGCAACTTACGGTTCGTGATTCTGATTTCATATGAATAGGATACGACTTGTATAAGTTAATACGTAATTAAATTAAATTTAGATTGAATTAAATCCAACTTGGGCCTTTACCATTTTAAATAAGCCCACTACGTGTACACCCGGGCCCACTGCGCCATCCTTCTTCCCAAATTAAAACCACGCTCCAGCAAAAGAAATGGTCGCACTTTCCATCTCCACTGCTACCAACATACACCACCGAACCCAATAAGGACTCCATCATCGAACTCCTATCCTTCACAGAAACCAACGAGATAAGCCCCATCACTTCCTCTCCTTACCGAATGCGCCAGCACTCCTTCCAACATCAGCAGCAAAACAAATGTTGTCACCATTAAACCCTTTTGCCTGCAAATTCATCTCCATACTTCATCTTGAATGAAACCTCCGTCTCCCGAATCGACCTCGCCTGACCCTACCGTTGAACGTCGCACCCTATGAACCGCGTATCAGAAAAGGGTGTAACCCCAAATGTTGATCGAACTGCTGGAAACGGGTTCGAACCTGAAGGCCATCCTCTCGTGATCCCAATAATGTCTGTTTTACAAATTATAGGATTTTATTCCTATTTGTTCAAGATTTTTTTTGTTTTGTTTTTTTTTCTTTCGATTTCCTGGGAGAAGAGGAATTGAGCGACGGCGGAAAAGGAATGAAATAATTTTAGGTTTAGAACGGTTATGTTTTTATATATAGATGATTTCCTTGGTAGGTGATAGTCCATGTAGCTGTTTGATTCGATCTCACACATAGCTTTTCAGTGGAACCTTCACAGCCAAGTATCAAAAATATATATGTATATACCCACGTTTTCATGCTTTTACCCACAGGATATTTCCCATTAAGGTTTTAACATATGCTCTTGTTTACATATGCCAGTAAAAATCCCTTCTAGTTGCTTTATTTTAGTAGTTATGTGGGTGGTTTGATTCACGTCCTTCTAATTTAGGTATAGTGTTGTTTAGTTCCGCGCACCCCGCAACATACAATTTTTGTCCCCCTACGGACTGCTACCGACAGAAGTAAATAGGTGATCGTGTTTAGCGGTGTGTCCCGATCCCAAAACTATAATAATACCGGTAGATTTACTCATATTGCGAAACCCCAAAATGTCGATACAGGGTGTCCAATACTCCAAATAAAAAGTCGTTTATTAAATTAATTAAAAATTTCAATAAAATTCTAAAAATTAAATTATCACTATTTCCCAAAAGAACCTTGTCTAAATTCAAATCCGATCTCTAGTTATATCGAATAAACCGTTACGGTCGATAAACGATTCTACAGCGACTATTTTAAAATTTGATTTGGACATATCTCAAAATCTACATGACGAAATCTCGATTTTTCTCTTCCACTAGAAAGATATACTCCACCAGCTCCACACGTTTCTTGTTTTACTGAAATCCGGCTTAAAACGAATCCTGTACATTTAGTTGAAGTTCGAATTGCCAATTTACGAACTGCAGCGCCATTTCAAACTCTATTTTAATTATATTATAATTATACGTTCAAACTGTCGATGATTGAATATATTCGTTATTCAATTAAATTCCAAGTTGAATTAAATATCACAGATGATCCGGTTCACACCATATCGTCATTTCAGCCAATTCTGATTATTCAGAAATTAAATATATTATTTAATTATTATTTTAATTAAATATTCACTATTATTTTCTTCAACGACCATGTAATTCACTAACCCACCATATATATAATTAAATAAATTAATCATAATATCTCTGCCAATGCGGGTCATTACAGAATATATATATATATAATGATAATCCAAGGGTATCCAACATTGCTAGTACATCTAGCGTTGGTGTGCAAACTCGCCAAGCTCTATCTCAACTCCCCCGTAGTCGTAATGCAGTGCGTTGGTTATATCTTGGTCTCATTTCATGAGTTGGACACCTATGGATTACCGACCCTCACATAAGTCATAATGCAGTGTAGGGGTGTTATACCTAGGTGTTTATAAATAAAAATAATGTAAATATTTTTCATGATAAAGAGAGAGTAAGCACTTGAAATCCAAGCACCTTATTCACTTATTTGACCTAACTTGTTAACCAAAAGGAAATTGAGATGCCATTTTACGATTGTTGATATCGATTATAGAATTCATTTCATATTTACACTATGTTTCTACCAAAACAACTGGCCAAGTTGGAGGAGTTTATGACGATAACCTGACTTTTGTTTGAAGTATTGATTAGTAACGGACTTAAATTTCATAGTGACGACCCAAAGTTGCTCATTCGAGTCATATTTAAAAGTAAATTACCCATTTGTAAATATTTTTTGAAAACTTGCTTTCGTCTTGTAAATATTTTCAAATCTTGCATTTTGTAAATAAAATTTTTTTGCATTTAACTTTAGGATTTTGTGGGTATATCCGCTGAAACCCCTCACGAGACAACACACGTCCTCCTAGGGATACCCAGAGGTTTAACGGCTTGTTGCAAACGCTCAATCCAATCGTACTCCCTGCGAAAACGGATTTAGCTTAGTTTTTCAGTTTATTCGAGGACGAATAAAAAGATAAGTATGGGGTTGATGTGCACGTAAAAATGCACATTTATATTCATATATTTATTCTTGTTTAGTTTAAACAAATGTCATATGTGGGTATTTTATCATGTTTAAACCATAATTCAATTGATTTCAAAACATCATGCATTCATCATCATATAAGAAAAAAATGGTCATTTTTGTGCTTATGTTATTTTGAGAATTTTTACTTGGACATTTTCATGTTTTTGTAGAAATTTGATGCATGTAGAAGAGGACTTCATAAAGATATATATGCATACAAAGGAATGAAGAGGAAATAATTCACGTACATGATCATGGAGGACCACATCTACCTTCTCACTTACATAATTCTACACTTTGAAGCTAATGGACAAATAAGTGGATGTTAAAGCTTCATGCAAATTTGATGATGGATTAATTAAAGCTTAATGATTACTTGGTGGCCATACTTCCTAAAAGGCATTTTAGCTTTCATTTCTTATTTAGCTCTCAACTTAGTTTATAGTTTCAATTAGTTTTTTTAATTAAATCAATCCAAAGTTTGTTTTAATTTGACTGAATATAATTAAAATTACTTCTTTCCCTGTGGACCGACTCGTACTCGCTAACGTACTACAAGTGTACGCCATGCGCATGCGGTTTATTACACTTCACGATCGTGCTCTAATTCATAGAATATTCGTCGTCGAACAGTCAACCCGCCTTTGACCATCAATACAGTGTGGGAAAAATTGAGATAAAAAAGGTTTCGATGTTCCCAAAAGTCATTAAGATTGAATTTCTTGGTTACTGAACTAAGATGAGATGGGTGGAACCTGTTAGACCTATAGATCTATGAGAGACCTTCGTTTTGACTGGTTATGGTCCTAGCAACTCTAAATAGATAAAAAATTATGGTTGACGGAACAACCCACGTCTGTTGGGTGCAACATCGAAGTCTTGAGGTGCAACATCTGTTTGAAAATCCAAGATTGCATAGTATGGCTTTTGAAAACTCGTTTGACCAACAAATAGTCAACCCCCTTTGACCAACCAAAGTCAACCACCTTTGACCAACAAATGACATGTGAAATATTGAGCTAAAAATCGTGCGATGTTCCCAAAAGTCATTAACATTGAATTTGTTGGTTACTGAACTAAGATGAGACGAGTGGAATCTGTTAGTCCTATAGATCTATAAGAGAGCTTCGTTTTGATTGGTTATGGTTCTAGTAACTCTAAATGGATACATAGTTATGGCTGGCAGAACTACCCACGTCTGTTAGGTGCAACATCAAAGTCTTGAGGTGCAACATCTATTTGAAAATCCAAGATTGCACTGTATGACTTTTGAAAAATCGTTTATGGGGATGAAATAGAAATATAACATAGTGCATAATATTCCAAAATATAGTAAATCAAATTTATTGGTTTCCAAACTAGGATGAGATGGGTAGAGCCTGTTAGTCCTATAGATCTATGAGAAAGCTTCGTTTTACAAAGTTATGGTTGACGGAACAACCCAGGTCTGTTGGGTGCAACATCGAAGTCTTGAGGTGCAACATCTGTTTGAAAATCCAAGATTGCATTGTATGACTTTTGAAAACTCGTTTATGGTGATGAAATAGAAATATAACATGGTGCATCATATTCAAAAAAATAGTAAATCGAATTTCGACCACAGTCAACCCCTGCTTTATGGGGATGAAATAGAAATATAAGATGAGAAAACTCGTTTATACATCCACTTTAAATGTATTTTATTGCACTTTTCACTCTAGACCTACTGAAATTACAAGAACAACTTGATATTCAATCTCTGCGTTGGTAACGATCAAATCTCTCTTTGACACAAATGAAGAAAAAAATCCTATTATAAATAGCTCTCTTCATATAGCTAAATTAAATTGAAAATAAGCTTTCGAATCGTGAGTAGCAATATAGCTCGTTAAATAGAAAGATATGAGATTGACCAATTCAATCCCCTAATATCGATGGATCAGTTAAGTCCTCCAAATCCTTGAGATTTCTTCAAAATTCCTCAAGTTTAGTTACTTCATTCTTCTAGTTATTCTTCCCTTGTTGCACCTTAACTTGTTCATTCATTTATTCATTAAAAATATTGTTTTTTATGGAGGGAATCTACAAATCGGTATCATCCATAGACTTAACCAAATTTCTTGTCTTTTTTTTGTTAGCTTGATACTTTCTTGATTCATTTATCAATGGACTTGGTCACTTTTCCCTCCTTGATTGTTTTTCATATACGATAATCTTATAATCTAACATTCATCTCTTCAACATTTATAGTCCAACTACATTGAAATTGATATGTTGTTTTGCAAAAAAATTCCTGATAACAATGGAAGCACTACTTGGTTTTACTGCTTAATATTTTTCTTTTTTTATTAGGTCAAATTCTTTAATTTTTTATTTTCAATCTTACGTGTTTTAATCTATATGTTCTCAAGCTTTCTGGTATTCTTTGTTGGGCAGCTGTTTAGAATAAAATTTTACTATGTATACATATTTTTTTGCCTTATATGTATGTCAATCTATATATAGTTCACTAATCTAAATTTTAATGTATTTGGTTTATTCCAAAACTTACGATAATTTATTTCTATTCCAAAATTTATAACTATATTTTTGTCTCGTCTTTTATATCTAAGGTATCGTCTATATTTAGGTTTGCATTTTATCTAGTTATAGTAAAGAATTTTTGCTATCCATTTAAAATTCTAAAATTTTGCTAGATCCTTTTATTGTGTTTTCACAATTTGTTTCTCTTAAGCATGTATATTTGGATTTACCTCTTCACCTCTATCATTAGTAATTTTTTTGAATCAATGTTAAATCCACTTTCCATGCATGTCATATATAATTTTCATAATTATGATTAACTTTAAATTTCTTTACCTTTATATTGTACGATCATAAAACTATGTTATATCAATAGTATAGTTCTTTCTATTTAGTTTACATTTATATTATTAACGTTGAAAAGTAGTGGTTTTGTTATACTTCATAATTTTTATATAACGATAAATTTCGTTCATTTACTTTTTTTTGACATCTTTTCGTATATTTTTATCCATTTTTATTTATGTATTTCTTAAGAAAAAAACAATTGCTGCACATAAATAATTGCTTTGGCCTATTATAAACAATAGAGCTATATAATCCGAAACCAATGTCAGCGATCACTCGAAAATGCAACAAATGATTCCTGTGAAATTCAGATTTTAATCCTAAAGCAGTCTGTACCTTATACGTGCCTGTTCACTTCCCCTTTCCATATTTTGGCATCTCCCAGTTATAAATATGTCATTTGTCTAGTTTGTACAATGGAAAAAAAACTTATTCTTGCCATTAGGCACATTAATTTACGCCAATGTCTCAAGCATAATAATTAAACTAAATTTTATCTTTAAGTTAGTCGAACTTATAAAAATTGTCTTAGCTATATATTTCATAATCACAATCGACCATACAGCCATCTTTTATACACAGGTGCTATCTTCTTATATAAGTATATTGTTTCACAATTCATTGTCATTTCTCCAACAATGAGGGCAATTTAACATTGCACAGTTATGACATATTATATTAAGTTTATATTCACATACAATGCACTGGTACATTTACATATTATGCCTTGTTTTCACATATTATGCATTGGTAGTTCACCAATTAGGCATTTGGCAGAGTAGAAGTCACTATGTGATGTAGAACCATTGGAAGATGGTACCACATGGCACATATACTGTCCTAGATTGAGTAATCTGTTGTTTTGATAACCGAAAATGGAGATCGATTGTGTATCCGTAAGTGATTACAAATGAACACAGTAAATTCAAACATAATTATGTGATTGATTCAACCATGTAAATCATTATAATTATTATTCGTACGTATTATGCAATCGGCTTTAGTTGCATCATCCCAGAAGATAAACTACCGTTATTATATAATTAACCACTGTACACTTGTAATCAATATGTTATCATCCGGTCACAATTTCTCTGTACTCATTTATTCTGAATTTTCAGTAATGCAAGCAACTAACATTTCACATATTAATAACTTATGGTAAACTGCTTAACTTCCTACCAAATATCTCTGTTCTTCAGTCCTACAAGGAAAAAAATGTATGCAGCACTTAGTTGTTGCTAATGGTTATTTTTAGTCTAACCAATCTCAACAAAACATGCTCATATAAGAACCTGGACTACTTTCTCACATAGGTAAGCATATCATCTGTGCAACAATGAATAAGTTATCCTTTTTATGGTGCACATTGCTAGTATTTTTTCTTTCCTTGCATTATAAAAGCAAATGTGATGCCACAACTTACTTAGTCGGAGGCAATTACGGTTGGGACCCTAGCACAGATTTAGGTTCCTGGGTTGCAAACAAGACTTTCCATGTTGGAGATATGCTATGTATGTGCTTCTTTTCTGAACTTAAAGCCAAATATTTCATAACATGGAGAATTACCATATTACACAAAATTCCCTGAAAACATAATGTTGAATTGGACCCAAAAATAATATGCAAACAATAAGATTGCTTGATAATTTGACTATTTAGTGAATGAGGAAAAGATCCCTAAAGTGAGACCTCTGGGATCTTATTTATTGGCAAATCGTCCCCCTTTTGTTGTGAGCCCAGCAAAAGCCTCTCGCGGATGCTTTAACAAGGTTTCAGCAGCTCTTGTGACCTTTGGTTTCGGCAGAAAGGTTTCGGCCGCCTTTCTTCCTTGGAATATGGTTGGTAAAAGATGGACCTGATTTTCTTTTTCTTTCTTCGGTTCCATTAGAGCACAAGAATGTCATTTACACCCCTTTCTTTCCCTCATTCCTACAATCTTGTCTATAAATATTGCAGATACAAGGGTAAGTGCTCATCCTACTTGCGATAATATGCGTATTGAATATATTATCTCATTTTAATAGAAATATCATTTTTATATGTCAAAACGAAGCTCTCTCACGGATCTATAGGTCTAACGGGTTATACCCATCTCGTCTAAGTTCAGCAACCAAGAAATTCAATCTTAATGACTTTTGAGAACATTGAAAGCTTTTATAGCTCAAATTTTCACATGTCGTTTTGTTGGTCAAAGGGGGGTTGACCGTGGTCTGAATTTGATTTACTATTTTTTGGAATATGATGCACCATGTTATGTTTCTATTTCATCCCCATAAACGGGTTTTCAAAAGTCATACAGTGCAATTTTGGTTTTTCAAATAGATGTTGCTCCTCAAGACTTCGACGTTGCACCCAGCAGACGTGGGTTGTTCCGTCAACCATAACTTTTTATCCATTTTAAGTTCCTATAACCATACCAGTCAAAACAAAGCTCACCCCTACAACCGGTACAAGAGGAAAACACCAGTAGGGGAGTACCGAATGGTTAGTAAAGGCACATCCACAAATGCATACCACATAAAACCATAAGCAAACAAAGGTGATAAACCGAGAGCATATTAACTGAAAGCGTAAAGCTACTGAAGAGAAGCGTTGCGTCGGGCAAGAGAAGGTAGAGGGCCGCCAGCACTACTTAGATCAATAACGACACTAATATTAGAGGAGAGTTCACAAATTATCCGAAAGGGGTCACGGATAAGGTCATTGTGAGATTAAGACCGAAACCATGGGTTGTCGGAAGAAGAAAGGAGACATCCACTCTAACTGCTTAGTTCCAATAACTACACCGACAAATGAAGACTACAAGCCAAAAGCCAAGCTAATAAGAAGCAAGAGGTTATCAAAACCATCATCAAGAAGCATCTTTAAAGTCATCGAGAAGCATACCGAGAGCATGTTGTCACAAAGTTAGGCTCTCGGATACCAGAAGCCGAGTATAAAAGAAGGAAGTTGACAAATCTAGCTTCAGGGCATATAATAAAGATGAAGAAACCAAAACCGAAACTGAAAGGTATGAATGCGGACCAAGATCAGTGGTCTCTAAACCGAGAGCCACCAAAGTCAAGATTATTAGAATCCGAGTTCGAGCTACCAAGAGAAATGTTTGCGGAACTGTTCCCAGAAGCCCAAAATTGATATTCCGAAGGCAAGAAGACATCGAAGAAGATATTTGAATAGAATAAAGGCGGCCGAAACCTTTTTGCCGAAACCAAAGGTCATAAGAGCTGCTTAAAGCATCCGAGAGAGGCTTTTGCTGGGCTCACAACAAAAGGGGGCCCGATTTGCCTATAAATAAGATCCCAGGGGTCTCATTTTAGGGATCTTTTCCTCATTCCTACTATTCTCGGGCTTTCTCTTTTGATGTGGATGTGACCTTGGCAACATTTCTCTAGAAATACATGATGCTGGTGCCTGATCATAACCTGTCCCTCTTTGCAATCGATTTTATCTTTTGAACATTGCCCCGTCGAGCGCTTTAGCCTCCTTCAAGGTCCATTCCTCCATGGTTCAAGTTTCGCTGTCTGAAACCCTTTGTTCTTATTGCTTCGGATCTTCTGCTTCTTTATGTTTGGTCAGTGCAAATTTTAATGTTAACACTAAAGAGGAAAAGGAAGAGGCAGATGGAATAACAACAGGTTTAAATGTCAAATATGTGAGAAGATTGGACATACTATCCTAAAATGTTACTTTAGATATAATTCAAATTACTCAAGTAATCAAAGTCAAAGAGGATGTAATATTCCAAGTGCAAACATTGCGCAAGTTAGTTAAGATGCCAATAATCAAGATAGTTCTGACAGAAGTAACAATCAAAGTGACATTGCCAGAATAGAGCACTTGTAAGACGATGGTTGGTATCCTTACTCAGGTGAAACAAATCACATCACAAACAATATTGATAACTTGAATCTTGGAAGCAAGGAATATAGAGGTAATCAATTAATCTCAATGGGCAATGGTAAGTGCATTAGAATCACTCGTATTGGTGATGCATGCTTAAAGGGTAAAAAAACTAAGGATGTTATTCTACAGTGTGATGTCATTAATGGGATATATAGGTTTAACTTTTTTAAATTCTAAATAATTGTAAATAAAGGAAAAAGTTATGTTGCTAATGACAATAACAGTTGTAACATGATTGTAATGAACAAGAATGATAGTAGTAAAATTATTTTCGGTCTTTGGCATTGTAAACGTGGACGTCCAAGTGTGAGAACTGTTTTGAAAATCATATCTGATAATAAAATTATATTCAAACCTATTTATCTACCTTATGTTTGTGATTATTGACAAATGGGAAATTTTCATAAACTTCCTTTTAATAATTCTAGCACTGAGTACCCTGAACCATTGCAAATGACAGCTACTGTTTTATAGGATCCAGCACCCATCTACTTTGATTTTGGTTACAAATATTACATATATCCTTTTTTATGCTTATACTAGGTTTACTTGGATTTTTTTCTTAAAAGATAAATTTGAAATTACAATACCATTATAAACTTCATAACTATGATTGAAAGGCAAGTTAACTCTCAAGTTAAAGTCATTCAGTCAGATGGTGACAATGAGTTTAAAAGTTTGAGTATTTATTTCCAAAAGAAAGGTATCATTCATAGGATACATGTTCTTATACTTCTCAACAAATTGGCCTAGTTGAGAGATAGAACAGGCATATAGTAGAGCGTAGTTTGACATTATTAGCTCAGGCTAGTATGCCATTGAAATTCTGACTTGAAGCCTTTAATACATCTATGCATTTTGTCAGTAGACGACTAACAGATGTATTTAAGGGTTCAACTCCGCTACAAAAGCGATATAATGTCAAGCCAGATTATCAAAGTCTTTATTCCTAATGAAAAAAAAAGAAAAGAAAAAAAAGGAATATATATAATGATAATCCATGGGTATCCAACATTGCTAGTACATCTAGCGTTGGTGTGCAAACTCGCCAAGCTCTATCCCAACTCCCACGTAAGTCGTAACGCAGTGCGTTGGTTATATCTTGGTCTCATTTCATGAGTTGGACACCTAAGGATTATCGATCCTCACGTAAGTCGTAATGCAGTGTACAGGTGGTATACCTAGGTGTTTGTAAATAATAACAATGTAAATATTTTTCATAATAAAGAGAGAGTAAGCACTTGAAATCCAAGCACCTTATTCACTTATTTGACCTAACTTGTTAACCGAAAGGAAATTGAGATGGGATTTTACGATTGTTGATATCGATTATAGAATTCATTTCATATTTGCACTATGTTTCTATCAAAACAACTGGCCAAGCTGGAGGAGTTTGTGACGATAACCTGACTTTTGTTTGAAGTATTAATTAGTAACGGACTTAAATTTCATTGTGATGACCCGAAGTTGTGTTTAACTCATTCGAGTCATATTTAAAAGTAAATTACCCATTTGTAAATATTTTTCTGAAAACTTGCATTTGTCTTGTAAATATTTTCAAATCTTGCATTTTGTGTTTTTTTTTGTTTAACTTTTGGATTTTGTGGGTAGTATCCGTTGAAAACCCTTACGAGACAATACACGTCCTACTAGGGACACTCAGAGGTTTAACAGCTTGTTGCATACGCTCAATGCAACCGTCCTCCCTACGAAAATGGATTTAGGTTAGTTTTTCAGTTTATTCGAGGACGAATAAAATGATAAGTATGGGGTTGATGTGCACATAAAAATGCACATTTGTATTCATATATTTATTCTTGTTTAGTTTAAATAATTGTCATATGTGGGTATTTTATCATGTTTAAACCATAATTCAATTGATTTCAAAACATCATGCATTCATCATCATATAAGAGAAAAATGGTCATTTTTGTGCTTATGTTATTTTGAGAATTTTTACTTGGACATTTTTCATGTTTTTGTAGAAATTTGATGCATGTAGAAGAGGACTTCATAAAGATATATATGCATACAAAGGAATGAAGAGGAAATAATTCTCGTACATGATCATAGAGGACCCCACCTACCTTCCCAATTACATAATTCTACACTTTGAAGCTAATGGACAAATAAGTGGATGTTAAAGCTTCATGAAATTTGATGATGTATTAATTAAAGCTTAATGATTACTTGATGGCCATACTTCCTAAAGGGCGTTTTTGCTTTCATTTCGTATTTAGCTCTCAACTTAGTTTATAGTTTCAATTAGTTTTTGTTAATTAAATCAATCCAAAGTTTGTTTTAATTTGACTGAATATAATTAAAATTACTTCTTTCCCTGTGGGCCGACTCATACTCGCTAACGTTCTACAAGTGTACGCCGCGCGCATGCTGTTTATTACACTTCACGATCGTGCTCTAATTCATAGAATATTCGTCATCGAACAGTCAATCCCCCTTTGACCATTAATACAACGTGTGAAAAATTGAGCTAAAAAAGCTTTCGATGTTCCCAAAAGTCTTTAAGATTGAATTTCCTGGTTATTGAACTAAGATGTGATTGGTGGAACCTGTTAGACCTATAGATCTATGAGAGAGCTTCCTTTTGACTGGTTATGGTCCTAGCAACTCTAAATAGATAAAAATTTATGGTTGACGGAACAACCCACGTCTGTTGGGTGCAACATCGAAGTCTTGAGGTGCAACATCTGTTTGAAAATCCAAGATTTCACTGTTTGGCTTTTGAAAACTCGTTTATGGGGATAAAATAGAAGTATAACATGGTGAATCTTATTTCAAAAAATAGTAAATCGAATTCCGACCACAGTCAACCCCCCTTTGACCAACAAACGGCATGTGAAAAATTGAGCTAAAAAAGCCTGCGATGTTCCCAAAAGTCATTAACATTGATTTGTTGGTTACTGAACTAAGATGAGATGGGTGGAACCAGTTAGTACTATAGATCTATAAGAGAGCTTCGTTTTGATTGGTTATGATTCTAGTAACTCTAAATGGATACATAGTTATGGCTGGCGAAACTACCCACGTCTGTTAGGTGCAACATCGAAGTCTTGAGGTGCACCATCTATTTGAAAATCCAAATTGCACTGTATGACTTTTGAAAAATTGTTTATGGGGATGAAATAGAAATATAACATAGTGCATAATATTCCAAAATATAGTAAATCAAATTTCTTGGTTTCTAAACTAAGATGAGATGGGTGGAACATGTTAGTCCTATCGATCTATGAGAGAGCTTCATTTTACAAAATCATGGTTGACGGAACAACCCAGGTCTGTTGGGTGCAACATCGAAGTCTTGAGATGCAACATCTGTTTGAAAATCCAAGATTGCGTTGTATGACTTTTGAAAACTTGTTTTTGGTGATGAAATAGAAATATAACATGGTGCATCATATTCAAAAAAATAGTAAATCGAATTTCGACCACAGTCAACCCCTGCTTTATGGGGATGAAATAGAAATATAAGATGAGAAAACTCGTTTATACATCCACTTTAAATGTATTTTATTGCACTTTTCACTCTAGACCTACTGAAATTACAAGAAAAACTTGATATTCAGTCTTTGCGTTGGTAACGATCAAATCTCTCTTTGATACAAATGAAGAAAAAATCCTATTGCAAATAGCTCTCTTCATATAGCTAAATTAAATTGCAAATAAGCTTTCGAATCGTGAGTAGCAATATAACTCGTTAAATAGAAAGTTATGAGATTGACCAATTCAATCCCCTAATATCGATGGATCAGTTAAGTCCTCCAAATCCTTGAGATTTCTTCAAAGTTCCTCAAGTTTAGTTACTTCATTCTTCTAGTTAATCTTCCCTTGATGCACCTAAACTTGTTCATTCATTTATTCATTAAAAATATTGTTTTAATGGAGGGAATCTATAAATCGGTATCATCCATAGACTTAACCAAATTTCTTGTCTTTTTTTCTGTTAGCTTGATACTTTCTTGATTCATTTATCAATGGACTTGGTCACTTTTCCTTCCTTGATTGTTTTTCATATACGATCATCTTATAATGTAACATTCATCTCTTCAACATTTATAGTCCAACTACATTGAAATTGATATGTTGTTTTGCAAAAAAAAATTCCCGATAACAATGGATGTACTATTTGGTTTACTGCTTAATATTTATATTTTTTTTTATCAAGTCAAATTCTTTACTTTCTACTTTTTTCAATCTTACGTGTTTTAATCTATATGTTCTCAAGATTTGTGGTATTCTTTGTTGGGCAGTTGTTTAGAATAAAATTTTACTATGTATACATATTTTTTACCATATATGTATGTTAATCTATACATAGTTCAATAATCTTAATTTTAATGTATTTGGTTTATTCCAAAACTTACGATAATTTATTTCTATTCCAAAATTCATAACTATATTTTTGTCCCATCTTTTATATCTAAGGGGTCTTATATATTTAGGTTTGCATTTTGTCTAGTTATTGTAAAGAATTTTTGCTATCCGTTTAAAATTATAAAATTTTGCTAGATCCTTTTATTGTATTTTCACAATTTGTTTCTCTTAAGCATCTATATTTAGACTTACCTCTTCACCTCTATCATTAGTAATTTTTTTGAATCAATGTTAAATCCACTTTCCATGCATGTTATATATAATTTTCATAAGTATGATTAACTTTAAAATTTCTTTACCTTTATATTGTACGATCATAAAACTATGTTATATCAACAGTATAGTTCTTTCTATTTAGTTTACTTTTATATTACTAACATTGAAAAGTAGTAGTTTCGTTATACTTCATAATTTTTATATAACAATAAATTTCGTTCATTTACTTTTTTTTGACATCTTTCCGTATATTTTTATCCATTTTTATTTATGTATCTCTTAAGAAAAAAACAATTGCTGTGTGCAAATAATTGCTTTGGCATATTATAAACAATAGAGCTATAAAACCTGAAACAAATGTCAGCGATCACTCGAAAATGCAACAAATGATTCCTGCGAAATTCAGATTTTAATCTTAAAGCAGTCTGTACCTTGTATGTGCCTGTTCACTTCCCCATTCCATCTTTTGGCATCTCCCAGTTATAAATATGTCATTTTTCTAGTTTGTACAATGGAAAAAAACAACTTATTCTTGCCATTAGGCACATTAATTTACGCCAATGTCTCGAGCATAATAATTAAACTAAATTTTATCTTTAAGTTAGTCAAACTAATAAAAATTGTCTTAGCTATATATTTCATAATCACAATCGACCATACAACCATCTTTTATACACAGGTGCTATCTTCTTATATAAGTATATTGTTTCACTATTCATTCTCATTTCTCCAACAATGTGGGCAATTTAACATTGCACAGTTATGACATGTTATATTAAGTTTATATTCACATACAATGCATTGGTACATTTACATATTATGCCTTGTTTTCACATATTATGCATTGGTAGTTCACAAATTATGCATTTGGCACAGTAGAAGTCACTATGTGACGTAGAACCATTGGGAGATGGTACCACAAGGCACATATACTGTCCTAGATTGAGTAATCTGTTGTTTTGATAACCGAAAATGGAGATCGATTGTGTATCCGTAAGTGATTACAAATGAACATTGTTAATTCAAACATAACAATGTGATTGATTCAACCATGTAAATCATTATAATTATTATTCATATGTATTGTGCAATCAGCTTTAGTTGCATCATCCCAAAAGAAAAACTACCGTTATTATATAATTAACCACTGTACACTTGTGATCCATATTTTATCATCCGGTCACAATTTCTCTGTACTCATTTATTCTGAATTTTCAGTAATGCAAGCAACTAACATTTCACATATTAATAACTTATGGTAAACTGCTTAACTCCCTTCCAAATATCTCTGTTCTTCAGTCCTACAAGGAAAAAAATGTATGCAGCACTTAGTTGTTGCTAGTTGTTATTTTTAGTCTAACCAATCTCAACAAAACATGCTCATATAAGAACCTGGACTACTTTCTCACATAGGTAAGCATATCATCTATGCAACAATGAATAAGTTATCATTTTTATGGTGCACATTGCTAGTATTTTTTCATTCCTTGCATTATACAAGCAAATGTGATGCCACAACTTACTTAGTCGGAGGCAATTGCGGTTGGGACCCTAGCACAGATTTAGGTTCCTAGGTTGTAAACAAGACTTTCCATGTTGGAGATATGCTATGTATGTGCTTCTTTTCTGAATTTAAAGCCAAATATTTCACAACATGGAGAATTACCATATTACACAAAATTCCCTGAAAACATAATGTTGAATTGGACCCAAAAATAATATGCAAACAATAAGATTGCTTGATAATTTGACAATTTAGCGAATGAGGAAAAGATCCCTAAAGCGTGACCTCTAGGATCTTATTTATTGGCAAGTCGGCCACCTTTTGTTGTGAGCCCAGCAAAAGCCTCTCTCGGATGCTTTAACAAGGTTTCGACAGCTCTTTTGACATTTGGTTTCGGCAGAAAGGTTTCGGCCGCCTTTCTTCCTTGGAATATTGTTGGTAGAAGATGGACCTGATTTTCTTTTCCTTTCTTCGGTTCCATTAGAGCACAATAATGTCATTGACACCCCTTTCTTTTCCTCATTCCTACAATCTTGTCCATAAATATTGCAGATACAAGGGTAAGTGCTCACCCTACTTGCGATAATATGCGTATTGAATACATTATCTCATTTTAATAGAAATATCATTTTTATAAGTCAAAATGAAGCTCTCTCACAGATCTATAGGTCTAACGGGTTATACCCATCTCATCTTAGTTTAGTAACCAAGAAATTCAGTCTTAATGACTTTTGAGAACATCGAAATCTTTTTCAGCTCAAATTTTCACATGTCGTTTTGTTGGTCAAAGGGGGGTTGACCGTGGTCTGAATTTGATTTCTATTTTTTGGAATATGATGCACCATGTTATGTTTTTATTTCATCCCCATAAATAGGTTTTCAAAAGTCATATAGTGCAATTTTGGTTTTTCAAACAGATGTTGCTCATCAAGACTTCGATGTTGCACCCAACGGACGTGGGTTGTTCCGTCAACCATAACTTTTTATCCATTTTCAGTTCCTAGAACCATACCAGTCAAAACAAAGCTCACCCTGCTACCGGTACGAGAGGAAAACACCGGTAGGTGAGTACATTCACCGAAGGGTTAGTAAAGGCACATCTACAAAAGCATACCGCATAAAACCATAAGTAAACAAAGGTGATAAACCGAGAGCATATTAACTGAAAGCGTAAAGCTACTTAAGAGAAGCGTTACGTCGAGAAAGAGAAGGCAGAGGGCCGCCGGCACTACTTTGATCAATAACGACACTAATATTAGAGGAGAGTTCACAAATTATCCGAAAGGGGTCACGGACAATGTCATTGTGAGATTAAGACCGAAACCATGGGTTGTTGGAAGAAGAAAGGAGACATCCACTCTAACTGCTTAGTTCCAATACCTATACCGACAAATTAAGACTATAAGCCAAAAGCCAAGCTAATAAGAAGCAAGACGTTATCGAAACCATCATCAAGAAGAAGCTTTAAAGTCATCGAGAAGCATACCGAGAGCATGCTGTCACAAAGTTAGGCTCTCGGATACCAGAAGCCGAGTATAAAAGAAGGAAGGTGACAAATCTAGCTTCATGGCAAATAATAAAGATGAAGAAACTGGAACCGAAAGGTATGAATGCGGACCAAGACCAGTGGTCTCTAAACCGAGAGCCACCAAATTCAAGATTATTAGAATCTGAGTTCGAGCTACCGAGAGGCATGTTTAAGACCCATTCCCAGAAGCCCAAAATTGATATTCCGAAGGCAAGAAGACATCGAAGAAGATATTTGATTAGAATAAAGGCGGCCGAAACCTTTCTGCCGAAACCAAAGGTCACAAGAGCTACTTAAAGCATCTGAGAGAGGCTTTTTCTGGGCTCACAACAAAAGGGGGCCCGATTTGCCTATAAATAAGATCCCAGGGGTCCCATTTTAGGGATATTTTCCTCATTCCTACTATTCTAGGGCTTTCTCTTTTGATGCGGATGTGACCTTGGTAACGTTTCTCTAGAAATACATGATGCTGGTGCCTGATCATAACCTGTCCCTCTTTGCAGTCGATTTTACCTTTTGAACATTGCCCCGTCGAGCGCTTTAGCCTCCTTCAAGGTCCATTCCTCCATGGTTCAAGTTTCGCTGTCTGAAACCCTTTGTTCTTATTGCTTCGGATCTTCTACTTCTTTATGTTTGGTCAGTGCAAATTTTAATGTTAACACTAAAGAGGAAAAGGAAGAGGTAGATGGAATAACAATAGGTCTAAATGTCAAATATGTGAGAAGATTGGACATACTGTCCTAAAATGTTACTTTAGATATAATTCAAATTACTCAAGTAATCAAAGTCAAAGAGGATGTAATATTCCAAGTGCAAACGTTGCACAAGTTATTTAAGATGCCAACAATCAAGAAAGTTCTAACAGAAGTAACAATCAAAGTGACAATGCCAGAATAGAGCACTTGTAAGACAATGGCTGGTATCACTACAACAAAAACACCATATTACAACTTTAATTTTACAACGGTGGTAAAAGCACCGTTGTAATAAATGGGTTTTTACAACGGTGGTAAAAGCACCGTTGTAATAAATGATTTTTTACAACGGTGGTAAAAACACCGTTGTAATAAATGGTTTTTTACAACTGTCAGTTCCCTAAAGTTGTAATAAACATATTTTCAACAACTTTTTACTTTGTTAGTTGTAATAGATGCCCATTACAAACTTCATGTTTATAATATCTATATTTAATAACCAATTATATTAATATTTAATAATAACTAATAATTAATAATAAACTTAGGAATCAATAATATTTATTAATTATTAATAAATAATTACTATTTAATAACTAGTAATTTATTTTTAATAGTTAATGTATGTTAACTGCTTATTAATCAATAATTAGTAACATACATTATCAGCTTTTAATAATTATTAATCGATTATATCTAAGTTGAAATAAGTAAAAGTTAAATAATAACTATTATTAATAAGTAATATTTGATTTGGTAACTCTTTTTCTAATATAACTAATATATACTAATTAATTGCTGATAATTAATAGTTAAATTAGAAATTTGTTTATACTTATTTTTAGTAACTCTTTTTTCTATTTCTTGTATTAGAGACCTATTAAATATTAATAACAACTTCTATTTAATAATTAGTAATATTAACATTTAAGAATAATTCATGTTCAATAATAAATTTACAAATTAATACCAATTACTATTAATTACTATTCGATTAGATAAAAACCGCTTAATTGATGATTAATAAATAAATAAATAAATCATTTGTGATATGTACGTGATGAATATGGGAAATTGTGCATGATTAAAATGGTGAATAAACACACACATTTGTTTGTATATTGTGTATGTGACATAGAAAATTTGTTTGTGTTATGATTTGGGGCTTAAGTGTTATAAGGGTTAATATTAAATCTAAGGGCAAAACGGGTATTGGCAATGGTGAAACCCTAGCCGTATGAATCAAACTAAATAAAAGAAAATAGGCCGTCGGTTTCCATTTCATTCTCTCGTTCTTAAAAAAAAAACTTTAGGAAAAATGGCGAAAGCCCTAGAAACAAAATTGGGGAAAATCAGCAATTGATCATCTCGCACCAAAGCGATGGTCGATACGTGAAGGAGACGGGTTCTGGTGGTGATGCAGCAACGGATCTTCCTTCCACCGACCAGCAAGGCTCCGACCCCTTCACTGTAGCTCCTGGTGGCGTCACTGGTCGAAGCCAATCCTTCGCGCCTCCTTCCAGCTTGCGCGATCGAAGTCATCTCCGTCCTCCATCGCAAGCTTCTCTTTCCAATTCGAAACCTGGAACTGAAAGTAAAAAAAAAAAAAAAAGGGAGAAGGAGGAAGCCGTGACCCCAACCGCCCCTTGACCACCGTCCGTCGCTGTCTAGTCAAGTCACTATCTTTTGGGCTCCAACACCCAATCCGTCGCTCCTGCTTCATTTCCAGCGCTGCGTCTCTATTTAAGGTAAGCATAGCTTACGATTAAATTTATTTCAAGGATCCACTTCACACTTTCATGATTTAGAATTGTTTAGGTTGTGGTTGTTATCATTTGGTTGATTGCTATATATGTGTAATTTCAGTCATTAATCATTGAGTTTTGGCCTTGTCAATATGTTGTTTACATACGTATATCCTACTGTGTATAATAAGTTGAACTTTGACATTTAACATTGGTGGGTATAGTTGATTTTGCATTCACTTGTCCACTGTTTGCCCATTTGCTGTTGCATAACCCGGACGGTGTATCGGTACCCACTTTGAGTTGCAAATGATCTCATCGAATTTGTTGTTAACGCCATATAGTGTTGTATGGTTCTCCTTGTTGTCCATTTGGGTCATATTTGCTTTGTTCTCTTAGTTACAGGACAGCAAACCCGGTAAATAAGAGGCTTGTGAATATTATTTGCTTATTCGATATGTAATGTTTGCATGCATTTAACCTTTGGGTCACCTTATATATATGTATGCTTTCACCTTTTACCACCATATTGAATGCATAACTTCTACATTTGTATGCTAAGTGCTTGGTAACATAGAGTTGAAACTATGTCAAAATGGGAAGTGCTTTAATAAATCAGTAGAGTAATGCTTGAAAACTGTCTAAGTAATGGAAAGGAACATTTTTGTTGTACTGTAGGATAGTATTGCAATTTGCAGGGACACAGTTCGCACAGATATTATTCAATGCAAGTGTTTATTTGTATTATTAGGATATTTTGACTTAGTAATAGTGAACATATATTCCACTGTAAATTGGCATGCAATGGTTGTGGAATTTAGAGATCATTTTTGTTGTTGCAAAGTATAGGATTGACAGTCAGTATTCATTCTCATAAATCATCTATGTTAGTTAAGAATAACAGTCATATAATTTATGTTGAGTCAAAAACATGTTGTCTGACATACATTTTGTATAATGAGTTGAGTAGTTTACTTATGCTTGTCTTATTCCTCTGGAAACTTAAGTTTATGCGCATTTATGGTATGTGTATACATTGGCAATTGTACATTTTATACCTAGTACTGTTTTGGTTGATCATCTTTCTTATAGTCCTTATTAGCTTCTCATGCTTATGTAGAATTGCTTCTGGCCTGCATGCTTGACATGTAGCATACTGAAATTACACTAGTCAAGTATGGTTTTTACATATGTATTATACTTGACCTTGTTATGTTCATGACAGTTTAGCCGTGCATGATGGTATAATAATGCATGATTGTTTATAATATATAACTGAACGTGATTTTTGCTCATGTGAGTATGGTGTTTTGTTAGCTTGCCGCGGCAAAGCTTTGCACTGCTATTTACAGTGCAAAGCTTTGCTGCAGCAAAGCTTTGCACACTGTGCAAAGCTTTGCCAAAGCTTTGCTGTGCAAAGCTTTGCCAAAGCTTTGCTGTGCAAAGCTTTGCTGTAGCAAATCTTTGCACTGCAAGTAGCAGTGCAAAGCTTTGCGGCAGCAAGCTTTGCACTGCAAAGCTTTGCCGCGGCAAAGTGATTGCACTGCATAGCTTTGCCACGGCAAAGCTTTTCAGTGCATTGTATATAACAAAATGAATCATCCAACGTTACATGCATTGTATATAATGGTCAGGTTATTTACGTATATAATGGTTTGAATGCATTGTATTAGCTGTTTATTTTGTGCACTCACATTTTTCCAATTTTTGTTACATGCATAAATCTATACTGCAGCACTAACAGTTTGATAATTTCTTTCTTAGGAATGGATATTAAGGAGAAAAAGGAGCACAAGGAGATTAACAGGAGCAGAAGAAAGTTAGAACTGTTATAAAGTCTTTGTATCTTCAGTTTTGTCAATGTATTATGTAAAAAAAATGATGAGTTTGAAATTAATAATATATTGTTTTGGTTCATGGTTTAAGTTTGTTTGATATTTTCATTTTTGTAGATAATATGTTCTGCAATGAATTCTTTTATTAGTAATATGTATATAATTTGTGGATATATTACAATTGTAAAATATAAAAATTGTAATAAAATGTAAAAATTAAAACAACAACGGTGCATAACTGTTGTAATAAACTTATTACAACGGTGGAAAAAAGTTGTAAAATATACATATTACAACGGTCTTGCAACAGTGCAGAAAAGTTGTAAAAGATATTAGGCTATTACAACTTCTTAAGACACGACGGTTTGCCCACCGTTGTAAAAACCCTATTACAACGGTGTTCCACCGTTGTAATAGGGTCATTTTGTTGTAGTGTATCCTTACTCAGGCGAAACAAATCACATCACAAACAACATTGATAACTTGAATCTTGGAAGCAAGGAATATTGAGGTAATCAATTAATCTCAATGGACAATGGTAAGTGCATTAGAATCACTCGTATTGGTGATGCATGCTTAAAGGGTAAAAAAAACTGTATTTGCATAATTTACTTATGGTATCAAAAATTACCAAAAGTCTAATCATTATATCTTAGTTTGTTAGGGACAACGAAGTTTATTTTGAATTTTTCCCTAAATACTGCCAAGCTATAGAAATTCTAACTAAGGATTTATTCTACAGTGTGATGTCATTAATGGGATATATAGGTTTAACTTTTTTAAATTTTAAATAATTGTTAATAAAGGAAAAAGTTATGTTGCTAATGACAACAACAGTGGAAACGTGATTGTAATGAACAAGAATGATAGTAGTAAAATTATTTTCGATCTTTGGCATTGTAAATGTGGACATCCAAGAGTGAGAACTGTTTTGAAAATCATATCTGATAATAAAATTATATTCAAACCTATTTATCTACCTTATGTTTGTGATTATTGACAAATGGGAAATTTTGATAAACTTCCTTTTAATCATTCTAGCATTGAGTACCCTGAACCATTGCAAATGACAGCTACTGATTTATAGGATCCAACACCCATCTACTTTGATTTTGGTTACAAATATTACATATATCCTTTTTTATGCTTATACTAGGTTTACTTGGATTTTTTTTCTTAAAAGATAAATCTGAAATTACAATACCATCATAAACTTCATAACTATGATTGAAAGGCAAGTTAACTCTCAAGTTAAAGTCATTTAGTCAGATGGTGACAATGAGTTTAAAAGTTTGAGTATTTATTTCCAAAAGAAAGGTATCATTCATAGGATACATGTTCTTATACTTCTCAACAAATTGGGCTAGTTGATAGATAGCACAGGCATATAGTAGGGCGTAGTTTGACATTATTAGCTCAGGCTAGTATGCCATTGAAATTCTGACTTGAAGCCTTTAATACATCTATGTATTAGTCAGTAGACAACCAACAGATGTATTAAAGGGTTCAACACCGCTACAAAAGCGATATAATGTCAAGCCAGATTATCAAAGTCTTTATTCCTAAAGAAAAAAAGAAAAGAAAAAAAAGAAAAGAAAAAAAGAAGAAGAAAAAAAAAGAGAAAAAAAGGATTATATGTAATGATAATCCATGGGTATCCAACATTGCTAGTACATCTAGCGTTAGTGTGCAAACTCGCCAAGCTCTATCCCAACTCCCACGTAAGTCGTAATGCAATGCATTGGTTATATCTTGGTCTCATTTCATGAGTTGGACACCTAAGGATTACCGAACCTCATGTAAGTCGTAATGCAGTGTAGGGGTTGTATACCTAGGTGTTTGTAAATAATAACAATGTAAATATTTTTCATAATAAAGAGAGAGTAAGCACTTGAAATCCAAGCAACTTATTCACTTATTTGACCTAACTTGTTAACCGAAAGGAAATTGAGATGCCATTTTACGATTGTTGATATCGATTATAGAATTTATTTTATATTTGCACTATATTTCTACCAAAACAACTGGCCAAGCTGGAGGAGTTTGTGACGATAACCTGACTTTTGTTTGAAGTATTGATTAGTAACGGACTTAAATTTCATAGTGACGACACAAGGTTGTGTTTAACTCATTCGAGTCATATTTAAAAGTAAATTACCCATTTATAATTTTTTTTTGAAAACTTGCATTTATCTTGTAAATATTTTCAAATCTTGCATTTTGTATTTTTTTTTTTTTTGCATTTAACTTTTGGATTTTGTGGGTAGTATCCGCTGAAATCCTCACGAGACAACACACGTCCTACTAGGGACACCCAGAGGTTTAACAGCTTGTTGCATATGCTCAATGCAATCGTCCTCCCGTAGAAAACGGATTTAGCTTAGTTTTTCATTTTTTCAGTTTATTCGAGGACGAATAAGATAATAGGTATGGGGTTGATGTGCACGTAAAAATGCACATTTGTATTCATATATTTATTCTTGTTTAGTGTAAATAAATGTCATATGTGGGTATTTTATCATGTTTAAACCATAATTCAATTGATTTCAAAACATCATGCATTCATCTTCATATAAGAGAAAAATGGTCATTTTTGTGCTTATGTTATTTTGAGAATTTTTACTTGGACATTTTTCATGTTTTTGTAGAAATTTAATGCATGTAGAAGAGGACTTCATAAAGATATATATGCATACAAAGGAATGAAGAGGAAATAATTCTCGTACATGATCATGGAGGACCCTACCTACCTTTCCAATTACATAATTCTACACTTTGAAGCTAATGGAAAAATAAGTGGATGTTAAAGCTTCATGAAAATTTGATGATGTATTAATTAAAGCTTAATGATTACTTGATGGCCATACTTCCTAAAGCGCATTTTTTCTTTCATTTCATATTTAGCTCTCAACTTAGTTTATAGTTTCAATTAGTTTTTGTTAATTAAATCAATCCAAAGTTTGTTTTAATTTGACTGAATATAATTAAAATTACTTCTTTCCCTGTGGGCCGACTCATACTCGCTAACGTTCTACAAGTGTACGCCGCGCGCATGCGGTTTATTACACTTCACGATCGTGCTCTAATTCATAGAATATTCGTCGTCGAACAGTCAATCCCCCTTTGACCATTAATACGACGCGTGAAAAATTGAGCTAAAAAAGCTTTCGATGTTCCCAAAAGTCATTAAGATTGAATTTCTTGGTTATTGAACTAAGATGTGATGGGTGGAACCTGTTAGACCTATAGATCTATGAGAGAGCTTCCTTTTGACTGGTTATGGTCCTAGCAACTCTAAATAGATAAAAATTTATGGTTGACGGAACAACCCACGTTTGTTGGGTGCAACATCGAAGTCTTGAGGTGCAACATCTGTTTGAAAATCCAAGATTGCACTGTATGGATTTTGAAAACTCGTTTATGGGGATAAAATAGAAATATAACATGGTGAATCTTATTTCAAAAAATAGCAAATCAAATTCGGAACACAGTCAACCCCCCTTTGACCAACAAACGACATGTGAAAATTTGAGCTAAAAAGCCTGCGTTGTTCCCAAAAGTCATTAACATTGAATTTGTTGGTTACTGAACTAAGATGAGATGGGTGGAACCTGTTAGTCCTATAGATCTATAAGAGAGCTTCGTTTTGATTGGTTATGGTTCTCGTAACTCTAAATGGATACACAGTTATGGCTGGCGGAACAACCCACATTTGTTGGGTGTAACATCAAAGTCTTGAGGTGCAACATCTATTTGAAAATCCAAGATTGCATTGTATGACTTTTGAAAACTCGTTTATGGGGATGAAATAGACATATAACATAGTGCATAATATTCCAAAATATAGTAAATCAAATTTCTTGGTTTCTAAACTAAAATGAGATAGGTGGAACCTGTTAGTCCTATAGATCTATAAGAGAGCTTCGTTTTACAAAGTTATGGTTGACGGAACAACCCTGGTCTGTTGGGTGCAACATCGAAGTCTTGAGGTCCAACATCTATTTGAAAATCCAAGATTGCATTGTATGACTTTTGACAACTCGTTTATGGTGATGAAATAGAAATATAACATGGTGCATCATATTCAAAAAAATGGTAAATCGAATTTCGACCATGGTCAACCCGTGCTTTATGGGGACGAAATAGAAATATAAGATGAGAAAACTCGTTTATACATCCATTTAAATGTATTTTATTTCACTTTTCACTCTACACCTACTGAAATTACAAGAACTACTTGATATTCAAGTCTCTGCGTTGGTAACGATCGAATCTCTCTTTGATACAAATGAAGAAAAAAATCCTATTGCAAATAGCTCTCTTCATATAGCCAAATTAATTTGCAAATGAGCTTTCGAATCGTGAGTAGAAATATAACTCGTTAAATAGAAAGATACTAGATTGACCAATTCAATCCCCTAATATCGATGGATCAGTTAAGTCCTCCAAATGCTTGAGATTTCTTCAAAGTTCCTCAAGTTTAGTTATGTTAACCGACTTTTTGGTCCAGTTCCCAGGAGAGTAGCAGGCGCGCTCAACTCAACATACCTCGTGAAGCTGAGGTCGAAAAGGAGCACACAGAAGTGAAGGAAACATGATCAAAAAGGGATTACAGCGCTTATGGCCTCACGGCATGTAGAAGACGTCCACAAACCAAGGCCTCGGACCCCGAAGGAGTTACGATCCTCGACCACCCGGTCCCGGGACCCTCGCACCCCCCAGAAGGACCTCACCCGGGCATGACGTGAAATTCGCACCTAGCCGGGTGCGAAGTCTCACACCCATGCCTGGGTTCGAAATTTCGAACCCAGTGGGTGCGAGGTCTTGAGCCCAGCGGGTGCGAAAATCTCGCACCCCTAGCCAGGCTCAAAATACCGAGCCCAGCTGGCGCGAAATCTCGCGCCCACTGCTGGGTTCGAGATTCCGAACCCAGCGGAGCGAGATTTTGCGCTCGCGCCTGGGTTCGAAATTTCAAACCCAGGGACTCGAAATTTCGAACCCATGCTCGGGTTCGAAATTTCGAGTGCGCAGGGGTTGTCGGCTCGAATTTCCTGCATGTGGTCCCTATTCCTACCTAATCCTACCTACCCCTACCTACTCCCACTCCTATAAATAGCCCATGGCCTCATACTTCAAAGGGGTTGGATTTTCTTCACTTGAGACCTTCCTAGAGCTACATGAACTCCATTAATGGAATCTCCTATTTGAGAAAGAAGGAGAATTAAATATTCTTTTTCCCAAACACCTAGCATATTTCAATTATGAAAGTGAATGTAATGAGCATAGCTCTACCTTGTAGTTCTTGAGTGATTAATAAAAGTTCAACATCCTTCCAAAGTGGATGTACGCCTAATCCGCGGCCGAACCACTATAAATACTTGTGTCATTTACTGCTTTCTCTTACTTAGTCTCGCGACCAAATTAACTAATCCTAGTACTAGGAATCTTTGGTGTTTACGACATTTTTTGCCATCAACATTTGGTGCTTTCATTGAGAATCTGAATTCAAGATTTGCGTCTTTCTTCCACGTTATCATCTCGACTTCGACAAGCTTAAGGTTCCTCGCCCAACCTGATGTTGAGTCCGCTTACGATGGTAAAGAAGTCAAAGAACGAAATGGTCAGCTCTTCGGCCGTAGCCAAGGCCGGTACCTCCCAAAAACCTCAACTGGTAGATGTCCCGGCCCCTAATGAATCTGTCCCTCCTGTGGTAGACCCCGCAGCGCCTGTTACCCAGGCTCAAATTCACGCGCTTAATGAGAGATGTGAAAACACCGCAGTCGAGCTCAACAAGCATAACGCGTTGTCGCCCATCTTCAGCTAACCCGGAACAATGCTCGACCCTGACCAACCGCATCGGAAACTTCCTCTTTCGAGTCAAGGGGCCCATACCAAAGGAGAAGATTCACCCTCATCAACCATGTCGTCGCTCGTACCAATGCCCTCGACAACGGTAACGGTCATGCTAACGGGAATGGGAACGGCAACGGCGACCGGACCATAGTCACATACAACGAGGGGGCGCAGTACCGAGACTACTCTCGCTTAATTATCAATGACGGACCAGATCCTACAAACCAACCTCTTACTCAACACAACCCAATGGCTGCTAATTAGGGTGAAGGGCCCACTGTTCCAACGGCCCGCGCTCCTCCAAAACAGGACCCACATCACCCCTCTCCGCCTCACCATCCACTAGACCCAATCATAGATGTCGAGGACATGGAGATATCCATCATAGCAAACGACCTCGCAATAGGACTCCGGAGCCGCGTCAAAATCCATAGATCCCAATGGCGGATCCCCATCCAACTTACCTTCCCGACATTATACGAAGGGTCACGAGGGAAATGCGAGGGGGCGCACACGGCGCATGGGAAGCCCACATTAGGAGTAACCCCTTCATAAAAAGAGTAAATGAGGCCGAATGGTCGAGGCGCTTTAGCATGACACAAATGCCACCCTACGATGGTACCACTGATCCTTGTGCCTTCTTGAATCGCTATGAATGGAAAATGGACTCGAGCCGGTGCGATGATCAAGCCAAATGCAAATGCTTCATAGTCTTCGTATCTGGAACCGCTTTACTTTGGTTCTCGTACCTCCCTCTTGATTCCATTAACAACTTCGGACAACTAGAAACAGATCTGGTCAAGCAATTCAGGGTGCATATCCCAACTCCGAAGAATGCCCTCACCTTATCCAACCTATACCAGGGGCCTGTCAAGTCACTTAGAAGCTCCCTTTCCCGGTTTAACATAGCTCTCGCCAAGGTCGAGGATCCGGACCCTCGCACCATACTCTTTCAACTAGCGAAAGATGTCCTCCCTACTTCAAGTTCGGAGCCTGGATCGATCGAAAGCAGCCAAAGAGCCTTAACGCCTTCTATGAGAAGGCAGACCAATACTTGTGCCAAGAAGAGGCGAGGCGGAACAGGCTTTCCGCCACAAGTCGTCCCTATGACCCTCAAGCAGATACCACCAATAACCAATTCAGAGGTAGGCGAGGCGGGGAGCCCTTCGACCAAAACAAGGGGCAGGTCCCCAAAGACAAAAACCTATCAATGGCAGGCCAGATGGATGAAATAACGGGCAAGCCCCAGCAGAATTAAGAAATCCCGGCCCTCGCCAAGCTTTCGAGACCTACAACCCGTTGAATGAAGACATAGAGACAATCAACTTGGAAACATGTAACACCCTGCCACACAAGAAGCCGCGCACCAGAGAATCAACTGACCGCGAGAAGAACACCGGGACGTATTGTCGATACCATGACATGTACGGACACGACACCATCGAATGCCGCCAACTTAGGGATGCAATCGAGAAACTTATTCGCGAGAAATGGCTCGAGCAATATGTCCAAGATCCCTTTGCCACCAAGGAAAACTCACAGCCTCCAGCGCCAGCTCCACAAGCAACCGCCAAGGGAGTTCCAGGACCCTCTAACCCAAGATGAGGAATCGTGATCAACACCATATGTGGCGGACATTACCCCACACATAACAATTTTCGAAAAATGGAGGAATATGTGAGTTCCATAAACATGCTACTTACGAAGCCTGCTCCACTCTCCCTGAGTCCATCCCATCCAAGCTACAAAAAACCATGCGGGACGACATCGTCTTCCGAGAAAGGGAATCGATAGGGGTGGAAATCCCGACCACCGATCCATTAGTCATCACTGCCCAGATCGGTGCCGCTTCCGTTCGGAAGGTCTTAATCGACTCAGAAAGCTCAGTCAACATCATTTTTAAGGCCGCCTACGACCAGATGAAATTGGAAACGAATGACTTGAAGCTGTGTCATGCTGCAATTCACGGCTTCAATGGGGCCTCTAGTTCCCCCGTAGGAATGATCGACCTACCCGTAGAATTGTGCGAGGGGGACCGAAGCCGAGTCCGGATTCTCACTTTCATGGTCATAGACATCGAATCCCCCTAAAACGCTTTCCTAGGGCGCCCCTTTCTCACCAAATTCCGAGTTTACATGGCACCATGGTCTCTCCTAATGAAATTCCCGACGGAAAATGGGATAAGAACCGTCAAGGGCGACCAAGCAAGCGCTAGGGAATGTTACGCAATAGAATGGAAGAATGCGTGCAATGAGGACAAGGGCAAAGCCGTGCCCACTCCTTCTAGCGCCAAGAATGTCTCTGCATAGCAATCAGCGGCATTTGGGCCCTAACTCAGGCGCCACTCCTGTCTTTCCGATGACCTCGACCCATGGAAGGACGAAGAGCCCGAATACGAGAGGGCTACCTCGGTCGAATCCACAGTGGACGTTCCTGTCAACCTCGACGACCCTACAAGGGTGTTGAAGGTAGGGTCACAACTCCACCCACCAGTTAAAGAAGATCTCATATGCTTCCTAAAAGCCAATTTAGACGTGTTTGCATGGACTCACTCCGACATGAAAGGCATCGACCCCGCAATTGCTTGCCATTCCCTAGACTTAGATCCCAGAATACCTCTAGTTAAGCAGAAATGCCGCTTTTTAGGGCCCGAGAGGTCCAAGGCACTCGAAGAAGAGGTGGGTCTCTGCTCAACAATAGCTTCATCCGCGGAGCTGACTACCCTGAATGGGTTTCCAGTCCAGTTCTGGTTAAAAAAAGCCAACGGTAAGTGGCAAACATGCATCGATTTCTCCAATCTGAACAAGGCATGTCCTAAGGACAGCTTCCCGCTCCCGAAGATCTATCGACTAGTCGATTCGACCGCCGGATACCAACTATTATCCTTCATGGACGCCTACTCAGGCTACAACCAGATCCCGATGAGCCTCCGCGACCAAGATCATAACCGACCTTGGGCCCTACTGCTACCGTGTTATGCCCTTCGGCCTAAAAAATGCCGGCGCCACTTATCAACGAATGGTTAATCAACTCTTTAAAAATCAAATCGGAAAGTCCATGGAGGTGTACGTGGACGATATGCTAGTAAAATCTAAAATATCAAGCGATCACGTCCATAACCTCTCCAAAATGTTCGATGTCCTTCGCTAGTACGACATGAAACTCAACCCCCTAAAATGCTCCTTTGGAGTCGCCTTAGGAAAATTCTTGGGTTTCATTGTCAATTCATAGGGCACTGAATCTAACACAAAAAAAATCCAAGCTATTCAGGACATCCGACTCCCCGAGAACATCAGGGATGTTCAAAGTCTGAACGGAAAGGTCGCCGCTTTAAGTCGGTTCTTCTCTAAGGCCACCGACAAGTGCATCCCCTTCTTCGATTTACTCTGAAAAGGGAAACGCAATTTCGAGTGGACCACCGAATGCGTCTCCGCATTCAAGGAACTTCTGGATCACTTAGAGCGGCCACCTATCCTCTCTAAGCCTATAGACCATAAGGAATTATATATGTATATGGCTGTTTCGGCGCAGGCAATCAGTTCGGCACTAATATGCCTTGAAGACCGCACTCAACGGCCCGTCTACTATATCAGCAAGCGATTAACGGGGGCAGAGAAGAACTGCCCGAAGCTAGAGAAGCTGGCATTCTGCTTATTGATTTCCTCTAGAAATCTCCGACTATACTTCCAATCGCATACCATAAAAGTTTTCACTGACCAACCATTGCACCCGGTCCTACAACGACCCGAGGCATCAGGGCGATTGCTAAATTGGAGCATAGAGTTAAGCCAGTTCGAGATAACCTTCATCCCCCAACGAGCCATCCTCGTCCAAGCCCTCGCGGACTTCATCGTGGAGTTCACAGCCCCCGAGGAGGATCCCACAATGAATGTTGGAACTCCCGATGCCAAGTGGAGATTGTTCGTGGACGACTCCTCTAACAGAAAATGCTCCGGAGCCGGAGTCGTACTCATCACTCCCGAGGAACGCCCGATGTATTACGCTTTGAGGCTGAATTTCCCCGCTACTAACAATGACGCGGAGTACGAGGCCTTAGTCGCCGGGCTTAGAATCGCAATCGAACTCAAGCTAGAGACTGTCCACATCTTCTCTGATTCGCAGCTTATCGTCCGACAAGTACTGGGAGAGTATCAAGCGAAAGAGGGATGACTTGCCCAGTACTTGGCCCGAGTTCAGGGGCTACTCGTCAACCTCGAGCGTTTCACCATCACCTATATCCCACGCAAACAAAATGAAAAAGCGGATTCCCTCGCTAGAATGGCAAGCTCTGAAGATCCGCAACTTAACGAATTCTCCCCGATTGAAGTCCTCAACTCTCCAAGCATTAAGCAAGGGCAAGATGATACAATTTTGAGCACCGAACCCGAGCCTGAGTCCTGGATGACACCGATCAGAAATTACCTGCAGCACGAGACCCTACCAAAGCACTATAAGGAAAGGCGCGCGCTCACTCGCCAGTCAGCCCGTTACCTTCTTATGGATGGGGTACTCTACCGCAGAGGTTTTTCTGTTCCCTTGCTCCGGTGCGTAGCTCACGGTGATGCCCTCCATGTACTAAGCAGTGTGCATGAAGGCAAATGTGGCGATCACACTAGGGGACAGACCCTGGCCAGAAAGATTCTCATGCATGGTTATTACTGGCCCACGCTTGATCAAGACGTCGCAGACTATGCTCGCAAGTGCGATAAGTGCCAGCGCTTCTCCAGGATTCCACGATCCCTGCCTACCGAACTGTCTCAAATGGTCAGCTCATGGTCGTTCTCCATGTGGGGAATCGACATCATCGGAACTCTTCCCATGGCCAGAGGCGGGGAACGATACGCCGTCGTCGCAGTGGACTATTTCACCAAGTGGGCAGAAGCTAAAGCTCTCGCCACCATAACCATGAAGAAGATGATCAACTTTGTCGTCCGCAACATCATTACCCACTATGGAGTGCATCAGGCTATCAACTCTAACAACGGCACTCAATTCGAGAGCACCAAGTTTAAAGCTTTCTGTCAGCGCCACGACATCGATAAAATATTCTCAGTGGTGGCTCATCCATAAGCCAATGGGCAAGTCGAGGCGGTTAACAAGGTCATCAAATCCATCATCAAGAAACATCTGGAAAAGGCTGGGGGCATGTGGGCATACGAACTCCCTCTAGCTCTATGGGCTTACCGCACCACCCACAAGACAACAATCGACCATACCCCTTTCACCCTCGCATACGGATCTGAAGTCGTCATTCCCATTGAGCTCAAGTTACAATCCCATAAAGTCACATATTTCGATCCAAAGACAAACCAAGATTTACTTCTGGGATCACTCGACTTGCTGGAAGAAAAAAAGGAACGAAGCCGATATAAGAGCCACCGCCCAACGACAGCAAGTAGCCCGATACTTCAATTCCAGAGTCCGCCACAAGGACCTCAACGTCGGCGACCTCGTTCTAAAGCTAGTTTTTCCCCTCCCAATAGGCCTCGCGCCTCGCTAGGAAGGCCCATACTCCATACATCGAAAACTCAGTGATGGAACCTTCAGGCTCTCCACCGTCGGCGGAGCTGAACTCCCAAGGGCATGGAACAGCGAACATCTCCGCCGCTACTTTACATAACTCAGTTTACGTTGTTTATGTTTTTCAAATAATGTTCTGTTTTTTTCAGAAATCCAAGGCATTTAAAGGCTGTTACTTCCAAAGTTATTAGTAGAAATGGTGTTCAATTTCCTATCTCTCTATTGTTTACTTCTCACGTAATGAGTCTTGTTTTCCAACAACCAACTCGATTCACGCCTGCGAAAACCGCATCGGCGCCCCGGGCACGGGAGCCGGCACGGCCATCCCAATTTCTAGGCAACATTGAGTCTGAAACACTTGGCTACGATCGACACCCCGAGCACGGGAGCCGGCAGCGCTACTCGAATCGTCGGCACGCGACGCGATCGAGTATAAACAACCCCTAACTCGAACCTCGGCTCAGTGCCGAGGCCGAGGATAAATCGTCTGCGTCCTAGTCCAGGCAGTTTGGCGCCACTCAGCGATCGACTAAGATCGACGCAAATCTCTCTTTGTCGGTTGCGGGTGTCGGTCGAATCTTGGCGCAGCACCAAGACCGACCTTAAATCGTTTCTTCCTCTTAGCTCTCAAGGCTAGGGGGCAGCCCGTGGCCATGATCGGACCTTACGAGCTGATGATCGAGGCTGAAAACTACGCCGACGAATAAACGACGTCTGGCGGCTCACCACAACCCGATGAACGCTTGGAGAGCCACCCACCTGGCAAACCGCATAACGCGACGCCCTTCGCCTTCGCTATACTTGGGTCTAACCCCGGGCCACCCAAAACAGCAGGCGCACAGCCTGGTTTCACAAACTACGGGTTCCTTGAGCTAAGGGAACTTACTAAAACCAACGCTCTACCTCACCTCTCTGGAATAATTCACCCAGAGACGGCCACTAATCGCTTTTGTGACAAGTGTAACGATAAGTAAGTTTATGCAAGTACAGGACGTTGGAAAACATAAAAAGAACATCCGAACAATTGACATAAACATCGATCTTTACTAATTAATATTTCCTTTTCACACACACACACACGCTGAACAAACTACATGTCTAACACTTTTACTTTCTAATGACAGGGTGTACATGAGAACCACCCCATGTCTTAAAAAACCAACAGCGAGGGCCATATTCGCGTAAATTATCGGCCTACACTACAAAAATAACAGTAACTTCTACTTAGGCCACTAACACTAATCATGTCTTTTCTTCAGTTGCTTGTTCTTTTTTGTAGATTCAGCACTCGATGGTTCATCGCCGGCACCAGACCTCTTCCGACTAGATCCCTTCTGCTCGATCGACCCTTCGGGGGAGTAACCAACTCACAAGTGACAGAGAGGCGGCGGCCCCCTACACTATCACCGCTAGAAATCTCTGTGACGTCAGTAGTAACGGCATGCGGAGTGGGCATGGGAACATTCCCAGTGATAGGATCTTCGACGACCTCGTTCTTCTACGGGATCTCCTTTCCTTCCCGCTCGACCCTCTCCGTCTCCTGCACCCTCTCATGTTGGGCCACCATCTTGGCCTCTTGGGTCGCCCCATTGATGACATTATGGACACGTCGGCGTCCACTGAACCTCTGGCCAGGGAACTCTGTCCGTCAACCACCTCTCCTTCCTCGTTGAGAATGCCCACCATGCTAGGAGTTACTCTTATGTCAGAAAAGGTGTCAAGTTGGTCGACGCCCTCTCCAGCCTGTATCCCTACGAGGCCCGGCCCGGTCTCAGTCACTTGGGGGATCACAGGGGCGGGATCCGCTGCCGTCGTAGACTTAGGAGCAACTGCACAACAAAGACACAACCTTTTTAGTCCACAAATTCGGTAATCACCTCATTCTCAGGCATGCAAGGTAAAAGGAAATTACCTATGGTCAAGGGTGGCGTAGGAATGATAGGTAGGGTGCTTGCGGCGATAGGTGAAGTGAGGCTAATATCCCCCAGTGTCGAAAAGTTGGGATTGTACTCGGTAGCGGTGCGGGCCGAAGCCTCAGGACCACCCACTATGGCAAACCCGGGAGCCAAGGACTGATAAGAGCTCCCCCCTGCAAATGTTTCCGTCACCATCACGCTATCGGTCGGCACGAACTTCCCCTTCTCCTGAGCGAGCCTCGCCAACCTTTCGTTCTCAACATCTTCTCGCAACAGCCTTCATCCTTCCTCCAGCTTCTCTCGTTCACTACTATCCAGAAGAACATTTGCAAGCTGGCGCTCATCTAAAGTGCTTATGTCCACTTGATGCAAGAAAGCCTTGTACGGAATCAACCTCTCCCAAGTTCTAGCAAGCTCGCGGGGTAGTCTTCGACCCACGAAATCCCTCTGAATCTCAAAGCCTTGACATACATACTATGAATACTTTCCTCGAAGGAGGACCCAACACGAAACTCCACATCTCTCAGCTACTCCCTAAGTAGCTCTATCTCCCACAAATACTCGGCCTTTATACCCTCGGACTCGCTCAACATGTCCTTGTTGCTGGCTTCGGCATCCTCCTTCGCCTTTCTCATCACCTCAAGTTGCCTCTTCAGCTCAGCGACTATGGCATTCTAAGCCTGCAATCTCTCATTTTCCTCCCTCAAAGCAGCGTTGTTATTTTGGAGTTCGGTGACCCTCGCATTGTCTTTTTCCAAAACATCACACGCTCGCTTTAGATCGGCTTTGTCCTTTTTTAGAGTCGTGGTCTCGGTAGTTAGATCAACCATGGTGGCTTTATAATTCGAAATGGAATGCTCCGACTCCCTCTTCAGTGTATCATAAGCCTGCATCATCTCAGCTGCAACGGCAGAGCTAACAACAAAGGGTCTGACAGAGTATAAAAGAGAACTTACAATGCGGGGAATGGGCGTACCTATCCTCTTATTCAAGGCTTCGATGGTGGTCTTCACGATAGCAAATTGCCGGTTCTTCTTTCTGATTAGTTCTGAAAGCCCAAAGGAATACCTACTGAACTCGTTAGTTTGATGATACGAAGCTTTCACGTGCTCCCATACCTCCCTTGACTGTCGGTCGGGAGCCGGACGGAGGTCGGGCACAAACTTTAACTCGTCAAAGTAGTGTCAAGGAAAGTGATGCTTCAAGAATGCCCTTCGATCCTCTATGGATAGCTCTTGTAACTGGGGTCCCGTCAAGTCTGGCACCTCTATCTTGGTCTCTCTCTCCTGCCTCGACTAGCCAAGAGATGCCCCATTTTCCCTAGCAAGATGAACGGGAGGTGGAGGGGCGACCGACGGAGAAGCTGTCGAAGGCAAAGGTCGAGAGTCGCCTATGTTAAGCCGAGTATCCCCCACGGACACGCGAATGAGAGGAGGATGAGGAGGTGTCGGAGATCGCCTAGATCGATCCCGGTCTCGATGGCCGCTGCCTTGTTCTAACGGACGTGGAGCACCATACAAGTTGGCGGATCGGCAGAATCTCTCGAAAGAAGAACTCTGGGGAGGCTGGCGATCCTCGCGCCCATAACTTCGTCCACTGCGTCCTCCTGCCATATCACCTGCCAGTAGAACAAGCCGAAGTTAGTCAAGTAACTCACGCAGGCCGAACATCTATGCTATGCAGTTTTATGGATGTATGCCCTAAGTGTTCTCTCAACAAACCAGATTGTGGTCCAATCGAGGAAGTTAAACACTTAGCAGCACAGGAAAATTCTTCCAGGCTCATTGTATTCGGCCATGGAGTCACTACAAAAGTCAGTCCCTTTAAACCGTCAAATTGGCCTGTGGGTTCAAGCGAGGCAGTGGCCCCTGAGTGACTAGCAGGAGACAACGCTCCTTCCCCCTCCCCTGTCAGAGGCGGGACGGGAGTGCTCGGCAGCCCCTCATCTCTGGCAACTTCCTCTGGACCATGAACCTCGCCTCCGCGCACATATCCTTGAGGCGGAGCAGTCCTTTGCGATTCTCCTCCCGTTGGGGGCGTTTTCCTCTTTCACCCAAGAGGGGAAGAGCCTGCCGCAACTCCCTTCTTTGGCACACTAATAGCAACCGCAGACCTAATCAAAGCCCGGCTGTCCGACAGCAACCCAGCGCGGCGGAGGCGATCCTGACTTGTCACGGTACTGGTGTCACAAAGATTCTCCGGTATCGCCCGCAAAGCAATAAGGCATTGCCGGTATTCATCTCCAGTCGGCGCCTTTGGATTTCTTGCCATATTTCATTTAAAACCATGAATAAAGGAAGGAATCCCAAATCTACGGCAAGGAGCGGAGTTAAAGAAACACTTACTTCCCTCGATCCACCTTCTAGCAAATCCAGGAGGACAACTAACGAAGAACCACTCGCGCTTAAACACTGACAGCCTGGGCCACGTCCGAACAAAGAATTTTGTGGCTGCTGTCGCTTCCAAAAACAATTGAGAGGGGGAGGTAGTGCTCGTTTTCTTTAGGCGGAATAAATATAGGATGTCGTCCCCAGTGGGCTCCCTGTTCAAAAACTCGCGAAAGAGAACGTAAGTCCACAAGAGAGAAGCATAAGCATTGGGGTGTAGCTGTGATGGCGCGAGACGAAAATAGAACAACATGGCCCGAATAAAGTTATTAGTCGGGTGCTCGCACCCAGCTAGGCAAGCTTGTCGGTTCCAGGCAGTAAGACCCTCGGGCGGTATATGAGCTTTGTCATCTCTCCCGGGGACATGGGAATCACCTACCGGTACGTTAAATCGCACCGCCTTCTTCCTGACCGCAGTAGCATCCAGGCACGATGGTACTAAATCAATGGGATTCTCCAAAATCACCACATCGGGCAACATGTCCGGAGCTACCGGAGGTACGGGCTCATCCTCGCCCATTATGTCTACATTCTCGACCTCTTCAGTCACGACCGGGGAATATTGTCTTTTAGCTTGCTCCCCGTGCTCGGACGATTCGGGCGAGTTGGTCGAATGAGAAGAAGTCGATCCTTTGGTGGTGGTCTCAAGCTCGCTGCCAGACAAGTCACCTCTAGAGGAAGGTTTGGATATGTGCAAAGTGGGCTGGAAAGCCTCGGATTCCATAGTTTTTCCGGTCCTTGATTTGGTCTGCATCTTTAGTTATACTTTAACGCATTAGTGTTAGAACGGGTAGTATATTGACTTGTACCCCTTGTGTTGGTGACAGCTAATATGTGTGTGTAATGCTATGCAAGGATGAACTACATAAAGAAAGTTCAAAACGATTCGTAACAGTCCCAGTCCGGTCGTATGCTCGACCCTATGTGAACAATCCTAAAATCTCGCTCACACAGTTAGCAATATATGCATCGACGCTAAGCATGCAAATCCAGAGGCGAATATTCAGAAGTCAAAGTCCAACGGAAGGATAAATCGGGAACCCGACAACGGTCATGTCACGAACCATGTCGGGCTCGAAATTTCGAGCTTCGAAATTTCGAACCCAGAAGGGTTCGAAGTTCCAAACCCGCCTGGGTTTGAAAATTCGAGCCCCTCTGGGTTCGAAATCTCGAACCCAGACATGGCTCGAGAATTCGAACCCACGGGATTCGTAAATCCGAACTCACGAGGGTTTGATGCTTCGAACCCCCCGGGGTTCGAAAATTCGAACCCATGAGGATTTGAGATTTCGAACCCTTTGGTTCGAAAATCCGAACCCACGGGGGTTCGAAAATTCGAACCTAGCTGGGTTCGAAGAATCGAACCCGAAAGGTCTCGAGGTCTCCGTCGTGGCCCTTCGACCTCCTACCCTTCTCATCACCTCAAATCAAGGCCTCACCTAGTTCGGTTCGAAATTTTGGGTTCGAAGTTATCGGGTTCGAAGCTTTCAACAATGGCGACCGGAGAAAGAAAATTTAGGAGGAAGAAAAGTGAGGGGGCCTATTTATACAAGGAAAAAGGGTCCCTTCACATTCCAGGGCGGGTTCGAGATTTCCGAACCTACTGGGTTCGAAATTTCGAACCCCAGGGTTCGGAATCCCGAAACCCAAGGCTCGAAATTTCGACCCTACTGGGTTCGAAATTTCGAGCTCATGAGTTCCAAAATCTTCCTATATATATATATATGACAATGGTCGCACCTCCAGGATCGGGAACATTGCGACGTTCTGCCTCGTGCACACACTCCGCACGTGCGCATGCCAACTCCTGCGCATCCACAGAGACTACGCACCGCGGATACTCAATGATTCGAGCGCGACACATCCTCGAACGACGACTCATCTACACCGCCAAGGGGAATAAGCCCCACAGCTAACACCTATTTACCTTTGAATTACAGAAAAGACTAATAGCTTCGTCGTTCCCTCAACCTACGCAAAGCACATCATATCAAAGGCAAGACATACTTTGGGGGAGGGCAAATGTTAACGGGCTTTTTGGTCCGATTCCTAGGAGAGCATCAGGCGCGCTCAACTCAACATACCTCGTGAAGCTGAGGCCGAAAAAGGAGTACACAGGAGTGAAGGAAACAGGATCAAAAAGGGATACACTGCTTATGGCCTCACGGCATACAGAAGACGTCTGCAAACCAAGGCCTCGGACCCTGAAAAAGTTACGAGCCTCGACCACCCGGTCCCGGGACCCTCGCACTCCCCTGAAGGACCTCACCTGGGCATGACGCGAAATTCACACCCAGTCGGGTGCGAAGTCTCGCACCCATGCCTGGGTTAAAAATTTCGAACCCAATGGGTGCGAGGTCTCGAGCCCAGCAGGTGCGAAAATCTCGCACCCCTAGCCAGGCTCGAGATCCCGAGCCCAGCGGGCGCGACATCTCGCGCCCACAGCTGGGTTCGAGATTCCAAACCCAGCGGAGCGAGATTTCTCGCCTGCGCCTAGGTTCGAAATTTCGAACACATACCCAGTTTCAAAATTTCAAGTGGGCAGGGGTGACTAGCTCGAATTCTTGCATGTGGTCCCTATTCCTACCAAATCCTACCTACTCCTACCTACTCCCACTCCTATAAATAGCCCATGGCCGCACACTTCAAAGGTGTTGCATTTTCTTCACTTGAGACCTTCCTAGAGCTTCATGAACTCCATTAATGGCATCTCCTATTTGAGGAAGAAGGAGAATTAAATATTCTTTTTCCTAAATACCTCGCATATTTCAATTATGAAAGTGAATATAATGAGCATGGCTCTACCTTGTCGTTCTTGAGTGATTAATAGAAGTTCAACATCCTTCCAAAGTGGACGTAGGCGTAATCCGCGGCCGAACCACTATAAATAATTGTGTCATTTACCGCTTTCTCTTACTTAGTCTCGCGGCCAAATTAACTATTCCTAGTAATAGGAATCTTTGGTGTTTACGACATTTTTTGCCATCAGCAAGTTACTTCATTCTTCTAGTTAATCTTACCTTGATGCACCTAAACTTGTTCATTCATATATTCATTAAAAATATATTTTTTTTGTGGAGGGAATCTATATATCGGTATCATCCATAGACTTAACCAAATTTCTTGTCTTTTTCTCTTAGCTTGATACTTTCTTGATTCATTTATCAATGGACTTGGTCACTTTTCCCTACTTGATTGTTTTTCATATACGATCATCTTATAATCTAACATTCATCCCTTCAACATTTATAGTCCAACTACATTGAAATTGATATGTTGTTTTGCAAAAAAAATCCCGATAACATTGGATGTACTATTTGGTTTTATTGCTTAATATTTTTCTTTTTTTATCAGGTCAAATTCTTTAATTTCTACTTTTTTCAAACTTACGTGTTTTAATCCATATGTTCTCAAGCTTTGTGGTATTCTTTGTTAGGCAATTATTTAGAATAGAATTTTACTATGTATACATATTTTTTTGCCATATACGTATGTTAATTTATATATAGTTCACTAACCTAAATTTTGATGTATTTGGTTTATTCCAAAACTTACGATAATTTATTTCTATTCCAAAACTTATAACTATATTTTTGTCCCATCTTTTATATCTAAGGTGTCATCTATATTTAGGTTTGCATTTTGTCTAGTTATAGTAAAAAAAATTTGCTATCCGTTTAAAATTCTAAAATTTTGCTAGATCTTTTGTTGTGTTTTCACAATTTGTTTCTCTTAAGCATGTATATTTGGACTTACCTCTTCACCTCTATCATTTGTAATTTATTTGAAACAATGTTAAATCCATTTTCCATGCATGTCATATAAAATTTTCATAAGTATGATTAATTTTGAAATTTTTTTACCTTTATATTGTACGATCATAAAACTATGTTATATCAACAATATAGTTCTTTCTATTTAGTTTATTTTTATATTATTAACGTTGAAAAGTAGTAGTTTCGTTATACTTCATAATTTTTTTATAACAATAAATTTCGTTCATTTAATTTTTTTTGACATCTTTCTGTATATTTTTATCCATTTTTATTTATGTATTTCGTAAGAAAAAACAATTGCTGCACGTAAATAATTGCTTTGGCATATTATAAACAGTAGAGCTATAAAACCCGAAACAAATGCCAACGATCACTCGAAAATGCAACAAACGATTCCTGTGAAATTCAGATTTTAATCCTAAAGCAGTCTATACCTTGTACATGCCTGTACATTTCCCCTTTCCATCTTTTGGCATCTCCCAGTTATAAATATGTCATTTTTCTAGTTTGTACAATGGAAAAAAACAACTTATTCTTGCCATTAGGCACATTAATTTACGCCAATGTCTTGAGCATAATAATTAAACTAAATTTTATCTTTAAGTTAGTCGAACTAATAAAAAATTTCATGGCTATATATTTCATAATCATAATCGACCATACAACCATCTTTTATACACAGGTGTTATCTTCTTATATAAGTATATTGTTTCACTATTCATTGCCATTTCTCCAACAATGAGGGCAATTTAACATTGCACAGTTATGACATGTTATATTAAGGTTATATTCACATACAATGCATTGGTACATTAACATATTATGCCTTGTTTTCACATATTATGCATTGGTAGTTCACAAATTATGCATTTGGCATAGTATAAGTCACAATGTGATGCAGAACCGTTGGGAGATGGTACCACATGGCACATATACTGTCCTAGATTGAGTAATTTGTTGTTTTGATAACCGAAAATGGAGATCGAATGTGTAACCGTAAGTGATTACAAATGAACATTGTAAATTCAAACATAACTATGTGATTGATTCAACCATGTAAATCATTATTATTCATATGTATTGTGCAATCAGCTTTCATTGCATCATCCCAAAAGATAAACTACCGTTATTATATGATTAACCACTGTACACATGTAATCAATATTTTATCATCCGATCACAATTTCTCTGTACTCACTTATTCTGAATTTTCAGTAATGCAAGCAGCTAACATTTCACATAATAATAACTTATGGTAAACTGCTTAACTCCCTACCAAATATCTCTGTTCTTCAATCCTACAAGGAAAAAATGTATGCAGTACTTAGTTGTTGCTAGTGGTTATTTTTAGTCTGACCAATACTCAACAAAACATACTCATATAAGAACCTGGATTACTTTCTCACATAGGTAAGCATATCATCTGTACAACAATGAATAAGTTATCCTTTTTTTGGTGCACATTACTAGTATTTTTTCTTTCCTTGCATTATGCAAGCAAATGAGACGCCACAACTTACTTAGTCGGAGGCAATGATGGCTGGGATCCTAGCACGGATTTAGGTTCCTGGATTGCAAACAAGACATTTCATGCTGGAGGCATGCTATATATGTGCTTCTTTTCTAAATTTAAAACAAAATATTTCTTAATATGGAGAATTTCCATATCACACAAAATTCCCTGAAAACATCATGTTGAATTGGACCAAAAATTAATTGCAAACAATAAGATTTCTTGATAGTTATCCACAAAAATATCCAAGTTTTTCAGTTGGCCTAAAAGTTTGCAGGTTCAATTCTGAAATATTAACCTGCACGGTTTTAATTTTTAAAGCAGGTGTTTCAGCAGTAAGTTCTCAAGAGAGCCTACTGTTGGTCCCTTAGAATTTCAGTTATTTGGGTTTGTAATATGCACCAGGTACCGCAAAGAATCCTGTGTTATTTTCGCGGAAATGACCAGAATGTATCTGATAAATGAAAACAGAAGTCAGCTCCATAATGGGCATTCTAGTCATTTCCACGTTAAAACACAAAGTTTTTTATTTTGAAATTAATACTTACATAAATGTGTAGATAGTATATACACATTACATGGTAAGTAGGTTAGATCATGTAAAGTGGGAATTGTACTGATGACCTTTTGCACTATGCTATGTAAAAATGTCTTAATCGGTTTACTCTGTTGGATTGCCAGTGCATAAACATCAATCATAAATAAACATATGGATCTACAATGCATCAATCAACATGCAATTCCTTAATCTACCCATTTAGGATTAATCCCTAAACTTAGATTTCAAAATCCAATTCACTTTACAGAAATTATTTCTTTGGACTTTATTTTTCGATTTCTTTTATCTCAAATCATTTGAAATACATATTTAGCTTTTATAATAAAGTAGATTTCACTTCGGGATTTCAAAACAAAACATTTAGAAATATGAATTCTAAAACGTAACAATGTATACAAACAAGTATGCAACTAAATATCGGTCATGTTCCCTTAGGACCGGGCAGTACGCACCCTAACCGAACCAATATATATATGTGCACCTAACGGCTACACTGACAATGCATCATCCCACCAATTGGGGAGGACATGTACGCCCTTCCACTGTTAGTCAATTTCGGGTCACCCACATCTTCAGCCACATACTTGCAAAATCATTTTATATCCCGAAGTAGGGAAAATCATTTCACAACATAATAATCACAAGTACTTTCAAATCTATAGTATAGGTGTGGGGTTTTGTTCCTCAAAAGACCGTTCAAAATCCAAATACGCTAACTCTGGGCATACAACACATCAGAACAAATAACAGCAGACTTTTATAAACATCATAATAATGTTACATCAGAGTACAGAATATATCAGAGTACATCGATAAATAATAATACAGCCGAAGATTAATTACAATAATTGTAATACAATGCAGCGGAAACAAGTAAAATAACACAGCGGAAGACTATCAATGCACTGGACACAGCTTTAAGCTTCGATCCAAAATCATGCTCAATAAATAAATATCTGCAAACAAGCTACTCGACTGCCCGTGTGGAAAATATGGGCAGCCGAGTTTGCAAGTGAAACAAACTACAGGTCAGTTATGGGACTGGTATGAGAAATCTAAACTCACCTATTGAAGGGCTCTATTAACAATTAATTGCTTGTTCATTGATTGTTGAATATTGTTTATAAAATATTTCAGTTATATATGGATGTCATGAGAAATCATTTAACTGAAAATGGCTAGATTAATATTAATTGTTTATAGTTAATTCTTTGTGTTTGATAATAGTTATTAATTGATTACAAAAATTTAATATGATGTTAAATGTTAAATAGTGAAATATGTAACACCCCTAAGTCCCACATCGTGGAAGCCTATGTGAAGTGGGTACTTATATAGTAGATCCCATCACTTACTAACGTCGAGGCCTTTTGAGGAACAAAACCCCACACTTATACGGTGGCTAAGTTGGGAACAATATCTTGAGTGAACGGAGGTGCGGGTTGTTGCAGTGGTATTAGAGCCAATACCAAGTCGGAATTGTGGCTCTTGTGTGGACTACAACGCCTGGGTGAGGTGTTTGTGAGCCAACAGGGACGTTGGGCTCTGTAGGAGGGGAGAATGTAACACCCCTAAGTCCCACATCGTGGAAGCCTGTGTGAAGTGGGTACTTATATAGTAGATCCCATCTCTTACTAACGCCGAGGCCTTTTGAGGAACAAAACCTCACACCTATACGGTGGCTAAGTTGGAGACAATATCTTGAGTGAACGGAGGTACGAGTTGTTGCACTATTCCAATAAAAAAAAATGCTCTGATACAGTTGCGTGACCCTAACCCTAGAATTGATATTTAGGGAAAAGGGCATATAGATTAATTGCCATGAATTGCCCCTTAGATTATTAAGATATGAACAATTTGTATCCGATAGGAAGAATCCTAAACGAATTCTGGCAAACAATTCAACCCCCCAATTAGAAAGTAAAACAGGAACATTTACCAAAGGCTTAAGTGGGGAGCGTCCTATGATAAGCTTCAAATTCTCAATGAAAGAATAATCTGGCTCGAGAAACTAATGTTGCAGATAGAAGTGAAGAAAGAGCAGTTGTTATTGTACAAGGATATTTACCTAAATCCCCACCCCACAAATAGAGACCAATCAGCGTTCCTCTGGCAAGGAAGATCAAAGGACTCCAATGTGAAGACTCGGGAAAGACAAAGAGTTTGACTTGAAAAGTCGAAAACACCCCTTCACAAAAAGGGGAGGGGGCAAATGTTACTACCAAAAATCAACAGCGGAGTGAGCTGGCGGTGAAGGGATATCGGATGACCGAAGGCTCACAGGAGGTCCAATAGAAAGTGGTAGCTAGATACCAAGAAGGACAAGAACAAGAAGAAATAATCCAAAAAGCCGCATCATCCGAAGTTTTCTTTTCTCTCTCCCCCTAAGGGAAAAGATCGTATAGAACTGTGGGATATAACCGACAGGGTCTACCCGCCAGGGTTAATCCGACAAGACCCTTCTGACAGTATCAGCTCAATAAAAGACTTCGTGTAGGGAACCACCCATCTCCTAAAAACCAAGTGAGCCAGAAGCGATAAACTCGATAAACAAAGCCCAAAGGAATCTTCAATAATGACCAGCCCGAATGCTGACACACCCGAAGACGGAAGCATCGAAGGCACTAAGTCGGAAGAACGTGAAGGCCATCCAGAACAACCTCCCGGAACACCTACTACATGGAGACCGAAAGGATGAATTCACAAATAATAGGAAAAGACACCAGGAGCCATCCCCTGGGAATCTAGGCTACCACAGAAAAGCCCCATCGAAAGGCTAACCGAGACCCAAGCGGATATACCGGCTACTCGTACTAATTCACTTAGTACCGAAACTCGTCGCGGCTTCGAACCGGAAGTTATCAACATACAACATGAGAGCAAGCCTCTTTAAGTATTCACGATAATGCCGGAGGCCTACATCCGAGAGCTCGCATCCGAGAGCTTATATTCAGGACCGTTGCTGAAGGCTCATATTTCATCCAAGGACCACGGCTGACACTCCAAGAATAGCCGAAAGGCAAGCGCCTTAAACTCAGGAAAAAAGCAACCGGTAAGGACTTCCGTATGCCCAATAGTCTATCAACAGAAGGAGCACCGAATCACTATAAATAAGACCCTAGAGGTCATATTCGGGGGGGGGGGATTCTTGGCCTCCAAAAACAATTGTACTCTTGAAATTAACTTAAAAAGGTGATCAATGGGGAAACCTCCTTATGACGTTCATGTACTCTCAGTGAAAATTGAATAAAAGTGAATCTATTACAAGAAAGTTGCTCTGTAAGTGTGTACTACTATTTTCTGATCATCACCGTTGTAGTTGTTTATTTTCTTTTTCAGATTAAAACTGAATTTCTTCTTCGATATACCCACGATAAGGAAAACATGCTTCGTCCCCCTGGGTCTAAACCCATTTTGATTGCCCTTGGCAAACCCCTCTTTCTCCGATTCCACTTCTAGGGCGATAATCAGATTTAACCCATAAAATAGCCCACTAACCATTCCCTCCTTTAGATCCACCCCAGTCGACTTGTCTTCGGTGTTGACGAAAAATATCGTTAACACCATGTACGAGCAACAAACACCTTGAAATGATGATAGGGTGTCCTCTTGCCAAAATCGTAGGTAACTATTGAAAAACCCAATTTGTCTTCAGTTCTGTTACTGGTCTCTTCACTCACCATGATTATTTGCTCATCGCTAATGGTGGAAACTAGAAGAATATATTTTAGATCAAAATCAGAATTTTGATCGCCACTTTTCGCCAAATCGTCCCAAGAAGATGACTTCGCTGCACTTGGCAGTTTATTCATTGTCGATTCTTGAACATTTCTACTAATGTTCTTGGGTTGGAATCGATTTTCGTTGGAAGCAGGATAGGGTTTCTGCTTAGACTTAAAGGGGTACTTGTTAAATTTACCAATCCCCTTTCGGATATGAACAGATCCATTAGAATTCTGATTCAATCTTATTACTTTCTTGCGATTTTGAACCACTATGAAACCTTCCTCATCAGCGATTAAAACAAAAGATGATTGAGGAATAGCAGGGTTGAGATTAGGAATATGGGTGGAGAGAGATGGGGGAGAAGAAATAACACTCATTCTAATCAGGGTTGTCATCAAATATTGGATTTTGGATTATTTTGGAGACAGACATGGCTGCAGAGTTCTCTAATTTTTTATTTATCCCATCTTTTGAATCTAAGGTGTCGTCCATATTTAGATTTGCATTTTGTTTAGTTATAGTAAAGATTTTTTTGGTATCCTTTTAAAGTTTTAAAATTTTGCTAGATCCTTTTATTGTGTATTCTCAATTCGTTTCTTTTCATTAGCCGTTAATTTACGCCAATGTCTCTAGCATAATAATTAAACTAAATTTTATAAGTTAGTCAACCTAATAAAAATTGTCTTAGCTATATATTTCATAATCACAATCGACCATATAGCCATTTTTTATACATAGGTGTTGTCTCCTTATATAAGTATTGTTTCACTATTCATTGTCATTTCTCCAGCAATGAGGGCAATTTAATTTAAATTGCACAGTTATGACATATTATACTAAGTTTATTTTCACATACAATGCATTGGTACATTTACATATTATGCCTTGTTTTCACATATTATGCATTGGTAGTTCACAAATTATGCATTTGGCAAAGGAATGAAATTATTATTTATATGCATTGTGCAATCAGCTTTAGTTGCATCATGTCAAAAGATTTACCGTTATTATATATATATAACCGCAGTACACTTCTAATCAATATTTTTATCATCCGGTCACAATTTCTCTGTACTCACTTATTCTGAATTTTCAGTAATGCAAGCAACTAACATTTCACATATTAATAACTTATGGTAAACTGCTTAACTCCCTACCAAATATCTCTGTTCTTCAATCCTACAAGGAAAAAATGTATGCAGTACTTAGTTGTTGCTAGTGGTTATTTTTAGTCTAACCAATACTCAACAAAACATACTCATATAAGAACCTGGATTACTTTCTCACATAGGTAAGCATATCATCTGTATAACAATGAATAAGTTATCCTTTTTTTGGTGCACATTGCTAGTATTTTTTCTTTCCTTGCATTATGCAAGCAAATGTGATGCCACAACTTACTTAGTCGGAGGCAATGGTGGCTGGGATCCTAGCACGGATTTAGGTTCCTGGATTGCGAACGAGACATTTCATGCTGGAGACATGCTATGTATGTGCTTCTTTTCTGAATTTAAAACCAAATATTTCATAATATGGAGAATTTCCATATTACACAAAATTCCCTGTAAACATCATGTTGAATTGGACCAAAAATTAATTGCAAACAATAAGATTTGTTGACACAAAAATATCCAAGTTTTTCAGTTGGCCTAAAAGTTTGCAGGTTCAATTCTGAAATCTTAACCTGCACGGTTTTAATTTTTAAAGCAGGTGTTTCAGCAGTAAGTTCTCAAGAGAGCCTATTGTTGGCCTCTTAGAATTTCAGTTATTTGGGTTCGTTATATGCACCAGGTACTGCAAAGAATCCTGTGTTATTTTCGCGGAAATGACCAGAATGTATCTGATAGATGAAAACAGAAGTCAGCTCCATAAATGGCATTCTGGTCATTTCCACGTTAAAACACAAAGTTTTTTATTTTGAAATTAATATTTTATATAAATATTTAGATAGTATATATACACATTAAATGGTAAGTAGGTTAGATCATGCAAAGTGAGAATTGAACTGATGACCTTTTGCACTATGCTATGTAAAAATGTCTTAATCGGTTTAAACAAGGTGCTCATGAACACAAAGCTTTTATGTATTAACTAACTCATTTTCGATTGAATAAAGGGTTTATGTACTCGCGCTACCACAGTGTGAGTGAGGTTGATAAAGCAGGATACGATAGCTGCAATACAACAAATGCTATCTTAACCGGCACGATTGGAAACACTAACGTTACGCTTAAAAGTGCCGGTACTAACTACTATTTCATTAGTGGAAGACCACTCTACTGTTTTGGTGGTATGAGGATTACAGCATATGTGCAGAAAGGTCACGAGTCGGCTACGACGGTGCCTGCTGTTTCGCCTGTGACTCCTAAAGTGCAGCCACAGCCGCCTCCTTCAGTTTCTAGGCATTCGGACAGTGCTAATATTTCACCCCCAGTTACCGGTAATGGTGAAAAGGACGTGGTACAGTTGGGAGCTGTACTGTTGGCTTCTGTATTTGCTGTGTTATACTGAAATACGGATTGGGAGAGTTCTTGTGTTTAGTTTTGGTTTAGTAACTGATACTTTGTATGTATGTTAATGGAAAAAGATGTGCCAACAAAATGATGAATGCATGAGTCGGTGTTGTGTCATTGCAACGCTTTTGAGCATGCGTTTGTTTTAAAGGAGGTGGGACAACTAAAGTTATTGCTCTTTCAATACTTGTTCTTTCCCTTAGCTTTTAAGCTAACTAGAATGATGATACAGAAAATGTGATGATGGTGGTCAGGTTTGCTTATTAGTTTATCTGTCATTTTTGTATTTTATAAACCGTACGTAATTATAGTTTTATTTTGTTAAAGGATTAAGCTTGAAAACTGAATTTTGTAGTTGAAGTGGCGTTGTAGAGGTTAGTATGTTGGAAAATCCTTTTAATGCAAAGAAAAGGAGAAAGAGAAGTAAGAGCCGATTTTTGATAATAGTAAGAACCGATTACGCCTAGATGTAAGTTTTATTCCTTTCATATATGCTACAAGAGATAATATAGTATGCAAAAGGCTGGTAATTCATGAATGTATGGTGAGGATCTATGAGGAGGTTTAAGAGATGATAATGATTGTTATAATTGTAATCTGTAATTACTTTGTTAGTAATAAAAAGTTTTACACTGCCTTAAAAAAAAACGATATTTGATATTTTTAAAAGAAGAAAAAAAAATTATTTTTGACTTGGTCGTTCTTTATGTTATATTTTTCCCACACATTTAGAAAACGAAATGTAGAAATTAGGATTATTTACGTATAACAATAAATGATAAAAAGAAAAATTTCCTAAAATATAAAATGTTCTTAAAACTAATTTTTCAAAAATTGATAAATTGCTTTCTTCTGCCGAAACCAAGTACTTGCATAATGTTCTTAAGAACATTAGTTTTAACAAATGGTATCTCTATGAAGAACAATGCTAGAATACCCGAAAGGATTTCGGCTATTTTACCATAAACAGAAACAAAAAAAGGAGATCTTAGATCCGGATTGTAAGGCAAAATTCAGAAGGGTCCCAAGTCTTTATCTCACATTCGGGTGAAATAGCTGAATCTTCTACCAACGATTTCATCCGCTGTATCTTCGAATAATGGCCAATAAAATTGATCTTGTATTAGACGCTGATCCTGTGTTCGTCCTTGCTTTGCATAATTCACAGTATTCAAATATTACAAATTTAAAAAGAAACAAATTTATTAAAGAAATTGAAACTTTGACATTAAGTTTTTGCTAAGTACGTCCTGTGTCAACGCTATATATCTTGGATGCATTCACATTTATCTACAAAGTATTAAACTCGTGTAAGCTATTCAAAATAAATGGCAAATCACATGTGACAGTAGAGGAAAATGTCCACAAAATGGTATAATATGAACTCAAAAAAATAGAATACAAGAAATTAATACAAAATCACATGCATATGACTCTTAATCCTATTCCTCACGGTAAAATTCAACACCTCAATGGGAAAAAAGAAACAATGATTTAATACATAAAAAATGAAAAATAAACAGTATAGAAACAGAGCTCAAAGTCCGGAATGTCTAGAGCAGCAGTAGAGCAACAAATCCAGACGAGAATGCAAAACCGAAGGAACTAAATCCAGACACAACAACAGCGTCGGATCCATCAAGAGTGGAGGCTGCAGGCTCCAGCGCCGGTCCCATGGCATCAGTAGGCGCCAAAGACTTGGGTACAAGTGACTTAGCGGGTGGAGTGGCGTCGAGAAGGGGTGCTGGTGCAGGCAATGCAGGCGGCGGTGCAAGTGGGGACACGGTCGGTGTTACAGCTGGCGGCGGAGTAGCAGCTGGAGGTGGTGCTGAGACCGGGGGTGGGGTAGCAACTGGAGGTGGTGCTGAGACTGGGGGTGGAGTGGCAACCGGCGGGGGCGCTGAGACTGGGGGTGGAGTGGCAACTGGTGGTGGTGTTGAGACAGGGGGTGGAGTAGCGACTGGTGGTGGTGCAGAGACTGGAGGTGGAGTAGCGACTGGGGGTGGCGACAAGACCGGGGGTGGCGTTGCGACTGGCGGTGGTGTAGCAACTGGTGGGGGTGTAGTTTGCACGGGTGGGGGTGTACTTTGAACGGGAGGGGGTGTAGTGGAAATGGGTGGGGGTGTAGTGGAAGTAGGAGGGGGTGATGTGGCTACCGGAGGAGGGTTGGTGGTGGAGACGGGAGGAGATGAGCCCGGAGGAGTTTGGGCCATAATGCTGCTTGATATCAGGGCTAAAATGGTGAATATTGATAGTCTAGGGTACCATTCAGCCTGTTTCATAATAGCCATGAATATTTTTATGAGAAATGAAGGTTTTGAGGTTGAGATGAACGAGGGCTGTGCAGGTTTATATATAGCAACCGATGTATTCAGGTTTATTTTAGTTTAGAAGTGTCTTTTGTATTGTACTATGTATAAATTTAAGAAACAGCTTGGTAAGTTTTAGGTTAAGTTTCAAAATGAAGAAAACTTTCTATTTTAAAATGTTTCAAATTATATCTCTATTTTTAGAAATACATCAAATTTAACGTAAAAAAATTAATTCAATACAAGATCATCTTTATATTTATGTACGAAAATAAAATAAAATAAAATGCTTTAAAAACAAAAAACAAAAAGCAATCATATTTCAACGAAATTATGTGATTTTTCGAAAAATTGCAAACATCACGGCGGTTATATTAAAATGTTTCAGGTTTTCATGCAATTTTTGATGATTTTCTTTAAACTTTCAAATTCAATAACTACAATTATTTAAATATCACATTATTACAGAAAAATTATCATAAAAATGATGAAAATTGCATATAAGTGAAAATTATTTTATTTTAAGTAAAATTAAAGGAAAAGAAGCAATTGTTTGCAAAAGTTTCATACACAAACACATGTCATAGTTATAGATATAGCTGCAATTATTTACAATAAATGCAGACACTGCTGAATCTTTTTTTTTTTTTTTTTTTCTTGTACAAGAGTTGTCATGCACCATTTGAATCGTTGTAGAAATGTTTGCACTTGTTTAAAATAAAATATAGATATATTTGTAATTTCTTTTTTTTTATAAGCATTCTGTTAATATTTACAATTTTTTAAATTTTTTATATAGTAGCGCAAAAATTCAAGAAATAGTGCTTAAGCATCCGTTTTGAATAAAAACTCCGACAAAGATTCGCTTTACAATATCTTCATTTTTAAGAAACTTTCATTAAATTTAACTCTAAAGTCATGGATGTCGACTTAGCATCCTAACCATTGTACATCATAGTGCGTTGGGTACAAAAGCTTTTTATTTATTAGTCTAATTTTCTTTTTCTGAACGGTTGCTTGTATTTGTACGCCTCGTAGAAGTGAGATATTGACATTTCTCCAACTCAACAATTTTTACTTAAGAACATCATGGGATCAGACCAACCATATCATCGAATTTTGTATGTTCGGATAACTGCATTTGATGCTAGCATGTTATAATGGTTAAATTTTGATTGCAGGGTTAAAGGAGAAAAAAAAACTAAGTTTAGTGCCTTTTAAATCTTTTTCATTTTACACATCCACATTCCACATAAATGTAGATATACACATACACAATTTCATATACTTATTCAACTTCATATGTGTTTTCATATCATATGAAAAGAAAACACTGTTGCTGTATATATATACGTGGACAAGTAGTATAACAAATAGAAAGCTGCAGGGGTGGCAATTCATGCAAATAGCTTGTTTAAATTTGTAAACCTCGCTAGATGTAAGTTGTTGGTTTGTATAAGAGCATTTGAACAGGCCATTTTATAACGGTTGTTTTAAAAAAAAAAAAAAAAAAAAACTATTAAAATTGCTTCGATTGTAAGAAAAGCAAATGTCGCATTCTGCTGTGCTATCAGTCAGTCCTATTTTGTTAGGTGTCAAACACCAATTATAACCAATCATGTACGGAATGAATATTATTATGTCTGTAAACCTTTATTGCATTGCGTACAGTTAATAGCGGTGGAATCGGTTTGCTACCGGAACTTTGTATTCGAAACAATTACCGTACCGACTTTATATGACAATAGAAAAATCATATCATTACTAGTCAAAGAAATCGATTAGCAACCGTTCGGTTTATGATTGGTAATGATTGGAAAAAGTCGATAATAAAATTTTGCGTTTACTAGTATGAGATCTTTTAGTTTCCAATATTTCATGTTAAAATATTAAATATTAACATTGATTTTTTTTGTTTTGTTTTATATTATTATTTATCTATCTTATTTTACGTAGTCAAACATACAAGAAAATATTGTGGTTAAACTAAAAAATCATATAAATTATATTGTTTCTAAGATATATGATAAAAATTGCATTCAATTTTGTATCATAATAGTATTTTCCTAGATATTTTATTAAATCATTACAGATTACAAGGTCGTTGTTATGTAATTACATATATGATGAAATATAAGAATATACATATGTATTGTTTAAGATAGGTGGTAGGTATAGTAATTATCATTGCTAATGTTCAATTACCATTACCGTACCGCATATTTTCATGTAGTTTGACATACCATACCAGTCAAATCGATTACCAATTATTCGGTAGCATTTTCGTTGGTAGTGGTTGATAATGGTTGTTAAGTGGTAAATGATAAGAATGTTCAGTTCTAACAGTTATGCAGTAAAGGCAGTTTGTTAGGGCTTAAATAAGCCCTCTGAATTCTTATTATTATCTTGGGCCAATACCTGTTGGAACTTTCGCAAAGCCTTGAATAGCCCATGAAAGTGTTGGGTTAATGGTATCTTTCTCATTTATCTTTATTTTTCAACAATAACTACAATCCTTTCGTTATCGCACTTATTTTTATTAACGCGGACTATCATAAAACCTCCTCTATGTATATTGTCTAATCTTTTTAAAATTAAGATCTAATAAGTATGATTCGTTTTTAAATCCAAAACATATCTATGAATATTTTAAAATCTTAACATCCCTTAAAATTAAGATCTAATGCTAAACTTGTTTTACAAATTCAAAAGTCCATCTACTACTATTTTCAAATCGTAATGTAACATAAAAATAGAATTTAACGTAAAAAAGTCATTACAATTCATTCTTTATTAATTAACAGTAGAAGTAAAAATTCAAACTAAAAGAAAATTAAATGTTTAAGATATAAATTAAAATTAGACTAACTGCATATAAGTTTAGCGCAAAAATATAGCTAAATTTTGCACAAATTATTCTCTTAAGTAAAAACAATTCATACATTAAACACATGTCATCATCACATATGAAACACATATTGTAATGCTTGTCTTAAAAATCAGATGAGCCTTTGGTGCTATGAGACAACATACAGTAGAATAGTGTACTTTAAAGCCTGCTTAATGTTGTGGAGAAATTTTGAGTCAAGACCGCTCAAATCAAAAAACCCCAAAACAACGGAAGACGAGGTTGTGGTAAACGTGCAAAAACAACCAATCAATATCTCAAAAACAATCTCAACCCAATCCAAAGGTCAATCATAATCACCACACAAGAAAAGTAAAGGAGCAATAACGAAATGTAAATCACACAGAGATTTATAGTGGTTTCATTAACAATTTGTTAGTGTACGTCCACTTGAGAGAGAGGGTCTTTTATTAATACCGAAGAAGAGTACAAGAGACTGATTACAATAATCGCTCAATTCACTCAAGAATTTGATTTGTGGAGATAAGAATTAAAGAAAATAGGTTTAGGTTAGCGATCCTAAAACTTGATTGGAAGATAATTGGATGTTTTTCACTCTCTCTTCTAGGCTCCTTTTATAAGACCAATTACCTCATACCCAAGTTTACTTTACCCCCAAGTCAAGTAAACTTGGCATCAAATTTTTAAATATATGGCAAATGATCTTATCAATTATTCCGTCGAATGAGGGAAATAAATATATACTCAAATCTCCTTAATTAGGGAAAACAATATCTTCCCAAATCTCATTAATTAAGGAAAGCAATATCTACCCAAATTTCATTAACTAGGGAAAGCAATATCTTCCCTACGGCTGTCAACGGATACTTTCGTATGCGAATAGTGCCATATCGCATTCGCATCCGAAACCATTTTCGGATATCGGATATCCGCGTTTGCGGATACGGACGGATATCGGATAATTATCCGCTCCGCCAACAGTCGACAAATCAATGAACATAAATGAATTTTTTAAGTTTAATATTAAGCTTTTTCAACCCAACTGATTATTAAGGTGATAAAAATAAATAAATAAATATGATGATAGTATATAATTTTGAGCAATATGAATGAGTTTAGTAGACTTTCAATTTTGCAAAATAATAGATTAGTATAGTTAATTATGTTAAAATACACATAATTTAAGCTATAATCGTGGAAAAAAGTGGACGGATAATTTTCGGATGAGGATATGCCTATATCCGCATCCGCTTTTCCGGACATCGGATATTTATCTGCTTTTCGGATGCGGATGCGGACGGATTTTGGATTTTTCGGGTATCCATTGACAGCCCTATTTCTTCTCTTTCCCTCCAATTTTTTTTACTTCCATTTATTGTGATTTAGCATCACCAAATTTAACACTCCACCTTGATGCAAAATCACCTATCTCCAACTCCATGAACTAATGGTATCCAAACCGTCACTCGTAACTGATTGCTCCAACCATCACCATATCTATCTTCTCCAAGCTTGAATGCTTTCCCACTGAGTTCTGGTAAAGCCACCCCTCATTGCATTCCATCAACGATTTAGACAAAGCCCGCACCCACTAATAAAGTGTTGAAAACACCCAACTCCAAAACTAGTCTCACCAAAAGACAAACATACTAAGAAGATAGAACTTCATCTTCTTGCTGATACTCTTCTCCATCCATAAACAAGCTTCTCTCTCAACTGTGTCACCCCGAGGCACCTAGCACATCTCCGAGCGAATTAAGTTCGAGCAATGCTCGAACTTCCCAACCGGCAATGCGTTAGTGAACATCTCCTCAACATTATCCTTTGTGTGCACTTTTCGAATGCATACTTGCTTCTCTTCGTCCATGGCTACTAGAGATGATTCTCTCTCACTTCAATATGCTTGGTCTGTGAGCTAAATCTCAAACTCTCAGTCAAATGGATAGCACTTTGGCTATCACATTGAACATCAACACTGTTATGTTCAAAACCCAAGTCACACAATAATCACTTTAAATAGAGTGTTTCCTTTGTTGCCTCCATCGTAGTTATCAACTTCGCCTCTGTAGTGGATAAAGCAACCACGGTCTGCAATCTCGATCTCCAATTTATGGTTGTACTACCAAGAGCAAAGACATATCTGAAAGTTGATTTTCTCTAATCCCTATCAACACCGTAGTCCGGATCGTAGTAACCAATCAACATGCAATTCTTATCCTTACTGCCCTAAAAACAAGACCATGAGATGTTGTACCTTTCAAGTACCTCAAAATAAGCTTTACTGCTTCCCAATGCGATTTCCCCGGATTAGCCATGTACCAACTAACCACCCCGACGGCACTTGCAATATCGGGCCTTGTACACACCATGACATACATCAAACTACAAACCGCACTAGCATATGGAACTTTTGCCATATAAGTCTTGTCTTTCTCCTCGATAGGTGATCTCTTACTCGAAAGCCTTACATGCAAAGGTAAAGGTGTATTTGACGCCTTTGCATCCTCCGTGCTAAACCGACAAAGCACTTTCTAATGTATTCCTTTTGAGTTAATTTCAACGTAAAATGTTTTCGATCCCTTTCAATTTCCATTCCCAAAATCTCCTTTGCTTCTATAAGGTCTTTCATTTCGAATTTCGCTTTTAATCCTAATTTCAACTTATTGATTTCTTCTTTATTCTTAAAAACAGTGAGGATATCGTCCAAGAGCAAATACACCTAACAATCATTTTTTCAACTTCTTAAAATAAACACAAGCATCTTTGATGCTTCTTTCAAATCCATTTTCAAGCATAAAATGATCAAACCTCTTGTACCATTGCTTAGGTGATTGCTTCAAACCATATTGTGATTTCTTCAACTTGCAAACCAATTTTGGCTTACCATCTACAATAAACTCTTCTGGTTGATCCATGTAAATGTCTTCATCCAAGTCACCATGCAAGAAGGTGGTTTTCACATCAAGTTGCTTCAATCCAAGTCATGAATAACAACTATGGGAAGTAATACCAGGGTAGAAGTATGTCTCACAACCGGTGCAAAGATCTCATCATACTCCTTTCCCTTCCTCTTTGCAAACCACTTAGCAACTAGCTTATCTTTGTATCTTCCATCGTCATTCACCTTGTATATCCATTTGCACTCAATAACAAGGTTTCCTTTAGGAAGTGGAACCAACTCCCAAGTCAGGTTCTTCATCAAAGATTGCACCTCTTCTTCCATGGAACAAATTCATTTCGAGCTATCACTCGAACTCATGACATCATCAAGGTCCATCAGCTCATCTTGGACTACATGAAAGCATAGTCCAAATTCTCACGAAAGCTAAGATAGCTCCAATCATCATATCTTTCGGGTGACCTTATAGCACGACGACCAACCCAAGTAGCAATTCCATCACCTGATCTTCCTTCAGCTCCACCTTGAACTGAATCTTCTCTAGAATCGTGCACATCACCAAACCATACTAGAGGGAACCTGTGGAATATGTAATGTAACATCAACCTCTACCTCCTCACAAGCATCTCCAACAACTCTACACTCTCTAGGTCTGAAAGTGGGATCACTTCCTTCTCCATCGATTCACCGTGAACCAAATTTGGAACATCCCACTACACCATAAACAGCCTAATGCAACGAATTTGCAAGGGGTTGCCAGCCAAAATGTGATGATAGCTATAATATTTTGGTCCTACTACAACGTTCTATTTTTGATGTTACCTTAACCATTAAAATGTGTTGCTCTAGCTAAACATGTGTAACACGATGCAACATTTAGATACAGTGTTACCTTATCCATGAACATTTTCCACATCATCAATCTGCACTTATACAAACATGTATATATATTCGCTAATTTACCTTTTAAAAACCACATCTGCATTTGACACCTCACTAATCCGTTAAAATCCCACACCACCAATAGGAAATTAACTTCCCTGAGCCATTCTATTCCTCTTTTCTCAACTTCTCAGATATTTTCGTTCTCAACTTCTCATCGTCTTCGACTTCTCAGATCTGTTCATCCTAAAGTCGCTGTTAAAAAAGGAATCAGATCTACAAAAATACAAAAGCTTGGATCTTTAGGCTAAAATTTGTCTAGTATATGTCGTCTCATCGTCTCTACAGTGTTCGATTAGGGTTGGGTTGCTTCAGAGGTTGATGGATGGGGTCAGAAGTGGAGTTGCGTGGTTGAGTTTTGGTGACTACCCGAGGTAGAGGAAGGCGCGGTGGTGTTGTCGTGTGTTCTTTGAGCAAGGTCTATGCCGGCAAGGCGCTGGATTAGGCTGATATGATGGAGTTTGGGTAATGTATATGCCAAATGCATCTTTGCCTTCTTTGGTATTCCTATTTTTTCAATTTTCATGCATTGTTTGTGTTTTAGGATCGATAAATTTTGATTGAGAAACGCACCCTTCAAGTGTTTGCATTAATGCTGCTTCAAAACCGCTAGCACTTGTTCCATGCTTCAAAACCGGTCAAAGTCTTTGTTTTTGTTATTCAAATTCATTTGGAGTTTATGCTACTTTCTCTAGCTATCCGGGGATATATTGTTGGAATGATCAACTGCAACAGTGGTGATGAAATATGTCAGTTCGAAGGATAATTTAATTATCTTAATGCACCTTCTCAGGGTAAGTGAAAATTTGCGCTATCTGAATCATGTTGTCTTTTAGTTTCTGCTATAGTCTGGGTGCATTTCATAATGTAATAATTATCAGGCCATTGTTGCCAAATAATCAAAGTATTTGCGATTTGTTAACCATATTTCCTTTTAATGGCTAGTCGGTAGCAAGTAGTTTTGAGGTGGTTGGTCGACCGATGTTGTTTTGAGGTGGTACGGAAGGAGGACAAGTGCAGGCAAGGGGACATAAGGTGTTTTTTCTCGGGGGGATGTAAGTTTGTTAAAGAAGTGAAGTGTAACATAATGACTTTCCAATACCCTTTGAGTCGACAATCACAACTTATATCCAACCCAAAATGCACTAGAAAAACAGACGGTTATCAAAAAGAAATTAGAGGGTGAGATAAGAAAGAAAGAAATAGTAGAATATAAGAAGAAGAAACACACAACATAGAGTCTCACATTGCAGCAGAACAAATTATAATATAGAAATAAATCTTTACTGAGAGCTTTAAAAATACTTATAATCATCAGAGTACATCAACACATTTGGACAGTTATAATAATTTGTCCTTATATACAACATATAGCGGAATACACACCAAATATATATCATGCGTCCGAACTTCTCCAGCACATCTTCTGAAATTCGCAGCATCCAAATCTAAACCTGTAAAACCCGGTCTAACCTGAGCATTACAAACGCCGGATCAGTCTGGTGAACCAGAGTGAGAGAAAACAAACAAAGTTTAAAGGTATCACACAACTAGATTTAAAGTCAAAAATATTTTCGAAAGCAAAGGATAATCTTAAAACCAAATCCACAAATAAATACGGACGGTTTTTACCTTACAATAACCCAAAACGTTTTTGAAATCAGTATCTTTTCTAATATTATAATAGTGTCTTAATACAAATAAATATCAATCTAGCAGAACGCTTGCATCTCACGCTCTACATACATAGTATACAATCAAAACCGCAAGCTCTTATTGGAGAATGGATTTCCATGGCAAGGTATGGGCAACCACCTTTCTGACAATGTACCTCCGGAGATGAATACATTGGGGTTCAACAAGAACATCCTGAACCCCAGGCTAAACATAACCAGCCCCTCACTTCTCTTGAGAGTACCGAATATATCATCACACGGTTGGGGGCCAGCCAACCGCCGAAAGCATACAGATAAAAATAAAAGGGACAACCGAAGGCATTTGATTTCTCTAGAGTAGGTAATGATATACCCTAATCGGTGCGACCCACATAGCCATGCGACCTACTCGATTTTTAACATTTGCTAGTGGATAAAGCTTGAGGTCATAGTTACCTTTAGAACATCAAATCATCATTCACTTTGAATGTCACATCGTCGGATCTGCCAGAAAATCACAAATTGACATCCACAAAAATACTCTAGCTGTTAAGCTAAGAGAATGGCCATTCTCCACCACCAACTATGATACGTTTGAAGAAATCAACGTCCGTGATCCTTTTGGAAATACTCTGTCAGACATCGTCCATATAAGGCATCCAGGAACAGGACGAACCGAAGGCACCCTCCTACCACATCCTAGGAATCACCTATAGATTAGTAGCGAGCAGTCCTTGCAATCCATAAATTCTCAACCACTACCGAATCACATTAAAGTACCTCTGGTTGCAATCCAAGAGAATATTCGACAAGTAATCCTTCCTCTTATGTAGATCCAATGGTCTTCAATTAATTCATCTTCAATCTGCATCTTCACGTATTTGCTGGTTCGAATGGTTTTCGAGTATAAATTTGATCCCGGTCTTTCCGTACCAACAATCGTACGGGTCAGATTTGATAGTTAGTTATTTAACTATCAAATAAACAAAACAAAATAAAATGATTTCACAGATTCAGTACTCGGTATTACTTGGCCTCTTTAATTAAATCCAATTAACAAATGTTAATTTAAAACTCTTAAATCTTTCAATAGTACGAATATGCTTTTCACTTCTTATCTAACATAAGATTATTTTCAAAACTACTTTATTTTAATACTTAGGAAAATATCATACAATCATATCCCATTTTCTATTCTACTATCATTTCCAAAAACATTTGCTATATCATTTCTCATTTTTTATAATTGGGAAAATCAATCCAACTTATCATTCGTAAAATAACATTATTAAATCTCTTTTGATTCATTATTTGGAAACAATAGCCAATGTTATTTTTATAGAATAAACCTATTTTGAAACTTCACTTTCCATTTCCTTTTAACTTACCATTATAATTTCACACATTCCCTTCTTTTATTACCATTACTTTGGAAATACCATTATACCTATATTCTCAAATCTTTCCATTTCCGTTACTTTGGAAATCCCATTCTATATTCTTGAATCTTGCGATTAACGTTGCGTTATTATTTCCCATATGGAAATAATAAATTATTCATAACTTCTTTTCCCTTACAAACTAATACCCTCCTCGGATAATCCTGAAGTCATTCAAGTTGGGGTATTTATTTACCTCTCAGACCTTGATTAACAACGTTCTTATCTTAAGATAGATATGAGTTGTAATTCAAAAATCGATATTTATTCTAATACCGAACCCAATCCCATTTTACTATTTTATTTAGAATATGGTTTATAAAACCCTCTTACTTTTGAAAATATCTCTTTATAGATTATTATTATCTAAGACGTTGATTAAGTAATTTCTTAATAAAAAACACTTCTTAACCTTAACTTCTTTCAAAGAATCCATTTTATAACTCGAATTATTATTACTAAATCCCATTACTAAATCCTTTACCAAATTCAATTACAAACCCCTTTTAATCATTTATTTTTTAAAATTTCATTTCGATTCCATTCATCTATCTAAATTCCATTATTTAATAACATTAAATAAAATTAACGCTTTGACCTCACATCTCTTTTCATAAACCTTGTTTACAAAAGGTTTAATATAACACCCCTTTTTATCTTTATTTCCTTTACTTAATTCAAATATTAAGTAAATATTTATTTTAACCTATCTTATTCGCTTAAAATCCCTTTTATAACTTCACTATAAAACTCATGGGTTTTAAATGTAAAACCTATTCATAAATTCCTTTCACAATCCAATTAGATTGCATTACAGCTACACTTAAATTATTGTTAAAATGATAATTTACTTCATCATTAACTACTGTAAGACTTCTTAATTAACTAAAATAAATAGTAAAATTATTTTTAAAATCTTATTAAAATTAAAACAAATATTGATTTATCTATTTCACTATACTAATTAAAAACAAAATAATTTAATAATCAATCCCAGTTAAAACGGTCGACTTAGTCAACTCAAACACGGTTATCTCGTTAACCAATTTCAATTAGTCCTTCCTTTAAATAAATTAATAATATAATCAATTTAAATAATTTCATTTAATTATTTCTTAAAAAACAATTATCCAACTCTTAACCATTAGGTTAATCCCTGCTCATTTGCTTACAAATCTAATTAACATCAGAATTTGCTTTATAAAGTCATTTAATACTCACTTACAAATTTAAATAATAAATATAAGTATTTATTTCTTTATAATAAACTTTTATTCACATTAATAGATTTAAAAATCTATCTTTAGTTATAAAATAAATTGTATAACTTCATTTCGTCGATTCACTTGACGGTAAATCGATATTTACAAAATGATTCATTTTTCGGCCATCTACTGTCAATTACTCAATCAATTCTGCCCATGGGTTAAAACAAAACAAACGTTGAACTTTCAATCAATGATTAACAATTAAATAGTCATCTAATAAGAATAGTTTATATAATGATAATATGGAAATAAATAATATCTAATATATTTGAGGAATCCAGTTAGAACCCTCCGACCTGTTCTTCCCTGCATTAAAATAGATCACTCACATAAATTCATTCAATTCAATTTAACTGATAATTTCTATTACAGTAAATAATGATTATTTAACATCAACCACTTAACAAAACAATCCAAATAATTAAACACATTTATTTTATAAACGTGACCACCAAAGTAAGTTACCTTCATTGGGTTCAATTATTAAAATAACGATTTGGTTTTCATTGAAATTAAACAACGTTTAATTTTATCGATTCAATCAATATATGAATATATATAATTAACAAACAATCAACTATTAGCAACCAGAGCACACAATTATAAAGCCTAACTTATATAAAATATAAATGGAAAGAACTGAGTGAGTTTAACTTACCTTGAGTTGATACCGTAGTTTAAACGGTTGATTTTAATTAAATTAAACGAGTGTTTAATTTAATTAAAAATCTTGGTTGATTCCAATTGTGTCTAGATCTATTCCATATTGTAGTGCTCGTCAAGACGAGTTCAACATCTCTGGAATTGTCCAATTCTGATCATATACGAATGCGTTATGAATATTTAAATTTAACGATTTTATTTAATAATTAACTAACCCTTAACTAAAATTAATATTAATTAATTTACGTTTTATATGAAAATGGGCAGATCAGTTATTTCTTCATCCGTTCGTTCAATCATTCAAAACCAGACCAAAAACACCTACGACAATTCATGTTTTAGTGTATAGATGATTAAATTAAGAAAATTAACTAATTAATTAAACCCAAATTACTAAAATCTGGTTTAGTCAACTTAATTACGTTATAAGATTTAAACGGCTGATCTCCTTCCCTTGCAAAACCGGCATAATATAGATTGTTTACTTCCAGACTTTGTCTTGTTCCACACTCCTGCTATGACTTCGATTTTCCCAACGGACCACGAACCGCCCGATTTCCTTTTTACTGTGCCTCGTTCCCATTCCCAAACTGCCCTTCGGATTTCATTTAGCTCAATCATCCACGCACACACCAAAAACACGGCCACCAGACGTTAGTTGAACACCGCTGCGACTTGTGCCCGAAAACCCTCAGTCTCCTACCAAAACCGCTTTACATCCAGTGTCGTTGTCTGCTAGTAATCAGTGCTTGAACGCTGCACCTTTTGGACCAAATTCCGGTTAGTTTGATTCCCCAGAAATGATCGTGATCGATCGCTCATACTGTAGAGCGCGTTAAGCTGAAAAACTTTAGTGTCAAGAACATTTCGATTCTGTTGGAGGGTGGGGAGAAAAATTGATCGAGAAGGAAGTGTTTTTAGGCCGTTCAAATGTAGGGTGGAGGCACAGAACATGGTTGACCACGGAAATTGGCTTTGACGCGATTGGAGTTTGTGAGCGAGTATAAACAAGGTGTGATTTATTATTATTTAATTATAATGAAACTTCATCTTGAAGTATCGTATTAAAAACCACCACATACGATGTCAATCGAGACGAGACTCCTAATGTTAGTATAAAAAATATTCCGGACCCGATGGGACAGGTTTCTCGAATTCCCAAGACGTCGGTGAAAATCCCTTTATAATTTACAAGTGAAAAATCACGCGTTTAAATTTTCCACGATCACAAAATAAATCCAATTAACTTAAAACTTTGAAATTCTACTTGTCCTTTTCCTTGCAGATCCAATGAAATTTGTTTCGTTAAAATCGAAGTTCATTTGGCCAGTCGTTTATTCCTTTAAAGTTACCCCTGTCTAAATTGTCCAAAATAATATAAACGATTAAGGCGTTTATCGTTGCCATGATCAAACGATAAGTCTAATTGACACGAAAATCGAAATCTTATAATGATTAATTAACAAGAATCCAACGAAACAAATTTCATCGCATTCTGGGACTATTTTTCGGGCGCTATTTTTTTACGCCAAATAATGCTATTTTGGACCCCAAAATATCCGTTGTCCAAAAATAACAAACAAGCTATCTATACTAACTCTAATCGTCGATACAAACTCAACGGAATTGGTTTCCTAGCTTAATTCGATCGTCTTCTCAAGTTATACACAAATGCCCCTCTTATCAAATTAAATTAACTACGCGCTATAGAAAATGATTGAGCGTTTATAGCTCTCGTTTTCACATATGACATCAGTTTGCCACGAAATTTGGTTTCGTATAACAATTTATAGTTATGGTTCCAATGAATATAATTTCATCGAAAACCAAGGCTGCTTGAAAAATCTCTATTTTTAAAGCTTGTATTAATATTGATAAAATATTATATAAATTCCAAAATAATCGAATTAAAAAATAATAAAATATTATAAAAATATTTATCCCAATAACATCATCATATGGTTTCAAATATAAATTATACAACTCAATATTATCAATTTTGGGTTAAACGTTATCCAAAATGATAGTAAAATCCTTTTAAAATTATTAAATAATCGCCGTTTATTAACGATTTCCACAACTACTATTTTAAAATTTTAATTGGGCATAACTAACAATCTTTGACATGAGATTTCGATTTTTCTCTTCCATTAGAAATTTATAATCAACAAGATTCCAACGTTTCTTATTTCATAGAATTTCGACTTAAAATGGATTCTGTATATTCAAATGAAGTTCAAAACTCAATATTACGAACTACGGCACCATTTCGAGCTCGTTTTAAATTATATATAAATTTAACGTTCAAACTTCATTTTAATAACGAATTAAATATTAAAATCCATTATTATTCCAAATATAATATTTAAAACAATAAAATATTTTAAAATCTAATTACTAAAAATACGGGACATTACAATCTTCCCCCTTTAAAAGAATTTCGTCCCCGAAATTACTAAGGCGGAAAGAACGTTACAAACCCATTAATTTCTCTGAAATCCAATTTATTTTAATCGAAAACCAACTCATTATCGTTAGATAAAATTTTCATAATTATCGAAAAAATTCTAACACTTTAAATTCTCGAAAAAACTCGGTAGAGTCTCCCATGTATGGAGGGACTTCTGTGATATCACAGGAACAAATAATATATATACATCGACCCACACAGTCGAAAACAAAAACCTAAACCCAAAATTTATATTTTCGCATAGGCGTACCTTTTACGAGCTATACTTTCTCAATTTATATGCAATTTATTCAACCAAAATCAATCCCTCGGGCCTTCAGCTACATGTACTTAACACAATTCAATATATAAGTAATCAATACATGAAATTTTAAATAACATTTCATTTATTAATCAGAATAATTAAGCAAATTCGCACAATCAAACATATAACATCACTCATATGCACATACAAGGTTAAATCATTAATTTCAATTCATATGCAGTTTCGTTCTAGTTTATAATATTGGAAATAATTTCCTGTTCATTCAGTTTTGATTTAACTTGATGAATTATACTCAAGCAACCTAACACACAAATCAATAACCGATCAAAAACAAATTTGCATCCAACTCAATCGAATCAATTGAATTTACATTCAATATTAAAATTTACTTTGATATGACATATTTGAGCATCAATCGGTTAATATCTGATTGATTTCTATTTAATTAATATCCATAAAATTTCCAAATTCAAATCTTCTCTATTTAATTCCAAAGTAATTTCTTAATTTAATTTCACTAAACCAAGTTAAGTGTCAATTCAAATTTTCAATCCAATTTGAATTCCACTCAAATCAATCAACATGCAATATCTCCATAATTTGATAAAATTATTTCTGTTCCATACAAAAATGTAATTTAGGTTAAATTATTTCATTTACTCTCTTTAAAAAATAATATCGTGTCCGTTACTAGTTCAATGCTTCTCAACACTTGAACCGATCAACCAACACAATACAAAACATTTGTATATGAAATCTATAAATATGCTCTCTCATATATATACTCAACTCAATCTAGGTTGTTAGTAACCCAGATTACTTGATAGAGATGGGGTTACTCAACAGAGCCGAGGTTATCACTAAACCAATAGCTCTGATGCCATTGTAACATACTGACTTTCCCGTACCCTTTCAGTCGACAATCACAACTCACGTCCAACCCAAAATGCAGAGAAAAGTAGATAGTTATTAGAAAGAAATTAGAGGGTGAGATATGAAAGAAAGAAATATTAGTACAGAAGAAGAAGAAACACACAACATAGAGTCTCACATCGCAGCGGAACAAAATATAATATAGAAATAAATCTTTACTAAGAGCTTTAAAAATACATACAATCATCAGAGTATATCAACACATCTGGACAATTATAATAATCTGTCCTCATATACAACACACTGCGAAATACACACCAAATATATATCATACATTTGAACTTCTCCAGCACGTCTTCTAAAATTTGCAGCATCCAAATCTAAACCTGTAAAACCCGGTCTAACCCGAGCGTTACAAACGCCGGATCAGTCTGGTGAACCAGAGTGAGAAAAAACACACTAAGTTTAAAGGTATCACACAACTTGATTTTAAAGTCATTTTTTTTTTGAAAGTAAAGGATAATCGTAAGACCAAATCCACAAATAAATATAGACAGTTTTTACCTTACAATAGCCTAAAATGTTTTTGAAATCAATATATTTTTTAATATTATAATAGTGTCTTAATACAATCTAGCCGAGCGTGTGCATCTCATGCTCTACTACATAGTATACAATCAAAACCACGACTCTTATTGGAGAATGGATTCCATGGCAAGGTATGGGCAACCACCTTTCCGAAAATGTACCTCCGGAGATGAATACATTGGGGTTCAACAAGAACATGTTGCAACCCAGGCTAAACATGACCAGCCCCTCACTTCTCTTGAGAGTACCGAATATATCATCACCACGGTTGGAGGCCAGCCAACGGCCGAAAGCATACAGATAAAAATAAAAGGGACAACCAAAGGCATTTGATTTCTATATATCAGAAAATTATATACCCTAATGGGTGCGACCTACATAGCCATGCGACCTACCCAATTTTTACCATTTCCTGGTGAATGAGGCTTGAGGTCATAATTACCTTTAGAACAACATATCATCATTCACTTTGAATGTCATATCGTCGGATCCGCCAGAAAATCACTAATTGACATCCATAAAAGTACTCTAGTTGTTAAACTAAGAGAATGGCCATTCTCCGCCGTCAACTATGATACGTTTGAAGAAATCAACATACATGATCCTTTTGGAAATACTCTGTCAGACATCCGTCCATACAAGTCATCCAGGATCAAGATGAACCTACGGCGCCCTCCTACCACATCCTAGGAATCACCTATAGACTGGTAGCGAGTAGTCACTGCAATCCGTAAATTCATAACCATGACTGAATCATGTCAGAGTACCTTTGGTTGCAATCCCAGAGAATATTCGACTAGTAATCCTTCCGCTTATGAAGATCCACGGTTTTCAATTACTCTATCTTCAATCATCATCTTTACGTATTTGCTGGTTTGAATGGTTTTCGAATATAAATTCGATCCCGGTCTTTCCGTACCAATAATCGTATGGGTCAGATTTGATAGTCAGTTATTTAATTATCAAATAAACAAAATAAAATTAGTTCACTGATGCAATACTCAGCATTACTTGGCCTCTTTAATTAGAGCCAATTAACGAATTTTAATTTAAACTCTTAAATCTTTCAATACTACGAATATGGCTTTTCACTTCTTATCTAACATAAGATTGTTTTCAAAACTACTTTGTTTTAATGCTTAGGAAAATATCATACAATCATATCCCATTTTCTATTCTACTATCATTTCCAAAAACATTTGCTATGTCATTTCTCATTGTTTATAATTGGCAAAATCAATCCAACTTACCATTCGTAAAATAACAATATTAGATATCTTTTGCTTCATTATTTGGAAACAGTAGCCAATGCTTATTCTGATAAAATAATCCTATTTCAAAACTTAACTTTTCATTTCCTTTTAACTCGAAAATACCACTATTATTTCACATAACCCCTTTTTTATTTCCTTTACTTCGGAAATATCATTATACCTATATTCTCAAATCTTTCCATTTCTGTTACTTTGGAAACCCCATTCTGTATTCTCGAATCTTGCGATTAACGTTGCGTTATTATTTCCTATAAATTATTTGTAACCTCTTTTCCCTTACAAACTAATACCCTCCTCTGATAATCCTGAAGTCGTTCAAGTTGGGGTATTTATTTACCTCTCAGATCTTGATCAACAACGTTCTTATCTTAAGATAGATATGAGTTGTAATTCAAAAATCGATATTTATTCCAATACCGAACCCAATCCCATTTTACTATTTTATTTAGAATATGGTTTATAAAAGCCTCTTACTTTTGAAAATATCTCTTTATAACTTATTATTACCTAAGATATTGATTAAGTAATTTCTTAATAAAAATCACTTCTTAACTTCTTTCAAAGAATTCATTTTATAACTCGAATTATTATTACCAAATCCCATTACAAAATACTTTACCAAATTCAATTACAAATCCCTTTTAATCATTTCTTTTTGAAAATCTCATTTCGATTTCATTCATCTATATAAATTTCATTAGTTAATAATGTAAAATTAAAATTAACGCTTTAACCTCACATCTCTTTTCATAAACCTTGTTTAGAAAACTCATGTTTAGTATAAAATCCCTTTTTATCTTTATTTCCTTTACTTAATTCAAATATTAAGTAAACAATTATTTTAAGCTATCTTATACGCTTAAAATCCCTTTTATAACTTCATTATAAAAATTTTGGGTTTTAAATATAAAACCTGTTCATAAATTCCTTTCACAATCCAATTAGATTTCATTACAGATACACTTAAATTATTACTAAAATGATAATTTTAAGCTATCTTATGCGGTTAAAATCCCTTTTATAACTTCATCATTAACTACTGTAAGAGTAGTAAACTTCTTTATTAACTAAAATAAATAGTAAAATTCTTTTTAAAATACAATTAAAATTAAAACAAATATTCATTTATCTATTTTACAATATTAATTCAAAACAAAATAATTTAATAATCAATCCTAGTTAAAACGGTCGACTTAGTCAACTCAAACACGGTTATCTCGTTAACCGATTTCAATCAGTCCTTCCTTTAAATATAATTAATTTAAATAATTCCATTTAATTGTTTCTTAAAAAACAATTATCCAACTCTTAACCGTTAGGTTAATCCCTGCTCATTTGCTTATAAATCTGATTAAAATCAGAATTTGCTTTATAAAATCATTTAATACTCACTTACAAATTTAAAAAATAAATATAAATATTTATTTATTTTTAATAAACTTTTATTCAAATTATATTTAAAAATCTGTCTTTAGTTATAAAATAAATTTTATAACTTCATTTCGTTAATTCACTTGACGGTAAATCGATATTTATAAAACGATTCATTTTTAGGCCATCTATTGCCAATTACTCAACCAATTCTGCCCATTGGTTAAAACAAAAAAATGTTGAATTTTCAGTCATCGATCAAAAACTAAATTAATCATCTAACCAGAACAGTTTATATAAGGATAATATGGAAATGAGTAATATCTAATATATTTGAGGAATCCAGTTGGGTCCTTCCAACCTGTTCTTCCCTGCATTAAAATAGATTACCTCACATAAATTCATTCAAATCTATTTAACTGATAATTTCTATAATAGTAAATAATGATTATTTAACATCAACCACTTAACAAAACAATTCAAACAATTAAACACGTTTATTTTATAAATGTGACCGACAAGGTAAGTTATCTTCAATGTGTCCTGTGACAACCCGGAATTTCAGAACCAATTTAAAATTTCATTTTAAGCTATTTTATTGAATTTTGGATATTTAAAATGATTTATTCTAAATAATAACGACTGAAAATTTATTTTATTTAAAGTTAGAACTTATAAATTTATATTACTTATATTACGAGCCTGAAAAGGCGCGGTAGTTTGAAATTTCAATTTTTAAACTTTGAACAAATATATAAAGTTCATTATAAGTCAGAATTGGACGAAACGAGAGACGCTAGGATCGTATTGATGATATCTTTTTAATGAATTTAAGAAATTGAGATTTCGAATTATGAGTTGTAAGTTATGACAAAATTAAAATTTCAGGAAAACGCTATGGAATTTATATATATAATAGTGAAAATTAGGCACCTTAATACTAAACTTAATTAGACTCACATCCTCCCCTTTTGGAACATATAAATTTCATCTCTATTTTCAAATAGCGGCACTTTTTTCCAGAACTACCCTTTTTCACTTATGGGACGCTGTAATTAAAGTAATACGAAACACGTATTAGGGTTTTATTTTTTCCAGTATCATATAATTCTGTGTCATGGGGGCGCCTTCTTCGTTCTCATTTTTTGAATTCCGTCGATCTAAAATTTCCTTTGCTCGGAATTCTCTCAGTGATTTAATTAGATTCATCCTTGATTTATATGATGAATGCTTATTCTTTAAGGTAATTTATACTTTTTATTAATTTTTATTTTCTACGGCTATCATTTTTTGCTTTATCTTTGCTAATTGATTAATCTGATCTTCTTTAATTGTATAGACTTGTTGATATACAATTTAATTATTGTATATAGTTTTAATGTTATTATAGATCGTACAATTTTATTTTTTAATTTTGGCAATACATTTGTTCTTATATTCTAAATAGGTGTATACAAATATGCATAAGTTGTTAATATTTGCATAAAAATATGCAACTATTGTTATAAACGGTGTATAGGGCTTTTCATATATTCAGGAAATTTTCGTATATGTATTCATATATTCTGTATATAAATGCATTAGAATATAAAACTATTTTGAATGTCTTTTTGTGTATGTTTGTTGATTAACTGTATACAAATTTGCATATTTTCTTAATATATGAATACTAAAATGTTTAATCTATGCATATATTGTTCATAATTTTAGTTCTTATAAATTTCTGCATAACGTTATTTGATTACTGCAGAATATGTTTATTAATGTTTATTCTCTTCTTTGTATAACAGTGTTCCTGCTAATAATGGTGTATTTGTACTGTTGATGTTTGGTAATGATAAATGTGGACTAGAATGTTTAATAGCTATTACTGGAAAAAAATGTAAATGAAGGTTGTTGTGTTACAGTTTATTTTTCACTTATAACATCAATTATTGTGTTTTTAAGCATTTACGTATGCAATTTTTCTGAATATTTGCATGCTTTCATGAATGTAATCTTAACAGTATAATATTCTTTTGTATATATGCTTTTAATTATGATTCTTTTGGTTAATACTAGCATGCAATAATGCAGAAACTGTAAACAGATGCATACAATTGTTCGGAATATTGAATTATTTGCATAAGGGTATGTAATTAATCTGGATATATGCATACTTGAATGCAATTATTATGACTGTACAAAGTGTTTTCAACTGTTATAGGTATGTATTTAATATTAGAAGATTCTTTTTCATTTCTAATCGTCAACCTAAAAACTTTCTGATCTTCTGAAAGGCTGAAATCTGCAGGTGAATTTAGGAAGACTGCTAGATGTGGTTTGTACCAGATGTTGTGAACATTTACATTCTGCTTTAAATTTAGTTCATGAATTTTAATGTTAAATTCTGTGATTTTTACAGTTATTTTTTTGGCTTATATATATATGCAATTATTCAGTATAATTGCATAGATGTATGCAATTATACCGAATATTTGTGTAATATTTTCCTCGTATTTTGAATTGCGGCATAAATGTACGAAACAACTCGTAGTAGTTACATACAGGTACGAAAGTATCTTTATAACTAGATAATGTATACGAGTATTATCAATTGTTGCATACAAGTATGGAATTATTCTTATTATATGCATGCAAGTATTCAAATATTCAGCGTATAGGCATATCCTCTTTTAAATTTGAAGTTTAGTTCCCTTTTTTATCTTGAAATTATGTTGAATATTTTGTCATTCGCATGCATAACATTTAACAATAGTTGCATGTAAGCATGCAAGTATTATGAATAACTGTATACCGAAAAGCAACAATTCCTAATATTATTTAAGAATAAACCAACTAAATTCAACATATAAAATTCCACAGTAATTCAGTATGGAAAATACATATTCATGTCATAGTAGTTCGAATACAGAAAATCGATCAAAATATTTGTATGGAAATCTAAACACAATTTTTAATCATTTTATTCAGAAGGTTTGTTTTCGTCTGATAGTAAGACTGCCTGTGTTAGGTCATCATCTACAGTCCAACTGTAAAGTTTGCAACTTAGAATTTAAGCAGCAACCACAGCTCGTTGTAGATTTACAGAATCAAGCTTGTATATTTTATCATCTTGGCCGACTTGTTTGTCCTCACTTCTCTGTTTCATTATATTAATTACATACATTCCACAATTGAAGCTGCAGAAATTGTAAAAAAAATTTATCAATTTATTGGAAATATTCTATTTAGTATGCATAAAAATATACAAACATTCTCAATATCTGCATTAATATGATAACATTTACGAAATCAGCATAAAAGTATTTAAGTCATCATATTTTATGCATATAAGGTTGCAAATATTATGAATTCAAGCGTACAAGTATGTATTATGCGTGTATATGCATATTCAACTATTCTAAATATATGCATACAAGTATGCAACTTTTTATATTATCTGCATCCAAACATGCAAATATTACCAATATTTGCATACAATTATGCCAATGTTCTGAATATTGGCATAGTTGTATGCAAATATTCTGACTATTTATATACGTGTATACAAGTATTTTGAATTTATTTACTTCATATGGCCTTGTGGCCAATTAGCCAATTCAAGTTGCCCGTGTTTATGATAGTTCGTCTTTTCTAATCTTTTTACCGCTCCACTGATGTAAATTCTTTGTATAAAAACATATATAGATAAATGCATAGAATTATGCAACAATTATATAATAAAATCTCAATTACATGTCGTAGTTTTGGATTAATGCATATAATTATTCAACAATCAGTTAATAGTTGCACAATTACATGCAACAATTGTGATTAAATGCATACATTTATGCATGAATCTGCTGATAGTTGCACACTTGCATGCAACAGCTCCAAATAAATGTAAATAATAATGTGAAAAACAGGTGATAAATTCACACTAGCATTAAACAGTTCAAATTAATTTCATGGAATTATGCAACAATAAGGTGATGAATGCATACATTCAAATAACAATTTTGATAAAATACCTACGATAATGCAAAATTTCTAATTACACCCATTACTGTATGCAACTGTTATGTATAAATTCCTGATTACATGCAACTTTTTATAATATGAATCCCTATACATAAATGATATGAATATATGCAGATATATGTACAAACGTACATAATATATGCATATAATTATGAAATTATTAGAAATACATGCATAATTGCATGCAAATTTTCTTTTTAAATTCATTTATTCGGATGATCAATGAATTAATTCGATTGAAAAATTGCAAAAAATTATTCTAAATATAGTCACAAAAATTAGCTTAAAACTTCATATAATCATGCAACAATTCTAATTAAACCTTCAGAATCATGCAACAATTCTGAATAAAATTATACAATCACGCACCAAATCATAAAATCATATAATTATGCAACTATTCCCTATTAATCCACAATTTATTATATAATATATGTAGATATCAGTTGTTGAAAGTATAATTAGAAAATAAATTTTTTACCATTGTTCTCGTCATTTTTTGCTAATGCTCTGTTGAAATCGCCACGATTTTGATTATTTTTCTTTGATCGAGATAAAAACGATGAACATCGACTTTGAATTCGGAAATTTTCTTCTCGTCTGCGATAAATCAGCGATGCGATTAGTGAAATGATACAGCTTTGTGGACCGACTATTTTTTAGGGTTTAAAGGATAAAACTGGAATTTGATATGTCGCGTTTTGAAAATAGGGATGAAATTTGTATAATTTCTACGGCTGGACTTTTCTTATATTTTAATAGTTAATAGGGACCTGTAAAAAATGCACCCTATAATATATATGGCCCAAAAAACTACTTTTTGCATACAAAGGAATTTGGACTCGAAAACACTTTCATTGAGTTCAAAATGACGTTTCTGAATCCGAAAAGTATAAACATTGATATATTTCGAGATTCAGAATTTATTTATATAAATATATATTTTTAACAAAATATATATATATATACGCCTTAAAAAGTGAATTTTTGCAAACGACCTCCGAATGTGATTCTACTTTTTTTTGGATTCGTATCGTCAAATAATTATAAGATTCCAAGTTTCATGATTTTTAGAATTAGTATGTGATCGTAATTGATTTGTCAGTGTAAAACAATCAATATTCTGACTTCAAATATTCAATATTTGTACGTACGGACTCGAAATTCAACGAGACCAGTTTCTTTGGATCTGTAATGTCAAAGAATAACTGCATGTCAATTTTTATCAAGAATGGAATCCATAGGTGACCACACGGATTTTTAAACCATGAAAAACAGACTTAAATAGAATAAAATTAACTACATAAGGGTTTAAAGATAATATAACTAAAAAGATTAAAATATAAAAGGGGTTAAAACAAAAATTCTCTCTTCTATATAATATCCTAAACTCTTCCCTAACCCTGACACAAACCTAATTCTTCTCCTTTTTCCCTTTAAAGGCAGCAGCCTTTCTTCCTTCTTTTCTAATTCATTATTTCCTTCTTCCCCTTTTTCTTTCAAAAAAACCAATTAATGGCCTCCTCCTCTAATTCACCGATGCAGCTGCCCCTCCTCCCTCCTCCAGCCACCGATTAGTTCTCCTCTCCTTCTCCTCTTCTCCTTCCTTCTCTCTTTTCCTCCTCCTCCTCTTCTCCTTCCTTCTCTCTTTCTTTTTCCCTCTTCGAAAACCCTAGAACTAAAAGCCACCACCGCCACCACCATGGACCCTACCGCCGCACCACCACCACCCCCGCGTCTTCCCCATCTCCAGTCGGCCTGCCACCGCCTCAGCACCACCCATCTCCGGCCGTGGGCCTCGCTTCATCAAAAATCCCTTTTTTCACAAAATTCCCGATTTGCAAATAACCCTCTATCCTTCTTTCCTCAATAACTTTCAAACCGTGCATTTCTGGCCAAAACTCCTCAAGACCAAAGTTTTAGTTCGCGATTTTCACTTCGATTTGAGTATATGGAAGTCGAATTTTGGAGTTCGGAGCTGCTCGGAAAATGCGATTTACGATAGCAAACCTGCTGCGAAGATTCATGATTTCCGACGAATCAAAGCACTTATGAAAGAAAGTCCACTAGACGAAAGTTGTCCGAAATGGCGTGTTTGTGCTAGAAAAAGAGTTTCATGAAGATTGGAGTTCATTTGTAGAAGTTAGAGCCAAAACAATGAAACCGAGTGCGAAAAGCGATAAAATAGCGAGCGCGATGAAAATCAAAGACTAACGGAGAGAAATAAAGGTGAGAACTCTTTCTCACTCAATTTTTTATACAATTATTTATTTTTATAACTGAATGTACATTAATTATCTGTGACTGAAATATTTGTTGTTGATTATCTATCGTATGGATGGTTGCTAATTTGGATGTTATGTTATGATTGAGATTGGGAATATTTAGCAAGTAAAATAAGGTTAATATATTTATGATAATTTAAATATGATTGCACTTCCATTTACAAGTTACCTGACTTGTTTATGTGATTGGGACGATAATTTTCACACATTGCCCAAGTGCACAAATAATAATCTATTATTTTGTTATTTGTTGGTTGAAACCCCACATGGGTTTTAGGATGATATTCTAATCACACATCTCACTTGTGATTAGTTGTAAAATGCACTTTGGTTGTTATTTGGATGTTTCATCATTATTATAGAATACATGCGATGTATGAAATTCATATAATTAAAATTATATGGTAATTGATTGGGTCTCATTCCAATTTAGGATTATATGAATGTTTTTTTTATAAAATGTTCAGTTAAAGAATCAAAACATGGTTTTTGAAAATAATTAAGTGAATGAAGATGATTTAAGTAGATTTGCGTCATTTTTACTCGAGCGGATGTTTTAATCAATTTTATCAAAATATTTGATTTCAAAATTAGACCTTCTGAAAAGATTATTATTATGATATTATAATAACATGTAAAGTTCATCTTTTTATTGTCATTTAGGAACATAAAATGATTTACAATTAAAGTTCATCTTTGTATTGCCATTTAGGAACATAAAATGATTTACAATTAAAGTTCATCTTTTCACTGTCGTTTAGAAACATGTCTATTATCATATTTTGATTAACAATAAAATTAATCTTTTTATTGTCGTTTAGAAACATGTCTATTATCATATTTTGATTAACAATAAAATTAACCTTTTTATTGTCATTTAGAAACATGTCTATTATCATATTTTGATTAACAATAAAATTAATCTTTTTATTGTCATTTAGAAACATGTCTATTATCATATTTCGATTAACAATAAAATTAATCTTTTTATTGTCGTTTAGAAACTTGTTTATTATCATATTTTGATTAATAAATAAAATTAATCTTTTTATTGTCATTTAGAAACATGTTTATAGTCATATTTTGATTAACAATAAAAATGTTCTTTTTATTGTCAAAGTAGAAAAATAAAATTATAATAATATGATTTATAATAAAATTAGTCATTTTATTATATGTAGAAACATGTTAATGATTATGTAAAGACCCGAAAAATCGAACACTTAATCTTCGAATATCGTAACAATTTGTAATATTGTTAAATGTTATAAATGTGATTTTATAACCTTGTAAAATATCATTTAACAAGTAATTAATGATACTAGACTCGTTTTGGAAAAATGCTTTCAAAAATATATTTTTGGTAAAATACTGATAAAATGGCCGAAAATCGTTTTATTGATAAATGGCTGTTTTCTCAATAAAAGTCGTTGAAAATTTTAGTGGATGTCTAATTATTCATTAGGAAAGTAATTAGTAAATAAAAGTATTTTTCCATATTTATGGCTAACTATATTGATGATGTCATCATTTTAAAAAATGAGCATTTAAGGAAAGTTTTTGTATTTTGGGTATTTAAATATTCAAATAAGTATTTTATAACTTGAATATGCTTGTTTTAGTTGTTTAAAAAAGTTAATGAATTTATTTTCAAGTTTTGTTTACTTGAATAAATCATTTGATAAAGAACCAATAATATGATCGAGATTCAACTTCCAGATTCGCATCCTATCGTTGAATAGAAGTTGTTTCATATCGTTGCAACGTTGTATGATATATATGCACATACATGCTTATACACATAAATGTATGCATAATTAGTCACATCAAAGGTTTATAAAATATCCTAAGTGTATGCATATAAGCTTCTTATATGTATACAAATGAATGCTTACTTAAAGTCTTTGAAAAAAAGCAAACTTACCATCTCTTACACACATTTCACTTCTTTCATGAGTACGTTTAGGGTTTTAAGGGAATTTTGGTCTTTTCCCATCCACCTTCTTTTTCCTATATAAGGAGAGGTATACCTCCTTCTTTCTTACACAAAATTCCTAAGCAAAAGTGAAGCTTTTAATGGCTTATCTTCCTCTTCTTCCTCTTCCTTACTAACTTTCTCAAAGTACACTCAAATGAACTTCAAATCAAGCCAAACTTTGAGTGAAGCCTTCCTACTCCATTACAAGATCTTCTAGCTAGTTAGAAGTTGAAAAATCGAAGAACCTCTCCATTCTCTATTTTTGGCCGTGAGCTATATAAGGAAGGAAGCAAGGAAAAACAAGGGAAGGAAGGAGGTTGCTAGCTTGGATCTTTATTCTTATTCTTGGATCTTTATTCTTATTATTGGATCTTGGATTTGCTAAGAATTAAGGTGAGTTTACTCACTATTTAGGACAACAAACATAAACCTTTTTGCATGTTTTTAACTATGCTTAAAGTTGCTTGAATGTTGGTAACTTATGTTAAAAATGTTGTCTTGATTCTTACTTTAAAAGTAAGCGACATATGTGATCCATGTTAATGGATTGGAATGGACTTGAATGGACTTGGAATTGGACTTGAATTGACTTGTATAACAAGTGGAATGGACTTGAAACAAAGCACATAAGGATTAGTAGGGAATTGACATATTGTGGACTTGAACTTGAAAGTGCACTTATAGCGATAGTCGCTATATATGCAGTTTTAATTGTTGTGTTTTCAATACATTGTATGGAACTTTGTAATGACGTCCTTAGTGATTTCTTATCATATTAAAATGGTTGTTTAACTTGTATGTTAAATTGAAGTAAGTTTGAAAGTGTGTGAAGCTAGAATAGTGATATGAGTGCACTTCCTAATTACTTGTTTATTGAATATCATGGTTACTGTGCTTAATTCTAATAAGCCGACGAGTAGGCTTATCTATCTGTGAGTGTCAAGAATGGGGTGTCTAGGCAAGGGGTGATATGCAACCAGTGCTCTAACTTACCTGGCCTCACTCTTGACCGAGGGATAGTTAAGTTGATAATGTCGGAAACGAGTTAAGTGCACGAAGTGTGATTTCTATAAGCATAAAATGGTTTTGGGTTTGTCGTGACAATGTGTTAATTACATTAGTCTTTAACCCTCTCAGATTATATCATGGAAGTAAATATAATTGAATCTTTAAACAAACATTTAAAGATAAATTATAAAGGATTGTTTTGGGTTTGTTGTAAATATTGTTTTAGCAACACTTGTTTTAAACTCTTGGAATGTAGTTAAACTGGAATATACGGTTTAATGGTTTTGAATATACTTAGATCTTTAATAATTCATTTAAAAGATAGAAACAAGTATAGAAATCTTTCAGAATAAAGATATTGAATAAGATGTTTAACTTATAAAAGAGAAGAGGTTCTTTATTAAACAATGGTTTTAACCTCTTTGATTATATTTTAAGAAAAATCTTATAAATTGATTATGGTTATACTTATACCGGAGGGATAAGTATATGAATACGTTTTGTAGTATTGAAGTTATAGAGGGAAACTTAGAAGTGAATTATGGATATACTTATACCGGAGGGATAAGTATATGAATACGATTTTAAGTATTCAAGACTATAAAGGGATAGTGAATTAGTAGAATATATACATATACACCTTTTATATGTATAAGTTGAATATATACGCAAGTATATAAAGGAATATTAATCGAGTATGAGTTATTGATTAATAAGCAAAGTCTTGTTAGACAAATGAAGTTTTATTAGATAAAAGAAGTTTACTAATAAAGGAATATTAATCGAGTATGAGTTATTGATTAATAAGGAAGTCTAGTTAGACAAATGAAGTTTTATTAGTTAAAAGAAGTTATACTAATAAAGGAATATTAATCGAGTATTAGTTATTGATTAATAAGCGAAGTCGTATTTGACAAATGAAGTTTTATTAGATAAAAAGAGTTTTACTAATAACAGAAGTTTTAATTAATGAAAGGTTAATTAAATGGGAATGGGATTAGAAGCCGTTTATATGAGTTAACCGTGCTTCAACTGTTTATCATGCTATGTGACTTGATAGTGATTTGATTGTTAAACACGCTTTGTAACCTTGATAGTGCCTTGGATGTTTATTCAATTGTTATGGAAATTAAGCGAGGCTGTTTTCCATATACAATCGTCTATTGTGTGAATTGTAGTCAGTTAATTGACTATAGAACTTGACCTTAAATCTAGCGACTAGTTTTGAGGAGACCGGGATTGGTAAGTGTTCTACTTATCGAAAACCACTTCAAAACTAGTATACGGGTTCTACGTTTTGGAAGCGGCTGGGAAGTGAAGGCTATGTGGTGATTCGAGATCTATTGAGATGCTCGAACACATATAGTGATTCTAAGGTCTATGAAAGAATCTATGTGTGATTCCAAGATCTGTTTATGTATTGGAATCCATGTGTGATTCCGAGATCTATGAAGAAATCTATGTGTGATTCCAAGATCTATTGAGCTGTGGGATTCCAACTGGGAATTCTTGTTATGTTCGGGTGATGAAGACTCGTGTGAAAGATGCTGAACAAAACCTCGACATCGGAAATGGCTAAAAACAGAGTAGGAGCACAATCTGGGGTTTTGCTAACCTACGGCAGGATATATTGACTCCATATCTAGTGTATGTTTATTATCGAATCGTTGCGGGAGCTCTTTGAAGTTGCGCGCGGGAGTTGGGTATATTTGGTTCCACGTGGTGCACTCCGGTGTTTTCGTGCGTGGGCCAGTTGTGTTTACCTTATGGTATATTTCATCTAGAGATATACGACGCTCGGAGGTACTTTCTGACCCTTGTGCATGGAGTTCGGATCTATATTGAGAGATCTCCGATGGAAAATCCAATATGCGAACGTGCCTTATCGGTTTTGTTTGTACACTTAATAGTTGTTGAATGTAACCAATGTAACCATTCCTTCTATGTGAATTTATTTATATTCTACACCCTAGACATTATTTATAATACAACTATACTTCTCATAATAAATGGTTGGTTTCAATTGAGGGGAAAACCGGAGCGGTAATCTGCACAGTTCCCTCAGTGTTGTTACATGCAATGTGTATCTTGAGTTTCTCATACCAGACTGATGTCTGACGCTTGCTTTTTGTTTTCCTTAAAATCATCACGTACTCCTTCGAGTAGGCTGAGTATGGCAGGTTTTACTTTGGATGCCTTGGAGCTTTTGGAAGAGAGTTGGAGTTCATCTTACCGTACTTTTATATCCGCTGCATTCTATGTTGTACATCAACATTTATGAGGACGGGTTGTTATAACTGTCCAAGTTGATGATAGGTTAGTCTTCTCTGATAGTTGTAATCATACAGTTTTATTTGGTAAAGATCATTCATTATATTATATGTTATCGTTCCGTTGTGAGATTCTGATATTGTGTCCTCTTCTTCCTTAGTCTATTTTCTTTTTATTTTATTTCACCCTAACTTTTCGTCTTTCCGACACTTGGGTGCTCGGCACGTGAATACCGTGGATGTATTAGTGTCGACATTCGAGGGTCGAAAAGTCGGGTCGTTACATTTGGTATCAGAGCACAAGGTTGAGTGAATACCTTGGCTTTGGTTGGGTATGGCTCATTAGAGATGGGGTTAGCAACACCCTAGAATGAGTAGAGTGTATTATATATATGAGAGCGCGTACTTGTTAGTGAATACAAAATATTTTGTATTGGGTGTTTTGACTTGTAAGTCTGAATTCTGGATCTGAATCAATCGATTGATCATCGTTTTGATGAAGATTCTGAAACACTCGAACAAGTCATTTGATTCGATATTGTTTTCGAATTTGGTAAATGAAATAAGTTACCAAGAAGTATATATTTTATATATAAAGAAAGATTTCATAACTAAATCAGTTATATAGATGAGTTGTTGTTAGGGTAGGATGATATTAAATTATTATCATTCGTTGATTGATTGGTCATGCTCGCTTAGGAGCGTTGACTATTATTGGCTGATTTCTAGTTGTGCCCGGACCAGTTTATGGGTATCGATTACTGTGTTTGGATAAGAGTAATCTTATCCATTTGCTTGCATGGGTTAGGTAGATTTATAATTGGGGGAACATTGGAAACGAACACTTTGTGAATTCAGTTTCACAATTTGACTATAAGGCATTCGGTAATGATGTTGGGTAAGAATTAAATCTGAATGGAAGTTGTTTAAAACGAATTTAAACAAGAAATATGCAAGTGAAATTTATAAACGAGATTTATAAATATGAAATGTATTTGTGTTGAAAATCAAAGGATTTGGAATTCCGGTAAGTTTGAAATTGATTTTCAAAGCTTGAAATACATATTGAAGTTGGTTTGAAAGTGTTTTAGGGTTTTAAATGACTTTAAAAGATAGAAAAGCTTTGATCTTACTCGAGTCGCTGGAAAATAATGTTGATGATGACTGCAGCATCATCGAGGTTCATTTTCGAGTTTCTAAGTATGAACTAGCTCCCATGGATAATAGTTTGGACTTGAACAGATTTATGTTTTGGATACAGATTATTTGAAGTATAAAACCCGGAAGTTCAATCCTGAAGTTTTCAACTAAGTTATATATGGATGCATATAGTTTATATATTGGAGTTGTATGATTTTGCATCTCAGTTGATATGATGTTTGATAGATTTCATTTGTTAATGGAATGGAATGTTCGACGGTTTTGGATAGTCGATGTTTCCAAGTGAATTTACATGCTTGACTAGTTTATGTGAAAGCGTAAGAGACTTGGTTTATAATTTATAAACTTAGGGAAGTTTAAAATATTGAATTTGAGAATTATTAAGTTTTAACTAGTTTTGTGATTATTGAACTATTTCAGTTTAGTAAACTGAGTATGTTAATATTTGTACACTAAGCGAATATAAGTGTATGTTGAAATTTGAATTCGAGTATTGAATGAATTATAAACGTATATGAAGTCGAACCGGTTTATAATAAGAGTTTAATAAGAAAGAACTATGGAAATATAATCGTATTCATTATAGTGAGTAGTTCAGAAGTTAAGTAAGAAAAGTCCAAATTTGTTAGCATGCTTATTTAAGTAAGACAAATTGGTCGTTTGTATATACTTTTAAGTTATATAACGGTTAATAGCTTGAAGTATTATGATATGATTCACAAAGGAATATTAGTATAGAAGAATATACTAAGTATGAGAACGAAGGTGAATAAAATAATTGGAGTAATAATAAACCAATTGGAAGGAATATGTAAGATTTACATAGGTTGTTTTATTCGCTTTACGGTTTGATCCAGATTCGAGTGTGTGATTTTGTGGTAGCTTATACCGATCAGAGTTGGTATTTTTCACTCGATTCTTGACGACGAAGTTAGATACAGAATTCTTGATTTGATTCTGTGATTCTCTATCATAGTATAGCTATGTAAGGAGAATGGCGGTTTCTAATCATGAAACCAGATCTGAGTCCGCACTAGAGTGATCGAGTGAGCGATACTAGTCTGGAAGTGAAATTGTGTGATCGAATAAGTGATTGAATTTGATATTGCGTATGGATGGCTTATGTATATCGTACGGGCTTTTTAAACAATTCATGATATGTTGTTGACTTGTGGAAAATTTGAGAATTGAATCCTTGAATTGTTTGAGGTAGAGTGAATGATTGGTTAAGTGTTAACCCGAGGCTGTTGAGCATAAGGTGATGCTTAATGAATTGTTTATCATCCTTATACGATAAGAGGGTTTGAACTTGATCAAAACATGAGATTTGTATTCTAGTAGTATTATACTTTTAAGTATCGATGTTTGATTGTTCCTTTGGTTACTCGTGTTGCAATTTCGAGGACGAAATATTTTAAGTGGGGGAGAATGTAAAGACCCGAAAAATCGAACACTTAAACTTCGAATATCGTAACAATTTGTAATATTGTTAAATGTTATAAATGTGATTTTATAACCTTGTAAAATATCATTTAACAAGTAATTAATGATACTAGACTCGTTTTGGAAAAATGCTTTCAAAAATATATTTTTGGTAAAATATTGATAAAATGGCCGAAAATCGTTTTATTGATAAATGGCTGTTTTCTCAATAAAAGTCGTTGAAAATTTTAGTGGATGTCTAATTATTCATTAGGAAAGTAATTAGTAAATAAAAGTATTTTTCCATATTTATGGCTAACTATATTGATGATGTCATCATTTTCAAAAATGAGCATTTAAGGAAAGTTTTTGTATTTTGGGTATTTAAATATTCAAATAAGTATTTTATAATTTGAATATGCTTGTTTTAATTGTTTAAAAAAGTTAATGAATTTATTTTCAAGTTTTGTTTACTTGAATAAATCATTTGATAAAGAACCAATAATATGATCGAGATTCAACTTCCAGATTCGCATCCTATCGTTGAATAGAAGTTGTTTCATATCGTTGCAACGTTGTATGATATATATGCACATACATGCTTATACACATAAATGTATGCATAATTAGTCACATCAAAGGTTTATAAAATATCCTAAGTGTATACATATAAGCTTCTTATATGTATACAAATGAATGCTTACTTAAAGTCTTTGAAAAAAAGCAAACTTACCATCTCTTACACACCTTTCACTTCTCTTACACACCTTTCACTTCTTTCATGAGTACGTTTAGGGTTTTAAGGGAATTTTGGTCTTTTCCCATCCACCTTCTTTTTCCTATATAAGGAGGGGTATACCTCCTTCTTTCTTACACAAAATTCCTAAGCAAAAGTGAAGCTTTTAATGGCTTATCTTCGTCTTCTTCCTCTTCCTTACTAACTTTCTCAAAGTACACTCAAATGAACTTCAAATCAAGCCAAACTTTGAGTGAAGCCTTCCTACTCCATTACAAGATCTTCTAGCTAGTTAGAAGTTGAAAAATCGAAGAACCTCTCCATTCTCTATTTTTGGCCGTGAGCTATATAAGGAAGGAAGCAGGGAAAAACAAGGGAAGGAAGGAGGTTGCTAGCTTGGATCTTTATTCTTATTCTTGGATCTTTATTCTTATTATTGGATCTTGGATTTGCTAAGAATTAAGGTGAGTTTACTCACTATTTAGGACAACAAACATAAACCTTTTTGCATGTTTTTAACTATGCTTAAAGTTGCTTGAATGTTGGTAACTTATGTTAAAAATGTTGTCTTGATTCTTACTTTAAAAGTAAGCGACATATGTGATCCATGTTAATGGATTGGAATGGACTTGAATGGACTTGGAATTGGACTTGAATTGACTTGTATAACAAGTGGAATGGACTTGAAACAAAGCACATAAGGATTAGTAGGGAATTGACATATTGTGGACTTGAACTTAAAAGTGCACTTATAGCGATAGTCGCTATATATGCAGTTTTAATTGTTGTGTTTTCAATACATTGTATGGAACTTTGTAATGACGTCCTTAGTGATTTCTTATCATATTAAAATGGTTGTTTAACTTGTATGTTAAATTGAAGTAAGTTTGAAAGTGTGTGAAGCTAGAATAGTGATATGAGTGCACTTCCTAATTACTTGTTTATTGAATATCATGGTTACTGTGCTTAATTCTAATAAGCCGACGAGTAGGCTTATCTATCTGTGAGTGTCAAGAATGGGGTGTCTAGGCAAGGGGTGATATGCAACTAGTGCTCTAACTTACCTGGCCTCACTCTTGACCGAGGGATAGTTAAGTTGATAATGTCGGAAACGAGTTAAGTGCACGAAGTGTGATTTCTATAAGCATAAAATGGTTTTGGGTTTGTCGTGACAATGTGTTAATTACATTAGTCTTTAACCCTCTCAGATTATATCATGGAAGTAAATATAATTGAATCTTTAAACAAACATTTAAAGATAAATTATAAAGGATTGTTTTGGGTTTGTTGTAAACATTGTTTTAGCAACACTTGTTTTAAACCCTTGGAATGTAGTTAAACTGGAATATACGGTTTAATGGTTTTGAATATACTTAGATCTTTAATAATTCATTTTAAAGATAGAAACAAGTATAGAAATCTTTCAGAATAAAGATATTGAATAAGATGTTTAACTTATAAAAGAGAAGAGGTTCTTTATTAAACAATGGTTTTAACCTCTTTGATTATATTTTAAGAAAAATCTTATAAATTGATTATGGTTATATTTATACCTAAGGGATAAGTATATGAATACGTTTTGTAGTATTGAAGTTACAGAGGGAAACTTAGAAGTGAATTATGGATATACTTATACCGGAGGGATAAGTATATGAATACGATTTTAAGTATTCAAGACTATAAAGGGATAGTGAATTAGTAGAATATATACATATACACTTTTTATATGTATAAGTTGAATATATACGCAAGTATATAAAGGAATATTAATCGAGTATGAGTTATTGATTAATAAGAAAAGTCTTGTTAGACAAATGAAGTTTTATTAGATAAAAGAAGTTTACTAATAAAGGAATATTAATCGAGTATGAGTTATTGATTAATAAGGAAGTCTAGTTAGACAAATGAAGTTTTATTAGTTAAAAGAAGTTTTACTAATAAAGGAATATTAATCGAGTATGAGTTATTGATTAATAAGCGAAGTCGTATTTGACAAATGAAGTTTTATTAGATAAAAGGAGTTTTACTAATAACAGAAGTTTTAATTAATGAAAGGTTAATTAAATGGGAATGGGATTAGAAGCCGTTTATATGAGTTAACCGTGCTTCAACTGTTTATCATGCTATGTGACTTGATAGTGATTTGATTGTTAAACACGCTTTGTAACCTTGATAGTGCCTTGGATGTTTATTCAATTGTTATGGAAATTAAGCGAGGCTGTTTTCCATATACAATCGTCTATTGTGTGAATTGTAGTCAGTTAATTGACTATAGAACTTGACCTTAAATCTAGCGACTAGTTTTGAGGAGACCGGGATTGGTAAGTGTTCTACTTATTGAAAACCACTTCAAAACTAGTATACGGGTTCTACGTTTTGGAAGCGGCTGGGAAGTGAAGGCTATGTGGTGATTCGAGATCTATTGAGATGCTCGAACACATATAGTGATTCTAAGGTCTATGAAAGAATCTATGTGTGATTCCAAGATCTGTTTATGTATTGGAATCCATGTGTGATTCCGAGATCTATGAAGAAATCTATGTGTGATTCCAAGATCTATTGAGCTGTGGGATTCCAACTGGGAATTCTTGTTCTGTTCGGGTGATGAAGACTCGTGTGAAAGATGCCGAACGAAACCTCGACATCGGAAATGGCTAAAAACAGAGTAGGAGCACAATCTGGGGTTTTGCTAACCTACGCCAGGATATATTGACTCCATATCTAGTGTATGTTTATTATCGAATCGTTGCGGGAGCTCTTTGAAGTTGCGCGCGGGAGTTGGGTATATTTGGTTCCACGTGGTGCACTCCGGTGTTTTCGTGCGTGGGCCAGTTGTGTTTACCTTATGGTATATTTCATCTAGAGATATAAGACGCTCGGAGGTACTTTCTGACCCTTGTGCATGGAGTTCGGATCTATATTGAGAGATCTCCGATGGAAAATCCAATATGCGAACGTGCCTTATCGGTTTTGTTTGTACACTTAATAGTTGTTGAATGTAACCAATGTAACCATTCCTTCTATGTGAATTTATTTATATTCTACACCCTAGACATTATTTATAATACAACTATACTTCTCATAATAAATGGTTGGTTTTAATTGTGGGGAAAACCGGAGCGGTAATCTGCACAGTTCCCTCAGTGTTGTTACATGCAATGTGTATCTTGAGTTTCTCATACCAGACTGATGTCTGACGCTTGGTTTTTGTTTTCCTTAAAATCATCACGTACTCCTTCGAGTAGGCTAAGTATGGCAGGTTTTACTTTGGATGCCTTGGAGCTTTTGGAAGAGAGTTGGAGTTCATCTTACCGTACTTTTGTATCCGCTGCATTCTATGTTGTACATCAACATTTATGAGGACGGGTTGTTATAACTGTCCAAGTTGATGATAGGTTAGTCTTCTCTGATAGTTGTAATCATACAGTTTTATTTGGTAAAGATCATTCATTATATTATATGTTATCGTTCCGTTGTGAGATTCTGATATTGTGTCCTCTTCTTCCTTAGTCTATTTTCTTTTTATTTTATTTCATCCTAACTTTTCGTCTTTCCGACACTTGGGTGCTCGGCACGTGAATACCGTGGATGTATTAGTGTCGACATTCGAGGGTCGAAAAGTCGGGTCGTTACAGATTAATATTTGATTTGCAATAAAAATCATTCTATTTATTATATGTAGGAACATGAAAATTATCAAAATTTAATTAACAATAAAAATTATCGTTTTATTGTATTTATAAACATAGGAATTGTCGAAAATGGTTTTACAATAAAAATTTACTTTTATTGTGTGTGTGTATATATATATATATACATATGTGTGTGTGTATATATTATATATGTGTTTATATATATATATATATATATATATATATATATATATATATATAATCACAAATTTAGACATGTTTTAAAAATATTGGGTGAAACATTCAAATTGATAATTTTAATGTACATTTAGAAAGAACATGTTAGTGAAATCGTCTAATGATTTATATATATATGTTAGCCTACTTTGTGAACTAGGCAACACAAAGTCAAGAAACCAAACATTGAAGGGTATTTTTAATTATAAGACTTCGGTTCGGATTGGAGGAAAACACTACAATTCAGATTGATAGCTACAGTTGTTCGGGTCGGGTCAGAGCAACATATCGGTTCGGATCGGATAGAGTCTTCTGTTCGGATCGGAGATCTCTTACTGAGTAGATTGGTAAGGCATATCTAATCGGATCGAAAGGCAACTAAATCTCGAATGGATCGGAAAGCCATCTGCTTGCCACAACAATGGAGCGGAGCGGAATAGGTTAGAGAAGGAGAGTCGCGCCCAAGCCAATCCGGTTCGGATCGGGTATCCCGATCCGAACCCCTTATCTGCACGTCTCCGACCCGCACCCATGATCCATGTTACTCTCCTGCAAAATCGCCTGGATAACCGGACCGGCTATGACTAATTCCTACCTATAACGTCCTTCCCTTTGATGCGTTGTCAACATGATAGTTCATCCGAACCCGAAGAGAGTGCGATGGATGACACGTGGCCCGACCCGGATCAAGTCTCAAGCAAATTCACACCTATAAATACCCCGTCTGGAGACAAAGAGAAGGATCTTTTTTCAGCACTTTGAGAATTCAACTACCTCCATCATCCGAACTCCATTACTCCCGGAGAATCCAAATCATCTTTCATTTCTTGTTTTAGTTAATTGAGTGAACAAAAGTGAGTTGTGAGTGAATCTTACATTGTATTTGCAACTGAATTATCGAATATAGTGAAAGATAAGTGGACGTAGGCATTTCTTCGCCGAACCACTATAAATCCTGTGTGTTCATTTTTATTTTTGTCTCGTTTAATCTTGTTTCTAATTAATTTGGGTGTTAGAGCCACTTTTGGGTCTAACATTTTGGTGCTTTCACTGAGAACCTCATCTAAATTCTTTATTTTCCGGGATTTCTCTCTACTTTTTGGACCGTAGAGTTCAAAGAAGTAAATCCTTAAGTTTTTTCGCTTTTTCATATTCGTTGAAGTAATTGTCAAAGACTCATGGCCAAAGGAAAAGGCAAGGAAGTTCAGTCTGTTCGAGGAAATGGAGCTGGCGAAGATCAGCAAAATGCTGTGGTAACAAGGTCTCGGGGGCAGAGTTCAGCAGTAGGAAGAATCAATGCAGGAAATCCGAACCGACAGCAGGGGGAGAGCTCCGATCCGATCCGGGTAGGAGACTCTGAAGCAGTGCACTCCCCCAATCTGAACCGACCCGAGCTGCTCGCTGCGCACCGATCCGACCAGGCACCCCAGCTCCGATCCGACCCGACCTCCTACCTCCGATCCGACCCGATCCTTGGTGAAGCTGGAACCTCTACCCGAGTCCCTACGAATGCTCCAATTCCAGCCACCCGAGTTGATGATCAGGTCAATCCGTCTGCGCCCATCACTCAAGGAGATTTCTCGCGCTTGCTTGACATGCTTGAGAGCACAAGGGAAGCTATGAAAGTCCACGAGCGCACTAATCTCATGATGCAGGAAAATATGAGGCTCATGAGTCGGGAGATTGGTGAACTCCGTCGACAGAGAACTCCGTCACCGGTTCGTCACACACCAGTTGATCAATCTTCATCGTCCGAGGAAGAGAGGCCCCGTGAACGAAGGCCACTCGAATGACCTCAGAACGTGGAGCAGCTGACATTTGGATCTTTGGGGTCTCGTGAGGATATTGCACGAGCATTAGGAGACAATGACCCCACTCGGGGGCAAAGACTCAAGTCCCCTCATCCCGAGATCGACCGGGAACGCAGGGAGCGGAATCGAGCAGAGGCAGCTAGAAGAAGAAGAGTATCTCCTGAGAAAGAGCCCAGAAGGAACTCGGATACTAGGGCCAGGGAACCTGAGCGGCCCCTAACTAATGCTGATGTACAGGCAATGGTTCGCCAAATTATGTCCGAGAGCCGGAATTATACAAATGAAGACTATGGCATTGAGCGAAGCCATACTCCCTTCACCGACGATATCCTCGACTTCCAATTTCCCCGACGCTTTAACTTGCCACAGATGGACAAATACAACGGAAGGACTGATCCGGGACAGCATTTAATGCGGTACTCATGGCTCATGAATGCCGCTGCTGCCCCTGATGAAGTGAAGTGCAAAGCATTCCCAATCTACTTAGAAGATGTGGCACTGTTCTGGTTTACCCGACTTCCTCCTCGTTCGATTTCAAATTACAAGGAACTAAGCGAGCGTTTCATGAACCAGTTCCGTCTCCATGCCCGGAAGTCCAAAAGTGTTATTGAATTGTCAAGAATCAAGCAGGCGCCCGGAGAGTCTTTAAGGGCATATCTTGATCGTTTTAACCAAGCCGTAACTGAGGTCAGTGACCCGCACGAGCCCACTATTCTGATGGCATTGAAGGAAGGAGTCGATCCTGAATCCGAGTTTGGAGACTACCTTTCTGGGAAAACACCCCCCACAAGGGCGATATTCTACGAAAAAGCCGATATTTATCTAAGACGAGAGGAGGCTAGGGCAAACCGAAAGAGAAAGTCTGAGACAGCTTCAAAGGAGAATGTGCAGAGTAATATTGCCGTGAAGCAGTCTGGGGAAAGTTCTGGCAAGGTTGAAGTAAATGTTGGAAACAAGGGAGAAAACAGCAATGCTGGAAACGGGGGTAACAACAACAGTAACCGTAATTCAAACGGCAACAGAAGAAACAGAAATAGGGGAAGTGATCCTAATAAAAGACCCCGATTCCAGAACTACGAGAATTATACACCATTGAACGACACTCTGGAAAATATTTATCTGGATACGTACAATGTGCTACAGTACAAAAGACCGCCACCTCGTGATTCGACCGAGAAAGAAATGGCGACAGGGAAATTTTGCTTGTTTCACGGAACTCATGGGCATTCGACCAATGAATGTCGGCATTTGAGGGATGTGATTGAGAAGCTGCTGCGTGAAGGAAAGTTGGATGAGTACAAGGTGGCCCCGAGGGACAGGGGGGCAAGGAGAGCAGGCTCCAAAACAGATCCTACCTGCTCCCAAGCCTACAGCGCAGCAGAAAGGTAAAGGGATTGTCATCAACTCCATAGTAGGCGGACCTCACCCGGCAATCCGAAGTTTCAGATCAATGGATCAATATGTGAATGCTGCCAAGCATCTAGACGTGAATGAAGGTGATGATTTGGAAGATGTCACTCCAATAAAACAACAGAAGACCATGTTTGACGACGTGGTATTTCGAAGCCGAGACAATACTGGGATACAATCACCCACCAGTGATCCATTGGTTATTACTACCACCATTGGGCCGGCTTTGGTCCATAAGGTATTAGTAGACAACGGAAGTTCCGTTAATATCTTGTTCAAGAAGTCATTTGATCAGATGAAGCTAGAGCCCGAAGATCTGAAGCCTTGTGAAGGATGGATTAGAGGCTTCAACGGGGCGTCGACAGCTCCTATGGGATACATAGAGTTGCCCGTGACCTTGGGGCAAGGAGAACGTAGAAGAGTGCGAATGCTTCAGTTCGTAGTATTGGACGTAGATTCGCCTTATAACGCATTTTTGGGGAGACCTGCCCTCGCTGAATTTAGAGTTTGTATCGCCCCTTGGTGCTTGTTACTTAAGTTCCCAACCGAGGCCGGAACTGGAGTAGTGAGAGGGGATCAAGTTTCCGGACGGGCCTGCTATGTGGCCGAACTAAAGATGTTGATGAAAGGATTTAATGCTGAGAGTAAGGATGCCTCGTCTCCCTCAAAGGGGGACTCGGCATAGCAATTAGAGAAATTGACTCCAAAGGAGTTGCCCAAAGGAACACCTGAAGACCTGGATCCTAGAAAAGACGAGGAACCAGAGGCTAGGAATGCAACTCCTAATGAAGTGACAGTGGAAATTCCAATTGATGAAGCTGATCCGACAAAAGTTTTGAAAATTGGTTCTCAATTGGATCCACGTCGAGCTAAAGAACTAACGGACTTCTTGAAGGCAAACCTGGACGTGTTTGCCTGGACCCATGCTGACATGTGTGGGATATCGCCATCCATTATAAGTCACAAATTGAATGTAAATCCGAAGCATCCACCTGTGAAGCAAAAGAGACGCATGTTGGGCCCAGAGAGGTCGGCTGCTCTCAAAGAGGAAGTAGAGAAGTTGAAGCAGAACGGATTTATTCGAGATTCGACATATCCCGACTGGATATCGAATCCCGTTTTAGTAAGGAAGCCAAACGGAAAGTGGCGGACTTGTATTGACTTTTCAGATTTAAACAAAGCTTGCCCGAAAGATAGTTTCCCACTCCCTAGGATTGACCAGCTTGTAGACTCGACAGCAGGTCATGAACTTCTTTCTTTCATGGACGCATACTCTGGATACAACCAAATTCCTATGCACGTACCAGACCAAGAGCATACGAGTTTCATTACGAATTTGGGGCTATATTGTTATGTTGTAATGCCATTCGGGTTAAAACACGCTGGAGCTACTTATCAGCGCTTGGTAAATAGAATGTTTTATGATCAAATAGGAAAAACTATGGAAGTTTATGTGGATGATATGCTTGTCAAATCAAAGCAGTCTTCCAGTCATACGCAAGACTTAGCGGAAATGTTTGGTATCTTGCGAAAGTACCGAATGAAATTGAATCCTCTGAAGTGCTCATTCGGAGTGGCATCGGGAAAGTTCCTTGGCTTCATTGTGAGTTCCCGAGGAATTGAAATCAACCCTAGCCAGATAGCAGCAATTAGAAACATCGAAGAACCGAGGAGAATTAAAGACGTCCAAAGTCTGGCAGGGAAAATAGCGGCGCTGAGTAGATTCATCTCCAAAGCCACAGATAAATGTGTTCCGTTTTTTGATTTGATAAAAAGGGGAAAGAAGAACTTCCAGTGGACTCCGGATTGTGTTGAGGCCTTTCAAAATCTGTTAGAACTGCTAGAGAAACCGCCGATTTTATCAAAGCCCGTAGATCACGAGGAATTATTTGTTTATTTGGCAGTCTCGGCTCACGCTGTCAGCACAGCCCTGGTTCGAGAAGAAGACAAAGTACAAAGGCCGGTGTATTATGTAAGTAAGAAATTAGCAGCGGCAGAGCGCAACTACACAAAGATTGAGAAGCTTGCTTACTGCCTCCTGATCGCATCCCGAAAACTTCGTCATTATTTCCAAGCCCATCCAATAACCATATACACCGACCAGCCCTTAAGGCAGGTATTGCAGAGACCCGAAGCATCGGGAAGGTTGATCAAATGGAACATAGAGCTAAGCCAGTTTGATTTGAATTTTCAACCACGAAAGTCAATCAGGGGGCAAGCTCTAGCAGACTTTATTGCGGAGTTCACCATTCCAGAGGAGGAAATAATCAATGACCGAGTGGTTAAATCCGAGGATGAGCTAGAGATGAATCCGTGGAAATTATATACAGATGGAGCTAAAAATGACCGAAGGTCCGGAGCTGGAATTGTCTTAGTCACTCCCGAGGGACGGTCGTTATATTACGCCCTGCGATTAGAATTTTCGGCAACTAACAATGACTCTGAGTATGAAGCCCTGATTGCCGGGCTGAAACTTGCTAAAGACCTCGGAGTAAAAATGATGGACATATTTTGTGACTCTAAGATTGTTGTTTGTCAAGTACGAGAGGAGTTTGCGGCTCGAGGACCTCGGCTCATTGCCTACCTCAAGAAAGTGAAAGAGCTATTGAATAGGTTAGAGCGGTACAACATAACACATATTCCCAGAATTGAAAACCAGAAAGCGGATAGACTGGCAAAGCTGGCTAGTTCCGACAATCCAGAAGAGACTGAAGTAATTCCAATTGAAACGTTGGAGTCGCCAAGCTTTGAGTCAATGGAAATTGAATTCGCTTTTGAAGCGGAACCAGAGAAGGAGTCATGGATGACTCCAATTAAGAATTTTCTTAAAAATGGGACACTCCCATCAAAGAAGAGTGAGAAAAGAGCTGTAGTTCGCAAAGCTACCAGATATGTTATACAAGATGGTATTCTCTATAGACAAGGATTTTCTATGCCCCTGTTACGATGTATCGCACACGACGACATCAAGCGTGTACTAAGAGAAGTACACGAAGGTGAGTGTGGAGATCATACAGGAGGTCAAACTTTAGCAAAGAAGATATTGCGATACGGATACTTCTGGCCTACAATCAATAAAGATGCAGCTGATTATTCACGACGCTGCGATAGGTGCCAGAGATTCGCCAAAATCCCCAGGGCACCGTCGACCCAACTTAAATCAATGGTGAGTCCTTGGCCATTTGCCACATGGGGAATTGATATCATTGGAGTTTTACCGATTGCTAAAGGAGGAGCCAAGTATGCAATAGTGGCCGTGGACTATTTTACGAAGTGGGTGGAGGCTGAGCCCTTGACTAAGATCACAACAAGAAAGGTGATAAGTTTTGTGGTCAGAAATATTATATGCCGGTTCGGGATTCCAAGGACGATTATAACTGACAACGGAACCCAGTTTGATAGTACTGAATTCAGAAATTTCTGTCAGAAGTATAAGATAGACAAGCGATATACTGCAGTTGCCTATCCGCAATCGAATGGGCAAGTAGAGGCAATAAACAAAGTTATAAAATCCATCCTCAAGAAACGGTTAGAGCGTGCAAAGGCAAGATGGGTTGACGAATTGCCCCTAGCTTTGTGGGCATACCGAACAACATTTAAAACGGCCACCGGTCATACCCCTTTCTCTCTTTCCTTTGGCTCAGAAGCAGTAATTCCAGTTGAACTGGAAGTTCCTTCCCACAGAGTGACATATTATGACCCAATGACGAATCGGGCGCTCTTACTTGAGTCTCTTGATGAAGTCGAAGAAAAAAGGGATGAAGCGGATTTGCGTGCGGCAAGACATCGACGTCAGATGGCACGCTATTATGACAAAAAAGTTCGCCTCAGGACTTGAACCAGGAGATTTGGTGTTAAAGAGAGTTTTTCCGTCCCTTCCTCATCTTGGCCCAAAATGGGAAGGACCCTTTGTCATCCAACGGAAACTTGAAAAAGGAACCTTCAAGTTAACGACCGTAGATGGCGAAGAAGTCCCTCGAGCATGGAATGCCCAACACTTAATGCGATATTTGGATTAGAAATGCTGTACTTTGTGTTATTTTTTCTTATGAACTCTGTAATAAGGCACGACTTGCCTTGGGAAAGTTTGATGATCTGAATAAAGGACTATAAAGTGGATGTAGGCTACGACTTAGCCGAACCACTATAAAAATATTGTGTGTTATTTACTTTTATGCATTTACATTCATCAGTTATTCTGTGGTGATTATAAAATACAGGATAACTCAGAGCCTAAAAAGGTTGAAAACAGTTTAGACATAAAAAGAAGCACAACGATTATTTGTGCAATAAGACATAAAAGAATGAGAAAACGACATTCTTAACTCTAACTCTCCAGAGAAAGAGAGAGAGAATAAAAGCGTCTCTGTCTTAGCGCTGAAAAAGAAATTCCCTTCTTAACTCTAACTCTCCAGAGAAAGAGAGAGTATATAAAAGCGTCTCTGTCTGAGCGCTGAAAAAGAGATTCTCCTCCTAACTCTAACTTTCCAGAGAGAAAGAGAGTATAAAGGCGTCTCCGACTGAGCGCCGAGAAAGAAATCTTTCCCCGTTGAGAGACCGGGGAATGAATAGATGACTAAGCTCGAACTCTAACTCTCAAGAGAAAGAGAGAGAGTATAAAAGAAATGCCAGAAAAGACGACAGGTATTGATGACACAGGAAGTGTTATCCCGTCAGAAAATCGGGAGCTTTCAGATTGCTTGGTTAAGCATTGAATAACTTGTGGAAATTGACTGGGGACACGTATGCATACGCATATTTCCCCCTTCCACAACTTTGTTTCATAACTATAGACATGCATTTGTACATAAGTGCAGAACTACTAACAAATAAACATTGCAAAAAGTGAATTATTTTTATTTACAAATGAATGAATTTGTACAGGGAAATAACTAAAGAAGAAAGTGCAGGAGCTGCTTTTGTAGCAGCAATTATTGGTTCACAAAGATGCTAAAAAGATGCAGGGGAACCAACTATTTGGGTTTGGAATGAGCCTTGGATTTCTTGGCGGCTTTTTCCGCATCCTTTGCTTCCTTCTCGGCTTCAGTCAAGATTCGTTTCGATTTCTTTTTCCCTGAAGATGCGGTACTGGAGCCAGTAGACTTCTTTCCGGAGGGCGGGACACTAGAATCAAGAGAAGATTTTTTAGCAAGTTCTTCGGTAATAGATCTAGTTGAGAGCTTAACAACTAACCTTGAACCCGCATCCACAACTGCGAGGGGCTTGAGGACCTCAGGGTCTAGTTCTTCGGCCTTTAATTGCAAGCGATTGTCTTGATCAGCCTTTATGGCAGCTAAGGTAACGTCATCAGCGCTTTTCGACTCCCCAGTTATTGCAACTTCCGGTTCCTCTTCATGCCCCCCGTCTCCTCCATCGTCCTTCAAAGCTGCTATCATTTCTTCATCATGGGGAGTGGTGACCTTAGTTGGTTCATTCCCTTCTCCCAAGTCTATAGAAGCAGCCTTGTCTTCCCCTTTTTTGGCCCCGTCTGCGGGCTTTGTCCCAGCAGTAGCTCCTTGAGCTACTTCTGTCTTTTCGGACGATTCGACACCTACAGAATGAGAAGCAACAGTTATCAGCTCAGGCGAAAACAATGGGTCTCTCATAGAATGTTCAATCACATAGCGAAAAGTAGTAATAGCTTTGGCAAATTGAGGAGAAAAGATAGGGATACCTTCCGAAGACTTTTCAGCGGGGGTGACTACTACCTTTGGGGTTATTTCAGCAATGGGAGATAGCAAAGTTGTCCGGGGAATTCCCGGATTTTCGGGATCATACCCTTCTACTTCGGGAGGTGCAGGAGCAGAAGAAGAGGAACCAGCTTCGGGAATGGTTTTTTGTTTAGACTTCTGTCTCTCTTCTTCCATGGCCTCAGCAATAAGGCGGCGCCCTTCAGCTAGGCGCTCCGGTTCATCGTCTTTCAAGTATTTTTCTATCAGTTTGTCTTCATCGAGGGAATCGACCTTAAGTTCCTCTTTTTCCCACTCAACGATTTGATTCCATACTTGAACCAGAGTGGATGGATAGTCCTCGATCCAAGAAATGTTTCGACGACGAATAATGTGTGCGAAGAATTCAATCATTAGCTCTCCGGAGCCCTGGATATCAGCCTCCGCCTCTGATAGTTGCTTGCGGGCTTCCTCCGCAGATTTAATAGCGCATTCCACATTGCCCTCAGCCAGAGCAGCCCTGTTTTCTGCCTCCAACAACTTCGAAGCCAAGTCAGCATTCTTCTTTTCTAATTCAGCACTCTTTTTTGCTAACTCGGCGTTTTTCCGTTCAAGCTCAGCATAAGCAAGGCGTGTCTTAGCAGCCTCTGATTTGGCCTCGTCAGCTTGCTTCTTCAACTCAGAACGCTCCTGAGTGTGGGATTCAAGCAAGTCATGATAGCGTTTTTGCGTGTCCTCAAACTGTTGTTTGAAATTAGAAGCGTTCTTTTGAGCGACAGCTAGTTGAGCTTGAGTGTCTTCCAAATCTTTTCCTAGGGCTTTTAGAGCTTTGGCATCCTCCTCCGTGGTCTTTTGCATTGAATCAGTATTTGTCATTAGAGTGCGGATGATTCTAGAAAGATTGCGGGAATACTTGAACATCTCGGTATATTGTTTTTCCACCAAATCAATCTTTGCTTTGGCCTCATCTGCCCAATTAGACGAAATAGGTTCAAGGGCAGGTAGAAAGGTCAGAGTTTCGAAGTAGTGTTCGGGAAATTGCTCTTTCAAATATGCCCGTTTTATTGCAGTTCCTGCATCTGGTGGGGGAGGAGCGAGGATTGTCAATTCTGTGTCCCTTCCTATAGAGGATTCAGTAGTCTCTTTGTCTGTCCTAGGTCGTTTAGTAGCAGGGACCTTTTGCTTACTTCGAGACCCGGTTTCTTTTGGAGGAGTTTTCTCTCTACTCCGCTTTTCATGGGAGGAAGTGGAGTCTTTAGATGGTGGTCTATCCTCCTCCCTGCGACCTTGATAGCTCTTGTATTTCTCTTGTTCAGATCGGACTGGTGAGCGGGAACGTGAGGGTCGAGAACGGTAGGGATCATAAGGTCTTCTCTCCTCCCTACCACGGTCATCCCGGCGATCATACTCGACATCCTGAGGAGGATTGGACATGCTACGACGAAGTTTTCTTATATCGTAGTAAGATCGAGACATTGTACCTGCATGATGAAATAAACGAAGTTTAGAATTAATGGATTCATGGAGAAAGAAGTGCAACAAATGCTAATGCTGTGTTGTAAAGTGCATCCTAAGTGGTGTGTGTCCCCCCAACCAACCCGAGTCTGAAGCTAGACTAGTGCGGGCAGGCTCTTTGGCCTTAGCGGGAGTAGTTTCTTCGGAAGAAGTGAAGACTAAAGGATCCTTCCTGAAATCCTCTGAAGTATATATAGTCTCAGGTAAGGGGAGATCCCCCAAACCCTGAAATATGTGCTCATCAGTGCTAGCAGCATTTCCTTCGGAAGCGTGAAGTGGCGACTCTTGGGAAGATTTTGATTTGTCTGGAGAAGTAGTTTCCTCGGGGGCAATATACCCTTCACGATGCTTTTCGGCCAGATTAGCCAATTCATCATCTTGTGTGGAAGATGGAGAAGGTGAAGTTTGAAGAGGCACTGTAGGAATTCCCGAGCCCTCTCCTGTTTCTGGAACTATCTCCACTGGAGGGATGTATGCATAAGGGACCGTCCCATGGCCAATGCTACGAAAAACGGACAGCAGCCCATGAAAGTGAAGATATTCATCTTTAAGGACCTCGTCGATAGTCAGGAATTTTTGATCGCCATTAAGAAGACGGTGCATCCGATCAAAGAACACCTGATCTGATATCTGTTTGGGATTGTCGACTGCAAACAAAAAGGAAAAAAGTTCAGGATGATGATTCAAGTGCATGGAGTCCGGATTTAGAAAATCAACGCTTTACTTGATTTTGTCCATCTCCTGGCGCATCCAGGCTGTTGCTTTATGTAGAACCACTCTAGTCTGGAATCTCCAGCTTTACTGCTAAATGGTGCAGAGATTATCTTCCTTTTGGGGACTGATTCAAAGTAGCAGAAGGATGGAGTCTCTCGAGTCCGATGCTTGAAATTATAGAAGAAGTGAACGTCATCGAACGTGAGCTCTATGCCTAGGATTTCACGATATGCTATGTACAAGGTGTGCAAATAGGCGTATGAATTGGGATGAAGCTGCATGGGGGCAATTCGCATTTGTCTTAAGAAATCAACGATGAAAGGAGAGAATGGAGGAATGGCGCCGACCATGCACATCAATCGAGTGACCGTCATATATCCTTCTGGAGGGTTGTGGGGACGGTCCGAGCGTGAGGGCACTAGGGTGTCCCTTTTCATTATTCCATATTTTAGACAAATTCGAACAAGTCGATCGTTGTCAATTGTTGATACAACAGAGTCTGAGGGTGATTCCAATATGATGGCTGATTCAAATTCATCGGGTGCTCGATTATCACCAATCCCTCCTTCCTCCTCGAAACCCAGAGAAACTTCATTCTCTGAAGACACCTCGTCGCTTCCCCGATAACCAACCCCGTAATCTGGACCCTCACTGTCCCATTCTGGATCAGACGAAGAAGATATATCCTCAAGAGTGATTCTGTTAGAAGATTCCGGGGCTTCTTTCCTCTCAGCTAGACGGGAAGAGCGTCTGGGCCTCATTGTCATGGAACTATTGAAGAAGCAATAGCACAGATTAGAGTAAATTATCCCGTGCCCCCCTTTGTGTATGTGTGTGAACTAAAGTGTGTGCAGCAAATGTGGGAAATGTAAAATAAAAGTACAGCAATGTAAGACGAAGCTTTGAAGGGAAAGTGATAGTCAGAGTTGTTCTTAATTCTCGTTTATGTTCGCAAGGCACTATCCTAACTGTCCACGAAGTTATTGTCTAGAGTGAATGTTAGTTGAATTAGTTGGGTAGTCTTTGTGTGCCAAGTTTGATACGTTCGGTTCGGTTCGGATATGCATATGATAATTGGCTCAATACAAATACAGATATAGGGTCGGTTCGGATGCTTCATTAAAGCAAGATCGGTTCAAGACAAGGGAAACAATGGGTTCGGATAAAGGACTGATCTGATCGGATCGGGTGACCTGATCCGAACCGAACCAGCATCACTTAACCAGTCCATTTGCTTCAACCCCTCATCCCATTCTCTTCTCCGACCCGAACCGACATTTTCCTTCCTTCCTGTCTTTCTAAAGTATGCAACCCGAACCGATCCCCTTTCCTTCTCCTTCCTTTCTGCTCCTTCGTCTCCTACCCGAACCAACTTGTCATCACGCTCTTCATCTTCTTCCTCTTTCTCCCCACTCGCAAACAAATCCATTCCATCACCAAAGCTCCAGTTGAGGACAAATATTTGCCCTCTCCAACCTATCAGCGCCTCGAAGTGATGGCGGATCCACCAGTAACGACGTGGAGTTCAAGCAAAGCCCCATGGCTAAACCATCCCAATCAACCACGAATTGAAATCAAGAGCAGTTATAACGAAGTTATTCGGGATTAAAAAAAGCTACCTATATGTCTGATTTGAGAAATCTACAAGGAATAGTTTCAGAATATTGGAGTTTCTGAAGTTTTCGATACTAGGGTTTGGAAGCGGCGGCAGAAAAGAAGAAGAAAAGAAAGAAGACGGTGGTGGATTTATATAAGGGGTGGTGTTGACTCCTCATATTCCTATTCTTTCTCACCCGCTCGAACCGGAGTGAAGGCCCAGTAGCACGACTCTGCCTGAAGGCCCAATGTCCAAGAACCAAATCCACGAAAATGCATCGGATCAGAATTCGAACCGAATAAGTTTCACACATTAATTTAGCATCCGACTCGAATTGAGTTCAAAAGAGAGATAAAAGAAAAGCATACCCGAGAGAAGCATTATGTGTCGTGAAGAACTTCCGAACTTAAATCAAAAGTGAAGAAAATGAATCAAACATTTCATGACATATATATAGGCGATAAGAGACATGGTTTCATGGAGCAACGCATCTCCACAAACGAATAGAAATGACTTTCTGAAGATTCAATTTCAAGGACTGGTATTCGAACAACATCAAAGCACGCTTCGTATACAACAGAAGCATCCTTTGAGGGGGCAAAATGTCAGCCTACTTTGTGAACTAGGCAACACAAAGTCAAGAAACCAAACATTGAAGGGTATTTTTAATTATAAGACTTCGGTTCGGATTGGAGGAAAACACTACAATTCAGATTGATAGCTACAGTTGTTCGGGTCGGGTCAGAGCAACATATCGGTTCGGATCGGATAGAGTCTTCTGTTCGGATCGGAGATCTCTTACTGAGTAGATTGGTAAGGCATATCTAATCGGATCGGAAGGCAACTAAATCTCGAATGGATCGGAAAGCCATCTGCTTGCCACAACAATGGAGCGGAGCGGAATAGGTTAGAGAAGGAGAGTCGCGCCCAAGCCAATCCGGTTCGGATCAGGTATCCTGATCCGAACCCCTTATCTGCACGTCTCCGACCCGCACCCATGATCCATGTTACTCTCCTGCAAAATCGCCTGGATAACCGGACCGGCTATGACTAATTCCTACCTATAACGTCCTTCCCTTTGATGCGTTGTCAACATGATAGTTCATCCGAACCCGAAGAGAGTGCGATGGATGACACGTGGCCCGACCCGGATCAAGTCTCAAGCAAATTCACACCTATAAATACCCCGTCTGGAGACAAAGAGAAGGATCTTTTTTCAGCACTTTGAGAATTCAACTACCTCCATCATCCGAACTCCATTACTCCCGGAGAATCCAAATCATCTTTCATTTCTTGTTTTAGTTAATTGAGTGAACAAAAGTGAGTTGTGAGTGAATCTTACATTGTATTTGCAACTGAATTATCGAATATAGTGAAAGATAAGTGGACGTAGGCATTTCTTCGCCGAACCACTATAAATCCTGTGTGTTCATTTTTATTTTTGTCTCGTTTAATCTTGTTTCTAATTAATTTGGGTGTTAGAGCCACTTTTGGGTCTAACAATATATATATATATACATATATATATATAATATATAAATATAGATTGAAATTAAACGAATAGCGCGCGGTAGTTTGCGTTTTGGAATCCAACTTTAAACGATTATAACAAAAGATCCGACCGTCAAATTTTTCCAAAACTGAAACCGTTAGGTTCGTTTTGGAAAGATCTTTCCATCGATATTTAATTTGTTAAGATCCAACGGTTAGATCTTGTGAAATATTTTTTTGAAAACAAAAATGTGTGATCTTCTGAGAAGAAGAGAGCACACATATATATAATAAAAAATAACAGAGATATAGAGTCATATTATAGTACATAAAAAGTACAACCTAACGTAGCTCTAGGGATGTAAAGGATCAAAGATAGATGAGTTCCGGATAAACCACCACCCATCTACTCCAATATCGAATTCCGGCAAGGCCACCACCCGATATTGAAGTATATCTACTCCAAAACAATGCCCCATACTCTCTATGTAAAATGGAGAAAATAAAGTGTAACCACAACAAACTCCCTATCAAAGGGCCCAAAAGACTACAACCGAAAAAACAAATCTTCAATCCAAGCAGCAATCTTCTAAGCTCCGCTACCAAACCCAACAGCTATACACTAGATCCACCTCTTTATCAGCAACCTGATTCTGCAATAAACTCAACAAACTATTAGTATTTTAAAACACATATAAATATGGAAATATATATGTATATATATATATCTCTATCAAAGCGTATATATATATATATATACACATATCCATATATATACCATAAATATATGTGTGGAAGAAAACGCATGGAAAAACTAAGACAAGTGATTAATAACTAATACGAAATCTATTCCTAAAAAAACTGTTAATTATATTAAAAATGCTCAAATTTAATCTAACCTTGGCCAGAAAATCCTTAAAGCATGGCTTTTCAAAATATTTATAATTAGGATTAGACATCCAGTCTAAACTAAAATAAACTATCTTAATAACTAAATTTTCCATAGAAAGAGAAATAGAATTAAAAAATCTTTGATTTCTCTCCGACCATATGAACCAACATATGATAATGACCAAAGAGTCTAATACATATCTCTTACAAGCATTATAAACATACCTAACAGATTCCCAATATTCAAAGCATCCACTATGTAAATTAGGACGATCAAAAACAAATAAACTCAGAACCATATTAAAAATATACTTGGTGATATTACAAGAGAAGAATAAGTGATCTACATCTTCATTCAATAATTTACAAAAATAACACTTTGCATCAAGATTAAAGTTTTTCTTCTTTAGATGCTCAACAGTATTGAGCTTCTTATGAGCGATTAACCACATTAAAAACTTAGCTTTAGGAGGAGAGTTAGATTTCCAAATATACTTATAGGATCTACGCGATATACCAGAGAAATTTATAAAATTATACATGGACTTAACCGTGTACACTTGACTTTTATCCATTTCCCAACTAGTAATATCCCTACACTCATCAATGCAATATAATGATAATTTAGCTTTAAGTAAAGCAAATTGTCTTAACATTTCTCCGTCTAATAAGTTATCAAAGGAAAAATCCCATGGGGGATTTAAGTCACTTCTGTAAATATCTTTAATCAATGCATTTTTAAAACTACAGTTATTAAAAGGTTCACTAAATTCTATTTTAAGTGGTAATCGAGATATCCACCTATCATGCCAAAAGTAAAATCTTGTGAAATATTAAATTCAAATTTTAATAAAAACAGTGCCAGTGCAGTTAAATGACCTGAAACGTCATTTAATTGAATAGGCCTATTTTTAAACAATAAAAAATGGGAAAAATTATGTAAAATCATAATAAATGATTTCAAAAGAGTTTTAGATGAAAAATTCCAAGTTTATTAAAATAAAAGATATTCTTATCATAGTGAGTGATTTTTTATTTTTGTAAATAAATAAAAGGATTTAAAATGGTTTTAATATAACCAAGAATTTCAAATGAATAAACTGGATTGGAATTTGATATTGAATATGTTTCGACATGAATTCTATTCAAAGCCTGATATTAAATATCAAATTAAATTTTGGGTTTGTCGTGAATCATGTCTTAAATAACACTGTCCTTAAACCCAGTCGAGAAAAGAGTAAATCTTTTAATTAAAATTTAAATGAGATTTTCCAATTAATAAACATAATTAAAATTATGTGGAAGTTGATTCTGGGTTGATTGTGAACTATGTTTTAAACGACATTTGTTCTTTAATCCCAATTAACAGTGAAAATATAATTTGGAATTTATAAATCTTTTATTAAAGATTTACATGGAATTTATAAATCTTTTATTAAGATTTAAATGGAAATTTCCAAAGTAAAGTTTTCCAATTTAATGAAAGAAATTGGAATTGAATGGAATTAAATTTGGCAATAATCGAGATGAGCTTCTGTGAATGAAGACCGTTATTGCATATGGAATTTAAAAGGCTTTGCCGTTATTCCATTTATACTATTAGTCTGACACGGAAATTTATATCGATTATATAGGGGAATTTTACCGTAAGGGCCTACTTACACCAAACTATTAATTACTAGGACACGAGTTTAAAATAATTATTTTTAAGGACAATCGTTCGCTTATTCTCGTTTGCTCTTGCACAGGTGTTCTCTCTTGTTCGATTTTACAACAAAAAAAGTTTGTATCCCATAATTCACTAGAATTTCTAAATCCAAATTTTAATTTCTCAAATCTCAATTCAAAATTCTCTGTCAAATCAATTCAATACCTGCAAATCAGCAACCAGAGGTAGCTTCGGGATTTGTGAACTCACGACTTCAGATGGTTCCAATTCATTTTTGGATTCGTGGGTGCGGTTGTTGATGGTAGGCCATTTTGCTCTAAATTTGTTGTATGTTGGATGATGTTTGCTAATTTGGAGAGATATTTCATCCAAAGGTTGCGGTTTGTTTGCTATACAAGTCATGTCGAAATTCACTTAGGTAGTTGATTTTTTATTGTGATGGTGCGATTTCAAGAGTAAAAGGGACAAGGTTAGTGAGTTTGTGAAGGATTTATTCAAAAGCTTGTATTTAAATTGAAAATATGTTTGTGTCTTTGAATGATGTCTTTGAATAAAAAAAGATAAATATGTTTATCTTTTATATGGATATTGTTTGATTAGAAACCACATTTCTTGTTAGCTTGTATGCTAATATACTATTGCACCAATCAGTACAATATCAATAAACAAACATACAGATTTTTATTTTTTCCCTAAGTACAAACGCATGGTTGCATCTGATAATAAACTGCTGATGTACTGGTCTGTCAACAATCTTATAAATAAAAAGCTAAATGCTTTTATCTTTTGTTTGAAATGTCAATTGCTTTTATTTGTCGGTTAAAGAATCAAAATGTTAATTTTTTATGTATGTATATAGATTTAACTTTGTTATTTAAGTTACTGCTAATATACGATCTTTATGCTTTTTGCAAAAAAAAAGTTGAGATAACAAGTGTCCTTTTACAAAAAGATAAGTACATTTATTTTTTCATTTATATCCCACTTTTTTTGAATTATACAGTTATATGCAAGTAATATATTACTTTTTAACGCAATTTTTAAAAAAGATAAAAGCATTTATTTTTAATTAAAAAGATTTGCTGTGAAGTTTCTTATTTTTTGCTTGTACTTGGCAAGTGCTTTAGTTATCTATTTGTGGTTGTGATTCACATCAACAATTTATACCTCCTACTTGCAGTATCATTTTGTTCAGACTGAAAACAAGATATATGCATATATCTTATTCACAAAACAGATAGCAATATATACTGTTATATTATATTCACAAAAGAAACAACAATGTATATTGGAATCTAATAACATATTACACTTACAAATAGTATGAGATTTATACAAACAATAATTTAGTAACATATCATTTATGCTGGCAAACAAAACGTAATTAAGCATTCACAAGAAAAAAAATTGAGAAAGATAAACACATTATCTTTTCATTAATATCCCATTTTTTTTAATCATTAGTAGGCCTAAAGCTTCAAAATAGTTTTAAAAGCAAAATACACTACAAAAGTGCCAATATATACAACTTAGTATGAGTCTATACGTATGGAAAAAAGATACAATTTGTTATGGAAACCCTTCTGTATATTTAGGCTCCGCCGTGCAATCTGTTGCTTAAGGGAAGTGTTATGTGGAGACAGTGGAGAGGTTTGGTTAGCATGCCTCGTATCCTGTCAAAGGAAAGTACTGTCATGAGATGGCCCTTGGAATTGTCCTTGCATGCATCAAGAGTCATGCAAATTGGTATAAGCAGTATATTGTTCAAGTCCTCTCGGTACATATGGACTTGTTTGCATTGGTATAAGCAGTACATTCGAAGTGAACCTTCAACATTTATATTCCTTTTTTGCATTGGTTTCTGTAATGATCATGAAGAAAACTGGGTGGTTCATAATAATGTATCAGTAACAAAAATAGCAAAATTACACTGAATGCACGAACCGAACTGCAATTGAAATCATTTCACTACAATGGTGCTTGTAATTGAACTGATGTTTAAAACTGTTATCTAATATAAAGAAAAAGATAAATATTTTTATCTTTTTAGTTGTTTAAGAACAAATCATCATATAAATATCCAATTAGTCCATACAAACAAAAACTGGTAATTAATCTCACACTAACAAACTAGAAGCAGAAAACGAATGTTATAAGGCAGAAGTAAACATTTAGTTTGTTGTATGTACTGACTTTAAGTTTGTTGATTGGCCTTATCTTTTATCTTTTACCTTTTAGTAAAAGATAGATGCAATTTTATTTTTTATTTTACTAAAACCAAAATTGTAAATAAAAAAGATAAAACCAAAATCTCATGCAAATCTACTGCTAAATTATATGTAATGTTTAAGTAATAAAAATTTAGTTGGACTTATCTTTTCTCTTTTATCTTTTAGTAAAAGATAGATGCAATTATATTTTTGATTGGCCTTATCTTTTATCTTTTAGTAAAAGATAGATAGTAACAGATTTTCGAAAGTAATAAACATTTAGTTGGCCTTATCTTTTATCTTTTATCTTTTATCTTTTAGTAAAAGGTAGATGCATTTTATTTTTGAAAAGATAGATGCAATTATTTTTCTTAAATCTAAAATAAAATAAGATATTCTACTAAACATTTAAAATTTGTTAGTTACAAAAATGTATTATCTTTTTTAAATCATCACACATGAACAAAATGAAAGCAGAAGACGATTAGTTCAGTTTAATCTTTTTTAAATCTTAAATAAAATAAGATATTATATGTAAGAAATAAATATGTTAACATCTATCATTTCGTAAAGATAAAAATAAGATATTTTATGTAACTTATCTTTTATCTTTTAGTAAAAGATAGATGCAATTATCTTTTTTAAATTTGAAATAAAATAAGACATTCTATGTAAAAAAATAAACATGTTAATATTTATCATTTAATAAAAGATAAAATAAGACGTACTACGTAGGTTATCTTTTAGTAAAAGATAGATGCAATTATCTTTTTTCTAGCAAAAGAAATAGAAGCATCCACTCAAAAACAAGCACTAAAACAATTGTTATTGAAATCAAACGCAACTACAACAAATGAATCACACCTGAAAAAAAATGTAAACAAATAAATATTTATATATAACTTATCTTATTTAGAAACTAATAGAATAAAATACTACATAAGAAATCATTTTCTGTCCCACTTTTTGAAAAAGGATAAAATCAAATATCTTTTATAGATAAAACACACATAACCCATGACCATCCACAGCATTCATCACCTATACATTATAGAAAAAATACTTAGATGTACGCTTAAAAGTTAAACATGGAGGCAAATTACCATATATGTGTATTAGAAAAAAAACACTTCCACACCAAGACATAAAGATAAAATTATTTATCTTTTTGTTTAAAAGCTGAATTTATCATTTCAAACAATGTACATGTTTTCACACATATAATATACATATTATATATTCTTATATTATTATGAGTAAGTGAATTTATCATATGCTGCAACTAAGAAACTCGGACAATCATATGATTTGGATATGTTTATTATTTTAAAAAGGTAAATGCATTTATCTTTTTACGGAAGTTATATGTTTTCATGCAGTATAATATACAAGTTTTATCATTTAGTAAAAGATAACTACAACTATGGTGTTGACAATGTTGTTTAGAAACTTTTGAAAGAACTTGTAGTGTCCCGAAATTCCGGTACAATTTGAGCTGACCAAATAACACAAGTCCAACCCACATTGCACTGGAAACCAGAAAACTAACAGAAAGAAATCATAGGATGAGAATAGATAAGATAGAAACTTAGAATAGAAGAAGAAGAAGAAGAACAGAAACATAACACTGAATCTCACATCACAGCGAAATAAAATATAATATATAACAGCTTTTGAAATACAAAATTTGACTGTATATACATAACATTATCATCAGAGTACAATACTTACAATACAACGGAAATAACACTAGATAACTAACGTTGAAGCCGCCTGCTCCAAGCTCCTCCAAATATCTGTAAACACCTGAACTACTTGACTGCCCTTACAAATTTAGGGACCCAAGAGTTTAGGTAAAACAAAACAAAATAAACTCCAGGCCAGTCATGAGACTGGTATAAGTAAACAATTTTAAAACAGCTCGAGAAAATAAACGATAACTCATAAGACCATGCCATATAACATGGAACGGGTTTTCCCTTATGAGAATCCAAAATGGTCTTTATATCAAAACTCTTTTGATATTATAATAGTGTCTAAATCAAATAAATAGAATCTTAGTGGAACACTTGCATCTCACGTTCCACATATATATACTATCAAAACCGCAAGCACTTATTGGGTAATGGATTTCCAACTATGACAAGGTATGGAACCACCTGCCGCTGGTGTATCTCTAGAGGAGAATACACCAAGTTCAACAAGAACATCTTGCAACTCAGCCACGCATGACCAACCACTCATTTCGCTTGAGTGTATCGAATGTATTTCACCAACGGTTGGGATCAGCAACCGTTTCCCAAATGGGACAGCATCGAATAGAATAAGGAATTAAATGAATCTCTAGATAGGTGATGATACACCCTAATGGGAGCTAAACACATAGCCATGCTGCCTGCCCGATTTTTGTCATTTCCCGGTTGTTGAGGCCAGAGGCTATGATTACTTTCCATTCATTGATAACACGATCACTTTGAATGCCACATTATTAGATCCGTTAATCACTAACTAATCTGCACAAATATTTTGGATATTATGCTAAGGGAATAAATCCGTTGCAATCATATATATTTATACAGACCAGCCCATTCGATCATTGGAAATACTCTGTCAGACACTCGTCCATATACGTTCGTTCTGGGACTAAACGAAATGAAGGCACTATTCCGTACATCCATCCTAGGCAATCTCAACCTAGGACTTATACAACAGCCCTTGCACTTTACTCCATCTTCAATTTTCTTTGGCGTATGTGATTTGCAACGCTTATGCCAATACGGAGTGGTTCTTTGGATAAGAATCCAACCGGTCTCTCCATATTAACAACGTAAAAATGGTCAAACTTTGATAGTCGGTGATTTAACTATCAACTGAAAACATGTTCGTGTACACACAACGATCTTATTTCCAAATGGAATTATCAATCAAATCATCAAACATATATATATATATATTCATATTTCCTTATTTTCAATATTTAGAAAGTATATGTTATTAACACTGGAAAACATTCCCATTGCATATTTACATATCACTATTCTTCCCATCTATCAGACTTTAACTGTAAACTAGTAAGAGAACAACTTCCTAAGTATAAACCCCGAAGGCCGAAACCAACATCAGATCAATACTAAAAAAGACGTTCAACTCAACTAATTTCCAGTCAGTTTCTAATTTTGCTTAACTCTATTTCTTTAACTCCATTTGATTAACTTCTTATCAACACGATCATTTTAAATTTGCAAATCATATGCTTTTAAATCATCGTTCACTTTAAAATGTATATCTCCCAGGATTTTATTTATAAAATTCCTTTTCATTTATAATTTTCTATTTAAGTTCGATTCATTATCGAATTCTATATGTATTGATATATCGATTTCTAGTTTATCAAATCTTCTTAAAAATATTCTAACTCCTTAAATTTCCGGAAAAATTCGCCATAAGCTCCTTTGTACCGGGAGCAATTGGAAAATCCCCAAACCGCCACACAGGCCTCTCCATTCAAAAAGAAAAAGAAACAGCCAAACGGCCTGCCTATACGGCGCATAAAATCCCATATTCAATTTAAATACGTATCTTTTTGTCGAGCACTATATTTATATCTCTTCTAATACTTTATTCCAAACCTGTCTCATGTATATTCATACATTTCTAATTCATTTCAACTTAATCCAATCATTTTAACTTAATTCGTTAATTAACTTACTAGTTTACTCCTTTTCCTGCGTTTCTTTTATATGTGAACACAACATGTTCAAATATAATTCTAACTCGCTTATGAATTCTTTGAATTCGATTTTCAATTCACTTTTATAAATTCATACCTGAATTTAAACTTCTAACTTATCTAATGATAATTTATCTTACTAAATTATAAACGTCGTTTATAATTTTACTTCCTTGTTTTATAAAGTTAAAACAAGTTTCCCATTTCGAAATCTATTTTAAACCAAAACGTTATTTTGGAGTATTCTATTCCTTATAACTCATCTATATAAATATAGATCTATTTTTATGTCTTATCTCAGTTTCTATTTAAATTAAATTTAAATGTCTTATTTGGGAATAATCTATTTTTATAAATCCGACCTAGTCGAATTTTAAACATAAATCCTAAGGATTTATTCAACTTTATTTATATTCCGAATATCGGAATAAAGTTAATCGTTTATTATTTAAACCGATTCTAAGTTCTCACTTTAAAGTCACTTTTGAATTTAAATGTTTAAATTATCCAAATGATAATTTTTCACCTTTCTATTTACAAACACCATTATTAAACAAGTCTGGCTTTCAAATAAAATATTTCTTCTTTGGAAAAATATATTTCCCTTCCCAAAGTCACCCTTGTATTTCTATTTTCTGAATTATCCAATTTCACTTTATTTATAAACTTCATTTATAAATGAACTACTTGTTTTTATTCTTTAAAACAAGTTAATATTTCTATTCTATTCGAATTTCAAATTCTATTTTAGAAAAATAGAATTCCCTTTTTAAATCTGAAAAATTCCTTTTCATGATATTTTTAAATATCAACATTTAGGCCCAGTGATATTTAAACACCAAACAACCAATTATTTATTTTTCTAACACCTCATATATGACAGTATATATGCAAACAAATAAACAATCAGATAATATATTTTTGAGGAATCCAGTTGGATCCCTCCAACCTGTATTCCTGCATCCACAGACGTTAGTCAACATAGTAATACCCATCCTGCTTCGAGGCAGGATATCGCGGTATGAAGGTCATCCACTAATACATATTTGTGGGATGCATAGGGAAATCATCTGCTATGAAACTGCGGGCATCCGCTAATGAGACTGCGGGAACAATCCAATCATCAACCCAATATATATATATAATAGTCAACCCTAAATAACTAATATATTTAAATTAACCAGAAAGCATTCAAACAAGTAACAACAATTATTTTTACCGAATAAAAATAATTCTAAATAACAGGTGAGTGAGATTTACTCACAGCGATTTTAATTCGTGATCCATTCCAATTTTATTTCCAGCTTACGAAATCCACCACTATAAACCCAACGTGATTTACGAAGTTCATATCTGATTTTTGTATGAATAACATATTGCTTTTATAAATAACTAATTGAACTAAACAACATAATTATTTAAATTTAAATAAGCTGAGAAAATTATTAACATTAATTACCTTAATGTTTTCTTTCTTTTTAATCTTCTTCTTCCCTGTTCACTGCTTGAACCTGCTATTTTTACTCAATAAACATGCTACTCCTTCCCTCAGAAAATCACACCCTTATTCACTCAACTGCTCTCCAAAAATAACAGGGTGTCCAGTTCATCCTCATCCAAATCGCATCGCTCCAGACAATCTCTTCTGTCGCGATTTCCAATTTTAACCCCATGTTTTATAGGTCGCGACATCACTCCATAATGCCAACATTGCGCTGCAAATCCTTGTTTGAACCCTTCCCTCAACATCATTATCCACGATTTTCTCAGGGCCCCAATCCTCAACAACGAGGCTGATTCAAGGAAGGACTCGAACCCCAGTTCTAATCTGCCTAACCCTTTCTGCCTCTCGGGAAAATCTGAGCCTGCTTGTCGACGTCGATATGCCCCAAACTGCCATCGCACCTCGCCAAACCAAGTCGACATCCGCCCCAGTAACCTTCGAACACAGTGACTGATTGTATGATCCCCTCCCAAACCGTGAGTGCTCCACCTGATCGCGACTTCTTCATCGATCGCTTCTGTGTTGTCGTCGGCTTCAAAGAACCCTTCATCTTCGATCACGCCTGCTGGGTTTGCAAAGAACAAGACTTTGATTTGAACAAATGGGGGGAATTCGACTTCGATTTGTAATCATTTGCTAAAGAAAGGAAACGGGGTGGGTTCGTTGTTTTATAAAGAAATTTGTGGACTCAAGGAAACCAAGTCGCGATTTTTACCATTGGACAGAGAGAGGCCACGGTTATGGTTTGTTGGCAGAAGGAATTCCACTAAAATTTATTTATTTATTTTAGTTTTAATTTACAGATATGATTAAAATTAATTAAATTATCCCACGGGATCCGAACTCCTTTCTGAACCCAGCAATTGACATTTTTAGGGTAAAACCGCTATTCTGAACACACTGGGACATGTATCGAAACCCCATTTGATTATATGGAGATGATATTAATTTAAATCGATTTTAATTAAATTTCAAACCAATAAATTCTTCGATAATAATTTAATATTATTATTCTGATTCAAACAGAATTTCGTATTGATTATTTGAACTAACTTTAATTCAGTTTTATTTTGACTTCAATTTACTTCGTATTACGATAATTTAATGTGTTCGATATTAAATTGAAATTGATTATTAAGAATTGATAACTTAATATAAATAATACATTTATATTATCAACTAAATATTTAAATTCATATTAAATATTTAAAATTAACTCGACGGAAATCTGGGTCATTACAGAACGTTACCTGCATGAATAGAGTTCACATCTAACCAAACTAAATAAAAAGGGAGAAAACTTTTGCAAGTTCATGTGCTAGAAAACTTTTCGAATTCGAATAAACACACAAACATAAATCAACTAAGATAAAAGTGATATTATATTCAAGAGTTGATTCACTTTTAGGAGCATATTAAAGTAATTACACAATTCACGTAACTTACAAAAATTGAATTCAATTTGAATCGAACTGATGGAAGGGGCAACACGCTCCAACCTTAAAAAGAATCACACAGAGCAACACATTTTTTGATACAAATCATATAGAGCTCACCATGTTTTTTTGCCGTGAAGAATCACCACTTATTTCAGATCTGGCATGAACCGAAATCGCCATTTTACTTAAGCTAACATTTCAGATCTGACGTGAACCTCGCCTCAACACCTCATCGCCTTCCTGCATCGATCGCACACTCGAGGCCAATCCTTGATTGAAAAGACTTCTTGAGAAGATCACCTAAGAAGATTAAGTGAAAGCCGAAGAAATAATTGCGTTTGATTTGAAAAAACCGAAAGCAAATTTGACTTGAGAAGAGAACGATCGATTTTTGCCTGGAAAATAATTGTTTTAAACCCACGTCCTTAAAACTAATTGGACCTGACTAGTAAGCCCATCACGCAAATTTCCACGATTATATATTGACCCGTTTTCCGTGAAGATTCCGTAGTTAATGGAAGATGATTTGGGTTTATCGTGAACTGTGTTTTAAATGACATTGATTCTTTAACCCAGTCAAAGATAAGATTAATTTCTTAATTTTGGATAATCATTAAGTAATGATTTTTGAGATTAAAACTGAACTAGAGTTTTAATGAATCTTTAATTAGATTAAAAATGTGAATATTTTATTAAAAGAATATACTGAATTGGAATGTAGCGTATGATTGTTTTTATAGCACTTGATTATAAACTATGTGAATTATTCGAAAAGACTGGGTTTAACCCATTTTGAATAATTAATACGATGATCAAGAGTCAAAGATGAAGACGGTGGTTGAATATCGGAGTTCTTCACATCGTTTGGGTGATTATTGATGTCTTGATTGAGCCGTACCCAAGACAAGGTAATAAGTGGTGATCATCCAAACGTACTTGGAGATTGACGGATATGCGAGGACCTCTCTCCAGTATTGGACATATGAGACGAGGAATAAGGTACCTCCGGTTTCGTTCAGACCCAGAATGGACTTGTAAATGGGTCGTATGTCTGACGTTTTATTCCTTTATGCTGTATTCGTTGATATCTGCCAAATATATATATATATATATATATATATATGTTTGGTGGCGGATAATTTATTCTCTTGCTTAACACCCTTCTCTGAGACGTACGAGCTTAAAGGTTATATATTGGCAGAAATCAATGGTATGGTATGGACTGACAATGTGACATGTTGAGATGCAAATGATCAAGGCTTTTGTTGAAAAGCAGAGCCTTGTGGTTGATTATCAAAGCACAGCTTTAGTTAGCACAGTTTTGTGTATAGCGTTACTTTGCAAGCCTCACACCCCGGTATGGACCAAAAATGGGAGAGGACTGCAGGAAGAACATATGTTTCTTTCTAGCTAGAAGTGGTGTCATGGTATGGAGCCCAGAAATTTTACTTATGTGTATGATGGAATGAGGCGCCTCGGTTATTGAGTCCCTAGTGGCTCAGATTTTATGCCCTATAGGGCAGGAAAACGTATTGATCAGGCATTACTTATCCATTAAAGTATTTGTGGACCGACCCTGACGACCCAAGGTACAGTTGCGGCTGATCCTGAGGATCGGGCTAGAGAGTCTCAAATTCGGTAAGGACGATCCCTTGCCTTGGTTCATAGATGGAAATCCAACTTCCAATACTACATTATGCGGTTTTGATTGTAGAACTAGTATGGCGACATGATATATGGTACCCATGCCATCTATGATTGATACATTTATATTTGAAGTTGTTTTTAAATACTATGCACTTATAATAATATCAAAATGAATTGTTTTATACATATCAAGCATGTTTGGCTATTACAGGGGAAAACTCTATCCTCTGGCTTGCGTTGCATTGTGTGATGGGACCTGAGTCTTATAATAGCTTCATTTTTTCAAAAAGCATTGCGTTGTTTTATTTTAAACTAACATTCATGTGGAGTAAACCCGTTACGTGTTATACGGCGTGGTCCTATGATTTACCCAACTTTGAAATTAAGATTAATAATTGTTTTAGTTCTCACAGCAGTCCTATGACTGACCTAGAGTTTATTGTTTTTACCTAAACTTAGGGTGCCCCTAATTTTCACACGGGCAGCTAGTAGTTTTGGTTCTGCAGATATTATATTCGCAGGATCCTGATTTGAAGCTAAAGCGATATTCAGGAAGCTCTGTATCCGTGTATTTCTTTCAGTTGTGTTTTATATTATTTTTCCGCTGCTATACAAATGTAATTTAAGTCCTCTGATATTTTCCAATGTATCTTATTTATTCATACACTGTTATATTCTTGTACTCTGATGTAATTGTTGTAATAAGCAATGAAATATTCTTCTGTTTGTGTTTTGATTTGTCGTGTTCTCGATTCAATCCGTACTTTCCCGTAAGGGCGAGTTTGGGTCGTTTCATTTGGTATCAGAGCTTTGGTTTACAGAACTCGAGAACAGGACACATTAGAACCGAACGAAAGAATTCATTAGAGATTGGATTAGTAATATCCAATGAGAATAACTCATTAGAGATGGGATCAGTAGTATCCTAGAACGAGTGTGAAGGGTATTAATTTTTAAAATAAAAATGACAACAAATATAGTTTTGAAAATTTAATCTAATAATACGTATTTGTGTATATTATTTTATTTTGGACAATCGAGTATATGAAGATTTTGAATATATGCGTAACTAACGTGTATTCAAAGCCTCAGATACTAGATAGATATAGAATCACACTCTAATCGCCTGGAGATGATTTTGATGATGAGGCATCATCATCAGTGATTATGTTCAAGTTTCGAAAATGGTATATCTATATGTTTCCAATTGGCTGGTGTGAGAACCAAAACTTAGATAGGGCTATTGTTTGGAATTGGCAACAAAAATATAATTTTTGAGTATAAAAAATTATTATGAATTTGAAAAGATAATCACCTAATAGATTATTGGTTTTGATGTTTGATTATTAGTTTAACTAATAAAATTATTGGAATGATAATTAATTTAACCAATATATAAAAGAATGATAAATTTAGCTAAATCGAATTTAATATTAAACTGAACTGAAAATTGATTAGAATTGAAAGTTGAGTTGGTTATTTAAACAACTTTCAGCTCCGTTCCTTTTCGAGGACGAAAAGATTTAAAGTGGGGTAGATTGTAACAACCCGGAATTTCAGAACCAATTTAAAAATTTATTTTAGGCTATTTTAATGAATTTCGGATATTTAAAATGATTTATTTTAAATAATAATGACTGAAAATTTATTTTAATTAAAGTTAAAATTTATAAATTTATATTAATTATATTACGAGCCTGAAAAGAAGCGGTAGTTTGAAATTTCAATTTTTAAACTTTAAATAAATATATAAAATTCATTATAAGTCAAAATTGGATGAAACGAGAAATGCTAGGATCGTATTGACGATATCTATTTAATGAATTTAAGAAATTGAGATTTCGAATTATAAATTGTAAGTTATGAAAAATTAAAATTTCAGAGAAACACTACGGAATTTATATATATAATATATATGGCCTAAAAAGCTACTTTTTGCATATGAAGGAATTTGGACTCGAAACCACTTCCATTGAGTTCAAAATGACATTTCTGAATTCGAAAAGTATAAACACTGATATATTTTAAGATTCAGAATTTATTTATATAAATATATATTTTTAATATAATATATATACGCCTTAAAAAGTGAATTTTTGCAAACGTCCTCCGAATGCAATTCTACTTTTTTCGGATTCATATCATCAAATAATTATAAGATTCCAAGTTTCATGATTTTTAGAATTAGTATGTGATCGTAATTGATTTTTCAGTGTAAAACAGTCGATATTCTGACTTTAAATATTCACTATTGTGCATACGGACTCGGAATTCAATGAAACTAGTTTCTTTGGATCCGTAATGTCCAAGAGTGGCTGCATGTCAATTTTTGTCAAGAATGGAATCCGTAGGTGACCACACGGATTTTTAAACCATGAAACAGACCTAAATTGAATAAAATTAACAACATAAGGGGTTAAAGATAATATAATTAAAAAGATTAAAATATACAAGGGGTTAAAAAAAATTCTCTCTCCTATATAATATCCTAAACTCCTCCCTAACCCTAACAAAAATCTAATTCTTCTCCTTCTTCCCTTCAAAGGCAGCAGTCTTTCTTCCTCCTTTTCTAATTCATTATTTCCTTCTTCCCCTTTTTCTTTCAAAAAACCAATTAATGGCCTCCTCCTCCAAACCGCTGCCTCCGCCCCTCCTACCTCCTCCAGCCACCGATTAGTCCTCCTCCTCTCCTTCTCGTCTTCTCCTTCCTTCTCTCTTTTCCTCCTCCTCCTCTTCTCCTTCCTTCTCTCTTTCTTTTTCCCTCTTTGAAAACCCTAGAACTAAAAGCCACCGCCGCCGCCACCATGGACCCCACTGCCACACCACCACCACCCCCGTGCCTTCCCCACATCTAGTCAGGCCTGCCGCCGCCTCAGCACCACCCATCTCCGGCCGTGGGCCCCGCTTCATCAAAAATCCCCTTTTTCACAAAATTCACGATTTGCAAATAACCCCATATTCGTCTTTCCTTTATAACTTTCAAACCGTGCATTTTTTGGCCAAAACTCCTCAGGATCAAAGTTGTTTAGGATTTTCTCTTCGATTTGAGTATACTGAAGTCGAGTTTTGGAGTTCGGAGCTGCTCGGAAAACGCGATTTACGACAGCAGACCTGCTGCGAAGATTCACGATTTCCAGCGAATCAGAGCAGTTTTGGAAGAAAGTCCACTAGGCGAAAGTTGTCCGAAATGGCGTTTTTGTGCTAGTTAAAGAGTTTGGTGAAGATTGGAGTTCATTTGTAGAAGTTAGAGCCAAAACAGTGAAACCGAGTGTGAAAAGCGATAAAATGGCGAGCGCGACGAAAATCAAAGACTAACGGAGTAGAAACAAAGGTGAGAACTCTTTCTCACTTAATTTTTTATACAGTTATTTATTTTTATAACTGAATGTACATTAATTATCTGCAGTTGAAATATTTGTTGTTGATTATCTATCGTATGGATGATTGTTGATTTGGATGTTATGTTATGGTTGAGATTGGGTGTATTTAATATGTAAAATAAGGTTAATATATTTATGATAATTTAAATATGATTACATTTCCATTTACAAGTTACATGACTTGTTTATGTGATTGGGACGATAATTTTCACACATCGCCCAAGTGCACAAATATTAATCTAATATTTTGTTATGTGTTGGTTGAAACCCCACACAGGTCTTGGGATGATATCCTAATCACACATCTCCCTTGTGATTAGTTGTAAAATGCACTCTGATTGTTATTTAGATGTTTCATCATTATTATAGAATACATGAGATGTATGAAATCCATATAATTAAAATTATATGGTAATTGATTGGGTCTCATTCCAATTTATGATTATATGAATGTTTTTTTTATAAAACATTCAGTTAAAGAATCAAAACATGGTTTTTGAAAATAATCAAGTGAATGAAGCCGATTTAAGTAGATTTGCTTCATTTTTACTCTAGTAGATGTTTTAATCAATTTTATCAAAAGATTAGATTTCAAAATTGGATTTTTGAAAAGATTATTATTATGATATTATAATAACATGTAAAGTTCATCTTTTTATTTTCATTTAGGAACATAAAATTATTTACAATTAAAGTTCATCTTTTTATTTTCATTTAGGAACATAAAATGATTTACAATTAAAGTTCATCTTTTATTGTCATTTAGGAACATAAAATGATTTACAATTAAAGTGCATCTTTTTATTGTCATTTACGAACATAAAATGATTTACAATTAAATTTCATCTTTTTATTGTCATTTAGAAACATGTCTATTATCATATTTTGATTAACAATAAAATTAATCTTTTTATTGTCCTTCAGAAACATGTCTATTATCATATTTTGACTAACAATACAATTAATCTTTTTATTGTCGTTTAGAAACAAGTCCATCTTTTTATTTTCATTTAGGAACAAAAAATGATTTACAATTAAAGTTCACCTTTTGTTGTCATTTAGAAACATGTCTATTATCATATTTTGATTAAAAATAAAATTAGTCTTTTTATTGTCGTTTAGAAACCTGTCTATTATCATACTTTGATTAACAATAAAATTAATCTTTTTACTGTCATTTAAAAACATATCTATTATCATATTTTGATTAACAATAAAATTATTCTTTTTAGTGTCGTTTAAAAACATGTTTATTATCATATTTTGATTAACAAATAAAATTAATCTTTTTATTGTCATTTAGAAACATGTTTATAGTCATATTTTGATTAACAATAACAATGTTCTTTTTATTGTCAAAGTAGGAACATAAAATTATAATAATATGATTTACAATAAAATTAGTCTTTTTATTGTATGTAGAAACATGTTAATGATTAAAATTTGATTTGCAATAAAAATCATTCTTTTTATTATATGTAGGAACATGAAAATTATCAAAATTTGATTTACAATAAAAATTATCTTTTTATTGTATTTATGAATATAGGAATTGTCGAAAATGGTTTTATAATAAAAATTTACTTTTATTGTACATACATACATAAATACACACACACACACACACACACATATATATATATATATATATATGAATCACAAATTTAGACATGTTTTAAAAATATTGGGTGAAACATTAAAATTGGTAATTTTAATGTACCTTTAGAAAGAACGTGTTAGTGAAATCGTCTAACGATTTATACATATATATATATATATATATATATATATATATATATATGATATATAAATATAGATTAAAATTAAACGAATCATATAACAAAAGATCCGACCGTTGGATTTTTCCAAAACTAAAACCGTCAGGTTCATTTTGGAAAGATCGTTCCATCGATATTTAACTTGTTAAGATCCAACGGTTAGATTTTGTGAAATGCTAAATTCAAATTTTAATAAAAATAGCGCCAGTGCAGTTAAATGACCTGAAACGATATTTAATTGAATAGGCCTATTTTTAAACAATTAAAAATGGGAAAAATTATGTAAAATCATAATAAATGATTTAAAAATAGTTTTAGACGAAAAATTCCAAGTTTATTAAAATAAAGATATTTTTATCATAGTGAGTGATTTATTTATTTTTATAAATGAATAAAAGGATTTAAAATGGTTTTACTATAACCAAGAATTTCAAATGAATAAACTAGATTGGAATTTGATATTGAATATGTTTCGACATGAATTCTATTCAAAGCCTGATATTCAATATCAAATTAAATTTTGGGTTTGTCATGAATTGTGTCTTAAATAACACTGCCCTTAAACCCAGTCGAGAAAAGAGTAAATCTTTTAATTAAGATTTAAATGAGATTTTCCAATTAATAAACATAATTAAAATTAAGTGCAAGTTGATTTTGGGTTGATTGTGAACTATGTTTTAAACGACATTTGTTCTTTAATCCCAATTAACAGTGAAAATATAATTTGGAATTTATAAATCTTTTATTAAAGATTTACATGGAATTTATAAATCTTTTATTAAGATTTAAATGGAAAATTCCGAAGTAAATTTTTCCAGTTTAATGAAAGAAATTGGAATTGAATGGAATTCGATTTGGCAATAACCGAGATGAGCTTCTGTGATGAAGTCCGTTATTACATATGGAATTTAAAAGGCTTTGCCATTATTCCATTTATATTATTAATATGACATGGAAATTTATATCGATTATATATTGATCCGTTTTCCATGAAGATTCCATAGTTAATGCAAGATGATTTGGGTTTATCGTGAACTGTGTTTTAAATGACATTGGTTCTTTAACCCAGTCAAAGATAAGATTAATTTCTTAAATTTGAATAATCATTAAGTAATGATTTTTGAGATTAAAACCGAATTAGATTTTTAATGAATCTTTAATTAGATTAAAAATGTAAATATTTTATTAAAAGAATATTCTGAATTGGAACGAGGCATATGATTCTTTTTATAGCACTTGATTACAAAATACGCGAATTATTCGGAAGACCGGGTTTAACCCATTCTGAATAATTAATATGACGATCAAGAGTCGAAGATGAAGACGGTGGTTGAAGACCGGAGTTCTTCACATCGTTTGGGTGATTACTGATGTCTTGATTGGGCCGTACACCCAAGACAAGGTAATAAGTGGTGATCGTCCAAACATACTTGGAGATCGACGGATATGCGAGGACCTCTCTCCTGTATTGGACATATGGGATGAGGAATAAGGTACCTCCGGTTTCGTTCAGACCCAGAACGGACTTGTAAATCGATGATATGTCTGACGTTGTATTCCTTTATGCTGTATTCGTTGATCTCTGCCAAATATATATCTGTTTGGTGGCGGAGAATTTATTCTCCTGCTTAACACCCTTCTCTGAGACGTACGAGCTTACAGGTTATATATTGGCAGAAATCAATGGTATGGTATGGACTGACAATGTGACTTGCTAAGATGCAAATGATCAAGGCTTTTGTTGAAAAGAAGAGTCTTGTGGTTGATGATCAAAGCACAGCTTTAGTTAGCACAGCTTTGTGTATAGCGTTACTTCGCGAGCCTCACACCCCGGTATGGACCAGAAACGGGAGAGGACTGCAGGGAGAACATATGTTTCTTTCTAGCTAGGAGTGGTGTCATGGTATGGAGCCTAGACATTTTACTTATGTGGATGATGGAATGAGGCACCTCGGTTATTGAGTCCCTAGTGGCTGAGATTTTATGCCCCATAGGGCAGGGAAACGTATTGTTCAGGCATTATTAATCCACTAAAGTATTTGTGGACCGGCCCTGAAGATCCAAGGTGCAGTTGTGGCTGATCCTGAGGCTCGGGCTTGAAAGTCTCGAATTCGGTAAGGACGATCCCTTGCCTTGGTTCATAGATGGAAATCCAACTTCCAATACGACATCATGTGGTTTTGATTGCATAACTAGTATGGCGACATGATATATGGTACCCATGCCGTCTATGATTAATACATTTATATTTGAAGTTGTTTTTGAACACTATGCACTTATAATAATATCAAAATGAATTGTTTTATACGTATCAAGCATGTTTGGCTATTACAAGAGAAAATTCTATCCTCCGGCTTGCGTTGCATTGTGTGATGGGACCGGAGTCTTATAATAGCTTCATTTTTTTCAAAAGCATTGCGTTGTGTTATTTTAAATTAAGATTCATGTGGAGTAAACCCGTTCCGTGTTATATGGTGTGGTCCCGTGATTTACCCAACTTTAAAATTAAGATTAGTAACTGTTTTAGTTCTCACACCAGTCCCATGACTGACCTAGAGTTTATTGTTTTTACCTAAACTCTAGGTGCCCCTAATTTCCATACGAGCAGCTAGTAGTTTTGGTTTTGCAGATATTATATTCACAGGATCCTGGTTTGCAGCTGAAGCAATATTCGAAAAGCTCTGTATCCGTGTACTTCTTTCAGTTGTGTTTTGTTTTATTTTTCCGCTGCTATACAAATGTAATTTAAATCCTCTGATATTTTCCAATGTATCTTGTTTATTCATACTCTGTTATATTCATGTACTCTGATGTAATTGTTGTAATAAGCAATGAAATATTCTTCTTTTTGTATTTTGATTTGTCGTCTTCTCAATTCAATCCGGACTTTCCCGTAAGGGCGAGTTTGGGTCGTTTCATTTAGTATCGTTAAAATAACAATTTGGTTTTCATTGAAATTAAACAATATTTAACAATGTTTAATTTCATCGGTTCAATCAATATATGAATAAAAATATAATTAACAAGCAATCAACCATTAGCAACCATAGCACACAATTATAAAACTCGACTTATATAAAATATAAGTGGGAAGAGCTGAGTGAGTTTAGTTCACCTTGAATTGATCCCATAATTTTAACAGTTGGTTATAATTAATTTAAATGAGTGTTTAATTTAATTAAAAATCCTGGTTGGTTCCTATTGCGTCCAGATCTGTTCCATATTGTAGTGCTCGTCAAGACGAATCCAACGTCTTTTGAATTGTCCAGCTCTAATCACATACGAATGAGTTATAAATATTTAAATTTAACGATTTTGTTTAATAAATAACTAACCCTTAACTAAAATTAATATTAATTAATTTACGTTTTATATGAGAATGAGGAGATCAGTTCTTTCTTCATCCGTTCGTTCACTCGTTCAAAACTAGACCAAAAACACCTACGACAATTCATGTTTTAGTATATAGATGATTAAATTAAGAAAGTTAACTAATTAATTAAACCCAAATTACTAAAATTTGGTCTAGTCAACTTAACTAAATTATAAGATTTTAACGACTGATCTCCTTCCCTTGCAAAACTGGCCAAATACAGATTATTTACTTCCAGACTTTCTCTTGTTCCACACTCCTGCTATGACTTCAATTTGCCCAATAGACAACACACCACCCGATTTCCTTTTTACGGTGCCTCGATCCCATTCCTAAACTGCTCTTCGTATTTCGTTTAGCTCAACCGTCCACGCATGCACCAAAAACCCGGCCACCAGACGTTCGTTGAACACCATCACGACTTGTGCCCGAACACCCTTAGTCTCCGACCCAAACCGCTCCACCTCTAGTGCCGTCATCTTCTAGTAATCAGTGCTCGAATGCTTCACCTTTCAGATCGACTTACGATTAGTTCGATTCCCCAGAGACGATCGCGACTGCTCATATCGTAGAGCACGTTAAGCTGAAAATCTTTGGTGTTGGGAACATTTTGATTTAGTTGGAGGGTGTGGAGAAAAATTGATGGAGAAGGCAGCGTTTTTAGGCCGTTCAAATGTAGGGTGGAGGCATAGAATGTGGTTGACCACGAAAATAGGTTTTGACGTGATTACAGTTTGTGAGTGGGTATAAATAAAGTGTGATTTATTATTATTTAATTATAACGAAACTTCATCGCGAAGAATCATGTTAAAAACCACCACATACGATGTCCAATCGAGACGAAACTTCTAATCCTAGCATAAAAAAATATTATGGACCCGATGGGACAGGTTTCGTTGAATTAAGAGGTCGTGTGTGAAAATCCCTTTATAATTCGTAGGTGAAAAATTACGGGTTTAAATTTTCCACGATCACAAAATAAATCCAATCAACTTGAAACTTTGAAATCCTACTTTTCCTTTACCTTACAGATCCAATTAAATTTGTTTCGTTAAAATCGGAGTTCATTTGGCCAGTCGTTTATTCCTTTAAAGTTACCCCTGTATAAATTAGCCAAAATAATATAAACGATTAACACGTTTATCATTGCCATGGTCAAACGATAGTCCGATTGACACGAAAATCAAAATCTTATGATAATTAATTAATATGAATCCAACAGCACGAATTTCGTCGCGCGTTCCGAGACTGTTTTCGGTACACTATTTTTATGCGCCAAACAACGCTACTTTGGACTTCGAAATACCTAATGTCCAAAAATAACAAACTACCTATTTATCTTAACTCTAATCGACTATACGAACTCAACAGAATTGGTTTCGTGGCTTAATTCGATCATCTATTCAAGTTATGCACAAATACCCTCTTATTAAATTAAATTAAATTAATTACACGTTATAGAAAATGATTGGGCCTTACGGCTGCCGTTTTCACATGCGACATCAGTTTGCCATGAAATTTGGTTTCATATAATAATTTAACATTACATTTTCAATGAAACTAATTTCATCAAAAATCGAGGCTGTTTGAAAAATCGTTCTTTTTAAAGCTTATATTAATATGGATAAAATATTATATAAATTCCAAAATAATCAAATTAAATAATTATAAATTATTATAAAAATATTTATCCAAATAACATCATCATATGGTTTCTAATATAAATTATACAACTCAATATTATCAATTTTGGGTTAAACGTTATCCAAAATTATAGTAAAATCCTTTTAAAATTATTAAATAAACATTATCATTTATTAACGATTTCCATAGCGACTATTTTAAAATTTGAATTGGACATAACTAACAATTTATAACACAAAATTTAGATTTTTATCTTCCATTAAAAAGTAATAATCAATAAGATTCAAACTTTTCTTGTTTCGCAGAATTCTGACTTAAAATGGATTCTGTATATTCAAATGAAGTTCAAAACTCGATATTACGAACTACCGCGCCATTTCGAGCTCGTTTTAAATTATATATAAATTTAACGTTAAAATTTCATTTTAATAACGAATTAAATATTAAAATCCATTAATATCCCAAATATAATATTGAAAATAATAAAATATTTTAAATATCTGATTGCCAAAAATATGGGACATTACAGGAAGTTTTGAAGTTTAATATTCGTTGTTGTTGTTTATGGCTTTGGGTAATGATGGACTTGGTATGCAATGTCTCAGAGAAGGCTTGGTTTAAACAAAGCAGACCTATAAAAAGTAACATGATGAGAAAATGCAACCCTCTTCGTTTTCGGATTCTAAATCCGATAACCCCTAACTCTATCCATATAACCAAGCAAAATCCCGTTGAAAGCTCTAGGTGAAAGCTTATCATTCTCCGGATTATGCACATAAACTAGACTGCTAAATACACGAAGATAAGTCAAGTCAATGCTCTTCCCCTTCCAAACTTCCTCTGGAATTTTTTTATCAATAGTCGAGCGCAGAATTCAACTAATAATATGCACTGCGGTTGACAAAGCTTCGGCCCAAAATCCCTTAGACAAACTCGAAGTCAATCTCAAGCATCGAGCTATCTCCAATAGAGTTCGTCATTCTTTCATCCACTCCATTAGATTACGGGTCCCTAGGTGCAGCAAAATGCCTCTGAATACCATGATGCTTGCCAAATTTCAAAAAATCTTTGGAAACATATTCCCTGCTATTTACGGACCTAAGAACCTTCCAAGCCTTTCCACTCTTATGCACAACAAGAGCCTTCCATTCTTTGAACCTTCCAAATGCCTCCGTCTTGGCCTTCATTACATACACCCCAACTTTCCAAGAAAAATCATCAATAAAAGAAATATAATATCTTTCTCCTCCCAAAGAAGCTACTTTTGCTGGTTCCTAAACATCCATGTGCACATACTCAAGAACCCCCCTTGAATCATGTTTTCCTTCACTTAATGACACTCTAGTTTGTTTCCCTATGACACATTCTTCTCAAAATTCCATCTTGTTGAAACTCTCACCATCAATCATCTCCCTTTTACGAAGAACATCCAAACTCTTCTCTGAGACAAGACCCAATCTCAAATGCCACAATCGCGTCGCATTTAAGCCACGAGAACTATCAACACCAACACAAGTATTGTCATCCACAATCACTCCTTGAAGCAAATAAATTCCATGATTCCTAGCACCATTTATAACCACAAGTGCCCCTTTCGAAACCGTCAAGCTATCACTCTCAATTGCGATCTTGCATTCCAAAGAATCTAGCTATCCTAAAGAGATATTGACTTCCATAGTCCCGGAACATAGCACACATTAGTGAGAGTACGGACCACTCCATCAAACATCCAATTTATATAAATCCAATGCACTTTAACTTGCAAACTACATCATTTCCCATAATAATTGAATTTCCTTCTCGATCCACATAAGAAGAAAAACAATTCTTATTAGGCGTCATGTGATATGAAGCCCGCGAATCAAGCACCCATTCGCTACCCGAAACATCTGATGCTACAGCCAACAAAACATCTACCTCTCCCTCACCAACATCTCCCTCCACCGCAACTGATAGACATGCTACTTACTTCTTACCCCTGTTTGGACATTCATTCTTCCAACGACTAGGTTTCTTACATAAAAGCACTTGTTATTTCTTTCCTTTGAATTTCCTCTCCAACCGGGATTTCTAGACTTGGAACGCCCCCGGTTTCCCTTATCCTCAGATTTATCCTTATCCACAAATAATCCGTGACCATTATCTGCACCACAACTTCCATGACTCATCTCTTTCATCTGATCTTGCAATTCTTCACTAAGAAGACCCGTCTAGACATCATCAAGAGTCAATATATCCCAACCATAGAATAAACTATTTGATAACCCAGTATATCACTTAGGCAACAAACACAACAATGTCATCGCCTTTTTCTCCTCCTTGATCTTCAAATCTGCCACATTCATCTTCATTAGCAAATCATTAAACACATTCAAGTGCACCTTTAGTGAATTTCCTTCCTTAATCTTCTAGGTAAAGAAAGTCCATAACAAGATCAGTCGATTTATGAGTGACTTCTTCATATACAACTCCTCCAACTTGTTTGTAACACCCCATAATTTTAAAGGACATTTAAATGTTAAACTAAAGAATAATTAATTAATTATTGGGAATTAAGTAAAATGGATCATACCATTGCGTTCATCTCAGAATTCATCTTAAGATAGACTTTGAGTTTGCATAAAACGGACAACATATGAGGTAGATATGAAGCTTAAAAGTTTGTATACGTATAAGAGAATTATATATATAAATCAACTCAGAAAATTCAAAACAATTCAAATTCATGAAGAGGGAACCCAGGGCGGTAAGCAGTGGGAAATCGACCCGTTAAGGGTCAACCCATGCCAGGTCTGGGTCTGGGTCGACCTATGGGTCGACCCATGGCCAAGTGGGTCGGCTCAGAGAGAAGTGGGTCGACCCATCGGGGATCTGGCCAAATTATTTCTACCGAGTCTAGACGAAATTTTCGGTTGGGTTCATTGGTGACAGTCTATATAAAGGCTTTCATTTCTCATATTTCCTACACCTAAAAATAATGGAGATAAGGAGATGTTGCCTCAGCTTGGATCGAAATTAGACTATCTTCTACAACAACGGCGTATACGTATACAAGAATCCCTTCTGCGATATCAGCATATTATTCTCTGTTATTTAGATCCAACCTCTGCGAGGTCATGTTACTTTTAAATATAAAATTTAAACAGTAACCCTGACATGTTTATAAATCTGGATCTAAATCTATACATCTTAAGAATCTGATTTATACCTAAACAGTTTTGCTATTACATGTATTCTTTTGTACACCTGATCTACTGTTCAGTTCTTATATGTCTATTTCTGATCTGCCTATTTCTGATATGCCTATTTCTGATATGCCTATTTCTGCTATCATATGCCCATCTCTGTTATTATATGCTTATTTTGTTTTTATGCCCATTCTGTTCTTCTCTCTCTCTCATTCCCTTTTTATTTTTATAGCCTAGGCTACCTTTAAACCTTGGCCAATATCGCTGAAATATGCGTACGAACGAAAATGGGATAAATTGGGGAAATAAGTGGGAATGATAACTTGGGGGAATAACCTATAAATATGACTAAAATTTTGGGGGCATATAATATACTGTGAATTGTGAACGGAGTTTGGGGCATATGAATCTGTAGGCTTAATTTAAGATTAAGTGAAACATGTTAATGGAACTGTAAAGAACATGTGAAACCTGTTTAAATCTGTTAGGGTTATGTAAACCTGTTTAATCTGTTGGGGTTAAGTTAGTATGTTTAATCTGTTGGGGGTTATGTAAGCCTGTTTAATCTGTTGGGGTTAAGTTAGTATGTTTAATCTGTTGGGGGTTATGTAAACCTGTTTAATCTGTTGGGGTTAAATAAACTTGTTAACCTATGGAAATTTAACCTGTTAATCTGTGAGGGTTAGGCAAATTTGTTAATTTGTAGGCTTAACATGTTAAAAATCCTAGTTAATTGAGGGACACAAATTTAGAGGTTAACTTGTGTCACCTGCTGTGTGGGACCCATATAAGCCAATATCCCATTCTGGTATTAAATGGGCTCACCACATTAGGTAGGGGCCAGGGAACGCATACTGAACTGATTATTAGAGAGGTTCATCTAAAAGGGGGTGTACGGGAGTGTTCCAATGGAGTCATGTACGTGCATGAGTCCGGTTTGAAGTGGGAAAATAACCCGCTGTAGCACCAGTAAATAGGCTTGTGTTCTTCTGTAGGTTGCCACTTTAGGAAGTAATACACCCTACTGTAGGGCCAACACAGTGTATTTATGAGTTAGGGAGCCGATCGATTGGGGGTAGTAATTAGGGTACATCTAGTCTTGTCTGTTTCTATGGGGTACTTATATTTCTGTTTGGGGTAACACCCGTTATTTCTGTTTAGGTACCAGTAATTTCTGTTTGGGGTAAAACCCGTTACTAGAGTACACCTAGAACTACCATTTTGTTTCTGTTGGGATCATTATGTTTCTGTTAAGTAATTAGGGGATACCTAATCCCGTCATATATCTGTTATACTAGTATTGGTGTAGAGAAAAGTACTTGAGAAGCATAATCCACTCTGTTTATTTTGTTATTTCAGTTTAATCTGTTTATACCTATTATATCCTACTTTTGTCTCTCATCCAGTTTATATGCCAGTCTTGGTACTTTTACCTCTTTATATGCTAAAAGTTAGTGGACTCGCCACACTTTATGTTTGACCGTTTTGTTTCCTTTTCTCTCTCTTCCTTTCCCCCCAGGTTCTCAAGGTGGGAATGCTTAGGCTTGATTAGGATTCTCTCTTCTGTTTCTACTTGGACCTGGATCTGCTTTGATGTCTCATTTTTACCACTTGTCTAATTGTTTATGGCTACATATGGGGATTATGATTTTTCATTTTGTACTCTGATGTTTTTAGCGCAAGAAAATATTTTTATTTGATGTATTTTATTCCATTATTTCCGTCTGATGTTGTAACTAGATTTTGAGACCACGATGTTTTTGTTGGAAAATAAAATTTTAAATTTCTACTGCTATTTTATGTATTTGTCTTGTGAGATTTTGTTTTGTTTTCCTATAATGCTTCACAAAACTTAACGCATTCTAATAAAGAGTTACGTTAACGGACGTGGGGTGTCACATTTGGTATCAGAGCTGAAGGTTACAAGATCGGATAAAAGGTTTTGAAAATTGTTTTCAAAAAGGTTTCAAAAATAAAGTATTTTCAAAGAAAATTATGTTTTTGGAAAACATATTCCCCAAGGTCGTATAAAATATCTTTAGATTCTCTATTTGAATCCCTTTTCCTTTTCTTTTCATCGTGTCTGGGGAACCGAATCTTCCTACGGGCGTTCAGATACCAGCTTGGTTCTTTAGGAATCTTGAGGCTACGGCACCTGTCGAAGGCTAAGAAAACGCCCCTCCCCTAGTTGCAGCCGCTGTTCCTCCTCCCCCTCGAGCGGAGAATTTCTCTAAGTTATGCAAGGATTTCTGTGTTATGGGAGGAAAGCCATTCCGGGGAACAGAGAACTTTGTGGAAGCATGGAAATGTCTAAAAGAGACGGAGAACTTATTTGGGATTTTCGAGGTTGATGACCGTAGAAAGATATAGTTGGCTGCATTGTAGCTTAAGGACGAGGCTTCATTCTGGTAGGAAGTGACACAAGAAGGGCATCCAGTTGATACTTAGGATGATTTCGACAGAGGTTCGAGACAAAGTTTCTTTCTCAGGCAGAAGAGAGTATGCAGATGGAGAGGTTTCTAGCACTCAAGCATGGAAACATGTATCTCAAAGTGCATGTCAATAAGTTCAATCAGTTGGCAAGGTTTGGCCTGGAGCTGGTGAATACCCAACACAAGAAAGCTATAAGGTCTGCAAGAGGATTGAATCAACCTCTTCAAGCATAGGCATTATCTCACATTCCAATGGGGGCTACTTTTGAGAGACTGGTGGATATGGCATTGATGCACGAAGATGGTAAAGATAAGAGAAAAGAGGCTAAGACTGATGATACATAAAAGAAGAAAGTGAGGCTCAAAAAAGAACCTCAAAAGAAGGGTGGAAAGAACGACAAGGATCAAGGCAAGAAGAAGTGTGATGACTGCGGGAACATGGGTCATTTGGTCAAAGATTACAGAAAAAAGGACGAATGCTTGCTTTTACTGTGTTGAGGTCGGACACTATACCAGGGAGTGCCCGAAAAAGCAAAGACAGAGTAGGATCTTCTGGAGGCTAGGTGCATGCTCTCGAGACCAATGTACCAGACATAGGTAGGAAAGTTTTTGTTGAAGGTTTGATTTCTCTTTCCGATCATCCTATTAGGACTCTTTTTTATTCTGGCGCTTCTCACTCTTTTATATCTCATTTGGTGGTTGAGTCTCTGCACCTTACTACTAGTATTGTTTATGATCCCATTATTATCTCAAATCCTATTGGGGGCACAACTCATCTGTCTATGATATGTCGGGGGTTTAAGGACATTTATGTTGGGCATCGAGTTTGAGTGCTATGCATATGTGCTTGGTTTTATGGGCTATGGTATGATTCTAGGGATGGATTGGCTAGCCATGTATGGTGCCATTCTGGACTGTGAGAGGAGGGTCGTTAAACTTTTGATTTGCCGAGGGAGGACTCTCGAAATTTCCTATGACCTAAAGGGGTCTATCATGCTTAGTTTCCTATTATCACTTGATGCTTCTGTCGATGATTTGTGATTTGTACCTATAGTTTATGAGCATCCGGATGTTTTTGATGAGGTTAGGGGCTTATATCCAAGGCGCGAGATAGATTTCCATACATACTTGATGGATAATGCGAAGCCCATCGCATTGCCTGTGCGCCACATGACTCTTAGGGAAAGGAGGGAGCTACTTGAGAAGGGGTTTATTAGGCTAAGCATATCAGAATGGGGTTCTCCAGTCTTCTTTACAACTAAACTAGATGGCTCGCTTCGCTTATGTGTGGATTACAAGGAGTTGAATAAGCTCACTAAGAAGAATAGACATCCACTTCCGAGGATTGATGATTTGTTTGATCAACTTGTTGGCGCATCTGTTTTCACTCAGTTAGACTTGGCCATAGAGTTTCATCAATTGTGGGAGGCCGAGGATGGTATAGAAAAGACCACTTTTAGATTTCCAAATGGTTTCTTTGAGTGGTAGGTCATGCCTTTTGGGTTGACGAATGCACTCGCGTATTTTGTGGATCTAATGAGCAGGGTGTTCCGGGAGTTTCTGAATAAGTACGTTATGGTCTTTGTAAATGACATTATGATCTTCTCAAAGAGCGAGAAAGAGCATGCCCTACATTTAGGGGAGGTTTTGAGGACTCTCCGGGTACGCCAGCTTAAGGCAAAATTCTCCAAATGTCACTTTTGGAGAGAGGAAGTAAGATTTTTAGGGCATGTGGTCTCCAAGAACGGGATAGCGGTAGATCCCGCGAAAGTAGTTGCAGTTCAAGTTTGGAAGGTTCCAAAGAATGCAACAGAGGTGAGGATTTTTCTCGATTTAGCTGGCTATTATAGTAAGTTTATCAAGGACATCGCAAAGATATCAGCCCCACTCACCAGACTGACAAAGTAGAATCTGACCTTTTCTTGGAGTATTGATTGTGAGGATGCTTTTCAGTGGTTAAATAGGGATATGACAACAGCCCCGGTCTTGACTTTGCCTGATGGGAAAAAAGTGTTCACAGTGTACACTGATGCATGTGGTACAGGACTTGGTGTCATCTTGATGCAAGAGGGAAGGGTAGTATGTTACGGTGGTAGGCAGTTGAGAGTTCATGAGAAGAACAACCCAACCCATGATTTGGAATTGGCTACTATAGTATTTGCACTTAAGACTTGGCAACATTATCTACTTGGAAAGAGCTCGAGTTGTACACAGATCATAAATCTCTCAAGTATATGTTCTCGCAAAGGGATCTCAACTTGTGATAGCAGAGATGGATGGAGTATGACGACCCCAAACCCCGTACTGACGGAGACAAGGGTAATCTTTGGAATATAACACAGAAACAGATAATAGCAGAACATAATTAAATAAATACACCAGATAATGAACAATACAATATACTGGATAAAAGTAATCATCAGAGTTACACAGTATACAGGATCTTACTTAGTACAATTATAGTTCAACTATACATATATGTCTACAGCGGAAACAAACAAAATGTGTACAATAGGAGCTGAACAGCATAAAAGGAGATAAATAATAGAATCAATCTTCAGCTCCAACTATCCAGATAAAGCCTGCTAAACCTGAACACAAGGCTGCTCGTGTAGAAAAAGGGGCACCCGAGATTGAAAGTGAAATAAACTATGAGTCAGTCATGGGACTGGTATGAGAAATCTACTCAACACATTTCTAATATGGCGAATCACAGGACCACGCCACTTTCGTGGAACGGGTTTACTCCGTTGGATTGCCAGTGCTTTAAAAACAAATCTTTCTTTTAAACATCGCAATGCTTTTTATAAAAATGAAGCCATTATAAGACTCAGTTCCCATCACACAATGCAACGCAAACCGGAGGATAGAGTTTTTCCTTATAACGGCCAAAATATGCTTGATACGAATAAAACAAAGGCATTTGATATTATTGCTAGTGTTTATATGTTTTGAAAACAATTTCAAATCATAGCTATCAATCATAGACGGCATTAATGCCCCATACCACTATGTCGCCATATATAGGTATACAATCAAAACCGCACAGTCACGTATTTGGAAATTGGATTTCCGTCATGAACCAGGGCAAAAGATAGTCCTTACCGAATTCGAGACGCTCTAGCCCGCCCCTCAGGATCAGAACGCATCGACCCTTGGAGCGACAGGGCCAGTCCACCGATGTGGATTAAAATTCCTGAGCACTACGTTTCCCCGCCCTATGGGGCGTAAGTGAGCCAACGAATGACTCCATCGGTCCCGGATCGACCGATATATCCGAGGCGCCTCGCAACAGCAACAACCACATAAGTAAAATGTCAGGCCGTGTAAAAACACCGACACGACTCCTAGCTAGAAATAAACGCATGCCCTCCCTGAAGTCCTTCTCCCGTTTCTGGTCCATACCGGGGTGTGAGGCTCGCGGATTCACGTTATATACAAAGCTACGCCACACAGGCGATGCTTTGATCATCACCACAAGACTTTGCTTTTCAACAGAAGCCCTGATCATTTGCCACTTAGGCATGCCACACTAGCAATTCATGCCATGCGACTGATGTCCATCGATATACAACCTCTGAGCTCGTGCGTTTCAGAGAAGGGCGTTAAGCAAAAGAATAAATTCTCCGCCGCCAAACAGATGTATATTTAATAGAGATCAATCAACACAGAATAATATCCATGTCAGACACACAGTCCATTTACAAGTCCGTTCTGGGTACGAACGAAACCGGAGGCACTATATACCACGCAAACCCATCGACCACCACGTACGCCTGGACGATCACCACTCATCATCCATATTTCGGGATGCCTCCCAATCAGGACCTCGGTTACCATCCAAACGAGGTGAAGATCTCCGGTCTTCTACCACCGTCTTCATCTTCGACTTTCAATCGTCGGTCAATTATTTGAAATGAGAATTAACTCGGCCTTTTCAAATAATTCACGGATATTTAGAATTTCAAATCAATTTATTTCAATGGTTAAATCATTCGACAACACCAATTTTGTTCTTTAATGTAATTTTCACACCAAACACATTCAACCATCAAATACCACATAAGTTGAGCAAATTCAGTTTATTTCCATTACATATCGTTTATGATATTTTATAACGATTTATCGCTATTTTTATTTATTTTAAAATAGCCAATTTATTCAAAACGACGATTCGGGCCATAACGCGGCCGTGGCGCTGTTTTTCTTCAGATTTGACTTACACATATCTGAAAATCTAACGGTTGGATCTTCACCAAATTTACATCATTAGAAAGATCTTTTCAAAACGAATCCAACGGTTCTAGTTTAGGGAAAATCCGACGGTCGGATCTCCCGGTATCATCGTTTGAAGTTTCGATTTCAAAATACGAACTGCAGCGTCGTTATTCGATTAAATATAATTATATTTAGATATATATAAATATAATCAATTCTGCCGCTGTTCTTCTTCAGATTTGAATTAAACATTCCAGACAATCCAACCGTTGGATTTTTTCAAAGTTGGTGCCGTTGGAAAGATATTTCCAAAGCGAACCCAACGGTTGCGATTTCAGGAAAATCCGATGGTCGGATCTCCCGTACTAATCGTTTGAAATCACGGTTTCAAAATACGAACTGCAGCGTCGTTTTTCAATATATTTCAATTCCATTTAAATATATAAATCGATTCTTCGATTTCAAAACCACAGGAATTTCACACTTTAACTGTAATTTAACTGTTTCGTCGAATTCTAAGACCGTTTAAATACGAACTAGTTTCGTCGAATTCTAAGACCGTTTGCAAAAAGGCCTATTTTTGGTCGATCCAATTTAACTGTAATTGACCAAAACACGTTTTCCTTTGCCACGCTCACACACTAGCTTCAAAAATTATGAAATTTGAAACCTATCAATAACTTCACATCCCGGATCCAACAAAAGTGTCTTCGTCGAATTCCGAGGTCGTATGCAAAATGGCCAATTTCACGGGCTATATAAATTCCATAGGGACCCTTCTGAAAATTCATTTGGCCATAACTTTTGCTTTCCGCTATGAAAATTCGATTTTTCAGATTCGTTAGAAAGGTATTCACTAACAGATTTAAATATTTTTGGTTTCACTAAAATCCGTTTTGTTTTGCACCCGGTACAGTCCGACAAAGTTTGAATTCAATTTTGAAACTGCAGCGCCATTTCAGGCCTTGTTTATAATTAAAATTAATTATATTCGTTTTCAATTGTCGATTCAAACTCACTTTTCATTGCCATTATTTAAAATATTTATTTTAAATATTTAAAATCCATTATTTTAGCCAATTTAAAAATTTTAAATTGGTTCAGATTTTCTGGGTCGTTACAATCTCCCCCACTTAAAACTTTTCGTCCCCGAAAAGGAACAAAGTCGAAAGTGGTTTGATTCGTCAACTCTACGTTCGGTCTTGCTTCAATTCTCCAACTTTTCAGTTTCTGAGAATTTTCAAGTTCTTCAAAAATTTGGCTAACACCCGGAATTTTCGAAAAATTTCGCCATAACCTCCTTTGTACGGGGAGAGGTTTGGAAATTTATTGGGCCGTATTAGGTACCCAATAAATCCTAATAAGCATACACATATTTATAGTGATATATTCTGGTGTTTACATGGGAGTGTGTATTGATAATAACTCCAGAGAATAAATTCTCGTCACCCTGTCAAAGCCTGAGGGAGTGTGTTTTTAAAATGCTCCAGAGGATAAATCCTCGTCACCTCGTCCCATGTGGGAAATAAATAGTCCATGTGCCGTATCTAATGACTAGAGAGACGTGATTATTGTCAACTCCAGACCCGTGTGGGTTTTTTTATTAATCTGGCAATTTAATCATTACAATTTTAAATAATCCATATCAGTCATCAGTTCAACCTGTAAAATATAATCATCGCCATACAAGCCTCTCGCTCATATGGTAAATCTTCCACCTCGTCACACAAGCTCCAAATGCTTATGTGGTATATGATGAAGTATGCCTATCTTCTGAAGTATGCCATGTGGTGTAGTTCAAAATTAATTGTTACTACCCTATGGCGACGTTTATTATTTCACACAGAAAACCCAGCACTCCGCATCCAATGGCATTCACAGGAGTTGATATAATAATATTTCGCATCCAACTCATTAAGGTTTACCTATTTGTCGGGCACGCAAATAAAATCTTTACTCAACAGCTAATCCATTTACCTGCTCAAATATATAAAATGCACAAGTATATATATTTCTATTTGTTTTCTAATCAGTTCAAGGTGTGATATAATCGAATAAATTCTACCATTATTCTATTGTTGATTAAATTAACTATCGTTTCAAAAATTTTAATTAATCAAATCTACAATCACACAACACAACCAACTAATCCAATTGTTTTTAGCTTTTCCAAAATCATACAGATAAATTTCTATATTCTTTTAAAATCATTCAGACTATAGAATTAAAAGTGCACATCCAAGGAAAGAAAATAACAACAGAGTAGAGAATTAAATGGTAATGCAAAGTATGGTAAATATACCTTGCACCGGAGTTAAACAGAGATATCCACTCGGCATCTAGGATAAGCTTTCTGAATGCTCTCCTCAGTTTCCCAAGTACAATCTCGTGGATCTCCACTCCATTGCACTTTGACTAAGTGAACCTTCTTGTTCCTCAGCTCTTTGGTTTCTTTGCCGATAATCTTGAGCGGCTCTCTCCTCACAGCTAATTCTGGAGTAATTTCAATATCCTGTTGCGCTGCTTCTTCCACGATCAAGTCTGGATCATGAACGTGCTTTCGAAGTTGAGATATGTGAAATACATCATGAACTCCAGGCAACCAGTCCGGCAATTTAACCCTATAAGCGAGAGTTCCGATCCGTTCCAGAATAGGAAACGGACCAATGAATTTGGGCACCAATTTCCCTGTTTTACCGAACCGGATAACTCCTCTCATCGGCGATACTTTCAAATATACATAGTCGCCAACGGCAAAGGATATATCTCTTCTTCTCCTATCGGCATAGCCCTTTTGTCGGCTTTGAGCGGCAAGTAATCGCTTCTTAATAAAGTCGACTTTGTCGGCAGCTTCTCGGATCATATCTGGCTCTAACACGAGTCTATTACCGGGTTCGACCCAACAAGCAGGAGATCGGCACGGTCTACCATATAATGCTTCGAATGGCGACACTGTCAGACTCGCCTGGTAGCTGTTGTTATATGAGAATTCAGCCAAATGTAGATGGTCTTCCCATGATCCACCAAAATCTAGAACACAAGCCCGCAATAGATCTTCTAAAATACGATTCACCCTCTCAGTCTGACCGTCTGTCTGAGGATGATAAGCGGTGCTTAAGTTCAACTTCGTTCCCAACTCGACTTGAAATGCCTCCCAGAATTTGCTAGTAAATATTGTATCTCTATCACTGACTATACTAAGCGGCACTCCATGTAGTCTAACTATTTCCCTGAAGTATATCTGCACCAGACTCTGAGCAGTTCTGTTTGATCTGACAGGTATGAAATGGGCGGTCTTCGTGAAGCGATCTACGATCACCCAAATACTGTCATTTCCTTTTCGGGTTCTGGGCAGACCATCAATGAAGTCCATTGAAATATGTTCCCACTTCCAACCAGGAACTTCTAGTGGTTGTAACAATCCAGCCAATTTCTGTTGGTCGCTTTTGACTAGCTGGCAAGTAGGGCATCGGCTAACATATATCGAAACGTCCCTTTTCATAGCCTTCCACCAGAATGTTCGTTTGAGATCTTTATACATTTTGGCCACACCAGGATGGATACTCAGCTTGGACTTGTGACACTCGTCTAACACATCCCTTTTGAGCTCGGGGATGTCAGGAACACAAATTTTTCCTTTCAACCTCAGGGTCTCGTCGTTATCTATTTGAAAACACGAGGGTTCGCCTTTCTGAATCCTTTTGATCATATCCTTAATAAAATTATCCTCCTTCTGAAGAATAGATATTTTGTCAATCAAGGAAGTCGTAATAATAAAACTGGCGATCATTACATTCTTTCGGCTTAACGCATCGGCCACGACATTGGCTTTCCCTGGAGTAGATATGATTTCAAAATCGTATGCTGCAAGAAACTCCAGCCAACGCTGCTGCCTCAGATTCAAGTCCTTCTGGGTGAACAGATACTTTAACGACTGGTGATCTGTAAACAGCTCAAATCTCTCACCCAGAAGATAGTGCCTCCAGATTTTCAAAGCGAAAACTATCGCCAATAACTCAAGATCATGAGTTACGTAGTTTTTCTCGTGCGGCTTCAGTTGACGGCTAGCATAAGCAATCACTTGGCCCCTTTGCATTAACACTGCGCCAAGGCCTTCTCTAGAAGCGTCAGTCCAGACTTTCAAATCTTGATTACCGTCGATGATGGTTAACACTGGTGCTGTCGTTAATCTTAACTTTAGCTCCTCAAAAGCCTCTTCACTTTCTGGAGTCCATTTGAACTTAGAGTGCTTCTTTGTAAGCTTCGTTAAATGACCAGAGATCTTCGAAAAGTTTTTAACGAACTTCCGGTAATAGCTAGCCAATCCGAGAAAACTGCGGACTTCGGTGGGGGTACTGGGCTGTTTCCAATTCTGGATAGCTGTGATTTTACTTGGATCCACAGCGATTCCTTCTTTCGATACGACGTGGCCTAGAAATTTTACTTCATCTTGCCAGAAGATACATTTGGAAAATTTGGCTTTTAATACATTCCGTCTCAGAATTTCTAGAACCTATTCCAGATGCTTTTCATGTTCGGCCTTTGATTTAGAGAAGATTAGAATATCGTCAATGAAAACCAGAACAAATTTATTCAAAACTCCTCTGAACACTCTATTCATCAGATCGACGAAGTAAGCCGGAGCGTTACATAAGCCGAACGACATTACTAACCACTCGTAGAATAAGTCTGGACCTCTGAATGCTGTCATTGGAACACACTCTTCGGCAATTCGAAGTTGATGGAAGCCTGTAGCTAGGTCCATCCTTGAGAATACTTGTGCGCCATTTAATCGATCCAACAAATCATCAATCCACGGCAAGGGATATTTGTTCTTTATGGTCTGCTTGTTCAAATCACGATAATCTACACATAGTCGCAGAGTACCGTATGATTTTGGGACAAGCACCACTGCTGCTCCCCAATCAGAGAAACTAGGCCTGATCAGACCCTTCCATACTAGCTGTCTTGTTTGATTGTCTAATTCCTCTTTCTCTTTCAAGGACATTCTTCGAATAGCGTGAACTACTCGCCTTGCATTCGGAATTAAAGCAATTTTGAAATCTATTTCCCTCTGCGGAGGTAAGCGAACAACTTCTTCAAACACATCCGCATAATTCCTGACGACAGGAGTGTCTTTGATGAGGTCAGGAATATTCTCTGTGTCTTCGGGTATATTTTCTATTTGGGCTGGAGAAACATCCAAAGCTGCCCAGAAGTCCTTTCTATTTGAAGTCGGGCCATCACATGGTATGGTTATATAATTCACCAGTTGGGCCTTTGCCTTAACGACTCTCTCGGCGCATCTAACCTCAGCTTCATATTTAGTTAGCCAATCCAATCCCAGAATAAGTTCGAATTCATTAAAATTCATGACAATACAGATAGTAGGGAATTTATAGCAGGAAAAAGAGACAGGCACCCCACAAACCCAATTGAGATCGATGGAACCCCCAATCGGATTTCGGACAGTCATTGGTTCTTTGAGCTTCTTCAATCTCAAATCCAACTTCTTGACTGCACTCTTTGCAATAAAGCTTCGTGACGCGCCTGTGTCAAATAGTACTTTAACTGGAATGTTCTTGACATTGAGCATGCCTTCTAAAACATCAGACCTTTCTTGAGTAGACGAAGATGCAGGTACTTCTACCACTTCATTTACATGTGCTGCTTTGGATTTCTTAAATTGCCTGCAGTCCTTTTCAAGATGGCCAGTCTGATGGCATTGACAGCATTTTCTATTCTCTAGGAACTTGACCTTGGACTTAAATTTATCCTTTCTTCTTTTGTTCCAAGATTTACAACTGGTCGCCAAATGTCCTTGCCTAATGCAACTTGAGCATGTGGCAGTCATTGCCGGGTCCTTGTCAGATTTAGCCCTTTTTCTCTTGGCACTGGGCTTCTTACTGACTTCTGACACTGTACTGGCCTCTGGAAGATCAGCTTCAGACTCAACTTTATTACATGAACTGACTTCCACTTCGTCGCGCAACATGCCTTTCTTATGGAGATCTTCATACTGATAAGCCATATAAATCATTTCTGAAAAAGGAAGCTTCACATGCCCCATTACTTTATTTCCTTTGAAGCCCATTGATAAATCTCAAATTCTTCCTCTTCGGATTTTGAAATAGATGAGGAGCAAAGTGAGAAAGTTCGTTGAATTTCTTATGATATTCTGGGATGGTCATATCTCCTTGTATCAAATAAGAAAATTCATCACATAATCGCTCAGTCGCTTCGGGAGGAGTAAATTTTTCCAGGAAAATCACTTTGAATCTACCCCAGGTGATATCACCTTCGGGATTATCTTTAACAATTGAATCCCACCAGAACAAAGCTTCGTCTTTGAGTGTCCAGGAGGCCAGTAATCTTTTCTGGTCATCCCTCAGCTTTAAACTCTCAAAGATTTTCTCAACAGAACGAATCCAAGCCTGTGTCTTCATAATGGATTCTTCACCAAAGAACGGTATTCCACCCATATTTCGATATTTGATTAATAGGGCCTCAATATCCGGCTCTGCATTCCTTCTGTTTCTGACACTCATTTTCTAGTACTTTTGCAAATAGCAGATCAAGTGTCAGGTCACAGAAAAGATATTTCAAAATATAGGGACAAATACTTGAATGTAAATGCGTCTATCTAGGTGTTATTTCATTCTGCTACTCATACTAGGATATTATTGATCCTATCTGAAATGAGTTACTCGTCCTAGAACACTACTGGTTCTATTTCTGACGAGTTCGTTAATATGTTATATTCCAGAACTAAGCTTAACCAAAGCTCTGATACCACGCTATGACGACCCCAAACCCCGTACTGATGGAGACAAGGGTAATCTTTGGAATATAACACAGAAACAGATAATAACAGAACAGAATTAAATAAATACACCAGATAATGAACAATACAATATACTGGATAAAAGTAATCATCAGAGTTACACAGTATATAGGATCTTACTTAGTACAATTACAGTTCAACTATACATATATGTCTACAACGGAAACAAACAAAATGTGTACAATAGGAGCTGAACAGCATAAAAGGAGATAAATAATAGAATCCATCTTCATGTAACAGCCCGCCTTTTATGTATCGGAAGATCATAAAATAATTTTATTTTATTCCCTGAGGGTTGGATCATTCTCATCTTTTAGTATGTTGCTTATGGGGATGTGAGACATGTCCATAAATTTTACTGATTTTGTTTGTGACCATTTTGCCCCTGTCAGTCTTGTACAGGGCATAACGTTTGACTCAGGTCGAATCAGAGGGTGAGACCTGTGCCATTGGAAAGGAATTGATGATTCTCTTTCCGTAGAGTGGTTACATTAAGGATTTGGTTCAGCGGTTTGGGAGAAATCGCTGTTTTAAGGTTTAGCAGTTGGCTGTCCAGGTTTTGGAAGGCTAATGGGTTGATTTGGAGAAGGCCCATTAGAGGGTAGGTGGAGACTATAAATAGGGGGTAAGGGATATGGAGAAAGGTTGGCATTTTCCATTCTCTTATGGGGAGGCTTTGATCTCCTTCTTCCTCTAACACCTTTCCACCATTAAAATTCCAAATCCAAGGGGGAAATCGAAGATCTATACCATTCGAGGCTAGATCAACATCGTTTCAAGGGCAAATTCATCGGATCTAAGGGTTTTGTGCAAGTTGCTTGCTGATCGGAATCATATTTCATTGTTTTTGCATCGATTTGAAGAATTGGTGAGTGATTTACATCTCTCATTCGGATTCATGCAAGTATATGGGTTTTAGGATGTTAATTTCATCATTTCCATGTTATTTTCTTTAGATCCACACCATGCTAAGTCCATTTTATATATGAATCACCTTAGGATCTGATCTAGATAATTTAAATGGTTAATTTTATGATTTTTCTCAAGATTATGCAAGTTAGATCCGTTTTTATGTTCATATGATTCACTTATCATGTTTTGGGAAATTCATGTGTTTTGATGGAAATTGTTAGATTGATGATATTTTTGGTTGCATAACATGTTTGTGATTGCGTTTGGATGAATCGGATAAGCTGGTTTCGTCGGATTCGTCGTTTGGCGAAGTTTTGGTCGAAATCGGAGTCGAATTGGAGATGTGCAGGTTTCTGGTCGTCCTGGAGTTGGTCGGGTCGGTCTGGAATGAGGTGGTCGGTCATAGTATGGCTTGGGAAGCAAGTCCGGGAGCTGGTCGGTTTAAGCTGGTCGGTTTCAGATGGTGGCATTCTGGTCGGTTTCAGATGGTGGCATTCTGGTCGGTTTCAGATGTGGCATTCTGGTCGGTTTCAGATGGTGGCATTCTGGTCGGTTTCAGATGGTGGCATTCTGGTCGGTTTCAGATGGTGGCATTCTGGTTGGTTTTTACTGGAAGCAAATGCTGGTCGCTCTGAAGGAGCTGGTCGGTCAGGTGGAGCAAAATCTGGTCGGTCTTGACGGGGTCGATCCAAAGCTGGTCGGTCCCAAGGAGGTCTAGTCGATCCAAAACTGCAAGGAGGTCGAGTCGATCCAAAGCTGCATGGAGGCGGGTCGTTCTGGAGCAAGGCTGGTCGGTTTTTGGCAGGGTCGTTTTCTGAAAAAAAAGTACGTTTTCGGGTACGAACCAAAAAGGTCTGAAAAAAAATATTTTTTCGGGGGCAACCCCCCGAACCCTAGCCGCAGCGCAGTGATGTGTTTTGGTTCGGTGATGGCGTGACTTCGAGGTGATTCAAGTAGGAAGACTCGAAGTGATGAATGTGCTCGTTGATCAAGGTGGAACAACGAATGCGGAGACAACTCAAAGGTCGTGAGTTGGTGGATAATGGCTGCTCGAGAAGGTTGCTTGAGCTATGAAACATCGTCAAGGTTGGACGATTAGAGATGCGAAGGCCGAGAAGTCATCGTTGTCGTAAGTTCTAGCAGGCTCAAAGCAGGGGTACGATGGGTATCGTTGAAAGGCCCAAAAGACCGGTTGTTGGTCGAGTACCCTGGGTCTTTCTGGTTGGGGAAAGGCCTAGTGTCAAGGTTGGACATTGCCAAGGTTGGGCATATGGAGTTCATGCTAGAACTGGGGTTATCATTAGCCCTTGACATATGGCAAGGTTGGCCGTCATACGATAATGATGGTTTCGAAGCAGGATTGGCAGTGATAGCCAGAGTCAGTCATGGATGATTAGTTGTTCTATTTGTACTATCTCACATAGATTATCCAAAGTCGAGGGAGACGTTCTTTGAGTGCTTAAGTGATATTGGTCTAGGCCTATGGCGAGAGTACTTGAGGAATGTTAAACTCGATTAGGGTTGTCTGCGTGAGACTTATCTGGATGTCATGTGTGTTTTCTATGATTGAATGGGTGTTCTGATTTCTATGGATGAATGGTTGAAATGCTTGTCGTAAAGGCTATCACTGTCCGATGTGGGGAAGATAAGGATGAGTTCTTCTCTGGTGTTGTGGGTAGATAAGTTTTTCATTTACCCATTCTCATATACTTTCTTGTTGAAGTTTGTTAGCTGTATTATCGCTCACTAAGACTATTGTCTGACTCAAGGTTTTATGTCTCCTCTTATTACCTTGGGCTGTTCATCCGGTTGTGGATGGGCAGACTAAGTAGCAGGTTACAGGTAATGGAGCTTAGTGATACGAGGAAGCTGAGCGATGACGAGCAGGAGGCTTGCGTACCAGTTTTATTCTATCTAGTATTTCTGTTTCCGCTGTTTGAGTTGCTTGAGAGTTGTAGTGAGGCCCTATGTACAAACTTGGATATCAGTTGGATAATCTTTCTGGATGTTGAAAGAGTTTCAAAAGTTTGCTATATGATACCTCATTACTATCACCTGTTGTATATGTTCTATTATATTTTATCCTTGCGCTGTGAGTTCTACGACAGGTTTCGATGTGTTCACTTACTATGATGATCGTCCATAGCAGCCTGGCACGCCTTTCAGCGCATTATTCCTCTTGTTTAGTGCGGGGGTTATGGGCGGTCGTCACACTTCAGCTCTAGCTATCCAGATAAAGCCTGCTAAACCTGAACACAAGGCTGCCCGTGTAGAAAAAGGGGCACCCGAGTTTGAAAGTGAAACAAACTACGAGTCAGTCATGGGACTGGTATGAGAAATCTACTCAACACATTTCTAATATGGCGAATCACAGGACCACGCCACTTTCGTGGAACGGGTTTACTCCATTGGATTGCCAGTGCTTTAAAAACAAATCTTTCTTTTAAACATCGCAATGCTTTTTATAAAAATGAAGCCATTATAAGACTCGGTTCCCATCACATAATGCAACGCAAACCGGAGGATAGAGTTTTTCCTTATAACGGCCAAAATATGCTTGATACGAATAAAACAAAGGCATTTGATATTATTGATAGTGTTTATTTGTTTTGAAAACAATTTCAAATCATAGCTATCAATCATAGACGACATTAATGCCCCATACCACTATGTCGCCATATATAGGTATACAATCAAAACCGCACAATCACGTATTTGGAAATTGGATTTTCGTCATGAACCAAGGCAAAAGATAGTCCTTACCGAATTCGAGACGCTCTAGCCCGCCCCTCAGGATCAGAACGCATCGACCCTTGGAGCGACAGGGCCGGTCCACCGATGTGGATTAAAATTCCTGAGCACTACGTTTCCCCGCCCTATGGGGCGTAAGTGAGCCAACGAATGACTCCATCGGTCCCGGATCGACCAATATATCCGAGGCGCCTCGCAACAGCAACAACCACATAAGTAAAATGTCAGGCCATGTAAAAACACCGACACAACTCCTAGCTAGAAAGAAACGCATGCCCTCCCTGAAGTCCTTCTCCCGTTTCTGGTCCATACCGGGGTGTGAGGCTCGCGGATTCACGTTATATACAACGCTACGCCACACAGGCGGTGCTTTGGTCATCACCACAAGACTTTGCTTTTCAACAGAAGCCCTGATCATTTGCCACTTAGGCATGCCACACTAGCAATTTATGCCATGCGACTGATGTCCATCGATATACAACCTCTGAGCTCGTGCGTTTCAGAGAAGGGCGTTAAGCAAAAGAATAAATTCTCCACCGCCAAACAGATGTATATTTAATAGAGATCAATCAACACAGAATAAAATCCAATGTCAGACACATAGTCCATTTACAAGTCCGTTCTGGGTCTGAACAAAACCGGAGGCACTATATACCTCGCAAACCCATCAACCACCACGTACGCCTGGACGATCACCACTCATCATCCATATTTCGGGATGCCTCCCAATCAGGACCTCGGTTACCATCCAAACGAGGTGAAGATCTCCGGTCTTCTAACACCGTCTTCATCTTCGACTTTCAATCGTCGGTCAATTATTTGAAATGAGAATTAACTCGGCCTTTTCAAATAATTCACGGATATTTAGAATTTCAAATCAATTTATTTCAATGGTTAAATCATTTGACAACACCAATTTTGTTCTTTAATGTAATTTTCACACCAAACACATTCAACCATCAAATACCACATAAGTCAAGCAAATTCAGTTTATTTCCATTCCATATCATTTATGATTTTTTATAACGATTTATCGCTATTTTTATTTATTTTAAAATAGCCAATTTATTCAAAATGACGCTTCGGGCCATAACGCGGCTGTGGCGCTATTTTTCTTCAAATTTGACTTACACATATCTGAAAATCTAACGGTTGGATCTTCACCAAATTTACATCATTAGAAAGATCTTTTCAAAATGAATCCAACGGTTCCAGTTTCGGGAAAATCCGACGGTCGGATCTCCCGGTATCATCGTTTGAAGTTTCGATTTCAAAATACGAACTGCAGCTTCTTTTTCGATTAAATATAATTATATATATATATAATCGATTCTGGCGCTGTTTTTCTTCAGATTTGAATTAAACATTCCAGACAATCCAACCGTTTGATTTTTTCAAAGTTGGTGCCGTTGGAAAGATATTTCCAAAGCGAACCCAACAGTTGCAATTTCAGGAAAATCCGATGGTCGGATCTCTCGTACTAATCGTTTGAAATCACGGTTTCAAAATATGAACTACAGCGTCGTTTTTCAATATATTTCAATTCCATTTAAATATATAAATCGATTCTTCGATTTCAAAACCATAGGAATTTCACACTTTTGATAAAAATGATATTTTCATCTAACTGCCTTCTATTTCAACACTTCACTATTTTTAACAATTCATTTATATAATAAAAATGTGATTTTTAATGTAAAACAATTCATTTCAAAACCAGATTATTTTATATAGTTCATATTGGTGATAAAAATGGGATTTTTATTATAAAACAATTTATTTCAAAACTTGACTATTTTATATAGTTCATATAGATGATAAAAAGGTGATTTTTTTTATATTCAAAACACGAACACCATTCAACACATGAATTTCAATTCAACGAATAAATATAGTTTCAACAAATGAAAATAATTCAAACACATGAATATTATTCAAAATTTCGGCAGCATAACGGCAGGGTAGTTAAAACCGGGACCGTCCCTAGTACGGCTCCTCGCTCTACCTTAAAACCGCGCGGTTTTTTTACAATGGGGATCATGCATCTAGTTCGCACGCAGGCGGCATGTATATATTTATTTCATTTCCACAAACTAATCCTATGTGGTTTCAACCAAATATTTCTCAATCACAAATGGGTATTTTTCAACCACAATCAATCAATATCAACCACAAACAATCCCAAACAACCATTCGCTATCAATCAATTTTCACACCAATCACAACCAATAAATATCGTCCATGGTTTGTGGACGAGGGGCGTATATATATATAGCAATTCACTTTTATTTCAACACATATATAATTTTTACAACACATATATAACTTATACATCGAACGTACAACTTATACAACGCTTATACAAGAGGTGTACAATGCTTATATAACTCATACATCGACTATATAATTTATACATCGTCGTTTTCCATATCGTTTATAAATTAGAAATCTCACATTGGGTTCCACTCCACCAAAAATAGCAGAAGGCTCAGAAAAATATGCAGTCTCTTCTAGAATGTAGAAGACGTCAACACGGTCACGATGTTTCCTGTTTCATCGAATTTCGTCAACACATGAAAAAGATATGATTTTTCAAAGGTTTGCAACACTTAAAAGTGTTATTTTCAATTCGAAGATTTCAAACCGTATACCTTCGTTGAAGGTTCAAACCTAGGTCTCGATCTTTCAGGCAATCCGTGTATCGAGGGGCCGATCGGCCTGCGCGACGTCGAAGAGGGTGGAAAGGGCTATCCACGCCCGGTGGTGGGACCCATCTCGGCGGTCGGAGTTGACCGTGGCGGAGCTCGAAATTCGAGCTCTTTAAGGGCTCGCAACTCGAGGGATACTGCACGATACGAGATGATTCCTATATGGATTTGAAGAGGGCGGTGAGCTCTTCAAAAAGTTCCAAAGGAGGGGGTGGTTTTGGTGAGCGTGGCGGCCGGAATCGGAGGAGGAAGTTTCGAAGGCTTTTCCGCCTTCAGATCGTATCGGGGAGAGAGAAAACGAGGGATTTTTTTTTAATTAATTTAAATTCTGATTGGTCGGTAGATTTTATAAGGGGTTTTCTGACACGACCACCAATCCAAACCCAACGACTGTCGTCCTTAGCGTTTTACCCCCATTCCAAACACAATGGGATATGTTTCGAAGGCCCATTCGACTGTTTCAGTCAGTTTCCATTCAAATTAAAATATAAAACATTCAATATTTGATTTGAACGTGCATTTCAATTTGCCAGGGCCACAAACTGATTCGAAAAATTCCAGAAAAATAAATCTAGCTATGTTTTGACGATACGGTCCCAACAAAACTAGTTTCGTTGAATTCTGAGACCGTTTGCAAAAAGTCCTATTTTTGGTCGATCCAATTTAACTTTAATTGACCAAAACACGTTTTCCTTTGCCACGCTCACACACTAGCTTCAAAAATTATGAAATTTGAAACCTAGCAATAACTTCACATCCCGGATCCAACAAAAGTGGTTTCGTCGAATTCCGAGGTCGTATGCAAAATGGCCAATTTCACGGGCTATATAAATTCCATAGCGACCCTTCTGAAAATTCATTTGGCCATAAGTTTTGCTTTCCGCTATGAAAATTCGATTTTTCAGATTCGTTAGAAAGGTATTCACTAACAGATTTAAATATTTTTGGTTTCACTAAAATCCGTTTTGTTTTGCACCCGGTACAGTCCGACAAAGTTTGAATTCAATTTTGAAACTGCAACGCCATTTCAGGCCTTGTTTATAATTAAAATTAATTATATTCGTTTTCAATTGTCGATTCAAACTCACTTTTCATTGCCATTATTTAAAATATTTATTTTAAATATTTTAAATCCATTATTTTAGCCAATTTAAAAATTTTAAATTGGTTCAGATTTTCTGGGTCGTTACATGGAGTTCCTACCATCCTATGATTTTGAGATTGCTTATACCCCTGGCAAGGGTAATGTGGTGGCGGATGCGTTGAGTAGGCAGAGGATAACTTTGAGTCCTCTATTCGCAGAGAGGCAGAGCTTGGAGTAAATACCGACCTTCGATTTTAGGCTATATACGGATCTTACACCTGTTTTGTAGGCATCCTTAAAGGTGCGACCCATTCTTATGGATCAGATAGGATCTTCGCAGCGAGAGGAACCACAGATAGCGAACATCTTGGATTGGCTCAATAGAGGAAAGACTTCTAATCACCTCAATAGATATTCCACAGATGATAGAGGATGGTTGCAACGGGATGGAAAGCTTTGTGTTCCCTGAGTACCGAGTCTGTTGAAGACAGTCCTTGAAGAAGCCCATCATTCTAGGATGACTATCCATCCGGGCAGTGATAAAATGTATAAAGATATGAAGAGGGTTTTCTTTTAGGCTAGGACGAAGAAAAGATGTAGCGGAGTTTGTCTCTCGATGTTTAGTTTGCCAGCAAGTTAAAGTTGAACAAAGGAAGCCCGCTGGTTTGCTTATTCCTTTGGAGGTCCCATAGTGGAAGTGGGAGAGTGTCTCTATGGATTTCCTCGATGGTTTTACTAGATCGAGGAAGGGCAACACTAGTATTTGGGTTATAGTAGACAGGCTAACTAAAAGCGCTCATTGTATTCCTGTTAAGAGTAAGAGAATGACAACATGGTTGGCATAAGTTTATCTTCGTGAGATGGTCCGTTTACATGGAATACCTTATAGCATATTGAGTGACTATGACCCCATATTCACTAGTGAGTTCTGGAAGAGCCTGCAAGAGGCATTAGGTACACAGTTGTGTCTGGGCACCACGTATCTCCCTCTGACCAATGGGCAGACCGAGAGGGTGAATAGAGTTCTTGAGGATCTTTTGAGACTGTGTACCCTAGACTTCGGAGGGACTTGGGAGGAGCATCTTCCGTTGGTTGAGTTTTCTTACAACAACAGTTATCAAGCTAGTATAGGCATGTCACCCTTCGAGGCATTGTACGGACGACCTTGTAGATCACCGACTTGTTAGTGGGAGTCTACAGATAGGCTTCTACTTGGACCTGAGATGATTAGAGAAACTTCATAAAAGATTGATCTTATTCGAAGACGCATGAAGACAGCTCAGGACAGGCAGAAGTCCTACGCAGATAAGAGAATGACTGATATCGAGTTTGAGGTGGGAGACATGGTTTTCATTAAAGTATCACCTCTGAGGAATGTGATTCGCTTTGGATCTGTAGGGAAATTGGCGCCAAGGTTTGTAGGGTCGTTTCCCATAGTGGAAAGGATAGAACAAATGGTCTATAGGGTGATACTACCAAAGAGATTGGCGTGAGTTCATGATGTTTTCAACGTTTCTCATTTGCGGAAGTGTCAGCACGATGCAACAAAGGTAGTTGAGCCGAGCATGCTTGAGTAAGTTGAGGTAGAATGGGAGGCGACAGTTAGACGAGTTCCTACGCGTATACTTGGATCAGAGGTTAAGAAGCTTCACAACCGAGAGGTCAAGTTGATAAAAGTTCAAGAGGGGGAAGACTGCGAAGATGCAACCTGGGAGACTGAAGACAAGATTCGCACGTCGTACCCTTTTCTTTTCAACGGTATGTTCTTAACTTCTTTTTCCAAGCTTTTATCCATACTTTCTTCTGTCATTTGAGTATATCCTATCGATCGAATCTTCGACCTTTAGGTAGAAAACCTAAGGATGTAAACATTTGTTTGAAACATGTTGTGTTTGGTGGATGTAAGTGTTTACTAGTGGTTGCTCGTGGATGCATATACACACACTAGGATCTAGATCGGGTCAAAGTACCCTCATACTGCATATGGATATGTGTGCATTTAAATTTTTATGGATGGAAATGACTGTATCATCATATAGATGTTTCATATGGATGGATGATTGTGCACACATATATCATTTACATGATATACTACGACTATTTGCATACATATTGGATTCATGGCACTAACATGCATTGAATTAAGGAGGTCGACAAAATCAGTAGATCGCCTGATTTTTTGCATTAGCATATGGACGTATACACATCTTTGCATATGTTCATATGAGCATTAAAAATCTCTTAAGAACAATGGATGCCTGTGATTGACGGATGAGTAGATGGTTGATGGATGTTAGGATAAACATTCTTCTTAACTTGGAGATTTCGGGGACGAAATCCTTTAAGTAAGGGAGAATGTAACACCCCGTAATTTTAAAGGACATTAAAACATTAAGCTAAAGAATACTTAATTAAATATTAGGAATTAAGTAAAAAGGACCGTACCATTTCGTTTGTCTTAGAATTCTGCTTAAGATAAACTCCGAGCTTGCGTAAAACGGACATCTTATGTATTAGATATGAAGCTTAGAAGTTTGTATGCGTATAAGAGAATTATATATATAATAAAATTCAACTCAGAAAATTCAAAACAATTCAAATTCACGAAGCGGGAACCCAGGGCGGAAAGCAGTGGGAAATTGACCCGTTAAGGATCGACCCATGCCAGGTCTGGGTTGAACCATGGGCAAGTGGGTCGACCCATGGATCGACCCAGAGAGGAGTGCGTCGACCCATCGGGGATCTGGCTGAATTCTTTCTGCTGAATCTGGACGAAATTTTTGGTTGGGTTCATTGGAGATAGTCTATATAAAGGTTGTCATTTCTCTTATTTCCTGCACCTAAAAATAATGGAGATAAGGAGATGCTGCCTTAGGTTGGATCGAAATTAGACTGTCTTCTACAACAACAGCATATACGTATACAAGAATCTCTTCTGCAACATCAGCATATTATTCTCTATTTTTTTGATACAACCTCTGTGAGTTCATGTTCTTTTAGATACAAAATTTTAACAGTAACCCTAACATGTTTATAAATCTAGATCTAAATCTATACATGTTAAGAATCTGATTCATACCTAAACTGTTCTGCTATTACATGTACTCTTCTATACACCTGATCTGCTGCTCAGTTCTTATATGCCTATTTGTGCTATCATATGCCCATCTCCGTTATTATATGCTTATTTTGTTTTTATGCTTATTCTATTCTTCTCTCTCATTCCCTTTTTATTTTTATAGCTTAGGCTACCTTCGAGCGTAGGCCAATATCACTGAAACATGCATACGAACGAAATTGGGAAAAACTGGGGGAATGATTGCGAATGATAACTTGGGGGCATAATCTATAAATATGACTAAAATTTTAGGGGAATATATCATATTATGAATTATGACTGGAATTTGGGGCATATGAATCTGTAGGATTAATTTAAGATTAAGCGAAACATGTTAATGGAACTGTAAAGAACATGTAAAATATTAAATCTGTTAGGGTTATGTAAACCTGTTTAATCTATTGGGGTTAAGTAAGTTTGTTTAATCTGTTGGGGGTTATGTAAACCTGTTTAATCTGTTGGGGTTAAATAAACCTGTTAACCTGTGGAAACTTAACCTGTTAATCTGTGGGGGTTAGGCGAACTTGTTAATCTGTAGGCTTAACCCATTAAAAATCCTAGTTAATTAGGGGACACAAGTTTAGGGGTTAACATGTGTCATCTGCTGTGTGGGACCCATATCAGTCAGTATCCCACTCTAGTACTAAAAGGGAGGCCCACACTAGGTAGGGGCCAGGGCACGCTTAAAGAACCGATTATAAGAGGTTCATCTGAAAGGGGGGGTGTACGGGTGCGTTCCAATGGAGCCATATGCGTGTATGAGTCCGGTCTGAAGGGGGAAAATAAGCCACTGCAGCACCTGTAAATAGGTCTGTGTTCTTCTGTAGGTTGCCACTTTAGAAAGTAATACACCCTACTATGGGGCCGACATAGGGTATTTACGAGTTAGGGAGCCGATCGATTTGGAGGTAGTAATTAGGGTACATCTAGTCCTGTCTGTTTCTGTGGGGTACATGTATTCCTGTTTGGGGTAACAACCATTATTTATGTTTGGGTATCGGTTATTTATGTTTAGGTACCGGTTATTTCTCTTTGGGGTAAAACCCGTTACTAGAGTACACCTTGAACTACCATTATATTTCTGTTGGGATCATTATGTTTCTGTGTATTTGTTATACTAGTACTGGGGCAGAGAAAAGTATTTGGGAAGCATAATACACTCTATTTATTCTGTTTTTTCTGTTCAGTCTGTTTATACGTGTTATATCCTACTGTTGTCTCTCATCCAATTTATATGCCAGTCTTGACACTTTTACTTCTTTGTATGCTAAAAGTCATTGGACTCGACAGACTTTATGTCTAACCTGTTTTGTTTCCTTTTCTCTCTTTTCCTTCCCCTCCCCCCTCAGGTTCTCAGGGTGTGAACGCTCAGGCTTGATTAGGATTCTCTCTTCTGTTTCTGCTTGTACCTGGATCTGCTTTGATGTCTCGCTTTGAGTACTTATCTACTTGTTTATGGCTACTTATGGGGATTATGTTTTTTCATTTTTGTACTCTAATGGTTTTTAGCGCAAGATAGATGTTTTTATTTGATATATTTTGTTCCAGTATTTCAGTCTGATGTTGTAACTGGATTTTAACACCATAATGTTTTCTATTGGAAAATAAAGCTTTAAATTTCCACTGCTAATTTATATATTTGTCTTGTGATATTCAGTTCTGTTTGCCTATAGCGCTTCATGGAACTTAATGCATTTTAATAAAGAGTGACATTAACGGACATGGGGTGTCACATTGTTCCGAACACCTTCAGCAGTTGTCTCACCACTAATTTCGGAAATAACATTCCCCCCTATGGCTAGTTGAAATGTAGTGAATGCCCACTCTTCCATTTCTTCTCTCTCCACATCTGAGATGTCCACTGGCAATAAATGTGTATCAAACACTACTCGATGTACCCGATTTCGCCTAAGAACCGCTTTCATCTCCCATTGCCGTTTTTCAAAATCATTATCGCCATTGCACTTGTCAATACTCGGCACCACTGATGCAAGACCGAGTTGAATTAGAAGCATCTAACCAATCCAAAACTATCTCATAGCAAGGCGGCAACTCCACCAACAAGGGAGGAGCCAGAGCAGCGAGAGCTGCGAAGCTGTTGCAAGTAACAATAGGTGCTAGACTAAATGCACCCAACCTTTGAAGAAAAAGAACGTTCCCCCGCAAAACACTGTCAGATGAATGATAATGAGAATCCACCTTGTTTGCCTTCTTAGAGCGCCTAGAACGGCGACGTTATCGAGAGTGAGCCAAAGGGCCTGCGCTTTGATCCAACATAAGGTGGTGCTACACAACCACCGGGCGAACTAGCCTAGTCCTTGTCGACCGTTGGTTTGGGGTCATCACTTCCCTTTTACCAACGTTTGAAGCAATGGAAGAAACGGCCTAACCATCTAAAAATGCAACACCACAGCATACAGAGCCAACAAGAGAACCCATTACTGGAGCTACTATGGCACAACCACCACGACCAATAAGGTCCAATCTAGGCACAAACGGGGTAGTTAAATCGTCGTTGCCCTATAAAACCTCAATTGCAACACCACACCCCAATAGAGCGTTGAGAGTGAACGACCTCCTTACGACAAAAAAACAAGTCAAGCATTGCAAGGTTGTCGGAATAATGGGGAACCAATTCCATAAAAGATCCAGAAATAACCAGAATCCGATGTCGGCTAAGAGTCGCAAAGGATTCCAATGATCCACTGAAACCATGAAAGACGAGGCTCTGTTCGCTTCAATGGAGATCGGGCCAGAACAAAACGAAGAGAGCGCCGCCAAAATAACTCCAAAATCGGGGAAAGAACCAATTAACTCAAACCCACAATAGAAGGTTTCATGGCGAAACCCTAGTCGCCCACAACAGGGAGAACCACAAGACGAAAATCGCGCAATCGAACCTTAAACAAGAAGGTCAAGAAGCAATAGAGCGCAATAAAGCAGAATGAGCGAGAAAGTAGAGAGAAAATAAATAGAAATCACGAGAAAGCTTATAAAGGGGGCCATTAAAGAGTCGTTTGCTTGTTTATATCTGCTGATGTACTTTGATGTTCTGCTTTCTCCTATTGACAATTTAGACATTGTCTCACCCATAAGCCAACATTTTTTGCAATCCATCCCAAAAGAAACTCCTCTCCTTATCAGGGTTTATCCAGGATTAATAGTAAAATTCATTCAATGACAACTCCTTAAGAATTATTTTCCCTAAGCTCTCCAATACACAATAACCATAATCGTTACTACTACCTCAACCATACTTTACGATCAAGACTAAAATCTTTTAGATCATCAAATCTTAGTTCCTTCTTTAATCTTTTTAATCATTTTAGCTAATACTAGATTTTCCCTTTCTTAGATGTGATACACTCGAATAAATTTGGTTGAACCTCCAAACATGACATCATGGTAGTACTCTAGCTCGAACTTGCTATCGATCTTAACTGTACATTATAAGTAGCTAACGCCTCTAAGTATTTCCATTTTCGTAGCAAAGCTAACATTGCGTTCTGGTGTTTTCCACTAAGTACAACCGCAACTTCTTCCCACATCCCAAGTGTATACTCAATTTCAAAATCTTAAGCAGCAACGCACTCTAACCATCGTTATTGTCTCATGTTGACCTCCTTCTGTAACAACTCATTTCTTTTGTGGCATCAAATTTGAATTCAAATATAAAAAAATATACAACTTAAATTTTAACAAGATTTTTAATGACATAATTTGAATTTAATTTATAGAATAATATTGTAATTTTTATTTTAGAAAGTATACAATTTTTCTTTTGATATATTTTACGTACTATATCTACATTTTTAGAATTTTACAAAATAAGTTAATTTATTTATTTTATTATCGTTCAGTGTTCTGTGATCATGGCACATTACTCGACACGACCATATTTTTATTTTTATCAATAATGGCTAGTACGCGAAAGGAATTATGTGCAATAGGGTACCCTAAATAATCTAAGTTTTTACAAATAAATGTAAACGCACTTCCTTCTCATCACATGTTTTTCGGACATCACTTTTTATAATACTCAACACCATGATTTCATTAAATATCTCTATTGTCACCTTATCTTTCATTTAATTCCACTGCCACCTCTGTGTGTTCATTTAATATACCATACTTTGTTGTGCCTACATATAAACTATACTTTATTTTCAAATGACCCTTTTACTTAGCAACTAAGTACCATATATATATGTATCTCATGCAAGAAAGGGGATGGGGGTATTGTTAAACTATATATGTAAATATATATTTTTGTATTCATATTGATCAATCAGGCTGTAATTATTTACCTAATTAGTATTCATATTGATCAATTAGGCTAGGCTTTAATTATTTGCCTAATATTGATCAATTAGGCTAGGCTTTAATTATTTGCCTAATATTGTTGTACTATCCTTGTACTATCTTATAATTTGTACTATCCTTGTAGTACAATTATCTCCCTATTTAAGGGTTGGTGATTAATGAAAAGGTCACGGATCATAATCTTTCATGGTATCAGAGCTGTAACGATCCTCTCAAAAACTAACTGTATTCTATCTTCCTACTTCCAAATCTTCATAATTTCTTCTTCCATGGCTGAAAAATTCCATCCTGCTCTTTCTATCACCAATGTCAAATCCTTGATTCCAATCACATTAGATAATGAGACCGGTCTTTATCATTCATGGGCTGCTCTATTCAAGGTACAAGCGAGAGTTCATAATCTCTTGCATCATATAATTCCTCCTACGGAGGAGAAAGCCAAGCCAAATATGATGAACAAAAAGCGGCGGATCCCGAGCTTCGGGATCGTCTTGACGCAGTTGTACAGCAATGGATGTATGCCACCATTTCTCAAGACCTCCTCCATGCAGTTCTCTTCAAAGATGACTCGGCCGAGAAGGTGTGGAAACGGTTGGAGGCACAATTCCAAGACAACAAAGCCTCTCATGCAACCCATCTCGAGGAGGAATTGGCTCATGCCGATTTTGATAATTTTGGCTCGATTGACGCTTATTGCAATCACATCAAGTCTCTTGCTGACCGTCTTGCGGACGTTGATGCTCCGGTCACAAATAGCCGCCTTGTTTTGAAGCTGACTGCAGGTTTACCTGAGTCCTACGCTGGCACGGTAGATTTCATACAAAATCAAGATCGATTACCTCCTTTTGAAAATTGTCGTTCACGGTTGAAACTAGCGGAGCGGACCATAAAAAACCGCCTCGCCAAGGAAGGAAACACCATAACTAAACCTACTGCTCTTCTCACAGCATCTTCCAATGACAGCAACCATGGAAATTCTGCAGATTACCCTCGCCAAAATCATAATAATAAAAACAATAGAGGCAAGGGAAATAGAAAGAACCCGGGCAGGGGAAGCTACGGCAGAGGACAGGCAACCAGCGGCATCAATTTGCAACGGCAGCAATGGGCAGTTCGTCCTCATACATCATGGATGCATGGTACTGTTGCACCTTGGGGAGGTTGGACACAGCAATGGAGAGGGCCATGGGGACTTCCACCTTGCCCGTACCCATCCACAAACATGCAGCAGCAAAGACCTCAACAAGCAAGTAGGCACTCAGGACTTTTGGGATCAAAACCCTCACAAGAACCCTCACAAGCCTATACAGCCCACTCACATCATGATCCAATCGGCTACACACCAACTGACATCGAGGCCGCAATGCACGCCCTTTCCTTCTCTCAACCAGACGGAAATTTTTACATGGATACCGGTGCTACATCTCATATGACAGCGGATCAAGGTATACTCTCTTGTTATTTCAATTCAAGCAATAATAATCATAACATTGTTGTTGGTAGTGGTCATTTGATCCCCGTTGTTGGTCACGGTTGCACTAACTTGCCTCCACCATACCCTCCATTAACCTTAAACAATGTATTGCATGCTCCTCAACTCATTAAAAACCTTGTATCTGTTCGAAAATTTACCACCGATAATATGGTTTCAGTTGAATTTGATCCTTTTGGGTTTTCTGTCAATGATTTACAGACTGGGACCAAACTAATGAGATGTGACAGCACTGGAGATCTCTATCCTATTTTCCAAAATAAACGAGACACATTCTCAGTCAATTCATCTGCTTTTACTGCCGCGTCATCTGATCTTTGGCATAGTCGTCTAGGACATCCTGGAGATGTTATTCTTAGCTCTCTTCGTAGTAAACACATGATTGGTTGTAATGATTCTCGTAAAATCTTTTGTTCTTCTTGTCCTCTTGGGAAACACTCTAAATTGCCTTTTTATAATTCTATGTCGCATACTCTTTTGCCATTTGATATTATTCATAGTGATTTGTGGACATCTCCTGTTATAAGTTCTTCTGGTCATTGTTATTATGTTTTATTTCTTGATGACTACAACAAATTTCTTTGGACTTTTCCCATCTCCAACAAATCTCTGGTCAAACAATTATTCATTTCTTTTCATGCTTTAATCAAAACACAATTCGAACGTAACATCAAAACATTCCAATGTGACAATGGTACAGAATATATAAATGGCACTTTAAAACAGTTCTTTACCCAAAATGGGATGCAATTCCGTCTCTCATGTCCTCATACATCACCACAAAATGGCAAAGCTGAACGACATATTAAATCTATAAATAATATCATTAGGACCTTACTTGCTCATGCTTCTATGCCCCCTAGCTTCTGGCATCACGCTCTAGCAATGGCCACATACCTCTTAAACATTCTTCCAACAAAAGTTTTAGGATTCCAATCTCCCACTCAAATTCTATATCAAAGTACACCGCTTTATTCTGACTTGCGTGTCTTTGGTTGCTTATGTTTTCCCTTATTTCCCTCAACCTCTATTCACAAATTACAGGAACGGTCTACTCCATGTACTTATCTTGGTCCAGCCTCAAATCATAGAGGCTCTAAGTGTTACGACATGTCAAGCGGAAAAATTATTATTTGTCGCCATGTGTGTTTCATTGAAACTGAGTTTCCATTCTCAAAAATCCACAAGGACACAAATAACTTGTATGCTTTTCTTAATGAAAATATTTCTCCATACTTGTTGCATCATTTGCGTGAAAAATCAATTGCACAAACCACAAATGACATTGCTCAAAACACAACCCAGCCCCCTATGCAAACTTGCCCACCGCAGTATCTATCTCCAACTGGACAACAGTCTCCCACAGGCCCAATTCTCCCTTCTCCTTCAAATCCTACTGATCAGCACCCCTCCTCTCAAACTGGGCTGCACTCACCCACAGGTTCAGTTCTTCACAATACTCCTGCTGTCACATCAACCGTAAGACAACCCCACCCCATTGCTCAACCCACTCCAGTTTGTGAACAAAGCCCCTCATCACACTCACCCAACAGCTCCTCAAGGCCTAATAATCCCATGCTACACCGTATGACAACCCAGGCAATAAATGGCATCTTTAAACCAAACCCTAAATATACTACCAATCTTCACACGACCACCACTACAACCATCTCTCCTATACCAAAGGACCCGGTTAGTGCTCTTCGTGATCAAAATTGGAAAACTGCAATGTTGGATGAATTTAATGCTTTAATTGATAATAAAACATGGGAGTTAGTGCCTAGGCCACCTAATGTGAATGTAATTCGATCTATGTGAATTTTTCGTCATAAACGTAAATCCGATGGTTCTTTTGAGCGGCATAAAGCCCGTCTTGTAGGTGATGGTAAAACTCAGCAACAGGGTGTTGATTGCGATGAAACTTTTAGGCCGGTGGTCAAACCTGCTACTATTCGCGCTGTTCTTAGCATTGCTCTCTCAAAATCTTGGTCAATCCATCAATTGGACGTCAAGAATGCTTTTCTACATGGTCATCTCAATGAAACAGTCTATATGCATCAACCTATGGGTTTTCGTGACAATAGCCGGCCTAATCATGTCTGTTTACTAAAGAAATCTCTATATGGCTTGAAACAGGCTCCTCGGGCATGGTATCAGCGCTTCGCTGATTTTGTTGCCTCAATTGGTTTCACCCACAATAAATCTGATCATTCATTGTTTATATACAAACATGGATATGATATTGCATATATTCTGCTTTATGTTGACGACATTATTCTTACAGCTTCTTCTGATATTCTACGTAAGCATTTCATGGCTCTTTTAGGTTCGGAGTTTGCAATGAAAGATCTTGGCCCGTTGAGTTTCTTTCTAGGTATCGCGGTTACTCGCCATGCGAAAGGCTTATTCTTGTCTCAAAAACAATATGCTATAGAGATCATTGAGCGGGCAGGCATGTCTAATTGTAGCACTTGCCCCACTCCTGTTGATAGCAAATCTAAACTCAGTGCTACTAACGGCGATCCATATGAAGATCCCACCAAGTATCGTCGTCTTGCAGGTGCTCTTCAATATCTTACTTTTACAAGACCTGATATTTCTTATGCAGTGCAACAAGTGTGTCTCCACATGCATGATCCAAGGAATGAACACATGAATACTCTCAAGCGCATTTTGCGCTACATTCAAGGTACTTTGTCTTATGGCCTCCATATGTACAAGTCATCATTGGGCAAACTTATCTCATACACAGATGCTGATTGGGGTGGATGTCCAGATACCAGACGCTCCACGTCTGGTTATTGTGTCTTTTTTGGGGAAAATTTGATTTCTTGGTCCTCTAAACGTCAGCCTACCTTGTCTAGATCTAGTGCAGAAGCTGAATACAGAGGAATTGCTAATGTTGTGTCTGATTCTTGTTGGATCAGGAATTTACTACTCGAACTACATTGTCCAATTGAAAAAGCTACTCTAGTCTACTGTGACAATGTAAGTGCAATTTATTTGTCAGGAAATCCAGTTCAACATCAACGCACTAAACATATTGAGATGGACATTCATTTTGTCCGTGAAAAGGTCGCTAGAGGCGAAGTTACAGTGCTTCATGTTCCATCCCATTATCAAATTGCTGATATTTTTACAAAGGGCCTTCCACGTATATTATTCGAAGATTTTCGGGACAGTCTCAGTGTACGCGAGCCTCCCGCTGCGACTGCGGGGGCGTGTTAAACTATATATGTAAATATATATTTTTGTATTCATATTGATCAATCAGGCTGTAATTATTTACCTAATTAGTATTCATATTGATCAATTAGGCTAGGCTTTAATTATTTGCCTAATATTGATCAATTAGGCTAGGCTTTAATTATTTGCCTAATATTGTTGTACTATCCTTGTACTATCTTATAATTTGTACTATCCTTGTAGTACAATTATCTCCCTATTTAAGGGTTGGTGATTAATGAAAAGGTCACGGATCATAATCTTTCAGGTATTCTTCTTTCATTTTCTTTGTTTCTGAGAGAAACAAAAGAAAATGCATGGAAAAAAATGGCAGACACTTAACGAATGTTTGATTTATATTTTTAATTTGGCTTTTAATTTCCTTACGTACAAAAGTATGAACGACGCATATGCATCCTAAAAAACGATTGTTTTATAAAACGAAGTTAATGCATAAAACCAAAAACAACTTTTTTTTATTTTAAGAGACAAAAGAACCATAGAAAATTCATCGATCCACCACCGTCTTCTCCGTAATCCCTTTCAACTTTATCTATTAGCTATTGTATTTTAGGTAGCATTTGGTTTATTTTGTGTTTTGAGTTTTCAATATTAATTTCAAAACGTGCGTAGATTTGAAGTATAGCAGAGTTGACGGACTAAAGATGGAGAGGATAATAAAGGAATAGAGGGACAATAGATGTATGAATGCAATCGTTTTTCCATCATTTCTTAAAGTATAGAAAATAAATAAAAAAGTTATTTTTTTTGTTTTGTGTGTTAACTTCATTTTGTAAAATGATCGTTTTTCACGATATGTGTGTGTCATTCGTACTTTTGTATTAACGAAAACCGAAAATTAAAAATATAAACCAAACACACACTTAAATTTTCACATTTTTTGTAATTAACGTTGAAAACTAAAAACTCAAAATACAAAATAAACCAAACACTACCTTAAATTTTCATTTCAATATATAAATGGCCACATTATTTCATTTCATAGAAACCACTCATCATTTTCTTCTCCAGCCACATTCTCTTCTTTATGAATTCAAACACATAGCACAACAACAAAAATATATGTTAGCACCATCAACATTTAGACATTTGGGAAAGTACGTTATTTTTCCTGGAACATGCATGAATTTATATACTCCGCGTGAATTGCTTGTTCATGTCTTGTGTATATGTATGAATGGTGGCTATGCATGTTTATGGCAATTTTCATGCGCCATATTGAGGTGGAGCCCTATGCAACTCAGGTAAAGGAAGAAGTACAAATTCGTGGACGCGAATTGCACATGTTGGACTTCGGCCCGTGTTCATATTGGTTTTCGGGTGTGTGTCCTTTCTAGTGTGTGTTCCATGAGGTGGTTTTCCGTGTGTATTGGTGAACTGCGTTGTGTATGTGCATGGCATGTGTGTGTTTACTTTTATAAGTTGTGCATGCATTTGTGGTGTGTTCGTATGTGTATACCTGGGTTGTCGAACCCGTGAATATCATGTGCAATGGGCAGAAGGAAGTGCAGGGAAAATTGTTGCATGCTAATATACACACTGTTCTTGCAAGCTCGGGTGGGGTGAGGTGACATTTATATTAAATAGTGGTTATAATTATTTATTTTGATCTTAGTTGTCGAAGATCTTAGCTTTATCATGTTTATCTCATCTATACAGAATTCGTTATACCCATGGTTTTCTATGTTATATTCGTACCAATGAATAAGACACGTTGGCATAAGTGTTTGACACATTTGATTGATCTTAAAATATTTGTAAAATATCAATAGTTGAATTTAATTACATCTACATAATTAAATTAATTATATAATTACATCTGCTAGCAGAATCAAACATTGTTCTACTATTAATTTAGATAAATGTTGTGTCCTCATTTGTCATTGATTATTATTGAATGTTAACGGCTTGTGATTTATTTCACAATTTGATTAGAAGATGTTTATAAGGTTTTAAATCTCAGATATCGGCCGCGTTTCGTCTCGACGATTTTAGAGACTTGATCTCGTATCGTGGGAGATCTCGGATGAGATGAGTCTAACTCAGGGGTTTGTCTCGGATTTCCATCTCGGGCCTAAAAGCTCATATTGGAACAATCTCGGGGGATATGCTACGTTAAAAACTAATATTCTTGCATAATAATTTTCATGAATGTCATAGTAATAATTGTAATTTAAACTTGAATTGCAAAATCATCTCATCGTTCTTAATTCACGAAAGAACATTCATATTCATAAATCATAATATGCTTAAAAATAAAATAAAAAAGTAATAAAATACAAATAAAGTAGTGCTTATAAATTATGATACATGAAAATGAAATATTGTTAGACAAAGAACATAAAAAGGATCCAAAACATAAAACAAACATAAATAGAATATAATTTCATAGGTAACATGCGAGTAAAAAATAATGAATATGAATACCATAAGCAATGTATAACATATATGATATGCTCATTTAACATGCAAATTATTAAATAGCAGGAGATTATCGTGGCTCAATTTGAATTTTCTTATTTATTGTTTTGGTTTAGGCACAAGTTTAAATTTTGACTAGAAAAACAAAGATCTCGAGTGATATCCCAGTATCTCATCTCGCTCGTTATATCGTTCAATATTGCAATATCTTGGACGATATATGTGAAACGAGATTTACAGTGAGATTTGCTATTTCGTTTCGGGAGGAGCCAAAAACAAGATCTCAGACAATATTTTCGAGATCTGAAACAACAACAATATTGATTCATTTAAGTTAAGAATGGAAATTTAAGTGAACGATTTTGAAAGATGATTTTCATAAAAGAATATTGAATGAGATATTTATTTTGAAGAATTAAAAAATATTTGAAAATAAATGTTTTGAAGATGATAAATGGTTTGTAAAAGTTGTTTTATAATCAAAGAGAATTTCAACGACTTAAATCCCGATATTTAAATGAATTTGAAAACAATACTATGATTTGAAGATATTTTTTTATTATTGATGCAGAATGATTTATAACGCCGGAGTATGGAATGATTTGTTATGTTACCGAAGATTCAGGTAGCACATGACTATAAACTGGACATGGATTCGGTGGGATCCTTGGGGACCGTATGCTCTAGAGTGATTGAGGGACACTATTTATTTATTGTATGACGACTAGAATCCAATTGCCTTGTTATAATGTAAAACCTTCCGATCTTGTGGCATATATATTGATATGCTATTATTGCAAAATATATGAGATTTTCAAAACTGATTTGTATTCAAATCCTGATTTGATATGAAAGAAATATACTATTTCAATGATTTGAAATGAATGAGATTTTAAGTTCGAAGAAATTATTTTCAAAAAGGATGAATTTTGAAAATAAATGAAGTCAATTAGATTTGATAAATCCAAATATGAAGATTAAGTCTAAACTGTAGTTTGGGAATTGCGCAGTTGTTTATGCATTATATAGGCTCCATGAGTCCTATTTGTGTATCGGAGAACTATGTTGGCTGGATCCTGTATCTACTTGGGTACCATATAGGAGTACACAGACATTCACAAGTGGTAGTGTTGTAGCTCCGATAATAACAAAACATTTTTCTATTCGTTAATTATTATTCGTCTTGTGATGTCGTATATTTCTTGTTTACAATATTATTCCACAATTGACTTGTTTGTTGAACTTGCAGGAGTAGCTATTGTTGTCTAATTCAATCAGAGCTAGATTTATTATATTTGTTACATTATAGCACACCTTGTGTATTATATGATCTCTTATGGTTGTTTTATTAAAATTGTATCATAAGCATTTAGTAGTGTCAAATATTTAAAAATAATATGTAGGAAACTGGTAGTTTAATAGCGGATGTATATTTTGGCAATTTTGACTGTTTCGAAATTCCAGATCATTTCACCTTTTAGGAGATCAAGTACCTCAAAGACTTATGATCCATAAACAACTCGAATATTTCTCTCAATATGTAATTTCTTCAAATCTTCAAGAGAAAGCAACAGCTTCTAACTCCAAATCATGAGTAGGATATCTTACTTCGAGCGGTCTGAGCTATTAGAAGCATAAGTTGTAACTTTACTCCATTGCATTAGTACTACTCTAATCTAGAAGCATAGACGTTGAAAACCAAATCCTGACTCACTTTAGTACCACTAACGTAAGTGCATTTGGTCAACGTGTGCAATTAAAGCGCTTAGTGATTTTGTAGCGGGGAAGGTGCAAAAAACTGTAGTAGGGATAAAATAGAGAAATAGCGGGGATATAACGAAAGTGAAAAAAGTTTAATAGATATTAAAACCAAATATTTAAAATTAATAAATTATCATACCCATATTATATGTGCAAAAGAAACAAATGTTAATTAATCTTATATAACAAAACACAAGAATATCATTTTATACACACTAGATTTGATGATTATAATATATTAGATACCTATGCATTAAAGTTATCTCTTTTCACTAACTTTATTGATTTGTTTTAAAGAGAGCCAGTCAAATTAAGCTTTGTATATTAATATTGCTAAAACGTCTTGATTTAGTGATTTCAGCGCAAAATAGTGAGGCTAAAAGCCGATCTATTGTTCATCAGCGCAAAATCGAAATAGTGTAGGTACTGAAGAACGCTACAGGCTATAGCTGGGATTTTACGTGGCTTTAGTGGGGCCTTAACTGCATAGTGGTCAACAAATGTTTTAATCTCTGGAATGCTTCCTCACATTTATTAGTCCAAACAAACTTAACATCTTTCCGAGTTATCTTAGTCATTGGTGTTGTTATACATGAGAAATCTTTGATGAATCTTCTGTATTAGTTAACTAGTCCAAGAAAACTACTAGTCTCCATAGCCATCTCTAGTCTCCTTCGACCATTAAAAGTTTTTATGTTGATTGAATCCACTACTGTGACAACCCCCAAACTTCCACAAGTGAAAGCAGGAGAAATCATTTTTGGAATACAACATAAATACAATAAAACAGAACACAGATACAATATAGCAAAGGAGATTCATAGAGTAATAACATTATAGCAGCGGAAAAATATAATGTCATCAATCACAGAAATTCCACAGTCACAGAAAACTAAGATTATTACAACAAGTTTGCAGAAAAGAAATAAGTTTGATGTCTAAAAAGAAAAGAAAAGATGCCAATAGAAACAAAAAGTCTTCAAGCTCCAAGTCATCACCTCTTCTCCCAGGCAGAATCCAAGAGAGAGAAAATAAGCAGCTTCAAAGAAAAGCTCTAAGCAAAGAATGAACCTGTCTACTTGGCTGCCCGTGTAGAAGAGAGGGCACCCAAGTTTGCAAAAAGGTGAAACAAACTATGGGTCAGTCGTGGGACTGGTGTGAGAATTCTTAAATAACTTATACTAATAAAAATAAGGCAAATCCAAAAGACCACGCCGCTAACGTGGAACGGGTTTACTCTAAGGGACTGCCGTGCATGACTAAAGTAAATCGTCAAAATAACGCAATGCTTTTTAGAAAAATGAAACCATTATAAGACCCAAATCCCATCACACAATGCAACGCAAACCGGAGGATAGGGTTTTACCTTATAATGGTCAAAAGATGCTTGATACGATAAACACGGTATTATATAATAATAGTGTGCAACCAATTTGAAATACATCAAAGTAAATGTATTAATCCTAGACGGCATGAGTGCCCCATCCCACTATGTCGCCATATATAGGTATACAATCAAAACCGCGTGATGTCGTATTGGAAATTTGGGTTTCCATCTGAGTCAAGGCTAGGGAGGAGATCCTTACCGATTCGAGACACTCTAGCAATGCCCCAGGATTGGTACTCTGTCCAACCCTTGGATCCTGCAGGGCCGGTCCGTCCCCGTGTTGGTACTCTGTCCAACTGGTGCAATGGACTGGATTAGTTATTCCTGAACACACGCTTCCCGGTCCTTTTGGACCTATCCTACGGCCAGTAGCGACCGCATAAAACCGAGGCCTCGAACAATCCAACAACCACAATGAATAAATGCCAGCGCTGGTAGGTCCCTGGCACCACTCTAGCTAGAAAGAAACGTGTGCACTCCCTGCGTTCCCTTCTCCCGTTTTAGACTCTACCGGGCTGTGAGGCTCGCGAAGTCACGTTACACAAAGCTATGCCTAAATAGACTATGCTTTGATCATCCCACAAGGCTCTGCTTTTCAACAAGTAACCCTGATCATTGCATCTTAGTATGCCACACCGTCACTCCATACCGTACTATTGATCGTCCGTCACTATATAAACGGGTGTTAAGTAGAGGATAAATTCTCTACCACCAATCGTTTATATATTAACTGAATATCAACAATATAATATTTTGTGGGGTACGATGTCAGACACACCATCCATTTATACCCATGCTCTAGGTCTGAACTAGGGTCAAACCCGTGAAATCAACACGTACGTTTGGGCAATTACCCTGACCCTTGAATTGGGATCAAACCAACTCAGAGTCTTGATCGTTGTCCATTCGAGGGGAGATTTACGGTCTTCATACGCCGTCTTCATACTTGAATTCTTGAAATCGTACAATCATTTGGAATGGGATTAACCCGGTCTTTCCAAATAATCTCGCATTCATATATTTTGAGAAAAACAAATTTTATATCGTTATTTTAATTATATATAATATAAATATAGATATATATATACATAAATAGTTCGTTTAACACGTCGCTACTATATATAACTGTCGTTTCTCTTATCTTTTACTTTCCTACTTATATGACAATTTGGCCTAGGAATAGACGATGAACTCTTCTCTTCAAATTTATTTATACTTTATAATTTACATTTACAAATGTAAATTTTAACATACCATTCTATTAATTCCTTTATATATTCTTTTATTCAACATTATAAATAATGTTAATCTTACATACCGTATCATTCCTTTTATTTAACATTATAATTAATGTTAATTCTTCCTACGGGGTGAATTCTCTTTTTATATACATTATAAATAATGTATATTTTTCCTACGGTCAAGTTCTTTTAATCTTAACGTTATAAAATAGTGTAACTATCATACGGTGAAATTTTCCTTTTATTTAACATTGTGAATGATGTTAAATTTACATACACTTCATTTTCCTTTTTATAACATTGAAAATATATTGTTAGAAAATATAGATTTCCCAATATTATTTCTTTATCTTTTACATTAAAAAAAATAATGTTAATTCTTTTCATACAGTTTCATTTCTTTTGCTTAACGTTAAAAATAATGTTAATTCTTGCATGTAGTTTCATTTCTCCTATTTAACATAAAATAAATGTTAATTCTTCCTACGGGGTGAATTCTCTTTTTATTTACATTATAAATAATGTTTATTATCTTACAATGCAAATTCTCTTTTAATAAACATTATAAATAATGTATATTTACATGACATGCATTTTCTATATTGTTGACATGACAAAATATTATTTTTCATACAATGCATGTCTTATTTTAACATAACCAAAAATATTCTTTTACCTACAATGCATTTATTATTTTCTAACGCAACAAAATAATAGTTTCATACAATGCATTTCTATTTCTCTAACATGACAAAATAATATTTTATGCAATGCATTTCTATTTCTCTAACATGACAAAATAATATTTTATGCAATGCATTTCTATTTCTCTAACATGACAAAATAATATTTTATGCAATGCATTTCTATTTCTCTAACATGACAAAATAATATTCATACAATGCATTTCTATTTTTCCAACATGACAGAATAATATATTCATACAATGCACTTCTATTTTTCTAACATGACAGAATAATATGTTCATACAATGCATTTATCTATTTTTCTAACATGACAGAATAATATGTTCATACAATGCATTTATCTATTTTTCTAACATGACAGAATAATATGTTCATACAATGCACTTCTATATAACGTTCTAACTTGACAAAAATATTATTTGCATACAATGTGTTTTCTATTTTTCTAACTTGACAAAAATAATATGCATACAATGTATTCTCTATTTTTCTAACTTGACAAAAATAATATGCATACAATGTATTCTCTATTTTCCTAACTTGACAAAAATAATATGCATACAATGTATTCTCTATTTTTCTAATTTGACAAAAATAATATGCATACAATGTATTCTCTATTTTTCTAATTTGACAAAAATAATATGCATACAATGTATTCTCTATTTTTCTAATTTGACAAAAATAATATGCTATGCATAGAATGCATTATGTTTTCTATTTGACAAAAATAATATGCTACGCATAGAATGCATTATGTTTTCTATTTGACAAATAATATGCTATGCATAGAATGCATTATGTTTTCTATTTGACAAAAATAATATGCTATGCATAGAATGCATTATGTTTTCTATTTGATAACATGACAAATATGCTATTTTTATATAGTGCCATCTTCTATTTTATATAATGGACAAAATATAGTTCATTAACATACCATGCTATTTTTATTTTTAATAATGAACAAAATATAGTTCATTAACATACGATGTTATTCTTCTTTTGATAATGAACAAAATATTATTCATTAACATACGGTGCTTTTCTTATTGTTACTAATGAACAAAATATTAGTTCATTACATATAGCGACTAATTCTATTTTGTTATGACACAAAATATAATTCTTTACCATAGCGACAAATTCTATTTTGTTAATGACACAAAATATAATTCTTTAACATAGCGACAAATTCCATTTTGTTATTGACACAAAATATAATTCTTTAACATAGCGACAAATTCCATTTTGTTAATGACACAAAATATAATTCTTTAACATAGCGACAAATTCCATTTTGTTAATGACACAAAATATAATTCTTTAACATAGCGACAAATTCCATTTTGTTATTGACACAAAATATAATTCTTTAACATAGCGACAAATTCCATTTTGTTAATGACACAAAATATAATTCTTTAACATAGCGACAAATTCCATTTTGTTAATGACACAAAATATAATTCTTTAACATAGCGACAAATTCCATTTTGTTAATGACACAAAATATAATTCTTTAACATAGCGACAAATTCCATTTTGTTAATGACACAAAATATAATTCTTTAACATAGCGACAAATTCCATTTTGTTAATGACACAAAATATAATTCTTTAACATAGCGACAAATTCCATTTTGTTAATGACACAAAATATAATTCTTTAACATAGCGACAAATTCCATTTTGTTAATGACACAAAATATAATTCTTTAACATAGCGACAAATTCCATTTTGTTAATGACACAAAATATAATTCTTTAACATAGCGACAAATTCCATTTTGTTATTGACACAAAATATAATTCTTTAACATAGCGACAAATTCCATTTTGTTAATGACACAAAATATAATTCTTTAACATAGCGACAAATTCCATTTTGTTAATGACACAAAATATAATTCTTTAACATAGCGACAAATTCCATTTTGTTATTGACACAAAATATAATTCTTTAACATAGCGACAAATTCCATTTTGTTAATGACACAAAATATAATTCTTTAACATAGCGACAAATTCCATTTTGTTAATGACACAAAATATAATTCTTTAACATAGCGACAAATTCCATTTTGTTAATGACACAAAATATAATTCTTTAACATAGCGACAAATTCCATTTTGTTAATGACACAAAATATAATTCTTTAACATAGCGACAAATTCCATTTTGTTATTGACACAAAATATAATTCTTTAACATATAGTGCTTTCTTATTTTATAAATGAACAAAATATAATCATTCACATATAACGACCAATTCTATTTTATAAATACACAAATTTGTTCATTCAACATACGGTGCTAATTTTTCTTATTTTGATATTGACAAAAGTGTCCATTTACATACGGTGTTCATTTTCTTATTTTGATATTGACAAAAGTGTCAATTTACATACGGTGTTCATTTTCTTATTTTGATATTGACAGAAATGTCACTTCAACATGCATGTTTATTTTCTTATTTTAATATTGACAAAAATGTCAATTTTATACTACGATGAACACCTCCAACATTTTCTATTTTTAATATATAAAAATGTTAATATATCCTACAATAAACAATTTTGATATGTTAACGTTTTAACATATAAACATGTCACACAACATACATGAACGATTTTAATATATTTAATTTTACATTTCAACATGTCACACAACATACATGAACGATTTTAATATATTTAATTTTTTTACATATCAACATGTCACACAACATACATGAACGATTTTAATATATTTAATTTTATATTGTAACATCTCAACATACAGTGGGTTTTGTCCTAGCATACGCATACAGATTAAGTCATAGCAGATTCACATACATATATGATTATGAATGCGAACATCCATAATTAAAACATAATTACTTAAATAAAATAAATAGGATTCTCACCTCAATTAGATTGGAGTTTGTTCCCAATTGCTCTGTATTAAAGTGGTATTCGACGTCACGGTTCCACCGGATCTGAAATTTTCAGAATCGGTGTTCATATGCATAAGTTATTGATGTTTTAAATCAAACAGACTTTTAACAACTGTTTCTGCCACGCTTAAAAGCGTTACAAAATCTGAAGCATACCTCAATTTCAGAATTTGTTCAAAACTTCAAATCGCGATAACTTTTGATTTACTGAACGGTTTTGGGTGCCGTTTTTTGGAGAATGACCGCCTTGGAGAGATCTAGGTGCGGCCAGAAGGGGGTGGAGTTCGGTCGAGCGTGGTGGGGCCCACATGGCTGCGTGCGGCGGAGGTTTACGGGCTCGGTGGCGGAGCTACAGGGCACGGGGGAGGCGGAGATTGGTACCAAATCGAAGAGCTCGCGAAGAGCTTCGAAACGGTATATGGTACGCTGAATTCCGTCGAGAGATGAGGGAGAAAAGTGAGTTTGAAATTTTGATGCTTATGGGTTTCGGCGGCTTAAACAACGAGGAGGAAGAAGAAGGACTATACGGCCCGTATACTAGCGTATTTATACCAGTATATTAGGGTTTTATTTTTTTATTTAATTATTTAATTAATTAATTAATTCAAGAAAATACCGTTTTCACATACGACCTCCGATTCACGCTCAACGACTGTCGAACTTAATGTTTTGACGTCTTCTGAACGCGATGGCGCTATCCCCATGGTCCAATTCTGAAGTTACAGACTGGTTTTATTTTATTTTCAAATAAATCCTTTATTTTAAATTCGAACGTAAATATAATTTTGCCGGGGCCACATACGAAGTGAGAAAAATCCGGAAAAATTATTTTTGGCTTTCTTATGCCGATACGATCACAACAAAATTCGTTTCGTTCAATTCTGAGACCATTTGAATTTTTTAATGAATTTTAAAGTCAAAAATTGTCCGTTTATGCTGAAAAAATCAATTATAATTATATATTAATTCTAAAAATTTCCAAAAAATCATTTTTAGCTTTGTTTTGATGATACGAACCCAACAAAATTTATTTCGTTCGATTCTGAGACTTTTTGAAAAATGGCTATTTTCTAGGCGAATATTTTTAATATTAAAAATACTTTTTTAAACAAATATTTTCTGAAACTCGAAACATATAAGTGTTTACTGTTTTTCAATGCAGAAACGTCATTCTGAAACCAATGGAAGTGGTTTCGAGTTCAAATTCCTACATATGTGAAAAGTAGCATTTTTGTCTTATGCAAATTACCCACCGACCTTTCTAAAAATTGAATTAGCCATAACTTTTGATTTCCGCTATGAAATTTCGATTTTTCGGATTCGTTGGAAAGATATTTTTAAATAGATTCTAATATTTTTGGTTTTACTAAAATCCGTTAAATTTTGCATCCTGTATGGTTAGTCAAAGTTCAAGTTTGACTTTCCAAACTACCGCGCCATTTCTAGCTCTTTTTATATTTAAAATTAATTTATTCATTCTAACTTCGATTTGAACCAAATTTGTGATCCTTATTATTAAAAATAGATTATTTTAAATATCAAAACTCATTTAAAATCACTTAAAAATAAATTTTAACTTGGCCCCAAAATTCAGGGTCGTTACAATCTCCCCCACTTAAGAACTTTTCGTCCTCGAAAAGGAAAAAGAAAAATAGAAAAGGAAAAGAGGAAGAATAAACACAGAGAATGTTTTTAACAGAGATGGTACCGTCTATAACATCAGGCTTTCTACCGAAGAAGTTGGTCCTTTCGCTCCTTCGTAAACATGTGCCAATTGAGCATCGCCACTTCTCTTAGTCTTCTTCGAATGCACGATCAAGGAAAGAGTCAAAACAACAGAAAAGGTGATTCTAAAAGATCGAAGGATGAATGAAAAGATGACGATAAAGTGACTGGCTATTATGTATCTCATGAACTGTTCGCCATAGAATATAGTGATTCTATGTAAACGAATTATTATAGATATGTTGTACTCCGCTTTGTAAACCAAAGCTCTGATACCAACTGTGACAACCCCCAAACTTCCACAAGTGAAAGCAGGAGAAATCATTTTTGGAATACAACATAAATACAATAAAACAGAACACAGATACAATATAGCAAAGGAGATTCATAGAGTAATAACATTATAGCAGCGGAAAAATATAATGTCATCAATCACAGAAATTCCACAGTCACAGAAAACTAAGATTATTACAACAAGTTTGCAGAAAAGAAATAAGTTTGATGTCTAAAAAGAAAAGAAAAGATGCCAATAGAAACAAAAAGTCTTCAAGCTCCAAGTCATCACCTCTTCTCCCAGGCAGAATCCAAGAGAGAGAAAATAAGCAGCTTCAAAGAAAAGCTCTAAGCAAAGAATGAACCTGTCTACTTGGCTGCCCGTGTAGAAGAGAGGGCACCCAAGTTTGCAAAAAGGTGAAACAAACTATGGGTCAGTCGTGGGACTGGTGTGAGAATTCTTAAATAACTTATACTAATAAAAATAAGGCAAATCCAAAAGACCACGCCGCTAACGTGGAACGGGTTTACTCTAAGGGACTGCCGTGCATGACTAAAGTAAATCGTCAAAATAACGCAATGCTTTTTAGAAAAATGAAACCATTATAAGACCCAAATCCCATCACACAATGCAACGCAAACCGGAGGATAGGGTTTTACCTTATAATGGTCAAAAGATGCTTGATACGATAAACACGGTATTATATAATAATAGTGTGCAACCAATTTGAAATACATCAAAGTAAATGTATTAATCCTAGACGGCATGAGTGCCCCATCCCACTATGTCGCCATATATAGGTATACAATCAAAACCGCGTGATGTCGTATTGGAAATTTGGGTTTCCATCTGAGTCAAGGCTAGGGAGGAGATCCTTACCGATTCGAGACACTCTAGCAATGCCCCAGGATTGGTACTCTGTCCAACCCTTGGATCCTGCAGGGCCGGTCCGTCCCCGTGTTGGTACTCTGTCCAACTGGTGCAATGGACTGGATTAGTTATTCCTGAACACACGCTTCCCGGTCCTTTTGGACCTATCCTACGGCCAGTAGCGACCGCATAAAACCGAGGCCTCGAACAATCCAACAACCACAATGAATAAATGCCAACGCTGGTAGGTCCCTGGCACCACTCTAGCTAGAAAGAAACGTGTGCACTCCCTGCGTTCCCTTCTCCCGTTTTAGACTCTACCGGGCTGTGAGGCTCGCGAAGTCACGTTACACAAAGCTATGCCTAAATAGACTATGCTTTGATCATCCCACAAGGCTCTGCTTTTCAACAAGTAACCCTGATCATTGCATCTTAGTATGCCACACCGTCACTCCATACCGTACTATTGATCGTCCGTCACTATATAAACGGGTGTTAAGTAGAGGATAAATTCTCTACCACCAATCGTTTATATATTAACTGAATATCAACAATATAATATTTTGTGGGGTACGATGTCAGACACACCATCCATTTATACCCATGCTCTAGGTCTGAACTAGGGTCAAACCCGTGAAATCAACACGTACGTTTGGGCAATTACCCTGACCCTTGAATTGGGATCAAACCAACTCAGAGTCTTGATCGTTGTCCATTCGAGGGGAGATTTACGGTCTTCATACGCCGTCTTCATACTTGAATTCTTGAAATCGTACAATCATTTGGAATGGGATTAACCCGGTCTTTCCAAATAATCTCGCATTCATATATTTTGAGAAAAACAAATTTTATATCGTTATTTTAATTATATATAATATAAATATAGATATATATATACATAAATAGTTCGTTTAACACGTCGCTACTATATATAACTGTCGTTTCTCTTATCTTTTACTTTCCTACTTATATGACAATTTGGCCTAGGAATAGACGATGAACTCTTCTCTTCAAATTTATTTATACTTTATAATTTACATTTACAAATGTAAATTTTAACATACCATTCTATTAATTCCTTTATATATTCTTTTATTCAACATTATAAATAATGTTAATCTTACATACCGTATCATTCCTTTTATTTAACATTATAATTAATGTTAATTCTTCCTACGGGGTGAATTCTCTTTTTATATACATTATAAATAATGTATATTTTTCCTACGGTCAAGTTCTTTTAATCTTAACGTTATAAAATAGTGTAACTATCATACGGTGAAATTTTCCTTTTATTTAACATTGTGAATGATGTTAAATTTACATACACTTCATTTTCCTTTTTATAACATTGAAAATATATTGTTAGAAAATATAGATTTCCCAATATTATTTCTTTATCTTTTACATTAAAAAAAATAATGTTAATTCTTTTCATACAGTTTCATTTCTTTTGCTTAACGTTAAAAATAATGTTAATTCTTGCATGTAGTTTCATTTCTCCTATTTAACATAAAATAAATGTTAATTCTTCCTACGGGGTGAATTCTCTTTTTATTTACATTATAAATAATGTTTATTATCTTACAATGCAAATTCTCTTTTAATAAACATTATAAATAATGTATATTTACATGACATGCATTTTCTATATTGTTGACATGACAAAATATTATTTTTCATACAATGCATGTCTTATTTTAACATAACCAAAAATATTCTTTTACCTACAATGCATTTATTATTTTCTAACGCAACAAAATAATAGTTTCATACAATGCATTTCTATTTCTCTAACATGACAAAATAATATTTTATGCAATGCATTTCTATTTCTCTAACATGACAAAATAATATTTTATGCAATGCATTTCTATTTCTCTAACATGACAAAATAATATTTTATGCAATGCATTTCTATTTCTCTAACATGACAAAATAATATTCATACAATGCATTTCTATTTTTCCAACATGACAGAATAATATATTCATACAATGCACTTCTATTTTTCTAACATGACAGAATAATATGTTCATACAATGCATTTATCTATTTTTCTAACATGACAGAATAATATGTTCATACAATGCATTTATCTATTTTTCTAACATGACAGAATAATATGTTCATACAATGCACTTCTATATAACGTTCTAACTTGACAAAAATATTATTTGCATACAATGTGTTTTCTATTTTTCTAACTTGACAAAAATAATATGCATACAATGTATTCTCTATTTTTCTAACTTGACAAAAATAATATGCATACAATGTATTCTCTATTTTCCTAACTTGACAAAAATAATATGCATACAATGTATTCTCTATTTTTCTAATTTGACAAAAATAATATGCATACAATGTATTCTCTATTTTTCTAATTTGACAAAAATAATATGCATACAATGTATTCTCTATTTTTCTAATTTGACAAAAATAATATGCTATGCATAGAATGCATTATGTTTTCTATTTGACAAAAATAATATGCTACGCATAGAATGCATTATGTTTTCTATTTGACAAATAATATGCTATGCATAGAATGCATTATGTTTTCTATTTGACAAAAATAATATGCTATGCATAGAATGCATTATGTTTTCTATTTGATAACATGACAAATATGCTATTTTTATATAGTGCCATCTTCTATTTTATATAATGGACAAAATATAGTTCATTAACATACCATGCTATTTTTATTTTTAATAATGAACAAAATATAGTTCATTAACATACGATGTTATTCTTCTTTTGATAATGAACAAAATATTATTCATTAACATACGGTGCTTTTCTTATTGTTACTAATGAACAAAATATTAGTTCATTACATATAGCGACTAATTCTATTTTGTTATGACACAAAATATAATTCTTTACCATAGCGACAAATTCTATTTTGTTAATGACACAAAATATAATTCTTTAACATAGCGACAAATTCCATTTTGTTATTGACACAAAATATAATTCTTTAACATAGCGACAAATTCCATTTTGTTAATGACACAAAATATAATTCTTTAACATAGCGACAAATTCCATTTTGTTAATGACACAAAATATAATTCTTTAACATAGCGACAAATTCCATTTTGTTATTGACACAAAATATAATTCTTTAACATAGCGACAAATTCCATTTTGTTAATGACACAAAATATAATTCTTTAACATAGCGACAAATTCCATTTTGTTAATGACACAAAATATAATTCTTTAACATAGCGACAAATTCCATTTTGTTAATGACACAAAATATAATTCTTTAACATAGCGACAAATTCCATTTTGTTAATGACACAAAATATAATTCTTTAACATAGCGACAAATTCCATTTTGTTAATGACACAAAATATAATTCTTTAACATAGCGACAAATTCCATTTTGTTAATGACACAAAATATAATTCTTTAACATAGCGACAAATTCCATTTTGTTATTGACACAAAATATAATTCTTTAACATAGCGACAAATTCCATTTTGTTAATGACACAAAATATAATTCTTTAACATAGCGACAAATTCCATTTTGTTAATGACACAAAATATAATTCTTTAACATAGCGACAAATTCCATTTTGTTATTGACACAAAATATAATTCTTTAACATAGCGACAAATTCCATTTTGTTAATGACACAAAATATAATTCTTTAACATAGCGACAAATTCCATTTTGTTAATGACACAAAATATAATTCTTTAACATAGCGACAAATTCCATTTTGTTAATGACACAAAATATAATTCTTTAACATAGCGACAAATTCCATTTTGTTAATGACACAAAATATAATTCTTTAACATAGCGACAAATTCCATTTTGTTATTGACACAAAATATAATTCTTTAACATATAGTGCTTTCTTATTTTATAAATGAACAAAATATAATCATTCACATATAACGACCAATTCTATTTTATAAATACACAAATTTGTTCATTCAACATACGGTGCTAATTTTTCTTATTTTGATATTGACAAAAGTGTCCATTTACATACGGTGTTCATTTTCTTATTTTGATATTGACAAAAGTGTCAATTTACATACGGTGTTCATTTTCTTATTTTGATATTGACAGAAATGTCACTTCAACATGCATGTTTATTTTCTTATTTTAATATTGACAAAAATGTCAATTTTGTACTACGATGAACACCTCCAACATTTTCTATTTTTAATATATAAAAATGTTAATATATCCTACAATAAACAATTTTGATATGTTAACGTTTTAACATATAAACATGTCACACAACATACATGAACGATTTTAATATATTTAATTTTACATTTCAACATGTCACACAACATACATGAACGATTTTAATATATTTAATTTTTTTACATATCAACATGTCACACAACATACATGAACGATTTTAATATATTTAATTTTATATTGTAACATCTCAACATACAGTGGGTTTTGTCCTAGCATACGCATACAGATTAAGTCATAGCAGATTCACATACATATATGATTATGAATGCGAACATCCATAATTAAAACATAATTACTTAAATAAAATAAATAGGATTCTCACCTCAATTAGATTGGAGTTTGTTCCCAATTGCTCTGTATTAAAGTGGTATTCGACGTCACGGTTCCACCGGATCTGAAATTTTCAGAATCGGTGTTCATATGCATAAGTTATTGATGTTTTAAATCAAACAGACTTTTAACAACTGTTTCTGCCACGCTTAAAAGCGTTACAAAATCTGAAGCATACCTCAATTTCAGAATTTGTTCAAAACTTCAAATCGCGATAACTTTTGATTTACTGAACGGTTTTGGGTGCCGTTTTTTGGAGAATGACCGCCTTGGAGAGATCTAGGTGCGGCCAGAAGGGGGTGGAGTTCGGTCGAGCGTGGTGGGGCCCACATGGCTGCGTGCGGCGGAGGTTTACGGGCTCGGTGGCGGAGCTACAGGGCACGGGGGAGGCGGAGATTGGTACCAAATCGAAGAGCTCGCGAAGAGCTTCGAAACGGTATATGGTACGCTGAATTCCGTCGAGAGATGAGGGAGAAAAGTGAGTTTGAAATTTTGATGCTTATGGGTTTCGGCGGCTTAAACAACGAGGAGGAAGAAGAAGGACTATACGGCCCGTATACTAGCGTATTTATACCAGTATATTAGGGTTTTATTTTTTTATTTAATTATTTAATTAATTAATTAATTCAAGAAAATACCGTTTTCACATACGACCTCCGATTCACGCTCAACGACTGTCGAACTTAATGTTTTGACGTCTTTTGAACGCGATGGCGCTATCCCCATGGTCCAATTCTGAAGTTACAGACTGGTTTTATTTTATTTTCAAATAAATCCTTTATTTTAAATTCGAACGTAAATATAATTTTGCCGGGGCCACATACGAAGTGAGAAAAATCCGGAAAAATTATTTTTGGCTTTCTTATGCCGATACGATCACAACAAAATTCGTTTCGTTCAATTCTGAGACCATTTGAATTTTTTAATGAATTTTAAAGTCAAAAATTGTCCGTTTATGCTGAAAAAATCAATTATAATTATATATTAATTCTAAAAATTTCCAAAAAATCATTTTTAGCTTTGTTTTGATGATACGAACCCAACAAAATTTATTTCGTTCGATTCTGAGACTTTTTGAAAAATGGCTATTTTCTAGGCGAATATTTTTAATATTAAAAATACTTTTTTAAACAAATATTTTCTGAAACTCGAAACATATAAGTGTTTACTGTTTTTCAATGCAGAAACGTCATTCTGAAACCAATGGAAGTGGTTTCGAGTTCAAATTCCTACATATGTGAAAAGTAGCATTTTTGTCTTATGCAAATTACCCACCGACCTTTCTAAAAATTGAATTAGCCATAACTTTTGATTTCCGCTATGAAATTTCGATTTTTCGGATTCGTTGGAAAGATATTTTTAAATAGATTCTAATATTTTTGGTTTTACTAAAATCCGTTAAATTTTGCATCCTGTATGGTTAGTCAAAGTTCAAGTTTGACTTTCCAAACTACCGCGCCATTTCTAGCTCTTTTTATATTTAAAATTAATTTATTCATTCTAACTTCGATTTGAACCAAATTTGTGATCCTTATTATTAAAAATAGATTATTTTAAATATCAAAACTCATTTAAAATCACTTAAAAATAAATTTTAACTTGGCCCCAAAATTCAGGGTCGTTACAACTACCAATCATCTTTCGGAAACAACAAAATCAAAAAACTTCTCTTTTTCCTCCCAAAAGTGGCATTTCGAAAACTTAGATTTCAACTGACATTGCATCAAGATCTCCAACACTATTCTAAGATGAATTACATGATCTTGCTTTCTCTTAGCATACACCAATATATCATCAATGAATACCAATACAAACGTGTCCAAGTGCCTTTAGAAATCTAGTTCATCAAGTCTATAAATAAAGCGAGTAAACTAATCAACTCTGTTGGCATGACTAACCACATATAAGATATATATCAAGTTCTAAATGCTATCAAAGAAGTACTATCCTTATAAATCCTCAATTGATGAAACCCCGTCACCAAATAGGGAAACACCGTGGTCGTACTCGGTTGATCAAATGGAATGTCGATCCTCGGCATAGGATATATATTCTTCATTGTCTTCTTGTTTGATAGTCAATGCATAATCTTAATGATTCATTTGGCTTCTTTATAGATACCATGGTAGTTTCCCAACGCGAAATACTTAGTCTGGGAAAAATCTTTCCCATAAATCCACTAGTTGCACCTTAATTCCCTTTACCTCGGTTGGTGTCATCCTGCGATGTAGCCTATTCATAGGTTTAGTTTTAGGTACAAAATTTACCCTAAACACCATAGCCTCCTTGGTGTTAATCATGTAACTGATTCCTCTGTAAAATCCTTCACTATATGAGCTTGACTTACTCCGATATCTAATGTTGTTGTTCCAACTAATGCATACTGCACTGAGCTCGCATACTCGATTGAATATACAATTTGATCACTGCAACTAGGGTGTCTCACTGATATTTTTCTATCTAGACAAAATATTCTAGCATCATATTTATCTAACCGATCCATATCAAATATGATCCAAAACCATTAAAATCAAACGCGAGTAATAAACGATCAAAAATGTACCATATCAATTGAAATTTTACGTTATTGCATCTCATTCCTAGAGCTACATAACCTCCTATAGGATTTACTATCCTAACGGATGGAATATGATATATGGTTCTAATGGTAACTTATCTATCATAAAATGAGTTATAAACGAATTCAATGCACTAGCACCAAATAGAATTTTAATAGGTAAGCCGTTAATCAAAAGCATACCTACCATCATAAACTTTCCTTTTCTTTTATAGTTGGTATCATGGTAGAGGGCTCCAATTCAAACATCTTTCCCTATGCAAGCTCCAGACACTTGCCCTTGTGATGCCATATCTAATCCCAGTTGAAATACTTAATCTTCTTTTTCCGGGTAACAACCTTGTTATATCCTAAATAACATTGATTCACATAATGATCCTTCTTGTTTCACTTGAAGCATTCCAATTCATCTTTTCCTTTCTTGGCATCCCTACCCTTCTTCGAATAAACCTTCCAATTTTGACTCAATCCTATCTGAGCACTTCCATCCGTATTATCCAAGAAAGGAATAATCTTCTCCTTACTCAATGCCATCTATACCACTACAAGCTCTCGGATGTGCTCTAAGTAGCCTTATCCAACTACATCTCCAATTCTCTCATAAAGTTATTGTTTCTTTTCAATATAGTATCAACTGTGGCATAACCATTATGAGAAAGCTTTTCAAATCTTGTAGCATATTCAGGAACAATCATGCCCTCTTGGTTTAGTTCCGCAAAATCCTAGAGCAAAGTTGACATAGCTATTTTAGGTATAAATCTCTCTACAAATATCCTCTTGCACTTAGCCCATGACATGTTATCCTTTGCTACTCCCAGTGTAACACTATTCCACGAGAAAGAAGCATCTCCTTGCCGTTGTCTTGAAGAAAATCTCCTCTTTTTCTTATCATTTATCCCAAAGTTTAAAGAAATCCTTTCACAATGAAGAAATCAGTTCTCCATTTCAATTGCTTCCTCGGTACCTATGTATGGTTTCCCTCCTAGCTTGGCATAGTCTAGATTCACTGTAGCATAAATTGTAGTAGGAATTTTGAGATGTGCAACTCTAGCAATTACTCCACCAAATAGAGCAATATTATTGGCTTACATCAAGTTGACGAAGAAATTATACATAAATCCCATTTTTATTGGTGTTTCTCCAACACAACATTTGCATCATTAGTTGGTTTTCGACCTCGTTTTCTCCTCGTAGTTGGTCAAGCATTACCACTAGTATTAGTACTTCCTCCTCCCATGTTATGTTTTCCATGTCCCTTCACCATATTTTACATCCTTTTTCTGCACTATACAGTACAACAGTCTAGATAGCCCAAGAACGATGGGAATAGAGATAGGATCTACATACTTATATAATACAAATACAAGTAAGTTACTATAATTCTATCCTATAAGCTTCTTTTTTTCGTTAATTCATTAGGATTATGTTTGAAAATCATTTTAAAGTTAAAATCCCCTTTTAATACTTCATATCCTCGTGAGCTACAAATGTTGCAACCATCAATAATATTAATTTCAGATGACCAAACACAAACGTATTAATGATATAATTCCCAAATATTAATTAACTTTGAATAAAATTTCCAAAATAGATTTTACATTTCATATTTCTGCATTGCATAATGATATTGTATTTCTCAACTTTCTGATAAAATAATAATACAAAATACTTCCAAAGTGACATATGAAAATTCCATCAACGTTGATCGTAGTACTCATAATAATACTTATTAGAACATCAACCTAAGCTCAAACATGATTCAATAATATAGCAGAATCCAAACAAAGATTCTATAATAGATAATGATACCTATTGCATATCTCCATCGGCTCTATTTGCCAAAAGGAGTTGGAACTTTAAAATTACTCCTGAACTCCTCGACAAAGCACCCAAGAGTTTAAGGGGAAGACAAATAATTTACGTCATAATATGCCAAATTAAAATAAATAAATATCTTATGAGATCATGCCACTTAGCCTATTAGTTTTCACTCAGTAGTATCCTCAGATAACCAATCAATGTTAAACCTACAACCACAATTAGTAAATAACATGATAATCAATAATAATTTATGAAAAAGTATGTGTATATGTGTATATATATATTTATGTACGTATATACACACATACATACTATATATATATATATATATATATATATATGAATTCCCTGACTATCCTCCTTAAGGGTAACTCTAACTAATGTCTCAACCTAATCCCAACCGTTCATTTCATGGGTTATCCTAATGTCTGTCTCTCGTGGGTAATCTATGACTATCCTCCCATTTTGAATACTTGTCCCTCTCTGACTATCTATCTCACATCAAATGATGATTCAGGCTTAGCAGATTTAACAAAATATCTAACTGGCTGTTAGAACCAAATTGGACAACCTATCCAACTCTTTCTTAATGATCTGTTTATTCGACAACTTGTTTCCCTTAGTTTTTCTAGAAGAACTAAGAATCTAATGGTTATGCTATCACAATAGTAACCTATCTCCTTTTTTTGTGCATACCATACATTTGTTTGTGCCCTAAATCTACGCTACACACTCGAATGTTAGACAAATTTAGTTAGGAGCGATAGCTGAAGTATTAGGCAAGACCTTACATTAGTCCGATCATCAGGTTTTCTAATCTTTTGAGTCATTACTGTCCTCTTCCATTCAACCTAATTTAAAAGGTTATCGGTTTAGTAAAATACTATGTAAAATACATTAAAAACATTTTCTTTAAAGCATAAGCCAATATAATTCAATCCTTTTGAATATTTCTTTGAAAAAAATCAATATTCGTTTACTAAATAAAATGGTTATGTCAAATATATGCTTTCAAAGCAATGTTAAAGTGATATACTTCAAAACATGTGAAATCGAAGCCCAACAACTTTTGAAACAAGTATTTTATTGAAGTCCTTTGGAACCTTTCAAAACGAAGAAACACAAGTCATCAAATTGCATTAGTTCGATGCAATTAAAAATAGTTTGAAACATTGGTACCTTTAGGGAGTTATGAATATTATTACAAAACAAAGGGCTTCGGAACAAAATAGTGGCTTTGAGACTATGGTTTTGCAGCAATTCAAAAATACTTAAGGGCAATGCAAATATAAAATAAATGTTCGAGAATGAAAATATTTAGGCTTTTGTAAAAATTGACACAATCATTCAAAACTATTTTATTCAAATCAAATTTACAAAGGCGAGTTCAAAGCAAACAACTTCTAAACCAATTTAGGAGAATCAAAACTACGGAATTGGATTCATTCGACACCATTTAAAAGTAGTCCCCCTTATGAAGTGAAAAGAACCTTTGAATAGAAACAAAAGACTTCGAAGCACTCCTTCGCATATCCTTGGCTTTGAAGCACTCCATGCTAAGTTGCCTTAGCACCATGCGCTACTCCAATCTTCAAAGCAACAAAACGACTTCATTCAAATCCATAGAACAATATGTAGCCATGCATCAAATTGGAAGAACCGTAACTAATGTAAAACTGGAAAAATTTTATTCTAAGAAACACTTTTACCTATCTCTTATTATTTGGAAAATATTATTAGTTTGAAGACCTTCTTTTAGTCTTGTGTCATAGATCTAAAAATTTGAAATAGTAAAATATCGCTAACTCCTTTACTTTTGAAACCATTATTTGATCAATCTTTACTAATTTTTTAAGCTTTCATAGCGTATGAGACCCTGATTAAATCATAAATCAATGGGAAATTCCCCAAAAATCATAATATATCCCTTTATATATATTCTTCAGCATATAATCTTTCTAGAACCGAATATAATTATATACTCCTTAAAAAAATTATAACCAAATTAAATGATTTTCTTAACTTAAAATTTCATAAAATATTCATACTTGTTTAAAAAATTCAAAATTTTAAAATTCAACTCCAAAATATAACTCCTAACCTTATTTGAAAATCTTAAGGCATTAGGTGTCAAGCAATAGGGTTTCTATTCAAATCCAACATGAAATCATTATGAAAATGTAACTTATTATCAGTAAGCATATATAAGTAAACATATATATCATATCAACATGACATGCTAAAACATATGAATACATATCAATTTGAATCAAAAGTAAATCGAGTTGAACAAGCAAGCAAGAGAGTGAATATTATTATCCATCCTGATTGGTTTAATAAAAACTTGATATCTTCATTTCCTAAGCTTGTTTCCTTCTGGCCTATCCTTTTCACTTCTCTTTTTCTAGAAATAGCTAGCCACCTTAATATTAGTTTACAAAGTGAGAATGTGAAGTGGGAAAATGAGAGAAAATAAGGAGTATGCGTATAGGAAATACCGACCCTTTTTCCTATTTTCCCCCCTCATTTTTCTGCTTCTATTTATTGATCTATTTACCTCATTAGTTATGGCTCAGCTCACTTATTAGTCAAATCTTTATCATATTTATTTACTTTGAAACCATTTGATATAAAATCAGGGATGTTAAAATAATGCATTTATCATATTTCTTAACTTTGGAACTATATATAATAACTTATCAATTTTTTCTTGCTATTGTTTACATTTTTTTAGATCGTACCAAGATTTATCTAACTTGCAAACATTATGTTTCTGTCCGCATATTATGAAACCTCCAGATCATCCATACAAATTCTTTTCTTATTTATCATTTAAAATAGCTATTTTAACATCCATTTTGTGAATTATCAAGTCATGAATAAATGTTAGTAAAATTGATATTCAGATAGATGTAATTTTAGTTACAAGTGAAAAGGTATTAAAATTGTTTGCATTTTCATTTACTCAAAATTCTTAGCCACTCATTTTTTTTGTATTTATTAATTGTTCCACTATGTTTGAAGTTTTTATAAGTGTACCCCTGATGCAGTTATAGGATGAACATGCACAAGACCCAAAAGGATGATTCATGTGCCAGAAGATACCTGGAATAAAATAAGCAAGTGCCAAAAGATACCTGGAATAAAATAAGCAAGGGTCACATACAGCTAGAGGAATTTAGTTATGAGAACATGCAGTATAAACTTTTAGCTTTTATTTTTCTTTTAATGAAATTCTGTTCACATTCATATGCAAGGTTGTTACATAGGGTATAGAGTATACTAGCTGTCAAAAGTTGTTAGAGCTCGGCTATATATGGATGGTATGTAATGAAAAATATATAGAGAAAAATTAATCAAATGCCTCTTTTATTCTAATTCTTCTTCCTGCCAGCCATGGCCTCTTCTTCCTAATCTTTATCTTCCTCCTTCTCACTAAATATCCGTATCAACTGGTGCTTTCGCCGATTGATCTCCCCCTCCTCTCTTCCTAAACTACTTCCTCAAATCTCTTCCACTGACTACTCTTCCTTTCTTTCCTCCCGACAAATCCAAACTGTCACCATGAACACCATTCTAGCCAACCAAACCACCATGCTGAAAAACCTACGTGCCGACACCACCGACATTAAAGCAGCACTTCAACACCTCACCAAACAAATGGCCGATCTCCACCGAAAATTAGACAACCAACTACCGACATCTCCAACAACCCCATTATACACCACTATTTCTAGCTCTGCGTTATCAGCTCCTTCTCCGCCTAAGTTCCCTACACCTCCTCCCACCTCTGACATTGTCACCGTTGCTGCTCCTCCCCAACCTAAGTCCTCAACACCTCCACATCTACCCTCGACCACTACTGCAGCTACAGTAATTTCCACCGCTGCTTCACTATTTGATAACTATGCATCTACTATGGCTGTTGCAACGTTTTTACCTGCTGCTTCTCCTACTACTGACACTACTCTCGTATTACCAGATCTGACCCTAGCGCACCATCAAGATCTTCAACATTCCAAACTTTATTCACTTTTTGGAAGCATGCAAATATAATTAGTTGCAATAGGTCAGAGCATGTTCTGCAATTTGATGAAAGCAGTGAGAAGGATAGAAAATCTGCTTTTGTTAATGCACGAAACATGTTTGATAAAGTGCTCAAACCAACGAAATTGTCTCTTGAACTAACTAAATATGAAACCAGCTCCTGCACTGTAAGCATATTTAATCTTAATGGTTTTTCTCTTTGCACGTTAAATGTTGGAAAAAGAAATGTATTCATTTTTGATTCAGGTGGCCATGAATTGAGATATAACAAAACTGTATCATCTCAAGTAATCATTGTCTTAGCTGATTTTTCTCAATGCATGACTCAAATGGAACACACTTTTGAAATAAGCCTTAATGATATTAAACCTTTATCACAATATTGGAGGATTACTAAGTGTCCAAATGAAGAGGTTGAGGTCTTCTATGGTTATGATTTGGGCACTAAAGGATCCAGAAGTCGAATTCCTAAACTTTTGTTGGATAAACATATACCAATTTAGAGGATCCATATGAGAAATCTGTTTGGAATTTGAACTACCTGCCAAGGATTTTGGGTTCCATTCTTGCATTTATAAGTGCTGACATTTGTGAACAGCCCAACTTGCTTCATAAACATGTTACTCAATTTTCTCTCTCGTTGTTAACAAAGGAAGACTCCCTTATGTATAGATGTCTTCAGAATGTATTCTTTCCTCAAACCAATTTGCAGCTTGAGCTGGAAGCGAAAACACTTGCATTCGTACCAAATGATACTTTCACCAAATACGTTCTAAGCTTGAACAACGGTCAGAGATTCATTCCGTACTCATCCTCGCCTTTGAAATTGGTTCTCTTGTTGTCAAGCAAAAGTGAGTTCTTGGATGTAGTAAGAATCGCTTACGTGCCTGACTATAGTTGTGAATCGGTATTAGATCGGTTCAGTTCATTTTCCTGTTTCAGGCCGAGCTTCATTTTCAAGGACCTTTTGTATGGAGTATTGGTGGCAGAAGAAGGGATGGGCTTATTTGCTATTGCTTGCTCATCCATTACATTTGAATTCGCTTTCAAATAGAAATATGATGGTTTAGTTTGTTCTTGGTACCCACTTTGGTTTAGTTTGCACATTATGAATAGAGTCTCTGATTAGCATTAGTACCACAGGATCAACACATGAACAGGGCACCGCCACTAATGCAGGACCCAAGATGATGACACGTCTGCCTTTCTAGAAGATTCCTGGAGTAAGGTGCATGGCAAGGGATACTGCAAGTTGTTAGGATAAAATTGCATGTATTTCTTTTTTATTTTGTTATTTCTGTTACCTTTTTATTCAGCAGGTTGCAATAATGAAATGGCACCTTTATGGCCACGTAGGAAAGTTGGTAGAGAGTGGCTATATATGTTTGTGCACGGAGAATTGTGGATATAGAAAACAGTTAATGCAGTATTCTCTGTCTTCTCTTGCTCTGTTTCTTCATCCTTGCTCTTTAATGGAATCCTTTTCTCTTAGTCTCCTCAAATCCCTCTAAAAAGCTTGCTAGTACCGTATCAACCGGTGCTTTCACCGATTGATCTCCCCCTCCTCTTTCCCTAAATTACTTCTTCAAATTTCTTCCTCTGATTACTCTTCCTTCCTTTCCTCTTGACAAATCCAAACTAGTGTTGTCAGCCTGTCACCATGATCAAAATCGAAGAAGTCCTCCAACAACTCACCACCATCCAAGCCACTTAAGCAACCCACACCACCATGCTTAAAAACCTACACGCTAGCACTATCGACACTAAAGCATCACTTCAACACCTCACCAAACAAGTGGCCAATCTCAACCGTGAACTTGGCTTCCAAACCACATTATCACCGCCTATTCCTCAATCTTCGAGCCCTCCAACCTTGCTGACTTCAACTGTCATAGGCTCTATAACGACATATGCCCCCTCACATATGTCTCATTCACCTCCTACCCATCGGGTTCAAAGCAACAACACAACTTCGCAACCCAAGGCCTGTGTAACCGCCAACAAGGTATGCTGGCCTCCTCTAAAGGGCACAGGATGCACAGACACCTATATATTAGCAGGATTTGATGCAGCCATTCATGATGGAGTTGATGGGATGTTTGTTTCTCTTAGTGGTGACCAGAATGATTATTTTAAAGTTGTGTTGGGTATTGGAGCTTTTCATGCTGTGAAGAAGGGTATAACAGTTGTCTGTTCAGCGGATAACTCGGGTTTGAAACAAGGGATTGTTAGCAATACTGCTGCTGTAAACTCTACAATCGCTGCTGTGAGCTTCACGACTTGTAACGACCCGGAAAATCTGAACCAATTTAAAATTTTTAAATTGGCTAAAATAGTGGATTTTAAATATTTAAAATAAATATTTTAAATAATAGCAACGAAAAGTGAGTTTGAATCGACATTTGAAAACGAATATAATTAATTCTAATTATAAACAAGGCCTGAAATGGCGCGGTAGTTTCAAAATTTGAATTCAAACTTTGACTGACTGTACCGGGTGCAAAACAAAACGGATTTGAGTGAAACCAAAAATATTTAAATCTATTAGTGAATACCTTTCTAACAAATCTGAAAAATCGAAGTTTCATAGCGGAAAGCAAAAGTTATGGCCAAATGAATTTTCAGAAAGGTCGCTATGGAATTTATATAGCCCGTGAAATTGGCCATTTTACAAACGGTCTCAAAATTCGACGAAACCACTTTTGTTGGATCCGGGTTGTGAAGTTATTTCTAGGTTTCAAATTTCATAATTTTTGAAGCTAGTATGTGAGCGTGGCAAAGGAAAACGTGTTTTGGTCAATTACAGTTAAATTGGATCGACCAGAAATGGGCCTTTTTGCAAACGGTCTCATAATTCGACGAAACTAGTTTTGTTGGGACCGTATCATCAAAACATAGCCAGATTTATTTTTCTGGAATTTTTCGAATCAGTTTGTGGCCCTGGCAAATTGAAATGTACGTTCAAATCGAATATTGAATGTTTTATATTTTAATTTGAATGGAAACTGACTGAAATAGTCGAATGGGCCTACGAAACATATCCCATTGTGTTCGGAATGGGGGTAAAACGCTAGGGACGACAGTCGTTGGGTTTGAATTGGTGTTCGTGTGTGACAAGGGGTATTTTTGAGAATTTAAAAATATATAAATAAATAAATAAATATGATTGGTTGGTCATTTTCTCTCTCCCCGTCTTTTATCTGGAAACCCCCCCCCTCTGAACGACGGCCGCTCTTCCAACCTTCCCCCTCATTTTATGATCGATCCAAGAAGAATTAGCCCCACCTCCAGTTAGGGATTTTGTAGAGCTTCGAATCCTCTTCAAATCCATAGCAACCTCACCCCCTATCGTTCGCCGTACCTCGAGTTTCGAGCCCAAGAAGATCTGGACTTTCCGCCGCCGCCACGAACCCTAGGGTCCACCGAGTCTGACCGCTCCACCCCCCGTTCAGGCGCCTCTCGACCCTCTTCCAGGTGGCGTAGGCTGATCGGGTCCAAACTACACGAATTGATAGAAAATTGCAAACCTAGTTTTGAAGAATTTTTTAAGGTAACGACTGTGTTTTATATAATCTGATTTTAACACCTTTAAACCATTGCAAACTTTGAAAAATCATATCTTTTTCGTTTCTGGAAGAAATTCAGTGAAACAAGAGACAGCGAACTCATGTGGACGTCTTCTACCTTTTAGAAGAGACCGCATATTTTTCTGAGCCTTCTGCTATTTTTGGTGGAGTGGAACCTAATGTGAGATTTCTAATTTATAAACGATATGGAAAACGACGATGTATAAATTATATAGTTGATGTATGAGTTATATAAGCGTTGTACACCTCTTGTATAAGCGTTGTATAAGTTGTACGTTCGATATATAAGTTGTATATGCGTTGTAAAAATTATATATGTGTTGAAATAGAAGTGAAATGCTATATATATATATATATATATACACGCCCCTCGTCCACAAACCATGGACGATATTTATTGGTTGTGATTGGTGTGAAAATTGATTGATAGCGAATGGTTGATTGGAATTGTTTGGGGTTGGAATTGATTTATTGTGGTTGAAAAATACCCGTTTGTGGTTGTGAAATATTTGGTTGAAACCACATAGGAATAGTTTGTGGAAATGAAAAAAATATACATGCCGCCTGCGTGTGAACTAGATGCATGATTCCCCATTGTCAAAAGCTGCGAGGCTTTAAGGTAAGCGAGGAGCCGTACTAGGGACGGTCCCGGTTTTAACTACCCTGCCGTTATGCTGCCGAAATTTTGAATAATATTCATGTGTTAGAATTATTTTCATTTGTCGAAACTATATTTATTCGTTGAATAGAAAACCTTCATGTGTTGAATCGAAATTCATTCGTTGAATTGAAATTCTTGTGTTGAATGGTATTCACGTTTTAAATATAAAAATCACCTTTTTATATATATATATATATAAACTATAGAACCTTCATGTGTTGAATCGATATTCATTCGTTGAATTGAAATTCATGTGTTGAATGGTATTCTTGTTTTAAATATAAAAATCACATTTTTACTCTATATATATAAACCATAGAAAACCTTCATGTGTTGAATCGAAATTCATTCGTTGAATTGAAATTCATGTGTTGAATGGTATTCGCGTTTTAAATATAAAAATCACCTTTTTATCTATATATATAAACTATAGAAAACCTTCATGTGTTGAATCGAAATTCATTCGTTGAATTGAAATTCATGTGTTGAATGGTATTCGTGTTTTAAATATAAAAATCACCTTTTTATCTATATATATAAACTATAGAAAACCTTCATGTGTTGAATCGAAATTCATTCGTTGAATTGAAATTCATGTGTTGAATGGTATTCATATTTTGAAAGAAATTGTTTTATAATAAAAATCAAATTGGTATCATCGATATGAACTATATAAAATAATCTTGTTTTGAAAGAAATTGTTTTATAATAAAAATCCAATTTTTATCACTTATATTAACTATATAAAATAGTCGAGTTTTGAAATAAATTGTTTTACATTAAAAATCACATTTTTAGTATATACATGAATTGTTAAAAATAGTGAAGTGTTGAAATAGAAGACAGTAAGATAAATATATAATTTTTATCAAATGTAAGAAAAGAATATAGCTTTGAAATCGAAGAATCGATATATATATATATAAATAGAATTAAAATATATCGAATAACGACGCTGTAGTTCGTATTTTGAAATCGAAACTTCAAACGATTATACCGGGAGATCCGACCGTCGGATTTTCCCAAAACTGGAACCGTTGGATTCATTTTGAAAAGATCTTTCTAATGATGTAAATTTTGTGAAGATCCAACGGTTAGATTTTCAGATATGCATAAATCAAATCTGAAGAAAAACAGCGCCACGGCCGCGTTATGGCCCGAAGCGTCGTTTCGAATAAATTGGCTATTGTAAAATAAATAAAAAAAGCGATAAATCATTATAAAATATTATAAACGATATGGATGTGAAATTTAGAAACTAACTGAAGGTTGGCTAAGTCGAATGGTTTCTTGGGTATTGATCTGATGTTGGTTTCGGCCTTCGGGGTTAATATTTGGGAAATCGCTCTCTTACTGATTGAAGGTTAGTGACTAATGAATTGAAATGATGCGTAGTAGTGTTTGTGTAGCGCTTGTTTATTATATACGCGAGTTGCTCAGAAAGACCGGGTTTATCCCTTTCTGAATAACTGAATCGACGATAAGAAATCGAAGATGAAGACGGTGGTTGAAGACCAGAGATCTTCACCTCGTTTGGATGGTAACCGAGGTCCTGATTGGGAGGCATCCTGAAATATGGATAATGAGTGGTGATCATCCAGACGTACGTGGTGATCGATGGGTTTGCGAGGTATATAGTGCCTCCGGTTTCGTTCAGACCCAGAACGGACTTGTAAATGGACTGTGTGTCTGACATTGGATTTTAGTATATGTTGATTGATCTCTATTAAATATACATCTGTTTGGCGGAGGAGAATTTATTCTTTTGCTTAACGCCCTTCTCTGAAACGCATGAGCTCAGAGGTTGTATATCGATGGATATCAGTCGCATGGCATGAATTGCTAGTGTGGCATGCCTAAGTGGCAAATGATCAGGGCTTCTGTTGAAAAGCAAAGTCTTGTGGTGATGATCAAAGCACCTCCTGTGTGGTGTAGCTTTGTGTATAACGTGAATTCGCGAGCCTCACACCCCGGTATGAACCAGAAATGGGAGAAGGACCTCAGGGAGGGCATGCGTTTCTTTCTAGCTAGGAGTTGTGTCAGTGTTTTTACACGGCCTGACATTTTACTTATGTGGATGATGGATAGCGAGGCGCCTCGGATATATCGGTCGATCCGGGACCGATGGAGTCATTCGTTGGCTCATTTACGCCCCATAGGGCGGAGAAACGTAGTGTTCAGGAATTTTAATCCACATCGGTGGACCGGCCATGTCGCTCCAAGGGCCACCCGAGTCTGGGCCCTGAGACATGGGCTAGATTGTCTCGAAGTCGGTGAGGACTATCTTTTGCCTTGGTTCATGACGGAAATCCAATTTCCAAATACGTGACTGTGCGGTTTTGATTGTATACCTATATTTGGCGACATAGTGGCATGGGACGCTCATGTCGTCTATGATTGATAGTTATGATTTGAAATTGTTATTGAAACATATAAACACTAGTAATAATATCAAATGCTTTTGTTTTATTCGTATCAAGCATATTTTGGCCATTATAAGGTAAAACTCTATCCTCCGGTTTGCGTTGCATTGTGTGATGGGAACTGAGTCTTATAATGGCTTCATTTTTATAAAAAGCATTGCGATGCTTAAAAGAATTATTTGTTTTAAAGCACTGGCGATCCGATGGAGTAAACCCGTTCCACGAAAGTGGCGTGGTCCTGTGATTATCCATATTATAAATGTGTTGAGTAGATTTCTCATACCAATCTCATGACTGACTCGTAGTTTGTTTCACTTTCAAACTCGGGTGCCCCTTTTTCTACACGGGCAGCCTTGTATTCAGGTTTAGCAGGCTTTATCCGGATAGCTGGAGCTGAAGATGGATTCTATCATTTATCTCTTTTTATGCTGTTCAGCTCCTGTTGTACATATTATGTTTATTTCCGCTGTAGACATTTATGTGTAGCTGAACTGTATTTGTACTAAGTATGATCCTGTATACTGTGTAACTCTGATGATTACGTTTATACAGTATATTCTATTGTGCATTATCTGGTATATTTATTTATTTCTGTTCTGCTATTATCTGTTTCTAAGTTATATTCCAAGGATTACCCTTGCCGCCGTCGGTACGGGGTTTGGGGTCGTCTCATTTGGTATCAGAGCTTTGGTTAAGCTTAGTTCTGGAATATAACATATTAACGAACTCGTAAGAAAATAGAACCAGTAGTGTTCTAGGACGGTTAACTCATTATAGATAGGATCAGTAATATCCTAGTATGAGTAGCAGAATGAAATAACACCTAGATAGACACATTTGCATTCAAGTATTTGTCTCTATATTTTGAAATATCTTTTCTGTGACCTGACACTTGATCTGCTATTTGCAGAAGTACTAGAAAATGAGTGCCAGAAACAGAAGAAGTAATACTGACCCGGATATTGAAACTCTATTCATGAAATATAGAAATCTGGGTGGAAAACCCTTCTCGGGTGAAGAATCAATTATGAAAACACAAGCCTGGATTCGTTCGGCTGAGAAAATCTTTGAAGGATTAAAGCTGAGAGATGACCAGAAAAGATTATTGGCGTCCTGGGCACTCAAAGACGAAGCTTTGTTCTGGTGGGATTCAGTTATCAAGGATAATCCAGAAGGTGATCACCTGGGATAGATTCAAAGTGATTTTCCTGGAAAGATTTACTCCTCCTGAAGCGATTGAGCGACTATGTGATTAATTTTCTTATTTGATACAAGGAGATATGACCATTCCAGAATATCATAAGAAATTCAACAAACTTTCTCACTTTGCTCCCCATCTAATTCAAAATACGAAGAGAAAGAATCTGAGATTTATTAACGGGCTTCAAAGGAAATACCAGAACAAAGTAATGGAGCATGTGAAGCTTCCTTTTTCAGAAATGATTTATATGGCTTATCAGTATGAAGATCTCCATAAGAAAGGCATGTTGCGCTACGAAGAGGAAGTCAGTTCTAGTAATAAAGTTGAGTCTGAAACTGATCGTCCTGAGGCCAGTACGATGTCTAAGGTGAGCAAGAAGCCCAAGGACAATCGGAAAAGGGCCAGATCTGAGAAAGAGCCAGTAACAACCGCCATATGCAATAACTGCCATAAGCAAGGTCAATTGCAAGGAAAATGCAAATCTTTAAAGAAGCAAAGAAAGGAAGGATCTAAATCTAATAAGAGGGCTCATGAGGGCAGAGGATGCCATAAGTGCCACCAGACCGGTCATATTGCGAAAAATTGCCCGTTGTTCGTAAAACCTGAAGCAGTGCATGTAAATAAAGTGGCAGAAGTGCCTGCATCTTCGTCTGCCCAAGAAGGGTCTGATGTTTTAGAAGGCACGCTCAATGTCAAGAACATTCCAGTTAAAGTACTATTTGATACTGGCGCGTCACGGAGCTTTATTGCAAAGAGTGCAGTCAAGAAGTTGGATTTGAAATTGAAGAAGCTCAAAGAACCAATGACTATCCAAAATCCAGTTGGGGGTTCCATCGATCTCAGTTGGGTTTGTGGGGTGCCTGTCTCCTTTTCCTTCTATAAATTCCCTACTATCTCTATCGTCATGAATTTTACTGAATTCGATCTTATTCTGGGATTGGATTGGCTAACCAGATATGAGGCAGAGGTTAGATGCACCGAGAGAGTTGATAAGGCAAAGGCCCAATTAGGGAATTATATAACCATACCATGTGAAGGCCCGAATTCAAATAGAAAGGACTTCTGGGCAGCTTTGGATGTTTCTCCAGCTCAAATAGAAAATATCCCTGAAGTCACAGAGAATATTCCCGACCTAGTGAAAGATATTCCTGTCGTCAAAAATTATGCGGATGTGTTTGAAGAAGTTGTTCACTTACCTCCGCAGAGGGAAATTGATTTCAAGATCGCTTTGATTCCGAATGCAAGGCCAGTAGTTCACGCTATTCGAAGAATGTCCTTGAAAGAGAAAGAAGAACTTGACAATCAAACACAATAGCTAGTATGGAAGGGTCTGATCAGGCCTAGTTTCTCTGATTGGGGAGCAGCAGTGGTGTTTGTCCCAAAATCAGACGGTACTCTGCGACTATGTGTGGATTATCGCGATTTGAACAAGCAGACGATAAAGAACAAATATCCATTGCCGCGAGTCGATGATTTATTGGATCGTCTGAATGGAGCACAAGTGTTTTCAAGGATGGACTAAGCTACAGGCTTCCATCAGCTTCGAATTGCCGAAGAGTGTGTTCCAATGACAGCATTCAGAGGTCCAGACTTATTCTACGAGTGGTTAGTAATGTCGTTCGGCTTATGTAACGCTCCAGCATACTTCGTCGATTTGATGAATAGAGTGTTCAGAGGAGTCCTGAATAAATTTGTTCTGGTTTTTATTGACGATATTCTAGCCTTCTCTAAATCAAAGGCCGAACATGAAAAGCATCTGGAATAGGTTCTGGAAATTCTGAGAAGGAACGTTCTAAAAGCCAAACTATCCAAATGCATATTCTGGCAAGATGAAGTAAAATTTCTGGGCCATGTCGTATCAAAAGAAGGAATTGCTGTGGATCCAAGTAAACTCACAGCTATTCAAAATTGGAAACAGCCCAGTACTCCAACAGAGGTTCGCAGTTTTCTTGGATTGGCTAGTTATTACCGGAAGTTCGTTAAAAACTTTTCGAAGATATCTGGTCACTTAACGAAGCTTACAAAGAAGCACTCTAAATTCAAATGGACTCCAGAAAGTGAGGAGGCTTTTTAAGAGCTAAAGTTAAGATTAACGACTGCCACAGTGTTAACGATTATTGACGGCAATCAGGATTTAAAAGTCTGGACTGATGCTTCTAGAGAAGGCCTTGGCGCAGTGTTGATGCAAAGGGGTCAAGTGATTGCTTATGCTAGCCGTCCGCTGAAGCCACACGAGAAAAACTATGTAACTCATGATCTTGAGTTATTGGCTATCGTATTCTCTTTGAAAATCTGGAGGCACTATCTTCTGGGTGAGAGATTTGAACTGTTTACAGATCACCAGTCGTTAAAGTATCTGTTCACCCAGAAAGACTTGAATCTGAGGCAACAACGTTGGCTAGAATTCCTTGCAGCATACGATTTTGAGATTATATACACTCCAGGGAAAGCCAATGTCGTGGCCGATGCGTTAAGCCGAAAGAATGAAATGATCGCCAGTTTTATCATTGCGACTTCTTTAATTGAAAAGATATCGGCTCTCCAAAAGGACGACCAATTTATTAAAGGAATGAGTCAGCGAATTCGTGAAGGCAATGCTTCGGATTTCCAGCTCGACAGCGAAGGAATTCTGAGGTTACAAGGACGAATTTGTGTTCCAGAAATTCCTGAACTCAGAAGAGATGTGCTTGATGAATGCCACAAATCTAAGCTCAGTATCCATCCAGGTGTGAGTAAAATGTATAATGATATCAAGCGAACATTCTGGTGGAAGTCGTTAAAAAGAGACATCTCGATATATGTTAGTCGATGCCCTACTTGCCAGCTAGTCAAAAGCGACCAACAGAAACTGGCTGGATTGTTACAACCGCTAGACGTTCCAGGCTGGAAGTGGGAACACATTTCCATGGACTTCATAGATGGTTTTCCCAGAACCAAAAAAGGAAATGACAGTATTTGGGTGATCGTAGATCGCTTCACGAAGACCGCCCATTTCATACCTGTCAGATCAAACAGAACTGCTTAGAGTCTGGCGCAGATATACTTCAAGGAAATTGTAAGGCTACATGGAGTGCCGCTCAGTATAGTTAGTGATAGAGATACAATATTTACTAGCAAATTCTGGGAGGCATTTCAAGTAGAGCTGGGAACAAAGCTGAACCTAAGCACCGCCTATCATCCTCAGACAGATGGTCAGACTGAGAGGGTGAATCGTATTTTAGAAGATCTATTGCAGGCTTGTGTTCTAGATTTCGGTGGATCATGGGAAGACCATCTATATTTGGCTGAATTCTCATATAACAACAACTACCAGGCGAGCCTGACAATGTCGCCATTCGAAGCATTGTATGGTAGACCGTGCCGATCCCCTGCTTGTTGGGTCGAACCCGGCAATAGACTTGTGTTAGGGCCTGATATGATCCGAGAAGCTGCCGACAAAGTCGATTTTATTAAGAAGCGATTACTCGCTGCTCAAAGCCGACAAAAGAGCTATGCCGATAGGAGAAGAAGAGATATATCATTTGTTGTTGGCGACTATGTATATTTGAAAGTATCGCCGATGAGAGGAGTTATCCGGTTCGGTAAAACCGGGAAGTTGGCGCCCAAATTCATTGGTCTGTTTCCTATTCTGGAACGGATCGGAACTCTCGCTTATAGGGTTAAATTGCCTGATTGGTTGTCTGGAGTGCATGATGTATTTCACATATCTCAACTTCGAAAGCATGTTCATGATCCAGACTTGATCGTGTAAGAAGCAGTGCAACAGGATATTGAAATTACTCCAGAATTAGCCGTGGGAAGAGAGCCGCTAAAGATCGTTGGCAAAGAAACCAAAGAGCTGAGGAACAAGAAAGTTCACTTGGTCAAAGTGCAATGGAGTGGAGATCCGCGAGATTGTACTTGGGAAACTGAGGAGAGCATTCAAAAAGCCTATCCTAAGTGTCGAGTAGATATCTCTGACTGACTCCGGTGCAAGGTACATTTACCATACTTTACATTACCAATTAGTTCTATACTCTGTTGTTATTTTCTTTCCATGGATGTGCATATTTAATTCTATAGTCTGAATGATTTTAAAAGAGTATAGAAATTGATTAGTATATTTTTGAAAAGTTAAAAACAACTTGATTGATTGTTTGTGTTGTGTGATAGTAGAGTTGATTAACTAAATTATCGAAACGATAGTTAATTTAATTAATAAGAGAATGAATGGTAGGATTTATTCGATTAAATCACACATTGAACTGATTAGAGATAGATAGAAATATATACTTGTGCATTATATATGTTTGAACAGGTAAATGGATTAGCTGTTGAGTAAAGATTTTATTTGCGTGCCCGACAAATAGGTAAACCTTAATGAGTTGGATGCGAAATATTATTATATCAACTCCTGTGAATGTCGTTGGATGCGGAGTGCTGGTTATTCTGTGTGTAATAATAAACGTCGCCATAGGATAGTAACAATTAATTTTGAACTACACTGCATGGCATACTTCTGAAGATAGGCATACTTCATCATATACCACATAAGCACTTGGAGCTTGTGTGATGAGGTGGAAGATTTACCATATGAGCGAGAGGCTTGTATGGCGATGACTATATTTTACAGGTTGAACTGATGACTGATATGGACTATTTAAATTGTAACGATAAAATTGCCAGATTAATAAAATCCCCACACGGGTCTGGAGTTGACAATAATCACGTCTCTTTAGTTATTAGATATGGCACATGGACTATTTATTTCCCACACGGGATGAGGTGACGAGGATTTATCCTCTGGAGCAATTAAAATATACACTCCCTCAGGCTTTGACAGGGTGACGAGAATTTATTCTCTGGAGTTATTATCTATACACGCTCCCCTGTAAACACCAGATTATATCACTATAAATATGTGTATGCTTATTAGGATTTATTGGGTACCTAATACGGCCCAATAAATTTCCAAACCTCTCCCCGTACAAAGGAGGTTATGGAGAAATTTTTCGAAATTTCCGGGTGTTAGCTAAATTTTTGAAGAATTTGAAAATTCTCAGAAATTGAAAAGTTGGAGAATGGAAGGCAGATTGAACGTAGAGTTGATTAATCAAACCACTTTCAACTTTGTTCCTTTTCGGGGACGAAAAGTTTTAAGTGGGGGAGATTGTAACGACCCGGAAAATCTGAACCAATTTAAAAATTTTAAATTGGTTAAAATAATGGATTTTAAATATTTTAAATAATAGCAATGAAAAGTGAGTTTGAATCGACGTTTGAAAACGAATTTAATTAATTCTAATTATAAACAAAGCCTGAAATGGCGTGGTAGTTTCAAAATTTGAATTCAAACTTTGACTGACTGTACCGGGTGCAAAACAAAACGGATTTGAGTGAAACCAAAAATATTTAAATCTGTTAGTGAATACCTTTCTAACGAATCTGAAAAATCGAAGTTTCATAGCGGAAAGCAAAAGTTATGGCCAAATGAATTTTCAGAAAGGTCGCTATGGAATTTATATAGCCCGTGAAATTGGCCATTTTACAAACGGTCTCAGAATTCGACGAAACCACTTTTGTTGGATCCGGGATGCGAAGTTATTGCTAGGTTTCAAATTTCATAATTTTTGAAGCTAGTATGTGAGTGTGGCAAAGGAAAACGTGTTTTGGTCAATTATAGTTAAATTGGATCGACCAGAAATAGGCCTTTTTGCAAACGGTCTCAGAATTCGACGAAACTAGTTTTGTTGGGACCGTATCGTCAAAACATAGCCAAATTTATTTTTCTGGAATTTTTCGAATCAGTTTGTGGCCCTGGCAAATTGAAATGTACGTTCAAATCGAATATTGAATGTTTTATATTTTAATTTGAATGGAAACTGACTGAAACAGTCGAATGGGCCTTCGAAACATATCCCATTGTTTTCGGAATGGGGGTAAAACGCTATGGACGACAGTCGTTTGGTTTGAATTGGTGTTCATGTGTGACAAGGGGTATTTTTGAGAATTTAAAAATATATAAATAAAAAAAATGATTGGTTGGTCATTTTCTCTCTCCCCGTCATTTATCTGGAAACCCCCCCCCCCCCCCCGAACGACGGCTGCACTTCCAACCTTCCCCCTCATTTTCCGATCGATCCAAGAAGAATTAGCCCCACCTCCAGTTAGGGATTTTGTAGAGCTTCGAATCCTCTTCAAATCCATAGCAACCTCACCCCCTATCGTTCGCCGTACCTCGAGTTTCGAGCCCAGGAAGATCTGGACTTTCCGCCGCTGCCATGAACCCTAGGGTCCACCGAGTCTGACCGCTCCAACCCCCGTTCAGGCGCCTCTCGACCCTCTTCCAGGTGGCGCAGGCTGATCGGGTCCAAACTACACAGATTGATAGAAAATTGCAAACCTAGTTTTGAAGAATTTTTGAAGGTAACGCCTGTGGTTTATTTAATCTGATTTTAACACCTTTAAACTGTTGCAAACTTTGAAAAATCATATCTTTTTCGTTTCTTGACGAAATTCAGTGAAACAAGAGACAGTGGACTCGTGTGGACGTCTTCTACCTTCTAGAAGAGACCGCTTATTTTTCTGAGCCTTCTGCTATTTTTGGTGGAGTGGAACCCAATGTGAGATTTCTAATTTATAAACGATATGGAAAACGACGATGTATAAAATATATAGTCGATGTATGAGTTATATAAGCGTTGTACACCTCTTATATAAGCATTGTATAAGTTGTACGTTCGATATATAAGTTGTATATGCATTGTAAAAATTATATATGTGTTGAAATAGAAGTGAAATGCTATATATATATATATATATACTCCCCTCGTCCACAAACCATGGACGATATTTATTGGTTGTGATTGGTGTGAAAATTGATTGATAGCGAATGGTTGATTGGAATTGTTTGTGGTTGGAATTGATTGATTGTGGTTGAAAAATACCCGTTTGTGGTTGTGAAATATTTGGTTGAAACCACATAGGATTAGTTTGTGGAAATGAAAAAAAAATATACATGCCGCCTGCGTGCGAACTAGATGCATGATTCCCCATCGTCCAAAGTTGCGAGGCTTTAAGGAAGAGCGAGGAGCCGTACTAGGGACGGTCCCGGTTTTAACTACCCTACCGTTATGCTGCCGAAATTTTGAATAATATTCATGTGTTAGAATTATTTTCATTTGTCGAAACTATATTTATTCGTTGAATAGAAAACCTTCATGTGTTGAATCGAAATTCATTCGTTGAATTGAAATTCATGTGTTGAATGGTATTCGCGTTTTAAATATAAAAATCACCTTTTTATCTATATATATAAACTATAGAACCTTCATGTGTTGAATCGATATTCATTCGTTGAATTGAAATTCATGTGTTGAATGGTATTCGTGTTTTAAATATAAAAATCACATTTTTACTCTATATATATAAACTATAGAAAACCTTCATGTGTTGAATCGAAATTCATTCGTTGAATTGAAATTCATGTGTTGAATGGTATTTGCATTTTAAATATAAAAATCACCTTTTTATCCATATATATAAACTATAGAAAACCTTCATGTGTTGAATCGAAATTCATTCGTTGAATTGAAATTCATTCGTTGAATTGAAATTCATGTGTTGAATGGTATTCGCGTTTTAAATATAAAAATCACCTTTTTATCTATATATATAAACTATAGAAAACCTTCATGTGTTGAATCGAAATTCATTCGTTGAATTGAAATTCATGTGTTGAATGGTATTCATATTTTGAAAGAAATTGTTTTATAATAAAAATCAAATTTGTATCATCGATATGAACTATATAAAATAATCTTGTTTTGAAAGAAATTGTTTTATAATAAAAATCCAATTTTTATCACCTATATTAACTATATAAAATAGTCGAGTTTTGAAATAAATTGTTTTACATTAAAAATCACATTTTTAGTATATACATGAATTGTTAAAAATAGTGAATTGTTGAAATAGAAGACAGTTAGATAAAAATATAATTTTTATCAAATGTATGAAAAGAATATAGCTTTGAAATCGAAAAATCGATATATATATATAAATAGAATTAAAATATATCGAATAACGACGCTGTAGTTCGTATTTTGAAATGGAAACTTCAAACGATTATACCGGGACATCCGACCGTCGGATTTTCCCGAAACTGGAACCGTTGGATTCGTTTTGAAAAGATCTTTCTAATGATGTAAATTTTGTGAAGATCCAACGGTTAGATTTTCAGATGTGTGTAAATCAAATCTGAAGAAAAACAGCGCCACGGCCGCGTTATGGCCTGAAGCGTCGTTTCGAATAAATTGGCTATTGTAAAATAAATAAAAATAGCGATAAATTGTTATAAAATATTATAAACGATATGGATGTGAAATTTAGAAACTAACTGAAGGTTGGCTAAGTCGAATGGTTTCTTGGGTCTTGATCTGATGTTGGTTTCGGCCTTCGGGGTTAATATTTGGGAAATCGCTCTCTTACTGATTGACGGTTAGTGACTAATGAATTGAAATGATGCGTAGTAGTGTATGGGTAGCACTTGTTTATTATGTACGCGAGTTGCTCAGAAAGACCGGGTTTATCCCATTCTGAATAACTGAATCGACGATAAGAAATCGAAGATGAAGACGGTGGTCGAAGATCGGAGATCTTCACCTCGTTTGGATGGTAACTGAGGTCCTGATTGGGAGGCATCCCGAAATATGGATAATGAGTGGTGATCGTCCAGACGTACGTGGTGATCGATGGGTTTGCGAGGAATATAGTGCCTCCAGTTTCGATCAGACCCAGAATGGACTTGTAAATGGACTGTGTGTCTGACATTGGATTTTATTCTGTGTTGATTGATCTCTATTAAATATACATCTCTTTGGCGGCGGAGAATTTATTCTTTTGCTTAACGCCCTTCTCTGAAACGCACGAGCTCAGAGGTTGTATATCGATGGATATCAGTCGCATGGCATGAATTGCTAGTGTGGCATGCCTAAGTGGCAAATGATCAGGGCTTCTGTTGAAAAGCAAAGTCTTGTGGTGATGATCAAAGCACCGCCTGTGTGGTGTAGCTTTGTGTATAACGTGAATTCGCGAGCCTCACACCCCGGTATGAACCAGAAACGGGAGAAGGACCTCAGGAAGGGCATGCGTTTCTTTCTAGCTAGGAGTTGTGTCGGTGTTTTTACACGGCCTAACATTTTACTTATGTGGATGATGGATAGCGAGGCGCCTCGGATATATCGGTCGATCCGGGACCGATGGAGTCATTCGTTGGCTCATTTACGCCCCATAGGGCGGAGAAACGTAGTGTTCAGGAATTTTAATCTACATCGGTGGACCGGCCCTGTCGCTCCAAGGGCCCACCTGAGTCTGGGCCCTGAGACATGGGCTAGATTGTCTCGAAGTCGGTAAGGACTATCTTTTGCCTTGGTTCATGACGGAAATCCAATTTCCAAATACGTGACTGTGCGGTTTTGATTGTATACCTATATTTGGCGACATAGTGGCATGGGACGCTCATGTCGTCTATGATTGATAGTTATGATTTGAAATTGTTATTGAAACATATAAACACTAGTAATAATATCAAATGCTTTTATTTTATTCGTATCAAGCATATTTTGGCCATTATAAGGTAAAACTCTATCCTCTGGTTTGCGTTGCATTGTGTGATGGGAACTGAGTCTTATAATGGCTTCATTTTTATAAAATGCATTGCGATGCTTAAAAGAATTATTTGTTTTAAAGCACTGGCGATCCGATGGAGTAAACCCATTCCACGAAAGTGGCGTGGTCCTGTGATTAGCCATATTATAAATGTGTTGAGTAGATTTCTCATACCAGTCCCATGACTGACTCATAGTTTGTTTCACTTTCAAACTCGGATGCCCCTTTTTCTACACGGGCAGCCTTGTATTCCGGTTTTGCAGGCTTTATCCGGATAGCTGGAGTTGAAGATGGATTCTATCATTTACCTCTTTTTATGCTGTTCAGCTCCTATTGTACATATTATGTTTATTTCCGCTGTAGACATTTATGTGTAGCTGAACTGTATTTGTACTAAGTATGATCCTGTATACTGTATAACTCTGATGATTACGTTTATCCAGTATATTCTATTGTGCATTATCTGGTGTATTTATTTATTTCTGTTCCGCTATTATCTGTTTCTGTGTTATATTCCAAGGATTACCCTTGCCGCCGTCGGTACGGGGTTTGGAGTCGTCTCATTTGGTATCAGAGCTTTGGTTAAGCTTAGTTCTGGAATATAACATATTAACGAACTCGTCAGAAAATAGAACCAGTAGTGTTCTAGGACGGGTAACTCATTACAGATAGGATCAGTAATATCCTAGTATGAGTAGCAGAATGAAATAACATCTAGATAGACACATTTGCATTCAAGTATTTGTCTCTATATTTTGAAATATCTTTTTTGTGACCTGACACTTGATCTGCTATTTGCAGAAGTACTAGAAAATGAGTGCCAGAAACAGAAGAAGTAATACTGAACGGGATATTGAAGCTCTATTCATGAAATATAGAAATCTAGGTGGAAAACCCTTCTCGGGTGAAGAATCAATTATGAAAACACAAGCCTGGATTCGTTCGGCTGAGAAAATCTTTGAAGGATTAAAGCTGAGAGATGACCAGAAAAGATTATTGGCATCCTGGGCACTCAAAGACGAAGCTTTGTTCTGGTGGGATTCAGTTATCAAGGATAATCCAGAAGGTGATATCACCTGGGATAGATTCAAACTGATTTTCCTGGAAAGATTTACTCCTCCTAAAGCGATCGAGCAACTATGTGATGAATTTTCTTGTTTGATACAAGGAGATATGACCATTCCAGAATATCATAAGAAATTCAACGAACTTTTTCAGTTTGCTCCCCATCTAATTCAAAATACGAAGAGAAAGAATCTGAGATTTATTAACGGGCTTCAAAGGAAATACCAGAACAAAGTAATGGGGCATGTGAAGCTTCCTTTTTCAGAAATGATTTATATGGCTTATCAGTATGAAGATCTCCATAAGAAAGGCATGTTGCGCTACGAAGAGGAAGTCAGTTCTAGTAATAAAGTTGAGTCTGAAACTGATCGTCCTGAGGCCAGTACGATGTCTAAGGTGAGCAAGAAGCCCAAGGACAATCGGAAAAGGGCCAGATCTGAGAAAGAGCCAGTAACAACTGCCATATGCAATAACTGCCATAAGCAAGGTCATTTGCAAGGAAAATGCAAATCTTTAAAGAAGCAAAGAAAGGAAGGATCTAAATCTAATAAAAGGGTTCATGAGGGCAGAGGATGCCATAAGTGCCACCAGACCGGTCATATTGCGAAAAATTGCCCGTTGTTCGTAAAACCTGAAGCAGTGCATGTAAATGAAGTGGAAGAAGTGCCTGCATCTTCGTTTGCCCAGGAAGGGTCTGATGTTTTAGAAGGCACGCTCAATGTCAAGAACATTCCAGTTAAAGTATTGTTTGATACTGGCGCGTCACGAAGCTTTATTGCAAAGTGTGCAGTCAAGAAGTTGGATTTGAAATTGAAGAAGCTCAAAGAACCAATGACTGTCCAAAATCCAGTTGGGGGTTCCATCGATCTCAGTTGGGTTTGTGGGGTGCCTATCTCTTTTTCCTGCTATAAATTCCCTACTATCTCTATCGTCATGAATTTTACTGAATTCGATCTTATTCTGGGATTGGATTTGCTAACCAGATATGAGGAAGAGGTTAGATGTGCCGAGAGAGTTGTTAAGGCAAAGGCCCAATCAGGGAATTATATAACCATACCCTGTGAAGGCCCGAATTCAAATAGAAAGGACTTCTGGGCAGCTTTGGATGTTTCTCCAGCTCAAATAGAAAATATCCCTGAAGTCACAGAGAATATTCCCGACCTAGTGAAAGATATTCCTGTCGTCAAAAATTATGCGGATGTGTTTGAAGAAGTTGTTCACTTACCTCCGCAGAGGGAAATTGATTTCAAGATCGCTTTGATTCCGAATGCAAGGCCAGTAGTTCACGCTATTCGAAGAATGTCCTTGAAAGAGAAAGAAGAACTTGACAATCAAACACGATAGCTAGTATGGAAGGGTCTGATCAGGCCTAGTTTCTCTGATTGGGGAGCAGTAGTGGTGTTTGTCCCAAAATCAGACGGTACTCTGCGACTATGTGTGGATTATCGCGATTTGAACAAGCATACGATAAAGAACAAATATTCATTGCCGCGAATCGATGATTTATTGGATCGTTTGAATGGAGCACAAGTGTTTTCAAGGATGGACTTAGCTATAGGCTTCCATCAGCTTCGAATTGCCGAAGAGTGTGTTCCAATGATAGCATTCAGAGGTCCAGACTTATTCTACGAGTGGTTAGTAATGCCGTTCGGCTTATGTAACGCTCCAGCATACTTCGTCGATTTGATGAATAGAGTGTTCAGAGGAGTCCTGAATAAATTTGTTTTGGTTTTTATTGATGATATTCTAGTCTTCTCTAAATCAAAGGCCGAACATGAAAAGCATCTGGAACAGGTTCTAGAAATTCTGAGAAGGAACGTTCTAAAAGCCAAACTATCCAAATGCATATTCTGGCAAGATGAAGTAAAATTTCTGGGCCATGTCGTATCAAAAGAAGGAATTGCTGTGGATCCAAGTAAAATCACAGCTATTCAAAATTGGAAACAGCCCAGTACTCCAACAGAGGTTCGCAGTTTTCTTGGATTGGCTAGTTATTACCGGAAGTTCATTAAAAACTTTTCGAAGATATCTGGTCACTTAACGAAGCTTACAAAGAAGCACTCTAAATTCAAATGGACTCCAGAAAGTGAGGAGGCTTTTGAAGAGCAAAAGTTAAGATTAACGACTGCTCCAGTGTTAACCATTATTGACGGCAATTAGGATTTAAAAGTCTGGACTGATGCTTCTAGAGAAGGCCTTGGCGCAGTGTTGATGCAAAGGGGTCAAGTGATTGCTTATGCTAGCCGTCGGCTGAAGCCACACGAGAAAAACTATGTAACTCATGATCTTGAGTTATTGGCTATCGTATTCTCTTTGAAAATCTGGAGGCACTATCTTCTGGGTGAGAGATTTGAACTGTTTACAGATCACCAGTCGTTAAAGTATCTGTTCACCCAGAAAGACTTGAATCTGAGGCAGCAACGTTGGCTAGAATTCCTTCAAGCATACGATTTTGAGATTATATACACTCCAGGGAAAGCCAATGTCGTGGCCGATGCGTTAAGCCGAAAGAATGAAATGACCGCCAGTTTTATCGTTGCGACTTCTTTAATTGACAAGATATCGGCTCTCTAAAAGGACGACCAATTTATTAAAGGAATGAGTCAGCGAATTCGTGAAGGCAATGCTTCGGATTTCCAGCTCGACAGCGAAGGGATTCTGAGGTTACAAGGACGAATTTATGTTCCAGAAATTCCTGAACTCAGAAGAGATGTGCTTGATGAATGCCACAAATCTAAGCTCAGTATCCATCCGGTGTGAGTAAAATGTATAACGATATCAAGCGAACATTCTGGTGGAAGTCGTTAAAAAGAGACATCTCGATATATGTTAGTCGATGCCCTACTTGCCAGCTAGTCAAAAGCGACCAACAGAAACTGGCTGGATTGTTACAACCGTTAGACGTTCCAGGCTGGAAGTGGGAACACATTTCCATGGACTTCATAGATGGTTTGCCCAGAACCAGAAAAGGAAATGACAGTATTTGGGTGATCGTAGATCGCTTCACGAAGACCGCCCATTTCATACCTGTCAGATCAAATAGAACTGCTCAGAGTCTGGCGCAGATATACTTCAAGGAAATTGTAAGGCTACATGGAGTGCCGCTCAGTATAGTTAGTGATAGAGATACAATATTTACTAGCAAATTCTGGGAGGCATTTCAAGTAGAGCTGGGAACAAAGCTGAACCTAAGCACTGCCTATCATCCTCAGACAGATGGTCAGATTGAGAGGGTGAATCGTATTTTAGAAGATCTATTGCGAGCTTGTGTTCTAGATTTCGGTGGATCGTGGGAAGACCATCTACGTTTGGCTGAATTCTCATATAACAACAGCTACCAGGCGAGCTTGACAATGTCGCCATTCGAAGCATTGTATGGTAGACCGTGTCGATCCCCTGCTTGTTGGGTCGAGCCCGGTAATAGACTTGTGTTAGGGCCTGATATGATCCGAGAAACTGCCGATAAAGTCGGTTTTATTAAGAAGCGATTACTCGCCGCTCAAAGCCGACAAAAGAGCTATGCCGATAGGAGAAGAAGAGATATATCATTTGTTGTTGGCGACTATGTATATTTGAAAGTATCGCCGATAAGAGGAGTTATCCGGTTCGGTAAAACCAGGAAGTTGGCGCCCAAATTCATTGGTCCGTTTTCTATTCTGGAACGGATCGGAACTCTCGCTTATAGGGTTAAATTGCCTGATTGGTTGCCTGGAGTGCATGATGTATTTAACATATCTCAACTTCGAAAGCACGTTCATGATCCAGACTTGATCGTGGAAGAAGCAGCTCAACAGGATATTGAAATTACTACAGAATTAGCTGTGAGAAGAGAGCCGCTAAAGATCATTGGCAAAGAAACCAAAGAGCTGAGGAACAAGAAAGTTCACTTGGTCAAAGTGCAATGGAGTGGAGATCCGCGAGATTGTACTTAGGAAACTGAGGAGAGCATTCAGAAAGCCTATCCTAAGTGTGGAGTAAATATCTCTAACTGACTCCGGTGCAAGGTACATTTACCATACTTTACATTACCAATTAGTTCTCTACTCTGTTGTTATTTTCTTTCCATGGATGTGCATTTTTAATTCTATAGTCTGAATGATTTAAAAAGAGTATAGAAATTGATTAGTATATTTTTGAAAAGTTAAAAACAATTTGATTGATTGTTTGTGTTGTGTGATAGTAGAGTTGATTAATTAAATTATCGAAACGATAGTTAATTTAATTAATAAGAGAATGAATGGTAGGATTTATTCGATTAAATCACACATTGAACTATTAGAGATAGATAGAAATATATACTTGTGCATTATATATGTTTGAACAGGTAAATGGATTAGCTGTTGAGTAAAGATTTTATTTGCGTGCCCGACAAATAGGTAAACCTTAATGAGTTGGATGCGAAATATTATTATATCAACTCCTGTGAATGCCATTGGATGCGGAGTGATGGTTATTCTGTATATAATAATAAACGTCGCCATAGGATAGTAACAATTAATTTTGAACTACACTGCATGGCATACTTCTGAAGATAGGCATACTTCATCATATACCACATAAGCATTTGGAGCTTGCGTGACGAGGTGGAAGATTTACCATACGATCGAGAGGCTTGTATGGCGATGACTATATTTTATAGGTTTAACTGATGACTGATATGGACTATTTAAATTGTAACGATAAAATTGCCAGATTAATAAAAAAACCCACACGGGTCTGGAGTTGACAATAATCACGTCTCTTTAGTTATTAGATACGGCACATGGACTATTTATATCCCACACGGGACGAGGTGACGAGGATTTATCCTCTGGAGCAATTAAAATACACACTCCCTCAGGCTTTGACAGGGTGACGAGAATTTAATCTCTGGAGTTTTTATCTATACACGCTCCCCTATAAACACCAGATTATATCACTATAAATATGTGTATGCTTATTAGGATTTATTGGGTACCTAATACGGGCCAATAAATTTCCAAACCTCTCCCCGTACAAAGGAGGTTATGGCGAAATTTTTCGAAAATTCCGGTTGTTAGCCAAATTTTTGAAGAATTTGAAAATTCTCAGAAATTGAAAAGTTGGAGAATGGAAGGCAGATTGAACGTAGAGTTGATTAATCAAACCACTTTCAACTTTGTTCCTTTTCGGGGACGAAAAGTTTTAAGTGGGGGAGATTGTAACGACCCGGAAAATCTGAACCAATTTAAAAATTTTAAATTGGCTAAAATAGGGGATTTTAAATATTTAAAAAATATATTTTAAATAATAGCAATGAAAAGTGAGTTTGAATCGACGTTTGAAAACAAATATAATTAATTCCAATTATAAACAAGGCCTGAAATGGCGCGGTAGTTTCAAAATTTGAATTCAAACTTTGACTGACTGTACCGGGTGCAAAACAAAACGGATTTGAGTGAAGCCAAAAGTATTTAAATCTGTTAGTGAATACATTTCTAACGAATCTGAAAAATCGAAGTTTCATAGCGGAAAGCAAAAGTTATGGCCAAATGAATTTTCAGAAAGGTCGCTATGGAATTTATATAGCCCGTGAAATTGGCCATTTTACAAACGGTCTCAGAATTTGACGAAACCACTTTTGTTGGATCCGGGATGCGAAGTTATTGCTAGGTTTCAAATTTCATAATTTTTGAAGCTAGTATGTGAGCGTAGCAAAGGAAAACGTGTTTTGGTCAATTACAGTTAAGTTGGATCGACCAGAAATGGGCCTTTTTGCAAACGGTCTCAGAATTCGACGAAACTAGTTTTGTTGGGACCGTATCGTCAAAACATAGCCAGATTTATTTTTCTGGAAATTTTCGAATCAGTTTGTGGCCCTGGCAAATTGAAATGTACGTTCAAATCGAATATTGAATGTTTTATACTTTAATTTGAATTGAAACTGACTGAAACAGTCGAATGGGCCTACGAAACATATCCCATTGTGTTCGGAATGGGGGTAAAACACTAGGGATGACAGTCGTTGGGTTTGAATTGGTGTTCGTGTGTGACAAGGGGTATTTTTGAGAATTTAAAAATATATAAATAAAAAAAATATGATTTGTTGGTCATTTTCTCTCTCCCCGTCTTTTATCAGGAACCCCCCCCCCCCCGAACGACGGCTGCTCTTCCAACCTTCCCCCTCTTTTTCCGATCGATCCAGGAAGAATTAGCCCCACCTCCAATTAGGGATTTTGTAGAGCTTCGAATCCTCTTCAAATCCATAGCAACCTCACCCCCCATCGTTCGCCGTACCTCGAGTTTCGAGCCCAGGAAGATCTGGACTTTCCGCCGCCGCCACGAACCCTAGGGTCCACCGAGTCTGACCGCTCCACCCCACGTTCAGGCGCCTCTCGACCCTCTTCCAAGTGGCGCAGGCTGATCGGGTCCAAACTACACGGATTGATAGAAAATTGCAAACCTAGTTTTGAAGAATTTTTGAAGGTAACGACGGTGTTTTATTTAATCTGATTTTAACACCTTTAAACCGTTGCAAACTTTGAAAAATCATATCTTTTTCGTTTCTTGACGAAATTCAGTGAAACAAGAGACAGTGGACTCGTGTGGACGTCTTCTACCTTCTAGAAGAGACCGCATATTTTTCTGAGCCTTCTGCTATTTTTGGTGGAGTGGAACCCAATGTGAGATTTCTAATTTATAAACGACATGGAAAACGGTGATGTATAAATTATATAGTCGATGTATGAGTTATATAAGCGTTGTACACCTCTTGTATAAGCGTTGTATAAGTTGTACGTTCGATATATAAGTTGTATATGCATTGTAAAAATTATATATGTGTTGAAATAGAAGTGAAATGATATATATAAATATAAATATATATATATATATATACGCCCCTCGTCCACAAACCATGGACGATATTTATTGGTTGTGATTGGTGTGAAAATTGATTGATAGTGAATGGTTGATTGGAATTGTTTGTGGTTGGAATTGATTGATTGTGGTTGAAAAATACCCGTTTGTGGTTGTGAAATATTTGGTTGAAACCACATAGGATTAGTTTGTGGAAATGAAAAAAATATACATGCCGCCTGCGTGCGAACTAGATGCATGATTCCCCATTGTCAAAAGCTGCGAGGCTTTAAGGTAGAGCGAGGAGCCGTACTAGGGACGGTCCCGGTTTTAACTACCCTGCCGTTATGCTGCCGAAATTTTGAATAATATTCATGTGTTAGAATTATTTTCATTTGTCGAAACTATATTTATTCGTTGAATAGAAAACCTTCATGTGTTGAATCGAAATTCATTCGTTGAATTGAAATTCATGTGTTGAATGGTATTCCCGTTATAAATATAAAAATCACCTTTTTATCTATATATATAAACTATAGAACCTTCATGTGTTGAATCGATATTCATTCGTTGAATTGAAATTCATGTGTTGAATGGTATTCGTGTTTTAAATATAAAAATCACATTTTTACTCTATATATATAAACTATAGAATACCTTCATGTGTTGAATCGAAATTCATTCGTTGAATTGAAATTCGTGTGTTGAATGGTATTCGCGTTTTAAATATAAAAATCACCTTTTTATCTATATACATAAACTATAGAAAACCTTCATGTGTTGAATCGAAATTCATTCGTTGAATTGAAATTCATGTGTTGAATGGTATTCGCGTTTTAAATATAAAAATCACCTTTTTATCTATATATATAAACTATAGAAAACCTTCATGTGTTGAATCGAAATTCATTCGTTGAATTGAAATTCATGTGTTGAATGGTATTCATATTTTGAAAGAAATTGTTTTATAATAAAAATCAAATTTGTATCATCGATATGAACTATATAAAATAATCTTGTTTTGAAAGAAATTGTTTTATAATAAAAATCCAATTTTTATCACCTATATTAACTATATAAAATAGTCGAGTTTTGAAATAAATTGTTTTACATTAAAAATCACATTTTTAGTATATACATGAATTGTTAAAAATAGTGAATTGTTGAAATAGAAGACAGTTAGATAAAAATATAATTTTTATCAAATGTATGAAAAGAATATAGCTTTGAAATCGAAAAATCGATATATATATATATAAATAGAATTAAAATATATCGAATAACGACGCTGTAGTTCGTATTTTGAAATGGAAACTTCAAACGATTATACCGGGACATCCGACCGTCGGATTTTCCCGAAACTGGAACCGTTGGATTCGTTTTGAAAAGATCTTTCTAATGATGTAAATTTTGTGAAGATCCAACGGTTAGATTTTCAGATGTGTGTAAATCAAATCTGAAGAAAAACAGCGCCACGGCCGCGTTATGGCCCGAAGCGTCGTTTCGAATAAATTGGCTATTGTAAAATAAATAAAAATAGCGATAAATTGTTATAAAATATTATAAACGATATGGATGTGAAATTTAGAAACTAACTGAAGGTTGGCTAAGTCGAATGGTTTCTTGGGTCTTGATCTGATGTTGGTTTCGGCCTTCGGGGTTAATATTTGGGAAATCGCTCTCTTACTGATTGACGGTTAGTGACTAATGAATTGAAATGATGCGTAGTAGTGTATGGGTAGCACTTGTTTATTATGTACGCGAGTTGCTCAGAAAGACCGGGTTTATCCCATTCTGAATAACTGAATCGACGATAAGAAATCGAAGATGAAGACGGTGGTCGAAGACCGGAGATCTTCACCTCGTTTGGATGGTAACCGAGGTCCTGATTGGGAGGCATCCCGAAATATGGATAATGAGTGGTGATCGTCCAGACGTACGTGGTGATCGATGGGTTTGTGAGGTATATAGTGCCTCCGGTTTCGTTCAGACCCAGAACGGACTTGTAAATGGACTGTGTGTCTGACATTGGATTTTATTCTGTGTTGATTGATCTCTATTAAATATACATCTGTTTCGCGGCGGAGAATTTATTCTTTTGCTTAACGCCCTTCTCTGAAACGCACGAGCTCAGAGGTTGTATATCGATGGATATCAGTCGCATGGCATGAATTGCTAGTGTGGCATGCCTAAGTGGCAAATGATCAGGGCTTCTGTTGAAAAGCAAAATCTTGTGGTAATGATCAAAGCACCGCCTATGTGGCGTAGCTTTGTGTATAACGTGAATTCGCGAGCCTCACACCCCGGTATGAACCAGAAACGGGAGAAGGACCTCAGGGAGGGCATGCGTTTCTTTCTAGCTAGGAGTTGTGTCGGTGTTTTTACACGGCCTGACATTTTACTTATGTGGATGATGGATAGCGAGGCGCCTCGGATATATCGGTTGATCCGGGACCGATGGAGTCATTCGTTGGCTCATTTACGCCCCATAGGGCGGAGAAACGTAGTGTTCAGGAATTTTAATCCACATCGGTGGACCAGCCCTGTCGCTCCAAGGGCCCACCTGAGTCTGGGCCCTGAGACATGGGATAGATTGTCTCGAAGTCGGTAAGGACTATCTTTTGCCTTGGTTCATGACGGAAATCCAATTTCCAAATACGTGACTGTGCGGTTTTGATTGTATACCTATATTTGGCGACATAGTGGCATGGGATGCTCATGTCGTCTATGATTGATAGTTATGATTTGAAATTGTTATTGAAACATATAAACACTAGTAATAATATCAAATGCTTTTGTTTTATTCGTATCAAGCATATTTTGGCCATTATAAGGTAAAACTCTATCCTCCGGTTTGCGTTGCATTGTGTGATGGGAACTGAGTCTTATAACGGCTTCATTTTTATAAAAAGCATTGCGATGTTTAAAAGAATTATTTGTTTTAAAGCACTGGCGATCCGATGGAGTAAACTCGTTCCACGAAAGTGGCGTGGTCCTGTGATTAGCCATATTATGAATGTGTTGAGTAGATTTCTCATACCAGTCCCATGACTGACTCGTAGTTTGTTTCTTTTTCAAACTCGGATGCCCCTTTTTCTACATGGGCAGCCTTGTATTCAGGTTTAGCAGGCTTTATCCGGATAGCTGGAGCTGAAGATGGATTCTATCATTTATCTCTTTTTATGCTGTTCAGCTCCTGTTGTACATATTATATTTATTTCCGCTGTAGACATTTATGTGTAGCTGAACTGTATTTGTACTAAGTATGATCCTGTATACTGTGTAATTCTGATGATTACGTTTATCCAGTATATTCTATTGTGCATTATCTGGTGTATTTAATTATTTCTGTTCTGCTATTATCTATTTCTGTGTTATATTCCAAGGATTACCCTTGCCTCCGTCGGTACGGGGTTTGGGGTCGTCTCACGACTGCTGCTCTTCCCCCGTCGAAGTCACCTACTTCTCAATCGCCAGTGAATTCTCCACAACCGCCAACGAATTCACCTCCACTGTCGCATTATCATATTTTTGTTCCTATGCAAAATAGTGCTCATTACCAGTCCGATGCGTACTACTCAACAGCTGCACTTTATAAAGTTTTGGGTGCCACACAAAAACTGAATTCTACATGGCATATTGACCACAAATGGATCGGTGAACACAACCTATTTGCTGAAATGAGAAAGTGGAAATGTGAACGTAAGCCACTTGTCTTTGATCCGGGTGGAAAAATGAAGTTGGGCAATTGTTTGCGCCGACCTATGACCTTGAGGACAAGGTCAATTTCAAGGCGTCGATAATGATACAGTTATAGGATGAACATGCACAAGACCCAAAAGGATGATTAATGTGCCAAAAGATACCTGGAATAAAATAAGCAAAAATCACATGCAGCTAAAGGAATTCAGTTAGGAGAACGTGCAGTATAAACTGTTAGCTTTAATTTTTCTTTTAATGAAATTCTATTCAAATTCGTATGCAAGGTTGTTACATAGGGTATAGAGTATACCAGCTGTCAAAAGTTGTTAGAGCTATGCTATATATGGATGGTATGTAATGAAAAATATATAGAGAAAAGTTAATCAAATGCCTCTTTTATTCTAATTCTTCTTCCTGCCAGCCATGACCTCTTCTTCCTAATCTTTATCTTCCTCCATCTCACTAAATATCAGTATCAACCCCTTTATGGACTATGGTCTTATAACTAGGTGGTAGATCAACTAAGTATTAAGTCTTATTGGATTCAAGACAGTATATCTCATCATTTATAAACTTTTACAAAAAATTAGCGTATAAGAATATAAGACTTCCTGGAGTTTTAAGGGTCCTCTTCTGTAACATTAATCCACCTCGAATTGTATTTATCTCAACCTAATAAAGGCCCACTAGACCCTAGATTTATTCTAAAGCTGGTCGTTGGTTGGTAAAAGGAACAATATAATTTTTTTATTATCCCATTTAAAACTCAAATAAGTAGGATAAAGTATAATAAAAAAAAGCAATATCCATTTTATTAAAAAGTCAAATGTCATATATATATATATAACAGCAATAGTCATTGTTACATGTTTGATACATCTCCAAAATACATCATCATCCATTTAGATAGGGATAATCAGAAGTTATCAAGGTAAATAACGGACTACTCCCACAAACTTCATAATCTCCTTCACCACCTCAATCTTCATATTCTTCTTTAATCTCTGTTGTAATGAGGAGAGATTCAGAACAATAACGTCCAACGAAAAAAACCTTGATCCTTTCAATATTAGTTTTTTTTTGAATTTTTTCTGGAAGGAAACCGACCAGAGTCGTAAAACCCTCCCTAGTGCACCTAATCCGGTCTGCGGGCACCACATAAGTGGATGATCTTAGCACATGCACATGGTAAGCTCTTAGCATGCCATTCCGGGTTTTAAACATGCGCCATAGTTACCATGGAGCAAAGTCCTTAACCATTGGGCTACTGTTGCGGAATCCTTTCAATATTAGTACTTGGGTAAGGATATGGATTTTGCATTTTATTTATATTTAAGGTATTTCCAATTATATGCCTTAAGTCTTATCCATATCCATTTCAACACAATAACACGTATCCATAGTTATTTAATCCATATCAATGTACAGATAGTACCAAACCACATAATACCTTCTTTATAGAAATTAGGAAGGTTCGAGCCATTTAAGACCTTATTTAAGGAAGATCCTCGTTATTTAATACATAATCCCAATGTGAATTCCTTATCAGTATATACCCATTTGACATTGAACGAAATCCTTTAACCACTTAATACTTCCTATCGAAGCAAACCATTCTGAGCTATCATCTGTTATGCCTTAACGTTTACCTCAGCCATTCAATAATTCATGCGTAGAGAAAAGGTAAACCCTCAAACAATTTCTTAATACCGTAGTTCCCCAAACCAGGTCCTTCATATTTTGATGCGTACCTCATTGGTGTTTCACATTAGTTCCAGTATTCATAGGTATTACTAGCCCGATTAGCTAGAAAAATCTTCCATGTTGAGTTTTCCTATGTCGTCGATAGGGACTTATACAGGCGATTTCTCTAATCAACAAAAAATTTGCACAATTAACAGCCAGATTAGTGAGTAATATCCTACGTGTTTCTGACTGACCTTACATCCTTATAACTTAGCCCTAATTCATAACATGCTATAACCATATTATAACACATCTCACTGTATCCATACTTTAGGCCTTAGAAGATAACCTTGTTATTTTACTTGTACACTTTATTTCCTTTTTAATGGGGGAATTCTTGATAAATAATAACATAATTAGCTCCCCAATTAATACGTTATAATTGTATGTTATTTGTTATTTTATATATATATATATATGTGTGTGTGTGTGTGTGTGTGTGTGTGTGTGTGTGTGTTCATATAAGTACACACTTAGTAAATTATAGTGCAACTCTAGATTATGGCCCCAATTAACCATTTAAATATCAAATCTTCAAACTTATATACATATTATTTCATATTTAAAAATATGACATAAATCCAGCATCTAAAATCAAATCAATAAACTTGTATCGGTCAGATTATAGCTCATTTCACCTCAAAATAATCGGATAAACCAATAATAAAAATTTACAATTTGATCCATTTTACATTTCATTTAACTTCTTTAAAAAGAATTTTGAGAAAGAAATTATCATTAAGTCTGTTGAAACTGGTGACGCAAACTACAGAAAATGGTTTATATCTTACACGCTTTCTTACCAAATCCCTTAATCATGTCCAAAGAAAAATAATAATAAGTGGAATAAAAGGTTAGTTAGCAATTGAATTTGGACATCGTTTTTTTAATGATTAGAAGGCCATCAAAATTTTTACAAATTATAATACCACATGCGCATGGTGTACTATCATAGTGTGTATGCAAGTACATAACGATCAGATGAGGAAATAAAAACTTCAATATTACTCAATCAAATTATCCCAAAAGTTGAAAATGTTATAACCGAAAGATGCAAAAACATATTAGAGAAAAGGTGGGGGGGAAAATGATATTATAAGGAAACTTAGAGGTGAATCCACTCTCACTTTCAAATAAATCAACACAAAATAAATTTATAATCTCTTTTTAAACACATGTAGATATAGGTAACGCATTCGTTATACGCCATCTAAACCCACTTATCAAAATGGAAATGATTATGAAATTAAAAATAAAATCTATTTTAAGCACGGTCTAATTACTATTTTTGCATTAGTGACATAGAACATCACATTATGATTTCACCTTCATTTTCATTATCAAAATCATACTTAGATAAAAATGCAACTTGTGTTTATATTTGATTAAGTATGACATATTTGTTATTAATAACATAGGCTGTCAATTTTACTAATAAACAACAAACTTTCATTAGCATCATAATGTACATTAATTACAAAAGAAGAGACTATAAACAAAATAATTAAGCTGATTTTATATGATTCATGCTAGCTTAATTACCCTATAAATTAATGTGGTTTAGCTTCTCATTTTTGAATTTGGAACAACATAAATGGGTTACAAAATAAATTCAAGGAATTAGAGACAAAATAAGGGCTAACTAATTTGAATAAAAAATACTAAACTACTTGCACAAAATAAAAAGAGGGCATAAAAAAAATTATAAATATAAAAGTAGAAAATAAAGCATCAAATAAAAACGATATAGGAAGCTATTGAAGATGAGTGAACTTTTATTTTACACTTTTGGCTACAACTTCATATCATAAAAGCATCTATTACATGAACATAAGTGAGTGCCTATATTGGTCTAGAATGAAAATCCAGTTTTAGAGAGCTACCAAAAATACCCTCAAATTTGTGTCATCTCCAGGTCACCATCACTGATTAAATAATTTGTTACTAATATGATTTCTATTTAAAATAGGTATGTTCATAAGTGTGGGAAATTAGGCTCTTCCATAAACCATGAATTCTATTCTTTCCTTCTTTTTTTGCTTTCAACATGTGTGCATGTATACATCCATGAAATCTTTTTCAATTTGGACTTAATTCCGTACAAAATAATATTCAATGTGCAAATAAATTTTCTTAAAATTAATATGTGCACAAGATTACAGTTTTTTTTAACTCTATACAAGTGAATGACGATCTGAAAGCTCTTTCATATGTTGGTTTTGGATTAATTGACAAGAATAATCCGAAGTATAAAGTATCTTCCCATATTAATCCAAAGTTTGAATTATTTTTAATTAATCCCAAGTTTTGGGGGTCCCTTTCCATATTGATCCCACATACCCATTTACTTGTTATAGCTGGTAACTTTCCCAAATCAATCCTAATCTCTCCCGTTAAAAAAAATTTCTTCCCCGATCTTCGTTCACTGCAAAAACTGATTTCAAAAAATTATGAAACTTCATCGCTAATCCAAGGAAGGGAATGGATCTCTCATATTTGCTTCAAAAAATTCTGGTGTTCTCCTCGCTTTCAAAATCGCTCTTCGCGTTCATGCTCTTCATCTCTTTATCACTTCGCGTTCAAGCCAAACATACAAAAAAGGGAAGAAAATAATATTGCAATTCACGAATTGGATGAAGTTAGATCTGAAGGCAATGTGATTTAAGGAGTCGATCATATCGTTTAGGTTTTTAGTTCAGTTACAGTTGTAATTGTCGGCGGTTGTCGGTGGTTACCGGTAACCTTTGCTCTGATACTAAAGCAATGAAGTTGCCGTGCAGTATGGTATATATTAGCCGATTGAAGGTGATCGACGAGGTGTAGGAGATGGTACTAAAGCAATGAAGGGGCCGGTGTATGATGTTGCACTGTTGATGGAGAGCAGTAGGTGATGAGTGGAAAAGATGTATGAGGATTGTAGTGAAGACAGGGGATTGTTATTAAATGTTGCTGTGGGAGTTTGGTTGAGTTCAATTGCTTGGTGAAAACGAGGAGAAGAATTCAGTGATGAAAGGGATTAAGTTAACAAAGGTTATTAATTAGTCTTGAATGACTAAAACGGGTTTATTAAGTTAACAAAGGTTATTAATTAACAAATGTTATTAATTAGAAAACGATTAAAACTTAAAACCTGCTATAGCAGGTCATCGGGGAAATGGGATCAATATGGGAAGGGACCCCCAAACTTGAGATTAATTAAAAGTAATCCAAACTTTAGATTAATATGAGAAGACACGTTAAACTTTGGATTATTCTTATCAATAAATCCTTTGGTTTAAAACATGTAAAATCGTCCTAATATGTCATCCATTTTAATAAAAGAGACTAGTTATAAATATACATTTTTATATGTACATAAAATACCCCCACTTCTATCTTTCTGTTCAACTTTAAATATATTAAAATAGGATTCATTTTCCTTCATAGAAATCATGATTTCATTGAGCATATGAAACAAGCTATTAAACCTCTAGGGGGCCTTAGTAGGATAAGTGTAATCCTATGAGGGTTTTAAGTGGATATACCAACAGAATTCAAATGCAATATGCAAAGTTTTTAATGTAAGTTTTATTTACAAAGTTATGAATGTAGGTTTTTATATACACAATGAAGAGTTTACTTTAAATTTACAAGATGTTGTAAAATACAAGTCTCGACTAGCATCATAAAATTTTAGTCCCATACTAATCTAATCTTTCAACAAAAAAAAGGTTCCAATTACGTTTATACTCTAGCTTGTTTTTTGTTAATACCATAGTCCAACCATGGAATCAATTCTTTAATTGATTAACAATATTTTCCAAAATGGTCTCTTCATTTCCCTTTGTATAACAAGACATATTCGAAAAGATAGGATAATGTTTTGTCTTTAACTGCTTGCTATCTTTTTATTTGAAAATGTTTATTAATATTAACATTATGCACCTAACTCAGATAACCAAGGTCATATGCACCGTCCATGCATTGCCTTATGGGCTTACACAAGTAAAGCATAGAGCATGTCAATTGTATATACAAGTGTGTACATATGACTTCAGGCATTTATTATTATTATTATATATTTTTATATATGTACACCCAACTCGAAAAGCTAATGTTAGATACATAGTCAATGCACTACCTTGTAGGATTACATGAGGAGAGTACAAGGTATGACGAGTGTACACAAATAAATGTGCACACTTGACTTCAGATGTTAATGATTTATATAATATTATTTTATACATTTTTAGTAAAGGGAGAGTTATTCAAGATCATCTTAGCACCACTAAACTTTAAAGATTAAAGATGTTAAAACACTTATTTTAAATCAATTACTCTTTTGATCAAAGACCGCAGTCTAGAATATAGCTCATAACCATCGCATATAAATTTTCTATATATTAGTTACACAGAAATTGCTTGTAATTAATTTAAAATTTTATTTTTATTATTCATTTAGTTAAGTGATTTTCAACGTTTTTAATAACCAAAATTGTATGCTTAACCATGCCAATTCAAAAGTAAGTCAATATAGATTTTTATGGGATTTTTTTTTGAAAGAAAAAGGAAAGAAAATGCAAAAAATCAAACCACGTGAAATAAAATAGTAACATAAAACTCCTCGCACACTTGATTTATTCAGTGTCCTCATAGTCAACATATAATTTAAGGAGTGCAAAGGAGAAAAGTAAATGCATATTTACAAAAGAGGGTTAATTTCTTTTATTGAATGTAGCATGGCTTATGAAGAATCAAAAGCATCTCCTTTGGTTACTTAGAAATTCCAAGCAAGGTTTTAAGCGATGATCGTTGACTTTGAAAATCAGTCCTTCTTTCAAGTTTTCTATTTCAGTGGAAACTTATGGAAAAACAATTCGTACTATGCATGGATCCGTCAATCTCGATTTTAATTTCCTATGGAATAAACGAAGTCATGACTCATACAAAGAACTTTTTGATTTAGCAAAAATGCCTTTTTAGGATTGGCTTGTCAATAAAAAAATTGGTTTTTTCCTTGTAAATTTTCTCACTTTCATTCATATCATTCTAATTCTTCTAATTCATTAAGTGGTAGTTTTCTATTTTCCCTATCTTTGTCAAGGTCAAGGTTTCTTTTTTTGTTGCTCACAAGGTTTTATGTTAAAGCTCGATAGTTAAGTGATATGCTTTACATTTAATAACCTAAACGAGGACACTCCAAGATTAGTTTTAAAAGTAATTATATATGCCCAAAGCTCACACGTTAATTTTTAAAACCAAATTTTTTAAATTTTGTTGACAGTTTTCCCTTAAATTTATTTTATTTATTGATTCAAAACTTCTACTTGATCGAAAATTAAGGAATGATAAGGAGTTGTCAAACTATGGTTTATTGAGTATTTCTTCATTAAATATCCAAAAGATGGATTATAAAAATGGGTTTTGTTATCACTTACTATCGTGGATGTGACAAACCTCGAAAGGATGTTTTCTTTGATGAATCTCACCATAACTTTATGGCCATTTGTTTTAGACAGAATGGATTTAATCCATTTGGAAATGTAATCCCCGATAAGATGAATGTAAAAGTTTCCCAAAGATTTAGGGAATAGTACTATAAAATAACCCTAAATATCAAACATTTTGATCGTAAGAATGAGAGCGAAAGACATCATGTTTCATCGAGACACTTTCCCTGACATTTGACAACGGTCACACATTTTGCATTAATTGAGTGCATCTTTGAAAACGTAAACTAGTAAAAAGGTATATTGGATCTCCTTTTACACAATTCGCTTAGGACTTATATATCCACAGCATGACTTGTTCATGAAAAAAATGAAAGAACTTTTTATTTTGATATATGATTTGGTTAAGACAATACTTAAAGAAATATGAATTATAAAAATAGATATATACAAATTTTTATACAAAAACAAAAGAGTCTCTTAGTGACTAAATAGTTCACTATTTTGGCAAATCACAGATTGTTGGAGGTTAAAAAGTGTTGTTCCTCGGAAAAGATCTCATTGAAGGACAAAGAATATGGTGTATTTTGGAGATGAGACAAGTGATCGACTATGATATTATTGAATCCTTTTTTATCTTTAACTAGAATATCTAATTATTATAGTAAAAAGATCCAACAAATCAAACAAGACTTAACATCCATTTTAGAAAACATGTACCAAAGAACAAAGCGGTCAGTTTAAACCTTGATGTATGAGCCTACTAAATAAGATCTAAACTTTCTAGCATAAAAAATACAACCGAAAGCTCTTTTTTGGTAGTTATGTAATTGAGTTGAGCATGGTTCGAAGCCAACTAGCATAATACATTATGTGGGGGATTTTGTTAATGCATTGTTCTAAGAAATCACAAATGGAAAAGTTCGAAGCCTCATGCATTTGTTTAACAGTAATATCTTAATTCGATGAACAAATTGTTGGGGGTGGAAATGAGTTCATTTTAAAGATATTTGAAAGAAGATAAACGATCCAAATTCAAATAGAAAGGAACTATTTTTCCAAAAGAGTAGTAAAGGTTGCACTATTTTACTAAAGTTCTTTATAAATCTTCCATAAAACCAGTGTGACCTAAGAATAATCGAATGTCCTAACGGATTTGGGAATAGAAACTTTGGAATAATGTCAACTTTTGCTTTATCTGGCTTGATTTGAAATAATGTTTAAGAAATATGCCACACTTTGCCATCAAGTGGCATTGTTAACCTAAAAATGGTTTAACACCCCAAATGAAAATTGCAAGACAAATAAAGAGCCCTTATGCTTAGCTTGAAGCAAGAAAGTTAGTTTGATGCCAAAGTCTTGCTTCGAGTTGAAGAAATTTAGTCCAAGTTGCTAAACGTTGTCCTTTTTAGAGACTTTGACCCAAGGTAATTGAGTAGAGACCTTAAGTCAAATAAATCAAGCTGAAGCTAGCTCAGCCGAAGTAATTTTGTTTCAATTAAAATGAGACTTGAATCATTTTGTGTAGTCAAATATGCAATATGTGACACTTGGTACGAATGGCTTAATCCCGTGAACCATCGAGTCTTCAAATGCAAGTTGTGCACAAGGACATTAGGTCGAGTGCACATCTGTTTGGGCGTAATGTAAAAAAGAAGTTAAGGCCAGTTCAATACTCATTCAAGTTCATAGATGTTATGTGTATGCCATGTCAGTCTAATGTCAAAGAAGGTTAAGTTAGTAATGCATATGTAAGGTCAATTCAAAATTTAAAATAATCATTAATATGTTATGCCAACACATCTCCTAGAACAAGCTCTTAAATCAATCGAATAAATTATCCCCACTGTTATTTAGGATTAAAAAAATTGAAAATAGAGAGAAGGAGAATAGAATTTTAATTGCCTTGGTGCGGATTTGGATCTGCTTCCTTGTAGACAAAACCACTAAAGAGAGAAAAGAACATGCTTCACCTATAGGGTAAGCCAAGCAGAATGCTTCTACCATTTAAGTGAGGTGAAGCGGTTCTCTGTTGATACAAATTGTCTGCTTATGGATAAGGAAATATGAATCCAAATATGGTACTCCATCTTTTAGTTATTATTAAAAAAAGCAAATTACAAATAGAAGTAGGGCGATGCAATCTTGTAAGGGAGCATTTGTTATAGAGGAGCTAAGCACCCAATGAACATTCGAAGGCAACATAACCTGGTATCCATAGCTAATGGGAGAAGCACTTTTGAGGATAGGGATGGCAATGGGGCGGGTCTAAGGTCCAAACCCGCTTGACCTATCCCCTGTTTCGACCCATTTAGACCAGTCTCATAGGGTCTTCGGGGCGGGTAGACCCGCTTTTAGTGGTCTGGGTCTAAGGTCGGGTCTGGGGCATGGCTAACCCGCCCTAACCCGACCCGCATGATTGAAACACCATTAAAACAATCTATAATTATAATGATTACTCGTTAATTTTCTTAGGTATACATGGTTATAACTTGAATATTATATTTTTTTTTCAATCATCAAACTATAAAATTTTCATATTATTAAGTTGCATCAATGATAATCATATAATAACAAATGCATACATTTTGAACTATTAACTTATAGCTCATTTTATTATATTCTCTTATCATTGTGAACACATTATAATATGTATATAATTTATCATTTAGTGATGAAAAATATAAGTATATAAATTTATGTACATTAAAACACAATATCACAAGGTCGTGGGGCGGGTCGGGTATACCCTGACCTGTACGAGTTTTGGTACGGGGCGAAATTGCAGACCCACACCGGGTCTACGGGGCCGGTGTGTGTGACGACCGCCCATAGCCCCCGCACTAAACAAGGGGAATAATGAGCAGAAAGGCGTGCATGTCAGCTATGGACGATCATCAAGGTAGTCAATCACATTGGAACCTGTCGTAGAACTCATAACGCAAAGATAAAATATAATAGAACATATACAATAGGTAGTAGCAGTGAAGCATTATATAGAAAACTTTCCAAACTTTCACAACATCCCGAAAGATAATTCCAATACATAGGAAATATCAAGTATGTACATAAGGCCTCTTTACAGCACTCATAGAGAAACTCAAACAGCGGAATTCAAAATACTAGATAGTAGTAAAATTGGTATGTGAGCCTCCTGCTCGCCATCGATCGGCATCATCGTCCTCACTAAAGCATCACCTGTCACCTGCTACTCAGTCTGCCCATCCACAACCGAATGAACATCCCAAGGTAATAAAAGGAAACATAAAACCTTGAGTCAGACAACAGTCTTAGTGAGTGATAAAACAGCTAAAAAACTTCATCAATAAAGTATATGAGAATAGGTAGATTAACAAACCAATTTACCAAACACCAGAGAAGAACTCAACTCCCGTCTTCCCTACATTGGACAGTGATAGCCTTTACGATAAACAATTCAACCATTCATCCATGGAAACTAGAACACCCATTCAATCATGGTAAAACACTCATAACATCCAGATTATATGTATCTCATGTAAACCATCCTAATCGAATTCAATATCCCTCAAGCACAAGCCCCAAAGGCCTAAACCAATATCAGACAAGCACCCCAGGAACATCCCCTTCAATGTTGGACAACCGACATGAAACGGTATAACAAAACAACCAATCATCCATGACTGACTTTGGCTATCACCACCAATCCTTCTTTGAAACCATCGTTAATCGTATGACGATCAACCTTGCCACATGCCAAAGGCTAATGGTAACCCTAGTTCTAGCATAAACTGCATATGCCTTTCAATGATACGTATGTATGTCCAACCTTGACAACTAGGCCTTTCAACGATACCCAAGGTACTTGACCTACAACCGGTCTTTTGGGTGCCCATCGTACCTTTGCTTTGAGCCTGCTAGAACTTACGACAACGATAACCTCTCGGCCTTCACATCTCTAGTCATCCAACTTGACGACTTTTCATAGCTCAAGCAACCTTCTCAAGCAACCATTTTCCACCAACTCATAACCTTTGAGTGGTCACCTCATTCGTTGTTATACACTGATCAACGAGCACCTTTTGACACTTCGAACCTTCCTCCTGGTGCGACCAACCCTATCTTACTCAACCGACCGACCCAACATTGTGCGACCGACCCGTACTTCTTGGCTCGACCTGCCATTGTTAGTTGGACCATACATCCATGTTTCAAAACATGTACGACCGCCCAACTCATCCTTGCACGACCAGTAGATGACCGATGGACCAGATTAATTCACCCATAGGCACGCTCGGACCCGTCACCCAAGCTCGCTCGAACCAAACAACCATCTAGCAATGCACGACCGACCAACACCAAAAGCGACCAATCACCTACTTCTTAAAGCCAAAACCCCAGGCTTTTTCCACTTGCATGACCGACCCTGATCACTTCAGCTTCGTGCGAACAATCTCTATTTCTGTCTTGTCCTCCAAGAAACTACTCCAGGAGCGAATGACCCCCTGCGTGCGACCCAAAATCTGCACTTCACTAATTCCACTCCGATTTCCACCAAAACTTTGCTAAACGTTAGATTCGAAGAAATCAACTTGTCTAATCCATCAAATATGATCAAAAACATGGTATGAATCCGCTAACAACATGAAAACAATAGTTTTCCCTATACCATACACAATCACACCAAAACCCATCATGAATGGACATATGAACAAAACTAAAGATCTAACTTGCATAATCATATGGAATAACATAGAATCAATGATTTAAACTTACTAAATGAGATCATAGGGTGATTCATGTGAACATGGACTAAACATGGTGTAGATCCAAGGTAAAGCACTTAAATATGACTAAAAACATGGACAAACACTCATATACTTCGTTGCATTCATGTGAGAGATGTAATCATTCACTGATCCTCCAAAACAAGCTAAAACCAATGGCATATGAATCCTGACAGCAAGCACCTCGCACCAAACACCTTGAATAGATGAATCCTTTCCTCAATTGATGTAGATCTAGCCTCCAATGGTGTAAATCTTCAATTTTCCTCCTTGGATTATGATTTCTAATGGTGGAAAGGTGTTGGAGGAAAGAGGAGCACAAGGCACCAAATGGGAGAATGAGAAACTAAACCATTTCCCATATCCCGCACCCCCTATTTATTCCCTTTCATCAACCCACGAATGGGCCCTTCCCCAAAACAGCCCATTAGAACCCCAAAACTTGGATAGCCAACTGAAAAACCTTAAAACAATGATTTCTTTCAAACCGCTGAGCCAAATCTTTAATGTAACCACTCTAAGGAAAGGCAACCATCAATTCCTTTCCAATGGCACTGGTCTCACCCTCTGATTCGACCCAAGTCAAAAGTTATGCCCTGTACAAGACTGACAGGGGAAAATGGTCACAAACAAAATTGGTAAAAATTATGGGCATGTCTCACATCCCCATAAGCAACATATCAAAAGATGAGAATGATCCAACCCTCAGGAAATAAATTAAAAATATTTTACGATCTTCCGATGCGTAAAATGCGGGCTATAACAGTGTGGGGGCAGAGTTTAAAAAGCCCGGGTCGGGTTTGAGGCATAAGAAACCTGCCCCAACCCACCCCATTGCTATTCCTATTTCAGGATGGAAGAAGGTGAAGCTGACAAGCCATGAACAGGGAATACTTGCAAACCCAAATAGTCCTTTTCATTTGAAGGAAATCTCACTTTTATAGTCAAAGTTAAGCAGTTGGACTGAATCAAGAACACTTCTCTTCATAGGTCGAAGCACATTCTAACCGATACACTTCATGAGCAAACTGCTTTTTGTGTCTTTTAGAAGTAAAACAAATACGGTGTAACACTATTGCCCCCTTTATCTTATAAAGTCATTGATTTTTGGCAAATTCTATTTGAACCCAGCTAATTGTTGAGTAGCCCCTAAAATTCACTGAATCAAGAATCCTTCTCTTCATAGGTCGAAGCACATTCTAACCGATTCACTTCCTGAGCAAACTGCTTTTTGTGTCTTCTAGAAGTAAAACCAATACGGTGTAACACTACTGCCCCCTTTATTTTATAAAGTCATTGATTTTTGGCAAATTCTATTTGAACCCAGATAATTGTTGAGTAGCCCCTAAAATTCCACAAAAACAAGTAAATCCAATATTTTGCTGATTAGCCCCCGTTTAGTTTAAAAAAACCCAATAATACCCTTCCTCGTAGTGACTCTATGTGGTATTGCAAGAAACCACACAGGCCACTACGTGGTTCCTAATCATACCTTGCACGGGATCCACGGGGTATGGTTATAAAAATGGGGTGTTACTCAGCATTTCTTGTGCTCATATAGAATTTTCTTTGGATTTTTAAGTCGACGCCGGCTACCATCTTCATCGTACCATTCACTCCATTTCTAGATTTTTCATTCGAAGTGGGCAGTTTCTTTTCCGATCTTCCCTCTTTAAGTAGTGACTCGGTATCTTCTTCTTCTTATCCATGCACCCAAATTTCTCAACACTAAAGAGATGCCTTTCTCAATATTTTCATCTTTAGTCATTTGATCTTAACTTTCATAGGAAAGTCTTTATTCATTTTAATTTTAGATTTAATGGTAGTTAGTATGAATTGAGTCCTTAATTTTGTTCGATTGCAACTATTCTAGGATAATTGGGATTTTCAATCCAAGTTACGATTTTAACTTTCTAAATTAATTTAGTTTTAGTTTAAATATTTAATTGTCATGTTTAAGAAAATCTGCAACCAAGGCTTGATTATAAGTACAAGAAGAAGCAATTCTAGTAATCAACCAAATTCGAAGCTTGGCTTCTCGTATTGATGTTTAAAAGGAATCGACACAAAGATCTATCATATGAGCAGGTACGAATTGATGCGTTGTTTTCTTATGATTTTGACTTGATGGGCCAAACAAGGTTCTATTATGATGATTCACTTTGATGTTGTGTAATACCCTAGGTCAAAGCTTATTTCATTTGTAAATCCTTTGTTGTTGAAGTCGTCACTCTGTCCATGATAGGAATAGGAACTATTTCATGAGTGTTGGCTTTGTCGAAATGGCTTCACCCTGATGAATGTAATAAGCCTTGCACCTTTCGACACTATAAGATTGAAAACGTGCTTTTTTCCTTCGAAACGAATCCATTATATGTAGCAAAGAAAATTCATTTTTTGTCTTGTTTGATTTCGTCAAACTGATGAATATTATATAAAGTCTACAATTTCGACACAGTACTTTGTCATTTATTTTCCTTTTACTTGCTTCACGTCGATTGCCTTAGGATTGTTACACATCTCGTATTTAGTTAACTTAGCATAAGAAAATGTTCCTTTGTTAAGACGACATAGTGTTCTCCTTGAATACTTATTGATGTGATGCTTCTAAGGCAGCATAGTATATAATTTTCATTCGAAATTATTATTTTTCTTTGTGTACTTTCATTAAAATTTAGAATAATATCGCCTGTATACATTATGGAATCATCCAAAATTGGAAATAATTTCTCACTAAATTTAGCTCTGAACCATAGGTAACATATGTCAACTGTGATTAGCTTTCTCAGACTTTAGATTTATTCTAGAAAAATTCTAGATCTCTGGAGTTGAGGCTATTCCAATAGATAACATCATTTATTCTCCTTAGGTCAGTTACTTTGCATTTCCCCAGTTCACTTCCATCATTCTGTCTACTACATATTTCTAGCATTTTTTCATAATGTTTGGTGTATTTACGCATTGCTTCCAATCAGTTGCTTCTTGATGATTGCATCTATCAACTATGATTTAAATTTTCACCTGGGAAAATAGTCTACCTTTTCTTCATGATGAAATTCTCCACCATATGGTGAGTCTATACAATAATAATGAAAACGAGGATATAATCCTTTATAGAGTTGATCCTTACCCCAATAATTTGATTTCTAACCCCATCAATAAATCCAAGAAATGGGACACCCACTGCTTCTTCGGGAAGAGTTACTTGAAACTCATAAATGAATTCCCCATAGCTATGATATGCAAGTAGAAATGAGACAAAGGGGACTTTTTTACAATCTATAAAAAACACACAAAAATACCCAAAGTATCATTTATTTATATACAATAAAGATAAGATATGAGCATAAAAATAAACACTTTTACATATTAATCAAATACCCTCACACTTATCTTTTACTCGTCCTCGAGTAAAACAAAAAAAACGAAAAGCAAAACTAGATAGGTCACGCTTTCATAGGAAACACGATTACATTGAGCGTATGCAACAAGCCGTTAGACCTCTAGGTTTCCCTAGTAGGACGAGTGGTGTCTCGTGAGGGTTTACAGCGGATACTACCCACAAAATCCAAATGCAGTATGTTGTGGTTCTGGTGCAACGACATGAATGCAATGGAGAAAAATTAAAACATAAATGAAAACTTGACTTATTTCAAAAAGTTGGTACGACAAAGTAAATTAACAATTTCTAGTCAGTTGATTTTATTTTAGATACCTCAACTTGTCACAAATTTCAACACAATTCAAGTTTTCAAATGTTAAATTCTAGTTTGGCCAGTTGGTTTGGTTGATAACATAGTGCAACCATGAAATAAATTCTTAGTTTGTTTGTCATAGTTCGCAAAGTGGTATTCTAATTTCCTTGTGTATGACTAGTCAAATCAATAAGGTCAAGAAGTGCTTGGGCAAGATCGCTTATTCTTTATCTCTATAAAAATTAAAATTTATAATTAATTACATACACCTAACTTAAAAGACCAAGGTATACCACCCGTGATAGATGGAACAGAGCTTGGTGGATTGTGTTGATTGACGCTGACTTTGTCAACAACATGTCGGTAATCCTTAGATGTCCAACTCATATAATGAGACCAAGATATACCGACACTGACTTTGTCAACAACATGTCGGATAGAGCTTGGCAGGTTTGCACACCGACGCTAGATTTACAAGCGATGTTGGGTACCCTTGGATTACTATTATTATTATTATTGATAATATAAGAACAAGAGAGGGTTGTGCGAATTCAGCTTAACACAACTTAGATTTAAAGACTCAAAAAGCTAATATAAGTATTTTAAGTCCTCCACTCATTAAACAAATACTGTAATTTGGAATAAACTTCATGACCATCACCTAAGAATCCTCTTATGTACCAGTTACACTATTATCGCTTGTAATTCAAGTTTTTATTATATTTCTTATTTGATCTTAGTTGAGAGAAAAAAATACTATCAACTGACTAACAATTGTTAATTTATTTTATTGTATCAATCTAAAATGAGTCATGCTTCAAAAAAAATGGCATGTTAATACGATTTAAAATGTATGATGGTCCTATATGAGAAGAAAGAAAGAAAAATTAATGAAAAATAAAAAGGTGTAATGCAGACTCCTCCCCCCACACTTGATCTAAACAGTGTCCACACTGTAAACACGTTTTCCAAATGTGAAAGATAGCACCCAAAGATGGACGAGATGCAAAATTATTTGTAGATAAATTGCAGTCAAACTATATGTAAGAATGGATCATATGTACAACGATATATGTGTTTGTGATGCATGCGATGCAAGGAACGCCACCAACTTTTTCCCCCACACTTGGTTCTAGCCCGATAAATCCCATTCCCAATATGTCTAGGCATGTTTTCTAATAAGCAAAGATTTTTGAAAATCGTCTCATCTTTATTCCAAGATTTATAGTCCATTAGATAAATGGCCAGTGTCATCCTAACCCGAAGTTTCCCTACAGATTTAATGTTTCCAAGATGATTCATGTCTTCCACAAATTTATCAGTGTAATTGTCCAAAAGTTTGTGATCGTATATAAACTCAGTTGCAATCGTGAAATTTAGATTCTGAGTGTTTTTCGAGACTATGTGATCACATTTCTCAATTTTATTAGTTAACGTATTTTCGACACTGACAATTTCAAGTTCGTTTAAAACCTCAAAATTGAAATTTTTAGACTTGGATTGATGACTTGATTCTATTTCATCCTCATTTGGCAACTCAACCTTATACAATCCAAAAAAATCATATTCATTAAAATCCTTTTCCAATTTTGAGTTTTTGAAAAATTTAACACTTTTATTTTGTTCAATTTCTAAAATTTCAAGTTTCTCACAGCTTGAAAGAGAAAGATCAAAATCTTAGCTTAATTCTTTTTCCTGAAAAGAGTTAAAGTCCAAATCATTTATTGAATTTTGAATAACTTCATTTAGATCGTTATTCTCAATTTCCAAAGTTGTTGTTTGAAAATTTTCACTATCAATAAAGCATGGGTTATTTTCTAATTCATCGCATGTTTGAATTTGATTTTGTTACTCGAGTTGTTCTTTAAAAGATGTCATTAAACAAAGAAGTTCATCAAGCTATCTATCTTTCCTTTCTACCCTCTCTCTAAGAATGTTAAGATGATATTCTTCAGAATCGTTGATTTGAGGGCTCTCGTTTTGGATTTCTTGATTCTCAAAATTATAGTTCACATCAATTTCACGACCAATATTATGGTGGTTGTTTGAATTTTCAGAAAAATGACAATGATATTGGAAATTATTTTGATTATAAAAATTATGTTTGTAACCAAAACTGTTGAAATTCGAGGGAAAATTGCAATTTTGGTTATTTTCAAGATGTTGATATGGGATATAACTTTGAAAATTTTGGTTTACAACCCCATATTGATGTTGATCAAAGCTATATTGGGTTCAAAGTTATTTTGATGTGGATGTAGCCCATAATTGAAATTATTGAAATTTGAATTGAAAACACAATTTCGATCATTTCTATGATTTTGAAAATGTTGGTCAGTTGGAAAATTTTGAAAATTATTGGCATTGGGCTCACGAAATTTCAGAAATTTTTTCCTCATGAGTTGTGATTCATACTCATGCTCTTCTAGAGTACGCCTACTCTGGTTATTATCACACAATTCTCTAAGGGATTTTTTTGAATCATACATTTTAGCCAAGACAATTTCACTTTAAAATAGTATAATATACTAAGTCGTGCTCTATTAATTAACTGACTCAATTAGAAGGGAAAGAGGGTCTTGTGGCCATTCACGTATAGAATAAATATTAAGGCATATGACCAATGTTTTACGGGTAGTATGCAACCACTTTTGCTAATAGTTCAATAAATTGAACTACTATATATCTGCGATCCAATTATTCGAGACAATTAACTTCACAAAGCACCACTTTTCATTTATATTATTTTATATAAGCTCGTATTTTTCTAGAATCAACGCTTAATGAATTTTAAAGTTGAAAACCAATGAGAGTGATGATAGTAGTTATGGAAATTTCAGCCGATCACAACAATCAGATAATAATATTGCAGAAATTAAAAAATTGTACAAGCAAGCCGCTGCCCCTGTAGAAAATTTTTACAAGCATTTTCTGTATATTTTTTCTTTGCAGCAGAGCACCTGTAGAGTTCATAAATTTTTACAATGGGGCATGGCAGTCTGTCCAGAAATATTAAGCATCTTTAACAGTTCAAATCAACTATTTGCTTTGTTTTGCTCGACTACTATATCGTTGCTTGAACACTTTCTTCGTCTTGATCCTTTGATTTTATTTCCCCCCACCCCCCCACACCCACTTTTTTTTGAAAATATAAAGAAAAGAAAACAAAATAAAAAACAATTCAAGCAACAAACTGAAAACTCTACAAACTACTTTGCCGCAAACTCAATATAAGCCTTGCTAAATGATGTAGATGATCTCAGCAAACCGAAAGGAAATAAATATTCTTAGCAAAGCGGACGAACTCGATAATCAAAAGGGAAAAAATATGCCTTAAATATTTTTCCTTAAAAACCAAAACGTGCCACAAATACTCAAATGTGACTGCGTACCAACTCTCGCCAAAAGGAAATCAATCTCGAATAAAAACCGTGCTTCTCCTTGATAAACTACACCCTTTGTCATAAAATAAACAACCCAGGAAAAGGAAAATTGTAATGACCCGAAAATCCGGTCCAATTTGAGCTGACTAAATAACACAAGTCCAACCCCAAATTTGCCTTGGAAATCAGGAAATTAATAGAAAGAAGATAGACGGTGAGGAAAGATAAGATAGAAACTTAGAACAGAAGAAGAAGAACAAAACATCGGAGTAACACGAACCTCACAGCGGAACGAATAACATATAATATATATATAACATAACTTTGAAATATAACAGTTATGTATACAATAGCACTTATCAGAGTACAGCACTTACAACACAGCGGAAATAAACTATAGCTATATGATCCTGAAGCCTCCTGCTCCAGCTCTTCAGATATATCTGTAAATCCTGACTACTTGACTGCCCGTATAAAATTGGGCACCCAAGAGTTTAGGGAAACAAAACAGAATAAACTCCGGGTCAGTCATGGGGCTGATATGAGTAAAACAGTTTAAAACAGTTATACAGGTATATGATATCTCATAAGACCACGCCGTGAATACAGAATGGGTTTTCCCTTATGAGAATCCAAACATCTTTGAAAAGCAATATCATTCTGATATTATAATAATGTCTATATACAAATAGCTATCAATTTAGCTGAACGCTTTCATCTCACGTTCTACATATATAGTATACAATCGAAATCGCAAGCATGTATTGGGTAATGGATTTCCAACTATGACAAGGTATGGAACTACCTTCCGATCAGTGTACTCTAGGAACGATACACTGGAGTTCAACAAGAACATCTTGCAACTCAGCCACAAATGACCGACCACTCATTTCGCTTGAGTGTATCGAATGTACATCACCAATGGCTGGGATCGGCAACCGTTCCCGTATATATATATGGGACAGCATTGATAGATTAAAGAAGCAAATGAATATTCTCTAGATAGGTGATTATACACCCTACTTCGGTGCGACCGACTTAGCCTAGCTTCCTGCCTGATTTCTGTCATTACCGGATGTGAGGATAGAAGCTACGCTTATCTTTTACATGCCACATCTTCATTCACTTTGAATGTCACATCGTCATACCCGCCAAATCACAAATTGATTTCCCCAAAAATACCACGGGTATACAGCTAAGAGAAACGAATTCCTCCGCCACCAAACGTGAATACGTTTGAAGAGATCAACTTACACGATCTATTAGATATACTCTGTCAGACATTCTTCCATACAGTTCGTCCTCGGACTGGACAAACCGAAGGCACTATTCTGTAACAGGATAACCCTTGCATAACTCCGTCTTCAATTATCTTTGGCATATATGATTCGCAACGCTTATGCCAAAACAGAGTGGTTCTTCGGATAATAATCCAACCGGTCTCTCCATATCAACAACGTTAAAATGGTCAAAACTTCGATAGTCTGTGATTTAACCATCAAAGAAAAACAGGTGTGCAAACAACGATATTATTTCCAGATGGAAATTATATCGATCAATCATCAACCATATATATATATTTATATATATTCACATTTCCTTCTTTTTCTATGTTTAGAAAATATATGTTATTAACACTTGAAAACATTTCCATACCTTATTCACGCATCACTACCATTCCACAACTATTAGTCCCTAACTGTAAACTAGTAAGAGAACGACTACCCAAGTATAAACCCCGAAGGCCGAAACCAACATCAGATCGATACTCAGAAAACCATTCAACTTACTAATCTCTAGTCAGTTTCTAATTTTGCTTAACTTTATTTCTTTAATCTCTAATTGAATAACTCTATTTGTTTAACTCCTATTCGAATAACTAATATTGAATTTAACTCCATTCACTTGACTCCAAATCGCAGCGATCACAATGGTTACGCCTGATTCCCTCAGGAAACATCCGACCGCCGTAGGCTATCTGCAGCCCTGCGAATTACGCTAGCAGTCGTGCTAAATGGTAACTTATCCTGAATAACTATGTTTGACTAACTTCTTTGAATAAACTATATTTGATTAACTTCTTTTCGATAACTCTATTTGATAACTCTAATCGACTAACTCTTTCCTATCTCGTTAATTTCCTTTTTTCCTTTTATCCTATTTATTTTCTAAATAAATGTTCCTTTTACAATTCCATTTATTTTCTAAATAAATATTCTCCTTTATAATATCCAATGATTTTATAAATGCTTTATTTTCAAATTATTTCCGTTTATAAAATCGGTTGATTTTATATAATTCCTTTATTTCAATATACATTGAAATATCCCTTTTTACATCCCAGGGTCTCTTATGATATTTAAAATAGCAAACCACAATGATCGGTATCATTTAAACACACATAATCAAACAGATTATATATCACATCATATATTACAATATATGAACAGAACAGTATCATAAATATTGAGGAGTCCAGTTGGACCCCTCCAACCTGTTCCTCTGCATCACAGATGTTAAACAACACATAGATAACATCACTTTCAGTTCCATATGATATATTCTGTTAAACAGAATCAATATAGAAATTCAACTAACTGACAAGCAGTTCAATCAAACAGTCAACACACAGTATATCAGACAATTTCTAACAGTTCTAAAAATACAACATGAAATTATAAACTGTTTAGAGTTGGTGAGATTTACTCACATTGGCGCGTTAACCGTTAAATAATCGGTTTGCGTTATTTGACTCAGTTGGACAATTTATTTCGCCATAAATTGTAACGAGCTCGGATTCACTCCTAGTCAGTCTCATTGCGTTGCTCCCATCCATACGATCCCAACGCAACTTGTTTCGCGAAATTCTAATTACGTATGAGCCAGTTATAGCCATTCGAAGTTAATATACCTTATTAAATAAATAAATAAAAACTTGGATTATAAGGTTTGGGCTCACCCCTTTCTCCCAAGGCCGAAGCCCATTTCTATAGTCCATCCGCCACTTTAAAAATACCGGACCTAATTCCCCTTTTTGCACCCGTCTTCCCCAAATTGTCGGCCTCAGGAAAAATCACCACATCCATTAATTCGATCCTCCCTTCCTCCATCAAATACACCACCGAATCACGAAGTACCACCACCCTCGAACTCCTCTTCGAAAACCGCAACATCCGTACCCGTTTCGTCAACCTCGGACCAACCATCCCATTTCCGACGTCCATCCTCTTCATGGATGCACAGTGCAGGTGCGACATCATTCCTCTTCAAAACCCACCAGAAAATCACAACAGGTGCGGAAATCCACCTCAATCCCAAAACCACTCTCGAAAACATGAATTATACCACATAGGATTCACGATTTGGAACCCTAGGTTCCATTGACGAACGCTGTAAAATTCGCAGGCACCCAAACAGATGTCGAACCTCCGTAAATTGGTACTAACATGAAGAGAATCATACCAGCAAACCAAATATATATACCACATGATTTATACGATTTTATTTTGATTTTCTTTGATTTTTGAAAGATTTGAATCTCACGTTTTCAAATGTTTTGGTAGAGGCGGATTATCTGTTGACCGTGAGAATGAAACAAATAGGGTTTAGGGATAGTGAGGGGTATTTATAGACAGATAAATATCTAGATATTTGTTTGGAGATATTTTTAGATATTTTGTTTTATCATTTTATATTCGTTTTTGACTTCTAAAAATCCGTGTGATCACACACGATACTCAAAAATCGCGAAAATGATCGTGTAGCTACAGTTCGACATTACGGTCCCAACGAAACTAGATTCGTCGAATTCTGACTTCGTATGCTCACACAGCGTATTTTTAAAGGTCAATTTATCGACTGTTTCTCACATTAAAAATCGGTTCGGCCACATACTGACTCTAAAAATCACAAAACTTGTTATCTAACAATAATCTGACATTGCGGAGCCGACAAAATTAGTTTCATCGAATTCTGATGTCGTTTGCAAAATTGGCTATTTTTAAAGCTCTATATAGCCCTTTTAAATATTAAATATATTTAAAAAAAATTAAATTAAATATTAATAAATTAATATTATCATATATATCCACAACAGAATACCATATCGCTCCACTAGGATTTATAACTCGACATCTCAAAATTCCCAGTTATAACGATATTCGATTATATTTAAAAATCCTTTTAAATATAAATAAATCGATATAAATTATAAAGGAATTCCACAGCGACTTTTCTGAAATTTGATTTAGACATACATCAAAATCTACACGACGAAATCTCGATTTTTCTCTTCCACTAGAAAGATATACTTCACCAACTCCACACGTTTCTTGTTTCACAGAAATCCGATTTAAAACGGCTTCTATATATTCGTTTAAAGTTCGAATCGCCAAATCACGAACTGCCGCGCCACTTCGAGCTCGATTATACTTATATTATAATTTATACGTTCAACCATCGTTAATTAAATATATTTGTTATTGTAATTCAATTCTAAACTGAATTATATATTTTGAATTTCCCAATTCACACCATATCGCCATTTCAGCCAATTCTGATTATGTCAGAGTTAAATATATTATTTAATTATTATTTTAATTAAATATTCACCATTATTTAATTAAACCACCATTATATTCACTATATCACTATTAATATAATTAAATAAATTAATTATAATACCTCTGCCAATGCGGGTCATTACAATCTTCCCCACTTAAAATAATTTTGTCCTCGAAATTGCTAAGTTAGAGGACGACCCTATCTATTGGAATTCCTAAGATTTGTTTACCCCTTATTTCTGATTTCAACTGAACCAATTAATATCGACTAAAATATTAATTCCTTCCGACTAATTAAAATTTTCAAAAATTCTGAAAATTTTCTAACACTTTAAATTTTCGGAAAATTTCGGCATAACCTCCTTTGTACAGCCCTATCGGTAAAACTCCAACTCGCCTCTCTAGGCCTTCTCCAACCCAAAAGAAAATCAAACAGCCAAGCGGCTCGCCAATTCGGCTCATAAATCTCATGCTTATATCAAATATAAACTTGTACCTTTTTGTTGGGTATATCAACTTTATCACTTCACCTGTCACCAATTCAATATATACCAATGCAATTCCAACTTGATCTCAAATCAATTTATCTTTAACCCATCCATTCGCTTATACCTAAGTCGAATTTCATTTCAAACTCAAGCACTATTCTTGATTTCAAATCCATAACTCACCAGTCCAATATAATTCCAGATTATCTCTAATCAAGTCTAATTCTACTTGACACTAATCTATTTCAAATGATTTTCACTTACTGGCTTTTAATTCAATCCCAATTCTATTGGATTTTACAAATTTTACTTTAATTTGTTTAAATTCAAACAACCCTCTCTCCCTCGAAGTTTTTAAACAGTTTACCTCTTTATAAAATCAATTTTTCCTTTTTGAAATTCAACACAACTTGTTTTCCCAAAACAAATTCAAAACAAAATCCTTGGTAGTAATCTGTTACTTACATACTCGAAAATGAACACCGATGATGTCATGATCAACATCGGAATCTATTTTCCAGCTACCGAAGTGAGTTCAATATTATAGCACTTTCAAAACCCATATCTAAACAATTCCACTTTGAAATTTATTTCAAAATATAATTCACACTGCTTGTAAAACAATTTAAAATCTCCCAAGATCATAAATTTTCCTTATTTTTAATCCAAATTCATTTACAAACACCTTTTCCATTTCTGGGATTTTAAATTTCAATTCTGATCTAAATTCAGATTTAATTCATTTCAATTTCATATAATTCACTTGTATAAATTCTGGTTGGTTATATATGACCATTTCACTTTTTATAATCTTATCTGATTATAATTACGACCAACACATCCTATATATGATAATATATCACATATCCATACTGTGTCGGTCCATCGTATTCAAGTGTTTATTTACTCCTACCGATACAGTGGATCAAACTGATCGACCAGAACTCATAAACAACTCAGCCAATGAATCTCCACAATATAAAACCATTTTTATATCAAATACAAATACGCACTCGTATATATATACACTCAAACTCAATCTAGGGTATTACTAACCATATCTCTACTGAGTTACGCCACAGAGCCAAGGTAAACTTAACTTAAGCTCTGATACCAACTGTAATGACCCGAAAATCCGGTCCAATTTGAGCTGAATAAATAACACAAGTCCAACCCCAAATTTGCCCTGGAAATCAGGAAATTAATAGAAAGAAGATAGAGGGTAAGGAAAGATAAGATAGAAACTTAGAACAGAAGAAGAAGAACACAACATCGAAGTAACACGAACCTCACAGCGGAACAAATAACATATAATATATATAACATAACTTTGAAATATAACAGTTATGTATACAATAGCACTTATCAGAGTACAGCACTTACAACACAGCGGAAATAAACTATAGCTATATGATCCTGAAGCCTCCTGCTCCAGCTCTTCAGATATATATGTAAATCCTGACTACTTGACTACCCGTACAAAATTGGGCACCCAAGAGTTTAGGGAAACAAAACAAAATAAACTCCGGGTCAGTCATGGGACTGGTATGAGTAAAACAGTTTAAAACAGTTATACAGGTATATGATATCTCATAAGACCACGCCGTGAATACGGAACGGGTTTTCCCTTATGAGAATCCAAACATCTTTGAAAAGCATTATCATTCTGATATTATAATAATGTCTATATACAAATAGCTATCAATTTAGCAGAACGCTTTCATCTCACGTTCTACATATATAGTATACAATCGAAATCGCAAGCACGTATTGGGTAATGGATTTCCAACTATGACAAGGTATGGAACCACCTTCCGATCAGTGTACTCTAGGAACGATACACTGGAGTTCAACAAGAACATCTTGCAACTCAGCCACACATGACCGATCACTCATTTCGCTTGCGTGTATCGAATGTACATCACCAACGGCTGGGATCAACAACCGTTCCCATATATATATATATATGGGACAGCATTGATAGATTAAAGAAGCAAATGAATATTCTCTAGATAGGTGATTATACACCCTACTTCGGTGCGACCGACTTAGCCATGTTGTCGGCCCGATTTCTGTCATTACCGGATGTGAGGCTAGAAGCTACGCTTATCTTTTACATGCCACATCTTCATTCACTTTGAATGTCACATCGTCATACCCGCCAAATCACAAATTGATTTCCCCAAAAATACCACGGGTATACAGCTAAGAGAAACGAATTCCTCCGCCACCAAACGTGAATACGTTTGAAGATATCAACTTACGCAATCTATTAGATATACTCTGTCAGACATTCTTCCATACAGTTCGTCCTCGGACTGGACAAACCGATGGCACTATTCTGTAACAGGATAACCCTTGCATAACTCCGTCTTCAATTATCTTTGGCATATATGATTCGCAACGTTTATGCCAATACAGAGTGGTTCTTCGGATAATAATCCAACCGGTCTCTCCATATCAACAACGTTAAAATGGTCAAAACTTCGATAGTCTGTGATTTAACCTTCAAAGAAAAACAGGTGTGCAAACAACGATATTATTTCCAGATGGAAATTATATCGATCAATCATCAACCATATATATATTTATATATATTCACATTTCCTTATTTTTCTATGTTTAGAAAATATATGTTATTAACACTGGAAAACATTTCCATACCTTATTCACGCATCACTACCATTCCACAACTATTAGTCCCTAACTGTAAACTAGTAAGAGAACGACTACCCAAGTATAAACCCCGAAGGCCGAAGCCAACATCAGATCGTACTCAGAAAACCATTCAACTTACTAATCTCTAGTCAGTTTCTAATTTTGCTTAACTTTATTTCTTTAATCTCTAATTGAATAACTCTATTTGTTTAACTCCTATTCGAATAACTAATATTGAATTTAACTCCATTCACTTGACTCTAGATCGCAGCGATCACAATGGTTACGCCTGATTCCCTCAGGAAACATCCGACCGCCGTAGGCTATCTGCAGCCCTGCAAATTACGCTAGTAGTCGTGCTAAATGGTAACTTATCCTGAATAACTATGTTTGACTAACTTCTTTGAATAAACTATATTTGATTAACTTCTTTTCGATAACTCTATTTGATAACTCTAATCGACTAACTCTTTCTTATCTCGTTAATTTCCTTTTTTCTTTTTATCCTATTTATTTTCTAAATAAATGTTCCTTTTACAATTCCATTTATTTTCTAAATAAATATTCTCCTTTATAATATCCTATGATTTTATAAATGCTTTATTTTCAAATTATTTCCTTTTATAAAATCGGTTGATTTTATAAAATTCCTTTATTTCAATATACATTGAAATATCCTTTTTTACATCCCAGGGTCTCCTATGATATTTAAAATAGCAAACCACAATGATCGATATCATTTAAACACACATAATCAAACAGATTATATATCACATCATATATTACAATATATGAACATAACAGTATCATAAATATTGAGAAGTCCAGTTGGACCCCTCCAACCTGTTCCCATGCATCACAGATGTTAAACAACACATAGATAACATCACTTTCAGTTCCATATGATATATTCTGTTAAACAGAATCAATATAGAAATTCAACTAACTGACTAGCAGTTCAATCAAACAGTCAACACACAGTAAATCAGACAATTTCTAACAGTTCTAAAAATACAACATGAAATTATAAACTGTTTAGAGTTGGTGAGATTTACTCACATTGGCGCGTTAACCGTTAAATAATCGGTTTGCGTTATTTGACTCAGTGGGACAATTTATTTCGCCATAAATTGTAACGAGCTCGGATTCACTCCTAGTCAGTCTCATTGCGTTGCTCCCATCCATACGATCCCAACGCAACTTGTTTCGCAAAATTCTGATTACGTCTGAGCCAGTTATAGCCATTCGAAGTTAATATACCTTATTAAATAAATAAATAAAAACTTGGATTATATGGTTTGGGCTCACCCCTTTCTCCCAAGGCCCAAGCCCATTTATATAGTCCATTTGCCACTTTAAAAATACCGGACCCAATTCCCCTTTTTGCACCCGTCTTCCCCAAATTGTCGGCCTCAGGAAAAATCACCACAGCCATTAATTCGATCCTCCCTTCCTCCATCAAATACACCACCGAATCACGAAGTACCACCATCAAATACACCCGTTTCGTCAACCTCGCACCAACCATCCCATTTCCGACAGCCATCCTCTTCGTGGATGCACAGTGCAGGTGCGACATCATTCCTCTTTAAAACCCACCAGAAAATCACAACAGGTGCGGAAATCCACCTCAATCCCAAAACCACTCTCGAAAACATGAATTATACCACATAGGATTCGCGATTTGGAACCCTAGGTTCCATTGACGAACGCTGTAAAATTCGCAGGCACCCAAACAGATGTCGAACCTCCTTAAATTGGTACTAACATGAAGAGAATCATACCAGCAAACCAAATATATATACCACATGATTTATACGATTTTATTTTGAGTTTCTTTGATTTTTGAAAGATTTGAATCTCACGTTTTCAAATGTTTTGGTGGAGGCGGATTATCCGTTGACCGTGAGAATGAAAAAAATAGGGTTTAGGGATAGTGAGGGGTATTTATAGAGAGATAAGTATCTGGATATTTGTTTGGAGATATTTTTAGATATTTTATTTTATCATTTTATATTCGTTTTTGACTTCTAAAAATCCATGTGATCACACACGATACTCAAAAATCGCGAAAATTATCATGTAGCTACAGTTCGACATTACGGTCCCAACGAAACTGGTTTCGTCGAATTCCGACTTCGTATGCTCACACAGCGTATTTTTAAAGGTCAATTTATCGACTGTTTCTCACATTAAAAACGGTACGGCCACATACTGACTCTAAAAATCACAAAACTTGTTATCTAACAATAATCTGACATTGCGGATCCGACAAAATTAGTTTCGTTGAATTCTGAGGTCGTTTGCAAAATTGGCTATTTTTAAAGCTCTATATAGCCCTTTTAAATATTAAATATATTTAAAAGAAATTAAATTAAATATTAATAAATTAATATTATCGTATATATTCACAACAGAATACCATATAGCTCCACTAGGATTTATAACTCGACATCTCAAAATTCCCAATTATAACGATATTCGATTTATATTTTAAAATCCTTTTAAATATAAATAAATCGATATAAATTATAAAGAAATTCCACAGCGACTTTTCTGAAATTTGATTTGGACATACATCAAAATCTACACGATGAAATCTCGATTTTTCTCTTCCACTAGAAAGATATACTTCACCAGCTCCACGCGTTTCTTGTTTCACAGAAATCCGATTTAAAACGGCTTCTATATATTCGTTTAAAGTTCGAATCGCCAAATCACGAACTGTCGCGCCACTTCGAGCTCGATTATACTTATATTATAATTTATACGTTCAACCATCGTTAATTAAATATATTCGTTTTTGTAATTCAATTCTAAACTGAATTATATATTTTGAATTTCCCAATTCACACCATATCGCCATTTCAGCCAATTCTGATTATGTCAGAGTTAAATATATTATTTAATTATTATTTTAATTAAATATTCACCATTATTTAATTAAACCACCATTATATTCACTATATCACTATTAATATAATTAAATTAATTAATTATAATACCTCTGCCAATGCGGGTCATTACAAAAATCAATTCCCGAAAAAATAAAATAGAAACCTACGTTAATTCCTAGTAAAGGAAAGTGTGACGTGAGTTTGATTTCAAATTAGGGGTTCTGTGATTTAAGTTTCGATAGGGATTTGGGTTGAATTGGGGTTTTCTGTTAGGCTTTCGAATTTGATCTGTGGTTTGAACTGTTATGAATTAGGCAGACGGAGGTTCGAAGAGGCAGGAGGGTGGTATGGCTTTGGATGGTTTTCGTTGAAGGATGGAGTTGAATTGGTGATGGAGTCTTATGATTCGTTGTTTCTGACTTCTAGTCTTGAATGTGGGAAGGGAAGAGTTTTATGAACTATTATTGAAGGTGGGGGTAAGTGGATGTGTTATTTGAAAACTAGTGGTGGTTTTGTGTTCGTTGGTGAAGTTGAAGGTTGATTTGGGGTGTGGTTATGTGGATTGATGTTCGGTGATGAACTGGTGGTTTTTGTATGGGAGGATTACTTTGTGAAAAGGAAATTGGCTTGAATTTGTGGTTGCAGTTTTTTTTTTTGGGGATAATGGTCTAAGTTGGTGGGGATGAGTGGATGATTCAGTGATAATTTGTGCATATTGTCTGGAATGGTTGTGCGTCTAAATCGTGAATAGTGTCAGAGAAGGTTGATTGCAAGGCTGACTTCTATTGATGAAGGCTGTAGCAAGTTGTGGTTGAGGCTTGGGTGAAGATGTAGATATAGAATATGGAAATTTGTATTATTTTTTTAGAATTATTGAAAAGAGGGAAGAATTGTAATTGGGAAAGAAATAGAAAATGGAAAGAATTTGAAGAAAATTGGCAAATATTTTTCTCTCTTGTGTAGAAGATTATGGTATCATTGAATAATACTAAATCTATCCAATGAAGATTTTTTTTCTTTCTTTCTATATATACAAGAAGACAAAAGGAAAAAAATAAAATAAAAACTAACACGAATCGGAAATTAAATAAATAATAAAATTCAGTGTTTACCTTCCCAACAACAACGCCAAAAACTTGATCGACACTTTTCTATTAATTAGAAAAGCACAAATTTTGTAATAAACTACAAGCACATAGATATGTAGTATGCAGGTCGAACACATGGAGGAATCTTAAATTTATTATTTATGTAATCTCGTGGGCGAATTAGACAATATTTGGAGATGTGACTTGAAATAATGCTATTGAATTTATTATAGATTCGAATCTAATCAGATCTATATTAAATTCAACAATCAGGACAAAAAGAACAAATTACTGGAAAAGAAACAACAACAGGAAATTAAAATTAGAGTTGTTGTTGAATCTAATCAAACAATCAATCACTTACATGCAATAAAGAAAAATAAATAACAATTTGTGTTCTACCCAAACTAATTGAGTAGAAAACACGTATTGTTATGAAAGAAAAGAACAATAAGCTGAAATAAACAAAACATTATTAAGAAGAAGAATAAAATACAGAAATAATAAACAAAATTTTAGAATGAATTCAGTAGGTATTTATAGGGGCTGTAGTCCCCTATCTCTATGTGAATATAAGGCCAAAATAAATATATGAAAAAAGTTCTTTCCATAGATAAAAGAAATATTCCTTTCATGGCACTTGATTGAAGATTTGTAATCAATGCATTCCTTTTGATGTACGGCACTGTCGATGGTAAGATAAGCATATGCTTAATTGGAGATTTATAATCAAATCCTTCCCTTTCTTTTTGCATGGCAATTAAATAAAATTGATTGGATTTGATATGCCAAATTCCTAAAATCTTTATTAAGAGCATATTTTACATATATATAAATGCATAAATTCGAGAATGTGGCAGAAGAAAGGAAGTTTTTGTTTGTTTATGTTACGTGTATCGTGGGCTTTGGGCTGACGCATGTAATCAAAAGCCGGTTTATGAGGCTTAACTTGTTGGGCTGGAAAGTCTTAATAAAAGATTACCAAATTTCCAAAATATTTGTATATATATGCATCAATATGACTATATATATAATATCACTTAGTTCGTTTATTCTTCAAAACACATGAGGCGGGGTGCGAACCATTCGTGTTCTTTTCTTCATAAATGTGATAACCCCAAACCCTCGCGTCACGGAAGTAAGGATAATCATTCGGAATATAACACATTAATCAACATTAGCAGATTACAGACAATAGCATAAACATGAAATAGAATAATTTACATCAATATAACAACGGAATCATAAAATGTAATAAACATCAGAGTGGCACAGTTATAGGATACAACTCAATGCATAAAAGAAATGATCAGTCTACATCGCGATCAGCGGTACATATACATCAGATAGTACATAATAGAAATAATCAGTCTACATCGCGATCAGCGGTACATATACAAAAGGTAATACAGGTGGTAATGTCAATAGTCCAAAATATAGATGAAAGCTAGTCTTCGCCATTAGCCAAAAGTGCACTCCACCATAGTGCTAAGCCAAAACACATCCTGCAACCTGTTACTTGGTTGCCCGTGTAAAAATAAGAGCACCCGAGTTTCCAAGTGAAACAAACTATGAGTCGGTCATGGGACTGGTATGAGAAATCTACTTAACTTATTCAACAATAAGGTTAATCACAGGACCACGCCGCTAACGCGGAACGGGTTTACTCCATTGGATTGCCAATGGATAAAACAAGTAAATCATTTAAACAATGCAATGTTTTTTTTATAAAAGTGAGGCCATTATAAGACTCAGGTCCCATCACACAATGCAACGCAAGCCGAAGGATAGATTTTTCCCTTATAATGGCCAAAATATGCTTAATACGTATAAAACAAGATCATTTGATATTATTACTAGTGCATATATGTTTCAAAAGCAATTTCAATCATAATGTATCAATCATAGACGACATGGGTACCATATATCATGTTGTCATACATAGTTTACAATTAAAACCGAAATGTCGTATTGGAAATTGGATTCCGTCATGAGTCGAGGCCAGGGTGGCTCCTCACCGCTTTGAGACACTCTAGCAAATGCCTCAGGATTACACGCTCTGGGCAACCCTATGAACGGTAGGGCTGATTCTCCCTTACGTTTTAGGATTAATTATTCCTGAACACACGTTTCCCGGTCCTATCGGACCTATCCATCGGCTCCATAATAACCAATATATCTGTGGCGCCTCGTAATCCATCTTCTACATAGGTAACAATAAATAAATGGTTGGGCTCCATACCATGACACCACCTGTAGCTCAAAAGAAACGTCATGTTCTCTCTATGGTCACGATCCCCTTTTTGACTCATACCGGGGTGTGAGGCTCGTGAATTAACGCTATACACAAAGCTATGCTATTTAAAGCCGTGCTTTGATCATCAACCACAAGACCCTGCTTTTCAACAGAAGCCTTGATCATTTGCATCTCAGCATGCCACATTGACATTCCATGCCATGCGACTGATGTCTTCGATATAACACCTCTAAGCTCGTACATCTTAGAGAAGGGTGTTAATCAAGAGAATAAATTCTCCACCACTAAACAGATATATATTTAATAGAGATCAATCAACACAGAATGAAATCCAATATCAGGCACACATCCATTTACAAGTCCGTTCTGGGTCTGAACGAAACCGGAGGCACCTTATTCCTCATTCCATATGTCCAATACGGAACAGAGGCCCTCGCATATCCGGACAATCAACAAATACGTCCGAACCACTACCACTGTAACCCGTTCATGGGAGCTAACCATATCCAAGCCATCAGTAGTAATCCATTCGATGTGAAGATCACCGGTCTTGTACCGTCCTCATATCTTCGACTTTTAATCGTCGATCAATTATTTGAAATGAGAAATAATTCGGCTTTTTCAAATAATTCACGTTTATATAGAATTCAAATCAATTCTTTCCATGGTTAAACCATTTGACATTCACATTCCAATTCAATATAATAATTTCATGTCAAATACGTCTGACCATTAGAATATCCAATAAACCAAGTAAAATCGGTTTATTTCCATTCCATATCGCTTATAATATTTTATAACGATTTATCGCCATTTTTATTTATATACAAATAGGTCGTTTTAATTAAACGACGCTTCAGGTCATTACGCGGCCCTAGCGTTGTTTTTCTTCAAATTTGAATTACACATTTCTTAAAACCTAACCTTTGGATCTTAACAAATTTTATATCGTTGGAAAGATCTTTCCAAAGCGAACCCAATGGTCTCGGTTTGAGGAAAATCCGATGGTCGGATCTCCCGGTATAATCGTTTAAAGTTACATTTCCAAAACGCGAACTACAGCTGCGCGATTCATTTTATTTTAATATATATATATATAATTCATTCGACGATTTCCAAACCATTTATACTTCAAAATTTTGGCTAACGCCTTTAAATTTCGAAAAATTTCGCCATAATCTCCTTTGTACGGAGAGGGGTTTGGAAATTTGTTAGGTCGCATTAGGTACCCAATAAATCCAGAATAAGCATACTTTTAGTGACTAATCTAAGCCCAAGGGAGAGATACCACTTTGTAACGACCTACCCTTTTTGACCGCTCCAAGTCGGTAATTAAACTAGCTCAGAACGTTCAAAACGACGGCTTGTTATTAGCTTACAGGGTTTAACAGAAATAAACACAGAATCACAGCACACAAATATATGCATCACAGGTATGCAGACAACTATGCATATATACCATGCTCAAGTGGAAAAAATCGAAAATCACAATGGCTACACAGTAAAAAAATGCAACAGCAGAACCAAGCTAATCATACATCGTATAAGTGTGAAGTTGAAATCTTGTAATAAGTTTAATCGTAAGCATAAAAATCATTTCTCAAGAGAATAAATTCTCGTCACCTGGTCCAGTGTTCAAAAATAAATAATTCATGTGCCATATCTAATAACTAGAGAGACGTGATTATTGTCAATTCCAGACCCGTGTGGGGTTTTTATTAAATCTAATAATTTACAGTTATATTTTATTTAGTCCATATCAGTCCTCAGTTCAACCTGTAATCCAATCATCGCCATACAAGCGTCTCGCTCGTATGGTAATCTCAACCTCGTCATACAAGCTCCAAATGCTTATATGGAATATGATATGTTATGACATCAATAGTCCGTCTTCGATTCAACCTGTAATGTAGTCATCGCCATACAAGCCTCTCGCTTGTATGGTAATTCCAACCTCGTCACATAAGCTTCAAATACTTATATGGTATATGATAGAGTATGTTATCTTCACGAAGTATGCCATGTGGTGTAGTCCAAAATTAATTGTTACTATCCTATGGCGTTGTTTATAATCTCACACAGAACAACCAACACACCGCATCCAATCACATTCACAGGAGTTTGTATAATAAATAAAATTGCGTAGCCAACTCATTAAGGCTTACCTATTTGTCATTCACGCAAATAAATTCTTTACTCAACAGCAAATCCATTTACCTGTTTAGCATGTGTGTGTGTGTATATATATATATATATATATGCATATCTAAGCTAAAAAATAATATTTTTAGCGAACAAATGATTATTTCCATACATGACTATTTTTAACACTTCATATACATGTTAAAAATAATATTTTCAATAAACAAACATTTTAATCAAATCATGGTTATTTTTAACACTTCATATACATGTTAAAAATAATATTTCTAATGAACAAACATTCATTTCAACCCGTGGTTATTTTTAACACTTCATACATGTGATAAAAATAATATTTCTAATGAACAAACATTTATTTCAACCTGTGGTTATTTTTAGCACTTCATACATGTGATAAAAATAATATTTCTAATGAACAAACATTTATTTCAACCCCTGGTTATTTTTAGCACTTCATACATGTGATAAAAATAATATTTCTAATGAACAAACATTTATTTCAACCCCTGGTTATTTTTAACACTTCAAACGTGTGATAAAAATAATATTTTCAACTAATAAAACTATATTTCAATACACGGTTATTTTTAACACTTTATATGTGTGATAAAAATAATATTTTCAACTAATAAAAATATATTTCAATACACGGTTATTTTTATTACTTCATTAGCATGTTAAAAATAATATTTTTGGCGAACAAAAATATATTTTATTGACGTCAAAAGCTGGTCACTAGTGACGATCAACCCCTAATCGCGTGATCTACACACGAATAAAGATAAAATAAGCAATAAAAAGTAAAAGAACGGGGAGCACACACAGAATTTTTATAGTGGTTCGGCAAAGACAATGCCTACGTCCACTTTATATATTATTTCTCTCTTTTTTGATTACAAATACAATGCTTTTTCTGCTTGGAGAAAAAGAAAGAAAATGACTATTTTCCTTTCTTCCTTTTGAGAGATTAAGATTCTGGAAGAGAATAGAGACGAGGAGTTTGAAGAAAGCCGTCTGGCCAAGAGGAGTCGTCTCTCCCTTTTCTCTTTAAGCTTGGAGGTATTTATAGGTGGAAAATGCTGCTTGGGCTGTTGTGAAATGGTCCGGCCATTTCGGGAAGGTCCAAACACGTGGAATCCATCCATTGGCTCGAATTGCGGCTGGAAGACTGATTCCACTGCTCATAAATAGTATCCTCGAAAGTTGTGGCTGACGTGGCATCCGTGGAGAGGTATATCAAAAGAAGAGCTTTGCCCGCATATGGTTGACCGCCTTTATCTCCTTGGAAGTCGGGATATTAAGTGGACTGGCTCTGTAGAAATCTTCCACGCTGGCCCGAGATAATCGGTCGACGAGTCTTTCTGGAAGCGAGAAACTCGGTCGTCCTGGTGAGCAATTTTTTAGGTAATGCGCAGTCATTCTGACTGAGTTGGATTTGGGCCGATATACCATTGCTTGATGTAGCGCCCCTGATGGGTCTCTTGGAGCGCGATTTGTATTTAGTTGTGCGTTTGGGCTTTGGTTTTGGCCCGCTAAGATTAGTGCCAAAAAGAGGGCTAACACTTTTCCCCTCAGAATATATCTTCATCGACAGAGGGAGATGTATTTTGAAATCTGAACTGAAGCACAAACGCTCGAGCTGCTATGGTCGCGTCGGACCATATTAAGGCCAGAAAACTGACAGTCCGATGTTGTATTAAGACCAGAAATCCGACGACCATGCCAGGTCGTATTAAGGCCAGAAAACCAATAACTATCAAAGACCGTATTAAGGCCGAGATGATGATCGCCATAAGAATTGGTTCCTGCAAATACAAAACAAACCATGGGTCGAGCATTTTATTCCACTTGGCTTTAGAGGGTGGCGAGCATAAACCATGCTCGGCTTAGTGGCGAGCATAAACCATACTCGGCTTAGGGGCGAGCATAAACCATACTCGGCTTAGTGGCGAGCATAAACCATACTCGGCTTAGTGGCGAGCATAAACCATACTCGGCTTAGTGCAAGTGTTTCTCATGCTCAACTCATGTTGGGTTAGTTAGTTTAACGAGCTATGCGCGCTCGTGGTGTAAAGAAAGAGAGTGTAATCCACACTCGTGTTTAAAAAAAAGTGACCTCTCTCACTTGAAAGAGTAGATGTTTGAAGTAGTGGTGGGCTTTCGCGCTAACCACATAGAATAGGGGGCGAGCATTGACCATGCTCGGCTTAATGGCGAACACTAATCTGGTTCGGCTTAGAAATTTTACAACAATCGATCTACTTTTACAAAAAGTAAAGTTCATAACTGCTAAGCAACTATTACAAAGAAAATCTACGGGGACAGCGATTGATTACATAGCATCAAGGCGTCCCTATTATTGAAAGAAATACATCAAAAGAAAAAATCTAATTAATGATAATGCCGCGAGTGCTAGTCTCAGGGTCCTTTCCATTTCTAGGAGCTCGTGGGCCAGCCTGAGGAGCTTGGGCAGAAGGTCGTGGCGGCATGGCCGGGGCGCGATTTTTGACATACTCAGCGAGTTCCCTTTTTCTGACTCGTCCTTCAATGAGATCGCGCAGATGTCGGCAATCATTTGTATTGTGTCCAACTACGTTGTGGAATATACAATGCTTGCCAGAGCCAAGTTCCATCTGGGTCGGTTCTCGTTGAGGTGGTCTTGGAGTAGGGAAGAACTCGCGCATATCGAGATAGATATCGAGCAAAGAGGAATTGAGTTCGGTGTACCGATCATATTTGTTTTCATTTCGAGGTCGTACATTGCGTTTATCCTTATCCGGGGCCGTTCCTCTTCCTTTATTCTGGCCATTGCCGTTGAGTGGACCTTGTTGTTTGGCTACTAAAACTTCAAGGCTCTCCATCTCAAGGCTGGCATCCTCTTGTCGGAGGAATCTTTCGGCCTCGGAATAGAAATCATCTATATCTTTGGGAGGATCCCTAGTTAAGGAGTTCGAGAATTCCGATCTCTTCTGGACTCCCGCGATGGTTGCCATCAACACCATCGATGGCTTGGGCCGATCGACAGATGCTACGGCTGCCTTAAACCTTTCTAGGAAGGATCTTAGCGTCTCTTCGGATCGCTGTTTGATGGTAGATAGAAACATGACACTTTTCGGTCGAGAGATATGCACTCGAAACTGCTCGATGAAGCGGGTGACCAGAGTATTCCAACTACTGATCGACTCAGTTGTTAGCTGCCGGAACCACATACCGGCTATATCTGTGAGAAAGAGTGGAAAGCACTTAGCCATGAAGCTGGTCGATGCACCAAGTACTTCCATATGTCGCATGTATCGCATAAGATGAATGGTCGGGTCAGTGCGACCGTTGTATGGTTCGATGGCAGGGAACCTGAAGTCTGGAGGGTTTCGGAAATTTCTGATTTCTCTAGTGAAGGGGCTGCGATTGACATTGTCTATGTCTTGCTGCGAAGAATTGCCCCGAGTGAAACGTCGGATGATGCTTGCAAGCTGACTCCCATCTCCGAGGAATCGTTGCCATGAACTTAACTCTGCATCCTGAGGGGGTTCTGCACAAGGATCCGGCAAAAGCATGCTCGGAAGGGTGGCCGTTGGCTGGGCTCGACCTCCGAGAGTTGAGTGAAGGTGTGAGGGAAGGTGAGATCTGGCGGGTGGTTCTGGGCAGAATCGCCCCTCTGGAACCTGACGAGTTGTGGATCGAGCCATATTTGTAGCTAAAGGTCTAGGCTGATCCAGCATAGCATGTGATGTTCGGGGGCCGAGGTTGCTCCCGTTTGAAGCGAGGTTAGGAGAGTCTACGGTAGCGTTTTCTTCCGCTACGGTGAGGACCGGCATGGTAGGGTGGCTTCCCTCGTTCGAAGGGAAGGGTACTCCAATTCTTCGTTGAAGAGGAAGAGTAGTTAGACTAGTCTGCGGCAAGATCCCGGGTTGTAATGGGAATGGCGTTAATTCTGAGGGACCCGGGGGTAGCTCGACTGATTCGATAGGTCGAGATATTCCAAAGAGTGGAGGCATATTTGCCAAACGACCTAGATCTTGGTCGCCTACCTCCTGAGGTTCTGTTGTTGCAGCCGCGCTGGTTGCTGGAAGCGATATTCTCGGCTGGGATCGATCGGTTGGTGGAACCAAACCAGGATGAAATAAAGGTGTAGCCCGATCAATGGCCTGATTTCGTGCAGATCGAAGATCAGTTATTACCCCAACTTCAGTCGATGGAGGAATTGATGTTGAAGCGTTCAACCCTGTTTCCAGTCGACCGAGAAGGTGATCCATCAACTGCTGTTGTCGTTCGAGGACTTTACCCTGAGATGTCAATGGTCTCTGAGTTCGACCATGATTTTATCCATGTCGTCCCGGGTAAGAAATCGGGACATGTTGTCATGAGAGGAAACTTCGTGGCTTGCTTCTGCAGCACCAGCATCAGCAGCATCGGCGTTTGCGGGGCGAGAGGATTTTGCATCTTTCTTTCGTTTGTTCGCCATGACCTGGGGTAAGCAGGAGCTCGATGGCGGTGTCGGTGCACTTGCCCCTACCTGGCGCGCCAAAGTGTTGACGTCAAAAGTTGGTCACTAGTGACGATCAACCCCCAATCGCGTAATCTACACACGAATAAAGATAAAATACGCAATAAAAAGTAAAAGAACGGGGAGCACACATAGAATTTTTATAGTGGTTCGGCAAAGACAATGCCTACGTCCACTTTATATATTATTTCTCTCTTTTTTGATTACAAATACAATGCTTTTTCTGCTTGGAGAAAAAGAAAGAAAATGACTATTTTCCTTTCTCCCTTTTGAGAGATTAAGATTCTGGAAGAGAATAGAGATGAGGAGTTTGAAGAAAGCCGTCTGGCCAAGAGGAGTCGTCTCTCCCTTTTCTCTTTAAGTTTGGAGGTATTTATAGGTGGAAAATGCTGCTTGGGCTGTTGTGAAATGGTCCGGCCATTTCGGGAAGGTCCAAACATGTGGAATCCATCAATTGGCTCGAATTGCGGCTGGAAGACTGATTCCACTGCTCATAAATAGTATCCTCGAAAGTTGTGGCTGACGTGGCATCCGTTGAGAGGTATATCAAAAGTAGAGCTTTGCCCGCATATGGTTGACCGCCTTTATCTCCTTGGAAGTCGGGATATTAAGTGGACTGGCTCTGTAGAAATCTTCCACGCTGGCCCGAGATAATCGGTCGACGAGTTCTTTCTGGAAGCGAGAACTCGGTCATCCTGGTGAGTGATTTTTCAGGTAATGCACAGTCATTCTGACTGAGTTGGATTTGGACCGATAAACCATTGCTTGATGTAGCGCCCCTGATGGGTCTCTTGGAGCGCGATTTGTATTTGGTTGTGTGTTTGGGCTTTGGTTTTGGCCCGATGAGATTAGTGCCAAAGAGAGGGCTAACATATTTCAACACTTGGTCATTTATATTACTTCACATACATGACAAAAATAATACTTTTGGCGAACAAAAATATGTTTCAACTCATGACCATTTTTATTACTTCATATACACAATAAAAATGTTATTTTTATTGTTCAAACAATGTATTTCAAACATGAATATTTTATATACTTCATATACACAATAAAAATGTTATTTTTATAGTGTAAACAATTTATTTCAAACATGAATATTTTATATACTTCATATACACAATAAAAATGTTATTTTTATTGTTCAAACAATTTATTTTAACCATGAATGTTTTATATACTTCATACATAAGATAAAAATGTTATTATTATCGTTCAAACAATTTATTTAAAATATGAATATTTTATATACTTCATACATAAGATAAAAATATTATTTTTATCGTTCAAACAATTTATTCAAACACATGAATATTTCAGAAAATTTCGGCATTACAACAACAGGATATTTAGCACCGGCACCATGTCCAGCACGGCTTCTCTGCTATCCTAGGCCTTGCCGCATTACAATAATTTTATTTCCATAATTTCCACAATACCATTCATTTTCACAACACAATGAATTCACCAAAAACACAACCAATTTTGTTGCAACCACAATCAATTTCCACAACATAATCATCATACAATATTTATATCGTCCATGGTCTGTGGACAAGGGGAGTGTCTATATATATATATATATATATATATATATATATATATAAACGTATTTCCATTTCAATTTCATTCAATGCATATATGATTTATACAACATATGTATAATTTATACATCGCTTATATAATTTATACAACGCCCATATATGAGATATACAACGCGTATATAATTTATACATCAGTTATATAATTTATACATCGCTTTTCCATTCCAATTTGAATTTAGAAATCTCATTTTGGGTTCCACTCCTTCTAGTTTTGTAGAGAGCTCCCAATGCGTTCTAGACTATTCTAAAATGTAGTGTATGATGTCGCGAGTCTGATGTCTCTTGTTTCACTGGATTTCGACAACATACAAAAAAGATATGATTTTTATTAATAGATCAAACTTTGCAACGCTTTAAAGTGTTATAACCTTTTAAAATTAAACACTACCATTACCTTTCACTTTGATTCCAAACTAGGTTTTGATTTTACTTCCAAATCGTTGCACTAGACGAAGATCAGATGGTACGACGTCCTAGAGCTTGGAACGGCGCACCACTGGGTCCCCACCCTGTCGAGATCGACGGCGAGATGAAGGCTCGGCGGCGCAAAGAATGGTGCGACTTTGATGGCTTGGATCTCAACGAATACACAATGATGATTGAGGAAATTTATATGGATTTGAAGAGGATGGAAATCCCTACAAAATCCTCCAATGAAGCATTGAATTTTATTGAGTGGATTGGAAGTTAATGAGGAGATATGTTTTGAAAAGGAGCCGCTGTTGATTTTAAAGGTTACGGGTTTTTTGATCTGGAACAAAATAATGAACGGAGAATTCCTATCGACCCATTATTTATATTTTTAATTTTTTTAATTTTTTTAATTCTTTTAATTCCAGAATTCTCGTTTCTCCATTCGAACTCCAAATCGAACCCAATGACTATCGGCCCTAGCTAAATACCCACATTCCGGACACAATGGAATATGTTTCGTAAGCCCATTCGACTGTTTCAGTCAGTTATTCTTCAAATTAAAATATAACACACAATATTTTAGATTCGAAAGTACATTTTAATTTGCCGGGAGCCACATATTGATTCCAAAAATTCCAGAAAAATAAATCTAGCTATGTTTGAACGATACGGTCCTAAAAAAATTAATTTCATCGAATTTGGAGACCGTCTAAAAATGACCATTTTCTGGTCGATCCAATTCAAACTGACTACCGAACGCATTTGAATTTACCACGCTCACATATTAATTCCAAAAATTATGGAATTTTAAATGTAGCAATAATTTTGACATTCCAGATCCAACCAAAGTGATTTCATCGAAAATGGAAGTCGTTTGCACAGTGTCTTTTTTTAAGGGCTTTATTATTATTTAAAAATGGCATTTTTTAAATTCTAACCAAACTCTGTTTGAATTTCTTAAAATAAAATTATTAAATAGGTTCAGATTTTCCCGGTTGTTACAATACAAAAATAGTACTTGATAAAGATTGAACTCGGAACACGCCACTAAACTTTCTAGGCCTTTACCAGTTTGCTACAGCATCCTTTGCGATTTAAAACTTGTTGATTCCAAGAAGTAGCACTTTTCCATGCAATTGGTCATTGATTGAGACAGAGGGGACTTTTATTTACGATCTTTAAAAAACACACAAAAATACCCAACGTATCATTTATTTATATGCAACAAAGATAAGATATGAGCATAAAAATAAACGCTTTTACATATTAATCAGTATGTCCATCTAATTTATGCAATATGCAATATTTGCATGATCATCGTTCTCTTTCGGTCGACGTCTTTAAAGAATCAATCGAATTTGTATATGAGGAGAACCTTGGTGCCTTCCGGTTCCTTTTAATGCTATCATGTCCACCGTTTATCTTTCATTTTCCTTTATCACTTCTTGATCCATCTCTTTATGGTCCTTCGTCCTTAACGCCATTCTTCTTTCTTATCAACTCAAGCATCTTTCTAATGCACGTACCTCTCTGCTTCATGATAAAATTCACTGATATCCTTGTGGGATCCTATACAAAGATGCCTTAAATTCAGTATCATGCAATACTCCAGAAACATCATCCATTAAGAATGTTGATAGTTCCGACCTATCCACTATCATTTAATTAAACCTTGTTAGAAAATTCTTACGGGTCTTACCAGTTGATTACTTGATTATCGTCAATGCCATCACATTTTTAGGTTTAGAAATATGGACATTAAACTGCTTGATAAATCGGTCAACAAGATCATTACATATTCCAATCAAACCATTATCCAGCTTCTTAAACCAAACTTCCACCGCCCCCTTATGATGCCCCTAGTACTTCCATATGTCATGTATTTATATATATCTCATTAAATGCATTGAGGGGGTCTATTTCCATTGTATGTATCAAGCGCTAGTAGTTTGAACTCTGGCGGGTTCCTTGCATTCCTGATATTAAGAACAAATAAATCCCATTGTATGTTTTAATTTGACAAGTTACCACTCATCACACACCTAGTTGCCTCTACCAATCTCTCATTCTGATATATATACATAGCTTTTGATTTGTGTCTAGAATATACCCTACTCTATGAGATAATCTTGATATATGTTCTTTGTGTTATGCATTTGTGTTTCGATATAATACCATGCACTGCATCTGCCATTAGCCTTCAAGCATCCAAGTAGATCCGACCAAGGGGCATGCCCCTCAAGTTCGTGGATCAGTACCGACCCCTAGTGGATAACAATGTTGGCCAAGGTATGCCCCTCGGGTGTTTTGATCCAATCCTACTTCTGCCAAGTCCAAGTACCAATTCGAGTCCCGGTCCAATTGACATTCCTCCAAAGCATACTGGAGTTGTGTCCTTGGTTCCAAGGGAAGCTTTATGATTTACCCTCGTCCAATTTCTCTTGAAGCAGTCTTCTTCGTTCATCTAACCATTACAAGTCCTCTAATTTTTTTGTAACTTTTTACAAACTGAAGGTTCGTAGTTCGATCCTGCGCAAGATCACAAAAATGTTTATGATATTTTTTTGCATCCAAATTCAAACATAGAAATACAAAAATAAAATTGGAAATTAGTAAGAAAAAAGCATTAGATTTATTATGGTTCAATAATTCTCCGACCTATTTATATTGTAGAAGGATTATAGTTACAAGTGGTTTGAAATCAAAAATAAAAATGGCAGAGTCTTTCCAAAAGTCGACTCAGAAATCCCTTCTCATGTGTACAAGGGGTATTTATAAGTGCCTAACACACTGGATCAACCTCAAAATTTACATGAAAGCCTAGAATATGAGGTCAGGCACCTTTAGAAAAGTGGATTAGATCATAGCCCATAAACGATCAGATTGGCACTGGTCCTTATAGGGAATACAAATGACTCATGATTTACAGGGTGCAAGTGGGTTCCCTAAGCTCTAAAGGTTGGGCCGCTGATCTACTTCCTTTAAATCACCTACGTGAAAAGTTGAGAATTTGAGTGACCTTTTATTGAAGTTAAAGCGCACATTCATGTCATCAGAAGTATACCGGTCCGAGCTATAGGTAAAGTCCAAGTCTATATTTAGCCAATTTCTAAGTGTAGCTTGAGTGAATTCTCTAAATTAGAGCTTCATCCTTATCCATTGTTAAGTTCTGAGTTCATCAGTCATCTATCTAGACTTCTTGCCTCGATGATTGAGAAGTCCATATATCCAACTTCGATGTGCAATGGCTCTTAAAAATTATAGGTTACCAAAAATCATGTTTATAAAATTAATTAATAAATCCTTCTTAACTACGGTCATATATGAATATTTTCTCCATATTTAATATGGAACGATAAGTGATTTGGGTTTATGGTAGATAATATTTTAAATGAAATTGTGTTTTGATCCATTTTAATATGAACCTTAAAAAAGCATAGGGTTTTGTGAATGTACTTATACGGCCGAGGTTAGCATATAGAAATGATTTTCAAGTATTAAAAATATGGTTTTAACTAATGAAAATAATAATTAAAGAGGCTTAATGGTTGTTATGTGCTTAGCCATGCTTGGTTGAACCTTCGGTTGGATTGTTTGTTTATTCATAGTCAGATAACTGACTGTTAAATCCTAGTTAGTTTAAAAATATCACTTGTTGGTTCAAAGAGACCAAAATTGGATATATTATGCGAAGACCACTTCTAATAGACATAATCATTCGAAATGGAAGATATCTTGAAAATGATCAAAGAAGAAGCTTTTTGTAGTTCAACGACCATTTGCTACTAATTCAGGGGATGATTCTCATAAAAGGATGTAATAGAATAGCTCCTTCAGTTTTCATATACCGAACAACGTGTGTGGATGAATGCTGACACTGCATTGTTTCCAAAGGGCAGTGTTATCATTCCAAGTGGGATTTGCTAAAGAGGTAAAATGTAGTCTTAAGCCTTCAACCACGAATGAATAAAACCTATGATATATAGCAAGGATATATGGATCATTCCCATTAGGGTGTTTCATCATAAATTTTTTTTTTTTTTTTGAAAATTGGTACGCTTTTATTAACTTTCAGAATAATACATAACAAGGTTAGCATACTAACCCAAATACAACTGAAACAAACATGCATAAAACAGAAAAACACTAGTCTGAATACATGAAATGAAATAAAAAAAAGATGAATCCATGATGAGGTCAACTACTCAATCCACAAGTGCGATCCCGCTACACTTCAAGTTTCAAAGGAAAATACTTCATGTTTTAGCAGTTGCAATCATGTTCCTTTGTGCTAAAAACAATCTTCCAATCGGTTATTTGTCTTTATTTATAACTTATAGTTGTAAGGAGCTGTACTGAATTTTCCATTATGTGAATGTTGAATTCGAGTTTATTCACACTATTTTGTGTAGTGTGAACAAAACATCGCCTATCATTGATGGAAATCAGGGGGTTCATATGGATCCTCTGATTTCCACCAATCAAAAGTGGTGTTTTGTTCACACTACTCAAAAGTAGTGTGAACAAGCTACTACTCACCAGCTATTCCTTAAAATCACGTTATTCACGTGTGAGACCGCAATCCAACTTCCACGTTTCCATACCCCACGTTGTTGTACTAACAGTAGGTTCTAAAATATGGAAACCACCTTCTCCTCACTTTCCGAAAACCATTCAGTAGCATACATACAACTATAGAACAGGCTTTCTCCAATTTTCCCAAACCCGTAAATGGGTACACGAATTTGAGAAAAAATTGAAATGCTTGTTTAAGGTTGAAGCTGGGTTTGTCATAAATGACGAAAAAGATGGAAGTAAATCCAGCAACGACGAACAATAGAACTACATAATCCGAGTTTTGGACTGGGCGAAGTGCTTACAATAGAACAATTCCAAAATGGACAAGGAGAGATTAAACAATGCAATATTACATAGTTAGATTCCCTAGAGTTGGTCTTCAAGTCAATCTAACAATGTTTAAAATTGGTTGTGCATGAGAGCTCTAAGGAAATGTTAAAAAGCAACTGGAGCGGTGACATATTCAATCCTATCCAACAAAGAGTGGACTGATTCCCCATAGCAACAATGCAAAATGTTCTTGTTAATCTCGACACATTTTTCTAGAGGTATAGGAGGCAGCAAATGATGAAATTCATAATTCAATATGTGCCTTTACAGACTTTGTTGCATACTTATAACACCGACGAAAGAATCTGTTGCAAATGCATCGCTAAACATATATTAATGACGAATTTGTGACCTGTAGCACTGATCGGTAAATTTCACATCGGTAATTTAGTGACCATTTTGCGATGGAAGTTAACGTCAATTTTCAGACACTTTACCATCATTTGTCAATATATTTCAATTTAATTTCAATAAATGTTATCGACATTTTACCGATGGATATATATTTCTTTAATATTTATTTAAAAAATCCGTCGGAGATCCCTTGCTAAACAGTAAGAGATTAGAAACAGATAATTTCAACTTTTGCTTTACCTTAGATATCTGTCGGTAATTCATCACAAATTCTAACATTTTATTAAGGTTATCAGTGACAGTTTATTTTATTTCTATAGGAAATCACATGCAGATTTGCAAAACCCACTTGTATTTTCTTTCTATTCCGTCGGTAAATATTACTACAATAAAATATTAATTTACAACTGACGGACGTCAATGTTAATTATGATACTTACTTAATATGAACTCAAGAATAACATCATTCATAATCAAATAACGACATAGAATATCAATTAACATACAAGCACAATACATAATTAAGTTGCTAAATTCAATACATAATCAATACTTTCATAACAATTATGGAATAACAAAAGACAATGCATATTTCATAGTGAAATTATACAAATACTGGATACAAAAACAAGAATAGCACGCAAGAGCACCAAAATTGACTCGCTAAATAATGCAAACCACCAATGGAGATGGTTCCCAACGTGGATTTACATGGATACAAGTAATATCAGATTACAGGATATCAGTTATGATTAAACATTTTTACTTAGATAAGTGAAGTAACCAACTATTGCAAGTATCAATAAGTTTTAAAAAAAATCTCAACCTATTATCTTCCTTTATGACCATATATCTCCTTATCCGACCATTGATTCCATCCCTAATCCGACTATTGATTCCATCTTTTATCCGACCAAATATCTCCTTCTTAAGATCGACAACAAACATACTACTGTAACTACATGTAACGCAACGACCAACATGGTACTGTTAAAATAAACAGTTTGTTCCTTTTTTGCTTTTCTTACATTCACCTCTTCCATCCTTTCCCAATAAAGCATATTCAGTTTGTATTGTAAATAGTTCAAATCTGAAGCAGTATGCAATCCTTATGATTGCAGCTATGGCAAAGTTGGAATCAAATTGATTAAGGCCCTTGCAATGCATTGTCAAGTCCAGCATAGTATACATTTAGATGAATCATAATCCTAAACAGTTTGAGCATAAATATCTTTAAAACTATTGATTGTGTATGCAGATGCCTATTTTTCCCGCGTTCATAACATAGCGGTGAGTCAATTTTGTAGCAATATACTCACATGCATAATATTCAGTTTCGATCAGTGGACGGATCATTTAAAAAATTACTTGCTTCTACTACATATACTCACATGCTTCCCTATAGTTTATGAATGAAGCTTGATTCTTTGGGTAATCCAAAATGTAAATATACACTTCGCACCATCCATCTCATAGTATTAACCTTTCAGAACCATTTTCATATTATTTTTTCTGTAACAAACTGAAAAGGATCGCTTACAACTGATGCTTAAAGGGTAAACAAATATATCTTGAAAATATCCGTTTTTTCCTGTGACACACATACCCCCTCGGGAGGGGAGATGATGCCACAGTTGGAAAGAACCAGGCCTGGGAAGAATCCTCATCCAATTGCAAAATAAAAAGAAGGAAAGAAAAATAATGATAATTTCAGTTTGGGATTTTCATATTGAAAACTACTGATATTTAGGGCTTACAAATTTGAGAAGAAAGAAAAAAAATTGAATAAAGAAAAGTATATTTCTTTCTATAAGGGTAGGAATATGTTTTAAATCTTCTAATTATTCCCTTGTAAAATATAACTAAAATAAATTTATTGAATTAATGCACCATTACCAAGTTGTTAGCATCACCGAAATTCTAATCTCAATGACCATAAGAGCATCCCCAACGCTATCAGTTGGGATGCCTCAAATCAGTCTCATCACCAAAGCAACCCACCCCAACGCGGGGGTTGCTCTGATTACTTTATCTAGCTATTTTTAAGCCAGATAAAGTAATCACACGGATCGCAATCCCCAGCCGTTGGATTGCGATTCGTGGTGTGGAATGGAATTAAATCCACACCACACGATTATCCGGCTTTAATAAAGCCGGATACTCGATTATCCGGCTTTATTAAAGCCGGATAATCTGTCGGATAATCGATTATCCGGCTTTAATAATCTACTAGGTTTATTTACAGCTTTATTGAAGCCGATATCATACCTTAAACCCTCATTTTCCATTTCCGCCACCTCTTCTCTCCGAACCCCCTTCAGCCTCGACGCCCCCACATTCTCCAAACCCATTTCCGCCGCCTCTTCATTCACCCTACCCCTTCAAGCCACCTCCTCCTTCTCCAAACCCTCTTTCAGCCCGTAGAGAGGAAAAAAAAATCAAAAAATGAGACGTGCATGGAGAGCCTTGCGAGGGAGCAGAAGCTAGAGCGGGAATGTGGATCCGGCTGAGGAGCACGTATCGGCAGGAGAGAACGTACCGATTTCGGGTCGTGAATCGCCAGTGGTTAGAAGAAGACGTAGTGACAAACGAAGTGAACAAACAGTTGTGGAGTCTCATAAGGACCCGAATTTAAGACTAGATAAACAATTGACTAATTTTCGTGAATTTTCTGGTACTTAGGAGCACGTCAGCACATTAATTGATGCATCGGTACGTTTTATTTATTAAATTTTTATTTGTTTAATGTCGGTCACAAAATAAATAAGTCTTGTTTGTAATATTAGGATCAATGCGAGCGTACGCGTGGATCTTGGGCTGGTGTTGTTCGTCTTTACAGACAGATTCCTGAGTATGACACAGAGGCTATTATTCATGGGTTTCTCCGTATTATTGGGTTTGACGATTTTTTGAGTACATTTTCTCGTCGTGTCTACATAAATGTTTGCACTTTAATTATTTTTGTTGTTAATTAATTATTATTCATTACATAGGTATCGAACACCTTTTACATAACGATGTTCAACTATGTGGTGCATTTGCTGCATTTGGTGAAAAACAACTCATACATTCCACTTTAGTTTTGGGGAGATGGGAATCACTCCACTAGATTTTTCTATGCTTATTGGCCTTACCATAGGCCAAGGGAGTACATTGTCGTATGATGAGCGGTTTCAGGACTTCACACTTTTGGGTAGTTTATTTTCACATCCTGATTTACATGATGGTATCACCAGTAATTTCCATATTAGATGCTCCTACATTAGACTAGCCATCCAGAATTTCTTGAGTATACAACCTAGAGTTCACCATTTGGAGATTGCCCGGTTATTTGTTTTGTATATGATGGGATTTTTTTTTTCAAATCCTTCGAGTACATTGTCTTGTGGTTATGTGGCGGTAGTTGATGAGTTTTCGTTTGATAGCAGTCCGACTGTGTATGATTGGGGAATGCCTATTTTAGCATACTTGTATAAGTCGTTGGATCATTAGTGTGTCGTTAGTCCCAAGATTACCTTGATTACCGGTTTTTGGGAGATTTTACAGTACTGATACTACGAGTACTTCCACAATATGTCTCTTCCAACTGTGAATCCATCGTTAGCCGTTTACTTTCCTAGAGTACGAGCGTGGACTGACAGTAAACGCAGACAGGTGCCTGGAGGATAGGCACGTCACTCATATTTTCGCTGTAGCTCGCAATCAAATTGAGCTGCGGATGACATGAGAGGCGGTTATTTGGCATCCCTTTGATGGTTCATCTTTTCTTGCTGATCCCACCATGGTGCATGCTCCTTATATTTTGGGAAGACACTTTCCACTAGTTTCATGTCCTCCTAGTTTATGCTGCTTCTGGTATTTAGAGGAACGTTGTTGGAGACAAATATATGATGGAGATGTTGTTCCTGATGACCCACACCCACATACAGCTACTCCCATGGTTTATACTACTAGTGCTTTACAGAAGCACGTAGAGGAGTGGTGGCCAGCTAGTGATTTCGTTCTTACTGGTAGGGATTATATTTCGTTTTGGCGGTAGTATTACACCCCACCTCATACAGGGAGTTTTGTGCATGCTGCATCAGTTGATTTGGCTAGACTTTTGAACTTCGTAGTGGGCTTGTGCCCCCTATCATTCATGACATTTCACAAAGCACGCAAGTTTACCAAGCTTCACAGGCTCCACCGTCTCCACAGGGTCCGCAGATGCCAGACTATGGTTGGACTGTTGGCATACCCACTACATCCGGATATGATAGATATATTAATATACCACGGCCGGTGGTGACGCACTATCCAGATCCATCTGTATTTATGAGGATCTTTATCAGATGACGTTAGGTGTGACGGCCCGCCCCGCACCAGTCGGCATTTCCAATGAAATGCACTATACCGACGTCCAACCAGCATGGGACGGTCGTCAAAAGAAAGGAAAAAGGAAACAATTTGAATGGTGAACCAACAAAGAACCTGTAGTATATCTCACAGTGCATGGAACAATATATAATAATAAAATAACTTGATACAAAATAGGCGAAACAGTGCATAAGCTGAAAACTAAACCATCATAGCAGTGGAAAATTTAGAATACAGCTTATGATCCAAACCATCATTATTACAATTCTTAAAACTGGCTCTAAAGCAAAATAAGAAGGTACACTACTAATGCCCAAAGTAGTGACCAGCAACAACACATGGAGAATATATGGGAATGATACGTGTAAGCCTCCTGCTCGTCTCCGGACAACTACTCGTGCATAACCAGTTAATCTGTCTCTAGTCTGAACCTAGACCTACAACCAAAGAGTTAGCACAATAGGATGTGCAATACTCTAAGGTGACACTAGCACATGGTGTGAAAATAATGGGGAGGGGATGTTGAAACGACCCGAACTTCCCCGGTCTCCGAAGAGAAGAGAAAGAACGAATTGTTTTGAGAACAGGACAAAACAGAACGCATACAAAAGAACATTTCATTGCTATTACAACAATGCATCAGATTACAAGAATATACAGAGTATAAACGAATATTACACAGAAACATCAGAGATTTAAATTACATTTAAATACATAGCAGCGGAAAATAATACAATACACAACTAGAAGAGATATACGGATACAAAGCTTTCCGGATATCATTCCAGCTGTAAACCAGGATCCTGTGAATATAAATCTGCAAAACCCAAAACTACTAGCTGCCCGTGTCAAAATAAGGGCACCCAGAGTTTAGGTTAAAACAATAAACTCCAGGTCAGTCATGTGACTGGTGTGAGAACTAAAACAGTTATTAATCTTTATTTTCAAAGTTAGGTGAATCAAGGGACCACGCCGTATAACACGGAACGGGTTTCCTCCCAAGAATACCAGTGCATAAAACAAACAGCGCAATGCTAAATAAAGAAAAATGAAGCTGTTATAAGACTCAGGTCCCATCACACAATGCAACGCAGCCGAGGATAGGGTTTTCCCTTATAACAGCCAAAGAATGCTTGATACGTTTTAAAACAAATCATTTGATACTATTATAAGTGCATAGTGTATAAAACACTTCAAATCATAAGTATCAATCATAGGCGGCATGAATGGCCCATAACACTATGTCGCCATATATAAGTTTACAATCAAAACCGCAAAGTCACGTATTTGGAAATTGGATTTCCGTCTATGAACCGAGGCAAAAGATAGTCCTCACCGACTTCGAGACTGCCTAGCCCGAGCCTCAGGGTCAGAGCGCATCGACCCTTGGATCGTCAGGGCCGGTCCACCGATGTGGATTAAAATGCCTGAACACTGCGTTTCCCCGCCCTTTGGGGCGTAAATGAGCCAACGAATGACTCCATCGGACCCGGATCGTCCGATCAAACCGAGGCGCCTCGCAACAGCAACAACCACACAGGTGAAAAGTATATAAATGTCAGGGCTGGTAGGTCACTGACACCACCCTAGCTAGGAAGAAACGCAGGCCCTCCCTGATGTCCTCTCCCGTTTTTGGTTCACAACCGGGGTGCGAAACTCGCGAAGTAAACGTTACACAAAGCTACGCCACAAAGGCCGTGCTTTGATCATCACCACAAGACTTTGCTTTTCAACAGAAGCCTCGATCAATTGCCACTTAGGCATGCCACACAGGCAATTCACTCCATGCGTTTGATATCCATCAATATATATTTAATAGAGATCAATCACACGGACTAAAATCCAATGTCAGACACACAGTCCATTTACAAGTCCGTTCTGGGTCTGAACGAAACCGGAGGCACCTAGTACCCCGCATATCCATCGATCTCCAAGTACGTCTGGACGATCACCAACTGTTTCCATCTTCTTGGGTGTACATCCCAATCAAGATTATCAGTAATCACCCAAACGACGTGAAGACTTCTGGTCTTCGACCACCGTCTTCATCTTCGACACCACGTCGAATCAGTTATTCAGAATGGGATAAACCCGGTCTTTCTGAATAACTCGCGTATATATTATAAAAGTGTTACACAAACACAACATACGCCTCATTCCAATCCAGAATATTCTTTTATTCAAATATTCCTATACTTTGGGAAAAGTTCCCATTAATTTTATCCAAGATAAATTCTTTAAATTTATTCTTTAATCTCCTTTGAATATCAATTCAAACTAGTCGGGATTAGCGAACCACACCGAAGTAATCATTTATTTTATTTTCCCAATCCCAACCTATTCATCCCATGAAGTAAAACTGGTAGTACTTCATATCTAACACCACAGTGTTATCGGTAATTCAATTACCATTTCACGTTCAAATCTAATTAAAGATTTAACTATCGCCTGGAGTAAAACTGGTGATACTCCATTCTCGATCTTTTCAATCTAATTAAAGATTCATTAAAACTCCACTTAGTTTTAATCGTTATCTGGGTTAAAGAATCAGTGTCATTTAAAACATGATCCACGATAAACCCAAAATCACATTCCATTAATTATCGGGTTCAAGAACAAGTGTTATTTAAAACACTGTTCACGATAAACCCAAAAATCAATACCAATTCAATTCCAATTAAATATCGTTTAATTGGTACACTTCATTAAATCTAAATAAAAAGATTTAATCTTTTCTCAACTGGGCTCAAGAACAGTGTTAATGAAGACACCATTCACGACAAACCCAAATCACATTCGATATTCAATACAAGGCTCTGAATAGAAAATATATCGGCTTATATTCAATATCGAATTCTACGACTAACAAATGTCGTATTGGAAATAACGATATAAATATATATCTTTCAAATTTCCATAACAACATCTGTATAATCACGAATTCCAACATCGAAATATTCCGAAGACAATTTCGATTCAAATCCACTCCAATGCAATCATTGGAAATTTTGGTTATTTTTAAAACCCTTTTCAAATTCAATTTATTTACTTAAAAATAAATAGAATTATCATTCTAGTTCAAAACTAGCTTATTTCGATAAAAATCTATTTTTATCTTTTCAAACATGAAGTTTTTCATCCCAAATCTTCACAAATCATTTCTTATGATTTTACACAAATTATTACTATTTTTAATAATTTTATCAAGGTCCGTACAGTCGATTTCCATCAATGGCCATCGAACTGCACTTACAGCGACCTTTTTCGAATTTGATTTGGACGTATCTCCAAATCCAACCGTTAGATTTCAAATTTCTAACATTCGTTAGAAAGCTCTTTTCGATACGAACCCAATGGTTCCGGTTTTAGGAGAATCCGACGGTCGGATCTCCCGCAATATCCATTCGAAGTAATTGGTCGAAATTCGCGAACAGCCGCGGCGCGTTCTATTCAGGCCATTATATTATATATATATAATATATACTTCGTCGATTTCAATTCAAAACGTGCTTTATAAATCGTTTTAAATTCATTTCTATTCAATTCAAATTTCAATTCAATTTGAATTCATTTCAATTTGCTTTCAATTCAATTTGAATTCATTTTCAATTCAATTCATTTCGAAATCGTTTTCAATTCAATTCATTTCGAAATCGTTTTCAATTCAATTCATTTCGAAATCGTTTTCAATTCAATTCATTTCGAAATCGTTTTCAATTCAATTCATTTCGAAATCGTTTTCAATTCAATTCATTTCGAAATCGTTTTCAATTCAATTCATTTCGAAATCGTTTTCAATTCAATTCATTTCGAAATCGTTTTCAATTCAATTCATTTCGAAATCGTTTTCAATTCAATTCATTTCGAAATCGTTTAAAATCGATATAAATATCGTTCACGTCAAAATGGCGTCAATCTAATCAACACGGCTTCATATATTCCTATTTTCAAATATTCAATTTCAAATATTTCTTTTTCTAATATTTCTTTTTCAAAACTGGAATGAGGCCCAATCAATTACCATATAATGTTAATTATATGGATTTTCTACAACACATGTATATAATAGCGTTGAAAAATAATCAACCATCAACCAAAGTGCACTACACTGTATAAGCATCAAATATAGTTATCTAACGCTTATAACAGCCTGTCAATCGATCGATCGACATATTTAATCAATCAGGATGAGTGAACCTCAAATTTCATCCTAACACCCGTGTGGGGTTTCAAACAATCAAACACATATTTTATTTGTGCTGTTGGGCGATGTGTAAAATTTATCGTCCCAATCAATGTCCTTCAAATAGGTGTACATAAACAAACCATCTGGTTTGTAAATGAATATTTTATTTTATTCACTTTCACTATATTCATATTCACGTTAAAAATTATATTTTTAACGATAAAACATTTTATTTCAACCTATGAATTTCTATTCAATTCATTTACACAATAAAATGATATTTTTATTTTCTAACATATTTTAGAAAATTTCGGCGGCATAACGGCACGATACTAGAAACGGGACAAGGCCTAGCCTTATCCCCGGTCTAGTGAAGGCCCACGCCATTCACACATCCATCAAAATCACCAAACAATTCAATTCAAATCCAATCATATAACTAATCTATGCAACCAAACAAACAAGTCCATGGTCTGTGGACGATTGTGTCGGGTGCTACTAAGCACCGTCTGCATCCTAGTATATATATATAATTAGAAAAAGAATTTGAAAGGTGAGAAATTCTCACATATAGCTATCCTAGCTCCACGGCACTTCATTGTAGAGATCTTCGTCGTTCCCGCCTTTTAGTCACCTTCGTTGTCCGCTTTCACTACATATGTAAAAATCGAATTTTTACTTCGCTATTCCATATATAAAAATCGAATTTTTATTTCAAAGTTCAATATATAAAAATCGAATTTTGATTTCGAAGTTCAACATATAAAAATCATATTTTTTATTTCAAAGTTCAATATATAAAAATCGAATTTTGATTTCGAAGTTCAACATATAAAAATCGAATTTTTATTTCACAGTTCAATATATAAAAATCGAATTTTTATTATGCTTTTCGATATATAAAAATCATATTTTTAAAAATATAGATTTCGCCTTTCTTCTTTTTCCTATTTTAAATCTTAAAATTAAAATCGGTTTTAAACTTTTTAGAAGAAATCAGTTTTCTTATACCCTTTTTTTTTATTTAAAATCAGTATTTATCATTTTTAAAATCAGTTTCATATGCTTTTCAAATCAGTTTTAATTTCTTTTCAAAATCAGTTTTAAAATGCTTTTAAAAGAAAAACAGTTTAAACCTAATTAAAGTAAAAAAAAAAAGAAACCCAGTTTTAAATTCTGCTTATACAAAATAAAAATAAAATAATAAAATAAAAATAAAAAAAAGAAATACTTACAGAGAAAAAAGGGGGGGTCTGTGCTTGTTCGTCAGTGGAAAGGGGGGGGTTTCGGAGCTGCGGAGGAGCTTCAGAAGGCGGAGGCTGGGGGTCGGCGGCTTCAGTATCGCGAACGAGGGGGGGGGGCTTCGGTGGGAGTTCGTCGAGGGAGGGGGGGCTTCGGTGGGAGTTCGTCGAGGGAGGGGGCTTCGGTGGGAGTTCGTCGAGGGAGGGGGCTTCGGTGGGAGTTCGTCGAGGGAGGGAGGGCTTCGGTGGTGGGCTGCGGCGCTTCAGGGGGGGGCGGCTGTCGATAGGTATCTAGGGTTTTTTTTTTCTTTTTTTTTTTTTATTTTGTTTCTGAAATGAATCGGGAGGGGTATAAGGAGAAAATATATATATTAATTTTATTTTATTTTTCTTTAATTTACTAAAAGGTTGACTTTTCAAACGAACCCCATTCTGAACTCAACGACTGTCGCCCATAGCTAAATACCCCCATTCCGAACGCAATGGGATATGTATCGTAAGCTGGTTTGATCGTTACAATCAGTTTCTGTTGAATTTTCATTTAAATCCTTATATTGAATTTTAAACGTACATTTCAAATTACCGGGGTCACATACTAACTAGAAAAATTACAGAAAAATATTTTCTAGCTTCGCATTGACGATACGGTCCTAACAAAACTAGTTTCGTCGAATTCTGAGACCGTTTGAAAAATGGCCAATTTCCAGTCGATTAAAATCAACTGAAACTGGTCAAACGCGTTTTCCTTTGCCACGCTCACAAATTGATTCGAAAAATTATGAAATTTGGAATCTAGCAATAATTTAACATCCCAGACCTAACAAAACTGGTTTCGTCGAAATCCGAGCTCGTTTGTAAAAAGTCCATTTTTAAGGGCCTGAATTCCATAGCGACTATTCAGAATTTTCAACTGGACATATCTTATCATTTCTAAGATGAAATCTCAGTTTGTTAACTTCGTTACAAAGATATAGTTATACAGATTCAAATATTTCTTGTTTCGTTCAATTCTGACTTATATTGAATTCTGTATATTCATTTGAAATTAGAAATCGAATTTTCGAACTACCGCGCCATTTTCAATTCCTTTTTAATTATATATAAATATTTATATTCTAACGACGACGTATATAATATATACGTCGAATTATATTCGAAATAAATTTCTCGTCGATTTTATTTAAAATAATCTATTTTAAATATTCAAAATTCGCTAAAATTGCAAAAATAAAAATTTCAAACTGGCTCGCATTTTCCGGGTTATTACAATCTCCCCCACTTAAAACTTTTCGTCCCCGAAAAGGAACAAAGTCGAAAGTGGTTTGATTAATCAACTCTACGCTCGATCTGGCTTCCATCCTCTAACTTTTCAGTTTCTGAGAATTTTCAAAATTTCAAAAATTTGGCTAACACCCTAAATTTTCGAAAAATTTCGCCATAACCTCCCCTGCAATGGGAGCATCGGGGAATTTCAAATAGCTTCCCCGGTCCTTCAGATCTCAAAAAGAAAAAGAAAAAGCCAAGCGGCTAGCCAATAGGCTCATAAAATCATCATCACCCAAACAAAACAGGAAATTATAGTAAACATGTACCTATTTGTCGGGCAAACAAATTTTATTCTCTGCTCTAGCCTCCTTGCTATGACCTGTTCAATGATATATATGTATATGCAAACAAATGCGACCAATTTTCAATACAATTCAATATTTGATTCAATTAGGCTAAATGGTTCAAATTTAGCAAACAAATTAACAAACAACACAAACATCAATCAATTAGGGAATTAGAGTTTCAAATTCATAATTTTTGATACATATACAAAAATCATGTTTTTAATGCCAATTCACAACAATAGGCCCTATCTAATTTTTGGTTCTCACACCAGTCTAATGGAAATATATAGATATCACACCTTCGTCACACGAATATAAATTCTGACGATGAGTACTCAACCATCAGAATCATCTTCGGGCCACTAGAGTATGATTCTATATCTATCCAATATATTAAAACTTCGAATACACGCGGATCAGACGTATACGCAAAATCTTTATATACTGGACTGTCCAAATCAATGTAAATAAATAATCAAATACGAATAGTTGATTTAAATTTTCAAAACAAAATTTGTTTTCATTTGAAAAATATACCCTTCACACTCGTTCCAGGATACTACTGATCCTATCTCTAACGAGTTATTCTAATTGGATTTTACTAATCCAATATCTGATGAATTCTTTCATATGGTTCTAATGTGTCTTGTTCTCTGAGCTTTGTAAACCAAAGCTCTGATACCAACTGAAACGTCCCGAACTTCCCCGGTCTCCGAAGAGAAGAGAAAGAACGAATTGTTTTGAGAACAGGACAAAACAGAACGCATACAAAAGAACATTTCATTGCTATTACAACAATGCATCAGATTACAAGAATATACAGAGTATAAACGAATATTACACAGAAACATCAGAGATTTAAATTACATTTAAATACATAGCAGCGGAAAATAATACAATACACAACTAGAAGAGATATACGGATACAAAGCTTTCCGGATATCATTCCAGCTGTAAACCAGGATCCTGTGAATATAAATCTGCAAAACCCAAAACTACTAGCTGCCCGTGTCAAAATAAGGGCACCCAGAGTTTAGGTTAAAACAATAAACTCCAGGTCAGTCATGTGACTGGTGTGAGAACTAAAACAGTTATTAATCTTTATTTTCAAAGTTAGGTGAATCAAGGGACCACGCCGTATAACACGGAATGGGTTTCCTCCCAAGAATACCAGTGCATAAAACAAACAGCGCAATGCTAAATAAAGAAAAATGAAGCTGTTATAAGACCCAGGTCCCATCACACAATGCAACGCAGCCGAGGATAGGGTTTTCCCTTATAACAGCCAAAGAATGCTTGATACGTTTTAAAACAAATCATTTGATACTATTATAAGTGCATAGTGTATAAAACACTTCAAATCATAAGTATCAATCATACGCGGCATGAATGGCCCATAACACTATGTCGCCATATATAAGTTTACAATCAAAACCGCAAAGTCACGTATTTGGAAATTGGATTTCCGTCTATGAACCGAGGCAAAAGATAGTCCTCACCGACTTCGAGACTGCCTAGCCCGAGCCTCAGGGTCAGAGCGCATCGACCCTTGGATCGTCAGGGCCGGTCCACCGATGTGGATTAAAATGCCTGAACACTGCGTTTCCCCGCCCTTTGGGGCGTAAATGAGCCAACGAATGACTCCATCGGACCCGGATCGTCCGATCAAACCGAGGCGCCTCGCAACAGCAACAACCACACAGGTGAAAAGTATATAAATGTCAGGGCTGGTAGGTCACTGACACCACCCTAGCTAGGAAGAAACGCAGGCCCTCCCTGATGTCCTCTCCCGTTTTTGGTTCACAACCGGGGTGCGAAACTCGCGAAGTAAACGTTACACAAAGCTACGCCACAAAGGCCGTGCTTTGATCATCACCACAAGACTTTGCTTTTCAACAGAAGCCTCGATCAATTGCCACTTAGGCATGCCACACAGGCAATTCACTCCATGCGTTTGATATCCATCAATATATATTTAATAGAGATCAATCACACGGACTAAAATCCAATGTCAGACACACAGTCCATTTACAAGTCCGTTCTGGGTCTGAACGAAACCGGAGGCACCTAGTACCCCGCATATCCATCGATCTCCAAGTACGTCTGGACGATCACCAACTGTTTCCATCTTCTTGGGTGTACATCCCAATCAAGATTATCAGTAATCACCCAAACGACGTGAAGACTTCTGGTCTTCGACCACCGTCTTCATCTTCGACACCACGTCGAATCAGTTATTCAGAATGGGATAAACCCGGTCTTTCTGAATAACTCGCGTATATATTATAAAAGTGTTACACAAACACAACATACGCCTCATTCCAATCCAGAATATTCTTTTATTCAAATATTCCTATACTTTGGGAAAAGTTCCCATTAATTTTATCCAAGATAAATTCTTTAAATTTATTCTTTAATCTCCTTTGAATATCAATTCAAACTAGTCGGGATTAGCGAACCACACCGAAGTAATCATTTATTTTATTTTCCCAATCCCAACCTATTCATCCCATGAAGTAAAACTGGTAGTACTTCATATCTAACACCACAGTGTTATCGGTAATTCAATTACCATTTCACGTTCAAATCTAATTAAAGATTTAACTATCGCCTGGAGTAAAACTGGTGATACTCCATTCTCGATCTTTTCAATCTAATTAAAGATTCATTAAAACTCCACTTAGTTTTAATCGTTATCTGGGTTAAAGAATCAGTGTCATTTAAAACATGATCCACGATAAACCCAAAATCACATTCCATTAATTATCGGGTTCAAGAACAAGTGTTATTTAAAACACTGTTCACGATAAACCCAAAAATCAATACCAATTCAATTCCAATTAAATATCGTTTAATTGGTACACTTCATTAAATCTAAATAAAAAGATTTAATCTTTTCTCAACTGGGCTCAAGAACAGTGTTAATGAAGACACCATTCACGACAAACCCAAATCACATTCGATATTCAATACAAGGCTCTGAATAGAAAATATATCGGCTTATATTCAATATCGAATTCTACGACTAACAAATGTCGTATTGGAAATAACGATATAAATATATATCTTTCAAATTTCCATAACAACATCTGTATAATCACGAATTCCAACATCGAAATATTCCGAAGACAATTTCGATTCAAATCCACTCCAATGCAATCATTGGAAATTTTGGTTATTTTTAAAACCCTTTTCAAATTCAATTTATTTACTTAAAAATAAATAGAATTATCATTCTAGTTCAAAACTAGCTTATTTCGATAAAAATCTATTTTTATCTTTTCAAACATGAAGTTTTTCATCCCAAATCTTCACAAATCATTTCTTATGATTTTACACAAATTATTACTATTTTTAATAATTTTATCAAGGTCCGTACAGTCGATTTCCATCAATGGCCATCGAACTGCACTTACAGCGACCTTTTTCGAATTTGATTTGGACGTATCTCCAAATCCAACCGTTAGATTTCAAATTTCTAACATTCGTTAGAAAGCTCTTTTCGATACGAACCCAATGGTTCCGGTTTTAGGAGAATCCGACGGTCGGATCTCCCGCAATATCCATTCGAAGTAATTGGTCGAAATTCGCGAACAGCCGCGGCGCGGCGCGTTCTATTCAGGCCATTATATTATATATATATAATATATACTTCGTCGATTTCAATTCAAAACGTGCTTTATAAATCGTTTTAAATTCATTTCTATTCAATTCAAATTTCAATTCAATTTGAATTCATTTCAATTTGCTTTCAATTCAATTTGAATTCATTTTCAATTCAATTCATTTCGAAATCGTTTTCAATTCAATTCATTTCGAAATCGTTTTCAATTCAATTCATTTCGAAATCGTTTTCAATTCAATTCATTTCGAAATCGTTTTCAATTCAATTCATTTCGAAATCGTTTTCAATTCAATTCATTTCGAAATCGTTTTCAATTCAATTCATTTCGAAATCGTTTTCAATTCAATTCATTTCGAAATCGTTTTCAATTCAATTCATTTCGAAATCGTTTTCAATTCAATTCATTTCGAAATCGTTTTCAATTCAATTCATTTCGAAATCGTTTAAAATCGATATAAATATCGTTCACGTCAAAATGGCGTCAATCTAATCAACACGGCTTCATATATTCCTATTTTCAAATATTCAATTTCAAATATTTCTTTTTCTAATATTTCTTTTTCAAAACTGGAATGAGGCCCAATCAATTACCATATAATGTTAATTATATGGATTTTCTACAACACATGTATACAATAGCGTTGAAAAATAATCAACCATCAACCAAAGTGCACTACACTGTATAAGCATCAAATATAGTTATCTAACGCTTATAACAGCCTGTCAATCGATCGATCGACATATTTAATCAATCAGGATGAGTGAACCTCAAATTTCATCCTAACACCCGTGTGGGGTTTCAAACAATCAAACACATATTTTATTTGTGCTGTTGGGCGATGTGTAAAATTTATCGTCCCAATCAATGTCCTTCAAATAGGTGTACATAAACAAACCATCTGGTTTGTAAATGAATATTTTATTTTATTCACTTTCACTATATTCATATTCACGTTAAAAATTATATTTTTAACGATAAAACATTTTATTTAAACCTATGAATTTCTATTCAATTCATTTACACAATAAAATGATATTTTTATTTTCTAACATATTTTAGAAAATTTCGGCGGCATAACGGCACGATACTAGAAACGGGACAAGGCCTAGCCTTATCCCCGGTCTAGTGAAGGCCCACGCCATTCACACATCCATCAAAATCACCAAACAATTCAATTCAAATCCAATCATATAACTAATCTATGCAACCAAACAAACAAGTCCATGGTCTGTGGACGATTGTGTCGGGTGCTACTAAGCACCGTCTGCATCCTAGTATATATATATAATTAGAAAAAGAATTTGAAAGGTGAGAAATTCTCACATATAGCTATCCTAGCTCCACGGCACTTCATTGTAGAGATCTTCGTCGTTCCCGCCTTTTAGTCACCTTCGTTGTCCGCTTTCACTACATATGTAAAAATCGAATTTTTACTTCGCTATTCCATATATAAAAATCGAATTTTTATTTCAAAGTTCAATATATAAAAATCGAATTTTGATTTCGAAGTTCAACATATAAAAATCATATTTTTTATTTCAAAGTTCAATATATAAAAATCGAATTTTGATTTCGAAGTTCAACATATAAAAATCGAATTTTTATTTCACAGTTCAATATATAAAAATCGAATTTTTATTATGCTTTTCGATATATAAAAATCATATTTTTAAAAATATAGATTTCGCCTTTCTTCTTTTTCCTATTTTAAATCTTAAAATTAAAATCGGTTTTAAACTTTTTAGAAGAAATCAGTTTTCTTATACCCTTTTTTTTATTTAAAATCAGTATTTATCATTTTTAAAATCAGTTTCATATGCTTTTCAAATCAGTTTTAATTTCTTTTCAAAATCAGTTTTAAAATGCTTTTAAAAGAAAAACAGTTTAAACCTAATTAAAGTAAAAAAAAAAAGAAACCCAGTTTTAAATTCTGCTTATACAAAATAAAAATAAAATAATAAAATAAAAAAAAGAAATACTTACAGAGAAAAAAGGGGGGGTCTGTGCTTGTTCGTCAGTGGAAAGGGGGGGGTTTCGGAGCTGCGGAGGAGCTTCAGAAGGCGGAGGCTGGGGGTCGGCGGCTTCAGTATCGCGAACGAGGGAGGGGGGCTTCGGTGGGAGTTCGTCGAGGGAGGGGGGGCTTCGGTGGGAGTTCGTCGAGGGAGGGGGCTTCGGTGGGAGTTCGTCGAGGGAGGGGGCTTCGGTGGGAGTTCGTCGAGGGAGGGAGGGCTTCGGTGGTGGGCTGCGGCGCTTCAGGGGGGGGCGGCTGTCGATAGGTATCTAGGGTTTTTTTTTTCTTTTTTTTTTTTATTTTGTTTCTGAAATGAATCGGGGGGGTATAAGGAGAAAATATATATATTAATTTTATTTTATTTTTCTTTAATTTACTAAAAGGTTGACTTTTCAAACGAACCCCATTCTGAACTCAACGACTGTCGCCCATAGCTAAATACCCCCATTCCGAACGCAATGGGATATGTATCGTAAGCTGGTTTGATCGTTACAATCAGTTTCTGTTGAATTTTCATTTAAATCCTTATATTGAATTTTAAACGTACATTTCAAATTACCGGGGTCACATACTAACTAGAAAAATTACAGAAAAATATTTTCTAGCTTCGTATTGACGATACGGTCCTAACAAAACTAGTTTCGTCGAATTCTGAGACCGTTTGAAAAATGGCCAATTTCCAGTCGATTAAAATCAACTGAAACTGGTCAAACGCGTTTTCCTTTGCCACGCTCACAAATTGATTCGAAAAATTATGAAATTTGGAATCTAGCAATAATTAAACATCCCGGACCTAACAAAACTGGTTTCGTCGAAATCCGAGCTCGTTTGTAAAAAGTCCATTTTTAAGGGCCTGAATTCCATAGCGACTATTCAGAATTTTCAACTGGACATATCTTATCATTTCTAAGATGAAATCTCAGTTTGTTAACTTCGTTACAAAGATATAGTTATACAGATTCAAATATTTCTTGTTTCGTTCAATTCTGACTTATATTGAATTCTGTATATTCATTTGAAATTAGAAATCGAATTTTCGAACTACCGCGCCATTTTCAATTCCTTTTTAATTATATATAAATATTTATATTCTAACGACGACGTATATAATATATACGTCGAATTATATTCGAAATAAATTTCTCGTCGATTTTATTTAAAATAATCTATTTTAAATATTCAAAATTCGCTAAAATTGCAAAAATAAAAATTTCAAACTGACTCGCATTTTCCGGGTTATTACAGATGTGCATGTCATGGTGATAGAAAACATCAAACATAGCAATTATCCTCTACCACTTTGATCACCCAATTCTTTGCTATGATCACTCTGCCCCATGGAGTCATGACGGCTCCACTGCACTGATCCATAACCACTAATCCTTCGCTATGTCCACTCTGCCTCATGGAGTCATAACAACTCCACTACACTGGCTCATAGCCCTTCTACGATCACTTTGCCCCCATGGAGTCATGACGACTCCACTGCACTGATCCGTAGCCAATGATCCGTCTCCCGGTGGTGAGTCAAAGCTATAGAATTCGATAACCTTTTTTGCACACGTCCTATAGCAAAGCCCAACTTATGATGTTAACTCGTTGATCCCCATTTGGATCCTGGGTAATAACCTCTCATTCGGACTTCCTTTACATCTCGGGTTTTGGTAGAATTGAAGTTGGTCTTCAGAAGAGTCGTCGCATAGTAGTAATAGAGGTTCAAACCTGGTTCAACTCGGCCTCCATATCTGGTTCGGTTCGGTGGTCATGGACTCGGTGTTGTCATTGAGTCAGTTCGGCCTTCCTTTCCTTGCTCCAGCTTCCGTTCACTTTGGGTGCCCTCATCCGGTTCGGTTCGGTGCTTGCAATCCTGATCCGGTTCGGTTTGTACTTCACCAATTCCGATCCGATCCCCTCGCCCTCGCTTCCGATCCGAACTCAACCCCAACTCTTATGCAAATTGCCTTCCTTCTGGCCAAGCCTCTTATGCCAAGTTCCGGTCCGGTTCGAATTTCCTTACCCGGTTCTCCCATCCGATCCGAGCCCTATAAACCGATTTGATCCGAAACCCTGCACATTTTCCAGCGAGCATATATCATCCATTTTCGCCATACGACGGCATTTTCAACTATTCTAACTTTCTTACAAGATTACTTAACATTCCAAACAGTAATAACAACAAATAGAATCAACCATAAACATCCAAACATCAATCATATGAGTTATTTTGGATCAAACATACCCAAATCTATGGTTTTCCCCTTAATCCCCTTAATCATGATTTAAGCATACAATTAGCAAAACATGTCCAAATTGACCCAAATTTTTATCGGAGCCCTAAAATAATATTTAAGAATTTCACATATTTTTCCAGAATTTTAACATGCATAATTTCGTTAATTATCACTAATCACCCCTAATTAGTCGTAATTAGTGAAAAACAATTCAAATCACTCACCTTAGCCACAAATAAAACTTTAGATTTGAAACTCTACTGTTTTGGCGTGGTTTCCAATGCAACACAGCAGCTTCAACTCTGGTTTGATATTAATCTTCCTTGATTTGATGTAGATTAAGCTAATACGCGATTAGAAAGTGATTTAGAAGGTGGAGACCATTGCTAGGGTTGAAGAGAAAGTTTGTGGCGACTGAAAAATGACAAAGAAGGGTTTATCTAGCCTCTATCAACCCTTATGCAACCCTAATCCCGAAATACCTAATGGGCCTAGCTGCTAATCACCCTAATTAGGCCTGGCTAAGCTGTTTTTCACCTTCCAAACCTTGTTCCAGCTATACCTCCCAAACGGTAAGTACGTTTGGCTATGTGACCACTCTACAGAAAGGTAAACCATCATCTGAATCCAACAGAAGAGTTTTCAAGTCAAAACTCCTTACCAATCAAAAGTTATAGGCGAAACAAGATTCGCCAAGGGTAAAACGGTCATTTAAAAATCGGAAAAAATGATGAACATGGGAAATGACCCCATTAGTGGTTCCCCAAAGTTACACGACTATACGACCTCGTAAGAAAATGAAATAAATATTCTACGATCCTTCGATGCGTAGAATGCGGGTCGTTACATTCTCTCCCCCCCCCCCTTTTTAAGAAATTTCACCCCCGAAATTCCTTAACCAAAACATACAATGGATCCTGCATGCCTATCAGCCATTTACAAACAATCATATGCACATAATAACACAACAAGTCCATCCTAGCATGCGGAATAGCTAAATTGCAATTAAAATCTTACCAGACAAAGAGGCCTGGATACAACTTCTGTATGCTCTCCTCTGTTTCCCAAGTACAGTCATTCTCGTTATCACCCCACTGGACCTTGACTAGTTGCACCGTCATCCTTTGAAGTTGCTTCGTATCGTACTCGACAATATGGATCGGCCTGCGGTTCCCAATCGCCTCAGGTTCTACTTCGATGTCATCCAACTGATCCGGTGAAATAGTCATATCGGGGTCGTACACGAACTTTCTTAACTAGGATATATGAAATACATTACGAACTCCCGCCATCTTGTCAGGCAACTCAACTTTATATGCTAAATTCCCAACTTGCTCGAGAACTGGGAATGGACCAATAAATCTTGGTGCTAGTTTGCCTCTTCTGCCAAATCGAATCATGCTCTTTAACGGAGAAATCTTGACAAATACCAAGTCGCCAACAGAGAATTTCAAATCTCTTCTCCTTTTATAGCATAACACTTCTGCCTATCTTGGGCAGCCTTTATTCGCTGTTGAATATCCTTGATCTTATCTGAAGTTTCTCTTATTACATCTGGTCCAAGAATGAACTTCTCACCGGTTTCCAACCAACATGATGGTGAGTTGCACGGTCTTCTGTACAAAGCCTCAAATGGAGTCATACCAATACTGGACTGGTAACTATTATTATATGCGAACTCAACCAAATGCAAATGGTCATCCCATGACCCTCCAAAATCTAATATGCAAGCCCTCAAGAGATCTTCTAATACTTGATTCACCCTCTCTGTTTGACCGTCGGTTTGACACGGTACCGAGATGTAATTCTGACCTTAAAGCCTCTTGTAAGCTCTTCCAAAATCCACTAGTAAACAACAGATCTCGATCACTTACAATGCCTTTGGGTACTCTATGAAATCTCACTACCCACTTCATTAATAGTTCTGCTAACTTAGTTGTTCTATTCGACTTGACAGGTATAAACCTTGCACTCTTGGTCAACCGATCTACAATCACCCAAACACTATCGTGACCTGATCTAGTCCTTGGTAAACCATCAATGAAATCCATGGAGACTTGTTCCCACTACCATTCAGGAATTTCCAATGGTTGCATCAAACCACTAGGCTTCTTTTGCTCGGCTTTAACTAGCTGGCATTTCATACATTTGGATATAAACTTCCCAACGTCTCTTTTCATCCCTTCCCAGTAGTAGGTCTACTTCGTGTCTCGGTACATTTTGTTACCACCGGGATGTATAGTCAGTTTTGAGTGATGACATTCTCTAAGCACTTCATCTCTCAATCTATGGACATTAGGCACAACTAGCCTCCCATTCTTTCTAAGACAACTTTCTCAATCAAACCCATACTTGTTCATCTCCTCGTTGATACCCATCTCTAACTTGGAGATGATTTCCAGCAAATTAGGATCATTCCTAAGACTAGAACCAATCTGCTCAATCAAAGTCGGTCTGATCGTCAAACTTGCTAACATCTCTGGATCTAATTCGCACTTAGGTATAAAATCATATCCTGCGATATACTCCAGTTGCTTCTATTCAAGAAACATAGCCCCTAAACTGGCATGTCTCCTACTCAATGCATCAGCTACTGCATTTCCCTTTCCTGGTGTATATGCGATGTTGAAATCATAGGAAGCCAAGAATTCTAACCATCGTTGCTGTCGGAGATTTAGATCCTTCTGAGAGAAGAGATACTTTAACGACTTATGATCGGTAAACAACTCGAATCTTTTTCCCAAGAGATAGTGTCTCCACATTTTCAACACGAACACGATCGCTGCTAACTCCAAATCATGGGTAGGATATCTTTTCTCATGCGGTTTCAGTTGCCGACTAGCATAAGCTACAACCCTACCTCCTTGCATCAATACAGCACCTAGTCCGGTACCACAGGCATTCGTGTATTCCGTCATCTCTTCATTTCCTTTAGGAATAACTAACACTGGTGCACACGTCAACTTTTCCTTTAGACTCTTGAATGCATTCTCACACCTTTCGTCCCAAACAAAAGCTTGATCCTTTTTGGTCAACTGAGTTAACGGTGCCGCTATCTTGGAGAAATATTGGATAAACCTACGATAATATCCAGCCATTCCCAAGAAACTTCTCACATCTGTTGCATTTTTGGGCGTAGACCAGTCTAGCACTGTAGTCACCTTCGCAGGATCCACGGCAATACCATCCTTTGAAATGACATGGCCCAAGAATCTCACTTCCCTCCTCCAGAAGTGACACTTAGAAAATTTTGCTTTCAGTTGGTGTTTTCTCAACACATCCATCACTATCCTCAAATGTTCTTTGTGTTCTTCCTATATCCTCGAGTAAACAAGGATATCGTCCACGAACACAAGAACAAACTTATTCAATTGATTCCTGAATACCCTATTCATAAGGTCCACAAAATATGCTGGTGCATTTGTCAATCCGAATGGCATGACCAACCACTCATAGAATCTAGACGGCATTCGAAATGCCGTTTTCGGAACACTCTCAACTGCTACTCGGAGCTGATGAAATCCTGTCGCGAGATCCAACTGGGAGAACACTCTCCTTCCAGTTGATCAAACAAATCATCTATCCGTGGAAGAGGATACTTATTCTTCCTAGTCACCTTATTCAACTCGCGATAGTCTGCACATAACCGAAGGAAACCATCTGCCTTAGTGGCAAATACAACTAGTGCTCCCCACTCGGAGACACTTCTTCGGATAAATCCCTTCTTCAAAGGATCGCTTATTTGCACCCCGAGCTCTCGTTGCTCCCTTAGTGCCATACGACAAAGTGACATCACTATAGGTCGGGCATCTTTCCCTAAATCAATACGGAACTCAATCTCTTTGTGTCACTTCATCGAAGATATTCGGATACTGGCCAGCAATGGGAACCCCCAATAACTTGTACTGCAGAATGTCGAGGGAATTTAGAAAACTAGCCATCACCTCATCACTAGGTAGGCTATCAAACACTACCCTCCCATCATCCGCCCTAGCAGTCACCAAAAATGCCTAAATAGTCTTCCACTATCCCGTACCTTTGGAGCCAATCGACTCCTAAAATAATGTCAAACCCAGTAAAGCCCAAGATAAAGCAATCACAAGCAAACATACATTCATGACTCGATAGGACCAAATTACGACAAATCATACTAAGGCTAGTCGAACCACCGATCAGATTTGTCAAAACTAAAGGTCTATTGACAATCTCGGGTTCCAATCCCAACCTATCTACCAGGTCACTAGATATGAAGGAATGGGAATCCCTGGTATCAAACAATACTTGAACAAGAACATCAAAATTAGAAAGCATACCTTGAATAACGACATTCTTTACTTTCTCCGCCGCAGTTGGAGCATTCGACGAAGAAGGAACAGCATTGATAGCATATGCTTTCACAATCTGCTTCTCTTTAGGAGGTTGTGGACACTTATCCTTGTGATGTCCCACTTGGACGCAATTGAAGCACTTCCTGTCCGTCGGCTTTGCTCGACATTCTTTAGCATAATGACCCTTCTTGCCACAGCTAAAGCACTCTATATCTTTCTTACTCTTCTTCTGACCATCCTTAGCTTGGTTTTGTTTCCTCATATTTTGCGAATTATTCTTGCCTCCACCGCTTGCTTGCGGCTTTGGCTCTCCTGTAGAAGCAATAGCAACCTCGGTCTTTGGCTTAGGGTAAATGCTCTCTGATCTCAATGCTTTCCCCACAATAGATTTGAAGGTCTAATCGATATGGTTTATAAGTCTTTCCCCCAAGTACCCATCCAATCCGGTTATGAACTTCTCATTCTTCTTCTCGGCAATATCGATAAAAGATAATCCATACTTCGATAGAGTATCGAATTCAGCAATATACTCCGAGACTGCCTTACCATTCTGTTTAAGCTCCCAAAACTTCCGAAGCAGTTCTGATTTCTTAGCAGTTGGAATAAACTTGTCACAGAAGCGGGTCTTAAACTGGTTTCAAGTAACTTGATCCTCAGGAGTTGTTACTTTAATAATATTCCACCAATTCATAGCCCGTCCTTGTAGCTGACGGGATGCTAGCTTTCTCTTCATTGCATCTTCGATTCCCAGATCCTCGAAGACACGCTCAAAATTGTCAAGCCAATCCTGAACTTCTGTATCCGGTTCCGTTTCGTGAACAGCTTCCCACTAGGACTAGTGTAGTCCATACAGAGCTTGGCGAAATCGGCCCTAGGCACCTGCACTGCTGCACCACCACCATTTGCAGCATTACGAGCTGCTCCCTGAACATCTCCAAGCATCTCTCTCATGAAGGCAGTAAACATCGTCCTCATGTCAGGAGCATTCCTATTATTGGCCCCTGAATCCATACCCTTTGTATATCGGCTTATCGTCCAATCTGTAAAGAGAAAACGATTAACCATCTCCTTAGTGGTGCCAATACAGTGCGACTTCATCCTTAAATATACTAATAATGTGTGTGTATGTGTATATATGTATATAACTTTTGAAAACCAAAATATCACAAATACGCGCTCTTATATACGTATATTATCTCTCCTTGGTGTCTTTCCCTAGTTTAACTACGCAACTCAGTGCTCTGATACCAAGTGTGACGGCCCGCCCCGCACCTGCCGGCATTTCCAATGAAATGCGTTGTACTTACGTCCAATTAGCATGGGACGGTCGTTAAAAGAAAGGAAAAAGGGAAGAAATTTGAGTGGTGGACCAACAAAGAACCTGTAGTATATCTCACAGCGCATGGAACAATATATAATAATAAAATAACTTGATATAAAACAGGCGAGACAGTGCATAAGCTAAAAACTAAACAATCATAGGAGCGGAAAATTTAGAATACGGCTTACGATCCAGACCATCATTATTACAATTTTTAAACTGTCTCTAAAGCCAAATAGAAAGGTACACTACTAATGCCCAAAGTAGTGACCAGCAACAACACAGGGATAATACATGGGAATTATAGATGTAAGCCTCCTGCTTGTCACCGGACAGCTACTCGTGCATAACCAGCTAACCTTTCTTTAGTCTGAACCTGGACTTGCAACCAAAGAGTTAGCACAACAGAATGTACAATACTCTAAGGTGACACTACCACATGGTGTGAAAATAATGGGGAGGGGGTGTGCATGTCATGGTGATAGCAAACATCAAACATAGCAATCATCCTCACATCTTTCACTTAGTGCGTAAAGTATACGATATCTACCACTTCGATTACCCAATTCTTTGCTACGATCACTTTGCCCCATGGAGTCATGACGGCTCCACTGCACTGATCCATAGCTACTAATCCTTTGTTATGTCCACTCTGCCCCAAGGAGTTATAACAACTGCACTGGCTCATGGCCCTGCTACGATCACTTTGCCCCATGGAGTCATGACGACTCCACTGCACTGATCCATAGCCAATGACCCTTCTCCCGGTGGTGAGTCAAAGCAATAGACTTCGATAACCCTTTTTGCACACGTCCCGCAGCAAAGCCCAACTTATGAAGTTAACTCGTTGATCCCCATTTGGATCATAGGTAATACCCTTCCATTTGGACTTCCTTTGCATCTCGGGTTTTGGTCGAATTGGAGTTGGTCTTCAGAAGAGTCCTCATGTAGTAGTAATAGAGGTTCAAACCCGGCTCAGCTCGGCCTTCATATCTGGTTCGGTTCGGTGGTCATGGACTCGGTGTAGTGATTGAGCCGGTTCGGCCCTCCTTTCCTTGCTCCAGCTTCAGTTCAGTTCGGGAGCCCTCATCCGGTTCGGTTCGGTGCTTGCAATCCTGGCTCGGTTCAGTATGTACATTTGGACTTTCTTTGTATCTCGGGTTTTGGTCGAATTGGAGTTGGTCTTCAGAAGAGTCCTCGTGTAGTAGTAGTGGAGGTTCAAACCCGGTTCAGCTCGGCCTCCATATCTGGTTCGGTTCGGTGGTCATGAACTCGGTGTGCTCATTGAGTCGCTTCGGCCCTCCTTTCCTTGCTCCAACTTCTGTTCGGTTCGAGTGCCCTCATCCAGTTCGGTTCGGAACTTGCAATCCTGGCCCGGTTCGGTTTGTACTTCACCATTTCCGATCCGATCCCCTCGCCCTCGGCCCTCGCTTCCGATCCGAACCCAACCCCAACTCTTATGCAAATGGCCTTCCTTCTTGCCAAGCCTCTTATACCAAGTTCCGGTCCGGTTCGAATTTCCTTACCCGGTCCTCCCATCCGATCCGAGCCCTATAAACCGATTTCATCTGAAACCCTGCACATTTTCCAATGAGCATATATCATCCATTTTCGCCATACGATGGCGTTTTCAACTATTCTAACTTTCCTACAAGATTACTTAACATTCCAAACAGTAATAACAACAAAATAGAATCAACCTAAACATCTAAACATCAATCATATGAGTTATTTTGGATCAAACATACATAAATCTATGGTTTTCCCCTTAATCTCCTTAATCATGATTTAAGCATACAATTAGCAAAACATGTCCAAATTGACCCAAATTTTTATCAGAGCCCTAAAATAATATCTAAGAAGTTTTTACATGTTTTTCCAGAATTTTAACATACATAATTTCGCTAATTATCATTAATCACCCCTAATTAGTCGTAATTAGTGAAAAACAATGCAAATCACACACCTTAGACCAAATAAAACTTTAGATCTGAAATTCTACTATTTTCGCGCGGTTTCCAATGCAACACAGCAGCTCCAACTCTGATTTGACACTAATCTTTCTTGATTTGGTGTAGATTAAGTTAATACGCAATTAAAAAGTGCTTTGGGAGTGATTTAGAAGGTGGGGGCCATTGTTAGGGTTAAAGAGAAAATTTGTAGCGGTTGGAAAATGACAAAGGAGGCTTTCTATAGCCCCTATCAGCCCTTATGCAACCCTAATCCCGAAATACCTAACGGGCCTAGCTGCTAATCATCTAATTAAACCCGGTTAAGTTGTTTTTCACCTTCCTAACCTTGTTTCAGTCATATCTCCCAAAAGGTAAGTCCGCTTGGTTAATGTGACCACTCTACAAAAAGATAAACCATCATCCGAATCTAATGGAAGTGGTTTCAGGTCAAAATTCTTTACCAATCAAAAATTATAGGCAAAACTAAAATCACCAGGGGTAAAATAGTCATTTAAAAATCAGCAAAAATCGTGAACATGAGGAACAACCCCAATAGTCGTTCCCCAAAGTTACATGACTATACAAGCCCGTAGGAAAATGAAATAAATATTCTACGATCCTCCGATGCGTAGAATGCGGGTCGTTACACTAGGACTCCAACAAGTAATGCATACTGAGCACCAAAGGAGTCTAGATGAGTTGACTGCTCATATTAACGAGCTTACGACTGGTGATGGGGAGCGGTACCGACATGGACCAAGAGGCGACGCAGGAGTTGACGATGATGAGGATGTGGAGATGGTGCCTGCGGATCTGGATGACGATTAGTTGTAGCTAATGTATTAGACATTCATGTTGTATTAGCTTGTACCTTTTTTATGGTGTTGCCCCTTTAGTAGCTTATTCGGCTGTATGTTTCGTACTTGTATTAGCTTGTATCTTTGTTTTACGGTGTTGTCCCTTTTTGTAGCTTATTCGGTTATATGTTTCGTACTTGCATGTAAGCTGCTTGTACGTTCTTATATGTAACTGTTGTGTTGTTATATGTAACCTCGTGCTTGTATGGATTGCTTTTAAATACCTTATGTACAGTACAACACTTAAATATCAATGTTGTGTTATAAGCCCATATTGATTCAAATCGGAAATTTCAATTCAATCTAAAGGGAGCCTTTTTAATAACTAACATAAAGCATACAGATACAACAGACCATAAAGATACCACATGTTCTGACACTAAATACCAACTAAAACATCTAAACAGATATAGGAAACAATTACTTAAGCAAACTACCTGATACGTTCAGTCTCAAGTAAGTTTACATGAGGCTAATAATTATGGTTAACCCGTAACTGTTCCATAACATTCTGGAGCCGTTCAATCTCTCCTTCCAGTTCATTTGCATAAGCTATTCCCCGTGGGCACAACGGTTCGTTTGTCCATTCTGTGAAATTGCATCCATTCGAATATAATGGACGCTTCTTCATGCGACGACATATATTGTTGTTATCTGCTCGAACCACAACTTCAACCGCATAACCGCAGTAGTAAGGTCCTGAAATTTGAGCACGAGGTACCCGATAGAACGTGGCCTCTTCTTCTGGTTGAGCGATCGACCGTTCTTACGACGGTTGAACATTTGGTAATGCGGCTTCATGTGGAGGATGCGTGTTAACCTGGTCATACAGTTGCTCGTTGTGAAGTCTCATTAGGTTGAGATGTGGGAATTCGTCCGCAAGCTGCTGTAGACTCATCTGTTCATACATTGCTTCTTTAGAGTCTGAAGATGATGGCCAAGAAGGCATTTTGTAGGAGTAGTAAACAACTGAGGTAGTAAATGACTGGGAAATAAGCCATATATAAATAACATAGGGATGGTCACTGTTACACGTAACGTGTGGATGAGGGCATAAAGTAAAAGGTAAAGTAAATTAAATTAAAAAAATATTACGCATAGTCCAATGCTCAAAACATCCATGATAGAGAATCTTCACTTTGCACTATACATTGTACACTGTAGCCATGATAGAGAATCTACACTATACGCTGACACATGACATTACCAACCCATGTGCAATGTAAGCATGTTTATGCCCCATCTTGGTTTGTCGTACGCACCGCATATTTCTATCAAACATATGTTCCCTTTGTGTAGTAAAATGTTTAAATTGTATGTTGCAGGGGACGACCCTGTTTTTTAACTCTTGTGTAATGAAATGTTCAAATTATATGTGGTTGGGGATGACCCTGTTTTTCACTAGATATAGCGGCTTCTCTGAAGCAGGACAAACCCTCACTTGCAAGTTCTATTCTTCCAGCCGCCTCCTCCTTCCTTTTCACCATTTCGGTCTTCTGCTTGAAAAGAAAATAGTATAGTTGTCTTATTGATGTATGTCGAAAAGGGAGGAAGAAAGTGTAGGCTCTACCATGGATAAGTGGGAAAATGGCTATGAAGCGGTATCAAATCAACGACTGGGAAAAGAAAGGGTAGTTGTAGGGTGCGCTATCGAGCCACTAGGTCCGGGTGAATCCAACGCTTTATGCTGTTGTGGAGAAGAATCAGTCGTGGTTGTAACGAAAAACGAAGAAAATGCAGGTCGTCGATTTTTCGATTGTGCAGCCTATGAGGACCACAAGGTTTTTCCTGATGAGATTGATTGTTGCTACTTTAAACTGTGGATTGACCCTCCGATGTGCGAGAGTCGAGTTCAATATGCACTAGAAATACAAGCCGAAATAAAACGCTTGAACAAGACTGTTGCTGATGCAACTAGAGCTGGATTTTTCCCACGTCCATGGTAAGTGTACGTGGAAACTATCTTATTGTTTTTTATTTTACTTTGAATTTGATGTTTGTGTGTTAGGTTGTTGTAGTTCGTATGATTGTAGTTTGGCATTTCTTAATATTGTAATTGTTGTTGTTGCAAGCTTCTCGGTTATGACGATTTGTTGCCAGTTCTTAAGCATCGTAACATTACAACCAACATAGAAAATTAAAAGTAGGATACAACATGCTAGAAATAACAACATATAAAGAGCAACATTACCCCAACATAGAAAATTTAAATTAGGATACAACGAGCTAGACCATAAACTATAGCGTACTATAGCTAGAACATAGAAAATTAATATTAGGACACATTAACCATAAACCTTCAATATAAACCTACTCATCCCGAGTTTAGTTTAGCTAATTATAGTGAAAGTTGTACGCTTTGTGACCCACGAAATCCGTCCCGTGTTCAGACAGGTAACGAGAATCAAAAGTTGCTTGAGATGCTTGAAGTATGTCTTTAGCTTCCATTGTCTGGACAATCGTACGGCAACGATAGGAAGCTTCTACAAAATGACGGCGAGCTAAATGGATTTCAGATGCTGATCTTCTAACGAGACACCTACCGTGGTCGTTATGTAATCTTTCGATCATTACCCAAAACTCTGCATGGCTTAAACCGCCACCTCCTTTAATCAATACCATATCTCGACATTCAACTTCAAAATATGCTTTCACAAGGATAAGTAATTCATTTACAGAATATTCCTTAGTTGAAGATAAGGAAGAAGAGGTTCTATGGTTACCACGAACTGGTTGAACTTGTACACATCTAGTAGGTCGTGGCATTGTAAATCGTAACTGAAGACCAGGACCTCTTCGTGCACCTCGTTTATTTGTGTGTCCGGCACGAACCCTACCTCGTTTTCGTACTCATCAAACATTTTTCCAATTTTTTCATCACTTATTACCAAATATCCCATTGAACCTTCCGCAAAACTTTCATTGCCAATTAAGTAGGTATTTTAAAGGCAATCCATTGTCTAGTATTTAAAGGAAAAGAGTTATTAACTGATACATGTGACGACCCCATAAACTAAGGAGATATTTACCCTTTCTTGATAAGACTAGTCGGTGCAGGGTTACCTGTTCACATGTGAAGACCCCTTAAAGTAAAGTTAATTATGAGACTGAAGTGATATGACTACCCCGTATACATAATGAAGTCAGAAAAAGTTATGTAGTGCAATACTGCGGAATCACAGACATAATCAACATAAAGCGATAAAGTAATACAAGAAATAATGGAATCATTCCCTAATAATAGTGCAATATAGTGTTTGCAATGATAAAGTCCTATCAGGGATAAAGTTTACTAGTGCTATACAGTGTTCGCAGGGGAATCACTTACACAATGCTACATAAAATGATTGAACCGACATAAATTTATGTCATTGAGTGAGAAGGGAATCAATTTGTGAAGGCTCGTGACCTTACCCACTTACATTATAGGACATAAATTAAAGGATTTGGTCTTTATTTATCATACTCTTCTTTCTGCCAACCAAAAATTAAAGTAAAGGATAGGGAGCTTGGACATTAAGTGTAGTTGTTCACATGTAAATTGCTTTAAATTGGAGTACGCCGCTCTTCTTTCGGCTAAACCAAAAAACTTGAAAATCGATTAGAATATAAATGAGTGCGTTAAAAAGGATATGGTATTGTACCTTAAGCTTTTCCTTCTCATCAACGTCGGACGATTATGTTGAACAACGTAACAAACAGCAACAATCATTTCAAGAAACAAGATACGCAATAGAACGAGATATTGCTGAAAGCTCAACTACAATCCAAGGTGGAAACTCGGCCGGCAGAAAAGATATGCGACATGGACGCGACTATCCAGGTGGTCACAATCAACTAGTCAAAGATTACTTTGTGACAAATCTAGTATACGGAGATGTATATTTCCATCGAAGATTTCGTATGTTAAAAACGGTCTTTACTCGATTACTTAACAAAATTTCCGAAACCAACATAGTTTTCACACATAGGAAAATTGCCATTAATGAACTGGGATTTCACCGCTTTAGAAGGTTACGGCCGCACTACGTATGATTTCCTATGATAGTTCTGCTGATTCATTGGACGACAAAATAAGAATTGGGGAATCAACGTCAGTACAATGTATGAAACAATTTTGCAAATCCATCGTACATGAGTTCAGTGAAGAGTATCTTAGATCTCCAACACTTCACGACATTGCGAGACTATTAGCAATGTGAGGTCAGCGTGGAAATCCAGGTATGATGGGTAGCTTGGATTGTATGCACTGGACATGGAAAAACTGTCCTGTGGCATTGCAAGGACAATACAGGGTCATATAAAAAAGGCTATGATAGTGTTAGAAATTGTTGCTTCATTCGACCTTTACATATGGCATGCATTTTTTGGCGTTTCTGGTTCTCTAAACGATATTAATGTATTACGACAATCGTAATTATTAAACGATTTGTACAATGACCTATCACCTCCTTGCAACTACAAAATTGGGGACAAGGATCATTTTGTTGGTTATTATCTTGTAGATGGAATTTATCCAAAATGGAAGACGCTCGTTCAAGCATACAAAAAATCAAACAACGCAAAAGAAGCCTTGTTCACGAAACAGCAAGAGAGTTTGAGGAAAGATGTTGAACGAGCATTTAAAGTGCTGCAAGGTAGGTTTCATATACTTTGAAAGGAAGCACACTACCACGATAAAGCAATTATAGCTGATATCATGTACTGTTGTATTATTTTACATAATATGATTGTTGAAGAAGAACGAGGAGGATATAATCTCCAGCTTCGAAACTACCCAGACACTGCAGTGGAATTTATGAAAAAACCATATAAGGACCCAAATACATTTGCATAATATTTGGAACGACTGGAAGAGGTCCGAGATCCACAAGCTCATCTACAATTACGAGAAGAGCTAGTAGAGCACTGCTGGGAACATGCGGGAAACCAATAGTTCATTAAGCAATTAATGTTTAGAGTCAAACCCTTGTTATCGAAGTTCAAGTGTCAGTACTTATGCGTAGTTTCTATTTTATTTTATATCAATGATTGTATGCTTTGTTTTACGGTAAACTCTACTTCTTTACCTTGGTTTGTTAAGACAATTTTGTAATATAGATACATTTCATTCAACTTTAAGCAGTACACCTGCTATAATACAACTTAATTAATAACATGAATTAAAACAACGAAACTAAAAAACTAAAACAACAACATCTACAACTCAACTGAAATGAAACTGCAACATACTCTAACAATGAAACGACCTAATATGCATTACATCTCTCGAACTCTTCAAGTCGTTTTTCCATATACCTCCTTTGTATTGGATTTAGATCATCAAACTTGACACCCATAAGAGGAAAATCGTCTGCACTTTGTTGTCGAACTAACTCGGCTCTTCTAAATTCCAATTAGTTGATTCTCGTTTGCTAAAGTTCTTCATTTCATCGTTGTCTTTCCTCTGCTCTCTCTCTTCTCTCTATTCTAGATGCTTCCTTTGTTTCCATGTACTAGTTAGTTGATTCTTGTGCATCTGTCATACATCCGTCAAGTTGCTCGTACTACTGGCTATAATCTTTTGTGATCTTTTTTTTGCTTTGTACTTTCCAGATGGCCTACCACCTGAACTGGTCATAAAAGGGGTGTCTTCTTATGAATTTAAGTTTTCGGGGGTAACTTCTTCGGTCGGTCTAAGTGGCATAAACCGTTGTGTTGTATGCTCTTGACGCACATTGCTTCATTTTTATTTCCGAGAAAGTATGTCGTAACAATTGTGCAAATTGAACGGTTGGTTCTTTGATTTGGCCATATACAATTTATTTGCTTTGCTAGGCTGCATAATATAAACTAATGTAAACGAAAATACCATTAAACAAGAGAAACGAAAAAACTTTTTTATGATTTCGTACCAGATCCATGTCGTTTGCTCCACATTGTTGTCTAATGGTCAACGCGGCCATTATCTCGTTCCAACATTAGCAACTAGCATTGGTTCTCTTCCATGACTACTTCAAAGAGTCAACCGATCTAGGAGGCTTATGCGAACTTCGACCATTGAATAATTTACAAAACGAATTCCAAAACAAACTTTCACTTTGACTTGTGCTTTCCAGTTATCTTTGGAACACTCAACCCAACAAAAAGCCAACTCAACTTGTTCAGTCGGTGCCCATTTTACCATTTTCGCAACCTTTTCCTCCGGGCAAGTGGTAAATCTATTGAGAATCACATTGATATCATCTCGCATTCCGTTATTTTCAGCGCTATTATCACTATATAACAAGTTCAAATTTCTGGAAAGATTGGGATAAGTATTTGGAAAGGTCGATTGTTGTTGGCTGCTAGGAGATGAATAAGGTTGACTGCTATGGGATTGTTGAAATGTGGGGTTATGGCAGTAAGTAGAAACTTGAGTGTTTTGAAAATGATTTGAATTTTGCTGTGACTGATACAAGTTTTGATTCTATTGCGGAAGATAACAATTTGAAGTGTTTTGCATTGTACCTGAATTAAAATGTTCGATGCGCTGGTAAGAACTTTGCGTTGGAAAATCTTCCTGCTCTTGGAAAAAATGGTACGTATTCAGATTGATTTGTGGCGACATCTTCGTTTTTTCTTTGCTATCCTTGCTGCTCAAATTCTTCGACATTGTAATTCGATGATGTATATTATAGTAGTTTGAAGGTCGAGTAAAATAAGAGAAATTTGTGTGTATTGAAATTGAAAAATAGTCTGTATATATAGAAGAAAGGGGTAAGGAAGAGACGTGCGGGAAGGGAGCAACGACTATTAAAATAGTCATTGTTCTTAGTCGGCCTTTTTAAAACCGGCTAAAGGGGAAAGGATTTAATTCCAACCCCCTTATCCGGCTTTAAATAAGCCGAGTACGGTAGAAACTTTTTCCACCATATCCGGCTTATTTAAAGCCGGATAAGGTTGCTTTACAAAAGCAACCGACGAGTTGCTTTAGCAACCCTTAGGGTTGCCAAAGCAACCCGAATGCGATGTGATGACTCACCGTCGGGGTGGGTTGCTCCATGACCCACCCTGAGTTTTGGGATGGTCTAAACAACATAACAACTATCCTAAATTTCCGAAAATGATAATCTCTTTACATTCATGTCAAAATTTGTTAATATTGCTCAGTTACTCAACGTCAAGCAAAAATAAAACAAATCAAAATTTTGGTCTGTGTTTACTGCTGACCATGCTGTTTAAAATTTTGCCCATACCTTATTATATAAGTCTTATTTAACATTAGCCCTATATGTAAACGCAAATGCAATAAGGCAGCTAGTTTCCGTCAATATTTACGTCACGGAAAAATAGAGACCAAAGATAAGTCAACTATTATACAAAATTTAAATTATTGAATTCCTTTAAATCAATTCAATCCACTTTTCAAAACATATTATAAGTAATTTCTCCTAGTTCAATTAGGAAAAAAATGCATTAGGAAGGATTCCTTTAGAAATATCTTACACCAAGCCATTACAAAATCAACAAAGAACAAAACGAAAAAAGAAACATGGTGCATTGGTGCACTTTCATAGTGCACCAAAATAAATTGTTGAAACATCGTCAACATAAAAAAAGTATTAGTCCCAGCATAAAAAATAGCAAGGGATAAAAAAAACTTCGATGGGAAGAAAGTGTTGACCACGAAAACGTTTTCATCGTTCAAACTTCATCATGCATCTTTGGTACTTGCATATGAAATCAGTTACGTACGTGTATACATGAATAAGTAAATGTCTGAACCTTTCAACATCTACTTTACCAAAGAACCCACTAAACCAAGCCTCAAAATGATAATAAAAAAAAACAAATGCATCTTCAAACTGTGTTCATATACGCATTTTCCTATTTTTCCTCTACCACTTATCTGTTATTTCATTTTTCATTTCGTAAGCCCAAGATGAATAAAGTCCATCATACCTTCTCAGACCAAGACGCTGAGTACATAGAGAAGAGGAGGCTTTTCATCCTAAGCTACAAATTCACAAGAAAGAAGAACACAAAGGAGAAGGTCAGATTCTTCGCAGTGAAGGTGAAGAAGCTTGTTTGGGTTAGACTACACATAGCATGTTGCTTGCCGCTGATATTATGGAAAAGGCTGAGGCATGCTTGGAGTCAATATATGTTGGAATACATTAAAACTGCATTAAATATTACATTAAATTGCATGCGTTGATTACATTTCCTATTTTCATATATCGGTTTTATTTGGCATTGTTTTAATGTAATTTTATCTAGAATTTTCTTAAGCATGTATAAATAAAGCATGCATCTTTTGTAATTTGAGAATCAAGCAATAAAGAATAGAAAAGTTTTATGAAATAAAATTTTGTCTTCCTCATCAACAAAAAATCTTCTTCGTCTCTTCCTCTAAAATTTATTCTCTACAATATATACATAAGGGAAGATCATTTTTTTGCTGTAACAATAAACACATACTTCGACCTTAGAATGTTTACAGACCAATCATACGCAGTACAGATGGATCGTGTTAGCATACTATCGGGTATGCATGAGAACAATGCATAGATGTAACCATGTAGCTTGTATTTTTACGTTTTTCTTGTTTATCTATAGATTTCCCAGTAATTGATGCTTGATTTCTGCTTCCACATTCAGTTCACCATTTCATCGCACTATTTAGTCTGAGAAATAGATGAGTAGCAAATAAATGATAATGACAGTTGAATATATTAAGATATAGAGTTAAAAAAATATGACTTTATTATACGTATGCAAATTCAATATAATGTTTCTTGATATCTGTATTGATGAAGTTATTGGCTAAACATAGTGTCAGAGAAATCTCAAATCTTTGAGCTTCAGCAATTGCGAAGCCTAAAGCCTGAATGTCTGTGAATTACGAAATAACCCTTTTAAGCTCTGCTAGCAAAGATTTCAGAGAAATCCTAGCTAGTATATGCTTATGGCTTCTATCCATCACTTTAAGGTAGAAGCATTGCTTCATAACAGAGTGCCAAGTAACTTATTTGCAGATGATAAGAATTAAGATTTTAATCAAGTACTGGTAAAATTTAACACCATTTTTGTCTTCTTCTTGCAATGTTTTTCATTCAAAATCAAAGCTTGACAAAATGACATGTTATCGTCAATTTCATTCCAAAAAACTAAAGCTTGACAAAATTACATGATATTATTAGGTATGCATGAGAATAATTAACCTTCACTTTTACCTTTTTCTTATGTGTAAGTTTGCCAATGGCAGGTGCTTGATTTCGACTTATAAAATTGGTTCATCATCTCACTTTGTAGCTTTTGAGTCTGAGAAATAAGAAACATGTAATTAAAAATGAAAACTTAACATATTTTAGGTATAAGACTGAAAAATGGTAGTAACGCCTTCGCAAATGCAAGTTATTGCTTACTCTTAGAGGGAGGTTAAGCGACGCATTACGACTAACACGACTGCAAATCTGCAGTTTTCTATTCTCATTGATCTAAAATTCTCATGCCCGAATCCTGAATATCACCCAAACCCTACAAATTCTACATTCCTCTGCTTTCCACCTTAGGATTCCAAATCCACATATTTTTACTCCCTCATATCGTTGGTGCAGCACAATCCTACCGAAAATGCTTTCTTTTAACATGGCAATCAGTTGTTGCATACTGAAGCAAGCAACATTTATTCAGATCCCCATGTTCAGGCCTATCCTACTCCCCCTCCCCCTTAATTAATTTATATATTTCGTTTTATTTAGAAAAAAAGAAAGAAAATAAGAAAGAAAAAGATTATTAATTTACAGACAATTGAAATACTAATATCCATACATACCTTCTTCTCTTTTGTTGAAGCTAGGGTACTGATTTGCTTCTAAATTTGGTAAGAATATGGCTGCTGCTGTCCACTGAGTTCTTCGAAGTTGCTAAAGGCGCCCGCTGGTCGACGTTGGCCAACCCGAAGCCGGTGTCGACTATTATGTGGTGATTTAGAGTATGGTGGTACTGTTGTGGCATGGCTGCCGATGCCGCTCTTTTTCGATGGAAACTATGCAAGATTCGAATCCCATTTTTTAGTAGAACCACGAAGATGATCACTTTATGTTGAATTGTCTCTGATTTGGATTTGTGAGTTTTCGACCTAAAGTCGATTTGGAACTACCTCGTGCATTTCTTCTGGTTCTGGAAATATCGCTGGGTTTAGAGTAAATATTTAATTATTTTAGGCGGGTTTTTAAATGTTTTAGCGGTGAATGAAATTTAACAACAAAAACAAAAGCGGGAATGAATTTAGATAAGACGTAGCATGCAATAAATTTGAGAACGAAAGGATGTCTAGAGACAGCAGAAAATTATATAAAATTATATCTGATAGAGTTATAGAATTTTTTATAGAAATAATGATTTAAAACTTGACATTTGTACTTTTCAGATTCAGAGTTCATTTTAGCATTATCGTATAACGAGCAGCTTGTGCCCGTTGAAAAATGGACGTTATAATCTGGTATTTTTGTTGTAGTGGTTTGTGATTAAAGAAGATGACTTAATTAAGAATTTAGTAATTACGTTGGTTATGAGCAAAGATTATTTTGCTAGTTCTAAATAAGCAATAATTATAAGTTATATAGTAAATTTTTGTTTATTATTACTTATAAATCGTTAATTAGAACATAGTAATTATTCATTATTGAACATGTTAATAATTATTAAAAAATTAACACTGAGGTATATCTTAGAAAAATAATATAAATATCTCTTGCAAATCTGTTGGAATTCTACTGCAAAAATAGCTTCGATAAATATTCGTCGGTATTCTACCTGGATTTCTAGCGGATAATAGAGGCAAAAAAATTCTGTTGGTAATTTGACGCAATTTTCAATGGCTTAGTGACGGATGGAAGAAGATAACGATAATAAATAAAAGACAAGAAGTTGAAAAAACTATCTCTTGTAGATCACATGGAAATCCGTCGCAAATTAGCGACGGAAATTTTCACTTCTAAATATATGACGTTGAATCTGTGCTTTCTTGTGGTGTTATTATCTAGGAATTTAATTAATGCAACGATTTCACTTATGATTCAGTGTTTATTTTAAACCTTAGACACTATTATAGTATCACTTAGTTATCATATAAGATTTTTTAGTTAACATAAGATAATAACTCTTTCATGTTTATATGTGGCGTTTTCTTATGAGATATCATTACCTTTTTATAATATAAAAATCCATACGATGTGTGTTTTCTCACATCGATATATCAGATTAATCCAGGCGTTAATTTTCTTTGTAATGCTCGGATCAGACCTATCTTACTCAAGATTTAGTTTCCTATCGTTTGGAGCTTCAAGGTACAAGCTGGGTGTCTCTGAGACATATTCACATACTTATCATTTTTTGTTGCATCTGTAGCACCTCAAAATTTAACATTAGTTAAACTAGTTAGTTAATTAGATTCAAAAACTGAATTGGAGCAGACGATAGAATTTGACCATGAAACTTACATTATTGCGTTGGTGATGGAATTTTGGTCAACTTTCATGTATGGAACTTTGCGAACAAGGTCCATATGAAAAAGTTATCGACGAAAAACGAATGTAGACAAAAAATAATTAATGTATATATAGAAATAATCCATACCATAAATTGCTTTCCCTTCATGGAGGGAGGACGATCTAGACGGTCGACCACTAGATGCGCCCTTCCGATCACTGTTCCAGTGGTGGCTAGGGTTTATGGTTAATAAAATGTTACATCAACGGACAGACCTTATTAAAATTAAATCTGATTAATAAAGGCCTAGTCCCCCACCTGAAATAAATTAGTTTTTAATCAAATGACATGGATTGAAGAGAATGAACTTAGATTTATCAATGAAGATTAGCTTTGTGCGCAAGGTAATTTCTTAGGTTTCTATTCTTGATTTCTTCTTCCAAAATCCAATTCTATTCTAGATCTACAAATTTTAAAATGCATATCTCCCATTTTAAACATGTTAACTGAAGCAACCCAAACTCGCCCTTTCGGAAAGCCGGATTGAGTTGAGAACACGACAAATCAGAACAAAAACGACAGAACATTTCATTGCTTATTACAACAATTTACATCAGAGTACAAGAATATTACAGAGTATGAATAAATATTACATATTGGAAAATACCAGAGATTAAAATACATTACAACGGAAAAATAATACATAACATAACTGAAAGAAATACACGAATATAGAGATTTCTGAATATAGCCCCAGCTGTAAACCAGGATCCTGTGAATATACTATCTGCAAAACCAAAACTCCTAGCTGCCATATGGAAAATAGGGGCACCCAGAGTTTAGGTTAAAACAATAAACTTCAGGTCAGACATGTGACTAATGTGAGGACTAAAACAGTTATTAGCTAGATTTTAAAGTCAAGTAAATCATGGGAACACGTCGCATAACATGGAACGGGTTTATCCCCTATGAATACCAGTGCATAAAAATAACAAAGCAATGCTAAAGAGAAAAATGAAGCTATTATAAGACTCGGGTCCCATCACACAATGAACGCAGTCGAGGATAGAGTTTTCCCTTATAATAACCAAATATGCTTGATACGCGAAATTTCATCTTTTATTATTACTATAAGTGAAGAAATCAACTTTAAATATAAATATATCAATCATATGCGGCGTAGGTACCATTATATTATGTCGCCATATATATATATATATTTACAACTAAAACCGAATATCACGTATTGGAAATTGGGTTTCCATCTATGAACCGAGGCAAGGGATTATCCTCATCGATTTCAAGACACACTAGCAAGTGCCTCAAGATCCCCTATAGTGAACCCCTAGGATCTTCATGGTCAGTCATCCGTCGATGATTGGTTATACCATAAACTATATGTTAGTCGGTTCTATCGAACCTCTAAAATGGTCAGTATGTCGACCATATCCATCAGCCCGTAATGACTGATATAATATCCATCATCCCCGCAGTGCCGATATATCCGAGGTACCTCGTCTCCCATCAAGTAATAATAGTGTGCAACATCCACATGAGTAAATAGTCTGGGCTCAATACCATGACGTTACTCATAGTTAGAACTAACATATGTCCATTTCCATGCAGTCACTATCCCCTTTTTGGTTCACACCTGGGTGTGAGGCTCGCGAATTAATGCTACACAAAGCTATGTTATTTAAAGTCATGCTTTGATCATCAACCACAAGGCTCTGCTTTTTAACAAAAGCCTTGATCATTTGCATCTCAGCATGCAACACTGACAATTCACGCCATGCGACTGATATCTATCAATATATAACCTCTAAGCTCGTATGTCTTAGAGAAGGGTGTTAAGCAAGAGAATAAATTCTCCGCCACCAAATAGATATATGTTTAATAGAAATCAATCAACACAGAATAAAATCCAATGTCATACTTATAAGTCCGTTCTAGGTCTGAACGAAACCGAAGGTGCCTTATTCCTTGTCCCGTGTCCAATACAGGAGAGCGGTCCTCGCATATCCGGTCGATTTCCAAGTATGTCTGGACGATCACCACTTATTATCTTGTCTTGGGTGTACAACCCAATCAAGACATCAGTAATCATCCAAACGATGTGAAGACCTCCAGTCTTAAACCACCGTCTTCATCGTCGGATCAGTTATTCAGAATGGGTATAAACCCGGCCTTTCCGAATAACTTGCGTATTTTATAAACAAGTGCTATAAAAACACAACATACATCTCATTCCAATTCTGATTATTCTTTTATTCAAATATTCATATCCTTTAGGAAAGGTTCCCATTAATTTTATCAAAGATAACTTCTTTAAATTTATTCTTTAATCTTCCTTTGGATATCAATTCAAACCAAATTAAGGTTTATCCAACTAGTCGGGATTAACGAGCCATATCGATGTAATCATTTGTTTAATTTCCCAATCCCAACCTATTCATCCCATGGAGCAAAACTGGTAATACTCCATATCTAACACCAAGGTGTTATCAGTAAATTTAATTACCATTTCACGTTCAAATCTAATTAAAGATTTAACTATCGCTTGGAGTGAAACTGGTGCTACTCCAATCTCGACCATTTCCCGAATTTGATAATTTAAATTATTACTTTCCCTTTCCAATCTAATTAAAGATTCATTAAAACTCCACTTAGTTTTAATCTTCCTAAAAATTAATATTAATGATTATTTAACTTTGGAAACACAAACATGCAGCAACGACAATCTACACCGTACTATTGATTTCTGCCGATATAGACGAGGTACCTCGGATATACCGGCACTGCGGGGATGATGGATATTATATCGGTCACTAGGGGCTGATGGATATGGTTGACATACTGACCATTTTAGAGGTTCGATAGAACCGGCTAACATATAGTTTATGGTATAACCAATCATCGACGGATGACCGACCATGAAGATCCAAGGGGTTCACTACAGGGGATCCTGAGGCACTTGCTAGTGTGTCTCGAAATCGGTGAGGATAATCCCTTGCCTCGGTTCATAGATGGAAACCCAATTTCCAATACGTGATATTCGGTTTTAGTTGTAAATATATATATATATATATATATATATATATATAGCGACGTAATATAATGGTACCTATGCCGCCTATGATTGATACATTTATATTTGAAGTTGATTTCTTCACTTATAGTAATAATAAAAGATGAAATTTTGCGTACCAAGCATATTTGGCTATTATAAGGGAAAACTCTATCCTTGACTGTGTTTCATTGTGTGATGGGACCTGAGTCTTATAATAGCTTCATTTTTCTCTTTAGCATTGCATTGTTATTTTTATGCACTAGTATTCATGGGGATAAACCCGTTCCGTGTTATACGGCGTGGTCCCATGATTTACCTGACTTTAAAATCAAGCAAATAACTGTTTTAGTTCTCACACCAGTCACATGACTGATCTGGAGTTTATTGTTTAACCTAAACTCTGGGTGTCCCTATTTTCCACACAGGCAGCTAGGAGATTTGGTTTTGCAGATATTATATTCACAGGATCTTGGTTTACAGCTGGGGCTATATTCGAAAAGCTCTATATCCGTGTATTTCTTTCAGTTGTGTTATGTATTATTTTTCCGCTGTAATGTATTTTAATCTCTAATATTTTCCAATGTGCAATATTTCTTCATACTTTATAATATTCTTGTACTCTGATGTAAATTGTTGTAATAAGCAATGAAATGTTCTGTCGTTTGTGTTCTGATTTGTCATGTTCTCAACTTAATCCGGGCTTTCCCGAAAGGGCGAGTTTGGGTTGCTTCAGTCGGTATCAGAGCTTTGGTTTACAGAGCTCGAGAACAAGACACATTAGAACCATACGGAAGAATTCATCAGAGATTGGATTAGTAATATCCAATGAGAAAGACTCATTAGAGATGGGGCCAGTAGTAACCTAGAATGAGTTCAAAGAGTGTTATTTTTTAAAAATAAAAATGAAAACAAAATTTGTTTTGAAAATTTAAACCTTATTATACGTATTTGAATATATTATTTTTAAATTGATGTGGACAATCAAGTATATGAAGATTTTGTATATACGCCTAGCTAGCGTGTATTCGAAGTCTCAAATATAATGGGTAAATATAGAATCACACTATACTCGCCCGGAGATGATTCTGATGATAGCGATCGCATCATCAGATTTTATGTTTGAGTTTCGAAAGTGGGATGTCTATATATTTCCAATTGACTGGTGTGAGAACCAAAACTAGATAGGGTTATTATTGTGAATTGGCATCAAAAACATGATTTTGTGTATATCAAAGTTATGAATTTGAAAATTTGATTAACCAATTGATTACTGGTTGTGTTGTTTGATTATTAGTTTAACTAATAAAAATATTGGAATGGTAATTAATTAAAACCAATATAAGAATGTATGGTAAATTAAGCCAAATTGAATCAAATCATTGAACTGAATTGAAAATTGATTGAAATTGCATGCATATACATGTATATACATTGAGCAGGTCATAGCAAGGAGGCTAAGAAGAGGAATAAAATTGTATGCCCGACAAATAGATACATGTTTACTAATTTATTGGGTTTGGATGATTTTATGAGTCGATTGGCTTTATATTTTTCTTTTGGATTGATGAGGGCACTGCGTGGCTAGTTGCGGTTTTAATGGTCTCCCCGTACAAAGGAGGTTATGGCGATTTTTTTCAAAAATTTAGGGTGTTAGCCAAATTTTTGAAAAATTAGAAAATTCTTAGAAACTAAAAAGTTGAAGAATGAAAGCCAAAATGAAAGTTGAGTTGGTTAGTTAAACAACTTTCAGCTCCATTCCTTTTCGAGGACGAAAAGATTTTAAGTGGGGGAGACTGTAACAACCCAGATTTTCAGAACCAATTTAAAAATTCTATTTTAGCAATTTTAATGAATTTTTAATATTTAAAATGATTTATTTTAAATAAATACAATTAAAATTTATTTTAGTCGAAGTTAAACGTATAAATTTATTTTAATTATAAAATGAGCATTAAATGGCGCGACAGTTTAAAAATTCGATTTCAAATTTCAATTGAATGTACATGATTCAAAATAAATCGGATTTCAGTAAAACCAGAAATATTTGAATCTGTTTTAAAATATCTTTCCAACGAATGTGAAAAATCCAGATTTCATAAGGGGAATAAAAAGTTATGTCCAGTTAAAAATTCAGAATAGTCGCTATGGGATTTAATATAATATATAGCCTTTAAAAATAGTCATTTTGTAAATGACCTCCGTTTTCGACGAGACCACTTTTGTTGGAGCCGAAATGTCAAATTATTGCTAAATTCCAATTTTCATAAATGTGAGCATGGCCAAAGAAAACGTGTTTGGTCAAATTAAGTTGAATTTAATCGACTGGAAAATGACGTTTTTCAAACGGTCTCCAAATTTGACGAAATTAGTTTTGTTAGGATCATATCTTCAAAACATAGCTAAATTTATTTTTCGGGAATTTTCGGAGTCAGTATGTGGCCTCGGTAAATTAAAATGTACGTTTAAATTCAATGAATATATTGATTTATATTTTAATTTAAAGAAAAACTGATCGAAACAGTAGAATTAGCTTACGGGACGTTTCCCATTGTGTCCGGAATGTCGTTATTTAGCTGGGGGCGACAGTCGTTGGGTCTCGTTTGGAGTTCAAATGAAAATCTAACTTTTTGGAATATAAAAATATAAAATAATTTCTATAAAAAGAAGGCCAAGCCATCAAAACCCTAATTCATTATGAAGCCGCCGCCACCCCTATAAGAACGATCAGATTTGCCCTGATTTCATTCCTCAATCTCTCCCAAATTACAATGAGTTAGCCTATGATTCTAAAGGAAAATCGAAGCACTTCTCAAGCACTTTTAATCCATACGGTTAAGGTAAATTTAGCTGAGTGTGGTGAAAGATCTTGAGCTGCAAACGCAGCAGCTTTGGGCTCGTTTTTCAAGAGATCGGGGGGATCGAGTTTCGACCAGCGCCTGGAGGTGGGAGCTTGTGGAGAGGTCTTCGACGTCAGCACCTTGGATGGTGGTCCGATTGCTTCAGGAGGTGCGCGTTTTTGGTCAAAGGATGGAAGACATGGATTCGACGGGGGTTCTGGAGTCACGAAGGAGGAAGACGCAGTGTATTTTTTTTCCTATGTAATTAGTTTAATTACTTTGATAATTAAGTAATTTATTTTATATAAATGGCCTTAAAAAAAGTAAAAGTAATTTTTTAAAAATATAGAAATAGTATTGTTTTTAAATGAAATGCTTAGTTTTAAAAATATGAATTTTCATATAAATAGCTTTAATCAAAATATGGGTTTTATTATATATATATATAGCTTTAAATAAAAATATGTTTTTATTATAAAATACAACATAATAAAAATGCGATTTTTACTATGAAATGTTTTGAAAATAAAAATAGCAATGTTTAGAAAATCAAAATAGCCATGTTTTTTAAATTATAAATGGCATTGTTTTTAAAAATATAAGATAGCATTGGTTTTAAAAATATAAAATAGCATTGGTTTTAAAAATATAAAATAGTGTTGTTTTGTTTTCAGAAATTTATATGATAGCATAGATTTAAAAATGTGTTATTTTTAAATAAAATATCCTCGTTAAAAATGAGATTTTTATATAAATGCCATAGTATAAAAATGTAATTTAAAAATGAAATTTTTATATATAAAGCATTGATTTATTTTCAGTTTTTTAAAAATAAATTAGCATTAATAAAATGTGATTTTATTATATAGATAACAGTATAAAAATGTGATTTTTAACATATACCGCGTGAAACAGATTGCAATGGAACTAACTGGAAGGAGAACAGAATCTTAATCGTCCGCTAAAGAATGACGGAGTGGAAACCAAAGGTGAGAACTCTTTATCACTCAATTTATTTACAGTTAAATATATATTAGGATGCAGACGGTGCTTAGCAGCATCCGACACCATTTATTGTACAAACCATGATTGTTTGTTTGAATTGAATGGACTGTAATATGGTTCTTGATTGTATTGTGTGGAATAAAATATTTGAACAATAAAAATATCATTTTTATTGAATGAATAAAATATATAAAATATTCATGTATGGAATAAAATATTTGGACAATAAAAATATCACTTTTATTGAATGAATAAAATATTCATGTATGGAATAAAATATTTGAACAATAAAAATATCATTTTTATTGAATGAATAAAATATATAAAATATTCATGTATGGAATAAAATATTTGAACAATAAAAATAAAAAAATTATTGAATATGTGAACCATATAAAATGGTCATGTGTTGAAAATAAATATTCACTTACAAACCGGACGATTTGTTTGTGTACACCCATTTAACCGATGTTGAATGGGACGTTAAATTTTGCACATCGCCCAACTACACAAATAATAATCAGTATTTGTTGTTTGTAAACCCCACACAAGTATTGGGATGATATTTGACATGCACTAATCCCAATAATTAGTGGTATGTCAATCGATGGGTTGATAAGCTGTAATGAGCCTTAATTATTTATTTTTAACGCTTATACAGTTATAAATTGGACTCTGGATGATGGTTGATTGTGTATCATGATTATTGTGTATATGTGTTGTGTGAAATCCATATAAATAAATTATATGGTAATTGACTGTGTCTGATTCCAATTCAGAAAAAAACGAATATTTTAAAATAACAAATATTTTAAAATAATATTCAGTAAAGGATTAAAATCTGATTTGATGTCTGATTTAGGATGGACACGAAAATATGTGAAGCCATGATGTTTAGATTTTCACCATTTTAATGCGAACGATATTTATATCGATTTTATTCATTTTCATAATGAATATCAAAAAAGAAATTGATTTCGAAATCTGATGTTTTGAAAATATTATCATTTATATATTATAATGATATATAATATTCAATTTTGATTTAAAATTGAAAATGAAGTTAGAATCGTTTTAAAACGAATTTATAAAATGATTTATAAAATAAGTTTTAAATGGAAATCGACGAAATATATATTATATTATATTATATATATATATATATATAAAATGGCCTGAATAGAACGCGCCGCGCCGCGGCCGTTCGCGAATTTCGACCATTGACTTCGAATTGATATTACGGGAGATCCGACCGTCGGATTCTCCTAAAACCAGAACCATTGGATTCGTATCGAAATGAGATTTCCAACGAATACAAGAGATTTGAAATCTAACGGTTGGATTTGGAATTATGTCCAAATCAAATTTGGAAAAGGTTGATGTAAGTGCAGTTCGATGACCGTTTATGGAAATCGAATGAAAGGGGCTTGATAAAATTATTAAAAATATTAATAATTTGTGTAAAATCATAATAAATGATTTGGAAAGAATTGGGATGAAAAAATTCCATATTTAAAAAGATAAAAATATATTTTTATCGAAATGAATTAGTTATTGACTAGAAATGAATTCCAATAAATTTTAAATAAATAAATTGGATTATGAATGAGTTTTAATATAACCAGAATTTCCAATACATGAATTGGAGTGGATTTGAATGGAAATCATCTTCGGAATATTTCGATGTTGGATTTCGTGATATACAGATATTGTAATGGAAATTTGGAAGATATATTTATATCGTTATTTCCAATACAATATTTGTTGGTTTCAGAATTTGATATTGAATATAAGCCGATATAATTTCTATTCAAAGCCTTGTATTTAATATCAAATGAGATTTTGGGTTTGTCGTGAATGGTGCCTTTCTTAAAACTTTTCTTAAATCCAATTGAGAAAAAATAAACCTTTAATTTAAGATTTAGTGAAGTTTTCCAATTAATTAATATTTAATTGGAATTGAATAAAAGAATTGAATTTTTGGGTTTATAGTGAATGATGTTTTAAATGACATTGGTTCTTTAACCCGATTTACAATGAAATGTGATTTGGAATTTATAAATCTTTTTATTAAGGTTTAATGGAAATTTTCCAAAGTAAAGTTTTCCAATTTAATATATTAAATTGGAATTGAATGGAATTCGATTTGGTAATAATCGAAGTGAGCTTCTGTGGAGGTAGACTGTTAATATATATGGAATTTAAAAGGCTTTGTTGTTATTCCATTTATATTATTAGTTGGATACGGAAATTGATGTCGATTATATATATATATATATATATATATCAATTTGTTTTCCGTGAAGATTCCATAATTAATGGAATATGATTTTGGGTTTATCGTGAACTGTGTTTAAAATGACATTAGTTCTTTAACCCAGTTAAAAATAGGATTACATGTCTAACATTGTATTTTGAACTGTATGGTTGATCTCTGCTATATATATATATGTTTGGTGGCGGAGAATTTATTCTCTTGCTTAACACCCTTCTCTAAGACGTACGAGCTTAGAGGTTATATATCAGCAGAAATCAATAATACGGTGTAGATTGTCGTTGCGGCATGTTTGTGTTTCCAAAGTTAAATAATCATTAATATTGATTTTTGGGAAGATTAAAACTAAGTGGATTTTTATTGAATCTTTAATTAGATTGAAAAGGGAATGTGATAATTTAAATTATCAAATTCGGGAAATGATCGAGAATGGAGTAGCACTAGTTTTATTCCAAGTGATAGTTAAATCTTTAATTAGATTTGAACGTGAAATGGTAATTAAACTTACCGATAACACCGTGGTGTTAGATATGGAGTATTACCAGTTTTTCTCCATGGGATGAATAGGTTGGGATTGGGAAATTAAACAAATGATTACATCGATATGGCTCGTTAATCCTGACTAGTTGGATAAACCTTAGTTTGGTTTGAATTGATATCCAAAGGAAGATTAAAAAATAAATTTAAAGAATTTATCTTTGATTAAATTAATGGGAACCTTTCCCAAAGGATATGAATACTTGAATAAAAGAATATTCAGAACTGGAATGAGGCGTACGTTGTGTTTTTATAGCACTTGTTTATAAAATACGCAAGTTATTCGGAAAGGCCGAGTTTATACCCATTCTGAATAACTGAATCGACGATGAAGACGGTGGTTGAAGACCGGAGGTCTTCACATCGTTTGGATCATTACCAATGTCTTGATTGGGTCGTACACCCAAGACAAGGTAATAAGTGGTGATCGTCCAGACGTACTTGGAGATTTGACCGGATATGCGAGGACCTCTCTCCTGTATTGGACACGGGACGAGGATTAAGGTGCCTTCGGTTTCGTTCAGACCAGAACGAACTTGTAAATGGATGCGTGTATGACATTAGATTTTATTCTATGTTGATTGATTTCTATTAAATATATATATCTGTGTGGTGGCGGAGAATTTATTCTCTTGCTTAACACCCTTCTCTAAGACTACGAGCTTAAAGGTTATATATCAGTCGCATTGCGTGAATTGTCAGTGTGGCATGCTGAGATGCAAATGATCAAGGCTTTTGTTGAAAAGCAGAGCCTTGTGGTTGATGATCAAAGCATGACTTTAAATAACATAGCTTTGTGTAGCATTAATTCGCGAGCCTCACACCCAGGTGTGAACCAAAAAGGGGATAGTGACTGCATGGAAATGGACATATGTTAGTTCTAACTATGAGTAACGTCATGGTATTGAGCCCAGACTATTTACTCATGTGGATGTTGCACACTATTATTACTTGATGGGAGACGAGGTACCTCGGATATATCGGCACTGCGGGGATGATGGATATTATATCAGTCATTACGGGCTGATGGATATGGTCGACATACTGACCATTTTAGAGGTTCGGTAGAACCGGCTAACATATAGTTTATGGTATAACCAATCATCGACGGATGACCGACCATAAAGATCCAAGGGGTTCACTGAAGGGGATCCTATGGCACTTACTAGTTTGTCTCGAAATCGGCGAGGTTAATCCCTTGCCTTGGTTCATAAATGGAAACCCAATTTCCAATACGTGACATTCGGTTTTAGTTGTAAATATATATATGGCGACGTAATATAATGGTACATACGCTGCCTATGATTGATACATTTATATCTGAAGTTGATTTCTTCACTTATAGTAATAATAAAAGATGAAATTTCACGTATCAAGCATATTTGGCTATTATAAGGGAAAACTCTATCCTCGACTGCGTTCATTATTTGATGGGACCTGAGTCTTATAATATCTTCATTTTTCTCTTTAACATTGCGCTGTTATTTTTATGCCCTGGTATTCATGGGGGATAAGCCCGTTCCATGTTATACGGCATGGTCCCATGATTTACTGACTTTAAAATCAAGCTAATGACTGTTTTAGTTCTCACACCAGTCACATGACTTACCTGGAGTTCATTGTTTTAACCTAAACTCTGAGTCCCCCTCTTTTCCACACAGGCAGCTAGAAGTTTTGGTTTTGCAGATATTAAATTCACAGGATTCTGGTTTATGGCTAGGGCTATAATTAGAAAGCTCTATATCCGTGTATTTCTTTCAGTTGTGTTATGTATTATCTTTCCGTTGTAATGTATTTTAATCTCTGATATTTTCCAATGTGTAATATTTATTCATACTCTGGAATATTCTTGTACTCTGATGTAAATTGTTGTAATAAATAATGAAATGTTTGGTCGTTTGTGTTCTGATTTTTCGTGTTCTCAACTCAATCCGGCTTTCCCGAAAGGGCGAGTTTGGGTTGCTTCATTATATAGATTTGTAAGAATTTAAAAAACAAACTTAAAGTTATGATTTAGATCTAAGATTTGGGATAACATGTCAAGTGAGTAGGAAATCTATCTATTGTTTATAATATCAGACCTGCTTCGTTAGTATAATTGGAGCTCATATTCCCAAATCCAATATATGAAATTTGTAGGCTATCTCATAAAACATCTAACAATTCTTTCTATATACTTTTGCTAATGTTTGCACGTAAATCTGGAAATCAGTCCCGAAATATTTTTGAGATATGTGTCGTTTATTTGACCCAGATTTGTGAAAATGGGTGTTAAGTGTAAGACTCATGTAGATCGTCTTTGTTGGGTTTAAAATCTACCTTGTTCTAGGTTGTTTAAGTTTTTGTTTATTTTTTATAAATTAGCCTTCTATTTTATTTCTTCAAGAATGACAGTGTTTGAAACGATAAGGGATATGAACTAAACGTACAGGAAGAGGTGCACAAATTTACGTATTTGTACGTAGTTTATGCTATCTATTCCAAAAAAATATAGTATATTCCTTGTAATTTTGGATGTATCTATATTTTCTTTTTTAAATGTTTGGGCAAATTTACAGAAATATTGCAAATGGCCTTTTAATGGAATTTTAAATCTCAGTATGTCAGAACATAGAAGGCATATTCTAGATTATAATATAGAATAACTAAAATTGAAAATGATAAACTGCATAAGTATTACATTAACTTATGTGTATATTTATTTAAAATTTATCCTAAAAAGTATACGTAAATGATGCTAGTATTATTACTAATTAGGTAAATGTTAATTAGGTTTGAATATATATGTTCTCCATTAATGATGAGTAAATGGTAACATTTCCTGTAATAAACGGAGAATAATGGTTGTTACCATGGAATTCTTGGCAATAAATATGGAATTTGTTGTATAATTTGAAACGTCACAACTAGTATAAGTAGGTATTAATGATTGTAACCATGTAGTTTTAGGGGAAATAAATGTGGTAATCAATGATAAATTTTGAAATGGTCATAGTCAATATAAATAGGAATTAAATATATTGTAACTCCAAATTAGGGGAAATTAATGTAATAACTATGAATATTAGCCACATCGGGGAAAACCCAAACAAAAAATGACAGATAAGGATAAGCATAAGCATGAACTGAATATGAAAATAAGTTAGGGGAGTATATCAGTGGAGACAAACAAAAACACTTAGCAAAGAACTCAACCACCGAACAAGCTAAAGCACCACTAACCTCCGACTAACGCACATATCCCTCACCAATCGTCTGACTTACTGGCTACATCCGGGAGTCAGAAACCGGCCCCAACACTGTTGGATCTAGATTAACCCTAGAGGGGGGAGTGAATAGGGTTTATTACAATAATTCGCTGAGTTAAAATCTGACGGGATATTAAAATAATAACCAGATCACATAATATAGCAGAAAGTAAATGACACAAGATATACCCAACATCAGCAAAATTCGGCCCACTGCTACATTCCAAAGGTTTCTACTAGGTGTTAATAACAGATCCCGCTTACAGACTCTGTAAACTCGCACTCCCTACTCCTGTACTAACCCAAGCTCAAAATCCTAGACTGATCTAATCCCTTAGATCAAATTTCCCCTGATTACGAGCCCGTAACCAGTAACTCTAGTTTTTACAGACTGTAGTAAACTGCCAATTAACAACCTAACTGGTTTCCTAGATTTTACAGACCTAGAAATTGTACGTTTTTTTACAAAACAATACAATAAAAACAAACTAAAAACCCTAGTTAAGATATTAAAATAAAATGAAAGGCTTAGCCATTGTTATGTTATCCGACCCATTTATTTTGCATTAACATTCTCTTGGTTCGATCTTTCTTTTGCTCTGAGAAGCAAAAATGGCTGCCATCCTTCTTGAAACTAGGGTTTTCAGAAACCTCCAAATCGCGATGCTTGATAGATGAATCTGATGCTCGAGTCTTTGGGGCTATGTAATTCTTCGATTTGGGATACTGTGTGGAATACAGATGATCGAAACCCTAATTTGAATTGTGAGTTTTCTGATTTAAATATTTTCTTGAAATTATGATGCTTGTAGTTTCAATCCCTATTGCCAATGATGTATGGTGTTTATATAGGATGTTAGAAATCCTAAAACCTATGATTTCGTGATAATGACTTGCTTATTTGTTGCATTGATTTTCCTCTTTTGATAGTCACGTCTTTGAATGATTTTAGAAATTCTGGATATACAAATCGCCTTGCGTGATTGTTGCTTCCTTTTGTTTCATGATTAGAATTGATTTCCACAGTATTGAAATACATGCTGAATTTCTGGAAAATTACTTGTCGAGATACACTGCTGTGCTCATTTAGAACAGATTTTACGAAACGAAATCTTTCCAAAATTGCTGCATTGATCACTTGCTAAAACATGACATTGGTTTGCTTAAATCTGGAATGAACACTTGCCAAGAAACTGATTCAATTTCCCAACCTGATTTGTTCTATTTCTAGAAATAATTTGAATTTCTGGAGGACATTTAACGCTTGTCACTTTTAGTAGAATTTCAAAAGGAAATGTTTATGAATTCTTTCCAAAAACTCTTGCGTGCACTTGCTCATGTATTGTGCCCATGAATCATGCTTGTACATCTGGCATATTAATTCCCTGTTGTCGTGCATATATAATCTGTCATATTCATTCATTGATCTAAGCCTTGTAGTCAGCAAATACTTGTGCACATGGAAATGAAACTGCTCCACTAATCTTGCTGCCATAGAATTCTTGAACCATCTTGTATACTTCCACTTGTGCTACCATGTTTAACCATGCTGTCATGTATACATGTTTCATTGTGCTCCCTTGAACTTGCTTTACAATGTAATGCATGTAGCTGCATCATGCTACATTGACCATGTAAAAACTGATGTTCTTCTGCTGAGATCATATGCCATGTCCACTATTAGCTGTTGCACATATTGACAGTGTGAATCATGTTGTGTTGCCTTGTTTTGTGATGATATATTTGAAACTGCGCTTGTGTGTGCATGTCCACTCCATATACACTGATCTGCTTCACCATGCCATGCTCTTGCTTTCCCTTTGTGTAATTGTTGACTTGAGTTTGTGAAATGACATTGTTGGCTTGTTTCCATTTGCATTTACACTTGAGTTTTTGCTATTTGGCTCGTTGTTATTGAGCTTGCCATACCATTATTTTTGTTCAATCTTAAGATTAGCACTTGACTTTGTATTCGTGTAGTCTTTATTGAGATGAAACGTATGTTTGCACTTGTACTGTGCGCTTCTCGATCATTTGTGTCACTTACCATTTAATACAAACCTTCACCAAGTTCTTATATATGTTTGCTTTGATGCACCACTATTTGAAACATGGGCCATGCATTTTGGCTGCACCACGTAGATTACTACCCGTGCTCCATATACATACATCCATTGTTGCTTGACCACATTGAAACTGCCTTGATCACATTGGCTTGCTGTATGTCATGCTTAACCTTGTTGCTTGACATTTGCTGAGCTGCATATATTATGCATTTCTGCTTTTTGTTGCGCTTTGTATTTAGCTCGGTCATTGATGTTGATTTGTATTCATTGATGTTTTTGGGTTGCCTCGACAATATTGATTATTGTTGCATTGAGTCGAGATGGTCCACATGGCTACTCCTCAGTTGCACATTGGACCGGCGAGGCAGTGCACACGTGTGCATATATATATATATATATATATATATATATATATATATACACACACACACACACGTGTGTATATGCTGCCATCCAGACAAGTTTTCCTGTCCCTGCATTGATATATATACACACACACACACACACAAATTGCCTTGTGGTATTTACAGTGTTTCACCATGAGTATCACAAGCTGTCTAGACACAAATGAGTCAGATTAAGTTAGAAAAATGATGAGAAAACACACCAGAAAACTGAGGCAAATAATTTTTTAAAATAAAAATTATATTCCCTAGACTTTAAAATATTATTTCTGTTCCAGATACTCTGTGTGTTTCTGTATGTGACAAGTATGAAGACTGGACTGACTGAAGAATGTTGCGAAGACAGAAGATGAGTATAGACAGTGAAATGTATGAGTGTCTGTATATGAGTCAATGTGAATGTATATATAAAACTGTATACTGAGTGACAGTGTTGTAGTGAGGAGCTGTGTACAGAAAGAGAGAATTGTACTGATATTTGTAATAAACAAATTTGAATGAAATGAAATATTATTTTATTGTGTTTAAACAAACTTCTCTATCATATTTAGTTTATTTACAGGTACAAATTCCTGCGAAGTGTTTAAATAGTGGAGTTATAAATAGTTGTACTGTTTGAATGTTTGAAATATAATATGTAAGTTTAAATAAAATACTGTATGAATATATGAATGTCTGTACAGTCGTATTCTATTTAAATATAAATATTATATTACTGTCTGTGATGTATATGTATAAAACAATACAATAACAAACACATTAAAATAATATTTATTTGATTGTTATCATCAAGCAAAAAACATATAATTGTGTATACAACAACGTTATATACAACAATCTCCCCCTTTTGATGATGACAAATAAATATTAAGATTTTGAATGCAATAAATGTGTTTGACAGTGAAGAACTGAACTCCCCCTATTTGAAAGCTCCCCCTACAACAGAAACTCCCTCTATAGCTGTGCATGAGTGGAAAAAAATGAATATTGAATGAATTTTCAAAATTAAAATATTTATAAAATACTCACTCATAAATCAAAATCTCAATCCATTCTCCCCCTTTTGTTATCATCAAAAGGATTCAGACATTAAAATATAGATCAAAAATGACTAAAAAATATTTAATTTCAGCTTAAGAGGAAGAACGGTCATCATAAATCTCAATCAGTCAAACAAAAATCATAATATTCTGAGAATAGGTGGCATATTTCACATTTTAGAGAATGGCGGATTTAGGATGAATTTATACAAATGGAGAGAGAGAGTTAAAAAATATGAATATTTTCCAAAATAATTTAATAAAATTGAGCACAAAAACAGTGATGGATTTGGATTATAGTTAATAATTCAATTTAAGTGACAAAATCGAATAATCTCAAATCCCAATAGCTATCAATCAACAAATCATAATACATCATAAGATTTCAACACATTTCACAAGTTAGAATATGGATTGATAAACTGGTTTTTATACACAATGGAGAATTTCAGATTAATTTCTATTTATTCAAATCATTTTCTTTTCTTTTTCTTTTAATTAAGAGCACACTGACCACACATAACCAGATCTTGGATTTTTAAATGAGGTCAGTCGCAGCTTAAATTATAAGTTATGTCTTAACCATGCGTGACCAGATCTTGGATTTTTAAATGAGGTTAGAGATACATCTATGAATATTATGTTTTTATTATTTTCAGTTTCAAAATGAAAAACTCCTCAGTATATAAAACCAATATGGATGATAGAAATGTGATATGTACAGAAATGGTTTGTGAAATAAATTTCTAAATTAATCATATTATGAAATATGATCAATTTTGCTGGAATCGTTGAAAATTTTCAATTATCACTAATTCTGAATAATAACATAGTCCCATTTCTATCACAAATATTTGCACTGTTTATTCAAAAAGATTTTAAAACTCCACATTAATATAAAATTATCATGGACGGAAGAATGATGATAGATAAAGGAGATGGTCGTGAAATAATTACCGATACAAAGGTATTATAATAAATTTTCAACCATCATGAAAAATTTAAATAAAATCTCCTCTTGTTGTGAAATATACTGCAGTCATAATTCATCACAATTACAAAATCTGATAATAATTTTGATGAATTATAAATACAGTTCGGTTTGGTTATTGATTTCAATTTCTGAATGAATAATCAATAAATAACTTTAAAATTGAAAATCAATTACAAGAGGGAAATGAAAGATCTATACAAGGCACGAGAGATTAAAAATATATACAACTAAAACAAATCCAGCAGTTCTAAACTGATACCACTTGATGTCTCTATTAATGAGGATTGTAACAAGACACTGGAGACAAATAAGGATATCACAGACAAAAGAATTGTAAGTACAAAGCCCAAATAGACAAGACTAACAAATCAGGCACTTTTATCAGAGCAGCAAACAGTTCTTCTCAAAACAAGCAGTCATTTAAAGCATTTTCACAACAATTGCAGAGCAGCACAAAATTAGTTTCAAAACACACTTGTCAAGACATTTCTGATGGTCACAGATTATGGTTCATGATCCAAGATTGAAAATATAGTTTATTATAAATCATTTAAAGGAATATGAAAATATCAGGATTCAATGAATCAATCACACCAAATTATAAATTTCAGCTTTGAGATGTGTGTGTGATTCAATAAATCAATAATTTTAAATGATTTTGAAACAAACAAATATTAAATCAATAATCATGAAATGACAGTAAGTTTCAAGGATTAGATTTATTTTTTAAAGAATTTTTTCACAATTTTTTCTAACAATCACACAAGAATTTTTTCGAAATAATTACATCAAGATTGAGTAATAATTCATGATCCAAAAATAATGGTTTATTCAAAATCACTTGAACAAATGTAAATCATGAGATACAATGAATCAATCACACAAGATTAATAATTTCAGTTTTGAGAGGTGTGTGAGATTCAAAACGTCAGAAATTTCAAATGATCTCAAACAAGCAAAAGTCTAAGCCAGATGATCATGAATAACAGTGAATTTCAAGATGTAAGCAATTATTCAAGACATTTCAAAAAATCCAAGCCAATCTGAAAATCAATGAAATTTTCACAACTGAGAAGTAGCAGTGTGCTGTAATGAGTATAATATTTCATGCTTTTCTAAATTGAATTAGAAGGAACCCAAAACAGCAGAGTTGTGTGAAACTTCATCAAATTTTCATATCTTTAAGAATTTAGAATTCTAATTAATAGTGTTCAAGATATGACAAGAATACATCAACACTGTTATGAATTCAGAAAACAGAAAATAAACTTCAAAACAATTGTAGATATTTGCAAGTTTAAATTCAAGATCTGGAAATAAATAAAACATCAGAGTTCTATTCAAATAAAGTGAATTTCTTGAAGATCATGACTGCAATTGGAAGTTAAGAAAGCCCAAGAAGAAACAAAAATATGGCAGTGTCAAATCAAACAAAAAAATAGGAGGGATAGAAGGAGGTATAAACAAAGAAAATAATAACAGAAAATATTTACAAAGATGAGTCTAGAGATCATACCTGAAACCGATGTAAGCAAAAGAATCTCTAACTCAACAAGCTTGGCTAAGGAACCGTGAATAATCTGATGATATGAAGCATTAGAAATCAGTTTCTCTTTCGCAAAGCAGTTCCTCAGCCTCCTCCGGTACCTAACAATCACTACACCAGAAAATGCCTTTTGTAGCGTTGTAAAACCACTACAATAAATTGTAGCAGCGTTTCGATAAATGCTGCTATACGACATGCAACTAAAAATCTAAAAGCTTTTGTTGCGTTTTAATAAACGCAACCAAAAATGAAAATTTTGTATCGTTTTACAAACCCTACAAAAGGTTTTCTGGCAGCGGCTTAAAAATGCTGCTAAAGTGATACTTGCATCATTTTCCAATTTTTTTTGTAGTGTTTTTTCTGTCCTACTATATGTTTTTTGTTGCGTTTCATTTCAGCTACAATATCTTTTGTAAATTACATTTGTAGCACTTTTTCAACGCTACTAAAACTTACTGATGTACGCCACATTTTAGTTGCGGATATTTACTGTTAATGGCTTGTAACATTTCCATCAAGCATTTATATATAATAGAAATATTAAAACAAACAATCATATGAGTATCTTTTTCAAACTAAAATCAATAACACCATATTTAAATACTTAAAAAAACACATTACTCGCAGTATCAAATATAACATCCATAATCATCTCAATAGTAGTATTTTGAAGTGAATCCACATACCACAACTGCTTACAAACAAGTCTACACGATTAGTACAAACAAAATATTATAATACATAACAGTTAAAGTCTTGTTCATAGCTTAATTACCGACTGTTCTCCGATGCAGCTATTCTTCACTTCAAAAATGCTAATTAGCTGTACACAAATACAACGATCAATAGTTAGAATTACATCATCCTTATTCAATCTTTCATTTACATTGACCCAGTCGCCTTAGTCGTATAACGTCATTTTAGCCTTAACTTTCAGAGGTATATCTTCTTGTCTACATCTTTTGTTACCTCTCAATCTGGTTAAAATAGCGCTTGTGGAGTTTATCTAGCATTCATGTCTTCTTCTTCGTCAACTGGATGGGCCACATTCATGTCTCTTTGACTTGCCTGAAAGCATTAACCATTTTATGTAATGGTTATAAAGGTAATATACAGTTTACATTGTGATATCTATTACATTAACACATTTTAGGCTGTCACATTTTGTTCAGCTATAGATATTTGCATTTAGCAAAAGAAAAATCTGAGATTTTTTTTTAATTTTCAATGTATTTGCCTTCAATTAAGTACAAAAGTGATTTTTGTTTAGAAAAAATAATAAGAAAAAGCTTGTTGAAATTAATTATAGTGCGTAATTGTAAACATGTTTATTGACTGGCATGAAAGAAAAACGCTATTTAAATTAATGGTTACAAAAGTAATATACAGTCCACCATGAAGATATTTGTTTTATTAGCACTTTTCCAAAGCCGTTTGATACAAATATAATTTGATGTGATTCAAATGTATTAGATGTTTATTAGTCATTTTGTTTAACTTCCGGAAAAGCAAGTGATTTTGATGTAAATACACCTTAGTATATTACATTAGCTCAAAATGAAAACTGGTCGATTCAAGCTTAATTCCGAAATATGTATTTCTTAAGTCAAAATTACAAAGAATTTCCCAGAGTGACAAATAAAACATCAGTACTACATACAAAAATTATTTGACAAAACAATTACTTAACGAATAAAATATTGCTGTCAGATGATGATAAGACATTATGTAGGGGTTTGAAACATAATGTAGTTCTTATATAAAAACCTAAACTAAATAAATATTTCTGTTGGTGTGCTAAGTAATTTGAAACATATAAAATTGATAAACCGTATGAGAAAAAAAAAGAGTTAGCTTGATAATCATTCTTTTATTTTGCGTTTACCAAACTTAAAAGCAACCCTTCATTCAGATTCCAGTAGCAACGTTGGCCTGACATATAATTTCTGCAGCCATCTTACATGATGCATTAAAATTTTAAAACTTCCACATCTAGTTTTGTGCAGCGTTGTGAATACATACAAAGGTAACCGAAAGCAAAGGAAGTCAATTAAAACCATTCATGAATGTTACCTAGTACCAAAGAGTAATTAATTAAAACACGAGAAAGCAATTCTATTATACTTGAATTAAAATATTTAAAAGGAGAAACATTCTAATGGATATAGTAACGTGTTTGGCTATAAAGAGGAACTAAATTATTTACATCTTTAAGTGCACAAAAAAACATCATGTAGGGGTCCACTTTTAATATCTTAACAATGTAAGAGATATAGTTTTGTTCTAACTGGGTTCACACGTATGCTTTTATGACCAAGACATGCTGAAATCCATGCAAATAAAGACAAAGCAGCCTCAAAATATATAGATAAACACGTACATCTCCAACGGCTAGACGCCCAGGTTTAGGGCAAAGCGCATCAGGAATACGGGAAAATGGGCCTTGAGAACACATAGCAGCTTCAAAATATATGGATCCAGTTGCCTCTCTTTGTTCTCGCATAGCAGCAAATGCAGGAACTATCTCCCCACCAATTAGCTCCACAGCCTGTATTGTTAAGTCAACATGTTTTATTATCAGTACCCATGAATAAATAAGTTCACATCTATGACCCACTATCTGAGAATAAAGTAGTATGTTTCGTCAAAGTAAAATAGAATCACACAGGCAGAGCAGTGATGTATGTGATTATACATATGATGATAAAGATACAAACTTTAGAGTTAGGTTCATCAACTTCTATTTAGCATATTCAACTTGTTTGTAAGAGAAAAAGCTTCAACATTTTTACATATAATGGAAAAGGAACATAAAGCGATACTCTATGCTACATAAAGCAATATTTAGTATTTGTCGCTTCATTTATGTCTATTTGTGCATTTGTTTGTGTTTATTTGTCCGTCTGTTTATTTTAATTTTGTGTTTTGTTATAGTTCAATATTCCAAATTAATGATGCCAATGTATGAACTCAGTTTCTGCTTTTGCATTAAATGGATCTGTGAACAAAATGGAATTTTGATATGAGCCCACCTAAAGATCACTATCATATAAATTAGTAGATACATCAACGAGATGAGTATTATGGTTTTTGTATAATAAATGTTCCGCCCTTCCCATTCATGTATTTAACAAGAATTAATTTCTAGCAGTACATTTAATTCTCCTTATATAGTCTGAACTGGTCGTAGAATATGAAATACTGGTCCTATATTTCTCTATTCAATAAGACCGACTTATTTGGTTGATGAAGTGATAATTGCAAAAAGACATGAAAATTTTACTAAATACTAGTCCTACATTTCTCTATTCAATAAGATCATTTTATTTGGTTGATGAAGTGATAATTGCAAAAAGACATGATAATTTTACTGAAGCTGTGACCATTGCTAAAAGACATGATCAATTTATTCAATAAGAATTACTGGAGCTGTGACCATTGCAAAAGGACATGATAATTTAAGTTTTGTTAATAATTTTCAGGCTTTCAGTGTAAAAATGTAATAACCATTCGCGTGGCTCTACTAACATTAACATCCTATTTTTTCTTTACTCATGCTAGTAGTTAAAAAAAAAACATGAGACCCCACATATTTTCTTTTTCATTCCATTTTATACCTAAATTACTCTTTTTACCAGAGTGTGAAAGAAAGTTTTGGTTTATCAATAGAGCCACCATATTCCTTTGTGTTTATTCATTGTATTGTTTATTTTTCATGGATATACGAGGATGATGCCTGCACTGTGAAAGCATTTTTGTCAATTTATTGGTTATGTGTCATACATGATGCAGATTAGTGGACCAGATATCGAATTCCCTTGCTACAAAAGCTGCTGTTACTCCTAAAATACTCACTGTTCCAATGAACTCATTAATTTGTACTGTTGATTTCAGATTCAAAGACTGCAATTTTATTTCCATCATTTTAACTGTAATGGGTTGTGGGTACTGACGTTTGCGGATTGGATTTGAAAAATATACCACCTAATATTATTACTGTCTTAAAAAATTAATTCGACTGTTACCTTGGTTGATGAAGTGGCAATTTTTGTTCAGATTATACACACATTAAGAACAAAACTAACCAAAGTTAAGAAGTTAGCCCATCTAGCCCAACTGGTATAAATAAACTTTTAATTCTAAGTTTAATTTATAAATTTTTAATCATTATATTCATCAACCTACCCACGTTTAGACCCCAAAAAAATTAAAAAAAATAAAAACAAATTAAAATTGCCAAACACCTCCGCCACTGTATTAGTTTGGTAACATTGTTTATTTTATTTTATTAAAATAAAAACTGTGACAATATAGAAAAACAGGCAGAATTAATAACAAATAAGAATACTACCCATTCTGCTTTTCGACGTCTTTGACCCAGTACCAAGTTTCCGGACCTACGCATGTTCTCTAAAAGCATGCATTTACACATTTTCGTCTCACAACAAATATCCTCCCTTTCCTCTCCATGATTCTTCTATTATTCAAATTCCAGATTATTCCAATATAATAAGTATACTCAGATCATCACCACCACTCATATATAAACAATAACTTGAATTACAGATACTCACAAATCAATATCAAGTCCCCTACCATCCACAATCTTAACCACTTCTCCTCACATTGGTCGTAATGATTCACCTTCCTAGAAACTTTTGTGTATCAGTTAACATAAACGGTAGGTTTTGTATGTGTAGGATTCTTATTTATGCATGTTTCTAACAATACGTTAAACTACGCACACACAAGTTAGTTCCACTTGATCACTAACTTGAACCGCAATAAACTATACCACAAACAATCTCCTCCTCCAGTAGCAAACACACCAAATCTCTGCATCCTTCAAACTCGACTATATCAAGTCAATCCTTCTTCTATACTCCTTGCCTTACTCTACCTGAACGATTTAGCCTACACCTTCATCAATCACCAAAGCCCTAAACCACTTCCTCACCTGCATCAACATTTACCCAAAACACGGACTCCCTACTTCTTCAAGTTGAACAACCTATTGTCAGTCGATACACTCAAACCAATACATCAAATCAATCATCGATCTCCTCAAACACACAGCACAAATGCCATCGCCTCAATGATCAGTCAATCACTATAAAGGAGCCACCCAAAATTCACCTCCAAATAGTCTGACTACGCAATAGTAACCCAAAATCAAACTGTCCGACTACGCAGAAGATGAGTTGATTAATTATATTTATTTTCGGTTGTATCGATTTTAGTTAGTTTTTATTTACTATGGTTTGTATTCAATAATCTACTATTATAATACACATGTTTATAAAGTAATATGTATGATGTGAATTGAACTTACGAACTGATGTGCTAAGTAATCTGGTTCATATGTGATATATGATGTAATAGTTGTGAATATTAAACTAAAATTACGTGTGTTAAAATGAAATTATAAAATAATATAATAACTTTGTAATTTATATAAATTTCATTATTATCAGTATTAACTCGATGGTTTACACGATTACTTACCAAAAGTTATTCCTTCAATGCCAACGCTCTTGCCATCTTCACTTCATCATCAATGGAAACCTGATAGTTTACCATAAAAAGAACACTGGCTATGATTTATGTAGCAGTATTAGAAAGCAAAAATGATACTGGCTATGGTTTATATTATTGGACTGATATCACCTAACTCTATAGAATCAAAGTCCGGATACCCTTTTAGCACAACATCAAGTAAAGCTGGTAAACCAACACAATTTTATATAGAAAATATGACCACAAATTCTGACCTCTTGCATGTGCATGTGCTTTCCACGAAGATAAGCAATTTATGGTTAAGTGCAGTAAAGGGATCACTTCCAAAGTTGTATCTAGGCTCAAGCAAATAAGGAACTTGAAAAGCAGTAGCAGATTGAGATGATAATGGAGTTGTCTGTGTAGCAGTGTCATACCACCCTACAGTGTAACAAATTAGTATGTTTCCGTGCTCTGTAAAAATAATTATAATACATAAAAGTTCTAACCAATATTTGATACTTTTCAGGCACATGGTTCAAATGATATTCTCTTGGGGCAAGGAGGAAGAACGTATTTACCTACTCCATATTTTTGGACATTTAAAATGTACTTCTGTGCATGGCTCCTTATCTACAATAAAAGTACACCCATCGACATGTTTACAAATGTATATCCAACATCATGTAAAAGAACTAAATCATGTAGAAATATACAGAAGAATAAACACTACAATTAGGGCATGCCATCTAACAAAGGATATCTTGTACCCAATATCACTGCCTTCTCTCTTCCCCTAATTCTTAAAATTTTCTTTTGTAAATTTTAATTTTATTCTATATTACTTGAATTTTCTAGCTCAAACCCCAATTAAATGGATGCTAATTAAATGACTTTAAAATTTGTTTTCAGTAGTATAATACTTGGAAAAGGTATTTTCATAAATAAGAATAACACTTATATTAGTTTGTTATGTAATTTCAGAGTGTAAAATGAACAGCCAAGCTTGTTTCAACAAGAAAATGTATATATATATATATATATATATAATCACTCCAGACAATTAGCAATGATTATAATCATCTAACTGCATGGTGCCAAAAATTCCTATTCTTTTGCATGCTATAAAATACATAATACAATGATATCGGTAGAATTATTATAACAGGTATTTAATTATTAACACTAAGTTATAGTAGGTGTTTTAATTTCTTTATACTTAAAAAGACACTTAAGTTTCAGTTTCTTAATCAACGATATTAATCAAATTGCTACCTATTTAACATGACATGAATTAAGTTTACGCACCATTATAATTTTCAGTTTTTCTTAATGTAAAGCCTGGTTTAAGAACCAGGTGGTGTCAGCATTCGCAAGTGATATTTGTGCATGATGAGGTTGTAGTCTAATGATCTACAGTGGATAATACGAACAAGTTCTTATGTTTTTTGGTATTTTTAGGTAGGTGAAACAGGGATGCAAAAATAGTGAATCAAACCATCGAGAAAAGCTTGTGGATACTGCATCCCCGGCCTGGCATTTACTACCTGAAAGGATATGAATTGGGGATGGACAATGTTCCTAATCGGGTTGTTGCTTTTAAACAGATGTGCCGGTTTAGGAATTTGGAAGGGACTGACCGACCTATTGTTGAGGATTCTTCTAATAATGTCATATTTGACCATCCATATCTTAACATGTAGACTTGCATTATACGATCAAACAACTATCTATATACATATGTCTAGGATGAAGAGTAAATTGGACTATTAACAACAAATCCTAAGGCAAAAACGAATTGATACTATGATATATGTGAAGTGTTGGTGTTCATGAACCATTTCTTATTTTTTTTCCTCTAGTTAGCTACTGCCATATGATTCATGAACCATTTTTTATTTCTCAAATTTAAACAGAGGTTCTTTTTTTTTTTGCTTTTTTTTTCTTTTTTCTTCTGATTGAAACGAAATGTTTTTAAATGTCTGTTTTGTCAAGTGTACTATCTATTACCTTAAAATAATAATAAGATTTAACTAAAACATGGTTAAGAAAAAAATGCAGTGAAATAGAAACCTAAACGGACGGAAAAAATTACATCAATACAAATGGTGAGGGTCAATGTAATATTTTATAGATGTGTCAAATCCTAATACTTACACTGGTAAAAAAAAGTATATCAAATTTTCTTCTCAATGATTATTTTTAATTGAATTTTATGTTTTCTTTCAGCATTTTCTAGATGAATTTACAGTGTATTTGGCATGATATTTTATCACTATTACAAATAGTGTGCATATAACATCAAGATACACAAGCTTCTGAATCTATTTGATACTTTCTTACAAGTGAATTATGCCAAGAAACCCTGCTACCCCATTCAGAAAGCCTGCTAGTCTTGGGTAGGTCTTTAAGCTACGATGTTTTGACGATGCTAATCATCGATTTGTTAGGTAACTACATACATAATTTGTAGGGAAATAGTGCAACACTAATGTTGAAGAGTTTGTGAAACAAGGAAATGCACTTGGTCTGCCTCCTAATATGTCTGATGCCTGCACTATAAATGGAAAACCAGGGTCCATTTTTCCCATGCTCTAAAAAACATACGACATTCATCTTTATTTTTATGTTAATAACAGACCACATGTAGCCTTATGACTAAACATAATTATTCCATTTCTATATTATTTTTATTCAGATACATTTTTAACCCAAGTAGAATCCGGCAAGACATACCTGCTAAGGATAGTCAATGTTGCTTTGAATGACGAGCTCTTCTTCATAATTGCAGGTTATATCAGGAATGTCGTAGAAATGATGCAGATTGCTGCAAACCATTCACCACACGTTCACTCCTTATAACTCTAGATCAAACCACAAATGTTCTTAGTGCAGATAATCAATCTCTACGTAGATATTTCATGGCATCCTCACCGTTCATGGACGCTCTAGTTCCGATTGACAACAAAACTACTGCAGCCATTAAATAGTACAAAGGCGTTCCTGATATAGTCAGGCCCGTACTTTCCAAAATACCCATTTCAAATGACTCAACTACATATGGTTATCTGAATAAACTCAAAAGTATGAACCATGCTCAATGACCACAGCCTCCCCGCAGCCCCAATTCTTATATACAGTGGTGTTGAATAGTTTTTTTCTCTAAGTTGGCTAACTTGGTAAAAGAAATAGGACTAGCATCCTGAAAAAACACCAGCACAGCCTTCAATAGCCACAACTAACTATTCATTCAAAAGAAAGTATTCTTTAGAAAGCTTCAAGTTTTTCTGATGCATTTTCAAACTTCATCAAATAAGTTCTTTTTTTCATTATCTGCAATTAATTTGTAATAACAAAAAAATAATATGAGCTAGCAGTATTTATTAATATATACGATATATAGACATATATTTTCACCCTATTATCAGTTGTTAAAATGCTTTAATCAGACATAGACCCTACTGATATTCATCAGATTTATTCCCACTAGCTCCACATATTCAAATGTCTAAATCGAAACCAAATCCATTCCAGATTATGCAAATATGCTCTGACAACTAAATTTTGATTGATTTTTCTTTTCTTTATATTTGCACGAACCGAATAAATAAAAAAAATCAAATAGCTTGCATATTTTAATATTCCGGTTGACCACCAGTGGAGACATTAGTACATGTTTTGGGCTTGGCGCTGTAGCAATGCATGCTAGGCAAACACTTTTTTTTTCATCCTAAAAATGAGTTGTGGAATTTAAAGTAATTTTCTGAAATAATGTCTTATGCATAATCTCTTTATTTTAGTTATATCTCATTTAAATTATAATGATCAATATATAATTATATATGAATTTGAAATTAAATTTCAAAGTCTTTTTCTTATAGAATATGTATTAGACATATAAAATTTGTAAAATTGAGAAGTATTACCTTCCTATATTACTTTGCGTTTCCTATTCAAGGACCATTCTTTGACCTTAAAAACATAGTTGTAATATCTGTTGCTAACTGAAATTTCTTTGTAGGGGAGTTTGCAACCTAAAATGCAGGCTGCAAGGTTTCCTTTAGGTAACGGGTCAAAAACTATGTCCACTTTACATTACTCTTCAGAAAGCTTGAAACTGTCAAAAAGATTCTGTGAAACCAAGCTTTTAATTATTCAATTAGCATTAGAATCAATCCTCTCACCAGCATTGACCCCTATAACAAAATATTATGTATATATCATCAGTGCCTTTTTGAAAAAATAGCCTATAATTTTTGCTTATACGAGTCATTGTTGTTGAAAAAAAACATGCAGCATACAATTTTCATTCTTCAACAGAAATGAGTCATACACAGTTCTTTAAGGATTAACCTATTATTGTTAGACAAAACTCAAATCTATTTCTGAATGTATATTTTAAAATCATTGAACTTTGAGGAAATAAATAGGTGTTTCGAATACATATTACTGATTATAATTAGTTAAATATGCAATAATCTGCGCCTCAAACTAATATCGGAGGAAATACAAATCTTTATTTTTTTATGTAGGCCATAAATGATGATCCATGTTTGCAAAACTGATGGAGAGAATTAGCAATTTAGGGCTTTTAAAACTAGCGTAGATGAATGTGATTTAGTGTATGTAAAATTTCACAAACAAGTAAAGATTTAGGATTTGTTCTTAAATCCATACAAAACCACATAAAATCCATATAGGACCAAATTTTCATATATTAAATCTTACCGATCTAGCTTGAAATTGTAGAGCGAGAAGCTAATCGAAGGAGGAATTGATAGAATAGGACAAAAGCAATATAATGACGAAGAAAAGCGAAGCGAGGATGATAATGGAGGAAACATTTTTAGGGCCTTATGAGCTTTTGAGAAAAGGGGGAAACGAACACCTCTAAAACCTAATAATGCATTACGTTTAGTGGCACTAGCGGGAAGATGGAAATTTTGGCAACGTATCATGCGGGAAAAAATAAATGGAGAAAAAACATTAGTAGTTGCTGTTATATTGCAAACACAACCAAATATTGTAACTAAAAACATATTTTCTTGTAGTGAATTTAAGGGATCGAGTGGTCTAACAAAATTTGTAAAACCACTCACATTCGTATTCGTATGTTTTGGCACCTAGACTTGTTTATATAACAATCCATCTGATTTTACCTTTGTACCCTTTGGGACCCAAATCTGTTTGAACTTAGTTAAAAATATTTTATTTCCTTTCGGGATCCAGAATTGTTTAAACGAATTGTTATAAAACAAATTCTGATCTCGATTGTGATTTAAAAACCTTTTGGAATTTTCAAAGTTTAAATTTTCAGAACGGACGTTCTTGAAGACATTTGATGGTTTTTTAAAATCCCAAGAATTCAAATTTTCAAAAACATTTGTTTTCCCCAAACCAAGACCATTTTTATTACCAGAAGAAAATTGATTTTCCAACAAAATATTCAAAGATTTTCCACCTGCTAAAAAACGTTTCAAACTCAATTCAAGATTCTTAATTTTGGATTTAAGATCAGAATTTTCTTTCATCAGATTTGAACAACGATTAATGCTGATCTTTCTCCTTTCGGTATCATTCTATTTCAAAATCAAAACTTCATTTTCAAGCAGTTTGATTTGGTCTTGGATTCAAAGATTTCATATTCAAACTGAATTTGTTTTTCAAGTTGTTGTTTCTCAGAGCTCTTGAATTTTTCAACCTCGTTTCAAGCTCTTTCAAAATGGATTCAGTTTTCAATAAGCTTTCTTCTTCAGAAGTTTCAGATCTGGAGATTTTAGACATCTTAAAATTTTCAAATTTGTTTTGCAAAAAGTTGTTTGTACTCTCAAGCTCGATCTTGTTCTCTTTTAAAATAAGAATTTCATTCTCAAGCTTTTGAATATTTTAATTTAGATGAAAAAGATTGTTTTCCAAATTTAAACAACTTTTGCAATCAGAGTTTGAAGAATTTTTAGAGCATTCAAATTTTTCTTCCAAATCATTAATTAAGCTAGTCAAGTCAGAATTCTTAGATTTCAAAGATTTATTTTTAGATTGGAGTTTATCAACAGATTTGGTTAGATCAACACAAAAATAAACCAGATTTTCATAAGAGAAATTTTCTATTTCATCGTCTGCTGAGTCTCCATTAGCCGATCCATCTGAATTATCATCCGTAAGACTTATTAAGCATAAATCTGAATCTGAGTTGACATTCCGGGGTTTTGAGCAGCTATTGTCAATTTGTCCATACTTTGTATTGAGAGTTTTCCAAATTTCCTACGCAGTCAAACAATGGGAGATAAAATCAAATTAATTATTACTAAGACGAGAATAGAGAATATGCATAACACGAGCATTAATATTCCTGTCTATTATATCATTTCCACTGCCAACAACATCCCAATATTTAACAGATTTCAAATACGATTTCATTTTTGATTTCCAATTCAAAAAATCTGTACCATCAAAAATATTTGGAATGTAACGGGACTGACTCTCTATGGACTGACAACTAGGTATCACCATTACTCTAGAGTTAACAAAATACATGCTTTGATACAACTTGTTGGATCTAGATTAACCCTAGAGGGGGGTGAATTGGGTTTATTACAATAATTCGCTGAGTTAAAATCTGGCGAGATATTAAAATAATTATCAGATCACAGAATATAGCAGAAATAGAAATGCAGAAAGTAAATGACACAAGATATACCCAGCTTCGGCAAAATCCTGCCTACTGCTGCATTCCTAAGGTTTCTACTAGGTGTTAATAACAGATCCCGCTTACAGACTCTATAAACTCGCACCCCCTGCTCCTGTACTAACTCTAAGCTCAAAATCCTAGACTGATCTAATCCCCTATATCAGATTTCCCCTGATTACGACCCCGTAACCAGTAACTCTAGTTTTCACAGACTTTAGTAAACTGCCAGTTAACACCCTAACTGGTTTCCTAGATTTTATAAACCTAGAAACTGTACGGTTTTTTACAAAACAGAAACAATACAATAAAAACAAACTAAAAACCCTAGTTTAGATATTAAAATAAAATGAAAGGCTTAGCCAATGTTATGGCATCCGACTCATTTCATTTGCATTAACATTCTCTTGGCCCGATCTTTTTTTTGCCCTGAGAAACAAAAATGGTTATCGTCCTTCTTGAAACTAGGTTTTTCAGAAACCACCAAATTGCAATGCTTGATAGATGAATCTAATGCTCGAGTCTTTGGGGCTACGTAATTCTTCGATTTGGGATACTGTGTGGAATACAGATGATTGAAACTCTAATTTGAATTGTGAGTTTTCTGATTTAAATTTTTTTCTTGAAATTGTGATGCTTGTAGTTTCGATCCCTATTGCCAATGATGTAATGGTGTTTATATAAGATTTTAGAAACCCTAAAACCTCTGATTTCATGATAATGACTTGCTTATTTGTTGCGTTGATTTTCCTCTTTTGATAGTCACAGCTTTGACTGATTTTAGCAATTCTGGATATACAAATCGCCTTGCGTGATTGTTGCTTCCTTTTGATTCCTGATTTGAATTGATTTCCACAGTATTGAAATACATGCTGAATTTCTGGAAAATTAGTTGTCGAGATACACTACTGTGCTCATTTAAAATAGATTTTACGAAACAAAACCTTTCGAAAATTGCTGCATTGATCACTTGCTAAAACATGACACTGGTTTGCTTAAATCTGGAATGAACACTTGCCAAGAAACTGACTCAATTTCCCAACCTGATTTATTCTATTCCTGGAAATAATTTGAATTTCTGGAGGACATTTAACACTTGTCGCTTTTGGCAGAATTTCAAAAAGAAATGTTTTTTATTTCTTTCCAAAAACTCTTGCATGCACTTGCACATGTATTGTGCCCATGAATCATGCTTGTATATTTGGCATATTAATTCCCTGTTGTTGTGCATATATAATCTATCATATTTATTGGTTGATCTAAGAAAACACACACACACATGTGTGTGGCCTTGTACTCAGTAAATACTTATGCACATGGAAATGAAACTGCTCCACTAATCTTGCTGCCATAGATTTCTTGAACCATCTTGTATACTTCCACTTGTGCTACCATGTTCAACTATGTTGTCATGTATACATGTTTCATTCTGCTCCCTTGAACTTGCTTTACAATGTAATGCATGTAGCTGCATCATGCTACATTGACCATGTAAAAACCGATGTTCTTTTGCTGAGATCATATGCCATGTCCACTATTAGCTGTTGCACATATTGACAATGTGAATCTTGCTGTGTTGCCTTGTTTTGTGATGATATATTTGAAACTGTGCTTGTGTGTGCATGTCCACTCCATGTACACTGATATGCTTCACCATGTCATGCTCTTGCTTCCCCTTTGTGTACTTGTTGACTTGAGTTTGTGAAATGACATTGTTGGCTTGTTTCCATTTGCACTTACACTTGAGTTTTTGCTATTTGGCTCGTTGTTATTGAGCTTGCCAAACCATTATTTTTGTTCAATCTTAAGATTAGCACTTGACTTTGTATTCGTGTAGTCTTTATTGAGATGAAGCATATGTTTGCACTTGTACTGGGTGCTTCTCAACCATTTGTGCCACTTACCATTTAATACAAAGCTTCACCAAGTTCTTGTGTATGTTTGCTTTGATGCACCACTATTTGAAACATATGCCATGCATATTGGCTGCACCATGTAGATTACTACCCATGCTCCATATACATCCATCCATTGTTGCTTGACCACATTGAAACTGCCTTGATCACATTGGCTTGTTGTATGTCATGCTGAACCTTGTTGCTCGACATTTGCTGAGCTGCATATATTATGCATTTCTGCTTTTTGTTGCGCTTTGTATTTAGCTCGGCCATTGATGTTGATTTGTGTTCATTGATGTTTTTGGGTTGCCTCGACCATATTGATTATTGTTGCACTGAGTCGAGATGGTCCACGTGGCCACTCCTCGGTCGCACACTGGACTGGCGAGGCAGTGCACACATGTATATATACACATGCGTGTATATGCAGCCATCCAGACAAGTTTTCCTGTCCATGCATTGATATATATATATATACACACACAAACTGTCTGCCTTGTGGTATTTACTGTGTTCCACTATGAGTATCACAAGCTGTCTAGACACAGATGAATCTAATCAAGTCAGAAAAATGATGAGAAAACACACTAGAAAACGGAGGCAAAATAATTTTTAAAATAAAAATTATATTCGCTAGACTTTAAAATATTATTTCTTTTCCAGATACTGTGTGTGTTTCTGTATGTGACAGGTATGAAGACCGGACAGACTGAAGAATGCTGCGAAGACAGAAGATAAGTATAGACAGTGAAATGTATGAGTGTCTGTGTATGAGTCAATGTGAATGTATATATAAAATTGTGTAACTGAGTGACAGTGTTGTAGTGAGGAGCTGTGTACAGAAAGAGAGAATTGTACTGACATTTGTAATAAACAAATTTGAATGAAATAAAATATTATTTTATTGTGTTCAAAATAACTATTCTATCATATTTATTTTATTTACAAGTACAAATTCCTGCGAAGTGTTTAAATAGTGGAGTTATAAGTAGTTGTACTGTTTGAATGTTTGAAAGTTTGAAATATAATATTTAAATTTAAATAAAATACTATATGAATATATGAATGTATGTATAGTCGTATTCTAATTAAATATAAATATTATATTACTGTCTGTGATGTATATGTATAAAACAGTACAATAACAAACACATTAAAATAATATTTATTTGGTTGTTATCATCAAACAAAAAACATATAATTGTGTATACAACAACGTTATATACAACAAACACCATGCCCAACGAACGTCGTGACGCTAAGAGGCATCAGTACTCGCAATACAACAACCGTACACGCCCATGGCTAGGATCACATGTAACACCCCACCTCCGCCAGGGTCACTCTTGCAAGTACACTGGCTTTGGAGTTGTGTTGGACAAGGTAAACATGCATAAAGATATCACAAGACAGAACATATAAGTAAAACAGAGTAAGTAAAGCAGCGAATAAAACTACTATTTCAAAACCATAGTCAACTTACATCAAAAGTACTAAGTCATTATTTTCCAACTACTACAAGTCTAGAAACATAAACTGAAAACTGGAAATAACATAAAGTGAACTATCCCCAAAGTAGACGTGGTAAAGCCATAGCGAGCTCAAGTCCAAACCGTACATGAGCTATCCAGAAAGCAAGCTAAAGGTCCAAGCTAGGTGCTAGTGTTCCCACCCTGAGAACCTTGGGGGGGGGGGAACGGAAGAAAAGAAGCGAAAGGAAAACAGGTCAGTCAAAAAGACTGGTAAGTCCTACCTGCTATTAGTATAAAAACTAATAAAGTTAACTAAACATGAGAAACTGAGATGAAACATAACTGGCATGATAAATAGATAAAAAGGTAGATCAAGTGTGGCATCGCATATACAAGGTTAAGTTTTGCACCAATAGTACTAGTAATCCAACCCATGTCAAGTATAAACAAGAAATGATCCCTTGGCCCAGTATCATGAGATGACCCAAGTCGGGGTCCAACTACACGGTCTAGTCGATCGGCTCCCTATAAGCCTAACTCGTCGAGTGTCGGTGTCATACGGCCCAATCACGGAATGTAGTCAAACTGTGCTAGGTCCACCCTAGGGTGTATCAAGTCCTAGGGTGCCAACCACTGACACGAATCAAGCACGCACAGTCTAAACCTACTGGTGCCCGTGTCTGCTTTTTCAACTCCGGACTATGTGCACGACCATAGTCTGCCTGAACCTACACCGGCGCACCAACTCAGCCATCGTTCTGGTCGCTTACAATCAGCCCAGTAATCGTGCCCCACCCTAGCCTAGTCCCTAGGGTATCGTTGATACATCCAAGAGGGTTACTGCTGAAAAGGACCGCGTAACTAGGGTTTCTAACGGGTTAAGTGTGGTCAACCCTATCCCATCATGTATCAAGTTGGTTAAGTATACCCAAGTGGTTCATGACTTAACCCCAACAATCCATCGTGTTCAATTGGTTAAGTATTCAAGTGGTCCATGACTTAACCCTACCATGTGGCATTAATTAACTTAATGCACCCCAACCTCTCACATTAGACTTTGTTGTGGTTACTAGTTAACCCGGGCGGGTCCAGGTAGCTTTACACCACAACCTAGTCTAACCTTGGGTTTTAAGTGCGATATGACCAACTACTCACATTGGGTCCTATTGTTTGTAGCCACTAGTTAAGCCAGTCGGTTCCGGGTAGATTTATGCTACAAACTCAACCCAACCTCGAGTTGGCCACCTTCATGTTTTCTACATGTCATGTCCACGTTCATGTTTTCAAGCATAATCACATGTCATATTTTCAAGTCATGTTTCATGTCATTTAAGTTTACCCATAACGTAACCCCATCGTATGTAAGTTCGCATCAACACAAATAGATCAAAAGGGGGAACATGATGATATGATAAGTTGGGCATAAAGTGGCAAAATCTATCACATGTTTAACATGGTGGTATATGAGGCAAAGGTGTTCATCACAACTAGCATATGGCATTATTGGCCTCAAAACATGTATGACATCAACTTAGCAAATAGGTGATAACATGGTCATAGTTAACATAGGGTGATAACTTGTGATTAGCACATAGTTCAACATCATATGCGAGTTAACATCAAGGTTATGAGAGGATCTATGTTGCATTATGCATAACTACCAAGTTCTATGTTGCATTATGCATAACCACCAAATAAAGCTCATAGCTTTCTACCCAAAAATCAAGGTAAATGATACTAGGTTCATGATAGTGCCACAATCATAGATCAAAAGAGTCATAAATGGATCTATGCATATAAATATAGCCCCCAAGACAAGTATTATACCCAAAAGTCTCATTTCAGCTTGCTACATGATCATATTAACTTCATAGTTTAAATCTAAGAGTTGAATAGGGCTTACAAATCGCGGCTATGAGATCTAGAATGAAATAGAACAAGATTGAGACGAAGCCACACTAGAAATCCCCAAATAAAGATAAGATCCACTCCAAGCCTTGAGAAATAAGAAGAAAGATCCTTGTTTTGATGAAGAAAGATGGCTCCTTTGCTTTAGATCAAGCTTAGGCTCTCAAGCTCTCAAGTTGAAGAAGATGGAGGCCATGATTAGGAAGCATTTTGGCATAATTTAGTTGTAGGAATGATTAATGAGGGTTTAGGGTAGGTCTAAGGGTGCTTATATAGAAGTTTAGGTTAGTTTAGGCCATAGGATTAACCCTAATTCAGATCTGAGCCGTCAAATCATGTCACAAGCCAACAAAACAAGACCCAGGAGCCAAAACAGGTGCACCAGGCCAAACTGGCCCGACCACCCAGGTCGATAGGGGTGTCGACTGGGCAGTCGACACCACCTGGGGCAAGTCGACTCCCAAGTCGACTTGGGGGCTGGGCGGGAAATTTTCCCGCCCAGTCTGTTTGGCTCCAGATTTGAAATTTGAACTGTTTTTGAACTTGAAATTTTCTGAAAACTTTGACGGGCCATAACTTGGTCATACGGACTCCGATTCTCGAAAACTCGGACTCTATTTCGCGTATTTTTCCGAGACGAACGCAATGGCACAGCCCGTTTCCCTTGATTCAGATTTTAACATTTAATTCTGTCTTGATTAATGTTATAACATGTTATTCAAAATACGGGTTGTTACATTCTCCCCACCTTAAAGGATTTCGTCCCCGAAATCTTCAAGTTAGGAAGAACGTATCCTACCATCCATCATCCATCTACTCAAAACATCATCCACGAGCAATCATTGTCCTTAAAAGATTCTAAATGCTGTATGATCATATGCGAAGGGTGTGTGTATATGTACTTATCTAATGCGAAAATCAGGCGGTTACTGATTCAGTAAACCTCCTTAATGCAAAGTATGTTAGTGAAATGAGTCCATATGTATGCAAATTCCTAACATAATTCATAATCTCTACATGAGTGCACATAACATTCATCCATATGCAACATCCACGTGATAGCATAACAAGTTTCATCCATGAATAAGTATAAGCACTCATGCATATGCAATATGAAAGTGTGTGAGCCGATCTTAGTGCCTAATGTGTATCATGCATCCACGAGTATCCACTTGCAAACACTTGAAACCACTTGCAAACATCAAGCATAACATGTTTCAAATACATGTTTCATCCAAAGGGTTTCTACCTAAGGTTCTCATGACAAGGTTAACGAGATAACAAGATAAACATGGATAGTAAAAGAAAGATATGCTAACTAGGAAAAGAGATTGAGAATGTACCCTCAAAAAGGAATGGATAAAGCCCACGCATCTTCTCCTCGGTTTCCCAAGTTGCATCTTCATCGGCTTCACTCCACTGAACCTTTACTAACTTGACTTCTCGATTCCTCAGCTTCTTGATCTCCGTTCCCAAGATACGAATCGGAGCTCGCCTCAGGGTTGCCTCTTTTTCTACCTCCACATCTTCAAGAATGCTAGGCTCAACTACCTCGGCTGACTCATGTAGGCACTTCCGGAGATGCGAGACATGAAAAACATTGTGCACTCCGGCCAGCTTCTCGGGCAATTCCACCTTATAAGCCATCTTCCCAATCCTCTCTATGATAGGGAAGGGTCCTACGAACCTTGGTGCCAGCTTCCCAACTGCTCCAAAACGAACCACATTTCGCAAAGGAGAAACCTTCACAAAGACCATATCTCCAACTTCAAACTCTAAGTCTGTCCTTCGCTTGTCTGCATAGGATTTCTGTCTGTCTTGGGCCGTTTTCATCCGCCTTCGAATCAACTCAACCTTCTCGGATGTGTCCCTTATCATGTCGGGCCCAAGTATAAGCTTATCCGTCGTCTCCCACCAACATGTTGGTGACTTGCACGACCTCCTATACAAAGCTTCGAATGGTGCCATCCCTATGCTTGCTTGGTAGCTGTTATTATAAGCAAACTCTACGAGAGGAAGGTGGTCTTCCCAAGTGCCACCAAAGTCAAGAATGCATAGCCTCAACAGATCTTCTAGTACCCTATTCACCCTTTCGGTCTGGCCATCCGTCTGTGGGTGATAGGCTGTACTTAGATTCAATCGCGTACCCATCGCTTCTTGCAAACTATTCCAGAACTGGCTATTGAAGATTGGGTCACGATCGCTAACTATGCTAGAAGGAACTCCATGCAATCGCACTATCTCTCGAAGATAAACAGATGCTAGCCATGATGCGGTCCTCTTACTCTTCACCGGAATAAAGTGAGCACTCTTCGTAAGTCTATCAACTATGACCCATATGCTAGTATTCCCCTTCCTTGATCTCGGCAATCCATCCACAAAATCCATAGAGATACTTTCCCACTTCCATAGCGGGACCCCCAATGGATGCAGTAGTCCACCGGGCTTCTTCGACTCGGCCTTTACTTGCTGGCAAACAATGCATCTAGAAACAAACTCTGCCACATCCTTTTTCATCCCATCCCAAAAGAAAATGCGCTTCATATCCCGGTACATCTTATCCCCTCCGGGATGTATGGTCATCCTCGAGTGATGCGCCTCCTCAAGAACTTTATTTACTAAGTCTCCCACTCGTGGGACACATAGTCTTCCATCACGCCTTAGCCATCCCTTGTCATCAATAGTATATCTAGCGAGGTGACTTGACGTCTCACCCCGAATCAACTTGTCCATGATCTCGACTATCTGCGGGTCTTCCCTCTGTGAAGCCCCAACTTGATCAAGAAATGTAGGTCTAAGCTCAAGGGATGCTAACGAACCAGTCATCGACTCAACAGCAGGTGTGAAATCAAAGGTTGCCAAGAACTCTAGGCTCTTCATCTCAATAAACAAGGGACTCAAAGTCAACCTTCTTTTGCTTAGCGCATCCGCCACAACATTACCCTTGCCAGGGGTATAAGCTATCTCGAAGTCATATGATGCCAAGAATTCCATCCACCTCTGCTGCCTTAGATTCAAATCTTTCTGCGAGAAGAGGTACTTGAGCGACTTGTGATCAGTATATAACTCAAACCTTTCGCCTAGAAGATAGTGGCGCCACGATTTGAGTGCAAAAACGATCGCCGCCAACTCCAAATCATGAGTGGGATAGTTCTTCTCATGAACTTTGAGTTGCCTACCCCCAAAGCATATCACTCTCCCTTCTTGCATCAGGACAATGCCTAATCCCGTGCCACATGCATCGGTGTACACGGTAAACAACTTCCCTCCATCGGGCAATGCTAGAACTATAGCTGTGGTGAGGGCTTTCTTGACCCTTTGAAAAGCAAGCTCACACTCAAAGTCCCATGCAAAGACTAAGTTCTTCTTCGTTAACTTAGTGAGAGGGGCTGAAATCCTAGCGAAGTCCTTAATGAACTTCCTATAAAATCCTGCCAGACCGAGAAAGCTTCTCACTTCAGTTGCATTTTTCGGAACTTTCCAGTCTTGTACCGCCACCACTTTAGCGGGATCTACAGCTAAGCCCTGCTTAGAAACTATATGCCCAAGGAACCGAACTTCCTTTCTCTAGAAATGGCATTTAGAGAACTTGGCTTTCAACTGATGAGCTCTAAGCGTATCCATAACCTCCTTGAGGTGTGTAGCATGCTCTTCCTCGTCCTTAGAGAAGACCAGAATATCATCCACGAAGACAACCACAAACTTGTTAAGGAACTCCCTGAACACCCTATTCATCAAATCAACAAAGTATGCGGGTGCATTAGTCAAACCGAACGGCATGACTAGCCATTCAAAGAATCCATCTAGAGTCCTAAACGCAGTCTTGTCAATACTATCCTCAGCCACTCTAAGCTGATGGAATCCGGTGGCTAGATCGAACTGAGAGAAAACAGAAGCACCAACAAGCTGGTCAAAGAGATCATCAATCCTCGGTAACGGGTGTCTATTCTTCTTTGTCAGCTTGTTCAACTCACGATAATCAACACATAGACGAAGCGAACCATCCGCCTTAGTAGCGAATACCACCGGAGCACCCCATTCTGAAATGCTTCGCCTAATGAAATTTTTCTCAAGCAACTCTTTGATTTGCTTGCTAGGTTCTCTTCTTTCTCGCGGGGCCATGTGCCTAACAGGCAATGAAACTGGCTTGGCATTATCAACAAGATAAATACGGAAGTCTATCTCGCGTTTAGGGGGTTCACCTCATCAAAAACATCAGGATATTCTCGGACCACCCTCACAGATTGAAGATTGTCAATAGACGAGTCGATGGATTCAAGATAACATAACATGACGGGATCCAGAGGGTTACAAGAAATCTCTAGGGTATTGCCAAGGCGAGTCATAAGCCTCACTACCCTATGCTCACAATCGAGAATGGCTCCATAACTGGACAACCAATCCATGCCCAAAATCAACCCGTATCCCATGAACCCGAGAACATAAGCATTACATGTGAATTCTACGGTCAAGATAGAAATCCTCAAATCCATACAAATCATAGATAGATGGGCGGAACCCCCAATTGGATTTGAAACACTAACGGGATCCTCAACTAGACTAGTACTTAGGTGCAAACTTTCAACAATGTCAGAGGAAATAAAGGTATGCGATGCGCCAGAATCAAATAAAGTTCGAACAGGAAAACCAGAAATGTAAACAAGGCTTTCTACAGAAATACTACCTCGGTCCGGAACTGGAGTAGTGTTGAGAGCATGCATCTGCCCTCTAGAAGGTCCTGCTCGCTGAGTCTGTCCTTGCCCCTGTCCTTGCTTCTTTGGGCAATCCTTACTGAAGTGTCCAGCCTCTCCGCAATGAAAGCATTCTCCCAACTTCCTCTTCTTCTTCCTACAATCTTTGGCTATGTGTCCAATGATCCCACAGAAGTTGCACTTTCTTGTGTCCTTTGCCTTGTTGTTGTTGGCCTTGTTACCCTTGTTGTTCTTGTTGTTCTGGTTGCTCTGATTTCCTCCCCACTTGGAGTTCGCCTTCTTGGTTTGAGTCTCATTAGGCTTGACTTCTTTCTTTCCATTCTTATCATCTCCCTGAAGCAAGGCCATATCCACTAAGCTCTCAAAAGTGGCCCCCATGGGTATATGAGACATGGCTAAACCTTGCAATGGCTCATTCAATCCTCGTGCAAAGCGTAGAGCCTTCTTCTGGGGTGTGTTAACCATGTCCAAACCGAATCGAGCAAGCTGGTTAAACTTATTCACATACTCCCTCACTGTCATGTCCCCTTGCTTCAAAGATATAAACTTCTCCATTTGTAGATTCTCCTCAGCGGATGATAGAAACTTAAGCCCAAACCTCATCCTAAAGTCGGCCCAAGTCTCTATAGGCCTAGTAGCGTTGGTGACCTCCCACCAATAAGCAGCTTCCTCTTTCAATAGCCATACTGCCAACAAAACTTTCCTACGGTCATCCACATCAAAGATAGCAAAAAGGTCTTCGGTTTCCTTTAACCAGTTTCTTGCCTCCACATAAGCCTCTGTCCCAACAAAATTCTTGCCACCCATCGCCTTAAAGTCTTTGCGAATCTTTGCGAAATCCTCTTGTGGACGCTGAGGAGGAGGAGGAGGAACCTCAGGTACCGGGGGAGGAGTGAGAGTGTTTGTCGGTCCCGCATCGTTGGCCCTAGCTTCCAAGTACCTTCGGAACCATCCAGGTATGGGTACTCCCTCAGGAAGATTAAGATCGGCCATGCTGAAAAAGGAAAAGTTAGATTTAGAACGAGGAAACAAAGGATAGTACTAATGGCTTTTGGGGATAGCCTTTTAAAATAAACTAGACTTTCTTGGAAAAAATACTTAATTGGTTTTGAAAATAGTTTTTCAAAAGGGTTTTTAAAACTTTTGTCCGGTCTAGTAAAACCTTATGCTCTGATACCAAATGTAACACCCCACCTCCGCCAGGGTCACTCTTGCAAGTACACTGGCTTTGGAGGGGTGTTGGACAAGGTAAACATGCATAAAGATATCACAAGACAGAACATATAAGTAAAACAGAGTAAGTAAAGCAGCGGATAAAACTACTATTTCAAAACCATAGTCAACTTACATCAAAAGTACTAAGTCATTATTTTCCAACTACTACAAGTCTAGAAACATAAACTGAAAACTGGAAATAACATAAAGTGAACTATCCCCAAAGTAGACGTGGTAAAGCCATAGCGAGCTCAAGTCCAAACCGTACATGAGCTATCCAGAAAGCAAGCTAAAGGTCCAAGCTAGGTGCTAGTGTTACCACCCTGAGAACCTAGGGGGGAACGGAAGAAAAGAAGCGAAAGGAAAACAGGTCAGTCAAAAAGATTGGTAAGTCCTACCTATTATTAGTATAAAAACTAATAAAGTTAACTAAACATGAGAAACTGAGATGAAACATAACTGGCATGATAAATAGATAACAAGGTAGATCAAGTGTGGCATCGCATATACAAGGTTAAGTTTTGCACCAATAGTACTAGTAATCCAACCCATGTCAAGTATAAACAAGAAATGATCCCTTGGCCCAGTATCATGAGATGACCCAAGTCGGGGTCCAACTACACGGTCTAGTCGATCGGCTCCCTATAAGCCTAACTCGTCGAGTGTCGGTGTCATACGGCCCAATCACGGAATGTAGTCAAACTGTGCTAGGTCCACCCTAGGGTGTATCAAGTCCTAGGGTGCCAACCACTGACACGAATCAAGCACGCACAGTCTAAACCTACTGGTGCCCGTGCCTGCTTTTTCAACTCCGGACTATGTGCACGACCATAGTCCGCCTGAACTTACACCGGCGCACCAACTCAGCCGTCGTTCTGGTCGCTTACAATCAGCCCAGTAATCGTGCCCCACCCTAGCCTAGTCCCTAGGGTATCGTTGATACATCCAAGAGGGTTACTGTTGAAAAGGACCGCATAACTAGGGTTTCTAACGGGTTAAGTGTGGTCAACCCTATCCCATCATGTATCAAGTTGGTTAAGTATACCCAAGTGGTTCATGACTTAACCCCAACAATCCATCGTGTTCAATTGGTTAAGTATTCAAGTGGTCCATGACTTAACCCTACCATGTGGCATTAATTAACTTAATGCACCCCAACCTCTCACATTAGACTTTGTTGTGGTTACTAGTTAAGCCGGGCGGGTCCGGGTAGCTTTACACCACAACCTAGTCTAACCTCGGGTTTTAAGTGCGATATGACCAACTACTCACATTGGGTCCTATTGTTTGTAACCACTAGTTAAGCCGGTCGGTTCCGGGTAGATTTATGCTACAAACTCAACCCAACCTCGAGTTGGCCACCTTCATGTTTTCTACATGTCATGTCCACGTTCATGTTTTCAAGCATAATCACATGTCATATTTTCAAGTCATGTTTCATGTCATTTAAGTTTACCCATAACGTAACCCCATCGTACGTAAGTTCGCATCAACACAAATAGATCAAAAGAGGGAACATGATGATATGATAAGTTGGGCATAAAGTGGCAAAGTCTATCACATGTTTAACATGGTGGTATATGAGGCAAAGGTGTTCATCACAACTAGCATATGGCATTATTGGCCTCAAAACATGTATGACATCAACTTAGCAAATAGGTGATAACATCGTCATAGTTAACATAGGGTGATAACTTGTGATTAGCACATAGTTCAACATCATATGCGAGTTAACATCAAGGTTATGAGAGGATCTATGTTGCATTATGCATAACTACCAAGTTCTATGTTGCATTATGCATAACCACCAAATAAAGCTCATAGCTTTCTACCCAAAAATCAAGGTAAATGATACTAGGTTCATGATAGTGCCACAATCATAGATCAAAAGTGTCATAAATGGATCTATGCATACAAATATAGCCCCCAAGACAAGTTTTATACCCAAAAGTCTCATTTCAACTTGCTACATGATCATATTAACTTCATAGTTTAAATCTAAGAGTAGAATAGGGCTTACAAATCGCGGCTATGAGATCTAGAATAAAATAGAACAAGATTGAGACGAAGCCACACTAGAAATCCCCAAATAAAGATAAGATCCACTCCAAGCCTTGAGAAATAAGAAGAAAGATCCTTGTTTTGATGAAGAAAGATGGCTCCTTTGCTTTAGATCAAGCTTAGGCTCTCAAGCTCTCAAGTTGAAGAAGATGGAGGCCATGATTAGGAAGCATTTTGGCATAATTTAGTTGTAGGAATGATTAATGAGGGTTTAGGGTAGGTCTAAGGGTGCTTATATAGAAGTTTAGGTTAGTTTAGGCCATAGGATTAACCCTAATTCAGATCTGAGCCATCAAATCACGTCACAAGCCAACAAAACAAGACCCAGGACCCAAAACAGGTGCACCAGGCCAAACTGGCCCGACCACCCAGGTCGACAGGGGTGTCGACTGGGCAGTCGACACCACCTGGGTCAAGTCGACTCCCAAGTCGACTTGGGGGCTGGGCGGGAAATTTTCCCGCCCAGTCTGTTTGGCTCCAGATTTGAAATTTGAACTGTTTTTGAACTTGAAATTTTCTGAAAACTTTGACGGGCCATAACTTGGTCATACGGACTCCGATTCTCGAAAACTCGGACTCTATTTCGCGTATTTTTCCGAGACGAACGCACTGGCACAGCCCGTTTCCCTTGATTCAGATTTTAACATTTAATTCTTCCTTGATTAATGTTATAACATGTTATTCAAAATACGGGTTGTTACATCACAGGACGGAACAACAACATCGATACCTGGCCCGACCCTCTCCACAATCAATGCAACACTAATATAACAAACTAGGGTTCGTTTCCGAGGGTGTCTTTCCTGAATTCTTTTCCACCTTTGGGCGTGGTACTATTGTTGATGTAACTTGTGCTCCTTCTATTCGTTTTTTAATAAAAAATGATCCCTAGTTCGTTCCTTGATTTTGAGGAATGGTCGACTCTTGATGAGCCACCTAAGATGAAACGTCGTGCTTTTATTGGGTGTGGGCTTCGATTTCCTCCCTACTCATCTTCGATTTGGACCCCTATAATGCCCCTTAATGTCGTGCGCGAACGCTATTTCTCTAGTTGCAAGTGGTGGAGCACTTACCAGTGCTCTACCACTTGTCATGTTTAATAGATTTGCTTCACATGCACTGGTTGTGGAGAGGGTTAGGTCAGGTATTGATGTGGTTGTCTCGTCCCGTATTCCTATCCATGGGCGTGAGTGATTGCGAGTTCTGGCACCTCTTAGATTCACGACGTTTGTTTGGCATGGCGCTGGTCTAATATCCGACTCTCGGATGCAGCCAGTAATTCATACGACTAGTGGGGCATCCATGTGTCGATCGATGGTTTGTGGTACTTTGTATTGTTCGGTGGTTGAGTTCTTTGCTGAATGTTCTTCTTTGCCTCCAGAGGTATGCTCCCTTGACTAGTTTTCATATTCGGTTCATGCTTATCCTTATCTGTCATTTTATGTTCGGGTTTTTCCCCGATGTGATTGGTAGTTTCACAATTGTGTTGCCTCCTGCGGGTTTCGCTAGCCTTGTTTATGTTGTTTTCCCAGATGCTTTGGCCTTGGTGTTTGCCCTTTCTGATTTGCAGATTGATGAGTCATTACTGTTTAAGGTGCCTCTCTCCCTCTCGGTGGTTTTCTTACTTATCATAGGGTTTTTTCTTGCCTGGATTGTCTGTGTTGCGTGTTTCTAGTGGTTGTTTTGGGTGCTTTTGGTTCACCATAGTCGGCCTTTCCATGCCAATCTGGGTGGTTTTGGTTGCTCCACTCTCTCCAACGGGCTTTGATTTTGGTTTGGTCTTCCTCCCTTTGTTGATGGGGGTTCATGTTGTTTGGCAGTTTTTTCGTAGCTCTGGTTTTGGCTTGCCGGGCGGGTTGTTGTTTCATGTTACTTGGTTGATTTTTGGCCGTCTCTCAACCACTTGAAATCGGTCTATGCCTTGCTGGTGGGTGTTTTGTTTTTCTGTTTCTTGGTGTTTTTCTGGTGTTTGTTTCCTAATTGTTGTGTTTATGGTCATCTTTAGGGTGTGTGCACCGGGATATAGTGACCATCTCCAATGGTAGCTATTGTCTCCCATTTCCACCCTTTCTCTTGATCGTTGGTTTTTTCTCATCGAGTTTCGTGGGGTTCTTTGCCTCTCCCATTTCTTGATTCCATTCCCTTTTAAATCTTCCTATTTCAGGCAAACTTGTCAGCGTGATGATAGTTTGGCCAAAGTGAAGACCTTACATCATATTATGCCGCCTGTTCTCAACGACTCGACTTCTCCTCCTCGCCTTTCTTTTCATCACTCTTCTCAACTGCTTAGTTTTGAAGAGATAGTGATCATTAATGCTTGTTTAGTGTATCCAGCTAAGAACACTTGTGTTCTTGTCTTTTAGATGACTACCGTTCACCTAAGGAAGGAAATCTTTCATCCCCTTGTGTCGGGATTTCGCTTTCGCTTGTCGATCTGCTCCCTTTCAGCCCTCTACCTGGTTCACTTCTGGTTTCCACTTTTTCGTGAAGTAGGAAAGATAAGCTTAAGTTTTGTACTCCTCGTACCATTCACACTTGTTCCTTAGCTGCTGAAAAGTATATAATTACGATCACTCCTCGTACTCTCTATCTGATTTGATCTAACTGCCTGTTTTCTGCTATGCAGCCTTTTCTTTGATTTTTCTGTGTCTCTCTCCTTTTATTTTATTTTTTCTTCATGGATAATTGTTTATTCTGGAATATTTGGGGTATTGGAAATGACGCATCTACCTCGCATCTTAGGAACATTATCAAGAAACACTCTGTTCGAATCATGGCGCTTCAAGAACCTCTCATGGCGCCGGAAGTTATATCCGATCTCGTTCTCAAACTAAATTTTGGCTGCAGCATGCGTAATGCCTCAAATAAGAATCAGATACTCTGAACAAGGATGCTTCAATGCATCTCGTTTTCGATTCGGCTCCACTTCAATCTGTCTCGTGCTCGTTTTCATCTGTTCCATTTCTTTTCTTTTCTCAATAGTTTATGCTTGTTGCAATACAATCGAGCGTCAATGCTTATGGCAAGATCTCCTTTCCCTTTCTTGTCTAAGTTTTGATGCAACCATTACTGGGAAGATTTCAATATCATCACTTGTCGGGCAGAGAAACTTGGTGGTTCTTCTATCAGTCGTAGTGTTGTTAAGGATTTCAATTTGTTCATCATTATTTTTGGCCTATGTAAAGTCTCTTTTATTGGGTCTGCCTTTACTTGGGGTAACAACTAAGAAGGACCCAACAAGATCCTTTCTCGTCTTGATAGAGTTTTTGATTCTGAGGGTTGGTTTGAGCTTTCATTCTCCTTTTCGATCAAACATCTCCATCGCGCTAATTCAGATCATGTCCCGACAATTCTAAATTTCACCCCTTCTCTTCTTATATGCCAACCTTATTCCATTTTCAGTTGATGTGGATCTCACATCAGCCCCTCCTCGATAAAGATAAGGAATTCTAGGATCTTTCAACTTCAGGTAATCCCATCGCTGTTTTCAACCTTAAACTCAAAGGTCTCAAATCTTATCTTAAACTTTGAAACACTCATGTTTTTAAGAATATATTTGAAGGAAGCCATTATCCTAGAGAAAGCTTCCTTCGACATTGATCCTTCGGCCTCCAACAAAGCAGAGTGGGCCCAAGCTCAGTCCGCTTTCAACTCCGAGTTGCGTAATGAGAATGACTTCCTTTGCCAGAAAGCCAAGATCAAATCAATCTTCGACGGCGACTCTAACTCAAAATTCTTTCATTCTTCTATTAAAAAAGAGAATAAAATCATTTCCATTAGTCAGATCCTTCGTTTGAATTTTTCTTTGGCTTCGTCCCTAAATAAGGTGGAAGAGACCAGCATTTCCCATTTTAGTCACTTTTACAGTGTCCTTCGACTGATCTCCCTGATTCAGCTTTGTTTTCTCATATCCCTTGCCCTGTTCCCCCTTTCAGGGCTACCAAATTGTCCTATCCTCCCTTTATGGAGGAATCTAATCTGCGGTTTTTTCTCTTAGTTTGGACAGCGTGAGTGGGCCCGGTTGTTTCAATGAGGGCTTTCAACCGTTGTGCCTAGGATACCATTCATCCGAATTTCTCTTTAACGATCCTATTTTTCTTCTCTAGAGGTTTCCTTCCAAGAGTTGGACCTCTACTGACCTTGTTCTTATTCCCAAATTAGAGAACCATTGGTCCTTCTTTGACTTTCATCTGATTAGTCTCTATAACTTCTCGAACAAAGTCATGTCAAAGATCTTGGCCTCCAGGCTTGCGCCAACCTTGGATCATATTATCCCTTTTTCTCAGACTGACTTTATCAAAGGGTTGCTTATCACCGATAATGTTTTTCTTGCTCAAGAACTAATTTCCCACATCAATCGAAAGATTCGTAGTTCGAAAGTGGTCGTCATGCTTGATACGGTTAAGGCTTATGACTATATGTCGTGGTTTTTCATCATTCGTGTCCTTTGTGATTTTGGATTCCCTGTACCCCTCATTGATCTTGTCTGGAGATTAGTCTCTAACTTTTGGTTCTCTATTCTCATCAATAAAGCGGCTAAAGGCTCTTTCCCTTTGGGAGGGGACTTTGGCAAGAGGATTCTCTCTCATTGTCGCTCTTTGTTATCATGGTTGAGGTTCTCGTTTGAGGGTTGCACTCCAACATTATCGCAGGACAAATTAAATGCTTTGATATCCCTAGCAGTTGCCTTGTCATCTCGTCGTTGTCCGTTACTGATGATATTATGACCTTCACTAATGGTTGTCATCAGTCTTTCGTTGGCTTCTTTCCTTTCTTCATCTCTCTGTATAGTGTTCAGGACAGTTGATCAATGTCATGGAGAGTTATTTCGTACCCTCCCGATCCATGGACCCCCAAAAGGTAATATGTATCTCTTCCGTCTCTAACTTTCGTTTAACCTCCCTTCCCCTTACCTATCTTGGTATCGAGATGTATCAGGGGCGTAACCTCAACATTCTATTTGATTCCCTAACTGACAAAGAAAAGGGAAAAAATATTAAGGTGGAACTCGACCCTTCTTTCCCAAGACGGTAGGTTGGTTCTCGTCAAGTTGGTGCTTGCACTGAGGTATTATATCTTTGCAGCCATGTCGCCCATTGCATCTTTTTTCGATTCTTTAGATCTTTGGCCTGTTCTTTTTTCTTGGCTAACAGAGTGGATTTGAGGAGGCATCATTGGATTTCTAGAGATACCATCCACCTTCCCATGCGATAGGGAGGTCTAGGCTTTTGAAAGCCTCCGGATAAGTGCAAAGTGTACGCGTATATGATCTGGACTCATTTTCATTCTAAGGACTCTCTTTGGGTCTCTTTTCTCTATTCTAATCACATGAGGTTGCTGCCTATTGACTTCTCCGGATCCTCATTGTATGCTTCGGTTCTTTGGTTTGAACCTTATTCATTTCTCTAGGTTCACGCCCTTGAGAAGCGGTGGGTTGACTTACTCTTGTCTCGTTTTCTTCAACTCGTTATTTTCCCCTTTTTTCAAGGTTGTTTGCTTGGGTTTGGGTACTTCTCGCCGGGATTATATGGGTGGGGCAGGTTGTTTGATTGCTTAGAGTTAGCTTGCTCGGTTTGGTGCTAGCGCAGCTTGGTTCTTTCTAGTTTGACGTTTAGCACTAGAACTTGCTATGTTTTGTAGCATTGTTGACTAGGTCCGAGATGTGTCATTCCGGTATCTTTTTTATTCCTCAATCTAGTCTAGTGAGGATTTGGTGACTTTGAGTCTATTTTGTCCTTTTTCTACTGCTGTTTGGCTTGTTGTATTATATGTCGTTTTTCTGGTAAGTTGCTAGCTTGGAGTTTGTTCCTTTTTTGCCTTGTGTCTGGTCAGTTTTGTTACTTGGCTAAGATCTCGCTCTGAGCTTTCTTGGTTAGTTTTTATAAGCCACCGGAGAAAGGTGTTTTTTCTCTCCTTTTGGTGTCGATTTAATATGTATAAGAACTAAGATAATATATAGCAATTGGTGTAAATAATAGGAGTTAAAATAAATAGAAATTAATCGAAATAAACGAGAATGATATAAATGGAATTTATTTGAATGCCTGTTTCCTTAGAGAAAAGTGACTGTTGTGGCTATTAATGATATATGGAAGTTACAGTAATTAAATTAAATGCGGATTTGGGTGGAAGTTACCATAATAAATACTAAGTCCAATAAATCATCTTAGAGCTTAAAATAATCTTATCTTAAAGGACTAATACTATCTTATCTCTAGTTAATTCTAGGATTAATTTAAGAACTAGACTTAGTGGGTTGATGATGCGAGTTCAGTTGAGTTATTCGACAGTAGTCTGCACTTTCTAGTAGTCGGATATACATACAACAGATGTGAGATGTCTTTGATCATAAGAACCTGCGATAATTATTATATAATAGTGTGGAATGTTCCTAATGGTTTACTTCAAGTGTTGAGGTTTAAAGTGGCTTTAAGACCCTCCATTTCGTAAAAGAAGAAACCTAAAGGACCAATGGTGTCGTAGACTGCTTTGGATTAAGGCCTTAAGTAGTTTAAGATCTGCTTATTAGGGTATTAAGTAATTTGGATTCTCCCTTTTCTTTTAAGAAGCAAGGGTAAAGTCGTAGGGTCCGCCCTTATTAAGTATTGAGTCATCAAATAACTCACCCTTTTCTAATTAGAAGTAATAAATGGCTAATTGAGTATGAGTTTGGTAATATTTGGAAGGGTCTTTTTTACTTTAGGTACTAAGTGACTGGGGTAGAGTCCGCCTTAGGATATGGTATTAAATGACTACTGTCGGAGGTGCCAAAGATCTGCCTATCCTCTGAGTAGTATTAAGTGGCTCGAGAATTATTTAAGGTAAGCTAAATAGTAACGCAGGGGTCCATGGGGGGAAGGTCTTAAATGGCTAGAAATCGTCTACCTATTATGAGGTCATAAGTGACTGCTTACTATCTCTTCTCTTATGTGAGGTTTAGCAAATGCGAATGACAAATTCCTTAATTATTGGTTAGGCAACCTAGTAGATAATCTCCTTTAATTTATCGTTGTGTGTTTGTAAACCATCTAGCATGGTATTAAGTGATTACTTGATACACCTTAAGCCTTAAGTGATCGTAGGGATCTGCATTATATTTTATATTGTGAGTGAGGCCATGAGTGGCTATAGAACACACCCGATTCAATTTGGTAAGGTACTAAGTGGTTAGAAAGTCTGTCTCTTAGTGTTAGTTTATATATAGGGTGGTTTGAAGGCTTCATATATGCGTAAAGGTTTACCTCAGTGTATAATAATAATCTATCTTCGGGAAGTGCTACCTTGGGTGCGGTAGTTAATCATTCTACGTAAACTTCGTTAGAATCATTAACCTTGTTAGACATATAATTTAGATGAAACCAAATGGGTTATATTTGTGTATTACGGATAACGTTATGCATTTTCTACTTATTAGGACTCATTATTCTGACCCTCCTCATAAAAACTCGTAGGTTTTCTAATGGGAGACAAGTTTTTGGAAGTGTGCTAGTTTAGATTTATGTTCTTATTCTCTCATGTTCGATATTGATATGGTGATTCACTATTAAAGTAGTTTTCATAGTTGATACTTGTTATCTTATCCAATTTCTGCTGTGAGTTAGTTTTATAATATTCTAATTATGCTCATGCTCATTTTTATAAGTACCGGATCTACATGATCCATACTTGAATGCGTTTGAGTTTCAGTTTTTGTCAAAAATCAAACTCTAAAAAGTGTGGGTTATTACATTTGTATCAGAGCTAAGGTCTAGACGATTAGAGAAATTAATAAATTAGGATTTAGCGAGAGAACAAATTTTAGTTATATTTTCTTTGGACCTTTACACTTGACTCTAAATAATTTGACGATGAAGTAATCAAAATCTTATTTAGTAATAATGGATTTAAATGACTATGAGAAGAATATATTTTGAAGTTCGAATTTCTGGCCAACCTCGATTTACCCTGCAGTGCACTTGGTGATTGCCTTGAAGATCATTAAAATGACTTATGGTGAATTCCGTAGACTTGAAATTTATGATTGGCCAAAAAGTTAGATATGCGTGAGATAGTCGCGGTTTTTTGTTTTTATTTCGGAGTTCTAGTCGAAGACCATTCCTTAATTTTTGAGTAAAATGGAAAATTCGAGATGATATATCGTGTTAGTCCCAAATCATATTAAAGAGGAATATTCACTTGATACCTTCGTATGAATATCCTGATATTCTTTGTTTGAAATGTGTAACGACCCGTGTTTTTCGACCATTTGAATATGAATATTGAAATTAGTTTTAAATGTTATATCGGGAATATTAATGGAATTTAATATTTAATTCGTTATTAAAAACGAAGTTGAACGTTATAATTTATATATATAATATAAATCGAGCCTGAAATGGCGCTGCAGTTCGCAATATAGAGTTTTGAACTTCAACTGAGGATACAGGATTCGATATAAGTCGGATTTCTGTGAAACAAGACACGTTGGAACCGTATTGACGATAATTTTCATATGAAAGAGAAAAATCCAGATTTCGTGTTATAGTTTGATATTTATGGCCAAATCAAATTTTGAAATAGTCGCTATGGAAATTCGTTATTAAATTATAGGCCTTTAAAATAGCCGTTTTGCAAACGGACTCAGATTTTGACAAAACCAGTTTCATTGGGACCGTAACGTTAAATTATTGTCAGAAAGTCAAACGGCGTGGCAAACAGAAGTCGTATGTGACCACAGCAACCATAAACGCCCGTTCAAATTCTATAGCGCATATTTAAATAAATAAAGAGATATTCGGATGTAACTTGAGCAGACGATCGAATTAGGCCACGAAACCAGTTCCGTTGAGTTCGTATCGTCGATTAGAGTCAGGATATGTATATAGTTTGTTATTTTTAGAGATCGAGGAATTTGGTGTTAAAAAGGGTAGGGCGGTTCAGGGTAAAAACAGCCTACCGGGGCAACAGTCTCAGAATGCGACGAAATTAGTGCCGTTGGGTTCGTATCGAAAAGTTATTGTCAGTATTCGCAGTTTCAAGTGGATTTGATTTATCTGGTGATCGTAGAAAAATTAAACGCGTGTTCATTTCTGGTTTTATAAAGGGAATTTTTCCATACGACCTCGGATTTCGACGAAACTTGTCCCATTGGGTCCGGAATATCGTTTTACATCAAGAACAGCATTTGTATCAGTAGACGGAAATCGTATGTAGTGGTTTCTAATAAGATTTCTCCGCATCAAAGTTTTATACATTATAATATGAATATTTCTATCCCACCACTTCACTTTTCTTCATTCTTTGCTTACGTACTTCCAGTAGCTTGCGCCCCACATTTTTCAATTACTGGCGTCTCAAACAACAACTGACAGACGTACGAACTTCTGTCCCAAACTTATGAAGCCTTGCCGACCACGTTCTGAGACACGCCCCATCAAACAGCTATCCTACCATTTTGCTGAAATCCTATAAACTAAATAACTTGGCCTCCACGTTGTTTCTCTTATAAAAAGACCTCGTCACTCCTTTTCCCTTTAACCCTTCGTCCTTCTGAAGTATAGAGGCGGCCAGTTTTATCTCGAAGTTGGTGACGGGTGTTCGGAAATTGCAAACGGGTGACATCAGAAAGGGGGACGAGCTCCCTAGCGAAGGTCACTAGGATCATGGCGCAAAAGACTGACGAAGCCAGATGGACTCTGATCAATATGGGAAGGGGCGGTTCTAGGTCCGGAGGACGATGATGTTATTAAAGAAAAGCAGCAGGTTTCGAAAGAAAAGAAAAAAAAAAAAAAAAAAAAGAGAGGAGGAGGGAAGTTGCGTGAGCAACAGCAGGGAGGAGCGTTGGTCTCCTGGAGCGCAAGGGAAGGGATCGAATGAGGGGGTTAGCGTGAGCGACAAGAAGAAATTGAGGTACTTAAAAATGAAACGAAGATGGGGGAACAGTGGCTCGTGATGGGGTTTCGTTCTGACAGCAGGGCGAGAAATGAGGTGGAACTCGAGGCTACAACATACACCATGCACCATTAATGTAAGTTATAAAGTTCCAGGAAGAGAAAGAATACAGTAGTTTTATGATTTACGTATGTTTAGGATTTAAAACTAACAGTAAACTCAATTATTGTCTAATTTTGATTACAATATAACTAATATTATTGTCAAGTGGCTGGAAACATCTGAATTGAAATATGCTACGTCCCAGCTCGAACATGCCACTGCAAATTTAACGTAGCCTGCCTAATTACATTTAGTTAAGTGTCAAATTTCGCCTAATCGCTTTTATAATATATGCTTATGCTTATTATTCGAACAAGTACACGTGACCCATTGTTATTATGTGAACGAGAGTTAACGGTTTTTAAATGCCCATCATGGTTAAGTGTGTCTAAATATATTTGTACCATGACCTAAATATATGTCACATATTATATTAACGTGACTAAGTTTTATATTAATAACATTAATTAATTTTAGATAACTTAATGTATACCATTCCGAGTAAATTTTGTAACATGCTCACATGTGTCAGAATTCGACAAGATCGGTGATGTCGGAATCATATCGTCGAGCGTAACACAATGGAACTGGTTTGAACGAAGTTGAAAGCAACCAGAGTTTTAATTAAATTAAACGCTAGTTTAATTTAATTAAAAACGAACTGTTTCAGCGACAGATGAAAATCAGGTGAGTTAAACTCACTCAGTTACCCTTTTTATATTTTATATAAATTGGGTATTTTAATTCTGTGTGCTCGGCTTTCCAATGGTTGACTATTTTGCTAGTTATACATTGATCTGTTGATTTAACCGATGAAATTAAACTGTGTTTAATTTCAGTGAAATACCAAATCGTTATTTTGACGATTGGTTCCAATAAAGGTAACTCACCTTGGTTGGTCACGTTTATAAAATAAACGTGTTTTCGTTTGAACTGGATGAACTGATGAAAATGTTTTGTTGGTTAGTTGATATAAAATGGTTGCTATTTGCTATGATATATCAGTTAAATGGAATTGTTTGACCTGATTTGAGATAACCATTTGAATACAGGGAAGAACAGGTTGGAGGGATCCAACCGGATTCCTCAAAAGTATTATTTATTTTCATATTATCATATATAAACTGACCTGTTTGTGTGATTGATTTGATGGTTAATTATTAATTAAATATTCAACCTCTGTTTGGTTTGAACCAATAGGTGATATTGGTTAAGTGTTTGGTAGAGTATGGCCTTTAAAAATCAATCGGTTTATAGATATGGATTCACCGTTAGGTGAGTCGATAAAAGTGAAGTTATAAAGTTTATTTTATAACTGGACTCAGATCTTGAAATATATTATTTGAATAAAGTATAAAAAGGGAATTAAATAAATATTTTATTTATTTAAGACCTTAATTTATGGTTGGTTTATTTTATAAAGTATATGCTGATGTTAATCAGATTTTCAAGTATGAAGATAAGAAATGAATCGAAAGGTTTAAACTTTGATCATTTGTTGTGTAAAGAGAACAATTAATGGAATTTATTTAAATTAATTATATTTTTAATTAATTTAAAGCGAGGATTGTTGAAATCGGTTAATGAGGTAATCAAGTTTTTGAGTAAATTAAATCGACCGTTTGGGATTAGAATTGTTTATCAAGTTAATGTGTTTTGACTAAAATAGTTAGATAAATATTGTTTGAATTTAAATAAGGATTTAAAAAGGGATTTAATATTTAATTTAGTTAATAAAGGGATTAACTACTAAAGTAGTTAATGTTTGAAATAAGTTATTATTTCAATTAATGATGAATTTAGGAATATATTTTTAAATGGGAATTTCATTTAAAAAGTTACCGAATGTGAGATGCAAGCCAATTGAATGGTGAAAGGAAATAAACGTACTCAATTATATGAATTAAGTGAAAGGAGATTACGATAAAAAGGGTTTATTATAAACCAGAGGTTTTAAGTGAGATTCAAAGTGTTAAGACGTTAATTTTACATTAACGTTATTTGAAAACGAGATCAAGTAAAAAGGAGAATTTTAAATGAGATTTCAAAATGGGAAATTGAATATAGCTATTCAAGATAGAATTAGCCAAACATAATTATTCGGCTAAGTTGCCATTTCGTACGACTGCTAGCGTAATTCGCAGGGCTGCAGATAGCCTACGGCGGTCGGATGTTTCCCGAGGGAATCAGGCGTAACCATTGTGATCGCTGCGATCTAGAGTCGAGCGAATGGAGTTAAGTCTAATGATAGTTAATCGATTAGAGTTAAATCGAAGTAGAGTTATTCAAATATCATATTTTTGAATATTAAAAGGAGTTAGAAGTTTTAGTTTAACAAAAGGAAATTAGATTGTCAAAGGCCAAATGATGCTAAATACTGAACCAGTGAACTCATTGGAGTGTCATGTTTGAAACACTGTATATTTTGATAGTTAAAACACCGACTATCAAACCTGACCAATACGATTGTTGGTATGGAAAGACCGGGATCGAATTTACATTCGAAAACCATTCCGACCAACAAATACGTGAAGATATTTGAAGACGGTCGAGATGGAGCATTGAAGACCGTGGATCTTCATAAGCGGAGGAACTGCTAAGAATCTCTGGTTTAGCGGCCAGAGATAAATTGTGGTTCGGTCGTAGTTGAAATCAACGGGTTGCAAGGACTTCTCGCTACTGATCCATGGGGTGATTCCTATATGGATGCGGTAGGAGAGTGCCTTCGGTTCATCCTGTTCCTGGATGACTGGTATGGACGAGTGTCTGACAGAGTATTTCCAAAGGATCACGTACGTTGATTTCTTCAAACGTACGACAGTTGTTGGCAGGGAATTGCCATTCTCTAGCTTACAGCTAGAGTATTTTTGTGGACGTCAATTAGTGATATCTGATGGATTTGACGATGTGGCATTCAAAGTGAATGACGACCAGATGATCAAGAGAAATCTAGACCTCAAGCCTCATCAACCGGGAAATGACAAAAGTCGGGCAGGCAGCATGGCTATGTGGGTCGCTCCCATTAGGGTGTACGATCACCTATCTAGAGGAAATCCTATTTGCTTCTTAAATCTATGTTTCGATGCTGTCCCTTGTCGGGAGACGGTTGCTGATCCCAACCGTCGGTGATATACATTCGATACTCTCAAGAGAAATGAGGGGTCGGTCATGTGAGGGCCGGGTTGCAAGAAGTTCTTGTTGAACCCAGTGTATTCGTCTCTAGAGATACACGATCGGAAGGTGGACCCATACCTTGTCAAGTCGGAATCCAATCTCCAATAAGCGCCTGCGAGTTTTGATTTTATACTATATATGTAAAGCGTGAGATGCAAGCGTTCTACTAGATTCTATTTACTTGTATTTAGACATTATCATAATATCAGACAAGATATTGATTTCAAAACTGTTTTGGGTTATCGTAAGGTAAAAACCGTCCGTGTTTATGTGTGGATTTGGTCTTACGATTATTCTTTTGTTTGGAAAAGATTTTGAACTCTAAAATCATGGTTGGATGCTCACCCTAAATACTGTGCGAGTTTATCTCACTCTGGTTCACCAGACTGACCCGGTGTTTTGTAAATGCTCGGGTTAGACCGGGTTGTACAGGTTCAGGTTATCGACTGCTATGAAGAGACAAGCTGGAAGAGTCCAGACGTATGATATTACTATTCCGCTGTGTGTTATATGAGGACAGATTATTATCACTGTCCAGATGTGTACTCTGATATTGTAAGTATTTCAAAAGCTTTCAATAAAGATTTATTTATGTATTATATTTTGTTCCGCTGCGATGTGAGACTCTGTGTTGTGTTGTGTTCTTCTTCTTCTTCTATTCTAATATTTCTTCCTTTCTTATTCTCACCCTCTAACTTCTTTCTATTAATGATCTGGAATATTCGATGTCTGAATGGTCAACATGATAGTTTGATGTTGATTTTCGGAGTCGAAAATCCCGGTTCGTTACAGTGGTATCAGAGCGAGGTTAAGTAATTACCTTGGCTCTGTGGCGTGACTCAGTAGAGATGGGGTTAATAATACCCTAGATTGAGTTTGAGTGTATATATATGAGCGCGTATTTGTAAATTGTTATAAAAACTGTTTATATTGTGTTGATTGGTTTGTCGAGTAGTTTATGAATTCTGGTCGATACAGTAATGCAAACTGTGTCGATAAGTGTTTCTAAACTCTTGAATAGAATAATTCGACACAGTATGTTTTTGAAAGAGGGTAAATGAAATAATTTACCCAAATTATATTTTGATATAAAAGAATGATTATTATTTGGAATATTATAGTGTATTGGATGTGTTGGTTGATTATAATTGAAATGGTTATATAAATAACCAATTAGAATTCGTATAATGTAAAAACAGATCTATTAAATCTGGAATTAAAATCAGAATTGGAATTAAAATTCCCAAAAGTGGGAAAGGTATTTACAAATGAACTTAGATTGAATATATGAGAATTTTAAAATCCTGGGAGATTTTAAATTGTTTACAAGCATCGTGAATTTTATTTTGAAATAGATTTCAAAATGAAAGTGGTTAAATATGATTCTGAAAAGTTATATAGTATTGAACTCACTTTGATAGCTGGGAAATAACTCTGAGGATGCTGGCCACATCATTAGTGTTCATTTCCGAGTTCTAAGTGACGGATTACTACCAAAGATTTTGTTTTGAATTGTTTTGAGAAAAACAAGTTGTTTTGAATCCTGAAAAGGATTAGTTGATTTTTGAAAAAGCTGAACTGTTTAAAAACTCCCAGGGAAATTGTTTGAACAAGAACAAGATTAAATCGAATTTGTGAAAGCAAATATGAATTGAATTGAAACCAATTAACTGAAAATTGAATCAGGATATAATATACCAAGTCGAATCAGATTTGGGATTTGGAGACAGGAATCTGGAAAAGGTATTGGATTGGTAAGTTAAAAGTTGGAATTGATATTGGATGGAATTTGAGTGAAGAATGGGATTCGGCTTGGATGCGGGAAGAATTCGGTTATGAGGATAAAGTTGGAATGCATTTGTATATGTTGGCAGGGTAGCAGATGGGAAGAATATAATGATATGCCCGACAAAAAGGTACACGTTTATTATCATATGGGTTTGATGATTTATGAGCCTATTTGGCAAGCCGCTTGGCTGTTTATTTTCTTTTGGGATTGGAGAAGGCCTAGAAAGGCGAGTTGTGGTAGTACCGATTGAGCCGTACAGAGGAGGTGCTGGCGAAATTTTTCGGAAATTTAAGGTGTTAGAAAATTTTCAATATTTTTGAAAATATATATTAATTGTATTGAATTGATTTTAATTTAAAATAAAAATTAGATTTGAAATTAATGAGTTTATAACGTTCTTTCTTACCTTAGCAATTTCGAGGACGAAATTATTTTAAGGGGGGAAGAATGTAACGACCCGTGTTTTTCGACCATTTGAATATGAATATTGAAATTAGTTTTAAATGTTATATCGGGAATATTAATGGAATTTAATATTTAATTCGTTATTAAAAACGAAGTTGAACGTTATAATTTATATATATAATATAAATCGAGCCTGAAATGGCGCTGCAGTTCGCAATATAGAGTTTTGAACTTCAACTGAGGATACAGGATTCGATATAAGTCGGATTTCTGTGAAACAAGACACGTTGGAACCGTATTGACGATAATTTTCATATGAAAGAGAAAAATCCAGATTTCGTGTTATAGTTTGATATTTATGGCCAAATCAAATTTTGAAATAGTCGCTATGGAAATTCGTTATTAAATTATAGGCCTTTAAAATAGCCGTTTTGCAAACGGACTCAGATTTTGACAAAACCAGTTTCATTGGGACCGTAACGTTAAATTATTGTCAGAAAGTCAAACGGCGTGGCAAACAGAAGTCGTATGTGACCACAGCAACCATAAACGCCCGTTCAAATTCTATAGCGCATATTTAAATAAATAAAGAGATATTCGGATGTAACTTGAGCAGACGATCGAATTAGGCCACGAAACCAGTTCCGTTGAGTTCGTATCGTCGATTAGAGTCAGGATATGTATATAGTTTGTTATTTTTAGAGATCGAGGAATTTGGTGTTAAAAAGGGTAGGGCGGTTCAGGGTAAAAACAGCCTACCGGGGCAACAGTCTCAGAATGCGACGAAATTAGTGCCGTTGGGTTCGTATCGAAAAGTTATTGTCAGTATTCGCAGTTTCAAGTGGATTTGATTTATCTGGTGATCGTAGAAAAATTAAACGCGTGTTCATTTCTGGTTTTATAAAGGGAATTTTTCCATACGACCTCGGATTTCGACGAAACTTGTCCCATTGGGTCCGGAATATCGTTTTACATCAAGAACAGCATTTGTATCAGTAGACGGAAATCGTATGTAGTGGTTTCTAATAAGATTTCTCCGCATCAAAGTTTTATACATTATAATATGAATATTTCTATCCCACCACTTCACTTTTCTTCATTCTTTGCTTACATACTTCCAGTAGCTTGCGCCCCACATTTTTCAATTACTGGCGTCTCAAACAACAACTGACAGACGTACGAACTTCTGTCCCAAACTTATGAAGCCTTGCCGACCACGTTCTGAGACACGCCCCATCAAACAGCTATCCTACCATTTTGCTGAAATCCTATAAACTAAATAACTTGGCCTCCACGTTGTTTCTCTTATAAAAAGACCTCGTCACTCCTTTTCCCTTTAACCCTTCGTCCTTCTGAAGTATAGAGGCGGCCAGTTTTATCTCGAAGTTGGTGACGGGTGTTCGGAAATTGCAAACGGGTGACATCAGAAAGGGGGACGAGCTCCCTAGCGAAGGTCACTAGGATCATGGCGCAAAAGACTGACGAAGCCAGATGGACTCTGATCAATATGGGAAGGGGCGGTTCTAGGTCCGGAGGACGATGATGTTATTAAAGAAAAGCAGCAGGTTTCGAAAGAAAAGAAAAAAAAAAAAAAAAAAAGAGAGGAGGAGGGAAGTTGCGTGAGCAACAGCAGGGAGGAGCGTTGGTCTCCTGGAGCGCAAGGGAAGGGATCGAATGAGGGGGTTAGCGTGAGCGACAAGAAGAAATTGAGGTACTTAAAAATGAAACGAAGATGGGGGAACAGTGGCTCGTGATGGGGTTTCGTTCTGACAGCAGGGCGAGAAATGAGGTGGAACTCGAGGCTACAACATACACCATGCACCATTAATGTAAGTTATAAAGTTCCAGGAAGAGAAAGAATACAGTAGTTTTATGATTTACGTATGTTTAGGATTTAAAACTAACAGTAAACTCAATTATTGTCTAATTTTGATTACAATATAACTAATATTATTGTCAAGTGGCTGGAAACATCTGAATTGAAATATGCTACGTCCCAGCTCGAACATGCCACTGCAAATTTAACGTAGCCTGCCTAATTACATTTAGTTAAGTGTCAAATTTCGCCTAATCGCTTTTATAATATATGCTTATGCTTATTATTCGAACAAGTACACGTGACCCATTGTTATTATGTGAACGAGAGTTAACGGTTTTTAAATGCCCATCATGGTTAAGTGTGTCTAAATATATTTGTACCATGACCTAAATATATGTCACATATTATATTAACGTGACTAAGTTTTATATTAATAACATTAATTAATTTTAGATAACTTAATGTATACCATTCCGAGTAAATTTTGTAACATGCTCACATGTGTCAGAATTCGACAAGATCGGTGATGTCGGAATCATATCGTCGAGCGTAACACAATGGAACTGGTTTGAACGAAGTTGAAAGCAACCAGAGTTTTAATTAAATTAAACGCTAGTTTAATTTAATTAAAAACGAACTGTTTCAGCGACAGATGAAAATCAGGTGAGTTAAACTCACTCAGTTACCCTTTTTATATTTTATATAAATTGGGTATTTTAATTCTGTGTGCTCGGCTTTCCAATGGTTGACTATTTTGCTAGTTATACATTGATCTGTTGATTTAACCGATGAAATTAAACTGTGTTTAATTTCAGTGAAATACCAAATCGTTATTTTGACGATTGGTTCCAATAAAGGTAACTCACCTTGGTTGGTCACGTTTATAAAATAAACGTGTTTTCGTTTGAACTGGATGAACTGATGAAAATGTTTTGTTGGTTAGTTGATATAAAATGGTTGCTATTTGCTATGATATATCAGTTAAATGGAATTGTTTGACCTGATTTGAGATAACCATTTGAATACAGGGAAGAACAGGTTGGAGGGATCCAACCGGATTCCTCAAATGTATTATTTATTTTCATATTATCATATATAAACTGACCTGTTTGTGTGATTGATTTGATGGTTAATTATTAATTAAATATTCAACCTCTGTTTGGTTTGAACCAATAGGTGATATTGGTTAAGTGTTTGGTAGAGTATGGCCTTTAAAAATCAATCGGTTTATAGATATGGATTCACCGTTAGGTGAGTCGATAAAAGTGAAGTTATAAAGTTTATTTTATAACTGGACTCAGATCTTGAAATACATTATTTGAATAAAGTATAAAAAGGGAATTAAATAAATATTTTATTTATTTAAGACCTTGATTTATGGTTGGTTTATTTTATAAAGTATATGCTGATGTTAATCAGATTTTCAAGTATGAAGATAAGAAATGAATCGAAAGGTTTAAACTTTGATCATTTGTTGTGTAAAGAGAACAATTAATGGAATTTATTTAAATTAATTATATTTTTAATTAATTTAAAGCGAGGATTGTTGAAATCGGTTAATGAGGTAATCAAGTTTTTGAGTAAATTAAATCGACCGTTTGGGATTAGAATTGTTTATCAAGTTAATGTGTTTTGACTAAAATAGTTAGATAAATATTGTTTGAATTTAAATAAGGATTTAAAAAGGGATTTAATATTTAATTTAGTTAATAAAGGGATTAACTACTAAAGTAGTTAATGTTTGAAATAAGTTATTATTTCAATTAATGATGAATTTAGGAATATATTTTTAAATGGGAATTTCATTTAAAAAGTTACCGAATGTGAGATGCAAGCCAATTGAATGGTGAAAGGAAATAAACGTACTCAATTATATGAATTAAGTGAAAGGAGATTACGATAAAAAGGGTTTATTATAAACCAGAGGTTTTAAGTGAGATTCAAAGTGTTAAGACGTTAATTTTACATTAACGTTATTTGAAAACGAGATCAAGTAAAAAGGAGAATTTTAAATGAGATTTCAAAATGGGAAATTGAATATAGCTATTCAAGATAGAATTAGCCAAACATAATTATTCGGCTAAGTTGCCATTTCGTACGACTGCTAGCGTAATTCGCAGGGCTGCAGATAGCCTACGGCGGTCGGATGTTTCCCGAGGGAATCAGGCGTAACCATTGTGATCGCTGCGATCTAGAGTCGAGCGAATGGAGTTAAGTCTAATGATAGTTAATCGATTAGAGTTAAATCGAAGTAGAGTTATTCAAATATCATATTTTTGAATATTAAAAGGAGTTAGAAGTTTTAGTTTAACAAAAGGAAATTAGATTGTCAAAGGCCAAATGATGCTAAATACTGAACCAGTGAACTCATTGGAGTGTCATGTTTGAAACACTGTATATTTTGATAGTTAAAACACCGACTATCAAACCTGACCAATACGATTGTTGGTATGGAAAGACCGGGATCGAATTTACATTCGAAAACCATTCCGACCAACAAATACGTGAAGATATTTGAAGACGGTCGAGATGGAGCATTGAAGACCGTGGATCTTCATAAGCGGAGGAACTGCTAAGAATCTCTGGTTTAGCGGCCAGAGATAAATTGTGGTTCGGTCGTAGTTGAAATCAACGGGTTGCAAGGACTTCTCGCTACTGATCCATGGGGTGATTCCTATATGGATGCGGTAGGAGAGTGCCTTCGGTTCATCCTGTTCCTGGATGACTGGTATGGACGAGTGTCTGACAGAGTATTTCCAAAGGATCACGTACGTTGATTTCTTCAAACGTACGACAGTTGTTGGCAGGGAATTGCCATTCTCTAGCTTACAGCTAGAGTATTTTTGTGGACGTCAATTAGTGATATCTGATGGATTTGACGATGTGGCATTCAAAGTGAATGACGACCAGATGATCAAGAGAAATCTAGACCTCAAGCCTCATCAACCGGGAAATGACAAAAGTCGGGCAGGCAGCATGGCTATGTGGGTCGCTCCCATTAGGGTGTACGATCACCTATCTAGAGGAAATCCTATTTGCTTCTTAAATCTATGTTTCGATGCTGTCCCTTGTCGGGAGACGGTTGCTGATCCCAACCGTCGGTGATATACATTCGATACTCTCAAGAGAAATGAGGGGTCGGTCATGTGAGGGCCGGGTTGCAAGAAGTTCTTGTTGAACCCAGTGTATTCGTCTCTAGAGATACACGATCGGAAGGTGGACCCATACCTTGTCAAGTCGGAATCCAATCTCCAATAAGCGCCTGCGAGTTTTGATTTTATACTATATATGTAAAGCGTGAGATGCAAGCGTTCTACTAGATTCTATTTACTTGTATTTAGACATTATCATAATATCAGACAAGATATTGATTTCAAAACTGTTTTGGGTTATCGTAAGGTAAAAACCGTCCGTGTTTATGTGTGGATTTGGTCTTACGATTATTCTTTTGTTTGGAAAAGATTTTGAACTCTAAAATCATGGTTGGATGCTCACCCTAAATACTGTGCGAGTTTATCTCACTCTGGTTCACCAGACTGACCCGGTGTTTTGTAAATGCTCGGGTTAGACCGGGTTGTACAGGTTCAGGTTATCGACTGCTATGAAGAGACAAGCTGGAAGAGTCCAGACGTATGATATTACTATTCCGCTGTGTGTTATATGAGGACATATTATTATCACTGTCCAGATGTGTACTCTGATATTGTAAGTATTTCAAAAGCTTTCAATAAAGATTTATTTATGTATTATATTTTGTTCCGCTGCAATGTGAGACTCTGTGTTGTGTTGTGTTCTTCTTCTTCTTCTATTCTAATATTTCTTCCTTTCTTATTCTCACCCTCTAACTTCTTTCTATTAATGATCTGGAATATTCGATGTCTGAATGGTCAACATGATAGTTTGATGTTGATTTTCGGAGTCGAAAATCCCGGTTCGTTACAGACTCTTTTGGGTTTCTTGGTCCTAAAGTCTGGAGAAATTTCAAACTTGTTGTGAAAAGAGAAGGTTTCAAAGATGTTAGGTTATTTTTCTAGAAAGTTATTTTAAAAATAAAACGAGATTCTTGATTTTAATAAATATAAAAATAATATAGATATAAAGTGATGAACCCTTAGTTTATAAACAAAAGTCGATATTGAAAATAATTTCTAAAACTTTCCCTTAAACAGACTAAGGATTTTTTTTATTCAATTTGGGGTATTTCCATTGTAAATCTATTTTACCCATCAACTAGAAAAAAGGATAATTTACATGAATTTAGTACATAATACTAGCTGAAATATTTTCGAGTATCATTGAGATGATTGTGTGGTCGTACCTCTTGTTGAGACTACTTTAAATCTATGGAGGACGATTCGAAATTTGTAAATGGTACCACCATAATAAGGAAAAATATCTTGTGGGTCACATCAGATCTTATGGGACGATTCAAAATGATTTAAATTTTAATCCGGTCCTAATAAGTCTAGGTTCAATCTATGTCCATAGCATGTTTAACAATTGACTGTCTAGCGTTAAGCTTAGAGTGATCAACTTTTAATGGGTTTTGATACAATTTGAACCTATGACTCAACCATAAAAGTTGCATCCAAATTTCCCCTTTTAAACTTATTTCCTTCGTCTCTCCTTCCTCTTTCTTTGTAGCTACCTCATCTCCTCTTTGTCCATCTTAGTTTGCATATTAGATCTCACCCTACCATTACTCCATGTCTTAAACCTCATTTTTTTTTCTTCGACCATTTCTTGGCCTATGATATCTACTTGCAGTATCTGATGTTCCTCGTGCCATTTAGGCTTTATTCCTAGAAAGACCATTTGCTTGAATCGAAATGAGCATAAGTTTCCACAACTTTAGGGCTAAAAGAATTAGTCGCAGCAGTACGATTGGTACCAGTCCTTTGCTTCGAGATTTTTGAATGGGATTGTTGCCCGTAGTGCATCCACCTTTGCAATGTCCTACCAAAATAGATCATGATGAATGCACTTGTTGATTCACAGATGAAAATCGAGCCATCTTCTGATGATCTTTCTGAGGAGAATCTCTTTGAGATTTTAGAGGTGTTCATGTTGTATGCGGATTTGAATGATCTTTTATTTAACTGACTTGGAGATTTAATAGCGGATCTCTTTTCACTAGATATTGGTTTTTAAGTTGGACAATCCATGTTCAGACTACCTATATAGATGTGCGACACATTTAACAAATTAGAGTTACGACTAGATTTGTCCTATGATGTGGAAATCAATCTTTTCTTTGGTCGGTAGCATAACCATCAATAGGAATCACATCATCTTTTATTCAGCCTTTCGTTCTTGTTTCTTGTTCCATCAAGTTACTTTCTATATTTTTACCTATTCACTTTTATCTTTATGCAATGCTAGGTGAATCTGCATGAGAAGCAGTATATGGAAGGTTTCTTTGGTCTTGCTAATTCTTTCATTAAAAGACTGTAATGTGGAAACCTCCAATAACATCTGGAATGACTACAATGAGAATGATCATTTAGCTGCCATTATATGACTAGTCAGCGGTCGTGGAAATGATTTGTTCTCTAACTGTAAAGCAAGTCGTCTTGTTGTTCATGGGAAATGTTTTGGAGTTTCAGTATTATTGTCTTTGTCCTTCCAACATTGGTTCTGTACCTTTTCCAGCATCTTTGTTTGCTTGTTGCAATTGTGTGTTTGAAACTATTAGTGCTAACTATCTTTTTTAGATTGCACAATTTATGCTATTAGATTTCTATCTTTTGAAAATATTGTACATGTCATTCCCACTTATTTATGATTAAATCGAAAGCGAAATCTCATATTCTATATCTAACTAACAATTATAATATAGCTGAGAAGAATATATTTCTAAGTTAGTACGTTTTAACAAGGGACAGGGTATGGGTTGTTTAGTCATGTGTATTAATTTTCCTATTCCTTAGAAGCTAAATTTTAATTTTTGGATTAGATTAGTAATTTCGATTTATTGCATAAGCAACTTTTGTCTATGCTGAATTATAACCTGAATCGTCTAAATTCCCAAAAAATTATATTTTTAGAGACCTTTTTCGTAAATTCATTAAAAAATATATTTTTAAATTTTAAATTTTAAAGTAAGTTTTCATTTAGAAAAGTTGTGCGCAATGGCACTTCTTAAGCTGATTTGTCTAGAATTTACATGAAATTTCAAAATGTAAAATTTTATTTTTTGAGAGCCGCGATTTTTGGGCCAACATGTTTGAGAGTGAGCGGCGATGCGTTTAAATTATTAACAGAAACAAGTAAAAGTTGTTTTAGCCTTAGAAATGTTGTTTTTATACCTCGTCAGTGATGCACATGAGTTATTATTTGACTCATTTACATTATAGAACTTAATTATAAGCCTTGTTATGCGGTTTATATATGGAAAATTTAGAGAATTTTAGGGTAAAATGAGGTAGAATTTCACTATAATACTAGAGTTGGAAATTTCAAAGTGGTAAGAGTGTTAAACTCCCAACTTAGATTCAGTTTTCCAACATAGAAGAAATAAATAGAAAGAGGCTTTTAATGCACTATCATTTTGAATGTTAGGATTTGGATGCAAAATTGGTTGCTTTATTCTTCTATTCGTAGTTGTGTGAAGACTTTGGATAAAAAATGTTTTTCAAAGGCTGCATACATATAGAATTACCAATATATTTTAGGATAACTGCATCATGTTTTCGGAAATATTTTAAAAATAAAATGCATATATATATATATAGAAAGATCCAATTTAGAATCATTATATTTACGTAGTTGTACCTTATTATGTACACGGTACACATGCGCCCGTTTGATGAAAAATTGATTGTGTAGTTTATGATAAGTAGGTGCCAGAATCATGACTTAATCAATGGTAAAATTTTGAGATGGAATTTCTTTTAAAGCGAAAGAATGTAACACCCCAAAATTTGATGTTAGTTTAATTAGTTATCCAATTAGGTTTCAAAAATGGAATTTCAGAAAATGATAGAATCTAACCACAAAACTTGCAACATTGCATTTGTTGATGGAATTTTGCTTAACACGTTCGAAACTTTGCGAACAGAGCCCATTCAAAAAACGAGCATAGAAGGAAAATAATTAATATACATATGGGAATAATTCTTATCAAATCACTTGTCCTCACTGGAGTCAGAACGATAGGGGTCGACTGCTAGGTGTGACTTGTTGGTCGTTGCTCTAGTGGCGGCAAGTGTTTGCAGTTAGTAAAGTTATTTGAACAAACTGGTCTTATTAAAATTAAATCTGACGGTTACATGTCATTTGAGCGCTTATAAATAAAGGCCCAAGCCTCTTATCTTTTGCTCATATTTTCTGAAGGGAAACTACAAAGCTCCGTCATTTTTAGGGTAGTAATGTTAATGGTTACCGTTACCATTACCATTTCATAGATACCATTACCATACCGTTTTCACTGGTAAACTGAAATTGTTTACCGCTACCGCTACCGATCGACTGGTATACCAATAATCTGGTAACCGTTACATTGGTAATGGTGAACTACCATTTACGCATCAAAGCACGTACCTTGACTTTTTTTACATTATAATTCATCTTAATTATACTATATTCAGTGTTAATTAATAAAATAGATAAATTAGAAAGGAAAGAATCACATTTGAAATTATTTCACCTTGTCATTGAACTAAATTTAATCGTTTATTTGGTTCTAAATACGTGTAATAAAGTACATAAGACGAATATATATATATATATATATATATATATATATATATATATATATTTCAAACTGATTGGTAAAATTACTGTTACCATTGGTACTTAAAAGATGTTATCGATAATTTATCGTAGAAAATGGTAAATTTACCATTACCATACAGTTTGAACTGGTATACCGATTTCAAATAAAAATGGTTACTGGATGACTCGTAATGGTGAATTTACCATTACCGTAACAACCCTAGTTATTTTCATTTCTTTAATCTCTTCCAAGCTTTCTAAAATAAATTAATTTCCAAATCAAATAACAAAGATTTGAGAGAATGAATCCAGATGTATGAATGAAGATTGGTTTTGTGTATAAGGTAATTTCTTAGGTTTCCGTTCTTGATTTCTTCCTCCGTAATCCAATTCTTTTCTAGATCTGCAAATTTTAATATGTATATCTCCCTTTTTATACATAATATATAAATTTGTAAGAATTGGGTAAAGAATTAAAGCTGTAATTCAAATTTAAGATCTGGGATAACATTTTAGGTGAGCGGAAAATCTATACATTTTTATCATATCAGATCTATTGCATTGGTATAATTTGAATTCACATGCATGAATCCGATAATTGGAATTTGTTGGATTTATTGTAAAACATCTAAATCTTGCCTACAATTCTTTCTGTATTTTTTAATTAATGTTTACATTTAAATATGAAAATCAGTCCCTAAATATTATTGAGATCTGTACTGTTGTTTTGTTTCGAATTTGTTAAAATGGTTTTTAATTATCATATTCATGTAAATTACCTTTGTTGGATTTTAAATCTATCTGTGTTTTGGGTTGTTTAAGATTGTTTAATTTTAATAAATTTGCCCTATCCTTTTTCTACAAAAATAAGGTGTTTGAAATTACAAAGAATGTGTATAAAACATATAGAAAGAGATGTGTAAATTTACATTTGTACGTAGTTTATGCTGTCTATTCCAAATAAAAAGTAGTTATTCCATGTAATTTTGAATATATCTATATTTCCTATTTTTTAGTCTTTGAGCATGTTCATAGAAATAGTACAAAAGGACCTTTTAATAGGATTTTAAATCTTATCAAGTTAGAAGATAAAAGGACTGTCCTAGCTAATAGTTTAAACTAGAACGTAAAATAATTAAAACTAAAAATTAGAAACTAGATAAATATTGAGATATATATATGTCTATAATTATCCATCCAAAAGTATACACAAATAACGTAGTATTATCATTAAAGGGAATTAATTTACAAGGACAAATTGTTTGAAAATTATAATCACAAGGACAAGAGACTAAAAATTTATTCAAAAGAGAAAAACAAAGGACATTTTAAAAAAATTATATTATTATTATTTGTAGATTTTAGGTATCAGTTTTGTATGTCTGTAGGTATCAGTTTGCTCTTTACAGCTAGCAGTTTTGTATATCTGAAGGTATTAGTTTTCAGCCTACAGCTTGTAAATAAGTGAGGTGTTGGTCAATATAGGTGCAAAAAAATTTAGTGTATATAGAAATTCTTCTGATGAGAAAAATACAAGAGAATCAATCGAGTTGAGATAATGTAATTCATTCGATGTAATAACCTGGAGTTAGAGCTGCAGGCATGAGTTGGCCCCAAACTTCATCTCCACATCCTCGTATACATGTACAGCCCACCAACAAACCACCACTATACAACCATAAACAATCTCTCTTTGCAATCTCATTAGACATCAACGGTTAAACATAAAAACCTCAAATGTATCTACAATCTCATCACACTACCAACCAATTCAGCTCCTCTCTGTTGATAACGTTTCCATCCTCCACTGTCATTCTCTGTAAAAAAAAAACGTTATATGTAAAACTGAAACCCACAAGTATACAAAACTGCTACCTACAAGCTATAGGGTAAAATTTGATACCTCCAGACACATAAAACTGATACCTATTAGCTGCAGAGAGCAAACCGATACCTTCAGACATACAAAACCGATACCTAAAATCTGCAAAAGAAAAAAATATTTAAAGAAATTTTTTATGTGTATTGTCCTTTTGAATAAATTTGGGCTATGTTTTGTCATTTTGAATAATTTTTTAGTCTCTTGTCCTTGTGGTTAAAATTTTCAAACAATTTGTCCTTCACATCATTTTCATGTATTATTAATTAGAGAAATATTGAATATGTTAGGATCTGATTTCTCTCCATTGATGGCGGGTAAATGGTAACATTTCTTGTAATAAATGGAGAACAAATGATTGTAACATTGGAATTCTTGAAAAAAAAGTGGAATATATTGTAGAATTTGAAAAGTTACAACTAAATAAGAATCTAGGATTATAACCGTGTAGTTTTATGAGAAATGAATGTGGTAATGGATGATAGAATTTGAAATGCTTACAATTAATATAAATGAGAATTAAATTTATTGTAACTCCAAATTTGGGACAATATTAATACAGTAAACATGATATATATATATTAATAAAAATAAATGGGGTTGTTATAAATGAAATTTATTTAATTGCCTAGCGCCATAGGGAAAAGTGTCCGCTGTGGTTATTAATGACAAATAACAATTATGGTAATTAAATTAAACGAGGATCTGGGTAGAAATTACCATAGTAAATACTAAGTCCAATAAATCATCCTAGTTCTTATAATAATCTTATTTTAATCCTCTTATTTCTAGTTAATTCTATGATTAATATCTCTAGTTAATATAAGAATTGAACTTAGCTGGTGATAATGCGAGGTCGATTGAGTTATCTGATAGAAGTTTGCACTTTCCAAATATACGTACATAGTCAGATATACGTACAACTGATGTGAGAAATCATTCATCATAGGAACCCATGACAACTATTATATTATAGCGTGGAATGTTATTAGTAGTTTACTTCAAATGTTGAGGTGTTAGGTGGAAGTAGGGTCCGCCTCCCTCTCAAAAGAAACATATAAGACAATTAGTGTCATAGCCTGTTTCAGAATTAAGGTCTTAAGTAGTTTGGTATCCGCCTACTGGGGTATTAAGTAATTAGATTCACCATTTTCTTTTGAGGGGTAAGAGTAGATTTGTAGGGCCCTCTTTGTCAGACATTAAATGATTAGATAACTCACATTTTCCCAATAAGAAGTATTAAATAGATAATTAGGTACAAGTTCAGTAATCTCCGGAAGGGATCACTTTCTTTAGATAGTAAGTGACTGGGGTTGAGTCCATCTTGGGATATGTTATTAAGTGACTTCTATCGGAGAAGCAAAATGACTGCTTATCATACAAGAAATATTAAGTGGCTCGAGGATTCATATAATGTCAGGGAGATATGAACATAGGTATCCATCGAAGGAAGTCTTAAATAGCGAGAGATCGTCTACCTATCCTGATGTCATAAGTGACTGCTTACTATCTCTTGCCTTATGCAGGGTTTAGGATATGCGAACGATGCAAGCCTTAATTAGTAGTCAGAGAACTTGGTAGCTAGTGTCCTCTAATATATGGTCCCGTGTTTATTTCACATAACAAGGTATTAAGTGATCAATTGATCCACCTTAGGCCTTAAGTGATCATATAGATCCACCTTATATATTATATCGTAAGTAAGGTCATATTAGAAATTCTTTTGATTTGATGGGGTATTAAGTGGTTATAAAGTCCGCCTCATAGTGTGAGTTGGTAGGGTGGTTTGAAGGTTTCATATGCGTGTAAATGTTCTATCTCAATATACAATAACAACTTATCTTTGAGAAGTGTTATCTTGAGTATGGTAGTTAATCATTTTGTGTAATTTTGCAATGTTATATTAGAACTACTAACCTTGTTAGATATATAATTTCGATGAAATCAAATAGGGTATATTTATGTATTGTGGGCAGTATTATACATTTTCTACTTTCTAAGGACTTGTTGTTTTGACCTCCTCCTTGTAAAAGCTCTCAGGTTTATCTTTAAGAAGAAAGGTATTTGGAAGTGTTCGTGTCTGGATTTACGTTCTTATTCTGTCATGCTCGGCATTGACGTGGAAATTCAATATTAAGGTAGTCGTCATAGTCAAAATTTGTTATCCTATATTTTGTTTCGTTGTGAGTTAGTTTCACAATACTCTGATTATGTTCATGCTCATTATTTGCAGCTTACCAGGTTTACACGATCCGTACTTAGATGAGTTTGAGTTTCAATTTTTATCGAGACTCGTGCTCAGAAAAGTTCGAGTTGCTACAATTGTGTTGTATTTATTAGCACTTATGAGGAAATAATGTTGTAATTGTCCATACTGATGACATATTAATATTAAGTATCATATGCATATTATTTTTATATTGTATAAATCATTGTGAGATTCTATTAAGTCTTTGTTTTCTTTTTTCTCCGACAATGTCTTTTTGTTACTTGCATATCTGACCCATGAATATCGTTTTTTTTGTTTTTTTTTTTGTTTTTTTTTTTGTTTTTTGTTGTTGTTGTTGTTGTTGTAAAACACACAAAAACAATTTTGTTTTCAAGAGGATTGTACTTGGCCGTTCTCGGGAGCCATTCTATCCGGCTCTAAGGTAATTCCGAAATCGTTTCCTTGCTTCTTATCCACTTCTTCCCCTTCTCGACTAGAAATGGCTGCTTCTTATCTCACTTCGCTTCCATTTCATTCGCTTCCTCTTTCTAAATCTCCGTCTTCTTCCAAACCTCATCATCAACATCTCTTCCCTTCTTCTTCTTTAAAACCCGCCAATTCATTGTCCGCTTCCTCCTCACATTTTGGATTTCGGTCTGCCCCAGTTCATACCCGCTCCATTCGCATTTCCCCTCTCTCTTCCTCTTCAGATGAGAACAATAACGAAGCTGAAGCTTCAACCACTGTCCAAACCCCTGAAGAACCCATTACTGAAAACGAGGAAGAAGAAGTCAAGCCACTGCGACCTCCAATTATAAAGCTCGGAAACATTATGGGGGTACATCTAATTATAATTGGGTTGTGCTTATTCGCATACTAATTACTGAACCGACTTAGTTGCAATCGACCAACTAGGAATATAACATATTCTCTTACCCATTTTCAAATGCTTTAGATTTTGAACAAGAAGGCAGTCGAGGCAGCAGAGTTGGAAAGGCCTGTGCCAGACCTTAGGACTGGTGACATTGTACAGATCAAATTGGCAAGTTTAGCGAATTTCTTGTTTACAATTTCAAGTATAAAATTGAGGTCAAACTTTGTATTTTTGTTCATGTTTGTGATCATTGTGAATTAATGTAGGAAGTGCCAGAGAATAGGAGAAGGGCTTCACTTTACAAGGGAATAGTTATATCAAAGCAGAATGCTGGCATTCATACTACCATTCGAATTCGGAGAATCATTGCTGGAATCGGAGTCGAGATCGTTTTCCCAATGTAAGTTATCCTGAAAGTAAATAATGATGTCATCTACCTTAGCTATTATATTTGTCTCCTTTTTAGACTTGGCTATGGCCTTGAATGATGTAATGGTTAGAATTCTACTCTTGTTTAAAATATGTTGTCCATTTGTACTTAGAAGAGCAAGAACTGTAAGTAAGAGGGTGGTCTTCTATAATTACGTATTTCCGCCGTTGATTTGTGCATAAAGATTAGTTTGCCTTCAACTTAGAAGGTTTTCATGTTTCACATAAGGTTAACACAATCACACATAGATATCCAAAATTGGATAGTTTTATTTTGGTTAAGTACAGTAAGTTTAATATGCTTAACTAGTTAAATATTGCATGTAATGGACAAAGTTAATATTAACTTCATAACTTGCACATCTACATGTTAGCTTTTGATAGCACTCGAAAACTACAATGAATATTCTATACATGGTTATAAGCGGCAATAACAAAACATTAAGAAAACAATGATTAAATTACAAAATTTACATGAATCTATTCAAATTATGTTAAGTTTTCGAAATTAGCTAGTTTGAACCAAGACCAGATTCAACAAATATTTCAAACAAGTGACACATATTTGGCATGTATGCCATGTAATTTCTACTTATTGTATGCTACTTTATATAGATGTAAAATCTGCAGTGTAAATGCTCTTAGTAGTTAGTATTCTGTGATGAACGATGACACACAATTATAACAACTAGCACAGGATGATTGCACAAAATGGTTATTCTAGTTTTCGTTACCTTGTATTTGAGTTGAAATGGATATTCATTAGCAGTGTTTCATATCTCGTTTATCTCACCCGAGATCTCGCTCCAGATCTCATTTTTGAACTTGGATGAGACAATATTTAGCGAACCATATTTGGCACTCGTCTTGTCCGAGATATTAATGTCTACAGCGTAAGCTGAGATATATCTTAAATGAAGATCTCATACGAAGATTGTTTTTTTCATTTGCATATTTCTTTAACTTCTTATGTGGGTCCAAAAAATTACTTTTGCTAATTCTCTATTTTTATTTTTTTTATTTTTTAACCAGTGCAAAAAATAGATTTTTTTTAATACTCAAATGAGTGAAATTCATTTAACTAATATCAAAATAATCATGTGACCACTCTCCTCTTTATATTATTGTTTTTCATGGATTGTGTATATATGTAATTTTATTTTTAAGTAAAGGTTACCATAAAAATCCTTAAAATATCAATTTTGGACGCTTAAGTTACTTCGATATAATCCGGAAATGGACTTTAAAATCCGAGATTTCAATCCGAGATATACACCCAAGATTCGTTCATCTTATCTGTGATCTCGTCTAATACGAGAAATTATGTGTGGAATTCCCGAGGCGAGACGCGATCGAAACCCGATGTTCAAAACCTTGATTATTAGCATCAATTTATGTTTTAGTTTATAGTGCAGCTTATGTGTTTCAGAACTTACAGAATTTTTTTATTGTTCATCGTCCTGATTTCGACTCTTCAAAATTCTCCTTGGACCAGCTCAAACTTTTCCCCTAACTGCTAGTTGTTTAAAATAATTTTTTTGTTGACACTAAAGTTAACATAACACCTGCGAGCCCTTGAAATCTAATTTGCTCTTTAAATGCTTAAAAAATAGCCGAAAAATAAAAATGTGTTTTTTTTTTTTTGCATTAAACATGTTTTATAATATAAAATATAGTAAATTAAACTGCTCATTAATAGAAATGAACAAGGAATCTAGCAGTTTCAAAAAAAATAATAATAATAATAATAATAATTTGTGATGCGTCTGCCAATTACAATCCAATTCAGCAGAAATATGTTATAAAACAGTACAAATCAAAATTGCGATGTATGATGGATACTTTATTTCTATAATAGGATAATACAAACGTGTACAATTTATCACAGTGTATGTCTACAATTTTTTTTAAAGAACTTTATAAAAAGCTGAAATCTGAAATGGAATCATACATAGTTGTCATAGCGAGCGCTATAGCACGCTATAGCGCAAAATAGCGCATAGCGCACAGGTTGCGCTATTTTGGTTCTTATAGCGCAGGGGTCCCGTGTAGCGCAAAAATAGCGCGCTATTTTATCATAGCGCAGCCATGAATAGCGCGCTATTTTGCTTTTTCTTTTTTGAACATGCATTTTCGTTTTTTTTTCCTTTTTGGAGATTTTAAACATACAGTTTTTTCCTTTTGTGCCTTTTTCCTGTTTTTTTTTTTAAGATCTTCTTTTCTGTAAGCAAAAAAAAAAAAAAACATTATAGCGCGCGCTATAGCGCATAGCGCAGGCCTTGCGCTATTTTGCGCTATTCGCTATTGACAACACTGGAATCATAATCAAAAATTTTGAAATTGATAAAAATTTCAAAAATATCAAATGAATGAAATGACACCCGAAATTCGATATCTTGAATGTTAATGATTAAATAAGGATTTATTCATTTATTTTCAAGATTTTTTTATAATCCAGACCGTATTCTGTATAATTGATCTAATAACTCATGAAGATATACCATTCATTTTGGCATATTATTCATGTTTGGATTTAAAAAGGAAAAAATTGTGAGGGCGTACACACTCTTTTATCGGTGAAAGTTTGATCTTTTATAAAACCAAGGCTGTATCATTTGTCTTCATCATATATATATATATATACACCCATCATATATATATATATATATATATATATATATATATATATATATATAGTAACAATCTAAGTAGATAACCAAAAAGGAGAAAATAGTCTTGCTCCGGTGGTGTACAAAAACACAACTCCACCCACGCACACCAATCAACCTAGTCAACCAACACCAGCACGGGGAAAAAGGTCCGTAAAAACATTGAAAGTACGAGCCAAGCCCTGCGAACGAGAACGAATGACATCCAAGAAAGGTCTGCCCCGAAAAGCAAGGAAAACACCATCCTAAACTTTGCGAATGATGGAAAACGAGTCCATAGGAACCTCATCGAACACAGTCTTGTTCCAATAGCACCAAAGATGTCAACAGATCAGACAAGGAATAAGGCGGAAAAGGATAGACCGAAGAGACTTCCCGCAAATTCCTTTCCACCAGAGGCGAAGCAAGCCCATAAGAGAGAGGGCATAAGTTCGGAGATCAACCAGATTCCCGAAGAAAGACCAGACAACACAAGCATAAAAACCCTCGAAGAACAAATGAGCAGTAGATTCAACATTTCTTGCTCTGCAACACCTACAACGAGGCACAATCGGAATTCCGATCCTCCTAAGATCCTCATCTAGTGGTAGCCCATCATGAAGCGTTTTTCACATTAAAATAGAAACCTTAGGAGGGGAGCAGGCGTCCCAAATGAAGGCGAAAGCTGGAATTCTAGGAACCGGGGTTCTAGCAGAATTCCACGCCGCCTTCAAGGAGAAAGAACCCCCATTCCATCCAACACCACCTCCGTGAGAGTCGATGAAGATCTTCATAGATTGCATCCATTTCAACGTCTCACTAGCGTAAGACGAAGTCTTAGAGAAATCCATGGGTAAAAGATGACGTTACTTAGCATGAAGAAATGACGCCCAAAGGGAGTCGTTCGAGCAAAAGCTAACCCACAACTTACAAGCGTAAGCCATGCAAATATCCCGAGGTTTTGAAGCCTCAGACCACCTTCGCGCTTGTGACGACGAATGGCATCCCAAGAGGCCCAATGATGCGACTAGCATTGTCATTTTCCCCAAAAAAAGACGAGGCCAAAGAGCGATAAGAACAGAAGGAGAAAGTGAGAGTCATGGCTGCGAAGACATGAGACCCAATGGAATCAAGCACCGACTTAATGAAAACAAGTTTACCAGCCTGGAAAAGAAGAGAAGTGTTCTAACAAATAATCTTTTCCCTAGCTTTGTCGATCAGATGATCAAATATCGAGTTGAGCTTGCGACCTCTATAAAGAATAATATCGAGGTAAGCAAGGGGGGAAACCACCTTGAAACCGGAGAAGGTTCCAATCCATGAAACCCTCTCCTGAGCAATAGACTTGGCATGCACAAAACAATTTTTTGATAAATTGACGAGTTAGCCTTAACACCCTTCGTGCTGGTGAATAAAACTGATGAGGCGACGAATGGAACGACGGCTTTCGTTAGAGAAAATAATGATGTCATCCATAGTTATCAAGGCGTGCGCTTAGGCGCGCCTAAGCGTAAAAAAACCCAAGGCTCAAGGCTTGCGCCCTTTTGCAGTTTGAGTGCCTTTTTGGCAGTTTGAGGCGCTTTTTTGCTAAATTCAAAATTTTGTTTATAAATAGTTAAATAAAGCATTTGATTGTTCAAAAAATTATAAAATATGATTTAAAATTTAAATCTTATTAATAAAATATGTAAATAATCGAATGAATTATAAAGTGGTTTTAAAATTAATTTGTAGTTAGTAAATTAGCAGATCAAACTCATATAAAAAGCACACCAAAAAGCCCTAGGCTCAATGCTTGCGTTTTTTTGTGCCTTAGCGCATTAACTACTACGATGTCATCTGCAAATAGTAAGGACGAGATAATCGAGCAACTAGTAGGGATACCAAATCCTTGAATCTGTCCTGCTATCGTGAGAGAATGCACACCACGAACGAAAGCCTTAGCGGCGATGACAACCGTCGACGAAAGGGGATTGCCCTGACGAAGTCCCCTACCCAATTGGAAAAAATCGTTGGCCGGTCCATAAATGGGAACATAAAACCAACAATTTGAGATAAGCCTCCAAACAATATCAACAACTAGAGGCTCGGGGAAGCCAAAGGCCCGAAGGGCCCTAATGATGAAAAACCAAGAAATGCGATTATAGATCTTAGCCATATTGAGTTTGATAACCGCATTGGAGCCCCAAACCTTGCGGTCAATATGAGAAGTAAGCTCTTGAAGCAATGGGCATTGTTTGTAATGAAACGCTCTCTAACGAAACCAGCTTGGGAAGAAGAAATAACACGATCAAGGTAAGGTGCTAGCCTAAAAGATAACACCTTAGATATGACCTTGTTAGACAAATTACACATGCTTATAGAACGAAAATCCGAGCATGACCGGGGATTATCACATTTTGGGATAAGAACGAGATTGGTAGAAGTCCATTCCTTAAGGAGCTCACCACCCGAGAAGAAATATTGGATAATCAGGCAAAAGTCCAAATGAATGATCGGTTAGACACTTCGGTAAAATACCCCGTTGAGTCCATCCGGATCACTCGTACTGTCCTTGCTCAGCTAGAACATACAAGACCGAATTTCCTCACAAGGTGGATAGAAAAGATCATCACACGATCATCACACTCGGCGGGAAGAACCGACCTTGGGATAAAAACCAACAAAGCTGGATCAGAAAAGGAAACTGAAGGACATCCAAGGAAGGGCTTAAAGTGAGAAATGATAGTCTTTTTGGCTTCCACTGGAGTGAAAGCCAAAGAAAATTAGAACGAAGAATTTGGTGAATAGCTAAGAGATTATTTATTCTTCTTCCTAATAGTAGAAGGAAAGAATTTGGAATTCGAATAGTCATTGACGATCCACTTGATCTTAACTTTTTGATGAAGGAAGTCATTTGGCGTGAAGTTCAGATGAAAAAACGAGTTGGCCTGAGCCCACACCGCCTTGTTTAAAGCGGAAGAATCTTCATCGAAAGAAGATTCCACTAAGATAAGAGTCTCTTCTACCGCTCGAACACGGTCGAAGATATTCTTGAAAGACTGAACATTTCAAGCCTTCAGACAAACTTTCAAACGTTTAAGTTTGACCGAAAACACAACAAAAGGGTTACCAGGAGTGGACCAAGAGTCCTCCACAACTTGATGGAACAAGTGATGAGACCTCCACATAGACTGAAACCGAAACGATGACGGTCCCATTAAGGCGAAGGGTGAAGAACGAAGAATCATCAAAGCGTGGTCCAAATTAGTTCGATGAAGTTGAATAAATGAAAAGGAGAAATGAGGGTTAAACCATCCCTCAGAACCGAAAACTCGATCAAGATGAGTGTAACAATGCTTCTATAATTAGCTTGTGTAAGGATCGAGAAAAGCAAGTTCATCAGTTTCAGGCGAGAAGATCACCAGAAATGTCACATGACATGAATACTGACGAGAGAGGTGGTGGTCAGACATTGGAAGCTGAAGTTAATGAAGAGAAAAGGGTCTGAGGGGCTGTGCATGCTTGTGTACGTGCACAGGCATATAACTGCTACTGTCTAAGACAAGAAAGTAGAAATCCTGGCTTGTTTAATCGGGTTTAGTTAATGTTTCTTGATGTTTAAAGAATATAGCCGTTATGTTTTAGGCTATATAAGTACAAGCATTTGTAACTCAAAACATATGAAAAATCAATAAACAGTTTGCCTTCTGTTTGATCTAATTATCCTGTTCTTGCATACTTTAAATTCTCACTGTCACTTATTTTTTTGATCATCTTTCTAACTTCTCTGATCAATCATCCTCCCTCCAGTTCATCTGAATCCCCTTAAACCCCAAGTTCTTTCATTAAATCTTTACCCAGTTCCTCCCTTAATTCCTCTCCTTTCTCCTTAAATACCACACACTGGCACACAACTTCACCACTCCCTCGCGTATGGCCATTGACAATGCTGCGTCAGAATCCAGTCATAACAAAATGGTATTAGAGCACCAGTCTGAGCACGATTCAGACCCTCAGACACTCGATCAACAACACACTACCTTTCTGACATTCTTACAAGACCAAGAAGAGGCCTGGGCAAAGCAAGAAGAGGTAAATGGCCGGCTTAATCAATCCCTGGATAAACTCAGTTATAAGGTAGATCAACAAAACATCAAATTTGATGGAATCTACACCATGTTGCAAACAATGTCACAAGATCAGCACATGAAAGGACAATCACCAGTAAATCAAACTACCTCTGCTAATGCTCCGGGAATTCTGGCTTCAAACCCTAATGGAAGACCGCTGCAATCATCAAATAACCCTCCCTTTTTGCAAACTCGTAAGAGAATTAATCCAGTAATTAATCCTAATTCCAGCAACCCATTACCTATGATTCCTAACCATCCTCTTTTGCCCACACCGAATCAGGCCCAGACTAGTTAAGAAACCTCTACATGGAACAAGAATTCACCTTTCCCCAATTTAAAGCTTGACTTTCCACATTACAACGACGATGAAATTGTTCTTGAATGGGCGAACCAAGCAGAGCAGTTCTTTAGTTTCTACCAAACAGAGGAATACCTTTGGGTAAGAATTGCTTCATTTTACTTAAAAAAAGATGTTATAAAGTGGTTCAATTGGTATACCAAAAACATCCCTGATCATCAAACATGGGACATGTTTAAAGATGAAATTCTGGTGAGATTTGATGAAGAGAAAGTAGAGCAACCTTATGAAGCATTGGTGAAACTTAAATAAATAACCACATTATCAGCATACTTATCTAAATTTGAGGGATTACAAGCTACCCTTGAAACACTTACACCACAATTTCTTCTTGATTGATTTATTGGAGGGCTTAAAGAAGAGATAAGGTATGATGTTTTAACTTCTAGACCACAAAATTTCTGACAAACAGTTTCTTTGGCTAAGATGTTTGAGCGTGTATGGCTTAAAACCAAGAAAAGTAAGGCAAACCGCTCTTTTCCTACCATCAAAGCTAACCCTGGTCAACCAATTACCACTTCCAAAGGTACGTCCCAAAACTCAGATAAGAATACTGTTACCACCATAGAGAAAACAACCAAGAGTAAAGGCCTTACCCCTCAGCAATTAATTGAAATGAGAAGGCAGGGATCTGTTATGGGTGTAAAGAGCCTTGGCATAAAGATCACAAGTGTAAAAGCCCTCATGTCCACATTATGGAAGGTATAATGTCTTTCACTGATCTTGATGAAAATGCAGCAGAATTTCTGGAATCAAATGATGAGCAAAGTGAGGAAATTCTTGAAGAGACCCACGACATTACCTTACAGGCTATGTGTGGTATACCTGCATTGTCCACCATTAAGGTACAGGGTACAATAAGAGGTAAACCAGTCCAAATCCTTATCGATTCAGGATCCACACATAGCTTTATAGTTGAACAGTTGGCGCATAAACTCAAGTTGAAAATTGACGAATCCAAAACCTACGAAGTAATGGTAGCAAACGGTGAAAAACTCAAAGGGTCTGGAGTTTGCAATGATGTAATTCTTCATTGCCAAGGGTGTAAAATGCCTGTTGATTTACTCTTATTACCTTTGAAGGTTGTCAAGTAGTACTCGAGGCTCAATGGATGAAAAAACCTGGAGAAATTACCTTAAATCTAGACAAATTATTGGTCAAGTTTTCCTATGGCAACAAAAGGTATATTTGGCAAGGAAAACAACAACAAGAAGTCAGGTTGGTGGATAATAAAACCATTAACAAAGAACAAGCAATAGAACAAATTTCAATGATGTTGTATGCCATCAATGAATCAAAGAATGAGGATTTTCTGCAAAACCTGCCAGAAGAAATTAAGGTATTACTGCAGCAGTACCCTGAAGTCATCACTGCCTCTTCCAAACTTCCTCCCTCAAGGACACATGATCATAAGATTCCCTTAAAATCAGGAGCAAATCCAGTGTGCCTCAAACCATATAGACAGGCACGCCACATTAAAGATGAATTGGAAAAGATTATTAAAGACTTATTGGCAGAGGGTGTCATCAGGCATAGCCAGAGTGCATATTCATCTCCGATTGTAATGGTAAGGAAAAAAGATGGTATATGGAGATTTTGCATCGATTATAGAGGTTTGAATCCTTTAACTATTAAAGATAAATTTGCTATTCCATTAATTGATGATTTATTCGATGAGTTGCATGGATTTAAATATTTTTCTAAGCTAGACCTGAAATCAGGTTATCACCAAATTCGAATGTGTGAGGAAGATATACATAAAACTGCATTCAAGACACATGATGGTCATTATGAATACGTAGTAATGCCCTTTGGCTTAGTAAATGCACCATCTACTTTTCAGTCTTTGATGAATGATATATTCAGACCTTATTTAAGGAAATTCATACTTGTGTTTTTTGATGATATACCAATCTTTAGCCAGACCATGTCTGAGCACATACAACACCTCAGTTTGACTTTTCAGGTATTAAGAACTCATCAACTAATCATCAAGCTGTCCAAGTGCAGTTTTGCAAAAGAATCCTTGCAATATTTAGGGCACATAATTTCAGTTCAAGGCATTTCTGTTAACCCAGAGAAGGTGCAAGCAGTTATGGACTGGCCGCAACCCAAAGATTTAAAGGCCTTGCGAGGGTTTTTAGGATTACCGGGGTATTATAGAAAATTTATAAGAGGCTATGGGTTACTTGCTAAACCACTTACCACTATGCTCAAGAAGGAATCTTTTTGCTGGACAGAAGAATCAAAACATGCTTTTACAACACTTAAGCGATGTTTAGTCAACCCACCTGTACTTGCCATGCCAGACTTCACCAAAACATTCATACTCGAGTGTGATGCAAGTGGACATGGAATCGGAGCCGTACTTTTACAAGATGAAAAACCTATTGCCTATCTAAGCAAGGCACTACATGGGAGGAATTTGTCGATGTCTATATATGAGAAAGAGTTGATGGCTATAATTATTGCAACAAAAAAATGGTCTCAATATTTGATTGGGAGGCAATTTACTATTCGAACGGATCATCAAAGTTTGAAGTATTTGCTATCTCAAAAACTACATACAAGGATGCAAAATAAATGGCTAGCAAAACTCCATGGGTTGGATTATAAAGTAGAATATAAAAGTGGGAAGGAAAACACAGTAGCCGATGCTTTATCAAGGAAAGAAAACTATATTCAACAAGTACAGTCCCATGCAATATCTACAGTACACACTTCATGGCTACAGGACCTAAAAAAAAAAAACTTTATTGACTTCTCCTTGGTACCAGCAAAGTTTAGTAAAATACAACCAGGGGCAAATGTGTGAAAAGAAATACAAATTGGTAGATGGGTTATTGTTTCACAAAGGCAAGCTGCTACTGGATCACCACTTGCTTGATCTTCTTCATTCAGTAATTGAGGAGCACCACTCTTCACCCTTAAGTGGACATTATGGAATTCAAGGAACTCTGAAAAAGGTCAAACAAACTTTCTATTGGAAGAATATGAAGAGAAGTATAGAGTATTTTGTCAAATCTTGTGATATCTGTCAAAGAACAAAAGAAGAAAATATATTGCTTTCTGGATTATTGAGCCCACTACCTATTTCTGAAAAGATATGGGTAGACATATCTATGGATTTTGTAACATGCTTACCTAAAAGTCATAAAAATACTGTTATTTTTGTAGTTGTTGACAGGCTGAGCAAATATGCTCACTTCTTCCCTTTGAGTCACCCCTATACAACCAAAGAAGTGGCCAAAGTCTTTTTTAATGGCATATTCAAGTTGCATGGAATGCCAAAATTCGTAGTGAGTGATCGAGATGCCATGTTCACTAGCAATTTTTGGCAGGAGCTTTTCAGACTTCAAGGATGTAAATTGAAATTGAGCTCGGCCTACCACCCACAAAGTGATGGTCAAACCGAAGCTATAAATAAAATATTGGAAGGGTATCTCAGGTGTTTTGCGTGTCATCGTCCTTATGAGTGGAGTGACTGGCTTACTTTAGCCGAGTATTGGTATAATACCACTTGGAAATCATCAATTCAAATGACCCCTTACAAAGCAGTTTACAGGATTGATCCACCTAGTTTATTGAGCTATGTACCAAATACGGCTAAGGTTGAACAAGTTGAAGAGGTTTTATTCAGTAGAGACATAACGTTGGAATTCCTGAAAGACAGTCTGAAGCTTGCGCAAGACCGGATGAAGAAATATGTTGATATGAGAAGGACAAAAAGATAATTCCAGGTCGATGATTGGATTTATTTGATATTACAGCCATACAAGCAAATTAATGTGAGAAATCATAAAACAGATAAGTTGTCCCCAAAGTACTATGGACATTACTAAGTTCTAGAAAAAATAGGAACAGTAGCATATAAATTACAGCTACCAGACCACGTGAAGATCCATCCAGTTTTCCATGTATCGCAATTAAAAAAGAAAATAAGCGCGCACATAATTGTTCAGGATGACATTCCTACTTATGAAGAAGAAACAGTGATGCAACCAAAAAAGATATTGGACAGATGAATAATACCCAGAAAGGGGCAGTCAGTAGTGCAAATTCTGATTAAATGGAAAGGTAAATCAGAGGAAGAAGCTACATGGGAGGACTACTCGCCCATGATTAAACGTTTCCCCACCTTGGACCTTGGGACAAGGTCCATTTTCGAAGAGGGAGGGAGATGTAACAATGCTTCTATGATTAGCTTGTGTAAGGATCGAGAAAAGCAAGTTCATCAGTTTCAGGCGAGAAGATCACCAGAAATGTCACCTGACATGAATACTGACGAGAGAGTGAATACTGACGAGAGAGGTGGTGGTCAGACATTGGAAGCTGAAGTTAATGAAGAGAAAAGGGTCTGAGGGGTTGTGCATGCTTGTGTACGTGCACAGGCATATAACTGCTACTGTTTAATACAAGAAAGTAGAAATTTTGGCTTGTTTAATCGGGTTTAGTTAATGTTTCTTGATGTTTAAAGAATATAGCCGTTATGTTTTAGGCTATATAAGTACAAGCATTTGTAACTCAAAACATATGAAAAATCAATAAACAGTTTGCCTTCTGTTCGATCTAATTACTCTGTTCCTGCATACTTCAAATTCTCACTGTCACTTATTTTTCTGATCATCTTTCTAACTTCTCTGATCAATCATCCTCCTTCCAGTTCATCTGAATCCCCTTAAACTCCAAGTTCTTTCCTTAAATCTTTACCCAGTTCCTCCCTTAATTCCTCTCCTTTCTCTTTAAATACCATACACACTGGCACACAACTTCACCACTCCCTCACGTATGGCCATTGACACTGCTGCGTCAGAATCCAGTCATAACAATGAGAAAGGATCTGGTTGGGCCCTTTTTGGTTATTGCACCAAAGGAAAAGTCGAATCAACAAAAGACACCTCTGACAAATCAGATTCAGTGACGAAAGAATTGAAATCCTCAACCGCTATGCGGTTAATAGAGGATCCCCACGCTTCTCAGCCTGACAGGAAACAACGTTAAAATTGCCACCAATAACCGTGGTCTTAAAGCCCAGGTCAAAAGAGATAGAATATCGGACCAAAGGCACAACCGCTCGATCCGATCGCATTTCGCGTAAACTGCCGATCTTCATCTTATATTAGTTATGTATTGTAATTGATTCGTGATCAAGGTTTTCAAAATGAGATTCAAATAGTAAATCGTAAAATTGAAATGAGATCTAAAGCGTAAATCGTAGATTCAAAAAAACTCATATTTCCATGGTTTGGGCACATTTGAAAATTATTTTATATTTGAACTTGTATGTCCAAACCTTCGATTTCATTTTTTTTTTCTTATTCCAATTTTATTTTGTATGTAAACGATTAGAATTGAAATTGTAGATCTCGTCTGGATTGAATAATTTTATAATCTGTGAATGGATTTGAATTGGAATATAAATGAGGGATCGTAAGATTTTATGATTTTTAACAACAATGCGTAATAATGTTTTTAGTGTTTGACCGTGGTTTCCATTTTATTTATTCTAGTGTATTCTGTGTGTAAAACCGTCGTTCATTTTAAATTTTTTGTTCCTACTTGCTAAATCCTTACCAGCCTATACAAATTTGCCTGTGTTATTGCAGTATATGCTTCAGCTTAAATGTTTCAGCCTATATACAGAAAAATGCAAACTCCTGTGTTAATCATATCTTGATTTTGACTTAGAAGTTCCTCATTTGGACCTTAAAAACCATAGTGGTTAGGAACACTCGTCGATCGTTTGGTTAATGGTTATTGATGATAATTTATATTGGTTCTTGATTTCTTAATCAGTTTCTTTCAAGTATCATGCACAGTTGATTGCAAACACTTTTATGCTATATACTTACATAAGTGCAGATGGTTTTTGTTCTTCGAAAACTATAACCATCAACTCTTAAGTCTTAACTGCACAAAATTTGCTTATGAAGCTGTTTAATATCTCTGCTTATATCTGCTCCCTAATTCATAGTAAGTAGTAACCATAGTCATCCTAATTCATAAATAATTGACATGGTTATTTATTAAGTTTTCCTGGTGGCTGGAACATAGTTCTTAGCCATCCTTCACACCATTAACTACTTGACAAGGTGGTTTCACTATCATTTTGTTCCGAATTAGGTCACAACTTGATTTCATGGTTTAGTCATTCAAATGTACAAACGTTATAACCTTAATTAAAAAAAGAAAGCAATATGGGTAATGTGGTCAAAATGAATTTTGCTAATGTAGTGGGACTTTTTGTGTGCACACTCAAAAGTTTTGGAGTGCACATGGTGGGTTGGATCTTTACTGAGTGGATCACCATATTTGAAACTTTAAAATGCACATGTTTTTTTTAATCAGAGCAAGTGTAATATTCTATCCTTGTAATACTTGTGCATCTCATTTTACTTTATTTAATCATTCATTTATTAATCAGATAAAACAATTAATAAATATGGTACTAATTCGATGAATGAGAATGAATTAACGTATGAGTAAGGTTTACGGTAAAAACATGAGATACCTGCATAACTGATGCGCTAATGGTAAATTTACCGGACCTTAGATTGCCCTAACTGGCTTTCTTAATTCAAATCCTGTTCGATTTTGAAAATCATGTGAAACATTTCTTCGTGTTTGGCAGATACTCGCCGAATATAAAAGAGATCAAAGTGGTTAAGCATAGAAAAGTGCGCCGGGCGAGGCTCTACTACTTGAGGGACAAGCTTCCACGTCTTTCTACTTTTAAGTAAAAAATTCATATGTTGCTTCGAAAACTTGAGCAGATGTATTTTTGTCATACATTTTCATTATTCCATTTTTTTTCCCTCAAATATTTCAGTGCATGCTCTACCTCTGTTCTTATAGATATATGCAATGTAAATCTGCTTTTTTTTATTTTATAACATGTGCTAATAGATGTATGTATACTATGAACATCTAGTTTTGTACTGGTGGTACAATATAGGTAAATATTTAGTATATTTCCAAGTGCATTGATATGAAAAGTCAATATCAAGGTGATGAATCATAAATATTTCCATAGCTTATTATTCTATGCATGAGATGGGTCGATACAAAGGACTGACCTGTACAAGCAGCAGATACGAAAACAGTGAAATGCACGGGTGAAGTGGGCCCATTACCCACTTCATGCAACAGCCCATTTAAGCATTGGACCCTATCAAAAACCTGCAGCATGCTGATGTCCAGTTCATTTCAGTGAAGGTTTATATTTAATCATTTAGGTTTCGTGCACTTAAAGGTGTTTGATATATTATATTTGTAAACTATTAAATGCGTGATAAATAATGTTGGGTGGATATGCTTTAAAACAACTCAGCCTAGTTGTATGATTGAGGGAGCGAAAAAAGCATCTATTTTGATTGAAAACTTTAATGTACGACCATTTATGTGGTTTGTTTTGATTTGATTTGATTTTTGATTTTAAAGCACTGTGCGGGAAATCAGATATTAATGACTAATTTAATACCCTGTTGGAAACGTTCAAGTTACAACTAATAAGAACGCTAAGCACAGTCTCGTATGAGCGACCGTGCAAAATTCGCGGTCCGTTTAAAAGATGACAACCTTGATTTGAAATTAATTTTAGAAGTGAATCAAGCAACGAGTGTCTTACACAGTCGTTCATAAACGACTATGTTTAGCATTTTTTTTAGTAATTATTTCAATTAGTTTCGAATTAAGAGCAAGGAATGTACTCTTAATTCTTTAGTAGTTGTTCGCTCCACAGATTGTTTTAGCAGAATCTCTATGAAAGTTAACAGTAAATAAATTCATGAACACGTTACAAAAAGTTGACAAGCAAAAAGGTGGTATACAACGATGGAACTTAAGTGTTCATTTAAAGTTCCTGCTGTGTTTTTGTATGTTTTATTTTAAAATTACAGTGCTTTCTCTCGAAATAAATAAACTAACAATCGGGAGCTTTTGTCTCGGACACTCCGGTACGTGTCATCATTCTTCCCCGCTATTTTCTACGATCAATCATTTCTTTTCTTCCTCTTTCCCTTTTCTTCTTGCATTTTCGTTCTTTTTTCCCTTTCCAAAACAACAAATAATCTCCTCGACAATGAAAGCTAACGGTCAGTTGATCTCTGTTTATCCTGAAGAGCTGAGTTTCGAATGTGAGCATTCCTTTTTGGTATTCCTTTCCTATCAAAATGCCATTTTTATGTTTTTTCATAGAATCGGAACTGATGGGTTTGCATGATTCGTTTAGTTGAGCTGGAAAAGCCTTCTTACTGCAATCTTAAGGTGGTTAACAACACTGAACATCATGTCGCCTTCAAGGTATTTGATTAAATCATTCTTTAATATTACTCGATATTTATAAATTTTCCATCTAATGTTTCAGACTTTGAGTATAAGTTATGATTTTGGCTGATCGGCCGTCATTATTTGTTGGACTGACCCCCTCCCCTTCCTTTCTCATGTTAGAAACAAATGACTTTCACTTATACATGAGATTTGAGTACATGAAACAGCTTTCGTTCGAAATCTCTCTTTTTTAGAAGAAAAACGCTAGTTCTTTCTTTCTTCCAATTTGTCAGGTCAAGACAACTTCTCCAAAGAAGTACTTTGTTCGACCAAACACGAGTGTGGTTCAACCATGGGACTCTTGCACTGTTACAGGTTCTTGATTTATATGCATTCTTTTAGAAGATTGTTTTGATTTCGCAATATAGCAGTTAGTCACTGGTATTGTACTTATGTTGATATTTGATATAGTGACCCTTCAAGCACAAAAGGAGTATCCTCCTGACATGCAATGCAAGGACAAATTCTTGCTTCAAAGCACAAAAGTGCCACCAAGCACAGATATCGATGAAATTCCTCCTGATACTGTGAGTATATGTTGCAGCAAAGTGGGTTCTTTCTATTTTGTTTGAAACCCCGGTAAATTGGGTTAAAAAATGGCAAAATGCCTCTCTGAGTAACCGCAAGTTATTGAAGCTCCATACACAGAGAGAAAAATTGAGAGATGGGGTCCACAACAAGTTTGAATTCAGATCCACATGTCAATTTCTCTAATGTATGCAATGATTTATATACTTTCAACAAGAAGATGTTCCCTTGTTCCTAAGTACAAATGTACAATTTTGCTCACGCTATGTGAACGTGACACTAGTTCTTATTCAACAATATATTGTGTTCTTCACTCGATCCACATTCATGCATCAAATAGAAACAATTTTTTTATTAAGTATCAGTGTGAAAGAATTTGCACTCACTATGAATAAATTTGATAAACCACTAGTTCTACTGGACAATACTCCTTGCTTTCCATATGGTGTACAATTTTGTTCACACCATGTGAAATGTGAACAGTACACTAGTTTATTAACTGTACATTGTGTTTTCCATTAGATCTACATCAATGTACCTAATAGAAACATGTGTTTTGTACACATGAACGAGATTGCACTCTCATACTATTAGTACAAGAGGAATTATTGAATATATGGAAATTTGAGTCTTGTGTGCTTCATCTCACATCTAAATGTTATGACATATGAGCTACCCATTGGGCTCACAGTATTGAGTTTATGTTAAATTGTATATAATTTCATTTCATTGACAATATACTTGTTGTTTGAAGTTTACTAAAGTTGGAGATAAGGTGATAGAGGAATGTAAACTTAGGGTTGTGTACACGAGTTCTTCACAATCGACCCAAGGAAGTTCTGAAGGAGAGTCGGGGCTAACTAGGGGACGAATTTCTGATGCATCGGTGAGTGCTAATCACTTGATGCAGTAACGATTATTTATTTATTTTCCTATTGTCTGGGGAGCTTGATGCCATTTTTCTCCTTTTATAATTATAGATGCCCAGGAACTCTACCGCTGAAGAGGTATTCTCCATGTTCCTTAACCATTTCTTGTAACTTCTTTTTTCGTATTTATGTATGCTATTTGTAAGGCAAGATTTACCATTTATGTTGATGTGTCTTATATGGCCAAGTGATGTATGGTATCTTAGGAATAATTTAATATGAGAAAATACGTATTCATCACCAGTCTCCATGTTGTTTTTTTACATCACTTATTCTGGTGATATGTTTCTAGGATACATAGTTTGAGATACACAACAATTATATTGGTAGCTAGAAAATTGTTGTAGTAAATTGGAATGGGCGTTATTATATTTTTGATGATTTGGCAGTTACCACAATTTGTTACAAAATATTGCATTTTTTAGGTAAAGCTACGGAGCAAGCAATGATGTTACTTTAGCTATAAATCTTGGTTTCACTACTCTTTGTAGGCTTTGATGATCCTTCAATTTGGCTGGCTAGCTATTAATAACTAACTGTTGTACAGTCTCATGTTTCTTATTGTATAACCCTTTTTCTGGTGTCTAAGTGATGACAAACTTCTTCTACAAAATGAACTGATCAGCATCTTGACTGTTATATTCTGCAAAATGAACTAATTATATAATCATTTATCTTTACACTTGCTTTCTATTTTGATGTCTTTAGTTGTGTGAATGAGACTACTATGTTATACTTTTCTGCAAGGAAACTAAAGGAGGCAAAACGTATTCACATACTATCATTGAAGTTGTTACAATCAAGTTACAGTTTCATCTGTCAAAGTCTTGTTATCTGTCATGAAGCTTTTGTTGGTATTAGAATTTTGAGGCAATATCATGTCATATTCTTTGATAGCGTATAATTGAAAAAGTGTTTCCATTGTCAGCACTAAAGTCTTAAGACTGAATAATTTGTCTTACCGAGCAAGTTGTCATACAGCTTAAGACTTGAAATATCGTTACCTAACCAATATCAATTCCATGAACATCTTATGATACCATAGGTCTTCATCACATAAACATTTATCAAACATACAGTGACATATCTCTTCCCTTGATTTTAAAAAGTAAACATTGTACTTATACTCTTTATAAATTAAACCGTTTTTTTATTGGTGATATACATGACAACATATATGCCAATGTCACCAGCCTTTCTCCGAGGATTCACAATAGTATCTATAATTTATGAGCTATATTAGTGTAGGAAAATCAAATGATATTTATCACAGTTTTGCTTTGGATTGTGCTTTTTTTGATAACAGGTTCAAGCTGTACAGAGACTGAGAGAGGAGAGGGATTCAACCATTCAACAAAACAGGCAACTACAGCGAGAGCTGGTATTTTGTACTTCTGCTCAAATGTTTGTTTAGCATTTAAAATGAGCATCACTGTATACCTAGAAAAACCAGTGTTGAATAAATGTAAACAAGGTTTTCAAAATGAGATTTAAATCATGAATCATAAAATTCAAACTTAAAATCAAAATGAGATTTAAATCATAAATCGTAGCTTTAAGAAATTCATATTTTAATGTTAGCCGAAGTTGAAATTGATTTTGATGTTTGAACTTCTACATCTAAACATGAAAATTCATTTTCTGTTATGTTTCAATTTTATTTTGTTTGGAAATAATTAGAATCAGAATTGTAGATCCAAACAAATATTGAATATATCAATTTGATGATTTTTCTTACTGTGGTACTAGCTTAAGTATAAATCGGAATATAAATTGAATTGTAAAAGGAAATTCGATTTGAAATAGGATTCAAATCGTAGGATTTTAAACACTGCATTCGGAAAGATATTTCTGACCAAAACGGACAACACAAGTATCGGAAGGCTTTCAATTTTTTTACCATAAATGAGTATGTGATAGAAAGGATGAGACTACTACAACTTGCATATTTTCAAATAGATTTCACTGTTCTGTTTCAAACTGTCGCACATTCTTTGAATCTTCATTAAGTTCCACTATATCCGACTCCTCTTGCATATGAAAATACTTTGTTTCATATATTTGAAAAACTGCTTCCTCGTTCATTTTCTTCTTCCTTGCATCATCCAAAGTAATCACGTGTCCTTTCAGTTCGATTCTAGCTGGCACACCTTGAATCAAACAATTTCATTGTATTTTGAAGAAGAAAAATCCGATTTGATTCCTTTGGGACTAGGAGGAAGTAAACACTTGTTAAAAGACGACTATTATAATCATAACTAGAAGAGTATCAGAGAGATAGTCACTAAAACAATCTTCCAATTACATTTTAGGTGTATACAGAAATGATCCTTTAAAAGTGCTAAATGCTGAATATAAACTTTAAACACTTGTTATGATGAGCGATCTCAAATCATTTAGCGAGCACTTGATACTTCTTCTGATGTTTATTGAGGTTTTTAATGCTTTTTTACTTCACAAGAACAACGGACAAGCATTAAGCACATTTTTTTTTATTGTAAATAGAGACATTTATATGAAAAATATTTCAGGAACTGTTGAAGAGACGTAAAAACCGGAACAGTGATTCAGGTTTTTCATTGACGTTTGCTGCATTTGCTGGATTAATTGGTTTAATGGTCGGGTTTGTCCTAAATTTTGCATTATCTTCACCACCATCTTAGTTCCAAGTTCTTCGATAATTGGGGTATGATCATGAGAATGCAAAGATGTGGAGTTTCTATTTGTTTTGTAATTATCATCCTGGATAGGCCTTTGATGTATGTTCTTTTATCTGAATATTCGTTGACTTGGTTGTTGTAAAATAGGTGAAGTTGATTTGAATGTAATTGTTTGTTTATTGGTTGATAAAACAAGATCGGTGTTGACTGTTAATGATTTGATTCCGTTCGAGTTCTTTTGTGCTGTTTCATCTATGCTTCTGGTAGTTTATTCTCGAGCTCATTGTATTTGGAGCGAATAGCGTTCTGATGCTTCATTTTGAAATCTTTATGCTTGTATTATTTTGAATTGCACAAGGGTTGACACTGGAAAAGCCCTCATCAAAAATTTGTTATAAATTACACTTCTAAAATTTTCTGTTTATTAACTTCTATTCGGCTGTTTTTCAAATATTAAATCTGTGCTTATTCATTTAAAAAAAAAAATAAGGCTATGAATATTTTCAGTTTGGTCGAAATAAAGAACATGTTATTTCTTATAAATGTTTCCGAGGAGGGAAGACAATATATTTTGAAATTAAAACAGGGCGACTTACAAAAGTTTCCAATATTTTATAAAATTGTTCATGGTAAAGACCCTTTTCAATACGAATAGCATAAATGTTGAAGGTGCAGACATTTTTGCCATGGGAATCTCATAAATGGTCTCATGCCGTTAGGTGTGAATAATAAAGGATAAATTTCACGTTTAGCCTAGTTTGTAAGTTTAATAACAAATTTAGACTAATTTTGAAAATAATTACAATAATAGATCTGTTTTGAAAATACAAAGGCGAAGTTTCTGAATTCGCCAATTGGTGAGCTTTCAAAATTCACCAATGCAATTTGTTACTAAATTCCATAGCGACTTTATGAAAATTTGATTTGGACATAACTCAAAATCTATAATATGAAATCTCCATTTTTCTGTTTTATTATAAAAATATAGTTCAAAAGATTCTAACGTTTCTTATTTCAGTGAAATTCGACTTATAACGAATCTTATATATTAAATTGAATTTCAAAACGTAAAACTACGAACTACCGCGACGTTACGAGCTTGTTTTGAATTATATTTAAATTATACATCCAAATAACATTCAAAGGTTAATCAAACAACATAAACCAAGTGACAAATTCATATCCGAAATTGGAGAGATACAAAGTCCAATGCACGATAGATAAGTTCGAAACCTGAAAAATACAGATACACAAAATTCAAAACAATGACATCTCATCAACACACATACACCTCCATTTTAAGCTACTGAAGTACACTACTTTCTGTTATGGCCCTGCGATCCACATTTGCTGCACCAGTTTGTTTTAGGCGTTTGATGCTCATCCATAACATTTTTTATTCTTGCAGATTTAGGTCGTCTGGGTTGTCTTTTTGCAGGCGGAGTAAATTTACGTGGATCGTTGTACGGTGCCCAGTATTTCTCATCACGTGCACGATGAAACTCTGACTTGTAGGAAGCTTTATAACTTTGAACGGAGCACCACTCAAAAGAAAAATCATGATGTGCTCTATTTATACCAGAATCATGTGCTGAACAAACCGACATCACATGAGCACACAGTATCTTATGCAGAAGTGGGATGTTGCATGTATAGAAGCAATGAGAACCAGATCCGGCCCTAGGCATAGGCGGGCTAGGCGGCCGCCTAGGGCCTCAGATCGAGAAGAAGGAGGTTGAAGACGGGAGGGGGCCTCAAAGTTTCGGGCTTTTTAAATAAAAATAGATTTCCAGATATGAATGTAAGAAAGTATTGGTTGAGTGGTAGAGTACGTTTGCCATTTGCTTCATGAGTTGGGTTCAAGTCCTAGTTTGCTCAATACTGGAAGAGTACATTTTTATTCCCTGACTAGTTTTTCTTTTCAGCTTTCATGTTTTCCACACTAACTTTGGGGCCTGCAAATTTTTTTTGCCTAGGGCCATTGATTACTTAGGGCCGGCACCGATGAGAACCTTCGATCTCAACTTTATATTCATCTTTGAATAATGAATCACTTACCATTTAGTTCAACCAAATCGAACAAGTCTACAACGACATGCTTCAATAGCACGAGCTTTAATTTTAGTTTCCCATCTTGGAGTAAGTTTTGTCTTTGGAGCCTCCTCTTTTTCCCTTCTCTCTTATAGAAGTATACAACTGATCGAAAGTAAGTCCTTGCTACCAACGTCTTATAGGCAACGATCTGGCGTCTTTCAGTACACCATTAAAACTTTCAGATGCATTGATTGTCATAACATGAAAGTGGCCACCGTCATCTCTGCAAAGTGCCCAGCTTTCTTCAGAATTACCTAGGCTTCATTCAATCCAGTCATGTGCCAGTGGATTAGTTGCCTTGATTTCTTTTCTGATTTTAGTGTACTCAGCTACTTCCGATACACATGCAGCAGCGTAAAACAAGTCTGTTAGTCGCTTCTCTCGATGACCCGCAGCTTGAAAACTGGCTTTCAGATGTCTTATACAAAACTTATGTTTGTGTCGTTCTTCCCATCTTTCCTGCAAAGCTTTTGGGATCCCTTTCACTCTTTCAAATATAAAAGTAATGCGACGATTTCGTACCCTATAAATGAACTTACGCATGCATGAAAAGAACCAGGGCCAACTATCATATGATTCGGATTCGACAACTGCATAAGATAATGGGAAAAGGCAGTCGTTGGCATCTACGGCAGTAGCAACAAGCAGTATTCTCATGTACTTACCATACAAATGTGTCCCGTCAATACAAGCAATGCAACGACAGTGTAAGAATAAAATTTGGCGCCATTGTTGAGTGAGTATATTAGTTTTGAAGTTATTTGAAGTAAGTATAAGAGTGTTTTTGAAATGAGAAATAATGTGTTGAAGAGATTTGAAATAGGAAAAACATCTCAGCAATGTCATTGTCAAATCAACTTTAATCATCTTAGCAATGTCATTGTCAAGTCAGATTTCGCAGAGCTTTAATCATCTCATCTATTTCGAAATAAAGCATCGCTCGTGTCCTCTGTCCAGCTTTATCACAATGGACAAGCTTTGGATTAGATTTGGCAGATTCTTGTCAGCTCATTTGTTTCGAAATAATGACTCATTTGTCCTTCGTCCAGCTTTATTACAATGGATAAATTTTGGGTCAGATTTGGCATAGCTTTAATCATCCCATCTATTTCGAAATAAAGCACCGTCATTGTCCTTTGTCTAGCTTTATCACAATGGAAAATCTATGAGTCAGATTTGGCAGAGTCTTATCTACTCATTTATTTCGAAATAATGACTCATTTGGTCAGCTTTATCAAATAGGACAATTTTGGACTAGCTTTATCAATGTGTAGCCAAATCACCTGTTTTGTGGCAGATCGTACCGTTTGGAACAACTTTGGTGCAACTTTACTTAATAAGTGAATGTCCATTTCAAATTTCAAATTTCGAACAATTTGAAAATTGTTTAACAATTGAATGGCCATTTCAGATTTCGAAGAGCTTTACTTAATGGCGGTAAGTTGTCATTTCATCTTTTTGACAAGGTGTACTACATGAAATCGCTTTAGTCAATTTGGTCTAATATACTGTTCCGGACTAGCTTTGTTCAGTGTACTATGACTGATACTACCCGAAAATAGTTTAATCAGTGAGTTGTTATTTCGTCAAACAAAGTTTTTTTGGGTGTGGACATTGATGTTAATCAGTAATAACATATAAAAGTAATACACAAACCCATTTTCTTAGACGAAAACAAACAAACAATACTTCATATTAATCTTCCAAGTTCTACATTCATACAAACACACAAACAATAACTCAAACTAATATTTGAAATACACTTCGACAACAGATAATAGGAACACTAGTGGTTACAGTTAAATTGCAAGTCTTATAGGAGTTGTTTGAGACGCCTAATTTCTTTTTCTAGCCCATTGGCATATGATATGCTCCTTGGATACAATGGTTCATCAATTCAATTCTGAAAAAATTGCAACCGTCAGGAAAATTGGAACAAATAAGTATTTGACGACCAATGTTTTTTCCATCATATGTTACAACAACTTCAATCATATATCCACAGTGACAAAAAAATAAGTAAGAGTTAACCTCTTCTTCAGATGAGAATTTATTTATTGGTACTTCTCAACCTCTTGTTCTAGATAGGGTTGATAAACAAGATGTTCATTCACTCGTGAGACATACGTAGGTTGATTCGGTCCCGGTTGAAGTGTTAGTAGGTCAATATCCGGGTATACAAGATCAAGCTCCTCATAATGTTGTTCTTGATAGTTTATATTCCTACCGATATCAGTGTGATCACAAGACGTTGAAACAGAGTGGGGGGGGGGGGTGCCAAAATTAGAGTCTAGAGATGATGGTCATGAAGGCATTGTTAAGAGAAATAGAGTTGAGAAGATATAGTTGAGTATGGATCAGAATTATGAAGGAGTAGGTGGGTATATATAAAGTTTACAAATGTACAGGTGAACTTTGAAAATGCGCCCTGTTTTCTCATCGAACAAAATATGTCTATATTTGTAAATATTTCCAAAATAAGGCTAAACATGTTATAATTTCTGTAAACAAGGCTAAACGTGTTAATTTTCCAATAATAAAATGATCTCTGTTGGGTGTGAAGAAAAGAAGCGATCGACCCAATCTATTAATTAGACAGATCAAATCCATCGTTTTTTTGCCTTATCTATAAGACTTAACCAATTGTGTAGTCACGCACTACATGACCATCCTACTAAAAAAAGAAAAATTAGACAGATCAAATTAGATAGGGTTGTAGTTGCTAATGTTCTTTTTAGCTTTTGTCCCCTTGTACTTAAGGAGAAGCCCTCATTTATCATGATGCTCTGAAACCACTATAAGATGTACAAATTGAAATCATCAGGGGATGGATCCATGATATCCACAAGCTTCATTATTAGCCGGTCAGAAAATCATATGTATTCTTGGAATTCTATACTCTAGATTACATAAAGGAATTAGGAGTTGAACAACTTAATCCAACAAGATTTAGATACGTCCAATCCACATATATGTCATCATTTGTCCAAAATTTGAACTTGTCCCGACATTCGCACCATTTTCAAAATATTGCTTGATTATTCATGTTCAGACTTTTGTTCGAACCATTAAATTTAGGCATCAGATATATTATTCAACGAATGTCGAAATGATCTCAAATTTTGGATAGATGATGGTATATATGTGAATTGAACATCTACAAAAACTTGTTGGATTTGGATTGGCGTAGCTCACGGTAGGGTAACAGTGCTAAAGGGGTGCTGCAAAATAGGGGTGCCCTATATCTGTGCAGTTAAAGCGCTTAGCGGTTCTATAGCATGGGGGTGAAAAAAAGTGCAGCGGGGATAAAGCGTGGAGATAGCGGGTATATAGCAGGGGCGCAAAAAGGTTCATTAAATGTAAAACAAAATATTTGAAAATTAATTAATCATCTTTCTCACATTATATGTGCAGAAGAAACTAATATTAATCATTCTTATATAATGAAATTACGAAATATCATAGTTTTGCATGCTAAATTTGATGATTTTAATTGATTGTTATCATATATTAGGCACTTATGCCTTAAATTTATCCCTTTACGCTAACTTTACTAATTTTTTAAAAAGACAACTGGTCAAATTAAGCTATATATATTAATACTGCTAAAGCGGACGCTAAAAAGCCTTGATTTAGCGGATGTAGCGGAAAATAGCGGGGCTAGAAGTGGATCTACTGTTCATCAGCGCTAAATTGAAATAGCGTAGCGGGTGAAGAGCACTATGGGCTATAGCGGAGATATTGCGGGGCTTTAAATGCATAGCCCTATATATAGGCATGCTCCATGGCACCCCTATTTGGAAGCACCTAAAATGCACTCCATTTGTAACCACTCATTTATATTAAAATAGGGTAGTAGAGGAGAGTGTAACGACCCAAAAATTCCCGATTCCGATCATTGACATAAACAACACATATCAACTAATCAAACACCAGAAATTAGCGGAACGTTAATAGAAAGAAGTTAGAGGGTGAAAAATAGCAAGAAAGAAAGTTAGAATAGTAGAAGAAGAAGAACATCAGAGTCTCAAGTGGAACTGAATAAAATGTATTATATAACAACTCTTGAAATATAAAACTATATTTGTACTTCCATACATTATCAGAGTACAACAAACATACATCACAGCGGAAATAAACTCTATATATCTAATGTTGAAGCCTCCTGCTCTAAGATCCTCCAAGTTTATCTGTAAAATCCTGAACTACTTGACTTCCCGTACAAATTTGGGCACCCAAGAGTTTAGGGAAAACATAGAAAAAATAAACACTGGGTCAGTCATGGGACTGGTGTAAGTAAATGTTGTTAGCAACTTGATTTAACTTTTTTAAAATCCTTTTGAAAGAAAGGATAATCGTAAGACCGGCCCACACATAAATACAGATGGTATTTACCTTACGATAACCCAAAACATTCTTTAAATCAATACTATTCTGATATTATAGTAGTGTCTAAATCAAATAAATAACCATCTAGCAGAATGCTTGCATCTCATGTTCTACATACATAGTATACAGTAAAACCCACGGGTGCTTATTGGGAGATGGATTTCCAACTATGACAAGGTATGGAACCACCTTCCAATAGTGTATCTCTATAGAGGAATACCCTAGGTTCAATAAGAATATCTTCCAACCCGACACACACATGATCGGCCACTCATTTCGCCTGAGTGTATCGAATGTAAATCACCAATGGTTGGGATCAGTAACCATTTCCCGAGAGGGACAACATCAAAAGAATAAAGAAACAAATTAAATTTTCTCTAGATAGGTGATAATACACCCTAACGGAAGCGACCCACATAGCCTTGCTACCCCCCCGACTTTTGTCATTTCCCATTTGATTGTAAATTTTGTTAAGTCATTCATTAATATCTTTCCAGGCTATATGTAGTGCACGACCAGCTATTCTTTTATGTACTCATTTATGTACAATCCCATGTGCAATATGTTTTAAGGCTAGGCTTTGTGTAGAGTAGATGTAGGATGTTAGAGGTTGTCTCTAAGTTGAAGTGAAGGGTGCCTTATGCTGCAACATTCTCTAACTGAGTTGAAGTGGTGTCCAGGATTTTGGGTAGCATGATTACAATTGGTGATAGGATGTATGCTGCAACCATGAAAAAGTGATCTAATGTTAATGTACAATTGCTTTCGAACTTTGTGCTTAAGCAAGATTAACCCATGTTCTTGCTGCACCTATGTACATGTGTGTGTGTGTGTATATATATATGTTGATTTGAAATAGAAATGCCATGAACACTTGCATTTATAAGCTATGCAAACACCCAAGTGCTTGCTGCAAACTTGCACATGTATGAGTACTATATATATATATACACATATATATATACACACACACAAATAAATCTTAACAACCAAGCAATATCAACCTATTAATGACCAAGATCCTCTCCTTTCCTATCACTTTCACTTACAAAATCTTGCATATGCAATTTGGTAGCCTTATGTTTTCATCTTCTCTACTTAAATGCATGTCCTCTTTGCATATACAAGTGGTGTCCAGATTGTATTTTTCTTGTAATCTATAATCTATCCTTCTCCTCTATCTTCAACCCCGTCACCCACGACCGCCACCATAATCCAAATTTGGTCAAAACGCAAATTCTAGTCAACTCAGAAATCCTCACAACCTAGGTTATTAGAAATCAATATTTTAATATTAAAATTCATGATTTTCTAACACGAATCATACCGTAGCGATGTTTGAAAATTCGAGATTTATCACCTTTTTACTGTATTTAAATGATTATTGGTGCTATATACAAATGTTTGATTTGAAACAAATTTTAGATCATTCACGGGTCATAAACAAGCAACTTTGATGTCGATTGCAATTCCTATAGCAAACTGGAATTTAAGTTGTTGATTTTTGGAGTAATAGAAGATGAATATTTCTCCCTGGTTAAACACATAGAAAGTTCGTAATCTTTGCTTATATTGATTCATAATTAACTACTTGTATATGTGACGTTAAACAATCAGTACCATTTACATGAATACATATGTATGAATCAATTGGATACACAACTATAAAATAGATTTTTGAAGAGAGGAATAAATAGTTTACTCATATTATATATTACTGCTTCTTTGTATTTGTATCTCAGGTTTCTCAAACACTCAGATCTAAATCTAACTAATTCAGAGATTATCCCCTAAACAACATCCCCACAAATATTGAATCAAATGTGATGAATACGTATTAAAACACATATAATTTGCATCTACCATGATTAATTATAAACAGTAAGGAGTTTTGTAAGTGTTTACTCACCTATATAACTCATTGTGTTTTGTTTTTCACTGCCTCTCTTTTGTGTCCAATGCTATGCCAATATTCCTATGTTTTTTCTCTCTAGTTACATTTGTTTTCCAGTGAACTAGTGGTTGAGGGGGGGGGGGGGGTGTTCTATGGGTGTTTATAGTTGGAATATGTAAGCTTAAGTTGGGTAGGCTATTAAGGTGGGAAGGTACAATATGCAATTGCCTGATTATTGAGGTGTGATGTGTGTGTTAGGTTGCCATTTGATTGTAAGTTTTGTTAAATCATTTTCCATCTACATGTGCACATGCATGGTATGTTTCATTAATATCTTTCTAGGCTATATGTAGTGCACGACCAACTATTCTTTTGTGTACAATCCCATGTGCAATATGTTTTAAGGCTAGGCTTTGTGTAGAGTAGATGTAGGATGTCAGAGGTTGTCTCTAAGTTGAAGTAAAGGGTGCCTTATGCTGCAAAATTCTTTAACTGAGTTGAAGTGGTGTCCAGGCTTTTGGGTAGGATGATTACAATTGGTAATAGGATGTATGATGTAACCATGAAAGTGATCAAATGTTAATGTACAATTGCTTTCAAACTTTGTGCTTAAGCAAGATTAACCCATGTTCTTGCTGCACCTATGTACATGTGCATATATATATATATATATATATATATATGTTGATTTGAAATAGAAATGCCATGTACACTTGCATTTATAAGCTATGCAAACACCCAAGTGCTTGCTGCAAACTTGCACATGTATGAGTACTATACACACACACACACACAAAATCTTAACAACCAAGCAATATCAACCTACGAATGACCAAGATCCTCTCCTTTCCTCTCACTTTCACTTACAAAATCCTGCATATGCAATTTGGCAGCCTTATGTTTTCATCTTCTCTACTTAAATGTGTGTCCTCTTTGTTTATTTAATTAATAGCTATAATTTCTTATGCTTATATGTAAAGTAAAAATGATATCTTACTTTAGTATATTCATTGGTTACTTTAGATGATTCTATGTCTACACAAGTAAAAACAAGTTTTTCATGTAAGCAAAGATGGTTACGATAATATTCACTTGTTTATATATACATAGAACAAGTTGATATATACATAGGATCATTGAATTGAATTTGATCTTATAAATCAATTGAATAACTTGTCTTAAATGAATATCTTCCAATATGAAGTAATCCAATATTCACTTATGTAAATTCTTAATTTAATTTCAAGTAAAAAAATCAAATTACGTATGAAGTAATAACATCCTCTTTTATTTTTACTTAAGTAATCTTATATTCACATTATTATTTTAAGAGCAGTACAACAATATGATAAAACATCAATTACTTGTGTTAAATGCATATATACATTGATTAAGGAATTTTCAATTATCAATAATATATATTTGGAACTTCTCTAATATTTTCAATATATGTAAATCCTATTTTATTTAATTAAATTAAATTAGCAGTATAATCTATGAATTATAGATTATAGAATTAGTCCAAAAACTAGGTTGTTACAAAGAGAGTTAGTGGTAGGAGGTAGAAATATAAATGAGTAGTGGAAATCAGGGAGGGTATAATATATATATATATATATATATATATATATATATATAGGGAGCTTTCTGAGGCACCCTTGTTTTGCAGCACCTGCACTCTACCATGAGCTACACTAATTCAAATCCATTAAGATTTTGTAAATGTTCAATTCACACACACACACACACACACACGCACGCACGCGCACACACACACACACACACACACATATATATATATAACATCCATCCAAAATTTGAGCTTGTGCCAACATTCGTAGAATAATGTATTTGATGTGTAAATTTAATGGTTCGAATAAATGTTTAAACGGTGAAAATCGAGCTAAGATTTTGAAAATTACGAATGTCAGAACGAACTCATATTTTGTATAGATGATGATATATGTGTGAATTGAACATCTATAAAATCTTGTTAAATTTGAATTAGTGTAGTTCACGGTAGACTATGGATGCTAAAGGGGTGCTGCAAAACAGTGGTCTCCCGGAACATTCATATATATATATATATATATATATAAGTGTTTAACAGTATCCAAAAAAATGGAGCACCCCTTTGGTCACCCTATTTTGACCTTTAATTTATATTAGAGTAAGATAGTGGATGGAGAAAGAAAATGGATGTGTGGTGGAAAACAGAGGGACCGAAGTGGTGCTAGCACTGTTTGATGAGCGTTCCGGGTCACCCTGTTTTGTAGCACATTTATTCCTTCGTGAGCTAGACCAACCCAAATCCAAAAAAAAAATGTAAATGTTTAATTTACATATATATCATCGTCTATCCGAAATTTGAGCTCGTTCCTCTCATATGTATAAAATAGGATCTAGAGCGCCCAAACAATGAAGCATCGTTATAGTCCTCTGTTTTCACCACAGATTCTCATTTGTCTCTCTTCTTATGGTCTCTCTTCTCCTACTACTTTATTTAAATATAAACGAATGACCCAAACTTTATGGAAATTGGAGTGCTCGGAACTTCCTAGTTCCTTAATTCAATACAAATTTGTATCCCATTAATGTCAATTTCATATATTGCTCCGACATAAGGTAATAGTGCCTTCATACCCAAGAAATGTTATTTAAAACAAAGTGCATCTTTGTTTATACTTAATTGTTCATCTTCAATTTGGAAATGGTCAGAAATTAAGTCCTGTATCTCAGTTTACAAAAGTATCCAAGTTGACATAGTTCTTTAAGACTTTATTTGTATGATGATTAATGTAAAGCCTTGAGCACAATTTAAATAGCTAACATGATGAAGCAAGCAACTATGACTCCAAATAGGTTAAACCACGCGATGATAAACGAAGCCTAAGAAAAGGTTGTTAAAATGGTTTATTTAAATTTGATCCACATTTTGACTTCTTTGGGTTGGTCCAGCAAACGAAAGAATTAGATAATTAAGTAAATAGTATCTTTTTTCTATTACCTAGCTTTGTTGCAAAACCATGTCGATTTCTTCTTCCTTTTCATTATTTTTCCTAAAATCTACTTTGTTTCATGCAGTAAGCATAGTCAAAAAAAACACCTGCTATTTATAGTGACTGAAAGGAAAAAATGATCTGGTAAACTCATGATTATAACTAGCATAAACATAAATAATTCAGAAGCCTTCCTTTTATCTATGTTGTCTCTCTTTCCACCATACTTTTGGCTTACCATACTTTGTTTCAATTTTATTGATGTTTCTTTGGCGGGTCTGGCTATTCGCACCCCATTGATTATTCTTCACCGTCGAATCACAATTTTAGAATGTTGTTTCCAAATTTACCCTTCACAAAAATAAAAATAAATAATTAAAATTTTAAAAACTGTACAATCAGCGATGTGTATCATTATGTGTTTTGAGATCAAGTATGGCAGTCGTATACAAAAATTGAAAAAACCTAAACAGTTAGTAAATAAATCATCATCATAGATAGTGTTGGTTCAAATAAATTGATGCATAGATAGAGAATCAATTACTCTAACCAAGATTTTAGGGTTGCGCATCAATTTATTTCAACGAACGATGCTGCCTACAGATGTTAATTAGTTCAATCAAAAACTTAAAGGGAGAAAGTATACACCATATATGCAAATTTGGCATACGAGGATGCAGAGATTTGATAATACTTTTAGCCGTACCAATTTTGATACTGCTCATAGCCGTATCAACTTTCCTCCTGGCGATCCGCACCTCTCCAAACACGTAAGATCTAACCGTACATCAACAAAGCTCCGGATCAGTTCATTTGATACGACTTTAAGCTGTATGAAATCCATATTAAAATTTCCCACCGCTATTTTCTTTTTGGCACCGTCTTGTATTACACTTCAAAACTTTTGGCCGGCTTCTTCCCTCTTTTTAATTTCGATGGTGACCGAAAACCCAAATTAGGGTTTTAGTACTCTACGCACCATCTTTCTTTATCAATAAACCATCCACCGCTGCCCATCGTTCTCATCATCTCGCGCTGCCTTCAAGTGACCGGTGAACCTTCAGTCCACCGTTGTCCATTTTCTCATCGCCACTGAAGGTGAGTATGTTCTCGGTTTAATTTGAATTTGAATTGGGTTTAATTTGAATTTCCATGCCTTAGTTCAAAAATATGAATGATAGATATGTGCATGTACTTATCTACCTCGAATTCGTGCTGCTATTGTGTTATTCGGTTTAAATCGGGTATTTTCAGACAATTTTGTAATGCTGCAATGTATTTGCTATTATTTGTTCCTATAAACCCGGTTTCAAGGTGAAACACCCCACCTCCGTTAAGGTCACTCACAAAGGGAATGCCTTAATTTTGGTGGAGGTTTATAAGTAAAAGACACAGATAAAACACAAGACATATATAAACACACATAAATAAGCAGCGGAAAAACCAACAGACTTTTATTATCATAAATACGTGTTTATACAGAACATTTCCAACATTGTCTCAAAACAAACTTCCAATTATTACAACCATAATACTGTCTTGATTTTAAAAGTTAAAGAAGCATGAAACATAAATAAAGCTGCATAATCCCCATAAATGATATCCAAAGCCATGGTCCAAATGAAAGAAATCCAAGCAATACATTCTCTCTCTTCAAGTTGGATGAAAAACTGACTAAGCTGCGGTGTTTCCTCCCTGTGGACCCGAGGGGGGGGGGGAACGGAAGAAAAGAAGACGAAAGGAAAATGGGTCAGACATATGTCTGGTAAGTCTAGCTATATTCCTAGAATGTTAATAATAAAAAGATCATGACTTGCATAAAGTGAGAACAGGGCGATATCAGGATAATAGACTATCCTAGAACTAGATAAGGTGTCCTAAAACGAACATCCCTTCGCACCCTATTTTAAATCTCTATCTCTGCACCTACTAATTCTTATACCAACAGGCATCCCGTGATTGGGGTGAAGTGATCCCTTTCTCTTTCTTTAAAAGATCGGCTCCTACTCGTATATTCACATGTGTCCTACGGCCCTATATGGTAGATACCTATGCTGGTCCCAGCATGGGGTGTATCAAGTCCCATGGTGGCGGCCCCGACACAATTCTAGCATGCATAGGGTATACTACTGATGCTCCAGTGCCCTGACTTGTCTGCTCCAGAGTGTGCACACGCCCGCACTCTGTTAGAACCCACACTGTGCACTAATCGTCGTCGCTTTTGACCGCTTACAATCAGCCCAGTAATCGTGCCCCACCCTGTCTAGTTCAGGGTACCATGATACCTAATTGGGTTACTGCTGAAACGGGTCCCCATTACTAGGTTTTCTAGTCAAACATGTTAAGTGGTTAAGTGTCTGAATGAACCTAACCCCCACCCATCCAAATTATTTAACATGTTGAATTTGGTTAAGTATTTATTAAATTGACTTAACCCTATCAGTCCTAACTCAGCTCTAATTGTCTTATTAGAGCACCAACCTCTCAGATTAGACAGATATTGTTGTGGCTGCCTGTATGCCGGTTGGGTCCGGGCAGTCTTACGCCACAACTCAGTTTAACCTCGGGTCTTTATTGGGCCCCATGCCTTAACCTCTCACATTGGATAGCTATTGTTGTGACAACTGGACAACCGGGCGGGTCCGGGCAGGTTTACGTCACAACTCAATCCAACCTCGGGTTAAGCGCATTCGTATTTTCTAATTTACTTTTTAATTATGTAAATTATTCAAATTCAAATTACTGTCACAATCATTTCCAATTAATCTCATTAATTAAGGTAATTAATGCCTTTTTATGCCATAAATCACTTATGTGATTAATGACCAATATGTAAATTAGAAAATATTCAAATTACTGTCACATTCATTTCCAATTAATCTCATTAATTAAGGTAATTAATGCCTTTCTATGCCATTAATCACCTATGTGATTAATGACCAATTTATGGCAAGTTTTGCTAGAATTATCATTTTAACCCAACGTTACCCCATCCAATATTAGGCTAACCAACTCAACCTAATTTACGTTCGCATGATTTTTGGTGTAAAGTATTAGGCTAAAAACTTAGCCTAATTTAATATACGCAAATTGGCATAAATTAGCATAAACATGACAAGGGTATAACTTTGGTATTGATGGCATAATCAATATGAACATAATAGGGTGTACTTGCAAAATAACTAACATGAACATTTTAGGGGTGAACTTGCAAAATAACTAACATGAACATTATAATGTCATAGGTACAAACTTGCAAAAAGACCAACGTAAACATTATAATGTCATAGGTATGAACTTGCACTTATAGGCTAACTCAACATATATGTGTTTTTTTACATAGGCCATATTAACAACATACATGAGAATTAGCAATATGAACTAATCCATATACATATGTTAATTTGCAACATAGGCAAATCAACATACGTATATGTGAGTTAGCAACATAGGCTAATCAACATACACATGTGTTAATTAGTAACATAGATTTAAACATACTTGCAAATTAATCCCAACATATGATAAGTGTGAACATGGCATAAGTTTTGCATAAACATGAACATATAGATTTGACAATTGGTCGCATAACTTCACTACATAAACTTGCATAATAAACTACACAATTCTCATAAGATGTTACAATTCAAGTCCATGCTTATACAAATAATCTAATCCAATAGTCCCAAATTTAACATGATAATAGAATCAAGTCACTGGCATAGATTAATATTATAAAACATAATAAACATCATACTTAATAATTCTCAATTCAACATGATAATAGAATCAAATCACAAGCGTATATTAATAACATAACGAGTATCGTACTATTATCATTCCCCTCCTTAAAGGATTTCGTCCTCGAAATCTCCAAGTCTAGGAGAACATATATCCTATCATCCAAATGTCCATCTACTCAATCATCAAACACGAGCATCCATTGTCCTTAAAAGACTTCTAATGCTTCATGATCATATGCATCGTGTGTGTACATGTCCTTATCTAATGCAAAAATCAGGCGGTCTACCGATTCAGTTGACCTCCTTAATGCAAATTATGTAAGTGTCATGAATCCATTATGTATGCAAACTTTTTCCTATTCATAATTCTACATGAGTGCTCAATCATTCAAACAAATGCGACATCCATATGACAACATATTATGCTTCAACCATATACAAACATAAACACATATATGCATATGCAATATGAAGTGACTGAGCCGATCTAAAACCCTAGATTGTGTGTGTATATGCATCCACGAGCAACCACTAGCAAACATTTGCAACCACTTGCAACCATCATCCATAACATGCTTCAATTACATGTTTACATCCAAAGGGGTTTCCACCTAAGGATAAAAGGGTAAGGTCGGGGAGATATACCTAAAAAGATAGATACTAACATGACTTTAAGGAAAAAGAGAGATCAAAAATGTACCCTAAAAAAGAAAAGGGTAGGCTGCGCGTATTCTATCCTCTGTTTCCCAAGTCGCGCCTTCCTCGGCGTCGCTCCACTGAACTTTGACGAGTTTGACTTCGCGGTTGCGCAGCTTTTTCACTTCAGTTCCTAAGATGCGAGTTGGAACTTTCCTCACAGTTGCTTCGCGTTCTACTTCAGCTTCTTCTAGAATGTTTGGCTCTACCACTTCCGCTGACTCATGTAGATACTTCCGGAGGTGAGAAACATGAAAGACGTTGTGAACTCCGGCCAGTCTCTCGGGTAACTCTAACCTGTAGGCCATCTTCCCAATTTTCTCGATGATAGGAAACGGCCCTACAAATCTTGGTGCTAGCTTCCCTGTGGATCCAAAGCGAACGACGTTCCTTAAAGGAGGTACCTTAAGGAAAACCCTGTCCCCAACCTCAAATTCAAGGTCGGCCCTTCTCTTGTCTACGTAGGATTTTTGTCTGTCTTGGTCTGTCTTCATTCTTCTCCATATTAAGTCTACTTTCTCTGAAGTCTCTCGGATCATATCTGGCCCAAGTATGAGCTTGTCAGTAGACTCCCACCAACACGTGGGTGATCGGCACAGTCTTCCATATAAAGCTTCGAAGGGCGCCATTCCGATGGTGGCTCGGTAGCTGTTGTTGTAGGCAAATTCCACCAAAGGAAGATGGTCCTCCCAAGTCCCTCCAAAGTCAAGGACGCAAAGTCTCAAAAGGTCTTCCAAAATCCTGTTCACCCTTTCCGTCTGACCATCGGTTTGGGGGTGATCGGCCGTGCTCAAACATAACTGTAAGCCTACAGCTTCTTGCAGACTCCGCCAAAACTCGCTTGTGAAGATAGGATCTCTGTCGCTAATAATGCTGGATGGTATTCCATGGAGTTGAACTATCTCCTTAAGATAAAGAGATGCTAGAGACGAGGCAGTCCTTCTACTCTTGATAGGTAAAAAGTGGGCGCTTTTAGTAATCCTATCCACTATTACCCAAATGCTAGTGTTGCCTCTTCTAGACCTAGGCAACCCATCAATGAAGTCCATTGAAATGCTATCCCACTTCCACTGTGGGACTTCTAGAGGATGGAGCAGACCGCCAGGCTTCTTCTGCTCCGCCTTGACTTGTTAGCAAATCATGCACTTAGAAACAAAAACTGCCACGTCCTTCTTCATGCCACTCCAAAAGAAAACTCTCTTTAAGTCCTTGTACATTTTGTTCCCACTTGGATGTATTGTCATCTTGGAATGATGTGCCTCCTCAAGAACTTTCTTCACCAACTCCTTTGCCTGTGGGACGCATAGTCTTCCATCCCGTTTAACCACCCTTTGTCGTCGATGGTGTATCTATCGAGGTGACTAGAAGTCTCACCCCTGACGAGCTTATCAACCACTTCTACAAGCTAAGGGTCTTCTCGTTGTGCGGTCCCTATTGAGTCTAAGAGAGTGGGCCGCACTTCTAGCGATGCTAACAGACCGGGTACAAAATCAGAGGAGGGCCTAAAGTCAAAACTGGCTATAAACTCTAGGCTTCGTCTTTCAACAAATAGCGGGCTCAACGTTAGCTTCTTTCTACTCAAGGCATCTGCGACTACGATGCCCTTGCCAGGAGTGTAGGAAATCTCGAAATCATACGAGGCAAGAAACTCCATCCACCTTTGTTGCCTTAAGTTAAGGTCCTTCTGCGAGAAGAGATGCTTCAAAGATTTATGGTCAGTATACAATTCAAATTTCTCACCTAGGAGATAGTGGCGCCAAGACTTAAGCGCAAAGACGATGGCGGCCAACTCAAGGTCGGGGGTTGGGTAGTTCCTTTCATGAACTTTCAACTGTCTTCCGCCATAAGCAACTACCCTTCCTTCTTACATTAGGACAGCGCCTAGTCCTGTCCCGCATGCATCCGTGTATACTGTAAACATTTTGCTTCCATCCGGCAAGGTCAGAACTGGGGCTGTTGTAAGAGCCATTTTTAAGCGTTGGAAAGCAAACTCGCAATCCAAATCCCAAGAGAAAACTAGATTCTTCTTTGTTAGCCTTGTAAGAGGAGCTGAGATTTTTGCAAAATCTCTGATGAACTTCCGATAAAAGCCTGCAAGCCCGAGGAAGCTTCGGACCTCGGTTGCATTCCTTGGTGCCTTCCAATCTTGCACCGCTACTACTTTTGCGGGGTCTACAGCTAACCCCTCTTTGGATACTATATGCCCAAGAAATCTCACTTCTTCTCTCCAAAAGTGGCACTTGGAGAAATTAGCTTTTAACTGATGTGTTCTAAGAGTCTCCATGATTGCCTTTAGGTGCTGAGCATGCTCTTCCTCATTTTTTGAGAAGATCAAAATATCGTCTACGAAGACCACCACGAATTTATTGAGGAAATCTCTGAACACCCTACTCATTAGGTCCACGAAGTAAGCGGGTGCGTTTGTCAAGCCAAAAGGCATGACAAGCCACTCAAAGAATCCGTCTGGGGTTCTAAAAGCTGTCTTATCGATGCTATCATCAGCTACCCTTAGCTGATGAAATCCGATCGCCAAATCAAGTTGGGAGAAAACCGACGCTCCTACAAGCTGGTCAAACAAATCGTCAATTCTGGGGAGAGGGTGCCTATTCTTTTTAGTCAGCTTGTTTAGCTCTCTATAGTCAACACATAGACGGAGTGAACCATCCACCTTTGTAGCGAACACCACTGGAGCGCCCCATTCTGAAATGCTCCGCCTAATGAACCCCTTTTCTAAAATCTCTTTAATCTGCTTACTGAGCTCTTTCCTTTCCCTAGGAGCCATGTGCCTAACAGGCAAAGCAACGGGCTTCGCATTGTCAACAAGATAGATGCGGAAGTATATTTCCCGTTCCGGAGGTAAGCCCTTCACCTCACCAAAGACATCCTAATATTCTCGGACCACCTTAACTGACTGCAAATTCTCAACAGAAGCATCAAGCGATTCAAGATAACTAAGCATAACCACATTCGAGGGATTACAAGTATTTTTCAGAGTGTTACCGAGTTGGGTTAAAAGCCTAACCACTCTTTTCTCACAATCAAGGATGGCACCATTACTGGATAGCTAGTCCATGCCCAAAATCAATCCATACCCCGAGAAGCCCAAAACAAAGGTACTACATCTAAATTCTACACTTAGAATAGAGATTTTAAAATTCATACAGATCATTGACAAATAAGCTGGGCCTCCAATAGGATTGGAGACAACCAAGGGATCCTCTACCATACTAGTTTCTTGGTGCAGAGATTCTACTAAAGCAGATGAAATAAAGGAGTGTGATGCACCAGAATCAAATAAAGTGTGAACTGGGTGATCATAAAGATAAACTACACTTTCTACAGAAGTATTTCTAACTCGCTGTTGCAGAGGAGGTGCCTCCAGTGCATGAACTTGTCCACCCGAAGTGGATGCAGCTTTCTGCGCCTACCCTCGCCTCTTAGGGCAGTCCTTAGCTATGTGTCCTGTTTCTCCATAATGAAAGCAACCACCATTCATCTTTGCCTTCTTCTTCCTGCAATCTTTCACCACATGTCCAACCACACCACAGAAATTACACTTTCTTGTTTCGCGAGCTTTGTTGTTTTTCCCGCCCTTCTTAAAGTCTGTTTTCTTAGGCTGTAAAGCTTCTTTCTCTCCCTGAGACCCTTCCGCCTTTGTCTCCTTCTTGCCTTTATCCTCCTCATGTAGTAACGCCATCTGTACCAGCCTTTCATATGTAGCTCCCATAGGTATATGGGTCATGGCCAGGCTATGAAGCGGCTCATTCAGTCCCTTGACAAAGCGGAGAGCCTTCTTGTGTTGGGTGTTGATTAGGTCCAGTCCGAACCTAGCCAGCTGATCAAACTGGTTGACGTACTCTTTGACGGTCATACTCCCTTGCTTAAGGGATAGGAACCTCTCCATTTGAAGACTTCTCTCAGCTTCTGAAAGGAACTTCAGCTCAAATCTAAATCTGAAATCTTCCCACGTTTCTACTGGTCTTTCTGCATTGGTGACTTCCCACCAGTAGGAAGCCTCTCCTTTGAGCAACCACACTGCCAGTCTTACCTTCTACCTGTCTTCTACCTCAAAGATAATGAAAAGATCTTCGGTCTCTTTTAGCCAGTTCCTGGCTGCTACGAAGGACTCGGTTCCATGAAAGTCTTTCCCACCCATAGCTTTAAAATCTCTACAAGTCTTGGCAAAAGCATTTCCTCTCGGAGGAGGAGGAGGAGGGGGAATTGCTGTAGCTGGGGGAGGGAGATTCGCTGGGCCCGCCTCATTGGCCCTAGCTTCCAAGTACCTTCTAAACCAACCAGGTACAGTCACACCTTCTGGCAGGTTAAATTCTCCCGACATGCTGAAACGAAAAAGGAAAGATTCAAAACGAAGGATAGATAATCCACACGGCTTTGGGGGATTATGCCTTTCTAAAACTATAAAACAATTCTTTTTCTTGAAAAATGCTTCTTTAAATTTTAATTTGAATATAGTTTCAAAAACTTTTTATCTGGTCTGGTAAACCTATGCTCTGATACCAAGTGAAACACCCCACCTCCGTTAAGGTCACTCACAATGGGAATGCCTTAATTTTGGTGGAGGTTTATAAGTAAAAGACACAGATAAAACACAAGACAGATATAAACACATATAAATAAGCAGCGGAAAAACCAACAGACTTTTATTATCATAAATACGTGTTTATACATAACATTTCCAACATTGTCTCAAAACAAACTTCCAATTATTACAACCATAATACTGTCTTGATTTTAAAAGTTATAGAAGCATGAAACATAAATAAAGCTGCATAATCCCCATAAATGATATCCAAAGCCATGGTCCAAATGAAAGAAACCCAAGCAATACATTCTCTCTCTTCAAGCTGGATGAAAAACTGACTAAGCTGCTATGTTTCCTCCCTGTGGACCTGTGGGGGAGGGGGGGACGGAAGAAAAAAAGACGAAAGGAAAATGGGTCAGACATAAGTCTGGTAAGTCTAGCTATATTCCTAGAATGTTAATAATAAAAAGATCATGACTTGCATAAAGTGAGAACAGGGCGATATCAGGATAATAGACTATCCTAGAACTAGGTAAGGTGTCCTAAAACGAACATCCCTTCGCACCCTATTTTAAATCTCTATCTCTGCACCTACTAATTCTTATACCAACAGGCACCCCGTGATTGGGGTGAAGTGATCTCTTTCTCTTTCTTTAAAAGATCGGCTCCTACTCGTATATTCACATGTGTCCTACGGCCCTATATGGTAGATACCTATGCTGGTCCCAGCATGGGGTGTATCAAGTCCCATGGTGGCGGCCCCGACACAATTCTAGCATGCATAGGGTATACTACTGATGCTCCAGTGCCCTGACTTGTCTGCTCCAGAGTGTGTGCATGCCCGTACTCTGTTAGAACCCACACTGTGCACCAATCGCCGTCGCTTTTGACCGCTTACAATCAGCCCAGTAATCGTGCCCCACCCTGCCTAGTTCAGGGTACCATGATACCTAATTGGGTTACTGTTGAAACGGGTCCCCGTTACTAGGTTTTCTAGTCAAACATGTTAAGTGGTTAAGTGTCTGAATGAACCTAACCCCCACCCATCCAAATTATTTAACATGTGGAATTTGGTTAAGTATTTATTAAATTGACTTAACCCTATCAGTCCTAACTCAGCTCTAATTGTCTTATTAGAGCACCAACCTCTCAGATTAGACAGTTATTGTTGTGGCTGCCTGTATGCCGGTTGGGTCCGGGCAGTCTTACGCCACAACTCAGTTTAACCTCGGGTCTTTATTGGGCCCCATGCCTTAACCTCTCACATTGGATAGCTATTGTTGTGACAACTGGACAGCTAGGCGGGTCCGGGCAGGTTTACGTCACAACTCAATCCAACCTCGGGTTAAGCGCGTTCGTATTTTCTAATTTACATTTTAATTATGTAAATTATTCAAATTCAAATTACTGTCACATTCATTTCCAATTAATCTCATCAATTAAGGTAATTAATGCCTTTTTATGCCATAAATCACTTATGTGATTAATGACCAATATGTAAATTAGAAAATATTCAAATTACTGTCACATTCATTTCCAATTAATCTCATTAATTAAGGTAATTAATGCCTTTTTATGCCATAAATCACTTATGTGATTAATGACCAATTTATGGCAAGATTTCCTAAAATTATCATTTTAACCCAACGTTACCCCATCCAATATTAGGCTAACCATCTCAGCCTAATTTACGTTCGCAAGATTTTTGGTGTAAAGTATTAGGCTAAAAACCTAGCCTAATTTAATATACGCAAATTGGCATAAATTAGCATAAACATGACAAGTGTATAACTTTGGTATTGATGGCATAATCAATATGAACATAATAGGGTGTACTTGCAAAATAACTAACATGAACATTATAATGTCATAGGTACAAACTTGCAAAAAGACTAACATAAACATTTTAATGTCATAGGTATGAACTTGCACTTATAGGCTAATTCAACATATATGTGTTTTTTTACATAGGCCATATTAACAACATACATGAGAATTAGCAATATGAACTAATCCATGTACATATGTTAATTTGCAACATAGGCAAATCAACATACGTATATGTGAGTTAGCAACATAGGCTAATCAACATACACATGTGTTAATTAGTAACATAGATTTAAACATACTTGCATATTAATCCCAACATATGATAAGTGTGAACATGGCATAAGTTTTGCATAAACATGAACATATAGATTTGACAATTGGTCGCATAACTTCACTACATAAACTTGCATAATAAACTACACAATTCTCATAAGATGTTACAATCCAAGTCCATGCTTATACAAATAATCTAATCCAATAATCCCAAATTTAACATGATAATAGAATCAAGTCACTGGCATAGATTAATATTATAAAACATAATAAACATCATACTTAATAGTTCTCAATTCAACATGATAATAGAATCAAATCACAAGCATATATTAATAACATAACGAGTATCGTACTGTTATCATTTCATCGCAACACATGATATTCATATTAATTCGCATTCTAAAAATGTAGCTAAACTTACAATCGTAGACGGTCTTGTTTTCTTAGTTCTGAAATTCTGAATTTGCAAAGCTTTCCTTTGGGAAGACGTTGCTTTGATTCTAATTTGTTGTTGCTTTTTAATCTTTTAGTTTGTATTCGCTATGTTGTTCGTCTCTTTCAAGTGGAGGATCCCTTTAGGTCTCAGCAGACAGCATGGTGGCTCCAATTCTTTTTTTTTTTGTGAATTTTTAGTTTGAGACCTAGGGTCTTTTTATAGAGTTGCAAGTTAATTTGAGCCGTCGATGAAGCTAGGGTTAACCCGAGCCGTCCGTTGTAAAGAGAAGCCAATTATGTTCACCATTTCTTTCTTAATGTACATTTACTATTATTTGTCAATCCATATAAATACGTACGCATTAGATACATCTCCCCTTTACACATTTATTTTTATTTTTGTATGCACATTAGATACATCTCCCCTTTACACATTTATTTTTTTGTATTAGCAACTTTAGTGTTAACAGAAATACGGGGTGTTACAAAAGGCATTTCATCTTGTATTCTGGTTGTGTACAACCATTTTATGTTGTGCACTTTTAGTTGTGCTATTCCATTTTCACTATTTATCATGATGTTGGAAACTTTATATTAGCTTGATTAACCCGGTGTTTGTGCACTATCACTTGAGTTATTCATGTTTATGTTAGCATTCGAACCTGGATTGCTTGTGTTCAATGTCATTGGCACCTGGTTTGTATGGAATGGCTGGTCTGACCTGTCATCTTGTACATGCATGTTGACTATCTACTGTTTTGTTGTTCCTTAAGCTATGTGCCTTGTTCATGGTCTTGTACATTCTGTCCTTGACCAAGAGTAACCTGGGATGATCAATGATGTGTCTCCATTCTCTCTGTTTACTTGTACACTTGTATACTACTATGGCATTTTGCATTCGAGTTGTTAAGCTTATGCTTGCTTGTTTGTGGTTTGTCTTGTATTGTACTGGCTCCTTGCTTTTACCATGTCGCACTATCATGATCATTTTGCTTGCACATGAACCTGCTCCTAATTGGCCATGCACCATTGTTATTAGATGTTTCCATAGCCTTGTGCATTTGTGTTGAATGGATGTGTTTGTCATTCTGTTTTGAATGTGTCCAACACTGTTTCCATAGCTTTGTGTAGTTGGAATTGCCACACCATTTTCTACGTTGTGTTATGGCATTGTGGAATGTTGTGTCTACTGCTATGCACAACCTTGTATATATGCACTGTATTGCTTCATTTATCTGTGGTGCCTTGCATTTGAAACTTTAATGGGCTGTTGTCACTAGGCTTGATCATGTGCTGATCATAACACATTACCTTGATCATGTGCTGGTCATGTGCTCTTTACCGTGATCTTGTGTGCAGTGTATGTGGGTGTGTTGTATATGTATATTCTGACTCATTATTATTCTAATGCAAATTAGTTTGCAAGTATAGACGAAGATGATGCATGTCTATTTTGGTTAAGAATTTACTAGGTGATCTACCAGCGAAACCTCACCAAGCTGAAGACTTTAACTCTCTGGTTAAGAACTACAGGGTGATTCATCAGGTGGATGCACTTTAGCTCACGCCGCCGGTTCAGGTATTTATCCTAACTTATGCATTTAACTAAGCGCCAGGGCTAGCAAAGGGGATAATATTAAGTGTCAAATGCTTTTTTCTAAGGTTTAGTGATGCAACATATGATACTTGATATATTATCCTCTTTGCTAGCCCTGGCGCTTAGTTAAATGCATAAGTTAGCATGAATACCTGAACCAGGTGCGTGAGCTAAAATGCATCCACTGGTTACTCACCCAGTAAATTCTTAAGTAGAAAGATAAACCTTTAGCTTGGTGAATGGATTAGTAGCGGATCGAAGTGGTCGATCGCCGAAGTTGAAAAGCAGAGAGTGGTCGCCGAAATTGCTAAAATGCCAGTTTACCTTATTTATTGTAATATGTAATTATGAAACAATATGACTGTAATGTAATGAAACGGTATGTATCTTCTTTTTTGTAATGTAATAAAACAACATGTATCTTCTTTATTGTAATGTAATGAAACAACATGTATCTTTATATATAGGTATTTTTTTCGTTTTGGCCTCTCTTTTTTCTCATTGATAGCCTCGTTTCACAAAAAAAATGCAAATATAGCCCACTTTTGGCCAACTCAGCATTGAGTTGGGCAGAATGAACTGGCGTAATCCTGGATTGCGCCTGAACATGTGTACACTGGCGGAATCCATGATTGCGCTAGTTGTTAGAAAAAAATGCATCGGGGCGCAATTCAGGATTGCGCCCCGATGCATTTAACCTCAACTCCTTCCTCTTTTGTTCCCATTCTTCAACTTCAACTATTCAAACAAAAAAACCTAACCCTGAAAAAAATCAAATCCAAAATTTCTTCAACAATTCTCAATTCTTATTTCAAATATGGCAAGCTCTTCATCACACGAACAAACTACAGGTAATAATTTTAGTAATTTTTCTCTGGGTTTTTCAGCATTTAGGTTTAGGGTTTTATGGATTTCCAACAATTTAGGACTTGATGATTGAATGCACAGAGATACTCCAAAAATTGCTTGTAAAATGAATAAATTAGGTGCAAATCAGCAATGTGAATTTATGGCTTGATGAATGAATGCATAGAGATATAAGTTAGGGCTTGATGAATGAATAAATAGAGTAATTTTTCTCTTGTTTTGATTTATCTTGGCAGTTAATTATTTGTATAGAATTGAAGATTGGTAGTTGTGTATAGTTTCGGGAAAAGCATATTATTGAATTTGTTAGCATTGAATTATTTTAGAGCATGCAGAGATGTCGCCCGGACCTGTAAACATGAGAGTCTTGCACTAAAAAAATTAGATTACTTTAAGATAGCATAATGTGGTCGTAATTTAAAATATATGGTCCTTAATTTCTCTTTGAGACGCACTATGGACAAATAGTGTTGTATCTAAATTCAAGTCCCTACATTTGCAGACACCAAAAAAACTTGTCTTAATACAATCTAAGACTGCCAAATTTGTCTCAAGTAAGTCAATGGGGTTAGGACTTCGTAAAGACAATTAATGCTGCCTTAAATATATACAGTAAAACCCCAAAAATATAGTGATAAGGGAGTCTCAAATTACCATTTTGATATCCACGTCTTCACCACAGTAAGTAATTTAATTTCCGCACAAGCAACAACTTCACAACATGCATATTTCATGCATCGGAAACAATACACATCTGTTACCAAAACTACTACTAAACGCATGTAACATTATCACGTCTCGTTTGGGATGTGACCATTCGAAATCCCGAGTATGGCTCAAATGGCTTCATTATTTGGAGGACTTCGATCTATGCCGTCAGTATACTTGGGGTAGCATGGTGCTGGGATTCACATATGCGGAGCTATCACGTTTGGCTTTGCAGTGCGGCGATTCCATTGAAGGCTGCCTAACATTGGTGCATGTATTGCAATTACAAGTCATTCATTTTAATGAATATTACTTTATCATTGCAATTCATGTTTTATTATATGTACACTCGTATGTAGATTTGGTCTTGGGCTTATCTCCCCGTTGGGAGAATAACTATGAAGCGATCGGATGTTGATGTTTCTTTGCCTTATGTTCGGAGGTACTATTACGAGAATTATAAATTGTACATATTTAATTTTGAAAATGCGATAATAAATTGTCAGTGTCCTTCATAATTGGTTTAGTCGGAAGAGCACATTGTCGTCTCCCAGATGCAATGTTAAGTTCTATCGTAACGAGATCGATGTACTCGATCACGATTTTGTTTCATGGACTCCTTTCACCGATGCATTTCCTCATCTACCGCAATTTTGCGTTGCATCTTTCCAGCTATGGAGAGCATGCGTGCCTTTCATTTGTTTTGGGGATGTTGCGTATCATCTTCCAGATTGGGTGATGAGACAGTTCGGGTTGTCGCAGCATATTCTAGAGCAACCTCCGCACTACATGATTGATCCCGAGAACACAAAGGCCTATCAATTAGCAATCATTTCATGGAATCAGTGCTACAGGTATGTGCAAGAGAAAAGTGATGCAACGGTAAGTAATTTGGACTATTACATATGGTATTGGAACATCACTTGCCGGTATATTATTCTTGCCATAGACCCTCCACTAAATGTTCCACAAGGCGCAGAACCGTACATCCCTAGAGCGCCGCTTGAGTGAAATGTTGTATGTACACTTTGTTGCGACTGCCATGGCTTTGTACATTGGTATTTTGTGTTCTTGTTCATGTCTGTAACTTTGTTAAACTTCATAATATGTGTTTTACAGTCCGAGGGATTTACCATGTAGTCGAGTTGGTTGATGAGTTAGCGCAGGAGGTGCCGGGGCCGTCGAAGGCAAAGTGCGTGAGCATTAAACGCATTGTCCAGTAGATTTGGGGGAAGAACAAGCTTTCAAGGACACCATCACCATCCCCTCCATCTCAACCTCCTGCTCCTCCTACTAGCAGGTCCGCCATAGAGAGAAGGGAAAGGGTTTGGCTTCATCTTCTCAACCGTTACAAACGGAGATCGAACATGGTCCTTCGCAGCCGACCACGTTGCAAGGGCCAACTCCAAGGCCTCCCAACCCTCAAAAAGGGAAAGTGGCAGCATGCAAGAAAGCAGGAAGGCAGTAGTGGTAGTTGCCTATTGATTTTATTCTAACTTGGCATTTTGGTTTTTGTTTGTGTATGTTGAAACGTTTAGTATTGACATTTTGGTGGTTGTTTGTGTATCTTGAAATTTGAAGTCGTGGTCGGATTATTGTAATGTTGTGATGTCTGGTTTGGTTTGAAAGGTTTGAATGTTGTGATGTCGACATGTTTTGGTTTGAATGCTTACTGTAATGTTGTGATGTCGAGTTGTTTTGCTTTGAATTGTTTTGGCTTTATTTTGGCTTGAATGCTTACTTGTTTTGGTTTGAGAGCGCACATGAAATTGCTTGGGGCGCAATCCTGAACTGTGCCCCAGGCATAAATCAAGAAAAAAAATGCTCTCTATTTGCTATAGACATAATCCAGGATTCCTTTTATAACAAACAGAGAGCATTTTTTCTTGATTTATGCCTGGGGCGCAATTCAGGATTGCTCCCCCGGGCAATTTCCTGTGATGTCAACTTGTTTTGGTTTGGTTTGAATGGTTTGAATGCTGATGTAATTTCCGCTAGATATAATAATTGCACTCCTGATCTGTATAAAAATCGAAATAGAGGTGCAGTACTTTTGTTCATACACTATTCAAACAATAGCACAAAAAAAAATTGCGATAATTAAATAAGCAAACACATTTAGACCAACTAATAATACGAACGACCTTAATATAGTCCATCCACATTTTAGAACCAACAATCACATTTAAGTAATGAAAAGGAACTAGAACGAGTGACATAATATTACAAATTACCTAAAAATAGTCCACCATCGCACTTAACATGGCAAACAAACTAATGATTAATGTCAAACTACAACTGTTCAATAACATTTTGGAGACGTCTAATCTCTCGTTCGAGTTCGTTTGCATATACTATTCCCCTTGAGCACAAAGGTTCGTCTATCCATTCTGTGTAATTGCAACCATTTGGATAGGATGGACATTTCTGAATGCGCCGACCTATATTGTTGCCATCTGCTCGAACCACAACTTCAACCGCATAACCGTAGTAGCAATAAACTGGATAAGTATCAACTTCCTATTCATACGGTGGTACTTGATATACCTCTACTTCTTGCCGTGGTTGAGCGACCGACTATTCATATGAAAATTGAACAGGTGGAACTTGAGCTTCATATGGAGGTTGTACGTTCGCATGTTAATATAGTGGTTCATCCTGAGGTCTCATTCGGTTTAAATGTAGGAATTCGTATGCGAGTTCCTGAAGTCTCATTTGTTCAAACGCCTGTTCATCGGAGTCTATAGATGGTGATTGGCCAAGAAGGCATTTTGTATGAGTAATAAAAGAATGTGGTAGCACAAGAATGGGAAAAAACTTCTCCATATATGAAGATGTGAATCCCTTGGTTTTGGTCAAAAAGGTAAAAGTAAAATAGTTGTTGCCTACTACATAGTTGTCCATTGATCAGCGGCCCGTACTGAGTCACATTGACCGGTCAATGTTAAAACTATGTGCATCGGGGCGCAATCCTGAATTGCGCACCGATGCATTTTTTTCATTCTAATACGGGCGCAATCTGGGATTGTGCCATTACATTTTGAATTGTACACGTGTACCTGCGTAGCCAGATTGCACTGGCGCAATCCAGGATTGCGCCAGCGCAATCTAGCCAACTCAGTCGCTGAGTTAGCCAGATTATAAAATGGATATTTAAGGAAAAACTAACACTAGAGGGGGGGGGGGGGGTGAATAGTGTTTTTGAGATATTTAACAAAAATCTAAAATTTATATGATCTACTATATGAATCACACATACCACAGAGATAATTAAGACACAGAATCAAACACAAACTCAATAATAAACAGAAATAAAATGCAGAAAAGGAAAGAACACGCCGGATTTTATACTGGTTCGGATTACTCCTACGTCCAGTCCCATGCAACGCTGGATTGCGCAGAGTTTTATTACTATATCAATATCCAAGTACAACCTCTTGATTTCACGGTACAAGGTTAAGACTAATTCCAAATACCCTTGATTTCCCGGCTACAAGGTTAACACCGCTCCGTTTCCTTGATTTCAAGGCTACAAGGACACACCTTTTCCTAAACAATTACAATAGCCCTATAACTCTTTAATAGCACTTTGATTCAGAGAGTAATGAGTAGAGAGTGAGAAGAGAAGAAGTTTTATGTATATAGAATTGAATTTAGCAAAGTATAATGTAGAAATCATAAGAAATAATAATGATTTAGAGAAAGGGGATGGAGATGGAGAAGAAGAATAATGAAAAATTCGAAATCAACCCCTATTTATAAGATTTGAAAGGTTGTAATGCTTCTGGAACGTTACAAATAGTGAAAAGACACTTCCTTTCAAAATCAAAAATATGACAATTATATGTCGACATGCCCAATTATGTATGTCGACATATCATAGTACAAAATATGATTTCAAGCATTTTTCAAGTGTTTTGATATATATATATATAATTCTAGGATTTCTTGAATTAAAACATAGTGTTATAAATAAATATTATAAAGTAGAAAATCATATGAAAACATAAATATATAAACATATTTATAAAATTATAAAGTTTAAAACTATATAAGTATAAAGTATATAAAAGTATATAATTATATAAATATATATAAAACTTATAAACCATAAAACTTTGAGTTGAAAATCAAAAGGTAATAATAGAGAATAAAGATAGAATTTGAAAATTAGAAAATCAGAAATTGAAAAAACAGAATTTGAATTTGAACCTGGATTGCTATTCAGAGTCTTACATAAACTAGACTCTATTACTGTATTTATCTTAAAATCTTGATTACTCATGAGACTTGGATCATCTCTGAATTCTAAATCTTTTGAACTCTTAAACTGTACAGTCTTCAATATTAATTCCTGTACACAAATCCTGCATATGTGTATACATATATATTCTAGATAAAAGTGTTAGTATATATTTTATAATCAATTAATATTGAAATAAGGTTGTTGTCATCAAAACTCCATTCTCCAACAATCTCCCCCTTTTTGATGATGACAACCTTAGTTTATAAAATATCATTCTTGTCTATACCTGTTAATGATGATCCTTTTAATACTCCCCCTTTCTATATGAATCCTATAAACTATGCCTATATTTTATAATTTCTCCCCCTTTGGCATTATCAAAAAGAAATTCTTGAACTACTCCCCCTAAATCCTATAACTATATATATATATATATATATTTATCTTATAATCATAAAATACTCCCTCTAAATTTATGATTATACAATAATGAATACTAAGTATACAAACCAATCCATGTATCATAATTACATACGTTTATATACAAATCAGTCCAAGCACACCACACCATATTATATACAAGTTTTAAGTCAATCAATCTAAATCAAACAAATTCGAACAAACCAATCAAATCAAATCATACCAGACAATCAAATGTTTCTTGGGACTTCTACCCAACCATCTTCACCAAAGATTGGATCCCTTTTGATGACTTCCCAATCTTCATGTTCTTTGTTGGTGGTGCCTTAGCGAGATTGTTATCATTATCTTTGAAAAGAGAGGAGATTAGCCACGGATCTGCATCAAAATGCTTCTGTTGCTATTCAAACATCTTTATTTGGCTTTATTCAAGATGATGCTGGTTTCGTAATATTATAGAGAGGATGTTCTTGAAGGATTCAGTGTTTCTTCAAGATTTTCACTTAGATTATGAATTAGATTTGCTATAGTTTTGTTAAGAAATGACTAGAGAAGAAGGAGAAATGATATGATGAAGTTTTCTAGAAGAAATAGGCATAAATATGGTTTGGAATTCGTTGGATTTTGAATGGACATGAGTTAGTTATTTAATTTTGAATTTTGAAAAGTTTTTAAAATCTGGCAGTTATATGTCGACATATGCAACTATGTATGTCGACATACCTATTAATTTTTTTTGAAAATTTTCAAATTTTGAATCTTTTAATCTTCTATTATATTATATTTAATTCTAAAGTTTTTGCAGTAACTTAAAGATAATTTTGACATAAATAAAACTCCATTCATTACTTCATTAAAAACAAATACATCCAACTACTTAAGACACACTAAATACGAGATTCAAATACAAATAAAAGTGAACATTAAAGATAAATAAAACTAGATAGGCAAGTTTTCAATGAATGATGAGGAGGAAGATGAGATTCCAAACTTTCTTCCTATCTTGCTCATGAACTCGGTCATTTTGGAAAAAACTCTTTTTGAGCTTCTTTTGATTATTGGCAATCTTCACTTGGTTTTCAACAATCATCTCTCTGGAAATGGTACTAGTGTTGGTTGGACACTCAACACTTTCTAAAGAAATTTCTTCTTCTTCTTCTTCGACTTCCACAGGTGCTTGTTCTTGTTGCATTCGAGCTTGTTTGGCTTCAAATGTCTCGTATAGTCGGAAAGTGAGAGGAATTTGCATAAGGTATATGTTTGAGGAGTCAAACACCTTTCTTGGCACAAATTCTTCTCCATGAAGATCAACTCCAAAGCATTTTAAAATGCAGGCGAGATAAACTCCATAGTAAAGAATGTTCTCTCTTGATGAGGTTTCTATGGGCTTGAATTCTCTTAAGATCATATCGGCCCAATTGATGTTATAGCCACCGATAATAGAAAAGAGGGCTTTTTGGACCTTGAGAGTTAGATTATTAAAGTTTTTGGAACGAAGAGTGATGGTATGTTAAAGGAGAAGGTTTAAGATTCTTGTTTTTGGACGGAAAAAGCGATTTTTGAAATCCATTTGAGCATCGCTTTCAAATATGTCATGAAAAGTCTCTAAATCGGTTTCATCGATTTTGAAATCTGAGCCTATGCTTCTACAATTTAAGAAATTGCCCAAGATTTCAGCATCTAGAACAATTTGTGTGCCTTTGACGCTACTTCAAAATTTGGTCTTCATTTCCTTCATAAAATCCGTGATTGAGATCCGCATAAAACATCTTGACAAGCTTAGGATAACACACTTCGTTGTTATCCCGAGAGTCAATTAGACTCAAAACTTCGTTGTGGTTGAAGAAGAGATAATACCATAGGAAGGAAAGTCTTCAAAGAAAGCGAAAGCACCCGTATTAACTTTAGCATTTGCTAAATAGCTAACAAAGGTTTTGATAGCTTCTTTGTCATTATGAAGATAACCTTTGATGGTTTTGGTTAACTTCAATTTCTGAGATGGACTAGAGGAAGCCATTGAAGTGATTGTTTTGAAGAGAATAAATATGAAGAATATAGTTTGAATTGTAAATGAAAGGTAGAGAGAATAGATGTATATATAGAAATTGAATGGATATGAATTGAATAGGCACAAATTTTCAGAAATCAATGACACCTTCTTAGACCTTGGGAGCCGGTGAAAAGTTGGAGGGAAGTTTGAAAGTTTAAACCTTGGAAAATCAAATTTCGAATTTCAAATTACTGGCTGATATGTCAACATACATGCTTATTTTGAAAGGTCATTTGGTTTTGCTTATTTTTGATTTAAATTATCGATTCATATTTTAGGTTTAATGATTTCCTACTAATTGTAAATATATTTTCATTCTACATGCCCAATCTGAATAATTATTACCAATAAACAGTGGTGGTCTAACAGTGAACCGGCCTTCTATAAAAGAACTATTATTACTAGTTGGTTGCCACTATAACTATTTTTAAAAACCAGATTAAGAACTTTTTGAAAGAGACCTTGCTCTGATACCAATTATTAAGGATTGCAGAATGGATCGTTAAGGCAAAACTAACACTAGAAAGGGGGAGGGGGTGAATAGTATTTTTGAGATATTTAACAAAATCTAAAACTTATTTGATTTACTATATGAATCAAACACCACAGAGATAATTAAAGACACAGAATCAAACACAAACATAAAAATAAACAGAAATAAAATGCAAAAAAGGAAAGAACACACCGGATTTTATAATGGTTCGGATTACTCCTACGTCCAGTCCCACACAACGCTGGATTGTGCAAAGTTTTATTACTATATCAATATCCAAGTGCAACCCCTTGATTTCCCGGTACAAGGTTAACACCGATTCCAAATACCCTTGATTTCCTGGCTACATGGTTAACACCGCTCCATTTTCTTGATTTCAAGGCTACAAGAACACACCTTTTCCCAAACAATTACAATAGCCCTATAACTCTTCAATAGCACTTTGATTCAGAGAGTAATGAGTAGAGAGTGAGAAGAGAAGAAGTTTTATGTAAATAGAATTGAACTCGGCAGAGTATAGGTGTAGAAATCATAAGAAATAATATTGGTGTAGAAAAAGGGGATGAAGATGGAGAAGAAGAATAATAAAAAATTCGAAATCTACCACTATTTATAAGATTTGAAAGGTTGTAACTCTTCTGGAATGTTACAAATAGTGAAAAGACATTTCCTTTCAAAATAAAAAATATGAAAGTTATATGTTGACATGCCCAATTATGTATGTCGACATATCATAGTACAAAATTGAATTTTGAGCATTTTTCAAGTGTTTTGATACATATATAATTCTGGAAATTCTTGAATTAAAACATAGTGTTATATGAAGTAGAAAATTATATGAAAGCATAAATATAAAATATATAAACATATTTATAAAATTATAAAGTTAAAAACTATATAAGTGAAAATTAGGCTCACATCCCTAAAACATTTCAAAATACAGCGCACGTCCCCCCAATGTTGTTTGCAAATCCGGTCCCTAAAATGAAGGTGCTGCTCTTTCTTTATCCCTTCCGCCTGTTGCCCCATCCACTTCCGCCTTTTCCCAGTTTTAAGTAAAAAAAATGCGCCAGTGACTAAAAAAAAATTAAAAAAATAGTAAATATTCCCAGAAGCATTCGCCAAAAAAAAAGTTGCATACATTTGTGCAACTATTGCCAATAGTAGCATACATTCATATAGTGTTTTTCTGTTGAAAACCTGGACCAATATACTCATACATGCATGCAACTATTACCAATAGTCGCATACGTGTATGCATACAAAGTTGAACTGAGATTCATATGTTAAGAGAATTTGCATACATGAATGCAACTATTCTGTATATGCATGCATGCAACAAATTTAAATGGAATGACGGCTTCTGATTATGCGCATGAATGCATGCATGTATTCTGTACAAGAGCATAAATGGGTGCAATAATGTCTAAAAACGGCGAATGCTTGAAAATACAGGTTTGATTTGAATATATACATAAAAGGATGCGTATAATGCTGTTTAGCTGCATTCATGTATGCATTTATACTGCAGTCGGGCGAACTGCTGAAATATAGGCATGAATTTATGCAATTATTTACAAATAGGTGCATCTTTTGATGCAAAAACCTGCTATTTTGCTGATTTTGTGTTATTTTGGGTTTTGACGTGGTTAATGATTGTTTTAACACCTGATTTTTTCAGCATGTACATGTTTTATTTAATAATGAGTTATCGTGATTTTTTTATTATTTTTTTGATGATTTTTTGATGATATTTCTAAAAATAGGGACCTAATTTACAATAATTTTTGGACCGGACTCGAGCCTAATTTTAAAACTTAACAGGAAGCTGTGCCTAACGGACCCTAAGTATAAAGTATATAAAGGTATATAATTATGTAAATATATATAACTTATAAACCATAAAACTTTGAGTTTAAAATCAAAACGTAAGAATAGAGAATAAAGATAGAATTTGAAAATAGAATTTGAAAAAGCAGAATTTGAATTTGAATTTGAACCTGGAGTGTTATTCAGTATCTTACATAAACTAGACAATATTACTATATTTGTCATGAAATCTTGAACTCTTGAAATCTTGGTTACTCTTGAGTCTTGAATCATCTCTGAATTCTAAATCTCTCGAACTCTTAAACTGTACAGTCTTCAGTATTAATTCCTGTATACAAATACTACTTATGTATGTATATATATTCTAGACAAAAGTATTAGTATATATTTTAAAATCAAATAATATTGAAATAAAGTTGTTATCATCAAAACTCCATTCTCCAACATGGTACGTGTGTAAAATTAAAAATGTACTGGCGCAATCCCAGGTTGCACCAGTATTAGAATGAAAAAAATGCATCGGGGCGCAATTAAGAATCACATCCCGATGCACAAAGTTTTAACATTGACTGGTCAATGTGACTCAGTACGGGCCGCTGATCAATGGACAACTATGTAGTAGACAACAACTATTTTACTTTTACTTTTTTGACCAAAACCAAGGGATTCACAACTTCGTATATAATCAAGCTTGTTCCCATTCTTGTGCTACCTCATTCTTTTATTACTCATATAAAATGCCTTCTAGGCCATCATCATCTATAGACTCCGATGAACAGGCGTATGAATAGATGAGACTTCCGGACCTTGTAGACGAATTCCCACATCTAAACCTAATGAGATATAAGGATGAACCACCGTATGAACACGCGAACGTACAACCTCCACATGAAGCTCAAGTACTACATTTTCCACTTTCCAATGAGCAGTCGGTCGCTCAACCATGGCAAGAAGTAGAGGTATATCGAGTACCATTGTATGAATAGGAAGTTGATTCTTATCTAGTTTGCTGCAACTACGGTTATGCGGTTGAAGTTGTGGTTCAAGCAGATGGCAACAGTATAGGCCGACAAATTCAAAAATGTCCATCCTATCCAAATGGATGCAATTACACAGAATGGATAGACGGACCTTTGTGCCCAAGGGGAATAACATATGCAAACGAACTCAAATGAGAGATTAGATGTCTCCAAAATATTGTTGAACAGTTGCGGTTTGACTATAATCAATAGTTTGTTTGACAATGTTAAGTGTGATGGTGGACTATATTTTGGTCGTTTATAATATTGTGTTACTCGTTCTAGTTCATTTGTAATAACCCGGAAATCTGGGCCAATTTAAATTTTTTATTTTGGCAATTTTAGCAAATTTCGATTATTTAAAATGAATTATTTTAAATAATACAGACGGGAAATTTATTTTGAATATGATTCGAACGTATATATTCGTTTGAATCGACGTTAGAATATAAAAACTTATTTTGATTTATAAAAGGAATTGAAAATGGCGCGGTAGTTCGATATTTCGATTTCAAACTTCAATTGAATGTACCGGGTGCAAAATAAACCGGATTTTAGTGAAACCAAAATTATTTGAATCTAATTGATAATATCTTTCCAACAAATCCGAAAAATCAAAATTTCATAGCGGGAATCAAAAGTTATGTCCAGTTGAAATTTCAGAATAGTCGCTATGGAATTTCGGCCATTGAAAATAGCCATTTTGCAAACGACCTCGGAATTCGACGAAACCACTTTTGTTGGATCCACGATGTCAAGTTATTGCTAGATTCCAAATTTCATAATTTTTCGAATCAATATGTGAGCGGGGCAAAAGAAAACGTGTTTGACCTGGAAAATGGCCATATTTCAAACGATCACAGAATTCGATGAAACTAGTTTTGTTAGGACCGTATCGTCAATACGAAGCTAGAAAATATTTTTCGGGAATTTTTCGAGTTTGTATGTGACCCCAGTAAATTGAAATGCGCGTTCAAATTCAATATATATAGTTATATGTTGATTTTGACGAAAACTAATCGAAACGATCGAATTTGCCTATGATACATATCCCATTGTGTTCGGAATGGGGGTAATTAGCTATGGACGACAGACGGTGGGTCCCGTTTCGAGTCCGAAATTTTAAGTTACTTTTGGTGGAAAATAAAATAAAATATATAAAATCCTCTCCACTCCTTTTCTCTCTCCTCCTTTTTACCTTTACCCCCCCTCGTTCATTTCAGACTTAAACAAAAGAAAAAAAACGCACAGTCGAGATCCCGTCCTCCCTCCTCCACATCGCCGTCGAGACCCCTCCGCCCTCCTCCACATCACCGTCGCGGCCCCCCTCTTATACGGGCCGCTGCCGTTCGACACCCCCCTCTCTCGATCGAACCACAACCCCAGCGCCGACTTCGAGACCTCCCCTGACCACCTGCCGCAACTCCAGCCGCCTCCCGACCCCTTGCCACCCTCCGCCTCCGATTGACCCCCCCTTGGCCGACAATGAAGTCCCCCTTCCTTCGATAAAGACTTGTTTTTGGCCAAGGTGAGTTTTGTTTATTTTATTTTATTTAAATCCGATTTATTATAGGTTAAATTAATTGGAATCAGTTTTTTTTAATTATATGAAATCATTTTTTTAAAGCTTATTTATAAATCAGTTTTCAATTTATAAGATATGATTTTTAGTAAGTTAAAAATTGGATCTTTATTGTTTGAGTAGCTAAGGAAAAATATAGTCTTTATGTATATAGTGTCAGAATATAATTTTTACATAATGTAGGATATAAAAATATAATTTTTTTATGATAGGAATGTTAAAAATATAATTTCTATATCATAGGAATAATAAAAATATGATTTTTATCATATGTGAAATATAAAAATATTATCTTTATATATATAATGAAATAAAAATTCTATCTTTATATATGAGGTAGAAATATAGAAATATAATTTTCATAAACAATGGAGCGTTGTAAAAATATATATATTTAGAAATAAAAATAGAATTTTTATTTATTGAAATGAAGCAATAAAAATATAATTTTTTAAATGAACAGCGTGAAAAGGACTGCGGTAGAATTTCAAGTCAAATCCAGATGTTCAGCAGTTCAAAAGCAAAGCACGACGGAGTGGAACCCTCTGTGAGAATTTCTCACTCTTTAATTAAATTTTCCAGTTATATATGTGTACTAGGATGCAGACGGTTTTTAGTAGCACCCGACACCCATCGTCCACAGACCATGGACGGCTTGTATGTTTGTTTGTTTGATTTTGATGTGTAGTTGATTGAGTGATGTGATGTGAAATGAAATATTTTATAGTGGAAAATATTTTATAGTTAAAAATATAATTTTTAACGTGTATATAAAATAAATATTTATAAACAAATCGGACGATTTGTTTATATACACACATTTGACTGATATTGATTGGGACGATAAATTTTACACATCGCCCAACTACACAAATAAAATCTGTGTTTGGTTGTTTGAAACCCCACACGGGTATTGGGATGATATTTGACGTACACTAATCCCGATTGTTTTGTTGTATGTCAATCGATTGATTGACAGACTGTTATAAGCGTTGAATATTTATATTTGATGCTTATACAGTGTAGAATGCACTTTGGATGATGACTGATTATTTGTCATTGTTGACGTATACATGTGTTGTAGAAAATCCGTATAATTAACATTATATGGTAATTGATTGGGCCTCATTCCAGTTTTGAAAAAGAAATATTTGAATAGAAATATTTGAAAAAGAAATATTTGAACAGAAATATTTGAAAAAGAAATACTTGAAATATAATATTTGAAAAAGAAATATTTGAAATAGAATATTTGAAAATAGAAATATATGAAGCCGTGTTGATTAGATGGACGCCATTTTGATGTGAACGATATTTATATCGATTTTGTTCATTTTATAATGAATATCGAAAGTGATTTCAAAATCTGATATTTTGAAAAGAATTAGAATTCGAGTTGAAAGTGAATAGAAATGAATTCGAATTGAAAGTGAATAGAAATGAATTCGAAAATAGAAATGAATTCGAATTGAAATTGAATATAAATGAATTCGAATTGAAATTGAATTGAAAACGAACTAAAATTGAATTAGAAATCAATTTGAATTGAAATCGATTTGAAATGAATTTAAAATGAATTTATATTGGAATATTCAATTTTGATTTGAAATTGAATAGGAAGTTGAAATCGTTTTGAAAACGATTTATATAATACGTTTTGAATTGAAATCGACGAAGTATATATTATATATATTATATATATAGTATAATGGCCTGAATAGAACGCTCCGCGCCGCGGCAGTTCGCGAATTTCGACCATTGACTTCGAACGGATATTACGGGAGATCCGACCGTCGGATTCTCCTAAAACCGGAACCGTTGGGTTCGTATCGAAAAGAGCTTTCTAAGAATATTAGAAATTTGAAATCTAACGGTTGGACTTGGAATTATGCCCAAATCAAATTTGGAAAAGGTCGCTGTAAGTGCAGTTCAATGGCCATTGATGGAAATCGACTGTACGGGCCTTGATAAAATTATTAAAAATAGTAATAATTTGTGTAAAATCATAAGAAATGATTTAGAAAGAATTGGGATGAAAAACTCCATATTTGAAAATATAAAAATAGATTTTTATTGAAATGAACTAGTTTTGAACTAGAATTATAATTCTATTTATTTTTAAATAAATAAGTTGGATTTGAAATGGTTTTGAAAATAACCAGAATTTCCAATATTTGAATTGGAATGGATTTGAGTCGAAATTGTATTCGGAATATTTCGATGTTGGATTTCGTGATGATACAGATATTGTTATGGGAATTTGAAAGATATATATATCGTTATTCCCAATACGACATTTGTTAGTCGTAGAATTTGATATTGAATATAAGCCGATATATTTTCTATTCAGAGCCTTGTATTTAATATCAAATGTGATTTGAGTTTGTCGTGAATGGTGTCTTCATTAACACTGTTCTTGAACCCAGTTGAGAAAAGATTAAATCTTTTTATTTAGATTTAATGAAGTGTACAAATTAAATAATATTTAATTGAATTGATATTGATTTTTGGGTTTATCGTGAACAGTGTTTTAAATAACACTTGTTCTTTAACCCGATAATTAATGAATGTGATTTTGGGTTTATCGTGAACCATGTTTTAAAATGACACTGATTCTTTAACCCAGTCACAGATTATAACTAAGTGGAGTTTTAATGAATCTTTAATTAGATTGAAATAATCGAGAATGGAGTATCACCAGTTTTGCTCCAGGCGATGGTTAAATCTTTAATTAGATTTGAACGTGAAATGGTAATTGAATTTACCGATAACACCGTGGTGTTAGATATGAAGTATTACCAGTTTTACTTCATGGGATGAATAGGTTGGGATTGGGAAATTAAAACAAATGATTACTTCGGTAAGGTTCGTTAATCCCGACTAGTTGAATCGAAATTCAAAAGAAAATTAAAGAATAAATTCAAGGAATTTATCTTTGATAAAGTTAATGGGAACCTTTCCCTATGAATGTGAAATTTAGAAACTAACTGTCGGTTAGCTAAGCAGAATGGTTTTCTGGATATTGATCTGATGTTGGTTTCGGCCTTCTGGGTTAATATTCAGGGAATTATTCTCTTGATTAATTTACGGTTAGTGACTGATGAATTGGAATGAGGCGTATGTTGTGTTTGTGTAACACTTATTTAAAATATACGCGAGTTATTCGGAAAGACCGGGTTTATCCCATTCTGAATAACTGATACGACGATAAGTCGAAGATGAAGACGGTGGTCGAAGACCGGAAGTCTTCACGTTGTTTGGGTGATTACTGATGATCTTGATTGGGTTGTACACCCAAGAAGATGGAAACAGTTGGTGATCGTCCAGACGTACTTGGAGATCGATGGATATGCGGGGTACTAGGTGCCTCCGGTTTCGTTCAGACCCAGAACGAACTTGTAAATGGACTGTGTGTCTGACATTGGATTTTAGTCTGTGTGGTTGATTTCTATTAAATATATATCTGTTTGGCGGCGGAGAATTTATTCTCTTGCTTAACGCCCTTCTCTGAGACGTACGAGCTCAGGGGTTATATACTGATGGATATCAAACGCATAGAGTGAATTGCCTGTGTGGCATGCCTAAGTGGCAAATGATCAAGGCTTCTGTTTAAAAGCAAAGTCTTGTGGTTGATGATCAAAGCACCGCCTGTGTGGCATAACTTTGTGTAACGTGAATTCGCAAGCCTGACACCCCGGTTGTGAACCAGAAACGGGAGAGGACCTCAGGGAGGGCATGCATTTCTTTCTAGCTAGGGTTACAGTGACCTACCAGCCCTGATATTTATATACTTTTCACCTGTGTGGTTGTTGCTGTTGCGAGGCGCCTCGGTTTGATCGGACGATCCGGGTCCGATGGAGCCATTCGTTGGCTCATTTACGCCCCAAAGGGCGGGGAAACGTAGTGTTCAGGCATAATAATCCACATCGGTGGACCGACCCTGACGATCCAAAGGGTTGCTGCGTTCTGATCCTGAGGCTCGGGCTAGAGAGTCTCGAATCGGTTGAGGACTATCTTTTGCCTCGGTTCATAGATGGAAATCCAATTTCCAAATAAGTGAAATTTGTGGTTTTATTTGTAGAGCCTAGTATGGCAACATAGTGGGATGGGGCGCTTATGCCGTCAATGATTGGTACTTATGTTTTGAAGTTGTTTTATACACTATGCACTTATAATAGTATCAAATTATTTGTTTTAAACGTATCAAGCATTCTTGGCTATTATACGGTAAAAACCCTATCCTCCGGCTTGCGTTGCATTGTGTGATGGGACCTGGGTCTTATAATAGCTTCATTTTTCGTTATTTAGCATTGCGCTGTTGTTTTATGCACTGGTGTTCTTGGGAGGAAACCCGTTCCGTGTTATACGGCGTGGTCCCTTGACTTACCTTACTTTGAAAATAAAGATAAACAACTGTTTTAGCTCTCACACCAGTCACATGACTGACCTGGAGTTTATTGTTTTGACATAAACTCTGGGTGCCCCTATTTTGACACGGGCAGCTAGTAGTTTTGGTTTGGTAGATTTATATTCACAGGATCCTGGTTAATAGCTGGAACGATATCCGGAAAGCTTTGTATCCGTATATCTCCTTCAGTTGTGCATTGTATTATTTTCCGCTGCTATGTATTTAAATGTAATTTAAATCTATGATATTTCTGTGTAATATTCATTTATACTCTGTATATTCTTGTAATCTGATGCATTGTTGTAATTAACAATGAAATGTTCTTCCGTGTGCGTTCTGTTGTGGCTTGTTCTCGAACTATCCGCGCTTTCCTCACCAGGGAAGTTATGGGTTTTCACAGTTGGTATCAGAGCTTTGGTTTACAAAACTCAGAGAACAAGGCACCTTAGAACCATACGAAAGAATTCATTAGATATTGGATTAGTAACATCCAACGAGAATGACTCGTTAGAGATACGATCAGTAGTATCCTAGAACGAGTGTGAAGAGTATATTTTTAAAAAGAAACGAATTTTGTTTTGAAAATTTAAAATCAATTATTCGTATTTGATTATTTATTTCATATTGATTAGGACAATCCAATATATAAAGATTTTGCGTATGCGCCTAGCTAGCGTGTATTCGAAGTTTTGATATATTGGATAGATATAGAGTTACACTCTAGTCGCCCGGGGGTGATTCTGATGATTGATATATCATCATCAGAATTTATATTCGAATGACGAACGTGTAATATCTATATATTTCCTATTGACTGGTGTGAGAACCAAAATTAGATAGGGCTTATTGTTGTGATTTTGCATCAAAAATCTGATTTTTAGACTATATATCAAAGTTATAAATTTGAAATGATAATCAACTAATTGATTGCTGATTGTGTTGTTTGATTATAGTTTGATTAATTAAAATGTTGAACCTTTAGCCAAATTGTATCAAATAGTGAATTGTATTGAAAATTTGTCGCATTTGCATGCATATACATGTACTAACATTGAATATGTCATAGCAAAGAGGCTAGAGCAGAAGAATAAAATTTGTTTGCTCGACAAATAGGTACATGTTTACTATAATTTACTGTTTTGTTTGGGTGATGATGATTTTATGAGCCGATTGGCTAGCCGCTTGGCTTTTTCTTTTTCTTTTTGAGATCAGAAGGCCTGTATGGCAATTTCGGGATTTTCCCGTTGCTCCCGGTGCAGGGGAGGTTATGGCGATTTTTTTCGAAAATTTAGGGTGTTAACCAAATTTTTGAAAAATTTGAAAAGTTCTTAGAAACTGAAAAGTTGAAGAACTTAAGCCGTAGTCAAAATAATGAAAGCTGAGTTGATTAGTTAAACAAATTTCGGCTTCGTTCCTTTTCGGGGATGAAAAGTTTAAGTGGGGGAGATTGTAATAACCCGGAAATCTGGGACAATTTAAAATTTTTATTTTGGCAATTTTAGCAAATTTCGATTATTTAAAATGAATTATTTTGAATAATACAGACGGGAAATTTATTTTGAATATAATTCGAACGTATATATTCGTTTGAATTGACGTTAGAATATAAATACTTATTTTAATTTATAAAAGGAATTGAAAATGGCGCGGTCGTTCGATAATTCGATTTCAAACTTCAATTGAATGTACAGGTGCAAAATAAACCGGATTTTAGTGAAACCAAAATTATTTGAATCTAATTGATAATATCTTTCCAACAAATCCGAAAAATCAAAATTTCATAGCAGGAATCAAAAGTTATGTCCAGTTGAAATTTCAGAATAGTCGCTATGGAATTTCGGCCATTGAAAATAGCCATTTTGCAAACGACCTCGGAATTCGACGAAACCACTTTTGTTGGATCCGCGATGTCAAGTTATTGCTAGATTCCAAATTTCATAATTTTTCGAATCAATATGTGAGCGTAGCAAAAGAAAACGTGTTTGACCAGTTTCAGTTGATTTTAATCGACTGGAAAATGGCCATTTTTCAAACGATCACAGAATTCGATGAAACTAGTTTTGTTAGGACTGTATCGTCAATACGAAGCTAGAAAATATTTTTCGGGAATTTTTCGAGTTTGTATGTGACCCCAGTAAATTGAAATGCGCGTTCAAATTCAATATATATAGTTATATGTTGATTTTGACGAAAACTAATCGAAACGATCGAATCAGCCTACGATACATATCCCATTGTGTTCGAAATGGGGTAATTAGCTATGGACGACAGGCGGTGGGTCCCGTTTCGAGTCCGAAATTTTAAGTTACTTTTGGTGAAAAATAAAATAAAATAAAATATATAAAATCCTCTCCACTCCTTTTCTCTCTCCTCCTTTTTACCTTTACCCCCCCTTGTTCATTTCAGACTTAAACAAAAGAAAAAAAACCGCACAGTCGAGATCCCGTCCTCCCTCCTCCACATCGCCATCGAGACCCCTCCGCCCTCCTCCACATCACCGTCGCGGGCCCCCCTCTTGTACAGGCCGCTGCCGTTCGACACTCCCCCTCTCTCGATCGAACCACAACCCCAGCGCCGACTTCGAGACCTCCCCCGACTACCTGCCGCAACTCCAGCCGCCTCCCGACCCCTTGCCACCCTCCGCCTCCGATTGACCCCCCCTTGGCCGACAATGAAGTCCCCCTTCCTTCGATAAAGACTTGTTTTTGGCCAAGGTGAGTTTTGTTTATTTTATTTTATTTAAATCCGGTTTTCTATAGGTTAAATTATATGGAATCAGTTTTTTTTTTAATTATATGAAATCATTTTTTTTAAAAAGCTTATATATAAATCAGTTTTCAATTTATAAGATATGATTTTTAGTAAGTTAAAAATGGGATCTTTATTGTTTGAGTAGCTAAGGAAAAATATAGTCTTTATGTATATAGTGTCAGAATATAATTTTTACATAATGTAGGATATAAAAATATAATTTTTATATGATAGGAATGTTAAAAATATAATTTTTATATCATAGGAATAATAAAAATATGATTTTTATCATATGTGAAATATAAAAATATTATCTTTATATATATAATGAAATAAATATTCGATCTTTATATATGAGGTAGAAATATAGAAATATAATTTTCATATAGAATGGAGCGTTGTAAAAATATATATAAAGGAGAAATAAAAATAGAATTTTTATTTATTGAAATGAAACAATAAAAATATAATTTTTTATATGAACAGCGTGAAAAGGACTGTGGTAGAACTTCAAGTCAAATCCAGATGTTCAGCAGTTCAAAAGCAAAGCACGACGGAGTGGAACCCTCTGTGAGAATTTCTCACTCTTTAATTAAATTTTCCAGTTATATATGTGTACTAGGATGCAGACGGTGTTTAGTAGCACCCGACACCCATCGTCCACAGACCGTGGACGGCTTGTATGTTTGTTTGATTTGATGTGTAGTTGATTGAGTGATGCGATGTGAAATGAAATATTTTATAGTGGAAAATATTTTATAGTTAAAAATATAATTTTTAACGTGTATATAAAATAAATATTTATAAACAAATCGGACGATTTGTTTATATACACACATTTGATTGATATTGACTGTGACGATAAATTTTACACATCGCCCAACTGCACAAATAAATTCTGTGTTTGATTGTTTGAAACCCCACACGGGTATTGGGATGATATTTGACGTACACTAATCCCGATTGTTTAGTTGTATGTCGATCGATTGATTGACAGACTGTTATAAGCGTTGAATATTTATATTTGATGCTTATACAGTGTAGAATGCACTTTGGATGATGATTGATTATTTGTCATTGTTGACGTATACATGTGTTATAGAAAATCAATATAATTAACATTATATGGTAATTGATTGGGCCTCATTCCAGTTTTGAAAAAGAAATATTTGAATAGAAATATTTGAAAAAGAAATATTTGAATAGAAATATTTGAAAAAGAAATATTTGAAATATAATTTTTGAAAAAGAAATATTTGAAATAGAATATTTGAAAATAGAAATATATGAAGCCGTGTTGATTAGATGGACGCCATTTTGACGTGAACGACATTTATGTCGATTTTGTTCATTTTATAATGAATATCGAAAGTGATTTCAAAATCTGATATTTTGAAAAGAATTAGAATTCGAATTGAAAGTGAATAGAATTGAATTCGAATTGAAAGTGAATAGAAATGAATTCGAATTGAAAGTGAATAGAAATGAATTCGAATTGAAATTGAATATAAATGAATTCGAATTGAAATTGAATTGAAAACGAACTGAAATTGAATTAGAAATCAATTTGAATTGAAATCGATTTGAAATGAATTTAAAATGAATTTAAAATGAATTAATATTGGAATATTCAATTTTGATTTGAAATTGAATAGGAAGTTGAAATCGTTTTGAAAACGAATTTAAAACGATTTATATAATACGTTTTGAATTGAAATCGACGAAGTATACATTATATATATTATATATATAATATAATGGCCTGAAAAGAACGCGCCGCGGCAGTTCGCGAATTTCGACCATTGACTTCGAACGGATATTACGGGAGATCCGACCGTCGGATTCTCCTAAAACCAGAACCGTTGGGTTCGTATCGAAAAGAGATTTCTAAAGAATATTAGAAATTTGAAATCTAACGATTGGATTTGGAATTATGTCTAAATCAAATTTGGAAAAGGTCGCTGTAAGTGCAATTCGATGGCCATTGATGGAAATCGACTGTACGAGCCTTGATAAAATTATTAAAAATAGTAATAATTTGTGTAAAATCATAAGAAATGATTTAGAAAGAATTGGGATGAAAAACTCCATATTTGAAAAGATAAAAATAGATTTTTATCGAAATGAACTAGTTTTGAACTAGAATTATAATTCTATTTATTTTTAAATAAATAAATTGGATTTGAAATGGTTTTGAAAATAACCAGAATTTCCAATATTTGAATTGGAATAGATTTGAATCGAAATTGTCTTCGGAATATTTCGATGTTGGATTTCGTGATGATACAGATATTGTTATGGGAATTTGAAAGATATATATATATATATCGTTATTCCCAATACGACATTTGTTAGTCATAGAATTTGATATTGAATATAAGACGATATATTTTCTATTCAGAGCCTTGTATTTAATATCAAATATGATTTGGGTTTGTCGTGAATGGTGTCTTCATTAACACTGTTCTTGAACCCAGTTGAGAAAAGATTAAATCTTTTTATTTAGATTTAATGAAGTGTACCAATTAAATAATATTTAATTGAATTGATATTGATTTTTGGGTTTATCGTGAACAGTGTTTTAAATAACACTTGTTCTTTAACCCAATAATTAATGAATGTGATTTTGGGTTTATCGTGAACCGTGTTTTAAAATGACACTGATTCTTTAACCCAGTCACAGATTAAAACTAAGTGGAGTTTTAATGAATCTTTAATTAGATTGAAATAATTAAGAATGGAGTATCACCAGTTTTGCTCCAGGTGATGGTTAAATCTTTAATTAGATTTGAAAGTGAAATGGTAATTGAATTTACCGATAACACCGTGGTGTTAGATATGAAGTATTACCAGTTTTACTTCATGGGATGAATAGGTTGGGACTGGGAAATTAAAACAAATGATTACTTCGGTTAGGTTCATTAATCCCGACTAGTTGAATCGAAATTCAAAAGAAAATTAAAGAATAAATTCAAGGAATTTATCTTTGATAAAGTTAATGGGAACCTTTCCCTATGAATGTGAAATTTAGAAACTAACTGTCGGTTAGCTAAGCAGAATGGTTTTCTGGATATTGATTTGATGTTGGTTTCGGCCTTCGGGGTTAATATTTGGGGAATTATTCTCTTGATTAATCTACTATTAGTGACTGATGAATTGGAATGAGGCGTATGTTGTGTTTGTGTAACACTTATTTAAAATATACGCGAGTTATTCGGAAAGACCGGGTTTATCCCATTCTGAATAACTAATACGACGATAAGTCGAAGACGAAGACGGTGGTCGAAGACCGGAAGTCTTCACATTGTTTGGGTGATTACTGATGATCTTGATTGGGTTGTACACCCAAGAAGATGGAAACAGTTGGTGATCGTCCAGACGTACTTGGAGATCGATGGATATGCAGGGTACTAGGTGCCTTCGGTTTCGTTCAGACCCAGAACGAACTTGTAAATGGACTGTGTGTCTGACATTGGATTTTAGTCTGTGTGGTTGATTTCTATTAAATATATATCTGTTTTGCGGCGGAGAATTTATTCTCTTGCTTAACGCCCTTCTCTGAGACGTACGAGCTCAGGGGTTATATACTGATGGATATCAAACGCATAGAGTGAATTTCCTGTGTGGCATGCCTAAGTGGCAAATGATCAAGGCTTCTGTTGAAAAGCAAAGTCTTATGGTTAATGATCAAAGCACCGCCTGTGTGGCATAGTTTTGTGTAACGTGAATTCGCGACCCTCACACCCCGGTTGTGAACCAGAAACGGGAGAGGACCTCAGGGAGGGCATGCGTTTCTTTCTAGCTAGGGTGGTGTCAGTGACCTACTAGCCCTGACATTTATATACTTTTCACCTGTGTGGTTGTTGCTGTTGCGAGGCGCCTCGGTTTGATCGGACGATCCGGGTCCGATGGAGCCATTCGTCGGCTCATTTACGCCCCCAAAGGGCGGGGAAACGTAGTGTTCAGGCATAATAATCCACATCGGTGGACCGACCCTGACGATCCAAAGGGTTGATGCGTTCTGATCCTGAGGCTCGGGCTAGAGAGTCTCGAATCGGTTGAGGATTATCTTTTGCCTCGGTTCATAGATGGAAATCCAATTTCCAAATAAGTGACATTTGCGGTTTTATTTGTAGAGCCTAGTATGGCGACATAGTGGGATGGGGCGCTTATGCCGTCTATGATTGATACTTATGATTTGAAGTTGTTTATACACTATGCACTTATAATAGTATCAAATGATTTGTTTTAAACGTATCAAGCATTCTTGGCTATTATAAGGTAAAAACCCTATCCTCCGGCTTGCGTTGCATTGTGTGATGGGACCTAGGTCTTATAATAGCTTCATTTTTCGTTATTTAGCATTGCGCTGTTGTTTTATGCACTGGTGTTCTTGGGAGGAAACCCGTTCCGTGTTATACGGCGTGGTCCCTTGATTTACCTTACTTTGAAAATAAAGATAAATAACTGTTTTAGTTCTCACACCAGTCACATGACTGACCTGGAGTTTATTGTTTTGACCTAAACTCTGGGTGCCCCTATTTTGACACGGGCAGCTAGTAGTTTTGGTTTTGCAGATTTATATTCACAGGATCCTGGTTAACAGCTGGAACGATATCCGGAAAGCTTTGTATCCGTATATCTCCTTCAGTTGTGCATTGTATTATTTTCCGCTGCTATGTATTTAAATGTAATTTAAATCTCTGATATTTCTGTGTAATATTCATTTATACTCTGTATGTTCTTGTAATCTGATGCATTATTGTAATTAACAATGAAATGTTCTTCCGTGTGCGTTCTGTTGTGGCTTGTTCTCGAACTATCCGCGCTTTCCTCACCGGGGAAGTTATGGGTTTTCACACCTTTGCATCACTTAAGTACGATGGTTTGTTCTAAAATGTGGATGGACTATATTAAGGTCGTTCGAAATTGTTAGTTGGTCTAAATGTGTTTGCTTATTTATTTTTTGCAAATTTCTGTGTTTTTGTGCTATTGTTTGAACAATGTATACACAGAAGGACTACGCCTCTATTTCGATTTTTATATAGAGCAGGAGTGCAATTGTTAAAACTAGCGGAAATTAAGTCAGCATTCAAACCAAATCAAAACAAGTTGACATCACAGGAAATTGCTCGGGCTGCAATCCTAAGTTGCACCCCAGGCATAAATCAAGAAAAAATGCTCTCTGTTTTATATAGGTGGAATCCTGGATTCCGCCTATAGCAAATAGAGAGCATTTTTTCTTGATTTATGCCTATGGCACGATTCAGAATCGCTCCCCAAGCAATTTCATGTGAGGACTCAAACCAAAACAAGTAAGCATTCAAATCAAAACAAAGACAAAACAACTCGACATCACAACATTGCAGTTAGCATTCAAAGCAAAACACGTCGGCATAACAACATTCAAACCTTTCAAATCAAACCTAAACAATTTGACATCACAACATTACAATAATCTGACCATGACTAAATGTTTCAACATACACAAACAACCACAAAAATGCCACAACTAAACATTTCAACGTACACAAACAACCACCAAAATGCCAAGTTAGAATAAAATCAAAATGCAACTACCACTACTGCCTTCCCGCTTTCTTGCGTGCTGCCATTTTCCCTTTTTTAGAGTTGGGAGGCCTTGGAGTTGTCTCTTGCGACGCGGTCGGTTGCGAAGGACCATATTCGATCTCCATTTGTGACGATTGAGAAGATGAAGCCAAACCTTTTCCCTTCTCTCTACGGGCGGACTTGCGAGTAGGAGGAACATGAGGTTGAGATGGAGGCGATAGTGATGGTGGCTTTCCAAGCTTGTTGTTCCCCAAAATTGACTGGAGAATGAGTTTAATGCTCACACACTTTGCCTTCGACGGCCCCGACACCTCCTGCACTATCTCATCAACTATCTCACCACATGGTAAATTCCATTGGACTGTAAAACACACATTATGAAGTTTAACATAATTACAGACATGAACAAGAACATAAAATACCAATATATAAATCCATGGCAGTCGCAACAAAGTGTACATACCACATTTCTCTCAAGCGGCGCTATAAGGATGTACGATTGTGTTGTTTGAGGAACATCTAGCGGAGGGTCTATGGCAAGAATAATATACCGGCGAGTGATGTTCCAATACCATATGTAGTAGTCCAAATCACTTATCGTTGTCTCACTTTCCTCTTGCACATACCTGTAGCGCTGATTCCACGAATTGATTGCCAATTGATAGGCCTCTGTGTTCTCGGGATCAATCTTGTAGTGCGGGGGTTGCTCGGGAATATGCTGCGACAACCCGAACTGTCTCATCACTCAATCCGGAAGATGGTACACAACATCCCCAAAACAAATTAAAGGCACGCGTGCTCTCCATAGCTGGAAAGATACAATGCACAATTGCAGTAGAAGAGGACCTACGTCGGTGTAAGGAGTCCGTGAAACAGAATCGTGACCGAGTCCATCGAACTCGTTACAATAGAACTTAACATTGCGTCTGGGAGACAACAATGTGCTCTTCGGACCAACCCACGTATGAAGAACACTGAAAATTTATTATCGCATTTTCAAAATTATATATGTACAATTTATAATTCTCATAACAGTACCTCCCAACATAAGGCAACGAAACATACTTTATCATGTCTAGCAGTCTCTCACACATCCACTGCGGATTACAATTTATAATTCTCGTAATAGTATCCCCAGGTGACCATTTGTAATTATCCACTTGGCTAATGATCGATAAATCAATAAGCATAAATGAATTTTTAAAATTTAATAATAAGCTTATTCAACCCAGTTGATTACTAAAGTTCTAAAACTAAATAAATATGATGATAATATATAATTTTAACAAATTAGCATGTGTTTCGTACACTACAAGAAAAATACCCTATTGCAACTAGCTGTTTGCAACAGGAGACACATTACAGTTGCAGTAAATGATATTTAACAACAGACCTATTACAACAGTTGCAATAGATGAGATTTTGCAATAGACTTTTTCTTCCTATTGCGAAAAGCGTATTTTAAGCAACAGTGCTTCCGTTCCTGTTGCAAAAACATACTTTTGGCAACTGTACTTCCATAACAATTGCAACAAACATATTATTTCCAACTACGCTTTCAAGCACGTTGCAAATAAATATATTTAGCAATTGTTTTCGCCACTTGCAATAGCTGTATTTTTACAACTGGTAAAGCCAGTTGCGAAAAACATACTATTAAAAATAAGTATCCGCTTTTAATGAATAACTGTTAATAATTATTTTAAATAGTTACTGTTAAATGATCAACTACTAGTAAATATATAATAATTAAGATTAATAATAAAACTTAAGTATTACAAAGTGATATTTATAACTGACAATATTAAATAATAATAACTAATAATTAACATTTAAAAATAAAAAAATAAACATTAATAAAAATGTTAATAATAAAAAACTAATAGATAATAATTAATATTTAATTTGAAATATGAGTGTTTAAATATTAAATAAATAATATATAATTAAATAATTAATAAATAATATATAATTAAATACTTAATAAATTGATAATAAATAAATAATCGATAATTGATCAATATTACTATTAAGGGGTAATTAATAATTAACGATTAGTTGCAAAAAAACATACTTTTAAAAATTATTTTTACCCTCACCTTTGGTAAACATAATTACTATTAAATACACAAATACGAAGTAATAAGTAATATTTAGTTATAATTACAGCAAGTATTAGGCACGTAATAATAATTACTTAATATTAATTGATACTTAAATAATTTACCATGGTTAGTCATGAAGTAATAAATAATAAATAAGAATTTATTTTTTAATACTTACTATTAAATAATTAATATTTAATAAGTGATATTCAAAACTAATAATTAATAGTTTATAAATTTTATGTTTAATAATTGATAACAATATTAAATAATTATGAACTAATATTTTCTATGCAGTAATTAATTATAAATAATGGTTAATAAATAATGACCATTCAAAAATTAAAAAAATTAAAAAATTAAGAATTAATAATTAAGACAATATTTAATAATTTATAATTAATAAGCAATAGCAATAATAAGAAGCAATAGTTACTATTTAATATTTTATATTTAATTATAGTTGTTGATAATTATATAAAATACTTAATATTTAAAATTATAATTAATAATTACTAAATAATAAACGTATTTTTATACTTTTACAAATTTATAATTGTGTTTCTTAACTAGCTGCGAATTTTATAATTTTTTATGACAAAATATTATAGTTTATCTATAAGCTCCAAAACCCGTCTTTTAACTTAACTTTATAATTTGTAACTTTACAATAAATGATCTGTAACAACTTATGTTTTCTAACGCTTCCAATAAAGAGATTTTAACACTTGTTATATGGGGTCCATTGCACACAAAATTTTCAATCTTCTCGCCTTCAGCTTCGTCCACCAGCCCTTACCAGTGGCAAAATTTTCGAAATTCCGCCTAAAAGCCACTTACGGTAAACAAATCTCGCACTTAAATCCCAAATAAAAAAAACCCTAAATATAACCACATGTTTTACAATTGAAATAAAACTCAGTCGCATGATTTAATGGCAGCCAGTTAAATCTTCCATTACCCTTTGCTTATTTTGTCGCTGCCACTCTTGCCTTTCCGTTGCGCCTCAACGTCAGCCTCATACTCCTCCGTCTCCGCCTCCCATTCATTTCAGTTGGGTTTTCTGTTTCAGCTGGTGAGTTCTTTTACCTTGTTTAAGAGAAAACTTATGATCCATAAATAAATAAAAAAGCGCGGAAGAATGAGAAAAAAATAGATCGAAGATGAGTCATGATCGCGTGGATTTGCTGGCCTATATGTTAATATGATTTTGTTGTGCGTTGAGATGCCCAGTGAATGTGCAAAAATTAAAATGGAAATGGAACATATCTTGAGCACCATTCTCTTATATAAGGAAAAATGCACTGCTCTTGTGTCCATGTAGATATGAGCTTCGAGTAATGCTTTAATCGTATCTACTTTGCTTCTTTTCCTATGGATTTGGATTCAATTCTAGTGCAGTGTAACGTGTTTCAATCAATAAAGCAGCTTAGATCAGTTATTGAACCTTAGAATTAACCATCAAAATTGTATATTTTGATCGAAAATGTGTTAATTGCTATCGAGTTATGTAGCCTGATTTTTCTGATAGGAAAAAATGATCTTTTATTATGTGCATTTGCTGGTCTATTTATAAGGTCGAATCTAGTTATTGCTCTAGATTTGATTGATGTCAACTCCTTGTTTTGCTTGCCCGATTTAACGGAGATAGTGAACATACAAAACTGGGAAGTGGCCAAAAGGGGCTTTGATCCAGTCAACAAATAAAACATGAAACTATGAGCTCGATCGAGACTATGCTCTGTAATTTTTGATTGAAGAATGAAGATCTTGCAACCGTTCCTCTTGCAGCCATTATTATTGTTTTTGACCGAGCTCATTTCTTTTTTTTATTTTCTATCTTTTGACGTTGACTTTATTTGATCATTCTCCATAAATCATCCAGTTTGTTTTCAAATCAGTGAGACGATAGGTGGTAACCATATGTAATGTTGCTTTTTCTATTATAGGTTCCATCTGGAAATGCAATGTCAGGAAATATGGTAGGTGAGGCTATGGTAGGAGGAAGAGGAGGTCCTAGACCAGTGCATCATAACATGGTTGGGATGCAACAGAGAATGACAGCTACAAACATGGCCCCTAACATGAACATGGCGTCGGCAGCAAGGGGTATGCCTGGTGCTCGTAATCCTGGAGCCATGCCTATGCAAAGGGGTAATATTGCTCAAGACCAATAGCAACATCAGGTAATCTATGAAGTATGCCATCTTTTTTAACGTTTAAATGCATATATTAATGCTAATCTTATCGATTCTGATGATTATGACAGTTGAGGAGAAGGGATCAGGGAATGCAAAATCAAAGTTATCCTCAACAGAAGAGGTGCTTTTGACATAAGTTAGTTCTGTTATGTACAACTTCTAAACACCATTCAATCCACAAATTTCAATCTTAGTTTTTGGTTTCTGTTTTCATTTGTGTTAGTCTGCGCATTCATCTATTCTGCTCACCTCCTTTTCACATTCACATTCCCACTTGTTTTCACATTCAAACCCAAACAACTGCTATTAGCCACCATATTGTGCATTTCATTCTGTTCCTACTAAGCTTGCACTGTTTTAATTTTTTTCAATTTATTCTTCTGTTTCATTCGTTAGCTTGTTGTTTTTGCATCTCTTTGTTTAGTTTGTTGCTTTGCTTTATTTTGTTTATTGCTAGTTCTTATCTTTTTTTTTAAAAAAAAAAACCATTTGCATTTCGTTACAAATTTGTCTTCCACTTTTGAGATGCTGCTGTTGCTTGTTCTAGTTTAAGCTTCTTTTGTATTGTTGTTTCAGTCAGTAATAAAAATTGCACGGTTCTTACGATGCTGGTTTTGCATTGAATCACATTTCATTTGCTAAAACTTTTTTTAAATAATTTCCAAGTATAATAATCAGTCTACACTAATTTTACTATGATAACTTCAAGCTCAAATTGTTTAACTAAATTTAATCAACAAAATCAGCCGTATTTTTATGCAATAGTTTGGTGGTTGGGATTGATTCAGCTCAGCTGATCATTCGTGTAGAATAGCATTCTTGAATCAAAGGTAACGTTGATTGATTTCTCATTTTTGGCACATATCCAACTGATTTGTTCAACTGATTTGTTCTTTCAAGTTAGAAACCGTTGCAATGAAGTAATTGACAATGATGTTATGCTATGATTTTATACTAGTAACCATTTTTGGCACATACAATTTTATTCTGTTTTTGGTAAAATACACAGAATGTATGGTTGCAGAGCAATGATGCTGGAAACAGTAGCAGTAGTGCTTCGGATGGTAGGAGTATGCTTCTTTACTGCAAAACTCTATCACGTTTTGAGCACAGCAGGGGATGGATCCGGGCACTTGAAGAAGAAGCGGAAAATGAGACGATGCATCTGCGGATGTTCATGATAATTTCTCAACCTCGCCGATGGTTTGAGCTGGAAAAGGCAATAAGGTTGATGGTTTGATGGTTGCGTTGATCACATGAATGGTTGATGGTTGAGCTGGAAAAGATAATAAGGTTTGTGGAGCCAATGAAAAATGAGTGATATCAAATGAATGAATGTTGTCTTTGTTGTGGCTTCTAAGTTAATGTTGAATTGGACTCGCCTTTTGAACTAAAAGAAGTGTTGTTTTGGAGAGAGGCATTATTTATGTATATGTATTTGCTTTATCAAAGGATTTCTTCATTTTTTAGTTTATAGATATTGTAACGTTATTTGAATTTTTTTTGATGCTTAACAATGTATATGAAAGTTTTATGTTTGAATCGATGCATAGTACATATGAGTTATTAAATTTTAAATTAATGAAAGCATTGAAATAATCAAATGTTTTTTTTTGAATTTTGCAACTGTTATTTATTGTTGCAAAATGATCTGTTACAACAACAAAAGTCAGTTGCAAAAAAGTATACCACAACTTCTTATTGTAACAGGCAAAAATTGTTGCAAAAAGGGATCGACTTTTTACAACTTTGGCTATACCAACAGGTGAAGGTCTGTTGCAATAGGTCTACTGCAACAGATATTTCCTGTTGCAAAAAGTGTTTTTTTGTTGTAGTGATAGAATTTTAACTTTACAAACTATTAAAGTAGTATACTTAATTATGTTAAAATACACATAGTTTAAGCTATAATCATAAGAAAAAAGACGGATGATTTCCGGATGCAGACGAATTTCAGTTTTTAGGGTATCCATTAATAGCCCTAAATTATATATATATATATCTGGATTATCATGAGCATTGAAATTAGAATTCGATTCTCTATTTAATTGTGGACATTATAGAGTGTGGATGGGATTCATATACTTACTTAGTTGTTTACCATGAAAAAATAACATAAATATTTTCTATAAAACAAGTCTACAAAAAGAATTAAGAGAATGATTTGAGATTTTCCAATCTCTTCATGTGCAAGTACTTTTTTCTTTTTAATTTTAGTATACAATATATCGTTTAAAACGATTTATAGGGGAGATAGAGTGAATTTTAAATAACATCTAAGATGAAGTTGAAAGCATGTACCCGTAGTTATATAAATGAACTGGAATATAAAGAAGATCCGTATCAATAGCCTATTAGTTTGTCTTACTATGAAATACTTACTATGTTTGCATCCCAAGCAGTCATAATAAATTACTAGCGGCATTAAATACACTGCCAATTAAGAAATTTTATAGTAAAGGTATGTGAAACAAAGACGACTACTCTCTGGGTCAATGACAAGTAGTCTGGGTATGTTATGGGCTTTGTTAGTCAAGGGTCAATGAATGCATGTTTTGTGTGGATAAGGAAATAGTGAATAAATTTGATAAAAAAAAAGTTCTTTTTGTTAATGAACCTTTTATAGAAGGGTTTCATTGAGCTTGCTATCATCTAATCAGTGGTGAATTATATTAAGCCCATAGAGAGCAGCTAACAACTCTCAAACATCTTATCATTTACAAAATAGTATATCGTGTCTTATTAGTGATACTGGGATTAAATAAGCATGTGATATATTTTAGACCAAGTTCCCACAATTAGTCATAGTTGGTAAAATGATGTATAATATTTTTGTTCATTTTCAATTAAGCATGTGATACATTTTAAGTACTCTTACGCTGATTTGCATTTGGAGTTCAGTAAGTCCAACAGGTCATTGAGTCCACATCAAGGAATGACTTCAAATGCACGTTTGAGTGGGACTGGGTTGTTCTGGGTTGCAAGATGGCAGTGGAAAGTGAATGTAAATACATTTGTCAGTGCAAAACAAAAGGGGAGGAATCTGATGGCACAGGGAAAAGGTCTTGTGGATATTCATTTGAAGCATGCCTATGACAATTTTCACCATAGGTAAAATCAAATTTTTGTCGATTGTTATTCTCTCTGTTCTTTATTCCAAAATATTTAGTAACCAACATCACTGGTATAACCCTGTTTATCACATGAATTAGATACAATTTACGTTTGTTATTAGACATCCGATATTTGTTTGTGGTTATTGCGTGTACACATGGTTTCAAACGGAATGCTATATTAATGATGTTTCTAACAAATTTGGAAGATACTACTGTATGGGCTTCCATGAAAGATTGCGTTTCTACATTAGTCGGACCAATGTTCTTTTGTCCATTTTAGGATTAATAGAGCATTTAACAGCTTGAAGATTTTTTTACTGTTCTTACACTTGACTTCCTGAATAATAGGGAAGATCTGAATGTCTTTGCAATAAGATACATAAGTTGAAGTCAAAAAAAATTCATGCCTGTGTCACCTTGAATCCAAATCCAGGTAGCAAAGGATCATGTAGAGGTCTTCGTCCTAATATATATATATATATATATATATATCGGAAGAGATCCTTAGTATGTTAACTATAGAGATTTGCCGTATGTATTTGTTGTTCATGCTATTTTTTGCTTATCTGGACATTAAATGATCATACAGCTTCTCAGACCTATCACAGACGAGTACAACCTGCAATCTGGACAGTATTAAGCAATGCCTCATCATGGTACATTTAAGCAATCCCTTAACGATGGCATTATAGAATGAAGTTGTTTTTCTATTCCTTCATAATATTTACTGTTTTATATTTGTTGCATAGTTGGACATCTTTGTTTGTAATTTCTTTTGTGAAAATTGTTGTGGAGCTGTTAAGTTTAATGTATCTTCTTTCTTTAATGTTGTACAGGATTTTTTTATTAGTAGTATATGTGACCTCTTTCATATGTATATAAATTTGCAGTTTTTGATGGCATTGATTCTCTATGATTTATGTTTACAAAATTGAAATTGTACATTGTTGTAGCAGCTGTCTGTTTACTGTTTTTGATGCATGAGTCATGCTGTTTTATATGCGTTTTTTGAGTGTTGTCTGTATGGTTATGAATGAACTATACTGTTTATATGAATGAAATATGCATGTAACTATGCTGTGTTACATGCGTTTACTAGTAGTTTATGTAACAGATGTGTACTGTTTCTGATGCATGAAATATGCATGCTGTGAAGTTGCTACTTGTGTGGAAATTAAATTACTTACTGTGGTGAAGATGTGGATATTAAAATGATAATTTGTGACTCCCTTGTCACTATATTTTTGGGACCTTACAGTATACATTTAAGACAACATTTTTTGTCTTTACGAAGTCCTAACCCTGATGACTTACTTGAGACAAATTTGGCAGTCTTAGATTGTATTAAGACAAATTTTATTGGTCTCTGCAAAATTAGGGACTTGAATTTAGATACAACATTATTTGTCTGTAGTACGTCTCAAAGAGAAATTAAGGACCATATATTTTAAATTAGGACCACATTATGCTATCTTAAATCAATCTAATTTTTGTAGTGCAAGACGCTCCCGTTTACAGGTCCAGACGACATCTCCGCATACTCTAGAATAATTCAATGCTAACAAATTCAATAATATGTTTTTCTGAAAACATATACACAGCTACCAATCTTCAATTCTACACAAATAATTAACTTCCAAGATAATTCAATCGAAGCAAGAGAAAAGTTACTTTATGCATTCATTCATCAAGCCATAAATTCACATTGCTGATTTGCACCTAATTTATTCATTTCATAAGCAATTTTCGGAGTATCCATATGCATTCAATCATCAAGCCCTAAATTGTTGGAAATCCATAAAACCCTAAACCTAAATGCTGAAAAACCCAGAGAACAATTACTGAAATTATTAACTGTAACTTGTTCGTGTGATGAAGAGCTTGCCATATTTGAAATAACAATTGAGAATTGTTGAAGAAATTTCGGATTTGATTATTTTTAGTATTAGGGGTTCGAATAGTTGAAGTTAAAGAATAGGAACGAAAGGGGAAGGAGCTAAGGTTAAATGCGTCGGGGCGTAATCCTGAATTACTCCCCGATGCATATTTTTTTTGTTTATTTCTAACAACTGGCGGAATCCTGGATTCCTCCAGTGTACACCGTGTTCAGGCGCAATCCAGGATTACACCGCTCATTATGGCCAACTCAGCGCTGAGTTGGCCAGAAGTGGGCTATATTTGCATTTTTTTGTGAAACGAGGCTATTAGTGAGAAAAAGAGAGAGGCCAAGACGAAAAAAAATACCCTGATGAAGTATTTATTACAATGGTTTCGTTTTCCATTATAATTTGTCAAATAGAGTTTGTATGATATTCACTAGCCTTTTGTATATATTTGTATTTATAGATAATTTAGATATGGTTTATATTTGTATCTAGTAATAATTTAAATACAGCTTAAAGCTTTATGTTATTTGCATTGAGATATGGTTTACAGCCGTATCTATTTAAACTTTAGATACTACTTATAGTCATATCAAATTTTGTTTTTGATATGGCCTATGGGCGTATCTAATATTTAAACATTTCATTTTTTGATACGACTTATAACCATGCCTAAGTGCATTAGATACAACCCAAAACATAGCCGAATTTGCATATATGGTGTAGTGAGAAACAAATTGCAAGCTGAAAACTAGAAGAAGAAGAAGAAAAAGTAGTGAGAATGAAATTGCAGCAAGGGCATTTTTGGATTAAATGGGGTGGATAAAGAAAATGCTGGGTTGCACATTTTATTTTCTAGTTAGTGGGGGGTGAAAAGCAAATAACGGGTGTTAACAAAACTGGAAAGAAGATTGTTTAAACCAAAAATGGCTTAACACCAAAGGTACGTAAATCGTACTTCACCAATATGGTTAGGAATTAAAAGGGCCACAATCGCAAAATAAACGGGAAAAAGTAAGTAAATGCTCAAGGATTTTTATAGTGGTTCGATCTAGAGTAGATCTACGTCCACTTTTGAAGCCATTTTATTATCATGTGAGAAATTTGCAAAGTTCACCATCTCATACATCTAATTTTGGCTCATTCTCTCTTTCTTCAATGTTTTTCTTCTCTTTAATGACTTGATTCTCTCTAGACCGTTATGGAAGTGGTTGGATCCTTTGAATGCGAAGAGCGTGAGAGTGTATGCTTCATGGTTTGATCGCTTAGAGGATCAACGAAGTGTATATGGAGATTGAGATATGAATCGAAGCTTTAAGGATGATTAATGTCGGCAAGAGAGAACTTGAACGGAGCTTGAGAAAATGGAAATGATGGATCTCGGTTTGGAATGGTAGATCTGGACTAGGAGATGGATGGAGAGAGCTTGAATCGATCTCTAATGGAAGAAGAAGGAGACTTGGTCCATTTGATGATGGAGGAAGACGAAGTGAGCCTTGGCGGCCATTAATGGAGTTTGGAGTGAGCTTAAAGTGCTTAGGAATGGTGGAGAGTTGATTTGGGCAGCCCTTCAGGGTGGAAGAATCAGTCCCTTGAAGTGTGGTGAAAGGGGGTATTTATAGAAGAAGTTTGGACAGGTGGCAAAGTCGTAATTATGATGTACAGGGTTCTGGTCGCACACTGGTGTATTTACAGAACTGCCACTGGCCAGCTGGACCCAGCTGTGTACAGCTGGAAATAGTTGGCATGATATGCGCGACCATACCCATGAATGAGCGAGCGACCCAGAAATTCATGTGCGAGCCTTCCATATTTAAGAACGAGCGATCCAATACAACTCTCGTGACCGATCCCATTTCACATGTTTTGCCACTTTTGTTGGAGCCAACTAGCTCACATGCTCCTTTGTTTTCACCAACATATATTATATTATCACGTTTGTCTTTTAGTGCTTTATGGGAACAACATTTACACATAATGCCATTGCTATCCCCTTTTTGTTTGCACAAATCTGCTCGTTCAAATGGGAAGCCGCTCAACCGACCATCTCTAGAAGACTGCACGACCTCCTGGGATAAAGACTGCTCAATCCTTCACATGCATGGTGCTCGACCAAAAATATAGTGAGCGGCCAGGGATTGCTCAGCCGCTATGCAGATGCTCGACCACATGGAGGTTGCTCGACCTCGCATGTAGAGTTGAGCTCGACCTCTCCAGTGTTCGACTATGGCAGGTTGCTCGACTTGGGTGAAGTGCACGACCTGGTTGAAGTTCGACCAGCCTGCTTTATGTTGCTGCTGTTGGATCCAAACTTGCTGAGCTAGGTACTTGCACTCGAGATGTTTGATAAAATGCCCAAATGGGTTTTTGGTAGTTAACATTTACCCCTCGAAGCTTGTATTTTTCGCTTGCAGGAAATGCGGGCTTTGAACTGAACACTGCTGTTGATTTACTTTACACTGAGATCTAGTTATAGCTTTTCATTTGCTATGGCATATCATACATTGAACTCATATGCTTCATACTATCTATTTTGTAATTAAAACAAGCAATTACACGATTTTGGATTTATACTCACCATCAACTGTCCATATTAATAGTGGATTAGTTAATGATTTATAGCGAATTTTACTTTTGAATCGAATAAGGTGTTTGTATAGGGTTGTTTTATTCAGCTGGTTTATAACTCGTCAGAGATCATATGCACAAGCATGATATTCTAATTCGAAGTCATGTTACCACTTAAGGTCAACTAATCGACTAAGCCGACTGTGGATTTCAAACGTCATCATTTTGACTGACTTATATGGTGGTGTACAATATTTCCCATTTGGGAAATATGTAATTATTATTTATTTTCCATGCTCCATCTCGGAGAAGTCTTTAATTATTCGTGCCCTAGCTTAGGAGGACTTATATATTATGCCCCCATTGGGGGAGGACTTTGGATTCTGTTTCCCTGCTTAGGGAGGACTTGGGATTTTGTGCCCCCGCTCAGGGTGGTCTTGGCATTTAGTGCCCCCACTCGGGAAGGTTTTGGGATTTTCAATTTTGCCCTTACTATGGGGGGACTTCATTTTGCCTCTTCTATGGTAGGACTTTGATTTACCCTTGCTATGGAGGGTGCCCTTGCTGTGGAGGGACTTTTACCCTTGCTATGGAGGGTTCCCTTGCTATGGAGAGACTTTTACCCTTTCTATGGAGGGATCCCTTGCTATGGAGGGACTTTATTTTGCCTCTGCTATGGGAGGACTTTGATTTGTGCGCAGTTCCACAAGGTGTCCATTAGTCGTCGTGTCGGAAACGCTTAACTATAGTAAGTGATCGCAGCCGGACTAAGAGGCTCTCTTGACAGAATTTTGCAGGGTTTGGCCATTCTGTGGAGCGAACGTCGGCCTTCTGCTAGTTGCACTTGACTATGGCAAGTGACCGCAGTTGAGCACGGCTGCCCTTGGAACATGCAACCTCTCGGTATTGACTCCACATCCGCTTACTGAACTCTCCACCATTTGTCTTTTGGCAACTCCTCTCGCTCACTTTCCAAGATGCTGCTTTTAATCGTTACATTTATGCATGCTGATGTTTTTTTCACTCGCCGCTTGAGTTGGTGTTATTGGGGTTTCCACATCGCATTGGGTTTCGAGGAAGCAAGCGTTTGTCGGATAGCCTGTAATAAGGAATCATCTTCTAGCAAATTTTGAATTATCTAAATTATTGCAAGTAAGAGATTTACTTAGCCAAATATGTTGTTAGTTACAAAGCAATTGTTCAGTGCATCACTTGCAGATTATTACGGACCGTTTACAAGTAGTTTTGAATATAACAGAAAGTAAAATACGAAGTAAAGCATGAAACGAAGCAGGAAGTAAGCAGGAAATAGGGCGGTGGCGATGCTGATCGCTTATTCTAGGCCATTGAAATTTGGAGCACCATCAAAAGTTATAAGTCGATGATCGGCCTCGGATTGGCTTGAGTAGGAGCTCCGTTGTTAGGACTGGACTGATCATTTGATGTTCCTTGCCCCTGGGGAGTTGCAGAAGGATTCATGGCTTGTGGATTCTTTACATACTATTGCAATTTGTTTTTCTGAATCAACTCCTCAATCAAGCTTTTGAGGTGCCTACATTCGTTTGTATTATGACCGCATTGGTTATGGAACCTATAGAACTTTCCCGAGTTTGCTGCCTTCTCGCCTATCCTTGCCGGCCTTGGTTCCGCATATTCTTCATATTTTTTCGTTGCCAGATAGATATTTTCAGGGTGTCATTCTGAGGTGTTAGTTCCGACGAGTCAAGGAAACGAAACTTCTTATTAGCCTTGTTGTTGTTCCCGTAATTAGCTCGCTTTTTCCCCTGAGTATTTTTCTGATTGTATTGAGTAGCAGCGTTTTTGGAAGCTTCAAGAAGTTGGTTTACATCAACAATCTAAGGAGATGTAGGCTTATTATCCAATCTCATATAATCCTCGGCCTTTTTATAGAATTTGTCAAGCGTGCTTGGCTCTTCCATTTTGATCCATTCTCCAAATTTGTTATTCTCATCTATAGCGCCGATTAGAGACATTAAGATCATACGGGGATCTGGATTCCCTACTTCGAATACAGCAACATTCAATCTTTTGAGAAAACATTTGACATATTCTCCTGGGTACTGCTTCATTGATGCAAGAGAAATAACGTCGCTAGCCTTCGTAGCTTGCAACCAGAATTTCTATTTGAATTTCAGAATCAAATCATCAAATCAGTTGATGAATTTGGGCGACAACCTTTTGAACCATAACGACGCGAAACCTTCTAGATAGAGAGGGAAGTATAGGCCTTTGATCTCGTCTACTGCTTTGGCTCCATTCATATACCATTCATACTTGTATAGGAAGTGATTCAGATCAGAAGTCCCATTGTACGGAGGCAGGGTAGGATGGGTAAACTTCTTAGGGAATTCAGCTTTGCGGATCCTCTTCATGAATGGATTTTTACCAAGGGATATGTCCAATTCCCTTTCACTATCCTCGCGAGGCATGTTATCTTTAATTATTTGTTTTCCTATATCCGCGATATATTGCTTCGAGTTGTGTCGTTCCATAGAGCAGGCTTCGATCTCTTTTCCGGATGCTCGTCGTGGCGAGCGATCGCGATTAGAGGATCCAGGTCTTTTACTTCCACTATGGGAATGGTTTTTAGCTTTCAACTTTGAGTCTTTGATAGTAGCATCATCTTTGTCAACAAGTCCTTCCAAGTTGTCATTATGATGATTGGAGGCTGATGAGTTTGCATTCCCTTCAAGGTTGATATGAATTTTCGGAGGAGGAGCGGGATTTGCTTGAGCGTTTAGAAGAGCAATCATTTTATCCATTAAAGCTTGATTGGCCTCCATCAATGTTTTATTAGCATCAATCAAAGCTTTGTTGGAGGCTTCCATTCGCTGACCCAAGTTATGACGATGGCATCTAATTCGGCTCTGGTTATTCTGGCTCCACTTATTGAGTTTTCTCCAACTTCAAAGCGGTTGGCGAGTGGTGTAGTCTCGTTGTTAGCAACGTTGTCATCTTCTTCAATGGCTTTTCTTGCGGTCTTCTTAGATTTGGCCATTATTTCGGACAAGGGTCACAACCTTGTGGGGGAGGATTCTTCAGATAGCCTTAAACGTAGTAGATTTGGGGAGTCAATGGTAGAAGCAGACTTAGAACTTCAATGGTAGGCTCTTAAGACTGAGAGAAGTGTGAACAAAGGAGATGCGAATCGGGACCTATAGTGGGTGTCAAATGTTTAAACCAAAAATGGCTTAACACCAAAGGTACGTTAATCATACTTCACCAATACGGTTAGAAATTAAAAGGAGCCACAATCGCAAAATAAATGGGAAAAAGTAAGTAAATGCTCAAGGATTTTAATAGTGGTTTGATTTAGAGTAGAACTACATCCACTTTGGAAGCCATTTTATTATTATATGAGAGATTTACAAAGTTCATCATCTCATACATCTCATTTTGGCTCATTCTCTTTTTCTACAATGTTTTTCTTCTCTTTAATGACTTGATTATCTCTAGACCGTTATGGAAGTGGTTGGATCCTTTGAATGCGATGAGCGTGAGAGTGTCGCTTAGAGGATCGACGAAGAGTCCATAGCGATTGAGATGTGAATCTAAGCTTTGAGGATGATTAATGGCGGTAGGAGAGAACTTGAACGGAGCTTGAGAACATGGAAATGATGGATCTCGGTTTGGAATGGTAGATCTCGGCTAGGAGATGGCTTGAATCGATCCCTAATGGAAAAAGAAGGAGACTTGGTTCATTTGATGATGGAGGAAGATGAAGTGAGCTTTGGCGGCCATTAATTGAGGTTTGAGTGAGGTTAGAGTGCTTAAGAATGGCAGAGAGGTGACTTGGGAAGCCCTTCGGGGTAGAAGAATTGGTCTCTTGAAGTGTGATGAAAGGGGGTATTCATAGAAGAAGTTTGAACCAGGTGGCAAAGTCGTAATTATGATGTATAGGGTTCTGGTCGCACACTGGTGTATTTACAGAACTGCCACTGGCCAGCTGGACCCAGCTGTGTACAGCTGGAAATAGTTGGCATGATATGCGCGACCATACCCATGAATGAGCGAGTGGCCCAGAAATTCATGTGTGAGCCTTCCATCTTTAAGAATGAGCAATCCAATACAACTCTTGTGACCGATCCCATTTCACATGTTTTGCCACTTTTGTTGGAGCCAACTTGCTCCTTTGTTTTCACCAACATAAATTATATTGTCACGTTTGTCTTTTAGTGCTTTATGGGAACAACATTTACACATAATGCCATTGCTATCCCCTTTTTGTTTGCACAAATCTGCTAGTTCAAATGGGAAGCCGCTCGATCGACCATCTCAAGAAGACTGCACGACCGCCTGGGATGAAGACTGCTCGATCCTTCACATGCATGGTGCTCGACCAGAAATATAGTGAGCGACTAGGGACTGCTAAGCCGCTACGCAGATGCTCGACCATGTGGACGCTGCTCAACCTCGCATGTAGAATTGAGCTCGACCCCTCTAGTGTTCGATTGTGGCAGGTTACTCGACCTGGGTGAAGTGCACGACCTAGTTGAAGCTCGACTAACCTGCTTTATGGTGCTGCTGTTGGATCCAAACTTGCTGAGCTAGGTACTCGCACTCGAGATGTTCAGCGAACTAGTGGCCGCACTTGAAACAAAAGTTTTTCCCTATCTGATGCCAATATTCAGCCCAAACAAACCGTTATCAAACCCAAACATCACTCCAAGTACTTGAATTGTAATCCATGAATATATACTGATATATATACAACATGTGTTAAGTTACTTTGGCAATGTGGGACAAATTGTTTTTTTAACCCTACCTAAGTTCCACCACTGTAGGATTTTCCTTGAGTTTTGGTTATCGAAGCAGAACATATCTTAAAGAAGATGAAGTTGGTTTCAAGATGATGAAGTGATTCGTTCTCATTCAACCAGAGAAGCAATGCAACATGGTTAGTTGAAGAAAATCGAGACTTGGATTAATGATCTCAAGATTCCCTAGTAGGCAAAGTCTTATAAATCATAATCGCTTACCTTTTGATGTGTAGTTTCTTTCTTTTAATAGCTTTCGAAATGGGATAACTTTAAACACTGTTATCCTGTTTTGTAAGTGAGCGAAGTGAGGCTGTTTTTCTAGATCTAAGATGTACATCTTTGACAAATATGCTTTTTGTCTAAGGCAAAGGCAGGTGGATTGTGGAAGACTTCTCCTTGTTAATAGTCATAATGAAATTTCTCGAGATGCGAAGTATGTACCCACTCGAAGCAAATAAGTTGATACTGTTGTGAAATGCCCTCTCAAAGGAGTACTATCAAGAGGTATGGCATTATTATGATGTCTCTGCAATGTTTTCGTAGAGCTAAGCATCCTTTCTTTTCACAAGGGAAAAATATTTGTTGTGTAACACTCAAAGCCGGCTCTAGAAAGTAGAAAAATGGGGGTTGCCGCAGGCAAAAAGGGGAAATTTTTCCGAATCAAAAGTTAGAAAGCTTAGGAAAAGAAGTTACTCCATCTGCAGCTTGGAGGAATTGAACTCCCCGCCACCAACACTATAAGTACATACCAACGCAACCAACTCAACCAAAAACTCTTTTAGTAAGATGCATACATCCTGAAAATATAATTATATATTTTTAATTTACTGCACCACTGTAATGTCCCGGTTTTTAAACGACTTTGTTTAGCAATAAACATTGATTATTATGAGTTAATTGAATTGAAATGGAATTAAATTATAATAATAACAAACTTAAACGACTAAAGAACTTGTGTAAATATATATGGATGAACAAATGTATGTATATAGTGATATGTACATAATTGGAGTTATGTTTCAGCATGAAATACATAACAAAATCCTGCATCTAAAATCCTAAACACTAGAATCTTTACATACACATACATTTATTTATAACATAATGATAATGTATGTAATTTATTACTTAGAGAATGAAGATGATCTCTAATTAAGAGGTCATGTAGACAATAGAATTGGTAACTCATGCAAGAAACCTACAACAACATATACCCATAAACATTCAAATGATGAACACCACGTGTTTGTGGAAATGCCACAACGAGTAAAAACAAAAGAGTATTGCCCATGGTCAACGTATTAATGTGATTTAACATTGAAATAGTGGCTGTGATAACACACAAGCCATTCCCCTAAAACAAGATCTACCAATTTTAATGAATGAAAGATCTTTTAGCTAATATCATGTAGTAGGATATCACAGCTAGTTTATTTAATTACAATAGAAAATCTGTTTTATATGATTACAAACCCAAGAATACGCTTGAGGCTATTTTGTGCTTTTATAAGGCATGGTCTCGAAATAGTATAATATTTCTAGAAGCTAGATAAAGACAGGAAGAAGTAAATATCTAATATATAATATTATTGTCGTGCATGTATTCTTTGAAACCAAGGGATGAATGCCTAAAATCTAGTATTTCTAGGAGCTAAGATTAAGACAGGATTGCAAGAAAAATATATGATATATTGTAATCAAGACATGCACAATCTACAACCAAGTCAAATAGAGGGCTGGAAGTCTAAAGCCAAAACATACTGTGATTGGAAATGTTATAAAATTAAGACCTATAACCAATTATTTAAATGTTTAGTTTAATGTTAAAAAATTTCTATAAATAAGCACCTTAGATTCCATACTTTCTCACACAAACACTGAGTTCAAGAAAGCAAAATCCAAAGGATAATTAGAAGAGCAGAGCATAACCAGGAGAACAAGGGAGAGTTAAAGAGTGAGTAAACTCACTTCTATTTTGGTTTAAAACTTTTTCTGGGACTATATTTGTTTGTTCATAAGTAGGTAGTTGAAATTATGTTAGAATAGATTGTATACTACTTATATAATCATAGATATGATGATGTACAAGACACAGAAAAACCTACAGACATTTAAATGACCTTTGTATATCTTCCAAAAATACGAGCCAGTTACCGCTATGTTCTAAAAAAATCTATAACTTGAACTCAACAAGTTTTCAGGACTTGATTTATATACAAAAGATGTCAATCTAGGTTCTTGGTATACGGCAAAAATAGTTGTAGGATTTATTAAGTTATATGGTCAAAGAAATACATGTTTTCCTGTATTAACATCAAAACACAAAGTTTTCAAGTATCGTGAATCTGAGTTTTGATTATATGAATAGAATCATAGGACGAAATGGTGATTTTTAATGGTCATTTCGTGATTTTTATGGTTGGGGTTGTTGAGATAAAAGGAGGTGAACAGAAAAGGGAAGGGGGCTTTTTCTAGTGACCTATACGATCGAAAGCCATGATCTTGGCACTAAAGAAACGTACAGAAGAGTAAAGTATAGGAAAAATATCATTTCATTTTTCCATGGCTTGGGTTTTGAGATTGAATCAAATTTGGGGTTTTAGCTTGCGTTGGATAGGGTAAAATTCGACAATGAATTTCTGGGTGATGGAAGTGTCGAGTGCCACGGAAGTGTCGAGTGCCACCATTTTTGGGATGGAAGTTGCGGCACAGGTAGACCTTCTGAGGGTGAAGTTTGAAGTCAAATGGTGCACTTCGGTGGAAGAACGGGAAGCTTTCTTGTGTCGCATTTTTGAGGAAGGTTGAAGATGATCGGTGAAAACACTGTGGTGGAGTCAGTGAGAAAATCTGGGTAGGGAAATTGCAACTGCGCATGAATCGTGTTTGCGAGGGCGGTCAGGGAAGCTTGAGGGCCAGTGGATGACCTTGCACGGTGTGTAGGTGTGCACAGTGAAAGCTTCAGGAGCTTGGAAGAAGAGGGAGTAGAAACAGCAGGGTGGAAATAATTGGGTTTGGCTATTACAACTATACTAAAATGGTTCGAACAACGGAGCCACATTAAAGTGAGAAGAAGAGGGTCAAGAAACAAAGAGCACAAAGAGCAGTAAGGTACAACGGGAAGAAGGAAGTGTATTGAGACGTGGAAACCAGATCGAAGGGAGAAAGCCATAGAGTGGGCCCAGCCTAAAATTTTAATAAATAAAATAATAAAAGGGAAATTTGGGCTGAGAGTTTTTGGGCCATGTTTGGGCCAATAGAACAGAAAATAAATAAAGGAAGAAAAATATAAAAAGGATGGAAAGGGTAAGAAGGCTCGGTCCAGAAATATGGGGCTTAAAGTAAAAGGTAGGAAATTAAAACAAAGGAGAAGTAAGATAAGATGGGATTCAAATTCAAATAGAATAAAAATATAGTATGGTATAAACATAGGTGTAAAACGGAATAATAATCATTAACTCGACAATGGACCAATGCAAAAGGAACCAATTTTGTATGTTCGGATTTTTATTATCTAAACATACTATTTAGTCTAAATAATTGTTAATAAAATAAAATAACTTATATGAATGGAAGATAAGTTTAAAGTGTATATAATAATTAATTACATAACAAATAAGCGATGGCTTAAGGAAGTAAAATAGGAAATTGTACAACTTAAATTATTAGTGGCTATTTAGAAATGAAACCACGATGTACAAAGTAAGACAAAAGGTATTAATTACAGAATAATTGTCGTATAAACGAACTAACATTTTTGTATAAATTACAGTGTGCGAAGCATGTGCCTTAGTTGTTCAGTTATGAAAGACAGTCAAATATCTGGATTTTAAACTATGCAAAAATATGTGATTCTGTTTGGTCGAAGCTTATAAGTCAAAGGCTATAAAAAATAAGTTGTACTTAATTCGATCATTTAAGTTGATAATTATATCCTTGGGACAAGAAAATGTTTTGAGATCAAATGAATATTGAAACCAGTTTTCCTTATGTATCGATTAACCGTGAAAGACATTACGCTAATCATTTTAAAGAGTCCAGAATTAATATTCCACTTCGATTTGATTTATACATCGCGTGTCACAGATTATTGAAGATAATTTAAGATGGAGATATGCAAGGGCTATTTTGGTTTCCAGAACAGTACCTTCGGTTTGTCCAGTCCTAAGAGAACTTGTATTGATGAATGTTTGACAGAGTATTCCTAATAGATCACATAAGACGCTATTTTCAAGGTATTACGTCAGGTCGGGGAGAAATTCGTTTCTTTTAGCTTTTATACTTGTAATATTTTTTAGAAGATCAACTAGTGGTTGACGGGTCTGACGATGTGGCATTCAAAGTGAATGGTGACCAGATAATTTGGAAGATAAACGTAGCCTCAAAGCCTCACAACCAGGAAAAGAAAAAAATCGGGCAGGCAGCATGGCAAGTTGGATCATTCCCAAGCAGGGTGTCACGACCAACTTTCGAACACATCAGAAGTCGTGTCATTATATAAGAATAAGAAATAGATAGAGATAGAACTAAAGAAAAACATCAGAATCTCACAGCGGAATTTTAACAGAAGATAATACTTTATAATATTATACGTCAAAACACAGTACATCAGAGCATATTAGGTCTAGGGGTACATGCCATTCCATATTACAACTTTAGTTATACATAATATCATAGATAACCAAACTTGAAGACTCCATAATTATACATAGATATGATACGTAGCCCAACACACAGAAAGATTCCATCCATCTTCCTAAGTTAAATCATGACCTGATTCACTTGTCTACTCATAACAAGTGTTATGAGTACCCAAGAGTTTAAAAAACACACAGAAAAATGAACTCCGGGTCAGTCAGGGGACTGGTATGAGAAAATGGTTTTAAAACAAGTTAAAGAAATAGAAACATCTCATAAGACAACGCCGTAAATACAGAACGGGTTTTTACCTTATGAGAATAAAACACTTTATACACTTTAAATTAGATATTATCATAATGTCTAGGGTTTTTCACAAATAATTTAGAATCTAGAAAAATGCTTGCATCTCACATTTTCCTATATAGTATACAAACAAAACCGCTTGGCGCTTAGGGATAATGGATTTCCGACTATGATAAGGTATGGAACCACCTTCCGATAGTGTATCTCTAGAGGCGAATACACTGGGTTCAACAAGAACATCTTGCAACCCGACCCACACATGACCGACCACTCATTTCTCTTGAGTGTATCGAATGTATATCACCAATGGTTGTGTACGACAACCATTTCCCGGATGGGACAGAATCGATAGAATAAGAAACAAAAGGAATTTCTCTAGATAGGTGATGCTACACCCTAATGGGAGCGACCCACATAGCCATGCTGCCTGCCCGATTTTTGTCATTTCCTGGTTGTGAGGCCTGAGGCTAGACTTACCTTTTATCCTCACCGATTTATTCTCTTTGAATGTTACATCGTCAAAACTCGCCAATCACTAATTGACTTCCCCAAAAATATATTATAGGTATAAAGCAAGAGAAACAAATTCCTCCGCCACTATATAAATACGTTTGGAGAGACCAACGTACGTGATTATTTAGAATTACTCTGTCAGACATTCATCCATACAAGTTGCCCTGGGACTGCACAAACCGAAGGCACTATTCAAGAATAGCCCTTGCATATCTCCGTCTTCAATTATCTTCAATACTTCTGACACGCGACGTATAAATCAAATTGAAGTGGACTATTAATTCCAGACTCTTCGAAATGATTCACGTAATGTCTTTTCTGTCAATTTATACTTAAGAACTGTTTAATATTCGCCTGATCTAAAATATTAGCTATCAGTTTAGACTGAACTGGATTAAGTATAATTTATTTTCTATTCTATGATCTTTAACCATCAGGAAGGTATATGAATATTTTTTTTAAACCCAAGTGTTTTGGTTATCTTTTATAAACGAACAACTAAAGTGTGTGCGTCGCATGTAACACCCCGTATGTTGAATAACTTGCTATAGTATAAAACAGGGCAGAATTAAATTTAAAAATCTGAATCAGGGGAAACGGGCTATGCCATTGCGTTCGTCTCGGAAAAATACGCGAAATAGAGTCCGAGTTTTCGAAAATCGGAGTCCGTATGACCCAGATAAGGCCCAAAGAAGTTTTCAGAAATTTAAAAACAGATTTAAAAACAAAAATTTCAATTTTCAGAAGTGGCGGGAAAAATCCCGCCAGACCCAGGGGGTCGACCTGGGGGTCGACTGGGGAGTCGACCTGCCCACCAGGTCGACTGGGGAGTCGACCCTAGGGTCGACCTGGGGGTCGACCTCCCTGGTCGAGGCCAGGTGACCTGGGTGCACCAGCTTGTCTTTTGGGCTGTGTTTTAGTGGCTAGGACGAGATCTGACGGCTCTAATTTGATTTAGGGTTAATCTAATGGCCTAAAACACCTAACTACTCTATAAATACACCCTAAGACTACCCTAATTCATACTAAAAATAGATACAGTGCCGTCATGCCGTCAAAATGCAACTTGAAGGAGCCTCCATCAAATTGTAGAAGAAGATAACATCTCAAATCAACCTCTAATCAACTCTAGCAACTTAATCTTCTTCTTAGGAGTGCTAATCAACAAGTTGTGAGTTTTCTATAGCCTTAATGACCAATTGTTGAAATGAATATGATAGGATATAATGAGGTTATGGCTATGAATGTGGATCAATGCATGTTATGCAAGTTATATGCTATGTGTTAATGATGTTATGCATGTTATGCAAGCTATATGCTATGTGTTAATGATGTTATGCATGTTATGCAATTTATATGCTATGTGTTAATGATCTTATGCATGTTATGCAAGTTATATGCTATGTGTTTGTGGTGTTATGCAAGTTATGCAAGTCATATGCTACATGTTCATGATGTTATGCAAGTTATGCAAGTCATATGTTACATGTTCATGATGTTATGCAAGTTATGCAAGCTATATGCTATATGATCATGATGTTATGCAAGTTATGCAAGTGTTCATGATGCTAGTTGCTATGATAAACATTGATCCATTATGACACCATGATTATGCAAGTTTGGTGTATGATTATATGCAAGTTCATATATGATATGTTATGCAAGTTTGGTGTATGATTATATGCCAGTCCATATATGACATGTTATGCAAGTTTGGTGTTTGATGATATGCAAGTAACATGTGCAAGTTTACACCTTAGTATGATATGCATACATATGCAAGTTAACCCCTTTGTATGTCATACATACATATGCAAGTTTACCCCTTTGTATGACATAAATAACTTATGCAAGTTAACCTCTTTATGACATATGTGATTCATGCAAGTTTGGGTTGATTATTTATGCTAGTTGGGTTGATGCTATATGCATGTTGACACCTTTAAAACCCATGTTAATATTATGCAAGTTGAACCCATTGTATTTGTGATGAATCTTCCCTTTTATGTCATGTTGGCGAAGTACGTGGGGAACGATGGGGTTAATATACATGTTAATGAAATGGTGTGAAGTTGGTATGATTATGCATACCATAAAGTGGATGGACATAATTGAGTAAATTATGTACATCGTTAAAATTGGAATTAACTAGGGAAAATTAATTCGGGGGTGATTAATTAGGTGTAATTAATCGACTAAGACACGAGGTTGGACCCTTTTGTAGCATAAGACTGCCCGGAACCGACCGGCAAATCCAGTGGCTACAAATGATTGGCCCAATGTGAGAGGTCTTAGGAACAAACTACATACGTGACAAGTGTAAAGACACGAGGTTAGACTCGGTTATGGCGTAAGGCTGCCCGGACCCAACCGGCAAATCCAGCTGCCATAAAAGATAGTCTAATGTGAGAGGTCTTTACAATGGTTACGTTCTAAATCAATTAAGAAACACTTAACCAGATAAGCATGTAGTGGGCATGAGGGGTTAAGTGGGTGCCTTGGGTGGCATGTGGAAATCAAGTAAGTGCCTTGGGTGGCATGAGGAAATCTAGTGGGTTGCCTTGGGTGGCAATAGAAAATACGATTAGAATACTTAACCAAGTGGAAACATGTAATTAAACATGATTAAAGGGTTAAGTGGGATGCACTAGATAAATTGACAAGCTTAGGTGGTAGCTAGTCGGGGCCCATTTCAACCAGTAACCCATATGTATCTTATTGGGCTCGACCCATGTCGAGGACGGGACACGCGTACTGGGCTTGATTATAAGAGGCCAAAACGGGTTAGCGGTGGCAACGCAAGTCCAACGGGTTTCATATGCGTGTGTGGACCCGGGCTGGTAGGTAAGACGTTGTTGCATCGTGTAGGTATAAGCCGTGCACCATTTGTTGTATCGGGTTGCCACTTTGGGGAGTGATACACCCCATTATGGGGCCAACACGGGTATCTACGGTAGGAAGCCGATCGCTTGGGAGTAGTGGGTACACCTAGTGGAGATAGGGGCAGACGGCACCTATGTAGTCATCTAGGGGTACACGAAACTACTGGGTAAATTCTCTAAGTCCTTGGGTGTGATCAACCTTTAAGTAGGAATGACTGGTGTGGTGCAGTTAGTAATTATCCTTGGGTGGGTAGATGCGTCTTTTCCGTTATCCTAGTTCACCTTATGTCTAGTTGGCTACTTAGTGTAGTCATTTATCCGCAGTCATCCCGTGCCAAGTTTATATCATACCCTAATTACTTTAACGATTGTGTGGTTAAAGTTATAAGGCTCACTCAGACTTATGTCTGACCCCGTTGTTTTTATCTTTTTCCCCCTCAGGTCCTCAGGTTGGGCCTAACACTAGTGGGCTTTGATCAGATTTCTTTATCTATCTTCTGGAGCTTGGACCGTGATGTAAAGCCCAGCTTATCTTTTCTTTTATGGCTATTGTTTATGTAGTGGGATTATGTACTTATGTTTTTATCAAGATGGATATTTAGTACTTGACTCTTTATGGTGTTGTAACTAAACATGTTTACCTTCTGCTGCAATGAAATGATGTTTTAGATTTTCAAGTATTTATATCTGTCTTGTGTAATTTTTCTGTTCTATATTCACTTAAAATGCTCCACCGAAGTTAAGGCATTCCCTTAGTGAGTGACCTTAGCGGGTGTGGGGTGTTACGCGTGGTATCAGAGCGAAGGTTACCAGAACAGATAAAATTTTTAGAAAACTATTTTTCTAAAAACATTTTTGGAAGAAGTATTTTTCAAAAAACATGTCTTTAAAGAAAAAAGTTTTTGAAAGAAAAGCATAATCCCCAATAGCCATAACTTTATCTTTCGAATTTTCCGTTTTGAATCTTTCCTTTTTCGTTTCAGCATGGCTGAAGATCTTAACTTTCCGGAGGGTGTGACGATACCAGTATGGTATAGGAGATTGATGGAGGCTAGGGCCGCCACTGCGGGTCCAGCAAATGTTCCTCCACCAACAGTAGCACCCGATCTTCCTCCTCCCCCTCCTCCTCCTCGTACGGATACTTTTGCTAAGACTTGCAAGGAATTTAAAGCTATGGGAGGGAAACCTTTTCAAGGATCAGAAACTTTTGTGGAGGCTAGAGATTGGCTTAAGGAGGTGGAAGAGTTGATAGATATTTTTGAGATGGAAGAAGGAAAGAAAGTCAAGTTAGCTGCTTGGTTGATAAAGGGAGAGGCCTCATTCTGGTGGGAGGTCACTAATGGAGAACACCCCGTTGACTCTTGGGCGGATTTCAGGTAAAGATTTGTGGCAAAGTTTCTCTTAAGGGCGGAGGAAAACTTATATATGGAAAGGTTCTTGACTCTAAAGCAAGGAAATCTCTCGGTGAAGGAATATGTCAACAAGTTTAATCAATTGGCAAGGTTTGGCATAGATATGGTGAATACACCGGAGAAGAAGGCTTTGAGGTTCGTTAAAGGCTTGAATGAACCGATGCATGGATTGGCTATGACTCATATCCCTATGGGGGCCCGAGAAGAAGGGAGATCAAAAGAGACCTCAACAGCAAAACAAAGGTGGGAAAGGCAACGGTGGCAAGGGGAAGAAGAAGTGCTTCAATTGCGGGATACCAGGCCACCTAAGCAAAGATTGTCGGAAGAAGAAGAAGACTGGCTGCTACCACTGTGGTGAAGCAGGGCATCTAGTGAAGGATTGCCCTAAGAAGGGGCAAAGGACGGGATCTACCTCAGGAGGACAGGTGCAAGCTCTTATGGCACCGGGTCAGGCAAGGGGGCAAGTTCAGGCTCTCGCGGTTCCACCAACTCAGGAAAGAGGTAGAACTATTTCCATTGAAAGTCTGGTTTTTCTATTTGATCATCCTGTCCGTACATTGTTTGACTCTGGCGCATCGCATTCGTTTATCTCATCATCATTAGTTGAGTCACTGCACTTAGACACCAGTCTAGTAGATGATCCCTTGGTTGTTTCAGACCCAATTGGGGGCTCCACTTATTTGTCCATGATATGTTTGGGTTTGAAGATTTCTATACTTATCATTGAGTTTAGATGTGATGCTTTTGTTTTGGGCTTCACGGGCTATGGGATGATTTTGGGCATGGACTGGTTATCCAGTAATGGTGCCGTTCTTGATTGTGAAAGGAGAGTTGTTAGGCTCATGACCCGTTTGGGGAACACTCTCGAGATCTCTTGTAATCCCATGGAATCTGTTGTGCTAAGTTATATTGAATCGGTTGACGCTTCGGTCGAGAGTTTACGATCTGTTAGAGTGGTCCGGGAATACTCGGATGTGTTTGAGGAGGTGAAGGGCTTACCTCCGAAGCGGGAGATAGACTTCCGAATATATCTGGTGGATAATGCTAAACCTGTATCTTTACCAGTGCGCCACATGGCTCCTCGTGAGAGGAGGGAACTCCATAAGCAAGTAGGGGAGTTGCTTGAGAAGGGGTTCATAAGACGAAGTATATCGGAGTGGGGTGCTCCAGTAGTTTTTGCCACGAAGGCGGATGGGTCCCTCAGACTTTGTGTAGACTATAGAGAACTTAACAAGCTCACAAAGAAGAATAGACACCCATTGCCGAGGATTGATGATCTTTTTGATCAGTTGGTTGGCGCTTCAGTATTTTCTCAGTTGGACTTAGCCACGGGGTTTCATCAGTTGAGAGTGGCTGAGGATAGCATAGACAAGACTGCCTTTAGGACTTCAGATGGTTTCTATGAGTGGCTGGTGATGCCATTTGGTTTGACGAATGCCCCTGCATATTTTGTTGATTTGATGAGTAGGGTGTTCAGGGAGTTCCTTAATAAGTTCGTGGTGGTCTTTGTGGATGACATCTTAGTCTTTTCTAAGAGTGAAGAAGAGCATGCCCTACATCTTAGGGAAGTGACGGAGACTCTTCGAGCGCATAGCCTTAAGGCTAAATTTTCTAAATGTAACTTCTGGAGGAAGGAAGTGCGGTTCTTGGGGCACGTGGTCTCCAAGGAAGGGATAGCTGTGGATCCCGCGAAGGTAGTATCTATTCAAGATTGGAAGGTTCCAGAGAATGCTACCGAGGTGAGGAGTTTCTTGGGGTTGGCTGGCTACTATAGGAAGTTTATCAAGGACTTCGCGAAGATATCAACCCCATTAACTCGCTTGACGAAGAAAAATTTAGTCTTCGTATGGGACGTAGATTGTGATGATGCGTTCCGACGGTTAAAGAGAGCTTTAACCACAGCTCCAGTCTTAGTGTTGCCAGGTGGGAGTATGCCATTTGTTGTCTATACCGATGCATGTGGGACTGGACTGGGCCCAGTCTTAATGCAAGAGGGAAGGGTAATAGCCTATGGTGGAAGGCAGTTGAGAAAGCATGAGAAAAATTACCCTACCCATGATTTAGAGTTGGCCGCTATTGTTTTTGCGTTTAAGATTTAGCGCCATTATCTTCTAGGAGAGAGATTCGAATTGTTCACTGACCACAAATCATTGAAGTACTTGTTTTCTCAGAAGGATTTGAACTTGAGACAGCAAAGGTGGATGGAGTTCTTAGCATCCTATGATTTCGAGATAGCGTATACCCCTGGCAAGGGTAACGTGGTGGCAGACGCCTTGAGTAGAAAAAGGTTGTCCTTGAGTCCATTGTTCGTGGAACGACGAAGCTTGGAATTTATCTCGATGTTTGATTTCAGACCTTCCGTTGACTATATACCCGGTTTGCTAGCATCCTTGGAGGTTAGACCTACTCTTTTGGGGCGGATTAGCGAGGCACAGCGGGACGACCCACAGTTGGTTGAGTTGGTAGAGAGGCTCATAAGGGGGGAGTCGTCCAGCCATTTGAGTAGGTACACCCTAGACGATAGGGGGTGCTTTGCGTAGAGACGGTAGACTTTGTGTACCGCAAGACGAGGGTTTGAGGAAGGCTATTCTTGATGATGCACACCGTTCTAGGATGACCATTCATCCCGGTGGGGACAAGATGTACCAAGACATGAAGCGAGTTTTCTTTTGGACTGGTATGAAAAAGGATGTGGCTGAGTATGTCGCTAGATGCTTGGTGTGCCAACAGGTGAAAGCGGAGCAAAAGAAACCAGGTGGGTTGCTTCACCCATTGGAAGTTCCGCAATGGAAGTGGGATAGCGTCTCGATGGATTTTATTGACGGGTTACCCAGATCGAGAAAGGGTAATACGGGAATTTGGGTTGTTGTGGACAGGCTTACTAATTTCATACCCGTGAAGAGCAAGAGGACTGCTCCATGGCTAGCTTCAGTATATCTTCGAGAGATAGTTCGATTGCATGGGGTACCCTCTAGCATAGTGAGTGATCGAGATCCTATCTTCACTAGCGAGTTCTGGAAAAGCTTGCAAGAAGCAGTGGGGACTCAATTGTGTCTGAGCACCGCATATCATCCTCAGACGGACGGCCAGACTGAGAGAGTGAATCGTGTTCTGGAAGACCTTTTGAGGCTTTGTATCTTAGATTTTAAAGGTACATGGGAAGAGCATCTTCCATTGGTGGAGTTCGCATATAATAACAGCTTTCAGTCCAGTATTGGTATGGCTCCTTTCGAAGCTCTTTATGGAAGGCCTTGTCGATCACCTACATGTTGGTGGGAATCTACGGATAAGATCTTGCTTGGGCCCGATATGGTTAGAGAGACTTCGGAAAAGATTGATTTGATTCGAAGAAGGATGAAAGCAGCACAGGATAGGCAAAAATCTTATGCGGACAAGAGGAGGACGGATCTGGAGTTTGAGGTTGGGGACATGGTCTTTGTCAAAGTATCTCCATTACGGAATGTAGTTCGCTTTGGGTCCGTTGGGAAGTTAGCTTCAAGATTTGTTGGGCCGTTTCCTATTAAGGAAAGGATTGGACGGATGGCATATAGAGTGGATTTACCCGAGAGACTTAGTGGTGTGCATGATGTATTCCATGTGTCACATTTGAGGAAGTGCCTACATGAGACTGCAGAGGTGGTAGAGCCGAGCTTACTTAAAGAAGTGGAGGTAGAGCGTGATGCAACTATTCGACGAGCTCCTACCCGCATCCTTGGGTCAGAGATTAGGAAGTTGAGGAACAGAGAGGTGCGGCTAGTCAAAGTGCAATGGGGAGAAGATGAGAGCAATGCTACTTGGGAGACCGAAGCGAAGATGCGTTCATTATACCCATTCCTTTTTGAGGGTGTGTCTTTTAACTTCTCCTTTATCGTTTGTCTAGTACTTATCTTATCTTTAGTATGTCCTCTCATTAGTACCTTTGACCTTTAGATAGGGTAAAACCTATGGTTGAAACATGTGTTTGAGACATGTTATGTTTGATGGATGCGTGTGGATGCAAGTGTTTGCTAGTGGTTGCTCGTGGATGCATATACACACACTCTAGGCACTAGATCGGCTCAATCACTTCATATTGCATATTGCATAAAATTGTGTGTAGGTGGCTATATTAATGGATGTATAATGGTTGTGCTATCATATGGATGATGCATTTTGGTGAATGATTGTGCACTCATGTAGAAATAGTATGTGTCGATAAGGTTCTTCCGCATACATATTGGATGCATGGCACTATCATGGTTTGCATTAAGGAGGTCAACTGAATCAGTAGACCGCCTGATTTTGCATTAGACAGGGAACATATACACACACTTTTTGCATATGTTCATACAGCATTAGAAACTCTAAGGACAATGAATGCCAGTGTTTGATGGTTTAGTAGATGGTTGTTTGGTTGGTAGGATACGTTCTTCTTGACTTAGAGATTTCGGGTACGAAATCCTTTAAGTAGGGGAGAATGTAACACCCCGTATGTTGAATAACTTGCTATAGTATAAAACAGGGCAGAATTAAATTTAAAAATCTGAATCAGGGGAAACGGGCTATGCCATTGCGTTCGTCTCGGAAAAATACGCGAAATAGAGTCCGAGTTTTCGAAAATCGGAGTCCGTATGACCCAGATAAGGCCCAAAGAAGTTTTCAGAAATTTAAAAACAGATTTAAAAACAAAAATTTCAATTTTCAGAAGTGGCGGGAAAAATCCCGCCAGACCGAGGGGGTCGACCTGGGGGTCGACTAGGGAGTCGACCTGCCCACCAGGTCGACTGGGGAGTCGACCCTAGGGTCGACCTGGGGGTCGACCTCCCTGGTCGAGCCCAGGTGACCTGGGTGCACCAGCTTGTCTTTTGGGCTGTGTTTTAGTGGCTAGGACGAGATCTGACGGCTCTAATCTGATTTAGGGTTAATCTAATGGCCTAAAACACCTAACTACTCTATAAATACACCCTAAGACTACCCTAATTCATACTAAAAATAGATACAATGCCGTCATGCCGTCAAAATGCAACTTGAAGGAGCCTCCATCAAATTGTAGAAGAAGATAGCATCTCAAATCAACCTCTAATCAACTCTAGCAACTTAATCTTCTTCTTAGGAGTGCTAATCAACAAGTTGTGAGTTTTCTATAGCCTTAATGACCAATTGTTGAAATGATTATGATAGGATATAATGAGGTTATGGCTATGAATGTGGATCAATGCATGTTATGCAAGTTATATGCTATGTGTTAATGATGTTATGCATGTTATGCATGCTATATGCTATTTGTTAATGATGTTATGCATGTTATGCAAGTTATATGCTATGTGTTAATGATGTTATGCATGTTATGCAAGTTATATGATATGTGTTTACGGTGTTATGCAAGTTATGCAAGTCATATGCTACATGTTCATGATGTTATGCAAGTTATGCAAGTCATATGTTACATGTTCATGATGTTATGCAAGTTATGCAAGCTATATGATATATGATCATGATGTTATGCAAGTTATGCAAGTGTTCATGATGCTAGTTGCTATGATAAACATTGATCCATTATGACACCATGATTATGCAAGTTTGGTGTATGATTATATGCAAGTTCATATATGATATGTTATGCAAGTTTGGTGTATGATTATATGCCAGTCCATATATGACATGTTATGCAAGTTTGGTGTTTGATGATATGCAAGTAACATGTGCAAGTTTACACCTTAGTATGATATGCATACATATGCAAGTTAACCCCTTTGTATGTCATACATACATATGCAAGTTTACCCCTTTGTATGACATAAATAACTTATGCAAGTTAACCTCTTTATGACATATGTGATTCATGCAAGTTTGGGTTGATTATTTATGCTAGTTGGGTTGATGCTATATGCATGTTGACACCTTTAAAACCCATGTTAATATTATGCAAGTTGAACCAATTATATTTGTGATGAATCTTCCCTTTTATGTCATGTTAGCGAATTACGTGGGGAACGATGGGGTTAATATACATGTTAATGAAATGGTGTGAAGTTGGTAGGATTATGCATACCATAAAGTGGATGGACATAATTGAGTCAATTATGTACATCGTTAAAATTGGAATTAATTAGGGAAAATTAATTCGGGGGTGATTAATTAGGTGTAATTAATTGACTAAGACACGAGGTTGGACCCTTTTGTAGCATAAGACTGCCCGGAACCGACCGGCAAATCCAGCGGCTACAAATGATTGGCCCAATGTGAGAGGTCTTAGGCACAAACTACATACGTGACAAGTGTAAAGACACGAGGTTAGACTCGGTTATGGCGTAAGGCTGCCCGGACCCAACCGGCAAATCCAGCTGCCATAAAAGATAGTCTAATGTGAGAGGTCTTTACAACGGTTACGTTCTTAATCAATTAAGAAACACTTAACCAGATAAGCATGTAGTGGGCATGAGGGGTTAAGTGGGTGCCTTGGGTGGCATGTGGAAATCAAGTAAGTGCCTTGGGTAGCATGAGGAAATCTAGTAGGTTGCCTTGGGTGGCAATAGAAAATACGATTAGAATACTTAACCAAGTGGAAACATGTAATTAAACATGATTAAAGGGTTAAGTGGGATGCACTAGATAAATTGACAAGCTTAGGTGGTAGCTTGTGGGGGCCCATTTCAACCAGTAACCCATATGTATCTTATTGGGATCGACCGATGTCGAGGACGGGACACGCGTACTGGGCCTGATTATAAGAGGCCAAAACGGGTTAGCGGTGGCAACGCAAGTCCAACGGGTTTCATATGCGTGTGTGGACCCGGGCTGGTAGGTAAGACGTTGTTGCATCATGTAGGTATAAGCCGTGCACCATTTGTTGTATCGGGTTGCCACTTTGGGGAGTGATACACCCCATTGTGGGGCCAGCATGGGTATCTACGGTAGGGAGCCGATCGCTTGGGAGTAGTGGGTACACCTAGTGGAGATAGGGGTAGACGGCACCTATGTAGTCAGCTAGGGGTACACGAAACTACTGGGTAAATTCTCTAAGTCCTTGGGTGTGATCAACCTTTAAGTAGGAATGACTGGTGTGGTGCAGTTAGTAATTATCCTTGGGTGGGTAGATGCGTCTTTACCGTTATCCTAGTTCACCTTATGTCTAGTTGGCTACTTAGTGTAGTCATTTATCCCCAGTCATCCCGTGCCAAGTTTATATCATACCCTAATTACTTTAATGATTGTGTGGTTAAAGTTATAGGGCTCACTCAGACTTATGTCTGACCCCGTTGTTTTTATCTTTTCCCCCCTCAGGTCCTCAGGTTGGGCCTAGCACTAGTGGGCTTTGATCAGATTTCTTTATCTAATTTCTGGAGCTTGGACCGTGATGTAAAGCCCAGCTTATCTTTTCTTTTATGGCTATTGTTTATGTAGTGGGATTATGTACTTATGTTTTTATCAGGATGGATATTTAGTACTTGACTCTTTATGGTGTTGTAACTAAACATGTTTACCTTCTGCTGCAATGAAATGATGTTTTAGATTTTCAAGTATTTATATCTGTCTTGTGTAATTTTTCTGTTCTATATTCACTTAAAATGCTCCACCGAAGTTAAGGCATTCCCTTAGTGAGTGACCTTAGCGGGTGTGGGGTGTTACATCGCACATGGTATTTTACTCCGTTTGTCAGTTTTGTTTTACACGACAATTATTTTCAATTTACGTTACCGTCTTAATTGTAAACTCTCTTTTTGTCCTTAACAAATCATTTATAATTTAATTTCTATTTTATATTTATTATTTTCTTTTCTTTTTATATATTTTTAAACCGGTTGAACTTCGGAAGCCAAGCTACTATAGTGATTTCCTCGCCACTGTCTTTCCTTCCACCTGCCCAATATATTCTGCTTCTCATGGTCATAAAATAAAAATCTCTTTTTATTCATTTATTACTTTTCTTCTTTATTTTTATTTGATTTTATATTTTTATTTCTAACTTGGTTTAATTTAAAACTTCGTTCAAAATCTCATTTGTTTGCATCTTTGCCAAAGTGCCAGTTTCGCAAGTACCACTTTTCAAAATCTCCGCGTTTCGCTTGCAAATCCGCCCAAAATGCTATGCGCCAGCTAAAGTACCACATCCCCACTTATTAGTACCACTTTACCAAGTACCAAGGTTCAAAACACCATGCTCTGTCTCCAAAATTCCATGTCGTGCTCATGATTTTCTCCTCTGCCAAAGTACCACTGGTACTTACCAAAGTACCAAGTCGCCTGCACTCATGTTTTCTCTTCGAAATCTGATGCCACACCCACGTTTCCTGCCTTTGCCAAAGTACCACTTCGTACTAACAAAGTGCCAAGTGCCACCCCCTCCAGATCACGCCCGTTCACTGCCAAATCTCCATGAAACCCGTTTGCCAAATTTCCAGTACCACCCTGATGTACACCAGTGCATGGTGCACGTGCACAACCACTCGATCCACCATTGATCACCTCTGACCATCTAGACCTGTCACCCTTCACCTCCTGGTAGCGCCGCCACCTTCAGATCCGACTACCTCCACCTCTATAGTGTTTTCACTGTATGACTCCTCCACCATCAAAATGCGTTTCATCGGAGAAACCACTGACCGCCACGTCCTCTGACCATCTGAGTTCCTCCAACTCCTGCCACACAACCATGACCTTCCCACGCTTCGATCCCCCCTGGACCGCCCCTTCCAATTGCCACCGTCGCCGTGCAGTTTTCCGATGAACCATGGTCCCCAAAAACAAACCCATGAACCCTAAATTTGATTCGTTTACAAAATTCTTGCATTTGATAATTCTTTTTATATTTTTCCTGTAATCTAGGATCTCTCACACTCCTCTCTGCTTCACATCATGTCATTTCACCCAACGGATCACCGGAAATCGATCAAACACCATTTTCTCATCATCTCAACATTTCTTGATCATCCTAGCATTATAAATTATGAAATTACCACCAAAAATCATCATTTGGTGTCATGTTTCCATTTATATATTCAAATCATGTTTTTTTATTGTTTGAATTTTCATGTTAACAGTGGGTTTAAAGAGAACATCATGTTTTCTGTTTTCTTAGATATATATTCATTTTCAATGTTTCTCCATTGTTTATATTTACTAATGTATGAAATGTATACATTACATCCTACATTTATATCAACCTAGTGTGAGAATTTTTGGGTAGGATTCTCTTTTGAAAATAAGTGTCCATGAGGTTCTGTTTTTAGAGAACACAGTAGCAGGTTATTTTCTATGGTTTTTAACTATGCAAACATGCTGGTACTTTATATATGAATATAACAGTCTACAACAGATGTAATTCAAGGGTTTTTAGCATCAATTATTTGCTGTTTGTTGGCAAGATGATGGTGTTAACATAACAAGAACTTGCAACTAAATCAAGACATATATACTGAGGTATTCAAAGCAGTTTACAGTAAAGAGTTAAACAATGATATTAGATGAGGTTGACTGACTTTTCTTTTTCCTGTGCTAAGCTTTTGAAAATAGTTCCAGTTCTACTTCCTACTAGGTTGTTCGAACCAATTGTTTGTGGTGAGGAAAGTATGCATTTGTGCCTCTATTTATAGGTGCGTTAAAGTAATAAAATAATTTTGCATTAAATGAAGGTCTAGGAAAAGAGGAACATGAGCAGCATGTTCAGTTTTGATTTTCGACTGATTGAAAATGAGGAGAGCTAGCTTCTACTAGCTGTTTGGATGGAAAATCCTTATTTTACAATGGCCGAGATGCTGCAAAAAGGAAGTAACATGCCATTGGGTGCTAATTTGTATCAACCCATCAAAGAAATGGCTGCTAGGGGTAATATCACATTAATTTCCATTGTTGTGTCTACCATATCACTTGCTCTCTGTTTTTGATTAGTGAAAAGAAAGGCTAAATCTCTTAGCTTATGCTAAGTTGTATTCCATCTTTACAGCCTGAGAATTTTTCAGGTATTCACATAGTTCCAGTTTTTTTTATATAAATCTATTTTAAAAATGCTTACTTTACTTCTAACTTTTCTCCAATATCTAAATGCTCCATTCCCCTATGTATATTGCGACACATGTTTGTGAAAACCACAATGTTCTACCTATTTTCCCTAGTCCTTAGCTGCTGCATATTTCTTGTCCAATTTATTTCTTTACACAGTTTGATGGGAACAACTAGGTATGTTGTTTCTTTCACGGCAGCAAGTGTTTCTTTTGCAAGCATATGTACATATATTTATGTATTCTTAGCTGTTAAGTCTTCTACCCTTAAATGCACCTGAACCAATAAATGCTTATCTATCATGGATGAAAGCAAGTATACTTCCATCAAATCTAAGTGTAATGTCACTGCACTTTAAGCATGAAGCAAAAGTATAAATTCCTTAACGTTTTGATTTTTAGATAAGTTAGAATCAACTTTAAAACATGGGACTAAGATGAGAATTACTTAAATTTTTATTTGACATGCATATACATGGGAAATATTTTCATAACAACTTGGTTCATATATGGATACATAAGTATGTGGTATAAAAGGTTAATTACATTTTTTATTCAAGTATTTAATCAAATTCTACTAAATTAATTTAGTTAGTTATGTAATTATTAACTTAATGTTTGGCAAAAGCTCGTTAAAAGCCCCGGGACATTACAATCTACCCCCCTTTAAAGAATTTCTTCCCCGAAATTAAAGATTAACGAGTAGATCCTAGTTATTACTAGAGTTACTACCTTAGTTATCAACACCCATCTGCAATTTGTTATTTATCACAGTTTTTTTCATAACTAAAAATATTTGTCACTATGGTTGGAAAAAATTTCCATTTCTGCATTACCATTCCTCAACATCCATTAGTTCCTAACCGTAAATCGGTAAGCGAATAACCCTCTAAGTATTAACCCCAAAGACCAAAATCAACATCAGATTAATACTCAGAAAATTTTTCAACTCAACCAATCTCCAGTTATGTTCCAATTTTTTTTAACTCCATATCTTAAATCCTCATCAACTAATATTATTTCCAAATATACTTGATTTTATTTAGAAAATAGATCCCAAATCTTATTTACTTTATTCATTTGAATCAATCATGTTCAAACATATGTATCTGTCCTAAATTCTCTTTTCAAAATTGAATCCATATTCAACTCATCAGTCAAATTCACTTTATTCCATTAAGTTCCATCCACTGCCTTCCTTAATTAATTATTAAATTAGTTATCTCCGTTTCGGAACTCACAAACCTGATTTTATTTCAAAAATCCATTTGTTTAATTATAAAGTTTCGTATCTAGTTAATACCTAAGTCTAGACTTGATTACTGGAAATCCAAATTTATAGTCATAACTTTATTTCTTATATCAATATGATTAGATATTATTTTAATTCAGCCATATTTAATTTATCCTAAGGCTGACCCTAGTTAATTAGCTCCTTTTATTAAAAAGAGTAAGGTACCTTCTATAATTTCTTCCATCTTCACATTCTTAGAGGTTGATGGCTTATCCATTAAGGCAAAGACTTTTGGTTGCGTTCCCTTCTTTATAAGCAGACAATCTTTAATCAAATGTCCAGGCAGATGACGCTTATAACATAAATTCTGGTGAACAATAGCATTACCCGGTTCATGTGGTTTCTGTTGAGGTTGCTCTGGCTTCTTGACCTCCAAATTCTTACAAAATCTAGCGATATGTCCTTTTTGATGGCAGTTGTGGCATTCTGTATCTTTAAATTGTTCTTTAGCCTTTTCCCCCGTTTTTCCTTGTCCATTATTTTTCCAATTCGGGTTAAATTTCCTTTTGTTAGGATTTCCTCCACTGTTTTCTCTAGTCTGCTCCTTTGCCATAGTTTCTTTGCATCAATGCTTCATATGGAATGGCCATGTCTACTAAGTCAACGAATGGATACTTCCGATTTCCAATCATCTTAACCTGTAAACTATCCTTCAAACCTGCTATAAACATCTCATTCTTCTTAAGCGAGGTGTTGATCAGTTCTGGCCCAAAGCAGGAGAGTGCATTAAACTTATTCTCATTTTCTGCTATCGACATGCTCCTTCGTTTGAGATCTATGAAATCCTGATACATCCTAGTTTTGCCCGTTGTAGGAAGAAATTGTGCTTTGAACTCCTGTTTGAACTTCTCCCAGGTGAAATCATCTTCGGGAACATTCGCAGTTTGAGCATCCCACCAGATTGCAGCAGCTCCTTGGAGTTGCCACGAAGCTAAAAGATGTTTCTGATCATCATTCAACTTCAGCCCTATGAAAATCCTCTCAGAGGATCTCAGCCATGCTTGAACTTCAATAAAGGACCCAGTCCCTTTGAAAACTTTCCCTCCCAAAATTGTATACTCCTTACAGATAGTTGCAAAGCTTTTGTCCAGCGGGACCGGTGTAACTTCCTCCGCAGTTTCTACTTGATCTTGGGAGGCAGTATTACGACCATTAGTAGTGGTAGTCCCACTAGCGCGACCTCTTTGGGCATGACTACTCATACTTACTCACCTGAATATAACAGGTCGATAGTCAAGACTCGATTGGGTAAAACCGACTTAAATATATTACTCAAGTTAATCTACCTATATATTTTATATATTTCTTTATAAAAATACGCTCTCTTACACTCACCTAAAGCCTAGGTAATCAGTAACCTATGCTCTGATACCTAATGTAACGACCTGACTTTCGAACACATCGGAAGTCGTGTCATTATATAAGAATAAGAAATAGATATAGATAGAACTAAAGAAAAACATCAGAATGTCACATCGGAATTTTAACAGAAGATAATGCTTCATAATATTATACACCAAAACACAGTATATCAGAGCATATTAGGTCTAGGGTACATGCCATTCCATATTACAACTTTAATTATACATAACGTCATAGATCACCAAACTTGAAGACTCCATAATTATACATAGATATGATAGGTAAACCAGCACACAGAAATTTTCCATCCGGCTTCCTAAGTTAAATCATGACCTGATTCACTTGTCTACTCATAACAAGTGTTATGAGTATCCCAAGAGTTTAAGAAAAACACAGAAAAATAAACTCCAGGCCAGTCAGGGGACTGGTATGAGTACACGATTTTAAAACAAGTTAAAGAAATAAAAATATCTCATAAGACCACACCATAAATACAGAACGGGTTTTTACCTTATGAGAATAAAACACTTTATATACTTTAAATTAGATATTATCAAAGTGTCTAGGGTTTTTTCATAGATAATTTAGAATCTAGAAAAATGCTTGCATCTCACATTTTGCTATATAGTATACAAACAAAACCGCTTGGCGCTTAGGGATAATGGATTTCCGACTATGACAAGGTATGGAACCACCTTCCGATAGTGTATCTCTAGAGGAGAATACACTAGGTTCAACAAGAACGTCTTGCAACTCGGTCCACACATGACCAACCACTCATTTCTCTTGAGTGTATCGAATGTATATCACCAATGGTTGTGTACGGCAACCATTTCTCGAACAGGACAGAATCGATAGAATAAGAAACAAAAGGAATTTCTCTAGATAGGTGATGCTACAACCTAATGGGGGCAACCAACATAGCCATGTTGTCTGCCTGATTTTTGCCATTTCCTGGTTGTAAGGCCTGAGGCTAGACTTACCTTTTATCATCACTGGTTTATTTGCTTTGAATGCCACATCCTCAAAACTCGCCAATCACTAATCGACTTCCCCAATAATATATTATAGGTATAAAGCAAGAGAAATGAATTCCTCTACCACCATATAAATACGTTTTCAGAGACCAACGTACGTGATCAGTTAGAATTACTTTGTCAGACATTCGTCCATACAAGTTGCCCTGGGACTGGGCAAACCGAAGGCATTATTCAAGAATATCCCTTGCATATCTCCATCTACAATTATCTTTAATACTTCTGACACGCGACGTATAAATCAAATCGAAGTGGAATATTAATTTTAGACTCTTCGAAATTATTCACATAATGTCTTTTCTGTCAACTTATACTTAAGAACTGTTTAATATATACTTGATCTAAAACATTAGCTATTAGTTTAGACGGAACTGGATTAAGTATAATTTATTTTCACTTCTATGATCTTTAACCATCAGGAAGGAATATGACTGGATTTTTTAAACCCAAGCGTTTTGGTTATCTTTTATAAACGAACAACTAAAGTGTGTGCGTCGCACATGGTATTTTACTCCGTTTGTCAGTTTTGTTTTACACAATAATTATTTTCAATTTACATTATCGTCTTACTTGTAAACTATCTTTTTGTTATTAACTAATCACTTATAATTTAATTTCTATTTTGTATTCATTATTTTCTTTTTGTTTTTATTTTATTTTTAAACTGGTAGAACTTCGGAAGCCAAGCTACTATACTGATTTCCTTGCCACTGTCTTTCCTTCCACCTGCCCACTATATTCTGCTTCACTTGGTCATAAATAAAAATCTCTTTTTATTCATTTATCACTTTTCTTATTTATTTTTATTTTGAATTTCTATTTTTATTTCGAACTTGGTTTAATTTAAAACATCGTTCAAAATCTCATTTGTTTCCATCTTTGCAAAGTGCCAGTTTCGCAAGTACCACTTTTCAAAATATCTGCGTTCCGCCTGCAAATCCGCCCAAAATGCCATGTGCTAGCTAAAGTACCACATCTCCACTTGGTAGTACCACTTCACCAAGTATTAAGGTTCAAAACACCATGCTCTGCCTCCGAAATTCCGGCTGTGCTCATGATTTTCACCTCTGCTAAAGTACCACCTGGTACTTACCAAAGTACCAAGTCACTTGCACTCGTGTTTCCTCTTCGAAATCTGATGTCGCACCCACGTTTCCTGCCTTTGCCAAAGTACCACTTGGTACTACCAAAGTACCAAGTGCCACCCCCTCCAGATCATGTCTGTTCACTGGCAGGTCACCATGAAGCCCGTTTGCCAATTTTCCAGTACCACCCTGATGTACACCAGTGCATGGTGCACGTGCACAACCACTCGAGCCACCGTTGATCACCTCTGACTATCCAGACCTGTCACCTTTTACCTCTTGGTTGCGCCACCACCTTCAGATCCGACCACCTCCATCTCTACAGTGTTTTCACTGTATAACGCCTCTTCCATCGAAATGGGTTTCATCGGAGAAACCACTGACCGCCACATCCTCCGACCATTGGAGTTCCTCCAACTCCTGCCACACCACCGTGACCTTACCATGCTTCGATCCGCCCTAGACCGCACCTTCCAATTGCCACCGTCGCCGTGCAGTTTTCCGATGAACCATGGTCCCCAAAAACAACCCCATGAACCCTAAATCTGATTCGTTTACAAAATTCTTGCATCTGAAAAATCTTTTTATATTTTTCCTATAATCTAGGATCTCTCACACTCATCTCTGCTTCACGTCATGTCATTTCACCCAACGGATCACCGGAAATCGATCAAACACCATTTTCTGATCATCTCAACATTTCTTGATCGTCCTAGCGTTATAAATTATGAAACCACCACTAAAAATCGTCATTTGGTGTCATGTTTCCATTTATATATTCAAATCATGTTTTTGTATTATTTGAATTTTCATGTTAACAGTGGGTTTAAAGAGAACATCCTGTTTTCTGTTTTCTTGGATATGTATTCATTTTCAATGTTTCTCCATTGTTTATATTTACTAATGTGTGAAATGTATACATTACATCCTACATTTATATCAACCTAGTGTGAGAATTTTTGGGTAGGATTCTCTTTTGAAAATAATTATCCACGAGGTTCTATTTTTACTAAACACAGTAGCAGGTTATTTTCTATGGTTTTTAAACTATCAGCAAACTTATACAAACATACTGGTATTTTATATATGAATATAATTGTCTATAGCAGATGTAATTCAAGGGTTTTAGCATTAATTATTTATTGTCTGTTGGCAAGATGATGGTGTTAATATAACAGGAACTTGCACCTAAATCAAGACATATATATTGAGGTATTCAAAACAGTTTACAGTAAAGAATTAAACAATGAAATTAGATGAGGTTTACTCACTTTTCTTTTTCCTGTGCTAAGCATTTGAAAATAGTTCTCTGTCTTGGAGTTATACTTCCTATTAGGTTGTTCGAACCAATTGTTTGTGGTGAGTTGAGCCTCTATTTATAGGTGCTTTAAAGTAATAAAATAATGTTTCATTAAATGAAGGTCTAGGAAAAGAGGAACATGAGCCGCATGTTCAGTTTTGATTTTCGAATGATTGAAAAGGAGAAGAGCTAGCTTCTACTAGTTGTTTGGATGGAAAACACTTATTTTGTAATGGCCAAGATGCCGCAAACAGGAAGTAACATGCCATTGGGTACTAATTTGTACCAACCCTGCAAAGGAATGGTTGCTAGGGGTAATATCACATTAATTTCCATTGTTTTGTCAACCATATCACTTGCTCTCTGTTTTTGATCAGTGAAAAGAAAGGCTAAATCTCTTAGCTTATGCTAAGCTATATTCCATCTTTACAGCCTGAGAGTTTTTCAGGTATTCACTTGGTTCCAGTGTTTTTTTTATTAATTTGTTTTAAAAATGCTTACTTTACTTCTAAGTTTCTCTAATATCTAAATGCTCCATTCCCATATGTATATTGCGGCGCATGTGTGTGAAAACCAAAATGTCCTACCTATTTTCCCTAGTCCTTAGCTGCTGCATATTTCTTCTCCAATTTCTTTCTTTACAGTTTGATGAGAACAACTAGCTATGTTGTTTCTTTCACAGAAGTAAGTGTTTCTTTTGCAAACATATATACATATATTTATGTATTCTTGGCTGTTAAGTCTTCTACCCTTAAATGCTCCTGAACCAACAAATGCTTATCCTATCATGGATGAAAGCAACTATACTTTCATCAATTCTACTTAAGTGTAATGTCACTGCACCTTAAGCATGAAGCAAAAGTATAAATCCCTTAATGTTTTGATTTTTAGATAAGTTAGAATCAAATTTAAAACATGAGACTTATAAGATGAGAATTACTTAAATTTTTATTTGACATACATATACAAGGAAAATATTTTCATAACAACTTAGTTCACATATTGATACATAAGTATGTGGTATAAAAGTTTAATTACATTTTTTTCTTCAAGTATTTAATCAAATTCTACTAAATTAATTTAGTTAGTTATGTAATTATTAACTTAATGTTTGGCAAAAGCTAGTTAAAAGCCTTGGGACATTACACAAGGTGTATTATCACCATCTGGAGAAATTCCTATTTGTTTCTTAATCTCTTTTCGCTACTGTAGCTTTCGGAATACGGTGGTTTGAGCCGAACCGTTAGTGGTAATATATTCGCGACACTCAAGTTAAATGAGTAGGCGATCATATGTGGCCAGGTTGCACGACGTTTTTGTTGAACCCCAGTGTATCCCCTCTAGAGTACACTGATCGGCATGTGGTCCCATACGTTGTCTAGTTGGAATCCAACCTCCAATAAGAGCCTGCGGTTTATGATTTTATATTATATATATGTTGAGCGTGAGATGCAAGCATTCCGCTAGATGGTTATTTATTTGATAAAAACTATTATAATATCAGATGATTTTGATATCAAAAATGTTTTAGGTTATAGTAAGGTAAAAAACCGTCCATGTTTATGTGTGGGCTGGTCTTACTATTATCTTTTCTTTCGAATGGTTTTCTAAAGCTAAATCAATATGTTCTCATAAGAGAAAAAACCCGTTCCACAGTTCCTTGTTTCGATCTGTTTAAAATTGTTTACTCACACTAGTCCCCTGATATACCCAAAGTCTATTTTTCTGTGTTTTTCTAAACTCTTGGGTACTTATAACAATTGTTATGGGTAGACTAGAGATCCAGGTGATATATTGAAATATTTGCATGGAATCAGCTTATTAGTTATATCTATATCTAAGTATCGAGTTGTAGGTTGTATTGGGCCCGTAACCATGTACGATGTAATATGATAAAGTGTTCTATGATGTAATAGACTCTAGCATGTAATATATTATGTGATATTATGTTTTGTTAAATTCCGCTGTGAGATTCTGATGTTCTTGCTAGTTCTTTTCTTTATCTATTTCTATTTCTTTATTAATGACATGACTTCCGAGGTCATCGAAAGTCGAGCCGTTACAATTGGTATCAAAGCACAAGGTTTACCAAATACCTAAGCTCTGGGTGAGTATTGAGAGAGCGAATTTGAAAATTTATGTGACTTAGGCCATCTTAAAAAATATACTCCGATTTAGTTTGATTTACAGACTATTATACTCAGAAAATTGAAAATGAGTTCTTATGCAAGAAGAATGAAATGTTTGTAGCTAGCATAAAGGATTGTTTACAAGCCAGAATGATGTGGGCACTTAAAGGTCCCATCTGTTGAATTGTTAGATTTAGTACTTAGATTTGAAAGTTTAGAAGCTAAGAAGCCAGTAGAAAAGGCTCAGACTAGAGAAATCAGTAGAGAGAATCCCCTAAAGAGGAAATTTAACCCAAATTGAAAGAACAAGGAAAAAGAGTCAGGAAAGGTACCTTAAATTTTAGTGAAAGGAGTTAAAATGATTAGGGTCAGCCTCAAGATAAGTTAAACAATGTTGAATTAAGTTTAGAATAATATCCAACGAATAAAATTGGTTTTACCCTGTAATAAAGACCATACTTGAGTCATTAACTGGATATAGAACCATGTGATTTAAGTAAGCTGATTTTGTAATGAAATTAGAATTTTGGATTTCAGAAATAAAGACAACTAAATTCTAAATAAATAAGGAGTCTATCCGGAAGGGGTGGTATATAGCTATAGATGTGTATTAATTTAACTTTAGTTAAAACAGGAATCTACTCGCGATTTTTAATTTCGAGGACGAAATTCTTTTAAAGGGGCGAATTGTAATGTCCCGGTTTTTAAACGACTTTGTTTAGTAATAAACATTGATTACTATGAGTTAATTAAATTGAAATGGAATTAAATTATAATAATAACAAACTTAAACGACTAAAGAACTTGTGTAAATATATATGGATGAACAAATGTATGTATATAGTGATATGTATATAATTGGGGTTATGTTTCAGCATGAAATACATAACAAAATATTGCATTTAAAATCCTAAACACTAGAATCTATACGTACACATACATTTATTTATAACATAATGATAATGCATGTAATTTATTACTTAGTGAATGAAGATGATCTCTAATTAAGAAGTCGTGTAGACAATAGAATTGGTAACTCATGCAAGAAACCTTACAACAATATATACCTATAAACATCCAAATGATGAACACCACGTGTTTGTGGAAATGCCACAACGAGTAAAAACAAAAGAGTATTGCCCATGATCAATGTATTAATGTGATTTAACATTGAAATATTGGTTGTGATAACACACAAGCCATTCCCCTAAAACAAGATCGTACCAATTTTACTGAATGAAAGATCTTTTAGCTAATATCATGTAATAGGATAGCACCAAGGTTTTAAATCTTGGATATCAGTCACGTTTCGTCTCGGGAATTTTATAGACTTGGTCTCCTATCGGGGAGATCTCAGACGAGATGAGTCTAACTCGGGAGTACGTCTCGAATTTTCATCTCGGGTCTAAAATTTCATATCATAACAATCTCGGGGTACATGATATGTTAAAAATATAACAAAATGATTTTTATGAATGCTATTAAAAACATAGTAACTTAAACTTAAAATGCAAAATAACTTTATTATTCTTTATTTTGCGAAATATCATTCGTACTCTAAATTGTAATTTGCTTAAAACATAAATATTGTTAGACAGGAAACACTAAATGGATCCAAAACATTGAAAAGTTCAGCATAAATAGACCATAAAATACATAATTTCATAAGTAACATGTATGTAAAAAGAAGAATATGAAAATCATAAGCATTGCAAAACATACACGAACATGTAATATAGTCATTTAACATGCAAAATGTAAAATAACAAAAGATTGATATGGTTAGATTTGAGTTTTTTAATTATAGTTCTAGTTCAGGCACAAATTTAAATTTTAACCAAAAAAACTAAGATCTCGGATGATATTCCACTATTTCTCTCGGTTGATATATCGTCGATATTGCAATATCTCGGGCGATATATTCGAAAGGAGATTTAGAGTGATATTTGTTGTTTTGTTTCGGAAGGAGCCCAAAATGAGATCTCGGAGGAGATCTCGGGCGATATTTGTGAGATTTGAAATAGTGGATAGCACAGCTAGTTTATTAATTACAATAGAAAATCTGTTTTATATGACTACAAATCCAAGAACAAGCTTGCAACCATTTTGTGCATTTTTAAGGCATGGTCTCAAAATAGTATAATATTTCTAGAAGCTAGATAAAGACAGGAAGAAGTAAACATCTAATATATAATATTACTGTCGTGCATGTATTCTTTGAAACCAAGGAATGAATGCCAAAAAACTAGTATTTCTAGGAGCTAAGATAAAGAAAGGATTGCAAGAAAAATATATGATATATTGTAATCAAGACATGCATAATATGCAACCAAGTCAAATAGAGGGATGGAAGTCTAAAGCTAAAACTTACTGTGATTGGAAATGTTATAAAATTAAGACCTATAACCAATTATTTAAATGTTTAGTTTAATTTTAAAAATTTGGCTATAAATAAGCACCTTAGCTTCCATACTTTCTCACACAAACACTGAGTTCAAGACAGCAACATACAGAGGATAGTTAGAAAAGCCGAGCATAACCAGGAGAACAGGGGAGAGCTAAAGAGTGAGTAAACTCACTTCTACTTTGGTTTAAAACTTTTTCTGAGACTATATTTTTTTTTCATAAGTAGGCAGTTGAAATTATGTAAGAATAGATTGTATACTACTTATATAAACATAGATATGATGATGTACAAGACACAGAAAACCCTATAGACATTTAAATGGCCTTTGTATGTCTTCCAAAAATACGAGCCAATCACCACTATGTTCTAAAAAATCTATAACTTGAACTCAACAAGTTTTCAGGACTTGATTTACATACATAAGATGTCCATCTAGGTTCTTGGTATACGACAAAAATAGTTTGCAGGATTTATTAAGTTATATAGTCAAAGATATACATGTTTTCCTATATCAACATCAAAACACAAAGTTTTCAAGTATCGTGAATCCGAGTTTTGATTAAATGAATATAATCATAGGACAGAATGATGATTTTTAATGGTCATTTCGGGATTTTTAAGGTTCGGGTTGTTGAGATAATAGGAGATGATCGAAAAAGGGAAAGGGGGCTTTTTCTAGCAACTTAGATGATCAAAAGCCATGAGCTTGGCACTGAAGAAACGTAGAGAAGATTAGAGTATAGGAAAAATATCATTTCATTTTTCCATGGCTTGGGTTTTGAGATTGAATCGAATTTAGGGTTTTAGGTTGCGTTGGATAGGGGAAATTTCGACGACGAACTGCTGGGTGATGGAGGTGTCGAGTGCCACCATTATTGGGATGGAAGTTGCTGCACAGGTAGACCTTCTGAGGGTGAAGTTTGAAGTCAAATGGTGCACGGTGGTGGCAGAACGAGAAGCTTTATTCGATCGCGTTTTTGAGGAAGGTTGAAGATGATCGGTGAAAACACTGTAGTGGAGTTAGTGAGAAAACCTGGGTAGGGAAACGACAACAAAGCGTGAATCGGAGTTTGCGGGGGCGGTTAGGGAAGGTTGATGGCCAGTGGATAACCGTGCATGTGCACGTTGTGTAGGTGTGCATGGTGAAAGCTTCAGGAGCTTTGAAGAAGAGGGAGTAGAAACAGCAGGGTGGAAATCATTGTGTTTGGCCATTATAACCATGCTAAAATGGTTCGAACAATGGAGCCACATTAAAGTGAGAAGAAGAGGGTCAAGAAACAAAGAGCAGGAAGAGTAGTAAGGTACAACAGGAAGAAGGAAGGGTATTGAGACATGGAAACCAGATCGAAGCGAGCAAGCCATGGAGTGGGCCAAGCCTAATTTTTTTATAAATAAAATAATAAAAGGAAATTTGGGCTGAGAGTTTTTGGACCATGTTTGGGCCAATAGAACAGAAAATAAATAAAGGAAGGAAACTATAAAAAGGATGGAAAGGGTAAGAAGGCTTGGTCTAGAAATATGGGGCTTAAAGTAAAAGGTAGGAAATTAAAACAAAGGAGAAGTAAGATAAGAAGGGATTCAAATTTAAATAGATTAAAAATATACGTATAGTATAAACATAGGTGTAAAACGGAATAATAATCATTAACTCGACAATGGACCAATGCAAAAAGAACCAATTTTGTGTGTTCGGATTTTTATAATCTAAACATACTGTTTAGTCTAAATAATAGTTAATAAAATAAAATAACTTATATGAATGGAAGATAAGTTTAAAGTGTATAAAATAATTAATTACAAAATAAATTAGTGATGGCTTAAGGAAGTAAAACAGGAAATTGTACAACTTAAATTATTAGTGGTCATTTAGAAATGAAATGACGATGTACAAAGTTAGACAAAAGTTATTAATTATAGAATAATTGTCGTATAAATAAACTTGCATTTTTGTATAAATTACTGTGTGTGCAGCACATGCCTTAGTTGTTCAATTATAAAAGACAATCAAATATCTGGATTTTAAAAAATGCAGAAATATGTTATTCTGTTTGGTTGAAGCTTATAAGTCAAAGAGTATATGAAATATGTTGTACTTAATTCAATCATTTAGTTGATAACTATTTCCTTGGAACAAGAAATGTTTTGAGATCAAATGAATATTGAAATCAGTTTTCCTTAAGTATCGACTAACCGTAAAAGACATTACGCTAATCATTTCGAAGAGTCCGGGATTAATATTTCACTTCGATTTGATTTATACGTCGCGTGTCAGAGGTTATTGAAGATAATTGAAGACGGAGATATGCAAGGGCTGTTTTGGTTTGCAGAATAGTGCCTTCGGTTTGTCCAGTAGCAGGACAACTTGTATGGACGAATATCTGATAGAGTATTCCTAATAGATCACATAAGACGAACATTTCAAGGTATTACGTCAGGTGGCGGAGAAATTCATTTCTCTTAGCTTTAACACCCGTAATATTTTTGGGAAGATCAACTAGTGGTTGACGGGTTTGACGATGTGGCATTCAAAGCGAATGGTGACCAGATGATTTGGGAGATAAACGTAGGCTGAAAGCCTCACAACCAAGAAAAGACAAAAATTGGGCAGGCAACATGGCTAGTGGGTCATTCCCAAGCACGGTGTATTATCACCATCTAGAGAAATTCCTATTTGTTTCTTAATCTCTTTTCGTTGCTGCAGTTTTCGGAGGTGGTTTGAGCCGAACCGTTGGTGGTAATATATTCGCTACACTCAAGCTAAATGAGTGGGCAGTCATGTGTGGTCGGGTTGCAAGATGTTCTTGTTGAACCCCTATGTATCTCCTCTAGAGTACATTGACCGGCAGGTGGTCCCATACCTTGTCTAGTTGGAATCTAATCTCTAATCACTACAAGAAAAAGGTTGAAATAGCTACGAAATTTTCTGATGCCATTGTGACGCCAAAAAAGCGGGGAATTAAAAAGGCGTCGGAAATTCGTAAATTAGAACAATATCGTCAAAACGGCGTCGGAACTTTTTGTCGCCATTACGACGCCATTTCACTATTAGAAAAAGATGAGAAATACTAACAAAAATTTCCGATGTCATTGCGATGCCAAAAAGGTATGGCGTCGAAAAGGCATCGAAAAGTTATAAATAGAAAATGGCGTCAGAATGGTGTTTAAAGACAGTGACGCTATTTCAACGCCATTTATTTGTCTAAAAAAATTAACAATGTCTTCGAAAAGGCATAGGGAAATAGCGATGTCAGTCCGACATCTTTATTTTTTCCGTGTAAATAAATGACGTTAGAAATGTCGAACTTTTTTCAAAAACCTTGTCAAATATGATCCCCTACGGAGGGGGTCCGGGGGGGGGGGAGGGTAACAACCCCCTAGGTGAGGGTGCGAGCGCAACGCCCCCGTTGACGGGGTTTAACCTGCCCGGTCAGGTCATGGAGGTCCAGGGGGCAACGCCCCGTCCAAAACGGTATGTTTTGTTCATTGTTGAATTCGAATTCAATAGCCAACGGTAACAACTGTTAGAAAACAGTCGTGATCGTTTGATCGGTCGCAGCTATAGGAAATTCAAATTCTTCAATCATCTACGTCATCAAATATGTTGATTCTACTGAAAACGATAACTTTTAATTGAAAATTATATGCATTTTCTATCATATTTAACATTATGAAACCATTTAATACCCTTCATGCATAAGAAATAAATCCATGATTAATTCTCGTATAAAAGAGACAAAAGGATCTCATGGTAAGATTAAAAGGAAAAAATTGGCCAATTTATGCTTTATTTAAAATAAATAAAAAATAAACTTATATAACAGAAATAAAAAAGGGTTGCTGGATGCTCTCGATCAGACCCGGTATCTTCCCATCTTGTTGGATCAGAAGTAAGCTTTTAGGCTGGTGTTGCTGGATTCTCCATAAGACCGGTCAGGTATGTGATAGACTTAGTTATTTAAATTGCTTTTGTAGCAAGACTCTCTAATTCTTTGATTATCGACTTGAAGTTGGAATATTCCCTTTTGATGTTGTAAAAGAAGACTGTTTGGAGCATTGTTGGGGGAGTAGAACTTGAATCTGAAATAAACAAGTGAGAATCTCCCATTATAGCCCATACTTTTACTAATTTTAGCATTATAATAGTTGAAGACCATTTTACTTCAATGATTATCAAGATATTAATTTACTGCAGACTCGACTCCCTTTTGTATGGGAGCTGGATTAGTTTTCTATGACAATTGTTATGATGAACTTTAATGTTGATATCGGTCCTATTAGCCGTATCTAGAATACTGTTATGCTGCTATGAACCTTGTTCAAATCAGGTAAATGGTTATGCTTAGGATATAAATTATTAGATTTATTATAATTAAAATAGGTTTTGCTCCCCTGATTATTCTATTTGATGATGTCAGGTTTTTTAGCATCATTAAGGGACCAGATGCTTGATAATAGTTGATAGTTGTTTTAGCATTGGGCTTACTGGACTTAGAAAATGAGGGATTACAATAATTTTTGCAAGTAGGAATTACTGCAGAGTTCTTCGTATTTTGTAAATATCGCTCAACTCTTTCGTCATAGTTGTCCTAATCGTAAATATGCTCATCTTGATGATGACTTAAATTGTATGGTTGCTTGTTGCATTTTTAGAGAAGAATATTATATTCAGCAAATGACAACAAGATATACTTACAATATTGTTGGTGTGCACATGAACAAGGAAAAAGATATGCTATAGATTTAACAAATTTGTTATTATGCATATCTGTTATTATGGACAAGGAAAAAGATATGCTTTGTCTTGTAATTAACAGATCTATTATTATGCAGGAAGATGTACTTGCAAAACAATTAAATGGTCTAAAGGATGCAGTGATGGGAGATGAAAACGTTAATGGTGGAGCAAAAGATTCATTTGATCTAGAAAAGCGCATAGATGTCTATATGTCATTAATGGGGGAGCAAAGATTTTCAATTCAGGTAATGTTACCTTCTAATTTACTGCAAAACAATGTCAAACGAATCAAGTCCAAAACAGCCGTTAGTTTACCCTAAAATGTTTATGATGGTGTAATCATTACTTGTTGTAGATATCTAATAGCTGATAATATATGTTTGAACAAGAAACTGAAATATAGGATGAACTTACCACAAGTAGGGGAGAAAAGCATATTCCTTTTACCTCGAATGACGACTGAAGTCCAAGGTCCATGACTGCATTACACGTAAATATTCAATTATCTCATTTATTGTCGGTAATTATTTAATTGTCTCAAGTATGGTCGACGTTATGACTTATGAGTTAGTTTACACAGGTTTTTTATGGTCAGCAAAAATTGTTATGAAAATATAGTTTTTTTATGTGACCGTTGGTATTTAATTTGGAAACCAATTCACTGCCAGGTCTACCTGTCAAGTGTAGGTGGGCTAAATGCATTATTTTTTGTTGGCATAGTTGTATGTAAGCAATAGATATCACAGTAGAAATTTGTGGAAAAAAAGAGAAATAACAGTTTTAATGATTATGCAGGGAAGATGTATATTATATGGAAATCACGGTAAAGGACATGCATCAGCAGGCAAATATAGTTGTCCATTGTTCCAAGTGTTCAAATTTAGAAAAGAAATTGGTCAAATCTAAACAGAGATATGAGAATAGTTTAGATTTATTGATCAAAGCTAAACTACAAATACGAAGCCATCATGTGTTTTACAACCATCCATTTTATCTCTATATTATATATGTAACTGTATTCGACCAAGCATATTTTAATTATATGTGACTGTACTTGTAAACTAAAATATATTTATATTGATGTTTAGGATGTGGATATGTCTTTGAAAGGGTCTACTACAGAATGGAAGATGTTAGATCTTAAGAGAGCTGGGAAGGTACAGTTGTGACCATGTGGTTTGTTCTAACTTGTTTTAGGCAGTGTTGTATAAACATGTATAAATTGGAAAAGATAGGTTTTATGTATAAAAGATAACAATTTGTTCTTAATGTGGGTATGGTTTGCGCTTAGATATATTAGCGTGCATGCGGCACTAATTTACATTGCACCAGATAATACCGTGAATGCTTTATGTTATATGATTTTTTCATTGAATATTGTTTTTTCTTGTACTATTGTTAGCAATATTATTTTGTTTAATTGAGATATTTGCATTTGGTGCATGTTTGGTATTATTAGAACAAATCTGTTTGATGTAGAGTTTGAGAGTTAAAAGTAAAGTAAAAATATTGAAATTTTGTTTTAGAAATAATGTCGAAATGGCTTGATAAAGTGTGGGAAATCCGAAAATTGTATTCATATTCTGGTGCAATCATGGCGTCGTTACAACGTCAAAAAAATGGCATGGGGAAGGCGTCGGAACGCACCTAACACATGGCGTCGATAAGGCGTTGGAAAACACCTAACACATGGCGTCGATAAGGCGTCGGAAAACACCTGACGCTTGGCGTCGAAAAGACGTCGGAATTTTTTTCCATGCAAGTTTAACTACGCCAAAAATGGCATCGGAAAGGCGTCGAAAACAGGTTTTTTCGATGCCATACCGATGCCAATTTGGCATCAAAAAATCAACTTTTTCTTGTAGTGAATAAGAGTCTGCGGTTTTTGATTTTACATTATATATATGTGGAGCGTGAGATGCAAGCGTTCCGCTAGATGGTTATTTATTTGATAAAAACTGTTAAAATATCAGATGATTTTGGTATCAAAAATGTTTTGGATTATAGTAAGGTAAAAACCTCCATGTTTATGTGTGGGCTGGTCTTACTATTATCTTATCTTTCAAATGGTTTTCTAAAGCTAAATCAATATGCTCTCATAAGAGAAAAAACCAAAAACCTATTCCATAGTTTCTTATTTCAATTTGTTTAAAATTGTTTACTCACACCAGTCCCCTGACAGACCCAGAGTTTTTTTTCTTTTTTTTCCTAAACTCTCGGGTGCTCATAACAATTGTTATGGGTAGACAAGTGAACTAGGTGATATATGGAAACCTTTGGAGTATTTTGGACTGGAAATCATGGAGTCAGCTAATTAGTTATATCTATATCTAAGTATCGAGTTGTAGGTTGTATTGGGCTAGTAACCATGTATGATATTGTTAGACCAAAAAGTGGTTCTAACACCCAAATTGATTAAAATTATGATAAAATGAGATCAAAAACAGAAAAGAGACACAAGATTTATAGTGGTTCGGCGTTAAAGAGCCTACGTCCACTTTATATCACTTTGTTTGATGATGTAGATGAAAATACAACAAGATATTCACTCAATCTCACTCATTTTTCATATACATTCACTCAATTATCCTCAAAATACCTTTGAATGATGATTTGGATTGTTTGGGAGTGCTGGAATTCGGTTCTCAAAGATACTCCAACTCTCAGAGTGCCAAAAGTCCCTTTCAAACGACCCTTAGGGGTCTATTTATAGGTGGAAGCTTCTCCAGAATTCGGTTCGGATCGGACCTACGTGGCTCCTATCCCACCACTTTCGGGTTCAGATGGATTTTGGTATTGACAGCGCATAGGGTTAGTGGTAGACGTGGGCAGAACGTGGGTGTAACCACCCCGAGTATTAAGGAGAACGTGGAGTAAGAGCTGTTGTAACTTCGGGATCGGATCGGGCATGCTAGCTTGCAAGGGCTCAGATCAGATTTATACCATCCGCTCCGCTCCGGTTTGAAATGGACTCTAACTTGTCTACTTTCTGTTCCACTCCGATCCGTTGTGGTAGTGACCATCCGATCCGATCCGAACTGCTTTGGGAAGTAGTGTTCTTCAATGCTTGAGATTCTAACTTTTTGACTTTGTGTAGCCTAGTTCACAAAGTAGGCTAACTTTTTGCCCCCTCAAAGGATGCTTCTGTTGAAGACGAAGCGTGCTTTGATATCATCTGCTCATTGATCTTTGAATTTGAATCATTGGAAATTCGTTTCCATTGACGTATAGGGATATACTGCTTAAGAAAGTCGCATCTCTTGATGTCTATATATACATCACGTAGCATGCAGATTTCTTTCTTCATTTTTAGACAACTTTAAGAGCTTTTCTTGATCTCCAGCGACCTCTCTAGGTAATCTCTATCTTTATCTTTATTTTTACTTCGAATTTAACTTGCTTGTCAGGCCTTTGTGTTAAATCCATTTGGTTCGGATCCGATCCAAATGAGATTCCTTCTTGTCTTGCTTAACACTGGACTAGCAGGCCAGGAGCGACTCGTGGGCTTATATCCCGGTCCGAGCGGAGAAAAAGAGGGAGAACACGAGTGGTCACCGTAACTCTATATAAGTCCCTCGCCTGTCTCTTTCTTCTTTTCTCCTTTTTATTGTTCTCGCCCGACCGATTCCACATCGAAACCCTATCCTTCAGAGACTCCAAAATCCTTCTTATTATTCTTCAAATCGAATTCGTAAGTGGATCAAAACTTCAAATTGCCTTCGTAATAACTGATTTTAGTTATGTTTTGTGGTTGATTTCGAATAATTTGAGCATGGATCCTTCCCTGCGTCGACACCGTGATCCCCACCTCTCTCATCGTCGCCATTGATGACTCCACCATCATCTCGAGGCATTGAGAGATGAGATCGAGTTTCGTTGCTGAACATTCGAGCACATAGGGGGTTCGGTCTCAACCAAGGATTTTGGTGTAGAATGGGTTCGGTATAGGCTGTACGAGATGGAATATGAAGAGGTTGAAGAGAAGGAAAAAGATTAGGAAAAGGAGAAGAACTGGGATCTATTCGGGTCGGAGCGGAAAGAAAAACGATGGGGCGAGTGCTGAGTGTAACTGTCCAGATCGGGTCGGAGTGGGAAGTGAAAGGAAAAAACATAGCTAACCCAATCGGGTCGGGTCGGAGTGAGAGGCAAGAAAGAAGGACATAGACATTCAAAAGAACCCGATCCGGTTCGAATATATACTCCCGAACCGATCCGATCTGGCCAGCTGGATGTTAATGCTTGTTTCAAGCTGGAACATGATTCTTCCCCTGATCTGATCCCAATGAACGCATCCGAACCGAACCGAAGAACAATTCGACTTAATGCATAAGAACTTGCTTAACTGGCCAAATCAATTCTTGATATAGTCTACAACTTAATGGACAGTTAGGATAGTGCCCTGCGAACATAAACAAACATCAAGGACTATTCTAAACACTGCTTTGCCAAAACTTTGCATTATACTTTCAAGTGTTCACTTTACATCTTCTGCACACACCGTACACACTTTAGTTCACACATGTGCACATGGGGACACGGGCTAATTTACTCTAACTTCTGTTATTACTTCTTCGATAGTTTAGTGATCATGGCCGAAAGACATTCTTCTAGACTGGCAGAAAAGAAAGAGATCCCAGAGACATCCAATAAAGTTGCTCTTGACGACATATCTTCTTCCTCAGACCCTGAATGGGACGACGAGGGATCAGATTATGAAGTAGAGGCGCATAACAACGAAACGCCTTCTGACAGTGAAGTTTCTCTGGGCTATGAAGAGGAAGGAGGGGTTGGTGATAATCGAGCTCCTGACGAATTTGAATCTGCCATCATATTGGAATCTCCTCAAGATTCTGTTGAATCGATGATTGACAACGACAGACTTACTCGAATAAGCTTAAAGCACGGGATACTGAAAAAGGATACCTTGGTGCCGTCGAAAACTAACCGTCCTCATAATCCTCCGGGGGGATTTATGGCAATGACCCGATTGATGTGCATGGTTAGAGCTATTCCACCGTTTTCTCCTTTTGTCGTCGATTTTCTAAGACAGACGCCGATTGCCCCCATGCAGCTGCATCCCAACTCCTACGCTTACATGTATACCTTATATGTAGCATACCGTGAGACCTTAGGCACAGAGCTCACTTTTGATGACGTTCATTTCTTTTATAACTTCAAGCATCGGACTCGAGAAACTCCTTCTTTCTCTTACTTCAAGTCTATACCAAAAAGGAAAATAATTTCAGCATTGTTCAGTAGCAAGGCCGGCGATTCCAAGCTGGAATGGTTTTATATAAGGCAACAGCCGGGATGTGCCAGAGGATGGACAAAATCAAGTAAAGCATCGATTTTCTAAATCTCAACTCTGAATGTCCACGCCATCACATTAATCCGTTTTCTTTTTTGTTTACAGTTGATAATCCAAAACAAATACCGGGTCAAGTGTTCTTTGATCAGATGCACCGGCTCCTCAATGGCGACCAAAAATTCTTAACCATCGATGAAGTCCTGAAGGATGAATATCTTCATCTTCACGGGTTGCTATCCATTATCCGTAGTATAGGTCACGGGTAAGGCCCATATGTATATATCCCTCCGGTGGAAGAAATTCCAGAAATGGGCGAGAGCTCGAAAGTCCCCACCATGCCACTTCGAACTTCACCTTCTCTAAGTTCGACTCAAGACGATGAGCTGGATAACATACCTGAAAAGCACCGAGAAGGGTACATCACCCCTGGGGATGTTATTTCTCCTGAAAAATCAGCGTCTCCTAAAGAACCGCCAGTAGACGCTTCCCAAGGGGATGCCCCTACTACTGATAACCCTATATTCCAGGGCTTGGGAGATCTCCCCCTACCTGAGACTATTTACACTTCCGAGGATTTTGGCACAAATCCTTTAGTTTTTACTTCTTCAGAGGAGACTACTCCTGTTAAGGTAAAAGAGCCCTCTCGCACCGGCTCGACTTCAGACTCTGGTTTGTCGGAGGGGGGACACCACTTAGGATGCACTTAACACAATAACACCCCACTTCACAGCACGTGCTTCTTATGATAATACTGATCCTGAGTCCCACTTACATTGTTGTGCAAGTACAATGTCTTGTGCTCACTATGACATCAGGAAACTACGCCGCAGCATGACCAGGCCCCCTCATGATGTTGAGCATGATCGCCGCGAAAGCCGCGGTAGGGAGGATATAAGGCCTTATGATTCTTATCAGTCGCGGACCTCGCGCTCTCGTTCTCCCGTTCGGTTAGATCCAGAGCGATACAAAGGCTACCAAGGCCGTCGAGAAGATGACAAGTCGCAGTCAAAAGACCCAATTTCTTCTCAAGAAAAACGCAGTAGGGAAAAGAGCCCACCAAGGGATACCGACTCGCGAAGCAAGCGCAAGGTTCATGCTAAGCGGCCTAGAAAGGGTGAGGAGGCCATTGAGCCCTCCACGCATAAGGATACCGAGCTGACATTCCCCGCACCTCCACCATTGGACGCTGAAACTGCAATTAAGCGAGCATACCTGGAGGAGCAGTTCCCCGATCACTATTTTAAGAACCTGACTTTCTTACCTGCCCTCGAGCCCATTTCCTCAAGGTGGGCGGACGAGGCCAAGGCGAAAATTGATGCAGTTGAGAAACAATATTCAGAGATGTTCAAGTATTCGCGTAACCTTTCCAGAATCATACGAACTCTAATCACGGATACTAACTCGATGAAGAAGACTGCAGAAGCTGACGCAAAGGCCTTGAAAAATTTGGGGAAAGACGTTGTGTATACACAGGCCAAACTTACTATCGCTCAACGGGATGCCGCTAGCTTCAAGCAACAATTTGAAGATCTACAGAAACGTTATCATGACTTGCTCGAGTCCCATACTCAAGAGCGCTCAGAGCTGAAAAAGCAAGCAGAAGACGCCAAGTCAGATAATGCCAAAATGCAGCTTGCTTACACTGCGCTTGAGCGAGAAAAGGCCGAATTAGCGAGGAAGAACACCAAATTGGAGAAGAAAAATGCTGACTTGGCTTCCAAGTTGATGAAGGCCGAAAATAGGGCTGCCCTAGCGGAGGGTAATGTTGAAAGTGTCATCAAGTCGGCCGAAGAGTCCCGCAAGCAGCTGGCGAAGGCCCAGGAGGACGTGCAGGGTTTTGATGAATTAATGATCGAACTTTTTGCACATATAATTCACCACCGAAACATCTCTTGGCTCGAAGATTACCCGACTACCTTGGTTCACGTATGGAGCCAAATTGTTGAATGGGAGAAGGAAGAACTCAAGGTAGATTCTATCGACGAGGACAAGCTCATGGAAAAATATCTAAGAGATGACGAGCCGGCACGTCTGGCTGAGGGGCGTCGCCTGATTGCTACTGCCATGGAGGAGGAAAAGCGGAAGGCTAAACAAAAGGACATCTTAGAGGCTGGTTCTTCTTCCACTGCCGCAGAAACTTCTGAAGTAGAGGGATATGACCCCGAAAACCCGACGATCCCTCAGACATCTCTTCTATCCCCTATTCCTGAGACAGTAGTTACTCCAGCTAACAAATCATCGGAAGATATCTCTACCTTTTCACCCCAATTCGTCAAAGTTGTTTCCACTTTCCATCACATAGTCGGGAAATCGATGAAGGACCCTTTATTTTCTCCTGAGTTGATAACTGTTGCTTCTCATTCCGCAGGTCCTGAACCGTCCGAGAAGACAGACGTGCCTGAGGGAACCACCGCCGGAACAGAGTTCGCGGAGAAGGCCGAAGGAGAAAAAGATAAGGTTGATGCTCCCCATGATGATGAGATAATATCCGCCTTGAAAGACGATGGCGGTGGCGAGGAGCATGAGGAAGACCCTGAGGTGGCTATAGTTGGGGAGTCAAAAAGCGTTGATGACATCACTTTAGCTGCGTTGAAAGCCGAACATGACAAACGTATGCAGCTTAAAGTTGAAGGCCTGGACCCCGAAAGCCTTAAGCCTCTCGCAGGGGTGGATGCTGGATCAAGGTTAGTTGTTAAGCTTTCGACTAGGTCTATTACAGAAGAACTTGCTAAAATTCTTCTCTTGATTCCAGCGTTCCAACTCCCGGGAAAAAATTAACCGATTCCAGCACTTCAGCCACAGGGAGGAAAAAACCAAGGCGCATTTTAACTGTTGCTGAAAGAGAGGCGAAGGATGCTCAGAAGGATGCTAAGAAATCCAAGTCCACCCCAAAGCCTAAGTGATGAAGTGTTTTGCTCTATTTTAGCATTTAATTGGCCCACAACTGTTGCAGTGAGTGTGGCCCTTGCATCTTCTTTTTTGCTTGTTTTCCTGTACAAACTCATACGTTTGTAAACAAAAATAATTCATTTCCTGCAATGCCTGTTAGTCGTTAATTCAGTACTTATGTAAAAATGCAAATGCCTGCCATATTAAAGTCATGTAACGGAGTCTTAGGGGAGGGGAATATGAGTGTACATGTATGCCCCCAGTCAATTCTTGAAAAACTATTCAAGATTAAATTAAAAAGTCCGAATGTTCCCGATTCTTTGACTGGGGTCACATTCCTTTCGTCATTAATGCCTGTTCTTTTCTGGCATCTTTTATACCCTCCTGTCTTATATCCAGGTTAGAGTTCTTGCTGAGGCGGTCTCTCATCTGGGTGCACCTTCACGCCTCAGAGGACGTCATCTTCCCGTCCTTTATAATTTCTCTCAATTCTTGAGAGTTAGAGTTAAGAATGTCGTTTTCCCATTCTTTTATGTCTTATTGTACAAACAGTCGTTGTATTTGTTCCTGCATATGAGCCATCTCCAACTTTCCAGATTTTAATTTGACATCTCGTATTCCACAGTCACAATAGAATAATAGTTGAAGATATAAATAATGCAGGAAAGTAAATGGCACACGATGTTTTTATAGTGGTTTGACTAAGTCGTAGCCTACATCCACTTTATAGTCCTTTGTTCGCATCAACAGACTTTTTAAGGCAAGTCGTGCTTTTTTACAGGGTTCATAAAAAAAACAAAAGAAAACACAACATCCCTAATTCAAATATCGCATCAAGTGTTGGGCATTCCAAGCCTTGGGCACTTCTTCGCCATCTACAGTCGTTAACTTGAAGGCTCCTGTCTCAAGTTTCCGTTGGACGGCGAATGGTCCTTCCCACTTTGGACCGAGATGAGGAAGGGATGGAAAAACTCGCTTTAGCACCAAATCCCCTGGCTCAAAGGTTCTAAAGCAAACTTTCTTGTCATAATAGCATGCCATCTGACGCCGATGTCTTGACACACGCAAGTCGGCTTCGTCCCTTTTCTCTTCGACTTCATCAAGGGACTCGAAGAGGAGTGCCCGATTCGTCATCGGGTCATAATATGTCACCCTGTGAGAGGGAACTTCAAGCTCTACCGGGATTACCACTTCTGAACCAAATGAGAGAGAGAAAGGAGTATGGCCGGTAGCTGTCTTAAACGTTGTACGATATTCCCACAAAGACAAGGGCAATTCATCCACCCATTTTGCTTTTGCACGTTCCAACCGCTTCTTGAGGATGGACTTTATGACTTTATTTATTGCTTCTACTTGCCCATTCGACTGTGGATGGGCGACTGCAGTGTACGCTTGTCAATCTTGTATTTTTGGCAGAAATTTCTGAATTCGGCACCATCGAACTGGGTTCCATTATCAGTTATAATGGTCCTTGGAATCCCAAATCAGCATATGATATTTCTAACCATGAAACTTATCACCTTTCTCGCTGTGATTTTGGTTAAGGGCTCAGCTTCCACCCACTTCGTGAAATAGTCCACGACGACTATTGCATACTTCGCTCCTCCTTTGGCAATCAGTAGAACTCCGATGATATCAATTCCCCACATGGCAAACGGCCACGGACTCACCATCGACTTGAGCTGGGTCGGTGGTGCTCTGGGGATCTTGGCGATCCTCTGGCATTTGTCGCAGCGTCGTGAGTAATCAGATGCATCTTTATTAATTGTGGGCCAGAAATACCCATACCGCAATACCTTTTTTGCTAAAGTCTGATCCCCCGTATGATCTCCACACTCACCTTCGTGTACTTCCCTTAGTACACGTTTGATGTCGCCGTGCGCCATACATCGTAATAGGGGCATAGAAAATCCTTGCCGATAAAGAGTATCATCTTGAAGGATGTATCTGGTAGCTTTGCGAACTACAGCTCGCCTCTCACTCTTCTTTGGCAGGAGTACTCCATTTCTAAGGAAATTCTTGATTGGGGTCATCCACGACTCCCTCTCCGGTTCTGCTTCGAAAGCTAATTCAGATTCCATTAACTCAAAGCTTGCCGATCCCAACGTCTCAATTGGAACCATTTCGGTTTCCTCCGGATTATCGGAACTTGCCAGCTTCGCTAGCCGATCTGCCTTCTGGTTTTCAGCTCTTGGGATATGCGTTATGTTATACCGTTCCAAGTTGCTCAACAGCTCCTTCACTTTTCCAAAATAGGTAATAAGTCGAGGTCCCCGGGTCACAAACTCCTTTCGCACTTGGCAGACGACTATTTTGGAATCGCAGAATATATCCAACGCCTTTATTCCGAATTCATTAGCAAGTTTTAGCCCGGCAATCAGGGCTTAATATTCAGAGTTATTATTGGTTGCTGAAAATTCTAGTCGCAGAGCATAATATAACGATCGTCCTTCAAGAGTAACTAAGACGACTCCAGCTCCGGACCTTCGGTCGTTCTTGGCTCCGTCTGTGTACAACTTCCATGGATCTAATTTTAATTCCTCCTATGATTTGACCACCTTATCATCGATCGTCTCTTCCTCCGGAATTGTGAACTCTGCTATAAAGTCAGCCAGAGCTTGCCCCATGATCGATCTCCGCGGCTGAAAGTTTAAATCAAACTGACTTAATTCAATATTCCACTTGATCAGCTGTCCTGATGCTTCGGGTCTTTGCAACACCTGTCTGAGAGGTTGATCAGTGTATATGATTATTGGGTGAGCTTGAAAATAATGGCGAAGTTTTCGGGACGCGATCAGAAGGCTGTAAGAAAGCTTCTCAATCCTTGGGTAGTTACGTTCTGCAGCTGCCAATTTCTTACTTACATAATATACCGGCCTTTGCACCTTGTCTTCTTCCCGGACCAAGGCGGTGCTAACGGCATGAGCCGATACTGCTAGATAAACAAACAACTCTTCATGATCCACTGGCTTCGACAAAATCGGTGGTCTCTCTAGTAGGTCCAATAGATTTCGAAAGGCCTCAACACAATCCGAAGTCCATTCGAAATTTTTCTTTCCCCTTTTTATCAAGTTAAAAAATGGGATGCATTTGTCTGTTGCTTTGGAGATAAATCTACTCAACGCAGCCACTTTCCCTGCAAGACTTTGGACATCCTTGATTCTTCGTGGTTCCTCAATGTTCCTTATCGCTGCTATTTGACTGGGATTAATTTCAATTCCTTGAGAGCTCACGATGAAACCTAGAAACTTTCCAGATGTCACCCCAAACGAGCACTTCAAAGGATTAAGCTTCATCCGATACTTTTGCAGGATACCGAACATCTCTGCCAAGTCTTGCGTATGGCTAGAGGACTGTCTTGATTTGACAAGCATATCGTCCATATAAACCTCCATAGTCTTCCCTATTTGGTTATAAAACATCATGTTCACCAAGCGTTGGTAGGTAGCTCCAGCATTTTTCAATCCGAAAGGCATGACCACATAACAGTACAACCCCAAATTTGTAATGAAGCTCGTGTGCTCTTGATCGGGCACATGCATGGGAATCTGGTTGTATCCGGAATATGCGTCCATAAAAGAAAGAAGTTCATGTCCCGCCGTTGAATCCACAAGCTGGTCTATTCTGGGGAGTGGGAAGCTATCTTTCGGGCAGGCTTTGTTCAAGTCTGAAAAATCAATACACGTCCGCCACTTTCCGTTTGACTTCTTTACCAAAACAGGATTTGATATCCAGTCGGGATATGTCGAATCTCTAAAAAATCCGTTCTCTTTCAGCTTCTCCACTTCTTCTTTCAGAGCTGCCGACCTCTCTAGGCCCAACACACGTCTCTTTTGCTTTACAGACGGGTGTTTTGGGTTTACACTCAGCGAATGACTCATGATGGATGGTGATATCCCACACATGTCAGCGTGGGTCCAGGCAAACACATCCAGGTTTGCCTCCAGAAAGTTAGTCAGTTCTTTGGCTCGGTGCGGATCCAACTGGGATCCAATCTTCAAAACTTTTGCTGGATTAACTTCATCAATGGGTATATCCACTGTCGTTTCGTTAGGAGTTGCCTTTCTATCCTCAGGTTCCTCATCTTCTCTGGGATCCAGGTCTTCAGGCATTCCCTTGGGCAACTCCTTCGGGGCTGATCCCTCTAATTGCTACGCCGAACCCTCCTTTGGAGGAGGTGAAGTACTTTTAGTCTTGACTTTGAGTCCCTTCATCAGCATCTTTAATTCAGCAATATAACAAGCTCGTCCGGATACTTGATCTCCCCTCATTACTCCTGTTCCGGCTTCAGTTGGGAACTTTAGCAATAAGCACCATGGTGCAATACAAGCCCTGAACTCTGCAAGGGTAGGCCTTCCTAAAAATGCGTTGTAGGGCGAATCTATATCTAGCACTACAAACTGAAGCATTCATACTCTTTGACGATCCCCTTGTCACGATGTTACGGGTAATTCTATATACCCCATCGGAGCTGTCGATGCCCCATTGAAGCCTCGGATCCAACCTTCACAGGGCTTCAAATCTCCAGACTTGAGTCTCATTTGATCAAACGACTTCCTAAACAGAATGTTGACAGAGCTTCCATTGTCTACTAGTACCTTATGAACCAATGCCGGCCCAATAGTAGTGGTAATAACCAACGGATCTTCGGTAGGTGATTAGATTCCAGTGTCGTCTCTGCTACGGAACACCACATCATCGAACATTGTCCTCTGCTGTTTCACAGTGGTGATATCTTCCAAATCGCTGCACTGGTCCACATGTATGTGCTTAACTGCATTAACGTATTGGTCCATTGCTCTGAAACTGTGGATAGCTGGATGGAGTCCACATACTATGGTGTTAATGACAATCCCTTTGCCTTTTTGTTGCGTTGTAGGCTTGGGAGCAAACTGATTCTGGTTTGGGGCCTGTCCTCCTTGCCCCCTGTCCCTTGGGGCAGCCTTATACTCATCCAACTTACCTTCACGCAACAACTTCTCAACTACATCTCTCAAGTGTCGACATTCGTTCGTTGAATGTCTGTGAGTTCCGTGAAATAAACAAAATTTTCCGGTCGCAATTTCTTTCTCTGTCGAATCTCATGGCAGTGGTTTTTTGTATTGTAAAACATTATACGTGTCTAAATAAATGTTCTCCAATGTGTCATTCAATGGTGAATAATTTTCAAAAGTTTGGAACCGGGGTCTTTTGTCAGAATTACTTCCTCGGTTCCTGTTTCTCCTATTACCATTCCCATTACGGTTGATGTTGCCCCCGTTTCCATTATTATTGTTTCCATTCTTGTTTCCAACATTCACTTCGACTTTCCCAGAGCTTTCTCTAGACTACTTTATAACAACATTTCTCTGAACAGCTTCTTTTGAAGCCGCTCCGAATTTCCTCTTTCTGTTTGCCCGTGCTTCCTCCCGTCTTAATTGAATATCGGCCTTCTCATAAAACAACTCTCTTGTGGGAGGCGGCTTCCCAGAAAGATAATCTCCAAACTTTGAATCAGGATCAACTCCCTCCATTAAGGCCATCAAGATGGTAGGCTCATGAGGGTCGCTAACTTCTGTTACAGCTAAATTGAAATGGTCTAGATACGACTTCAAGGATTCACCCGGCGCTTGCTTAATTCTCGATAATTCGATAACAGTCTTAGACTTTCGGGCGTGAAGTCGGAATTGATTCATAAAACATTCACTTAATTCTTTGAAATTCGATATCGATCGAGAAGGAAGTCGGGTAAACCATAGTAATGCTACGTCTTCTAAGTAAATTGGGAAAGCCTTACACTTCACAGTGTCAGGAGCAGCTGCAACATTCATAAGCCATGCGTATCGCATCAGATGTTGCCCCGGGTCAGTTCTCCCGTTATATCTGTCCATCTGCGGCAAATTAAAACGTCGGGGGAACTGAAAGTCAAGAATGTCATCAGTAAAGGGAGTATGGCTTCGCTCAATACCATAATCTTCATTGGTGTAATTTCGACTCTCAGACATGATCTGGCGTACCATGGCCCATACATCAGCATTGGTCAAGGGCCGTTCAGGCTCCCTGGCTCTGATGTTCGGGTTTCCTCTGGGCTCCTGATTCGGGGACACTCTCCTTCTTCTAGCGACTTCTGCTCTGCTTTGCTCCCTACGTTCTCGGTCGATCTCGGGAGGAAGGGCTGAAGCATTTGTCCCTGAGTGGGGTTAGTGAGGTTAGGATCTCTAGGCTGAACATGGGAACCTCGTATTGGTAATAGCATAGGCTCTCTCAAGCTCGGGTCATCGGGTCCTAACACACGAGCAGCGTCTTCGCGGGATCTCAGAGATCCGAAAGTCATTTGTTCCAAATTCTGAGGTTAATCGAGCGGCCTTCTTTCACGAGGTCGTTCTTCCTCAGAAGAAGAAGACTGATCCATTGTAGTGTGATGAATTGGGGAAGGGGTTCTCTACCTGCGAAGCTCACCAATTTCCCTACTCATGATTCTCATATTCTCTTGCATCATAAGGTTGGTGCACTCGTGGATTCTCATAGCCTCCCTAGTGCTCTCAAGCATGTCGAGAAGGCGCGAAAAATCTCCTTGGGTGATAGGCGTAGATGGATTGATCTGGTCATTGGTCCTGATGGCTGGAGTCGGAGCATTTGGAGGGGCTCGAGTAGAGGTTCCAGCATCACCTAGAGTCGGGTCGGATCAGAGCAATGTGACCTAGCCGGATCGGTTCGGGTGGGGGGAGCGCACCTCTTCAACATCTTCTACTCGGGTCGGATCGGAGCTTTCCCTCTGTGACCGGTTCGGATTTCCTGAGCCAGTCCGATCCGCTCCCGAGCTTTGCCCACGAGACCTCGTCACGACCGCGTTTTGCTGATCTTCACCAACTTCGTTCCCTCGACTGGTTTGAACTTCCTTGCCTTTTCCTTTGGCCATAATTCTTCAACAATCAATCAACAAGTACTTAAAAGCATCGAAAATTGGCGATTAACTTCTTTGAACTCAATGGTCCAAAAAGTAGAACGATAATCCAGAAAAACAGAGAATTCAAATGATTCTCAGTGAAAGCACCAAAATGTTAGACCAAAAAGTGGTTCTAACACCCAAATTGATTAAAATTATGATAAAATGAGATCAAAAACAGAAAAGAGACACAAGATTTATAGTGGTTCGGCGTTAAAGAGCCTACGTCCACTTTATATCACTTTGTTTGATGATGTAGATGAAAATACAACAAAATATTCACTCAATCTCACTCATTTTTCATATACATTCACTCAATTATTCTCAAAATACACTTTGAATGATGATTTGGATTGTTTGGGAGTGCTGGAATTCGGTTCTCAAAGATACTCCAACTCTCAGAGTGCCAAAAGTCCCTTTCAAACGACCCTTGGGGGTCTATTTATAGGTGGAAGCTTCTCCAGAATTCGGTTCGGATCGGACCTACGTGGCTCCTATCCCACCACTTTCGGGTTTAGATGGATTTTGGTATTGACAACGCATAGGGTTAGTGGTAGACATGGGAAGAACGTGGGTGTAACCACCCCGAGTATTAAGGAGAACGTGGGGGTAAGAGTTGCTGTAACTTCGGGATCGGATCGGGCATGCTAGCTTGCGAGGGCTCGGATCGGATTTATACCATCTGCTCTGGTCCGGTTTGAAATGGATTCTAACTTGTCTACTTTCTGTTCCACTCCGATCCGTTGTGGTAGTGACCATCCGATCCGACCTGCTTTGGGAAGTATTGTTCTTCAATGCTTGAGATCCTAACTTTTTGACTTTGTGTAGCCTAGTTCACAAAGTAGGCTAACAGATATATTATGATGAAGTGTTCTATGATGTAATAGACTTTAGCATGTAATATATTATGTGATATTATATTTTGTTAAATTCCGCTGTGAGATTCTGATGTTCTTGTTAGTTCTTTTCTCTATCTATTTCTATTTCTTTATTAATGACACGACTTCTGAGGTCATCAAAAGTCAAGCCATTACAACCACCACCCATCACCTGTTGCCCCCTCGAGGGGGGTTGCTCCAGGCGGCAGTCTGCTCTGACTATCCTTGCAGCCGGCTCTGGTAACACTTGCATCCCTCCATGCAAAAAGAACTCTTACTGTTTAGGGTATGTTTTAGTTTCTTCTTGTTGTGTGAATCGATTACCCAAACAAGTTTTACCTATGTACGCATTTGTCTTAAAACTCTGGGTACTTATTCATATGCCGTTAACAAGAAGCATCACTATTGCTGAAAGCTGTGATGACCATAATAGGTAGCATCCGAACATGACCGTTCATTAATGTTGCTTATCAAGTCTTCTTATATTGAGTAATTGATGAGTTCGTAGGAGTCTAGGACACTTACGAATCACCAAGGACTGAAGAGGGCAATTAACGATCATTATGATATTTATAGACTTTTAGAGTCGACGGACTGACGCATGCGGTCCGACAACTATTATAAGTACGACTAAAACAATTTGTATAAACTTAAGTAAATCAGAAGCCTTCTTCTAGCTGCGTAGTCTCTCTTTTCAAGTTTGAATGAACTTATCAGTTCATGTAAAAAGGAAAAAATAGGAAAACGTGTCAACATGTAGACACACATTTAATCCACGTTCTAACAAAGAAATGCTGTCATACATTTCCCTACTAGGTTTATAAATTATGATCATCCTAGCGTTATAAATTATGAAATTACCACTAAAAATCATCATTTTGTGTCATGTTTCCATTTATATATTCAAATCATGTTTTTGTATTGTTTGAATTTTCATGTTAGCAGTGGGTTCACAGAGAACATCCTATTTTCTGTTTTCTTGGATATGTATTCGTTTCATTGTTTCTCCATTTTTTATATTTACTAATGTGTGAAATGTATACATTACACCCAACATTTATATTAGCCTAGTGTGAGAATTTTTGGGTAGGATTCTCTTTTGAAAATATGTATCCATGAGGTTCTTTTTTACAGAACACAGTAGCAGGTTATTTTCTATGGTTTTTAAACTATCAACAAACTTATGCAAACATGCTGGTACTTTATATATGAATATAACAGTCTACAACAGATGTAATTCAAGGGATTTTAACATCAATTATTTGTTGTTTATTGGCAAGATGACGGTGTTAACATAACAGGAACTTACAGCTAAATCAAGATATATATACTGAGGTATTCAAAACAATTTACAGTAAAGAATTAAACAATGAAATTAGTTGAGGTACTCACTTTTCTTTTTCCTGTGCTAAGCTTTTGAAAATAGTTCTCTGGCTTGGATTTCTACTTCCTTCTAGGTTGTTCGAACCAATTGTTTGTGGTGAGGAAAGTATGCATTTATGCCTCTATTTGTAGGTGCTTTAAAGTAATAAAATAATGTTGCATTAAATGAAGGTCTGGGAAAAAAGGAACATGAGCATCATGTTCAGTTTTGATTTTTGACTGATTGAAAAGGAGGAGAGCTTGCTTCTACTAGCTGTTTGGATGGAAAACCCTTATTTTACAATGGCCGAGATGCTGCAAATAGGAAGTAACATGCCATTAGGTACTAATTTGTACCAACCCTGCAAAGAAATGGTTGCTAGGGGTAATATCACATTAATTTCCATTGTTGTGTCAACCATATCACTTGCTCTCTGTTTTTGATCAGGGAAAAGAAAGGCTAAATTTCTTAGCTTATGCTAAGCTATATTCCATCTTTACAACCTGAGACATTTTCAGGTATTCACATGGTTCCAGTTTTTTTTATATAAATTTGTTTTAAAAATGCTTACTTTACTTCTTACTTTTCTCCAATATCTAAATGCTCCATTCCCCTATGTATATTGCGGCACATGTGTGTGAAAACCAAAATGTCCTACCTATTTCCCTATTCCTTAGCTGCTGCATATTTCTTGTCCAATTTCTTTCTTTACACAGTTTGATGGGAACAACTAGCAATGCTGTTTCTTTCATGGCAGTAAGTGTTTCTTTTACAAGCATATATACATATATTTATGTATTCTTAGCTGTTAAGTCTTCTACCCTTAAATGCTCCTGAACCAACAAATGCTTATCCTATCATGGATGAAACCAACCATACTTCCATCAAATCTACTTAAGTGTAATGTCACTGCACCTTAAGCATGAAGAAAAAGTATAAATTCCTTAATGTTTTTATTTTTAGATAAGTTAGAATCAACTTTAAAATATGGGACTAAGATGAGAATTACTTAAATTTTTATTTGACATACATGTACATGGAAAATATTTTCATAACAACTTAGTTCATATATTGATACGTAAGTATGTGTTATAAAAAGTTAATTACATTTTTTTTTCAAGTATTCAATCAAATTCTACTAAATTAATTTAGTTAGTTATGTAATTATTAACTTAATGTTTGGCAAAAGCTAGTTAAAAGCGTTGGGACATTACAATCTACTCCCCTTTAAAGAATTTTGTCCCCGAAATTAAAGATTAACTAGTAGATCCTAGTTATTACTAGAGTTACTGCCTTAATTATCAACACCCATCTGCAATTTGTTATTTATTAGAGTAATTTTCATAACTAAAAATATTTGTCACCATGGTTGGAAAACGTTTCCATTTCTGCAATACCATTCCTCAACATCCATTAGTTCCCAACTGTAAATCGGTAAGCGAATAACCCTCTAAGCATCAACCCCGAAGACCGAAATCAACATCTGATTGATACCCAGAAATTTTTTCAACTCAACCAATCTCCAGTTAGGTTCCAATTTTTTTCTAACTCCATATCTTAAATCCTCATCAACTAATATTACTTCCAAATATCCTTGATTTTATTTGGAAAATAGATCCCAAATCTTATTTACTTTATTGATTTGAATCAATCCTGTTCAAACATATGTATCTGGCCCAAATTCTCTTTTTCAAATTGAATCCATATTCAACTCATCAGTCAAACTGACTTAACTCCGTTAAGTTCCATCCACCGCCTTCCTAAACTAATTGTTAAATTAGTTATCTCCATTTCGGAACTCATAAATCCGATTTTATTTCAAAAACCCATTTGTTTAATTATAAAGTTTCCTATCCAGTTAATACTTAAGTCCAGGCTTGATCATTGGAAATCCAAATTGATAGTTAAAACTTTATTTCTTATATCAATATGATTAGATATTATTTTAATTCATCCATATTTAATTTATCCTAAGGCTGACCCTGGTTAGTTAAAAGAGTAAGGTACCTTCTGAAATTTTTTCCATTTTCACATTCTCAGAGGTTGATGGCTAATCCACTAAGGCAAAGACTTTTGGTTGCATTCCCTTCTTTATAAGTAGACAATCTTAAATCAAATGTCCAGGCTGGTGACACTTATAACATAATATCTGCTGGACAATAGCATTACCGGTTCATGTGGTTTCTATTGAGCTTGCTCTGGCTTCTTGACCTCCGAATTCTTACAAAATCTAACGATATGTCCTTTTTGATGGCAGTTGTGGCATTTTGTATCTTTAAATCGTTCTTTAGCCTTTTCCCCCATTTTTTCTTGTCCATTATTTTTCCAATTCGGATTAAATTTCCTTTAGTTAGGATTTCCTCCACTGTTTTCTCCAATCTGCTCCTTTGCCACTGGTTCCTTTGCATCTAATGCTTCATATCGAATGGCCATGTCTACTAAGTCAACGAATGGATCCTTCAGATGTCCAATCATCTTTGATGGATCTAGAATAACCCTAGAGGGGGGGGGGTGAATAGGGTTTTTCACAGTTTATAAATAGAATTGAAAAACTGACAGGATATTAAAATAATAAACAGATCACAGAATATAGCAGAAACAGAAATGCAGAAAATAAATCACACACAGATATACCCAGCTTCGGCAAAACCCTGCCTACTGCTGCATTTCTAAGGTTTCTACTAGGTGATAGAACAGATCCCACATACAAGACCTTGTACACTCGCGACTCTCGCTCCTATTCTAACCCTACGCTCAAAACCCTAGACTGAACGATGTCCCCTCGATCAGATTCCCCGAATTACAACCCCGTAATCCATATCCCAGAATTTTACAGACTCTGAAACTGACAGTCAACACCCTGACTGTTTTACCTAGACTTCACAGAACTAGACACCTGTTCGTTTGATTTTTTTTACAACACGAATTAAAAAAAAACAAGAAAACAAAATAAAAAGAAATTAAACCCTTAAGGATTTAAAACAAAAGGGTCATCCCTTTATTAAAACACTTGGCTAGGTTTTAAGCCCATTAGGTCGGCCCCTTTCTTTTTTTATTTAGCTCGATGTCTCTGAAAAAAAATGGCGGCCGATATCAAACTAGGGTTTCTTCCCAAATCGAATCGCTCGCTTCTTGGAACTGAATCTCTGCGCCGTCGAGTTGTCGTGGCTTTCTGATGCTTTCTTGCAACCTGATTTGTGGCTTTCAGGCGATTGAAACTCTTGTGAAAATTGTGAGTTATTCGAATTTTGTTTCTCTGATTGCTCTTGATTTTGTTGTTGGTTTTCGATACTCATTAGCCGATGATGTAATTTGGTGTAAATATAGGATTACAAAATCCTAAATCACACTCTGATTTCGCAAGAATGACTTGGCTGATATGCGGTTTCCTCTTTTGAATTCTCTGCTTTGAATTCTCGGTTCTGATTGTACTTGCGTGATCCTTGTGATTTAAATCTTCAAATAAACCTGGACATATATTTTGTCCTTCAAAACAGATTCTGGAAAATTTAATTCTTGCCGAGATTGATTGAGGAAATTTTGAGAAAAAAAAATATATTCATGGTCCCCTTTTGAATTGCTGTATTGATTTGAATGCAATGAAGTAATTCTGGAAATATGCTTTGTTGTCCCCTCTTTGTTGCCGTGAATTTACAATTAAATTTGCTTGACTAGAATTGCTGATTTTATTGAAATAAATCTGGAAATGGATTGTCCCTGAATTATGTTGATTTCTCGAGTTTTCCCTTTTGCTGATTCTTGATAAAACGGTCTGATTTGTTTCCATATAATCTCCTTACATGGATTTTGCATCAAAGAACACGTTTCTTTGAAAAGTTGAAATCGATTATACCCTTGCCTTAAATATAATTCCAGAATGATTGATGAATTATTGATTGTTAAATTTGCCGAGACTTCCTGAAATAAAACAAACAGTTTCTTTCTAACAACTGGAAACAGTTTGAAAAAGATTTTTCTTCCTTAAATTCTGGTCACCAATGCTGCTGACTGATTTGTCCCTGATTTGCAAGTTTCCTCTTTTTAATTCTTGGCTATAAAGAATTGCTTGCGTGTATTCTCTTTTGTTGCCAAGATTGAATTTGGAATGTTTTTAAAATGGCAAAAATGCTTTTCTGGAAATGATTTAACTCTTGCCAAACATTGATTATTGAAATTCAAAAATTGATGCCATGTTCACTGCTAATTTCTGGAAACCAATAAAGTGATTTTGCTTTTAAAAAACAAATGTTATTTCTTGCCAAAAAATCATCACTTCAATTTCTGGAACCATTTTTGCTGCTTTATGAGTTTATTGCTGTGATTTTCTGCATGATTTTCTTGCCAAAAAAAAACTTCACTGCTAAACCATATTTGCTTGTATGTTGACATGTGCGTGTGCATGATGTATTCATTCACTATGACTATCTGCATTGATCACCTGTATATGCCTTGTCCATTTCAGTTTGAATTTGTATCTGACTTGGTGCTCAGCCATTCTGAAATGTGTACTTGCTGAAACATGCAATTCTGAACTGTTATACATGCACACATGCTCTAGGCATATCCAGATTTCTTTGCACCATTGTATATTGCATGTATATTTGTTTTATATGAATTCATTTGCACTCTTGAGACACATTGTGCAACTGTATTGCTCCTTGCTGTCACTGTTCATAATATGCTGTTGTAGCCTTGTTCCACTTGTGCTTGTGACCTAACTATTTGTTGCACCATTTGTGTATGATCCTTGATGATGTTTGTTTGCCATGCATCACCACCATGCCTCATTTATTTGTGAACTGCACTGTCCATTGTACTACCATGCTTGCTAGTTTGTTTTGAAATTGCCTTTACTATACTTGCTGAACTCCATGACCATGCTGCATTGTTTTGGACCTTGGCTCGACACTTGAACAATGAGACTCGACCACTTGACCTGTCCATTCTGATCCTTGCTGCATTGCCCTGTCTTGATCCATGCACCACTTGATCATTGCTGCCATGTCTTTGTTTCATGTTGACATTGAGTTTTAGCTTTCCTGTATATGTGCCATGACTTTTCTCGACTATGGTTCGACCCCTTTTCATTGCCGTTTTGATTTGAACCATGTTTGAACTATGTTGAGCTTTCACTTGAATGTTTGTTGTAGCACTGAGTCGAGATGGTCCACGTGGCTCCTCCTCAGTTGCATACACTATATTCTGATTGGCGAGGCAGTGCACATATGTATATTTATACATGTGTGTATATGCAGCCATCAGACATATTTTCCTGTCCCTGCATTGTATATACATACTGTCTACCTTGTGGTATTTACAGTGTATCACTGTGAATATCACAAGCTGTCTAGACACAGATTGAAGGTTTTATAATTCAGATCAAGTCAAGAAAAAATGATGAGAAACACACCAGAAATCTGAGGCAAATAAAATTCTAAAAACAAAATTTATATTTGCATATATTCAGTATTATTTCTATTGCAGTATACTGTGTGTTTCTGTTTCATGTGTGACAGGTAAGCGGGGATGACTGAACTGACTGTGATGACAGGACTGACAATGACTGGACTGAAACCTGAGGATAAAAAGACAGTGTGTGTTGTCAATGAATGTATGAGTCTGTATATACAAGTGAAAATAGATATATATGAAATGTAACTGTGTATATGTATGACTGAGTGACAATGAATAAACTGTACTGAGGAGCTGTGAGAGAATTGTACAGATATATGTAATAAACAAATTTGATTGAAATAAAATATCATTTTATTGTCAAACGAACTTGTCTATTATATTCTGTTTATATACAAGTACAATATACAGTGAATGTTTAAATAGTGGAGTTATACAGAGTTGTACTGTTTGAATGTTAGAGATAAAATATTATATTTAAATAAAATACTGTGTTAATATTTGAATGTTTGTACAGTAGTATTTCACTTAAATATAAATATTATATTCTTGTTTGAGGTGAATATAAAACAGTACAGTGACAAACACATTTAAGATAATATATACTTGTTTGTTATCATCAAACAAAAATCATATAATTGTGTATACAACACCGTTATATACAACAATCTCCCCCTTTTGATGATGACAAACAAATAAAGGATTTTGAATATATTAAATGTGTTTGTTCGTGGATATTTGAACTCCCCCTATTTAAATGCTCCCCCTACAACAGAAACTCCCCCTATAACTATGCATGAGTGAAATGTATGAATGATTAAATTTTTAAAAATATTTATAAAATATTCACTCATAAATCAAAATCTAATCCATTCTCCCCCTTTTGTTATCATCAAAAGGATACAGATTTTAAAATACAGATGAAAATTGACTAAAAATATAGTTTCAGCTTAAGAGGAAGAATGATCATCATAAACCTCAATCAGTCAAACAAAAATCATAATAAACTGAGAACTAGTGGCATATTTCAAATTGCAGAAAATGACCGATTTACGACGAAATTTATATAAAATGGAGAGAGTAAAAAAAATGTATTCCAATTATTTTCCAAAAAAAATGGGGTTCAAAAACGGAGATGGAAATTGGACTATAATTATAAATTCAACTTAAGTGACAAAATCAGATAATCTCAAATCCCAGTAGCTATCAATCAACAAAACATAATACGTCATAAAATTTCAACATATTTCACAGATTAGAAAGTGGATTGATAGGCTGGTTATTATACACAAAGGAGAATTTCAAAATAATTTCAATTTATAGCACAATTTTCCTTTTTCTTTTTATTTTATTTAAGAGCACACTGACCACGCATAACCAGAGCTTGGATTTTTAAATGAAGTCAGTCGCAGCTTAAATTATAAGTTGTCTCTTAACCATGCATGACCAGAGCTTGGATTTTTAAATGAGGTTAGAGACACACTTATATATTTATTATATATATTTATCATTTCAGCTTTTAAAAAAGAAAAAACTCCTTGGTATAAAACCAATATATGGATGATAGAAAATGTGGTAGGTACAGAAATGGACTGTGAAATAAATTTCTAAATTAATTATATTATGAGATATGACCAACTGTACCTGGATTATTGAAAATTTTCAATTATCACTAATTCTGAATAATAATATAACCACAATTCCATCATAAAATTAAACTCTCCACATTTATATAAAATCATAACGGATGCCAGACAGGTGATGGATAAAGGAGATGGTCGAGAAATAATTGCCAGTTCAAAGATATTATAATAAATATTCAACCGTCATGAAAATTCAAATAAAATCTCCTCTTGTTGTGAAGTACACTGCAGTCACAATTCATCATAATTTAAAAAAAACTGATAATAATTTTGATGAATTATAAATACATTTCAATTTTGGATATTGATTTCAATTTTTGAAAGAATAATCAATAAATAATTTTTAAAGTTGAAAATCAATTACAAGGGGAATATGAAGAGCTATACAAAGCACAAGAGGGAAAAGAAATATATATATACATGATGAGAATAAAAAAAATTCAGCACTTCCTAATCTGATACCACTTGTAGTCTCTATTAAAGAGGATTTTTAAAATGACACTGGTGGCTAATCAAGGGTATCTCAGTCAACAGAAAGACTTAATTACAAAGCAAGCAACTCAAGCACACAAATTTCATTTATCAGAGCACGATAAGCCTTTGATACCAAATCAAATAGTCCTCAAAAAAAATATTTACAAATCAATTTCTTATAATCAGAGCAGCTTAATTCCAAAACAAACATTTTTCAAAAACAGTATCAGAGCAGCACAGAGAAAACAGTATCACAACAGACTTGTCAAGATGTTGGTCACATAAGGTGGTTCATGATCCAAGATTTGCAAATATACTCTATTTTAAATCATTTGAAGAAATGTGAAAGTATTAGGATTTAATGAATCAATCACACCAGGTTATATTTCAGATTCAAGATATGTGTGAGATCCAATAAATCAATAATTTCAAATGATTTTAAACAAACATATTTTCAAATCAAATAATCATGAAATAACAATGATTTTCAAAGACCATTTTCAAAAAGAACATTTTCAAGAATTTCTCAAAACTATTTCCGACAAGCCCAAGAGAAATTTCAGGTCATTTACATCAAATTTGAAAATATTCATGATCGGGATAATTTATTTGAAATCACATGAATCAATGTAAAATTTTGGGATATAATGAATCAGTCACACGAGATTGACAATTTCAAAAATAAGAGGTGTGTGATATTCAAAATATCTAGAATTTCAGATGATTTCAAACAAACATATTTCAATATAATGATCATGAATAAAGATGAATTCCAAGATGTATCACTGATACAAGCCAATCTGAAAATCAATGAAATTATCACAACTGATAAATAACAGAGTGTTGTAATGAGTATAATATTTTGAGCTTTTCCAAAATGAATTTGAATAAACTCAGAACAACAAAGGTGTGTGACATTTCATTAAATATTCAGATCTTCAAAAAAAATTAGAATTCAAATTAACAGTGTTCAAGATATGACAAGAATACATCAACACTGTTATGAATTCAGAAATAAAAAAAATCTCAAAAACAATTGCAGATATTTACAAGATTAAATTCAGGACATGGAAATGATTAACACACGATGATTTTATACAAATAAAGCATATTTCCAAAAAGATCATGAATTCTGCAACTGGAAGTTTAAGAAGTACAGACAACGAAGGATATGGCAGTGTCAAAAAAAAAAAAAAAACAGAAGGAGATAGAGGAAGGAATAAAAACAGACAATAAAAACAAAGAGAATATACAAAGGTGAGTTTAGAGATCATACCAGAATCCAATGTAAAGCAGAATCTCTAACTCAACAAATGTTGGCCTAAGGAACTGTAAATGACACAGAATTATAGACTATCTTGATTTCAAATTTCTTTTCAGCACAGCAGTTCCTCAGCCTTCACTGGTACCTAGCAGTTGAGTGAATTAAGTGGTCTAACAAAATTTGTAAAACCACTCTGAAATACGTTTACCACTTTTGGTACCCAAACCTGTTTGTATAACAAACCATCAGAATTAACCTTTGTACCCTTAGGAACCCAAATCTGTTTAAATTTAGTCAAAGTCGTTTTATTTTTATTCGGGATCCAAGATTGTTTAAATGGTTTATTATAAAACGATTTCTCATCACAATTTTGATTCAAAAAACCTTTGAAATTTTCAGAGTTCAAATTTTCAACGTAGTTCTTCCCAAAGCAATTTGAGGGATTTTTCAAATCATTTGAATTTTGTTTTCCAAAAACATTATTCTTCCCAAAACCAAGACCACGTTTATTTCCAACAGAAAGTTGGTTTTTCAACAACATATCCAAAGATCTTTCACCGTTTGAAAATTTAGATAGAATTGTTTCAAGTTGTTGAATTTCAGTTTTAAGATCATCGTTTTCTTTTATTAAATCTGAATAACAACTTTTAGTGATCTTACATCTTTCAAACTCAGATTTCAAAACCAAATTTTCATCATTAAGCAATTTGATTTTGGTTTGGGACTTAGCCATTTCAGAATCAAAATATTTTCGACTTTCAGATTCAAGTTTCTTCCAATTTTCAATTTCGATTTCAAGCTCTTTCAAAATCAGATCTGTTTTCAACAAACTATCATTTTCAGCGTTTTCATGTTTGGAATTTTTGATAGCCTTGAAATTTATAAATTCCTTTTGTAAACAATTGTTTGCATCTTTTAGCTCAATCTCGTTATCTTTTAAAATTAAAATTTCTTCTTCAAGCCTTCGAATATTATTATTGAAATGAACGAGATCAGTTTTTAATTTCAAACAATTTTCACAATTAGAATTTTCAAATTTCACGACATTTGACAATTTCGATTCCAAACAATTTATCTTGTTGGTCAAATCAGAATTTATAGATTTCAAAGATTTATTTTTCGATTGAAGCTTGTCAACAGATTTGGTTAAATCAACACAAAAATAAACCAGATCTTCATATGAAAAATTTCTTATCTCATCATCTGTTGAGTCTTCATCAGCTGATTCATCTGTTGAACAAAGATCTGAATCTGAGTTGTCAGTTGAGGGTTTTGAGAAGTTGCTGTCGTTTCCATATTTTGTATTTAGAGCTGTCCAAATTTCCTGCGCAGTTAAACAATGAGAAATCAGACTGTATTGATTATCATTAAGGTGAGAATACAGAATATGTGTAGCACGAGAATTAGAAGCTTTATCTACCATGTCAAACCCATTGATAACAACATCCCAACATGTAATATCAACAGATTTTAAATAAAATTCCATTTCGGATTTCCAATTTAAAAAATCTGTTCCAGTGAAAATAGTTGGAGATGAACTGGACTGACTCTCTGTGGACTGACAGCAAGGGGTACCCATGACTCTAGAGTTAATGAAATTACCAGGCTCTGATACCACTGATGGATCTAGAATAACCCTAGAGGGGGGGGGGGGGTGAATAGGTTTTTTCACAGTTTATAAATAGAATTGAAAAACTGACAGGATATTAAAATAATAAACAGATCACAGAATATAGCAGAAACAGAAATGCAGAAAATAAATCACACACAGATATACCCAGCTTCGGCAAAACCCTGCCTACTGCTGCATTTCTAAGGTTTCTACTAGGTGATAGAACAGATCCCGCATACAAGACCTTGTACACTCGCGACTCTCGCTCCTATTCTAACCCTACGCTCAAAACCCTAGACTGAACGATGTCCCCTCGATCAGATTCCCCGAATTACAACCCCGTAATCCGTATCCCAGAATTTTACAGACTCTGAAACTGACAGTCAACACCCTGACTGTTTTACCTAGACTTCACAGAACTAGACACCTGTTCGTTTGATTTTTTTTACAACACGAATTAAAAAAAACAAGAAAACAAAATAAAAAGAAATTAAACCCTTAAGGATTTAAAACAAAAGGGTCATCCCTTTATTAAAACACTTGGCTAGGTTTTAAGCCCATTAGGTCGGCCCCTTTCTTTTTTTATTTAGCTCGATGTCTCTGAAAAAAAATGGCGGCCGATATCAAACTAGGGTTTCTTCCCAAATCGAATCGCTCGCTTCTTGGAACTGAATCTCTGCGCCGTCGAGTTGTCGTGGCTTTCTGATGCTTTCTTGCAACCTGATTTGTGGCTTTCAGGCGATTGAAACTCTTGTGAAAATTGTGAGTTATTCGAATTTTGTTTCTCTGATTGCTCTTGATTTTGTTGTTGGTTTTCGATACTCATTAGCCGATGATGTAATTTGGTGTAAATATAGGATTAAAAAATCCTAAATCACACTCTGATTTCGCAAGAATGACTTGGCTGATATGCGGTTTCCTCTTTTGAATTCTCTGCTTTGAATTCTCGGTTCTGATTGTACTTGCGTGATCCTTGTGATTTAAATCTTCAAATAAACCTGGACATATATTTTGTCCTTCAAAACAGATTCTGGAAAATTTAATTCTTGCCGAGATTGATTGAGGAAATTTTGAGAAAAAAAATATATATTCATGGTCCCCTTTTGAATTGCTGTATTGATTTGAATGCAATGAAGTAATTCTGGAAATATGCTTTGCTGTCCCCTCTTTGTTGCCGTGAATTTACAATTAAATTTGCTTGACTAGAATTGCTGATTTTATTGAAATAAATCTGGAAATGGATTGTCCCTGAATTATGTTGATTTCTCGAGTTTTCCCTTTTGCTGATTCTTGATAAAACGGTCTGATTTGTTTCCATATAATCTCCTTGCATGGATTTTGCATCAAAGAACACGTTTCTCTGAAAAGTTGAAATCGATTATACCCTTGCCTTAAATATAATTCCAGAATGATTGATGAATTATTGATTGTTAAATTTGCCGAGACTTCCTGAAATAAAACAAACAGTTTCTTTCTAACAACTGGAAACAGTTTGAAAAAGATTTTTCTTCCTTAAATTCTGGTCACCAATGCTGCTGACTGATTTGTCCCTGATTTGCAAGTTTCCTCTTTTTAATTCTTGGCTATAAAGAATTGCTTGCGTGTATTCTCTTTTGTTGCCAAGATTGAATTTGGAATGTTTTTAAAACACTTGGCAAAAATGCTTTTCTGGAAATGATTTAACTCTTGCCAAACATTGATTATTGAAATTCAAAAATTGATGCCATGTTCACTGCTAATTTCTGGAAACCAATAAAGTGATTTTGCTTTTAAAAAACAAATGTTATTTCTTGCCAAAAAATCATCACTTCAATTTCTGGAACCATTTTTGCTGCTTTATGAGTTTATTGCTGTGATTTTCTGCATGATTTTCTTGCCAAAAAAAAACTTCACTGCTAAACCATATTTGCTTGTATGTTGACATGTGCGTGTGCATGATGTATTCATTCACTATGACTATCTGCATTGATCACCTGTATATGCCTTGTCCATTTCAGTTTGAATTTGTATCTGACTTGGTGCTCGGCCATTCTGAAATGTGTACTTGCTGAAACATGCAATTTTGAACTGTTATACATGCACACATGCTCTAGGCATATCCAGATTTCTTTGCACCATTGTATATTGCATGTATATTTGTTTTATATGAATTCATTTGCACTCTTGAGACACATTGTGCAACTGTATTGCTCCTTGCTGTCACTGTTCATAATATGCTGTTGTAGCCTTGTTCCACTTGTGCTTGTGACCTAACTATTTGTTGCACCATTTGTGTATGATCCTTGATGATGTTTGTTTGCCATGCATCACCACCATGCCTCATTTATTTGTGAACTGCACTGTCCATTGTACTACCATGCTTGCTAGTTTGTTTTGAAATTGCCTTTACTATACTTGCTGAACTCCATGACCATGCTGCATTGTTTTGGACCTTGGCTCGACACTTGAACAATGAGACTCGACCACTTGACCTGTCCATTCTGATCCTTGCTGCATTGCCCTGTCTTGATCCATGCACCACTTGATCATTGCTGCCATGTCTTTGTTTCATGTTGACATTGAGTTTTAGCTTTCCTGTATATGTGCCATGACTTTTCTCGACTATGGTTCGACCCCTTTTCATTGCCGTTTTGATTTGAACCATGTTTGAACTATGTTGAGCTTTCACTTGAATGTTTGTTGTAGCACTGAGTCGAGATGGTCCACGTGGCTCCTCCTCAGTTGCATACACTATATTCTGATTGGCGAGGCAGTGCACATATGTATATTTATACATGTGTGTATATGCAGCCATCAGACATATTTTCCTGTCCCTGCATTGTATATACATACTGTCTACCTTGTGGTATTTACAGTGTATCACTGTGAATATCACAAGCTGTCTAGACACAGATTGAAGGTTTTATAATTCAGATCAAGTCAAGAAAAAATGATGAGAAACACACCAGAAATCTGAGGCAAATAAAATTCTAAAAACAAAATTTATATTTGCATATATTCAGTATTATTTCTATTGCAGTATACTGTGTGTTTCTATTTCATGTGTGACAGGTAAGCGGGGATGACTGAACTGACTGTGATGACAGGACTGACAATGACTGGACTGAAACCTGAGGATAAAAAGACAGTGTGTGTTGTCAATGAATGTATGAGTCTGTATATACAAGTGAAAATAGATATATATGAAATGTAACTGTGTATATGTATGACTGAGTGACAATGAATAAACTGTACTGAGGAGCTGTGAGAGAATTGTACAGATATATGTAATAAACAAATTTGATTGAAATAAAATATCATTTTATTGTCAAACGAACTTGTCTATTATATTCTGTTTATATACAAGTACAATATACAGTGAATGTTTAAATAGTGGAGTTATACAGAGTTGTCATGTTTGAATGTTAGAGATAAAATATTATATTTAAATAAAATACTGTGTTAATATTTGAATGTTTGTACAGTAGTATTTCACTTAAATATAAATATTATATTCTTGTTTGAGGTGAATATAAAACAGTACAGTGACAAACACATTTAAGATAATATATACTTGTTTGTTATCATCAAACAAAAATCATATAATTGTGTATACAACACCGTTATATACAACAATCTTAACCTGTAAACTATCCTTCAAACCTGCTATAAACATCTCATTCTTCTTGAGCGAGGTGTTGATCAGTTATGGCCTAAAGCAGGATAGTGCATTAAACTTATTCTCGTATTCTGCTATCGACATGCTCTCTTATTTGAGATCTATGAAATCCCGATACATCCTAGTTTTTCCCGCTGCAGGAAGAAATTATGCTTTGAACTCCTGTTTAAACCTCTCCCAGGTGAAATCGTTTTCGAAAACGTTCGCAGTTTGAGCGTCCCACCAGATTGCAGCAGCTCCTTGGAGTTGCCACGAAGCTAAAAGACGTTTCTGATCATCATTCAACTTCAGTACTTTGAAAATCCTCTCACAATATTTCAACCATTCTTGAACTTCAATAAAGGACTTAGTCCCTTTGAAAACTTTCCCTCCCAAAGTTGTATACTCCTTACAGATAGTTGCAAAGCTTTTGTTCTGCTAGACTGGTGTAACTTCCTCCACAGTTTCTACCTGATCTTGGGAGGCAGTATTATGACCATTAGTAGTGGTAGTCCCACTAGCGTGACCACTTAGTGCATGACTACTCATACTTAATCACCTGAATATAACAGGTTGATAGTCAAGACTCGATTGGGTAAAACTGACTTAAGTATATTACTCAGGTTAATCTTCCTATATAATTTATATATATCTTTATAAAAATACGCTCTCTTACACTCACCCAAAGGCTAGGTTATCAGTAACCTAAGCTCTGATACCAACTGTAACGGCCCAACTTTCGAACACATCGGAAGTCGTGTCATTTATAAGAACAAGAAATAGATATAGACAGAACTAAAGGAAAACATCAGAATCTCACAGCGGGATTTTAACAGAAGATAATATTTCATAATATTATACATCAGAACACAGTACATCAGAGCATATTAGGTCTAGGGTACATGCCATTCCATATTACGACTTTAATTATACATAACATCATAGATAACCAAACTTGAAGTCTCCATAATTATACATAGATATGATAGGTAGACCAGAACACAGAAATTTTTCATCTAGTTTCCCAAGTTAAATCATGACCTGATTCACTTGTCTACTCATAACAGGTGTTATGAGTACCCAAGAATTTAAGAAAAACACAGAAAAATAAACTCCGGGTCAGTCAGGGGACTGGTATAAGTAAACGATTTTAAAACAAGTTAAAGAAATAAAAATATCTCATAAGACCACGCCGTAAATACGGAACGGGTCTTTACCTTATGAGAATAAAACACTTTATATACTTTAAATCAGATATTATCATAGTGTCTAGGGTTTTTCACAAATAATTTAGAATCTAGAATAATGCTTACATCTCAAATTTTCCTATATAGTATACAAACAAAACCGCTTGGCGCTTAGGGATAATGGATTTCCGACTATGACAAAGTATGGAACCACCTTCCGATAGGCAAATACACTGTGTTGAACAAGAAAGCCTTGCAACCTGGTCCACACATGTCCGCCCACTCATTTCTCTTGAGTGTATCGAATGTATATCACCAATGGTTGTGTACGCCAACCATTTCCCGAATGGGACAGAATCGATAGAATAAGAAACAAAAGGAATTTCTCTAGATAGGTGATGCTACACCCTAATGGAAGCAACCCATATAGCCATGCCGCATGCCCGATTTTTGTCATTTCGTGGTTGTGAGGCCTGAGGCTAGACTTACCTTATATCATCATCGGTTTATTTGCTTTGAATGCCACATCCTCAAAACTCACCAATCATTAATTGACTTCCCCTAAAAAACATTATATATAAAGCACGAGAAACAAATTCCTCCGCCACCATATAAATACGTTTGGAGAGACTGACGTACATTATCAGTTAGAATTACTCTGTCAGACATTCGTCCATACAAGTTGCCCTGGGACTAGACAAACCGAAGGCACTACTCAAGAATAGCCCTTGCAAATCTCCATCTTTAATTATCTTTAATACTTCTGACGAGCGATGTATAAATCAAATCGAAGTGGAATATTTATTCCAGACTCTTCGAAATGATTCACGTAATGTCTTTTCTGTCAATTTATACTTAAGAACTGTTTAATATTCACTTGATCTAAAACATTAGCTTTAAGTTTAGACTGAACTCGATTAAGTATAATTTATTTTCTCTTCTATGATCTTTAACCACTAGGAAGGTATATGACTGTATTGTTTAAACCCAAGTGTTTTGGTTATCTTTTATAAACGAACAACTAAAGTGTGTGCGTCGCACGCGGTATTTTACTCCGTATATCAGTTTTGTTTTACACGACAATTATTTTCAATTTACATTATCGTCTTAATGTAAACTATCTTTTTGTTCTTAACAAATCATTTATAATTTAATTTCTATTTTATATTTATTATTTTCTTTTTTATTTTATTTTATTTTTAAACCGGTTGAACTTCGGAAGCCAAGCTATTATACTGATTTCCTTGCCACTGTCTTTCCTTCCACATGCCCACAATATTCTGCTTCTCTTGGTCATAAAATAAAAATCTCTTTTTTTCATTTATTACTTTTCTTCTTTATTTTTATTTGAATTTCTATTTTTATTCAAACTTGGTTTAATTTAAAACTTCGTTCAGAATCTCATTTGTTTGCATCTTTGCCAAAGTGCCAGTTTCGCAAGTACCATTTTTCAAAAAATCTGCGTTTCGCCTGCAAATTTGCCCAAAATACCATGCGCCAGCTAAAATACCACATCTCCACTTGGTAGTATCACTTTACCAGGTACCAAGGTTCAAAACACCATGCTCCACCTCCAAAATTCCATGCCGCGCTCATGATTTTCACTCTACCAAAGTACCACCTGGTACTTACCAAAGTACCAAGTCGCCTGCACTCGTGTTTTCTCTTCGAAATCTGATGCCGCACCCACGTTTCCTGCCTTTGCCAAAGTACCACTTGGTACTACCAAAGTACGAAGTGCCACCCCCTTCAGATCACATCCGTTCACTGCCAAATCACCATGAAACCCGTTTGCCAATTTTCCAGTACCACCCTGATGTACACCAATGCATGGTGCACGTGCATGACCACTCGAGCCACTGTTGATCACCTCTGACCATACAGACCTATCACCCTTCCTCTCCTGGTTGCACCGCCACCATCATATCCGATCACGTACACCTCTACAGTGTTTTCACTGTATGATTCCTCTACCATCGAAATGGGTTTCATCGGAGAAACCATTGACCGCCACGTCCTCCGACCATCTGAGTTCCTCCAACTCCTGCCACACCACCGTGACCTTCCCACACTTCCGTCCCCCAGGACCGCACCTTCCAATTGCCACCGTCGCTGTGTAGTTTTCCGATGAACGATGGTCCCCAAAAAACAACCCCATGAACCCTAAATCTTATTTGTTTACAAAATTCTAGCATTTGAAAAATCTTTTTATATTTTTCCTATAATCTAGGATCTCTCACGCTCCTCTCTGCTTCATGTCGTGTTATTTCACCCAACGGATCGCCGGAAATCGATCACACCATTTTCTGATCATCTCAACATTTCTTGATCATCCTAGCGTTATGAGTTATGAAACTACCACTAAAAATCATCATTTGGTGTCTTGTTTCCATTTATATATTCAATTCATGTTTTTGTATTGTTTGAATTTTCATGTTAACAGTGGGTTTACAGAGAACATCATATTTTCTGTTTTCATTGATATGTATTCATTTTCAATGTTTCTCCACTGTTTATATTTACTAATTTGTGAAATGTATAAATTACACCCTATATTTATATCAACATAGTGTGAGAATTTTTATGTAGGATTCTCTATTGAAAGTAAGTATCCATGAGGTTTTGTTTTTACAGAACACAGTAGTAGGTTATTTTCTATGGTTTCTAAACTATCAACAGACTTTTGCAAAGGTACTAGTACTTCATATATGAATACAAAAGTCTACAACAGATGTAATTCAAGGGTTTTTATCAACAATTATTTGTTGTTTGTTGGCAAGATGATGGTGTTAACATAACAGGAACTTGCAGCTAAATCAAGACATATATACCGAGGTATTCAAAACAGTTTACAGTAAAGAATTAAACAAAGAAATTAGATGAGGTTTACTCACTTTTATTTTTCCTGTGCTAAGCTTTTGAAAATAGTCCTCTGGCTTGGAGTTCTACTTCCTACTAGGTTGTTCGAACCAATTGTTTGTGGTAAGGAAAGTATGCATTTGTGCCTCTATTTATAGGTGCTTTAAAGTAATAAAATAATGTTGCATTAAATGAAGGTCTAGGAAAAGAGGAACATGTGCAGCATGTTCAGTTTTGATTTTTGACTGATTGAAAAGGAGGAGAGCTAGCTTCTACTAGCTGTTTGGATGGAAAACCCTTATTTTACAATGGCCGAGATGCTGCAAACAGGAAGTAACATGCCATTGGGTACTAATTTGTACCAACCCTGCAAAGAAATGGTTGCTAGGCGTAATATCACATTAATTTCCATTGCTGTGTCAACCATATCACTTGCTCTCTGTTTTTGATCAGGGAAAAGAAAGGCTAAATCTCTTAGCTTATGCTAAGCTATATTCCATCTTTACAGCCTGTGAGATTTTCATATATTCACATGGTTCCAGTTTTTTTTATATAAATTTGTTTTAAAAATGCTTACTTTACTTCTTACTTTTCTCCAATATCTAAATGCTCCATTCCCCTATGTATATTGCGGCACATGTGTGTGAAAACCAAAATGTCCTACCTATTTTCCCTATTCCTTAGCTGCTGCATATTTCTTGTCCAATTTCTTTCTTTACACAGTTTGATGGGAACAACTAGCTATGTTGTTTCTTTCACGACAGTAAGTGTTTCTTTTGCAAGCATATATACATATGTTTATGTATTCTTAGCTGTTAAGTCTTCTACCCTTAAATGCTCTTGAACCAACAAATGCTTATCCTATCATGGATGAAAGAAACTATACTTCCATCAAATCTACTTAAGTGTAATGTCACTGCACCTTAAACATGAAGCAAAAGTATAAATTCCTTAATGTTATGATTTTTAGATAAGTTAGAATCAACTTTAAAACATGAGACTAAGATGAGAATTACTTAAATTTGTATTTGACATACATATGCATGCAAAATATTTTCATAACAACTTAGTTCATATATTGATACATAAGTATGTGGTATAAAAGGTTATTACATTTTTTCTTCAAGTATTTAATCAAATTCTACTAAATTAATTTACTTAGTTATGTAGTTATTAACTTAATGTTTGGCAAAAGCTAGTTAAAAGCCTCGGGACATTACACAGGGTGTATTATCACCATCTAGAGAAATTCCTATTTGTTTCTTAAACTCTTTTCGCTTCTGCAGCTTTTGGAATATGGTGGTTTGAGTCCAACCGTTGGTCGTAATATATTCGCTACACTCAAGCTAAATGAGTGGGCGGTCATGTGTGGCCAGGTTGCAAGATGTTTTTGTTGAACTCCAGTGTATCCCCTCTAGAGTATACTAATCGACACGTGGTCCCATACCTTGTCTAGTTGGAATCCAACCTCCAATAAGAGCCTGCGGTTTTTGATTTTATATTATGTATATGTAGAGCGTGAGATGCAAGCAATCCGTTAGATGGTTGGTTATTTGATAAAAACTATTATAATATCAAATGATTTTGATATCAAAAATGTTTAGGTTATAGTATGGTAGAAACCGTCCATGTTTATGTGTGGGCTGGTCTTGCTATTATCTTTTCTTTCGAATGGTTTTCTAAAGCTAAATCAATATGTTCTCATAAGAGAAAAAAAAACCGTTCCACAGTTCCTTGTTTCAATCTGTTTAAAATTGTTTACTCACACCAGTCCCCTGACAGACCCAAAGTTTATTTTTCTGTGTTTTCCTAAACTCTTGGGTACTCATAACAATTGTTTTGGGTAGACAAGTGATCCAGGTGATATACAGAAATCTTTGGAGTATTTTGGACTGGAAATCATGGAGTCAGCTTGTTAGTTATATCTATAACTAAGTATCGAGTTTTAGGTTGTATTGGGCCAGTAACCATGTATGATGTAATATGATAAAGTGTTCTATGATGTAATAGACTCTAGCATGTAATATATTATGTGATATTGTGTTTTGTTAAATTCAGCTGTTAGATTCTGATGTTCTTGCTAGTTCTTTTCTTTATCTATTTTTATTTCTTTATTAATGACACGACTTCTGAGGTCATCGAAAGTCGAGCCGTTACGGTTTGTATCAGAGCACAAGGTTTACCGAATACCTATGCTCTGGGTGAGTATTAAGAGAGCTTATTTGAAAATTTAAACTATAATAATAAATTACAAATTATATACTTAGTATAGATCAACCCAAGTTATTGACTTAGGCCATCTTTAAAAATATACTCCGATTAAGTTTGATGAACAGACTATTATACTCAGAAAATTGAAAATGAGTTCTTATGGAAAAGAAGAGTTAAATGTTTGTAGCTAGTATAAAGGATTGTTTACAAGCCAGAATGATGGGGCACTTAAAGGTCCCGTTTGTTGAATTGTTAGATTTAGTACTTAGATATAAAGCTTTAGAAGCTAAGAAGCCAGTAGAAAATGCTTAGAATGGAGAAATCAGTAGAGAGAATCCGTTAAAGAGGAAATTTAACCCAAATTGAAAGAACAAGGAAAAGGAGTCGGGAAAGATACCTTAAATTTTAGTGAAAGGACTTAAAATGATTAGGGTCAGCCTCAAGATAAGTTAAACAATGTTGAATTAAATTTAGAATAATATCCAGTGAATGAAATTGGTTTTACCCAATAATAAAGACCAGACTTGAGTCATTAATTGGTTATAGACCCATGTGGGTTAATTAAGCTGATTTTGTAATGAAATCAGAATTTTGGATTTCAGAAATAAAGATAACTAAGTTCTAAATAAATAAGGAGTCTATCCGGAAGGGGTGGTATATAGGTACGGATGTGTATTAATTTGACTTTAATTAAAACTGGAATCTACTCGTGATTTTTAATTTCGGGGATGAAATTCTTTTAAGGAGGGTGGATTGTAATGTCCCGGTTTTTAAATGACTTTGTTTAGTAATAAACATTGATTACTATGAGTTAATTAAATTGAAATGGAATTAAAATATAATAATAACAAACTTAAACAACTAAAGAACTTGTGTAAATATATATGGATGAACAAACGTATCTATATAGTGATATGTATGTTATGTTTCAGCATGAAATACATAACAAAATCTTGCATATAAAATCCTAAACACTAGAATCTTTACGTACACATACATTTATTTATAACATAATGATAATGTATGTAATTTATTACTTAGAGAATTAAGATGATCTCTAATTAAGAAGTCGTGTAGACAATAGAATTGGTAACTCATGCAAGAAACCTTACAACAACATATACCCATAAACATTCAAATGATGAACACCACGTGTTTGTGGAAATGCCATAACGAGTAAAAACAAAAGAGTATTGCCCATGGTCAATGTATTAATGTGATTTAACATTGAAATAGTGGTTGTTATAACACACAAGTTATTCCCCTAAAACAAGATTGTACCAATTTTACTGAATGAGAGATCTTTTAGCTAATATCATGTAGTAGGATAGCACAGCTAGTTTATTAATTACAATAGAAAATCTGTTTTATATGACTACAAATCCAAGAATAAGCTTGAGGCCATTTTGTGCATTTTTAAGGCATGGTCTCAAAATAGTATAATATTTCTAGAAGCTAGATAAAGACAAGAAGAAGTAAATATTTAGTATATAATATTATTGTCGTGCATGTATTCTTTGAAACCAAGGGATAAATGCCTAAAAACTAGTATTTCTAGGAGCTAAGATAAGGATAGGATTGGAAGAAAAATATATGATATATTGTAATCAAGACATGCATAATCTACAACCAAGTCAAATAAAGGGATGGAAGTCTAAAGCTAAAACATACTGTGATTGGAAATGTTATAAAATTAAGACCTATAACTAATTATTTAAATGTTTAGTTTAATGTTAAAAATTTGGCTATAAATAAGCACCTTAGCTTCCATACTTTCTCACACAAACACTGAGTTCAAGAAAGTAACATACAGAGGATAGTTAAAAGAGCAGAGCATAACCAAGAGAACATGGGAGAGCTAAAGAGTGAGTAAACTCACTTCTACTTTGGATTAAAACTTTTTCTGAGACTATACTTGTTTGTTCATAAGTAGGTAGTTGAAATTATGTTAGAATAGATTGTATACTACTTGTATAAACATAGATATGATGATGTACAAGACACAGAAAACCCTGCAATGGCCTTTGTAGTCTTCCAAAAATACGAGCCAATCACCACTATGTTCTAAAAAATCTATAACTTGAACTCAACAAGTTTTCAGGACTTGATTTATATACAAAAGATGTCCATATAGGTTCTTGGTATACGGCAAAAATAGTTGTAGGATTTATTAAGTTTTATGGTCAAGGATATACATGTTTTCCTGTATCAACATCAAAACATAAAGTTTTCAAGTATCGTGAATCTGAGTTTTGATTATATGAATAGAATCATAGGATGAAATAGTGATTTTTAATGGTCATTTCGTGATGTTTAACGTTGGGATTTTTGAGATAATAGGAGATGATCGAAAAAGGGAAGGGGGCTTTTTCTAGCGACCTAGATGATCAAAAGCCAAGAGCTTGGCACTAAAGAAACGTAGAGAAGGGTAGATTATAGGAAAAATATCATTTCATTTTTCCATGTCTTGGGTTTTGAGATTAAATCGAATTTAGGGTTTTAGGTTGCGTTGGATAGGGTAAACTTTGATGATGAACTGTTGGGTGATGGAAGTGTCGAGTGCCACCATTTTTGGGATGGAAGTTGCATCACAGTAGACCTTCTGAGGATGAAGTCTGAAGTCAAATGGTGCACGGTGGTGGAAGAACGGGAAGCTTTCTTGGATCGCGTTTTTGAGGAAGGTTGAAGATGAACGGTGAAAACACTGTAGTGGAGTTAGTGAGAAAATCTAGGTAGGGAAACGACAATGGCGCGTGTATCGGAGTTTGGGGGCGGTCAGGGAAGGTCGATGGCCAGTGGATGACCGTGCACGTGTACGGTGTGTAGGTGTGCACGGTGAAAGCTTCAGGAGCTTTGAAAAAGAGGGAGTAGAAACAACAGGGTGGAAATCATTGGGTTTGGCTATTATAACCATGCTAAAATGGTTCGAACAATGGAACCACATTAAAGTGATAAGAAGAGGATCAAGAAACAAAGAGCAGGAAGAGTAGTAAGTACAACAGGATGAAGGAAGGGTATTGAGGCGTGAAAACCAGATCGAAGGGAGAAAGCCATGGAGTGGGCCGAGCCTAAATTTTTTATAAATAAAATAATAAAGGAAATTTGGGCTGAGAGTTTTTGGGCCATGTTTGGGCCAATAGAAAAGAAAATAAATAAAGGAAGAAAAATATAAAAAGGATGGAAAGGGTAAGAAGGCTTGATCTAGAAATATGGGGCTTAAAGTAAAAGGTAGGAAAATAAAACAAAGGAGAAGTAAGATAAGAAGGGATTCAAATTTAAGTAGAATAAAAATATACATATAGTATAAACATAGGTGTAAAATGGAACAATAATCATTAACTCGACAATGGACCAATGCAAAAAGAACCAATTTTGTATGTTCATATGTTTGTTATCTAAACATATTGTTTAGTCTAAATAATAGTTAATAAAATAAAATAACTTATATGAATGGAAGATAAGTTTAAAGTGTATAAAATAATCAATTAAAAAACAAATAAGTGATGGCTTAAGGAAGTAAAACAAGAAATTGTACAACTTAAATTATTAGTGGTTATTTAGAAATGAAATGACGATGTACAATGTAAGACAAAAGGTATTAATTACAGAATAATTGTCATATAAACGAACTAACATTTTTGTATAAATTACCGTGTGTGAAGCACGTGGCTTAGTTGTTCAGTTATAAAAGACAGTCAAATGTCTGGATTTTAAAAAATGTAGAAATAGGTGATTATGTTTGGTCAAAGCTTATAAGTCAAAGAGTATATAAAATAAGCTGTACTTAATTCAATCATTTAAGTTGATAACTATTTCCTTGGAACAAGAAATGTTTTAAGATCAAATGAATGTTGAAATCAGTTTTCCTAACCGTAAAAGACATTACGCTAATCATTTCGAAGAGTCCGGAATTAATATTCCACTTTGATTTGATATATATACGTCGTGTGTCAGAGATAATTGAAGATAATTGAAGACGGAGGTATGCAAGGGCTATTTTGGTTTGCAGAATAGTGCCTTCGGTTTGTCCAGTCCCAGGACAATTTATATGGACGAATGTCTGACAGAGTATTCCTAATAAATCACATAAGACGAACTTTTCAAGGTATTATGTCAGGTGGCGGAGAAATTTGTTTCTCTTAGCTTTTATACCCATAATATTTTTGGGAAGGTCAACTAGTGGTTGATGGGTTTGACGATGTGGCATTCAAAGTGAATGGTGACCAGATGATCTGGAAGATAAACATAGCCTCAAAGCCTCACAACCAGGAAAAGACGAAAATCGGGCAGGCAACATGGCTAGGTTGGTCATTCCCAAGCAGGGTGTATTATCACCATCTAGAGAAATTCCTACTTGTTTCTTAATCTCTTTTCGTTGTTGCAGCTTTCGAAATACGGTGGTTTGAGCCCAATCGTTGGTGGTAATATATTCGCTACACTCAAGATAAATGAGTGGGCAGTCATGTATGGCCGGGTTGCAAGACGTTCTTGTTGAACCCCAGTGTATCCCATTTAGAGTACACTGACCGGCAGGTGGTCCCATACCTTGTCTAGTTGGAATCCAATCTCCAATAAAAGTCTGCGGTTTTTGATTTTATATTATATATATGTGGAGTGTGAGATGCAAGCGTTCCGCTAAATGTTATTTATTTGATAAAAACTGTTAAAATATCAGATGATTTTGGTATCAAAAATGTTTTGAGTTATAGTAAGGTAAAAACCGTCCATGTTTATGTGTGGGCTGGTCTTAATATTATCTTTTCTTTCAAATGGTTTTCTAAAGATAAATCAATATGTTCTCATAAGAGAAAAAATCAAAAACCCGTTCCACAGTTTCTTATTTCAATCTGTTTAAAATTGTTTACACAGACTAGTCCCCTGACAGACCTAAAATTATTTTTCTGTGTTTTTCTAAACTCTTGGGTGCTCATAACAATTGTTACGGGTAGATAAGTGATCTGGGTGATATATGGAAATCTTTGGAGTATTTTGGACGGGAAATCATGGAGTCAGCTTATTTGTAACAACCCGAATTTTTAATAACATGTTAAAACAAGAAATCAGGGCAGAATTAAATCATAAGTTAAGAATCAATGGGAACAGATTATGCCAATGCATTAGTCTCGAAATTCTACTTGAAAACGAGTCTGAAATTTCGTAAATCGGGGTCCGTATGACCAAGAAATGGCCCATAGAAGATTTTAGAAAATTCAAAATTCAGCCCGAAATTCAAAATCAGCTCCAAACAGATTGGGTGGGAAAATTTCCCGCCCAACCCCAGGTCGACTGGGGAGTCGACCTGCCCCAGCCAAGGTCGACTGCCCAGTCGACTTGGGTGTCGACCTGAGGGTCGACCTCCCTGGTCGGCCATGTTTCCCTGATGCACCTGTTTGCTCCTTTGGTCTGGTCAGTTGGCCTGTGACGGGATTTGATGGTTCAGATCTAAACTAGGGTTAATCCTATGACCTAAATTAGTCTCTACAACTATAAAAACACCCTAAGACCTAGCCTAAACCATCACAAATCATCCTAACAACTAAATTCTGCCAAAATGCTCCCTAATCATGGCCTCCATCTTCATCTTGAGAGCTTCTAAGGCAAAGGAGCAATCTTTCTCCATCAAATCAAAGGAGCTACTTATTTCTCAAGGCTTCTAGTGTTGCTACATCATTCCTAGAGCTTCTACAACGTCTCTATCTTGTTCTACTTTGTTCTAGTTCTCATAGCCATGATTTGTAAGCCCCACTCTACTCTTAGATTTGAACTATGAAGTTAATATGAACATGTGGCAAGTTGAAATGAGATTTTTGGTGTAATACTTGTCTTGGGGCTATATTTGTATGCATAGATCCATTTATGACTCTTTTGATCTATGATTGTTGAACTATCATGAACCTAGTACCGTTCATCTTGATTTTTGGGTAGAAAGCTATGAGCTTTATTTGGGGATTATGCATAATGCAACATAGAACCCCTCATAACCTTGATGTTAACTTGCCTATGATGTTGAACTACATGCTACCCACAAGTTTATCACTCTATGTCAACTGTTATCATGTTATCACCTTTGCCTATGATGTGGAACTACATGCTACCCACAAGTTTATTTGCTAAGTTTGATGTCATACATGTTTTGAGGCCAAAAATCCTATATGCTAGTTGTGATGAACACCTTTGCCTCAAATATCATCATGTTTAACTTATGACCAACTTTACCACCTTATGCCCATCTTGGTCATATTTTTATGTTCCGTGATTCACTTGTGTTGATGAGAATTTACGTGCGAATGGGAATACGTTATGGGTAGTTAGGCAAACTTGAAATGACATGAAAAACATGACTTGAAATGTGACATGAAACTGGATTATGCTTGAAAACGTGAATGTGTTCATGACATGTAGAAAACCATAAAGTGGCCAACTCGAGGTTGGGTTGAGTTTGTAGCGTAAATCTGCCTGGAACCGCCCGGCAAATCCAGTGGCTACAAACAATAGGACCCAATGTGAGAAGTTGGTCATATCGCGCTTGAAACCCGAGGTTAGACTAGGTTGTGGTGTAAAGCTGCCCGGACCCGCCCGGCATATCCAGTAACCACAACAAAGTCTAATGTGAGAGGTTGGGTGCATTAAATTAATTAATGCCACATGTTAGGGTTAAGTCATGAACCACTTGTATACACTAAACCAACTTAATACATGATTGGATAGGGTTAACCACACTTAACCCGTTGGAAACCCTAGTTACGTGGTCCTTTTCAGCAGTAACCCTCTTGGATGTATCACGATACCCTAAGGACTACGCTAGGGTGGGGCACGATTACTGGGCTGATTGTAAGCGACCAGAAAGACGGCAGAGTAGATGCGCCAGTGTAGGTTCAGGCGGATTATGGTCGTGCACATAGTCCGGAGTTGAATAAAACAGACATGGGCACCAATAGGTTTAGACTGTGCGTGCTTGATTCGTGTCAGTGGTTGGCACCCTAGGGCTTGATACACCCTAGGGTGGACCTAGCACAGTTCGACTACATTCCGTGATTGGGCCGTATGACACCGACACTCGACGAGTTAGGCTTATAGGGAGCCGATCGACTAGATTGTATAGTTGGACCTTGACTTGGGTCAACTCATGATATGGGGCCAAGGGATCATTTCTTGTTTATACTTGACATGGGTTGGAATACTAGTACTATTGGTGCAAAACTAAACCTTGTATATGCGATGCCACACTTGATCTACCTTGTAATCTATTTATCATGCCAGTTAGTTACCATCTTTATGTTTCATCTCAGTTTCTCATGTTTAGTTAACTTCATTAGTTTTTATACTAATAGTAGGTAGGACTTATCAGTCTTTATGACTGACCCTTTTTCTTTCGTCCCCCCCCCCAGTTTCTCAGGGAGGGAACATTAGTGCTTTGCTTGGACATTTGGCTTGCTTTCTTGACAGCTCATGTACGGTTTGGACTTGAGCTTGCTATGGCTTCACCACAACTACCTTGGGGATAGTTTACTTTATGTTATTTTCAATTTATGTTTTCTAGACTTGCGGTAGTTGGAAAATAATGACTAAGTACTTTGATGTAAGTTGGCTATTTTGTTTTGAAATGGTTAACTATGGTTTTTAAATTTCTACCGCTGCTTTACTTATTTATTTATCTATGTTCTGTCTTGTGATATCTCTATGCATGTTTACCTAGACAACACCCCTCCAAAGCTAGTGCAATCACTCTTGAGTGACCCTGGCGGAGGTGGGGTGTTACATTTGGTATCAGAGCATGAGGTTTTACTAGGCCGGACAAAAGTTTTAAAAACCCTTTTTGAAAAACTATTTTCAAAACCAATTAAGTATTTTTCCAAGGAAAGTCTAGTTTATTTTAAAAGGCTATTTCCCAAAAAGCCATTAGCACTATCCTTCATTTCCTCGTTCTAAATCTATCTTTTCCTTTTTCAGCATGGCCGGTCTTAACCTTCCCGGGGGAGTACCCATACCCGGATGGTTCCGAAGGTACTTGGAAGCTAGGGCCAACGATGCGGGCCCAGCAAAACATTCCCACTCCTCCTCCCATACCTGAGGTTCCTCCTCCTCCTCCTCAGCGTCCACAAGCGGATTTCGCGAAGATTTGCAAGGACTTTAAGGCGATGGGTGGCAAGAATTTTGTTGGGACAGAGACTTATGTTGAGGCAAGAAACTGCTTAAGGAAAACTGAAGACCTTTTTGCTATCTTTGATGTAGAAGATCGTAGGAAAGTTCTGTTGGCAGTATGGCTATTGAAAGAGGAAGCTGCTTATTGGTGGGAAGTCACCAACGCTACTAGACCTATAGAGACTTGGGCCGACTTTAGGATGAGGTTTGGGCTTAAGTTTCTATCATCTACTGAAGAGAATCTGCAATTGGAGAGGTTTATATCTTTGAAGCAAGGGGACATGACCGTGAGGGAGTATGTGAATAAATTTAACCAGCTTGCTTGATTCGGTTTAGACATGGTTAACACACCTCAGAAGAAGGCTCTACGCTTTGCTCGAGGATTGAATGAGCCATTGCAAGGTTTGGCCATGTCTCATATACCCATGGGGGCCACTTTTGAGAGCTTAGTGGATATGACCTTGCTTCAAGGAGATGATAAGAATGGCAAGAAAGAAGTTAAGCTTAATGAGACTCAAACCAAGAAGGCGGACTCCAAGTGGGGAGGCAACCAGGACAACCAGAACAACAAGAACAACAAGGGTAACAAGGCCAACAACAACAAGGCAAGGGAGACAAGGAAGTGCAACTTCTGTGGGATCACTGGACACATAATCAAAGATTGTAGGAAGAAGAAGAGGAAGTTGGGAGAATGCTTTCATTACGGAGAGTCTGGACACTACAGTAAGGATTGCCCAAAGAAGCAAGGACAGGGGCAAGGACAGACTCAGCGGGCAGGACCTTCTGGAGGGAAGATGCATACTCTCAACACTACTCCAGCTCCGGACTGAGGTAGTATTTCTGTAGAAAGCCTTGTTTACATTTTTGGTTTTCCTGTTCGAACTTTATTTGATTCTGGCGCATCGCATACCTTTATTTCTTCTGATATTGTTGAAAGTTTGCACCTAAGTACTAGTCTAGTTGAGGATCACGTTAGTGTTTCAAATCCAATTGGGGGTTCCGCCCATCTATCTATGATTTGTATGGATTTGAGGATTTCTATCTTGACCGTAGAATTCACATGTAATGCTTATGTTCTCAGGTTCATGGGATACGGGTTGATTTTGGGCATGGATTGGTTGTCCAGTTATGGAGCCATTCTCGATTGTGAGCATAGGGTAGTAAGGCTTATAACTCGCCTTGGCAATACCCTAGAGATTTCTTGTAACCCTCTGGATCCCGTCATGTTATGCTATCTTGAATCCCTCGACTCGTCTATTGACAATCTTCAATCTGTGAGGGTGGTCCGAGAATATCCTGATGTTTTTGATGAAGTGAAGGGGTTACCCCCTAAACGAGAGATAGACTTCCGTATTTATCTTGTTGATAATGCCAAGCCAGTTTCATTGCCTATTAGGCACATGGCCCCGCGAGAAAGAAGAGAGCTTAGCAAGCAAGTCAAGGAGTTGCTTGAGAAAAATTTCATTAGGCGAAGCATTTCTGAATGGGGTGCTCCTGTGGTATTCGTTACTAAGGCGGATGGTTCGCTTCGTCTATGTGTTGATTATCGTGAGTTAAACAAGCTGACAAAGAAGAATAGGCACCCGTTACTGAGGATTGATGATCTCTCTGACCAGCTTGTAGGTGCTTCTGTTTTCTCTCAACTCGATCTAGCCACCGGATTCCATCAGCTTAGAGTAGCTGAGGATAGTATTGACAAGACTGCGTTTAGGACTCCAGATGGATTCTTTGAATGGCTCGTCATGCCGTTCGGTTTGACTAATGCACTCGCATACTTCGTTGATTTGATGAGTAGGGTGTTTAGGGAGTTCCTTAACAAGTTTGCTGTTGTCTTCGTGGATGATATTCTGATCTTCTCTTAGGACGAGGAAGAGCATGCTACACATCTCAAGGAGGTTATGGATACGCTTAGAGCTCATCAGTTAAAAGCCAAGTTCTCCAAATGCCATTTTTGGAGAAGGGAAGTTTGGTTCCTTAGGCATATAGTTTCTAAGCAAGGCATAGCTGTGGATCCCGCTAAAGTAGTGGCGGTACAAGACTGGAAAGTTCCAAAGAATGCAACTGAAGTGAGAAGCTTTCTCGGTCTGGCAGGATTTTATAGGAAGTTCATTAAGGACTTCGCTAAGATTTCAGCCCCTCTTACTAAGTTAACGAAGAAGAACTTAGTCTTTGCATGGGACTTAGAGTGTGAGCTTGCTTTTCAAAGGCTCAAGAAAGCCCTCACCACAGCTCTAGTTCTAGCATTACCCGATGGAGGGAAGTTGTTTACCGTGTACACCGATGCATATGGCACGGGATTAGGCGCTGTCCGGATGCAAGAAGGGAGAGTGATATTCTTTGGGGGTAGGCAACTCAAAGTTCATGAGAAGAACTATCCCACTCATGATTTGGAGTTGGCGGCGATCGTCTTTGCACTCAAATCTTGGCGCCATTATCTTCTAGGTGAAAGGTTTGAGTTATATACTGATCACAAGTCGCTCAAGTACCTCTTCTCGCAGAAAGATTTGAATCTAAGGCAGCAGAGGTGGATGGAATTCTTGGCATCATATGACTTCGATATAGCTTATACCCCTGGCAAGGGTAATGTTGTGGCGGATGCGCTAAGTAGAAGAAGGTTGACTTTGAGTCCCTTGTTTGTTGAGATGAAGAGCCTAGAGTTTTTGGCAACCTTTGATTTTGCACCTGCTGTTGAGTCGATGACTAGTTCGTTAGCATCCCTTGAGCTTAGACCTACACTTCTTGATCAAGTTGGGGCTTCACAGAGGGAAGACCCGCAGATAGTCGAGATCATGGACAAGTTGATTCGTGGTGAGACGTCAAGTCACCTCGCTAGATATACTATTGATGACAAGGGGTGGCTAAGGCGTGATGGAAGACTATGTGTCCCACAAGTGGGAGACTTAGTAAATAAAGTTCTTGAGGAGGCGCATCACTCGAGGATGACCATACATCCCGGAGGGGATAAGATGTACTGGGACATGAAGCACATTTTCTTTTGGGATGGGATGAAAAAGGATGTTGCAGAGTTTGTTTCTAGATGCATTGTTTGCCAACAAGTAAAGGCCGAGTCGAAGAAGCCCGGTGGGCTACTGCATCCATTGGAGGTCCCGCAACGGAAGTGGGAAAGTATCTCTATGGATTTTGTGGATGGATTGCCGAGATCAAGGAAGGGGAATACTAGCATATGGGTCATAGTGGATAGACTCACGAAGAGCGCTCATTTTATTCCAGTGAAGAGCAAGAGGACCGCATCATGGCTAGCATCTGTTTATCTTCGAGAGATAGTGCGATTGCATGGAGTTCCTTCTTGCATAGTTAGTGATCGTGCCCCAATCTTCATTAGCCAATTTGGGAATAGTTTGCAAGAAGCGATGGGTACGCGATTGAATCTAAGTACAACCTATCACCCACAGACGGATGGTCAGACCGAAAGGGTGAATAGGGTACTAGAAGATCTGTTGAGGCTATGCATTCTTGACTTTGGTGGCACTTGGGAAGACCACCTTACCCTCGTAGAGTTTGCTTATAATAACAGCTACCAAGCAAGCATAGGGATGACACCATTCGAAGCTTTGTATGGGAGGCCGTGCAAGTCACCAACATGTTGGTGGGAGACGACGGATAAGCTTATACTTGGGCCCGACATGATAAGGGACACATCCGAGAAAGTTGAGTTGATTCGAAGGCGGATGAAAACGGCCCAAGACAGACAGAAATCCTATGCAGACAAGTGAAGGACAGACTTAGAGTTTGAAGTTGGAGATATGGTCTTTGTGAAGGTTTCTCCCTTGCGAAATGTGGTTCGTTTTGGAGCAGTTGGAAAGCTAGCACCAAGGTTCGTAGGACCCTTCCCTATCATCGAGAAGATTGGGCAAATGGCTTATATGGTGGAATTGCCCGAGAAGCTGGGTGGAATGCACAATGTTTTTCATGTCTCTCATCTCCGAAAATGCCTACATGAATCAGTCGAAGTAGTTGAGCCTAGCATTCTTGAAGACGTGGAGGTAGAGAAAGAGGCAACCCTGAGGCGAGCTCCGATTCGTATCTTGGGAACGGAGATCAAGAAGCTGAGGAATCGAGAAGTCGAGTTAGTAAAGGTTCAGTGGAGTGAAGCCGATGAAGATGCAACTTGGGAAACCGAGGAGAAGATGCATGGGCTTTATCCATTTCTTTTTTAGGGTACATTCTCAATCTCCTTTTCTAGTTAGCATATCTTTCTTTTGCTATCCATTTTTATCTCGTTATCTCGTTAATCTTGTCATGAGAACCTTAGGTAGAAACCCTTTGGATGAAGCATGTATTTGAAACATGTTATGCTTGATGGTTGCAAATGGTTGCAAGTGGTTACTCGTGGATGCATGATACACGTTAGGCACTAAGATCGGCTCACACACTTTCATATTGCATATGCATGAGTGTTTATGCTTATTCATGGATGAAACTTGTTATGCTATCACGTGGATGTTGCATATGAATGAATGTTATGTGCACTCATGTAGAGATTATAAATTATGTTAGGAATTTGCATACATTTGGACTCATTTCACTAGCATATTCTGCATTAAGGAGGTTTACTGAGTCAGCAACCGCCTGATTTTTGCATTAGATGGGTGCATATACACACACTTTTGCATATGTTCATACAGCATTAGAAATATTTTAAGGACAATGATTACTTGTGGATGATGTTTGAGTAGATGGATGATGGATGGTAGGATACGTTCTTCCTAACTTGGAGATTTCGGGGACGAAATCCTTTAAGGTGGGGAGAATGTAACAACCCGAATTTTTAATAACATGTTAAAACAAGAAATCAGGGCAGAATTAAATCATAAGTTAAGAATCAATGGGAACGGGTTACGCCATTGCGTTCGTCTCGAAATTCTGCTTGAAAACGAGTTCGAAATTTCGTAAATCGGAGTCCGTATGACCAAGATATGGCCCATAGAAGATTTCAGAAAATTCAAAATTCAGCCCGAAATTCAAAATCAACTCCAAACAGATTGGGCGGGAAAATTTCCCTCCCAACCCCAGGTCGACTGGGGAGTCGACCTGCCCCAGCCCAGGTCGACTGCCCAGTCGACTTGGGTGTCGACCTCCCTGGTCGACCATGTTTCCCTGGTGCACCTGTTTGCTCCTTTGGTCTGGTCAGTTGGCCTGTGACGGGATTTGATGGTTCAGATCTAAACTAGGGTTAATCCTATGGCCTAAACTAGTCTCTACACCTATAAAAACACCCTAAGACCTAGCCTAAACCATCACAAATCATCCTAACAACTAAATTCTGCCAAAATGCTCCCTAATCATGGCCTCCATCTTCATCTTGAGAGCTTCTAAGGCAAAGGAGCAATCTTTCTCCATCAAATCAAAGGAGCTACTTATTTCTCAAGGCTTCTAGTGTTGCAACATCATTCCTAGAGCTTCTACAACGTCTCTATCTTGTTCTACTTCGTTCTAGTTCTCATAGCCACGATTTGCAAGCCCCACTCTACTCTTAGATTTAAATTATGAAGTTAATGTGAACATGTAGCAAGTTGAAATGGGATTTTTGGTGTAATACTTGTCTTGGGGCTATATTTGTATGCATAGATCCATTTGTGACTCTTTTGATCTATGATTGTAGAACTATCATGAACCTAGTACCGTTCATCTTGATTTTTAGGTAGAAAGCTGTGAGCTTTAATTGGGGATTATGCATAATGCAACATAGAACCCCTCATAACCTTGATGTTAACTTGCCTATGATGTTGAACTACATGCTACCCACAAATATATCACTCTATGTCAACTATTATCATGTTATCACCTTTGCCTATGATGTGGAACTACATGCTACCCACAAGTTTATTTGCTAAGTTTGATGTCATACATGTTTTGAGGCCAAAAATCCTATATGCTAGTTGTGATGAACACCTTTGCCTCAAATGTCATCATGTTTAACTTATGACCAACTTTACCACCTTATGCCCATCTTGGTCATATTTTTATGTTCCTTGAATCACTTGTGTTGATGCGAATTTACGTGCGAATGGGAATACGTTATGGGTAGTTAGGCAAACTTGAAATAACATGAAAAACATGACTTGAAATGTGACATGAAACTTGATTATGCTTAAAAACGTGAATGTGGTCATGACATGTAGAAAACCATAAAGTGGCCAACTCGAGGTTGGGTTGAGTTTGTAGCGTAAATCTGCCCGGAACCGCCCGGCAAATCCAGTGGCTACAAACAATAGGACCCAATGTGAGAAGTTGGTCATATCGCGCTTGAAACCCGAGGTTAGACTAGGTTGTGGTGTAAAGCTGCCCGGACCCGCCCGACATATCCAGTAACCACAACAAAGTCTAATGTGAGAGGTTGGGTTCATTAAATTAATTAATGCCACATGTTAGGGTTAAGTCATGAACCACTTGTATACACTTAACCAACTTGATACATGATTGGATAGGGTTAACCACACTTAACCCGTTGGAAACCCTAGTTACGTGGTCCTTTTCAGCAGTAACCCTCTTGGATGTATCACGATACCCTAGGGACTAGGCTAGGGTGGGGCATGATTACTGGGCTGATCGTAAGAGACCAGAAAGATGGCAGAGTCGGTGCGCCAGTGTAGGTTCAGGCGGACTATGGTCATGCACATAGTCCGGAGTTGAATAAAACAGACATGGGCACCAGTAGGTTTAGACTGTGCGTGCTTGATTCGTGTCAGTGGTTGGCACCCTAGGGCTTGATACACCCTAGGGTGGACCTAGCACAGTTCGACTACATTCCGTGATTGGGCCGTATGACACCGACACTCGACGAGTTAGGCTTATAGGGAGCCGATCGACTAGATTGTATAGTTGGACCTTGACATGGGGCCAAGGGATCATTTCTTGTTTATACATGACATGGGTTGGAATACTAGTACTATTGGTGCAAAACTAAACCTTGTATATGCGATGCCACACTTGATCTACCTTGTTATCTATTTATCATGCCAGTTAGTTACCATCTTATGTTTCATCTCAGTTTCTCATGTTTAGTTAACTTCATTAGTTTTTATACTAATAGTAGGTATGACTTACCAGTCTTTATGACTAACCCTTTTTCTTTCGCCTCTTTTCTTCCGTTCCCCCCTAGGTTTTCAGGGAGGGAACACTAGTGCTTAGCTTGGACATTTGGCTTGCTTTCTTGACAGCTCATGTACGGTTTGGACTTGAGCTTGCTATGGCTTCACCACATCTATATTGGGGATAGTTTACTTTATGTTATTTTCAGTTTATGTTTTCTAGACTTGTGGTAGTTGGAAAATAATGACTAAGTACTTTGATGTAAGTTGGCTATTTGGTTTTGAAATGGTTAACTATGGTTTTTAAATTTCTACTGCTGCTTTACTTATTTATTTATCTATGTTCTGTCTTGTGATATCTCTGTGCATGTTTACCTAGACAACACCCCTCCAAAGCTAGTGCAATCACTCGTGAGTGACCCTGGCGGAGGTGGGGTGTTACATTATTAGTTATATCTATATCTAAGTATCGAGTTGTAGGTTGTATTGGGCCAGTAACCATGTATGATGTATTATGATAAAGTGTTCTATGATGTAATAGACTCTAGCATGTAATATATTATATGATATTATATTTTGTTAAATTCCGCTGTGAGATTCTGATGTTCTTGTTAGTTCTTTTCTTTATCTTTTTCTATTTCTTTATTAATGACATGACTTCCGAGGTCATCGACAGTCGAGTCGTTACAACCACCACCCATCACCTGTTGCCCCCTCGAGGGGGGTTGCTCCAGGTGGTGGTCTGCTCCGACTACCCCTGGAGCCGACTCTGGTAACACTTGCAACCCTCCATGCAAAAATAACTCTTACTGTTTAGGGTATGTTTTAGTTTCTTGTTGTTGTGTGAATCGATGACCCAAACTAGTTTTACCTATGTACGCATTTGTCTTAAAACTCTGGGTACTTATTCACATGCCCTTAACAAGAAGCATCACTATTGCTGAAAGCTGTGATGACCATAATAGGTAGCATTCAAACATGACCGTCCATTAATGTTGCTTATCAAGTCTTCTTATATTGAGTAATTGATGAGTATATAGGAGTCTAGGACACTTACGAATCACCAACGACAGAAGAGGACAATTAACGACCATTATGATATTTTTAGACTTTTAGAGTCGACGGACTGAGTGAATGCGGTCCGACAACTATTATAAGTACAACTAAAACAACTTGTATAAACTTAAGTAAATCAGAAGCCTTCTTCTAGCTTCGTAGTCTCTCTTTTCAAGTTTGAATGAATTTATCAGTTCATGTAAAAAGGGAAAAATAGGAAAACGTGTCAGCATGTAGACACACGTTTAATCCACGTTCTAACGAAGAAAAGATGTCATACATTTCCAGTATACCATAGAATTGTACAGTCGGTTGCATTTTTCTAGTTTAGATTATGTCTCTTGACCTAGAAACCCCAGTGGCTTCAATAATAAAGAAATTGAAGGAAGCTTTATTGTCATCATAGCCAATGACTATTTTTCTAACATACTAGAACTATTTTAGTTAGTCCCACATCTAGGGCTGCACGCAACCCATATCCAACCCGACCCAACCCACTAACCCGACCCAAACCATATAAACCCAACCCAACCCTCCTAGTTCGGATTGGATATGGGTTACAATTTGTAACCCATACTATATACGGGTCGGGTTTGATATTTTGTTCAACCCAACCTTATTTTAAGCCAACTCAACCCTATATTAAAAAACTAATTTAATATTAGCCTACTTAAAATTAGAATAATATAGTCCTGGAATAATGTTTATTTATTCTATAGTAAATATACAAATAATATATTTCATATCAATCCAAACTAGATAGAATTTAACAAATATATTTTAAAGAGCATTTCAATGGATTTTAAAATGAAACACTTGTTCTACTATGTAATAAATTAATTTCATATAATGTGTTTTACATTGAAACTTTAATAAAATATGTCATATAACGAATCAGTTATTTTAAATGCATTACGCAAGCTAAAATTTGATTTATTATGCTGAATATTTTAGTATAAGTTTTAAAAAAATTCTCTTATATTCTCATTTTTTATTATATTCAAGCAACCCAATCCAATTCTACTAAATCCGACCCAACCCATACTTTAACCCAACCTCATATATACGGGTTGAACTACCTTAAATCCATACCTATACGGGTCAGACCAGTCGGACCCTTAAAACCTTGAACCTTTATGCGTTACGGTTCAACTTACGGTTCGGTCCTGATAGTTATGCGTCTATATTCAAGTTTATTTATTTACAGCATGAACTTTATGTTAAAGGACATTTCTCATGCGCATATAGGCATGTGCCCAGCCAAACCTATTTTATCATGCCAGCACTATATATATGTAATTACAAAATGTTTCTTTAGATGCTTCATATAAGCATCATGAGGTAATTGCAAATATATAATATGTATATACTATCATGCCACATCTCACCGGACTAAATTCCCTTTGAATACAGGTTCCTTTCAAGACTGCTAATAAAAGTATAAGCAATACTAAATTCTCATATTTTCGAGATGTTATTTCAGCAAATTATAGAGTTTTAACTCAATTATATTGCCTACTCATAAAACTTCTAGTATTTAATATATATCTTGAACTTTTTAACTCTTTGAATATTTTCCATTTAAATGGATATGTCAGTCGCATTCATACTATTAGTAGTAGGAAAGATAACCTGCTATGGGCCATGTTCTTTCTCATGTGCCAGAGCAATACATATGTATATCCAACGCCTCGCTACTTTAATGCCAACTTAAAGAATGTTTATCGCTGCATATATATACATTTAGTTTAATTTAAACTCGGTGTTATCCATTTATAATAAACTCCTTCAACATCTTAATAACTTTATACTTGATTAACAAATCATTATAATCTTTATAGAGTACCATTTAACATCTATACAAGCATATGAGTAAACCTATGCTGCATTTTCTACATTTATATATAAGTTTAATCTTGCTATGACTTGCTGCATAAGGAAGACAAGACATGCATATATCAAATATTCCTTCCTAGCAAATATGATATAAATAAGTTTATCAACACTATGCGTTAGTCGTTTTCACAGAAATCTGAACATTCATTTACACAAATACTTTAGTTACATTAGAACATTTTTGATTGGTTTTTCAAAGGACGAAATATTAACCATACATCAGTACCCTCAATACACTGCATTTTAACTCATCTTAGGCTACTGCTTTTTTACTACTCTTTAACAACTAATTTATATAGTAAACGATATTTTTTGTCAACATCGAAATAAGGGGTTATGGTTGTGGACAGGGACGAAGCCAGGATTTGAGCTAAAGGGGGGGGCGAATTTAAGGGGAGTCAAAAAAAAAATTCAGTACAAGCTAAGGGGTATAAATACACGTAAATAAAAACGTCTCAAAAATAGTTAAAAATGGCTATTTTTGTATAGCGGCACATTAATTTATCCAATTTTTTTAATATAAAATTATGGGACCGGGGGCGTGGCCCCTACTTGCCCCCCTTTGGCTTCGTCCCCAGTTGTGGACCTCAGGGAACTTAAGGGTTGCTTAGTTCCTTCAAGCAGAAGATAGTTCACCGTTTCGTTGATATCAAGGTCTTAAGCCTGAAGAACAGTTACTCTTCCTTCAAGAAGTGAGTATCATGCTTACGAGACTTATGGGCCAATAGTTACCTTGGGATAAGAGTTTCGTAAACTCGTCGCAAGTGGAAAGCTAAATAATGTAGGAAGGGTTATTTTGGTCATTTGAAAGAAAAGCGGAACTATTAGAAGCATAGTAAAATACAGTATAATATGAATAATAATAAGAACAAAACAATTTATAGTGGTTCACTTTGGACTGAACCTACGTCCACCTTAAGGGCTTTGATGATTTTATTCATGGAGGAGGTTACACAAGAAATCCCCAAATTGATTTACAAATTAGAGTTAGCTCTCTGAGAATTGAGAACAAGATTGTGGAATGGGGAAAAGACTCCCAAATGAGATCCCTAGGGTCTGTTTTATAATCGTATTTATCCCCCTTTCGGTAGCAATCAGGTAGAAAGCCCAGTTCTGCTACAACCTTTCACTATCAATTGATCTTGGTGGCTCTCGGCTTTGGGATCAATGGTTTCGGTTTGCTTCCACACTTCTTGGTTTTGGTGCCAAAGCTTTGTATGTGCTTTGGTGTTGGTCTTGTCATTCCTTTCTGTTGTTCTCGGCTTTCGGTGTCGAACTGAGATGACTTCGGTGTCGATGTCAGTGTCGAATGTATAATCGATACCGACTTAGTTGCTTCTGTTTCTCTATGCAATTTTTTTTATCTTCAATCACTATCATCTTCTGCCACTCAATTCTTCCTTCGATGCTTGTTCTATTAAGTGTAGGTCTTGCTGATTGGTATTAGTACAAGAACTGTTGGTATTGATAGCTTCTCCTTGCTCTGTTTTACTTGTTTTTAACCCTTTATCTATTATACTAAATTTGATTTCAGATTCATGCGTTCATCTTGAATATTTAGTGTCGGTATCTATGCCAAGTGTATGGGTATTGATAGCTCTTTGATTTCTCCTATCTTGGCTTTGTGCTTTTCTTTCGTGACTCTAGGTTTTAATGTTGAATCATGTGCTTTTTGGGTCGAAACCAAATTATTTTCTCTCAGTAGTAGTACTGTAATTGCTTTTGATTGCTCCTTGCTCTTACACTACTTTCAGTGTTGCCTTTTTGCCATCTTATTTAGATTGACACTAAGCTTTACTTCTTTTGTTGGTGCTGATAGCACTCTGACTTTGTCCTTTTCCTTATGCTTTCGGTACCAGGTGTCTTAGTGGTCTGGTGTCGATTATGTACTTCAAAAACATCCTTTTGGTGCTAGTCTTACTTCTTGATCTTGTTTCCCTTCTGATGTTAGATTTTTAGATGTCACCTTCATAAATTTGCCTTCTTGTTCTTCTTTCGATATCAATTTAAATTGTTCATTGTTTATTGGTATCGGTACCATGTCTCTATCATCTTCTTCACTCTTTCGGGAATCATTGCTATTGTTATTCCTTTTTGCGCTCTTTGTTGTCTTGGTTTCGGTGTCGTCACCAAGACAGCAGTGCATTATATGATAGTGTCGACACTGTATTTTCCCTCTTTTTTCATTGTTGTTGCTTCTTCTATTCTTCCTCTACCAGTGCCATATCGGTATGTTTGTGTTCTGGTAGCGGCTCAAATTCTCTCAATGCTTCTTCGAACCTCTTTGCTACCGGTGTTGTCCTTCAGCCTACTACTCTTGGTGTTAACATAACAGTCCCCAATACTCTTTCTATTTGGTATCGGTCCCCCCAGCTTTCGGAGCTTGCTTTCGTTACTTGATTTTGATTCCACTGCCTGAAACCCCTTTGCTTTCTCTACTTCAGAGCTTTTGCTTCTTTATATTTGGCTGACGCGAATTTTGGTGTTAACAGTTAGCCCCCTAGTATAAAGAATCTTTTGTTCTTTTGGACAAAATCCTGTAATCCTGTATTGTTTTTCTACAACTCAAGAATCATTAGAAAAGTTACAACATTAGTTTCGTATAATCCAAAATAGTGATACAAGGGGAAGCACAAATTTTTCTTAATGAATAGATCCTAAGCACGAATTCCAAATTATGAACTTTTATAAACCTAACTATGCATAATGTGCAAACTCAAATATGTATCCATGTGGGATTCTATGGTTTTAAGGTTTAATATTTTCTAATAGCATCGAATGTCGAATCCAATATTCTTATCTACGCATCTGTCACCAAGAACTTATTCTTATTCTTGGAAGTGGAGATGGTAAAATCTATACTCTTATACTTGGATATTTCCAATAGAAAATCAGGGGTTCACCTTTGATAAGCATACTGTGTTGAACAAAATAATATGACTTGCACAGTGTTTGACATTTCGTTTATGAAGTGCTAAATGTCATTTTGACCAAAATTTAGAGTAATGAATGTTATGGGGAAGTATGTCACTTCCTAGTGTAAAGTGCTAATGGATCATAAACCTTATTGGAAGAATTCGAATGAGAGACCCGAAGTAGCAACCTGAACACTAATTTAAACACCCTTACCTTGGAACAATGGTGGCATATCCGTACTCTACATGCAAATATGACAAAAGAAATTTAAGCAATTTTTTTTTTGGAAATGAGATAGAAAATGCATAACTAGAATTGATTGTTAGAATAATACAAATTTTTAATTTTTATTTTCTGAAAATATTTATAGGCTTAAAAGTACTCCTTTGGAATAGTAAAGAAAAAGGTTCATGGCTTAGACTTGAAATTATGCCATAGAAACTCAAAAACTTGAATATAGAAAGAATCTTAAGATTCACACTCTGGAAATAGAAATCAGAAATCACATGGAAACCTTGAGACCTATACTCGAGTAAGTAGAAAGTGAGCATATAGGAATTAATAGAAGTCCTGAAACTCACACTCGGGTAAACAGAAATTAGAAATCACATGTAAACCCCGAGACTCATACTTGGGTGAGTATAAGTATAAATCATATGAAAACAATAGAACCCCCGAGACTCATATTCGGGTAAGTAGAAATCAGAAATCATCCGAAAATAGTAGAAACCCCGAGACTCATAATCGGGTAAGAAGAAATCGGAAATCATCTGAAAATAATAGAAACCCCAAGACCCATACTCGGGTGTTCATAAATCATTTAAAAACAATAGAACCCTCGAAACTCATACTTGGGTAAGTAGAAATCAGAAATCATCTAAAAATAGTAGAAACTCTGAGACTCATACCTGGGTAAGTAGAAATCATAAATTATCTAAAAATAAAAGAAACCCCGAGACTCATACTCGGGTAAGTAGGAATTAGAAATTCACACTTGAAATTATGCCTTAATAAAAGCATGGAAGAACCATCAAAATTAATCCGAGTTCGAATTCAAAAATAGAATAATTGAAGGAAAAGTAAAAAAAAATGAGGAAGTCGTCGTGGTTATAGCCCAGCTTCAATAATTCCTTCAATTTTAGACTGTTAGTAATGACTTATAACAAGTGAAAAATGAGAGTTTTTGCTTTATTCTAAGTTTATAAGATTTTTTTTTACTTTTTGTTAACTTTCTGTACTTCGACTTCAAGTACCTATGGTCGGGGAGAATGAATCAAAGCTCAAGTTTTAATAAGTCTGATGTTATCTTAATAGCATACTCAAAAAACATCTAATAAAAGCATTACACATTATCCAAAGATTATCTATGTGAGCAATGTTAAACAAATCAAACATCACTGAGATTAATCAAATAACTATAAGTTACTTATGGATTCCTCGGAAGTTTGCTCACAGAAAATACGCGAGCGAAAGAGTCTTAAGTTTCCCAAGAAATAATTTTTTGGATGTGGATATAAAGGACTTCTTTCGAAATAAATTAATCCTATACTGAACCAAATAGTCATTCAGTAGTAGTTCTGTTCAGTTTTCAAACCATTTGACCCTTCAGCAGTAGTTCCGCTCAATTGTTTCATCATTTAACCATTCAGCGGGTAGTTCCGTTCAATCGCCCAAATTTTCAATTGTTCGATCGTTCAGCAGGTAGTTCTGTTAGAATTCGAAATCATTCAGCGAGAAGTTCCGTTAGGTCATTGGGTATCTAACATCTAGTCTTATTCCTAACCCCCAGAATATGCAAATGAATGAATGCTCTCTAAGAGAGTAACACTAGTCTCTTTATGGGAAAATGCATAATTAGCCCCTCTTAGGGGGAGACTCCACGAGCTGGAGATGCAAGTATTTAGGCCCACTTGTAGGGCACTCCATTGCTGGATATGCAAGTATTGTAGCCCTACTTGAAAGGCACTCCCTCGTAGGAGATGTTTCTTCTCTTCTTAGAAGCTTTATTTGATGCTCCTCTTCTAGAGGCTTTGTTTGGTGTGGCTTCTCTCTCTAGATGCTTTTGCTTGTCGCTCCTCTTCTGGGAGGTTTTTTTTTGGTGTGGCTTCTTTTTTTGGAAGCTTTATTTGATGGTGCATCTCTCCCTAAAAGCTTTATTTGATGGTGCTTCTCTTTTCAGAAGCTTTGTCTGTTATGCCTTTTATTCTAAAGGCTTTGTTTATTCGCTCTTTCTAGTGAAGGCTTTTTTAATTTGCCCTTCCACCAAAGATTTTGTTGATTCATCTTCATCAGAGGTATGCTCCACACCCTTTATAGTGGTTTTCAGATATATTAATATAATGCATTTGATGAAAAATGTTTATGAAATTTTAAGATAAAGGAGATAAGATTTTGAGCAATCTCATTTAAGTTGGGCAATGACTAGAATTTAATTGTTTCTTTTTGCATATTCCTTTGGGCGGCTTTCATCAAAGCTTTCCATTGATTGATAACTTTGTTGTGCATTTAGTCATGCATTGCATTCTTTATTTGTTCCCATTTGAGCTTTCGTTCCCTCTAGTGGGATGAAAGAAAAAGAATTTAGATGCGCCTTAAGTGCTCCCCTTGAGCCTTCATTCCCTTTCGCAGGATGAGACATAAGCAGAAGTTGATCCTTTTGATCTTTTGTTGTATCCACAAGCTTGAACAGGTTTCAGTTTTTACCTGTAATGGTACTTGAACTTGTATTAATGTTTGTTTGATTACAAGCAAGATACAAAGTGAAATGACTAATGAATGTAAGTATTTGAAATAGAAAACTTAATGCTAGATTCTAATCCCATATTGCAGTGTCTTCGATCATTTTTCCTGCTAGTCATCTTTCAACCTTTTTTTGGATAGGCTCTTTTTACCTTTTGATTTGAATCTTCTTTATCAAATCACGCCATTGACTGGTCCAATGCCCTTTTGCTTTATGATAGGAACAGTAACCATTTCCTTTGTCTGACTCTGAAGTGCCTTTTGCAAAAGAATCGGAACAAATTATCCAGTCTTCTGACCTTGTTGCAAGCTTTTCTTTGCGTTGATAATTTCTTCCATGTGAATGAATTTATCAACTCTTAATTAAAAAACATTTAAGCTTTCTCATTCATTCAAGATAAGCTCCTTCCAAAAAGGTGTTGGTGCAAGTAACCCTGAACACACAGCTATCAGCTTTTCCCTACCTGTTGCTCTTTTTACTTTGAGCGACTCAATATGAAATCTCTTTAGATAACCATTAAGTGATTCTTCTGATCCTTGTTTAATAGTGGCTAGATTATAAATGCTGATTGTCGGGTCCTTCCACACATGGAATTGGGTGCTAAACGCAGTGGATAATTATTTCCAAGTTATGATGACCAAGCCATGATAATGTCTACACCATTTGTTAACTTCCTTACGAAGAGTGGTCAGAAAAATCTTGCATCGAAATGCTTTGAGAGTGTTATACATATCCATGTAACTTTCGAAGATGGAAAGATGTTCTTCGGGATCCGTAGTTCCATCATATAGGAGTTGTTGTATTTTCATATCGGATGGGACTTTGGCTAATGTTATCTCATCGGAGAAGGAATGCCCTTGTGAATCTCTATTTTCCGACGACTAGGGCTTTCTCCTACTTCTAAATTAACTATCTCTCTTAAGTTATGATTGCTTCTTTGCAAAACCGGACTGTCTTGCGAGCTCAGCATTGTCCTAATTCGGCTATTAAGCTCTTGAGGTGTCATTGTTCTTTATTTTACTTCATAGAGTTTTGCTTCAGGAATTTTTTTAACTAGGTCTTCTTTGATAAGCCTTCTTACGATATATATCTGTGAGGCAAAGTGTAATATTTCCAATTCATCATCCGCTTCTTTCATTAAACTTGAAGATTCCCCTAATTGCAAATTTGCTAAGTTGAAGTCCGGAAGTATACCATCTTCTAGGGTGGATGATGTGTAAAAATCTTGCTCGTGATTCTTTCTCGGTCTAACCGTCTCTAATGGATATTTGTAGTCTCTTTTTACGATAGAAAAGGAAATAAGGTTTAAGGCCTTTTGCCGAAAGGGGAAGGTAAGGACGAAAGATTTAAGATAGGGATGAATGTAGGAGAAATAAGGGTTAATAACAAGGGCGAAAGTATAGGAAATAAGGTTGGAGGTCCTAGGTTATTCTACTCATCACCTAGCTTAGATCAATGATGTTTTAAGTAGCCATTCAATATTTAAAAGCTTCTTGTCGAGAATCTTTAATCTTGCTTCTTTAAAGCATAGTCCAATCCAGGGAGGAACATCATAGTTAGGAATGTGGCAGGATTATCCAAAGGATCAGAGGTTTGAGCCCTCCTTCTAACGCTTAAAGGTTAATGATATTTTTCGTCAACACCGAAATAAGGGGTTATGGTTATGGACGTAAGTGAACTTAAGGGTTGCTTTGTTCCTTCAAGCTTGAGTTAGTCCACCATTTCCTAGATATCAAGGTCTTAAGCCCGACGATTAGTTACCCTTCTTTCAAAAGGTGAATATCATGCTTACGAGACTTAAGGACCAACAGATACCTTAAGCTAAGGCTTTCGTAAGCTCGTCGCAAGTGGAAAGCTAAATGGTGTAGGAAGGGTTATTTTGGTCATTTGGAAGCATAGCAGATTACAATCGGAAGCATAGTAAAGTATAATATTATATGCGATAATAATAAGAACACAACAATTTATAATGGTTCTGTTCAGATTGAACTTACGTCCACTTTAAGGGCTTTGATGATTTTATTCATGGAGGAGGTTACATAAGAAATCCCGAAATTGATCTACAAATTAGGGTTAGCTCTCTAAGAATTGAGAACAAGATTGTGAAAGTGGGAAAAGTCCCCCAAAATGAGACCTCTAGGGTCTTATTTATAGGCATATTGGGTCCCTTTTGTAACATTCAGGTAAAAACCCCAATTCTGCAACAACCTTTCGCTATCAGTTGATCTTGGTGGTTCTCGGCTTTGGGACCATTCGTTTTGGTTTGCTTCCGCACTTCTTGGTCTCGGTGCCGAAGCTTTGGATGTGCTTTGGTGTCAGTCTTATCATTTCCTTTCCCTTGTTCTCGGCTTTAGGTGTCAAACTTAGATGACTTCGGTGTTAATTTCGAATGTATAATCGGTACCGACTTAGTTGCTTCCGTTTCTCTATGTATATGTTTTTATCTTCAATCACTATCATCTTCCCCCACTCAATTCTTCCTTCGATGCTTGTTCTAACAAGTGTAGGTCTTGCATATTGGTATCGGTACCGGGGCTGTTGGTATCGATAGCTTCTCGTAGCCCTGTTTTACTTGTTTTTAACCCTTTATCTCTTCTAATGAATCTAGTTTCAGCTTCATTCCTTCATCTTGAATATTCAGTGTCGGTATCGATACCAATCATATGGGTATCGATATCTCTTTGCTTTCTCTTATTTTGGCTTTGTGTTTCTCTTTCGTGACTCCAGGTTTTAGTGTTGAATCGTGTGCTTTTAGAATTGAAACCAAATTGTTTTATCTCAGTGGCAGTACAATAATTGCTCTTGATTGCTCCTTGCTCTTTCGCTACTTTCGATGTTGCCTTGTTGCCATCTTATTTGGATCAGCACCAAGTTTTACCCCTTTTATTGGCCCCGATAGCACTCTTACTTGGTCCTTTTCCTTTTCCTTTTAGTATCAACTGTTTTAGTGGTCTGGTGTCGATTATATGCTTCCAAAACATCCTTTTGGTGCTAGTCTTACTTCTTGATCTTATTTCCTTTTCGATGTTGTCTTTCTGGATATCACCTCTATAAGTTTGCCTTCTTGTTCTCCTTCAGATACCAAACTAAATTGTTCATTGGTATCGATACCAGGTCTTTATCTTCTTCTTCACTCTTTCGGGAAGCATTGCTATAGTTATTAAGCCCTTTGCTATCTTGATTACGGTGTCATTACCACGATAGTAGTGCATTATATGCTAGTGCTGACACTGAATTTACCCCTTTTCTTCATTGTTGTTGCTTCTTTTATTCTTCCACTAGCGGTGTCGGATTGGCATCCTTTTGTTCTAGTGTTGTATTTGATTCTTTCAATGTTTCTTCCAAACTTCTTTGCTGCCGGTGTTGGCCTTCAGCCCACTTCTTTTGGTGTCGAGATAACTGTCCCTAATACCCTTTGTTTGCGAACAAATTATACAATTGTAAACAACTGTAAAATTCGTTCGTCTTTCCTAAACAACAAGGATTGTTGTAGAGGGTGTCGAACTCTGGGACCAAATTATTTTATTAATAAATCCAATCAAGTTATCCCTAACTTTTGATTGGTGGAAAACAAAGAAAATAGCAGAAATTAAATAAAAGAGAGTTTTAACAATAAGTGAAAGCAATTAGGGGATAATGACATAGATCAGATTCATAATCATCAATAGCCAAAAGATTAACCAGATCTAATACATATTTCTGTCACAAACATGAATCAACGATAATAGGTTTTTAGAAACAAATATGTAAATAACGACAAGCATAGCCTATGCAGGAGCTCAGCTCTACAACCATAGACTATCAGGACAGATTCACTAATTAATTTCTAAAACCCTAAAATTAGATCTAAATCTGATAATTGTTAGACCGAACACGAATATACCCTGTGAAGGAGCATAGCTCTTAAACGACACAGGGTATGAAGGTTCAGATCTAACCCTTAGTTCAAATCTAGATCTACATACATGCAGTTCTAATCCTTTGGCTATGTGATTCATATTGAATCATAACTATTAGCGTCATCACCCCCTAATTAAAGAGGATTAGCTAGACATAGCTAAAAGAAAAGAAAATAAACGACATAAATAAAATGCAATAAAAACTAAATAGAAGAGAGAAAGAAGAGTTTTATTCCAAGAAAAGGATTACAGAATAAAACTGAATGTCTTTCTTACAAGACTAAGATACAATGTATTTATAGCTGATATGACAAAGGCTAGCTAGCTAATTACATAATGTGGGACTAAAGAAATAACCCAAATAACACATAAGCCAGTGTGAACGCAGCTTTAGAGTGAGTGGTTTAGCAAATAGGCTAGTGTGAACGCAACATGAGTAAGAGGCCTTCCTAATGAGCTAATGTGAATGCAGTTTGAGTCTTTATTGAGCCAAATCTTCTTAACTGAAATATAATTGCAACCGTTCTTCAAGCTTTAGACTCTTCAAGCTTTAGCAATTTTAAACTTCACTCTTTTTAAGCAAATTCTTCATGCTTTATCCATCAAATGCTCTAAACCATGCTTCTTGTCAACAATCTGAAAATACAGCTATAAATACAAAGTATCAATTATTTTAAAGGGAAAATAAGATAAATAAGCGGATAAAATATACACATTTACGTGTATATCACCCTTTCTATTTGGTATTGGGCCCCCAGCTTTCAGAGCTTTATTTTGTTACTTGATTTTGGTTTCGCTGCCCGAAACCCCTTTGCTTTCCTTGCTTCGTAGCTTCTGCTTCTTTAAATTTGGCCGATGTAAATTTTGGTGTTAACATCAGCAATTCCCTAACCAAGCCACTTGCATTTCCTTGTAAACGATCCCTGAGTTGCCTCATCAAGAATAGGACACCCCAAATGATTGCAAGGCAATTAAAAAGGGTTAGACCATTTTCTTGGTGTGAGAAATCCATTTAGTACATGACAATAAAATGCTAAGTTAGCCAAGAGTGATGTTTCTATATTCAGGGATAATAGAAGATTCCTTGTACATGTCCATATGTCACTATATAATATAATGTATAAGCATCTAGCAGTATTTCCTTTATTATTACTTACAACATTATGCACCAAATATTCAAGGTTATCATGTGGTAGTACAACTTGTAACATGTGTAAGTTTCTACCATAAATACATGAAATAATTTATCAATCCGTCAAACAGAGTGGATCCCCACACTCATTGAACATCAAGCCTATGCTTCTTATCAAATTCACTTAAAGACTTATTTTTTCATCCAGGTCAAAGTCATGCCCTTGAATTCTATGTGCACATTGTTTGGGTCTATAATGTTTCCCCAGCACACTTGGATCCCTAGGCCTAAACATGCCACGTGCAAGCTCGCATTATCACCATGCCAAGCTAATTGATATAGCTTATCCGACATGTATCCTTAGTTGTATTACCAAGTTTCCCCCCACCTTTTATCTTGCTTAATCATACTAACCTTGAGTGTCATCCTACTCTCAAAGATAAATGAAAACAGCAACATACATCAACCACTTATTCATGCATAAGAAGCAACCAATCATTTTAACAAGAATTCATTCGCCTTTAAGTAGCTCCCAATATAACATACAACCAGCAAACAATATCTACTCAACCATTTATAATTAGAAACCAACATAATATTCAACATGGATGCAGATGAGGTTATTCATCTATGTTTAACTAGCAACTAGCATGCACATCATAGTATTCAACATGAATATACAACAAGCATTTTCAATATTTTCCGTGTGAATGCATATTGCTAACAATATATAGACATGGATGTTTGTATGTGGCACATCCTAAAGCCTTTATTTCTAATCATCTAATCTTTAATCATATCTCGTATAATTTAAGAAATTAACTAAATCACATCATTAAGGAAATTCTGATGTAAGTAGAAGCTCAACACTTGACAAATCATTGCACCCCTATTCACTTTCTTTTGAATACAATGCATAAGCAATATCTACTCATATTAGTGCCTAATATCCTCTAATTCTCAGGCCACACTTGTTGACAATATTATAAGACAGTTTACATTTTTTCTAGGTTATCTCAACATTGTATACTCAATAGATTACATAAAAGAAATCAACTAAGACCCATAACCAATATGCTAGAAGTTACTTTGATCCATCCTTCTTAACCTGTGTCAAACATGCTATTAGAAGTCATAGCACTGTGGCTATCTAAACAATGCAAACATCTAAAAAATACATATTTCAAACATCACATTTTTATACTTAAATAAATAGTCAGATTTATCAAATACAATGACTGCCTTTCTTTAGGACTTAGTGCCATATCTTAAATGAAATTTGCTCACCTACATACTCCTGCCTTTAATCCTTTTAATCCCCCACTTTACTGATTGTAACTCGGCTTCATGCTTTCTAACATGTTGTTGCCATTTCCCTCATTTCTTTTTTTTTATTTATATGGAGAAAATGTATTAGACTGGCAAGCCTATGTTCTACTGATTTATTTAGTCATTTGGCTAGGGTTTAAGAGGTTGAGTAATGTCAATTTCAGGCCCGGCCCTGGCCATAGGCGAGCCAGGCGGCCGCCTAGGGCCTCGGACCTGGGCGGAGGAGGACGAAGAAGAAGAGGGGCCTCAATTATTCGTGCTTTGTATAATTAAAATTGATGTTGAAGCTTGTTGAGTAAAGCTGTAGTAGCTTGGTGGTTGTGCTTTGGACTTGTGTTTCTCACATCCTGAGTTCGATCCCTAGCTCGCACATAATGGAGGCTTCTGTTTTTTGCCCTTAGTTCCCTCCTGTCAATCTTGGGGCCACCGAAATTTTTTTGCCTAGGGCCCCATGCAACTCAGGGCCGGCACTGGTCAATTTCACCCTAAGAAAAATTATATCTAGAGAACCAATATAACACCCAGCTAGCCACCTTTCCAATTATGAATTCTTTTCCATAATTTTTATTAGAGAAATGCATGCATTCTTTTCGTGTATAGTTGGGTTCGTTATTCTTTATGCAAGGGAGAAACTTCGTTTTGAATTTCCATCTTTATCCTAAGGTCATGCTATTTGCATGTTTCCTTTTATCATTTCAAGTGCCTGCCTATTTTTTTATGCATAAGTGTAAGAAATATTATCACATATTTGTCTAATAATTTAATCCTAGGCTCTATTTTAGTTTGTGAACATTTACAGTTGATTTACTTTCATATAACAAGATTCGTTATGTGTATCTCATTATTTTTCATTTCAATTGATTTTATGTATATATATTTCATTACATTTAAAATGTCTTATATATGTTATATTTTATTTCCAACATATACATGTATATTTGCATTTCAAGGATTCAAGTACTTCAATTCTACAGAACGAGCGTAACGGCACGCGCTCCGCGCGTGGTCGTGGCACGCGCTCCGCGCGTGGGTTACTAATTCTCAAATATTTTATATTTTTATAGGCAAGTACAAATGTTGCATAATTTATAAACTGTCAATGCAAGAAAAAGATATAAAAATATTAAATATAAACAAATTCTAAAGTAATGGCTACAAAATATTATTCAATTATTTTATCTTTCAGGAGATATTAAACATTTCTGCTCCTATTTCCGTGTTTTAAATTTCTCCAGCTTCTATGATATTCAAAAGTTTGTGTAATCGCTAATATACATGAAAAAAATGACACTTAAGCACCTTTGGGACAATAAACATTTTCCGCTAGCAAACGTGGCCTTATTCTAACCCTGTTTCCTTGTAACATTACATGGAAAGATTATATCATCCAGTGTATGTTATGTTCCTTCATTGTCATCGATGGTTGTGTAAACTGTATCATCAGACAGATTAACATTTGAATATGCATTGGCCGCATCTGTTTATCTTCTTGAGTAGGTTCATCAGCATTTGGATACATTGGAATGACTTGCTTCCTCATCCTGAAGTATGTAGAATGCGTTTTCTAGAGATAATGAATACTATAGTAAAATGCATTATTGATAAACATTAAAAACCTAGCAGCATAATTTTTCTAAGAACTTACCAAAGACAAAATTAAGTCCATACCTAATATCTGCCCTACAAAATTCACTAAACATATCACAGTTAAAAAAAAGTGAAGCAGTAAATAATTATAACCTACCACCAAACAGGTCGGTCTTCAAAACAGGTGATGAAGAAAGCATGTAGATTGATGGAATATAAAATAGATTTTGAAATATTGCAGAATATATATCTTTAAAGTGGAGTTTATCTGAAGCCAAAATACTTCTGCAGAGTAGCTGAAAGAGGAAGGAAAAAAGAGAGAGAGGTAGAGAAGTTGATATGTGGGATTGAGGAATAAAAGAAGGTATGTGCATTTATAAATGAAATATTGCGGGATTCTAGCAGATGTATTGACCAAGGAAATATAATGATTCAATATTCAAGGATGAAACATATATATCAGCGCATATAATTAAGTAAAGGTGATGTCATCTTTTGTAATAATAAAAGGTATGATATATTATTTTCCCGAAATAAGTATAATATAAATTCTAATAGATGCTCACGCGTGAAAATTGCTATGACCGGCTCGGTTTCCATGTTTAAGAAGAACTCTTTATTTGAATTGTTATACCATGAGCCAATGCTAATTTTTTAGATCTAATTTCTTTAGGTTCTAAACGATTCCTTTTATATATTTGAATTGCTCTTCAATGCGCGAACGGAACTTTTTGTGGATCTATTAAGATATGTTCAAATTGATTAAAAGGTATAATATATTATGATCCAGTATTCAAGGAGGAAATATATATATCAATGCAGATAATTAAATAAAGGTGCTGACATACTTTGTAATAATAAAAGATATAATGTATTACTTTCCCGAAATAAGTATAATATAAATTCTAATTTCATGTAAATGACGTGAGGACATTTAATAATATAAATTTTAATTTCATGTAAATGACGTGACAACATTTAATAATGATAAGATGTATAATATAAAGGGATCCATGGATATTTCCATCATTCTATATTTGTTCAAATGAAGCCTTGAATGTTTCACAATAACAAAAGAAAATTCTAGTACCTATGTGTAGATGAGCATGCGTGAAAGTTGCTATGATTTTGGCGTGTTTCTATGTTTAAGAAGATCTATTTATTTGAATTGTTATACCATGCGCCAATGCTAATATTGTGGATCTAATTTATTTAGGTGCTAAAAGATTTCTTTTATATACTTGAATTGCCCTTAAATGCGCAGATGGAACTTTTTGTGGATTTATTAAGATCTGTTCAAATTGATTAAAGGGCATTTCGGTAGTTTGTGTGTACACCAAAAAAGTGTGACACCAAACCTATTCCAACTATTATTAAAGATGTTGCATAATTTATAAACTGTCAATGCAAGAAAAAGATATAAAAATATTAAATATAAACAAACTCTAAAGTAATGGCTACAAAATATTATTCAATTATTTTATCTTTCAGGAGATATTAAACATTTCTGCTCCTATTTTCGTGTTTTAAATTTCTCCATCTTCTATGATATTCAAAAGTTTGTGTAATCGCTAATATACATGAAAAAAATGACACTTAAGCACCTTTGGGACAATAAACATTTTCCGCTAGCAAACGTGGCCTTATTCTAACCCTGTTTCCTTGTAACATTACATGGAAAGATTATATCATCCAGTGTATGTTATGTTCCTTCATTGTCATCGATGGTTGTGTAAACTGTATCATCAGACAGATTAACATTTGAATATGCATTGGCCTCATCTGTTTATCTTCTTGAGTAGGTTCATCAGCATTTGGATACATTGGAATGACTTGCTTCCTCATCCTGAAGTATATAGAATGCGTTTTCTAGAGATAATGAATACTATAGTAAAATGCATTATTGATAAACATTAAAAACCTAGCAGCATAATTTTTCTAAGAACTTACCAAAGACAAAATTAAGTCCATACCTAATATCTGCCCTACAAAATTCACTAAACATATCACAGTTAAAAAAAAGTGAAGCAGTAAATAATTATAACCTACCACCAAACCGGTCGGTCTTCAAAACAGGTGATGAAGAAAGCATGTAGATTGATGGAATATAAAATAGATTTTGAAATATTGCAGAATATATATCTTTAAAGTAGAGTTTATCTGAAGCCAAAATACTTCTGCAGAGTAGCTGAAAGAGGAAGGAAAAAAGAGAGAGAGGTAGAGAAGTTGATATGTGGGATTGAGGAATAAAAGAAGGTATGTGCATTTATAAATGAAATATTGCGGGATTCTAGCAGATGTATTGACCAAGGAAATATAATGATTCAATATTCAAGGAGGAAACATATATATCAGCGCATATAATTAAGTAAAGGTGATGTCATCTTTTGTAATAATAAAAGGTATAATATATTATTTTCCCAAAATAAGTGTAATATAAATTCTAATAGATGCTCACGCGTGAAAATTGCTATGACCGGCTCGGTTTCCATGTTTAAGAAGAACTCTTTATTTGAATTTTTATACCATGAGCCAATGCTAATTTTTTAGATCTAATTTCTTTAGGTTCTAAACGATTCCTTTTATATATTTGAATTGCTCTTCAATGCGCGAACGGAACTTTTTGTGGATCTATTAAGATATGTTCAAATTGATTAAAAGGTATAATATATTATGATCCAGTATTCAAGGAGGAAATATATATATCAATGCAGATAATTAAATAAAGGTGCTGACATACTTTGTAATAATAAAAGATATAATGTATTACTTTCCCGAAATAAGTATAATATAAATTCTAATTTCATGTAAATGACGTGAGGACATTTAATAATATAAATTTTAATTTCATGTAAATGACGTGACAACATTTAATAATGATAAGATGTATAATATAAAGGGATCCATGGATATTTCCATCATTCTATATTTGTTCAAATGAAGCCTTGAATGTTTCACAATAACAAAAGAAAATTCTAGTACCTATGTGTAGATGAGCATGCGTGAAAGTTGCTATGATTTTGGCGTGTTTCTATGTTTAAGAAGATCTATTTATTTGAATTGTTATACCATGCGCCAATGCTAATATTGTGGATCTAATTTATTTAGGTGCTAAAAGATTTCTTTTATATACTTGAATTGCCCTTAAATGCGCAGATGGAACTTTTTGTGGATTTATTAAGATCTGTTCAAATTGATTAAAGGGCATTTTCGGTAGTTTGTGTGTACACCAAAAAAGTGTGACACCAAACCTATTCGAACTATTATTAAAGATATACACTCTCACGATTATTTTTAGTTATATACATTTATTTTTATACACATATGTAGAGATGGAAATTAAAACCGAGAACCGAAAATCCGAACTGAACCCGCTGGGTCTCGGATTGGGTCTAGGTGATGAAAATACAATTAAGACCCGATCAAACCCGACCTGAAAGACCCGACCAAAAAGCATTAAAATGTATGTACTTTTAGTATTGCTTTCCAACCGAAACTCAAATCGGGTCGGGTCCAATTTTTAAACAATGCATGATTCAAAACCAACAAAACCCGACCCGTCTAGAACTGAGACCCGCCGGGTCAGGTTCAGGTCCATCAGGTGGGGTTTAATTGCCACCCTTACACATATTTTTTTTTGTTAATACCCTTATTTTATTTATAGGGGATCAATATATTTACATTCATATCATTTTCAGAAATAAATATAATCTTGAAAATGCATAGTGTGCACTTGCGCACTCAGATATCATCACACATATTTATTTCTAAAGTACTTAACATAATTAATTAGTGTGTAAATCTAAGGTCATCACAATAACTTAAATTGCTTATAGATATTTATTAATGAACTTTTACTTTAAAAACTACATGTGCATTTCCATGCTTCAGACACATTTTCTTATCTAAAGTGCCTTCTATTTGTACTTTGAATGCTATCAGTATTAATATATGAATACTCCTCGTGGGCTTACAATTCTATGCTTCAATCAGATTTTCATACACAAGATTCATTACAACAACACTAAGATGCAGATTTCTAATTCTTGATAACCAAAGTGTTAGTCATTACAACAACACTAAGATGCTGATTTCTAATCCTCGTGGGCTTACAATTCTTGATAACCAAAGTGTTATTTATATTGTTTAGAAACTTGTATATTCTTATAGGTTTTGTAACGGTCCGAGAGATTTTCGATCTCGAAAATCGACATAAATACATTCACCATAATGTGCCGATGTTCAAACGCAGAAAATTTACAGGAACATTAATAGAAAGAAGTTAGAGGGTGAGAAATAGAAAGAAAAGTTAGAATAGAAGAAAAAGAAGATAACAATAACACAACATCAGAGAAGACACGGTCTCATAGTGGAAAAAATAAAATATATTATATAACATAGCTTTTGAATTAAAAATTGTAACTGTATATACATGCAATTATTAGTACTTACAACATAACAGAAATGAACAGTAGCTATCTTATGCTGAAGCCTCCTGCTCCAAGCTCCTCTAAGTATATCTGAAAAATCTCGACTACTTAACTGCCCATACAAATTTGGGCACCCAAGAGTTTATGTAACACCCCACCTCCGCTAGGGTCACTCACAAAGGGAATGCACTAGCTTTGGTGGAGCATTATCTAGGTAAACATACACAAAAATATTACAAGATAGAACATATAAAACAGCGGAAGAAGAACCAAATTTCATTGCTTTAAAATCTAGAGAGGTCTAAAGCCTTTTACATCAAAATGCCATTAAATCCATTACATTGAAATCTGTCTTGCAATAGTAAAGAAGAATAAAACCATAGTCATAAATCATTCCCCAAGTAAAACAGTAAAGCAGCCATAGCCGAGAAAGGTCCAAGCCATATATGATGATCATGAAGCAGAAAGAAGTCCAAACTAAGTAGTAGTGTTTCCTCCCTGCGAACCTGGGGGGGAGGGGGGACGAAAGAAAAGAGGAGAAACAAACTGGGTCAATCATAAAGACTGAGTTAGTCCTAGTGGCTTTCAGCATAAAAACAGGTAAAGATAACATGGCATGAATAAACTGAAAGTAAACATAAGCATGACGACAAGATAAACTATAGGCACGATAACTAAGAATAACATCATAGGATTTCTGTCATGTATAACATTGCAAGGTTCCCATTCAAGATGAACTAAGTATAGTTTCGCAAGATTTCTATCAAGCATCGCAAGATTTCTCTGCTTCACCATTAAAATGATACATATTTGCTCAGCACCACCTAACTAGTGTCCCAACTAGTAATCAATATAAAATGATAAAATCATAATGTGATCCCGATCCCCGAAATTAAGGTTGCTTTCACGTGTACATATATTATTTATTACCTAGATCTAACCTAGGGTTTTCTATCGAGCGCTTCCTAGATTCAACCAGGATTTATGCCACCTAGGTCCAACCTAGGGATTATGCTACCTATTGAACACTTCTCGGATTTAGGGTTTATGTAAAGTAGGGATCATCAAAACACCGAACCATCCGATGTAAAGACGGTTTTCAGTGTTGGTTATCCAGTTACAGAAGCGACCCCACAGGCTTGTACTTTCGCGTCTCTCTAAAATTGCAGTCATGGTAAAATCTTGGTTTATTCAATTTTCAAGGACTCCCAAGCACACAGCCACCTAGTTCCAACCTAGGGATTATGCTACCTATGTGTGTCATACGCCCCCCAATGATTGTAGATACCTATGCTGGTCCCACCATGGGGTGTATCAAGACCCATGGTGGCGGCCCGACACAATTCTAGAATACATAGGTTATACCACTGGTGCCCCCAGTGCCCTGTTTGTCTGCTCCGAAGTGTGTGCATGCCCGCACTCCGTTAGAACCTACACTGTTGCACCCACCACCGTCGCTTTGGCCGCTTACAATCAGCCCAGTAATCGTGCCCCACCCTGCCTAGTTTCAGGGTACCATGATACATCTGGTGGGTTACTACTGAAATGGGTCCCCGTTACTAGGGTTTCCTACTGTTTAAGTTTGTGGGCCTATATTTACTAATATTACCCACCAACCCGATATGTACTTAACCCTCTCCGTCCATCACGTTAAGTTGGTTAAGTGTTTTCTCTTGTTTTACTTAACCCAACCACACATCATGTTATATCGGTTAAGTATTGTTCCTTGTGTTACTTAACCCTACCGCAAGCCTTGTTATACTGGCTAAGTGTTCTCCCTTGTGTTAACTTAACCCCACCGCATGTCATGTCATACTGGTTAAGTGTACATTGACTTAGCCCACCTACTTATCATGTTGTGACGGTTAAGTGTCATTAGCCCAGCCACGTTACTTTACCCACCCATTCATATCATATTGGTTGAGCCTACATTTGTAAGTTTTACATGTTCTTAACTCATACCGGTACATTTATATGTCAAATTTCCATGTCATCCCACCTAACCCTCTAACCATACCCACGTCTTATTATGGTTAGTATTCCTTAATTCCTTCATTATGACGAACGAATCATGACCTCTCACATTAGACCGTGCATTTTGTGGCCACTGGATTTGCCGGGCGGTTCCGGGAAGATTTATACCACAAACTGGGTCTAACATCGTGTCATAAACCGTTACGCCTACAATTTGGCCTTTGACCTCTCACATTAGACTGACACTTTGTGGCTACTGGATTTACCGGGCGGTTCCGGGCAGATTTACACCACAAACTGAGTCTAACCTCGTGTCAAAGGTTCATTATTGGTCGTATTCCACCCAAAACCCCAATATCAGTTCATGTGTTTAACATATAGAAATGCTCATGATTCACGTTTTTGCCCCAAAACGTATTCCCAAATTATTATCATAATTCACTATAAGGTTATGACAAGTTATAGCCTTTTATTTACAATACATGCCAATTACCCAAAACCCAACTTAGGCGCGTTCATATTATACCTCTACTAAGTCATAAATTAGCATATATGTTTCAACTCCAAATTTTACATAATTAACATATGCCCAAGTTCTAGATTACATGTAAATTTTACATATGCCCAATTCGTACCAAATTTACATATGTTCAACTTATGTCGTTTTACATGTATGCCAATTTTATGCTATTTTACCATATCAAGTTCTAGCCAAAATTACATGTATCAAGTTTTATACCCAATAAACCCAAATCATGATTCATGATGCAGTTATCCCAAACTATAATCTTTTTATTACAACACATGTCAATTGCCCAAGTTCATAATACATGTTTATGTCAATTATCAAGTTTACAATCGCTTTCATGTTCAAATTCCCAATTCTACATATGCCTAATTAACATAAACCCAATCTTTTGATTTAATTTACATAGTCCCAAACTCGTGACTTAATTTACATGCCAATTCATGTATGCCCAAACTTGCAATTTCAATTATATTGACAATACCCAAATTTCAAATTTCATGTTATGCCATCAATTCCACCACACACATATATCCAAATAGGTAATATCCCAATATTTCCCCGTTTGCAAATCGCACGTATATCGTAGTTTAGGCCTAGGTACGAAATTGACCAAGGTTCATCAAAAGTAAATAAATAGGGGAAGGTAGAATTTGTATAACAATAAGTACAGAGAGAAAACTGACATAAGAACATCGTTTCAGGCATACAAGATAGATCTTGATAATAATAACAACATGAATCAAGAAAAACTGATTTACAACAAGCTGAATAGATCATAGGCTTGACATGGAAAATGAGAATAGAAAAGTCCCAAAACTCAAGATCCAAGAAGCAACAGAAATAGATCTGAATCGATAAACATACTTAGATCCAATTCCACTTTATTTCATGTCCATATTATAATTAAATGTTTAAATCTAAAAGTAACTAGCACTTACAGAGCAAAGCTAGTGAATTAGGAATTGAAATTGTCATAGAACGTTGTAGTAGTGTTGATTTATTGTTTGAACCATTGTTGAAGCTTTGTTCTTCGAATTGATTTGAGTTTGAATGCTTAAGCTTTAATTTGGGGGCGGCGGCCATGGTTCAAGAGGGAGTTCAGCAGCATAATAGTGTAAGAATGATTTGATATGAATTAGGTTAGGTCTAAGGGTGTTTTTATAGGTGTAGCAACTAGTTTAGGCCCTTAGATTAACCCTAGAATCAATCCGGACCATCAAAACACGTCTATGGCTTCAAAAATGAGTTCTGGGTCAAAACAGGCCGACCAGGTCGACCTGTAAGGGGGAGAGGTCGACTACATGGTCGACCTGGGGGGTAGGTCGACCATAGGGTCGACCACATGGTCGACCTAGTCCCCAGGTCGACCCCCAGGTCGACTAGCCTGGTCCTGTACTGCCTAAAATCTGCTGAATTTTCTACAGGCCATAACTTCTTCATCTGGACTCCGATTTTCGAAAACTCGGACTCTATTTCATGTAAAATTTCAAGATGAACGCAATGGCATAACCCGTTTCCCTTGATTCTTATTTTAAAATTTAATTATACCCTGATTTATCATTTCAACAGGTTATTAAAATTCGGGTTGTTACAGTTTAGGGTAAAACAAAACAAAATAAACTCTTGGTCGGTCATGGAGCTGGTGTGAGTAAACTCCAACCACTTTTTTAAAAGATAGGATAATCGTAAGATCGGTCCATACATAAATACAGATGGTTTTTACCATATGATAACCCAAAATATTCTTTATATCAACACTATTCTGATATTATAATAGTGTCTAACAATTAAAAACAATCTAGTGGAACGCTTGCATCTTACGCTCTACATACATAGTATACAATCAAAACCGCAGGCTCTTATTAGGTAATGGACTTCCAACTATGACAAGGTATGAAACCACCTTTCGATAGTATATCTCTAGAGAGGAATACACAGGGTTCGAAAATAACATCTTGTAATTAGGCCACACATGACCAGCCACTCATTTCCTTTGAGTGTACCGAATGTATTATCACCAACGGTTTAGATCAGTAACCATTCTGAAGCAAATAGCAACGATAGGATAAAGAAGCAATTGAATTTTTCTCTAGATCAGGTGACAGTACATCCTAATGGGAGCAACAAACTTAGTCATGCTGCCTGCCCAATTTTTTCCATTTCACGGCTGTGAGGCTTGAGGCCATACTTACCTTTTTAATACCATAACATCATTCACTTTGAATGCAAAATTGTCAAATCTGCCAAATCATAAATTGATTTCCCCAAAAATATCACAGGAATAAGGCTAAGAGAAACGAATTCTCCGCTTCCAACGCAAATAAATTTGAAGAAATCAACATACATGAGTTGTTACACATACTTTGTCAGACATTCGTCCATACAAGTTGTCATGGGATTGGACAAACAGAAGGCACTATCCCATTAATCCATCTTAGGCAATTTCTACCTAGGATTGACAGAGTAGCCTTTCACTTTACACCGTCTTCAATTATATTCAGCATATTTGATTGCAATGCTTATGCCTATACAAAGAGGTTTTTAGATAATAAACATGATCCCGATTTCTTCGTATTGACAATAGAAATATAAAATGGACAAGACTTTGATAGCTGGTTATTTAACTATCAAAGAAAACTTCTATACAACAAATGATACTATTTTCAAACAGAAATTCTATTGATCAAGCATTAGCCTACACTGATCCCTTTAAATTATTTTATCATTAATTTCTTTGTTTCGCAATTTCATTTCAATATCTTTACCCAGATATTCTTCAAATCCGTTTAGCCTCTAACGATTCTTGGAAACCATTTCCATCTGCCATAACTATTTATTTTCTATATTCTAGAAAACAACTCTTATTGACATCAGAAAACATTTCCATATATTCTTATTTCTAATCAACCACAACAATCCATTTTCTATGCTTAGAAAAAAAATCTCTGACCTTGTTTGGAAAAACCTTTCCAAAACTCATTTACTTGGATTTAAACAAACATTGTATAAAACATTATTATGACCACTTAAGCCGTTAATCAATTATTAACTAACCATCTGTAACCAATCTTCACCATCGAACCTTAGCCATTCCTTAGTCAAAAATGAAATCAATCAAGTTAGGGTATAATTACCTCTCAGACCTTAACTGAACAACATTCTTAACTTCGAAATAGACAAAGCTCACAATTTCAATTAAAACACTGCTTCCGCAACTCTCGGATTCAGTTTAAGAATCCACTTCTTTTACGGAAATCGTTTATTATAACAATAGTGTTATAATGCATGCTCCGAGATATTAAAACTTAAAATATAACTTTTATTCTTTAATTTGAATAAATAAATTAATAATTAATTAATTAAATCTTGATTAAAACCAAAAGTAAATAGTACTTTTCGAATTCGATATAATCGAATTTAAACGTATAATTCTCTTTCGAATAACTTTTTATTCCATAACTCTCTTTTGCATAATCCATATTCGACAACTCTTTCTCGAATAATCCTTATTTGATTAATGTTCCGAACATTGAAGTAAATTTACCATTCCAGGTTAACTCAATTTCCATTTTCATTCTAAATTCCCTTTTGAATTTATCACTCTCAAACCCTTATCAATTTCCCTTATAATTATTCCAATATGCAAAAAGCTTGCTTTTAAACCGTTATTCACTTCAAAACGTGAATATTATTTCTTTATAGAAATTTGAACTCGTGTTATCAAATCTTGATTTAAATCATAAATACCATTATTGGTTAAAATTCCATTTATCGAGTCATTTTATAGCTTCTCATCCCCATTAAATTAATTATCAAATCTCGTTTACACATCGACCTTCTAATCTATTTTATTTACTAAGTTTATAATCCTATATTGATTTTACCTTCGATCATAAAATTTTGGTTTCAGACCAAATATTAATTATCGTGTCAGGTTCTGAATATATAATATATAATTTCTAAAAATAAATTATTTTTTTATAACATTCGACATAGTCGAATACCAATTATTAATCCCTTGGATTTATTTTAATTCTATTCACATTTCGAACGTCGAAATAATTTTCATTGTTTCCTTTCAAAACGATTTCTAATTTTCCTTTTAATTCACTCTTGAATTTACATTCCCAAATTATTCAATGATAATTATTTCACTTCATTTATAAACATCATTTATTAATCAACTACTTATTTCAGTTATTAAAAACAAGTTATTACATTTTAGCCCTATTCAAAATTCAATTTCTAATTTGAAAAGAATTAGATTTTTCCTTTTAAAACTCAAATTCGCTTTCCTTCCATTTAATTATACTTTTACGGTATTTAAATTACAATATTTAGGACCAGTATTATTCAAGCATCCAACACAACAAAATCTATCATAGAATATCTATCACAGAATATATCACAATATATGAAAACAAACAGTAGTAATTTTGAGGAATCCAGTTGGATCCTCTAACCTGTTTTCCTAATCCACATATGTTAATCACCGTAAATAACATAAACTTCACTCCAATATGAGATATCATAATAAATAGGATCAATATTTAACTAATGCTTTACATATATAACTATATCTATAATTTCAACCAATATATTAGCAATTCATCTAAACAACCATCACATAACATTCAGCCATCACATATCAATTTTAAAATATGTTTATAAAATTATAAAACTGGATAAAGTTAGTGTGTTTACTCACTTTGGTCATTTATCGTTAATAATAGCCAACAGATCCGATTAGGCATTTTATTTCACTATAAATTGTAATGAAATCCAAATCTCTCCAAACCAGTTTCATTATGTAGCTTACGTCCATAGGTTCCAACGAATCTTTAATCATCAGATTATGGTAACGTATGACAAAGTTATCAATCTTACAAGCTAGTGCATATATATACGTCATTAACAATTTAATTTAAAAATTAAAAACATTAATTATTTCTTTAAATCACTAATCATTGTTAACTACCCTGCTCATTACTCTTCTTCTACTTCGTAGTCTGCTCAAACACTCTCCTTGTCCAGGGTCATTACTACAATCTCTCAAAGCCAATTTCTCCTTCCACCCTTCACTAAAACACAACAGATCAATAACATTGTCTTCCTCATCTAAAACTCCATCGTCTCCTCCCATTCTTATCCAACTCGCGCCATCGAAATAAATCCCATTGAGCAGCAACAACCAACGCAACCAGACATATGATCAACAATTTTTCATGCCAAAAATCCTAAGATTTTGCACACAAGAATAGTTTCAACCCCTCAATCCAAAAACGACATCGAATCGAACCAACACTTCTTTATTTTGGCTAAAATTTGAACCCTAGATACACTGTGTAAACTTCGAACTCAAGAAACTATGATCGCACACTCCAAAAATCATACCAACGTGAAGAGAATCATCCAAGGAGTTAAAATAAATTGGTTTCACGATTTATGAAATTTTATTGGATTGTTATGATTTTTCGAATATATATTTGCTCACATTCATATTATTTTTGTGGCGACATCGAATTTTTGACTAGGAAAGATGAACGGGCTAGGATTAAGATAAGGATGCATTTATATGGTAAGAAAAAAATTATTTGAGATTTTAACCAATCGTTGCTTATATTTTTCCTTTGAAAATTCATATAATCACATACAATATCCAATTCCGATGAAAATTAACATGCAACTATAACTTGATATTACAGACCCAGTGAAACTTGTTTCGTCGAAATCTGAGTCTATTTGCTGACACAACATTATTTTAAAGTCAAATTATTGATAAGTTCACATTTTAATTGTGCACACTGACAAAACAACTCCAGATGACGCGAAGTTTGAAATCTTGCAATAGTTAATCATTACGGATTTAATAAAATTTGTTTCATCGAAAACGGAGATCATTCACAAAAGGGATATTTTCAAGACTTAAATAAAACAAATAAAATATTAATAAATTCAAAAACAATTTAATTTAATAATAATAATAAATTAATATTATCGTATATATCCAAATAGAATATCATATAACTAATAAATCCTTTTATTTTATAAAATAATCGTTATGGTTTATAAACGATTCCATAACGACCTTCTTAAAATTTGATTTGGACATAACTCACAATCTATAAGATGAAATCTCCATTTTTCTCTTCTATTAGAAAATTATAGCTCAATATATCTGAGCATTTCTTGTTTCAAAGAAATTTGACTTACAACGAATCCTATATAGTCGTTTAAAGTTCAAAACTAAATATTATGAACTAACATGATGTAATGAGATCGTTTTAAATTATATTATAATTAATACATTTAAACTTCGTTTAATAAATAAATTCATTATTATAACTTTAATCCAAACTCAATCAGATCTCTTAAATTATCCAATTCACACAATATTGCTAAATCAACTATTTTCGACTATTTCAGAATTAAATTTATTATTCTACTATTTATATTAATTAATCTTCAATATTACTTAATTCAAGTCGTTTAAATTGCCAAATCATTATTTAAATAATTTATTAATTAATTATTCAACCGTTAAAAATACGGGACGTTACAGGTTCTTCATATCACGACTACCACTTCAATGGATATCAAGAGTTTCATTATAACAATTCTTAAAAGTAGGAAGTAGTCTACTGATCATGAATTATATCAAGATTTTCATTACAACAATATTTATAAGAATGTCGTAATCTACATTTCTTGTTCTTTGCATTCTTTATCACAACCAAATTTATTTACATTCTTCCAGAATTTGTATTCTTTCATCTTTATACCTTCAGGGTATTCTAAATGTTTCAAACACTTTCACCACTTTAATCAATCCAGTTATCTCTGGAAGTATAATTAGGGGTGAGCATTATTCGGTTAAACCAAATAAACCAATTTATTTTGGTCGGTTTGGTTCGGTTTTGAAATTAAATCGGTTTATAATCGACACGAAAAAATATTAAGTTTGGTTATCGGTTTAACCAAATTAACCGAACTTTTACTATATTTTTAAAATTAACGGTATTATAATAAATATTTCAGGTTAGTTTAGTTATTTAAGTATATGTTAATTCACCTATGTGTCAAAATTAATATTAAAAAGCATAAAAATCAAAAATAATAATACTATAATCATATACTTATAATGTATTTCAAATTATAGTGAATATTTCAAACACAAAGTGTAGAACGTTTCTAGTTCGTTTTGATCGGATAACCAACCGAACCAACCAAACTTAATTTGGTTGGTTTGGTCTGGTTTTCATTTTTATTGGTTTTGGTTTGGTTTGCAAATTTCATCATCGGATAAACCAAACCAACCAAACGCTCACCCCTAAGTATAATGCTAATGGCACATAACATGTTGTTAACACTGTATAGTGCTTTAATAATTTTAGTATGCTTTTGTTGTTTCACATACATGTTTCTAATTATATTTTACGTACTACAAACCCACATTTCTAATTTAGGAAAGGATTAATGATGGACAATCATGTTCTCCACTAAATCAGTTATTTTAATATATTAATGAACATAAACGCTTTATTATTTATAAATTTACCATCAATGATTATCTATTGTCAATCCTCGATATGATTTATTGAGATATCTTTATATTTTAGGTATCTAAACCACTTCTTTGGTTACATGACAATTCATATCATGGGTCGTTTTCAAAGCATCCTTAAGCGTTTCTTTAAGAACACTCACCTCCTTTATTTGACATCTTGATGACTTACTTAAAAATATTTTAAATTGTCTTCTATACCATATTTCAGTTATGCTTTACTTCTTTTGATCTTTCAAGAATTCAAAGCTATATTGGAGAAAGACTACAAAGGATATAATTGATAATTTATTCAAGTTACTTAATATTTTGCATTATTATATAAGTTAACAAATATTTAACACTGATGATTGATATGAGCTTGTATCCCTTTATCCGCTCCTTCAATATTGATAAATATTATTATATTAAATAATAAACCTTCATTGGGTTCTCATTCTTTGATCTCTTATCACATCATTACCAGCAGATACATTAAAGGGTCCGTTTTTCATAGGTCCCTATTAAGTTTCAAAATTAGGCTCATATCCGGTCAAACTTTTCATATAAATTAGGTCCCTATTTTTTCGAAAATTGCTTAAAAAAATTATAAAAAATATAAAAAAATCACGAAAATTCATTATTAAATAAAACACGTTCACCCCAAAAAATTCATGCGTTAAAACAATCGAAAACCACATCAAAACCCAAAATAACACAAAAACAGTGAAACGACAGGTTTTTGCATCAAAAGATGCACCTATTCTTAAATAGTTGCATACATTCGTGCTTGTATTTCAGTGTTGCGCCCCAACTGCAGTATAAATGCATACATGTATGCAGCTAAACAGCATTATATGCATCCTTTTATGCCTATATTCAAATTTGACCTGTTTTTCAAGCATTCGCCGTTTTCAGACATTGTTGCACACATTTATGCTCCTGTACAGAATATTTGCATGCATTCATGCGCATATTCAGAAGTCGTCGTCACTTTTAAATTTGTTGCACGCTTGCATGCATATATACAGAATAGTTGCATTCATGTATGCTATTTTTCGTAACACATGAATCTTAGTTCAGCTTTGTATGCATACATGTATGCAGTTATTTACTAATAGTTGCATACATGTATGCGTTTATTGGTCTAGATTTTCAACATAAATACACTATATGCATATATGCATACATGTATGCTACTTTTCAGATATTATTGCATAGAAGTATGCAACTTTTTTTTTCTTTGGCGAATGCTCCTGGGAATATTTCCTATTTTTATAATTTTTTTTACTCACTAGCGCATTTTTGTTCTTCAAAAAGCGGAAAACACGTAACATATCATGGAAGGAGCGAAAGTCCCCAAAAACAAGTGGGTGGCATCTAATTTTAAGGACCGGAAACACATGAAACTTTGGGGTGGATGTGGCATGAATTAAGTTTCATTTTAGGGATATGAGCCTAATTTTCACTACATTAAATATATTTCCATTATAGGAGGATAATGTTCTTATTAGTTTATAAGATGCATTCGTATTATATTACTTATTTTCTTTCATTAACCTAGTAACTTAGAGGAATTTTCTATTTATATACATCATATGGATGCACATATGATTTCAGGTCATTCAATATTTATTTCGAACGACTTTTTGAATTACTAAGTAATATATATATATATATATATATATATATAGGGAAATGTTTTGCTACATCTCTTATATTGCACGTGAATTTACCCCTAAATTCCAACCACTCATTCTGATTTTAATATTCATTATTTCTCTCTTTTTTGACATAAATAATGTAATGTGGTGGAAAGAGAGAAAGAAATAATGAATATTAAAATCAGAGAGTGGTAGGAATTCAAGGGGAGGTTCACATGCAATATAAGAGGTGTAGCGGAACATTGCCTATATATATAATCTATAAGATGCGATCATAACAAACTTCAGGTTGTTAGTTAAATATTTACACATATGATATATATGTGAGTCCAAGTATTACAAATGTGTTATAAATTTGCATATTCTTTCTCATTTCAATTGGTAATTTTTAGAACAAACTATCAAAAGGATGCAAATTATTAATTTCTATTTATAGATCAATATCAATATGAATCCTTTGAGACTGCATGATGATATTCAAAACATATGGTTTAGAACTGTATTGAACTTCTGCTTCAAATAAAATATATAAACTTCAAGTTGTTAAATTTTGTTCCTCGATTATTCTTCAAATATTACCTTCGATCATTAATTATGTTAACTTATCAAAGAATAATTTATAACTACATAGACATTTTGACACATCTCTTCTGGAGAGTGCAATAAACAAATAAATAAGATATACTTAAAAAATAAAAGTAGCTTCTGAACACTTCGAATTTTATGAAAATATGCAATTATATTTAGTGCATATACATATCTCTTCAAGCTGGTATTTATAACTTTCATGAAATGTATATTATGACATATAAACTATTTCTTTAGAAGAATATCTTTTTTTTTAGGAATTGCAATATAATGTTTGTAACATCTCTTTTGGGATGTTGAATTTCACAATAAAAAAAATACTCAAAAACCTTTATTTAAGAAATTAATATTCATATACACCCTTATATAATAATTTTTAGCGGTTAATATGAATCCAGTTCATATAATTAAACTACAAACTTAATAAAATAGTAAATGTATTTTTAGCTGTGTAAAATTACAGATAATTTTACATACAATCCTAAAGAAACTGATCAAATAATTTTCAGAGGATGTCTTCGTATTCATATCCGTATTTTTTTAGTATTATTTATTTATTTGTTTCGTGAATAACTTTAATTTCTTTTTTCTACTAAGGTAGCCTCAACCATATCAGTGGTTTTATAAATAATCAACTTAGTTTCCAAGAAAAATGAAGACATGTAAAAAACCAAATGCTAATAATAATAACTACACTTAAAAATACATGCAAGCCAATTGAAACCAAGAATCAATTGTAAATGATTCTATAAAATCTGCAAAATAAGACTACAATGCAAGAGTAAAAATAAATACATTAAATTTAATATTTCAAAAGTAATTTGGGTCGACCGTTTCATTAAATTTTATAAAGGAGGTTCTGTTTCATTTTTAAGATCCTTCAAAACATAAGGGTGCGTTCGGTTCGCCGTTTTCAGGGCCGGTCCTAGGGCTTTTGGTGCCTAGAGCGAAAAATCAAAAAAAGGCCCTTTTACAGACAATAATATGCATGACACATATTAATGATCATTATAATAACAAAAAATGTCTAATCTACTGGTTATAATTTATCATAAGTATTTTCAACGATAATTTGAAGCAAATTTTTTTTACTAATAGATTGGAATAAATCATTTAACTGCAATTTCCTACAATAACATAGTTATTTATCGAGTAATTGTAAGTTAACTAACCATAAAAAAATCATAAACTACTGACAATTCTGAATTCACCAATTTTAGCTAGCCACAAAAACTCATTTCATCAGTTCTTTATATCCTAGTGTTGGCAAATAATCGCATTATGTCCAAATACCGAACCCTCGCCATCATACATACATCTGGGTTAAGTGCATACAAAATTCATTTGCATTTTATATGTCAGTACAAATCACATGATTCAAATGCCTTGAATGGAATAATACCATCAACATTTCCCTTAACATATCGAGCAGTCACGAATGAAACAAATGAATCCTCATGAAAGAGAACCTAGCAAACTTTAATCTCAAGTTTGGCATACGCTGATATCTGATAAAATATAAATGATGGTACATTACCCACAATAACAGTAGGTCAACGTATGTTGCCCTTAAGGCATTTCTAGGTAAACAAAATTTAAAGCATCAAAATATAATGACACTCAATACAAATTGTTAATTGCATCTTCATTTTCTTAATTTCCTCTAGATTTGAAGCAAATACAGTGAGCATACTTGGAATTGGGAATACAGTGACACTCAATACAAATTATTAATTGCATATTTATTTCCTTAATTTCCTCTAAATTTGAAGCAAATACAGTTAGCATACTTGGAATTGGGAATACAGTGACACTCAACACCAAAAATTTGAAGCAGAACATAAGAATTGGAAATAAAAGAACAAGAGCATACTTGGAATTGGGAAGAAGTCAAGACTGAAGAGGAAGATCAGCTTGGAATTGGATAACGTCGGAGTAGCTCGCGAGTTCGATTCTGGATCGTGATTCACTTCGCTTCTATTTTTTCTTCCACGGTAGAATTGGTGATATGATTCCCTAGGATTTTTGGTGCCCTAAGCAGCCGCTTTAGCAGCTTCGGTGAAGGGTCGGGCTTGACCGTTTTTAGTTTTTGGTTTTAGTCGATACAAAATTGCAAGCGATGTACATAAAGCATGGAAAATGACCGTTTTAGAAAATGAAGCTAACATATAAAACGGAAAACAACTTTATTTTTTTTCCATGTTTTCGGAAATAATGGATGAACGAGACATGACGAGACACAATTCATTGTTCGGTCGTCCCTTCCATCTTCCAACCATCCCCTTCGTCATCCATTTACTCCCTACATTTTTTTATAGCTAAGATTGAAAACTCAAAATACAAAACTAAAAATAAATCAAACACCACCTAAAATTTTCAATGCATGATATCATACTGTACTAAAAGACATAAGAACTGAAACACCCCACCTCCGTTAGGGTCACTCTCAAAGGGAATGCCCTAATTTTGGTGGAGGTTTATAAGTATAAGTCACGGATATACAAGACAGATATAAGAACACATATTTTTGAACAGCGGAAAACAACAACTTTTATTTCAATAAAATACGTGTTACACCAACCATACCATAATTGTCTTACAATACTTCAAAAAAAACATAACATCTTCATAACTGTCTTGATTACATTATTTAAAGAAGCATAAAGAAAACATAAATAAACTGCAAAAGTCCCATAATTGCTGTCCAAAGCCATAGTCCAAAACGAAAAGATCCAAGCAATACATTCTTTCTCTTCAAGCTGGATATGAAGGCTGGTCAAGCTGCGGTATTCCCTCCCTGTGGACCTGGAGGGGGGGAAACGGAAGAAAAGAAGACGAAAGAAAAGTAGAGTCAGACATAAAGCCTGAGTAAGTCTAGGACTATTCGGTCTATGAATAAAGAACTGGGTATGATAAGTATAAACTAGAAATGGGAAAGCACCATAAACTTAGTTAAGTTGTCTAGGGTCGAATATACTATCGTACCCCATATTAATCTCTGTACCCATATAAACCAGTTCCCAACGGGCACCCCATAATCAGGGTAAAGTGATCCATTTTATGATGATCGGCTCCTACTCGCATAGTTACATGTGTCTTACGGCCCCCGATGTTGTAGTTACCTATGCTGGTCCCACCATGGGGTGTATCAAGTCCCATGGTGGCGGCCCGACACAATCCTAGAATGCACAGGTATGCTACTGGTGCCCAGTGCCTTATTTTTCTGCGCCGGAGTGTGTGCACGCCCGCACCCCGTTAGAACCTACACTGCTGCACCACCGCCGTCGATTTGACCTCTTACAGTCAGCCCAGTAATCGTGCCCCACCCTGCCTAGTTTCAGGGTATCATGATACCTTATAGGGTTACTGCTGAAAAGGGTCCCCCGCTACTAGGTTTTTCTATTTCTAGCCAACATGCTAAGCTGGTTAAGTGTGTTATAAACCTAACCCTCAATCAGTCTGTTTAGTTTAGCATGTTCCATCTTGATTAAGTATTAATATAATTCACTTAATCCTATCAATCCTGACTCAGCCTTAATTGTCTTATTAAAGCCTTGACCTCTCACATTAGACAGGTATTGTTGTGGCTGCCTGTTGCCGGTTGGGTCCGGGCAGTCTTACGCCACAACTCAGTCTAACCTCGGGTCCTTATTGGGCTCCATGTTTAACCACCCACATTGGATAGGTATTGTTGTGACTACTGGACAGCCGGGCGGTTCCGGGCAGGTTTACATCACAACTCAATCCAACATCGGGTTAAACACATCGTATTTTCTACATTTACATATTTTGTCTTTCTTCTTTTTATATGTAAATATTTGCGTCCCATTATTCAAATTCATCTTTATTGGTTAAGATTTATTTATGCCACTTAATTGTTTTTCAAAGTTATTGGCGTGCGTCAAACAAGCCAACACATATGTTCTATATTTTTAACCCAAACGTCATTTCCCTCGTTTTATTCGTTCGTTCCAATGCAAGGTGTGTTGGGTTTAATACTTAAACCCAATTTAGCCATATGAAAGGGGAGGCTATAACATGGTGTTTATAAGGTGACATAAAAAGGGGAGTGTGAACGCATGAACTTGCAACATACGATCTAATTATCATAAGATAGGCATATGTGAACTTGCAATTGTAGCAACATATAATATAAGCAATACTTAAACATGAATCATTCTATTCACATAATCATGGTGTAAACGAAACATGTAGTCATGGCATAAATAGTACTTAAACATGAACCACTCTAATCATATAATTATGGCATAATCATAATTGAACATGAGTCCTTATATGGTCATGGCATAAACATAATTGATTATGAATCCTATTATTCATATAATCATGGGTTTTTGTCCATTCTATGTAACTTGTAAGGGGATGCAATTCTAGTGTAAATTTCTAATGTAACTTATGTGTCAAAAATATATTATCATATGATTAAGATAACAACATAAGCTTAGAAAACATGTTCTTAACTAGGCATAATAACAAACATAGCTTAGACATGTTCATAAAATTAATACAAGCTTACAACGACGCTTGCTTTTGTCACTATCACAAAATCATGATTTTTATACTTGAACTATGATGCCAATTTCAACATAACCTTCATATGAATCATAATACTTAGGTGAATCAAATTACACTAAAGATGACCATAGAATTTTACATCATGTTGTCATAACAATAGACCATATACTTGCATGAATTTCAAAATAAACTATTACAACATATAGTTGTTGTTCAACATGAATCTTATACTAGCATTTACCAAATGGGTGTTGTAAATAACTACCACAAACATGTAGTTTTCAATATGAATCATATGCTTGCATAAGTCCCAATCAAAATTCCACAACATGTGGTTGTCAACATAAGCCACATACTTGTATGAATCAAACCATAGCATTGCCAAATCGTTTAGAATCAAAATAACATACAAATATAAGTCATTATCGCCACAATTCCATTTCGTTTCCAACGCAAATTGCGTACTTGCAAATATCCAATCGTATACCATAATATTCCCAAATCGTTTTGCATCAAAGCAACATGAAAATATAGATTATTATCGCCACAATTCCATTTCTTACATTACACAAATCAACACAATTATTTAATTCATACCGGAATAGCACTCTACTTACAGCGTATGACGAATCTTCAATTCAGAAATCTGAATTCTGAATTTGGAGATGCTATCCTTTGTTGTAGGCGTTGCTTTGATTTGATTAACGTTGCTTTAAGCTTTGAATTATCTCCTAGTTGCCTCTCAATTTCTGACGGCTATATTTAGTCTCTCCTCGGCAACATGACGGTCTCATCTCCATTTTAGTTTATGTGAATTAGGGTTAGTCTTAGGTCCTTTTTATAGAGTTTGTGAGTTGATTTAGACCGTCGATGAAGCTTGGTTTAATAATAGCCGTTCGTTCAAAGGAGGGACCAACCAGGAGCTGACACCTAGCCCTAGTGACAAGGCAAGGCTCAGAAAATCGACCAAACACAGACTAGGCCAGCCAGGGTGGGCTGGGTTCGACCTGGCTCAGGGGCCAGGTCGACACCCCAGTCGACACCGTGTCGACTTGGCAGTCGACACGGGTTACCCAGGTCGACTGCCCAGTCGACCTGGCTAGCCCCAGGTCGACTGCCAAGTCGACCTGGGTGCTTTGGGCGGGAATTTTCCCGCCTTGGCCAATTGGGCCCGATTTTGAATTTTGAATTAGTTTTTCTGAGCTGTTTTCGTCTGTTCGAATTTTAAACCTAATTCTGAAACTTCCGGAGGCCATATCTTGGTCATACGGACTCCGATTTTCGAAAACTCGGACTCTATTTCGCGTATTTTTCCGAGACGAACGCAATGGTGTATCCCGTTTCCCTTAATTCTTTGATTTGAAATTAATTATACTTTAATTTATGAATTTCATGGTTATAGAATACACGGGGTGTTACATTCTCCCCCACTTAAAAGGATTTCGTCCCCGAAATTTTCAAGTTAGGAAGAATGTATATCCTAACATCCAAACATCCATCTACTCATCCATCAAACACGAGCATCCATTGTCCTTAAAAGACTTCTAATGCTTCATGATCATATGCGAAGTGTGTGTGTACATGTACTTATCTAATGCAAAATCAGGCGGTCTACTGATTCAGTTGACCTCCTTAATGCGAATTTATGTAAGTGCTATGAATCCATTATGTATGCAAATCCTCCTATTCATGATTCTACATGAGTGCACAATCATTCATATAAATGCAACATCCATATGACAACACATTAAAGTTCAACCATATACGAATGCAAACATATATGCATATGCAATATGAAGTGACTGAGCCGATCTAAAACCTAGATTGTGTGTGTATATGCAACCACGAGCAACCACTAGCAATCACTTGCAACCACTTGCAACCATCATCCATAACATGTTTCAATTACATGTTTTCATCCAAAGGGTTTCTACCTAAAAGATAGGGTCGAGGAGATATACCTAAAAAAAAGATAGATAAAAGCGCAACTTAAGGAAAAGGAAGGATCAAAGATGTACCCTCGAAAAGAAAAGGGTAGGCAGCGCATATTCTAGCTTCAGTTTCCCAAGTTGCATCTCCTTCGGCGTCGCTCCACTGAACTTTGCCGAGCTTGACTTCGCGGTTGTGTAGCTTCTTCACTTCCGTTCCTAATATGCGGGTTGGAACTTTCCTCACGGTTGCTTTGCGTTCCACTTCAGCTTCTTCTAGGATATTTGGCTCTACCACTTCAGCAGACTCATGTAGACATTTTCGGAGATGTGAAACATGAAAGACGTTGTGAACTCCGACCAATCTTTCGGGTAGCTCTAATCTATAGGCCATTTTCCCAATTGTTCATATCTAAAGGTATAGTCGAATGATAGAAGCAAGTAAAAACTTTGTGCCCATTAGGCAATGTCAAAACTGGAAATCTATGCCACATATATATTGATTAGGAGAAGAACTCTCTAAGCATCAGCCCCGAAGACCGAAATCAACATCAGACTGACACCCAAAGAATTACTCAACCCAACCACTATATATGATTCTAGGAAACTAAGCATGATGGACTCCTTTTAGGTCACAAGGAAGTCCCTCCCTAAGACCAACCCGTATCCTATAAAACCCAAAAAGTTTAGTCAAACCAACGAACACCCTCCAGCCCCAACATGTGTTACTAACAGATGAGTCATACTCCCTATGGGGTTTGCAACAGAAAGTGGATTGAGAAGGGGACCGAGAGGATATACACAAAAGATAGCACGCAAGTAAGCTCTACAGGAAGAGAGGGATCAAAGATATACTCTTAAGAAGAGATATGATGCACGAATCTAGTCTTCAATCTTCTAAGTCGCATTTCCTTGAGCTTAACTCCATTATGCTTTGTCCGTCTTTAACTTCACAATTTCGTAGCTTCTTAATTCTTGTTTCCAAAATATGAGTTGGAACCTATTTCACTGTTGCCTCTCGTTCCACTTTCACTTATTCTCCTTCTAGTATACTTGGCTCAAGCATAACTGCATACTCATGGTTCCATGCAAGCTTTCCAAAATTCACTAATAAATCTTGGATCTTGTTCACTTACTAGAAGGTATTCCACATAGATGAATTATCTCTTGAAAATAAACAAATGTCAACTATGTTGCCAAATGTACTTACTAAGGTGATTCTTTACGACTTATGCATAAGTGAAATGAACCTTCTGCCTTAGTGGCGAACACTACTGGAGCGCCCCATTCTGAAATGCTCCTTCTAATGAACCCCTTCTCTAGAAGCTCTTTAATCTGTTTACTGAGCTCTTTCCTTTCCCGTGGAGCCATGTGTCTAACGGGCAACGCAACGGGCTTTGCATTATCTACAAGATATATACGGAAGTCTATCTCCCGCTTCGGAGGCAAGCCCTTCACCTCTTCGAAGACATCCGGATATTCCCGGACCACTCTAATCGATTGCAAATTTTCAACGGAGGCATCTAGCGATTCAAGATAACTAAGCATAACCGCATACGAGGGATTACAAGAAATTTCCAACGTATTACCGAGCTGGGTTAGGAGCCTAACAACCCTTTTCTCACAATCAATGATGGCCCCATTACTAGATAGCCAATCTATGCCCAAAATCAAACCATATCCAGAAAAGCCCAAAACAAAGGCACTACATTTAAATTCTACGCTTAGAATAGAAATTTTCAATCCCAAACAGATCATAGACAAATGAGCTGGGCCCCCAATTGGGTTTGAAACAATTAAGGGGTCCTCTACCATACTAGTTTTTATGTGCAGAGATTCTACTAAAGCAGACGAGATAAAGGAGTGTGATGCGCCAGAATCAAATAAAGTGCGAACGGGGTGATCATAAAGATAAACTACACTTTCTACAGAAGTATTTATACCTCGCTGTTGCAGAGGTGGCGCTTCTAGCACATGAACTTGTGCCCCTGAGGTGGATCCAGCCCTCTTCCCCTGTCCTCGTTTCTTTGGGCAGTCCTTAGCCCTGTGGCCTGTCTCACCGCAAGAAAAGCACCCACCATTCTCCTTGGCCTTCTTTTTCCGGCAATCTTTCACTAAGTGCCCCACTTTGCCACAGAAATTACACTTCCTCTTCTCTTTGTTGCCTTTCCCGCCCTTCTTAAAGTCTGTCTTCTTAGGCTGTAAACCCTCTTTCTTCCCTTGAGAGCTTTCTGCCTTTGTCTCCTTCTTGCCCTTATCCTCTTCGTTCAGCAATGCCATCTGTACCAATCTTTCATACGTAGCTCCCATGGGTATATGGGTCATGGCCAAACAGTGCAATGGCTCATTCAACCCTTTGACAAAACGGAGAGCCTTCTTGTGCGGGGTGTTGACTAGGTCCAGTCCGAACCTAGCCAGCTCATCGAACTGATTAACATATTCTTTGACTGTCTTGTTCCCTTGCTTAAGAAATAAGAATTTTTCCAACTGCAAACTCCTTTCCGCGTCTGAGAGAAATTTAGCCTCAAACCTTGCCCTAAAGTCCTCCCATGTTTCCACTGGTCTTTCTGCATTAGTGACTTCCCACCAGTAGGAAGCCTCACCTTTTAGCAACCATACTGCCAGTTTTACTTTCTGCCTATCTTCTACCTCAAAGATGATGAATAAGTCCTCGGTTTCTTTCAGCCAATTTCTAGCTGCCACGAAGGACTCAGTTCCATGGAAATCCTTTCCTCCCATAGTTTTAAAATCTTTACATATCTTAGCAAACGTGTTTCCCCGTGGAGGAGGTGGAGGAAGAGGTGCTGCTGCAGCTGGATGATTTCCTACAGCTGGGGGAGGAGGAACGGTAGGACCTGGTTGAGTGGCCCTTGCTTCTAAGAACCGCCAAAACCAACCAGGTATTGGTACACCCTCTGGCAAGTTAAGTTCTTCGTACATGCTGAAACAAAAAGGATAGATTCAAAACGAAGGATAAGAGATAGTACCTATGGCTTTGGGGGGACTTTGCCTTTATTTTTAAAAAAAAATAAAATATTATTTTTCTTTTAAAAATGCTTCTTTAAATTTCTTTTTTTGAAAATAAATTTTCAAAACTTTTTATCTTATCTGGTAAACCTATGCTCTGATACCAAGTGAAACACCCCACCTCCGTTAGGGTCACTCTCAAAGGGAATGCCCTAATTTTGGTGGAGGTTTATAAGTATAAGTCACGGATATACAAGACAGATATAAGAACACATATTTTTGAACAGCGGAAAACAACAACTTTTATTTCAATAAAATACGTGTTACACCAACCATACCATAATTGTCTTACAATACTTCAAAAAAAACATAACATCTTCATAACTGTCTTGATTACATTATTTAAAGAAGCATAAAGAAAACATAAATAAACTGCAAAAGTCCCATAATTGCTGTCCAAAGCCATAGTCCAAAACGAAAAGATCCAAGCAATACATTCTTTCTCTTCAAGCTGGATATGAAGGCTGGTCAAGCTGCGGTATTCCCTCCCTGTGGACCTGGGGGGGGGACGGAAGAAAAGAAGACGAAAGAAAAGTAGAGTCAGACATAAAGCCTGAGTAAGTCTAGGACTATTCAGTCTATGAATAAAGAACTGGGTATGATAAGTATAAACTAGAAATGGGAAAGCACCATAAACTTAGTTAAGTTGTCTAGGGTCGAATATACTATCGTACCCCATATTAATCTCTGTACCCATATAAACCAGTTCCCAACGGGCACCCCATAATCAGGGTAAAGTGATCCATTTTATGATGATCGGCTCCTACTCGCATAGTTACATGTGTCTTACGGCCCCCGATGTTGTAGTTACCTATGCTGGTCCCACCATGGGGTGTATCAAGTCCCATGGTGGCGGCCCGACACAATCCTAGAATGCACAGGTATGCTACTGGTGCCCAGTGCCTTATTTTTCTGCGCCGGAGTGTGTGCACGCCCGCACCCCGTTAGAACCTACACTGCTGCACCACTGCCGTCGATTTGACCTCTTACAGTCAGCCCAGTAATCGTGCCCCACCCTGCCTAGTTTCAGGGTATCATGATACCTTATAGGGATACTGCTGAAAAGGGTCCCCCGCTACTAGGTTTTTCTATTTCTAGCTAACATGCTAAGCTGGTTAAGTGTGTTATAAACCTAACCCTCAATCAGTCTGTTTAGTTTAGCATGTTCCATCTTGATTAAGTATTAATATAATTCACTTAATCCTATCAATCCTGACTCAGCCTTAATTGTCTTATTAAAGCCTTGACCTCTCACATTAGACAGGTATTGTTGTGGCTGCCTGTTGCCGGTTGGGTCCGGGCAGTCTTACGCCACAACTCAGTCTAACCTCGGGTCCTTATTGGGCTCCATGTTTAACCACCCACATTGGATAGGTATTGTTGTGACTACTGGACAGCCGGGCGGTTCCGGGCAGGTTTACATCACAACTCAATCCAACCTCGGGTTAAACACATCGTATTTTCTACATTTACATATTTTGTCTTTCTTCTTTTTATATGTAAATATTTGCGTCCCATTATTCAAATTCATCTTTATTGGTTAAGATTTATTTATGCCACTTAATTGTTTTTCAAAGTTATTGGCGTGCGTCAAACAAGCCAACACTTATGTTCTATATTTTTAACCCAAACGTCATTTCCCCCGTTTTATTCGTTCGTTCCAATGCAAGGTGTGTTGGGTTTAATACTTAAACCCAATTTAGCCATATGAAAGGGGAGGCTATAACATGGTGTTTATAAGGTGACATAAAAAGGGGAGTATGAACGCATGAACTTGCAACATACGATCTAATTATCATAAGATAGGCATATGTGAACTTGCAATTGTAGCAACATATAATATAAGCAATACTTAAACATGAATCATTCTATTCACATAATCATGGTGTAAACGAAACATGTAGTCATGGCATAAATAGTACTTAAACATGAACCACTCTAATCATATAATTATGGCATAATCATAATTGAACATGAGTCCTTATATGGTCATGGCATAAACATAATTGATTATGAATCCTATTATTCATATAATCATGGGTTTTTGTCCAATCTATGTAACTTGTAAGGGGATGCAATTCTAGTGTAAATTTCTAATGTAACTTATGTGTCAAAAATATATTATCATATGATTAAGATAACAACATAAGCTTAGAAAACATGTTCTTAACTAGGCATAATAACAAACATAGCTTAGACATGTTCATAAAATTAATACAAGCTTACAACGACGCTTGCTTTTGTCACTATCACAAAATCATGATTTTTATACTTGAACTATGATGCCAATTTCAACATAACCTTCATATGAATCATAATACTTAGGTGAATCAAATTACACTAAAGATGACCATAGAATTTTACATCATGTTGTCATAACAATAGACCATAGACTTGCATGAATTTCAAAATAAACTATTACAACATATAGTTGTTGTTCAACATGAATCTTATACTAGCATTTACCAAATGGGTGTTGTAAATAACTACCACAAACATGTAGTTTTCAATATGAATCATATGCTTGCATAAGTCCCAATCAAAATTCCACAACATGTGGTTGTCAACATAAGCCACATACTTGTATGAATCAAACCATAGCATTGCCAAATCGTTTAGAATCAAAATAACATACAAATATAAGTCATTATCGCCACAATTCCATTTCGTTTCCAACGCAAATTGCGTACTTGCAAATATCCAATCGTATACCATAATATTCCCAAATCGTTTTGCATCAAAGCAACATGCAAATATAGATTATTATCGCCACAATTCCATTTCTTACATTACACAAATCAACACAATTATTTAATTCATACCGGAATAGCACTCTACTTACAGCGTATGACGAATCTTCAATTCAGAAATCTGAATTCTGAATTTGGAGATGCTATCCTTTGTTGTAGGCGTTGCTTTGATTTGATTAACGTTTCTTTAAGCTTTGAATTATCTCCTAGTTGCCTCTCAATTTCTGACGGCTATATTTAGTCTCTCCTCAGCAACATGACGGTCTCATCTCCATTTTAGTTTATGTGAATTAGGGTTAGTCTTAGGTCCTTTTTATAGAGTTTGTGAGTTGATTTAGACCGTCGATGAAGCTTGGTTTAATAATAGCCGTTCGTTCAAAGGAGGGACCAACCAGGAGCTGACACCTAGCCCTAGTGACAAGGCAAGGCTCAGAAAATCGACCAAACACAGACTAGGCCAGCCAGGGTGGGCTGGGTTCGACCTGGCTCAGGGGCCAGGTCGACACCCCAGTCGACACCGTGTCGACTTGGCAGTCGACACGGGTTACCCAGGTCGACTGCCCAGTCGACCTGGCTAGCCCCAGGTCGACTGCCAAGTCGACCTGGGTGCTTTGGGCGGGAATTTTCCCGCCTTGGCCAATTGGGCCCGATTTTGAATTTTGAATTAGTTTTTCTGAGCTGTTTTCGTCTGTTCGAATTTTAAACCTAATTCTGAAACTTCCGGAGGCCATATCTTGGTCATACGGACTCCGATTTTCGAAAACTCGGACTCTATTTCGCGTATTTTTCCGAGACGAACGCAATGGCGTATCCCGTTTCCCTTAATTCTTTGATTTGAAATTAATTATACTTTAATTTATGAATTTCACGGTTATAGAATACACGGGGTGTTACAAGAACATACCATACACAAATTTGCAGTGCATGATACTATGTCTGCTTATTTATATGAATTGTAACCCGATACCATATCTGACGATTGACCAAAAAAACTGTAATATCAACATAAACATAACAATAATTTATGAATATATCAATGGCAGGTTGTTTCTAAGCTCAATCTGATTGTATTGAGTTTCAAATGCAGATCCAAAAAATGGACTGGCGCACTCAATTTGCCTCCACAAATTGTATCGACATGCGTATTTAAATGAAATTTTTTTATAAAATACTTCATATTTTTGGTTTAATAATCCATAATGATTTTGGCAGTAAGCATCAAAAGGTTCGAATAGTTCTACGAAGCATGAAATTGACTTTACAAGAAATAACAAAATGTTCCACGTCCTAGGAGCATGAAAATTTAATATGTTGAAATTTGAATTTACACAAAACTAAAAGGGTGAAAACCACTATACAAGGCTACTCATTTTGTTTTCCACATAAAACTTTTTTTTTTCCCAGTTAATCATACAAGGAAGAAAGGTATGCTCAAGCTCTTGCTCAACGATCCATATTTCTTAACATATACTGTTGATTTACCGATTTTTCCCTACCTTGAGGAATTTATTGGTCCTCTTTAGATTTCCACATTTGATGTCATTGTTCAAGTCTGCGTTAAACAACGGTACACTTAAACACATTAACAAAGTGCATGAACATAAATGATCGAGGTTGCAGGATAAAGTACCAACCCTATTTTTTGGATATCCGAGGTTAACATACTATAATGTGTTTTCTGTAGTTTAATTCGAAAGAAAATAAAATACGAGTTTGAGAGCTTAACTCATATAGTGTTTTAAAACAAAAAAATAAGGAATTTGGGATTTTCAAATTAGTGTGTTTGGAATAAATTATATGTTCTTAATTTAATAAGTAATTTATTCCTGTATGTGTTCACAAATCTTAACTTGTTGATTGTGGTGAATATTAAAAATATATATAATATTGATTAGCAATCAATATAGACATATAACCAATCCATCATTCAATGTAAATAAAAAATAAAAAAATTGTAGAGTACAGATTGACATATAATAAACAAATTTGACTAAAATTATATAAGAAGTGCTAAATTTTAACATGCTTACCAAATTACCATTAAAAAAATTAGTTCATCATTTATTAAGATTCTAATTTTTTTTCTCAAATCATTAATGCGAGAATTAAAATTTCTCAAGCAAATCTATGATAGGTGATTCCGATACCACTTGCTAAGATTTCAATATACTTTATCAACAATCAATCATGAAACCTTAGCTCAAACATATAACCCATACTGATTTAATTGAGAGAAAAATGGAGGATAGATAAATAAATTAATGTAAGCACACTTGATCCACAGTTAGATACTGAAGTATCTGAATTCTTAACTAGCTGCTAAGGTGAGACGACCCGAATTTCATCGCCCATCGATCCGACCATAAACCACACAGCTCTGATCCGAAAAGATAGAAAAGCGTGGATTGTCACGAGAACACGACGCATCAGAATATAGAACAAGAGAACATTTTATTGCTATTACAACAATTTACATCAGAGTATAAGAATATCTAAGTACAAATAAATACGTAGTAGAAAAATATCACAGATCAATAAATTACAAACAACGGAAACTAAAATACATAAATATAATCAGTGGAAGACTACAAAATAAACCAAAGTACAGCTCCATCCATAATCCATGATCCTATTAAAGAAATATTTGTAAAACCAAAACTACTAGCTGCCCATGTGGAAAATATAGACACCTAGAGTTTATGTGGGAAACAATAAACTTTAATTCAGTCATGGGACTGATGTGAAAAATAAAAACAGTTATTAACTTTATTTTAAAGTTGGGTAAATCACAAGATCACATCGTATAAACACGGAACGGGTTTTCTTCATATGAATATCAGTGCATAAAACAAAGAACGCAATGCTAAAACGAAAACTGAAGCTACTATAAGACTGAGGTCCCATCGCACAATGCAAGCGCAGGCCGGGGGATGAAGTTTTACCTTATAATATCCAAACATGCTTGATACACGAATTTTCAATTATATTATTATTAGTGCATAGTGCAGAAAACAATTTCAAAAATAAATGTATCAATCTTACACGGCATAGTACCCCATTCTATTATGTAGCCATATAGATTTACAACTAAAACCGTGAAGTCTTGTATTGGAAATAAGATTCCATCATGAACCAAGGCAAAGGATCTTCCTTATCCGATTCGGGACACTCTAGCACATGCCCCAGGACCCAGACTTTGGTGAGCCCTTGGAGCAGTAGATCCGGCCCACCAATTACCTGGTGGATTAGGATTACTCCTGAATAATACGTAACCCGGTCCTTTTGGACCTACTTGGTCTGTCCGTCGACCGTGGTCTGTATATCAACCATTTTGGGCTTGTCCGGTCATATCTGAGATACCTCGCTTTCCAACATCCACATAAGTAAATTGCCTGGGTTCCATACAATGGCATCACTTCTAATTAGAAGGAAATGCATGTCCTTACTCTCCTGTCCTTCATCCCGTTTTTGGTTCATACGGGGGAGTGAAACTCGCGAATCAACACCACACATTAAACTGAGCTATATAAGCTATGCTTTGATCATCGTCCACAAAACTCTACTTTTAAGCAAAAGCTTTGATCCATGCATCTCAGCATGACACATTGTCAATCCATACCATACCATTGATTTCCACTAATACATAACCTCTAGGCTCACACGTCTCAGAGAAGGGTGTAAAGCTAAGAGAATAAATTCTCTGCAACCAAGCAGATATATATTTAACAAAAATCGACGAATACCATACATAATACAATGTCAGACATACAGTCCATTTGCAAGTCCGTTTTAGGTCTAAACAAAAGTGTAGGCACCTTATTCCTCATCCCATATGTCCAATACAATAGAGAGACCCTCGCATTACGACTAGGCGACCACCATTTATAACCTCGTCTTGGGTGTACAACCAATCAATACATCAAAAATCATCCCAACGATGTGAATACCCCCAGTCTTCAACCACCTCTTTATATCTTCAACTTTTAATCTTCATATTAGTTATTTGAAACGGGTTGAACCCGGTCTTTCCAAATAACTAGCGTATCCTATAATCGAGTGATATATACACACATCATACGCCTCATTCCAATCCATAAATTCTTTTATTCAAATATTCTTATTACAAGGAATTGTTCGCATTAATAATATCAAAGGTTATCTCATTTAAACTTATTGTTTAAATCTTTCTTTGAAAACAATTGCAAAAAATTTTGTTATATCTTTTCACAACTTAAACCAAATTAAGGTTTATAAGTTTTATCGGGATCGACGAGCCTTATGCAAAAGCTAATATTTCATAACATTATCTCATTCCCAACCTATTCATCCCATGGAGAAAAACTGGTAGTACTATATATCTAGCACCCACTGTATTATCGGTAAATTTAATTACCACTTTAAGTTCCAAGTATAATTTAAGATTTAACTATCGCATAGAGTAAATTTGGTGGTACTTCATCTCGAAAACTTCTCGAATTCGGTAAATTTAATTACCCTATTATCATTTCAATCTAATTAAATATTTATTAAAACTCCACTTAGTTTTAATCTTTAAAATCATTATTTAATGGTTACTCAACTATAGCAAATAAATCCTGCCTTTACTTGGGTTAAAGAACAAATTCATTTAAATACCGTTCACGATAAATCCAAAATCAATTTCTATTCAAAATGGAATTTTCACGGAAATCATAACAGTATATATTCGATATAAATTTTCGTACCAGACTAATACTATAAGCCGAATAACGGAAAAGCCTTAAAATTTCCTTAAATAGTACAGATCTTCTTCCACGGAGGTTCATCTCGATTATCATTAAATTGAATTTCTTCCAAGTCCAATTTAGTATATTAAATTGAATAACTTCACTTTTGAAAAATTCCATTAAATCTTAACTAAAATATTTATAAACTCCAAATCATAACTTCACTGTTAATGGGTTAAACAACAAATGTTGTTTAAAACATCATTCAAAATAAACCCAAAATCAACTTCAATTCCAATTAAATTTAGCGATTGGAAAACTTCCTTAATCTTAATTGAAAGATCTATTTTACAAACTTCATTTTCAATTGGGTCTAAGAAAAGTGTTATTGAAGACACCATCCACGACAAACCCAAAATCCAATTTGATATTAAATACAAGGCTCTAAATAGAAACCATATCGGCTTATATTCAACATCAAATTCTGAAACCAACAAATGTCGTATTGGGAATAACAATTTCTATAACTTCTAAATTCCTCAATGGTATCCGTATAATCACAGATCTAATATCGAAATATCCGGAGATTATTTCCATTCAACTCCCATCTAATTTATGTATGTTGGAAAATTCTGGTTATATCAAAACCTTTGAAAGTCCAATATGTTATTTAAAACTATTGGATTCTTACACTAGTTGTTAACTAGCCTATTCAGATAAATTATCATTTATCTTTTCAAAACTGGAACATTTCATCTGAAATCTTTTCTAATCATTGATTATGGTTTAATATATTTTTATCCTATTTCTAATCGTTTAAAAGTAGGCCTGACGTTTCAGGTCATTTAGCTGCACTGGCACTATTATTTTTCAAATTTGAATTGAACATTTCACAAAATCTAGCCATTAGATTATAAATACTATAGTTTGAAAGAACTTCTCGATACGCACCCAACGTTTCTAGTTTCAAGAGAATCTGACAGTCGGATCTCCCATTACGTCAATTCAAAGTTACGGATTGAATTTTGTGAACTGTTGTTGCGGGACACGTTCTATTCAAGCCCGAATCGATTTATAACTAAAATATATACAAATTTGATTTCAAATAATTTATAAACTATATAAATTATCTTCAACTACCATTTGAAATCCCATTTCACCCCTTTCCTTTCAAAATCATTTTTCTTTATATTAAGCAATTATATTATGTATAATAAATTTCATCGATTTCTTTTTGAAAGGCAATTAAATTTTATTCACATTCTCACAATAATAAGGGAAACTACAAGTGTCAACATAACTATACAAAACCTATACAATACAACTTACACTTCAAATAAGAAAAAAAACGATAAAAGAAGACAATTGAATCACAGAAAAACTCATCACTGCACTTCACTCAAAGCATACATTGATCACAACAACCAATAAACTTCAAAACAAAGAATATTGGACTACCGAGAAAATCCACTTTAGCCATTGGCAATACGTATATATCATCTTCCAAATTTAAGGTCCTTTAATATTTTCTTGTGTATTAAGGAGTAAAGCTCATTCGTATTCATAACTACAACCCCAAATATCCTATTATTCCTTTCTAACCAACAACATATATAAATCTCTTTAGCATCTTTAACAACAATTTAGACTTTGCATTTTTCCATCTAGTTCCTTTGAAAATATTGGGTCATTCCTCCTTACTCACTCTTGATGGTCTATGCATACAACCATTGGCCAAAATTCTAAACCAAAGTTGATACACATACGAACATTCAAAAAATAGGTTAGTGTTTGATTCTGCTTCAGATTTACAAAATACACAAAAAAAATTAGGGATAATACCCAAGAAATGCAATTTTTGTTTTGTATTGAGAGCATTAAACATAACTTTCCATAATAGAAAATTTTCCTTAGCTAAACTACTTGCATTCCAAACTTTGGCATGCTAAGGAAAAAAGGACTTATTTACCTGCAATAATTTATACACAAGTTTAATTGAATGTTATTTCTTATTCCAACTTACATTACCATCACCCTTGAAATGAACTACCAGATAATTTATAATAATTTTGTCGATTTCCATTCAAAATGTATTTTATAAATGTTTATAATCTCGTTTAAAAAGATTTCAACTTCCACTTCAATTTTCAGTCAAAATTGAACATTACATATTTTTATATAATATTTTTAAATTGTCAGATTTTGAAATCCAAATTTTCCCAACGTTTATTATAAAAATAAATAAGATTGATAGAAAAATCTATTTGAGTTAAAACATCGTTTACTTACTTAACTTAACTTCGTATTTTGAAATTACTGTTCGTTTCAAAATAAACTTGAACAAGCCATGATTATATGAAAATTAATTCATTTTCAATTACGAATATTCATCGACATTCTAATATTTTCGTTTCCATCCAACATCGGACATCAAAATCAAGCTTCGATTGTTCTTTGAATATTATATTAAAATATTCAAGTTTATTACGGATTGGAATGAGATTCGACCAATTAGCATATAATTTTATCTATATGGATTTAGTACATCACATGCATTCAACAATAGTTATAAACAATTATTAAACATCCGATTCACATCCAGAGTGCATCTACAACCATATAAGCCTTAAATAGTTAAATAACGCTTACAACGGACTACCAATTTATCAATTGACATACAATTACACACAAGGGAGATGTGTGTACTAATTATCATCCCAAGACCCGTATGGGGTTTTTATCCATCAATAGGGGTTATTATTTGCACACTTGAGCGATGTGTAAAATTATCGTCCCAATACCCATGCAGGGTTTACACAACAATCCATGTGAACTTATCTACACCATGTGGGTTACTTATCATCCTAAAATCCATGTGGAATTTTCAACCATTACAAGTGTGAACCCGTGCTTCATACACGGATTACTGAGAAATTGATGGAATGTTAAAAAGGTGACATGCTTGAAACAGTAGAATAAAAATGAAGTGACATGTAGCATTGTTAAATCCAATCAAATTTGATCAGTACAAATATGTTTATATGAATTGAGCATAATCATTCTTAAGAACTTTATCACTAATGCTGGAATTTATTATTTAAAATTTAGAACATTAAGAAATCCAAACTGATGGAATGATAAATAAGCGGCCACATGCCACTGCCATTGCCATTGCGTTACAGTAGCTGATGAATGTACGTTGTTAGGTAGAAAAATATATAGCATGATGCAAAAACGTCAGGACAAAATCAATTTATAAACATACTGTAAATTAGCTCACTAGCAGTACATAAGTTTTAAACAATATCAAAACTCCATTTATAATGTACCAGATCCTTCAATCGAATTCAGTTCAAAACTACAATTAAATGCCATTATATATAACAACCACAATAAAGCAACCATATAACATATTTGTTCAACATCCATCTATATCTACAACAATGAAACCAACATATGATGGCATGCAATATAAAATGTAGAAAACTTCAGTTTTTTCTGTTTCATGAAATAAGTTCCAGTTTTGTTCCTTGATTGCCTTCTGTGGAAGCATATCACCAGGGACTGCATTCTGATTCTCCTATTGTTGTTGGTAGTTCTGTGGCATACGGAAAAGCATGATATGTGGCTCTGGCCTGTGAATTACAGAATGAACCCATCTCGGCTCTATTGTACTCCTATTGCTCTCCACTCATTCTGTGAAAGGAAATGATTCTTTGGTAGCAACTTAGCAACATCAGGTGGAAGAACAACATGCCTGTATTCAAAAGTATCATCAAAATACTTCTCCGAGTACTGGATCTGACCCATTTTATCTAAACAGTCGACAGGTTCAGTGAAACGGAGAAAATGACATAACATCAATGTTTATACATGTATATTACTGAGTCTAATGTTGATGTTATATTAAAAAAATGTGAATCGTAACATGAATAATAAGGAAGCACAAAGAGAATAATCTCTAACTTGTCTTTCATTTATAATTCGTGCAGGACAAAGTTATCTATGCAGTTTAAGCATACTGGAATATGAAATCCAACTTGTATTTACTTGAATATGACTATAAAGAGAAGTTCATCATGGTATTGTAAATGTCGCAGGAAGGTATTTACCCTATTTTTAAATCAGACGCAAATCAAAAAGTCACATTAGTAGCAGCAAATATAATAGATGGAGTGTGCATATAACAGGTATAAAGGTAGTGATCAACATAGCCAAAGTTGAAAATTTTCATATTCCTCATCCATTGCAATCAACCTGCCATTATTGCATGATTTATTTGCTAAGCAATGGAGATAGATTATCAGTGCTTATTGCCAAGAATAAGTTTGCACTTGCATTGTAAACCTTCCTTGGTTTAGTAAGGTTTAACTAAGAAGCTTCTAGCAAAAGTTCCAATATTATGCTACATTTCTGTTTAAAATGCAACTTTATGTAACATTTTTCAGTGAAATTACCAATTGAAGTTGCCTTACAATTATACTGGAAAGACCCATCTGAATTATATAACTGAACAACAAAATGGTTGTGTTCTTTTGGAACTAAATTCCTAGGTAAAATGAGAAGGTAAAAGCTCGGACAAAAAGCCGTATGGTGTATTTTTACATGAAGAAAACATGGGCAATCTAACAAAATTAATGGCTGTCATGGTTTTTACCTAAAATTTCTAGCATAGTATATATATACATCATCGGGTAGGGTAGAATCAGTTCATCAAACTTAGCGGACTATACACCATGGAAGAGAGTAGATTCAGTTCATTTATATTTAGTGTATATATTGTTGAGCATGCTACAAACATAGAAAAAAAAGATTTGTTTGCATCAGTTTTTAGGATATTATTTCTAGACATATTTGTGTAACAACATACTTCAATCTCTTTTTTTTTCAAAATATCTAAAATACATAATAGCTACTATAAAATCATGGAATCATAGGCCAAATAACATTGATACCTTCTAAAAAATTAGGAAAACAAAATCATTGGAAAAAAACCAGAAATTACACATAATTTTATTTGAAGTACTATATATGTATATATATGTTTATGTTAACACCTTATATTATTAGACAAAAAGTCCATTTCATATAACATTATTAACCAAAATAAATATTTTAAGTTCAGACCAAAAGCTTAGCAAGCAAAATCAATTTCTTCACTGCTCTCTTTTTTTCTATAAGAAAAAACTAATTACTTTCTTCACTAACTCCTTCATTATAACATCAGTTTAGAAGCATCCAATTTCTTTGTACTTGATTAATTATAAGTCTGTATTCCGATTAACCTTGAAAAGTTTCTTACTCCCTTAGTAATCTAAAGAAATTTTGTTTACCCTGGTTTATGATTTCAACTGACAAAGCAAAGAGAAGGATATGCTAAAGTTACCGAGGCAATAAGTATATGTTTAACCTTATTTGGTTTGAGAAAACTTCATTTCTATTCAACTATTACCCTTTCTATGGGCAATAAGATGTAAATGGGTAACCAATTTCTCAAGTGTCATAGTTCACTGAAATTCATGTATAAGACTTATAAGACAAAAGATATTACATATCAAAGTAAACAAATTTAATCTTACTCATCAGAGTTTCACATGCCTTGTCCATACATTGCCTCCTGCAATACTCCTTACATACTTCATCAACACATGTTGCATACTTGTGTATCTTCTTCCTTGGATACCCAATGTGCACAACATCCGCGTATTACACTATAGATGGGGATGAGCTGTTCATCTGCCCATCATCACTCAATCTTAGCTACAGCCACCTGTCCTTTAGCAAGTCTTTCATGCAAACTCTATGCAACTTACATATATACTGCAGCTAAACAATGTATAAAGTGAGAAGAATGATGCATTTAAAATAAAAATTACAGGGAAAGTAACTTTGCCAGTAGCTTGCAAGTGTTCAAAACCTATTGCTTAACCACACTATATTAACTTATCTCTCTAAAGTAGCAATTCCAATGTTGTTATGTGCAAGTATATATATTTAAGTCCGTCAACTTAGAGCAGCAACAATCAGTTTCAGTAAAAAAGGTGCCATATTCAGCAATTGTCGCCACAACATACAGAATTTGATCTGTAATTTTCATATGCTAAAGCTGATTGAAGTCGAATACTTACCTGAAGATACTTGCAAACTGAAAATTTCACCTACAGACCGCTGTCCATACCTACTTGAAAATAGGTTATCTAGCTTGCTCACATTTTGCCATGCTTGCAAACACATTACCTCACCAAATTCTTCCTTTATGCATATTTCGTGGAAGTGTGATATCTATACCTTAAGGCGTACACACTCTTTCATAGTTCCTCCACTTTTAGGAACAGTTACCTGTCATAGTAGTTAAGGCGCAAAGGCGCAAAAAGGCGCAAGGGTTGAGCCCTAGGCTTTTTTGAGCCTTGGGCTTTTTTGTGCGACTTTTATACAAGTGTGTGTTTTTTGCTAGAAAAAAACTGTACTATAAAATTCTACTAAAAATGATAATTTTACTGATACAAAAACTTTGATTAGTAGGTACGAAGTCACAAATGCAATTTCCAAACTAAAACAATCACAAATTTAATTATTTAAAACATAACTCTTTAAACTTTAAAATTAAAACATAACTCAATAAATTTCAAAACATGTCTAAATTTTAATTTAAAAGTTAAAACATAACTCAATAAATTAACTAGCAAGTTTAGATTAAAGTTTAAACCTTTGAACTAATTAATTTAAATGAAAACAATTAAAAAAAACTGCTGTTGATATTTGAAACACACACAAACACACATGACAGTGGCAACAACAACGGAGACGGCAACAATATATTTTAGTGTCGAATGCATTAAAACGTAAGGGAAAACCCTAAAAATTGACTAAACCTGTTCGAATTTGAAGGTTGAGAGTCGGATCGGATCCAAACAAAAGTGGGCTTGGCATAAAATCAATTATTTCACAAGGCGCGCTTTTTGAGCCTCAGCGTCTCGAGAAAAAGCGCCAAAGGCGCGCTTTATTTGTGCCTCAGTTAGCCGATGAGCCTTGAAGGCCAGCGAGGCGCAAAGCCTGCGCCTGAGCCTTAGGCGCGCCTAGGCGCGCTTAAGCGCGTGCCTTAACAACTATGTTACCTGTGCCACATATAAGGCATAAAATCAGTTTATTTGGTTTATCTCCCATTTTTCAATCATTTATGGGATAATCTGTTTGCATTAAGTATTGAAAATGGCTACGGATATTTATGGTTTTGAATATAAGCCATGGTTTAAGCCATAGGGATAAATGGTAATTATTTTTTGCATGTAGTAAATTAAGGTTGATGATTCGAGTTCCAAAAGAGAAAGTAATGTTCACTATAATTTCAATTGCAGTACACCCAAGAATAAATACCAGTTTCCAATAACCTGAATGAAATGAAAATTACAGTAATTTGATATAAAATTAAATTGTTTATAGGGACACAAACTAAAGTTCATTTTTAGCAAGATAGACCATTGAAAACATACTATAATCCAATACGGTAATTTAGATAACTTTGTCACTTAAATTGAAAATCTATTAAAAATAAAAGCATCACATATAATTGTTTCAATAAAATCAAGGTTGGGAAAATAATGAGTTTATATATCTAATAACATTGTTCAGTTAGAAAAAAAAAAAAAATAGAAAACAAATATGATGATATAGTTCTTTAATTTTTACACTTAATACTTAAGTTGCCCTAGTGGAAAAAATGTGCACCACTAAAAAGTGAAGCAAGTTAAAAGTAAGCAGCCATAAAATGATTAGCGTAATCTTGGGAATGTGATAGCATGAAACCTAAGAAATAGTCAACAGTGGACACGAATATGGAAATTATAAGAGGAAAATATGCACCTTTTGACAGGAAAATAAATATAGAAGGAACAAATCAATGTAAATAGCTTGATTAGGAAACAATTTTTGTAAATCATTTATTGAGACTGAATGAATCAAACTAAAACATCGAATTCATAGTAGTAGCAAGAATTAAGGGTTACATGTTTAACCGATTACCATAATTGTCAGATACCTCTTAACTACAAACTGGGATCCTAAAAATGCCAAAAGTGAAGATATAGGAGGATATCAAATAAAACTTGTTATAAAAGGAACATACAACGTCTATGAACAGAAATAACATATATCGACCAAGTTTTCTAAGTATTGTAAACATGTATAATTAGTAAACAGAACCAAACTTAGAAACAAATAATTCATTAAATCTATTATATAATAATGAAAGATGTATATTTTAGTTGCATGTATTTAAGTCAAAGGAATTTTCATATAAGTCTAAAAATTTGTTATGCATTACACCATGTTGCAAGTTTTATACACACATTGTGACATATAACAATTAGGCATAGTTATTATGAATATGCAAATTTCCAACCACAAAAAAATCGATCTTCACCTATGATAGAGCTACTAAATTCATTAACTAATTTAGAGTATTTATACTTTGTTTTCAAAAATTGCAAAAAGACCGACGCCTTGAAAGGAAGAATTGGTGGGTACAAACTTATTTACAAAATTTATGTTTTGATATTAGATATAAACATGTATATATTATTGTGATGTATGCATATATATATATATATATATATATATGTATATATGTATATGTATATGTATATATGTGTATATGTATATGTATATATGTGTATATATATATATGTATATATGTATACATATATATATATATATACATATATACATATATATATATATACATATATACATATACATATACATATATACATATATATATATATATATATGAATTTTACATCTTGTTTACTTTACTATTTCAATTGTATATGCAAGAAATATGTTCCAAAGTTTGGCAAAGTAGATGTTCCAGTACTGTCCTACATCACAGAATAATGTGTTGTCATATATAAAGATTCACTAATGCTGTAAAGCAGAATCAATCAATTATCTATTTAGCCACAATTTTTTTGCTAAACCACCATTATTCAGTGTGAAAATGAAAATTCACTAAAAGGCATATCATTTATTCCACACTCATCAGAAGTATTCAGTCGGATTTTTTGAAATCAAATTTCGACCAATGGTAAAAAACAATAATAATAATAATAATATACATACCAAACTTCTACCCATTTGAAAATTCACCAGTAAACCAAAATAAGGAAAGATATGAATAATCAATAAAATGAAAGATATAAATAATCAATGACTAAAACATTTTTCAGGTCTTCTTGAATGAAGCAAAAGAGGGAAGTACAATATTTCCTTTATTTTGGTAGAGAATTTAATAATTCAAACCTCTAACGAAATAAGAATACTTCAAAAAAAGGAAAAGAAAAGTAAGGAAGAACGTATTTATCGGATTACGACTTTATTCACAGTAGTAAAATAAAAAAATCATATCAATTAGTTTTTACATGATATTATGATTCAATCAGGTATAATCATTAACATTTATATGAATATAGCAAGATGACATGCCGACATCAAAGGAATCAAAGAAATCAAAATTCGAAGTATAAATTTTGAATTGAAAATAATAAAAGTGTCAGTTACAACCTTTTTCAACATACCATGATAATGCACAAATTTAACATTCAAGATGATGTAACGATCTATTTGTCTTTTGAATTTGGAAATCGACGAAACAAATGTGATATTAACAGTTTGATATTAATAGGCTGCACATATACGATCATGATATATTAATATGTTAGCTGTTAATGTATATAATCAATTAATACGATTATAGGTAATGGAATATAATGGTGGTCAATATTACATTATTATGGAGTAATTACATTTGGTTTTAATTAAGCAAAACTTGATGCATTAAAATTACGATTCTTGGCTGCACAATTTAAGACAATAAATACACTGGTAGTATAATATTTGTTTTTGCATATAGTTAACTTTCAAATAACATGATTAATGATAAAAATTGTTGTTAATTGGATACAATAGTGGTTCCTGTTATACGATTATCATTGAGTAATAATATTTCACATGATTATAGCAATATTTTAATAAAGATGAAAACATTGCTTCTACCTAATCATAACTGTTATATGTTTATGAAGTATACCATTTATTAAAAAGCATTTTGTAATAATTTTACTGGAACAACTAACATATTTCTTATAGTTTATAGCAAAGCTAACATACCAGGACATATTTAAGCAAATAATCATTTCAAACAGAAGAAATAATTCGTATCAATTATCTATAAACCTCCAGTTCTTTCTCAGTGATATAATTATATGTTACCAATGGTTTCATCACATCAATAGCAACCAAAATATAATTGAAAAATGATTAACTATGTACACAGATATTATACATAATCACTTGATGTTGTTCCTGTTAAACATCACGTCCAAAGCACGTAAAACTACTGTTTTAAAAGATTATGTTGTGTATTGGTCTGTTGTGTATTGGTTCAATAGGTAAACAATTTAAAATATTCAGGTTGATAATATTAAGAGGCTAAATGACCTAAATCTAAATGTGCCATTTTATCTAAACAGAAATGGTCAAACTGAAAAATGGAAAGAAAGACGGGTTTAAGTAGGATATAATCACGTTGAGAATTATGTATTGCATGAAAAATATATAGATCCAAAAGATCTTAAAACTGACGATGCACTCTGTTGTAGTTGTCCCCTAGCAAGTTTTTTTTTTTTCCACTTCTACAGGAGAATAATACCATGGTGGAATTCCAAATTATTCCTAAAACAATGGATGAATAGCAAGTATTAAGCAAGTAAAAGTATTGTAATTTAATGGCGACCAATGTTGAATGAGCTAATAGTTTCTCCTTTTCTTTAACCTCTACTGGAAAACAAATTACTGACAAAAAACCACAATAATCAATTCATAAATATCCCATTTTAATTACCATCATTTGTATGATTGTATCCAAAGAAACAAAGAAGAAGGAAAATCAAAAGATGACTATTGTCATCTAGAAGGACAACACAAAATAACCTTTGACTGCATGGTTATCACCTAGAATAACTCTAAAATAATAATCTATGTTGAAAATCTTTCTAGCGCCTCTACCTAGCATCTTGGCGCCATCTTACTATCTATTTAGGTCCACTTAGGGAGTTTCACAGCCTTATCTAAGAATTCAAATGAATATGTACGCACTGGTTAGAGTTTATGCCTTGTATAAATGTCTACCTACTAATTTTAAATAGCCATGCCTCTTTTGTTACTCCCAAGCACATTAAAACCTTGAATTTTCATATCAATTAGTCTTTTAGTTGACAAAAAAACGTATACAGTAAGATATAAATGCAAAAAACTGTAGTCAGTTACTACAACAATGAATACATAAAAAGAAGTTTAAGAACTTGAATGCTAGAATTTTTGTTTTCTATAATAGCACAGTCCAACATAATAAAGCGTTACATGGAAATGAACCATGTTGCATATATCTGCCATGCTTATGCATATGAAGCCAATACAGAAAATTTAGGAAGAGTCAAGTTCAGCAATGATGCATAACAAATCAAATTGTGTAAACAAAAAGAAATAATGATCTTTACCACATATATGATGCGTAATTGGGATAACGAAGGCCGAGAAGCGTTAAATTAAAGACTAATCTATGCTAATTCTATGCCACCTCTTTTTAAAATCTTATATGATCAAGAAATTTAGTTTTTATGTACCAATTAAACAAAAGATGATAAAATTAAATTATTAATATATTAAGAAATATAAAATAATAATTGGTGAAATTATCAATTAAGGATATGAGAATATACTCCTACCTCTAGTTCAATTGAATCTTTATTTAAAAACGAAATATGGATTCAACCAAGTACATAGAGTATTATTAAATCTTGTATAATAAAAGTAATAACTATAATTCTTTTGGAATTATAGTATACATACTATGTTATTAAAGCTAAGCTTGTAGCTTAGGAACCCCGTCTAATTTAAACTTTGTATAATAAATATATTACTCACACACTGTTGATATAGTTCATAATCCGTCTTTTGAAAATGATTAATTTTGTATATTGATTTTGGAAAATTATAACTTGTCTTTTCGAGATTTTGAAGTTTTGTGAGGAAGAAACTACGAAGTATAGCTCGCTACCATGGCTTTACTATAAATAGATTTGACTATAGCATAAATTTTACACCATCTAACGTATATTATCATATTCAATGAGATGATGTATTATACTATCACTTATCTATGCATACACACGCAAACCCACCTACGAATCTATTATGACATTTTCTTACTAATCAATTCTAAAAAAAAATCAACCTGCCCCACTAATCAAATTTCATACCAATTAATTCTTAAAAATGGATCTAGTGTTGATATATTATGTCCTCTTCCTAAGACAATTCATAATCTGTTATAAATACATAATATACATAAATGGTTAGTATTGAAGATTCTAATATGACAAAATATAGAGGGAAGTAAAACCTAAAATAACAGTAAAAAGGTTAATGAAATAAAGGAAACATATACATCACAACATTTGATTAAGAAATTTCTTAAATGACCAGAACAAAGAATAAAATAATTAGTAGTGTTGATCAAAAGAGTAGGCAAATAAATCACCATAATATTAATCTCACCATATGCTATGAAAGTTATAAGCTTGAATCCAACAATTATTCTCGAAACCAAGATTCAAAATAAATTAACTTAACCATCTGGGTATGCAAAAGCCAACAGTAAGCTTTATGCTTTTATCTTCTAAACTATCCCTAGTAACAGAGTAAGCATTCCTAAAATTGTAATACAAATCAGATGGAAACAAAATGAAAATTCACGTTGAATACAAATTTGGAGTATGAATACATTATGACTTCATTTTACCCGTATGCTTTTTTTCCAAGGATAGAACCGGTTAGGTCCTAAAATATAGTCTTGAGTTTTTTAAACTTTTCGCATATATAGATAGTGAACTTAATTTGAGAGCTTACATATTTTAAGCGAAAAAACTATGTCATGAATATATAACATATGAAAATGTAAGAAAGAGGTAACAAAATTGGAAAGCACGAAAATATTGGGACATTATAGATATTGAACAGAAATACTACATTAAGGCAAATACATACAATGAACACAAATATTACATAAAAGGGAATACATTAAACAAAAGGTTACAATAGGTGAAAAGAAAATTAGTGAAAAAAAGAACAACATAGGCTAATTTTAAAAAAAAGGACATAATGCGTGTGTGTCTATATGTATATATATATATATATATATACATACACATATATATATATATAAATATATAAATATATATATGTATATATATACATATATATGTATATATATATACATATATGTATTCACTTAAATGAGTAAAAAACAATAAGCTCTTGTGGTTTATCAGCTATTCAACTTAAGTGACTACATATAGTAATAGAACTATTTGCGATTAGAGGATGAGTCCAGGAATAATGAACTTGGGACAGTAAACACTTAATCAGGCAAATTGAGTCTAATAATTGCCATAAACAAAATCAATAGTCAGAAACCTAAATCTAAAATCTTGAGCTTTTAACAAAACTACTGCATAAGCAATTTTGTTAGAAAAGTCCAATCATCAGAAAAGTATTTCTAGGTGAAAGTTCACAAATCTTGGTTTTCCACGATTCTAAGAAAGAATCTAGAATCTTCTATAACTTGATATTGTTGCTCCTTTAATGGGTCATAAAAGTAGAGAAGGGTCTACTTCCAATGCATTGATGCATCCTCAGGTGCAGTTAAAACAACCATAGCCACATCAGGCTTAACACTTTTGTTAGCCAGGTATGAGATATTACATTGTAGCCAAACTATGTCCACTTAATTCAGATAAAGCAAAACCATGTAGCAGAGCTAATAATATGGGTACAAAACTATAATTCATAGTGATAGATTCAAGCTCTTTAGCTACAACCGTATAGCAATCCACATACTTAACCACATGCAGCCTTTTGATCTTGCATGCTGCTGAAGTCTCTTCCCTCTTACTCCCAGCAAATATGAAATACCTTATTTCTTTCCATAGTCACTTCGTTACTAAAAACCTAAATATCTATCATATAAGCACTTAAACCTAAAGCCCAGATTCTACAAACCTAGTATAGCGCAAAGGACAATCATTTCACTCCAAGACCTCCCATTTCAACATTTACACCAATTTTATAACATTTAATTACACCAAATTTTCCATATCCATTCTTGTCTTTTATGGTGTTAATTCCAAAAAAAATGGTTCATCGGTTTTTGACTCAGATGACAATCATTTTTTTCCTTAATTTATTTGATCACTTTTACCATCTCTAATTTAACATTGCATGAAAAATAAAACAGGAAAAAGTAAATGAAAATTTCAACACCAACAATACTCCAGTGTTTTTATATTTAATATTATTACAAATTGATGATTCATTTGAAAAGGGTGTAAGGTACTGTAAAGTGCAAAGAATTGTAGACCAAAATTACAATGTATATCCGTAATTGCATACTACACGGGATAGTACTTACAATAGAAAATTTCTCAAGAGATTTCAGTACATCCTATAAGACTGAATTAGCAATATTAATATCAAATGATCTTCCCAATTCAATCCTTAAAATTAGGGAACAAAAATAAAAATAATTTTACCTGTATAATCGACATCATGTTGAATCAGCAGCTAGGTTATGGATTTCGTTTAATCCAACTCAGAAAGAATAAAAAACATCAAACTTAGCATTGAAACATACCAGATTTATATCGTTACACAAAAAGGCCTTTTTTCTGATGGAAAGGAGGAAGCAATATAGTTGTTTGATTTTTGGATATATTGACTTTAAATTGGATACGAATGGAAATGAAAGAAAGCAGCCGGAGTCAATTTCAAAACCCGTAACAGATAATTTTCACAATTCAATATTTAAAATTAGCAAATAAAAATAATTTCGGCAATGGAGGATTGGTGAAACCGATAATAATGAAAGAGGGGAGAGGATTTATAGGCAGGAATCGAAATAGAAATTGCGATGTCTGGGAGGATGTAGAAATTGAAGAGGTAGGGTTTTCGATAGGCATCGGAGAAAACGTAGACATCAATAGATCCGATGGGAAGAGAAGTAAATTAGAAGCAAAAGAGTATGGGCTAATTCTATTTCCACCCCGCTTTTCTCCTTTCCCACCCCATTCATCTTTAAAAAACCATCGCACCCCGGTTTTTCCTCTTCACACCCCGATTTATACCCAAAATACCATCATATTTTTTAAATCACGTACAAATATGATGTGGTTGATTCACAAACATCGCTTACTCCAAACTAGGTTATCATACAAACCTCACTCGACCCTAACTAGGTTATAATACAAACCTAGTTTGATGGTAGCGAAGTTAGCATGCAAACCTCACTCAGACCGAGCGAGGATTTTACATGAAACTAGTTACATTCAAGCTTGTTTGCACGATTATTTATGTTAAACGTGTTATTTTGTGATCTGGTGGGAGGGCAATTTCGGAATATTAAAATTTTATAAATTAGCGGGGTGTGAAAGGGAATAAGAGGGGTGCAAATAGAACCAGCCAAGAGTATGCAAGGCCGAAAGGGAAAGAAGGAAAGATAAAAGATGCGGACTAATGCATGCGTGCGACGTTTCAGTTTTAAATAAGCTAAGAGCTGCTGTGAAAGCTCGAATGTGAACTCAGTAATTATATATATATAATAATAATAATAATATAATCGTTTTATTCAATAACGCATATATTCACAGTTTAATTATAATAACATTAAAATTCTAAACATCCATCAATCAAAAAACAAACATTGCAATCAAAGGTAATCAATATATATTCAGTCATAAATAGAATAACTGTAAAAATTAGTTGAGTAAGAGAGTTTTCACTTTGATCAGTTCCTGAAATCGTTAAATAACGATTGTTTTCAATTGAATTAAACTGCGTGTTTATTTAAATTAAAAATTCCAGATAGCTCCAATTTCTTCCAGAATTGTTCAATTGCGTAGATCTTGGTTTTACGGTTCCAACGCATCTTAGTTTGCTGAATTCTGACACTGTATTGCATAGATATTGATGTTACAAATTTGACTTAGATTTAAATTAATATATATTAACTAATGACATGATTAGTGCTAATTACATGCTTAGCGTTAATTAACCCCGTCATCTTTGTTTATTTGTCCGGACCAAGAAACCCAACTTAGCTATTTCATAATAAAGTTTTCCGTCCGAACTCCAAATAAACCCCAATGATCATCGCCCTCAGCCAAATACCCCTATTCCGAACATAATGGAATATGTTTCATAACCCGATTCAATTGTTTTAATCAGTTTTTCTCAAAATTAAAATATACGTCAATTTAACGTTCAATATTGATTTTCAACGTGCATTTTAATTTGCCACGACCACATACAAACTCTAAAAATTACGAAATTTGAAATCTTGTTATGTTTCACCAATGCGGTTCTAACAAACCTAATTTCATTGAATTTGGAGACCATTTGAAACACGGTCTTATTTCAAGCTTGTTGAATTTTAACTAAATTTCAATAGGTAATTATATATACCTTAACTTGAAATTTTAAACCTGACAATAATTTGAAAATCTGAATCCAATAAAATTGGTTTTGTCAAAAACGGAGGTCGTGTGCAAAATGTTTATTTTTAAGGCTATGTAATATTATTATAATATTTTTAAATTCCAAAATTATTCAAATTAAAAATAAACTCTTTTATTATTATCATATTTATCTAAAAAAAGATCGTATAGCTGTAAAATAAACATACTTGAGTTTTATAACTCGATATCAAATTTTCTAGTCAAATGGTGTTCAATTTGCATGAAAACCCTTTTATTATATTTTAATAAATCGTTATATTTTATAAACGATTTCATAACGAACTTTTGATATTTTAATTTAGACATAACTTACGATTTATTACATGAAACTCAATTTCCTATACTTGCTAGAAAGATTGTATTAAATAGATTCTAACATTTCTTGTTTTACCGAAATCTGACTTATCTTGAATTTTGTACATTCATATAAAGTTCAAAACTAAATTTTAAAACTATCGCGACGTTATAAATTCGTTTTAATTAAAAATTTAACTTATACATTCAATCTTCCTTTTAAATAAATTCTAAGTCATTAAATTCTCAAAATAAATCATTCTAAATTCTTAAAATTCATTAAAATCAATTAAAAATCATATTTTAAATTGACTTAAAAAACGGGTTGATAAATCTCCCCTACTTTAAGCTTTTCATCCGCGAAAAGGAATGGAGTTGAAAGTCGTTTACTTAACCAACTTAACCTTTATTCTAGCTCAAGTTCTTAAAATTTTCAGTTTATAAGAATTTTCCAATTTCTTGAAATTTGGATAACGCCTTAAATTCCCAAAAAAAATCGCCATAACCTCCTTTGTACGGGTTGATCAGTACAATTACAACTTGTCACCACGGTCCCTCATCAATCAAAAGAAAATTCAAAGGCCAAGCGGCTTGCCATTCGGCTCATAAAATCATCATACACAATCAATACAATAAACATGTACCTGTTTGTTGGACATGCAATTTTATTCCTCTTCTGATCTTCTACGCAATAACCTTTCCAACATATATACATCGAATTCGAACTAATTTTCAATTCATCTCTACATTTAAATTTTATTTGGCTTAATTTTACCTTTCATTCTCATATTGATTTTATTATTCCAATATTTTTATTAGTTAAAGTAATAATCACACATCACAACCAACAACCAATTTGTGGATTAACTTTCCAAATTTATATGTTATCAAAACATATATCTTTTGTACACTTAAAAATACATTCTCAAAGTCAAATCACAAACATTAAACTCTAACTAAGTTTTTGGTTCTCACAACAGTCAATTGGAATCATATAGACGTCCCACTTTCGAAACTCGAAAATAAACACTAACGATGTCATGGCGATCATCAAAATCATCCCCGGGCGACTAGAGGGTGATTCTATATCTACCCAGTATGTTTGAGACGTCGGATATACGTTAATTATGCATATATTCAAAATCTTCTTATACTCGATATTTGCAAATCAATATCAAATAAAACATTCAAAATATTATAATATGATATAAATTTCAAAACTCAATTCATTTTAATGAGTACACAACTTTATATTTTCGTATTAAATAATACTCTTCTAACTCATTATTAGGCTTTGATAAATCTATCTCTAATAGGATATTACTAATCCTACCTTTGAGGAATTCTTTCATCTTGTTCTTATGTGTCGTATTCTCGGAGCTATGTAAACCAAAGCTCTAATACCACCTTGTATGACCCGAATTTCGCTGCCTCTCTAACCGACCATAAACCACATAGATCTGATTCGAAAAGATTGAAAAGCGCAGATTGCCATGAGAACATGACGCATTAGAACAAAGAACAAGAGAACATTTTATTGCTATTACAACAATTTACATCAGAGTACAAGAATATCCAATTACAAAATACATAGTGGAAAAATATCAGAGTTCAATAAATATAACCAGCGGAAGACTACAAAATTAACCAAAATAAAGCTCCATTTATTATCCAGGATCATGTTAAAGAAATATCTACAAAACCAAATCTGCAAGCTGCCTGTGTGGAAAATATGGGCATCTGGGGTTTAGGCGGAAAACAATAAACTCCAAGTCAGTCATGAGACTGGTGTGAGAAATTAAAATAGTTATTAACTTTATTTTAAAGTTGGGTAAATCACGGGACGACGCCGTTAAACATGGAAACGGTTTTCTCCATATGAGTTCCAGTGCATAAAACAAATAATGCAATGGTAAAAATAAAAATGAAGCTATTATAAGACTCAGGTCCCATCACACAATGCGTGCGCAAGCTGAAGGATAGATTTTTACCTTATAATAGCCAAATATGCTTGATACACGAAATTTCAAATATATTATTTTTAGTGCACAGTGCAGAAAACAACATCAAAAATAAATGTATCAATCTTAAATGGTATAGTATCACATCCTATTATGTCGCCATATAGGTTTACAACTAAAACTGTGAGGTCTCGTATTGGAAATTGGATTCCATCATGAACCAAGGAAAAAGATCTTCCTATTCTGATTCGGGACACTCTAGCCCATGCCCCAAGACCCAGACTTTTGTGAGCCCTTAGAGCGATAGAGCCAGCCCACCCATTACCTGGTGGATTAGGATTACTCCTGGGCAATACGTCTCTCGGTCCTATTGGACCTACTTGGTATGTCCGTTGACCGTGGTCTGTATGTCGACCATTTGTCCTTATGCGGCCATATCTGAGGTACCTCGCTTTCCAACACCCACATAAGTAAATTGTCTGGGTTTCATACCATGGCATCACTTCTAGCTACAAGAAAATGTATGTCCTTTCTCTGTTGTCCTTCATCCCCTTTTGGGTTCATAGCGGGGAGTGAAGCTCACGAATTAACACCGCACACAAAACTAAGCTATATAAAGCTACGCTTTGATCATCATCCACAAAGCTCTGCTTTTTAACAAAAGCTTTGATCCATGCATCTTAGCATGCCACATTGTCAATCCATACCATACCATTGATTTCTATCAATATATAACCTCTAAGCTTGTACGTCTCAGAGAAGGGTGTTAAGCTAAAAGAATGAATTCTCTGCCACCAAACACACACACACACACACACACACACACACATATATATATATATAGTAGATATCAACGAATACAACACACAATACAATGTTAGACATACAATCTATTTGCAAGTCCATTCTAGGTTTGAACGAAACCGAAGGCGCTTTATTCCTTATCCCATATGTCCAATACAGAAGAGAGGCCTCGCATATCCGGTCGATCTCCAAGTACATCTGGATGACCACCACTTGTTACATCGTCTTGGGTGTACAGCCCAATCGAGACATCGGCAATCATCCAAACGATGTGAAGATCCCCGGTCTTTAACTAACATTTTCATATTTTTGACTTTTAATCGTCATAACAATTATTTAGAATGTGTTAAACCCGGTCTTTCTGAATAACTCACGTATCTTATAATCAAGTGATATTTAAGCACATCATATGCCTCATTCCAATCCAGAATATTCTTGTATTAAAATATTCTTATTACTGGGAATGCTTTCCATTAATCTTATCAAAGATTATCTCATTTAAACTTATTGTTTAAATCTTTCTTTGAAAACCATTACAAAAGATTTTGTTATATCATTTCACAACTTAAACCAAATTAAGGTATATATATCAACGAGCCTTATGCAAAAGATAATATTTCATATTGTTATCCCATTCCCAACCTATTCGTCTCATGGAAAAAAACTGGTAGTACTCCATATCTAACACCCATTGTGTTATTGGTAAATGAAATTACCACTTTACGTTCTAAATCTAATTAAATATTTAACTATCGCATGGAATAAAACTGGTGTTACACCATCTCGAACACTTCTCGAATTCAATAAATTTAATTACCCCATTCATAGTTCAATCTAATTAAAGATTCGTTAAAACTCCACTTACTTTTAATCTTTAAAATCATTATTTAATGATTACTCAACTCTAGAAAATTAATCCTACCTTTACTTGGGTTAAAGAACAAATTTCATTTAAAACAGCGTTCATGATAAACCCAAAATCAACTTCTATTCAAAATGGATTCTTCACAGAAATCATAACAGTTATAATAGATATAAATTTCCATATCAGACTAATACTATAAGCTGAATAACGACAAAGCCTTTTAAATTCCTTAAATAGTACAAATCTTCTTCCATGGAGGTTCATCTCGATTATCACTAAATTGAATTCCTTCCAATTCCAATTTAGTATATTAAATTGGAAAACTTTACTTTTGAAAAATTCCATTAAATCTTACTTAAAAGATTTATAAACTCCAAATCATAACTTCGCTGTTAATGGGTTAAACAACAAATGTTGTTTAAAACTTTTTCAAAATAAACCCAAAATCAACTTCAATTCCAATTAAATTTAGTAGTTGGAAAACTTCTGTAATCTTAATTGAAAGATTTATTTCACAAACTTCATTTTCAATTGGATTTAAGAAATTTTTTATTGAAGACCCCACTCAGACAAACCCAAAATCCAATTTGATATTAAATACAAGGCTCTAAATAGAAATCATATCGACTTATATTCCGCATCAAATTCTAAAACTAACAAATATCGTATTGGGGATAACGACATCTATATCTTCCAAATTCCTCAGCGATATCTATATAATCACAGAATCCAATATCAAAATATTCGAAGATTATTTCCATTCAACTCCCATCCAATTTATGAAAGTTAGAAAATTCTGGTTATGTCAAAACCATTCACAGTCAGAAATGTTATTTAAAACAATTGGATTCATACACTAGTTGTTAACAAGCCTATTCAGATAAAAATATCTTTTATCTTTTTAAAATAGGAATATTTCATCCAAAATCTTTTCTAATCATTTAACATATTTTTTCCTTATTTTTAATCATTTAAAAAAAGGCCCTTTTAGTTAAATGGTGTTTCAGGTCATTTAGCTATACTAGCGTTGTTTTTACTCAAATTTGTATTGAACATTTCAGAAAAATCTAACCATTATATTTCAAATCTATTACTATCATTTGAAAGATCTTTCCGATACGAACCCAACAGTTCTGGTTTCAGGACAATCTGACGGTTGGATCTCCCGTTACGTCAATTCGAAGTTACGGGTTGAATTTCGCGAACTGTCGCTACGCGACACGTCCTATTCAAGCCCGAACCGATTTATAATTAAAATATAAACCAAATTGATTTCAAAATAATTTATAAATTATATAACTTATCTTCTACTACCATTTGAAATTTCATTTCTATCCTTTCCTTTCAAAATCAAATATCTGCATACTAAGCCATTATATTATATATAATAGATTTCGTCGATTTCCATTCAAAACATTTCCTACAAACGTTTATAATCTCGTTTAAAATGATTTCGACTTCCGCTTTAATTTTCAGTCAAAATTATACATTCCATATTATTATAATATTGAAATATTAATATTTTCAAGATGTCAAATTTTGAAATCCAAATTTTCTCAATCCTCATTATAAAAATAAACAAGATCGATAGAAAAATCCATTCGAGTTAAAATGTCGTTTATTTATTTAAATTAACCTTGTATTTTGATATTACTGTACATTTCAGAATAAACTTGAACTAGCCATGATTATATGAAAATTAATTCAAATCAATTCATTTTCAGTTTTGAATATTCATGGACATTCTAATATTTTCATGTCCATCCCAAATCGGACATCAAAATCAAACTTCGATTGTTCACTGAATATTTTACTTAAATATTCAAGTTTATTCTGGATTGGAATAAGATTCAACCAATTACCATATAATTTTATTTATATGGATTTCATAGATCACATATATTCAACAATAGTTATAAACAACTATTAAACATCCAATTCACATCGAGAGTGCATCTACAACCATATAAGCCTTAAATAATTAAATAACGCTACAACGGTTTGTCAATTTATTAATTGACATACAACTACACATAAGAGAGATGTGTGAACTAATTATCATCTCAAGACCCGTGTGTGGTTTTCATCCACCAACTAGTGATTTTTATTTGCACACTTGGGCGATGTGTAAAATTATTGTCCCAATACCCATGTCTGACTTACATCACAATCCGTGTGAACTTATATGCACACTTGGGATATGTATGGGTTACATGTCATCCCAAAACCCATGTGGGGTTTTCAATCATTATAATTAATATAATTATTTTATTCAATAACGCATATATTCGTAGTTTAATAATAATAACATTAAAACTGTAAACATCCATTAATCACAAAACAAATATTGCAATCACATGCACTCAATATATATATATATATATATATACAGTTATAAATAGAATAACTATAAAAATTAGTTGAGTGAGAGAGTTCTCACTTTGATCGGTTTCTGAAATCGTTAAATGACGATTGTTTTCAATTGAATTAAACTGCGCATTTAATTAAATTAAAAATTCCAAATAGCTCCAATTTTGTCCAGAATTGTTCCATCGTGTAGATCTTGATTTTACGGTTCAAACACATATTAGTTTGCAGAATTTTGACATCGTATGGCATAGATATTCATGTTACAAATTTGATTTAGATTTAAATTAATTATTAATATGTACTAGCTAATGATATAATTAGTGCTAATTACATGCTTAGGCTTAATTAACCTTGTGAAACACCCCACCTCCGTTAGGGTCACTCTCAAAGGGAATGCCCTAATTTTTGTGGAGGTTTATAGGTATAAGTCACAGATACACAAGACAGATATAAATACACATATTTTTGAACAGCGGAAAACAACAGCAACTTTTATTTCATCAAAATACGTGTTACACAAACCATGCCATAATTGTCTTACAATACTTCCAAAAACATTACATTTTTATAACTGTCTTGATTTCATAACTTAAAGAAGCATAAAAACATAAGTAAACTGCATAAGTCCCCATAATTGCTATCCAAAGCCATAGTCCAAAACGAAAGAGATCCAAGCAATACATTCTTTCTCTTCAAGCTGGATGCGAAAACTGGTCAAGCTGCGGTATTCCCTCCCTGTGGACCTGGGAGGGGGGAACGAAAGAAAAGAAGACGAAAGAAAAGTAGTGTCAGACATAAAGCCTGAGTAAGTCTAGGACTATTCAGTCTATGAATAAGGAAATGAGCATGATAAGTACAAACTGGAAATGGGAAAGCACCATAAACTAAGTTAAGTTGTCTATAGTCGAATATACAATCGTACCCCCATATTAATCTCTGCACCCCTATAAACTAGTTCCCAACAGGCACCCCATACTCAGGGTGAAGTGATCCATTTCTAATGATTGGCTCCTACTCGCATAGTTACATGTGTCTTACGGCCCCCGATGTTGTAGCTACCTATGCTGGTCCCACCATGGGGTGTATCAAGTCCCATGGTGGCGGCCCGACACAATTCTAGAATGCACAGGTATACTACTGGTGCCCAGTGCCTAATTTTTCTACGCCGGAGTGTGTGCACGCCCGCACCCCGTTAGAACCTACACTGCTGCACCACCGCCGTCGATTTGACCTCTTACAGTCAGCCCAGTAATCGTGCCCCACCCAGCCTAGTTCAGGGTATCCTGATACACCTTGTAGGGTTACTGCTGAAAAGGGTCCCCCGCTACTAGGTTTTCTATTTCTAGCCAACATGCTAAGTTGGTTAAGTGTCCTGTATAAACCTAACCCCCAATCAGTCTGTATAGTTTATCATGTTCAATTTGATTAAGTATTAATTCAATTTACTTAATCCTATCAATCCTGACTCAGCCTTAATTGTCTTATTAAAGCCTCAACCACTCACATTAGACAGGTATTGTTGTGACTGCCTATTGCCGGTTGGGTCCGGGCAGTCTTACGTCACAACTCAGTCTAACCTCGGGTCTTTATTGGGCTCAATGTTTAACCACCCACATTGGATAGGTATTGTTGTGACTACTGGACAGCCGGGCGGGTCCGGGCAGGTTTATGTCACAACGCAATCCATCCTCGGGTTAAACACATCGTATTTTCTAAGTTTACATATTTTGTCTCTTTTCTTTTTATATGTAAATACTTGCAGCCCATTATTCAAATTCATCTTTATTGGGTAAAATTAATTTATACCACTTAAATGTTCTCAAGGTCGTTGGCATGCGTCAAACATGCCAACACATATGTTTTATATTTTTAACCCAATGTCATTACCCACGTTTTATACATTTGCTATATTATAACATATGTTGGGCTTAACATTTAAGCCCAACTTAGCCACATGAAAAAGGGGAGGCTTAGAACATGGTGTTTATATATCCTAAGTAACATCAAAAAGGGGTGTATGAACGCATGAACTTGCAACATAGCGATCTAATTAACATAAATTAGGCACTTATGAATTTGCATTGTAATAACATATAATCTTGACATAAAACATACCTAAACATGAATCATGGTTTTAATCTAGTCATGTAAACTTGCATTTAAAATGTGAATCTAACTTAATTATGTGTCACATATATTATCATATGATTTTGATAACAATATAGGCCTAAAACATATTTTCAATTAGGCATAACACCAAACGTAATCTAGTCATGTTCATAGAGTCAACACAAGTTCACAAAGATGCTTACTTTTGTCACTAATACAAAAGTATGTTTTTTTTCCACTAGAATCATGATGCCAATTCCAACATAAATTCATATGAATCATAATACCCTATTGGATCCAACTACACTAAAAATGATCACAAAAATATACATAGAAGGATCTAAAATCATGGTGACATAATAGTGAATCATATACTTGCATGAGTCTCAACTTGGTTGAAATAAACTACCACAAACATATAGTTGTTAACTTCCAACATAAATCATATACTTGCAAATATCCAATAGATCTAACCACAACATCCCAAATCTATTCATAATTAGAATCATAGCAACATACAATTATGAATTATCATCACCACAAATTAAGTACCATTCCATTTCTCATTTTACATAGATCAAATCTCAATTATTCATTCACATCGGAATAGCACTCTACTTACAACGTATGACGAATCTTCAATTCAGGATTCTGAATTCTGAATTTGGAGATGCTATCCTTTGTTGTAGGCGTTGTTTTGATTTAATTGTCGTTGCTTTAAGCTTTTGAATCAACTCCTAATCGTCTTCTTGATTTGACGGCTACTCCTAGTCTTTCTTCAGCAACATGACGGCTCCATTCTCATTTTTATTTGTGTGAATTAGGTGGAGTCTTAGGTCCTTTTTATAGAGTTTGTGAATTGATTAGAGCCGTCGATGGAGCTTAGATTAATATAAGCCGTTCGTTTTAAAGAGAAACCAATCAGGAGTTGACACATAAGCCCTAGTGATAAGACAGAGTCCAGAAATTCAGCCAAGCACAGACCAGGCCAGCCAGGAGGGGCTGGGTTCGACCTGGCTCAGGGGCCAGATCGACTACCGAGTCGACGCCCAGGTCGACTACCCAGTCGACCTGGGTGCCCCAGGTCGACTACCCAGTCGACCTGGGTCTTGGGCGGGAAAATTCACGCCCAGCCCAATCTGGGTCCGATTTTGAATTTTGAACTCGTTTCTGAACTGTTTCTGTCTATTTGAATTTTAAACTGAATTCTGAAACTTCCGGAAGTCATATCTCCCTCATACGGAGTCCGTTTTACGCAAACTCGGACTCTATCTCAAGTAGAATTCCGAGATGAGCGCAATGGCGTATCCCGTTTCCCTTAATTCTTTGATTTGAAATTAATTATATTTAAATTTGTTCATCTTACAGTTACCGGAAAATTCGGGGTGTTACACCTTGTCATCTTCGTTTATTTGCCTAGACCGAGAAACCCAATTTCGCCACTGAAAAACTCCATGTGCACACCACATGAGGCACCAGACCTCAATCAAACTCCATCACGACGTTGGCCTTGGCTATGCCTTCTTGTGTTGTAAGTGGCGTGAAACTCGATGGCTCCCACAGCCCTGGAACCTGCTTAGAACGACGGCACTTGGGCCATGAAATTCGAGAAAATACACCCTAAACCCGATCTCCACCATTGATGTTGTCGATCTTGGAGAGGCGAACATTTTCTTAGCTGCAGGACTTTGCAATCAATCAATAGATTGAAAGAAATTTGGAGGTGAAGATCGGTAGTTTTCAGCCGTTAAACGATAAAGGGCCGGTTGAGGGCGTTGACCACGCACAGAAAAGGTCCAAAATTTTTTTTGATTCGACCCCTTTTATATTATTATTTTAATTCTATTTGTTATTTCATAATGAAGTTTTATGTCCGGACTCCAGATTAACCCTAAAGACTGTCGCGCCTAGGCAAATACCCCTGTTCCGGACACAAAAGAATATGTTTCATAAGTCGATTCGTTCGTTTTAATAATTTTTCTCAAAATTAAAATATATGTCAATTTAATGTTCAATATTGATTTTCAATGTGCGTTTTAATTTGCCATGACCACATACTAACTCCAAAAATTACGAAATTTGAAATGTTGTTATGTTTCACAAATACAGTTATAATGAATCTGGTTTCGTTTAATCTAGTGACTGTTTGAAAAATGGCCTTACATCTAGCTTATTGAATTTTATCTGAATTTCTATTTTCCACGCTTACATATTAATTCCAATTGACTTGAAATTTTAAAACTGACAATAATTTGACATTCCTGTTCCAACAAAATTGGTTTCGTCGAAAACGGAGGTCATTCGCAAAATGGCTATTTTTAAGGCTATGTAATATTATAATAATATTATTAAATTCCAAAATTACTCAAATTAAAAATGAAATCTTTCGCTATTATTATATATACCTAAATAAAAGATCATACAACTGTAAAATGAACATACTTGAGTTTTATAACTCGATATCAAATTTTCTAGTCAAACGATGTTCAATTTGCATGAAAATCCTTTCATTATATTTTAATTAATCATTATATTTTATAAATTATTTCATAATGACTTTTGAAATTTTAATTTGGATATATAAATAATTTATATCATGAAAACTGAATTTCTTATATTCGTTAGAAATACATTATTAAATATATCTTAAGTGTTTCTTGTTTTACCGAAATACGACTTATTTTGAATTTTGTATATTCATATAAAGTTCAAAAGTAAATTTTCAAACTTCCGCAATGCTACGATTTCGTTTTAATTAAATTTTAAATTTATATGTTCAATTTTCCTTTTTAGTAAATTCTATGTCGTTAAATTCTCAAAATAAATCATTTTAAATTCTTAAAATCCATTAAAATCAATTAAAAACAAAATTTTAAATTGACAAAAAATACGGGTTGTTACAATCTCTCTCACTTAAAACTTTTCGTTTTCGAAAGGGAACAGAGTTGAAGGCCGTTTACGTAACCAACTCAACCTTCATTTTAACTTAAGTTCTTTAACTTTTCAATTTCTAAGAACTTTCAAATTTCTCGAAATTTGGATATCGCCTTAAATTTTCGAAGTTTTTTCACCAAAACCTCCTTTGTACGGGTTGATCGGTATAACTACAACTTGCCACCACGGACCCTCATCAATCAAAAGAAAATCCAAAAGCCAAGCGGCTTGTCAATCGACTCATAAAATCATCATACCCAATCAATACAATAAATATGTCTCTGCCGGGCATGCAATGTTATTCCTCGTCTTAGCTTCAACGCAATAACCTATCCAATATATATACATCCAATTCGAACTAATTTATAGTTCAGCTCTACTTTTAAATTTGATTTGGCTTAATTTTACCTTTCATTCTCATATTGGTTTTATTATTCTAATTTTTTATTAGTTAATCTTATAACCACACATCACAACCAATTTGTGGATTAACTTTCCAAATTTATATGTTATCAAAACAGATATTTTTATATACTTAAAAATATATTTTCAAAGTCAAATCATAAACATTAAACTCTAACTAAGTTTTTGGTTCTCACTCCAGTCAATTGGAATCATATAGACATCTCACTTTCGAAACTCGAAAATAAACACTTATGATGTCATGACGATCATCAGAATCATCCTCGGCTGACTAGAGTGTGATTCTATATCTACCCAGTATGTTTGAGACTACGAATATATGTTAATTATGCATATATTCAGAATCTTCCTACTCGATAGTCCAAACTTGATATCAAATAAAACATTCGAATTCTTATAATAAGATATAATTTTCACAGTTAGATTCATTTTAATGAATACGCAACTTTGTACTTTCCTATTTATAAAATAATCTTCTAGCTCACTCTAGGGCATTACTAACCCTAACTTTAATAAGTCATTCTTGTAGAATGTTACTAATCCTATCTCTAATGAATTCTTTTATCTTGTTCTAATGTGTCGTATTCTCGGAGCTTTGTAAACTAAAGCTATGATACCACCTGAGACGACCTGAATTTCACTGCCCTTCGAACCGACCATAAACCACATAGGCTCGATCCGAAAAGACAAAAAAACACGTATTTTTATGAGAACACGACGCATCAGAACACAGAACAAGAGAATATTTTATTGATGTTACAACAATTTATATCAGAGTACAAGAATACCCAAGCACAAATAAATACACGGCGGAAAAATATCGGAGACTAATAAATTACAAATAGCGGAAACTCAGATACATAAATATAATCTGCAGAAGACTACAAAATAAACCAGAGTACAGCTCCATCCATAATCCAAGATCATGTTAAAGAAATATCTGCAAAACCAAAAATACTAACATTCCGTGTGGAAAATATGGGCATCCAGAGTTTATGTGGGAAACAATAGACTCCAAGTCCATTACGGGACACTCTGACCAAGACACTGGTGAGCCCTTGGAGCAACAGAGCCGGCCTACCAATTATCTGGTGGTGTAATAACCCGGAAATCCGAGCCAATTTAAAATTTTTATTTTGGCAATTTTGATGAATTTTGAATATTTAAAATGAATTATTTTAAATAATGACGATGAGAAATTTATTTTGAATCGTCGCTAGAATATAAATATTTTATTTTAATTATAAAAGGAATTGAAAATGGCGTGGTAGTTTGAAACTTCGATTTCAAAGTTCAAACTAATGCATAGGATTCAAAATAAACCGGATTTTAGCGAAACCAAAAATATTAAAATCTAATTGAAAATATCTTTCCAATGAATCCGAAAAATCAAAATTTCATAGCGGGAATCAAAAGTTATGCCCAGTTGAAAATTTCGAATAATCGCTATGGAATTCTGGCCCTTAAAAGGGAAATTTTGAAAACGACCTCGGTTTTCGACGAAACCACTTCTGTTGGATCCATGATGTCAAGTTATTGCTAGGTTTCAAAATTCGTAATTTTCTAAATCAATTTGTGAGCGTGGCAAAGGAAAATGCGTTTGACCAGTTTCAGTTGATTTTAATCGATTGGAAAATGGCCATTTTTCAAACGGTCTCAGAAAACGACAAAATTAGTTTTATTAGGACCGTACTGTCAATACGAAGCCAGAAATAATTTTTCTGGAATTTTTAGAGTCAGTATGTGACCCCGGTAAATTGAAATGTGCGTTTGAATTTAAAATATAATGATTTCTATTTTAAACTTAACGGAAACTGTTTGAAACAGTCGAATTGGCTTACATGGCATATCCCATTGTGTTCGAAATGGGGGTGATTAGCTAGGAACGACAGGCGGTGGGTCTCGTTTCGAGGTCAAAATAAAAAGGTACCTTTTTGAAATAATTAAATAATATGTATATTTATATACCTACTCCCTCTTCTCTCTCCCCGTCAGTTCTTTATAAAGAAATATAAAAAATGAAATCCCTAATCGAATGGAGTCCCCTTCCACCGATCCGCCACCACCTCAGCGCACCCCCTTTTTAAAACCCCTCCTCCCTTCCATCGACCGCGTCGACGGTCATCGCACCCCCCTCCAGCGACCGACAGCGAGACCAACCCCCTCCCCTTCTTCCCCTCCTCCTCTCTTCCCTCTCTCTCCTCCGCCAGCGTTGAAGACCCCAATCCCAGAAAACCTGATCCGTCGCTCAGCCCGTCCAGGTCCGTGCCCCCTCAAGCCGCGATGCCACCTTCGAAACCCCCCCTCCATCTGCATCGCCTCATAAGCCCCCCCGGGCACCGCAGACCGCGACAGGACACCCCTCTTCCTCTTACCAAACCAATAGTGAGTTTAATTATTTTGTTTTCCTTCTTTTAAGAAATTAATTTAGTTAATTTGTAATTAAACCTTATTTATAAAAATCTGAAAACAAGGTTAATTACAAATTAACTAAATTAATTTCTAAAAAGAAGGAAAACAAAATAATTAAACTCACTGTTGGTTTGGTAAGAGGAAAAGGGGGGTCCTGTCGCGGTCTGCGGTGCCCGGGGGGGAGGGGGTGTAATAACCCGGAAAATCCGAGCCAATTTAAAATTTTTATTTTGGCAATTTTGATGAATTTTGAATATTTAAAATGAATTATTTTAAATAATAACGACGAGAAATTTATTTTGAATAGAATTCGAACGTATATATTTATATAGATCGTCGTTAGAATATAAATATTTATTTTTAATTATAAAAGGAATTGAAAATGGCGCGGTAGTTCGATTTCAAAGTTCAAATGAATGTACCGGGTGCAAAATAAACCGGATTTTGGCGAAACCAAAAATATTAGAATCTAATTGAGAATATCTTTCCAACGAATCTGAAAATTTGAAACTTCATAGCGGGAATCAAAAGATACATCCAGTTAAAATTTCAGAATAGTCGCTATGGAATTCTGGCCCTTAAAAATGGAAACTTTGCAAATGACCTCGGTTTTCGACGAAACTACTTTTGTTGGATCCAGGATGTCAAGTTATTGCTAGATTCCAAAATTCGTAATTTTTCGAATCAATATGTGAGCGTGGCAAAGGAAAACGCATTTGACCAGTTTCAGTCAATTTCGATCGACCTGAAATTGGCCATTTTTCAAACGGTTTCAGAATTCGATGAAATTTGTTTTGTTAGGACCGTATCGTCAATACGAAGCTAGAAAATATTTTTCGGGAATTTTTAGAGTCCGTATGTGGCCTCGGTAAATTGAAATGTGCATTCAAATTCATTATATAGAGTTATATTTTGATTTTTACAAAAACTGGTCGAAACGATCGAATCAGCTTACGATACATATCCCATTGTGTTCGGAATGGGAATAATTAGCTATGGATGATAGTCGGTGGGTTCGATTTCAAGTTCGAAATAAAAAGTAACATTTTGAAATAAAAATTAATAAAATATATATTATTATATAATGGAGCCCCCCATACTCTCTTCCCTTTCCCTTTTCTTTCAGACCCCACAGTAAAAAAAGGGGGAAATCGCATCGCACCCCTCCCCACATCAGCCGCCGCCGCTTCTTCTTCTTCCTCCTCCTCTGGCTGTTCTCCTTCCCTCCAGCGTCCTCCCCTCTCTCGATTTGAAGCCGCGCCCCCTTATGTCCCCAAAACCGACGCCAGCGCTACCTCCGGTCAATGGGGGCCCCATCGCCGACGCTCAAGCGCGCCCACCCCCCCTCCAACGAACCTTAGCAGCCCTCCTTCCCCTTCAAACGGTGAGTTTTCACGGATTTCTCTTTATTTTATTTAATGATTTAGTTTATAAAATAGAACAATTATGATTTTCAGTTAATGAATAAAACTGGATTTTTATTTAGATGATTTTAGGACAAAGATTTCATTTATATTTATATGGTTTGTAGAAAAAGATGAGATTTTTAAATTATAAAATGTAAAGATTATATTTTTATTTATGGAAAGATTATATTTTTATATAGTAGAGAACATAAAAATATTCTTTTTATATGAAGTAGCAAAAGAAAATATGATTTTTCTTTGATTGAATCAAAAGTTAAAAATATAATTTATATAAGCATGAAGTTAAAAATATAATTTTTATATAAGTATGATAATAAAAATATGATTTTTATTAGATGTGAAGAATAAAAATACGGTTTTTATATTATATAATTAGTAAAAATTTGATCTTTATATATGTAGCGAAATAAAAATTTGATTTTAATTATATTAGTAACGAGATAAAAATGGAATTTTTATCTATATAGTAGCGGTATAAAAATAGAATTTTTATATACATAGCAACAATATAAAAATGTGATTTTTATATATGTAGTGGCTACGGACAGTGAAATTGACAAAAGACGAGCACAACGAAGATTTCTATATATGAAGAGTCGTGGCGTTTGGTTTAGCTTGTCGGTGAGAAGTTCTCACTTTAAATCTTGTTTTTCTAGTTAAATTATATACTAGGATGCAAACGGTGCTTATCAGCACCCGACACCCGTCGTCCACAGACCATGGACGACTTGTATGCTTGTTTGATGTGTTGTGAAGTTTGTGTGCGATGTTGATGTGAAATGAATGAAAATAAATATTCATGTGTTGAAATAAATTAATTATCGTTAAAAATATAATTTTTAACGTGAATGTGAAGAAATAAATATTCATTTACAAATCAGACGATTTGTTTATGTACACCTTTTTGAAGGACATTGATTGGGACGATAAATTTTACACGTCGCCCAAATGCACCGATAATATTCAATGTTTGTTGATTTGAAACCCCACACGGGTGTTGAAATGATATTTGACGTATACGAATCCCAATTGTTTAGTGGTATGTCGATCGTTTGATTGACAGACTGTATGAGCGTTAATTAGTTATATCTAATGCTTATGCAGTTATGTGGTGCATTTTGGATGATGGTTGATTATTTATCGTTGCTATTATATACATGTGTTGTATGGAATCTACATGATTAACATTATATGGTAATCGGTTGGGCCTCATTCCAATTGGGAAAATAAAGAATATTATAAAATATAGATTTATGTGTTGAATAGAACAAAGAATATTCATGTGTTGAATAAAATATATATTCATGTGTTGAATGAAATATATATTCATGTGTTGAAACTTATCATGTGTTGAGTACAATATTTTAAATAATAAAATTTATGTCTTTATCAAAATTTTATAAAATATATTAAATAACAAAAATATTCATGTGTTGACAGTACTCATGTGTTGAGAATATTCATGTGTTGAAAGAAATATAGATTTATATGTTAAATAGAATAAATATTCAATTGTTGAATAGAATAACGAAGTTATTGAAATATATAAAGTCGTGTTGAATAGAGATGCGCCATTTTGACGCGAACGATATTTATATCGATTATATTCATTTTTACAATAATTATAGAAAAGGAAGTGATTTCAAAATATAACGTTTCGAAAATATTATCATTTGTATATCGATGATGTGGAATATTCAAATTTGATTCGAAATTGAATATGAAGTTGAAATCGTTTCGAAAACGAATTTAAAACTATTTATAAAATACGTTTCAAAAGGAAATCGATGAAATATATATAATATATTTATTATATATATGATGGCCTGAATAGAACGCGCCGCGCCGCGGCAGTTCGCGAATTTCGACCATTGATTTTGAATTGACGTTGCGGGAGATCCGACCGTCAGATTCTCCTAAAACCGGAACCGTTGGGTTCGTATCGAAAAGAGCTTTCCAATGAATATTAGAAATTTGAAATCTAACGGCTGAATTTGTAATTATGTCCAAATCAAATTTGGAAAAGGTCACTGTAAGTGCAGTTCGATGGCCGTTGATGGAAATCGACTGTACGGGCCTTGATAAAATTATTAAAAATATCAATAATTTGTGTAAAATCATAAGAAATGATTTGTGAAGAATTGGGATGAAAATTTCCACATTTGAAAAGATAAAAATAGATTTTTATCGAAATGAACTAGTTTATAACCAGAAATATAAATCCAATTATTTTTAAATAAATAAAATGGATTGAAAGTGGTTTTAAGAATATCAGAATTCCAATACGTGAATTGGAATGGATTTGAATCGAAATTATCTTCGGAATATTTCGATGTTGGATTTCGTGATTATATAGATATGGTTGTGGAAATTTGAAAGATATATTTTATATCGTTATTTCCAATATGATATTTGTTGGTTTCAGAATTTGATATTGAATATAAGCCAGTATATTTTCTATTCAGAGCCTTGTATTTAATATCAAATGGGATTTTGGGGTTCGTAGTGAATGGTGTCTTAAATAACACTGTTATTTAACCCAGTTTAGAAAAGAATAAATCTTTTTTAGATTTAGTGATATTTTCCAGTTAAATAATATTAATTGGAATAGAATTTGAAATGGTTTTTGGGGTTTATTGTGAGCGGTGTTTTGAATAACACCTGTTCTTTAACCCGATTAACAATAGAAAGTGATTTTGGGTTTATCGTGAATCGTGTTTTAGGTGACATTGGTTCTTTAACCCAGTTAAAGACAGGATATTGATTTTTGGGAAGATTAAAACTAAGTGGAGTTTCAATGAATCTTTAATTAGATTGAAAAGTGATCGAGAAAGGAGTATCACCAGTTTTGCTCCAAAGTGATAGTTAAATCTTTGATTAGATTTGAACGTGAAATGGTAATTAATATTTACCTATAACACCGTGGTGTTAGATATGGAGTATTACCAGTTTTGCTCCATGGGATGAATAGGTTGGGATTGGGAAATAAAATAAATAATTACTTCGGTGTGGTTCGCTAATCCCGACTAGTTTGGAAAACCATAATACAGTTTGAAATGATATCCAAAGGAAGATTAAAGAATAAATTTAGAAGAATTTATCTTTGATAAAATTTATGGGAACCTTTCCCTAAGAATGCGAATATCTGAATAAAAGAATATTATGAATTGGAATGAGGCATATGTTGGGTTTGTGTAACATTTGTTTATTATATACGCGGGTTATTCGGAAAGGCCGGGTTTATACCCATTCTAGATAACTGATTCGATGATAAGTCGAAGATGAAGACGGTGGTTGAAGACCGGAAGTCTTCACATTGTTTGGGTGATTACTAATGATCTTGATTGGGCTGTACACCCAAGAGGAGGGAAACAGTTGGTGATCATCCAAACGTACTTGGAGATCGATGGATATGCGAGGAAAGTGCTTCCGGTTTCGTTCAGACCCAGAACGAACTTGTAAATGGACTATGCAACGACCCAGCGATTTTCGGCCTCAAAAATTGACATAAATACCTTTACCGTAACTCATGCCGATCCTCCAAGCATCGAAAACACAGGATAGTTGTTAGAAAGAAATTAGAGGGTGAGATAAGAAAGAAAGAAATATTAGAATAAAAGAAGAAGAAGAAACAACACAACATAGAGTCTCACATCGCAGCGGAGAAATAAATCTTTATTGAAAACTTTAAAAATACTTACAATATCAGAGTACATCACACTATGGGACAGTTATAATATCCTATTCCCATATACAACACACATCGGAATAGTAGCTATATAATATCATACGTCTGAACATCTCCAGCTCGCCTCTGGACTTCACAGCATTCGATAACCTAAACCTGTACACCCCGGGCTAACCCGAGCATTTACAAAACACCGGGTCAGTCTGGTGAACCAGAGTGAGATATTCTCGCACAATATTAAGGGTACATCATCCAACATGATTTTAAAGTTCGAAATCTTTTCAAAAGAAAAGGGTAAGCGTAAGACCAAATCCACACATAAACATGGATGGTTTTTACTTTACGATAACCCAAAATAGTTTTGAAACCAATATCTTGTCTGATATTATAATAATGTCTAAATACAAGTAAATAGAAATCTAGAAGAACGCTTGCATCTCACACACGACATATATAATATACAATCAAAACCGCGGGCGCTTATTGGAGATTGGATTCCAACTATGACAAAGTATGGGACCACCTGTCGATAGTGTATCTCTAGAGGCGAATACACTGGGTTCAACAAAAACATCTTGCAACCCGGCCCACACATGACCGACCACTCATTTCGCTTGAGTGTATCAAATGTATATCACCGACGGTTGGGATCAGTAACCGTCGCCAGCAAAGGGACAGCATCGAATACAGATTAAAGAAGTAAATAGGATTTTCTCTAGATAGGTGATTATACACCCTAATGGGAGTGACCCACATAGCCATACTTCCTGCCCAATTTTTTTGTCATTTCTCAGTTGATGAGGCTTGAGGTCAGAGTTTATTTTTTTGAAACATCTGATCACCATTCACTTTGAATGCCATATTGTCAGATCCATCAGATATCACTAATTGACGCCCACAAAAATACTCTAGTCAGAAGTTAAGAGAACGGCAATTCCCCGCCAACAGCTATAGCACGTTTGAAGGAATCAACGTACGTGATCCTTTGGAAATACTCTATCAGACATCCGTGCATACAAGTCATCCAGGAACAGGATGAACCGAAGGCACTCTCCTATCGCATCCAATATAGGAATCACCCCATGGATCAGTAGCGAGAAGTCCTTGCAACCTGTAGATTCCAACCACGACAGAATCACAGCTTATCTCTGCATGCCAGGCAAGGAATATTAATGGTTCTTCTGTTTATGAAAATCCATGGTCTTCAGTGCTCCAACTCGATCATCTTTTGATTTCTTCACGTATTTGTTGGTCGGAATGGTTTTCGAATATAAATTCGATCCCGGTCTTTCCATACCAACAATCGTATTGGACAGATTTGATAGTCGGTGATTTAACTATCAGAATATACAGTGTTTCAATCATGGCACTCCAATGAGTTCACTGGTTCAGTATTCGGTATCACTTTGCCTTTAACTTTAAACCAAACTAGTTCACTTCTGCTTAATTAAAACTCCTAACTCTTTAATATTTAGAAATACGGTAATTGAATTCTTATTTAATGTACCAATGTTCTCAACACCATTTCTTATTATTTAAAACATGGGAAATCCATTCAACTCATTTTCTTCTTTAAATAGCATTACGTAATATCTTGTATTCCATTCTCAAAACCATACTAACATTGATTTGTATACAATAAAACTAACTTTACATTTTCTTTACTTCAATCTCTCGTTATATATATTTTCCAATTCTCACCATTGGTACATTATTTCACTAATGGAAATAATGAACCATCACTAACCTCTTTTACGATTACCAACTAATATCATCTTCAGATAATCCTGATGTTGTTTGAGTTGGGGTATTTTAATTACCTCTCAGACCTTGATCTACAACGTTCATATTCTCAGATAAATATAAGTTGTAATCAAACTCATATTTCATTCACGTCTTAAAACAAATTCCATTATAAATTTGGTTTGGTTATACAACCCTAGACCCACTTCTTTATCTCAGATACACTTTTACCAATCTCCTTTCAAATCTATTCAACCATTTCTCACTTTTGAAATCTTATTTCAATTTTCCCCTTTTACTTGATCCAAGTATTCTTTAAATTAAGTTGTCGTATTTGCTTACCATACTCTTAATAACTTTGTTATAAAAATTCGGGGTTTAAATATAAAACCCGTTCATAAATTCCTTTCACCATTCACTTTGATTACATTTCACCATCGATCCCTTTTAATTGCATTCCCATTTAAAAAGTAAATTTCCAAATCATCATTAATTACAAAAAAATAACTTATTTCAATCATTAACTATTTCAATAGTTAATTCCTTTATTAACTAGATTAAGTAGTAAATCCTTTTTAAAACCTTATTTAAATGTAAGCAATATTCATTTAACTATTTTAATCAAAACACATTAATTTGAAAATCAATTCCAATTCCAAACAGTAGATTTAATTAACTCAAAACTCGATGATCTCGTTAATCGATTCCAATTAACCCTCACTTCAAATTAATCAAAAATATAATTAATTCAAATAATTCCATTAATTATTTCTTTTCAAAACAATTTATCAAAGTTTACTCACTCGATTCATTTCTTATTTTCATACTTGTAAATCTGATTAACTTCAGAATTTACTTTGTAAAATAAATTATTAACAAATCGAAGTCTTAAATAAATAAAATATTTGTTTCTCTTTAATAACTTTTATTCAAAATAATATATTTCAAAATCTAACTCCAGTTATAAAATAAATTTTATAACTTCATCTCTATCGACTCACCTGGCGGTGAATCAATATTTATAAAACGATTGATTTTATAGGCCATACGCTGCCAAATACCCAACCAATATCACCCATTGGTTTAAACAAACATAGTTTGACTTTTCAGTAAATGATCACAAACCCAATCAATCACCAATCATGATAGTTCATATATGATAATTTGAAAATAAATAATATATTTGAGGGAACCGGTTGGGTCCCTGCAACCTATTATTCCCTGTATACAAAATGGTTATCACAAACCATATCATTTAGTTTTATTTAACCGATAACAATACACACCGGCCATTAACATTAAACAATTCACAAGCAATTCAAACAATTTAAACACGTTTATTTTGTAAACGTTACCAACCAAGGTGATTTACCTTTATTGGAACCAATCGTTAAAATAACGATTTGGTATTTTACTGAAATTAAACAACAGTTTAATTTCATCAGTTAAATCAACAATCAAATGTATAACTAGCAAACAGGCAACCATCAGCAAGCAGAGCACACAAAATAAAACCCAATTTATATAAAATATAAATGGGAAAAATACAAGTGAATTTAACTCACCTTGATCTGATCTGTTTCTGAATCTGTCCGATTACAATTAAATTAAACGGTTGTTTAATTTAATTGTAGATCCCCGTCGCTCCCAATTCTGTTCAGATCGGTTCTAGAATATAAATCTCGTTACCCCGATCCCACGGCCTTTTGCCTCGTTGGATTCTGTGAACCTGACACAAGTTATTATCATTTTATTATATATGGCTTTTAAATTCTAAAACCATTAACTTCCAATTATTATTATATATTTTTTTCTCTTCTTACTTTGTTTTGTTCAGAAATTTGGTCCGATCTTCATGACCATTCATTACAGGCAATTGACCAACACTTCTCCCTTCACGCCCCCTAAGAACAAACGGTCAACCCATTTTAATCCTCTTCCCAGTCCCGTTCAAAAACCACAGTACCAAGTTGCCCGAAACCTACGCAAGAATAATAGTTAATAAGTTTTGCCCTTTAACAATTATCCCTTATATGTATTAATTAACGTTAACCTTTTATTACTTCCGTTATCACATAACACGGCTGAGTAAAATTGAAACCCAAGCTTATCAAAATCCTGCTTCTACTTTGCGGTTTTGACTTTCAGCGTTCTCCTAGTTGAAATGCCCAATCCCTTTTGATTTGCACTGTCCTCATTCCTTTGCTGTCATGCATCCTTTGAATTAATTCAGGGCGCCCTCTTCCATTCTATATATTGCTTCACTTAATAATACCAACGCTCGACCCCCGTTCCTCAACGCTGCACCAAAGTCTGGCCCGAAGGCTCATCCAAACCCTCCTGCTGCCGCGCCTAGGCGTCTCCCGCCTTCACCTAAAGCCATTCGTGCTTCGAGGTTGTCGTCAATCTTCAACCCAAGCTTGAAGTCACTGACTTTATAAGCAGATTTTTATCACCACGCCGAACTGTAGAACATCACGGCCATTGGCCCAACAGGCCTTGTCAAGCTTTGTAGTTTTAACATTGAAATAGTTTTGGTTTGAAGATTGGATTTGAAGTTTTTAGTGGAGAGATTAAGGAAGAATTCTGACTGTTGAAGCTTTCAGTGGCGGCGCTCGAGAATGAAACCCTTAGGGTTAGCTGAAATGAGTATTTATAGGGTGTCTCGATTTATAAAATATTATTATACGAAACTTCGTCGTAAAGTAACGCGGTAAAACTACTACAAATGATTTCTGTCTTCTGATAAAAAGGCAAATCTTAGTATAAAAAGGTATTCCGGAACCATTGGGACAAGTTTCGTCGAATCCCGATATCGTTTGAAAAAATTTCCTTTATAAAACCAGAAATAAACACGCGTTTAATTTTTCCACGACCACCAGATAAACCAAATCAACTTGAAACTTTGAAATCTTACAATAGTTTTTTAATACGAACCCAACGGCACCAGTTTCGTCGCATTCTGAGACTGTTTCCCCGGTAGGCTATTTTTACCGCACCGCAATGCCATTCTGAACACCAAATTTGTCGGTCTCTAAAAATAACAAACTATATACCTACCCTGACTATAATCGACGCTGCGAACTCAACGAAACCGGTTTCGTGCTTAATTCGATCGTTTGCTCCAGTTACGCTCAAATATCTCTCTATTTAATTAAATACGCGCTATGGAAAATGAACGGGCGTTTTCCGCTACCGTGGTCACCTACGACATCGGTTTGCCACGCGGTTTGATTTTCTTACAATAATTTAACGATACGGTTCCAATGGAATGGGTTTCGCTGAAAACTGAGACTGTTTGCAAAATGGCTATTTTTAACGTTATAAAAATATCGAATAAATATTAATTAAATTCCAAATAATTCAAATAAATCAAAATAAATGATTTTCAACATATATATCCAAGTAGAATACATATACAATTCTAAATGTAATTCATACAACTCAATATCGTTAATTTTGTGTTAAATGATTTAAATTTTCCCTTTTAAATATATAAAATAACGCTATATTTTAATAGTGATTTCCATAGCGACTATTTCAAAATTTGATTTGGCCATAACTAACAATCTATAACACGGAATATGGATTTTTCTCTTTCATATGAAAATTATCATCAATACGCTTCCAACGTTTCTTGTTTCACAGAAATCTGACTTATATCGGATCCTGTTTATTTAGTTGAAGTTCACAACTCGAATTTACGAACTGCACGCCATTTTCAAGCTCGATTTATAATTATATAAATACATAACGTTCGAACTTCGTTTAAATAACGAATTAAATATACGATATTCCAAATAAAATATTTAAAACTAATTTAAATATTCAGATTCAAATGGTCGAAAAACACGGGTTGTTACATTCTTCCCCCCTTAAAATAATTTCGTCCTCGAAATTGCTAAGGTAAGAAAAGACGTTACAAACCCACTAACTTTCAAATCCAATTTATTTTAAATTAGAAACCAATTTCAATACCATATATAAATATTTTCAAAAATATTGAAATTTTTCTAACACCTTAAATTTTTGAAAAATTTCGCTAGCACCTCCTTTGTACGGCTCAATCGGTATGACTACAACTCGCCTTTGCAGGCCTTCTCCAATCCAAAAGAAAATAAAACAGCCAAGCGACTTGCCAAATAGGCTCATAAATCACCAACCCATATAAAAATAACGTGTACCTTTTTGTCGGGCATAACATTATATCCTTTCCATCTGCTACCCTGTCAACATATACAAATGCATTTCCAAACAAAATTCCAATTTAATCCTCAAAACCAAATCCTTCACGCGTCCAAGCCAAATCCCATTCTTAACTCAATTTCCATCCATTATCAATTTCAACTCTTAACTTACCCGTCCAACACCATTTCAGACTCCTGTCTCACAATTCAAAATTTGATTCGACTTGATATATTATATCCCGATTCAATTTCCAGTTAATTGGTTTTAATTCAATTCATATTTGCTTTCACAAATTTCTATTAAATTTTGTTTTTGCTCAAACAATCTCCATGGGAGTTTTTAAACAGTTCAGCTCTTTCAAAAATCAAATATTCCTTTTTAGGATTCAAAACAACTTATTTTTCCTCAAAACAATTAAAAACAAGATTTTGATAGTAATCCTTCACTTAGAACTTGGAAATGAACACTGATGATGTGGCCAACATCCTCAGAGTTATTCCCAAGCTATCGAAGTGAGTTCAATACTATATAACTTTTCAAAATCATATTTAAACACTTCCTTTTTGAAATCTATTTCAAAATACCAAACACAATGCTCGTAAAATAAATTTAAAACCTCCCAGGATTTTAAAATTCTCATATATTCAGTCCAAGTTCATTTGAAAATTCCTTTCCCACTTTTAGGAATTTTAATTCCAATTCTGATTTGAATTTCAGATTTAATAAATCTGTTTTTACATTATACGAATTTGAATTGGTTATTTATATTACCGTTTCAATTATATTCAACCAACACATCCAATATACTATAATATTTCCAATATATATATTTTCTTTATATCAAAAAATAATTTGGGTAAATTATTGCATTTACTCTCTTTCCAAAACATACTGCGTCGATTTATCGTACTTGAGTGTTTAGAAACTCCTATCGATACAGTGGATCAAACTGATCGACCAGAACTCATAAACAACTCAACCAATAAATCTCCACAATATAAAATTATTTTGATAAAATCTACAAATATGTTCACTCGTATATATATATACACTCAACTCAATCTAGGGTATTACTAACTCAATTTCTACTGAGTCACGCCACAGAGCCAAGGTAATAACTTAACCTTCGCTCTGATACCACTGTAACGACCCAACGATTTTCGCCCTCGAAAATCGACATAAATACCTTTACCGTAACTGATGCCGATCCGCCAAGCACCGAAAACACTAGAAAGTTATTAGAAAGAAATTAGAGGGTGAGATAAGAAAGAAAGAAATATTAGAATAGAAGAAGAAGAAGAAACAACACAACATAGAGTCTCACATCGCAGCGGAACAAAATATAATACAGAAATAAATCTTTATTGAAAACTTTAAAAATACTTATAGTATCAGAGTACACCACACCACAGGACAGTTATAATATCCTGTTCCCATATACAACACACATCGGAATAGTAGCTATATAATATCATACGTCTGAAAATCTCCAGCTCCCCTCTGGACTTCACAGCATTCGATAACCTGAACCTGTACACCCTGGGCTAACTCGACCGTTTACAAAACACTGGGTCAGTCTGGTGAACCAGAGTGAGATAAACTCGCACAGTATTAAGGGTAAATCATCCAATATGATTTTAAAGTTCGAAATCTTTTCAAAAGAAAAGGGTAATCGTAAGACCAAATCCACACATAAACACGGACGGTTTTTACCTTACGATAACCAAAAACAGTTTTGAAACCAATATCTTGTCTGATATTATAATAATGTCTAATACAAGTAAATAGAAATCTAGTAGAACGCTTGGATCTCACGCTCCACATATATAATATACAATCAAAACCGCGGGCGCTTATTGGAGATTGGATTCCAACTATGACAAGGTATGGGACCATCTGCCGATACTGTATCTCTAGAGGCGAATACACTGGGTTCAACAAGAACATCTTGCAACCCGGCCCACACATGACCGACCACTCATTTCGCTTGAGTGTATCGAATGTATATCACTGATGGTTGGGATGAGCAACCGTCTCCCGGAAAGGGACAGCATCGAATACGGATTAAAGAGGTAAATAGGATTTTCTCTAGATAGGTGATTATACACCCAAATGGAAGCGACCCACATAGCCATGCTGCCTACCCGATTTTTCTGTCATTTCCCGGTTGATGAGGCTTGAGGTCAGAGTTTATTTTTTTGAAACATCTGATCACCATTCACTTTGAATGTCACATCGTCAGATCCGTCAGATATCACTAATTGACACCCACAAAAAAACTCTAGTCAGAAGCTAAGAGAACGGCAACTCCCCGCCAACAACTATATCACGTTTGAAGGAATCAACGTACGTGATCCTTTGGAAATACTCTGTCAGACATCCGTCCATACAAGTCATCCAGGAAAAGGATGAACCGAAGGCACTCTCCTACCGCATCCAATATAGGAATCACCCCATGGACCAGTAGCGAGAAGTCCTTGCAATCTGTAGATTCCAACCACGACAGAATCACAACTTATCTATGCTTGCCAGGCAGAGAATATTAGTGGTTCTTCCGTTTATAAAAATCCATGGTCTTCAATGCTCCAACTCGATCATCTTTTGATATCTTCACGTTTTTGTTGGTCGGAATGGTTTTCAAATATAAATTCGATCCCGGTCTTTCCATACCAACAATCGTATTGGACAGATTTTATGAAGACCCGTAACTTCCCCGGTAAGGAAAGAGAGGATACTTTGAGAACAACACACAAAAGAACGAAGACAGAAGAACATTTCATTGTTAATTACAACAATTTCATTAGATTACAAGAATATATCGAGTATGAATGAATAAAATACATTCGATAAATATCAGAGATCACAATGAATTACATAGCAGCGGAAAATAATACAATACACAACTGAAAGAGATATACAGATACAGAGCTTTCCGGATATCATTCCGGCTATAAACTAGGTTCATGTGAATATAAATCTGCAAAACCAAAACTACTAGCTGCCCGTGTCAAAATAAGGGCACCCAGAGTTTAGGTTAAAACAATAAACTCCAGGTCAGTCATGGGACTGGTGTGAGAACTAAAACTGTTATTAATCTTTATTTTAAAGTCAGGTAAATCAAGGGACCACGCCGTATGACATGGAACGGGTTTCCTACCAAGAATACCAGTGCATAAAACAACAGCGCAATGCTAAATAAAGAACAATGAAGCTATTATAAGACCCAGGTCCCATCACATAATGCAGCACAAGCCGGAGGATAGGTTTTTACCTTATAATAGCAAAAGAATGCTTGATACGCTAAAAATAAATCATTTGATACTATTATAAGTGCATAGTGTATAAAACAATTTCAATCATAAGTATCAATCATAGACGGCATAAGTGCCCTCATACCACTATGTCGCCATACTAGGCTCTACAAATAAAACCGCAAAGTCACGTATTGGAAGTTGGATTTCCATCTGTGAACTGTGGCAAAAGATAGTCCTCTACCGATTCGATACTGTCTAGCCCGAGTCTCAGGATCAGAGCTCGAGTGACCCTTGGATCGTCAGGGCCGGTCCACCGATGTGGATTAAAATGCCTGAACACTGCGTTTCCCCTCCCTTTGGGGCGTAAATGAGCCAACAAATGACTCCTTCGGCTGCACATAGTCACCGATATTTCCGAGGCGCCTCGCAACAGCAACAACCACATAAGTCAAACTCGTCATGGCGTGTCAAACCACTGACGCCACTTCTAGCTAGAAAGAAACGCATGTCCTCCCTGAGGTCCTCTCCCGTTTCTGGTTCACAACCGGGGTGTGAGGCCCGCGAATCAACGCTACACAAAGCTATGCCACACAGGCCGTGCTTTGATCATTAACCACAAGACTCTGCTTTTCAACAGAAGCCTCGATCATATTGCCACTTAGGCATGCCACATAGGCAATTCACTCCATGCGTTTGATATCCATCAATATATAACCTCTGAGCTCGTGCGTCTCAGAGAAGGTGTTAAGCAAGAGAATAAATTCTCCGCCGCCAAACAGATATATATTTAATGGAAATCAATCACACAGAATAAAATCCAATGTCAAACACATAGTCCATTTACAAGTCCGTTCTGGGTCTGAACGAAACCGGAGGCACCTTGTACCTCGCATATTCATCGATCTCCAAGTACGTCTGGATGACCACTAACTGATTCCCTCCTCTTGGGTGTACGGCCCAATCAAGATCATCAGTAATTACCCAAACGATGTGAAGACCTACGGCCTTCAACCACCGTCTTCATCTTCGACTTATCGTCGTATCAGTTATTCAAGATGGGATAAACCCGGTCTTTCCGAATAACTCGCGTATATAATAAACAAGTGTTACACAAACACAACATACGCCTTATTCCAATTCATCAGTCACTAATCGTAAATTAGTAAGGGAACAATTCCCCAAATATTAACCCCGAAGGCCGAAACCAACATCAGATCAATACCCAGGAAACCATTCATCTTAACTAATCTTCAGTTAGTTGCTAAATTTCACATTCTTAGGGATAGGTTCCCATTAATTTTATCAAAGATAAATTCTTTAAATTTATTCTTTAATCTTCTTTTGAATATCAAATCAACTAGTAGGGATTAGGAACCACACCGAAGTTATCATTTATTTTATTTCTCAACCGCAACCTATTCATCCCATGAAGTAAAACTGGTCATACTTCATATCTAACACCACGGTGTTATCGGTAAATTCAATTACCATTTCATGTTCAAATCTAAATAAAGATTTAACTATCGCCCGAAGCAAAACTGGTGATACTCCATTCTTGATCTTTTCAACCTAATTAAAGATTCATTAAAACTCCGCTTGGTTTTAATCTTCCTGTCTTTAGCTGGGTTAAAGAATCAATGTCATTTAAAACACGGTTCACGATAAACCTAAAATCACATATCATTCTACCTGCCTTTAACCGTAAATAGCAAGTGAGCAATTCCCTAAGTATTAACCCCGAAGGCCGAAAACAACATCAGATCAATACCCAAGAAACCATTCAACTTAACTAATCTCCAGTTAGTTTTTGATATTCTTAACTCAATTGGGTCTAAAAACAGTATTATTGAAGATACCATTCACGACAACCCAAAATCACATTCCATTAATTATCAGGTTAAAGAACAAGTGTTATTTAAAACACCGTGTACGATAAACCCAAAAATCAATTCAAATTCAATTCCAATTAAATACCATTTAATTAGTACACTTCATTAAATATAAATAAAAAGATTTAATCTTTTTCTCAACTGGGTTTAAGAATAGTGTTAATGAAGGCACCATTCACGACAAACCCAAATCACATTTGATATTAAATACAAGGCTCTGAATAGAAAATATATCGGCTTATATTCAATATCAAGTTCTACGACCAACAATTATCGTATTGGAAATAACGATATAAATATATCTTTCAAATTTCCATAACACTATCTGTATAATCACGAAATCCAACATCGAAATATTCCAAAGATAGTTTCGATTCAAATCCATTCCAAATCTATTATTGGAAATTCTGGTTATTTTCCAAAAACAACTTCAAATCCACTTTATTTATTTTAAAAATAAATAGAATTATAATTCTAGTTCAAAACTAGTTCATTTCGATAAAAATCTATTTTTATCTTTTCAAATTTGGAATTTTTCATCCCAATTCTTCACAAATCATTTCTTATGATTTTACACAAATTATAACTATTTTTAATAATTTTATCAAGGCCCGTACAGTCGATTTCCATCAACGACCATCGAACTGCACTTACAGCGACCTTTTCCAAATTTGATTTGTACATAATTCCAAGTCCAACCGTTTGATTTCTAATTTCTAATATTCTTTAGGAAGCTCTATTCGATAAGAACCCAAAGGTTCCAGTTTTAGGAGAATCCGACGGTCGGATCTCCCGTAATGTCCACTCGAAGTCAATGGTCGAAATAAACGAACTACCGCGGCGCGGCGCGTTCTATTCAGGCCATTATATATACATAATATATATTATATATATTTCGTCGATTTCCTTTTAAAAAGTATTTTATAAATCGTTTTAAATTCGTTTTCAAAGCGATTTCAACTTCATATTCAATTTTGAATCAAAATTGAATATTCCACATCATCGATATACAAATGATAATATTTTCAAAACATTATATTTTGAAATCACTTTCTTTTCTATACTCATTATAAAAATGAATAAAATCGATATAAATATCGTTCACATCAAAATGGCGTCAATCTAATCAACACGGCTTTTATTCAACACATGAATGTTTTCAATTCAACATGAATTTATTCTCTATTCAACACATGAATTTATTTTCTATTCAACACATGAATTTATTTTCTAAATTGGAATGAGGCCCAATCAATTACCATATAATGTTTATTATATGGATTCCCTACAACACATGTATATAACAGCAACGATAAATCATCAACCATCATCTAGAGTGCACCACACAACTGCATAAACATTAAATATCAATAATTAATGCTTACACGGTCTGTCAACCAATTGGTCGACATACTACCAAACAATTGGGATTCGTGTACGTCAATATTATCCCAACACCCATGTGGGGTTTCAAATCAACAAACACATATTTTATTTGTGCAGTTGGGCGATGTGTAAATTTTTTCGTCCCAATCAATATCAATCAAATCAGTGTATATAAACAAGTCTCCGATTTGTTTATAAATATTTATTTTATATACACGTTAAAAATCATATTTTTAACTATAAAATATTTTCCACTATAAAATATCACTACACAGCAATCAAACAAACAAGCCATTCATGGTCTGTGGATGACGGGTGTCAGGTGCTCCTAAGCACCATTTGCATCCTAGTATATATTTCAAACTAGAAATAAATTAAAGGTGAGGAGTTCTCACCGAAAAGCTAAACCAAACGCCACGACTCTTCATATGCATGAAATCTTCACCGTGCTTCTAACGAGATCTGTTCCACACAATACATAATAAAAATCATGTTTTTATTTCAATTCTAAAAATTATATTTTTACTTTCGATGTAAACAATATATAGATCGAATTTTTATCACTACTTCATATATATAAAAATCGAATTTTTATATTCACTATTATATAAAAAAAAGATCATATTTTTAATTCGCTACTATGTAGATAAAAATTATATTTTTATAATGGTGCTCATATAATAAATATTATATTTTTATGCTTCTACTACATATATACAAATCACAATTTTTTTTCTACCATTCAAATAATAAAAATCCAATTAATATTTTCTCTTTACATAAATAAAATCTAATTTTTATCTCACTTATTCTAAAAATAAAAGCCACACTTTTGTAAGCCATTTATATAAATAAAAATCAAGATTTTCATTCTAAAATAGTTTGTATAAAATTCCTTTGTCACATAATGATTTTATTAACATAAAAAACCGAGTATTCGAATTTAAATGGATTAAACAAAAAAAGCTCACCTTTTTCACTGTAAAAATCGGATTTTGACGCTGTAGGGGGTCCACATCTGCATTGGCGATGGAGAAGGAGTGCAGGTGGTTGGGGGGGGGGGGGGGGGGTGACGGCATCCTTCCAAGCGGCGGCGGCCTGGCTGCAGGCAGGACCAGGGGCGTTGGCGATCTTGATTTGGGAATTCGGAAGAGGGACGTCGGTTTTATTGGAAGGGGGGAAGCTGACGTCAGGACTGGGGGGCCTTCACCGGAGGCAGCAGTGGCGCGGAGAGGGGGGATGTCGGCTGGAGCGTGTCGGCGGCGGAGGGGGCTAGAGCACGATCGATTTAGTTTTTTTTTCGTTGAAGGAAACTTTTGGGGAGAGAGAATGAAGAGAGGGGATTATTATATATTTAATTTATTAATATTTTATTCAATATAAGTCGATTCCACATTCGATCTCCAAACGAAGCTCAATGACTATTGCCCATAGCACATTACCCCCATTTCGAACACAATAGGATATGTATCGTAAGCTAATTCGGCTGTTTCGATCAGTTTCCATCAAAATCAAAATATAAATCTATATATTGAATTTGAACGCACATTTCAATTTACTGTGGCCACATACGGAATCTAAAAATTCCCAAAAAAATATTTCTAGTTTCGTATTGACGATACTGTCCTAACAAAACTAGTTTCGTCAAATTCTAAGACCGTTTGAAAAATGGTCATTTTCCAGTCGATTAAATTCAACTGAAATGGTCAAAACATGTTTAAGTGCACCACGCTCACATATTGATTCAGAAAATTATGAATTTTGGAATCTAGAAATAACTTGACATCCCGGATCCAACAAAAGTGGTTTCGTTGAAAACAGAGGTCGTTTGCAAAATTTCCATTTTTAAGGACCAGAATTCCATGGCGACTATTCTGGATTTTCAACTGGACGTATCTTTTGATTCTCGCAATGAAATTTTAATTTTTCGGATTTGTTGGAAAGATATTCTCAAATAGATTCTATTATTTTTGGTTTCACTAAAATCCGGTTTATTTTGAATCCTGCACGTTCATTTGAAGTTTGAAATCGAATTTTCGAACTACCACGCCATTTTCAATTCCTTTTATAATTTAAAATAAATATTTAGATGATCTATATTAATATATATGTTCTAATTCAATTCAAAATAAATTTATTGTTGTTATTATTTAAAATAATTCATTTTAAATACTCAAAATTCACTAAAATTGCCAAAATAAAAATTTTAAATTGGCTTAGATTTCCGGGTTATTACAGATTTGATAGTCGGTGATTTAAGTATAAAAATATACAGTGTTTCAATCATGACACTCCAATGAGCTCAATGGTTCAGTATTCGGTATCACTTGGCCTTTAACTTTAAACAAACTAGTTCACTTCTGCTTAATTAAAACTCCTAACTCATTAATATTTAGAAATACGATAATTAAATTCTTAATTAATATACCAATGTTCTCAACACCATTTCTTATTATTTAAAACATGGGAAATCCATTCAACTCATTTTCTTCTTTAAATAACGTTACGTAATATCTTGTATTCCATTCTCGAAACCATACTAACATTGATTTGTATAGAATAAAACTAACTTTACATTTTCTTTACTTTGATCTCTCGTTATATATATTTTCCAATTCTCACCAATGTTACATTATTTCACTAATGGAAATAATGAACCATCACTAACCTCTTTTACGATTACCAACTAATATCATCTTCAGATAATCCTGATGTTGTTCAAGTTGGGGTATTTTAGTTACCTCTCAGACCTTGATCAACAACGTTCATATCCTCAGATAAATATAAGTTGTAATCAAACTCATATTTCATTCACGTCTTAAAACAAATTCCATTATAAATTTGGTTTGGTTATACAATACTACGACCCACTTCTTTATCTCAAATACACTTTTACCAATCTCCTTTCAAATCTATTCAACCATTTCTCACTTTTGAAATCTTATTTCAAATTTCCCCTTTTACTTGATCCAAGTATTCCTTAAATTAAGCCCTCGTATTCGCTTACCATACTCTTAATAACTTTGTTATAAAAATTCGGGTTTTAAATATAAAACCCGTTCATAAATTCCTTTCACCATTCACTTTGATTATATTTCACCATCGATCCCTTTTAATAGCATTCCCATTTAAAAAGTAAATTTCCAAATCATCATTAATTACAAAAAATAATTTATTTCAATCATTAACTATTTCAATAGTTAATTCCTTTATTAATTAGATTAAATAGTAAATCCCTTTTAAAACCTTATTTAAATTTAAACAATATTCATTTAACTATTTTAATCAAAACACATTAATTTGAAAATCAATTCCAATTCCAAACAGTCGATTTAATTAACTCAAAACTCGATTATCTTGTTAATCGATTCCAATTAACCCTCACTTTAAATTAATCAAAAATATAATTAATTCAAATAATTCCATTAATTGTTTCTTTTCAAAACAATTTATCAAAGTTTACTTACTCGATTCATTTCTTATTTTCATATTTGTAAATCTGATTAACATCAGAATTTACTTTGTAAAATAAATTATTAACAAATCGATGTCTTAAATAAATAAAATATTTGTTTCTCTTTAATAACTTTTATTTAAAATAATATATTTCAAAATCTAACTCCAGTTATAAAATAAATTTTATAACTTCATCTCTATCGACTCACCTGGCGGTGAATCAATATTTATAAAACGATTGATTTTATAGGCCATACGCTTCCAAATACCCAACCAATATCACCCATTGGTTTAAACAAACATAGGTTGACTTTTCAGTAAATGATCACAAACCAAATCAATCACCAATCATGATAGTTCATAAATGATAATATGAAAATAAATAATATATTTGAGGGATCCGGTTGGGTCCCTCCAGCCTGTTCTTCCCTGTATACAAAATGGTTATCACAAACCAGATCATTCAGTTTTATTTAACTGATAACAATACATAACGACCATTAACATTAAACAATTCACAAGCGATCCAAACAATTCAAACAATTTAAATACGTTTATTTTGTAAACGTGACCAACCAAGGTGAGTTGCCTTTATTGGAACCAATCGTTAAAATAACGATTTGGTATTTTACTGAAACTAAACAACAGTTTAATTTCATCAGTTAAATCAACAATCAAATGTATAACTAGCAAACAGACAACCATCAACAAGCAGAGCACACAAAATAAAACCCACTTTATATAAAATATAAATGGGAAAAATACTGAGTGAGTTTAACTCACCTTAATCTGATCTGTTTCTGAAACTGTCCGGTTACAATTAAATTAAACAGTTGTTTAATTTAATTAAAAATCCCCGTCGTTCCCAATTCTATTCAGATCGGTTCTAGAATATAAATCTCATTACCACGATCCCACTGCCTTTTGCCCCGTTGGATTCTGTAAACCTAGCACAAGTTATTATCATTTTATTATATACGGCTTTTAAATTCTAAAACCATTAACTTCCAATTATTATTTTTTCCTCTTCTTACTTTGTTTTGTTCAGGAATTTGGTCCAATCTTCATGACCATTCATTACAGGCCAATGACCAACACTTCTCCCTTCATGCCCCCTGAGAACAAACGGTCAACCCATTTTAATCCTCTTCCCAGTCCCGTTCAAAAACCACGGTACCACGTTGCCCGAAACCTATGCAAGAATAATAGTTAATAAGATTTTCCCTTTAACAATTATCCCTTATATGTATTAACGTTAACCTTTTATTACTTCCGTTATCACATAACACAGCTGAGTAAAATTGAAACCCGGGCTTATCAAAATCCCGCTGCTACTTTGCGGTTTTGACTTTCAGCGTTCTCCAAGTTGAAATGCCCAATCCCTTTGAATTTGCACTGTCCTCATTCCTTTACTGCCGCGCATCCTTTGAATTAATTCAAGGCACCCTCTTCCATTCTATATACTGCTTCACTAAACAATACCAACGCTCGACCCCTGTTCCTCAACACTGCACCAAAGCCTGGCCACCGAAAGCTCATCCAAACCGTCCTGCTGCCGCGCCTAGGCTTCGCCCGCCTTCGCCTGAAGCCGTTCATGCTTCGAGGCTGTCGTCAGTCTTCAACCCAAGCTTGAAGTCACTGACTTTATAAGCAGATTTTTATCACCACGCCGAACTGTAGCACATCACGGCCATTGGCTCAATAGGCCTTATCAAGCTTTGTAGTTTTAACGTTGAAATAGTTTTGGTGTGATGATCGGATTTGAAGTTTTTGGTGGAGAGATTAAGGAAGAATTCTGACTGTTGAAGCTTTCAGTGGCGGCGCTCGAGAATGAAACCCTTAGGGTTAGCTGAAATGAGTATTTATAGGGTGTCTCGATTTATAAAATATTATTATACGAAACTTCGTCCTAAAGTAATGTGGTAAAACTGCTACAAACGATTTCTGTCTTCCCATAAAAAGGCTAATCTTAGTGTAAAAAGGTATTCCGGACACATTGGGACAAGTTTCGTCGAATTCCGGTATCGCTTGAAAAAAATTTCCTTCATAAAACCAGAAATAAGCACGCGTTTAATTTTTCCACGACCACCAGATAAACCAAATTAACTTGAAACTTTGAAATCTTACAATAGTTTTTCAATACGAACCCAACGGCACCAGTTTCGTCGCATTCTGAGACTGTTTCCGCAGTAGGCTATTTTTACCACACCGCAATGCCATTCTGAACACCAAATTTGCCGGTCTCTAAAAATAACAAACTATATACCTACCTTGACTATAATCGACGCTACGAACTCAATGGAACCGGTTTTGTGGCTTAATTCGATCGTCTGCTCCAGTTATGCTCAAATATCTCTCTATTTAATTAAATACACGCTATGGAAAATGAACGGGCGTTTTCAGCTACTGTGGTCACCTACGACATCGGTTTGCCACGCGGATTGATTTTCTAACAATAATTTAACAATATGGTTCCAATGGAACTGGTTTCGCTGAAAACTGAGACTGTTTGCAAAATGGCTATTTTTAACGCTATAAAAATATCGAATAAATATTAATTAAATTCCAAATAATTCGAATAAATCAAAATAAATGATTTTCAACATATATATCCAAGCAAAATATATATACAATTCTAAATGTAATTCATACAACTCAATATCGTTAATTTTGAGTTAAATGATTTAAAATTTCCCTTTTAAATATGTAAAATAACGCTATATTTTAATAGCGATTTCCATAGCGACTATTTCAAAATTTGATTTGGCCATAAATAACAATCTATAACACAGAATCTGGATTTTTCTCTTTTATATGAAAATTATCATCAATACGCTTCCAGCGTTTCTTGTTTCATAGAAATCCGACTTATATCGGATCCTGTATATTCAGTTGAAGTTCAAAACTCGAATTTACGAACTGCATGCCATTTTCAAGCTCGATTTATAATTATATAAATATATAACGTTCGAACTTCGTTTAAATAACGAATTAAATATTAAATTCCATCGATATTCCAAATAAAATATTTAAAACTAATTTAAATATTCAGATTCAAATGGTCGAAAAACATGGGTCGTTACAGACTATGTGTTTGACATTGGATTTTATTCTGTGTTGATTGATCTCTATTAAATAAACATCTGTTTGGCAGCGGAGAATTTATTCTCTTGCTTAACGCCCTTCTCTGAGACGTACGAGCTCAGAGGTTGTATATCGATGGACATCAGTCGCATGGAGTGAATTGCCTGTGTGTCATGCCTAAGTGGCAGATGATCAAGGCTTCTGTTGAAAACAAAGTCTTGTGGTTGATGATCAAAGAACGGCCTGTGTGGCAAAGCTTTGTGTATAACGTGAATTCGCGAGCCTCACACCTCGGTATGAGTCAAAAACGGGATATGGACCGTTGGGAGAACACGATGTTTCTTTCTAGCTATGGGTAATGTCAGTGACCTACCAGCCCTGACATTTATATACTTTTTACCTGTGTGGATGTTGGAATGCGAGGCGCCTCGAGTATATGGTTGCTAACTGGCACTATGTGAGCCGATGTACAGACCATTATATAGGTCCTATAGGACCGGGAAACGTGTGTTCAGGAATAACTAATCCTCCAAAGTTAGGTGAGGACCGGCCCAACCGATTGCAAGGATCGCTGTGTGTGGTCCTGGGACATTTGCTAGAGTGTCTCGAACAGAGAGGAGCTTGCCCCTTGCCTCGACTCATGACGGAATCCAATTTCCAATACATGACATTGCAGTTTTATTTGTAGAGCCTAGTATGGCGACATGATATATGGTACCCATGCCGTCTATGATTGATATTTATGATTGAAATTGTTTTGACACTATACACTTATAATAGTATCAAATGATTTGGTTTAAACGTACCAAGCATGTTTGGCTATTATAAGGGAAACCCCTATCCTCCGGCTTGCGTTGCATTGTGTGATGGGACCTGGGTCTTATAATAGCTTCATTTTTCCAAAAAGCATTGCACTATTTTGATATATGCACTAGTGTTCTTGGGAGGAAACCTTTTCCGTATTATACGGCGTGGTCCCCTGAACTACTCTCTTTTAAAGTAAAGTTTTAAATAACTGCTTTAGTTCTCACACCAGTCACATGACTAACCTTGAGTTTATTGTTTTAACCTAAACTCTGGGTGCTCCTATTTTCCACACGAGCAGCTAGTAGTTTTGGTTTTGCAGATTTATATTCACAAGATCCCTGATTTACATCTAGAACGATGCTCAGAAAGCTCTGTATCCGTGTATTACTTTTAGTTGTTTTTGTATTGTTTTTCCGCTGCTATGTAATTTATTGCAATCTCTGATATTTATCGAATATGTAATATTTATTCATACTCTATATATTCTTGTATTCTGATGGAATTGTTGTAATAAACAATGAAATGTTCTTCTGTTTGCATTCTGATTCGTCTTGTCCTCACAGTAATTCGTTCTTTCCTTACCGGGGAAGTTACGGGTTATGATAGTTGGTATCATAGCTTTGGTTTACAGAGCTCGAGAATAAGACACGTTAGAACCAAACGAAAGAATTCATCAGATATTGGATTAGCAATATCCCAATAAGGATAACTCGTTAGAGATAGGATCAGTAATATCTTAGAACGAGTGTGAAGAGTGAAATTTTTGGAATATAAAAATGAAAACAAACATTGTTTTGAAAGTTAAATTCAAGTATACGTATTTGAATATTTATTTGTATTGAATTTGGACAATCCAATATATAAAGATTTTGCATATACGCGTCATGAACGTATATTCGAAGTTTTAATATACTAGGTAGATATAGAATCACACTCTAGTCGCCCGGACATGGTCCTGATGATGAAGTATACCATCACCAGTATTTATTTTCGAGTGACGAAAGTGAGATTTCTATATATTTCCATTAGACTGGTGTGAGAACCAAAACTAGATAGGGTTTATTGTTGTGATTTGGCATCAAAAACCTGATTTTCTGTATATGTATCAAAGTTATGTGTTTGAAATTCTAATTTATTAATTGATTGCTAGTTGTGTTGTTTGGTTATTGTTTGATTAATTAAAGGTTGAACCTTTAGCCAAATTAAACCGAATATTGAACTGTATTGAAAAATGATTACAACTGCATGCATGTACATACACACACATACATACATACATACATATATATATATATATATATATGAACAGGTCATAGAAAAGAGGCTAGAGCAGAAGAATAAAATTGTTTACCCGACAAATAGGTACATGTTTACAAATTTATTGGGTTTGGATGATTTTATGAGCCGATTGGCTAGCCGCTTGGCTGTTTCTTTTTCTTTTTGCATTAATGAGGGCCATGGGAGGCTATTTGAAATATCCCGAAGTCCCCGGTGCAGGGGAGGTTATGGAGAATTTTTTTTGAAAATTTAGGGTGTTAGCAATTTTTTTTTGAAAAATTTGGAAGGTTCTTAGAAACTGAAAAGTTAAAGAACTTAAGCCATAAAGAAAATAATGTAAGTAGAGTTGATTAGTTAAACAACTTTCAGCTTCGTTCCTTTTCGGGGACGAAAAGTTTTAAGTGGGGGAGATTGTAAAAACCCGGAAAATCCGAGCCAGTTTAAAATTTTTATTTTGGCAATTTTGATGAATTTTGAATATTTAAAATGAATTATTTTAAATAATAACGACCAAAAATTTATTTTGTATAGAATTTGAACCTATATATTTATATAAATCGTCGTTAGAATATAAATATTTATTTTCAATTATAAAAGGAATTGAAAATGGCGTGGTAGTTCGATAATTCGATTTCAAAGTTCAAATGAATGTACCGGGTGCAAAATAAACCGGATTTTGGCGAAACCAAAAATATTAGAATCTAATTAAGAATATCTTTCCAACGAATCCGAAAAATTGAAATTTCATAGCGGGAATCAAAAGATACGTCTTGAAACTTCAGAATAGTCGCTATGGAATTCTAGCCCTTAAAAATGGAAATTTTGCAAACGACCTCCATTTTCGACGAAACCACTTTTGTTGGATCCGGGATGTCAAGTTATTGCTAGATTCCAAAATTCTTAATTTTTTGAATCAATATGTGAGCGTGGCAAAGGAAAACGCATTTGACTAGTTTCCATCAATTTCGATCAACCTAAAATTGGCCATTTTCAAGCGGTTTCAGAATTCGATGAAATTAGTTTTGTTAGGACCGTATCGTCAATACAAAGCTAGAAAATAATTTTTGGGAATTTTTAGAGCCCGTATGTGGCCCCGGTAAATTGAAATGCGTGTTCAAATTCAATATATAGAGCTATATTTTGATTTTGACAAAAGCTGGTCGAAACGATCGAATCAGCTTACGATACATATCTCATTGTGTTCGGAATGGGGGTAATTAGCTATGGATGACAGTCGGTGGGTTCGATTTCGAGTTAGAAATAAAAAGTAACTTTTTGAAATAAAAATAAATAAAAATATATATTATTATATAATGGAGCCCCCTTATACTCTCTTCCCTTTCCCTTTTCTTTCTGAACCCGTGGAAAATAAAAATAAAAAAAATAAAAAAAGGGGGAAATCGCGTCGCCCCCCCTCCCCCACATCTGCCGTCGCCGCCGCTTCTTCTTCTTCCTTCTCCTTCGGCCGTTCTCCTTCCCTTCAGCCTCCTCCCCCTTCCTTCCCCTCTCGATTTGAAGCCGCGCCCCCCTTTATGTCCCCAAAACCGACGCCAGCGCCACCTCCGGCCAATGGGGCCCCACCGCTGACGCTCAGGCGCGCCCACACCCCCTCCGACGAACCCTAGCAGCCCTCTTTCCCCTTCAAACGGTGAGTTTTCACTGATTTCTCTTTATTTTATTTAATGATTTAGTTTATAAAATAGAACAAGTATGATTTTCAGTTAACGAATAAAACTAGATCTTTATTTGGATGATTTTAGGATAAAGATTTCATTTTTATTTATATGGTTTATAGAAAAAGATGAGATTTTTAAATAATAAAATGTAAAGATTATATTTTTATTCATGGAAAGATTATATTTTTATATAGTAGAGAACATAAAAATATTCTTTTATATGAAGTAGCAAAGGAAAAATATGATTTTTCTTTGATTGAATCGAAAGTTAAAAATATAATTTATATAAGCATGAAGTTAAAAATATAATTTTTATATAAGTATGATAATAAAAATATGATTTTTATTAGATGTGAAGAATAAAATACGATTTTTATATTATATAACTAGTAATAATTTGATCTTTATATTTGTAGCGAAATAAAAATTTGATTTTTATTATATTACTAACGAGATAAAAATGGAATTTTTAACTATATAGTAGTGGTATAAAAATAGAATTTTTATATACATAGCAACAATATAAAAATGTGATTTTTATATATGTAGTGGCTACGGACGGTGAAATTGACAAAAGGCGAGCACGACAAAGATTTCTACATATGAAGAGTCGTGGCATTTGGTTTAGCTTGTCGGTGAGAACTTCTCACTTTAAATCTTGTTTTTCTAGTTAAATCATATACTAGGATGCAGACGGTGCTTAGCAGCACCCGGCACCTGTCGTCCACAGACCATGGACGACTTGTATGCTTGTTTGATGTGTTATGAAGTTTGTGTGTGATGTTGTTGTGAAATGAATGAAAATAAATATTCATGTGTTGAAATAAATTAATTATCGTTAAAAATATATTTTTTAACGTGAATGTGAAGAAATAAATATTCATTTACAAATCAGACGATTTGTTTATGTATACCTATTTGAAAGACATTGATTGGGATAATAAATTTTACACGTCGCCCAACTGCACAAATAATATTCATTGTTTGTTGATTTGAAACCCCACACGGGTGTTGGGATGATATTTGACGTACACGAATCCCAATTGTTTAGTGGTATGTCGATCGTTTGATTGACAGACTGTATGAGCGTCAATTAGTTATATCTAATGCTTATGCAGTTGTGTGGTGTACTTTGGATGATGATTGATTATTTATCGTTGCTATTATATACATGTGTTGTATGGAATCCATATGATTAACATTATATGGTAATTGATTGGGCCTCATTCCAATTGGGAAAATAAAGAATATTATAAAATATAGATTTATGTGTTGAATAGAATAAAGAATATTCATGTGTTGAATAAAATATATATTCACGTGTTGAATGAAATATATATTCATGTGTTGAGTAAAATATGTTAAAAAATAAATTTTACATCTTTATCAAATTTTTATAAAATATAATAAATAACAAAAATAGTCATGTGTTGACAGTACTCATGTGTTGAGAATATTCATGTGTTGAAAAAAATATAGATTTATGTGTTGAATAGAATAAATATTCATTTGTTGAATAGTATAACGAAGTTATTGAAATATATAAATACCTTTATCGTAACTCATGCCGATCCTCCAAGCACTGAAAACACTGGATAGTTATTAGAAAGAAATTAGAGGGTGAGATTAGAAAGAAAGAAATATTAGAATAGAAGATGAAGAAGAAGAAACAACACAACATAGAGTCTCACATCGCAGTGGAACAAAATATAATACAGAAATAAGTCTTTATTGAAAACTTTAAAAATACTTACAGTATCAGAGTACATCACACCACGGAACAGTTATAATATCCTGTTCCCATATACAACACACAGCGGAATAGTAGCTATATAATATCATACGTCTAAACATCTCCAGCTCGCCTCTGGACTTCACAGCATTCGATAACCTGAACCTGTACACCCCGGGCTAACCCGAGCATTTACAAAAGACTGGGTCAGTTTGGTGAACCAGAGTGAGATAAACTCGCACAGTATTAAGGGTAAATCATCCAACATGATTTTAAAGTTCGAAATCTTTTCAAAAGAAATGGGTAATCGTAAGACCAAATCCACACATAAACACGGACGGTTTTTACCTTACGATAACCCAAAATAGTTTTGAAACCAATATCTTGTCTGATGTTATAATATTGTCTAAATACAAGTAAATAGAAATCTAGTAGAACGCTTGCATCTCACGCTCCACATATATAATATACAATCAAAACCGCGGGCGCTTATTGGAGATTGGATTCCAACTATGACAAGGTATCGGACCACCTGCCGATACTGTATCTCTAGAGGCGAATGCAGTGGGTTCAACAAGGACATCTTGCAACTCGACTCTCACATGACCGACCACTCATTTCACTTGAGTGTATCGAATGTATATCACTGACGGTTGGGATGAGCAACCGTCTCCCGGAAAGGGACAACATCGAATACAGATTAAAGAAGTAAATAGGATTTTCTCTAGATAGGTTATTATACACCCTAATGGAAGCGACCCACATAGCCATGCTGCCTGTCCGATTTTTTTGTCATTTCCCGGTTGATGAGGATTGAGGTCAGAGTTTATTTTTTTGAAACATCTGATCACCATCTACTTTGAATGCCACATCGTCAGATCCGTCGGATATCACTAATTGACGCCTACAAAAATACTCTAGTCCGAAGCTAAGAGAACGGCAATTCTCCGCCAACAACTATAGCACGTTTGAAGGAATCAACGTACGTGATCCTTTGGAAATACTCTGTCAGACATCCATCCATACAAGTCATCCAGGAACAGGATGAACCGAAGGCACTCTCCTACCGCATCCAATATAGGAATCACCCCATGGATCAGTAGCGAGAAGTCCTTGCAACCTGTAGATTCCTACCACGACAGAATCACAACTTATCTCTGCTTGCCAGGCAGAGTATATTAGCGGTTCTTCCGTTTATGAAAATTCACGGTCTTCAATGCTCCAACTCGATCATCTTTTGATATCTTCACGTATTTGTTGGTCGGAATGTTTTTCGAATATAAATTTGATCCCGGTCTTTCCATACCAACAATCGTATTGGACAGATTTTATGAAGACCCGTAACTTCCCCGGTGAGGAAATAAAGGATACTTGGAGAACAACACACAAAAGAACGAAGATAGAAGAACATTTCATTGTTAATTACAACAATTTCATCAGATTACAAGAATATATAGAGTATGAATGAATAAAATACATTCGATAAATATCAGAGATCACAATGAATTACATAGCAGCGGAAAATAATACAATACACAACTGAAAGAGATATACAAATACAGAGCTTTCCGGATATCATTCCAGCTATAAACCAGGTTCCTGTGGATATAAATTTGCAAAACCAAAACTACTAGCTGCCCGTGTCAAAATAAGGGCACCCAGAGTTTAAGTTAAAACAATAAACTGTAGGTCAGTCATGGGACTGGTGTGAGAACTAAAATAGTTATTAATCTTTATTTTAAAGTTAGGTAAATCAAGGGACCACGCCGTATGACACGGAACGGGTTTCCTCCCAAGAATACCAGTGCATAAAACAGCAGCGCAATGCTAAATAAAGAACAATGAAGCTTTTATAAGACCCAAGTCCCATCACACAATGCAACACAAGCCGGAGGATAGGTTTTTACCTTATAATAGCCAAAGAATGCTTGATACGCTAAAAACAAATCATTTGATACTATTATAAGTGCATACTGTATAAAACAATTTCAATCATAAGTATCAATCATAGACGACATAAGTGCACCCATACCACTATGTCGCCATACTAGGTTCTTCAAATAAAACCGCAAAGTCACGTATTGGAAGTTGGATTTCCATCTGTGAACCGAGGCAAAAGATAGTCCTCTACCGATTCGAGACTGTCTAGCCCGAGTCTCCGGATCATAGCTCGAGTGACCCTTGGATCGTCAGGGCCGGTCCACCGATGTGGATTAAAATGCCTGAACACTGTGTTTCACCTCCCTTTGGGGCGTAAATGAGCCAACAAATGACTCCATCGGCTCCACTTAGTCACCGATATATCCGAGGCACCTCGCAACAGCAACAACCATATAAGTCAAACTCATCATGGCGTGTCAAACCACTGACGCCACTTCTAGCTAGAAAGAAACGCATGTCCTCCCTAAGATCCTCTCCCGTTTCTGGTTCACAACCGGGGTGTGAGGCCCGCGAATCAATGCTACACAAAGCTATGCCACACAGGCCATGCTTTGATCATCAACCACAAGACTCTGCTTTTCAACAGAAGCCTTGATCATATTGCCACTTAGGCCTGCCACATAGGCAATTCACTCCATGCATTTGATATCCATCAATATATAACCTCTGAGCTCGTATGTCTCAGAGAAGGCGTTAAGCAAGAGAATAAATTCTCCACCGCTACACAGATATATATTTAATAGAAATCAATCACACAGAATAAAATCCAATGTCAGACACATAGTCCATTTACAATTCCGTTCTGGGTCTGAACGAAACCAGAGGCACCTTGTACCTCGCATATCCATCGATCTCCAAGTACGTCTAGACGACTACTAACTGGTTCCCTCCTCTTGGGTGTACGGCCCAATCAAGATCATCAGTAATCACCCAAACGACGTGAAGACCTCCAGTCTTCAACCACCGTCTTCATCTTCGACTTATCGTCGTATCAGTTATTCAGAATGGGATAAACCCGGTCTTTCCGAATAACTCGCGTATATAATAAACAAGTGTTACACAAACACAACATACGCCTTATTCCAATTCATCAGTCACTAACCGTAAATTAGTAAGGGAACAATTCCCCAAATATTAACCCCGAAGGCCGAAACCAACATCAGATCAATACCCAGGAAACCATTCATTTTAACTAATCTTCAGTTAGTTGCTAAATTTCACATTCTTAGGGATAGGTTCCCATTAATTTTATCAAAGATAAATTGTTTAAATTTATTCTTTAATCTTCTTTTGAATATCAATTCAACTAGTCGGGATTAGGAACCACACCGAAGTAATCATTTATTTTATTTCCCAACCGCAACCTATTTATCCCATGAAGTAAAACTGGTCATACTTCATATCTAACACCACGGTGTTATCGGTAAATTCAATTACCATTTCACGTTCAAATCTAATTAAAGATTTAACTATTGCCTGGAGCAAAACTGGTGATACTCCATTCTCGATCTTTTCAATCTAATTAAAGATTCATTAAAACTCCACTTGGTTTTAATCTTCCTGTCTTTAGCTGGGTTAAAAAATCAATTTCATTTAAAACGCGGTTCACGATAAACCCAAAATCACATTTCATTCTATCAGCCTTTAACCGTAAAATAGCAAGTGAGCAATTCCCAAAGTATTAACCCCGAAGGCCGAAACCAGCATCAGATCAATACCCAAGAAACCATTCAACTTAACTAATCTCCAGTTAGTATTTGATTTTCTTAACTCAATTGGGTCTAAGAACAGTATTATTGAAGATACCGTTCACGACAACCCAAAATCACATTCCATTAATTATCGGGTTAAAGAACAAGTGTTATTTAAAACACCGTTCACGATAAACCCAAAAATCAATTCAAATTCAAATCCAATTAAATACCATTTAATTGGTACACTTCATTAAATCTAAATAAAAATATTTAATCTTTTTCTCAACTGGGTTTAAGAACAGTGTTAATGAAGACACCATTCACGACAAACCCAAATCACATTTGATATTAAATACAAGGCTCTGAATAGAAAATATATCGGCTTATATTCAATATCAAATTCTACGACCAACAAATATCGTATTGGAAATAACGATATAAATATATCTTTCAAATTTCCATAACACTATCTGTATAATCACGAAATACGACATCGAAATATTCCAAAGATAGTTTCGATTCAAATCCATTCCGATTCAATTATTGGAAATTCTGGTTATTTTCCAAAAACTATTTCAAATCCACTTTATTTATTTTAAAAATAAATAGAATTATAATTCTAGTTCAAAACTAGTTCATTTCGATAAAAATCTGTTTTTATCTTTTCAAATTTGGAATTTTTCATCCCAATTCTTCACAAATCATTTCTTATGATTTTACACAAATTATAACTATTTTTAATAATTTTATCAAGGCCCGTACAGTCGATTTCCATCAACGGCCATCGAACTGCACTTACAACGACCTTTTCCAAATTTGATTTGGACATAATTCCAAGTCCAACCATTAGATTTCTAATTTCTAATATTCTTTAGGAAGCTCTATTCGATAAGAACCCAAAGGTTCCGGTTTTAGGAGAATTCGATGGTCGGATCTCCCGTAATGTCCACTCGAAGTCAATGGTCGAAATTCACGAACTGCCGCGGCGTGGCGCGTTCTATTCAGGACATTATATATATATATATAAATATAATATATTATATATATTTCGTCGATTTCCTTTTAAAACGTATTTTATAAATCGTTTTAAATTCATTTTGAAAGCGATTTCAACTTCATATTCAATTTTGAATCAAAATTGAATATTCCACATCATCGATATACAAATGATAAGATTTTCAAAACATTATATTTTGAAATCACTTTCTTTTCTATACTCATTATAAAAATGAATAAAATCGATAAAAATGTCGTTCACGTCAAAATGGCGTCAATCTAATCAACACGGCTTTTATTCAACACATGAATGTTTTCAATTCAACATGAATTTATTTTCTATTCAACACATGAATTTATTTTCTATTCAACACATGAATTTATTTTCTAAATTGGAATGAGGCCAAATCAATTACCATATAATGTTTATTATATGGATTCCCTACAACATATGTATATAACAGCAACAATAAATCATCAACCATCATCCAGAGTGCACAACACAACTGCATAAGCATTAAATATCAATAATTAACACTTACACGGTCTGTCAACCAATCGGTCGACATACTACTAAACAATTGAGATTCGTGTACGTCAATATTATCCCAACACCTGTGTGGGGTTTCAAATCAACAAATACATATTTTATTTGTGCGGTTGGGCGATGTGTAAAATTTATCGTCCCAATCAATATCAATCAAATCAGTGTATATAAACAAGTCTCCGATTTACACATTAAAAATCATATTTTTAACTATAAAGTATTTTCCACTATAAAATATTTTATTTCATTCACCATCACACAATCAAATTTCACTACACAGCAATCAAACAAACAAGCCATCCATGGTATGTGGACGACGGGTGTCAGGTGCTACTAAGCACCGTCTGCATCCTAGTATATATTTCAAACTAGAAATAAATTAAAGGTGAGGAGTTCTCACCGAAAAGCTAAACCAAACGCCACGACTCTTCGTATGTATGAAGTCTTCACCGTGCTTCTAACGAGATTTGTTCCATGCAGTTCATAATAAAAATCACGTTTTTATTTCAATTCTAAAAATTATATTTTTACTTTCGATGTAAACAATATAAAGATCGAATTTTTATCGCTACTTCATATATATAAAAATCGAATTTTTATATTCTCTATTATATAAAAAAAGATCATATTTTTAATTTGCTACTATATAGATAAAAATTATATTTTTATAACGGTGCTCATATAATAAAGATTATATTTTTATGCTTCTACTACATATATACAAATCACAATTTTCTTTTCTACCATTCAAACAATAAAAATCCAATTTTTCTTTGCTCTTTACATAAACAAAAATCTAATTTTTATCTCACTTATTCTAAAAATAAAAGCCACACTTTTGTAAGACATATAAATAAAAATCAAGATTTTCATTCTAAAATAGTTTGTATAAAATTCCTTTGTCACATAATGATTTTATTAACATAAAAAAATCGACTATTCGAATTTAAATGGATTAAACAAAAAACTCACCTTTTTCATTGTAAAAATCGGATTTTGATGCTGTAGGGGGGTCCACATCTGCATTGGCGATGGAGAAGGAGTGCAGGTGGTTGGGGGGCGACGGCATCCTTCCAAGTCGTGGCGGCCGAGCTGCAGGCGGGCCCAGGGGCGTTAGCGATCTCGATTTGGGCATTCAGAAGAGGGACGTTGATTTTATTGGAAGGGGGAAGCTGACGTCGGGACTGGGGGGCCTTCACCGGAGGCAGCGGTGGCGCGGAGAGGGGGGGATGTGGGCTGGAGCGTGTCGGCGGCGGAGGGGGCTAGGGCACGATCGATTTAGGTTTTTTTTCGTTGAAGGAAACTGTTGGGGAGAGAGAATGAAGAGAGGGGATTATTATATATATTAAATTTATTAATATTTTATTCAATATAAGTCGATTCCACATTCGATCTCCAAATGAAGCTCAACGATTTTCGCCCATAGCACATTACCCCCATTTCAAACACAATAGGATATGTATCGTAAGCCAGTTCGGCTGTTTCGATCAGTTTCCATCAAAATCAAAATATAAATATATATATTGAATTTGAACGCACATTTCAATTTACTAGGGCCACATACGGACTTTAAAAATTCCCAAAAAATTATTTCTAGTTTCGTATTGACGATACGGTCCTAACAAAACTAGTTTCGTCAAATTCTAAGACCGTTTGAAAAATGGCCATTTTCCAGTCGATTAAATTCAACTAAAATGGTCAAAACATGTTTAACTACACCACGCTCACATATTGATTCAGAAAATTATGAATTTTGGAATCTAGCAATAACTTGACATCCCGGATCCAACAAAAGTGGTTTCGTCGAAAACAGAGGTCGTTTGCAAAATTTCCATTTTTAAGGGCTAGAATTCCATAATGACTATTCTGGATTTTCAACTGGACGTATCTTTTGATTCCCGCATTGAAATTTTGATTTTTCGGATTCGTTGGAAAGATATTCTCAAATAGATTCTATTATTTTTGGTTTCACTAAAATCCGGTTTATTTGGAATCATGTACGTTCATTTGTAGTTTGAAATCGAATTTTCGAACTACCATGCCATTTTCAATTCCTTTTATAACTTAAAATAAATATTTATATTCTAATGACGATCTATATAAATATATACGTTCTAATTCTATTCAAAATAAATTTCTCGTCGTTATTATTTAAAATAATTCATTTTAAATACTCAAAATTCACTAAAATTTACAAAATAAAAAATTTAAATTGGCTTAGATTTCCGGGTTATTACAGATTTGATAGTCGGTGATTTAACTATCAAAATATACAGTGTTTCAATCATGACACTCCAATGAGTTCACTGGTTCAGTATTCGGTATCACTTGGCCTTTAACTTTAAACAAACTAGTTCACTTCTGCTTAATTAAAACTCCTAACTCTTTAATCTTTAGAAATACGATAATTGAATTCTTAATTAATTTACCAATGTTCTCAACACCATTTCTTATTATTTAAAACATGGGAAATCCATTCAACTCATTTTTTTCTTTAAATAGCGTTACATAATATCTTGTATTCCATTATCGAAACCATACTAACATTGATTTGTATAGAATAAAACTAACTTTACATTTTCTTTACTTTGATCTCTCGTTATATATATTTTCCAATTCTCACTAATGTTACATTATTTCACTAACGGAAATAATGAACCATCACTAACCTCTTTTATGATTACCAACTAATATCATCTTCAGATAATCCTGATGTTGTTCAAGTTGGGGTATTTTAATTACCTCTCAGACCTTGATCAACAACGTTCATATCCTCAGATAAATTTAAGTTGTAATCAAACTCATATTTCATTCACGTCTTAAAACAAATTCCATTATAAATTTGGTTTGGTTATACAACCCTACGACCCACTTCTTTATCTCAAGTACACTTTTACCAATCTCCTTTCAAATCTATTCAACCATTTCTCACTTTTGAAATCTTATTTAAGATTTCCCCTTTTACTTGATCCAAGTATTCTTTAAATTAAGCCCTCGTATCCGCTTACCATACTCTTAATAACTTTGTTATAAAAATTCGGGTTTTAAATATAAAACCCATTTATAAATTCCTTTCACCATTCACTTTGATTATATTTCACCATCAATCCCTTTTAATTCATTCCCATTTAAAAAGTTAATTTCCGAATCATCATTTATTACAAAAAAATAACTTATTTCAATCATTAACCATTTCAATAGTTAATTCCTTTATTAACTAGATTAAATAGTAAATCCCTTTTAAAACCTTATTTAAATTTAAACAATATTCATTTAACTATTTTAATCAAAACACATTAATTTGAAAATCAATTCCAATAATAAACAGTCGATTTAATTAACTCAAAACTCGATTATCTCGTTAATCAATTCCAATTAACCCTCACTTTAAATGAATCAAAAATATAATTAATTCAAATAATTCCATTAATTATTTCTTTTCAAAACAATTTATCAAAGTTTACTCACTTGATTCATTTCTTATTTTCATACTTGTAAATCTGATTAACATCAGAATTTACTTTGTAAAATAAATTATTAACAAATCGAAGTCTTAAATAAATAAAATATTTGTTTCTCTTTATTAACTTTTATTTGAAATAATATATTTCAAAATCTAACTCTAGTTATAAAATAAATTTTATAACTTCATCTCTATTGACTCACCTGGCGGTGAATCAATATTTATAAAACAATTGATTTTATAGGCCATACGCTTCCAAATACCCAACCAATATCACCCATTGGTTTAAACAAACATAGGTTGACTTTTCAGTAAATGATCACAAACCCAATCAATCACCAATCATGATAGTTCATATATGATATATGAAAATAAATAATATATTTGAGGGATCCGGTTGGGTCCCTCCAACCTGTTCCTCCCTGTATACAAAATGGTTATCATAAACCAGATGATTCAGTTTTATTTAACTGATAACAATACATAACGACCATTAACATTAAACAATTCACAAGCGATTCAAACAATTCAAACAATTTAAATACGTTTATTTTGTAAACGTGACCAACCAAGGTGAGTTACCTTTATTGGAACCAATCGTTAAAATAACGATTTGGTGTTTTACTGAAACTAAACAACAGTTTAATTTCATCAGTTAAATCAACAATCAAATGTATAACTAGTAAACAGGCAACCATCAACAAGCATAGCACACAAAATAAAAACCCAATTTATATAAAATATAAATGGGAAAAATACTGAGTTAGTTTAACTCACCTTAATCTGATCTGTTTCTGAAACTGTCCGGTTACAATTAAATTAAACAGTTGCTTAATTTAATTATAAATCCCCGTCATTCCCAATTCTGTTCAGATCGGTTCTAGAATATAAATCTCATTACCACGATCCCACTGCCTTTAGCCTTGTTGGATTCTGTGAACCTGACACAAGTTATTATCATTTTATTATATACGTCTTTTAAATTCTAAAACCATTAACTTCCAATTATTATTTTTTCCTCTTCTTACTTTGTTTTGTTTAGAAATTTGGTCTGATCTTCATGACCATTCATTACAGGCCAATGACCAACACTTCTCCCTTCACGCCCCCTAAGAACAAACGGTCAACCCATTTTAATCCTCTTCCCAGCCCCGTTCAAAAACCACGGTACCACGTTGCCCGAAACCTATGCAAGAATAATAGTTAATAAGATTTTCCCTTTAACAATTATCCCTTATATGTATTAACGTTAACCTTTTATTACTTCTGTTATCACATAACATGGCTGAGTATAATCGAAACCCAGGCTTATCAAAATCCTGTTGCTACTTTGCGGTTTTGACTTACAGCGTTCTCCAAGTTGAAATGCCCAATCCCTTTCGATTTGCAATGTCCTCATTCCTTTGCTGTCGCTCATCCTTTGAATTAATTCAAGGCACCCTCTTCCATTCTATATATTGCTTCACTAAACAATACCAACGCTCGACCCCCGTTCCTCAATGCTGCACCAAAGCCTGGCTACCGAAGGCTCATCCAAACCGTCCTACTGCCGCGCTTAGGCGTCTCTCGCCTTCGCCTGAGGCCGTTCGTGCTTCGAGGCTGTCGTCAGTCTTCAACCCAAGCTTGAAGTCACTGACTTTATAAGCAGATTTTTATCACCACGCCGAACTATAGCACATCATGGCTCAATAGGCCTTATCAAGCTTTGTAGTTTTAACGTTGAAATAGTTTTGGATTGATGATCAGATTTGAAGTTTTTGGTGGAGAGATTAAGGAAGAATTCTGACTGTTGAAGCTTTCAGTGGCGGCGCTCGAGAATGAAACCCTTAGGGTTAGCTAAAATGAGTATTTATAGGGTGTCTCGATTTATAAAATATTATTATACGAAATTTCGTCCTAAAGTAATGCGGTAAAACTGCTACAAACGATTTCTGTCTTCCCATAAAAAGGCTAATCTTAGTGTAAAAAGGTATTCCGGACCCATTGGGACAAGTTTCGTCGAATTCCGATATCGTTTGAAAAAATTTCCTTCATAAAACCAGAAATAAACACGTGCTTAATTTTTCCACGACCACCAGATAAACCAAATTAAATTGAAACTTTTAAATCTTACAATAGTTTTTCAATACTAACCCAACGGCACCAGTTTCGTCGCATTCTGAGACTGTTTCCCCGGTAGGCTATTTTTACCGCACCGCAATGCCATTCTGAACACCAAATTTGCCATTCTCTAAAAATAACAAACTATATACCTACCCTAACTATAATCGACGCTACGAACTCAATCGGTTTCGTGGCTTAATTCGACCGTCTGCTCCAGTTATGCTCAAATATCTCTCTATTTAATTAAATACACGCTATGGAAAATGAACGGGCGTTTTCAGCTACCGTGGTCACCTACGACTTTGGTTTGCCACACGGTTTGATTTTCTAATAATAATTTGACGATATGGTTTCAATGGAACTGGTTTCGCTGAAAACTGAGACTGTTTGCAAAATGGCTATTTTTAACGCTATAAATATATCTAATAAATATTAATTAAATTCCAAATGTTTCAAATAAATCAAAATAAAAGATTTTCAACATATATATCCAAGCAGAATATATATACAATTCTAAATGTAATTCATACAACTCAATATCGTTAATTTTGAGTAAAATGATTTAAATTTTCCCTTTTAAATATGTAAAATAACGCTATATTTTAATAACGATTTCCATAGCGACAATTTCAAAATTTGATTTGGCCATAACTAACAATCTATAACACGGAATCTGGATTTTTCTCTTTCATATGAAAATTATCATCAATACGCTTCCAGCGTTTCTTGTTTCATAGAAATCCGACTTATATCGGATCCTGTATATTCAGTTGAAGTTCAAAATTCGAATTTACGAACTGCATGCCATTTTCAAGCTCGATTTATAATTATATAAATATATAACGTTCGAACTTCGTTTAAATAACGAATTAAATATTAAATTCCGTTGATATTCCAAATAAAATATTTAAAACTAATTTAAATATTCAGATTCAAATGGTCGAAAAACACGGGTCGTTACAGACTGTGTGTCTGACATTGGATTTTATTCTGTGTTGATTGATCTCTATTAAATATACATCTGTTTGGTAGTGGAGAATTTATTCTCTTGCTTAACGCCCTGCTCTGAGACGTACGAGCTTAGAGGTTGTATATCGATGGACATCAGTCGCATGGAGTGAATTGCCTGTGTGGCATGCCTAAGTGGTAGATGATCAAGGCTTCTGTTGAAAAGCAAAGTCTTGTAGTTGATGATCAAAGCACGGCCTGTGTGGCGTAGCTTTGTGTATAACATGAATTCGCGAGTCTCACACCTCGGTATGAGTCAAAAAGGGGATACGGACCGTTAGGAAAACACGGTGTTTCTTTCTAGCTATGGGTAATGTCAGTTACCTACCAGCCCTGACATTTATATACTTTTTACCTATGTGGATGTTGGAATGCGAGGTGCCTCGAATATATGGTCGGTAACTAGCACTATGCGAGCCGATGTACAGACCATTATATAGGTCCTATAGGACCGGGAAATGTGTGTTCAGGAATAACTAATCCTCCAAAGTTCGGTGAGGACCGGCCCAACTGATTCCAAGGATCGCTGTGCGTGGTCCTGAGACATTTGCTAGAGTGTCTCGAACGGAGAGGAGCTTGCCCCTTGCCTCGACTCATGATGGAATCCAATTTCCAATACATGACATTGCGGTTTTATTTGTAGAGCCTAGTATGCCGACATGATATATGGTACCCATGCCGTCTATGATTGATATTTATGATTGAAATTGTTTTGACACTATACACTTATAATAGTATCAAATTATTTGTTTTAAACGTACCAAGCATGTTTGGCTATTATAAGGGAAAACCCTATCCTCCGGCTTGCTTTGCATTGTGTGATGGGACCTGGGTCTTATAATAGCTTCATTTTTCCAAAAAGCATTGCGTTGTTTTGATATATGCACTAGTGTTCTTGGGAGGAAACCCGTTCCGTGTTATACGGCGTGGTCCCCTGAACTACTCCCTTTTAAAGTAAAGTTTTAAATAACTTTTTTAGTTCTCACACCAGTCACATGACTGACCTTGAGTTTATTGTTTTAACCTAAACTCTGAGTGCCCCTATTTTCCACACGAGCAGCTAGTAGTTTTGGTTTTGCAGATTTATATTCACAGGATTCTGATTTACAACTGGAACGATGCTCGGAAAGCTCTGTATCCGTGTATTACTTTCAGTTGTGTTTGTATTGTTTTTCCGCTGCTATGTAATTTATTGTAATCTCTGATATTTATCGAATGTGTAATATTTATTCATACTCTGTATATTTTTGTATTCTGATGGAACTGTTGTAATAAACAATGAAATGTTCTTCTGTTTGCATTCTGATTCGTCTTGTCCTCACAGTAATTCATTCTTTTCTTACCGGGGAAGTTACGGGTTATGACAGGGGGGCTTGCGAGGCGATGCAGATGGAGGGGGGTTTCGAAGATGGCATCGCGGCTTGAGGGGGCGCGGACCTGGACGGGCTGAGCGACGGATCGGGTTTTCTGGGATTGGGTTTTCAATGCAGGCAGATAAGAGGGAGCGGGAAGCGAGGAGGAGGGGAAGAAGGGGAGGGGGTTGGTCTCGTCGTCGGTCGCTGGAGGGGGTGCGATGACCGTCGACGTGGTCGTTGGAAGGGAGGCGGGATTTTGAAAAGGGGGGTGCGGTGACGTGGTGGCGGATCGGTGGAAGGGGGCTCCGTTCGATTAGAGATTTCGATTTTTTTATTTCTTTATAAAGATCTGACGGGAGAGAGAAGAGGGAGAAGGTATATAAATATATATATATTATTTAATTATTTAATTATTTCCAAAAGGTACCTTTTTATTTTGACCTCAAAACAAGACCCACCGCCTGTCGTCCCTAGCTAATCACCCCCATTTCGAACACAATGGGATATCCCACGTAAGCCAATTCGACTGTTTCGAACAATTTTCGTTAAGTTTAAAATATAAATCATTATATTTTAAATTCAAACACACATTTCAATTTACCGGGGTCACATACTGACTCTAAAAATTCCATAAAAATTATTTCTGGCTTCGTATTGACGGTATGGTCCTAACAAAACTAATTTCGTCGAATTCTGAGATCGTTTGAAAAATGACCATTTTCCACTCGATTAAAATCAAGTAAAACTGTTCAAACGTATTTTCCTTTTCCACACTCACATATTGATTCAGAAAATTATGAATTTTTAAACCTAGCAATAACTTGACATCACGGATCCAACAGAAGTGGTTTCGTCGAAAACCGAGGTCGTTTGCAAAATTTCCCTTTTTAAGGGCCAGAATTCCATAGCGACTATTCTGAATTTTCAACTGGGCATAACTTTTGATTCCCGCTATGAAATTTTGATTTTTCGGATTCATTGGAAAGATATTTTCAGTTAGATTCTAATATTTTTGGTTTTGCTAAAATCCGGTTTATTTTGAATCCTATACATTCATTTGAACTTTGAAATCAAAATTTCAAACTACCGCGCCATTTTCAATTCCTTTTATAATTAAAATAAAATATTTATATTCCGAAGATGATTCAAATAAATATATACGTTCTATTTCTATTCAAAATAAATTTCTCATCGTCATTATTTAAATAATTCATTTTTAATATTCAAAATTCATCAAAATTGCCAAAATAAAAATTATAAATTGGCTCGGATTTCCGAGTTATTACAGCTGGATTATGATTACTCCTGAATAATATGTTTCTCGATCCTTTTGGACCTATCTGGTCTGTCTGTCGACTGTGGTCTGTATGTCGACCATTTTGGCGTTGTGCAGCCATCTCCGAGGTACCTCACTTTCCAACATCCACGTAAGTAAATAACCTGGGTCCATACCAAGGCATCAATTCTAGCTAGAAGGAAACGCATGTCCTTTCTCTGCTTTCCTTCATCCCGCTTTTGGTTTGTACTGGGGAGTGAAGCTCGCGAATTAACGCCACACACAAAGCTAAACCATATAAGCTATGCTTTGGTCATCATCCACAAAGCTCTTCTTTTCAACAAAAGCTTTGATCCTTTCATCTCAGCATGCCACATTGTCAATCCATACTGTACCATTGAGTTCCACCAATGTATAACCTCTAAGCTCGTACGTCTCAAAGAAGGATGGTAAACTAAGAGAATAATTTCTCCACCACCAAGCAGATATACATTTAGTAAAGATCGAAGAATACAACACATAGTACAATGCCAGACATACAATCTAATTACAAGTCCGTTTTGGGGTCTAAAAGAAACCGAAGGCACCTTATTCCTCATCCCATATTTCCAATATAGGAGAGATGCCCTGGCATATCCGGTCGATCTCCGTCCGGATGACCACCACTTATTACCACGTCTTGGGTGTACCGCACAATCGAATATCAACAATCATCACAATAATGTGAAGATCTCCGGTCTTCAACCACCATCTTCACATCTTCGACTTTTATCTTCATATCAGTTATTCCGAATGAGTTAAACCCAGTCTTTCCGAATAACTCGCATATCTTATAATCAAGTGATATATAAACACATCATACACCTCATTCCAGTCTAGAATTTCTTTTATTCACATATTCTTATTACTGGGAATGGTTCCCATTAATCTTATCAAGGATTATCTCATTTAAACTTATTGTTTAGATCTTTCTTCAAAAACCATTGCAAAATATTTTGTAATATCTTTTCACAACTTAAACCAAATTAAGGTTTATAAGTTTTATCGGGATCAATGATCCTTATGCAAAAGATAACATTTCATATCGTTACCTCATTCCCATCCTATTCATCCCATGTAGAAAAACTGGTAGTACTCCTTATCAAACACCCATTGTGTTGTCAGTAACTTTATTTACCACTTTACGTTCCAAATCTAATTAAAGATTAAACTACCGCATGGAGTAAAACTGGTGGTACTCCATCTCGAACAATTCTCGAATTCGGTAAAAATTTAATTACCCCATTCACATTTCAATCTAATTGAGGATTCATTAAAACTCCACTTAGTTTTAATCTTTAAAATCATTATTTAATTATTACTCAACTATAGGAAATTAATCCTACCTTTACTTAGGTTTAAGAACAAATGTCATTTAAAACACCATTCACAATAAACCCAAAATCAACATCTATTCAAAATAGAATCTTCACGAAAATCATGATAGTATATAATCGATATAAATTTTCATAGCAAACTAATACAATAAGCGGATTAACAGCGAAGCCTTTTAAATTCCTTGAATAGTACATATCTTCTTCCACGGAGGTTCATCCTGATTATCATGAAATCGAATTTCTTCCAATTCCAATTTAGTATTTTAAATTGGAAAACTTTACTTTGGAAAATTTCCATTTAACCTTAATTAAAAGATTTATAAACCAAATCATAACTTAACTATTAATTGGGTTATAGAACAAATGTTATTTAAAACATCATTCACAATAAACCCAAAATCAACTTCAATTCCAATTAAATTTGGTGATTGGAAAACTTCCTTAATCTTAATTAAAAAGATTTATTTCACAAACTACATTTTCAATTAGGTTTAACAAAAGTGTTATTGAAGACATCATTCACGAAAAACCCAAAATCCAATTTGATATTAAATACAAGGCTATGAATAGAAATCACATCGGCTTATATTCAACATAAAATTCTAAAACCAACAGATATCGTACTGGGAATAACGATATCTATATCTTCCAAATTTCTTAACGAAATCCGTATAATCATGGAATCCAATATCCAAATATCCGAAGATTATTTCCATTGAACTCCCATCCAATTTACGTAATTTGGAAAATTCTGGTTATATCAAAACCATTCATAGTTCAATACGTTATTTAAAACCATTGAATTTTTACACTAGTTGTTAACTAGCCTATTCAGATAAAAATATCATTTACCTTTTCCAAATAGGAATATTTTTTCCAAAATCTTTTCTAATCAATTATTATGATTTAACATAATTTTTCCCTATTTTAAATCATTTGAAAATAACCCCATTCAGTTAAATGACGTTTCAGGCCATTTAGCTGCAATGGGCTATTTTTATTCAAATTTGAATTGAACATTTCACAAAATCTAATGCCTAAATATCAAATCTCTTATTATCATTTGAAAGATCTTTTCGATACGAACCCAATGTTCCAGTTTTAGGAGAATCCGACGGTCGGATCTCCCGTTATGTCAATTCATAGTTATGGGTTGAACTTCATGAACTGTCACTGCGCGACACGTCCTATTCAATCCTGAATCGATTTATAATTTAAACATAAACCAAATCGATTTTAAAATAATTTATAAATTATATAAATTATCTTCAACTACCATTTGAAATTCTGTTTCCATCCTTTATTTTCAAAATCAAGTATTTTCATATTTAGCCATTATATTATATATAATAGATTTCGTCGATTTCCATTCAAAATGTATTTTTATAAACATTTACAATCTCGTTTAAAACGATTTCAACTTCCACTTCAATTTTCAATCAAAATTGAACATTCCATATTATTATAATATTAAAATAATTATATTTTTAAAATGTCAGATTTTGAAATCCTAATTTTCCCGACGTTCATTATAAAAATAAATCAGATCGATAGAAAATTTTGTTTGAGTTGAAACATCATTTATTTACTTAACTTAACTTCGTATTTTGAAATTATTATTCGTTTCAAAATAAACTTGAAAAAGCCATGATTATATGAAAATTAATTCAAATCAATTGGTTTTCAGTTATTAATATTCATAGACATTCTAATATATTTTTTCCATCCAAAATCGGACATCAAAATTAAACTTCGATGGTTCACTAAATATTATATTAAAATATTCAAATTTGTTCCGGACTGGAATGAGATTCGACCAATTACCATATAATTTATCTATATGGATTTCATACATCACGTGTATTTAACAATAGTTATAAACAACTATTAAATATCAAGTTCACATCCAGAGTGCATCTACAACTATATAAGCGTTAAATAATTAAATAATGCTTATAACGGACTGTCAATTTATCGAATGACATACAACTACACACAAGGGAGATATGTGAACTAATTATTATCCCAAGACCCGTGTGGGGTTTTCATCCATCAACCAGTGATTATTATTTGCACACTTGGGCGATGTGTAAAATTATCGTCTCAATACCCAGATCGGGTTTGAATCACAATCCATATGAACTTAGCTACACATTTGGGAAACGTGTAGGTTACTTGTCATCCAAAAGGGGTTTCAACCATTATAAATAATATAATCGTTTTATTCAACAACACATATATTCATTGCTTAATCATAATAACATTAAAACTGTAAACATCCATCAGCCACAAAATAAACATTGCAATCACAGACAATCAATATATATTCCGTTATAAATAGAATAACTATAAAAATTAGTTAAGTGAGAGAGTTCTCACTTTGACCGGTTTCTAAAATCTTTAAACAACGATTTTTTCAATTGAATTAAACCACTTATTTAATTAAATTAAAAGTTCCAGATAGCTCCAATTCTGTCCAGAAATATTCCATCGCGTAGATCTGGATTTTACGGTTCCAACATATCATGGTTTGCTGAATTCTGACATCGTATGACAAAGATATTGATGTTATAAATTTCACTTAGATTTAAATTAATATATATATATATATATTAACTAATGATATAGTTAGTGCTAATTACATGCTTAGGGTCAATTAACCCCGTCGTCTTCGTTTATTTGCCTGGATCGAGAAACCCAACTTCGCCAATGAAAAACTCCACGTTGCACGCCACACGAGGCACCAGACATCGATCAAACTCCATGATGATGTCGGCCTTTGCCACGCCTACCTACGCCGTAAGTGGCGTTGAACTCGATGGCCCCTACATCCCTAGAGCCTGCTTCAAACGGTGGCACTTCAGTTACGAAATTCGAGAAAAATACACCCCCAAATCTGATCTCCACCATCGATGTTGTCGAGCTTGGAGAGGCGAACATTTTCTTAGTTGGAGGATTTTGCAATCAATCAATATATTGAAAGAATTTTGGAGGCAAGATAGGTAGTTATTAGCCATTAAACGATGAAATGGCGGCTGTTGAGGGTGTTGACCGTGCATAGAAAAGGCCTTAGAAATTTTTGAGTTTGACTCCCTTTTATATTATTATTTAAATTCTATTTGCTATTTCACAATGAAGTTTTGCGTCTGAACTCCAAATGAACCCTAACGACTATCGCTTTTAGCCAAATACTCCCAATTTCGGACATAATGGAATATGGTTCGTAAGCTAATTCGATCATTTTAATCAGCTTTTCTCAAAATTAAAATATACATCAATTTAACGTTCAACATTGAATTTCAATATGCATTTTAAATTTTCATTACATCGTACTAACTTTAAAAATTATGAAATTTAAAATCTTGTTATGTTTTACAAATACAGTTCTAATGAACTTGGTTTCGTTGAATTTGGAGATCGTTTGAGAATGCCTTATTTCTAGCTTTGAATTTTAACTGAATTTCAACAGGTATTTATATTTACATACTAATTCAAATTGACTTGAAATTTTAAACTGGATAATAATTTCACCTTCTGGATTCAATAAAATTGGTTTTGTCGAAAACGGAAGTCGTTTACAAAATGAGTATTTTTATGGTTATGTAATATAATAATAATATTATTAAATTCCAGAAAATTTCAAATTAAAAATAAAATCTTTTATTATTATTGTATATATCTAAATAAAAGATCATATAGTTGTAAAATAAACATACATGAGTTTTATAACCCTATGTCAAATTTTCCAATCAAACAGTTTTCACTTTGCATGAAAACCTTTTTATTTTATTTTAATAAATTGTTATGAATGATTTCATAGAAACTTTTGGAAATTTTAATTTGGACATAACTTACAGTTTATAACACGAAATCTCAATTTCTTATATTCATTAGAAAGATATTATTAAATTGATCCTAATGTTTCTTGATTTATTGAACTCCGACTTATTTTGAATTTTGTACATTCATATAAAGTTCAAAGCTAAATTTTCAAACTACCACGACATTACGAGTTCGTTTTAATTAAATTTTAAATTTATACGTTCGTTCTTACTTTTAAATAAATTTTAAGTCGTTAAATTCTCAAATTAAATCATTTTAAATTCTTACAATCCATTAAAATGAATTAAAAATCAAATTTTAAATTAACCAAAAATATGGGTTGTTACATGAGGAGAGGATGAATTTAGTTTGGTCTTTCAAACTATCACAACCCCTAGACCTGAAATAAGCTCTTTATCAAAAGGGTTACAAATTGTAGAGATTGTGTTTACATCTAATTCTTTTTGTTTAGAGGTAGTTTTGATAATGTGTAATAAAATAAAGAAATTAGAATCTATAAGAAAGAAATAAAGGAAGAGACTTTTTTTTACATAGCTTGGAAAAGACTTTTTTTTACGAAGCAAGGAAGAGAATTTCATTCATTCAGTATATTCGTTATCAGTTTCTATTACATTGGCCTTTTTTATATACAGGCCTTAGAGCTATTGATTTAACTAATCCCATAATGTGAGACTAAACAAAGAAATACAAAATCATATTTATTCTTGTATATTACAAAATAATGTACTCTTTTTCGTTATTTCAGATTTTTCACACTGTTTTTTCTTACTAAGGTTTTAACGAGGCATTACAATGATCAGAAAGTATCAAACACTATTTGATGCAGTAGATTATTGAAATATGCTGTATTATACTGCACTCTTTTTTCTTTATTAAGATTTTTCCCAAAGAGTTTTCTTAGTAAGGTTTTTAACGAGGCACTATCCTGATTCAGAAGTATCAAACTTCATTGAATGAAATGAGATATTAAAATATAACATTTTACTCATTTTCCTTCACTAAGATTTTTTTTCATTGAAATTCTCTTAGTAAGAGTTTTAATGACGCATTGTTTTGATATCACTTTTAGAAGGAATATCATTTTAATATGATATTTATACTCTCATACGTTGCACTCTTTTCCTCCTTCAAGGTTTTTCCCATGGGTTTTTCTAATAGAAGTTTCTTTCAATAAGACAACAGACAATAGTTGTATCAATTGAATGAATATATGCAAATAAGACAATAATAAAGGGGCAACAATCATCATATATGTTTCAAGAGGAACAACTTCAAGCTGGTAGAATATTCAAGATTTTAAAGACGCATAATCAGACTGGAGTATTGTAATATATAAGTGAATATGCTTTTGTATTTTTCTGTTTAATCCCACATCATGGGATAAGTTCAATCACTAGCACTAAGGCCTAGACATAAAGAAGCCAATGAAATAGATAATAAATATCTTGGATGAATAAAAGTCTCTTCCATTTATCTCTCCAATGAATTCTCATTTCTTTATTTTATAACACTATTACTGTTATAAATTTGATTATTTTATAAAGGGAAAGTCTAATTAAGAACAAAAATTTGATACAAATTAAAGGATACAACATCTTAATAATTGGAATGCCCTTTGATTTTCACCAATGATATGAGGACAAATTGATTCAGTCGTTGAGATTTTGTCCCCAAATTTATGTCAAAAATTTTGTGTTCAAATAGCTGCACCTTTTATAAGACTTAATTTACTCATATAATCTTAATTATTCTTTTGTAAAATTCAACTTAATTACAAATTTATAAAACATAGTAAACTTTTAAGCAATAATATATCAAAACATATATTATTTATTTTGTTATATAAAAATGTATAGTGTTGTTTTATTATTAATGAACATCAAAAGATGCTAAAATGGCTGCAGCTTTTATCTAAAATTTAACAATGAGGGTTGAAGATAGATTTCAACAATTATTAACATAATTTAGAACCCATATAAGATCAATCAAAATAGAGTTACCTTCTGTTATGTCAGCGTTAACATTAATTTCAACAATGTGTTGTTGTTAAAATGGCAGCTAACCAAATATAACAATATTTACAGTTGGTTGGAATCGTTGTTGGGTAGTATATATATTAGAAAACAATTTTAAAGTACATAAGATTCAAGGGACGTACATGACAGTTAAGAACTAAGATTGTAGTTATCATCACGTACATATTCACTTGGCGCAAGTGTTGTCAAGTATTAAAGTAGGAGCAGTCCAAGCTTTCAAACTCCATTAACGGTGCATTTGCGGTAAGCCGAAGCGGGGTATTTTAGTGGAGAACTTTAGCAGGGTATTCTAGTTAGTGGCGAATGTGTTTGCAGATTTTTAAAGGACCAATTTAATTATGTTTTTTTAATTTAATTGATTTATGGTTAATTTATTTATTTGTTTGTTTTTAATAAATAATATGTATCGATAATTTAAATAAATAAATTGAAAAATTATAAATTACTCTAATTCAGTTCAAGTCAACTTCGTGTTGAACCTATTGATTCAAATATTTTTTGATGAGGAAAGTAATCAATTAATTGATTTGATCAATCAATTAATTTGATTTGTATGAGAGGAAGGATGCTAATTATATTGTCAATCGATCAATTAATCAGTGAGGTATAAAAGAGGAAAGATATCCATTTTCCGTTGGTTGATTTTATAATGAAAAGAAATAAAATATATATTTTGGAGATATTTTAGGTCCAATTAGGGTATTCGATTAGGTCTTCTATTTGTCTATATAAGCAGCTTTTAGGTTTGGATTATTTGTATTATAAGAGGGAAAAAGTTATTTCTTTTGTTTGGGATTGAGATATCTTCTCAATCTTTTTAGGTTTTCTTTTGTAATCAATTGGTGGATTAATAAAGGTTTCATTGGAAGGAATCCATTTGTTTTTTTTCTTCTTCTCTCTTCTAAAATCTAATTGTATAGAGATCCTATGGAAACCCTAATAATTGATATCATAGCCTTCTACACAAATTTTTTGAAGAGTGCTTGAATATGGAGAAAATAATTATTGAAAAGCTTAATGGGAGAAATTGGGGATTATGGAAGACGAAAATTTTCTTTATCTTAATGATCTTCATCAACCATTAGAGAACAATGAGGAGAAACCTAGCAACTTATCTGAAGCGAAATTAGGGACTTTTGATAAGAACGCTGCTACGTCCATTTGGTGTTTTTTTTTTTTTTAATAATTTAGTATTTCATATTGTTATTAATGAAATATTTGCTTATGCAATATGAAAGAAATTACAAGTAGTTTATGCAAAAAACTATGCAAGCAAACAGGGCTCTTCTTATAAGAAGACTGGTGAATCTGAAGTTTAAGGAAGGTGGATAAATTGGAGAGCATCTTAATGATTTTTAGGAAATTGTAAATCAATTGGCTGTCTTTAATTTCAAAGTGGATGATGAAACACAATCTTTAATGTTGATGAGTTTATTACCAAAGAGTTAGGAAACACTTGTTGTTGCTGAACAACTCAATTTTGGATGGAGTCATTTCAATGGGTTCGATGGTTAACAACTTAATTAACAAGGAGATGCGGAGGACGAACCTTATGGAAGGAAAAGATAAGGAGGCAACGAAAATTGGAACTCCAATTGAAAAAGCTTATATTGCAAGGAGGGTTAATCATCGAAATATGGAAAGACAATCAAATAAACCAGACAAGAAAAATGAATACATTTGCTTTCACTGCGGTAAACATGGTCAGTTGAAGACGAAGGCATTGGAAGAAGATTCGAATGAACAAAATAATAATAACGATGACGAGATGAATTTTGGTGAGGAACTTGAAGGTAATGTTTTATGTGTTAATTAAGGCGAAAGCAAAAGTTGGGTCTTTGATTCTGGCGTGTGCTTCCAAATATGCAATCAAAAGAATGCATTCATTGAATATAAAGAGCAAGCTGCTAATGTGGAATCTACTAATGGTGAAAAATTATATGTTAAAAGTATAGGTTCTGTTAGATTGAAGATACATGATGAAAGGGTGATAAAACTCACAGAAGTTGGGTATATTCTAGAAACTACAAAGAATCTTGTTTCTACATGGCAACTAAAAGCAAAACCGAGCAATTTTTCAACTTGAGGTGGAGTCACAAAGGTTTGGAAAGATAATAGAGAGGTGCTACACGCTAAGAGAAATAGCAAAAATATTCACAATATACTTGAAAAGACGGTAGAGAATGAAGAAAGTTCTCATTTTGTGGATAAAGGGAGAAATTTGTATGAATTATGGTGGAGTTGGCAACGTAAACCACATAACCTACATAGAGGTCATTGTGGTATTACAAACATTTTTGAGAACATTGTTTTGTGGTACATCTCATGACCGAGATGCATCATTTGCAGGCGGTGGTTGAGTTTGTAATGTGGTTTTGTTTTGAGATTGACGATTGTTGGAGAAATGTGATATTTGGATCAAGATGAAGTGTTGAATTTGTTGATTTAAATATTATTTGGAGGGTAATATAATCAATTAATTGATTTAATCAATTAATTAATTTGATTTATACTAGTATATATGCACATCCAGGTGGACCTGCATTTGATTATTGAGCCATATTTTATAGCATAGTTATTTAAAAAGATGAAAATAAAATCGATGATATGATCGCTTACCAAATCAATACATTTAGATATAGCCAACGCACTTGAGTTGCCTCATGAATTTGTTCAACGTACACGAATAGTCAAGTCCAACTTATAAAAAACAATAATGTTTTATATGCCAATTTTAGTTTAAACCAATTATTTTATCAACTACTTTATTCATGAGCTTATGTCAAGTTAATTTATCGATACTTTCTCTACGTATTTTGATATTATATTAATACTCAGTGTAAATACATTTATTGTGAATATTTAAATAAATGATAATTATTTGAAGGTGATAACGTTTCTACCTTATTAGGTTTTATATTGTCCCTACTATGATCAACGCTTTGAATTTCTGAGTTTTCACCTGGTGGCATAATCTATATTGATTATTATATTTCATATAATGGGGAGTATTTATAACTTTTTTATATCAAAGTGGAAATATATATGTAAAATTACCTTTTAAAATAAGCTCCTTGTCCTTAATATTAGATTTATCATTTGATGGTATTTAGTTTTTTTTCCTTCTTTTTACCACCACCATTCATATTTCAAGGCCTTACCTTTCAATTATTGCTTCCTACAAACAAAATTCTCAGAAGAAGACATTAATCCGAAGAGCAAAATTCATATATAATTTTGTATGTAGGAAGCATGTGTTAACATACCAAATGGTTTATTAAAAAAAATATTTAAGTATAAATATCTATGAATAACTCAGTACACACTTCAATTCCATCATATAATAACTCCATGCATCATAAAAATATCCTTTTGTTCCTGTAGTATACGCACACAAACTCCATACTTGCAACTATTAATAAATTTAAAATAAAAGTGTTTACAGATTGTAATTTTAATGCCCTTTCGTCAACCTACATGACTAAATTACAACAGAACAAATGTCTCTTGTTGGAAATATAATTTAGCAAATATATCATCCTATAGTTTCTAAACCGAGATATGGACGAGGTCAGCCCAACTGAGCACTACAACGTTGCTAATCATGACCATGGCTAGTCATGATCTGTGGTTAGTCAGAACATTATGGAAAGAAAGAAACAAAGGGTCTAGAACATAAATTTTAATCAATATCAACACCGATTCATGTACTTTTTCACTCCCGTTACATCTCAAAAACATATATGAAAATTTTTTGAAAAAAAATCAAAGTATTTCTCCATATATAAATAAACTTTCCCTATGCAACCGTTTAATATCCCATGATGAAAGCTACATCAAATAAATAAATAAAATAGAAGAATGGTAGTATTGCGCTTAGGTTTATTCAACAGTGTAATAAGTTGGAACATGGCCAAAAATATTAGGACATCGATCCATGTCAGTTGCCCCTCTCTAGACTCTCAATGGCCACCCCTGTAGCGGTATGGGCCGCTAGTGCTGTCTTTAGCAAACCACCATGACTTCCAACCCAGTTCTTGCATTTTTCTTGCTTACATCATCATCAGTGTTATGCTCAGGGTTGTTGGAGCAAAGTAGAACCAGTGACCCAAATGAATGGGTGCATTTTAAAGATATCTTAATATACAATCAAATGAATGAGGCATCTCCAAAAAATGTTGTGTAAAATATATGAATATAACCCAAATGAATCACTACTTTACACAAAGAATGTTGTCCGTTTAAGCCATTGTTCATTTCGGTCTATGTGCTAAACCAACATAAAAAATATCTTATTCCATAATGCAATAAGGTTAATTAAGGAGGTCTTTGTCTCTTTTGAAAGATAGAACTGATTTCTTCTCCATACAATTGCATAACCGCATCCATTATGCAGGTTCTTCCTATTCTTATGATTCTCCTTTGAAATCTACATTTCAAATATATTTTGCACTCAGCATATCTTTAGCAATAATGGTCCGTTAATTATTCATGTTTGATTGTACCCATTTGCTCCATTTCTTATCATTGGTTTTGTCAAATTTGTCTATCACACATTCTGCATGTGCTATTTAAGAATGTCCATACACCATAAACTACATTTTTGTTTCATTTTTGGTAACATAATAGAAAAACATGAAATACATTTGCTATTATATTCCAAAAATATAAAAAATAAAAAATAAATTTAGAGATAGGTCCATGGTTTATTTCATGGATTAAACCCATACTTTAACACGTTAATTTGACTTTCCTGAAGCCAAGTCTATTTGTTACTGTTACAATAACTTGTAACCTTATTACTGGACAATTATAAGAGAAAGGTTTTTGTAGAAATTGGATTTGATTTTGAGATTGTTGAGAAGAAAGTGAAAAATGTTTTCTGAATGTTATTAACTAAAAATAATAAGTGTACAGGTACAAAGAGTTTAAATAGAAACATTCCTGATGCGGCAAAAAAGAAGGGCCAACGAAAGAAGCCCAGCCCAAAACGAGAATAACAAATAAAAGAAAATAAAATGCTCTCAGCCGACACAGTTTCATTTCTCCCCCACGAAATTTAGGGTTTCAGAAACCCAAATTTCGCCATGTCGAGATGATGAATCAGAGCGGCACTTCACTTCTTCCTTCTTTTATACTGCTTCTCTTGACAAGATCCACTCTTTGCAACCTTATCTGACTGTTTGCTTCCTTTGTTTAGCAGATTTGGTGGAGCAGCTCCTTCTACATCAGTGCTTTGAACTTTGTGGTGGTTCTTTTTGATGGCTGTGATAGTTTGCTTCGATCTATCTTCTGTATTGTCTTTATGAGGTTGAGCTTGATCTGTGATGTTGAATTCCTCTCGAAATCTGGTATAATTCTTTGCTGATATTGCTTTAGTTAACATGTCTGCCCTCTGATAGAATCCAGGTATATGATTAACTTGTATCTCCCCTCGTTGAACAGCTTCTCTGACAAAATGAACATCTATTTCAATATGTTTCGTTCTAGCATGCTGTATAGGGTTCTCTGTCATATACACTGCACTCCTGTTGTCACACCATAAGATAGGCTTTACTGTAGACTTTAGTTTTAATTCAGATAGAAGAGATTGTAACCACTTTATTTCTGCTGCTGCATTGGCTATACTCCTGTATTCAGCTTCAGTGCTGGATCTAGAAATTGTAAGTTGTTTCTTCGAGCACCAAGAAATTAGACTTTGACCAAAATATATACAGTACCCACTGGTTGATCTACGGTCATCAGGGTCTGAAGCCCAGTCAGCATCTGCATATCCAGTTATGTGTAGACTCTGGCTGATCTTTAGTCTTAGCCCATAATTGACAGTCCCTTTTAGGTAGCGCAGAACCCTTTTAATTGCCTTCCAGTGTGTGTCTGTTGGACTCTGCATAAATTGAGATAGTTTATTAACACTGTAAGATATATCAGGACGTGTTATTGTTGCATACTGAAGTGCACCAATAATACTCCTGTATTCTGTTACATTGGAGATAGCCTCTCCCCCATACTTTGAATAATTCTGACCACTCACCATTGGAGTAGGTTGGGGTTTGGCATTTATCATCTTTGTTTTGACCAGCAGTTCAGTTATATATTTTCTTTGACATAGAATTATCTCTGACTCATTTCTGGATACTTCTATGCCAAGAAAGTAATTTAGTTCTCCTAAATTTTTAATAGAGAACTGCTGATCTAGATACTGAGTTAGTTTATCAATATCATCAGTATTGTTTCCAGTTATGATAAGATCATCTACATAGATTAGTATGTAAACAGTTGAAGAACTATTTAGTTTGATAAATAATGAACTATCTGATTTGATAGGCTGATATCCTAATTTAATTAGAGTATTTTTCAGTCTATCAAACCAAACTCGTGGGGCCTGTTTTAGACCATAAATGGCTTTCTTCAACTTACATACTAAATTATGGTTGTGGCTGTAGCCTGGTGGTTGTTTCATATAGATTTCCTCTTCAAGAACACCATTTAAAAAGGCATTATTAACATCTAGATGTTTAATATGCCATTGTTTACATAGGGCAATAGTGAGAATGAGTCTAATAGTTGTGGGTTTTACTACAGGAGAAAAAGTTTGATTAAAGTCAAACCCATATTCCTGAGTAAAACCTTTTGCAACTAACCTGGCTTTATACTTGTTGATTGACCCATCTGGGTTCTTTTTAAGCTTGTATGTCCATCTGCACCCCACAATATTTTTATTGGCAGGTGGACATACAAGCTCCCAGGTTTTGTTTCTGATGAGAGCATTGTATTCCTCATCCATAGCATTCTTCCAGTTTTTATTTTTGACAGCCTGTTCAAAGGAATCAGGTTCATAGTTACTGGATGAAGCTATATATACTTTTGGCTTAAAAATACCACTTTTTGCTCTAGTAACCATAGGATGACCAGTCTGAATTGGTGACTCTGATGATGGTGAGCTACTGTTATCATCTGAATCTGATGAGAACTCTGTTCTTGTACTTTGTGAACCTGTATTTTCCTCTGACTCCTGATTTTCTGAATTTTCAGGATTGTGCATGGCGAGGCTAGGTTGCTGTGACTCATCATAATCTTCATAATGAGATTGTGATGTTTTATTTGACTCAGCATCCTCACTTTCATCATTATTGTCCCATTTCTCAGAATAAATTGGGATTTCAGGTATTGATATATTTGGATTTCTTATCTTACTAGTAGTTAAAATATTTTTACTACTGAAAGGAAATACAGATTCATCAAAAACAACATGTCTGCTTATGTAAATTTTACCATGTTCATCTAGACACTTATACCCCTTTTGCTTTGTAGCATATCCAAGGAAGGTACATGGTTTAGACCTGTAATCAAATTTATTGGAATTGTAGGGCCTTAAATGTGGAAAACACAGACACCCAAAGGGTTTTAGGCTACTATAGTCTGGTTTAACCTTGAATAATTTTTCCAGTGGTGTCATACCCTTCAGTATTTTTGTTGGTTGTCTGTTTATCAAATAAACAGCTGTACTGAAGGCCTCTGGCCAAAATTTCAGTGGTAATTTAGCTTGTGCCAATAAGGTTAAACCAGACTCAACTACGTGTCTGTGTTTTCTTTCCACTAGCCCATTTTGTTGAGAAGTATATGGACATGTTATTCTATGAATAATTCCTTTCTTAGTGAAAAACTGATTTAAACTCTTGAATTCACCTCCACCATCAGACTGAATGGTTTTAACTAGAGTGTCAAATTGCCTTTCAGCCATTGAAATAAAATTTATGACAGCATTAATAGTTTCAGATTTGGCTTTTAGGAAATAAATCCAAGTGTGTCTTGAGTATGCATCTACAAAGGCAATGTAATACTTAAATCCAAAATCTGAACTTATAGGAGCTGGACCCCATAAGTCTGTAGCTATTAATTGCAATGGTTCAGAATAAATTGTTTTAGAGTTAACAAATGGTAGTCTATGGCTTTTACCAACTTGGCAAAATTCACATATATATGGTAAGGAAATATTATTATATTTAATATTGTTTTCAGATAGAATTTTCATAACAACCTTAGCACTTGGATGTCCAAGTTTATAATGCCAAAGATCAAACACACTTTTACTGCTAACAGTATTATCAAGAGTATTCAGGTTACAGTGTTTTTCTCTTTTTATCACACTGTTATTTTTGACAGTGTCAAACTTGTAAAGACCTCCTGTCATGTTACCCTGCAAAATGGGTTCTCTAGTTAGAATATCCCTAACTAAACAGTGCTTAGGATGAAATTCAAAAAAGACATTGTTGTCATGAGCAAACTGAGAGACACTTATTAAATTTTTCTTGATCTTTGGAACCCTTAAGAGATTATGTAGATATAATTCCCTTTTACCACTTAGACTAGCATTACCAATATGTGTGATTGAGATACTTTTACCATTGCCTAATAAAATAGAATTTTTACCTTTGTAGTCTCTGCATCCCAGATTTAAGCTATCAAGATTGTTAGTAATGTGATGTGTAGCCCCTGAATCTGGATACCAGCTGTCATCTTGCACAGTTTCAAGATTTGCTATGTCATTTTGATTAACACCTTTAGTATTATCTTGACTGCAATTTTCTGATTGGGATAGGGTCATATTCACACTAGGATTACCATAATTTTTCTGATTCTGGTTAGATGTATAACTAGTGTTAAATCTGAAATAGCAATTTAATGCTGTGTGGCCCATTCTCTCACAAATTTGACACTTTGGTCGATTGGTGTTAGGCCACCTACCTCTGCCACGTCCTCTCCTTGCACTGCCACCTCTTTGGTAAGACTGGTCATTTCTGTTGCTATTACTGTTTTGGCCTTTGCCTTTGAATCCAGTAGTAAAATTCACTGCATATTCCATTTCTTGAGGTTTCTTAGCATTTATCCTTGCCTCATGAGAGAGTAGAATAGAATGTACTTCATCAATATTAGGCACAGTTTTTTGAGAGGTTATAACGGCAACAACTGCTTCATAATCATTGTTAAGTCCATTGACTAAGTATAAAACTTGATCGCTATTAGATACTCTATTTCCAGTAGCATTTAATAGATCACACAGCCTCTTTACCTTTGCAATATACTCCCTCATGGATAAATTTTCCATTTTAACACTCTGCAGTTGGTTCTTGTAGTGTAGTACTTTAGCAGAACATTGATTATTAAATTCTTTCTCTACTGTAGTCCATATATCATATGCAGAGGTACACCCAATTACTTGTGGTAACAGACTTGCACTTATAGATGACAGCAACCAAGAACTGATGAGTCTATCTTGTCGGTGATACTGTATATATTTCTCATTTGCAACTGTTCGATTGTTTGCATCTGTAATAAACTTGGCTGGAATATCAACAGTGCCAAGAATATATCCTTCGAGCCCATATCCTTGAATGGCTGTTTCAACTTGTAATTTCCAAAGAAGATAGTTATCTTCTTCGAGATGTATTGTGATTAATTGACTTTTAAGACTGATAACAGTCTTTGTTGTTGGATTTACAGGCCCAGGTTCATTGGAAACAGTCTGACTATTGTCTGATGTCGCTGAGAGCGTTGGATCAACCATAATGATAGACAAATGATGACAAAGTTATCAAGAACTCAGAACAAATGAATGCCACTATCAATCAAGAATCCAAGGGTTTCTTAAACAGGTATGCAGCAGCCAGAGATTTCTAGTGATGAATTTATACTCGATTAAATCGTACCTTGTTCTGAAGATATCTCTAGGCGAGGCTCTTACTTGTTTTGATAATTTTCTTGAGTTCTTGGTTTATTTTCTGGCGATCTTTGATTCTGATAATAGAAAATATATCAGATTTGTTCAGATGCAGTCCTGATAACTTGTTTTCAGGTGAGGCAGTGGACAAATTTTGATGTATTTTCTCTCAAATGATGAGGTGTCTCCTCTGATGAGCTATATCCAAATGATGAAGTAAAAATCTGATGGATACGAAGATTTTACACTCTCTATTTCAGTATTTTGATTTGCCGTGAGGCACTTTTGCTCTGATACCAAGAAAGGTTTTTGTAGAAATTGGATTTGATTTTGAGATTGTTGAGAAGAAAGTGAAAAATGTTTTCTGAATGTTATTAACTAAAAATAATAAGTGTACAGGTACAAAGAGTTTAAATAGAAACATTCCTGATGCGGCAAAAAAGAAGGGCCAACGAAAGAAGCCCAGCCCAAAACGAGAATAACAAATAAAAGAAAATAAAATGCTCTCAGCCGACACAGTTTCATTTATAAGAAGTATTTTATGCAAAAATATACTTTCACGTAAGTCATATTTTAAATTCTGGAACACTTATCAGAGATATTCAGGCAAAAGCACACACTTTCTTATCTTAGCAATTACATATCAGTTTGTCAATTGATAGATAAGACATGTATATATCATTATTAAACTATGTTGTGATCAACATTCACCCCGTTTTCTTATACATGAAATTGCTAATGATATTTACCATTGCCTCAGCTTTATCTTGATTGAATAGCTCAATTCCATTATATCCTTCCTTGTTCATTTCTGATTCCATGTTTACTCCATACTTTCTCCGCATCTTCTCTAATGTTCTAATTCTGTCAATCAAAGGATCATCTTCGTATCCCAACACAAAACATTTAGGAAACACATTCCTATTGATAACTTCCATACCAGTCACATTGCTCTATTCGTGGTCTTTGTTACTTCAAACAACTCACGCATATTGAATCATAAAAATACATATCAGACAAAGGAGTTATAATGCGGTAACTTGGTTAAAAATCTGATTATATCATGTAGCTCAATGTATATATTAAAACAAAATAACGAAATGTACAGATAACATATTAAACTACTGACTGGGCGATCCATAAAAACAAATAAAAGAATAAATATGTATATAGTAAGACTATGAAAAAGCAAAAAAGAATATTATAAAAGGTCAAAGTAGATGAAATGTACAGATTTTTTTCAAAGCAATCATCAATCCAAATCCCCAGCCCAAACAGTTGCTATTTTGCAAAATAAAAAAAAGGTAAAATCGGTGATTGAATAAGAAGATAAACTATAACATCATAAAGTATAGCAGTTTTTTCTTTAAGTTTTCATCATGCACTGAACTGGAAAATGAAAGTGCTTTCAGGTGATAATAAGGACAGGACATCCAAAAAGGCTTCACTTTAAAGCATTCTCCTTATATATAAGATACACATACTTACGTTGTTGTAATATTTATATAAATAACACATTGAAGTTCAGTTGTCATGATATATAATGATAGTTTACTATGAAGTGGTATAATCTTTCACATGTAGATCGATCACGTTCAAATAGCAAATGTGCATAGAAGAAATATAACACTCTAGAAAGTGTAATCACTTGTCATTTGCATATATGACCGTTAATAGATTTCTGTATTTATAACACAATATCTTGCTTTACTTAGACAAAAATGTCCATTCCATCACATAAAATGAATTCTTATATATTTGATATTATTAATAATTTTGTACACCTATAAACTTTAGTTTGAATGCTGTCTGTTGAGCTTACCGCTACGGCCATTGTTCTGTTTTTAAGAACCCTAACTAGTTGAATTTTAAAGTATATATTTTATAGGAAGTTCAACGGAAATGTCTCTTGAGCGCAACTTGAAGAAGTGGCTTTATTGAATCCATAAATTATCCATGTTATATCATTAAATTAGCTAGTCCTTATGTATGATAACAAAGACACCAAAAAAATGTGAGATGAAATACCGAATCGCACCTGAAAAATCATAACTTCGCCGAGTATCACCAACAAATCGCTTACTGGACACGCAATTCGATTACATACAAATACAATTTTTTATTAGTCTTGGCCGTAGAGCTAAAATAGATGTTGATTGTCTTGAACAGGAACAAAAGGAAAAAAATAAGAGAGACTCAAGAGTTCATCTATCAAAACTTAAAGGACCAAAAATATGGGGTACAAATAAAACAACAGACAATATCTATAACAGCCCATATTTTTGGGAAATTTAATTTTTTTATTTTAATCTATTTTAATTAATTTTGGAATAGAATTGTTGATTTTGACTCGATAAAATTTGAGGATAATTTTAAATTTTGTTTTAATGATTTATTTGACTTAAAACAGAGTCAGTAAAATTTTCAAATCAATTTAAAATCTCGAATTTTGAATATCAACATTTTAAAGATATATTGATCGCTGGAAAATGGACCATTTTGGAGACAGTCTTGGAATCCGACAAAACCACTTATTGGATCTGGAATGTCGAAACATGTTCTGATTTGAAATTTCAAGTCAAATGGAGTTTATAAGTAAGAGGATGATATAAAAATGTACGCAGAAATTTCAATTTAATCTAGAAATTAGGCAATTTTCCAAACGGACTATGAATTCGACGAAACTTGATTCGTCGAAAGCGTAATTCCATAATGCAGCGAGATTTCAAATTTTGTAATTTTTGGAGTTAACGTGTCACTGTGCGACTAAAACGAAGTTTGCAAAGTGTAATTATTGTTGACTTAAGTTGTCAAGTCGTCGCTACACCACCAGACCAATTAGAATTAGACAAACACTACCCTCTCTCCTCCACGTGTCAATTTCTTCCTCTCTAGGTCATTCATGACTTTGTGCCTAATTGGATTTAATTATACTCTAACCTATCTTCCATTAGTTAAACCTTCTCCTAAAGCTTAAAGCACTTAAAAATGGTCTCCTCTTCCAAAGATTTCCCCACAATGGCCACCTTGGAAGCTGCACTACCTCCTCTACCTGCGCCATGTCATCTCCGACGCACCTCCAGGCCATGTTAGACCGTGGGTTCCCTCCCCCTCTCTCCTCCTTAAAACTCCTTCATTCTCCTTTATACTTCAAAAGCTTGCATCTTTAGCACCTAAACCCTAAGCAAACACCTTTAGACGCCTTCCCATGGGCCACACTTGCAACGTCACCCCTCTAAGCTACTGCCACATCACTGGATAGCGAAGGCGTGGACCATATAAGCTTCCAAACCACCAAAAATTGCATCTTTCTTGCTTTAAACTCAAGTTGGAGTGTGTACAAGCATTGCCTAGGAGTATTGAGGTGATCCAAGAAGAAAATACGCCAATTTTTAACCCGTAGCAAGCGCGTGAATATTCGACATTTCAATATATCGTTGTTCGACCGTTGGGGTGAGAGCTTCTCACTCTAAATGTTATGTTTGTGTAGTTTAACTTTAAATAAACAGTTGAATAGTTAAGCGTTAAGTGGTTGAAGTTAATATTGAAGTTAATGTGAATTGGAAGTTAGAAATTGATTAATTATGAAGTTAACACGACATTGAAATATACGACAATTAGTTGGATAAACATTAGCGAAAATTGTAGTTTTATTTGATTAGTTTATCATAAAACATATTATGGTATATGGTAGCACACATCACAAATTGTTTGCAAATCCGATGAATGAATTGGTGGTTTGGATGTGAATTTGAATTGACTGACATATTAAAAGGATGTTAAAATATTTTTGTTAGTTGACATTGGATGTGAATTTGAATTGACTGACATGTTAAAATGATGTTAAAATATTTTTGGTAGTTGACATTGGATTAAATATCGGTTTATAATTCAAACAAAGAATTTATAATCACTTGTTTAAGTGAAATTGGTTACATAGAAAAGCAACTTGAAATGAGTTTGTTGATATAAATTCATGAATTTGTGGTTGGTTTGAATTGATTATTTGTTAGATGAAAACCCCACATGGGTCTTGGGATGATATTTGGCTTACACGTCTCCCTTGTATGTAGTTTGTATGTTGATCGATTGATTAACAAACTGAAATAAGCGTCAATTGTTTGTTTGAAGCTTATAAGGATATAGGTGCGCAATGAATGTTATTTGGATGTTTGTTAATTTTTTACAATTATTGTTGAATGTAAAAAATTCATGTAAGTGAAATTATATGATGTTTTGTTGAATTTGATTCCAATCCAAAATAAATATTAATACTTTAATAATATAATATCCAGTGAAAAATCGAATTTTAATTTTGATGTTCATTTTTGGACGGATGTGTAGATATCAAAATTTCGATGAATATTCGTAACTTTAACGAATGATTTTGAAGTAAAATTTATATACTTATGGCTTATCAAGGTTTTTGATTTGAAATGAATAACAACTTCCCAAACTGAAGTTTGGTTAGGTTACGTAGCGATAAAAAAAATCTTTTGAAAGTTCTTCGTTTATCTTTATAACGACTATAAGGAAAATTTGGACGTAAAATAATAACTTTCAAAGAATAATATTATTTTATTGATTAAAATAATATTAAACTTGACTGTATGTTGAAATATGCGATTTTGAAGATAAACAACTGAAACGATTTTTCAAAGATGGTTGTATATATTTTATATAATTTATGAAAAGGGTTTGAAAGTGTTTTGATTTATTTTTAATTTATAAATCAACTTGGGTTTGAATAGAAGGCGTCATGCAGTGATAGTTCATGAACGTCAACCTGTAACTTCGAATGGACATAACAGGAGATCAGACCATCGGATTCTCTTGAAACCAGACTCGTTGGGTTTGTATCGAAAATACCTTTCAAATGATAATAAGAATTTTAAAATCCAATGTTAAGATTTCAAGATAAGTCCAAATCAGATTTGGAAATGGTCGTTATGGATGAAATTTGGTGGGCCAAATTGGAAATTGACTGTAAGGGCCTTAATAAAATTATTAAAAATATGAATAAATTATGTAAAATCATAATAAATGATTTGAAAAGATTTTGGATGAAAAATTCCATATATAAAAAGATAAAAGGTGTTTTTATTTAAGTGAACTAGTTAATAACCAGAATAAAGAGGTGAAAGAAATATGAGATGTTTTCTGAAGAGTAATAATCCAATGGTTTCAAATAAATAAATTGGATTTGTGAGTGGTTTTAAAATAACCAGAGCTTTCCAATCAATAAATTGATATGGATTTGAATGGAAATTATCTTCGGATATTTTTGACATTGGGTTCCATAATTATACGGATATTATCGAGGAATTTGAAAGATATAAATATCGTTATTGCAAAATGGTATCTGTTAGTTGCAGAATATGGTATTGAATGTAAGTCGACATGAATTTCGTTTAAAGCCTTATATTTAATATTAAATCGGATTTTAGGTTTGTTATGAATGGTGGCTTTAGTAACACTATTCTTTACCCCTATTGAAATGCAAGTTATGGAATAAATCTTTTAATTAAGATATAATGGAATTTTTCAATTTAATCATTTAAACTGGAATTAAATGGAAGTTGATTTTGGGTTTATTGTGAACGATGTATTAAAATGTCATTTGTTCTTTAACCCACGTAAAGAAATAATTTTTTTCCTAAAAGTTGAATAAACACTAGTTCAAAACAGGTCATTTTCGTCAGTTATGTAAGCTTATTTGCGACTGTTCTACAACCGTAGCAAATGCTACGTCGCAACATGTGTAAACTATTTGCAATGGTTTTATAACCATCGCAATACACATGTTTTTGCGAAGGACCGACGTTGTAGAATAATATATTTGCGACGGTTTTTTAACAATCATAGCAATAAATCGATATTTAGCTCCAAAACTTTGATTTGGTGCAACGGATTTCTAAATAACCAATGCAATATGTTTTATATTTTCGACTTGGTTTTGTTTACAACGTCGCAATAAAGTGAGTTGTTGCTACGGTTTTTTTACAGCCGACGCAAAAGATTAACTTCTAAATTCAAAAGGCTAATGCAATCAGATTTCATCTCAGTCGTTTTAATTGTCAGCTGTTAATATAATTCAACATTTTCAAGCTTATGTAATATATAAGTTCACAAAATATAGGAATACAAAGAATACATACACTGTTCACGAAATCTTATATCATTTGAAAAGAAAACACTAACGAACAATCCATACAACAGAATTAGTTTACATTAGTCATAACTAGTCATATGTTAAGCTCCAACAATACGTGTAAATACTTACAGAATACTTGTTTCACCATAAATTAACATTCTTCACATGACTACAAAATGGATCATCCGACTGAACTAAAATTTAAAACAACACAATTTCCCTTCATGATGGTTGACATGAATCAACATCTGTCAGAAAACCAACATACCATTATTTAAACTGCAACTGAAAAATATATCATAGCTAGAAATTTCAACAAATCAGTGGGCTGGAGTACTCATATAATATAATAATATTCATGTATTCCCACCTGAAAATCTTCATTATCTATATATGCCCTCTATAAAGTTCAATGCTTACTTACCCACATTGAAGTCATTAATGTTCTCTGATTGCTTTCAAATGAAAAGGGGGAAAAAATATGTCAAAGTATTCAAAATTTTGTGAATATTGCGTGCGTGAAAATACACACATAATTCACCAGGGTATTATGCAAACACTTGAGGAGATATGAAATATAAAACATGGAAAATGTAGTCTAAATAAGTAATCAAATAATTTAATCAGAAACTATTGATATTCAACTACACCTATATACCATAAAGGTATATTCAAATATTACAATAAAAACCCGAACATGTTTTTTCTTCGCACGTTTTTCTTTATCATGAGCACTACATCTAGCTTTCAGCTCAATTTCTGCTAGTTCAGCTACTGCTTCTTCCCTAGTTAGCTCCTCTTTTCTTTTCAAGGCCACTGCTTATGTGCGATGAAGCAACCCGAACTTCCCTAATCTCCGAAGAGAAGAGAAAGAACGAATTACTGTGAGGACAAGACCAATCAGAACGCAAACAGAAGAACATTTCATTATTTATTACAACAATTCCATCAGAATACAAAAATATACAGAGTATGAATAATTATAATATAACAGAAAATATCAGATATTACAATAAATTACATAGCCGCGGGAAATAATACAAAGCACAACTGAAATGAAAACTCGGATACAGAGCTTTCTGAATATCATTCCGGCTGTAAACCAGGATCCTATGAATATACATCTGCAAAACCAATACTACTAGCTGCCCGTGTCGAAAATAGGGGCACCCAGAGTTTAGGTTAAAACAATAAACTCCAGGTCAGTCATGTGACTGGTGTGAGAACTAAAACAGTTATTTAAAGCTTTACTTTAAATCAGATATATCAAGGGACCATGCCGTATAACACGGAACGGGTTTTCTTTCAAGAATACCAGTGCATATAACAAAACAACGCAATGCTTTTTGGAAAAATGAAGCTATTATAAAACCCAGGTCCCATCACACAATGCAACACAAGCCGAAGAATAGGGTTTTCCCTTATAATAGCCAAACATGCTTGGTACATTAAAAACAAATTATTTGATACTATTATAAGTGCATAGTGTATAAAACAACTTCAAATATAAATGTATCAATCCTAGACAGCATGGGTACCATATATCATGTCGTCAATACTAGGTTCTATAATCAAAACCGCAAAGTCACGTATTTGGAAGTTGGATTTCGATCATGAACCAAGGCAAAAGATAGTCCTTACCGAATTCGAGATGCTCTAGCCCGCCCCTCAGGAAAGTACTCAGTCAAGCCTTTGGATCGTCAGGGCCGGTCCACCGATGTGGATTAAAATGCCTGAACACTGCGTTTCCCCACCCTTTGAGGCGTAAATGAGTCCTATGACTCCATCGGCTCCACATAGTCACCGATATATCTGAGGCGCCTCGCAATCCAACAACCACACAGGTGAAAATAATATAAATGTCAGGGCTGGTAGGTCACTGACACCACCCTAGCTAGAAGGAAACGCATGTCCTCCCTGAGGTCCTTCTCCCATTTCTGGTTTACACCGGGGTGTGAGGCTCGCGAATTAACGCTACACAAAGCTGTGCCATATAGGCGGTGCTTTGATCATCAACCACAAGACTCTGATTTTCAACAGAAGCCTGGATCATTTGCATCTTAGCGTGCCACACGGGCAAACCGCTCAATCCAAACGATATTCATCAATCACACAGAATGATATCCAATGTCAGACACACGGTCCATTTACAAGTCTGTTCTGGGTCTAAACGAAACCGGAGGCACCTTGTACCTCGCATATCCATCGATCTCCAAGTACGTCTGGATGATCACCAACTAATTCCCTCCTCTTGGGTGTACAACCCAATAAAGATCATCAGCAATTATCCAAACAATGTAAAGACCTCCGGTCTTCGACCACCATCTTCATCCTCAACACATCGTCGAATCAGTTATTCAAAATGGGATAAACCCGGTCTTTCTGAATAACTCGCGTATCTAACAAACAAGTGTTACACAAACACAACATGCGCCTCATTCCAATTCAGAATATTCTTTTATTCAAATATTCTTATACTCTGGGAAAGGTTCCCATTAATTTTATCAAAGATAAATTCCTTAAATTTATTCTTTAATCTTCTTTTGAATATGATCAATTCAAACCAAATTATGTTTTATCCAAACTAGTCGGGATTAACGAACCTTACCGAAGTAATCATTTGTTTTAATTTCCCAATCCCAACCTATTTATCCCATGAAGTAAAACTGATAATACTTCATATCTAACACCATGGTGTTATCGGTAAATTCAATTACCATTTCACGTTCAAATCTAATTAAAGATTTAACTATCGCCTGGAGTAAAACTGGTGATACTCCATTCTTGATCATTTCAATCTAATTAAAGATTCATTAAAACTCCACTTGGATTTAATCTTTCCAAAAATCAATATTAATGATTGTTTAACTTAGGAAACCATATCCTGCCTTTAATTGGGTTAAAGAACCAATGTCATTTAAAACACGGTTCATGATAAACCCGAAATCACATTCCATTAACGATAGAATCTTCATGGAAAACAAATCGATATATAATCGATATAAACTTCCATTTTCGACCAATAATATAAATGAAATAACGGCAACGCCTTTTAAATTCTAGATATATTAGCAGGCATCCTCCATAGAAATTCACTTCGATTATTACCAAATCGAATTCCATTCCATTCCAATTTATTTTATTAAATTGGAAAACTTTACTTTGGAAAATCTCCTTTAAATCTTAACAAAAGATTTATAAATTCCAAATCACATTTCACTGTAAATCGGGTTAAAGAACGAATGTCGTTAAAATGCAGTTCACGATAGACCCAATTCACATTCCATTAATTATTGGGTTAGAGAAAAAGTGTTATTTAAAACACCATTCAAGATAAACCCAAAAATCACTTCAAATTCAATTCCCATTAAATACCATTTAATTGGTATACTTCATTAAATCTAAATAAAAAGATTTAATCTTTTTTCTCAACTGGGTTTAAGAACAGTGTTAATGAAGACACCATTCACGACAAACCCAAATCCCATTTGATATTAAATACAAGGCTCTGAATAGAAAATATATCAGCTTATATTCAATATCAAATTCTACGACCAACAAATATCGTATTGGAAATAACGATATTAACATATCTTTCAAATTTCCATAACAATATCTGTATAATCATGAAATCCAACATCGAAATATTCCAAATACAATTTCAATTCAAATCCATTCCAATTCAACTATTGGAAATTCTGGTTATTTTTAAAACCCTTTCAAATCCAATTTATTTATTTCAAAAATAAATGGATTATAATTCTAGCTCAAAACTAGTTCATTTCGATAAAAACTATTTTTATCTTTTCAAATATGGAATTTTTCATCCCAGTTCTTTCCAAATCATTTCTTATGATTTTACACAAATTATTGCTATTTTTAATAATTTTATCAAGGCCCGTGCAGCCGATTTCCATAAACGACCATCGAACTGCACTTACATCGACCTTTTCCAAATTTGATTTGGACATAATTCCAAATCCAACTGTTAGATTTTAAATCTCTAATATTCATTAGAAATCTCTTTTCGATACGGACCCAACGGTTCCAGTTTTAGGAGAATCCGACAGTCAGATCTCCCGTAATGTCCATTCGAAGTCAATGGTCGAAATTCACGAACTATTGCAGCGCGGCGCGTTCTATTCAGGCCATTATATACATATATAATATATATGTATTATATATCTTGTCGATTTCCTTTTAAAACATATTTTATAAATGTTTTAAATTTGCTTTCAAAACGATTTCAACTTCATATTCAATTTCACATCAAAATTGAATATTTCATATCATTAATATATAAATGATAATATTTTCGAAACGTTATATTTTGAAATCACTTCCTTTTCTAGATTCATTATAAAAACGAATATAATCGATATAAATATCGTTGCGTCAAAATGCGCATATCTAATCAGCACGGCATTATATATTTCAATAGCTTCGTTATTCTATTCAACAAATGAATATTTTCTTCAATACATGAATATATATATTTAATTCAACACATGAATATTTCCTTCAACACATGAATTTTCTTTTATTCATACATGAATATTCTTTTATTCAACACATGAATATATATTTTATTCAACACATGAATTTTCTTTTATTCAACAAATGAATATTCTTTTATTCAACACATGAATTTTCATTTTATAATATTCTTTATTTTACAAATTGGAATGAGGCCCAAACAACTACAATATAATGTTAATTATATGGATTCCCTATAACACATGTATATAATAGCAACGATAAATAATCAACCATCATCTAGAGTGTATTCTAGACTGCATAAGCATCAAATATTTATATTTAACGCTTATAACAGCTTATCAATCAATCGATCGACATACAACTAATAAATTGGGATTAGTGTACACCAAATATCATCCAAACACCTGTGTGGGGTTTCAAATCAACAAACACAAATTTTTATTTGTGTAGTTGGGCGATGTGTAAAATTTATCGTCCCAATCAATATCAGTCAAATGGGTGTACATAAACAAACCGTCCGATTTGTTTATAAATATTTATTTTATATACACGTTAAAATTTTTATTTTTAACTATAAAATATTTTATTCCATTCCCCATCACACAATCAATATTCACACCACAAATAAACAAATAAGTCGTCCATGGTCTGTGAACAACGGGTGTCGGGTGTTGCTAAGCACCGTCTGCATCCTAGTATATATTTCAACTAGAAAATAAATTAAAAGTGAGAAGTTCTCACTAAGGGTTCCAATCCTCCGTGCTTTCCTTCTGAACGGTTCGGGTTTCATTTTGATTTCAGTCGATACCATCGCCATCTTTTCCCGCTGTTCACAGTAAAAATCATATTTTTATCGCTTTATCCCAATAAATAAAAATCATATTTTTATTTTAGTTTCTTATTTTTTACAATGTTTCTTTCTATATAAAAAATTATATTTTTACATTTCTACTTCTTATATAAAGATTGAATTTTTATTTCGACGCTACAAAAATCACATTTTTACTTCAACGTGTATATATATATATATATATTAAAAATCAGATTTTTATTTCGCTATATATAAAAATTATATTTTTATTATTTTAAAAGTCAAGTCTTTTTAATTAAAAAAATCTAGTCTTTACTAGTTATAAAAATCTAATTTTTACTTCGCCTCCTATATGATAAAAATCGAATTTTCCTTTTATAAAGATAGAATCTTTCCTTATATAAAAAAAGAAAGATATAATCTTTTTCATTTAAAAAAAATTAAAAAGCTTGTCTTTTTCAATTTAAAAATAATATCTTTTTATTCATCGCTTTACACAGATAAAAATAATTTCTTTAATTCTTATATAAAGATAATTATTTCATACATTATCTTTTCTTCAATATATATCTAAATGAAGGCTGAAATAAAATAAAGTTCAATGTTAATTTCAGTTTAAAAAAAATCAAGTTAATCTCCTTATAAAATTAAAAAGAAAGAAGAAAGGAAAGGGGGGAGGAACTCATAGTAAATCGACTGAAGGAGGGATGCTAGGGTTCGGCGCCGGGTGGCACACAAGATGGGGGCGTGACCGGATCTGGCGTGGCGGTGAGCTCCGTCGATCTAGGGCTTGCGGGTCTCATTTTAGAGGAAGGGAGGGAGAACGGAGAGAGATGCGAGGGGAGGGGGTAGTCGATGACCAGTGGTTTTTTTATTCATTTTATTTTATTTTTTTCTGAGATAGAAGAGAGAGATATGAGGGTATAAAGGAGTATATAATTATATTATTTAATTAATAAAAAATTTCCTAAAAGTTGACTTTTCGCCCGAATCCCAAATCGAGCCCAACGACTATCGCTCCTAGCTAATTACCCCCATTCCGAACACAATGGGATATGCATCATAAGCCGATTCGTCTGTTTCGATCTATTCCTGTCAAAATCAAAATATAAATCTATATATTGAATTTGAACGCACATTTCAATTTACCAGGGCCACATACGGACTCTAAAAATATTGTCTAGCTTCGTATTGACGATACGGTCCTAACAAAACTAATTTTGTCAAATTCTGAGACCGTTTGAAAAATGGCCATTTTCCTGTCGATTAAATTCCACCGAAACTGGTCAAATGCGTTTAAATGCGCCACGCTCACATATTGATTTCAAAAATTATGTATTTTAGAATCTAGTAATAACTCGACATCGCGGATCCAACAAAAGTGGTTTCGTCGAAAACGAAGGTCGTTTGCAAAATTTCCATTTTTAAGGGTCTAAATTCCATAGCGACTATTCTGAATTTTCAATTGGACATGACTTTTTATCCCCGCTATGAAATTTCAATTTTTTCGGATTCGTTGGAAAGATATTTTCAAATAGATTCAAATATTTTCGGTTTCGCTAAAATCCGGTTTATTTTGAATCCTGTACATTCATTTGAAATTTGAAATCGAATTTTCAAACTACCACGCTATTTTCAGTTCCTTTTATAGTTAAAAATAAATAATTATATTCTAACAATGATCTATATAAATATATACGTTCTATTTCTTTTCAAAATACATTTCTCTTCGTTGTTATTTAAAATAATTCATTTTAAATATTCAAAATTCATCAATATTGCCAAAATAAAAATTTTAAATTGGCTCAGAATTTCCGGGTTGTTACAATCCCCACTTAAAACTTTTCGTCCCTGAAAAGGAACGAAGCTGAAAGTTGTTTAACTAATCAACTCAACTTTCATTATGGCCTAAGTTCTTCAACTTTTCAGTTTTTAATAAGTTTTCAAAATTTTCAAAAATTTGTCTAACACCCTAAATTTTCGAAAAATTTCGCCATAACCTCCCCTTCACGGGAGCACTGGGAAAATCCCGAAATTGCTATACAGGCCTCTCCAATCCAAAAAGAAAAAGAAACAGCCAAGCGGCTAGCCAATTGGCTCATAAAATCATTAAAAACCCAAGAAATACAATAAACATGTACCTATTTGTCGGGCAAACAATTCATTCTTCTTCTCTAGCCTCTTTGCAATGACCTATTTAATAGATACACATGTATATGCATGCAATTTCAAACAATTTTCAATTCAGTCCAATATTTCATACAATTTGGCTAAATGGTTCAAATTTTAATTAATCAACAAATAATCGAACAACACAACCATCGATCAATTTGTTGATTATCATTTCAAATTGATAACTTTGATATATAGTCAAAATCACATTTTTGATGTCAAATCACAACAATAGACCCTATCTAATTTTGGTTCTCACACCAGTCAATTGGAAACATATAGAAATCTCACTTTCGAAACTCGAACACAAATACCGATGATGCCATGGTCATTATCAGCATCATTTCCGGGCGACTAGAGTGTGATTCTATATCTATCCAGTATATTAAAACTTTGAATACACGTGGATCAAACGTATACGAAAAATCTTTATATACTGGATTTTCCAAATTCAATATAAAATAAATAATCAAATACGAATAATTGATTTAAATTTTCAAAACAAAAATTGTTTTTATTTTAAAAATATACTCTTCACACTTGTTCTAGGATACTACTGATCCCATCCCTAACAAGTCATTCCCACTGGATATTGCCAATCCATTCTCTGATGAATTCTTTCGTATGGTTCTAATTTGTCTTATTCTAGAGCTTTGTAAACCAAAGCTCTGATACCAAATGAAGCGACTCGAACATTCCCAATCTCCGAAGAGAAGAGAAAGAATGAATTACTGTGAGGACAAGACCAATCAGAACGCAAACAAAAGAACATTTCATTGTTTATTACAACAATTCCATCAGAATATAAGAATATACAGAGTATGAATAATTATAATATAACAGAAAAATATCATAGATTACAATAAATTACACAACATCGGAAAATAATACAAAACATAACTGAAATGAATATGCGGATACAGAGCTTTCCGAATATCATTCCAGCTGTAAACCAGGATCCTGTGAATATAAATCTGCAAGACCAAAACTACTAGTGTAACACCCCACATCCGTTAAGGTCACTCACAAAGGGAATGCCTTAACTTCATTGGAGCATTATGGGTACTGGAACAGAAATATTACAAGACAGACATACATAAAACAGAGGAAGGTAAAGTAGAAGAACTTCAAATCATTTATTAAATATAATTGTTTACAATAAAAGCCCATCAACATCCAATACCCAATTACATAGCTAAAATATCTGTCTTGCTCAAAAACAAAGAAGCATAAAAATAAATTGTAGTATTCCCCAATAAAGCAAAGCAATCCATAGCCAAGAGAGAACCAAGCCGTACATGAAAGAGCCTGGGAGCTTGGTAACATCTGAACTAAGTTGTATTCCCACCCTGCGAACCTGGGGGGGGGGAGGGGGGAAAGGGAAGAAAAAGAGGCGAAATAAAACGGATCAGTCATAAAGACTGAGTAAGTCCTAGTGACTTTCAGCATAAAAACAGGTAAAGATAACATGACATGAATAAACTGAAAGTAAACATAAGCATGATGACAAGATAAGCTACAGGCATGATAACTAAGAATAACATCATATGATTTTTGTCAAGTATAATATTGCAAGGTTCCCATTCAAGATAAGCTAAGTATAATTTCGCAAGATTTCTATCAAGCATCGCAAGATTTCTCTGCTTCACCATTAAAATGTTTCTATGACATCTATTTGCTCTGCACCACCCGTACTAGTATCCCAACCCATGTCATGTGTTGACTATAAAATGATCCCTTGCCCAATGTCATGAAATGACCCATTACTTGGTCCCACGAAATGATCTATTAATCGATCGGCTCCCTACAAGTCCTAGGTCATTCATGTGTCTGTATCATACAGCCCTATCACGAATGTAGTTACCTATGCTGAGTCCACCATAGGGTGTATCAAGCCCTAGGGTGCCAACCCCCGATACGAATCAAGCACGCAAAGTGTAAACCTACTGATGCCCAATGCCTGCTTTTTCAACTCCGGACTACGTGCACGACCATAGTCCGCCTGAGCCTACACTAGCGCACCAACTCAGCCGTCGTTCTGGTCGCTAACAATCAGCCCAGTAATCGTGCCCCACCCTGCCTTATTCCAGGGTACCATGATACATCTAAGTGGGTTACTGCTGAAATGGACCGCGTAACTAGGGTTTCCGTCCAACAGGTTAAGTGTTGTCATTTAAATTCGTGACTTAACCCTTATCAGTCTAGCATGTTAAGTTGGTTAAGTGTTGTCATTCAAGTTCGTGACTTAACCCACCTACGTGTCATGTCAAATTGGCTATGTGTTGTCGTTCAAGTTCATGATTTAGCCCTACGAATCATGTGTCAAGTTAGTTAAGTATATTCAAGCGATTAACCCTACCAAATCATCCTGTCAAATTGGTTAAGTATATTCAAGCGGTTCATGACTTAACCCTACCAAATCATCATGTCAAATTGGTTAAGTATATTCAAGCGGTTCATGACTTAACCCTCCCATGTATCATGTCAAGTTGGTTAAGCATTATCTATATGTTCAAGTTGACTTAACCCTGCTACGCGTCATGTTATATTGGTTAGTGTTCTCCCTTGTGTTAACTTAACCTACCAGTGTATCATGTCATATTGGTTAAGTGTCATCAATCAATTCAAGTTAACTTAACCCACCCACTTGTCATGTTATGTTGGTTAAGTGCTATTAATCTACTCAGCCGCGTCCACTTCGTCTAATTAACATGTTAAGTTAAGTGTTCTCAAGCTATCAAGTTCAGGTTTACTTAACCCACCCATTCATGTCGTATCGGTTAAGTGTCGTTAGTCTAGTCATATTACTTAACCCACCCACTTGTATAACTAACATGTTGTATTGATTAAGTGTTCTTAGTTTACTTAACCCCCTCCACTTGTCTAATTAATGTGTTATATTGGTTAAGTGTCATTAGTCCAGTCGCGTTAACTTAACCTTACCCTACTTAATAGGTTTCATTAGCATTTATTATTTACTAATACATCAACCTCTCACATTGGACTTATTTGCGGTCACTGGATATGTCGGGCAGTTCCGGGCAGAATTACACCGCAAACCCATTCCAACCTCGGGTTCAAGCATTCGATGCACTAACCTCTCACATTAGACATATTGTTGCGGTCACTGGATATGCCGGGCGGTTTCGGACAGAATTACACCACAACTCAGTCTAACCTCGTGTTAGGCATCACCACAACCTAGTCTTTGCCTACGACCTCTCACATTAGACTATTATTGTTGTGGTCACTGGATATGCCGGGCGGTTCCGGGCAGAATTACACCACAACTCAAGTCTAACCTCGTGTCAAAGGCATCCGTTAGATTGTTAATTGCATATGTCTCATATAAGTCAAAATTCCCAACTTTACATATTAATAAACATATGCCCAAGTTCCAAATTACATGCCCATTAATATATGTACCCTATTCTAGTCGGTTTACATATGTCCAATTCTTGCCTATTTACATGTACGCCAAGTTTATGCCATTTTACCCATATCAAGTTCTAGCCAAAATTACATGTATCAAGTTTCATACCCAAATAAACCCAAATCATGATTGATGATGTAGTTATCCCAAACTATAATCTTTTTATTACAATACATGTCAGTTGCCCAAGTTCATAATACATGTGTAACGACCCATTTTTTAAGCGACTTTAGTTATCGACATAAACTCAATGATGACTAACAAAACATCGAAAAATACTGGTAGTTAATGAAAGAAATTAGAGGGTGAGGATAGATAAGATAGAAACTTAGAATAGAAGAAGAAGAAGAAGAACACAACATCAGAGTAACACGAATCTCATAGCGGAAAGAATAACATATAATATATAACATATCTTTGAAATATAAATATGTACTTGAATATACATATCATTTTCAAAGTACATCACTTACAACACAACGGAAATAAACAACAGCTATATGATTCTGAAGCCTCCTGCTCCAGCTCTTCAAGTATCTGTAAATCCCGACTACTTGACTGCCCATACAAAATTGGGTACACAAGAGTTTAGGAAAACAAAACAAAATAAACTCCGGGTCAGTCATGGGACTGGTGTGAGTAAAACAGTTTTAAACAGTTTGAACAGGTAAACAATATCTCATAAGACCACGCCGTATAATGGAACGGGTTTTTCCCTTATGAAAATCAAAAATATCTTTATATCAAAAACCTTTTGATATTATAATAATGTCTATCAACCACACTATAATAATCATCTAGCAGAAATGCTTCCATCTCACGTTCTACATATATAGTATACAATCAAAACCGCAAGCACGTATTGGGTAATGGATTTCCAACTATGACAAGGTGTGGAACCCCCTTTCACTAGTGTACCTCTAGAGAGGAATACACTGGGTTCAACAAGAACATCTTCCAAACCCGGCCACACATGACCGACCACTCATTTCGCTTGAGTGTATCAAATGTATATCACCAATGATTGGGATCGGCAACCGTTTCCCGAATTGGACAGCATCGACAATAGATTATAGAAATAAATGAAACTCTAGATCAGGTGATAATACACCCTAATGGTGGCAACCCACATAGCCATGTTGTCCGCCAGATTTCTGTCATTTCCCGGTTGTGAGGCTAGAGGCCACGCTTATCTCTAACAGATCACACAATTATTCACTCTGAATGTCACATCGTCATACCCGCCAAATCACATGTTGATTTCCTCAAAAATACAATGGGTATACAGCTAAGAGAAATGAATTCCACCGCCACCAAACGTATATATGTTTGAAGAGATCAACTTATGCAATCTGTTAAATATACTCTGTCAGACATTCTTCCATACGGGTCGTCCTGGGACTGGACAAACCGAAGGCACTATTTAGTACATCCATCTTAGGTAAATCTTTACCTAAGATTTATACAACAGCCCTTGCATTTTACTCCGTCTTAATTTATCTTTGGCATATATGATTCACAACGCTTATGCCAAAACGGAGTGGTTCTTCGGATAATAATCCAACCAGTCCCTCCATATTAACAACGTTAAAATGGTCAAAAACTTCAATAGACGGTGAGTTAACTATCAAAGAGAACCAAGTGTGCAAACAACGATCTTATTTCCAATTGGAAATCACATCGATCAATCACCAATTAAATTTTATCCTTTAAGTTAATTTATCATAAATTTATCTCATTTGTCATCTCTGGTTTCCATATATTCAACATTTCTATTTTTCTAATTTTAGAAAATATATGTTATTAATAGTGGAAAACATTTCCATTTCTTGTTTTCTGCACTAGGAAACATTTCTGGTTCTTATTTGGAAAACATTTCCAAAACTCTTACATTGGACTTAGACAGATGTTTAAACAAACCATCGCGATGCCAACTCAAACCATTATATTCACTTAACCATCCTTTACTATCAAACCTTACCATTCCTTAGTTAAGAAGGAAGTCAATCAAGTTGGGGTATAATTACCTCTCAGACCTTAACTGAACAATGTTTTAACTTCGAAATAGTCAAAGTTTATCTTTTAAACTTTTAACAAACTTCCTTACGTAATTCTCTTTCGCATAATCTCTATTCGATAACTCCTCCCTTCGAATAACTATATTCGATAATCTCTCTTACGAATATCTAGATTTGAAAACCTTTCTTTGAATAAACTATATTTGATTACTCGATTCAATTAGCTCTTATCAATTCTCTTATCAATTAACTCTATTAGATTAATTCTATTGGATTAACTCACTTTGATTTAACTCTAATCGATCAACTCTATTTGATTAACTCTTTTTACTTAACTCCTTTCGATTATACTATATTCATTCGAATATACTGTATTCGATTAACTCCTTTAATTCTATTCGAATAAACTATATTCGATTAATTCCTTTAACTCTATTCGAATAAACTACATTCGATTAATTCCTTTAACTCTATTCGAATAAACTACATTCGATTAATTCCTTTAACTCTATTCAAATAAACTACATTCGATTAAATCCTTTAATTCTATTCGAATAAACTATATTCGACTTACTCCTTTCGAATATCTAGATTCTATAACACCTTTCGAATAAACTAGATTCGATAACTCCTTTAACTCTATTCGATTTCTCTTCTCCGATAAACTATATTCAATTACTCTTCTCTCGAATACACTATATTCGATAACTCTACTCGATTAACTCCATTTGAATAACTCTAGTCCGATTTAACTTCATTTGAATAACTCTAATTCGATTTAACTTCATTTGAATAACTCTAATTCGATTTAACTTCATTTGAATAACTCTAATTCGATTTAACTTCAATTGATTAACTCTAATTGATTTACTCTAACTGGTTAACTCTAACTCTAACTGGTTAACTCTAACTGATTAACTCTAACTGGTAAATTCTAACTCTAATCGACTTCTCGTATTCGAATAACTCCTATTTGATAACGTTTATTCATTTATAAAGATTTACTTTTAGTAATGGTTCTTCACTTTATAAATGTTCTCTTTAGTAACGTTACTTACTTATACAAGTGTTGTGTACCCATTCTATTTAAAACTATCGGTGTTAAAACCAATATCTCACCTCTGTATAAGTTCAGACTTATATATTCCATTTATCGAATGATAAATATTTATTTTAATTTATAAACTGTTATTTATACATTAATCTTTTCCATTTATCTGTTAAAAATAGATTTCCGTTTTCTATTCATTTTCTAAATATTCCTTTGATTTAGTTCTATTTATTTATCAAATAAATATTCCTTTTTATCTTTCTATTTATTCAACAAATAAATAGCTCCTTTTAATTCTATTTATTTCCTAAATAATAACCCTTTTCCTTTATTTATCCCCTAAATAAATAAATCCTTTTACTTTTATTTATTCCCTTAATAAATAAATAATCGCATTTAATCTAGTTGTAAATGTTCTACAAATATTTCCTTTTTATCTCTATTCTATTTGTAAATGGTTTACAAATATTTCTCTTTCTATTTGTTTGATAAATATTTTCCTTTATATTTGTTTTACAAATATATTTCCCTTTATATTTGATTTACAAATATATTTCCTTTTACAAAATCCTTTTTCTTTTATATATATAAAATCCATTGACTATATATAGATAAATTATTTTCAAAATATACTTTGAAAATCCCTTTTCTACATCCCAGTATTTCTTATGGTATTTAAAATACCAAACAATGGTGATCGATATCATTCAAACACATGTAATCAACAACAGATTATATATCACATCATATACACAATATATGAAAAACAGAAAAATATATGTTGAGGAATCCAGTTGGATTCCTCCGACCTGTTTCCCTGCATCACAGATGTTAAACAACATAATATACATCAGTTTCATTCCAACATGAAATATATTGATGAACTGAATCAATATTTGATTGTCGACTTTTACATATAACTATATCTATGTTTTCAATCAAATCTACTTAACAGTCCAAACAAGTACACAGCAATCAATCAGCATTGACCAAAATAAAGTACAGTTTATAAAAATATAAACTGGACAGAGTTAGTGAGTTTTACTCACATTGGACGATCATCGTTAATAACGATAACCATCGCTTGGTTCAGACAGACAATTTATTTTGCTATAAATTGTAATGAGCTCAGATTCACTCCCAGTCAGTTCCATGGTGTAGCTACCGTCCATACGATCCGTGACCTGCTCCAAACATACTTTGCCATTTCCCCCTTTCAAACCCAAACTGATCCCCATGCTTCAACTGAAACCAACCACCAACATCACCAAAGTCCTTCTCCTTTGTTCCTCTTCAACCCTACCACCATAAGATCAAACTCGCGCCTCATCTCCTGGTCGTGATCTCGCACCAAAACCGACGGTCCAGGAAAAAACCACCGAACGTTTTTTCCTCCTTTTAATCCCAGAAAATCCAAAACAAAGGTATACAATCCCTTTGTTTCAACTACGAACTCGAATTGGTTTAAAACTTCACAAATCTCACCCAAAAATAAACTCTAGGTTTCGCTTTCGCTGTTGATTTTCCAGTGACGGAAGAACACAATCGAACCCATCATAACACACATAAAATCGAAGAGATTCACTTCAGCAACTCAAGCAAACTCATTTCATGATTTTAGGATTTTGTTTCTATTTTCTTTTGATTTTTACAAGAGGATGATTTCAAGTTTGAAGCTTTTTGAGTGGCGGAGAGTTGGGAGAATTCTTATATAAGGGACGGGAATGTTTTGTGTGGCTGAAACGATGCATTGTTGGACTAGTTTAGGTTCACAACTCTTAGATATTTTAGTTTTTATTTACATTTATATATATTTCAGCACTCTAAAAATTCCTACGAACACACACGATGCCTAAAAATCATGAAAATTGACATGCACCTAAAGTTCGAGAATACGGTCCCAGTGAAACTAGTTTCGTCGAATTCCGACTCCATTTGCTCACACAGCGTATTTTTAACCGTCAAAATACTGACTGTTTTTCACATTAAAAATCTGTATTATGAGTTACTGACTCTAAAAATCACGAAACTTGACATCTAACAATAACTTGACATTGCGGACCCAATAAAACTAGTTTCATCGAATTCTGAGGTCGTTTGCAAAACTGGCTATTTTTAAAGCTCTAAATAACCCTTTTAAATATATAAATATACTTAAAAATAATTAAATTTAATATTTAAAAATGAATATTATCGTATATCTTCACCCTAGAAAATCATACAGCTCTACTGGGATTTACAACTCGATATTCAATTCCCGGTTGAATTGATATTCAAATTTATATTGAAATTCCTTATATATATTGTTATAAATTATAAAGGAATTCCATAGCGACTTTTCTAAAATTTGATTTGGACATAAATCAAAATCTACACGATGAAATCCCGATTTTTCTCTTCTACTAGAAAAATATACTTCACCAGCTCCACACATTTCTTGTTTCACAGAAATCCGATTTAAAAAGAACCCTGTACATTCAGTTGAAGTTCAAGTCGCCAAATAGCGAACTACCGCGCCATTACGAGCTCGATTATAATTATATTAAAATTCTACGTTCAAACTTCGTTTAAATAATATATTCGTTATTCAAATACAATTCCAAGCTGAATTAAATATTTTAAATCGCCCAGTTCACATTATATTGTGATTTCTGTTAATTCTGGTTATTTCAGAATTAATATATTATTTAATTATTATTTTAAGTAAATATTCAAAGTTATTTAATTCAACGACCATTATATTCTCTAAACCATTATTTAAATAATTAAATAAATTAATTATTATATCGCTGAAAAATGTGGGTCATTAATTCTTCCCTACTTAAAATAATTTCGTCCTCGAAATTGCTAAGGTAGAGATCAAACCCTATTAACTGGTTAGAGCTTATTTGTTCACTTCTTAACTTTAATCTCAACTGAACCAATTAAATTTTAATTAAATTATTAATTAATTCTTATCATCGAAAATTTTCAAAAATCCTGAAAATTTTCTAACTCCTTAACTTTTGAAATTTTTTGCCAGCACCTCCTTTGTACTGGTCAATAGCTCAAACTCCAACTCGCCTCTCAGGGCCATCTCCAACCCAAAAGAAAATCAAACAGCCAAGCGGCTTGCCAATTTGGCTCAACAAAATCTCATACCATATGAAATATAAACTTGTACCTTTTTGTCGGGCATATCAACTCTATCAGTTCCATATGCTATCAACTCAACATATACCAATGTTATCCCAATCAAATTCTGTAATCACTTTTATCTCCAACACAACCATTCGCTTTTTACCAAGCCAAATTTTTATTTCAAACTCAAGTTTTATTCTTGATACTAAACTCTTATTTTACCAAATCAATTCTAATCCAATTTAGTTACCACTTAACTGTCTTTATTTTAATCCTAATTTTCTTTCACCATTTACTGTTTAATTTGTTCTTAATTCAAACAATCTTCTTCCTAGGAGTTTTTAAAAAGTTTACCTCTTTCAAAAATCAAATTTTCCTTTTTGAAATTCAACACAACTTGTTTTTCCCAAAACAAAATCTTTTCGGTAGTAATCTGTAACTTAGAACTCGAAAATGAACACTGATGATGCTGCGCAGTCATCATCAGAATTATTTTCTAGTTATTGAAGTGAGTTCAATACTATATCATTTTCAAAATCATTTTTAAACACTTTTATTTTGAAATCAGTTCAAAATATCATTCACAAATGCTTGGAATACAATTTAAAATCTCCCAGGATCTTAAAATTTACATATATTTAATCCAGGTATATTTACAAACTCTATTCCAAATTTCTAGGGTTTTAATTTCAATTCTGACTTTAATTTCAGATTTAATTCATCTCGTAACACTTATACGAATTCTGATTGGTTATTTACATAACCGTTTCAATTATAGTCTTATTCGATTATAATGACAACCAATATATCCAATATATTATAATCATTTCAATATCAATTTTTCTAATATCAAAATATAATTTGGCTAAAATTATTTCATTACCCTCTTTTCAAAACATACCATGTCAGTTCATCGTATTCTAGTTTTAGTAACTCCTGTCGATACAGTGGATCAAACTGATCAACCAGAAATTCATAAGCCACTCAATCAATAAATCTCCACGGTATAAAACCATTTTATATTGAATAACAAATACGCTCTCGTATATATACACTCAAACTCAATCTAGGGTCTTACTAACCCTATCTCTACTGAGTCACGCCACAGAGCCAAGGTAATTACTTAACCTTAAGCTCTGATACCAACTGCAACGACCCAGTTTTTAAGCGACTTTGGTTATCGACATAAACTCAATGACGACTAATCAAACATTGAAAAATACCTGTAGTTAATGAAAGAAATTAGAGGGTGAGGATAGATAAGATAGAAACTTAGAATAGAAGAAGAAGAAGAAGAACACAACATCATAGTAACATGAATCTCACAGCGGAACGAATAACATATAATATATAACATATCTTTGAAATATAAATCTGTACTTGAATATACATATCATTTTCAAAGTACAACACTTACAACACAGCGGAAATAAACAATAACTATATGATTCTAAAGCCTGCTGCTCCAGCTCTTCAAGTATCTGTAAATCCCGACTGCTTGATTGCCCGTACAAAATTGGGCACCCAAGAGTTTAGGAAAACAAAACAAAATAAACTCCGGGTCAGTCATGGGGCTAGTGTGAGTAAAACAGTTTTAAATAGTTTGAACAGCTAAACGTTATCTCATATGACCACGCCGTATAATGGAACGAGTTTTTCCCTTATGAAAATCCAAAATATCTTTATATCAAAAACCTTTTGATATTATAATAATGTCTATCAACCACAATATAATAATCATCTAGCAGAACGCTTCCATCTCACATTCTACATATATAGTATACAATCAAAACCGCAAGCACATATTGGGTAATGGATTTCCAGCTATGACAAGGTATGGAACCACCTTTCGCTAGTCAACCTCTAGAGAGGAATACACCGGGTTCAACAAGAACATCTTGCAAACCCGACCACACGTGACCGAACACTCATTTCGCTTGAGTGTATCGAATGTATATCACCAATGGTTGGGATCAGCAACTGTTTCCCGAATGGGACAGCATCGACAATAGATTATAGAAATAAATGAAACTCTAGATCAGGTGATAATACACCTAATGGTAGCAACCCACATAGCCATGGTGCCTACCTGATTTCTGTCATTTCCCGGTTGTGAGGCTAGAGGCTACGCTTATCTCGGATAGATCACACAAGTATTCACTTTGAATGTCACATCGTCATACCCACCAAATCACAAGTTGATTTCCTCAAAAATACCACGGGTATACAGCTAAGAGAAACGAATTCCTCTGCCACCAAACGTATATATGTTTGAAGATATCAACTTACGCGATCTGTTAAATATACTCTGTCAGACATTCTTCCATACAGGTCGTCCTGGGATTGGACAAACCGAAGGCACTATTCAGTACATCCATCTTAGGTAAATCTTTACCTAAGATTTATAAAATAGCCCTTGCATTTTACTCCATCTTCAATTATCTTTGGCATATATGATTCGCAACGCTTGTGCCAATACGGAGTGGTTCTTCAGATAATAATCCAACCGGTCTCTCCATATTGACAACGTTAAAATGGTCAAAAACTTCGATAGTCGGTGAGTTAACTATCAAAGAAAAACAAGTGTGCAAACAACGATCTTATTTCCAATTGGAAATCACATCGATCAATCACCAATCAACTTTTATCCTTTAAGTTAATTTATCATAAATTTATCTCATTTGTCATCTCCGGTTTCCATATATTCAACATTTCTATTTTTCTAATTTTAGAAAATATATGTTATTAACACTAGAAAACATTTTCATTTCTTGTTTTCTGTACTAGGAAACATTTCTAGTTCTTATTTGGAAAACATTTCCAAAACTCTTACATTGGACTTAAACAGATGTTTAAACAAACCATCGCGATGCCAACTCAAACCATTATATTTCTTAACTAAATTCACTTAACCATCCTTTACTATCAAACCTTACCATTCCTTAGTTAAGAAGGAAGTCAATCAAGTTGGGGTATAATTACCTCTCAGACCTTAACTGAACAACGTTTTAACTTTGAAATAGTCAAAGTTTATCTTTTAAACTTTTAACAAACTTCCTTACGTAATTCTCTTTCGAATAATCTCTATTCGATAACTCCTCCCTTCGAATAACTATATTCAATAATCTCTCTTACGAATATCTAGATTCGAAAACCTTTCTTCGAATATACTATATTCGATTACTCTATTCAATTGGCTCTTATCAATTCTCTTATCAATTAACTCTTATCAGTTAACTCTATTGGATTAATTCTATAGGATTAACTCGCTTTGATTTAACTCTAATCGATCAACTCTATTTGATTAACTCTTTTTACTTAACTCCTTTCGAATATACTATATTCGATAACTCCTTTAACTCTATTCGAATATACTATATTTGATTAACTCCTTTAGTTCTATTCGAATAAACTATATTCAATTAACTCCTTTAATTCTATTCGAATAAACTACATTCGATTAATTCCTTTAACTCTATTCGAATAAACTACATTCGATTAATTCCTTTATCTCTATTCGAATAAACTACATTCGATTAATTCCTTTAACTCTATTCGAATAAACTACATTCGATTAAATCCTTTAATTCTATTCGAATAAACTATATTGGATTAACTCCTTTCGAATATCTAGATTCGATAACTCCTTTCGAATAAACAAGATTCGATAACTCCTTTAACTCTATTCGATTTCTCTTCTCAAATAAACTATATTCGATTACTCTTCTCTCGAATACACTATATTCGATATCTCTACTTGATTAACTCCATTTGAATAACTCTAGTCCGATTTAACTTCATTTGAATAACTCTAATTCGATTTAACTTCATTTAAATAACTCTAATTCGATTTAACTTCATTTGAATAATTCTAATTCGATTTAACTTCATTTGAATAACTCTAATTCGATTTAACTTCAATCGGTTAACTCTAATTGATTTACTCTAACTGGTTAACTCTAACTGGTTAACTCTAACTGATTAACTCTAACTCGTAAATTCTAACTCTAATTGACTTCTCGTATTCGAATAACTCCTATTTGATAACGTTTATTCATTTATAAAGATTTACTTTTAGTAACGGTCCTTCACTTTATAAATGTTCTCTTTAGTTTCGTTACTTCACTTATACAAGTGTTGTGAACCCATTCTATTTAAAACTATCGGTGCTAAAACCAATATCTTACCTCTATATAAGTTCAGACTTATATATTCCATTTATCGAATGATAAATATTTAATTTAATATATAAACTGTTATTTTTACATTAATCTTTTCCATTTATCTGTTAAAAACAGATTTACATTTTCTATTCATTTTCTAAATATTCCTTTGATTTAGTTCTATTTATTTATCAAATGAATATTCCTTTTTATCTTTCTATTTATTCAACAAATAAATATCTCCTTTTAATTCTATTTATTTCCTAAATAGATAACCCTTTTTCCTTTATTTGTCCCCTAAATAAATAAATCCTTTTACTTTTATTTATTCCCTAAATAAATAAATAATCCCAATTAATCTAGTTGTAAATGTTCTACAAATATTTCCTTTTAATCTCTATTCTATTTGTAAATGGTTTATAGATATTTCTCTTTCTATTTATTTGACAAATATTTTCCTTTATATTTGTTTTACAAATATATTTCCATTTATATTTGATTTACAAATATATCTTCTTTTACAAAATCCTTTTTCTTTTATATATAAAAAATCCATTGATTTTATATAAATAAATTATTTTCAAAATATACTTTGAAAATCCCTTTTCTACATCCCAGTATTTCTTATGGTATTTAAAATACCAAACAATGGTGATCGATATCATTCAAACACATGTAATCAACAACATATTATATATCACATCATATACACAATATATGAAAAACAGAAAAATATATGTTGAGGAATCCAGTTGGATTCCTCCGACCTGTTTCCCTGCATCACAGATGTTAAACAACATAATATACATCAATTTCATTCCAACATGAAATGTACTGATGAACTGAATCAATATTTGATTGTTGACTTTTATATATAATTATATCTACGTTTTCAATCAAATCTATTTAACAGCCCAAACAATCAATACACAGCAATCAATCAGCATTGACAAAAATAAAGTACTGTTTATAAAAATATAAACTGAACAGAGTCAGTGAGTTTTACTCACTTCGGACGATCATCGTTAATAACGATAACCATCGCTTGGTTCAAACATACAATTTATTTTGCTATAAATTGTAACGGGCCCAGATTCGCTCCCCGTCAGTTCCATAGTGTAGCCACCGTCCATACGATCCCAACGGATCTTGTTTTGCTGAATCCTGATCATGTATGAAGAAGTTATGACTTATACTAGTTTATACAAAATTTAAATTAAATTTCCCTTTTGATAATTGGGCTTAACCCTTGAAATAAGGTCCACCTTCACGTGTACAGCCCAGACTCGCACTACCTCTTCTCCCTCAAATCGACTGTGGCCTGCTCCAAACATACTCCACCATTTCCCCCCTTTCAAACCCAAACCGATCTCCATCCTTCAACCGAAACCAACCACCAACATCACCAAAGTCCATCTCCTTCGTTCCTCTTCAACCCTACCACCAAAAAATCAAACTCGCGCCTCATCTCCTGGTCGCGATCTCGCACCAAAACCGACGGTCCAGGCAAAAACCACCAAACGTTTTTTCCTCAATTTAATCCCAGAAAATCCAAAAAAAAGGTATTCAATCCCCTTGTTTCAACTACGAACTCGAATTAGTTTAAAACTTCACAAATCTCACCCAAAAATAAACCCTAGGTTCCGCTGTTGATTTTCCAGTGATGGAAGAACACAACCGAACCCATCATAACACACATAAAATCGAAGAGATTCACTTCAGCAACTCAAGCAAACTCATTTCATGATTTTAGGATTTTGTTTCTATTTTTTTTTACAAGAGGATGATTTCACATTTGAAGCCTTTTGAGTGGCGGCAGCTCGGGAGAATTATTATATAAGGGACGAGAATGTTTTGTGTGGCTGAAACGATGCATGGTTGGCCTAGTTAGGTTCACAACTCTTAGATATTTTAGTTTTTATTTACATTTATATATATTTCAGCACTCTAAAAATTCCTACGAACACACACGATGCCTAATAATCATGAAAATTGACATGCACCTAAAGTTCGAGAATACGGTCCTAATGAAATTGGTTTCGTCGAATTCCGACCCCGTTTGCAAACACAGCGTATTTTTAGCCATCAAAATACTGATTGTTTTTCACATTAAAAATCCGTACAACCACATACTGACTCTAAAAATCATGAAACTTGATATCTAACAAAAACTTAACATTGCGAACCCAACAAAATTAGTTCCGTCGAATTCTGAGGTCGTTTGCAAAATTGGCTATTTTTAAAGCTCTAAATAACCCTTTTAAATATGTAAATATATCTAAAAATAATTAAATTTAATATTTAAAATAAATATTATTGTATATCTTCACCCTAGAAAATCATACAGCTCTACTGGGATTTACAACTCGATATTCAAATCCCGGTTGAATCGACATTCAAATTTATATTGAAATTCCTTATATATATCATTATAAATTATAAAGGAATTCCATAGCGACTTTTCTAAAATTTGATTTGGACATAAATTAAAATCTACACGATGATATCCCAATTTTTCTCTTCCACTAGAAAAATATACTTCACCAGCTCCATACGTTTCTTGTTTCTTGTTTCACAGAAATCCGATTTAAAACGAACCACATTCAGTTGAAGTTCAAATCGCCAAATAGCGAACTATCGCGCCATTTCGAGCTCGCTTATAATTATATTAAAACTCTACGTTCAAACTTCGTTTAAATAATATATTCGTTATTCAAATTCAATTCCAAGCTGAATTAAATATTTTAAATTGCCCAGTTCATATTATATTGTGATTTCAGCTTATTCTGGTTATTTCATAATTAAATATATTATTTAATTATTATTTTAATTAATTATTCAAAGTTATTTAATTCAACGACCATTATATTCTCTAAACCATTATTTAAATAATTAAATAAATTAATTATTATATCGCTGAAAAATGTGGGTCATTACAACATGTTTATGCCAATTATCAAGTTTACAATCGCTTTCATGTTCAAATTCTCAATTCTACATATGCCTAATTAATATAAGCACAATCTTTTGATTTAATTTACATATTCCCAAACTCGTGATTTAATTTACATGCCAATTCATGTATGCCCACTTCATGCCAAATTTCTTATGCCAATGCCCAAACTTGCAATTTCAATTATATAGACAATACCCAAATTTCCAATTTCACGTTATGCCATCAATTCCACCAAACACATATATCCAAATAGGCAATATTCCAATATTTCCCCGTATTCAATCGTACGTAGATCGCGATTTAGGCCTAAGTCCGAAATTGACCAAGGTTCATCAAAAGAAAATAAATAGGGGAAGATAGAATTTTGCATAAAAATAAGATCAAAGAGAAAAACATCATCACAGGCATGAAGATTACAACTTGGTAATAATATCAACATGAATCAAGAAAACTGATTTACAACAGGCTGAATAGATCATGAACTTGACATGAGAAAAGATAGACAAGTCTCAAAACTTAAGATTCAACAAGCAACAGAAATAGGTCTGAATCGATAAACATACTTAAATCCAATTCCACTTTATTCCATGGCCATATTATAATTAAATATTTAAATCTAAAAGCAACTAGAACTTAAAGATCGTGGACTGAGAAATTAAGATGCAGAAGTTGATACTAGAAAGCAGTCATTGAATGTTGAATCTCAATTTGATTGAAAATCCCCAATTTGCGTATCTTGCGTTGCTTGAAGAAGAAGGTAGAAGAACTCTCTAGATTTGATTAATTTTTATTCGAATCTTTGAAGAAGAAGAAGAAGTCATGTCCATCAAGAATTTGTGCAGCATAAGGTTAGAGAAGAATGGTGCGAGGAGGAATGGGGATTAGGTGGGTTTATATAGGATTAGGAGAACGGATCTAGTCAGAAAACATGTCTAAAAACATCAGAATGCACCCAGCTCAAAAACTGGGTTTCGTCAGCAGGTCGACCCCCAGGTCAACCATAGCATCGACCTGGTCCCTGGGGGTCGACCATAGTGTCGACCCTCAGGTCGACCTGGTCCTGGGCGGGAAATTTCCCGCCCAGCCTGCGCGTGGGTTTGAATTCGAATTTCGAGCTGTTTTCGATTCTGAAAATTCCTGAAACTTCGGAGGGTCATGTCTCCCTCATACGGACTCTGTTTTTCAAAAACTCGGACTCGATTTCATGTAGAATTCCGAGTCGAACACAATGGCGTAACCCGTTTTCCCTAGTTCTTATTTTAAAATTTAATTCTGCCTTGATTTCTTGTTTCAACATGTTATTGAAATTCGGGTTGTTATAATCTTCCATCCTTAAAGGATTTCGTCCCCGAAATCTTCAGGTTAAGAAGAATGTGTCCTACCATCCAATCATCCATCTACTCAAAACATCATCCACTAGCAATCATTGTCCTTAAAAGATTTCTAATGCTGTATGAACATATGCAAGAAGTGTGTGTATATGTTCCTTATCTAATGCAAATGATCAGGCCTGATTGATCTTCTTAATGCAAAATATGTTTAGTGCCATGAGTCCAACATGTATGCAAATAGTCCTATTCACATAAACACTTTGCACAAATATCCATCCGTATGCAACATCCACATGATAACACATTCAATTTCATCTATAAACAAGTATAAACACTCATGCATATGCAATATGAAAGGTGACTGAGCCGATCTAGTGTCTAATGTGCGTGTGTATGCATCCACGAGCAACCACTAGCAACCGCTTGCAACCATTAATCATAACATGCCTTAAACACATGTTTACACCCAATTGTTCCTACCTAAAGATATAGCTGAATGATAGAAGCAAGTAAAAACTTTGTGCCCATTAGGAAATGTCAAAACTGGAAATCTACATCACATATATACTGATTAGGAGAAGAAATCCCTAAGCACCAGCCCTGAAGACCGAAATCAACATCAGACTGATACCCAAAGAATTTCTCAACCCAACCAATATATATGTTTCTAGGAAACTAAGCATGATGGACTCCTTTTAGGTCACAAGAAATCCCTTCCTAAAACTAACCCATATTCTATAAAACCCAAAAAGTTTAGTCAACCCAACAAACACCTTCAAGCCCCAACATGTACTACTAATAAATGAGTCAAACTCCCTATGGGGTTTGCAACAGAAATGGGATTGAGAATAAGACCGAGATGATGTACTTAAAAGATAGCATGCAAGTAAGCTTTACAGGAAAAGAGGGATCAAGGATATACTCTTAAAAAGAGATATGATGCGCATATCTAGTTTTCAATCTTCAAAGTCGCATTTCCTTAAGCTTAACTCCATTGTGCTCTTACCGTCTTTAACTTCACAATTTCGTAGTTTCTTAATTCCTATTTCCAAAATATGAGTTGGAACTCATTTCACTGTACCCTCTCGTTCCACTTTCACTTATTCTTTTTCTGGTATACTCGGCTCAAACATAACTGCGTACTCATGGTTTCATGCAAGCTCTCCAAAATTCACTAGTGAATCCTGGATCTCGTTTACTCACTATAAGGTATTCCACACAGAAGAACTATCCCTTGAAAATAAACAGATGTCAACCATGTTGTCAAATGTACTTACTAAGGTGATTTTCTATAACTCATGCATAAGCAAAATGAACCATCCACCTTAGTGGCAAACACTACTCAAGCGGATCAATAAATGTATCAAGAGATTCTAGGTAACTAAGCATGGCAGAACCCTAAGGGTTACACTATACCTCGAGGGCATTACCGAGGCAAGTCAAGAGTCTAACTACCCTCTTTTCATACTCAAGAATGGTATCATTTCTGGATAACCACTCCATCCCTAGAATCAACCCATAGCCCAAAAACATAAGCATTCCTTCTCAACTCAACATTTAGCATAAACATTCTCAAATCCAAACAAGTCATGAATAAATGAGCCGATTCCCCAACAGGATTTGAGACAAAAATGGGATCCTCTACCACGCTAGTACTAAGGTGCAGAGACTCAACTATCGAAGCAGAATTAAAAGGATGCGATGTACAAAAACAAAGTTCCCACGGTATGATAGAAAAGAAAAGCTACACTTTTAATAGAAACGTTACAACCTCTCTTAGGTATGCTAGTAGTGAAAGCATACAATTGCCCTCTCGACGATCTTGTCCTTTGCCCTTGTCCTTGTCCTATAACACTTAACTACATGTCCCTTTTTACTATACTAACGATACTCTCTCTCTTGTCATGGGTTTTATTATTCTTTCACTTTGGCCTCTTCCCTTTCACCTTTTCCTCCTTCGTGGATTAAGCCATATCAACAAGTTTCTCATCCTTAGGCTTGTGTTCTTTATCCTCATTCTTACTATCCTTGTATAGCTTGTTGACAAGTTTCTCAAAAGCTACCTCCATTGCACGGCAACCCTGCAAAGCTTGAAATAAGATTAGTTGCAAGTAAAACTACAGCGGTTACAGATAGAGGTTGGGCACTCCTTTGCCCTCCGACATGTGTCGTACGCCTACAGAACTACGATGAAAAGAGAGAAAGAAGAGATTCAAAGAGAGAATCAAAAGATAGTGCATATGGCTTTGGGGAATATGCCTTTCGTAAAACAAAACTTTTCTTAGAAAAATGCTTCTTTGCAAACATTTTGAAAATAATTTCTGAAGGTTTTTAAAAGCCTTTGCCCAGTCTGGTAACCTTCTGCTCCGATACCAAATGTAACACCCCACATCCGTTAAGGTCACTCACAAAACGGAATGCCTTAACTTCAATGGAGCATTATGGGTACTGGAACAGAAATATTACAAGACAGACATATATAAAATAGCGGAAGGTAAAGTAGAAGTACTTCAAATCATTTATTAAATATAATTGTTTACAATAAAAGCCCATCAACTTCCAATACCCAATTACATAGCTAAAATATCTGTCTTGCTCAAAAACAAAGAAGCATAAAAATAAATTGTAGTATTCCCCAATAAAGCAAAGCAAGCCATAGCCAAGAGAGATCAAAGCCGTACATGAAAGATCCTGGGAGCTTGGTAATATCCAAACTAAGCTGTATTCCCACACTGCGAACCTGGGGAAGGGGGTAAACGGAAGAAAAAGGGGCGAAACAAAATGGATCAGTCATAAAGACTGAGTAAGTCCTAGTGACTTTCAGCATAAAAACAGGTATAGATAACACGGCATGAATAAACTGAAAGTAAACATAAGCATGATGACAAGATAAGCTACAGGCACGATAACTAAGAATAACATCATATGATTTTTGTCAAGTATAACATCGCAAGGTTCCCATTCATGATAAACTAAATATAATTTTGCAAGATTTCTATCAAGCATCGCAAGATTTCTCTGCTTCACCATTAAAATATTTCAATGGTATCTATTTGCTATGCACCACCCGTACTAGTATCCTAACCCATGTCATGTGTTGATTATAAAATGATCCCTTGCCCAATTTCATGAAATGACCCATTACTTAGTCCCACGAAACGATCTATTAATCGATCGGCTCCCTACAAGTCCTAGCTCGTTCATGTGTCTGTGTCATACGGCCCTATCACGAATGTAGTTACCTATGCTGAGTCCACCAAATGGTGTATCAAGCCCTAAGGTGCCAACCCCTGACACGAATCAAGCACGCACAGTGTAAACCTACTGATGCCCAATGCCTACTTTTTCAACTCCGGAATACGTGCACGACCATAGTCCGCCTGAACCTACACTGGCGCACCAACTCAGCCGTCGTTCTGGTCGCTTACAATCAGCCCAGTAATCGTGCCCCACCTTGCCTAGTTTCAGGGTACCATGATACATCTAAGTGGGTTACTACTGAAATGGACCGCGTAACTAGGGTTTCCATCCAATAGGTTAAGTGTTGTCATTTAAATTCGTGACTTAACCCTTATCAGTCTAGCATGTCAAGTTGGTTAAGTGTTGTCATTCAAGTTCTTGACTTAACCCACCTACGTGTCATGTCAAATTGGCTAAGTGTTGCCGTTCAAGTTCATGACTTAGCCCTACGAATCATGTGTCAAGTTGGTTAAGTATATTCCAGCGGTTCATGACTTAACCATACCAAATCATCTTGTCAAATTGGTTAAGTATATTCAAGCGGTTCATGACTTAACCCTACCAAATCATCATGTCAAATTGGTTAAGTATATTCAAGTGGTTCATGACTTAACCCGCCCACATATCATGTCAAGTTGGTTAAGTATTATCTATATGTTCAAGTTGACTTAACCCTGCCACGCGTCATGTTATATTGGCTAAGTGTTCTCCCTCATGTTAACTTAACCCACCAGTGTATCATGTCATATCGGTTAAGTGTCATCAATCAATTCAAGTTAACTTAACCCACCCACTTGTCATGTTATGTTGGTTAAGTGTTATTAATCTACTCAACTGCACCCACTTGTCTAATTAACATGTTAAAATGGTTAAGTGTTCTTAAGCGATCAAGTTCAGGTTTACTTAACCCACCCATTCATGTTGTATTGGTTAAGTGTCGTTAGTCTAGTCATATTACTTAACCCACCCACTTGTATAATTAACATGCTGTATTGGTTAAGTGTTCTTAGTTTACTTAACCCCCTACACTTGTCTAATTAATGTGTTGTATTGGTTAAGTGTCATTAGTCCAGTCGCGTTAACTTAACCTTACCCTACTTAACAGGTTTCATTAGCATTTATTATTTACTAATGCATCAGCCTCTCACATTGGACTTATTTGTGGTCACTAGATATGTCGGGCGGTTCCGGGCAGAATTACACCGCAAACTCATTCCAACCTCGGGTTCAAGCATTCAATGCACTAACATCTCACATTAGACATATTGTTGCGGTCACTGGATATGCCGGGCGGTTCTGGGCAGAATTACACCACAACTCAGTCTAACCTCGTGTTAGGCATCACCACAACCTAGTCTTTGCCTACGACCTCTCACATTAGACTATTATTGTTGTGGTCACTGGATATGTCGGGCGGTTCCAGGCAGAATTACACCACAACTCAAGTCTAACCTCGTGTCAAAGGCATCCGTTAGATTGTTAATTACATATGTGTCATATAATTCTAAATTCCCAACTTTACATATTAATAAACATATGCACAAGTTCCAAATTACATGCCCATTAATATATGTACCCAATTCTAGTCGGTTTACATATGTCCAATTCTTGCCTATTTACATGTATGCCAAGTTTATGCCATTTTACCCATATCAAGTTCTAGCCAAAATTATATGTATCCAGTTTCATACCCAGATAAACCAAAATCATGATTCATGATGTAGTTATCCCAAACTCTAATCATTTTATTACAATACATGCAGTTGCCCAAGTTCATAATACATATTTATGCCAATTATCAAGTTTACAATCGCTTTCATGTTCAAATTCCCAATTCTACATATTCCTAATTAATATAAGCCCAATCTTTTGATTTAATTTACATAGTCCCAAAATCGTGATTTAATTTACATGCCAATTCATGTATGCCCACTTCATGCCAAATTTCTTATGCCAATGCCCAAACTTGCAATTTCAATTATATTGGCAATACCCAAATTTTCAACTTCATGTTATGCCATCAATTCCACCAAACACATATATCCGAATTGGTAATATCCCAATATTTCCCTGTATTCAATCGTACGCAAATCACGATTTAGGCCTAAGTCCAAAATTGACCAAGGTTCATCAAAAGAAAATAAATAGAGGAAGATAGAATTTTGCATAAAAATAAGATCAGAGAGAAAAACATCATCACAGGCATGAAGATTACAACTTGATAATAGAATCAAGAAAACTGATTTACAACAAGCTGAATAGATCATGAACTTGACGTGAGAAAAGATAGACAAGTCTCAAAACTCAAGATTCAAGAAGCAACAGAAAGGTATGAATCGATAAACATACTTAAATCCAATTCCACTTTATTCCATGGCGATATTATAATTAAATATTTAAATCTAAAAGCAACTAGAACTTACAGATCGTGGACTGAGAAATTAAGATGCAGAAGTTGATTCTAGAAAGTAGTCGTTGAATGTTGAATCTCAATTTAATTGAAAATCCCCAATTTGCATATCATGCGCTGCCTGAAGAAGAAGGTAGAAGAACTCTCTAGATTTGATTAATTTTTATTTGAATCATTGAAGAAGAAGAAGAAGTCATGTCCACCAAGAATTTGTGTAGCATAAGGTTAGCGAAGAATGGTGCGAGGAGGAATGGGGATTAGTGGGTTTATATCGGATTAGGAGAACGAATCTGGTCAGAAAACGTGTCTAAAAACATCAGAATGTACCCAACTCAAAAATTGGGTTTTGTCACCAGGTCGACCCCCAGGTCGACCATAGTGTCGACCTGGTCCCTGGGAGGTCGACAATAGTGTCGACCTGGTCCCTGGGAGGTCGACCATAGTGTCGACCCAGGTCGACCTGGTCCTGGGTGGGAAATCCAGCCCAGCCTGCGTTGGGGTTTGAATTCGAATTTCGAATTCGAATTTCAAGTTGTTTTCGATTTTGAAAATTCCTGAAACTTCGGAGGGTCATATCTCCCTCATACGGACTCCGTTTTTCGAAAATTCGGACTCGATTTCATGCGGAATTCTGAGGCAAACGCAATGGCGCAACCAGTTTTCCCTGATTCTTATTTTAAAATTTAATTCTGCCTTGTTTTCTTGTTTCAACATGTTATTGAAATTCGGGTTGTTACAACTAGCTGCCCTTGTCGAAAATAGGGGCACCCATAGTTTAGGTTAAAACAATAAACTCCAGGTCAGTTATGTGACTGGTGTGAGAACTAAAACAGTTAGTTAAAGCTTTACTTTAAATCAGATATATCAAGGGACCACGCCGTATAAAACGGAACGGGTTTCCTCCCAAGAATACCAGTGCATATAACAAAACAGCACAATGCTTTTTGGAAAAATGAAGCTATTATAAAACCCAGGTCCCATCACACAATGCAACACAAGCCGGAGGATAGGGTTTTCCTTTATAATAGCCAAACATGCTTGGTACATTAAAAACAAATCATTTGATACTATTATAAGTGCATAGTGTATAAAATAACTTCAAATATAAATGTATCAATCTTAGACAGAATGGGTACCATATATCATGTCGCAATACTAGGTTCTACAGTCAAAACCGCAAAGTCACGTATTTGGAAGTTGGATTTCCATCATGAACCAAGGCAAAAGATAATTCTTACCGAATTCGAGACGCTCTAGCCCGCCCCTCAGGCAAGTACTCAGTCAAGCATTTAGATCGTCAGAGTCGGTCCACCGATGTGGATTAACATTCCTGAACACTGCGTTTCCCCGCCCTTTGGGGTGTAAATGAGTCCTATGACTCCATCGACTCCACATAGTCACCGATATATCTGAGGCACCTCGCAATCCAACAACCACACAGGTGAAAATAATATAAATGTCAGGGCTAGTAGGTCACAGACACCATCCTATCTAGAAGGAAATGCATGTCCTCCCTGATGTCCTTCTCCCGTTTCTGGTTCACACCAGGTGTGAGGCTCACGAATTAACGCTACACAAAGCTGTGCCACACAGGCGGTTCTTTGATCATCAACCACAAGACTCTTATTTTCAATAGAAGCCTTGTTCATTTGCATCTTAGCGTGCCACACAGGAAAACCACTCCATGCAACCGATATCCATCAATCACACAGAATGATATCCAATGTCAGACACATAGTCCATTTACAAGTCCGTTCTGGGTCTGAACGAAACCGGAGGCACCTTGTACCTCACATATCCATCGATCTCCAAGTACGTCTGGATGATCACCAACTGATTCCCTCCTCTTGGGTGTATAGCCCAATAAAGATCATCAGTAATTATCCAAACAATGTGAAGACCTCCGGTCTTCGACCAGCGTCTTCATCCTCGACACTTCGTCGAATCAGTTATTCAAAATGGGATAAACCCGGTCTTTCTGAATAACTCGCATATATAATAAACAAGTGTTACACAAACACAACATACACCTCATTCCAATTCAAAATATTCTTTTATTCAAATATTCTTATACTTTGGGAAAGGTTCCCATTAATTTTATCAAAGATAAATTCCTTAAATTTATTCTTTAATCTTCCTTTGAATATCAATTCAAACCAAATTATGGTTTATCCAAACAAGTCGGGATTAACGAACCTTACCAAAGTAATCATTTGTTTTAATTTCCCAATCCCAACCTATTCAACCCATGAAGTAAAATTGATAATACTTTATATCTAACACCACGGTGTTATCGGTAAATTCAATTACCATTTCACGTTCAAATCTAATTAAAGATTTAATTATCGCCTGGAGTAAAACTGGTGATACTCCATTCTCGATCATTTCAATCTAATTAAAGATTCATTAAAACTCCACTTGGTTTTAATATTTCCAAAAATCAATATTAATGATTGTTTAACTTAGAAAACATATCCTGCCTTTAACTGGGTTAAAGAACCAATGTCATTTAAAACACGGTTCACGATAAACCCGAAATCACATTCCATTAACGATCGAGTCTTCATGGAAAACAAATCGATATGTATAATCGATATAAACTTCTATATCCAACCAATAATATAAATGGAATAACGGCAATGCCTTTTAAATTCCATATATATTAGCAGTCTTTCTCCACGGAAATTCACTTCGATTATTACCAAATCGAATTCCATTCCATTCCAATTTATTTTATTAAATTGGTAAACTTTACTTTGGAAAATCTCCTTAAATCTTAACAAAAGATTTATAAATTCCAAATCACATTTCACTGTAAATCGGGTTAGAGAACGAATGTCGTTAAAACACTGCTCACGATAAACCCAATTCACATTCCAATAATTATCGGGTTAAAGAACAAGTGTTATTTGAAACACCGTTCACGATAAACCCAAAAATCACTTCAAATTCAACTCCAATTAAATACCATTTAGTTGGTATACTTCATTAAATCTAAATAAAAAGATTTAATCTTTTTTCTCAACTGGGTTTAAGAACAGTGTTAATGTAGACACCATTCATGACAAACCCAAATCCAATTTGATATTAAATACAAGGCTTTGAATAGAAAATATATCGGCTTATATTCAATATCAAATTCTACGACCAATAAATATCGTATTGGAAATAACGATATTAATATATCTTTCAAATTTCCATAACAATATCTGTATAATCATGAAATCCAACATCGAAATATTCCAAAGATAATTTTGATTCAAATCCATTCCAATTCAACTATTGGAAATTCTGGTTATTTTTAAAACCCTTTCAAATCCAATTTATTTATTTCAAAAATAAATGGATTATAATTCCAGTTCAAAACTAGTTCATTTCGATAAAAATCTATTTTTATCTTTTCAAATATGAAATTTTTCATCCCAGTTCTTTCCAAATCATTTCTTATGATTTTACACAAATTATTGCTATTTTTAATAATTTTAACAAGGCCCGTATAGTCGATTTCCATAAAGGCCATCGAACTGCACTTACAATGACCTTTTCCAAATTTGATTTGGACATAATTCAAAATCCAACCATTAGATTTCAAATCTCTAATATTAGTTAGAAAGCTCTTTTCGATACGAACCTAAGGTTTTGGTTTTAGGAGAATCCGACGGTCGGATCTCCCGTAATGTCCATTTGAAGTCAATGGTCGAAATTCGCGAACTACCGCAGCGCGTTCTATTCAGGCCGTTATATATATATTATATATTATATATTTCGTTGATTTCCTTTTAAAACGTATTTTATAAATCGTTTTATCAAAATGATTTCAACTTCATATTCAATTTCAGATCAAAATTGAATATTCCATATCATTAATATATAAATGATAATATTTTCAAAACGTTATATTTTGAAATCACTTCCGTTTCTATATTCATTATAAAAACGAATATAATCGATATAAATATCGTTCGCATCAAAATGGCGCATATCTAATCAACACGGGTTTATATATTTCAATAACTTCATTATTCTATTCAACAAATGAATATTTTCTTCAACACATGAATATATATTTTATTCAACACATGAATATTTCCTTCAACCTAGGAATTTTCTTTTATTCAACACATGAATATTCTTTTATTCAACACATGAATATATATTTTATTCAACACATGAATTTTCTTTTATTCAACGCATGAATATTCTTTTATTCAACACATGAATTTTCATTTTATAGTATTCTTTATTTTCCAAATTGGAATGAGGCCCAAACAATTACCATATAATGTTAATTATATGGATTCCCTACAACACATGTATATAATAGCAACGATGAATAATCAACCATCATCCAGAATGCATTCTACACTGCTTAAGCATTAAATATAAATATTTAAGCATATAACACCTTGTCAATCAATCGATCGACATACAACTAATTAATTGGGATTAGTGTACACCAAATATCAAACCAACACCCGTGTGGGGTTTCAAGTCAACAAACACAGATTTTTATTTATGCAGTTGGGCGATGTGTAAAATTTAACATCCCAATCAATATTAGTCAAATGGGTGTACATAAACAAACCGTCCGATTTGTTTATAAATATTTATTTTATATACACATTAAAATTTTTATTTTTAACTATAAAATATTTTATTCCATTCCCCATAACACAATCAATATTCACACCACAAACAACAAACAAACAAGTCGTCCATTGTCTGTGGACAATGGGCGTCAGGTGCTGCTAAGCACCGTCTGCATCCTAGTATATATTTCAACTAGAAAATAAATTAAAAGTGAGAAGTTCTCACTGAGGGTTCCACTCCTCCGTGCTTTCCTTCTGAACTGTTCGGGTTTCGTTTTGATTTCAGTCGATACCATCGCCATCTTTTCCCGCTGTTCACAGTAAAAATCATATTTTTATCGCTTTATCCCAATAAATAAAAATCATATTTTTATTTCAATTTCTTATATTTTACAACGCTTCTTTCTATATAAAGAATTATATTTTTACATTTCTACTTCTTATATAAAGATTGAATTTTTATTTCAACGCTAGAAAAATCACATTTTTACTTCAACGTATATATATAATAAAAATCACATTTTTATTTCGCTACATATATAAAAATTATATTTTTATTATTCTAAAAGTCAAATCTTTTTAATTATAAAAATCTAATCTTTACTAGTTATAAAAATCTAATTTTTACTTCGCCTCATATATGATAAAAATTGAATTTTCCTTATATAAAGATAGAGTCTTTCCTTATATAAAAAAAAGATTTAATCTTTTTCGTTTAAAAAAAATAAAAATAAAAATCTTGCCTTTTTCAATTTAAAAATCATATCTTTTTATTCATCGCTTTACATAGATAAAAATCATTTCTTTAGTTCTTATATAAAGATAATATTTTTATACATTATCTTTTCATCAATATATATCTAAATGAAGGCTGAAATAAAATAAATTTCAATGTTAATTTCAGTTTAAAGAAAATCAAGTTAATCTTCTAATAAAATAAAAAAGAAAGAATAAAGGAAAGGGGGAGGAACTCACAATAATTCGATTGAAGGATGGATGTTAGGGTTCGGCGCCGGGTGGCGCACTAGAGGGCGGCGCGATCGGATCCGGCGTATCGGTGGGCTCCGTCGATCCGGGGCTTGCGGGTCTCATTTTAGAGGAAGGGAGGGAGAAGGGAGAGAGACGCGAGGGGAGGGGGGTAGTCGATGACCGGCGGCGGCAGCCTGGCTAGGCGCGGCGGCGCTGGGAGTCTCCGACCTCGAGAGGAGCGGGTTTGGGGGAGAGCCACTTTTTATTTTATTTTTTTCTGAGATAGAAGAGAGAGATGTGAGGGTATAAAGAAGTATATAATTATATTATTTAATTAATATTTTTTTCCTAAAAGTAGACTTTTCGCCCGAATCTCAAATCGATCCAACGACTGTTGCTCCTAGCTAATTACCCTCATTCCGAACACAATGGGATATGTAACGTAAGCCGATTTGACTGTTTCGATCTATTCTTGTCAAAATCAAAATATAAATCTATATATTTAATTTGAACGCACATTTCAATTTACCGGGGCAACATACAGACTCTAATAATTCCCAAAAAATATTTTCTAGCTTCGTATCGAAGATACGGTCCTAACAAAACTAATTTTGTCAAATTCTGAGACCGTTTGAAAAATGGCCATTTTCCAGTCGATTAAATTCCACTGAAACTGGTCAAATGCATTTAAATGCGCCACGCTCACATATTGATTTCAAAAATTATGTATTTTGGAATCTATCAATAACTCGATATCCTGGATCCAACAAAAGTGGTTTCGTTGAAAATGAAGGTCGTTTGCAAAATTTTCATTTTTAAGGGCCATAATTCCATATCGACTGTTCTGAATTTTCAATTGGACATAACTTTTTATCCCCGCTATGAAATTTCAATTTTTTGGATTCGTTGGAAAGATATTTTCAAATAGATTCAAATATTTTCAGTTTTGCTAAAATCTGGTTTATTTTGAATCCTGTACATTCATTTGAAATTTGAAATCGAATTTTCAAACTACCGCGCTATTCTCAATTCCTTTTATAATTCAAAATAAATAATTATATTCTAACGACGATCTATATTAATATATACGTTCTATTTCTTTTCAAAATAAATTTCTCGTCGTTATTATTTAAAATAATTCATTTTAAATATTAAAATTCATCAAAATTGCGAAAATAAATTTTTTAAATTGGCTCAGAATTTCTGGGTTGTTACAGGCAACATCTATTCTACTGTAAATTCCGAAAGATAACAGAATGAAATGGTGATCAGATTCTATAACCAGTATAAAAAAATAGAGACCGTTGTTGATAATTAGGATACGAAGGACTGGAAAGCACCATGCCAATGGAACAAACAGAGGAAATGGCTGAAGCTCATTAGAAAGTACAATAAATGAGCTGGATCATTACCTGAAGATATGAAATAAGGTATAATATTCCAAGGTTCTCAGACCAAATTCTGTTAATATCCTTTCATCAAGTTCTATGATGTCCTTGTTAAAATGATCTCCAGAATGTGCATCCTGCGATATAATTTGAAAAGGCAAATTTATATGAATGCGAAGGAGGAAAAATGTGCTCAGTCTAATACCAACCTTTGTGATATTCAATGAGCCCTTCTCATGTTTAGAAGTCAGAGGTTGAAGAGGAATATGACCCAATGCCACCAACTATAGAACATCATCGCTTAAAACAAACTGATTGTTCTTGCTTTACACTACAGGAGCTGGTAAATTTTCCTCTCCTTCTACTTGTTTCATTTTACCTTTCTTGATTTTGCTTCTGCTTTGGCTTTCAATAGCTTTCACTCCACTATAAAGAGAGTACATAACTAATGTTGATGACACCTCTTTCTCTACAAAAAAAGTTTTTTACTACTACTTTCAGTATAATGTCGGTTTTCTCTCTCGACATCTAGTCCTTTGTTTTTCCATCCATTCCTAACCAAAAAGCACGAAAGCTGCAATCACAAAGTACAATATATTTTAGGAAAAGCACACCTGGAAACTTATTTGATGAAAGAAATAAGTTAATAGCAAACATGCTCCAATCCACCATTTTAATTCAATTAATATCTTAGCAATATCCTAACTGGAATATCTGAACAAATTTACATTGTGACACAATAAACTAGTGGAGCTTTATTTTGTTTGCATTATGATTTCATTTCCTGATTACATATTAAAACTTTTGGGAGAATAATGCTTTAAAAAAAGTAACATAATATGATAATTTAATTGTGAAATTCCATGTTCTTTAGAGTTTTGGGACATTTATTTCTTAATTTCGGGACTGTTTTACTCCATTAAGTTAATACGTGTTTTTTAACGTTTAAGCAAAACTCATAATATATTATCCAATTGCGCATGACTAATATGCCAAAATGAAATCAGGATAGATTAAAATATGTGAAAATAAGGGACACGTCCCTAAAAAGTTTCATAATTGAAACGACATCCTTCCCAAAGATTTAATATAAAGCGGGTCCCTATTTTAGGACTTACGTGTTTTCAACCACAAAAAATGCACTGCAAAATAAATAAATTCAAAAAACTGCAAATATTCCCAAAAGTAACATGAAAAAAATATAAATTGCATACATCTCAGCATTAATACTAAATATATCCATACATGTATGCATATATTCATCCAAAGTTTATATTGAAATCTGGATGAATATATGCAAACGTGTATGCATATATTGGTAATAGTTGCTGAGATGTATGCATATAAAGATGAACTAATCTACATGTGTTACGAATTGTTGCATAAATGTATGCATTTATTCCTATAACTGCTGAAACGTATGCAAAAAAGTTAAAAAGGATGAAGGCTTATGAATATGTGCAGAAATGTACGCACTTATTCTGTATAACTGCAGAAATGCAAGCAACAATGTTTAAAAATGGTATGCTTGATAAACATGCAAGGATTGAATTAATGCATCAAATGATGCATTTATTGTAGTATTACTGCATACGTTTCTACATTTATACTATAGTTTGATGCATAACTGAAATATATGCAGAAATTTATGTAACTATTGCAAGTAAGTACATCATTTGATGCATAATACTGGTGATTTGCTTTTTTTTTTGTGTTGTTTTTTGGTGGTTTTAACGCATGAATTTGATGACCATTAGTCGTTGTATTTAATTATGAATTTATGTGTTTTTTATTTTTTTTCCTTAATTTTTTATGATTTTTCAAAAAATAGGGACCTAATTATAAAAATTTAAGGGAGACCTAAGACAAACCGGCCCTTAAAATATATTTATCTATTAATTCGAGAAACTTTGCCAGAAATTACCTTCACCATCTCATTTTTCATCAATCAGCTTACAAAGCCTTCCTTTCTTATCTTCAATTAAACGACGACAAATTTGCTCAACGTTCAACAGATAGACATGAACAAGCTCTCTCCTATATTGGAAATAAAGGCATCGAAATGGATGATTTGCATTCTCCCTAGTGTACCAAAATGCAAAAGCAAAGACAGTTGGGAAAAAGGAAATGATTCCCATGTAAGGAAAAAAATAAATGAAATGCAAAAGAAAAGACAATTAGGAAAAAGGAAATGATTCTCATGTAAGGAAAAAAAACAGAGCATCACACGAAGATAAGATTGCACCCACTCTAAGTACAATTCTATGAGCTAAACAGATCTATTAACATTAGTAATGTATTTCATAGCACTACCAAGTTGTATATACTAACGTTGTAAAATGCAATATATAAAAAGTTAAATTTATGAAAAAGATTTTATATTTGCTCTAAACTTACATATTTTTATGTGACAAAAATAATAATTTTGTGTTTATTATGATAATTGCAGTATTACATGAATTTCTTATTATTTTTCTAAATTGGATATTTGTTAAACGAATGAGCGGAATAATAATAATTCAGCGTTGTTGTTTTTGATTGGACTTGCTTACGTTAAAAGAAGATAAAATATACCATTTATCATAAAATAAAAAGGTGAATGCTAAGGGAGACGAATGTACAGTGACATGTGTTTGGGAGAAAAAAATATCATGACTTAATCAGGAATATTAGAAACTATATTAGAAAATTTATCGACTTCATTTTACCAAATACTACTACTACCCAGTAATGGGATCTGATGATTCTGCCTTCTATACTAAGGTTACTTGAATCCTACTACTACTTCCTTGGAATGAAAGATGAATCAATGAGGTACTTACACAACGACCATTCTCCTTACTTCAGAATCAACAAAGCTTCCATTTCTTATGGCTCAGCCCTTTATGCTTCTTTAGCCATGAATTGTCTTTCCTCCCACCCTGGTTTGAAAGCAGACGTAGATTCCCATGATGAGTTGTAAGATTATTTTTTTCCTTTTCTTATTAATATTCATGACTGTCAAACATTTTTTTAGATTTTCGGGTTATAAGGAAGTAGTAATTAAATAATTAATATATTTAAACCAAATGGTTCATATCTATTCTCTTACCTATATAGATATTCTGAAATATATATATACATATAATTCAAAAGTTCAAATATTTTCAAATATATCAAAATAGTTTTAAGTATTCACTCGACGTCTCGATTGGCTATATATATCTATCCCACTTTTTAAACCCGAAAATAGATATCAGTTGCGCAAACATGATAACACTAATGTTAAATTTGCGAAAGAATGAACCCATATATCTTTAACTTTAGAAAATAATAATAATACACTTACACTTTGTTCATGACTTCGGCCGGTGACCAGGTTCAGTTCTTGAAAAAAAAATCCGGTATAAGTTGTCCATGAACGTAGGTTTTCTCTTCTCTATTTTATGGGAAGTTAATGAAAAAATTTCATAGTGAGCCAAAGTGTACATGCACACCGACTTTTGGAAGCCCATGTGTTACTTTATCTTTGTGAGGTTGTGGGCTCTCTAGTTAACTGTATACATGTTAGTCTTTGTCCCGGTTCTTATTTTTCTATATACATAGGTTTCTTCAAGGACTAACTAAAATGAAAAAGTAAAGAATTTACACCGAATGGAAACAAAACTTTGAACAATTAGCAGTCAGCTAACACATGCAATAATTCCTAGAAGATTAAGTGCACATGACAGTAAGGTTTTGTTTCATAGAGTATTAAGCAATTCAAACATTTTGAAATGATGTTTTACAAAGGTGTACTTGAGTCAACAATAACCATAGAGTGATCCAACTGCCAAAATATATAGATTTTTGAAACAATGGAGACAATGTGTATATTTTGTACAAAATTTGTATGATGTATAAGGATATTGTAGCCTAAAAGGTAACATTGAGTTACATTGGTAGAATACATCTTCGACAATATATAAATATCATGGTGGCAGCATGTATTGGTCTTTTGACATAGGCATATGGGTTGGCACAAAATGTCTGAAAATAACTCCAATGTTATATTTCTCCCAACTTACACACCAAAACTATGATTATAGTCGATGTTGGACTGCATACCTAGGACAAGTGCTATTTTCTACCAATTTTCTCCAAATAAAGCCAACCTAAGATTAGTGTTATCTTCTACCAATTTTCTCCAAATACAACTGACCTAGGACTAGTGCCATTTTCAAATGCACCTTTTAAAACATAAAAAACAACTCTAATAACACATCATATATCATTTTCTATCCAAAATCTAATAACCGTATTTTTATATCTGACAATGTTATGGCTTCGTAATTATTGAATAAAGAAAAAATTACAAGAATAATCATGTAATCATGAAGTAGTCTGAACATGTTTTCGATTAAAATCAAAACCAGTTATAAGTTTGGTATTGATATGAATAAAACATGGTCCCTAAGCCCCCAAGCCCTTCCCCCCTTCCAAAGAAAAAAGGGATAATGCTCGAGAACTCTAATTACTCAGTCCATCATGATTTAACTTAACAAGCTTACAACCAAATATTCCATAAGGATCTCCACAATGTAATTAACATCTTTTCACTAGAATTTTAGTAATATTCGTCAAATTTCTAAATACAAATAATTAAGAAAATTACCTTGTCAGGAATTTTGATTCCTTTGGTGAGGTGACCTGTAGTGAAGAGAAAACAACATAGACGGAAGCAAAACTCAGAGACTGAAAAACCTACACCTTATGTGTTGACTTCACCGGTTGAATAGGGGATAGATTATTGATAAAATTAAAGATTGGGGAATCCTATATCAAGCATACCAATTACGTTAGAACTATAAAAGCTGCTCATTCAAATAAAGTTGGAAAAGATAAATGATAAGCAAACCGTTGCAGCAAAACTCTTGGATGGTCTATTTTTCAGTATTACCATTTAGATAATTTCTTGAATTTATAATTCATATATGCATTGAGAGTTAATAACGAAACAAACATATTAATCCAGCAAAGCATCATAGATTACTGGTATACTCGTCACACCTCTGACTATCCTATATTTGACTAGAAATGCTAGTCACCGACTGATCAACTTTAGCTTCTCAAATTGATAAATTCACTCTCTTAGACCACTGTATGCATCAGAATAATAATTGTTGAAATTCATATAAATCAATATAGCATCGTAAATTGTAGGTACACTAATTACACCTCAGATTATCCAAGCCCTGTAAATTGCAGGTACACTAATTACACCTTAGATTAACCAAGCCCTAATTGAAAATATTAATCGCATAAAGACAATTGGAATTTATTAACAACAAAAAGCTCAAAAATATACAAACCAAAATGTAATTGGCATTACTTCGGTACATACACACCCTAAAAAAGGCAACAACCACAAATCCCCAAAAATCCCAATGTATTTACTAAATCCATTAATGGAAACCGCACTCTTCCACTTGGCAAATTCATAAAATAAAGATAAGAAAACCACACTTCAATATTTAAAAAATGAAGGAAGAAAAAATCATTAGAAACCCTTTAGAAACAAAGGAATAAGATCAAATCTAGATTTAGGCCTGGTTCTAATCTTACTACTCTCAGGCGTATTCATGCCTTAGGCCTTCCCTTCTTCGTTAAAATAACAAGTGCATGATTTGGAAGTCGTGATTTTGTTCAATCGAAATAGCTGATGGAGATTGAATTTTGATTGGACGATTTGATTGAAAAATTAATTAGGTTAACTAAAGGTGAAGGCTGGGCAAGGTACGATTCCAAATAAAAGGCATGTATGACTGTTTTATATTTAACGGTCGCAAAATGAAACTTACCAATTCTAACCCTATTTTATTTGCCATAGCCATCGCAAATTGTAAATATTTTCCAATGTTTTCAAACAAAACCGTTGCAAATTTGTCTTTTTCATACTTTTACAGATAACCTTCTACGGTTTGTAACTAAACAATCACACATAACGATATGTGCTATTGTTTTTAGCTAAACCATCGTAAATAAGGCTATGCAAATAAACAGTTTTGTACTAGTGAATCATTAAGGGATGATTTTTGAGTAAAAAAGATATTATAAAATCTTTTGAAATGATTTCTGAGGAATAGAATAAACAACAGGTTTACATGAGATAATCTTTGATAAAATTAATGGGAACCATTCCGAGATAAATGAATGTTTGATAAAAGAATATTTTGGATTGGAATGATATGTGTGTTATCATTGTGTACTTATCACACGATTCTACAGATGCGCGAGTTATTCAGAAAGAACGCTTTTAACCCATTCTAAATAACTATTACGACGATTCAAAAGTCAAAGATGAAGATGGTTGTTGAAGACCAAAGATCTTCACATCGTTTGGGCTATTGCTGATGTCTTAAATATGTCGTACACCTAAGACAACGTAATAAGTGGTGGTTGTCTGGACGTACTTGGAAATTGACCGGATATGCTAGGATCTCTCTCCTGTATTAGACATATGGGACGAGGAATAGGGTGCCTCCGGTTTCGCTTAGACCCAGAATGGACTTGCAAATGGATTGTATGTCGGATATTGTAATATACGTTGTATTTGTTGATCTCTACACTATAATAAAAGCTGTATATAGCGCTAGATTTTTAACAGCGGAAAATTCCATCGCAAATCAGTAATGGATTTTGGTGGACTTTGTAAAGGATAATATTTTGGATTTTATATGTCAACTTATTTTAATTTATTACCATCGAATCTAATTTCTGTCGCTAAATCACTAGAAATTGCAACACTTTACCATAATAAAAAATAATTAACGCTAAATTCTGCTGTAGACTGAGGCTGTTTACCATCATCAAAATCTTGACGTTATTTTTATGGCAGATTTCCAAGAGATGTGAAAAGGACTTAAATGTTTATTATTTATAAAATGTTTTACATTGTGTTTTTACTTAGTAATTCATAATTAAATATAAATTTTAAATAATTAATGTTAATAATACATTAATAATAAATAATTACTATTAAAAGTAAATAATATTTAATAATTAGTATTAATTAATTATTAATCACTATAAAATATAAATAAGAGGTAATAATAATTAATAAAATAGATTAATATTCGATGTTCAATTAAATTTATTTTGATAATCAATGGTTAATAAGTAATCTTTAATACGACTACAGAAATTACTAACAAGAAATTATTAGTAAATATTTACTTTTAAGAAATTTATTAGTATGTGTTATTAATAAATAATTTGTAATTAAGAAAAACAAAATAGTCAAAGTTTAAAATATATAATAGTTGGTAAGTAATTTGTATTAGTTCAAAAGATTAAACTCACATATTTTCTAAAATAAATATAAATTTTTGAAATTTTCATAATTTTGAAATAAATATAAGATTTTGTAAAACGTTAAAAAATTTAAATTTTAAAAAGAAGAAATTGTATAAATATTAAAGAAATTCGAATTTCAGACAATACATACATTACAATACAAGTATTTATAAAATTTTAAAATAATGTTTTAGTTTTTTCCTAAAGTTCAAAAATAAAAAGTAAATATACCATTTAAACTCTAATTACAACTGTTTTATAATTTTGCAAGGCTACATCCATTAGTTTAATTGAATGGTGGTAGCGGAATTTGAAGTTTGAAAGAAAAAAGCGGTAGCCCAATTTTATGGCAGGGCACAACATTATTTCATTGCACCACTTTTAACTTTTAGCTAAAATTTTACTTGCCACTTTCCCATTCTCTCCACTTTCCACATTGTAAATTATTCGTCTCCCAAATCTGTTTGGGTTATGTTTTCCGCCTCCCTTCGTCTTCTCAAATCTGTTGTTTCGTCTATCCCTTCCTCTCTCAGATCGCCTCCTTTCTTCATCTGTGCTTAAGATGTAACGGAGGAAAGGGGTGGATTCTCTCATTGCTAGCATCGGCCATTCCCCAGCAAAGGTTTCACATTCCAAGAAATGGTGGCACTGACTAGGGCCCACACGGTTGGATTCTCTCACTGCTAGGAGTATGCGGATTGGATCTTCAACAACAGAGGGAAGGAGTGGAACTCACTCGATTCGGGCATGAATCCGAGGTTCGCTCAAGGGTTGTAGAGTGCTTGTGGGAACTACTTGAAGGATTCGACCATGGCAGTGTTCAACGATATAATGATGCAGGTCAGTTCGATTAATGTGTAAAGAATACTAATATAAGAAGGTTTTGTTTCCTTGGCTGCTTGTTTTTGCTTAAGACTTGCTTGATCATGTGCACTATTTCTTAGATTTGCCAGATAGTTCGGTTGAGTTGCGGACCCATAGAGCTTCACGAATCTGATGTACAATGGGTAAGACTGCTACAGATTTGTTTTAATTTCTCGATTTGGGTGATTATTTATTTGCCAACCCATAAAGCTTCACGAATTTATTATCTGGGCTTTTTGATTACCATGGCTATAATCTGTTTCAACGTTAAAATCACTTGCTGAAAATTGGAAGATGATATTTGAACTATCACTTTTTGGATGTTTTTGACTTACTTTCAATAAACAATGCAAGGATGGGGATAATTCTTTCAATTGTGTTCCTATACTAGTTGTTAAATGGGAAGATACTGTGTTAATTTTTTCTATGTTGGATCCCAAGGATATTTTGAAACACTGTAACTGGACCTTAACTTTATTTTCTTGGCAATTTTGATAGCTGGTTTTTCAATTTAATGCGAAATATTTTATGAATTTGAGAATCAAGAATCAGAAATTTATTCACAGATGGTTGTTGGAGGTTCACATATAGGTTATACATTTTCTATTCGGGAAAATTAAATAGCTGCTACCGCTAAAATCAAGTTATTCATTTTGCTAACAAGAAGGTGAATTGAAGAGTAACAATTTGGTTATTCTAAATTGAAGAGTAAGTATTTTAGTTTATTTATCAACTTTTTTCATCTAGCAAAAGCATAAGCAAGGAATCAGGTAGCTATGCCTATGCTAGAACAATGTAAGAAGGGAATTCATGTAATGCTGATGGAATTGAAGAAACTGAGCAGCAGCTTCAATGAAAAAGGCTTTCTAAGTTAGTCTAATCTAAAGGCTCTGATCTACCTTTTACACATGAAAAAACTCATATGTCATAGCTGTTGTTGTCTGCAATCTGTTCGATGGCGGTGGTATTGAAGGAGGTAATTTAAATGAGATATGATAAAGCTTATAATAAGTTTATCTTGCACAAATTTTTCTTATTTCCTTTTGGTAATTTTGTGGTGTTTAGTTATTGCCTTGGGGGAGAGGTAAATTGATTGTTCAAATGGGTAAAAAGTAAAATTCCTTACTTTTGTGACTGTATCTATAACTAGAAATTTTTTTTTACTGGAAGATAGACATCTTTGATGCAAAAAAGCGGGAACATGCCACAACAAGTTATGGATTTGAAATGCTAGAACTATATTTTGGTTTGTAACTTTTAGCATTGTTTATGAAATATTATGAATGTATTATGTATTTTTTGATGTAAGAATGTTTAGTATGTCTATTATGTAATGTTGAATGTTAATTATGAGATGAGTGATTAATATAATACATCGATTATGAGATGTGTGTTGATATTAATTGTGCTGTATTTAAATTAGGATTGTTTATTGAATGGAACACAAGTTATGTGTGTGAAGAGTATGTATGTATGTGTGTGTATGTATATATGTAGACAGATCAGAAGGGGAATAGCAGCGGATTACCAACTAAAAGAGGGAGGTTAAGTTTACCTTAATTTAATTTTCGTCACTAATCCCTTGGTAATTAGTAAGGATTTACCAACGCCTTTTATAAATAATATTTTATTATAAATTAATTATCTATCGGTAAATTGTCAGTATATAAATTAAAATTAAATTAATAAACAAAATTTTACTTTTTTTATAAAATTAGTAAAATGACGGAAAAATGTCGGAAAACTCATGCTAAGTTCCATCGCAAAATCTGACACAAATACCGTCATGGTTTTTACCGACCACACCGTGATGTAGGAAATCCATCACTAAGGCCTGTTTAGCGACGGATTAGAAGCGGATTCTACCGCTACTATGTGCGGTTTTTCGTGTAGTGCTACTAAATATATATATCTGTTTTGTGGCGGAGAATTTATTCTCTTAGCTTAACACCCGTCACTGAGGCGTATGAGCTTAGAAGTTATATGTTGATGGAAATCAATGGTATGGTATAAATTGACAACGTGGCATGCGGAGATGCATGGATCAAAGATTATGTTATAAAGCAGAGCTTTATGGATGATTATCAAAGCATGACTAATATAGCGTAGCTTTGTGTATGGCGTTAATTTGCCAGCTTCATACCCCGGTATGAGTCAAAAGCGGGATGAAGGACCGTAGGGAGGACATGCGTTTCTTTCTAGCTAGAAGTGATGTCATGATATGGAGCCCAAATATTTTTACTTATATGGATGTTGGAATCTCGGCTCCTCGGATGTGGCTGCAAAAGGCCAAGATGATCGACATAAGACCAAGAGGTCCGATAGGACGGGAAACGTATTGTTCAGGTGATGCTAACCAGCAAAGTACTGCTGACCGACCCTGCTGCTCCAAGAGGGTAGAGATGTTCCGAAGTTCTAATGAGGATCCCTTGCCTCGGCTCATGGTGGAAATCCAAATTCCAATAGGTGATTTTACGGTTTTAGTTGTATACTTATGGCGATATAATAAGATGGGGCATTATGCTTTCTAAGATTGATACATTTATTTTCGAGTTTGTTTCCACACTGTACACTAGCAATAATATCAACGATATTTGTTTTAAAGCATACCAAGCATGTTTTGGCTATTGTGACGGCCCGCCTTGCACCAGCCTGCATTTCCTCCAAAAGTGCGCTGTACGCATGCCCGACTAGCACAAGACGGTCGTCAGAAGAAAGGAAAGAAGGGAACGAACTAATCAAAGGACCTGAAGAATGTCTCACAGCGCATGGGATAAAATATAATAATAATATACTTGACACAAAACAGGCGAGACAGTGCATAAGCTGATAACTAAAACCAACATCAATCTCAAAGCAGCGGAAATCCAAATACAGCTTATTACAACTTTCCAAATTTACTGTCTCTAAACAAAAGAAAGCTAAAATAGAAGATACACCAACAATGCCCAAGCAGTGATCTTCAACAACACAGGGAGAATACTATATATATATTACGTGGAAGCCTCCTGCTCGTCTCCGGACCATCTACCCGTGCATCACCAGCTAACCTGTCTCTAGTCTGCTCGTGAGAGCACCCAGAGTAATAAGAGGAGACATAAAACTCTGGGTCAGACATAAAGCCTGGTATGAGCGATAAACATCTAAACAGAATAATAACAGGTATACTAAGCCATACCTGAACCTGGACCTGCAACCAAAGAGTTAGTACCACATACCGTACAATACTCCAAGGTGCCAATAGTAAATAGTGTAAGAATACGGGGGTGGGGTGTGCATGTCACAATGATAGCAAGCAAAATCATCCATAGCAACCATCCTCACATCTCTCACTCGGTGCGTAAAGCGTACGACACCTACCACTTTGGAACACTAGACAAACTGAGGTAACGACGAATCCCGACTTGTAGAAACCCTGCTATGACCAAGCTAAACATATGGAGTCATGACCAAACATTTCAATGACCCACTTCATTGGTCGTAGCCCTTGGTTCTACCGATGCCATAATGGCCCTGAATCCGCCTTCGTACCTCCTACCATAGTGGTCCAAAGCTATAGACGTCGATAACTCCTTGGCACACGTCCCGCAGCAAAGCCCAACCATGAAGCGAACTCGTTGATTCCCATCTGAATCCTGAGCTCTAACTTCTCATTTGGACTTCCTTTGCATCTCGGGTTTGGTCGAATTGGAGTGGGTCTTCAGAAGAGTTGTCGCGCATTAACAGTCCTAGAATTCGGTTCGGTTCGGTAGTCATCATCTTCATCGGTTCGGGTCGGTAGTCATCTTCTTCATCGGTTCGGGTCGGTAGTCATCGCCTTCATCGGTTCGGGTCGGTAGTCATCGCCTTCATCGGTTCGGGTCGGTACTCCACTTCGGGTCGGTTGTCTCTGTTTGAGTTCGGTGGTCGCTCCCTTCTGAGTTCTCATACCCGATCCTGTCCTTCTCCAATTGCCGATCCGCTCCACCCCCTTAGCGTACTCCGATCCAATCCTCTCCAATCCGATCCGCTCCCTAGTTTCGATCCGATCCGCTCCCTAGTTCCGATCCGATCCCCCTTGTCCACTCCAACTCTAAGCAAACAGCCTTCCTTCTCGCCGATCCTCCTCCAGTGACAAGCTCCGATCCAGTTCAGATTTCCTTGGTCAGTTCACAAATCCGATCCGACCCTCTACTCCGATCCGATCCGGTTCGGAACCTGCACATTTCTGCAACTTTCCAGCGAGCTTTCTACGCCATTCGACGACGTTTTCGAGCAATTTAACTATTCTAATCAATCATGAAACATACCATAGAGTCATAGTAACATGTAATAGCAACCACAAACAACAAACAACAATTTAAATGAATCAAAATGGATCAAAAGTGGCCAAAACCTCACATTTTCTTATAATCCCTCCTAATCATGTTTAAGCATACGATTAGCAAAACACATCGAAATTAACCCAAATTTCTAACAGAGCCTTAAAACATTATTTTAGAATTTTAAGAATTTTTCCAGAATTTATTGGTGTATAAATTCGCTAATCTTCACTAATTACCCTTAATCACCGTAATTAGTGTCAAAATGATGTTATCACTCACCTTGGCCACAAATGAAATTCTCAGAACTGAAACTCCTCTGATTTGGGGCGAATACTGATGTCTAACAGCAGCTCCAACCTTGCTTTGGTGCTTTTTCTCCTTAATTTGGTGTTGCTAAGCCTAATCTTCAATTAGAGAGTGATTTGGGGTGTTTTAGATGTAGGAAGCCATTACTAAGGTGTCAAGAAGGTTTGTGGCGGCTCAAAACTGAAATGAGAATGATAACCTAACCCTAATCAGACCTCCTATACCCCTAAACCCGAAATTCCCCTTGGGCCTAGCTGCTAATCACCCGGTTAAGCCCAACTAAGCTGTTTTTCTCCATCTGAAACTTGTTTCAGCCATATCTCCCAAACGGTAAGTCCGTTTGGCTAATGTGACCACTCTACGGAAAGAGAAACCATCATCCGAAGCCAATGGAAGTGGTTTCAGGTCAAAATTCCTTTCCAGTCAAAAGTTATGGCCAAAAAGTGCCAACTAGGGGTAAAATGGTCATTTAAAAATCGGGAAAAATCATGAGCATGGGAAATGACCCCAATAGTCGTCTCCCAAAGTTACATGACCATACGACTTCGTATGTGAAAGAAATAAATATCCTACGATCCTATGATGCGTAGAACGCGGGTCGTTACACTCTCCCCCCCTTAAGAAATTTCGCCCCCGAAATTCCTTAACCCAAACATATAAAGGATCCCGCATGCCTAACACCCACATACAACAATCAAACATGCAAAGCAAGCAAACAAGTCTATCCTAGCATGCGGAAAACTAAATCGCTAATAAAATCTTACCAGACAAAGAGTTCTGGATACTTCTTCATTATGTCCTCTTCTGTTTCCCAAGTACAATCATTCTCGTTTTCGCTCCACTGTACCTTGACTAGCTTCACCGACTTCCTTCGAAGTTGCTTCATGTCGTGTGCGACAATACGGGCCGGCTTGCGGCTTCCAACCGCCTCGGGTTCTACTTCGAAGTCTTCCAACTGATCAGGTGAGATAGTCATATCTGAGCCGTGAACGAACTTCCTTAGTTGGGAAACATGAAATACGTTGTGAACTCCCGCCATCTTCTCTGGTAAGTCAATTCTATATGCCAAATTCCCGACTAGTTCAAGAACAGGGAATGGGCCAACAAATCTTGGTGCTAATTTACCTCTCCTGCCAAATCGTATTACGCTCTTCAACGGAGAAATCTTGACAAACACCAAGTCACCAACGGAGAATTTTAAGTCTCTTCTTCTCTTATCAGCATAACTCTTCTGCCTATCTTGGGCTGCCTTCATTCGTTGCTGAATGATCTTGATTTTATCTGAAGTTTCCCTCACCATATCTGGTCCAAGCATAAACTTCTCGCCAGTTTCTATCCAACATGATGGTGAGTTGCACGGTCTTCCATACAAAGCTTCAAACGGAGCCATACCGATACTGGATTGGTAACTATTATTATATGCAAACTCTACTAGATGCAAATGGTCATCCCATGATCCACCAAAATCCAATATACATGCTCTCAAAAGATCTTCCAAAATACGGTTCACCCTCTCCGTCTGACCGTCGGTCTGAGGATGATATGCGGTACTGAGATGTAACTCTGACCCTAGCGCCTCTTGCAAGCTCCTCCAAAACCCACTAGTGAACAACGGGTCTCGGTCGCTCACAATGCTTTTAGGTACTCCATGAAATCTCACTACCCACTTCATATACAATTCTGCTAACTTAGTTGCTGTTCTGGTCGATTTGACTGGTATAAACCTTGCACTTTTAGTTAGTCGATCCACAATTACCCAAATGCTATCATATCCCGATCTAGTCCTTGGTAATCCATCGATGAAATCCATCGAGACTTGCTCCCATTTCCATTCGGGAATTTCTAAGGGCTGTAACAACCCACTAGGCTTCTTTTGCTCGGCTTTAACTAGCTGGCAATTCATGCACTTGGATATAAACTTCCCAACATCTCTTTTCATCCCTTCCCAGTAGTAGGTCTGCTTCATATCTCGATACATCTTATTACCACCGGGGTGTATAGTCAGCTTTGAGTGATGACATTCTCTAAGCACTTCATCTCTCAATCCAGTGACATTGGGTACAACAAGCTTTCCATCCTTTCTAAGCCATCTATCTCGATCAAGCCCATACTTGTTCACCTCCTCATCGATACCCATCTCTAACTTGGAGATGATTTCCAATAGGTTAGGATCGTCCCTCTGACTAGAGCCGATCCGCTCAATCAAAGTGGGTCTGATCGTCAAACTTGCTAACATTTCTGGATCCAATTCGCACTTTGGTCTGAAATCAAACCCCGCGATAAACTCTAGTTGCTTCCATTCAAGGAACATAGCCCCCAAGCTGGCATGTCTTCTACTCAATGCATCAGCCACCGCATTGCCCTTTCCCGGTGTGTATGCGATGTCAAAATCATAGGAAGCTAAGAACTCTAACCATCTCTGCTGACGGAGATTTAAATCCTTCTGGGAGAATAGATACTTCAACGACTTATGATTTGTAAACAGCTCAAATCTTCCTCCCAAGAGATAGTGTCTCCACATCTTTAACGCGAACACGATCGCTGCCAATTCTAAATCATGGGTAGGGTATCTTCTCTCGTGCGGTTTCAATTGCCGACTTGCGTAAGCTACAACCCTACCGCCTTGCATCAATACAGCACCCAGTCCGGTACCACAGGCATCCGTGTATACCGTCATCTCTTCATCCCCCTTAGGAATGACTAACACTGGTGCGCTTGTCAACTTGTCCTTTAGGCTTTTAAATGCATTCCCGCACCTTTCATCCCAGACAAAAGCTTGATTTTTCTTGGTCAACTGGGTCAACGGTGCTGCTATCTTGGAGAAACCTTGGATAAACTTACGATAATATCCCGCTAATCCCAAGAAACTTCTTACATCTGTTGCATTCTTGGGCGTAGGCCAATCTTGTACCGTAGCCACCTTCGCCGGGTCCACGGCAATACCACTCTCTGATACAACATGGCCCAAGAACCTCACTTCCCTCTTCCAGAAGTGACACTTAGAAAACTTTGCTTTCAATTGGTGTTTTCTCAACACCTCCATCGCTACTCTTAAATGTTCCTTGTGTTCCTCCTCTGCCCTCGAATAGACCAAAATATCATCAACGAACACAAGGACAGACTTATTCAGCTGATCTCTGAATACCCTATTCATAAGGTCCACAAAATATGCCGGGGCATTAGTCAGCCCAAATGGCATAACCAACCATTCATAAAATCCAGACGGCGTTCGAAATGCCGTTTTAGCTATACTCTCAGCTTCCACTCTAAGCTGATGAAAACCTGTCGCGAGATCCAACTGAGAAAATACTCTCGCGCCACTCAACTGATCAAATAAATCATCTATCCGCGGTAGAGGATACTTGTTCTTCCTCGTCACTTTATTCAACTCGCGGTAGTCTACACACAAACGAAGGGAACCATCCGCCTTGGTAGCAAACACGACTGGTGCTCCCCATTCAGAAACACTCCTTCTGATAAATCCCTTCTTCAAAAGATCGCTGACTTGCACCTCGAGCTCTCGCTGCTCCCTTGGTGCCATACGACGAAGTGGCATCACTATAGGCCTGGCATCTTTTACCAAATCGATACGAAATTCAATCTCTCGGTGTGGTGGAAGTCCGGTCACTTCTTCGAAAACATCCGGATACTGGCCAACCACGGGCAAACCTGACAACTCACTATGCGGAATATCGAGGGAGTTTAGAAAACTAGCCAATACCCCCTTACTGGGTAGACCACCAAACACTATCCTCCGCCCATCATCCGCTCTAGCTGTCACCAACAAGCCCTCACAGTCTACCACCACCCCGTATCTTTGGAGCCAATCTACTCCCAAAATAATGCCAAACCCAGTAAAGCCCAAAACAAAACAATCACAAACAAACATGCATCCATGACTCGATAGAACCACATTACGACAAATCATGCTAAGGCTAGTTGAACCACCAATCGGGTTCGTCACTACTAAAGGTCTATCGACAATCTCGGGTTCCAATCCCAACCTATCTACCAGGTCACTAGATATGAAAGAACTGGAAGCTCCGGTATCAAACAAAACTCTAACAGGAACATCATAAACAGAAAGCATACCTTGAATGACGACATTCTTTCCCTTCTCCGCCGCAGTTGGGGCATTCGACGAAGAAGGAATAGCATTAAGAGCATATGCTTTCACCATTTGCTTTTCCTTAAGGGGCTGTGGGCACTTGTCCTTGTGATGTCCCATTTGGCCACAGTTGAAGCACTTCCTATCCGCTGGCTTGGCCCGACAATTACTAGCATAATGGCCCTTCTTACCACAGCTGAAGCACTCCACATCTTGCTTATTCTTTTTCTTCTGGCCATCCTTAGCCTGGTTCTGCTTTCTCTTATTCTGGGAACCACCTTTGCCTCCACCACTTGCTTGTGGCTTTGGCTCATCTGCGGATGCAACCTCAGTCTTCGACTTAGGGTAGAGACTTTCCGATCTTAACGCTTTCCCCACAATCGATTCAAACGTCTCATCGATGTGGTTAATAAGTTTTTCCCCCAAGTACTGATCCAATCCAGTTATGAATTTCTCATTCTTCTTCTCGGCAGTATCAATAAGAGATAACCCGTACTTCGACAAAGTGTCAAATTCAGCAATATAATCCGAGACAGCTCTGCCATTCTGCTTGAGCTCCAAGAATTTCTTAAACAACATTGACTTCTGAGCGGCTGGAATGAACTTCTCACTAAAGCGAGCCTTAAACTGCTCCCAAGTAATCTGATCTTCGGGAGTAGCTGCCTTTATAGCATTCCACCAATTCATTGCCCGCCCTTGCAGCTGACGGGACGCTAACTTCCTCCTCATTGCATCCTCGATACCCAAATCCTCGAAGATACGTTCGCAACTATCCAACCAATCCTGAACATCCGTAGCCGACTCCGTTCCATGGAATGACTTCCCACCAAGACTAGTATAATCCTTATTCAGCTTGGCGAAGTCGACTCTTGGCGCCTGCACTATTGGACCACCACCATTTCCACCATTGGGAGCTGCCCTCTGCACATCTCTAAGCATCTCTCTCATGAGGTCAGTAAACATCGTCCTCATGTCAGCAGCAATCCCATTATTGGCTCCCCTACCAGCACCTCTAGTATCTCGGCTCATCGTCAATCTGAAAAAGGAAATGATTAACGATTCCATAGTGGTGCTAGTGCAGTACGACATCATCCTTACACTACTAATAGTATATATATATATAGCTTCTTAAAAACCAAAGTAATCACAAATACGCTCTCTCGTATACGTATATTATCTCTCCCTGATAACTTCCCTAAGTTAACTACGCAACCTCGCTCTGATACCAAGTGTGACGGCCCGCCTTGCACCAGCCTGCATTTCCTCCAAAAGTGCGCTGTACGCATGCCCGACTAGCACAAGACGGTCGTCAGAAGAAAGGAAAGAAGGGAACGAACTAATCAAAGGACCTGAAGAATGTCTCACAGCGCATGGGATAAAATATAATAATAATATACTTGACACAAAACAGGCGAGACAGTGCATAAGCTGATAACTAAAACCAACATCAATCTCAAAGCAGCGGAAATCCAAATACAGCTTATTACAACTTTCCAAATTTACTGTCTCTAAACAAAAGAAAGCTAAAATAGAAGATACACCAACAATGCCCAAGCAGTGATCTTCAACAACACAGGGAGAATACTATATATATATTACGTGGAAGCCTCCTGCTCGTCTCCGGACCATCTACCCGTGCATCACCAGCTAACCTGTCTCTAGTCTGCTCGTGAGAGCACCCAGAGTAATAAGAGGAGACATAAAACTCTGGGTCAGACATAAAGCCTGGTATGAGCGATAAACATCTAAACAGAATAATAACAGGTATACTAAGCCATACCTGAACCTGGACCTGCAACCAAAGAGTTAGTACCACATACCGTACAATACTCCAAGGTGCCAATAGTAAATAGTGTAAGAATACGGGGGTGGGGTGTGCATGTCACAATGATAGCAAGCAAAATCATCCATAGCAACCATCCTCACATCTCTCACTCGGTGCGTAAAGCGTACGACACCTACCACTTTGGAACACTAGACAAACTGAGGTAACGACGAATCCCGACTTGTAGAAACCCTGCTATGACCAAGCTAAACATATGGAGTCATGACCAAACATTTCAATGACCCACTTCATTGGTCGTAGCCCTTGGTTCTACCGATGCCATAATGGCCCTGAATCCGCCTTCGTACCTCCTACCATAGTGGTCCAAAGCTATAGACGTCGATAACTCCTTGGCACACGTCCCGCAGCAAAGCCCAACCATGAAGCGAACTCGTTGATTCCCATCTGAATCCTGAGCTCTAACTTCTCATTTGGACTTCCTTTGCATCTCGGGTTTGGTCGAATTGGAGTGGGTCTTCAGAAGAGTTGTCGCGCATTAACAGTCCTAGAATTCGGTTCGGTTCGGTAGTCATCATCTTCATCGGTTCGGGTCGGTAGTCATCTTCTTCATCGGTTCGGGTCGGTAGTCATCGCCTTCATCGGTTCGGGTCGGTAGTCATCGCCTTCATCGGTTCGGGTCGGTACTCCACTTCGGGTCGGTTGTCTCTGTTTGAGTTCGGTGGTCGCTCCCTTCTGAGTTCTCATACCCGATCCTGTCCTTCTCCAATTGCCGATCCGCTCCACCCCCTTAGCGTACTCCGATCCAATCCTCTCCAATCCGATCCGCTCCCTAGTTTCGATCCGATCCGCTCCCTAGTTCCGATCCGATCCCCCTTGTCCACTCCAACTCTAAGCAAACAGCCTTCCTTCTCGCCGATCCTCCTCCAGTGACAAGCTCCGATCCAGTTCAGATTTCCTTGGTCAGTTCACAAATCCGATCCGACCCTCTACTCCGATCCGATCCGGTTCGGAACCTGCACATTTCTGCAACTTTCCAGCGAGCTTTCTACGCCATTCGACGACGTTTTCGAGCAATTTAACTATTCTAATCAATCATGAAACATACCATAGAGTCATAGTAACATGTAATAGCAACCACAAACAACAAACAACAATTTAAATGAATCAAAATGGATCAAAAGTGGCCAAAACCTCACATTTTCTTATAATCCCTCCTAATCATGTTTAAGCATACGATTAGCAAAACACATCGAAATTAACCCAAATTTCTAACAGAGCCTTAAAACATTATTTTAGAATTTTAAGAATTTTTCCAGAATTTATTGGTGTATAAATTCGCTAATCTTCACTAATTACCCTTAATCACCGTAATTAGTGTCAAAATGATGTTATCACTCACCTTGGCCACAAATGAAATTCTCAGAACTGAAACTCCTCTGATTTGGGGCGAATACTGATGTCTAACAGCAGCTCCAACCTTGCTTTGGTGCTTTTTCTCCTTAATTTGGTGTTGCTAAGCCTAATCTTCAATTAGAGAGTGATTTGGGGTGTTTTAGATGTAGGAAGCCATTACTAAGGTGTCAAGAAGGTTTGTGGCGGCTCAAAACTGAAATGAGAATGATAACCTAACCCTAATCAGACCTCCTATACCCCTAAACCCGAAATTCCCCTTGGGCCTAGCTGCTAATCACCCGGTTAAGCCCAACTAAGCTGTTTTTCTCCATCTGAAACTTGTTTCAGCCATATCTCCCAAACGGTAAGTCCGTTTGGCTAATGTGACCACTCTACGGAAAGAGAAACCATCATCCGAAGCCAATGGAAGTGGTTTCAGGTCAAAATTCCTTTCCAGTCAAAAGTTATGGCCAAAACAGTGCCAACTAGGGGTAAAATGGTCATTTAAAAATCGGGAAAAATCATGAGCATGGGAAATGACCCCAATAGTCGTCTCCCAAAGTTACATGACCATACGACTTCGTATGTGAAAGAAATAAATATCCTACGATCCTATGATGCGTAGAACGCGGGTCGTTACAGCTATTATAAGGTAAAACTCTATCCCCAGTCTTGCGTTGCATTGTGTGATGAGAGCTGAGTCTTAAAATAGCTTCATTTTTCGAAAAGCATTACATTATTTTATTTTAAACTGGTATTCATGTGGAGGAAACATGTTCTGTGTTATACGACGTGGTCTCTTGATTTACTCAACCTTTAAATAAAGTTTAATAAATGTTTTAAGTTCTTACACCAGTCCCATGACTGACCTGGGGTTTGTTTGTTTTCACCTAAACTTCGAGTGCCCATATTTTCCATACGGGCAGTCAGTAGTTATGGTTTTGCAGATTTTCTTTTCACAAGATCCTGGTTTACGGTTGGAGCTGTACTCTGAAATGCTTTGTATCCATGTATTTCCTTCATCTGTGTTACTTGATATTTTCCACCGTGTATTGTATTCTATAATTTTATTTCCGCCTACATTGTATGTTATTCTTTGATATTTATTTTTTCCGATGTGTATTATTTTATTTTACTTTTCGCACTCTGATATTCTTGTACTCTGATGTAAATTGTTGCAACAGTAATGAAAAGATCTCCTGTTCTGTGTTTCGCTGCGTAGTATTTTCAAAGTAATCCGTCTTTTTTTGTCATTTTGGATTGCACCTGTGTGGCTTAAGGTCGATTCGAAGTGCGGGGGATTTTAGATCGCTACAATATCGAAGACGACAAGCAAAGGTAAGAGAAACTTAGTAAATTACCTCTTTTTTATTTTTCAAATTTTGAACCCAAGATATACAGCCACCACAATTGTTTAAACTCATTGTGTTAAAAAAAGAAATTAGGAATAGTGACGTCAGGATGAATCTGGTAAATGTTGGAATGTGGCACATAGTATTTATGTTTGGAACCAATTATCTTTATTAATAATTCTCTTGGAGCACAAAGTTTTGGTCTGACCGTGAACTTCCCAAAATGCCCTTACGTATGAGCTTATAAATTTACAAAATTATTAATTAACCTAATATCCCCAATAAATTAGGCATTTAATGTCATTTAAATTAGAATCTAATAAACCTTTTCAACAAATTCAAATTTCCTCTTTAATATTGCTTCTCATTTTAGTTGCTATTTATTTTAGTTTATGCATTTCATTGGTTCTAATGCTACAAATTTCCATGCGTAATTTACTGCATCCATTCAGGTTTTTATTATGCAATTAAAATTTTACATTCCGAAACAGTTTTCTTAAAACCTTTATTATATTTATGCACGGTACTATTATATGTATAAACATGTTTGTGTTTAAAATTAGAACTAAGATCCTTTATATTTGGCATATAGATCTACTAAATTCAATTTATTTTCCATATATAGAAATTAATATTGACGTGGATATATAGCAATTTCTTATATGATTAGAAAGTAATCGGCACTATATCAATGACAGTTTTTTTTACATTATTTTGGTGCTAAGTTCAGGGCAATTTCCTTGATTTAGTTGCTACTTATTTTAGTTTATGCATTTTCATTGTTTTTTATGCTACAAATTTCCATGCATAATTTATTGCATCCATTAAAGTTTTTATTATGCAATTAAATTTTTACAATCCAAAACTGTTTGCTTAAACCTTTATTATATGTATAATAATAATACATGATGTATACATGATACTATTATATATGTATGTATGTATGTATGTATGTATGTATAAACGTATTTGTGTTTAAAATTAGAACTTAGGTCGTTTATATTTTACATATAGATATACTAATTCAATTTATTTTCCATATATAGAAATTCCTATTGATGTGGATATATGGTAATTTCTTATATGGTTAGAAAGCAAATTTGGCATTATACCAATGATAGTTGTTTTTTCTATATTGTGTAGCTTGGAATTTTTATCCAATTCAATTTAAAATATATATGGTATTAATAATTGGAATAAATCCCTAAAACTTCGCTGAGCCCAAAAAAATAGCATCCGTCTTACCTTGTTTTATTCATAGCTAAAAAATAACATCTTCTGCATTTGACTAGTTCTAAAATACTCTCGGCCTCTACCTACAAATGCGACATTTCTAGAACAAACCATACACCCCTTTAAATATCGTTCAAAATCTCCATTCATATTTACATTTCTCTCCTCATTTTCATTGCTCTTTGTTCATCACCATTGTTCTCTCTTCATTAACCCTTCCCTTTGTATTTTTAGGAAACATTTAAAAGGGAACGATCGCTATACTACCAGTTCATTTTTTTTAATTTGATGTGAAAATTACCTCTAGAGCAGCTTTAATGTCGGTCTTAACGTAACTGAAGAGTCTGGCAGAGCCATCATCACATGAGACATTGGGATTTGCATGATGCTTTTCAACATCATATTTGTCGTATTTGTGGCAGATCGTTCAAAGCCCCAGGATAGTCATTTATTTTTAGTTCTTACTGTTTAGTTGTTATACTTTGGGAATATTTCAAAGCTTCAGGCTCCTCAGTTTCAATTTTCTCGGTGGTTTGCAATTTGCAGGTTTCGATGGCATTTAGGGTATGTAAATAGGATTAAGAAGCAAAACGATTTGAAGGAGGGGTCAGTTTGCTTATTCTGCTTGCTAGAAATCTTCTTGTAAGACTCCTTATAAATGTAGCCATTGTTCCTCCCATTGACATGCAGAATATACCCACCTCCCATAAATATACCATTTTTTATCAGAAATAATTTTTGTACAAATACACACACAAACGCATGTGTAACTCGATCTTCAACATTTTATGTAGATATACTTTCGAATTTGTTTATGATAACTCTTTCTGCGTTCGTTTAGTTTCACATAATATTTATAAGATACACAATATTTGAGGAAAACCACGCACGAAGCGCGTGCCACGCTCACGCGTGAAGCGCGTGCCATTACAATCGTGCAAATAGAATGGATCAGTTCGCATATTATCATCAGAACGTCTACTGAGTAATATAAATCATATAAGTACATTGAGTGCACATTGTTAGTATCTTACCAAAATAGAACATCGAACATCATATCAAAGCTAAGTAAGACATAATCAATGAAAATTTCTCGAACTACTTCACAAAACCATCATCTATGAACTAGATATAAATAAAATAAAGACGGAAATGGGCTAATATTTCTTAAGCTATAGTCGTAATATAAGTAGTACAGAGACTAATTTAACCTTTAAAAGTAAAAGCTTTGTCATGCATGAATTAACAGCAAATATATAAATAATTTTCCTTGAAATTTTCTTCCTACAATTTAATGTGCGCAATCATAGATGTAGGTAACCCATCCGTAAACAAACATCTCTTACCTTCCTAAATCACCTCCTCCTAGAATTATAATCTACATACAAGATCCAAAGCCTCCCAAAATCATGCTACTCCAACCAACTCATATTGAATGATATAATGTGAAGCTACTTAAATATGAAGCAATCATCTTGGTTGACTTTCACTAAATATCTGAATTTACAAAAGTAGAAGAAAGGATTAAAAATGATTTTTTTTTCCTGAAATAGTAGTGGGTCACAAATCAAACAATTTATTACTTTGTTTGAGCCATCTCAGCCTGAGTTAATTTGGAGTATATAAATCCAAATACAATAGCCAAATCCAATCATGCTTAGTAATAGGAAAATGTAAAGACCCATAAATTCCCGCTCTTTGGATCGACCATAAACCACACAAGTCTGACCCAAGAGGTTGGAAATCCACGAATACTTTAACTTTGGAAATACAACACATTAGAACACAACAGTAGACTTTTATAAACATCATAATAATGTTACATCAGAGTACAGAATATCAGAGTACATTGAATAAAATTACAGCGGAAGATAAATTACAATATTATAATACATTGCAGCGGAAACAATAAAATAGATACAGCGGAAGACAACTATGCTCTGGACACAGCTTTAAGCGTCAATCTAGAATCCTGCTCGAGATAAGGACCTGTAGACAAATTACTCGACTGCCCGTGTGGAAAAGAGGGCACCCGAGTTTTCAAAGGTGGAAACAAACAACGGGTCAGTCATGGGACTGGTGTGAGAATTCTTAACTAATTTAACTAATAACAATAAGACAAATCCAAGGACCGCGCCGCTAACGCGGAACGGGTTTACTCCAATGGATTGTCGTGCATAACTTAAAGTGACAAAACAAATAATAAGTAAATCGTAAAACAACGCTATGCTTTTGAGAAAAATGGAATCACCATAAGACCCAAGTCCCATCACACAATGCAACGCAAACCAGAGGATAGGGTTTTACCTTATGGTGATTAAACATGCTTGGTACGCTAAAAACGAATTTGATATTATTATTAGTGCATATAAGTTTTAAAAAACAGTTCAATCATAATGTATCAATTCTAGGACACATAGATACCATAATATTATGCTTCCATACTAGTAATATAATCAAATCCGAATGAGGTCGTATTGGAAATTGAGTTTCCATCATGAGTCAAGGCTAGGGAGGAGTTCCTTACCGATTCGAGACACTCTAGCTAATGTCTCAGGATTCCCCGCAGTGAACCCTTGGAAAGCTGCAGGGCCGGTCCACCATACGAGATGCGGATTAGTTATTCCTGAACACACGTTTCCCTGTCCTGTAGGACCTATCATCCGAGGCGCCTCATTCCATCATCCACAAAAGTAAAATGTCGGGCCGTGTTAAAGCCCAAACACCACTTCTAGCTAGAAAGAAATGTGTTGCTCTCCCTGCGTTCCCTTCTCCCGTTTTAGACTCCGCCGGTGTGTGAGGCTCGCGAAGTCACGTTATACACAAAGCTATGCCTAAACAGGCTATGCTTTGGTCATCCCACAAGGCCTGCTTTTCAACAAAGCCTTGATCATATGCATCTTAGCATGCCACATCGTCACTCCATATCACACTACCAATCTTTTGCCGAAATATATGAAAGGGTGTTAAGCAAGAGAATAACTTCTCCGCCACCAAACATTCATACATTCAACAGAAAATCAATAAATACAATATAAAGGAGTACAATGTCAGACACACTTTCCATTCATAAGCTTATGCTCTGGGTCAGAGCGAAAGCCAAATCCGTACTAATCAACACTACGTCCAGACGGCCACCCCTGTAGCCCCTTCAAGGTAGCTACTCCAATCACGAGCATCAACAGTCGTCGTCCATTCGATATGAAGATCATCGGTCTTCTATCGCTGTCTTCAAAACTTGAATTTGAAACATCGCTTAAATTATTTGGATTGAGATAGACTAGGACTTTCCAAATAATTCTCGTATATATATATATATATAAGTTGAAAATCATTTCATATCATTATTAGTAATTTATAACGATTTATCTTTATTTTTATATATATAAAAAAATAATTCAAATTCCCTTTCATTAACGTAATTATATAACAAGTAGTGAATGTTTTGTTTCACAACCTATCGAAATGTTTATAATGTGTAATGAAATGTATTTTATTTCATTACATTTTGCTAACGAAAAATATTCCTATTCGTACATACAGTATTAACGTGCAATGTACACACCATTTATTTTCATACACATACACATCTTATACACAACAACGTACATTTTCTTGTTTCATCTTTTGAATTACACAAAATGTATATTTTGTTTATCATACCGATTCCAACAAAAATGAGCATTTTTGTGTTTCATTTCAATTTAAACAAACGAATATTTTTGTTCATCCATTTTTACTTCTACAAGAATGAGTATTTTTGTTTCTTTATTTCAATGTAACAAAATTGATAATTTTATTATCTTTTCAATGCAAACCAAAAGTAATAATTTTCCATTACAAACAAAACGATAATTTTGTGTGCTAATCTATTTATATGAAAATGTAATTTCCATATCTTTAATCTTTTTAATGAAAATCTAGTTCATTAAAATATAAATTTCATATCCTTATTCTTTTTAGTTAAAATCCAATTACATAAAAATGTAATTTCACACTTTTTAATCTACCTGCATGAAAAATGGAATTTCCCCTTTTTAATCTAATTTACATTAAAATGTAAACTTTTCTTTATTTATTCCAATTACATAAAAAAATGTGACTTTTACCTTTAATCTTAATTTCACAAGAAAAAAATGTAAATTTCTTACTTTTGGTTTTAATTACATAAAGATGTAATTTTCTTTCTTTCTTTTAATAAAAATATAAATTTCTTCTTTTAATCTAATTACATAAAATATGAAATTTTTTCTTCTATCTAACTATTTGTATTTTTAAATGGACCAGACCTCTCACATTAGGCCTGCAACTTGTGGATGCTGGATAGGCCGGTGGGTTCCGGGCAGACTTATCCCACAAGTTGGGCTTAACCTCGTGTCTTAGCCCAATTTGTATTTGCGCACTTGGACCTCTCACATAAGGCCCAACATTTATGGCTACTGGATATGCCGGTCGGGTCCGGGGAGGCTTCTACCACAAATGTAACCTAACGTCGTGTCCAAGCACAATTATAATTTATAATTATAATTAATTTTTTTCAAAACAGGTCATTATTTAAATTATCCTTTCCCTTAAAGAATCCTAATTCTAAGGTATTCTTTATTTCTAAATATCCTGATTTCAAGTATTTGATATAAATTGTAACTTTCCCTATTTTTTTGACTTTCTAAAAACAATCTTTTCAAGATGTCCCATTTTGAAATCATATCTTCTTTATTTTAACGTACTGACACCAAAGATGTAATCTTTCTAAATCAATGTAAATTAATTTCATTAATTAAATATAAAATAAAAACATTCCTTTAATTCAAAATTGATAACGTTTTGAAAACAAAATCTTCTTAATTTAACACATGGACAATTAAAAAGGTAATCTTTTTAAATTCTAACTTTTTATACAATCATAAATGACATACTCTTACTTATTAACCACTAAAATGTAACTTTCAATTTATTCCTTTCAATGCATAGAAAATATTATTAAAACATCTCTTTTTCTTATTTAATTTAAACTATAAGTAATAAATGTCTTCCTTTTCTTTTCCTTATTTATTTACCTAAATGTAAATAAGTATTTCCCTTTTTTTCTACTTATCCTATTTACATGAAGATGTAAATGAAACTTCATCTAAAATAATTCTTTTTATTTACATAAGGAAATGTAAATTTTTACTTCATTTACATTCTTTAATTTCATGGGAAATGAAATTTTATTTTACAATGTAAATTCATACCTTAACTTCATGTAAAAAATGTAATTTTTATTTTACGTTGCAAATTCATACCTTAACTACATATAAAAGGGAAATTTTATTTATCATGTGAATTCCCAACTTCTAAAAATGTAATTTTTAGTTCACATGCAAATCATACTTTTATTTACATATAAAAATGTAGTTTTATAAATTTTCCTTACATAAAAATGTAATTATATTTTCAATATAAATTCTACTTTTTAATTACATAATAAAATGTGTTATATTTTCAATGCACTTAAACATGATTAAATTACATATACAATCCATGATTCTAATATTCATATATTTCACATGCAATATATGATGTCAAATATGATTGTATTTCATATGCGATACATGACATCAAAACGCGACTATATTTCAAGTTTCAAAACAAACGCTAAAAATACATTTATTTTCATGTTTCATTTCAACAACAAAAATATGATCATTTCATTTCAACAACAAAAATATGATTATTTTTGTCATTTCAATTCAACAACAAAAAAAATATGATTATTTTTGTCGTTTCTAATTTCTGTCAAAAATATTATTATTTTTGTCGCTTCAACTTTCTATCAAAAATGTTGTTATTTTTGTCACTTCAACAAAAATGATACTTTCGTTTTAACAAAAATGATGCTTTGGTCTCAACAAAATCAATACTCTTTTATTTCAACAAACAATATTTCTTAATGTGAACAATTCTATATAAACTAACCAAGTTAAAAATTTAATATTTTTTTATAAACAAAATTTTATGTACAAATCAATATTCAAAAATTGAATCTTTCATTACAACAAATCTTATGTAAACAATTAAAAATTGAGTCTTTCCATTGTAGCAAATCTTATGATGTATAGAACTAAAAAAAAAATAGCAGCGCGCGTATAGATCAAAATTCTGGTTTAATCTAAATTACCAACCGCGATGTTTAATATCAGATCCATACAAATCCAAACGATAAAATGACAGATCTACTCAATACAACGCAATACAATACCATACAATCCATCAAAACAATCCACATAATACATCACAGCATAGATCATACAGATAATTATTTAACAAATTAGAATGATTAATTAAATAAATTTAAATTGTGAAAATCAGAGATTCTCACCGAATAATTTAGATCTGAAATTTCCAACATGCTCAGTTTTGGTCTTGGTCAGTTCCATAGTCCAGATCTTGTTATCACTATTCCAACGCAACTGGTTTCGTTGATTTCTGATTTCGATTGCAAAAGATATGCTCTTTTATATGTTGATTACAACGTTAAGTAATTAATTAAATTATAATAAGGTTCCTTAAAGCGCTACCTTCTGTGTTTCTTCTTCGTTCCTGATGTACCTCACCGAACCTATACGCTCCAGCACCCTCTTTCCAAATCGCACCACCACCAACCGCCGTGCAACAAATTTGCAAATTGAAGATCCTTTGTTTCTTTTGAGAAGGAGTATGGATAAAATTTTAAGAAGAGGATACCATGAATATATATATATATATATATATATATATATATATATATATATTTAGGGAAGATGAGGTTGATGAAGGTAGAAAGATTTACTTTTTTTTTGGGGAGAGGAGGAGGAAGTTCTGACATTTGTAGAAGACAATTGCAGAGAAAAGAATGTTGAAGGAAATTGAGAAAGGTATTATATTTATCTCTTTAATGTGTCCTTTCATATATTATATAGTAGGTTACGAAAAAAAAATTAGCTGACTAAGCATGAGATAGGATATTTATTTCTTATTCAAAATAAAGAATAAAATAAGAAAGAGAAAATTGGAAAAGTATTCAATGCATGATTATAAAAATCAAATGAGGAGCCCCTAATTAATATCCTTAACTACTATATACAAATTTATCAATTACATAATAAAACCATAATTTAAGTTATTCAACAAATTTTAGTTAAACATTTTTTTTATATACGAAGAATTCAAAATGAGGGAGCATTTACATACGTTGAAAATAATGAAGGAATATAGAGAACATGATCACACGTTTTAAGAAACGCATGCATGTCTCCAACATGAAAATTTAATGTAAAGAAGGAAAGAAAAATAAATGTGCATAGAATTAAATTGCATGCATACGAAGATATAACAATGCATGAAATTTATTGTAACACCCCACTCCCGCTACGGTCACTCACTAAGGGAATGCCATAGCATCGGTGGAGTATTTTAGTGAATATAGAACAGAAAAATTACAACAACACAGATATAAATAGTACTTGAAATTTTAAAACATCATCTCATAACAGCGGAAGTAAAACATGTCTGGTTACATCATAAAACCACAATAAAAGTCAAGTACAATATCCATCAAAATAAAGAAGTACATAATCCCACTCTCATACAATAGCCATGACAAAAGAAAAGATAACTGGGTAACTGGATCTTTACATCAATCCAAGCTCCTAAAGACTGGAACAACAATCCGATCAAGCTCCACTACTGCTAGGATCCACCGTAGGACCTGAGGGTTGGGAAAAAGATAAAAACAACGGGGTCAGACATAAGTCTGAGCGAGTCCTATAACTTTAACAATACAATCGTTAAAGTAACTAGAGAAGACATAAACTGATATACGGTAACTATTGGGGATGAATGGCTACACTAAGCAGTCAACTAAACTAAGATAAAAGATAAAGACGCATCTACCCTTCCAAAGGTAAATTACTAAACTGCACTACACCAGTCATTCCTAACTTAAAGGTTGATCCCACCCATGGACTTATAAAATTAACTTAATAGTTCTCGCGTACCCCTAGGTGATTAAGTAGACGCCACGGGGCCCTACAATCCACTAGGTGTACACACTACTCCCCATTCGATCGGCTCCCTAACGTAGATACCCGTGCTGGCCCCACCGTGGGGTGTACCATTCCCCAACGTGGCAACCTGATAAAATTAACGGTGCACGGCTTATATCTACACGATGCAACAACGTCTTATTTACCAGCCCGGGTCCACACACGCATATGAAACCCGTTGGTCATGCATTGCCACCGCTAACCCATTTTGGCCTCTTATAGTCAAGCCCAATATGCGTGTCCCGTCACTCGACAAGAGTCGAGCCCACTAAGATACGTTTGGGATATTGGTTGAAATGGGCCCCCAGCACAAGCCATCCCCCTAAGCTTGGCCCACACACTAGTGTTTCCCACTTAACCCTTTAACCATGCTTAATTACATGTTTCATCTTGGTTAAGTATCTAATCATATTTTCTATTGGCAACCACTAGCAATTTCCACATACCACCCAAGGTACCCACTTAACCCCCATGCCTGACTACATGATTATCTGGTTAAGTGTTTCTTAATTGATTAACACCGTAACCGTGTAAAGGACCCCTCACATTGGACCATTATTTGTAGATGCCTGGTTAAGCCGGTAGGTTCCGGGCAGTCTTACACTACAAACGGGTCCAACCTCATGTCATTTACCCTTGTTACGTATTTAATTTATGATTAAGACCCCTCACATTGGACCGTCATTTGTAGATGCCTGGTTAAGCCGGTAAACTCCGGGCAGTCTTACACTACAAACGGGTCCAACCTCGTGTCTTAATCGATTAATTACTCCTAATTAATCACCCCCATGATTTGTGTTAATTATCATGTTTATTTTAGGAATATGGGTACACCTAACTTAATAGGCAAATTCCCAACTCCAAAGTGTGGGTACACCTAACTTAATAGGCAAATTCCCAACACATAGTATGGGTACACCTAACTTAATAGGCAAATTCCCATACTATGTTCATTTATTTTATGTTATGCATAATTATATTAATTTCACACAATCTTATTAACTTATGCATTGAATTAACCCCATCGTTCCCACGTAATTTCGTTCTCATGACATAACACATATAAAAGGTGTCAACTTGCATATGTATGAACATGTTTCAAGGGTGCCATCTTGCATATTAACAAACACATAACTTGCATATGAACTTGCATAACATGTCACATAGCTTGCATATAATCTTGTATAACATGTCACATAACTTGCATATAATCTTGTATAACATGTCACCTAAACTTACATATTAACAAATACATGGCTTGCATATAATATGTCACATAACTTGCATATGAACTTGCATAACATACTTGCATATAAACTCATAAACTTGCATATGAACTTGCATAACATACTTGCATATAAACTCATAAACTTGCATATGAACTTGCATAACATACTTGCATATAAACTCATAAACTTGCATATGAACTTGCATGACATACTTGCATATAAACTCATAAACTTGCATATGAACTTGCATAACATACTTGCATATAAACTCATAAACTTGCATATGAACTTGCATGACATACTTGCATATAAACTCATAAACTTGCATATGAACTTGCATAACATACTTGCATATAAACTCATAAACTTGCATATGAACTTGCATAACATACTTGCATATAAACTCATAAACTTGTTTTAGAACTGCATTTTAAATCTGTTTTTAGCTTTGAATTTTCTGCAAACTTCATTGGGCCTTAACTGGGCCATACGGACTCCGATTTACAAAATTTCGGACTCTATTCTGCGTATTTTTCCGAGACGAACGCAATGACGCAGCCCGTTTCCCCCAATTCTCACATCTGAGATTATTTATTCTGCAATTAGTGAATTTTAGCATTAACCGAAATTCGGGGTGTTACATTCTCCCCTCGTTAAAGGATTTCGTCCCCGAAATCTCTAAGCTAAGGAGAATGCATATCCTACCATCCAAACAACCATCTACTAAACCATCAACCACAAGCAACCATTATCCTTAGTGACTTCTAATGATGTATGAACATATGCAGAAAGTGTGTGTATATGTCCGTATACTAATGCAAAATCAGGCGGTCTACTGATTCAGTCGACCTCCTTAATGCAAACCATGATAGTGCCATGCATCCAATATGTATGCGAAACCCTATTGACACATACAATTTTTATATGCGTGCACAACCATACACAAAAATGCATCATCCACATGATAACACAGCCATGATACATCCATCAATCTAACTACCACATCCATTTATGCGATATGCAACATGAAGTGACTGAGCCGATCTAGTGCCTAATGTGTGTGTATATGCATCCACGAGCAACCACTAGCAAACAATTGCATCCACATGCATCCATCAACCATAACATGTTTCAAACACATGTTTCAACCATAGGTTTTACCCTATCTAAAGGTCATAGGTACTAGCGAGAGGATATACTAAAGATAAGATAAGTACTAGACAAACGATAAAGGAGAAGTTAAAAGACATACTCTCAAAAAGAAATGGGTACAAAGAACGCATCTTCGCTTCCGTCTCCCAAGTAGCATTGCTTTCGTCATCTCCCCATTGCACTTCAACTAGCTGAACTTCTCTGTTCCTCAACTTTCTAGTTTCTGACCCAAGGATGCGAGTAGGAGCTCGTCGAATCGTCGCATCACGCTCTACCTCCACATCTCTAAGCAAGCTCGGCTCTACCACCTCTGCGGTCTCATGTAAGCACTTCCTCAAATGTGATACATGGAATACATCATGAACACCACTAAGTCTGTCGGGCAACTCCACCCTATATGCCATCCGTCCAATCCTTTCCTTAATAGGAAACGGCCCAACAAACCTCGGTGCTAACTTCCCAACGGACCCAAAGCGAACAACATTTCTCAACGGAGATACTTTGACAAAAACCATGTCTCCAACCTCAAACTCAAGATCCGTCCTTCTCCGATCCGCATAAGATTTCTGTCTATCTTGCGCTGCTTTCATCCTTCTTCGAATCAAATCAATCTTCTCTGAAGTCTCTCTAACCATATCTGGCCCAAGCAAGATCTTATCCGTAGATTCCCACCAACATGTAGGAGATCGACAAGGCCTTCCATAAAGAGCTTCGAAAGGTGCCATGCCAATACTAGACTGAAAGCTGTTATTGTATGCGAACTCCACCAAAGGAAGATGTTCTTCCCATGTACCTCCAAAATCCAAGATACAAAGCCTCAAGAGATCTTCTAAGATACGGTTTACCCTCTCGGTCTGACCGTCCGTCTGAGGATGATATGCGGTGCTCAAACACAACTGAGTCCCTACCGCCTCTTGCAAACTTCTCCAAAACTCACTAGTGAAGATAGGATCTCGATCACTCACAATGCTGGATGGTACGCCATGCAATCTAACAATCTCTCTAACATAGACTGAAGCAAGCCATGGAGCGGTCCTCTTACTCTTCACAGGTATAAAATGGGCATTCTTGGTAAGTCTGTCTACCACAACCCAAATTCCCGTATTGCCCTTCCTCGATCTCGGTAACCCATCGATAAAATCCATCGAGACACTATCCCACTTCCATTGCGGAACTTCCAATGGGTGTAACAACCCACCGGGTTTCCTTTGCTCCGCTTTAACTTGTTGGCACACTAAGCATCTAGCCACATACTCGGCCACATCTTTCTTCATACCGGCCCAGAAGAAAACTCTCTTCATGTCTTGGTACATTTTGTCTCCACCGGGATGAATAGTCATCCTTGAACGATGTGCATCATCCAAAATAGCCTTCTTCAAACCCTCATCTTGCGGTACACAAAGTCTACCGTCTCTATGCAACCATCCCCTATCATCTATGGTGTATCTACCCAAATGGCTGGACGACTCCCCCCTTATAAGCTTCTCTACCAACTCAACCAACTGTGGGTCGTCTCGCCGAGCCTCGCCAATCCGTCCCAAAAGAGTAGGTCTAACCTCCAAGGATGCCAACAAACCAGGTACAAAGTCAACAGAAGGTCTGAAGTCGAACAAAGAAAGAAACTCCAAGCTTCGCCGTTCTACGAACAATGGACTCAAAGATAGCCTTTTTCTACTCAAGGCGTCCGCCACCACGTTACCCTTGCCAGGGGTATACGCTATCTCGAAATCATAGGATGCTAAGAACTCCATCCACCTTTGCTGTCTTAAGTTTAAATCCTTCTGAGAGAATAAGTACTTCAATGATTTATGGTCAGTGAACAACTCGAATCTTTCACCAAGAAGATAATGGCGCCAAGACTTAAGTGCGAAAACAATCGCGGCCAACTCCAGATCATGGGTAGGGTAATTCTTCTCATGCACTCTCAATTGCCTCCCTCCATAGGCTATTACCCTTCCCTCCTGCATCAAGACTGCGCCTAATCCTGTCCCACAAGCATCGGTATAAACAACAAACGGCTTACTCCCATCTGGAAGCACTAAAACTGGAGCGGTGGTCAAAGCTCTCTTTAACCGTCGGAAAGCATCATCACAATCTACGTCCCATGAGAAATCCAGATTCTTCTTCGTCAAGCGGGTTAATGGGGCTGATATCTTCGCGAAGTCTTTGATGAACTTCCTATAATATCCTGCCAACCCCAAGAAACTTCTTACTTCAGTAGCACTTCTAGGAACTTTCCAATCCTGGATAGATACTATCTTTGCGGGATCCACAGCTATCCCTTCCTTAGAGACCACATGCCCTAAGAATCCCACTTCTCTTCTCCAAAAATGACATTTAGAGAATTTAGCTTTAAGACTATGTGCTCGAAGAGTCTCCACCACTTCTCTGAGATGTAAGGCATGCTCTTCTTCACTCTTGGAAAAGACCAAGATGTCATCCACAAAGACCACTACAAACTTATTCAGATACTCTCTGAACACTCTACTCATTAGATCAACAAAGTATGCAGGGGCGTTTGTCAACCCAAATGGCATCACAAGCCACTCATAAAAACCATCCGGAGTCCGGAAAGCAGTCTTCTCTATACTGTCCTCCGCCACTCTCAACTGATGAAACCCTGTAGCTAAGTCCATCTGCGAAAACACCGAGGCGCCAACCAACTGATCAAAGAGATCATCTATCCTCGGTAATGGGTGTCTATTCTTCTTCATGAGCTTATTAAGTTCTCTATAATCCACACAAAGTTTGAGGGACCCATCCGCCTTCGTGGCAAACACTACTGGAGCTCCCCACTCCGATATACTTCGCCTTATGAACCCCTTCTCAAGCAACTCCCCTACTTGCTTATGAAGTTCTCTTCTCTCACGAGGAGCCATGTGGCGCACTGGCAAAGACACTGGTTTGGCATTATCTACCAAATAAATTCGGAAATCTATTTCCCGCTTCGGAGGCAAACCCTTCACCTCTTCAAACACATCCGGATATTCCCGGACCACTCTGACAGAACGCAAACTCTCGACCGAAGCATCGAGCGATTCAAGATAACTTAGCAAAACAGATTCCATGGGATTACAAGAGATCTCGAGAGTATTACCCAAGCGGGTCATAAGCCTGACAACTCTCCTTTCACAATCAAGAACGGCACCATTACTGGATAACCAGTCCAAGCCCAAAATCAACCCATAGCCCGTGAAGCCCAATACAAAAGCATCACATCCAAACTCAACGCTAAGTATAGAAATCTTCAAACCCAAACATATCATAGACAGATATATGGAGCCCCCAATTGGGTTTGAAACAACCAAGGGATCATCAACTAGACTGGTGTCTAAGTGCAGTGACTCAACTAACGATGATGAGATAAAAGAATGCGATGCGCCAGAGTCAAACAAAGTACGAACTGGATGATCAAACAGAAAAACCAGACTTTCAACGGAAATAGTTCTACCTCTCTGCTGAATCGGTGGAACTGAGAGAGCCTGAATTTGCCCCCCTGCCTGAGGTGGTGCCATAAGAGCTTGCACCTGACCTCCCGAGGTAGACCTCGTCTTCTGCCCCTTCTTTGGGCAGTCCTTCACAAGATGTCCTGCTTCACCACAATGAAAGCAACCGGTCTTCTTCTTTTTGCGACAATCCTTGCTGAGGTGGCCTGGGGTCCCACAATTGAAGCACTTCTTCTTCTTCTTCTTGTCACCATTGCCTTTTCCACCCTTGCCTTGTTGTTGTTGCGGTTTCTTCTGATCCCCCTTCTTCTCTGGTGCCTTAGAACTCTTATCATCCTCATGCATAAGTGCCATGTAGACAAGCTTCTCAAAGGTGGCCCCCATAGGAATGTGAGTCATAGCTATTCCTTGCAATGGTTCGTTCAAGCCTCTAACGAACCTCAAAGCCTTCTTCTCCGGTGTATTCACCAACTCTATGCCAAACCTTGCTAATTGATTGAATTTGTTGACATATTCTTTCACCGTGAGATTCCCTTGCTTCAAATTCAAGAACTTCTCCATAAACAGATTCTCTTCCGCCCTTGAGAGAAACTTAGCCCCAAACCTTTGCTTAAAATCTGCCCAAGAGTCAACAGGGCATTCTCCATTAGTGACCTCCCACCAGAATGAGGCCTCTCCCTTCATTAACCAAGCCGCCAACTTGACTTTCTTTCCCTCTTCCACTTCAAAGATATCTAGCAACTCTTCCACTTCCTTAAGCCAATCTCTAGCCTCTACGAAAGTCTCTGAACCTAGAAAAGGTTTTCCTCCTATAGCCTTGAACTCCTTGCAAATCTTAGCAAAATTATCCACTCTAGGCTGAGGAGGAGGAGCGGTTGCCTCTGGTGTAGTAGCATTGGCTGGACCCGCAGCCGCGGCCCTAGCCTCTTGTAACCTCCTATACCATAGTGGTATAACTAAGCCCTCCGGGATGTTAAGATCTTCAGCCATGCTGAAACGAAAGAGGAAAGATTCAAAAAGGAGATTCCGAAAGATAAAGATATGGCTATTGGGGATTATGCTTTTCTTTTTCAAAAACTTTTCTCTTAAAAGACATGTTTTTTAAAATACTTTTTCCAAAAATAATACCTTTACTATTTTAAAAAAAATATTTTTCTCAAAAATTTATCTGTTCTGGTAACCTTAAGCTCTGATACCACGTGTAACACCCCACTCCCGCTACGGTCACTCACTAAGGGAATGCCATAGCATCGGTGGAGTATTTTAGTGAATATAGAACAGAAAAATTACAACAACGCAGATATAAATAGTACTTGAAATTTTAAAACATCATCTCATAACAACGGAAGTAAAACATGTCTGGTTACATCATAAAACCACAATAAAAGTGAAGTACAATATCCATCAAAATAAAGAAGTACATAATCCCACTCTCATACAATAGCCATGACAAAAGAAAAGATAAGTGGGTAACTGGAGCTTTACATCAATCCAAGCTCCTAAAGACTGGAACAGCAATCCGATCAAGCTCCACTACTGCTAGGATCCACCGTAGGACCTGAGGGTTGGGAAAAAGATAAAAACAACGGGGTCAGACATAAGTCTGAGCGAGTCCTATAACTTTAACAATACAATCGTTAAAGTAACCAGAGAAGACATAAACTGATATACGGTAACTATTGGGGATGAATGGCTACACTAAGCAGTCAACTAAACTAAGATAAAAGATAAAGACGCATCTACCCTTCCAAAGGTAAATTACTAAACTGCACTACACCAGTCATTCCTAACTTAAAGGTTGATCCCACCCATGGACTTATAAAATTAACTTAATAGTTCTCGCGTACCCCTAGGTGATTAAGTAGACGCCACGGGGCCCTACAATCCACTAGGTGCACACACTACTCCCCATTCGATCGGCTCCCTAACGTAGATACCCGTGCTGGCCCCACCGTGTGGTGTACCATTCCCCAACGTGGCAACCTGATAAAATTAACGGTGCACGGCTTATATCTACACGATGCAACAACGTCTTATTTACCAGCCCGGGTCCACACACGCATATGAAACCCGTTGGTCATGCGTTGCCACCGCTAACCCATTTTGGCCTCTTATAGTCAAGCCCAATATGCGTGTCCCGTCACTCGACAAGAGTCGAGCCCACTAAGATACGTTTGGGATATTGGTTGAAATGGGCCCCCAGCACAAGCCATCCCCCTAAGCTTTGCCCACACACTAGTGTTTCCCACTTAACCCTTTAACCATGCTTAATTACATGTTTCATCTTGGTTAAGTATCTAATCATATTTTCTATTGGCAACCACTAGCAATTTCCACTTACCACCCAAGGTACCCACTTAACCCCCATGCCTGACTACATGATTATCTGGTTAAGTGTTTCTTAATTGATTAACACCGTAACCGTGTAAAGGACCCCTCACATTGGACCGTTATTTGTAGATGCCTGGTTAAGCCGGTAGGTTCCGGGCAGTCTTACACTACAAACGGGTCCAACCTCATGTCATTTACCCTTGTTACGTATTTAATTTATGATTAAGACCCCTCACATTGGACCGTCATTTGTAGATGCCTGGTTAAGCCGGTAAACTCCGGGCAGTCTTACACTACAAACGGGTCCAACCTCGTGTCTTAATCGATTAATTACTCCTAATTAATCACCCCCATGATTTGTGTTAATTATCATGTTTATTTTAGGAATATGGGTACACCTAACTTAATAGGCAAATTCCCAACTCCAAAGTGTGGGTACACCTAACTTAATAGGCAAATTCCCAACACATAGTATGGGTACACCTAACTTAATAGGCAAATTCCCATACTATGTTCATTTATTTTATGTTATGCATAATTATATTAATTTCACACAATCTTATTAACTTATGCATTGAATTAACCCCATCGTTCCCACGTAATTTCGTTCTCATGACATAACACATATAAAAGGTGTCAACTTGCATATGTATGAACATGTTTCAAGGGTTCCATCTTGCATATTAACAAACACATAACTTGCATATGAACTTGCATAACATGTCACATAGCTTGCATATAATCTTGTATAACATGTCACATAACTTGCATATAATCTTGTATAACATGTCACCTAAACTTACATATCAACAAATACATGACTTGCATATAATATGTCACATAACTTGCATATGAACTTGCATAACATACTTGCATATAAACTCATAAACTTGCATATGAACTTGCATAACATACTTGCATATAAACTCATAAACTTGCATATGAACTTGCATGACATACTTGCATATAAACTCATAAACTTGCATATGAACTTGCATAACATACTTGCATATAAACTCATAAACTTGCATATGAACTTGCATAACATACTTGCATATAAACTCATAAACTTGCATATGAACTTGCATAACATACTTGCATATAAACTCATAAACTTGCATATGAACTTGCATGACATACTTGCATATAAACTCATAAACTTGCATATGAACTTGCATAACATACTTGCATATAAACTCATAAACTTGCATATGAACTTGCATAACATACTTGCATAACATACTTGCATATAAACTCATAAACTTGTTTTAGAACTGAATTTTAAATCTGTTTTTAGCTTTGAATTTTCTGCAAACTTCATTGGGCCTTAACTGGGCCATACGGACTCCGATTTACAAAATTTCGGACTCTATTCTGCGTATTTTTCCGAGACGAACGCAATGACGCAGCCCGTTTCCCCCAATTCTCACATCTGAGATTATTTATTCTGCAATTAGTGAATTTTAGCATTAACCGAAATTCGGGGTGTTACATTTATTGTAGTGTGTCATTATTCATTTAATGCGCATAATTGGTGCGTTGATTGGATAATTATTTATTTCCTTTCAAAATTCAAGGGAGTAATTCACATTTGGAAATTTATTAATAAATGAATGATACAATTAGAATAGATAGGGGAAAGTATTAAAGAGAACAGCCAAAGATATATATATATATACACACACATACATATATATATATATGTTGTCAGAAGTTTTTGTTTTTGTTTTTCATTTAGAACTTACACATTATTTTCAATTAATTTAATATAAATTAATAGATTTTATTAAAGTCCCTAAGGCCTATTCTTCCCTTGGCATGTAGTCAAAGATTTTTAATACAAGGATAACATCCTTGCTATTAACATTTAATTGAGGAAATCTTTTAAAGTTATATTTTTTTTCTCCTCTTTGTATATTTAGAATGTGCATTAAACAAGCACCTACATGAATTATGTCCATCAACAGTTAAATCTTAGGATTTAAGTTTTCCATCAATAAATGTAATCTTACAATCAAACTTAAATATTAAATTAAAGTATAAATTTAATCATTTAATTGTTAAAAATTAATTCTATCTTTCAAGAATAAATTAAATTAGACAAACTAGAAATTCAAGTATAAATCTCTACGTCCAAATCCTAAATCAGACTTACAATTTCAGAATTTTCAAACTACCGCGTTATTTCCAACTCCTCTTAAAATTAAAATAAATATATTCGTCCTAACTTCGATTTAAATATAAAAAAATTCCCTTTCCCGTCATTATTTAAAATAAATTATTTTAAATATTAAAAATCCATTAAATAAAAATTTTAAATTGGCCCCAAAATTCAGGGTTGTTACAATCTCCCCCACTTAAAATCTTTTCGTCCTCGAAAAGGAACAAAGGAAAAAGTTGTTAAATTAATCCATCCCAACTTTTATTTTCTTATTTGTTTCAAAAAAAATTTATTAGTTGATTAATATATATAACTTTTACGTATTCAAAAATTATATTTTTCTAGGCTCGGATTATATATATACGCAAAATACGCTAATTATAAACTTAACACTCTTAACTCATTTAGGGCATTACTAACCCCATCTCTAATGAGTTTTCTCATTCTAGGATACTGTTGATCCTATCTTTAATGAGTATTCTTATTGGATATTACTAATCCAATCTCTGATGAGTCTTTTATTCAGTTCTAATGCGTTGTACCCCAAAGATTTGAGCTAACCAGAGCTCTGATACCAACTGTAAAGATACCGCGAAATCCGGTAGGCTTTGCAACCATCCCTTCATCCTCCAGTACAGTAGGTAAAACCCACCGTGGCTTACAGTTGTACCCCAGACACCTTGTTTTACGGCGACCATTTCGGGATCCCCCGGCCGCAGCCTACCAACCCTAAAAAGGGACATGTGGGGGTAAGGGTCTCCCGTTCGCCACCAAACCGCGAAGCGAGAACCCCCCATCATGCCGCATCCTGTTACCAGGCATGCCAAACAAGGACTGGTGTCCCATTTTGAAGATGTCCCATTTTTGTGACTTTCTAAAAACAATCTTTTCAAGATTTCCCATTTTGAAACCATATCTTCTTTATTTTAACGTATTGACACCAAAGATGTAATCTTTCTAAATCAACGTAAATTAATTTCATTAATTAAATATAAAATAAAAACATTCCTTTAATACAAAATTGATAACGTTTTGAAAACAAAATCTTCTTAATTTAACACATGGACAATTAAAAAGGTAATCTTTTTAAATTCTAACTTTTAATACAATCATAAATGACATACTCTTACTTATTAACCATTAAAATGTAACTTTCAATTTATTCCTTTTAATGCATAGAAAATGTTATTAAAACATCTCTTTTTCTTATTTATTTAAACTGTAAGTAATAAATGTCTTCCTTTTCTTTTCCTTATTTATTTACCTAAATGTAAATAAGTATATTCCCATTTTTTTCTACATATCCTATTTACATGAAGATGTAAATGAAACTTCATCTAAAATAATTCTTTTTATTTACATAAGGAAATGTAAATTTTTACTTCATTTACATTCTTTAATTTCATGGGAAATGAAATTTTATTTTACAATGTAAATTCAAACCTTAACTTCGTATAAAAAATGTAATTTTTATTTTACGTTGTAAATTCATACCTTAACTACATAGGAAATTTTATTTATCATGTGAATTCCCAACTTCTAAAAATGTAATTTTTAGTTAACATGCAAATCATACTTTTATTTACATATAAAAATGCAGTTTTATAAATTTTCCTTACATAAAAATGTAATTATATTTTCAATATAAATTCTACTTTTTAATTACATAATAAAATGTGTTATATTTTCAATGCACTTAAACATGATTATATTATATATACAATCCATGATTCTAATATTCATATATTTCATATGCAATATATGACGTCAAATATGATTGTGTTTCATATGCGATACATGACATCAAAACGCGACTATATTTCAAGTTTCTAAACAAACACTAAAAATACGTTTATTTTCATGTTTCATTTCGACAACAAAAATATGATCATTTCATTTCAACAACAAAAATATGATTATTTTTGTCATTTCAATTCAACAACAAAAAAAATTTGATTATTTTTGTCGTTTCTAATTTCTATCAAAAATATTATTATTTTTGTCGCTTCAATTTTCTATCAAAAATGTTGTTATTTTTGTCGCTTCAACAAAAATGATACTTTCGTTTTAACAAAAATGATGCTTTGGTCTCAACAAAATCAATACTCTTTTATTTCAACAAACAATATTTCTTAATGTGAACAATTCTATATAAACTAACCAAGTTAAAAATTTAATATTTTTTTATAAACAAAATTTTATGTACAAATCAATATTCAAAAATTGAATCTTTCATTACAACAAATCTTATGTAAACAATTAAAAATTGAATCTTTCAATTGCGGCAAATCTTATGATGTATAGAACTAAAAAAAAATAGCAGCGCGCGTATAGATCAAAATTCTGGTTTAATCTAAATTACCAACCGCGATGTTTAATATCAGATCCATACAAATCCAAACGATAAAATGACAGATCTACTCAATACAACGCAATACAATACCATACAATCCATTAAAACAATCCACACAATACATCACAGCATAGATCATAGAGATAATTATTTAACAAATTAGAATGATTAATTAAATAAATTTAAATTGTGAAAATCAGAGATACTCACCGAATAATTTAGATCTGAAATTTCCAACATGCTCAGTTTTGGTCTTGGTCAGTTCCATAGTCTAGATCTTGTTATCACGATTCCAACGCAACTGGTTTCGCTGATTTCTGATTTCGATTGCAAAAGATATGCTCTTTTATATGTTGATTACATCGTTAAGTAATTAATTAAATTAATTAAATTATAATAAGGTTCCTTAAAGCGCTACCTTCTGTGTTTCTTCTTCGTTCCTGATGTACCTCGCTGAACCCATACGCTCCAGTACCCACTCTCCAAATCGCACCACCACCAACCGTCGTGCAGCAAATTTGCAAATTGAAGATCCTTTGTTTCTTTTGAGGAGGAGTATGGACAAAATTTTAAGAAGAGGACACCATAAATATATATATATATATATATATATATATATATATATATATATATATTTTAGGGAAGATGAGGTTGATGAAGTTAGAAAGATTTACTTTTTTTTATGGGGAGAGGAGGAGGAAGTTCTGACATTTGTAGAAGACAATTGCAGAGAAAAAAATGTTGAAGGAAATTGAGAAAGGTATTATATTTATCTCTCTAATGTGTCCTTTCATATATTATATAGTAGGTTAAAAAAAAATTTAGCTGGCTAGGCATGAGATAGGATATTTATTTCTTATTCAAAATAAAGAATAAAATAAGAAAGAGAAAATTGGAAAAGTATTCAATGCATGATTATAAATCAAATGAGGAGCCCCTAATTAATATCCTTAACTACTATATACAAATTTATCAATTACATAATAAAACCATAATTTAAGTTATTCAACAAATTTTAGTTAAACGTTTTTTTTATATATACGAAGAATTCAAAATGAGGGAGTATCTACATATGTTGAAAATAATGAAGGAATATAGAGAACATGATCACACGTTTTAAGAAACGCATGCATGTCTCCAACATGACAATTTAATGTAAAGAAGGAAAGAAAAATAAATGTGCATAGAATTAAATTGCATGCATACGAAGATATAACGATGCATGAAATTTATTGTAGTGTGTCATTATTCATTTAATGTGCATAATTGGTGCGTCGATTGGATAATTATTTGTTTCCTTTCAAAATTCAAGGGAGTAATTCACATTTGGAAATTTATTAATAAATGAATGATACAATTAGAATAGATAGGGGAAAGTATTAAAGAGAATAGCCAAAGATATATATATATATATATACACACACACACACATACATACATATATATATATATATTGTCAGAAGTTTTTTTTTCATTTAGAACCTACACATTATTTTCAATTAATTTAATATAAATTAATAGATTTTATTAAAGTCCCTAAGGCCTATTCTTCCCTTGGCATGTAGTCAAAGATTTTTAATACAAGGATAACATCCTTGCTATTAACATTTAATTGAGGAATTATTTTAAAGTTATATTTTTTTTCTCCTCTTTGTATATTTAGAATGTGCATTAAACAAGCACCTACATGAATTATGTCCATCAACAGTTAAATCCTAGGATTTAAGTTTTCCATCAAAAAATGTAATCTTACAATCAAACTTAAATATTAAATTAAAGTATAAATTTAATCATTTAATTGTTAAAACTTAATTCAATCTTTCAAGAATAAATTAAATTAGACAAACTAGAAATTCAAGTATAAATCTCTACGTCCAAATCCTAAGTCAAACTTACAATTTCAGAATTTTCAAACTACCGCGTTATTTCCAACTCCTCTTAAAATTAAAATAAATATATTCGTCCTAACTTCGATTTAAATATAAAAAAATTCCCATTCCCCTTATTATTTAAAATAAATTATTTTAAATATTAAAAATCCATTAAATAAAAATTTTAAATTGGCCCCAAAATTCAGGGTTGTTACAGAAAATCTCTCAAATTCCATCCTAATTATACCGTTGTTTCAAATCTCGAAAATATCGCCAAAGATCACCTTTGAGATCTCGTTTTGGGTTCTGTAACACGCCACCTCCACTAGGGTCACTCACAAAGGGAATGCACTAATTTTGGAGGAGCGTTATCAAGGTAAACAAACACAGAAATATCACAAGACAGAACATAGACAAAACAGCGGAAGAATCAAAAGATAAATTTCATTACTTTCAAAAAGAGTCAAAACCTTTTACATCAAATAGCCAAGATCATTATTTTCCATTACAACAAATTCTGTCTTGCATAAATAAAGAAGCATAAACTTAAAACATCAAAAGTAGCTTAATTCCCCAAAGATAGCAGAAACGCAGCCATAGCATAGCTCAAGATCAAACCATACATGAGCTGAACCGAAAGCAAGCGAAATCCAAGCTAAGTGCTAGAGTTTCCTCCCAGAGAACCTGGAGGGGAAAACGAAAGAAAAAGAGGCGAAAGAAAACAGGTCAGTCATAAAGACTGGTAAGTCCAAGTGACTTTCAGCATAAAAACAGATAAAGGTAATGTTGGCTAGCTTTTTTGACCAAGCCACCAAAGTTCACACACGAAGGAAATATGGAATTTCACGCCTCTATCCGTCGAAGACTTCATCGGATCGTCCTGCCTCACCACGATCGCGATCGCCCCTATACCTCGCGATACGACTCACCCAACACCAACTCGATCCGATCCCTGAAGCTAATGAATTATGACCAAGACCCGTTCAACCACGATCCGAGATGTATGGATCTCGCGACACCTGTTACCAACTGTCATATTGATCAATTCTTCATCAAGCTACGATCACGATCCGATCGGATCCCACGAACCACCACGTGAAGACCTTGACTAAGTCAACCGCGATCCGATCCGAGCTGGAAGACACGATGATGGCCACAGACTTGGTCATCCACGATCCGATGTATAAGGAGATCGCGACACCTGTCCACAACGGCTAAGTTGATTAATTCTTCATCAAGCTACGAACCGGTCCGAGATCTTCGGGATGTGGGCCACGTATGACTGCGATCCATCACTAGAAATCAGCTATAAATAGCCCAGAGCTTGACATTTTCAGAATCTTTTGGCAGTTTGAAGGATTGATTCCACCATTACTGTCATACCACTATTTCATACCAGATTTACTTCGAGAAAACTAAGAGAAATCATAATTGTAAGAGTGAGTTTGAGAGAAATCATTGGTTGTACTAGCATTCAAAGTATAATCAGTAGCATATAAAGTGGACGTAGGCTCGTTAACGCCGAACCACTATAAACCGTGTGTGTTTTCTGCTTTTTTCTCATTTTTCAGTTATAATTTCCTACGAATCAGAATAATTTGGGTGTTAGAGCCAAATTTTGATCTAACATTTTGGTGCTTTCACTGAGAATTGATTTCTTGGCATATTGGATTGTTGCTCCATTGTTTGGATATTCAAGTCTGAAGGAAACAGTCCCGAAACTTCACTGTTCAGATTTTTGAAGATTCCAGCGGCATCTGATATCATGGCCAGAAAGAAGTCTAAGGAAGTATGAGCTTCGCAGGCAATTGAAGTCGCGAATGAAGCAGTTGAAGAAAGTGTGCATGAGCAGGTTGAGGAGGGCTTCGTGGATCGCGGAGACATAGGGGCGATCCGACCCGAACGTGGCGTCACGAACCAGTTTGATGGGGGCGCCACGATCCGAATTGAGGGCGGCACGAACCGAACATCTGAAGGGGTCGTCACTCGATCCCGAGACAACACCGCGAACCCTCCCCCTATTGTTACCACGATCCGACCCCAGGGAGGTGCTACGAGCCACGAACACAGGTCCACTGCGATCCGAAGTGATGACCAGACTACAACTCGACCTGGAAAGGAGGTTATGGCTCACTCTTCCCGTCCTGGTACCTCTGTTCGACCTGGCTCAAGTTCTCTGCGCATAAGAGAAAATGTTTATGATCAATATGACCCCTCTACTTCGGTCACTGAAGGAGATCTCTCTTGCTTCTCTGTAATGTGGGATAGGTTGTTTGATGAATTAGCTGCTCAAAGGCAGCAAAGCTCTGTGCTGCAGCAGAACTTAACTGCTACGGATAGAAGGATCGATGATCTCGCAAGACAAAGAACACTCCCAGTTCGCCCACTCACCCCAGAGTACTCTTCTTCGTCAAAGGAATCGCCAAGACCTCTGTGGCGACCGTATTAGAGGGCTGAAAACATAGAGCATCTCCGATTTGGAACCTTGCCATCACGAGAGGAAGAGACACTTGGTGTAGGACCCTCAAACTGCAACTTGAATAATCGTGTCGCAACTCATAGAGCTCGAGTTGTGGATAATCCTATTGAGAATAGACCACCTCAGCCCCTTCGCCGTACAAATACTCATGGTAACAGGGGGCAACGAAGCCCAATCCGAGCTCCGGACTTCGTGGATGTTCCTAGAAGAGAGATCGGAGAATTCCACCGAGCGAGAAGCGCTGATCCCGAGCCTCCGATGACCAGTGCAAATGTTGCAGCTATGGTCCATCAAATCCTGGCAGATAGCCGTGGACAAAGGAATGAAGATTGGGGAATTGACCGCAGTCACGCCCCTTTTACTGATGACATTCTAGACGTAACATTCCCGAGGCGCTTCAACATGCCACAAATGAACCGTTACGCGGGTAGATCTGATCCAATCCAACATCTAATGAGATATTCCTGGTCAATGACCGATGCCGCAGCCTCTGATGCTGTGAAGTGCAAAGCATTCCCTATATTCCTGGAGGATGTAGCGTTATTATGGTTTAATCGCTTACCAGCAAGATCAATTTCCAGTTTCAGGGAGTTGAGTGAAAGGTTCGTGGAACAGTTCCGCATTTATGCACAGAGGTCAAAGAGTGTGATTGATCTGTTCCTTGTCAAACAACGACCAGGCGAGAGCTTGAGGGTGTATCTGGATCATTTCAACCTAGCCGCCACCGAAGTCAAGGATCCCCATGAGCCAACTGTTGTGGCAGCCCTGATTGATGGGGTAGATACAGATACTGAATTTGGGAGATACCTAGTTGGCAAGCCACCTCATACTAGAGAATTGTTCTACGAGAAAGCAAACGTACGCTTACGTCAGGAGGAGGTATATGCTAACCGGAAGATGAAAATGACAAATAAGGAGGAAATCCAAAGTAATGTGGCCATCAAGCAAACCAGAGACAGCTCGGGAAAGGTTGAAGTCAATGTTGGAAACCGAAACTAGGGCGGCGGCCACAAGTCAGGAAACAATGGTAACAACAGTAATAGCAATAATCGGAAGAGATATCCGGGGAACGACTCCCAGAGAAGGACCCATCCCAGGTCTTTCAAAAATTATACTCCAATAAATGATACTTTGGAAAATATATTCGTAGACTCGTACAACGTTCTCCAACATAAAAGGCCTCCTCCAAGAGATTCGACGGAGAAAGAACGTGAGACGGGGAAGTTTTGTCTCTTCCATCAGACTCACGGCCACTCTACAAATGAATGCCGCCATCTGAGAGACGTAGTTGAGAGGCTGCTCCGAGAAGGGAAGTTGGATGAGTACTGGGTGACTCCTAGAGACAGGGGGCAAGCTATTCAGACCTCGAACCAAAAACAGAATCAACCTACTGCCAGGCCAACTGTCCAGCAAAAAGTAAAGGATCTTGTTATCAATACCATAATCGGAGGGCTTCACCTAGCCGGGCATAGTTTCAAGGCGATGGATCAGTACGTAAACGCAACAAAGCAGCATCTTGAGGCAGGAGAGTGTAGCAACCCTAAGGACAAGTTCCCGGTAAAACAACAAAAGATGATGTCATATGACGTCATTTTCCGCAACCGAGAGAGTATTGGAGTCCATGCTCCGACCGAAGATCCATTTGTAATCACAGTTCCTATTGGCCCGGCCACTGTTCATAAAGTTTTAGTGGATAACGGGAGTTCAGTCAACATTCTATTCAAAAAGACGTTCGATCAAATGAACCTTGAATAGAAAGATTTAAAGCCGTGTGAAGGATGGATCTGTGGATTTAACGGAGCTTCAACTGCTCCAATGGGATATGTAGAGTTGCCGGTAACACTTGTGTAACACCCCACGTCCATTAATGTCACTCACAAAGGGAATGCATTAACTTCCATGGAGGTTTTAAGTAAATATAGAACAGAAAAATTACAACAAGACAGATAATAAGTAGTACTTGGAAATCTAAAACTTTATTTCATTGCAGCGGAAATTAAACATGTTTGTTACATCATAAAACCATAAATCAGAGTCAAGTACAATATCCATCTTGATAAAACAAAATACATAATCCCATTACATAAATAGCCATTAAAGAAGATAACAAGCTGGACTTTACTTCAGTGGTCCAAGCTTTCCAAAAGAGGGAATAAGCAATTCAATCAGACTCCACTAGAGCTGGGTCCACCCTGAGGACCTGGAGGGGGAAAAAAGATAGAAATAGAGGGGGTTAGACATAAAGTCTGGCGAGTATGACAATTCTGACAATACTATTATCAAAATAACTAGACTAAGGCATAAGCTGGAAAACAAGGAAATGTCTATGAACTATTGGGTATGGAAGAGCAGATAAAGATAACGTTAAAGGCACACCTAATACTAACGAATAATTACTACACTGCACCACACCAGTCACCCTAAAGGTTGATCCCACTTGCTTCACTTAGAAATTTTATAAATAACTTCGTGTACCCCTAGCAGACTACATAGGTGCCGCCTGCCCCTATCTCCACTAGGTGTACCCCACTACCCACTTTCGATCGGATCCCTACTCGTAGATACCCGTGCTGGTCCCACAGTGAGGTGTATCACTCCCCTAAAGTGGCAACCCGATATAGCCTAAGGATGCACGGCTTATACCTACACGATGCAACAACGTCTTACCTACCAGACCGGGTCCACACACGCATATGAAACCCGTTGGACTTGCGTTGCCACCGCTAACCCGTTTGGCCTCTTATAGTCAAGCCCAGTATGCGTGTCCCGTCCTCGACTTGGGTCGAGCCCACAAAGATACGTTTGGGTTACTGGTTGAAATGGGCCCCCAATTACTTACCACAAGCTATCCACCTAAGCTTGTCCCCACTAGTATATCCCACTTAACCCTCTTCTTAGTCATGTTCATTTACATGTGTGTTTGGTTAAGTCTTACTAATCATATTTCAAATGCCACTAAAGGCACCCACTAGATTCCTCATGCCACCCAAGGCAACTACTTAACCCCCATGTCCCACTTCACATGTTTATCTGGTTAAGTATTTCATAATTCATTCAGGCCATAACCTCATAAAGACCTCTCACATTAGACTGGCATTTATGGCAGCTGGATTCGTCGGGCGGGTCCGGGCAGTCTTACACCATAAAAGAGTCTAACCTCGTGTCTTTACAACTGTTATGCTTTAATTTGGGCCTAGGACCTCTCACATTGGGCTGACATTTGTGACTACTGGATTCGCCGGGCGGGTCCGGGCAGTTTTACGTCACAAACGAGTCCAACCTCGTGTCCTAAGCATTGATTAACACTTATAATCTTTTACCCCAGTTTTAAATATAGCCCTATTCAAATCATTAATTAATTCCAATTTTAATGATGTCCATAATTGACTCAATTATGGCCATCCACTTACGGTATGCAAAATCATATCAATTGCACCCCAATTTCTTAATATTAAATCCTTAATATTACCCCTACCCCAAGTTATACGTTCGCTTATTCAACGCAAAATATACGTTAGACTCGAATAGTCTAACTCATAGCACAAAGATAAATTATCACAACATATAGACAATAAAATAGATCTAATCATAATAGGGGTGAAACTTGCATAAAACTACACATGTCATGGATCTAAAGGTGTCAACTTGTTTGGTTAAATGTCACAACTTACATAATATGATCATAACCCAAGTTCATGTATAAACTTGCATATGTGGTTTATGCAACATAATGATGGTGTGAACTAGCATCTAACACATAGAACTCACACATGTCATAGCATAATTCTAGATCTAAATAGATGTCATAATTATAGATCAAAATAGATGTCATACAATATGTGAGATTATACATACTAATAAATCTAAACTTGCATAGGTACATGTGATTTATCATGTGAATCATCATACCCCAAACATATAATCAACATCATGATTCATAAGCTAACTACAACATAATAACATCATGGCTTTGTAACATCGCAACTTAGCATAGAAACTTGCAACATATATAATATCATCATAGCATGATTTACAACATATAGGATATCATCATCACATAACATAGGATTTACAACATACATGATAGCATAAGGTTTACAACAACATATATGACAATTCACATCATTTTCTTATGATCCATATCACATCTTAATCTAATTAGTTTGCTAATAATCTTATTAAGATCATCATACTCACAATTAAAAAAGAAAGAGAGTCTTGATTTGCTTTAGAGTTGAGTAGAATTAGAGTTTTGATTAACTTTCTTCCTTCTTAGTTGGCGGCGGCTACACTGAGTTCCATGGCGACGGCATGACGGCGGCTATTCTATTTTTTTTTGTGATTTTAGAATGAGAGACTACCCATGTATATATAGAATTTAGGATTAGTTTAGATCGTCCGATCAACTCAGAATGAACCCGAACCGTTAAATTAGCCAAGTCAGCCCTAAAGACACATCAGCAGCTCAAGAGTGGGCTCGGCCCAAACCTGGCCGACTTGACCAGGTCGACACCCAGGTCGACACTACAGTCAACCTGGGGGGGAGGTCGACTCTAGTGTCGACTCCCCAGTCGACCTGCCTAGGCGGGAATTTCCTCGCCCAGCCCGCTTCTGCACTTCCAGTTTGAATTTTTAAATTTTCCTGCGAGCTGTTTTGAATTTTCTGAAACTTCCGATGGCCATATCTCCTTCATACGAAGTCCAAATTACGCAAACTCGGACTCTATTTCAACCAGAATTCCGAGACGAACACAATGGCGCAACCCATTTCCCATAATTCTCACGTCTGAGATTAGTTATTCTTTAATTTGTGAATATTTATATTAACAGAATTACGGGGTGTTACATTCTCCCCTCCTTAAAGGATTTCGACCCCGAAATCTTCAAGTCAAGAAGAATGTATATCCTAACATCCAATCGTCCATCTACTCAACCATCAAACACAGGCATCCATTGTCCTTATGGACTTCTAATGCTTTCATGTTTAAATGCACAGTGTGTGTATATGTCCATATCTAATGCAAAATCAGGCGGTCCACCGATTCAGTTGACCTCCTTAATGCAAATCATGATAGTGCCATGCGTCCATTATGTATGCAAAAGTTCCTTAATGCTACATATTATCTCTATATGCATGCATAATCATCATCTGAATGCAGCATCCATATGATAAAAAAATCCTCATATATCCATTTTACTAAATACATCCATATATATGCAATATGCAATATGAAGTGACTGAGCCGATCTAGTGCCTAATAGTGTGTGTATATGCGTCCACGAGCAACCACTAGCAAACACTTGCATCCACTTTGCATCCATCATACATAACATGTCTCAAACACATGTTTCAACCATAGGATTATCCTAACTAAAGGTCAAAGGTACTAGCGAGAGGACATACTAAAGATAAGATAAGTACAAGCTAAGCAATAAAGGAGAAATTAAAAGACATACCCTCAAAAAGAAAAGGGTACAACGAACGCATCTTCGCTTCTGTCTCCCAAGTAGCATTGCTCTCATCATCTCCCCATTGCACTTTGACTAGTCTGACCTCTCGATTCCTCAACTTCTTGATCTCCGACCCAAGAATGCATGTAGGAGCACGTCGAATCGTCGCATCACGCTCTATCTCCACCTCCCTAAGCAAGCTCGGCTCTACCACTTCCGTGGTCTCGTGCCAGCACTTCCTTAAATGTGATACATGGAATACGTCGTGTACACCACTAAGTCTCTCAGGCAACTCCACTCTATACGCCATCTGTCCAATCTTCTCCTTAATAGGAAACGGCCCTACAAACCTTGGTGCTAATTTCCCAAAGGACCCAAAGCGAACAACATTCCGTAATGGAGACACTTTGATAAAGACCATGTCCCCAACATCAAACTCAAGATCTGTCCTCCTTTTGTCTGCATAAGATTTCTGCCTATCTTGCGCCGTCTTCATCCTCCTTCGAATCAAGTCGATCTTTTCCGAAGTCTCTCTAATCATATCGGGCCCAAGTAAGATCTTATCCATAGATTCCCACCAACATGTAGGTGAACGACAAGGTCGTCCATAAAGAGCTTCGAAAGGTGCCATGCCAATGCTAGATTGAAAGCTGTTGTTATATGCGAACTCTACCAACGGAAGATGCTCTTCCCATGTACCCCCAAAGTCTAGGATACATAGCCTCAAAAGATCCTCTAGAATGCGATTCACCCTCTCAGTCTGGCCGTCCGTCTGAGGATGATACGCGGTGCTCAAACACAACTGAGTCCCTACCGCCTCTTGCAAGCTCTTCAAAAATTCGCTAGTGAAGATAGGATCACGGTCGCTTACTATGTTAGAAGGAACACCATGCAAACGAACTATCTCTCGTACGTATACAGAAGCTAACCATTGAGCAGTCCTCTTACTCTTCACGGGAATGAAATGGGCGCTCTTAGTAAGTCTGTCTATTGTAACCCAAATCCCCGTATTACCCTTCCTTGATCTTGGTAATCCATCCACAAAGTCCATCGAGACACTTTCCCACTTCCATAGTGGAACCTCCAATGGGTGAAGCAACCCACCGGGTTTCTTTTGCTCCGCTTTTACTAGTTGGCACACCAAGCATCTAGCAACATACTCGGCCACATCCCTCTTCATACTGGCCCAAAAGAAAACTCACTTCATGTCTTTGTACATCTTGTCCCCGCCGGGATGAATGATCATCTTCGAATGATGTGCTTCGTCAAGAATAGCCTTCCTCAAACCTTCGTCTCGAGGTACACAAAGTCTACTATCCCTATGTAACCATCCCTTATCATCCAGGGTATACCTACGGAGATGGCTTGATGACTCCCCTCTTTTGAGATTTTCTACTAACTCAACCAACTGTGGGTCGTCTCGCTGTGCCTCACCAATCCGTCCCAAAAGCGTAGGTCTGACCTCCAAGGTTGCTAGCAAACCGGGTACAAAGTCAACGGAAGGTCTAAAGTCAAACATAGATATGAATTCTAAGTTTCGCCGCTCAACAAACAATAGGCTCAAGGACAACCTTTTCCTACTTAAGGCGTCTGCCACCACGTTACCCTTGCCAGGGGTATATGTTATTTCGAAATCGTAGGACGCTAAGAACTCCATCCACCTTTGCTGCCTTAAGTTCAAGTCCTTCTGAGAGAATAAGTATTTTAAAGATTTGTGGTCAGTGAACAATTCGAATTTCTCGCCAAGAAGTTAATGACGCCAAGACTTAAGCGCGAAAACAATTGCGACTAACTCTAGGTCATGTGTAGGGTAATTTTTTTCATGCACCCTTAACTGCCTTCCACCAAAGGCTATTACCCTTCCCTCTTGCATTAAGACTGCGCCTAGACCTGTCCCACAAGCATCGGTATAAACAGTAAATGGCTTACTCCCGTCTGGCAGCACTAAGACTGGAGCTGAGGTCAAAGCTCTCTTTAAACGTTGGAACGCATCATCACAATCTACGTCCCACACGAAGACTAGGTTCTTCTTCGTCAGGCGTGTCAATGGAGCTGATATTTTTGCGAAGTCTTTGATAAACTTCCTATAGTAGCCAGCCAACCCCAAGAAACTCCTTACTTCGGTAGCATTTTTAGGGACCTTCCAATCTTGGATGGCCACCACCTTCATGAGATCCACAACTATCCCTTCTTTGGAAACCACGTGCCCTAAGAATCACACTTCCTCTCTCCAGAAGTGACACTTAGTAAATTTAGCTTTAAGGTTATGCGCTCGTGGAGTCTCCAACACTTCCCTAAGATGTAGGGCATGCTCTTCTTCATTCTTAGAAAAGATCAAGATGTCGTCTACAAAGACCACCACGAATTTATTAAGGTACTCCCTAAACACCCTACTCATCAAATCAACAAAGTATGCGGGGGCGTTTGTCAAACCAAAGGGCATCACTAGCCATTCAAAGAAACCATCCAGAGTCCTAAAGGCAGTTTTGTCTATGCTATCCTCAGCCACTCTCAACTGATGGAATCCAATGGCTAAGTCTAACTGCGAAAACATTGAGGCGCCAACTAACTGATCGAAGAGATCGTCAATCCTCGGCAGTGGGTGTCTGTTTTTCTTAGTAAGTTTATTAAGTTCTCTATAATCCACACAAAGTCTAAGGGACCCATCCGCCTTCGTGGCAAACACTACTGGAGCACCCCACTCCGATATACTACGTCTTATGAACCCCTTCTCAAGCAACTCCTTCACTTGCTTATTGAGTTCCCTCCTTTCACGAGGAGCCATGTGGCGTACTAGCAAAGATACTGGTTTTGCATTATCCACAAGATATATTCGAAAATCTATCTCCCGCTTCGGAGGCAAGCCCTTCACCTCCTCAAACACATCCGAATATTCTTGGATTACTTTAACAGATCGTAGATTTTCCACCGACGCGTCAAGCGATTCTAGATAACTTAGCATAACGGAATTTATGGGATTACAAAAGATTTCAAGAGTGTTGCCAAGGCGAGTCATGAGCCTAACTACTCTCCTTTCACAATCAAGAACGGCCCCATTTCTGGATAACCAATCCATTCCTAAAATTAGCCCATAGCCCGTGAAGCCCAAAACATAAGCATCACATCTAAACCCAACGCTAAGTATAGAAATTTTCAAATCCAAACATATCATGGACAAATAAGCTGAGCCCCCAATTGGATTTGAAACAACTAAGAGATCCTCTATTAAACTGGTGTTTAAGTGCAGTGATTCAACTAATGATGTAGAGATAAATGAATGCGATGCGCCCGAATTGATTAAGGTACGGACAGGATGATCAAACAGAAAAACTAAGCTTTTAACAGAAATGGTTCTAGCTCGTTCTTGCAGCGGTGGGACCGCGAGAGCCTGAACTTGTCCCCTTGCCTGCCCTGGTGCCATAAGAGCCTGCACCTGTCCTCCCGAGGTAGACCCTGCCCTCTGCCCCTTCTTTGGGCAGTCCTTCACTAGATGTCCCGCTTCACCACAGTGAAAACAGCCAGTCTTCTTTTTCTTTCTGCAATCCTTGCTGAGATGGCCTGGTGTCCCACAGTTAAAGCATCTTTTCTTCCCTTTGCCATTATTGTCTTTACCACCCTTCTTGTTTTACTGTTGTGGTTTCTTTTGATCCCCTTTCTTCTCGGGTGCCTTATTAGCATTAGCGCCTTTCTCCTCGTGCATGAGTGCCATGTCTACTAGCTTCTCAAAGGTGGCCCCCATAGGGATGTGGGTCATCGCCAACCCCTGCAATGGCTCATTCAAGCCATTAACGAACCTCAGAGCCTTCTTCTCCTGCGTGTTCACCAAATCTAAGCCAAACCTTTCCAATTGGTTAAATTTGTTGACGTACTCTTTCACTGATAGATTTCCCTGCTTCAATGTCAAGAACCTTTCCATGTATAGATTCTCTTCTGCCCTTGAGAGAAACTTTGCCTCAAACCTACGTCTGAAATCCGCCCAAGAATCAACAGGACGCTCCCCATTAGTGACCTCCCACCAAAACGAGGCCTCTCCCTTCATTAACCAAGCTGCTAATTTGACCTTCCTCCCTTCTTCTACTTCAAAGATTTCTAGCAATTCTTCCACCTCCTTAAGCCAATCTCTAGCTTCCACAAACGTTTCTGACCCTTGAAAAGGTTTTCCACCCATAGCCTTAAATTCCTTGCATGTCTTTGCAAAAGTATTAGCGCGAGGAGGGGGAGGAGGAGGAGGAACGGGTGCAACTGGTGGTGGAGGAACATTGGCTGGACCTGCAGCGGCCCTAGCCTCTAATAACCTCCTATACCATCCTGGTATCGTTACACCTCCGGAAGGTTAAGATCTTCAGCCATGCTGAAACGAAAAAGGAAAGATTCAAAATGGAGAATTCGAAAGATAAGGATATATGGCTATTGGGGATTATGTTTTTCATAAAAACTTTCCTCTTTAAATTACTCATCAAGACATATTTTTGAAAACACTTCTTCCAAAAAATACTTTAGAAAAATAGTTTTTCTAAAAAAAATATCTGTTCTGGTAACCTTAAGCTCTGATACCACGTGTAACACCCCACGCCCATTAATGTCACTCACAAAGGGAATGCATTAACTTCCATGGAGGTTTTAAGTGAATATAGAATAGAAAAATTACAACAAGACGGATAATAAGTAGTACTTGGAAATCTAAAACTTTATTTCATTGCAGAGGAAATTAAACTTGTTTGTTACATCATAAAACCATAAATCAGAGTCAAGTACAATATCCATCTTGATAAAACAAAATACATAATCCCATTACATAAATAGCCATTAAAGAAGATAACAAGCTGGACTTTACTTCAACGGTCCAAGCTTTCCAAAAGAGAGAATAAGCAATTCAAAATAACTAGACTAAGTCATAAGCTGGAAAACAAGGAAATGTCTATGAACTATTGGGTATGGAAGAGCAGATAAAGATAACGTTAAAGGCACACCTAATACTAACGAATAATTACTACACTGCACCACACCAGTCACCCTAAAGGTTGATCCCACTTGCTTCACTTAGAAATTTTATAAATAACTTCGTGTACCCCTAGCTGACTACATAAGTGCCGCCTGCCCCTATCTCCGCTAGGTGTACCCCACTACCCACTTTCGATCGGCTCCCTACTCGTAGATACCCGTGCCGGTCCCACAGTGGGGTGTATCACTCCCCTAAAGTGGCAACCCGATACAGCCTAAGGATGCACGGCTTATACCTACACGATGCAACAACGTCTTACCTACCAGCCAGGGTCCACACACGCATATGAAACCCGTTGGACTTGCGTTGCCACCGCTAACCCGTTTGGCCTCTTATAGTCAAGCCCAGTATGCGTATCCCGTCCTCAACTTGGGTCGAGACCACAAAGATACGTTTGGGTTACTGGTTGAAATGGGCCCCCAATTACTTACCACAAGCTATCCACCTAAGCTTGTCCCCACTAGTATATCCCACTTAACCCTCTTCTTAGTCATGTTCATTTACATGTGTGTTTGGTTAAGTCTTACTAATCATATTTCAAATGCCACTAAAGGCACCCACTAGATTCCTCATGCCACCCAAGGCACCTACTTAACCCCCATGTCCCACTTCACATGTTTATCTGGTTAAGTATTTCTTAATTCATTCAGGCCATAACCTCATAAAGACCTCTCACATTAGACTGGCATTTATGGCAGCTGGATTCGTCGGGCGGGTCCGGGCAGTCTTACACCATAAAAGAATCTAACCTCGTGTCTTTACAACTGTTATGCTTTAATTTGGGCCTAGGACCTCTCACATTGGGCTGACATCTGTGACTACTGGATTCGTCGGGCGGGTCCGGGCAGTTTTACGTCACAAACGAGTCCAACCTCGTGTCCTAAGCATTGATTAACACTTATAATCTTTCACCCCAGTTTTAAATATATCCCTATTCAAATCATTAATTAATTCCAATTTTAATGATGTCCATAATTGACTCAATTATGGCCATCCACTTACGGTATGCAAAATCATATCAATTGCACCCCAATTTCTTAATATTAAATCCTTAATATTACCCCTACCCCAAGTTATACGTTCGCTTATTCAACGCAAAATATACGTTAGACTCGAATAGTCTAACTCATAGCACAAAGATAAATTATCACAACATATAGACAATAAAATAGATCTAATCATAATAGGGGTGAAACTTGCATAAAACTACACATGTCATGGATCTAAAGGTGTCAACTTGTTTGGTTAAATGTCACAACTTACATAATATGATCATAACCCAAGTTCATGTATAAACTTGCATATGTGGTTTATGCAACATAATGATGGTGTGAACTAGCATCTAACACATAGAACTCACACATGTCATAGCATAATTCTAGATCTAAATAGATGTCATAATTATAGATCAAAATAGATGTCATACAATATGTGAGATTATACATACTAATAAATCTAAACTTGCATAGGTACATGTGATTTATCATGTGAATCATCATAGCCCAAATATATATAATCAACATCATGATTCATAAGCTAACTACAACATAATAACATCATGGCTTTGTAAAATCGCAACTTAGCATAGAAACTTGCAACATATATAATATCATCATAACATGATTTACAACATATAAGATATCATCATCACATAACATAGGATTTACAACATACATGATAGCATAAGGTTTACAACAACATATATGATAATTCACATCATTTTCTTATGATCCATATCACATCTTAATCTAATTAGTTTGCTAATAATCTTATTAAGATCATCATACTCGCAATTAGAAAAGAAAGAGAGTCTTGATTTGCTTTAGAGTTGAGTAGAATTAGAGTTTTGATTAGCTATCTTCCTTCTTAATTGGCGGCGGCTACACTGAGTTCCATGGCGACGACATGACGATGGCTATTCTATTTTATTTTATTTTGTGATTTTAGAATGAGAGACTACCCATGTATATATAGAATTTAGGATTAGTTTAAACTATCTGATCAACTCAGAATGAACCTGAACCGTTAAATTAGCCAACTCAGCCCTAAAGACACATCAGCAGCTCAAGATCGGGCTAGGCCCAAACCTGGCCGACTTGACCAGGTCGACACCCAGGTCGACACTACAGTTGACCTGGGGGGGGGGGGGGGGAGGTCGACTCTAGTGTCTACTCCCCAGTCGACCTTCCTGGGCGGGAATTTTCCCGCCTAGCCCGCTTCTTCGTTTCCAGTTTGAATTTTTAAATTTTCCTGTGAGCTGTTTTGAATTTTCTGAAACTTCCGATGGCCATATCTCCTTCATACGAAGTCCAAATTACGCAAACTCGGACACTATTTCAACTAGAATTCCGAGACGAACACAATGGCGCAACCCGTTTCCCACAATTCTCACGTCTGAGATTAGTTATTCTTTAATTTGTGAATATTTATATTAACAGAATTACGGGGTGTTACAACTTTGGGAAGGATAACGCCAGAGAGTGAGAATTCTTCCCTTCGTGGTTTTGGGTATTGAATCTCCTTATAATGCCTTCTTGGGCCGACCGACCCTAGCAAAGTTTAGAGCTTGTATAGCCCCCTGGTGCTTGTTATTGAAGTTTCCTACGGAAGCTGGTGTTGGCATAGTCAGAGGAGATCAGGTTGCTGCACGAGCATGTTACATTGCAGAGCTAAAGCTACTCCGTAAAGGAAGAGATATAGAAACTAAAGACGCTTCTTCCCTCACAAGGAAGGAGACGTCATAGCAATTAAAGAGAATGACTATGGGTGAGTCGCCCAGAGAACTGCCCGAGGATATAGATCCCAGAGAGGACGAAGAGACTGGGGCCAGAATGGCATCTCCCGACGAAACGACTGTGGATGTACCGATCGATGATAGTGACCCAGAGAAGGTCCTGAAGATTGGGTCCCAGTTGGATCCAGTTCAAGCTAAAGAACTGACAGATTTCCTGAAAGATAACTTGGATGTATTTGCTTGGACCCACGCAGACATGTGTGGGATATCTCCATCAATCATGAGCCACTCATTGAGCATTAACCCAAAGCATCCCCCTGTAAAACAAAAAAAGGCGAATGTTGGGCCCAGAGAGGTCCGTGGCCTTGAAAGAAGAAGTTGAAAAGTTAAGAAGTAATGAATTCATCAGAGACTCAACCTACCCAGATTGGATTTCAAATCCAGTTTTGGTAAAGAAGGCCAATGGGAAGTGTCGTACGTGTATTGATTTTTTGGATTTGAATAAAGCCTACCCAAAAGATAGCTTTCCGTTACCCAGAATTGATCAGTTGGTAGATTCAACGGCGGGTCATGAGCTTCTCTCTTTCATGGATGCTTATTCAGGATATAACCAGAATCCTATGCATGTTCCAGATCAAGAACACACTCGCTTCATTACGGATCTGGGATTATACTGCTACGTGGTAATGCCTTTTGGTTTGAGGAACGCAGGCGCTACATATCAACGGTTAGTGAACAGAATGTTCTATAACCAGATTGGGAAAATGATGGAGGTGTACGTTGACGACATGTTGGTTAAGTCCAGACAATCGTATGATCACACTACAGACTTGGCAGAGATGTTTGGTATCCTTCGAAAGTATGGGATGAAACTCAACCCAAAATGCTCATTTGGGGTTGCCTTCGGGAAATTCTTGGGATTCATTGTCAGCTCGCGCGGGATTGAGATTAATCTAGACTAGATCGCAGCAATCAGAGGCATTCAGGAGCCTAGACAAATCAAAGAAGTGCAAAGCCTTGCAGGGAAAGTAGCAGCATTAAGCATATTCATCTCTAGAGCGACAGACAAATGCATACCATTCTTTGAATTGATAAAGAGAGGAAAACGCAATTTTAAATGGACTCCTGATTGCATAGAAGCATTTCAGAACCTGTCGAATCATCTGGAGAGGCATCCAATACTGTCTAAGCCAGTGGACCACGAGGATTTATTCGTGTACTTAGCAGTGTCGTCCCACGCGATCAGCTCAGCATTAGTGAGAGAAGAAGACAAGGTTCAAAGGCCAGTGTACTACGTGAGTAAAAAATTGGCGGCAGCTGAGCGCAATTATCCGAGGATAGAAAAGCTGGCGTACAGTTTATTGATTGCATCTAGGAAGCTTCGACATTATTTCCAAGCTCATCCTATCACCGTGTACACTGATCATCCGCTCAAGCAAGTTCTATAGAGACCAGAAGCTTCTTGAAGACTGCTCAAATGGAACATTGAAATGAGTCAATTTGATCTGAATTTTCAGCCCCGACGATCGATACGGGGCAAGTACTGGCAGATTTCATAGCAGAATTTATTGTCCCGGAGGATGACATAGTAAACGAAGAGGCTGACCCACCAAAATTGCTTCTCGATCCTAGTGCATGGAAATTGTATATTGATGGCACTAGGAATGATAAACGATCCGGTGCCGGAGTGGTGCTGGAAACTCCTGAGAAACGACTGATATCCTATGCTATCCGGTTGGATTTTCACGCCACTAACAACGACTCCAAATATGAAGCCCTGATAGCTGGGCTGAGGATCGCAAAGGAATTAGAGATCACGAAGCTGGACATATTTTGTGATTCCAAGTTGGTTGTAAATCAGGTCACTGGAAAGTTCCGAGCTAAGAGCCCAAGATTGATTTCGTATTTGGAGAAAGTGAAGGAGTTGCTGACTGGCTTTGATCACTACAGTATATCCCATATTCCACGGTCAGAGAACCAACAGGCGGACAAGTTAGCGAAGATGGCTAGTTACGACAATCTTGAAGAAGCCGGGCTAGCCCCATTTGAAGTACTTCAGTTCCCTAGCATAGGTCAGATGGAAATTGATCTGATACTAGGGACTGAGCCAGAAAGGGAGTCATGGATGACCCCTCTAAAGAATTTCTTGATGAATGGAACGCTTCCGACCAAGAAGAGCGAGAGGCGTAAAATAATCCGTAGAGCTTCCCGGTACGTTCTGCAAGGCGGAGTCCTGTACAGACAGGGATTTTCGATGCCTCTTCTCCGGTGTATAGCCCATGACGACATCAAGCATGTACTGCAGGAAGTACATGAGGGTGAATGTGGTGACCATACTGGAGGACAAACATTGGCAAAAAAGGTGTTGCAGTATGGTTACTTCTGGCCTACCATAAATAAAGATGCGGCAAAATACGCACTACGTTGTGATGCATGCCAAAGATTTTCAAAAATTCCCAGGGCACCTCCTGGCCAGTTAAAGACAATGGCGAGTCCATGGCCTTTCGCTATGTGGGGAATTGATATCATCGGAAGCCTCCCTATAGCAAAGGGCGGAGCAAAGTTCGTTATTAAGGCTGTTGACTACTTCACCAAATGGGTCGAGGCTGAGCCGTTAACTACAATCACAACTAAGCGAGTGATTAATTTTGTTGTTAGAAACATTATTTGCCGGTTTGGGATCCCGAAGATCGTCATAACTGACAATGGAACCCAGTTTGATAGCAACGAGTTTAGGGACTTCTGCCAGAAGTACCACATTGAGAAACGGTACACTTCTGTGGCACATCCGCAGTCGAACGGACAGGTCGAAGCAGCAAATAAAGTGATTAAGTCCATTATCAAAAGAAGATTGAAGCGGGCCAAAACCATGTTGGTCGATGAATTACCCCTGGCATTATGGGCCTACAAGACAACGCATAAATCGACGACAGGCCATACTCCCTTCTCTCTTGCTTTTGGAGCAGAGGCAGTCATCCCGGTTGAGCTAAAAGTACCATCTCACCGAGTCACTTACTACGATCCGATGACTAATAACGAGTTGCTCCTTGAATCCCTAGATACAATAGAGGAGAAGAGGGATGAAGCAGACCTGCGTGCCTTGAGACACAAGCAACAGGTCGCTAGATACTACAACAAAAGAGTTCGAGCCCGAACCTTTGAACCCGGAGACTTGGTTCTGAAGCGTGTCTTTCCACCCCCAACTCATATGGGTGCGAAGGGGGAAGGACCATACTCCGTTCTACGAAGGCTTGATAATGGAACCTTCAAGCTAGCAACCGTAGATGGAGAAGAAATCCCCAGAGTGTGGAATGCCCAACATTTGCGGCCTTATCTGACGTAAAGTCATCAGATTTATCCTTTTGTTTCATAGGACCATGCAAAAGGCATGACTTGCCTAGAATAGTCCAATGTCTTGAGCAAAGGATTATAAAGTGGATGTAGGTCACGATTTGACCGAACCACTATAAAAATATTGTGTGTCGTTTACCTTTATTTGCACTATTATTTATCTACTCTTCTATCTTTACAAAGTTTGCTGTAAAATCATACAGCGATCACAGAAACGTGTAATTCTAGGTGCCTTCCATCAGAATGGAGAGTAATCCACAGCCAGAACGATGAAGGTGCAATAAAGTGAATAACACCATTGATTGCACTCTAACTCTCCAGAGCCGAGAGAAAACGTAAAGGACGCGAAAATAACATCCACATGGCGAGGCGATGCACCCTGATAAGAACCGCCTTGACCGAATTCTAACCTTGGCGACCGCAAGGAGAGTATAAAAGCGTCTGTGATTAAGCGCTGAGAAAGAGCTCTTACCCCGCTGAAGGATCGGGGGGCGACTGAACAGCTGAGCTCGAACTCTAACCTTGGCGACTGCCAGGAGAGTATAAAAGCGTCTATGATTAAGCGTTGAGAAAGAGCTCTTACCCTGCTGAAGGATCGGGGAGCGACCGAACGGCTTAGCTCGAACTCTAACCATGGCGACTGCCAGGAGAGTATAAAAGCGTCTATGATTAAGCGCTGAGAAGGATGCTGGAGACTCAGCGCCCCCAGAATTTATGCCCCGCTGAAGGATCGGTGAGCAGATCATGATAACCCGCTGACGGATCGGGAAAGTATAGAGGTACAAGAGATTTGGCGCCTCAAGGACTATAATCCTACTAAAAATCCCAAGTCCCCCGTATTCAGAGATAGGGGGCAACGTGCATAGAAATTTTTAAATTTTTTCTATCACTTGAAGGATTTGTAATATAATTTCAACTTGATTATAGTCAAATAACTTGTGACTAAGTGTGAAGAGTTTATTGAATGCAGGTACACGATGACGCAAAAGAAATAAACTTTCATTCATAAACTGCAAGCTTACAAGATAAAGAGGAGCCTAAACAAAAGTGAGGGTCATTCTCACAATTACATTTCATGGCAAGTGGAAAGTCTAAAAATCCTAAGGACAAAATATGAACTAATATCTGCATCCTACTCATACTGGGGGGGAGGGGGCTATGTGGGCTTCTTGCTCTTCTTCTGCTTCCCCAACTCCTCCTTATCAACATCCGAACGATCACCCTTTTTCCTCTTCCTCTTATCAACAAGAGGCTCTGGCGAAGAACTAGAGGATTGAGAGGCTAGTTGTGAAGTTATTGATCGGGAGGAAAATCTTACGACCAACCCAGTTTTGGGATCGATCTCGGAAATAGGGGGCACATATACTGGATCCTGTTCCCCTTTCATAAGGAGCAACGGCCTCTCCTCTTCAGCCTGTTGTTCAGCCAAGGTTTCCTCATCATCGCCTCTGATTTCTTTGGTAATGGAGACTTCCTCTTCATCGCCTTCGTGGCGCCCGTTCATATTTCTCAAAGCCTCGATGGGCTCAGCATCTAGGGGGATATCAGCACTAACACTTGGTGGGATGTCAACCTTCTCTGCCTCTGTCTTCTTCTTAGCATCCTTATCAACTGGCCCGCCACCTGTATCATGAGAAACAAATGTTATTTTAGGAGAGAATGCAGTTTGCTCAGTTGATTGTCCGACAAGACGGCGACAAGTGACAATTGCTTTGACAAATTGCGGAGAAAATATAGAGATACCTTCCGCCGATCCTCCATCCAAGCTAGCAGCAGAACCTCCGACAGATGGAGGAGTTGACCCAGAGGAATCAATGGATCGTCGGGATTGTATTCCTCAATTTCGGAGACCTTGAGGTCTGCAGTTGAGCTCGAACCTTCTTCAATTTTATTTTTGCCTTTGGCTTGAGTTTTCTCTTTATCAATCTCTTCTTGGAGTAGGCGTCTACCTTTCTCTAAATCCTCAGGTTCGTTATCCCTAAGAATGGTCCGCATCAACTCATTCTCATCAATCTCATCGACTCCTAATCGTTGTTTCTCGCTCTGGATGATTGCATCCCATACGTTGGCTAAAGTGACATGGTAGTCCGGGATCTAGGAGATGTTACGGGTCTTGATGACCTGGCCAAGGAAGTCAAACGGCATTTCTTCAAATCCTTCAATATCTTTCTCTCTCTCGAGGAGCTTTTCATTAGAAACAGTAGCCATTTCAATGACACTTTCCACATTATTTTCAGCAAGAATCGCGCGCTTCTCTGCATGCGCTGGTTGATCATTCAGAATCGCCCTCTCTTTTTCGGCCAGAGCTAAACTATCTTTCAAGCTTGCCTTTTCTTTCTCCCAAGCAGCTTTTTCAGCTTCGAAATGATCCTGTGCTGTTTTCAGTTCGGTGTTGGCCATCTTGAGATCTTCCACCTCCTTCTTCATTGACGCACGCTCTTTGCTGTTAGAATCGAGCTCATTATGAAAACGTTGCCTGGCCTCCTCCAGCTCTGTCTTGTAATTTTTAGCATCTCGTTGAGCCAAGGCAAGCAAAGATTGTGCATCTTCCAAGTTCCTTTTCCATTTTTACCCTGGCCCTTTCATTGTTATCTATCCTCACTATGGATTTGTGCGCTTCCATCTCTAGCGTTCGGATGACGTCTGAAAGATTGACAACATGTTTCTTCATCGCCTTATATTGCTTGGCTACATGGCGAACGTGTCCGATGACTTCAGTATCCCAATTCCCAGGGACTGGTTCCAGAGTTGGAAGGAACATCATCCTTTTGAAGAAGATATAGGGGAATTGTTCTTGTAATTTTTCCAGCTTAGTCTGAGTCTCAGGACCATGGATATAGTCTCTTGCCCCGGGGGCACTCAAACTTTGTTGGCTGGAAGGGACAACGTCAGTTTTCTCCTTCTCAGAATCCTTGTTTGGATCCTTGTTTTTATCCTTAGGCTCGTGGTGCTTTTTGGATGATCTGCTGTGAGATGGCGTGCTCTTCGGAGGAGTTAAGTCTTTGGGAAGTTGTTTTCCCCCTGTAGGTGGCACTGGATGACTGTGAGGCTTTCCAGAGGTTTGTTTATCCTTAGGTTTGTTTTGACGGAGATCTGGACCGTGAAGAAGGAGGCTTGTGAGAATCCCGGGACTAATGGCTGTCTCTCCCTCGGCTGCTGCTACGAGAACGCTCAGGATTTGGATGAAGACTAGGTGTGCCTTCACGAAGAGAGCGATAGGAATAAGATCATTTGCGAGACATCTTTCCTGCAAAAGAAACAAGTACATATTAAAACCTTGAATACTGTTGGTATAAAAGTGTGGGGTCAGACAGTGCATGTGATTTGTGTATCCCATATAATTCCCCCTAATAGACCAGCGCCCGAGGTTAGGCTCGTCTGGGTAGTCTCTCGTTCTTCAACTGGAACAGTTGTTTCCTCAGAAATAGGGGAAATGGCTCCCCTTCGAAGTCTTCCTGTGTATATACATCGTCGGGTATAGGAGTCATGCTCAATTCTTTAAATAACTGCTCCTCTGTTAAATCATCGGGAGCAGCAGGTTCAACCGGTAGAGAGGACATTGAGGGGAAACCCCCCGGAGAGGCTGGGATTTCCTATGACTCGCCAGCACGGGCCTCATCTCCTCTATATACTTTTAAGTCTTCATCGTCCTGGTTAATTATTGGCAAAGGACTCTTATGAAGTTTAGTTGTCTCTACTGCCTGTGACGTTCCTTCTGCCTCAGTCGGGGGCACGTATTTGTAAGGTTTGCCACCCGCGTCAAGTCCAAACCTTATATCCAGAAGACGGTGCTTGTGAAGATTCTCGTCAGTAATACATTTTTTGATCTTTAGGAAATCGGATTTGCTTTTCAGAAGAAGGGATAGTCGATTACTGTACACCGAGCCTTCCGTCTTTGGAAAGGTGTGATCTGCATAGAGAAAAGAAGCATGTTAGCGCTTCGATTTCTTAAACAAGTTATTCATTCAAAGGTTTAAAATTTACTTGATTTAAGCCATCTTCTTGCACACCCAGCCTGTCTCTTTATATAGAACCAATCGGCCTTGGGATCCCCTATGTTGCTGTAACCGTCAGATAAGACCTTCCTATTTGCTACCGATTCAAAGAAAGAAAAATTTGGGGTTGCCGTAGAGCGATGCTTGAAAAGGTAATAGAATTTCAAATCTTTAAAAGTGAGCTCAGTTTGCAGGATTTCCGCATATGCGATGTATAGAGTGTATAGGGCTGCGTAGGCATTGGGATGAAGCTGCATCGGAGTAGTACCCAATCGTTTTAAGGTTTCAATGACGATTGGAGGAAACGGAGGAATAGCGCCTACCTAGCACATGAGTCGGCTAACTATCATATACCCCTCCGGAGCCAGATGAGGTCTATCTTCGCTACCAGGTGTCCTCACATCATCCCAGGGGATCCCGTGTTTCAAGCAAATTTTCTTAAGTTTTATGTCATCAAGTTTGGAAGCTAAAGAGTCAGTGAATTTCTCTATTTCTAGTGCACCAGGAATCTCGTCAGGAGCTCGGTCGTCTACTTCAGACTCCTCATCAAGCGAGGTACTCTCAGATGGATCCAATTCCGTTTCTGCCTCATATTCGGATCCAGAATCCTCATCCTCTGGATTAATTGGAAGAACCTCGGAGTTGTGGTGCTCAGACATCTCGGGATCCATCTCTATAACAGATCTTGGAGGGGAACGGTTATCCGACATTACTGTTTATGCGAGTAAACATGAGAAATAAGAAGATAATTACCCTTCCCCCCGTGTGCGCAAGTGCAAGTGTGTGCCTGTGCAAGCATTAAAGAAAAGCATAGAAGTTAACAAGATCATCGAGATATTAGTCATTGCTTGTTGTTAAGTTATGATGCTGGTCAGTCCAGAATGTTCGTCTCAAAGGCTCTAACCTAACTGTCCATTGGTATGTTAGAATTAAGTTGCATTGTTTATTTAACAAGTAAATCGGATCGCACATCTCCTCGGATCACACATCTCCTCGGGTCGCATGTCTCCTCGGATCGGATCGCGGAGCGTCACCGGATTGTGAAGCAAATACAGTCTTGTAGCAGAAGCACCAACTGACGAAAGAGTTAGTTCGCGGAAACCAGAACGGATCGCAAAGACCCATGGCGATCCGCCTCGACCACCCCGATCCGATCCGACGTCCAAGTTTTGAAGAATCCGCTTATCCTCCTCGACCCGATCCACCCTTGCTACCGCGACCCGATCCGTATCCAAACCATGCTCACAACTCGATCTACTTATCCCTTTTTCTCCTCTTTCATTCTTCTTCCTCTCCTCTTCTTCTTCTCCATCGCCGAGTTCGAGCGATTAACACCCATGGCGCCTCATCAGCCTCCAAAGCTTCGAACGCCACAAAACTCTATCATTTTTCTCCTAAATTCAAGACAAACACGGCCGAAATTACATGAAGACTTTCTTTGTTTTATGATTACCTTTCTGAAAATCGAGGAACAATTGAGCAATCGGAGAATAAAAAATTAGGGTTTTTGCTTAAGGGGGCTGGCGGTGATAACGAATGAAGAAGAAAGGGGAGAACGAAGAGGGGTTCGGGTTTATATAGATGAAACCGCGACCGTTAGTATTCCCCTTTTTATCTTACTCGAATCGCAGAGATGGGTAGGCTGCGAGCCAAAGCCCGATATGCTTTGCGGAGAGGCCCAACACGATCCAGAAGCCTGAATACCCACATTTGGCCGAGTCAAACGTTACGCCCCACGGATCGTGGTGAGCTGGAGCGATCTGAACCAACAAACCGCATACCGAAGTGAATATTCAGAAATGTTTGCAAAAAATTCAAGAGTTTACCTGGTAAACTCGACAATGAAGTCTCCAAAAATTCCAGAGATAGAAATTATCCGATAAATAGAGAAATGATTGAGGATTTAACCTATATTTATACCAATCAAGGAATGCGACTTTCCGAAGTGACACGACATTTTAGACAGACACAACCATTGATTTGCATCTCCCTATGAAAATATGTTTCTGCAGTTTCGAAGCATATTCCATCTCTGATAAAATATACTTCGAGGGGGCAAAATGTTGGCTAGCTTTTTGGACCAAGCCACCAAAGTTCACACACGAAGAAAATATGAAATTTCACGCCTCTATCCGTCAAACACTTGATCGGATCGCCCTGCCTCACCACGATCGCGATCGCCCCCATACCTCGCGATCCGACTCGCCCAACACCAGCTCAATCCGATCCCTGAAGCTGATGAATTATGACCAAGACCCGTTCAACTACGATCCGAGATGTATGGATCTCGCGGCACCTGTCACCAACTGTCATATTGATCAATTCTTCATCAAGCTACGATCACGATCCGATCAGATCCCATGAACCACCACGTGAAGACCTTGACTAAGTCAACCGCGATCCGATCCGAGCTGGAAGACACGATGATGGCCACGGACTTGGTCATCCACGATCCGATGTTTAAGGAGATCGCGACACCTGTCCACAACGGCTAAGTTGATTAATTCTTCATCAAGCTACGAACCGGTCCGAGATCTTCGGGATGTGGGCCACGTATGACCGCGATCCGTCACCAGAAATCAGCTATAAATAGCCCAGAGCTTGGCATTTTCCAGGATCTTTTGGCAGTTTGAAGGATTGATTCCACCATTACTGTCATACCACTATTTCATACCAGATTTACTTCAAGAAAACTGAGAGAAATCGAAATTGTAAGAGTGAGTTTGAGAGAAATCATTGGTTGTACTAGCATTCAAAGTATAATCAATAGCATATAAAGTGGATGCAGGCTCGTTAACACCGAACCACTATAAACCGTGTGTGTTTCTGCTTTTTTCTCATTTTTCAGTTATAATTTCCTACGAATCAGAACAATTTGGGTGTTAGAGCCAAAATTTTGATCTAACAGGTAACATGACATACATAAACTGAAAGTAACCATAACGATGCTGTCAAGATTGGCAAGATAGACTAAGATAACATGATAAATCAAGTATAAATCAAGTATAGCATCGCGTATTCAAGGTTCGTTGCATCAACTGTACTAGGATCCCAAACCAATGTCTTATATTAATCATGAAATTATTTTGTGGCCCAATATCATGAAATGACCCATTTCTAGGTCCAACGAAACAATCCACTAGTCGATCGGCTCCCTACAAGTTCTAGCTCGTTGTGTGTCTGTGTCATACGACCCTATCACGAATGTAGTCACATGCGCTAGGTCCACCATAGGGTGTATCAAGCCCTAGGGTGCCAACCACCGACACGAATCAAGCATGCACAGATAAACCTACTAATGCCCAATGCCTGCTTTTTCAACTCCGGACCACGTGCACGACCATAACCCGCTTGAACCTACACTGGTGCACCAACACAGCCGTCGTTCTTGTCGCTTACAATCAGCCCAGTAGTCATGCCCCACCCTGCCTAGTTCCAGGGTACCGTGATACATCTAGTGGGTTACTGCTGAAATGGACTGCGTAACTAGGGTTTCCGTCCAATAGGTTAAGTGTTGTCATTTAAATTCGTGACTTAACCCTTATCAGTCTAGCATGTCAAGTTGGTTAAGTGTTGTCTTTCATGTTCATGACTTAACCCTATCATGTGGCATTAATTCATTAATGCACCTCAACCTCTCACATCAGACCTGTTGTTGTGGTCACTGAATATGACGGGCGGTTCCGGGCAGATTTACACCATAACTCAGTTTGACCTCGGGTTTCAAGCGCGATACGACCAACTACCCACATTGGATCCTATTGTTTGCAGTAACTGGGTTTGCCGGGCGGTTCCGGGCATAATTACACTGCAAACTCAACCCAACCTCGAGTTGGCCTTTTTCAAGTTCATTCTAGTGTCATGCCCATGTTCAAATTTCATATCAATTTCGTGTCAAATTTCAAGGCAAGTTTTATATCCATATCCAGATTCAAGTTATAACAATGTTCATGTTTCAATTTATGCCTATTATCTAGTTCATGATTCATGTTCATAACCAATTCATGTTTTGCCTAATCTACCCAAATCGTATTCCCATCGCACGTAAACGTGATACCATCTATACTACAAGTAAATCCAAATTCCGAAATAAAGGGAATAACATCAAAACTTTGATAGGCAAAAGGGATGAGCATAAAGCAATAAAAGGGATTACAAGACTAGCATGATATAACTTGAGATAATTGGTTACAACGTCACTGGCATATAGAAAATAATAGGATTTCAAATCTAGCAAAATAAGGCGATAGTCATGATAAAAATTGACATAAAAGAATAGACATGCAAAAGCAAGCCAAATACAAGGATAATGGATCAATGGTTTTGGTGTACATAATAGCGAATAAACTAAGCAAGTCACACCCTAGGTATGAGATCCAACAAAATGCCAAATTCGGTGTACAACATGGTTTTCAACTATAGTGTTATGAACAATCAACTATAATAGTCAATTAACCACAATAGTCATTGTCATAGTGAATCATAAGCGATTAATCACAATAGTCATGGATAATTATCCAAAATAGTTTTAGGCAACTACCCTAAATAGTCATAGGCAATTAACTGTAATAGTTTCAAAGTCATGGTCATAGACAATAGTCTTATGTTTATAATCATAGGCAATAATTCTCATAGTCATGAGTCATAGGTGATTAGCCACAATTGTCCTTGTCATAGTCATAGGCAATAGTCTTATGTTCACAGTCATAGGCATTGGCATAGTCTTATGTTCACAGTCATAGGCATAGGCATAGTCTTATGTCCACAGTCATAGTCTTAGGCCATTAACAATAGTTTCAATGTCATAGGCATGATAATGTTTGATCTACAACGTGATTAGGCCCAAACTGATTTCAAAGCAATATTCCCACAAAGTAAAGATCCAAGATGAACAAGAATAGATACGAATCATACATAGATCCAATTCCAATTTATAACATGTCCATATTAAGTTTATAGTTTTTATCTACAAGTAATTTGAACTTACAGATCATGGTCTAAGAAATTGAGATGCAGAAGTTGAATCTATAAACTAGTCATCAAATTGTTGAATCATTGAATCTTGATTTGATTGTAGAAGCAAATCCCCAAATATGCAATTCCTAGTCATAGTCTTCAAGAAATAGTCTTCGCGTTTTAATTTAATTTATCTTAATTTAATTTAGAGGAAGAAGAAGAAGAAGCCATGTTCATCAAGAGTTTGTGCAGCATAAGGTTAGAGAAGAATAGTGTAAAGAGAATGAGGCTAGGAGGCTGTTTATATAGGATTAGGCACACGAATCTGCACAGAAAATGAGATCAGATACATCAGAATGCATCAGGCTCGAAAACTGGGCTCGGGAGGCAGGTCGACCCCCAAGTCGACACTATGTTCGACCTGGTCCCTAGGAGGTCGACACTATAGTCGACCCCCAGGTCGACCTGGTCTATGGGCGGGAGTTTTCCCGCCCTGCCTGCTGCGGGGTTTGAATTCGAATTCGAATTTCGAGTTGTTTTGGTTTCTAGAAATTTCTGATACTTCGGAGGGTCATATCTCCCTCATACGGACTCCAATTTTCGAAAACTCGGACTCGTTTCCAAGCAGAATTTCGAGACAAACGCAATGGCGCAACCCTTTTCCCTTGATTCTTGTTTTAAAAATTAATTCTGCCTTGATTTATAGTTTTAACATTTTATTAAAATTTGGGTTGTTACATTCTCCCCTCCTTAAAGGATTTCGTTCCCGAAATCTTCAAGTTAAGAAGAATGCATCCTATCATCCAATCAACTATCTACTCAGCCATCATCCACGTAATCATTGTCCTTAAAAGATTTCTAATGCTTTATGAACATATGCAGAAAGTGTGTGTATATTTTCCTTATCTAATGCAATTGATCAGGCGTGATTGATCTTCTTAATGCAAAATATGTTTAGTGCCATGAATCCAACATGTATGCAAATAGTCCTAGTCGCATAAACACTATATGTGTGCACAAACATCCATCCATATGCAACATTCACATGATAACACATTCAATTTCATCCATAAACAAGTATAAACACTCATGCATATGCAATATGAAAATGTGTCTGAGCCGATCTAGTGCCTAATGTGTGTTATGCAACCACAAGCAATCACTGGCAACCACTTGCAACCATTAGCAAACATCAACCATAACATGTTTCAATCACACGTTTACATCCAAAAGGGTTCTACCTAAGGTTCTCAAGATAAGATTGGGAAGATAAGCAAGATAAAACAAAGCATCTAGGAGAAGAAGTTAAAGATGTACCCCCAAAAGGTCCTGCTTGTGGGGCTTGCCCTTGCTTATTAGGGCAGTTCTTGCTGATATGTCCAGTATCACCACATTGAAAGCTTGCTCCCATCTTCATCTTCTTCTTTCTACAATCCTGGACTATATGCCCCTCAATACCATAGAAGTGGCATTTTCTTTTCTCACGTGTCTTGTTATCATTATTGTTGTTGTTGTTCCTGCCTCCTTTCTCGGAGTCTGCCTTCTTGTTTTGAGACTCATTCGCCTTGACCTCCTTCTTGCCATTCTTGTCTTCTTCATTGAAGAGCGCCATGTCCACTAACTTTTCGTATGTAGCCCCTATAGATACGTGGGTCATATCCAAGCTGTGAAATGGCTCATTCAATCCCTTGACAAAGCGGAGAGCCTTCTTATGAGGGGTATTCACTAAGTCTAGTCCAAACCGAGCTAGCTGATTGAATTGATTGACGTACTCCCTGACCGTCGTACTTCCTTGCTTAAGAGATAAGAATTTTTCCAGGTGTAGACTTCGTTCAGCTTACGAGAGGTATTTCGTCTCAAACCTTATTCTGAAATCCATCCATGTTTCAACCGGCCTCTCGGCGTTAATGACTTCCCACCAATAGGAAGCTTCATCCTTGAGCAACCATACCGCCAACTGTACCTTCTGCCTATTGTCCACCTCGAAGATAACAAACAGATCCTCAGTTTCTTTGAGCCAGTTCCTCGCTTCTACGAATGATTCAGCTCCCTTGAAATCTTTTCCACCCATAGCCCTAAAATCTTTACAGATCTTCGAGAAAGCAATTGCACGAGGAGGGGGTGGTGGAGGAGGAATCGCTGCAGCTGGAGGAGGAATATCTGCTAGGCCTGCATTGTTGGCCCTAGCCTCTAAGTACCTCCTGAACCAGCTAGGTATTGGCACGCCCTCTGGAAAGTTAAGATTCCCAGACATGCTGAAATGAAAAAGAAGTGATTCAAACGAGGAAACAAAGGATAGTACTAATGGCTTTTGGGGAATAGCCTTTTAATAAAACAAATTTTTTCTTGAAAAATGCTTTTATGTAAACGGTTTTTGAAAATAGTTTTAGAAGGTTTTTAAAACCTTTTTCCCAGTCTGGTAATCTTCTGCTCTGATACCAAATGTAACACCCCACCTCCGCTATGGTCACTCACAAAGGGAATGCACTAGTTTTGGAGGAGCGTTATCAAGGTAAACAAACACAGAAATATCACAAGACAGAACATAGATAAAACAGCGAAGAATCAAAAGATAAATTTCATTACTTTCAAAAAGAGCCAAAACCTTTTACATCAAATAGCCAAGATCATTATTTTCCATTACAACAAATTTTGTCTTGCATAAATAAAGAAGCATAAACTTAAAACATCAAAAGTAGCTTAATTCCCCAAAGATAGCAGAAATGCAGCCATAACATAGCTCAAGATCAAACCATACATGAGCTGAACCGAAAGAAAGTGAAATCCAAGCTAAGTGCTAGAGTTTCCTCCCTGAGAACCTGGGGGGAAAACGAAAGAAAAAGAGGTGAAAGAAAACGGGTTAGTCATAAAGACTGGTAAGTCCAAGTGACTTTCAGCATAAAAACAGATAAAGGAAACATGACATATATAAACTGAAAGTAACCATAAGGATGCTGTCAAGATTGGCAAGATAGACTAAGATAACATGATAAATCAAGTATAACATCACGTATTCAAGGTTCGCTGCATCAACTGTACTAGGATCCCAAACCAATGTCTTATATTAATCATGAAATGATTTCTTGGCCCAATATCATGAAATGACCCATTTCAAGGTCCAACAAAATGATCCACTAGTCGATCGGCTCCCTACAAGTTCTAGCTCGTTGTGTGTCTGTGTCATACGACCCTATCACGAATGCAGTCACCTGTGTTTGGTCCACCATAGGGTGTATCAAGCCCTAGGGTGCCAACCACCGACACGAATCAGGCATGCACAGATAAACCTATTGATGCCCAATGCCTGCTTTTTCAACTCCGGACCACGTGTACGACCATAGCCCGCCTGAATCTACACTGGCACACCAACATAGCCGTTGTTATGGTCGCTTACAATCAGCCCAGTAATCGTGCCCCACCCTGCCTAGTTCCAGGGTACCATGATACATCTAATGGGTTACTGCTGAAGTGGACCGCGTAACTAGGGTTTCCATCCAATAGGTTAAGTGTTGTCATTTAAATTCGTGACTTAACCCTTATCGGTCTAGCATGTCAGGTTGGTTAAGTGTTGTCTTTCATGTTCATGACTTAACCCTATCATGTGGCATTAATTCATTAATGCACCTCAACCTCTCACATCAAACATGTTGTTGTGGTCACTGGATATGCCGGGCGGTTCCGGGAAGATTTACACCACAACTTAGTCTGACCTCGGGTTTCAAGCGTGATACGACCAACTACCCACATTGGATCCTATTGTTTGTAGTAACTGGATTTGCCGGGTGGTTCCGAGCAGAATTACACTGCAAACTCGACCCAACCTCGAGTTGGCCATTTTCAAGTTCGTTCTAGTGTCATGCCCATGTTCAAATTTCATATCAAGTTCGTGTCAAGTTTCAAGGCAAGTTTTATATCCATATCCAAATTCAAGTTATAACAATGTTCATGTTTCAATTTATGCCTATTATCTAGTTCATGATTCGTGTTCATAACCAATTCATGTTTTGCCTAATCTACCCAAACCGTATTCCCATCGCACGTAAACGTGAATCAATCTATACTACAAGTAAATCCAAATCCCGAAATAAAGGGAATAACATCAAAACTTTGATAGGCAAAAGGGACGAGCATAAAGCGATAAAAGGGATTACAAGACTAGCATGCTTGAGATAATTGGTTACAACATCACTGGCATATAGAAAATAATAGGATTTCAAATCTAGCAAAATAAGGCGATAGTCATGATAAAAATTGACATAAAAGAATAGGCATGCAAAAGCAAGCCAAATACAAGGATAATGGATCAATGGTTTTGGTGTACATAATAGCGAATGAACTAAGCAAGTCACACCATAGGTATGAGATCCAACAAAATGCCAAATTCGGTGTACAACATGTTTTTCAATTATAGTGTTATGAATAATCAACTATAATAGTCAATTAACCACAATAGTCATAGTGAATCATAAGTGATTAATCACAATAGTCATGGATAATTACCCAAAATAGTTCTATGCAACTACCCTAAATAGTCATAGGCAATTAACTGTAATAGATTCAAAGTCATGGTCATAGACAATAGTCTTATGTTTATAATCATAGGCAATAATTCTCATATTCATGAGTCATAGGTGATTAGCCACAATTGTCCTTGTCATAGTCATAGGCAATAGTCTTATGTTCACAGTCATAGGCATTGGCATAGTCTTATGTTCACAGTCATAGGCATAGGCATAGTCTTATGTCCACAGTCATAGTCTTAGGCCATTAACAATAGTTTCAATGTCATAGGCATGATAATGTTTGATCTACAAAGTGAATAGGCCCAAACTGATTTCAAAGCAATATTCCCACAAAGTCAAGATCCAAGATGAACAAGAATAGATACGAATCATACATAGATCCAATTCCAATTTATAACATGTCCATATTAAGTTTATAGTTTTTATCTAAAAGTAGCTTGAACTTACAGATCGTGGTCTAAGAAATTGAGATGCAGAAGTTCAATCTATAAACTAGTCATCAAATTGTTGAATCGTTGAATCTTGATTTGATTGTAGAAGCAAATCCCCAAATATGCAATTCGTAGCCGTAGTCTTCAAGAAATAGTCTTCACGTTTTAATTTAATTTATCTTAATTTAATTTACAGGAGGAAGAAGAAGCCATGTTCATCAAGAGTTTGTGCAGCATAAGGTTAGAAAAGAATGGTGTAAAGAGAATGAGGCTAGGAGGCTGTTTATATAGGATTAGGCAGACGAATCTGGACAAAAAACGAGATCAGATACATCAGAATGCATCAGGTTCGAAAACTGGGTTCGGGAGGCAGGTCGACCCCCGGGTCGACACTATGGTCGACCTGGTCCCTGGGAGGTCGACTCTATGGTCGACCCCCAGGTCGACCTGGTCTATGGGCGGGAGTTTTCCCGCCCTGCCTGAATTCGAATTTCGAATTCGAATTTCGAGCTGTTTTGGTTTCTAGAAATTTCTGAAACTTCGGAGGGTCATATCTTCCTCATACGGACTCCGATTTTCGAAAACTCGGACTCGTTTCCAAGCAGAATTTCGAGACGAACGCAATGGCGCAACCCTTTTCCCTTGATTCTTGTTTTAAAAATTAATTCTGCCTTGATTTATAGTTTTAACATTTTATTAAAATTCGGGTTGTTACAGGTTCCTTTCGAAAGGAAACAGCAAACATCATTGTAGATCTCCTTTCGAGTATATCGCCCGAGATATTGCATTATCGACAGATACGAAGTACTGGAATATCGTCCGAGATCTTGGTTTTTTGTTTAAGATTGAAATATGCACCTGAACCAAAACAATAATTAAAAAATTAAAATCTTGCACGATAGTCTCCTGCTATTTTACATTTTGTATGTTAAATATCCATATTGTATGTTCATATATATTCTATAATGTTTATGATTTTCAAACTCGTCTTTTTTACAAATAGGTTACCTATGAAATTATGCATTTTATGGTCTACTTATGCTATATTTTTTTTAATGTTTTGGACCTTTTTAAGGTTTTATGTCTAATAATAATTCATTTTCATGGATTATATGTTTTAATTTATTTGTATTGTGTTATATTTCTATTTTAAGCGTATTAAGATTTGGAGTATGAATGATCTTTCGTAAATTAAGAATAATAAAGTGATTTTGCAAATCAAGTTTAAGTTACTGTGTTTTTAATAACACTCATAAAAATATTTTTGTAAAACTATTATTTTTTAACATATCATGTACTCCGAGATTGTTTCGATATGAGCTTTCAGACCCGAGATGGAAATCCGAGACGAAACCCCGAGTTAGAAAGATCACATCTGAAATCTCCATGATCAAGTTTCTAAAATCCCCATGATGAAACGCGATAGATATTCCAGATTTAAAACCTTGAATTATACAAACAATGCGTAAATAATTTGCAAGCATATTAACCAAATAAGAAGCATCTGTGAAATTGAGACTGATATTTCTTTTTTTATGGTTCTTTTGAAAGAGATGAAAACATGGTCTATACTTCTTGACATGCATTATTCTCTGCACTTTTTTTGCCCTATATAAATATATCGGTCATAAAACTGATATTTCCTATCTTTCACCCATCCTTGTGTTGATTCTTTCCTGTTATGATAAAGTACTAAGGCTAGTGATACTTTGGTAAAAAGTGGAAATTGACTGCTTGTTACGGTTGATTAACATATAAATACAACCGGCCATATCCTAATAATTCCAGATCCTATATGTGTAAAAAATTGTTCAGAAAGCTTTAAATCCCCAAAAGGAACAATCTCAGTACAAATTATTAAAATAGTTGATTAGTCAAATGCAAAACAAAATCATATATTTTTAATGAAAACTATTCAGCTAACCTATAATGAGTATTGCATACTCGATTCTATAATGGTAATTTTTGGATTATGAACTAAAAATGTTCATTGCAGTAGATTAAGATGCATTCAATTCATATCAAGATAGTAAAATATAATTTAAGGGAAACATGGCTATCAAAAACTATTCTTGCATGCCTCGTAGCCTTGCAGAATATATATTTGGTATTCGAAATAAGTGTCATTGCAATATATCTTCTTCCTCACAAAACTCTAGTTATTATGCAGTCAAAGTTTGAATTGCGCTCCTACACTTCGAATCACACAACAATTCCTCCATATCATTTAGGTTGTTACACCCACGTTCTTCTCCATCTTTCTTACTTCCTTCACGTACAACAGTTGTTTTATGAAATAATTGGCATGTTCCTCTTCATTTTAGCATCTTTTTTCCTAATCGTGATGTTTAGCCATTTCAGTTGTACTAACCGGTTTCAATTTGAGTGCTTCATTGTCGATGATGGTTGAATGAGTCTATTTTAAAGTCTGGAAATAGTATGTGCATAATAACACAAAGGAATCCAATCAACCTACTGAGAACATTATCCACGTATAAGTTTCAAAAACTCACAAACTGATACGCATGAATTTGAATAGCAGATGCATAAATAGGCTTTGATGAATATGGGTTAACTGGTTTTTATCCTAAATCAATCAACAGATAATTTAAACTCACTCTTGCATGATAACTATGTGGTAAACAGTATGTTGTAACCGTTGTGATTAATCCGATTCAAAACCACTCAAATTCGATATCTAAACCACAATGCGCTAGCGGAAGACTAGATCGTTGTTAGACTTGCAAAAACAACCAAAGCAATAACTTTAGTCACAAACCAATATCAACCAATCACGAACAATCCAAATCTCAATACAAGCAAGAAATTAATGACAAAGTAGCAAAAATAAATCACACAAGGATTTATAGTGGTTCCGCTAACATCTTGTTAGTGTACATCCACTTTGGAGAGAGTATTTTATTAGCACGATGAAAGGAATACAAGAGATTGATCCAATAATCACTATATTTCAATATAGGAAAGAGTTTGAGGAGAATAGAACTGAAGAATTGGAATTAGGCTATAAACCCTAATTCTCCCTTGAGAATAAACCCTTGATCCCAAATCAAGTCTTCAAGCTTCTCCCACTAACACCTCAGAAAATAGCTTATATAGGGATAGGCCAATTAACCAAATTGCCCCCGTATATTCACAAATCAACTTACAAGGTTTTCAGCCCGAAATAGACCAATTCAATATTCAGACGTCTGTCATGGGAGTTGACAGACGTCTGTCCCTCCCAGGGAATTATTTGGGCTCCAGCTCTCAGCTCAGACGTCTGTCGCATCCATGACAGACGACTACCCCCCTCTCAGACGTCTGTCGTGGGGATGATAGACGTCTGTGGAAACTTTTGGGAAAATCCCCCAGTAGTGACAGACGTCTATCGTCCCATATGACAGACGTCTGTCGCACTGTACGTAGAACAGCTTACTCATTTCAGCTCATATCTCCCTCGTGCGAACTCCGATTTGCGAACGATTTTCTCTTATGCTAAGCTATCTTCGACCACTTCAATCTACCATATAGTATTGCATATTACAATACTCCGCCTCGATACTATGATCATCTCAATTCCAAACTCTAATGCACCCAAGCATTTCCTTCTACCTTCGACCAAGCAAACTTGAATGTTCCCCAATAAGCTCTGGCATGGCCACCACCCATTGCACTACACCAACGAGTTCAGGCAAAGCCCCCACCCGTCAATGTAGTGTTGAAAACATTAAACCACAAACCGTCTCACCAGAAGACAATGTACTCGGGAGTGTAACGAGTACTTACCATGATGATAGATTTCCAATCTCTCACCGCTATTCCTTTCCATCAACAAACAAAATCACTCTCTCCACCTCGTGCCATCCCATGGCACCTAGCAACTCAACAAGCGAATTAAGTTCGAGCAATGCTCGAACTTCCCATACGGCTATGCCTTTGTAAACATATCCGCCGCATTATCCTTTGTGTGCACTTTCCGAAGGTATACTAGCTTACCCTCATCCATAACTACAAGAAATGACTCCCTCACCTCAATATGCTTGGTCCGTGAGCTAAACACCAAATTCTCCGCCAAATGGATAGCACTTTGGCTATCACATCGAACATTAACACTTTCATGTTCGAAACCCAAGTCACATAACAATCGCTTCAAGTAGAGTGCCTCCTTAGCCGCTTCCATATCGACAATCAACTCCGCCTCCGTAGTGGATAAAGTAGTTACGGTTTGCAATCACGATCCAACTAATGGTTGTCCCGCCAAATGTGAAGACATACCTGAAAGTTTATTTCCTCCGATCCCTATCAACGACGTAGTCCGAGTCACAATAACCAACCAACTTGCAACTCCTATCATCACTTCTGCTAAACACAAGTCCATGAGATGCTGTGCCTTTCAAGTATCTCATAATAGCCTTCACGGCTTCCCAATGCGATTTCCCCGGATTAGCCATATACCGACTAACCACCCCGACGACATTTGCAATATCGGGCCTTGTACACACCATTGCGTACATCAAACTACCAACCGCACTTGCATATGGCACCTTTGCCATATAAGCCTTGTCTTTATCCCCGATAGGTGATCCCTTCTCCGAAAGCTTCATATGCAAAGGTAAAGGTTATTTAACGCCTTTGCATCCGCCATGCTAAACCGGCAAAGCACTTTCTTAATATATTCCTTTTGAGTCAATCTTAACTCAAAACGCTTTCGGTCCCTTCCAATTTCCATGCCCAAGATTTTTCTTGCTTCTCCAAGATCCTTCATCTCGAATTCTGATTTCAAAAGCATCTTTAACTTGTTGATTTCATTTCGATCCTTGGAAGAAATGAGCATATCATCCACATACTAGAGTAAATACACCCAACAATCATTTCCCAACCTCTTGAAATATACGCAAGCATCCTTGACGCTTCGATGGAAGCCACTTTCAAGCATGAAATTATCGAATCTCCTGTACCATTGTCTAGGTGATTGCTTTAACCCATATAGTGATTTCTTCAACTTGCAAGCCATATTAGACTTACCATCTACAACAAACCCTTCTGGTTGCTCCATGTAGATGTCTTTATCCAAGTCTCCATACAAGAAAGAGGTTTTCACATCAAGTTGCTCCAACTCCAAGTCACGGTTAGCAACTATCGCTAGTAAAATTCAAATAGATGTATGACGAACCACCGGTGCAAAAATTTCATCATAATCCTTTCCTTTCCTTTGTGAGAACCCCTTTTCCACTAACCTTGCTTTGTACCTTCCATCGTCCTTCACCTTGTAAATCCATTTGCACCCTATAGCATGGTTTCCTTAAGGAAGTGGAACCAACTCCCAAGTTCGGTTCTTTATAAGCGATTGCATCTCTTCCTTCATGGCGCAAATCCACTTCGAGCTCTCTCTCGACTCCATGACACCATAAAGGCCCATCGGCTCATCTTGGACTACATTGAGAGCATAGTCCAAATGATCGCTAAAGCTAAGGTAGTTCCAATCACCATATCTTTCGGGAGGCCTTATTGCACATCGACCAACCCGAGTAGCAATACTATCACCCAAACCCCTTTCGGCTCCACCTTGAGTCGAAAGTTCTCTAGTATCATGTACATCACTAACATCATCACTAGAGGAACCATGTGGATTATGTGATGTTTCATCAACCGCTTGAACCCCACGAGCTTGTTTAACTCTACTACCACTTGGATGGAATGTGGGAATGACTTCCTTCTCCTTTGATTCACCATGAACCAAATCTGAAACGTCCAATGAGCTCTCATTCACCTTGAATAAAGTTGACTCATAAAAAGTGACATGACAAGAATTAACAACCTTCTTCGTTTCCAGATTCCAAATCCGATAGCCTTTCACGCCATCCGTGAAACCAAGCAAGACCCCTTTGAATGCTCTAGCTCCAAGCTTATCATTCCTCGGATCATGCACATAAACCGGGCTACCAAACACACGAAGATATCTCAAGTCAACACTCTTCCCTTTCCACACTTCCTCCGGAATTTTTTACCAATGGCCGAGCATGGAATTCGATTTACAATATGCACCGCGGTTGACAAAGCTTCGGCCTAAAATCCCTTAGACAAGCTGATGTCAATCTCAAGCATCGAGCTTTCTCAAGTAGAGTTCGGTTCATTCTCTCCGCTACTCCATTAGATTGCGGATCTCCCGGTGTAGTAAAATGTCTTCGGATTCCGTGATGCTCAGTCCTTAACACCTTCAAAGTCTTACCACTCTCATTCTCAACAAGAGCCTTCTACACTTTGAACTTAGCAAATGCCTCCGACTTGGCCCCCATTACATACACCCATACCTTGCGAGACAAATCATCAATGAAAGAAATATAATACCTTGCTCCTCCCAAAGAAGCAACCGGTGTCGGTCCCCAAACATACGAATGAACATACTCAAGAACCTCCTTTGAGTCATGCTTGCCTTCATCGAATGATACCCTTGTTTTCTTCCCCATGACACATTCCTCGCAAAACTCTAGTTTGTTGAAACTCTCATCCTCGATCATCTCCCGCTTCCGAAGAATATCCAAACTCCTCTCCGAGACATGACCCAATCTCAAATGCCACAACCGTGTCGCATCCAAGTCACGAGAACTATCAACACCCACACAAGTCTCACCTCCTACGGCCACATCTTGAAGCAAATATATACCATGAGTCCTAGCACCCTTCATAACCACAAGCGCTCCCTTCGAAACCCTTAAGCAATCCTTCTCGATAGTGATCCTGCATCCTAGAGAATCCAATTGCCCCAAAGATATAAGAGACTTCCTAAGTCCCGGAACATAGCGAACATTGGTGAGCGTGCGAACAACTCCATCAAACATCCTTATTTGCATGGAGCCACTACCCATTGACTTGCAAATAGCACCGTTTCCCATAACAATTGCATTTCCCTCTTTGACCTCAAAGGATGAAAAACAATCTCTATTTGGCGTCATATGATATGACGCACCCGAATCAAGTACCCACTCATTACCCGAAACACCCGTTGCTACCGCCGTCAACACATTCTCATCTACTTCACCATCCCCACTCTCCACCGCCACAGATGTAGACGCTAATCCCTTCTTATCTTTTGTCCAGACATTCATTCTTCCAGTGTCTCGGTTTCTTACATATAAAGCACTTGCCATTTCCCTCTTTCGATTTACCTCTTCCACCGGGTTTTCTTGATTTAGAACGCCCCTGGTTTCCTTTCTTCACATTCTTTTCTTTCTCCACAAATAACCCATGACAACTACTAGCTCCACTACTACCCTCACTCATCTCCTTCATTTGATCTCTCAACTCCTCACTAAGAAGACCCGTCTTGACACCATCTAGAGTCAAGGTATCCCGGCCATAGATCAAACTATTTGAGAAACCCGTATAGCGTTCCGGCAATGAACACAATAATATCATCGCCTTTTGCTATTCCTCAATCTTTAAATCAAAGGCCTTCATCTTCATGAGCAAGTCTTCAAAGGCATTCAAGTGTGCCTTAAGCGAATTACCCTCCTTCATCTTGAAGGTGAAAAACGTTCGCAACAAGATCAAACGGTTAGTGAGCGACTTCTTCATATAAAGTTCTTCCAACTTGTCCCAAATACCTTTAGCGGTAGTCTCACCACTAATTTCGGAGATCACGTTCTCCTCCATAGCAAGTTAAAGAGTAGTGTAAGCCCATTCCTCCATCTCTTCTCTCTCAACATCCGAGATATCACTTGGCAATAAGTGAGTATCAAATACTACTTGGTGCACCCGATTCCGCCTAAGAACCTCTTTCATTTTCCATTGCCACTTCTCAAAGTCATTATCACCATTCCACTTGTCAATAACCAATTGAGAACCCGACGCCGCATACGAACCTCGTATATAAGGCACCACACTATTCGAACTTCCGGTTGAAGGATTTACCGAGCCACTATCCATCTCCGACATTTTCACAAACACCTAACAAGCACCAGAACAACTCTGATACCAACTGTTGTAACCATTGTGATTAATCCGATTCAAGACCACTCGAATCCGATATCTAAACCACAATGCGCTAACGGAAGACTAGATCATTGTTAGACTTGCAAAAACAACCAAAGCAATAACTCTAGTCACAAACCAATATCAACCAATCACGAACAATCCAAATCTCAATCACAAGCAAGAAATTAATGACAAAGTAGCAAAAATAAATCACACAAGAATTTATAGTGGTTCCACTAACATCTTGTTAGTGCACATCCACTTTGGAGAGAGTATTTTATTACCACGATGAAAGGAATACAAGAGATTGATTCAATAATCACTATATTTCATATAGAAATGAGTTTGAGGAGAATAGAATTGAAGAATTGGAATTAGGCTATAAGCCCTAATTCTCACTTGAGAATAAACCCTTGATCCCAAATCAAGTCTTCAAGCTTCTCCCACTAACACCTCAGAAAATAGCTTATGTAGGCACAGGCCAATTACCAAAATTTCCTCCGTATCTTCACAAATCAACTTATAAGGTTTTCAGCCCAAAATAGCCCAATTCAATATTCAGACGTCTGTCGTGGGAGGTGACAGACGTCTGTCTCTCCCAGGGAATTATTTGGGCTCCAGCTCTCAGCTCAGACGTCTGTCGCATCCATGACAGACGTCTGTCCCCCTCTTAGACATCTGTTGTGGGGATGACAGAAGTCTATGGAAACTTTTGGGAAAATCCCCTGTAGTGACAGACGTCTGTCGTCCCATACGACAGACGTCTGTCGCACTGTACATAGAACAACTTACTCATTTCAGCTTATATCTCCCTCATGCGAACTCCGATTTACGAACGATTTTCTCCTATGCGAAGCTATCTTCGACCACTTCAATCTACCATATAGTATCGCATATTACAACACTCCACCTCGATACTATAACCATCTCAACTGCAAACTCCAATGCACCCAAGCATTTCCTTCTACCTTCGACCAAGCAAACTTGAATGTTTCCCCAATGAGCTCCGGCATGGCCACCGCCCATTGCACTACACCAAAGAGTTCAGGCAAAGCCCCCACCGGTCAATGTAGTGTTGAAAACATTCAAACCACAAACCGTCTCACCAAAAGACAATGTACTCAGGAGTGTAACGAGTACTTACCATGAAGATAGATTTCCAATCTCTCACCGCTATTCCTTTCCATCAACAAACAAAATCACTCTCTCCACCTCGTGCCAACCCGTGGCACCTAGCAACTCAACAAGCGAATTAAGTTCGAGCAATGCTCGAACTTCCCATATGGCAATTCCTTTGTAAACATATCCATCGCATTATCCTTTGTGTGCACTTTCCGAAGGTATACTAGATTACCCTCATCCATGGCTACAAGAAATGACTCCCTCACCTCAATATTCTTGGTCCGTGAGCTAATCGCCAAATTCTCCGCCAAATGGATAGCACTTTGGATATCACATCGAACATCAACACTTTCATGTTCGAAACCCAAGTCACACAACAATCGCTTCAAGTAGAGTGCCTCCTTGGATGCTTCCACAACGGAAATCAACTCCGCCTCCGTAGTGGATAAAGTAACTACGGTTGCAATCACGATCTCCAACTAATGGATGTCCCGCCATGTAACACCCCGAATTTCAGTTAACACCGATATTTACTAATTACAGAATTAATAATCTCAGATGTGAGAATCAGGGGAAACGGGTTACGTCATTGTGTTCGTCTCGGAAAAATACGCGAAATAGAGTCCGAAATTTTGTAAATCGGAGTCTGTATGACCCGGTTAAGGCCCAAAGAAGTTTTCGGGAAATTTGAATTTCGAAACATGCAGAAATGGGGGCCAGGCGGGAAAACTCCCGCCCAGCCAAGGCGACTTGGCTGTCGACAGGGCTGTCGACTTGCCTGTCGACATGCCTGTCGACTTGGCAGTCGACAGGGCTGTCGACTTGCCCTGTCGGCTGATTCTGGCCTGGGTGCACCTGGTTGAGTTTTGGGCTGGGTTGGAGGGCTTGGGACGAAATCTGACGGACCTAAACTAACCTAGGGTTAATCTAAGGGTCTAAAACACAACCTAATCCTATAAATACACCCTAAGACTACCCTAATCCATACTAAAAATAGAATCTATGCCATCATGCCGCCAAAATGCAACTTAGAAGGAGCCTCCACTAATTAGAGAAGAGGATTGCAAGCTAATCAACTACTAATCCACCTCTACTTCAACTCTAGCAACTATCTAAGGAGCTAATCTTGGAGTTTGTGAGTTTCTATCACTTTAATAACCAATTGTTAAACTAAGTAGATGAGATGTGATGAGATCATATGGTTTTGCTTGCGGATCAATGGGTTTTAGGTCATATGTTATGATGCTAGTTTGCTAATCACTATGTTTAACACTTATTCATGATGACACTATGTTTATGCAAGTTAAGTGTTTGGGTTTATGCATGTTAAGTGGTGGGTTTTATGCATGCTAAGTATTTGGTTTTATGCATGCTAAGTGTTTGGTTTTATGCAAGTTAAATGCTTGGTTTTATGCTAGAATCATGTGTGAAATAAGTGACATGACATGCAAGTTTAACCCATGAGTTTGGATCTATAATATGCATAATCTATGCAAGTTGTTTGGATTAGTGATATGCATAACATATGCGAGTTTACCTTTGTATGTCATACATACATATGCAAGTTCATATGTAACATGTTATGCAAGTTTGGTGGTTGATTATATGCAAGTTCATATGTAACATGTTATGCAAGTTTGGTGGTTGATTTTATGCAAGTTCATATGTAACATGTTATGCAAGTTTGGTGGTTGATTATATGCAAGTCCATATATGACATGTTATGCAAGTTTGGTGGTTGATTATATGCAAGTAACATGTGCAAGTTTACATCTTTGTATGTCATACATACATATGCAAGTTTACCCCTTTTGTATGACATAAGTACATGTGCAAGTTCATCCCTTTTAGACCTATGACATGTATGCGAGTTGACACCTTTATGATAGGTCTATGACATGAACATTTATGCAAGTTACCATCTTTATGACATATGTGATTCATGCAAGTTTGGGTTGGTTATTTATGCAAGTTGGGTTTATGGTCATATATGCAAGTTGACACCTTTTAAACCCATGATAATGCTAATGATATGCTAAGTTGAACCCATTGTGTGTATGATGAATCATCTCTTTTAAAGTATGTCATGTTAACGTATTTACGTGGGGACGATGGGGTAAAAATTAATGAACACATAAAATTGTGTGAAGTGGGTATGATTAAACATACCATAAAGTGGATGGACATAATTGGGAATTTACCTATTAAGTTAGGTCTACCCATATTATGGAATTGGGAATTTACCTATTGAGTTAGGTCTACCCATATTCTTAAATATTTGTAATTAATTAGGGATAATTAATACAAATTATGGGGGTGATTAATTAGGTGTAATTAATCGACTAAGACACGAGGTTGGACCCTTTTGTAGCATAAGACTGCCCGGAACCGACCGGCAAATCCAGCGGCTACAAATGATAGGCCCAATGTGAGAGGTCTTAGTCATAAACTAAATACGTGACAAGTGTAAAGACACGAGGTTAGACTCTGTTATGGTGTAAGGCTGCCCGGAACCAACCGGCATATCCAGCTGCCATAAAAGACAGTCTAATGTGAGAGGTCTTTACAAAGGTTACGATCTTAATTAATTAAGAAACACTTAACCAAATTAGCATGTAGTGGGGCATGAGGGGTTAAGTGGGTGCCTTGGGTGGCATGTAGTAACTAGTGGGGGTGCCTTGGGTGGCATGAGGAAACTAGTGGGTTGCCTTGGGTGGCAATAGAAAATACGATTAGAATACTTAACCAAAGTGGAACATGTAATTAAACATGATTAAAGGGTTAAGTAAGTGCCTTGGGTGGCATGTGGGAATCAAGTAAGTGCCTTGGGTGGCATGTGGAAATCTAGTGGGTGCCTTGAGTGGCAATTAAAATATGATTAAAAGACTTAACCAAAATTTATAACATGTAAGTGGACTTGGTTAAAGGGTTAAGTGGGATTCACTAGAAATGACAAGCTTAGGTGGGTAGCTTGTGGGGGCCCATTTCAACCAATATCCCAAACGTATCTTTGTGGGCTCGACCCAAGTCGAGGACGGGACACGCATATTGGGCTTGACTGTAAGAGGCCAAAACGGGTTAGCGGTGGCAACGCAAGTCCAACGGGTTTCATATGCGTGTGTGGACCCGGGCTGGTAAGTAAGACGTTGTTGCATCGTGTAGGTATAAGCCGTGCACCGTTGACATTATCAGGTTGCCACTTTGGGGAATGATACACCCCACTGTGGGGCCAGCACGGGTATCTACGTTAGGGAGCCGATCGCTTGGGGAGTAGTGGGTACACCTAGTGGAGATAGGGGCAGACGGCACCTATGTAGTCAGCTAGGGGTACACGAAACTACTATTAAAAATTACTAAGTACACTTAGTGGGATCAACCTTTAAGTAGGAATTACCCTTGGGTGGGTAGAACTGATGTGGTGCAGTGTAGTAATTATCCTTGGGTGGGTAAGTGCGTCTTTACGGTTATCTTAGTTCATCCTAAGTCTAGTTGGCTTCTTAGTGTAGCCATTTATCCCCAGTCGTTACCGTATATCAAGCTTATGTCTTACTCTGGTTACTTTAATGATTGTATTGTTAAAGTTATAGGACTCGCTCAGACTTATGTCTGACCCCGTTGTTTTTATCTTTTTCCCAACCCTCAGGTTATCAAAGCGGGCCTAGCACTAGTGGGCTTTGATCAGACTGCTTTATCTATCTTTTAGAGCTTGGACCGTGGATGTAAAGCTCAGTTTATCTTTTCTATTATGGCTATTAGTTTATGTAGTGGGATTATGTACCTTTATTTTATCAAGATGGATATTTTGTACTTGACTCTTGTTATGGTTTTGTGATGTAACCAAACATGTTTTAGTTTCCGCTGTAATGAAATGATGTTTTAAATTTTCAAGTATTCTTATATCTGTCTTGTTGTAATTTTTCTGTTCTATATTCACTTAAAATACTCCACCGATGTTATGGCATTCCCTTAGTGAGTGACCGTAGCGGGCGTGGGGTGTTACACGTGGTATCGGAGCCAGGTTACCAGAACAAATAATTTTTTTAGAAAAACTATTTTCTAAGAATATTTTTGAAAGGAGTATTTTCAAAAACATGTCTTTTAAGAGAAATTTTTTTGAAAGAAAAGCATAATCCCCAATAGCCATATCTAAATCTTTCAAATTCTCCGTTTTGAATCTCTTCCTCTCTCGTTTTGAGTTTCCCCTCCGCGTATAGATGATCTTTCTAAGATAGATAAGAATGGAAAACCACTTCAAGGGACTTAGACATTAGTCGGACTAGAAGTTGGTTCAAGAAGGAGGAGGACTTGTAGGTACCTATTGGATAGACGATGGGAGGAAGGCTCAAATAGTTGTTGTTTAATGAAGAGCGAAACCTCATTTTGATGGGAGGTTACGAGTGGAGAATGGGAAGAAGAGGGCTAGTAGTTATCCTTTTGGGAGGAATAGGACACCTTATTAGGATTGTCCAAAGAGGCAAGGGCAAGGTACGGAATCTCCTGGAGGGTAGTTGTATTCCCTCACGGCTAGTGTACCAGATGGGGATAGGACCGTCTAGGTTGGAATTTGGATTTCTTTATTATCCGGTTCGAACTTTATTTGATTCTGACGCATCGAGTTCGTTTATCTCATCATTGTTAGTTGAGTCACTGCACTTAGACACCAGTTTAGTAAATGATCCCTTAGTTGTTTCAAACCCAATTGGGGCTCCATGATGTGTTTGGGTTTGAAAGTTTCTATACTTAGCGTTGAGTTTAGATGTGATGCTTTTTGGGCTTCACGGGCTATGGGTTAGTTTTGGGCATGAACTGGTTATCCAGTAGGGGTGCCGTTCTTGATTTTGAAGGGAGAGTTGTTAGGCTTATGACCCGCCTGGGTAACACTCTCGAGATCTCTTGTAATCCCATGGAATCGGGTATGCTAAGTTATCTAGAATCGCTTGACACGTCGGTCGAGAGTTTGCGATCTGTTAGAGTGGTCCGGGAATACTCGGATGTGTTTGAGGAGGTGAAGGGCTTACCTCCGGAGCGGGAGATTGACTTCCGAATATATCTGGTAGACAATGTCAAACCAGTATCTTGGCCAGTGTGCCACATGGCTCCTCGTGAGAGGAGGGAACTCCATAAGCAAGTAGGCGATTTGCTTGAGAAGGGGTTCATAAGACGAAGTATATCGGAGTGGGGTGCTCCAGTAGTTTTTGCCACGAAGGCGGATGGGTCCCTCAGACTTTGTGTAGGCTAAAGAGAACTAAATAAACTCACAAAGAAGAATAGACACCCTTTGCCGAGGATTGATGATCTCTTTGATCAGTTAGTTGGCGCCTCAGTATTTTCGCAGTTGGACTTAGCCACGGGGTTTCGTCAGTTGAGAGTGGCTGAGGATAGTATAGAGAAGACTGCCGTTAGGACTCCGGATGGTTTTTATGAGTGGCTGGTGATGCCATTTGGTTTGACGAACGCCCTCGCATACTTTATTGATTTGATGAGAAGGGTGTTCAGGGAGTACCTAAATAAGTTCGTGATGGTCTTTGTAAATGACATCTTGTTTTTTCTAGGAGCGAAATAAGTTTTCGTATGTGCTCAATAGGTTGAGCAAAGCCAGTTATGGGATAAACGGTGGTTTTGGAGCGAGACTGGCGAGGACATCCAGAGTTGGACAAGGGCTTAATTATTTAGCCGTTTTTACTAGTATCATCTCACGTAGGTCGTCTGAATTCGAAGGAGGTATCCCTTGGGTGTTTGTCTGATATTGGTTTAGGCCTTTGGGGCTTGCATTTGGGGGATGTCGAGTTCGACTAGGGTGGTCTGCGTGAGAGATGGATAGTTGTGACGATTTTGCATGGGAGAATATCCTGATTTTCTCTAGAAGTGGAGAAAAGCATGCCCTACATCTTAGGGAAGTGTTGGAAACTCTTTGAGCGCATTGTCTTAAGACAACAAAGGTGGATGGAATTCTTAGCATCCTATGAGTTTGAGATAGCGTATACCCCTGGCAAGGGTAACGTGGTGGCAGACGCCTTAAGCAGAAAAAGGCTGTCTTTGAGTCCATTGTTCGTGGAATGGCGAAGCTTGGAGTTTATTTCTATGTTTGACTTTAGACCTTCCGTTGACTTTGTACCCGGTTTGCTAGCCTCCTTGGAGGTTAGGCCTACTCTTTTGGGACGGATTGGCGAGGCATAGCGAGACGACCCACAGTTGGTTGAGTTAGTAGAGAAGCTCATAAGGGGGGGAGTCGTCCTGCCATTTGAGTAGGTACACCCTAGATGGTAAGGGGTGGTTGCGTAGAGACGGTAGACTTTGTGTACCGCAAGACGAGGGTTTGAGGAAGGCTATACTTGATGATGCACATCGTTCGAAGATGACCATTCATCCCGGTAGGGACAAGATGTACCAAGACATGAAGCGAGTTTTCTTTTGGGCCGGTATGAAGAAAGACGCGGCCGAGTATGTCGCTAGATGCTTAGTGTGCCAACAAGAAAAAGCGGAGCAAAAGAAACCCGGTGGGTTGCTTCACCCATTGGAGGTTCCGCTATGGAAGTGGGATAGTGTCTCGATGGATTTCGTCAATGGATTACCAAGATCGAGGAAGGGTAATACGGGAATTTGGGTTGGGGTAGACAAACTTACTAAGAGTGCCCATTTTATACCCGTGAAGAGTAAGAGGACTGCTCAATGGCTAGCTTTAATCTACATTCGAGAGATTGTTAGATTGCATGGTGTACCTTCCAGCATAGTGAGTGATCGAGATCCTATCTTCACTAGCGAGTTTTGGAAGAGTTTGAAAGAGGCGGTAGGGACTCAGTTGTGTTTGAGCACCGCAAATCATCCTCAGATGGACGGCCAGACCGGGAGGGTGAATCGCATTTTAGAAGACCTTTTGAGGCTATGTATCTTAGATTTTGGAGGTACATGAGAAGAGCATCTTCCATTGGTGGAGTTCGCATATAATAACAGCTTTCAGTCTAGTATTGGCATGGCTCCTTCCGAAGCTCTTTATGGAAGGCCTTGTCGATCACCTACATGTTGGTGGGAATCTACGGATAAGATCTTACTTGGGCCCGATATGGTTAGAGAGACTTCGGAAAAGATTGATTTGATTCGAAGAAGGATGAAAGCGGCGTAAGACAGACAGAAATCTTATGTGGACAAGAGGAGGACGGATCTTGAGTTTGATGTTGGGGACATGGTCTTTGTCAAAGTATATCCGTTACGGAATGTGGTTCGCTTTGGATCTGTTGGGAAGTTAGCACCAAGGTTTGTTGGACCGTTTCCTATTAAGGAAAGGATTGGACAGATGGCCTATAGAGTGGAGTTGCCCGACAGACTTAGTGGTGTACATGATGTATTCCATGTGTCACATTTGAGGAAGTGCCTACATGAGACCGCAGAGGTGGTAGAGCCGAGCTTGCTTAGAGAAGTAGAGATAGAGCGTGATGCGACTATTCGACGAGCTCCTACACGCATCCTTGGGTCAGAGATTAAGAGGTTGAGAAACAGGGAGGTTCAACTAGTCAAAGTGCAATGGGGAGAAGATGAGAGCAACGCTACTTGGGAGACGGAAGCGAAAATGCGTTCATTATACCCATTCCTTTTTGAGGGTATGTCTTTTAACTTCTCCTTTATCGTTTGTCTAGTACTTATCTTATCTTTAGTATGTCCTCTTGTTAGTGCCTTTGACCTTTAGATAGGGTAAACCTATGGTTGAAACATGTGTTTGAGACATGTTATGATTGATGGATGCATGTGGATGCAAGTGTTTGCTAGTGGTTGCTCGTGGATGCATATACACACACTCTAGACACTAGATCGGCTCAATCACTTCATATTGCATATTGCATATAATTGTGTGTAGGTAGCAATATTTATGGATGTATAATGGTTGTGTTATCATATGGATAATGCATTTTGGTGAATGATTGTGCACTCATGTAGATATAGTATGTGTCGATAGGGTTCTCTCGCATATATATTGGATGCATGGCACTATCACGGTTTGCATATGTTCATACATTAGATAGGGAACATATACACACACTTTTTGCATATGCTCATACATCAGTAGAAATTGTTTTAAGGACAATGGATGCCCGTGTATGATGGATTGAGTAGATGGTTGTTTGGATGGTAGGATATGCATTCTCCTTAACTTGGAGATTTCGGGGACGAAATCCTTTAAGGAGGGGAGAATGTAACACCCCGAATTTCAGTTAACACTGATATTTACTAATTACAGAATTAATAATCTCAGATGTGAGAATCAGGGGAAAAGGGTTACGTCATTGTGTTCATCTCGAAAAAATACGCGAAATAGAGTCCGAAATTTTGTAAATCGGAGTCCGTATGACCCGGTTAAGGCCCAAAGAAGTTTTCGGGAAATTTGAATTTCGAAACATGCAGAAATGGGGGCCAGGCGGGAAAACTCCCGCCCATCCAAGTCGACTTGGCTGTCGACAGGGCTGTCGACTTGCCTGTCGACATGCCTGTCGACTTGGCAGTCGACAGGGCTGTCGACTTGCCCTATCGGCTGATTCTGGCCTGGGTGCACCTGGTTGAGTTTTGGGCTGGGTTGGAGGGCTTGGGACGAAATCTGACGGACCTAAACTAACCTAGGGTTAATCTAAGGGTCTAAAACACAACCTAATCCTATAAATACACCCTAAGACTACCCTAATCCATACTAAAAATAGAATCTATGCCATCATGCCGCCAAAATGCAACTTAGAAGGAGCCTCCACTAATTAGAGAAGAGGATTGCAAGCTAATCAACTACTAATCCACCTCTACTTCAACTCTAGCAACTATCTAAGGAGCTAATCTTGGAGTTTGTGAGTTTCTATCACTTTAATAACCAATTGTTAAACTAAGTAGATGAGATGTGATGAGATCATATGGTTTTGCTTGCGGATCAATGGGTTTTAGGTCATATGTTATGATGCTAGTTTGCTAATCACTATGTTTAACACTTATTCATGATGACACTATGTTTATGCAAGTTAAGTGTTTGGGTTTATGCATGTTAAGTGGTGGGTTTTATGCATGCTAAGTATTTGGTTTTATGCATGCTAAGTGTTTGGTTTTATGCAAGTTAAATGCTTGGTTTTATGCTAGAATCATGTGTGAAATAAGTGACATGACATGCAAGTTTAACCCATGAGTTTGGATCTATAATATGCATAATCTATGCAAGTTGTTTGGATTAGTGATATGCATAACATATGCGAGTTTACCTTTGTATGTCATACATACATATGCAAGTTCATATGTAACATGTTATGCAAGTTTGGTGGTTGATTATATGCAAGTTCATATGTAACATGTTATGCAAGTTTGGTGGTTGATTTTATGCAAGTTCATATGTAACATGTTATGCAAGTTTGGTGGTTGATTATATGCAAGTCCATATATGACATGTTATGCAAGTTTGGTGGTTGATTATATGCAAGTAACATGTGCAAGTTTACATCTTTGTATGTCATACATACATATGCAAGTTTACCCCTTTTGTATGACATAAGTACATGTGCAAGTTCATCCCTTTTAGACCTATGACATGTATGCGAGTTGACACCTTTATGATAGGTCTATGACATGAACATTTATGCAAGTTACCATCTTTATGACATATGTGATTCATGCAAGTTTGGGTTGGTTATTTATGCAAGTTGGGTTTATGGTCATATATGCAAGTTGACACCTTTTAAACCCATGATAATGCTAATGATATGCTAAGTTGAACCCATTGTGTGTATGATGAATCGTCTCTTTTAAAGTATGTCATGTTAACGTATTTACGTGGGGACGATGGGGTAAAAATTAATGAACACATAAAATTGTGTGAAGTGGGTATGATTAAACATACCATAAAGTGGATGGACATAATTGGGAATTTACCTATTAAGTTAGGTCTACCCATATTATGGAATTGGGAATTTACCTATTGAGTTAGGTCTACCCATATTCTTAAATATTTGTAATTAATTAGGGATAATTAATACAAATTATGGGGGTGATTAATTAGGTGTAATTAATCGACTAAGACACGAGGTTGGACCCTTTTGTAGCATAAGACTGCCCGGAACCGACCGGCAAATCCAGCGGCTACAAATGATAGGCCCAATGTGAGAGGTCTTAGTCATAAACTAAATACGTGACAAGTGTAAAGACACGAGGTTAGACTCTGTTATGGTGTAAGGCTGCCCGGAACCAACCGGCATATCCAGCTGCCATAAAAGACAGTCTAATGTGAGAGGTCTTTACAAAGGTTACGATCTTAATTAATTAAGAAACACTTAACCAAATTAGCATGTAGTGGGGCATGAGGGGTTAAGTGGGTGCCTTGGGTGGCATGTAGTAACTAGTGGGGGTGCCTTGGGTGGCATGAGGAAACTAGTGGGTTGCCTTGGGTGGCAATAGAAAATACGATTAGAATACTTAACCAAAGTGGAACATGTAATTAAACATGATTAAAGGGTTAAGTAAGTGCCTTGGGTGGCATGTGGGAATCAAGTAAGTGCCTTGGGTGGCATGTGGAAATCTAGTGGGTGCCTTGAGTGGCAATTAAAATATGATTAAAAGACTTAACCAAAATTTATAACATGTAAGTGGACATGGTTAAAGGGTTAAGTGGGATTCACTAGAAATGACAAGCTTAGGTGGGTAGCTTGTGGGGGCCCATTTCAACCAATATCCCAAACGTATCTTTGTGGGCTCGACCCAAGTCGAGGACGGGACACGCATATTGGGCTTGACTGTAAGAGGCCAAAACGGGTTAGCGGTGACAACGCAAGTCCAACGGGTTTCATATGCGTGTGTGGACCCGGGCTGGTAAGTAAGACGTTGTTGCATCGTGTAGGTATAAGCCGTGCACCGTTGACATTATCAGGTTGCCACTTTGGGCAATGATACACCCCACTGTGGGGCCAGCACGGGTATCTACGTTAGGGAGCCGATCGCTTGGGGAGTAGTGGGTACACCTAGTGGAGATAGGGGCAGACGGCACCTATGTAGTCAGCTAGGGGTACACGAAACTACTATTAAAAATTACTAAGTACACTTAGTGGGATCAACCTTTAAGTAGGAATTACCCTTGGGTGGGTAGAACTGATGTGGTGCAGTGTAGTAATTATCCTTGGGTGGGTAAATGCGTCTTTACGGTTATCTTAGTTCATCCTAAGTCTAGTTGGCTGCTTAGTGTAGCCATTTATCCCCAGTCGTTACCGTATATCAAGCTTATGTCTTACTCTGGTTACTTTAATGATTGTATTGTTAAAGTTATAGGACTCGCTTAGACTTATGTCTGACCCCGTTGTTTTTATCTTTTTCCCAACCCTCAGGTTATCAAAGTGGGCCTAGCACTAGTGGGCTTTGATCAGACTGCTTTATCTATCTTTTGGAGCTTGGACCGTGGATGTAAAGCTCAGTTTATCTTTTCTATTATGGCTATTAGTTTATGTAGTGGGATTATGTACCTTTATTTTATCAGGATGGATATTTTGTACTTGACTCTTGTTATGGTTTTGTGATGTAACCAAACATGTTTTAGTTTCCGCTGTAATGAAATGATGTTTTAAATTTTCAAGTATTCTTATATCTGTCTTGTTGTAATTTTTCTGTTCTATATTCACTTAAAATACTCCACCGATGCTATGGCATTCCCTTAGTGAGTGACCGTAGCGGGCGTGGGGTGTTACACGCCAAGTGTGAAGACATACCCGGAAGTTGATTTCCTCCGATCCCTATCACCGGCGTAGTCCGAGTCACAATAACCAACCAACTTGCAACTCCTATCATCACTACCGCCAAAGACAAGTCCATGAGATGTTGTGCCTTTCAAGTATCTCATAATAGCCTTCACGGCTTCCCAATGCGATTTCCCGGATTAGCCATATACTGACTAACCACCCCGACGGCATTTGCAATATCGGGCCTTGTACACACCATTGCGTACATCAAACTATCACCGCACTTGCATATGGCACCTTTGCCATATAAGCCTTGTCTTTATCCCCGATAGGTGATCCCTTTTCTGAAAGCTTCATATGCAAAGGTAAAGGTGTATTTAATGCCTTTGCATCCTCCATGCTAAACCGGCAAAGCACTTGCTTAATGTATTCCTTTTGAGTCAATCTTTACTCAGAATGCTTTCGGTACCTTCCAATTTCCATGCGGAAGATTTTTCTTGCTTCTCCAAGATCCTTCATCTCGAATTCCGATTTTAAAAGCATCTTTAACTTTTTGATTTCATTTCGATCCTTGGAAGAAATGAGCATATCATCCAAATACAAGATTAAATACACCCAACAATCATTTCCTAACCTCTTGAAATATACGCAAGCATCTTTGATGCTTCGATGGAAGCCACTTTCAAGCATGAAATGATCGAATCTCCTGTACCATTGTCTAGGTGATTGCTTTAACCCATACAGTGATTTCTTCAACTTGCAAACCATATTAGACTTACCATCTACAACAAACCCTTCCGGTTGCTCCATGTAGATGTCTTCATCCATGTATCCATGCAAGAAGGCGGTTTTCACATCAAGTTACTCCAACTCCAAGTCATGGATAGCAACTATCGCTAGTAAAGCTCGGATAGATGTATGATGAATAACCGATGCAAAATATTCATCATACTCCTTTCCTTTCCTTTGTGAGAACCCCTTTGCCACTAACATTGATTTGTACCTTCCATCATCCTTCACCTTGTAAATCCATTTGCACCCTATAGCACGGTATCCTTGAGGAAGTGGAACCAACTTTCAAGTTCGGTTCTTCATAAGCGATTGCATCTCTTCCTCCATGGCGCATATCCACTTCGAGCTCTCTCTCGACTCCATGATGTCATCAAAGTCCATCGGCTCATCTTGGACTACATTGAGAGCATAGTCCAAATGATCACTAAAGATGAGGTAGTTCCAATCACCATATCTTTCGGGAGGCCTTTTGCACGTCGACCAACCCGAGTGCAATACTATCACCCAAACCCCTTTCGGCTCCACCTTGAGTTGAAGCTTCTCTAGTATCATGTACATCACAAACAACATCACTAGAGGAACCATGTGGACTATGTGATGTTTCATCAACCGCGTGAACCCCACGAGCTTGTTCAACTCTACTACCACTTGGACGGAATGTGGGAATGACTTCCTTCTCCTTTGATTCACCATAAACCAAATCTGAAACGTCCAATGAGCTCTCATTCATCTTGAAAAAAGCCGACTCATCAAAAGTGACATGACGAGAATTGACAACCTTCTTCGTTTCCGGATTCCAAATCCGATAGCCTTTCACGCCATCCGTGAAACCAAGCAAGACCCCTTTGAATGCTCTAGCTCTAAGCTTATCATTCCCCGGATCATGCACATAAACCGGGCTACCAAACACACGAAGATATCTCAAGTCAACACTCTTCCCTTTCCATACTTCCTCCGAAATTTTGTTACCAATGGCCGAGCACGAAATTCGATTTAAAATATGCACCGTGGTTGACAAAGCTTCGGCCCAAAATCCCTTAGACAAACCCGATGTCAATCTCAAGCATCGAGCTTTCTCAAGTAGAGTTCGGTTCATTCTATTCGCTACTCCATTAGATTGTGGATCTCTCGGTGTAGTAATATGTCTCCGGATTCTGTGATGCTTACAATACTCCAAGAATTCACGCGAGACATATTCGCCGCCATTGTCGGTCCTTAACACCTTCAAAGTCTTACCACTCTCATTCTCAACAATAGCCTTCTACACTTTGAACTTAGCAAATGCCTCCGACTTGGCCCCCATTACATACACCCATACCTTGCGAGACAAATCATCAATGAAAGAAATATAATACCTTGCTCCTCCCAAAGAAGCAACCGGTGCAGGTCCCCAAACATCCGAATGAACATACTCAAGAACCTACTTTGAGTCATGCTTTCCTTCATCGGATGATGCCCTTGTTTGCTTCCCCATGACACATTCCTCGCAAAACTCTAGTTTGTTGAAACTCTCACCCTCGATCATCTCCCGCTTCCGAAGAATATCCAAACTCCTCTCCGAGACATGACCCAATCTCAAATGCCACAACCGTGTCGCATCCAAGTCACAAGAACTATAAACACCCACACAAGTCTCACCTCCTACGGTCACACCTTGAAGCAAATATATACCATGAGTCCTAGTACCCTTTATAACCACAAGCGCTCCCTTCGAAACCCTCAAGCAATCCTTCTCGATAGTGATCTTGCATCCTAGAGAATCCAATTGCCCCAAAGATATAAGCGACTTCCTAAGTCCCAGAACATAGCGAACATTGGTGAGCGTGCGAACAACTCCATCAAACATCCTTATTTGCACGGAGCCACTACCCATTGACTTGCAAATAGCACCGTTTCCCATAGCAATTGCATTTCCCTCTTTGACCTCAAAGGATGAAAAACAATCTCTATATGGCGTCATATGATACGACGCACCCGAATCAAGTGCCCACTCGTTACCCGAAACACCCGTTGCTACCACCGTCAACATATTCTCATCTACTTTACCATCCCCACTCTCCACCGCCATGGATGAAGACGCTACTTCCTTCTTATCTTCGTCCGGACATTCATTTTTTGAATGTCCCGGTTTCTTACATATAAAGCACTTGCCATTTCTCTCTTTCGATTTACCTCTTCCTCCGGGTTTTCTTGATTTAGAACGCCCCCGGTTTCCTTTCTTCACATTCTTTTCTTTCTCCACAAACAACCCGTGACTACAACTAGCTCCCCTTACTCATCTCCTCTATTTGATCTCTCAACTCCTCACTAAGAAGACCCGTCTTGACATCATCTAGAGTTAAGGTATTCCGGCCATAGATCAAACTATTTGAGAAACCCATATAGCGGTCCGGTAATGAACACAGTAATATCATCGCCTTTTGCTCTTCCTCAATCTTTAAATCAATGGCCTTCATCTTCATGAGCAAGTCATCAAAGGCATTCAAGTGTGCCTTAAGCGAATTACCCTCCTTCATCTTGAAGATGAAAAACGTTCGCAACAAGATCAAACGGTTAGTGAGCGACTTCTTCATATAAAGTTATTCCAACTTGTCCCAAATACCTTTAGCGGTAGTCTCACCGCTAATTTTGGAGATCACATTTTCCCCCATAGCAAGTTGAAGAGTAGTGTAAGCCCATTCCTCCATCTCTTCTCTCTCAACATTCGAGATATCACTTGGCAATAAGTGAGTATCAAATACTACTCGGTGCACCCGATTCTGCCTAAGAACCGCTTTCATTTTCCATTGCCACTTCTCAAAGTCATTATCACCATTCCACTTGTCAATAACCAATTGAGAACCCGATGCCTCATACGAACCCCGTACATAAGGCGCCACACTATTCGGACTTCCGGTTGAAGGACTTACCGAGCTACTATCCGTCTCTGGCATTTTCACAAACACCTAACAAGCACCAAAACTGCTCTGATACCAACTGTTGTAACCGTTGTGAATAATCCAATTCAAGACCACTCGAATCCGATATCTAAACCACAATGCTCTAGCGGAAGACAAGATCGTTGTTAGACTTGCAAAAACAACCAAAGCAATAACTCTAGTCACAAACCAATATCAAACAATCACGAACAATCCAAATCTCAATCACAAGCAAGAAATTAATGACAAAGTAGCAAAAATAAATCACACAAGGATTTATAGTGGTTCCACTAACATCTTGTTAGTGTACATCCACTTTGGAGAGAGTATTTTATTACCACGATGAAAGGAATACAAGAGATTGATCCAATAATCACTATATTTCAATATAGAAAAGAGTTTGAGGAGAATAGAATTGAAGAATTGGAATTAGGCTATAAACCCTAATTCTCCCTTGAGAATAAACCGTTGATCCCAAATCAAGTCTTCAAGCTTCTCCCACTAACACCTTAGAAAATAGCTTATATATGGATAGGCCAATTACCCAAATTGCCACTGTATCTTCACAAATCAACTTACAAGGTTTTCAGCCCGAAGTAGCCCAATTCAATATTCAGACGTCTGTCGTGGGAGGTGACAGACGTCTGTCCCTCCCAAAGAATTATTTAGGCTCCAGCTTTCAGCTCAGACGTATGTCGCATCCATGACAGACATCTGTCCCCCTCTTAGACGTCTGTCGCATTCATGACAGACATCTGTCCCCCTCTTAGACGTCTGTCGTGGGGATGACAGACATCTGTGGAAACTTTCGGGAAAATCTCCCTGTAGTGACAGACGTTTGTCGTCCCATACGACAGACGTCTGTCGCACTGTATATAGAACAACTTACTCATTTCAGCTCATATCTCCCTTATGCGAACTCCGATTTGTGAACGATTTTCTCCTATGCGAAGCTATCTTCGACCACTTTAATCTACCATATAGTATCACATATTACAACACAGTAAATACTAAAAACGCATGTTAGAACCACAACAACCAACTTCAAATATTTCTTCATCCTTTACAAGATGGTTTACTCAATTTCGAATCCAGAAGGTAAGATTCTTTTCATTTGATTCAACAACAAATTTCTGTAGATTTTAACCAGCATGTTTCATTTACATCCAGCAGTAGCTTAAAATGTAAATCGGTGATCTAAATTTCATTTTTCATGAATCGGCGAGAATAGTTTACAGTAAAAACCATAATCTCCCGTTAAAATTCATAGAGGTTGAGAAAATAAGTAATAAAAAAATGCATGGGAATCAAACAGAATTATCACTGCAAATCATAGATGTTGAGATCGAAAATAAATTTCTTACCTTCGGTAAATCAGACTGCCTTTTTAGATACGCTAACGCAAAGGACCAATTGAAAAAAATCGAGATCTTTAGCATGAGATGGTATAAGGCTGAACCACTTTCGCCAAGTCACCCATTCTTATTGTCTTGTGTAATTTGATGCAAATCAAAGAATATTAGATTTGATGCACAAAAGTTTCAAATCCGACGAAACTGATATTGATGAATACTGAGTTGGGAAACCAATCCTATGAGACATCCATTTTTAGTGCTATCGATCTACAGCAAAAAAATGATTTGTTGAGTAATTTAAGTTTAGGTTTTGTTAGAATATTAACATCACTGGACACTGGGAATTTACTCTCCCCATAGCAGAGAAACCCCTTTCATTAAAAGCGGAGAATACGACTGTAGATGGAAGGGGCTTTTGGAAAGTTCAGAAAAACACCAAGTAATTTAGTGTAAAGAGTTTACATTATAAGCAGTAAAGATGGGAAGAAAGATCCTAATTATATCGTCAATCAATTAATTAATTAATAAGGTATAAAAGGGGAAAGATATTCATTTTTAATTGATTGATTTTATAATGGAAATAAATAAAAGATATATTTTAGATTTTTTTTTAGGTCCAACTATGGTATTTGATTAGGTCTTCTATTTGTTCATATAAGCAGCTTTTAGATTTGGATTATTTGTATCGTAAGTGATAAAAAGTTGTTTCTTTTGCTTGATATTGAGATATCTTCACAAATTTTTTAGGTTTTCTTTTGTAATGTGGATTCATAAAGGTTTAGTTGAAAGTAATTGGTTACTTATTTTTTCTTCTCTCTTCTAAAATCTAATTATGTAGAGATCCTAAGTAAATCATAATACTCAATTACGTAGAGCACTACGATACGATCGCAATGCAAAAAACATCATCTCAAACAGCTCGCATTTGCACAAGTTATTCATTTTTTTAATTTATAAAAAAAATTAAATTTATTAATTAACTTTAATATAATCCTAACCACAACAAATTGGTGCGATTGCAAAATGAGGCAAAACGCATTGTTTTAGTTTTTGACACGTTGAACATATAAAAAACGAAAGTGTGGTTGTCAACGGATAATTTCGGATACGAATAGTGCTATATCCGTATCCGTATCCGTATCCGAAATCATTTTCGGATATCAGATATCCGTATCCGCGGATATGGACGGATATCGGATAATTATCCTATCCGCCAATGATCAATAAATCAAGAAATATAAATGAAAATTTTGACTTTAAAATATTTTTTTTTTCAATACCAATGATCACTAAAGTCTTAAAAATAAACATATATGATGAAGTTAAATAGAGTTGAGTAGCTAATATGCATTTAATGCATATAATATAAACCTTCAACTTAGTAAAGCAATAAATAAATCTGATCAAATGCTCTAAAATAGATATAATTTTGAGCATAATGTTAAAGAAAGCCGGTCGGATAATTTTCAGATGCGGATATCTATCTATCCATATCCGTATTCATTTTTTCGGATATCAGATGTTTATCCCTTTTTCGGATACGGATGCGGACGGATATCGGATTTTTCGGGTATCCATTGCCAGCCCTAAATGAAAGCAGGGCATTTCTTCCCAACAGGCCCTAAGACTTTCCCATAAAATTGATTCTTTACTAATGACATCTTCATGGCATTGTTATGTAACGACACTCGGAACAAAGCCCCCCTTCCTTGCACGTATATGAGCTGGCACACAACTCCCATATAACGAAAGGAATCCCTGATGTTACGCGCCTACCAGCTCATATTTGTACCTAATTCCTTCAATTTATTTGTATGATGTAGGACTATTAATTCCAATCCGTCATTCCTCCTTAACAACATGCGAGACAATCTAACAGGCATAACCTGCCACGTCCTATAAGAACAAAAGTTGGTTTTTGTGCGCATACAATTTTTTTACTTTGGGGAGTATGGAAACCTACTCAGTAGGTGAATTTGCTGTGTTTAAAGCATCTAAATTTGCCAGAAACTTAATGAGAAAAATGTAAATGGGGGTGATCCAAATCAAAAGAAAGTGGATCTGGAATCAATAAGCATAAATACAGAACGTACTGCATTATTTGTCATGATTCACTGACTTGATCACCAACTTGAAGTCCATAAAGTTCCCTGTCATGAACAGGCTATCTCCATCCACCTAGTGAATAATACAGAGAAAAAAGTGAGAATAACATATGCATGCATGTAATATAACTAACTAGAATAGATTCTTGAGCAAACATGGGTACATAGAATTGTATGCACCAACGAAGAAACGATCAGCAATTCATTAGGACAAAGGGACAACAAATAAGAGAAAAAGAACAAGCAAAACACGGAGAGAAAAACAATGATTGTATCACTTAGTCCCAACGTGAGATTGCTCGTGGTCAAATCGAAGCCGGTTGACCTGAGCAACCCCCAACAGACTGGAATTGTTTTTGTTTTAGCCGGCGTTAACTATACCCTTAGCCGGCTTATTTAAGACCGACTAAGCTGGGGTTATTGAAAAGCAACTAAGCCTCCATTGTGGATGGTTTTAGTCCCTCCCCCCCCCCCCCCCCCGCACAAAATCAGGTTGATTTATATAACTCTGGCCGGTTGCTAAAAGACACAGTTCACCGTTAAATTCAAGTTTGCATAGTACCAATAAGTCAAATTACGTAAGTCATGACAAATACATAATACCAAAAAATGCTTACTATGCCACAAAGACTTCAAGCGCTTTGATGGTGCGACATCATACTGATTTTTTGTTCCAAAAGACTTTAGTTATCTATAATAATAAAATTCATTAATCAGTGGCCAAAGTACGAGTTTAAAATGAAACGTTCTATATATAATATCAATTTGAGTATGTAACTAGTCAAATTTGACTGATTGTGACTCAGGTATCCTAATACTATTATGGTTATCGGCGGCCTCAACTTAAAGCAGGTCTTTCCCCCACCGACCAGACTTGGCCCTCGTTGGGAAGGCATGTACGCCATACGACGTAAGCTCACAAATGGAACTTTCAAACTTGCAATCATGGATGGAACTGAACTTCCAAGGGCATGGAATAACGAAACATCTCTAGCGTTATTTTACATAACTTAGTGTATAGTTGTCTATGCTTTCCAACGATGCTTTGTTTTCTTGCAATTCAAACATTGTAAAGGCAATTACTACCAAAGTTATTAGCAGAAATAATGTTCAGTTTCCTATCTCCCTTCCATGTTTACTCCTTACACGATATGTTTGATTGATTACCATGGCTGACTTACGTGTGTAAACTTTAGATCGCCGCATCGACCCCCCCCCAGGCACGAGAGGCGATGCCGCAATCCAAACCTCGAGCCAACATCGACGAAAAAACTACTAGCACCGTTCAGCACCCTGAGCATGGGAGTCGACCTTGCTATTCGAGTCCCCGGCCCACGAGGCAACCGAGTATAAATAACCTCCAACTCGAATCTCGGCCTAGCACCAAGAATGAGGATAAATCATTCCGCTCTCAAGTCCCGGGACTTGGGGTAGCCTACTAACCAATCTAACATGACACTTCTCACACGGATTCGGACATCCCCGAGACCAACCTTAAATCGTTTCCTCTCTGAAGCTCTTGAGGCTTAGGTGAAGCCCATGGCCATGATCCAACCCTACGGGCTGATGATCCGGGCTTTCTCAGGCGATAAACGACGCCCACGCTCATACCCTGAATAAACGACGGGAGAGCCTCCCCACCGGACGAATTGCGATGTCCACACCTTCAACCTACTTGGACCTCTCTGGGAAATCCAAGGAAGAAGGCACCTACCTACCGAGTTTCCACAACCACGGGGTCATGAGATGAGGGAATCCTCTGGAAACTGGCACTCGATCTCCACAACTGGGAATGCCCCAAAGCGAGATCCCCAATCGTATTTCTATTAGTGTAACAATACGTACGCTTATGCAAGTACAGGACGCTGGAAAACATGAAACAAACTTTGAACACTTAACATGAAATACGATTTTTTACTAATTCATATTTCATTTTCACACACACACACAGAATAAGGTTCGTGTCTAACGTTTTCCTTTTCAAATGACAGGGTTTGCATGAGAACCACACCGTGTCTTGAAAAACCTAAAGCGAGGGTCGTACTCTCATGTATTATCGGCCTACATAACCAAAATGATGGTAACATCTACTACGGTTGCTAACAATAATCATGCCTTCTCTTCTTATGCTTCTTTTTTTTGTAGATTCCACAATATATGGCTCTCCATCCATGGTAGGCCTCTTCTTTCCTGACCCTCCCTATCCTCCTTTGCCTTTTTGAGGGGTCATTGACTCATGAGAAATCGAGAGGCTCCTTCACCATCACAGCTCAAAATCTTTTTGATATTAGTAGGGATATTGTGCGACAATGGCTTGGGTGCATTCCCCGTAGCAAGGGCCACCACAACGTCACTCTTTCCCGGGACCTCATTGGCTTCCCACTCCACTTTCTCCTTCGCCTCCTTGGCAGTCTGCCGGTCTGCCAGCTTCTAGGACTTAAGCTTCCCGACATCATTAGCTTTGAGCTTCTTAAGGGTCTTAGTGGCTCTCTACTAAGATTGGTCATCCTCCTTCTTCCTCTATGCCTCATTACCAGCCCTCTTATTCGCCAACTCATCGTCGGCCTTCCTCTGCTCTGCCGTAGCAACGGTTCTCTCCTCAACATCCTGCTTGGCCTACATTAGGGCCTCATGTCTAGCAGTCTCATCCTGCCTACTCTTCTTCTCTATCTCCTCGCACTTAGCCACCATCTGCACCTTTGTAGAATCGACCATGGCATGCATCAAAGTCACATCAGCATCCATTGGGACCATCGCGTAAGCACTCTGGCCATCCATCATCTCTATTTCCTCCGCAAAGCACTCATAAACGCTGGACCCTCGCCTGATGTCTAAAAAAGTATCCAACTGAATGCCACCTTATCCAAGCTTCATTCCTTGCGGCTCTAGCCAGACTTTGTTGTCTTTGGAATCACGGGGGCAAAGCCCAGTGTCACGGTAGATTTAGAAAGGACTGCATAGTAAAAACACAACCTTTTAGTCCGCAAATTCGGTAATCACATCCACTTTAGGAATACACGGTAATGGAAATTTACCTCCAGTCAGGGATGTTGTAGGAATGATGGGAAGTGTGCTCGTCGTCGCCGATAAAGCGAAAAAGTGAATCCGGTCTCTCCCAGTCCCGGATATTCAAGATTATACTTAGTCGATACCCAAGCCAAGGCTGCAGGAACACTTGTCATGGCAGATTCAGGGGACAATGGCCGATAAGTGCTTCTTTTTGGGATTATCTCCACTACCACCACAATCTCAGTCATGGAGGACTTCCCTTTTTCAGTAGTTAGCATCTCCAGCCTCTCTCTCTCTCTGCATCCTCCTACAACAGCTTCTTCCCCTCCTCTAGCTTTTCATACTCATTAATAGTCAGGAGATCAATCATAAGTTGGCGCTCATCCAAAGACTCAACATCCACTTGGCGTATGTAAACCTCATATGACACCAATATATCCTAGGTCCAAGCCAACTCTCGAGCGTAGTCCTCAACCTACGAGAGCCCGCGGAACTTGAGAACTTTGACATACACATTCCGGATATGCTTCACCAATGACGACTCTAGTCGATATTCGGTATCCTAGAGCTCCTTTCTTAACTGCTCCCCCTCTCTCAGGTGCTCATCCTTCAATCCCTCCGCCATGCTCAACACATCCCTGTTACTACCCTCGGCGTCCTCTTTCGCCTTTTTTATCGCCTCAAGCTACCTTCTCAGCTTAACCTCTTCTGCATTCTCCACCTTCAGCCTCTCATTCTCCTCCCTCAGAGCATTGTTATCATTCTGAAGTGGGTTACATGCGCATGGTCCTTCTCCAGCTCGGCAAACGCTTTCTCCATCTCGGCCTTATCTCTTTTCAAGGTCGTACTTTCAGTAGTCAGAGAGGCCACCGTGTCCTAAAAAGTTGAGTCGGCATGCGCAGTCTCTTTCTTCAGTATCTCGTATGCGTGCCTCATCTCCACTGCAATAGCAATGCCAAGAATTATTATTCGAAGTATAAAGGCAAATGAGGAAATGTTTACGACAAAAGGAGCAGGCCTACCTATTTCCTTCTCCAAGTTACAGATAGTGGTCCGCACAGCATCTATAGTCAGCTCCTGATTCAGGATCTCCAGGTTTTTCTTCCAAATCAGTTCTGAGAGATGGTAAGAATATCTAATGAGCTCGCTGGCCTGATGATACATGACCCTCACATGCATCCATATTTCCCCAGAGCCCCTAGTAGGAGGTGGACTAAGGTCAGGAAGGAATATCAGCTCATCAAAGTAATGATCAGGGAATTTCTGCTTCAGTAACGCCTTCCATTCTTTTATGGAAAGCTCTAGCCTCTCTGGCGCTGCTACATCCTTCTTTCTCGTTGTAGTCGCCCCTCTCAGACTTGGATGGTTAAGCGACGATTATTTTCCCTTATTAGCTTGAAAAGGGGCCAAGGGCAATGTGTGTGAGGGAGATATCGATGACAAATGCCTCGAGCCATCTCAATCAAGTCGGGAACTTCCCATAGATACCCGGACATGGGAGGAGGAGGAGTCAGAGATCGACGAGGCCTATCTCAACGATGACTCTCACTACTGCAATCTTGTGGAGGTGGGGAGTCACCGTATAAGATCGTTCCTCTCCTAAAGCCATCAAGAAAGGTGTTCCTAGGGTATAGACGGCTTCCATGCCCATAACCTCGTCCTCTGCGTCTTCTTTCCATATCACTTGCCAAAGAAACAAGCACAAAATCAGATACTTGGCACACAAAGCAATCTTTATGCTATGCAGTGTTTATGAGTGTATGCCCTAAGTGTTCTCTCAACATACCAGACTGTGGTCCGCTCGAAGGAGTCAACACCTGTGTAGATAGAGCTAGCTCTTCCATACACGTCGTACCTGGCCAGGGGGACAAGTTTATTGCAAGCTTATTAAGACCATCAAACTGGTCCTCTGCCTTGAGTGAAGCAACAGTCTCTGAAGGAGTCGTGGGAGATTGTGGCTCGGGTGATGCTTCTCCACCCGCCTCTCCTGTCAGAGGAGGGAGGAACACCTAACGGACCCTTGTCCCGAGCAACAACCTCCTCGCCACCGGCCTCATCACTACCTGTATCTCCTTGGGACTTAGAAGCCTTTAGCGATTTAGGCCTAGCAGAGGGCATTATTCTCTTCCAAATAGGAGCTCCTCTGTTCTTCGTCGCTTTCTCTTTTAGTCCGCTGCCTCCAACAGCTTGCCTGATTATAGCCCGATCATCAGGGAGCAGCCCTGCACGACGAATGTGCTCCTGAATTATAACCGTGTTAGTTTTATGAAACTCCACTGGAATCGCTCGTAGAGAGTCAAGGCATTGTTGATACTTGATGTCGGTAGGCACCTCAGGATTTCCTGTCATATCAAAACAAAGTCGGATATAAGGCATCGATTTCATAAACTTCGTGATAAAAAGCGAAGTTCAAGAGTGCTTAATTTTTTCTATCCACCTCCTCGCAAAACCTAGAGGACAGCGCATGAAGAACCATTCTTACTTGTATACAGATGGCTTGGGCCACGTCCCGTCAGAGAACTTGGTATTAGGTGAAGCTTCTAGAAAATACCGGGATGGCGATATGTTAGTTCTTCTTTTCAGCTGGAACAGATAATGAATATCCTCTCCAATAGGCTCAAAATTCAAATACTCCTGGTACAAAACATAAGTGCCCAGGAGCGAGGCATAAATATTCGGATGCAGTTGCGACGACGCAATACTATAACATGTCCCGAATGAAGTTATTGGCTGGGGGCATGCACCCAAAAATGTAAATTTGTCTGTTCCAAGCAGTCAAACCCTCGGGTGGTGCATGGGCTCTACCACCCTCTCCTAGTGCATGAACATCATCTACGGGAATATCGAATCACAATGCAATTTTACAAACATTCACTGATCCATACGCGATGGCACCGAATCTGACGGATTATCAAGAATCACTGCATTGGGCAATATGTCCGGGGACACCGGAGTCACCGGTGCATCCCCCTCGACGATGTCCACATTCTCCACCTCTTCGTATACAACCGGAGAGTGTTGGCTTTCAGTTTGCTCTCCATGCTCAAACGCTTCAGGTAAACTTGTCGTTTGAGAAGAGGTGGATCTTTCAGCAGTCTCAAGCTCGCTGCCCGCCTAGCTAGCATTGCTAGTTGAGTTAGAAATATGCGATGACGGCAAGGAAGTCTCGTCTTTCGAAGTCTTTCCGGTCATGGATCTTGTATACATCGTTAGCAAAATTTTAACACACTAGCATTAGACATCACAGTTGAATAAACTATACCCCTTGTGTTGGTGTAAACTAACATATGAGTGTAGTGTTATGCAGAATCACGACATACAAGAGAAATTTAAACAGTCAAACATTCCAGTCACAGTCCAAATTTATGCGCTATCCTATGTGAAAACTCAAGTCATTAACCGTGTAATCATTTACATATGCGTTAGTGCAGTCGCGCAAGTGACAAAAGAGAAATGAGAATCGAAAAGCGAGCAGTTGAAAATTCAGGGTTCCGGAGAAAATGCGCAACACAACAATAAAGGTCAGAGCTCCCGGAGGAGCACGAAGGCTTCGTACCCCAGCAGGAGTACGAGAGCTCACACCCCCATGGGGTTATAAAAATTCGTACCCCTTGGGTACGGATTTTGTGCCTAGTTGGGTGAGAGTCACTTTTTCCTCCTCCGGAGCCTCCATACTCTTCGTCGCCAGTAAGGCGTTCGACTCCTCCTTCTTTTTCTCCTCTCCTCTGGGCTCGCGCCACTAAGGGCCTTCGAGTCCTACCTTTTCCAAATTTCCTAAGTGCAAAAGCTTGGAGCTCTGGTATCAATGGCGGTCAAGACAGAAAACGAGAAAGAGGAATTGAAATGGCGAGGCCTACTTATAAGAAAAAGAAGTGTCCCTCCATATTCGGAGACACATCACCTCGCACCCTATACGGGTACAAAAATTCGTACCCTGGGGTATGAAATTTTGTACCCATCAGGGTATGAAATTTCGTACCTCTTGGGGTATGAAGTTTTGTACCCACTCTGGGTATGAAAATTCATACCCACTTGGGTACGGAGTTTTGTACCCATCAGGGTACGAAAATTCATACCCAAACCAAAAAAATTGAAAATGAATGGATGGTAATGGCATATGTACGTGCATGTATACAACACATGTGCATATAAAAACAATGAGCGCGCAAGCACGGTGTAACAATAAAATCTAGCAACATAAACACATTGTCATGCCCACCACGACTTGTTTACGGCTTTATAGTAAACGAGCTCAACTAATAACGTCTATTTTCTTAAGTTTACAGGAAAAGTCAACGACTTGACAACTACTCCAACCAATACACAACACACATCATGTCAAGACAAGATGTACTTTGGGGGGAAAATGTAAACCGGCCTTTTGGTCCAGTTTCCAAAAGTACGCAAGGCATGCTCGAATCAATGCACTGCGTAAAGCCAAAGCAGAGACTATCGCCAAGGAGTAAAGAAAGTGAACTGAGAAGGGATCATGCCAACAAGAACCTCACCACTCCTCTAAACATCGCCAAACCAGTACCTCGAACCCCGGAAAGTTTCAAGTATCAACATCGATCCACTATACCCCTTTCAGCCTTCTTTGTATTCCTCGGGGTACAAATTTCGTACGTCGAGGGGTACGAAATTTGTACCCCAGGGAGGGGTACGAAGTTTCTGGAGGCGAGCATTTCGGACCCGAGATTTTGGTGGCCTGCCACAGTGGATACGAAATTCCTGGTGTGGTCCCCTACTTCTGCCTACTCCTACCTACTCCCACCTAACCACTCCACTATGAATACCCCTTGACCTCACACTTCAAAGGGGTTGTAATTTGGTGATTTGACACCTCTTGAGAGTTCCAAATAGCCTCTTTAATGGCATCTCCACTTTGAGGAAGAATAAGGGCAAAAGTGTCTTTTTCTTAATCTATTACTTATAATAGAAAGCAGGAACCAAGCATTTGACGTTGCAACACGTGGCATTTGCCGCTTCTACCAATTCTTTTCAAATCATCTGTTTCCCACTTTCTCAATTCCTAACCGCCTTCAGTTCCATTCACAAATTTTCCTCTTTGTCCTTTTCTTCTGAATTCCCTTTTTCCTCCTATGCCAATTCCGAATTCCCCTTCTGTAAACTACAAGGCGACGGTTATTGCAATCATTCAAGATCTCCTATCTCTCCTTTCCGAAATTTCTCCCACTTTGCCAAACGGTACATGATTTCATTTTTTGAAGATGCTTTTGATTGCTTCAATTTAGTTGAAACGTGATCATTAATCTTTACAATTCCTAATTACAACCTTTTTAACTTCTTTTTTATGCACGCCTACTCTCGACAATGACCTGATGACATCACTAACTCATATTTTGTAGAACCCAATGAATTTAAATTCAATGTGTATGAATTTCATGAAGTTTTTTCGCATACATTTTTGTTTTTGTTAGTGTTGAATTTTCATTATGACATCTTTGATTTAGAAATAACTGTTAAACGCACTGTGATATTGTCGCTATTCCTTTTTTTACTACTTTCTTAACAAACTGAAATCTATTGCCTGCACAAATTTAATTTCGATGCAAAATTTAGCCTCAACTTTTGGTTTTGCTAACTATATCAAAATATACTACAACAATGTCCATAAATTCAAAAAATTGAGTAGATTTTCTTCATAACTAATAGCTCTTTGTTGAATTCATCTACAGTCTTATTAACTTTACTGCTGACTACGACGCCTTTGCTTTAGAAATCTTTCCTTATGGTCATTGACATAATATCAAAAAGTGTGTCAATTATATCTTATTTTAGTGATATTCATATGTATTCTTTGTTCCATACGTCCTCCAAATATATATGGTAAAGTCGTATTCTCTATTTTCAAAGTTGTCTTAATATACTGTTATAATGCTGTCTTAATATACGATTAGTTATCTAAACCGCTTTGTCTCTTTGCCCTTCCCCAACTTTTTTACCAATCCCCTAAATTTTATATTCCTATGCCAAACCCTCCTCTTCTTTTTCAATTCTTTTACCACCATAGTTTCCCTTATAAAAATACACATTTTACTGGAAAAGTTAGCAGATGTTAGGTTTGAAGATGGATATCAAATTCTGGTCATCGCTCAGTTTAAGGTATGAATTTGATATTATATCCCTTTATTAAAAGCGTCTTCTCAACATTTTGTAAATTTTCTCACCTGTTTTTTATTGTAGGAAACAAGACTCAACACGAGGAGTGGATTTCTGATTATATTTTATCTGATTGGAAAACTCTTTCCCAAATCAAGGAGTTCCAAGGTGAATTACTAAACTACAATTTTAGAGTATGTTGTTTCTTTTGTTCTCACTTCAAGAATGCCCTTAATTCTCGAAACATGAATTGATGATTTCATGTAAATTACTTAACCATTAATCGTATGTTTAAATATACAGTAAAATGATGGACCAGTACCCCTAAACTGAATAAGAATAAAAACTTAGGAGTTCAAAAAATGCATGTTGTTGTACTCAAAATGTATTTTTATAATTTAAGTAACGTAGATGGGTTGGACGGTCATGTTTTCATTTATCATATGGTAATTTCTTTAATTAGTACACAATAGAAAATATTATGAATTGAAAGTAGGCTATAGATTCTTTCTTTTAATGAAACATATGATCTCAAAAATGATGTTATACCTACGTACCTTTTGAATTGGGAAGTTTTTTCAACATACTTTCAAAATATTACTTTTCATGTGTGGTATATTTGGGCATTATATGGACAATTGATTATCTAACTTAACTTTGATAGTTCATATATGACTATTACGTACATGATACTAGCTAAAAAGGTAAATACTCAATGATTTTTCTTTTCTTAAAAATTAGAAGAAAAAATAACTTGTTGTTCTAATTGTCCATATGATGAGTTGCATTGTATTACATAAACAATAAATTATGCCGAACTTTACTTTCTCATTTACTAAAATGTAATAACTATATGTTGATAAATATGCACAATTATTTTGCAAATGCAGAAGTGAGAAAACTTCTGGTCTGCACTGATTGATACTGCTATCATTATTTTTCAACTGACTGAATTATGTAGATATCCTTGTTGATTATTACTTAGTAATATCCTTTTCTTTACATTGGTATTTATTTTTTGGTTCTTAACTGTAATGGTAAATGTTTAAGACTGGCTAAGTTTCTAATCAATTATCATTCAACAAAAATTGTATCAGTAATATTATTTTGCAAAAAACAAAAAATCATATCAGCAATCAAAGGAATTAATTGAGCTTCCCGTGTGTATTAGCACATATATATATAACTTTAGTAATAATATGTTTGGAAAAGCAAAAAAAAATCATATATGTCATACAATTAGACAAACAATAAACATATTCAACCAAGCCAACTATTTCCTTAATGTCTGTATCAATCCAACATGATTTTTTGATTTCTATATTTGTTTGCAGTATGTCATGTTATTTGCCGAAACTTTTCATTTGCTTTCCCTTCCACTCAATTTTGTTAATAAAGACTTTGTTAAACTGATGTATGTAATTATGTTTTATTTCAGTTTAAAGCTGAAAATAGTTTAAGCGACGTTTATTTGTGTACTGGTGTTGTTATGATGTTTAATTTGTTTTGGAGAATAAATTTTTATTTGACTTTTGCTTCCACAATTATGTGGCCTACTTATATCAGTTAGTTTCCCAAACTTTATTTTAGAAATCTTTATTACATTTATCTTTTCTTACACATATTATTACTACTAATTATCATTTTCACTATATTGCATTCATAGTAGTTTTTATGTCATGATTTCACTTTCATAACGATTTTTTTACTTCATTGTATTTGCAACATTTAAAAAACTACTCTCTAGGTTTTAACTATGATTTGCATTGGTAAATATACTCTTATCCACTAAGTCTTTACCCTCTTCTTTTCATTTTTGTTGATGCATGAAGAAAAACTATATGATTTTATAGTTGGAACAGTTGTTTCTGATTGTTTCCATAAGTGTCTTTGTGCTTACATATTCTTCCTCACTTTTCATTTTAATCTTCATTTTGAAAATAATATGTAGTTCACAATTTCAGTTTATCAACATTTGTTATTCTTTAGATTATGTTATATATCTAACATTGAGAAAGAATTTTCTTTCTATTTTTGGCTGTCATTTATGTCCACGCTAAATCATTTTGTAGTCGTTTTGTAACCTAGACTTGAAGACATTCATGTCATTAAGGTTCATTAATGGTTATATTCTAATAGTATTCGACTAGGGACAAAAAAATTGTTCGATATTATAGAAACACTGGATAAATGTTAAGATTTTGCACACTTATAACTTGTACTGTGAAACATCAATTTTTATTCCATGAATTATGTTGAACTAAAACTATATTTACTATTTGACAATCTTACAAACACATGTATATCAAAACATCAGTTTTGAGCGAATCCCATTTTAATTCTAACTTTGTACCACTGGATAAAAATGAATCAAATTCTAAATTAAAAAAATTGTGTATTCATGTTGTTCTTATATATTATTCACTATAAAAATATACAATTCAAATTATTCGACAAGGTTATGTTTGCATTTGCAATAGAAAATACTTTTTGCAGTATTGTTTTCCCTTCTATTAGTCCATTTAATGTTACAAATGAAACTGTCTACGTTACACTGAAAGTACAGTTTTTTCTTCTTTCTACTCCAATTAAGCTTTTTCCTCCCTCAATAATTTTACTGTAATATTACTGTAAAAATGCTACATTCTCCAGGACATTGCGTAATTACTTTATGAAAGCACCTCAACCTTGCTTAGGAAACAAAACAGAATGGTAATAATAGTTGATAATTTTATCAGCACCTATTCTTGGTATATATATGATAGTATAAAGTCTTAATTATTAACAATGGAAGTACTTCGCTCACATCAGAATGGTGCTTCTGCATTTTTAGGTAAAACAAACATAAGAATTTTTTTTAAGGTTGATTATTTCTTCGTAACAAATATATTGGTTGGAAGAAGGTTTTATACTCAATCAAATAAACATAGCAAATTTTCAGGGAAAATTCATCCAATATGTTTAGGCATTTTTATATTTCCTATTATTATTATTTTATTTTAGAGAAATCTTTTTAATTTGTTCTTATGCTCTAGCTTATGATACTAAATGGACTAATTTGTGTACATACAACTTTTTATATCAAAAAATATAGTATTCTAATGTAAACAGCTATAGAACAAATATTTGGATGAGACATATCTACATAGAGACCATTAACTCCATGAGTTAATATACACTATAAAACCAGGGGGAAAAAATCCTTCAAATACTGATAATATTTCACAATACTATATAAATCAAAGATAATTTTGTTTTTTTATCCATTTCTATTTATTTTTTGCGCATTGCGAATGTGAGGATCTCTATTTCATTGTGGACAAAGATTTAAAAATTTGCAATCATTCGTTTAAGATAAAAAATAACATTTTCTGTGGCGATAATTCCATGTTTCACTTTAATTAAGTTTAGTTAGAAGGGTCTAAAAGCCTCCAACCTTTTTTCTGACTAACCGAACCTGTAAAGAAAAGGCTACATCATTTACATGGGATTGGCCATTTGTACCATCTTACTTTACATATACAAATTTTCTTCATCGGTTTTACATGTTTCATATATTTTATATGAGACTTCTATAACCATTATCAATTCATCTGTCTCTTTCACATACGAAAAATTCTTTGATTCCATTTTAATCTTTTCGACGTTGAGGGTATTTTGACGTCTGCGCTAACAATTTAAAATGTACGTTCTTGGTTAAAAACATCACCTGTTGATTTTTCAGACAACTTCAATGGATGACTTTTGCCTTTCAAGAATTTAAAGCTAAAAAGGATAGATATTTTATTATTTACCAAGTACCCCCTTTAAAATTTGTTTCATTTAATATGCATTGTGTAATTTACTAATTTCTGGTAAGCTGCTAATGTCTTTTCTTCGGAGTTAATTTTATAGGTTGGAAAATAACCAATTTTTAACATTTCAAACTTAACCTTCCAATTTAAAATGCAGATTCACACAAATGTTTATGAACTCAAACGCTGGCAGAGATGCTTTCTAGCCCTACCTTCTACAAGGGAAATGATGTGAATACAATAAGCCATTTTGTCACTTTTCATATTTCAGATTACAAAATGGTGTTGGGATGTAAGACGAAAATGCTATAAATATGGATGGAAATTTATTATCTAATTATGTATATGAGTTAAGCGTGGTGCACAACAATAATTTTGATGGTAAGAGTTCTACTTTTGATTTAATTAGTATTCATAAAACAGTTGGACATAATTGGATAAGTCCATTATATTTGGATATATAAAATGCATAACAATGGACTAATAAGCCTTGCTATTTCTTTTGAATCGTAACTTTATTTTGATGATGGAAGTACTTCTGTATGATTTGCGGTTTTCTACCCCAAATGGGACATTAGTTTCAATGATAAATCGAGGACATTAATTGTCTATCGGTAAATGCTTTATCGTACATCTAACTTACGAAATTCAATATGTCAATATATGTACATTAAATAATAATGAAGGTGTAATTAAATAGTTTATATTATGTTATAGTAAGATCTTTTGGAAAATCAGGTACAATTATTTGCAGTTTTTGTTTTATATTCATTAATACAATTTTGGAGGTAAAAGAGAGTAATTTTTTTTAACCATAGTGGGTTATAAAATTTATGCCCAACCTAGGTCAATTTAAAATGTTGCACGATAAATTTGTCTTTATTCTCTCAATTGTAGTCAATGTTCTAAAACACAAAAGGAGTACACGAGGCGTTTTCAGGTCCGTGAGGCGAGGCATAAGCCTCGAAGCACTGAGGCATAAGCCTTTTGGGTAAAGGAAAAGCGCAACATATATACTTAATTTTTAATATGGAGTAACATTAAACTTTAAATAATAAGTAAAAAACATATAAATTAATCTAGCCAACAATAGAAATTAGGAACCAATTAAATAAGGACTGATAAAAATATATATAGTAAAAAAACATAAAAAATACAGTAAATTAAAAAAATGGAACCAATTAAATAAGGACTGAATATTTGACTGATAGGGCAAATGATGGAGTGAAAAGCCTTTGAGGCGTACGTTTTTTGCGTTTTTCATGCCTCAATGGGCTGAGGCGTACATTTTTTTGCGTTTTTCACGCCTCAATGGGTTGAGGCTTAAGCCTCAAAGGTAAAACGCCTCATGAGTTGCACCTCAAGGCGTTTTTGCTCACGCCTCGCCTCGAGGCGCGCCTCAGGTGCGTTTTTTAAAACTATGATTGTAGTTGATATACTTCCATTATTTTACTTGATATCGTCCACTTATCAATTTCTTAGTTGTTTCATGTTTGTGAATGAAGTGTGCACTACAGTTGGCAGAATCAATCAGCACATATTTTTAAGACAAAATTCCATGAGTATTGTGTACCTCTGTTTTTCAATTATGTATTGTTTTTTCATTGTTTTCTGAGTCTAAGCCACTTTCTTATTGAAAATATAAATTTATTCCAAAACATAATTCTGAATTTACTTCAGGTGTTTGCTTGCAAGTCTAAAGATGAAATATGTTGTATTTTTTTAAATGTGCTTATGGTTGAGTTTACAGTTAAAATACATACTGGCCTTATTTTTCATTTTCTATTTACTGTTACCAAGAATCATTTAGCGTGTAGAGTACCTATTCAAATACACCATATTACTTAGGACTATTTTTATATTTTTCTTACACATAACAAACATATGTTTCTCATTCTAACATAAAATTAATTCATGTTTATATCAGTCAGAGCCAGTTTATAGATTTGTTTATTTTCTTTTTCCGTTGAGAATTGATAAAATAAAATATATGTATATTAATAAGCTTTGAGAGAATGAAATGGAACTGTAGTTTACAACATTCAAACTATTTTTCATTAGTATTATAAAACTTTGTTTCCTATAGAATTGATGTCAAATAAGATCCAGTTGTTTTTATCCTTCATCACATTAATTAATTTTCAACAATGTTCCATGTATCGCGTATCAACTTAATTGTTCACATGACCCAATATCAGCATATAACAGCGTGATTTCATCACATTGAATTCAAATACTTTACTATTTGTGATTTCGGTACATGATAACTCTCCGTTAATGTGGCTGGAATGTTATTTCAATTTTAATATATCGATATTTAGAGATTATGACGTAGGTACCTCGCCATTTGCAATGGTTATATTGTAATAGATATATAAATTAATAATTTAATATAACAACTTACCTTTACAACTATTGAGATTCAATATTTGTTTTCTCCATGTTGAAGAGTTAAAAAACTTATATAGATGAATTGTTTACAAGTGACAAATCACTTAATTATGGTCATGTAAGTTAATAATTTGAAACATCATTTCATATCGGTAATCAGTAGGATATGGATGGCATCCTAGATTATTACAGCATAATAGTCTATCATTTTTTATTATGCATATAGATTGCAAGATTATGCAGAACTTCAGACAATATCATTTTATCAAGAGTTGGCCAAATGGTCATGACTACTATCTTTTTGTAGGAAATATAATGAAACCACATGCTTTTTATCACTATTATTTTTCGTAAGATTTAAGAATAAGTATGTATTTTATTACTAAATTACTCTTTGTTTCAGGCATTGAAAATGTAGATGTTAACAAAAAATAAAGTACAGTGGGATATGTAGAGGCAAAAATGGTGATAAAAAAGTGCAATCTGCTGGGGAAAAAAGCTGAAGTATAGCCATATGCGCCATATAATCTGGTGAGTCGTCCATATGCTGTGGGTGCTTATTACAAAAGAGCTCCTTTCGGTTACGTTATAAAAGTTAAACTGTAACGACTTAAAAATTTCGATGTTTAAATATAAAGTAAATTAAGTATTTAACGTTAATAATCAAAATTTATATTTGAAATTTTACTTAGTATTTGGAAGTCTAGTTTATTTCAATTTGGTTTTGAATTAATCTGGTATGTATAAATTTAATTTCGATATTTGAATGTTATGGATTTAAATTTAATTTTATAATATTATTAATACATGATTTTAAATTTATTTCCAATAAATGACAATTTATGATAGGATGAATGATGATTTATAACAAAGGAAAAGTTTGTCAAATTGTATGTATGTTTGAAATCATTAAATTTGAACAATTGTTTATAAAAGGAAATTTAGTAGTCGAATCCTTGATTTGTTTAAAGACTTATTACATGAACAAATACGATAATCAATATTTAAATCAACATTTTAATTTAATTCATTAGAAGAAATTGTAAAGAAATTAAATGTCAACGATATATATAACATATGTTTAACTAGCGTGGTTAACGAAATTTATGGTAACATTAATAATCTAATAAATTATACATGTACATTTCTCAATATAAGTATATTTTTAAACCTGGGTTTGAAATGATAATCGTGAAATAATAACCATAATAACGTAGAAACGGTTTGACATGTGAATTTACTCCTACTTTAAATTGGATCGAAATTTGAACTGCGTACATTTAAGGTTAATTAAAGGAAATTCTAACAGTATGGAAATATAATTCTATTCTTAAATTTTGCTGCAAACATAAATTATTAATAAGCAATATGATTATCAGATCTTGAACATAATTATTTTGCATAAAATGATTTCGGGAATGTATAAGTTTAAATGTCAATGTTTGTTTGTCAAATTTGGGGATCGCTGTTCGTTTAAATATTTTTTTTTTTAAATGTTTAGCGGTTTGCAAACTGAATTTAATTCTGATTGGTAATGAATCTAAATTAATTGACATACGATGGAAATAATACGAAGAAATAAACGGTTACTTTGGAAACTAAGAGAGCAGATTCGGAAAGGATGAATCAAAGCACCTATTAATTCAGAAAATAAAATAAAGTTGAATACATTTCAACATATGTTATTTTAAAATTTAATATTATTAATGCACCTACCAATAAACGCGTTCAACATACTTTATTCTTTGTGTACATTTATGTTAAACAATTTTCGAGATTTGCTTTTGACGTTACTCAGTATATAAAAAGGCACCGTTTTACCGATAGCAAAGAAACCGATGCTTTCATTAAAACCCCTTGATTAATTCTCCAACTTTCACGTAACCATTAAAATATATAAATGAAAAGCTGCTGTCATTCCACTCCAACAAACAAAATAAGAAAGGCTAAATAAATGGAGACCTATAATACTCCATCTCAAACCCATCATTTTAACTCTTCACCGAGCCTTTCCCTTGCCTGAAATTCGTCCGCACGTAGCCCAGCGGCATCACCTTTGTCCGAGACGAGCGCTGCCTCAGATTCAAACCCAATCGAACCCGCACCTCTCCGTTCGTCTGTGTGTGAGTCGCCGCCTTCGCCATCCAAGTCCTCTCGAGTTCAGCCGCTGCCATGCCGTCATTATGTCCAGTCCACTGCGATTTAATGTAAGTGTACTTACGATTAAACTTATTTGCAACCTATGACACTTCGATGTCCACTGAGTATAATTAGTTTGTGGTTGTCTTTCTCTTGCATTCTTCTATCTCGTTGGCATGCCTGGGCTAAGATCCATCCTTATTTGCTGATTTGATCATAAATTTGTTACCTTACACTCACATTTGATGTTACATGCTATAGTATTAATTCCGATTGCTTTAGTGTGCCTTCTAACATTTATAAAGTACATTGCAGTGTTTGAATCCATTTAGGGGGAACCAATATTCTGTTGCATATACAATATTTTTGAAGTATTAGATTTAGCTTTAAAACAACCACATATGTATCACTGCATGTTAGAAACATACCGCACCTTGTTTTCGTGACTTGTTACATCACGCCGATATTTATGATGTCGATGTAAAATTTTACATACATAGGCTAAAGTACACTTATACGGCCATGTTCATTTTAAACTGAAACTGTATCCATTTGTTTATTAATCATGCTGCCTTCATTTCTCGGAAACCATGAACTCCACGCCTTGGTTGCACTTTGTTGCTTTTGCATGTTACATTTCTTTGCATTTGTGGTACCGCATCTTGGGCTGAAAATGTTTTACTATTAATTCTTAGTTATTCTTATCTATTTTGGAAACTTGATGGCAAACTTACATATATGTTGTTTTAGACCGCATAGTCATATACATGGGTTTAACAGGAAATGAGAAATAGTTTGATGGTTATAGATATGTGAATGGTGGTTTGGAAGTTTTTTATTTATTTTTATTTTTATTTTGGGTGACAGTTGGACTAACTTAATGGTATGTATGAATCTTTCCTTACTTAAATTGCATACGGCCTGCACTACCTTGGGAATGGCATTTATACATTTTGAAACTGAGACCCCTCAAATTCACCTCTTTGATTATTCAAGTTAAGCCTCACTGAGTTCTTAAATATTTATGTTTACACATTATTATACCTGTTGTTTGGCCTTAAGTGCTTTCAAAATACTCATGCATGCAACAATTGATTTAATTCATTTGCATGCAATTAATTCCATTCATGTATTTGCATTTGACCAACCCCCGGTTGTTTTGGAAAAAGTCATGCATACAGTGGTTTATTTGATTCATTTACACGCAATTAATTCCAATTCATTTCATTTGCATGCACTGATTCAATTCATTTTAATTGCATGGATTGTTCAATTAGATTTACTTGCATATCTATTGTTGTCTTGCATATTTTATTTCATGCATGTAAACTTCTTTGTTTCATGGTAGCAATTCGACCATTATGGACATTTATGTTGTATTAAAATTGACAAATTAGATATGTCATTTATGTTGCATTAAAATTGACAAATTAGATAAGTCATTTATGTTGCATTAAAATTGACAAATTAGATAAGTCATTTATGTTGTATTAAAATTGACAAATTAATCATGTCATTTTTTATTGAAATTAGAATTGATAAAATAATCTTGTCATTTTTGTTATATTAACAAGATTATCATTTTAGTGTTTATCGAATTGAGCTAACTTAAAATAAGTTTAATCCTGACTCGGGTGTTTTGTGTATTTTGCATGGGACTCGGGTCGGGTCCTAAGTGTTCCAGGCTTAGAAAATTTCAGCTCGCAACGAAGTGGAGTGGCATGTAAAGACGCATATGGCGCGCACCCAACAAAACTATAAATCTTTTATTTATTTAAAAATTCATGTAATGTACTTATAAAATCTTCCGTTGTATGAATATTTTGTACAACTCTGATATTATTTGTATAAAAATTTCTTCCGCTGCAAATATTGTGTCTGTGATTCTATGTTTATTCTGTTTAAACTTGATAAGCTAAATAATAATCTGTCTTTTGGAACGTTTTGAGTTGGTTTAAATACCAACTTAAAGCGGTAAAAAGGCAGGTTGTTACATAAACTGCTCTGGAAGTTCATAATTCACAGTTCCAAGTCAAGTCAAGCATATGTCCCTACCCTAACACCTGCTTTGTAATTTTATTTCAGTATGGATCTTCGCCTTTGTACTACGTCCTATTTGTGTTTTTTTACTGGTTTATAACTTTTCAGTTGGGTCATCATTGCTGCAAAGATAAATAGTAGCTACAATGTACTTTCCTATTTCTATTCCCATTTTGGTTTGTTCAGCATATAATGTACGCCCTGTTTGGGTTAATACATTTTTTTCCTGTACAACTGAACCTAATACACTTTTATTGTACTAAAGGTTGTCCTATATGTCAAAACTAGATTATTCTTTAACTCCTAATATACTTATTTTTCTCATTTTCTTTAAATTAAAACCACATCTAGTAACAATTGTCTGTGTAACATACTACCAAGGTTTTAAATCTCGGATATCGCTTGTGTTTCGTCTCGGGGATTTTATTGACTCGGTCTCGTATCGGGAGAGATCTCGGACGAGATGAGTTTAACTCGGGAGTTCGTCTCGGATTTTCATCTCGGGTCTGAAAGTTCATATCGGAACAATCTCGGGGTACATGATATGTTAAAAATGATATTTTAACAAAATGATTTTTGTGAATGCTATCAAAAACATAGTAACTTAAACTTAAAATGCAAAATAACTTTATAATTCTTTATTTTGCAAAAGATCATTCATACTTTAAATCGTAATATGCTTAAAACAGGAATATTATTAGACAGGAAACATTAAAAGGATCCAAAACATTAAAAAAATTAGCATAAATAGACAATAAAATACATAATTTCATAAGTAACATGTATGTAAAAAGATGAATATGAAAATCATAAGCATTGTAAAACATATACGAACATACAATATAGTCATTTAACATGCTAAATGTAAAATAACAAAAGATTAATATAGCTAGATTTGAGTTTTTTATTACAGTTCTAGTTCAGGCACAAATTTAAATTTTAACCAAAAAAATTAAGATCTAGGACGATATTCTAGTATTTCGTCTCGGTCGATATATTGTTCGATATTGCAATATCTCGGGCGATATATTCGAAAGGAGATTTAGAATGATATTTATTGTTTCGTTTCGGTAGGAGCCCAAAACGAGATCTCGGAGGAGATCTCGGGCGATATTTGCGAGATTTGAAACAGTGCATACTACCATGCTTAACGGAGTTGACTGAAATACTCATTATGTTGCTTTATAGGTAGAAAAGCATTTACCGCCTTGAAAATATTTACTAACCGATTGGCTTTTCTTTCATCCAATGATTTAATTGGGAATTTATTCATTCTATGGGTATATACCAATTTCCTACTCATTTCACTCTAAGATCTATTTTTTTCCACCTTTAAGCATTGTAAAAAATATATGCGTTTGTGATCAAACATTTGATTTAAATTTTATACTTACATGGACTTAAAACCAAATGTCTTTCAAAGTAAATTTTGATATGTTTACAGGTACAAACTTGAAAACTTTGCGCATACACACACACATGTCTATGTACACACACGCGTTTGTGCGTATATAATGTACGTATATATGATTTCTGCGCATTTACATCCTAATAGAATAAAAACACATATTCCTTCATTCTATAAAAAAAATATTTTCAATATTTTATTTTAAACAATTTTGGACATTATTTGGTTATCGTCAATGCTCGTGCACGTAGCACGGGCCATGCACTAGTATATTAATATATGATAATTATGAGATCATATAACTTAGAGATGTATGTAAAAAGATGTCATGAGATGTTCTCAACCTTGTAACTTTTGGTTATCCATAATATTACAACGACTCTTCCAAAGTGGACGTAGGTCTCTTCTGAGACCGAACCACAATAAACCTCTCGTGTTATTTACTGCTTTCCGCTCTTATTTTCCGCGTGAAACTATAATTCCTAAGTAATTGGAATCTTGGGTATTTACTAAATTTTTTGTCATCAACAATGTTGAAACCCCAAGTCACATAACAAAAGCTTCAAAGAGAGTGTCTCCTTTGTTGCCTCCACCGCGGCTATCAACTCCGCCTCCAGAGTGGATAAAACAACTACGATTTACAACCTCGATCTCTAACTTATGATCATCCCACCAAGTGTGAAGATATATCCGGAGTTTGACTTTCTCTGATCCCTATCACTGGCATCGTCTGAATTGTAATAACCAACCAAATTGCAACTCTTTTCCTTACTACTACTAATGACAATTCCATGAGATGTTGTACCTTTCAAGTATCTTAAAATAAGCTTGAGTGCTTCCCAATGAGATTTTCCCATATTAGCTAAGAATTGGCTAACCACCCCCAATGACATTTGCAATATCACGCCGTGTACACACCATGGCATATGTCAAACTACCAACCACACTTGCATATGGCACCACTGCCATATAAGCCTAGTCAGTCTCTTCGATAGGGAATCGTTGACTCAAAAGCTTCACATGCAAAGGTAAAGGTGTATTCGACGCCTTTGCATTCTCCATACTAAATCAGCAAAGCATTTTCTTTACATACTCATTTTGAGTCGACTTCAGCTCAAATTTTTTTGGCCCCTTTCAATTTCTATGCCCAGTATCTTCTTAGCTTCCCTAAGGTCTTTCATTTCAAATTCCGCTTTGGATCTCAGTTTTAAATTGTTAATTTCTGCCTTGTTCTTTGAAACTATGAGCATATAGTCCATGTACAAGAGTAAACACACCCAAGAATCATTTCCCATCTTCTTGAAATATACACAAGCATCTTTGATGCTTCGATTGAAACCACTTTCAAGCATGAAATGGTCGAACCTCTTGTACCATTGTCGGGATGATTGCTTCAGCTCTTATAGCGATTTTTTAACTTGCATGCCAAGTTTGACTTACCATCTACCATAAATCCTTCCAGTTGCTCCATGTAGATGTTTTCGTCTAAGTCAGCATGCAAGAAGACGGTTTTCACATCAAGCTGCTCTGACTCCAAGTCGTGAATAACAACTATAGCAAGTAATATCCAAATAGAAGTATGGCGCACAACCAGTGTGAATATCTCATCAAGTTCCTTTCCCTTCCTTTGTGCAAACCCCTTTTCCAGTGTCCTAGCTTTGTATCTTCCATCGTCCTTTATCTTATATATCTATTTGCACCCAGTTTCCTAGTTTCCTTTAGGAAGTAGAACCAACACCCAAGTTTGGTTCTTCATCAACAATTGCATCTCTTCCTCTATGGTACAAATCCATTTCGAGCTATCACTCGATTTCATGATGCCATCAAGGTCCATCGGTTCATCTTGGACTACATAAGCTCATAGTCCAACCTATCACAAAAGATTAAGTAATTCTAATCACCATACTTCTCGGGTGGCCTTATAAAATGATGACCAACCCAAGTAGCAATACCATCACTCGGACTTCTTTCGTCTCCACATTGAGTCTAATCCTCTCTGGGATTATGTACATCACCAACACTACTATAGGGACTATGTGATCTTCCATCAACCGCTTCTTCCCTACAAGGATCTCCAATAACTCTACTCTATTTTCTCCTTGGATAAAATGTGGTAATGACCTCATTCCCCATGAACCAAATTCTCAAAGTTCAGTGAGCCATTACTCTCCTTGAACATAGCCAACTCATAAAAATTAACATGACGAGGTAATCTAGCTTCTTCGTTTTTGGACTCCAAATCTGATACCCTTTCACTCCGTCCTCATTACCAAGCAAAATCTCCTTGGAAGCTCTAGGCTTAAGTTCATCACCTTGATCATGCACATACACGGGACATCCAAAGACATGAAGATAGCTCAAGTAAATGGTCTTTCCCTTTAACACTTCATTCGGAATTTTGTTTCCAATAGCCGAGCATGGAATTTGATTCACAATATGCACTGCGGATGATAATGCTTTGGCCCATAATTCCTTGGACAAACCAGATGTTATTCTTAAGCATTGAGCTCTCTCAAGTAGAGTACAGTTCATCCTCTCTGCAACCCCATTTGATTGCGGATCTTCCGATGTAGTAAAATGCCTTCGAATACTATGATTCTTGCAATAATCTAAGAATTTTCCGAAAAATACTCCCTACCATTGTCGTACCTAAGAAACTTCAAAGACCTACCACTGTCATTCTCAACAAGTACCCTCCATTCTTTGAACTTAGCAAAAGCCTCCGACTTGGCCTTCATTACATACACCCAAACTTTATGAGAAAAATTATCTATGAAAGCAATATAATACCATGCTCCTCCTAAAGAAACTACTGGTGCTGGCCCCCAAGCATCTGTGTGCACATACTTAAGAACTCCTCTCAAATCTTGTTTTCCTTTACCGAATGTTACTTTAGCTTGATTCCTTATGACACACTCTTCACAAAACTCCAATTTGTTGTATCTTTCTCCACCACTCATCTCCTTTTTTCCGAAGAATATCCAAACTCTTCTTCGAGACATGACCCAATCTCAGATGCCACAACCTTGTCGCATAGAAGACACGAGAACTATCGATGCCTATTAAAGTTTCGCCTTCAACGGTCACTCCTTGAAGCAAATAAACTCCACTAGCTCTAGCACCTTTAATAGCCACAAGCACCCCCTTGGAAACACTCAAGCTATCACTCTCAATGGAAACCTTGCATACTAAAGAATCTAGCTATCCCAAAGAGACAAGATACTTCCTAAGTCTCGGAGCATAGCGCACATTGGTGAGAGTATGAACCACTCCGTCAAACATCTTAATTTTCACAGAACCAAGGCCTTTCGACTTACACATAACACCATTACCCATAACAATTGCATTTCTCTCCTTGTCGACATAACAAGAAAAAGAATTCCTATTAGGCGTCATATGATAAGATGCCCTCGAATCGAGCACCCAATTCGCTACCCAAAACATCTGATTCTACCGCCATTAAACATCCATGACTCCTTCAACAACACCTCTCTACACTGGTACGGATGAAGAAGCTACTTCCTTCTTTGCCTTCTCCTTGTCTAGACACTCATTCTTCTAGTGACTAAGCTTTTTACAAATATAACACTTGCCTTTCCTTTCCTTTGGCTTCCCTCTCCAATCGAGATTTCTAGATTTGGAACACCCCTTGTTCTCCTTCTTCAGACATTTCTCCTTCTCCATAAACAAAACCTTGACTATTACAGACACTACTACTTCCTACACTCAACTTCTTCATTATATACCACTTCCTTACTAAGAAGACCCGTCTTAACATCATCCAACGTCAATGTATCCCGACAATGATTAGAGAAACCTGTAAAGTGGTCAAGTATTGAACACAACAATATCATTGCCTTCTTCTCTTCCTCAATCTTCAAATCTACCACCTTCATCTTAATTAGAAAATCATCAAACACATTCAAGTACACCTTTAGCGAAGTTCCTTCTTTCATCTTATAGGTGAAAAACATTCGCAACAAGATCAAACAATTAGTGAGTGACTTATTTATGTGTAACTCCTCCAACTTCTCTCAAATACCCTTAGCGGTCGTCTCACCACTAATTTAGGGAATAACATTCTCTCCCATAGCAAGTTGAAGTGTAGTAAATTCCCACTCTTCCATTTCCTCTCTCTGTCTCTCTCAACATCCGAGATGTCCGCTGGCAACAAATGTGAATCAAACACTACTCGATGCACCCAATTTCTCCTTAGAACCGCTTTCATCTTCCATTGCCAAATTTTAAAAGCATTATGACCATTCCACTTATCTGTAACCAATTTTGATCCTGATGTTGCATATGATCCACGCACATACGCTGCTCTTCCACTTGAACCAACCACTGAGGTACTATTTGTATATGATTCCAGCATTTCTACAACCACCTAACAACACCTATACGTTGATAGCAAATATTGGGAGAAAAAAATATGGCTGGGAACACTCAATCCAATCACTGACGCAATAAAAAAACAAGCTAGATAGTGCATACACAACCAATTTATGATCAAACCAACCTATGATGATTCAAATTCGATCACAAGCACAAAACAAGCAATATAAAGAAACGATAAAAATGAGCTAAACTGCAATAAGATTTGAAGTTGTTCCACTAACAATTTGTTAGTGCGCATCCACTTTGAGAGAGGGTTTTTATTATCACTAAATGAGAAGAGTACAAGAGATTGATTATAATGGTCCAATATTCAATGAAGAATATAAGTTTGTGGAGATTAGAAGTGAAGAAACAATTAGGACTGTCAAACCCTAATTAATGGAGGACTAAACCCTTGCTTTGACAGATTAGTCAATCTAAAATATTTGTTACATTTGAGAAAATAGCTTATATGCTTGTGTAGGAGCCCCAGGCAAATGTCTGCAATGCCCCTTGTAAATCACAAATCAACCTTAGATTCCAAGGCGTGAAAACATCTCAGGTTTCGATTCAAATGTCTAAATCTAAATTTCAAACTTCTGAAATTACATTCTGGATTCTCCCTTGCTTGTTTCATACGTCTACGACAAAATTTCAAATGTCTGAATGGCTTCCCAGACATCTGAATGACTATTCGGGATAAGCACAATCTGATTTCAGACATCTGAATTTATTTTCAAACGTCTGAAACTATTCCCAACCAAATCTTCCTGCCTTTTTTGCCATATCTTCGACATATAAGCTCTAATTTGCGAACTATCTTCTCTTACATGAAGCTACTTCCATCCTCTTCAATTCTGCTATATAGTATTGTAAAATTTAACAAAAACTTGATTAAATGGCCTAATTACACCACATAGGACTTAAATACTAGAGCTAACTAAACTTAGCTAGTGAAAAGTCCAGCATTTTCACCTATAAATAACCTTTCAGGAAGACTTCTTCCTTATTTTTTTTTATTAGCAAAAATAGTGGAAAAAAAGATAAACTAGCTATAACTCTTTTTTCAACCTCCAAATCAATATTCTAGAACTAATGTGTGATTTAAATCATGTCTACAACAGGTAATCTAAATGAATCGCAGGTTAAATCCATTCATGTTCTCATTTTTGAGATGATATCTTAATGTTAATGGTTCCATGAGCAATTCAACCTGTTAAAGCTCAAATATGCATTTGATCGTTGCAATTCTTGCCTCAAACCTAATTTGAGGGTTCCCTCACACAAATTCTAACTTGTTTCAATTATGTATTATTTTTTATTTTCCTACAAAATCTGAAGTTTCATTGAATTTGCTCATATGAGTTTCTTATGTTCATATGAGTTCCACTATTCATATTCTGACTGAAAACCATTTCGGTCATAACTTTCACGTTATTGATCCAAATCCCAAATTTTTTGAAGTTCTGGAATCTCTAATATTTAAGATACAACTTTGGTGTTTCGGATTTTGTGCGATTTCGATGTTTACCTAGTGAAAAATGAGTTTTTCCTCGCTTCCCTATTGTTGATAGATAGGCGATACATATTCAGGCTGAAACCATTTCGATCGTAACTTTCACATTATTGATACAAATTCAAAAAATTTGAAGTTTTCGAATCCCTATAATTTAATCTACAACATTGGTGTTATAAGTTTTGCGTGATTTCGATATTTACTTGGTGAAAAATGGGTTTTTCCTTGCTGCCCTGTCGTTGGTAGACAAGAGGAACATATTCAGGTCGAAACCATATCAGGCATAACTTCCACGTTATTACTTGGAATCCAGAAATTTTTGAAGTTTTGAAAATCCCATAATTTAAGCTACAACTTTAATGTTTTGAGTTCTCTATGATTTTGAAGTTAATTTGTTCGAAACTGCTTTGTACCGCTGTCTCGAGTGCAAAATAAACAATTATTCTTTTGTGCTTCTGTGACACGTGCATCAACTTTTATATATCATTTTCGAAACGTTTTAAGTATGGAAATATAGTTTCGAAAACAAGGTATTTTTTGATAAGGATTTATAAATATATATTAGAAATCTTATTTTAATAAGAATTTCCAAATTTTCCAATTTCAAAGATATGTCCATGAAACTATATTATTTTTCAAACTTTTTTCTTAGGTATGTTTTAATATAAGAATCACACCTATGTGCACCCTTCAAAAAGATGTTTTGATGATTGAATGATGTCGTAAACCCTACGGTATGTGACGTGATGTTATACGATATTTATTCATCCCAGGTCAATTTGATTGAAGCAAAGAGCCTCAGTGCTTCTAAATGTTTCGATGATTTCTTGGGATTTTCTATGTTTTCTAGTGTGAAGTTTATAGTGTGTGAACCGTTACGTGAGAACATTTGGTATGGTACAACAATTTCCACTTTTTAGTTATCATCTAAGAGTCTGTGACACATTTCTATGTGACTTCCAATATTAGACCTTCGGGTCAACTCTGTGTGGACTCTATATGGCTCTTCGGGTCAATCCTGTATGGCTTTATGGACTTTCGGGTCATTCAGGTACCCCTTCTATGTGACATAGTACTGGCCTGGCTTTAAGCCATTCTGTGTGATAGCACGTGCAGACATAGCTTTGGCTTACCACTCTGTGATGGATCCATAGTCTATGTTTCATGTTTCTTGGAGATTTCATTTGTGATTTTAAACTCTTATATGTAATGATCGGGAGGAATTCAACTCCCGAATTTCGATAGTAATACTTAATCCTGTATTACTTGCCAAATTCCAAGTATCGAAAACACCAAATAGTTAATAGAAAGAAATTAGAGGGTGAGAAATATATAAGAAAGATTAGAATAGAAGAAAAATAAGAAGAAAAAACTAACCAACAACACAGTCTCACATCACAATAGAATAAAATATAATATAAAAATGAATCTTTATTGAGAGCTTGAAATAATACTTACAATTATCAGAGTACAATGGACATCCAATACATGTAGATAGTTATAACAGTTTGTCCCCATATACAATACAGCGGAGTAATATCTAAATATATATCATACGTCTGAACTTCAATGGAAAAGCTAGAGGAATTCAGACGTATGATATATATTTAGATATTATTCCGCTGTGTTGTATATGGGGACAGGCTATTATAACTGCCTAGATGTATTGGATGTTCACTGTACTCTGGTAATTGTAACTATTATTTCAAGCTCCCAATAAAGATTTATTTCTGCATTATATTTTATTCCGTTGCGATGTGAGGACGTGTTGTTGGTTAGTTTGTTTCTTTTATTCTAATCTTTCTTTCTTATCTTTTTCAAACCCTCTAATTTCTTTCTATTACTATCCGGTGTTTTCGATGCTTGGAATTTGGCAAGTAAAATGGAATTAAGTATTACTGTCAAAATTCAGGAGTCGAATTCCGGCAGGTTGTTACATTATCAAAGTTCCACGAATATACGAATCTATGGTTTAGTGATGTTAGTGAATTCGTGTTTTTGTGGCTCTATCTTGAGAATATCCAAATTATTCCTATAAGCATTTTACAGGAATTTAACCTTGTAGTGTATTGTAGCACTTCATTCCTTCGTGGCCTAAAGGAATATCCTCCTCAGTGATTATTTACTTAATGTACTTATATAATTTATATTGTTTCAAGTTAGACTAACCCGTAAGTGTCTGTTGGGTCAGATCCGGTTACATGTTAGGTTTATATGCTTCATGTTTTACTTGGATATCCTACTTTACCTTTTTGGGGATCACATAGTTTTTGGATTCCATCTTGTCTAGTCTTATGGACATGATGATGATGATGTATATTTTGTGGGGTTCTGATGTACACATATTTATATTTTGAGTAGTGATTATCAGACTTTTAGTTATATGATGTAACATACATAATGCATATATATATATGTAGAGTCGTGTTTGTTGTTTTGTATTCTGTATTTGATATTATACTATGTTGTTTTGAATAAATCCTGAAGCCACCGTAGTTGTATTGGATAAGGATTAGATGTATCGATAGAATAAAAAAACTCAACATGTTTAATACTTATTCAATATAATATTACGGATGGTCGCTCCTATTATGCCCCTATTCTCATATTAGCAGACAAATTTTCTAGTTAATACTTGTTGCTAATATAGATCTCAGGGCGGAGCATTACTTTTTTTTCATATTAATCCCTTCTTTGAAACTTATATCTCTATTTTCGGTCCATTAGCTACGTCACCACCTCAACGAATTATTAAATTTATAAATGTATTTTCTCTTGATTTTTTCTTTCATACTCGAGAAGTTGTACATTATATGACTCACTTGTGAGAAAATACGACTATAATTTTACAAGCGAGGCACTATTGATACATATCTAACATAATATGAGATTCCCAGTCCAATATCTTTCGTCGTCAAGCTGTGGTACTATGTATTGGGGTACTTTCATATTTCCTTACATGAAATTGTGAACATACCCATGTTTATCAATGAATAAAAGGTTAGTTTTCATATTTATTGCAAAAAACAATACAATTTATTCATCTAATTTACAAGTGCAGCAAAACCCATGTTCATATATAGCTTAGGTTCACACTGATTAGTATGGAATATCATGTAATATACTAATATTAATAACATATACAAAGGACCAAAATTTTGATTTAAGAGCGAAAAACATTTTTGTCTAGTATTTTTGTAAGGCTTCGCTTGAGTATTCCACGTTAGTTTTATTAATCTTAATACGACTCTATTTCCAAGAGTTAAAAAATTAATGATTATGTGTTCATTGAAGCTTTAGTTTTGGGTGTTTTTAAAATTCATTTAAAAATGATGTGTAGTTTTGAATTTTAATCATTTCTTTCAATCTATCAAATCGACGGTCATGGTTATTTTTGCAAAAATCAACTCAACCCCTTCACCCCAATCTATTTAAACAAAATTTTCAGTGCTTCAAATCTTACAATGTAACTTCAATTTTGTATTTTCTAACTCATAAAGATTTTTTTTATTGTTTTATAGTTGTGAGTTTCATTCGTTTTCTTTGAAGAAAAATATGGATTCTAAATATTAATTGTGAAATAAATTTTGTTTTGATATTTTATTTCTTGTTGAAACCATATTTATCAAAAAAAATGGTTCATTTTCAAAATATAACTTATTATAAATTTTGACGATCATATTCAAAGCCTAAAACTCTCTCAAAGCAATATTACAAAACTCCACTGGGACCTAAATGATATTGTAATTATAATGTTTTGAATTAAAAAGGTTGTAAATAAAAGCGTAAAGTATGTGTTATTTTTACTAAATCATAATCACCGCATATGTACATGTGTACAAACTACAACACACACACACACACACACACACACACACACACACACATATATATATATATATATAATTTAGTCCATATTTTTAGAAAATTCAGTTTAAAAATAATGAAAAAATCACGTAAATTCTTGTTTAAATAAAACACGTAAACGCGAAAAAAACCAGATCCAAAAAACATCAAACAAGGCGTCAAAAACAAAAAAAAACATAAAAACAACGCAATTGTAGTTTAATGCATAATAGTATGAAAGTATTGTATTTTCCTGCATACATCTGTGCACGTTTTCAACTCATGCATTTGCGCTTGAAATTTTTGCATACATCTATGTAAGTACTACGTAATATTGGCATACAAGTGTGCAGTAATTCACCTACGTAAATATCAGTTTAAAATTCTGCATGAAATACTTGCATACGTGTGTGAAAGTATTCCAGTTAGTTGCACACATGTATGCATGTTTCGGTCCAGAATTTCTGGAGGAAGCAGCATATGCAATAATGGCATACATGTATGCAACTATTGGCCAAATTTGCATACATATATGCAACTTTTTTTTTCGCGGACTTCCGAGAATATTTGCAGATTTTAGAATTTTATTTTTTATGTGGTAGCGCCTAAAATTTTGGTTGAAAATAAAAAAAGGTGGAAGTTTTTAGCACAGCAGGCGCGGAAGTCAGAAAATGAAGGAGCAGCTGTTAAAATAGGGACAGGGTTTACATTTCAAACATGACAGGGATGTGAAATGTATTTTAAACTGTAACATGGACCTGTAAAATACGCACCCATAAAAACATACATACATACATATATATATATATATATATATATATATATATTATGGAAAACTCTATTTAGACACAAAGTGAGGACACAAAATTTTACATAATAAATCTCAAGCACTGGATTCTCCCATGAATTTCACTCTCCACATAAAGACAAACAAATCCAACGGTGAAGGTTTTATGTCCAAATAGTCGGTCCATATATGTGTGTGTGTGTGTATATATATATACACACACACACACACACACACATATATATATATATATATATATACACACACAGAGAGAGAGAAATGAGCGTTCAATGGCACCCCCAAATAGTGCAGCACCCCTTTAGCCTCCTTAATTTCCACCACACATTCTCGTTTCTCTCTTCTTCTACTAATTCTCTCTCCCCCACTAACTTATTTAACTATAAATGGGTGACTCTTCTTCATGTGCAAAAGGGGTGCCAAGAATTTGGGGTGCCATATAAACCCCCTTATATATATATATATATATATATATATATATATATATATATAACTTAACACTGCTGTTAAATACCATTGTTCATTATAATTATTATTTAAGTTACGCAAACTTTAAAAGATGTTTCTCATGGTATAAAATGGTGTATAAGATATTTCTCTTATGTATGCCTTAGTTGTATTGACTATTATTTTTGTGGATTTAATGGAATGCCTGGATCTAGCCACCGAACGATTATAATAAACTTACCAAAAGAGAACAATAGTAATATCAAACCATTAAATAAAACAATAATAGAGGATCAAATCGATCTACACCTACGATTGGCAACCATTATTTATCTCTTCTATATAAGAGGATATAAGAGAGAATTACAATCAAATCGTTGAACCATAATTGCAGTCATGAAGCTGACATAAAACCCCAAACTGGATGATCAATTTCACCGACAAAATAGCCTACCCTGATTATAAATTAGATTTTTTTTTCTAATATGACCGATAAATGGAACATTGCAAGATGGAGAATGGTTTAATTAAGTTTGGAGTTCGTTAGCCTAACCCAAACATTGCAACCTGAATTAAGCCCAACTATAAGAAAAAAAAATGGGAGAATTCAAAATGGAGTTAATTAGCCTAAGACTACTAACAGAAAAATAGTGTGAAAGACAAAATTAACAAAAAAGTCATCCATGAGGACAAGGGGCAAAAAATTTAATTACAATAGAAAACTTTATTGTAAAGTATGAAATGATAGTGGCCGCCTGAATTCCTCCCTTTACATTAAAAAGTTTTCTTATAGTTAAAATTTTAGCCTTTTGTCATTTTGAATAATTTTTTGTTAAGTTTGTCCTTGTTCCTAAAAGCCCCGACTACTAAATATTATACATTTTCCTCACCAAGCTATCACCTACTAAACGTAGGTGGTGATAAGTCAGTCTACGATATTTGTTGCATAATACATAGCAAGTTGTACATCAAAACATATCAAGATTGATACTTGAGTGCATGTCGATTTTCCCGTAGGTTTAGATGAGTAGGTACGTGTACCTCACACAATAACCCTAATCAATCTCCTATTCCTTTCGTTTTAAAGATCTCAATCTTACTTTCAACGTGACATATTTTATATTGCATAATTCCAAAGGTAAGTTTCCTTGCATATTCTACTAGTGGTAACTGTGAATACATAACAGATTCAGTTCAGTTTAATTTGAAGTACAACTAGATTTGAATTTAACCAAAAAGTGATTGGGTAGAATGTTTCTTTAAAAGAGGATTTTCTTTTTAAAGGACAAACTTTAGAAAAAAATTAGTGAAAAATATGAGAAGTTTCAAAATTAGGGAGAATGACACATTTACACTAAGGGTGGAATTCAGGGGGTCCACTCACCTTTTTCCATTTACACTATCATTTGGTCTTCTCACTAAATTCTAAAATTTCCATACTTTTAACTAGGGGTGGGTGCGGTTCGGTTCGGTGCGGTTTAAAGCTCAAACCGCTTCCGCACCGCATCAAACGGTTGATCAAAACTACAAACCATTATACTAACCGTTCAAATGGTTCGGTTTCGATGCAATATGTTTCGGTTTTGGTTCGATCCGGTTTGAACCCGTATTAAATATGAAACCAGAAAATTACTTTCATCAACAAACAATTTATGATTTTATGACGTTGTGTCATCCAGAGGTTAGTACACATAGTGTTACCTTTAATTAATATAACTACATCATACGTTGAAAATAGAATATATAGTGTAACACCCCACTCCCGCTATGATCACTCACTAAGGGAATGCCATAGCATCGGTGGAGTATTTTAGTGAATATAGAACAGAAAAATTACAACAAGACAGATATAAATAGTACTTGAAATTTTAAAACATCATCTCATAACAGCGGAAGTAAAACATGTCTGGTTACATCATAAAACCACAATAAAGGTCAAGTACAATATCCATCAAAATAAAGAAGTACATAATCCCACTCTCATACAATAGCCAAACAAAAGAAAAGATAACTGGATAACTGGAGCTTTACATCTATCCAAGCTCCTAAAGACTGGAACAGCAATCCGATCAAGCTCCACTACTGCTAGGATCCACCGTAGGACCTGAGGGTTGGGAAAAAGATAAAAACAACGGGGTCAGACATAAGTCTGAGCGAGTCCTATAACTTTAACAATACAATCGTTAAAGTAACCAGAGAAGACATAAACTGATATACGGTAACATATAGGGATGAATGGCTACCCTAAGCAGTCAACTAAACGAAGATAAAGGATAAAGACGCATCTACCCTCCCTAAGGTAAATTACTAAACTGCACCACACCAGTCGTTCCTAACTTAAAGGTTGATCCCACCCAAGGACTTATAAAATTTACTAATTAGTACTTGCGTACCCCTAGGTGACCAAGTAGGCGCCACGGGGCCCTACAATCCACTAGGTGTACACACTACTTCCCATTCGATCGGCTCCCTAACGTAGATACCCGTGCTGGCCCCACCGTGGGATGTATCATTCCCCAATGTGGCAACCTGATGAAACTAAAGGTGCACGGCTTATATCTACTCGATGCAACAACGGCTTACCTACCAGCCCGGGCCCACTCACGCATATGAAGCCCGTTGGACTTGCGTTGCCACCGCTAACCCGTTTGCCTCTTACAGTCAAGCCCAGTATGCGTGTCCCGTCCTCGACATGGGTCGAGCCCACAAAGATACGTATGGGTTACTGGTTGAAATGGGCCTCCACAAGCTACCCACCTAAGCTTGTCCCTTTTTCTAGTATATCCCACTTAACCCTTTAATCATGTTTTAATTACATGTTCCATTTTGGTTAAGTATTCTAATCGTATTTTCTATTGCCACCCAAGGCAACCACTAGATTTTCTCATGCCACCCGAGGCACCCACTTAACCCCTCATGTCCCTCTACATGCTAATGTGGTTAAGTGTTTCTTAATTAATTAATTAAGAACGTAACCTTTGTAAAGACCTCTCACATTAGACTGTCTTTTATGACCGCTGGTTAAGCCGGTTGGGTCCGGGCAGCCTTATGTCATAACAGAGTCTAACCTCGTGTCTTTACATTAATTACGTATTTAGTTTGTGCCTAAGACCTCTCACATTGGGCTAACATTTGTAGCAACTGGTTAAGCCGGTTGGGTCCGGGCAGTTTTACGCTACAACTGAGTCCAACCTCGTGTCTTAGTCAATTAATTACACCTAATTAATCACCCTCATAATTTTATATTAATTATCCCTAATTAATCAAGTTTTCTTAACATGGGTAGACCTAACTTAATAGGTAAATTCCCATGGGGTAGACCTAACTCAATAGGTAAATTCCCAACACATAGTATGGGTACACCTAACCAAATAGGCAAATTCCCATACTATGTTTATTTATTTTGTGTTATGCATAATTATATTAATTTCACACAATCTTATTAACTTATGCATTTAATTACCCCATCGTTCCCACGTAATTTCGTTCATGATATAACACATATAAAAGGTGTCAACTTGCATATGAATGAACATGTTTCAAAGGTGCCATCTTGCATATTAACAAACACATAACTTGCATATGAACTTGCATAACATGTCACATAACTTGCATATAATATGTCACATAACTTACATATTCATTTTGCATAACAAACTTGCATGTTAGCTTATAGACTTGCATAATGTGTCATCATGAACTTGCATATTAATAAACATGTAACTTGCATATTTACATACATGTAACTCGCATATTAACAAACATGTAACTTGCATATAAAGAAACATGTAACTTGCATATTTACATACATGTAACTTGCATATTAACAAACATGTAACTTGCATATTAACAAACATGTAACTTGCATATTTACATACATGTAACTTGCATATTAACAAACATGTAACTTGCATATTTACATACATGTAACTTGCATGGCATATTACCATGAACTTGCATAACATGCATATGATTACATAGCCCACAACTTGCATATTTAGCATCATGCAAACATAACATACATCATATTAAACTTGCATAAGCTTACATACTCAACATGCATAAACATAAGATTAATGCTAACATCATATCATATGATTCAAAGCTCATTAACCCACATACAAAACCATAAATCTCATCACATCTCATCTAATTAGTTTACCAAAAGATCATCAAAGTGATAGAAACTCACAACTAGCAACTTTGAACACCAAATGAAGAAGATTAAGATGCTAAGAAGGGATTAGAAGTTGATTAGAGAGTGATTAGTATGCAACCCTCTTCATAAAATTAGTGGAGGCCATGAGAGCTAGCATTTTGCCATAGTTTAGTCACTAGGTTTAATTATGAATGAATTAGGGTAGGTTAGGGTCTTATTTATAGATTAGGCAAGTATTTTAGGCCATAGGATTAACCCTAGATTCAATCCAAGCCATCAAAGCATGTCTTGGGGAAGAAGTCAAGTGTAGGAACCATCTAGGGCCTTTAGATTAAAGATGGACCATGAGAACCATTCAAATGCAAAATCTGCACTTGAGCGAATCGGCCCACGGGTTGACAGCCAAACACCCTGGATTAACCCCTAGTCGACCCAGCGGGCTCGGGTCGACTTCAAAAATCGGCCGGTTCGGTTATTCCCCTCTCCCAATTCGCTGTTTTGAGCATTTTTGCATATTTATTTATTAAATTTTCAATTATATATATATATATATATCAATATATATATATATATATATCTACACAACCCATTTCACTTAATTAAGTATACTTTAATTTGGGAATTTTTCGTGAAACTTCGCGAGGCCATATCTTGGTCATACGGACTCCGATTTTCGAAAACTCGGACTCTATTTCGCGTGTTTTTCCGAGACGAACGCAATGGCATAGCCCGTTTCCCTTGATTCCCATTTTAGAATTAAATTCTGCCTCGATTTATGTTATTACAGGTTATTGAAAATACGGGTTGTTACATTCTCCCCTCCTTAAAGGATTTCGTCCCCGAAATCTTCAAGTTAGGAAGAACGTATCCTACCATCCAATCATCCATCTACTCAAAGCATCATCCACGAGCAATCATTGTCCTTACAAGATTCTAAATGCTGGATGGATATATGCAAAAGTGTGTGTATATGTACTTACCTAATGCGAAAATCAGGCGGTTACTGATACAGTAAACCTCCTTAATGCAAACCATGATAGTGCCATGCATCCAATATGTATGCGAAACCCTATTGACACATACAAATTTCTACATGCGTGCACAACCATACACAAAAATGCATCATCCATATGATAACACAGCCATGATACATCCATCAATCTAACTACCACATCCATTTATGCAATATGCAACATGAAGTGACTGAGCCGATCTAGTGCCTAATGTGTGTGTATATGCATCCACGAGCAACCACTAGCAAACAATTGCATCCATATGCATCCATCAACCATAACATGTTTCAAACACATGTTTCAACCATAGGTTTTACCCTATCTAAAGGTCATAGGTATTAGCGAGAGGATATACTAAAGATAAGATAAGTACTAGACAAGCAATAAAGGAGAAGTTAAAAGACATACTCTCAAAAAGAAATGGATACAAAGAACGCATCTTCGCTTCCGTCTCCCAAGTAGCATTGCTTTCGTCATCTCCCCATTGCACTTTAACTAGCTGGACTTCTCTGTTCCTCAACTTCCTAGTTTCTGACCCAAGGATGCGAGTAGGAGCTCGTCGAATCGTCGCGTCACGCTCTACCTCTACATCTCTAAGCAAACTCGGCTCTACCACCTCTGCGGTCTCATGTAAGCACTTCCTCAAATGTGATACATGGAATACATCATGAACACCACTAAGTCTGTCGGGCAACTCCACCCTATATGCCATCCGTCCAATCCTTTCCTTAATAGGAAATGGCCCAACAAATCTCGGTGCTAACTTCCCAACGGACCCAAAGCGAACCACATTTCTCAATGGAGATACTTTGACAAAAACCATATCCCCAACCTCAAACTCAAGTTCCGTCCTTCTCCGATCCGCATAAGATTTCTGTCTATCTTGCGCTGCTTTCATCCTTCTTCGAATTAAATCAATCTTCTCTGAAGTCTCTCTAACCATATCCGGCCCAAGCAAGATCTTATCCATAGATTCCCACCAACATGTAGGAGATCGACAAGGCCTTCCATAAAGAGCTTCGAAAGGAGCCATACCAATACTGGACTGAAAGCTGTTATTATATGCGAACTCCACCAAAGGAAGATGTTCTTCCCATGTACCTCCAAAATCCAAGATACAAAGCCTCAAGAGATCTTCTAAGATACGGTTCACCCTCTCGGTCTGACCGTCCGTCTGAGGATGATATGCGGTGCTCAAACACAACTGAGTCCCTACCGCCTCTTGCAAACTTCTCCAAAACTCACTAGTAAAGATAGGATCTCGATCACTCACAATGCTGGATGGCACGCCATGCAATCTAACAATCTCCCTAACATAGACCGAAGCAAGCCATGGAGCGGTCCTCTTACTCTTCACGGGTATAAAATGGGCACTCTTGGTAAGTCTGTCCACCACAACCCAAATTCCCGTATTGCCCTTCCTCGATCTCGGTAACCCATCGATGAAATCCATCGAGACACTATCCCACTTCCACTGCGGAACTTCCAATGGGTGTAGCAACCCACCGGGTTTCCTTTGCTCCGCTTTAACTTGTTGGCACACTAAACATCTAGCCACATACTCGGCTACATCTTTCTTCATACCGGCCCAGAAGAAAACTCTCTTCATGTCTTGGTACATTTTGTCTCCACCGGGATGAATAGTCATTCTTGAACGATGTGCATCATCCAAAATAGCCTTCTTCAAACCCTCATCTTGCGGTACACAAAGTCTACCGTCTCTATGCAACCATCCCTTATCATCTATGGTGTATCTACCCAAATGGCTGGACGACTCCCCTCTTATAAGCTTCTCTACCAACATAACCAACTGTGGGTCGTCTCGCTGAGCCTCGCCAATCCGTCTCAAAAGAGTAGGTCTAACCTCCAAGGATGCCAACAAACCAGGTACAAAATCAACAGAAGGTCTGAAGTCGAACAAAGAAAGAAACTCCAAGCTTCGCCGTTCTACGAACAATGGACTTAAAGATAGCCTTTTTCTACTCAAGGCGTCAGCCACCACGTTACCCTTGCCAGGGGTATATGCTATCTCGAAATCATAGGATGCTAAGAACTCCATCCACCTTTGCTGTCTTAAGTTTAAATCTTTCTGAGAGAATAAGTACTTCAATGATTTATGGTCAGTGAACAACTCGAATCTCTCACCAAGAAGATAATGGCGCCAAGACTTAAGTGCGAAAACAATCGCGGCCAACTCTAGATCATGGGTAGGGTAATTCTTCTCATGCACTCTCAATTGTCTCCCTCCATAGGCTATTACCCTTCCCTCCTGCATCAAGACTGCGCCTAATCCTGTTCCACAAGCATCGGTATAAACAACAAACGGCTTACTCCCATCTGGAAGCACTAAAACTGGAGCGGTGGTCAAAGCTCTCTTTAACCGTCGGAAAGCATCATCACAATCTACATCCCATGAGAAAACCAGATTCTTCTTCGTCAAGCGGGTTAATGGGGCTGATATCTTCGCGAAGTCTTTGATGAACTTCCTATAATATCCTGCCAACCCCAAGAAACTTCTTACTTCGGTAGCATTTTTAGGAACTTTCCAATCCTGGATAGATACTATCCTTGCGGGATCCACAGCTATCCCTTCCTTAGAGACCACATGCCCTAAGAATCGCACTTCTCTTCTCCAAAAATGACATTTAGAGAATTTAGCTTTAAGACCATGTGCTCGAAGAGTCTCCAACACTTCTCTGAGATGTAAGGCATGCTCTTCTTCACTCTTGGAAAAGACCAAGATGTCATCCACAAAAACTACTACAAACTTATTCAGATACTCTCTGAACACTCTACTCATGAGATCCACAAAGTATGCAGGGGCGTTTGTCAACCCAAATGGCATCACTAGCCACTCATAAAAACCATCCGGAGTCCGGAAAGCAGTCTTCTCTATACTGTCCTCCGCCACTCTCAACTGATGAAACCCTGTAGCTAAATCCATTTGCGAAAACACTGAGGCGCCAACCAACTGATCAAAGAGATCATCTATCCTCGGTAATGGGTGTCTATTCTTCTTTGTGAGCTTATTAAGTTCCCTATAATCCACACAAAGTCTGAGGGACCCATCCGCCTTCGTGGCAAACACTACTGGAGCTCCCCACTCCGATATACTTCGCCTTATAAACCCCTTCTCAAGCAACTCCCCTACTTGCTTATGAAGTTCCCTTCTCTCCCGAGGAGCCATGTGGCGCACTGGCAAAGACACTGGTTTGGCATTATCCACCAAATAAATTCGGAAATCTATCTCCCGCTTCGGAGGCAAACCCTTTACTTCTTCAAACACATCCGGATATTCCCGGACTACTCTGACAGAATGCAAACTCTCGACCGAAGCATCGAGCGATTCAAGATAACTTAGCAAAACAGATTCCATGGGATTGCAAGAGATCTCGAGAGTGTTACCCAAGCGGGTCATGAGCCTGACAACTCTCCTTTCGTAATCAAGAACGGCACCATTACTGGATAACCAGTCCATGCCCAAGATCAACCCATAGCCCGTGAAGCCCAATACAAAAGCATCACATCTAAACTCAACGCTAAGTATAGAAATCTTCAAACCCAAACATATCATAGACAGATATATGGAGCCCCCAATTGGGTTTGAGACAACCAAGGGATCATCAACTAGACTGGTGTCTAAGTGCAGTGACTCAACTAACGATGATGAGATAAAAGAATGCGATGCGCCAGAGTCAAACAAAGTACGAACTGGATGATCAAACAGAAAAACCAGACTTTCAACGGAAATAGTTCTACCTCTCTGTTGAATCGGTGGAACTGAGAGAACCTGAACTTGCCCCCTGACTGAGGTGGTGCTATAAGAGCTTGCACCTGCCCTCCTGAGGTAGACCCCGTCTTCTGCCCCTTCTTTGGGCAGTTTTTCACAAGATGCCCTGCTTCACCACAATGAAAGCAACCGGTCTTCTTCTTTTTGCGACAATCCTTACTGAGGTGTCCTGGTGTTCCACAATTGAAGCACTTCTTCTTCGTCTTCTTTTTGTCACCATTGCCTTTTCCGCCCTTGCCTTGTTGTTGTTGTTGCGGTTTCTTCTGATCCCCCTTTTTCTCTGGTGCCTTAGAATTCTTATCATCCTCATGCATAAGTGCCATGTAGACAAGCTTCTCAAAAGTGGCCCCCATAGGAATGTGAGTCATAGCTATTCCTTGCAATGGTTCGTTCAAGCCTCTAACGAACCTCAAAGCCTTCTTCTCCGGTGTATTCACCAACTCTATGCCAAACCTTGCTAATTGATTGAATTTGTTGACATATTCTTTCACCGTGAGATTCCCTTGCTTCAAATTCAAGAACTTCTCCATAAACAGATTCTCTTCCGCCCTTGAGAGAAACTTAGCCCCAAACCTTTGCTTAAAATCTGCCCAAGAGTCAACAGGGCGTTCTCCATTAGTGACCTCCCACCAGAATGAGGCCTCTCCCTTCATTAACCAAGCCGCCAACTTGACTTTCTTTCCCTCTTCCACTTCAAAGATATCTAGCAACTCTTCCACTTCCTTAAGCCAATCTCTAGCCTCTACGAAAGTCTCTGAACCAAGAAAAGGTTTTCCTCCTATAGCCTTGAACTCCTTGCAAACCTTAGCAAAATTATCCACTCTAGGCTGAGGAGGAGGAGCGGTTGTCTCTGGTGTAGTAGCATTGGCCGGACCCGCAGCCGCGGCCCTAGCCTCTTGCAACCTCCTATACCATAGTGGTATAACTAAACCCTCCGGGATGTTAAGATCTTCAGCCATGCTGAAACGAAAGAGGAAAGATTCAAAAAGGAGATTCCGAAAGATAAAGATATGGCTATTGGGGATTATGCTTTTCTTTTTCAAAAACTTTTTCTCTTAGAAGACATGCTTTTGAAAATACTTTCTTCGAAAATACTCTTAGAAAATAGTTTTTCTCAAAAATTTTATCTGTTCTGGTAACCTTAAGCTCTGATACCACGTGTAACACCCCACTCCCGCTATGATCACTCACTAAGGGAATGCCATAGCATCGGTGGAGTATTTTAGTGAATATAGAACAGAAAAATTACAACAAGACAGATATAAATAGTACTTGAAATTTTAAAACATCATCTCATAACAGCGGAAGTAAAACATGTCTGGTTACATCATAAAACCACAATAAAGGTCAAGTACAATATCCATCAAAATAAAGAAGTACATAATCCCACTCTCATACAATAGCCAAACAAAAGAAAAGATAACTGGATAACTGGAGCTTTACATCTATCCAAGCTCCTAAAGACTGGAACAGCAATCCGATCAAGCTCCACTACTGCTAGGATCCACCGTAGGACCTGAGGGTTGGGAAAAAGATAAAAACAACGGGGTCAGACATAAGTCTGAGCGAGTCCTATAACTTTAACAATACAATCGTTAAAGTAACCAGAGAAGACATAAACTGATATACGGTAACATATAGGGATGAATGGCTACCCTAAGCAGTCAACTAAACGAAGATAAAGGATAAAGACGCATCTACCCTCCCTAAGGTAAATTACTAAACTGCACCACACCAGTCGTTCCTAACTTAAAGGTTGATCCCACCCAAGGACTTATAAAATTTACTAATTAGTACTTGCGTACCCCTAGGTGACCAAGTAGGCGCCACGGGGCCCTACAATCCACTAGGTGTACACACTACTTCCCATTCGATCGGCTCCCTAACGTAGATACCCGTGCTGGCCCCACCGTGGGATGTATCATTCCCCAATGTGGCAACCTGATGAAACTAAAGGTGCACGGCTTATATCTACTCGATGCAACAACGGCTTACCTACCAGCCCGGGCCCACTCACGCATATGAAGCCCGTTGGACTTGCGTTGCCACCGCTAACCCGTTTGCCTCTTACAGTCAAGCCCAATATGCGTGTCCCGTCCTCGACATGGGTCGAGCCCACAAAGATACGTATGGGTTACTGGTTGAAATGGGCCTCCACAAGCTACCCACCTAAGCTTGTCCCTTTTTCTAGTATATCCCACTTAACCCTTTAATCATGTTTTAATTACATGTTCCATTTTGGTTAAGTATTCTAATCGTATTTTCTATTGCCACCCAAGGCAACCACTAGATTTTCTCATGCCACCCGAGGCACCCACTTAACCCCTCATGTCCCTCTACATGCTAATGTGGTTAAGTGTTTCTTAATTAATTAATTAAGAACGTAACCTTTGTAAAGACCTCTCACATTAGACTGTCTTTTATGACCGCTGGTTAAGCCGGTTGGGTCCGGGCAGCCTTATGTCATAACAGAGTCTAACCTCGTGTCTTTACATTAATTACGTATTTAGTTTGTGCCTAAGACCTCTCACATTGGGCTAACATTTGTAGCAACTGGTTAAGCCGGTTGGGTCCGGGCAGTTTTACGCTACAACTGAGTCCAACCTCGTGTCTTAGTCAATTAATTACACCTAATTAATCACCCTCATAATTTTATATTAATTATCCCTAATTAATCAAGTTTTCTTAACATGGGTAGACCTAACTTAATAGGTAAATTCCCATGGGGTAGACCTAACTCAATAGGTAAATTCCCAACACATAGTATGGGTACACCTAACCAAATAGGCAAATTCCCATACTATGTTTATTTATTTTGTGTTATGCATAATTATATTAATTTCACACAATCTTATTAACTTATGCATTTAATTACCCCATCGTTCCCACGTAATTTCGTTCATGATATAACACATATAAAAGGTGTCAACTTGCATATGAATGAACATGTTTCAAAGGTGCCATCTTGCATATTAACAAACACATAACTTGCATAACATGTCACATAACTTGCATATAATATGTCACATAACTTACATATTCATTTTGCATAACAAACTTGCATGTTAGCTTATAGACTTGCATAATGTGTCATCATGAACTTGCATATTAATAAACATGTAACTTGCATATTTACATACATGTAACTCGCATATTAACAAACATGTAACTTGCATATAAAGAAACATGTAACTTGCATATTTACATACATGTAACTTGCATATTAACAAACATGTAACTTGCATATTAACAAACATGTAACTTGCATATTTACATACATGTAACTTGCATATTAACAAACATGTAACTTGCATATTTACATACATGTAACTTGCATGGCATATTACCATGAACTTGCATAACATGCATATGATTACATAGCCCACAACTTGCATATTTAGCATCATGCAAACATAACATACATCATATTAAACTTGCATAAGCTTACATACTCAACATGCATAAACATAAGATTAATGCTAACATCATATCATATGATTCAAAGCTCATTAACCCACATACAAAACCATAAATCTCATCACATCTCATCTAATTAGTTTACCAAAAGATCATCAAAGTGATAGAAACTCACAACTAGCAACTTTGAACACCAAATGAAGAAGATTAAGATGCTAAGAAGGGATTAGAAGTTGATTAGAGAGTGATTAGTATGCAACCCTCTTCATAAAATTAGTGGAGGCCATGAGAGCTAGCATTTTGCCATAGTTTAGTCACTAGGTTTAATTATGAATGAATTAGGGTAGGTTAGGGTCTTATTTATAGATTAGGCAAGTATTTTAGGCCATAGGATTAACCCTAGATTCAATCCAAGCCATCAAAGCATGTCTTGGGGAAGAAGTCAAGTGTAGGAACCATCTAGGGCCTTTAGATTAAAGATGGACCATGAGAACCATTCAAATGCAAAATCTGCACTTGAGCGAATCGGCCCACGGGTTGACAGCCAAACACCCTGGATTAACCCCTAGTCGACCCAGCGGGCTCGGGTCGACTTCAAAAATCGGCCGGTTCGGTTATTCCCCTCTCCCAATTCGCTGTTTTGAGCATTTTTGCATATTTATTTATTAAATTTTCAATTATATATATATATATATATATCAATATATATATATATATATATCTACACAACCCATTTCACTTAATTAAGTATACTTTAATTTGGGAATTTTTCGTGAAACTTCGCGAGGCCATATCTTGGTCATACGGACTCCGATTTTCGAAAACTCGGACTCTATTTCGCGTGTTTTTCCGAGACGAACGCAATGGCATAGCCCGTTTCCCTTGATTCCCATTTTAGAATTAAATTCTGCCTCGATTTATGTTATTACAGGTTATTGAAAATACGGGTTGTTACATATAGCGTTAAATTAAAAGTTAGATAAGAATTTATTAAATTTTTTATCATAACATTGTCGGTGTAGCTATGCGGTTCGGTTCGATTTAATAGGGTTTGGTAAAAGTTCGAACTGCAACCGAACGGTATCATGTGAGTCGGTTCGGTTTGGGTTGTTTGCTTTAGAGAGAGAATCCGGTGTGGTTTTCCGCACCGTTTTTGCGGTTTGGTCTGGGCGGTTTCCGCATTGCGGTGCGGTTTATGTCCACCCCTACTTTTAACCAAATTTTTTGTTACGTTTTGTCCTTCTCTCTATTTTCCACTCTGTGAAAATCCAATGGTAAAAAAATATTTTGTGGATCTCTAATGGAAATGTTGATATATTTATGAATCTATATTTCTTAATATAATAGCAAGCACAATGTCACTAACGCTAATATGCATAATTTATTATTAGGTAATTTTTGTTCTAATACACAATTTTAATAAGTTAATCCACCGTTTTATTTTAGTAAGTTAATCCACAACTATTTTGTAAGTTAATCCGCGAGTGGGCTAACTTAAAATTTTCATTCTATCATAAAACTTACAATCGATTTTTGTGCTATTTGTTTTACTTTATCAAAGAAAAATGAAATGCAGCAATCAGGTATTACTGAAACATGTTGTGCTAATCAATGTGGATGTTAAGCATAACCATTAAGAGGCTGCTATTAGTGGTCGTCTTGCTTTGGAACTTTGCCAAAAGCTGGAAGCAGTTAAATATTAGGAAGATAAAATTGTTGAAATTATCACTGCTTTTGAAAAAAGAAGCAACAAGAAGCTCCTTTACAACATTTCTTTCTGCTGAAGTTGATTCACCCATGATTAAATTGGAGGCAAGATGAGTTTCACGTGGATGGTGTTCTATGTATATTGATTCCCTTACTTTTAGAGCACGTAATCGCCATTTGATGTCCAATTTTGTATCATTTTTGTTGGAATGAAATCTGGAGTCAAATTTTTTTAAAAAGAAGAAAAAAGAAACACATTTCAAAAAAATTGAACGTAAAAAAATACAAAAACATTATAGCAAGGTGGCTTATAAAGCAACATTGATTTCATGTAGACTTGTTTTTGAAGTGGTTTTTCATTTGAGAAAATATTGATATACTTCAGGAAATGTAGAGAATGAAAATAATTTACCTGAGAAGTTTATCATCGTAGAGAAGAAGAAAAATACAGAACTGAGAAGAAAAGGATATTGACTTTTTTAAGTGGATGAACTAATTAAAATTAAAATATTATTAAAAGTCAACGATTCTATTTTATAGGATGGATTAATTTATTAAAAACTTGGATTAAAATAAAAATTACCTTATTATTATTATTAATGATGCGGTGAATAACGAATATAACACACCAGAATATAGTTTTTTCATATGTTTTCTAATTTTGAAAACATCAAACATGAAAGTGAAGAGTAAAAAGAAGTAAAGCTTGATTATACGAATACAATGTAAGACATAAAAAATAATAACAAAATTTATAATTATATTACACATTTGGTTAACTAAATTGAAAAGAACTATTAACATTGTAGTTGGAATTGGTGACCTCACTAACACACAAAATATTCTACCCAAAATATGAGGTAATTTTTATCAAAACCAAAAAGCAAACCATTGATCTCATTCCCATGTCAAAGTATTTTGAATAGTTAATATAGTATTTAATATGGTGCAGTGATAGCAAAAAAACATTCGAGGGTGTATCCTATGAATGAATCAACTATTCTATGGATTTCAATGACTGGTAGTTGTTTTTGTTCCTCCTTTCCATTCGTTTGTTTGAATTTATCTTCCTACTAAGTAGGAAAAAACTCAGCAAACTTATGTAGTTATGTTCTGTAAAAGCAGCTCTCCAATTGGCAACAAATGATCACTTTACCATGCATATCGAAAATTATTTACATCATACTATGTTATCCGCAAAAAAAGAATTCTGAGTTTGATATTCATAAAAAAAAATGTAGTTTCAAGTAATCCATCTACGACAATAATAAACTTATTCGAACTCACTTTAGCAAGGAATAATTAGAAGTAGGCAAGAAAGCAACAACAACAACTAAACTAAGCCATAAATCCCAAACAAGCTGGGGTTGGTTAGAGATGGAACAAACAAAAAGAAAAACATAGAGTTCTGGTACATTGATTGTTAACTTTCATGCACTACTATTCGATACCAGCTCTTTAGATATACTCCACAATTTCTTATATTTCTTTTTACTATCTTCTCCTAAGTCATTTTAGGATGGCTCCTACCTTTTTTTGGGCCTCCGGAACGGTCTATAACTCCAACGTCACGGGTGTATCATGTGGTCTACGTTGGAGATGTCCAAACCATCTCAAATGGTACTGGACTAACTTCTCTTCAGTCGAAATTGTTGTTTTGCCTGAAAGAATTTCGGCTAAAATCACCCGACTAAAAGAAAAAATAGTAGAACCCCCTTAAATTACGCCTCGAAATCCGGATTTGGCCCCCACCTGTATCTCTGTATTTCGGCTATTATAACCGAAATTCTTTCGGGTAGTGCAGCAAAATTCTACAATTGGTGCAACTCCAACTTTGTCCTCAATATCATCATTTTGAATCTGATCTCCTTCGGTATGCCCACACCTCCAACACAACATACACATCTCTGCTTCAAGTAGGAAGGAAAGTACTTCGGGTAATAAATGTGAGTATCCAAAAATAATTTATGGAACATGGATCCATATGCAAGATCTAAACTGAACAGATTAGATTACTATTAATGGCTTGATTACCCATCAGGCAGATGCCTATTGATATTTGGACTTATTCAGATCTCATGACCAGCTCGACCATAAATGACCGATACTTAGTCTTTTCTTTTTGCCGCCTTTTATCACTTAAAATGCAAAGAAGGCTGATCATATTATAAATAGCCAAACATCCATGCACAAATTCGGTATTGGAGTTCCCACATCGAACCTTGAAACCAGATATTTTTACTTAAGAAGCAACGATGGTTGCAGCCATGAAGAAAAAATGGTGTGATGCATTGTTTGATGAAAAATGATTGCTAATTAGTTGTGAATTTCACCCCTTGTACATCATCATACCCTGAAGTTTCATCATGCACCTGACTTGCTTTAAAAACAATAATTTATTTTCTTAATAAGAAGCATGGTAAGTAAAATGAACAACCCAAAGGCTATGCTGACATAAAGGATTCCCTGAATGATCTAAGAAAAGAATATCTTTATTTGAGTTTCAGCTCAAGAAATTAAAAAAGATAATATTTATGTTATCTGGAAATACATTATTGGTTAACATGGACATAGATGTCATTGTTATCGATAGTTTTGTATGTGTATATTCTATCACGTAGACGATGATGTATATATGTTTTGTTTTGTTCTACATACAACTGAATTATAAATTTAGATATGCATATATACTATCATCCGATGTGGTAACAGGACATTTATTTATGTGTTCTTGATATGTGATTTATACAAATTCTTTTGTACATTGTCTTACGTTGAAATGAGATATGTATTGTTCTTGTTCCAAATGGTGTTAGTTATTATAGCGTATCTTGGTGACCTGAAAACAACAAGTGATCAGTTTTCTAGAGTCATTTGATCTTGGTAATAATGTAGTGTAGGTCTCATGAATATAAAAGAAATAATCAAACTATTCCCTTTACCCTCCATGTTGTCCTTGTAGAGAAGAAGAGATATTGTGAAAGATTTCATTCATACAGTACTGACAAATACAAAGCAATAAATAGGCAAAAGAACAAAAATATCTTTGAGCAATTATTCCTAGCCTTATTATCTCATGCAGTAAAAACAGGAAATATGCATGAGCAATTATTCCTGGCTTTATTGTCTCATGCAGTGAAAACAGGAAATATGCATGAGCAATTATTCCTGGCCTTATTATCTCATGCAGTGAAAACAGGAAATATGCATGAGAGCAATTATTCCTGGCTTTATTATCTCATGCAGTGAAAACAGGAAATATGCATGAGCAATTATTCCTGGTCTTATTACCCCCCGGCAAGCTCAAGCGAGGGACGAACTTGAAGCTTGGAGCGTAACTGAGATATTCGATCTTTGCTTAAAGGCTTGGTGAAGACATCCGCCAGCTGATCAACAGATGAAACATGACTGATACGAAGATCACCAGCTTCAACTTGCTCTCTAACGAAGTGAAAATCCAGTCGGATGTGTTTTGAGCGTGTACCGATGACCAGATTTTTGGACTACATTATCGCATAGCAGAGTAGGCGGGTCTGGAAAATAAACATTAAGGGCTCTAAGAAGTTGTTGAATCCAGATAAGCTCAGCTGAAGTATAAGCAAGTGACCGATATTCCGCCTCCGTGCTTGATCGGGCTACAACCCGTTGTTTCCGAAATGTCCAACTGATTAGATTAGTACCATGGAAAACAGCAAATCCATACTGAGAACGACTATCATCAGAGTCTGACATCCATCCTGCATCAGAATATGCTAGAAGTGATGTTGCTTTGGTAGGCTGAAAGTGCAGATGGTGAGTAATAGTTCCTTTGAGATAGCGTAATATCCGTTTCACGGCTTGCCAATGCGATGTTGTCGGAGCATGCATATATTGACATACCCGATTGACGGAATAAGCTATGTCGGGGCGGGTTATGATTGCATATTGAAGAGAGCCTACAACCTGTCGGTAAAGCTTAGAATCAGAGAATGCTTCACCTGCTAGTTCAAGCTTGGAGGATGGATCTGCCGGGGTAGAAATGGGTTTAGCATCCTGCATTTTGCAACGAGCTAGAATATCATTGATGTAGGTGTAACGAACCGGAAATTTTGACAAATTAAAATATGAACTTAGTTAAAGATTTGATGTTTAATTTAATGTTTATAACCTTAATTTGAATTTGGAACCTGAATCTCAATTTACATGGTAAGCGTAGATTTGAATTATAATATAAACCTGGACCTTTGTGACGTCTTGGAATGTATAACGTAAATGATAAGTTACATTTATTTTTATTTTTTATTTTTGAAATAAACACGAAACTGGTAAAATATAAAAAAACACGTTAAGTCCAAGAAATTGGAATACGCTACATAATCCAATTTAATTTCATAACAAGATGTTTAAGCTCGCTTTACTTAAATCAATCTATGCGATCGATATATGATAGTGGTAACCGACGTATTATATTTGTACGCGTTGGAAGGTAGAAGACCACCCCTCACTTATGGAAATGGAAATTATATATATTTTAGTTTTAAAAAAAATGTATATTAGAAAATTTTACACTTGTTAGAATGGTGAATATCATGCTTGACACTTGTTGAAGCTTCTTCCCTTGAACTAACACAAGTTCCCGCTCCTTCCTCCGCTTTCCTTTACTCATTCGCCTTCATTATCCAACATAAATAAACTAAGTAGGGAAATAAAAATTAATTAAATAATTAAAAAAAAGGAATACGTGTTCGTTGGAATGAGAAGTGCTAGCACACGTACACTTCTTCAATTTCCTCCACGCGTTCAACTGTTCAGAAGAAAGCACACACGTACTCACTCCTCTTTACTTTATTCTTTCCTCTCCTTCTAAAATTTGGCTGCTCTCCTTTCTCACTTTTATTTCTTTTTAAAAGAAAAAAATCCAACGTTCTCTATTTAGAGAAGGGAAAGGCTTCCCTTCAATCGAAATGGAAATGGCCGAGATCTCGAACAATTTGCTTCCCCAACACCGAAACAAAATTGCGATTAGTCCTCCACCATCACCAGCGGCGCACCACTTCGAGGCATAGTCCGATCTCCTCCTTAGATCCACCTGAAGCCCTGCCTCGCTCCACTGTCGTGCGCTAAAAAGGAAAACCCCACCACGACTGGATCAGAAACTTGCTATCAGAGGCCACTGTGACGTCCATTGCAAGGTGTTAAAGCTCCAGTTGTCTTCCGTTTCCCTTTGTCGATACTTCCTCGATTTCCAGCCTAAAGCAGTTCGGTTTATTTCGGGAAAAAGGAAACAAAGAGAGGAAGCACCACCGCAGCGGACTACCCTGCACCTCTAGGTTCTGATGAAGTCATCATAGCCAAACTCTGGTTCCCTCCAGCGAGCAGGTGGTGGTTGTCGTTGAGTTCGCACTGCACCAATACCCTAGGCCAGAAATAAGGCACTGCAAGTGTTCGATAAAATGCCTACATGACTGACATAGGGTGATGTTAGGCTGTGTTAATACTTTTTGGGGTATAGCTGAAGGCTTAGGTATATTTTCCTTCCCTCCATTGTTAATATATATATATATATATATTAAAAAGAAATATACACAAATATAATACAATTGAGGTTTGATTTGGGATTTGCTGAATTTTGGTTAGGGTTCGATGTCAAGATTGGATCTAGTCATTCTTGGGAAAAATATAAAATCTATGTACACACATATATACCTATATGTGTACGTAAATTGATTTGAAGTCACCATGTTGAATATCGCGTTCACTTCAGATTTGTTGTCGATTTCATATTCGTGTTCTTCGCCACGGAAGGTGAGTTTTACTCACTCACAGACTAATATTTTATGAAGTGAATTAAGATTTGAAATGTTGAATGAAATGTTAGGTTGCTCTAGATTTGTTTGCTTCGTGGTTGTGCACATGCGACACACACTTGTTATTTCATATGACACTATGGATGTATGATTGCCATGCTATGTATATTTTCTCACCATGCAAGTTCCCTTTATATTAGAAAAACCATTTGCGGGTTGAAATGATAAATACCCGAAGAACTGTATATTCTAATCGATTTGGGATGCGGGTTGAAATGATACATACCCGGGATTCGAATATTTTAAAGAACGGATTGAAATGATAAATATCCGTATCACTTGACCATAGGGTAGAAAATTATATACGAACACCGTGGTCAAATAAAAATCTATTTTCTAAATAATATAAGTACGCGTTGACTTGATGAATGAATTTTGGGAAGAAATTTCTTGTAAGGGAAGTGTTGAAAGTAGTTTCTCGAAACTAACTTTAAACTTGATTAAATAAAATATGGTGTTAAAAATTTAAATATTTTGAATTGATGTTTGTTTACAACCAGACTTCCAATATATGTGCTTTTGTAAATTTAAGTATATTTGAATTTATGATTTATTAAAACAAGATTTTCAATATATTTGATTTTGAAACTTAAGATCTAGAATTTATGTTACTGTAAACAAGATTTTATCATATTTTGATTTTATGATATAAATGAAGGTTTTCCTTATGTAAGTGACTGATTCAATGAAATTTATCTTAGTTAAGAATTGATTTAAAGTCACAACATTTTTGATTGATATAAGGATATAATTTATTAAGTGTAGCCTTAATTCGAAAAGAATTGTTGTAATTTCGAATAAGTAGATAGAGAGATGACTGGAGTGATTTCCCTTGAATTAACTTAACTCGGAAGATTTTCATTTAAAGTTAAGGCGAACGAGAATTTATGGAATGGGGTTTCTTTTATAAACTTAAAGATGGAAGTTTTGAATTATATTCAAGCGAATGGAAGGAATGTGTCATTTAAAGGAACTCGACATGAGATTTTTGAATGATGATTTGAATTCTGTGATTTGAGTAAACTCGGAATCGAAATGAAACCTAACTTGAAATTTATGATTTGGAAATATTTCCATTTTGAGATGAATTTGGATTCAAACCATAAATAAGGGAATGGATTGAATGTTTGGAAGACGGATTTGGGATCGGATTGGATCATGCTATATAAATTAAACTATATTTTTCATAAAAGGAAAGCAATTCCACATTACTTGATTTTACAAACTATTTTTTTTTTACAAGTAAACCATAAACCATGTCGACGATACAACCATTTAAATAACTAATTTTTTCAACTATATATATATTATTTCCAAATTTTTATAAATTCAATGTTTTTGGCAATTTTAGATCCTATACTATTTTACAACCATCTACATAAGTATATTTATATACTAACTTCAAATTTAATATATTACATTATTTTCAAATTTACCATTCCAGATATTTTATAAATTTAAATAATCCGTGTCCAATCTGAGCTAGCGAATCCGAAAGAACTAAATTTATGGTTTCGTGTGATAATGATATTTTGTTTGACATCTAACTCAAATGGTTTGACAAAGGATTTTTGATAAATCGGATTTGGGAATCTAAGCTCGAAAGGTGTGATTAAGAGCAATGATGAATGATTTGAAATTTTACTGAACCATTTTGAATAATTTGAGCAATCGATTCTAAGGCAAAAATTGAAATAAATCAATTTGGCGATGCTCAAATATGATTTCAAATCTAATGACCACTGTGTGAAAGATGTAAGCGTCGGTTGTTAAAGAGACCGGAGTCGGTAAGTGGCATACTCTCTGTCAGTGCCGATACCACTTTAACAACTGTGTACGTGATGGAGTATCGGAACGACAACAAGATGGCTTGGAAGCGACCACTGGATCAAATAAGGCGAACGATGACGAAATGGCCTTGACCTTCGGGTCATAATTAAAATGACTAAAACAGGAGCTATACCGTGACTAATTGAGGTAGCACATTTGATCGGACACGCTTCTTCGATACCATCTCTATGACTATTGTGATTGATTTGGGTGCACCTTTTGATTTTGGGAGTGTGTTCCGAGGTGGGCGGTAGTGGCTGCTATGCGTTACCACCGGTCCGGGAGTGCAACTGGTAGAATCCTACCCTGGGTATTGCCTCGAGTGCCTTGTCATATTTATCCTTATCGAGCCCCATACGATTTGATTTAGTGTTGCTTTCTATGGAGTGCCCTCTGACAACACCAGTACGGTGAATTTACGGTACTGTATAGACTGTTGATGCTTATAAACGGCGTAAGGGTAATATGGTAATTCCGCTTACGCTATTTTTATTATTTTTACTTTACAGGATAGACATTACAATAATAGCGTACTATTATATAGATATTAGTTTCGCGGATCCTTAGAGGATGGAAATCCCAACCATCCTTTAAGTTATTGTACATTTCAGTGAACACTTCATTTGATTTAATTCATTTATATGAGACTATTAGTCCTGACTCGTGTATTTTGTTTGTTTTATTCCTTGCAAAATGCCCGAGTCAGATCGAGTATTTCAGCTTGGAAATATATCAGTTAGAGCTTGAGATTTGTGAAGATCCAGCCATCCATTTGCTATGCAGTCATGTCGATCTCAGCTTATTACTGAATCTTAGTATGGTTTTACATTCATTCTTCCGCTGTTTTTATATTTATTCTGCACTCTGATATTATGTAAAAATTTGTAATATTGTATAAATTTTACTTCCGCTGTGAGATAGTTTGTGTTCTGTGTCTATGATTCTGTGATGATTTGTATTTCAACTTCATAAGCAATAACAATCTGACCTTTTGAACGGTTTAAGTTGGTTTAATTACCGACTTGAGGCTGTCAATAAGTCAGGTCGTTACAGTTGGTATCAGAGCTTTGGTTATACAAAACTTTGCTTATGTGGTTGGAACACTCATTAAAGATAGGGTAGCAATACCTTAGAATGAGTGGACTCATCTCAGAATCCTCGAGAGAGAGCGTATTTTAGAAAATAAAAATAGTTTTAAATGTTTTGAAGGATTTTAAAAGACTCTTATATATAAATTGTTTATTTTAGATGTAGCCTTGTTTTAAATTCCTTTTCTTTGAACTCATCCTATTAGTTAGATTCCACTTAAACAAGGATTTTTCCAAATCTGAGTCTTGGTCTCGCTTTGTCCCCACTTAGGAAATCTAGCACTCATTTATCTATTCCTATTAAAATCCTATCAGTTTTGATTCGTTCAGCTTTTAGGTTATATTCCAACTTAGCTCGAATTAAATTAAACTATGGCATGAGAATTTACAATAAAACTTGAACAACTAATTAAGTGTTAAACCTTGAGTGTATTGAACAAATTGGATTGAAAAATCCAATATTATTAAGTTATATGTGAATGTATCGATTAAGATATTTACGAACTCGTAAGCTTATTTTTAAGTCAAATGGTAAGAAAATAGAACTGGGGGAAAAAGACACATTGGTAACAAAAATTTCGTAAATAAGCGTAAGGGCGTACAACCATAAATCGAATAAAGTATGACTTGGTACTTGAAGTGTATTTTTGAAACTAAAATTTCTTTAGGAAACGTGTAATTCATGATAATCCGTGCAAGGTATGTATATATATAATATGGAGTTTCATATGTATAAGGAAAGAAATCCTATATAATACATGTTTTAAGAATGAATGATTTTCCATTGAAATTTTTGAGATTGTATAAACAACTGTAGCCAAAATGTGACAAAACAAATAAGTGAGAAAATGAATAAATTCCCTGCTTGTAATTGTTATAAAGATATGTTTGGAATATACCATTTCGGCGTATAACTAGAAAATTTTAAATAGGAATTCCAATATGCCTTTACTTTAAGGAGAAGTGGTTCAAATATGTAGTGATTGCCAAAATCGGACTATTAAGTACACGAAGAATTTTGGTATATACGACTAGCTAACGTATATACAAAGTCCTATACGTACTAGATAGGTATAGAATTTCACTCTAGATTCTTGGGGATAAATCTTGTGATGACTGCAGCATCATTTGAATTTATTTCCGAGTTTCGAAAGTGAGATGAATGTAATTCCGGTTGAGACATCGCAATAATACTCCAAACCTCATTAAGAAGAATGAGAAAATTTGATTTTAATATTGAATTTGAGATTAAAGGTTGGGTTTGAATCAATAAGTAAAGTTTTCCTTAGAAGAAAGGGGCGACTACTTTGTATTTAGGCTCGACTGGTGAAATTTAAGGGAATTCAGAATTTTTTTTAATAATGAGATGCCCATTTTGCAAGAAGTCTCATTTTATGTTTGAAGATATCATTCTATATTTTCAAAGTTGGATTAGCATACAGTTAAATTTCATTATCGGAATTTTTGTGAATGGAATAAATGAATGTGAATTGCCAAAGTCTAACAGAACCGTCATATATACATATATAAAAATAAAAGAGAGAAGTGAATTCTAAATTTAAATTTTTATTCGGAAGGAATATTTGCTGCAAAACTGAAAATAAATAAATCAAGTATAAACCTGAAATAAATTTTATTAAAATAAAAGATTGACAACATGGGCCATACTTATGAATAAGTTAAAAGAATTTATCAACAAAACTAACATAAAGTTGGCATGCATAGTAAGAGAATGTAAATGAAGGCAATCTTGATGAATCATAGAAAATCAGTGATATGAAAGAAATAACTTGGAAAAAATATGACTGTAAGAGGATTTTTGCTAGTGCTTGGAATCTACATAAAAAGAGAAGAGGGACACATAGCAGTTTCAAAAAATTAAAGACTAGGTTCAAATACATAGCACACCAGGCTATAGACAGTCCAACATACAAATAAAAGTTTACCTATTTTAACTTTATTTTCATTTCTCTTTGCATTGTCAGCCTGTTTTAGACTTGGACATGAATTACGGAAAAGCAAAAACGAAGTAAGCAGCAGCAGTATCACTGCTGCTACGTGGGTAGACTGCTGTCAACAGCGGCCGCAAGGATGCAGCCGCCGGTCACAGCGGCTGCAGCAGCATCCGTGGCAGCGGCAGCTGCCGCTGCAGCGCTTAACCTAAAAAAAAAAAAAAATGAACAGAAGGGAAAAAAATACTGAATTGGAAAAAAACCCAAAGTGGAAAGAAAACTAAACTGAAAAAAAAGGATGAGCTGAAAGGAAACTGAGCTGAAAATAAAAACAAAAGTAAGACGCTTGAACGACGTATTCAGCGCATCAAAATGGATATGCATTCAAGTTTAACATGGATTTTTTTGTGAATCGTTCAAATTATATGTTTGCTGCTATAAAATAAAACAAATAAGAATGATTGAATTGAAGAAGAGAAAAAAGGGGATCGACAAAAGAAGAAAGATAGGAAGCAAAGAAAATCGTATGCAAGGTGAAAACATGTACATGAACGGAAATGTGAGCAAATCTACCAACAAAATATAGTTTGAATGTCAGTATTGAGAATCATTTAGGACCATTACATTTTATTATATACGTTTTGTTCTCATTTGCTTTCAAACTGTATTAATAACTTAAGTGCAACGAATTCCATGTAAGAAGGATATTAGGAAAAAGAGAATGAACACAAATTAAATGTCAAATAAAAGCATGTTGATAAAATAAATCATGTGTTGCATTATTTGTCTCGTTTGCATTTTTGTCAAAATGCCATGTTTGTTATATGACATAGGTTGCATGTTTCATCACATATAAATACATTGTTGAGATTCATTCGCCTTTTGTCAAAATGCTATCTTTATTCCATGACATGCTTTGCGCATGATTATATATATTAAGCTTTAACATATATATGTTGATTCTCATCGTTGTTTGTTAAGTGTTTAGTAGGTGCAATGCCGCACGCTTCACTTATGGAGCTCGCTTTTGCGCAAATGCAAATAAAAATAAGCAAATACGCTTTAAAACGCTATAAAAAGGTATGTATTTCAGATTTCATATCGCTTTTGGGTTGTTTTTTTTTTGTTTTCCCCTGGTGCAGGGATGCCTCATCGTATAGATGAGATGTATATTTTGTGTTTTGTTGTTTTGTGTACGGGAAAATTTTCCCGAGCGAACCGTACAGGGGAGATGCTGCCGAAATTTTCCGTAAATCCGGGTGTTAGAAAATTTTTGAGTTTTAAAATTCTAAAATTTACATTCTGGGTAACGAAAAAAAAGAGAGAAGAATTCGATAAACTAAAAAGTAGGTTAGTTATATGCGTAGACGTTTTCTTTTCGAGGACGAAAAGCGCTAAGTGGGGGAGAATGTAACGAACCGGAAATTTTGACAAATTAAAATATGAACTTAGTTAAAGATTTCATGTTTAATTTAATGTTTATAACCTTAATTTGAATTTGGAACCTGAATCTCAATTTACATGGTAAGCGTAGATTTGAATTATAATATAAACCTGGACCTTTGTGACGTCTTGGAATGTATAACGTAAATGATAAGTTACATTTATTTTATTTATTTTTTGAAATAAACACGAAACTGGTAAAATATAAAAAAACACGTTAAGTCCAAGAAATTGGAATACGCTACATAATCCAATTTAATTTCATAACAAGATGTTTAAGCTCGCTTTACTTAAATCAATCTATGCGATCGATATATGATAGTGGTAACCGACGTATTATATTTGTACGCGTTGGAAGGTAGAAGACCACCCCTCACTTATGGAAATGGAAATTATATATATTTTAGTTTAAAAAAAAATGTATATTAGAAAATTTTACACTAGTTAGAATGGTGAATATCATGCTTGACACTTGTTGAAGCTTCTTCCCTTGAACTAACACAAGTTCCCGGCTCCTTCCTCCGCTTTCCTTTACTCATTCGCCTTCATTATCCAACAGAAATAAACTAAGTAGGGAAATAAAAATTAATTAAATAATTAAAAAAAAAGGAATACGTGTTCGTTGGAATAAGAAGTGCTAGCACACGTACACTTCTTCAATTTCCTCCACGCGTTCAACTGTTCAGAAGAAAGCACACACGTACTCACTCCTCTTTACTTTATTCTTTCCTCTCCTTCTAAAATTTGGCTGCTCTCCTTTCTCACTTTTATTTCTTTTTAAAAGAAAAAAATCCAACGTTCTCTATTTAGAGAAGGGAAAGGCTTCCCTTCAATCGAAATGGAAATGGCCGAGATCTCGAACAATTTGCTTCCCCAACACCGAAACAAAGTTGCGATTAGTCCTCCACCATCACCAGCGGCGCACCACTTCGAGGCATAGTCCGATCTCCTCCTTAGATCCACCTGAAGCCCTGCCTCGCTCCACTGTCGTGCGCTAAAAAGGAAAACCCCACCACGACTGGATCAGAAACTTGCTATCAGAGGCCACTGTGACGTCCATTGCAAGGTGTTAAAGCTCCAGTTGTCTTCCGTTTCCCTTTGTCGATACTTCCTCGATTTCCAGCCTAAAGCAGTTCAGTTTATTTCGGGAAAAAGGAAACAAAGAGAGGAAGCACCACCGCAGCGGACTACCCTGCACCTCTAGGTTCTGATGAAGTCATCATAGCCAAACTCTGGTTCCCTCCAGCGAGCAGGTGGTGGTTGTCGTTGAGTTCGCACTGCACCAATACCCTAGGCCAGAAATAAGGCACTGCAAGTGTTCGATAAAATGCCTACATGACTGACATAGGGTGATGTTAGGCTGTGTTAATACTTTTTGGGGTATAGCTGAAGGCTTAGGTATATTTTCCTTCCCTCCATTGTTAATATATATATATATATATATATTAAAAAGAAATATACACAAATATAATACAATTGAGGTTTGATTTGGGATTTGCTGAATTTTGGTTAGGGTTCGATGTCAAGATTGGATCTAGTCATTCTTGGGAAAAATATAAAATCTATGTACACACATATATACCTATATGTGTACGTAAATTGATTTGAAGTCACCATGTTGAATATCGCGTTCACTTCAGATTTGTTGTCGATTTCATATTCGTGTTCTTCGCCACGGAAGGTGAGTTTTACTCACTCACAGACTAATATTTTATGAAGTGAATTAAGATTTGAAATGTTGAATGAAATGTTAGGTTGCTCTAGATTTGTTTGCTTCGTGGTTGTGCACATGCGACACACACTTGTTATTTCATATGACACTATGGATGTATGATTGCCATGCTATGTATATTTTCTCACCATGCAAGTTCCCTTTATATTAGAAAAACCATTTGCGGGTTGAAATGATAAATACCCGAAGAACTGTATATTCTAATCGATTTGGGATGCGGGTTGAAATGATACATACCCGGGATTCGAATATTTTAAAGAACGGATTGAAATGATAAATATCCGTATCACTTGACCATAGGGTAGAAAATTATATACGAACACCGTGGTCAAATAAAAATCTATTTTCTAAATAATATAAGTACGCGTTGACTTGATGAATGAATTTTGGGAAGAAATTTCTTGTAAGGGAAGTGTTGAAAGTAGTTTCTCGAAACTAACTTTAAACTTGATTAAATAAAATATGGTGTTAAAAATTTAAATATTTTGAATTGATGTTTGTTTACAACCAGACTTCCAATATATGTGCTTTTGTAAATTTAAGTATATTTGAATTTATGATTTATTAAAACAAGATTTTCAATATATTTGATTTTGAAACTTAAGATCTAGAATTTATGTTACTGTAAACAAGATTTTATCATATTTTGATTTTATGATATAAATGAAGGTTTTCCTTATGTAAGTGACTGATTCAATGAAATTTATCTTAGTTAAGAATTGATTTAAAGTCACAACATTTTTGATTGATATAAGGATATAATTTATTAAGTGTAGCCTTAATTCGAAAAGAATTGTTGTAATTTCGAATAAGTAGATAGAGAGATGACTGGAGTGATTTCCCTTGAATTAACTTAACTCGGAAGATTTTCATTTAAAGTTAAGGCGAACGAGAATTTATGGAATGGGGTTTCTTTTATAAACTTAAAGATGGAAGTTTTGAATTATATTCAAGCGAATGGAAGGAATGTGTCATTTAAAGGAACTCGACATGAGATTTTTGAATGATGATTTGAATTCTGTGATTTGAGTAAACTCGGAATCGAAATGAAACCTAACTTGAAATTTATGATTTGGAAATATTTCCATTTTGAGATGAATTTGGATTCAAACCATAAATAAGGGAATGGATTGAATGTTTGGAAGACGGATTTGGGATCGGATTGGATCATGCTATATAAATTAAACTATATTTTTCATAAAAGGAAAGCAATTCCACATTACTTGATTTTACAAACTATTTTTTTTTTACAAGTAAACCATAAACCATGTCGACGATACAACCATTTAAATAACTAATTTTTTCAACTATATATATATTATTTCCAAATTTTTATAAATTCAATGTTTTTGGCAATTTTAGATCCTATACTATTTTACAACCATCTACATAAGTATATTTATATACTAACTTCAAATTTAATATATTACATTATTTTCAAATTTACCATTCTAGATATTTTATAAATTTAAATAATCCGTGTCCAATCTGAGCTAGCGAATCCGAAAGAACTAAATTTATGGTTTCGTGTGATAATGATATTTTGTTTGACATCTAACTCAAATGGTTTGACAAAGGATTTTTGATAAATCGGATTTGGGAATCTAAGCTCGAAAGGTGTGATTAAGAGCAATGATGAATGATTTGAAATTTTACTGAACCATTTTGAATAATTTGAGCAATCGATTCTAAGGCAAAAATTGAAATAAATCAATTTGGCGATGCTCAAATATGATTTCAAATCTAATGACCACTGTGTGAAAGATGTAAGCGTCGGTTGTTAAAGAGACCGGAGTCGGTAAGTGGCATACTCTCTGTCAGTGCCGATACCACTTTAACAACTGTGTACGTGATGGAGTATCGGAACGACAACAAGATGGCTTGGAAGCGACCACTGGATCAAATAAGGCGAACGATGACGAAATGGCCTTGACCTTCGGGTCATAATTAAAATGACTAAAACAGGAGCTATACCGTGACTAATTGAGGTAGCACCTTTGATCGGACACGCTTCTTCGATACCATCTCTATGACTATTGTGATTGATTTGGGTGCACCTTTTGATTTTGGGAGTGTGTTCCGAGGTGGGCGGTAGTGGCTGCTATGCGTTACCACCGGTCCGGGAGTGCAACTGGTAGAATCATACCCTGGGTATTGCCTCGAGTGCCTTGTCATATTTATCCTTATCGAGCCCCATACGATTTGATTTAGTGTTGCTTTCTATGGAGTGCCCTCTGACAACACCAGTACGGTGAATTTACGGTACTGTATAGACTGTTGATGCTTATAAACGGCGTAAGGGTAATATGGTAATTCCGCTTACGCTATTTTTATTATTTTTACTTTACAGGATAGACATTACAATAATAGCGTACTATTATATAGATATTAGTTTCGCGGATCCTTAGAGGATGGAAATCCCAACCATCCTTTAAGTTATTGTACATTTCAGTGAACACTTCATTTGATTTAATTCATTTATATGAGACTATTAGTCCTGACTCGTGTATTTTGTTTGTTTTATTCCTTGCAAAATGCCCGAGTCAGATCGAGTATTTCAGCTTGGAAATATATCAGTTAGAGCTTGAGATTTGTGAAGATCCAGCCATCCATTTGCTATGCAGTCATGTCGATCTCAGCTTATTACTGAATCTTAGTATGGTTTTACATTCATTCTTCCGCTGTTTTTATATTTATTCTGCACTCTGATATTATGTAAAAATTTGTAATATTGTATAAATTTTACTTCCGCTGTGAGATAGTTTGTGTTCTGTGTCTATGATTCTGTGATGATTTGTATTTCAACTTCATAAGCAATAACAATCTGACCTTTTGAACGGTTTAAGTTGGTTTAATTACCGACTTGAGGCTGTCAATAAGTCAGGTCGTTACAGTAGGCCTCTTGAGAAAGTGTGATACCTGCTTTGTCTTGCTGAATTTTGATGCTAAGAAAGAAATTTAGAGCACCAAGATCTTTGAGAGCAAAACACTGATGGAGGTTTTGGATGAACTGCTGAACCAAAAAAGGGCTGCTACCCGTGACGATTAAATCGTCAACATACACTAGCACATTAGTAGCTGAAGGAGTGACACTCACAAATAAAGAAGTATCAGACTGACAAGCTCTAAACCCATGTGAGACAAGATAAGTTTTCAGCTTAGTGAACCATGCTCTAGGCGCTTGCTTAAGCCCATATAAGGCTTTGTGTAGCTTGCATTCATGGTTGGGCAGAGAAGGGTTTTCGAAACCACGTGGCTGGACCATGTAAACTACTTCTGACAGATCACCGTTTAAGAAAGCGTTGTCAAAGTCTAATTGACGAACCAACCAACCATGAGAGAGCGCAATGGACAACACCAAACGGATTGTTGTAGGCTTAATTACAGGACTGAAGGTCTCAAAAAAATCAAGACCGGCCTCTTGACTAAATCCTTGCGCCACCAAGCGAGCTTTGTAACGCTCTATCGATCCATCAGACCGTCTTTTAATCCTGAAAATCCATTTAGAACCCACAACGTTAGCATTACAAGGAGGAATAACAAGTGACCAAGTTCTATTTCTCATAAGTGCATCAAATTCCGCTTTCATTGCGGTTTGCCAACATGGGATACGAAGGGCTTGAGAAATGGTGCGGGGTTCTGTTTGTTGGTCAATGGAGATGGAGGATAAAAAAGCTTTCGGTTTGAGGGAGTTTGTGGCGGCTTGAGTAACCATGGAGTGCTGGTTATTTTCTGCTGGACGGTAATGACGAGGATATGATTGTTTGTCTTGTGAGCTGAGAGTGGGACGTTGATAAGGTGGATTTGGAGATGTGGATATCGGTGATGAAGTATGTTGAGGAGTGTTAGTATGAGCAGTTTGTATGGGAGGTTGTGGAGAATTAGGAGGTGGTGACGGTGTATGTTGAGGAATGGGAGTGTGAGCAGTTTGTATTGGAGGTTGTAGAGAATTAGGAGGCGGTGATGGTGTAGTGTCGATTGAGGTGAGATGATCAAGAAGGCTGGTGTTGACGCACTCCTGGGCTGGCCTAGAAGATGGAGGAACTACGCATTGAGAATCACAGGCATATGGGAAGATTGATTCATTGAAAACCACATATCGAGACACATACAATCGAGACGTAGGCTTGTGATAGCAGAGGTATCCCTTGTGAGATGTACTATAACCAAGAAAGGTACATGGCAATGATCTAAAATCCATTTTGGTAGAGTTATATGGGCAAAGGAAAGGATAGCATAGACATCCGAATGTTTTGAGGAAGGTGTAATCGGGATTTTTATGATAGAGAATGGTGTATGGTGATTTGTAGGCAAGTAGTGGTGTGATGGTTCTGTTATGTAAGTATGTAGCAGTTTTGAAAGCATGTTCCCAAAATTGTTTTGGAAGGGAGGAGTGAGCTAAGAGTGCTAGACCCTTTTCAACGATGATGCGATTCCGTCGCTCAACGACACCGTTTTGTTCGGGTGTATATGGACATGAGATACGATGTTCAATTCCACATATTTTTAGAAAAGCGGATACATTACGATACTCACCCCCCCAATCTGTTTGAAGTCGTTTAATGTCACACTGAAATTGTGTTTTGATCATCGAACGAAATTGGATAAATGTAGATAGAACTTGTGATTTGTGAGAAAGAAAATATATCCAAACGTATTTAGAACAATCATCAATAAAAAGAACAAAATAACGATTTCCATTAATTGAAAATAAGGGAGACGGACCCCAAACATCAGAATACACCAAATCAAAAGGTTTAACAGATGAAACATGAGAATTTAAAAGAGGAAATCTATGGCTTTTGCCTAACTGACATGGCTCACACATTGTGGGAGGTTTATTTGATGTGACAGGAAGTTGGAAATCAGAAACAAGACGTCGCAGGAGATGTTGATGAGGGTGTGCAAGCCTATTGTGCCAACCAACCAAGGAGGTTCGAACACCAGTCAACGCCATCTTCCGGTTATTAGGAGGTACTGACAACTTATAAAGACCATTATCTACTCGCCCTTGGAGGATGATTCTGCCCTGAAAATCCTTAACACAACAAAAATGAGGCCAAAACTCCATGTAAACATTGTTATCTTTAGTTAATTTGGATACAGATAGTAAATTTTTGGTTAAGGCAGGGACAACTAAGACGGTTGGCAAACGCAAATTAGGTAAAAAATGAGATGCAATATGAGAGATAGATAATTGGTTACCGTTACCAACTTGAAGCTTGTCGTCGCCATTGTAGTCATCAGAGATCGTCAATTTGCCCACATCAGGAGAGGCATGATCAGTTGCACCCGAATCGAAGTACCATGAAGGGTCCAAGGCAGATGGACTGTTGAAATTTGCAATGTTGGCCTGCCGGTTCCGAGCTCTAGGATTGGGACGACGAGATGGATAATCTGCTTGATTAGCTCGATGCCAACAATCAATGGCTTCATGTCCTTTACGACCACATATCTGGCATTGAAGATGACGTCTTTGCTGATCACCACCACGGAAATTGGAGGGGAAAGAGCTTTGATATGTGTTATGTGGGGTAGAACGATTTGATTGACGGGATGCAGTGTTGGCTAATGGAGGCACCGTGGGAGTAGGAAGAATAGCAGCAGCCTGGCGGGTAGTTTCATGATCCAAGCGAGCTTCCTCCTGAAGCAGGAGTCCAACCAGATCATCGACAGAGGAATTTTCAGAATTAATCATGAAGGCAGTGACAAATGGAGCATAGGAAGAGTCCAGGCATGCAAGGATATGACTGATGAGATCTTCATCTGAAACTGGATGAAGATTCTCAGCAAGAGAATCAGCAATGGCGCGCTTCTTTTCGATATATTCGATCATGGGTAATGCTCCTTTGGAAAGCGACTGAATCTGAGTCTTCATGGCCATGCGACGGGCCCTAGTTTGCGCTTGGAAAGAGCGATCAAGAGCAAGCCATGCCGTGTAAGAGGTGGAGCAGCGGGCAACAATTGACAGAGCTCGCTCAGAGAGGGTTGATTTGATCCAAAGCAAGACAAAACGATCCCGTTTTTTCCAATCGAGAAATGCCGGATTTGGATTGGTGGACACAGCACCATCTGGAGTGGGAAGAAACTCGGGTGGGGAATTAGAAGATAAGACGAAGGATTCAAGATCGAAGGTCTCAAGGGCTGAAATGATTGTTGTATGCCACAGTGAATAATTTTCTCGGTCTAGTTTGATGCTAATAGGAGGAATCTGAAAATTGAGTTGAGAAGGGGTTATGGTAGCAGCTGCAAGGAGATTTTGATTTGTAGAATTATTGAGAGACATGGCAGCACTTATTTGTGAGTGTTTAGAAGAGCTCTGATACCATGTAGAGAAGAAGAGATATTGTGAAAGATTTCATTCATACAGTACTGACAAATACAAAGCAATAAATAGGCAAAAGAACAAAAATATCTTTGAGCAATTATTCCTAGCCTTATTATCTCATGCAGTAAAAACAGGAAATATGCATGAGCAATTATTCTTGGCTTTATTGTCTCATGCAGTGAAAACAGGAAATATGCATGAGCAATTATTCCTGGCCTTATTATCTCATGCAGTGAAAACAGGAAATATGCATAAGCAATTATTCCTGGCTTTATTATTTCATGCAGTGAAAACAGGAAATATGCATGAGCAATTATTCCTGGTCTTATTAGTCCTAAGCGTAAAATTATGTTGTCTACTCCTTAGGTCGGGCTTGCATCTTGGTATGGAGTGCTTCTATTATGGTTGAGAACGAATAAAGATGGAGAATCTCTATATTGCAGTGGTTCATTTTAACTATTGTCTGATACCCACTTCATGGCCTAACTTCCTTCGGAATATTTACCTTTCTAAACCCAACTATACTAGGATGTTAAGGAAGATGTTGCTCAATGACCAACTGGTTTAGGTAAATATGTACAATGCGTGCAATGAGTTCTTTTTTATGAGAAACTAAATAATGCATTTTATGAAAATGAACCGATTTGTTGGTCTGACGAAAGACTAAGGTATTTTCCCCAAAGGATAAAGGTTGAAAAATGGTTCGATAATAAGTTAAACAAACCAATTTGATTTATGTGTAAACTGTCATTGCGTGATGGATCGATATATGCAAACTTATGATCTACTTAGTTTGGTGGTAAAAAGTAGCTTTTGAAACGTAGACCATGTTGGAATTCCAAAATAAATGAAGTCTACATCAGTCTCAAGATGCTAAATTTAAGACGTGATTTATGTACATATACAAAATTCTCAATCCATATATTGGTCCTTAGGTTTGGATAATTTATGTGTGGAGAAAGACCTATATCTCATGACTAAACGCGCATGCAAGCGCCGCCGTCCCATCCCGAATGGAATCGAACCAGTCAAATTCAAGTCTAATGTGATGTTTTATTTTTTTTCAGAAAAAACAGGCCTTTATGCAATATTTTTCTGAACAAATGCGGTATTCAGAATACAAATGAACGGTCGCGATCTTTTGTGGATAACAATTAAAAAGATAACAGGCATGACACGATAATAGTGAAAAATACTACTCGTGATTATTTATGGACAACAACAGAAAGCGGTAATGGGTGTTACTCGCTGGACATGCTCGTCTATTTGAAAGAAATGACAGACTGCTTTAAATAGTGGAGAATACCGATCATGTCTTCGGCAATAAAATTCCAATTTATTTCTTCTTCATATCATAAAATGACATTTAAACGTCACAGAGTAGATATACTCTTACAATCTTGAGCTGATAGATTCTTTTGTATCTTGGAAAACTTTGCAAATCAATGTTTTAAGAAGATTTCTAAGGCAGGCCCTAGAATCCCTATTTTTGTATTCACGTTTTGACTAATCTTTTCTTCTTCTATTCTATAATTTCTACTATTGTTTATTCGTTTGGATAAACTAAGTACTTTACATCTTAAAACTTCGATTTTGAAAGAGGAAATGTCATCTTCAAAAACATTCAATTGGAAAGAAGCAATCAAAAGTGCAATTAATTCAATTCTAAGTAGCAAAATATGAGAAATAATTGATATTCCGTCTAAAACGAAACTCATTGGCTGTAAATAAATTTTCAAGTAGAAAACGAAGCCAAGTGACCCTATCAACAAATATAAAGCCAGATTAGTAGCCAAAGGAAATCACCAAAAAGAAGGTGTAGACTTCTTTAATACATATTCACCACACATACAAATAACTTCAACAAGAATGTTAATAGTAGTTGCATCCATCTAATGAAAAAATCACCAAATGGATATAAAAACTGCATTTTTGAATGGAGATCTCGATGAGGAAATCTACATGGAGCAATCTGAAGGTTTTATCTCCAAAAGAAATGAGAACAAAGTATATAGATTTATCAAATCATTATACAGACTCAAACAAGCTCCAAAATAATAGCATGAAAAACTTGATATTATCATGATGAAAAATGGTTTCATAAAAATGAACATGATAATTTTTTTATTATAAACAAGTGGGATCATACTTGATGGTTTATCTATATGTGAATGATGTGCTAATCTTTGGTCTTAACAATAAAGTTATTGAGACCATAAAGAGAATATTAATCAACAATTTTGATACGAAAAATTTAGGAGTTACAGGTGTTACTTTGGGAATCAAAATAATAGAAATATATAATGGAATTGAATTATCTCGATCACACTATGTTAACAAAATGATTGAAAAAATCCAAATATTCGGAATTAAAGGTGTTAAAGAGCCTTTTAATTCATTGGAAGTACTGCACGAAAACATGAATGAAAGTGTAAGGCAACTAGAATGCTCGCATGTAATAGAATGTTTAATGTATCTCATGAACTGCAGAGGACCAGATACTGCTTATGCAATAACTCGACTAAGCAGTATATAAGTAATCCAGGGAAGGTACGGGAAAGCACTAATGAAAGTGTTGGGATATTTAAAGGTTACCATAAATTATTCCTTACATTATGGAAAATATCCAACCATCTTAGAAGAATATAGTGATGCAAACTGGATCACATATTCAGAAGAATCAAAATCCACAATGTCTTTACTCTTACAAAAGCAGCAATGCAATGGGAATATACTAGATAAATAAATAAGCATAGCTTGATCCACTATGGAATTTGAATTAATCGCTTTAGACAAAGCATGTGAAGAAGTAGAATGACTTCATCAATTCTTAAAAATACCTCGTTATGGCCCAAACCTATAACAATTATATGTACTTACTACGATAATCATGCAACGTTCAGTAAAACGAAAACTTTGTATATAATGGAAAATCACGACACTTTTGTCGACACAGTTAGGCTGTTAATCTCTAATGGAATTATTACTATTGATTATGTAAGAACCAATGATAACCTATCAGATCCATTTACTAAAGGTTTATCAATAGTGAAAATCAATTGCATGTCGAAGGGAATGAGTTCAATAGCCTAAACAAAAAAGATACCGTATACGGAAACCTATCCAAGCTACTGAAGAACCCACGAACTAGGATTAATAGATAAACCAGTTCTAAGTAATTCTATATCATGTGTTTAGGGACTAAGTCCTAACAAATCATTCTTATGATAATAAAATGCATGTCCATAAAAGTATTAAAAAAGTTAAAGCTATGCATTTTAATGATGATCATACCTTGAAAAGAAAAGGTAGGATATATGTATGATACTCTCAATGATTGCGATCGTCTTTGTTAGTGTGAGCTCGATCGGCTCTATAGGAACATTAAAGGCTTAATTCTCTATATACACTTGCGGAACCAGATTGTTCAAGACCAAAATAAACACAGCTAAGAGAATGGATGAGAAAGATAACAATGCTTTGTAAAACTTATTGCTAGTTACACAAAATAGCTGACGGTTTAAAGATGAAATGATTCACCGATTAGCTAAGTATATCCACTAAGTTTTAATCAGGAAATTTCAAAGTGAAATATCTACTTATCCTCGATACAACTTTAATTCTTATGTACTCTGTGATATTCCACTTTGCGTGAAGGAAAAGTATATTATCATTCATTTGGGATTGTTGGAATACCAAGATGAATGAAATACGTGTCAGTCCTACATTGCCAAATTTAAGACAAAATTCATGTGCATATACCAAATTCTCAATCTGTATATTAACTCTTAAGTCAAATACTTGTGCGCGAGGGATAGGACCTATATCTCATGACTAAATACACACGTGCGCACGTGCCACTTTTTCGTCCTGTACTGAATTGGGTCGGGTTCGAATCTAATGTGATGTCTTATTTTTGCTAGAAAAATGTACTTTTTTAAAGAGATGTATCATTCAAAATTTAAAAGGATGACGCAATCTTTTGTGGACAATAGCAACAACTGATAATGGGTGCAACTCATTGGACATGCGCATTTGTTTGGAATAGGTAGCAGATTGCTATAAATAATAGAGAATACTGATCATGTTTTCCACAATTAAATTCTAATCTACTTCTTACTATCATCTGCTGCCATTTAACATAGATAAACATACTCTTTACAATCTCGACTAGATAGATTTTGTTGTATCTTGGAAAAATTTGCAAATCAATGAGATTGCTAAGGCAAACCTCAAAATCCCCATTTTTATATTTATAGTCTGATTACTTTGTTCTTCTTTTATTCTAAAATTTCTACTACTGTTTATTCGTTTGGATAAATCCGGTACTCTACAAACTGAAAACCACTTTAATGGTAAGACTTCTAACTTAGGTTGTACCTAAATATCTTAGTCGACCCTAGAACATAGACAACATTAAAAAAATTCCCTTGTTTTAAAATGGGTGAAAGGTTTGAAAAGAAAATGATTACCATGTCGGATAACTGCAATAAAACAAACCTGATCCACTATTAATTATTTCTTTATGTCTTTTCATTTTCCTTCATTTTCGCTCATAAAGTTGAAAAGACAAATCTTTTCATATCCTTACTTGTTAATCTCATAATCAATATAATGTATAAATAAATAATAAAAGTGTTGTCTTTTCACTTTCTAGTCCATTCAGATTTCCTACCTGTTTAGTTCTAAGCTGAGGATAAGTGAACCCACTTCTATATATTTCAACTATTCTCTGAAGAAAAACATACACAAAATAGTTTTTTCCTTCTAAAACTCTTGAGCAATTTTCTTTCTACAGTTCTCCAAATTCTTCAACCTTCAATGCATAAGTTGAAGTTTATCATGTTAACTTTGAGGAGCGAATTGTGAACAAAGATTACACGCTAGCCATGCCGCAATTTTCTTTCAAGACAGTAGGCTTTCCACGATACAACATCTTTTCTCTCTTTCTTTACCAAATCTTGTCCAACAATTTGAAAGTGAATTATTCAAAGTGAAGAGAGATGTTCCTTCCAGTTAATTGCATACTTCCTGATCATTCAGATTTGAAGCTAACGATGTAGTCAATTATGAACGCTAGTCCCAAAAATTACTTATCATGTTTGAGTAATTGAAGGTTGATTATGTCCTTTATACTAAACCTCCAATTGTATTATTAATGTTACTGATATGTAACAACCCGTAAAATGCGAGCCAGTTTGAAATTTTTGTTTTGGCAATTTTATCGAATTTTGTTTATTTAAAATGAATTATTTTAAATAAAATCGACGAGAAATTTATTTTGAATATAATTCGAACGTATATGTTATACGCGTCGTCGTTAGAATATAAATAATTATATATAATTATAAAAGGAATTGAAAATGGCGCGGTAGTTCGAAAATTCGATTTCTAATTTCAAAGGAATATACAGAATTCAATATAAGTCAGAATTGAACGAAACAAGAAATATTTGAATCTGTATGACTATATCTTTGTAACGAAGTTAACAAATTGAGATTTCATCTTAGGAATGATAAGATATGTCCAGTTTAAAATTAGAAATAGTCGCTGTGGAATTTATATATTTTTTTATATATATAAGGCCCTTAAAAATGGACATTTTGCAAATGACCTCGGATTTCGACGAAACCAGTTTTGTTGGGTCCGTGATGTAAAGTTATTGCTAGGTTTCAAATTTCATAATTTTTCGAATCAATATGTGAGCGTGGCAAAGGAAAACGCGTTTGACCAGTTTCAGTTGATTTTAATCGACTGGAAATTGGCCATTTTTCAAACGGTCTCAGAATTCGACGAAACTAGTTTTGTTAGGACCGTATCGTTAATACGAAGCTAGAAAATATTTTTCGAGAATTTTTAGAGTTAGTATGTGACCCCGGTAATTTGAAATGTAAGTTTAAAATTCAATTTAGTGATTTAAATGTAAATTCAAAGGAAACTGATTGTAACGATCAAATCAGCTTGCGATACATATCCCATTGTGTTCGGAATAGGGGTGAAACCCTATGGGCGACAGGCGGTGGGCCTCGTTCCGAGGTCGTATGTGAAAGTCAACTTTTAGAAATTAAATAATATAAAATAATAAAAAAAAAAAAAAAATTCCCTCTTCCCCTTTAATCTTCCTGGCCCCCCCCCGACTCCATTCAACAGAATCAAAAGAAAGAAAAAAAAAAAAAAAAAAAACCTAATTCTAAATCGCCGCCCCCCCCCCCCCGACCTCGAAGCCGCCGACGAACAAATCGCCGCCCCCCCCCCACCGCACGCCACCAGCCTTCAACGTCCATCGCTCCGCCGCCCTCTGACACATCCCTCCCCCTCCTCGCGTTAGCACCCTCCCTCCCTCCTTCGAGACCCCGACACCCAAAAAAATCGACAACCCCGAAGCCCCCTTCAGCTCAGAATCGAAGCCGCCTGAGACCACCTCCAAGCCGCCATTCGACCTCCCCGACGCCGCCAAGCTCGACAGTCATCCCCCTCCCCTTCTTCGCGAATGTAAGTATTTTATTTATTTTAATTCGGTAATGCTGTGTTTTTTTTTTAGGATCAAATACTGTTTTTTTTAAGAAGATAAAACAGATTTTTTTTTAAAAAGGGTTAAAACTATTTTTTTTTTTTTTCAAATGATTTTAAAACTGATTTTAAAATAAAAGTAAAAACTGATTCTTTGTTTTAGGATTTAGAAACTGATTTTAAAAACAGAATTTTTAAAAGAATTTTTAAAAAAAGAAATTTTTAAAAACAGAATTTTTTTTAAAGAAAGTAAAACAGAAATTTTATAAAAGAAAGTAAAACAGAAATTTTATAAAAGAAAGTAAAACAGAAATTTTATAAAAGAAAGTAAAACAGAAATTTTATAAAAGAAAGTAAAACAGAAATTTTATAAAAGAAAGTAAAACAGAAATTTTTAAAAGAATGTTAAAAACAGGATTTTGAAAAGAATATAGAAAAAACATACCTTGCTTGAAAATAGGAAAAAAAAAAAAAAATACTTTGTTTTGTAAATAGAACTAGTGAAATAAAAAATTCAATTTTCATATATCGAACTTTGAAATAAAAATTCAATTTTCATATATCGAACTTTGAAATAAAAATTCGATTTTTATATATTGAATAACATAGTAAAAATTCGATTTTTATATATTGAATAGCATAGTAAAAATTCGATTTTTATATGTTGAATAACATAGTAAAGATTCAATTTTTATATAAAGTATAACGAAGTGAAAATTCTATTTTTACAAATATGAAATAGCGATGAAAATTCTATTTTCACAATATGAAGTTAGCGATAAAAATATGATTTTTATATAATAGAGGATATATAAAAATGTGATTTTTATATATATAGTGACTACGGGCAACGAAGATGACGATGATGCGATAGCGATGAAGATTTCTATCAATGAAGTGCCGTGGAGCTAAGATAGCAATATGTGAGAATTCCTCACCTTTCAATTTATTTTTCTAGTTATATATATACTAGGATGCAGACGGTGCTTAGTAGCACCCGACACCCGTCCACAGACCATGGACTTGTTTGTTTGACTGTTTGGTGATTGATTGTGATATTGGTTTGAATGTGGTTTGTGGTGTGAAAAATCGAATCGATAAATTGGTTAGGATTAGACGTGCGCCGTTATAAGGCGAAGGAGTAAGGCTAGGTTAGACCCTTACTCCAAAGTTTGTGGTTTGCATAACGAATTGATTTGATTGATGTGTGAATGGCGTGGGCCTTCACTAGACCGGGGATAAGGCTAGGCCTTGTCCCGTTTCTAGTATCGTGCCGTTATGCCGCCGAAATTTTCTAAAATAAGTTAGAAAAATAAAATTAGCATTTTATTTAACGAATGAACTGAATATAAATTCATATGTTAAAATAAAATGTGTTATCGTTAAAAATATAATTTTTAACGTGAATGTGAATAAATAAATATTCATTTACAAACCAGACGGTTTGTTTATGTACACCTATTTGAATGACGTTGATTGGGTCGATAAATTTTACACATCGCCTAACTGCACAAATAAAATATGTGTTTGATTGTTTGAAACCCCACACGGGTGTTAGGATGAAATTTGAAGTTCACTCATCCTGATTTATTAAATATGTCGATCGATTGATTGACAAGCTGCTATAAGCGTTAAATGTCTATATTTGATGCTTATACAGTGTAGTGCACTTTGGTTGATGGTTGATTATTCATCGTTGTTGATATATACATGTGTTGTAGAAAATCCATATAATTAACATTATATGGTAATTGATTGGGCCTCATTCCAGTTTCGAGAAAAATAGAAATATTTGAAATAGAAATATTTGAAATAGAAATATTTGAAATAGAAATATTTGAAATAGAAATATTTGAAATAGAAATATTTGAAATAGAAATATTTGAAATAGAAATATTTGAAATAGAATATTTGAAAATAGAAATATGTGAAGCCGTGAGGATTAGATTGACGCCATTTTGACGTGAACGATATTTATATCGATTTTATTCATTTTAAAATGAATATTGAAACGTGATTTCGAAATCGAATATTTTGAAATGAATTGAATTGAAAACGATTTCGAAATGAATTGAATTGAAAACGATTTCGAAATGAATTGAATTGAAAACGATTTCGAAATGAATTGAATTGAAAACGATTTCGAAATGAATTGAATTGAAAACGATTTCGAAATGAATTGAATTGAAAACGATTTCGAAATGAATTGAATTGAAAACGATTTCGAAATGAATTGAATTGAAAACGATTTCGAAATGAATTGAATTGAAAACGATTTCGAAATAAATTGAATTGAAAACGATTTCGAAATGAATTGAATTGAAAACGATTTCGAAATAAATTGAATTGAAAACGATTTCGAAATGAATTGAATTGAAAACGATTTCGAAATAAATTGAATTGAAAACGATTTCGAAATGAATTGAAAACGAATTCAAATTGAATTGAAAGCGATTTCGAAATAAATTGAATTGAAAACGATTTCGAAATGAATTGAATTGAAAACGATTTCGAAATGAATTGAATTGAAAACGATTTCGAAATGAATTGAATTGAAAACGATTTCGAAATGAATTGAATTTTAAAACGATTTCGAAATGAATTGAATTGAAAACGAATTCAAATGGAATTGAAAGCGAATTGAAATGAATTCAAATTGAATTGAAATTTGAATTGAATAGAAATGAATTTTGAAACGAATTTATAAAGAAGAATTCAATTTTGATTTGAATTGAAAAGGAAGTTGAAATTGCTTTTGAAACGAATTTAAAACCATTTATATAATTCGTTTTAAATAGTAATCGACGAAATATATATTATATATATTATATATATAATATAATGGCCTGAATAGAACGCGCCGCGCTGCGGCAGTTCGCGAATTTCGATCATTTGTTTCAAACGGACATTACGGGAGATCCGACCGTCGGATTCTCCTAAAACCGGAACCGTTGGGTTCGTATCGAAAAGAGCTTTCTAATGAATGTTAGAAATTTGAAATCTAACGGTTGGATTTGGAGATACGTCCAAATCAAATTCGAAAAAGGTCGCTGTAAGTGCAGTTCGATGGCCGTTAATGGAAATCGACCGTACGGGCCTTGATAAAATTATTAAAAATAGTAATAATTTGTGTAAAATCATAAGAAATGATTTGTGAAAGTTTGGGATGAAAAACTCCATATTTGAAAAGATAAAAATAGATTTTTATCGAAATGAACTAGTTTTGAACTAGAATTATAATTCTATTTATTTTTAAATAAATAAATTGAATTTGAAATGGTTTTGAAAATAACCAAAATTTCCAATGATTGCATTGGAGTGGATTTGAATCGAAATTGTCTTCGGAATATTTCGATGTTGGAATTCGTGATATTACAGGTGTTGTTATGGAAATTTGAAAGATATATATGTATATCGTTATTTCCAATACGACATTTGTTAATCGTAGAATTTGATATTGAATATAGGCCGATATAGTTTCTATTCAGAGCCTTGTATTGAATATCGAATGTGATTTGGGTTTGTCGTGAATGGTGTCTTCACTAACACTGTTCTTGAACCCAGTTGAGAAAAGATTAAATCTTTTTATTTAGATTTAATGAAGTGTACCAATTAAATGATATTTAATTGGAATTGAATTGATATTGATTTTTGGGTTTATCGTGAACAGTGTTTTAAATAACACTTGTTCTTTAACCCGATAATTAATGGGATGTGACTTTGGGTTTATCGTGAACCGTGTTTTAAATGACACTGATTCTTTAACCCAGTCACAGATTAAAACTAAGTGGAGTTTTAATGAATCTTTAATTAGATTGAAAAGATCGAGAATGGAGTATCACCAGTTTTGCTCCAGGCGATAGTTAAATCTTTAATTAGATTTGAATGTGAAATTTAGAAACTAACTGGCGGTTAGCCAAGCAGAATGGTTTTCTGGATATTGATCTGATGTTGGTTTCGGCCTTCGGGGTTAATATTTGGGGAATTATTCTCTTGATTAATTTACGGTTAGTGACTAATGAATTGGAATGAGGCGTATGTTGTGTTTGTGTAACACTTTTATAATATATACGCGAGTTATTCGGAAAGACCGGGTTTATCCCATTCTGAATAACTGATACGACGATAAGTCGAAGATGAAGACGATGGTCGAAGACCGGAAGTCTTCACGTCGTTTGGGTGATAACTGATGATCTTGATTGGGCTGTACACCCAAGAAGATGGAAACAGTTAGTGATCGTCCAGACGTACTTGGAGATCGATGGATATGCGGGGTACTAGGTGCCTCCGGTTTCGTTCAGACCCAGAACGGACTTGTAAATGGACTGTGTGTCTGACATCGGATTTCATTCTGTGTGACTGATATCGGTTGCATAGGATGGCTTGCCTGTGTGGCATGCTAAGATGCAAATGATCGAGGCTTCTGTTGAAAAGCAAAGTCTTGTGGTGATGATCAAAGCACGGCCTTTGTGGCGTAGCTTTGTGTAACGTTTACCTCGCGTGTTTCACACCCGGTATGAACCAAAAACGGGAGACGGACCTCAGGGAGGGCATGCGTTTCTTTCTAGCTAGAAGTGGCGTCAGTGGTTTTACACGCCCTGACGAGTTTGACTTATGTGGTTGTTGCTGTTGCGAGGCGCCTCGGTTATATCGGTTTCGGCCGAATGCATTCTGGTCGGCTGACGGACCAGACTTACACCCCATAGGGTGGGGAGACGTATTGTTCAGGCATAATAATCCACTCCGTGTGGACCGGCCCTGACGATCCAAGGCTTGCCTGCGCGCTTGCCTGAGACATGGGCTAGATTGTCTCGAATCGGTTGAGGACTATCTTTTGCCTCGGTTCATAGATGGAAACCCAATTTCCAAATACGAGACTTTGCGGTTTTGATTGTATATCCTATATATGGCGACATAGTGGGATGGGGCGCTCATGCCGCCTATGATTGATACTTATGATTTGAAGTGTTTTATATACTATGCACTTATAATAGTATCAAATGATTTGTTTTAAACGTATCAAGCATTCTTTGGCTGTTATAAGGGAAAACCCTATCCTCGACTGCGTTGCATTGTGTGATGGGACCTGGGTCTTATAACAGCTTCATTTTTCTTTATTTAGCATTGCGCTGTTGGTTTTATGCACTGGTATTCTTGGGAGGAAACCCGTTCCGTGTTATACGGCGTGGTCCCTTGATTTACCTAATGATTTGAAATAAAGATTAATAACTGTTTTAGTTCTCACACCAGTCACATGACTGACCTGGAGTTTATTGTTTTAACCTAAACTCTGGGTGCCCCTATTTTCGACACGGGCAGCTAGTAGTTTTGGTTTTGCAGATTTATATTCACAGGATCCTGGTTTACAGCTGGAACGATATCCGGAAAGCTTTGTATCCGTATATCTCATTCTAGTTGTGTATTGTATTATTTTCCGCTGCTATGTATTTAAATGTAATTTAAATCTCTGATATTTCTGTGTAATATTCATTTATACTCTGTATATTCTTGTAATCTGATGCACTGCTGTAATATACAATGAAATGTTCTTCTGTATGCGTTCTGTTTTGTCGTGTTCTCAAACGATAGGGCGTTTCGAACGGTCTGGGTCGGTTTAGCGACTGGTTCGGACCGAGCGAAGTACCTTGCCGTCACATGATACAACCATAATTGCATTTACACAACATATCGCCTTATTTAAGGAAAATGAGGAAGCCAAAAAGATATTTGAAAAAGACAACAAACCGGTAAGAGGACATATACTAATATACATGTCTAACAAATTATTTGATTTGTTTGTTAATTAGAAATTAGCAAAGATCATTTGGGAAAAGTTGGAGAAAAAGCATGGAGCAAATGATGCTAGAAGAAAAAAGTACGTGGTAGATAAATGGTTGTAGTTTCAGATGGTTGACAGCAAATCAGTCATGGAGCATATTCATTAATATGAAAACTTAGTATTTGACATATTGAATGAAAGAATGAAGATGTCTGATATCTAGCAAGACAATGTATTACCGGGGAAATTTACATCATTATGGAGCAATTATAGAAACTGTCTCAAATATATAAAGAATGATCTTTCTCTTTAGGAATTAATTAGTCACATGTAGACTGAAGAAGAAAATTGTTTGATGGATAAACTTTATGCTATAAGCCTTGACTCTAATAATTTCATACTCGTAGAATCTAAAAAAAACTAATAGAGAAAAAAAATTAAGAACAAATTGAAAAAGGCTTTGAACTTTTCTAACTATAAAATTCAATGCGCTATACAAAAATGAAAAATAAATCTAAGAGAAAAAACCATTTACTATGTTTGTGATAAACTAGGAAACAAGGTGCATCAACGCTTCCAATAAAAAGGATGACACATTTGAAAACAAGCAACTAAAACAAAAGCTAATCTTGTCGAGGATGAAGGTGTTATAGTTGCAGTTATTGTAGAAGCAAACCTAGTGGAAAACAATACTGGTTGTGTGACGGATACAAAAAACTTTTAGAGATATTTGCGCAAATAGAGAGCTTTTCGACCAATTTCAAGATGCTGAAGATGGTGAGTGTGTCTTCATGGGAAATTCTACTACTGTAGATGTGCTTGGAAAAGGAAAGGTTTTTCTTAAACTCACTTATGAAAATACTTCGTGTAACGACCTGTCTTTTTGCTCGATTCTCGCAGGTAATTAAACCAACTTAAACCGTTCACCAAGACGAATTGTTATGGGTACTTACATATATTGAACATAATAACAGAACTTTTCATTGCATAATACAATATTACATCAGAGTTACATAGAATATCAGAGTTACAACTTATACAGCGGAAGAAAAGTAAATATACTCTCAGCGGAAGAAACAATATGATATAGCGGAAGCTCCAAACTCTAGCGTGAACTCCGATCCAAAAAGCGCTTCGAATCTTGCTCCAACGATCTATAACTGTAAAACTAAACTACTAGCTGCCCGTGCAAAAAAATTAGTGGGCACCCAGAGTTTAGGAAGGAACAATAAACTCCAGGTCAGTCATGGGACTGGTGTGAGAACATAAAACAGTTATTTTTAGGATTTATTTTAAAGTTGGGAAATTCACCGGACCACGCCGCTAATGCGGAACGGGTTTACTCCATGTGAATGCCCGTGCATATAAATACGCAATGACTTTTGAAAATGAAGCTATCATAAGTTCGTCCCACATCACACAATGCAAGCGCACACCAGATGGGCGAGTTTTATCTTATGATAACCAAAAATGCCTTCATACGTGAAAATCCTCATTCAATACTATTACATAGTGTGGAAAACCATTCGCAAATAAATGTATTAATCCTAGACGGCATAATACCCATAATATTATGTTGCCACATATATATACAACCAAAATCGTATGGCTCGTATTGGAGATTTGGGTTTCCAACTTGATGATTCCTGGCACGAAAGATCAATCGGAACACAAACGAAATGTAATCACGGGTTTTTCATCCAGACGCGGACACCAATACAAATCGCGAGGTAGATCAACGGTTTTCGACCAGACACGGCCCCCCGAACATACCCTATTCCATAAGTCATAAGTGGTTTCCCACTGCTGCAGCGGTCATCATCAATTCATATATATACACAACCTAACCGCCAGTTTCTCATCATCCGGGGTATGAGGTTTGTCGATGTCACGTCATACACAAAGCATGCCTAGAGAAGCAATGCCTTGATCGTACAAGCTCATTTCATATCTTGAGTATGTCACATTGCCCATTCACAACATGACCACTGATTTCCATCATTACATAACCACTTTGAGCTCATACGTCACAAACCAGATACGTATCCATGGAAATCAGTGCTACGCTGTCAATTACAATGTCAGACACACCATCCATACAAGTCCATTCTGGGTCTGAATGGAACAAAATCCGAAAATTCTCCAAAAACGTTCGGACTTCCTGCCACTCCGGTAATAGGGGCATCTCTCTACTGTGGCTATTCAGTAATGAAACCAATCAGCAGGCAGTCCGTTCGATGTGAAGAACTACGGTCTTCAATCGTCGTCTTCATATCTTCATTTTTTTTCGTCGTATGGTTATTTTGAATGGTTTTCGGAAAATAAATTCCGATCTCGGTCTTTCCAAATAACCAGGGCTTCATATTTCAAATAAGTGCTTCCATCATATATATACACACATATACATCCCTTAAATCTTTTCTAAATCTTGAAATGATTGTTTAAGAGATGATTGTTTATAGATAGTCTTTTTCTTAAAGCCTTACTTTCAAACAATCAATATAAACCAAGATCACGATTTCAATACTTTCTTAATTCAAATTCATTAAAATCATTCAAAACGGATTCATTATATTCAAATCAAAGGATTCAGGACCGAAAACAATTCCAAATTTAATCAAATGAAATATTTGAAAATAAAATATTTGTTGTAAACTGATTATACAAATATGTCTTGATTTTAAAAATAGAAAATTTTAAATTAATTACTTAACATATATTTAACTTTGAAGTGGTATACAATATAATACTTTAAACATAAACATATCTTTAAAACAAATAAGTTTTTATTTAAATATCATTGAACTTAACATAACATGTTTAAATAGTTAAACTCATATAAATCTGCAAAATACTTTAAACTGGAGTTGTTTCCTTCCCATGCCGAGGATTTACATTCATTTTCATACTCGAAGAGTATAACTAATTCAGAAAACTTGAGTTAATCAAACCGATTTGAAGACATTCAACTTTTTCCTTCTGTTCACTTAGTTCTATAATACTTTCATAATTGACCAAACCATATTCGATTAACTCACCGTCATTGTCATATCATTCAAGTTATTCTAACCAATTTACATTGGATATACATATATAAGTATGATTGATTTGAAATCGAACTTCTTACATCCAATATATGTTCCCATATTAAACTGATACTATAAGCGGAATTACAATATTTCCACTGTTTAATTCCACAAATAGTATTAGTCATCATCTACATAAATTATATCCCATATCCGAAGATCGCTTTCGTCCGATTTATCCATTTTTTTTATATGTGAACTCAAGATAAATGATACAAATTCAGGTCATTTGAAAACACTTTATAACACCACGTCTCATTAAAATTTGGATTAAAAATTTAGATTCCAAATTTACATTCTACACCATACCTAATTCACAAGATGATTATCATTAGCTTAATATTTAACTCACAAAATAATTAACATTTCTAAATATTAAATTTACAAATTTTTATTCACAACGTAATATCATTAATTTAGGCGGTAATTTAGTTCAAGCTCACATTTTCATTTAGATCTACTTCAAAATCCATTATAATATCACGTAATGTTGATAATAACATGTTAATTGGTTTCCAAAATCGAATTTATTTATACATTAAATCAAATTAAGAAGTTTCCAGGTATTACTCAAATCAACATTTCATTCCATATTTAAAAAAAATGTTAATAACATAACTTGATTGATAAATCGCTTTAATGACACCATATAATTTAAATTAACATTATCAACTATATTCCTTATCATAAAATGTTAATTTGAGAAAAATATTCTCGAAATCAAAATATTACTTAAATTAGAAAATGTTATCGAACCATGGATGTCGGTATTAGTAAGTCAATAACATTATTAAGTTAATAAAACACTACATATTACTTAATTTTTCATTTAGCCAATAATCTTTTCTTAATTAAACTTAGGAAATTTTCAAATTTTCCGCTGACAGTTCATATAAGGACGTAGTGAGTACATATAGATCATATATGCATTCAACCACCATTTTATACATTCATTTTATACATGCAATCAACCAATAAAATTTCAAATACGCGTTACACTAACGCGCCTCAATTGCATTTATTTTGGCAACCATCACACACTAGCAAATTTACATGCAATCAACCAAAAAAAATCCAAATACGCGTTATACACTAACGCGCCTAACATGCATTTATTTGGCAACCATTACACATTAACAACAATTTATTAGCCATTCATGTAACCGCACATTTCAGATTAATTAACCATGCATGTAAAATTTAAATCAAATTAAATTAAATTAAATTGTTCTCACCTTAATTGCTTTCCAGGAACCCGCATGTTTCATGCACTCTTCACGTATTTGTTCCTTGTTCGCTCTTTCTCTTCTTGTCACTTTTCTTACGCTCTGTTCCCTTCCCTTCTCTCTCTTTATTCACGTTCTCTTTCTTTCTTTTTTTCTTTTTTTTTATATATAAAAGCTCCCCCTTTTTTTTTCTACAAAACCAATACATGCGCATGCATGCATGCAATCTGCGAGTGAGAAGAGGAAATGGTGCTTGCGGTGCAAACTGTGAAAGGGGAAGGCCAACTATTGAAAGGGGAATAACATGCAGGTCTCATGCTTGGGGTAGGAGGGGTTGGTGACTATTTTCGGAATAGAGGAGCTCGGCTTTGGACAAAAATAATATATATACGGACAAAGCAATACATGCTTGCGCATGCAGCATGCTTCAAGCAAATTGTGGCACATGGTCCAAGGAAATAAAAGAGAGTTGGCCCAAGTGGGTTAGAGGAAGCATCGGAGTTGGTGATTTCTGAAATGAAGTGGGCAAGGCATGCTTTTAATGGTGAAGGACGTTTCGCTTCATGAGGAAGGGGAGTTTTGTTGGGGAAGCAGCAGCGTGCATGGAGACAGGATGTTTGCGGTGGATCTAGAGAGGAGGAAGTTCAGTGGGAGGCTTGAGCACATGCGGATTTTTGCAATTTTCTTTTTTTCTTTTTATGGATGGCGGAACCGAGTGGAGGAATGTAGGTAGAGAGTGGAGAAGGAAGGTTTTTGCACGAAAAAAATGAAAAAAATATGAAAGAAGTTATATATGGAGAAGGGTTTCGAGACTTGTAGAGCTGTACAAATGAAGACAAGTGGAGCAATAATGCTTACACGTGGTGGAAGAGTTGACATGCAAATTTACAAATGTCTTCCTAAATATACACACGGTTTAGATTATACTTTTTTTTTTAATATATATCTTTCGCATGCGTCAAATTAGCAAATGAAACATACCCTTATACCCCTTCTTGCTTATCAACCGTATGAACTAGTTTTTCTTTGTTCCGCTAATAATATATTTTGCCACTCTCTTGCTTACATTTCTTTATTTTATTTTACTTTATAAATATAAACAATGAATAAACGCAACTAATAGAAAAATCGTGTACAATAATGTTCCATGACCCCAAAACAGAAGTTAAATAGACCGGTTGGTTAATTCTGTAAAGTGTCAAAAGGGACCACAGTTACCCCAAAAATACGTTAGAAAAATATATGCGTATTTTCCGAAATAAAAATTATAATAAAATTCTATAAAATATTTTAAGACTATGCAAACAGAAACTGAACAAAAATTTCAAACGGATATTTAATTATAATTAAATTTCAAATTCCGATCGCTTTTATTAACTGAATTACAAATCGTTTTAATAATTCGACCAACGACGAAACGTTTTTTCAAAACAAACATTGTTACAACTAAATTTAACAATATAAATTTAATTTCAATCATTTTAAAATAATATTATGGCCTTAAAATTTTATTCAAATTTATTTAAACCTCCCAAAATTTATTTATATTCAAATTTAAATTTCAAAAATCTTGGATCGTTACACTTCGGCTTTAATTGATATTATGTATCTTCCCTCCCATCATAGAAATTTAGCACTAGGTGGATTACTAAACAAAGTTGGGATGAAATTTGTTTTTGAGTCTAATAAAGTAGTAATAACTAGGAATAAAATGTTCATAGGGAAGAATTACCTAGCAGATTTGTTTTTGCCTACTTCACCATTTGTTTTCCTTAAGCCTAATAATAAACTTAGGAGTAAAAGGCAATGTACAAAGATTAATTGTAGTCCTGACTTCGTAACCTCCTTTTCAGCAGAAAACTTCAATATCCAAAAGATTGATAATGTGATCGTTTCTAGGTTTTTAATTGAGGAAGATCGTAAAACTTATGAAGATGCAGTTAACTCCAGAGATGTTGACACTTGTAAAGATGCAATATATTAAGAGTGAACTTGACTCTATAACATCTAACTATACCTCAGACTTAATTGACCTACCTAAGGGTTGCAAACCAATTCGGACTAAGTGGAATCTTAGAAAGAAATTGACAACTGATTGTTCTATAAACAATTTCAAGGCTAGATGTTGGAGAATGGAGTTTTGATGAAAACAACCTTATTTCAATTATCATTATTAATTGATCATAAAATATATACTAACATATTTATCTAGAATATACATACATACATACATATATATATGTATGTATATGTATGCAGAATTTGTATTACAAGAATTAAAAACTGAATATTGTACAGTTTTAGAGTTCCAAGAGATTCAAGATTCAAAGAGATTCAAGACTTATGAGTATCAAGATATCAAGATTTCAAAGAGCTCAAGAAAACATACTAATTGAGTCTAGTGTATATGTATGACTCTAAATAACACTCTATTTTCAAAATTCGTTTTGAAAATTCAAATTTTGATTTCAAGTTATTTCAAACTACTTTTCTAAATGATTTCAAATATATATATTTATAGTTTATAAAGTTTTATAATAATATGTTAATAATATATATATGATTTTATAGTTCTAAATCATACAACTTATAAATATGTTATATTATATATCATAATGCTTTTATACTTTAGAAACTTCATTTGAAACATTAGCTTTGATTCAAGAATTTCCAGAATATATATATTAGTTTAAACACTTGAAAAATGACTTTAAAAAGTAAAATACAGTACATATGTTGATATACGCATATGAGCATGTTGACATATAATTGTCATAAATTCAACTTCCAAAGAAAGTGTCTTTTCATTATTTGAAACATTCTGAAACGTTGCAACCTTTGGAACACTATATAAAGGGGTTGATTTCGAATTTATAATCATTCTTTCTTCTCCTTATTCACTCCTTTTCTTACCACCATTAAAATACATAAAATTCTTGATTTCTACACTTATACTCTACCGATTTCAACAAAATTTATATCATTCTTCTTCTCTTTTCAATCTCCGTTAACTACTCTCTGTTTGAAGTGCTACTGAAGAGTTCTAGGGTTGTTGTAATTGTTTGGGAAAGGGTGTGTTCCTTGTAGCCCTAGAACCAAGGAAAGGGAGCAGTGTTAACCTTATAGCCATGAAATCAAGGGTGGTGGAATCGGTGTTAACCTTATAGCCGTGAAATCAAGGGTATTGTACTTGGATATTGGTTATAATAAAACTCTGCGCAATCCAGCGTTGCATGGAACTAGACGTAGGAGTAATTCGAACCCGTATAAAATCCGGTGTGTTCTTTCCTTTTCTGCATTTTAAATTTACTCATTTAAGTGTCCGTGATTGTTTCTGCATTTGTGATCATTTCTGGTGTGATAATCATTGTGTGATTCATATAGTAATTCAAGTTAGTTTAAGATTTCTATAAATTCCTATAAACACTATTCACCCCCTCTAGTGTTGATTCTGCCTTAAGATCTGCATTCCGCATCCTTAACAATGAGTATCAGAGCATAGGTTTTCAAAATTTCATAATCTGAATTTTGGAAAGATTAAATGGCAACCAACACTAGTAATAATAGTTCTTTTGTAGAGGGTCATTCCACCGTTAGACCACCACTATTTAATGGTAGTAATTATTCTTACTGTGCATGTAAAATGAAAATATATCTTCAATCAGTTGGATTAAACACATGGAATATTACACAGACTGAATATGTTGAACCCACTATAAATTTTGCACAATGGACAAACGATCAAAAGGCTGCCGCACAAAGTAATTCTAAGGCCACGAATATGTTATTCTGTTAATTAGATAGAAATGAATTTAATAGAATGTCAGTTTGTAAATCTTCTTCTAAAATATGGAGAACATTGCAAGTTACTCATGAAGGAACCAATAAAGTTAAATAGACAAAGATATGCTAATCAATCAATTTGAGTTCTTTAAAATGAATGAGAATGAATCTATCTCCGATATGTATTGCATATTCCACGAAATCGTGCATTCATTAATGGCTCTGGGAAAAACTTATTCAGAAGAAGACCAAGTCAAAAAAAAAATACGTAGTTCATTGACTCCATAATGAGATCAGAAAACACTAGCGATTGAAGAAGCCAATAATGTCAGTGAAATGAAGATTGAGGAGTTAATTGGGAATTTGATGTTGTTCGAAGTTCAATTACAAAAAAAAAAACCGACTGAAGAGAAATCTATAGCATTCAAAGCAACAACAAATGGTTCTAATTTAAGCAGTGAAGATAATGAATAAATTGCTATAATGACAAGGAATTTCAGAAAAGTTTTGAGATATAAAAGGAAAAATAATTTCTTAAGAAATAATCAAGGAAGATCGGGAAGAAATGATGATAGCTGTTACAATTGCAATAAACTAGGTCACATAAAGAAAATGTATCCATGTCCAAATAAATCAAATTAACAAACAAACAATAGTAATTCGTCAAAGAAGAGAAAGAGGGCATATGCAACAACTTTAGACGATTTAGATTCATCATCAAGTGATGAAGATACAGAAACTGAAAATTCAAATATTTGTTTCACAGCGATTCAGAACTCAGAAAATGTCAAAGAAATGGATCTAAAAACCAGGTACACCTTAATTAATGTTTAATTTTTTGGTTGATTTGGATGAATGGATATTTTGTTTGTTTGCCTTGTTTGAATTTGAAATTTAAACTCTAAAATTCGAATTTTGAAATTCATAATAAATAATAATATAATAAATAATAATTAATTTTTTAATGAGTGTTAGGATTAATATTATTTCATGAAATAATAAACCTGAAATATAAAAACATTAATATAGTAGAACAAAGTCAAAAATCAACATGTCTTTTGAAAACCAACATATATGTCAACATACCCAAATAGACATGTCGGCATATGTACCAGTAAATGAAATTTAAATTTTGAATTTCAAAAGTTTGAACTTTCAAACTTCCCTCTATCTTTTCACCAACTCCCAAGGTCTGAAAAGGTGTCTTTAATTTCATAAAAGTTGTGCCCATTCAATCTCTATTTGTTTATCTATTCAATCCTATCCTCTCTACCTCTCATTCAATTTTTTTTCATATCTATACTCCTCAAACCAACTCTTTAATGGCCTCCTCAAGCACACCAAAAACCATGAGATCTACCAAAGCTCTCAAGGGTCATCTCTACAATGATAAGGAAGCTATATAAGCCTATGTGAACTATATGGCAAATGGAAAATCAACACGGGAGCCTTTGCTATCTTCGAAGATTTTTCCTTCTTATGATCTTCGTTCTCTTTTTCGTCAAAATGAAGTTCTAAGATTGATTAACGCTTGGGATAACGATGAAGTATATTACCCGAATTTCGTCAAATGTTTTACGCAAATTTGGGTCGTAGATTTTATAAAGGAAATGAAAATCAAGTATCGAGTAGTGCAAAAGAAACTAAAATAGTTTTGGATTGTAAAATTTTGGGTACTATCTTAAATTGTAAGTGTATGGGCTCAGATTTTCTGGAATTCGAAATTAATGAAATGGAATTGGAAACCATTCATTACATATTTGAAAGCAATGATCATTTGGAATTAAAAAATTGCTTTTTTCGCCCAAAAGCAAGAATTGTCAACCTCCTCCTTCAACATACTCTTACACCTCGTTCCCGAAATTTCAACAACCCTACCCTCAAAGTCCAAAAAGCTCTCTTTGCTATTTTTGGTGTTTATGACATCAATTGGGCCGATGTTATTTTGAAAGAATTTAAGCCTAAAGATACATCCAATAAGGAAAATACACTTTATTGTGGAGTTTATCATACAGGCATCTTTAAATATTTTGGAGTGGATCTCAAAGGAGAGGAATTTGTTCCAAGAAGGGTCTTCAACTTGGGAAATATAAATCTTATGCAAATTCCAATCACTTTTAAGCCTTATGAAACTTTTGAGGATAAACAAGCTCGAATGCAACAACAAGAAAAAATCCAATGGAAATTGACGAAAAAGAATCCTCTTTGGAAAGTGTTGAATGTACAACAAATACTAGGACCATAACCAAAGAAACACTTATTCAAAACCAAGTTAAGTTAGACCAGAACCAAAAGAAGATCAAGAAGAGTCTTACCCAAATGTATTCTGAAATGGACAAGTTCTTTGGCAAAGTAGGAAGAAAACTTGGATTATCATCTTCCTTCTCATCATCCGTTGAAGTCTAAGCTTATCTAGTCTATGTTATATTTCGTATTTGCTTATATTTGCTTTCGAATCTTGTATTTAGTACCTAGTATTAGTTGAATGTATTTGCTTTCAAGAAGTAATGGATGATGTTTATTTTTATCAAATCAATCTTTAATTTACAATAAAAACACATTTAAATTAATATAATATAATAATATATAACTTAAAATTATGTAAAAAAATCAAATACCCAAAAATCAACATAGGTATGTCGACATGTAAATATGGACATGTCGACATATAACTTCCAAGTTTTCAAATTTGTTCAAAATCTGAAATTTGAATAACCAACTAGTGTCTCTTCATTTTAAATGAATTCTAGACCCTATAAATACCTCTTTATTTCAGAAAAACTTATTCTAAACTTTCTCCTTCTTCTCTAATCATTCCTTTTCTATAATATCAAATTATGGAAAATCCTATTCATAATTTGATTGAGAATCTTGAAGAAACACTCAATTCATTCAAGAATATCCTATCTATAATACTTCGTAATCAGCGTCATCTCGAATTAAGTCAAATGAAGATGGTTGAATGTCAAGAGAAACATTTTGATGTCATTCATTGGTTAATTTCTTCTCATTTCAGAGATGAAAACAACAACCTTGCTAAAGAACCACCCACAAAAGAAGATGAAGATTGGGGAGTCATCAAGAAGGATCCAGTCTTTGGAGGAGATGGATGGATGGAAGTTCTAAGAGATATTTGAACTTGTTTGAATTTGTTGATATGATTTGTTTAATTGTTTTGTTTGATCTAATTTTGCTTGAAAATATTGCTTAATTTGGTTGGGTTTGAAACTTGTATATGTTTGGATTGAAATACTTGTAAATATTGACTAAAATATTTGAATTGTTTATACTCTTTCTTGTTAGAATTATAATAATATAGGAATAGGGAATCATAATTATGTGGCAAGACATTAGGATAATTTATTCAGGGGTAGTATAGTTAGAAATTCTTTTTATTGATGACAAAGGAGAGAAATTATAAAATAAGGATTAGTTAGGCTTAGTTTAAGGAGGGGTATGTAGGATTCATGGTGATTGAGGAAGTATTCGAAGAATCAGATCAACATGTATTAACAGATATGAATATTTTACAAATTAAGGTTGTCATCATCAAAAGGGGGGGGGGGAGATTGTTGGGGAATGGAGTCTTGATGAGAAGAACCTTATTTCAATTATCATTATTAATTAATTATAAAATATATACTAACAACTTTATCAAGAATATATATACATATATACATATATATATATATATATATATATATATATGCAGGGTTTGTGTTACAGGAATTAAAAACTAAAGACTGTACAATTTTAGAGTTCCAGGAGATTCAGGATTTAAAGAGGTTCAAGACTCATAAGTATCAATATATCAAGATATCAAGATTTCAAAGAGCTCAAGAAAATATAGTAATTGAGTCTAGTTTATATGTAAGACTCTAAATAGCACTCCATTTTCAAACTTTGTTTTCAAAATTCAAATTATGATTTCAAGTTATTTCAAACTACTTTTCTAAATGATTTCAAATATTATGATTTCAAATATATATATTTATAGTTTATAAAGTTTTATAATAATATGTTTATAATAAATATATATATATATATACAGTTTTATAGTTTTATATCATATAACTTTATAAATATGTTTATATTATATATCACTATGTTTTTATACTTTAGAAACTTCATTTGAAACATTAGTTTTGATTCAAGAATTTCCAAAATATATATTAGTTTAAACACTTGAAAAATGATTTTAAAAAATAAAATACACTACATATGTCGACATACACATATGAGCATGTCAATATATAACTTTTATAAATTCAATTTTCAAAGGAAGTGCCTTTTTGTTGGAGAATGGAGTTTTGATGACAACAACCTTATTTCAATTATCATTGATTATAAAATATATACTAACGTCTCTATCTAAAATATACAGACATACATATGCAGGATTTTAATACAGGACTTAAGTACTAAAGACTGTACAGTTTTAGAGTTTCAAGAGATTCAGAATAAAAGATAGATTCAAGACTCATGAGTTATTAGGATATCAAGAGTTCAAGAAAAAATATAGTCATAGAGTCTAGTTTATATGTAAGACTCTGAATAGCATTCTAGGTTCAAATTCTGTTTTTCAAATTTCAAATTCTCTTTTTCAATTTTTCAAATTTCAAATTTTTGATTTTCAAATTCCAAATTCTAATTTCAAATTATTTTACTTATGGTTTCAGATATGTTTAGAGTATAAATATATATATATATGTTTATATAAGTTTATATAGTTTTATAGTTTTAAACCTTTTAACTTTATAAATATATATGATTTTACACTCTAGAATATTTATTTATATTATTAAGTTTTGATTAAAGAATTTCAAACTTATGATTTCAAATATATTTCCTAATTTATATGAATTCTTATTTTTATAGTTTTATTAAATATATTTTGCTAAGTTTATATTTGATTCTTCATATAACCTTTTTTTATAGTTTATAAATATCTCTTTATAAATTCTTATATATATGCTTAAATTATATTTTATATGTTTATAATTATATTATATATAGCTTTTATATCACATATATATTAAGTTTTTTTATCATATGTTTAAATAATATTTTCTTATACTTGAAAAATAATGTTTAAACAACTAGTTTTATTTCAGGAATTTCCAGAATATATACATTGGTTTAAATACTTTAAAAGTGTTTAAAAATTCAAAAATATGGTAAGTATGTCGACATACAATAACGCCTATGTCGACATATAACCGACATAATTTTAAAATTCAAAGGAAGTGTCTTTTCACTATTTGTAACGTTCCAGAAGCGTTGCAACCTTTCAAATCTTATAAATAGGGGTTGAATTAATTTTTTTAACTATTCTTCTTCTCCATCTTCATCCCTTTTCATTCCTCCATTATTATTTCATATTTTTGTGATTTATGCACTTCTACTCTGCGATTTCTATTCTAAATACATAAAACTTCTTCTCTTCTCACTCTCTACTCATTACTCTTTGAATTGAAGTGCTATTGAAGAGTTATAGGGTTGTTGTAATCATTTGGGGTTGTTTGGGAAACGATGTGTTCCTTGTAGTTGTGAAATCAAGGAAAGGAAATGGTGTTAACCTTGTAGCCGGGAATTCAAGGGTGGTAGAAATGGTGTTAACCTTGTAGTCGTTAATCAAAGGGATTGTACTTATATTTTGATATAGTAATAAAACTCTGCACAATCCAGCATTGCGTGGAACTGAATGTAGGGGAAACCTGAACCAATATAAAATTTGGTATGTTCTTTCCTTTTCTGCAATTTATTTTTGTTTATTTCTGTGTTTGTGTTTGATTTTTTGTCTGTGAATATCTATATGGTGTGTGATTCATATAGTAGATCATATAAGTTTTAGATTTTCTTAAATTCCTTGAAAACACTATTCACCTCCCCCTCTAGTGTTAGTTTTTGCCTTTAGATCCATTTCGCATTCCCTAACACTTTTCACTATTTGAAACATTACAACTTTTAGGACACTATAAAAAGGGGTTGATTTCAATGTTTTATTCATTCTTTCTTCTCCTTCTTCACTCCTTTACTTACCACCATTAAAATACATAAAATTCTTGATTTCTACACTTATACTCTGTCGATTTCAACAAAATTTAAATCATTCTTCTTCTTTTCTCAATCTATATCAACTACTCTCTGTTTGAAGCGCTATTGAAGAGTTCTATGGTTGTTGTAATTGTTTGGGAAAGAGTGTGCTCCTTATGACCATGAAATCAAGGAAAGGGAGCGGTGTTAACCTTGTAGCCATGAAATCAAGGGTGGTTGAATCGTGTTAACCTTGTAACCATGAAATCATAGGTGTTGTACTTGGATATTGATTATAATAAAACTCTGCGCAATCCAGCATTGCGTGGTACTGGACGTAGGAGTAATCCGAACTAGCATAAAATATGTTGTGTTCTTTCTTTTTCTGCATTTTATATTTACTAATTTTTATATCTGTGATTGTTTCTGTGTTTGTGATCATTTCTAGTGTGATAATCATTGTGTGATTCATTTAGTAATTCAAGTTAGTTTAAGATTTATATAAATTCCTCATAAACGCCGTTCACCTTCCCTCTAATGTTGATTCTGCCTTAAGATCTGCATCCTTATCACTAGATTGTATTGGTTTCAGTTAAAAGAAGGACTTTGGCTATTTTGACACTTATTCTCCTATCACCAAGGTGAGTACTATTAGAAATTTAGTCTCTATAGCTGCCATTTATAATCTTGTAGTGCACCAGATGGATGTGAAAATTGTTTTTCTTAATGGTGACTTAAAAGAAGAAATTTATGTGGAACAACTTATTATAATGCTGGTCAAAAGAACAAGGTCTATAAACTAAAAAATTATCTTTACGCCCTTAAACAGAATCCTAATAAATGGTATGAGATTTTTGGTAGGACTTTATTAAACAATGGTTATGTAGTGAACGCATATAGTTTTTGTGTATATTCAAAGATGTTTGGTCAACTATGTAATTATTTCTCTCTATATTGATAATATTTTGATATTTGTCATAAACTTGGTTGCGGTAAATGATGTAAAAAGTTTCTTAGCGTCCCAATTCGAGATGAAATATTTGAGAGAAGCCGACTTAATACTAAGAATTAAATTAAGAAAAGCTGCAAGTGGTTTCTCACTAAATCAGTCTCGCTACATAGAATTTTTTTTTGAAAAGTTTAATTGTTTTGATGTGGTTTCTATTAAATACTCTGTATGATCTTAGTAAGCATCTTAAAAAGAATAAATGACCTAGTGTACCACAGGAATAATATGCAAAAATCATCAGAAGCATACTATTTCTTATGGATTATACTAGACCTGACATAGCTTTTGCAGCGAGCCGTTTAAGTAGGTACACTAACCTTTACAATGAACAATGAGAAGCTCTTCATCGTCCTTTGAGATACATCAAAGGTACATTAATTGGTATCTGCAATTGTAGACATTCCACTGTTTTGGAAGGCTTTTGTGACGCAGATTGGGCTAATAATTATGAAGTTAGCTCTAACAGTGTCTATGTATTTACATTGAGAGGGAGGTGTAATATCACGAAAGTCTTGTAAATAGACTTGCATAGCATGATCTACAATGGAATCAAATTTTATTTCTCTTGAGCTAGCAGGCCAAGAGAAAGAATGGTTAAAATACCTGTTAGCACAAATTCCACTTGGAGAAAAGACTAATATTCCTTTTTCTTTATACTATGATTCTCATGCTGCTATTTGAATTGTAAAGAAAAGCGTGTATAATGGAAAAGGATGCACATCCGTGCCAGAGCAAAGCGGTTAAAAATCTTTTGAAGGAAGGAATGATTTCATTGGGATATGTATGGTCTGAAAGGAACTTAACGGATCCATTCGTAAAAGGATTTCCATGTAACGTTGTCAATGAATCTTCAAGTGGAATGAGTATAAGGCCTAAAGAGTGAAATTAGACCACTAGATTTTTACTCTCCATCCTGCCTTTGTGCATTAAAGTTGAGTTATTATTAAATCCATAATCATTTTTGGTGGTGCACTAGTAAGGCACTTAATGGATTTACTCATAAAAGTCTTGAATTTGAAGTACATTTTCATCACTAATGCATAACCAGTTTTGGTGCTGCTTATGCACTTAATGGAATTTTCTCACTCATTTACGGTTGAGTCTACTGCCCTTGCAGAATACATAACCAGTTTTGGTGGAACTTTTGAAATGATCATCATGGATCATATAATGCATTTACTATCCATAACCAGTTTTGGTGGAGCTCTGAGATGCTCTTAATGGATCATCTAATACCTTTACCATCAAATCCATAATCAGTCTTGGTGAAGCTTTTGAGATGCTCTTAATGGATCATGTGATGTATTTACTACTAAAACAATATGTTAGGGAATGCAGAATGTAGATCTTAAGGCAAAACTAACACTTCAGGGGGGTGAATAGTGTTTTCTAGGAATTTAAGAAATTCTTAAACTTATATGATCTACTATACGAATCACACACAACAGAGATGATCACAGACACACAGAATCAAACACAAACACAAAAATAAACAAAAATAAAATGCAGAAAAGGAAATAACACACTGGATTTTATACTGGTTAGGATTGCTCCTCCATCTAGTCCCACGCAACGCAAGATTGTGTAGAGTTTTATTACTATATCAAAATCTAAGTATAATCCTCTTGATTTTACTGCTACAAGGTTATTCCACAACCCTTGATTTCATGGCTACAAGTTCACACCATTTCCTTTCCTTGATTTCATGGCTACAAGGAACACACCATTTCCCAAACAATCCCATATGGTTACAACAACCCTATAACTCTTCAGTACCACTTCAATTCAGAGAGTAATGAGTAGAGAGTGAGAAGAGAAGAAGTTTTATATATTTAGAATAGAAATCGATAGAGTAGAAGTGTAGAAATCATAAAAATATGAAATAATAATAGAGGAATGAAAAGGGATGAAGATGGGGAAGAAGAATGGTTAAATTTTTTGAAATCAACCTCTATTTATGAGATTTGAAAGGATGCAACGCTTCTGGAACATTACAAATGGTGAAAAGGCACTTCCTTTTAAAACTGAAAATATGACAGTTGTATGTTGACATATACTATTTTGTATGTCGACATATAGGTACTGAAAATTTTAATTTTAAGTGTTTAACAATATATATAATTCTAGAAATTCTTGAACTAAAACATAGTTATATAAATGAGTATTATAAAGTATAAAATCATATGAAAATATAAATATAAATTATATAAACATATTTATAAAATTACAAAGTTTAAAACTATATAAATATAAAATTATACAAGTATATAACTATATAAAAATATATAAACTTATAAACTTTAAAGCTTAAGTTTGAAATAAAAAGTAAGATAGAAACACTAATTAAAATTAGAATTTGAATTTTGAAAAACAGAATTTGAAATTTGAAAATCAGAATTTAAAAAACAGAATTTGAATTTGAACCTGGAGTGCTATTCAGAGTCCTACATATAAACTAGACTCTATTACTATATTTGTCTTAAACTCTTGATATCTTGATTACTCACGAGTCTTGAATCTTCTCTTAATTCTAAATCTCTTGAATCTCGGATACTCTAAAACTGTACGGTATTCGGCATTAATTCCTATATACAAATCCTGCATATATGTATATATATATATATTCTAGATAAAGATTTTAGTATACATATTTTATAATCAACTAATACTTAAATAAGGTTGTTGTCATCAAAACTCCATTCTCCAACAATCTCCCCCTTTTTTATTCTAACAACCTTAGTTTATAAAATAGTCATACCTATTGATGATGATCCTTCTAATACTCCCCCTGTCACTATGAATCCTATATATTCTTCTTAAACTAAGTCTATATTTTATAATTTTTCGCCCTTTGGCAATATAAAAAAGAAACTCTATAAATACTCCCCCTAGATTCTATATCTATTTATATCTTTAATTATTCTATGATTCTATAATAATATACTTAATGTATATGACTCCCTTTATATTCATGCCTATATAATAAACTTAATGAAATGCTTATGAATGATAGAGCAAGCATTAAATTAACTATTGTTTTTAATACGAACTATTCACACTAAAGCAAATTACACGAATGACTATGCACGTATTACAACGATTAAAAGAAAAAAAACGAAAAAAAGTGAAATGAAACCTAACTTCTAATTGTTATTTAAGATAGGAAACTTATGGATTGGATAATTTGGGTAATGTGGGCAAAAATCCCCATTTCATTCAATTACATTTTCGTTTTGATTGAACGATACTTCTCTAATGCATACGACTTGATCATCCTCATCCGTGACTTCTTGCTGTGCCTCTTCTGGTTCCTCTTCTTCCATTGCCTCTTCCTCCATTGCCTCTTCCTCCTCTTATTCCTCTACTTCGTCTCCCATCGCTTGATTATCATCTTCGATGATGATTGGATTCGCTTGATTATCAATTACATGTAACACCCCACCTCCGCTAGGGTCACCCACAAAGGGAATGCACTAGTTTTGGAGGAGCGTTATCGAGGTAAACAAATACAGAAATATTACAAGATAGAACATAAATAAAACAACGGAAGAATCAAAAGATAAATTTCATTACTTTCAAAATAGTCAAAGCCTTTTTCATTCAAAGTACCAAATAGCCAAAGCCATTATTTTCCATTAAACCAAATTATGTCTTGCATAAACAAAGAAGCATAAACTTAAAACATCAAAAGTAGCTTAATTCCCCAAAGGTAGCAAAAAATGCAGCCATAGCATAGCCCAAGATCAAACTGTACATGAGCTGAATCAAAAGAAAGCGAAATCCAAGCTAAGTGCTAGAGTTTCCGCCGTGAGAACCTGGGGGGTGGGGGGGGGAAACGGAAGAAAAAGAGGCGAAAGAAAACGGGTCAGTCATAAAGACTGGTAAGTCCAAGTGACTTTCAGCATAAAAACAGATAAAGGTAACATGACATGTATAAACTGAAAGTAAACATAAGGATGCTGTCAAGATGGGCAAGATAGACTAAGATAACATGATAAATCAAGTATAAATCAAGTATAGCATCACATATTCAAGGTTCGCTGCATCAACTGTAATAGAATCCCAAACCCATGTCTTATATAAATCATGAAATGATTCCTAGGCCCAATATCATGAAATGACCCATTTCTAGGTCCAACGAAACGTTCCACTAGTCGATCGGCTCCCTACAAGTTCTAGCTCGTCGTGTGTCTGTGTCATACGACCCTATCACGAATGTAATCACCTATGCTAGGTCCACCATAGGGTGTATCAAGCCCTATGGTGCCAACCACCGACACGAATCAAGCATGCACAGATAAACCTACTAATGCCCAATGCCTGCTTTTTCAACTTCGGACCACGTGCACGACCATAGCCTGCCTGAACCTACACTAGCGCACCAACACAGCCGTCGTTCTGGTCGCTTACAATCAGCCCAGTAATCGTACCCCACCCTGCCTTGTTCCAGGGTACCATGATACATCTAGTGGGTTACTGCTGAAATGGACCACGTAACTAGGGTTTCCGTCTAGCAGGTTAAGTGTTGTCATTTAAATTCGAGACTTAACCCTTATCAGTCTAGCATGTCAAATTGGCTAAGTGTTGTCATTTAAGTTAGTGACTTAGCCCTACAATTCACATGTCAAGTTGGTTAGGTGTTGTCGTTCAAGTTCATGACCTAACCCTACCAATCATGTCTCAAGTTGGTTAAGTGTTGTCTTTCATGTTCATGACTTAACCCTATCATGTGGCATTAATTCATTAATGCACCCCAACCTCTCACATTAGACCTGTTGTTGTGGTCACTGGATATGCCGGGCGGTTCCGGCAGATTTACACCACAACTCAGTCTAACCTCGGGTTTCAAGCGCGATATGACCAACTACTCACATTGGATCCTAATGTTTGCAGTCACTGGATTTGCCGAGCAGTTCCAGGCAGATTTACACTGCAAACTCAACCCAACCTCGAGTTGGCCATTTTTAAGTTCATTCTAGTGTCATGTCCATGTTCAAGTTTTCACGTCGAGTTCGTGTCATGTTTTCAAGGCAAGTTTCATGCCAAGTCTCCTATAATTTTCAATTTTTCCCAATGTTACCCCGTCTAAATATTAGGCTAACAATCTTAGCCTAATTTTTCGTTCACATGATTTTTGGCATATAATATTAGGCTAAAACTTAGCCTAATTTAACGTACGCAAAATTGGCATAAAGAGACTCATTAACATAAACACGACATAGGGGTAAACTTGGCATCTTTTTGGCATAGTCAATATGAACATCATAGGTGTGTACTTGCAAAATAATCAACATGAATATCATAGGTGTGAACTTGCAACGTAGACTAAACCAACATACATATATGTGAATTTGCAACATAGACTAAATCAACTTACATATATGTGAACTTGCAAATCAATCACGAACATATGAATAAGTGTGAACTTGAAATATGACATAGGTTTAACATATACACATAAACATGTAGATCTAACATTTGGTCGCATATGTTGATATGATTTCACAACCTAAAACTTGCATAACATGATAAACTACTCAACTTGTCATAACAGGTTATATTCCAAGTTCATATACATATGAATAGACTTATTCATTAATTCCCAATTCAACATGATAATAATACTACTGGCACAAATCAATATCATTCAATTCCACATATAACATAATAGACATTGTCCTATTATCCATTTATTTCCAAGGCATGACATAACTGAATAAATTGATTAAAACATCGCAGGCATGACATTATGAACATGAAAAAGGTTTGAATAATAATCTAGATTCAAGAACACGGATAGATCTAACTTAAATAGAAAAATCCCCAAAATCAAGACAAATAAAGAAAATAGGTCTGAATAGAAAATCAAGCTTAGATCCAATTTCATAGTCATAATCCTAGGCAATAACCTCATAGGTGATTAGCCACAATTGTCCTTGTCATAATTATAGGCAATAGTCTTATATTCACAGTCATAGGCATAGGCATAGTCTTATGTTCACCGTCATAGTCATAGGCATAGTCTTATGTTCACCGTCATAGTCATAGACATAGGCATAGTCTTATGTTCATAGGCATAGTCATGGTCTTATGTTCACAGTCATAGGCGTAGTCATAGTCTTATGCCATTAACAATAGTTTCAACGTCATAGACAATATTCCCAATAGTCAAGATCCAAGAAGAAAACAAGAATAGATACGAATCATACATAAATCAATTCCAATTTAACATGCCCATATTAGATTTATAGTTTTTATCTAAAAGTAACTGGAACTTACAGATCGTGGTCTGAGAATTTTAGATGCAGAAGTCAAGTCTAGAAATTGGTCGTTGAATTGCTGAATCGTTGAATCTTGATTTGATTGTAGAAGCAAATCCCCAAATATGCAATTCCTAGCCGTAGTCTTCAAGAAATAATCTTCGCGTTTTATTTTTAATTTAATTTAATTTAGAGGAAGAAGAAGAAGCCATGATCATCAAGAGTTTGAGCAGCATAAGGTTAGAGAAGAATGGTGTAAAGAGAATGAGGCTAGGAGGCTGTTTATATAGGGTTTCAAACTAATTAGAGCCGTCGATGAAGCTAGAAGAAATCAAGGCCATCCATCTCAAGAAAAGCCAATCAGAAAATGACAAGTCAGCCCTAGTGACACACCAGAGCTCAGAAATTCGACCAGAACCCGACCAGGCCAGCCAGGGCCTGACCAAGTAGGTTTCTGCTCGTCCTGGGCACACCTGCCAAGTGCGCCAATGCAAAATTGCATGGGCGCACTTCCCAAGTGCGCCAATGCAATTTTGTTCTGGCGCACTTCCCAAGTGCGCCAGTGCATTCTGGCCCGTTTCTGGTTTTTCTGCCTAACTTCGTTCGTCCATATCTTCTTCGTACGTATCCGTTCTACGCAAACTCGGACTCTATTTCAAGCAAAATTCCGAGACGAACGCAATGGCGTAACCTGTTTCCCTTGATTCTTATTTTAAAAATTAATTATGTCTTGATTTATGGTTTTAACATGTTATTAAAATACGGGTTGTTACATTCTCCCCTCCTTAAAGGATTTCGTCCCCGAAATCTTCAAGTTAGGAAGAAGGCATCCTATCATCCAATCAACCTTATACTCAACCATCATACACAAGCAACCATTGTTCTTAAAAGATTTCTAATGCTATATGAGCATATGCAGAAAGTGTGTGTATATGTTCCTTATCTAATGCAAATGATCAGGCCTGATTGATCTTCCTAATGCAAAATATGTTTAGTGTCATGAATCCAACATGTATGCAAATAGTCCTAGTCACATAAACACTATATGTGTGCACAAACATCCATCCATATGCAACATCCACATGATAACACATTCAATTTCATCCATAAACAAGTATAAACACTCATGCATATGCAATATGGTAATATGTCTGAGCCGATCTAGTGCCTAATGTGTGTTATGCAACCACGAGCAACCACTTGTGACCACTTGCAACCATTTGCAAACATCAACCATAACATGTTTCAATCACATGTTTACATCCAAAAGGGTTTACCTAAGGTTTTCAAGATAGGATTGAGAAGATAAGCAAGATAAAACAAAGCATCTAGGAGAAGAAGTTAAAGATGTACCCCCAGAAGGTCCTGCCTGCGGGACTTGCCCTTGCTTCTTAGGGCAGTTCTTGCTATTATGTCCAGTTTCACCACACTAGAAACATGCTCCCATCTTCATCTTCTTTTTTCTACAATCCTGGGCTATATGGCCCTCAATACCACAGAAGTGGCATTTTCTTTTCTCGCGTGCCTTGTTATCATTCTTGTTGTTGTTGTTCTTTCCTCCTTTCTCGGAGTCTACCTTCTTGTTTTGAGATTCATTCGCCTTGACCTCCTTTTTGCCATTCTTGTCTTCTTCACTTAAGAGCGCCATGTCTACTAGCTTTTCATAAGTAGCCCCCATAGGTACGTGGGTCATGGCCAAGCTGTGAAGTGGCTCATTCAACCCTTTGACAAAACGTAGAGCCTTCTTATGAGGGGTATTTACTAAGTCCAGTCCAAACCGAGCCAGCTGATTGAATTGATTGACGTACTCCTTAACCGTCATACTTCCTTGATTAAGAGATAAGAATTTTTCCAGCTGTAGACTTCGTTCAGCTTGCGAGAGGAATTTTATCTCAAACCTTATTCTAAAATCCATCCATGTTTCAACCAGCCTCTCGGCGTTAGTGACTTCCCACCAATAGGAAGCTTCGTCTTTGAGTAACCATACCGCCAACTATACCTTCTGCCTATCGTCCACCTCGAAAATAACGAACAGATTCTCAGTTTCTATGAGCCAGTTCCTCGCTTCTACGAATGATTCAGTTCCATTGAAATCCTTTCCACCCATGGTCCTAAAATCTTTACAGATCTTTGAGAAAGCAATTGCACGAGGAGGGGGCGGAGGAGGAGGAATCGCTGCAGCTGGAGCAGGAATATCTGCTGGGCCTGTATCATTGGCCCTAGCCTCTAAGTACCTCCTGAACCATCCAGGTATTGGCACGCCCTCTGGAAAGTTAAGATTCCCAGACATGCTAAAATGAAAAAGAAGAGATTCAAACGAGGAAACAAAGGATAGTGCTAATGGCTTTTGGGGAATAGCCTTTAAATAAAACAAGATTTTTCTTGAAAAATGCTTCTTTGTAAATGGTTTTGAAAATAGTTTTAGAAGGTTTTAAATTTTTTTGCCCAGTCTGGTAACCTTCTGCTCTGATACCAAATGTAACACCCCACCTCCGCTATGGTCACTCACAAAGGGAATGCACTAGTTTTGGAGGAGCGTTATCGAGGTAAACAAATACAGAAATATTACAAGATAGAACATAAATAAAACAGCGGAAGAATCAAAAGATAAATTTCATTACTTTCAAAATAGTCAAAGCCTTTTTCATTCAAAGTACCAAATAGCCAAAGTCATTATTTTCGATTACAACAAATTCTGTCTTGCATAAACAAAGAAGCATAAACTTAAAACATCAAAAGTAGCTTAATTCCCCAAAGGTAGCAAAAAATGCAGCCATAGCATAGTCCAAGATCAAACTGTACATGAGCTGAATCAAAAGCAAGCGAAATCCAAGCTAAGTGCTAGAGTTTCCGCCGTGAGAACCTAGGGGGTGGGGGGGGAAACGGAAGAAAAAGAGGCGAAAGAAAACGGGTCAGTCATAAAGACTGGTAAGTCCAAGTGACTTTTAGCATAAAAATAGATAAAGGTAACATGGCATGTATAAACTGAAAGTAAACATAAGGATGCTGTCAAGATGGGCAAGATAGACTAAGATAACATTATAAATCAAGTATAGCATCACATATTCAAGGTTCGCTGCATTAACTATACTAGAATCTCAAACCCATGTCTTATATAAATCATGAAATGATTCCTTGGCCCAATATCATGAAATGACCCATTTTTAGGTCCAACGAAACGATCCACTAGTCGATCGGCTCCCTACAAGTTATAGCTCGTCGTGTGTCTATGTCATATGGCCCTATCACGAATGTAGTCACCTGTGCTAGGTTCACCATAGGGTGTATCAAGCCCTATGGTGCCAACCACCGACACGAATCAAGTATGCACAGATAAACCTACTGATGCCCAATGCCTGCTTTTTCAACTCCGGACCACGTGCAGGACCATAGCCCGCCTGAACCTACACTGGCGCACCAACACAGCCATCGTTCTGGTCGGTTACAATCAGACCAGTAATCGTGTCCCACCCTGCCTTGTTCCAGGGTACCATGATACGTCTAGTGGGTTACTGCTGAAATGGACTGCGTAACAAGGGTTTCCGTCCAGCAGGTTAAGTGTTGTCATTTAAATTCGAGACTTAACCCTTATTAGTCTAGAATGTCAAATTGGCTAAGTGTTGTCATTTAAGTTAGTGACTTAGCCCTACAATTCACGTGTCAAGTTGGTTAGGTGTTGTCGTTCAAGTTCATGACCTAACCCTACCAATCATGTCTCAAGTTAGTTAAGTGTTGTCTTTCATGTTCATGACTTAACCCTATCATGTAGCATTAATTCATTAATGCACCCCAACCTCTCACATTAGACCTGTTGTTGTGGTCACTGGATATGCCGGGCGGTTCCGGGCAGATTTACACCACAACTCAGTCTAACCTCGGGTTTCAAGCGCGATATGACCAACTGCTCACATTAGATCCTATTGTTTGCAGTCATTGGATTTGCCGGGTGGTTCGTGGCAGATTTACACTGTAACTCAACCCAGCCTTGAGTTGGCCGTTTTCAAGTTCATTCTAATGTCATGTCCATGTCCAAGTTTTCATGTCGAGTTCTTGTCAAGTTTTCAAGGCAAGTTTCATGCCAAGTCTCCTATAATTTCCAATTTTTTCCAACGTTACCCTGTCTAAATATTAGGCTATCAATCTTAGCCTAATTTTTCGTTCGCATGATTTTTGGCATATAATATTAGGCTAAAACTTAGCCTAATTTAACGTACGCAAAATTGGCATAAAGAGATTCATTAACATAAACACGACATAGGGGTAAACTTGGCATCTTCTTGGCATAGTCAATATGAACATCATAGGTGTGTACTTCCAAAATAATCAACATGAATATCATAGGTGTGAACTTTCAACCTAGACTAAACCAACATACATATATGTGAATTTGCAACATAGACTAAATCAACTTACATATATGTGAACTTACAAATCAATCACGAACATATGAATAAGTGTGAACTTGAAATATGACATAGGTTTAACATATACACATAAACATGTAGATCTAACATTTGGTCGCATATGTTGATATTTTCACAACCTAAAACTTGCATAACATGATAAACTACTCAACTTGTCATAACAGGTTATATTCCAAGTTCATATACATATGAATAGACTTGTTCATTAATTCCTAATTCAACATGATAATAATACTACTGGCACAAATCAATATCATTCAATTCCACATATAACATAATAGACATTGTCCTATTATCCATTTATTTCCAAGGCATGACATAACTGAATAAATTGATTAAAACATCGCAGGCATGACATTATGAACATGAAAAAGGTTTGAATAATAATCTAGATTCGAGAACACGGATAGATCTAACTTAAATAGAAAAATCCCCAAAATCAAGACAAATAAAGAAAATAGGTCTGAATAGAAAATCAAGCTTAGATCCAATTTCATAGTCATAATCCTAGGCAATAACCTCATAGGTGATTAGCCACAATTGTCCTTGTCATAGTTATAAGCAATAGTCTTATATTCACAGTCATAGGCATAGGCATAGTCTTATGTTCACCGTCATAGTCATAGGCATAGTCTTATGTTCACCGTCATAGTCATAGGCATAGGCATAGGCATAGTCTTATGTTCATAGGCATAGTCATGGTCTTATGTTCACAGTCATAGTCGTAGTCATAGTCTTATGCCATTAACAATAGTTTCAACGTCGCAGACAATATTCCCAATAGTCAAGATCCAAGAAGAAAACAAGAATAGATATGAATCATACATAAATCAATTCCAATTTAACATGCCCATATTAGATTTATAGTTTTTATCTAAAAGTAACTGGAACTTACAGATTGTGGTCTAAGAATTTTAGATGCAGAAGTCAAGTCTAGAAATTGGTCGTTGAATTGCTGAATCGTTGAATCTTGATTTGATTGTAGAAGCAAATCCCCAAATATGCAATTCCTAGCCGTAGTCTTCAAGAAATAATCTTTGCGTTTTATTTTTAATTTAATCTGATTTAGAGGAAGAAGAAGAAGCCATGATCATCAAGAGTTTGAGCAGCATAAGGTTAGAGAAGAATGGTGTAAAGAGAATGAGGCTAGGAGGTTGTTTATATAGGGTTTCAAACTAATTAGAGCCGTCGATGAAGCTAGAAGAAATCAAGGCCATCCATCTCAAGAAAAGCCAATCAGAAAATGACAAGTCAGCCCTAGTGACACACCAGAGCTCAGAAATTCGACTAGAACCCGACCAGGCCAGCCAGGGCCTGACCAAGCAGGTTTCTGCTCGTCCTGGGCGCACCTGCCAAGTGCGCCAATGCAAAATTGCATGGGCGCACTTCCCAAGTGCGCCAGTGCAATTTTGTTCTGGCGCACTTCCCAAGTGCGCCAGTGTATTCTGGCCCGTTTCTGGTTTTTGTGCCTAACTTCGTTCGTCCATATCTTCTTCGTATGGTATCCGTTCTACGCAAACTCGGACTCTATTTCAAGCAAAATTCCGAGACGAACGCAATGGCGTAACCCGTTTCCTTGATTCTTATTTTAAAAATTAATTCTGCCTTGATTTATGGTTTTAACATGTTATTAAAATACGGGTTGTTACATTACAAATTTATGGAGACTACATATTATTTTTCCTTATCTAATTTGCTCTTGATTCATGCATATTTGAAGTACTTGAATATCTGCAAGCATTTGGAGAGCATATTCCATTTTCTCTTCTCATTTGATTACATGAGAGAGGTTAGAACATCGGAATGGACCTTCGGATGGTCCAGCGGATGATTTGGTTGTTATAATTAGTGGAGGCCATGTAACAACCCGGAAAATCAGAACCAATTTAAAATTTTTAGTTTAGCAATTTTAATGGATTTTAATATTTAAAATGATTTATTTTAAATAGTAACAACAAAAAATTTCTTTTTATCGAAGTTGGAACGTATAAATTTATTTTAATTATAGATAGAGTTTGAAATGGCACGGTAGTTTGAAAACTCGATTTCAAATTTAAAATGAATGTACATGATTCAAAATAAATCGGATTTCAGTAAAACCAGAAATATTTGAATTTGTTTGAAAATATCTTTCCAACGAATGTGAAAAATCTAGATTTCATAGCAGGAATTGAAAGTTATGTCCTATTTAAAATTTAGAATAGTCGCTATGGAATTTATGTATATTTTTAATAATATATAGCCCTTAAAAATAGCCATTTTGCAAAACGACCTTCGTTTTCGATGAAACCACTTTTGTTGGATCTGGATTGTCAAAAGATTACTAGATTCCAATTTTCATAATTTTTGGAATTAATATGTTAGCGTGGCAAAAGAAAACGTGTTTTGCCAATTTCAGTCAAATTGGATCGACCAGAAAATGGTCATTTTTCAAACATTCTCCAAATTGGACGAAATTAATTTTCTTAGGACCATGTCATCAAAACATAGCTAGATTTATTTTTCTGGAATTTTGGGAGTCAATGAAATGGCCCAAACTTCCTCTTACAGGAAAGCTCGGATTGAGTTGAGAACACGACAAATCAGAACACAAATAGAAGAACATTTCACTGTTATTACAACAATTTACATCAGAGTACAAGAATATTCCAGAGTATGAATAATTATTACACATTGGAAATACAATATCATAGATCTAATAAATTACAAAGCAGCGGAAAAATATAATATAATGCGTAGCGAAAAATACATCACTAGCACAATTAAAAGAAATACACAGATACAAAGCTTTCTGAATATAGCTCCAGCTGTAATCCAGGATCCTATGAAAAGAAATATCTGCGCAAACAAAAACTACTAGCTGCCCGTGGGGAAAATATGGGCACCTAGAGTTTAGGTTAAAACAATAAACTCCAGGTCAGTCATGGGACTGGTGTGAGAACTAAAACAGTTATTAATCTTTATTTTAAAAGTGGGGAAATCATGGGACCACGCCGTATAACACGGAACAGGATTACTCCACATGAATCTTAGTCTAAAATAAAACAACACAATGCATTTTGGAAAAATGAAGCTATTATAAGACTCAGGTCCCATCACACAATGCAACGCAAGCCGGAGGATAGAATTTTCCCTTATAATAGCCAAACATGCTTGATACGTATAGAGCAAATCATTTTGATATTATAAGTGCATAGTGTTCAAAAATAACTTCAAATATAAACGTATCAATCATAGATGACATGGGTACCATATATCATGTCGCCATACTAGTTCTACAATCAAAATCGCATGATGTCGTATTGGAAGTTGGATTTCCATCTATGAACCAAGGCAAGGGATCGTCCTTACTGAATTCGAGACAATCTAGCCCATTTCTCAGGACTCGGACTCTGGTGAGCCCTTAGGAGCCACAGGGCCGGTCCATAACTTATGTTAGTGGATTATATATAATTCCTGAACAATACGTTTCCCTGCCCTATGGGGCGTAAATCAAGAGCCACTAGGGACTCAAATCTGAGGTACCTCGCTATCCATCATTCACATAAGTAAAAATATCTAGGCTCCATACCATGACACCACTCCTAGCTAGAAAGAAACGCATGTTCTCTCTGGATCCTTCTCCCGTTTCTTGTTCATACCGAAGTGTGAGGCTCACGAAGTAACGCTATACACAAAGCTATGCTAATTAAAGCTGTGCTTTGATCATCATCCACAAGACTTTGCTTTTCAACAAAAGACTTGATCATTTGCATCTTGGCATGCCACACTGACAATTCACACCATACAACTGATGTCTATCAATATATAACCTCTAAGCTCATACGTTTAGAGAAGGGTGCTAAGAAAGAGAATAAATTCTCCGCCACCAAACATATATATATATATATATATTTAATAGAAATCAATTAGCACTGAATGAAATCCAATGTCAGACACACATTCATTTACAAGTCCGTTCTGGGTCTGCACGAAACCGGAGGCACCTTATTCCTCGTCCCATATGTCCAATACAGGAGAGAGGTCCTCGCATATCCGTCGATCTCCAAGTACGTCTGGACGATCACCACTTATTACCTTATCTTGTGTGTACAACCCAATCAAGACATCAGTCATCATCCAAACGATGTGAAGAACTCCGGTCTTCAACCACCGTCTTCATCGTCGACTTTTAATCGTCGTAATAATTATTCAGAATGGGTTAAACCCGGTCTTTCCGAATAACTCGCGTATTTTATAATCGATAATAAAGTGCTATAAAAACACATCATACGCATCATTCCAATTCAGAATATATTTTTTAATAAAATATTCACATTATTAGGGAAGGGTTCCCATTAATTTTATCAAAGATAAATTCTTTTAAATTTATTCTTTAATCTTCATTTGAATATCATTTTCAAAAGATTTATTTTATCTTTTATCAATTCGAAAACAAATTAAGGTTAATTAACTAGTCGGGATTAGCGAACCTTACCACAGTAATCATTTATTATTTATTATCCCAGTCCCAATCTATTCATCCCATGGAGCAAAACTGTAACGGCCCACAAATCCGTACTATCTGAGTTGACTAATAACATCACATGTCCAACCCAAATTGCACAGAAATACGTATCATTATTAGAAAGAAGTTAGAGGATGAGAAACAGAAAGAAAGAAATATTAGAATAGAAGAAAATAAAGAAGATAAACCTCACAGCGGAACGAATAAAATATATTAAATAACATAACTTTTGAAATACAAATCAGTAACTTTATATACATACCATCATCAGAGCACAATAGATATTCCTGGAACAGTTATAAACACCTGTTTCCAGATACCAAAAAGTCCACAGTGGAATATATGAGTCTATAGCTAACTAGTGAAGCTTCCTGCTTCCAGCTCTTCCAAGTGAATCTGAAAAATCCTGACTACTTGACTGCCCGTACAAATTTGGGCACCCAAGAGTTTAGGGAAAACAAACAAAATAAACTCTGGGTCAGTCGTGGGACTGGTGTGAGTAAACTCCAATCATTTGTTAAACTTTAAAAATCCTTTCTAAAGAAATGATAATAGTAAGACCAGCCACACATAAACATGGACGGTTTTTACCTTACTATAACCCAAAACACTTTGATACAAAAATCCAGTGATATTATAATAATGTCTAATCAAATAAATAGAATCTAGCGGAACGCTTGCATCTCACGCTCCATATATAATATAAAATCAAAAACCGCAGGGTGCTTATTGGAGATTGGATTTCCAACATGACAAGGTATGGAACCACCTTCCGCTAGTGTATCTCTAGAGAGGAATACACTGGGTTCAACAAGAACATCTTGCAACCCGGCCCACACATGACCGACCACTCATTTCGCTTGAGTGTATCGAATGTATATCACCAATGGTTGGGATCAGCAACCGTATCCCAAATGGGACAGCATCGAATATAATAAGGAATTAAATGAATCTCTAGATAGGTGATAATACACCCGAATGGGAGCGACCCACATAGCCATGCTGCCTGCCCGATTTTTGTCATTTCCCGGTTGTTGAGGCCTGAGGCTACGATTACTTTCTATTCATCGATAGCATAATCACTTTGAATGCCACATTGTCAGATCCATTAATCACTAATTGATTTGCACAAATATTCTGGATGTTATGCTAAGGGAATAAATCCGTTGCCACCATATATATTTGTATAGATCAACATATTCGATCATTGGAAATACTTTGTCAGACATTCGTCTATATATGTTTGTTCTGGGACTGAACAAAACTGAAGGAATAATTTCTATTAATAGAAAAAGCCCTTGCATTTTACTCCATCTTTGATTATCTTCATATAATCTGATTTGCAACGCTACTGCCAATACAGAGTGGTTCTCGGATAATAATCCAACCGGTCTGTCCATTTTGACAACGATATTGGCAAATACTTCGATAGTCAGTTATTTAACTATCGAAGAAAAACAAACACCCATTCACAGCATCATACAATCACTGGGCCTTTTAATTTATATTCATTAATTAAAACACTTCTCCACTTCCTTATCAATATTTGTTAACCCAATATTCCCAATAATCTTATTAGTCTCTTACGCTATTTGGAAAAACATTTCCATGTATTACCTTCTTTTATTTCCTGTATTTAGAAAATATATTCTATTTGCAATTGAAAACAATTTCAATCACTTATCTTTTTCCGACTACTTTAATTATACTCAGGAAATATTTACTTTTATATTTCCAAAATTCCACCACTTGGGTTGTAATGACCCGCATTGGCAGAGGTATTATAATTTATTTATTTAATTACATTAATAGTGATATAGTGAATTAAATGGTCGTGGAATTAAATAAGGTTGAATATTTAATTAAAATAATAAATTAAATAATATATTTAATTCTGAAGTAATCAGAATTGGCTGAAATGACGATATGGAGTGAACCGGATCATTTGTGATATTTAATTCAGTTTGGAATTGAATTTGAATAACGAATATATTCAATTGTCGACAGTTGAACGTATAGTTTATAATATAATTATAAACAGCTTGAAATGGCGCTGCAGTTCGTAAATTGGCGATTCGAACTTCAACTGAATGCATAGGATTCGTTTTAAGCCGGATTTCTATGAAACAAGAAACGTGTGGAGCTGGTGGAGTATATCTTTCTAGTGGAAGAGAAAAACCGGGATTTCGTTGTGTAGATTTTGATATATGTCCAAATCAAATTTTAGAAAAGTCGCTATGGAATTCCTTTATAGTTTATAAAGGAATTATTTATATTTTAAGAAGGAAATTCAATATAAATCGAATATCGGGTTGACCCAGAAGTGAATATCGAGTTAGAAATTCATATAGGAATATTCTAGAGCTGTATGGTATTCCACTGTGAACATATACGATAATATTAATTTATTTATATTTTATTTAATTATATTTATATATATATATATATATTTAAATGGGTCATCCAGAGCTTTAAAAATATCCACTTTTGCAAACAAAGTCGGAATTCGACGAAACTAATTTTGTTAGATCCACAACATTAAATAGTTGTTAGATTTCCAGTTTCGTGATTTTTAGTGTCACTGTGTGGTTGCACGGATTTTTAGAGTGAGAAACCGTCAGTATTTCGACAGTTAAAAATACGCTGTGTGAGCATACGAAGTCGGAATTCGACGAAACCAGTTTCGTTGGGACCGTAATGTCAAACTCTGGCTACTTGTCCAGTTTGGTGATTTTTGGGCATCGTGTGTGATCACACGGATTTTTAGAAGTCAGAAACACGTATAAAAATATAAAATAAAATATCCTAATCTATATTTGGTCAAAACAAGGACCACGCAGCCTTCTCCCTCAACCACAAATTCTACCTACCACAAATACAACTATATAAGATGCCGATAGTCTTTACAGTAAAAGATTCACAAAAAGAAAAATCAAAAAGAAATAACATAAAATTCGATAAATCGGTATCTACATATATTTGAGATCACGAACAAGTTCTCTTCAAGTTGATGGGGGGTATTTGGCAGTTCGACGTCGGTATCTAGCACTCGCGTTTTCCAGTGAGAATTAGGGTTGGGTAAATTTGGTTTTGTGGTACGTCGATTGAGTTTGTAATGCCATATTCGGATTCAGGAAGTAGAATAGCACCTCTGAGTGGAGTTTGGATGGATTCGGGTTTGACTGGCGTCGCGACCTGTCGAACGAGGGCTTCGAAGTCGCGCTGGGAGATAGAGTTCGAACGGGATATTTTGGGTGTGGGTGTAAGGAGATTTGGATGGTGAGTTCGATGGTGTCTTCGCTTTTGAGGTTCATGAAGTGAGGAAGGAAGAAGCTGATGTTGAAGATGTCGAAATGGAGTTTGGGTTTGGGAGAGCAGCAGTATTTTGCTCACTGGAAGAAGATAATGAAGGCGGGCCATGGCTTTTGTTTTAAGGGTATGGGCCTAGTAATGGTAAAAGCCCAATAAACGATTTATTTAAGTTATTAATTAAAATAGATTTGTATATTAACTTCAGATAATAATAACTTCGTGATACGATATCAGATTGACGAACCGTAAGTTGCGTTGGGATCGTATGGACGGACACTACATGATGGAACTGACTGGAAGTCCATCTGAACTCATTACAATTTATGGCGAAATAAATTGTCTGATCAGAATCAACTAACGCAAATCGTTATATAACGGTTAACGCATAACGTGAGTAAAACTCACCAACTCTGAACAGTTATATTTTTATAACATATTTTTAGAACTGTTAATCATCTGTTGATTTGTGTGTGTTGATTTGGTTGATTGAACTGCTAGTCAGTTAGTTAAATTTCTATATTGATTCTGTTTAACAGAATATATCATATGGAACTGAAAGTGATGTTATCTATATTGTTTAACATCTGTGATGCAGGGAAACAGGTTGGGGGAATCCAGCTGGATTCCTCAACATTTATTTTATTGTGATTCATATATTGTGATATATGATGTGATATATAATCTGTTGTTGATTATGTGTGTTTGGACGATATTTATCGTTGTTATATGGTATGTTAAATACCATAAGAAATACTGGATATGGGAAAGGGGATTTTCAAAGTGTATTTTGAAAATGAATTATTTATATAAAATCGATGGATTTTATATAGAAAAGGAAAAGGATTTTAAAAAAGAAATATTTATAAAATCAAAGGATAAGTTAGAATAAAAGGAAATCATTTGTAAAGTGAAGAACCGTTACTAAAAGTAAATCTTTATAAATGAATAGTTTATTCGAAAAGGAGTTAATCGAACTAGTTATTCGAATAGAATAAAGGAAGTTATCGAATAAAGTTAAAAGGGGGTACTCGAATATAGTTTAGCCAAAAGGAGTTATTCGATCAGAATTCATCGAATAAAATTAATTGATTAGAGTTAATCAAACAGAGTTAATCAGTTAGGGTTAACCAGTTAGAGTTAATTGGTTAGAGTAAATCAGTTAGGTTAAACCATTAGGGTAAACCAGTTAGAGTTAAACAGTTAGTGTTCATTAGTTAAAGTAAATCGATAGAGTTATATCGAACTAGAATTTATTGAATAAAGTTAAATCGAACTAGAGTTAAATCAAATGAGTTAATCGAATATATAGTTTATTCGAATAGAAGCAAATGAGTTAATCGAATATAGTTTATTCGAATAGAAGTAAAAGGAGTTAATCGATGTTAGTTTAATTGATTAGAGTTAAAGCAAAGGAGTTAATCGAATATAGTTTATTCAAATAGAATTAAAAGAGTTATCGAATATAGTTTATTCGATAGGAGTTAAGTGAATAGAGTTAAAGTTAAATCAAAAGAGTTAAGTGAATAAAATAAATTGAATAGAGTTATCAAATATACCTTATCGAAGGAAAGAATTATCGAATAGAAAAGATTTGAAAGAGAGTTAAGTAATGAAGTTAGTTAAAGAAATTTAAAGTGAACTTTGCCTATTTCAAGGTTAGAAATGTTGTTCAGTTAAGGTCTGAGAGGTAGTTCTACCCCAACTTGATTGGCTTCGTTTTTAACTAAGGAATGGTTATGGTTCGGCAGTAAAGGATGGTAAAAGTGAATTTAGTAATTAAAGTAAATGGTTGAGTTGGCATAGCGATGTTTTATCTAAACACCTGCTTAATCCAAACGTAGGAGTTTTGGAAATGTTTTCCAAACAAGAACCAGAAATGTTTTCTAATAAAGAAACAAGAAATGGAAATGTTTTCCATTGTTAATAATGTATATTTTCCAAATTTAGAAAATAAGAAATTTTGAATATAGGGAAACAGAAGATAAGTAAATTAATGAAATAAAGAGATAAATGTTGAATGATGGTTGATCGATATAAATTTCCATTTGGAAATAATATCGTTGTTTGCACACCTGTTTTCTTCGATAGTTAAATCACAGACTATCGAAGTTTTGACAATTTTAACGTTGTTAATATGGAGAGACCAGTTGGATTATTATCCAAAGAACCACTATGTATTGGCATAAGCGTTGCGAATCATATATGCCAAAGGAAATTGAAGACGGAGTTATGCAAGGGCTATCATGTTTACAGAATAGTGCCTTCGGTTCATCCTGTTCCTGGATGACTTGTATGGACGGATGTTTGACAGCGTATTTCTAGATGATCACGTATATTGATTTCTCCAACCGTACCAAGAGTGGAAGCGAAGAAGGAAACTTCTTTTAGCTAACACATAATGTATGGTTGAGGACGTCAATCGGTGATTTGATGGATTTGACGATGTGGCATTCAAAGTGAATCTGTTGTGATGATAAAGCGTAGCTTCTAGCCTCACATCCGGTAAATGACAGAAATCGGGCAGGCAACATGGCTAAGTCGGTCGCACCTAAGTAGGGTGTATAATCACCTGATCTAGAGTTTCATTTATTTCTAAAAATTTATTGTTGATGTTGTCCCATTCGGGAAACGGTTGCTGATCCCAACCGTTGGTGATATACATTCGATACACTCAAGCGAAATGAGTGGTCGGTCATGTGTGGCCGGGTTGCAAGATGTTCTTGTTGAACCCAGTGTATTCCTCTCTAGAGGTACACTAGCGAAAGGTGGTTCCATACCTTGTCATAGTTGGAAATCCATTACCCAATACGTGCTTGCAGTTTTGATTGTATACTATATATGTAGAACGTGAGATGAAAGCGTTTCTACTAGATGATTATTATATTGTGATTGATAGACATTATCATAATATCACAAGGTTTTTGATATAAAGATAATTTGGATACTCATAAGGGAAAAACCCGTTCCGTTATACGGCGTGGTCTTATGAGATATCATTTACCTACTAGAACTGTTTTAAACTGTTTTACTCATACCAGTCCCATGACTGACCCGGAGTTTATTTGTTTGTTTCCCTAAACTCTTGGGTGCCTAAATTTGTATGGGCAGTCAAGTAGTCCGGATTTACAGATATACTGGAAGAGCTTGGAGCAGGAGGCTTCAGGGTCATATAGCTATAGTTATTTCCGCTGTGTTGTAAGTGCTGTACTTTGATAATGATATGTATATTCAAGTATAGATTTGTATTTCAAAGTTATGTTATGAAATATATTTATTCGTTCCGCTGTGAGATTCGTGTTACTCTGATATTGTCTTCTTCTTCTTCTATTCTAAGTCTCTATCTTATCTTTCCTCGCCCTCTAATTTCTTTCATTAATGACCGTATTTTTCAACGTTTGGTTAGTCATCATTGAGTTATGGCGATAACCAAAGTCGACAAAATCCCGAGTCATTACAGTTGGTATCAGAGCTTAAGTTAAGTGAATTACCTTGGCTCTGTGGCATGACTCGTTAGAGATAGGGTTAGTAATACCCTAGATTGAGTTTGAGTGTATATATACGAGTGAACGTATTTGTAGATGATATAAAAATAATTTTATATTGTGGAGATTTATTGGTTGAGTAGTTTATGAGTTCTGGTCGATTAGTTTGATCCACTGTATCGGTAGGAGTTTATAAACACTCGAATATGATGGGTTGACACAATATGTTTTGAAAAGAGGGTAAATTAAAATAAGTTTACCCAAGGTATATCTTGATATAGAGAAGATATATATATATATATATATATCAAAATTATAATATATTAGATATATGGGTTGTTATTATAATCGAGTTAGATTATAAATTAAATGGTTATGTAAATAACCAACCAGAATTCATATAAGTGAAATAAGTGAAATCAGATGAGTTAAATCTGAAATTTAAACCAGAAATTGAATTAAAATTCTGGAAAATTGGATAAGTGTTTGTAAATGGATTTGGATTAAAACTAGTGAAAATTTAAGATCCTGGGAGATTTTAAATTGTTTTGCAAGTAGTGTGAATTATATTTTTGAAATGAATTTCAAAATGGAAATGTTTAGAAATGGTTTTATAGTATTGAACTCACTTTGATCGCTGGAAAATAGATTCTGATGATGACAGCTGCATCATCAGTATTCATTTTCGAGTTGTAAGTGACGAATTACTACCAGAGATACTGTTTAGAATTTGTTTTGGGAAAGACAAGTTGTGTTGAATTTCAAAATGGGATTTATAATATAGAATTGAATATCGAAGGTGAGAAGGAATTTGAATAAAGAAAATTCAAAGGGGATTTGAATATAGAAAATTCAAAGGGATTTTGAATATATGAAATTCAATGGAATTGAAATAGAATTTGAATACAGAGAATATAAAGGAATTCAAATATAGAATTTGAATTTTTAAATAGATTTGAAATATTAACTTGTTTAAAAGAAATAAAACAAGAAGTTCCTTTATAAACAAAGTTTATAAATAGTTCTTTTATAAACGAAGTTTATAAATGAAGTGAAAAGAATTATCATTGGATAATTCAGAAATAAAAATACAAGTGTGAAATTGAAAGGGAAATCTATTTTCCAAAGGTAGAAATATCGATTTCAAAAGGAATTGAAATCGAGAATTGTTTAAAGGAATTTGAATAAAGGAAGTTCAAACATACAATTTAATATAGAAAATTCAAAGGGGGTTTGAATATAGAAATTCAAATGAGTTTGAATAAAGAAGATTTAAATAATGGAAAATTGAATATAGAATTCATATAGAGTAATAATAGGATTTGAATATAGAAATTCAAAGGGAGTTTGAATATATGAAATTCAATGGAATTGAAATAGAGTTTGAATATAGAAATTCAAATAGAGTTTGAATATAGAAATTCAAATGGGATTCAAATATAGGAAATATAAAGGAATTCAAATATAGAATTTGAATAAGGAAATTGAAACGAAATTCAAATATAAAATTTGAATAAGAGATTTGAAATGAAATTCAAATATAGAATTTGAATATATGGAATTTGAATATAGAAATTCAAATGGGATTTATAAATAGATTTGAATAATAGAATTCGATATATAAAATTTGAATAATATAAGTGATATAAAATTTGAATAGAAATTGAATAGAATTAACTAAGCCGAAGAGGAATTAGTTAATCGAGTTTTGAATCTGAAGTTGAACTTTGAAAGGTGAATTGGATTTGTGAACGTATATTCGAAATCGAATATAGAACTTAAATTTGAAATTTGGATTCAAATTAGTTAATAAGCAAGTTAAAATATATTTGAACATGTCATGTTCAAATATAAAAGTGAAATAGACTAAATAATTAATTAACAAATTAACGAATTGAGTTAAAACGATCGGGTATAGTTGAAATAGATTGGGCAGGTATAAATATACATGAGATAGGTATGGATAAGGTATGTGTTGAGTCAAAGGTTTCATAGCATATTTTGATTAATGACAACATAGAAATAGAGATCATTGACGAGCTGAATTCATATTTATCAAAGTGGAAATCAATGAAGATCATAGTGAAGATCAATGGAAATCATGACATGGAGCTAAGATTATATATATGTAGGTATGGAGTCGTGTTAGATTTATGTTAAAATCTATCCTCAAAGTATAACACGAATGCACAAAACAATTTAGAAATTGAAATTAGCTGGGGCTGAAATCTGTATATTTGAGGAATTGAAAAGTCACAGAAAAAGCCCAAACGGTCCAGGCTTCGACCGGGAAAGAGTGCAGAGTGATATAGACTGTGGACCGAGGTCCTCTGGTCCACAGCCAGAAAACGGTCGACCGCCCAAAAGGACCTGTCGACCGTTCCTGTTGTCTTTTGTGCATAACGGCTATTTTTTCAAATTCCGGTCTACCTGTTAATTTCGACCTGTTGAGCTTTTTTCTTGCTGTAATTTTTCAGAAAGGATGCTTCTTTTTGTGAAGAGATTTCTATTCAATTTCAAGAGAAATGGACACAACTCTTTATAGAAACTCTTCATGAAGGAATGCAACTATTCTACACTATAAATAGACTTGAAATCATACTTTCAAATCACCGATTCTTGCTCTGATTTCTGATCTTACTTTCTAAATACTCTTGCATTCTAAAAAGCTCCCAAATTCAAGTTACTTATTGAATCCTTGATAATATTTCTCATATTTTGATTCAAAAAGCAACTAACTTCCTTCAAATCTTCGCATTCAATTCATATACTTGAGGATAAGATTATAGGAAGGTTGTACTCAATCATTGACTAATCAGTGTTGAAGAAAGAACACATTCAAGGTCAAACTCTTGTAATCGTCTTGTGGGTAAGCTTGTAGCCCGTGAAATCAAGTGGGTAAGCTTGTAGCCCGTGAAATCAAGTGGGTAAGCTTGTAGCTCGTGAAATCAAGTGGGTAAACTTGTAGCCCGTAAATCAAGTAGTTGTGAACCTGTTCCTCCGGGTGAAGCGAGGGTGTTGTTTAGTGAAAAGCCGAGGAGGAGCTTCGGGACTGGACGTAGGACTGGAGGTCCGAACCAGTATAAAAATCCTGGTGTCGTTACTCTACTTTACTTTACTGCATTTATAATTATTTGTGATATATATATTGTTTGCGAATATTTATTCGCATAACTATTGAGTAGCTTAAGTTATCACATACATTCCGCATAGCCATATTATAGATCCTGCACAAGTCGTACACACTCGGACTTTTCAGTATGAAGGTATATAAATAGAATGCTCGACGAAAAGGTATGTATTTAATTCATATATGAGATTTTATGCGCCGTATCGGCTAGCCGCTTGGCTTTTTCTTTTTCTTTTGGATTGGTGAGGGCCATGGGAGGCTATTTGAAATATCCCGATGCTCCTAGTACAAAGGAGGTTATGGCGAATTTTTCTGGGAATTTAAGGAGTTAGAATATTTTTAAGATAATTTGATAGTTAGAAATCAACGTATCGATATATATATATAGAAGTCGATAAGGAAACGAACTTAGAAATAGAAAAGTAAAATCAAAAAGGAAGACTAAGGATAAAATCTAGTAAGAATAGAAAGAGGAAGCGTATACGTGTTTAAAAGTGAATAAGTAGTTGTATGGTATTGATTATTTGAGTAAGTAGTCATATCTGTTTTGACGTTATAAATGTTATTCAGTCAAGGTCTGAGAGGTAGTTATACCCCAACTTGATTGATTTCATTATTAACAAATAAATAGTAAGATTTCAGGCTCGAAGGTCAATGTTGAATAAGAGTTAGTCGAATACAGTATTTGGGTTGTCGTAACGATGTTCTACACAACATCCGTTTTAACCTAAATAAGTGTAAGCTTGGAAATATAATAAAGAATATTTCCTAAGTATAGAAATAAACGAGATTGAAAAAGAGATAAGTAATTGGAATATTTTCCAATTATAAATAGCATATATTTTCTAAAGTTTAGAAAATAAAGGAAGGCGATATTCGGAAATGTTTTCCAAATAACGAAAAAGGCCAATATGGTTATTGAAAATATTGGGTTAACAAATATTGATAAAGAAATAGAGAAGTGATTTAACTAATGGAATATTAATTAAGGGCTCAGTGACATGTTCAAAAGGAAAATTTGATTTTTGAAAAGAGTAAACTGTTTAAAAAAAAACTCCCAGGGAAAGACTGTTTGAATTTTAAAAAAAATTAACAGAATTTGTGAAAGAAAATTTGAATTAAAGTAAAGCCAGTAAAGTGGTAACTGAGATTGAATTAGAATGATATCAAGACAAATTGGATTGTGAGATTCAAATTTGGAGTGTAATGTCATAATCAAGTTAAGAGTTGGGAATCGAGAAGAAACTCGAGTTGAAATGATATTTGGCTCGAATATAAGCGAATGGTTGTGTTGGAGATAAAAGAGATTTGGATTTGATTGGGATAACCCTTGTATATGCTGAGTTGATAACATATGGAAGTAATAGAGTTGATTTGCCCGACAAAAAGGTACAAGTTTATATTTCATATGATATGAGATTTTGATGAGCCTAATTGGCAAGCCGCTTGGCTGTTTGGTTTTCTTTTGGGTTGGAGATGGCCTAGAGAGGCGAGTTTGAGTTTGACCGATTGACCAGTACAAAGGAGGTGCTGGCGAAATTTTTCGAAGAGTTAAGGCGTTAGAAAATTTTCAGGATTTTTGAAAATTTTCGTTGATAAGAATTAATTAATAATTTAATTGATATTAAATTGGTTCAGTTGAAACTGAAGTTAAGAAGTGAACAAATATGTTCTAACCAGTCGATAGGGTCGTCCTCTACCTTTTAGCAATTTCGAGGACGAAATTATTTTAAGTGGGGAAGAATGTAATGACCCGCATTGGCAGAGGTATTATAATTAATTAATTTAATTACATTAATAGTGATATAGTGAATTAAATGGTCGTGGAATTAAATAAGGTTGAATATTTAATTAAATTAATAAATTAAATAATATATTTAATTCTGAAGTAATCAGAATTGGCTGAAATGACGATATGGTGTGAACCGGATCATCTGTGATATTTAATTCAGCTTGGAATTGAATTTGAATAACGAATATATTCAATCGTCGACAGTTGAACGTATAGTTTATAATATAATTATAAACAGCTTGAAATGGCGCTGCAGTTCGTAAATTGGCGATTCGAACTTCAACTGAATGCATAGGATTCGTTTTAAGCCGGATTTCTGTGAAACAAGAAACGTGTGGAGCTGGTGGAGTATATCTTTCTAGTGGAAGAGAAAAACCGGGATTTCATCGTGTAGATTTTGAGATATGTCCAAATCAAATTTTAGAAAAGTCGCTGTGGAATTCCTTTATAATTTATAAAGGAATTATTTATATTTTAAAAAGGAAATTCAATATAAATCGAATATCGGGTTGAGCCAGAAGTGAATATCGAGTTAGAAATTCATATAGGAATATTCTAGAGCTGTATGGTATTCCACTGTGAATATATACGATAATATTAATTTATTCATATTTTATTTAATTATATTTAAATGTATTTATATATTTAAATGGGTCATCCAGAGCTTTAAAAATAGCCACTTTTGCAAACAAAGTCGGAATTCGACGAAACTAATTTTGTTAGATCCGCAACATTAAATTGTTGTTAGATTTCCAGTTTCGTGATTTTTAGAGTCATTGTGTGGCCGCACGAATTTTTAGAGTGAGAAACAGTCAGTATTTCGACAGTTAAAAATACGTTGTGTGAGCATACGAAGTCGGAATTCAACGAAACCAGTTTCGTTGGGACCGTAATGTCAAACTCTGACTACATGTTCAGTTTGGTGATTTTTGGGCATCGTGTGTGATCACATGGATTTTTAGAAGTCAGAAACACGTATAAAAATATAAAGAAAAATATAAAATAAAATATCCTAATCTATATTTGGTCAAAACAAGGACCACGCAGCCTTCTCCCTCAACCACAAATTCTACCTACCACAAATACAACTATATAAGACGCCGATAGTCTTTACAGTGAAAGATTCACAAAAAGAAAAATCAAAAAGAAATAACATAAAATTCTATAAATCAGTATCTATATATATTTGAGATTACGAACAAGTTCTCTTCAAGCTGATGGGGGTATTTGGCAGTTCGACGTCGGTATCTGGCACTCGTGTTTTCCAGTGAGAATTAGGGTTGGGTAAATTTGGGTTTGTGGTACGTCGATTGAGTTTGTAATGCCATATTCGGATTCAGGAAGTAGAATAGCACCTCTGAGTGGAGTTTGGATGGATTCGGGTTTGACTGACGTCGCGACCTGTCGAACGAGGGCTTCGAAGTCGCGCTGGGAGATGGAGTTCGAACGAGATGTTTTGGGTGTGGGTGTAAGGAGATTTGGATGGTGAGTTCGATGGTGTCTTCGCTTTTGAGGTTCATGAAGTGAGGAAGGAAGAAGCTGAGGTTGAAGATGCCGAAATGGAGTTTGGGTTTGGGAGAGCAGTAGTATTTTGCTCGCTGGAAGAAGATAATGAAGGCGGGCCATGGCTTTTGTTTTAAGGGTATGGGCCTAGTAATGGTAAAAGCCCAATAAACGATTTATTTAAGTTATTAATTAAAATAGATTTGTATATTAACTTCAAATAATAATAACTTCGTGATACGATATCAGATTGACGAACCGTAAGTTGCGTTGGGATCGTATGGACGGACACTACATGATGGAACTGATTGGAAGTCCATCTGAGCTCGTTACAATTTATGGCGAAATAAATTGTCTGATCAGAATAAACTAACGCAAATCGTTATATAACGGTTAACGCGTAACGTGAGTAAAACTCACCAACTCTGAACAGTTATATTTTTATAACATAGTTTTAGAACTGTTAATCATCTGTTGATTTGTGTGTGTTGATTTGGTTGATTGAACTGCTAGTCAGTTAGTTAAATTTCTATATTGATTCTATTTAACTGAATATATCATATGGAACTGAAAGTGATGTTATCTATATTGTTTAACATCTGTGATGCAGGAAAACAGGTTGGGGGAATCCAACTGGATTCCTCAACATTTATTTTACTGTGATTCATATATTGTGATATATGATGTGATATATAATCTGTCGTTGATTATGTGTGTTTGGACTATATTAATCGTTGTTATATGGTATGTTAAATACCATAAGAAATACTGGATATGGGAAAGGGGATTTTCAAAGTGTATTTTGAAAATGAATTATTTATATAAAATCGATGGATTTTATATAGAAAAGGTAAAGGATTTTAAAAAAGAAATATTTATAAAATCAAAGGATAAGTTAGAATAAAAGGAAATCATTTGTAAAGTGAAGAACTGTAATAACCCGTATTTTTAAATAACATGTTATAACATAAATCAAGGTAGAATTAAATGATAAAATCTGAATCAAGTGAAACGGGCTGTGCCATTGCGTTCGTCTCGGAAAAATACGCGAAATAGAGTCCGAGTTTTCGAAAATCGGAGTCTGTATGACTAAGTTATGGCCCGTCAAAGTTTTCAGAAAAATTTCAAGTTCAAATTTGAATTCAGAATTCAAATTCAGCTGAACAGGATAGGCGGGAAAAGTTCCCGCCACCCCCCAAGTCGACTGGGGAGTCGACTTGGGAGTCGACACACCCCAGGCTGTGTCGACTGCCCAGTCGACACCCCTGTCGACTTGGGTGGTCAATCAGTCTGGCCTGGGTGCACCTGACTTGTTTCTCAAGACATGCTTTAGGGCTGGTGACGGATTTTAATGGCTCAGATCTGAATTAGGGTTAATCCTATGGCCTAAACTAACCTAATCTTCTATAAAAAGACCCTAATACCTAACCTAAATCAACATAAATCATTCCTACAACTAAACTATGCCAAAATGTTTAATCATGGCCTCCACCCTCTTGTCATAGCCTCCACCTTCATTCATATGAGAGTTCCTAAGCTTGTTTGAGAGTTTCTAAGCTCGATTCAAGGCCAAAGTTCAATCTTTCTTCATCAAAGCAAGGATCTTCTTCTTATTTCTCAAGGGTTTTCATTGAAGCTTGTCATTTGGGAGTTTTTAGAGTTGCTAGTGGCTTCGTCTCAATCTTATTTTTATTTTATAAGTCTTCATAGCATTGTAAGCCCTATACTACTCTTAGATTCTAACTATGAAGTTAAATATGACATGTTGCAAGTTTGAGTTTGGGCCTAAGTATGATATGTGCTTTGATTCTATCATAGATTTATTCTATGCATGTTTGTAAAGCTATCACCTTGACCTTATGCATAGAAAGCTATGAGCTTTGATTGGAAATGTTGCATAAAGCAACATAGAAACTCTCATAAACCTTATGTTGTCTTGCATATAATGTTATATGCGAATCACTAGCTATCATCCTATGTCATTTATGATCATGTTTCACCTATTTGCTAAAGTTTGATATCTTGCATGTTTTGAGGCTTATAATGTAATATGCAAGTTTATGATCTCTCATAAACCTTATGTTATCTTGCATATGATGTTATATGCGAATCACTTGCTATCATCCTATGTCATTTACGACCATGTTCCATCTATTTTGCTAAAGTTGATATCATGCATGTTTTGAGGCATATAATGTAATATGCAAGTTTATGAACACATTTGCCTCGTATGCCACCATGTTTAACTTGTGGCCAAACCTTATTAATTATGTCATGCTTCTAAAGTTCCCCCTTTGAGATCTATTTGCGTTTATGCGAACTTACATGCGATGGGGTTACGCTATGGGTAAACTAAAATGACATAAAATCATGACTTGAAAAATGGCATGAAATATGACATGTCAATATGCTTGGAACATGAACATGGACTTGGACATGACTTCTAGAAAACATGAGAATGGCCAACTCGAGGTTGGGTTGAGTTTGTAGCATAAATCTACCCGGAACCGACCGGCTTAACTAGTGGCTACAAGCAATAGGACCCAATGTGAGTAGTTGGTCATGTCGCACTTGAAACCCGAGGTTAGACTAAGTTGTGGTGTAAAGCTACCCGGACCCGCCCGGCTTAACTAGTAACCACAACGAGGTCTAATGTGAGAGGTTGGGTGCATTAAATTAATTAATGCCACATGATAGGGTTAAGTCATGGACCGCTTGAATATTTAACCAATTAAACGCGATGGGTTGGTAGGGTTAAGTCATGGACTACTTGAACACTTAACCAATTAAACCCGATGTATTGATAGGGTTAAGTCATGAACTGCTTGGATACACTTGACCAACTCAATACATGGTTAGGATAGGGTTAACCACACTTAACCCGCTTGAAATCCTAGTTACATGGTCCTTTTCAGCAGTAACCCACTTGGAAGTATCATGGGTACCCTAGACTAGGGTGGGGTGGGGCACGATTACTGGACTGATTGTAAGAGACCAAAAGAGACGGCTGAATGGTGCACCGGTTGTTCAGGCGGACCATGGTCGTGCACATTAAGTCCGGAGTTGAACATGGGCACCAGTAGGTTTAGACTGTGCGTGCTTGAATTGTGTCTGTGGTTTACACCTTAGGGCTGGATACACCCTGGGGTGGACCTTGCACAGTTAACTACATTCCATGATTAAGCCGTATGACACCGATACACGACGAGTTAGGCTTATAGGGAGCCGATCGACTAGACCGAGTAGTTGGACCTTGATTTAGGTCACCTCATGATATTGGGCCAGCTTTGGGCCAAGGGATCATTTCTTGTTTATACTTGACACGGATTGGAATACTAGTACACACCTGGTGCAACTTAACCTTGTATATGCGATGCCACACTTGATCTATCTTATTAACTTTTCACCATGCCAGTTATCACCCTATGTTTCATCTCTACTTTACATGTCCAGTTAACTTTATTAGTTTTTATACTAATAGTAGATAGGACTTACCAGTCTTTTGACTGACCCGTTTTCTTTCGCCTCTTTTCTTCCGTTTCCCCCCCCCCCCCAGGTTTACAGGGTGGGAACGCTGGTACTTAGCTTGGACCTTTAGCTGTTTTCTGGATAGCTCATGTACGGTTTGGACTTGAGCATGCTATGGCTTTATTCTACTTTGGGGATAGTTACTTTATGTTTTTTTTCCAGTTTTCAGTTTATGTTTCTAGACTTTGTTTTGTGGGAAAATAATGACCAAGTACTTTGATGTAACTTGACTATGGTTTTGAAATGTTAGTTTTTACCCGCTGCTTTATTTACTCTGTTTTTACTTATATGTTCTGTCTTGTGATATCTGCATGCATGTTTACCTTGTTTAATGCCCCTCCAAAGCTAGTGTGCTTGCAAGAGTGGCATTGGCGGAGGTGTGGTGTTACATTTGGTATCAGAGCATAAGGATTACAAGATTTGAGCAAAAGGGTTTTTAAAATTACCTTTTGAAAAACTATTTTCAAAACCAATTAAGTATTTTCCAAGAAAAGTCTTGTTTATTTTAAAAGGCTATTCCCCAAAAGCCATTAGCACTATCCTTCGTTTCCTCGTTCTTAATCTATCGTTTCCTTTTTCAGCATGGCCGATCTTAACCTTCCCAAGGGAGTAACCATTCCCGGATGGTTCCGGAGGTACTTGGAAGCTAGGGCCAACGATGCGGGCCCAGCAAACACTCCCACCGTAACTGAGGTTCCTCCTCCTCCTCCCCCTCCTCAGCATCCACAAGCAGATTTCGCTAAGGTTTGCAAAGACTTTAAGGCGATGGGTGGCAAGAATTTTATTGGGACGGAGACTTTTGTTGAGGCACGAAATTGGTTGAAAGAAACTGAAGATCTCTTCGCCATCTTTGATGTGGAAGACCATAGAAAAGTTCTGTTGGCAGCATGGCTATTGAAAGAAGAAGCTGCTTATTGGTGGGAGGTCACCAATGCTACTAGGCCTATAGAGACTTGGGCCGACTTTAGGACAAGGTTTGGGCTTAAGTTTCTATCATCTGCTGAGGCGAATCTGCAATTGGAGAAGTTTATATCTTTGAAGCAAGGGGACATGACAGTGAGGGAGTATGTGAATAAGTTTAACCAGCTTGCTCGATTCGGTTTGGACATGGCTAATACTCCCCAGAAGAAGGCTTTACGCTTTGCACGAGGGTTGAATGAGCCATTACAAGGTTTAGCCATGTCTCATATACCCATGGGGCCACTTTTGAAAGCCTAGTAGACATGGCATTGCTTCAGGGAGATGATAAGAATGGCAAGAAAGAAGTCAAGCCTAATGAGACTCAAACCAAGAAGACGGACTCCAAGTGGAGAGGAAATCAGAGCAACCAGAGCAACAAGAACAACAAGAACAACCAGGGTAACAAGGCCAACAACAACAAGGCAAGGGACACAAGGAAGTGCAACTACTATGGGATCGTTGGGCACATAGCCAAAGATTGTAGGAAGAAGAAGAGAAAGTTGGGTGAATGCTTTCATTGTGGAGAGACTGGACACATTAGCAAAGATTGCCCCAAGAAGCAAGGACAAGGGAAAGGGCAGACTCAGCGTGCAGGACCTTCTGGAGGGCAAGTGCATGCTCTCAACACTGCTCCAGTTCAGGACTGAGGTAGTATTTCTGTAGAAAGCCTTGTTTATATTTCTGATTTTCCTGTTCGCACCTTATTTGATTCTGGCGCATCGCATACCTTTATTTCTTCTGACATTGTTGAAAGTTTGCACCTAAGTACTAGTCTAGTTGAAGATCCCGTTAGTGTTTCAAATCCAATTGGGGGTTCCGCCCATTTATCTATGATTTGTGTGGATTTGAAGATTTCTATCTTGACCGTAGAATTCACGTGTAATGCTTATGTTCTCGGATTCACGGGATACGGGCTGATTTTGGGCATGGATTGGTTGCCCAGTTATGGAGCCATCCTCGATTGTGAGCATAGGGTAGTGAGGCTCATGACTCGCCTCGGTAATACCCTAGAGATTTCTTGCAACCCGCTAGATCCCGTCATGTTATGTTATCTTGAATCTCTTGACTCGTCCATCGATGATCTGCAATCTGTAAGGGTGGTCCGAGACTATCCTGATGCCTTTGAAGAGGTTAAGGGGTTACCCCCTAAACGAGAGATAGATTTCCGCATTTACCTGGTTGACAATGCCAAGCCAGTTTCATTGCCCGTTAGGCATATGGACCCGCGAGAAAGAAGAGAGCTCAGTAAACAAATCAAGGAGTTGCTTGAGAAATTTTTTATTAGGCGAAGCATTTCTGAATGGGGTGCTCCTGTGGTATTCGCTACTAAGGCCGATGGTTCGCTTCGTCTATGTGTTGATTATCGAGAGTTGAACAAGCTGACAAAGAAGAATAGGCATCCGTTACCGAGGATAGATGACCTCTTTGACCAGCTTGTTGGTGCTTCTGTTTTCTCTCAGCTCGATCTAGCCACCGGATTCCATCAGCTTAGAGTGGCTGAGGATAGTATTGATAAGACTGCGTTTAGGACTCCAGATGGATTCTTTGAATGGCTAGTCATGCCATTCGGTTTGACTAATGCACCTGCCTACTTCGTAGATTTGATGAGTAGGGTGTTCAGGGAGTTCCTTAACAAGTTTGTAGTTGTCTTCGTGGATGATATTCTGATCTTCTCAAAGGATGAGGAAAAAAAAGCTAGACACCTCAAGGAAGTGATGGATACGCTTAGAGCTCATCAGTTGAAAGCCAAGTTCTCCAAATGCCATTTTTGGAGAAGGGAAGTTCGGTTTCTTGGACATATAGTTTCTAAGCAAGGCATAGCGGTGGATCCCGCGAAAGTGGTTGCGGTTCAAGACTGGAAGACTCCTAAGAATGCAACCGAAGTAAGAAGCTTTCTCGGTCTGGCAGGCTACTATAGGAAGTTCATCAGGGACTTCGCTAAGATTTCAGCCCCTCTTACTAAGTTGACAAAGAAGAACTTAGCCTTTGCATGGGACTTAGAGTGTGAGCTTGCTTTTCAAAGGCTCAAGAGGGCCCTTACCACAGCTCCAGTTTTGGCATTACCCGATGGCGATAAGATGTTTACCGTGTACACCAATGCATGTGGCACGGGGTTTGGTGTTGTTCTGATGCAGGAAGGAAAAGTGATATGTTATGGGGGTAGGCAACTTAAAGTTCATGAGAAGAACTATCCCACTCATGATTTGGAGTTGGCGGCGATCGTCTTTGCACTCAAATCCTGGCGCCACTATCTTCTAGGCGAAAGGTTTGAGTTATATACTGATCACAAGTCACTCAAGTACCTCTTCTCGTAGAAAGATCTGAATCTAAGGCAGCAAAGGTGGATGGAATTCTTGGCATCTTATGACTTCGAGATAGCTTATACCCCTGGCAAGGGTAATGTTGTGGCAGATGCACTAAGCAGAAGTAGGTTGACTTTGAGTCCCTTGTTTGTTGAGATGAGGAGCCTAGAGTTCTTGGCAACCTTTGATTTCACAACAGCTGTTGAGTCGATGACTGGTTCGTTAGCATCTCTTGAGCTTAGACCTATACTTCTTGATCAAGTTGGGACTTCGCAGAAGGAAGATCCACAGATAGTCGAGATCATGGACAAGTTGATTCGTGGTGAGACGTCTAGTCACCTTGCTAGATATACTATTGATGACAAGGGTTGGCTAAGGCGCGATGGAAGGCTATGCGTTCCACAAATAGGAGACTTGGTGCATAAAGTTCTCGAAGAAGTGCATCACTCGAAGATGACTATACATCCTGGAGGAGATAAGATGTATAGGGACATGAAGCGCATTTTCTTTTGAGCTGGAATAAAGAAGGATGTGGCAGAGTATGTTTCAAAGTGCATGGTGTGCCAACAAGTGAAAGCCAAGTCGAAGAAACCCGGTGGGCTATTACATCCATTGGAGGTCCCGCAATGGAAGTGGGAAAGTATCTCTATGGATTTTGTGGATGGATTGCCTAGGTCAAGGAAAGGGAATACGAGCATATGGGTTATAGTTGATAGACTTACGAAGAGTGCTCATTTCATTCCAGTGAAGAGCAAGAGGACCGCATCATGGCTAGCATCTGTTTATCTTCGAGAGATAGTACGATTGCATGGAGTTCCTTCTAGCATAGTTAGCGATCGTGACCCAATCTTCACTAGCCAGTTCTGGAATAGTTTGCAAGAAGCGATGGGTACGCGATTGAATTTAAGTACAGCCTATCACCCCCAGATGGATGGCCAAACCGAAAGGGTGAATAGAGTGCTAGAAGATCTCTTGAGGCTTTGTGTTCTTGACTTTGGTGGTACTTGGGAAGACCACCTCCCTCTTGTAGAGTTTGCTTATAATAATAGCTATCAAGCTAGCATAGGGATGGCACCATTTGAAGCTCTGTATGGGAGGCCGTGTAGGTCACCATCTTGTTGGTGGGAGACAACGGATAGGCTTATACTTGGGCCCGATATGATACGGGACACATCCGAGAAAGTTCAATTGGTGAGAAGACGGATGAAAGCGGCCCAAGACAGACAGAAATCCTATGCTGACAAGCGAAGGACAGATTTGGAATTCGAAGTTGGGGATATGGTTTTCGCGAAGGTTTCTCCTTTGCGTAATGTGGTACGTTTTGGAGCAGTTGGGAAGCTGGCACCAAGGTTCGTAGGACCCTTCCCTATCATAGAGAGAATTGGGAAGATGGCTTATAAGGTGGAATTGCCCGAGAAGCTGGCCGGAGTGCATAATGTCTTTCATGTCTCGCATCTCCGAAAGTGGCTACATGAGTCAGCTGAGGTGGTTGAACCTAGCATTCTTGAAGACGTGGAGATAGAGAAAGAGGCAACCTTGAGGAGCGCTCCGATTCGTATCTTGGGAACGGAGATCAGGAAGCTAAGAAATCGAGAAATCAAATTGGTGAAAGTTCAGTGGAGTGAAGCCGAAGAGGATGCAACTTGGGAAACCGAGGAGAAGATGTGTGGGCTTTATCCATTTCTTTTTTAGGGTACATTCTCGATCTCTTGTCCTTTTTAGCATATCTTTCTTTTGCTATCCATGTTTATCTTGTTATCTCGTTAACCTTGTCATGAGAACCTTAGGTAGAAACCCTTTGGATGAAACATGTATTTGAAACATGTTATGCTTGATGTTTGCAAGTGGTTGCAAGTGTTTGCAAGTGGATACTCGTGGATGCATGATACACATTAGGCACTAAGATCGGCTCACACACTTTCATATTGCATATGCATGAGTGCTTACACTTATTCATGGATGAAACTTGTTATGCTATCACATGGATGTTGCATATGGATGAATGTTATGTGCACTCATGTAGAGATCATAAATTATGTTAGGAATTTGCATACATATGGACTCATTTCACCAACATACTTTGCATTAAGGAGGTTTACTGAATCAGTAACCGCCTGATTTTCGCATTAGATAAGTACATATACACACACCTTTCGCATATGATCATAAAGCATTTAGAATCTTTTAAGGACAATGACTACTCGTGGATGATGTTTTGAGTAGATGGATGATGGATGGTAGGATACGTTCTTCCTAACTTAGAGATTTCGGGGACGAAATCCTTTAAGGTGGGGAGGATGTAATAACCCGTATTTTTAAATAACATGTTATAACATAAATCAAGGCAGAATTAAATGATAATATCTGAATCAAGGGAAACGGGCTGTGCCATTGCGTTCGTCTCGGAAAAATACGCGAAATAGAGTCCGAGTTTTCGAAAATCGGAGTCCGTATGACCAAGTTATGGCCCGTCAAAGTTTTTAGAAAAATTTCAAGATCAAATTTGAATTCAGAATTCAAATTCAGCTGAACAGGATAGGCGAGAAAAGTTCGCGCCACCCCCCAAGTCGACTGGGGAGTCCACTTGGGAGTCGACACACCCCAGGCTGTGTCGACACCCCTGTCGACTTGGGTGGTCGGCCAGTCTGGCCTGGGTGCACCTGACTTGTTTCTCAAGACATGCTTTAGGGCTGGTGGCGGATTTTAATGGCTCAGATCTGAATTACTATGGCCTAAACTAACCTAATCTTCTATAAAAAGACCCTAATACCTAGCCTAAATCAACATAAATCATTCCTACAACTAAACTATGCCAAAATGTTTAATCATGGCCTCCACCCTCTTGTCATAGCCTCCACCTTCATTCATATGAGAGTTCCTAAGCTTGTTTGAGAGTTTCTAAGCTCGATTCAAGGCCAAAGTTCAATCTTTCTTCATCAAAGCAAGGATCTTCTTCTTATTTCTCAAGGGTTTTCATTGAAGCTTGTCATTTGGGAGTTTTTAGAGTTGTTAGTGGCTTCGTCTCAATCTTATTTTTATTTTATAAGTCTTCATAGCATTGTAAGCCCTATACTACTCTTAGATTCTAACTATGAAGTTAAATATGACATGTTGCAAGTTTGAGTTTGGGCCTAAGTATGGTATGTGCTTTGTTTCTATCATAGATTTATTCTATGCATGTTTGTAAAGCTATCACCTTGACCTTATGCATAGAAAGCTATGAGCTTTGATTGGAAATGTTGCATAAAGCAACATAGAAACTCTCATAAACCTTATGTTGTCTTGCATATAATGTTATATGCGAATCACTAGCTATCATCCTATGTCATTTATGATCATGTTTCACCTATTTGCTAAATTTTGATATCATGCATGTTTTGAGGCTTATAATGTAATATGCAAGTTTATGATCTCTCATAAACCTTATGTTATCTTGCATATGATGTTATATGCGAATCACTTGCTATCATCCTATGTCATTTACGACCATGTTCCATCTATTTTGCTAAAATTGATATCATGCATATTTTGAGGCTTATAATGTAATATGCAAGTTTATGAACACATTTGCCTCGTATGCCACCATGTTTAACTTATGGCCAAACCTTATTAATTATGTCATGCTTCTAAAGTTCCCCCTTTGAGATCTATTTGCGTTTATGCGAACTTACATGCGATGGGGTTACGCTATGGGTAAACTAAAATGACATAAAATCATGACTTGAAAAATGGCATGAAATATGACATGTGAATATGCTTGGAACATGAACATGGACTTGGACATGACTTCTAGAAAACATGAGAATGGCCAACTCGAGGTTGGGTTGAGTTTGTAGCATAAATCTACCTGGAACCGACCGGCTTAACTAGTGGCTATAAGCAATAGGACCCAATGTGAGTAGTTGGTCATGTCGCACTTGAAACCCGAGGTTAGACTAAGTTGAGGTGTAAAGCTACCCGGACCCGCCCGGCTTAACTAGTAACCACAACGAGGTCTAATATGAGAGGTTGGGTGCATTAAATTAATTAATGCCACATGATAGGGTTAAGTCATGGACCGCTTGAATACTTAACCAATTAAACGCGATGGGTTGGTAGGGTTAAGTCATGGACTACTTGAACACTTAACCAATTAAACCCGATGTATTGATAGGGTTAAGCCATGAACTGCTTGGATACACCTGACCAACTCAATACATGGTTAGGATAGGGTTAACCACACTTAACCCGCTTGAAATCCTAGTTACGTGGTCCCTTTCAGCAGTAACCCACTTGGTAGTATCATGGGTACCCTAGACTAGGCTAGGTTGGGGCACGATTACTGGACTGATTGTAAGAGACCAAAAGAGACGGCTGAATGGTGCACCGGTTGTTCAGGCAGACCATGGTCGTGCACATTAAGTCCGGAGTTGAACATGGGCACTAGTAGGTTTAGACTGTGCGTGCTTGAATTGTGTCTGTGGTTTACACCTTAGGGCTGGATACACCCTGGGGTGGACCTTGCACAGTTAACTACATTCCATGATTAAGCCGTATGACACCGATACACGACGAGTTAGGCTTATAGGGAGCCGATCAACTAAACCGAGTAGTTGGACCTTGATTTAGGTCACCTCATGATATTGGGCCAGCTTTGGGCCAAGGGATCATTTCTTGTTTATAATTTACACGGATTGGAATACTAGTACACACCTGGTGCAACTTAACCTTGTATATGCGATGCCACACTTGATCTATCTTATTAACTTTTCACCATGCCAGTTATCACCCTATGTTTCATCTCTGCTTTACATGTCCAGTTAACTTTATTAGTTTTTATACTAATAGTAGATAGGACTTACCAGTCTTTTGACTGACCCGTTTTCTTTCGCCTCTTTTCTTCCGTTCCCCCCCGGTTTACAGGGTGGGAACGCTGGTACTTAGCTTGGACCTTTAGCTGCTTTTCTGGATAGCTCATGTACGGTTTGGACTTGAGCATGCTATGGCTTTATTCTACTTTGGGGATAGTTACTTTATGTTTTTTTCCAGTTTCCAGTTTATGTTTCTAGACTTTGTTTTGTGGGAAAATAATGACCAAGTACTTTGATGTAACTTGACTATGGTTTTGAAATGTTAGTTTTTACTCGCTGCTTTATTTACTCTGTTTTTACTTTTATGTTCTGTCTTGTGATATCTGCATGCATGTTTACCTTGTTTAACGCCCCTCCAAAGCTAGTGTGCTTGCAAGAGTGGCATTGGCGGAGGTGGGGTGTTACAAGAACCGTTACTAAAAGCAAATCTTTATAAATGAATAGTTTATTCGAAAAGGAGTTAATCGAACTAGTTATTCGAATAGAATAAAGGAAGTTATCGAATAAATTTAAAAGGGGGTAATCGAATATAGTTTAGCCAAAAGGAGTTATTCGATCAGAATTCATCGAATAGAATTAATTGATTAGAGTTAATCAGTTAGGGTTAACCAGTTAGAGTTAATTGGTTATAGTAAATCAGTTAGGTTAAACCATTAGGGTAAACCAGTTAGAGTTAAACAGTTAGTGTTCATCAGTTAAAGTAAATCGATAGAGTTATATCGAACTAGAATTTATTGAATAGAGTTAAATCGAACTAGAGTTAAATCAAATGAGTTAATCGAATATATACTTTATTCGAATAGAAGCAAATGAGTTAATCGAATATATTTTATTCGAATAGAAGTAAAAGGAGTTAATCGGTGTTAGTTTAATCGATTAGAGTTAAAGCAAAGGAGTTAATCGAATATAGTTTATTCAAATAGAATTAAAAGAGTTATCGAATATAGTTTATTCGATAGGAGTTAAGTGAATAGAGTTAAAGTTAAATCAAAAGAGTTAAGTGAATAAAATAAATTGAATAGAGTTATCAAATATACCTTATCGAAGGAAAGAATTATCGAATAGAAAAGATTTGAAAGAGAGTTAAGTAAGGAAGTTAGTTAAAGAAATTTAAAGTGAACTTTGCCTATTTCGAGGTTAAAAATGTTGTTCAGTTAAGGTCTGAGAGGTAGTTCTACCCCAACTTGATTGGCTTCGTTTTTAACTAAGGAATGGTTATGGTTCGGCAGTAAAGGATGGTAAAAGTGAATTTAGTAATTAAAGTAAATGGTTGAGTTGGCATAGCGATGTTTTATCTAAACACCTGCTTAATCCAAACGTAGGAGTTTTGGAAATGTTTTCCAAACAAGAACCAGAAATGTTTTTTAATAAAGAAAACAAGAAATGGAAATGTTTTCCATTGTTAATAATGTATATTTTCCAAATTTAGAAAATAAGAAATTTTGAATATAGGGAAACAGGAGATAAGTAAATTAATGAAATAAAGAGATAAATGTTGAATGATGGTTGATCGATATAAATTTCCATTTGGAAATAATATCGTTGTTTGCACACCTGTTTTCTTCGATAGTTAAATCACAGACTATCGAAATTTTGACCATTTTAACGTTGTTAATATGGAGAGACCGGTTGGATTATTATCCAAAGAACCACTATGTATTGGCATAAGCGTTGCGAATCATATATGCCAAAGGAAATTGAAGACGGAGTTATGCAAGGGCTATCCTGTTTACAGAATAGTGCCTTCGGTTCATCCTGTTCCTGGATGACTTGTATGGACGGATGTCTGACAGCGTATTTCCAGATGATCACGTATATTGATTTCTCCAACCGTACCAAGAGTGGAAGCGCAGAAGGAAACTTATTTTAGCTAACACATAATGTATGGTTGAGGACGTCAATCGGTGATTTGATGGATTTGACGATGTGGCATTCAAAGTGAATCTGTTGTGATGATAAAGCGTGGCTTCTAGCCTCACATCCGGTAAATGACAGAAATCGGGCAGGCAGCATGGCTAAGTCGGTCGCACCGAAGTAGGGTGTATAATCACCTGATCTAGAGTTTCATTTATTTCTAAAAGTCTATTGTTGATGTTGTCCCATTCGGGAAACGGTTGCTGATCCCAACCGTTGGTGATATACATTCGATACACTCAAGCGAAATGAGTGGTCGGTCATGTGTGGCCGGGTTGCAAGATGTTCTTGTTGAACCCAGTGTATTCCTCTCTAGAGGTACACTAGCGAAAGGTGGTTCCATACCTTGTCATAGTTGGAAATCCATTACCCAATACGTGCTTGCGGTTTTGATTCTATACTATATATGTAGAACGTGAGATGAAAGCGTTTCTACTAGATGATTATTATATTGTGATTGATAGACATTATCATAATATCATAAGGTTTTTGATATAAAGATAATTTGTATACTGATAAGGGAAAAACCCGTTCCGTTATACGGCGTGGTCTTATGAGATATCATTTACCTACTAGAACTGTTTTAAACTGTTTTACTCATACCAGTCCCATGACTGACCCGGAGTTTATTTGTTTGTTTCCCTAAACTCTTGGGTGCCTAAATTTGTACGGGCAGTCAAGCAGTCAGGATTTACAGATATATTGGAAGAGCTTGGAGCAGGAGGCTTCAGGGTCATTTATTTCCGCTGTGTTGTAAGTGCTGTACTTTGATAATGATATGTATATTCAAGTACAGATTTGTATTTCAATGTTATGTTATGAAATATATTTATTCGTTCCACTGTGAGATTCGTGTTACTCTGATATTGTCTTCTTCTTCTTCTATTCTAAGTTTCTATCTTATCTTTCCTCACCCTCTAATTTCTTTTATTAATGACCGGTATTTTTCGACGTTTGGTTAGTCATCATTGAGTTATGGCGATAACCAAAGTCGACAAAATCCCGGGTCATTACATGGGTTAAAACGAATGTTGTGTAAAACATCGTTACGACAACCCAAAACATTTTATTCAACTAACTCTTATTCAACACTTCTCTTCGAGACTGGATCTTGCTATTTATCGATTAAAAATGAAATCAATCAAGTTGGGGTAAAATTACCTCTCAGACCTTGACTGAAAACATCATTAACTTCAAAACAGACAAAACCACTTACCCCGAATAATCAACATTATAAAAACCAATTATTCATTTTTAAACGTATATATGTTTCTCTTTCTATTACCAGCCTATCGATTTCCTTTTTGTTTATAACATTCTATTCTTAAATTCATTTCCTTATCAAATTCGGTATATATCGATACATTTATTTCTAACTATCAAATTTTTCTTAAAAATATTCTAACTCCTTAAATTCCCAGAAGAATTCGCCATAACCTCCCTTGTACCGGGAGTATCGAGATATTTCAAATAGCCTCCCATGGCCCTCACCAATCCAAAAGAACAAGAAAAAGCCAAGCGGCTTGCCGATATTGCGCATAAAACCTCATATATGAATTTAAACATGTACCTTTTTGTCGGGCACATAAATTAAAATCTTCATATACTTCATCCCATACCTGTCTAACACATGCTCACCTGTTTTCAATTCAACTCAACACTATCCGATCGTTTGAATTCAGTTTCGCTCATTTATTCTTTAATTAGCTATTTTTCCTATTTCACTTCTTTGTTTGAACATAACATGTTTAAATAAAATATTTAACTTGCTCATAACCAAATTGAATTTCCAATTTCAATTCTAGTTTTCTTTTCGATTTCGAATATAAATTTCCAAATCGAATCCATACGTTTCTAATTCATTTCAACTCAATTCAATCGTTTAATATCGATTCGTTAATCAGTTTGTTAATTAACTCTTTTCATGTTTTACTTTTATATTTGAACCTACATGTCCAAATATAATTCTAACTTGCTTATAAGCTAATTTAATTCCAATCCCAAATTACGTTTAAATTTTGAAATATAAGTTCTCTCATTCTTTTTACCTTTTTAAAGTTCAATTTCAATTAAAAATTCCATTAACTAATTTGTAATTAACTGTTTTGCCTATTTCCCCTTTTTATTCGAATATAACATATTCAAATATATGTTTAACTTGTTTATCAACTAATTGGATTCCATTTTCAATTTACATTCCATATCCAATTTCGAATATGGATTTTCAATCTAATTTACTTTCAAAAATCTTATGTCGATTCCAAACTTGATTAACTAACGTTTTCTTTTAGATTAGTTATTTCTATGCAATTATAACATCTGATTTTGCTTCAAAGTCAAACCCTATACTTTACTTGAGTTCATATTCATGTTCTAACTCAAGTCCGGATTTTCAAATGGACATTCGAATTTTATTTCCTTAAAATCCTTTTATTAATTTAAATGAATTGATATATTTTAATAACGAATTATGGCGCTGTTTTTCTGAAAATTTTATTTTGACATTACTCAAAATCTATACGACGAAATCCAGATTTTTCTCTTCCATGAGAAAACTGTTATCAAATCGGTCCTGACGATTCTTGTTTCAAAGAATTCCGACTTAATTTGACTTCCATATACTCAATTGAAGTTCGAATCACCAATTTACGAATAGCAGCGCTGCGGCGAGTTCGTTTTAATTATATATTTATATATATAAAAACTTTTAAACTTCGCTTAAACTAAATTCAACTCTATTCTGATATATTATAATATATATCAAATCCATTTTTCCAATTCAACATAATATTTCCGATCTTCTATATTCAAATTTCATTTCAATTCTATTTGAATTTCCTATATTTAAACTCTACTTGAATTCTATTTGAATCCCTATATTTAAACTCCATTTGAATCCTATTTTCAAATTCTATAGTTAAACTTCATTTGAATCCTATTTCAAATTCTATAGTTAAACTTCATTCAAATTTCTATTTGACTTTTCTTTATTCAAATCCATTTGAATTCCTTTGAATTCAAATTCTATTTCAATTCCTTGTATTCAAATTCTATAACTTAAAATTCCATTTGAATTCTATATTCAAATTCTATAATTTAAATTCCATTTGAATTCTATATACCATATTTAATTCTCTTTGAATTCAAATACCATATTTAATTCTCTTTGAATTCAAATTCTATATATTCAAGTCCCATTTGAATTTCTATATTCAAAATTTCAAATTCAATTCTATTTTAGAAAAATAGAATTTTCTTTCTAAATCTCAAATATCCTTTTCATGATATTTTTAAATATCAACACTTAGGCACAGGGATATTTAAACACTAACAACCAATTATTTATTTCAGGTTTTCTAACACATCATATAAGATAACATATATGAAACCAAACAAACAACAAATAATATATTTTTGAGGAATCCTGTTGGATTCCTCCAACCTGTTTTTCCTGCATCCACAGATGTTAGTCACATAGTAATACCCATCCTGCTTCGAGGCAGGATATCGTGGTATGAAGGTCATCCACTAATATATTTGTGGGGCGCATAGGGAAATCATCCGCTAATGATACCGTGGGCATCCGCAAATGATACTGCGGGAATCCAACCAATCACCAATATATAAATAATAGCAACCACCAAGCCTAAATAACTAATATATTTTTAACAGCAACAAATAATATTTAAAGCATCTAAATGATCATCAAACAATTATTTTTAACTGATAAAAGAATTCAAAGTAGAAATATGAGTGAGATTTACTCACAATGATTCTTATTTGATCCATTCTGAGCAACTCGAACCACGTCTGATTAAATTAAACCTCTCGATAACTCCATCAAATTCCAACTGATTTTAGCTCGAATAGCTCGTAGTCATGGACCAGTTTGTCTTGTTTTCAAGATTTTTTTGAACCTTGAATAAATTAAATATACATTGTTTGAATAAACTATATTTTCTTTTAATTTGATGATCGATATAAAAATCTAACTTTATTTTTCTTTCTTTATTATTTATATATATCATACTCAAATGGTAAGTTTACCATTTTATTTTGTATATTTGCTAACTAAATTTGAACTAATTTAATTAAATTGAAAAACATTACTAAACTAGTTATAATCAATTCACCTAAATCCCTGTGTCTTTAATCTTCTTTCAACAATTCAGTTAATAGTAACATCGATTAACATGTTTGGTAATGTTTTTCAATAAACAATTATTTTTAAGCATTTAAAATACTAATTGAGTAAATCTAAGTGAGATTACTCACATCGGTTTTTCTGCCATCTGCTCTAATCCTTTCTCAATGTTGCCATGACCTAACTTCCATTGGCAGGAGCTCTTCTGAACCCATCACCAAAATCTTTCACTGGACCTCACCATACACAGTTCGAACAGTCTTCCTTCACACCCCACTGTTGTGTCCGTACCAGTACATCGCCTTAGCCCAGTTCAACATCTACTACTGACGTAGGTATCCACGCACCCCGAAAACCCAGATCAGATCCCCATCTTCAACTATCGAACCCTCCAGAACTTCACGACTTTGAAACACCATCGCTTCGAACTCCCTCTACTTTGCCATTGTCGCGGCCTCGACTTGGAATCCTACAGCGAGGGTGCGATGACTTTGAGCATCGATCCCCACCAATTTCTGCCAAACGTCGCTCCTCACCTCTACGAACTCCATGACAAGCCCAGGACCCACTTTCGCATATCATTTTTCCTAAACTCAACCCTAATCGATCGCTCTTCCAAATCGATTTCCAGGAAGTTGCCTCGTATGCAATACCGACAGGTAGGCTTGCAGTCTCAGAACAGGCGATTTAAAACGAATCAACGATTTAGGAATTAGATGGAGAATTTGATTATTAATGAATTGCTGAAGGAATTTTTAAGGGGATGGCATCGATTTATTTCTGGAGAAGGAGGAATAACAAAAGAAATTAGAGAGGGCAGTATCGCGATTTTATAGGCAACGAAGGGGACAAGTTTTTAATGTGTGGTCGGCCAAAGTACATGACAATATCTTTTTAAAGGAATTAAAAATATTTCGATTTTGATTTTAAATATAATATAATTTGATTTGATATAAAGAGATTTTCATTTCTTTTAAACAGACATCGATTTGATTTCGAATCTATCCACAATAAAATATCTCGGGGTTCACAATTAAATATCATGAACCGCTATTTTAGTGTACCGATCGTCGTTCCAATGTAATAACGGTGTTCTGAGCTCAACAGAATATATTCTGAAATAAAATTTGAACGTATCTATAAAATAACCATAGAAATTTATATAATATAATTTAAACTCAGAAATGAATTAATTCCCCAGTAATAATTTATTTTTATTATCGATTCTATTTAAATTGAACTTCTATAAATTATCTGAATTGTTTTTGACTTAGTTTTAAATTTCGAATTTAATTATTTCATATTCTCGTATTACAATAATTATATATTTGAAATAAATAGTATTTCGATTATTTAATCGATAAATCAATATAAAATATCATTTATATTATCAACTCAATATTTAAAACCATATTAAATATTTAAAATAAACCATTAAAAATTTGGGTCGTTACATTCTTCCCCCCTTAAAATAATTTCGTCCCCGAAATAGCTAAGGTAGGAAAAATACTATAAACTCATTAACCTTTCAAAACTCCTTTATGTTGAAACTCACCTCTTCATATTTCAACAAATTAGCTCCAACCAAAACATTTAATCTAAATGATATACACCCAATTCAAATTCTATTCAATCTTATTCAATTTGAATTTCATTAATTTATTTACCTCGATCCATTTAACTTGCTTAAGTTAAATTTAAACTTCAGAGTTCAAATTCTTGGGTTTTCCTTTTGAGTCCTTCTGAAATCACATAAATATATACATATATATTTATTTCCATTTCAAATTCAAAACATTTGAATTTTCAAACCACTTGTTTTCTTTCAAAACAAATTTCCATCAAAACTTTTCTATGGTAGCAATACTTAGAAACTCGAAAATGAACACTGATGATGCTGCAATCATCATCAGAATTATTTCCCAGCGACTGAAGTGAGTTCAGTGCTTTATCACTTTCAGAATCCATTCAAAATGATTTTTATTCAAAAATCCTTTCAAAACAAAGCTATATTAGAAAATATTTTCAAACTTCCTAGGATTTAAATTCCAAATTCTGGTTCTGAATTAAATTTTAATTCATCTCATTTGTATTTATCATTCATACACAAGTTATATTTGGTTATATATAACCATTACAATTTTATAATTTCGTTTGATTATAATTCTAACAATCAACACATTCATATACTATAATAATTCTAGAAAATTATTCCTTTTCTATCAAAGTAGAATTTTGGGTAAAATTATTTCATTTACCCACTTAAAAACAATATCGTGTTCAATCTTCTGTTCAAGTATTTACAAACTCTAATCGACGTCGTGGCATCCCACGATTCGACCAAAATTCATAAACCACCCAATAGACTAGCCAACACAATATAAAATAGTTTTTATATCAATTTACAAATACGCGCTCTCGTATATATACACTCAACTCATTCTAGGGTACTACTGACCCTATCTCTAATGACAACATGACACACGAGCCTAGGTATTCGCTCAACCTAAGCTCCGATACCAACTGTAACGACCCGGCAATTTCGGTAGGCTTTTCAACCATCCCTCAACCCCCAAGGCAGAGGGCTAACCTCCCCCGTGGCTTACACTGGTACCTCAGAACTGCTTTTACGGCCAGCCTCGCGACTCGACCAACCCACATTGTCGGGAGATGTAGGGGTAAGAGTCTCCCGTTCGCCACCTAATGCGAAGAGAGAATCCCCTATCATCCGTACTAGTTAAGCAACCAGCTCTGATACCAACTGTAATAGCCCGCAAATCCGTACTATCAGAGTTGACTAATAACATCACACGTCCAACCCAAATTGCATAGAAATACAAATCGTTATTAGAAAGAAGTTAGAGGATGAGAAATAGAAAGAAAGAAATAATAGAATAGAAGAAAACAAAGAAGACAAACCTCACAGCGGCGGAACGAATAAAATATATTAAATAACATAACTTTTGAAATACAAATCAATAACTTTATATACATACCATCATCAGAGCACAACAGATATTCCTGGAACAGTTATAAACACCTGTTTCCAGATACCACAAAGTACACAGCGGAATATATGAGTCTACAACTAACTGGTGAAGCTTCCTGCTTCCAGCTCTTCCAAGCGAATCTGAAAAATCCCGACTACTTGACTGCCTATACAAATTTGGGCACCCAAGAATTTAGGGAAAATAAACAAAATAAACTCTGGGTCAGTTATGGGACTGGTGTGAGTAAACTCCAATCATTTGTTTAACTTTAAAAATCCTTTCTAAAGAAATGATAATAGTAAGACCAACCACACATAAACATGGACGGTTTTTACCTTACTATAACCCAAAACACTTTGATACAAAAATCCAGATATTATAATAATGTCTAATCAAATAAATAGAATCTAGCGGAACGCTTACATCTCATGCTCCATATATAATATAAAATAAAAAATGCAGTGTGCTTACTAGAGATTGGATTTCCAACATGACAAGGTATGGAACCACCTTCCGCTAGTGTATCTCTAGAGAGGAATACACTGGGTTCAACAAGAACATCTTGCAACCCGACCCACACATGACCGTCCATTCATTTCGCTTGAGTGTATCAAATTATATCACCAACGGTTGGGATCAGCAACTGTATCCCGAATGGGACAGCATCGAATAAAATAAGGAATTAAATGAATCTCTAGATAGGTGATAATACACCCTAGTGGGAGCGACCCACGTAGCCATGTTGCCTGCTCGATTTTTGTCATTTCCCGGTTGTTGAGGTCTGAGGCTACAATTACTTTATATTCATCGATAGCACAATCACTTTGAATGCCACATTGTCAGATCTGTTAATCACTAATTGATTTGCACAAATATTCTGGATGTTATGCTAAAGGAATAAATCCGTTGCCACCATATATATTTGTACAGATCAACATATTCGATCATTGGAAATATTTTGTCATACATTTGTCCATATATGTTCGTTCTGGGACTGAACGAAACCGAAGGAACAATTTCTGTTAATTAGAAAAAGCCCTTGCATTTTACTCCGTCTTTGATTATCTTCATATAATCTGATTCGCAATGCTACTGCCAATACAGAGTGGTTCTCGGATAATAATCCAACCGGTCTCTCCATATTGACAACGATATTGGCAAATACTTCGATAGTCGGTTATTTAACTATCGAAGAAAAACAAACACCCATTCAATGCATCAAACAATCACTGGGCCTTTTAATTTATATTCATTAATTAAAACACTTCTCCACTTCTTTATCAATATTTGTTAACCCAATATTCCCAGTAATCTTATTGGTCTCTTACGCTATTTGGAAAAACATTTCCATGTATCGCCTTCTTTTATTTCCTGTATTTAGAAAATATATTCTATTTGCAATTGAAAACAATTTCAATCACTTATCTCTTTTCCGACTACTTTAATTATACTCAGGAAATATTTACTTTTATATTTCCAAAATTCCACCACTTGGGTTAAAATGAATGTTGTGTAAAACATCGTTACGACAACCCAAAATATTTTATTCAACTAACTCTTATTCAACACTTCTCTTAGAGACTGGATCTTGCTATTTATCGATTAAAAATGAAATCAATCAAGTTGGGGTAAAAGTACCTCTCAGACCTTGACTGAAAACATCATTAACTTCAAAACAGACAAAACCACTTACCCCGAATAATCAACATTATAAAAACCAATTATTCATTTTTAAACGTATATATGTTGCTCTTTCTATTACCAGCCTATCGATTTCCTTTTTGTTTATAATATTATATTCTTAAATTCGTTTCCTTATCAAATTCTGTATATATCGATACATTTATTTCTAACTATCAAATTTTTCTTAAAAATATTCTAACTCCTTAAATTCCCAGAAAAATTCGCAATAACCTCCCTTGTACCGGGAGTATCGGGATATTTCAAATAGCCTCCCATGGTCCTCACCAATCCAAAAGAAAAAGAAAAAGCCAAGCGGCTTGCCGATACGGCGCATAAAACCTCATATATGAATTTAAACATGTACCTTTATGTCGGGCACATAAATTAAAATCTTCATATACTTCATCCCATACCTGTCTAACACATGCTCACCTATTTTCAATTTAATTCAACACTATCCAATCGTTTGAATTCAGTTTCGCTCAATTATTCTTTATTTAGCTATTTTGCCTATGTCACTTCTTTGTTTGAACATAACATGTTTAAATAAAATATTTAACTTGCTCATAACCAAATTGAATTTCCAATTTCAATTCTAGTTTTCTTTTCGATTTCGAATATAAATTTCCAAATCGAATCCATACATTTCTAATTCATTTCAACTCAATTCAATCGTTTTATCTCGATTCGTTAATTAGTTTGTTAATTAACTCTTTTCCTGTTTTACTTTTATATTTGAACCTACATGTCCAAATATAATTCTAACTTGCTTATAAGCTAATTTAATTCCAATCCCAACTTACGTTTAAATTTTGAAATATAAGTTCTCTCATTCTATTACCTTTTTAAAGTTCAACTTCAATTAAAAATTCCATTAACTAATTTCTAGTTAACTGTTTTGCCTATTTCCCCTTTTTATTCGAATATAACATATTCAAATATACGTTTAACTTGTTTATCAACTAATTAGATTCCATTTTCAATTTACATTCCATATCCAATTTCGAATATGGATTTTCAACCTAATTTACTTTCAAAAATCTTATTTCAATTCCAAACTTGATTAACTAACATTTTCTTTTAGATTAATTATTTCTATGCAATTATAAAATCTGATTTTGCTTCAAAGTCAAACCCTATACTTTACTTGAGTTCATATCCATGTTCCAACTCAAGTCCAGATTTTCTAATGGACATTCAGATTTTATTTCCTTAAAATCCTTTTATTAATTTAAATAAATCATTATATTATAATAACGAATTATGGCGCTGTTTTTCTAAAAATATTATTTTGACATAACTCAAAATCTATACGACGAAATCAAGATTTTTCTCTTCCATTAGAAAATTGTTATCAAATCGGTCCTGACGATTCTTGTTTTAAAGAATTCCGACTTAATTTGACTTCTATATACTCAATTGAAGTTCGAATCGCCAATTTACGAACTCCAGCGCTGCGGCGAGTTTGTTTTAATTATATATATATATATAAAAACTTTTAAACATCGCTTAAACTAAATTCAACTCTATTCTGATATATTTTAATATATATCAAATCCTTTTTTCCAATTCAACATAATATTTCCGATCTTATATATTCAAATTTCATTTCAATTCTATTTGAATTTACTATATTTAAACTCCATTTGAATTCTATTTGAATCCCTATATTTAAACTCCATTTGAATCCTATTTTCAAATTCTATAGTTAAACTTCATTTGAATCCTATTTCAAATTCTATAGTTAAACTTCATTCAAATCTCTATTTGACTTTTCTTTATTTAAATCCATTTGAATTCCTTTAAATTCAAATTCTATTTCAATTCCTTATATTCAAATTCTGTAATTTAAAATTCCATTTGAATTCTATATTCAAATTCTATAATTTAAATTCCATTTGAATTCTATATACCATATTTAATTCTCTTTGAATTCAAATACCATATTTAATTCTCTTTGAATTCAAATTCTATATATTCAAGTCCCATTTGAATTTCTATATTCAAAATTTCAAATTCAATTCTATTTTAGAAAAATAGAATTTTTTTTCTAAATCTCAAATATCCTTTTCATGATATTTTTAAATATCAACACTTAGGCCCAGCGATATTTAAACACTAACAACCAATTATTTATTTCAGGTTTTCTAACACATCATATAAGATAACATATATGAAACCAAACAAACAACAGATAATATATTTTTGAGGAATCCTGTTGGATTCCTCCAACCTGTTTTTCTTGCATCCACAGACGTTAGTCACATAGTAATACCCATCCTGCTTCTAGGCAGGATATCATGGTATGAAGGTCATTCGCTAATGATATTGCGGGCATTCGCTAATGATATTGCGGGAATCCAACCAATCACCAATATATAAATAATAGCAACCACCAAGCCTAAATAACTAATATATTTTTAACAGCAACAAATAATATTTAAAGCATCCAAACGATCATCAAACAATTATTTTTCACTGATAAAAGAATTCAAAGTAGAAATATGAGTGAGATTTACTCACAGTGATTCTTATTTGTTCCATTCTGAGCAACTCGAACCACGTCTGATTAAATTAAACCTCGCGCTAACTCCATCAAATTCCAATTGATTTCTAGCTCTAATAGCTCGTAGTCATGGACCAGTTTGTCTTGTTTTCAAGATTTTTTTGAACCTTGAATAAATTAAATATACATTGTTTAAATAAACTATATTTTCTTTTAATTTAATGATCGACATAAAAATCTAACTTTATTTTTCTTTCTTTATTATATATATATATATATATATATATATATCATACTTAAATGGTAAGTTTACCATTTTATTTTGTATATTTGCTAACTAAATTTAAACTAATTTAATTAAATCGAAAAACATTTCTAAACTAGTTATAATCAATTTACCTAAATCCCTGTGTTTTTAATCCTCTTTCAATAATTCAGTTTATTGTAACATCGATTAACATGTTTGGTAATGTTTTTCAATAAACAATTATTTTTAAGCATTTAAAATACTAATTGAGCAAATCTTTGTGAGATTACTCACATCGGTTTTTCTGCCATCTTCTCTAAGCCTTTCTCAATGTTGCCATGACCTAACTTCCATTGGAGGGAGCTCTTCTGAACCCATCACCAAAATCTTCCACTAGACCTCACCATACACAGTTCGAACAGTCTTCCTTCGCACCCCGCTGTTGTGTCTGTACCAGTACATCGCCTTAGCCCAGTTCAACATCTACTGCTGACGTAGGTATCCACGCACCCCAAAAACCCAGATCAGATCCCCATCTTCAACTATCGAACCCTCCAGAACTTCACGACTTTGAAACACCATCGCTTCGAACTCCCTCTACTTTGCCATTGTCGCGGCCTCGACTTGGAATCCTATAGCGAGGGTGCGATGACTTTGAGCATCGATCCCCACCAATTTCTGCCAAACGTCACTCCTCACCTCTACGAACTCCATGACAAGCCCAGGACCCATTTTCGCATATCATTTTTCCCAAACTCATCCCTAATCGATCGCTGTTCCAAATCGATTTCCAGGAAGTTGCCTCGTATGCAATACCGACAGGTAGGCTTGCAGTCTCGGAACAGGCGATTTAAAACGAATCAACGATTTAGGAATTAGATGGTGTATTTGATTATTAATGAATTGCTGAAGGAATTTTTAAGGGGATGGCATCGATTTATTTCTGGAGAAGGAGGAATAACAAAAGAAATTAGAGAGGGCAGTATCGCGATTTTATAGGCAACGAAGGGGACAAGTTTTTAATGTGTGGTCGGCCAAAGTACTTGACAATATCTTTTTAAAGGAATTAAAAAGATTTCAATTTTGATTTTAAATATAATATAATATAATTTGATTTGATATAAAGAGATTTTTATTTCTTTTAAACAGATATCGATTTGATTTCGAAACTATCCACAGTAAAATATCTCGGGGTTCACAATTAAATATCGTGAACCGCTATTTTAGCGTACTGATCGTCGTTCCAATGTAATAACAGTGTTCTGAGCTCAACAAAATATATTTTGAAATAAAATTTGAACGTATCTATAAAATAACCATAGAAATTTATATAATATAATTTAAAATTAGAAATGAATTAATTCCTCAGTAATAATTTATTTTTATTATCCATTCTATTTAAATTGAACTTCTATAAATTATCTGAATTTTTTTTGACTTAGTTTTAAATTTCGATTTTAATTATTTCATATTCTCGTATTACGATAATTATATATATTTGAAATAAATAGTATTTTGATTATTTAATCGATAAATCAATATAAAATATCATTTATATTATCAACTCAATATTTAAAACCATATTAAATATTCAAAATAAACTATTAAAAATCTGGGTCGTTACAAAAATTGGTAATACTCCATATCTAACACCACAGTGTTATCGATAAAATTAATTACCATTTCACATTCAAATCTAATAAAGATTTAACTATCGCCTGGAGTAAAACTGGTGGTACTCCATTCTCGATCATTTCCCGAATTTGATAATCTAAATTATCGCATTCTCATTTCAACCTAATTAAAGATTTATTAAAACTCTAATTTAGTTTTAATATCAAAAATCATTACTTAATGATTGTTCAAAGTTAAGAAATTAATCTTATCTTTAACTGGGTTAAAGAACTAATGTCATTTAAAACACAGTTCACGATAAACCCAAATTCTTCTTCCATCAAAATGGAATCTACACAGAAATCATAACGATACATAATCGATATAAATTCTCGTGTCAGACTAATAATATAAATGGAATAGCAGCAAAACCTTTTAAATTCCATATATAGTAATGGTCTTAATTCACAGAAGCTCATCTCGATTATTACCAAATCAAATTCCATATATAGTAATGGTATTGGAGCTTTGGTTTACAAAGCTAGAGAACAAGACACCTTAGAACTGAACAAAAGAATTCATCAGAGATTGGATTAGTGATATCCAGTAAAAATGACTCGTTAGAGATAGGATCAGTGGTATCCTAGAATGAGTTGGAAGAGTGTTATTTTAAACCAAATTTGGTTCTGAAAATTTAAACCTTATTATACGTATTTGAATATTTCATTTTATATATATTTTAGACAATTAATATAGAGATTTGCATATATGCCTAGCTAGCGTATATACGAAGCCTCCAATATACTAGATAGATATAGAATCACACTCTAGTTGCCCAGAGATGATTTTGATGATTACTAGTATCACCAGTGTTTATGTTCGAGTGCCGAAATGGGATATCACTATATTTCCAATTGACTGGTGTGAGAACCAAAACTTAATTAGAGTTTATTGTTGTGATTTGCACTAAAAATATTATTTTTGACTATATATAAAAGTTATATATACTTGAAAAGTTAATCAACTAATTGATTACTGGTTGTGTTGTCTGATTATTAGTTTAACTAATAAAATATTGGAATGATAATTAATTCAACCAATATATGAAAGAATGAGAAATTAAGCCAAATCAAATAAAATATTGAACTGAATTGAAATTTGTTTGGAATTGCCTATATGTACATATATATGCGGGAACTGGTCATAGCAAGGAGTCTAGAGAAGAGGAATGAAATTGTATTCCCGACAAATAGGTACATATTTACTGTTTTATTTGGGTTTGATGATTTTATGAGCTGATTGGCTAGCCGCTTGGCTTTTTCCTTTTCTTTTGGATTGATGAGGGCCCTGCGAGGCAAGTTGCGGTTGTAAAGATCAACCTGTACAAAGGAGGTTATGGCAAAAAAAATCGAAAATTTAGGGTGTTAGCCAATTTTTTGAGAAATTAGAAAATTCTTAAAAACTGAAAAGTTGAAGAATGAAAGCCAGAATGAAAGTTGAGTTGGTAAGTTAAACAATTTTCAGCTCCATTCCTTTTAGAGGACGAAAAGATTTTAAGTGGAGGAGATTGTAACAATCCAGAAAATCGAAAATAATATAAAAAATTTAATTTAGCAATTTTAAGGGATTTTAATATTTAAAATGATTTATTTTAAATAATAACGACTAAAATATTCTTTTTAGCGAAGTTGGAATTTATAAATTTATTTTAATTATAAATACAGTTTGAAATGGCATGGTAGTTTGAATATTCGATTTCAAATTTAAAATGAATGTACAGGACTCAAAATAAATCGAATTTCAGTAAAATCGGAAATATTTGAATCTGTTTGAAAATATCTTTATATGAATGTGAAAAATCTAGATTTCATAGCGGGAATTGAAAGTTTGGTCCACTTTAAAATTCAGAACAGTCGCTATGGAATTTATATATATTTTTAATAATATATAGCCCTTAAAAATAGCCATTTTGCAAACGACCTTCGTTTTCGACGAAATCACTTTTGTTGGATCTGGAATGTCAAATTATTGCTATATTCCAATTTTCATAATTTTTGGAATTAATATGTGACGACCTGAACTTCCTCGGTCTCCGAAGAGAAGAAAAAGAGCGGATTGTCTGAGAACACGACAAATCAGAATACAAACAGAAGAACATTTCATTGCTATTACACCAATTTACATCAGAGTACAAAAATATACAGAGCATGAACAAATAATATACATTTAATAAATATCAGAGGTTTACAAATTACAGTGCAGCGGAAAATAATACAAAACACAACTGAATGAAATACATAGATACAGAGCATTCCGAATATAGCTCCAATTGTAAATCAGGATCTTGTGAATACAATATCTGCAAAACCAAAACTACTAGCTGCCTGTATGGAAAATAGGGGCACCCAGAGTTTAGGTTAAAACAATAAACTCCAGGTCAGTCATGTGATTGGTGTGAGAACTAAAAACAATTATTAAATCATTACTTTAAAAATAAAGTAAATCAAGGGACCACGCTGTATAACACGGAACGGGTTTCCTTCCAAGAATACCAGTGCATAAAACGAACAGCGCAATGCTTTTAGGAAAAATGAAGCTATTATAAGACTCAGGTCCCATCACATAATGCAACGCAAGCCGGAGGATAGAGTTTTACCTTATAATAGCCAAACATGCTTGGTATGTTTAAAACAAATCAGTTGATACTATTATAAGTGTATAGTGTCAAAACAGCTTCAAATATAAACGTATCAATCATAGACGACATAGTATCCCATGCTACTATGTCGCCAATACTAGGCTCTACAATCAAAATCGAAATGTCACGTATTGGAAATTGGATTCCATCTATGAGTCGACGCTAGGGATGGCTCCTCGCCGCTTCGAGACACTCTAGCAAATGTTTCAGGACTCCCCGCAGAGAACCCTGGATCGGTTGGGCCGATCCTCTGTTACGTTTGGGGGTTGGCAATTCCTAAACACACGTTTCCCCACCCTATAGGGCGTAACTGAGTCAGATGACTCAATATCCATCGGCTCCGTAGTAACCGATATATCCGAGGCGCCTCGCAATTCAACAACCACGTAGGTAAAAATAATAAATGTCTAGGCTCCATACCATGACACCACCCATAGCTAGAAAGAAATGTCATGTTCTCCCAACGGTCTGATCCTGTTTTTGACTCATACCGAGGTGTGAGGCTCGCAAATTAACGCTATACACAAAGCTATGCTATAGTAAAGCTGTGCTTTGATCATCAACCACAAGACTCTGCTTTTCATCAGAAGCCCTGATCATTTGCATCTCCACATGCCACACAGACAATTCACACCATGCGACTGATGTCTATCGATATGTAACTTCTGAGCTCGTACGTCTCAGAGAAGGGTGTTAAGCATGATAATAAATTCTCCGCCACCAAACAGATATATATTTGATAGAGATCAATTAACACGAAACAAAATCCAATGTCAAACACACATCCATTTACAAGTTCGTTTTGGGTTTGAACGAAACCGGAGGCACCTTATTCTTCGTCCCGTGTCCAATACAGGAGAGAGGTCCTTGCATATCCGGTTGATCTCCAAGTACGTCTGGATGATCACCACTTATTACCTTGTCTTGGGTGTACCGCACAATCAAGACATCAGTAATCATCCAAACGATGTGAAGACCTCCGGTCTTCAACCACCGTCTTTATCTTCGACTTATCGTCGAATCAGTTATTCAGAATGGGTATAAACCCAGCCTTTCCGAATAACTCGCGTATATTATAAACAAGTTCTATAAAACACAACATATGCCTCATTCCAATTCTGAATATCCTTTTATTTAAATATTCATATCTTTTAGGAAAGGTTCCCGTTAATTTTATCAAAAATAAATTCTTTTAAATTTATTCTTTAATCTTCCTTTGGATATCAATTCTAAACCAAATTAAGGTTTATCAACTAGTCGGGATTAGCGAACCTTACCGAAGTAATCTTTTGATTAATTTCCCAATCCCAACCTATTCATCCCATGGAGCAAAACTGGTAATACTCCATATCTAATACCACGGTGTTATCGATAAATTTAATTACCATTTTATGTCCAAATCTAATTAAGATTTAACTATCGCTTGGAGCAAAAATCGTGATACTCCATTCTCGATCATTTCCCAAATTTGATAATTTAAATTACCACATTCACATTCCAATCTAATTAAAGATTCATTAAAACTCAACTTAGTTTTAATATTCCCAAAAATCAATATTAATGATTATTTAACTTCGGAAACACAAACATGCTGCATCGACAATCTACACCGTACTATTGATTTCTGCCGATACATAACCTCTAAGCTCGTATGTCTTAGAAAAGGGTGTTAAGCAAGAGAATAAATTCTCCGCCACCAAACAGATATATATTTAGCAGAGATCAACCATATAGTTCGAAATACAATGTTAGACATGTAATCCTGTCTTTAACTAGGTTAAAGAACCAATGTCATTTAAAACACAATTCACGATAAACCCAAAATTACATTCCATTAATTATGGAATCTTCATGGAAAACAGATCAATATATAATCGATATCAATTTCCGTATCTGACTAATAATATAAATGGAATAGCGGCAAAAGCCTTTTAAATTCCATATATATTAACAGTCTTCCTCTATAGAAGCTCGCTTCAATTATTACCAAATCGAATTCCATTCCATTCCAATTTATTTCATTAAATTGGAAAAACTATACTTTGGAATATTCCATTAAATCTTAATAAAAAGATTTATAAATTCCAAATCACATTTCACTGTAAATCAGGTTAAAGAACGAATGTCATTAAAACACAATTCACGATAAACCCAATTCACATCCCATTTTATTCCAATTAAATGTTAATTAACTAGAAGCTCTAATAATCTTAATTAAAAGATTTATTCTTTTCACACGAGGTTTAAGAACAATGTTATTTAAGACACCATTCACGACAAACCCAAAATCCAATTATTTTATTCAATTCTAATTAAATATTAATTAATTGGAAAAACTTCACTAAATCTTAATTAAAAGGTTTATTCTTTCCTCAACTGGATTCAAGAACAGTGTTAATGAAGACACCATTCATGTCAAACCCAAAATCCAACTCAATATTAAATACAAGGCTCTAAGTAGAAATTATATCGGCTTATATTCAATATCAAATTCTGAAATCAACAAATATCGTATTAGGAATAACGATATATATATATCTTCCAAATTCCTCCACAATATCCGTATAATTACGAAATCCAATATCGAAACATTTTGAAGATAATTTCGTTTCAAATCCATTCCGATTCATATATTGGAAATTCTGATTATTTTTAAAACCATTTCAAATCCAATTTATTTATTTAAAAATATTGGATTATAATTCTAGTTCATAACTAGTTCATTTTGATAAAAATATATTCTTATCTTTACAAACATGGAATTTTTCATCGAAATTATTTCCAAATCATTTATTATGATTTTACACAAATTATTAATATTTTTATTAATTTTATCGAGGCCCGTACGGTCAATTCCCATAAATGGTCATCGAACTGCATTTACAGCGACCTTTTCCAATTTTTATTTGGACATAATTCCAAATCCAACCATTATATTTCAAATCTCTTATATTTATTGGAAATCTCTTTTCGATACGAACCCAGTGGTTCTGGTTTTATGAGAATCAGACAGTCGGATCTCCCGTAATGTCAATTCGAAGTCAATGGTCGATACTCGCGAACTGCCGCGGCGCGGCGCGTTCTATTCAGGCCATTAGATATATATAGTATATATATTATATATATTTCGTTGACTTCCATTTAAAACGTATTTTATAAATTATTTTAAATTCGTTTTCAAAACGATTTCAACTTCATATTTAATTTCAAATCAAAATTGAATATTCCATATCATTAATATATAAATGATAATATTTTCAAAACATTAGATTTTGAAATCACTTCCTTTTAGATATTCATTATAAAAATGAATAAAATCGATATAAATATCGTTCACGTTCAAATGGCGTTAATTTAATCAACACGACTTTATATATTTAAATATTTTCGTGTCCATCCCAAATCGGACATCAAAATCATATTTTGATCCATTACTGAATATTATTTTAAAATATTAGTTATTTTAAAATATTTATTACTTGTCATTTCAAAATATTCTTTAATTTAAAATATTCGTTCTTTCCGAATTGGAATCAGACATAGTCAATTACCATATAATTTAATTTATATGGATTTCATACACACATGTACACAACAATAATCAAACACAGCCAGTCATCATCCAGAGTGCATTACACAACTGCATAAGCGTTAAATATGAATAATTAATGCTTACAACAGTTTTTCAACCCATCGATTGACATACAACTAAATATTGGGATTAGTGTATGTCCAATATCATCCCAATACCCGTATGGGGTTTTCAAACAACAAACACTGATTATTATTTGTGCAGTGGACGATGTGTAAAATATATCATCCCAATCAATATCAGTCGAACGTGTGTACATAAAAAAATCGTTCGATTTGTGTAACACCCCGTATTTCTGTTAACACTAAAGTTGCTAATACAAAAATAAATGTGTAAAGGGGAGATGTATCTAATGTGCATACAAGAATAATAATAAATGTGTAAAGGGGAGATGTATCTAATGTGCATACAAGAATAATAATAAATGTGTAAAGGGGAGATGTATCTAATGTGCATACAAAAATAATAATAAATGTGTAAAGGGGAGATGTATCTAATGCGTACGTATTTATATGGATTGACAAATAATAGTAAATGTACATTAAGAAAGAAATGGTGAACACAATTGGCTTCTCTTTACAACGGACGACTCTGGTTAACCCTAGCTTCATCGACGGCTCAAATTAACTTGCAACTCTATAGAAAGACCCTAGGTCTCAAACTGAAAATTCACAAAAAAAATAATAAGAAGAATTGGAGCCACTATGCTATCTGCTGAGAATTAGAGGGAGCCTCCACTTGAAAGAGACGAACAACATAGCGAATACAAACTAAAAGATTAAAAAGCAACAACAAATTAGAATCAAAGCAACGTCTTCCCAAAGGAAAGCTTTGCAAATTCAGAATTTCAGAACTCAGAAAACAAGACCGACTACGATTGTAAGTTTAGCTACATTTTTAGAATGCGAATTAATATGAATATCATGTGTTGCGATGAAATGATAATAGTACGATACTCGTTATGTTATTAATATACGTTTGTGATTTGATTCTATTATCATGTTGAATTGAGAATTATTAAGTATGATGTTTATTATGTTTTATAATATTAATCTATGCCAGTGACTTGATTCTATTATCATGTTAAATTTGGGATTATTGGATTAGATTATTTGTATAAGCATGGACTTGGATTGTAACATCTTATGAGAATTGTGTAGTTTATTATGCAAGTTTATGTAGTGAAGTTATGCGACCAATTGTCAAATCTATATGTTCATGTATATGCAAAACTTATGCCATGTTCACACTTATCATATGTTGGGATTAATTTGCAAGTATGTTTAAATCTATATTACTAATTAACACATGTGTATGTTGATTAGCCTATGTTGCTAACTCACATATACGTATGTTGATTTGCCTATGTTGCAAATTAACATATATATATGGATTAGTTCATATTGCTAATTCTCATGTATGTTGTTAATATGGCCTATGTTAAAAACACATATATGTTGAGTTAGCCTATAAGTGCAAGTTCATACCTATGACATTATAATGTTTATGTTAGTCTTTTTGCATGTTTGTACCTATGACATTATAATGTTCATGTTAGTTATTTAGCAAGTTCACCCCTAAAATGCTCATGTTAGTTATTTTGCAAGTACACCCTATTATGTTCATATTGATTATGCTATCAATACCAAAGTTATACCCTTGTCATGTTTATGCTAATTTATGCCAATTTGCGTATATTAAATTAGGCAAAGTTTTTAGCCTAATACTTTACACCAAATATCATGCGAACGTAAATTAGGCTGAGATGGTTAGCCTAATATTGGACGGGGTAACGTTGGGTTAAAATGATAATTTTAGGAAAACTTGCCATAAATTGGTCATTAATCACATAAGTGATTTATGGCCTAAAAAGGCATTAATTACCTTAATTAATGAGATTAATTGGAAATGAATGTGACAGTAATTTGAATATTTTCTAATTTACATATTGGTCATTAATCACATAAGTGATTTATGGCATAAAAAGGCATTAATTACCTTAATTAATGAGATTAATTGGAAATGAATGTGACAGTAATTTGAATTTGAATAATTTACATAATTAAAATGTAAATTAGAAAATACGAACACGTTTAACCCGAGGTTGGATTGAGTTGTGACGTAAACCTGCCCAGACCCGCCCGGCTGTCCAGTTGTCACAACAATAGCTATCCAATGTGAGAGGTTAAGGCATGGGGCCCAATAAAGACCCGAGCTTAAACTGAGTTGTGGCGTAAGACTGCCCGGACCCAACCGGCATACAGGCAGCCACAACAATATCTGTCTAATCTGAGAGGTTGGTGCTCTAATAAGACAATTAGAGCTGAGTTAGGACTGATAGGGTTAAGTCAATTTAATAAATACTTTACCAAATTCAACATGTTAAATAATTTGGATGGGTGGGGGTTAGGTTCATTCAGACACTTAACCACTTAACATGTTTGACTAGAAAACCTAGTAACGGGGACCCGTTTCAGCAGTAACCCAATTAGGTATCATGGTACCCTGAACTAAGCAGGGTGGGGCACGATTACTGGGCTGATTGTAAGCGGTCAAAAGCGACGGCGGTTGGTGCACAGTGTGGGTTCTAACAGAGTGCGGGCGTGCACACACTCTGGAGCAGACAAGTCAGGGCACTGGAGCATCAGTAGTATACCCTATGCATGCTAGAATTGTGTCGGGGCCGCCACCATGGGACTTGACACACCCCATGGTGGGACTAGCATAGGTATCTACCATATAGGATCGTAGTACACATGTGAATATACGAGTAGGAGCCGATCTTTTAAAGAAAGAGAAAGGGATCACTTCACCCCAATCACGGGGTGCCTGTTGGAATAAGAATTAGTAGGTGCAGAGATAGAGATTTAAAATAGGGTGCGAAGGGATGTTCGTTTTAGGACACCTTATCTAGTTCTAGGATAGTCTATTATCATGATATCGTCATGTTCTCACTTTATGCAAGTCATGATCTTTTTATTATTAACATTCTAGGAATATAGCTAGACTTACCAGACTTATGTCTGACCCATTTTCCTTTCGTCTTCTTTTCTTCCGTTCCCCCTAGGTCCACAGGGAGGAAACACCGCAGCTTTGTCAGTTTTTCATCCAGCTTGAGGAGAGAGAATGTATTGCTTGGATTTCTTTCATTTGGACCATGGCTTTGGATATCATTTATGGGGATTATGCAGCTTTATTTATGTTTCATGCTTCTTTAACTTTTAAAATCAAGACAGTATTATGGTTGTAATAATTGGAAGTTTGTTTTGAGACAATGTTGGAAATGTTCTGTATGAACACGTATTTATGATAATAAAAGCCTGTTGGTTTTTCCGCTGCTTATTTATATGTGTTTATATCTGTCTTGTGTTTTATCTGTGTCTTTTACTTATAAACCTCCGCCAAAATTAAGGCAATCCCTTTGTGAGTGACCTTAACGGAGGTGGGGTGTTTCACTTGGTATCAGAGCATAGGTTTACCAGACCAGATAAAAAGTTTTTGAAACTATATTCAAATTAAAATTTAAAGAAGCATTTTTCAAGAAAAAGAATTATTTTATAGTTTTAGAAAGGCATGATCCCCCAAAGTCATGTGAATTATCTATCCTTCATTTTGAATCTTTCCTTTTTCGTTTCAGCATGTCGGGAGAATTTAACCTTCCAGAAGGTGTGACTGTACCTGGTTGGTTTAGAAGGTACTTGGAAGCTAGGGCCAACGAGGCGGGCCCAGCGAATCTTCCTCCCCCACCTGCAGCAATTCCTCCTCCTCCCCCAGTTGCTGAAATTCCCCCTCCTCCTCCTCCTCCTCCTCCGAGAGGAAATGCTTTTGCCAAGACTTGTAGAGATTTTAAAGCTATGGGTGGGAAAGACTTTCATGGAACCGAGTCCTTCGTAGCAGCCAGGAACTGGCTGAAAGAGACCGAAGATCTTTTCGTTATCTTCAAGGTAGAAGATAGGCAGAAGGTAAGACTGGCAGTGTGGTTGCTCAATGGAGAGGCTTCCTACTGGGGGGAAGTCACCAATGCAGAAAGACCAGTAGAAACGTGGGAAGATTTCAGATTTAGATTTGAGCTGAAGTTCCTTTCAGAAGCTGAGAGAAGTCTTCAAATGGAGAGGTTCCTATCCCTTAAGCAAGGAAGTATGACCGTCAAAGAGTACGTCAACCAGTTTGATCAGCTGGCTAGGTTCGGACTGGACCTAGTCAACACCCAACACAAGAAGGCTCTCCGCTTTGTCAAGGGACTGAATGAGCCGCTTCATAGCCTGGCCATGACCCATATACCTATGGGAGCTACATATGAAAGGCTGGTACAGATGGCGTTACTACATGAGGAGGATAAAGGCAAGAAGGAGACAAAGGCGGAAGGGTCTCAGGGAAAGAAAGAAGCTTTACAGCCTAAGAAAACAGACTTTAAGAAGGGCGGGAAAAACAACAAAGCTCGCGAAACAAGAAAGTGTAATTTCTGTGGTGTGGTTGGACATGTGGTGAAAGACTGCAGAAAGAAGAAGGCAAAGATGAATGGCGGTTGCTTTCATTGCGGAGAAACAGGACATATAGCTAAGGACTGCCCTAAGAGGCGAGGGCAGGCGCAGATAGCTGCATCCACTTCGGGTGGACAAGTTCATGCACTGGAGGAACCTCCTCTGCAACAGCGAGGTAGAAATACTTCTGTAGAAAGTGTAGTTTATCTTTATGATCACCCAGTTCGCACTTTATTTGATTCTGGTGCATCACACTCCTTTATTTCATCTGCTTTAGTAGAATCTCTGCACCTAGAAACTAGTATGGTAGAGGATCCCTTGGTTGTCTCCAATCCAATTGGAGGCCCAGCTTATTTGTCAATGATCTGTATGAATTTGAAAATCTCTATTCTAAGTGTAGAATTTAGATGTAGTACCTTTGTTTTGGGCTTCTCGGGGTATGGATTGATTTTGGGCATGGACTGGCTATCCAGTAATGGTGCCATCCTTGATTGTGAGAAAAGAGTGGTTAGGCTCTTAACCCAACTCGGTAACACTTTGGAAATTATTTGTAATCCATCGAATGTGGTTATGCTTAGTTATCTTGAATCGCTTGACGCTTCTGTTGAGAATTTGCAGTCAGTTAAGGTGGTCCGAGAATATTCGGATGTCTTTGATGAGGTGAAGGGCTTACCTCCGAAACGGGAAATAGACTTCCGCATCTATCTTGTTGACAATGCGAAGCCCGTTGCTTTGCCTGTTAGGCACATGGCTCCTAGGGAAAGGAAAGAGCTCAGTAAGCAGATTAAAGAGCTTTTAGAAAAGGGGTTCATTAGGCGGAGCATTTCAGAATGGGGCGCTCCAGTGGTGTTCGCTACAAAGGCGGATGGTTCACTCCGTCTATGTGTTGACTATAGGGAGCTAAACAAGCTGACTAAAAAGAATAGGCACCTTCTCCCCAGAATTGACGATTTGTTTGACCAGCTTGTAGGAGCGTCGGTTTTCTCCCAACTTGATTTGACGACCGGATTTCATCAGCTAAGGGTAGCTGATGATAGCATCGATAAGACAGCTTTCAGAACCCCAGACGGATTCTTTGAGTGGCTTGTCATGCCTTTTGGCTTGACAAATGCACCTGCTTACTTCGTGGACCTAATGAGTAGGGTGTTCAGAGATTTCCTCAATAAATTCGTGGTGGTCTTTATAGACGATATTTTGATCTTCTCAAAAAATGAGGAAGAGCATGCTCAGCACCTAAAGGCAATCATGGAGACTCTTAGAACACATCAGTTAAAAGCTAAATTCTCCAAGTGCCACTTTTGGAGAGAAGAAGTGAGATTTCTTGGGCATATAGTGTCCAAAGAGGGGTTAGCTGTAGACCCCGCAAAAGTAGTAGCGGTGCAAGATTGGAAGGCACCAAGGAATGCAACCGAGGTCCGAAGCTTCCTCGGGCTTGCAGGCTTTTATCGAAAGTTCATTAGAGATTTTGCAAAAATCTCAGCTCCTCTTACAAGTCTAACAAAGAAGAATCTAGTTTTCTCTTGGGATTTGGATTGCGAGTTTGCTTTCCAACGCTTAAAAAGGGTTCTTACAACAGCCCCAGTTCTGACCTTGCCGGATGGAAGCAAAATGTTTACAGTATACACGGATGCATGCGGGAAAGGACTAGGCGTTGTCCTAATGCAAGAAGGAAGGGTAGTAGCTTATGGCAGAAGACAGTTGAAAGTTCATGAAAGGAACTACCCAACCCACGACCTTGAGTTGGCCGCCATCGTCTTTGCGCTTAAGTCTTGGCGCCACTATCTCCTAGGTGAGAAATTTGAACTGTATACTGACCATAAATCTTTGAAGTATCTCTTCTCGTAGAAGGAACTTAACTTAAGGCAACAAAGGTGGATGGAGTTTCTTGCCTCGTATGAATTCGAGATTTCCTACACTCCTGGCAAGGGCAACGTAGTCGCAGATGCCTTGAGTAGAAAGAAGCTAACGTTGAGCCCGCTATTTGTTGAAAGGCGAAGCCTAGAGTTTATAGCCAGTTTTAACTTTAGGCCCTCCTCTGATTTTGTACCCAATCTGTTAGCATCGCTAGAAGTGCAGCCCACTCTCTTAGACTCAATAGGGACCGCACAACGAGAAGACCCTCAACTTGTAGAAGTGGTTGATAAGCTTGTTAGGGGTGAGACTTCTAGTCACCTCGATAGATACACCATCACGACAAAGGGTGGTTAAGGCGGGATGGAAGACTATGCGTCCCACAGGCAAAGGAGTTGGTGAAGAAAGTTCTTGAGGAGGCACATCATTCCAAGATGACAATACATCCAGGCGGGGACAAAATGTACAAGGACTTAAAGAGAGTTTTCTTTTGGAGTAGCATGAAGAAGGACGTGGCAGATTTTGTTTCTAAGTGTATGATTTGCCAACAAGTCAAGGCAGAGCAGAAGAAGCCTGGCAGTCTGCTCCATCCTCTAGAGGTCCCACATTGGAAGTGGGATAGCATTTCAATGGACTTCATTGATGGGCTGCCTAGGTCTAGAAGAGGCAACACTAGCATTTGGGTAATAGTGGATATGCTTACTAAAAGCGCCCACTTTTTACCTGTCAAGAGTAGAAGGACTGCCTCGTCTCTAGCATCTCTTTATCTTAAGGAGATAGTTGGACTCTACGGAATACCTTCCAGCATTATTAGCGACAGAGATCCTACCTTCACAAGAGAGTTTTGGCGGAGTCTGCAAGAAGCTGTAGGCACACAGTTATGTTTGAGCACGGCCTATCACCCCCAAACAGATGGTCAGACGGAAAGGGTGAACAGGATTTTGGAAGACCTTTTGATTCTTTGCGTCCTTTACATTGGAGGGACTCGGGAGGACCATATTCCTTTGGTAGAATTTGCCTACAACAACAGCTACCAAGCCACCATCGGAATGGCGCCCTTTGAAGCTTTATATGGAAGACCGTGCCGATCGCCCACTTGTTGGTGGGAGTCTACTGACAAGCTCATACTTGGACCAGATATGATCCGAGAGACTTCAGAGAAAGTAGACTTAATACGGAGAAGAATGAAGACAGCCCAAGACAGACAAAAATCCTACACAGACAAGAGAAGGACCGACCTTGAATTTGAGGTTGGGGACAGGGTTTTCCTTAAGGTATCTCCTTTAAGGAACGTCGTTCGCTTTGGATCCACCGGGAAGCTAGCACCAAGATTTGTAGGGCCGTTTCCTATCATCGAGAAGATTGGGAAGATGGCCCACATGTTAGAGTTACCCGAGAGACTGACCGGATTTCACAATGTCTTTCATGTTTCTCAACTCCGGAAGTATCTACATGAGTCAGCGGAAGTGGTAGAGCCAAACATTCTAGAAGAAGCTGAAGTAGAACGCGAAGCAACTGTGAGGAAAGTTCCAACTCGCATCTTAGGAACTGAAGTGAAAAATCTACGCAACCGCGAAGTCAAACCCGTCAAAGTTCAGTGGAGCGACGCCGAGGAAGACGCAACTTGGGAAACTGGGGATAGAATACGCGCAGCCTACCCTTTTCTTTTTGAGGGTACATTTTTGATCTCTCTTTTTCCTTAAAGTCATGTTAGTATCTATCTTTTTAGGTATATCTCCCCGACCTTACCCTTTTATCGTTAGGTGGAAACCCCTTTGGATGTAAACATGTAATTGAAACATGTTATGGATGATGGTTGCAAGTGGTTGCAAATGTTTGCTAGTGGTTGCTCGTGGATGCATATACACACAAAAATCTAGGGTTTTAGATCGGCTCAGTCACTTCATATTACATATGCATATGTGTTTATGTTTGTATATGGTTGAAGCTTAATATGTTGTCATATGGATGTCACATTTGTTTGAATGATTGCGCACTCATGTAGAATTATGAATAGGAAAAAGTTTGCATACATAATGGATTCATGACACTTACATATTTTGCATTAAGGAGGTCAACTGAATCAGTAGACCGCCTGATTTTTGCATTAGATAAGGACATGTACACACACGATGCATATGATCATGAAGCATTAGAAGTCTTTTAAGGACAATGGACGCTCGTGTTTGATGATTGAGTAGATGGACATTTGGATGGTAGGATATATGTTCTCCTAGACTTGGAGATTTCGGGGACGAAATCCTTTAAGGAGGGGAGAATGTAACACCCCGTATTTCTGTTAACACTAAAGTTGCTAATACAAAAACTAATGTGTAAAGGGGAGATGTATCTAATGTGCATACAAGAATAATAATAAATGTGTAAAGGGGAGATGTATCTAATGTGCATACAAGAATAATAATAAATGTGTAAAGGGGAGATGTATCTAATGTGCATACAAAAATAATAATAAATGTGTAAAGGGGAGATGTATCTAATGCGTACGTATTTGTATGGATTGACAAATAATAGTAAATGTACATTAAGAAAGAAATGGTGAACATAATTGGCTTCTCTTTACAACGGATGGCTCCGGTTAACCCTAGCTTCATCGACGGCTCAAATTAACTTGCAACTCTATAAAAAGACCCTAGGTCTCAAACTGAAAATTCACAAAAAAAAAATAAGAATTGGAGCCACCATGCTGTCTGCTAAGAATTAGAGGGAGCCTCCACTTGAAAGAGACGAACAACATAGCGAATACAAACTAAAAGATTAAAAAGCAACAACAAATTAGAATCAAAGCAACGTCTTCCCAAAGGAAAGCTTTGCAAATTCAGAATTTCAGAACTCAGAAAACAAGATCGTCTATGATTGTAAGTTTAGCTACATTTTTAGAATGTGAATTAATATGAATATCATGTGTTGCGATGAAATGATAATAGTACGATACTCGTTATGTTATTAATATACGTTTGTGATTTGATTCTATTATCATGTTGAATTGAGAATTATTAAGTATGATGTTTATTATGTTTTATAATATTAATCTATGCCAGTGACTTGATTCTATTATCATGTTAAATTTGGGATTATTGGATTAGATTATTTGTATAAGCATGGACTTGGATTGTAACATCTTATGAGAATTGTGTAGTTTATTATGCAAGTTTATGTAGTGAAGTTATGCGACCAATTGTCAAATCTATATGTTCATGTTTATGCAAAACTTATGCCATGTTCACACTTATCATATGTTGGGATTAATTTGCAAGTATGTTTAAATCTATATTACTAATTAACACATGTGTATGTTGATTAGCCTATGTTGCTAACTCACATATATGTATGTTGATTTGCCTATGTTGCAAATTAACATATATATATGGATTAGTTCATATTGCTAATTCTCATGTATGTTGTTAGTATGGCATATGTTAAAAACACATATATGTTGAGTTAGCCTATAAGTGCAAGTTCATACCTATGACATTATAATGTTTATGTTAGTCTTTTCGCAAGTTTGTACCTATGACATTATAATGTTCATGTTATTTATTTTGCAAGTTCACACCTAAAATGCTCATGTTAGTTATTTTGCAAGTACACCCTATTATGTTCATATTGATTATGCCATCAATACCAAAGTTATACCCTTGTCATGTTTATGCTAATTTATGCCAATTTGCGTATATTAAATTAGGCTAAGTTTTTAGCCTAATACTTTACACCAAATATCATGCGAACGTAAATTAGGCTGAGATGGTTAGCCTAATATTGGACGGGGTAACGTTGGGTTAAAATGATAATTTTAGGAAAACTTGCCATAAATTGGTCATTAATCACATAAGTGATTTATGGCATAAAAAGACACTAATTACCTTAATTAATGAGATTAATTGGAAATGAATGTGACAGTAATTTGAATATTTTCTAATTTACATATTGGTCATTAATCACATAAGTGATTTATGGCATAAAAAGGCATTAATTACCTTAATTAATGAGATTAATTGGAAATGAATGTGACAATAATTTGAATTTGAATAATTTACATAATTAAAATGTAAATTAGAAAATACGAACGCGCTTAACCCGAGGTTGGATTGAGTTGTGACGTAAACCTGCCCGGACCCGCCCGGCTGTCCAGTTGTCACAACAATAGCTATCCAATGTGAGAGGTTAAGGCATGGGGCCCAATAAAGACCCGAGGTTAAACTGAGTTGTGGCGTAAGACTGCCCGGACCCAACCGGCATACAAGCAGTCACAACAATATCTATCTAATCTGAGAGGTTGGTGCTTTAATAAGACAATTAGAGCTGAGTTAGGACTGATAGGGTTAAGTCAATTTAATAAATACTTAACCAAATTCAACATGTTAAATAATTTGGATGGGTGGGGGTTAGGTTCATTCAGACACTTAACCACTTAACATGTTTGACTAGAAAACCTAGTAAAGGGGACCCGTTTCAGCAGTAACCCAATTAGGTATCATGGTACCCTGAACTAGGCAGGGTGGGGCACGATTACTGGGTTGATTGTAAGCGGTCAAAAGCGACGGCGGTTGGTGCACAGTGTGGGTTCTAACAGAGTGCGGGCGTGCACACACTCTGGAGCAGACAAGTCAGGGCACTGGAGCATCAGTAGTATACCCTATGCATGCTAGAATTGTGTCGGGGCCGCCACCATGGGACTTGATACACCCCATGGTGGGACCAGCATAGGTATCTACCATATAGGGCCGTAGGACACATGTGAATATACGAGTAGGAGCCGATCTTTTAAAGATACAGAAAGGGATCACTTCACCCCAATCACGGGGTGCCTGTTGGTATAAGAATTAGTAGGCGCAGAGGTAGAGATTTAAAATAGGATGCGAAGGGATGTTCGTTTTAGGACACCTTATCTAGTTCTAGGATAGTCTATTATCCTGATATCGTCCTGTTCTCACTTTATGGAAGTCATGATCTTTTTATTATTAACATTCTAGGAATATAGCTAGACTTACCAGACTTATGTCTAACCCATTTTCCTTTCGTCTTCTTTTCTTCCGCCCACCCCTCCCCCCCCCCCCCAGGTCCACAGAGAGGAAACACCGTAGCTTAGTCAGTTTTTCATCCAGCTTGAAGAGAGAGAATGTATTGCTTGGATTTCTTTCATTTGGACCATGGCTTTAGATATCATTTATGGGGATTATGCAGCTTTATTTATGTTTCATGCTTCTTTAACTTTTAAAATCAAGACATTATTATGGTTGTAATAATTGGAAGTTTGTTTTGAGACAATGTTGGAAATGTTCTGTATGAACACGTATTTATGATAATAAAAGTCTGTTGGTTTTTCCGCTGCTTATTTATATGTGTTTATATCTGTCTTGTGTTTTATCTGTGACTTTTACTTATAAACCTCCACCAAAATTAAGGCATTCCCTTTGTGAGTGACCTTAACGGAGGTGGGGTGTTTCAATTTGTAAATGAATATTTATTTTATTCATATACACGTTAAAAATTATATTTTTAACTATAAAATATTTATTTAAACACATGAATATTTTACATAGTTCATTTATACAATAAAAATGATATTTTTATTGTTTTAACATTTTTAGAAAAGTTCGGCAGCATAACGGGCCGATACTATAACCGGAATATGGTCTAGCCTTATCCCTCACCTAATAATGGCTCGTGCCATATACAAACCAAATTCTAATCTATTCATTTCATTTCCCAAACCAAATTCAACCAAATAATCCAATCAACCAAACTGCCAAACAAACATGGTTTCATACAAAGGTACCGGGTGCTACTAAGCACCGTCTGCATCCTATTATATATATTTAACTAAAAAATAAATTAAAGTGAGAAGTTCTCACCTTTTTGATCCACTCTGTCATTCTTTAATTGGCAGAATTTGTCGTCGCGCTCCGTTGTTGCTTTCTCGCACTTGAATTCGCCTCTTTGGCTCTACAATTTGCATACGACCTCCAATCTTCACCAAACTTTGTCACTATTCTAAACGCGCCATTCCGGACAACTTTTTCCTAGTGGACTTTCTTCCAAAAATGCACCAATTCGCCGGAAATCGCGAAAAATAGCAGCACGTCCGTTGACTTCAGACGCGATTTTCGGACAGCTCCGCAATCCAAAATAAAACTTTCATATACCAAATCGAAGAGAAAATCATGCTCTTAGATTTTGGTATTGTGGAGTTTTGGCCAGAAGCGCACCGTTTGAGAGTTATTGATGAAATAGTGATAGGGGGTTTTATGCAAAAACGGGAATTTGTGAAAAAAGGGAATTTGTGAAAAAATGTGATTTTTGAGGAGTAGGGGCCACGGCCGGAGCTGGTGGCTTGAGGGGAGGCGGCAGGATCTGATTGGGTGTGGGGGAGGTGCGGGTGGTGGTGGTGGAGCGGTGGTGGCATGTTTGGATGATTTAAGGCTTAGGGATTTGCTAATTGAAAGAGGGAAAGAGGAGGAAGAAGAATGGAAGGAGGAGAGGAGGAGGAGGAGAAGGAGGAGGAGGGGAGAAGCCTAAGGTGGTGGTGGCGCATGGGGTGGAGCGTGAGCGTCGTGCGTTTCTCTCTTTCTTTCTTTTCTTTTGTTTCACGATGGAAGAGAGGAAGAGAGAGGGAGGGTTGACCAAGTATAATAATATGTATATTTAATTTAATTCCAAAAAGTTAGTTTTTCATTCGAACTCCAAATCGAACCCAACGATTATCGTCACTAACCAAATACCCCCATTCCGGACATAATGGGATAGGTCCCGTAAGCCAGTTCGACTGTTTCGATTAGTTTTCATTAAAATTATAATATAAATTAATATAATGTTCTATATTGAATTTAACGTACATTTTAATTCACCGGGGCAACATACTGAATCCAAAAATTTCAGAAAAATAAATCTAGCTTTGTTTTGATGATACGGTCCTAACAAAACTAATTTCGTCAAATTTGGAGACCGTTTGAAAAACGGTCATTTTCCAGTCGACTAAATTTAAACTGAATTTACCAAACACGTTTTCTTTTTCCACACTCACATATTAATTCCCATAATTATGAAAATTGGAATCTAGCAATAATTTGGCATTCCGGATCCAACAAAAGTGGTCTTGTCGAAAACGGAGGTCGTTTGCGAAATCGCTATTTTAAGGGCTATATATATATATATATATATATATATATATATATATATATGGCGAGCGTTCAATAGCAACCCAAACAGTGTAGCACCCCTAAATGCCCCCTGATTTCCACCATATATCCCGTTTCTCTCTCCCTTCACTCATTCTCTCACCTCCCACTCACTTATTCTAATATAAATGCTTGGTTTATATAGGGGGCTAATGGGGTGCTCACTATTTGTGGTGCCATTGAACGCTCCTTTCTCTCTCTCTCTCTCTCTCTATATATATATATATATATATATATATATATATATATATATATATGTATGTATGTATATATATATATATAGCGACTATTCTGAATTTTCAACTGGACATAAGTTTTTATTCCCGTTATGAAATATGGATTTTTCACATTCGTTAGAAAGATGTTCTTCAAATAGATTAAAATATTTCTAGTTTTACTGAAATCTGAATTTATTTTGAATCCTGTACATTCAATTGAAGTTTGAAATTGAATTTTCAAACTACTGCGCCATTTCCAATTCCTTTTATAATTAAAATAAATATTTATATTCTAACTTCGATTTAAATAAATTTAAACGTTCTAATTTTATTCAAAATAAATTTCTACTAGTCATTATTATTTAAAATAAATCATTTTAAATGTTCAAATTCATTAAATTAGCCAAAATAAAAATTTTAAATTGATTCCGATTTTCCTGGTTGTTACATAACATGTGAGCATGGCAAAAGAAAACGTGTTTTGTCAATTTCAATCAAATTGGATTAACCAGAAAATGGCCATTTTTCAAACGGTCTCCAAATTGAATGAATTTTTTTTATTAGGACCGCATCGTCAAAACATAACTAGATTACTTTTCTGGAATTTTTGGAGTCAGTATGTGGCCCCAGTAAATTAAAATGTACATTTAAATTCAATACATATTGATTTATATCTTAATTTTGATGAAAACTGACTGAAACGATCGAATTGGCTTACGAAACATATCTAATAGTGTCTGAAATGCGGGTATTTGGCTAGGGGCGACAGTCGTTGGGTTTGTTTTGGAGTTCGGACGTAAAATTTTCTAAAGAATCAATTATTAGAATTAAATATCAATATTTAAAATTATTATAAAAAGGGTTAAAATGTAACCCTAGGGCCTATCCGATTTTTGTCGCCGCTGTAAAGATTTAACAGCCAAAATCGTCCGGTTTTCTTTATTTTAACAATCCGGAAAATCGTAACCAATTTAAAATTCTTATTCTAGCAATTTTAATGGATTTTAATATTTAAATTAATTTATTTTAAACAATAGCGACTAAAAGATTCTTTTTATCAAAGTTGGAACGTATAAATTTATTTTAATTATAAATAGAGTTTGAAATGGCGCGGTAGTCTGAAAATTCGATTTCAAATTTAAAATGAATGTTCAGGATTCAAAATAAATCGGATTTCAGTAAGACCAGAAATATTTAAATCTATTTGAAAATATCTTTCCAACGAATGTGAAAAATCCATATTTCATAGCGGGAGTTGAAAGTTATGTCCAGTTTAAAATTCAGAATAGTCGCTATGGAATTTATAATATTTTTAGTAATATATAACCCTTGAAAATAGCCACTTTGTAAACGACCTTCGTTTTCGACGAAACCACTTTTTTTGGATCCAGAATGTCAAATTATTGCTAGATTCCAATTTTCATAATTTTTGAAATTAATATGTGAGCATGGCAAAAGAAAACGTGTTTTGTCAATTTCAGTCAAATTGGATCGACCAGAAAATGGCCATTTTTCAAACGGTCTCCAAATTGGATGAAATTTATTTTGTTAGGACCATATCGTCAAAACATAACTAGATTTATTTTTATGGAATTTTTGGAGTCAGTATGTGGCTCCGGTAAATTAAAATGTACGTTTAAATTCAATATATATTGATTTATATCTTAATTTTGATGAAAACTGACTAAATTGATCGAATTGGCTTATGAAACATATCTCATTATGTCCAGAATGCAGGTATTTGGCTAGTGGCGACCGTCGTTGGGTTTGATTTGGAGTTCAGATGTAAACTTTCCCGAAGAATCAATTATTAGAATTAAATATTAATATTTATAATTATTGTAAAAAGGGCTAAAACGTAACCCTAGAGCCTATCAGATTTTTGCCGCCGCCAGTAAAGATTCAATGGCCAAAACCGTCCGGTTTTCTTTCACCAATTTCTCTCGAGATATGTAGAATTAACTGATGATTCCAAAGCAAAAGGATAAGAGATTTTTACGAGCTTTAAATTCATACGGACGAGATTGGGTTTAATGAAGCAAATTGGTCAGAATCTTGCCGCAAAGTGGCGACATTTGGACATGGATTGCACGCCCTAAGGTCCACCAAGTTGCCTGAAAATCGGGGCATGGGGCGGCGAGATGGAGGCGTAGGTCGTGGAGGTGGTTGATCGGCTGACGGTGGAGCGTGGTGCGTGCGACATGGGGGGAGGTTGCATGATTTGGGTTCACGATGAAACCTGAGGAAGACGATTACAGAAGAAAGGAGCGACCTATTTTAATTGAAATAAGAAAGGTTGTTTTCTTTTTAATTATTTAGTTAATTTAAAAACCATAGTTTTAAATTCATATTTTATTTATAAAAAAAACACTACAAATATCAAATTCTAAAATATGAAAAAGAATTTACAAAAAATTAGATTTTTATATGAAAAAATATGAAATAAAAATACAGTTTATTTATTTCTATATATAGCTTTACAATAAAAATATGATTTATTATATATATACAACTTTGAAAATAAAAATATGATTTTTATAAATAGCTTTGTAAATTAAAATTATGGTTTTTAAAATAGAAATAGCATAGATTTTTTTTAAAAATAAAATTGACAAAGTTTTATAAAATAAAGATTTTTACAAATAGCTTTGTAAATTAAAAATATGGTTTTTAAAATAGAAATAGCATATATTTTTTTTAAAAATAAAATTGACAAAGTTTTATAAAATAAAATTGACATTGTTTTTTAAATAATAAAATTGACATTACTTTTAAACTATAAAATAGCATTACTTTTAAACTATAAAATAGCATTACTTTTAAAATTATAAAATAGCATTGTTTTTAAATTATAAAATAAGCATTGTTTTTAAAATAAAAATATGGTTTTTATTATAAATGGCTTAGAATAAAAATATGATTTTTAATGTGTATAACATTGTATAAAAATGTTATATATATACATATATATATGTATCATAGTAGAAATATGATTTCAAAAATATAATTTTTATTATACATAACATAGTATAAAAATATGATTTTTATATAACTAGCGTTGTAATGAAAATTGGGTTTTTTCTATATGTACAACTTAGAAATAAAATATGATTTTGGCGCATATGTCAAAAAATATGATTTTTATAATATGAAGAGTTATAAAGATTAGATTTTTATATATAACAGAATAGAATAAAAATTTAACAACCCGTATTTTGGCCGTTAAATATTTAATTTAATTTATTATTTTAAATATTATATTTGGAGTATTTATGGATTTTAATATTTAATTCTCCATTTAAAAGGAAGTTTGAACGTTAAATTTATTTATAATATAAAACGAGCTCGAAATCGCGTGGCAGTTCGTAATATGGAGTTTTGAACTTCAACTGAGTATACAGGATCCGATATAAGTCGGATTTCTACGAAACAAGAAACGTTGGAACCGTATTGATTATAATTTTCATATGAAAGAGAAAAATTCAGATCTCATGTTATAGTTTGTAAGTTATGGCCAAATCAAATTTTTAAATAGTCGCTACGAAAAATCGTTATTAAAATATACGTGTTAAAATAGCCATTTTGCAAACCGACTCAGATTTCAATGAAACTAGTTTCGTTGGGACCGTAGCGTTAAATTATTATATGTGTTGAATTGTGTGGCGAACCGATGTCATATGTGACCACAACAGCCAAAAATGCGCTTCAATTTCTATAGTGTGTAATTAATTTAATAAAGAGATATTTGAGTGTAACTTGAGCAGACTATCAAATTAAGCCACAAAATCAGTTCCGTTGAGTTCGTATCATTGAATAGAGTCAAGATAGGTATATAGTTTGTTATTTTTGGAGACAGTGTAATTTGTTGTCCGAAATGGCATTGCGGTGCGCGTAAAAATAGCCTACCGGGGAAACAGTCTCCGAATGCGACGAAACTGGTGTCGTTGGGTTCATATTGAAGAATTATTTTAGGATTTCAAGGTTTCAAGTTAATTTGATTTGCCTAGTGATCGTGGAAAAATTAAACGCGTGTTTATTTCTGGTTTTACAAAGGAATTTTTTCAAACGATGTCGGAATTCGACGAAACTTGTCCCATTGGGTCCGGAATATTTTTCTACACTAAGATTAGCTTTTTTATCGGAAAACAAAAATCGTTTGTGGAGGGTTTTATCAACTACTTCACGCTGAAGTTTCGTAAAATAATATTTAAATCATTCCTTGCCTATATAAATACTTCTGAACCCTCTCTCTTCTCGTCAAACCCCTCTTTACAGTCAACAACAAAAGAGCCGCCACCTCTTTTTAATGAACGAACAATATCTTCCAAGCTTCCTCCACTAATAACTACTTATCCGTTCACAAATTTCAAGATCCACCAAAGGCAAAAACGACGAGCTTAGTGAGCTCGACATCTTCAACGGTGACGATGAGAATTGGGGTTTTCTGGCAATCGATTTTGCAGCAGAAAGGCGCGGGGTTTGAAGCAGTTTCAGGGATCAACGGCAAGCTTAAGCTGAACCGCACTTGGGCCGCGGGTCATCAGAGTGGAGGCGAGTGGACTGGCAACTTGCGATCGGAGGCTGGGTGGTTCTGCTGGTCGTCGCGGTGGGTTTCTTCATCCGAGTTTTGACGTATACCTAGAGCGTGAGCAAACGAAGGAAGTATCAGAAGGTCGTATACTTTTAAGTATGAAATTAAATTAATAAACTAGTTTAGTAATTAATTAGGAGATTTGGGTTAACCTTTAAGTAAAACCGTAACCTTAAAATTGTTATCATTGGTGCAGAACGATGGCATTAATTTTTATGAACAAAGAAGAGCGAACACCGAAGGGTAATCGGGTCTGGTTATATATTAAGCAAGTAATCGGCCTTAATTTGCCTTAACCAAAGGTAATTTTGTTTAAATAACTAATGATCGAGAATTAATTTATTTAATTTAAGTATGTTGTCTAAACTATGGATTTACAGGCGTTTTGGAGTCTTAAAAGAAGGAAGCAGTGAACTATTTGGAACGGGTGTAATTGAGAAATAATGTGTCGGTCTGGTTTCCTGTTAAAACGTAATTAACACCAATTCGTTAATTAACGAGAAGTTATTTATTTAAGATTTATTCATGACCAAATAACTTATGAATAGTTTATGTGTAGGTAACCAACTTTGAATAGCTCGAATAGAGCAGGAGTTTTGGCCAACGAAGCAGTGAAGGGAACAGTAAATCAACCGTTAACCCATAATCAAAACGTAATTAGCGTTAATGACCTTATTTAGGGTTTATTATTTAAAATTTAACCGAGGACTGATAATCTTTATAATGCATGTTTATATGATCAGAATTGACCCATACCAATGGCATCGAGATCATGGTGATGAACACTGTATTTTGGAACTGTTTAGGAAAGGGATAGAGACAGCTGGGAATACAGTTAAATTAAAACAACTATTTAATTTAACTGTAACCGAACCAGTTCGAAAACAAATCAAATCAAGGTGAGTTAAACTCACTCAGTTTTTCCCCATTTATATTTTATATAAATTGGGTTTTTATTTTGTGTGCTCTATTTGCTGATGGTTGACTGTTTGCTAACTATATATTTATTTTTTGATTTAATTGATGAAATTAAACCATCGTTTAATTTCAGTGAAATACCAAATCGTTATTCTAACGATTGGTTCCAATAAAGCTAACTTACCTTGTTGGTCACGTTTATAAAATAAACATGTTTAATTGGTTGAATTGGTTGAATTTCTTATGGTTGGATTAAATGGTCATTAGTTATTATTATCAGTTAAATGGTTGAATGACCTGATTTGAGATAACCATTTGAATACAGGGAAGAACAGGTTGGAGGGATCCAATGAGATTCCTCAAATATATTATTTATTTTCATATTATCAAATATGAATTGTCATGATTGGGTAATTGATTTTAGTAGTGATCATTGACCGAAAAGTCAACCTGTGTTGTGTTTTAACCAATGGGCTATATTGGTTGAGTAATCGGAAGTAAATGGACTAAAAGTAAATTGTTTTGGTTATATTGATTTACCGTCAGGTGAATTGATAGAACTGAAGTTATGAAATTTATGTTATAATTAAAGATAGATTTTGAAATATATTATTCGAATAAAGGTTTATAAAAAGGAAATAATACTTATTTTTATAATTAATTATAATTTGATTTTATAAAGACGATTCCGATGTTGATCGGATTCGTAAATGTGAGGATAAGCAAATCTATCTAAAAATTTAATTTGTATAATTGGTTTGTTAAGAAATAATTAAATGGAATTATTTAAATTAATTATATTATTAATTAATTTAAAGTGAGAATAATTGGAATCGGTTAATCGTGCCTTCAGTTGACTAAGTCAACCATTGTAACTGAAATTGGTTATTAATTAAATTTTGTTTTGATTTAATATAATAAAATAGTTAAATGAATATTATTTAATTTTAATAAGATTTTAAAAAGGGATTTACTATTTAGAAAATAAAGGAATTTACTATGGAAGTAGTTAACTATCGAAGTATATTATCATTTTAATTAATAATAATTTAGGGAAATACTTTTTAATTGAAATTCATCTAAAGAGTACTCGAGGTGGGAAATGAAATCTAATGGAAAGGTAAAAGAAATTGTGAACAGGTGTTGTTTAAAACCTGAGACTTTATAATAAAGTTATAAAGGGAATTTTAAGCGAATATTATGGCTTAAAATAAGTGTTACTTAATTATTTGGATTAAGTAAAATGAAATTTAGATATATGGGTTTTATATTAAACCAAAGTTACATAAAAGATGTTTGAGGTGCTATAACGTTAATTCTAAATTAACATTACTAAAATGTGATTAAGGAAAGGGGGAAATTGAAATGAGATTTCCAAAGTGGGATACAGTTGAATGGATTTTAAACAGGGTTGGGAAAAGTGAATTTGATAAGAGAAGTAAATCATGGATTTGTAAACGAACCCGAATTATAAAAGGAATTTGTTTTAAAAAGAGGGAAGTGTTAAAAGTGGTGTTTTGATAAGAAGTTGCTTAATTATTGAATTAGGAAAGAATGGTTATTCTCGAGAAAGAGATTTTCAAAATGATAAGAAGGACTATGAAACCGTATTTGAATAAAATAGTTAAATGGAATTTGATTTGAGATTGGAATGGAATATTGGTTCTTGGATTACAACTAATATTAATATTTAGATATGAACGTTGTTGATCAAGGTCTGAGAGGTAATTAAAATACCCCAACTTGAACGACTTCGGGATTTTCTGAGGATAATATAAGTTGTAATGGTGAAAGAGGTTTGTAAAAATTTTTATTTCATTAGAAAAATAGTAACACAACCCATTGAAGAAAACTTGGCAAGTATGATTCCAAAGTAAAAGGGAAATAAAAAGGCATTGCGTGAAATTATAACGATATTTTCAAGTTAGAAAGGTAACGCAAAGTTGAGTTTTATTCTATCAGAATAAGTATTTGTATTGTTTCAAGTACGGAAATAGATAATATTTCGTAACATCATTTTACGAGAAATAAGTTGAAATTATTTCCAAATATTATATAATAATGTGGCTAATGTTTTGAAAGTTAGAAATAGAAAAATGAATATGATATATTGTTTCCTGAGTATAAAAATGATTTTGTTTAAAGTATAATCTTATGTTAAATAAGAATCGAGAAATCTATATTTGAAATATTGGGATTTTAGAGTTTTAAATTTACATTTATTCTAATTAAAAGGCCAAGTGGTGCTGAATACTGAACCAGTGAGCTCGTTGGGTTGTCATGTTTGAAACACTGTCTATTTTGATAGTTAAATCATCGACTATCAAATCTGTCCAATACGATTGTTGGTACGGAAAGACCGGGATCGAATTTATATTCGAAAACCATTCTGACCAACAAATACGTGAAGAAAGCAGAAGATAATCGAGATGGAGCATTGAAGACCATAGATATTCATAAACGGAAGAACCGCTACTAATCTCTGGTTTAGCGGCCAGAGATGAACTGTGGTTCTGTCGTGGTTGGAATCTATGGGTTGCAAGGACTTCTCGCTACTGATCCATGGGGTGATTCCTATATAGGATGCAGTAGGAGAGTATCTTCGGTTCATCCTGTTCCTGGATGACATGTATGGACGAATGTCTGACAGAGTATTTCCTGAAACCACATACTTTGATTTTTACAAATATACCGAGTGGTGGAGAAGAGGGGCACTTCTTTTATACCCAGTATATTTTTGGACGTCAATTAGTGAGTTGACGGATCTGACGATGTGGCATTCAAAGTGAATGGTGACCAGATATTCCAAAAGGAAATTCAAACCTCAAGCCTCATCAACCAGGAAATGAAAAAAATCGGGCAGGCAGCATGGCTATGTGGGTCGCTCCCGTTAGGGTGTATAATCACCTATCTAGAGAAAATCTTATTTGCTTCTTCAATCTATTTCGATGCTGTCCCTTTTTGGGAACGGTGGGTCACACCCAACCGTTGGTGATGTACATTCGATACACTCAAGCGAAATGAGTGGTCGGTCATGTGAGGGTCGGGTTGCAAGATGTTTTTGTTGAACCCAGTATATTCACGTCTAGAGATACACTATCGGCAGGTGGTCCCATACCTTGTCATAGTCGGAATCCAATTCCAATAAGCGCCCTTGGTTTTGATTTTATACTATATATGTGGAGCGTGAGATGCAAGCGTTCTACTAGATTCTATTTACTTGTATTTAGACATTATTATAATATCAGACAAGATATTGGTTTCAAAAATGTTTTGGGGTGTAAAAACCGTCCGTATTTATGTGTGGATTTGGTCCTACGATTATCCTTTTCTTTGAAAGATTTTAACGTAAGAAATCAGTTTGTGTGATACCCTTAAACTTAGTGTGTTTATCTCACTCTGGTTCACCAGACTGACCCCGTGTTTTGTAAATGCTCGGGTTAGCCCGGGGTGTACAGGTTTAGGTTATTGAATGCTGTGAAGTCCAGAGACGAGCTGGAGATGTTCAGACGTATGATATTATATAGCTACTATTCCGCTGTGTGTTGTATACGGGAACAGGTTATTATAACTGTCCCGTTGTGTGATGTACTCTGATATTGTAAGTATTTTTAAAGCTCTCAATAAAGATTTATTTCTGTATTATATTTTGTTCCGCTGCGATGTGAGACTCTTTGTTGTGTTGGTTCTTCTTCTTCTATTCTAATATTTCTTTCTTTCTTATCTCACCCTCTAAATTCTTTCAAATAATGTTCCAGTGTTTTTGGTGTTTGGAAGGTCGACATGAGTTACAGTAAAGGTATTTATGTCGATTTTCGAGGCCGAAAATCCCTGGGTCGTTACAAAAAAGGTGATTTTTTTATGTAAATAGAATAACAATAAAAATGTGATTTTTATAGCGTTAAAATAAAAATGTGATTTTTAATATAAAAAAAACTGCGTGAAACAGATTGCGGTGGAACATTTGGAAATAAAGCGGAATCCAAACCATACCAGAAATACACACTGACGGTGTGGAACCCAAGGTGAGCTCTTTATCACTCAAATTATATTACAGTTAAATAAGTACTAGGATGCAGACGGTGCTTAGTAGCACCCGACACCATTTATTGTACAAATCATGATTGTTTGTTTGGATTGAATTGACTGTATTGTGTGTTGTTTGTGATGTTGAAACGATTAACATATCAAAAATAATGTTAACATTAATGTGGTAGTTGAAATTAGATTATAAATATTTATTTATAATTTAAACAGTAAAATTGGCTAAGTAGAAGAATAATTCAAACCGAATTAGAATTGGTTAAATTTGTTAACCAATGATTTATTTAAACAGACTATTGCTGTTTGAAAACCCTACACGACATCTGGGATGATATTTGACATATACTAATCCCAATATTTAGTTGTATGTCAATCGATGGATTAACAGGTTATGATGAGCGTTATTTATTTATTTTAATGCTCACACAGTGGTAAAATTCACTTTAGTTGTGAATGGACTATTTAATGATTATTTACCATTATTGTTGAATATATGCAATGTATGAAAACCATATAACTGAAACTATATGGTAATTGATTGAGTCGCATTCCGATTTAGAAATAAAGAACATTTTGAAATAAAGAACATTTTGAAATAAATAATATTTTGAAATAAAGAATATTTTGAAATGAAGAATATTTTAAATTAAAGAATATTTTAAAATAAAGAATATTTTAAAATAACGAATATTTTAAAATAATATTCAGTGAAGAATAAAATTATGATTTTGATGTTTGATTTTGGATGGAAACAAAAACATTGAAATGTGAAGCCGAGTTAAGTAGCAAACGCCATTTTAACCCGAACGGGTTAATCGATCGATTTTATTCATTTTATAATGAATATAAAAAAGAAGTGATTTCAAAATCTAATATTTTGAAAATATTATCATTTTAATATGATTAAAATATAGAATATTCAATTCTGATTTAAAAATGGAAAAGAAGTTGGAATCGTTTTAAAATAAATTTATAAACAATTTATAAAATACGTTTTAAGTGGAAATCGACGAAATATATATAATATACATATTATATATATTTAATGGACTGAATAGAATGTACCGCGCAGCGACAGTTCGCGAATTTCAACCAATTAACTTCAAATTGATGTAATGGGAGATCCGACCATCGGATTCTCCTAAAACCGGAACCTTTGGGTTCGTATCGAAAAGATCTTTCTAATGAATATAAGGGATTTGAAATCTAACGGTTGGATTTGGAATTATGTTCAAATCAAATTTGAAAAAGGTCGCTATGGATGCAGTTCGGTGGCCGTTATTGGAAACCGACTGTACGAGCCTTGATAAAATTATTAAAAATATGGAAAAATTATGTAAGATCATAATTAATAATTTGGAAAGATTTTGTATGAAAAATTCTAAGTTTGGAAAGATAAAAATGTATTTTTATCGAAATGAACTAGTTAATTATTAATTAGAATAATAATCCAATTATTTTAGAAATAATAAATTGGATCTGCAATGGTTTTAATATAACCAAATTTTCCAACGTATGAATTGGAATGGATTTGAGAAGAAATAATCTTCGGAATATTTCGATATTTGATTCCATGATTATACGGATAATGTTGAGGAATTTGAAAGGTATATGTATATATCATTATTCCCAACACGATATTTGTTGATTTTAGAATTTCATATTGAATATAAGCCGATATAATTTGTATTCGGAGCCTTTTGTTTAATGTCAAATTGGATTTTAGGCTTATCGTGAATGGTGTCTTCAATAACACTATACTTGAACCCCGTATGAAAAGAATAAATCTTTTAATTAAGATTATTAGTGTTTCCAACTATATTTAGTAACTAGAATAAATTGAAATGTGAATTGGGTTTATTATGAACTGTGTTTTTAACGACATTTGTTCTTTAACCTAATTAACAGTGAAAATATAATTTGGGATTTATAAGTCTTTTAATAAGATTTAAATGGAAATTTTCCAAAGTAAAGTTTTCCAATTTAATATATATTAAATTGGAATTGAATGGAATTCGATTTGGTAATAATCAAGATGAGCTTCTGTGAATGAAGTCCATTACTATATATGGAATTTAAAAGGCTTTTCCGCTATTCTATTTATATTAATAGTCTGACATGGGAATTTATATCGATTATGTACTGTTATGATTTTCGTGTATATTCCATTTTGATGGAAGAAGAATTTGGGTTTATCATGAACTGTGTTTTAAATGACATTAGTTCTTTAACCTAGTTAATGATAAGAATAATTTCTTAACCTTGAACATTCATTAAATAATGATTTTTGAGATAAAAACTGAATTAGAGTTTTAATGGATCTTTAATTAGATTGAAATGAGAATGTGATAATTTAGATTATCAAATTCGAGAAATGATCGAGAATGGAGTACCACCAGTTTTACTCCAGGCGATATTTAAATCTTTAATTAGATTTGAACGTGAAATGGTAATTAATTCTACCGATAACACCGTGGTGTTAGATATGGAGTATTACAAGTTTTTCTCCATGGGATGAATAGGTTGGGATTGGGATAATAAATAATAAATGATTACTGCGGTAAGGTTCGATAATCACAACTAGTTAATAAACCTTAATTTGGTTTAGAATTGATAAAAGATAAAATAAATCTTTTGAAAATGATACTCAAAAGAAGATTAAAAAATAAATTTAAAAGAATTTATCTTTGATAAAATTAATGGGAACCCTTCCCTAATAATGTGAATATTTTATTAAAAAATATTCTGAATTGGGATGAGGCGTATGATGTGTTTTAATAGCACTTTATTATCGATTATAAAATACGCGAGTTATTCGGAAAGACCGGATTTAACCCATTCTGAATAATTACTACGATGATTAAAAGTCGATGATGAAGACAGCGATTGAAGAACGGAGTTCCTCACATCATTTGGATGATGACTGATGTCTTGATTGGGATGTACACCCAAGACAAGGTAATAAGTGTTGATCGCCCAGACGTACTTGGAGATCGACGGGTATGCGAGCACCTCTCTCCTGTATTGGATATATGGGATGAGGAATAAGGTACCTCCGGTTTTGTTCAGACCCAGAACGGACTTGTAAATGGGTGTGTGTCTGACATTGGATTTTATTCTGTGCTAATTGATTTCTATTAAATATATATTTGTTTGGTGGTAGAGAATTTATTCTCTTGCTTAACACCTTCTCTGAGACGTACGAGCTTAGAGGTTATATATTGATAGACATCAGTTGTATGGCGTGAATTGTCAGTGTGGCATGCCAAGATGCAAATGATCAAGGCCTTTGTTGAAAAGCAGAGTCATGTGGATGATGATCAAAGCACAGCTTTAATTAGCATAGCTTTGTGTATAGCTTTACTTCGCGAGCCTCACACCCTGGTATGAACCAGAAACGGGAGAAGAATCAAGTGAGAACATGCGTTTCTTTCTAGCTAGGAGTGGTGTCATGGTATGGAGCCTGGACATTTTTACTTATGTGGATGATGGATAGCGAGGTACCTCGGATTTGAGTCCCTAGTGGCTCTTGATTTACGCCCCATAGGGCGGGGAAACGTATTGTTCAGGAATTATATATAATCCACTACGTAAGTTGTGGATCGACCCTATGGCTCCTAAGGGCTCACCTGAGTCTAAGTCCTGAGACATGGGTTAGATTGTCTCGAATTCGGTAAGGACGATCTCTTGCCTTGGTTCATAGATGGAAATCCAACTTCCAATACGACATCATGCGGTTTTGATTGCAGAACTAGTATGGCAACATGATATATGGTACCCATGCCATCTATGATTGATACATTTATATTTGAAGTTGTTTTTAAACACTATGCGCTTATAATATCAAAATGATTTGTTTTATATGTATCAAGCATGTTTGGCTATTATAAGGGAAAACTCTATCCTCCGACTTGCATTGCATTGTGTGATGGGACCTGAGTCTTGTAATAGCTTCATTTTTCCAAAAAGCATTGTTTTGTTTTATTTTAAACTAATATTCATGTGGAGTAAACCCGTTTTGTGTTATACGGCATGGAACCATGAGTTCCCCATTTTTAAAATAAAGATTAATAACCGTTTCAGTTCTCACACCAGCCCCATGACTGACCTGGAGTTTATTGTTTTAACCTAAACTCTGGGTGCCTATATTTTCCACACTGGCAACTAGTAGCTTTGGTTTGCCCAGATATTTCTTTTCGCATGATCCTGGATTACAGCTGGAGCTATATTCAGAAAGCTTTGTATCCGTGTATTTCTTTCAGTTGTGCTAGTGATGTATTTTCCGTATGCATTATATTATATTTTTCCGTTGCTTTGTAATTTATTAGATCTCTGATATTGTATTTCCAATGTGTAATAATTATTCATACTCTGAAATATTCTTGTACTCTGATGTAAATTATTGTAATAACAATGAAATGTTCTTTTGTTTGTGTTCTGATTTGTCATGTTCTCAACTCAATCCGGGCTTTCCCGTAAGAGGAAGTCTGGGTCGTTTCAGGCCATGATTTATTTTTGTTTTGAGTTTTACAGAAGTGAAATAAGAGAATGAAGAAGAAAATTTGAAGTGCAGAGTTTAAATGGTTATTGTAAGTAACTTTTGGTGGGAATTAATTTTTAATATCTGGCAGTTATATGTCGACATATGCTTCTATGTATGTCGACATATTTGTGCTTTTTATTTTATTTTCCTGTTTTTTATTGTTATTCTTATATATTAATATATTTATGTAAAGACCCATAAATTCCCGCTCTTGGATCGACCATAAACCACACAAGTCTGACCCAAAAGTTGGAAATCCATGAATACATTAACTTTGGGAATACAACACATCAGAACAATAACGGCAGACTTTTATTACATCATGATAACACAACATCAAAGTACAGAATATCAGAGTACATCGATATATTACAACGGAAGATAAATTACAATATTTTAATACATTGCAGCGGAAACAATAAAATAGATACAGCGGAAGATAACTAGGCTCTGGACACAGCTTTTAAGCTTCAATCCAGCATCCTTCTCGAGATAAGGACCTGCAGACAGAGAACCCGACTTCCCATGTGGAAAAGAGGGCACCCGAGTTTGCAAAGGTGGAAATAAACAATGGGTCAGTCATGGGACTGGTGTGAGAATTCCTAACTAATTTAACTAATAGTAATAAGGCAAATCCAAGGACCACGCCGCTAATGCGGAACGGGTTTATTCCAATGGATTGTTGTGCATAACTTAAAGTAAATCGTTAAACAACGCAATGCTTTTTAGAAAAATGAAACCATCATAAGACCCAAGTCCCATCACACAATGCAACGCAAACCGGAGGATAGGGTTTTACCTTATAATGGTCAAAAATGCTTGATACGATAAAAACGAATTTGATATTATTATTAGTGTATATAAGTTTCAAAAACAGTTCAATCATAATGTATCAATCCTAGGACACATAGATACCATAATACTATGCTTCCATACTAGTAATACAATCAAATCCGCATGAGGTCGTATTGGAAATTGGGTTTCCATCATGAGTCAAGGCTAGGGAGGAGCTCCTTACCGATTCGAGACACTCTAGCTAATGTCTCAGGATTCCCCGCAGTTAACCCTTGGATCCTACAGGGCCGGTCCACCATACGAGTTGCGGATTAGTTATTCCTGAACACACGTTTCCCGGTCCTATAGGACCTATCATCCGAGGCGCCTCATTCCATCATCCACATAAGTAAAATGTCGGGTCGTGTTAAAGCCCAAACACCACTTCTAGCTAGAAAGAAACGTGCTACTCTCCCTGCGTTCCCTTCTCCCATTTTAGACTTCACCGGTGTGTGAGGCTCGCGAAGTCACGTTATACACAAAGCTATGCCTAAACAGGCTATGATTTGATCATCCCACAAGGCCTGCTTTTCAACAAAGCCTTGATCATATGCATCTTAGCATGCCACATCGTCACTCCATATCACACTACCAATCCTTTGCCGAAATATATGAAAGGGTGTTAAGCAAGAGAATAAATTCTCTGCCACCAAACATTCATACATCCGACAGAAAATCAATAAATACAATATAAAGGAGTACAATGTCAGACACACATTCCATTTATAAGCTTATGCTCTGGGTCTGAGTGAAAGACAAATCCGTACAAATCAACACTACGTACGGACGACCACCACTGTAGCCCCTTCAAGGTAGCTACTCCAATCACGGGCATCAGCAGTTGTCGTCCATTCGATGTGAAGATCGCCGGTCTTCAATCGCCGTCTTCAACTCTTGAATTTTAAACGTCGTTCAAATTATTTGGAATGAGATAGACTCGGACTTCCCAAATAATTCTCGTATATATATAAGTTGGAAATCATTTCATATTGTTATTAGTAATTTATAACGATTTATCTTTATTTTTATATATATAAAAATAATTAAATCCGTTTCATTAACGTAATTACATAACAAGTAGTGAATGTTTTGCTTCATAACCTATCGAAATGTTTATAATGTGTAATGAAAATTATTTTATTTCGTTACATTTTGCTAACGAAAAACATTCCTATTCGTATATACAATATTAACGTACAATGTACACACCATAATGTTTATTTTTATTTTCATACACATACACATCTTATACATAACAATGTATATTTTCTTGTTTCATCCTTCGAATTACACAAAATGTATTTTGTATATCATACCAATTCCAACAAAAATAGACATTCTTGTGTTTCATTTCAATTTCAACAAACGAATATTTTTGTTCATCCACTTTTACTTCTACAAAAATGAGTATTTTTGTTTGTTTATTTCAATGTAACAAAATTGATAATTTTGTTATCTTTTCAATGCAAAACACAAAAATGATAATTTTACATTACAAACAAAACGATAATTTTGTGTGCTAATCTATTTACATGAAAATGAAATTTCCATATCTTTAATCTTTTTAATGAAAAACTAATTCATTAAAATATAAATTTCATATCCTTATTCTTTTTAGTTAAAATCCAATTACATAAAAATGTAATTTCACACTTTTAATCTACATAAATGAAAGAATGAAATTTTCCCCTTTTTAATCTAATTTACATTAAAATGTAAACTTTTCATTATTTATACCAATTACATAAAAAAAATGTAACTTTTACCTTTAATCTTAATTTCACAAAAAATGTAAATTTCTTACTTTTGGTTTTAATTACATAAAGATGTAATTTTCTTTCTTTTAAACATGACGGTGAAAATAATGTTCATATTCTATTTAACTATTTGTATTTTAATATGGGCCAGACCTCTCACATTAGGCCTGCAACTTGTGGATGCTGGATATGCCGGTTGGTTCCGGACAGACTTATTCCACTTGTTGGGCTTAACCTTGTGTCTTGGTCCAATTCGTATTTGTGCACTTGGACCTCTCACATTAGGCCCAACATTTGTGGCTGCTGGATATGCCGGTCGGGTCCGGGCCGACTTCCACCACAAATGTGACCTAACCTCGGGTCCAAGTACAATTGTAATTTTTAATTATGATTATAAATACTTTAATGAAAATTATTTTAAACGTTCTTTATTAAAATAATCCTCATACTAAAAATGCTTTTTATATATTCCAATCTTTCTATTGTAATAGTAAAGTCCAGTCTTTTAATGTAACCTCTTTATATATATAAAAAGGCACTTTTACATAATTATGTACTCTTACATAAATATATTTCTTTTATATAAATATGTTTCTTTTTCATATAGAAATGTACCCTTACATAAAATTATTATTTTATTTTCATAACCTATTGAAGGTGGCATTTTTAATGTACAAGTATTGAATTCAATAAATGATTATCTTGTTTTCATTAGCATATGAAAGGTTATATTGTTGGTGTATAAAAGTATAACCCAAGAAATGATTTTCATTAGCGTCAACAACTTGAATTCCCTTTCATTTTTTTATATTACATTAAAAAGATAAATTTTTAATGTACTAATATTTTTGAATCCCAACATAAATGTTTATTTCTAACATAAATGTTCTTTCTAACATAATTGTGCTTTCTAATCATAAATGACGTTCTTGAATTCTAACATAAATGACGACTTTTAATCAACATAAATGACAACTTTTTATAATAACATAAATGTTTGCTTTACTTTCTAACATGAACGACTACTTTTATTCTATTTCAACATTTTATGACAAAAATGTACTTTAAACTCTTCTATTCTTTTTGCATATAAAATGACAACAATAATGATACTTTAAGACCCATTCTTTTCACTACCACTAAACTGACGGTGAAATAAATTTTTTCTTTTTTTTTCAAAAATGATAGTGGAATCATCTTTTTAATTTGACAAAAAAAAATAGCGGTGAAAATATCACTTTTGTAATTTGACAAAAGTGACGGTGGAAATTCCTTCTTTGTAATTTGACAAAAATGACTGTGTAAATAATGTGCTTTTCTTTTATTCAAAATAAATGAATATTTTCATGTTACTACACTTAAGGTAAACATAAGTTTATTCTCATATTTTAACTACGACGCTAAAAATAAGTTTATTTTTCTAATTTCATGAATACGTTAAAAATATGATAATTTTTCTATCTTCATGAACGCGCTAAAGATTTTATAAATTTTCCTACTTTCATTAATGCGCTAGAAATATGATAATTTTCCTTATTTTCATTAACGCGCTAGAGATATGATATTTTTTCTATTTTCACCTACATATGAGGACGACTTATAATTTCGGTGTCAATTTCATAACAACATATTAGAACAACATATAATTTGGTGTCAAATGTCACAACCACCACTTATGAGAACATTATATAATTTGGTGTCAACATAAGGTATATATTTTCGCATCGTGATTCAAAACATGAAACAAAAATTATGTTATGGTGTCACATTCATTTCATGATCTAACCTAAAACATGTAACCAAAATTATATCTTTGGTACTAACAAATCTATCATGATTCAAATCCATACATAATACTTCATCAATAATTGATTCATTTTAACAAAAAACAATTCTATATAAAATAACAAATTTAATTCTCTAACACAAATGGTATTTTTAATTTACATGTCATGATTCTATCCAAGTGATGTTTTTGATTTACACAACATATTTCTAATCAGAATGGCTTTTGAAATCTAATATAACATTTCTATAAAATAAATGTTATTTTTAATCGAATAAACATCTAACTAAAATGTTTTTTTCCTAGCATAACATTTCTATAATATAATGGTATTTCTAAATCTGACCATAATCTAATTCAACAAAACATAAATAAATGATAATTTTATTTCTAACATAATAATCAATCACCTTAACAGATCATTCTAACAACATCAAACAAACCAAATCAAATTACATATACAACAACCTTAATTTAACAGCAGATCAAAAATGATTTTTTTACATGATTATAATTAATAAAGTTTAATTATTTTAAAAGAAAAGAATTCTCACCTCGCTTGAGATTTAGTCTAAATTTGATCTGCTCTGTTTCAGAACTAACCTGTCCCTAGTTGTAGATCTCTCTGATTCGAGTGCAACGCAACTTACGGTTCGTAAATTGGATCTCGTGCGAAGTAGATACGATAAATTACACATTTGATAATTTAGTAAATAATTAATTTAAATAATGAACTAAATTTTCCCTTTTACCTATTAATCGAAATTCAGGCCGCCCTCATCATCTTCGTTCCAAGTATAAGGCGTTCACCGAAACGCATAGATTGATTTTCAAGTTATGTTTTGATCTGCCATTAGAGAAAGAAATGAGCAGATGGAGAATATACGTACAATGAAAACTGGCTGACGAGGTGGAACTGAATTTATTTGGCATATTTGTAGATGGTCCAATAGGAGAAATAAACAATTATTCCATTGCATTGATTCCTATTAATTACAATTTTGATTGAACATTCAATTTTAATTCCAATTATAAATTAATTGATTCCATTTCATTCAAATACATAAATATAAATTTTAATACTTACCAAAACAAACCAAATTTTAATTTCAATTATGATAAATAAAGTTACTATTTTTCAAGTAAGTTGGATTTCATTAATTACAAATTCAGAATTGTATTTCAATTATTAATTACATCAATAAATTTCCACAATCAATTACAAAATTAAATTATGAATTTATTAACCCAATTTAACATAAATAATTTAATATTTAATCCCAACTCTCAATAATTACCATATAAATCAATTGATAATTTAAATTTTAAATTCACATAAATAATGATACTTATTACCGGTGGACCTTCATTACACAAACAACGAACGTATATTATTACCATATAAGTTAATTTAAAATTTTCAATGTATATGAAATTCCAAATATGATTAAAATGGTTCTAGTTATAAATCTTATTTATGATGACCCAAAATAGATCATTTACAATTACATTTATTTATATGACTTTTATATTTGTAGTTTCCATTTTGAAGTAATTAATTAACCTACTGAATTTCCCATTTCAAATTTATTAGCATCCCAAAATCATAGTTATATTAACTACTATACTTGTTATATCATTAGGAAAAAGTTTAGAATCAAATCAAATTCTTCTTTCGTAAATTTTCATTTAAATCCGTATTAATCGTTTATTTTAATTTCCAATTTTATTATTAACGATATCAAAGTTATTTATCTTTCCAATTACAAATCAACAAGTTATAAGTCTTTATGAAAACAATAAACGTTAGTTAAAATTCATGATAAAATTATTATCTAAATATTTATTATCTAACATTTAAATCTCATAAATTTCATACTGATTTAAAATAGATAAAGAAATGAAACATAACGGATGTTATTTTAAAGTAATTCCAATCATATTCATAAATCTATAGTTTTCAAGCAAATATTATAATTATTAGCCAACTTTATTTTAATCAAAATAAAATTTAATCTTACTTAGTAAATCAAAATTTATTCCTATTAAATTCCAATTTTTATATTGAGAATGTAAATGTCTATTTCACATTTTATTTACATATAAAAGTGTAACTTTTATTTCATCCTTTATTTACATATAAAATGTAAATTTCTATTTAATCTTTCAATTACATATAAAATGTGCATTCCTATCAAACCTTTTTATTTTAACATAAACATTGCTAATAAAAATGTTCTTATGACAAATCCTATATTTCAAATGCAAATAGAAAGAACATTTTTATTCATGACATGAATAAAATCTAAATAAGTGACATATTTATCTACAAAGTATGTTTTCTACATAAGTGGCAAATTCATTTATACATATCATTTATCGATAAAATAACATTTTTATTTTCACATACCAAATAAAAAGGAATTTTTATGTTGGTGTACCATTCTAATGTTTACATTACAAATGAAAAGGAAATTTCTTTATTTGTACACAACTCTATCATTAATATATACAATAGAAAGGACATTTTTATTTTACGTGCAATTTTGATCCTAATTCTATCACATCCAAGTAAATCCAACAAGTCGCTACAATCAGTTCACACATATATAACTTTACATTGAAATAAATAATAGATTTTTATTTTAAAGTTCAGAAATCTCACCTAATATCCTAATATTATATATGTTCACTACTTATTATCACCTCAAAACATAAAGGGAGAAAATGATTTTTTTATTTAAATAAATTATTTTAAATGGCCAAATCTCATTAAAATTACTTAAAAATAAAATTTTAAATATACCCCAAAATTCAGGGCTGTTACAGTCTCCCCCACTTAAAATCTTTTCGTCCTCGAAAAGGAACGAAACTAAAAGTGTTTAATTATCCTACTCAATTTTTCATTGCGTGACGGACTGGAATTTCGCTCGATCTGAATCAGTCGTTAAACCGATCTAGACCGTTCGAAACCCCTGATCGTTTTGAGAACAGGACAAATCAGAACGCAGACAGAAGAACATTTCATTGTTATTACAACAATTCCATCAGATACAAGAATATACAGAGTATAATTGAATAAATTACATTCGATAAATATCAGAGATTACAATAAATTACATAGCAGCGGGAAAACAATATAAAACACAACTGAAAGTAATGCACGGATACAGAGCTTTCCGAGCATCGTTCCAGCTGTAAATCAGAATCCTGTGAATATAAATCTGCAAAACCAAAACTACTAGCTGCCCGTGTCGAAATAAAGGCACCCGGAGTTTAGGTTAAAACAATAAACTCCAGGTCAGTCATGTGACTGGTGTGAGAACTAAAACAGTTATTAAAACTTTATTTTAAAAGAGAGTAATTCAAGGGACCACGCCGTATAACACAGAACGGGTTTCCTCCCAAGAATACTAGTGCATAGAATAAACAACGCAATGCTTTTTCGAAAAATGAAGCTATTATAAGACCCAGGTCCCATCACACAATGCAACACAAGCCGGAGGATAGGGTTTTCCCTTATAATAGCCAAACATGCTTGGTACGTTTAAAACAAATCATTTGATACTATTATAACTGTATAGTGTCAAAACAATTTCAATCATAGACGGCATGGGTACCATATATCATGTCGCCATACTAGGCTCTACAAATAAAACCGCAATATCACGTATTGGAAATTGGATTTCCGTCATGAGTCGAGGCAAGGGGCAAGCTCCTCTCCGCTTCGAGACACTCTAGCAAATGTCCCAGGGCTACGCACTTTGGGCAACCCTTGGATCTTCAGGGCCGGTCCTCTCTTACGTTTGAGGATTAGTTATTCCTGAACACACGATTCCCGGTCCTTACAGACCTAAAATCGAGGCACCTCATCCAACAACCACATAGGTGAAAAGTATATAAATGTCAGGGCTGGTAAGTCACTGACACCACCAAAGCTAGAAAAAAACGTCGTGCTCTCCCTGCAGTCCTTATCCCGTTTTTAACTCATACCGAGGTGTGAGGCTCGCAAATTCACGTTATACACAAAGCTACGCCACAAAGGCCGTGCTTTGATCATCAACCACAAGGCTTTGCTTTTCAACAGAAGTCTTGATCCATGCAACTCAGCGTGCCATACAGGCAGTTCATGCCATGCGATTGATATCTATCAATATATAACCTCTAAGCTCGTATGTCTCAGAGAAGGGCGTTAAGCAAGAGAATAAATTCTCCGCCGCCAAACAGATATATATTTAATAGAAATCAATCAACACAGAATAAAATCCAATGTCAGACACACAATCCATTTACAATTTCGTTCTGGGTCTGAACGAAACTGGAGGCACTTTCCTCGCATATCCATCGATCTCCAAGTACGTCTGGACGACCACCAACTATTTCCATCCTCTTGGGTGTACAGCCCAATCAGGATCATCAGTAATTATGCAAACGATGTGAAGACTTCTGGTCTTCGACCACCGTCATCATCTTCGACTTATCGTCGAATCGGTTATTCAGAATGGGTACAAACCCGGCCTTTCCGAACAACCCGCGTATATTAAAAACAAATGTTACACAAACACAACATACGCCTCATTCCAATTCATTAGTCACTAACCGTAAATCAGTAAGAGAGCAATTCCCCAAATATTTACCCCGAAGGCCGAAACCAACATCAGATCAATACCCAGGAAACCATTCTTCTTAACTAACCTACAGCTAGTTTCTAAATTTCACATTCTTAGGGGAAAATTCCCATTAATTTTATCCAAGATAAATTCTTTAAATTTATTCTTTAATCTTCCTTTGGATGTCATTTCAAACCAAATTATGGTTTTCCAAACTAGTCGGGATTAGCGAACCACACCGAAGTAATTATTTATTTTATTTCCCAATCCCAACCTATTCATCCCATGAAGCAAAACTGGTAATACTCCATATCTAACACCATGGTGTTACCAGTAAAATTAATTACCATTTCACGTTCAAATCTAATTAAAGATTTGACTATCGTTTTGGAGCAAAACTGGTGATACTCCATATCTAATACCACGGTGTTATCGGTAAAATTAATTACCATTTCACGTTCAAATCTAATTAAAGATTTACTATCGTTTTGGAGCAAAACTGGTGATACTCCATTCTCGCTCACTTTCTATATTTGATAATTTAAATTATCAATTCACATTTCAATCTAATTACAGATTCATTAAAACTCCCTTTTCTGGGTTAAAGAACTAATGTCATTTAAAACACAGTTCACGATAAACCCAAATCACATTCCATTTATTATCGGGTTAAAGAACAAGTGTTATTTAAAACACTGTTCACGATAAACCCACAAATCAATTCTATTTAAAACCCATTTCAAATCCAATTTATTTATTTAAAATAAATGGGTTTTTTACTTTAGTTCTAAACTAGTTCATTTCGATAAAAATCTATTTTTATCTTTTCAAATATGGAGTTTTCCATCCTAATTTTTCCCAAATCATTTCTTATGATTGTACACAAATTATTACTATTTTTAATCATTTTATCAAGGCACGTACAGTCGATTTCCATCAATGGCCATCGAACTGCACTTACAGCGACCTTTTCCAAATTTGATTTGGACGTATCTCCAAATCCAGCCGTTAGATTTCAAAGTTCTAATATTCGTTAGAAAGCTCTTTTCGATACGAACCCAACGGTTCCGGTTTTAGGAGAATCCGACGGTCGGATCTCCCGTAATGTCCGTTCAAAGTCAATGGTCGAAATTCACGAACTACCGCGGCGCGATGCGTTTTATTCAGGCCATTATATTATATATATAATATATATATTATATATTTCGTCGATTTCTATTTAAAACGTATTTTATAAATCATTTTAAATTCGTTTCCAAACAATTTCAACTTCCATTTCCAATTCAATTCAAATCTCGATTCATTCTATATTCAATTCAATTCGAATGTGGTTATATTCAATTCAATTCGAATTTGGTTTATATTCAGTTCAATTCAAATTCGGTTTCTATTCAATTCAGTTCGAATTCGTTTTCTATTCAATTCAGTTCGTATTCGTTTTCTATTCAATTCAGTTCGAATTCGTTTTCTATTCAATTCAGTTCGAATTCGTTTTCGATTCGAAAAACGAATATAATCGATATAAATATCGTTCGCGTCAAAATAGCGCATCTCTAATCAACAGGGCTTTATATATCTCAATAATTTCGTTATTCTATTCAATAAATGAATATTTATTCTATTCAATATGTGGATCTATATTTTTGTCAACACATGACTAATCTCAACGAATGAGTACTGTCCATGTGTGACTATTTTTGTTATTCAATATATTTTATAAAAATTATGGTTTCTATCGTTTGATTTAAATCATACTCCAACCGTAAATTAATAAGAGAACGATTCCCTAAATATTAACCCCGAAGGCCGAAACCAACATCAGATCAATATCCAGGAGACCACTCATCTTATCTATTTTCCAGTTAGTTTCTACTTTTATACATGATAAAGACGTAAATTTTATTGTTAAAATATTTCGTTCAACACATGACTAATCTTAACGGATGAGTACGGTCAACACATGAACCTTTATTTTATAATGATAAAGATGTAAATTTTATTGTTAAAATATTTCGTTCAACACATGACTAATCTCAACGGATGAGTACGGTCAACACATGAACCTTTATTTTACAATATGATAAAGATGTAAATTTTATTGTTAAAATATTTCGTTCAACACATGACTAATCTCAACGGATGAGTACGGTCAACACATGAACCTTTATTTTACAATATGCTTTATTTTTCAAATTGGAATGAGGCCCAATCAATTACCAAATAAAGTTAATTATATGGATTCCATACAACACATGTATATAATAGCAACGATAAATAATCAACCATCATCCAAAGTGCACTACACTGTATAAGCATCAAATATAGATATCTAACACTTATAACAGCCTGTCAATCAATCGATCGACATACAACTAATTATTGGGATTAGTGTATACCGTATTTTACCCCAATACCCGTGTGGGGTTTCATACAATCAAACACAGATTTTATTCGTGCAGTTGGGCGATGTGTAAAATTTATCGTCCTAATCAATGTCCTTCAAATAGGTGTACATAAACAAACCGTCTGGTTTGTAAATGAATATTTATTTATTCACATTCACTATATTCATATTCAGTTTATTTATTTAAATAAAATGATATATTTATTTTTCTATCTTATTTTAGAAAATTTCGGCGGCATAACGACACGATACTAGAAACGGGACAAGGCCTAGCCTTATCCTCGGTCTAGTGATGGCCCACGCCATACACATATCAATCAAAACAATTTCTATTTCACCAAACAATCAAATTCAACTCAAATAATCTAACCAATCTATGCAACCAAACAAACAAGTCCATGGTCTGTGGACAGTGGTGTCGGGTGCTACTAAACACCGTTTGCATCCTAGTATATATTTCTAATTAGGAAATAAAATTTAAAGTGAGAAATTCTCATCAATAGCTATCCCAACTTCACGACACTTCTAATGTAGGAAATCATCGCCGTTCTCGCCTTTCATCACTTTCGTTGCCCGTAGCCACTACATATATAAAAATCGAATTTTTACTTCGCTATGATATTATAAAAATCCTATTTTTATTTACAAAACAATGATATTTTTATTTACAAAAATATTGCTGTTTCTATTTTTAAAAACCATGATAATAATATTTTTTTCTCACGTTTTAAAAATTGAAGTTTTCTAAATTAAAAATCAAAATTTTACTTACTCTACCTATATATGAAAATCCGACCTTTCATCGTTTAAAAATCCGACCATTCATTGTTTAAAAATCCGATCTTTCATTGTTTAAAAATCCGATCTTTAACCAAATAAAAATCCCTTCTTCGCTTTGTATTCAAACAAATAAAAATCATATTATTTTGAAAGGAGGATTAAATAAAAATAGAAAAACTTACTACATTATTTTGTTCAGCGAAGGAAGGGGGAGTGCAGCCTTGAACGGAGCTCCAGCGGGTGCGACAGGGGCTAGGGCTCGACAGTTGGAGGCTATGCGTGACGGGTGCTTGAATGTGGGGCCTGCGGTGGCTGCAACGGTGGTGCAGTGGGTTCGGAGTTAGGATGGTCGGGTCGGAGGAGGTGGGGGTCGCTACGCCTGAAGCGCGGTTGGAAGGGGAGGGCGGCGTCTCTGTTTGGGGTCTCGCGGGATGAGCTGGCGCGTGAGGAAGGAGGGGGCGTGGCAGGTGGAAGATCGACGATGGGGGGCTTCATCGGCGATGGGTGGAAGAGCGCGGTGGCGCGAGGGTGAACGGAGGGGGTGGCGACGGGATTAGTTAGGTTTTTTTTCTATTTTGAAAAATGAATCGGGGGGCCTGAAGTGGAATGATAAGGAGAGGAGAGAGGAAAGGGAAGTTTTATTATTTAATTATTTTATTTTTCCACCAAAAAGCAACTTTTATTTTCGACCTCTAAACGAGGCCCACCGCCTGTCGTCCATAGCTAATTACCCCCATTCCGAACACAATGGGATATGTATCGTAAGCTGATTCGATCATTTCGATTAGTTTCCGTCAAAATCGACATATAACTCTATATATTGATTTTGAACGCGCATTTCAATTTACTGGGGTCACATACGAACTCTAGAAATCCCAGAAAAATATTTTCTAGTTTCGTATTAACGGTACGGTCCTAACAAAACTAGTTTCGTCGAATTCTGAGATCGTTGGAAAAATGGCCATTTTCCAGTCGATTAAAATCAACTGAAACTGGTCAAACACATTTTCCTTTGCCACGCTCACATATTGATTCGAAAAATTATGAAATTTGGAATCTAGCAATAATTTGACATCACGGATCCAACAAAAGTGGTTTCGTCGAAATCCGAGGTCGTTTGCAAAATTTCCGTTTTTAAGGGCCTGAATTCCATAGCGACTATTCTGAATTTTCAACTGGACATATCTTTTGATTCCCGCTATGAAATTTTGATTTGTCGGATTCGTTGGAAAGATATTCACAATTAGATTCTAATATTTTTGGTTCCACTAAAATCCGGTTTATTTTGCACCCGGTATGTTCAATTGAAGTTTGAAATCGAATTATCGAACTACCGCGCCATTTTCAATTCTATTTATAATTATATATAATTATTTATATTCTAACGACGACGTATATAATATATACGTTCGATTTCTATTCAAAATAAATTTCTCGTCGATATTATTTAAAATAATATATTTTAAATATTCAAAATTCGCTAAAATTGCCAAAATAAAAATTTTAAACTGGCCCAGATTTTCGGGTTATTACACATTGGTTTACATAATTTTATTAGTTGATTAACTTTTTAAAATATATAACTTTTATATATATTCAAAATTCATATTTTCTAAAATAGATTATATATATAATCACAAGTACGTTAATTATAAGCTTGGCACTCTCAACTCATTCTAGGGCATTACTAACCCCATCTCTAATGAGTTTTCTCATTCTAAGATACTGCTGATCCTATCTCTAATGAGTATTCTTATTGGATATTACTAATCCAATCTCTGATGAATCTTTTGTTCAGTTCTAACGAGTTGTACCCCAAAGATTTTGAGCTAACCAAAGCTATGATACCAACTGTAAAGACCCGTAAATTCCCGCTCTTGGATCGACCATAAACCACACAAGTCTGACCCAAAAGTTGGAAATCCACGAATACTTTAACTTTGGGAATACAACACATTAGAACAATAACAGCAGACTTTTATTACATCATAATAACGCAACATCAGAGTACAAAACATCAGAGTACATCGATATATTACAGCGGAAGATAAATTACAATATTTTAATACATTGCAGCGGAAACAATAAAATAGATACAGCGGAAGATAACTAGGCTCTGGACACAGCTTTTAAGCTATAATCCAGCATCCTGCTCGAGATAAGGACCTGCAGACAAACTACCCGACTGTCCGTATGGAAAAGAGGGCACCCGAGTTTTCAAAGGTGGAAACAAACAACGGGTCAGTCATGGGAATGGTGTGAGAATTCCTAACTAATTTAACTAATAGTAATAAGGCAAATCCAAGGACCACGCCGCTAACGTGGAATGGGTTTATTCCAATGGATTGCTGTGCATAACTTAAAGTAAATCGTTAAACAACGCAATGCTTTTTAGAAAAATGAAACCACCATAAGACCCAAGTCCCATCACACAATGCAACACAAACCGGAGGATAGGGTTTTACCTTATAATGGTCAAAAATGCTTGATACGATAAAAACGAATTTGATATTATTATTAGTGTATATAAGTTTCAAAAACAGTTCAATCATAATGTATCAATCCTAGGACACATAGATACCATAATACTATGCTTCCATACTAGTAATACAATCAAATCTGCATGAGGTCGTATTGGAAATTGGGTTTCCATCATGAGTCAAGGCTAGGGAGGAGCTCCTTACCGATTCGAGACACTCTAGCTAATGTCTCAGGATTTCCCGCAGTTAACCCTTGGATCCTGCAGGGCCGGTCCACCATACGAGTTGCGGATTAGTTATTCCTGAACACACGTTTCCCGGTCCTATAGGACCTATCATCCGAGGCGCCTCATTCCATCATCCACATAAGTAAAATGCCACGCCGTGTTAAAGCCCAAACACCACTTCTTGCTAGAAAGAAACGTGCTGCTCTCCCTGCGTTCCCTTCTCCCGTTTTGGACTCCACCGGTGTGTGAGGCTCGCGAAGTCACGTTATACACAAAGCTATGCCTAAACAGGCTATGCTTTGATCATCCCACAAAGCCTGCTTTTCAACAAAGCCTTGATCATATGCATCTTAGCATGCCACATCGTCACTCCATATCACACTACCAATCCTTTGCTGAAATATATGAAAGGGTGTTAAGCAAGAGAATAAATTATCCGCCACCAAACATTCATACATCCGACAGAAAATCAATAAATACAATATAAAGGAGTACAATGTCAGACACACATTCCATTTATAAGCTTATGCTCTGGGTCTGAGCGAAAGCCAAATCCGTACATCAACACTACGTCCGGACGGCCACCACTGTAGCCCCTTCAAGGTAGCTACTCCAATCACGGGCATCAGCAGTTGTCGTCCATTCGATGTGAAGATCGTCGGTCTTCATTCGCCATCTTCAACTCTTGAATTTTAAACGTCGTTCAAATTATTTGGAATGAGATAGACTCGGACTTTCCAAATAATTCTCGTATATATATAAGTTGGAAATCATTTCATATCGTTATTAGTAATTTGTAACGATTTATCTTTATTTTTATATATATAAAAATAATTAAATTCCATTTCATTAACGTAATTACATAACAAGTACTGAATGTTTTTCTTCACAACCTATCTAAATGTTTATAATGTGTAATGAAATTTATTTTATTTCATTACATTTTGTTAACGAAAAACATTCCTATTCGTATATACAATATTAACGTACAATGTACACACCATATTGTTTATTTTTATTTTCATACACATACACATCTTATACATAACAATGTACATTTTCTTGTTTCATCCTTCGAATTACACAAAATGTATTTTGTGTATCATACCAATTCCAACAGAAATAGGCATTCTTGTGTTTCATTTCAATTTCAACAAACGAATATTTTTGTTCATCCACTTTTACTTCTACAAAAATGAGTATTTTTGTTTGTTTATTTCAATGTAACAAAATTGATAATTTTGTTATCTTTTCAATGCAAAACACAAAAATAATAATTTTACATTACAAACAAAACGATAATTTTGTGTGCTAATCTATTTACATGAAAATGAAATTTCCATATCTTTAATCTTTTTAATGAAAAACTGATTCATTAAAACATAAATTTCATATCCTTATTCTTTTTAGTTAAAATCCAATTACATAAAAATGTAATTTCACACTTTTAATCTACATGTATGAAAGAATGAAATTTTCCCCTTTTAATCTAATTTACATTAAAATGTAAACTTTTCTTTATTTATACAAATTACATAAAAAAATGTAACTTTTACCTTTAATCTTAATTTCACAAAAAATGTAAATTTCTTACTTTTGGTTTTAATTACATAAAGATGTAATTTTCTTTCTTTTAAAGTGAAAATAATGTTCATATTCTATTTAACTATTTGTATTTTAATATGGGCCAGACCTCTCACATTAGGCCTGCAAATTGTGGATGCTGGATATGCCGGTTGGTTCCGGACAGACTTATTCCACTTGTTGGGCTTAACCTTGTGTCTTGGTCCAATTCGTATTTGTGCACTTGGACCTCTCACATTAGGCCCAACATTTGTGGTTGCTGGATATGCCGGTCGGGTCCGGGCAGACTTCCACCACAAATGTGACCTAACCTCGAGTCCAAGTACAATTGTAATTTTTAATTACGAGCGTCACGGCACGCGCTTCGCGCGTGATCATGGCACACACTTCGCGTAAGGATTATTGTTCCTTAAGTACTGCGTATTTTACATATGCAAAAAAATATTTGTATTAATATTTGGTTTATTATTCTCATTAAACGTGCTTTATCTATTGAGGACAAAACATATTCTTATTTCCTTTACCTTCCTAACTTCTTTCAGACAACATTCACTTTTATTTACACATATACTAAGACATTCACTTTTATTTGAACATATACTGAGACATTCACTTCTCACGTTCATGGTCTCACGCAAGCAACAGGGGACAATGCTCCCATTTACTTTACTATTTAAAAGGAACATAAAACATTATTTTTCATACAAATCACGAAGAAAAACCTTAGAAGCAAAGTACATAGGTTGAGGGCAAAGAACGCTGGTTAAACTTAAATGTGGTATAATCTTATTTATGCGTTTACCTGGGGAAAAAATCACCTTTTGAATGAGGTGAAGCTTCAAAATTTTAAACCCAATAAATAAAAAAGTAAATTTGTTGTGCAGTGTATTCAATTTTATGAGGCAGTGAGTATTGGGAAGATAGGTATGAAAGAGGAGAGAATTTCAAGCAAAGCGTAGAGGAAATGAGGAAAGAAGCGTGAAAATTAATTTGATGGTGTGCCATATTTGAAGGTGAATGGCTGTTTCTAGAATAGCGCATTTGCAGGGGAGAACACATATTTTTTTCAAATAATTTCAATTAGAGGGTAATAGGTGGCAGTGAATAATACTGGTAATGTTAATATAAAAATTCAAGGTTTTATACTTATAGCTAATAGAATAAGCAGTGAAACATTCAATGCAAAATTTATATTAATTGCCTATTTATTAATTTCATATTCATAAACGTTACAACACTTATTTATAAATGCATATTTTTTTTAAATAATTTTAATTAGAGGGTAATAGATGGCAGTGAATAATATTGGTAATGTTAATATAAAACGTCAAGGTTTTAAATTTATGGCTAAGCAGTGAAACATTCAATGAAAAATTTATATTAATTGGCTATTTATTAATTGCCTATTTATAAACGTTAAACACTTATTTATAAACACATATATTTTTTAAAATAATTTTAATTAGAAGGTAATAGATGGCAGTGAATAATATTGGTAATGTTAATATTATGTTAAATGCGTAAAGGATTTAAAGTCTGGTAATAGTGCATAAAGGAAACAAATTCTAGTATGCTGGTTATGGTATTCTTGAATAAGATGGAGTAATTATTACCAATGCAATATTATGTTAAATTGACCTATTATGTCGCTGATGCAATATATTACGAAGTCAATATGACTTTTTTCCAAATATTTTAAGGGGCATTTTCGGTAGTTTGCGTGTACACCAAAAAAGTGTGACACCAAACCTATTCCAACTATTATTAAAGATGATTATAAATACTTTAATGAAAATTATTTTAAACGTTCTTTGTTAAAATAATCCTCATACTAAAAATGCTCTTTATATATTCCAATCTTTCTATTGTAATAGTAAAGCCCAGTCTTTTAATGTAACCTCTTTATATATATAAAAAGGTACTTTTACATAAATATGTACTCTTACATAAATATATTTCTTTTATATAAATATGTTTCTTTTTCATATAGAAATGTACCCTTACATAAAATGATTATTTTATTTTCATAACCTATTGAAGGTGGCATTTTTAATGTACAAGTATTGAATTCAATAAATGATTATCTTGTTATCATTAGCATATGAAAGGTTATATTGTTGGTGTACAAAAGTATAATCCAAGAAATGATTTTCATTAGCGTCAACAACCTGAATTCCCTTTCATTTTTTTTATATTACATTAAAAAGATAAATTTTTAATGTACTAATATTTTTGAATCCCAACATAAATGTTTATTTCTAACATAAATGTTCTTTCTAACATAAATGTGCTTTCTAATCATAAATGACATTCTTGAATTCTAACATAAATGACGACTTTTAATTAACATAAATGACAACTTTTTATAATAACATAAGTGTTTGCTTTACTTTCTAACATAAACGACTACTTTTATTCTATTTCAACATTTTATGACAAAAATGTACTTTAAACTCTTCTATTCTTTTTGCATATAAAATGACAACAATAATGATACTTTAAGACCCATTCTTTTCACTACCACTAAACTGACAGTGAAATATTTTTTTTTTTTTAAATGATAGTGAAATCATCTTTTTAATTTGACAAAAAAAATGACGGTAAAAATATCACTTTTGTAATTTGACAAAAGTGACGGTGGAAATTCCTTCTTTGTAATTTGACAAAAATGACTGTGTAAATAATGTGCTTTTCTTTTAATCAAAATAAACGAATATTTTCATGTTACTACACTTAAGGTAAACATAAGTTTATTCTCATATTTTAACTACGATGCTAAAAATATGTTTATTTTTCTAATTTCATGAATACGTTAAAAATATGATAATTTTTCTATCTTCATGAACGCGCTAAAGATTTTATAAATTTTCCTACTTTCATTAATGCGCTAGAAATATGATAATTTTCCTTATTTTCATTAACGCACTAGAGATATGATATGTTTTCTATTTCCACCTACATATGAGGACGACTTATAATTTTGGTGTCGATTTCATAACAACATATTAGAACAACATATAATTTGGTGTCAAATGTCACAACCACCACTTATGAGAACATTATATAATTTGGTGTCAACATAAGGTATAAATTTTCGCATCGTGATTCAAAACATGAAACAAAAATTATGTTATGGTGTCACATTCATTTCATGATCTAACCTAAAACATGTAACCAAAATTATATCTTTGGTACCAACAAATCTATCATGATTCAAATCCATACATAATACTTCATCAATAATTGATTCATTTTAATGAAAAACAATTCTATATAAACTAACAAATTTAATTCTCTAACACAAATGGTATTTGTAATTTACATGTCATGATTCTATCCAAGTGATGTTTTTGATTTACACAACATATTTCTAATCAGAATGGCTTTTGAAATCTAATATAACATTTCTATAAAATAAATGTTATTTTTAATCGAATAAACATCTAACTAAAATGTTTTTTTTCCTAGCATAACATTTCTATAATATAATGGTATTTCTAAATCTGACCATAATCTAATTCAACAAAACATAAATATATTATAATTTTATTTCTAACATAATAATCAATCACCTTAACAGATCATTCTAACAACATCAAACAAACCAAATCAAATTACATATACAACAACCTTAATTTAACAGCAGATCAAAAATGATTTTTTTTACATGATTATAATTAATAAAGTTTATTTATTTTAAAAGAAAAGAATTCTCACCTCGCTTGAGATTTAGTCTAAATTTGATCTGCTCTGTTTCAGAACTAGCCTGTCCCAAGTTGTAGAACTATCTGATTCGAGTGCAACGCAACTTACGGTTCGTAAATTGGATCTCGCACGAAGAAGATACGATAAATTACACATTTGATAATTTAGTAAATAATTAATTTAAATAATGAACTAAATTTTCCCTTTAACCTATTAATCCAAATTCAGGCCGCCCTCATCATCTTCGTTCCAAGTATAAGGCGTTCACCGAAACGCATAGATTGATTTTCAAGTTATGTTTTGATCTGCCATTAGAGAAAGAAATGAGCAGATGGAGAATATACGTACAATGAAAATTGGCTGAAGAGGTGGAACTGAATTTATTTGGCATATGTGTAGATGGTCCAATAGGAGAAATAAACAATTATTCCATTGCATTGATTCCTATTAATTACAATTTTGATTGAACATTCAATTTTAATTCCAATTATAAATTAATTAATTCCATTTCATTCAAATACATAAATATAAATTTTAATATTTACCAAAACAAACCAAATTTTAATTTCAATTATGATAAATAAAGTTACTATTTTTCAAGTAAGTTGGATTTCATTAATTACAAATTCAAAATTGTATTTCAATTATTAATTACACCAATAAATTTCCACAATCAATTACAAAATTAAATTATGAATTTATTAACCCAATTTAACATAAATAATTTAATATTTAATCCCAACTCTCAATAATTACCATATAAATCAATTGATAATTTAAATTTTAAATTCACATAAATAATGATACTTATTACCGGTGGACCTTCATTACACAAACAACGAACGTATATTATTACCATATAAGTTAATTTAAAAATTTCAACGTATATGAAATTCCAAATATGATTAAAATGGTTCTAGTTATAAATCTTATTTATGATGACCCAAAATAGATCATTTACAATTACATTTATTTATATGACTTTTATATTTGTAGTTTCCATTTTGAAGTAATTAATTAACCTGCTGAATTTCCCATTTCAAATTTATTAGCATCCCAAAATCATAGTTATATTAACTACTATACTTGTTATATCATTAGGAAAAAGTTTAGAATCGAATCAAATTCTTCTTTCGTAAATTTTCATTTAAATCCGTATTAATCGTTTATTTTAATTTCCAAATTTATTATTAACGATATCAAAGTTAATTATCTTTCCAATTACAAATCAACAAGTTATAAGTCTCTATGAAAACAATAAACGTTAGTTAAAATTCATGATAAAATTATTATCTAAAAATTTATTATCAAACATTCAAATCTCATAAATTTCATACTGATTTAAAATAGATAAAGAAATGAAAGGTAACGGTTGTTATTTTAAAGTAATTCCAATCATATTCATAAATCTATAGTTTTCAAGCAAATATTATAATTATTAGCCAACTTTATTTTAATCAAAATAAAATTTAATCTTACTTAGTAAATCAAAATTTATTCCTATTAAATTCCAATTTTTATGTTGAGAATGTAAATGTCTATTTCACATTTTATTTACATATAAAAGTGTAACTTTTATTTCATCCTTTATTTACATATAAAATGTAAATTTCTATTTAATCTTTCAATTACATATAAAATGTGCATTCCTATCAAACCTTTTTATTTTAACATAAACATTGCTAATAAAAATGTTCTTATGACAAATCCTATATTTCAAATGCAAATAAAAAGAACATTTTTATTCATGACATGAATAAAATCTAAATAAGTGACATATTTATCTACAAAGTATGTTTTCTACATAAGTGGAAAATTCATTTATACATATCATTTATCGATAAAATAACATTTTTATTTTCACATACCAAATAAAAAGGAATTTTTATGTTGGTGTACCATTCTAATGTTTACATTACAAATGAAAAGGAAATTTCTTTATTTGTACACAACTCTATCATTAATATATACAATAAAAAGGACATTTTTATTTTACGTGCAATTTTGATCCTAATTCTATCACATCCAAGTAAATCCAACAAGTCGCTACAATCAGTTCACACATATATAACTTTACATTGAAATAAATAATAGATTTTTATTTTAAAGTTCAGAAATCTCACCTAATATCCTGATATTAAATATGTTCGCTACTTATTATCACCTCAAAACATAAAGGGAGAAAATGATTTTTTTTATTTAAATAAATTATTTTAAATGGCCAAATCTCATTAAAATTACTTAAAAATAAAATTTTAAATATACCCCAAAATTCAGGGCTGTTACAATTTAATTATTTTAATTTATTTAATGAACAAATACTTGATTCTCTTCTAAATTTAGTAAAGATTGCTTCGTTAAATGATTTTGTTAATATATCTGCTATTATTTATCTGTTTCTATAAATTCGAGTTAAATTTTCTCTTTATTTACACTATCTCTTAGAAAATGATGTTGTATATCGATATGTTTAGTTTTTGAGTGGTGAGTTGGGTTTTTAGCTTTATTTATAGCGCTCGTATTATCGTAGTATATTGGTGATTTATTTATTTTTAGTCCAAAATCATTTAGAGTTTGTTGCATATATATTACTTGTGAACAAGCCAAAGCAGCAGAGATATGTTTTGCTTCAGTTGTTGAAAAAGATACAGTATTTTGCTTTTTACTAAACCACGAGACTAGTGAATGCACAAAGAAGTGACATGTGCCACTAGTACTCTTACGTTTGGATTTACATCCCGCATAATCAGCATCACAATATGAAATTAAATCGAATGAATCATCCTTAGGTTAAAATAATCCAAAGTCCGATGTATGTTTTATATATCTTAGAATATGTTTTACATCTTTTTAATGTGTTTCCTTAGGTTGAGATTGATATCTTGCACAGAGACATACACTATGCATTATATCTGGTCTAATAGCGGTCCTATCATACCTCAATATAATTTTTGATCTACGTCATTTGATGTATCATCTTTACTTAATTCTATATTGGTTGCCACTGGTGTTGGTCTCCCATTTGTTGTAGTTAAATTATATTTATTAATTAAATCTCTTGCATATTTTTCTTGATTAATAAATATTCCATTCTTTAATTGAAAAATTTGTAGGCCTAAGAAGAAAGTTAGTTCTCCCATATGACTCATTTCAAATTCTTTGGTCATAATATCTGAAAATTCTTTATTCATCTTATCATTCGTCGATCCGAAAATTTCATCGTCAACATATATTTGCACTAATTGTATATCTTTATTATTTCTTTTAATAAACAAAGTGTTATCTAGTTTTCCTATTTCAAAGTAAGATTGTAATAAGTAATTTCTTAATCTATCATACCAAGCCCTAAGTGCCTGTTTTAATCCATATAACGCTTTCTTTAACTTATATACATAATTTGGTAACTTTTCTTCTTTAAATAGAGGTAGTTCCTCTACATATACATCTTCTTTAACAAATCTGTTTAGAAAAGCACTTTTAACATCCATTTGGTATAATTTGAAATTATTATGGTTTGCAAAGGCTAGTAATATCCTAATTGCTTCTAATCTATCTACGAGGGCAAACGTTTCATCGTAATCTATTTCTTCTTCTTGGGTAGAACCTTGTGCTAATAATCGTGCCTTATTTCTTACGACTTCACCGTGTTCATTCATTTTATACTTATAAGGCCATTTATTTCTTATTATAGTTTTACCCTTTGGTCTAGGAACAAATTCTTATACATCATTCTAAGTAAACTGATTCAATTCTTCTTGCATAGCAAGGATCTGTGAATCGTCAGATGATGCTTCCTTTGAATTCTAAGGTTCAATAGTTGAAATAAATGTTGAATTACTTATATTATTTAATTGATTATGAGTCCTAACGACGAAATCAATATCTCCTAAGATATTTTATATAGGGTGGTCTCTTGGTAATCTAATTCTTTTATTTGGTTGACTATCTTCATTATTTGTTTCATTAACTTCATTTTCACTTCATCTTCGTTGTGTTGTGTTATACTTTTATAATTTTCGTTAAAGGAAACGTTTAAGGTTTATTCAATAGTATTGGTTCTTGAATTAAAAACTCTATATGCCTTACTTCTTTCTGAATATCCAATAATTATTCCTTTATCGGATTTCGAGTCAAATTTATTTAAATTTTCTTTTGTATTAAGTATAAAACATTTACTTCCAAATATTTTAAAATATTATACTTTTGGTTTCTTATTGTATAATATTTCATATGGTGTTTTTTGAGTAAGGGTCTGGTTAGAATCCTATTTAAAATATAACAAGCTGTTGCAGCTGCCTCAGCCCAAAAATTTCTTCGTAAATTACTATCAGATAACATAGTTCTTGCACACTCTTGTATTGATCTATTTTTACGTTTAATTACTCCGTTTTGTTGAGGGGTTCTAGGGATAGAAAAATCATGGGCTATTCCCTTTTGTGGAAAATGGGATGGAGGACAAAATTATAATTTTTTTGGTCCAAAAAACACGGCTCAGATAATTTCTCGTAAAGGCCAAACTTTGGTTTATTTTTAGGCCTAAGTAAATAATGCAGTGTTTTAAATTTTCTCCTTCCCTCTTTCAATTTTCTTTCAATCCAAATGGAAAATCGAATCATTCATTGATTACGTGCATTTTACATCGTTAGTTGGATTATTTCGATTCTTTTATTGAATCGATCTCAATAGGTAATTTTATCCTAATTTACTTTTGTATTTTCGATCGATTCGATGTTTTTTACTATTTCTTTGGTATGTTTTGTCGATCTTATTTTCTTATGAGTTTACAGGTTATTTGCGTTAATATGTCTGATTTGGTTTCAATTAATAGAGAAGAACAAGGGTACGTTTTTGGATACACTGTTATGAATTTTTTAGATTTTAATGCTATGTGCATTTAGAATTTTCTCGTTGTTTAATATTTATTTGATTGTACATGGTTTTTTGACATCTCCTAATATCACTTGTTATTCATATCTGAATCTGTATAATTTTTGGCAGGTGCAGTACTGGGAATAGTATTTTGGATTTATTTTTACTTGATGAGTGTAGTTACTCTATTCGGTTGGACATGAGTTGTTCCTTAATTGCTGTTAAGAATAGCATATGTGAATATTGGACACATCTTACTCCTTGTTCTATTGAAATACCATATACTTTGGAAAGTAAGATTATCAAAGTTGACACTGATTCAGATTTGCATACAATATTGTGCTTTCAAATTTACAAGAAGAGTCCTTTTTTGTTTCATTGTTAAGTCGTGCCATCATGCTCTGGAGCTCAATGTTGACAGCAGCTTTTCAGTTACTTCTAATCAGCAGAGCATTTTAGTTTGTTTTGGTTCTTATAGCATCAAGGCTTGTGGTGAATCAAGTTCTTATTTGAAAGATATTATGAAGAAAGAGTGTCAACTGAATATTATGGATTTTATTGGTTATTGTTTTTGTGGCGCTGAAGATTTTAGGGAGTTTTTAATGGCTTATCAAATAAAAGATGGACATGAATTTATTTTTGTAAAAAACTATCCTGAAAGAATATTTGTCATATGCTCTACGAATAAAGAAGGTTGTAAATTCAATTTAAAAGCTTCTTTGGATCCTAGACAGCCTCTTCGATTCTTTATTAGAACTTATAACTTTGAACATTCATGTGGTGCAGGATTAAGGGGTGTTAAGAAAGTTCATATTTCTAGTAGATTTATAAAATCTTTGATTATTGATCAAATTAGAGATGTCATATGCAGAAGCCGAAAGATATTATGGCTGAATTTATAAGAGAGTTTAATTTTAAACTTTCTTATTATTATGCATACTCTGGAAAATAATTGGCTTTGAAGGAAATTTATGGAGATGATGCTACGTCATATAATGAATTAAATTGGTATTTGGAAACTTTGAAGAAAACTAATCCAGGAAATTATGTTGCTTTGGATGTTGATCCGTCGAGCCAGCAATCGGAAAGAGTTTGCGTTGGATTTAATGCTTGCTTAGTTGGTTTTCGACATTGACGTCCTCTTATATTTCTAGATGCAGCATTTTTAAAGGGTAGACTAGGATTTTTATTAGCAACCACGGCAAAAAATGGAAACCAAGGTTTGAGTTTTAGTCTTTATCTTTTATTTTTTTATGTTGTTTAGTATTTTGTTTTCGGATTCTTTAGTATGCGAATTTTGGTGAAGTTCATGTATTTTATGGGAATGTTGGTGAATTTCATGCTAGTGGATTCCGCTTGACCATTACATCAACGAAAAATATGTTGGAAATGAATGAGCAAAGAAAGAGGAAAGTGGGAAGAAGAAGAGGTAGCGACATTTAAAGTCCACATCATAGAAATATTAGCACAATCTCTCCTAATATATTAGAAGCCAAATAGGCTTATGTAAATAGAAAGGAGAGGGATAACATGAGGATGTGGGCTTGGCCATGACATAATAATACATTAAAATGTCAAAGATAAGGGCCTTGGGCCTTGGGGCTCTTAGGTCACTTGATTGCATATGGCCGACGGTTGCTGATTGGGCTAGTGCACTGACATGAGAATATTTTTTCTCAGAATTTTAAAAGGTTTGTCCGTTCAGTCCAGAGTTCGAAAGGAATGTCTGTTAGCTGAATGAATACAACCATTTGAATTTTCAACGTACGCATATTAGTAACTGGGTGGTTAAAGGGTTGCAACCTTTCCTATTCTGACGGTTACTAATGCATACAAATAGGCACTCCTCCTTGCCTATATATACACTGCCCAAAACAAGACAGTATTCACTTTTTCTGCTTGCATTACTTCTTCTTCTTCAAAGTAATCCTCTAATCTAATTTCTGTAATCGACTTCAGTTCGTCAGAGCTCCGTTTGCTGGCACTACACAACGGAGTTGGTCTGTTTTATCCTGGGAAACAAATTGCAACTACGTCGATTGGTGCATACGACGACAACATTGTTTCAAGGAAATAGAAAATATCTGGAATCGAACATTACTGAAACAGAATACTATCTGTTTATCTTCAATCTTGTGCACAAATCGATTACGCTTTCTATGATTATTGTAAACATAGTTTGACGTGACAATTGTGGCATAATTGATTAACATTGATTTTTGTTGTTGTCTATTTGTAATACAATTGTGTAATTACAAAAGTTGTAACAATCTTGAAACAATATTTGTTGCAGATGACGAAAAACAACAACACTGATTCTGCACCAATTTAGATGGTGACAACTGCTCAACCAACGCCTGTGCTTCCAACAATGGCTCTGTCTCATGGCGAATGGCCAGAGAAGTTTAATGGAATCCATTTCAAGCACTAGCAACAGAAAATGTTGTTTTATATAACAACATTAAGCCTTGCTAAGTTTCTGACTGAAGAGGCTCCTGTGGTAGACGAACTCGAACCTGACGCCACTAAAGTAGAGGCACTTAATATCTGGACAAACTCAGATTTCGTGTGCAAAAACTATATTATGAATTGTCTGGATGATAGCCTCTACAATGTCTATTGTACTTTTGCAACATCCAAACAACTCTAGTTGGCTCTGGAAAAGAAGTACAAACTGAAGATGCAGGCATGAAGAAATTCATTGCTGGAAAATTTCTAGACTTCAAAATGATTGACTCAAAGACGGTGGTAAGTCAGGCTCAAGAACTGCAACTTATCATCCGTCAATTAGAAGATGAAAAGATGACACTTAACGAGACTTTTCAAGTTGCTGCAACTGTTGAGAATTTGCCTCCTTCCTGGAAGGTCTTCAAAAATTACCTTAAGCACAAGCGTAGGGAAATGAAAATGGAAGATCTAATAGTTCGGCTATGCACTGAGGAAGATAACAGAAATTCTGGGAAAAAAATTTCTCAGAATATTGCTGCCAAAGAAAATCATGTTGAGTTAGATAAGACTAACAAAATAAAAAGGGAGAATGATCCTAAGAAGTCGAAGAAATTTCTGGGTTCTTGCCACAACTGTGGAAAGAAGGGGCACAAAGCAGCCGAATGTTGTGCACCTAAAAAGAAGAAGTTAGAAGCAAATACGGCTGATGTTTCGAAAGGCATTTCTGATCTTGATTTATGTGCAGTAATATCAGAATGCAACCTTATTGGTAACTCAAAGGAATGGTTTGTAGACACTGGAGCCACTCGATACATATGTGCTAACAAGTGGATGTTTACAACAACTGTTGATGGAAATTTTTTTATAGGAAATTCTTCCACTTTAAAGGTCGAAGACAAAGGAAAAGTTGTGTTGAAATTGACTTCTGGAAAGGAACTGACTTTAAATGATGTTCTCCATGTTCCATAAATTTGCAAGAACTTGATTTCAGGATCATTGCTGAGCAAGCATGGCTTCAAAATGATATTTGAAGCTGATAAATTTGTTCTTTCCAGGAATGGAGTGTATGTTGGAAGAGGATATGTGTGTGATGGTTTATTTAAAGCAAATGTAACCACTATTGTACCATGCACTGATATGAATAAAAGTGAATATTCTGCTTACATCGTTGAATCTTCTGACATATGGCATTCTAGATTAGGGATGTAAACTTTGATACATTGCGAATTAATTAATCTAGAATTTATACCAAAATGCAATATAGAATCCAACTATAAATGTCAAATTTGTGCAGAAGCAAAATTGACAAGAACCTCATTTCATCATGTTGAACGAGAAACAGAACCTCTAGACTTAATACATACTTATGTATGCGATTTGAAAATGTGTCAAACTAGAGGTGGAAAAAGGTACTTTATTACATTCATTGATGATTGTACCAGATACTATCATTCATATCTCCTTAGAAGTAAGGATAAAGCATTTGAAATGTTTAAACGGTATAAGGCAGAAGTTGAGAATCAACTCAATAAGAAAATAAAATCTTTAAGAAGTGATAGAGGAGGAGAATATGAGTCTCCATTTGAGGAATTCTGTGCTGGGCATGGAATTATACATTAAAGTACAGCCCCATATTCACCTCAATCCAATGGTATAGCCGAACGGAAAATAGAACTCTTAAAGAAATGATGAATGCCTTACTAATTAGCTATGGCTTGCCAGATAACTTTTGGGGAGAAGCTATTCTTTTGGAAAATCATATTTTAAATAAAATACCCCGAAAGAAAATATCTAAATCTCCTCATGAACTTTGGAAAAAGAGACCACCATCCTACAAATACCTTAAAGTGTGGGGGTGTCTTGCAAAAGTAGAGGTACCAAAACCAAAGAAGGTCAAAATTAGACTAAAAACAATTGATTGTGTATTCATTGGATATGCACAAAATAGTGCCACATATCGATTTTTGGTACACAAATTTGAAATTGATGATATTCATGAAAATACCATCATTGAGTCGAGAAATGCTAGATTTTTCGAACACGTATTTCCTTGAAACATGGTACTGAAAATCATGCACCTAAGAGACAAAGGGAAAATGAAGTTCCTTACTCTATAGAGGATGTTGAACAAAATAACACTTAGCAAAGTAGTACTGAGCAGCAAGTGAAGGAACCAAGAAAAAGTAAAAGGTCAAGGATTTTAAAAACCTTTGGACCGGACTTCTATACATTTATGTTAGAAGATGATCCATTGACATACAAATAAGCTATGTCTTCCAGCGATGCCCCTTATTGGAAGGAGGCATTAACAATGAGATTGAATCCATTATGTCCAATCATACATGGGAATTGGTTGATTTACCTCAAGGATGTAAGGCCTTAGGTAATAAATGGACATTTAAAAGGAAATTGAAACCTGATGGTTCAATAGACAAGTACAAAGCTCGTTTGGTAGTCCAAGGATTTAGACAAAAGGAAGACTTGGACTATTTCGATACATATTCACCTGTAACGAGGATAACATCAATTAGAATGCTCATTGCAATTGCATCCATACATGACTTGGAAATACATCAAATTGATGTTAAAATTGCATTCTTGAATAGTGAACTAGAGGAAGAAATCTATATGAAACAACCTGAAGGATTTTTAAGCTCGGAAAATGAGCATAAAGTTTGCAAATTGGTAAAATCACTTTATAGCCTTAAGCAAGATCCTAAACAGTGGCACGGGAAGTTTGATAACACTAGGTTATCAAATGGATTCACTATATATGAATCAGATAAATGTGTGTACATAAAACATACACATATTGGACATGTCATTGTTTGTCTTTATGTTGATGACTTATTAATCCTAGGCAGTAACAAGGCCATAATAACATCTATAAAGGATATGTTATCCTCTTGATTCGATATGAAAGACCTAGGACTGGCTGATGTGATATTGGGTGTAAAAATTCCGAAAACACCAAAGGGATATGCATTATCCCAATCGCATTACATCACCAAAATATTTGAGAAATTCAAGCAATATAATGTAACTATTGCGAAATCACTAGTAGATTTGAACCAAAATTGGGTAAAGAACACTGGTGATGGTATTTACCAATTGGAATACTCTCGTATACTAGGAAGTATCATGTATGTTATGAACTGTACTAGGCCTGATATCGAATATGCTGTAAGCAAACTAAGTAGATTTACCAGCAATCCTGGTAAGCATCATTGGAAAGCGATAATCAGAGTTCTAGGATATCTAAAGTATACACAGAGTTATGGTCTATACTATACAAACTAGTCTTCAATAGTGGAAGGATACAGTGATGCAAATTGGATCACTGGAAAAAATGATACAAAGTCTACAAGTGGATACATGTTCACATTAGGAAAGGAGGAATTTCATGGAAATCATCCAAACAGACTTGTATTACTAGATCTATGATGAAATCAGAGTTTATTTCACTAGATAAGACTGCAAAAGAAGCAGAATGGATTCGAAGCTTCTTGGAAGACATTCCTAATTGGAGAAAACCTATGCCTCCAATATGTATACATTGTGACAGTCAATCAATTATTAGAAGAGCTAATAATACACTATACAATGGTAAATCTAGGCATATTCGTCGTAGACATAAAAAGATAAGACAACTTCTCTCTAATGCGGTTATCACAATAGACTACATTCGATCTAAAGATAACTTAGCAGATCCACTTACAGAAGGCTTGCCAAGAGAGAAAGTTCAAAACTTATCGAAGGGAATGGGGCTAAGGCCTATAGACTAAAGGTTATTCTAAAATGGAAACCCAACGTAGTTGACTGGAGATCCCAAGATCTAGGTTCAAAGGGACAACGAAGTTTAAGAGAAACTTGATGGCACTGTTATACACTAACCATTCCTATGATAAGCCCGCGCATTATATGTTGAATAAGGATAAGTACTAGTAATTTTAATGATGTCTGTATTTGAGAAATTAGAGAATACCCTTTACAGAATCACCTACGTAAGTGCGAAGGCGCCGTTTCAAAGAGAATTATGAGGCCAAATTCTCTAAGAACTTACGAGACTAGGCAGGTATTCAAGGCAAAAACAAACATATACAGAGAACAAAGGGTTACAAGAAACATTTATCGTGTGTTGTCTACTTTGGAATTACACAAAAGGCTTACAGTTCAAGGACAGTCTATGTCTATTGATTCGCCTGTGATTCAAATAGGTAATCACTAGGAAAGTTAAGGCACATGTGCTACTTTAACCGATGCGATAAATGATTCGTGAAACTAAGATCGACTGATCATTCATGTGGGGGATTGTTGGAAATGAATGAACAAAGAAAGTGGAAAGTGGGAAGAAGTAGAGATAGGGAAGAAGAAGAGATAGCAACATTTAAAGTCCCACATCATAGAAATATTAGCACAATCTCTCCTAATATATTAGAAGCCAAATAGGCTTATGTAAAATAGAAAGGAGAGGTGTGACAGCCCGCCCCGCGCCAGCCAACATTTCCAAACAAATGCATTGTACAGATGTACAACTAGCACGGGACGGTCGCCAAAGAAAGGAAAAGAAAGAAATTTGAACCAACAAGGAACCTGTAAAATGTTGCACAGTGCATGGAACAAAATATAATAATAACATACTTGACATAAAACAGGCGAGACAGTGCATAAGCTAAAAACTAAATCATCATAGCAATGGAAAATTCAAAATACAGCTTATGATCCAGACCATCATTAGTACAAATTTTAAAACTGACTCTAAAGCAAAGTAGGAAGGTAATACGTGTAAGCCTCCTGCTCGTCTCCGGACCGCTACTCGTGCATAACCCGCTAACCTGTCTCTAGTCTGCTCGTTTAGGAGTACCCAGAATAATAAGAAGAGACATAAAACTCTGGGTCAGACAAAAGTCTGGTATGAGAAATAAGCAGCAAAAAAAAAACAATAACAGGTATACATAATCGTACGTTAACCTGGACTTGCAACCAAAGAGTTAGCACAACAGGATGTACAGTACTCTTAGGTGACACCAACACATAGTGTGAAAACAAGGGGGAGGGTGTGTGCATGTCATAGTGATAGCAAACATCAAACCTAGCAATCATCCTCACATCTCTCACTCAATGCGTAAAAGTATATTGTAACAACCCGTATTTTTGAATAACATGTTATAACATAAATCAAGGAAGAATTTAATGTTAAAATCTGAATCAAGGGAAACGGGCTGTGCCATTGCGTTCGTCTCGGAAGAATACGCGAAATAGAGTCCGAGTTTTCGAAAATCGGAGTCCGTATGACCAAGTTATGGCCCGTCAAAGTTTTCAGAAAATTTCAAGTTCAAAAACAGTTCAAATTTGAATTTAGAATTCAAATTCAGCCAAAACAGACTGGGCGGGAAAATTCCCGCCCAGACAGGTCGACAGGGGGGTCGACACTAGGGTCGACCTCCCCCCCAACCAGGTCGACACTAGAGTCGACCAGGGGGTCGACCTGGGGGTCGACCTCCCTGGTCGGCCAGGTCGGCCCGGTGCACCTATTTTGGCTGTTTGGACCTGTTTTGGAGGCTAGTGACGTGAATTGATGGCCCAGATCTGAATTAGGGTTAATCCTATGGTCTAAATTAACCTAATCATCTATAAAAAGACCCTAATACCTAGCCTAAATCATCATAAATCAATTCTATAACTAAACTATGCCAAAATGTTTAATCATGGCCTCCACCCTCTTGTCATAGCCTCCATCTTCATTCATATGAGAGTTCCTAAGCTTGTTTGAGAGTTTCTAAGCTTGATTTAAGGCCAAAGTTCAATCTTTCTTCATCAAAGCAAGGATCTTTTGCTTGTTTCTCAAGGGTTTTCATTGGAGCTTATCATTTAGGAGTGTTTAGAGTTGCTAGTGGCTTCGTCTCAATCTTATTTTATTTTATAAGTCTTCATAGCATTGTAAGCCCTATACTACTCTTAGATTCTAACTATGAAGTTAAATGTGACATGTTGCAAGTTTGAGTTTGGGCCTAAGTATGATATGTGCTTTGATTCTAACATGTTATGCATAGGTTTATTTTATGCATGTTTGTAAAGCTATCACCTTGACCTTGTGGGCTAAAAGCTATAAGCTTTATGTTGAAATGTTGCATTATGCAACATGAGAACTCTCATAACTTTTATGATAACTTGCATATAATGTTATATGCGAACTTCTAGTCATCATCCTATGTCATCTAGGACCATGTATCACCTATTCGCTAAGTTTGAATGTTATGCATGTAACATGCAAGTTTAAATGAACATATTTATGCCTAATATGCCACCATGTTTAACTTGTGGCCAACCTTATTACCTTATGCCCTTTTGTCATGCTTTTGCCAAGTTCTCTCTTTTGATCTATGTTATGTTATGCGAAACGTACATGCGATGGGAATGCGTTGGGTTTGGGTAATATTAATGACATGAAAACATGGTTTTAAAATATGACATGAACATTGACTTGTGATTATGTTTGTAAACATAATGATGGACATGACACTTAGAAAATATGAGTGTGGCCAACTCGAGGTTGGGTTGAGTTTGTAGCATAAATCTACCCGGAACCGACCGGCTTAACTAGTGGCTACAAACAATAGGACCCAATGTGAGTAGTTGCTCATGTCGCACTTGAAACCCGAGGTTAGACTAAGTTGTGGTGTAAAGCTACCCGGACCCGCCCGGCTTAACTAGTAACCACAACAAGGTCTAATGTGAGAGGTTGGGTGCATTAAATTAATTAATGCCACATGATAGGGTTAAGTCATGGACTACTTGAATACTTAACCAATTAAACACGATGGATTGGTAGGGTTAAGTCATGGACTACTTGAATATACTTAACCAATTAAACACGATGGATTGGTAGGGTTAAGACATGGACTACTTGAATACTTAACCAATTAAACCCGATGTATTGATAGGGTTAAATCATGAACTGCTTGAATACACTTGACCAACTCAATACATGGTTAAGATAGGGTTAACCACACTTAACCCGCTTGAAATCCTAGTTACGTGGTCCTTTTCAGCAGTAACCCTCTTAGAAGTATCATGGGTACCCTGGACTAGGCTAGGGTGGGGCAGGATTACTGAACTGATTGTAAGAGACCAAAAGAGACGGCTGAAGGGTGCACCAGTTGTTCAGGCGGACCATGGTCGTGCACATTAAGTCCGGAGTTGAACATGGGCACCAGTAGGTTTAGACTGTGCGTGCTTGAATTGTGTCAGTGGTTTACACCTTAGGGCTGGATACACCCTGGGGTGGACCTTCAACAGTTAACTACATTCCACGATTAAGCCGTATGACACCGATACACGACGAGTTAGGCTTATAGGGAGCCGATCGACTAGACCGAGTAGTTGGACCTCGATTTAGGTCATCTCATGATGTGGGCCAGCTTTGGGCCAAGGGATCATTTCTTGTTTATACTTGACATGGGTTGGAATACTAGTACACTTGGTGCAAAAACTTAACCTTGTATATGCGATGCCACACTTGATCTATCTTTTTAACTTTTCACCATGCCAGTTATCACCCTACATCTCATCTCTGTTTTACATGTCCAGTTAACTTTATTAGTTTTTATACTAATAGTAGATAGGACTTACCAGTCTTTTGACTGACCCGTTTTCTTTCGCCTCTTTTCTTCCGTTCCCCCCCCCCCCCCCAGGTTTACAGGGTGGGAACACTGGTACCTTGCTTGGATCTTTAGCTGCTTTCCTGGATAGCTCATGTACGGTTTGGACTTGAGCTCGCTATGGCTTTCTTCCACCTTGGGGATAGTTACTTTATGATTTTCTTTCCAGTTTTCAATTGATGTTTCTAGACTATGTTTTGTGGAAAATAATGACCAAGTACTTTGATGTAACTTGACTATGGTTTTGAAATGTTAGTTTTATCCGCTGCTTTATTTACTCTGTTTTTACTTATATGTTCTGTCTTGTGATATCTGCATGCATGTTTACCTTGTTTAACGCCCCTCCAAAGCTAGTGTGCTTGCAAGAGTGGCATTAGCGGAGGTGGGGTGTTACATTTGGTATCAGAGCATAAGGTTTACAAGATTTGAGCAAAAAGGGTTTTTAAAACTTACCTTTTTGAAAAACTATTTTCAAAACCAATTAAGTATTTTCCAAGAAAAGTCTAGTTATTTTAAAAGGCTATTCCCCAAAAGCCATTAGCACTATCCTTCGTTTCCTCATTCTGAATCTATCTTTTTCTTTTTCAGTATGACCGATCTTAACCTTCCCGAGGGAGTAACCATTCCCGGATGGTTCCGGAGGTACTTGAAAGCTAGGGCCAACGATGTGGGCCCAGCAAACACCCCCACCGTAACTGAGGTCCCTCCTCCTCTTCCTCCTCAGAATCCACAAGCAGATTTCGCTAAGGTTTGCAAAGACTTTAAGGCAATGGGTGGAAAGAATTTTATTGGGACGGAGACTTTTGTGGAGGCAAGAAATTGGTTGAAAGAAACTGAAGATCTCTTCGCCATCTTTGATGTGGAAGACCATAGAAAAGTTCTGTTGGCAGCGTGGCTATTGAAAGAAGAAGCTGCTTATTGGCGGGAGGTCACCAATGCTACTAGGCCTATAGAGACTTGGGCCGACTTTAGGACGAGGTTTGGGCTTAAGTTTCTATCATCTGCTGAGGCGAATCTGCAATTGGAGAAGTTTATATCTTTGAAGCAAGGGGACATGACAGTGAGGGAGTATGTGAATAAATTTAACCAGCTTGCTCGATTTGGTTTAGGCATGGTTAATACTCACCAGAAGAAGGCTTTACGCTTTGCACGAGGGTTGAATGAGCCATTACAAGGTTTAGCCCTGTCTCATATACCCATGGGGGCCACTTTTGAAGGCCTAGTGGACATGACATTGCTTCAAGGAGACGAAAAAGATTGGCAAGAAAGAAGTCAAGCCTAATGAGACTCAAGCCAAGAAGACGGACTCCAAGTGGGGAGGAAATCAGAGAAATCAGAACAACAAGAACAACAAGAACAACAAGGGCAATAAGGCCAACAACAGCAAGGCAAAGGACCCAAGAAAATGCAACTTATGTGGGATTGTTGGGCACATAGCCAAAGATTGCAGAAAGAAGAAGAGGAAGTTGGGCAAATGCTTTCACTGTGGAGAGCATGTACACCTTAGCAAGGATTGCCCCAAGAAGCAAGGACAAGGGCAAGGGCAGACTCAGCGTGCAGGACCTTCTGGAGGGCAAGTGCATGCTCTCAACACTGCTCCAGTTCAGGACCGAGGTAGTATTTCTGTAGAAAGCCTTGTTTATATTTCTGATTATCCTGTTCGCACCTTATTTGATTCTGGCGCATCGCATAGTTTTATTTCTTCTGATCTTGTTGAAAGTTTGCACCTAAGTACTAGTCTAGTTGAGGATCCCGTTAGTGTTTCAAATCCAATTGGGGGTTCCGCCCATCTATCTATGATTTGTGTGGATTTGAAGATTTCTATCTTGACCGTAGAATTCACGTGTAATGCTTATGTTCTTGGGTTGACGGGATACGGGTTGATTTTGGGCATGGATTGGTTGTCCAGTTATGGAGCCATCCTCGATTGTGAGCATAGGGTGGTGAGGCTCATGACTCGCCTCGGTAATACCCTAGAAATTTCTTGTAACCCTAGAGGTCCCGTCATGTTATGTTATCTTGAATCTCTTGACTCGTCCATCGATGATCTGCAATCTGTAATGGTGGTCCGAGACTATCCTGATGTCTTTGAAGAAGTTAAGGGGTTACCCCCTAAACGAGAGATAGATTTCCGCATTTATCTAGTCGATAATGCCAAGCCAGTATCATTGCCCGTTAGGCACATGGCCCCACGTGAAAGAAGGGAGCTCAGTAAGCAAATCAAGGAGTTGCTTGAGAAGAATTTTATTAGGCGAAGCATTTCTGAATGGGGTGCTCCTGTGGTATTCGCTACTAAGGCGGATGGTTCGCTTCATCTATGTGTTGATTATCGAGAGTTGAACAAGCTGACAAAGAAGAATAGGCACCCGTTACCGAGGATAGACGACCTCTTTGACCAGCTTGTTGGTGCTTCTGTTTTCTCTCAGCTCGATCTAGCCACCGGATTTCATCAGCTTAGAGTGGCTGAGGATAGTATTGATAAAACTGCGTTTAGGACTCCAGATGGATTCTTTGAATGGCTTGTCATGCCATTCGGTTTGACTAATGCACCCGCCTACTTCGTAGATTTGATGAGTAGGGTGTTCAGGGAGTTCCTTAACAAGTTTGTAGTTGTCTTCGTGGATGATATTCTGATTTTCTCAAAGGATGAGGAAGAACATGCTAGACATCTCAAGGAAGTGATGGATACGCTTAGAGCTCATCAGTTGAAAGCCAAGTTCTCCAAATGCCATTTTTGGAGAAGGGAAGTTCGATTTCTTGGACATATAGTTTCTAAGCAAGGCATAGCTGTGGATCCCGCGAAAGTGGTTGCGGTTCAAGACTGGAAGACTCCTAGGAATGCAACCGAAGTAAGAAGCTTCCTCGGTCTGGCGGGCTACTATAGGAAGTTCATCAGGGACTTCGCTAAGATTTTAGCCCCTCTTACTAGATTGACGAAGAAGAACCTAGTCTTTGCATGGGACTTAGAATGTGAGCTTGCTTTTCAAGGGCTCAAGAGGGCCCTTACTACAGCTCCAGTTTTGGCATTACCCGATGGTGATAAGATGTTTACCGTGTACACCGATGCATGTGGCACGGGGTTAGGTGCTGTTCTGATGCAGGAAGGAAGAGTGATATGTTATGGGGGTAGGCAACTTAAAGTTCATGAGAAGAACTATCCCACTCATGATTTGGAGTTGGCAGCGATTATCTTTGCACTCACATCCTGGTGCCACTATCTCCTAGGCGAAAGGTTTGAGTTGTATACCGATCACAAGTCGCTCAAATACCTCTTCTCGCAGAAAGATCTGAATCTAGGGCAGCAAAGGTGGATGGAATTCTTGGCATCTTATGACTTCGAGATAGCTTATACCCCTGGCAAGGGTAATGTTGTGGCAGATGCATTAAGCAGAAGTAGGTTGACTTTGAGTCCCTTGTTTGTTGAGATGAGGAGCCTAGAGTTCTTGGCAACCTTTGATTTCACAACAGCTGTTGAGTCGATGACGGGTACGTTAGCATCCCTTGAGCTTAGACCTATACTTCTTGATCAAGTTGGGGCTTCGCAGAAAGGAGACCCGCAGATAGTCGAGGTCATGGACAAGTTGATTCGTGGTGAGACATCTAGTCACCTTGCTAGATATACTATTGATGACAAGGGTTGGCTAAGGCGTGATGGAAGGCTATGCGTTCCACAAGTAGGAGACTCGGTGCATAAAGTTCTCGAAGAAGCGCATCACTCGAAGATGACTATACATCCTGGAGGAGATAAGATGTATAGGGATATGAAGCGCATTTTCTTTTGGGCTGGAATGAAGAAGGATGTGGCAGAGTATGTTTCAAAGTGCATGGTGTGCCAACAAGTGAAAGCCGAGTCGAAGAAACCCGGTGGGCTATTACATCCATTAGAGGTCCCGCAATGGAAGTGGAAAAGTATCTCTACGGATTTTGTGGATGGATTGCCTAGGTCAAGGAAAGGGAATACGAGCATATGGGTCATAGTTGATAGACTTACAAAGAGTGCTCATTTCATTCCAGTGAAGAGCAAGAGGACCGCATCATGGCTAGCATCTGTTTATCTTCGAGAGATAGTGAGATTGCATGGGGTTCCTTCTAGCATAGTTAGCGATCGTGACCCTATCTTCACTAGCCAGTTCTGGAATAGTTTGCAAGAAGCGATGGGTACGCGATTGAATCTAAGTACAGCCTATCACCCCCAGAAAGATGGCCAAACCGAAAGGGTGAATAGAGTGCTAGAAGATCTCTTGAGGCTTTGTGTTCTTGACTTTGGTGGTACTTGGGAAGACCACCTCCCTCTTGTGGAGTTTGCTTATAATAATAGCTATCAAGCTAGCATAGGGATGGCACCATTTGAAGCTCTGTATGGGAGGTCGTGTAGGTCACCATCTTGTTGGTGGGAGACCACGGATAGGCTTATACTTGGGCCCGATATGATACGAGACACATCCGAGAAAGTTGAATTGGTGAGAAGACGGATGAAAGCGGCCCAAGACAGACAAAAATCCTATGCTGACAAGCGAAGGACAGATTTGGAATTCGAAGTTGGAGATATGGTTTTCGTGAAGGTTTCTCCTTTGCGTAATGTGGTTCGTTTTGGAGCAGTGGGGAAGCTGGCACCAAGGTTCGTAGGACCCTTCCCTATCATAGAAAGAATTAGGAAGATGGCTTATAAGGTGGAATTGCCCGAGAAGCTGGCCGGAGTACATAATGTCTTTCATGTCTCTCATCTCCGAAAGTGCCTACATAAGTCCGCTGAGGTGGTTGAACCTAGCATTCTTGAAGACATGGAGGTGGAGAAAGAGGCAACCCTGAGACGAGCTCCGATTCGTATCATGGAAACGGAGACAAAGAAGCTAAGGAGCAAAGAAGTTAAGCTTGTTAAGGTGCAATGGAGTGAAGCAGAGGAAGACGCAACTTGGGAAACCGAGGAGAAGATGCGTGGGCTTTATCCATTTCTTTTTGAGGGTACATTTTCAATCTCTTTTCCTAGTTGGTATATTTTTCTTTTGCTATCCATGTTTATATAGTTTCGTAAATCTTGTCATAAGAACCTTAGGTAGAAACCCTTGGTTGAAACATGTATTTGAAACATGTTATGCTTGATGTTTGCCAGTGGTTGCAAGTGTTTGCAAGTGGATACTCGTGGATGCATGATACACGTTAGGCACTAAGATCGGCTCACACACTTTCATACTGCATATGCATGAGTATTTATGCTTATTCATGGATGAAACTTGTATGCTATCACATGGATGTTGCATATGGACGGATGTTATGTGCACTCATGTAGAGACTATAAGTTATGTTAGGAATTTGCATACATATGGACACATTGCACAAACATATTTTGCATTAAGGAGGTTTACTGAATCAGTAACCGCCTGATTTTCGCATTAGATAAGTGCATATACACACACTTTTGCATATGTTCATACAGCATTAGAAATCTTTTAAGGACAATGATTACTTGTGGATGATGTTTTGAGTAGATGGATGATGGATGGTAGGATACGTTCTTATTAACTTGAAGATTTCGGGGACGAAATCCTTTAAGGTGGGGAGGATGTAACAACCCGTATTTTTGAATAACATGTTATAACATAAATCAAGGCAGAATTTAATGTTAAAATCTGAATTGAGGGAAATGGGCTGTGCCATTGCGTTCGTCTCGGAAAAATACGCGAAATAGAGTCCGAGTTTTCGAAAATCGGAGTCCGTATGACCAAGTTATGGCCCGTCAAAGTTTTCAGAAAATTTCAAGTTCAAAAACAGTTCAAATTTGAATTTAGAATTCAAATTCAGCCAAAACAGACTGGGCGGGAAAATTCCCGCCCAGACAGGTCGACATGGGGGTCGACACTAGGGTCGACCTCCCCCCCCCCAACCAGGTCGACACTAGAGTCGACCTGGGGGTCGACCTCCCTGGTCGGCCAGGTCGGCCTGGTGCACCTATTTTGGCTGTTTGGACCTGTTTTGGAGGCTAGTGACGTGAATTGATGGCCCAGATCTGAATTAGGGTTAATCCTATGGTCTAAATTAACCTAATCATCTATAAAAAGACCCTAATACCTAGCCTAAATCATCATAAATCAATCCTATAACTAAACTATGCCAAAATGTTTAATCATGGCCTCCACCCTCTTGTCATAGCCTCCATCTTCATTCATATGAGAGTTCCTAAGCTTGTTTGAGAGTTTCTAAGCTTGATTTAAGGCCAAAGTTCAATCTTTCTTCATCAAAGCAAGGATCTTTTGCTTGTTTCTCAAGGGTTTTCATTGGAGCTTATCATCTGGGAGTGTTTAGAGTTGCTAATGGCTTCATCTCAATCTTATTTTATTTTATAAGTCTTCATAGCATTGTAAGCCCTATACTACTCTTAGATTCTAACTATGAAGTTAAATGTGACATGTTGCAAGTTTGAGTTTGGGCCTAAGTATGATATGTGCTTTGATTCTAACATGTTATGCATAGGTTTATTTTATGCATGTTTGTAAAGCTATCACCTTGACCTTGTGGGCTAAGAGCTATAAGCTTTATGTTGAAGTGTTGCATTATGCAACATGAGAACTCTCATAACTTTTATGATAACTTGCATATAATGTTATATGCGAACTTCTAGTCATCATCCTATGTCATCTAGGACCATGTATCACTTATTCGCTAAGTTTGAATGTTATGCATGTAACATGCAAGTTTAAATGAACATATTTATGCCTCATATGCCACCATGTTTAACTTGTGGCCAACCTTATTACCTTATGCCCTTTTGTCATGCTTTTGCCAAGTTCCCTCTTTTGATCTATGTTATGTTATGCGAAACGTACATGCGATGGGAATGCATTGGGTTTGGGTAATATTAATGACATGAAAACATGGTTTTAAAATATGACATGAACATTGACTTGTGATTATGTTTGTAAACATAATGATGGACATGACACTTAGAAAATATGAGTGTGGCCAACTCGAGGTTGGGTTGAGTTTGTAGCATAAATCTACCCGGAACCGACCGGCTTAACTAGTGGCTACAAACAATAGGACCCAATGTGAGTAGTTGGTCATGTTGCACTTGAAACCCGAGGTTAGACTAAGTTGTGGTGTAAAGCTGCCCGGACCCGCCCGGCTTAACCAGTAACCACAACAAGGTCTAATGTGAGAGGTTGGGTGCATTAAATTAATTAATGCCACATGATAGGGTTAAGTCATGGACTACTTGAATACTTAACCAATTAAACACGATGGATTGGTAGGGTTAAGTCATGGACTACTTGAATATACTTAACCAATTAAACACGATGGATTGGTAGGGTTAAGACATGGACTACTTGAATAATTAACCAATTAAACCCGATGTATTGATAGGGTTAAGTCATGAACTACTTGAATACACTTGACCAACTCAATACATGGTTAGGATAGGGTTAACCACACTTAACCCGCTTGAAATCCTAGTTACGTGGTCCTTTTCAGCAGTAACCTTCTTAGAAGTATCATGGGTACCCTGGACTAGGCTAGGGTGGGGCACGATTACTGAACTGATTGTAAGAGACGGCTGAAGGGTGCACCGGTTGTTCAGGCGGACCATGGTCGTGCACATTAAGTCCGGAGTTGAACATGGGCACCAGTAGGTTTAGACTGTGCGTGCTTGAATTGTGTCTGTGGTTTACACCTTAGGGCTGGATACACCCTGGGGTGGACCTTGCACAGTTAACTACATTCCACGATTAAGCTGTATGACACCGATACACGAGAGTTAGGCTTATAGGGAGCCGATCGACTAGACCGAGTAGTTGGACCTCGATTTAGGTCATCTCATGATGTGGGCCAGCTTTGGGCCAAGGGATCATTTCTTGTTTATACTTGACATGGGTTGGAATACTAGTACACTTGGTGCAAAAACTTAACCTTGTATATGCGATTCCACACTTGATCTATCTTGTTAACTTTTCACCATGCCAGTTATCACCCTACATCTCATCTCTGTTTTACATGTCCAGTTAATTTTATTAGTTTTTATACTAATAGTAGATAGGACTTACCAGTCTTTTGACTGACCCGTTTTCTTTCGCCTCTTTTCTTCCGTTTCCCCCCCCCCCCCCCCAGGTTTACAGGGTGGGAACACTGGTACCTAGCTTGGATCTTTAGCTGCTTTCCTGGATAGCTCATGTACGGTTTGGACTTGAGCTCGCTATGTCTTTCTTCCACCTTGGGGATAGTTACTTTATGATTTCCTTTCCAGTTTTCAGTTGATGTTTCTAGACTATGTTTTGTGGAAAATAATGACCAAGTACTTTGATTTAACTTGACTATGGTTTTGAAATGTTAGTTTTGTCCGCTGCTTTATTTACTCTGTTTTTACTTATATGTTCTGTCTTGTGATATTTGCATGCATGTTTACCTTGTTTAACGCCCCTCCAAAGCTAGTGTGCTTGCAAGAGTGGCATTGGCGGAGGTGGGGTGTTACATATACAATATCTACCACTTTGGTCACACAATTCCTTGCTACGATCACTCTGCCCCATGGAGTCACAACGGCTCCACTACACTGATCCATAGCCACTTATCCTTTGCTATGTCCTCTCTGTCCCCATGGAGCCATGACAACCCCACTGCACTGGCTCATAGCCCTTGCTACGATCACTTTCCCTTGGGAGTCTTAACGGTCCCATTGCGCTGATCCATAGCCAATATCCGTCTCTCAGTGATGGGTCAAAGCTTTAGACATCGATAACCCCTTTGCACACGTTCCGCAGCAAAGTCCAACTTATGAAGTTAACTCGTTGGTTCCCATCTGAATCCTGAGTGATAACTTCCCATTTGGACTTCCTTTGCATCTCGGGTTTTGGTCTCCTTCAACTCGGTCCGTCACATTCAGTTCGTTAGTCTTCGTTAGTGGTATGCAATCGATTCTTGGTGCAAAATTCATGGTCAAGCTCTCCGGGTCGTGACCTTGCTTTCCACTCATGACCTTCCATATGGGTCTGGTCGTGATCCTCCATAGGGGTTGGGTCATGATCCTCCGTAGGGGTCGGGCCATGATCCTCCACAGGGGTCGGGTCATGATCCTCCATAAGGGTCGTTTCGTGATCCTCCATAGGGGTCGGGTCCTGATCCCTACCCCCTTTAGGAACCGAATTTCTGTAGTTTTTTCTGTGAGCTAATTTTGCCAAATGACGGCGTTTTCGACCATTCTAACTTTTCTATGAAATCACAAAATGCTCCAAACAGTCATAGAAACATATGGAATCGACCATAAACACTAAAATAACAATTTAACATGTTTATATTGATCAAACATACCCAAAACCCATGTTTTCCCCTTAATCCCTGTTAATCATGAATTAACCATACGATTAGAAAAACATATCCTAATTAGCCCAAATTTTTATTAGAGCCCTAAAATAATGTTTTAGAATTTTACAAATTTTTCCAGATTTTTTTGAGCCATAATTTCGTTAATTATCACTAATCACCCCTAATTAGCCGTAATTAGTGAAAAACAATGCAAATCACTCACCTTAGCCACAAATAAAATATCAAATCTGAAAACTCCACCATTTGGGTCGAATTTTAATGCCTGGCAGCAGCTCCAACTCTGATTTGGTGCTATTTCTCCTAGGTTTGACGTAGATTAGCTTAATCCTTGATTAGAGAGCGATTTGGGATGAAATTAGAAGGTGGAGGCCATTGTTAGAGTTTCTAAGAGGTAAATGGCGGCTAGAAAACTGAAATAGAATGAAAACCTAACTCATTTAAGCCTCCCCATAAACCTAATCCCGAAATGGGTTATGGGCCCATTTGCTAATTACCTTAATCAGCCCACTTAAGTAGTTTTTCACCTTCTAAACCTTAATTCAGCCATATCTCCCAAATGGTAAGTCTGTTTGATTAATGTGACCACTCTACGGAAAGGTAAACCATCATCCGCATCTAATGGAAATGGTTTCAAGTCAAAACTCCTTACCAATCAAAAGTTATAGGCAAAACAAGATTCGCCAGGAGCAAAACGGTCATTTAAAAATTGGCAAAAATCGTGAATATGGGAAATGACCCCAATAGTCGTTCCCCAAAGTTACACGACCATACAACTTCGTATGAAAATTAAATAAATGTTCTACGACCCTCCGATGCGTAGAATGCGGGTCGTTACATTCTCCCTCCCTTAAGAAATTTCGCCCTCGAAATTCCTTAACTAAAACATACAAAGGATCATGCATGCCTATCAATCATTTGCACAACAAAACATACATAACAATACAACAAGCCTATCATAGCATGCGGTTTACTAACAAGGGAGTGCTATTAAAATCTTACGAAGCAAAGAGTTCTGGATACAACTTCCTTATGTTCTTCTCTGTTCCCTAAGTACAGTATTTCTCATTCTCACCCCACTGGACTTTAATTAGTTTCACCGTCTTCCTTCGAAGCTGCTTCGTATCGTACTCAACAATACGCATTGGTCGGCGGTTCCCAACCACCTCTGGTTCTACCTCGATATTATCTAACTGATCTGGTGAAATAGTCACATTAGGGTCGTGCACAAACTTCATTAATTGGGAAACATGAAATACGTTGTGAACTCCAGCCATCTTGTCAGGCAACTCAAATTTATACGCCAAATTCCCAACTTGTTCGAGAACTGAGAATGGACCAACAAATCTTGGTGCTAACTTGCCTTTCCTACCAAATCGAATCACGCTCTTTAATGGAGAAATCTTGACAAATACCTAGTCACCAACGGAGAATTTCAATTCTCTTCGTCTCCTATCAGCATAACTCTTCTGTCTATCTTGAGTTGCCCTCATTTGCTGTCGAATATCCTTGATCTTGTCGGAAGTTTCTCTTATTACTTCTGGTCCAAGCACATATTTCTCACCGGTCTCTAACCAACATGACGGTGAGTTGCACGGTCTTCCGCACGAAGCTTCAAATGGAGCCATACCAATACTGGATTGATGACCGTTATCATATGCAAGCTCAACTAGATGCAAATGGTCATCCCATGACCCACCAAAATCAAATATACAAGCCCTCAAGATATCCTCTAATACACGATTCACCCAAAAACTATCATGATTCAATCTAGTCCTTGGTAAACCGTTAATGAAATCCATTGGGACTTATTCCCATTTCCATTCGAGAATTTCCAACGGTTGTAACAACCACTAGGCTCCTTTTGCTCAGTTTTAACTAACTGGCAATTCATGTACTTCATCTCTCAATCCATTAAATTGGATATAACCAGTCCCCCATTCTTTAAAAGCCATCCTTCTCTATCAAGTCCATAATTTCTCATCTACTTGCTATCGATATCCATTTCTACCTTGTAGATGATTTCCAATAGGTTTGGATCGTTCCTCTAACTGGAATCAATCCGCTCAATCAAAATCTGTCTAACCATCAAACTTGCAAACCTTTCTAGATCCAATCCATACTTACGCCCGAGACCATATCCTAGGATATACTCCAGTTGCTTCCATTTAAGAAACATATCATCTAAACTGTCATGTCTCATATTCGATGCATCACCTACCGCACCTAGTCCGGTAGCACAGGCATCCGTGTATGCCGTCATCTCTTCGTTCTCTATTACCAGAATCCTACAGGTGATATCTACTAAAGGGAATAAAAATAGGAACAAACATAGCAACCATAGCATCCATCAAACATGTCATATCTATTACGTGCCAAAGCCATACATACGTCGATACCTGCTTGATTGGTCCAACCAATCCCAAGGCTAATGGAAGCCCCACCTTCATACATACGTCGATGCCTACTTGACTGGTCCAACCAATCCTAAGGCTAATGGAAGCCCGACCTCCATACGGACCGCCGTACGTCCAACGTACGTTTATCCTCCAAGGATAACTAGATCACGTCCAACGGATCTAAGGTAACGGGCGTCCCCAGATACCCCTGCTTCGAGTCCGCCTAGAACACTCTAAGTATCAACAATTTCTTGGTACTCTCATCAGAAGAGCTACCCACATACTCAGACCCAGTCTCGAGTATCCATTACCCACAAACCCGAGCACAAACTCAAGTCCAACATGAGTCGTCTTCCTATTCGTTGCATCTCCAAGATCAACGAACAACCATTTTTCCTTTACGAGTTCAAGTCCAACTTGAATCGTCCTGGCCTTCGTTGCATCTCCACGATCAACGAACACCCATTTTTCTTTTATGAGTTCAAGTCCAACTTGAATCATCCTAACCTTCGTTGTATCTCCACGATCAACGAGCACATCTTATCCCTTCAAAGTTCTACCATTCTTGAACCAACGAGAACATCAACGTCGGGTCCTAAACAATTCATTACTTTGCAACTTTCTCGAGTCCCACTCGAGTCGTCTCATAGCCCTATCAAATCCAACTCGCGACACTACATACTATTAAACAGTCTTATCATGTCACGGCTACACAACACTCCTCGAGTAAGCCGAGATATCATTCAAAGTGGAAATCACAACAACTATTTATATCTCACGCAAACCATCCTAGTCGAACACGACATTCCCCAAGCACAAGCACCAAAGGCCTAAACCAATATCAGACAAGCACTCAAGGAACATCTCCTCCGAATTCAGACAATCTATGTGAGATGATACTAGCAAAGCAACTTAGCAACCATAAGCAAACATACATCCATGACTCGATAAGACCACATTACAACAAATCATGCCAATGCTAGTCGAACCACCAATCGGGTTCGTCACAACTGAAGATCTATCGACAATCTCAAGTTCCAATTCCAACCTATCTACCAGGTCACTAGATACGAAGTAATGGGAAGCTTCAATATCAAACAAAACTCGAACATGAACATCATAAATAGAAAGCATACCTCGAATAACGATGCCCTTTCCCATCTCCGCCGCAGTTGAGGCATTCGACGAAGAAGGAACAACACAGATAGCGTATGCTTTCACGATCTGCTTCTCTTTAGGACGTTGTGGACATTTATCCTTGTAATGTCCCACTTGGCCGCAATTGAAGCACTTCCTTTCCCTAGGCTTTTCCTGACAATCTCTAGCATAGTGGCCCTTCTTGCCACAACTAAAGCACTCTTTATCTTTCTTGTCCTTCTTTTTCTGACCACCCTTATTCTTATCATGTTTTCTCTTATTCTGAGACTCCTTCTTACCTCCACCGCTTGCTTACGGCTTTGGTTCCTCTACAAATGCAATAACAACATCGGCCTTTGACCTAGGGTAAATACTCTCTGATCTCAATGCTTTCCCGATTATAGACTCGAACGTCTCGTTGATGTGGGTTATTAGCCTTTCCCTTAAGTACTCATCTAAGTCTATTATGAACTTCTCGTTCTTCTTCTCGGCAGTGTCGATAAGAGATAATCCATACTTCAATAAAGTATCGAACTAAGCAATATATTCCGAGACTGCCCTACCATTATGCTTAAGCGCCAAAAAATTCCCTAAACAATTCAGATTTGTGAGCAGCTGGAATGAACTTTTCGCTGAAACGAGTCATAAACTGATTCCAAGTAACTTGATCTTCACGAGTAGCTGCTTTAATAGCATTCCACCAATTCATAGCTCGTCCTTGAAGCTGACGCGATGCTAACTTTCTCTTTATGACATCATCGATTCCCAAGTCCTCGAAGATGCGCTCACAACTATCCAACCACTCTTGAACATTTGTAGTCGACTCCGTTCCGTGGAATGGCTTCCCACCAAGACTAGTATAATCCTTGTAAAGCTTGGCGAAATTGGCCCTAGGCGCCTGCACTACTGCACCACCACCGTTAGAAGCATTAGGAACTGTTCCCTGAGCATCCCTAAGCATCTCTCGCATGAAGGTAGTAAACATTGTCCTCATATGAGGAACATCCCTATTGTTTGCTCCTGAACCTGTACTCCTCGTATATCGGCTCATCGTTTAGTCTGTAAAGAGAAACCGATAAGCCATCTCAATGTCATGCCAATGTAGTGCGACTTCCTCCTTAGACATACTAATAGTGTATATATATATTGTAACACCCCACCTCCGCTAGGGTCACTCACAAAGGGAATGCACTAGGTTTGGTGAAGCATTATCGAGGTAAACATGCACAGAAATATTACAAGATAGAACATATATAAAACAGCGGAAGTAAAACCAACTTTCATTTCTTTAATAAATAAGGTCTAAAGCCTTTTACATCAGAATACATCAAAACCTGTCTTGCAATAGTAAAGAAGCATAAAACATTTTCATAAATTATTCCCCAAAATAAAGCGGTGAAGCAGCCATAGCCAAGAGAAGACCAAGCTATACATGATGACCTTCAAGCATAAGAGGTCCAAGCTAAATAATAGTATTTCCTCCCCGAAAACATGGGGAGGGGAAACGGAAGACAAAGAGGCGAAAGAAAACGGGGTCAGTCATAAAGACTGGTAAGTCCTATCTACTTCCAGTATAAAAACAGGTAAAGGTAACATGACATGCATAAACTGAAAGTAAACATAAGGATGACGACAAGATAGATAAGCTAAACCAAGATAACAAGATGAACTACTGCTGCAAGATAAACTAAGGTATCATGATAAACTACGGTGTCAAGATAAATCAAGGTATCACATCGTCAGGTTTCTATCAAGTATACCCCCCAAGGTATCTATCATGTCTAATATCCCACGGTATTTATCATGTATATTTGCTCTGCACCTTCTCGTACTAGTATCCCAACCCGCGTCATGTGTTAACTATGAATGTCCCTTGCCCAATGTCATGTAATGGTCCATGTCAACCTAATATATAGCATATATAGGTTTTCCCAACTCGTATGTTTCTTTCCATGTATAAGTTCAGTCCTTTGCCGTAGGCCGTACGGGCTTTCCCATGTAAATCTATACCACCTCAACGTAGTACCCTTTTATCCTTGAAGTTGTTTTGGACTGCTACCCTTGATCTGGTTATGTTTCCTTACCATGAACTATCGCGTGTTCACTTAGGATTTATGCCACCTAGGACCGCTAGGGATTATGCTACCTAATGAACGTTTCCGTGTCTCGGTTTGGGTTCAATCCACCTAGGACCGCTAGGGATTATGCCACCCGTCAACCACGCCCTTTGTCCCACGTATATATCGTGAATCGTTTTCCATGTCTAGACGCACATGTATCTCAATGTGCCATCCGAGTTCCGTGCCAGGACAAATCGAGAAATACGGAACTCGGTCGGGAGCTTTAAGTCGTCTGCTGATGCAGATACCAAGGTCTGTTTTTGTATCCGTGGCTATGGTCCCACGTGACCCCTCCCTCAACTACTGAAAGGCAATCCAAGAAAAATCATGTATGAGAACTACATCCCGGCCCCACTATAGCCCCACTTTCCTATTGGCCAACCTCACCCATAACTCGATAGCAAGTATATGGTCTGTTGGGAGTTCTCTGCCTTTCCGTACGTACACGATTGACTAAAGATGGTAGGTAGTCGGCGACGTGCTATCCAAGGCAAAAACAAGTATCGTCAACTCCACGCTAATCCATCCCAGTCTTTAGGTCGCTCGCATAGCAAACAAGGCATACTCTTGGCTCTTCTACCGCAGACCTTAACCTCTGTGAGGCCAGGTTTCATGGACCATCAGCCACCTCACAGAGGGATACCAAGAGTACCCTCATGTCCCCCGAAGCTACCGCTTCGTCACCCAGTTCGTTGGAGCCTTTATCTAAGTCAGATAATTTGCTCCTCCTCGTGTTTTAAGCGATGACCTACCGTATCGGGTTACTCATCTATCTGTGAACTGGTCCAAATCCCTTAACTAAGAATTATTACTTAGTTTCCTAAACTAAGGTTTACCACTTAGTCTCCTTTCCCGTTATCCTTGTTAATCCCTGTTTTCCACCTAGTCCCCTGAACTAGGGTTTTGTCGAATGGGTTAAGTATTGTCATTTAAGTTCATGACTTAACCTGCCTACGAATCATGTCAAGATTTGGCTAAGTATTCAAGTCCAAGACCTAGCCCTACAAGTTGGTTAAGTATACCAAGAAGCTCATGACTTAACCCTATTCAATCATCAAGTCAAATTGGTTAAGTATTTGTTTATCTTAACCCTATCAAATTATCGTGTTAGATTGGTTAAGCATAGATTATCTTAACCTCATCGGATTATCGAGTCGGATTGGTTAAGTATAGGTTAACTTAACCCCATCCACTAATCGTATTATAATGGTTAAGTATATTTAAACGGTCTTGTGACTTAACCCTATCAAGTTCTCATACTAGATTGGTTAAGTATGGTTGCTTAACCTCATCAAATCATCATGTATAATTGGTTAAGTATAAGTTACTTAACCTCATTGAATTACCAAGTTTAGATTGGTTAAGTGTTTAACTTAACCCCATCGAATTACCGTGTTTAGATTGGTTAAGTGTAAGTTACTTAACCTCATCTAATTACCGTGTTTAGATTAGTTAAGTGTAGGTTACTTAACCCCATCTAATTACCGTGTTTAGATTAGTTAAGTATAGATTAGTTAACCCTATCTAATTACCAAGTCGGATTAGTTAAGTGTAAATTACTTAACCCCATCCCCTAATTGTCTTGTTTGGTTAAGTGTCGTTAAGAAATCAAGTCCGGTTCCACTTAACCTACCCATTCGTGTCATATCGGTTAAGTGTCATTAGTCAAAATTACTTAACCTTTTCATGTGGCATTAATTAGATTAATGCCCCCCAACCTCTCACATTAGACTTTGTTGTGGTTACTAGTTAAGCCGGGCGGGTCCGGGTAGCTTTACACCACAACCTAGTCTAACCTCGGGTTTTAAGTGCTATATGACCAACTACTCACATTGGGTCCTATTGTTTGTAGCCACTAGTTAAGCCGGGCGGGTCCGGGTAGATTTATGCTACAAAATCAACCCAACCTCGAGTTGGCCACTTTCATGTTTGGTCTAGTGTCATATTACACTTACAACCCACACGTGTCTAGCTTCAAGTCCCATGTTTACCCCCACATGTCATGTCCACATTTAGGTGTATCATGAGTGCCATATTTTCATGAAATCCCATGTCAAATTATCATGTCATAACCACGCTCGTCGATCCTACCCCAAATCTTGTTTCCAACCCAAGTAAAAGCGAGTCAACATAGTAAGGATACTATGCTACATATTGGCCTCAAAACTTGCACGATGCCAAAAAGGGATTGGCTACAAACATGCATGGTATCATAAGGGGTTTGGCCTCAAAATATGCATTGCATCATAAGGGGTTTTTGGCCACAAACATGCATAGTATCATAAGGGAATTTGGCCACAAACATGCATAGTATCATAAGGGAATTTGGCCACAAACATGCATTGTATCATAAGGGAATTTGGCCACAAACATGCATGATAACATAAGGGGTTTGGGTTCATTTACATGCATAAGCCCCAAAATCAAGTCTTTGCCAATATTTCACAAGTCAAATGGTTCTCAAAGGTTCATGCTAACATTCCATAGATAAAGATTCAAACTTGCAAGATAAACTAGGTTAAACATAACATGAGTGGCATGATTAAGTCGCTAAAACTTAGCCTAAGGTCATAGATCATTGAAAAGGGGCAAAATTAGGTTCACATAGGCTAGCATACTTATGTTTCATCGCATTTTATTCCATGTCACATTAGAACCACCATTAGAATCTACAAGTAGCTAGAACTTACATAGCGAGGCTTAGGGAAGGATCATGCATCGTCTTGACGAAGAAAGGTGGCTCCTTTGTTGAAGAATCGTCATGAAATTTGCGTAGCAACGTTGATCTCTCCTCGATTTGGTGTAGAAAGCTTGCACCTTTTGATTTGAATCCGATTTGAATGCATAGTCTCTAGGAATTAGAGATGGAGGCCATGATCACTTGGCATTTGGGCGGCACTTCGTGGCATGAGTGATTTGTGAGGGTTTAGGGTAGGCTTAGGGGTCTTTTTATAGAGATTAGGAGTAGTTTAGGCCCTTAGATTAACCCTAGGATAGATCTGAGCCTTTAAAATCCGTCACAAGCCTCCAAACATGTCTTGAGGATCAAGTCAGGTGCACCCAGGCCAAACTGGCCGACAACCCAAGTCGACAGGGGTGTCGATTGGGCAGTCGACACCACCTGGCGTGTGTCGACTCCCAAGTCGACTACCCAGTCGACTTGGGGGTGGCGGGAATTTTTCCCGCCTGTTCTGCTTGGCTGAATTTGAATTCTGAATTTAAAATTTGAACTGTTTTTGAACTTGAAATTTTCTGAAAACTTTGACGGGCCATAACTTGGTCATACGGACTCCAATTTTCGAAAACTCGGACTCTATTTCACGTATTTTTCCGAGACGAACGCAATGGCGCAACCTGTTTCTCCTGATTCAGATTTTATAATTAAATTCTGCCTTGATTCTTGTCTTAGCATGTTGTAAAAATCCGGGTTGTTACATTCTCCCCAACTTAAAGGATTTCGTCCCCGAAATCTCCAAGTTAGGAAGAACGTATCCTACCATCCATCATCCATCTACTCAAAACATCATCCACATGCAACCATGGTCCTTAAAAGACTCCTAATGCTTTATGAACACATGCAAAACGTGTGTGTATATGTTCCTTAGCTAATGCTAATGATCAGGCCTGAATGATCTTTCTAATGCAAAATATGTTTAGTGCCATGAGTCCAGCATGTATGCAAATAGTCCTAGTCATATGAACACTATATGTGTGCACAACCATTCATCCACATGCAACATCCACATGGTAACACATTAAATTTCATCCATAAACAAGCATAAATACTCGTGCATATGCAATACGAAATGTGAGTGCTTCGATCTAGTATCTAACGTGTATTCGCGCATCCACGAGCAACCACTTGCAACCATTTGCAACCATATCAATCATAACATGTTTCAAATACATGTTTACATCCATAGAATTCTACCTAAGGTTCCCAAGATAGAATCGAGGAGATAAACAAGATAAACTCCTTACGGGGTTTGCAACGGAAACAGGATCGAGAGGATATCCACCAAGCGATAGCATGCAAGCAAGCTCTACAGGAGAACCAGGGATCAACGATATACTCTTAAAAAGAGGCATGATGCGCGCGTCTAAGCCGCATTTCCATGAGCTTAATTCCATTGTGCCTTGACCGCCTTTGACTTCATGATTTCGTAGCCCCTTCATTCCTATTTCCAAGGTATGAGTCGGAACTCATTTCACTGTCGCCTCTCGTTTCACTTTCACTCATTCTTTCCCTAGTATGCTCGGCTCAAACATATCTATGTACTCATGCAAGCTCTCCAAAATTCACTAGTGAATTCTGGATCTCGTTTACCGATGCCAATCCATGTTACCACGTGCACTTACTAGGGTGATTCCTATAACCCATGCTTACGCGGAATGAACCATCCGCCTTATTGGCGAATGTTACTTGATCGGATCAGAGATTTCCGATAAATGCATCAAGAGATTCTAGGTAACTAATCATGACAGAACCCAAAAGGTTACACGATATTTCGAGGGTATTACCAAGGCAAGTTAAGAGTTTAACTACCCTCCTTTCAAAACCGAGAATGGCATCACTTACTGGATAACCACTTCATCCCTAGAATACATCCATAGCTCAACAATAGAAGCATTGCTTCTAATCTCAACACTTGGAATTTACACTCTCAATTCCAAACAAGTCATGAATAAATGGACCGACTCTCCAACCAGATTTTGGGACTAAAGTGGGATCTTCTACTATGCTAGTACTAAGGTGCAGAGACTTAACTATCGAGGCAGACTTAAATGATGCGATGATCAAAACAAAGTCTAGACGGGACGATAGAAAAGAAAGGCTAAGCCTTTAACAGAAACGGTACCATTCCTCTTAGGTACGCTAGAAATGAGAGCATATAATTGCCCTCTCGCTGATCTTGTCCTTACCTTCCTTCGTGGACTAATCCATACCAACAAGTTGCTTATTCTTAAGCTCGTGTCCTTTATCCTTGCTCTTATTATCCCTTCTTATAACTTCGGTAACAGGTCTCTCGAGAACTTCCTCCATCGCACGGGAAAACACTTACGTAGCTAGACAAGGATTAGTCGCAGTTAAAACTAGTGTGACTACAGATGGAGGAAAGAAAGGAAAAGAGGTTCAATCAAGGAAACAAAGGAAAGTGCTAATGGCTTTCGGGGAATAGCCTTTAAAAACTTTTCTTGAAAAATGCTTCTTTGTAAACGGTTTCTCAAATAGTTTTCAGAAGGTTTTAAAAACTTTTGCCCAGTCTGGTAACCTTCTGCTCTGATACCAAATGTAACACCCCACCTCCGCTAGGGTCACTCACAAAGGGAATGCACTAGGTTTGGTGAAGCATTATCGAGGTAAACATGCATAGAAATATTACAAGACAGAACATATATAAAACAGCGGAAGTAAAACCAACTTTCATTTCTTTAATAAATAAGGTCTAAAGCCTTTTACATCAAAATACATCAAAACCTGTCTTGCAATAGTAAAGAAGCATAAAACATTTTCATAAATTATTCCCCAAAATAAAGCGGTGAAGCAGCCATAGCCAAGAGAAGACCAAGCTATACATGATGACCTTCAAGCATAAGAGGTCCAAGCTAAATAACAGTATTTCCTCCCTGAAACCCTGGGGAGGGGAAACGGAAGACAAAGAGGCGAAAGAAAACGGGGTCAGTCATAAAGACTGGTAAGTCCTATCTACTTCCAGTATAAAAACAGGTAAAGGTAACATGACATGCATAAACTGAAAGTAAACATAAGGATGACGACAAGATAGATAAGCTAAACAAAGATAACCGAATGAACTACTGTAGTAAGATAAACTAAGGTATCATGATAAACTACGGTGTCAAGATAAATCAAGGTATCACATCGTCAGGTTTCTATCAAGTATACCCCCCCAAGGTATCTATCATGTCTAACATCCCACGGTATTTATCATGTATATTTGCTCTTCACCTTCTCGTACTAGTATCCCAACCCGCGTCATGTGTTAACTATGAATGTCCCTTGCCCAATGTCATGTAATGGTCCATGTCAACCTAATATATAGCATATATAGGTTTTCCCAACTCGTATGTTTCTTTCCATGTATAAGTTCAGTCCTTTGCCGTAGGCCGTACGGGCTTTCCCATGTAAATCTATACCACCTCAACGTAGTACCCTTTTATCCTTGAAGTTGTTTTGGACTGATACCCTTGATCTGGTTACGTTTCCTTACCATGAACTATCGCGTGTTCACTTAGGATTTATGCCACCTAGGACCGCTAGGGATTATGCTACCTAATGAACGTTTCCGTGTCTCGGTTTGGGTTCAAGCCACCTAGGACCGCTAGGGATTATGCCACCCGTCAACCACGCCCTTTGTCACACGTATATATCGTGAATCGTTTTCCATGTCTAGATGCACATGTATCTCAATGTGCCATCCGAGTTCCGTGCCAGGGCAAATCGAGAAATACGGAACTCGGTCGGGAGCTTTAAGTCGTCTGCTGATGCAGATACCAAGGTCTGTTTTTGTATCCGTGGCTATGGTCCCACGTGACCCCTCCCTCAACTACTGAAAGGCAATCCAAGAAAAATCATGTATGAGAACTACATCCCGGCCCCACTATAGCCCCACTTTCCTATTGTCCAACCTCACCCATAACTCGATAGCAAGTATATGGTCTGTTGGGAGTTCTCTGTCTTTCCGTACGTACACGATTGACTAAAGATGGTAGGTAGTCGGCGACGTGCTATCCAGGGCAAAAACAAGTATCGTCGACTCCACGCTAATCCATCCCAGTCTTTAGGTCGCTCGCATAGCAACCAAGGCATAATCTTGGCTCTTCTACCACAGACCTTAACCTCTGTGAGGCCAGGTTTCATGGACCATCTGCCACCTCACAGAGGGATACCAAGAGTACCCTCACGTCCCCCGAAGCTATCGCTTCGTCACCCAGTTCGTTGGAGCCTTTATCTAAGTCAGATAATTTGCTCCTCCTCGTGTTTTAAGCGATGACCTACCGTATCGGGTTACTCATCTATCTGTGAACTGGTCCAAATCCCTTGACTAAGAATTATTACTTAGTTTCCTAAACTAAGGTTTACCACTTAGTCTCCTTTCCCGTTATCCTTGTTAATCCCTGTTTTCCACCTAGTCCCCTGAACTAGGGTTTTGTCGAATGGGTTAAGTATTGTCATTTAAGTTCATGACTTAACCTGCCTACGAATCATGTCAAGATTTGGCTAAGTATTCAAGTCCAAGACCTAGCCCTACAAGTTGGTTAAGTATACCAAGAAGCTCATGACTTAACCCTATTCAATCATCAAGTCAAATTGGTTAAGTATTTGTTTATCTTAACCCTATCAAATTATCGTGTTAGATTGGTTAAGCATAGATTATCTTAACCTCATCGGATTATCGAGTCGGATTGGTTAAGTATAGGTTAACTTAACCCCATCCACTAATCGTATTATAATGGTTAAGTATATTTAAACGGTCTTGTGACTTAACCCTATCAAGTTCTCATACTAGATTGGTTAAGTATGGTTGCTTAACCTCATCAAATCATCATGTATAATTGGTTAAGTATAAGTTACTTAACCTCATTGAATTACCAAGTTTAGATTGTTTAAGTGTTTAACTTAACCCCATCGAATTACCGTGTTTAGATTGGTTAAGTGTAAGTTACTTAACCTCATCTAATTACCGTGTTTAGATTAGTTAAGTGTAGGTTACTTAACCCCATCTAATTACCGTGTTTAGATTAGTTAAGTATATATTAGTTAACCCTATCTAATTACCAAGTCGGATTAGTTAAGTGTAAATTACTTAACCCCATCCCCTAATTGTCTTGTTTGGTTAAGTGCCATTAAGAAATCAAGTCCGGTTCCACTTAACCTACCCATTCGTGTCATATCGGTTAAGTGTCATTAGTCAAAATTACTTAACCTTTTCATGTGGCATTAATTAGATTAATGCACCCCAACCTCTCACATTAGACTTTGTTGTGGTTACTAGTTAAGCCGGGCGGGTCCGGGTAGCTTTACACCACAACCTAGTCTAACCTCGGGTTTTAAGTGCTATATGACCAACTACTCACATTGGGTCCTATTGTTTGTAGCCACTAGTTAAGCCGGGCGGGTCCGGGTAGATTTATGCTACAAACTCAACCCAACCTCGAGTTGGCCACTTTCATGTTTGGTCTAGTGTCATATTACACTTACAACCCACACGTGTCTAGCTTCAAGTCCCATGTTTACCCCACATGTCATGTCCACATTTAGGTGTATCATGAGTGCCATATTTTCATGAAATCCCATGTCAAATTATCATGTCATAACCACGCTCGTTGATCCTACCCCAAATCATGTTTCCAACCCAAGTAAAAGCGAGTCAACATAGTAAGGATACTATGCTACATATTGGCCTCAAAACATGGACGATGCCAAAAAGGGATTGGCCACAAACATGCATGGTATCAAAGGGGTTTGGCCTCAAAATATGCATAGCATCATAAGGGGTTTTTGGCCACAAACATGCATAGTATCATAACGGAATTTGGCCACAAGCATGCATAGTATCATAAGGGAATTTGGCCACAAACATGCATGATAACATAAGGGGTTTGGGTTCATTTACATGCATAAGCCCCAAAATCAAGTCTTTGCCAATGTTTCACAAGTCAAATGGTTCCCAAAGGTTCATGCTAACATTCCATAGATAAAGATTCAAACTTGCAAGATAAACTAGGTTAAACATAACATGAGTGGCATGATTAAGTCGCTAAAACTTAGCCCAAGGTCATAGATCATTGAAAAGGGGCAAAATTAGGTTCACATAGGCTAGCATACTTATGTTTCATCGCATTTTATTCCATGTCACATTAGAACCACCGTTAGAATCTACAAGTAGCTAGAACTTACATAGCGAGGCTTAGAGAAGGATCATGCATCGTCTTGACGAAGAAAGGTGGCTCCTTTGTTGAAGAATCGTCATGAAATTTGCGTAGCAACGTTGATCTCTCCTCGATTTGGTGTAGAAAGCTTGCACCTTTTGATTTGAATCCGATTTGAATGCACTCTCTAGGAATTAGAGATGGAGGCCATGATCACTTGGCATTTGGGCGGCACTTCGTGGCATGAGTGATTTGTGAGGGTTTAGGGTAGGCTTAGGGGTCTTTTTATAGAGATTAGGAGTAGTTTAGGCCCTTAGATTAACCCTAGGATAGATCTGAGCCTTTAAAATCCGTCACAAGCCTCCAAAAATGTCTTGAGGATCAAGTCAGGTGCACCCAGGCCAAACTGGCCGACCACCCAAGTCGACAGGGGTGTCGACTGGGCAGTCGACACCACTTGGGGTGTGTCGACTCCCAAGTCGACTCCCCAGTCGACTTGGGGGTGGCGGGAATTTTTCCCGCCTGTTCTGCTTGGCTGAATTTGAATTCTGAATTTAAATTTTGAACTGTTTTTGAACTTGAAATTTTTTGAAAACTTTGACGGGCCATAACTTGGTCATACGGACTCCGATTTTCGAAAACTCGGACTCTATTTCGCGTATTTTTCCGAGACGAACGCAATGGCGTAACCTGTTTCTCCTGATTCTGATTTTATAATTAAATTCTGCCTTGATTCTTGTCTTAGCATGTTGTAAAAATCCGGGTTGTTACATATATAACTTTTGAAAACCAAAAAATCACAAGTACGCGCTCTCATATACGTATACTATCTCTCCCTGATGTCTTCCCCTAGGTTAACTACGCAACCTAGAGCTCTAATACCAAATGTGACGGCCCGCCCCGCACCAGCCGACATTTCCAAAGAAATGCGTTGTACCGATATCCAACTAGCATGGGACGGTAGCCAAAGAAAGGAAAGGAATTTGAACTAACAATGAGCCTGTAGAATGTCTCACAGCACATGGAACAAAATATAATAATAACATACTTGACATAAAACAGGCGAGACAGTGCATAAGCTGAAAACTAAATCATCATAGCAGCGGAAAATTCAAAATACAGCTTATGATCCAGACCATCATTATTACAACTTTTAAAACTGTCTCTAAAGAAAAATAGGAAGGTACACTACTAATGCCCAAAGTAGTGGCCAACAACAAACAGGGAGAATATATGGGAGTAATACGTGTAAGCCACTGCTCGTTTCCGGACCGCTACTCGTGCATAATCCGCTAACCTGTCTCTAGTCTGCGCGTTTAGGAGCACCCGGAGTAATAAAAAGAGACATAATACTCTAGGTCAGACAAAAATCTGGTATGAGCGATAAGCAGCAAAAAACCCAGAACAATAACAGGTATACATAATCATACCTGAACCTGGACCTGCAACCAAAGAGTTAGCACAACAGGATGTACAGTACTCTTAGGTGACACCAACACATAGTGTGAAAACAAGGGGGAGGGGGTGTTCATGTCATAGTGATAGCAAACATCAAACCTAGCAATCATCCTCACATCTCTCACTCGGTTCGTAAAGTATACGATATCTACCACTTTGGTCACCCAATTCCTTACTACGATCACTCTGCCCCCATGGAGTCATAACGGCTCCACTGCACTGATCCATAGCCACTAATCCTTTTTTATGTTCACTCTTCCCCCATGGAGTCATGACAACCCCATTGCACTGGCTCATAGCCCTTGCTACGATTACTTGCCTTTGGAAGTCTTAACGGTCCCATTGCGCTGATCCATAGCCAATATCCGTCTCTCAGTGGTGAGTCAAAGCTATAGACATCGATAACCCCTTTGCACACGTCCCGCAGGAAAGTCCAACTTATGAATTTAACTCGTTGGCTCCCATCTGGATCCTGAGTGATAACTTCCCATTTGGACTTCCTTTGCATCTCGGGTTTTGGTCTCCTTCAGTCCGGTCCGTCACATTCAGTTCGTTAGTCTTCGTTCGTGGTGTGTAATCGATTCTTGGTGCAAGATTCATGGTCAAGCTCTCCAGGTCGTGACCTTGCTTTCCACCCGTGACCTTCCATAGGGGTCGGGTCGTGATCCTCCATAGGGGTCGGGTCGTGATCCCTATCCTCTTCAGAAACCGAATTTCTTTAGTTTTTCCTGTGAGCTAATTTCGCCAAACGATGACGTTTTCTACCATTCTAACTTTTCTATGAAATCACAAAACACTCCAAACAGTCATAGCAACATATGGAATCGACCATAAACACCAAAACAATAATTTAACATGTTTATATTGATCAAACATACCCAAAACCCATGTTTTCCTTTTAATCCCCTTAATCATGAATTAACCATACGATTAGCAAAACATATCCAAATTAGCCCAAATTTTTATCAGAGCCCTAAAATAATATTTTAGAATTTTCCAAAATTTTCCAAATTTTTCTGAGCCATAATTTCGTTAATTATCACTAATTAGCCGTAATTAGTGAAAAACAATGCAAATCATCACCTTAGCCACAAATAAAATGTCACATATGAAAACTCCACTGTTTGGGTCAAGTTCTAATGCCTAGCAGCAACTCCAACTCTGATTTTGTGCTATTTCTCCTTGATTTGACGTAGATTAGCTTAATCCTTAATTAGAGTGCGATTTGGGATGAAATTAGAGGGTGGAGGCCATTGTTAGGGTTTCTAAGAGGTAAATGGTGGCTAGAAAATTGAAATAGAATGAAAACCTAACTCATTTTAGCCTCCCTATATCCCTAATCCTGAAATGGGTTATGGGCCCATTGGCTTATTACCCTAATCAGCCCACTTAAGCAGTTTTTATCCTTCTAAACCTTAATTCAGCCATATCTCCCAAACGGTATGTCCGTTTGATTAATGTAACCACTCTACGGAAAGGTAAACCATCATCCGGATCTAATGGAAGTGGTTTTAGGTCAAAACTTTTTACCAATCAAAAGTTACAGGAGAAACAAGATTCGCTAGGTGAAAAACGGTCATTTAAAAATCGGCAAAAATCGTGAATATGAGAAATGACCCCAATAGTCATTCCCCAAAATTACACCACCATACGACTTCGTATTAAAATGAAATAAATATTCTACGATCCTCCGATGTGTAGAATGCGGGTCGTTACAAGAGGGATAACATGAGGATGTGGGCTTAGTCATGACATAATAATACATTAATGTCAAAGATAAGGGCCTTGGGGCTCTTGGGGTCTCTTGATTGGATATGGCCGACGGTTGCTGAGTGGGCTAGTGCACTGACATGAGATTATTTTTTCTCAGAATTTTAAAAGGTGTGTCAGTTCTATCTAGAATTCGAAAGGAATGTTTATTAGCTGAATGCGTACAACCATTTGAATTCTCAACGTATGCATATTAATAACTGGGTAGTTAAAGGGTCGCAACCTTTCCTTTTCTGACGGTTACTAATGCATACGAACAGGCACTCCTCCTTGCCTATATATACACTGCCCAAAACAAGACAGGATTCACCTTTTCTGCTTGCATTACTTCTTCTTCTTCAAAGTAATCCTCTGATCTGGTTTCTATAATCAACTTCAGTTCGTCAGAGCTCCGTTTGCTAGCACTACGCAACGGAGTTGGTCCGTTTTATCCTAGGAAACAAATTGCAACTACATCGATTGGTGCATACGACGACAATATTGTTTCAAGGAAACAAAAAATATCTGGACTCGGACATTACTGAAACAGAATACTTTCTATTTATCTCCAATTTTGTGCACAAATCAGTTACGCTTTCAGTGATTATTGTAAACACAATTTGACATGACAATTGTGGCATAATTGATTAACGTTGAATGTTGTTACTGTCTTTTTGTAATACAATTGTGTAATTACAAAATTTCTAATAAAATATTGTTATTGAAAAGTATTTGCTTACAGAAAATTTCTACTTGTGGCCTTCAGTTGATGATATATCTCTGCTTTCCCTCGACTTCTCTGGAATTGACCATACGCTTACCATGCTATATAACAATATAATATTAGGTTTCTTTCACTGTCATAGGTTTGGGTTTGTAACTAATTAATGCAAGTTGGCATGCATGCAAAAACCAGATTAGAGTCTGCCTTTCTTTGATGTAGGGTTGTCGTATATGCTGTACATTTCAGGGCCAGGTCTACTAGCTAGTGTGACGACCCGGGAGCCATTATATGGATAACGTACTGTATATATTTATAACACTGAATATTGCATTACATTTGCATTATATTTGATAATGCTAACTTATTTAGCTTTTTTTGTTCATAGTTTTACAAATTCTATTTGACAGACAAATATTGAAATACTGCATGTTTTATTTTCTTATTTTACTGCTGCATTTTTTATTTGTTTAATACTATGGAATACATAATGCTGGTATTAATTTTTTTCATTGTATTGTATATTATTGCTTTTTTCCCCTGCATTCATGAAATATATTATGGCAGTTTGCATTAGCATTTTAATCTTTGTTTCTTATAAGAGTGTATTTTAAAAAAAAAAATCATTGCTGTGAATCTGAAGCACATTACTTTTTTTTAAGCATTTTTTCTCTGTGTATTATATTGCTTATTTTATTTCCCTTTTGGCTTCTCTATTATTCTGTTTTTTCTTTTTCTTTTCTTTTTTAGGGATTGACATCGAAATTTTATGTTGAGGTGATTCAACTTTGAAGTAGGTTCTCATATATTATAAGACTGCTTTTTTCCTATTTATTTAAAAGTTACAATCCTAAAGTACATGATAATCTTTTTCCTTCAACAATTTTTTGTGTTTATCATATTGTTTCATTTTTTTTCTGTTTGCTTCATTAATTTGGTCATGAAATTCATTATGCTAGGTTACATTAGCATTTTTAACTCCTTGTGTGCTGTAAGACTCCTGTGTATCATAAGACGGCAATTTTTTCATACTTGTTTCTCAGTTCTCATCCTAAGATACATTATGCTTTTTTGCTTTACCCTTTTTTGTTCTACATCATAATGCTGCATTTTCTTTTTATTTGTTTCAGTGATTTAGTCATGACATATATTATGATAGTTTACTTTAGCATTTTTTAATTACATATAGCATGGTATATGTAAGATATTGAATTGATTTGTATTTTGATATAATTATGCTACATCAATATTTTTTTATGTTAGCATTTTAAATTTGTAATGCATTTTTTCAGGTTTCTTTCCACTAGCTATTGGAGTCGTCTCACATGAAAATTAATCAAATTGGACATGGTTTTTAGAGAATCTAAAAGAGATGCTTCATGAATATCATGAATTAATTTTTATGTCTGATCATCAATGGGGTTTGCTCTTAGGTGTTCCGAAAGTGTTTCCATCTTCTTCTCATAGTTACTGCCCATTTCATATGGAGAAAAATATTGGCTCATTGGTTAAAGCTTGCAAGGTTGATACATTAATTGTTGATTTGTTTAACCTTATAACTCGAGCTTCCAATCTATCTGATTTTGAACATTATATGTTAAAAATTAAATAAATTGGAGGTACTGCCGCAATCAACTTCCTTAAAGATAAACCTTTAGAACATAGGGAAGATTTGTTTTTTCAAGGTAGAAGATACGAAGAATATTTTTCTAAAGTGGCTGAGAGCTTTAACTCTTGGATTGTGGATGACAGGTTTATGCCGATTACATCTTGTCTAGACGGAATTCGAGTAAAAGTAATGGAACAAATGAAAAAATAGGGGGAAGAATGTCATAAGTGGACTACTGTTTTATGCCCAATCATTGAGCAACGATTGTCAAAGTTATTTGAAGATGGGTTTGGATGGAATGCATATAGGTTTGCCGAAAATATTTTTGAAGTTAGATCTCCTATTTCACATCATGTTGATCTTGAAAAAAGATTATGTAGCTATAATCAGTGGAAAGTTACTAGTTTTCCATGTGCACATGTTGTTAAGTGTATGAATAAATCAAGGCCATCGGTATATGAATTTGTGGAATATTATTCTATAGCTAATGCTTTAGAGCTAGTTATGCACATGATATTAATCCAATTCCAACTGTTGGTAAGCCAATTGTTACTGAAGATGAAATTGTAATTAGACCGCCTAAAGAAATTCGAGGTGCTGGAAGACCTTCTATTAAAAGATATGGTGGCATTTCTTATTCTCAGAATAAGAGGAATAAATGCAGCAAGTGTGATCAATTTGGACATAACAAGAGGAATTACCAAGGTTCAAAGAAGATTTAAATTTGAATTTTATTTTTCAGTATTTTTTCCATTGGATATGTTACTATATACTTAGTATGTTGTGGTTATTTTTTATTGGTTATTGGGACATGTTACATGTTGAGTTGTTTTTTTTAATATAAATTTAACTTTTATTTCTAAATTTTATATTTCTGCTTTCATTTATTATGTTTTGTGGTTTTTTGTTTGAATTATGAAGTGATGTGTCTGTGATTGCTGGCATTTTATCACCTGTTATCATTTACATTAATTAAACTGGATAATGCTATATTAATTTAGCATTTTGTTTTGTATATTGTAAAAGTGATTGGCTGATTAGATTATTAGTTGTATAAAGTAAAAGTGGTTAGGTAACTTTATTAATATAAATTTTACTTGTATATGTGAAACTTATGTGTTTGCTTTCATTTTTTTGTGTGTGCATATTTTGTTTAAAATATGCACTGTTGTGTTTGTGACTGCTTGTATTTTATTATTTGCTATTTTCGATGTCATTTATAAAGACTAATTATGTGTTTTCTTTCGTTTTTTTGTTTTATGTATTTTATTTTTATAGCATGCATAGTTATGTTTTTTGTTTGTGGCGTGTTTTTACCAGCTATTTTCTACATTAATTCAACAGACTAATGCTATATTGATTTAGTGTTTCGTTTTTATGATGTTAAACTGATTGACTGACTTGATTAGTAGTTGTGTAATAATAAACTATGTGATGCTACTTTATGTGGTATTTGGGTAATGTCGAATGCTAATTTAATATGGCGTTTTCTGCTAATTAATTTTTGGAATATAGTTATTTTCTAAAACAATTATAGTATGGCATTTGAAGCTAATGCATACAATTACGTACACTATAAAATTTATTGATCAGTCTTTTATAACAATACACTTTTTTGTCAAAAAATTTTGTTTTGTATACATACATAAGTGCATAATTACATTTGTCATTTGTACATATTTTATATTTTATACTCGGCTAAAAAGTATATCTTGAATATAGATCAATTATCATTGATACTTTGTATTTTATCATTTTCATGATATGGGTACCCAATTAGGCCTTACGTCTAGATGTCTTTTACGTGTCATATGTATCAGATTAGGGCTTGCGTCCGAACGTTTTTTACATGTCATAGGTTCTCGCTCGGTTAAACGGTCCCTACTGAGTGCAAAATCGTTGTCGGACTACCCGATTAAGCCTTGTGTTCGTAAGTCTTTTACATTTCATAGGTACCCAGTTAGGCCTTGTGTCCGAATGTGTTTTACGTGTCAATGGCACCTACTCGGTTAAACAGTCCCTATTGGTTGTATAATTGTTGCTAGAGTACCCAATAAGGCCTTGCGTTCGGAAGTCTTTTACATGCCATAGGTACCCGATTAGGCCTTGTGTGTAGATGTGTTTTACGTGTCATTGGTACCCACTAAGTTAAACAATCCCTACTGGATGCAGAATCGTTGCTGGAGTACCCGATTAGGCCCTACGTCTGAATGTCGTTTATGTGTCATAGGTACCCAACTAGGCCTTGTGTCCGGAAGTATTTTACATGTCATAGGTACCTGATTTGGCCTTATGTCCGAATGTATTTTACGTGTCATGGGTACCTGCTAGATTAAACAATCCCTACTGGGTGCAGAATTGTTGCTGGAGTACCCGATTAAGCCTTGCATCCAGAAGACTTTTACATGTCATAGGTACCCGATTAGGCCTTGTGTTCGAATCTGTTTTGCGTGCCATTGGTATGTGCTCGGTTAAACACTGGTTGCAGAATCATTACTAAATGACCCGATTAGGCCTTGCGTCCGGAAGCTTTTTACGTGTCATAGGTGCCCAATTAGGCCTTGTGTCTGAATGTCTTTTATGTGTCATGGGTACCCTCTCGGTTAAACAATCCATATTGGGTGCAAAATCATTGCTGAAGTACCTGATTAAGTCTTGCATCCAGACGTCTTTAATGTGTCATACGTACCCGATTTGGCCTTATGTCCGGATGTGTTTTACATGTCATTAGTACCCGCTCGGTTAAACAATCCTTACTGATGCATAATTGTTGTTGAACGACCCGATTAGGCCTTGCGTTTGAAAGCTTTTCACGTGTCATAGGTACCCGATTAGGTCTTGTGTCCGAATGTCTTTTACGTGTCATATATACCTGCTCGGTTAAGCAATCCTACAGGGTGCAAAATCGTTGCTGGAGTACCTGATTAATTCTTGCATCCATAAGTCTTTTACGTGTCATAGTACCCGATTAGGCCATGTGTCCGGATGTGTTTTACATGTCATTAGTACCCGCTCGGTTAAACAATCCTTACTGGATGCAGAATTGTTATTGAACAACCCGATTATGCCTTGCATCCAGAAGCTTTTTACGTGTCATAGGTACCCGATTAGGCTTTGTGTCCGAATGTCTTTTACGTTTCATATATACCTGCTTGGTTAAGCAATCCCTACAGGGTGCAGAATCATTGCTGGAGTACCCGAATAAGCCTTGCATCTGTGAGTCTTTTACGTGTCATAAGTACCCTACTAGGCCGTGTGTCCGAATGTGTTTTACGTGTCATTGATTCCTGCTCGGTTAAACAATCCGTACTGGGTGCAAAATCGTTGCTGAACAACCCGATTAGGCCTTGCGTCTGGAAGCATTTTACGGGTCATAGGTACCCGATTAGGCCTTGTGTCTGAATATGTTTTATGTGTCATGGTACCTGCTTGGTTAAACAATCCCTGTTGGGTGCAGAATCATTGCTGGAGTATCCGATTAAGACTTGCATCTAGAAGCCTTTTACGTTTCATAGGTACCCAATTAGGCCTTGTTTTTGGATATGTTTTACGTGTCATTGGTACCCGCTCGGTTAAACAATCCTTACTGGATGCAGAATTATTGCAAAATGACCCGACTAGGCAGTGCGTTCGGAAGCTTTTTACGTGTCATCGGTACCCAATTAGGCCTTGTGTCCTAATGTCTTTTATGTGTCAAATATACCTGCTCACTTAAGCAATCCCTAATGGGTGCAGAATCATTGCTGGAGTACCCGATTAAGCCTTGTATCCATAAATCTTTTATGTGTCATAGGTATCCGATTAAGCCTTGCATCCAGATGTGTTTTACATGTCATTGATTCCTTCTCGGTTAAACAATCCATACTAGGTGCAGAATCCTTGCTGAACGACCCAATCAGGCCTTACGTCCGGAAGTTTTTTACGTGTCATAGGTACCTAATTAGGCCTTATGTCTGAATGTCTTTCACGTGTCATGGGTACCCGCTCGGTTAAACAATCCCTACTTGGTGCAAAATCATTGCTAGAGTACCCGATTAAGCCTTGCATCCAGAAGTCTTTTACATATCATAGGTACCCGACTAGGCCCTGTGTTTGGATGTGTTTTACATGTTATTGTACCCGCTCGGTTAAACAATCCTTACTGGGTGCAGAATCGATTCTGAACGAACCGATTAGGCCGTGCATCTGGAAGCTTTTTACGTGTCATAGTTACCCGATTAGCCCTTGTGTCCGAATATGTTTTACGTGTCATATATACTTGCTCGGTTAAGCAATCCTTACTGGGTGAAAAATCGTTGCTAGAGTATCCGATTAGGCCTTGCATCTAGAAGTCTTTTATGTGTCATAGGTACCCGATTTGGCCTTGTGTTCGGATGTTTTTTACGTGTCATTGGTACCCGCTCGGTTAAACAATCCTTACTGGATGCAAAATTGTTGCTGAACGACTCGATTAGGCCTTGCGTTCAGAAGCTTTTTACGTGTCATAGGTACCCGATTATGCCTTGTGTCCGAATGACTTTTACGTGTCATATATACCTACTCGGTTAAGCAATCTCCACTGGGTGAAAAATAGTTGTTGGAGTTCCCGATTAAGCCTTGTAACCAGAAGTCTTTTACTTGTCATAGGTACCTGATTAAGCCAAGTGTCTGGATGTGTTTTACATGTCATTGATTCCTGCTCAGTTAAACAATCCATACTGGGTGTAGAATCATTGCTGAACGACCCGATTAGGCCTTGCGTCCGGAAGTTTTTTACGTGTCATAGGTACCCAATTAGGCCTTGTGTCTGAATGTCTTTCACGTGTCATGGGTACCCGCTTGGTTAAACAATCCCTACTGGGTGCAGAATCATTGCTGGAGTACTCGATTAAGCCTTGCTTCCAGAAGTCTTTTACGTGTCATAGGTACCTGATTAAGCCTTGTGTCCGGATGTGTTTTATGTGTCATTGTACCCGCTCGGTTAAACAATCCTTACTGGGTCTAGAATCGTTGCTGAACGACCCGATTAGGCCTTGCATTTGGAAGCTTTTTATGTGTTATAGGTACCCGATTAGGCCTTATGTCTGAATATCTTTTACGTGTCATGGGTACCCACTCAGTTAAACAATCCCTACTGGTGCAAAATCGTTGCTGGAGTACCTAATTAAGCCTTGCATCCAGAAGTCTTTTACGTGTCATAGGTACCCGATTAGGCCTTATGTTCGAATGTGTTTTACGTGTCATTGGTACCCGCTCGGTTAAAGAATCCTTACTGGATGCAAAATTTTTGCTGAACGACCCGATTAGGCCTTGCGTCCGGAAGCTTTTTACGTGTCACAGGTACCCGACTAGGCCTTGTGTCCGAATGTCTTTTACATGTCATATATACCTGCTCGCTTAAGCAATTCCTACTTGGTGCAGAATCGTTGTTGGAGTACCCGATTAAGCCTTGCATCCAGAAATCTTTTACTTGTCATAGGTATCCGATTAAGCCTTGTGTCCGGATGTGTTTTATGTGTCATTGATTCCTGCTCCGTTTAACAATCCATACTAGGTGCAGAATCATTGCTGAACGACCCAATTAGGCCTTACGACCGGAAGTTTTTTACATGTCATAGGAACCCAGTTAGGGCTTGTGTCTGAATGTCTTTTACATTTCATTAGTACTCGCTCGGTTAAACAATCCCTACTGGATGCAAAATCATCGCTGGAGTACTCGATTAAGCCTTGCATCCAGAAGTCTTTTACGTGTCACAGGTACCTGATTAGGCCTTGTGTCCGGATGTGTTTTACGTGCCATTGTACCCGCTCGGTTAAACAATCCTTACTAGGTGTAGAATCGTTGTCGAACGAACAGATTAGGCCTTGCGTTTGAAAGCTTTTTACGTGTCGTAGGTACCCGATTAGGCCTTGTGTCCGAATATCTTTTACATGTCATGGGTACCGACTCGGTTAAACAATCCCTGCTGGGTGCAGAATCGTTGCTGGAGTACCCGATTAAGCCTTGCATCCAAAAGTCTTTTACGTATCATAGGTACCCGATTAGGCCTTGTGTTCAGATGTTTTTTACATATCATTGGTACCCGCTCAGTTAAACAATCCTTACTAGATGCAAAATTGTTGTTGTACGACCCGATTAGGCCTTGCGTCTGGAAGCATTTTACGTGTCATAGGTACCCGATTATGCCTTGTGTCTGAATGTCTTTTACGTGTCATATATACCTGCTTGGTTAAGCAATCCCTACTGGATGCAAAATCGTTGTTGGAGTACCCAATTAAGCCTTGCATCCAGAAGTCTTTTATATGTCATAGGTACCCGATTAGGCCTTGTGTCCAGATGTCTTTTACATGTCATTGGTACCCGCTCGGTTAAACAATTCTTGTTGGGTGCAGAATCATTGCTCAACGACCCGATTAGGCCTTTCGTCTGGATATGTCAATGGTATTAGCTTAGGCTTGAGTCCAGCAATCTTTTGAATCTCATAAGTACTCGCTTAGTTTTGAATCTTGTCGTACTTTAAAATCATTTAGATTGTTCTATCAACCATTATATTTTTGGTATAAATTGGTTATCAAAGGTACCCAACCAAGCTTGAGTTCGGTCGTCCTTTGAATATGGTAAATACTCGCTTAGGTTTGAGTTCGGATGTCCTTAACAGTCGTTTAAATTGTTCGGTTAACCATTTTTTTTGGTATAGTTTGGTTTTCAAAAGTACATGACCAAGCTCGAGTCCGACCGTCCTTTAAATCTCGTAAGTACCTGCTTAGGTATAAATCCGAATGTCCTTTACACTTGTTTGTATTGTTCGAGTAACCAATATGTTTTCGGTATAAATTGGTTTTCAGAGGTTTCTGCTTAGGGTTGAGTCCTGCCATCCTTTGAGTTTTGTACGTACTTGCTTAGGTTTGAATCTGGTTGTCCTTTACAATCATTTTTATTGTTCGGTTAACCAATATGTTCTCGGTATAAATTGGTTTTCAAAGGTGCTTGCTTAGGGTTGAGTCCTGCTATCCTTTGAATCTCGTATGTACTCACTTAGGTTTGAATTTGGTTGTCCTTTACAATCGTTTATATTGTTTGGTGTATATTTATTTGTATGGTTATCTGATTAGGTTTTGAATATTGTTTTCTTTTATATCTATACGTACCCGATTGAACTTGGAGTCTGAATGTTGTTTGCGTTTTTGGATTTGGTCGGTTGAATGAAATATTTTGGTTATAGATTCACTTATGGTTATTTTATTTAAATAATTTATTTTTATTTTAGATTGATATGAATAAACAATTAGTTATAAAAATGTTATTTGTTGTATCGTTTTTAATTTAGTATAAAGTAGATTCATTTATGATTATTTTGATTAAATAATTCATTTTTATTTCAGATTGGTATGCCTAAACAATTCTTTACAATAATGCTATTTGTTTATAGCACTTTAATTTATACATTTCATTAGGGGTGAGCATTTGGTTGGTTCGGCTTATCCAATGATGAAAATTGTCAATCCAAACTAAAACCGATAAAAATGAAAACTAAACCAAACCAACCAAGTTAAGTTTGGTTGGTTCGGTTGGTTATCCGATTTAACCGAACTAAAAATATTTTAGACCATATGATTGTAATATCAACTATAATTCGAAATAAATCATAAATATATAATTGGAGTATTATTATTTATGATTCTTATGCTTTCTAAAATTAATTTTGACACATGCAAGATGATAAAAATTTACTTGGAGAACAAATCTAACTTAAATTATTTATTATAATATTGATAGTTTTTAAAATATAATAAAAGTTCAGTTAATTTGGTTAAACCGATAACCAAACTAAATATTTTTCCAAACTGAATACAAACCGATTTAATTTCAAAACCAAACCAAACCGACCAAAGTAAATTGGTTCAGTTGGTTTATTTGGTTTAACCAAATAATGCTCACCCCTACATTTCATCACATAACATCAGACATAACCCAACCCACACATATAACAATTCTCCTAAACGATCACAGTCTCAAAGACATACGCATGACCCAACCCATACACATAACAGTAACCACCAAACCATCACAAAGATCTCAAAAAGCCAATATACAGTTTCCATAAAACAACAATTCTCCCAAAATTCTTATTGCACAAAAACATCAGACATAACCCAATCCGAACAACATGCTACAACCTGAATTTTCATTAAAAACAAGTCACAACCAATTCAGCTTCAACCACTATGTATTAAATTAAAACAGAGCAATTAACCATATGTAGGTATGAAATTTGTACAGGTACAATTCTGTTTGTACCATAATTTTTTAATCCGGGTTCAGCCACTACTTTAACATCAATTCAAATTACTAAAATTCAATTACAATTAGCAACTAAATGCCTAAATAGCAAATTCAAATTGAATAAAAACAGGCGCTACATCAACAATTATGTGTTTCCTTCGTTCACATTCTTTCTTCTTCACAGCGTTTTCAATATTTTATGGGGACGAGTTTGCAAAGTAACTCATAATATCCCAACTTCTTGGTGGGTCATTCAGTATGTTGAACACCATGTCAGCATGGAGAAGATTAATCGATTTCGTCCTTTTTTATATGCCTTCGGTAGATTTTTGTCAATGTCCAATATTTTGATGAATTTCATCACAAATAATGCACAGTTGGAACTGCAAAATAATAAATAAATAAGGATTGGTATACGAAATGTAATGCTATGATCATTTAGCTTTTTGCCAATGGATTATTTGGCAAAAACCATGTACTGTGTTCATGGCAGAAAGCATTCAGCATAATATTACTGTTTCGATGATAAGTAGTAGGAGGGAAAATGTATGTTGGTTTTTTCTATTATAATAATACTAAGGTTACTACATTAAGAATAAAACAAATATGCTATTACCAATTAGCATTTATATTTACAATTGAAATTGACATTATAAAGATTTCACTCTAACATGGTAAAAGGCAGTAGTGGTACAAAGATACGAAAAATGCAAGGTGTTGTATGGATATTTAAATAATAATAAGGTTCCTACCTTAAGAATAAAACAGAAATGATATTACAGTTTAGAATTTATATTAACAGTTGAAGTTGCGCATGTAAAGGACAATATGAAGGTGTTTTCACTGTATTATGGTAAAAGGCAGGCAGTAGTGGTACAAATATACGAAAAATGCAAGGTGTTGTATGGATATTTAAATAATAATAAAGTTCCAACCTTAAGAATGAAACAAAAATGATATTACAGTTTAGCATTTATATTAACAGTTGAAGTTGTGCATGTAAAGGACAATATGAAGGTGTTTTCACTATATTATCGTAAAAGGCAGTATTGGTACAAACATATAATGGTTTGAGCATTTAGTATCTATTAAAAAAAACTGCTAATGCTTACTTACGAGTCAAAATCTTGTTGTGGGCATGGTGGCTGTTTCATCTGCTTTATTCCAATATTTTTGTTTATAATGTTGTTTTCAGCCAACTTTTGACAGATGATTATTTCAATCTTTTTTCTCTGTATTAGAAAAAAATACATAGCTTTTTTCCAATATACATCCAAATATATATTCATATATGATAATAACAATCTTACCATTGTCAGAGCTTCCTTACAGTGTTTATTTGATACAGAGGTTGATCTTCTGGGCCTCAATGAATCATAGTGGTTCCATTGCATTTTAACATAGTCCAAAGTTAGTAAAGTCCAATGATTGATGTAATGCAAGGGAAGAATATGGTTTCTGCATATTCGTTTGTGACAATTTTTTGGACCATTGGGTTAACCAATGTTTGAACAACATTTTCAACATCTGTTTGTATGACATGCTGCAAATAAACATGCAAAATATTAATTTGTTTTCGATATTTACAATTTTAAAGTAAAAGTCATGATTGTACCGAATATGTAGTAGTGTTTGTATGTATTTGCATTTGAAGTAAACCAGTCAATAACCTGCATTATAAGAATAATGTTAGCTTAGTATATTATTTTAACATGGAATTTGCTTGTATATAATTTTGTTACCAGAATATTGCATTATATATAAATAATGCTAGGGGGAGATAGCATTTTATTACCAGTATGTTGTTTGATTAAAAAACATCATAATGCTATGATACTTTACCATTTTATTAACAGAAAATTGCTTAAATATAAAAATCAAAATGATAGGAGAGTTTTGCATTTTTGTAATAGCATGTTCACTACCCAATTAAAAATCAAAATGGTGGTGGAAGCTAGCATTTTTTGAACAACATTTTGTATTATCAAAAATATTATTATAATGCTAGCAAAATTTAGTATTTTTCAATCACCATGTTATTAAAAAAATCATAATGTTAGGAGAATATCATTTCATGAACAGTGTTCTGTTTATTTAAAAAGTTATCATAATGGTAGCAGAAAAAAGTCTTTTGGGAACAACATGCTGGTTTATAAAAAAAATTCCAAAATGCTAGTGAAGGCTAGCATTTTAAAAAATAACAATCACAATGCTACAAGTTAGCATCTTAGGAACAGAATACTGCTTAATAATTACAAATAACTACCTATTAAAATTTACATTTACCTGACCATCTGTAAATTTTTCAAATAGCAGTGCTTCTAGCATGGACTGTACAATCATTATCCCTGCTCTTTCGGTATTTCACCATGCTATCGTGCTATATTTATATTTTAATTTAAAAATATTAAAATAACAAAGATTCACTTAAATAAATTTAGATTTTAACGAGTACAAAAAACTTACTTTGTTTTGTCTCCGCATGCAAAGAATGCCCTGATTATGTTCTGTTTGTGTGAATCTAAGAGTTGTAATATCAGACTCTTTATAATATTTCTTTGGTGATATACTTTCCTTCTTGGAGAATATTTGTCGACATCCAGAGGCTATTCATCTTGAACTTCATCATCTGTACTGGCTTCTTCTTTCTCTTCTTCGACCAGTTCTTTCTCTTCTTCAGTTTCTTCGACTTTTGTATCTCTTTCGTCACTTCCATCTTCATCCTCATCTTCATTGCTTATTTTTTAATATCTACTTCACCATTGGTTTTATCTTCTTTTTTATTCTCCTCTTCATCACCTTCATCTTCATTCTCTTCATCATGTGTTTTATCTTCTCTTTTATTCTCTTCACTTTCTTCTTCATTCTCATTTTCTATTTCATCATTTTGTTCCTCAACCATTCCACTGCCTTTTTCATCGTTTTTGGTTTATTTGTGGTATACTACTTTATACTGAAATTGTGAATCAACTTTTGGCTTCCTCTTTTTCTCTTTTAATCTTTCAATCATTGAACTTGGTGTTACTTTTTTAAGCTACTGGCTTCTTCTTCTTACACCCTTCTCTTCTTAGTTTTCCACTTTTTTGTACTCTTCCCGAGTCTCATTATCTGGTGTGCTTAGAAGGTCGAAAGAAGAAGGGGTAAGTTGCTCTATAAACTTCTGAATAATCATATTTTTCTGTTCCTTATCAGATTCTTAGATCACTGATGTTAGCATGCGAATTTCTTTTTCTTTCTGAACTAATTCTTCTTCTCTTTTTTTTCTTAGCTCCTTTTCTTCCTCCAACTTTGTTTTCACATCCATCGGTTCATTCTCTAATTGTCTAATTTGAAAATTTTGCATTTCTATTTGTCTGTCTTTTTCATCCATTTCTAATCCTTCATCTTCACCTGCACTTGTAATCACTTTTATTTGCATAAGTGCTTTTTTTTCCGATTCATCAAGCAACATCTTCTCTTTAGATGTTATTTTCTTAATTCCAAGTGAAATCTGTAATCGGCGAACATAAGAAGCTTTTTAGTGATAAATTCATATATCATTTCGAATATTTTATAATGCTAGGATGTTCTAGCAAATTAATAAATACACATAAATAAACAAAAAATTATTTAGTGAAGTATGACTACAAGGTTTTCAGTGATAAAGGGATTTTTACAAAAACAATTGCATTATTGAAATGCTAACAACAACAAAATATTAACACTTGTTTATAATGCTAGTATCATTTAGCATTATATATCTACTGAATTATGACTTCATAACATAATGCATCAATTAAATCAGATTGTCATATATCATTTATGATCATAATATTAAATGCAAAACAAGCATACTGATGTTATCGGTTTTATTAAGCATGTTCTAGCATTTTTTACTCAGCTTATCATTTTACTATTTTATAATGCTAGGATGTTATAGCATATTAACAAATAACCTAAAAAACTGACAAAGAGTTTAAGTTCACTTTTTTTTAATTAATCAATATGACTGGTTTGCTATCCAAACTTTATAGTAAAAAATCAATTTCCAACAATGTTAAACTTAAAACAAGCAAACTATTGTTTTCAGTTTTATTATTTTAACATAATAGCATGTTCTAGCATGTTTTGTCTACTTCATTTCAGATGTTATCTTTTCTATTATTTTATAATGCTAGGATATTCTAGCATATTACTAATTACACATAAATAAACATAAAATTATTTATGTTAATCACAGGTAACTACTGTGTTTTCTATACAGATAAAATAGTTTACATTAATCACTGTTAACTATGTTTCCAGTATTAAACAGAAAATTACAAAAGCAATTGCATTATTAAAATTTTAACAACATAAAATATTATCATGCCTTTTTATCATCCATACTGGCTAGGATTTCTTTTGAGACAATGTTTTTCATTAAGTTTAGCGACCATTTTGCAAATCTTGGAGACTCGCTTATCCACTCTTTTCTTGGCTTAAGTATATCAACATGTTCACATAGAAAATACTAAAAAAAAGAAAAAATATTATTTAGAATAAATTATCATATGTCTTATCATACTGCATTAAATTTAATATTATGAAGAATAAATTATCATTGATTTTTTCTTACCAGCGGAAGAATGGAACAGCTAGACATATTTCTTGGTTTATCCTTGAAAAAGTTTAATGATTTAGTTAAATGATAATGAATACTTAATGGCTAAGGAATTTGATTCATTTTTTTTTTGGATCAATGGTGTATTGAAGATAACCCCAATTAAGCATTCTTTGATTTTCAGGGAAAAGAAATGTTATAAAGAGAAGAATAAGAATAAATCTTAGCAAATCATTTTCCTCTTCTGGAATTTCTTTTCATTTTCAATTTCTTTTCTTTTAATAACAAGATCTTTGGTTATATGATCTATGTTAATAAAAAAATTTGAAACAAACCTTTGACAATTTTCAGGGGTGCATGATAAAGACACTTTAGGTAATGGAAAAATATTTCTTCCATTTACAGGCAAACCAAAAATTAATGAAACATCTTTCGTTAATAATTTTAATTCCCCCCCCCCAATAGAAAACCATTCCTCCTCAATTGAATAACAACTGATTAAATCATCTAAAATTTTAGAAGATTTTCTAATTTGCTTTGCTCCAATGTTACTCGGGAAAAAGCATTTATAAATTCATAAAAAGGAGTCTGTTTTAAAAAAATTAATTGATTAATTGAAAAACCATTTTCTTATTTTTTTCAAGAATTTTAACCAATGATACTAGACTACATCGGTATTGAACAGTCTGCTTTTTCTTTTTTTGTCTCGCAGCTTTTTTTCACTTTTCCTTTTTCCATTCTCTGGAGAAGAATCTGATATTTCATGCAAGACAGAGATAACAAAACAATATAAAATTGCATTAAAATATAGAATTGTATTATAATACAATATTTAAGAAATCATTTTGTGCAATATAATGTTAGATTAATGTAGCATTTTCATACATCATAATGCTAGGTTAAACTGGCATTTTCATACAATTTTCAAGGGCTCGGCCACTCACTGTAGTGCTAGGTTAACCTGTCATTTTCATATGTTGGTTAAGGGATCGGTCATGCCATGTAATGACAGATTAACCTAGCATTTTCGTACAATTTTCAAGGGCTCGGCCACTCATTGTAGTTCTAGGTTAACCAGTCATCTTCATATGTTGGTTAATGGCTCGGTCATGCCATGTAATGACAAGTTAACCTAGCATTTTCATACAATTTTCACGGGCTCGGCCACTCGCTGTAATGCTAGGTTAACCTGTCATTTTCATATGTCGGTCAACGGCTTGGTCATGTAATGTAATGACAGGTTAACCTAGCATTTTTTTACAATTGTCATAGGCTTGTCCACTCGCTGTAGCGCTTGGTTAACCTGTCATTTTCATACGTCGGTTAACGGATCGGTCATGCCATGTAATGGCAGGTTAACCTGGCATTTTTGTAAAATTTTCAAGGCTCGGCTACTCACTGTAGTGCTAGGTTAAACTGGCATTTTCATATGTCGGTTAATGGCTCGGTCATGCCATGTAATGACAGGTTAACCTAGCATTTTCGTAAAATTTTCAAGGGCTTGGCCACTCGCTGTAGTGCTAGGTTAACCTAGCATTTTCATACATCGGTTAGCGGCTCGGTCATGCCATGTAATGACAGGTTAACCTAGCATTTTCATAAAAATTTCAAGGGCTCAGTCACTCGCTGTAGTGCTAGGTTAACCTGGCATTTTCATATGTCGGTTAGTGGCTCGGTCATGCCATGTAATGGCAGGTTAACCCAGCATTTTCGTAAAATTTTCAAGGACTTGGTCACTTGCTGTAGTGCTAGGTCAACAAGGCATTTTCATATGTCGGTTAACGGCTCGTTCATGCCATGTAATGACAGGTTAACCTAGCATTTTCATAAAATTTTCAAGGGCTCAGCCACTCGCTGTAGTGCTAGGTAAACTTGGCATTTTCATATGTCGGTTAACGGCTCGGTCATGCCATGTAATGACGGGTTAACCAAGCATTTTCTTAAAATTTTCAAGGGCTTAGCCACTCGCTGTAGTGCTAGGTTAACCTAGCATTTTCATATGTCGATTAACGGCTCGATCACGCCATGTAATGGTAGGTTAACCAAGCATTTTCGTAAAATTTTCACGGGCTTGGCCACTCGCTGCAGTGCTAGGTTAACCTGTCCTTTTTATATATCGGTTAACGGCTCGGTCATGCCATGTAATGACAGGTTTGTTGTATATAACGGTGTTGTATTTACAGTTATATGATTTTTGTTTGATGATAACAAACAAATATATTTTATTTTAAACTTGTTTGTTACCATACTGTTTTATATATACATCACAGACATGAATATAATATTTATATTTAAATAAAATACGACTGTACATAAATTCAAATATTCACAGTATTTTATTTAGATATAATATTTTATTTCAAATATTCAAACAGTACAATTTTTTATAACTCCACTTTTTTAATACATCACTGATATACATTTCAATTTAGATTTAGTTTCAATTATAAATCTCATATACATTCATTGACTGACATATACAAACACTGTCTTCTGTCTTTTGTCTTCACTGCTCACATTCAGTCTAGTCATCGTCCGTTTACCTGTCACATATGAAACACACACACTGTACACCGCAATAGAAACGAAACAGAACACATGCAAATATTAAATTTTATTTTTAAAAATTTATTTGCCTCAGAATTTCGGTGTGTTTCTCGTCATTTTCCATGAGTTGATCTTATATATAATTGTAGCACGAGCACGATATATGTATACACACACAAGTGTATGCATATACACATATTACATTGCAGGGACATGAAAATCATTCTGGATGAACTGCGTGTGCACACATTCATATGTACACACGTGTGCACTGCCTCGCCAATCTAGTGTGCAATTGAGGATCAGCCATATGGACCAACTCGACTCAGTGCAACAGACAAGCCACCATGGACATGCAAGTGTACAGCTCAAACGTATGGACAAGCATGGAAGATTAGTTTTTTTATATAACAGCAAATCTATGGCAGATCACATGCTCAAATCAGGTGTGGCAAACACACAAGATCAGTTCAAGCGTGCATGCCTAATTTGATGCAAAAGTGAAGTGATATACATGGAGCATGTACATTTGTACATAAGTTCAGTCAATTCAAACAGGTAAGAATGGAATACAATCAGTGTCAAGTGGATGTAGTCATGAACAGGGCTACAACAGCATAGTCATATACACAACATATCAGGATGGGGCTGTTACTTAGCATGGTCAAGGTGAGAAATTCACACAACAAAACAACGAGCTCAACAACAAAGCAAAATCAGCATGATCAAGTTTACAAAGTAGCTCATTTCAGCATGTATGGGTTAACTTGTCAAGAAAACATATATGTGTAGACAAGTGTGAACAGCATGCAAAAACTTTTCTAGATTTTTGACATCACAAGTTTTTGACAAGATTTCACAATGCATAATTCAAGCATATACATGATGTACATGATGCAAATCAGTGGGCTAACATGTCATGGCAAGCATATGGTGCAAATACTCATGGATGTATACACAGTAATGCATGAACACAAATCTGTTCAGCAGACATGGCAAACTGCTTACTCAAGTTGATGATGCAGGTTCAAATTATACAGTGTAGATAGCAATTAGAGCTCATGCATATGAGTTGTAAATTAACAGCATCAAACCATTGTGGACATAACAGGATGAATGTGGTCGAGCATAATACATGCAACATGAATTTTTTTAAGCAAGGAAAGTTTCTTTTTAAGTTACAATTTCATTTCCAGAATGATAGATTTACAATGAAAGAGCATGGCATATGTTGTTTTTTATGGAAACATATCAAAGCTAAATGAGCAAGAATCTCTCCAGCAATGACAGTTTGGTTTTGACTAAAATCGATGACATATTGACGAGATATCAATGGAGCATTTCCTGGGAAAGATTTCAAAATCAGTTTTAAATTGGGAAGGCGATTTCAATGATGTTATTTTTGTTTCCAGAATTAATAATCCTTTTGAAAATATTTCCAGAAATCACTCCAGAACCAATTCGAGGCATAATTGGCTAGCAATCAATCACGCAACATTTTAAAAACCGCCATTTCATTCAAGGAAACCAAAAGAGGAATCCATTCAAATCAGATCAATTCATCTAAGTGAAATCAGAGTCAATCTAGGGTTTCGATTAACCCTATTACTACACCAATTACATCACTGGAAAACATAGGAAAACCCACGCAACAAATATTTCAAAAGAAAATCTGAATCAATTCAAAATACTCACTGTTTTTTCGATCGGAATACCCAAAATGATTAACACAAGCCGTTCGATGAGAAGTAATACTCCACGAAGATCATCAAAGAACGAAGTTCCTGATTTTACATGTTGCGATTTGGGTGATTCTGCAAAACCCTAGCAATTTCACATCGACGCCGCCATTTTTTATTCCAAAAGGGAAATGAACGGGACAAAGCAAAAGAAGGGTAGAACCATCTTTTAAAAGGGGCCTGCCAAGATTACAAAGGGGATGACCCTATTTCTAATTCTAGACTTTTAATACTAAGGTTTTGTTTTTATTGTTTTTTTTTCATTCTCACTTGTAAATCATCCGAAACAGTTTCTAGAATTATGTAAAAATCTAGGGGAAACCAGTTAGGTGTTTAACTAGCAGTTTACTAGAGTCTATAAAATCTAGGGTTATTGGTTACAGGGTCGTAATCAGGGGAAATCTGATTTAGGGGATTAGATCAGTCTAGGGTTTTGAGCGTAGGATTAGAATTGGAGCAGGGTTTGCGTGTGTACATGGTCTTGTATGTGGGATTTGTTCTATCACCTAGTAGAAACATTAGGAATGCAGCAGTTGGCAAGGTTTTTCCGAAGCTGGGAATCTCTTATGTCATTTACTTTCTGCATTTCTATTTCTGCTATATTTTGTGATCTGTGAATATTTTAACATTTTGCGAAAAGTTAATAAACCCTTTTCACCCCCCTCTAGGGTTAATCTAGATCCAACAAGTGGTATCGGAGCATGTATTTCCTTTTACTCTAGAGAAATGGTGAATCCTAGTTGTCAGTCCTATGAGAGTCAGTCTAGTTGTATTCCATCTATTTTTAATGGTATAGATTTTTTGAATTGGAAATTAGAAATGGAGTTATATTTAAAATCTGTTGATGTTAAATGTTGGGATACTGTTGTTAGTGGATTTGATGTGGTTAGTTGTAACGACCCGGAATTTTGGGCCGAATTTAAATTTTTTATTTTAATCATTTTAATGGGTCTTTAATATTTAAAATAACTTATTTTATATAATAACGACTATAAATTTATTTTAATCGAAGTTAAAACGAATTAATTTTATTTAAATTATAAAAGGAGTTAGAAATAGCGCGGCAGTTTTAAAATTTGAATTTTAACTTTGACTGACTGTACAGGATGCGAAATAAATCGGATTTTAGCGAAACCAAAAATATTAGAATCTATTTAAAAATATCTTTCCAACGAATCCGAAAAATTGAAATTTCATCGCGGGAATCAAAAGTTATGCCCAAATCAAGATATCAGAAAAACACGGGAAAGTTTATATATGTAGGACCCAAAACGCTACTTTTTACATACAAATGAATTTGGACTCGAAACCACTTCCATTGAGTACAAAATGATGTTTTTGCATTGAAAAAGTATAAATACTTATATATTTTGAGTTTCGGAAATTATTCATATAAAAATATATTTTTAAATATAAAATATATACGCCTTGAAAAGTGAAGTTTTGCAAACGGTCTTCAAATTCAACGAAATTAATTTTGTTGGGTTCGTATCGTCAAAACAAAGCTAGAAATGATTTTTCTGGAATTTTTAGAATTAATATGTAATTATAATTGATTTTTCAGTGAAAACGGTCAATTTTCAAACTTTAAAAATTCATTATTAATTCATACGGACTGGGAAAATGACGAAACTAGTTTCTTTAAATCCGTAATGTCAAGGAATATTTATGTTTCAATTTTCAATTACAATGGAATTCGTAAGTGTTAACACGAATTTTTAAAACTACGAAAAGCGGACAAAAAAATGTATTAATATATGTACATAAGGGTAATTGGGCCTAATTGAGTTTATAACCTACCTATATATTATCCTTTAACAGCCATTAGCTGAACTCTAAGCATAACATAGCCACCTTCTTCTTCCTCTATTTCATGGCGGCTCCCTCCTCTAAAATTTATTTTGTAAATTAGCCCCTGAAAAAAAAAATTTATATCTCTCAATCAGAACAAAATCAGACCAAACCCTTTCTGGGTTTTGTTCATCTTCTTATCCTCTATCTACCACGAAAAATTCAAGACCTATCGTCGCACGGATTCGCTGGGATGTAGCTTGAAAGACAGAAAGCTGATTTCGGTTATTTGTTCGCTGCGGGCCCCACGAAGAGAGATAGGTCGAGCGACTTTAGGCAGTGGTAGAGGGGAAGCATACGGTTCTTTTGGCGGTGGTGGCATTGTCTCTGGTGGCCGGAGTTGGCCGGAATGTCAATTTTACTGGAGGGGTGCTGAAAACAGGAAAGTCCCAAAAATGAGCAATTTCACGTCGATCCGTGCATTTTCAGTCGAAGTGACCCAAACGGAAGTTGTTCGGGAGGTCGAGATCTAGCTACTGAAAAAAATTGGTGGCATTTGGAGTAACGAGGCGGTCGCAACACTGAGATGAACGAAAACTGCATTTTTCCGTTCAACTGCAGATCGTGGACCCCACGTGGCGAACTGGAGGGGGGACCACCAGGCGTGGAAAGAGGGGGAGAAGCCGGAGAGAATATCGCTGGTTTCGTGCAATTCCGACTTACGGTTTGGCCGTGGCAAGCATTTTAAGTTCAGGGTGCTGTTGGAAAAAAAAAAGGTTAAGGGCTTAAACGCGAAACATTTATTTAATTTTATGTTCAATGTTTATAACGCGATATCTATCACATACGAGGTCGAAATCTGACGATTTCAGATCCCATGGAATCGTGGCGACGAGATCTTCGCAATGACACTAACTACGTTCAATTCTGAACAAGTTGAAAATTTGGGTAATTTTTACCATTTAAATTAGTGAAAATTAGCCTCACATCCTTAAAATTAAGGTTAATTAGGCTCACATCCTCCCCTTTGTAAACATATAAATTTCATCCCTGTTTTTAAAATAGCGCCTAATAATTTCCAATTTTGCCCATATTGATATCTGCGACTTTAATTTCGGATCTGGTTCGATATTTCTTATCTACGAGTAAATTTTTAGGGTGAGTTTTTTTGTTCCTAATGGCGGCTGATTCGTTGTTAGGATTTTTAATCGTTCAACTTTTACAAAGAAGGTCGGGCTTGCTGGCCAGGGAGAAGGCGGAGAGGAGGTCGGGCGGTGGGGCCTAGGGTGCTGGAGGCGGTGGGGCCTAGGGTGCTGGAGGCGGTGGGTTTTCAGATGGGGCTTGGGTTTATTCGGGCGTTGGTGGCTTGGATTCGAAGGAGAGAGGCAAGAGAGAAGCGGAGGAGCGAGATCGGAGGGAGGAGGTGTCAACGGCGGCGGCGTGAGCCAGTGGTGGCGATGTATGTAAATTTTTTGTTTATATGCATTCTAATTTTCATGTAATTTTAGTTTCTATTTGTTTGAGTGCTTGATGATCAGTTTTGTACATCATTATTCATTTAGTTGTATTGAGTTCATATTACAGGTTTACTGGAATTTTTTTTTTAATATAGTTTGTGCAAATATTCTTAAAATTTTCATATAAGTATGCATATATTTCTATTATTTGCGTATATGAATGCATATAGTTATAATTAACTGAATTTCTTTTTGTACTTTTGTTTGATTAATGCATATTAACCTGTTATTTTTTTTCCCATCCAGTGGTCCTGCATATATTGGTGTATCGGTGATGTAGACGATTGTAAAAGAAAATTTAAATTTCAAAGGCGACTTTCTTAATTTTAATGTTGATTGAAAAAAAAAATATCAAAATCATGCTTATGTTCTAGAAATTTGCATAAATGTACACATATATTCTGTATATGTGCATACTTATGTACTTCTCTTTTTGAAATTATGTTTGCAATTTTTTATCAAACAATACCAAAAACAGATATAAAAATATAGTCAATGTATCCAAGTGTTCTGTACATATTTACTGATGTAGTACATGTAAATGTTCTGTATTATTTTTTGATGTAGTGTATGTAAAAGTTATGCAGTATATTTCTATATATGTATGCTGTTATTTCACTTAGTTGCATAAATGTATGCAATTTTATGTAATATTTGTATCTAATTGTTTAATTTTCCGTAAAAAAAAAAAAAAAAAAAATCTGAGACAACAGACTTACAACCGTGTGATATCACCAATTTTGTAAAAATATTTGCATTAGTCGCATAAATATAACATTAATCTGATCAAAACTGGTAAGATGAAAATATAACATTAATCGCATAATATACTAACTTAACAAAAAATTTCAAATAATCAGTCACAATAACGTGCAAATAATCATTATAATTGCACAAAATGATGAAACAAATTCAGGAACATAGCGAATAAAGCATTCTATTATAATAATACCATACAATTATGCTAATATATTGAATAAATGTATCCAAGTGTGCAAATTTTACGAACATAGTCAAAAAAATCTACAGTCAGTCATAATAACATAAAACTATTGATCAAAAAACATTAAATAACAAAGTAGAATACTTTTATTCAACTTTTAAAAATATAAGCAATTAATAATGCATAGTCACGACACAAATTTTACAAAATGCATACAGTAAATGTGTATACGTTCGAAATCTTATTGATACTTGCATAAATATATGCACCTTTTCTTTAAACTTTGCACAAAATTGTGCAAAATATTACTTAAATAATGCATACAGTAAATATCTATACGATCGAAATCTTATTGATACTTGCATAAATATATGCACCTTATCTTTAATCTTGCACAAAATTGTGCAAATATTACTCAAATAAACAAGCAAGCATTTTTATTTTTTTGTTAAAACTACAACTGTGTGATATCTTATAAATTAAATTTACACAAATGTGCATATCTGTATGTTTCTTTGTATCAAGCAATCAGAAAAACATAATATAGAATATATGTATATATGTATGCATATATCTAGAATATATGCATATAAATATGCAGATTTTATTGAAATTTTGCTGAATTGCATATAAATGCATACAGTAAATATGTATACGTTCGAAATCTTATTGATACTTGCATAAATATATGCACCTTTTCTTTAAACTTTGCACAAAATTGTGCAAATATTACTTAAATAATGCATACAGTAAATATCTATACGATCGAAATCTTATTGATACTTGCATAAATATATTCACCTTATCTTTAAACTTGCACAAAATTGTGCAAATATTACTTAAATAATGCATACAGTAAATATCTATACGATCGAAAGCTTATTGATACTTTCATAAATATATGCACCTTATCTTTAATCTTGCACAAAATTGTGCAAATATTACTTAAATAAACAAGCAAGCATTTTTTTTTGTTAAAACTACAACTGTGTGATATCTTATAAATTAAATTTACACAAATGTGCATATCTGTATGTTTCTTAGTATCAAGCAATCAGAAAAACATAATATATAATATATGTATATATGTATGCATATATCTAGAATATATGCATATAAATATGCAGATTTTATTGAAATTTTGCTGAATTGCATATAAATGCATTCAAACATTTAATTCTTAAGCGTACTTGCTTACAGTCATACAGAACGAAAAAAACAATTAGAATAATAACTTTTTTCGCTATTTCTTGTACTTGAATATGTCGACAGCAAAGCAAAACAGGACGATTTTGATTTTTATTGATCCAGAGTCTTTCAAAATCGTGGAATTTGGGTTTTGAGCGAGCTAGAAGGAGCGATCGGACTGAGTAAATGTCGAGTAATCGCTGTTGGATTGATCGACGGTTTTGCAGATTTTTAGGTTTAGGGTTTTCAGCGATATGATAGGAGCGGTAGACTGAGTTCTTTTTTTTTAGCGAGATGATTTGAGCGAGATGATAGGAGCGATAGCTGCGTAAGGGTACAACAGGAATCTTTTGAGCGGAAGTTCAAAAACAGGGACGTATTTTTTTTTTTTTATCACCGGGTTTTTTTAATAATTTGAAACTTAATAGGGACCTGTAAAAAACGCACCCTTTAAATTAATTATTTAACTTGGTCAAACTTCGAAAATTCATATCTTTTTGATACGAACTCAAAATCGCACGAAACAGGATTTGCTGCGATCGTGGCATCGAGAGCTTTGCGTAGACATCAATTTTGTCAACTTTAGAGCATGTTGGATTTTGGGCTAAAAATTGGGCCCAAACCGTCTATTACAACCCGGCCAAGGTGAGAACTTTTATCTCACTCAAATTTCTGAATAATTATTTATTTTTAGTTAACTGTGTTGAAATTGTTTGTTGGAATGAATATTGAGTTGGATGAATATTGTGAATTGTTTAACATTTGAAATATGTGAGTACGGCGAATAATGTTATGTCATTTATGATATTTAAAATTTGTTGACACTGCCATAACAAGTTTTCTGACTTGTCTATGTTGATTAGATGATCAATTTCCACACATCGTCCAAAAAGCACAATTAATAATGTATTATCTGAATTTTTGTTGGTTGAAATCCCACACGTGTCTTGGGTTGATATTTGAATACACGTCACCCTTGTATTTAGTTATAAATTGCACTTTGGCTGTTATGTGAATGGTTGACATTATTATGGAATAAGTGTGATGTTTGAAATCCGTGTAATCAAATTACATGGAAATTGTGTGAGTCTCATTCCAATTTTGAGTTAAAGAATATTATAATCCAATATTCAATTAAAGGAGCCAATGGATGGTTTCCATGTTTTCAAAAGGGAAGGTATGTATTGTCAAAGTTACAATAAAAAGAGTGATTTGGAAAGATAACATTTTTATTAGTAAAAAAATTACAATAAAAGATTAGAATTAAAAAGATACCCTTTTTAATTGTCAACGTGTTAAATTAAGAAGATTTGTTGCAAAACTGAACATTTTGAAAAGATTAATATTATTGTTATCAATTTTGAATTAACGAATATTTTAATTTATACTCAATTAATGGAATTAATTGGCATTGATTTAAATAGATTATATCTTTATTGTTTAAAAGTTATAATAAAGGAGATTTAATTATAAAGATTACATATTTACTGTCCACATGTTAAGATAAGAAAGTTTGATTTCGAAATTTGAACGTTTTGGAAAGATTACATTTATTCGTCATTATGTGGCAATAAATAGATTTGATTTCAAAATAAGACATTTTGGGAAGATTATTATTAATTGTTATAATAATATGGAAAGTTCAGACATTTATAAAGATTTGAAAGGTAAGTTAAGACATTTGAAATCACGTCATTTTAGAATTAAAGAATATTTAAAATTAAGATTCTTTAATGGAAAGGATATTTTCAAAGAGTGTGTTTTAGAAAAGTTAATTATAATTATAAAATTATAATTGTACTTAGGCACGAGGTCAGGTCACATTTGTGGTGGAAGTCTGCCCGGAACCAACCGGCTTATCCAGCAGCCACAAATATTGGGCCTAATGTGAGAGGTCCAAGTGCGCAAATACGAATTGGGCCATGACACGAGGTTAAGCCCAACTTGTGGGATAAGTCTGCCCGGAACCAACCGGCATATCCAGCATCCACAAGTCGTAGGCTTAATGTGAGAGGTCTGGCCCAGTGTAAAATATAAATGAATAAGATAATGGATTGAGCTATTTAATCTGTTTTAAATAGCAACACCATTTTAACCCGAATGTGTTTATCGATTTATTTTATACATTTTATAATGCATGTTTTAAAGAGCTAATTCCAAAATAAATATTTTGGAAATAATATTATTTTAATATGATAATAGATAGAATATTCAATTTGGATTTAAAATTGAAATAAAAGTTGGAATCGTTTTATAAACGAATTTATAAACATTTTAGAATAAAGTTTGAAAGGAAAATATTACATTTTTCAATGTAATAAAGTTGAAATGAAAATATTACATTTTTCAATGTAATAAAGACTGAATTGAAAATAAAGTTGAAATGAAAGTATTACATTTTTCAATGTAATAAAGTTGAAATGAAAACATTACATTTTCCAATGTAATAAAGATTGAAATGAAAATATTACATTTTTCAATGTAATAAAGGTTGAACTAAAAAGATTACATTAAAAAGATTTCATTTTTATTTAAGATTGATTACATTAGAAAGAATACCTTTTTTTTAGTTAATTTGTTTCAAAAGAATGAAAAAGATTCATTTTAATGTAAATATACGTTTCAATGTAAAAGAATGAGTGATTTATTTATTTTAATAAATTAATTAAAATAAATAAAAGGATTAAAGTGGTTTTAATAAAACCAAGATTTTCCAGTACATATATTGGAATGGATTGGAATGGAAATAATCTTCGGATTATTTCAGTATTGGATTTTGTGATTATACGGATATTATTGTGGGAATTTGGAAGATATTAATATCGTTTTTCCCAATTTGATATACGTTAATTTTCAGAATTTGATATTGAACATAAATCGATATAATTTCTATTCAAAGCATGATATTTAATATCAGATTAAAATTTGGGTTTGTCGTGAATAGTGTCTTAGATAACACTGTTCTTAAACCCATTTAGGAAAGAATAAATCTTTTAATTAAGATTTAAATAAGATTTCCAATTATTAAACATAATTGAAATTAAGTGAAACTGACTTTTGGGTTAATTGCGAACAATGTTTTTAAATGACATTAGTTCTTTAAACCCGATTGACAGGGAAATTTAGATTGGTAATTCATAAATGTTTTAACTAAGATTTAGTGAAATATTCTAAAGAGAAGTTTCAATTTAACATATTAAATTGAAATACGATTTTGGGTTTATTGTGAACGATGTTTTTAAGCAACATTTGTTCTTTAACCCAGTTAAAGGCAAGATTATTTCTTGAAAGTTAAATAATCATTAAATAATGATTCTTGAAGATTAAAACTAAATATAGTTTTAATAAATCTTTAATTGGATTGAATGAGGATAAAAGTAATTAAATTTACTTAATTCAAGAAATGAACGATAATGGAGTACCACTAGTTTTACTCCAAGCGGTAGTTAAATCTTTAATTAGATTTGATCGACAAAACGGTAATTAAGTTTACCGTAACACATTGGGTATTAGATATGGAGTACCACCAGTTCCATGGTTTATGTAGGTTGGGAATGGGATATTAATTAATGATTACTTCGGTAAGGCGTTAATCCCGACTAGTTGAATAAACCTTAATTTGGTTTAAATTAAAATCAAAGAATACTCTTGATTGGAATGAGGCGTTGGTTGTGTTTTAAAGCACATGATTATAAATTACGCAAATTATTCAGAAAGATCGGGTTTAACCCATTCTGAATAATTAATACGACGACTGAAGATCGATGATGAAGACGGTTATTGAAGACCGGGAAATTTCCATATCGAATGGATGATTATTGATATCTTGATTGGACCGTACACCCAAAATGAGGGAAAAATTGGTGATCATTCAGACGTATTTGGAGATCTACCGGATATGGTTTAGTTCAGACCCAGAACGGACTGATAAATGGATTGTGTGTCTGAAATTGTATTCATTTATATTGTATTCGTTGATCTCTATTTAATATATAGCTGTTTGGTGGCGGAGAATTTATTCTCTTGCTTAACACCCTGTTATATATCGATAGATGAATCAATGATATGGCATGGTCTGATAATGTGGCATGCTAAGATGCATATGATCAAGGCTTTTATTGAAAATCAGAGCCTTGTGGATGAAGACCAAAGCATAGCTTTTATATAGCGCCGCTTTGGATACAACGTGACTTCGCGGGCCTCACACACCACGGTATGATGGTGAACGATTTGTTTGATAATGTTCGGTTTGACCAATATACTTTATACGGATTTGGGGTCGGCCGATGGGCTAGGGTGGTCGCTCCACCCTAGAAGTGGGATAGGTCATTTCAGCCGAATCTCATGAGGATAGATTAGATTACTGCTCATCCAAAGTGCGTAGTATATGTATTTCGGTGTTTTCTCTTTCCGAGACGTAAGCCGTGGAGATACATTCGCGATTGATCTTTTGAATCAGTAGCCATCATGATGGAATCCAATTTTCCAATACGATCTTACGGTTTTTAGTTGTATAATTATATGGTGACATAACATATTATGCCGCTTACATAACATATTATGCCACCTAATTTTGATACTTTTATATTCGAAATTGTTTTCTACATTATGCACTCATAGTATAAAAGATGAATTTCGCGTATTAAGCATTTTTGTCCATTATAAAGAAAAACTCTATCCTTCGGCGTACGTGCAAGGGATTGAGTCTTATAACGGTTTCATTTTTCTAAAAAGCATTTCATTTATGCACTGGCATTCTTGGGAGGAAACCCGTTCCGCGAAAGTGGCGTGGTCCCTTGATTTACCTAACTTTAAAAATTAAAGTTAATAATTGTTTTTGAGTTCTCACACCAGTCCCATCACTGGCCTGGAGTTTATTGTTCTAACCTAAACTCTGGGTGCCCATATTTTCCACACGGGCAGCTAGTAGTTTTGGTTTGCAGATATTATATTCACAGGATCCTGGTCTATTGCTGGAGCGATATTCGGAAGGCTCTGTATCCGTGTATTTCTTTCAGTTGTGTTTTGTATTATTTTTCCGCTGCTATTTAAATGTAATTTAAACTCTGATATTATTGTATTTCCAATGTATATTATTATTCATACTCTGGAAAATTCTTGTACTCCGAAGTAATTGTTGTAACAGCAATAAAATGTTCTTCTGTTTTGTGTTCTGATATGTATGGTTCTCAAAGCAATCCGGCTTTCCTTTACGGGGAAGTTTGGGTCGTCACATTTGGTATCAGAGCTTTGGTTTACAGAGCTCGAGAACAAAACACATTAGAACCGAACGAAAGAATTCATCAGAGATTGGATTAGTAATATCCAATAAGAATAACTCGTTAGAGATTGGATCAGTAGTATCCTAGAACGAGTGTGAAGAGTATTATTTTCTTTAAAATAAAAAAGAAAACAATTTTAATATTTTGAAATTTTTTATCTTAAAAATACGTATTTGATATGTTATTTTATTTTCTTTGGATAATCGAGTATATAAAGATTTTGAAGATACGAGTAATTAACGGATATTCGAAGTTTTAATATACTGGATAGATATAGAATCACACTCTAGTCGCCCGGGGATAATCCTGATGATGACAGCTGCATCATCAGTATTTATGTTCGAGTAACGAAGGTGGAATGTCTATATATTTCCAATTGACTGGTATGAGAACCAAAACTAGATAGGGTTATTTGCTGTGATTTGCACTAAAAATATGATTTTTATCTGTATATATTAAAGCTATATATGTTTGAAAAGTTAATCACCTAATCGACTGCTGGTTGTGATGTTTGATTATTAGTTTAACTAATAAAATTATTGAAATGGTAATTAACAAAACCAATATATAATAGAATGATACATTCAACTAGATTAAATTCGATATTGAACTGAATTGAAAATTTATTAGAATGAAAATTGAGTTAATTAAGTAAACGACTTTTAGCTTCATTCCTTTTTGAGGACAAAAAGTTCTTAAGTGGGGGAGATTGTAACGACCCGGAATTTTGGGCCGAATTTAAAAATTTTATTTTAATCATTTTAATGGGTCTTTAATATTTAAAATAACTTATTTTATATAATAACGACTATAAATTTATTTTAATCGAAGTTAAAACGAATTAATTTTATTTAAATTATAAAAGGAGTTAGAAATAGCGCGGCAGTTTTAAAATTTGAATTTTAACTTTGACTGACTGTACAGGATGCGAAATAAATCGGATTTTAGCGAAACCAAAAATATTAGAATCTATTTAAAAATATCTTTCCAACGAATCCGAAAAATTGAAATTTCATAGCGGGAATCAAAAGTTATGCCCAAATCAAGATATCAGAAAAACACGGGAAAGTTTATATATGTAGGACCCAAAACGCTACTTTTTACATACGAATGAATTTGGACTCGAAACCACTTCCATTGAGTTCAAAATGATGTTTTTGCATTGAAAAAGTATAAATACTTATATATTTTGAGTTTCGGAAATTATTCATATAAAAATATATTTTTAAATATAAAATATATACGCCTTGAAAAGTGAAGTTTTGCAAACGGTCTTCAAATTCAACGAAATTAATTTTGTTGGGTTCGTATCGTCAAAACAAAGCTAGAAATGATTTTTCTGGAATTTTTAAAATTAATATGTAATTATAATTGATTTTTCAGTGAAAACGGTCAATTTTCAGACTTTAAAAATTCATTATTAATTCATACGGACTGGGAAAATGACGAAACCAGTTTCTTTAAATCCGTAATGTCAAGGAATATTTATGTTTCAATTTTCAATTACAATGGAATTCGTAGGCGTTAACACGAATTTTTAAAACTACGAAAAGCGGACAAAAAAATGTATTAATATATGTACATAAGGGTAATGGGCCTAATTGAGTTTATAACCTACCTATATATTATCTTTTAACAGCCATTAGCTGAACCCTAAGCATAACATAGCCACCTTCTTCTTCCTCTATTCCATGGCGGCTCCCTCCTCTAAAATTTATTTTTCAAATTAGCCCCTGAAAACAAAATAATTTATATCTCTCAATCAGAACAAAATCAGACCAAACCCTTTCTGGGTTTTGTTCATATTCTTATCCTCTATCTATCACGAAAAATTAAAGACCTATTGTCGCACGGATTCGCCGGGATGTAGCTTGAAAGAAAGCTGATTTCTGTTATTTGTTCGCTGCGGGCCCCACGAAGAGAGATAGGTCGAGCGACTTCAGGCAGTGGTAGAGGGGAAGCATACGGTTCTTTTGGCGGTGGTGGCATGGTCTCAGGTGGCCGGAGTTGGCCGGAATGTCAATTTTACTGGAGGGGTGCTGAAAACAGGAGAGTCGCAAAATTGAGCAATTTCCCGTCGATCCGTGCATTTTCAGGCGAAGTGACCCAAACGGAAGTTGTTCGAGAGGTCGAGATCTAGCTACTGACAAAATTTGGTGGCATTTGGAGTAACGAGGCGGCCGCAGCACTAAGATGAACGAAAACTGCAATTTTTCGTTCAACTGCATATCGTGGGCCCCACGTGGCGAACTGGAGGAAGGGACTACCAGGCGTGGAAAGAGGGGGAGAAGCCGGAGAGAATATCACTGGTTTCGTGCAATTCCGACTTACGGTTTGGCCGTGGCGAGCATTTTAAGTTCAGGGTGCTGTTGAAAAAAAAAGGTTAAGGGCTTAAACGCGAAACATTTATTTAATTCTATGTTCAATGTTTATAACGCGATATCTATCACATACGAGGTCGAAATCTGACGATTTCAGATCCCATGGAATCGTGGCGACGAGATCTTCGCAATGACACTAACTACGTTCAATTCTGAACAAGTTGAAAATTTGGGTAATTTTTACCATTTAAATTAATTATTTAACTTGGCCAAACTTCGAAAATTCATATCTTTTTGATACGAACTCAAAATCGCACGAAACAGGATTTGCTGCGATCGTGGCATCGAGAGCTTCGCGTAGACATCAATTTTGTCAACTTTAGAGCATGTTGGATTTTGGGCTAAAAATTGGGCCCAAACCGTCTATTACAGCCCGACCAAGGTGAGAACTTTTATCTCACTCAAATTTCTGAATAATTATTTATTTTTAGTTAACTGTGTTGAAATTGTTTGTTGGAATGAATATTGAGTTGGATGAATATTGTGAATTGTTTAACATTTGAAATATGTGAGTATGGCGAATAATGTTATGTCATTTATGATATGTAAAATTTGTTGACACTGCCATAACAAGTTTTCTAACTTGTCTATTTTTATTAGAAGATCAATTTCCACACATCGTCCAAAAAGCACAATTAATAATGTATTATCTGAGTCTTTGTTGGTTGAAACCCCACACGTGTCTTAGGTTGATATTTGAATACACGTCACCCTTGTATTTAGTTATAAATTGCACTTTGGCTGTTATGTGAATGGTTGACATTATTATGGAATAAGTGTGATGTTTGAAATCCGTGTAATCAAATTACATGGAAATTGTGTGAGTCTCATTCCAATTTTGAGTTAAAGAATATTATAATCCAATATTCAATTAAAGGAGCCAATAGATGGTTTCCATGTTTTCAAAAGGGAAGGTATGTATTGTCAAAGTTACAATAAAAAGAGTGAATTGGAAAGATAACATTTTTATTAGTAAAAAAATTACAATAAAAGATTAGAATTAAAAAGATACCCTTTTTAATTGTCAACATGTTAAATTAAGAAGATTTGTTGCAAAACTGAACATTTTGAAAAGATTAATATTATTGTTATCAATTTTGAATTAATGAATATTTTAATTTATACTCAATTAATGGAATTAATTGGCGTTGATTTAAATAGATTATATCTTTATTGTTTAAAAGTTATAATAAAGGAGATTTAATTATAAAGATTACATATTTACTGTCCACATGTTAAGATAAGAAAGTTTGATTTCGAAATTTGAACGTTTTGGAAAGATTACATTTATTCGTCATTATGTGGCAATAAATAGATTTGATTTCAAAATAAGACATTTTGGGAAGATTATTATTAATTGTTATAATAATATGGAAAGTTCAGACATTTATAAAGATTTAAAGGTAAGTTAAGACATTTGAAATCACGTCATTTTAGAATTAAAGAATATTTAAAATTAAGATTCTTTAATGGAAAGGATATTTTCAAAGAGTGTGTTTTAGAAAAGTTAATTATAATTATAAAATTATAATTGTACTTGGGCACGAGGTCAGGTCACATTTGTGGTGGAAGTCTGCCCGGAACCAACCGGCTTATCCAGCAGCCACAAATGTTGGGACTAATGTGAGAGGTCCAAGTGCGCAAATACGAATTGGGCCATGACACGAGGTTAAACCCAACTTGTGGGATAAGTCTGCCCGGAACCAACCGGCATATCCAGCATCCACAAGTCGTAGGCTTAATGTGGGAGGTCTGGCCCAGTGTAAAATATAAATGAATAAGATAATGGATTGAGCTATTTAATCTGTTTTAAATAGCAACACCATTTTAACCCGAATGTGTTTATCGATTTATTTTATACATTTTATAATGCATGTTTTAAAGAGCTAATTCCAAAATAAATATTTTGGAAATAATATTATTTTAATATGATAATAGATAGAATATTCAATTTGGATTTAAAATTGAAATAAAAGTTGGAATCGTTTTATAAACGAATTTATAAACATTTTAGAATAAAGTTTGAAAGGAAAATATTACATTTCTCAATGTAATAAAGTTGAAATGAAAATATTACATTTTTCAATGTAATAAAGACTGAATTGAAAATAAAGTTGAAATGAAAGTATTACATTTTTCAATGTAATAAAGTTGAAATGAAAACATTACATTTTCCAATGTAATAAAGATTGAAATGAAAATATTACATTTTTCAATGTAATAAATGTTGAACTAAAAAGATTACATTAAAAAGATTTCATTTTTATTTAAGATTGATTACATTAGAAAGAATACGTTTTTTTTTAGTTAATTTGTTTCAAAAGAATGAAAAAGATTCATTTTAATGTAAATATACGTTTCAATGTAAAAGAATCAGTGATTTATTTATTTTAATAAATTAATTAAAATAAATAAAAGGATTAAAGTGGTTTTAATAAAACCAAGATTTTCCAGTACATATATTGGAATGGATTTGAATGGAAATAATCTTCGGATTATTTCAGTATTGGATTTTGTGATTATACGGATATTATTGTGGGAATTTGGAAGATATTAATATCGTTATTCCCAATTTGATATACGTTAATTTTCAGAATTTGATATTGAACATAAATCGATATAATTTCTATTCAAAGCATGATATTTAATATCAGATTAAAATTTGGGTTTGTCGTGAATAGTGTCTTAGATAACACTGTTCTTAAACCCATTTGGGAAAGAATAAATCTTTTAATTAAGATTTAAATAAGATTTCCAATTATTAAACATAATTGAAATTAAGTGAAACTGACTTTTGGGTTAATTGCGAACAATGTTTTTAAATGACATTAGTTCTTTAAACCCGATTGACAGCGAAATTTAGATTGGTAATTCATAAATGTTTTAACTAAGATTTAGTGAAATATTCTAAAGAGAAGTTTCAATTTAACATATTAAATTGAAATACAATTTTGGGTTTATTGTGAACGATGTTTTTAAGCAACATTTGTTCTTTAACCCAGTTAAAGGCAAGATTATTTCTTGAAAGTTAAATAATCATTAAATAATGATTCTTGCGGATTAAAACTAAATATAGTTTTAATAAATCTTTAATTGGATTGAATGAGGATAAAAGTAATTAAATTTACTTAATTCAAGAAATGAACGATAATGGAGTACCACTAGTTTTACTCCAAGCGGTAGTTAAATCTTTAATTAGATTTGATCGATAAAACGGTAATTAAGTTTACCGTAACACATTGGGTATTAGATATGGAGTACCACTAGTTTACTCCATGGTTTATGTAGGTTGGGAATGGGATATTAATTAATGATTACTTCGGTAAGGCGTTAATCCCGACTAGTTGAATAAACCTTAATTTGGTTTAAATTAAAATCAAAGAATACTCTTGATTGGAATGAGGAGTTGGTTGTGTTTTAAGCACATGATTTTAAATTATGCAAATTATTCAGAAAGACCGGGTTTAACCCATTCTGAATAATTCATACGACGACTGAAGATCGATGATGAAGACGGTTATTGAAGACCGGGAAATTTCCATATCGAATGGATGATTATTGATATCTTGATTGGACCGTACACCCAAAATGAGGGAAAAATTGGTGATCATTCAAACGTATTTGGAGATCTACCGGATATGGTTTCGTTCAGACCCAGAACGGACTGATAAATGGATTGTGTGTCTGACATTGTATTCCTTTATATTGTATTCGTTGATCTCTATTTAATATATAGCTATTTGGGGGCGGAGAATTTATTCTCTTGCTTAACACCCTGTTATATATCGATAGATGAATCAATGATATGGTATGGTCTGATAATGTGGCATGCTAAGTTGCATATGATCAAGGCTTTTATTGAAAAGCAGAGCCTTGTGGATGAAGACCAAAGCATAGCTTTTATATAGCGCCGCTTTGGATACAACGTGACTTCGCGGGCCTCACACACCACGGTATGATGGTGAACGATTTGTTTGATAATGTTCGGTTTGACCAATACACTTTATACGGATTTGGGGTCGGCCGATGGGCTAGGGTGGTCGCTCCACCCTAGAAATGGGATAGGTCATTTCAGCCGAATTTCATGAGGATAGATTAGATTACTGCTCATCCAAAGTGCGTAGTATATGTATTTCGGTGTTTTCTCTTTCCGAGACGTAAGCCGTGGAGATACATTCGCGATTGATCTTTCGAATCAGTAGCCATCATGATGGAATCCAATTTTCCAATATGATCTTACGGTTTTTAGTTGTATACTTATATGGTGACATAACATATTATGTCGCTTACATAACATATTATGCCACCTAATTTTGATACTTTTATATTCGAAATTGTTTTCTACACTGTGCACTCATAGTATAAAAGATGAATTTCACATATTAAGCATTTTTGACCATTATAAGGAAAAACTCTATCCTTCGGCGTACGTGCAAGGGATTGAGTCTTATAACGGTTTCATTTTTCTAAAAAGCATTTCGTTGTTTTATGCACTGGTATTCTTGGGAGGAAACCCGTTCCACGAAAGTGGCGTGGTCCCTTGATTAACCTAACTTTAAAAATTGTTTTTGAGTTCTCACACCAGTCCCATGACTGACCTGGAGTTTATTGTTTTAACCTAAACTCTGGGTGCCCATATTTTCCACACGGGCAGCTAGTAGTTTTGGTTTGCAGATATTATATTCACAGGATCCTGGTCTATAGCTGGAGCGATATTCGGAAGGCTCTGTATCCGTGTATTTCTTTCAGTTGTGTTTTGTGTTATTTTTCCGCTGCTATTTAAATGTAATTTAAACTCTGATATTATTGTATTTCCAATGTATATTATTATTCATACTCTGGAAAATTCTTGTACTCTGATGTAATTGTTGTAACATCAATAAAATGTTCTTCTGTTTTGTGTTCTGATGTGTGTGGTTCTCAAAGCAGTCCGACTTTCCTTTACGGGGAAGTTTGGGTCGTCACATTAGTACAACTGATATTGGGTTTAATCTCGTGCTATTCATGTATTATTTTCTTATATTGATGATGTTCAGTATAGCCTTATTTTCCATTGTTTAAGTGCGTAGGAAATTTGGAATACTCTCAATAATAAGTATGGACAAATTGACAACAGCAGCTCAAAACCCAAAAAAGTCAACTCAGATACAAAGTTCAGCTTAACTGGATTTACAAATGAAAATTCAGATGGATCAATCGATGGAGATTCAACAGACGATGAGACAGGAAATTTCTCATACGAAGATTTAGTTTATATGTGTGCTGATCTAACTAATTGATAAACTCCAATCTAAAAACAAAATTTTGAAATCTAAAAATCTTGAGTTGACCAGCAAAATTGATGATTTGGAATCACAGCTCGAATATTTTAACAATTCTTCAAATTCAGATTGCAAAAATTGTTTGAAATTGGAAACCTATCTTGTACAACTAAATAAACACATTCAAAAGTTTGAAAAGGAAATTCTGATCTTAAAAGGAAACAAGATTGAGTTATTAAGTTTGAACAATTTTCTACAAAAGGAATTTGAAATTTTTAAGACTGATATAATTTCCCAATTTGAAATTGTTTAAAAGGAAATTTTGTTGAAATCCATTTGATTTTGAAAGAACTTGAAATCGAGATTGAAAAATCCAAGATATTTGAGTTTGAAAAACAAAAACATTTTGAATCTGAGATTGCTGAGTCCCAAACCAAAATTAAATCTCTTAATGATGAAAATTTGTTTTTGAAAACTGATTTTGAAAAGAGTAAGATCACTAGAAACCATTGTTCAAATTTAATGAAAGAAAAATGTGATCTTAAATCTAAAATTCAATAACTTGAAACAACATTGGCTAAATTTTCAAACAGTAAAAAATCTTTAAACATGTTGTTGAAAAATCAATTTTCATCGAGAAATAAAAGTGGACTTGGCTTTGGGAATATCAACTGTTTTAATAGAATGAATTCAAACGATTTTGAAAGCTCTTCAAATTGTTTTGGAAAAGATTGTTTTGTAATTTTAAACTCTGGCAATTCAAATGATTTTTTGAATTCTAAAGGAAATAAGAATTTGTTTTATAACAAACTATTTAATTGTTCTTGGACCCCAAAAAGAAATAAAATGATTTTTGGAAAAACTAAACGAATTTGGGTTCCAAAGGGTACTTTAGTTGGTTCTAATGAATTATTATACAAACAGATTTGGGTACCTAAAGCTGTGAACAAAACTATGAGTGGTTTTACAAATTTTGTTAGACTACTCGATTCTCTAAACTGTTTGTTACCGTAGGAGGCTGAGGAACTGCTAGGCAAAAGAGATTTGGATTCAAGCTGCTCAATACTTTTGTAATCATTCACAGTTCCTTAGCCAAGACTGTTGAGTTAGAGATTCTGATTTACGTTGGATTCTGGTATGATCTCTAAACTCACCTTTGTAAATATTCTCTGTTTTTATTTTTCTTTGTTTATTTCTCCTTCTGTCCCTTCTGTTTATTTTTTCTTTGTTTTCTATTGTTTTGATTTGTCACTGTCATATCTTTGTAACTTCTTGGGCTTCATTAACTTCCAATTGCAGAATTCATATTTTTTCTGGAAATCTGCTTCATTCGAATAAAACTCTAATGTTTTAATCATTTCTAGATCTTGAATTTAAACTTGTAAATATCTGCAATTGATTAAAGTTAATTTATGATTTCTGAATTCCTAATAGTGTTGATGTATTTGTGTCATATCTTGAACACTGTTAATTTTGAATTCTAATTTTTTTTTTTGAAGATCTGAATATTTAATGAAATTTCACATACCTCTGTTGTTTTTTGTTTCTTCTAATTCATTTTAGAAAGGCTTGAAATAATATACTCATTACAGCACATCAATATTTATCAGTTGTGATAATTGCATTATTTTTCAGATTGGGTTGGATATTTTAATATATTTTTTTTGAATTACAGTGATACATCTAGAAATTCATCTTATATTCATGATCATCATGGTTGAAATTGGTTTGTTTGAAATCATCTGAAATTCTTGATATTTTGAATATCACACACCTCTTAAATTTGTAATTATCAATCTTGTGTGACTGATTCATTATATCTCAAACTTGACATTGATTCAAGTGATTTCAAATAAATTATTTTTAATTTTTTTGTATCATGAATACCTCTCAAACTTGATGTAAATGATCTGAATTTTCTTTGGGCTTGTCAGAAATAATTTGGATTTTTTTTTTGAAAATCCGATTTTGAAACTCACTGTTATTTCATGATTATTTATATATGTTTGTTTAAAATCATTTGAAATTATTGATTTATTGAATCACACACGTATCTTAGATCTGAAATTTATAATCTGGTGTGATTTATTCATTGAATCCTGATTTTTCAAATTTCCTCAAATGATTCAAAATAAACTAAATTTTATAATCTTGGATCATGGAATATATTTTATGACCATCAGTAACATTTTTCTGACAAGTCTGTTGTGCTATTGGTTTCTATGCTGCTCTGATACTGCTTTTGAAAATGATCTTAGATAACTACTTGTTTTGATTAAAATTGACTATTGTTGAAATTATTTTGCTTGTCTTGTCTGCTGGGACCTTATGACTGAATTTCTGTTTGTCTGTGATATCCTTGTTTTTTTCCAGTGTTTTATTACAATCCTCATTAATAGGGACACCAATTGGTATTAGAAGCGCTGATTTTTTGTATAGGTTTTTAATCCCTCTTGTCTTGCATAAATCATTTTAATTTCCTCTTGTAAATGATTTTCAATTTTTAAAATTATTTATTGATTATTCATTCAGAAATTGAAATCAATATCCAAATTGAATTGTATTTATAATTCATCAAAATTATTATCAGTTTTTGAATTGTGAGGAGTTATGACTGCAGTATATTTCACAACAAGAGGAGATTTTATTTAGATTTTCATGATGGTTGAACATTTATTATAATATCTTTGAATTGGCAATTATTTCACGACCATCTCCTTTATCTATCATCATTCTGCCATCCATGATAATTTTATATTAATGTGGAGAGTTAATATGTTTTAAAATCTTTTTGAATAAACAGTGGAAATATTTGTGATAGAAATGGGACTATGTTATTTTTCAGAATTAGTGACAATTGAAAATTTTCATTGATCCCGGTACAGTCGAGCATATTTCATAATATAATTTATTTAGAAATTTATTTCACAGTCCATTTCTATACCTACCCCCATTTTCTATCATCCATATATTGGTTTTATATGCTGAGGAGTTTTTTCCTTTTAAAAATGAAATGATAAATATAATTAATATGTAAGTGTGTCTCTAATCTCATTTAAAAATCCAAGCTCTGGTTATGCATGGTTAAGAGACAACTTATAAGTTAAGCTGCGACTGACCTCATTTAAAAATCCAAGCTCTAGTTATGTGTGGCCAGTGTGCTCTTAAATAAAAAAATAAAAGAAAATAATGTGCTATAAATTGAAATAAATCCGAAATTCTCCTTTGTGTATATAAACCATCCTATCAATACATATTCTAACTTGTGAAATGTGTTGAAATCTTATGACGTATTATAATTTGTTGATTGATAGGTATTGGGATTTGAGATTGTACGATGTTGTCACTTAAATTGAATTATTAATTATAGTCCAATTCCATCACTGTTTTGTGTTCAATTATAAAAATTTCTTTGGGAAATAATTGGAATCATATGTTTTAATAACTCTCTCCATTTTTATAAATTCATCGTAAATCCATCATCCTCTACAATGTGAAATATGCCACCTGTTCTCAGAATATTATGATTTTGTTCGACTGATTGAGATTTATGGTGATCGTTCTTGCTCTTATGCTGATATTATATTTATTAGTCAATTTTCATCTATATTTTAAATTTTGAATCCTTTTGATGATAACAAAAGGGGGAGAATGGGTTGAGATTTTGATTTATTAGTGAATATTTTATAAATATTTTTAATTTTGAAAATTCGTTAAATTCATTTATTTCACTCATGCATAGTCATAGGGGGATTTTCTGTTGTAGGGGGAGCTTTCAAATAGGGGGAGTTCAGTTCTTCACTATTTTACTCACATTTATTGGATTCAAAATCTTAACATTTGTTTGTCATCATCAAAAGGGGAGATTGTTGTACATAACGGTGTTGTATACACAATTATATGGTTTTTGTTTGATGATAACAAACAAATATATTTTATTTTAAACTTGTTTATTACTGTACTGTTTTATATATACATCACAGACAGGAATATAATATTCATATTTAAATAAAATACGACTGTACAGAAATTCAAAAATTCACAGTATTTTATTTAGATATAATATTTTATTTCAAACATTCAAATAGTACAATTTTTTTTAACTCCACTATTTGAATACATCACTAATATACATTTCAATTTATATTCAGTTTCAGTTATACAATCTCATATACATTCATTCACTGACATATACACGCACTGCCTTTTGTCTTTTGTCTTCACTGCTCACAGTCAGTCCAGTCATCGTCCTCTTACCTGTCACATATGAAACACACACACACACACACACACAGAGTACACTGCAATAGAAATGAAACAGAATACATGCAAATATAAATTTTATTTTTAAAAATTTATTTGTCTCAGAATTTCGGTGTGTTTCTTGTCATTTTTCATGACTTGATCTGATATATAATTGTAGCACGCGCACGATATATGTATACACACACAAGTGTATGCATATACACATATTACAGTGCAGGGACATGAAAATCATTCTGGATGGACTGCATGTACACATATGCATATGTACACACGTGTGTACTGCCTCGCTAATCCAGTGTGCAACTGAGGAGCAGCCACATGGACCAACTCGACTCAGTGCAACAGACAAGCCACCATGGACATGCAAGTGTACAGCTAAAACGTATGGACAAGCATGGCATATTAGTTTTTTTTATAACAGCAAATCTATGGCAGATCAAATGCTCAAATCAGGTGTGCAAACACACAAGATCAGTTCAAGCGTGCATGTCTAATTTGATGCAAAAGTGAAGTGATATATATGGAGCATGTACATTTGTACATAAGTTCAGTGATCAATTCAAACAGTTAAGCATGGAATGCAATTAGTGTCAAGTGGATGGAGTCATGAACAGGGCTACAACAGCATAGTCGTATACACAACATATCAGCATGGGGCTGTTACTTAGCATGGTCAAGGTGAGAAATTCACACAGCAAAACAGCAAGCTCAACAACAAAGCAAAATCAGCATGATCAAGTGTACAAAGTAGCTCATTTCGACATGTATGGGTTAAGTTGTCAAGCCAACATATAGGTGTAGACAAGTGTGAACAGCATGCAAAAACTTTTCCAGAATTTTGACATCACAAGTTTTTAACAAGATTTCACAATGCATAATTCAAGTATATACATGATGTACATGATGCAAATCAGGTGGGCTAACATGGCATGGCAAGCATATGGTGCAAATACTCATGGATGTATACACAGTAATGCATGAACACAAATCTGTTTAGCGGACATGGTAAACTGCTTTTTCAAGTTGATGATGCAGGTTCAAGTTATACAGTGTACACAGTAATTGGAGCTCATGCATATGAGTTGTAAATTAACAGCATCAAACCATTGTGGACATAACATGATGAATGTGGTCGAGCATAATACATGCAGCATGAATTATTTTAAGCAAGGAAAGTTTCTTTTTAAATTACAATTTCATTTCCAGAATGTCAGATTTACAGTGAAAGAGCATGGCATATGTTTTTTTTATGGAAACATTTCAAAGCTAAATGAGCAAGAATCTCTCCAGTAATCATAGTTTGGTTTTGAGTAAAATCGATGACATACTGACGAGAGATTAATGGAGCATTCCCTGGGAAAGATTTCAAAATCAGATTTAAATTGGGAAGGCGATTTCAATGATGTTATTTTTGTTTCCAGAATTAATAATATTTTTAAAAATATTTCCAGAAATCACTCTAGAATCAATTCGAGGCATAATTGGCAAGCAATCAATCACGCAACATTTTAAAAACCGCCACTTCATTCAAGGAAACCAAAAGAGGAATCCATTCAAATCAGATCAATTCATCTAAGCGAAATCATAGTCAATCTAGGGTTTCGATTAATCCTATAACTACACTAGTTACATCACTGGAAAATAGAGGAAAAATCACGCAACAAATATTTCAAAAGCAAATCTGAATCAATTCAAAATACTCACTGTTTTTCGATCGGAATCCCCAAAATCATTGACACAAGCCATTCGACGAGAAGTAATACTCCACGAAGATCATCAAAGAACGAAGCTCCTAATTTTACATGTTGCGATTTGGGTGATTCTGCAAAACCCTAGCAATTTCACATCGACGCTGCCATTTTTTATTCCAAAAGGGAAATGAACGGGACAAAGCAAAAGAAGGGTGGAACCATCTTTCAAAAGGGGCCGGCCAAGATTACAAAGGGGATGGCCCTATTTCTAACTCTAGACTTTTAATACTAGGGTTTTGTTTTGGGTTTATTTTTATTGCTTTGTTTTTCATTCTCACTTGTAAATCGTCTAAAACAGTTTCTAGAATTATGTAAAAATCTAGGGGAAACCAGTTAGATGTTTAACTGGCAGTTTACTAGAGTCTGTAAAATCTAGGGTTATTGGTCACAAGGTCGTAATCAGGGGAAATCTGATCTAGGGGATTAGATCAGTCTAGGGTTTTGAGCGTAAGGTTAGAATAGGAGCAGGGTTTGCAAGTGTAATGGTCTTTTATGTGGGATTCGTTCTATCACCTAGTAGAAACCTTAGTAATGCAGCAGTAGGCAAGGTTTTGCCGAAGCTGGGTATCTCTTGCGTCATTTACTTTCTGCATTTCTATTTCTGCTATATTTTGTGACTATGAATATTTTAACATCTCGCGAAAAGTTAATAAACCCTATTCTCTCCCCCCTCCCCCCCTCTAGGGTTAATTTAGATCCAACAAGGTTAACCTAGCATTTTCATATAATTTTCAAGGGCTCGGCCACTCGCTGTAGTGCTAGGTTAACCTGTCATTTTCATATGTCGGTTAATGGCTCGGTCATGCCATGTAATGGCAGGTTAATCCTAGCATTTTCGTAAAATTTTCAAGGGCTCGGCCACTCGCTGTAGTGCTAGGCTAACCTGGCATTTTCATATGTCAGTTTACGGCACGGTCATGCCATGTAATGACAGGTTAAACTACCATTTTCGTACAATTTTCGAGGGTTCGACCAATCGCTGTATTACTAGGTTAACCTGGCATTTTCATATGTCAGTTAACGGCTCAGTCATGCCATGTAATGATAGGTTAACCTAGCATTTTCGTAAAATTTTTAAGGGCTCGGCCACTTGCTATAGTGCTAAGTTAACCTGACATTTTCATATGTCGGTTAACGACTCCGTCATGCCATGTAATGACAGGTTAACCTAGGATTTTCGTAAAATTTTCAAGGGCTTGGCCACTCGCTGTAGTGTTAGGTTAACATGGCATTTTCATATGTCGGTTAATGGCTCGGTCATGCCATGTAATGACAGGTTAACCTAGCATTTTTGGAAAATTTTCAAGGGCTCGGCCACTCGCTGTAGTGCTAAGATAACCTGACATTTTGTGTTTTAAACTTATATAGAATATTCTACACTTAGTTAACCTAGCATATTTTGTTCTACAAATTAATGCATAATTAATGAATTGTTTTATAATATATTTGTTTTAGTTTTGCCCATATAAACCAGCATAGAATTTAAAACTGCATATACAGTCAATCTAATCATTTGTGTTTAATTTTGTCTATTATACCTGATCTCGTTTATCCTTCTCCTTCTCCATCGTCTTTTTCGCCTTTATAGCTGATAGTGATAATCTCGAAGAAACAACCCTATTTTCTATTTTTGTTGGCGAAATTGGCGATTGATCTGACGACGACGATGACCTTAAGCGACGAGTTTGCATTGGCGATTGATCTGACGACGACGATGACCTTAAGCGGCGAGTTTGCTTTATAGGAATACACTTTCTTTTGATTTCAATTTATCCCATGTTTTCTCAATTTGAAATTTGATGGAAAACTCTAACCTAATTGAAAGATGACTGAATGAAGTAACGAAATGGTAAGATGTGGGATTGGATTAACAGAAGTTCGCGGGTCCTCCAGCCCAATTAACAGAAGTTGCGACCTAGAGAATTAATTTTTAAATAACTTTGTCCTTTCGCCTAATTTACTCTTCCCTTTTTATTACAATTTTTTTAAAATTTTCGTTTTTGAATTCTCTACCATGGTCATATCGTATTATTTTGATTTTTAAGGATAATATATTTTGTATTCTTTTAGCAAAAGTGTTAAGCTGATCAAAAGCATCACTTTTATCTTTATGAAACAAAGACCAGGTAAATCTAGAAAAATCATGGACTATTACATAAAAATATTTATTATGATTTATTGATTGGGTTTGAGATGGACCAAATACATCCATGTGAATTAACTCTAATGGTTTCGAGGTTGTAATTTCCTCTTTTGATTTAAATGAACTTCTTTTTAATTTTCTGAACTGGCAAGCATCACATAAATTATTAACTTTAAACTTCATTTTGGGTAATCCCCTAATTGTATCTAATTTAGAAATCCTAGAGATGTGTTTCAAATTTATATGACCAAATAGTTTATGCTAGATCAAGGTTCACTTGTGTTGGCCATAAGACATAGATTATCATTGGACATTTTCATACTTAATATATAGATATTTTTCTTTCTATCTCCTTCGAATATTACTTTTTAATTCCTATCTTCTATAGAACATTTATGTAACACCCCTCTCGAAAAGCTAACAAAAAGATCTTTTAGCACAGTGGTTAGTGCGTAGTGTTGCTTTCCGAGAGGTCGGGGGTTCGAATCCCGTGGTTGTCACATTTGGTATCAGAGCCTATACCCAGCAGGAATTGTGTGTGTAATGCTGCGGATGTCAATCGGTGTGGTACTGATGCGGGTTACATGCACAACGCCTGGGTGGTGAGTGATATGAGCCAACAAGGATGTTGGGCTCTTTAAGAGGGGTAGTCTGTAACACCCCTCTCGAAAAGCTAAAAAAAGATCTTTTAGCACAGTGGTTAGTGCGTGGTGTTGCTTTCCAGGAGGTCGGGGGTTCGAATCCCATGGTTGTCGCAATTTATCTTTCTCAAAGTTTATTTTATAGCCCTTATCACAAAGTTGACTTATGCATAGTAAATTATGTTTTAGATTCCTAACTAATAAAACATCAGAAATAGTAGGAGTTTCAGAATTATCGACATTGCCGATGCTAACAATATATCCTTTAGAGTTATCACCAAAGTTCACCATTCCACCATCTTCATAGACTAGAATATTGAGTAATTATGGATTTCTCGTCATATGTCTCGAACAGCCACTATCCAGTATCAATTTGTCCTTTCTGATTTCCACTATTTGTTCAAAAGAATTTGAATTCTCAACAGCCATGTAACATACCATTTCAGAATTTGAATTTTCAACAACCACTTCACCCATCTCTTCAAATTTTGATTTTACCATAACCATATAACACATCTTTTCCCATATTGGACAATATTTCAGTAGATCACTTGAATTTTCAAGATAATTGAACGCAGACTCTTTCAACATTAATGCAATGCATGAATTGACACTTGTTTTAATAATCATTTCATAATTTGCCATTTAAAATTTTCAAAAATCAGATTATGAACTTTTTGAAAAACCGTGAACTGATATCGATCGTTAGGGAACGCGGAATGCAAAACTTAAGGCAAAACTAACACTATTGGGGGGTGAATAGTGTTTTGAGGAATTTAAGAAAATCTTAAACTTATATGATCTACTATATGAATCACATAGATGATCACAGACATAGAATCAAACACAAACACTAAAATAAACAAAAATAAAATGCAGAAAAGGAAAGAACACACCAAATTTTATACTGGTTCAGATTACTCCTACATCCAGTCCCATGCAACGCTGGATTACACAGAGTTTTATTACTAGATCAAAATCTAAGTACAATCCTCTTGATTTCACGGTTACAAGGTTAACACTGATTCCACCACCATTGATTTCATGGCTACAAGGTTCACACCATTTCCTTTCTTTGATTTCACGGCTACAAGGAGCACATCATTTTCGAAACAATCCCAAATTATTACAACAACCCTATAACTCTTTAATAGCACTTCAATTTAGAGAGTTGTAACACCCCGGATTTTTGAATAATCAAATTAACTAAATTAAAGAATAATTAATCTCAGACGTGAGAACTAAGGGAAATGGGTTACGCCATTGTGTTCGTCTCGGAATTCTGGTTGAGATAGAGTCCGAATTTGCGGAAAACGGATATCACATGAAGGAGATATGGACGAACAAAGTCAGATGGGTAAAATAGAAAAAAAAAGTTGCACTGGCGCACTTGGGAAGTGCTCCAGTACAAGTTTGCACTGGCGCACCTGCCAAGTGCACCCAAGATGAGCAGCAGGCCTCCGTAGCTTTCTGGTTCAGTCTGATCCGTGTTGTGACTCATTGTTGTGTCCTTTCTGACTCCTTGCCGAGTCATTAGGGCTGAGGTGTCACCCTATCCCGACTGAATGGTTTTGATTAACCCTAAGATCATCCGACGGCTATAATTAAATTAAATTCTATATAAACATGGGTAGACTCAAACCCTAAATCAAAATAAAAACTGAAACTATGGCCGTCATGCTGTCATCCTGTAACCTAGAGTAGCCGCCACCAATTATAGAGGAAGAACGGCTAATCAATTCAGTTCTATTCAACTCTAACAACGAATCTACTTCAAAGGAAAGCTAATTCAACTTTAGAACTCAGAATTCAGAACTCAAGACCTTCTTTGAGTTGTGAGTTCGATTTCTTTAATAAAATAATTAGCAATTTAATTGGATTAAGTTATGATGTGGATTATTTGGATATGATGTGAATTATTGACCGCATGTTATAATTATGTTGAAAAATTGTGATGTTATCATACATGTTGTAAATTCTATGATGTTATGTTGTGATCATCTATGTTGTAAAGTTACGATGCTATCATCTATGTTGTAATTCTATGATTGACTTATGTATAATCAAATCATCATGTTGTTCATATGCTAGTTTGGTTATGTTGATTCTTATGATAAATCATATGTATGTATGCAAGTTTAGATTTTTATTTAGACATGAATCATATGCAAGTTGGGGGAAATTATATGTAACCTTACATGTTTCATGACATCTAGTTTATGTGAAAATTTGATCTAAAGTTAGGCTATGACATGTGTGAGTTCTATGATAAATTCTACATGCTAGTTTACATGTTTAGATGTAAGTTTACACCATTGTTATGTTGCATAAATCACATATGCAAGTTTATATAAATATATGAGTTTGGAATATGAATCATGTTATGCAAGTTTGTGGTTATTGCCTATGCAAGTTTACATCTTTAGATGTAGATCCATGACATACATGATTTATGCAAGTTTGTGACCATTATCTAAACAAGTTCACATCTTTAGATTTGGATCTATGACATATGTAGTTTTATGCAAGTTGTAACTTTGGTCTATGCAAGTTTTAGATGTAGAACATCATTCACACATGCAAGTTTACCCCTATGTTTAGATCTAGTTTTATCTATGTGTATGTTGTGATGTTTTCCCTTTATTCCATGAGTTAGACTATTCGAGTCTAACGTATATTTTACGTTAAATGAAAAAAACGTACAACGTGGGGTAATGGGATAATATTAAAAGATTTAATATTGAGAATTGGCATAAATGCCTTAAATGGCATAAAATAAATTTGTGATGAAATTGGTATGATTTTGCATACCATAAATAGATGGACATAATTGAGTCAATTATGGACATCGTTAAATTTGGAATTGATTGATAATTTGAATAGGGAAATTAATTTAAATTGGGGAATGATTAATTAGGTGTAATTAATTGTCTAAGACACGAGGTTAGGCTCTTTTGTGGTGTAAGACTGCCCGGACCCGCCCAACAAATCCAGCTGCCACAAATGCCAGTCTAATGTGGGAGGTCTTAGGCATAAATTAAATACGTAACAATTGTAAAGACACGAGGTTAGGCTCGCTTGTGGTGTAAGACTGCCCGGACCCGCCCGGCAAATCCAGTTGCCACAAATGCAAGTCTAATATGGGAGGTCTTTATGAGGTTACGGTCTTAATGAATTAAGAAACACTTAACCAGATAAACATGTAGTGAGACATGAGGGGGTTAGGTGGGTGCCTTGGGTGGCATGTGGAATCTAGCGGGTGCCTTGGGTGGCATTTGAAATACGATTAGAAACACTTAACCAAAATTAAAACATGTAAGTGAACATGAATAAGAAGAGGGTTAGGTGGGATGTACTAGAGAGGACCAAGCTTAGGTGGATAACTTATGTCAAGTGATGGGGGCCCGTTTCAACCTGTAACCCATACATATATTTGTGGGCTCGACCCAAGTCGAGGATGGAATACGCATATTGGGCTAGACTATAAGAGGCCAAAACGGGTTAGCGGTGGCAACGCAAGTCCAACGGGTTCATATGCGTGTGTGGGCCCGGTTGGTAGGTAAGACGTTGTTGCATCGTGTAGGTATAAGCCGTGCATCATTGGTGGTATCGGGTTGCCACTTTGGGGAGTGATACACCCCACTGTGGGGCCAACACGGGTATCTACGAGTTAGGGAGCCGATCGCATAGGGGGTAGTGAGTACACCTAGTGGAGATAGGGGCAGGCGACACCTATGAAAGCATCTAGGGGTGCACGAAACTACCATTATCATATTTAAGTTCTATAGGCGGGATCAACCTTGGGGTGACTAGTGGTGGTGCAGTATAGTAATTATCTTATAGTGGTTTAGGTGAGCTTTAACGTTATCTTAATTCAATCTTGTTTCCTTGTTTACTCTGCCATACTCAATTGTTCATAGTCATTTCCTTATTTTCCAACTTATGCCTTAGCCTAGTTATTTTGGTAATTGTATTGTTAAAGTTATCGCACTCGCCAGACTTTATGTCTGACCCCCTTTGTTTCCTCCTCTTTTCTTCCTCCCCCTCCCCCCCAGGTGCTCAGGTTGGAACTAGCACCAGTGGAGCTTGATTTTGGACAGCTATATTTCTTGCTTTTAGAAGATTGCTTGGATCACTGAAGTAAAGTTCAGCCTCTCTTATTTATGGCTATTTTGTATTGGGGATTATGTCTTTCAATTTATGTACTTTGATTTGGTCAAGATGGATATTATGTACTTTGACTATGGTTTTTGATGACGTAATCAAACTTGTGTATTTTCCGCTGCAATGAAATAAAGTTTTAAAGTTTTAGTACTGTTTATATCTGTCTTGTTGTTAAGTTTCTGTTCTATACACACTTAAAATGCTCCATGAAAGTTAATGCATTCCCTTTGTGAGTGACATTAATGGACGTGGGGTGTTACACGTGGTATCAGAGCTGAAGGTTACCAGAACGGATATGAATTTTGGAAAGTGTTTTTGAGAAACAACTTTTAGAAAGAAGTACCTTCGAAAGTATGTTTTAAGGGAAGTATTTTCAAGAGAAAAGCTTATTTTAGAAAGCATAACCCCAAGATCCATATATCTTTCCTTCGGTTCTTTCGTGTTGAATCTTTCCTTTTTCGTTTCAGCATGTCTGGAATTCCCGAGATACCCGAGGGGATACCAATACCAGGATGGTTTAGGAGGTATTTGGAGACTAGGGCCGCCACCGCAGGTCCAGCAAATCCTCCTCCTCCTCCTCGCGTCGATACTTTTGCGAAGATATGTAAGGACTTAATGGGTGGAAAACCTTTTCACGGGACCGAGACATTTTATGAAGCTCGAAATTGGCTAAAGGAGGTGGAAGAATTGTTTGGGATCTTTGAGGTGGAAGATGGAAGGAAGGTCCAGTTAGCTGCCTGGCTAATGAAGGATGAGGCCTCGTTTTGGTGGGAGGTCACTAATGGGGAGCGTTCAGTTGATACATGGCCAGACTTCAGGCGGAGGTCTGAGGCGAAGTTTCTCTCATGGGCTGAAGAGAATCTGTACATGGAAATATTTCTAGCATTGAAGCAAGGAAATCTATTGGTGAAAGAATACGTCAACAAATTCAATCAGTTGGCAAGATTTGGCTTGGACTTGGTGAATACTGCAGAAAAGAAGGCCTTGAGATTTGTTAAGGGTTTGAACGAGCCGCTTCATGGGTTAGCTATGACCCACATCCCCATGGGGGCTACCTTTGAGATACTAGTTGACATCGCGCTTATGCACGAAGAGGAGAAGGGCGCCAATGCTAACAAAGCACCCAAGAAGAAAGGGGATCAAAAGAAACCGCAACAGCAACAACAGAACAAGAAAGGTGGCAAAGGAAACAATGGTAAGGGAAAGAAGAGATGCTTTAACTGTGGGACACCAGGCTATCTAAGCAAAGATTGTAGGAAGAAAAAGAAGACTGGCTGTTTCCACTGTGGCGAAGCGAGATATCTAATTAAGGACTGCCCAAAGAAAGGGCAGAGGGCAGGGTCTACCTCGAGAGGACAGATGCAGGCTCTTATGGCACCAGGGCAGACAAGGGGGCAAGTTTAGGCTCTCGTGGTCCCACCGCTGAAAGAACGAGGTAGAGGAATTTCCGTTGAAAGTTTAGTTTTTCTGTTTGATCATCATGTCCGTACTTTATTCGATTCTGGCGCATCACATTCGTTTATCTCTACATTATTAGTTGAAACACTGCACCTAGATACTAGTCTAGTTACAGATCCCTTAGTAGTCTCAAATCCTATTGGTGGTTCGGCTCATCTTCCTATGATTTGTCGGGATTCGAGAGTGTTTATCTTGGGCGTTGAGTTTGAATGTAGCGCCTTTGTTCTTGGTTTCATGGGCTACAGCTTGATTCTAGGTATGGATTGGCTAACTAGATATGGGGCCATCCTAGATTGTGAAAGAAGGGTAGTTAGATTGTTTACTCGTTGTGGAAAGACCCTTGATATTTCTTGTGACCCTAGAGGTCCAGTAATGCTTAGCTACCTAGAATCTCTTGACGCATCCGATGACGATTTACATTATGTTCGTATAGTCCGTGAATATGTTGATGTCTTCGATGAGGTGAGGGGTTTACCCCTAAAACGTGAGATAGACTTTCGAATATATCTAGTAGATAATGCAAAGCCAGTTGCATTGCCAGTGCGCCACATGGCTCCAAGAGAGAGAAGAGAACTTAGTAAGCAGGTGAAAGAATTTCTTGAGAAGGGGTTCATCAGACGGAGTATATCGGAGTGGGGTGTTCCAGTAGTATTTGCCACGAAGGTAGATGGGTCCCTTAGACTTTGTGTGGACTATAGAGAACTTAATAAGCTTACTAATAAGAACATGCACCCACTGCCGAGAATTGATGATCTCTTCGATTAGTTAGTTGGCGCCTCAGTGTTTTCGCAGTTGGACTTAGCCACTGGTTTCCATCAGTTGAGAGTGGCTGAGGATAGCATAGACAAGACTGCCTTTAGGACTCCAGACGGTTTCTTCAAGTGGCTGGTGATGCTCTTCGGTTTGATAAACGCCCCCACATACTTTTTTGACTTGATGAGTAGGGTGTTTAGGGAGTACCTTAATAAATTCGTAGTAGTCTTTGTGGACGACGTCTTGATCTTTTCTAAGAGCGAGGAAGAGCATGACCTACATCTTCGGGAAGTGTTGGAGACTCTTCGAGCGCATAGCCTTAAAGCTAAATTTTCTAAGTGTCACTTTTGGAGGAAGGAAGTGCGATTCTTAGGGCACGTGGTTTCCAAAGAAGGGATAGCTGTGGATTCCGCGAAGGTAGTGGCCATCCAAGATTGGAAGGTTCCTAAAAATGCTACCGAGGTGAGGAGTTTCTTAGGGTTGGCTGGCTACTATAGGAAGTTTATCAAAGACTTCGCAAAAATATCAGCCCCATTAACACGCTTGACGAAGAAGAACCTAATCTTTACATGGGACGTAGATTGTGATGATGCGTTCCAACGTTTAAAGAGAGCTTTGACCATAGCCCCAGTCTTAGTGTTGCCAGATGGGAGTAAGCCATTTACCGTTTATACCGATGCTGGGACCGGACTAGGCGCAGTCTTAATGCAAGAGGGAAGGGTAATAGTCTATGGTGGAAGGCAGTTGAGAGTGCATGAGAGAAATTACCCTACACATGACCTAGAGTTGGCCGCTATTGTTTTCGCGCTTAAGTCTTGGTGTCATTATCTTCTTGGCGAGAAATTCGAATTGTTCACTGACTACAAATCGCTAAAATACTTGTTCTCTCAGAAGGACTTGAACTTAAGGCAGCAAAGGTGGATGGAATTCTTAGCGTCCTACGATTTCGAGATAGTGTAACGACCCGCCATTTTGACCGTGCCGAATCAACAAAACATATCAACTCGAAACGTCCAAAACAACAGATTGTTATTAGCTTCGGGGTAAAAAGAATGAATCACAGATCACAGATATAGAGCAATATAATATCTCGCAGCGGAAAATACTAAATACAATGGTAGTTCATGAAGCTACTAAATAAATTTACATCAGAGTTTACATAAATAATGCAGCGGAAGACTTAAACAATAAATTTCAGATACATAAATAAATGATAATAATTTGAAATAGAAACGACAGAAATAGCTGGATGACTGGACCAACAGAACAGGTAGATACAGATGAGCAATCCAATATAAACTCCAACTCCGAAAGTGAATCTCAAAAGCTGTAATACTCGATTTGACCCGAGCAATAATGCAAAACAAAACAACTCGGATCAGGACTAACATTCTCGTGGAAGTAAATCAATTCAAATGAAATGTTCGATGAAATGCAAACAGTAACTTAGAGGATGTTTGGGATCACCATCCTCTAAGGATCCGTCAAACTAATACTATATAGTAGAATACGCTATATACATTAGTGTCTATCAGTAAAGTAAAAATATCAAAATAGCGTAAGCGGGATTACCATGATTACCCTTACACCGTTTATATATTCCCATAGTATATACAGTACCGTAATTCCTCCGTAAACTGGAGGTTGATCAGAGGGCACTCCATACAAAATAGTACAAAACAAAGTCGTAGTGGGCTCGTATAAGGCATGTGACAAGGCACGCAAGGAATGCCAGGGTGGATTCACCGTTTGTAGAGCCGGACTGGTGGTAACGCATAGTAGCAACTACCGCCCACCTCGAGACACACTCCCATAATCAAAAGGGCCCAAATCGAATCTCAACAGTAATAGAATAATATCGAAGAAGTGTGCTCGATAAGAGGTATGACCTCAATTGGTCCGTGCGTAGCTCCTGTTTTAGCCACATCAAGCTGACTCAAGGTAGTCAGGGTCTCGTAATTAATATGAAAATACAAAATAGAGTCGTTCGCCAAATCATCCCCTTCATTCTGGAACTCCACCGCGTACACAGTTGTTAAAGTGGTTTTCGGTATTGGCAGAGAGTATGACAATAGCCGATCCCGGTCTCTTTAACAACCAACCGTTTACATTTTCACACCGTGGTCATCATTTCCTTCATAAGGAATCGTTTCAATTCGATTCATTTAAATCCAACATTTGATTCGAATTCGAATATACGATTCAAGTCAAAATTACATTTCAATTTAAACAAATTTTATCGTACTTTATCATTCAAGTCATATAGTTCAAAATTGTTACTTCTACATTTTGAATCAAAATCTTATATTTTCATTCAAACAAATCACTATATAAAACCATTTTTATGCATCAATTTGACAAAATTCTTAATTCAAACCAAACAATATAAAAATCAATTCCGCATATAACATATATATATATATATTCCAATTCATGTTTAATTAATTTAAAATTTGAATTCAATTCATATCGATTATAAATTAAAATATAAATTAATTTACCCAATTCACATTCATTTCTTATCAAGGTTCATAATCAAAACCAAATCAAATTCAATTTCTTAATTTTATCAATTCAAGTTCATCTCTACTAAAATTCGTATCGGTTCTGATTCATAACATAATATGAGTTCATTCGTTATTCAAACATCGTTATATAAATTTACATCTTTAAACTTCGAATTTAAATCGTGAAATCTAACCTATCCATCTTGACTTTATTAAAGTTTATGAAATATATATATAAGAAAATTAATTTTGAAAATAGATATATGTATATATATAAGTTTATAAAATTCTAAAATAAATTAGAAATAGATTATAAACATATATAATTTTAAAATAATATAAAATAGATTTAAATAAATATTTACAATAATATAAAAAGGTTAAAATACTTATAGGAATAAATTATATGGTTTAAAATAAATAAATTTATAAGTAAAATCTTAAATAACATTTAAATCCCTATTTACAAATAGATCATTTTAAAACACATAATTTAAAATATACAAAATAATTTAAATTTAAATAAAATATAAATATAAATATATAAAGTCTTAAGTAAATATTTAAAATAAAACTCATTTAACTTCAAAAACATGACCGACGGTGTCCGTATATAGTTTTCTACCCTATGGTCAAGTGATACGGATATTTATCATTTCAACCCGCAATTTATAAAATTTCTACGGGTCTATCATTTCAACCCGCAATCCCAAATTCAATAAAAATCATTCAGAACTATCATTTCAACCCATAACGATTTTTCCCTATTCTAATGTTCGTTCGGGTATGTATCATTTCAACCCTTAGTGATTTTCCTAAAACTAGGGTATCAACAAACACAACAACACTCACTTAGTATCAATCACAACATATATATCATCAGTGCAACTACGTGTCATATGAATATATCGTGTCGCATATGAAATGTGCATACATATCAAATCAAACAATTTCTACTAACAACCTATACATTTCATATAACAGTTCATTATTGATCTAACATCCATGAAAAATGTAAGTCAGGTGTGAGATAAACTCACCTTTCGTGGTACAAAAATAGAGACGGCAGACCGATGGACACTGAACGAAGCGACGTTTTCAGGCACGATTCAGAATAGATCCAACTCGCTATCACCCAATATTTATTTATTTTCATAAGAGAAGGCTAGGGAATTTTAAATGGATCGGTACGGGTATTGGGTTTTGGAACGGTTTTCGAACTCAACACCAATTCGACACAAAAATAAACAGAAAATATTATATACATTTTATTATACGTATATACGTAGAAATTATAACATATATATATATATATATATACACACATATATGAAATTTAACACACATCGAAAATAAATATATATTATAAATTGTTCATATATAAACACACATCAAAATGATATATACATATATATATCCTTACAATAAAATTTATATATAAACATATAGACATACACCAAACATATAAACTCACACTACACATACACTAATATATAAAACACATTATACACACACAAAACACACATACAATTCAACCATTCACTCACACCCCAAAATGCATGTTTCCTTTTTATATATAAACATAGATTTATAAAAACAAACGGAGTACACTACACAAACGCTACACAAGTACACAGCAAACAATGTATGCCAAACTAAGAAAAAGGAAATATATGTATATTAAACAAATAACTCACACCACATATAATACTGAATCTCGCACGCAAGGAAAGGGGAATCTACCGGGTTCAGGCTTTCAGGGTGGAGGTTGGGTCTGAAGCACGATGGAGGTCGAGAATACATGGAGGAGGATGGCGGTTTTGGTGAGGCGAGGGAAGTGGCAGCAAGGGGGTCGACTTAGGCGGGTCAGTGGGTTGGGGAAGGTGGAGTCCGGTGCGGCGAGTTCATCAGAGGCGGTGGCAGACGTGATTGGGACGGAGGACTAGTGCAGCAGGAGGGCACGGAGGAGAGGGGTCATCACGGCTTTGGATGGGCGGAGCAGCTGATGAGGAGTAGTGAGGCAGCAGGACAACGGGTTCAAGTGGAAAGTCGGCTCAAGGGGGTGTCATCGGTTCTTGGCAGCGTATGAGATTGGTAAAAGAAGGATGGAAACGAGAATGCAGATCCAAAAGAAGGAAAGAGCAGTTTTTTTTTCTTTATCAGTAAAAATGGCGGATGGATTTATGGGGAAAAAGGGAAACAGAAGAGCAAGTTTCCTTGGAAGAAAAGAAATGGAATGGAGCTGTTTTATTTACGAGGCTGTCACACATTCATTGATGTCATCGAAGCAAGTAGCATTAGAAACGGTCAATATGGTGGAACGGATCTTTGGAAACCGCACTAACTTCATGCAGAACGTGGCCAAAATGTTTAATATAAATTTCAAAAGGAAAAAATGAAGGTATTTTATAATGTAGAAGTGAATGGATATTTACAATAAAAAATTTAAATGGTTTAGGAAGTGGAACGTAAATAAACAAAGAACAAATGTACACTTGAAACTAAATGGACGCCTGTAGCATTGGAAAAAAAAATGGCGTGCATGCCTTTGAAACTAAATGGATGCATGCATTGAATATTAAATTATAGTTGACATGAATGCATGGAAACATAAATCATGAATTTGCAAATATAAACACTAACGTATGTGTATGAAACACAAATGGACACATGCATGCCTAAAATGAATGTTTCTATAATCTATATGTCTCTTTGCATGCCTAAGAAAAAAAAAATATACAAGTGTTTTAATAAAATATAAAGATAGGTTTTGCAGACCCAAAATGGTTAGAAAAGTATGTAAGGTCGAAAAAGGGACACATCGAACTCAGATGGCTCCGTTTCAAAAATGAACTGCGCAAGCCTTTTCGCAGTTTCAGCGCGAACCGAGCACCGAAACTGACAAATAAATATATTTTGGTAATCAGCTCGACGAGACGAACACAACGGTGTATAATTTGCAGTGTCAGGATGCTCCGTTCAAAAGTGCGTTACGGACCCCTTTGACGTAAAAATGCGGACGGAAAACGGAGGTCAAAACGTCCGATTTTCGCGAAATGAATTTCGCCGTCGGATTCGTGACAACGAATAGAATATTTTTCGTGTTTGTCCGAACTGGTTTTGGAGAAATTTTAAAATCGTTAAAATTTGAACTGATATGCGCAGCTTTGCACTGAAAATTGCGTGACCGACAACAGTCAAATTTTCCGATGAAATTTTTACAGTTGCTACAACTCACTGTACGTAGTTCAAATTACAAATTCCCGTTATGGAAAACAATAGAATAATTTCAAAATAAAATTTTGATTTAAATCGGAATCTAAATCGTTAAAAATTACGGGATGTTACAATCTCCCCTACTCAAAACTTTTCGTCCCCGAAAAGGAACGAAGTAGAGAAATTATAATTAAATAATTTAATATATATTAACCAATGGTATAATTTAAAAGCTAAAATATCTTCAAACTTTTCAAAATAGTTTTAAGTATTTACTCGACGTCTCGATTGACAATATATATCAATCCCACTTTCGAAACTCGAAAATAGATATCGATGATGCTGCAGTCATCATCAGAATCATTTCCAAGCGACTAGAGTGTGACTCTATATCTATCTAATACATATATGATTTAACATATACGTTGATCAGACGTATACCCAAATCACTAGGTATTCGATAGGCCAATTTTAACGTCAAATAAATACTCTAAACATTTTATATATTTTTTTAAACAGAATATGTACCGAATTTCAAATCATATAATATAAATAATATATTTCAAATGATTAAAATTTAAGTAGGGAAAATTGTATTTCTCCCCTACTCATTTATTTATTAAAATTTGAACTCAATCCTTAATAAATATACAAATAATATTATTATGTCAAACACATAACAAAATTATTCAATCAAGATAAAATTAATTTCTTACAAAGCATACATCTTTAAAACTTATCCAAAGTATATATATGTACAAACTTAAAGCATGAACATAAAATCTTTCGAAATATTGGTTTTACCAAAACATAATGTTATTCACAAATATACATATCAAATTTCAATATTGCACCAAGAAAACTTATATTATAATATCTTTAAAACAATAATTTCAAGCCAACATTTAATAAGGAAGGATCTCTAGAAGATTTATACTCTCGTTCTACTTCTTATCTTGTTAAGGACAAGGATAAGCTATAGAATTCGAGTTAAAAGCTGAACGAACGAAAGAACCTAACCAAAGAGGATCTACGAGGGAAAATGGGTTCAATTGGAAAGGAGACTATAGAAAAAGGATTTTAAATATAAAACAAAATTTTATATTGGAAAATATTTGTTGAAAAAAAAAAGTTTAAAACCATTTTAAAAACTATTTATACTTTAAAAATACGCTCTCTCAAGAAGGATTTTACGACCAATTCCACTCATCCTAAGGTATCACTACCCTATCTCTGATGAGTTTTTACCCCATAGGCTAAAGCTTTGATAAACCAAAGCTCTGATACCACTTGTAACGACCCGCAATTTTGACCGTGCCGAATCAACAAAACATATCAACTCGAAACGTCCAAAACAACAGATTGTTATTAGCTTCGGGGTAAAAAGAATGAATCACAGATCACAGATATAGAGCAATATAATATCTCGCAGCGGAAAATACAAAATACAATGGTAGTTCATGAAGCTACTAAATAAATTTACATCAGAGTTTACATAAATAATGCAGCGGAAGACTTAAACAATAAATTTCAGATACATAAATAAATGATAATAATTTGAAATAGAAACGACAGAAATAGCTGGATGACTGGACCAACAGAACAGGTAGATACAGATGAGCAATCCAATATAAACTCCAACTCCGAAAGTGAATCTCAAAAGCTGTAATACTCGATCTGACCCGAGCAATAATGCAAAACAAAACAACTCGGATCAGGACTAACATTCTCGTGGAAGTAAATCAATTCAAATGAAATGTTCGATGAAATGCAAACAGTAACTTAGAGGATGTTTGGGATCACCATCCTCTAAGGATCCGTCAAACTAATACTATATAGTAGAATACGCTATATACATTAGTGTCTATCAGTAAAGTAAAAATATCAAAATAGCGTAAGCGGGATTACCATGATTACCCTTACACCGTTTATATATTCCCATAGTATATACAGTACCGTAATTCCTCCGTAAACTGGAGGTTGATCAGAGGGCACTCCATACAAAATAGTACAAAACAAAGTCGTAGTGGGCTCGTATAAGGCATGTGACAAGGCACGCAAGGAATGCCAGGGTGGATTCACCGTTTGTAGAGCCGGACTGGTGGTAACGCATAGTAGCAACTACCGCCCACCTCGAGACACACTCCCATAATCAAAAGGGCCCAAATCGAATCTCAACAGTAATAGAATAATATCGAAGAAGTGTGCTCGATAAGAGGTATGACCTCAATTGGTCCGTGCGTAGCTCCTGTTTTAGCCACATCAAGCTGACTCAAGGTAGTCAGGGTCTCGTAATTAATATGAAAATACAAAATAGAGTCGTTCGCCAAATCATCCCCTTCATTCTGGAACTCCACCGCGTACACAGTTGTTAAAGTGGTTTTCGGTATTGGCAGAGAGTATGACAATAGCCGATCCCGGTCTCTTTAACAACCAACCGTTTACATTTTCACACCGTGGTCATCATTTCCTTCATAAGGAATCGTTTCAATTCGATTCATTTAAATCCAACATTTGATTCGAATTCGAATATACGATTCAAGTCAAAATTACATTTCAATTTAAACAAATTTTATCGTACTTTATCATTCAAGTCATATAGTTCAAAATTGTTACTTCTACATTTTGAATCAAAATCTTATATTTTCATTCAAACAAATCACTATATAAAACCATTTTTATGCATCAATTTGACAAAATTCTTAATTCAAACCAAACAATATAAAAATCAATTCCGCATATAACATATATATATATATATATTCCAATTCATGTTTAATCAATTTAAAATTTGAATTCAATTCATATCGATTATAAATTAAAATATAAATTAATTTACCCAATTCACATTCATTTCTTATCAAGGTTCATAATCAAAACCAAATCAAATTCAACTTCTTAATTTTATCAATTCAAGTTCATCTCTACTAAAATTCGTATCGGTTCTGATTCATAACATAATATGAGTTCATTCGTTATTCAAACATCGTTACATAAATTTACATCTTTAAACTTCGAATTTAAATCGTGAAATCTAACCTATCCATCTTGACTTTATTAAAGTTTATGAAATATATATATAAGAAAATTAATTTTGAAAATAGATATATGTATATATATAAGTTTATAAAATTCTAAAATAAATTAGAAATAGATTATAAACATATATAAGTTTAAAATAATATAAAATAGATTTAAATAAATATTTACAATAATATAAAAAGGTTAAAATACTTATAGGAATAAATTATATGGTTTAAAATAAATAAATTTATAAGTAAAATCTTAAATAACATTTAAATCCCTATTTACAAATAGATCATTTTAAAACACATAATTTAAAATATACAAAATAATTTAAATTTAAATAAAATATAAATATAAATATATAAAGTCTTAAGTAAATATTTAAAATAAAACTCATTTAACTTCAAAAACATGACCGACGGTGTCCGCATATAGTTTTCTACCCTATGGTCAAGTGATACGGATATTTATCATTTCAACCCGCAATTTATAAAATTTCTACGGGTCTATCATTTCAACCCGCAATCCCAAATTCAATAAAAATCATTCAGATCTATCATTTCAACCCATAACGATTTTTCCCTATTCTAATGTTCGTTCGGGTATGTATCATTTCAACCCTTAGTGATTTTCCTAAAACTAGGGTATCAACAAACACAACAACACTCACTTAGTATCAATCACAACATATATATCATCAGTGCAACTACGTGTCATATGAATATATCGTGTCGCATATGAAATGTGCATACATATCAAATCAAACAATTTCTACTAACAACCTATACATTTCATATAACAGTTCATTATTGATCTAACATCCATGAAAAATGTAAGTCAGGTGTGAGATAAACTCACCTTTCGTGGTACAAAAATAGAGACGGCAGACCGATGGACACTGAACGAAGCAACGTTTTCAGGCACGATTCAGAATAGATCCAACTCGCTATCACCCAATATTTATTTATTTTCATAAGAGAAGGCTAGGGAATTTTAAATGGATCGGTACGGGTATTGGGTTTTGGAACGGTTTTCGAACTCAACACCAAATCGACACAAAAATAAACAGAAAATATTATATACATTTTATTATACGTATATACGTAGAAATTATAACATATATATATATACACACATATATGAAATTTAACGCACATCGAAAATAAATATATATTATAAATTGTTCATATATAAACACACATCAAAATGATATATACATATATATCCTTACAATAAAATTTATATATAAACATATAGACATACACCAAACATATAAACTCACACTACACATACACTAATATATAAAACACATTATACACACACAAAACACACATACAATTCAACCATTCACTCACACCCCAAAATGCATGTTTCCTTTTTATATATAAACATAGATTTATAAAAACAAACGGAGTACACTACACAAACGCTACACAAGTACACAACAAACAATGTATGCCAAACTAAGAAAAAGGAAATATATGTATATTAAACAAATAACTCACACCACATATAATACTGAATCTCGCACGCAAGGAAAGGGGAATCTACCGGGTTCAGGCTTTCAGGGTGGAGCTTGGGTCTGAAGCACGATGGAGGTCGAGAATACATGGAGGAGGATGGCGGTTTTGGTGAGGCGAGGGAAGTGGCAGCAAGGGGGTCGACTTAGGCGGGTCAGTGTGTTGGGGGAAGGTGGAGTCCGGTGCGGCGAGTTCATCAGAGGCGGTGGCAGACGTGATGGGGACGGAGGACTAGTGCAGCAGGAGGGCGCGGAGGAGAGGGGTCATCACGGCTTTGGATGGGCGGAGCAGCTGATGAGGAGTAGTGAGGCAGCAGGACAACGGGTTCAAGTGGAAAGTCGGCTCAAGGGGGTGTCATCGGTTCTTGGCAGCGTATGAGATTGGTAAAAGAAGGATGGAAACGAGAATGCAGATCCAAAAGAAGGAAAGAGCAGTTTTTTTTTCTTTATCAGTAAAAATGGCGGATGGATTTATGGGGAAAAAGGGAAACAGAAGAGCAAGTTTCCTTGGAAGAAAAGAAATGGAATGGAGCTGTTTTATTTACGAGGCTGTCACACATTCATTGATGTCATCGAAGCAAGTAGCATTAGAAACGGTCAATATGGTGGAACGGATCTTTGGAAACCGCACTAACTTCATGCAGAACGTGGCCAAAACGTTTAATATAAATTGCAAAAGGAAAAAATGAAGGTATTTTATAATGTAGAAGTGAATGGATATTTACAATAAAAATTTTAAATGGTTTAGGAAGTGGAACGTAAATAAACAAATAACAAATGTACACTTGAAACTAAATGGACGCCTGTAGCATTGGAAAAAAAATGGCGTGCATGCCTTTGAAACTAAATGGATGCATGCATTGAATATTAAATTATAGTTGACATGAATGCATGGAAACATAAATCATGAATTTGCAAATATAAACACTAACGTATGTGTATGAAACACAAATGGACACATGCATGCCTAAAATGAATGTTTCTATAATCTATATGTCTCTTTGCATGCCTAAGAAATAAAAAAAAAATATACGAGTGTTTTAATAAAATATAAAGATAGGTTTTGCAGACCCAAAATGGTTAGAAAAGTATGTAAGGTCGAAAAAGGGACACATCGAACTCAGATGGCTCCGTTTCAAAAATGAACTGCGCAAGCCTTTTCGCAGTTTCAGCGCGAACCGAGCACCGAAACTGACAAATAAATATATTTTGGTAATCAGCTCGACGAGACGGACACAACGGTGTATAATTTGCAGTGTCAGGATGCTCCGTTCAAAAGTGCGTTACGGACCCCTTTGACGTAAAAATGCGGACGGAAAACGGAGGTCAAAACGTCCGATTTTCGCGAAACGAATTTCGCCGTCGGATTCGTGACAACGAATAGAATATTTTTCGTGTTTGTCCGAACTGGTTTTGGAGAAATTTTAAAATCGTTAAAATTTGAACTGATATGCGCAGCTTTGCACTGAAAATTGCGCGACCGACAACAGTCAAATTTTCCGATGAAATTTTTACAGTTGCTACAACTCACTGTACGTAGTTCAAATTACAAATTCCCGTTATGGAAAACAATAGAATAATTTCAAAATAAAATTTTGATTTAAATCGGAATCTAAATCGTTAAAAATTACGGGATGTTACAATCTCCCCTACTCAAAACTTTTCGTCCCCGAAAAGGAACGAAGTAGAGAAATTATAATTAAATAATTTAATATATATTAACCAATGGTATAATTTAAAAGCTAAAATATCTTCAAACTTTTCAAAATAGTTTTAAGTATTTACTCGACGTCTCGATTGACAATATATATCAATCCCACTTTCGAAACTCGAAAATAGATATCGATGATGCTGCAGTCATCATCAGAATCATTTCCAAGCGACTAGAGTGTGACTCTATATCTATCTAATACATATATGATTTAACATATACGTTGATCAGACGTATACCCAAATTACTAGGTATTCGATAGGCCAATTTTAACGTCAAATAAATACTCTAAACATTTTATATATATTTTTTAAACAGAATATGTACCGAATTTCAAATCATATAATACAAATAATATATTTCAAATGATTAAAATTTAAATAGGGAAAATTGTATTTCTCCCCTACTCATTTATTTATTAAAATTTGAACTCAATCCTTAATAAATATACAAATAATATTATTATGTCAAATACATAACAAAATTATTCAATCAAGATAAAATTAATTTCTTACAAAGCATACATCTTTAAAACTTATCCAAAGTATATATATGTACAAACTTAAAGCATGAACATAAAATCTTTCGAAATATTGGTTTTACCAAAACATAATGTTATTCACAAATATACATATCAAATTTCAATATTGCACCAAGAAAACTTATATTATAATATCTTTAAAACAATAATTTCAAGCCAACATTTAATAAGGAAGGATCTCTAGAAGATTTATACTCTCGTTCTACTTCTTATCTTGTTAAGGACAAGGATAAGCTATAGAATTCGAGTTAAAAGCTGAACGAACGAAAGAACCTAACCAAAGAGGATGTACGAGGGAAAATGGGTTCAATTGGAAAGGAGACTATAGAAAAAGGATTTTAAATATAAAACAAAATTTTATATTGGAAAATATTTGTTGAAAAAAAAGTTTAAAACCATTTTAAAAACTATTTATACTTTAAAAATACGCTCTCTCAAGAAGGATTTTACGACCAATTCCACTCATCCTAAGGTATCACTACCCTATCTCTGATGAGTTTTTACCCCATAGGCTAAAGCTTTGATAAACCAAAGCTCTGATACCACTTGTAACGACCCGCCATTTTGACCGTGCCGAATCAACAAAACATATCAACTCGAAACGTCCAAAACAACAGATTGTTATTAGCTTCGGGGTAAAAAGAATGAATCACAGATCACAGATATAGAGCAATATAATATCTCGCAGCGGAAAATACAAAATACAATGGTAGTTCATGAAGCTACTAAATAAATTTACATCAGAGTTTACATAAATAATGCAGCGGAAGACTTAAACAATAAATTTCAGATACATAAATAAATGATAATAATTTGAAATAGAAACGACAGAAATAGCTGGATGACTGGACCAACAGAACAGGTAGATACAGATGAGCAATCCAATATAAACTCCAACTCCGAAAGTGAATCTCAAAAGCTGTAATACTCGATCTGACCCGAGCAATAATGCAAAACAAAACAACTCGGATCAGGACTAACATTCTCGTGGAAGTAAATCAATTCAAATGAAATGTTCGATGAAATGCAAACAGTAACTTAGAGGATGTTTGGGATCACCATCCTCTAAGGATCCGTCAAACTAATACTATATAGTAGAATACGCTATATACATTAGTGTCTATCAGTAAAGTAAAAATATCAAAATAGCGTAAGCGGGATTACCATGATTACCCTTACACCGTTTATATATTCCCATAGTATATACAGTACCGTAATTCCTCCGTAAACTGGAGGTTGATCAGAGGGCACTCCATACAAAATAGTACAAAACAAAGTCGTAGTGGGCTCGTATAAGGCATGTGACAAGGCACACAAGGAATGCCAGGGTAGATTCACCGTTTGCAGAGCCGGACTGGTGGTAACGCATAGTAGCAACTACCGCCCACCTCGAGACACACTCCCATAATCAAAAGGGCCCAAATCGAATCTCAACAGTAATAGAATAATATCGAAGAAGTGTGCTCGATAAGAGGTATGACCTCAATTGGTCCGTGCGTAGCTCCTGTTTTAGCCACATCAAGCTGACTCAAGGTAGTCAGGGTCTCGTAATTAATATGAAAATACAAAATAGAGTCGTTCGCCAAATCATCCCCTTCATTCTGGAACTCCACCGCGTACACAGTTGTTAAAGTGGTTTTCGGTATTGGCAGAGAGTATGACAATAGCCGATCCCGGTCTCTTTAACAACCAACCGTTTACATTTTCACACCGTGGTCATTATTTCCTTCATAAGGAATCGTTTCAATTCGATTCATTTAAATCCAACATTTGATTCGAATTCGAATATACGATTCAAGTCAAAATTACATTTCAATTTAAACAAATTTTATCGTACTTTATCATTCAAGTCATATAGTTCAAAATTGTTACTTCTACATTTTGAATCAAAATCTTATATTTTCATTCAAACAAATCACTATATAAAACCATTTTTATGCATCAATTTGACAAAATTCTTAATTCAAACCAAACAATATAAAAATCAATTCCGCATATAACATATATATATATATATATATATATTCCAATTCATGTTTAATCAATTTAAAATTTGAATTCAATTCATATCGATTATAAATTAAAATATAAATTAATTTACCCAATTCACATTCATTTATTATCAAGGTTCATAATCAAAACCAAATCAAATTCAATTTCTTAATTTTATCAATTCAAGTTCATCTCTACTAAAATTCGTATCGGTTCTGATTCATAACATAATATGAGTTCATTCGTTATTCAAACATCGTTATATAAATTTACATCTTTAAACTTCGAATTTAAATCGTGAAATCTAACCTATCCATCTTGACTTTATTAAAGTTTATGAAATATATATATAAGAAAATTAATTTTGAAAATAGATATATGTATATATATAAGTTTATAAAATTCTAAAATAAATTAGAAATAGATTATAAACATATATAAGTTTAAAATAATATAAAATAGATTTAAATAAATATTTACAATAATATAAAAAGGTTAAAATACTTATAGGAATAAATTATATGGTTTAAAATAAATAAATTTATAAGTAAAATCTTAAATAACATTTAAATCCCTATTTACAAATAGATCATTTTAAAACACATAATTTAAAATATACAAAATAATTTAAATTTAAATAAAATATAAATATAAATATATAAAGTCTTAAGTAAATATTTAAAATAAAACTCATTTAACTTCAAAAACATGACCGACGGTGTCCGTATATAGTTTTCTACCCTATGGTCAAGTGATACGGATATTTATCATTTCAACCCGCAATTTATAAAATTTCTACGGGTCTATCATTTCAACCCGCAATCCCAAATTCAATAAAAATCATTCAGATCTATCATTTCAACCCATAACGATTTTTCCCTATTCTAATGTTCGTTCGGGTATGTATCATTTCAACCCTTAGTGATTTTCCTAAAACTAGGGTATCAACAAACACAACAACACTCACTTAGTATCAATCACAACATATATATCATCAGTGCAACTACGTGTCATATGAATATATCGTGTCGCATATGAAATGTGCATACATATCAAATCAAACAATTTCTACTAACAACCTATACATTTCATATAACAGTTCATTATTGATCTAACATCCATGAAAAATGTAAGTCAGGTGTGAGATAAACTCACCTTTCGTGGTACAAAAATAGAGACGGCAGACCGATGGACACTGAACGAAGCGACGTTTTCAGGCACGATTCAGAATAGATCCAACTCGCTATCACCCAATATTTATTTATTTTCATAAGAGAAGGCTAGGGAATTTTAAATGGATCGGTACGGGTATTGGGTTTTGGAACGGTTTTCGAACTCAACACCAAATCGACACAAAAATAAACAGAAAATATTATATACATTTTATTATACGTATATACGTAGAAATTATAACATATATATATATACACACATATATGAAATTTAACGCACATCGAAAATAAATATATATTATAAATTGTTCATATATAAACACACATCAAAATGATATATACATATATATATCCTTACAATAAAATTTATATATAAACATATAGACATACACCAAACATATAAACTCACACTACACATACACTAATATATAAAACACATTATACACACACAAAACACACATACAATTCAACCATTCACTCACACCCCAAAATGCATGTTTCCTTTTTATATATAAACATAGATTTATAAAAACAAACGGAGTACACTACACAAACGCTACACAAGTACACAGCAAACAATGTATGCCAAACTAAGAAAAAGGAAATATATGTATATTAAACAAATAACTCACACCACATATAATACTGAATCTCGCACGCAAGGAAAGGGGAATCTACCGGGTTCAGGCTTTCAGGGTGGAGCTTGGGTCTGAAGCACGATGGAGGTCGAGAATACATGGAGGAGGATGGCGGTTTTGGTGAGGCGAGGGAAGTGGCAGCAAGGGGGTCGACTTAGGCGGGTCAGTGGGTTGGGGAAGGTGGAGTCCGGTGCGGCGAGTTCATCAGAGGCGGTGGCAGACGTGATGGGGACGGAGGACTAGTGCAGCAGGAGGGCGCGGAGGAGAGGGGTCATCACGGCTTTGGATGGGCGGAGCAGCTGATGAGGAGTAGTGAGGCAGCAGGACAACGGGTTCAAGTGGAAAGTCGGCTCAAGGGGGTGTCATCGGTTCTTGGCAGCGTATGAGATTGGTAAAAGAAGGATGGAAACGAGAATGCAGATCCAAAAGAAGGAAAGAGCAGTTTTTTTTTTCTTTATCAGTAAAAATGGCGGATGGGTTTATGGGGAAAAAGGGAAACAGAAGAGCAAGTTTCCTTGGAAGAAAAGAAATGGAATGGAGCTGTTTTATTTACGAGGCTGTCACACATTCATTGATGTCATCGAAGCAAGTAGCATTAGAAACGGTCAATATGGTGGAACGGATCTTTGGAAACCGCACTAACTTCATGCAGAACGAGGCCAAAACGTTTAATATAAATTTCAAAAGGAAAAAATGAAGGTATTTTATAATGTAGAAGTGAATGGATATTTACAATAAAAATTTTAAATGGTTTAGGAAGTGGAACGTAAATAAACAAAGAACAAATGTACACTTGAAACTAAATGGACGCCTGTAGCATTGGAAAAAAAAATGGCGTGCAAGCCTTTGAAACTAAATGGATGCATGCATTGAATATTAAATTATAGTTGACATGAATGCATGGAAACATAAATCATGAATTTGCAAATATAAACACTAACGTATGTGTATGAAACACAAATGGACACATGCATGCCTAAAATGAATGTTTCTATAATCTATATGTCTCTTTGCATGCGTAAGAAAAAAAAAATATACGAGTGTTTTAATAAAATATAAAGATAGGTTTTGCAGACCCAAAATGGTTAGAAAAGTATGTAAGGTCGAAAAAGGGACACATCGAACTCAGATGGCTCCGTTTCAAAAATGAACTGCGCAAGCCTTTTCGCAGTTTCAGCGCGAACCGAGCACCGAAACTGACAAATAAATATATTTTGGTAATCAGCTCGACGAGACGGACACAACGGTGTATAATTTGCAGTGTCAGGATGCTCCGTTCAAAAGTGCGTTACGGACCCCTTTGACGTAAAAATGCGGACGGAAAACGGAGGTCAAAACGTCCGATTTTCGCGAAACGAATTTCGCCGTCGGATTCGTGACAACGAATAGAATATTTTTCGTGTTTGTCCGAACTGGTTTTGGAGAAATTTTAAAATCGTTAAAATTTGAACTGATATGCGCAGCTTTGCACTGAAAATTGCGCGACCGACAACAGTCAAATTTTCCGATGAAATTTTTACAGTTGCTACAACTCACTGTACGTAGTTCAAATTACAAATTCCCGTTATGGAAAACAATAGAATAATTTCAAAATAAAATTTTGATTTAAATCGGAATCTAAATCGTTAAAAATTACGGGATGTTACAGATAGCATGCACCCCTGGCAAGGGTAACATGGTGGCAAACGCCTTAAGTAGGAAAAAGTTGTCCTTGAGTTCGTTGTTCGTTGAGCGGCAAAGCTTGGAGTTCATCTCTACGTTTGAATTTAGACCTTCCGTTGACTTTGTACCCGGTTTGCTAGCATCCTTAGAGGTCAGACCTACGCTTTTGGGACAGATTGGTGAGGCACAACGAGATGACCCACAGTTGGTTGAGTTAGTAGAGAAGCTCAAAAGGGGGGAGTCATTGAGCCATCTCAGTAGGTATACCCTAGATGATAAGGGTTGGTTACGTAGGGACGGTAGACTTTGTGTACCACGGGACGAGAACTTGAGGAAGACCATTCTTGATGATGCACATCGTTCGAAGATGACTATCCATCCCGGCGGGGACAAGATGTACATGAACATGAGACGAGTTTACTTTTGGGCCGGCATGAAGAGGGATGTGGCCGAGTTTGTCGCTAGATGCTTGGTGTGCCAACAAGTAAAAGCAGAGCAAAAGAAGCCCGGTGGGTTGCTTCACCCATTGGAGGTCCCAAATGGAAGTGGGAAAGTGTTTCGATGGACTTTGTTGATGGATTACCGAGATCGAGGAAGGGTAATACGAGAATTTGGGTCGTGGTAGACAGATTTACTAAGAGCTCCCATTTCATTCCCGTGAAGAGTAAGAGGACTGCTCCATGGTTAGCCTCCGTATACATTCGAGAGATAGTTCGTTTGCACGGTGTTCCTTCTAGCATAGTGAGCGACCGCGATCCTATCTTTACTAGCGAATTTTGGAAGAGCTTGCAAGAGGCGGTAGGGACTCAGTTATGTTTGAGCACCGCATATTATCTTCAGACGGATGGCCAGACCGAGAGGGTGAATCGTATTCTAGGGGACTTATTGAGGTTGTGTGTCTTAGACTTCGGAGGTACATGGAAGGAACATCTTCCGTTGGTAGAGTTTGCATATAATAATAGCTTCCAGTCTAGCATTGGCATGGCACCGTTCGAGGCTCTTTATGAACGGTCGTGTCGTTCGCCGACATGTTGGTGGGAATCTACATATAAGATCTTGCTTGGACCCGATATGATTAGAGAGATTTCGGAGAAAATCGATCTGATTCGAAGGAGGATGAAGACGGCGTAAGATAGGCAGAAATATTATGCGGACAAGAGGAGGTCAAATATTGAGTTTGATATTGGGGACATGGTCTTTGTCAAGGTGTCTCCATTACGGAACATCATTCGCTTTGGGTCCGTTGGAAAGTTAGCACCAAGGTTCGTAGGGCCGTTTCCTATTAAGGAAAGGATTGGGCAGATGGCGTATAGAGTGGAGTTGCCCGAGAGACTTAGTGGTGTACACGATGTATTCCTTGTATCACATTTGAGGAAGTGCTTGCAAGAGACTGCGGAAGTGGTAGAGTCGAGCTTACTTAGAGAGGTGGAGATAGAGCGTGATGCGACGATTCGACGAGCTCCTACGTGCATTCTTGGGTCGGAGATTAAGAAGTTGAGGAATCGAGAGGTCAAGCTAGTCAAAGTGCAATGGGGAGATGATGAGAGCAACTCTACTTGGGAGACGGAAGAGAAGATGCGTTCATTGTACCCTTTTCTTTTCGAGGGTATGTCTTTTAATTTCTCCTTTATCGCTTAGCTTGTACTTATCTTATCTTTAGTACGTCCTCTCACTAGTATCTTTGACCTTTATATAGGGTAGTCCTATGGTTGAAACATGTGTTTGAGACATGTTATGTATGATGGATGCATGTGGTTGCTAGTGGTTGCTCGTAGATGCATATACACATACTTTAGGCACTAGATCGACCCAGTCACTTCATATTGCATATAAATGTGTGTATATATTTAAGTAATGGATGTATAAAGGTTATGTTATCATATGGATGCTGCATTTTGGTGAATGGTTGTGCACACATGTAGAAATAATATGTATCGATAGGATTCTTTCGCATACATAATGGATGCATGGCACTATCATGGTTTGCATTAAGGAGGTCAACTGAATCAGTAGACCGCCTGATTTTGCATTAGATAAGGAACATATACACACACTTCTTGCATATGTTCATACAGCATTAGGAAATTAATAAGGACAATGGACGCCTGTGTTTGATGGTCGAGTAGATGGTTGTTTGGATGTTAGGACATGCATTCTCCTTAACTTGGAGATTTCGGGGGCGAAATCCTTTAAGGAGGGGAGAATGTAACACCCCGGATTTTTGAATAATCGAATTAACTAAATTAAAGAATAATTAATATCAGACGTGAGAACTAAGGGAAATGGGTTGCGCCATTGTGTTCGTTTCGGAATTCTGGTTGAGATAGAGTCCAAGTTTGCGGAAGATGGATATCAGATGAAGGAGATATGGACGAACAAATTCAAACGGGTAAAATAGGAAAAAAATTGCACTGGCGCACTTGGGAAGTGCGCCAGTACAAATTTGCACTGGCGCACCTGCCCAGTGCGCGCAGGCCGAGCAGCAGGCCTGCGCAGCTTTCTAGTTCAGGCTGATCCGTGTTGTGACTCATTGCTGAGTCCTTTCTGACTCCTTGCTGAGTCATTAGGGCTGAGGTGTCACCCTATCCCGACTGAATGGTTTTGATTAACCCTAAGATCATCCGACGACTATAATTAAATTAAAATTCTATATAAACATAGGTAGACTCAAACCCTAAATAAAAATAAAAACTGAAACTACGGCCGTCATGCTGTCATCTTGTAACCTAGAGTAGCCGCCACCAATTAGAAAGGAAGAACAGCTAATCAATTCAGTTCTATTCAACTCTAACAACGAATCTACTTCAAATGAAAGCTAATTCAACTTCAGAACTCAGAATTCAGAACACAAGACCTTCTTTGAGTTGTGAGTTCGATTTCTTTAATAAAATAATTAGCAATTTAATTGGATTAAGTTATGATGTGGATTATTTGGATATGATGTGAATTATTGACCGCATGTTATAATTATGTTGAAAAATTGTGATGTTATCATACATGTTGTAAATTCTATGATGTTATGTTGTGATCATCTATGTTGTAAAGTTACGATGCTATCATCTATGTTGTAATTCTATGATTGGCTTATGTATAATCAAATCATCATGTTGTTCATATGCTAGTTTGGTTATGTTGATTCTAATGATAAATCATATGTATGTATACAAGTTTAGATTTTTTATTTAGACATGAATAATACGCAAGTTGGGGAAAATTATATGTAACCTTACATGTTTCTTACATGTTTCATGACATCTAGTTTATGTGAAAATTTAATCCAAAATTAGGCTATGACATGTGTGAGTTCTATGATAAATTCTACATGCTAGTTTACATGTTTAGATGTAAGTTTACACCATTGTTATGTTGCATAAATCACATATGCAAGTTTATATAAATATATAAGTTTGGAATATGAATCATGTTATGCAAGTTTGTGGTTATTGCCTATGCAAGTTTACACCTTTAGATGTAGATCCATGACATACATGAGTTATGCAAGTTTGTGACCATTATCTGAACAAGTTCACACCTTTAGATTTGGATCTATGACATATGTAGTTTTATGCAAGTTGTAACTTTGGCCTATGCAAGTTTTAGATGTAGAACATCATTCACACATGCAAGTTTACCCCTATGTTTAGATCTAGTTTTATCTATGTGTATGTTGTGATGCTTTCCCTTTATTCCATGAGTTAGACTATTCGAGTCTAACATATATTTTACGTTAAACGAACAAACGTACAACGTGGGGTAATGGGATAATATTAAAAGATTTAATATTGAGAATTGGCATAAATGCCTTAAATGGCATAAAATAAATTTGTGACGAAATTGGTATGATTCTGCATACCATAAATAGATGGACATAATTGAGTCAATTATGGACATCGTTAAATTTGGAATTGATTGATAATTTGAATAGGGAAATTAATTTAAATTGGGGAATGATTAATTAGGTGTAATTAATCGTCTAAGACACGAGGTTAGGCTCTTTTGTGGTGTAAGACTGCCCGGACTCGCCCGGCAAATCCAGCTGCCACAAATGCCAATCTAATGTGGGAGGTCTTTATAAGGTTACGGTCTTAATGAATTAAGAAACACTTAACCAGATAAACATGTAGTGAGATATGAGGGGGTTAGGTGGGTGCCTTGGGTGGCATGTGGAATCTAGTGGGTGCCTTGGGTGGCATTTGAAATACGATTAGAAACACTTAACCAAAATTGAAACATGTAAGTGAACATGAATAAGAAGAGGGTTAAGTGGGATGTACTAGAGGGGACCACGCTTAGGTGGATAGCTTGTGTCAAGTGATGGGGGCCCGTTTCAACCAATAACCCATACGTATCTTTGTGGACTCGACCCAAGTCGAGGACGGGACGCGCATACTGGGCTTGACTGTAAGAGGCCAAAACGGGTTAGCGGTGACAACGCAAGTCCAACGGGTTCATATGCGTGTGTGGGCCCGGGCTGGTAGGTAAGACGTTGTTGCATCGTGTAGGTATAAGCCGTGCATCATTGGTGGTATCGGGTTGCCACTTTGGGGAGTGATACACCCCACTGTGGGGCCAGCAGGGGTATCTACGAGTTAGGGAGCCGATCGCATGGGGGTAGTGGGTACACCTAGTGGAGATAGGGGCAGGCGGCACCTATGAAAGCAACTAGGGGTGCACGAAACTACCATTATCATATTTAAGTTCTGTAGGCGGGATCAACCTTAGGGTGACTAGTGGTGGTGCAGTATAATAGTGGTGGTGCAGTATAGTAATTATCTTATAGTGGTTTAGGTGCGCTTTAACGTTATCTTAATTCAATCTTGTTTCCTTGTTTACTCTGCCATACTCAATTGTTCATAGTCATTTCCTTATTTTCCAACTTATTCCTTAGCCTAGTTATTTTGGTAATTGTATTGTTAAAGTTATCGCACTCGCCAGACTTTATGTCTGACTCCCTTTGTTTCCTCCTCTTTTCTTCCTCCCCCCCCCAGGTGCTCAGGTTTGAACTAGCACCAGTGGAGCTTGATTTTGGACAACTATATTTCTTGCTTTTAGAAGATTGCTTGGATCGCTGAAGTAAAGTTCAGCCTCTCTTATTTATGGCTATTTTGTATTGGGGGTTATGTCTTTCAATTTATGTACTTTGATTTGGTCAAGATGGATATTATGTACTTTGACTATGGTTTTTGATGATGTAATCAAACTTATGTATTTTCCGCTGCAATGAAATAAAGTTTTAAAGTTTTAGTACTGTTTATATCTGTCTTGTTGTTAAGTTTCTGTTCTATACACACTTAAAATGCTCCATGAAAGTTAATGCATTCCCTTTGTAAGTGACATTAATGGACGTGGGGTGTTACACGAGTAATGAGTAAAAAGTGAGAAGAGAAGAAGTTTTATGTATTTAGAATAGAAATCGGTAGAGTAGAAGTGTAGAAATCATAAAAATATGAAATAATAATGGAGGAATGAAAAGGGATGAAGATGGAGAAGAAGAATGGTTAAAAAAATTGAAATCAACCCATGTTTATAAGATTTGAAAGGTTGCAATGCTTCTGGAACGTTACAAATGGTGAAAAGACATTTCGTTTCAAAACTGAAAATATGACAGTTGTATACCCACATATATTATTATGTTTATAGGTATTGAAAATTTGAATTTTAAATATTTTTAAGTTTTAACTATATATATAATTCTGCAAATTCTTGAATTAAAACATAGTGATATAAATGAGTATCATAAAGTATAAAATCATATGAAAACATAAATATAAATTATATAAACATATTTATAAAACTATAAAGTTTAAAACTATATAAATATAAAATTATACAAGTATATAATTATATAAAAATATATAATCTTATAAACTTTGAAACTTAAGTTTGAAATCAAAAGTAAGATAGAAAAACTAATTAATATTAGAATTAGAATTTCGAAAAACAGAATTTGAAATTTGAAAATCAGAATTTAAAAAACAGAATTTGAACCTGGATGCTATTCAGAGTCTTACATATAAACTAGACTCTATTACTATATTTATGTTGAACCCTTGATATCTTGATTACTCATGAGTCTTGAATCCTCTCTGAATTCGAAATCTCTTGAATCTCTGATACTCTAAAACTGTACAGTCTTCGGTATTAACTCATGTATACAAATCCTGCATATATGTATATGTGTGTGTGTGTGTGTGTGTATTCTAGATAAAGATGTTAGTATATATTTTATACTCAATTAATATTGAAATTAGGTTATTGTCATCAAAACTCCACTATCCAACACAATAATAAGTTTTTGTGGTGTTTCTGAGATGTACTTGATGGATGATAGGATGCATTTATTATTAAATCCATAACCAGTTTTAGTGGTGCTTTTGAGACACACTTGATGGATATAATCAATATTTGTTGTTAATGTCATTACGTGGTGTTATTTGAGATACACTTGATGGACATTACTTACCATTTTAACTACTAAAATCCATAGTAGTATTAGTGATGCATCCGAAATGCATTTGATGCTTTTTATTGTCTAATTTGAGGTCGACTTTCATGATCCTAATGAGCCCATAACCAAATTTGGTTGTGGTTGTGTGACGGACTTGATGAACTCAGCTATTTGTGAGATGCACATGATCCTAATGAACCTTCTATAAGCGATTCTAGTTGATCGCTCAAGAGCACTTATGAGTTCTTCATATTTACATTGTGGAGAAGTGTATATATTAAAAGTGCAGTACAAGTCGTGTGGTTTCAATCAAATCCTGTAGTTCAAGAGAAATTCACTACATAAACAAAGTTGTAACTTCACTTCTTTTGCATCAATTTAAATCGTAAGATACCGATGCATATGTGTGAAAATTTTCATTTGCTCATGTTGTTTGACTTTCTGTTATTATGTACTTTGTTGCAGTTAGTGCGAGATTGTTGGATAACCGCAATACAATAAGTTTGCTTCTCCATTAATTATTATATTTTGTGTCATTTCCTTTTTCCTTTATTTCAGCTCACAAAATTGAAAAGACAAATCTTTTCACTTCCTTACATGTTAATCTCGTAATCAATATAATTTATAAATAAATAATAACAGAGTTGTCTTTCCACTTTTTAGTCTGTTCAGATTTCAGACGCGTTCGATTATGAGTTGAAGATTAGTAAACCCACTTTTACGTATTTCAATTACTCTTGGAACGAAACACATGCACAAATGATTCTTCTTCTTCTTCTTCTAAAAACACTTAAGCAATTGTATTTCTGTCTTTTTCCAAATTCTTCGATCTTGAGTGTACAAGTTTGATTTATTTTAACCTTGGAGAGCGAACTACAAATAACGACTGCACCTTATTCGTATTGAATTCACATTTCAAAATAGTGTTCTTTCCATGACACAACTTTTTTCTTTTTCTTTTTACTATGTTCTTGTCCTAGAAAAGTAGTTGAAAAAGAAGTTTGAAAAGTAAATAATTATAGAATAGTTGTCGCCCATAACATGCTAGAAACAAAAATAATTGTAACATAAAATTGCTGGAGGATAAAACTATGCGATCTCTGTCAAAAGTTTGCTTCTTTTCGTAAAAATTAAAAAAAGGCACTACTAATGAAACAAGAATTTTTTTGGTGAATTATCTACTTGATGATAATGGGCCATGAAAATTATTTCCCAAATAAAATGTACATTGGACCAAGATGGAACCCATTAAAAAAAGCGAACCCATATTATAAAACGAGAAAGCTTTGCCTTACCTATTCACCTCCTCTCCCTTTCACTTTCAATTAAACTTTTATTCCTCAACTCATTTCAATGGTCTTCTCCAATTTGATTATATAGATTCCGAACTGAAATACCAATAAAAAATATGTGCTTTAAATTTCTCTTTTGTTCTCTCTCCAATTAATTTTGAGCTCTTTCCTGTTTTTTAGTTTTCTATTTGTCATTCGCTTTTCCTTTTTTTCGGTGGTTGAAAAGACTCTTAAACGCAAGAACGCAAATGCAAGCGTTAAAATCATTGGGCTTAGGCTCAGGTTTTGTTCCATTGAATTTACTTTCTGAGCTTGCTTTTTACTAAGATATATTTCTCATCATTTTTCAGAATTATAAAATTTTAATGTATTCCAAATTTCGGCTCAGCAGCGAAGGAACTGGTTTTTGCCTTTGATTTTTAATTTGAAATCGTGATTCAAAGAAAAGAAAAGTAGAGAAGCATGGTAAAGAGTGGACCTTGTTGTCATTGTGGTGTCACAAGTGAGCTCATGTTATTATTTATGTATTAACAAAAATTAATTATTATTATTAGGTTTTATTGGAGTAATGGATCTCTTATCTTACAGACTTTCATTCTTTTTTGAATTAATTTGGTTGTTAAGCTAAAGTTGTTGCAGGACTGGTTGTTAGTCAATCGAAAGAAATTATTATTATTATTATCATCATCATATTGAGCTTGAAGTATCAGCCTGAGCTAACCATGAACTCGTTACTTCTGAAAATGATTGATAACTGTCTCCAGTGTTGTTGAGTTGTGATCTTAATGTATGTATACTTGAGTCGCGATTTCATGAAATGTAGAGTTGAATTGACTATGCAATTGTGTAACTGAAAAATCTAGTAATTCATTTTATAAGTTCGTATAATATCAATATGCAAAGTCTACAATCAAAATGGTAACACTGTTGTTATGTATCATGCTTAATCAAAAACAGGTTTCAATAATACATTTTGCTCATTTTACAATGTGCCAAGATGTCGGAAATGTAGTGTGACTTTTGATATGTGCAGCTCAGCTTGATGAGTAAGAGCTGCAATATAACAAATACCCTTGCAGAAAATTATGAAATTGGCAAATTGATGCTAGGCATTTATATGATATATATGATATCTTATAGAGGCAGCTAAAAGGGATAAACTGTCCATAATGTTATGAGTGGTGGCTCTAATATTCAAAAAAATACCTTTAAGAAACAAAACCTCTCACATCTGCTAGACTTGCGTGATCTAACTGGTTAAGTTGAACATGATATTTATATTGGTAAGAATAAGTACAATATCAAATGTTTGATTTGAAGTCCATTTGCAAAAACAAAGTTCGTCATGATTTGTGCTGTTGGCATATGAAAGTGGATGACAGAATGCTTGCCCTGTTGTACTGCATCTTGGTGCTTTTGTTGATTATAACATGCATTTACTAGTTTTGTAAACTATAGATGGGTTACACAAGAGCATATCCCATAAGATTTATTTGTTTTGTTAAATTGTCACAAAAATATCAAGCATCAATGTAATATAACACAAGTGATAATGATTTGTCGTCAAGCAACATTAAGGTTTAGTATTGAACCCTCCACTTTATAGAGATTACCAAGTTAGTTTCGATATCTGTCTCCTTATGAGTGGTTTTGTTGGATAAACTATATGTAACTAAATCTTACATGTTTGCTTGACTCATGCGGTAGAGCTGGTTAGGGTATGAAATGTTTGGTTTGAAGTCCTTAAGGCTAATATTTATCGTATAAGTATTTTGTTGACATATGACGCTAGGCTTATTCTCTGTAATGTATCTTTGTGCCTGTAGTTTCTTATAATATATACATTTATAAGTTTTGTGAGCTCTAAACAGGAGGTGATCCTCCACGAGCATTTTGTTTTGTCATATGAAAGTAATTTTTTTATCAGTTTTAAATAAAATTTATTGTAGCATTGAAACTATGCAACAGGTACTCCTCTTTGGCGAAATGGACCACCCGATAAGCCAGTACTATGCAATGCATGTGGTACTAGATGGAGAACAAAGGGTACCTTAATCAATTATACCCCAACACATGTTTATGAACAAATTGATCATGAAGGTTACAAGGTTTCTAGAGTCAAACACACCCAATACAAGCTTAAGGTGAAAAAGGCATTGAAAGTAAATCAGCGATATCATGCTGCAAGAGATGAACGCAAAATGCTTTATTTCGATCAGAATTTCCAGAAAGCTTTAGAAGGAGATGCAAGCAAGCAGTCGAGCTCTGAGTCTGCATCATCATATTCTGAAAGCTGTGCTAATTTCGAAACTGCAGAAGCGAGTAACTTGACAGGTTTGATGCCTTATATTCTTTATGCATTGTTTTTAAAGTAAATGACAAGCCTCTTCTATAGTTAATGGCTTGTTCTCGAGCATGTGTTAGTTATAATGAATATTTGGTACATGTTTAAAAAGAAGCGTGCTAGAAAACTAAAAGCTTTAGCATAAGCAAATCTTATATGCTTTATTACTTGTACTAATAAATTTTGTTATAAACAAGTGCCATTGTATGCTTATTGACCAAATCTTGTCTAATGCCTTCAATATGTTAATTGGTATATTAAAACATATAGTGCTTAAACTCTTTTGTGAATGGTTGTTTGAGGAGTGAAGTATGATGAAAACTGATCTAGTATTTGGTCTACATATATTTGTAAATCCTTCCCAAAAAATATACTGATAAGTAGATCAAAATTACACATTGATACTTTTCGCTAAACTATAAATTGTAAAGAGACACGATGATACTTTGTTATCTTACGCAATAATAATGTCTTTCGCATATTTACATTTTGGCTGACAACTATAGAGATATGTCAGTGTAAAGTAGTACATGTGCAATTTGTTTAACACACAATTAGTATGTGCTTTATGCATTTCAAGACATCCAAGCATTAGCCATTGTGTTTACCAAACTATCTGTGAATATTCCATTTGTTTTTCGAACATGTTCAAACAATTTTCAGCTATCTCTAATATAGTACCATCGCGGCATATACAGGATCAGTCCAATGCAGTGTGTCACCTAAAGTTGCATCAAAGAATATGCAAGCCAAGCCCACACAATTTGAGATGCTCACAAATCAGTTGCATACTATTATGAATGAGCAACAAATCAGTTCATTGCCATCTGATCTTCTTATTGAAAATGAGAGTGTAATGGGTTCTTTCGAGATTTCTACTGGAAGTGTTCTTCTTAGAAACTCATATTTGAAAGTCAAGGAGGAGGAATCAGAGGCGAGTTCATTTCCATTTGATAATAAGTCATCCATAATCAACGAAGTTTACTCGGGTTCGGCATCTATTAGTCAAAGTAAACACAAGAAATTAGCAGTAAGTGCAGCAGATGGGAATGACAATAGGTACCCTTCTCTCAAGTCTAGCAATTCTGTATAATATTACATATATATAACCGTATTTTTCTGTATTTAAAGTAATGAATTTGACAGAGGCAAAACATATATTGAGAAATTACGGTACATCCAAGACAAAGATTCATTACTTGGTTTCACTGATCCGAAAGTAAGTATTATGTTTCACACACACACACACACACACACACACACACACACACACACACAATCAATTAGGGATGGATTTCTTCTAAATCCAAATTTATGTTACTTTTTACTCTGTTTAGGATGCAAAAAGTAAAGAGAAAATTGGAACAACTGAAGAAGTCATTGATACAAACTATTTCACACCTCTCAAGCGGGTTTGGGACGCAATCGATAGCAATGTTTCAGGTTGGGCGTCTCTCATCTATAATCAGCTATATATGTTATTATATATATAATTGCACTTTTTGACCATGTTGATATCTTGTTAGCCAATAGATGGGTAATGTTGGTTAAGGCAAATAACTCCCTAAGCTACCATTGTTAGTACAGGTGTTTCTAAAGTTCGTAGTCTGTATTTATCATTCTATAGGAATACTACTATTTTTTAATAGTTGCATGTGTTATCTACCCTATGCAAGTGACTACATGTGACCTTTTCCCATAGTCTGCAATATCTGGTCATATATAATGTGTTGTTTTTGAGGTTTTATGTGAATAAAAATATTTGAAAAATTGAGAGGAATAACTAGCCTTTGTTAGAAATAGTCAATATAATACTTTTGTTGATTTTTAGTATATATTGGAGGATTGGTGCACATTTGCTTAGAAGCTTATAGATAGCATTCTGTTAATTTGGGTATTCAAACAAAAGTTAATAAAATGTTAAATGTAAAACCTTTCTTAAAAGATAGCTTTGAACGTCTTGGCAGAAAGGGTTCACGCATATTTTTATCCATTCCTATTTGTATTAATAAAGGAGATACAATATTGCTGTGCATTCAGAAAGTGATAAATGTGCATGAACCAGAAGAGCACTCAAGAAGGTGACACAGATAGTTAATGATGGAACTGGATTTTGTTGTTAGTCAAAGTTGGTAATATTTGAATGAAAGATGGTTGTTATCAGTGATTCAGAAGTACAAATACTAGTGAAGGCTATTAGGTGGGTATGTTCACATATACAAAATGATATCATAAACTTTTGCAAACCGCGAAGGATCAAATTATAACTTCTAAGCTTTGGAATGATATTTCTTAGACAAATTCAACAAGAGAACAGTTCCCATGTTGGAAAAATGTATCACCGTTTCTAAAATGTAAGCTAAAAGTGCTACTATAAGGGAAATTAAGTATGGCATAGGGTAAAGATTAGACATGCTGCACTAATATAATTTTAAATCAGGTTATAAAGTTAGCTTTTGTGATATTTTAGAAGATTGTGCATTATCACATTATATACTGTGGTTAAATGAATATCTTTGTAGCAAAAATTTGAGCACTACCATGAATTACATGCACTGGTGATATTAATTAGCTTGAGTGGTGATGACTGCTCAAGTAAGTTCCATATGGTATGTCGCTAGGCCTTTCAAACTCCATTGTTATTCATAAAGTTAGCTTTTGTGATATTTTAGAAGATTGTGCATTATCACATTATATACTATGGTTAAATGAATATCTCTGTAGCAAAAATTTGAGCACTACCATGAATTACATGCACTGGTGATATTAATTAGCTTAAGTGGTGATGACTGCTCAAGTAAGTTCCATATGGTATGTCGCTAGGCCTTTCAAACTCCATTGTTATTCATAAAGTTAGCTTCTGTGATATTTTAGAAGATTGTGCATTATCACATTATATACGTGGTTAAATGAATATCTTTTGTAGCAAAAATTTGAGCACTACCATGAATTACATGCACTGGTGATATTAATTAGCTTAAGTGGTGATGACTGCTCAAGTAAGTTCCCTATGGTATGTCGCTAGGCCTTTCAAACTCCATTGTTATTCATAAAGTTAGCTTCTGTGATATTTTAGAAGATTGTGCATTATCGCATTATATACTGTGGTTAAATGAATATCTTTGTAGCAAAAATTTGAGCACTACCATGAATTACATGCACTGGTGATATTAATTAGCTTAAGTAGTGATGTCTGCTCAAGTAAGTTCCATATGGTATGTCGCTAGGCCTTTCAAACTCCATTGTTATTCATAAAATGACTGTAGCGTGATGTCTTTGGGCTATTTTTGCAATATTTCCAGCATAAAAGCTATATTGATTTCTCCATAATTTTATAAGCGCCTAGAAAGTACACTAGATTGCATCTTTATTTTTCTAACTGAACACAAACACATGCACACACTGATACATGCACAGTCACATGTATATCAACATTTGTTTTAGTATTTGCTACTGAAATAACCAATAGATTTCCAAAATTTTCAGATAAAAAATGCTCTATGAAAAGCCTTAAAAGAAAGGTTAAATTGTGTGGCACTAGCAACACAAATGCTCAAGTAACAAACCATGGTGCTAAAGAGTTTGCTACCAACAAGAGCCCTTTCTTCACTCCAGAAAGTTCATCCATAATGCCACCAGAAAAGAACTCTGTGTTATGCTCTTTTCTATCAACGGATGACAAAATTTGCCATGACGATGACTTGCTCATTTATAACAGCAATATCAATAGCTTTCCTCATTGTGAACTTGTCAATCTACTGACCGATGCAGAAGAAAGCCGCACAAGCTTTCCAAAATCTACTATACTAGGTAGTCAGGCACCAAAAAAAGTAGTAATGTGAATAAATTGTAGTTATTGTGCTCAGATTGCCTGATGCATGTTAGAAAGCTTTAAAGATGACGTATACCGACTCTTTTTACTTTATCAGTTTCGTATCGGTCTTTCCCATGAGGTTACAAACCAAAAAACCAAGTGAACCATTTTGCTTGATGGTTATGTCATATGGATGTCCATTGCATTTTGAGTTTAAAGTTTGAATTTGGAAATGAATTTCACTAAGAATTTTGGTCTTTTCTAGTTGCAGTGACTTGTATTTGAGATGTTTTGCAGCCGTGATCTATACAAACATGTTTTATGTTATGGGTTCACTTTATTGTCTTGTTATGTTGGTTTAAGCAGATAATGCCACCATCTAGTACGTATGTACATATTGATCAAGTATCGATTATCGTTATAATATTTGACATGGGTGGAACGTGTTGCAAAGTTGTGGTACCATTTTATATAATGTTATGACGAGATTATGTTTTTGAATATTTGGATCAATATTGTCAAATAACTATTAAAGATTGATGGTTTACATATTAAAGTTTTCATGGACATTTTTTTAAATGCAAGTAAAAGCATAGGTTCAAAAAATTTGAGACATTAGCATTGAGTGCATCATTATTAATTTATTCATTTTATGCAATATTCATTGATTTTTAGTCATTTTTATCACTTTGATTTTCTTCATATTTATAGCTGTTTTTTTTAACCTTAATTTATCGAATAAATAATGATAATTTGATATTGATTACGACTTCTACCCCATCGATATATCAACTATATAATTTATTAACTAAGTTTTAGTTCTTAGCATGATAATAACTAATAAAATTAATGTTTATATGCTAACTTACCAGTTAGAAATGATTAAAAAATAACTAAAAAGAGAAGTACCTCATGGTCTTCACTGGAAATAAAACATACAACATAACGAATAAGTGGAGTTTTTCTTAAACTAAAAAAAATTAGGTCATTGGAAATTCTAATATGGTCTACATATTGTTATTAACCATATAATAATGCAAAGAAATACTGAAAATGTGAAGATATTTATTAGTAAAATTATTTTATCAAGGTCATACAATAATGAACGATATTCTTAAAAAGTATCGATGATTTTACATACCACAACGATATACAAGCAAATAACGAAAAATATATCAGTAATGAAATTTTAAAAACATATTAGTTAAGGAGTGATATAAAACATACCTGTGCATTCAGCTTTTTTCAATAGTTGCTCTTTAATGGCTTCTCTCTGAGATTCACAAATTACTTCTTCTCTTCTAAAAGTTCTGACTTCTATTGCCTACTGCTCTCGCTGTCTTAATCTCGTCTTCGCTTGCGAAGCTAGCTGCTTGTGATATCTTTCCCCGATTTCTGGCTTTCTAGGGTTTCCCGATTATGACTGCAGATTTCGATTTCGAGTTTAATGGTTCTCTTTCGAGACCTTGCTCCGATTTAGAGGTTCTTTTGTTGGTGCTCTCGCCGCTATGTCGTGGTCCGGTTTTGGTGGCTGCAGTCGGTGCCTTGTCTTTTGTTGTTCATGTGACGTCGTTGGAGGATTTCTTAACCCTAAGTCGACATCGCTTTTTGGTTATCTACGGTTCTTTCGTGGAATTGTCACCTCGCTATGGCGGTTGTCTTGCGATGCTTATTATTCAACATTGCCAGTTTAGTTGCGAGCCTTCGCCGCCTGCTGTTTTAGGTTATGTTGAAGGTTTAAGTTCTCTGTCGGACAAAAGGGATTTCACCGCCCCTTTCATGCCGAGGTTGGCCTTTGTTGGCTGTGGTGGCCATGTGGTTGTGGTTCCTGTGATAGGTTTCTTGGTCGGCTCCATATGCTGTAGTGTTGCGGTGTTTGATGGTATTGATGTCACGTCCTTCTCTCTGAACGACGGTGACGCAGAAGTGATGACCCCTAACCATCGTTCACCAAACAACCTGCGTCTCTGCTCCCTAGGTTTGTCGCTGCTGCAACAAATTGGTCAGGGTGATCGACCTCCAACTCTCTCGCGTCATTGTCGTCGTTCGATGCGTTCTAATAGGGGGTCCAAGGATGGTCCTCTTTCTTCTCTATCTCTGGGCAGTAAGCGTCGTGTCAGTTCTATTTCATTACATGTTTCGGGTGCTCTAGTCCCTCTTCCGTTTGTGACTCGCAATTGCTTCACAGCTCTTGCCGAGCAGGCTCTGGTGGTGACTAGGCATTTGCCGCAACACTCTACGCTGGTAGAGGCTCCTTTGTTAGCTTCAGTCTCTGATCAGCATTGGCTTCATGGCGCCAAGTTTAGGCAATGAAAACTTAACTATTCGGTGTTGCCGGTGGCAAGTGTAGTTCCCTCTTCTAGGGCTTGTCTCCGTGTGCAGCCAGAGTTGAATGCTCTTGGCGAGGCAACGGAGATAAGCCTTGAAGGTTTTGTAGATTCTGTGGTTTTTGGCCAAATGTGTTGTGTTGTGGTTTCACCTTTTCAGATGCAGGTTTTCTTTCTGTTTCTTTTATTTCTTCTATTATATCTGTTAATTTGTTGCTTCCCTTATATTGGTTGTGTTTTATTTGGATTTTCCATGGTTGAGCTGTTTATTTCCTCATCGTTGGCACTGGCAGTTGACACGCCAATGCACCATATTGATCGATCTGTAGTTATTTCTTCGTCCGTTCCACTGCATGCTTTTTGCTGCCTGTTGTAATAGGGCAGTGGAAATTTGAGTTCTTGGTTGGCGTTGTGGCTATGGCGTAAAACAAGAACTATGTCTTTTTCTTTGCTTTTGCGTCTGTTTTTTAAACTGGGTCGTTGGCTATGTTGATGTTAACGCTGATCCCCATTCTTTTGCCATTTGTTCTTTGCGTGGTTTACCAGGTCGTTCTCTAACCTATTTTAACGACCTAGGTCTGCCCAGTTTTGGCATTTCGGGCTCTATTGCTCTTTCTGTTATTTTGGGCAGTGTGATTCGACATTGTCATGTAGTCTTGACCATTTCAACACATGGATTGCGTTTCAATTTGGCAATGTTGCATTGTTAGCCTCTTTTTTATTTTGTCGGTTATCGTTTTCCATAATGGGTTATGACTTTTTCGGTTTTAATTGGTTATATGATTCAGGCTTATTACCGGAGATTTTGATGGACATCGGGATGGTTGGTATTTGGATTCACAGCGAGGCCTACTCTGTGTTGTTTGCGATCCATGTTTTGTGGTTTTTAGTTTTTTGCTGGCTTTTTTGGAGTTTATATTGGGTATTGGCAGCACACTTTGGACGGTCTCCTAGTTGTAGTCGTAAATTGGTTCGCTTTATGAGCCACTATACGGCCTACCCGGCTCACTATGCTGACACTATCATTTGACGGCAGAAGGTGCTTAAGGTAGTGTTCTTTACCTCTTATGCGGGGTTGTCCATCTGATGGCAATTCAGTGTTAGTAAAGACCACATATGAATTGTATTGCATTGTTTGAGCGACACTACATTGCCCCCCGATCAGTGTTTCAGTTGCCCCGGTGTCTCCATCCCACCCCCTCCCCCGGTGTTTGTCCCTCGTCTTCGGTCCCTAGTTCTCTCCCTCTTCTTAGTAAGGACGCGATAGTGATCGTTAACTATTACCTATCTCGCCTTGCTGAGAATTCCTGTCCCTCACATTATGTTTTGTCTCTTCCTATTTCGCCTGATATGATGTGCATGGTATCTTTGGGAATCCTCGAGATTGGAGAGGTGATTGATCGATCTTCTTCCCTCCCTCCTCGGTCCTTGCATCGTAGACCGCGATTGGTACCTCACACTCCTCGCACCATTCGCACACGCCCTATAGCGACGTCCGAGCAGATCGTTCGATCTACTCGACATACACTTTATCTTATCTGATTTGTTCTGTGGTGTTCTCCTTCTTCTTCGGTGTTTCTTCTTCTATTGGTGTTAGCCGTTTCTGTCTTTCTTCAATGGCAAATTTTCTGTTCTAGAACATGCATGGTATTGGTAACGATGCGTCTATGGCTAGACTTAAACACATCGTTAGGAAGCATTCAATATGTCTAGTGGCGCTTTTGGAGCCATTTTTAGGTCTGGAGGAGGTCACCGAGGCAGCTCTCTTCCTTGGCTTCGGTGGTGCCTTAGCCAATGTCTCTGACAAGATTTAGATCCTTTAGTCCAAAGATGTCGTGGTCTGCCCTGTTTTTGATTCTGTCCAGCTTCTCTTCGTGGCTTGTTCTTTTTCTTTCTTCTCCTCTTCCTTTATTTTCTCGTTTGTTTACGCTAGGTGTAATAGGATTGAGCGACTGGAACTCTGGTCAGACTTCGTTTTAGGGGTGAGCGTTCGGTCAGTTCGGTTGGTTTGGACGTAAAAAAACTCAAACCGAATTAAAACCGAAAATTTTCCAAACCGAACCGAATCGAACCGAAATAATTTCGGTTAATTCGGTCGGTAACCGATTTAACCGAACTTGAAGGATGTATTATATTTCAATTGATGAATTCACTCAAAGTAAAACATAAATTCATGCTTAGAGAAATTTTATATAGTAAAATTTAAGTTTATGATAAGATTTGATCTATTTGCAACAAATGCATTTGTATTATATAACTAAACTAATTTTTTAAAGTACTACAATACCGTAAAATTAGATAATTAATTAAAAGTTCGGTTAATTCGGTTAAACCGGTAACCAAAAAAAATTATTTTACAAATCGAATTCAAACCGATTTAGTTTTAAAACCGAACCGAACCGACCGAAATGAATTGGTTTGGTCGGTTAATTCGGTTTGAACCGAATATTGCTCACCCCTACTTCGTTTCACTATCCGATCTGGGTTTTAGTGCTTCGGTTTTGGGCGGCTACTTTAATGTTGTCTCTTGGAGACAAAGAAGCGGGGTGGCTGCTCTGTTAACAGGGCGATAGTTGCAGATTTCAGCTCTTTCATCATTAGCTCTGGACTCTGGAGGTCTCTTTTATTGGTTTGTCTTTTACTTTGTGTAATAACCAGGAGGGACCTAACCGAATTTTATCTAGAGTTGACAGAGTGTTCGGTTCGAAAGGTTGTCACAACCTTCCATCCTTCTTTTCCATTTCCCACCTGCACCGTACCTTCCTGGCTCATGCTCTGATGATTCTACATTGCTATCCCTTCGCCCTAACTGGTCCTTCATCTTTTCGGCTTTCAAGTATGTGGAGATCTCATCACACGTTCCACCAGGTTGTGGAAGACTCATAGAAGTGTCTTGCCTTAGGCTCTCCTTTTGTTGTGTTCTCTATTAAGATGAAGCGCCTTAAGGCTTGCCTTGAGTTTTGGAACGTTCAGGTTTTCAATAATATTTTCGACCGTGTTAGGGCGACCGAAGAGACTCTTATTCTATCAGAATCCTCATTTGATGAGGATCCTTCTTCGTCTAATAAGGAGGCTTGGGTGATTTCCCAACTGGCCTTCTCGTCCGAGCTCCATATTGAGAACGACTTCTTTTGCCAAAAGGCAAGGATCAAGTGAGTCTTGATGGTGATACGAACTCCAAATTCATTCATTCTTCTATTCGTAAGAAGAATAACATCCTCTCCGTTCATCAGATTCAGCTCCCTGATCTCTCTTTATCTTCCACTCCGGAGGAGGTTAAAGAGACTTTTTTGTCTCACTTCTAGTCTTTTCTAGGTGCTCCATCAGTGTCCGTCTCTGACCCGTCCCTCTTAGCTTTTATACCTAGGCTGGTCATTCCATCTGATAGCATCGACCTTGCCGCTCCTCCTACCTCAAAAGAAATCCGGGCATGCGTTTTTGCTATAAGCAAGGACAGTGCATCTGGGCCTAATGGTTTCAACAAAGTGTTTTTTTAGGATTTTTTTTGGTCGATCATTCAGGCGGATTTTTGTCTTGCCATTTAGTACTTCTTTTCCAGTATAGCTCTCCCTACGGGATGGACTTCCACCAATTTGGTCCTTATCCCTAAATGCGAAAATCCTAGCTCATGCGCAGATTTTTGCCCGATCAACTTATGTAACTTCTTTAATAAGGTTATCTCTAAGGTCCCAACCTCTCTTCTAGCACCTTTTCTAGATCGTATTATTTCTACTTCTCAAGCGGGGTTTGTTAAAGGACATTTGTTTACTGACAACGTCCTTTTAGCTCAGGAGCTGGTTTCCCAGATTAACCAATGGTCAGAGACTCTAATGTGGTCGTTAAGATGCATAGCTGAAGCTTGCAACCATATGTCTTGATTTTTCTTCATTAAGGTTCTAAGGGACTTTGGTTTCCCAGAATCCCTTATCGATAATATTTGGAGTCTAATTGCTGGTTTTCCGTTCTCATCAATAGATTGGCCTGCGGGTTCTTCAAGTCGGGTGGGAGTCTGCAACAGGGAACACCCTTTTGCCAACTCTGTTTGTTTTTGCTACCGAGGCTTTCGTGTGGCGATTACAATCCCTTACGATAGCAGGTCGGATCCAAAGGTTTGGCATTCCCAGAGGCTTCCCTCTCATTTCTTCCTTATCCTTTGCAGATGACATTATCATTTTTAGTAATGGTAACCGTCGGTCCGTTCGTCGCCTTCTTTGCCTCATTCAGTAGTACGAGAGGTGCTCGGGCCAACTCGTTAACTATGCTAAAAGCTGCTTCGCCCAGGTGAAAACCTTGTCCCCTGTGAGATCTTCTAGGATAAAATCCTTCACTAGCTTCAAGGCTGCCTCCCTTCCCCTGCCTTACCTCGGTTTTGTCTTACAGAGGTAGAAAGCTTAATGTTATTTTCGATCCCCTGACCGAGAAAGTCAAGGGAATTTTTCGTTGGAACGCGACTCTCCTTTCTTAGGCAAGGAGACTGACTCTTGTAAAGTCGGTTCTTGACTCTATAGGATTGCATCTCTTTGCTGCTATGACTACTACTTCTTCCTTCTTCCGCTCCTATTGGTCTATGGCACTTTCCTTTTTCTAGGGTAAAAAGGACAACACCAATTGTCATAACTGGATTTCTTAGGATGTCATTTGTCATCCCAAAAGTGAAGGAGGTCCGGGCCTTCAAAATCCTAAGTGTAACACCCCAAAATTTTAACAACATTAAAGTGGATAAATTAAAGATTAATTAATTTAATATTCAGAATTAAGGGAAATGGACTGCGCCATTGCATCCGTCTCGAATTTCTGGTCAAGATAGACACCTGGTTTATGTAAAACATATAACGTATGAAGAAGTTATGGACGATAGAAGTTTGGCAGAAAAAGCAGAAATTCCCGGTGCACTTGACAAGTGCGCCCATTTATTTTTACATTGGCGCACCTGTAATGTGTGCCCAAAATATTTTTTTTGGGTATTCGGGCCTTTGCCTAAGTGGAAGGCGACCCGTGACTTGATTTACACTAAGGCTTATACGGCAGTCGGCTCCAGAGGGTTCTGCAGCTATAAATACATAGCTATTTCACATATTTCTTCATTAGAAATCATGGCGGCCAAACTCTGCCTGAGTCTGAACTGAACTAGGGTCTTTCATCTTCTTCTATCAACTAAAGCATATCAAATTATGAGATTCAAGCATAGACTCAGCACCAACTTCTTTTCTATCATCTTAGCAATCCAATCACAGTGAGTTCTAGTTGCTTTTAGGTTTAGATAAATAAAAGTGAATTATGAAAGACTGTGATTTGGATACAATGAAAACCTTGAATCTATGTTATTATTAGATCTTATGATAGATCTATTTCCCTAGATCCAATTTAATTATGTTTGTTCTACTATGTTATTATTGTGGATCTTGGTTTGTAACTATATTATGGTTAATATAGATCTGTTAATTTGGACGGTATCATTGGATAGATCTAATCATTCATGTAAATCATGAACATATGTCACCTTGAATTGGTTAGGATTGTATCTAAACCTTTATCTTAATTGTAACTTTTATGATATGCTATGATGCGGATGTGTGTAGATCTATTTCTAAACTAGTAGATCTATTTTATGTGATCTAAATTGTCACCTTATGTTATCATGTTAGATCTATTTTATGTGATCAAAATTGTCACCATATGTTATATGTTAGATCTATTTTATGTGATCTAAATTGTCATCCTATGTAATGATGTTAGACCTATTTTATGTGATCTAAATTGTCACCTTACGTTATCATGATAGATTTATTTTATGTGATTTAAACTGTCACCTTATGTTATCATGTTAGATCTAAACCGATGGGACATCTAAATTGCTAATTTAGATCTTACTATGCTTATTGTGACATCATAGTTATCGACTGTCAACCGTTCATCAGTTTTATGACAATTTCATGTCCATGCCAGTATGTATGTTCACCTTATTATCATACAAGTTTATGTTTATGCCAAGATGACCATTTTAGTTATATTCCCATTATTTTCCCTATTATCGTTTATGACTAGGCTATTGTCTAGCCTAGGTATGTTGCCAATTTTGTGAGGGCGCTAGTTAAGGAACGGGGGAAAAAGGGTTAAAAATAACATAATTTGAATATGAACATTTTTGGACATGTTGTTTAAATTATTAGGTAAAATAGGTATTGATACCTATAAAAGGAAAGGATTAATTAATTGATTAATTAATTAAAAATGGAATGTCTAGCAATTACAATTAGGAACTGTAATTGTACTTATGACACGAGGTTAGGTTGCATTAGTGGTGGAAGTCTGACCAGACCCAACCGACATATCTAGCAGCCACTAATGTTGAACCTAATGTGGGAGGTCCAAGTACGTAAATACGAATGGGGCTATGACACGAGGTTAGGCCCAATTGTGGAATAAGTCTGCCCGGACCGGACCGGCATATCCAACATCCACATGTTGTAGGCCTAATGTGGGAGGTCTAGCCCATTATGAAACCATAAATGGACATGGTAAAGAATTGGATTACTTAACCTAAGTTAATCCATAGGGTTGTATGAACTTAAATTTAAGTTGGGGGTCAAGAAACATAGTTGAGGGGTGGGTTAAGTAAATCTAAAGAGGGATGGGTAATATTCACATATAGGTCCACAAACTACACCCGTTAAGGTTATGTAATTAAAGATACCTAGTGGTATACATAACCAGTGGAAAATATGAAAGTTATAAGACACCTTTTAGGGTAAACATAACTTGTAGAAATGATAGGGTTATGTATTAAAGACACCTATAGGTAAGCATAACTGGTTGGAAGATTGGGGGTTTTGTATTAAAGACACTTGTAGTTAAGCATAACCAGTAGAAAGATTGGAGTTACGTAATTAAAGACACCCTTTAGGGTAAGCATAAATAGTAGAAATAAATAAGGCTATATAATTAAAGACACCTAGTGGTATACATAGTCAGTGAAAACCTAGTGGGGGATATAAGACAAAGGGGAGAGCTTGTATCATATTGTGTGGGACCCATTCCAGTTAGTAACCCGGAGTAGGTATCAAACAAAGTACTCCGTACTAGGCGGAGAAGGGGCATGCTTACTGACTGATTGTAAGAGATCCAAACGTGGAGGACGGTGTGGGCAGCACAAACCGACCGGGCTATGTACGTGCATGAGCTGGGCAGAAGGGGATAAGACGACTGTGACACCTGTAGATATGGTTTTGCACATTATTACGACGAGGGGTTACCACTTTAGGAAGTGATACCTCCTAATGTGGGGCCAGCACAAGGTATCTACGATGGTTAGGGAGCCGATCGATCAGGGTAGTAGTTAGGATACATTTGGACGTATACCTAAGCCTACCACCTTATAATTGAAGGGATCGTCTCTTTATGGATATATTAGTAACAGTGTAGAGTAATCATTAGAAGCATATATACCTTATCCTGTCTACCTTGTCACACCTGCCATTTATATAGTGATCTCTCATATCCACTTTATATGCCTATCATGTTACTTTTATTTATTTACTTGCTAAAAGTAACTAGACTCACCAGACTTTATGTCTGACCATTTTTGTTTCCTCTTCTTTCTTCTGTCCCCCCCCCAAAGTTCTTAAGGGAGGGAATTCTCAGGCTTAGTCAGGATTCTGCTATCGTCTTGCTTGGATCTTCTAGACGTATTGCTCAAGCTTTTATCTTTGCTACTATGGCTCATGATTTGGGGATTATGCTTTCTTTGTTATTATACTCTGATATTTAAAGTACAAGACAAAAGTTTTAACGATATACCGAGTTTATGTATTTTCAGACATATGGTGTAACCATGCTTTATGATTAATTAAATTTTTTTAATTCCACTGCAATTTTATCTGTCTTGTAATTATTCTGTGTCTGTTTACCTATAACGCTTCACGAAACTTAATGCATTCCCTTAGTGAGTGACATTAACAGACGTGGGGTGTCACACTTGATATCAAAGGTGAAGGTTACCAGATTAGATAAAAGTTTTTGAAAATTATTTTCAAAAGGTTTTAAAAGAAAGCATTTTCAAAAGAAAAGTCTGTTTTGAAAAACATATTCCCCAAAGTCGTAGGAAGTATCTCTCGATTCTCCACTTGATTCCTTTTTTTTTCTCTTTTTGTCTGGGGGACCAATTCTTCCCGAAAGATGTCCTCATTCCGGCATGATGCCATAGGTATGTTTAAATCGCGGCACATATCAAAGGGCAATGAAGTGCCTAACCTCCATCTGAAGCTGCACTAGTATCACCTACGGCTAATTTTCTTGAGCTTCGTAAGGATTTCCGTGCGATGAAGGCAACTTTCGAGAGACTTCTTAGCTTGTTACACAAATATGGTAAAAAGGAGAATAAAAGAGTTAGGGTTAAGGGGTATAGCCCAAGGATGAGAAAAATGATGGCCTGGGAAGGGAACATAGATAAAGTTCAAATAAATCTGAAAAGGAAGAAGTTAAGGTTGAGGAAACATAAAATAAGAAGGTATGGCTCAAGAAAGGGCGGCAACAACAACTGAAGAAGGGAGGAAAGAATGACAAGGCTAAGGGTAAGAGGAAGTGCCCTCGAGATTTCGTGTGAGCCACAAGGGTTGGTTATGCTTAGTTTCCTAGAGTCTCTTGATGCATCCATCGACGATTTGTAATCTGTTCCAACAGTCCGAGATTTTTCCGATGTTTTTGATGAGGTTCAGGGTTTACCTCCGAGGCACAAGATCGATTTTCGTATATATCTGGTGGACGGTGCAAAGCCAGTTGCATTACCAGTGCGCCATGTGGCTCCAAGGAAAAGGAGGGAGCTGAGTAAGTAAGTAGGGGAACTACTTGAGAAAGGTTTTATCAGACGAAGCATATCTGGATGGGGTGCTCTAGTAATATTCGCAACTAAGGCGGATGGTTCACTTCGTTTGTGTGTTGACTATAGGGAGCTGAATAAACTCACTAAGAAGAATAGGCACCCGCTTCCGAGGATTGACGATTTATTTGATCAGCTTGTTGGTGCCTTGTTATTTTCCCAGTTAGACTTGGCCACGGGGTTCCGTCAGTTGAGGGTGGCTGAGAATAGCATAGATATGACTGCCTTTAGGACTCCGGATGGTTTTTTTGAATGGCTAGTTATGCCTTTTAGGCTGACGAATGAACCCGCCTATTTTGTCGATCTAATGTGTAGGGTTTTTCGGGAGTTCCTAAATAAATTTGTTGTAGTCTTTTCGATGATATTTTGATCTTCTCCGAAAGCTAAGAAGATCATGCCCAACATTTGAGAGAAGTTTTGAAAACTCTCTCCGTGACCATCAGCTTAAAGCAAAATTCTCCGAATGCTACTTTTGGAGAAATGAGGTGAGATTCTTAGGGCATGTGGTCTCCAAAGAAGGGATAGCGGTAGATCCCGCGAAGGTGGTTGCAGTGCAAGATTGGAAGGTTCCTAAAAATGCAACTGAGATGAGAAGCTTTCTTGGGTTAACAGGTTACTATAGGAAGTTCATTAAGGACTTCGCAAAAATATTAGCCCCACTCACCAGGCTAACGAAGAAGAACTTGGCATTCTCATAGGATATAGACTTTGACGTTGCTTTCCAACGACTGAAGAGGGCTCTAACAACAGCCGCAGTCCTGACTTTACCTGACGGGAATAAAGTGTTTACCGTTTACACTGATGCATGCGGTACAGGGCTTGGTGCTGTTCTAATGCAAGAAGGGAAAGTAGTGTGTTATGGTGGTAGACAGCTGAGAGTTCATGAAAAGAACTACCCAACCCATGATCTAGAGCTAGCTTCCATAGTGTTTGCATTAAAGACGTGGCGTCATTATTTACTTGGAGAGAAGTTCGAGTTATACACCGATCATAAACCTCTCAAGTATTTGTTCTCGTAGAAGGATCTCAATTTAAGGCAACAACGGTGGATGGAGTGTAACACCCCATATTTTCTGTTAACGTTATAGTAATGAATTAAAGAGTAATTAATTTCAAATGTGAGAATTAAGGGATACGGGTTATGCCATTGCGTTCGTCTCGGAATTCTGCTTGAGATAGAGTCCGAATTTGCAAAAAACGGACACCGTATGAAGGAGATATGGACGAACGAAGTTAAGCAGAAAACCAGAAGAAAGAAAGGAAAAAAAACGCACTGGCGCACTTGGGAAGTGCGCCAGTACAAAAGTTGCACTGGCGCACCTGCCAAGTGCGCCCAGGTCGGGCTGAAAGCCTGCACAGCTTTCTGGTGTGTTCTGATCTGTACTAGACTCATTGCTGAGTCCTTTCTGACTCCTTGCTGAGTCATTAGGGCTGAGGTGTCACCCTATCCTGACTGAATGGTTGTGGTTAACTCTAGGTTCATCCGACGGCTTTAATTAAATCGAAATTCTATATAACCAACCTAGCACTCAACCCTAAAATCACACTAATTCACTCTAAGAGCCGTCATACCGCCATACTCAACCTAGGACAACCACCATTCTCTTTCAACTAAAAATAAAACTAGAAAGCTACGAAGTAATCAAATTCAACGATCTACATCAAAGGCGAGCATACCAATTTCAGAATTCATATTTCAGAAATCAAGAATTCTTTTTTTTAGTTTGTAAGTTGGTTATTACATAGATTTAAACGTTCTTTCAAATGAATCATGACATGTTGTAATTCGAATATAGAATGATGCTTATGTATAAGATAAATAAAGTTTGATTCTCATTTATCTTAAATTACCGTTGCGGGCATCATGTCCATATGCTTGTGGTGATGAACATACCATATTTTATATATTGGGATCTATTATGATTGGGAAACGAACGTATTATGCCAACTGAATGGTGAAACATGTCATGTTATAATTTGGTGGTTACTTGCAAGTTTATGATCTAAAGCACATGCTTACATGTTAGATCAACATTCATGTATATTTAGAACCATGTTAAGTCGAATCTATTTATGTTGCAAGATTGGATTTGTAGCTCTCTTATGTTTTAACATATAAGTTATTATGCTAAGTTGTGATTTAAATATGTTTATAGTAGCTTTCTTATGTTTTGACATACATAAGTTAATATGCTAAGTTGTGGTTTAAATTTGTGTTTATATGTTAAACCTCCATGCTAGACCTATATCAAGTTTACATGATAATTAGATCCAATTTAGTCACAAGTTCCCCTTTACATGACAAGTTTAATTTGTGTAAGTTCTATGTAAATTCATATGCTATGATTCATGTTATTCGGATCTAAATTTTGCAAGTTCATTATCCTATGCCAAATCTATATGTCACATATTTTTATGCTGTTAGAATATTTCATGTTCTTCGCTTTTCCCTTTTGTGGTTATAAGTTAGGCTAAAATATCGTGCCTAACATTCCTTATAATTTTGCGAACGTACAAACGGGGGATATCGTTGGGGTAAACATGAAATTATATGTAATTGGCATGTTTGGCACATGCCAATGATTAGTGGCATTTAAATGGCATAATTTTTATATACCAAAGATTATGAACATGATTTATGGGGAAAGTGGGCCATGACAATAATTGATTTATAATTACATATAAATATGAAGGATAAACATGAAAATTACATGGTATAGATTGGTTCATGAAATGGTATATTTAGTATACCATTCATTGTGAGCATAATTAAAAGGATAATTATGGCATAATTAAATTGGGAATAATTTACATATGGAATTTGTCATAAATAAGAAATATGTAAATTGTAGAAAAGATGATTATGCGTAACCCGTGGTTAGATTGAGTTGTGGTGTAAAACTACCCGGAACCGCGCGGCTGTCCAGTGACCACAACAATACCTATCTATTGTGAGAGGTTAGGGCATTGAGCCCAATAAGAACCCGAGGTTAGACCAAGTTGCGATGTAAAACTGCCCGGAACCGACCGGCACATCTAGTGACCGCAACAATACCTGTCTAATGTGAATGGTTGGTGCTTTAATGAATAAATTAATGCTAAGACAAGAGTGGAATGGTAGGGTCAAGTAAATTTAGAACACTTAACTGTAGTAACATGTTAACTAGGCAAGTGGGTGAGGTTAAGTAAATTTAGAACACTTGACCGTAATAACATGTTAACTAGGCAAGCGGGTGAGGTTAAGTAAATTTAGAACACTTAACTGTAATAACGTGTTAACTAGGCAAGTGGGTGAGGTTAAGTATATTTAGAACACTTAACCGTAATAACATGTTAACTAGGCAAGTGGGTGAGGTTAAGTAAATGTAGAACACTTAACCGTTGTAACATGTTAATTAAGCAAGATGATAGGGTTAAGTTAACTATGATAACACTTAACCAAAATATATAATGACATGTGGCGGGGTTAAGTAATACAAGAGGAAAACACTTAACCAATTATATAACATGATGTATGGGAACGGTTAAGTTAACACGAGAGGGCAACTCTTAACTAATATAATATAACATGATTTGAGGTAGGGTCAAGTCAACACCAGAAGGAAACATTTAACCAACATGACGTGACGGGTGGATGGGTAAAGTTAACTTGATGAGCGAATGAGGTTAAGTTAAATGGGAAACACTTAACCAATATAACCTGATGAATGAACAGGGTTAAGTTAATAAGTCACACTTAACTAATCCAACATGATAAGTGAGAAAGGTTAAGTTAATAAGAACCACTTAACCAACATGACATGACGAATATGAGTGTTAAGTACATGTCGGGTTGGTGGGTAATATTAGTAAATATAGGCCCACAAAACTTAACCATTATATAAACATGCTTGAATCCGTGGGAAGGTTAAGTACATGTCAGGTTGGTGGGTAATATTAGTAAATATAGGCCCACAAAACTTAACCATTATATAAACATGCTTGAATCCGTGGGAAGGTTAAGTACATGTCGGGTTGGTGGGTAAATTTAGTAAATATAGGCCCACAAAACTTAACCATTATATAAACATGCTTGAATCGGTGGGAAGGTTAAGTACATGTCGGGTTGGTGGGTAATATTAGTAAATATAGGCCCACAAAACTTAACCAGTAGGAAACCCTAGCAACGGGGACCCATTTCAGCAATAACCCACATACATGTATCACGGTACCCTAAGCTAGGCAGGGTGTGGCACGATTACTGGGCTGATTATAAGTGGTCGATATAGCGGCTTGGGGTACGTCAGTGTAGGTTCCGGCGGATTACGGGCGTGCACGTACTCAGGAGTGGAAAAAGCAGGCACTGGGTACCAGTAGTTTTACACTGTGCATTCTTGAATCGTGTTGGGGTCGCTATCATAAGGATTGATACACCTTATGGTGGGACCAGCACAGGGTAGCTACATGCAAGAGAGGGCTGATTGACACAAACACATGGCAAGTTAACACAGGTAGGGAGCCGATCGATAGGGTAGTAAGGGCACATCTAACATATTCATGGCAAATGGGCTGATTGAGGTGGAATCCTCAAATATAGATGTACACCTAAATGCTACCACAACTGTGGGGATTGGGATCGTATTGTCATTTTATATAGATTACTAGTTGAGACACTAGTTAGGTGGTGCAGAGATTATAGTAATGGGTGCGATCACATGTTCAACCTATCTTGTCTTATATTAGGGTATTGTCCTATGTTCTGTTACTCCTGTCATGATCCCTTTTCCTTGTTTAAATGCTAGTAATCACTGAACTTACCAGACTTGTTTTCAGACCTGTTTTCTCTCGTCTTCTTTTCTTCCGTTTCCCCCCAGGTAGTCAGGGAGGGAATAGCTTAGGTTTGTTTGGACCGTTACTCTTTCCAAGCTTGAAGACTCTTTGACATGTTGCCTTGGACTCTCTCTTTTGCTGCTATGGCTGGCTCATGCTTTATTTGGGGAAATCATTTTATGCTTCTTTATTTTTGTTAAACAAGACATGATACTTTGGTATTGTAAAACAATCTTTGTACAAGCTGTTTATCAATGACATAAAGTTTTATTTATTTGCCGCTGCTTTATTTGTCTATCTTATAATTTTTCTGCATCTTGTACTAAAAATGCTCCACCAAAGTTAAGGCATTCCCTTTGTGAGTGACCTTAACGGAGGTGGGGTGTTTCACTTGGTATCCGAGCTGAAGGTTACCGGATCAAAAAAAATAGATTTGAAAAATTATTTTCAAACGATTTTAAAAGAAGCATTTTCAAAAGAAAAGTTTTGTTTTAAAGGCATATTCCCTAAAGCCATATGCACTATCTTTTGACCCTCTGCTTGAATCCTTGTTTCCTTCTTTCTTGAGTCTCCGGGGCTCCTTGCTTTCTGGGAGTAACCTTATCGCGGCATGGTTCCGTAGGCTTGATGAGACTACGACACTTGTCAAAGGACAAACAAGTGCCTAACTTGCATCTGTAGCCGTAATTTTCTTTCAAGCTTTGTAGGATTCTCCGTGCGATGGAGGCAGCTTTCGAGAGACATGTCAACAAGTTGCACAAGGATGACAAAGTTGAGAATGAGGGGGCTTGGCTAAGGAGCACAACACAAGGATGAAGAACCCATGGATATAGACTTGGTACACAAGGGGAGGAAAGAATAGTAAAACCTAAAACAAGAGGAAGTATCTTTATTTTGGTATAACGGGTCGTATAATTAAGGGCAAGGGCAAGAACAAGGGACATGATTTTCCGGAAGGCAAGTGCATGCTCCCATCGCCAGCATAATTGAGAGAGAGGCAGTAAGATTTCTGTTAAAAGAGTTTTTCCTTTTAGATTATCCTGTTAGTACTCCTTCTGATTTTAGCGCTTCACATTCGTATATATCTGCTTCCATAGTTGAGTCTCTGCACCCTAGATATTGTATAGTAGGGGATCCCATTATAGTCTCAATCCAATTGCTGGTTCGGCCCATTTATCTTTGACTTGTGAGGATTTGAGAATAAATATATTTATGCTTATGTTTTTGGGCTATGGGTTGATTCTAGGCATTGATTGGTTAGTTAGTAATTGTGAAACAAGGGTAGTTAGACTTTCGACTTGCCTCGGGAATACCCTTGAGATTTCGTATGATCCTAAGGGATCAGTTTGTCTTAGCTACCTAGAATCACTTTACTTATCTATCGATGATTTTCGATCCGTTGGGGCAGTCCATGAGTACGCAAGATGTTTTGATTAGGGTTGGGGTTTCCCCCTAAAACTCGAGACAGACTTCCGCATGTATCTAGATGACACTGCAAAGCTAGTTATGCGATCAACGATAATTCTGGAGCAAGATTGGCGAGGATAGCCAGAGTCGGTAAAGTGCTAAATTGTTTTGGTTGTTTTTTTAGTATCATCACACATAGATCGTCCAAATTCGGAGGAGGTATCCCTTGGGTGCTTGTCTGATATTGATTTAGGCCTTTGGGGTTTGTACTTGAGGGATGTCGAGTTCGACTAGGATGGTTTGCGTGAGAAATAAATGGTTGGGGCTGGCACCCTAAGTTAGACTGACCTTAAGAGAGGTAATAAGCACATAGTAACCATTAGCTTTAGACCCTCAGATTTGCAGCATGATGGATAAGCTAAGTAGAGGAGAATCATCTTAGGATATACATTTGATATCATGGTTAATATCTGTTCATCTTGGAAAGATAGTTCGACTACATTGGATACCATCTAGCATAGTAAGTAATCGAGGTCCTATCTTTACTAGTGGGTTTCGGAAATGGAGGTCAAGAAGCTATGCAAATTGTGAAGTTTAGACAATCAGAGCAATATGGATTGAAGCTCAAGAAGATGCGACTTAGAAGACTGAAGACTAGATACGCACATCATACCCTTTCTGGGGGTATATCCTTGATCTCTCTTTTTTTTCTGTAAAGTTTATTTGCTAGTCTTTATCTTTTAAGTATATCCTCTCGGTCCTATCCTCAATCCTTAGGTAGAAGCCAATGGATGTAAACATGTGTTTGAGACATGTTATGTTTGGTGGATGCAAGTGGTTGCAAGTGTTTGCTAGTGGTTGCTCGTGGATAGATATACACACATTAGGCACTAGATCGGCTCAGTCACTTTCATATTGCATATGCATGAGTGAATTTTTATACATATGAATTGAAACTTGATGTGTTATCATATGGATGTTGCATTTGTATGAATGATTGTGCACTCATGTAGAAGTTATAAAGTATGATTAGGAATAATAGCATACATGATGAACTCATGGCACTGGCATGATTCACATTAAGGAGGTCAACTGAATCAGTAGACCGCCTGATTTTGCATTTGGGTAAGGAATATACACACACTATGCATATATTAATGAAAAACATTAGAAACTTTTGTTAAGGACAATGGATGCCTGTGATTGAATGGTTGAGTAGATGGGTGATTGGATGGTAGGATATAAGTTCTTCTCTACTTGAAGATTTCGGGGAGGAAATTCTAAAAGGAGGGGAGAATGTAACACCCCGTATTTTCTGTTAACGTTATAGTAACGAATCAAAGAATAATTAATTCCAAATGTGAGAATTAAGGGATACGGGTTACGCCATTGCGTTCATCTCGGAATTCTGCTTGAGATAGAGTCCGAGTTTGCGTAAAACGGACAACGTATGAAGGGGATATGGACGAACGAAGTTAAGTAGAAAACCAGAAGAAAGAAAGAAAAAAATGCACTGGAGAACTTGGGAAGTGCGCCAGTACAAAAGTTGCACTGGCGCACCTTCCAAGTGCGCCCAGGTCGGGCTGAAAGCCTGCACAACTTTCTGGTGTGTTCTGATCCATACTGTGACTCATTGCTGAGTCCTTTCTAACTCCTTGCTGAGTCATTAGGGCTGAGGTGTCACCTTATCCTGGCTGAATGGTTGTGGTTAACTTTAGGTTCATCCGACGGCTTTAATTAAATTGAAATTCTATATAAACAACCTAGCACTCAACCCTAAAATCACACTAATTCATTCTAAGAGCCGTCATACCGCCATACTCAACCTAGGACAGCCACCATTCTCTTTCAACTAAAAAGAAAACTTGAAAGCTACGAAGTAATCAAATTCAACGATCTACATCAAAGGCGAGCATACCAATTTCAGAATTCAGATTTCAGAAATCAATAATTCTTTTTTTAGTTTGTAAGTTAGTTATTACGTAGATTTAAACGTTCTTTCAAATGAATCATGACATGTTGTAATTCAAATATAGAATGATGCTTATGTATAAGATAAATAAAGTTTGATTCTCATTTATCTTAAATTACCGTTGCGATCGATCATGTCTATATGCTTGTGGTGATGAACATACCATATTTTATATATTTGGATCTATTATGATTGGGAAACGAACGTATTATGCCAACTGAATGGTGAAACATGTCATGTTATAATTTGGTGGTTATTTGTAAGTTTATGATCTAAAACACATGCTTACATGTTAGATCAATATTCATGTATATTTAGAACCATGTTAAGTCGAATCTATTTATGTTGCAAGATTGGATTTGTAGCTCTCTTACGTTTTAACACATAAGTTATTATGCTAAGTTGTGATTTAAATATGTTTATAGTAGCTTTCTTATGTTTTGACATATATAAGTTAATATGCTAAGTTGTAGTTTAAAATTGTGTTTGTATGTTAAACCTCCATGCTAGACCTATATCAAGTTTACATGATAATTAGATCCAACTTAGTCACAAGTTCCCCTTTACATGACAAGTTTAATTTGTGTAAGTTCTATGTAAATTCATATGCTATGATTCATGTTAATCGGATCTAAATTTTGCAAGTTCATTATCCTATGCCAAATCTACATGTCACATATTTTTATAATGTTAGAATATTTCACGTTCTTCGCTTTTCCCTTTTGTGGTTATAAGTTAGGCTAAAATATCAAGCATAACATTCCTTGTAATTTTGCAAACGTACAAATGGGGGATATCATTGGGGTAAACATGAAATTATATGTAATTGGCATTTTTGGCACATGCCAATGATTAGTGGCATTTAAATGGCATAATTTTTATATACCAAAGATTATGAACATGATTTAGGGGGAAAGTGGGCCATGACAATAATTGATACTACACCATATATGCAGTTTCGCAACTCTCAAGCGCGGAAAATTCGCAACGGCTTAAAGCCGTTGCGAAATAGAAACGGCCTAAGACCGTTTCATACTCATATAGCATGGTCAGTGTCCGTTCTAAATTTAACAATCGTTTTAAAATTAAATACACCCACCGATACACCTCAATTCCCAGTTCCCACCGTATAACTCAAATTCATTCACGCAGAAGAAAAAAGGGCTCTTTCCCTAGATCTTATCTTGAAAACTTAATCTCTCCTGTTCATCTCCCCCCTGAATTCCATAACGTAATCGGTTCAGCTGCTGGCATGGAACTCGTAGGACTGGAAGGATTTTGCAACCTCTGACCCTTGCGTGAAACAACCATTCGAAACCTATCTGAATCAACGCAGGGATTATATGCCGAGAGAGGAGGAAATTGGTCCGCATGAGATGAAATCACAGCAGCTACCGATGGAGACTGAGTCATAGGAAGAAGATTAGGGTTTGAAAAGGCGGCGGCGGCTTAGGGTTCAATGCCCACAGTTAATTTCTGATATTCGAGTAGATTTATCATATCTTGAGATCTGTAATTTGTTTGGTTCATGTCAAGTCATAGATATAATGCCTATACAAACGTAGGATTATTTCATTTGGACGATGTCTGTAGAAATATATCCAAATCATTAAAATGGTTTGTTTTTATTTTTACAGCCGTGGATTTCTTCAATCAGGTGAATCTGCTATATGGCAGACTTGCTGAATTCTGCACTGATGAGAGCTGTCCTACAATGACTGCAGGGCCAAAGTATGCATGCTACATAGTATTTTATACTATTTTTCTTATAAAATCAGTCATTATATAATGGTATTCTAAAGCATCAAGCAAAAAAATAGGGGTTTGATAATTAATTTCCTTTATGGTTAGCAGTCTGCCTCTACAGTCCTAAAGATTGAGCTTTTATTTCTTACTGTCTTGAATGCTGGCAAATTTAAATTAGCCAAAGAATCATAAACTACCATATTGAATATGCAACTGCAAATTTGTTCATGCTTTAGTAATCCACAAAATTATTTTTATTCAATTATGTTTCTGAGGTATATTGTTATAAAATTGAGTATCCCTATGCATGCTTCAAGTCTTCAAACTTATATTTCATCAAGTAATATGTTTATGTTCTTGTGTTTGTTAACCCTTCATTCTGTGTGTGCACTATTCCAAATGGTGAACGAGAAATAATATGATTCCGCCTTCCTAATTCCTACTAATTACGCCTCTTCTATTGTTATTATGAAGAACCAAGTTCATCATATATATGTGCCTGCTGCTATGTATTATTCTGCTAAAATGAAATGATACCATTCTATGTTGCGGGTAGATAATATGGTTAATAGTTAGCTCAAGGTAGGTGATTATTATTGGGGGTAATACTAGGTTCAACGGATCATATGATATTGATGCAAATGTATTTTTTTAATATGGCATTTCAGTCATCATAATTAAAAAATCCATAATCGAAAAGGACATCTGTAATTGACTTCTAACCTTTTGTAGTAACATTGTCAGTTTTATTCAAATAACACAATTTATTAATTTTAAATTCAAAATCTTGCAGGTATGAGTACAGATGGGTAGATGGTGTACAAATAAAGAAACCAGTGGAAGTTTCGGCTCCAAAATATGTTGAGTACTTAATGGACTGGATTGAAGTTCAGCTTGATGATGAATCCATATTCCCACGGAAACTTGGTACCCTTCACTTCCAAATTTCCATGTTTAGAGTCTGAAAATTTTCAAACTGATTACCTAATCTGTATTTGCAGGAACACCATTTCTTCCAAATTTCAAGGAGGTTATAAAGATCATTTTTAAGAGACTGTTTCGTGTATATGCGCAAATATACCATTCACATTTCCAAAAGATTGTGAGCCTCAAGGAAGAGGCACATCTGAACACCTGCTTCAAGCATTTCATTCTGTTTAACTATATAAGTTTTTTTCTCCGTCTAGTAATTACACGCTCCATTTTAAGTTGGGTTATATATTTAAGAAATTCCCAGGTGAGGGAGCTAGTTTATCACACATATACAAATTAGTTATCTATAATAATTATCTGAAAACTGATGCCTTGGTCTCTATCCTTTGATTTACTTCTCGTTACCCATGGGGATAAGGCTAGCATAATTTTCTTGGTTGAGGTAACATGCAGGTTCGAGCTTTCTTTGGGTTTGTTAGAGGAGGTTTAAAATTTTTAGGCTGCATTATCTGTTAGAGTGTTCATATGTCACTAGAGTAGGGTTTAGAGGGAAGAATGCTAGGGACAGATTGGATGAGGTCGAGTGAGTGGGATACACCAAATGAATAAGATCAATGTTATTCAAAACCATGTCTGTGCACGTGCACCGAATTAAATTGCAAGTTGAATAACACACCAAAGAGAGTTTGAGACCGTTGGCCAATGTTCAGGATGGGAGTTGATGTTATGTGATTAAGGCTAGCGTGTTTGGTCAAAGTTAGCACATTCACATAAAAACATTTTGTGAACATGGTATTTACTTTATAAAAATATATCCCTGAAGTTTGATTTCTTTTCCAATCGTCTAACCAAAGGCATACTCAAAGTACAGCTGTATGTACACCCATATCCACACCCACACACATATACGTATAATGTTGTTACTGCAATTTCATATGGATCACATTTTGTTTTTCAGTATGACACGATTATTTCATTTTCGCAATGTAATTTCAAAATGGTATGAATGCAGGTTAACAAGTTTGGAAATGTTGTAGTCATTGATATTTTTATTGGTTCTTCTGCAGATTCCAAATCATCTTGCTATTAAAATTATCGTTGAACCGAAGAAGTTACTCGTAGACAATAGTCTTCTTGATGTGTATGTTATCAATACTAGTACATTTTGATGTCCAAATTCGGTGCTTTTCCCATTATATCTGCCTTTTGTAGTATAATTCTAGTTCCCTGCATTCCTCAAAACACACACGCTCACATACACAAAAATTGTCCCAAACTATATTCACCTTTATTCAACAAGTGAGGTTATTTTCCTAGTTAAACATTTATGTTGATCGGAAGGTAGGATTATTGTTTATATATCATGTTTAGCGTTTAAATTATTTATGTGCGGGTAGACTAGGGTGTTTCGATCATCACAGTAGAATATAAATTTAATTGTAGCTAAAATCTGTCGATTTTTTGGGTATGTCTCTATCTATATTCTGATATTATAATTGGTTGGTTGGAAGCCACACCATTGATTTGATGTGTGCATGAGTGTGTTCTTCCGAAGATGTGTTGCTCATATTAATATGCATGGAAAAAAATCATTTACTTTTAATGAAGTTGAAATGTCATTTGTTTTAAATCGGCCCATTTGAGATAATTATCACATGCAACATGCATATAAATGGGACAAGCACAAACTAGTAATTATCTATGTTAATGGTGCTTGCTAGATTAATGGTATATTGAATTGGGTCAGTAAAGACAGTAGATGTTGACATAATGGTGCTAATACCATATGTATATTTGTGCTTGAAAATCCTTGAACAAACAATGAATTGTAACATGTGATTTTTTTTATTATATTTACTTGGGAGTATAATTTGGAAACAAAATATACCTTAAATCCTACCTAAATGTAGGTCATCATGCATATCATACAAATCAGGCCTGTATGTTTTATTCTAACTGGAATCTCCGAGAAGTTAGTCATAATATGTAGCTCGCACTCTATCTTGGTAGCAAATCTGATCAAGATGTAATATCATATAGACATCACAATTAAGAGAATACATATGCATGAAACAAATTCTTGATAATTGTAATTGATCATGTATGCCAAATTCATTAGATGAAGGCACACATGCATTCTTCCTTAACAAAATAGGTAAAAATCCTAATTTAGTAGCTTGTTTGTTTTTTTAGTAAATAATAATTTCCATATAAATCATGACAATGTTGAGCATCTCTATAAATAAACATAGTTATAGAATTTTGGTTAAAAAGGGTAATATAACAAATATTATATGCATGAGCACAACATTTCAAGGCAATGACTTACCATGTAACATATTGTATGATCTGCAGCTAGCAATCTGACTTGGAAGCTAATCTGTTTAAGGTATGTATTTCAGGCTTAAGTTGCTTTTGTTGATTAAAAGTTCTTAAATTCAATTCTAGTACCATAATGATCTCTGAAGCTTTTTAGCGGTATAGTTAATTCCCTGGCCATGAAGCATATTATAATAAGTTAAAGGGTGCATCTATATATACACAAATTAATACACAGTAAATTACACAGCCCAGCATCCGTTCGATTGGTTCAATCCAGACCCTCAATTTTTTCGGAAATACATAGTATACCGAACGCCACGTCATTTGTTCCCATAATTTTCTCGCACGCCCTTCTTCTTCGTCACTTGCTTCAAACCTAGAACAAAAAAATAAAAAAATAATCTGCTCTGAAAATTATTCACGCGCACTAAATCGCTTAGGCAGAAAAAAAATACTCCAGACAAATATATTCACGTGCACCAAATCGATCACACCCGATTGAACGGAAGCTGGTGATAAAACGGAAGTGAAGCCAACAGGCATCTTTTATAACTGGAAGCAATTGTTTAATAATTAACAGTAACGGCAGGTGAAGGAATTGTAAAAACAACTGGAAGTAAATGTATAAACGAATGTGATACAGAACTGATCGGTAAAGGAGATGTATGCAAACAGTACTTTAAAGTTTGAGAATTAATAGCAAATAAAGGTGTTAGTTAATGCAAATCTGAGATCTCATATGATGAAACCATGTAATATACTGATGTGGTCCAGTTTTTTTGTACATTGACATAGTCATCTTCAATCCCTCAAAAATCTGACGATCTTTTCTCTAAGCTCTCAAATCCTCCTACGTTCATCTTCTCACTTCAGTGTAGGCAATTTTTCATTGTTTGTGGAATATATCAATTAGGACTTCGTAGCCAGAACATAGGTATTTATCCTTATTTCACACTTTAGTAGTACAGTCTTTGTGTATATCCTATCAGAAATCAAGTAGTCTGATATGCTTTGAATGTAGGGGATCAATGAAATCTGAATTTCTTTTGAACAGAAGAATGTTCTTTTAGATATTTTTGTCATTGCATCTATAATAACACTTGTATTTAATTTCGAAATAAAATGTTTTCATAGATCGTTCCTTGCGTAATTCCCATGTAGATATCAAAAACCTCTTAAATTTAACATTAGCATGCCTTGAATCTTGATTTTTTATTGAGGAAAAATTTAATGTGAATAAAATCATATTTATGGCACATTTTAAGTTCCTGATTTAACCACCAGTACATTATTTTATGTTATACTACTTCCATTTGCCTTCAAGACTAGTTTTGCTTTAATGAAGTGGTTGCATGATTACATGGTGATAAATTTACTATTAAATAGATGCTAATTGAGTAAGAGAAGAGATATGAAGAGGATCTGACATCTTATTTTATCAACCATATTACAAAACACTTTCATTCAAACAAGGACAAACATCTTATTCAATGTCAACACAAGATTCAAACAAGGACAAGACCAGTTAGCAGATGGTGGATTGATGATGAACAAGTGACGTGTTGACGATGTTCTCATTACAGGTTAATTCTCATTTCTTGTGACTCTCATGTATCTCAGCAGGTACATCAGATTTTCACACATCATACAAAAAAAGCCAACCAATTATTTATTACTTAGCATATCATACAGCTACATCTTTATGAAAACATTCACAGTTGACGCTGTATTAAGCTTACATATGGGATGACTTCTGTTGATAATATACAATATAAATATGCATGCCTAGCCATAGACATCATCAAAATATTCCTATTCTTATATTCATTGTTATATGCAAAAATTGCATGCTCATGTATCACATTTCAACCGTTAAGTCAACCAAAGAAGGCCTAGGATATTTTGCATCATACTGCACAGTGATTTCACATCAGTTTCACATTTCCAAGTTTCTAATTACACGAACTAAGCATAAATATAACGTGGGATGGCACAAAACCAGTTGTGACCCAACTATTCCTATCCAAACAATTTTGCTATAACTTGTATATATTAATATAATTTCTCATTTACATTTTGCTGGTCATTTCATACCCAGTGCATTTGTCATAATTTTAATAATATTTATGCAACGGCTTCTTACTGCATTGAAATGACATTTCTATGCAAATATTTGTTGACAAAAACTCTTTGAACATGAGAAAACATAAGATTAGCAGCACACATGTAGCAGTGCACAAATATGGGAAATAAAGTTAAGGTTGGAAAAAATTATGTAATACAAGTCATCATTTCATGCTTACATACATATATCAAATGTTTACATAAGCAAGTAGAAATTTAATCATACTCAGCATAAAGCTACATTTATCATGATTCACCTATCCATAATACGTTGGCATAACAAGATTGTTGCTTCAATTCAAAAATCATTCTTTCATCTTGTTCATTCATAGCACTTGAGCTTTGTTTTTACTCCACGCACTTGAGCTTGAGATTCATACGAATATCAATCTTCAAATGTTGAATCAATAGTGATTTCTGGTTGTTCCGAACATGAAGACGTCGCCATTTCCAGGATAGAAGAAGGAATTAAGGCCTGTTCCAACCTTTGGGCAATTTACCAAATCCAACCAGAACTCCAAATAACAATTTGTGGAAGGCACTGTGTTGCAGTGAAGGGTGACCATGACGGCAGCAATGGACGGAGGTGGTCTATTTATCAACGTCTGGAAATCTGCAGTGGAGGCGGAACACGTGAACAACGGCAAAACCTGACTGAGAGCGATTTCTTTTGTGCTTTTTATCAATCTCGAGGCTGAAGTTTCTATTGAGTTTATTTGCTTGAATCTGCATGTGTTATGTTGTGAAATCATAAGAAGTTGACTTCTGTTATTTGCTGTGTGAAATCTGAGTGAACGACAGATTTATATGGAGAAGAAGATGACGTGTGAAATAAGGATAAGAAGTGGAAAAAATTGAGTTTCTGGATTGAACCAATCGAACGGATGCTGGGCTGTGTAATTTACTGTGTATTAATTTGTGTATATATAGGTGCACCTTAAGTTAAAACCCACATTAATGTTTATGTTGCTTAAAATATTTTCACGAGTAAGTATTCTCCAAAGCCTACATAAAAGGTACTAAATTGGACTATTGTATGCTTTTACTTACTAATATTTCATTTCTACGGAATAGTTACAATATCCTATGTCTTCATTTCTTTTAATGATTTTATTTTCCTATTATGTGTGTAGTTCTCACTTGTCCTTTATTCCGGCTTATGGAGAGAAGAGGATATGGAGATGAATATAACAACCGCTATAAATGATGACCAGGTGATTTCCCAAATAAACGAAGTGTTTTTGTTATTTTGATTTTTGTGTATTTTGGAGTTGGGAAACACAAACTTGAATCTCAATTTGCTCGCCCTTAAGATGGAACAGAAGGCTAATACTTTTTCATAGAACCACATTTTGGCTTTCATATTTAGGAAACTCCATGGAAGTACACATAAGTAAACACATTCCAAATTTGATTTTAATAGAAACAACTTTGATAACAAAGATCAATCATTAGAGAAACAGTGTTTGAAAAAGGAAAAAAAATGTTTCTTTTTTCTATATGCTTATATAAGTGGATGAAACATGCCTATCTTTCAAAATAGCTGCAAAACCAAAAGCAGCACTATTACTACTACTACTACTACTACTAATATTAATGCTGTGTGTTTTAACATATTACGCTTTCTGCTGCCTTCTTATCAGGTGCTACTGCTCCGTCATCCAAAGAAAGATATAAAGGACACTTCAACTTATCCTCCATTTCTTAGGTATGTAATTTTGTGCTATATCAATAATTTTTCTCAGGAATGATTTTCTGTAATGTTTACACTAGTTTTAGGAAGGATGGGAAGGAAAATTCTCTAAAGCATCCTGCGGATGAAATACTCGATGCAAAATTTCAACAGCATCAATATTGGCCTGTAAGTAATCTTTATTCATTTATTGTTTTTGTTTTTATTTAATAACTCTTTTTTATTAAATTTGATAGTTTGAAATAATAAGAATAAAAGTGCTATAATACATGACGATCTATGCAAATGTTCCTTATTAACCTCAAATCATAGTTGTAAGAGACCCTTTTGTTTGATAATATGAACTGACTGAAATCATAAAATTACCATAATAATTTGTCATCTTGGTTTTGATTGACTGGAGGAAATTTTACATATTGCTACTGTAGCACATGAAAATTTATTATCACTGTATATGGATGGATGGATGGAATAATTTATCTTTATATGTTGTTTGCATTCATTCAGGTCCAAGATGCACGAGCTACATTGCTCATCTATATGAAATATCAAAAAGAATTGGAGAAGAATATCAAAAAGTAGGATGAGCTGCGTGAGAAGCTAAAGAAGCCTAAGAAGAAATCAACAAATAAAGACTAGACAATATCAACATCGGACATTTTGCTAACTATTTTGGCTAGATAAAGCACATTTACAAGCGCTTCAATGAAGCAGCATGAACTAATATGTCTTGTACTATGAATACAATTATCCAGGTGATAATATTCTTCACTGGAATGTGAAAACTTCCCGCCTTTTTTATGGGTTTCAAGTGTCCGACCTGTGTATGCTATTCTTTCAATTGTTGAATCATAATAAATTTGTGTTAACTTGATGGGTTTATAATTACATACTGCCTATGGATAGTAAATTTGTGTTAGTATTAAAATGTTTATTGTTATGTAAAAATCAGTATTTTTTTTGAATTTTTTTTCCAATTTGCAACGGACTTTAGCCGTTGCAAAATGATATTTCGCAATGGCCAAATTCAAATTTTGCAACGGCTCAAGTCCGTTGCGAAATTTTTGCAAACCCCTATTTCGCAATGGCTTAAAGCCGTTGCTCACTTCATTTGCAATGGCTCAAAGCCGTTGCGAAATGCCATTTATGGTGTTGTGTGATTTATAATTTACATATAAATATGAAGGATTAACATGAAAATTGCATGGTATAGATTGGTTCATGAAATGGTATGTTTAGTATACCATTAATTGTGAGTATAATTATAAGGATAATTATGGCATAATTAAATTGGGAATAATTACATATGGAATTTGTTATAAATAAGAAATATGTAAATTGTAGAAAAGATGATTATGCCTAACCCGAGGTTAGATTGAGTTGTGGTGTAAAACTGCCCGGAACCGCCCGCTGTCCATTGACCACAACAATACCTATCTAATGTGAGAGGTTAGGGCATTGAGCCCAATAAAAACCCGAGGTTAGACTGAGTTGTGGTGTAAAACTGTCCAGAAACGACTGGCACATCCAGTGACCGCAACAATACCAATCTAATGTGAGTGGTTGGTGCTTTAATGAATAAATTAATGCTAAGACAAGAGTGGAATGGTAGTGTTAAGTAAATTTAGAACACTTAACCGTAATAACATGTTAACTAGGCAAGTGGGCGAGGTTAAGTAAATTTAGAACACTTAACCGTAATAACATGTTAACTAGGCAAGTGGGTGAGGTTAAGTAAATTTAGAACACTTAACCGTAATAACATTTTAACTAGGCAAGTGGTGAGGTTAAGTAAATTTAGAACACTTAACTGTAATAACATGTTAACTAGGCAAGTGGGTGAGGTTAAGTAAATTTAGAACACTTAAACATTGTAACATGTTAATTAAGCAAGATGATTGGGTTAAGTTAACTAAGGTAACACTTAACCAAAATATATAATGACATGTGGTGGGGTTAAGTAATACAAGAGGAAAACACACACCAGAATGAAACACTTAACCAATATGACGTGACGGGTGGATGGGTTAAGTTAACTTAAATTGATTAATGACACTTAACCAATATAACTTGATGAGCGAATGGGGTTAAGTTAAATGGGAAACACTTAACCAATATAACCTGATGAATGAACAAGGTTAAGTTAATAAGTCACACTTAACCAATCCAACATGATAAGTGAGAAAGGTTAAGTTAATAAGAACACTTAACCAACATGACATGACGAATAGGAGGGTTAAGTACATGTCAGGTTGGTGGGTAGTATTAGTAAATATAGGCCCACAAAACTTAATCATTATATAAACATGCTTGAATCCGTGGTAAGGTTAAGTACATGTCGGGTTGGTGGGTAATATTAGTAAATATAGGCCCACAAAACTTAACCATTATATAAACATGCTTGAATCCGTGGGAAGGTTAAGTACATGTCGGGTTGGTAGGTAATGTTCGTAAATATATGCCCACAAAACTTAACCATTATATAAACATGCTTGAATCGGTGGGAAGGTTAAGTACATGTCGGGTTGGTGGGTAATATTAGTAAATATAGGCCTATAAAACTTAACCAGTAGGAAACCCTAACAACGGGGACCCATTTCAGCAGTAACCCACATAGATGTATCACGATACCCTGAGATAGGCAGGGTGGGGAATGATTACTGAGCTGATTATAAGCGGTCGATATAGAGGCTGGGGGTACGTCAGTGTAGGTTCTAGCGGATTACGGGCATGCACGTACTCCGAAGTGGAAAAAGCAGGCACTAGGTACCAGTAGTTTTACACTGTGCATTCTTGAATCGTGTCAGGGTCGTTATCATAAGGATTGATACACCTTATAGTGGGACCAGCATAGGTGGCTACACGCAACAGAGGGCCGATTGACACAGACACATGGCAAGTTAACATAGGTAGGGAGTCGATCGATAGGGTAGTAAGGGTACATCTAACATGTTCGTGGCAAACGGGCTGATTGAGGTGGAATCCTCAAATATAGATGTACACCTGAAGGCTACCACAACTGCGGGGATTGGGATCGCATTATCATTTTGTACAGATTACGAGTTGAGACACTAGTTAGGTGGTGCAGAGATTATAGTAATGGGCGCGATCACATGTTCAACCTATCTTGTCTTATATTAGGGTATTGTCCTATGTTCTGTTACTCCTGTCATGATCTCTTTTCCTTGTTTAAATGCTAGTAATCACTGAACTTGCTAGACTTATTATCTGATCTGTTTTTTCTCGTCTTCTTTTCTTCCGTTTCCCCCCAGGTAGTCAGGGAGGGAATAGCTCAGGTTTGTTTGGACCGTTACTCTTTCCAAGCTTGAAGACTCTTTGACGTGTTGCCTTGGACTCTCTCTTCTACTGCTATGGCTGGCTCATGCTTTATTTGGGGAAATCATTTTATGCTTCTTTATTTTTGCTAAACAAGACAGGATACTTTGGTATTGTAAAACAATCTTTGTACATGCTGTTTATCAATGACATAAAGTTTTATTTATTTGCCGCTGCTTTATTTGTCTGTCTTATAATTTTTCTGCATCTTGTACTAAAAATGCTCCACCGAAGTTAAGGCATTCCCTTTGTGAGTGACCTTAACGTAGGTGGGGTGTTTCATGGAGTTTCTAACTTCTTATGATTTTGAGAATTCTTATACCCCTAGCAAGGGTAATGTGGTGGCAGACGCACTAAGTAGGCAGAGGTGGCCCGGAGTCCTCTGTTTTTGGAAAGAAAGAACTTTGAGTTCATATCAGCTTTTGATTTTAGACCCTCCATCGAGATTTTTCCTGATTTGTTTGCATCCTTGGATATACGACCAACTCTTATGGATCAGATAGGAGCTTCGCAACAAGGTGACCCACAGATTCTAGACATCATGGATAAGCTCAGAAGAGGGGAGACTTCTAGTCACCTCAGCAGATATGCCATAGATGGAAAAGGGTGGTTGCGATGAAATGGAAGGCTTTGTGTTCCTCAAACTGGAAGCTTGATAAAGGCAGCCCTAGAAGAAGCCCACCATTCTAAGATGACCATTCATCCAGAAGGTGATAAGATGTACAGGGGCATGAAGAGGGTTTTCTTTTGGGCTGGTATCAAGAAAGATGTGGCTGAATTTGTTTCCCAATGTTTAGTTTGCTAGAAAGTCAAAGCTGAAGAAAAGAAGCCCGGTGGTTTACTTCATCCTTTGGAGGTTCCTCAGTGGAAATGGGAGAGCGTCTATATGGATTTCATAGATGGTTTGCCTAGATCGAAGAAAGTCGACATCAATATCTGGGTTGTGGTAGATAGACTCACTAAGAGCGCTCACTTTATTCCAGTTAAGAGTAAGAGGACGGCATCATGGTTAGCAGCAATTTATGTCCGAGAGATACTTCATCTTCATGGAGTTCTTTCCAGTATCATGAGCGATCGTGAACCCATCTTTGCCAGCGAATTTTGGAGGAGCTTGCAAGAAGCATTAGGTACACAGTTGTGTTTGAGCACCGCTTATCATCCTCAGACCGATGGGCAAACGGAGAGGGTGAACCGAATTCTAGAAGATCTTTTAAGGCTGTGTATCCTAAACTTCGGAGGGACTTGGGAAGATCATATTCCTTTAATAGAGTTTGCCTATAACAGCAGCTATCTGGCCAGCATCGGCATGGCACCCTTCTAAGCATTGTACGGACGACCCTGTAGATCACCAACTTGTTGGTGGGATTCTATAGAAAGATTATTACTTGGGACCGGATATGGTTAGAGAAACATCTGAAAATATTGACCTTATTCGACGGTGGATGAAGATAGCTCAAGATAGGCAGAAATCCTATGCAGACAAGAGAAGGACTGACTTCGAACCTAAAGTAGGAGACTTGGTTTTTATCAAAGTGTCATTCTCTGATAAATGTGGTTCGCTTCGGATCGGTAGGGAAGTTGGCACCTAGGTTTGTGGCACCATTTCTTGTAACTGAGAGGATTGGGAAAATGGCCTATAGAGTAAAGCTTCCTGAAAATTTATTTGGTGTTCATGATGTTTTCCATATTTCTCATCTGCGGAAGTGCTTGCATGACACTGCGGAAGTTGTTGAGCCAGTTATATTGGAAGAGGTAGAAGTGGAATGGGAGGCGACAGTCAGGCGAGTCCCTACCAGTATTCTTGGATCATAAGTAAAGAAGCTACGCAATAAAGAGATCCAGTTGCTAAAGATTCAATGGGGAGATAACCTTGAGGATGCGACTTGGGAGACCGAAGACAAGATTCATGTTTCGTACCCCTTTCTTTTCGAGGGTAAGTTCTTAACTCCTTTTCCCAAAGCTTTATCAGTACTTGTTTCTATCATTTGAGTATATCTTATCCGTAGTATTTTTCGACCTTTAGATAGGAATCCTATGGATGCAAACATGTGTTTGATACATGTTATGATTGATGGATGCAAGTGGATGCTAGTGTTTGCCTGTGGATGCATATACACACACATTAGGCACTAGATCGGCTCAACCACTCTCATACTGCATATGATGTGTGTGCATTTTCTTTTCTTTTATGGATGGAAATGGATGAACTAGCATATGGATGTTGCATTTGGACGAATGATTGTATACACATATAGAATTTACATGTTATAATAGGATTATTTTCATACATATTGGATTCATGGCACTAACATACATTGCATTAAGGAGGTCATCTGAATCAGTAGACCGCCTGATCTTCGCATTAGTATTGGGACATATACACACACCTTTGCATATACTCATATAAGCATTAGAAATCTTTAAGGACAATGGATGCCAGTGTTTGGTAGATGAGTAGATGAATGATGGATCGTAGGATACATTCTTTTCAACTTGAAAGATTTCAGGGACGACATCCTTTGAGTATGGGAGAATGTAATACCCCAAAATTTTAACAACATTATAGTGAATAAATTAAAGAATAACTAATTTTATATTCAGAATTAAGGGAAACAGACTGCGTCTTTGCGTCCGTCTCAAAATTCTGGTCAAGATAGACACCTGGTTTGCGTAAAACAGATAACGTATGAAGAAGTTATGGACGATAGAAGTTTGGAAGAAAAAGCAGAAATTCCCGGTGCACTTGACAAGTGCGCCCATGTATTTTCACACTAGCGCACCTGTAAAATGCACCCAGAATAGTTTTTTTGGGTATTCGAGCCTTTGCCCAAGTGGGAGGCGACCCGCGACCTGATTTACCCTACGGCTTATGTGGCAGTCGGTTCCAGAGGGTTCTGCAGTTATAAATACATAGCTATTTCACATATTTCTTCATTAGAAATCATGGCGGCCAAACTTTGCCGGAGTCTGAACTAAACTAGGGTCTCTCATCTTCTTCTATCAACTAAAGCATATCAAATTCTAATATTCAAGCATAGACTCAGCACCAACTTCTTTTCTATCATCTTAGCAATCCAATCACAGTGAGTTCTAGTTGCTTTTAGGTTTAAATAAATAAAAGTGAATTATGAAAGACTGTGATTTGGATACGTTGTAAACTTTGAATCTATCTTATCGTTAGATCTTATGATAGATCTATTTCTCTAGAACCAATTCAATTATGATTGTTCTACTATGTTATTATTGTGGATCTTGGTTTGTAACTATATTATGGTTAATATAGATCTGTTAATTTGGACGGTTATATCATTGGATAGATCTAATCATTCATGTAAATCATGAACATATGTCACCTTGAATGGGTTAGGATTGCATCTAAACCTTTATCTTAATTGTAACTTTTATGATATGCTATGATGCAGATATGTGTAGATCTATTTCTAAACTAGTAGATCTATTTTATGTGATCTAAATTGTCACCTTATGTTATCATATTAGATATATTTTATGTGATCTAAATTGTCACCTTATATTATCATGTTAGATCTATTTTATGTGATCTAAATTGTCACCTATGTTATCATATTAGATCTATTTTATGCGATCTAAATTGTCACCTTATGTTATCATGTTAGATCAATTTTATGTGATCCAAATTGTCACATTATGTTATCATGTTAGATCTAAACCGATGGGACATCTAAATTGCTAATTTAGACCTTACTATTCTTATTGTGACATCATAGTTATTGACTATCAACCGTTCATCAGTTTTATGTCCACCTTGTTATGATGACAATTTCATGTCCATGCCAGTATGTATGTTCACCTTATTATCGTACAAGTTTATGTTTATGCCAAGATGATCATTTTAGTTATATTCCCATTATTTTACCTATTATCGTTTATGACTAGGCTATTGTCTAGCCTAGGCATGTTGCCAATTTTGTGAGGGCGCTAGTTAAGGAACAGTTGAAAAAGGGTTAACAATGATATAATTTGAATATGAAATTTTTTGGACATGTAATTCAAATTATTGGGTAAAATAGGTACTGACACCTATAAAAGGAAAGGATTAATTAATTAAAAATGGAATGTCTAGTAATTACAACTAGGAATTATAATTGTACTTATGACACGAGGTCAGGTTGCATAAGTGGTGGAAGTCTGCCCGGACCCAACCGACATATCCAGCAACCACTAATGTTGAACCTAATGTGGGAGGTTTATGTACGTAAATACGAATGGGGCTATGACACAAGGTTAGGCCCAATTGTGGAATAAGTCTTCCCGGACCTGTAATAACCCGGATTCTGACAGACCAAAATTTTCAAATTCTGTCTATCGAAACCCGAGTTGGGTGCTCTGGTATCCGGCAGAAAAGACAGAGATAAAGAAACATGTCAGAATTCGTAAAGCATCTCACAGAGGAAATAAAGTATAATATTCAAATATTGCTTTACCTTATTAACAATACTGCTAAACCAATATCCAAAGCTATACCATCTTTGTCATGAACCTAACCAGGAAGTATGTAACGAGGAGGGGGTCAGAACATAAGTTCTGTGTGAGTGAACTTAGAATAAACTTCTGTATAATTCTACATATACCGTTCAGTTACATTTTCTTGGTTATTAGGTTGTTAAAAATGTTAGCTCTTTAAGCTATACTCATGTCCCACTAGTAGGTTAACCTAATACAACGTATAGGTACCTATTGAACGCTTCTCAGATTCAGGGTTTACGCAACCTAGGTCTTACTAGGGATTATGCTACCCATCGAACGATGCCCCCTAGTTTAGGACATACTACCTAGAGCGATATATGTTCCTAGACTTTACGTCCCAATCGTGTCGTTTAAACGTGCTAGATATCTAGTTGCACATGTCCTCTATATGTGCGCCCCAAGTCCCGTGGCAGGGCTAATCAAGAAACACGGAACTCGGTCGGAAGCTTTAAGTTATCTGCTGATGCAGATGCTAAGGTCTGTTTTTATCTGTGTGTGGCTATGGTCCCACTTGACCCCTCCCTTAACTAATGAAAGGCAACCAAGAAAATCAAGAATGAGAACTGTATGTAGGCCCTGTATGTCCCCACAAACCTATTGACCAACCTCACCCATAACTAGATAGAAAAGTATATGGCCTTTTGGAGTTCTCTACCTTTCCGCTTGCGTATCACGATTGACTCAAGATGGTAGGTAGACGATGACGTGCTATCACAGGGCTAAACAAGATATCGCCGCCTCACGCTGGTCCATCCTAGTCTTTAGGTTGCTTATATTGCATCCAAGGCATACTCTTGGTTCTTATAACGTAGACCTTAACCTCTGAGAGCCCAGGAGGATCATTTGCAACCTCATAGAGGGATACTAAGAGTACCCTCACGTCCCCTCGAAACCGCGTGCTTCGTAACCCAGACCGTTGGAGCCTTCTTCAAAATCAGACGGACGTTTTCTCCTTCTTGCGTTCTACTTGGCTTCCTTGACTAAGGTTTACTACTTAGTTCTCTTAACTAAGGTTAACTACTTAGTTCTCTTAATCGTTCGTTTTCTTAACTAAGGTTTACAACTTAGTCCTCTTAACTAAGGTTTATTACTTAGTTCTCTTTCTGGTTATTTACTTAGTTCTCTTAACTAAGGTTTATTACTTGGTTCTCTTAACCAAGGTTTGATACTTAGTTTATGTTACTTAGTTCTCTTTAACTAAGGTTTACCAATGAATTCAAACATGACTTAAGTTCTCTTTATCAAATGATAGCATACGGATGTTTTCCCACATTTCCAGCTTAGATTAACTTATTTCATGGTATAAGTCGTCCCACCTTTCGAGTCTTGTATTACATCTTAAGTCATATTCATTTTTTATCCCTTGGATAAGTTTATCGATTATTTAATCTTATCATTCCCCACTTTTCCTTGCTTTGATACTGTTATATTGGTTAAGTTTGTCCATGTGTCCAAGTTGACTTATCCCCCAATCACGTATTCAATTCAGCCCACGTACCATGCCAAATTGGTTAAGTGTTCTCTATTAGTTCATGTTGACTTAACCCACCCATATATCATGTCAAATTGGTTAACTGTTATCTCATCTTCCTTATCGTTTCCTATAACTTATCTTGTCCCATAAGTTATAATTTCCACCTATTATCCTTTCTTGCATTATTCAAGTTTATTCATAATAGGTTATTTATCATTCCCCATTTCTTATCATTAATTTTAGATTTGACTTAACCCTTCCATTTACTTAACCGTTACTTAAACTTTACCCAATTCAATTAACTTATGATACCATTACGAGTCCTATTTGGTTACGCATATCTAAATTTTTGTTTCACATGTCACCCGTGTCCCACTTAACCCTCTTTATTATAGTTTCTGTGTCTTACACATGTCTTACTACGGTTAAGTCTACCCTAGTCATGTTCTACATGTCATTTATATCACCCACTTAACCCTTTAGCCATACCCATGTCACCCACATGTCTTATTATGGTTAGTATTTCTTAATTTATTTATCATGTCGTAACGATGTATGACCTCTCACATTAGACGTCCGTTCATGGCTGCTGGATTTGCCGGGCGGTTACGGGCAGTCTTACACCACAAACGCGCCTATCCTCGTGTCATAAACCGTTATGCCTCTAGTTCTTGCCGTTGACCTCTCACATTAGACGTCCGCTTGTGGTTGCTGGATTTGCCGGGCGGTTTCGGGCAGTCTTACACCACAATCGCGCCTAACCTCGTGTCATAGGCGTTCATTAACAATCGTCTTTCACCCAAACCCCAAATTCATGTCATGTGTTCTAAATTAAACTTAATTACAATTCATTTTTATGCCTATTTCCAATTTGTCATTAAATACACCAACCACATAATAGTTAGCCAAATTTCATATTACCCAAATTATCCAGTTATAGACAAATTCACCAATTACATGTTATTCATTCCCAAACCTGCCAATTTCCAATATCCAATTATACCCAATCTCATATAATCAATATTTTCCCAATATATATACTTCCCAAGATTCCCACGTTCATGCATATAATCTAATTCACCCTCTAGGCTTATTTTCCAAGTCACAAATAAATTTCACCAACCCATGTTATCCAATTACATGTTGTTAATATTAAATTACACCAATTCCATATCCAATGACAATTATGTCAAACTTACATAAATTCAACACTACAGATTATATTCCTCGACTGCATAAAATAGATTATGCCCAATATATGCAATAACAATTGTTATGCCATAAACCCCAAAATTACAGATTATATTCCTCGATCGCATAAAATAGATTATGCCCAATATTCCCATATTCCAATCGTGTGTATTGTATAATAAGATTTCTTCTAGGTTCGAGATAACCTAGATCCAAAAATAAAAAGGGGAAGGAGAATAAAAGAGAAATTATTAATCATGAATCTTGCATTGAATTAATAACTAGGGAATGATGAACGATAATAATATTATTATACAACAAATTTATTATAATTCCACTCACCTTGACTGGATTGGGGAAAATAAACGATCTGTTGATGTAGAACGCTGATATAATCTTCTTATTTGATTGTTGGTGAAGAGCTTGAATCATTGATGAAGAATTTTGCTTCTTGATTTGATTAAACTCCAAAGTTGATGAAGAACTTGCAATTTAGTTTGGGGTTTTGTGGCGGCGGCCATGTTTGGTTGAAGTTTGGCGGTATGGAGGCATCAGAAGGAATTGTTTATGAATTAGGTTAGGTCTAGGCACTATTTTATTGGTGTAGAGAGTGTTTTAGAGCCATTAGATCGCCCTAGAAGCCATCCGGTCCGTCCAGCACACCAAAATCATCACTGCCCAGATCTAGAAAAATCAGGGGGGAGGTCGACACTAAGGTCGACCCCCAGGTCGACCTCCCTGGGTATTTTTCTAAATTTTTGTTCAATCTTCCGCAGGCCATAACTCTTTCATACGGAGTCCGATTTTTGAAAATTTGAACTCTATTCCAAGCAGAATTTCGAGACGAACGCAATGGTGAAGTCTGTTTTATTTAATTCCCGATATTTAAATTAAGTATCCTTATTTTATTATCTTCTCTGTTACGTACACTGTCATTGAATTAATCTTTCCTTCTCTTTCATGTATTAATTAATTTGCATTGTACATCACCATTATTAATCTATCTATGCATATATATATACATTTTTAGTTATATTAAAAATGCGGGTGTTACATTCTCCCACCCTTAAGGAATTTCATCCCCAAAATTCGATAAGAGCAAAATAGAAAATCACTCGCAACATCCAATTAGTGTTCATCCAATTGTTGCAACATTGTGCACTTGTGCAAAGTGAATTACATCATAGCAAATCATGTATGCCTAATTTGGATCCACCTATATGTATGCAAACTTTAAAAAGTCTTTCAAAACATGATGCCCACATCCTAAATATACTTGCAGTTCTACATGAATGCAATATTTTTGAAAAATCAAAATGTTTTTCATCCAAATTTTCCTTCACTCTTACAGAGTAGGAGCATAGTTCATCCAATTTTCGCATCCAAAACCCTACCAACCATCATTAAATTCGAAATTTAGAAAAATATATTTTTCCAAATTCGATTTCTTATGTTATGAAAATGGAAAAAACTCACATCCTCCATTTTTCTTTTTCTCACTGTACTTGGATTTTTACATAATTATTCTATGAAGATTTCCTATTTTCCTATCCAAGCACAATCACATAAGAAAAATTCTTTTCTTTTTCATCTTATCTTGGAGTAATTTCATATTTATTCATCTTTTTCTTAAGATTTTCATTTTCTTTTCCCATCACGTTTTGTTGCTTGATTGATTCTGTTGTTTTCTTTTTAGTTAGGCTAGTTTCTTTTTTTAGCTTATTATACTTAATCAAATTACTTAAGTTTATTACTTTCAAATAATCCTTTTCGTTTTCAACTCAAATAGCATCCTACACAGCTAGTACTACGGGCCAAGAATCTTAGGACTTATGTCACGAGTCCACTCAACCAGATATATACACTTGCTTGCCCTTCACTACCTAGTAGTCACCACTAGTCCATGCTGTGTATTACTAGCCTATACTTCTCTTCCAAGCAACAATCTTTTTTTCTTTTTCTCGAGTAACAAACCTAGGTTTCTCAATGCTTATGCATTCTACGGGAAATTTTCCATTAGTTCAATATTATCTAATCCCTGACTGTAAATTGGCAAGAGAGTAACTCCCTAGATATCAACCCCGAAGACCGAAATCAACATCAGATTGACACTCAGAGAATCACTCAACTCAACCAATCTCTAGTTGGTTCCAATTGTTTAATTCATAGCTTTAACTTTCTCTCATTCTATTCTAGGCACTAATCCTTACCTACTCAATTCTTTTTAAAACATGATTTGGCCTCCTTTCTTTTCATTACATTTTTCTTTCAAAAATTAAAAGTGTTAAAACTTTGTTTTCTTTTCTCAAAAACTTGCTTTTTCCAAACCATCAAAACATGTTACAAAGTAAAATTGCAAAATTTTTTTTTTTTCAAATCACACAACTGGAGTAGACAAGGACAATGCTCTATATTATGCACCTTTTTAATGAGAGAATTCTTTTAAAACAAGAAATCACCGTTTTACAAAATATACCCCGCTTTACTTAAAAATGCAACATGCACTAAATATTTTCTCAAACATCAGAAATACTTTTAAGATTAAAACTTGAAAAACACCACAAACTCTTTTACAGATTCAAGTTCTTAAAAGTTTATTATTGGGTTAGACTCAAAGCGGGTCTTCAACTCACTAGGCTTTTCCTAGGCACTTTCGCGAATTCAATTCTCTTGACTATATATATTACTAATCCATTTTTCATTTTTCAACCTTTTCTAGTTTCTAAAGTTACACTTCTAAACCCAATACTCTGAAATACTAAAATTTCAGTTTCCATCCTATGCTATATTTTTTCTTTCTCTATCTTCAAGTCATATTGTACACTTTCCCAACCACCTAATGGTTTCCAAATTCCTATGTTCATTACTTGAGTGTACAAACTAGATATCCTAACTCTTTTCGTGTCTAGTGGGCTACTATATGGATTTAGGTTTATATATATAATATATTTATATTTTGGGAAATACAAAGTCGTTCACTCATTATCTCCCTAAGATCACTAAACCGAAGCTCTAATACCAGATGTAACAACCCGGATTCTGGTAGACCGAATTTTTCAAATCCTATCTATCGAAACCCGAGTTGGGTGATCTGGTATCCTGCAGAAAAAGATAGAGATAAAGAAACATGTCAGAATTCGTAAAGCATCTCACAGCAGAGGAAATAAAGTATAATATTCGAATATTGCTTTACCTTATTAACAATACTGCTAAACTAGTATCCAAAGCTATACCATCTCTGTCATGAACCTAACCTGGAAGTATGTAATGAGGAGGGGGTCAGAACATAAGTTCTGTGTGAGTGGAATTAGAATAAACTTCTGTATAATCCTACATATACCGTTCAGTTACATTTTCTTCGTTATCAGGTTGTTAACAATGTTAGCTCTTTAAGCTATACTCATGTGCAATTAGTAGGTTAACCTAATACAACGTATATGTAGATACCCCCAACTCGTCAAATCCTTTCCATGTATATATACAGTCCCTTGCCGTATGTCGTACGGGCTTCATCATGTAAATCCATACTACTTTAGTGTAGTGCCACCATTCTCGAAACCGTTTGGACTGCTACTCTTGATCTTGCTAGATTCCGTGTATCATCTAGATCAAGTCTAAAGTTTACTATCGAGTGCTTTCTAGATTCAACCAGGGTTTACGCTACCCAGGGCCACTGGGGTTTATGCTACCCATTGAATGCTTATCGGATTCAGGGTTTACGCGACCTAGGTCCAACTAGGGATTATGCTACCTATCGAACGATGCCCCCTAGTCTAGGATACACTACCCAGAGCGATATATGTTCCTAGACTTTACGTCCCAATCGTGTCGTTTAAACGTGCAAGATATCTAGTTGCACATGTCCTCTATATGTGCGCCCCGAGTCCCGTGGCAGGGCTAATCAAGAAACACGGAACTCGGTCGGGAGCTTTAAGTTATCTACCGATGCAGATGCTAAGGTCTGTTTTTATCTGTGTGTGGCTATGGTCCCACTTGACCCCTCCCTCAACTAATGAAAGGCACCCAAGAAAATCAAGAATAAGAACTGTATGCAGGTCCTCTGTGTAACAACCCGCAAATTCTGAACCAATTTAAAATTTTCATTTTAGAAAATTTTAATGAATTTTGAGGATATAATATAATTTATATTAATAATAATGGCTAGAATTTATTTTAATCAAAGTTAGAACGAATAAATTTAATTTTAATATAAATGGAGTTAGAAATGGCGCGGTAGTTTGAAAATTTGATTTTGAACTTTAACTGGATGTACAGGATTCAAAATAAATCAGAATTGAGTGAAACCAGAAATATTTAAATCTGTTTAATCATATCTTTCTAACGGATCTGAAAAATTGAAATTTCATAGCGGAAATCAAAAGTTATGGCCAATTCAATTTTTAGAAAGGTCGTTGTAGAATTTATATATATGGCCCGAAAGGCTACTTTTCACATATGAAGGAATTTCGACTCGAAACCACTTCCATTGAGTTCGGAATGACGTTTCTACATTGAAATACAGTAAACACTTATATATTTTGAGTTTCGAAAATTATTTGTTTAAAAATGTATTTTTAATATTGAATATATTGGCCTTGAAAATAGTCATTTTTCAAATGACCTCCGTTTTCGACGAAACCACTTTTGTTGGATCCGGAATGTCAAATTATTGCTAGATTTCAATTTTCAGAATTTTTCGAATTAATATGTGAGCGTGGCAAGAGAAAATGTGTTTTGACTATTTACAGTTAAATTTAAACGCATTAAAAATAGCCATTTTTCAAACAGTCTCAGAATTCGATGAAAATAATTTTGTTGGATTCGTATCGTCATAAGAAAGCTAAAAATATATTTTTTTTAGAATTTTCTGAGGTCGTATGTGGCCCCGGCATATTTTAATGTACGGTCAATATTTAATTAATTAATTTTTATTGCAATTTTAAATAAAAATCATAAAGATTTCGTAATTGGGCCACGGGACCTATCCCATTGCGTTCAGAAGGTGTCAAAACCTTAAGAACGACAGTAAGCAGGCCCAAATCAGAGAAAATATGAAAATCCACCTTTTAAGCACAATTTTCGAGATTTAATATTAAAATATTATTAAAAAATTCGGGCTTAAACCCTAATTTCAATGGCCAGCCGCCAGGTCTGTTCAAGGGCCAGAATTGTCCGATTTTCAAACCTCGATAACTTTTGATCCGCTCAACGAAAATCAACAAACTATATACCGAATCGAAGAGAATTTCAAGACCTTTCAACCCATACGGTTAAGATCGAGTTTTGGTTCACGGATTTCGCGAATTTTAGGCCTGAAGTGGCTGCGGTTTTTGGAGTCAGGCGAAATCCGGGTCGTTACAGCTGGTATCAGAGCCAGGTTAGCTCAAATCTTTGGGGTACAACTCGTTAGAACTAAACAGAAGACTCATCAGAGGTTGGATTAGTAATATCCAATAAGAATATTCATTAGAGATAGGATCAGCAGTATCCTAGAATGAGAATACTCATTAGAGATGGGGTTAGCAATGCCCTAGAATGAGTCAGAGGGGAAAATTTATAATTAACGTACTTGTTATTATATATAGTTCGATTTTAGAAAATAAGATTTTGAATATATAAAAGTTATATATTTTTGAAAATTTAATCAACTAATTGATTGATGATTGTGTTGTGTGAATATGAATTCAAATAATAAAACTATTAAACAATTGAAGAATGAAAATTAATTTATTTAGTTAAATAAACAACTTTAGCTTCATTTCCTTTCCGAGGACGAAAAGATTTTAAGTGGGGGAGATTGTAACAACCCACAAATTCTAAACCAATTTAAAAATTTTATTTTAGAAAATTTTAATGAATTTTGAGGATATAATATAATTTATATTAATAATAATGGCTAGAATTTATTTTAATCGAAGTTAGAACAAATAAATTTTATTTTAATATAAACGGAGTTAGAAATGGCGCGGTAGTTTGAAAATTTGATTTTGAACTTTAACTGGATGTACAGGATTCAAAATAAATCAGAATTGAGTGAAACCAAAAATATTTAAATCTGTTTAATCATATCTTTCTAACGGATCTGAAAAATTGAAATTTCATAGCGGAAATCAAAAGTTATGGCCAATTCAATTTTTAGAAAGGTCGCGGTAGAATATATATATATATATATATATTATATATATGGCCCGAAAGGCTACTTTTCACATATGAAGGAATTTCGACTCGAAACCACTTCCATTGAGTTCGGAATGACGTTTCTGCAGTGAAAAACCGTAAACACTTTTATATTTTGAGTTTTGAAAATTATTTTTATAAAAACGTATTTTTAATATTAAATATATTGGCCTTGAAAAAAGTCATTTTTCAAACGACCTCCGTTTTCGACGAAACCACTTTTGTTGGATCCGGAATGTCAAATTATTGCTAGATTTCAATTTTCAGAATTTTTCGAATTAATATGTGAGCATGGCAAGAGAAAATGTGTTTTGACTATTTACAGTTAAATTTAAACGCCTTAAAAATAGCCATTTTTCAAACAGTCTCAGAATTCAACGAAAACAATTTTGTTGGATTCATATCGTCATAAGAAAGCTAAAAATATTTTTTTTAGAATTTTCTGAGGTCGTATGTGGCCCCGGCATATTTTAATGTACGGTCAATATTTAATTAATTAATTTTTAATGCAATTTTAAATAAAAATCATACAGATTTCGGAATTGGGCCACGGGATCTATCCCATTGCGTTCAGAAGGTGTCAAAACCTTAAGAACGACAGTAAGCAGGCCCAAATCAGAGAAAGTCCGAAAATCCACCTTTTAAGCACAATTTTCGAGATTTAATATTAAAATATTATTAAAAAAGTCGGGCTAAAACCCTAATTTCAATGGCCAGCCGACAGGTTTGTTCAAGGGCCAGAATTGTCTGATTTTCAAACCTCAATAATTTTTGATCCGCTCAACGAAAATCAACAAACTATATACCGAATCGAAGAGAATTTCAAGACCTTTCAATCCATACGGTTAAGATCGAGTTTTGGTTCACGGATTTCGCGAATTTTAGGCCTGAAGTGGCTGCGGTTTTTGGAGTCGGGCGAAATTCGGGTCGTTACAGGAATATTGATGGCCTTCCGCTGAGATTAGTTCCGCTGCAATGTATTTAATTTATTGTAAATGTATCTTCCGCTGTATTATTTATTGATGTACTCTGATATATTCTGTACTCTGATGTAACATTTATTATCGATGTTATAAAAGTCTATGTTGTTGTTCTGATGTGTTGTATGCCCAAAGTTAACGTACACGGGTTTTGAACGGTCTTGATCGACCTTGCGATCGATTGGGGTCGGGCGAAATCCTGGGTCGTTACACTCTGTGCCCCCACAAACCTATTGGCCAACCTCACCCATAACTAGATAGCAAAGTATATGGTCTTTTGGAGTTCTCCGGCTTTTCGCTTGCGTATCACGATTGACTCAAGATGGTAGGTAGACGACGACGTGCTATCACAGGGCTAAACAAGATATCACCGCCTCACGCTGGTCCATCCTAGTCTTTAGGTTTTTTATATTGCATCCAAGGCATACTCTTGCTCCTTCTCGTGTTCTACTTGGCTTCCTTGACTAAGTTTTACTACTTAGTTCTCTTAATCGTTCGTTTTCTTAACTAAGATTTACAACTAAGTCCTCTTAACTAAGATTTATTACTTAGTTCTCCTTCTCGTTATTTACTTAGTTCTCTTAACTAAGGTTTATTACTTGGTTCTCTTAACCAAGGTTTGATACTTAGTTTATGTTACTAAGTTCTCTTTAACTAAGGTTTACCAATGAATTCAAACATGACTTAAGTTCTCTTTATCAAATAATAGCGTACGGGTGTTTTCCCACATTTCCAGCTTAGATTAACTTATTTCATGGTATAAGTCGTCCCACCCTTCGAGTCTTGTATTACATCTTAAGTCATATTCATTTGTTATCCCTAGGATAATTTTATCGATTATTTAATCTTATCATTCCCCACTTTTCCTTGCTTTGATACTGTTATATTGGTTAAGTTTGCCCATGTGTCCAAGTTGACTTAACCCCCAATCACGTATTCAATTCAGCCCACGTACCATGCCAAATTGGTTAAGTTTCTCTATCAGTTCATGTTGACTTAACCCACCCATATATCATGTCAAATTGGTTAAGTGTTATCTCATCTTCCTTATCGTTTCCTATAACTTATCTTGTCCCATAAGTTATAATTTCCACCTATTATCCTTTCTTGCCTTATTCAAGTTTATTCATAATAGGTTATTTATCATTCCCCATTTCTTTTCATTAATTTTAGATTTGACTTAACCCTTCCATTTACTTAACCCGTTACTTAAACTTTACCCAATTCAATTAACTTATGATACCGTTACGGGTCCTATTTGGTTAAGCATATCTAAATTTTTATTTCACATGTCACCCGTGTCCCACTTAACCCTCTTTATTATAGTTTTCGTGTCTTACACATGTCTTACTACGGTTAAGTCTACCCTAGTCATGTTCTACTTGTCATTTATATCACCCACTTAACCCTCTAACCATACCCATGTCACCCACATGTCTTATTATGGTTAGTATTTCTTAATTTATATATTATGCCGTAATGATGTATGACCTCTCACATTAGACGTCCGTTCGTGGATGCTGGATTTGCCGGCGGTTCCGGGCAGTCTTACACCACAAACGCACCTAATCTCATGTCATAAACCGTTATGCCTCTAGTTCTTGCCGTTGACCTCTCACATTAGACATCCGCTTGTGGTTGCTGGATTTGCCAGGCGGTTCCGGGCAGTCTTACACCACAATCGCGCCTAACCTCGTGTCATAGGCGTTCATTAACAATCATCTTTCACCCAAACCCCAAATTCTTGTCATGTGTTCTAAATTCAACTTAATTACAATTCATTTTTATGCCTATTTCCAATTTGTCATTAAATACACCAATTACATAATAGTTAGCCAAATTTCATATTACCCAAATAATCCAGTTATAGCCAAATTCACCAATTACATGTTATTCATACCCAAACCTGCCAATTTCCAATATCCAATTATACCCAATCTCATATAATCAATATTTTCCCAATATATATATGTCCCAACATTCCCACATTCATGCATATAATCTAATTCACCCTCTAGGCTTATTTTCCAAGTCACAAATAAATTTCACCAACCCATGTTATCCAATTACATGTTGTTAATATTAAATAACACCAATTCCATATCCAATGACAATTATGTCAAACTTACATAAATTCAACACTGCAGATTATATTCCTCGACTGCATAAAATAGATTATGCCCAATATGTGCAATAACAATTGTTATGCCACAAACTCCAAAATTACAGATTATATTCCTCGATCGTATAAAATAGATTATGCCCAGTATTCCCATATTCCAATCGTGCGTATTGTATAATAAGATTTCGTCTAGGTTCGAGATAACCTAGATCCAAAAATAAAAAGGGGAAGGAGAATAAAAGAGCAATCATTAATCATGAATCTTGCATTAAATTAATAACTAGGGAATGATGAACGATAATAATACTATTATACAACAAATTTATTATAATTCCACTCACCTTGACTGATTGGGGAAAATAAACGATTTGTTGATGTACAACGCTGATATAATCTTCTTATTTGATTGTTGGTGAAGAGCTTGAATCATTAATGAAGAATTTTGCTTCTTGATTTGATTAAACTCCAAAGTTGATGAAGAACTTGCAATTTAGTTTGGGGTTTTGGGGAGGCGACCATGTTTGGTTGAAGTTTGGCGGCATGGAGGCATCAGAAGGAATTGTTTATGAATTAGGTTAGGTCTAGGCACTATTTTATAGGTGTAGAGAGTGTTTTAGAGCCATTAGATCGCCCTAAAAGCCATCCGGTCCGTTCAGCACACAAAAATCGTCACTGCCCAGATCTGGAAAAATCAGGGGGAAGGTTGACACTAAGGTCAACCCCCAGGTCGACCTGCCTAGGTATTTTTCTAAATTTTTGTTGAATCTTCCGCAGGCCATAACTCTTTCATACGAAGTCCGATTTTCGAAAACTTGGAGTCTATTCCAAGTAGAATTTCGAGACAAACGCAATGGTAATGTCCGTTTTACTTAATTCCCGATATTTAAATTAAGTGTCCTTATTTTATTATCTTCTCTGTTACGTACACTGTCATTGAATTAATCTTTCCTTCTCTTTCATATATTAATTAATTTGCATTGTACATCACCATTATCAAACTATCTATGCATATATAGACATTTTCAGTTATATTAAAAATGCGGGGTGTTACAGGACCCGACCAGTATATCTAGCATTCACATGTTGTAGGCCTAATGTGGGAGGTCTGACCCATAATGAAACCATAAATGGACATGGTAAAGAATTGGACTACTTAACCTAAGTTAATCCATAGGGTTGTATGAACTTAAATTTAAGTTGGGGGTTAAGTAAACATGGTTGAGGGGTGGTTTAAGTAAATCTGAAGAGGAGATGGGTAATATTCACATATAGGCCCACAAACTTAACCCGTTAAGGTTATGTAATTAAAGACACCTAGTGGTATACATAACCGGTGGAAAATATGAAAGTTATAAGACACCTTTTAGGGTAAACATAACTTGTAGAAATGACAGGGTTATGTATTAAAGACACCTATATGTAAGCATAACCGATTGGAAGATTAGGGGTTCAGCATTAAGGACACATATAGGTAAGCATAACCGGTAGAAAGATTGGAGTTATGTAATTAAAGACACCCTTTAGGGTAAGCATAACTGGTAGAAATAAATTAGGCTATGTAATTAAAGACACCTAGTGGTATACATAGTCAGTGAAAACCTAGTAGGGGGTATAAGACAAAGGGGAGAGCTTGTATCATATTGTTTGGGACCCATTTCAGTCAGTAACCCGGAGTAGGTATCAAATAAAGTACTTTGTACTAGGTGGAGAAGAGGCACGCTTACTGACTGATTGTAAGAGATCCAAACGTGGAGTACGGTGTGGGCAGTGCAAACCGACCAGGCCATGTGCGTGCATGAGCCGGGAAGAAGGGGATATGACGACCGTGACACCTGTAGATATGGTTGTGCACATTATTACGACGAGGGGTTACCACTTTAGGAAGTGATACCTCCTACTGTGGGGCCAACACAAGGTATCTACGAGGGTTAGGGAGCCAATCGATCGTGGTAGTAGTTAGGATACATTTAGACGTATACCTAGGTCTACCACCTTATAGTTGAAGGGATCTTCTCTTTCTGGATATACTAGTAACAGTGCAGAGTAATCATTAGAAGCATATACACCTTATCCTTTCTATCTTGTCACACATGCCATTTATGAAGTGATCTCTCTTAGCCAATTTATATGCCTATCATGTTACTTTTATTTATTTACTGGCTAAAAGTAACTAGACTTGCCAAACTTTATGTCCGACCCTTTTTGTTTCCTCTTCTTTCTTCCGTCCTCCCCAGGTTCTCAAGGGAGGGAATTCTCAAGCTTGGTTAGGATTATGCTATCATCTTGCTTAGAGCTTCTAGATGTATTGCTCAAGCTTCTATCTTTGCTACTACGGCTCATGATTTTGGGATTATGCTTTCTTTGTTATTGTACTCTGATATTTAAAGTACAAGACAGAAGTTTTAATGATGTACTGAGTTTACGTGTTTTCAGACATATGGTGTAACCATGCTTTATTATTAATTAAAAGTTTTTATTTTCGCTGCTATTTTATCTGTCTTGCAATTATTCTGTGCCTGTTTAACTATAACGCTTCACGAAACTTAATGCATTTCCTTAGTGAGTGACATTAACGGACGTGGGGTGTCACACTAAGGATATTTGTACTTCCTTTGCTTGCAAGTTGATTCCATGAAAATAAACGATTCAATGTTCTGATCAAATAATAATATTAGTATGGTTCGAGAGGAAATAGCAGGATCCAGTCGAACATTACAATGGAAATGTGTTGAATCAAGAGTAGATAGTACGTGTCATTATTGTGGTCATTTCATTCTGGCCCCACTCATGAAAGGGCAAGCGGATACAATAGGTATTGCGAGAAATAGAAGGAACATGTATCACACGTGCTAAATCCGATAAAGTACCACATGAATATTGTGGGTACGGTTTGGAGTGAATGATTCCCTATGGGAGATGTTTCTCAATGAAAAGTACCACAAACTTCAAGGAACGAATTACACCGGTGTCCCATATTACGTTAGTGAGACATGGAAACAGATGCAATTCGTGAAGTCCTTCTCTGACTCACATGGTGGTGTGTCTGGTTGGGATGGGGTTCCTTCCTTTGTTAGGGCGGCGTAGAGTGCATCGAGGACTCTATCTCCGAGGCTCCTTATTTTCTCCTTCTTTTAGGATGTTCGACTCCCTTTGAAACTTTTTGTGTTTATGTGGAGAATGCTTCAAGGAGGGTTACCACTAGACAAGAATCTTCAGAGGATCGGCATCCTACTCATGTCCCGTTACAGACGTTGTAGAGCTGGTGACTTGGACTCATCTGCTCATTTGTTTTTCCTTAGCTTTTGTGCTAGATCCTTTTAGAACTACTTCGGGAACTTGGTTGGTATCCAAGGTAACGCTAGTTCCTTGGTAGATTTACTGAAAAACTGTTGGGCCGACTCTAAAGCAAATCTATCCATTCTATCCTTTTTCGTCTGATCCCTTATCTTATATGTTGGCATATTTGGTGCTCGCAAAATAAGGCCATTTTCGACGAGTCGCCAGTGGACCCTCCGACCATCATATAGAGAGTAAAGAATGATGTGTTACTTGCCTTCCGTGGTAGGCCTTTTAAGGGGGCTCTTATCTCCCGTCCAAGGAGATTGGCTCATACCTTTGATATTACTTCAAGCCCACCTTCTTCGAGGGAGGAGATTGGTTGATTATTATTTTTTGTCTATCAACGCTTTCGCCATCTCACCCCCATAAGATCTAATGTTAATTTTCTAGTTGTGCAGGTCCTAGTTTTTTGGTTTTGGGCTGGGCTTGATATTCGTCTGGAGCTTAAGCTTGGAGAAGACTGGAGCTTAGACTTTGACTGTCATCTTTTGAGGCATAGTAGTAGACACTTGTGTTTTGGGATCCTCCGGGATGGCACTTTTGCAGTCCCCCGATGGCCTGCCTTAATTTGATTGGACGCCTTGTTTTTCCTGTTTCCTTCTTCATCTTATGATTGGCTTGTGGGATTTGCTCTTCCCAATGCTGGTTGAGGAGGCTTTTATCTTTATGGCTTTTTTACTTTTCATTTTTGCTTTTTATTTTCTACTGTTATATTACATGTAGTTATTAATATCTACAAATCTGTTTTTGTTCGCCACTGGAGAAAGGATCTTTTCCCCCTTTTGGTATATAGTATCTCCTTTTGTGGGAAATAAATTAAATTAAGACATACCTGTGATATTAGCTACTAGATTTTGGTATGATAATTGATTGTGTTTCTTTGAAGAGCTTAGGAGAGAGGTGTCATGATTGTTTTTGAATTGCCATTTGGTTTAAAATTCTAACTTGAATGTGAATTTAGTCTTACATTGGTGTAATATTATTATGGTAAAAGAGGAAGAGGATGTACAATAACTAATTTGATTTCACCATGTTGTATATCCTTTCATTCATTTAAGAAACCCATATGCAAGAGTACTAATATATAAGATGGGGTGCAGGAAATAAACATGCTTGATGAGATGACTATAATCAGAAAACTGCCCGTTCAAACATGTCATTATGATAATTGCCCTATTCTTTAAACATTACATTACAATGATTGCCTAGCTAAAACTTTTATAGGATAACTGTACCAAAAAAAATAAAGGAAAGGACTACAACCATCACACGAATCCCTTGATTAATCATTAATTAATAGGATTAATTGTTGATCATACACTTTTTGCATGTAAACAACATAAACAAATTTGAGATATGTGTCCTTTTTGTAAACAATTCAAGATGATATTATTTGAGCATATTTGTTGAATTTTCATTGTTCTTCTACTGTTAGGTGTGTAAAGGAACTTTTGTGACATATATATATATATATATATAGTTCAATCTTCTTGAAACATTCTCCTTTGATTATAAAAAATACATGCAACATTTCTTCATTCATTAGTTTTTATTTATTTATTAATGTGTCTATATATGTCGTATGCGCGCGTGAGCATGCACACACATACACACAACTATACACACACACACATATATGTGCGTGTGTGTGTAGGCGAGCATTCAATGGCACCCCAAAAATGTAGCACCCAATAGAACCCTTGTTTTCCACCTTTCATTTATATTAGTTTAAGTTAGTGGGAGGTGAGAGAGTGAGTGGAAGGAGAGAGAAGGGAAATATATGGTGGAAAAGAGGGAGGCTATTGTGGTGCTCCACTGTTTGGGTGCCATTGAACTTGCCTCATATATATATATATATATATATATATATATATATATATATATATATATATATATATATATATATATATATGTGTGTGTGTGTGTGTGTGTGTGTGTATCTCTGTGTGTGTTTGTGTGTGTGATATACACGTGTGCAAGGTATAATATGTTTGTGCATAGAAGTTGAGATTTACATTGCAATGGATATGTTCACTCCTCTGATATGCAAATATATGTCATTCAAATGTATGTATGTAAACTATCACTTACCTATTAATGTTATATATGCATATATATATATGTGCATATAAAATCGTATAAATAAAATACTAATTATATACACACATATATATAATTTTAATACATATATTCAAATATAATAATTATTCGAGTATTAAAATGAATAATCAATTTTCTAAAATAAATCAAACCACAAGTAATATATTTGCTTATATATATATAATACCTTTGTTAAACCAAAAATTAGTATAACATCTGTGATGCCATGCTAAGTCAAAAATCGATCTAACGCTTATGATACTGTTTGAAGTGGTATTTTTCAATAAGTCATAAGGGTATGGTTAAACCAAAGGTTGGCTCAACATATTAGATCTAGTACAAGATAATGTTTTTCAAAATGGTCTATGTAACACCCCGAAATTTTAACGATACTAAGGATGATGAATTGAAGAATAATTAGTGTGAAATACTCTGTTAACAATGAATTAAAGAAAAATAAATTCAATGTTCAGAATTAAGTAAAACGGACTATGCCATTGCGTCTGTCTCGAAATTCTGATCAAAATAAACACCTGGTTTGTGTAAATTGGACACCGTATGAAGAAGTTATTAAGGTTTGAAGTTTTTATACGCACAGGAAGTATATATATATAATAGGTTCAGAAATTCAAAAATGGTTCTAGAAATTCGAAATTCGGTTCAAAATTCGAATTTTGGGAAGGCGGCAGATTTCCCGCCCAGGTGGGTCTACCCACCCAAAGGGGGGTCGACCCACCCCTGAACAGATCAGGGCGAAATACTTCGTTTTGTATCTGGACGTCTTTCTGAGCAAGATTCATTGATCCTAAGGCTATGTAAAGGACCCTAAACCTAGGTTTTATTCATCTGAAAATGGCGGCGACGGCGGAGCTCTTGTGCAACGTAGATTGAATGGCCTAATCTTCTCCAAATCCAATTCAGCAAACACTATACAAATTCAACTATTGCTACAACAATAAATTCAACGTATTCTTCGCAGTAATTTGGATCTATTTCCTTAGATCTATTCACTGTGAGTTCATGTTACTTTTAGATCTGAATATTTAAATAGTAATCGTGATATGTATATAAAAATTGGATCTTGAATCGGCGCCTAATTGGTTCTTTTATGACATATTCATCAGACCTTTTCTTATATGTTTATATCATCACCAAGTCTAATCTTGTCATAATATGCCCATTTATTTTTGTGCCTATTTCTACCGTTATGTTATTGATTCGCTATTATGCCTGTTCTGATTCTCTTCTCTCCCTCTTTTCCCTTTTTATTTTTATATAGCCAGGCTACCTTCGAGCCTAGGCCTAACGCCAAAAAATGCGAATGTAAGAAATTGGGAATGATTGGGAAAAACATAACTTTGGGACATAATTGGTATTGGAAATTATGAATGTAAATTTGGGCATAAAATTGGAAAGTTTATGAATATGGATTTGGGGGCATATTTTATATTGGAATATATGAACATGAAGTTAGGCATATACTGGAAATTAGGTGAACATGAATTTGGGTAAAATTTGTATTGGAATGTGTAAATATTGAATTGGGGTATAAATTGGAACATATGTAATTATGAAATTGGGCATCGATTGTAACATATGTAAAAGTTAATTTGGGGCATAAACTAGAGCACATGTGAATAGGGCATGTAAACCTATAATTGAAATATAATAATTGTAAATATGAATTGAGAGGAGGCATGAAAGTCTATATTTGGAATAGGGAAATTTAATTGAATATGCTAAAATAATGGAGCCCTAATAATGCTGAGACACGAGGTTAGGTTGCATTAGTGGTGGATGTCTGCCCGGACCCGACCGACATATCCAGCAGCCACTGATGTTGAACCTAATGTAAGAGGTCCAAGTGCGCAAATACGAGACGAGCTATGACATGAGGTTAGGCCTAACTTATGGAAGAAGTCTGCCCGGACCCGACCGACATATCCAACATTCACAAGTTGTAGGCCTATTGTGGGAGGTCTAGCCCATCATAAACCATAAATGGACATGGTAGTGAATTGGACTGCTTAACCTAATTTAATCCATAGGGATTGTATGAATATAAACTAAAGTTACGGTTAAGAAAAATTGGGTGAATAGTGGGTGGGTTAAGTAAATCGGAGGGGGTGGGTAATATTTACATACAGACCCATAAACTTAACCTGATAAGGTTATGTAATTAAAGACACCTAGTGGTATACGTAACCGGTAGAAATAATAAGGTTATGTAATTAAAAGACACCGTTTAGGGTAAGCATAACTTGTAAGGAAATGGGACAACTTATGTAATACGATAAAAGGTACTTAATTATAAATTAATTAATCTATAAGTCTGGAATCCGCTGAAGTGAATAACATGTTTAGGCTTGTCCTAGGGACAAGAGGAAATTATAACATAGTTTACAATTGATGGGTTGAGAAACTTGCTAATGTGCCTTAGTTAATAGAACTAAGTTAACAAGTAAACAACGATAAGTTGTATTGACAATGTAAAATGGAATTATGATTAAATGAGAAGGGTTGAGGAAAACTTATGAAATGATATAAGTTATATTTAATCATAAAAGGTAAATGACATGTTAAAAAGGAAACATGTAAGATGAGACGTACTTAATTACACATTATGTAAGAACATGTTATTGTAATGATGTAACCAAGAAAGAATATAAAATAGATTGTGGATTACAGACCTTGGGCCACAATCTAGATAATAACATGTTGTAAGCTTATTAATAAACTTAAATGAATTAAGTTGTATGACTGAAATTAATAAGCAAGAGAAACTTGGTAATTTGAATAAGAATTCAATATGAATTGGAATAACCAAGTTAGCTGAAAACCTGATGAGGTGAGACAAGCGTGTAAAAGAATGTTTATACATAGGGTCTAACAACATGCTAAAGTAAGGTGCTTAGACCACTCTGTACAGTTGAGGGTGAATAACCCAACTGGGTAGATCATTGAGGTGTTATAAGGCACAAGGGGAGCACACATTCATCTGATTGTCTTGACGGCTCCAAAGGACTGAAAGGGGAAGCACGCGGCTTCCTGAAGTATGTAAGGTGCTCCTAGTAGTCCTCAGTGCGGTGACAGATGTCTTAGGCTGTGCTCGCAGAGGTTAGGTCTACGCGTAACTACTAGGTGGGTGGGCCTTGACTGCAGATGTAGCTATGCAATCAGAATGCTGTGACGAGGTGACACCAGGGTGGTTCGACGGTTGCCTCATAAGGAGGTAGAGGGTCACGACCAACAAGGATAGTAGATCGTCGGATACCCATCATCGGCAGCCAGAAGGATGCGAAAAGACTAGAGCTAAACCCAAGATACCATTTCACCTTTCACTATCGAGGTACAGGGTTGAGGGTAGACGCCACATGGATGTTTAGATTTGTTGTTATTAGGGGAGGTCGCTTAGCTCTTGTAGTTTTTACTAGTTGAGGGATGGGCCGAGGTGGGGCCATAGCCACCATGGAAAACAGACCCTAGGAATACCTGTATTTGGAGAATCTTAAAGGCGGGCCTATATAGGTATGGAAAGCTCTCGGCCGAGTTCTGTGTTTCTTGTTTAGCCCTACCACGGAACTCGGTGCATATTAGAGGACGTGCGATTGAGGCATCGAGCTACAATTACAGTACATACGTGGGGCAGTCTAGATACATGCATATCTGCTCTGGGTGGTGTATCGTAGACTAGAGGGCATTATTCTGATAAGGAATCTGATTCGCTCGATGATGGCAGTCCATACATTTACGTAGCATAGTAATGACAGATATATGCAGAACATAACATTGTTATACAGAGATCCGTACGTCACTCCGGCGTAGGATGAGGGACTGCGTTCATTACGGTGGAGACCGTGCGAGTGGGGTACCATGAGGTGTATCTCAATATTGAGAGATAACTACATATATTGTATTAGGTGAATCCATGGGAAAGTAAATGGGTACGATGCGCGGATAAGTCTTGAGTTCTGCTAATCCAAGTAACCAAATAATCAAGAAAATGTAATAGAACGATATTAGTAGGGATCACTCCATTTCTGATATACTAGTATCGGTGCGGTGCAAAAAAATGTATTTAAGAAGCGCAATATATTATGTTCATTTTATCTTGCTCAGTTCACACTTGTTATTGTTATCTTGTCCTTCCAGTTTTATACACTTGCCATGATACTTTTATTTATTTATATTTAAAAGTAACTGGACTCGCCAAACTTTATATCTGATCCTTTTTGTTTCCTCTTCTCTCTCTTCCGTTTCCCCATAGGTTCTCAGGGTGGAAGTGCTTAGAGTTGATTTGGATTCTTTCAGCTTAGCTTGGATTTTGGATATTGATGTACCGCTTTGACTTCTGGTCAACTCTCTTATGGCTTCACATGGGAAATATGGTTTTATGCTTTTGTACTCTAATATTTTTGACAAGACAGATTATTTATGTAATTGGTTACTTCAAGCTTATGATGTAAACTCAATATTTGGGACCATGATGTTTTGATTTAAATAAAGTTTTTAATTCCGCTGCTATTTTACATGTCTGTCTTGTGCTATTATGTTCTTATTTACCTATAACACTTCACGAAACTTAATGCATTCTATATAAAGTGACATTAACGGACATGGGGTGTCACAATCTCATGATGTCCACAAAATTTTGATGAAGTTATAGGTAGTTCAACAGTCCATATCACATGTCCAAGGATTAAATAAAGAAAGTTGAATAAATGCGCAATAGTTTAATAATCATTTATTAATGGGAAAAATATGCAAATCACCTAAATCTTAATCCGTTGTTCATATATAAATAGATAAAATAGCTGTTATGCAAAATAAACACTAATTTTGGTAAGGGATTAAATGACTTTATTCAAGATAAAGGGCACAAAATCAAGTCCAAGCTCAAAATCAGTCATATGCACGCTCATATTTAGTAATAGCCAAATTTGCATTAAAAATGGAAAATAGGCTATGTTAAGTCGTTTGTTCAAGTTCTTAGCCATATAAATTTTAATGTACAAAATCAAGTCAATTCTTTTTTTCCAAATCGATTTACTGTTACAGTGCTTTTATTTTAAGAGAGAAGAAAAATGAATCGCCATCACTAAGTAGCCATACGGTCCATATTTATATTGGTGGCAGGAGGAAGCATGGCTGCCGCATGTTCTTCGACATCATTGATTTTTGACATTCATCATTTTACTAACAGTATGCAGTGCCATTCTTTACATGATTATATATGACAACCTTCCTTGCATTGATGATATGTTACATCCCCATGATATTGCGGTCATCAGATATTATTCACATTTCTTAAATCTTGACATCCTTCTCTGTTTATAAAAGCTCGACATTACTTGCTTCCTGTGGGTTCTTTTCAATAGTTGTAATCGTTAAATAGTATGACAATTTATCTTTGATTGGATATATAATCCTTACATCTTTGAGCCCCTTACTTTTGCAATATAATAGAATTTCAATTTTTATTTCTTCCCTTACTAGTACTAAGGTTACCGCATGTTCGAAGACTGCCAATGTATAGATATAAGTGTTAACCTGCCTTTTATGAAGGCCAATACGCTTTGAATTGAATGCTTGGATAGCTTGATAACCAAGTACAGATGATTGTATGAACCCACGCACAACTGGATTCATTAGAAATCACTCTGGGATAAACTGGATTGAAGCTCAAAATTTGGTTAAGTATCAGATCATTTCCTGTCCGAAGCAGAGGAATAGTAGTGAAAATTTAGCTAAGTGTTGGATCGGTACCTATAGAAGCACAGGTATAAAAACTAGAAAATTGGCTAATCGGATCGGTACCTTTTCGAGACATTGGATTTTTAGATCCAGAGAACTTCATCAACAACTCAATATTTGAAGTTTGAAGAGGCAAGAAAGAATGCAAGATGACCCGCCTCAGGGGGTCGCACGCAAAATCGTGGGATCGATACCAATCCCACATGGAGGGAGTGATGCGGGCCCCACTCCATAGACTAGGTCGTCTTCTCCTAAGGTGCCGTTTGTACGGTTATGAGCCGAACCGTCTTGCTAATTCTTATATAAATAGATTATTGGGGTTTCAAAAAATGGATCTCTTCTTCTCTAAGAAGAAACTCATATAAACCTTGATGACAATTACATGTTCTATTTTCTTCCTTCATACAACAACTAATTGTACTTGTGTCAACGGTATAAACAAAGATTACTTCTAGTGGACGTATGCCAGTGTTTGCCGAACCACTATAAAAACCTTATGCTCTTTACTAGTTTTATATTATTTGATGATTACTCTATGTCTATGATTTGCAAATTCTCTATGATATATTAAGTGATTACATAAATTTGGGTTTTATGTTTAACTAACCAAAATCCACTCTAATAATAAGTTTTCACCCTCTAATGGAAAAGATAAGGTTAGTGGATTTTCAAAGCGATCTTTCAGTTCTAAGAAGACCCTTTGGTAATCCTCCCCCAATATATAGTTCTTCTTCTTGATCATGACAAAAAATGGGATGCATGTGTCAATGGCTTTAGGGGTGAATCTATTCAGAGCTACCACTCCTCCATTTAACACTATCAATTCCTTGTTTGTTTTTGGTTCTGTTATACCTTTAATTGCCTAAATTTGATCAGGATTAGCCTTAAAACCCCGAGCACTAGCAGTGCATCCTAGGAATTTACTGGATTTAATTTCGAAAGGACACTTTTCTGGGTTGAACTTTATTTGAAAATTCCTTATTCCCCAGATATTTCCCCGTGATCGCTCAAATGACTACCTTCCTCTTCAAATTTGACTAATATCATCTATGTGTACCTCCATATTTCATCCAACCTACTCTTGGAACATTCTGTAATTTACCTGTCTTTTAAAAGGTAGCTCAAGAATTCTTCAGCCCAAAGGAAATAACCTTATAAGAATAAGTTCCCAGTCGATTACGGAACTCATGCTTCCTTCATTTGGCTTGAGCATGAGGAATTGGTTAGACTGCGAGTATGTGTCCATAAATGAAACTTATACTCACTCGGGATGTCAACTAATTGATTTATTCTTGGCAAGGAATAGAAATCTTTGGGACATGCCTTATTTAAATTAGTGTAATAGCTCATGTTTTGGATTTCCTATTTGACATTTTAACTAACACTCGATTGGTCAACTACCAAAGATGGAATACTTCTCCGATGAACCTATTTTCTCTGTTTTTAATGCACTAGCTTTGATTTTTCCAAATTGTCTCCTCTTCTTTTGTCGTATAGGAAAAACTTGGACCTATGTTTAAAGTTTGATTCATTGCTGTGGGTATATGCCAACCATGTATGAATGAATCCAAGCAAATATATCCTTGCAAGATTGAAGAAACTAAACATGTTCTCCTTTGATCTTATCACCTAGGTCTTTATAAATATTCACATTTTTTGTTAGATCAAGCGGATCGAGGCTCACTTCTTCTAGTTCCTCAGTATCTTTATTATTTCTAATTTATGACTATAATATACTTTGATAGTGATTTCTTCTTCAATTCCTTCATTTTCCTTTATTTTCAATTCAATTCGGTTCCTTTACTTTCCTTTGCTGCTGTAATCATAGGATTGCTGGGGATTTGATTGAACTTGAGAACTTCACATAAAAGCACCCACGACTCCTCTTTTTGGTTTTCGGGAACTTCTAGACCCCCATTCTTGATATCTATCACCTTCTCGAGCCATTTCATTTGCAAAAAGCAAATATTTTGTTAGAAAGACCATCCCACGTTCGCAAATAAGTGTTGTATCTTGCAGTGCTTATGAGTATGTGTGTGTCCTAAGTGTTCCATCCATGCACTAGATGGTAGTTCGCTTAAAGAGGTAATTTTCCCAATGGTCAGCAATAAGATTTTGACATTAATGTCACTGAACCCAAAGTTAGATGTCTCTATAGGGACTATATCCAATCTTGAAACTAAAGCTCAACCTCTATCGCTGCAGTGGTCTCATAGGTCATAACTAGAGAAATCAATTCGAAATTCTTCCCTAACCTCGTCTCCTCTATTGGACAGGGAACATGAGAGCGGTGTGAACCATCCCCTATGGTGTGCACCTCCTCATTACTACCAGTATGCATACCAAATTTCCCCTAAACTCCTGTAACCTCTTCTTTGACGAAGGGCACGCCAGGATGTACGACAAGGGGTAACTCCCCTTGTAGACTCGGAGGAGAATCTCCTCCCTCTGCGTCTTCTTCCTCCTCTTCTTCTTCATCGCCATCCCTATTACCCGTTGAGCAACCCTCGGGAAGTATGCCTAATAGGTGATGGAGATTGTCCAACAGAAGAGTCTGGGCTTTATGGAAGCCATTCAGAACGTTCCCTAATGCCGAGACTCGATTGAGATAAACACTTCCCCTCGAAATCCAGAGGATACCTACCACATAAAGTTTCAAGTTAGTTTATAGCTTATGACTCAATTAACATGAAATACAACATAAGTTTTAAAGAACTTACTGCCTGCGAGCCATCTCCTTGCAAATCTTGGAAAGCATCAAACGTAGTTTCAATCGTGCTTGAAGTAACTGACTTTGTTCCATGCCCCCAAGATGATGCGACTTTTTTTTGTGCCTCTAAGTAGACAAGGGAAAGCGAGAAGCTTCTTCTGGAGTAGAGGTATCAGATGTCCTCCCCGATCAGCTCCACGCCTAACCACTCTATGAGTAGGATTAGGTGCCAGACATAAAGGCGTACGCGTGTAGGTGAAGCTACATCGACGCCAAGCGAAAGAAGTGAAGAATATCTCGGATATATGGACATGATGGGGGCATGCACCCGACATAACACATACGCATGTTCTAATAGTGTAGCCATCTGGGGATGCATTTGCCCTATCATCCCTACCAGGGACCAGGACATTGTTGACCAACTTTTTGGAAAGAGCTATTGCGGTTCAACGAATCAAATCCCAATATCCAGAAACTCTCTTCAACGTCGATCGATCGGTCGAACAGGACAACCCATATCCTAAGAAGCCCGGTCAAGGTTCGGCCTAAGCCAGCTCGAACCAAGGCTGACTCGAGCTAATATCCTTTAAGCAATGGCTCATCGAGCCCGGAAGAATCGCTCTTCTCAACTGATCGAGTTAGCCGCTTCCATCAAAATCGGATCGATCGAATATCTCGGATTCATCTCGAAATATCCATCCAATGCATTTATTATTCGGACCTATTCTCAAGGCAATAAAGGTGGTCAAATGCTACTAGCCAAAGCTCTCTTTTTGATACACCTCATCCCGAGTGCCACGTAAGCCACACTTTCTGAGGATACTATTAATCAACAGTGGAAAAAGTCATCTAGCCACAACTATGCCTAAGGATCAAGCTTCACGTGTCCAAGCTTTCCTAAAAGAGCGGGCCACATTGCATATACCCTAGCCGACTTCTCTATCTATAAATACCTTCTTCTCCAAAGAAGAAAGGCATGCTGTTTGGGCAATTGGAGCTCTGAAGAAAGGAAAACCTACGGCCTATTCCTCAGAGATCCAAATCTTGTTCCTTAAAAAAACTTCTCATTGTCCATCATTCTTCAAACAGAAAAAGCATTGTACTTGTAATCAAAAGAAAATCAATACATAAAGTGGACGTAGGCACTGTCTTTGACGAACCACTATAAAAAGTCTTGCGTGTTCCCTGTTTCTTTACTTTACCGTATCCTATAATCATTATTCATGTGCTTTCCACACGATTGGCGGTTGACTGTCACTAGTGACCAACTTTTGACGTCAACACTTTGGCGCGACAGGAAGGGGTCGCACCGAGATACTCTGCGACCTTCAGCAAGTTTCAATCCATAATGAACAAGTGGAAGAATGATGCAACATCTTCTCGCTCCACAAATGCTAATGCAGCCAAGATAAACGCTGCAGAAGCAAGTCAAAAATCCTCCTCTCATGAAGACGTGTCCCATATCTTACCCGGGACGATATGGATAAAATTATGGTCGAGCTCAAAGGCCATATGACATCTTAGGACAAACTCCTCGAACGAAAACAACAGTTGATGGATCACCTACTCGCTTGGATAGAAAAGGGATTTAACGCTTCAACATCAATTCCTCTATCGGGCGAGGCTAAGGCAATAACTGATCTTCGATCTTCTGAAATTCAAGCTCTAAATCGGGTCATGCCTTTGCTTCCTCCTGGCTCGGCTCCACCTCCCAACAATCACAGCAGGAGTATCGCTTCTAGCAACCAGCGCAGCCGCAGCTGCAGATTCACAGGAGGCCCACGATCAAGATCTAGGTCGTTCGACCACTATGCCTCCACTCTTGGGGACAGCTCGGCCCTCGGGCCAATCGAGTAACCGCTGGGCCCATCAGAATCAATGTCATTCCCATTACAACCTAGCATCTTACAACAAACTCGTCTTATACTGCCTCTCCTTCAACGAAGAGCTGGTGGAGCCTTCCTTTCGAACCAGGGAGACCACTCTACCATACCGGTTCCCAGATTGGTAGAGGAAAACGCAACCGTAGACCCTTCTAACAACAATTCGAGGGGGCATCAAACAACCCCGAACATCACATGCTATGTTGGGTCAGCCCGGACCTTCCATCATGGGTATAGCCCGGTCCAATTCTCATAAGTTCAAGAGGCATCATTCTGCCCAGGACCAACATCTGCGATCAACCCTCGCCCTCACCTTCACTCAACTCTCGGAAGTCAAGCCCAACCAACGACCACCCTTCTGAACATGCTTTCGTTGGACCCTGGAGAAGGTGCCCTCCCGAATGTAGAGTTGGATTCATGGCAGCGACTCCACACAGATGGAAGCTAGCTTGCAAGCATCGTCCGATGTTTCGCCCGAGGCAATTTTTCGCAGCAGGATATAGATAATATCCACCGCAGCCCCTTCACCAGGGAGATCAGGAACTCCCGCAATCCTCCGGAATTTAAATTTCCATCCATTGAACCCTACAGCGTTCAGACCGACCCGACCATCCATCTCACGTGATACATGCGCCATATGGAAGTGCTCGGCGCATCAACAAATGTTATGGCTAAGTGCTTCCTGCTCTTTCTCATAGATATAGCCAGCATGTGGTTTCGGCAGACAACAAGAGAGTCGATCAGCAGTTGGAACACGCTGGTCACCCGCTTCATCGAGCAGTTCAGAGTTCACATCTCCCGACTGAAGAGTGTCATGTTCGTGACCTCCATCAAGCAACGTCCAGGAGAGACACTTCGATATTTCCTCGAAAGGTTCAATGCGGTCATAGCATCAGTCGATCGACCTGAGCCGTTGATGGTGCTTATGGCCGCCATTGCAGGTGTTCAGAACCGATCAGAATTCTCTATCTCTTTGACCAGAGATCCCCCCAGGACATAGAAGATTTCTATGCAGAGGCCAAACGATTCCTCCGACAAGAAGACGCCAGCATTGAGATGGAGAGCCTCGAGGTCCTAGCCACCAAACAAGGAGGTCCATCCAACACTAATGGCCAGAATAAGGGAGAAGGAAAGGCCCAAGAAAAGAATGAACGCAACATATGACGTCAGAGAGAGAACAACTACGACTAATATACCAAGTTCAATTCTTCATTCCTCGACATCTATCTTGACGTACGAGGGTCCCTGCCTTTTCCAAGACCTCCCCAAAGAGAGCCGAGCCAAAAAGAACTCGATTCTGGAAAGCACTGCATGTTTCATAACATTGCCGATCATAGCACCAATGAATGCCGTCACCTACGCGATCTCATCGAGGATATGGTCAGGCGAGAGGAGCTTCCCGAATATGTCAAGAGGAGCACACAGGCTATGCCACCACAATCTTCTGCCCAAGCTCCTCAAACCAGTCCTCGAGCTCCTAGAAATGAAAAGGACCCCGAGCCCAGCATTCTCGACATCATCATTAATCAATGAGATTTAGATTTCTTATTTTCATTGTATTTTCATTTCTTTCAATAAAAAGGATATGTTGATGTACACATGTACGGGGTTAGGATTTAGCTCCTAGACATGCTCTGGAATCGACGCTCACCCTCTTAGAATTTATTTTCATCTTCTTGTAATAGTTCTTTAGTAAATAGTGATCGTTCTTTTGCAAACATGGATTATGTTTGAATAATTTAGATTGAGCGCGACTAACGCTCACCAACCCGAATATGGTTAGTGCTAAGCCATCGTCTGTAATGCACGATCAAAAGCCTGCCACCATAACTAAACCTACTCCTTAATCCAAGTATGGTTAGGTTTCTTTAAGTCAAGTATGGATTATACTCGTTCCTTCTCTAAATTGAGTGCACTGTCCACTCATTAAGACTTAGAAAATGACCTTATATAAGTCGAGCATGATTAACACTTGCCATAAGCCGAGTATGGATAATACCCGCCATCTCTGTAAGCCGGGTATGGTTAATACTTGCCATCTCTATAAGACAAGTATGGTCAATACTCGCCTTCTCAGTAAGCCGAGTATGGTTACTACTTGCCACCTCTGTAAGCTGAGTATGGTTAATACTCGCAACCTCTTAACCATCTTCCTGAGCCAAGTGTAATTACTGCTCGTCCTTATGTTCAAGCCGAGTATGGTTAATACTCGCCCAAACAAGACCAAAGCCTTCTCTAGACCGAGAATGGCCAGCATAATCTTTGCAGGTGATGGCTCTCATGACCAGAGCTAAAAGTTATGTTCTCGGCCTTAATATGGTCTTCGGTGGTTGTCAGTTTTCTGACCTTAATATGATCTGTCTCGATCATCGGTTTTCTGGTTATAATACAACAACCGAGATTGTCGGATTTCTAGCCTTAATATGGTTCGGCCCAACCATCGCTACCCGCATATTGGAGTTCGATGAAAGGATCAGAATGCACCTCCTTTACTAAGAAAGATGTATTCTAAGGGGCAAAGTATTGACCAACATTTTGGCAAAAGCTGTCACGGTTCAACGATTCGAAGCCCAATATCCAGAAACTCTCTTCAATGTCAATTGATCAGTCGAGCTGGACAACTCACATCCCAAAAATCCCAGTCAGTGTTTGGCCTAAGGCGGCCCGAACCAAGGATGACTCGAGCTAGTCTCCTTCAAGCAATGGCTCATCGAGCTCGGAAGAATCACTCTTCTCAACCGACCAAGTTAGCCGCTTCCATCAAAATCGGATTGAACGAATATCTCGGATTCATCTGGAAATATCCATCCAAGGCATTTATTATTCGGACCTATTCTCAAGGAAATAAAGGCGGTCAAACGCTACTAGCCAAAGCTCTCTTTTTGACGTACCTCATCCCGAGTTCCACGTAAGCCACACTTTTCGAGGATACTATTAATCAACAGTGGAAATAGTCTTCTAGCCGCAACTATGCTCAAGGATCAAACTCCACGTGTCCAATCTTTCCCGAAAGAGCAGGCCACATTGCATCTACCCTAGTCGACTTCTCCATCTACAAATACCTTATTTCCCAAAAAAGAAAGGCATGCTATTTTGGGCAATTGGAGTTCTGAAAAAAGGAAACCCTACGGCTTATTCCTCAGATAGCCAAATCTTGTTCCTAAAAAAAACTTCTCGTCTCCCATCATTCTTCAAACAGAAAAAGCATTGTACTTGTAATTAAAAGAAAATCAATACATATAAAGAGGACGTAGGAACCATCTTTGCCGAACCACTATAAAATGTCTTGCGTGTTCCTTGTTTCTTTACTTTACAATATCCTATAATCATTATTCGTGTTCTTTCCACACGATTGGGGGTTGACTGTCACTAGTGGCCAACTTTTGACATCAACAGACAACATCATAATATATTCCATACTTCACGCAAATTCGTCTTAGTCTGACTTCATCGATTCACGAAACAACCGAATCCCAACCGATTCTCAAGAATATCAGTGTTGACACCAAAAATTGGCACAACACCCAAGGAGAGGGTTGTGTAGAGAATAAATGAAGATTAATAACTAAAAAGTTAAAGAAATCACACAACAATTTATAGTGGTTCGGCGTTAAAAAGCCTACGTCCACTTTATAATCTCTTATATATTATTTCAACTATCAGATAAAATAGTTATAATAGCCATACAATAAGAGATCAGCGAAGTGTATTTGAAAGCTAGTGTTTTTAATACTTCCCAATGTCCTTTTCTCTGACTTCAAAAGAGGTATTTATAGGTGATACAGTACTTGGGCCGGGCCGGACACGTGTCGCGGGATCCAAGAGAGTAGTTAATGTTGAACGAGTCGGTATCTCCTAAGGAATAGGTATTTCTTGAATTATTGTCGTGAAGTGGCACCTGATCTGCCTGATTCAGATGATTTGGATAGGGTAAAATTAGGGATGAGCTATTCTTTGCGCGAATTCCAATTTTGCATTTACGCATAACTTAGCAGTGCATATTCAATGATTGCGGGCTTCCTTGAATTGTATCGGATGCGAGTGATTGACTTAAGATATGGGCCTCACTGATCGGCCGCTTCGTGACTTTGCTTTACCTATCCAGGGCACGGGCCCATGACAATATTGAGTCTTGATGGGCTAGCCGAAAGACCCATCAACACTTTGCCCCCCAAAGTATATTTCGCCGGGAATGGGACATACTTTGTAAACATGCTTTCATAAGCACACATTTTCCACATCCACCGTAGAATCCCGTAGATTGGTTTAGATGGCATGCTTATTGAGTCTCGTCAATCGAAAAAGAGTCTGCCAGCTGTCTTGGAAACTTAAAAGAAAACGAGCAATTATAACACCCTACTTTCTTTCGTCTTATCAGCTGATCCCTGCCTGTTAGCAGCATTGCACGTCACCCGCGTCTAACCTGAAGGTCACATCAGCCGAATACGAATAACCTCTCTATCTTATTATAAAGGGAAAATCTTTTTACCTTATTCCCTTTATTTTCTCTATTTCAAAAATTGAGTTACCATCAAAGTAAGAGATTGCAGAACAGTCACCGCCTTAACTCAAGTTCATCTTTCTCAGGTAAAGATCCCTTCTTTATATTTTTCTAAACACATCAATGTCATTCTTGCATAGGACCTCTATTTTTCTTCTGTCCCATCATAATCTGGGCTCTACGTGGTCCGTAATCGGGATCGCCAACATTGGATCACCTGAGTCAATGGCGATGTGGCGGTCCATGGTGAATCCGATTTGGTTTTAGCAAACCCTAATAATGTTAGATTTATTAGCCCAGTTTCTTTATAGGGATGTAGAAGTTTCCCGCCTTACCATAGCGGCGTGTGTGTCAGGGTATTGGCAAATCTTGTGTTAGATCATAAGTTTTTGATTCATGAGAAGGAAGAAGATCAAAAGGAAAAGTGATATAAGTTGTGATTATCTATTAATTGTGTCTTAGATATGTTATATATTGTTAAAATCTATCCTCAAATATACAACGTACACAAATGCACTTATAAAAAGACATTTTGTGAAAAGACACTTCGCGAAAAGACACTTCGCAAAAAGAAACTTCGAGAAAAGACACTTCGCGAAAAAACACTTCGTCACTTCACGAAAAGACACTTCGCGAAAAGATACTTCGTGAAAAAACACTTCGTGAAAAGGCACTTCGTTACTTCATGAAAAGACACTTCAAAAAGATACTTCGAGAAAAGACACTTCACTAAAAGACACTTCATATTTCGAATGGTCATATTTTACAACGTTCATATTTTTTTCAACAGTCATATTTTCCAGTGGTCATATTTCCAACGATCATATTTTACAGCAGCCATATTTTCTAAAAGACATCATCTTTCATGAAGAGAATCCTCTTTATTTCTGAAAGGAAATGGGTGCATCTCTTTGATAAAACTCTTCATGGAAGTTGACAACTCTTCAATGATTATATATACATCACAACATGTTTTCCAAATCACCAAATCCTTTTATATTTCATGAAGAGATTGTCATGAACCTGTTCCTCCGGGTGAAGAGAAGGTGTTGATAGTGAATTCCAGAAGGAGTCTGGGACTGGACATAGGATGGGAAGTCCAAACCGGTATAAAATTCATGGTGTCACTTTGCTTACTGCATTGTATTTTATTTGTGATATATCTCTATACTTTAGTTTTACCTGCATAACTATTGTAGCTTTCAAGTTAGCTTGTCATTTACATTTCCGAATAAGCAAATCAATCGGGCAAAGATCATCATGGATGAATGGACGGATATCGCATATAAGCGGAAATATAAGACTCCACGTTATGGTGCTTATATTACTCGTATCCTAACCTCTTGCAAAGTAACCATTCCCAATATTCCTTCACTAAGCATCAAAGAAATTGGACCGAAGACTTTGAAACTTATGGATATTGATCCTAATCCCGCCACTTTAGAGTATATGTCTCTTGCAACTTGGACTGAACATGTAGCATCGCAACTAGAAGCAATCATTCCCGAGCCTTCTCACCGTCGTCAACTTAGGCAAGAAGAAGAAGTTGAAGAAATTCATGTCATTTCCCCCGAAACTTCTTTCAAACAAGCGTTGATAACGCTATCCTAAAATCAATCTAAAATTCATAAAGATTTGAAGCGTTTTGAAGAAAAAACAAATAAGAAATTTGATTCTATCAAAGGTTTCTTAAATAATGTTTGGGAAGTAGTTTCTTGCATGGGCACTTCTTCCAGCCAAGCTTAAGCTCCGACTCCGTTTCAATGGTCCTCTAGTTCTACTGAAGATGTTCCCGATAGTGGCTCAGAACATGGTTCTCCTAAAGACGGTGGGACAGCTATTGTGGCATCTACTTCCGAGGACTGGTAAGCATTGCTAGTGGAATGGTGGCCTACATATTTTGACTAAATACTTTTTAAATTAACTAAGTGGTGTGTAAAATTTTGGTACTTATCTCGATTATGTGCACAAAACTCTATTATGTGCTTTACCATGTTATGTCAGAAACAGTGGTGCTTGTTTATTCTATGCCTATGTCTATGGTATGATTGCGTGTAATGATACTTAAGTTTTTGCATAAGTATTCCATTTCGTCAAATGACAAATGGGGAGAAACTAGTAGTAATATATGCATATTGACAGGGTGAGCTTATGTGGTTGTCATTAGTCTAAAAGGGGGAGAATGTTGGATCTCGTTATACAGCGTTTTGACTATGACAACTATACTAAGCATATATATACTATGTCGACTAACCCTGTTTTGCAGGAAGAGAATCGACAAACAGTTTCAAGAACATACAATGAAGATTATAAATGTTGTAAGAGTCTGTTAGTCCTGGATTTTTATGTTAAAGTCTTCCTTGATGATCACCATACACATATTATATATATACTTTTTACTTCGAAAAGAGGCAAGGAATAAGTTTTGCCCAGAAAACAGACATCTGAAATAATTCAGACGGACATCTGTTTGTTGAGACAAACTAAAATTTTATATAATATTCAGATGTCTATTCTAAATTTTTCAGACGTCTGAATGTGGTAAGAACTACACTATTTCCTTGCTGTTTTGATTTTTAAATCAAAACAGACATATGAAAATTATTTTTAGACATCTGATTACGAAGAGTTGCAACCTATTATGAAAAGTCACAACTTTCTAATCTATATCTCTGGATCAAATCCCTTCCTGAAAAGTTGTAGCTATTTGCATCTTATAAATAAAGACTTGATTAAGAGATCAAATCACCGAATTTCATTCTATCTCTCTCTATATTATTCAAAGCTCTCTAATCTCCAGAAGCACTTTACTTTCAATTATTTGAGATTTAAAGCTTCCATAATCTTTCACATAACTTCATGTCTATCATCAAGGAAAGATTATGGGAAGGGTGCACTTCATATTTGACATATTCGTGTTATCAAGAACACATATAGTCATCATTAATTCTGTATTGAGAAATTCCTCTTCAGCAGTTGAGGCAAGAAATCCCGTTCGGCTGTTCGGGTAATTGTAAACCTAATCTTCCGGGTTAAGTGAGGGTATTTGTGTTAGTGAAATACCAGAAGGGAGTCTAGGACTAGACGTAGGACAGTGGTCCAAACCAGTATAAATCTACTATGTAATTTTTACTTACAACTACTACTCTGCTAAATACATTCCATTATATTCTCCATACGATCCTACCACTACATAGTTACTTTCACTTTAGACACACGGTGGTACTTGAGAGGATGGTGATGAAAGTAGAAATCCCTTTACAGCTTAATATATGAAAATGAATCGTGATTCCTATGACTTATCTTTATCAAATTTGCACTGTAAAAATGGAGTTAATTCCCTCCTGAATCTAACCCCCCTTTTTTATTTCAACTCGACACTCCTTAATCAGTCATGGTCAAGACACGAGGCAACCTTAAGCATGAGTCCACCAAGGGTTTACTTTTCTCTACCAGAGTCGATAGTTCCTCTGGGTCCTTGACTGATTCTGAGCCGAACCCGAATAATAATTCCCAAAATAAATCGAAAGACTCATTGCCTCCTTCCAAAGTTGCAGTCGAAGTGAATGTAGCAGCACTAGTTTCAATAGCACCCGATATGCTTCCAGGTGCTGAAATTCTGAGAAATCCTCCAGACGCCTTAGAATCTGAAATAACTCGCAAACGGCTAAAGAATCTGACGGCTAAACACGAAAATTCCCTTCATAGATGTTTTTCTTCCATAAGAAACTGATCGACCTCACAATCGCATAGTAGGTTATATGGTGATATCTCTCCCGATGTGTAATATGGGAGCCATCCCCCCTTTTCATCCATTTATTATCAACTTCTTATGATGTATAAACCTGGCTCTGATGCAATTCCACCAGATGGCCTACGACAGCTTGCAATCTGTTTATTTCTTGTTCATGAGGTATTTGGGTTACCCTCCAACCTTCGATGATCTGGCCTTATTTTTTTCGTTTCAAACACAACGAGAGACAGTCCCCCTCTCTCCTTTATTTTGAGTCTTCCCAAGGTTGGAAGATTGTTGAAGAAATTCCAAGTAAAGCGGACGATCCAAAGCAGGAGTGGTTCTGGATTAAACAGCAACCGGTCTGTGCTCGATATTGGCTCCAATGTAGTAAGTCTTTTTTTCAATCGGTACGTTTGTGATAGAGTTTCTTATATCGAAAAATATTTATATCCTCTTTCCCCCTTTTTAACAGGAGATTATCCCACAAGACTTGAGGAGGAGGTGTTCGAGGAAAGATACAGCGGTTGATTAGTTTAGAGTCCAAATAATGGTGGTTTTGGAATTGCTTGTCCGACCAACATCTCCAACAATACGCTCTCCTTAGCGAGAACATGACAATTTGACCTCAAAAGAGGGAACTGGGTCACCGCCCCCAAATCAGGGTGAGATGTCCCCAGCAAAGAGGAAACCAGAAGATAAAAAGACAATGCCCTTGGTCATGGAATTCTCTGTCCATCCCCTGCCTGGGGATAAAAAGAAACCACATCCAAAAAAGACTTTCCTCAAGAGGTGGACTCGAGAGACCGAGTGTCGAGAGGCCAAGTTTCGAGAAAGAGAAAAAGTCCTTACTAAGAAAATTCTGAAGAAAGTGCAAGAGGAGTCGGCCAAGCAGAGAACAACGAAGGATTGCTCAAGGGATTCGGGGGCCGAGAGAGAACCCTCCGTGGTCCAGATTCTCAGGAAGAACACATTGCATCCCCTCTCCCTGGGTTGGAAAAATTGCTGATACCGAAGACCATTCTTTCTCCATAAATCTTGGATCCAAACCAATTTTTTTCCAACCAGTCCGAAGGGATCCCTTTTCCGGTCGAGCAAGATGGCGTCGAAGGTACGATCCTATCCTTATTATAGGGTCAACCTAAATAATTTGTCATACCATATTTTTTACTGCGCGTCACGGTACTATGTTCGTTTGTGTAAATGGATTGCTATTAGTTTTAACCATGATCTTTCTTCTTTTCTTAGAGGACATTGATGAAGAATTTTATAGCAGTTTTTCGCCTCTTTCCCAGTGGTCGTTAGGCCAGACGAACCTACTTCACAACATGTGGGACAAGGAGACGATGATAAGGACGATGACGACAAGAGAAGGAAAGAAAAGAAAGATCAAGATGCAGGACGAGGTAAAGAGAGGGAGAAAGAGAAGGAAAGGGAGAAAGAGAGGGAGAGAGAAAGAGAGAGAAAAAAGAGAGAAAGAGTTGATTTGAGAACAAAGTGAGCAAGAGGGGAGAAGCTTGGGAAAACACGACCGGGCATCGAAGGAAAGGGAGGAACATGGGAAAACTTTTGGGAAGAGGAAAAGAAACATTCCCACCGAGCCTCAAGATAAGGCGCCACAAGCGGGCGAGGAGGTCGGGCATTCCCAGGCTGTGTTACGTCATCCTAGGCCATCAATCGACCCTTCCTCCGTCGATCGAGTCAAAGAGTTGGAATAGGATTTTCCTGACCTTTTCTTTATAGGGATAGAGCCTGCCCCCGAGTTGCAGCCATTATCGCACAATTTTCTCCGACGTATCTAGAGCAACTTAGACCATGCCCTTTATCAATACGATGCAATGTATGGATACGCCAGGCAGGTGAGCGGGGCTTTGAAGGCAAGCTGGCCGAAGTTGCGGGCTTGAAGAGGGATGTGGGAAGCAATAAGAAGACTTGCTCACTCCTTGAAAGAAAAATTAAAGACCAGGAGTTTCAAGCGACGGCTGACAAAGAAAAATATGAAAATGCCAAGGATTGGAACGCTCGTTCTCAGTTGAAAAACCAGGAATGCGACTCTTTGAAGAGCGAGGCCGAGTCTCTGAAAAATGACAAAACTTGGCTCGGTTTGGAAGTGCAGAATCTGAAGGGCCTCCTCCATTCGACTGATCTAACCAAGGGTCTGGCAGAAGAGAATGCCGTGGCAGCAATTGAGGTGATCAACAATTTGAAACTGCAAAATGATATCGACATCCAAACCCTTAAATCTGATCTTACTCGGGATACGTCCGAACTAAAATAGGGACATGCACTCTAGACTATCTCATTCTTTGCAAAGTTCCTTCGCCTTAGGGATTTGTCTTGGATGCCGAGATATCCCAAGATTTTGGTTGATACATGGAAAATGGTTTTGAGATATGAAAGAGATGCAACGGGAGGGCAACCGGTGAATGAAGCAGCTTTAATGACTACTGTCTTAAATGACAAGGAGTGGGTGGTATTGGCCAAAGGAAGGAGTCAAGAAGAGAGGACAACAGAAGTGGAACGCTGCCGATTGAAGGGTAAGTCGGTCCCCAAGAAAGAAGATGGTGGTGGTCAGACCAAAGTGCCTCTCTTTTCTTCTTCTGCTAATATTGAGATAGGTTCGGCATCTATCCTTCCATCTGAGCCAAATAGGGTCGAGGCTGACTACCTGATCGAAACTGAAGTTGGAGGTAAGCCTGTGTGCTAATCTCAATCTTACTTGTTCGACCTTAATTTATGTTTTCTACCGCAGGTACTTCTTTGGTGAAGGAGAGTGTAAAGGCAGATGTCGTTGCTGGGGAGAGAAGTGGCACCGAGAATGCAGCCGAGGGACCGAGGGAAGAGATAATCGGTACAATCATCGAAGGATGATGATTTCGAGATTGTCGCGGAGTGGAAGAGAGGTGATCGTCCATCCATGGCAGAGGTCAAAGCTCAGAGGGAAGTGGACATTTCACCTATGAAGTTAGAACCACTTGAAGACCCCATGAATATTCAACCTATTCTAGCTATTCCCTGGACCTTCCTTTCTTCAGTTGAAGTCCCCCCTTTCATGGACCTTTCTAGACCGCAAGTCTCAACACCAGTTCATCGCCCATTCGGAAGTACACTTGGAGGATCAAGGCATAAGATGACCACTGAGGAGATGCAAGAAATGATCAAACAAGCAGAGATGGCAGAGATGGTCAAGCGAGGAGAAATGCCATCTCCGTTTTAGAAGTTCTTTTGTTGTAATTTTTCTTTAACGCCCTTTGGAAGTTTCATGCGCGTGCGACCCTCGCGCTTTTGTAACTACCAAAACTCTGTTTCTCTTGGTGGTGATGTTTAAACCGTACATGTAATGTAGTAACATTTTGTGATTGTGTCGTGGTATTGTAAATGAAAATCTATTTATTTTGCAAATACTTGTGTCAATTATGTGCAAAAAATGTCATTTGGATTTCTTATTTTATTTGAACTCTTGAGGATTTATTCAAATACTACCCTAGTTGGGGTTATTCATCAACCCTCTTGCCCCCTATGTCAAGTTAAGTCGTTCGGATAGCGGGTATTCCAATCATACTCGAATGGATTCAACCCGAATCGGGGGCCAGACACCCTTTAAGCAGGAGGGTCTCAAGTCTTTTACACTCACCCTTAGTCGTTAAGGGGTAGAATTCTTAGAGATCGAGCGGTCTTTTGTCGGGGTGCACCATTCACTCTATACCGTCGTTTATACTCATCCTCAAATCATGAGGTTTAGAGTTAAGTCCCAACAGTCAGTCAGTATGTTTGATTAGGCGTTGACCTTACTTTGAATCAATCGAAGTAGAAGTCAAAAAACTATTTGATCAGTAAAATTTTGGAATCGATACCTTTTATATGGTTGAGCCCTTATTCCCCCAAAGTTGTTGGCCTGCTTTGTCCCGGACTGTTAGAGCGTCAGGGCTTAAGTAATAGTTGGTCGAGTCATAGCCCTTAGCCTTTATAACAACAAAATAGAGAAGGAACAGAGACTTTTATTGACATGCTGCTGCAATCAATGAAGGATTGCTTATTACAATAACAAAATCAAATGAACTAATAAAGAAACTTTAAAAAATTCTTAAGAAAGATAAAGTCGTCAATGCTCCGCATTCCATGCTCTTTGAAAAGGCTCGCCATCAACAGTTGACAGCCTGAAGCTTCCATTATCCAGTTTTCATTGATTGAGATAGGGTGCTTACCACTTGGGTCCAAGTGAACGGGGATTGGGAAGATCAGTTTCAGAACAAGGTCGCCTACATTGAAAGTCTTAGGTCGGATCTTCTTATTATAGTATCGTGCAACCCTTTGTCTGTGAGCTTCTACGCGAAGGTTTTCCTCTTCTCTCTTTTCGTCGATCGTGTCTAATGTCGTCAAGAGAAGTGCCTTATTCATCAAGGGGTCATAGTAACTCGTCCGATGAGAAGGGACCCCGAGTTCTATTTGGAGGATTCCTTCCGAACCATAGGACAGGGCGAAAGGTGTATGGCCCGTAGCCGTCTTATGAGTGGTACGATACGACCAAAGAGCCAAAGGTAATTCGTCGACCCATTTTCCTTTATCCCACTCCATACGCATTTTCAAGATGGTTTTGATGATTTTATTAACCGTTTCAACTTGACCATTAGACTGAGGGTGCGCCACTGTAGTATACTTTTTATCAATGTGATATTTCTCACAAAAATGTAACAACCCAGCATTTTACGGTCGGAAGATCGTAAAATATTTTTACTTTATTCCCTGAGGGTTGGATCATTTCCATCTTTTAATATGTTGCTTAAGGTGATGTGAGACATGGCCGTAATTTTTACCGATTTTGTTTATGACCATTTTGTCCTTGTCAGTCCTGTACAGGGCATAACTTTTGACTCAGGTCGAATCAAAGGATGAGACTTATCCCATTGGAAAGGAATCGATGTTTGCCTTTCCGTAGACTGGTTACATTAAAGATTTGGCTCAGTGGTTTGGGTGAATCGCTATTTTAAGGTTTTTCAGTTGGCTATATAGGTTTTGGGAGCCTAATGGGATGATTTGGGAAGCCCGATTATTGGGCTGGTGGAAATTATAAATAGGGGGTAAGGAATATGGGAAATAGTTTGGTTTCTCATCTCTCATTTGGTGGCCTTGAGCTCCTCCTTCCTCTAACACCTTTCCACCATTAAAAATCATAATCCAAGGAGGGAAATCATATATCTACGCCACTGGAGGCTAGATCTACATCAATTGATGCAGGGATTTATCGGATAAAGGTGATTGATTGAAATGCTTGCTGTCCGGATTCATATTCCTTTGATTTTTGCTTGTTTCGGAAAATCGGTGAGTGATATACATCTCTCACATAGATTCAATGAAGTGTATGAGTTATTGTTCATGTTTTTCATCAAATGCAAGTGTTTTTCCATAGATCTATGCATGGGTAAGTCCATTTTCGTATAAATCACATTACGATCTGATTTAGCAAGTTTAGATAAGTAATTTCTATGATATTTCATGTGAATGTGCAAGTTAGATCCATTGTTTTGGTCATATGTTCATTTCTAATGATTTTTGGATAATTTGCATAATTTGATGATAATTGTCATTTTCATGATGATAATGGTTTCATATCGTGATTGTGGTCATATTGGATGAATTGGATGAGTTGGTTTCGTCGAATGTATCATTTGGCGAAGTTTTGGTCAAAATCAGAGTTGAAATGGAGATGTGCCAGTTACTGGTCGGTCCTGAGGTGGTCTGGTCGGTCTTGAGTTGGTCTGGTCAGTCCTAAGTTGGCCAGGGAGGATCGGTTGGTCAGGGAGGATCGGTTGGTCAGGGAGGACTGGTCAGTCCGGGAGGATCTATTAGTCAGGGAAGATCGCTCCGGGAGGATCGGTTAGGGAGGATCGGTCGAAGGAGATTCGATGCAAATTCAAGTGGGAATGTCTGAAGTGCTGGGTGACATTCGTTGATCCTTGAAAGGTAATGAATGAGATGACAACTCAAAGGTCGTGAGTTGGTGGATAATGGTTGCTTAAGAAAGTTGTTTGAGCTATGAAAAGTCATTAGGTTGGATGACTTAAAGGCCGAGAGATTATTATTGTCGTAAGTTCTAGCAGGCTCGAAGAAGGGGTACAATAGAGACGTCTAAAAGGCCGGTTGTAGGTTGAGTACCTGGGTCTTGGAGAAAGGCCTAGTTGTCAAGGTTGGACATTGTCAAGGTTGGACATATGGAGTTTATGCTAGAACTGGGGTTACCATTAGCCCTTGACATATGGCAAGGTTGGTCGTCATATGATTAATGATGGTTTCAAGGCAGAATTGGCGGTGATAGCCAGAGTCAGTCATGGATGATTGGTTGTTCTGTTTGTACCATTTCACATGGATTATCCAAAGTCGAAGGAGACGTTCCTTGAGTGGTTGACTGATATTAGTTTAGGCCTCTAGGGAGAGTGCTTGAGGGATGTTAAACTCGATTAGGATTATTTGCATGAGACCTATGTAATCTGGATGTTATGAGTGCTTACCATGATTGAATGGATGTTCTAGGTTCCATGAGTGAATTGTTGTTTCCTTGGATATTATAGATTGTAAAGGCTATCATTGTCGGATGTAGGGAAGATGGGTATTAGTTCTTCTCTGGCGTTGGGTAGTGGTTGGTAAATCTACCCGTTCTCATATACTTTATTGACGAAGTTTTTTAGCTGTTTTATCGCTCACTTAGATTGTTGTCTGACTCAAGGTTTTATGTTTCCTCTTATTACCTTGGGCTATTCATCTGATTGTGGATGGGCAGACTGAGTAGCAGGTGACAGGTGATGTTTTAAAGAGCATGATGATGCTGATCGATGGCGAGCAGGAGGCTCACGCATCAGTTTTATTAATATCTAGTATTCCTATTTCCGCTATTTGAGTTGCTCTATGAGTGTTGTAGTGAGTCCTTATGTACATACTTGATATTTCCTATGATGTTGGAATAATCTTTCAGTATGTTGTGAAAGTTTGGAAAGTTTGCTATATGATGCTTCACTGCTATTACCTGTTGTTTATGTTCTATTATATTTTATCCTTGCGCTGTGAGTTATACGACAGGTTCCAATGTGTTTACCTACTCTGATGATCGTCCATAGCAGCCTGGCACGCCTTCAAGTGCATTATTCCTCTAATTAGTGCAGGGGCTGTAGGCGATTGTCACAAAAATCTCTAAATTCCAGGCTATCGAACTGAATTCCATTATCTGTGATAATGGTCTGGGGTATCCCATATCGACATATGATGTTTCTAACGATGAAGTTGATGACTTTCTTTGTTGTGATCGTAGTCATTTGCACAACCTCGGCCCATTTGTGAAATAATCTACAGCCACAATCGCATATCTGGCACCCCTTCGAGATAGTTAATGTTCCGATAATGTTTATTCCCCAAACAGAGAATGGCCAGAGGCTAGCCTTTTAGGTGGTCTTTGTCGAAGGAGCTCATGGGATTTACGCGAACCTTTGGCTTTTGTCACATCTTTTGGAATAATTAGCAACATCTTTGTTGTTAGTCGGCCAGAAGTATCTGTATCGCAATATTTTTCTGTCCAGGGTTTGTCCCCCAACATGGGCTTCGCAATCTCCTTCATGCACTTCCTTCAATATTCTCTTGATATCATCGTTGGCCACACATCGGAACATGGGAACAAAGAAACCTCTTTTATATAGCTGGTCCTGTTGAATAACGTACCTGGAAGCCTGTCGCACTATAACTCGCCTTTCATTCTTTCTTTCGGGTAACGTGCCATAGAGGAGGAAATTTTTGATTGGAGCCATCCAAAATTCCCTCATAGATTCAGTATCTTCCTGGTCGACTTCCATCTGCTCGAGGCTTGGAACGCTCAGGGTCTCTATGGGAATCAGCTCTGTTTCACCCAGGTGGTCCGAACTGGCTAGCTTCGCCAATCTATCTGCTTTCTGATTCTCCCTTCTGGGAATGTGGGAAATGCTATACTGGTTGAAGCTTCGCAGCAATTTTTCAACCTGTTTAAGGTAAGAAGTCAGCCGATCTCCTTTGGTAAGATATTCCTTCCAAACTTGGCATACCACAAGTTATGAATCACAAAAAATCTCGAGCGATGTTATCTTCAAGTCCCTTACTAGTTTGAGCCCGACAATCAGGACCTCATATTCAAAATCATTGTTTGTCACCAAAAATTCAAACCTCAGAGCATAATAGATTGACCGTCCCTCGGGAGATAGTAGTACTATGCCAGCCCCAAAACGTTGGTCGTTTCGGGCTCTGTCCATATATAACTTCTAGATGACTGATTCCAGTCCTGCCTTCAAGGGCTCGGGATTATCTTCCTGGTCTTCATTTTTCGAGGTAGTAAATTCTACTATAAAATTGGCTAGGGCCTGCCCCCGGATTGATTTCCATGGAACAAAAGTTAAGTCGAACCAACTCAATTAAATGTTCCACTTGAGTAATCTCCCACTTGCCTCGGGTCGTTGTAAGACCTGTCGAAGGGTTGGTTAGTGAATATCTTAATTGGATGGGCTTGAAAGTAGTGCCGAAGCTTTTTGATGCAATTAATATGCTACAAGCGAGTTTTTCGATCTTCACATAATTGCGCTCGGCTCCAATCAATTTTTTGCTTACATAATAAATCGGCCGTTGCACGCGTTCTTCTTCACGGATCAGGACCGGGTTGATCGGTTGTGCGGAAACTGCTAAATAAACAAATAAATCTTCATGGTCGATATACTTAGAGAGAATAGGGAATTTCTCCAAATGATCGAGCAGATTCTGGAAAGCTTCGACGTAGTCGGGAGTCCAAGCAAAGTTTTGCTTCCCTCTTTTAATTAACTCAAAGAAAGGTATGCATTTATTAGTTGCCTTCGAAATAAACCGACCCATTGCTGCTACCTTACCCGCTAGACTTTGAACATCCTTGATCTGTCGAGGTTCCTGAATTCCTTTGAGGGCCGAATTCTGGTCAGGATTAATTTTGATCCCCTAAGAACTCACAATAGAACCCAGGAATTTGCCCGAAGCTACTCCTAAAGAACACTTTGAAGGATTCAGTTTCATGCCATACTTCCGGAAAATGGCAAACATTCTTGAAAGATCGTTCACGTGTTCGTACGATTGTCTTGACTTCACTAATATATCATCCACATATACTTCCACCGTTTTCCCTATCTGTCGTGGAACATCCAATTAACTAACCGTTGATAGGTCGCCCCTACATTCTTCAAACTGAATGGCATTACAACGTAACAATATAGCCCAAGATCAGTGATGAAGCTGGTATGTTCTTGGTTAGGAACATGCATGGTGATCTGGATGTATCATGAGTATGCATCCATAAATGAAAGTAGTTTATGCCCTACGGTCGAATCGACCAATTGATCAATCCTAGGTAATGGGAAGCTGTCCTTGGGGCGAGCTTTATTTAAGTTGGAAAAATCAATGGAAGTCCTCCATTTCCCATTAGCCTTCTTCACAAGTACCGGGTTCGCTATCCAGTTGGGATGGATCGAATCCCGGATAATCCGTTGGCTTGCAGCTTCCCAATTTCCTCTTTCAAGGCCGCCAACTTTTCAGGCAAAGCATTCGTCTCTTTTGCTTTATCGAAGTATACTTCCGGCTGATGCTGAGGGAATGAGTTATAATGGAAGGTGAAATCCCACACATGTCCGCGTGGGTCCGTGCAAGCATGTCCAGATTTCTCGAAGAAATTCAGTCAGTTCCCTCATCAGGAGGGGATCTAGATGGGAACCAATCTTCAGAACCTTGATAAGGCGTCTTCATCGATCGGAATTCCCACACTAGCCTCATTCGGAGCTGCCTTTCTACACCTCGGCTCTTCGTCCTCTCGTGGGTCGATGTCCTCGACTTCACAAATGGACGGTCTCGACCGAGGTGTTCTCTATAATTGTTACGCTTTTTCCCCTCCATGGGGGGAGAGGATTCTTCAAACTCTTTGCTGCCACTGCTCCGTTGCTCCTTTCATTCTGCCAAGTAATAAGGTCTAGCTATTACCTGGTCTCCAGTTACCATCCTTATTCCACTATCAGTTGGAAACTTTAAAAGTAAACACCAAGGAGCGTTGTTTGCCCTGAATACAACTAGGGTCGGATGTCCCAGAAATGCATTGTAGTGTGAGTTAATATTCATCACAACAAATGGAGGATTCGGGATTTCCAATGGTCCCCATCTCCTAATTCTACAGATAGCTTAACATAGCTGATCGGTTGGCTGGAAGCTCCATTGAAACCACGTATCTGTCCAGTACAGGGCTCCAGGTCCTTTAGGTCTAACGTCATTTGATCGTAGACTTTTTTGAACAAAATGTTCACCGAGCTTCCATTGTCGACCAAAACCTTTCAGATCGTAGCTGGTCCAATAATGGCCGTTATCACCAGCGGGTCGACCGTCGGATCCTCTATGCAACGATTCTGGTCACGGAAGACAATATTGTTGACAATCGTTTTTCTTTGTTTAACGGGACTTCCAGCTTCAAGGGGACTTGTCTGTTCAGTGCCAAGGTGTTTTGTGGAGTTTACATAACTTTCCATAGCTCTGACAGTGTGGCCTGCGGGATGTGTTCCTCCAACAATGGCGTTGATGACAATTCCCTTTCCTTTCTCCTGAGGGGTGGCCCGAGATGCGGCCTGGTTTTACTTGGATGCTGAAGTTCCTTGCCCCTGTCTCTCGAAGTTGTCTTGTATTCATCAAGTTTTCTTCCCGTATTAGCTTCTCAACGATATCCCTGAGATATCTACACTCTTTGGTCATATGTCCATAGATATCATGGAATAGGCAGTATTTCCCGGTCGCTGCTCTTTCTCCGTGGGTTCACAGGGGTGGTTTATTATACTGAACCGTGCTGCAGGTATCGAGGTAGATATTCTCCAATGTGTCATTTAAAGCTGTATAGGTCTCAAATACCTGGAACCGAGGTCGCTTTTGGACGTTTCCCCTCTGTCCCGAGCTCCCATTGGTCACCTTTGACCCTTCACCATTTCTCTTGCTGCGGTTTCCAACATTCACCTCCACTTTTCCTGAGTTATTCCCAGATTGCTTGACCACAACGTTGTTCTGGGTCAATGGGTTACATGTATTTTTCGGCATATCCTCTTCTTCTGACTGCGCATCCTCTTGCCTCAATCGGATGTGCGCCTTCTCATAAAAAGCCTCAATTGTGGTTGGTGGCTTTCCAATCAAATATTTTCCGAACTCTTTTCGTTTGTTGATGCCATCGACTATAGCCATCACAACAGTCTCATGGTTGGGGTTGCTAACCTCATTAGCATCCTGATCGAATCGATTAAGATAATTCCTCACGGTTTCACCTCTTCCCTTCTTAACTGACGAAAGAGCCATGACGTGCTTCGATTTGGTAGTGAGGAGGCGGAATTGAGTCAAAAATTTCTCACTCAAATCTTTAAAGCTTGGAACCGACCTCGCGGGGAAGCGCACGAGCCGCATGAGTGCTATTCCTCTTAGAAGGATTGGAAAGGCTTTGCACTTGATAGTGTTGGGGGTCACCGCCACCTCCATGTGCCATGAGTACCTCATCAGGAGTTGTTGTGGGTCGGTGGTTTCGTCGTACTGGTTCATCTAGGGCAAATAAATTATCCTGGGGAACTCTGCTTGCAAGATGTCATCGGTGAACGGTGTGTGCCTTTGGTCGACTCCCCAGTCTTCACTCCTATGTCCACGACTGTCCTTCATGATTTTCTTCACCATAGCAGTCAGATTTAGCAGAATAACCGTGTCTTGAACGATTTCCTCAACAGATCGATGTCTCCTAGCTCTTTCATCGGGTAACGCCGTCTATCTCGTCATTCGGACATTCCTTCTTCCTCTCCGGATATCTCGGTCAGTCACAAGATTCCAGGGGGATGAATAGGGCTCGATCTCCCAGGGCAGCATTCTGATGAGAAGGACGGGAAACTTCTCGGTTTCGTGGAGCTATAAGACCGATAGTTTCCACCTCAATTTAGTCGACTTGGTCTTGGTTGCTTACTCCTTGCTGGTCTTGATGCCCGTCGAGTTGCGACTACCGAATATTTTCAGCTTTCTCTAGCAGATGTCGAGATGGACGTGGATCTCTGCTTCCACCAGATGATGAGGTGCCTTCCGACACTTGATCTAGCTAGGGAGGAGGGAGTTGTTGGTACCGAACCTCCTAGGTTTGGTTTCTGTACTCCTCTCATTGCCTTGACATGCGAGTCATACCTTGCTGCATCATAACATTCTCTTGAGCATGAGCTTTTAAAGCCACCATAGTTTCCTAGAGCCAATTTAACACTACCATAAATTTGTCTCGAGTGGTGAAGGCTAAGGAAGGAGCCAGATCCATCACGAGAGGGAAATGTGGGTTGATCTAGAGAAGTTTTGGGTGCGGCCGACCCACCGGCCACTTCCGCAGAGGTTCCTACCTGCGGTTGCTTTCCGGTACTGCGGGCTGATTTTCAAGCCATAGCTTGATTAATGCAGAAATGAAGGTAAGATTTTTGTCTCAGACTTGGTGATCCGAAAGTAGAGCAAAAATCCAGACTATTCTGAAAATATCAATTCTCAGTGAAAGCACCAAAGTGTTGACACCAAAAACTGGCACAACACCTAAAGAGAGGGTTGTGTAGAGAATAAATGAAGATAAATAACTATAAAAAGTAAAAACTAAAAGAAATCACGCACCAATTTATAGTGGTTCGGCATTACAGAGCCTACGTCCACTTTATAATCTCTTATATATTATTTCAACTATCAGATAAAATAGTTACAATGGCCATACAACAAGAGATCAAAAAAGTGTATTTGAAAGCTTGGGTTTTTAATACTTCCCAAAGTCCTTTTCTCTGACTTCAAAAGAGGTATTTATAGGTGATATAGTACTTGAACTGGTCTGGACACATATCGCGGGATCCAAGAGAATAGTTGATGTTGAACGAGTTGGTATCTGCTAAGGAATTGGTATTTCTTGAATTATCGTCATGAAGTGGCACCTGATCCATCCGATTCGGATGATTTGGACAGGGTAAAATCAGGGATGAGCTATTCTTTGGGTGAATTCTAAGTTCTTTGTTTCGCATAACTTATCTATGCATATTCAATGACTGCGGGCTTCCATGAATTGTATCAGATGTGGTTGATTGACTTAAGCGACGGGCCTCACTGATCAGCCTGCTTCGGGGCTTTGGGAATTTGCCTTGCCCATCTAGGGCACGGGCCCACGACAATATTGAGTCTTGATTTGTTGGCCGAAAGACCCATCCACAATTAGCATCCACCATCATGTCCAATGCCACAGGAATGCCTTCCTGTTCGCCGCCAACATCCACTTCTTCTCGCAGGCCCACTTCCGCGTGTTTGACTCTTCCTGAATTACCAACCCATCCACATGCTTGCCAGAATGCTGCAACCCTTCTGATTGCTGTACCTAGTCATGCATGTCGTGTAGGCTCATTTATTGGGAAGTGGTGGAATTTCCAAAATCCTCAAGCTTGCTGCCTGTTGGTACGAAATCACATAAGGATTCAAGAGAATTCAGAGATTATTTTGTAGCTCCATATTCTAAACCTTGGAGTCGTCTAGCGCATCTTCGTTTCATTTCAAACTATACTTTCAAGATAGTTGCATTAGTAACCACACTAAAACATATACCACCCTGCGTTGGTGTAAACTAACATGGAACATGCAATGTCGTGCGTGCTGATGAAATTATAATAAAACACTTCGGGACACGATGATAGTTTTGAGTAAACTTAAACTAATGATGTTCCTAACCGAAGTTGCATAATTCAGGTCAAGTCGCGACTGCGACTTGATCGGGTAGAGCCCTGGATATGGTGGTTCAGTCATATGTCCGTAATCCAAGTTTACACTCTAATCCTATATGCATGTCTGAATTACAAGTCCAAACAGGTCTATTTTTCGAGCATTAAGGCATTAAAGAACCACACTTTTAATTCAAATCTCAATCCGATCGCGTGATGCCACGAAATGATTCGAATTCGCAAACTCATGTTTTGGAGTCAAAAATTTTCTAAGTGTTCTGGGATACCAATTAGAATTCTGTATCCCCTAAGTGCATGGAAAATTTCAAACCTTTAAAACTTAAGATTCGAAAATGAATTGTTCGGAATACAAAAATTATTTTCATATCCCACAACACTTGTCCGTTTTGTCTAGTTTTTCACCATTTTCGCAGCTCTTTCCCTTCTCCTCTTATTTCGTCTCCCAGAATACGAAATAAAATCGTAACCCTTAGGCTCGAATTTTTTTTGCAAGTCACACAGATACGAAGTGGCCACTTCGTATCCCCATAATTTGATTTTCCATGTTCTTCTCCGAAAAATTCATACTCCCTTTGTAACAATCTAGAATTTTGGCGAAATTAATTTAGTTGTTTAACTAGGTCCCAAAAATGGAATTTTTGCAAATAATGGAATTTGGCCATGAAACTTGCACGGTTGCGTTCATGACGTAATTTTGGTCAACTTTCATGTTTTGGAACTTCATGAACGAAGTTCGTATGAAAAAGTTACAAACAAAATACAAAAACAGACGGAAAATAATTAAAACAAAATATATAAATATGGTAATATATCTTTCCTTTTCCACCTTACTGCCAGCTTGACCAAGCGGTCATGTTGAATCGACTTGGTCGATACTAGCGGTGTGGCGGCCAGGGTTTTTTATATATTTTATTACACAAACAAACAGATCTTTATATTATTGACAATCTTTTTGGTCAAGCAGTCACACATCAAGGTTATGGATAGCGGTGCACTCGAGTCTGGAGAACATCATTGGAAAATGCAAAGCGATTTGGTCGATGTCGCGAAGTGTACGGAAAAGGATGGAAATATCGTCGATTTCCAAAATTGTAGTTATTGGATTGGAAAAGTCGTTAATAATCTCGGAAAATCTAGCGTGGTAAAAATATGTGATTGGCTTGGTCCGATCAGCTCAAAATCCTTAAGTACGTCAGTCCGATCACGTGGAAAAACTCGTCGATGGAAAAATATGGATTTTTGCAAAATTATGTTTTGATCACATAAAAATGAGTGATCACCTCGGGGTGATCACCAAAAGTCGAAAGATCACCTCACGGAGCAATCAAACTTTGTAAAATAGAGATTTGGCAAAATCATGTGTCAATCACTCAAAAAGTATAGCGCGACACATACCGATCACCGAAAATGGCTTGCGCAACTCAGGCTTGAATTTGGCAATTTGGAAAAGTCATGTGTCGGTCATTCAAAAACTGTTGCGCGATACGTGCCGAGTACGAAAAATGGCTTGCGCAACACACTGGCCGGAAATCTGGCAATTTGGCAAAGTCATGTGTCGATCATTCAAAATTTGTTGCGTGACACGTGTCGATCACCAAAAATGGCTTGCCTAGCTCACGGGATCGTAATTTTGCCATAGCAAAGTCATGTGTCAATCATTCAAAAAGTGTTGCACGAAACATGTCGATCACCTAAAATGGTTTGCGCAATTCATGGGCTCAAAATCTGGCAATTTGGTAAGGATTCGTCGAAAACTGGTTTTTCATGCGTCGATCACCTCAAAACAGTTGATCGACATAGGAAGATCAGGTTAAAGCATGGGTAGGGACACAAGCTTGGCATCTGGAAACTTTCACTTCTTATGATGCAATGCAAAATTCTGAAGCGACATCCCCTGATCGGCATAGGGATACGATAGGAAATCTTGTGTGCAACACGGGGGATTGGGATGCTAAATCTTTGCCATGGCAGGGATGCGAAATCCTTGCTAGGGTAAGGATGCGAAAAATCCCGAAAATATGGAAAATTGGAAAACTCGTGCAGATTAATCATTTTTGCTTGCATGACTCAGTCAGATTATGGTTTTGGTGATGTATAATAAGAGATTTGGCAATTGGCTTGAAAAGTGGCAGTTTAACCCAGAACCGTGTTGATCACTGTATTTTAAGTGATCAACACGTGTCGATCACCATTTTTTCTAGATTTTTCTAGAATGTGATATTTTCCACTAGGATTCGATTTTTGGTTATCTTTCAGGATGCAAATTTCGCAACCCCTTAGAATATAAAATTCAAGCTGATGCCACCAAAACTCACTATAAATTTCCCCTTGCTTGACATTCTTAAGGATTGACATTTTTGGACTTCTACCACACTTTTTCATATGACATTGGAGCTCTTAAGCACCGTTATTGGCTTCCATCATAATCTTCATGACTTTGGACATCTCCATGGACTTGTAGGCGCTACATAAACATTTGCCTACAAGTTTTGGGCATTCAATAGGACTTTTGGCATGCTTTCGTGCATATTTTCATACTTTTGAACATTAAAGCTATTTCTTGGATATTGACACATACTTTGACTCAACGAAGAAGAAGAACGACATTTTGGTTAAAGTTATGAATTGACAAGCTATTTGTTATTCAGTTGTACAATTTTGTATACACAAAATTTTCCGTGCTTGTACAAATAATGTAATCCACAATAATATGATGAATGATTACAATAAAGTGGATGTAGATGTTAATGCCAAACCACTATAAAAGATGTGTGTTCCCTTTACATTCCTTGTGCTTTGGATATTTAGATTATAAGTTTACAACTAAACTTAAACTTGGAGGTTGGCATGCGCAAATAACCAATTTCCCACATCAGCATCTTGGCACGTTAGGAGGGAGGGCGCATAGTTTCGACTTCTACTTTGGATTTTATGCTCGGATTTCGTCTTCAGATTTGGTTTTGGTTCTCGACTTTGGTTTCATTTTTTGACTTCTATTTTGTTCGCTCCCTTTTCGTCATGGTTAAACGTAAGAAGCTCGATGCTATCGCTGAAGCTTAAGGTACTGGAGGTGAAGGAAGTCAAGAACTTTCTTCATCTGTGAGTCCCTCGAATTATGTCACTTGAGACGACATCGACGGGAGGATTAAGAATTTTACTACGGATTTAAATGCTCGAGTCAAGCGATAGGAGGGAGAAATGACTACTTTTATCGTTTGGATTGATGCTTGAATTGGAAGTACTAGAAGGCCGACATGCCAGGTAGATATTGCCGGGACTATACAAGTTTTCCACAAGTTACGACTTGGTACTTGGGGGAAACCCCACAAACTAATCAACAAAGAGACGTCAATACATGGACCGGTGTCGTTCTCGCTACGCTCTGGGGTACTCCTAATCCCATTGGTCCAGCTCGTGACGCTTTGGTTGGTCAAGTCGCGGGCTCCGACATTGGTAATGTGGTTTAGAGCCAGTGCACGCGGCTTTGGGTGGTGGTGCTCCCATGGTTCTCGTAGTAAGGATTGTACCCGATGCTGCTCCTCGGATAGGAATTCAACCGGAAATTCTTTTCGCTAATCAACCAATTCCTAATTTGAACATAAAAACTAGGGAAGCAGTGTCACTTTAGATAGCTTGAATCATTTGCTTGCCTTTGGTAATGGATCTCAAATCGTGGAGTTATACATCAATTCACTCGAGGCGGTGCCTCTTCTTCGGATTTGAATTGTGTTACTCGTAGACCATTCTCTTGGGATATTAGAAATTCTTGCAACCCACCGAACTTTAAATTGCTGGTGTTGGAAGCTTATGATGGTCGAAAGGATTCAACTACTCACTTGATGCACTACACGTGGCATATGGAAGTTCACTCTGCTTCAGAAAGTGTCATGGCAAAGTTTTTTCCGCTTTACTTGACAATATTTATGTCATGTGGTTTAGGAAGATGGAAACAGATTCTCATTCTTGGAATGCGTTGGTTGGGAAGTTCGTTGAGCATTTCAGAGTTCATATCGCTCGTCCAAAAAGCGTTATGACTCTAATAGCTAACAAGAAGAAGTCTGATAAGACTTTGCGTAAGTTCTTGAAAAAGTTTAACGTGGCAGTGGCATTGGTCGACATACCTGATTCATCCATGGTTTTGATGGTTGTAGTCTCTGGTGTTCTGGATAAGTCCGACTTTAAAACTTTATTACATTGGAATCCGCTGATGGTTCTCAGTGAGTTTTATTTTGAAGCATAAAGGTTTATTTGGGAAGAGGATGCGAGGATTGATAAAAAGTTTTTTGAGGCTAATGTGGTTAAGGGTGGGAAACCATTTGACTCTGGTAAAGCTAAGGATTCTTGTGCGAGTAAACCTTCTTCGAGGAATGATCGTAGCATGGCCTGAAGCAACCTAAATTCCAATCTTATTCAGAACTTATTCACACCGTCAAGGATATCTACTTGGAGGTTTATCCCACTGCTCCTTTCATGAAGCCTCCCATAAGGGAGTCGACTCAAAGAGAAAAGGATACTATTCAACATTGCTTGTTTTATGTACTTGACGACCATAGTACAAACGATTGTCGACATGTCGAGGATATGATTGAAGAGCGTGTTAGACTTGGTGAGCTGGCATGATTTTTCGGACTTGGACTATGGTGTTGGGACATGCACCCCCTTATGCTGCTCAGGATAGATCCGGGCCCAGCTCTCCCCCCGACGATATAATTATCAAATGATCTTATCATGGCTCTGGTGTCTCGAATTATGGCTTCCCGCACATCAATATCTTTTTGCTTGTGATTTTTGGTTTATTGATATTGTGGATTCTTCGGTTACTTGGTTCTTGATTTTTCTTGGTTTTCTGGATTCTAGTCTTGGCTTTTTGGTATCTCGATTTTGGCTTTTGCTGGTTCTTTGGTTTCTTGGCCTTCTTTGGTTTCTTGGAATTGGTGCTTTGGCTTTTGATATTTGGCTTCCTCTGGTTTTTTGGCTTTTGGTTCTTTGGATTTTGGATGATGTTCTTCTCACTTACGACTTTTGCACTTTTGGTTTTCAGGCTTTTGGATCTCTTTGATTTATTGGCTTATGGTTTGGCTTTGGCTTTTTCTAGGTTTGGTTATTTGGGCTTTGTCCCATGGTTTTGGCTTTACAAGCTTTGGCCCTTTAGATGTATCTTTTCGGCTTTCTGGTTATAGATGGTTGATTCGCCTACCTATGCACTGGAGCTATTATAATCCCTATGCATGTTCTTTGCTTGACAATACACCATCACCCCACTAGTTTTTAATAAAGTGGAATAGTACTGGGTTTTCTTGGTTGTTGTGCTGCAGGGCCACCATGAATTATTTTTGTTGGAGAATGGAGTTTTGATGACAACAATCGTATTTCAATATTAATTGATTATAAAATATATACTAACACTTTTTATCTTGAATATATATACACATATGCAGATTTATATACAGGAATTATTACTGAAGATTGTATAGTTTAAAGATATTAGAGATTCAAAATTCAGAGATGATTTAAGATTCATGAGTAGTCAAGATTTTCAGAGTTCGGGATAAATATAATAATAGAGTCTAGTAATGTAAAACTCTGAATAACACTCCAGGTTTAAATTCAAATTCAAATTCAAATTCTGATTTCCAATTTTTGATTTCAAATTCTATTATATCTTTAGTCTTTATTTTATCTATTTTATTTTCTATATTTTAATCTCTATTTTTTTAAGCTCAAGTTTTATATGTTCAAATATTATATACTTTGTAATTATATAGTTTTGAAGTCTATAATTTTATAAATATGTTTATATAGTTTAGACTTACAGTTTTTTAAATGATTTTCTACTTTATAATATTCATTTATAACACTATGTTTTAATTTAAGAATTTCCAGAATTATATATGTATATATATATAAACACTTCAAAAATGCTCAAAATTCAATTTTACACATGCTTATGTCGACATACATTTATGCCTATGTCGACATATAACTGTCATATTTTTGATTTTCGAAGGAAGTGTCTTTTCACTATTTGTAACGTTCCAGAAGAGTTGCAACCTTTCAAATCTTATAAATAGGGGCTGATTTCGATTTTTTTTATTCTTCTTCTCCGTCTTCATCTCCTTTCTCTACACCATTATATTTTCTTATTTTAATGATTTCTATACTTATACTCTGCCAAATTCAATTCTACTATATAAAACTTCTTCTCTTCTCACTCTCTACACATTACTCTCTGAATCGAAGCGCTATTGTAGAGTTATAAGGCTATTGTAATTATTTGGGAAGTATTTGGGTAAACTGTGTTTTCCTTGTAGCCGTGAAATCATGGAACATGAGCGGTGTTAACCTTGTCGCCATGAAATCAAGGGGAATAAACTTGATCAAGTTTGTGGAATCGATGTTAACCATGTAGCCGTGAAATCATGGGGGTTGTACTTGGATATTGATATAGTAATAAAACTCTGCATAATCCAGCGTTGTGTGGGACTGGACGCATGAGCAATTTTGAACCAGTATAAAATCTGGTGTGTTCTTTCCTTTTCTGCAATTTATATTTGTTTGTCTTTGTGTTTGATTCTGTGTCTTTGATTATTTCTATGGTGTGTAATCCATATAGTAGATCATATAAGTTTTAGATCTTGTTTAATTTCTCAAAAACACTATTTACCCCCCTCTAGTGTCAGTTTTGCCTCAACGATCCATTATGCAATCCCTAATAATTTTGGCTATTTTTGGTCGCCTTGCTCCGGCAAGGCTGCCTCAAACACTTTGGCTATTCTTGGTCATTTTGTTTCGGCAAGGCCGCGTGGATGTAATTTTTGTTTTGATGTTAGAGTGGCTAAGCTTGCTTACCCCTGTACAGGAGCAAGCATCCCTAGATATGCTCTTTGCAGATGATAAACCAATCAATCTCCCTCGTGAATGAATTTGAAATTAAAAACGGCTAATTCCGCATACCTATGCACAGGAACAAGCATCCTTAGGCATGCTCTTTACGGATGAGGAACTGTTCAGTTTTCTTTTTGGATTTACTAAAAACTCCAAAGTTTGAATATTTGTTTTCAATAAAACTACTTTTCTAAGTAAGTGCACTTGCTTGCGTAGTATGAAATCTGGAATTGGATTACGAACTTTAATTACTCTGGCTTATCCTTAGACATCTTGCCTTAGCAAGGCCGCCTCGGAACACTCGGGCTTATCCTTGGACGTCTTGCCTGGGCAAGGATTCCTTGGAACACTATGGCTTATCCTTGGACATCTTGCCTTTGCAAGGCCACCTTGGAACACTCTGGCTATTCTTGGTCGTCTTGCCTCAGCTAGGCCGCCTTGAACTATTCTGGCTTATCCTTAGTCCTCTTGCCTTAGCAAGGCTAGCTTGGAAAACTCTAACTATTCTTGGTGTCTTGCCTCGGCAAGGCCGCCTTGAACTATTCTAGCTATCCTTGGTCGTCTTTCTTCAACAAGGTTGCCTTGGAAAAATTTTTGGCTATTCTTAATCGTTTTGCCTTAGTAGGGGACATCTTGAACTCTTTTGGCTATTCTTGGTTGTCATGCCTTGGCAAGATCACCTTGAACTCATCTAGCTAAATGGATATTGTTACTATGGATTTAAAGATTTTGGGTTTTCCCGATTTCCCAGCTACATTATTCTAGTATTCAAGTTCTTTGGCCCTTGCGGCTCCTCAATTATTTTTGTTTCTTTGGTTATCCTGGTTATTCTGGTTATCTCTCAAGAAATGATCCAGAGCGATCGTTGGATTTTTTGTCAGATTTTAGGTTTTGGTTCCATTGGTTAATACAATCCAGCACAATCATGGCTCTTCAGTTTTTTGGTTACAGAAGTTCACTTCAGACTTCTCCTCTCTTTGGTTCACGGGTTTCTGGACTTCTCGCAAAACACATCTCCCATTGGTCAAAGAAAGATAGGTATTTGGGGGCAAAGTGTTGGCCAGTTTTTTGGTTAAGCAGTCAGACATCAAGGTTTGGGCAGTTAAAGCACTTAGCAGTTCTATAGGGGTAGAGGTGCAAAAATGTGTAGCGGGGATAAAGCGGGGAAATAGCAGGGTATAGCGGAGGCACAAAAAAGCTCATTATATGTGAAACATAATATTTAAAATTAATTAATTATCATTCTTACATTATATGTATAAAAGAAAATAACATTAAATAATCTTCTATAACAAAATCAAAGAATATCATAGTTAAACTTGCTAAACTTAATGATTACATGATATTTCTATAATATATTGAACACTTATGTCTTAAAGTTAGCTCTTTTCATTTATTTTATTGAATTTTTTTAAAAGAGACCTAGTCAAATCAAGCTCGATATATTAATATTGCTAAAGAGGATGATAAAAAGCTTTGATTTAGAGGATGCAGCGGGAAATATCGGAGCTAAAAGAGGATCTACTGTTCATCAGTGCTAAATTGAAATAACGTAGTAGCTGAAGAGCGTTATGAGCTATAGCGGGGATTTTACGGGGCCTTAGCGGGGCTTTAACTGCATAGGTCAAGGTTATGGATAGCGGCGCGCTCGAGTCTCGAGAACATCTTTGGAAAACACAAAGTGTTTTGGTCGATGTCGCGAAGTGTTCGGAAAAGGTTGGAAATATTGTCGACACCTGCATCATTGTTATTGGATTGGAAAAGCCATTAATAATCTTGGAAAATCTGGCATGGTAAAAATATGTGATCGACCCGGTCCGATTAGCTCAAAATCCTTGAGTCCGTCGATCCAATCATATATCAAAACCCATCGATGGAATTTATGGATTTTGGCAAAACTACGTTCCTATCGCTCAAAAATGTGTGAGCACATCAGTGTGATCACCTAATGTCGAAAGATCACCTCACGACACGATAAAACTTGGTAAAATTAGGATTTTCCAAAGCACTGCGTCGATCATTCAAAAAGTGTTGCACGACATGTGTCGATCACCCAAAATGGCTTACATAACTCACGAGCACAAAACCCTGCAATTTGGCAAAGTAATATGTCGAACATTCAAAAAGTACTGCGGGACATGTGTCGATCACCAAAAATGGCTTGCGCCACTCAGGGGCTAGAAATCTGGCAATTTGGCAAAGTCATGTGTCGATCATTCAAAAAAAGTTGCGCAATACGTGTCAATCGCCAAAAACAGCTTGCGCAACTCACGGGCTCACTCTAGCTATTTGGCAAGGTTTCGTTGAAAATATGTTTTTCACGTGTCGATCACCTCAAAATAGTTGTTCGACATATGCAGATCAAGGAAAAAGCTGGGATCAGGGCATAGGCTTGGCTTCTGACAAGTTTCATATCCTGGGATGCTATGCGAAATCCCCTGATCAAAATAGGGATACAATGCGAAATCATGTGTGCAGCACGGGGGATCGGGATGCGCAATCCTTACCATGACAGGGATAATCCCAGAAATCTTGCAAATTGAAAAATGCGTGTGGATCACTCATTTTTTCTTGCGTTATTCAGTCAGATGTTTTTGGTGATGCAAAATAAGAGATTTGGCAATTGGCTCTGAAAATAGCAGATCACCCAAGGACGTGATGATCTCTGTTTTTTTAGGTGATCAGTATATGCCAATCACCATTTTTTCCATATTTTTCTAGCATGCGATATTTTCCATGGGGATTCGATTTTTGGTTATCTTTTCAGGATGCAAATTTTGCATCCCCTCGGAATACGAAATTCAGGTTGATGCCTCTAAAACTCACCTATAAATACCCCTTGCTTGACATTCTTAGGGGTTGGCATTTTTGAACTTCTACTACACTTTGGCATATGGGATTGGAGCTCTCAAGCACCATTAATGGCTTCCATCATCTTCTTCATGATTTTGGACATCTCCATGGACTTATAGACACTATATAAATGTTTTCCTATAAGTGTTAGACATTCAATTGGACTTTTCGCATGCTTTCGTGCATATTTTAATACTTTTGGACATTGAAGCTATTCCTTGGATATTAACATATACTTTAACTCAACGAAGAAGAAGAAGAAGAGCATTTTGTTCAAAGTTATGAATTGACAAGTTATTTGTTATTTAATTGTACAATTTTGTATACATAAAATTGTTCGAACTTGTACAAATTCTATAATCCACAATTGTATGATGGATGGTTACTATAAAGCGGACGTAGACGTTAGTCCCGAACCAGTATCAAAGCTGTGTGTTCCCTTTACATTCCTCGTACTTTGGATATTCATATTATAAGTTTACAACTAAACTTACACTTGGTGGTTGGCGTGCGCAAAAAACCAATTTCCCATGTCAACACCTTGGCACGTGAGGAGGGAGGGCACATAGTTTCGACTTCTGCTTTGGATTTTGTTCTCGGATTTCGCCTTCAGATTTGGTTTTGATTCTCAACTTCTGTTTCTCTTTTTGACTTCGACTCTATTCGTTCTCTTTTCATCATGGTTAAGCATAAGCAGCTCGATGCTATCACTGAAGCTCTAGTTATTGGAGGTGAAAGAAGCCAAGAACTTTCTTCAACTGGGAATCCCTTGAATTATGTCACACGAGATGACGTCAACGGGAAGTTTAAGAATATTAATATGGATTGAAAGCTAGACTCGAGCGATAGGAGGAAGCGATGACTACTTTTCTTGCTTAGATTGATGCTAGACTTGGAAGTACCGAAAGGCTGACAGGCCAGGCAGATAATATCGGGATAGGCACAAGTGTTCCGCAAGCTACAACTCGGGACTTGGAGGCAACCCCGCAAACTAATTAACAGGGAGACGCTGATCCTCAGACCATTGTCATTCTCACTACACTCGGGGGCACACCTAATCCCGACATCGATCCAGCCCGTGACGCTTTGGTTGGTCAAGTCATGGGCTCTGGCATTATTAATGTTGTTCAAGCGCCAGTGCACGCGGCTTTGGATGGTAGTGCTCCCACGGTTTCGAGAGTAAGGAGTATGCCTGATGCGGCTCCTCAGGTAGGATTTCGACTGGAAATTCTTTTCACTAATCAATCAATTCCTAATTTGGACTTAAACATTAGGAGTAACTGTATCTCTTTGGATAACTTGAATTAGTTGCCTGCATTTGGTAAGGGATCGCAAATCGCGGATGTTATTCATTGATTCACTCGAGGAGGCACGTCTTCTTTGGATTTAGACTGTATTTCTCGTAGTTTGCTCTCTTTGGATATCAGGAATTCTTGCAACACACCGAACTTCAAATTGCTAGTGTTGGAAGCTTATGATGGTTGGAAGGATCCGACTACTCACTTGATGAGCTAGTGCACCAGATGAAAGTTCTCTCCGCTTCAGAAAGTGTCATGGCAAAGTGTTTTCCACTTTACTTGACAGACACTACTGCCACATGGTTTAAGAAACTAGAAACAGATTCTATTCATTTTTGGAATGCTTTGATTGGGAAGTTCATCGAGCAGTTCAGAGTTCGTATCGCTTTTCCGAAAAGCGTTATAACTCTAACATCTATCAAGAAGAATTCCGGGGAGACTCTGCGTAAGTTCTTGAAAAAGTTTAATGTGCCGATGATCGATAGACCCAATCCTTCCAAGGTTTTGATGGTCGTAGTCTCTGGTGTTCTGGATAAGTCCGACTTCAAAATTTTATTGCATTGCGACCCGCCGTGGGATCTCAGTGAGTTATATTTGGAAGCAGAAAGTTTCTTTGGGAAGAGGATGTGAGGATTGATAAAAAGGTTTCTCGGGCTAATGCTATTAAGGGCGGGAAACCATCCGACTCTGGTAAAGCTAAGGATTCTTGTGCAAGTAAACCTTCTTTGAGGAACGATCGTAACATTGTTTGGAAGCAACCTACGTTACCATCTTATTAGGAACTTACACCATCGAGGAGATTTACTTGGTGGTTCGTCCCACTTCTCCTTTCAGAAGCCTCACGCAAGGGAGTAGACTCAAAAGGAAAGGATACTGGTCAACATTGCTTGTTTCATGATCTTGATGGTCATAATACAAACGATTATCGGCATGTCAGGGATATGATTGAAGAGCGTGTCAGCCAATGCGAGCTGGCATGATTTTTTCGGACTCGAGCTGTGATGCTTGGATAGGTACAACTCCCTCATGCTACTCAGGATAGACCCTGGCCCAGCTCTCGCCCCGACGGCATAATTATCAAATAATCTAATTTTGGCTCTAGGGTCTCGAATTCTGACCTCCTAGGCATCGATATATTTTGTTTTGTGGTTTCTGGTCTTTTGGTATTGTGGATTCTTCAGTTACTTGGTTCTTGGTCTTGCTTGGTTTTTTTGGATTCTATTATTGGCTTTTTCATATCTTGATTTTGGCTCTTGACGTTTCTTTGGTTTCTTGTTCTTAGTATTCTTTGGCTTCTTGGATTTGGTTCTTTGGCTTTTGATATTTGGCATCCTCTAGTTTTTAGGCTTTTGAATGATGATCTTCTCGCTGACAGCTTTTCTACTTTTGGTTTTTTGACTTTTGGATCTCTTGGATTTATTGGCTCATGGTTTGGCCTTATCTTTTTCTGAATTGTGTTATTTGGGCTCTGGCCCATGGTTTTGGCTTTGTAAGCTTCCTCCCTCTGGATGTGTCTTTTCAGTTTTCTAGTTGTAGAATGTTAATTCGACTTACCCATGCACGGGAGCTATTATAATCCTACACAAGGCCAACTCCTTCAGCCCACTCATCCTTTGAATGACCAAGATCGCTGGGGGCAAGGGGACTTTGCTCCCGTAAGAAACTGAAGGATGCCACCTGATGTAGGAGAAAGAAATGCTAGAAGAGCAAGAAGTGCTGAACTTGAGCCTAATTTAACCAATGTTGAAGTGGAGGCTATGGTAAGTAAAATTATGGCTGATAGCAGAGGTTACACAAATGAAGATTAGGGTATTGATCGTAGCCGTTGACCTTTCAACGACGACATATTGGATGTCCAGTTCCCAAGGCGATTCAACTTTCCAACCATGAACCATTACGGAGGAAGAACTGATCCGAGGAAGCATCTGATGAGAAGCTCCTAGTACATGAATGCATCGATAGCTCCAGATGCGATCAAGTGCAAATCTTTCCCATATACCTGGAAGACGTTGCTATGATGTGATTCACCCGGCTACTGCCATGGTCAATTTCCAGCTTCAAAGAATTAAGTGAGAGATTCCTGAACCAGTTCCGACTCAACGCTCAGAAATCAAAGAACATTATTGAGCTTCTGTAGTCAAGAAAGTCCCTAGGGAGTCTTTGAAATCATACCCGAATCATTTCAGCAATCCCTATGAGTAGACTATTTTGATGGTATTGATCTATGGAGTAGATAAAGACACTGAGTTCGGGAAATACTTAGTCGGGAAGCCGCCACTAACCAGAGAATTGTTTTACGAGAAGGCTAACATCCTTCTGTTACAGGAAGAGGTATACTCAAACCAAAAGAAGAAATCCAATGATGTCATAAGAGATAATATCCAGAGCAATGTCCCTATAAAGCAGCCCGGTGACAACATGGGAAAAGTTGAAGTCAATGTCGGCAACCAAAGTAAACGAAATGGCCGCCAAGGTGGGAACGATAATAAGAGAAGCATGAATCAAAGGAACGACCCTAAGAAAAGACCTCAATTCCAGCCTTCCGAGAATTATACACCACTGAACAACACCTTGAAGAACATATATCTGGACACCTTTAATGTTATCCAATACAAGAAGCCTCCACCGAGAGACTCAACTGAAAAGGAGCGTGAGACCGGGAAGTTCTGTTTGTTTCACAAAACCTATGGTCATTCCACGAACGAATGTCATTACCTAAGAGATGTTGTGGAAAAGTCGCTTCGAGCAGGGAAGTTGGATTAGTGTAAGGTTTCCCCTAAAGACACAGGGCAAGGAGGACCGGCTACAAATCAGAACCAACCTACCCCTAGACCTACTTCCTAATAGTAAGTAAAGGGGATAGTTGAAAATAACATGGTAAGAGGACTGAATCCAGTTGGATTCAACAACAGGGCCATGGAGCAGTAGTTAACGCCGATGAACATCCAGAAGTCGGAGAATGTAGTTCCCTCGAGAATACTACTCCTGTGAAGTAGCAGAAAATGATGGCATATGACGTCATTTTCCGAGATAGAAAAAGTGTGGGAATTGAAACACCTAGTATCGACCCATTAATATTTACTACTACTATTGGTCAAGCCCTTGTACGAAAAGTCCTTGTTGATTGCTGGAGTTCCATCAATATTTTGTTCAAGAAAGCATTTGACCTGATGAAATTTGAAGCTAAGGATTTGAAGCCATGCACAAGATGGATACGTGGCTTTAACAGCTCAACAATAACTCTAATGGGAGTAGTGGACTTTTGTAGAGCTTGGGAAAGGAGATCGCAAGAAAGTACGAATCCTCCCATTTGTCGTCATGAATATTGATTCATCGTATAACGCCTTTCTGGGTTGACAGACTCTCACAAAATTCAAAGCCTACATCGTACCTTGGTCCTTATTGCTAAAGTTCCCGACCGAGGACGGCGTAGGAATGGTCCATGGTGACCAAGTTAACAGAAGAGCCAGCTACATGGTTGAATGGAAAATGTTGCGTGATAGAGATAACGTGGAACCAAAGAATACATCTCCTCCTGTGAATAAGGCGTCAGCATAACGAGTAAATGGAATGTCGCATAAGGAGTCGCCCGACAATCTGCCCGAAGACATAGATCCCAGAGAGGATTAAGACTCAGGATGTAGAGGAGCGACACCTAATGAAACAATTGTAGATATCCGATCATTGCCAAGGAACCAATGAAGGTCTTGAAGATCAGATCTCACTTGGAAACCCTCTGGACGAGGGAGTTGACTGATTTTATATAGGCGAATCTAGATGTATTCGCTTGGACCCACAACCATAAGTGTGGAATTTCACCATCAATTATGAGTCATACACTAAGAATAAACCCGAAATATCCTCCTGTAAAGGAAAAGAGGCGTACGCCTGGCCCAGAGAGGTCGGCCGCGTTGAAAGAAGAAGTAGAGAAGTTGAGAAATAATGTATTCATTAGAGATGCTATTTATCCCGATTGGATATCTAACCCCATACTTGTCAAGAAGGCTAATGGGAAGTGACACACGTGCATTGATTTTTCAAACTTAAACAAAGCCTGCTCTAAAGACATCTTTCCACTGCCCAAGATTGATAAGCTTGTAGATTCAACGGCGAGACATGAACTCTTCTCTTTTATGGATGCGTATTTAGGTTACAACCTTATTCCCATGCACGTCCCTGATCAGAAGCACATTAGTTTTATCACAAACCTCGTATTGTACTACTACATGGTGATGCAATTCGGGTTGAAGAAAGCCGGGGCAACATACCATCTCTTGGTGAATCGCATGTTCTATAATCAGGAAATCTATGGAAATTTATGTGGATGATATGCTGGTGAAATCCAAGCGATCGTCCGATCACACGATAGACTTAGTTGAGATGTTTTACATCCTCAGGCGCTATGGGATGATCATCAACCCATTGAAATGTTCCTTTGGAGTCTCATCCGAAAAGTTCCTTGGCTTTATCATCAGCTCAAGTGAAATTGAAATCAATCCTGGTCAAATTACAGTGATTAGGAACACTAGTGAGCCATAGAAAATCAGAGATATTCAAAGCTTAGCGGTAAAGGTGCCAGCTCCGAGTAGATTCATTTCCAAGGCCATCGACAAATGTATTCCTTTTTCAATCTGATAGAGTGACGAAAACACAACTTCAGGTAGATCCCAGATTGCACTGAAGCCTTTCAAAACCTGCATTCATTTAGAGAGGCCTCCAATATTTTCAAAGCCGGTGGATTATGAAGATTTATTCATGTACTTGGCAGTATCATCCCATTCAATCTGTTCAGTACTAGTTTATGAAGAGGATAATGCCCAGTGGCCAACGAGCAAATAATTGGCTGTAGTAGAATACAACTACCTAAAGATAGAAAAGCTCACTTATAGTTTGTTAATAGCCTCCAGAAAGCTTCGCTGTTACTTGTAGGCTCACTCGATTGTTGTATAAACTGATCAGCAGCTTCTGCAGGTCCAGCAACGACCTGAGGCAACCAGAAGACCACTCAAATGGAACATCAAGTTGAGCCAGTTTGACCTTAACTTCCTCGCCGAAAAGTCTGTATGGGGGAAAGCATTAGCTGACTTCATTGTTGATATCACAATTCTCGAAGAGGATGTGTTAGATGAAAAAGCTGGCCCCTCAGAACAAAAGCTAGAACCTAGCACCTGGATGCTACATACAGACAGTACTAGGAATGATCGACAGTCCGTCGCCGGAGTTGTGTTGATAATCTTGAAGTACGGTCAATTTACTATGCACTACGATTGGAATTTTCCGCTACTAATAACGATTCAAAGTACGAGGCCCTGATTTCCGGGTTGAAAATTGCTAAGGATTTGGGAGCAGTGGTGTTAAGCATCTTTTGTGACTCTTAAATTGTTATTTGTCAGGTTCGTAAGGAGTTCCAGACAAAAGGACCACGACTTGCGGTTTACCTATAAAAGGTTGAAGATCTATTGGATGGCCTCAAACACCATAGCATATCCCTTATCCTGCGAGAGAAAAACCAGAAGGTGGATAAATTGGCCAAGTTAGCAAGTTTGATAATCCAGAGGAGACAGAAATAGTCCCAACTGAAACACTGGAGACTCCAAGTATTGATCAATTGGAAGTTGAACTAGTATCAGAGACCGAACTAGAGAGAGAATCATGGATAACCCTAATAAGGAATTTCCTGCAGAATGGAATGCTCCCAACAAAAAAGACTGATATGTGTGCCATCACCCGAAAAGTTTCCAGATATGTTATCCAAGGTGATGTTCTCTATCGACAGGGATTTCCTGTCTCGTTACTCCGGTGCATAGCACATGACGAAGTCAAGCGTGTATTAAGAGAAATGCACGAAGGCAAGTGCGGATATCACACCAGAGGACAGACATTGGCCAGGAAGATACTGCGGTGCAGCTACTTTTGGCCTACGGTGAACCAGGACGCAGCTGATTATTCACGTCGCTGCGACTGATGAGAGAAATTTGCAAAGATTCCCAGAGCATATCCCAGCCAACTTACCTCGATGGTGAGCACGTAGCCATTCGCGGTAAGGGATTAACATCGTCGGAAGCCATCTAATCACTAAAGGTGGAAAAAGTATGCGATCATGGTTGTAGATTACATTATTAAATGGGCAGAAGCTGAGCCATTGACCATGATTACGACAAAGCGGGAGATTAACTTCATTGTCAGAAATATCGTTGCCAATTAGGGATTCTCAAAGTCATGATAACTAACAATGGAACCCAGTTCAATAGCATAGAGTTTAGAGATTTCTGCTAGAAATGTAGCATCGAGAAAAGATACACCGTTGTGGTGCATCCGCAATAAAACGGAAAAGTAGAAGCTATCAATAAAATAATCAAGCCATGTTGAAGAAGAGATTGGAAATAGCAAGAGCTATGTGGATCGGAGTAACCCTAAGCCCTTTGGGAACAGGGGAAGGGGTCATATTTATCCTGATGGGAGCAAGAGTAACCATACAGTCTATAATGCTACATCTGCGGGTATAGTAAGCAAAATAGTACGTAAAGAAAAGGGCTGGTATGAAATAACCATAGTTGATGCATCAGATGGTCACCAAGCGGTTGATATTATACCTCCAGGGCCAGAACTTCTTGTTTTAGAGGTTGAATCTATAAAGCTTAATCAACCATTAACAAGCAATCCTAATGTAGTGGGGTTTGGTCAGGGAGATGCAGAAATAGTGCTCCAAGATCCATTACGCGCCTATAGAACGACATATAAGTGGGCAACCGGCCATACTCCCTTCTCACTCTCATTTGGATCAAAAGTCGACATTCTGGTAGAACCAGAAGTTCCCTCTCATAGAACAACCTACTATGTTTTGATGACAAACAAAGAGCTTCTTCTTGAAACTTTGGACATGATCGAGGAAAAGAGAGATGAAGCGGACTTGCGTGCCTCAAGGTGCAGACATCAGCTTGCTCGATACTACAATAGAAAGGTTCGACCCCGAATCTTCGAACCAGGAAACTTGGTTTTGAAATGAGTCTTCACTTTCCCTGCCTTCATGGGCCTAAAATGGGAAGGACCCTACGTCATCCACAGAAAGCTTGATAAGGGAGCTTTCAAGTTAGCGACCATCGATGGAGATGATATTCCCAAAGCATCGAATGCCCAGCATCTGCGGCACTATCTGAATTGAGATTTCATTGAATCTTTTGTTTTGTAAGCTGTGTAAAAGACACAACTTGCTTAGAACAGTCTAGTTGATATAAAAAAATTATAAAGTGGACGTAGGTTATGATTTGGCCGAACCACAATAAAAATATCGCATGTCGTTTACTTTTCTTGAACTTATTTTTCCATGCTCTGTGATTGTTCTGATCTTTGACTTGATGTTGTGATGTAATTGGTTGATGTCGGATTTACAAAAAATGGATAATTCATCCCTTTTTTATGGAGATCGCTCACTCCTGCCCAAATAAGCGGACTCAAATCTATCGCCGATCGAAGTTTTACTAGCCAACCTCGAGCTCGGTACCAACACCCGATGCAGTGACTTTCATTTTGTGAACCAAAGTGAGGATACAATGCCCAAACATCTCGCCCTCCCCATCCTATGGTTCGACGGGATGAGAGAGGCCTGATTAAGAAAAAGGGGGCAACTTTACCCTTGAATCAGGATGTAGAGGTAGAGCCATGGCAAATGTGATACGACTGCTTGCCTAACGAGCTCCATACGCTAGTGTGAAGCGTGAATTATGGATTAAAATCAAGTTCGAAAACAACACTCAGACCGATAGAATCATGCTTTTGGAAATAGAGTGTAGAAGGAAAGCCATCTCGAATGGCATGATCGTTCGCCTGATAAACTCAAACTCTCTCGATTTGAGAGTGAGTATAAAAAGTAGGCGTGATTGGTGCACCACGATTAAAGACCGCCTTAACCACACTCTAACTTGGGTATACGATAGGAGAGTATAAAGGCACCGAGACCGAGTGCCGAAGGAAATGGGCTCCAATGCCACTAAAGGATTGGGGGAAAGTTTGAAAACTGAACCCGCACTTCCCACATAAGGATTGGGGTAATAGAATATTGCTCCTAATCAATCCCGAGCAAGCCCTGGCCAGACACTTTATTCAAGATTGATTAGGGGTACATGTTACACCCTTACGATGATTGCAATGTGATGCATTGTTTATTACTTATCTTAATAATGATTTAGCTTAGTAATAATTCCTTGATTTGAGAAATTTTGATTTTTGGCTTGCAGCGATGCTAGATAGGAGTCCTGGTTTGATATGTGATACAATTTATTGTTTAATACTTAGCATAGTAATGTTTCAATCAAAGTTACATTTGATTGAAATGGGCGATTAACTTGCAAACATACGATATTGCAGGGAAACTACTTTATTAACAACATGCAGATTTACATAGACAACTGGTCAAAAACACGAGGGCTATAATCACAATAACAACCGCAGGCCTGTGGAAAGCAAAAAAGAAATCAAAAAAATGCTTCACTTGGATTTGCTAGAATGTTTGGATTTCTTGGTGTAACAACCCGTATTTTATGTATTGGAAGATCGTAAAATATTTTTATTTTATTCTCTAAGGGTAGGATCATTCTCATCTTTTAATATGTTGCTTATGGGGATGTGAGACATGTCCTGATTTTTACCGATTTTGTTTGTGGCCATTTTGCCTATGTCAGTCTTGTACAGGCCATAACTTTTGACTCAGGTTGAATTAGATGGTGAGACCTGTGTCATTAGAAAGGAATTGATGACTGCCTTTCCGTAGAGTGGTTACATTAAAGATTTGGCTTAGCGGTTTGGGAGGAATCGCTATTTTAAGGTTTTTCAGTTGGCTATCTAGGTTTTGGAGTCTAATGGGCTAATTTGGGGAAGGCTCATTAGTTGGCTGATGGAAGGGTATAAATAGGGGGTAAGGGATATGGGAAATAGTTTAGTTTCTCATTCTCCCATTTAGTGCCTTGTGCTCCTCCTTCCTCTAACACCTTTCCACCATTAAAAATTCAAATCTAAGGAGGGAAATCATAGATCTACACCATTGGAGGCTAGATCTACATCGACTAGGGCAAGGATTCATCGGATCAAGGAGATTGGTGCGAAGTGCTTGCTGTCCGGATTCTTATTTCTATCATTTTAGCTTGTTTTGGAGAATTGGTGAGTGGTTTACATCTCTCACATGGATTCAATGAAGTGTATGAGTGTTTGATCATGTTTTTCATCATATTTAGGTGTTTTTCCATAGATCTATGCCATGTTTAGTCCATTTCATATAAATCACCTTATGATCTCATTTAGTAAGTTTAGATTGATGACTCTATGTTATTCCATATGATTACACAAGTTAGATCTTTAGTTCTTGTTCATATGTACATGTGTTGTGGTTTTTGGAGTAATTTGCATGATTTAGTGAAAATTATTGTTTTCATGTCGTTAGTGTATTCATACCATGTTTTTGATCATATTTGATGGATTAGATAAGTTGGTTTCATTGAATCTATCACTTGGCAAAGCTTTGGTGGAAATCGGGGTCGTTTTTGGAGAAGTGCAGGTTTTGGGTCGTGCGTATAGGGGGGCCGGTCGTGCACCATAGAGGATTTCTTGAGAAACAAGTCATTGCTATAGTGATTGATTGCTACAGTGTTTTGGAGATTGCTACAGTGTCGATCGTTCGCGTGCTACAGTGATCGGTCACGTTGTTGCTACAGTGTTTTGGAGTTGCTGCAGTGTCGATCGTTCGCATGCTACAGTGATCGTTCACTCTGTTGCTACAGTGTTTTGGGGTTGCTGCAGTGATCGGCCATTCGGTACAGTGTTTTGGAAGTTGCTATAGTGATCGGTCGCGTGCTACAATGATCGGGCGCGATCGTTCATGCTGCAGTGTTTGGGTGCTACAGTGGTCGGTCGCACTCGTGCTACAGTGATCGATCGATCTTACAGTGATTGGATGTTGCAGTGATCGTTCGCTCTTGCTACAGTGTTTGGATGCTACAGTAATTGCTGCAGCTATTGCTACGCTATTTGCTACAGTGTTTGCTACAGTGATGCTGGAAGTGAGGGGAAGTGTTCGTTGTTCGACGTATGCAATGAATGCAGAAATGACTCAAGGATGTATTGAGTTTGTGCGAAGTGATTGCTATAAAGTGTTCAAAGAAAATAAATAGTCGTAATTGATAACGACTAGATATGAGAAGGAGGAGGAAGTTCCATTGTCGTAGGTTCCAGCGGACTCAAAGTAGTGGTATAATTGAAGACCAATTGTAGGTCGAGTGCCTTGGGCATCGTGTATGGCCTAGACACGTGTTGAGGATAGCGTGTGCCACGTGTTGTGTATAACTTGTGGGTTTTGCTAGAACCGGGGCGTCGTTGTGGTCCTTGACAATTGACGGGAAGTTGTTAGCCAGTTATATGATAACGAGAGTTCCAAAGCAAGGTTGGCGGTGATAGCCAGAGTCAGTCATGGATGTTTGAATGCTTGTTGTACTAATGGCTGAGTTGCTATTGCTATGTATGAATGGTTGCTCTGGTTGCCATGGCTGAATTGTTATTACTATGGATGTTTTGGATCGTAAAGGCTATCACTGTCAGGTGTGGGGAAGGCAGTTGTGAGTTCTTCTCTGGAGCTGGGTAGATTAGTTTGTTTATTTACCCATTCTCATATACTTTATTGATGAAGTATGTTAGTTGTTTTACCGCTTACTAAGACTGTTGTCTGACTCAAGGTTTTATGTTTCCTCTTATTACCATGGGATGTTCATCCGGTTGTTTGGATGGGCAGACTAGGTGGCAGGTGATTGGCGAGGTTTCTGTTCGGTGACAAGCAGGAGGCTAGCGTACTATTTTACTACTATCTAGTACCTTTGTTTTTCTGCTGTTTGTTATTTCCCTGAGTGTTGTAGTGAGGCAAATTGTACAAACGCTATCATTTTTATCCACGTGTATGGGAATTACTTTCTAGTTGTCATGAAAGTTTAGTGTTTTCTGCTTCACTATCACTACTTATTGTATATGTTCTATTATATTTTGTCCTTCTCCTGTGAGTTTACGACAGGTTCTGCTTATATATCATACCTTGGTGATCTTCCATAGCTGCCTGGCACACCCTTCAACGCATTATTTATCTTGTATAGTGCGGGGGTTGTGGGCGGTAGTCACACTTGGCATCTTTCAGCTTCTGTTTCTCCTCATTTTCAGCATCAGTGGGAATACTATTTTTCCTCTTCTTGTAGGAAGGAGGATCTTCTGGATTGGCGAAGGACTTGGAAGCCAACTCTCCGGTAATTGACTTAGATAGAAACTTGATTATTGTCTTACCACCAGAAGGAACCATTTGGAGGGGATCAACTGAGATGGGCTCTTCTTCTTTCTTGGCCCTCAAGAGTGCCTCGGTTCTTGCTTTCATCTGAGCAAGTGTCAAGTTTTCAGTCTCATCGATTGCCCCAGTGATGATGACATCCATATCCTATTCATCCTCCTTGTTATCCATATCTTTTAAAGCGTCAATGATTTCCCCATCTTTCGGAGCTTCACTGCTAGAGCACTATGGCCTTGTCAGCGGCCTCCTCCTGTTTCTCCTCAGTCTCCTCGGCAAGCTTTGTACCTAAAGAACAAGAAGCAACGAGAAGAAACAATTATTAACTCTTGAGAAAACATGGGCCTTTCAATTACCTGCTCCATGATACGGCAACACCCTAGATAGCCTTGACAAATTGCGGCGAAAAGGTAGAGATACCTTCAGTGGACTAGTTACCTAGAGTGGTAGGAGCAGCAGCTTCCTCAATGGGAGATAGAAGAGGAGACTTGGGGATTTATGGCGGTTCAGGATCGTATCCATCAGTCTTTCCAGCTCCACGCAAGGCAGAAGTGTAACTAGAACCACATAAGATGGTATTCTTTCCCTTGGCTTGATGCTTCTCCTCTTCTATAGCTTCCTGAATTAACTTCTGCTCCTCGGCAAAGCGCTCTGGCTCTTCGCCTCTGAAATAAGTCTTCATTAGCTCCTCCTCGTCAATGGTCTCCACCTTCAACTGCCTCTTCTTGTCAAGGAAAACCTGATCCCACACATCAACTAGAGTTGTCGGATAATGCTGAATCCAAGAAATATCCTGATTTTAAATCACTTGGGCAAAGAAAGATATCATGAGATTCACATATTCATCCAACTCTTTTCGGGCTTCAACAAGCTGTGCAGTGGACTCAGAAGTAGATTTAAGAGCAATGTTGGCATTCCCTTCAGCAAGTACAGCCCTCTCGTCAGCCTCTACCAGTCAGGCCTTCAATCTAGCATTCTCCTTTTTCAACTCAATCTTTTCTTGTTCAAAGCAAGTATAAGATAACTTCAGCCCAGTGCTCTCTGACTTAGCATCCGCAACATGTTTTTTCAAAACTGTGTCTTCTTGACTATGAGAATTGAGCTCGGTATAATAGCGCTGTTGTAGTTCATCATGCAATTTCTTATAAGGTTCAGCATCACGGTGCACGGGGGCAAGTTTTGCTTGTGTGTTCTCAAGCTCTTTCTCCGCGGTATCTTTGGCCTTCAAGTCATATTCAGCCATTTGCTTCACATTATCCACATCCGCCAATAGATCGTCGATGATCATAGAAAGCTTTCGGGCGAATTTGCATGTTTCCTTGTATTGTTTACCCATAACGTCTATTTGGACTTTGACTTTTGTTGCCCCATCTGAAGGCACCGGCTAAAGGTTCAGAACAAAGTGCATGCTCCCAAAATGATAATCTGGAAACTATTTCCTCAAAATCTTTAGCTTAGCCTTAGTCTTAGAATCCTGTATTATGGGACTCGTTGTGGTAATGTCGATGTTTCGACGTTTGGCGGGAATGATCGTCGTGCTACTCTTACCCTTCTACTTGTCCATATCTTTTGTCTTATCTTTGAATTCAGAGTGTTTCCTCGACGACTTCACTTGATAGTGAGAGTCTTTCGGAGGGACTGGAGCTTTAGGAGGGTTTATCTCCTCTGGACTGGTTGTTATAACCCTTGTACTTCTATGAATCAAAGAGAGCTAGAGAGCGAGAGCAGGAAGATCGATGGTGCTGAGACTGACATGGCCTCCTATCATCTCTCCCGCGACTTTTTCGTCGATCGTGTTCAGTATCGGAGCTGTGTTGGGAAATGCTTGCATGAACATATCTGAGATCATATCTGTGGTAAGTCATCCCTCTTGCAACTCAATAGAAATCGATATTAGAGCCAAGAAGTAATGTAACACATGAAAGTTATGACGTGCAGTGTTAGTGTTGTATGTGTCCTAAGTGATCCCCCCGATGGATCGGTGCCCGGAGTAAGGCTTGTCTGTGTGGTCTCCACGGCTTTTACAACAGTAACGTCCTCTTTAGAGGTTGGGAAGAAAGAACCCATGCCAATGTCTTTGGAAGTATAAATCTTGTCAAGTAAAGGAAGATTATCCAAGTACCTGAATATGGAATCATCAAACTGGGACTCGCCAACATGACACCTAATTGGAAATGGTGTCTTTGGAGAAGGTTGTCTTTCTGAAACAGAAGCGTCTTTCATATGAGCATCCCGGAGTTTATCCCCAACTGGCCTGTTCAGAATTTCTTCATTTTGGATTTGAATTGGAGAGGGACTCTTTATAAAGGTGTCTGGATCTCGTACGGGAGTCGTCTCTTTATCTCCAGACTGTAGTACTTCCTCAGAACCCGAAGGTTCTTGGGCTTTGGAACTCTCTTTCTTCTCAACTGAAGTTATAACTTTCCTCTTGGCTGGGGGCACACTGCTGGTTTCCACACGTACAGGAAGAGCTGGAGCTAAACATACATGTGCATGCGCACGACCTCCATGGCCCATGCTTCAGTTTCCATCTAGGAGATGATTTCGATGTAGAAGCTCATCACTCTTCACTCGGATTCTTAACTGGCGATGAGTCAGAAAAGTTAGCACACTCATTACAACATTTGAAATGAAAGCGTCGGAATTTGAAGCTTAATTGATTGATGCCATCGTCTAGCACATCCGTTTGGTGTTTAATGATGAACCACTCGGCCTTATATTGCCTAAACTGCAATATCCTTCATTAAAAATATTCTTTTTTGGCACTGATTCGAAGTAGAGAAAAGAAGGTATCTCTTTCGAGCAATTTTGAAGTGGTAGTAGAAGTTTACATCTTCAACAGTGGGTTTCGTGTCCAGAATATCCATGTAAGCTACATACAAAATGTATAGATAAGAGTATGCCATAGGTTGGAGCTGCATTGGAGTGATCTGCATTCGTCTTAGAAAGTCAACGACAAATGGTGGGAATGGAGGAATAAATCCTACAATGTGCATCAATAAGCTAATTTCCATGTACTCCTCTGGAGGATTATGGGGTCTATCTGTACTACTCGCAACTCTGACCTCCTCCTTGAGAATCCCATGCTTCAAACATATAGTCTAAGCCTTGCTTAATCAATCGTCGAAGTCACATAATCACCGCATGCATCTAGAATGGTTACACTCTCAAACTCATCAGGAGCTCGATTGTCTCATATTCCCCTTCCTCTACCTCATCTACCGAGACTTCACCTCCAGATGATTCTGCATTCTCATGAATTTCTATCTCAAAATCCAAGCCAGTACCGACCTACTCCAGATTCTAATTTGAAGAAAGAGCTTCGAGATTGGGGTTACTAGATGATCCTGAAGCTGTACTCTTTTCTAATAATCTTGATGAGCGTCTTCCAGACATGTTTTCTATACTATCCAAGAGAAATCAAGGATTAGGGTGTAGATGCCCGTGTTCCCCCATATGTGTGTGTGAGCTAATATGTTCCAGTGTGTGCAGTGATGAAATGAGAAGATATAAAGTAAGAAGAAAAAAGCAAGCAATTAATTAGCATGTGCTGAATGATCGATCAGTCATCTGTTTACTAAGTCCAGAATGTCCGGTTTAGAGGGATCTATCATAACTGTCCGTGAATTCATGATTTGTGATTAACTTTGGTTGCATTATATGCAAGCATATATTACAGTTCGTGCCGCCAAAGTTCTCATTTTGATCAAGTTTAAGGGTATGTAGAAATGCATATGTTTCATGTCAAAGGTTAGTGGTCAGGTCAAGTATTCCTAAGCAATCACGGCGGATCAGGTCCTAGAACCGGATCGGGTTGAACGCACTTGACCCTACCTGAACTTGTTGAAGTTCCCACTTCCTCTCTAGTTACACATTCATGACTCTGCTCATAACCTTGACCCACTAACGCTAGTCCCTTCTGGTCCACCCTCTTACTTCTTCTTCAACTCCATTGAGAACCACATCCTTATCTCCTCCTTCCCATTGAATAAAGAAAGACGAATTCCGCACCATCAAGCGCCTCAATGCTGAGCACAGACTATCAGAACCGCCACTTAGAGGAGACATCGCCAGTGGCAGCGACAGGTCTGAGAGCCCCAGTATCAACATGACCGTTGGCAATAGCGGAGTTCAACGTGAAATTTGGATGAGATCTAGGCAAAGATAAAGGTCCAAAGCATAAATTAGCCGATGCCAAATTTCCTTCCTATGAATTAAATCAGAAGTTGGAGTAAGTTCATGGAATTTTGAAACTAGGGTTTTATGATTTTATCTCGAAAGCAACAGTAAAAATGAGAATCAAAAAGAGGGCGCTACTTTATATATAGATCGCTAATGGTCATTCATATTCCACCAATTAGATGGCCCAATCGGGCCTCCAAGACAATGGTTGAGGTAATCATAAGCCTCATGGCTCGAGGGAGAAGCAGATCAAGTATACCCAATCTGACCTGCTATAGAATCTCTAGCTCAGTAAGTTGAACGTGAGGCTAGGCAATGTTAGAAACGGGATGGATTGAAAAAGAATTTTCAGGTTCCGTGTATGCACATAAAGAAGGGTTAATGAAGTACAATGTGCCAATCAGATGACTTTTATATCTTGACTCAACATAAGCCCAAGAATTTACCTGGTAACTTGCTGATATCCCTCTTGAAAGCCTCATCTTGTTGACTATAATGATGATGATCATGAGACAAATCTTGTATTTATACAAGAAATCAGGAGGCCAAAAGACACTACTACACAAAGTGATGCGACTTTACGGATAGATGCGACCACTGGTTACCACCAATTCAGGAACAGGCAGATTCACAGTTTCGATGCAGGTCTCATCCCTGATAAAACGTACTTCGAGAGGGGAAAACGTTTGCCTACTTTGTTACTATGTCACACAGTCCAGACGATCACTTATGGGTAACAGAGCTGAATCGGGTCGATGAAGGAGTCTCAAGTCAAGGAGGAAACTCGTGCATCGATGGATGCTGAATGAGACCGAAGCGGGTCAGAGGAGCTGTGATTCGACCCCTTCGCACACGAATGCCTTGGCTACAAAATATGATCAAAGGATCGGGCCAGGGGTTGCAATATCTGATCCCCTCGATGCATGAAGACAACGTGGCAAATCAATATCATCAAATCGGTTTGGTGCTCCCGCATATCTGATCCGGTTGGAACCATTTCAGCATGTTGTGATGTTGTTCGATTCTCCAGCCTACAAATGCGGGTCGGGGTACAAGTGGCATGACCCTCTTTAGATAAGCTTCCTTCACTTACCCAAGATCAATTCTTAGATTTCGTGGATCAGACCCACGTGGCATCCAACTCGCCTGCCTTCTAGGCATATAAATACACCTAAATATGACATTTTGAGGGATCTTTTGGCACTCTACACACTCAAGCTCCTCCATTATTGATATTTCTCCTTTTTATTCAGATTGCACTCTAGATTCCTGAGTATAATTTTACAAGAATCCAAGAGATAACTGATTGTACTTGTGAGATCGAGCGATTATTTACAATGTACTTATAATCCATGGATTAATCAAAGAACTGTAAAGTGGACGTAGGTTCGTTAACGCGTCGAACCACTATAAGTCTTGTGTGTCGACTGCTTTTTATCTATTTTGTAGATTATTACTCTCTACAGTTTCTAGTCAATTGAGTGTTAGTGCCACTTTTTGGTCTAACAATCAGGTTCCTAAAAATTCAAATTTAAAATTAATGGTTTTTCATATAAATAAATTTGGGTACCAAAGTATTCAATTGTAAGTTGTCCGAAATCCTTTGCTAGACCACACACAACTTCCAAAATTTGGATGCCAAGACTGGGCTAAAAAACAAGTTCGAAAGAGATAGAATTCAGGTTATTCCATGTCATTGTTGAAGTAAATTTTCATTGTCCCTTAGCTCAGAAGTTTGAGTTGGAGATCCATAAGTCCACAAGTATGATCTAAATTTTGTTTTATATTTTTTTGTTGATGATATTTCCTTTTAACACTACAACTGCATTTCTGTCATGTCTTGAGCTTTGTAGTTCGATTTGCAAAATTCAAGATATTACGAAAATAGATTGAAATCACTAAAATTTTGCATTTTATATTTTCTTTAGAATCAAAACTCTAACAGGTGAAAATTTGAAATACTTCTGAAGTATTATTTTAAAAAACGTTTTCAGAATTTTTGACATAGCTGTAGTATTTTGATCGTATTTTGAACACCGTTATTCCAAATTTTAATTCTTGAAGTTCTAAAAACAAGAAAATACCCCAAAGGACAAAATGAACAAAAAATTATCCTATAATTAATGGGGTAAAATTTTTGTCCAAAGGGAAAAGTTTTAGTGTAAACGGAGGAATTATAGTAGGCCCTTGAATTCCTCCCTTTACATTGCATTTTGTCCTTGAGGACAAATTTTTGCTTCTTTGTCAATGGAACATTTTTTTGTTCCTTTTGTCCTGGAGGGTAAAATTTCCTTCTAAAAAGCCAATGAACTATTCCATGTATTAACTCTTTTGAGTTTTTACAGATTTATTCTATAAAGTCCTGTATATCTGTACTTAACTCAGCATACTACTGGTAAACTATCTTTGTTTTACGTAAATAAGTTGTGGTAATCTCGCATAGCTTCTCCTTAACTTAGTAAGTTTGATTTTAAATGATATTTAATTGTTAACATATTTTAATATTGAGAAACTTAATGTTTTTAACTTAATTTGAATTTTTAGTTTAAAACTTTCAAATAATGGTTTCAAATGAACTATTTAGAAAATTGCCCTGAAATTTCGATAAACACTCGTTTACATCCTTGTGATTGATAAATGGTGATTGAAGATTCCCTTTTGCTCTTTTATTTGACGTAGACAATGTTGCCTTAATTGATATATTTGGATTTGTTAGAAAATTTTGTGTGAGTATGAGGGCTATACGACAAGTTGAAAGAAAAAAAAGTGCTTGAGGTATCATTTTTTAATGGAAGAGGCAACCAGAGTACAAGTGCTATTGCGTATCCTGTCATTGCATTCAACTGATTGACGTTTGAAATTGGTTTTAGACTTGCAGAAAAACCCTCTTATAATAAATTGGTCTTTAAATACTTTTAGTTTTAAAAAATATTCTTAATTGTTTGCTTAGAAAATAAATTTTTGACCAAGTATACCATTTTGGAACTTATCAAATTATTTGTAGATTTTGGGAGTGTGATGAGGAGTGATTACATTATATTTCATAATAAGAGGAAATATTATTTAAGATTTCATTAATCAAACAAATCTTATAATATTTTTTTAAATTAGTACTTTCATGAATCATGATCATTTCTTTCATCATCATCTTTGTCTTTACACCACTGTTTTATATAATGTGGAGAGTTTGATTTTTTTTCCTAAGCAAACAAATCTTATAATATTTTTAGTAAGTATTCACTCTCATTAACAAGTCCTCGCAGTTACGCATGAGTGAGTTACCTTAACCTATATTTATATGCTTCCATTATCATTTAGAAGTCCTCACGGTTTTGCATGGATGAAACTCATATAAGAGAAGGATAAAAGTCTATGTATTTTTCTAATCTCATTAAAAGGTCCTCATGGTTATGCATGGCTAGAAAACACTTGACAATTTTCAAGTTATAGTTAACCTCATTTAAACTTCCTCACGGTTATGTAAGGTTAGAAAGTTCTTAAAATGTTTTTAAAACTTGCTTAAATTTATATATAATATTTAATTGAAAATATTGGAAGTCTCACCCCTTTATTCGAAATGGACAGATTTTCTTCATTATATAAATTATATCGTAAACTTACCATCATTTTGAAAAGTGGAATATGCTTCTAATTAACGAGATATTTAGATTTATGTTTGATTAATTGAAATTTACGATACATATTTTCCCTCTTCATTTATTTTTTTTTGGTCAAAATTCATCACTATTTGACTTCTATTACTATTTTAATGCTAACAATAGGGGGAGAAACGTTAAATTTTTGATGAATGGGTAAAATTTTAAGAATGTTTTTATGATCCTAAATTCAAATTTAAATATTTTTTAAATGTAAAGTTTTTATCGAAATTAAAATTTGAAATTATTTTGAATGTTAAGGTTTCATTTTCAAATGTATGCACGTGTAAGCTGAATTCAATTGTAGGGGGAGCATCCATATAGGGGCAACACATCATGTTAAACACGTTTATTTAAACTACAAAATTTTAATATGTGTTTGTCATCATCTAAAGGAGGAGACCGTTGAGTTTATTAATACGAAATTCTTGATGATAATAAGCATGCACACACATACATATTCGATAAATGTGTTTGTTAATGTACTATTCTATTTTACACAAATACTAAATACATATTTGCAAGAATAAAATATTCAAACTCAAAATTTTAATTTTGAACATACATTTTACTCAACGAATATATTATTACGTTCTTGAAAAGTACACATTTTATACTCACTATTTTACAATTCACAATCACTATACAAACCTTCATATTTAAACTTTCTCGTCCTCAATATATTCTTATAAAATATTTGCTCACAGCCATTTGAATTATGCAATTACGTGCTCCAAAATTTGTCCAGTTGTCAGTTAAACTTGTCAAATAAAAAAACGTAGTAAACTGAAAAAGAAACAATTAAATATAATGTTTAAGCTCAATTTATATTGCCCCGGTATTTGGGGTTTCTCTTCATGTTTCTAAATAGGGACATATATGCACATATTTGTATGTGAGTGCTCAAACAATTTATGATATTTACAATGATTCGTTGTAAATACTACAAGAACAAGCATGGTATCACCATTACATACATCTACATGGGTCAGCCAAGTGGCTCAACTCAGTACAAGTGAGCGAGGTCAAATTCAAGGTAAGGTCAAAGCCAAATACAAAATATTGTCAAAGAGCATGAAGCACAAATCAAACTGGTCATAAACTATTCAGCAAATGCAAACAATCTCTAGTAGAAAAACAAGCACAAGTCAAAACAGGCCCGACAAGTGCATAAATGTCAAAGCTCAAAACAAGTTCCAAAAAAAAAAAGGTAGTGGTCAGGTGCATGGTTCAAACATGGTGCACAAAGTTAGGTGCAGAGATCTAGTCAAGTAATGGCACAAATTAAAAAATGTCCAAGAAGAAAAAAAAAGTTCAACTTAGATCTAATAAATGAAGTTCAAAGTGCAGCTCAAGTGCTTAAAGAATGAACATGAGTTCAAATTTCAAAATTTACATAGGCTTCAACAATAACGAAAATGCACAAAAGTAAAATTTAAGTTCATAGGAAAGTTTACAAACCTAGTGCAAAGTCAGGTGCAGGCAAGTTTACAAGCATAGGGTAATCATGAAGTAGCAGTTCAAGAAGGTCCACAGTAAAGCATGGACAGAAAGGAGTGCAAACATCAAAGTGCACATGAGAATAAGGTATTTTAGTCTCAACAAAATCAAAGCAACGATGCATGATATATATATATATATATAAAGAAACAAGAGTAGTACGTGTTTAAGAAACAACCAAGTAAACACATAGGAATAAAAAGAAAAATCATAGCAGTAAGGTAAAGATTAGTTCGATCGAAGAAAACATGGCAGTAAAAAAGTTCAACACCATTAATAAATTCAAATTATTATTAAACAAGTAAATAATCTAGAGCAAGCAACTAAGGAGCCCAAAACCGAAAGTTAAAGTCCAAATCGAAATATAAAGGAACAAAGAATTCATGAAAAATATACGATACCCGTCCAAGTCAAAGAAATTAAAGATATATACAAATTTAAAATCCTATATAAAATCATTAATCATCATTGACAAAAGATTGAAGAAGTCATGAGATTACCCACCTCGAGACCTACACTAACAAAGAGTACTACAAATTATTACCATCTTGTAGTGTAGAGAATATAGCATTTTAGGTGTGATCATCCGTAAGCCTTGTTTTAAACAAGTATCGAATATGTCAATTGGAAGCTCTAATTTTTCCTTTTCTTTTCCTATAAGGATCGACATACTTGGTTCAAGTTTAATACAAAACTACGGTGGCTAAGGATGTATCAAAATAAAATGTATAACATCATAAAATACTACGCACCACAAAAAATAATGCATATATATACAGAAACAGTGGAAGTACAACATGTAAGTACTACATGAGAAACTGGTTCTTAGGAACCATATATATAACATGTCCCAATAAAGAATATACACAGGAGTACGACAAAAGAGTCTACACAAATATGCACTAATATCAAAATAGGATAGCTTGTAGTTGAAGCAAACATAGCAGGAATCAATTGCTAGTGACTAACTTGAAATGACTTAGTCTGACCCAAGAACATAAAAATACACAGGTTAGTCTAACTTAAACAAGATAGGTGAAGGATAATGAGACAAAAGGGGTAATTCTTCTTAATAGAGAAGAATAATATAAGTGCAAACATAACATGATATGCATGAGGTACGTTCATCTAAACCACAAATATTTTTTTCATATATAAGGAAGCAACACTAAAACTTATGTTTCCATTGACATAAGTTACCAAATTTTTAAGGCTATGGTTTATAGAATCTCACATCATATAAATGCAAGATGGAAACCCCAAAATCACGATCTATAGAAATCATTAGGAGTTCAAAACCTTCAAAATGTAATCATCAAATTTAAATCCACAAATAGCACTAAGGCTATGCATATAAACCAAACATCAACAAAATGGTGAAAACAAATGGAAATCTATAAATTCTAGAAATTAAAGATAACAAAATCTAGAAAATAATTCAAAATTGGATCCCATAAATGGAAATCATAAGCTACGCCGCACATGCATCACACATATAGCCGAAACTTGCCAAGTACTATTGCACAAATTTGGTGCCTAACACTTGAACTGAAGGTCCATATAAATTCCCCAAATCCATAACACAAATGGCTTGAAAGCCAAACATTAACGGTCCGAAAGCCAAATATTAGCAATATAGATTACCCTAAGATCCACATAATGTGTTACAAGCTACTAAATAGTAACACGAATAACGACAATATGGCATCTATACCATATGTTCTCACTTATTAGTTTACTACAAGTTAGTAAATTCCACACTCGTATAGCTTCAATCAAAAAGTTCAGAATTAACCGGTACAGTAATCGATATGTCTCATACCACATGTTTATCATATCGTTTAAATCATTTCTTATACCACATGTTTTATCATATCGTTTAAATCACTTCTTTGTTCTCTTGAAGTGTGCAAAAATGTGTGTTTTTATAATAAATATATATAATTTGAGAAATTGATTTTCGAAATATTTAAGTAATTTTTTCTTTTAAAATCTATTTATAATAGAGGTTATTTATATAAAACTAGCTTTTGAAATCATTTTATTTTTAAAAAACCATTTGTAATATATTTCAAAAGCTGGCTTCGTATTCAAAATTCTTTTATGAACGATTTATAAAATACGTGCATGAAATCATTAATTTCAAACAAAAATTCAATAAAATCAGGATATTAGAGCTTATATAAAAACTATCAATCCATAACTTAAACTGACATTAATATCGATTCAGGAATTATCCTTTTAGAATCAGATTAAAACAATGCATATAATTACAAAACATAGTAGTAAGAAAACATAAAAGCAATGCACCAAAAATACAAGAAAAAGGCTCGATTGGGAGCATAAAAATTACACACACTTGGGTCGAACTTCATATGGTCACCTACCGACCTAGGGTCGACCAGCCTTTCCCAGGTCGATCGCTAATTGAACACTATGGGTTGCTTGGTGACCTAAGTTACTCGATTTCCTACAAGAAAATTTTCCTTCTTCAATTCAAACTTTGAGCAACAATTCGATATAGTTTCATATCAAACTTTGGCTTGATTTCAATCATGCAAGCAAAGAAATATTAGGTAAATAGTTTGAAACAATTTTAACGTGAATTCGGCACAAAACAACAAATCAATTAGCTTAGAAAGATGGACACACAACATATAGTTACTGTAAACTTAAGAAGGTCAAATTTTTCTTACAGTAAACCAAAAACATCAATAGAAAACAGAAATTACAGGAATGCAAATTTGTAAGCTTGAAGTGTGAGTTACTACTCACCTTTAGGTGATTAGTAGTGATTTAAAGAGAACTGGGTTACAAAGTTGAGAATTTTTCTCCGAAATGACTTTAGATATCTGTTTGATTCAAAAATATAGACATGCAAAATAAAGAAGGAAAAGTTGCGGGGAAGTCTTTCTCAAATCCAACAAATTGTTAAACAAATTACTGGTTTAGTAGGACTACTTATTAGAGTTAGTCTTAGCATACTTTCTTTTGATTTTGATTTAGAAATGGCTTTGATTTTGCAAATTGGAGAGGAGGGTTTTAATATATCTAGTTCTCTAATTTATAAAGAAGAAGAAAAAGAGTTGGAGGAACAAAGGTACCTACTCGACAGTTTCTTTTCTGCCTAATCAAAAACTAAGCATTTGTGTTTGGGTTTGAACTCAAAACCCACCCTATAAGGCTGAGTTTTACTAGTTTAAGTTAATTAAATCATTAAATTTTCAATTAACACATGTTTTCACTCTTTTTATTGCATGCTATACCAAATTGTTTACATTTTACAAGTTCTAACTCTGTAAGCTTGTTAAGCAGCATATTGAAGATTATTTTAAACAAGTAAATAAAATTTCTAAAATATAAGCAAAACTTAAATTTACATTTTTTAATTAAATTCTTCATTGAACATTCCTTTTATTTATACTAACATTTTAACATCAAAATTATGCAAAATCTACTCACTTGTTTCAAACAACTTAATAAACCAGGAAAAAATATTTTTGCACTTAAACATTGATTCTTAACAACATTTCACATTATTTATTTTCAATTATACCTAATTTAAATTAATTACTTCTTTAACAATCCAAAATTATTGTTTAGCAATAACTACAAAAATATTGTATTTTATCAAGTAAATTCTTTTATACTCATTTTAACACAAACCAATCATAATAAAGTTTTTTAAAACTTTATTTTCTTCTAATTTACATTTATCAATGTTGAATTAAATTCTTTTATCACTTTGTTTAAATCCAAATTACCAATAAATTAGTATAATTTCTTCTTATTAACTCATAACCCATTTGTTTATTCAACATAAACAATTATGTACATCTTCCCCGTATAATATATTTATTTTCTTTGTTATAAAATTATAATCATTGTTATAATTCATTTATACAGGTAATCACAAAAGCATGGATATCACAGACTCCTCTGTAAAAACTACGTTCTAGTAATTCCTAGGTAAGAGTTGTATTCAGCACAATTTATTTCATTTGAAATAGAAAATAGATAAGCTTGATTTCAGAATACCTACCCTCAATCAATAGAAGATAGAGAACCTGGACATGTTCGCTCGATAAATTCTTTGTTTTGCATGTACATTCCTTAGGGTTAGCGGACCATTGAATCTTTACGAGCGGAACATCTTTATTTCGAAGGTGCTTAACCTCCAAAGCAAACATTTGAATGGGATGGTGCACGATAGGTAAGTCATATGAGATCTCAAGCTCTTGCAAAAACATGAGGACCAACAATTGAATCTTAATCAAAAGACACTTCAAAAATTAAGATATGTGAAATACATTATGAATGCCATAAAACTTAGCTGGGAGTAATACTTGAAAGCAATTATGCCAGTATGTTCAATAACGTCGGGTAAGTTAGCACATCTGTTGATAGTTCAAGATCTTCGAGAAAAAGGCAATGGAGCAAGCTACATACAGCTCCAAAATGGATTTCTGTTTCAAACAAAACAGCTAAAGCCGAGTTCGATCAACTCTCAAGCCCTTTCATTTCCAAAGGATGATCCTATATGTCTAGGAGCTAACTTCCCGGTTTGACTACACAAAACCCCTTCAAAAAAGATACATAAATAAACATAAGATCCTTAATAAAGAACTCTAATAGTTTCCTATGGTTGTCAACATAGGGCTTCTGCCTACTTTGAGATTCTTTCATTCTCTTCTAATAAGAACAATCTTCTCAGAAGATTCAAAAAGAGCCATGGCATAAAATCAACTTCTCCTTGGACTACAACTAACAAGATGGTGATCGACATGGTCTTTCATATAAGGCTTCGAAAGGAGCTAACCAATTTTAGATTGAAAACTGTTATTGTCAACGAACTCAATAAGAGGTAGGTAGTCTTCCTAATTACCACTAAAATCAAGAATAAATACACGAAGGAGATATTGCATAATACGGTTCACCCGCTTAATAAGTCCTTTGGAATATGGATGATAAGCTATGCTGAAATCAAGCTTTATACCCAAAACTTTCTGAAGACTCTGCCATATTCATTGGTGAAAAGCAGATATCTATCACAAATGATAGAACTAGGATCACCATGAAGTCTCATGAATTCCTTAATATTAAGACTAGACATATGAGTTGCTGTCCTATTAGACTTGATAGGAACAAAGTAAGCTAACTTTGTCAAATAGTCAACTATCACCGACACACTACAATGGCTGGATCTTTAACGAAAAAGACCATCAATAAAATTCAAAGAGACTTGATACTATTTCCGAAACAGGACCACAAGAGGCTGCAAAAGACCACTAGGATGCTGATGCTCGGCTTTGATAAGTTGATAAGTTAGGCAATTGCTCGCATAACTCGCCATATCACGCTTTATTTCTTCCCAATAGTATAAACGTCTCATACTTGCATACATCTTACTACTACGGGATAGGTAGTACACCTAAAACGGTGGCATTCATCAAGAATGTCTCTTCTAATATTAGCAACATTAGGCATAATTGACCTACCCTTAATATGAACATGCACATGTTCTTTAACACTAAAGTCCTTTAGCTTATCACCACGGGATTTCGATTTACAAAGCGGAATGCAATGGATATGATCTGGATCTTGTCTTTAAGTAGCAATAATGAAATCCAATAAACTGGTACAAACTTCCATGCTAAATAATAGAATAGGAGAATCATATATTGGAGAACGATCGCGAATGTCACAAAGAGATCAAGTTTCCAATATATTCCACTCAGCTAACATCATGGAAACCACAACTTGTTGTTTGTGACTTAATGCATCTGCTACTCGATTCTCTATTCTAAGAGAATATTGGATATCGAAATCATAAGAAGCAAAAAGCTTAATCCAACTCCATTGCCGCATATTAAGCTCCTCCTAAATGAATAGATATTTAAAAGATTTTTGGCTAGTGTAACGGAATAATCGGCTGCCCAAAAGATAATGTCGCTATGCCGGTCAATTCGAGATCATGAGTGGCATATCAAATCCCGTTCAGACGTAATTTACTAGAAGTGCAACTACTCGATCCTTCTGCATAACAAGACACTGAGACCTTATCTACTGGTGTCGATATAAATAACAAGATCTTGATTCTCTTCGGGAATCACAAAGATAGGAGCATGAGTAAGAAGTCCTTTCAAATTACAAAAAGAGGATTCACACCTATTAGAGCATTTAAAGTGAACTCCTTTCCTCGCAAGGCTGTAAGAGGTAGGAAGATGCAATAGAAATATTTAATGAATCAACTGTAATAACCTGCCAATTAAAGGAAACTGTATATCCTCAAAATATTCTCGGGCTTTTTTCAATTTTGAATAGCTTCTATCTTTAATGGATTGACAGAAATGCCATCAGAAGAAATAATATGGCCAAGAAATTTCATGTTCTTCTCCCAAAAATGACAATTGGAGAATTTGGCTTCAAGCTGATTTTGATGAAAAGTTCTTAGGACAGTTCTCAAATGCCAAGCAAGATCGGATTATATTTGGAATAAACAAGGATATCATTAATGAGAAAAAAACAAATTTATCAAGATATTCCCCGAATACTCAATTTTTGAGATCAACAAAATATGAAGGAGCGTTAATCAAACCGAACAACATCATGAGCCACTCACATGATCCATAACGAGTGTGGAACGTAGTATAAGGAATGTTAACCTTCGCAACTCATAGCGAATAAAAACCGATGGCAAGATCAAGTTGAGAGGAAACTTTAGCATCACATAATTGATTGAGGATATCATCGATCCTAGGCAAGAGACACTTATTATTGGTAGCCAGTTCGTTATGATTGCTATAGTTGATGCAAATTACAGAAGTAGCATCAGATTTCATTACAAACAGACCGTGACTCCCTATGGAGATGAACTAGATTGGATGGAATTCTTAGCTTCTAATTTCAAGAACTTCTTCTTAAATTTTTCATTCTCCTTTATGGACATACTTATGGGAGGATGACTAACAAATTGAGTACTAGGACTGGGACCAATGTGTAATTCAATTGCTCACTTTGGTGGAAAACTCGAAATAGGCTTAAAGACATGAGAAAATTCACATACAACTGGGATTCAAGATATGACATAATCATATCGAGATTTAAGGGAAAATAAACAAGTTTCAAGATCATGATAAGCGTCTTGAAAAACAATAGATAACTAATTTCCAAAATGGGGATGATTAAGATATAAAAACCTTTCGGGTCATAAGATTTGGGCTTCATAATGAATGAGTTAATCCATCCCCAAAGTCATATCAGATCCAAAATACTGAATAACATGTAAATTCACACAACAAGATTAACCGCAAAGAACAAACTTAACGTCTTCACAAAACATAATAAGTGTTGCAGACCCTATAATAGGATTCGTGGTATTCAAAGAAGACATAAGGTAAGACACGTCTAAAGGTTTATCATCAACAAGTTCCTTTAACATGAATGAATGCATCGCATCTGTATCGAAGAGAACTAAAATAAAATGATCACGAAATAAAATAAAAACTTCAAGAATAGAAGAGAAGGTAACTTCGGGATGAAAAGATCTACCCAAAGCATCCATAATGTTAAGCTTTCCAAATTTATAACATTAGAAGCAACATGGCATGATGAAGACAAGTTTCTTTCTTGCTTACGACACATGCAAGGCTTGGGACACTCTTTGACCAAATAATCACAAGATCCACAATTGTAACATCCCCTCTAACTTGAAGGTGTTGGGGCATTAAAATGAGAACTAGACCCAACTTGTTCCTTCTTCTTATTATCCTGAAAGGATTTGGATTTTCGAAAAGGAAACCTCTTTTATTCAGACTATTTAGAATCTTAATCTCATCACTACTAATATTCTCTTTTTCAAAAGCTTCAAGGTGAAGTGTTGCATCAACAAGTTCGTCAAAAGAAATCTTAACAGAAACATCAAAGGCTTCTACAAATATTTCTTTAAACTACAAACCAACTTCAAATTCTTCTTGTATGACATATTGAATTGCTCAATAACATATTTAGACAAGGATTCAAAAGATAAAACATACTAAAAAGATGAAGATTTTCCTTGTTTCAACTCAAGGAAAAGAAAGGCAAGAACGGCTTTCTCTGATTCAAGAATGAACAAAAGTTCAAATCGTTCCCTAAACTAATTCCTAGAGATAGTAGACTCATCAACATTAGCAATCATAAGATCATACCAATCAAATGCATGCTCCTGCAACATGTTAGAAAGATCCATACAGAATAATATGCGCTCATAAGTACACAACCAAGCTTGAACTTCTAATACACATTCTGAACATTGAAAGGCTCTAAGGTGCAAAAAGTCACTACAGATACATGCAATACAGACTTGCGAGGCAGAAATGAGCGAGTAGGAACTAGAGGCCAAGTACTATGAAATAGCTTTGTAAACCGATCTATAGATATATGAACTCCGTCCTGATGTGGGCCACCGGACTGCCCAGCACCGAAATGGTTACCTCTGCCTCTTCCAGCCATAATGTTCAAACGATAAGATAAAGATTATATACATCGGTATATTATCGCTAGTAGAATTTATTGCATGGAATATTGTATAATTAAATGCATTCCTAGACGTACACCCAAACCTATTTTCTACCCTAAAGGACTCAAAAAGCTTGGAGGATAATGATTAATTTCAACGATGATAAGAGATGTAGGTTGACACGAATGTTATCCTTTGATGAACTGTAACATATGTCCTTTTTGTATTCATCATATCTTGTTCTGAATTCTTCTTTTATACCACGTTGTGACACCCTACCTCAAGCCGTAATCTAACAAAGAGCACTACAGAGTAATACCATTTGCTCATGTAGAGAAAAGGGCTGTTTAGGAGTGATGTAACACCCCATAAAAGACATAAACATTAACAATAAATAACAATAGGCAATTTAATAATAAAGTTGGAAAATGAGATTTCTACAGCTTTAGGAATTTGGCTACGAAAATCTTTCATTTGGATTCATGGAAAAATTCTGAATCATTTTCATATATAATATGCTGAAAATGATGAAAATAAGAAGAAGTTACAAGTAAATGAAGTTGGACAGTAAAACGCATGTATATATATAATCAGATGAGTAATATATATATATATATATGCATATATATATATATCTAAAATATATTAAAAGAAATAAGGCAGAATTTTGATTTCAAACAGAGGATAAGATAGAAGGGACAGAAAATATTGTAACTAAGGAAAGAGATTAGCAAATAAAGTAACGTACTATTCAATTAAACACCTCAGTGCCACAAATCCCACAACAAAACCCTAGCCACTCTCTTTTATCTGTCTCTGTATTATCCTTCTGCTATTTCTGAATTCCGGAAAGGTTAGGAATTTCTCTTCTATTCCTCTAATCTCCATTCTTATCTTTTCTCTAATCTAAATTAATGAAGATTATAGTATGAATTCTGGAATTTAGTTTTATACATGCATAAGATTCTAAAGATGATTCTTTTATATATATATATATATTTATATATATATATATTAGAAGGATTGGAGCACATTTAACATGAAGGCTGAATCCAGATCTGAATCTACAACAAGAATTCTATTTGTTCTTACTTAGATCTGTGAGTGGAATATCTTGTTTCTTAGGCATATTCTATTTTTTTACTAGATTGACGCGCAAGAGGAATTGGCCACGATAACTGTAACACCCCGTGTATTTTATAACAGTGAAATTCACAAATTAAAGTATAATAAATTTCAAATCAAAGTATTAAGGGAAACGGGATATGCCATTGCGTTCGTCTCAGAAAAATACGCGAAATAGAGTCCGAGTTTTCGAAAAACGGAGCCCGTATGACCAAATTATGGCCCGATGAAGTTTCAGAAAATTCAAATTTCGAAAACAGATTTGAATTTCAGCCCAATCAGAGTAGGCGGGAAAATTCCCGCCCAAACCCACCAGGTCGACCTGGGGGTCGACCTGCCAGGCCAGGTCGACCTGGGAGTCGACCTAGGTGTCGACCTGCCCCAGGCAGGTCGACTCTAGAGTCGACCTGGGGGTCGACTGGGGAGTCGACCTGGCCCCTGAGCCAGGTCGAACCCAGCCCCCCCTGGCTGGCCTAGTCTGTGTTTGGTCGATTTTCTGAGCCTTGCCTTGTCACTAGGGCTAGGTGTCAGCTCCTGATTGGCCTCTCCTTTGAACGAATGGCTATTATTAAACCAAGCTTCATCGACGGTCTAAATCAACTCACAAACTCTATAAAAAGGACCTAAGACTAACCCTAATTCACCCAAACTAAAATGGAGATGAGACCGTCATGTTGCTGAGGAGAGACTAAGGATAGCCGTCAGAAATAGAGAGACAATTAGGAGAAAAATCAAAAGCTTAAAGCAACGTTAATCGAATCAAAGCAACGCCTACAACAAAGGATAGCATCTCCAAATTCAGAATTCAGATTCCTGAATTGAAGATTCGTCATACGTTGTAAGTAGACTGCTATTTCAATATGAATTAAATAATTGTGTTGATTTGTGTAAAGTAAGAAATGGAATTGTGGCGATAATAATCTATATTTGTACGTTGCTTTGATGCTAAACGATTTGGGAATATTATGGTATACGATTGGATATTTGCAAGTTTGCGATTTGCGTTGGAAGTTAACAACGAAATGGAATTGTGGCAATAATAACCTATATTTGTATGTTATTTTGATTCTAAACGATTTGGCAATGCTATGGTGTACGATTGGATTCATACAAGTATATGGTTTATGTTGACAACCACATGTTGTGGAATTTTAATTGGGATTCATGCAAGCATATGATTCATATTGAAAACTACATGTTTGTGGTAGTTATTTACAACACCCATTTGATAAATGCAAGTATATGATTCATGTTGAAAATAACAACTATATGTTGTAATAGTTTATTTGAAATTCATGCAAGTATATGATTTATTGTTATGCCAACACGATGTATAATTCTATGGTCATCTTTAGTGTAATTTGATCCACTTAAGTATTATGATTCATATGAAGGTTATGTTGGAATTGGCATCATAGTTCAAGTATAAAAATCATGATTTTGTGATAGTGACAAAAGCAAGCGTCTTTGTAAGCTTGTATTAATTTTATGAACATGACTAAACTATGTTTGTTATTATGCCTAGTTGGAAACATTTTTTTAGGCTTATGTTGTTATCATAATCATATGATAATATATGTGACACATAAGTTACATTGGAATTACATTAGAATTACATTCCACTTGCAAGTTTGCATAGATAGAATAAAAACCATGATTTAAGTTTAGGTATGTTTATGCTATAATTCTATAAATGGATTAAAAACCATGATTCATATAAGAATTAGGTTGGGATAATTCTAGTTGAACCATACTTTTGTATTAGTGACAAAAGTAAGTAACTTTTTGTTAGCATGTAGTGGTTTTATGAACATGATTAGTTTATATTATGCCAAAATAAAAATATAGGCTTATATTTCTAGTCAAGACCATGTGCCAATAATAATGATATCTAACTTAGTTAGATTCTTAATTTCAAGTTTACATGGTTAGTTGAACCTATAATTCATGTTTAAGTATTGTTTATGCCATAATCATATGAATAGAATGATTCATGTTTAAGTATTTTCTATGCCATAATCATATGAATAGAATGATTCATGTTTAAGTATTTTCTATGCCATAATCATATGAATAGAATAATTCATGTTTAAGTATTTTCTATGCCATAATCATATGAATAGAATAATTCGTGTTTAAGTACTGTTTATGCCATAATCATATGAATAGAATGATTCATGTTTGAGTATTGTTTATGCCACAATCATATGAATAGAATGATTCATGTTTAAGTATTTTCTATGCCATAATCATATGAATAGAATGATTCATGTTTGAGTATTGTTTATGCCACAATCATATGAATAGAATGATTCATGTTTAAGTATTTCCTATGCCATAATTATATGAATAGAATGATTCACGTTTAAGTATTGTTTATGCTATGATTATATGGATAAAATGATTCATGTTATGCCATGATTATATGATGTTACAATTACAAGTTCACATGTGCCTACTTTATGTTAATTGAATCGTTCGTTGCAAGTTCATGCGTTCACACTCCCCTCTTTAATGTTACCTGATAAACACCATGTTATAAGCCTCCCCTTTACATATGGCTAAATTGGGTTTAAGTGTTAAACCCAACACACCTTACATTGGAGCGAACATATAAAACAGCGGTAATGACGTTTGGGCTAAAATATAGAACATATGTGTTGGCATGTTTGACGCATGCCAACAACCTTGAAAAACAATTAAGTGGCATAAATAAATCTTAATCAATAAAGATGAATTTGAATAATGGGCCGCAAATATTTACATATAAAAAGAAAAGAGACAAAATATGTAAATGTAGAAAATACGATGTGTTTAACCCGAGGTTGGATTGAGTTATGATGTAAACCTGCCCGGAACCGCCCGGCTGTCCAGTAGTCACAACAATACCTATCCAATGTGGGTGGTTAAACACGGAGCCCAATAAGGACCCGAGGTTAGACTGAGTTGTGGCGTAAGACTGCCCGGACCCAACCGGCAACAGGCAGCCACAACAATACCTGTCTAATGTGAGAGGTCAAGGCTTTAATAAGACAATTAAGGCTGAGTCAGGATTGATAGGATTAAGTGAATTAAGACTTAATCAAAATAGAACATGCTAAACTAAACAGACTGATTGGGGGTTAGGTTTATAAAACACTTAACCAACTTAGTATGTTGGCTAGATATAGAAAACCTAGTAGCGGGGGACCCTTTTCAGCAGTAACCCTACAAGGTATCATGATACCCTGAAACTAGGCAGGGTGGGGCACGATTACTGGGCTGATTGTAAGAGGTCAAATCGACGGCGGTGGTGCAGCAGTGTAGGTTCTAACGGGGTGCGGGCGTGCACACACTCCGGCGCAGAAAAATAAGGCACTGGGCACCAGTAGCATACCTGTGCATTCTAGGATTGTGTCGGGCCGCCACCATGGGACTTGATACACCCCATGGTGGGACCAGCATAGGTAACTACAACAACGGGGGCCGTAAGACACATGTAACTATGCGAGTAGGAGCCGATCATCAGAAAAAGGATCACTTCACCCTGATTATGGGGTGCCTGTTGGGAACTAGTTTATATGGGTACAGAGATTAATATGGGGTACGATAGTATATTCGACCCTAGACAACTTAACTTAGTTTATGGTGCTTTCCCATTTCTAGTTTATACTTATCATACCCAGTTCTTTATTCATAGACTGAATAGTCCTAGACGTACTCAGGCTTTACGTCTGACTCTACTTTTCTTTCGTCTTCTTTTCTTCCGTTTCCCCCCCCCCCCAAGTCCACAGGGAGGGAATACCGCAGCTTAACCAGCCTTCATATCCAGCTTAAAGAGAAAGAATGCATTGCTTGGATCTTTTCGTTTCAGACTATGGCTTTGGACAGCAATTATGGGACTTTTGCAGTTTATTTATGTTTTCTTTATGCTTCTTTAAATAATGTAATCAAGACAGTTATGATTTTGGAAGTATTGTAAGACAATTATGGCATGGTTTGTGTAACACGTATTTTGATGAAATAAAAGTTGTTGTTTTCCGCTGTTCAAAAATATGTGTTCTTATATCTGTCTTGTATATCTGTGACTTATACTTATAAAACCTCCACCAAAATTAGGGAATTCCCTTTGAGAGTGACCCTAACGGAGGTGGGGTGTTTCAATAACATTAATACAAAATACCCCCAAATCCTCTATTCTATGTTCGCGTAAGAATTGTCAATATTTCGATTTGTGTATTTTGGATCTTAATATTGAATTAAGAATAAAAGGGTGTTCTGGTTCTACTTTATATAACTCATGCTTATGTTAGCATTTGATTGTAACCTAAAAGGGTTTAAATTTGGTTTGTTCCATGATTTTATTAGGTTTGGGTTCTATTTTGAATCCAAACGTATTCAAACTTGAAATATATTAAATGCAAACGTTTTTATGTGCAATACACCAAAAAGAGGCAAATTAGATAAAGTAGAGTTTATAAATATACATGTATATATTATATGTGTACGTTAAACTTTATTCTTAATCCATTATTTAAATCATTCTAATAAGCTTAGGATGTAAGTTGAAATTTGTATGCATGTATATTTCCATACACTACTATCTCTTATTGTGTTATTATGCCATCATGCCTAGAATGTAGCGGTCAAAATATGGAAAATTAACTTGTATGTCTTAATTTAGACAAGTTGACAATTTTTATCTCGTTAGAACATTCTTTTTTTCAAACGAACATTTACGTTATTTATGCGTTATAATTATTATACTTATATAAACACAACGTAATTAACATAATATTAACGTAATAAATATGATTAGGATAGAATTTGAATTTGAAAGGTCCTCACTTAAATATTGATTGCTTGTGTGTGTGTATAGAATGCTTTTACATATATTAATAGTGGCACACATACATGAGGTTAGTTGCTATTTGAGGTAAAAGACTGCCTACAACCGACCGACAAATCTAGCGACCACAAGTAGGCCCAACAAATGCGAGAGGTCTAGGTGCCATGGGCCATTCAAACTTAGTACACTATGACACGAGGTTAAACCTACTTGTAGTGGAAGCCTTCCCGGAACCTCCCAACATATACAACATCTATAGGTATACGGTTTAATGTGAAAGGCATATTGTGTCTATATAACTATATATAACTATATATATAAGTCTATTGCTTTTGAAAATAGGTAGGTTTACTACACCTTGAGAAGGTCTTAAGTGGCCAAATCTCTTCTTATCTAATTTAGGTCTTAAGTGGTTAGGACTAGGGTCCCTTTGAAGGTTTATTTCTTGGAGAGGAACCAAAGTCGTGGGGCTCACCCTTATTAGATTCGAAGTAAGCCTATGGGTCCTCCTACTATAAAAGTGGCTAAGCATAAGTGATAATAGAGTAGGATAGTTCATGGGGATATCCACTTCCTCTAGAAGCTTATAAGGGCTCAACTAGGGATAGGGTTGGTATACAAAAGATATGTGGCCATTGCATGCTCACCAACTGTCTAAGGGAAGTCTTAAGCGACGTAAGTGTTCTACCATAATATCAGTTAAGTAGTAATGTTCGCAATACTACTTCTCATATTACAATTGAGAGTATGGACTCAAGAACGTTGACGTAATAGGACTGGGTCTTAAGGGGCTAGGGTCCGCCTCAGGGTTATAAGATATCTTAGGAATCCAACTTTATTAGAGCCATAAGTGACCAACAATGCCTACCTCGTTGGGTCTTTACCCTAAAAACAATAATGAGCAATTGACTTGGATATCCACCTCATTAGTTAGATACTTGGTGTTTGTGTGAATGTTGTGTGTTGCGTGGACATACCTTGACATATGTAACCAGCTAAAAATATAGGGTATGGACTTTAAGTAAACACCATATTTTAGTCACACGGAACCTTATGTTTTGACCACTCTTCTTAACATATCAAACAGGTATCTATATAGGGTAAATCCATGGATGAAGTCATGGTAGGAGCTGAAGACGAAAAAAAGTTGTTATGATATTATTAGTTTTTATTGCTGTACTTCTAATGGAAACTGTTTGAATAAAAAATGGTTCAAACACTAAAGATGTGAAATCACATTTAACGTCCTAGAATTTATGTGGTTTAATAATTAATTTATTTAATTATTTTAATACATTAGTTTAATAATATAAATGGTTTAATTCAAATTTTTTGAATATTTAATAAAAATATATAATGAAATAATAATAATTGTAATTCTGAAATGATCGGAATCAGTTGATTTTACAATATGGTGTAAATTCGATTTTTTAAGATATTTAATTGAGTCATATTCAAATTATAATAATGAATATATTATTTAAATGACAGTTGAACATATAAATTACAATTTAATTAAAATCGAGCCCGTAAATGTCGCAGTAGTTCACAATATTGAATTTTGAACTTCAATTGAGTGTACATAATCCATTTTAAGTTGGAATTCTGTGAAACAAGAAACGTTCGAGTCTGTTGAGCTATATTTTTATAGTGAAAGAGAAAAATGGAGATTTCGCTTTATAGATGGTAAGTTATGTCCAAATCAAATTTTCAATTAGTCGCTATGGATTCGTTTATAAACCATAACAATTATTTAATTATAATTAAATATCGGTTTCGAGTTTGGACGAGATTTGTGAGATGTATACTTAATTTAATTTATAGAATTTTACTGTAATTTCTATTTTTGAAAATAAACAACTTTTATTTTGGAGTATTTTACACCCTAAATCAGTAGTTTGAGAGTTCACAGAATAAGCCAACTTGTCTATATTATTATATTTTTGGCATCGTGACTCATTACTTGACCTAACAGTATTTTTGGTTTTATCGATAATGGTCCATAACGTGATGGGTACATTATTACTTAGCTATAAAGTCATAGTTTGATTTATATATATTTCTTTTGTCAGTACCCATCAATTTCTCTCTTTTCACCCTGCATACAAACTTAGCAATTAAGTATAGTACGAACTTTCACTTGTACATTACTAGACACTGAGCACCAAAATTAGCAATTAAGTGAACCACCCGAAATAGCTACTGGCAACCTCGAAGAAAGCACCATCCGCACATGCCTAGGAAATTAGCGTGCCCAGTTATTCCTTAACAACTAAGTCCCCCTTTTATATATATATATATAAGCTTCTTGTCTATGTGTTCTTTTCATCTTCTAAAAGCCGCACCAACATTCCTCTTTAACAAATAGAACTGCAAGTTTTGAAGATTAAATAAATTTCCTTAAATCACCAAATGAATACGTGAGTGATCCGAACAATTTCCTTTCAGTCTCATACATATCTAAATGGGTTTGAACCCGTTTTGTTCACCTACATTCAGAACGTGAGCTAAGGCTTTGTAACATGGAAACATAAGGGGGTGGGAACGTTTGCAAGGTGCAAACAACATGTACAAGAGGAGTTAAATCGCAAATTTCATACAGCGTGGTGGAGAGAGGATGAAGCCGAAGTCTGTGATGCCTGGGGGAATACTCATGATATTACCATCATGTTTTACAACATACTGGTATCAAAGTGGACATGAAGGGAGGGGTCAAGCTTGGTAAGTTGATGATGTAGTGGGCGGAAGCAGTTTGCATTGGAAATAAATAAACATAGGAGTGTTTAAACTGGAAAAAAGAAATGGACATTACGAGTGGGTGTAATGGTGTATGACACATTCTGAGCAACCATGTGCTCAAATGCATAGGTGGGTTTTTTAGTGCGATGGATATACTGGAGGAGTTAAAGGTGGGTAAGGATGCTTGTGTAGGAAGATAGAGCATGTTAGCATTGAATGAACCAGTATGTGTCGCTGTAAACATAATATAATATAAGGTTCCGGATTCACGTGAGTATGCGATAGACGTGGTACACTGTGCGAGGTATGGCTCGAAGTCGGACCTGATAATGTTCCAGTGTGGGATGCCTGATGTTAGTTGTAGTAGGATACTATGCGTGAAGAGGTGGAGTTTTTTTTTTGTAAAGGAGTTATAGTGGAGAGCGGAAATTTACTTCAGGGGAGGAGAACGCTACAGTTATGGGTTTTTGTGGAGGATGGACCAAGTTATTAGGTCCATATAGATAAAATAAATATAAGAAGTAAAAGCAAAAAATCATTCGGGCATGAATTTGCAGAGGACTATCCTTGCTTTTGCACAGGTGTGATTTCGGGTGGGCCGAGATAAAGGGGTAAGCCCATATTTTGTTTAAAAGTTTAACTTAACTAATGTATTAACTTCAAAAACTAATATCTTATCCATACGTGATCCAATTTTGATGAAACAAGATATGTTGGGATTGTATGAAAGGTGGCTACACAATCGAACTAGTTTAAAGAGATTTGGTGATCGTTTCAATTTATGGTGGAATTAAACGATACAACCAACCGAACGTCATTTGTTATTTAATCGTTAATGACTAAGGTGAGTAAACTCACTAACTCTGTCCAATTTTATAAGTTTATAAACGTTATTTAATATTGATAAAAATGATTGAATGATGTGTGTGATGGTTGTTTAGATGATTTGCTAATAAATTGGTTAAAATAATACGTATAGTTATTTATACAAATCGTTAGTTATATATGGATTATATTTATTATTTATTTCATATTAACAAGAAATAACTGTTGATTAACATCTGTGGATGCAGGGAAATAGGTTGGAGGGATCCAACTAGATTGCTCAACAATTATATTGTTGTTTTTCATATATTGTATTATTTGATGTGACCAATAATCTATGGTTGATTATTATGTATATGGAATGTTTTTAAAACAACATTAATCGGTAGTAATTACCGTAAAATATATTTGAATATATTGGAAAAAAAACTGGGGTTTTAAAAAGGAATTTCTATTTTTAAATAGAAATGGAATTTTGATTAGTTAGAATATAATAACTTGTTTTTTATTATATAAAACCAAGTAAATTTGATTTATAAACGAAGCAAAAATTATTATTATTAAATTGTTTTAAAAAATATAAATTCAAGAAAAGAATTTATTTAAAAAGGAAAATATAATTCGTTTAGAAAGAAAACGATGAAATTATTTCGATATTCGAAATGGGAATAAAATTGAAACAAATCAATAAGGATTTGTAATTTAAAATTCGATGATGTCAAATGTTATTAAAATGATTTATTCTTATGAATTATATATTATGTAATTCATTGATTGGCAAGATAGTTAATATTTGCTTTAAAACAAATAATTAGTGATTAAATAGGTAATCGAGATTAAGTTATAAACTTGATATTTATTTAACAGGAAGTTGATTTATAAATGGAGCATATGGAGTGAAATGAGAATATGAATTTATAAAAGAACTAGATAGATAGGATTTTAAAATGTAATGGAAATATTTATTTAAATCAAGATTTGATTTAATAAAATGATTTTTTTTCCTGTAAAGAAGTAATATTCACATTTTAAGTGAAAAATGATTTAAAAGCAAACGTTTTGCAGATTTAAATGGAGATAGGAAATTTGAAACTAACTAGAGACTAGTTAAGTTGAATGGCTTTCTGGGTATTGATCTGATGTTGGTTTCGGCCTTCGGGGTTTATACTTAGGGAATTGTTCTCTTACTAATTTACAGTTAGTGACTAATGGATAGAGAAGAGTAATGGTGCGCGATAAGAAATGGAAATGTTTTTCGATATTGATAAGATATATTTTCTGAAATACAGAAAATAAATAGTTTAAATTAAATGGAATGTTTTCCAAGGATTAGGAGGAGCCAAACGAGTTAGAGAAATATTTGGGTAAATATATTGAAAGGAAATTTGGAAATGAATAATTTAATTATAAGTTAAATTAAAGGGGATCAGTGTTGATTGATTGGTAAGATTTCCATTTGAGAATACAACCGTTGTTTGTACACATGTTCTTCTTTGATAGTTAAATAACCAACTATCAAGTTTTTGACTATTTCCATTGTTAATACGGAGAGACCGGGATCAGATTTATTATCCAAAAACTCCTTCGTATGGGTATTATCGTTTCGAATCAAATATATCGAAGACAGTTGAAGACGAAGTTTATGCAAGGGTTATTCTGGCGATCCTATGTAGAAATTGCCTAAGATGGATTTACAGAATAATTCCTTCGGTTTGTCTAGTCCCAGGACAATGTATATGGACGAATGTCTGACAGAGTATATCTAATAGATCGCGTAAGTTGATTGCTTCAAACGTATATATGTTGGTGGCGGAGAATTCATTTCTCTTGGCTTATACTAGTAGTATTTTTTGGGAAATCAATTTGTGATTTAATGGGTATGGTGATGTGGCATTCAAAATTAATAAATGAGTGATCTGTTAAAAGATACATTATGACCTCAAGCCTCATCAACTGGAAAATAACAAAAAATCGGGCAAGCAGCATGGCTAAGTGGGTCGCGCCCAATTAGGGTATACTGTCACCATATAGAGAATATTCATATTTGTTACTTCTTTCGCTTCTGTATCTCCCGAGAACGGTTATGTTGGTATACCAACCATAAGGTGATAATATATTCGAAACATTCAAGCAAAATGAATGGTCGGTCATGTGTGGCCGAGTTACAAGATGTTCTTGTTGTACTCCAGTGTATTGCTTCTAGAGTACACTAATCGGAAGGTGGTTCCATACCTTGTCAGAGTTGGAAATCCATTACTCAATAAGAATTGTATATTATATATATAGTGCCTGAGATGAAAGCGTTCTATTAGATTGCTATTTACTTGATTTAGACATTATTATAATATTAGAAAATATTGATGAAAAGAAATATTTTGGGTTATCGTATGGTAAAAACCATCCGTGTTTATGTGTGGATCAGTCTTATGATTATCATTTCTTTTAAAACGATTTTAAAAGTTAAACCAAGTGATTAGAATTTACTCACACCAGTCTCCTGACAGACCCAGATTTTATTTTGTTTGGTTTTCCCTAAACTTTTGGGTCCCCAAATTTGTACGGACAATCAAGTAGTCGGGATTTTTTTAGATATACTTGGAGGAGCTTGGAGCAGGAGGCTTCAACACTAGATATATATATATAGAGTTTACTTCCGCTATGATGTTATGTGATAATGGTATATATATACTATTACAAGTTGTATTTCCAAAGTTATGCTATATAATATATTTTATCCATTCCGCTGTGAGATTCACGTTACTCTGATTCTGTTCTGTGGTGATCTTCTTCTTCTTCTATTCTAATTTTCTTTCATTCTATCTCTAACCCTCTAACTTATTTTTATTAATGATATGGTATTTCCGATGCTTGAAAAGTTGCATTGGGTTTTGTGTTGATTTTCGTGGTCGAAAATCCCTAGGTCGTTACAATGGTATCAGAGCTGACGGTTAAGTGATTACCTTGGCTCTGTGGCGTGACTCAATAGAGATGGTGTTAGTAATATCCTAGATTGAGTTTGAGCGTATATATATGAGTGAACGTATTTGTAAATTTATTAAAAAATAATTTTATATTGTGGAGATTTATTGGTTGAGTGGCTTATGAATTCTGATCGACGGTGGGGCACCATAATGTCGATAGGGGTTTCTAAACGCTCGAATACGTTGAACTGACACAGCATGTTTTGAAAGAGGGTAAATAAAATAATTTTACCCGAAATATATTTTGATATAAAAAAGTAAATATATGGGAATGATTTTTATATTTGCTGTGTTGGTTGTTATTGTAATCGAATAAGATTATAATTGTGATGGTTATATATATATATAACCAATCGAAATTCATATGAGTCTAATATATAAATTCAGATGAATTAAATCAAAATTTGGAATTCAAATTCTAGGATATGGGAAAAGTGTTTGAAAATGGATTTTAGATTATATATGGAAATTTAAAGATCCTGGGTGAATTTGGAAATGTTTTCCAAGTGTTGAAAACAATATTTTGAAGTTTTTTCAAAATTGGAAATGTTTTTAAAATTGAGTTTTGAAATAATATAGTATTAAACTCGCTTCGATCACTGGAAAATGATTCTAATGATGATGCAGCATCATCAATGTCCATTTTCGAGTTTCTAAGCGACAGATTACCGCCAAATTTTTTTTTGAATTATTTGGAGGAAATAAGTTGTTAAAAATTCAAATGTTTTGAATTACTATTACTATACGTAAATATATAAGATTTCAAACTGTATTGAAATAAAATCCAAGGACTTGAAATTCTGAAATTAAATTTAACTTATGAAGTTAAATAGATTTAAATAGTAAGAGTGAGGAAATTCAACTTAAACTAAGTTGAATAAAATTGGAGATAAATCTGGAATGGAATTAATTGGATAAGTTAAGAGTTTGGAATTGGAGTTTGAATGGAATTTGGCTTGGTCATAAACGAATGTTTTGGTTCGAAGATTATTGATTGGAGATTGACTGGAATGACATTGGTTTATGTTAAATTGATAGCAGATGGAAGTGATAGAGTTGAATGCCCGACAAAAAGGTACAAGTTTACTTTATATTGGGTATGAGATCTTTTTTATGAGCCAGTTTGGCATGCCGCTTAGCTATTTGATTTTGTTTTGGATAAGGGAAGGTCTAGAGAGGCGAGTTGTAGTTGTACCGATTAAGCTATACAAAGGAGATGTTGACGAATTTTTTTGGAAATTTAGAGTTTTAGAAAAAATTCAGAATTTTTAAAAATTGACATTAATAGCAAAAAATAATAATTAAAATTAATTAGGTCAGTTGAAACAGAAGCTGAGAAGTAAAACGAAAGATTTTTTCTAATTTATAAAGTTTGTAGCACCTTTTCCACCTTGGTAATTTCGGGGACGAAATTCTTTTAAGGGGAAAGAATGTAACGTCCCAGAATTTATGTGGTTTAATAATTTATTTATTTAATAAAATAATTAGTTCAATAATATAAATGGTTCAATTCAAATATTTTGAATATTTAATAAAAATAATAATTGTTATTCTGATATGATCGGAATTTGTTGATTTTACAATATTATGTAAATTTGATTTATTTAAGATATAGAGTCATATTCAAATTATAATAACGAATATATTATTTAACTGACAGTTGAACGTATAAATTATAATTTAATTAAAATCGAGCCCGTAATGTCGCCTTAGTTCATAATACTGAATTTTGAACTTCAACCGAGTTTACATAGTCCATTTTAAGTTGGAATTCTGTGAAACAAGAAACGTTCGAATCTGTTGAGCAATATTTTTTAATGGAAAAGAAAATTGGAGATTTCGCTTTATAGATGGTAAGTTATGTCCAAATCAAATTTTCAATTATTCACTATGGATTCGTTTATAAACCATAACGATTTATTTAACTATAATTAAATATTGGTTTTGCATTTGGATGAGATTTTTTAGACGTATACTTAATTTAATTTATAGAATTTTACTATAATTTTTATTTTTGAAAATACACAACTTTTTATTTTGGAGTATTTTACACCCTAAATCAGTAGTTTAAGAGCTCATAGAATAAGCCAACTTGTCTATATTATTATATTTTTGGCATTGTGACTCATTACTTGACCTAACGGTATTTTTACTTTTATCGATAATGGTCTGAAACATGATGGGTACATTATCACTTAGCTATAATGTCACATTTTGATTTATTTATATTTCTTTTTTCAGTACCCATCAACTTAGCAATAAGTATATTATGAACTTTCACCTGTACGTTACTAAACAGTAAGCACCAAACTTAGCAATTAAGTAAACCTCCCAAAATAGCTGCTGGCAACCTTGAAGAAAGCACCATCAGCACATTCCTACGAAATTACTGTGCCTAGCTATTCCCTAATAGCTAAGTCCCCGTCTTCTATATATATATACACGCTTCTTGTTTATTTTATTTTTCATCTTCTAAAATCTGCACCAAGATTCCTCTTTAACAAATAGAATTGCAAGTTTTAAAAATCAAATAAATTTCCTTAAATCACCAAACGAATGCGTAAGTGATCCAAATAATTTCCTTTCAATCTCGTACATATCTAAATGGGTTTGAACCCATTTTGTTCACCTACATTCAGACCGTGGGCCATGGCTCTGGAACGTGGAAACATAAGGGGACGGGAAAGTTTGCAGGGTACAAACGGCATGTACAGGAGGAGTTAAACATACAGCTTGGTGGAGAGAGTTGAGGTCGAAGTCTGTGATGCCTGGGGAATACTCACGATATTACCATCATGTTTTACAACGTAGTGGTATCAAAGTGGACATAAAGAGAGGCGTCAAGCTTGGTAAGTTGATGATATAGTGGGAGGAAGTAGCTTACGTTGGAAATAAATAAACAGAGGAGTATTTAAATTGGAAAAAAGAAATGGATAGTACGAATGGGTGTAATGGTGTATGACACATTCTGGGCGGCCGTGCATTCAAATGCATGGGTAGGTTTGTCAGTGCGATGGATATACTGGAGGATTTAAAGGTGGGTAAGGCTGCTTTTGTAGGAAGACAGAGTGTGTTGGCGTAGAACGAACTAGTATGTGTCGCTGCAAAACATACAGTAATATAAGGTTCCTGATTCACTTGAGTATGCGATGGACGTCTTACACTGTGCGAGGTATAGCTCGAAGTCGGACCTCATAATATTCCAGCGTGGGATGCCTGATGTTAGTTGTAGGAGGATACTATGCATGAAGAGGTGGAGTTTTGTTGTAAAAGAGTTATACTGGAGAGCGACAATTTACTACAGGGGAGGAGAACGTTGCAGTTATGGGTTTTTGAGGAGGATGGACCGAGTTATTAGGTCCATATAGAAAAAAAATATAAGAAGTAAAACCCCGAATTCATTTGAACGTGAATTGGCAGAGGACTGCCCTTGCTTTTGCGCAGGTGTGATTTCGGGTGGGCCGAGATAAAGGGATAAGGCCATATTTTGTTACAAAGTTTAACTTCACTAATGTATTAACTTCAAAAACTAATATCTTGCCCATACATGATCCAAATTTGAGGAAACAAGATCATTGGGATCGTATGCACGGCGGCTACACAATGGAACTAGTCTGGAGAGATTTGGTGATTGTTTCAATTTATGGCGGAATTAAACGTCTGATACAACCAATTGAACGTCATTCGTTATTTAACGGTTAACAACTAAGGTGAGTAAACTCACTAACTCTGTCCAGTTTTATAATTTTATAAACGTTATTTAATATTGATAAAAATGATGGAATGTTGTGTGTGATGGTTGTTTGGATGATTTGCTAATAAATTGGTTAAAATAATACGTATAGTTATTTATACAAATCGCTAGTTAAATATGGATTATATTTATGATTTATTTCACATTAATAAGAAATAAATGTTGATTAACACCCATGGATGCAGGGAAACAGGTTGGAGGGATCTAACTTGATTCCTCAACAATTATATTATTGTTTTTCATATATTGTATTATATGATGTGACGAATAATCTATAGTTGATTATTGTGTGTTTGGGATGTTTTTAAAACAACATTGACCAGAATCAATTGGTATTAATTACCGTAAAATATATTCGAATATATTGGAAAAGAAACTGGATTTTATAAAGGAATTTCTATTTTTAAATAGAAATGAAATTTTGATTAGTTACAATATAATAACTTGTTTTTTATTATATAAAAACAAGTAAATTTGATTCGTAAATGATATTTATAAATGAAGTAAAATGATTATCATCAAATAATTTATAAAAATATAAATTCAATAAAAGAATTTATTTATAAAGGAAAATGGAAATCATTTAAAAAGAAAACAATGAAATTTTTTCGATATTCGAAATGGGAATAGAATTTAAACAAATCAATATGGATTTGTAATTTAAAATTCGATGATGTCAAATGTTATTAAAATGATTTATTCTTATAAATTATATATTATATAATTCAATAATTGGCAAGATAGTTAATATTTTCTTTAAAACAAATAATTAGTAATTAAATAGGTAATCGAGATTAAGTCATAAACTTGATATTTATTTAACAGGAAGTTGATTTATAAATGGAGTATACGAAGTGAAATATGAATTTAAAAAAGAAGTAGATAGATATGATTTTAAATTGTAATGGAAATATTTATTTAAATCAAGATTTGATTTAATATAATGAGTTTTGTTTTCTGTAAAGAAATAATATTCACATTTTAAAGTGAATAATGATTTAAAATCAAACGTTTTACAGATTTAAACGGAGTTCAATGGGTTTTTAGGTATTGATCTGATGTTAGTTTCGGCCTTTGGGGTTTATACTTAGGGAATTGTTCTCTTACTAATTTACAGTTAGTGACTAATGGATAGAGAACAGTAATGGTGCACGATAAGAAATGAAATGTTTTCCAATATTATTAAGATATATTTTCTGAAATACATAAAATAAATAGTTTAAATTAAATTGAATGTTTTCCCAGGATCAGGAGGAGCCAAACGAGTTAGAGAAATATTTGGGTAAAGATATTGAAAGGAAATTGGGAAATGGATAATTTAATGATAAGTTAAATTAAAGGGGATCAGTGTTGATTGATGATTGATTGGTAGGATTTCCATTTGGGAATACTACCGTTGTTTGTACACATGTTTTACTTTGATAGTTAAATTACCGATTATCAAGTTTTTGACCATTTCTGTTGTTAATACAGAGAGATCGGGATCATATTTATAATCTGAAAACCCCTCTGTATGGCCATTATGGTTTCGAATCAACTATATCGAAGACAATTGAAGATGGAGTTTATGCAAGGGTTATTCTGGCAATCCTATGTGGACATTGCCTAAGATGGATTTATAGAATAATTCCTTCGGTTTGTTCAGTCCTAGGACAATGTATATGGACGAATGTCTAACAGAATATATCTAATAGATCACATAAGTTGATCGCTTCAAACGTATATACGTTGGTGGTGGAGGAACTCGTTTCTCTTAGCTTATACACATAGTAATTTTGGGAAATCAATTTGTGATTTGACGGGTATGGCGATGTGGCATTCAAAGTAAGTAAAGGAGTGATCTATTAAATGATACATTATGACCTCAAGCCTCGTCAACCGGGAAATGACAAAAAATCAGGCAGGCTGCATAGCTAAGTGGGTCGCACCCAATTAGAGTATATTTTTACCATCTAGAGAATATTCATATTTGTTACTTCTTTCTCTTCCGTATCTCCCGAGAACGGTTATGTTGGTATACCAACCATAAGGTGATAATATATTTGGAACATTCAAGCGAAATGAATGTCCGGTCATGTAAGGCCATGTTACAAGATGTTCTTGTTGAGCACCAGTGTATCGCTTCTAGAGTACACTGGTCGGAAGGTGGTTACATACCTTGTTAGAGTTTGAAATCCATTACCCAATAAGAGCACGCGGTTTTTGATTGTATAATATATATGTAGAGGGTGAGATGAAAGCGTTCTGCTAGATTACTATTTACTTGATTTAGACATTATTATAATATCAAAAAATATTGATAAAAAGAAATATTTTGGGTTACCGTAAGGTAAAATCCATCCGTGTTTATGTGTGGATTGGTTTTATGATTATCTTTTCTTTTAAAAGGATTTTAAAAGTTAAACCAAGTGATTAGAGTTTACTTACACCAGTCTCCTGATGGACCCAGAGTTTATTTTGTTTTGTTTTCCCTAAACTCTTGGGTGCCCAAATTTGTATTGGCAATCAAGTAGTCGGGATTTTTCAGATATACTTGAAGGAGCTTGGAGCAGGAGGCTTCAACACTATATATATATATATAGAGAGAGAGAGAGAGTTCTGTGATGTTATGTGATAATGGTATGCATATATTGTTACAAGTTGTATTTCCGAAATTATATTATATAATATATTTTATTCATTCTGCTTTGAGATTCGTGTTACTCCGATTTTGTTATGTGATGATCTTCTTCTTCTATTCTAATTTTCTTTCATTCTATTTCTAACCCCCTAACTTCTTTCTATTAATGATATGGTATTTCCGGTGCTTGAATAGTCGACATGGGTTTTGTATTGATTTTCGGGGTCGAAAATCCCTGGGTCATTACAATGGTGTCAGAGCTGAAGGTTAAGTGATTACCTTGGCTTTGTGGCATGACTCAATAGAGATGGGATTAGTAATATCCTAGATTGAGTTTGAGTGTATATATATGAATGAACGTATTTGTAAATTTATTAAAAAAATAATTTTATATTATGGAGATTTATTGGTTGAGCGACTTATGAATTCTGATTGATGGTGGGGCACCACAATGTCAATATGGGTTTCTAAACACTCGAATATGATGAACTGACACAGTATGTTTTGAAAGAGGGTAAATAAAATAATTTTGCCTACAATATATTTCGATATAAAGAAGTATATATATTGGAATGATTATCATATTTACTATGTTGTTTGTTATTGTAATCGAACAAGATTATAATTGCGATGGATATATATAAGCAATCGAAATTCATATGAGTCTAATATATAAATTCAAATGAATTAAATATAGAATTAAATCAGAATTTGGAATTAAAATTCCATGATTTGGGGAAAGTGTTTGAAAATGGATTTTAGATTATATATGGAAATTTAAAGATCCTGGGTGAATTTGGAAATGTTTCCAAGTGTTGAAAACAATATTTTGAAGTTATTTCAAAATTAGAAATGTTTTTAAAAATGAGTTTTGAAATAATATAGTATTAAACTCACTTTGATCGTTGGAAAATGATTCTGATGATGGCTGCAGCATCATCAGTGTCCATTTTCGAGTTTCTAAGCGATGGATTACTACCAAAGATTTTGTTTTGTATTATTTTGAGGAAATAAGTTGTTAAAAATTCGAATATTTTGAATTACTATTATTATACGTAAATATATAAGATTTCAAACTGAATTGAAATAAAAACCCAAGGACTTGAAATTCTGAAATTAAATTTAACTTATGAAGTTAAATAGATTTAAATAGTAAGAGTGAGAAATTTAACTTAAAATAAGTTAAATAAAATTGGAGATAATATGGAAGAATTGAATGGATAAGTTAAGAGTTTGCAATTGGAGTTTGAATGGAATTTGGCTTGGTCATAAGCAAATGGTCTGGTTTAAGGATTATTGATTGGAGATTGATTGGAATGACATTGGTTTATGTTGAATTGGTATCAGAAGGAAGGAATAGAGTTAAATGTCCAACAAAAAGGTACAAGTTTACTTTATACTGGGTATGATTTTTTTTATGAGCCATTTTGGCAAGCCGCTTAGCTGTTTGATTTTCTTTTGGATGAGGGAAGGTCTAGAGAGGTGAGATATAGTTGTACCTATTGAGCCATACAAAAGATACGCTGGCAAAAAATTTCGAAATTTAGAGTGTTAGAAATTTTTTAGAATTTTTGAAAATTTTCGTTAATAGCAATAAAAAATAATAATTAAAATTAATTAGATCAGTTGAAATATAAACCGAGAAGTAAAACGAAAGATTTTTTCTGATTAATAAAGTTTGTATCACCTTTTCCACCTTGGTAATTTCGGGGACGAAATTCTTTTAAGAGGGAAAGAATGTAACATCCCAGAATTTATGTGGTTTAATAATTAATTAATTTAATTATTTTAATATATAGTACGAACTTTCACATGTACATTACTAGACACTAAGCACCAAACTTAGCAATTAAGTAAATCTCTCGAAATAGCTACTGGCAACATCAAAGAAAGCACCATCAGCACATGCCTAGGAAATTACCGTGTGTAACAACCCGCATTCTACGTATCTAGGATCATAAAATATTTATTTCTTTTTCGTATGAGGTCGTATGGTCGTGTAACTTTGGGAGACAACTATTGGGGTCATTTCCCATGTTCATGATTTTTGCCGATTTTTAAATGACCATTTTCCCCTAACCGATATTGTTTTGGCCGTAACTTTTGATTGGAAAGGAATTTTGACCTGAAACCACTTCCATTAGATTCGTTTGATGGTTTACCTTTCCGTAGAGTGGTCACATTAGCCAAACGGACTCACCGTTTGGGAGATATGGCTGAAACAAGTTTCAGATAGTGAAAAACTGTTTAATTGGGCTTAACCGGGTGATTAACAGCTAGGCCCAAAGGGGAATTTTGGGATTAGGGTTATGAGAGGGCTGGAAGGGTTAGGAAAATCATTTCATTTCAGTTTTCTCAGCCGCCACAAATCTTCCTTAAGCTCTAGCAATGACCTCCATCTTCTAAAACACTCCAAAACACCTTTTTGTCATCTCTAATCACATGTTAGCCTAATCTACATCAAATCAAGGCGGGATAGCATAAGGATTGGGATAGAGCTGCTGGAACACATAGAGATTGGATCCAAATCAGAGATTATCTATAGTTTACTTTGTGGCAAAGGTGAGTGATTTGCTTTGTTTTTCACTAATTATGGCTAATTAGGGGTGATTAGTGAAAATTAGCAAAACTATGCGTAATTAAATTCTGGAAAAATTTGTAAAATTCTTAAATGTCATTTTATGCCTCTGATGAGAATTTGGGTTGATTTCGACTAATTTTGCTAATCCCGGAATTTAGGGGATTAAGGAGTGATTAGTGATAATTAGCGAAATTATGCATCATAAAAATCTGGAAAAATATTTAGAAATTCCAAATTATTATTTTAGGCCTCTGATAGAAAATTGGGTTAATTTGGTTAAGTTTTGCTAATCCTATCATTAGTTATGCTTAAACATGATTAAGGGGAAAACATGGGTTTTGGGTACATTTGATCCATATTGTTATGATTAAATTGTTGTTTTGGTGTTTATGGTTGATTATACATGTTGCTACTACTGTTTGGTATGACCTATGATTGCATTATAAAGTTAGAATGGTTAAAAACGTCGTCGAGAGGCGAAAATAGCTTGCTGAAATGGTGCAGGTTTTCTTTGTGTCGAGTTAGGCCGAACAAGGGAAGGTTTTGACCGACCGACCCGAGCTCACGACCGACCTGAATAGAAGGAGGACATCACGACCGACCCTGTATGAAGTGTTCAACCGACTAGGGAGACCGACCAGGCTGGGAAAGATCGACCACTATGCGATGTTCGACCGACCCCATACGATGATGAAGTACGAGCGACCAGGGATGGTGAAGTACGACCGACCAGGGATGGTGAAGTACGACCGACCAGGAATGGTGAAGTGTTCGACCGACCAGGGGGCAATACCGACCGACCAGGGTAGAGATGATGAAAACCGACCAGAATGAAAGGTGCTTGACCGACCGACCCGAACAGGAGGAAACCAAAACCCGAGATGCAAAGGTAGTCCAAGTGGAAGTTAGAGCTCAGGATCCAGTTGGGAACCAATGAGTTCACTTCATGATTGGGCTTTGCTGCGGGACGTGTGCAAAGGGGTTGTCGGTATTCATAACTTTGGTTCACCACTGAGAGATGGATAGTGGGTTTGTAGTGATAGTTGTACGGGATTGGATTCCGTCATGGCCCAAAGGATTAGGTGACCAAGGTAGTGGGTATCGTATGCTTTACGCACTGAGTGAGAGATGTGAGGATGGTTGCTATGCTTGATTGTTTGCCATCACTATGACATGCACACCCCCACCCCGTATTATTCACACCATGGGTTAGTGGCACCTTAGAGTATTGTACAGTATGTAGTGCTAACTCTTTGGTTGCAGGTTCAGGAATGATTGGATTATACCTGTTATTGTTCTGTTTTGTTGCTTATCGCTCATACCAGACTTTTGTCTGACCCAGAGTTTTATGTCTCTTCTTATTACTCTGGGTGCTCACACGAGCAGACTAGAGACAGGTTAGCTGGTTGTGCACGAATAGCTGTCCGGAGACGAGCAGGAGGCTTGCACGTATTATCTCCTATTATTCTCCCTGTGTCGCTGTTGGTATCTACTTTGGGCATTAGTAGTATACCTATCTTATTTGATTTAGAGACAGTTTTGAAAAGTTGTAATAATCGTAGTTTGGAACATAAGCTATACTTGGATTTTCCGCTGCTATGATGGTTTAGTTTTCAGCTTATGCACTGTCTCGCCTGTTTTATATCAAGTTATATTATTATTATATTTTATTCCATGCGCTATGAGACATTCTAAAGGTTTCTTGTTAATCCATTCTCTTCTTTCCTTTCTTTGGCGACCGCTCTGTGCTAGTCGGGCATGTGTACAGCGCACCTTCGGAGGAAATGCAGGCTGGTCCGGGGCGGGCCGTCACATTTGGTATCAGAGCTCTAGGTTGCATAGTTAACCTAGGGAAAGACACTAGGGAGAGATAGTACGTATATGAGAGTGCGTATTTGTGATTACTTTGGTTTTCAAAAGCTATATATATATATTGTTAGTATAGCTAAGGATGAAGTCACACTGCACTAGCACCACTATGGAGATGGTTGATCGTTTTCTCTTTACAGATTGAACGATGAGCCGATACGCAAGAGGCACTGGTAGAGGAGCCAACAATGGGAATGCTGCTAACATGAGGACGATGTTTACTAACCTCATGAGAGAAATGCTTAGGGATGTGCAAGGGCAGTTCCCAATGCCGGTAATGGTGGTAGTCGAGTAGTGCAGGCGCCTAGGGCCAATTTCACCAAGCCGAATAAGGATTATACTAGTCTTGGTGGGAAGCCGTTCCACGGAATGGAGTCGGCCACGGATGTTCGAGATTGGTTAGATAGTTGTGACCGTATCTTCAATGACTTGGGTATCGAGGATGCGATGAAGAGAAGGCTAGCGTCTCGTCAGCTGCAAGGACGAGCGGTGAATTGGTGGAATGCTATTAAGACAGCCACTCCAGAGGATCAGGTTACTTGGGATCAGTTTAAGGCTCGCTTTAGCGACAAGTTTATCCCAGCTGCTCAAAAGTCGGAATTGTTTAGGAAGTTCTTGGAACTTAAGCAGAGTGGTAGGGCAGTCTCGGAGTATATTGCTGAGTTCGACACATTGTTGAAGTATGGATTATCCCTTATCGATACTCCCGAGAAGAAGAACGAGAAGTTTATAACAGGCTTGGATCAGTACTTGGGGGAAAAGCTTATTAACCACATCGATGAGACGTTTAAATCGATTGTGGGGAAAGCATTGAGGTCAGAGAGTCTTTACCCTAAGCCAAAGACGGAGATTGCTATTGCATCTGCAGAGGAGCCAAAGCCGCAAGCAGGCGGTGGAGGCAAGATTAATTCCCAGAATAAGAGGAAACAAGACCAAACCATGGATGGTCAGAATAAGAAAAATAAGAAAGATGGCGAGTGCTTTAGCTGTGGTAAGAAGGGCCACTATGCCAGAGATTGTCGGGAAAAGCCTGGGGAAAGGAAGTGCTTTAATTGTGGCCAAGCGGGACATCACAAGAACGAATGTCCATAACCTCCTAGGGAGAAGCAGATCGTGAAAGCATATGCCATCAACGTTGTTCCTTCTTCGTCGAATGCCCCAACTGCGGCGCCGAAGGAAAAAGGTGTCGTTATTCGAGGTATTCTTTCTATTTAAGATGTTTTGATCGGGTTTTGTTTGACAAACCTGAGTTAGTCGATAGACCTTTAGTAGTGACGAACCCAATTGGTGATTCGACTAGCCTCAGTATGATTTACCGTACCGTGGTCTTATCGAGTCATGGATGTAAGTTTGTTTGTGATTACTTTTTTTTGGGCTTTACTGGGTTTAGCATTATTTGGGGAGTCGATCTACTCTAAAGGAATGGGGTGGTATTAGGTACCTACCTAGTGATGGCGATAGTAACTGGAGTCAAGGAAGCTGAGAGGTTATCGTTGTATTAAGTCCTAGTTGTCTCTGGGAGGCAAATGAGTGCTCCAGTGCTTAGTTGTTTCGCTAGTATCACTTCACGTGGATCGTCCGAATTCTGAGGAGATGTTCCTTAGGTGCTTGTCTGATATTGGTTTAGGCCTTTGGGGCTTGTGCTTGGGGAATGTCGAGTTTGACTAGGATGGTTTGCATGAGGGATAAGTAGTCGTTGTAATTTTCATTGGATGATACCTTGGTTTACTCGAGGAGTGATGGGCAGCTGTGACAGGATAAGACTATTCGATGGTATGGACTGCCCCGAGTTGGACTCGATAAGGTTATGAGATGACTTGACTGGGACTCGAGAAAGATACAAAGTAATGGATTGTTTAGGACCCTATGCTGATGTTGTCTTTGGATAGTATAACTTTGAAGGAATAGGATGAGTTCGTTGATCATGGAAGATGCAACGAAGGTTAGGACGATTCAAGTTGGACTTGAACTCGTAAAAGAAAATAGGTATTCGTTGATCTAGGAGCTGCAACGAATAGGGGGACGACTCATGTTGGACTAGGGTTGGTAGGTAATGGATACTCAAGACTGGGTCTGAGTTTATGGGTAATAGATTGACTCGAGTTGGACTCGAGAAGGTTGCAAGGAATTGGATTGACTCGAGTTGGACTCGAGAGGGCAGCAAGATAATAGATAGACATGGGTGGGACTCGAGTGTTTCAGGCGGACTAAAAGCAGGGGTATCTGGGGACGCCCACTTACCTTGGATCCGTTGGACGTGATCTAGTTATCCTTGGAGGATAAACGTACGATGGACGTACGGTAGTCCGTCTGGAGGCAGAGTTTCCATTAGTTATTGATGTTGGTTGGACTAGACATATAGGTATTGACGTATTCATGGCTTTAGCAGGTGATAGATAGGATTTGTTTGATGGATGCTATGGTTGTTGTGTTTGTTCTTACCTTTCTTCTCTTGAGTATCACCTGTAGGATCCTGTTGAATGGAAATAGAGTAAGTTCGTTGATCATGGTGATATGACGAGTGTAAGTTACTTTACGTTAGACTTGAAGTATGTTGGGCATTGTGGAGCGTCCGTTGTCTTGGAGATTCAATGGATATAGGAGTTTCAGTTGGACTTGGACCCATAGGTAGAGTACCTAGATTCATTGGATGAGTCAAGTTCACCTTTGGAAGGTGAATGTGCGTTGGACGTACAGTACTGATGTAGGTAGAGTACCTAGATTCATTGGATGAGTCTAGTTCACCTTTGGAAGGTGAATGTACGTTGGACGTGGAGTATGAATATGGGTAGGGTACCTGGGTTCATTGGATGAATCTAGTTCACCTTTAGAAGGTGAATGTACGTTAGACGTACAGTGCAGATGTTGGTGTAGTGCATAGGGTCATTGGATCGGTCTAGTCTGCCTCTAGGAAGTGAATGTACATTGGACGTGCAATAAGAATGTAAGGACTCAAGTTGGACTTGAAAGGACAATTGGAATGTAGTTGAAAATTTGGCATATAGGTTTGGATTACCTAAGAAAATGACAATATAGACGAATGCCATAGTATCAGACTGGGTGTGATAGCTGATGCATTGAGTAAGAGACGTGCCAGTTTAGAGGCTATTTTTCTGGAATGGAAGCAACTAGAGTATATCACGGGATATGACTTCAAACCTAAGTGTGAATTGGATTCAGAAACGCTAGTAAGCTTGACGATTAGATCGATCTTGATTAAGTGGATCGGTTCCCGTTAGAGGGACGATCCCAACCTATTAGAAGTTACCTCTAGGGTAGAGATGGGAATCGATGGCGAGAGAATGACTGTACTTGGGAAGTAGATTTTAGTGGCGATGATTCTTCCCTTGTTAGTAAACCGCATGTTAGGGCAGAATGGTTCTGTTTGTTTTACATGTTTGATTGTTGTATATGGTTGGTAGGCATGCAGTATCCTTTATATGTTTTGGGTTAAGGAATTTCGGGGACAAAATTTCTTAAAGGGGGGGGGGGGGGGAGAATGTAACAACCTGCATTCTACGTATCTAGGATCGTAGAATATTTATTTCTTTTTCGTATGAGGTCGTATGGTCGTGTAACTTTGGGAGACAACTATTGGGGTCATTTCCCATGTTCATGATTTTTGCCAATTTTTAAATCACCATTTTGCCCCTAAACGATATTGTTTTGGCCATAATTTTTGATTGGAAAGGAATTTTGACCTGAAACCACTTCCATTAGATTCGTTTGATGGTTTACCTTTCCGTACAGTGGTCACATTAGCCAAACGGACTCAACGTTTGGGAGATATGGATGAAACAAGTTTCAGATAGTAAAAAACTGCTTAATTGGGCTTAACCGGGTGATTAACAGCTAGGCCCAAAGGGAAATTTCGGGATTAGGGTTATGAGAGGGCTGGAAGGTTAGGAAAATCATTTCATTTCAGTTTTCTCAGCCGCCACAAACCTTCCTTAAGCTCTAGCAATGGCCTCCATCTTCTAAAACACTCTAAAACACCTTTTTGTCATCTCTAATCACATATTAGCCTAATCTACATCAAATCAAGGCGGATTAGCATAAGGATTGGGATAGAGCTGCCGAAACACATAGAGATTAGATCCAAATCAGAGATTATTTCAGATCTATAGTTTACTTTGTGGCAAAGGTGAGTGATTTGCTTTGTTTTCACTAATTATGGCTAATTAGGGGTGATTAGTGAAAATTAGCAAAACTATGCGTAATTAAATTCTAGAAAATTTTTTAAAATTCTTAAATGTCATTTTATGCCTCTGATGAGAATTTGGGTTGATTTCGACTAATTTTGCTAATCCCAGAATTTAGGGGATTAAGGAGTGATTAGTGATAATTAGCGAAATTATGCATCATAAAAATCTGGAAAAATATTTATAAATTCCAAAATATTATTTTAGGCCTCTGATAGAAAATTGGGTTAGTTTGGTTAAGTTTTGCTAATCCTATCATTAGTTATGCTTAAACATGATTAAGGGGAAAACATGGGTTTGTGTACATTTGATCCATATTGTTAGGATTAAATTGTTGTTTTGGTGTTTATGGTTGATTATACATGTTGCTACTACTGTTTGGTATGACCTATGATTGCATTATAAAGTTAGAATGGTTGAAAACGCCGTCGAGAGGCGAAAATAGCTTGTTGAAATGGTGCAAGTTTTCTTTGGGTCGAGTTAGATCGAACAGGGGAAGGTTCTGACCGACCGAACATGGGAAGGTTCTGACCGACCGAACCAAGCTCACGACCGACCCGAATAGAAGGAGGACATCACGACCGACCCTGTATGAAGTGTTCGAACGACTAGGGAGACCGACCAGGCTTGGCAAGACCGACCACTATGTGATGTTCGACCGACCCCATACGATGATGAAGTACGAGCGACCAGGGATGGTGAAGTACGACCGACCAGGGATGGTGAATTACGACCGACCAGGAATGGTGAAGTGTTCGACCAACCAAGGTGGGCAATACCGACCGACCATGGTAGAGATGATGAAAACCGACCAGAATGAAAGGTGCTTGACCGATCGACCCGAACAGGAGGAAACCAAAACCCGAGATGCAAAGGTAGTCCAAGTGGAAGTTAGAGCTCAGGATCCAGTTGGGAACCAATGAGTTCACTTCATGATTGGGCTTTGCTGCGGGACGTGTGCAAAGGGGTTGTCGGTATTCATAACTTTGGTGCACCACTGAGAGATGGATAATGGGCTTGTAGTGATAGTTGTACGGGATTGGATTCCGTCATGGCCCAAAGGATTAGGTGACCAAGGTAGTGGGTATCGTATGCTTTACGCACTGAGTGAGAGATGTGAGGATGGCTGCTATGCTTGATTGTTTGCCATCACTATGACATGCACACCCCCACCCCGTATCATTCACACCATGTGTTAGTGGCACCTTAAAGTATTGTACAGTATGTAGTGCTAACTCTTTGGTTGTAGGTTCAGGTATGATTGGATTATACCTGTTATTGTTCTGTTTTGTTGCTTATCACTTATACTAGACTTTTGTCTGACCCAGAGTTTTATGTCTCTTCTTATTACTCTGGGTGCTCACACGAGCAGACTAGAGACAGGTTAGTTGGTTGTGCACGAGTAGATGTCCGGAGACGAGCAGGAGGCTTGCACGTATTATCTCCTATTATTCTCCCTGTGTCGCTATTGGTATCTACTTTGGGCATTAGTAGTATACCTATCTTATTTGCTTTAGAGACAGTTTTGAAAAGTTGTAATAATGGTAGTTTGGAACATAAGCTGTACTTGGATTTTCCGCTGCTATGATGGTTTAGTTTTCAGCTTATGCACTGTCTCGCCTGTTTTATGTCAAGTTATATTATTATTATATTTTATTCCATGCGCTGTGAGACATTCTACAGGTTTCTTGTTAATCCATTCTCTTCTTTCCTTTCTTTGGCGACCGCTCCGTGCTAGTCGGGCATGCGTACAACGCACCTTCGGAGGAAATGCAGGCTGGTGCGTGGCGGGCCGTCACACCGTGCCTAGCTATTCTTTAACAGTTAAGTCCCCCTCTTCTATTTATATATATACACACACGCTTCTTGTTTATTTATTCTTTTCATCTTCTGAAAACTGCACTAAGATTCCTCTTTAACAAATAGAATCACAAGTTTTAAAAGTCAAATAAATTTCCTTAAATCACCAAATGAATGTGTGTATGATCCGAACAATTTCCTTTCAATCTCATACATGTCTAAATGGGTTTGAACCCATTTTGTTTACCTACATTCAGATTGTGAGCCAAGGCTCTGGAATGTGGAAGCATAAGGGAATGGGAACGACTGTAGGTTGCAAACGGCATGTACAGGAGGAGTTAAATCGCAAATTTCATACAACTTGGTGGAGAGAGGTTGAAGTCGAAGTCTGTGATGCCTGGGGGAATACTCACGATATTACCATCATGTTTTACAGCGTAGTGGTATCAAATTGGACATGAAGAGAGCGGTCAAGCTCGGTAAGTTGATGATGTAGTAGGAGGAAGCAGTTTGCGTTGGAAATAAATAAACAGAGGAGTGTTTAAACTAGAAAAAAGAAATGGAGAGTACGAATGGGTGTAATGGTGTACGACACATTCTGGGCGGCCATGCGTTCAAATGTATGGGTAGATTTGTCAGTGCGATGGATATACTGGAAGAGTTAAAGGTGGGTAAGGGTGCTTGTGAAGGAAGACAAAGTGTGTTGGCGTTGAACGAACTAGTATATGTCGCTTCAAACATACAGTAATATAAGGTTCCGGGTTCATGTGAGTATGCGATGGATTTGGTACACTATGCGAGATATGGCTCAAAGTCGGACCTGATAATGTTGCAGCATGGGATGCCTGATGTTAGTTTTAGGAGGATACTATGCATGAAGAGGTGGAGTTTTGTTGTAAAGGAGTTATACTAGAGAGAGGCAATTTACTTTAGGGCAGGAGAACGCTGTAGTTATGGTTTTTTGAGGAGGATGGACCGAATTATTAGGTCTATATAGACAAAAAATATGTAAGAAGTAAAAGCCCAAATTCATTTGGACGTGAATTGGCAGAGGACTGCCCCTGCTTTTGCACAGGTGTGATTTCTGGTGGGCCGAGATAAAGGGGTAAGCCCATATTTTGTTTAAAAGTTTAACTTAAAATGTATTAACTTCAAAAACTAATATCTTGTCCATGCTTGACCCAAATTTGATGAAACAAGATCCGTTGGGATCGTATGAATGGTGGCTACACAATGGAACTAGTCTGAAGAGATTTTGAGATCGTTTCAATTTATGGCGGAATTAAACGTCTGATACAACAAACCGAACGTCATTTGTTATTTAACGGTTAACGACTAAGGTGAGTAAACTCACAAACTTTGTCCAGTTTTATAATTTTATAAACGTTATTTAATATTGATAAAAATAATTGAGTGTTGTGTGTAATGGTTGTTTGGATGATTAGCTAATAAATTGGTTAAAATAATACGTATAATTATTTATACAAATCATTTGTCAAGTATGGATTATATTTATTATTTATTTCTTATTAATAAGAAATAAATGTTGATTAACATCTATGAATGCGGGGAAACAGGTTGGAGGGATCCAACTGGATTCCTTAACAGTTATATTATTGTTTTTCATATATTGTATTATATGATGTGACGAATAATCTATGGTTGATTATTGTGTGTTTGGGATGTTTTTAAAACAACATTGACCTGAATTAATCGGTATTAATTACCGTAAAATATAGTCGAATATACTGGAAAAGAAACTGGATTTTAAAAAGAAATTTCTATTTTTAAATAGAAATGAAATTTTGATTAGTTAGAATATTATAACTTGTTTTTGATTGTATAAAATCAAGTAAATTTGATTTGTAAAAGATATTTATAAAGGAAGCAAAATGATTATCATCAAATAGTTTTTAAAAATATAAATTCAAGAAAAGAATTTATTTAAAAAGGAAAATGGAAATCGTTTAGAAAGAAAACAATGAATTTTTTTTGTTATTCGAAATGGGAATAAAATTGAAACAAATCAATAAGGATTTGTAATTTAAAATTTGACGATGTCAAATGTAATTAAAATGATTTATTCTTATAAATTATATGTTATATAATTCAGTAATTGGCAAGATAGTTAATATTTGCTTTAAAACAAATAATTAGTAACTAAATAGATAATCGAGATTAAGTTATAAACTTGATATTTATTTAACAGGAAGTTGATTTATAAATGGAGTATATGGAGTGAAATACGAATATGAATTTGTAAAAGAACTAGATAGATGGGATTTTAAATTGTAATGGAAATATTTATTTAAATCAAGATTTGATTTAATAAAATGAGTTTTGTTTTCTGTGAAGAAATAATATTCACATTTTAAAGCGAATAATGATTTAAAAGCAAATGTTTTGCAGATTTAAATGGAGTTAGGAAATTTGAAACTAACTGGAGACTGGTTAAGTTGAATGGATTTATAGATCTGGTGTTGGTTTCAGCCTTCGGGGTTTATACTTAGGGAATTGTTCTCTTACTAATTTACAGTTAGTGACTAATGGATAGAGAAGAGTAATAGTGCGCGATAGAAATGGAAATGTTTTCCGATATTGATAAGATATATTTTCTGAAATACAGAAAATAAATAGTTTAAATTAAATGGAATGTTTTCCAAGGATCAGAAGGAGCCAAACGAGTTAAAGAAATATTTGTGTAACAACCCGCACCTCCGTTCACGTAAGATATTGTCCCCAACTTACCCACCGTATAGGTGTGGGGTTTTGTTCCTCAAAAGGCCTCGGCTAAATTTCAAGATCCGCCAACACATGGCGTTGCCACACAGGCTGACCCAACCTCCCAACTAACACCGATATTGTCCTTACTTTGCCACCTCTCAGGTGTAGGGTTTTCCATCACTAGGCCTCGACGTTAGTAAGAGATGAGCTCTACTATATAAGTACCCACTTCACACAGGCTTTCACGATGTGGGACTTTGGGTGTTACATTCTCCCCTCCTACAGAGCTTAACGTCCCCGTTGGCTCACAAACACCTCACCCAGGCATTGTGGTCCACAAAGGAGCCACAATTCCGGCTGGGTATTGGCTCTGATACCACTGTAACAACCCGCACCTCCGTTCACGTAAGATATTGTCCCCAACTTAGCCACTGTATAGGTGTGGGGTTTTGTTCCTCAAAAGGCCTCGGCTAAGTTTCAAGATCCACCAACACATGGCGTTGCCATACAGGCTGAGATAACCTCCCAACTAACAACGATATTGTCCCTACTTTGCCACCTCTCAGGTGTAGGGTTTTCCATCACTAGGCCTCGATGTTAGTAAGAGATGGGCTCTACTATATAAGTACCCACTTCACATAGGCTTTCACGATGTGGGACTTAGGGGTGTTACAATTTGGGTAAAGATATTGAAAGGAAATTGGAAATGAATAATTTAATGATAAGTTAAATTAAAGGGGATCAGTGTTGATTGATGATTGATTGCTTAGATTTCCATTTGGGAATACGACCGTTGTTTTTACACATGTTTTCCTTTGATAGTTAAATAATCGACTATCAAAGTTTTTAACCATTTCCATTGTCAATACGGAGAAACCGGGATCAGATTTATTATTGAAAACCCCTCGTATGGGCATTATCGTTTCGAATCAAATATATTGAAGACAACTGAAGACAGAGTTTATGCAAGGGTTATTCTGGAGATCCTAGGTAGAAATTGACTAAGATAGATTTACAGAATAATTCCTTCGGTTTGTCTAGTCCTAGGACAACGTATATGGATGAATCTCTGATAGAGTATATCTAACAGATCACGTAAATTGATCACTTCAAACATATATACGTTGGTGGCGGAGGAATTCGTATCTCTTAGCTTATACCCATAATATTTTTGGGGAAATCAATTTGTGATTTGACTGGTATGACAATGTGGCATTCAAAGTAAATAAAGGAGTGATCTATTAAAAGATAAGTTATGACCTCAAGCCTCATCAACCAGGAAATGACAAAATAAATTGGACAGGCAGCATGGCTAAGTGGGTCGCACCCAATTAGGGTATTTTTTCACCATCTAGAGAATATTCATATTTGTTACTTCTTTCGCTTCTGTATCTCCCAGGAACAGTTATGTTGGTATACTAACCGTAAGTGCTAATATATTCGGAACATTCAAGCGAAATGAATGGCTAATCATGTGTGCCCGACTTACAAGATGTTCTTGTTGAAATCTAGTGTATCGCTTCTAGAGTACACTGATCGGAAGGTGGTTCCATACCTTGTCAGATTTGGAAATCCATTACCCAATAAGAGCTCGCGGTTTTTGATTGTATATTATATATGTAGAGCGTGAGATGAAAGCGTTCTACTAGATTGCTATTTACTTGATTTATACATTATTATAATATCAAAAAAAATTATGAAAAGAAATATTTTGGGTTATCGTAAGGTAAAAACCATTTGTGTTTATGCATGGATTGGTCTTTTGATTATCATTTCTTTTAAAAGGATTTTAAAAGTTAAACCAAGTGATTAGAGTATACTCACACCAGTCTCCTGACAGACCTAGAGTTTATTTTGTTTTGTTTTCCCTTAACTCTTGGGCGCCCCAATTTGTATGGGCAGTCAAGTATTCAGGAATTTACAGATATACTTGGAGGAACTTGGAGCAGGAGGCTTCAACACTAGATATATATAGAGTTTATTTCCGTTGGAATGTTGTGTGATAATGGTATGTAGATATTGTTACAAATTGTATTTCCAAAGTCATGTTATATAATATATTTTATTCGTTCTGCTGTGAGATTCGTGTTACTCTGATTCTGTTATGTAGTGATCTTCTTCTTCTATTCTAATTTTCTTTCATTCGGTTTCCCACCCTCTAACTTCTTTCTATTAATGATTTGGTATTTTCAACGCTTGAATAGTCGACATGGGTTTTGTGTTGATTTTCAGGGTTGACATGGGTTTTGTGTTGATTTTCAGGGTTGAAAATCCCTGGGTCGTTACATCACACTTCACTAAACGGTATGCAAAATGAAAATGGGGCCACAAATACAAATGCAAGTGAAAATATAGAAAACATAAGGGGTTATTATAGTGGTTCGATCTAGGATAGATCTATGTCTACTTTTGAAGTGATTCTCATTATCATGGAGAAAATTACATATAGCATCATCTCATACATCTCATTTATTACACTTGTTCACTTTCACAATGATCCTCCACTTTTTACTCTCTTTCCACTTTAGATCTCACTTAAGTTCTAGAAGAAACGGAATAGATCATGTGATTAGATAATTTTCCTTGATTCCATCATGAAAATGGTGTTAGATCTATGCTTTAAAGAGGAGCATGGCGGTTGGAGATCACCTGGATTGAATTGGAGTGAGAATTAATGGTTTTGAAGAAGATAAGATCCAATTGATGTTGGAGGAAGAAGAAGTGAGCTTAGGAAGCCATTAATGGAGCTTGAGAAGCTTTAGAATGGTGGAGAAATGATTTGGGCAGCCCTTCCGGTAGAAGAACTGGCCCCTTAAAGTGTGGTAAAAGGGGATATTTATAGAGGAAGTTTGGACCAAGTGGTAATTCTGTAATCAGGGTGTACATGGTATGGGTCGAGCATACATGTATTTATGAAACTGCCACTGGACAATTGGAGCCAACTATGTATAGCTGTCATGCCTGACCCGAATATTACGACTTTGCCACTGACCTTGTTCAACCCAAAAGGATTGAACGAACCAAATTATTTCATCGATAGAATGACCCAAATACGTTCCATATATGTTTGCACGAGTCCCGTTATCACAACTGTGCCACTTTGTTCCATTGCCCCTTATAATGGCTGGCCACATGAGTTTACCTGCATTTCATATTATTTCAATGGGTCTGATGCATCTAGAAAGACTTGATGTGCTCACGCATACGTCCAAACTAAGTATTATGCTCGACCCAACATGCTTACAGTACTCGACCCGGCTAGACCAAGAATTCTACTGCTTGACTCTTCTATGTATGAACGAGCTGAATAGTGATGTTCGACCCATATTTATATGATCAACCCACATAATATAATACAGAGAATGAGTTGTTTCTTTGAACGAGCAGGCGCAAATACGTCATAACTAGAACTTGTATGTCCACCTAGCTTGCGGGAAACTCATTTGAAGATTACGTTCTAGTATTTTTTCCTTTTCACGTAGATGCTTTATTTTGTGTGTTAGCAATTATGTTAGACTCCATCTTACTAGTTTACAGCATCCCACATTTACGGTAAACAATCCATAAATGAGTTATACCCAGGACATGTTGGTGTGGACATTCTTTATGGATATCACATAGTTACTTCATACAAATGGATGCTCGACCAGGCTTCAACGCCATGAGTGCATGACCCACTTTTGTGTCCAAGCAAGTTGTTGTGTTCGACTGTATCTGCATGATGCATGGCCAGGGGTTATGCTTGAGCCAACATTCCTTTTCATTTTGACCTACTCACGTAATACTTGGCTAAGAGGGTCTAAATGTATTTGGTTACTCATGCTTTCATGGCTTTGCCTTCATGTTATAGTGGATTGGTCCATATGAAGCCATTCAGTATCATGAGCTCACATTCTATGCAGGATAATGTGTTGGTCCATGCACTACGTTACTACCAATAATATGTACCAAGTCGGATGAACGTGTCATACAATGCTCCAACGTGTCTTGAGTACTGACATGCAAAGAATATAATGTCCCAACATACTTGTGATCAATATGAAGTGAGCATTATGGAGGATCAATATACGCCAACATACATGGAACCCGTTGTTCATGACATGAGATTGATCTATGCTTTGCTAATTCATATTTGTTGGCCACATTACCCATAAGTTGATACATATTAATTTGAATTCGCATTAACGCTTAAAATCAGCTAATCGACTAAAGCCGACTGTGGATTTCAAATGTCATTGTTTTAATGACCTATATAATGGCATATGATATTTCTCATTTGGAAAATACATATCTATGACTCATTTTCTGCTTCCTCTTTGAGAAGCTTTGATATTTGTGCCCCAGCTTAGGAAGTCATCATTAGTCTTCACTGTGGGAAGGAATTTTACTGTCCTATGTTTGTTTGCTTGGTCGATCAGTTTTGACTATATTCCAACGTTTGTCTCCTCATATCGACTAAATTATCGTTATAAAGTTCATTGAGCATTGATTTCTCATGTGGAGAAGATTTTTGGTTATCGCATCGTTTCACAGTGCGAACTCTAGCGACATTGGAGGGTTGCATCGCTTCGCACCACGAACTCCCACGTATCGTTTCACTTATAGTAAAATCCAGCTCTTCGTTTCGCGCAACGAATTCCTGCTACCTTGGAGGATTGCATCGCTTTGCGCCACGAACTCCCACGCTTCGTTTCAGTAATAGTGAACTCCAGTGCTTCGTTTCGCTCAACAAATTCCCGCGACCTTGACGGATTGAATCGCTTCGCCGCACGAACTCCCACGCTTCATTTTACTTATACTGAACTCCAGCTCTTCGTTTCGCGCAACGAATTCCCGCGACCTTGGAGGGTTGCATCGCTTCGCGCCATGAACTTCCATGCTTTGTTTAACTTATAGTGAACTCCAGCACTTCGTTTCGCGCAACGAATTCCCGCGACCTTGGAGGGTTGCATCGCTTCACGCCACGAATTGCCATGCTTCGTTTCACTTATAGTGAACTTTAGCGCTTCGTTTCGCATAACGAATTTCATCGAACCTTCAGAGGGTTGCATCGCTTGGCGCCACGAACTCCTATGCTTCGTTTCACTTATAGTGAACTCCAGCGCTTCGTTTCGCGCAACGAATTCTAGCGACTTGGGGGGTTGCATCACTTCACACCACGAACTCCCATCCTTTGTCTAACTTATAGTAAACTCCAGTGCTTTGTTTCGCGCAACAAACTCTAGCGACCTTAGAGGGTTGCATCGCTTCGCGCCACGAACTCCCAAAAGCTTCATTTCACTTATAGCGAACTCTCGCACTTCGTTTCACGCAACGAATTCCAGCAAACCTTTGGAGGGTTGCATCGCTTTGCGCCACGAACTCCCACGCTTCACTTCACTTATAGTGAACTCCAGCGTTTCATTTTGCGCAATGAATTCCAGTGACCTTGGAGGGTTGCATCACTTCGCGCCATGAACTCCCACGTTTCGTTTCACTTATAGTGAACTCCCACGCTTCGTTTCGCACAATGAATTCCAGCGACCTTGGAGGATTGCATCGCTTCGCGCCACGAACTCCCACGCTTCATTTCACTTAAAGTGAACTCCCACACATCGTTTCGCTCAACGAATTCCAGCGACCTTGGAGGGTTGCGTCGCTTCGCGCCACGAACTCCCATGCTACGTTTCACTTATAGTAAACTCCCGCGCTTCGTTTCGTGCAACGATTTCCAGCGACCTTGGAGGGTTGCATCTCTTCGCGCCACAAACTCCCACGCTTCATTTCACTTATAGTGAACTCCCATGCTTCATTTCGTGCAACGAATTCCAGCGACCTTGGCGGGTTGCATTGCTTCGCTCCACGAACTCTCACGCTTCGTTTCACTCATAGTGAACTCACGCGCTTCGTTACGCGCAACGAATTCCCGTGACCTTTGGGATTTCAGATCCGTGGATGTTTGCTTCTCTCTTTGCCGTTTGACTTAGTGGGACTTTCCTTATTCACTTTTCATCCTTGCATTATGTATATCGATAGTTATAACACTTTGACATTTGAATTGATGTTAGACTGTCTCATTTGTTCGGAGCTTGAGGAAATGAACGTCTATGGAACAACCTGCAGTAAGAAAGTTTTCTTTAGAAATTTTTTGTGTATATTTTGCAAGTTAGAGATTTATACAAGTAGGTAATATTTCATTCGTAAAGCTATTGTTTGGTACAATGCATGTATATCATTACAGACTTTTTACAAGAAAGTAGAACATAGTAAAGATTAAAGTAATGCAAGAAGTAAAGTAAGGGCAATAGTGATCGCTTATTCTAAGTCGCAGATATTTGATCATCATCAACGGTCGTCAGCTGATTATCGGCCTTGGGTTAGTTTGAGCAGGAGCCCTGTTACTTGGACCGGATTGGTCATTTGATGCCACTTGCCCTTGGGGAGTTGCAGAAGGATTTTCATCTTGGGAATTCTTCACATATGGTTGTAGGCGGTTCTTCCTAATCAGCTCTTCAGTCAGTGATTTCAGGTTCCTGCACTCGTTGGTGTTGTGGCCTGGCTGATTATGGAATTGGCAGAACTTTCTGGATTTAGCCATAAGATCGTTCATCTTCATTGGTCGAGGGTCCGGGTAATCCTCCATATCCTTTGTGGCGGAGTAGATATTTTGAGGATTTTCATTCAGAGAATTCAGTTCTGACAGGTCTTGAAGGCGAAACTTCTTATTAGCTTTGTTGTCATTCCCGTCATTAGCTCGCTTCTGTCCTTGAGCTTTCTGTTGACTACATTAAACAGCAGCACTTTTAGGAGACTAGAGAAGTTGGTTACCAACAATGATTTGAAGAGGTACAGGATTATTGTGCATTTTCATGTACTCCTCTGCTTTCTTGTAGGACTTGTCAAGCGTATTTGGTTCCTTCATCTTTATTCATTTCCCGAATTCGCTTGCTTTGTCTATAGCATTGAGTAAATCCATGAGAATTATACGTGGCTTTGGATTCCTCACTTCAGACAAGGAAACATTGAACCGAATGAGAAAGGCTTTAATAGTTTCCCCTGACTTCTTTTTTCATTGCCGAGAGCATTATAGCATTCTTGGCTTTGGTATCATATAAGCGGAACTTCTCCTTGAACTTTTTGGCTAGGTCAGAGAGCCGATCGATAGATTTAGGTGGAAGCTTCGTGAACCATAATGATGCATCACCTTCTAAGTAGAGAGGAAAATATGTGCATATCATCTCATCAGTCGCCTTAGCCGCACTTTTATGCCACTCGTATTTGAATAGGAAGTAGTTAGGATCAACAAGGCCATTGTACGGAGGCAAAGTTGGAGGATTCAACTTCTTTGGACACTACTTCAAGGATTCTTTCGGTGAATGGAGTCATATCGGGAGAGAAGTTCCATTTTATTTCATCGTTTTTACTAGCTTGATTCCTCTTAATGATTTGTTCTATCATATCCAAGATGTACTCTTCAGTGTTACACCACTTTGCGAAGCTGAGCTCTTTAACAAATGTTCATCTAGGCAAGCGGTCTTGATTTGAGAACCTAGGTGCTTTACCTTCCCATCGAAGAGGTGACCCCATGGCCGGACTAGTGACCTTTTGAGCATTCACTTAGGAATGATTCTTAGCCTTTGATTTCAATTCTTCGATGTTAGATTTGTCTTTGTCACTTAACCAATCATAATCACCTTTCATGTTGTCATTGAGGTTATAATTGATAGCGGGCGCTCTATTATTTTCTTCGAGATCAACATGGACCTTCTGAGTGGCTGGATTTGGTCGAACATTACAGATGGCATCAAGTTTCTCCATCATAGCTTTTGTAGAAGCATCCATTCGTTAGTTCATGTTGGAAATAGCGGCATTCAACTCATTTTTAGTCACACCAGCTCCACCTACTGAGTCTTCACCAACTTCAAAATGGCTAGTAAGTGGCGTTTGTTCGTTAGCAATATTATCGGTGTTTCCAATGGTCTCGCTTGTAATCTTCTTTGAATTAGATTTAGCCATGATTTCGGACAAGGTTTAGAACTTCAATGCAAAGCTTTTAGACTTTAGAGAAGTGTGTGAGGAGGAAGTGCGAACGCAGCCCCAAGATGGGCGCCAAATGTTAGAATCGGAAGTGGTTCAAACACCAAAGTTATGAAATCACACTTCACCAAACGGTATGCAAAATGAAAATGGGGCCACAAATACAAATGCAAGTGAAAAAGATAGAAAACACAAGGTTTTTTTTATAGGGGTTCGATCTAGGATAGATCTATGTCTACTTTTTAAGTGATTCTCATTATCATGGAGAAAATTACATATAGCATCATCTCATACATCTAATTTATTACACTTGTTCACTCTTCACAATGATCCTCCACTTTTTACTCTCTTTCCGCTTTAGATCTCACTTTAATTCTAGAAGGAACGGATTAGATCATGTGATTAGATAATTTTCCTTAATTCCATCATGAAAATGGTGTTAGATCTGTGCTTTAAAGAAGAGCAATGGCGGTTGAAGATCACTTGGATTGAATTGGAGTGATAATTAATGGTGTTTGGAGAAGATAAGATCCACTTGATGTTGAAGGAAGAAGGAGTAAGCTTAGGAAGCCATTAATGGAGCTTGAGAAGCTTTATAATGGCGGAGAAATGATTTGGGTAGCCCTTCGGGGTAGAAGAATCGGTCCCTTGAAGTGTGGTAAAATAGGGTATTTATAGGGGAAGTTTGGACCAAGTGGCAATTCTGTAATTAGGGTGTACATGGTATGGGTCGAGCATACACGTATTTATGAAACTACCACTAGACAGCAGGAGCCAACTGTGTATAGCTGTCACGCCCGACCCAAATATTACGACTTTGCCACTGACCTTGTTCGACCCAAAAGGAGTGAACAACCCAAATTATTTCATTGACAGCCCGACCCAAAATACATTCCATATATGTTTGCACGAGTCCCATTATCACAACTGTGCCACTTTGTTCTTTTACCCCTTATAGTGACTGACCATGTGAGTTTGCCTGCATTTCATATTATTTCAATGGGTCTGATGCATTTAGAAAGACCTGATGTGCTCAAGCATACGTCCAAACTAAGTATTGTGCTCGACCCAACATGCTTACAGTGCTCAACCCAGCTAGACCAAGAATGCTACTGCTCGACTCTTCTATGTATGAATGAGCTGAATAGTGATGTTCAACCCACATTTGTATGATCAACCCGCATATTATAATATAGAGAATGAGTTGTTTCTTTGAATGAGCGAGCGCAAATATGTCATAACTAGAACATGTATGTCCACCTGGCTTGCGGGCAACTCATTTGAAGATTATGTTCTAGTATTGTTTCCTTTTCGCGTTGATGCTTTATTTTGTGTGTTAGGAATTATATTAGACTTTTCTTACTAGTTTATACAATCCCATGTTTATGGTAAACAATCCATATATGAGTTGTACCCAAGACATGTTGGTGTGGACATTCTTTATGGACATCACATAATTACTTCATGCAGATGGATGCTCGACCAGGCTTCAACGCCATGAGTGCACGACCCACTTTTGTGTCCAAGCAAGTTGCTGTGTTCGACCGTTATCTGCATGATGCATGGCCAGGGGTTATGCTCGAGTCAACGTTCCTTTTCCTTTTGACATACTAACGTAATACTTGGCTGAGAAGGTCTAAATGTATTTGGTTACCGATGCTTTCGTGGCTTTGCCCTCATGTTATAGTGGATTGGTCCATATGAAGTCATTCAGTATCATGAACTCACATTCTATGCAGGAAAACGTGTTGGTCCATGCACTACATTACTGCTAATAATATGTACCAAGTCGGATGAACATGTCATACAATGCTCCAACGTGTCTTGAGTACTGACATGTAGAGAATACAATGTCCCAACATACTTGTGATTAATATGTAGTGAGCATTATGGAGGATCAATATGCAACAACATACATGGAACATGCTGTTCATGACATGAGATTGATCCATGCTTTGCTAATTCATATTTGTTGGCCATGTTACCCATAAGTTGATATATATTATTAAGTTGACTGGTTTGTGCGTAGAATATTCAATCTGATCCCCACAATGTTAGCAGCATCGACCCATTGCTTGTTGTTCGAACGCTTCATCCACGTAGAATGACCGACCAGTCTGATGGTGCTTGAGTTGGCTTGTTCGACCCATGGTAATCGAGCCGTGATGCTCGACCTATGGTGTTCGACTCAAGGTGCTGCGTTATATTAACGGGGTTAACAGAAGCATTTGAGAATGAATTTATTAATGTAACCATGGAACAAATGTAATCTTGACTGTTGTGTTGGAATTATGTAATTTTTAAAAAAGTGGTACATTTTATTTCAGTATTGTATTTTCTCTTTCCACTGTGTGGGATTTCCATTCAAAGTGTTTGTACATATATTATCTGTGCAAATGTAATTCCTTACAGGAACCAATGACCCGTTTAGAATGGTGCTAAGTTTCGATGGAACTTTTCTAGGTTAAAATTTAGGCTCATTCCAGGCGGGTTGTTACAAGTGATCATCCTTAAGCTTTGCCTTAAACAAGTATCAAATACATCAGTTGGCTGCTCCAGTTTTTTTTCTTATGAGGATCGACATACCCGATTCAGATTTAATACAAAACTAGTATTAATGTTATTTTTTGTCAAAATAAATATATGAAGCTATTTTGGTATACTAAGGTAATCTAGTCCCTTTAAGGTTGACTTAATTCATCATTCCTAGATATCAAGACCTTAAGTCCAAAAATTAATTCCTCTTCCTTCAAGAGGTGAGTATCACACTTACGAAGCTTAAGGATTAATAATTACCTTTGGATAGGGTTCCAACAATCGTTACCAATTGGAACTAGAGTACGCATTAAGGGTAGTTAGGCGATTACTGAGAATGTTGAATCGAGGAGTGTTGTTATATAGAAGCACAACAATACACAAAAAAATATGCGAAATAGTAAGAACACAACAATATATAGTGGTTCGGTTCGGGTTGAACCTATGTCCACTTTTGAAGGCTATAAGGAATTTATTCACGGTGGAAGTTACAAGGGAAATCCCCAATTTGATTTAAACATTAGGATTTTGGCTCTTAGAATATAACACAGATTTGAGAATGAAGAAAGGTCCCCTAAAATGTGACCCCTGAGGTCTTATTTATAGATAATTTGGGCCCCCCTTTCGTAGCTGTCCGGGAGGAAGCCCACCTCTATTTCAAGGCTCTGTTATCGACCCACTTTTGTGGTCTCGAGTGTCTACTTGCTTGGCTTTGGTGGTGAGCCTTTGTTGCTTAATGGCTTTTTGGTGCAATGGTTTCAGTATTGACCCGCTTTCCTGCCTCTTGGTTTAGGTGTCGAAGTTATAGAAGCTTTAGTGCTGGTTTAGTTGTCTTCTTTTCTCTTTGTCTAGTTCTGCCTTCAATGACTTTGGCTTTTCGGTATCGGGTTCCACTTCTGTTGCTTGTGCTAATGAAGTTTCCCTTGCATACTAGTACCGATACCCAAATTACTGTTATTGATAGCTTCTTGTTGCTTTATCGTATTGGTTTCTCGCTCTTCATTTTCCTTTATGTGTTTGACTTCGGTCTTGTGACTTCATCCTAGGTATCTGGTTTCAATCTTGTTGCTTTCATTGCTTTGTGCTTGGTACCACCTCCCACAATATTGATTCCTAGCTTTGGCTTTGCCTTTTTCGTTCTCTTATTTTGAATATTGAACCATTGTTTCCACCTTTAAGTCTTTGGTTTCCTGTCCCTTTATCTGATGCTTCCATTATTTTGGTGTCATCTGTTTGCAAACGGAGTTTCTATGGAATTAGAAAACCACTGATAAAATATCGTAATAATAACCGCAAGCGCACAACGTACAATCGTAGTACGTGGTGAATACGGGTCGATCCGCAGGTAAAGAATTTATTCTAGTCTTACTCGACCAAATTAAGCTGAAAGCGAGTGAAATTGTTAACTATAAACTAAAAAAATTTACCAATGTTAAAATGAATACAAATATGAGACTAAGAGACAATTTAGGAATAGATTCGCTATCAACATCAATCTAATTAATATAAAAAATGGCTCTAACTCTCTTTAATAACAAGCACATTAAGTGTTGCATTCATACAAACATGATTTATATGCTAGAAAATTCAAGCTACATAAATCATCAATTTTCAATACAAACTTAAAGCCCTAATTATCACATAGAAAATAATAGTTCTAATAAAAATGAAACATTATGAGTATGTTCTGTATGTTAATATTCGCTAACTACATAGAACATCAAGGATGCTTTCACTTTTAATGTCACTACTTTTTCTAAAATGAATTAGATTGTGATAAAATATGATTCTATTAATGATATGAGTATAACACATTTGGGAATAATCAACCAATATGTTCTATCAATTTTCATCATATAAAATCTTTACTTTATCTATATCCAATTTAGATTAAGCTCAAATAAGAGAGTTAGAAACATGAAATTCTTATGTTAATTATTCATGAATCATGAGAGCTTCACTACCCCTAAATTGAATGTGTTTAACTACTCATAATGGATTCGATGATAACATAAAGAGATTTCATTATAAAAGGCAACAAAAGAAAAGAGCACTATATTAAAATTGCACTAAAAAATAATTACATAAAAGAAATGGCTAAGAAGCCATGGAAGAGAAATAGAGTTTTTGATTTCAACCACTCTAAACTAAATAAAATCCAAGATCCGTTTTACGTCAACATACAAGGGTTATTTATACATGAGTAAAACCCTAATTAACTTTTAGTATGCTACCAAGAATGCCCTTCATTAAGCTTCCTTTTGTCTTTATGAATAATGATCCATGAAGCCCGTTTTTTTCTCCACTAAAGAAGGAGGGAGAGTGGGTGGGGTCCTCCACTAATCTTCTATTTGAATTGACTCCTTCTCCATTGAATGATTTCCTTTTTTGGCAAGGCGTTGATTTCCTTTTTTATTGGCAAGTCATTGATTTCCTCTTTTTTCCTTTATATGCATATATATCTTTATGAAGTCCTCATCTACATGCATCAAATCTATATAAAAACAATGAAAAACGTCCGAGTAAAAATTCTCAAAATAACTTAAGCACAAAAATGACCATTTTCCCCCTATATGATGATGAATGTATGATATTTTGAAATCAATTGAATTATGGTTTAAACGCGATAAAATACCCACATATGACATTTATTTACACTAAACAAGAATAAATATGTGAACATAAATATGCATTTTTATGTGCACATCAAATACCCCCATACTGATCTTTTTATTCATCCTCGAATAAAGTAAAAACAAAGCTAAATCCGTTTTCGTAGAGAGCACGATTGCATTGAGCGTATGCAACAAGCTGTTAAACCACTCGGTGTCCCCTAGTAGGACGAGTATTGTCTCATGAAGGTTTTCAGCGGATACTACCCGCAAAATCAAAAAGTTAAATGCAAATTTATTTATTTACAAAGCAAGATTCGAAAATATTTACAAGATGAATGCAAATTTCCAAAAAAAAAACATACAGATGGGTAATTTACTTTTAAATAAGACATCGAATGAGTTAAACACAAGTTTGGGTCGTCATTATGAAATTTGAGTCCGTTACTAATCGAAACTTCAAACAAAGGTCATGTTATCGTCACAAGCTCCTCCAGCTTGGATAGTTGTTTTGGTAGAAACATAGTGCAAATATGAAATAAATTCTGTAATCGATATCAACAATCGTAAAATGACATCTCAACTTCCTTTTGGTTAACAAGTTAGGTCAAATAAGTGAAGAATGTGCTCGAACTTCAAGTGCTTATTCTCTCATTATTTCAAAATATTTACATTATTATTATCGATAAATACCTAGGTATACCACCCCTACACTGCATTATGATTACGTGAGGGCCATTAATCCTAAGGTGTCCAATCTCTTGAAATGAGACCAAATATACCAACGCTGACTTTGTCAACAAGGTGTCGGAAAGAGCTTGGCGTGTTTGCACACCAACGCGAGATGTACTAGCAATGTTGAATACCCTTGGATTATTATTATGCATATACATTTTTTTCTTTTCTTTTTCTTTTTTCCTTTTTTTACATAAGAGAGAGAGAGAGAGAGAGTTAAGAGAGGATATCTTAGCTCAACTTCACTTAAAAGATCTAAAATGTTATTGCAAGTAGTCTAAATCAACCATTCATTTAATCAGATTACAATTTAGAAAACATTTCATACTCATCACCTACGAATTTCCCAATATACCAGTTACACCAAATTTGCTCATAATTCTAACTTTCCTTTCGTTATCCGCAAAGAGAAGTAAATCTCTAAACATTTTAATCAAACGACCAGAATTGTATGCTAACTCCATCATGTCTTATTTAAAAGTAAATAGAAATGCAAAATTCTCTTTTTCTTTTTTTGATTTTTCTTTTGAATGACAAAAAAGAAAGGAAAATTCTATGCAAAACCAAAATAAATATGAAACTCCGCCCACACTTGATTTGGACTATGTCCCTACAGTCAATGCATGACACAATTAGTGAACGGAAGAGAACTATTTATATATTTACAAAGGAGGGTTAAACTTAACTTTCTTACCGAATGTGCGTGCAGAAAATATGCAGTCATCGGATATTGCAGAAATTTGAAATTTTGCTACCGAATGTTCGGTTTTGCTCTGATATTTGAAATTTTGTTAACTAAAGGTTTATTCGTAAACCTAAAGTCAAAACCAAACAAATGAATTTTTAGTAAATTTCGAAATCGTGTTTTCTCAAAAACAGTGTTATTTCAGAAAGAGTTCATATACTACAGAAATTTATCATTGAAAAACAAGTGATCACGATGAGGTTCAGTTGAAACGATCAAGTCGCTATGAGTTTCAACAGTTTCAGAAAAATCGTTATTGTGCTTAAGATCACATTCAGCAGTTTTGTTGTTTTCAACCTCAAGAATTTCAAAGTTTTCAAATGTTTCAATTTCAGTTTCAGACCCAAAAGCATTATTGTCAATCAGTTTAAGAAATTTTTGCTCATCAAAGTCGTCCCCACCTAACCAGTTGTTAACAACTTCATCATTTTTGTCATGTTGACAATCTAAACTTGCTAAATTTTCAGAATCCGAGAGAGGAAGAGCAAATTGAAGACTGACAGCTTCATTTTCAAGATAATTTAAATTCAAATCAATGACAGAGCTTTCAACAACTTCATTAAGATTTTCATCAATTTCAAAAGTTATTATTTGAAAATCATCGATTTTGGTACAAGATGTATTATCATTCGAATCGTCACACATTCGGTTTTGATTATTTTGTTTTTCACGAAAATTCATGTAGTCTTGAAGCAACAAATTCGTGTGATTATCGTGAATTTCATTTATTTTCTCAACGAAATCAAATTTATAATTATTTACATGAGAATTTTCAGTTTGAAATTGTTGAGAACAAAAATTTTCGATTTCACCACAATTGAAATTATTCCCATTGCGAAAATCATTTGAAAAATTATTCACATTTTCATTTTGAATTTGAAATTCATTTTGGAGTTCGAAATTGATTTGGCAAAGGTTATAACCAAAATCATTTGAATTGGAAGTGAATTCAAATTTTGATTATTTTGAAAACTTTGACTTGAATTTTTGCAAAAATATGAATTACACCATTCATTTATTCTTTGATTTTGTTGTGTGCTCATTTCAAGTAAAGATTCAATTTGTGTTTCAAGAGTTAAAGGTTGATCGTTAGTTTGAAAATTCAGTGGTGGAAAATTAGAGTTATTTGTACGATAGTTGTTATTAAAATATCCATATGAATTTGGTGTAAAATATGGATTAGATTGATTTTCACAACTATCATAAAATCCATGGAAATAAGGAAATTTAGACATTTTAAAGATTTTTTTTTTGGTTTTTTGAAAATTTAAAAGAGAAAAGAAAAAATTCATAAGAGAGAAAGTTTTTTTAATATTTGATTTTCAATTTCTTTTTTGTGTTTTTTTATATATGCATGAACCTAATGCAACTATATGAATTCAAATTACGTATTTACAGTTTTTCTAAAATTATATAACAACGGTTAGATTAATTTCAACAAAAGATTTCTCAGCCAGTTAACAGACATGAGTTATCGATGCTCCTGGATTCACCCTAACAATGCAACCGAAGGTTTAAGTACCTTCAGAGGAAAAACCAATATAATATTTACGAATCACCATAATACTTATAAACGGTTATTACTCTACCGTAGTCTGGACACTGAGAAAATTTTTGTTGGAAATAAACCAGTTTTTCATTATATAATAATGTCCTTAAAAACAAAAATAAAATGAGATGAATGCACAACAGAAATTAAACGTGAATAAACGATGTAACTATGAACGAATTTTTGTTTTGTTTTTGGATTTTTATGCAAATGCAAGCAAACAACAATGCGATTAAAATAAAGGCAGAGTTGAGAGCACAATACCAGAGCATGCAGATTATTAGCAATTTATTTTTTTAGCGGCATTTTTTTTTGAAATGAGCAAGCAAGCAAAGAAGATTTGAGCAAAGCAATGCAATTCCTTCTTGTTTTCCTGCAACTTGAAAAAGATTTCAAAACAAGCACCCATATTTCCCAAGCTAAATGAATGAAAGAGCCGTCAAGACAAAAGTATAGAAATATTCTTTGCTTTTTTTTCTTAGTTATAACAAAGAATAAACAAGAGAAGCTAACCTCAAAGTTACAAGCTCAGAAGTCAAGAAAGAAAAACAAACAAAAATAAAACTAAAGCTAGGCCCAAAACCGCATGAGCCTAACAAACAAAGGTACTGCACCCAAATAAAGTTTACCCAGCTTAAAAATATTTCAAACTTCAGAAGCCCGTATATGCAAAAACTCGGAATCCAAAATTACTCAAAATTTGCCAATACTCGAATTGATCCACAATAAAAGATTTGAATTTTGGTCCGATTGGGTTCTGATGGGTAGCGATTTTGAGGAGGAGCAGTGATCGATGGTAAGGTGATCTCGGGTTTAGGGTTTTCTCGAGCAGTGATTATGGTCGATTTTGGAAGAATTGCGTATGAAAAGGGGAAAAACCGGTCAAGACTTTGGCTTGGTTTAGGGAGGCGATTGCGCTGGAGGAGTTAGAGTGTTGAGGAGTTGGCCGGTTTGTTATTTTCAGGTAATTGATGAAGGGGACGTGCTGTAGAAGGTGGAGCAAGTGGTATGGGAGGTGCAGTTCAGGTTGTCGGAACAATTTAAAGGGGGTGGATGGGTTTGCAATGGAGTGTTTATTTGGTCTAGGTATATGGTGATGGATGATGTTGTTTTTGGAGTGATGCGGGAATGGGAATGAGGTTAGAGTGTGTATTGGATGGGCTGTTTGATGAATGTGGTGACAGCAAGGAGAAAACAAGAGGAATTAGCAATTTATGATGGTGAAGATAGGAGTTGATGTATGTGGCAACAAGGGTGGTGCAAGCTTTGTGAATGAACTATTGGTGGGTATTGTGAAATGCCTGAATGGTTGAATTGGTGTTTATGGTGTGTGCAGGGGAGTTGAGTTGAAACTGGATAGAGAAGTTGCGTAAGGGATGGTGCTTTACTGTGTGTCGTAGATCGAACTGTGCAGTTTTGTCGAGGTGGATGTGTGGACGTGGTTTGTTGACAGAGTTTAAGTGATGCAGGCAAAATGGAGGGGGTTGGTGATAGACAGTAAGGAAAGAGATGAGGGAGAGTGATAATAGATTGCAAAAACAAAAACAAAACAAAAAAATGTAAAAAGATTGGGAAAACAGAAGAGAAGGAAAAAATGTAGTGCGATGGACAGTTTTGTGGTTGAAGTTGCTCGCATTTTTGAAGTGCAGTATTGAAGGTTAATGGGTTGGTTGAAGTGGTTTGGTGATTCAGATGATCGATGAGTTATTGAATGCGCGATGAACAGTGAAGTTGAATGGCTTGTAGACGTTTGAGGGAGAATCGGCTAACTTGGGGTGAGCGGAGATGTGGATCTGAGTTTTTGATGAGGTGATTGGTGAAGTTGAAGAGGGCCTGTTAGATGAATTGAGGAAAGAAGTTTTTGCAGGTGGAGTGACGTGATTTTTGGTGAGGATGTTGGTGTGACACCCCGAAATTTTAACGACATTAAAGATGAGGAATTAAAGAATAATTAGTGTGAAATGCACTGTTAACAATGAATTTAAGCTTAATTAAATATTCAGAATTGAGTAAAACGGACTGCGCCAATGCGTTCGTCTCGAAATTCTGGTCAAGATAGACACCTAGTTTGCGTAAATCGGACACCGTATGAAGAAGTTATTAAGGTTTGAAGTTTGTATGCATATAAGGAAGATATATGTACATATAAATTCAAAAATATTCAAAAATTAGCAAAATCAGAAATCCGACGCGCAAATCGAGGAAGGGCCGACATTTTGACTTTGACCCGAGACCCTGCTGGGTCAACCTAAGGGTCGACTCAAGCTCATGGGGGTCAACCCTAGGGTCGACCTAGGGGTCGATCCACTTGAAAGGGGATCGACCTAAACGTGGCTTTGTAAACTTCTTTTCTGAACCTAGATGATTTTTGAGCCAGATTCATGAACCCTAGGCTATATAAAAGACCCTAGACCTAGGTTTTATTTATCTAAATACTAACGGCGAAGCTCTACTGCAATGAAAATTAAAATGGCCTTTCTTCTTCTAAATCAATTCAAAGAAGATTATACATATTTGAAGATTGCTACAACAAATTCAGCGATGGCTACAACAACTTATTCAACATGTTCTTCATAGTAAATTGGGTCCATTTCCTTAGATCTATTCACTGTGAGTTCATGTTATTATTAGATCTGAATATTTAAATAGTAATCTTGATATGTATATAAAAACTGGATCTTGAATCGGTGCCTAATCAGTTCTATTATGACATAACTATCAGATCTGCTTTTATATGTTCATAACGACGCCATGTTAAATCTTGTCATAATATGCCTATTCAGTTTATGCCTATTTCTATTAGTTTATTATTATTGATTCGTTATTATGCCTTTTCTTAATTCTGTTCTCTCCCTCTTTTTCCCTTTTTATTTTTATATAGCAAGGCAACCGTCGAGCCTAGGCCTAGCGCTGAAAAATGCGAACATGCGAATTTGAGAACGATTGAGAAAGAAATAATTTGGGGCATAATTGATATTGGAAAATATGGATCTAAATTTGGGCATAAATTTGGAAATATACGAATATGGGTTTGGGGGCATATGTCTTGTTGGATAATACGAATTTAGGCATGGATTGGAATAAATGTAAATATGGAATTGGGTATAAAATGGGACATGTATAAATACTGATTTGGGACATAAATTGGGACGTATGTGAATATGAATTTTAGGCATACATTGGAAAATATGCGGATATGGATTTGGGTATAACCTGTATTGAAATGGGTGAATATGGAGTAGGGACATAAATTGGAAAATATGTAGATTTGGGTTTGTGCATAACACACACACACATACATATATATATATTCCTTTACTTATAACTTAGAAAAATAGATCATATGGTGCATAATTAAAAGGTTAATTGAAAAGGGGTGTAAAAGTCTATGATTTGAATAATGAATTGGGCATATAATTAAATATGGGAAAAAAGATAAATAATCACCTATAATGCCATAGGTAGATTTGGATAAAAATGGAATAGTAATTACAATTAGGAATTGTAATTGCACTTATGACATGAGGTTATGTTGCATTAGTGGTGAAGTCTGCCCAGACCCGACCGACATATCCAGCAGCCACCAATGTTGAACATAATGTGAGAGGTCTAAGTGTGCAAATACAAATCGGGCTAAGACACGAGGTTAGACCCAATAGTGGAATAAGACTGCCGGACCCGATCGGCATATCCAGCATCCACACGTTGTAGGTTTAATGTGGGAGGTTGATCCCATTATAACCATAATTGGACATGGTAATGAATTGGACTACTTAACCTAATTTAATCGATAAGGATTGTATGATTTTGAATTTAAGTTAGGGTTAAGTAAAATTGGATGGGTAGTGGGAGGGTTAGGTGGGTAATATTTACATATAGGCCCACGAACTTAACCCAATAAGGTTATGTAATTAAAGATACCTAGCGGTATATATAACTGGTGGAAAATATAATAAAGTTATGTAATTAAAGACACCCTTGTAGGGTAAGCATAACTTGTAGAAATGATAGAATTAGATATGCGTAATAATCTGCTAAGTAAACAATGATAAGTTGTATTGACGGTGTAAATTGAATTTATGGTTAAATGAGAAAGAGCGAGGAAAACTTGTAAAATAAATAAGCTATATTTAATCATAAATGGTAAGTGACATGTTAATTAGGAAACATGTGAATTGAGATATACTTAATAACGTATTAAGGAGAACATGTTATTGTAATGATGTAGCCAAGCAAGAATATAAAATAGATGGTGGATTACAAACCTTGGACTACGATCTAGAGAATAACATGTTGTGGGCTTATTAATAAACTTAAACAGATTAAGTTTTATGATTGAAATTAATAAGGAAGAGAAACTTGGTAAATTGGAATAAGAATTCAATATGAATGGGTATAACCAAGTTAAATGGAAACCCGGTGAGGAAAGGAAAGTGCGTAAAAGAATGTTTAGGCATAGGGTCTAACAGCATATTAAAGAAAGGCGCTTGGACCAGTCCGTACATTTGAGTGTGAATAACCCAATGGGGTAGATCATCGAGATGTTATAAGATACGAAGGGAGAGCACATTCATCTGATTGTTATGACTGCTCCAAAGGACTGGAATGGGAAGCACGCGGCTTCCTGAGGTACGTAAGAAGCTCCTAGTAGCCCTCTGTGCGGTGACATATGTCTTAGGCTATACTCACAGAGGTTGGGTCTACGTGTAACAACTAGGTGGGTGGGCCTTGACTGCAGATGTAGCTATGCAGTCAGAATGCTGTGACGAGGTGACACCATGGTGATTCGACGGTTGCCTCACGAGGAGGTAGAGAGGGTCACGACCAACAAGGATAGTAGACGGTCGGATATTCGTCATCGACAGCCAGCAGGATGCGAAATGACTAGAGCTAATCCCAAGATATCATTTCACCTTTCACTATCGAGGTACGGGTTGAGGGTAGAGGCCACATGGATGTTTAGATTGGTTGTTATTAGGGGCGGTCGCTTAGCTCTATAGTCTTTACTAGTTGAGGGAGGGGCCGAGGTAGGGCCATAGCCACCATGGAAAACATACCCGAGGAATATCTGTATTTGAAGGCACCTAAAGGCAGCCTGTATAGGTATGGAAAAGCTCCCGGCCGAGTTCCGTGTTTCTTATTTAGCCCTCCCACGAAACTTGGTGCACATTAGAGGACATGCGATTGAGGCATCGAGCTACTATTATAGTACATACAAGGGACATTCTAGATACATGCATATCTTCTCTGGATGGTGTATCATAGACTAGAGGGCATTATTCCGATATGGAATCTGATTCGATCGATGGTGGTAGTCTGTACGCTTACGTAGCATAGTAATGACAGATATATGCGGAACATAAACACTGTTATATTGAGATCCGTACGTCACTCCGACGTAGGATGAGGGACTGCGTTCATTTCGGTGGAGAATGTGCGAGTGGGTTACCATGGAGTGTATCTCAATGTTGAGAGATAGCTACATATACTGTATTAGGTGAATCCACGGGAAAGTAAATGGGTATGATGCGCGTATAAGTCTTGAGTTCTATTAACCCGAGTAACCTAATAATCAAGAAAATGTAATGGAACGGTATTAGTAGGGATCATTCTACTTTTGATATACTAGTATATGTGCGGTGCAGAAAAATGTATTTAAGAAGTGCAATATATCCTGTTTATCTTACCTTGCTCAGTTCACACTTGTAATTGTTACTGTTATCTTGTTCTTCCATTTTTATATACCTACTATGATACTTTTATTTATTTATATCTAAAAGTAATTGGACTCGCCAGACTTTATGTATGACCCTATTTGTTTCCTCTTCTCTCTATTCCCCCTCCCCCACCCAGGTTCTCATGGTGGAAGTGCTTAGAGTTGATTTGAATTTTTCAGCTTAGCTTGGATTTTGGATATAGATGTATCGCTTTGACTTCTGGTAAAATCTCTTATGGCTTCACAGGGAAATATGGTTTTATGCTTTTGTACTCTGATGTTTTTTGGCAAGACAGATTATTAATGTAATTGGTTACTTTTGACGTAAACTCAGTATTTGGGACCATGATGTTTTGATTTAAATAAAGTATTTAATTCCGCTGCTATTTTACATGTCTGTCTTGTGCTATTAGGTCCTTATTTACCTATAATGCTCCATGGAACTTAATGCATTCCTTTAGTGAGTGACATTAACAGACGTGGGGTGTCACAGTTGGGGTATATTAAGGCAGAAAGGGGAAAGAAATTATATAGGAAGGAAGGAAAAAAATGGCAAGCAATAAATTCGGTTTTTTTTCTTCTTTTTTTGTAAGAATTGTATAGAGGAAAGGGATAAATATGTACTGAAAATAAGGAGGAAAAATAGGAAAGAAATCAAAGGAAATATGGCATTTTTTTAATAAATGAAAACACAAAATAAAAACACACACAAAACAAACAATAACAACAAATGCAATTCACACAACTAACTATAAAATGAAACAACAACAAAAAATTTAGGAAAGAAAACTAAGAGCACTAAAACAACGCACAATGACACACAAAAAAAAAATTGAAGTGAAATAAAACAAACAAATACACAGTCTTTTTTCTTTCTCTTTTTTTTTCAGTAGAGCACAAATAAGAAAATTAATTCGAAGAATAAAATTAAAATTAATTTCTTTCCCCGGCAACGGCACCAAAAACTTGTTTGCAAACGGCGTTTCTATGGAATTAGAAAATCGCTGACAAAATATCGTAATAATAACTGCAAGCGCACGGCATACAATCATAGTACGTGGCGAATACGGATTGATCCGCAGGGAAAGAATTTATTCTAATCTTAATCAAATTAAGCCGAAGCGAGTCAAATTGTTAACTATAAACTAAAAGAAAATTAACAATGTTAAAATGAATACAAATATGAGACTAAGAGACAATTTAGGAGTAGATTCACTATCAACATAAATCTAATTAACATAAAAAATGGCTCTAACTCTCCATAATAACTAGCACATTAACTGTTGTATTCATACAAGCATGATTTATATGCTAGAAAATTCAAGCTACATAAATCATCAATTTTCAATACAAACTTAAAGCCCTAATTATCACATAGAAAATAATAGTTCTAATAAAAATGAAACGTTATGAGTATGTTCTGTATGTTAATATTCACTAACTACATAGAACATCATGGATGCTTTCATTTTTAATGTCACTACTTTTTCTAAAATGAATTAGATTGTGATAAATATGATTCTATTAATGATATGAGTATAACACATTTGGGAATAACCAACCAACATATGCTATCATTTCTCACCAAATAAAATCTTTACTTTATCTATATCCAATTTTAGATTAAGCTCAAATAAGAGAGTTAGAAACACGAAATTCTTATGTAAATTATTCATAAATCATGAGAGCTTCACTACCCCTAAATTGAAGGGGTTTAACTACTCATAATGGATTCATTGATAACATAAAGAGATTTCATCATAAATGACAACAAAAGAAAAGAGCACTATATTAAAATTACACTAAAAAAATTTACATAAAAGAAATGGCTAAGAAGTCATGGAAGAGAAATAGAGTTTTTGATTTCAGCCACTCTAAACTAAATAAAATCCAAGATCCATTTTACATCAACATACAAGGGTTATTTATACATGAGTAAAACCATAATTCACTTTCAGCGTGCTACCAAGAATGCCCTCCACTAAGCATCCTTTTGTCTTTAGCAATAATGGTTCATGAAGCCTTTTTTTGTCTCCATTAAAGAAGGAGGGAGAGTGGGTGGGGTCCTCCACTAATCTTCTATTTGAATTGATTCCTTCTCCATTGATTGATTTCCTTTTTTGGGGCAAGGCATTGATTTCCTTTTTTATTGGCAAGTCATTGATTTCCTCTTTTTACCTTTGTATGCATATATATCTTTATGAAGTCCTCGTCTATATGCATCAAATCTATACAAAAACAATGAATAATGTCCAAGTAAAAATTCTCAAAATAACTCAAGCACAAAAATGACCATTTTCCCCATATATGATGATGAATGTATGATATTTTGAAATCAATTGAATTACAGTTTAAATGCGATAAAATATGCACATATGACATTTATTTATGTGAAAATTAGGGTCACATCCTTAAAATAAAACTTAATTAGGCTCACATCCTCCTGTTTCAAAACATATAAATTACATCCCTAATTTCAAACAGCGTCTGATATTTTTACAAAAATGCCCTTTTTCTTAATTCACGCCGTATTTACCTAGGTCGGATCTACTCATTACGTAATTAGTTTTTTTTCTTTTCCAGAAACCTAATTTTCGTTCTCCATGGCGGCGGCGGCTCCAATGAAATTCAAGGCCTCTAATCGGTGGCTGCTTCCTCCATCGCCGCCTGAGGTGTACACCGTCACCGCCTTCAGCCTCGCGTCCGCCAGTCCGCCACCTCTCAACCGAAAACCCTTAATCCCTAAAACAGTGTCTCCTTAATCGGCTTCCAAGCCGCTTTGTCAATCGCCACATGCACTGTCCGATCTCCATGCAACCCCTTGTCCGATCATCGACGACCGTCCAGGCAACCCAACGCGCCGTCTCAGACCAGTGCACGACTTGGAATGGAGCTCGGTGGTCAGCGAACAAAAATTGGGTTGATCTGGTGCAAAGGGTAGGCTCAAAGGGTAGGCTTTTAGACGTAGTGGCTTGATCTGGTGCAACAAAAATTGGGTTTGAATGTGTGCTGGTAGTTGAGGAAGAATAGCTTGTTGTCACTTACAATTCAGGTATTATATATAATATATTTTCCAATTGTTGTTCACATTTTTGTACGAATGTGTGCTAAACTTCCATGTTTCATTTGGGATATATAACAATGATAGTAGATTTTAGTTAGCTTCATAGCATTGCTTCTTAAACCTCTTTGAACTTATATATGCTAAAGATTTTTGCTGAACTTCTGATAAAAAGTGCGGACAAATATGCAGCTATTCTTAATATATACATATATGTATGCAATTTTTGATGAAAATACAAACAGAAAAACATTCAAAATCGCGATCTGTAAGATGTAGGAAAATATCTTTGATTTTTGCTGAACTTCTGATAAAAAGTTGCGGACAAATATGCAGCTATTCTTAATATATGCATATATGTATGCAATTTTTTTTATCAAACAAACAGAAGAACATATTATTTTACAAATGTATTCATATTTCTATGCATATATCTGGAATACTTGCATATAAATATTCAGAAATTATTGTGTAAGATGTAGGAAAATATCTTTGATTTTTGCTGAACTTCTGATAAAAAGTTGCGGACAAATATGCAGCTATTTTTACTATATGCATATATGTATGCAATTTTTTAACAAACAAACAGAAAAACATATTATTTTACAAATATATTCATATTTCGATGCATATATATGGAATACTTGCATATAAATATTCAGAAATTATTGTTATTTTGCTGATTTGTATGCATGTATTTATATTATTCTGAAGCAATTTTTGTAATTTAGGTTACTGCACATTAAGCTTATTAATGTTGATTTTCTTTTTTTGCTAACAGTGTTCCGGCGGATATTGGTGTAGTGGTGTTGTTGAAGCTTGGCCGTCCATCTTTTTCCAAATGATTGAAATCTGCAGTTGTTTCTACAGAGACTATAAGATGTGGTTTGTGCAATAAACTGGGTCTTAACAAAATTACTTGTTCTGCAAAAGACCATCATCTCTGCTTTGTAAATGTTTTGAATTTTTTTATGTAGTACATGTAAATGTGGTCTGTACTTATTTTCTGATGTAGTACATGTAAATGTTATGAAAAATTTCATGTATGTATGCACATATTTCTGTTATTTGCATATATATATATATGCATCTTGTTATAATTATATGTATTTACTTTTTTGTCATTTCTTTTGTTTCAGCAATTATGTAGTACAGTTTTGCATATGTATGCAATTATTTCACTTAGTTGCATAAATTTATGCAATTTTAAGTAACATTTGTATGTAATTGTTTAGTTTTTCGTAAAAATCAGAAATGTTAATAAAAAAATTGTAGTCCCTGCATTCAAGTAATTATTTATTTCTGTATAATATTAATTTATGCACGTCTACTTCATTGTTGCGCACAACTAATAATTTTTTTATGCACAATATTGTTATATGTATGCAATTTTACGTAATATATGTATCTAATTCTCTAGTTTTTCGTAAAAATCAAAAAAATTAAAAAAAAAACGTTGTTGGAGTGATAGACGGTTTTCCAGAATTGTAGGATTTAGTTTATGAGCGAGATAATAGGAGCGATAGACTGAGTAAATGAGGACAAACAGTTGTTGGATAGTTTTTTAGGTGTATAAGGGTAGATCTGGAATTTTTTTAGCGGAAATTCAAAAATAGGGATGTATTCTATATTATTTTTATCACTGGTTTTTTTTATATTTTGAAACTTAATAGGGACCTGTAAAAAACGCACCCTTTATTTATATTAAACAAGAATAAATATGTGAACATAAATATGCATTTTTACGTGCACATCATCATCCCATGTTTTGACCTCAAATCCCTCTTTGTATTGGTTCTCCAGGTGTTGGCTTTATTAACCTTCCTCCCTGTCTCGGTGTTGACACCAAGCTAACTGCTCATTGCATATTGGTGTCGACACCATGTCCTTATTCTCTTGCAATTTTAGTGTTGCTTCTTCTTTTTCTTTTTCTATTGGTTCCGACTCTACTGGCTTCCTTTTGAACCATTTGATATTAGTACAGACTTTGGGTCTTCTTTAGCTCTTACTTTGGTGCCAATCTTTCTGGCCTTTTCTTTACACCTTTTGGTATCAGTGTCGCTTGTGTATCTTTTATCTTCTACGTTTTGTGTCGATACAACCTTTCCTTCTTGGTTTCATTTTATTTCCTTAAACCACTTGTTCTTAGTGTTTTCCTCTAGTCTTGGTACTTCCATTCCTTTCCATTAAGTCAATTCATTTTATACATAAGCGAATTTTGGAATTTTGTCTCCTGTAGGAATTTTGGAGCTACAAGGATTTATACACATGAAGAGATGAGAGAAAGCATGCATTTACACAAAAGAAGGCAAAGAATTAATTCATTTTATGGATTGTGGAGGCCCACACCTTTCAACTAGCCCACTTGCTCTTAAGCTTCATATTAAGGACAAATTTAATGAGACAAAAGGCCTCATGCATTCTACATGACTTATTAATGGATAATGGAAATTTGAAGCTTCATGAATGGGCATTTTGGGGATTTACCAAGGAAAGTGATTAAGGTTTTAGGATTTTTGATCATGTATTTATACCTCTTGTTTCATGTATTTGAGGATCTCTTTTTAGCAAATGAAAGTGTAAGTGATTAAATAAACAAAAATGGCTTCCAAGCCTCTCTCTTTTATGTCATGTTTATATTCTAATAACGTTCATGTCTATTCATACTCTCTCTTTTTATTGTTAGTAGTTTAGATTTATTTTCACACAAGTAGGTAGTAGTTAATATCTTTTCTTCATTATTTACTCTCTATTTTTTTTGTTCTTCAATGTTGAAATCTATTTGTGTTGAAATAATAATACAACTGAGAAGCTAAAACCCTACAATTTAGGGGTGATGAAGCGTTTCCTCTCATTAATGTAAATTCAACATAAATTTATATGAATGATCTTTTTTGGGTTTAATGAGAGTAGATGCTTTTATGTAATTGTGTTTCAGGTTGCATTTAGTAGTCTCTTTTGTTCATTTCATAACACCGAGGCAATGTTTATGACATAAACAACAAATTGCCTCTTCATCTAAAAATGTGATTATGGCAATGAAATGGGGTTGAAATTTGACGATTTATGTCACTAACCAATAGTATATAGATCATACTTAAATTAGTTTTTCGTTTCATTTCAATGTAATGTTTCATAAAAGTTAAAAAGTTAGATTAATTATGTATTATAGCTTGATAACTTATTGTGTGTTAATTAATAGAGCAAATAAGTCATGTTTATGATAATTACATAATTAATCTTACCAAGATTATTGATAGATCTTCGTATTATTTTATGTTGAACCATGTTGAAAGAGAGAAAAGTGAAGTTGCCTCTAAATTGGTTTTAATCTCACAGTTTTAGTCTATATTTTAGTTTACTTTTTGTTTCTAGTACTTAATCACAATTTAAAGTTAGGTTAATTTTATTGAGCACAATAATAAAAATTACTTGTTTCCCCATGGATCGACTCGTACTCGCTAACGTACTACAAGTGTACGTCTTGCGCTTGCGGTTTATTACACTTCGCGATGGCTTTCTAATTCATAGAATAATCGTCGTCGAACAAGTTTTTGGCGCCATTACCGGGGAAGGAATTTGATTTTAATTTTATTCTTCGGATTAATTTTGTTGTTCTTAAAAAAAATTGTGTGCATTTTGTGTTTTTTTTTGTCTTAGTTTAGTTGTGTTTATTTTGCATTAGTCTTTATAAAAAAAACTTGTTGTGTTTTTTTATTTTCTTATGTTTGTGTGTGTATTGAATTGTGCATTGTTTGTTTTTATTTTTTTATTTTTTTTTAAAAAAAACATTTGCCTTTTGTTTTCAATTTCTTTCCTGTTTTCACTACAATTTTCTCCTTTTCTTTCATTTATTTCTTTCCAAATTTTCTCCAAATTTCTTTCCTTTTTACAATTCTTACAAATAACAAAAAAAAACCAAAAATTATTGCTTTCTTTTTCCTCCCTCTGTAATTTTCTTTTCCTTCTCTTTTAATTCTTTTCCACTTACATTTTATGTTTCTTTCCATTTGTCTTTCCAATCCTTACAATCCTTCCTTCTTTTACAATTTTTTTTTTTAAAAAAAAATCTTTTCAGATTTTCTTATCCTTGCTCTATATTTCTTCTGCGTTTATCTCCAATAACCTCCCAATTTATTTCTTGCTATTTTCTTTTCTTTTCAGATTTCTTTTCCTTTTCTTCTTTTACAAGTTTCTAAAAAAACAAATAAAAATTCTTGCCAATTTTTGTGTAATTTTTATTTGTTTCCCTTTTCCCTGTCCATTTCTTTCCCTTCTGTGTATAAATTCTTTCTTTATTTACAATAAAAAGAAACTTGAATTTTTTATTTCTTTCCAATTTCGTTTACAATTTGTTTCCTCTTTTTCAACAATTCCTTTTTCAATTCCTTTCTATTTTCTTTCTTCTATTCTTGTCAACTCTTCTACATCTATCCATCACTTTCAACTAGCTCTTCCCCCTTGCTTGAGTAACTTCTTGCCACATAATACTTCACCCTCCTCCGTTCACAGCAAACAATAGAAACTCATTCTCATTGCTTCTTCACTTTAAAGTTTCCCACTCTGGTTCACCTCTATCACAACATCCACTAATTTTCTCTTCACAAACAAATTTCACCGCTCATTGCCATCCCAATTGCTCCACCTGGTATTAGCCTGGAACAACTTCACTACTCTATAATCAAGCAAACCCAAAGCAACATCCTTCCTTTACCCCTTTCCCCATCAACATGACAAACATACGACCTATCATCTTTCCATTTCTTTCCTTTCTTTATTCTCTTTCCTGTTCTTAATACACTTAGCTCTTTCCCTCTTTTACATGACTACAAAGATTATTTTCCTATTTTCTTGCCTTTCAAATCATTCCATTTCAATAGTCAACCTTTACCATCCTCATAAACCACCTCTTTTCCTTCTCCTACAACTCAAACACCCGATTCAAATTCACTACCGTAAACCACCTCTTCTCATAAACCAACTTTTCTCTCCTCTAAAAATAAGGTTTTGCTGTGTGTGTTGCATTTTTTTTGTTCGTTAGAGCGTTATTTGTTTGTGTGTGTGTGTGTGTGTCTCTTTCCTTTAAAAGAAAACGAAAAATCCATTTGTTTTTCTTCCCCTTGATTCAAGTTCATTTATGTGTGATTGTGTAACGACCCGGGATTTTTCGATCTTGGTTATCGACACCAAACACGATGTCGACTAATCAAGCATTGGAAATACCGAATAGTTAATGAAAGAAATTAGAGGTTGAGAATAGATAAGATAGAAACTTAGAATAGAAGAAGAAGAAGAAGAACATACAACATAAGAGAAAACACGAATCTCACAGCGGAACGAACAATATATAATAGATACATAACTTTGAAATGAATTCAGTACATGTATACAGTAACATTATCAGAGTATAACACTTACAACGAAGCGGAAATAAACAATAGCTATATAAATACTGCTAAAGCCTCCTGCTCCAGCTTTCCAAGTATATTTGTAAAATCCCAACTACTTGACTGCCCGTATAAAATTGGGCACCCAAGAGTTTAGGGAAAACAAAACAAAACAAACTCTGGGTCAGTCATGGGACTGGTGTGAATAAAACAAATTAAAAACAGTTTGAGCAATTAAACGATATCTCATAAGACCACGCCGTATAACGAAACGGGTTTTTCCCTTATGAGAATCCAAATCAATTTGATTTAACTTTCAAATCATTTTGAAAGAAACAATGATCTTTTATCTTAAAACTCTTTTGATATTATAATAGTGTCTATCAACCGCAATATAATAATCATCTTGCAGAATGCTTTCATCTCACGTTCCACATATATAGTATACAATCAAAACCACGAGCACTTATTGGGTAATGGATTTCCAGCTATGACAAGGTATAGAACCACCTTTCGATAGTGTACCTCTAGAGAGGAATACACTGGGTTCAACAAGAACATCTTGCAACCCGGCCACACATGACCGACCACTCATTTTGCTTAAGTGTATCGAATGTATATCACCAACGATTGGGATCAGCAACCGTTTCCCGAATGGGGAAAGCATTGAATAGATTAAAGAAATAAATGAAACTATAGATCAGGTGACAATACACCCTAATTGGAAGCAACCCACTTAGCCATACTTCATGCCCGATTTTTGTCATTTCCCGGTTGTGAGGCTAGAGGCCATGCTTATCTCTGACAGAGCACACAATTATTCACTTTGAATGTCACATCGTCATACCCGCCAAATCACAAACTGATTTCCCAAAAATACAACGGGTATACAGCTAAGAGAAACGAATTCCTCCGCCACCAAGCGTACATACGTTTGAAGAGATCAACTTACGTGATCCATTAAATATACTCTGTCAGACATTCTTCCATACAGGTTGTCCAGGGACTGGACAAACTGAAGGCACTATTCTGTAAATCTGTCTTAGGCAATTTCTACCTAGGATTTGACAGAACGACCCTTGCATAAACTCAGTCTTCAATTATCTTCATCATATTTGATTGCACGCTAACACCCATACAAAGTGGTTTTCAGATAATGAATGTGATCTCAGTCTCTCCGTATTGACGATGGAAAAATGGTCAAAAACTTTGATAGTCGATGAGTTAACTATCAAAGAAAAATACGTGTGCAAACAACGATATTATTTTCAGACGGAAATTATATCGATCAATCATCATTTAACATTTATCTCTTTAGATCATTAATTTATTCATTTTTCATCTCCTGTTTCCGTATATTCAACATTTCTTATTTTCTAAATTTAGAAAATATACGTTATTAACACTGGAAAATATTTCCATTTCTTATTTTCTATATTAGAAAACATTTCTGATTCTTATTTGGAAAACATTTCCAAAACTCCTACATTTGTATTTAAACATATGTTTGAATAAAACATCGTTATGCCAACTTAAAACATTACACTGATTAACTAATTTCACTTAACCAACCTTCACTATCGAACCTTAACCATTCCTTAGTTAAATATGGAGTCAATCAAGTTGGGGTATAACTACCTCTCAGACCTTAACTGAACAACAGTTCTAACTTCGAAATAGACAAAGTTAACCTTCTAAATCTTTAACAAACTTCCTTACGTAACACTCGGATTCTATCTACGAATCCACTTTTTTTTACAGAAATCATTTGATTATAACAATAGTGTTATGATCCCATGCTTCCGAAATATAATAACTTAAGTATAACTTTTATTTATTAGTTTGGATAAATAAACAAACAACTAATTTATTTATAAATAAATAAATCTTGATTAAAAACGGAAAGTGAATAGTACTTTCCCAAATTCGATATAATCGAATTCAATGTATAATTCACTTTCGAATAATCTCTATTCGATAACTCCTTTTTGAATAAACTATATTCAATCAACTCTCTTCGAATAACTAATATTCGATAATTTCTCTTTCGAATGAACTATATTCGATAATCTTTCTTCGAATAACTAATATTCAATAATCTCTCTTTCGAATAAACTATATTTGATAATGTCTTTTCTTCGGACAAACTATATTCAATTAACTCCTTTCTTCGAACAAACTATATTCGATTAATTCGTTTCGAATAACTATATTCGATAACTCCTTTTCGAATAAACTATATTCGACTAACTCTAACTGATTCAACCATAATAGATTAACTCTAATTGATTAACTCTAATCGATTAACTCTAATCGATTAACTCTAACTGATTAACTCTAACTGATTAACTCTAACTGATTTAACCATAATAGATTAACTCTAATTGATTAACTCTAATCAATTAACTCTAACTGATTAACTCTAATCGATTAACTCTAATTGATTTAACCATAATTGATTAACTCTAATTGATTAACTCTAATTGATTAACTCTAACTGATTAACTCTAATCGATTAACTCTAATTGATAGCTATAACGGATTAACTCTAATCGATTAACTCTAATTGATTAACTCTAACTGATTAACTCTAATCAATTAACTCTAATTGATTAACTCTAATCGATTTACTCTAATCGATTAACTCTAATCGATTTACTCTAACCGATTAACTCTAATTGATTTACTCTAATCGATTAACTCTAACGGATTAACTCTAATCGATTTATTATAATCGATTAACTCTAATTGATTAAATCTAATCGATTTACTCTAATCGTTTAACTCTAATTGATTAACTCTAACTGATTAACTCTAATCGATTTACTCTAATCGATTAACTCTAATTGATTAACTCTAACTGACTAACTCTAATTGATTCACTTTAATTGACTAACTCTAATTGATTAACTCTAATCGATTAACTCTAACTGATTGAGTTAATCGATTTACTCTAATCGATAAACCCTATTCGGTTAACTCTATTCAAATAACTAATTTCAAATAACAATATTTGATAACTCTCTTCAAATAACTATTTTTCTCAAATAACTATATTTGATAACTTTTATTTTGAATAACTCTATTCGATAACTCCCTTTTATAATCCTACTGACCTTCCAAATATTTCCTTTTATAATACCTTATTTATTTTCTAAATAAATATTCTTTATCTTTCTATTTATTTTCCAATATATATCTCTTTTCTCTTTTATTTGTTCAACAAATATTTCCTTTTCAATTCTATTTATTTAACAAATAAATATTTCCCTTTCAATTCTATTTATTTAACAAATAAATATTTCCTTTTTCAATTCTATTTTCAAAATACACTTTGAAAATCCCCTTTTCTACATCCCAGTATTTCTTACAGTATTTAAAATACTAGATAATAATGATCGATATCATTCAACACACATAATCAACACAGATTATATATCACATCATATATTACAATATATGAAAAGAACGATATTATAAATATTGAGGAATCCAGTTGGATCCCTCTAACCTATTTCCCTACATCACAGATGTTAAACAATATAATTAACATCAACTTCATTTCAATATGAAATATTCTGATAAACAGAATCAATATTTGATTAACGATATATATATATATATATCTCGTTATCTATAATTTCAACCAATCACTTAGCAGTTCAACCAAACAGTCAACACACAGAATCAACCATCATCTTATCAGTTCAAAAAAAATACATTATAAAAATATAACTGGTAGTGTTGATGAGTTTTACTCACATTGGACAGTTATTGTTAAATAACGATTAACTATCTTTGGTTTAGATGGACAATTTATTTTGCAATAAATTGTAATGAGATCCAATTCACTCCCAGACAGTTCCTTTGTGTAGCCGTCGTCCATACGATCCCAACGAATCTGAACTTGCGAAATTCTGATTTCGTATGATCAAGTTATGGCTTATACAAGTTATATGTTTATTTAAATTAAATAAATCATTAATTTATCCCCTGTTGGGCCCACCCAAACATTTTCCGGCCTATCTTCCCCTTCATAAGTCCAGACCCGCACAAGTCTTCTTCCACGATCGAAGAAGCTTCAGACATCCATCTGCACCTTCCATTTCTTCAATTCCTTCTACTGTAAATACCATATCCGGATTTTCCAAAACTTTAGCTCCCTAAAAACTTTATTAACCCTTAACCAAAAACCAATCTTATCCAGACTTCTCTACCCCCATAATAAGCTACAGCTCCTGGCATCCACGAACACGTATTCAAAACAATGTCCATGACATGTTTTTTTCCAACTCCTACTGATCCTCCTTTTCTTCCTTCTTGGATGAACTAATCCACCAACGCAAAGCACCATAAGGCTCCTCATCAAAAACTACATCGTCCCATACTAGTTTCAGCTAACCCGCAATCCTCTATCATCCCGCGACTTTGAGCTTCCGCCGCCCAGTTCAGAGAAGTACTGAAATTTTTATCCACCGAAACAACCCAATTTTTGAGCACAAACTCTATTCGATCTCCTCGATCCATATACGAACTAGAAATGATCCAAAACTCCTTTAATTTTACCAAAGATTGAACCCTAGCCTGATCCTACTTCCGCTGTATTTCTTGCTCGTGGAAAAACTAATTGAACCTGATGGAAATTATATGGAAATGGAGATAAAAACATAGGGATTCCAAATATATAACTATTTTGATTTATAGAATTTGTTCAGAATTGTTTTGGATTTTTGAAACCATTTTCTTTCTCACGTTTTCTGTTTTGTGGAAAGATGATGGCGGCTGAATATCGCGAAGACCACAGAATGATTTTTTTTTTCTAGGTTTAAAAGATGGTGTGATACTTATAGGAAAGTTTTAAATATATTTTTTGGTTAATATATTTAGTTTTAATCAACTGCTATGTGTATTTGTCCCTTAAAATTTTGAATAATCACATACGATATCCAAAAATCACGAAAATGGACATACACCATAATTTCGACATTACGGACCCAACAAAACTGGTTTCGTCGAATTCCGACTCCGTTTTCTCACACAGCGTATTTTTAACCATCAAAATACCGACTGTTTTTCATATTAAAAATCCGTATGACCACATACTGACTCTAAAAATCACGGAAATTAAAATCTAGCCATAATTAAATATTTCAGATCCAACAAAATTAGTTTAATCGATAACGGAGGGCGTTTGCAAAATTGGCTATTTTTAAAGCTCTAAATAAACCCTTTTTAATATTAATATATTTAAAAATAATTAAATTAAATATTTATGAATATTATCGTATATATTCACAATAGAATATCATACAGCTCCAATTGGATTTATAACTCGATATTCAAATCTCGGTTGAATCCATATTCAATTTATATTGAAAAATTCATTTATGATATAAATAAATGAATTTTAAATTATAAAGGAATTCCATAGCAACTTTTCAAAAATTTGATTTGGACATAAATCAACATCTACACGACGAAATCCCGATTTTTCTCTTCCATTAGAAAAATATACTTCACTAGCTTTGAACGTTTCCTTTTCCACAGAAATCCGATTTAAAACGGGTTCTGTATATCCAATTAAAGTTCGAATCGCCAAATTACGAACTGCCGCGCCATTTCAAGCTTGATTATAATTATAATATAATTTATATGTTCAACCATTGTTAATTAAATATATTCGTTATTGTAATTCAATTTTAAACTGAATTATACATTTTGAATTGCCCAATTCACACCATATTGCCATTTCAGCTAATTATGATTATTTCATAATTAAATGCATTATTTAATTATTATTTTAATTAAATATCCAAAGTTATTTAATTTAAAGCATTAAAATCTCTAAATCATTACTTAAATAATTAAATAAATTATTATACCGTAAAAATACGGGACGTTACAGATTGCATTTGTTTTTATGTTTTGATTTGCTCTTGTATTTATTGTTTTTTTTGTTCATGTGTGTTCACTTTCGTTTGTGTTAGTTTCACAATAAAAGGGATCATTTTCCTTTCACTTGTATATACATTGTAGTTAGTTTTTAGGTTTTCAGAATTTAGCAGAAGAAAATTGCTTTCTTTCCATGCATCGTTTTACTTGCTAATAAATAAATTGATGCTTTAAAAAAATTGCTAATAATTCTGCATGCTCCGGTATTGTGTTCTAATCCTTGTTTTAATTTTTCTTGCATTGTGTTTGCTTGCATTTGCATTCATAACAAAAATCCAAAAACAGAACAAAAATTCATTCGTATTTGCATCGTTAATTCACGTTTAATATCTGTTTTGCATTCATTTTTTGTTTTTGTTTTTTTCTAAGGACATTGTTATATTTTGACAACTTGATTTCTTTTTAACGATTTTTTTCTTGGTTTCTAGACTACGACAGAGTAATAACTGTTTATAAATATTATGGTGATTCGTAACTATTGTATCGGTTGTTCCTCATAAGGTACTTAAACCTTCGGCTGCATTGCTAGGGTGATTCATGGTGCACCGGTAACTCCTGTCCGTTAACTGGCTGAGAAATTTTTTGTCGAAATTAGTATAGCCGTCATTATATAATTTTAGAAAATTGTAAATAAGTAATTTGCATTCATATAGTTTCATTAGGTTCATGCATACATAAAAAACAAAAAAAACAATTTTCTTTTGTGGATTTTTTTCTCTTAAAAAAAATTCAAAAAAAAAAGAGAAAAAAGGCTTTCTTGAAAATATCCCAATCTCCTTATTCCTACGAATTTTACGATAGTTATGAAGATCAATATAATCCATATAATTTTATACCAAATTCATACGGATATTTTAATAACAACTATTGTACAAACAAATTGGATTTTACACCATCAAGTCAAAATTTTCAAAATAATCCTGATTTTGCACCACAAAATTTTAAAAATGATGATCAACCCTCAAATCTTGAAACAAAAATTGAATCTTTACTTGAAATGAGCACACAACAATATCAAAGAATAAATGAATGGTGTGATTCATATTTGTGCAACAATTCAAGTCAAAATTTTCAAAATAATCAAAATTCAAATGATTTTGATTATAACCCTTGTCAATCCAATTTCGAACTCCAAAATGAATTGCAAATTCAAAATGGAAATGTGAATAATTTTTCAAATGGTTTTGGCAGTGGGAATATGTAACGACCCGGAATTTTGTGGTCAATTTAAAAATTTTATTTTAGAAATTTTAATGGATTTTAATGTTTAAAATAATTTATTTTAAATAAGAACGACTAAAAATTTATTTTAAAATGAATAAATTTAATTTAATTTAATTATAAAAGGAGTTCAAAACAGTGCTGCAGTTTGAAATTTTGAATTTGAACTTTGACTGATTGTACCGGATTCAAAATAAATCAGAATTGAGCGAAACCAGAAATATTTAAATCTCTTTAATCATATCTTTCCAACGAATCTGAAAAATCTAAATTTCACTTTATAAATCAAAAGCTATGTCCAGTTTAAAATTCAGAAAAGTCGCTATAGAATTTATATATATTTTAATATAATATATTGGCCTTAAAAATAGCCATTTTTCAAACGACCTCGGTTTTCGACTAAACCACTTTTGTTGAAACCGGAATGTCAAATTATTGCTAAGTTTCAATTTTCATAATTTTTCGAATTTATATGTGAGCGTGGCAGAGGAAAATGTGTTTTGTCAGTTTCGGTAAGATTTAATCGACTAGAAAAAGGCCATTTTTCAAACAGTCTCAGAATTCGACGAAATTAGTTTTGTTAGGACCGTATCGACAAAAGAAAGCCAGAAATAATTTTTATGGAATTTTAAGAGTTAGTATGTGGCCCGGTAATTTAAAATGTACGTTTGAATTTAATAATTAAATGATTTATAATGTAATTTAAAGAAAAACATACCGTAACCACCGAACTGGGTTACGAAACATGTTCCATTGTGTCCGGAATGGGGGTATTACGCTAAGGGTTACACTCGTTGGTTTTGATTTGGAGTACGTGACGTTAAACAATAATTTTTGAATTAAAGGAATTAATAAATAAAATAAATACAATATATATACGATCTAAATACGCTACATATACGTAACCCTATTGCCTTATGACCTAGCCGTCGCCTTGTATACTCCAATGGCCACCGTACTCCCTTCTTCCTTGATTAAATTCTCCTCATCCATTCAATTTTAGACCTCCGTCCTCTTGAGAATTTTGTAGTACTACCTCCGCTCTTCACATCCATACGACCATCAACCGTTATCGTCGCCTGGATCGAGAGAACGAGCCAACCAAAGTCAGCCCATCTCGACCGCCGCTGAGCCCGACGCCGGCCATCGAGTTGGCCCATCTCCCCGGTGTGGCAGCGCCTCCCCGAGCCCATCAACCCCATGCAATCCGATCTGAACATCGAACAACAGATTGAGAGAAAAATCGAATCAAAGATTCTAACCAATTACAGTATGGTGCGGCCTGTGTTTGAGATGTAGAAGAAAGGTTATTAAAAAGGATTGTTTTAAATTAATTAATCATTATTTTATTAAAGTTATCAAATCTTTAAAATCCTTTAACTCATCCATACAGCAACGAAATCGAACAAAACTGAAAGCGTTGAAATCGTGGAGAGGAGATCTACGACGTGATACTGACGAGAACTGAACTGAGTATATCAAATTTTGGTCAAAATCCAGATCTGTGTTGTTCAGGATTAAAAGCTATCGGTGAGATTTCTATTTTTAAATTAAATTTAATAATTTATTTTATTGTGAAATTTTATATAAAATTCATGTGGTGTTATGTGTATAATTATTGAAATATTGATTGTGTTGTATTGCGCTGAATCAGTGAATGGTATTGTGGGAATCATGTTTGTTGCAAAATCGTAATGTTATTTTTGGTTGAATCAGAACAACAAAATAGAACGTCTTGTTTGTTATATTAGGATTGTCCAAAATAAGACTATCATTTTCATTTTATTTGAATTAACAAAATAAAATGGTCAATTTTTGTTTAAAAATAGAATAACAATAAAATATTCATTTTATTGTTTTCATTAAAATATGGTTTTTGTCAAATTTGTTTGTTATTGAAATAAAAGATTACAATTTGGTTAAAAACATAGGTATTGAAATAAAAATCATAGTTTTGTCAAAAACATGTTATTAAAACCAATTGAACATTTGTGTTAGAATATTTAGATTAAAAAAAAGATTATAAATAAAAGGTTTTAATAAAAAGATTTCCTTTTTATTTTCACTTAAAGGATTATAATATCACTTTGATATGAAATGTCACAGAGAACTATAATATCATTTTAGTTATAAAATGTTAATAGGATTAAAATAGCATTTTTTTTATAAAATGTTGAATAGGATTAAAATAACCTTTTGTTTATAAAATGTTGGATTGGATTAAAAAGGACATTTTTGTGTAGAAATGTTAAATATGATAAAAAGAACATTTTTTGGTCAAAAGAAATATTAGCGAAGAAATTAACATTTTTGGTCAAAAGAAAGATTATATTGAACAAAATTAACACTTTTGTTAATTAGATTTAGTTAGACAAATTTGACATTTTTGTTAATTAGATTTTGTTAGACAAAAGTAACATTTTGGGTAATTAGAACATGTTGGTGAAAAGAATAACATTTAAAATTAAAAAGAAGAAATCTTCATTTGGAAAGATGTTAACATATAATTTACATTTTTAATGATAATTATAATTCATTAAAAAGAAGGAATCTTTGTTTGAAAAGATGTTAAAATATAATTTACATTTTTAATGATAATTATAATTCATTAAAAAGAATGAATCTTTGTTTGGATACTTGTGAATATGTAATTTACATTTTTATGAAAACGAATTATTAAAAAGAATAAAACCTTGATTAGAATGTGTTAACATGTAAAATTACATTTCTATGTAGTTAGTATTCGTCAATAAGAATTAAACAAAAATGTACATTTTATTTATTTACAAAGGATGTAATAAGAATATACATTTTTGTGTTAAAATATGTTAGTGAAGAAAAATTACATTTTTGGTGTAAAACATGTTATGTAAGTTAAGATATACATTTTGTTAATATTAAAAGGATTATAACAAAATTCACATTTTGTTAACATTTTATGTAAAGGAAATTTAAAAGGACATTTTTGTCACTTTGAAATAAAGGAAACAAAAAGGACATTTTTGTATATTAAAAATGAATTAGACAAAATGGACATTTTTGTATATTAAGAATGATTTAGAAAAATGATCATATTTTTACAAGCAGAATATGTTGACAATAAAAATCTACCTTTTAATGTAAATTAGAATATTAGAGAAATGTTCATATTCTGACAAAGCAAAATATATTAACATTAAAATCTTATATTCAAGAAAGAAATAGGAAAGTACATTTTTTATATGTATTCAAAGAAAAGAATAACAAATTACAATTTTTGTATGTAATCAAAGAATAGAAAGAAAAGGTTACATTTTCATGTAATAAAAGAAATAAAAGATTTCATTTCTATGTGATATTAAAAATATTCATTTTGTCCTTTAGAAAGAATTTCACCAAAATATTCATTTTTGGTCACTTAAAAGAATTTCACCAAAATATTCACTTCTGGTCAAAACTTGATTATCAAATGAAATGTATATTTTTATACATTAAAAAGAATGGATATGAAATGTATATTTTTTATACATTAAAAGGGAATGAATTAGAAATGGACATTTTTGTCATATTAAAAAGAACGAAGAGAAATCACATTTTTGTCATTAATAAGGATTAAAACAAAAATATACATTTTGTTCAATTAGAAGAAAGATTACATTTTGATCATTTAAAAGATTAGACAAAATTAACATGTTTTGTTACATTGGAAAAGATTAGACAAAATTAACATGTTTTGTTACATTGGAAAGGATTAGACAAAAGTATCAAATTTTGTCACTTTAAAAGAATTAGAATAAAAGAGACATTTTTGTCATTGTAAAAAGGATGAAGTAAAATATTCATTTTGTCATTAAAAATAAATGAGACCAAAAATATGAATTTTGGGTAAATAAATAAGGGTTAAGATTCTTATTGTCACTTGTTTAAAATAAAAAGAATTGAAACATATGTCTGTGATGTTGAAATGTTTGATGTGTTAATTATAATGTTGAGTATATTCAAACTGAATATTACACTTCCATTTACAAGTCGTCCGACTTGTCTATGTGATTGGGTTGATAATTTTTACACATCGCCCAAGTGCACAAATAATTTATTATTTGATTGTTGGATGAAACCCCACACGGGTGTTGGGATGATATTTGACCTACACTAGTCCCAATATTTAGTGTAGAAACCACTCTGGTTGTTAATTGGATGCTTGATAGTTATTTCTCATCGATTACATGCAATATATGGATGTTGATTGAGTCACATTCCAATAAAGAGTATTCTAGAAAAGAAAATATTTTAGAAAAGAATATATTTTAGAAAAACATATTTTTAATAAAGAGTATTCTAGAAAAGAAAATATTTTAGAAAAGAATATATTTTAGAAAAACATATTTTTAATAAAGAGTATTCTAGAAAAGAAAATATTTTAGAAAAGAATATATTTTAGAAAAACATATTTTTATTGAAATGAACCAGTTATTTACTAGAATAAATCATTAAATTTAGATTTAATAAAGTTTTCCAATATGTTAATATTTAATTGAAGTTAAATTAAATAAATTGGACTTTGGGTTTGTCGTGAATAGTGTCTTAATTAACACTGTTCTTAAACCCCATATGAAAAGAATAATCTTTTAATTTAAGATTATTAAAAGTTTTCAATTATATCTAGTAATTGAAATAAGATGAAACGCGAGTTGGGTTTATTGTGAACCATGTTTTTAAGTGACATGTGTTCTTTAACCTAACTGACAGTGAAAATATGATTTGGAATTTATAAATCTTTCATCAAGATTTAAATGGGAATTTTCTAAAAGCCAAGTTTTCCAATTTAATATATTAAATTGGAATTGAATGGAATTCGAATTAATAATAACCGAGATAAGCTTCTGTAAAAGAAGACCGATACTACATATGGAATTTAAAAGGCTTTGCCGTTATTCCAATTATATTATTGGTCGGATACAGAAAACTTATAGCGATTATATATTGATTTGATTTCTGTGAAGATTCCCTATTTTATGGAAGCCGGTTTTGGGTTTATCATGAACGGTGTTTTAAAATGACATTAGTTCTTTAACCCAGTTAAAGATAAGATTAATTTCTTAAATTTAATTAATCATTGAATAATGATTTCTGATATTTTAAAACCAAATTGGGTTTCTAATAAAACTTTAAAAGAAAGATTTAAGAATAAACTTAAAGGATTTATCTTTGATGGAATAATACGAATATTTTATTAGAAGAATATTCTAGATTGGAGTGAGGCATTGGATGTGTTTTATAGTACATGATTTTTAATTATAAAATACGTGAGTTATTCGGGAAGACCGGGTTTAACCCATTCCGAATAATTACTACGACGATGAAGAGTCGAAGATGAAGATGGTGGTTGAAGACCGACGATCTTCACATTGAATGGATGTGTTGCTACAGAGACCCTTGATGGGAGTAGCTACCTTGAAGGGGCCTCAGTGGTGACCGTCCGGACTATTGTTGATTGTTCGGATTTGGTTTTCGCTCAGACCCAGAGCATAAGCTAGTAAATGGATGCGTGTCTGACATTGGATTTCGTTCCATGTGAATTAAATCAATTTCTGTTAATGTATGTCTGTTTGGTGGTGGAGGATTTATTCTCTACTTAACACCCTGGTATATATTAATAGTGATCGATTGCATGGCGTGGATTGTCAATGTGGCACGCCAAGATGCAAATGATCAAGGCTTTTGTTGAAAAGCAGGGCCTTGTGGGATGATCAAAGCATAGCCTATTACGGCTTAGCTTTGTGTATATCGTGACTTCGCGAGCCTCACACCCGGTATGAGTCAAAAACGGGATTAGGACTGCAGGGAGTGCACACGTTTCTTTCTAGCTAGGAGTAGTGCCGGTGCTTAAACTGGCTGGCATTTTACTTATGTGGATGATGGATTTTGAGGCGCCTCTGATTTTTATAGGTCGTTAGTGGTCATACTATAGGTCCAAAGGGACCGGGAAGCGTGTGTTCAGGCATAATTAATCCACTACCTTAGGTAGGGACTGACCCTGAAGATCCAAGGGTTCACTGCGGGGGATCCTGAGGCATTTGCTAGAGTGTCTCGAATCGGAGAGGAGCTTGCCCCTAGCCTCGACTCATGACGGAAATCCAACTTTCGATACGACCCTGCGGTTTTGATTGTAGAACTAGTATGGCGACATAGTAGGATGGGGTACTATGCCGTCTATGATTAATACATTATGATTGAAATTGTTTTTGAAATATATATACCCATAGATATACACACTAGTACTAAATCCATTTTATCGTATCAAGCATCTCTTGACCATTATAAGGTAAAACCCTATCCTCCGGTTTGCGTTGCATTGTGTGATAGGACTTGGGTCTTATAATGGTTTCATTTTTCTAAAAAGAATTGCATTGTTTAACGTTTTACTTTATTTTATGCACTGGCAATCCAATGGAGTAAACCCTTTCCGCGTTAGCGGCGTGGTCCTGTGATTAGCCTTATTTTTAGATTAGTTTAGTTAAGATTTCTCGTACCAGTCCCATGACTGACCTGTAGTTTGTTTCACTGGCAAACTCGGGTGCCCATATTTTCCACATGGGCAGTCGAGTAGCTTTTGCATATATATTTACAGGATCCTGGTTTACAGTTGAAGCGGTATTCGGAAAGCTCTGTATCCGTGTATTCCGTTCGGTTGTATATTTGTATTACTTTCCGCTGCTATTTAAATGTAATTTAAATCTATGATATTATTGTATTTCTATTGTGTAATAAGTATTCATACTCTGTTATACTCTTGTACTCTGATGTAATTGTTGTAATCAGTAATAAAATGTTCTTCAGTTTGTGTTCTGATGTGTGTTGTTCTCAAAGCAATCCATCCTTTCCTTTACTGGGAAGTTTGGGTCTTCACAGAATAATTTCAATTGTGGTGCAACTGAAATTTTAGTTCTCAACAGTTTCAAATTGAAAATTCTCATGTAAATAATTATAAATTTGATTTTGATAAGCAAACGAATGAAATTCATGATAATCAAGTGAATTTGTTGTTTCAAGACTACTTGAATTTTCATGAAAAACAAAATAATCAAAACCGAACGTGTGACGATTCGAATGATAATCCATCTTTTACTAAAATCGACGATTTTCTAACGACTTTTGAAACTGAAAATAACAATCTTAGAGAAGTTGTTGAAAACATGGTAATTGAGTTGGATTTCAATTCTTTTGAGAGAGTGGAACCAAATCTCAAATTCGATATTCCTTTTTCTGAAAATAACAACTTTCAAACAACAAATTTGGATTTTGAAAAAGATACATGCACTGAAGTTGTTGACAATTCACCAAAGGGAGACGAATTTAATGAATACGATTTTTTTTGGACTTTTCGAAAATGAGTTGAATTTTAAAGTGGTAGATTTGAATCACCATTTTGATTTTGAAATTGATAATTCAAAAGAATTTTTCAATGTCAATTTGAAATTCAATTTGGTGAAAATAAACATGAAATTCAATCCATTATTCAATCTATCCAAAAAATCATCAAAAATAAAACAACACATTTGATTTTTAATAAAGCGACATTCGTTTTTCCAAATCTACACTCACCTTCAAAATCTTTTAAGATTTGGTTTTTCAAGCTTAAACCGTGTCTCTCATACTTGAAGACACAAATGAATCAGTCTTTAGAAGATTGTTTCATTTACTTCTTGTCAATATATTTTATGATATACTATAAATAATTTTTTTTGCTTTTCTCTAGTAAATATAAATCATATTGTCAAAATTTTCATTTTTTTTTTCATTTGGGTTGACTGTGGGGACACAGTCCAAATCAAGTATGGGGGAAGTTTCATATTTATTTTGGTTTTACATAGAATTTTCCTTTCTTTTTTCATTCCTAAAAAAATCAAAAAAAGAACCAAAAAAAAAAGTTTTGCATTTCTACTTACTTTTAAATAAGACATGATGGAGTTAGCATACAATTTTGGTCGTTCGATTAAAATGTTTGGAAATTTACTTCTCTTAACAGATAATAGAAAAAAGTTGGAATTATGAGCAAATTTGGTGTAACTAGTATATAGGGAGATTCGTAGGTGATGAGTATGAAATGTTTTTTGCATTGTAATCCGATTAAATGAATGGTTGATTTAGACTACTTGCGATAACATTTTAGATCTTTTTAAGTGAAGTTGTGCCGAGATATTCTTGCTTAACTCTCTCTCTCTCTCTCTTATGTTAAAAAAAAAAGAGAAAGAAAGAAGAAGTATATATATAATAATAATAATAATCCAAGAGTATCCAACATTTCTAGTACATCTAGCGTTGGTGTGAAAACCAGCCAAGCTCTTTCCGAGATCTTGTTGACAAAGTCAGCATCAGTATACCTTGGTCTCATTTTATGAGTTGGACACCTTAGGATTACCGACCCTCACGTAATTCGTAATGCAGTGTAAGGGCGGTATACCAAGGTATTTGTAAATAATAATAATAATAATGTGAATATTTTGTAATAAAGAGAGAGTTAGCACTTAAAATCCAAGCACACTCTTCACTTATTCGACCTAACTTGTTAACAAAAAGGAAGTTGAGATGCCGTTTTACGACTATTTTTATCGATTATAGAATTCATTTCATATTCGCACTATGTTTCTACCAAAACAACTGGCCAAGCTGGAGGAGTTTGTGACGATAACATAACTTTTGTTTGAATTTTTGATTTGTAACGGACTCAAATTTCATAGTGACGACCCAAATTTGTGTTAACTCATTCGTGTAAAATTTAAAAGCAAATTACCCATTTGTAAATATATATTTTTTGAAAATTTGCATTCATCTTGTAAATATTTCGAATCTTGTATTTTGAAAAAAAAATTGCATTTAACTTTTGGATTTTGTGGGTAGTATCCGCTGAAAACCCTCACAGGACAGCACTTGTCCTGCTGGGGACACCCAGAGGTTTTAACAGCTTGTTGCATATGGTTAATAAAATCATGCTCCCTACAAAAATGGATTTAGCTTAGTTTTTACTTTATTCAAGGACGAATAAAAAGATAAGTTTGGGAGTATTTGATGTGCACGTAAAAATGTAAATTTATATTCACATTTTTGTTCTTGTTTAGTTGAATAAATGAACATTTTGGGTATTTAATATGATCAAATCATGTTTTAAATATTTTCAAAATCATCACTTATTTTGGGGAAAAGTGGTCGCTCGAGCATGTTTTAATTTGTGAAATCTTTCACTTGTTCCTTGAGATTGTCACTTTTAGGAATTTTGGAGCTAAAAGGATATATACACATGAAGAGATGAGAGAAAGCATACATTTACAAAAAAGAAGGCAAAGAATTAATTCATTTTACGGATAGTGGAGGCCCACATCTTTCAACTAGCCCACTTGCTCTTAAGCTTCATATTAAAGACTAGTTGAATGAGACAAAAGGCCTCATGCATTCTACATGACTTATTAATGGCTAATGGCAATTTGAAGCTTCATGAATGGGCATTTTGGGGATTTCCCAAGGAAAGTGATTAAGGTTTTAGTATTTTTTATCATGTATATATACCCTTTTGTTTCATGTATTTGAGGATCTCTTTTTAGCAAATGAAAGAGTAAATGATCAAATAAACAAAATGACTTCCAAGCATCTTTCTTTTATGTCATGTTTATGTTCTATTTAACGTTCATGACTATTCATACTCTCTCTTTTTATTGTAAGTAGTTTATATTTATTTTCACGCAACTAGTTAGTAGTTAATATCTTCTCTTCATTATTTACTCTCTATTTTTGTTGTTATTCAAAGTTAAAATCTATTTGTGTTGAAATAAAAACACAAATAAAAAGCTAAACCCCTACAATTCAGGGGTGATGAAGCTTTTCCTCTCATTAATGTAGCTTCAACATAAATTTGTATGAATGATCTCTTTGGGTTTAATGAGAATAGATGCTTTTGTGTAATTGTGTTTCTTGTTGCATTTAATAGCCTCTTTTTTCCATTTCATAACATTGAGGCTATGTTTATGACATAAACAACAAATTTCCTCTTCATCTAAAAATGTGATTATGACAATGAAATGGGGTTTAAGTTGAAATTTGATGATCTATGTTAGTAACCAAATGTAAATAGGTCATACTTAAATTAGTTTTTGGTTTCATTTCAATGTCGTGTTTCATAAAAGCTAAAAAGTTAGATTAATTGTGTATTATAGATTGATGACTTATTGTGTGTTAATTAATAGCACAAATAAGTCATGCTTATGATAATTATATAATTAATCTTACCTAGATTATTGAGAGATCTTCGTATTATTTTATGTTGAACCCTGTTGAAAGAGAGAAAAGTGAAGTTGCCTCTAAATTGGTTTTAATCTCGTAGTTTTAATCTATATTTTAGTTTATTTTTTATTTCTAGCACTTAACCACAATTTAAAGTTGGGTTAATTTGATTGAGTAAAATAATTAAAATTACTTCTTTCCCCATGAATCGGCTCGTACTCGCTAACGTACTACAAGTGTACGCCGTGCGCTTGCGGTTTATTATACTTCGTGACGGTATTCTAATTCATGGAATATTCGTCGTCGAACAACGTGCTTAGTCGAAGTAGAGGCAGGGCGTCCCCGTCTATGAGCAAAAGGAGCACGTGCTAATTGTGCTCCTCTAGAGCATTCGTTCCTTTCTTCTGGACGAAGACATAAGAAGAGATAGGGCGTGCTTATCTCTAGAGCAGAGGCAGGACGTGCTTAGCTGAAGCTGAGGAACAGCGTGCTCGTCTATGAGCAGAGGCTAGGCGCGCTTATTTAGATGCTCTGTCCTAACAATTTCTGGCATGGATTAGAGGCTTACGCTTTAAGCTTTAACAAGTCCTTTCTGACGTGGAGGCATCTAAAGGCTTACATCTTACCTCCCTCGGGGAGGTGCCTTGCCCTGGCCATCTTGGAGGTGACAAGGTTTTTTTTACCATTGTAGGTTGCTTCACCCATTCCAGATTTTGTGGATTTTCCATACTCCTAATCATGTGTACATTCTTAAGAAGACCTCCTTTTATCTATTTACCATTGAAAAGTATGGTCTTAGACTTTCTTCATTCCATGTTCTAGGTACTAGATCACCATTGTGTTTGTAGAGTTGATATGTTCGAGATATGAATTATATATGAATGACCGAGGGTTTTTCTCAGTCTTGATCTTTTGTATTCACCATTAACCTTCGTAAGACTTGTTAGGGAATATGGAATGCAGATCTTAAGGCAAAACAAACACTAGAGGGGGGGTTAGTAGTGTTTATAAGGAATTTATGAAAATCTTAAACTTAACCGATCTACTATATGAATCACACACACACACCAGAGATGATCACAAACAAAAAATCATACATAGGCACAGGAATAAACAAATATAAAATGCAGAAAAGGAAAGAGCACACTGGATTTTATACTAGTTCGGATTACTCCTACGTCCAACCGACACAACGCTGGATTGAGCAGAGTTTTATTATTATCAATATCCAAGTACAACCCCTTGATTTCACGGCTACAAAGTTAACACCGCTTCAAACACCCTTGATTTCACGACTACAAGGTTAACACTGCTCCATTTTTTGATTTCAAGGCTACAAGGAACATACCCTTTCCCAAATAATTCCTAAATGATTATAATAGCCCTATAACTCTTCAATAGAACTTCAATTCAGAGAGTATTTGATAGAAATTGAGAAAAGAAGTTTGATATAATTTGAGTAGAATTCTTCAAAGTATAAGGGTAGAAATCAAGAAAATGATGTATATTAATGGTGGTATGTAAAGGGGTGAAGATAGAGAAAAATAATGATAAATAAAATCGATATCTACCCCTATTTATAGTGTCTTAATAGTTGCAACGTTTCAGAAACGTTACAAGTAGTGAAAAGACACTTCCTTTGAAAATTGAATTTCTGACAGTTGCATGTCGACATAGCCAATTATGTATGTCGACATATGTAGAGCATTTTGATTTTTAAAACTATTTTCAAATGTTTAAACTAATATATATTCTGGAAATTCCTGAAATATAAATGTAACACCCCACACCCACTATGGTCACTCACTATAGGGAATGCCATGGCATCGGTGGAGTATTTTAGTAAATATAGAACAGAAAAATTACAACAAGACAGATATAAATAGTACTTGAAATTTTAAAACATCATCTCATAACAGCGGAAGTAAAACATGTCTGGTTACATCATAAAGTCAAGTACAATATCCATCAGATAAATTTATACATAATCCCATTCTCAACAATAGCCATGACAAAAGAAAAGATAACTGGATAACTGGAGCTTTACATCTACCCAAGCTCCTAAAGACTGGAACAGCAATCCGATCAAACTCCACTACTGCTAGGATCCACCGTAGGACCTGAGGGTTGGGAAAAAAGATAAAAACAACGGGGTCAGACATAAGTCTGAGTGAGTCCTATAACTTTAACAATACAATCATTAAAATAACCAGAGAAGACATAAGTTTGACATATGGTAATGTCTGGGGATGAATGGCTATACCAAGCAGTTTGGTAGACCTAGGATAGACTAAGATAACCGCAAAGACGCATCTACCCACCCAAGGGTAATTACTACACTGCACCACACCAGTCATCCCTACTTAAAGGTTGATCCCTCCCAAGGACTTAGAAAATTTTCCCAGTAGTTCTTATACCCCTAGCTGACTACATAGGTGCCGTCTGCCCCTATCTCCACTAGGTGTACCCACTACTCCCAAGCGATCGGCTCCCTACCGTAGATACCCGTGCCGGCCCCACAGTGGGGTGTATCACTCCCCAAAGTGGCAACCCGATACAACAAGCGGTGCACGGCTTATATCTACATGATGCAACAACGTATTACCTACCAGCCCGGGTCCACACACGCATATGAAACCCGTTGGACTTGCGTTGCCACCGCTAACCCGTTTTGGCCTCTTATAATCAAGCCCAATATGCGTGTCCCGTCACTCGACATGGGTCGAGCCCACAAAGATACGTTTGGGATATTGGTTGAAATGGGCCCCCACAAGCTACCCACCTAAGCTTGTCACTTATCTAGTGAATCCCACTTAACCCTTTAATCATGTTTAATTACATGTTTCACTTGGTTAAGTATTCTAATCGTATTTTCTATTGCCACCCAAGGCAACCCACTAGATTCCACATGCCACCGAAGGCAATTACTGAATTTCCACATGCCACCCAAGGCACCCACTTAACCCCTCATGTCCCACTACATGCTAATATGGTTAAGTGTTTCTTAATTAATTAAGACCGTGATCTCCCCTAAAGACCTCCCACATTAGACTGGCTGTTATGACCGCCTGGTTAAGCCGGTAGAGTCCGGGCAGTCTTACGTCATAACAGAGCCTAACCTCGTGTCTTTACTTTAATCACGTATTTAATTTATGGCTAAGACCTCTCACATTGGGCTGACATTTGTAGCAACTGGTTAAGCCGGTCGGGTCCGGGCAGTTTTACACTACAATTGAGTCCAACCTCGTGTCTTAGTCGATTAATTACACCTAATTAATCACCCCCATATTAATTATCCCTAATTAATATCAAGTTTTCCATAACATGGGTAGACCTAACTCAATAGGTAAATTCCCATGGGGTAGACCTAACTCAATAGGTAAATTCCCACTTATGGTACTTTATTTTTATGGTATGCTTAATCATACCCAACCATACATTTATTAACATACTTTTCAACCCCATCGTTCCCCACGTAAATCGTTCTCACTTCATGACATAATAAAGGGGAAGATCCATCACAAACATCATGGGCTTAGCATATAACTTTGTCATGGGTTAAGAGGATGTCAACTTGCATATATGAACATATATTAACCCAACTACATTTAACCCAAACTTGCATATTATCATACACATATCTTAAATAACATGTTGAACTTGCATATAAGCATTCTCATAACTTGCATAACATGTTAAACATGCATTTAAGCATACACATAACTTGCATAAGCATCCACATGCTTGCATAAGCATTCACATACTTGCATAAGCATTCACATACTTGCATAAGCATGCATAACTTGCATATCATGTCATTTAAGCATATACATATCTTGCATAAGCATTCATATACTCGCATAAGCATGCATAACTTGCATATCATGTTAAACTTGCATTTAAACATATACTTAACTTGCATATAAACTTGCATAACTCACTTTGTTAAACATGCATAATTCCACTCATTAAATAGGCATAAACCCACTTGTTAAACATGCATAAACCAACTTATTAAGCATGCATAAACCAACTTATCAAACATGCATAAAGCCACTTATTAATTATGCATAATCATAGTAAAACATAGAGTAGCATATCATTACAAATGATTCAAACTCACTAATCCGCATTTAAGACCACAAGTCTCATTATACCCAATCTACTTACTTTAACAATTGATGTTAAAGTGATAGAAACTCACCACTAGCAAATTTGCACTCCAAATGAAGAAGATTAAGATGCTTAGAATGGATTAGAGGTTGATTAGAGAGTGATTTGCTTGCAACTTCCTTCATGAACTAGTGGAGGCCATGCTCAAATTTCATTTTGCCATAGTTTAGTTACAAGACCTAATTATGAATGAATTAGGGTAGGGTTGGGGTCTTATTTATAGGATTAGGTGAGTGTTTTAGGCCCTTAGATTAACCCTAGATTAGATTAGGACCCTTAGATTTAGGAAATCTCTAGAACCAGCCCTCTAAGCCAGCCTAGAACCCAACCTGGTGCACCCAGGTTCACTGGACGCCACGCCTCTGTCGACAGGCAAGTCGACAGGCAAGTCGACACCCCCTGTCGACAGGCCTGTCGACAGCCCTGTCGACATGGGTAGGGCGGGATTTTTCCCGCCTGACCCCACTTGTCCAATTTAAAATCTAAATTTTAAATTCTTAATTCTGTTTTTAGTTTTGAATTTTCTGCAAACTTCATCGGGCCATAACTGGGCCATACGGACTCCGATTTTCGAAAACTCGGACTCTATTTTGCATATTTTTCCGAGACGAACGCAATGACGCAGCCCGTTTCCCCTAATTCCCACATCTGAGATTATTTATCCTGTAATTAGTGAATTTTAGTATTAGCCCAAAATTCGGGGTGTTACATTCTCCCCTCCTTAAAGGATTTCGTCCCCGAAATCTCTAAGCTAAGGAGAATGCATATCCTACCATCCAAACAACCATCTACTCAATCCATCAAACACAGGCATCCATTGTCCTTAGAACAATTTCTAATGATGTATGAGCATATGCAAAGGGTGTGTGTATATGTTCCCTATCTAATGTATGAACATATGCAAACCATGATAGTGCCATGCATCCATTATGTATGCGAAAGAACCCTAGCGACACATACAATATCTACATGAGTGCACAATCATTCACCAAAATGCATCATTCATATGATAACACAATCATTAGACATCCATAAATATAGCTTTCTACACACAATTTTATGCAATATGCAATATGAAGTGATTGAGCCGATCTAGTGCCTAGAGTGTGTGTATATGCATCCACGAGCAACCACTAGCAACCACTTGCGTCCACTTGCATCCATCAACCATAACATGTCTCAAACACATGTTTCAATCATAGGTTTACCCTATCTAAAGGTCAAAGGTACTAATGAGAGGACATACTAAAGGTAAGATAAGTACTAGACAAACGATAAAGGAGAAGTTAAAAGACATACCCTCAAAAAGAAATGGGTACAATGAACGCATCTTCGCTTCCGTTTCCCAAGTTGCGTTGCCCTCGTCTTCTCCCCATTGCACTTTGACTAGATGAACCTCTCGATTCCTCAATTTCCTAGTCTCTGACCCAAGGATGCGGGTAGGAGCTCGTCGAATAGTAGCATTACGCTCTACTTCCACTTCTTTAAGCAAGCTCGGCTCTACCACCTCTGCGGTCTTATGTAAGCACTTCCTCAAATGAGATACGTGGAATACATCATGTACACCACTAAGTCTGTCGGGCAACTCTACTCTATACGCCATCCGTCCAATCCTTTCCTTAATAGGAAATGGCCCTACGAATCTTGGTGCTAACTTCCCAACAGATCCAAAGCGAACCACATTTCGTAACGGAGACACCTTGACAAAGATCATGTCCCCTACTTCAAACTCAAGATCCGTCCTTCTCTTGTCCGCATAAGATTTTTGCCTATCCTGCGCAGCTTTCATCCTTCTTCGAATCAAGTCAATCTTCTCAGAAGTCTCCCTAATCATATCAGGCCCAAGCAAGATCTTATCCGTAGATTCCCACCAACATGTAGGTGATCGACAAGGCCTTCCATAGAGAGCTTCGAAAGGAGCCATGCCAATACTGGACTGAAAGCTGTTATTATATGCGAACTCCACCAATGGAAGATGCTCTTCCCATGTACCTCCAAAATCTAAGATACAAAGCCTCAAAAGGTCTTCTAGAACACGATTCACCCTCTCAGTCTGGCCGTCCGTCTGAGGATGATATGCGGTGCTCAGACACAATTGAGTTCCCACTGCTTCCTGCAAACTTCTCCAGAACTCGCTAGTTAAGATAGGATCTCGATCACTCACTATGCTAGAGGGTACCCCATGCAATCGAACTATCTCTCGAAGATATACTGAAGCTAGCCATGGAGCAGTCCTCTTGCTCTTTACAGGTATGAAATGGGCGCTCTTAGTAAGTCTGTCTACCACCACCCAAATTCCTGTATTACCCTTTCTCGATCTGGGTAACCCGTCAATAAAATCCATCGAGACGCTATCCCACTTCCATTGCGGAACCTCCAATGGGTGAAGCAACCCACCAGGTTTCTTTTGCTCCGCCTTCACTTGTTGACATACCAAGCATCGAGCTACATATTCGGCCACATCTTTCTTCATACCGGCCCAGAAGAAAACCCTCTTCATGTCTTGGTACATCTTGTCCCCACCGGGATGAATGGTCATCCTAGAACGGTGTGCATCATCAAGAATATCCTTCCTCAACCCTTCGTCTTGCGGTACACAAAGTCTACCGTCTCTACGCAAGCACCCCCTATCGTCTAGGGTGTACCTACTCAAATGGCTGGACGACTCCCCTCTTATGAGCTTCTCTACCAACTCAACCAACTGTGGGTCGTCCCTCTGGGCTTCCCCAATCTGCCCCAGAAGAGTAGGTCTGACCTCCAAGGATGCTAGCAAACCGGGTACATAATCAATGGAAGGTCTGAAATCAAACATCGAGATAAATTCCAAGCTTCGTTGTTCCACGAACAATGGACTCAAGGACAACCTCTTTCTACTCAAGGCGTCTGCCACCACGTTACCCTTGCCAGGGGTATATGCTATCTCGAAATCATAGGATGCTAAGAACTCCATCCACCTTTGCTGTCTTAAGTTTAAATCTTTCTGAGAGAATAAGTACTTCAATGATTTATGGTCAGTGAACAACTCGAATCTCTCACCAAGAAGATAATGGCGCCAGATCTTAAGCGCAAAAACAATAGCAGCCAACTCTAAATCATGGGTAGGGTAGTTTTTCTCATGCACTCTCAACTGCCTTCCACCATAGGCTATTACCCTTCCCTCTTGCATTAAGACTGCGCCAAGTCCTGTCCCACAAGCATCGGTATAGACAACAAATGGCTTGCTCCCATCTGGCAACACTAAAACTGGAGCAGTGGTTAAAGCTCTCTTTAACCGTCGGAACGCATCATCACAATCTACGTCCCATGCGAAAACAAGATTCTTCTTCGTTAAGCGGGTTAATGGGGCTGATATCTTCGCGAAGTCTTTAATAAACTTCCTATAATAACCCGCCAAACCCAAGAAACTTCTTACTTCGGTAGCACTCTTCGGAACCTTCCAATCCTGAATTGATACTACCTTCGCGGGATCCACAGCTATCCCTTCCTTGGAGACCACGTGCCCCAAGAACCGCACTTCCCTCCTCCAGAAGTGACATTTAGAGAATTTAGCCTTAAGGCTATGTGCTCGAAGAGTCTTCAATACCTCCCCAAGATGTAGGGCATGCTCTTCTTCACTCTTAGAAAATACTAAGATATCATCCACAAAGACCACCACGAATTTATTAAGGAACTCCCTGAACACCCTACTCATCAAATCAACAAAGTATGCAGGGGCGTTTGTCAACCCAAATGGCATCACCAGCCACTCATAGAAACCATCCGGAGTCCTAAAGGCAGTCTTGTCTATGCTATCCTCAGCCACCCTCAACTGATGAAACCCCGTGGCTAAGTCCAATTGAGAAAATACTGAAGCGCCAGCCAACTGATCGAAAAGATCATCAATTCTCGGCAATGGGTGTCTATTCTTCTTTGTGAGCTTGTTGAGTTCTCTATAGTCTACACAAAGTCTGAGGGACCCATCCGCCTTCGTAGCAAAAACTACTGGAGCACCCCACTCCGATATACTTCGTCTTATGAACCCCTTCTCAAGCAACTCCCCTACTTGCTTATGGAGTTCCCTCCTCTCACGAGGAGCCATGTGGCGCACTGGTAAAGATACAGGTTTAGCATTATCCACCAGATATATTCGGAAGTCAATCTCCCGCTTCGGAGGTAAGCCCTTCACCTCCTCAAACACATCCGGATATTCCCGGACCACTCTAACAGATTGTAAACTTTCGACCGAAGCGTCAAGCGATTCAAGATAACTTAGCATAACAGAATCCCTGGGATTACAAGAAATCTCGAGAGTGTTACCCAAGCGGGTCATGAGCCTAACAACTCTCCTTTCGCAATCAAGAACGGCACCATTACTGGATAACCAGTCCATGCCCAAAATCAACCCATAGCCCGTGAAGCCCAACACAAAAGCATCACATCTAAACTCAATGCTAAGTATAGAAATCTTCAAACCCAAACATATCATGGACAAATAAGTGGAGCCCCCAATTGGGTTTGAAACAACCAAGGGATCATCTACCAGACTGGTGTCTAAGTGTAGTGACTCAACTAATGATGATGAGATAAAAGAATGCGATGCGCCTGAATCAAACAATGTACGGACAGGATGATCAAATAGAAAAACCAGACTTTCCACGGAAATAGTTCTACCTCTCTCCTGAATTGGTGGAACCGCGAGAGCCTGTACTTGCCCCCTAGCCTGACCCGGTGCCATAAGAGCTTGCACCTGTCCTCATGAGGTAGATCCCGTCCTTTGCCCTTTCTTAGGACAGTCTTTCACTAGATGCCCTGCTTCACCACAGTGGAAGCAGCCAGTCTTCTTCTTCTTGCGACAATCCTTGCTTAGGTGGCCAGGTGTCCCACAATTGAAACACTTCTTCTTTTTGCCCTTGCCACCGTTGCCTTTCCCACCTTTGTTTGGCTGTTGTTGATGAGGTCTCTTTTGATCTCCCTTCTTCTCGGGCGCCTGACTAGCATTGGGACCCTTCCCTTCTTCATGCATGAGTGCCATGTCAACTAGCTTCTCGAAGGTGGCCCCCATAGGGATATGAGTCATAGCCAACCCATGCATCGGTTCATTCAAGCCTTTCACGAACCTCAAAGCCTTCTTCTCCGGTGTATTCACCAAGTCTAGGCCAAACCTTGCCAATTGATTAAACTTGTTAACATACTCCTTCACTGAGAGATTTCCTTGCTTTAGAGTCAAGAATCTTTCCATATACAAGTTTTCCTCCGCCCTTGAGAGAAACTTTGCCACAAATCTTTGCCTAAAATCCGCCCAAGAGTCTACGGGGCGTTCTCCATTAGTGACCTCCCACCAGAATGAGGCCTCTCCCTTCATTAACCAAGCAGCTAACTTGACTTTCTTTCCTTCTTCCATCTCAAAGATATCTATCAACTCTTCCACCTCCTTAAGCCAATCTCTAGCCTCCACAAAAGTTTCAGATCCTTGAAAAGGTTTCCCTCCCATAGCTTTAAACTCCTTGCAAGTCTTAGCAAAAGTATCCGTGCGAGGAGGAGGGGGAGGAGGAAGATCGGGTGCTACGGTTGGTAGAGGAACATTTGCCGGGCCCGCAGTGGTGGCCCTAGCCTCCATCAATCTCCTATACCATACTGGTACCGTCACACCCTCCGGAAAGTTAAGATCCTCAGCCATGCTGAAACGAAAAAGGAAAGATTCAAAACGGAGAATTCGAAGGATATAGATATGGCTATTGGGGATTATGCTTTTCTTTCAAAAACTTTTCTCTTTAAAGACATGTTTTTGAAAATATCTCTTCCAAAAGTGTTTTTAGAAAAATAGTTTTCTAAAAATTTTATCTGTTCCGGTAACCTTTTGCTCCGATACCACGTGTAACACCCCACACCCACTATGGTCACTCACTATAGGGAATGCCATGGCATCGGTGGAGTATTTTAGTGAATATAGAACAGAAAAATTACAACAAGACAGATATAAATAGTACTTGAAATTTTAAAACATCATCTCATAACAGCGGAAGTAAAACATGTCTGGTTACATCATAAAGTCAAGTACAATATCCATCAGATAAATTTATACATAATCCCATTCTCAACAATAGCCATGACAAAAGAAAAGATAACTGGATAACTGGAGCTTTACATCTACCCAAGCTCCTAAAGACTGGAACAGCAATCCGATCAAACTCCACTACTGCTAGGATCCACCGTAGGACCTGAGGGTTGGGAAAAAAGATAAAAACAACGGGGTCAGACATAAGTCTGAGTGAGTCCTATAACTTTAACAATACAATCATTAAAATAACCAGAGAAGACATAAGTTTGACATATGGTAATGTCTGGGGATGAATGGCTATACCAAGCAGTTTGGTAGACCTAGGATAGACTAAGATAACCGCAAAGACGCATCTACCCACCCAAGGGTAATTACTACACTGCACCACACCAGTCATCCCTACTTAAAGGTTGATCCCTCCCAAGGACTTAGAAAATTTTCCCAGTAGTTCTTATACCCCTAGCTGACTACATAGGTGCCGTCTGCCCCTATCTCCACTACGTGTACCCACTACTCCCAAGCGATCGGCTCCCTACCGTAGATACCCGTGCCGGCCCCACAGTGGGGTGTATCACTCCCCAAAGTGGCAACCCGATACAACAAGCGGTGCACGGCTTATATCTACACGATGCAACAACGTCTTACCTACCAGCCCGGGTCCACACACGCATATGAAACCCGTTGGACTTGCGTTGCCACCGCTAACCCGTTTTGGCCTCTTATAATCAAGCCCAATATGCGTGTCCCATCACTCGACATGGGTCGAGCCCACAAAGATACGTTTGGGATATTGGTTGAAATGGGCCCCCACAAGCTACCCACCTAAGCTTGTCACTTATCTAGTGAATCCCACTTAACCCTTTAATCATGTTTAATTACATGTTTCACTTGGTTAAGTATTCTAATCGTATTTTCTATTGCCACCCAAGGCAACCCACTAGATTCCACATGCCACCGAAGGCAATTACTGAATTTCCACATGCCACCCAAGGCACCCACTTAACCCCTCATGTCCCACTACATGCTAATATGGTTAAGTGTTTCTTAATTAATTAAGACCGTGATCTCCCCTAAAGACCTCCCACATTAGACTGGCTGTTATGACCGCCTGGTTAAGCCGGTAGAGTCCGGGCAGTCTTACGTCATAACAGAGCCTAACCTCGTGTCTTTACTTTAATCACGTATTTAATTTATGGCTAAGACCTCTCACATTGGGCTGACATTTGTAGCAACTGGTTAAGCCGGTCGGGTCCGGGCAGTTTTACACTACAATTGAGTCCAACCTCGTGTCTTAGTCGATTAATTACACCTAATTAATCACCCCCATATTAATTATCCCTAATTAATATCAAGTTTTCCATAACATGGGTAGACCTAACTCAATAGGTAAATTCCCATGGGGTAGACCTAACTCAATAGGTAAATTCCCACTTATGGTACTTTATTTTTATGGTATGCTTAATCATACCCAACCATACATTTATTAACATACTTTTCAACCCCATCGTTCCCCACGTAAATCGTTCTCACTTCATGACATAATAAAGGGAAAGATCCATCACAAACATCATGGGCTTAGCATATAACTTTGTCATGGGTTAAGAGGATGTCAACTTGCATATATGAACATATATTAACCCAACTACATTTAACCCAAACTTGCATATTATCATACACATATCTTGCATAACATGTTGAACTTGCATATAAGCATTCTCATAACTTGCATAACATGTTAAACATGCATTTAAGCATACACATAACTTGCATTAGCATCCACATGCTTGCATAAGCATTCACATACTTGCATAAGCATTCACATACTTGCATAAGCATGCATAACTTGCATATCATGTCATTTAAGCATATACATATCTTGCATAAGCATTCATATACTCGCATAAGCATGCATAACTTGCATATCATGTTAAACTTGCATTTAAACATATACTTAACTTGCATATAAACTTGCATAACTCACTTTGTTAAACATGCATAATTCCACTTATTAAATATGCATAAACCCACTTGTTAAACATGCATAAACCAACTTATTAAGCATGCATATAACAACCCGTATTTTCAACAAACCGTTATAACATAAATCGAGGCAGAATTTAATTCAAAAATCAGAATCAGGGGAAATGGGCTATGCCATTGCGTTCGTCTCGGAAAAATACGCGAAATAGAGTCCGAGTTTTCGAAAATCGGAGTCCGTATGACCCAGTTAAGGCCCATTAAAGTTTGCAGAAAATTTCTAAGTGAAAACAGATTTAAATTTGAAATTAAAAGCATGGGCTAGGGCAAACTGGGCAGGCGGGAAAAATTCCCGCCCAGGACCCCATGTCGACAGGCCTGTCGACAGGGGTCTAGGCATGTCGACTGCCCTGTCGACAGCCCTGTCGACAGGGGGTAGCCAGGCAGATTAGCCTGGCGCGCCACTTTGGTTTGGGCTTAGTTGTGTGGCCTGGTTCTAGAGCATTCCGAAATCTGACGGGCCAAAATTCACCTAGGGTTAATCCTAGGGCTTAAAACACTCTAATTCCCTATAAATATACCCCTAATCCTACCCTAAAGCCTCATTAATCAATCTAGCAACTAAACTATGTCAAATTGAATCCTCAAATGGCCTCCACCTAAAAACCCTAGCCTCCACCTTCCTCAAAGTTTGATCCTATGAAGATATGATGATCATACAACCTTTTCTATGTTGTATGAATGCTTAATAACTTGCATACTTCATTAAGTTGCAAGTTTGATTTGCTAAGTTTGTGTTTTTGGGATTTTGCAAAAGGGTTTTCTTATTTGAAGCTTTGTTTTGGGTTTTAAAAAAGGGCTTCTTCATCTTATTTGGTGGATTTGTGACTTGTTTATATTGTAAGCCCTCTTACCTTCACTTTACAAACTCTAAAGTTAATATGTGGTGAAAGTTGAGATTTATGTGAGTTTATTTGATTATGCATGCTTATGCGAACTCACTATGCCATGTTTTACATGTTTCATAAGTTATGCATACTTATGCGAGATTACTATGCCATGTTTTACATGTTTCACAAGTTATGCATGCTTATGCGAATTCACTATGCCATGTTTTACATGTTTCATAAGTTATGCATGTTTATGCAAGTTCACCTTACCATGTTATGCATGTTTTATGGGTTATGCATGCTTATGCGAGTTCACCTTACCATGTTATGCAAGTTTTATGGGTTATGCATGTTTATGCAAGTTCACCTTACCATGTTATGCAAGTTTTATGGGTTATGCATGTTTATGCGAGTTCACTATGACATGATTTGCAAGTCTAACATGTTATGCATCATTATTATGATATATGAAGTTCATCATGTATGTTATGCCAAATTTATACCCTTATGCGTTATGACGAATATGTAAGCGATATAATGACGTTGGGGGGTTTGGGTAAACTTAAAAATACATGAAACTAAAAGATTGGGAATTTACCTATTAAGTTAGGTCTACCCCTTGGGAATTTACCTATTAAGTTAGGTCTACCCAAGTATATGTTAACTTGTAAATATGTTTTAAAGTGGACATGACGTTAGATAACATGATATGGCCAACTCGAGGTTAGACCTAGTTGTGGTGTAAATCTTCCTAGGTAACCACAACGTGGGGTCTAATGTGGGTAGTTGGTCATGTTGCACCGTAAGACCCGAGGTTAGACCTAGACGTGGTGTAAATCTTCCCAGGTAACCACGGATGTCTAATGTGAGAGGTTGGGTGCATTAATAAATTTATGCCTCATGATTAGGGTTAAGTCATGGCCCACTAATACTTAACCAATAATGGGGATGCGAGGATTAGATGGGGTTAAGTGGTTACACTTAACTAATTTAATCCAGGATTAGTGAGGGGTTAAAACCACACTTAACCCTCTTAGAAACCCTAGCAACGTGGTCTGTTCCAGCAGTAATCCCAGTTTGGTATCATTCACAACCCTAGAGGCTAGGCTAGGGCGGGGCACGATTACTGGACGGATGTAAGCGACCAAAGCGACGGCTGAGTGGTACAGCGGTGCGGGTCCGGCGGGCTACGGACGTGCACGTAGTCTGATGTTGGACAAACTCGAGGCACGGGTACCAGTAGGTTTAGACTGTGCATTATTGCTTAGGTGTCTGGGGTTGACACCCGAGGGCTTGATACACCCAAAGGTGGACCCAGCGCAGTCTGACTACATCCATGTGGGCCGTATGGACACCAACACTGGACGTGTTAGGTTTATAGGGAGCCGATCGACTAGACCGTGGGCTGGACCTTATATTGGGGTCACTTCATGTTATTGGGCCAAAGTTTGGGCTAAGGGATCAAGATCTGTTTCGTGGGTTTGCTAGTACACTGCGGTGCAAAGTTTAATCTCATCTATGTGATGTCACCTTTATCTATTGCCAGTATGCTCATCTCAGTTTCCATCATGCTATTAACTTTATTAGTTTATAGATTGATCGTAGTAGGGCTTACCAGTCTTTTTGACTGACCTGTTTTCTTTCGCTTCTTGTCTTCCGTTTCCCCCCCCCCCCTCAGGTTCTCAGGGAGGGACTACATCTGCTTAGTGGATCTTTGGCTTGCTGTTGGATAGCTCATGTATGGACCTGAGCTAGCTATGGCTTATCTTTTATTTCTGGGGATTAGTACTGATGTTTTACCATGTATTTTGTTATCACGTATCTAGACTTATGTTGTATTTTGGATCATGACATTTTGATATTATGTACTTGACTATGTTGGTTTTCTGAGATGATGATGATGGGTTTTTATCTGCTACCGCTGCTTTACTTATATTTATTTTCATATATTCTGTCTTGCGATATCTCTGTGCATGTTTACCTTCACAATAACGCCCCTCCAAAGCTAGTACATTCTAAGGAGTGATCCTAGTGGAGGTGGGGTGTTACAATTGGTATCAGAGCACAAGGTTAACAAGATTGAACAAAACTTTTGAAAAAAAAAAAAAACCTTTTTGAAAAACTATTTTCAAAAAAAAAAAAACCTACTAGGTATTTTCCAAAATAAAGTCTAGATTATTTTAAGGCTAATCCCCAAAAGCCATTAGCGTTATCCTTCGTTCCCTTGACCTGATCTTATCTTATCTTTCGTTTCAGTATGGCTGAGAATCTTGACATCCCAGATGGAGTGAACGTACCCCTCTGGTATAGGAGGCTTCTAGAAGCCAGGGCGGCAGCTGGTCCCGCCAACCCTACTCCCACTCCTCCTCCTGTAGTTGAGAATCCTATCCCTAATATCCCTCCTCCGGTGATTCCTGTTCCCCCTCCTCCAGCAGTTAATATTCCTCCTCCAGTGGCTAATGTTCCACCCCCTCCTGTTGCTGAGGCTCCTCTTCCTCCTCCTCCCCCTCAGCATCCTCAGATTGAGTTTACGAAGGTTTGTAAAGACTTCAAGGCAATGGGAGGCAAGAATTTCCTAGGCACGGAATCTTTTGTTGAAGCTAGGAATTGGCTGAAAGACACGGAGGACTTGTTTGCTATCTTTGGGATTGATGACGAGAGGAAAATCTTATTGACGGTGTGGCTTTTGAAGGATGAGGCGGCCTATTGGTGGGAGGTCACCAATGGGACGAGGCCCGTTGAGACTTGGGCCGATTTGAGGGCTAGATTTGTGACCAAGTTTCTATCTTCAGCTGAGGCGAATTTACAGATGGAGAAGTTCATTGCATTAAAGCAAGGTGATATGACTGTCAAGGAGTATGTGAACAAGTTTAATCAGCTGGCCCGCTTTGGTTTGGATATGGTAAACACCCCGGAGAAGAAGGCTCTTCGATTTGCTAGGGGGTTGAATGAGCCACTGCAGGGCTTGGCAATGTCGCATATTCCGCATGGAGCTACTTTTGAGAGTTTGGTCAATATGGCTCTGCTTCAGGGAGATGGAAAGAAAGAAGTCAAGTCGAGTGATACTCAAGCAAAGAAGACTGATTCTCAAGGCAAAGGCAATCAAGGGGGTCAAAGCAGCCAGGGGAATCAGGGCAAGAACAAGAAGGGGAACAACAACAACAAAGGCAAGGGAAAGTGCAATTACTGTGGCATAGCTGGGCACTTTGCTAAGGATTGCAGGAAGAAGAAAAGGAAGCTTAGTGGTGGATGCTTTTCTTGTGGAGAGACTGGGCACTTCAGCAAAGAATGCCCAAAGAAGAAAGGACAGGCTGGACCTTCAGAAAGGCAAGTTCACGCTCTCAATGCCGCTTCAGTTCCCGAACGAGGTAGTGTTTCTGTCGAGAACCTTGTTTATATCTCTGATCTTCCAGTGCGTACCTTGTTTGATTCTGGTGCTTCACATAGCTTTATTTCATCTGATCTTGTTGATAACTTGCACCTTAGTACTAGCTTAGTGGATGATCCCGTTTGTGTTTCGAATCCCATTGGGGGTTCTGCTCATCTATCTATGATATGTGAGGATCTGAGGATCTCTATACTCAGCGTAGAGTTCTTGTGTAGTGCGTATGTTCTAGGTTTCAGGGGATACGGATTGATCTTGGGCATGGATTGGCTGTCTAGATATGGAGCTATTCTGGATTGTGAGCATAGGGTTGTAAGGCTTGTGACTCGCCTGGGCAACACCTTAGAGATTTCATGCAATCCGAAAAATCCCGTCATGTTATGCTATCTAGAATCTCTCGACTCATCAGAGGAGGCCCTTCAGTCTGTAAGGGTGGTCCGAGATTATCCAGATGTTTTTGAAGAAGTTAAGGGGTTGCCCCCTAAACGAGAGATTGATTTTCGCATCTATCTAGTGGATAATGCTAAGCCTGTCTCTTTGCCCGTTCGGCATATGGCTCCGCGTGAGAGACGGGAGCTGAGCAAGCAAGTGAAAGAATTGCTTGAGAAGAACTTCATCAGAAGGAGTATATCCGAATGGGGAGCACCTGTGGTGTTTGCAACTAAGGCAGATGGTTCTCTTCGGCTCTGTGTGGATTATAGAGAATTGAATAAGCTGACTAAGAAGAACAGACACCCGTTACCGAGGATCGACGATCTCTTTGATCAGCTTGTTGGTGCTTCTATTTTCTCTCAGCTTGATCTTGCTACGGGTTTTCATCAGCTCAGAGTGGCTGAAGATAGTATAGACAAGACTGCATTCAGAACTCCAGACGGATTCTTTGAATGGCTTGTTATGCCGTTCGGTTTGACGAATGCACCCGCGTATTTTGTGGATTTGATGAGTAGGGTGTTTCGGGAGTTCTTGAATAAGTTTGTCGTGGTCTTTGTGGATGATATTCTGGTCTTCTCCAAGGATGAAGAAGAGCATGAGAGGCACCTAGTAGAGGTGATGGATACGCTCAGAGCACACCAGTTAAAGGCCAAGTTCTCCAAGTGCCACTTTTGGAGAAGGGAAGTCAGATTCCTTGGGCATATCGTATCCAAACAAAGCTTGGCGGTGGATCCCGCTAAGGTGGTTGCAGTTCAGGATTGGAAGACTCCAAGGAATGCAACCGAGGTGAGAAGCTTTCTGGGTCTTGCGGGTTTTTACCGGAAGTTCATCAAGGACTTCGCGAAGATATCCGCTCCTCTTACTAAGTTGACGAAGAAGAACTTAGTCTTTGCTTGGGATATGGATTGTGAGCTTGCTTTTCAGAGACTCAAGAGAGCCCTTACCTCCGCACCCGTCCTAGCTTTACCCGATGGTGGTAAGATATTTACCGTGTACACTGATGCTTGTGGCACGGGATTGGGCGTCGTTCTGATGCAAGAGGGCAGAGTTATATGTTTTGGTGGGAGGCAACTTAAGGTGCATGAGAGGAATTATCCTACTCATGATCTAGAGCTGGCAGCGATTGTATATGCACTCAAAGCTTGGCGTCATTATCTTCTGGGAGAGAGATTTGAGCTGTATACTGATCATAAGTCTTTGAAGTATCTCTTTTCGCAGAAGGATCTGAACTTGAGGCAGCAGAGATGGATGGAATTCCTGGCTTCCTATGATTTTGACATAGCCTATACCCCTGGCAAGGGGAATGTTGTAGCGGATGCGTTGAGTAGGAAAAGGTTGACACTAAGTCCTCTATTTGTTGAGATGAAGAATTTAGAGTTCTTGGCAACCCTTGATTTTTCCTTGACAGTTGAGACGATGACCGGTTCTTTGGCATCTCTAGAGCTCAGGCCTACCCTTCTGGATCAAGTCGGGCCTTCACAGAAGGAAGACCCTCAGATAATTGAGATCATGGACAAGCTGGCTCGAGGGGAGACATCTAGTCACCTTGCTCGGTATTCTATAGACGATAAGGTTGGCTGAGGAGAGACGGAAGGCTTTGTGTTCCGATAGTAGAAGACTTGGTGAGGAAAGTTCTTGAGGAAGCACATCGCTCCAAGATGACTATACATCCAGGTGGTGATAAGATGTATAAGGACATGAAGCGCGTTTTCTTCTGGCCTGGAATGAAGAAGGATGTGGCGGAGTTTGTCTCGAGATGTGTTATTTGTCAGAGAGTAAAAGCTGAGTCGAAGAAGCCCGGTGGGCTATTACATCCGCTAGAGGTCCCGCTATGGAAGTGGGAGAGCATTTCTATGGACTTTATTGATGGGCTTCCAAGGTCAAGGAGAGGGAATACGAGCATATGGGTCATTGTAGATAGGCTTACGAAGAGTGCTCATTTTATCCCAGTAAAGAGCAAAAGGACCGCATCTGGACTAGCATCAGTATATCTTCGTGAGATAGTACGACTACATGGAGTCCCTTCCAGCATAGTCAGTGACCGAGACCCCATCTTTACTAGTCAGTTCTGGAACAGTTTGCAGGAAGCTATGGGCACAAGGTTGAATCTGAGTACAGCTTATCACCCACAGACGGATGGCCAGACCGAAAGGGTGAATCGAGTGCTTGAGGACTTGTTGAGACTTTGCATCTTGGATTTTGGTGGTACTTGGGAAGACCACCTTCCTCTTGTAGAATTTGCTTATAATAACAGTTATCAGGCGAGCATTGGTATGGCACCGTTTGAGGCTTTATATGGGAGACCATGCAAGTCACCTACATGTTGGTGGGAGACTACATACAAGCTTATACTTGGACCTGACATGATTAGAGATACATCCGAGAAGGTCGAGTTGATCAGAAGACGAATGAAGGCAGCCCAAGACAGACAAAAATCTTATGCTGATAAGCGGAGGTCTGATTTGGAGTTTGAGGTTGGGGACAAGGTTTTCGTAAAGGTTTCTCCTTTGCGGAATGTGGTCCGTTTTGGAGCTGTTGGAAAGCTAGCACCAAGATTTGTTGGACCCTTCCCTATCATAGAGAGAATAGGGAAGATGGCTTATAGGGTGCAATTGCCCGAAAAGTTGTCTGGAGTGCATAATGTCTTTCATGTCTCGTATCTCCGAAAGTGCCTGCATGAGTCCGCTGAGGTGGTTGGACCTAGCATTCTTGAAGACGTGGAAGTAGAGAAAGAAGCAACTTTAAGGAGAGCTCCGATTCGTATCTTGGGGACAGAGACCAAGAAGCTAAGGAATCGTGAGGTCAGATTGGTGAAAGTTCAATGGGGTGAAGCCGAAGAAGACGCAACTTGGGAAACCGAGGAGAAGATGCGTGGGCTTTATCCATTCCTTTTTGAGGGTACACTCTCAATCTCTTTCCTTTGTTAGTATATCTTTCTTTTGCTATCCATGTCTATCTAGTTTATCTAGTTCATCGTGTCTTTCTTATCGTGAGAACCTTAGGTAGAAACCCTTTGGATGAAACATGTGCTTGAGACATGTTATGTTTGATGGTTGCAAGTGGTTGCAAGTGTTTGCAAGTGGTTACTCGTGGATGCATGATACACATTCGGCACTAGATCGGCTCACACACTCCTCATATTGCATGTGCATGAGTGTTTATGCTTATCCTTGGATGGAATTTGTATGCAATCACATGGATGTTGCATATGGATGTATGATTGAGCACGCATGTAGATATTATACATTATGCTAGGGATTTGCATACATATGGATACATTTCACTAACATATTTTGCATTGATCTTTGCATTAGATAAGTACATATACACACACTTTTGCATACGTTCATACAGCATTTAGAATCTTTTAAGGACAATGGTTGCTCGTGGATGATGGTTTGAGTAGATGGATGTTGGATGGTAGGATAGGTTCTTCCTAACTTAAAGATTTCGGGGACGAAATCCTTTAAGGAGGGGAGAATATAACAACCCGTATTTTCAACAAACCGTTATAACATAAATCGAGGCAGAATTTAATTCAAAAATCAGAATCAGGGGAAACGGGCTATGCCATTGCGTTCGTCTCGGAAAAATACGCGAAATAGAGTCCGAGTTTTCGAAAATCGGAGTCCGTATGACCCAGTTAAGGCCCATTAAAGTTTGCAGAAAATTTCTAAGTGAAAACAGATTTAAATTTGAAATTAAAAGCATGGGCTAGGGCAAACTGGGCAGGCGGGAAAAATTCCCGCCCAGGACCCCATGTCGACAGGCCTGTCGACAGGGGTCTAGGCATGTCGACTGCCCTGTCGACAGCTCTGTCGACAGGGGGTAGCCAGGCAGATTAGCCTGGCGCGCCACTTTGGTTTGGGCTTGGTTGTGTGGCCTGGTTCTAGAGCATTCCGAAATCTGACGGGCCAAAATTCACCTAGGGTTAATCCTAGGGCTTAAAACACTCTAATTCCCTATAAATATACCCCTAATCCTACCCTAAAGCCTCATTAATCAATCTAGCAACTAAACTATGTCAAATTGAATCCTCAAATGGCCTCCACCTAAAAACCCTAGCCTCCACCTTCCTCAAAGTTTGATCCTATGAAGATATGATGATCATACAACCTTTTCTATGTTGTATGAATGCTTAATAACTTGCATACTTCATTAAGTTGCAAGTTTGATTTGCTAAGTTTGTGTTTTTGGGATTTTGCAAAAGGGTTTTCTTATTTGAAGCTTTGTTTTGGGTTTTAAAAAAGGGCTTCTTCATCTTATTTGGTGGATTTGTGACTTGTTTATATTGTAAGCCCTCTTACCTTCACTTTACAAACTCTAAAGTTAATATGTGGTGAAAGTTGAGATTTATGTGAGTTTATTTGATTATGCATGCTTATGCGAACTCACTATGCCATGTTTTACATGTTTCATAAGTTATGCATACTTATGCGAGATTACTATGCCATGTTTTACATGTTTCACAAGTTATGCATGCTTATGCGAATTCACTATGCCATGTTTTACATGTTTCATAAGTTATGCATGTTTATGCAAGTTCACCTTACCATGTTATGCATGTTTTATGGGTTATGCATGCTTATGCGAGTTCACCTTACCATGTTATGCAAGTTTTATGGGTTATGCATGTTTATGCAAGTTCACCTTACCATGTTATGCAAGTTTTATGGGTTATGCATGTTTATGCGAGTTCACTATGACATGATTTGCAAGTCTAACATGTTATGCATCATTATTATGATATATGAAGTTCATCATGTATGTTATGCCAAATTTATACCCTTATGCGTTATGACGAATATGTAAGCGATATAATGACGTTGGGGGGTTTGGGTAAACTTAAAAATACATGAAACTAAAAGATTGGGAATTTACCTATTAAGTTAGGTCTACCCCTTGGGAATTTACCTATTAAGTTAGGTCTACCCAAGTATATGTTAACTTGTAAATATGTTTTAAAGTGGACATGACGTTAGATAACATGATATGGCCAACTCGAGGTTAGACCTAGTTGTGGTGTAAATCTTCCTAGGTAACCACAACGTGGGGTCTAATGTGGGTAGTTGGTCATGTTGCACCGTAAGACCCGAGGTTAGACCTAGACGTGGTGTAAATCTTCCCAGGTAACCACGGATGTCTAATGTGAGAGGTTGGGTGCATTAATAAATTTATGCCTCATGATTAGGGTTAAGTCATGGCCCACTAATACTTAACCAATAATGGGGATGCGAGGATTAGATGGGGTTAAGTGGTTACACTTAACTAATTTAATCCAGGATTAGTGAGGGGTTAAAACCACACTTAACCCTCTTAGAAACCCTAGCAACGTGGTCTGTTCCAGCAGTAATCCCAGTTTGGTATCATTCACAACCCTAGAGGCTAGGCTAGGGCGGGGCACGATTACTGGACGGATGTAAGCGACCAAAGCGACGGCTGAGTGGTACAGCGGTGCGGGTCCGGCGGGCTACGGACGTGCACGTAGTCTGATGTTGGACAAACTCGAGGCACGGGTACCAGTAGGTTTAGACTGTGCATTATTGCTTAGGTGTCTGGGGTTGACACCCGAGGGCTTGATACACCCAAAGGTGGACCCAGCGCAGTCTGACTACATCCATGTGGGCCGTATGGACACCAACACTGGACGTGTTAGGTTTATAGGGAGCCGATCGACTAGACCGTGGGCTGGACCTTATATTGGGGTCACTTCATGTTATTGGGCCAAAGTTTGGGCTAAGGGATCAAGATCTGTTTCGTGGGTTTGCTAGTACACTGCGGTGCAAAGTTTAATCTCATCTATGTGATGTCACCTTTATCTATTGCCAGTATGCTCATCTCAGTTTCCATCATGCTGTTAACTTTATTAGTTTATAGATTGATCGTAGTAGGGCTTACCAGTCTTTTTGACTGACCTGTTTTCTTTCGCTTCTTGTCTTCCGTTTCCCCCCCCCCCCCTCAGGTTCTCAGGGAGGGACTACATCTGCTTAGTGGATCTTTGGCTTGCTGTTGGATAGCTCATGTATGGACCTGAGCTAGCTATGGCTTATCTTTTATTTCTAGGGATTAGTACTGATGTTTTACCATGTATTTTGTTATCACGTATCTAGACTTATGTTGTATTTTGGATCATGACATTTTGATATTATGTACTTGACTATGTTGGTTTTCTGAGATGATGATGATGGGTTTTTATCTGCTACCGCTGCTTTACTTATATTTATTTTCATATATTCTGTCTTGTGATATCTCTGTGCATGTTTACCTTCACAATAACGCCCCTCCAAAGCTAGTACATTCTAAGGAGTGATCCTAGTGGAGGTGGGGTGTTACAATGCATAAACCAACTTATCAAACATGCATAAAGCCACTTATTAATTATGCATAATCATAGTAAAACATAGAGTAGCATATCATTACAAATGATTCAAACTCACTAATCCGCATTTAAGACCATAAGTCTCATTATACCCAATCTACTTACTTTAACAATTGATGTTAAAGTGATAGAAACTCACCACTAGCAAATTTGCACTCCAAATGAAGAAGATTAAGATGCTTAGAATGGATTAGAGGTTGATTAGAGAGTGATTTGCTTGCAACTTCCTTCATGAACTAGTGGAGGCCATGCTCAAATTTCATTTTGCCATAGTTTAGTTACAAGACCTAATTATGAATGAATTAGGGTAGGGTTAGGGTCTTATTTATAGGATTAGGTGAGTGTTTTAGGCCCTTAGATTAACCCTAGATTAGATTAGGACCCTTAGATTTAGGAAATCTCTAGAACCAGCCCTCTAAGCCAGCCTAGAACCCAACCTGGTGCACCCAGGTTCACTGGACGCCACGCCCCTGTCGACAGGCAAGTCGACACCCCCTGTCGACAGGCCTGTCGACAGCCCTGTCGACATGGGTAGGGCGGGATTTTTCCCGCCTGACCCCACTTGTCCAATTTAAAATCTAAATTTTAAATTCTTAATTCTGTTTTTAGTTTTGAATTTTCTGCAAACTACATCGGGCCATAACTGGGCCATACGGACTCCGATTTTCGAAAACTCGGACTCTATTTTGCGTATTTTTCCGAGACGAACGCAATGACGCAACCCGTTTCCCCTAATTCCCACATCTGAGATTATTTATCCTGTAATTAGTGAATTTTAGTATTAGCCCAAAATTCGGGGTGTTACAATAAACCCGTGTTTAAAATAGATTTTATAAAGTATGAAAACATATAAAAACATAGTAATATATTTATGAACATATTTATAATGTTGTAAGATTTAAAACTACAAAACTATATAACTCTATATTATAAACTTATATATATGTTTGAAATCATAAGAAAGATAATAGTTTGAAATCATTTAGTAAACAATCAAGATTTGAATTTTGAAAATAGAATTTGAAATTTGAAAATCAGAATTTGAAAATCAGAAGTTGAACCAGGAGTGCTATTCAGAGTCTTACATATAAACTATACTCTATTACTATATTTGTCTTGAACCCTTGAAAACTTGATATCTTGATAAATTGATAACTCATGAGTCTCTTGGAATTCTAAAATTATATACATCTTCAGTATTTAAGTCATGTATACAAACCCTGCATATATATATATATATATATATATATATATATATTCTAGATAGGAACGTTAGTACATATTTTATAATCGGTTAATAATGATAAACGAAATAAGGTTGTTGTCATCAAAACTCCATTCTCTAAAAATCTCCCCCTTTTTGATGATGACAACCTCGATTTATAAAATACTCACACTTGTTCATACCTATTGATACTTTTTGATCTGGTCCTTCAAATACTCCCCTTATCACCATGAATCCTACATACTCTCCTTAAACTAAGCCTAATTAGTCCTTATTTTATAATTTCTCCCCCTTTGTCATCAACAAAAAGAAATTCTAAATGTACCCCCCCCCCTAAATCTATACCATAAATAACTATCCTATATCTATCTATCTATTCTAAAATTATGATACTAAATTATATACTGGTATGCATGACTCCCCCTAAATTCATGCCTATATAATATTCTAATTCTAAAAATATGTACAAATTTAACAATCCAAGTATTATTTATAAATATTTCAATAAATACACAAGTTTCAAACCAAGCAATCCAAGCCAAGCATTTTTTACCAACAAGTTCAAACATGTTCAAGTCAAACAATCCAATTAATCAAACCATACCAAACAATTTAGATATCTTTTGGAACTTCCACCCATCCGTCTCCTCCAAAGTTTGGATCCTTCTTGATGACTTCCCAATCTTCATCTTCTTTTGTGGGTAGTGCTTTAGCGAGATTGTTGTCTTCGTCTCTGAAAAGAGAAGATATTAACCAACGGATGGCATCAAAGTGCTTCTTATGATGTTCAACCAACTTTGTTTGACTCAATTCGAGATGACATTGATTACGTAGTATTATGAATAGGATATTGTTGAATGACTTCAAAGTTTCTTCAAGATTCTCACTCAAATTGCGAATATGATTTTCCATAATTTGATATTTTAGATAAGAAATGATTAGAGAAGAAGGAGAAAGGATAGAATATATGATAGCCCGCCTTGCACCAGCCGACATTTCCTCGAAATGCGCTGTGCTAATTCCCTACTAGCACAGGACGGTCGTCAAAGGAAAAGGATTATGAAACTATGAACCACCAAAGAACCTGTAGTATATCTCACAACACATGGAATAAAATATAATAATAACATATCTTGGCATAAAATAGGCGAGATAGTGCATAAGCTAAAAAACTAAACCATCAAAGCAGCAGAATCCAAAAAACAGCTTATGATCCAAACCATCATTATTACAACTTCAAAATGCTGTCTCTAAAGAAAAATGGAGAAGGTACACTACTGATGCCCAAAGCAGTGACCAGCAACAACACAGGGAGAATATATGTAAATAGTACATGGAAGCCTCTTTCTTATCTCCGGACAGCTACTCGTGCATACCACCTAACCTGTCTCTAGTCTGCTCATTTAAGAGCACCCAGAGTAATAAGAAGAGATATAAAACTCTGGGTCAGACAAAAGTCTGATATGAGCGATAGCAGTAAACAAAATAATAACAGGTACAAATAATCATACCTAAACCTGGACCTGCAACTAAAGAGTTAGCACAACAACATGTACAATACTCTAAGGTAACACTAACATAAAGTGTAAAATGGGGGTGTGCATATCATGGTGATAGCAAACATCAAGCATAGCAATCATCCTCACACCTCTCACTTAGTGCGTAAAGTGTACAATATCCACCACTTTGATCACCAAATCTTTTGCTATGACCACTTGCCCTTGGGAGTCTTAATGACCCCATTGCGATGGTCCTTAGCCACTAATCCCTTGCTATGTCCACTTTGCCCCATGGAGTCATGACAACTCCACTACACTTACTTATAGCCATGATACGATCACTTGTCCTTGGGAGTCTTAACGGTCCAATTGTGCTGATCCATAGCCGCTAATCTGTCTCTCGGTGGTGAACCAAAGCTATAGATATCGATAACCCCTTTGCACATGTCCTGTAGCAAAGTCCAACTCATGAAGTTAACTCGTTGGTTCCCATCTGGATCCTGAGTTCTAACTTCCCATTTGGACTACCTTTGCATCACGGGTTTTTAATCTCCTCTGGATCGGTTCGGAAACAAGCTTCCATTCGGTTTGGCCTTCTTCCTACCTCTGGTTTGGTTCATTCGTGATTACCCCACAGGGTCGGGTCATGATCCTCCTTTCCTGCATCAGCTCGTGGTCTGGCTTGTGAACCCTATTCGGCTTGTGGTGCATTCTCACGTTCCCCCTCTCCTGGATTGGTTCGTGACTCCAACTCCGGGTCGTGACCAAGCTTTGCAGTTCAGGTGTGCTTCGGTTTGGAGATCCTGGTTTGTGGGTTCGATGGTGCTCCGGTTCATGAAAGGCGGTTTGGGTCGGAGAGCTTCAGGTGTGTAACACCCCGCCTCCGCTAGGGTCACTCGCAAAGGAATGCACTAGCTTTAGAGGGGCATTATTGGTAAACATGCACAGAAATATCACAAGACAGAACATATAAAATAGCGGAAGTAAAATCGAACTTCCATAAACATTAATAATTAAGGTCTAAAGCCTTTTACATCAGAGTACATCAAAACCTGTGTTGCAATAATAAAGAAGCATAAAGACTTTTTAATAAATTATTCCCCAAGTAAAACAGTAAAGTAGCCATAGCCAAGAGAAGTCCAAGCCATCCATGATGACCTTCAAGCAGAAGAAGTCCGATCTAAACAGCATTGTTTCCTCCCTGTAACCTGGGGGGGAAACGGAAGAAAAGAGGCGAAACAAAACGGGTCAGTCAAAAAGACTGAGTAAGTCCTATCTACTTCCAGTATAAAAACAGGTAAAGGTAACATGACATGCATAAACTGAAAGTAAACATAAGGATAACTACAAGATAGATAAACAAAACCAGGGTAGCTGGTTGAACTACTGTGGCAAGGTAAACCAAGGTATCATGATAAACTACAGTGTTATGATAAGTCAAGGTATCACATCGTCAGATTTCTATCGAATACATCATCCCAAGGTATCTGCCCCGTCTAACATCCCAAGGTATCTATTATGTATATTCTTCCTAGTTCTAACATGTATATTTGCTCTGCACCCTTCGTACTAGTATCCCAGCCTTGTTATGTGTTAACCATAAATGTCCCTTACTCAAAGTCGTGTAATGGTCCATGTCAACCTAATATATCGCATATATAGGTTACTCAAATCATATGTTTCTTTCCATGTATATAAGTTCAGTCCTTTGCCGTACCTCGTACGGCTTCCTCATGTCGTATTATCCTTGAAATCGTTTGGACTGTCACCCTTGCTCTAGCTAGGCTCTTCCATATGAATCATCGTTTGAACTACTAGGACTTACGCCACCTAGCACCACTAGGGATTACGCTTACCTATTGCACGCTTTCGTATTTCGGTTTGGGTTAAACCACCTAGGCCACTAGGGATTACGCTAACCCTCAACCGCGCCCTTTTTCCCACGCATTCATCGTGAATCGTTTTTCCATAACTGTATGCACATGTATCACATCGTGCCATCCGAGTCCTGTCACAGGGCAAACCAAGAAATACAGGACTCGGTCGGGAGCTTTAGATTTATCTGCCGATGCAGATACTAAGGTCTGCTTTTCTACACGTGGCTATGGTCCCACGAGACCCCTCCCTCAACTAGTGAAAGGCAACACAAGAGAAAATCTTGCATGAGAACTACACTCCGGCCAGCCCACATCCTACGGCCTACCTCACCCATAATTAGATAGCAATTATGGTCTGTTGGGTGTTCCCTGCCTTTCCGCACGTACACGCTTGACTCAAGATGGTAGATGGTCGACGAACTTGCTATCTCGGGCACCTTATGTATTCGTCGGCTCACTGCTATCCACCCCAGTCTTTAGGTCGCTCGCATAGCAACCAAGGCATATTCTTGGTTCTTCTACCGCAGACCTCAACCTCTCGTGAGCCTAGTATAATGACCTGGCAGCTCACAGAGGGATCCCAAGAATATCCTCACGTTCCCCGAAGCCGCTGCTTCGTTACCCCGTCCGTTGGAGCCTTTATCTAAATCAGATAGCCTGCTCCTACACGCATACTTAAACGTTGACCTAACGTATCGGGTTACTAATCCATCTAAGAAATGGTCCAAATTTCCTTGACTAAGAATTATTACTTAGTTTACCTTAACTAAGGTTTACCACTCAGCTTTATTTCCATAATCCTTGTTAACTATGGTTATTTACCTAATCCTCCGAATTAGGGTTTATCTAATGGGTTAAGTGTCACTTAAGTTCATAACTTAGCCCGTCTACAAACCATGTCAAAATTGGCTAAGTATCCAAGTCCAAAATTTAACCCTACAAACCATGTGTCAAGTTGGCTAAGTATATTAAGCAATCCATAACTTAACCTCGTCTAATTATCATTTTAGATTGGTTAACTATATAAATTAACTTGACCTTGTCAAATTACCGAGTCATATCGGTCAAGCGCATTCAAACGATTCGTGACTTAGCCTTATCATGTTTTCACGTTAGATTGGTTAAGTATAGGTTAACTTAACCTTATCAAATTAACGAGTTAGATTGGTTAAGTATAGGTTAACTTAACCTTATCAAATTAACGAGTTAGATTGGTTAAGTATAGGTCCCTTAACCTCATCAAATCATCGTGTTAAATTAGTTAAGAGTTTAACTTAACCCCATTAAATTACCAAGTTGGATTAATTAAGTCTAGGCTAACTTAACCCCATCCGATTACCATGTTTAGATTAGTTAAGTCTAATCTTAACCCCATCCATTAACTGTATTATACGGTTAAGTGTCATTAAGAAAGTTTACTTAACCTTATCACGTTATCGTGTTGGATTGATTAAGTGTTGGTTAACTTAATCCCGTCCACCATTCGTATAAAAATGGTCAAGTGTCATTAGGCAAATCAAGTTACTTACCCTACCCAAGCTTATCATGTTTTGTTAAGTATCATTAGCTAATCAAATTACTTAACTCATTTTGTCCATGCCATATTTGGTTAAGCCTCATTACTCAAATTAGCTTAACCCTATCATGTGGCATTAATTATTTAATGCACCCCAACCTCTCACATTAGACTTTGTTGTGGTTACTAGTTAAGCCGGGCGGGTCCGGGTAGATTTACACCACAACTTGGTCTAACCTCGGGTTCAAGCACAACATGACCAACTTCTCACATTGAGTCCTATTGTTTGCAACTACTAGTTAGGCCGGTCGGTTCCGGGTAGTTTTACGTTGCAAACTCAACCCAACCTCGAGTTGGCCAATTTCATGTTTAGACTAGTGTCATATCCATAGTCAAGTTTTCAAGCAATTGGGTAGACCTAACTTAATAGGTAAATTCCCAATGGGTAGACCTAACTTAATAGGTAAATTCCCAAGCTTATGCATATTTACATGTTAACTTACATGCTATATTCAATGTTGCATGTTGTCATGTTATACCCATTTAACCCAAATCATGTTTCACATCATATTTCATGGAACTTCAAGTTAAGTTTCTCATGTATATTCACGCTCGTCTAACCTAACCCCAAAACGTGTTTCCAACGTAAGTATAGACGAGTCAACATAGTAGGAATACTATGACTACAAATTGGCCTCGAACATGCATAGTGTCATAAAAAGGGTTTTGGCCACAAACACACAAAATGTCACAAGGGAATTCGGCCACAACATGCATATTATCAAAAAGGGGTTGGTCATAAACATGCACAACTTAAAAGAGGGGATTGGCCATAAGCATGCATAATCTCATAAAGGATTTGGCCACAAACTTGCATGATAACATAAGGGGTTTGGGTTCATAAACATGCATAAGCCCCAAAATCTTGCCTTAGCCAATGTTTCACACATAAAGTGGTTCCTAAAGGTTCATGCTAGCATTTCATGCATAAAGATCCAAACTTGCAAGTTAAACTAGGCTATGCATAGCATGAGAGGCATGATTAAGTCACTCACATGGCCTAAAATCATAATCATGAACACAAGAGGCAAGGTAAGGTTCATATAGGTTCGCATAATCATGTTTAGCCTCATTTTATCCCATGTCATTATCAAAACTACCGTTTCCATCTAAAAGTAGCTAGAACTTACCTAGGCAAGGCTTAGGAAAGGGATCATGCATCATCTTGACGAAGAAAGGTGGCTCCTTTGAAGAAGAACCATCATGAAACTCGCATAGAAATGTTGATTTGGCCTCTATTTGGTGTAGCAAGCTCGCATCTTTTGATTTGAACCCGATTTGAATGCATAGGCTCTAGGGATTGGAGATGGAGGCCATGATCAAAATTGATTTTGGCAGCACTTAGTTGCTAGGTTTGATTTTTCGGGATTTAGGTTAGGTTTAGGGTCTTTTTATAGAGATTAGGATAGTTTTAGGCCCTTAGATTAACCCTAGGATAGATCAGGACCATCAGATCTCGGAAGCTTCCAGAACCAGCCCAAGAACAAGACCAGGTGAGACAAACAGGTGCGCCAGGCAAATTGCCCCGGCCACCCCCTGTCGACAGGCAAGTCGACAGGGCTGTCGACTTGGTCTGGGCCCAAGTCGACAGGCCTGTCGACAGCCCTGTCGACATGGCCTAGGCGGGGAAACTTCCCGCCTAGCCCCAGATCTGATTTCCAAAACTGTTTCCGAAATTCAAATTTCCAGAAATCTTCTTTGGGCCATAACCGGGTCATACGGACTCCGATTCTCGAAAACTCGGACTCTATTTCGCGTATTTTTCCGAGACGAACGCAATGGCATAGCCCGTTTTACTTGATTCAGAATTCAAAATTAAATTCTGCCTTGATTCTTGTTTTAACATGTTATCGAAATACGAGTTGTTACATTCTCCCCACCTTTTAGGATTTCGTCCCCGAAATCTCCAAGTTAGGAATAACATATCCTACCATCCATCATCCATCTACTCAAAACATCATCCACAAGCAACCATTGTCCTTAGATGATTTCTAATGCTGTATGAATACATGCAAAACGTGTGTGTACATGTTCCTTAGCTAATGCTAATGATCAGGCCTGAATAATCTTTCTAATGCAAAAATATGTATAGTGCCATGAATCCCACATGTATGCAAATAGTCCTAGTCATATAGATACTATATGCGTGCACAATCATTCAACCATATGCAACATCCGCATGATAACACATTCAGTTTCATCCATAAACAAGTATAAATACTCGTGCATATGCAATATGAAATGTGACCGAGTCGAGCTAATATCTAATGTAAATTCGCGCATCCACGAGCAACCACTTGCAACCATTTGCAACCATATCAACCATAACATGTTTCAAATACATGTTTACATCCAAAGCGTTCTACCTAGGATTCCCTGAAACAGGGTCGAGGAGATAAACAGGACAAACTCCTTACGGGGTTTGTAACAGAAAATAGGACCGAGAGGATGTCCACAAAAGATAGCCTACAAGTAAGCTCTACAGAAAACAGGGATCAAGGATATACTCCCAAAAAGAGATATCATGCGCGTATCTAGTCTTCAGTCTCCTGAGTCGCATTACCTTGAGCTTCATTCCTTCGTGTCGTGCCTTGACCGCCCCTTTTTATTTCACGATTTCGCAGCTTCTTATTTCCTGTTTCCATAACATGAGTTGGAACTCATTTCTTCGTCGCCTCTCGTTCCACTTGCACTTATCCTTTTCCTAGAATACTTGACGCAAACATGACTGCGTACTCATGATCTCATGCAAGCTTTCCAAAATTCACTAGTGAATCTCGGACCTCGTACCCTAAGGTATTCCATGTAGAAGAACTTTCTCTTGGAAGTAAACAGATGCCATCCAGGTTATCAAGCGCACTTACTAGGGTGATTTCTATAACCCATGCATAAGTGAAATAAACCATCCGTCTTATCGGCGAACACCTCTCGATCGGGCTTCAAATTTCCAATAGAGGTATCAAGGGATTCTAGGTAACTAATCATGACTGAACCCAAAAGGTTCCATGAGATTTTCGAGGGTATTACCAAGGCTAGTCAAGAGTCTAACTACCCTCCTATCAAAACCGAGAGTGGCACCCCTTACTGGATAACCACTTCATCCCTAGAATCCATCCATAACCGAGGCATGTCATTCTCTAATCCAAAACAAGTCATGAATAAATGGACCGATCTTCCAATAGGACTAGGGACAAAAACGGGATCCTCTACTACACTAGTACTAAGGTGCAGAGACTCAACTATCGAGGCGGACTTAAAAGATGCGGTGATCAAAACAAAGTCCCGACAGGATGATAGAGAAGAAAAGCTAAACCTTTAACAAGATCGTTACCCTCCTTCTGAGGTGCCTTAGAAATGAGAGCATACTATTGCCCTCCCGATGATCTTGTCCTTGTCCCACGATACTTAACTATCTATCCCGTTTCACTATGCCAAAGGTACCCTCTCGTCATGGGTTTCATTGTTCATCTTTCTCCCTCCTTTTTGGACTCAGCCATACCAACATGTTGCTTATCCCTGAACTCGTATCCTTTATCCTTGTTCTTACTATCCTTTCATGCATAACTCTGCAACGGTCTCTCGAGAACCACCTCCATCGTACGGGAAACACTTACGCAGCTAGAAAGACTAGTCGCAGTCAAAACCACTGTGACTACAGATGGAGGAAAGAAAGGAAAAGAGATTAAATCAAGGAAACAAGGATGATGCTAATGGCCTTTGGGGAATAGCCTTTTTCTTTTTAAGAGAAAATTTTCTTGAAAAATGCTTCTTTGTAAACGGTTTTTCAAAAAAAAATTCAGAAGGTCTTTAAATCTTTTGCCCAGTCTAGTAACCTTCTGCTCTGATACCAAATGTAACACCCCGCCTCCGCTAGGGTCACTCGCAAAGGAATGCACTAGCTTTAGAGGGGCATTATTGGTAAACATGCACAGAAATATCACAAGACAGAACATATAAAATAGCGGAAGTAAAATCGAACTTCCATAAACATTAATAATTAAGGTCTAAAGCCTTTTACATCAGAGTACATCAAAACCTGTGTTGCAATAATAAAGAAGCATAAAGACTTTTTAATAAATTATTCCCTAAGTAAAACAGTAAAGTAGCCATAGCCAAGAGAAGTCTAAGCCATCCATGATGACCTTCAAGCAGAAGAAGTCCGATCTAAACAGCATTGTTTCCTCCCTGTAACCTGGGGGGGAAACGGAAGAAAAGAGGCGAAACAAAACGGGTCAGTCAAAAAGACTGAGTAAGTCCTATCTACTTCCAGTATAAAAACAGGTAAAGGTAACATGACATGCATAAACTGAAAGTAAACATAAGGATAACTACAAGATAGATAAACAAAACCAGGGTAGCTGGTTGAACTACTGTGGCAAGGTAAACCAAGGTATCATGATAAACTACAGTGTTATGATAAGTCAAGGTATCACATCGTCAGATTTCTATCGAATACATCATCCCAAGGTATCTGCCCCGTCTAACATCCCAAGGTATCTATTATGTATATTCTTCCTAGTTCTAACATGTATATTTGCTCTGCACCCTTCGTACTAGTATCCCAGCCTTGTTATGTGTTAACCATAAATGTCCCTTACTCAAAGTCGTGTAATGGTCCATGTCAACCTAATATATCGCATATATAGGTTACTCAAATCATATGTTTCTTTCCATGTATATAAGTTCAGTCCTTTGCCGTACCTCGTACGGCTTCCTCATGTCGTATTATCCTTGAAATCGTTTGGACTGTCACCCTTGCTCTAGCTAGGCTCTTCCATATGAATCATCGTTTGAACTACTAGGACTTACGCCACCTAGCACCACTAGGGATTACGCTTACCTATTGCACGCTTTCGTATTTCGGTTTGGGTTAAACCACCTAGGCCACTAGGGATTACGCTAACCCTCAACCGCGCCCTTTTTCCCACGCATTCATCGTGAATCGTTTTTCCATAACTGTATGCACATGTATCACATCGTGCCATCTGAGTCCTGTCACAGGGCAAACCAAGAAATACAGGACTCGGTCGGGAGCTTTAGATTTATCTGCCGATGCAGATACTAAGGTCTGCTTTTCTACACGTGGCTATGGTCCCACGAGATCCCTCCCTCAACTAGTGAAAGGCAACACAAGAGAAAATCTTGCATGAGAACTACACTCCGGCCAGCCCACATCCTACGGCCTACCTCACCCATAATTAGATAGCAATTATGGTCTGTTGGGTGTTCCCTGCCTTTCCGCACGTACACGCTTGACTCAAGATGGTAGATGGTCGACGAACTTGCTATCTCGGGCACCTTATGTATTCGTCGGCTCACTGCTATCCACCCCAGTCTTTAGGTCGCTCGCATAGCAACCAAGGCATATTCTTGGTTCTTCTACCGCAGACCTCAACCTCTCGTGAGCCTAGTATAATGACCTGGCAGCTCACAGAGGGATCCCAAGAATATCCTCACGTTCCCCGAAGCCGCTGCTTCGTTACCCCGTTCGTTGGAGCCTTTATCTAAATCAGATAGCCTGCTCCTACACGCATACTTAAACGTTGACCTAACGTATCGGGTTACTAATCCATCTAAGAAATGGTCCAAATTTCCTTGACTAAGAATTAATACTTAGTTTCCCTTAACTAAGGTTTACCACTCAGCCTTATTTCCATAATCCTTGTTAACTATGGTTATTTACCTAATCCTCCGAATTAGGGTTTATCTAATGGGTTAAGTGTCACTTAAGTTCATAACTTAGCCCGTCTACAAACCATGTCAAAATTGGCTAAGTATCCAAGTCCAAAATTTAACCCTACAAACCATGTGTCAAGTTGGCTAAGTATATTAAGCAATCCATAACTTAACCTCGTCTAATTATCATTTTAGATTGGTTAATTATATAAATTAACTTGACCTTGTCAAATTACCGAGTCATATCGGTCAAGCGCATTCAAACGATTCGTGACTTAGCCTTATCATGTTTTCACGTTAGATTGGTTAAGTATAGGTTAACTTAACCTTATCAAATTAACGAGTTAGATTGGTTAAGTATAGGTTAACTTAACCTTATCAAATTAACGAGTTAGATTGGTTAAGTATAGGTCCCTTAACCTCATCAAATCATCGTGTTAAATTAGTTAAGAGTTTAACTTAACCCCATTAAATTACCAAGTTGGATTAATTAAGTCTAGGCTAACTTAACCCCATCCGATTACCATGTTTAGATTAGTTAAGTCTAATCTTAACCCCATCCATTAACTGTATTATACGGTTAAGTGTCATTAAGAAAGTTTACTTAACCTTATCACGTTATCGTGTTGGATTGATTAAGTGTTGGTTAACTTAATCCCGTCCACCATTCGTATAAAAATGGTCAAGTGTCATTAGGCAAATCAAGTTACTTACCCTACCCAAGCTTATCATGTTTTATTAAGTATCATTAGCCTAATCAAATTACTTAACTCATTTTGTCCATGCCATATTTGGTTAAGCCTCATTACTCAAATTAACTTAACCCTATCATGTGGCATTAATTATTTAATGCACCCCAACCTCTCACATTAGACTTTGTTGTGGTTACTAGTTAAGCCGGGCGGGTCCGGGTAGATTTACACCACAACTTGGTCTAACCTCGGGTTCAAGCACAACATGACCAACTTCTCACATTGAGTCCTATTGTTTGCAACTACTAGTTAGGCCGGTCGGTTCCGGGTAGTTTTACGTTGCAAACTCAACCCAACCTCGAGTTGGCCAATTTCATGTTTAGACTAGTGTCATATCCATAGTCAAGTTTTCAAGCAATTGGGTAGACCTAACTTAATAGGTAAATTCCCAATGGGTAGACCTAACTTAATAGGTAAATTCCCAAGCTTATGCATATTTACATGTTAACTTACATGCTATATTCAATGTTGCATGTTGTCATGTTATACCCATTTAACCCGAATCATGTTTCACATCATATTTCATGGAACTTCAAGTTAAGTTTCTCATGTATATTCACGCTCGTCTAACCTAACCCCAAAATGTGTTTCCAACGTAAGTATAGACGAGTCAACATAGTAGGAATACTATGACTACAAATTGGCCTCGAACATGCATAATGTCATAAAAAGGGTTTTGGCCACAAACACACAAAATGTCACAAGGGAATTCGGCCACAACATGCATATTATCAAAAAGGGGTTGGTCATAAACATGCACAACTTAAAAGAGGGGATTGGCCATAAGCATGCATAATCTCATAAAGGATTTGGCCACAAACTTGCATGATAACATAAGGGGTTTGGGTTCATAAACATGCATAAGCCCCAAAATCTTGCCTTAGCCAATGTTTCACACATAAAGTGGTTCCTAAAGGTTCATGCTAGCATTTCATGCATAAAGATCCAAACTTGCAAGTTAAACTAGGCTATGCATAGCATGAGAGGCATGATTAAGTCACTCACATGGCCTAAAATCGTAATCATGAACACAAGAGGCAAGGTAAGGTTCATATAGGTTCGCATAATCATGTTTAGCCTCATTTTATCCCATGTCATTATCAAAACTACCGTTTCCATCTAAAAGTAGCTAGAACTTACCTAGGCAAGGCTTAGGAAAGGGATCATGCATCATCTTGACGAAGAAAGGTGGCTCCTTTGAAGAAGAACCATCATGAAACTCGCATAGAAATGTTGATTTGGCCTCTATTTGGTGTAGCAAGCTTGCATCTTTTGATTTGAACCCGATTTGAATGCATAGGCTCTAGGGATTGGAGATGGAGGCCATGATCAAAATTGATTTTGGCAGCACTTAGTTGCTAGGTTTGATTTTTAGGGATTTAGGTTAGGTTTAGGGTCTTTTTATAGAGATTAGGATAGTTTTAGGCCCTTAGATTAACCCTAGGATAGATCAGGACCATCAGATCTCGGAAGCTTCCAGAACCAGTCCAATAACAAGACCAGGTGAGACAAACAGGTGCGCCAGGCAAATTGCCCCGGCCACCCCCTGTCGACAGGCAAGTCGACAGGGCTGTCGACTTGGTCTGGGCCCAAGTCGACAGGCCTGTCGACAGCCCTGTCGACATGGCCTAGGCGGGGAAACTTCCCGCCTAGCCCCAGATCTGATTTCCAAAACTGTTTCCGAAATTCAAATTTCCAGAAATCTTCTTTGGGCCATAACCGGGTCATACGGACTCCGATTCTCGAAAACTCGGACTCTATTTCGCGTATTTTTCCGAGACGAACGCAATGGCATAGCCCGTTTTACTTGATTCAGAATTCAAAATTAAATTCTGTCTTGATTCTTGTTTTAACATGTTATCGAAATACGAGTTGTTACAAGGTGCGAGCGGTTCGTGAGCTTCCGGTCGGATCGGTTCGTGGTACATACTCCGGGTCAGGTCGTGACACATACTTCATGAGTAGGGGAGGGCAATCTGATCCGATCCTGTCTAAATTCCTACAACTTTTCCAACGAGCCATTTACAAGATGCGATGGCGTATTCGACCATTCTAACTTTTCTATGCAATCACAAACCATTCCAAACAGTAATAACAACATGTATAACCAACCATAAACACCAAAACAACAATATGACATGTTAATATGAATCAAACATACTCAAAACCCATGTTTTCCCTTAACCCCTTTGTCATGTTTTAACTATATGATTAGCAAACCTAATCCAAATTAACCCAAATATCTACCAGAGGCATAAAATAATATTTAATAATTTATGCATATTTTTCTAGAATTTTATGATGTATAATTTCGCTAATTATTTCTAATCATCCCTAATTAGCCGTAATTAGTGTAAAAACATGCTAATCACTCACCTTAGCTACAAATAAATTCTTAGATCTGAAACTCCACTGATTTGGGTCAAATTCCTATGCAAAACAATAGCCCTAACTCTGATTTGATGACAATCCCCCTTGATTTGATGTAAATTTGCTTAATATTGGATTAGAAAGTGATTAGGAGGTAGTTTAGAAGGTGGAGGCCATAACTAGGGTTCGAAGAATGTTTGTAGCATCTAGAAAACTGACATGAGATGGTTTCCTAACTGATTTCAGCCTCCCCATAACCTAATCCCGAAATGGGTTATGGGCCCTTCAACTAATAACCCTATTAAGCCCGGTTAAGCTATTTTTCACCTAACAACCTTATTTCTGCCATATCTCCCAAAAGGTAGGTCTGTTTGATTAATGTGACCACTCTACGGAAAGGTAAACCATCATCTGAATCCAACGGAAGTGGTTTCAAGTAAAAACTTCTTACCAATCAAAAGTTATAGGTGAAACAAGATTCGCCAAGGGCAAAACGGTCATTTAAAAATCGGCAAAAATCGTGAACATGGGAAATGACCCTAATAGTCGTTCCCCAAAGTTACACGACCATACGACTTCGTATGTAAATAAAATAAATATTCTACGATCCTCAGATGGGTAGAATGCAGGTCGTTACTCTCCCCCTTAAGAAATTTCGCCCCCGAAATTCCTTAACCAAAACATATAAAAGATCCCACATGCCTATCAATCATTTGCAACAATCAAACATACATTTCAACAAAACAAGCCTATCCTAGCATGCGGTTTACTAATAAAGGAATAACTATGCTGCTAATAAGACCTTACCTGGCAAAGAGTTATGGATGCTTCTAACTTATGTTCTCCTCTGTTTCCCAGGTACAGTCATTCTCATTATCGCCCCACTGAACCTTGACCAGTTTCACCGTTTTCCTTTGAAGTTGTTTTGTATCGTGTCCAACAATATGAATCGGTCTGCGGTTCCCATCTGCCTCAGATTCTACTTCGATATCTTCCAACTAATCTGGTGAAATAGTCATATCAGAATCGTGCACGAACTTCCTTAACTGGGAAACATGAAATACGTTGTGAACTCCTGCCATCTTGTCAGGTAATCTAACTTTATATGCCAAATTCCCAACTTGTTCGAGAACTGGGAACGGACCAACAAATCTTGGTGCTAACTTCGCTCTCCTACCAAAACGAATCACGCTATTTAATGTAGAGATCTTGATTAATACTAGGTTGCCAATGGAGAATTTCAATTCTCTTTGTCTTTTATCAGCATAATTCTTCTACCTATCTAGGGCAGCCTTCATTCGTTGTTGAATAACCATGATTTTATTTGAAGTTTCTCTTATTACATCTGTCCCAAGAACAAATTTCCCATCGGTTTCCAACCAAAATGATGGTGAGTTGCACGGTCTTCCGTACAAAGCTTCAAATCGAGCCATAGCAACACTGGATTGATAACTAATATTATATGCGAACTCAACCAAATGCAAATGGACATCCCAGGACCCTCCGAAATCCAATACACAAGCTCTTAAGAGATCTCCTTACACGATTCACCCTCTCTGTTTGACCATCGGTTTGAGGATGGTGCGCGGTACTGAGATGTAATTCTGACCCCAATGCCTCTTGTAAGCTCTTCCAAAACCCACTAGTAAATAACGGATCTCGATCACTTACAATACCTTTGGGTAATCCGTGAAATCTCACTACCCACTTCATATACAGATGTGCTAACTTAGTTGCTGTTCTGTTTGACTTGACCAGTATAAACCTTGCACTTTCGGTCAGTCGATCCACATCACCCAAATGCTATCATGACCTGATCTAGTCCTTGGTAAACCCTTGATGAAATCCATTGAGACTTGTTCCCATTTCCATTCGGGAATTTCAAACGGTTGTAACAAATCACTTGGCTTCTTTTGTTCAGCTTTAACAAACTAGCAGTTCATGCACTTAGATATAAACTTCCCAACATCTCTCTTCATCCCTTCTCAGTAGTAGGTCTGCTTCATGTCTCGATACATTTTGTTACCACCGGGATGCATAGTCAGTTTTGAGTGATGACATTCTCTAAGCACTTCATCTTTAAATCCACTAACATTGGGTACAACTAGCCTTCCCTTTCGAAGCCATCCTTCTCAATCAAGACCATATTTGTTCATTCTTTCTTCATCGATATCCATCCCTACCTTGGAGATGATTTCCAATAGAGTAGGATCGTCCCTCTGACTGGAACTAATCCGCTCAATCAAAGTCAGTCTGGTCGCTAAACTTGCTAACATCTCTGAATCTAGTTCACACTTAGGTCTGAAGTCATGTCCCGCGATATACTCCAGTTTCTTCCGTTCCAGCAACATAGCCCCCAAACTGGCATGCCTCCTACTCAGTGCATCAGCTACCGTATTACCCTTCCCGGGTATGTATGCGATATTGAAATTATATAAAGCTAAGAACTTTAACCATCTTTGCTGACGAAGATTTAAATCCTTTTGAGAGAAAAGGTACTTTAACGGATTATGATCGGTAAACAACTTGAATATTTCTCCTAAAAAGTAGTGTCTCCACATCTTCAACGCTAACACAATTACTGCCAATTCCAAATCATGGGTAGGATACGTTTTCTCATGTGGTTTCAGTTGTCGATTAGCATAAGCTACAACCCTACCTCCTTGCATCAGTACAGAACCTAGTCCGGTACCACAGGCATCCGTGCATACCGTCATCTCTTCGTTCCCTTTAGAAATAACCAACACTGGTACATACGTCAACTTTTCCTTTAGACTCTTAAATGCGTCCTCGCACCTTCTGTCCCAAGCAAAAGTTTGATTCTTCTTGGTCAATTGAGTTAATGGTGTCGCAATCTTGGAGAAGTCTTGAATAAACTTATGATAATATCCAGCTAACCCCAAGAAACTTATCACGTCCGTTGCATTCTTGGCCGTAGACCAATCTTGTACCGTAGCCACCTTTGCAGGATCTACGGCAATACTATCCTTTGAAACAACATGGCCCAAGAATCTCACTTACCTCCTTTAGAAGTGACACTTAAAAAAATTCGCTTTCAATTGGTGCTTCCTCAACACCTCCATTACTGTCCTCAAACGTTCCTTGTGTTCTTCCTCTGTCCTCGAGTAAACCAAGATATCATCCACGAACACAAGAACAAACTTATTCAACTAATCTCTGAAAACCCTATTCATAAGATCCACAAAGTATGATGGTGCATTGGTCAACACGAATGGCATGACCAACCACTCATAAAATCCAGACGGCATCCGAAAGCCCGTTCTAGCTATAGTCTCAGCTGCCACTCGGAGCTGATGAAAACCTGTCGCGATATTCAACTGGGAGAACACTCTCGCCCCACTTAACTAATCAAACAAATCATATATCAATGGAAGAGGATACTTATTCTTCCTCGTCACCTTGTTCAACCCACGGTAGTCCACACACAATCGAAGGGAACCATCGGCCTTTGTAGCAAATACAACTGGTGCTCCCCACTCGGAAACACTTCTTCTGATAAATTGCTTCTTCAAAAGATCGCTTACTTGCACTCCGAGCTCTCGCTTCTCCCTTGGTGCCATACGACGAAGAGGCATCACTATAGGTCTGGCATCTTTCACTAAATCAATTCAAAACTCGATCTCTTAGTGTGGTGGAAGTCCGATCACTTCCCCGAAGATGTCCGAATACTCGCCAGCAATAGGAACATCTAACAACTCATCATGCGGGATGTCGAGGGAATTTAAAAAACTAGTCATCACCCCATCACTAGGTAGGCAACCAAACAGTACCTTTCGCCCATCTTCCGCTCTAATGGTAACCGAAGACCCCTCACAGTCTACCACCACCCCATATTTTTAGAGCCAATCGACTCCCAAAATAATGCCAAACCCAGTAAAGCTCAAAACAAAGCAATCACAAGCAAACATACATCCATGACTCGATAAGACCAAATTACGACAAATCATACTAAGGCTAGTCGAACCACCGATCGGTTTTGTCACAACTAAAGGTCTATCGACTATCTCGGGTTCCAGTCCCAACTTATCTACCAGGTCACTAGATATGAAGGAATGGGAAGCCCTAGTATAAAACAGTTCTCGAACAAGAACATCATAAATAGAAAGCATACCTTGAATAATTACGCACTGTCCCTTCTGCACCGCAGTTGGGGCATTCGACGAAGAAGGAACAACGTTGATAGCATATGCTTTCACAATATGCTTCTCTTTAGGGGGTTGTGGACATTTATCCTTGTGATGTCCCACTTGGCCGCAATTGAAGCACTTCCTGTCCGTTGGCTTTGCTCGACAATCTTTGGCATAGTAGCCCTTCTTGCCATAGCTATAGCACTCAACATCTTTCTTATTCTTCTTCTGACTATCCTTAGCTTGGTTTTGTTTCCTCATATTCTGTGAATTATTCTTGCCTCCACTGCTTGCCTGCGGCTTTGGCTCCACTGCAGATGTAACCGCAACCTCGGTCTTTGACTTAGGGTAAAGGCTCTCAGATCTCAATGCCTTTCCCATAATAAATTCGAAGGTTTCATCGATGTGGTTTATGAATCTTTCTCCCCAAGTACTCATCTAAGACAGTTATGAACTTCTCGTTCTTCTTTTCGGCAGTATCGATAAGAGATAATCCATACCTCGACAAAGTATCAAACTCAGCAATATATTCTGAGACTGCCCTACCATTCTGCTTAAGTTCCAAGAATTTCCTAAACAATTTTAATTTCTGAATAGCTGGGATAAACTTGTCACTGAATCGGGTCTTAAACTGATTCCAAGTAACTTGATCCTCGGGAGTAGCTGCTTTAATAGCATTCCACCAATTCATAACCTGTCCTTGAAGTTGAAGTGATGCTAGCTTTCTCTTTATCGCATCATCGATCCCCAAATCCTCGAAGATGCGCTCACAACTATCCATCCAATCTTGAACCTCCGTAGCCGATTCTGTCCCATGGAACGGTTTCCCACCAAGTCTAGTATAATTCTTGCATAGCTTTCATGAAATCGGCTCTAGGTCCCTGCACCGCTGCACCACCACCGTTTGCAGTGTTAGGAACTGCTCCCTGAACATCCCTAAGCATCTCTTGCTTGAAGGTTGTAAACATTGCCCTTATATCAGGGGCATTCCTATTACTGGCCCCTGAACTCGTACTCCTCATATTTCGGCTCATCATCCCATCTGTAAAGAGAAAACGATTAACTGTCTCCTTAGTGGTGCCAGTGCAGTGCAACTTCATCCTTAGATATACTAATAGTGTGTATATATATAGTTTTTGAAAATCAAAATATCACTAGTACGCACTCTCATATACATACACTATATCTCCCTGATGTCTTCCCTTAGGCTAACTAAGCAACCTAGGCTCTGATGCCAAGTGTGACGGCCCGCCCCACACCAGCCAACATTTCCTCGAAATGCATTATGCCAATGCCCGATTAGCACAAGACGGACATTAAAGAAAAAGGATTATGAAACTATAAACCACCAAAGAACCTGCAGTATATCTCATAGTGCATGGAACAAAATATAAAAATAACATATCTTGACATAAAATAGGCGAGATAGTGCATAAGCTGAAAACTAAACCATCAAAGCAGCGGAATCCAAAATACAGCTTATGATCCAAACCATCATTATTACAACTTCAAAATATTGTCTCTAAAGAAAAATGGAGAAGGTACACTTCTAATGCCCAAAGCAGTGACCAACAATAACACAGGGAGAATATATGTAAATAGTACGTGGAAGCCTCCTACTTGTCTCCGAACAGCTACTCGTGCATACCACCTAACTTGTCTCTAGTCTGCTCATTTAAGAGCACCCGGAGTAATAAGAAGAGACGTAAAACTCAGAGTCAAACAAAAGTCTGGTATGAGCGATAGCAGAAAAACAAAATAATAACAGGTATAAATAATCATACCTGAACCTGGACCTACAACCAAAGAGTTAGCACAACATGATGTACAATACTCTAAGGTAACACTAACATAAAGTTTAAAATGGGGGTGTGTATGTAATAGTGATAGCAAACATCAAACAAAGCAATCAACCTCACACCTCTCACTCAGTGCGCGAAGTGTACGATATCCACCACTTTGATCACCAAATCCTTTGCTACGACCACTTGCCCTTGGGAGTCTTATTGACCCCATTGCGCTGGTCCGTAGCCACTAATCTCTTTCTATGTCCAATATTCCCCATGGAGTCATGACGACTCCACTACACTGGCTCATAGCCATGCTACGATCACTTTCCCTTGGGATTCTTAATGGTCCTATTGCGTTGATCTCTCAGTGGTGAACCAAAGCTATAGATATCGATAACCCTTTTTCACACATCCTGTAACAAAGCCCAACTCATGAAGTTAACTCGTTGGTTCCCATCTGGATCCTGAGTTCTAACTTCCCATTTGGACTACCTTTGCATCTCGGGTTTTAGTCTCCTCCGGATCGGTTCAGAAATAAGCTTCCACTCGGTTCGGCCTTCTTCCCACCTCCAGTTCGGTTCGGTCATGTTTACACCACAGGGTCGGGTCGTGATCCTCCTTTCCTGCATCTGCTCGTGGTCTAGCTCGTGAACCCCATTCAGATTGTGGTGCATGCTCGCGATCCTCCTCCTCTGGATCAGTTCGTGACTCCAACTCTGGGTCGTGACCAAGCTTTGCAGTTCGGGTATGCTTCGGTTTAGAGATCCTGGTTCGTGGGTTCGATGGTGCTCCAGTTCATGAAAGGCGGTTCGGATCGGAGAGCTTCAGGTACGAGTAGTTCGTGAGCTTCTGGTTGGATCGGTTCGTGGTACATACTCCAGGTTGGGTCGTGACACATACTTTATGAGTGGAGGAGGGGCAATCCAATCCGATATGGTCCAAATTCCTACAACTTTTCCAACGAGCCATTTACGCTATGCAGCGGCATTTTCGACCATTCTAACTTTTCTATGCAATCACAAACCATTCCAAACAGTAACAACAACATGTATAACCAACCATAAACACAAAAACAAAAATATAACATGTTAATATGGATCAAACATACCCTAAACCCATGTTTTCCCTTAATCCCCTTTGTCATGTTTTAACTATATGATTAGCAAACCTAATCCAAATTAACCCAAATTTCTACTAGAGGCATAAAATAGTATTTAAGAATTTATGCATATTTTTCCAGATTTTTATGTTGCATAATTTTGCTAATTATCACTAATCACCCTTAATTAGCCGTAATTAGTGTAAAAATATGCTAATCACTCACCTTAATCACAAATAAATTTTCAGATATGAAACTCCTCTAATTTGGGTCGAATTCCTATGCAACAAAGCAGCCCTAACTCTGATTTGATGTCAATCCGCCTTGATTTGATGTAGATTTGCTTAATATTGGATGTGAAAGTGATTGCGAGGTAGTTTAGAAGTTGGAGGCCATTACTAGGGTTCAAAGAATGTTTGTAGTGGCTAGAAACTGGAGTGAGATGGTTTCCTAACTGATTTCAGCCTCCCCCTAACCTTAATCCCGAAATGGGTTATGGGCCCTTCCACTAATTACCCTATTAAGCCCGGTTAAGTTGTTTTTCACCTTCCAAACCTTATTTCATTCATATCTCCTAAACAGTAAGTCCGTTTGATTAATGTAACCACTCTAAGGAATGTAAATCATCATCTGAATCCAATGGAAGTGGTTTCAGGTCAAAACTTCTTACCAATCAAAAGTTATAGGTGAAACAAGATTCGCTAGGGGTAAAACAGTCATTTAAAATTCGGCAAAAATCGTGAACATGGGAAATGACCTTAATAGTCGTTCCCTAAAGTTACACAACCATAAGACTTCGTATGTGAATAAAATAAATATTCTACGATCCTTCGATGCTTAAAATGCGGGTCGTTGCAAAATAATATTTTTTTGGAAAAATAGGTATTTATAGGGTCTGGAATTCATTGGAATTGAATAGACATTAGTTAGTTATTTAAATTTAAAATTTTGAAAAAAAAAATGAAAAACTAGCAGTTATATATTGACATAGTGAAAAATGTATGTCGACATACTTAAGTTATTGTTTTTTTTTTAATTTTTAGTTAATTCTTACTATATTATTTTAATTTATTTAATTCTAAGATATTTTTACACTAAATTAAATATTGTTTTGACAGAAACAAATACATTCAACTAATAAAAGATACTAAATACGAGATTTGAAAGCAAATACAAATGATAACATAATGTAGATAAGCTTAGATTTCAGTGGATGATGAGGAGGAATATGATATTCCAAGTTTTTTTCCTACTTTGCCAATGAAATTAGACAAATGGGTAAGAGTCTTTTTGATTTTTCTTTTATATCTTGATAAACGTGGCTTGATTTTGAATAAACATTTCTTTGGATATGGTTCTAGTATTAGATGGACACTCTATACTTTCCAAAGAGGTTTCTTCTTCTACTACCATATCTATAGGATTTTCTTGTTGTTATTGTTGTTGCAATAAGAGCTTGTTTATCCTCGAATGTTTCATAAGGCTTAAAGGTGATTCAAATTTTCATAAGGTGTATTTATCCCGAGTTAAACACCTTCCTCGACCCAAAATTTTCTCCTTTGAGATCTACTTTAAAATATTTGAAAATCCGAGTTAGATAAACTCCATAATAAAGAGTTTTTTCTCTTGTGGACATTTCTTTGGGCTTAGATTATTTTAACTTCATATTGGCCCAATTGATGTCATAAACACCAAACATAGCAAAGAGAGCTCTTTGGACTTTAAGGGTAGGGTTGTAGAAATTTCCGGAACGTGGAGTAATGGTATATTGGAGGAGGAGGTTGACGGTTCTTGCTTTTGGACGGATAAAGCGATTTTTAAATTCCAAATGAGCATCGCTTTCAAGTATGTGATGAAAGGTTTCCAAATCTGTTGTAACAACCCTGAATTTAGGGGTAAAATTTAAAAATTTATTTTAAGTTATTTTAATGAGTTTTGATATTTAAAATAATTTATTTTAAATAAAAGGTTTACGTTTTCCTTTGTATTATAAAAAGATTTAAGTAGTATCAATTATGTAAGGTAAATTATTATATGTAGTGGGAAAAATAAAAGGTATTTTTTTTTTTTGCATTAAGAGTTTACAAAACAAAATATTCATGACACACAAAGTTTACATTTTTGTGAAAATAGTTTGACACAATACCACAATTGAGAATTAAACAATAAATCTAAATTAGAAGGTATTTATTTGGAATCTAAAATATGCAATTGTTTAATAATGAAACAAATGAATTAAAATCGTATATACACATGCGTAAGGAAAATTTAGCAATGAGAACTAAATGGTTGTTATTGTAAGTCTTAATTGTATATTAACATGATTTATATTATTATTCAAATTTAGATCCATTCTTTAATTTTATATAAATGTGCATGCATCCATTTATCTCTTCCACATTTTAAAACATGGTTGCCTCTTTTAACCTCTTTGTTCTCCAACCTTTTAAGTCAAATTAACAAAACAAATGCTACATTTTAATGCATGCACCTACAAGTCTCTCTCTCCCATTTATATTTACTTTTGGAATTTGAACAAAATTGATAATGCTACATTTGCAGGCTTTATGATCAATAAATGTTGATTTAAATGAAAAGAAACGCAAAAATATTCCAAACATATTAAGAAACAAGATATTAATTTATTCCTGCTGTGATTAGACATGGTATCTTTTTCTTAACCTACTATGCGTCCAAATAAAAAGTTGCATTTAAATGTACCCTTTTTATTACATTGAAAGATTGAAAGAAAAGTATGATTTGTTTATAATAAAAGGACCAAATTGTATTAAATAACTTACATAAGGGGGGTTAAATTAATAGAATTAAAACATAATACCATACATAAGGACTAAACAACAATTTGCAAATATTTATATAATATCTCTTAGACTCAACACCCTAACCCTAATGAAACCTAGCCTCCTTCTTCATAGGATCATGGCGGCTCTCCTTCACCTCCATAGATCTAATGAATTAGCAAGGTGAGAATTCTACATTTTAAAAAGGATTATTAATTATTTTATCATTATTGTTTAATTCATGTTCGTATACATTTAATTCAAATATGCATTGCAAATTTATATATGTCTCAGATGCAATCTTTTAGATTTGAATTGAAATAAGGTGAGATTTATGGTCTCAAACAAATAATTAACCATTTAATTATTTGTCGCCAATTTAAATTCATGAGTGTATGATTTTAGTTATGTTTGCGATGTCTTGTGGATAGATTTCGTTGTGGTATTGATGGCAATGTTTTTTTTTTATTCATGATATTTTTTTATCTATTTATTTAGATCTACAAATATCCACTTTTATTGATTCATGACATGATATGTTAACACCCAAGTCTAGTTGTTGTTTCATGGGTTAAAAACTTAGGATTTAACACATGTAGTATTATGTAATTTGATATGTATATTGTCGCCCAAACTTAATTGTATTACTTGTATTGAAATATGGGATTGTAATCATCTGTTGGCACCAAACATATAAATTTGGATTACATATATTAAATTGAATCATAGTATGAATGTTGCCACCAAAGTTATAGGTTCTTACATGTTCGAGTGTGTGAAATTAATATCGTATGTTGACACCCAAAACTTAGTATTGTTACATGTGTGAAAATATAGTTGGATTTATGTCCTCTTATTTTAATATATATATATAAAAAAATGAAAAATATATTTAGTGTTATGTTAATTTAGGAAAACTAGAATAATTTTTTTTAAGCATTTTTGTTGAAACATGGAAATAGGAATACTTTTAGCATTTTAGTGGTAACATGACGTTTTTGAATTACATTAATTTGAGAAACCTTTTGTGAATGCATTAAATTTAAGAAAACATGTTCTTTTGTGAATGCGCATTAATTTTAAGAAAACATTTTGTGAATACATTAAATTTAAGAAAACATGTCCTTTTGTGAATGCATTAAATTTAAGAGAACATGACATTTTGTGAATTCATTTATTTTAAGGAAAACATGTCATTTTGTGAATGAATTAATTGTATGAAAACATGTCATTTTGAGTATGTTTTAATTTAATTAAACACATGGCAATTTTATTGAGATTAGAATTGGGGAACATAAAATAAAAAAAATGTCATTTTAGTTAAATATGTCATATATGTTAGTATAATGAATACGTCATTTGTTTAGGACATTGTTTTGTGAGAACTCTTTTCTCACTCAATCTTTATTTTCAGTAATTATTTATTTTCTTAAATAAATATATTTTAAATGTCTATGATGAATGTATGAGAATTAATTCTATGATATGCATGTTTGGTTGTGAATTGTTGTTGGAATAGGATGCGGTGTTTGAAATTTGAAATTATGTAACTGGCCCATTTAATTTTAATTTAGTATTATTTATGTTAATTTGAATATGCTACACTACCGTCTACAAGTTGTCTGACTTGTATATGTTGATTGGGCTGATATTTTCACACATTGCCCAAGTGCAAAAATGATATGTTGTTATTTGAATTTTGTTTTGAAAGTTATTGTATGTGGTTTGAATGTCAATTGAATGCCATTATGGAAATGTAATTTGAATGTGTGATTGGAATGTAATTTGGGTAATGAAAGAATGTATATCATTATTATTTTGCAAATGCGCGGTTTGAAATCCATTTATTAATGGTATTGGATTGGGTCTCATTCCAATTTAGGATATATAAAAAAAATTAATCTAATATTCAATTAGAATGTTTTAAAAAAAATCCCAATGAAGTAATTATAATTATAAATTATAATTGTGCTTGGACACGAGGTTATGTTACATTTGTGGTGGAAGTCTGCCCGGACCCGACCGGCATATCCAGCAGCCACTAATGTTGAACTTAATGTGAGAGGTCCAAGTGCACAAATACGAAACGGGCCATGACACGAGGTTAAGCCCAACTTGTGGAATAAGTCTGCCCGGAACCGACCGGCACATCCAGCATTCACAAGTCGTAGGCTTAATGTGAGAGGTCTAGTCCATTATAAAATATAAATGGATAAGAAAATGAGTTGGGCTATTTAATCCGTTTTAAAAATAGCAACGCATTTTAAAAACCCGAACGTGTTTATCGATTTATTTTATCCGTTTTATAATGAATATTAAAAGAGAAGTTTCAAAATTAATATTTTGGAAAATAATATTATTATAAAAGGATAACATATAGAATAATCAATTTTTAGATTATAGTTAGAATAAAAGTTGGAATCGTCTTGGAAACGAATTTATAAACATTTTAAAATACGTAAAAATAAGGAAAAATTTATGAGAAATCATAATAAATTATCCAAAAAGGGTTTTGATGAAAATCTCCAAGTTTATAAAGATAAAATATATTTTTATCAAAATAAGTGATTTATTTATTTTATAAATAAATAAAAGGATTTAAAATAGTTTTTGATACAACGAAGAATTCCTAATGAGTATATTGAATTGGATTTAAATGGAAATTATCTACGGACTATTTCAATATTAATTCTGTGATTATACAGATATTATTTTGGGAATTTGGAAGATATTTAATATCGTTGTTTCTGATATGATATTCGTTGGTTTTAGAATTTGATATTGAATATAATCGATATAATTCCCATTCAAAGCTTTATATTTAATATCAAGTTAGATTTTGGGTTTGTCGTGAATAGTGTCTTAAATAACATTATTCTTAAATCCATTTGAGTAAAGGAAAATCTTTTTATTTAGATTTAAATGATATTCTCAATTATTAAATATAATTGAAATAAAAAGGAAATTGATTATGGGTTGGTTGTGAACAATGTTTTGAAGGACATTAGTTCTTGAAACTCAAATCAATAGTGAAATTTTGATTTGTTATTAATTAATCTTTTAATCAAGATTAAATGAAATTTTCTAAAAGAAGAGATGCCTAATATTATATATTAAATTGGGAATAAATGAAACATGAAATGGGCTCTCTCGTGAACTATGTTTTAAATAACATCAGTTCTTAAACCCGGATTAAAGATAAGATTAATTCCAGAAAAGTGATTAGTCATTTAACAATGATTTTAGAAGACTAAAACTTAATAAAGTTTTGAATAAATCTTTAATTAGATTGAAGGTGAATAAAGGAAGAAAAAAAAAATTATCTTTGATAAAATTTATGGGAACCTTTCCCTAATAATGTGAATAATTTATTAAAAGGATATTCTGAATTGGAATGAGGCGTTGATATGGTTTATATATAGCACCTAATTTTAAATCACGCGAGTTATTCGGAAAGACCGGGTTTAACCCATTCTGAATAATGAATACGGCGACTAACAGTCGAAGAGTTAAAGACGGTACAAGACCGACGATCTTCACGCCGAATGGATGAGTTACCATTGACGCCCATGATTGGAGTAGCTAACTTGAAGGGGCTACCGTGGTGGCCGTCCGGATGTAGTGTTGATTTGTACGGATTTGGCTTTCGCTCAGACCCAGAGCATAAGCTTGTAAATGGAATGTGTGTTTGACATTGTACTCCTTTATATATTGTACTTATTAATTTTCTACTGAATGTATGAATGCTTGGTAGCGGAGAATTTATTCTCTTGCTTAACACCCTTTTGTATATTTTGGCAAAGATTAATAATATGATATGGATTGACAGTGTGGCATACCAAGATGCAATGATCAAGGCTTTTGTTGAAAAGCAGGCTTTGTGGTTGATGATCAAAGCACGGCCTGTTTAGGCATAGCTTTGTGTATAGCGTGACTTCGCGAGCCTCACAACCCGGTGGGGTCTAAAACGGGAGAAGGGAACGCAGGGAGAGCAGCACGTTTCTTTCTAGCTAGAAGTGGTGTTTGGGCTTTAACACGGCCCGACATTTTACTTATGTGGATGATGGAATGAGGCGCCTCGGATGATAGGTCCTATAGGACCGGGAAACGTGTGTTCAGGAATTGCCAATCCACGAAGCTGTGTGTGTGGACCGGCCCTGCAAGATCCAAGGGTTAATTGTGGGGAATCCTGAGACATTAGCTAAAGTGTCTCGAATTGGTAAGGAGCTCCTCCCTATCCTTGACTCATGATGGAAATCCAAACTTCCAATATGAACCCACGGATTTGATTGTATTACTAGTATGGAAGTATAGTATTATGGTATCTATGTGTCCTAGGATTGATACATTATGATTGAACTGTTTTTGAAAAGTTATATACACTAATAATAATATCAAATTCGTTTTTATCGTACCAAGCATGTTTAATCACCATAAGGTAAAACTCTATCCTCTGGTGTGCGTTGCATTGTGTGATGGGACCTAAGTCTTATGGTGATTCCATTTTTCCAAAAAGCATGCGTTGTTTTGACGATTTACTTTAAGTTATGCACGGCAATCCATTGGAGTAAACCCGTTCCGCGATAGCGGCGTAGTCCTTGGATTTGCTTTATTACTATTAGTTAAATTAGTTAAGAATTATCACACCAGTCCCATGACTGACCCGTTGTTTGTTTCCACCTTTGCAAACTCGGGTGCCCTCTTTTCCACACGGGCAGTCGGGTAGTTTGTCTACAGATCCTTATCTCGAGCAGGATTCTAGACTGAAGCTTAAAGCTGTGTCCAGAGCATAGAAAATCTTTCGCTGTATTGTATTAAAATATTGTAATTTATCTTCCACTGTAATTTTATTCCAATGTACTCTGATATTATGTACTCTGATGTAACATTATTGTAATGTAATAAAAGTCTGCTGTTGTTATTCTGATGTGTTGTATTCCCAAAGTTAAAGTATTCGTAGATTTCTAACCTTTTGGGTCAGACTTGTGTGGTTTATGGTCGATCCAAAGAGCGGGAATTTCGCGGTATCTTTATAGTTGGTATCAGAGCTTTGGTTAACTCAAATCTTTGGGGTACAACTCATTAGAACTGAACAAAAGACTCATCAGAGATTGGATGTGATGACCCCATTTCCCGTACAGACGGAGACAAGGGTAATCTTTGGAATATAACACAGAAACAGATAGTAGCAGAACAGAATTAAATAAATACACCAGATAATGTACAACAGAATACACTGGATAAACGTAATCATCAGAGTTACACAGTATACAGGATCATACTTAGTACAAATACAGTTCAGCTATACATAAATGTCTACAGCGGAAACAAACAAAATATGTACAATAGGAGCTGAACAACATAAAAAGAGATAAATAATAGAATCCATCTTCAGCTCCAACTATCCAGAAAGAGCCAGCTAAACCTGAATACAAGGCTGCCCGTGTAGAAAAAGGGGCACCCGAGTTTGAAAGTGAAATAAACTACGAGTCAGTCATGGGACTGGTATGAGAAATCTACTCAACACATTTATAATATGGCTAATCACAGGACCACGCCACTTTCGTGGAACGGGTTTACTCCATTAGATTACCAGTGCTTTAAAACAAATCATTCTTTTAAACATTGCAATGCTTTTTATAAAAATGAAGCCATTATAAGACTTAGTTCCCATCACACAATGCAATGCAAACCGGAGGATAGAGTTTTACCTTGTAATGGCCAAAATATGCTTGATACGAATAAAACAAAAGCATTTGATATTATTACTAGTGTTTATATGTTTCAAAAACAATTTCATATCATAACTATCAACCGTAGATGGCATGGGTACCATATATCATGTCGCCATATATATATACAATCAAAATCGCACGGTGTCGTATTTGGAAATTGGATTTCCGTCATAAACCAAGGCAAAAGATAGTCCTTACCGACTTCGAGACAATCTAGCCCATGTCTCAGGGTCAGAGCGCATCGACCCTTTGGATCGTCAGGGCCAGTCCACTGATGTGGATTATTATACCTGAACACTACGTTTCCCCGCCCTTTGGGGCGTAAACGAGCCAACGAATGACTCCATCGGACCCGGATCGTCCGATCAAGCCGAGGCGCTCGCAACAGTAACAACCACATAAGTCAAACTCGTCAGGGCGTGTAAAACCACTGACGCCACTTTTAGCTAGAAAGAAACGCAGGCCCTCCCTGATGTCCTCTCCCGTTTCTGGTTCATACCGGGGTGTGAGGCTCGCGATTTTACGTTATACACAAAGCTACGCCATGCAGGCGGTGCTTTGATCATCACCACAAGACTTTGCTTTTCAACAGAAGCCCTGATCACTGCATCTTAGCATGCCACACAGGCAATTCACACCGTGCAACTGATGGCTATCAATCACACAGAATAAATTCTAATGTCAAACACACTGTCCATTTGCAAGTCCGTTCTGGGTCTGAACGAAACCGGAGGCACTAAATACCTCGCAAACCCATCGATCACCACGTACGGCTGGACGATCACCACTCATTACCCATATTTCGGGATGCCTCCCAATCAGGACCTCGGTTACCATCCAAACGAGGTGAAGATCTCCGGTCTTCGACCACCGTCTTCATCTTCAATTTATTATCGTCGATTCAGTTATTCAGAATGAGATAAACCCGGTCTTTCTGAGCAACTCGCGTATATGATAAACAAGTGCAACACAAATACACATACGCATCATTTCAATTCATTAGTCACTAACCGTCAATCAGTAAGAGAACAATTTCCCAAATATTAACCCCGAAGGCCAAAACCAACATCAGATCAAAATCCAGGAAACCATTCGACTTAGCTAACCTTCAGTTAATTTCTAAATCACATCCATATCGTTTATAAAAATTTATAATGATTTATTGCTATTTTTATTTATTTTAAAATAGCCAATTTATTCAAAACGACGCTTCGGGCCATAACGCAGCCGTGGCGCTGTTTTTCTTCAGATTTGATTTACACATATATGAAAATCTAACCATTGGATCTTCACAAAATTTACATCATTAGAAAGATCTTTTCAAAACGAATCCAACGGTTCCAGTTTCGGGAAAATCCGACGGTCGGATCTCCCGGTATAATCGTTTGAAGTTTCGATTTCAAAATACGAACTGCAGCGTCGTTATTCGATTAAATATAATTATATATATATATAATCGATTCTGGCGTTGTTTTTCTTTAGATTTGAGTTAAACATTCCAGACAATCCAACCGTTGGATTTTTACAAAGTTGGTGCCGTTGAAAGATATTTCCAAAGCGAACCCAAAGGTTGCGATTTCAGGAAAATCCGATGGTCGGATCTCCCGCAATAATCGTTTGAAATCACGGTTTCAAAATACGAACTACAGCTTCGTTATTCGATATATTTCGATTCTATTTATATATATATATATATATATATATATATATATATATATATATATATATATATATATCGATTCTTCGATTTCAAAACTATATTCTTTTCATACATTTGATAAAAATGATATTTTTATCTAACTGTCTTCTATTTCAACACTTCACTATTTTTAACAATTCATTTATATAATAAAAATGTGATTTTTATTGTAAAACAATTTATTTGAAAACGCTATTATTTTATATAGTTCATATAGGTAATAAAAGTATGATTTTTATTATAAACAATTTATTTCAAAACAAGATTATTTTATATAGTTCATATAGATGATAAAAATGTGATTTTTATTATAAAACAATTTATTTCAAAATATGAATACCATTCAACACATGAATTTCAATTCAACGAATGAATTTCGATTCAACACATGAAGGTTTTCTATAGTTTATATATATAGATAAAAATGTGATTTTTATATTTAAAACACGAATACCATTCAATACATGAATTTCAATTCAACGAATGAATATCGATTCAACACATGAAGGTTTTCTGTAGTTTATATATATAGATAAAAATGTGATTTTTATATTTAAAACACGAATACCATTCAACACATGAATTTCAATTCAACGAATGAATATCGATTCAACACATGAAGGTTTTCTATAGTTTATATATATAGATAAAAATGTGATTTTTATATTTAAAACACGAATACCATTCAACACATGAATCTCTATCCAACGAATGAATATCTATTCAACACATGAAGGTTTTCTGTTCAACAGACGAATATAATTTCAACACAGGAAAATAATTCTAACACATGAATATTATTCAAAATTTCGGCAGCATAACGGCAGGGTAGTTAAAACCGGGACCGTCCCTAGTATGTCTCCTCGCTCTACCTTAAAACCTCGCGGTTTTTGACAATGGGGAATCATGCATCTAGTTCGCACGCAGGCGGCATGTATATTTATTTCAATTCTACAAACTAATCCTATGTGGTTTCAACCAAATATTTCTCAACCACAAACGGGTATTTTTCAACCACAATCAATCAATATCAACCACAAACAATTCCAATCAACCATTCGCTATCAATCAATTTTCACACCAATCACAACCAATAAATATCGTCCATGGTTTATGGACGAGGGGCGTGAATATATATATATATATATAGCAATTCACTTCTATTTCAACTCATATATAATTTTTACAACGCATATACAACTTATACATCGAACGTACAACTTATACAACGCTTATACAAGAGGTGTACAACGCTTATATAACTCATACATCGACTATATAATTTATACATCGTCGTTTTCCATATCGTTTATAAATTAGAAATCTCACTTTTCACATTTCGTATATATATACAATTCACAGTCACAACACAATCAAATAAATCGTCCATGGTCTGTGGACGTATGTGAACAGTTCAGATATGCAGTTAAAATATAAATAACTGTACAAGAAAATTTATAGTGAGAGAATTCTCAGTTTTGGATCCATTCCGTCAGTTTTATCTGAATTTCTGGTTTGGTTCGGGTTTGAATTTGCCTGAAATTCCAACGTGCTCTATTTCGAACGTAGTCAGTGTTGTTGCGAAGCTCTCGTCAAGTCGAGTCCAACGCATCCTGTTTCATTCCATTTTGCGTTCATATGTGAAAGATATAAGCGTTCAAAGGTTAATGACATTATAAAGTTATTTAATATAATAATTAATTAAAATATAACTTCACCTTCCTCCTTAAACTATCAGACCGACGTTCACCCATTACTGTTCGAAACTAGGGTTGCTCCTTTCGTCAAAACCAAGAAACAAGGTGTCGATCGGACCTTGCCACGGCGAAGCACTACGAAGGCCGCACCTACCCCCAGGACGACGGCGAACTCGGTTGGACCCTGGCGGAGCAGTCCTCTGGCGAACAGCGAAGGTTCGAGGCGACGATTCGAACAGCTCATTCCACGATAATCAACGAAACTAGGACGGATCCGAAGAGGGGAGAAAATACTTTGATTTCCGTTCTTGAAGCATTGAATTTTATGGCGTCGAGCGATCTGAATTTCGGGAGGAAGGATCGAGCTTTTCCGCCGTTGAATCGTGGAGAGTGGCGGCTTGTGTTTTCCAGAGGGGGGTTATGGTTTCATTGGCCAATGGGGGGTTTTATAATAATTTTTATTTTATTTTCGAAAATACTTGCTTTCATATACGAACCCCAAATCAAGCCCAACGACTGTCGCCTCTAGCTAAATACCCCCATCCAGAACACAATGGAATATGTTTCGTAGGCCAATTTGACTGTTTCAGTCAATTTTCCTTCAAATTCAAATATAAAATATATAACATTCAATATTTAATTTGAACGTACATTTCAATTTGCCAGGGCCACAAACTGGTTCTAAATATTCCCAAAACATAAATCTAGCTATGTTTTGACGATACGGTCCCAACAAAACTGATTTCGTCGAATTCCGAGACCGTTTGCAAAAAGGCCCATTTCTGGTCGATCCAATTTAACTGTAATTGACCAAAACACTTTTTCCTTTGCCATGCTCACATACTAGCTTCAAAAATTGTGAAATTTGAAACCTAGCAATAACTTCTCATCCCGGATCCAACAAAAGTGGTTTCGTTGAATTCCGAGGTCGTTTGCAAAATGGCCAATTTCTCGGGCTATATAAATTCCATAGCGACCTTTCTGAAAATTCATTTGGCCATAACTTTTGCTTTCCACTATGAAACTTCGATTTTTCAGATTCGATAGAAAGGTATTCACTAACAGATTTAAATATTTTTGGTTTCACTCAACTCCGTTTTGTTTTGCACCCGGTATAGTCCGACAAAGTTTGAATTCAATTTTTGAAACTGCAGCGCCATTTCAGGCCTTGTTTATAATTGGAATTAATTATATTTGTTTTCAAACGTCGATTCAAACTCACTTTTCATTGTGATTATTTAAAATATTTATTTTAAATATTTAAAATCCATTATTTTAGCCAATTTAAAAAATTTAAATTGATTCAGATTTTCCGGGTCGTTACATTGGATTAGTAATATCCAATACGAATACTCATTAGAGATAGGATCAGCAATATCCTAGAATGAGAAAACTCATTAGAGATGGGGTTAGTAATGCCCTAGAATGAGTTGAGAGTGCTAAGCTTATAATTAACGTACTTGTGATTATATATAATCTATTTTAGAAAATATGAATTTTGAATATATATAGAAGTTATATATTTTAAAAAGTTAATCAACTAATAAAATTATGTAAACCAATGAAAAATTGAGTAGGATAATTAAACACTTTTAGTTCCGTTCCTTTTCGAGGACGAAAAGTTTTTAAGTGGGGGAGATTGTAACAACCCTGAATTTTAGGGTAAAATTTAAAATTTTATTTTAAGTTATTTTAATGAGTTTTGATATTTAAAATAATTTATTTTAAATAAAAGGATTACGTTTTCCTTTGTATTATAAAAAGATTTAAGTAGTATCAATTATGTAAGGTAAATTATTATATGTAGTGGGAAAAATAAAAGGTATTATTTTTTTTGCATTAAGAGTTTACAAAACAAAATATTCATGACACACAAAGTTTACATTTTTGTGAAAATAGTTTGACACAATACCACAATTGAGAATTAAACAATAAATCTAAATTAGAAGGTATTTATTTGGAATCTAAAATATGCAATTGTTTAATAATGAAACAAATGAATTAAAATCGTATATACACATGCGTAAGGAAAATTTAGCAATGAGAACTAAATGGTTGTTATTGTAAGTCTTAATTGTATATTAACATGATTTATATTATTATTCAAATTTAGATCCATTCTTTAATTTTACATAAATGTGCATGCATCCATTTATCTCTTCCACATTTTAAAACATGGTTGCCTCTTTTAACCTCTTTGTTCTCCAACCTTTTAAGTCAAATTAACAAAACATATGCTACATTTTAATGCATGCACCTACAAGTCTCTCTCTCCCATTTATATTTACTTTTGGAATTTGAACAAAATTGATAATGCTACATTTGCAGGCTTTATGATCAATAAATGTTGATTTAAATGAAAAGAAACGCAAAAATATTCCAAACATATTAAGAAACAAGATATTAATTTATCACTGCTGTGATTAGACATGGTATCTATTCTTAACCTACTATGCGTCTAAATAAAAAGTTGCATTTAAATGTACCCTTTTTATTACATTGAAAGATTGAAAGAAAAGTATGATTTGTTTATAATAAAAGGACCAAATTGTATTAAATAACTTACATAAGGGGGGTTAAATTAATAGAATTAAAACATAATACCATACATAAGGACTAAACAACAATTTGCAAATATTTATATAATATCTCTTAGACTCAACCCCCTAACCCTAATGAAACCTAGCCTCCTTCTTCATAGGATCATGGCGGCTCTCCTTCACCTCCATAGATCTAATGAATTAGCAAGGTGAGAATTCTACATTTTAAAAAGGATTATTAATTATTTTATCATTATTGTTTAATTCATGTTCGTATACATTTAATTCAAATATGCATTGCAAATTTATATATGTCTCAGATGCAATCTTTTAGATTTGAATTGAAATAAGGTGAGATTTATGGTCTCAAACAAATAATTAACCATTTAATTATTTGTCGCCAATTTAAATTCATGAGTGTATGATTTTAGTTATGTTTGCGATGTCTTGTGGATAGATTTCGTTGTGGTATTGATGGCAATGTTTTTTTTTATTCATGATATTTTTTTATCTATTTATTTAGATCTACAAATATCCACTTTTATTGATTCATGACATGATATGTTAACACCCAAGTCTAGTTGTTGTTTCATGGGTTAAAAACTTAGGATTTAACACATGTAGTATTATGTAATTTGATATGTATATTGTCGCCCAAACTTAATTTTATTACTTGTATTGAAATATGGGATTGTAATCATCTGTTGGCACCAAACATATAAATTTGGATTACATATATTAAATTGAATCATAGTATGAATGTTGCCACCAAAGTTATAGGTTCTTACATGATAGAGTGTGAAATTAATATCGTACGTTGACACCCAAAACTTAGTATTGTTACATGTGTGAAAATATAGTTGGATTTATGTCCTCTTATTTTAATATATATATATATATATATATATATATATGTAAATGAAAATATATTTAGTGTTATGTTAATTTAGGAAAACTAGAATAATTTTTTTTTAAGCATTTTTGTTGAAACATGGAAATAGGAATACTTTTAGCATTTTAGTGGTAACATGACGTTTTTGAATTACATTAATTTGAGAAACCTTTTGTGAATGCATTAAATTTAAGAAAACATGTTCTTTTGTGAATGCGCATTAATTTTAAGAAAACATTTTGTGAATACATTAAATTTAAGAAAACATGTCCTTTTGTGAATGCATTAAATTTAAGAGAACATGACATTTTGTGAATGCATTTATTTTAAGGAAAACATGTCATTTTGTGAATGAATTAATTTTACGAAAACATGTCATTTTGAGTATGTTTTAATTTAATTTAACACATGGCAATTTTATTGAGATTAGAATTGGGGAACATAAAATAAAAAAAATGTCATTTTAGTTAAATATATCATATATGTTAGTATAATGAATACGTCATTTGTTTAGGACATTGTTTTGTGAGAACTCTTTTCTCACTCAATCTTTATTTTCAGTAATTATTTATTTTCTTAAATAAATATATTTTAAATGTCTATGATGAATGTCTGAGAATTAATTCTGTGATATGCATATTTGGTTGTGAATTGTTGTTGGAATAGGATGCGGTGTTTGAAATTTGAAATTATGTAACTGTCCCATTTAATTTCAATTTAGTATTAATTATGTTAATTTGAATATGCTACACTACCGTATACAAGTTGCCTGTCTTGTATATGTTGATTGGGCTGATATTTTCACACATTGCCCAAGTGCACAAATGATATGTTGTTATTTGAATTTTGTTTTGAAAGTTATTGTATGTGGTTTGAATGTCAATTGAATGTCATTATGGAAATGTAATTTGAATGTGTGATTGGAATGTAATTTGGGTAATGAAAGAATGTATATCATTATTATTTTGCAAATGCGCGGTTTGAAATCCATTTATTAATGGTATTGGATTGGGTCTCATTCCAATTTAGGTTATAAAAAAAATTAATCTAATATTCAATTAGAATGTTTTTTAAAAAAATTCCCAATGAAGTAATTATAATTATAAATTATAATTGTGCTTGGGCACGAGGTTAGGTTACATTTGTGGTGGAAGTCTGCCCGGACCCGACCGGCATATCCAGCAGCCACTAATGTTGAACTTAATGTGAGAGGTCCAAGTGCACAAATACGAAACGGGCCATGACACGAGGTTAAGCCTAACTTGTGGAATAAGTCTGCCCGGAACTGACCGACACTTCCAGCATCCACAAGTCGTAGGCTTAATGTGAGAGGTCTAGTCCATTATAAAATACAAATGGATAAGAAAATGAGTTGGGCTATTTAATCCGTTTTAAAAATAGCAACGCATTTTAAAAACCCGAACGAGTTTATCGATTTATTTTATCCGTTTTATAATGAATATTAAAAGAGAAGTTTCAAAATTAATATTTTGGAAAATAATATTATTATAAAAGGATAACATATAGAATAATCAATTTTTAGATTATAGTTGGAATAAAAGTTGGAATCGTCTTGGAAACGAATTTATAAACATTTTAAATTACGTAAAAATAAGGAAAAATTTATGTGAAATCATAATAAATTATCCAAAAAGGGTTTTGATGAAAATCTCCAAGTTTATAAAGATAAAATATATTTTTATCAAAATAAGTGATTTATTTATTTTATAAATAAATAAAAGGATTTAAAATAGTTTTTGATACAACTAAGAATTCCCAATGAGTATATTGAATTGGATTTAAATGGAAATTATCTACGGACTATTTCAATATTAATTCTGTGATTATACAGATATTATTTTGGGAATTTGGAAGATATTTAATATCGTTGTTTCTGATATGATATCCGTTGGTTTTAGAATTTGATATTGAATATAATCGATATAATTCCCATTCAAAGCTTTATATTTAATATCAAGTTAGATTTTGGGTTTGTCGTGAATAGTGTCTTAAATAACATTATTCTTAAATCCATTTGAGTAAAGGAAAATCTTTTTATTTAGATTTAAATGATATTCTCAATTATTAAATATAATTGAAATAAAAAGGAAATTGATTATGGGTTGGTTGTGAACAATGTTTTGAAGGACATTAGTTCTTGAAACTCAAATCAATAGTGAAATTTTGATTTGTTATTAATTAATCTTTTAATCAAGATTAAATGAAATTTTCTAAAAGAAGAGATGCCTAATATTATATATTAAATTGGGAATAAATGAAACATGAAATGGGCTCTCTCGTGAACTATGTTTTAAATAACATCAGTTCTTAAACCCGGATTAAAGATAAGATTAATTCCAGAAAAGTGATTAGTCATTTAACAATGATTTTAGAAGACTAAAACTTAATAAAGTTTTGAATAAATCTTTAATCAGATTGAAGGTGAATAAAGGAAGAAAAAAAAGATTTATCTTTGATAAAATTTATGGGAACCTTTCCCTAATAATGTGAATACTTTATTAAAAGGATATTCTGAATTGGAATGAGGCGTTGATATGGTTTATATATAGCACCTAATTTTAAATCACGCGAGTTATTCGGAAAGACCGGGTTTAACCCATTCTGAATAATGAATACGGCGACTAACAGTCGAAGAGTTGAAGACGGTACAAGACCGACGATCTTCACGTCGAATGGATGAGTTACCATTGACGCCCATGATTGGAGTAGCTACCTTGAAGGGGCTACAGTGGTGGTCGTCCGGACGTAGTATTGATTTGTACAGATTTGGCTTTCGCTTAGACCCAGAGCATAAGCTTGTAAATGGAATGTGTGTCTGACATTGTACTCCTTTATATATTGTACTTATTGATTTTCTGCTGAATGTATGAATGCTTGGTGGCGGAGAATTTATTCTCTTTCTTAACACCCTTTTGTATATTTTGGCAAAGATTAATAGTATTATATGGATTGACAGTGTGGCATACCAAGATGCAATGATCAAGGCTTTTGTTGAAAAGCAGGCCTTGTGGTTGATGATCAAAGTACGACCTGTTTAGGCGTAGCTTTGTGTATAGCGTGACTTCGCGAGCCTCACAACCCGGTGGAGTCTAAAACGGGAGAAGGGAACGCAGGGAGAGAAGCACGTTTCTTTCTAGCTAGAAGTGGTGTTTGGGCTTTAACACGGCCCGACATTTTACTTATGTGGATGATGGAATGAGGCGCCTCGGATGATAGGTCCTATAGGACCGGGAAACGTGTGTTCAGGAATTGCCAATCCACGAAGCTGTATGTGTGGACCGGCCCTGCAGGATCCAAGGGTTAACTGCGGGGAATCCTGAGACATTAGCTAGAGTGTCTCGAATCGGTAAGGAGGTCCTCCCTAGCCTTGACTCATGATGGAAATCCAAACTTCCATTACGAACCCACGGATTTGATTGTATTACTAGTATGGAAGCATAGTATTGTGGTATCTATGTGTCCTAGGATTGATACATTATGATTGAACTATTTTTGAAAAGTTATATACACTAATAATAATATCAAATTCGTTTTTATCGTACCAAGTATGTTTAATCACCATAAGGTAAAACTCTATCCTCTGGTGTGCGTTGCATTGTGTGATGGGACCTGAGTCTTATGGTAATTCCATTTTTCCAAAAAGCATTGCGTTGTTTTGACGATTTACTTTAAGTTATGCACGGCAATCCATTGGAGTAAACCCGTTCCGCGATAGCGGCGTGGTCCTTGGATTTGCTTTATTACTATTAGTTAAATTAGTTAAGAATTCTCACACCAGTCCCATGACTGACCCGTTGTTTGTTTCCACCTTTGCAAACTCGGGTGCCCTCTTTTCCACACGGGCAGTTGAGTAGTTTTTCTACAGATCCTTATCTCGAGCATGATTCTAGATTGAAGCTTAAAGCTATGTCCAGAGCATAGAAAGTCTTCCGCTGTATTGTATTAAAATATTGTAATTTATCTTCCACTGTAATTTTATTCCAATGTACTCTGATATTCTGTACTCTGATGTAACATTATTGTAATGTAATAAAAGTCTGTTGTTGTTATTCTGATGTGTTGTATTCCCAAAGTTAAAGTATTCATAGATTTCCAACCTTTTGGGTTAGACTTGTGTGGTTTATGGTCGATCCAAAGAGCGGGAATTTACGGGTCTTTACATCCATTTCATCAATTTCGAATTCCAAAAATCCGAGCTCGTATACTTACAACTTACGATAGTACTCAAAATTTCACTATCCAAAACGATTTGCCTTTTACGCTACTCTATACTTGATTTTCATCTCCTTCGTAAAAGCCATGACAATAAATTTGCATAAAACATTTTGACGAGATTCAGGTAACATACTTCATCATTACCCAAGCGTCAACCAAGCTTAGAACTTCATTTCGATTGAAAAGAGAAGGAAGATTGCAATATGAAAATCATCAAAGATGGCGAAAGCTCCCGTATTGATTTTGCATTTGTTAAATAGTCAACATAGGATTGATGGTTTCTTTATCATTGTAGAGATAACCTTTGGTGGATTTGGTTAATCTCATTGTTTGAGGTGTGCTTGAGGAAGCCATTAAAGAGTTGTTTTTGAAGAGTATAGTTATGAAGAAAGTTGTTTGAAATTTAAATGAGAGGTAGAGAGAATGAGGTTGAATATATAAATAAATAGAGGTTGAATGGACACAATTTTTGAGAAATTAAAGACACCTTTTCAGACCTTGGGAGTTGGTGAAAGGTTGAAGAAAGTTTAAACTTTTGAATTTCATTTACTGGCCTATATGTCAGTATGTCGATTTATGTATGTCGACATACATGTTGATTTTCAAGAGACATGTTGATTTGACTTTTGTTTTATTATATTATCATTTCATATTTCAGGTTTTATTAATTCCTGAAATAATATTAATCCTAACACTCATTAAAATTATTAGTTATTATTACATTATATTTATTTATTATTATTTATGAATTTCATATTTTGAATTTCAAATTTGAATTTTAAAATATTTAATTTTATAATACTAAATTTTAAAGTCAAACAAGGCAAATAAAGAAAACATCCATTCATCCAAATCAACCAAAAAATTAAAAATTAATTAAGGTTTACCTGATTTTTAGATCCATTTCTTCGATATTTTCTGAATTTTGAATTGCACTGAAACACATATTTGTATTTCTGGTCTCTGGTTCTTCATCACTTGATGATGAATCTGAATCATCTAAAGTAACTGCGTATGCTCTTTTTCTCTTCTTTGACAAATTACTATTGTGTGATTGTTGATTTGATTTACCTGGATATGGACACATTCTCTTTATATGACCTGGTTGTTGTAGTTATAACATCTATCATCATTCTTACCCAAACTTCCTTGATTATTTCCATGAAAATTGTTTCTCCTTTTATATCTCAGACATTTTCTAAAATTCCTTATCATTAAAGCAATTTCTTCATCGTCCTCACTGCTTGAATCAGAACCTTTTGTCGCTTAAAATGCTATAGATTTCTTTTCTTGGGCTTATTTTCCTTTCTTTTCTATAATTGTACTTCGAACGACATCAAATTTCCAATTAACTCCTCAATCTTCATTTCACTGACATTATTGGCTTCTTCAATTTCCAATATTTTTTTATCCCATTTTGGAGTTAATGAACTATGTATTTTTTTGATTTGGTCTTCTTCTGAATATGTTTTCTTAATGCTATTAATGAATGCACGATCTCTTGGAATCTGCAATACGTATCGGAGATAGATTCATTCTCATTCATTTTAAATAACTCAAACTGATTAATTAGCATTGATATTTTTGTCTGTTTAACTTTATTGGTTCCTTCATGAGTAACTTGTAATGTTCTTCATATTTGGTAAGAAGATTTACAAACTGATACTCTATTAAATTCATTTCTATCTAATGAAGAGTATAACATGTTCATGGCTTTAGAATTTCTTTGTGCAACAGCCTTTTTTCATTAGTCCATTGTGCAAAATTAGTAGTGGGTTCAACATACTCAGTCTGTGTGCTATTCCATGTGTCTAATCCTACTAATTATAAATATATTTTCATTGTATATGCCCAGTATGAATAATTATAGCCATTAAATGGTGGTGGTCTAACAGTGGACTGACCCTCTACAGAAGAACTATTATTACCCATGTTAGTTGCCATTTAATTTTTCAAAAAATCAGATTATGAACTTTTAAAAAAACAACGCTCTGATACCAATTCTTAGGGAATGTGGAATGCAAATCTTATGGCAAAACAAACACTCGAAGGGGGTGAATAGTGTTTATAAGGAATTTATAAAAATATTAAACTTAATTGATCTACTATATGAATCATACACACCATAGATTATCACAAACAAAGAATCAAACACAGACACAGAAATAAACAAATATAAAATGCAGAAAAGGAATTAACATACCAGATTTTATACTGGTTTGGATTACTCCTACTCCAGTCCCGCGCAATGCAGGATTGCGCGGAGTTTTATCATTATCAATATCCAAGTACAACTCATTGATTTCTTGGTTACAAGGTTAACACTGCTCCAAACACCCTTGATTTCATGGCTACAAGGTTAACACCGCTCCTTTTCCTTGATTTCAAAGCTATAAGGAACACAATCTTCCCAAACAATTCCTAAATGATTACAACAGACCTAGAACTCTTCAGTAGCACTTTAATTCAAAGAGTATTTGATAGAAATTTAGAAAAGAAGAAGTTTGATATAATTTGAGTAGAAATCGACAAAGTATAAGTTTAGAAATCAAGAAAATGATGTATATTAATGGTGGCATGTAAAAGGGTGAAGATGGAAAAGAATAATGATAAAAAAATAAAAATCAGATCCCATATATAGTGTCTCAATGGTTGCAACGTTTCAGAAATGTTACAAATAGTGAATTGTCACTTTCTTTGAAAGTTGAATTTCTGACAGTTGTATGTCGACATAGCCAATTATGTATGTCAACATGTGTATAGCATTATGATTTTTAAAATTATTTTCAAGTGTTTAAACTAATATATATTATTGAAATTCCTGAAATAAAAACTAGTGTTTAAAATAGATTTTCTATAGTATAAAAATATAGTAATATATTTATAAACATATTTATAATGTAATAATATTTAAAACAACAAAACTATATAACTCTATATTATAAACTTATATATATGTTTGAAACCATAAGTAAGATAATAGTTTGAAATCATTTAGAAAAAAATGAAGATTTGAATTTGGAAAATATAATTTGAAATTTGAAAATCAGAATTTGAAAATCGAAAATTGTACCAGAAGTGATATTCAGAGTCTTACATATAAACTAGTCTCTACTATATTTATCTTAAACTCTTGAAAACTTGATAACTTGATAACTCAAGAATCTTGAATCTCCTCTGAATCTCTTGGAACTCTATAACTGTACAATCTTCAGTATTTAAGTCCTGTATACAAACCCTGCATATATATATATATGTATATATGTATATATTATAGATAGAAATTTAAGTATATATTTTATAACCAATTAATAATGATAATTAAAATAAGCTTTTTGTCATCAAAACTCCATTCTCCAACAAGAATGAGTCTCCCTTTTAGCATATTCTTGTTCTTACTTTCAAATTGTGTTACTTAATGATTCTCCTTTGATATTCAGAAGTTTTATTTGCAACTTTATCCAATAATTGTTGGGATAGTTCTAAAATTCTTTCTTTAATTTTTGACTTAGATCGAATGCATAATCTATTCTTCTGTGGGAAGGGAATCTCATCTTCGAATGGAAGGACAACCTCATGTCCATATGTCAGTGAATATGAAGTGTACCCTGTTGTCGCCTAGGAGGAGGTTCTATATGCTCGAAGTACCGATGGAAACTCATCCGCCTAATTTCCTTTAGCTTGGTTTAACTATTTCTTTAATATTGTCTTTATGTTTTTACTGGAGATTCTGAATTTAATGACGATACCCTTTATTATAAATCTTAGTACCCTTTTCAGATGTGATGTTCGGAGTTGGTTTCACTTTTGCCTATTTGGTAAAGTAATCAATTGCTACCATATCACACCTAGTTCCCCTCATGAATATAGGTAAGGGTCCAATTAAATTAATTTCCCATACACGGAAAGGCCATCGGTTTGAAATGGTGGTTAAGTCACCTGGGGTACTTAAGGTACCATAGAGTCTCTTTGGTATTTCTCACATTTCTTACCATACTCTATTGTTTGACTAACCATTTGCCTCCAATAGGAACCTTGTTGTGTAACCTTTCCATGCAACTTGACTTTATTAGAATGGTTCCTATATAAATCCTCACGCATTTCCATAAATAGCTCGGGTCCATTCTCAAGACTTACACCTCTCGGATAGGGGGCGGATACCCTTTCTAATAGAGTGTTTTATTTATAATAACATAACACCCCGTAATTTTAAATAATATTAATAGATTAAAAAATACTTAATTAAATATTGGAAATTAAGTAAAACAGACTGTACAAGCCTAAACTTAACCTGTGGAATCCTTGTTGGTTGGGGATACAAGCCTAAGGAGTGGCTTGTGCCATTTGTTGTGTGGGACCCGTATTAGTCAATAGCCCATTCTGATATTTAAAGGGGGTACCCCGCACTAGGTAGGGGTCAGGGCACGCTTACTGAGCTAATTATAAGTGGTTCATCTAGGAAGGGGTGTTCTGATGGCGCGTTCCAACGGGGTCATGTGCGTGCATAGGCCTGGCTTGCTTGGGAAAATAAGTCGCCATAACAAATGTAAATAGGTCTGTGTCCTTCTGGTGGTTGCCACTTTAGGAAGTAATACACCCTACTGTGGGGCCGATACAGGGTATTTACTAGGAAGGGAGCCGATCGTTAGGGGTTGTAATTAGGGTACATCTAGTCCTGTTTAGGTACCTGATATTTTTGTTTGGAGTAACACCCGTTATTTCTGTTTAGGTACCTGTTAATTCTGTTTGCGATAAAACCCGTTACTAGAAGTACACCTAAGTCTACCATTTATGTTTCCGTTAGGATCATTGTATTTCTGTTAAGTAATTGGAAAACACTTAATGTTGTATACTAGTATTGGTGTAGAGAAAGTAATTGAGAAGCACAGTTTATCCTATTTATTTTGTATATCCTGTTTGTACTTGTTATCTACTACAGTTATCTCTCATCCAATTTATTTACTGTCATGATACTTTACTTATTTATATGTTAAAACTAACTGGACTTGCTAGACTTTATGTCTGACCCATTTTTTTCCTCTCCTCTCTCTTCCTTTCCCCCCAGGTTCTCAGGGTAGGAACGCTCAGGCTTTATTAGGACTCTCTCTTCTGTTTCTGCTTGGATTTGGATTTGCTTTGATGTACCACTTTGACTTTTTGTCTACTTGTTCATGGCTACTTATGGGGACTATAGATTTTTACTTCTGTACTCTGATGGTTTTTAGCGCAAGACACATGTTTTTGTTTAATGTATTTTATTCCAGTGTTTCAGTTTGATGTTGTAAATGGATTTTGAGACCATGATATTTTTGCTCAAAAATAAAGTTTTAAATTTTTCACTGCTATTTTATATATATGTCTTGTGATGCTCTATTTTCTTTTACCTATAATGCTTCACGAAACTTAATGCATTCTGTTAAGGAGTGGCATTACCTGACGTAGGGTGTCACATTTGGTATCAGAGATGAAGGTTACAAGTTCGGATAAAAGATTTTGAAAATTGTTTTCAAAAGGTTTCAAAAAGAAAGTATTTTCAAAAGAAATATCCGTTTTTTTAAAACATATTCCCCAAGCCATATAAAAATCCTTCGATTAACTGTTTGAATCCCTTTTCCTTTTTTCAGCATGTCTGGGGAACCGAATCTTCCCGAGGGCATTCAGATACCGGCTTGGTTCCGTAGGTATCTTGAGGCTACGACACCCTTCGGAGGCCTAGCAGACACCCCTCTCCCAACTGCTGCCGTTGTTCCTCCTTATCCGCGAGCGGACAATTTCTCTAAGATATGCAAGGATTTCTATGCTACAGGAGGAAAGCCATTCCAAGGAACTGAGAACTTTGTGGAAGCACGGAATTGGCTAAAAGAGATGAAGAACTTGTTTGGGCTTTTCGAGGTTGATGACCACAGAAAGATACAATTGGCTGCTTGGCAGCTTATGGACGAGACTTCATTCTAGTGGGAAGTGATGCAAGTAGGGCATCCAGTGGAGACTTGGGATGATTTACGATAGATGTTCGAGGTGAAGTTTCTTTCTTGGGCAGAAGAGAATATGCAGATGGAGAGGTTTCTAGCACTTAAGCAAGGAAGCATGTCTGTCAAAGAGTATGTCAATAATTTGGCTAGGTTTGGTCTGGAGCTAGTGAATACTCTGCACAAGAAAGCTTTAAGACTTGCAAGAGGATTGAATCAGCCCCTTTAAGCATTGGCATAATCTCACATTCAAATGGGGGCTACTTTTGAGAGACTGATTGATATGGCATTGATGCACGATGTAACGACCCATGGATTTTCGACCTCGAAAATCAACACAAAACACTATGTCGACTATTCGAGTATCGGAAATACCAGATCATTAATAGAAAGAAGTTAAAGGGTGAGAAATAGCAAGAAAGAAATTTAGAATAGAAGAAGAACACAACTGAATAGAATCAGAGTTAACGCGAATCTCACAGCAGAATGAATAAAATATATTATATAATATAACCTTTGAAATACAAAACTTATATCTGTATATACATACCATTTTAGAGTACAACTCATAACATCACAGCGGAAATAAGCTCTGTATATAACTAATGTTAAAGCCCCCTGCTCCACGCTCCTCCATGTATATCTGAAAAACTCGACTACTTGACTGCCTGTATAAATTTTGGCACCCAAGAGTTTAGGGTAAAAAAAACAAAATAAACTCTGGGTCAGTCATGGGACTGTTGTGAGTAAACTCCAAACATTTCGGTTTATCTTTTCAAAATCCTTTTCGAAAGAAAAGACAATCATAAGACCAATCCACACATAAACACGGATAGATTTTACCTTACGATAACTCAAATCGTTTTTTAATTCAATAATATTCTGATATTATATTAGTGTCTAAATACAAATAAATAACAATCTAGCAGAATGCTTGCATCTCACGCTCTACATATATAATATACAACCAAAAACCACGGGCTCTTATTGGAGATTGGATTCCGATTATGACAAGGTATGGAACCACCTGCCGATAGTGTATCTCTAGAGAGGAATACACTGGGTTTAACAAGAACGTCTTGCAACCCGGCCACACATGACCGACCACTCATTTCTCTTGAGTGTATCGAATATATTGTCACCTATGGTTGCTAGCAACATAACCGTTCCTGGAAGATACAGAAGTGAAAAGAAGTAACAAATATGAGTATTCTCTAGATGGTGACAATACACCCTAATGGGAGCGACCCACATAGCCATGCTGCCTGCCTGATTTTTGTCATTTCCCGGTTGATGAGGCTTGAGGTCATAACGTATCTTTTGATAGATCACACCTCCATTTACTTTAAATGCCACATCGTCATACCCACCAAATCACAAATTGATTTCCATAAAAATACCACGGGTATAAAGCTAAGAGAAATGAATTCCTCCGTCACCAAACATGGATACGTTTGAAGAGATCAACTTACGCGATTTATTAGATATACTCTGTCAGACATTCATCCATATACGTTATTCTAGGACTGGACAAACCGAAAGCACTATTCTGTAAACAGAACAGCCCTTGCATAACTCCGTCATCAATTTTCTTTATCATATTTAATTCGCAACGCTCATGCCCAAACGGAGTGGTTTTCAGATAATAGATCTAAACCCGGTCTCTCCATATTGACAACAGAGAAATGGTTAAAAACTTTGATAGCCGGTGATTTAACTATCAAAGGAAAACATATAAACAAGCAACGGTTATATTTCCAAATGGAAATCCTACTGATCAATCATCAATCAACATTGACCCCCTTTAAATAGATTTATCATTTTATTTCCCCAATTCCCTACTTCCTATATTTTTGCAAGTATTTCTCAAAACCCATTTTGCCTCACCCGATCCTTGGAAAACGTTTCCACTTATTTTAAACGATTTATTTCCTATATTAAGAGAATATCTCCTTTTAAACATTGGGAATTAATTTCATATGTTTACAACATTATTTTCTATATTTAGAAAATATTTGTTATTAACACTGGAAAAGCATTTCCAATTATCACTTCTTAACTTCTCGTTATTCCAAATCATTTCAATTTCTGTACTTAGAAAAACATCTCTGATTTAACCAATCTCGCCACCGAACCTTAACTATTCAGTTAATCATAAAGTCAATCAAGTTGGGGTATAATTACCTCTCGGACCTTGACTGAACATCACTTTTAACTTCAAAACAGTTAAGTTCACCATTTCAAATCTTTAACGGTCATTACTCATGCAACTCTTGGATTCAATTTAAGAGTCCGCTTTCTTTATGGAAAACATTGATTATGTGACGACCCCAAACCCCGTACTGACGGTGGCAAGGGTAATCTTTGGAATATGACACATAAACAGATAACAACAGAACATAATTAAATAAATACACCAAATAATGTACAAATAATACACTGGATAAACGTAATCATCAGAGTTACACAATATACAGGATCATACTTAGTACAAATACAGTTCAGCTATACATAAATGTCTACAGCGGAAAACAAACATAATATGTACAATATGAGCTGAACAGCATAACATAGATAAATGATAGAATCCATCTTCAACTCAAGCTATCCAGAAAGAGCCTGCTAAAACCTGAACACAAGGCTGCCCGTGTAGAAAAAGGGGCACCCGAGTTTGCAAGTGAAACAAACTACGAGTCAGTCATGGACTGGTATGAGAAATCTACTTAACACATTTTATACTATGGCTAATCACAGGACCACGCCGCTTTCGCGTAACTGGTTTACTCCATTGGATTGCCAGTGCTTTAGAACAAATCATTCTTTTAAACATCGCAATGCTTTTTATAAAAAGGAAGCCATTATAAGACTTAGTTCCCATCACACAATGCAACGCAAACCGGAGGATAGAGTTTTACCTTATAATGGCCAAAATATGCTTGATACGAATAAAACAAAAGAATTTGATATTATTACTAGTGTTTATATGTTTCAAAAGCAATTTCGAATCATAACTATTAATCACAGACGACATGGGTACCATATATCATCTCGCTATATATATATATATATATATATATATATATACAATCAAAACCGCACGATGACGTATTTGGAAATTGGATTTCCGTCATGAACCAAGGCAAAAGATAGTCCTTACCGCTTTGAGACTCTCTAGCCCGTGTCTCAGGACCCAGACTCAGGTGGGCCCTTGGATCGTCAGGGCCGGTCCACCGATGTGGATTAAAATGCCTGAACACTGCGTTTCCCCGCCCTTTGGGGCGTCAATGAGCCAACGAATGACTCCATCGGTCCCGGATTGACCGATAAAACCGAGGCGCCTCGCAACAGCAACAACCACATAGGTGAAAATAGTATAAATGTCAGCCAGTTTAAGCACCGACACCACCTCTAGCAAGAAGGAAACGCATGCCCTCCCTGAGGTCCATCTCCCGTTTTTGGTTCATACCGGGGTGTGAGGCTCGCGAATTCACGTTATACACAAAGCTACGCCACACAGGCGATGCTTTGATCATCAATTACAAGACTTTGCTTTTCAACAAAAGCCCTGATCACTACATCTTAGCATGCCACACAGGCAATTCACACCATGCAACTGATGGCTATCAACCACACAGAATAAATTCCAATGTCAGACACACAATCCATTTACTAGTCCGTTCTGGGTCTGAACGAAACCGGAGGCACTATATACCTCGCAAACCCATCGATCTCCACGTACGTCTGGACGATCACCACTCATTATCCATATTTCGGGATGCCTTCCAATCAGGACATCAGTTAATATCCAATCGAGGTGAAGATTTCCGGTCTTCAACCACCGTCTTCATCTTCGATTTCTTATCGTCGATTTAGTTATTCAGAATGGGATAAACCCGGTCTTTCTGAGCAACTCGCATATATAATAAATAAGTGCAACACAAACACACATACACATCATTTCAATTCATTAGTCGCTAACCGTAAATCAGTAAGAGAACGATTTCCCATATATTAACCCCGAAGGCCGAAACTAACATCAGATCAAAACCCAGGAAACCATTCGACTTAGCCAACCTTCAGTTAGTTTCTAAATTTCACATCCATATCGTTTATAATATTTTAAAACGATTTATTGCTATTTTTATTTATTTTAAAATAGCCAATTTATTCAAACGACGCTTCGGGCCATAACGCGGCTGTGCACTGTTTTTCTTCAGATTTGCTTTACACATATCTGAAAATCTAACCGTTGGATCTTCACAAAATTTATATCATTAGAAATATCTTTTCAAAACGAGTCCAACGGTTCAAGTTTTGGGAAAATCCGACAGTTGGATCTCCCGGTATAATCGTTTGAATTTTCGATTTCAAAATACGAACTACAGCGTCGTTATTCGATTTAATTCAATTATATATATATATAATCGATTCTGGCACTGTTTTTCTTCATATTTGAACTAAACATTCCAGATAATCCAACCGTTGGATCTTCACAAAGTTGGTGTCGTTGGAAATATATTTCCAAAGCGAACCCAACGGTTTCGGTTTCGGGAAAATCCGATGGTCGGATCTCCCGCACTAATCGTTTGAAATCACGGTTTCAAAACGCGAACTGCAGCTTCGGTATTCGATATATTTCAATTTTATTTATATATATATATATATCGATTCTTTGATTTCAAAACTATATTCTTTTCATACATTTGATAAAAATGATATTTTTATCCGACCGACAAATATTTCAACACTTCGCTATTTTTAACAATTCATGTATATAGTAAAAATGTGATTTTTATTGTAAAACAATTCATTTCAAAGCACGATTATTTTATATAGTTCATATAGATGATAAAAATATGATTTTTATTATAAAACAATTTATTTCAAAACACGAATACCATTCAACACATGAATTTCTATTCAACGAATGAATTTCTATTCAACACATGAAGGTTTTCTATAGTTTGTATATATAGTAAAAATGTGATTTTTATTGCAAAACAATTTATTTCAAAACATGACTATTTTATATAGTTCATATGGATGATAAAAATATGATTTTTGTTATAAACAATTTATTTTAAAACACGAATACCATTCAACACATGAATTTCTATTCGACGAATGAGTTTCTATTCAACACATGAACGATTTCAACATATGGAAATAATTTCAACAAATGAAAATAATTCTAACATGTGAATATTTCAGAAAATTTCGTCAACATAACGGCAGGGTAGTTAAAACCGGGGTCGTCCCTAGTACGGCTCCTCGCTCTACCTTCAAGCCTCGCAGCTTTTGACAATGGGGATTTCATGCATCTAGTTCGCACGCAGGCGGCATGTATATTTTTTCATTTCCACAATCTAATCCTATGTGGTTTCAACCAAATATTTCTCAACCACAAACGGGTATTTTTCAACCACAATCAATGAATTTCAACCACAATCAATTCTAATCAACCATTCGTAATCAACCCATTTTCACACCAATCACAACCAATAAATATCGTCCATGGTTTGGGGACGAGGGGCGTATATATATATATATTTATATAAGCATTTAACTTCTATTTCAACACATGTATAATTTTTACAACGCATATATAACTTATATATCGAACGTACAACTTATACAATGCTTAGACGTGAGGTGTACAACGCTTATATAACTCATACATCGACTATATAATTTATACATCGTCGTTTTCCATATCGTTTATAATTTAGAAATCTCACATTGGGTTCCACTCCTCCAAAAATTGTAGGAAGCTCAGAAAAATATCCGGTCTCTTCCAGAATGTAGAGAACTTCGTCACGGTCCCGGTGTCTCCTGTTTCATCGAATTTCGTTACCATATGAAAAAGATATGATTTTTAAATGAAAACCATAATTCGCGACGGATTTTGAATATTGAAAACAGTTAATTTAAACCAGACCTATACCTTTCTAAACCAGTTCAAAACTAGGTTTTCAAATCTTGATCCAAACGCTACTCGTTGACGAGATCGGGTTACGCCACCTTCTAGGGCTCGGAGTCGCGCTCAGTTCGGTACTAGGTGGGTCCACTTCGATGGAGGATCCATGGCGTGGCAAGGGTTCGAACGGGGTGATTTTGAGAGGCCGATTCGTTCCCGATATGGATTTAAAGGCAAGATCGTGCTCTACAATTTATTCAACTGGGTCGTGGTGTTTTATTGCGTGGATCGAGGGAAAACGGAGGGAGAACGATTGAGATCGCCATTAAGTTTGGGGGTAATCGGGATTTACTGGGTCAACGCGATAATGGGAGAAGAAACGTTACTGGCCCGTATTTTATATTTTAATTTCCTTAAATCCGAAAATACCCTTCTATCCATACGAACTCCAATCCAAACCCAACGACTATCGTCCCTAGTGTTTTACCCCCATTCCGAACACAATGGGATATGTTTTGTAGGTCCATTCGACTGTTTCAATCAGTTTTCCTTCAAATTAAAATAAAAACATTCAATATTTAATTTGAACGTACATTTCAATTTGCCGGGGCCATATACTGATTCGAAAAATTCCAGAAAAATAAATCTAGCTATGTTTTGACGATACGGTCCCAACAAAACTTGTTTCGTCGAATTCTGAGACCGTTTGTGAAATGGCCCATTTTTGGTCGATCCAATTTAACTGTAATTGACCAAAACACGTTTTCCTTTGCCATGCTCACATATTAACTTCAAAAATTATGAAATTTGAAACCTAGCAATAATTTAACATCCCGGATCCAACAAAAATGGTTTCGTCGAATTCCGAGGTCGTTTGCAAAATGGCCATTTTCACGGGCTATATAAACTCTATAACGACCTTTCTGAAAATTCATTTGGCCATAACTTTTGCTTCCCGCTATGAAACTTCGATTTTTCAGATTCGTTAGAAAGGTATTTACTAGCAAATTTAAATATTTTTGGTTTCACTAAAATCCGTTTTGTTTTGCACCCGGTACAGTCAGTCAAAGTTTGAATTCAAATTTTGAAACTACCGCGCCATTTCAGGCCTTGTTTATAATTAGAAGTAATTATATTTATTTTCAAACGTCGATTCAAACTTACTTTTCATCGTTATTATTTAAAATATTTATTTTAAATATTTAAAATCCACTAAAATAGCCAATTTAAAAAAATTAAATTGGTTCAGATTTTCCGGGTCGTTATAATCTCCCCCACTTAAAACTTTTCGTCCCCGAAAAGGAACAAAGTCGAAAGTGGTTTGATTAATCAACTCTACGTTCAATCTGGCTTCCATTCTCCAACTTTTCAGTTTCTGAGAATTTTCAAATTCTTCAAAAATTTGGCTAACACCCGGAATTTCCGAAAAAATTCGCCATAACCTCCTTTGTACGGGGAGGGGTTTGGAAATTTATTGGGTCGTATTTGGTACCCAATAAATCCTATAAAGCATACACATATTCAAAGTGATATATTCTGGTGTTTACAGGGGAGCGTGTATAGATAATAACTCTAGAGAATAAATTCTCGTCACCTTGTCAAAGCCTGAGGGAGTGTGTATTTTAATTGCTCCAGAGAATAAATTCTTGTCACCTCGTCCCGTGTGGGAAATAAATAATCCATGTGCCGTATCTAATAACTAGAGAGACGTGATTATTGTCAACTCCAGACCCATGTGGGGTTTTATTATTCTGGCAATTTATCGTTACAATTTTATATGGTCATATCAGTCATCAGTTCAACCTGTAAAATATAGTCATCGCCATACAAGCCTCTCACTCGTATGGTAAATCTTCAACCTCGTCACAAAAGCTCCAAATGCTTGTGTGGTATAAGATGAAGTATGCCTATCTTCGAGAAGTATGCCATGTAGTGTAGTTCAACATTAATTGTTACTATCCTATGGCGACATTTATTATTACACACAGAATAACCAGCATTCTGCATCCAATGGCATTCACAGGAGTTGATATAATAATAAAATTGCGCATCCAACTCATTAAGGTTTACCTATTTGTCGGGCACGCGAATAAATTTTTTACTTAGCAGTTAATCCATTTACCTGTTCAAACATATATGATGCACATGTATATAATTCTATCTATTTTTAAATCAGTTCAATGTGTGATTTAATCGAATAAATCCTACCATTCATTCTCTTATTGATTAAATTAACTATCGTTCTAATAATTTAATTAATCAAATCTACTATCACACAACACAAACAACAATCAAATTGTTTTTAACTTTTCAAAATCATACAAATTAATTCATACACTATTTTTAAAATAATCAGATTATAGAATTAAAAGTGCACCATCCATGGAAAGAAAATAACAACAAAGTAGAGAACTAAACGGTAATGCAAAGTATGGTAAATGTACCTTGCACCGGAGTCAATCAGAGATATCTACTCGACACTTAGGATAGGCTTTCTGAATGCTCTCCTCAGTTTCCCAAGTACAATCTCGCGGATCTCCACTCCATTGCACTTTGACTAAGTGAACCTTCTTGTTCCTCAGCTCTTTGGTTTCTTTGCCAATGATCTTTAGCGGCTCTCTTCTCACAGCCAATTCTGGAGTAATTTCAATATCCTGTTGCGTTGTTTCCTCCACGATCAAGTCTGGATCATGAACGTGTTTTTGAAGTTGAGATATGTGAAATACATCATGCACTCCAGGCAACCAATCAGGCAATTGAACCCAATAAGCGAGAGTCCCAATCCGTTCAAGAATAGGAAACGGACAATGAATTTGGGCGCCAATTTCCCTGTTTTACTGAACCGGATAACTCCTCTCATCAGCGATACTTTCAAATATACATAGTCGCCAACAGCAAACGATATATCTCTCCTTCTTTTATCAGCATAGCTTTTCTGTCGGCTTTGAGCGGCGAGTAATCGTTTCTTAACGAAATCGACTTTGTCGGCAGCTTCACGGATCATATCAGGTCCCAATACAAGCCTATTACCACGTTCGACCCAACAAGCAGGGGATCGGCATGGTCTACCATATAATGCTTCGAATGGCGACATTGTCAGGCTCGCTTGGTAGTTGTTGTTATATGAGAATTCAGCCAAACGTAAATGGTCTTCCCATGATCCACCGAAATCTAGAACACAAGCCCACAATAGATCTTCTAGTATACGATTCACCCTCTCAGTCTGACCATCTGTCTGAGGATGATAAGCGGTGCTCAAGTTCAGCTTCGTTCCCAGCTCTACTTGAAATGCCTCCCAGAATTTGCTAGTGAATATTGGATCTCTATCACTAACTATATTGATCGACACTCCGTGTAGTCTAACAATTTCTTTGAAATATATCTGCGCCAGACTCTGAGCAGTTCTGTTTGATCTGACAGGTATGAAATGGGCGGTCTTCGTGAAGCGATCTACGATCACCCAAATACTGTCATTTCCTTTCCTGATTCCGGGCAAACCATCTATGAAGTCCATGGAAATATGTTCCCACTTCCTACCTAGAACGTCCAGCAGTTGCAACAATCCAGCCAGCTTCTGTTGGTCGCTTTTGATTAGCTGGCAAGTAGGGCATTGGCTAACATATAAATAAATGTCTCTCTTCATCGACTTCCACCAGAAAGTGCGTTTGATGTCATTATACATTTTGCTTACTCCCGGATGGGTACTAAGTTTTGACTTGTGGCATTCATCCAGTACTTCCTTTCTGAGCTCAGAAATGTTAGGAATACAGATTCGACCTTTAAGCCTTAGAATCCCATCAATATCAACCTAAAAACTCGAGGGTTCGCCTTTCTGAATTATCTCTCTGATCTTCTAAATGAAGTGATCATCCTTCTGAAGAGAAGATATTTTATCTATCAATGAAGTCATGATAATAAAACCGGCGATCATTTCATTCTTTCGGCTTAACGCATCGGCCACGACATTGGCTTTCCCTGGAGTGTATAGAATCTCAAAATTGTATGCTGCAAGGAACTCCAGCCAACGTTGCTGCCTCAGATTCAAGTCATTCTGGGTGAACAGATACTTTAGCGATTGGTGATCTGTAAACAGTTAGAATTTCTCACCCAGAAGATAGTGCCTCCAGATTTTCAAAGCAAATACTATAGCCAATAACTCAAGATCATGAGTAACGTAATTCTTTTCATGTGGCTTCAGCTGACGGCTCGCATAAGCAATAACCTGACCTCTTTGCATTACTACTGCACCAAGGCCTTCTCTAGAGGCATCTGTCCAGACTTTCAAGTCCTGATTGTCGTCGATTATCGTTAACACTGGAGTAGTTGCTAATCTTAACTTTAGCTCCTCAAAAGCCTCCTCACACTCTGGAGTCCACTTGAATTTTGCGTGCTTCTTTGTAAGCTTTGTTAAGTGACCAGATATCTTTGAAAAGTTTTTAACGAACTTCCGGTAATAACTAGCCAATCCAAGAAAACTTCGGACTTCTGTAGGAGTACTAGGCTGCTTCCAGTTTTGAATAGCTGTGATTTTACTCGGATCCACAGCAATTCCTTCTTTCGATACGACGTGGCCAAGAAACTTCACTTCATCTTGCCAGAATAGACATTTGGACAGCTTAGCTTTCAATACATTCTTTCTCAGAATTTCTAGAAATTGCTCCAAATTTTTTTCATGTTCGGCCTTTGACTTAGAGAAGATTAAAATATCGTCAATAAAAACCAGAACAAACTTATTCAAAACTCCTCTGAACACTCGATTCATCAGATCGACGAAGTATGCTGGAGCGTTACATAAGCCGAACGACATTACTAACCACTCGTAGAATAAGTCTGGACCTCTGAATGCTGTCATAGGAACACACTCTTCGGCAATACGAATCTAATGGAAGCCTATAGCTAGGTCCATCCTTGAAAATACCTATGCTCCATTCAGATGATCCAATAAATCATCGATTCGCGGCAATGGATATTTATTCTTTATTGTCTGCTTGTTCAAATCACGATAATCCACACATAGTCGTAGGGTACCGTCAGATTTTGGGACAAACACCATTGTTGCTCCCCAATCAGAGAAACTAGGCCTGATCAGACCCTTCCATACAAGCTGTCGTGTTTGATTGTCTAGTTCTTCTTTCTCCTTTAGGGTCATTCTATGAATAGCGTGCACTACTGGCCTTGCATTCGGAATTAAAGCGATCTTGTAATCTATTTCTCTCTGCGGAGGTAAGCTGACAACTTCTTCGAACACGTCCGCAAAATTCTTGACTACAGGAATATCTTTTATGAGGTCTTGAATATTCTCTGTGACCACAGGGATATTTTCTATTTGAGCCGGAGAAACATCCAAAGCTGCCCAGAAGTCTTTTCTATTAGAATTCTGACCTTCACAGGGAATGGTTATATAATCGCCTGACTTAATCTTCGCCTTAACGACTCTGTCGGCGCATTTAACCTCAGCTTCATATTTGGTCAACCAGTCTAACCCCAAGATAAGATCAAACTTTGTAAAATTCATGACGACCGCAATGGTAGGGAATCGATAACGAGAAAAAGAAACCGGCACTCCACATACCCAACTGAGATCGAGGGAACCCCCGACCGGATTATGGACAGTCATTGGTTCTTTGAGCTTCTTCAAATTCAAATCCAGTTTCTTAACCGCATTCTTTGCAACAAAGCATCGCGACGCACCAGTGTCAAACAGTACTTTAACTGGAATATCCTTGACAGTTAGCATGCCTTTTAAAACATCAGGCCTTCCCTGACTAGCTGAGGGCTCAGAAGTTTCTGCTACTTCATTTATATGTACTGCTTCAGATTTCTTTGATAGCGGACAATTTTTCGCAATATGACCAGCCTGATGGCACTTATGGCATCCTCTGCCCTCATGAACCTTCTTACTAGGCTTAAATCCACTCTTGATTCATTTCTTTAAGGGTCCGCAATTTATCGACAAATGCCCTTTCTGATGGCAGTTATTGCATATGGAAGTTGTTACTGGTTCTTTCCCAGATCTGGCCCTTTTCTGATTGACTTTAGGCTTCTTACTGACCTCAGACATCGTATTGGCCTCAGGACGATCAGTTTCAGACTCACCTTTATTACTAGAACCGACTTCCTCTTCATAACGCAACATACCTTTCTTGTCGAGATCCTCATACTGGTAATCCATGTATATCATTTTAGAAAAAGGAAGCTTCACATTCCTCATTACACTATTCTGATATTTTCTTTGCAGGCCATGAATAAATCTCTGATTCTTCCTCTTCGAATCTTGAATAAGATGAGGGGCAAAATGAGAGAGTTCATTGAATTTCTTATGATATTCTGGAATCATCATATCTCCTTGTATCAAATAAGAGAATTCATCACATAACCGCTTAGTTGGTTCAGGAGAAGTAAATCTTTCCAGTAAAATCACTTTGAATTTATCCCAGGTGATATCACCTTCTGGATTATCTTTAATAATCGAATTCCACCAAAACAAAGCTTCTTCTTTGAGTGCCCAAGATGCCGGTAATCTTTTTTGATCATCTCTCAGCTTTAAACCTTCAAATATTTTCTCAGTAGAACGAATCCAAGCTTGTGTTTCCATAATGGATTCTTTGCCTATGAATGGCGATCCACCCAGATTTCAAAATCTCTTGAATAGAACTTCTATATCTGATTCTGGCTGCTGGAGCACAACTGACCCATTAGCTTGTTGACCCACACGATTATTTCTTCTGTTTCTGTCACTCATTTTCTAGTATGTCTGCAATTAGCAGACAAAGTGTCAGGTCAACAGAAAAGATATTTCAAAACATAGAGACAAATACTTCAAATGTAAATGTGTCTACTGGGGTGTATTTCATTCTGCTTTACTCATACTAGGATATTACTGATCCTATCTGTAATGAGTTACCCTCCTAGAACACTACTGGTTCTATTTCTGACATGTTCGTTAGTATGTTATATTCTAGCACTAAGCTTAACCAAAGCTCTGATACCACGTTGTGATGACCCCAAACCCCGTACTGACGGTGGCAAGGGTAATCTTTGGAATATGACACATAAACAGATAACAGCAGAACAGAATTAAATAAATACACAAGATAATGTACAAATAGTACACTGGATAAACGTAATCATCAGAGTTGCACAGTATACAGGATCATACTTAGTACAAATACAGTTCAGCTATACATAAATGTCTACAGCGGAAAACAAACATAATATGTACAATAGGAGCTGAACAGCATAAAATAGATAAATGATAGAATCCATCTTCAGCTCCAGCTATCCAAAAAGAGCCTGCTAAGACCTGAACACAAGGCTGCCCGTGTAGAAAAAGGGGCACCCGAGTTTGCAAGTGAAACAAACTACGAGTCAGTCAACACATTTTATACTATGGCTAATCACAGGACCACGCCGCTTTCGCGGAACGGGTTTACTCCATTAGATTGCCAGTGCTTTAAAACAAACCATTCTTTTAAACATCGCAATGCTTTTTATAAAAATGAAGCTATTATAAGACTCAGTTCCCATCACACAATGCAACGCAAACCGAAGGATAGAGTTTTACCTTATAATGGCCAAAATATGCTTGATACGAATAAAACAAAAGAATTTGATATTATTACTAGTGTTTATATGTTTCAAAAGCAATTTCGAATCATAACTATCAATCATAGACGACATGGGTACCATATATCATCTCGCTATATATATATATATATATATATACAATCAAAACCGCACGATGACGTATTTGGAAATTGGATTTCCGTCATGAACCAAGGCAAAAGTTAGTCCTTACCGCTTCGAGACGCTCTAGCCCGTGTCTCAGGACCCAGACTCAGGTGGGCCCTTGGATCGTCAGGGCCGGTCCAACGATGTGGATTAAAATGCCTGAACACTGCGTTTCCCCGCCCATTGGGGCGTCAATGAGCCAACGAATGACTCCATCGATCCCGGATCGACCAATAAAACCGAGGTGCCTCGCAACAGCAACAACTACATAGTGAAAATAGTATAAATGTCAGCCAGTTTAAGCACCGACACCACCTCTAGCCAGAAGGAAACGCATGCCCTCCCTGAGGTCCTTCTCCCATTTCTGGTTCATACGGGGGTGTGAGGCTCGCGAATTCACGTTATACACAAAGCTATGCCACACAGGCGATGCTTTGATCATCAATTACAAGACTTTGCTTTTCAACAGAAGCCCTGATCACTGCATCTTAGCATGCCACACAGGCAATTCACACCATGCAACTGATGGCTATCAACCACACAGAATAAATTCCAATGTCAGACACACAATCCATTTACTAGTCCGTTCTGGGTCTGAACGAAACCGGAGGCACTATATACCTCGCAAACCCATCTATCTCCACGTACGTCTGGACGATCACCACTCATTATCCATATTTCGGGATGCCTCCCAATCAGGACATCAGTTACCATCCAAACGAGGTGAAGATTTCGGGTCTTCAACCACCGTCTTCATCTTCGATTTCTTATCGTCATTTAGTTATTCAGAATGGGATAAACCCGGTCTTTCTAAGCAAGTCGCGTATATAATAAACAAGTGCAACACAAACACACATACGCATCATTTCAATTCATTAGTCGCTAACCGTAAATCAGTAAGAGAACGATTTCCCAAATATTAACCCCGAAGGCCGAAACCAACATTAAATCAAAACCCAGGAAACCATTCGACTTAACCAACCTTCAGTTAGTTTCTAAATTTCACATCCATATCTTTTATAATATTTTATAACGATTTATTGCTATTTTTATTTATTTTAAAATAGCCAATTTATTCAAACGACGCTTCGGGCCATAACGCGGTCGTGGCGCTGTTTTTCTTCAGATTTGATTTATACATATCTGAAAATCTAACCGTTGGATCTTCACAAAATTTATATCATTAGAAAGATCTTTTCAAAACAAATCCAACAGTTCCAGTTTCGGGAAAATCCGATGGTCGGATCTCCCGGTATAATCGTTTGAAGTTTCGATTTCAAAATACGAACTGCAGCGTCGTTATTCGATTTAATTTAATTATATATATATATATATAATCGATTCTGGCGCTGTTTTTCTTCAGATTTGAATTAAACATTCCAGACAATCCAACCGTTGGATCTTCACAAAGTAGGTGTCGTTGGAAAGATATTTCCAAAGCGAACCCAACGGTTTCGATTTCGGGAAAATCCGATGGACGGATCTCCCGCACTAATCGTTTGAAATCACGGTTTCAAAACGCGAACTGCGGCTTCGTTATTCGATATATTTCAATTCTATTTATATATATATATATATATATCGATTCTTTGATTTCAAAACTATATTCTTTTCATACATTTGATAAAAATGATATTTTTATCCGACCGACAAATATTTCAACACTTCGCTATTTTTAACAATTCATGTATATAGTAAAAATGTGATTTTTATTGTAAAACAATTCATTTCAAAACACGATTATTTTATATAGTTCATATAGATGATAAAAATATGACTTTTATTATAAAACAATTTATTTCAAAACACGAATACCATTCAACACATGAATTTCTATTCAATACATGAAGGTTTTCAATAGTTTCTATATATATAGTAAAAATGTGATTTTTATTGCAAAACAATTTATTTCAAAACATGACTATTTTATATAGTTCATATGGATGATAAAAATATGATTTTTGTTATAAACAATTTATTTTAAAACACGAATACCATTCAACACATGAATTTCTATTCAACGAATGAGTTTCTATTCAACACATGAACGGTTTCAACATATGGAAATAATTTCAACAAATGAAAATAATTCTAACACATGAATATTTCAGAAAATTTCGCCAGCATAACGGCAGGGTAGTTAAAACCGGGGTCGTCCCTAGTACGGTTCCTCGCTCTACCTTAAAGCCTCGCAGCTTTTGATAATAGGGATTTCATGCATCTAGTTCGCACGCAGGCGGCATGTATATTTTTTTCATTTCCACAAACTAATCCTATGTGGTTTCAACCAAATATTTCTCAACCACAAACGGGTATTTTTCAACCACAATCAATCAATTTCAACCACAAACAATTCTAATCAACCATTCGTAATCAGCCCATTTTCACACCAATCACAACCAATAAATATTGTCCATGGTTTGTGGACGAGGGGCGTATATATATATATATAAGCATTTCACTTCTATTTCAACACATATATAATTTTTACAATGCATATATAACTTATATATCGAAATTACAACTTATACAACGCTTATACTTGAGGTGTACAACGCTTATATAAATCATACATCGACTATATAATTTATACATCATCGTTTTCCATATCGTTTATAATTTAGAAATCTCACATTGGGTTCCACTCCTCCAAAAATTGTAGGAAGCTCAGAAAAATATCGGGTCTCTTCTAGAATGTAGAGAACGTCGTCACGGTCCCGGTGTCTCCTGTTTCATCGAATTTCGTTACCATATGAAAAAGATATGATTTTTAAACGAAAATCATAATTCGCGATGGTTTTTGAATGTTGAAAACGGTTAATTTAAACCAGGCCGATACCTTTCTAAACCAGTTCAAAACTAGGTTTTCAAATCTCGATCCAACCGCTGCTCGTTGTCGAGATCGGGTTACGCCACCTTCTAGGGCTCGGAGTCGCGCTCAGTTCGGTACTAGGTGGGTCCACTTCGATGGAGGATCCATGGCGCGGCAAGGGTTCGAACAGGGTGACTTTGAGAGGCCGATTTGTTCCCGATACTTCACGATAAAACTCAAGACCCGGATGGATTTAAAGGCGATATCGAGCTCTACAATTTACTCAACTGGGTCGTGGTGTTTTATTGCGTGGATCGAGGGAAAACGGAGGGAGAACGATTGAGTTGCTGTCGCCGTTGGGTTTGGGGGTAATCGGGATTTACTGGGTTAATGCGATAATGTGAGAAGAAACATGATTGGCCCGTATTTTATATTTTAATTTTAATTTCCTTAAATCCGAAAATACCCTTCTATCCATATGAACTTCAATCCAAACCCAACGACTGTTGTCCCCAGTGTTTTACCCCCATTCCGAACACAATTGGATATGTTTTGTAGGCCCATTCGACTGTTTCAATCAGTTTTCCTTCAAATTAAAATAAAAACATTCAATATTTAATTTGAACGTACATTTCAATTTGCCGGGGCCATATACTGATTCGAAAAATTCCAGAAAAATAAATCTAGCTATGTTTTGACGATACGGTCCCAACAAAACTTGTTTCGTCGAATTCTGAGACCGTTTGTAAAATGGCCCATTTCTGGTCGATCCAATTTAACTGTAATTGACCAAAACACGTTTTCCTTTGCCACGCTCACATATTAACTTCAAAAAATTATGAAATTTGAAACCTAGCAATAATTTAATATTCCGGATCCAACAAAAGTGGTTTCGTTGAATTCCGAGGTCGTTTGCAAAATGGCCATTTTCACGGGCTATATAAGCTCTATAGCGACCTTTCTGAAAATTCATTTGGCCATAACTTTTGCTTCCCGCTATAAAACTTCGATTTTTCAGATTCGTTAGAAAGGCATTCACTAACAGATTTAAATATTTTTGGTTTCACTAAAATCCGTTTTGTTTTGCACCCAGTACAGTCAGTCAAAGTTTGAATTCAGATTTTGAAACTACCACGCCATTTCAGGCCTTGTTTATAATTGGAAGTAATTATATTTATTTTCAAACATCGATTCAAACTTACTTTTCATCGTTATTATTTAAAATATTTATTTTAAATATTTAAAATCCACTAAAATAGACAATTTAAAATTTTTAAATTGGTTCAGATTTTCCGGGTCGTTACAGATTTTAATGATATCATTATAATTCTTATTTCCGAAATGTTTAATTTCAAATAAATAATTAAATACATAAACAAAATAAATAATAAACAGATCTTGATAAAACTGGAAAGTAAATAGTACTTTCTTTAATTCGATATAATCGAATTTCAACTTATAACTCTCTTTCGAATGGTCTATATTCGATTAGCATTCCGAACTTTGGAATAGACTTACCGTTTCATGTCAACACATTTACTTTTGAATTTATTACTCTCAACATTTAACATTTCCCCTTTGACACTATTCGAATTTTCAAAGCGTTTACTTTTAAAACCATTGTTCGCTTTATAAAGTGAATATTGTTCTTTTACAGAAAACTGGACCGTTATATCAATCAAATCTTGAATTTTATTTAAAATACCATTATAGGATCAAATCCTGTTTATCAAGTTATTTTATAAATTCATATTTATATCTCACTTTATAAATTCCATTTATAAATCAGTTTCTTATTAATTATATATCAAGTTTAAACTTCATCTCACATATTCTATTGTAAATTATTGGTTTTAAACCAACATTAATATTCTGTACATATTCACTTTATATAATATAATTTTTCTAAAATAAATTATCTTAATAACATTTTACATTTGTCGAATTATAAATACAAACCATTATAGCTTTATTCAACCCATATTCACATTTCGAACCTCGAAATGAATTCAACCATTTCCTTTTTAATAAATTCATTTCTTGAATTTCTCATTTTAAACTATTTAATAATAGTCATTTTACTCTATTTATAAATAACATTAATAAATCAATTTACTTGTTTTTATATAATTAAAACAAGTCATTATATTCTAGCTAATCGAAATTCCATTTCTATTTTAAAATAGAAATTCCTTTTTTTTAAAACCCAATTTCTTTTCCAATTATAATCGAATATATTTTGCGGTAATTAAATACCAATTTTTTTGCTCAAACACCTAAACACTCAATAATCGTACCAAATTATTTGTCACATCATATAATGCAATATATGAAAAACAATAATATAAGTGTTGAGGAATCCAGTTTGACCCCTCTAACCTATTTCCCTGCATTCACAGATGTTAATCACCAGAATAGCACTGATTTCATTTCAATATGAAATATTATAATAAATGTGGTTAATATTTAACTAACGGTTTATATATAAATATGACTGTATCTAAAACTTCAAACAATCAATAAGCAATTCATCCAAACAATCATCATACACAACATTCAATCATTTTATCAATATTAAGTAAAGTTATAAAATTATAAAACTGGATAGAGTTAGTGAGTTTACTCACCTTTGTCGTTTATCGTTAAATAACGATTAACGTTTTTCGTTGATTCAGTCGAGTGTTTTATTTTGTCTGAAATTGTAATGAACTTCGAACCTCTCCAAACCCACTCCATTCTGTAGCCTATGACCATATGATTCCAACGTGACAATCCATTCGAAATCCTGACGTCGTATGGACGAGATATTAAATTAACAAGTTAATACCTTATTTTATTAATCAAAAACTTAAATTTAATCCTAACCTGGCCTTACCAAATTTAATTCGGCCCTTATCATGCTTAGCATTCGAAATCCGCATATACTCCGGTATACTTCTTCCTATACTTCTAAAAGCCGCATGTCCTCCTATATTCCCATCATCCAAATTTCCCAGATCAGTTTTTCATTTCCACTCCCAAACTATATACCTGAAAGCACCTTTTACCTTTTTCTTTCAACTCTGGGCCTCAAACACCTAGCCCATCACGAACAAAAATACCCCAACCCGTACTTGTGACGGCCCGCCACGCACCAACCGATATTTACTCCAAAGGTGCGTTGTACACATGTCCAGTTAGCACGGAACGGGTCGTCGGAAGGAAAGGGAAGAAGGAAATGAACTAATCAAGGAACCTGTAGAATGTCTCACAGCGCATAGAACAAAATACAATGATAACATACTTGACATAAAACAGGAGAGACAGTGCATAAGCTGAAAACTAGAACTAAGCATCGTAGCAGCGGAAATCCAAAATACAGCTTATTACAACTTTCCAAACTGTCTCAAAAAGCAAATGTAAGATAAAGGAGGTACACTACTAATGCCCAAGTAGCGACCACCAACGACACAGGGAGAATATCTATATATCATACGTGGAAGCCTCCTGCTCGCCTCCGAATCAGCTACTCGTGCATCACCAGCTAACCTGTCTCTAGTCTGCTCGTGTGAGCACCCAGAGTAATAATTGGAGACATAAAACTCTGGGTCAGACATAAAGCCTGGTATGAGCGATAAGCAACAAAACATAACAATAACAGGTATAATCCAATCATACCTGGACCTGGACCTACAACCAAAGAGTTAGCACTACATACTGTACAACACTCTAAGGTGCCCTTTCAAATGGTGAAAAGATAACAGGGGTGGGGGTGTGCATGTCATAGTGATGTCAAACAATCAAGCATAGTAATCATCCTCACATCCCTCACTCAGTGCGTAAAGCATACGATATCCACTACTTTGGTCACCTAATACTTTGGGCCATGACGGAATCCAATCCCGTGTAACTATCACTACAAGCCCACCATCCATCTCTCAGTGGTGAACCAAAGTTATGAATACCGACAACCCCTTTGCACACGTCCCGCAGCAAAGCCCAATCACGAAGTGAACTCATTGGTTCCCATCTGGATCCTGAGCTCTAACTTCCATTTGGACTACCTTTGCATCTCGGGTTTTTGGTCATCACCGGATCAGCTCGGCTTCAGCTCCTCATCATCAACACGGTTCGGTTCGGCCTTCACTACCCCACTCTGGATCGGTTCAGATGCAACCAGGTCGTGCTTAACGTCTCGGTTCGTGACTAGCTCCCCCGGGTCGGATCGGAGGGTACCATCGGTTCGGGTCGTACTCCATACTCCAGCTCCTGGTGGTTCGGATCGTGGCCATGCTCCAGTCGTATCGCCCCATCGTTCACGATCGGATCGGTCAAAGAACTTCAAGTGAAAGGAGTCGGCTCGTTGTCACCTTCCATGGATGGATCGGGTCGGGGTCTTATGAACGGGTCGGGTCGGGCTATCCGATCCAATCCGATCTCCTGCACTTCTTCCAGCAAGCAACTTACGCCACTCGACGGCGTTTCAGGCCATTCTGCCTATTCTAATCAATCACAAAGCATACCATACAGTCATAGCAACAAGTAGAAGTGACCTCAAACACAAAAACAACAATATGATGGGTTAAAATGGATCAAACATAGCCAAAATCCCATATTTCTCCTTAAGCATGTTTAAGAACAACTAAGCATAGGATTAACAAAACTTAACCAAACTAACCCAAACTTCTAGCAGAGGTCTAAAACAATACTTAGCAATTTATAAATATTTTTCCAAAATTTTAACATGCATAAATTCACTAATTATCACTAATCACCCCTTAATCCCCCAAATTTCGGGATTTGCAAAATTAGTCGAAATTAACCCAAATTCATATCAGAGACATAAAATGATGTTTTAGAATTTTAGGAATTTTTCTAGATTTTTCAGAGCCATAATTTCGCTAATCTTCGCTAATTACCATAATTAGCCGTAATTAGTGAAAAACAATGCAAATCACTCACCTTAGCCACAAACAAACTTTAGATCTGAAATAATCTCTGATTTGGATCCAATCCCTATGTGTTCCAGCAACTCTCTCTGATTTGGTGCTACCCTCCCTTGATTTGATGTAGTTTTGCTTAATCTTCGATTAGAAAGTGATTAGAGACGATTTGGGATGAAATTATAAGGTGGAGGCCATTGCTAGAGCTTGAAGGAGGTAAGTGGCGGCCGGAAAAATGAGTCTAAAACCGAAATCCTAACCCTAGCAGCCCTTAAATACCCCAAATCCCGAAATCCCCCATTGGGCCTAGTTGCTAATCACCCGGTTTAGCCCAATTAAGCTGTTTTTCACCTTCTAAACCTTGTTTCAGCTATATCTCCCAAACGGTAAGTCCGATTGGCTAATGTAACCACTCTACGGAAAGAAAAACCATCATTCGAATCGAATGGAAGTAGTTTCAGGTCAAAACTCCTTTCCAATCAAAAGTTATGGCCGAAACAGTACCAACTGGGGGTAAAACGTCATTTAAAAATCGACAAAAATCATGAACATGGGAAATGACTCTAATGGTTGTTTCCCAAAGTTACATGACCATACGGCTTCGTATGTGAAAGAAATAAATATTCCACGATCCTATGATGCGTAGAATGCGGATCGTTACACTCTTCCCCCCTTAAGAAATTTCGCCCCCGAAATTCCCTAACCAAAACACACAAAGGATTCCGCATGCCTATCAACCATAAAACAACAATCAACATGCAAAACAGGTTTATCCTAGCATGCGGTTTACTAGCAAGGGAAGAAACTATCACTACCAAAACCTTACTAGGCAAAGAGTTCTGGATACTTCTTCCTTATATCTTCCTCTGTTTCCCAAGTACAGTCTTTTTCATTCTCACCCCACTGGACTTTGACTAGTTTCACCGCCTTCCTTCGAAGCTGCTTCGTATCGTTCCCAACAATATGCATAGACTTGCGGTTCCCAACCGCCTCGAGTTCAACTTCGATGTTATCCAACTGATCAGGTGAAATAGCCACACTAGGGTCGTGCACGAATTTCCTTAACTGGGAAACATGAAATACGTTGTGAACTCCCGCCATCTTGTCAGGTAGCTCTACTTCATACGCCAAATTCCCAACTTGCTCGAGGACTGGGAATGGGCCAACAAATCTTGGTGCTAACTTACCTTTCCAACCAATCCGAATCACATTCTCTATGGAGAGATCTTGACGAACACCAAGTCGTTAACGAAGAATTCCAAGTCTCTTCGTTTCTTACCGAGATAAGCCTTCTGCCTATCTTTATCCCTTCCCAGTAGTAGATCTGCTCTATGTCTCAATACATCTTGTTACCACTGGGATGTATAGTCAATTTCGAGTGATGATATGCTCTAAGCACTTCACCTCTCAGTTCATCTACGTTGGGTACAACTAGTCCCTTATTCTTTCGAAGCCACCCTTCTCGATCAAATCCTTATTTGATCACTCTCTTTCCATCGATACCCATCTCTACCCTAGAGATGGTTTCCAATAGATTAGGATCGTCCTTCTAACTGGAACCAATCCACTCAATCAAAATCGATCTAATCGTCAAGCTTACTAGTGTTTCTGAATCCAATTCACTCTTGGGCCCGAAATCATATCCTGTGATATACTTTAGTTACTTCCATCCTAGAAACAAAACCCCTAAACTGGCATGTTTCCTACTCAATGCAACTATTACCGCACCCAAATCCTTTACTATGATTACTCTGCCCCATGGAGTCATGGCGACTCCACTGCACTGATCCATAGCCACTAGTCCTTTGCTATGTCCACTCTGTCCCATGAAGTCATAACAACTCCACTGCACTGGCTCATAGCCTTACTAATTCTTTACTATGTCCACTTTGCCCCTCGAGTCATGACGACTCTACTACACTGGCTCATAGTCCTACTACAATCACTTTGTTCCCCATCGCTGGAACCCTACAGGTGATAGTCTACTCAAGGGAAGAAAAATAGGAACAACATAGCAACCATAACATCCATCAAACAGGTCCTACCTATCACCCGCTAAATTCATAAACACATCGACACCTACATGACTGGTCTAACCAATCCCAATATGTCGATTCTAGCATGTCTGGTCCAACCAACATCACTAACTAATGGAAGCCCAGCCTCCATACATACACCGATGCCTACTTGACTGGTCCAACCAATCCCAGGCCAATGGAAGCCCCGCCTCCCTACGGACTACCGTACGTCCAACGTACGTTTATCCTTCAAGGATAATTAAACTAATGGAAGCCCAGCCTCCAATCGGACTACCGTACGTCCAACGCACGTTTATCCTCCAAGGATAATTAAACTAATGGAAGCCCAGCCTCCAATCGGACTACCGTACGTCCAACGTACGTTTATCCTCCAAGGATAACTAGATCACGTCCAACAGATCCAAGGTAACGGGCGTTCCCAGATACCCCTGCTTTTAGTCCTCCTAAAATACTTGAGTCCAACCCAAGTCTATCCATTTTCTTGCTGCCCTCTCGAGTCCAACTCAAGCCGAATCCAATTCCTTGCAGCCTTCTCGAGTCCAACTCGAGTCAATCTATAACTCAGACCCAGTCTTGAGTATCCATTACCGACAAACTCTAGTCCAACGTGAGTCATCTCCCTATTCGTTGCATCTCCAAGATCAACGAACACCCATTTTCCTTTACAAATTCAAGTCCAACTTGAATCGCCCTAATCTTCGTTGTATCTCCCACGATCAACGAACACATCCCATTCCTTCAAAATTCTACTATCCAATAGAGAACATCAACATAGGGTCCTAAACAATCCATTACTTTGCATCTTTCTCGAGTCCCACTCGAGCAATCTCATAACCTTATCGAGTCCAACCCTGGGCAGTCTATACCATTGAATAGTCTTATCATGTTCCATTTGCCCGTCACTCCTCGAGTGAACCAAGATATCATCCAATGAAAAATCACAACAACTATTTACCCCTCACGCAACCCATCCTAGTCGAAATTGACATTCCCCAAGCACAAGCCCCAAAGGCCTAAACCAATATCAGACAAGCACCCAAGGAACATCTCCTCCAAGTTCGTACAATCCTTATGAGGTGATACTAGCAAAACAATCTAGCACTGGAGTACCCATTTGCCTCCCAGAGACAACTAGAACTTATTACAACAATAACCTCTTAGCTTCCTTAACTCCAGTTTCTATCGCCATCCCTAGGTAGGTACCTAATACCACCCTATTCTTTTAGAGTAAATCGACTCCCCAAAATAATGCTAAACCTAGTAAAGCCCAAAACAAAGCAATCACAAGGAAACATACATCCATGACTCGATAAGACCACATTACAACAAATCATGCCAAAACTAGTCGAACCACCAATCGGGTTCGTCACAACTAGAGGTCTATCGACTATCTTGGGTTTGTCAAACAATACCCGAGATTTAATATCTTAAATAGAAAGCATACCTTTTATAACGACACTCTTTCCCTTCTGCGTCGCACTTGGAGCATTCGACGAAGAAGGAACAACGTTGATTGCATACGCTTTCACAATCTGCTTCTCCCTAGGAGGTTGTGGGCAATCATCCTTGTGATGTCCCGCCTGGCCGCAGTTAAAGCACTTCCTTTCCCCAGGCTTTTCTCGACAATCTCTGGCGTAATGGACCTTCTTGCCACAACTAAAGCATTCACCATCTTTCTTATTTTTCTTATTCTGACCATCCTTGGTCGGGTTCTGCTTCCTCTTGTTCTGAGAATTCTTCTTGCCTTCACCGCCTGCTTGCGGCTTTGGCTCCTCTGCAGATGCCGTAGCAACCTCAGTCTTTGACTTAGGGAAAAGGCTCTCTGACCTTAATGCCTTTCCTACAATAGACTCGAACGTCTCATCGATATGGTTTATAAGTCTTTCCCCCAAGTACCCATCCAAGCCGGTTATGAACTTCTCATTCTTCTTTTCGACTGTATCGATAAGGGACCATCCATATTTCGATAAAGTGTCGAATTCAGCGATATACTCCGAGACTGCTCTACCGTTCTGCTTAAGTTCCAAGAACTTCTTGAACAGTTCTGATTTATGAGCAGCTGGAATAAACTTATCACAAAAGCGAGTCTTAAACTGATTCCAAGTAACTTGATCTTCTGGAGTAGCTGTTCTAATGGCATTCCACCAATTCATCGCTCGCCCTTGCAGTTGACGAGACGCTAGCCTTCTCTTCATCGCATCCTCAAGACCCAAGTCATCGAAGATACGATCGCAGCTATCCAACCAATCCTGAACATCTGTGGCCGACTCCGTTCCGTGGAATGGCTTCCCACCAAGGTTAGTGTAATCCTTGCACAACTTGGCGAAATCGGCCCTAGGCGCCTGCACTACTGGACCACCACCATTTCCGGGATTGGGAACTGCCCCTTGAACATCCCTAAGCATCTCCCTCATGAAGTTAGTGAACATTGTCCTCATGTCAGGAGCATTCCCATGGTTGGTCCCTCTACCAGCACTGTAACAACCCGAAAATCTGGGCCAGTTCAAAAATTTTATTTCGGCAATTTTAGCGAATTTTGATTATTTAAAATGAATTATTTTAAAAAATATCGACGAGAAATTTATTTTGAATGAAATTCAATCGTATATAGTTATATAGATCGACGATAGAATATAAATAATTATATATAATTATAAAAGGAATTGAAAATGGCGCGGTAGTTCGATAATTCGATTTCAAACTTCAATTGAACGTACCGGGTGCAAAATAAACCGGATTTTAGTGAAACCAAAAATAATAGGATCTAATTGATAATATCTTTCCAACGAATCCGAATAATTGAGATTTCATAGCGGGAATCAAAAGATATGTCCAGATGAAAATTCTGAATAGTCGCTATGGAATTCAGGCCCTTAAAAATGGGAATTTTGCAAACGACCTCGGATTTCGACGAAACCACTTTTGTTGGGTCCGTGATGTAAAGTTATTACTAGGTTCCAAATTTCGTAATTTTTCGACTCAATATGTGAGCGTGGCAAAGGAAAACGCATTTGACCAGTTTCAGTTGATTTTAATCAACTGGAAATTGGCCATTTTTCAAACGGCCTCAGAATTCGACGAAACTAGTTTTGTAAGGACCGTATCGTCAATACGAAGCTAGAAAATATTTTTCTGCAATTTATAGAGTTAGTATGTGACCCCGGTAATTTGAAATGTACGTTTAAAATTCAATATAGCGATTTAAATGTAAATTCAACGGAAACTGATCGAAACAGTCGAATCAGCCTACGAAACATATCCCATTGTGTTCGGAATGGGGGTAAAACGCTGTAGACAACAGGCGGTGGGTCTCGTTTCGAGGTCGTATGTAAAGGTCAACTTTTTGCAAAATAAAATAATTAAAAATTAAAAAAATATATCCCTCCCCTTATCTCCTCTCAGCCCCCCCCCCCCCCTTGTAAATCAGAAACGAATAAGAAAAAAAAATTCGAATCGCAATTCGACGGAGCCCCTGGCCGCCGCTTCCTCGGGCGGAGCGCCGCCGCAACCAGCAGCCCCAGACCGCCGCTGCTTCTTCTTCCTCCTCCCTTCGACGCGAGCAGCGTCGATCCCCTACCCCGCGACCTCCGCGCCCTCCCCCAGTCGCCACTTACTCCTCCTGAGCCGCCACCCACCCTTCCTCCCCAATCCGACCCTCCCCCAAAATTGTACAGCCCTTGAACACCCAAGCTGCTGCCACCGTGGGCCCCTGACCGCCGCTCCGACCTCCTGCGCCCACCGCGCAGCACCCCCCACCCGTCTTCGACGACGGCAGCAAACCCACATCCTCTTCCGGTCAAGAAACTGTAAGCCTTTTTTTATATATTTTATTTTATTTTATTTTGGAAGCATTGTTTTTTTAATGCTGTTTTTGTATATATAAATTTGGAAAAGGGTTAGATGTTTAATATATAAAAGATTATATTTTTAAGTGAAAAGATTATATTTTTAATTGGAAAGATTTATATGTTAAGAAAGAATACGATTTTTAGGATGTTGAAAACACGATTTTTCCATTTAAAGATGTGATTTTTATGATGAAAGTAGCGTTATAAAAATATGGTTAATATAATGAAAACATCGATATAAAAATTCGATTTTTATATATTGAATAGCAAAGTAAAAATTCGATTTTTATATATTGAATAGCAAAGTAAAAATGTGATTTTTATATATTGAACATCGAAGTAAAAATGTGATTTTTATATATTGAACATCAAAGTAAAAATGTGATTTTTATATATTGAATAGCAAAGTAAAAATTCGATTTTTACATATGTAGAGAATACGGGCAACGAAGATGACAAAAAAGGCGAGAACGATGAAGGTTTCTATAAATGAAGTGTCGTGGAGTTGGGATAGCTATCGGTGAGAATTTCTCACTCTTTAATTTAATTTTCTAGTTATATATATATACTAGGATACAGACGGTGTTTAGTAGCACCCGACACCCGTCATCCACAGACCATGGATGACTTGTTTGTTTAATTGTTTGGTTGTGTAGTTGGTTAGATTATTTGGTTTGAATTGAATTGTGTGGTGAAATGAATTGATTTGATTGATGTGTAAATGGCGTGGGCCTTCACTAGACCGGGGTAAGGCTAGGCCTCGTCCCGTTTCTAGTATCGTGCCGTTATGCCGCCGAAATTTTCTAAAAATAAGTTAGAAAAATAAAGATAACATTTTATTTAATAAATGAACCAAATAGAATATTCATAGGTTGAATAAAATAATTTGATCGTTAAAAATATAATTTTTAACGTGAATGTGAATAAATAAATATTCATTTACAAACCGGACGGTTTGTTTATGTACACCTATTTGAAGGACATTGATTGGGACGATAAATTTTACACATCGCCCAACTGCACAAATAAAAATCTGTGTTTGATTGCTTGAAACCCCACACGGGTATTGGGATGATATTTGACGTACACTAATCCCAATAATTAGTTGTATGTCGATCGATTGATTGACAGGCTGCTATAAGCGTTGAATATTTATATTCGATGCTTATACAGTGTAGAATGCACTTTGGATGATGGTTGATTATTCATCGTTGTTATTGTATACATGTGTTGTAGAAAATCCATATAATTAACTTTATATGGTAATTGATTGGCCTCATTCCAGTTTGGAAATAGAAAAATTTGAATAAAAATATTTGAAATAGAAATATTTGAAAAAGAAATATTTGAAGTAAAATATTTGAAAATTGAAATATATGAAGCCGCGTAGATAGATTGACGCCATTTTGACGTGAACGATATTTATATCGATTTTATTCAAATTGAAATGAATACTAAAGTGTCTTGAAATTCGAATTTAATTGAATTGATTTGAAATTCAAAATAAACTGAAAGGGGTTTGGAATTCGAATAGAATTGAAATCGTTTTGAAATGAATTCGAATAGAATTGAAATCGTTTTGAAATGGATTCGAATAGAATTGAAATCATTTTGAAATGAATTCGAATAGAATTGAAATCGTTTTAAAATGAATTCGAATAGAAATTGAATTGAATTGAAAACGAACTGAAATTGAATTAGAAATCAATTTGAAATGAATTTGAAATGAATTTAAAATGAATTTAAATTGGAATATTCAATTTTGATTTGAAATTGAATATGAAGTTGAAACCGTTTTGAAAATGAATTTAAAAACGATTTATAAAGCACGTTTTAAAAGGAAATCGACGAAGTATATATTATATATATAATATAATGGCCTGAATAGAACGCGCCGCGCCGCCGCAGTTCGCGAATTTCGACCATTGACTTCGAACGGATATTACGGGAGATCCGACCGTCGGATTCTCCTGAAACCGGAACCGTTGGGTTCGCATCGAAAAGAGCTTTCTAACGATTATTAGAAATTAGAAATCTAACGGTTGGATTTGGAATTATGTCCAAATCAAATTTGAAAAAGGTCGCTATAAGTGCAGTTAGATGGCCGTTGATGGAAATCGACTGTACGGGCCTTGATAAAATTATTAAAAATATTAATAATTTATGTAAAATCATAAGAAATGATTTAGAAAAGATTGGGATGAAAAAACTCCATATTTGAAAAGATAAAAATAGATTTTTATCGAAATGAACTAGTTTTGAACTAGAATTATAATTCTATTTATTTCTAAATAAATAAATTGAATTTGAAAAGGGTTTTAAAAATAACCAGAATTTCCAATGATTGCATTGGAGTGGATTTGAATCAAAATTGTCTTCGGAATATTTCGATGTTGGAATTCATGATTATACATATGTTGTTATGGAAATTTGAAAGATATATATTTATACCGTTATTTCCAATACGACATTTGTTAATCGTAGGATTTGATATTGAAAATAAGCCGATAAATTTTCTATTCAGAGCCTTATATTGAATATCAAATGCGATTTGGGTTTGTCGTGAATGGTTTCTTCACTAACACTGTTCTTGAACCCAGTTGAGGAAAGATTAAATCTTTTTATTTAGATTTAATGAAGTGTACCAATTAAATGATATTTAATTGGAATTGAATTGATATTGATTTTTGGGTTTATCGTGGACAGTGTTTTAAATAACACTCGTTCTTTAACCCGATAATTAATGGAATGTGATTTTGGGTTTATCGTGAACTGTGTTTTAAATGACACGGATTCTTTAACCCAGTTAAAGATTAAAACTAAGTGGAGTTTTAATGAATCTTTAATTAGATTGAAATGATCGAGAATGGAGTATCACCAGTTTTGCTCCAGGCGATAGTTAAATCTTTAATTAGATTTGAACGTGAAATGGTAATTAAATTTACCGATAACACCGTGGTGTTAGATATGAAGTATTACCAGTTTTACTTCATGGGATGAATAGGTTGGGATTGGGAAATTAAAACAAATGATTACTTCAGTAAGGTTCGTTAATCCCGACTAGTTGAATCGAAATTCAAAAGAAGATTAATGAATAAATTCAAGGAATTTATCTTTGGTAAAATTAATGGGAACCTCTCCCTATGAATGTGAAATTTAGAAACTAACTGTCGGTTAGCCAAGCAGAATGGTTTTCTGGATATTGATCTGATGTTGGTTTCGGCCTTCGAGGTTAATATTTGGGGAATTATTATCTTGATCAATTTACGGTTAGTGACTGATGAATTGGAATGAGGCGTATGTTGTGTTTGTGTAACACTTATTTAAAATATACGTGAGTTATTCGGAAAGACCGGGTTTATCCCATTCTGAATAACTGATACGACGGTAAGTCGAAGATGAAGACGGTGGTCGAAGACCAGAAGTCTTCACGTCGTTTCGGGTGATTACTGGTGATCTTGATTGGGCTGTACACCCAAGAAGATGGAAACAGTCGGTGATCGTCCAGACGTACATGGAGATCGATGGATATGCGGGGTACTAGGTGCCTCCGGTTTCGTTCAAACCTAGAACGAACTTGTAAATGGACTGTGTGTCTGACATTGGATTTTAGTCCGTGTGATTGATCTCTATTAAATATATATCTGTTTGGCGGCGGAGAATTTATTCTCTTGCTTAACGCCCTTCTCTGAGACGTACGAGCTCAGGGGTTATATATTGATGGATATCAAATGCATGGAGTGAATTGCCTGTGTGGCATGCCTAAGTGGCAATTGATCGAGGCTTCTGTTGAAAAGCAAAGTCTTGTGGTGATGATCAAAGCACGGCCTTTGTAGCGTAGCTTTGTGTAACGTTTACTTCGCGAGTTTCGCACCCCCGGTTGTGAACCAAAACGGGAGAGGACCTCAGGGAGGGCATGCGTTTCTTTCTAGCTAGGGTGGTGTCAGTGACCTACCAGCCCTGACATTTATATACTTTTCACCTGTGGGTTGTTGCTGTTGCGAGGCGCCTCGGTTAGATCGGACGATCCGGGTCCGATGGAGTCATTCGTTGGCTCATTTACGCCCCAAAGGGCGGGGAAACGTATTTTTTAGGCACTATAATCCACATCGGTGGACCGGCCCTGTCGCTCCATGGGGCAGTTGCGGCTGTTCCTGAGGCTCGGGCTAGAGAGTCTCGAATCGGTAGAGGACGATCCCTAGCCTCGGTTCATAGATGGAAATCCAACTTCCAAATACGTGATTTTGCGGTTTTAATTGTAGAACTAGTATGGCGACATGATATATGGTACCCATGCCGCCTATGATTGATACTTATGATTTGAAGTTGTTTTATACACTATGCACTTATAATAGTATCAAATGATTTGTTTCAAACGTATCAAGCATTCTTTGGCTGTTATAAGGGAAAACCCTATCCCCCGGCTTGCGTTGCATTGTGTGATAGGACCTGGGTCTTATAACAGCTTCATTTTTCTTTATTTAGCATTGCGATGTTTGTTTATGCACTGGTATTCTTGGGAGGAAACCCGTTCCGTGTTATACGGCGTGGTCCCTTGATTTACCTAACTTTAAAATAAAGAATAATAACTGTTTTAGTTCTCACACCAGTCATATGACTGACCTGGAGTTTATTGTTTTGACCTAAACTCTGGGTGCCCTTATTTCGACACGGGCAGCTAGTAATTTTGGTTTTGCAGATTATTATTCACAGGATCCTGGTTTACAGCTGGAATGATATCCGGAAAGCTTTGTATCCGTATATCTCTTCTAGTTGTGTATTGTATTATTTTCCGCTGCGATGTATTTAAATGTAATTTAAATCTATGATATTTCTGTGTAATATTCATTTATACTCTGTATATTCTTGTATTCTGGTGCATTATTGTAATATACAATGAAATGTTCTTTTGTATGCGTTCTATTTTGTCGTGTTCTCAAAACAATTCGTTCTTTCTCTTCTCTTCGGAGACCGGGGAAGTTCGGGTCGTTTCAACGTGGTATCAGAGCTTTGGTTTACAAAGCTCAGAGAACAAGACACATTAGAACCATACGAAAGAATTCATCAGATGATTGGATTAGTAATATCCAATGGGGATGACTCGTTAGAGATGGCATCAGTAGTATCCTAGGACGAGTGTGAAGAGTATATTTTTAAAATGAAAACAAATTTTGTTTTGAAAATTTAAATCAACTATTCGTATTTGATTATTTATTTCATATTGATTAGGACAGTCCAGTATATAAAGATTTTGCATATACGCCTTGCAAACGTGTATTTGAAGTTTTAATATACTGGATAGATATAGAATCACACTCTAGTCACCCGGGGGTAATTCTGATGGTTGATATATCATCATCATAATTTATATTCGAGTGACGAACGTGTAATATCTATATATTTCCTATTGACAGGTGTGAGAACCAAAAATTATATAAGGCCTCTTGTTGTGATTTGGCATCAAAAATCTGATTTTTGTATATGTATCAAAATTACGAATTTGAAACTCTAATTCACTAATTGATTGATGTTTGCGTTGTTTGTTTATTTGTTTGCTAATTTTGAACCGTTATGCCTAATTGAATCAAATATTGAATTGTATTGAAATTTGGTCGCATTTGCTTGCATATACATGTACTTACATTGAACAGGTCATAGCAAGGAGGCTAGAGCAGAGAATAAAATTTGTTTGCCCGACAAATAGGTACATGTTTACTACATAATTTACTGTTTTGTTTGGGTGATGATGATTTTATGAGCCTATTGGCTAGCCGCTTGGCTTTTTCTTTTTCTTTTTGAGATCTGAAGGCCTATATGGCAATTTCGGGATTTTCCCGTGGCTCCCGGTGCAGGGGAGGTTATGGCGAAATTTTTCGAAAATTTAGGGTGTTAGCCAAATTTTTGAAAATTTGAAAATTCTCAGAAACTGAAAAGTTGGAGAATGGAAGCCAGATCGAACGTGGAGTTGATTAATCAAACTACTTTCGACTTTGTTCCTTTTCGGGGACGAAAAGTTTTAAGTGGGGGAGATTGTAACAACCCGAAAATCTGGGCCAGTTTAAAATTTTTATTTCGGCAATTTTAGCGAATTTTGACTATTTAAAATGAATTATTTTAAATAATATCGACGAGAAATTTATTTTGAATGAAATTCAATCGTATATAGTTATATAGATCGACGATAGAATATAAATAATTATATATAATTATAAAAGGAATTGAAAATGGCGCGGTAGTTCGATAATTCGATTTCAAACTTCAATTGAACGTACCGGGTGCAAAATAAACCGGATTTTATTGAAACCAAAAATAATAGGATCTAATTGATAATATCTTTCCAACGAATCCGAATAATTGAGATTTCATAGCGGGAATCAAAAGATATGTCCAGATGAAAATTCTGAATAGTCGCTATGGAATTCAGGCCCTTAAAAATGGGAATTTTGCAAACGACCTCGGATTTCGACAAATCCACTTTTGTTGGGTCCGTGATGTAAAGTTATTACTAGGTTCCAAATTTCGTAATTTTTCGACTCGATATGTGAGCGTGGCAAAGGAAAACGCATTTGACCAGTTTCAGTTGATTTTAATCGACTGGAAATTGGCCATTTTTCAAACGGCCTCAGAATTCGACGAAACTAGTTTTGTTAGGACCGTATCGTCAATACGAAGCTAGAAAATATTTTTCTGCAATTTATAGAGTTAGTATGTGACCCCGGTAATTTGAAATGTACGTTTAAAATTCAATATAGCGATTTAAATGTAAATTCAACGGAAACTGATCGAAACAGTCGAATCAGCCTACGATACATATCCCATTGTGTTCGGAATGGGGGTAAAACGCTATAGACAACAGGCGGTGGGTCTCGTTTCGAGGTCGTATGTAAAGGTCAACTTTTTGCAAAATAAAATAATTAAAAATTAAAAAAATAAATCCCTCCCCTTATCTCCTCTCAGGCCCCCCTTGTAAATCAGAAACGAATAAGAAAAAAAAAAGAAATCGAATCGCAATTCGACGGAGCCCCTGGCCGCCGCTTCCTCGGGCGGAGCGCCGCCGCAACCAGCACCCCCAGACCGCCGCTGCTTCTTCCTCCTCCCTTCGACGCGAGCAGCGTCGATCCCCTACCCCACGACCTCCGCGCCCTCCCCCAGTCGCCACTTACTCCTCCTGAGCCGCCACCCACCCTTCCTCCCCAATCCGACCCTCCCCCAAAATTGTACAGCCCCTGATCACCCAAGCTGCTGCCACCGTGGGCCCCTGACCGCCGCTCCGACCTCCTGCGCCCACCGCGCAGCACCCCCCACCCGTCTTCGACGACGGCAGCAAACCCACATCCTCCTCCGGTCAAGAAACTGTAAGCCTTTTTTTTTATATATTTTATTTTATTTTATTTTGGAAGCATTGTTTTTTTAATGCTGGTTTTGTATATATAAATTTGGAAAAGGGTTAGATGTTTAATATATAAAAGATTATATTTTTAAGTGAAAAGATTATATTTGTAATTGGAAAGATTTATATGTTAAGAAAGAATACGATTTTTAGGATGTTGAAAACACGATTTTTCCATTTAAAGATGTGATTTTTATGATGAAAGTAGCGTTATAAAAATATGGTTAATATAATGAAAACATCGATATAAAAATTCGATTTTTATATATCGAATAGCAAAGTAAAAATTCGATTTTTATATATTGAATAGCAAAGTAAAAATGTGATTTTTATATATTGAACATCGAAGTAAAAATGTGATTTTTATATATTGAACATCGAAGTAAAAATGTGATTTTTATATATTGAATAGCAAAGTAAAAATTCGATTTTTACATATGTAGAGAATACGGGCAACGAAGATGACAAAAAGGCGAGAACGATGAAGATTTCTATAAATGAAGTGTCGTGGAGTTGGGATATCTATCGGTGAGAATTTCTCACTCTTTAATTTAATTTTCTAGTTATATATATATACTAGGATGCAGACGGTGTTTAGTAGCACCCGACACCCGTCATCCACAGACCATGGATGTCTTGTTTGTTTAATTGTTTGGTTGTGTAGTTGGTTAGATTATTTGGTTTGAATTGAATTGTGTGGTGAAATGAATTGATTTGATTGATGTGTGAATGGCGTGGGCCTTCACTAGACCGGGGATAAGGCTAGGCCTCGTCCCGTTTCTAGTATCGTGCCGTTATGCCGCCGAAATTTTCTAAAAATAAGTTAGAAAAATAAAGATAACATTTTATTTAATAAATGAACCAAATAGAATATTCATAGGTTGAATAAAATAGTTTGATCGTTAAAAATATAATTTTTAACGTGAATGTGAATAAATAAATATTCATTTACAAACCGGACGGTTTGTTTATGTACACCTATTTGAAGGACATTGATTGGGACGATAAATTTTACACATCGCCCAACTGCACAAATAAAAATCTGTGTTTGACTGCTTGAAACCCCACACGGGTATTGGGATGATATTTGACGTACACTAATCCCAATAATTAGTTGTATGTCGATCGATTGATTGACAGGCTGCTATAAGCGTTGAATATTTATATTCGATGCTTATACAGTGTAGAATGCACTTTGGATGATGGTTGATTATTCATCGTTGTTATTGTATACATGTGTTGTAGAAAATCCATATAATTAACTTTATATGGTAATTGATTGGGCCTCATTCCAGTTTCGAAATAGAAAAATTTGAATAGAAATATTTGAAATAGAAATATTTGAAAAAGAAATATTTGAAGTAGAATATTTGAAAATTGAAATATATGATGCCGCGTTGATAGATTGACGCCATTTTGACGTGAACGATATTTATATCGATTTTATTCAAATTGAAATGAATACTAAAGTGTCTTGAAATTCGAATTTAATTGAATTGATTTGAAATTCGAAATAAACTGAAAGGGGTTTGGAATTCGAATAGAATTGAAATCGTTTTGAAATGAATTCGAATAGAATTGAAATCGTTTTGAAATGGATTCGAATAGAATTGAAATCGTTTTGAAATGAATTCGAATAGAATTGAAAACGTTTTAAAATGAATTCGAATAGAAATTGAATTGAATTGAATTGAAAACGAACTGAAATTGAATTAGAAATCAATTTGAAATGAATTTGAAATGAATTTAAAATGAATTTAAATTGGAATATTCAATTTTGATTTGAAATTGAATATGAAGTTGAAACCGTTTTGAAAATGAATTTAAAAACGATTTATAAAGAACGTTTTAAAAGGAAATCGACGAAGTATATATTATATATATAATATAATGGCCTGAACAGAACGCGCCGCGCTGCGGCAGTTCGCGAATTTCGACCATTGACTTCGAACGGATATTACGGGAGATCCGACCTTCGGATTCTCCTGAAACCGGAACCGTTGGGTTCGCATCGAAAAGAGCTTTCTAACGATTATTAGAAATTAGAAATCTAACGGTTGGATTTGGAATTATGTCCAAATCAAATTTGAAAAAGGTCGCTGTAAGTGCAGTTAGATGGCCGTTGATGGAAATCGACTGTACGGGCCTTGATAAAATTATTAAAAATATTAATAATTTATGTAAAATCATAAGAAATGATTTAGAAAAGATTGGGATGAAAAAACTCCATATTTGAAAAGATAAAAATAGATTTTTATCGAAATGAACTAGTTTTGAACTAGAATTATAATTCTATTTATTTCTAAATAAATAAATTGAATTTGAAAAGGGTTTTAAAAATAACCAGAATTTCCAATGATTGCATTGGAGTGGATTTGAATCGAAATTGTCTTCGGAATATTTCGATGTTGGAATTCGTGATTATACATATGTTGTTATGGAAATTTGAAAGATATATATTTATACCGTTATTTCCAATACAACATTTGTTAATCGTAGGATTTGATATTGAATATAAGCCGATATATTTTCTATTCAGAGCCTTATATTGAATATCAAATGCGATTTGGGTTTGTCGTGAATGGTGTCTTCACTAACACTATTCTTGAACCCAGTTGAGAAAAGATTAAATCTTTTTATTTAGATTTAATGAAGTGTACCAATTAAATGATATTTAATTGGAATTGAATTGATATTGATTTTTGGGTTTATCGTGGACAGTGTTTTAAATAACACTCGTTCTTTAACCCGATAATTAATGGAATGTGATTTTGGGTTTATCGTGAACTATGTTTTAAATGACACGGATTCTTTAACCCAGTTAAAGATTAAAACTAAGTGGAGTTTTAATGAATCTTTAATTAGATTGAAATGATCGAGAATGGAGTATCACCAGTTTTGCTCTAGGCGATAGTTAAATCTTTAATTAGATTTGAACGTGAAATGGTAATTAAATTTACCGATAACACCGTGGTGTTAAATATGAAGTATTACCAGTTTTACTTCATGGGATGAATAGGTTGGGATTGGGAAATTAAAACAAATGATTACTTCAGTAAGGTTCGTTAATCCCGACTAGTTGAATCGAAATTCAAAAGAAGATTAATGAATAAATTCAAGGAATTTATCTTTGATAAAATTAATGGGAACCTCTCCCTATGAATGTGAAATTTAGAAACTAACTGTCGGTTAGCCAAGCAGAATGGTTTTCTGGATATTGATCTGATGTTGGTTTCGGCCTTCGGGGTTAATATTTGGGGAATTATTCTCTTGATCAATTTACGGTTAGTGACTGATGAATTGGAATGAGGCGTATGTTGTGTTTGTGTAACACTTATTTAAAATATACGCGAGTTATTCGGAAAGACCGGGTTTATCCCATTCTGAATAACTGATACGACGATAAGTCGAAGATGAAGACGGTGGTCGAAGACCAGAAGTCTTCACGTCGTTTCGGGTGATTACTGATGATCTTGATTGGGCTGTACACCCAAGAAGATGGAAACAGTCGGTGATCGTCCAGACGTACATGGAGATCGATGGATATGCGGGGTACTAGGTGCCTCCGGTTTCGTTCAGACCTAGAACGAACTTGTAAATGGACTGTGTGTCTGACATTGGATTTTAGTCCGTGTGATTGATCTCTATTAAATATATATCTGTTTGGCGGCGGAGAATTTATTCTCTTGCTTAACGCCCTTCTCTGAGACGTACGAGCTCAGGGGTTATATATTGATGGATATCAAACGCATGGAGTGAATTGCCTGTGTGGCATGCCTAAGTGGCAATTGATCGAGGCTTCTGTTGAAAAGCAAAGTCTTGTGGTGATGATCAAAGCACGGCCTTTGTGGCGTAGCTTTGTGTAACGTTTACTTCGCGAGTTTCGCACCCCCGGTTGTGAACCAAAACGGGAGAGGACCTCAGGGAGGGCATGCGTTTCTTTCTAGCTAGGGTGGTGTCAGTGGCCTACCAGCCCTGACATTTATATACTTTTCACCTGTGTGGTTGTTGCTGTTGCGAGGCGCCTCGGTTAGATCGGACGATCCGGGTCCGATGGAGTCATTCGTTGGCTCATTTACGCCCCAAAGGGCGGGGAAACGTATTTTTCAGGCACTATAATCCACATCGGTGGACCGGCCCTGTCGCTCCATGGGGCAGTTGCGGCTGTTCCTGAGGCTCGGGCTAGAGAGTCTCGAATCGGTAGAGGACGATCCCTGGCCTCGGTTCATAGATGGAAATCCAACTTCCAAATACGTGATTTTGCGGTTTTAATTGTAGAACTAGTATGGTGACATGATATTTTGTACCCATGCCGCCTATGATTGATACTTATGATTTGAAGTTGTTTTATACACTATGCACTTATAATAGTATCAAATGATTTGTTTCAAACGTATCAAGCATTCTTTGGCTGTTATAAGGGAAAACCCTATCCCCCGGCTTGCGTTGCATTGTGTGATAGGACCTGGGTCTTATAACAGCTTCATTTTTCTTTATTTAGCATTGCGCTGTTTGTTTATGCACTGGTATTCTTGGGAGGAAACCCGTTCCGTGTTATACGGCGTGGTCCCTCGATTTACCTAACTTTAAAATAAAGAATAATAACTGTTTTAGTTCTCACACCAGTCACATGACTGACCTGGAGTTTATTGTTTTGACCTAAACTCTGGGTGCCCTTATTTCGACACGGGCAGCTAGTAGTTTTGGTTTTCCAGATTATTATTCACAGGATCCTGGTTTACAGCTGGAATGATATCCGGAAAGCTTTGTATCCGTATATCTCTTCTAGTTGTGTATTGTATTATTTTCCGCTGCGATGTATTTAAATGTAATTTAAATCTCTGATATTTCTGTATAATATTCATTTATACTCTGTATATTCTTGTATTCTAGTGAATTGTTGTAATATACAATGAAATGTTCTTTTGTATGCGTTCTATTTTGTCGTGTTCTCAAAACAATTCGTTCTTTCTCTTCCCTTCGGAGACCGGGGAAGTTCGGGTCGTTTCAAGCACCCCTGGTGTCTCTACTCATCGTTCAATCTGAAAAGAGAAAACGATTAACGACCCCATAGTGGTGCTAGTGCAGTACGACTTCATTCTTATACTACTAATAGTATATATATATAACTTTTGAAAACCAAAGTAATCACAAATACGTGCTCTCATATACGTACTATCTCTCTCTAGTGTCTTTCCCAAGGTTAACTACGCAACCTAGAGCTCTGATACCTAGTGTGACGGCCCGCCACGCACCAACCGACATTTACTCCAAAAGTGCGCTGTACACATGTCCAGTTAGCACGGAACGGGTCGTCAGAAGGAAAGGGAAGAAGGAAATGAACTAATCAAGGAACCTGTAGAATGTCTCACAGCGCATAGAACAAAATACAATAATAACATACTTGACATAAAACAGGAGAGACAGTGCATAAGCTGAAAACTAGAACTAAGCATCATAGCAGCAGAAATCCAAAATACAGCTTATTACAACTTTCCAAACTGTCTCAAAAAGCAAAAGTAAGATAAAGGAGGTACACTACTAATGCCCAAGTAGCGACCACCAACGACACAGGGAGAATATCTATATATCATACGTGGAAGCCTCCTGCTCGCCTCCGGATCAGCTACTCGCGCATCACCAGCTAACCTGTCTCTAGTCTGCTAGTGTGAGCACCCAGAGTAATAAGAGGAGACATAAAACTCTGGGTCAGACATAAAGCCTGGTATGAGCGATAAGCAACAAAACATAACAATAACAGGTATAATCCAATCATACCTGAACCTGGACCTGCAACCAAAGAGTTAGCACTACATACTGTACAACACTCTAAGGTGCCCTTTCAAATGGTGTAAAGATAACGGGGGTGTGGGTGTGCATGTCATAGTGATGTCAAACAATCAAGCATAGCAATCATCCTCACATCCCTCACTCAGTGCGTAAAGCATACGATATCCACTACTTTGGTCACCTAATACTTTGGGCCATGACGGAATCCAATCCCGTGTAACTATCACTACAAACCCACCATCCATCTTTCAGTGGTGAACCAAAGTTATGAATACCGACAACCCCTTTGCACACGTCCCGCAGCAAAGCCCAATCACGAAGTGAACTCATTGGTTCCCATCTGGATCCTGAGCTCTAACTTCCATTTGGACTACCTTTGCATCTCGGATTTTTGGTCATCACCGGATCAGCTCGGCTTCAGCTCCTCATCATCAACACGGTTCGGTTCGGCCTTCACTACCCCACTCTGGATCGGTTCGGACGCAACCAGGTCGTGCTTAACGTCACGGTTCGTGACTAGCTCCCCCGGGTCGGATCGGAGGGTACCATCGGTTCGGGTCGTACTCCATACTCCAGCTCCTGGTGGTTCGGATCGTGGCCATGCTCCGGTCGTATCGTCCCATCGTTCACGATCGGATCGGTCAAAGAACTTCAGGTGAAAGGAGTCGGCTCGTGGTCACCTTCCATGGACGGATCGGGTCGGGGTCTTATGAACGGGTCGGGTCGGGGTATCCGATCCGATCTCCTGCACTTCTTCCAGCAAGCAACTTACGCCACTCGACGGCATTTCCGGCCATTCTACATATTCTAATCAATCACAAAGCATACCATACAGTCATAGCAACAAGTAGAAGTGACCTCAAACACCAAAACAACAATATGATGGGTTAAAATGGATCAAACATAGACAAAATCCCATATTTCCCTTTAAGCATGTTTAAGAACAACTAAGCATAGGATTAACAAAACTTAACCAAATTAACCCAAACTTATAACAGAGGTCTAAAACAATACTTAGCAATTTATAAATATTTTTCCAGATTTTTAACATGCATAAATTCGCTAATTATCACTAATCACCCCTTAATCCCCCAAATTCCGGGATTTGCAAAATTAGTCGAAATTAACCCAAATTCATATCCGAGACATAAAATTATGTTTTAGAATTTTAGGAATTTTTCTAGATTTTTCTGAGCCATAATTTCGCTAATCTTCGCTAATTACCATAATTAGCCGTAATTAGTGAAAAACAATGCAAATCACTCACCTTAGCCACAAACAAACTTTAGATCTAAAATAATCTCTGATTTGGATCCAATCCCTATGTGTTCCAGCAGCTCTCTCTCTGATTTGGTGCTACCCTCCCTTGATTTGATGTAGTTTTGCTTAATCTTCGATTAGAAAGTGATTAGAGACGATTTGGGATGAAATTAGAAGGTGGAGGCCATTGCTAGAGCTTGAAGGAGGTAAGTGGCGGCTGGAAAAATGAGTCTAAAACCGAAATCCTAACCCTAGCAGCCCTTAAATACCCCAAATCCCGAAATCCCCCATTGGGCCTAGTTGCTAATCACCCGGTTTAGCCCAATTAAGCTGTTTTTCACCTTCTAAACCTTGTTTCAGCTATATCTCCCAAACGGTAAGTCCGTTTGGCTAATGTAACCACTCTACGGAAAGAGAAACCATCATTCGAATCCAACAGAAGTGATTTCAGGTCAAAACTCCTTTCCAATCAAAAGTTATGGCCGAAACAGTACCAACTGGGGGTAAAACGGACATTTAAAAATCGACAAAAATCATGAACATGGGAAATGACTCTAGTGGTTGTTTCCCAAAGTTACATGACCATACGACTTCGTATGTGAAAGAAATAAATATTCCACGATCCTATGATGCGTAGAATGCGGGTCGTTACAGTACTTGTACGGTATCCCCTTCTTCTCCATTCCATAAACACGTGTTGTATGCCATCCCTCCATTTCCAATAAATTCAAGCACCCAGCCTCCCTTATCTTTCCATCCCTCAATCTCCGACTACTCACGTTATCTCCCTCTTCAGATTCGTTTTCTTCTCCGACGAGTTATCGACAAACTTCTTCCCTCAAATGACTCTGCGACTCAACGATGCAGCTCCCCACGGTGAAGTACGCAACAGATTTTTGTCACCTAGCCTTGCCAACATTTTCCAACTGAGGCGCCTCAATCTCCTAAACGTAACGCTAACCACAATTCCACCCAAAACGACCCCAATTGTCGGCAAATTCTCGTCTTAGGCGGCTCTGTCATTTCCCAGCGAAGTCCCAATACTGGAAAATGGATATTATGTTGAAGAGGAAAAACCAAGGGTAAGTATAAATATACAGTTTTCATGATTTTACATTGAAGACTGAGGGTAGAAATAATTTTCAAAGACCTCGCTAACCATTAGAAACGTCAACTGAGTTGGTATTTTATCTGAAAGCAAAAAGAACGAAGAATGTATTTATAGAAGAAAGCAGCGTGGAAAGCACGGAATAAACTACTTGGCAATCACGTATGTAGTCTAACAGGGTGGTCTGTTGTCTTTGTACATAGGGTAGCTGATATCCTCTAAACTTAGGATGTCACTGTTCGTGATTTTGAAGGCATAGGCCAGCTTGAAAATAGGTTTGCATATGAAAGGCTAGCTGGCGTACGAGACTTAAGAATGAAGGAAGGCGAAAATATATATTTATATAGTTATTTATCTGACTTACAATATAATGATATATACTGCGCGGCTTGCTGGTATGTAATTTTGTCATTAGAAATTGTTTCCACGTTTTCACTTAGGCTAGCTGTTATTGATGTTGAAAGTATTTCTGTGGTGAAAATGGGGTCTGCAGATACACGGTAGTCGGACAAGATGCATATACATCTCTATGCCCTTTTCTATTGTATAGCATGTGCATCCGTGCAATTGTAGCTTTCTATTTCTCTTCTTACCCAAGAGACGGTCAAGGAATTGTTAGAAGGGGCCATACCCTTCTCACAGCATGTGAAACAAACATATGAGGTTCACAGTTACAGTTTTATTTAACTGTAAAATGGCCATACCTTTACCTTTCTTCAGATATAAGGTGCTACACAGGAAGGGTTATGGTTGCTATACTAACTATCCTCCCCATCAATAATCTCAACTGATTCCATAAATTTTCATTTCACCATCAGATGAAGGAGCAACTAATTTAGTAGGATGAGGTGCTGGGTAAACAAAATGAGACAATGAATTTGTTTTAATAATGCACTGAATTTTCATTTTATAAATATGTATATATTTTTAAGTTTGAACACCATTTTCGTTCTTTTTATTTTTCTTTAAGTTTAAGGTTTCTTTTATTTCTCTTTAGTTTGCATACCGTGCTACGTAAAGTTTCATTCACGATCGAGCTATTATGGACAAAAATGAAAGTACGATCATCTCACGCGATGTGCCACGATTCCAGAAATATAATGAAATAGACAAGTTAACATATTTTGTGAAATACCATAATGTGGATGTAGGGTGTAAAATACTTCAAATAAAAAAATTGCTTATTTTCCAAAATAAAAGTTACAGAAATTTTTATAAATTAAATTGATAATACGTCTCGAAAATCTTGTCCAAATTCAAAACCGATATTTTATTTATATTTAAATAATCGTTATGGCCTATAAACAATTTCATAGCGACTATTTCGAAATTTGATTTGGACATAATTTATAATTTATAAAGCGGAAATCTCATTTTTCACTTTCATTAGAAAGATACAGCTCAACATATTCGAACATTTCTTGTTTCAAAGAAATCTGACGTATAACGAATCCTGTACACTCAGTTGAAGTTCAAACCGTCGAATTACGAACTACCGCGTCGTTACGGGCTCGTTTATAATTATATTATAATTAATATATTCAACTGTCGCTTATATATTTATATTCGTTATTCAAATCAAATTCTAAACTGAATTATATCCTTGAGATTATCTAATCCACATAATATCGCCAACTCAACTATTTCTGACTATTTCAGAATTTAAATGTATTATCACAATATTTATCTTTATAAATATAAATCAGAATTATTTAATTCAAATCATTTAAATTACCAAACTAATATCCAAATAATTAAATAAATTAATTATTAATTGCTATAAATTTCGGGACACTACATTCCTTCCCCCTTAAAAGAATTTCATCCTCGAAATTATTAAGCGAAAAAGATGTTATAACTCTTCTAACTTCACTCAACCCACTCGGTTATAACCTTACACTTCACATTTGCTCAACACAGTCCTCCATAGACTTTTTAATCCTTATGTTATACTTAACCTCCCATGGTTATTCCAATCGACATGTCCACCATTTTCAGACAGCCCATCATTCCAAATCTTATTTCCAGCTCATACGCTTTGCAGCATATCTCCTCATCTTTCCAAATTGATTTCAAACCGTTTTATCAATTTTATTATTCTCCCTTTAAATTTTATTAATCCATCTTGATTTTCATATTTTAGATTTCAATCGACAATTCAATTTCTGCTTATAAAAATTGTCTAACCCTTTAAGTTTTTTGGAAAAAATTTCCAGCATCTCCTTTGCATGGCTCAATCGTTACAACTACAACTTGCCTCTATAGGCCTTTTGCAATCCAAAAGAAAATCAAACAACCAAGTGGCTTGCCAAAATGGCTCAAAAATCTCATATTCAATATAAACTTGTACCTTTTGTCAGGCGTTTCAACTTTATTTCTTCAATTTGATACCCCTTCAGCACATTCCAATTTATTTCCAATCAACTTATCCTCGTATCCAATCAGTCGCTTATATCCAAACTGAATTCCATCTCAAATTTCAATTCCAACCTCAAATCCAAATTCTTACTCAATAATCCAATTTCGTTCCAGATTATCTCTAGTCCAACCAAATTTTATTTAATCTTGTTAAATAAAATTCTAGTTCTAGTTTATTTGTTCACTTTTTTTATTTTGATCCATTTAACTTCATAATTTAAATTTTAAATTCCTGGGTTTGTTTCAAATCAGCTTGAAATTGCATATATTTATACAATAATAATATTTCAAAACATATTAATCTTTAATGGCTCTTTTCCTCAAAACAATTCAAAACAAAATCTTTGGTAATTACCCGTCACTTAGAATCTCGAAAATGAACACTGATGATGCGGCCGTCATCAACAGAATTATTTTCCAGCGATCGAAGTGAGTTCAATACTATATCATTTTCAAAATCATTTTTAAACACTTTTTATTTTGAAATTACTTCCAAAATATCCCTTACATTATTTGAAAAATAATTCCGTTACGGCCCGAAATCCCCCTTACGGGAAATTACGGATTGTACTGAGGACAAGCCACATCAGAACACAGATAGAAGAACATTTCATTGTTTATTACAACAATTCCATCAGAATACAAGAATATACAGAGTAAGAATAAATATTACACATCATAAAATATCAGATATTACAATTCATTACATAGCAGCGGAAAATAATACAAAATACAACTGAAGGAGATATACGGATACAAAGCTTTCCGGATATCATTCCAACTGTAAACCAGGATCCTGTGAATATAAATCTGGAAAACCAAAACTACTAGCTGCTCGTGTCGAAAATAAGGGCACCTAGGGTTTAGGTTAAAACAATAAACTCCAGGTCAGTCATGTGACTGGTGTGAGAACTAAAACAGTTATTTAAAACTTTACTTTAAATCAGATATATTAAGGGACCACGCTGTATAACACGGAACGGGTTTCCTCCCAAGAATACCGGTGCATATAACAAAACAGCGCAATGCTTTTTGGAAAAATGAAGCCATTATAAGACCCAGGTCCCATCACACAATGCAAAGCAAGCCGGAGGATAGAGTTTTCCCTTATAATAGCCAAACATGCTTGGTACGTTTAAAACAAATCATTTGATACTATTATAAGTGCATAGTGTATAAAACAACTTCAAATATAAATGTATCAATCCTAGACGGCATGGGTACCATATATCATGTCGCCAATACTAGGCTCTACAATCAAAACCGCAAATGTCACGTATCAGAAGTTGGATTTCCATCTGTGAACATAGGTCCCAGGATCAAAACCTGGCTCTGATACCAAATGTGACAACAAGGAATTTCGCTCGATCCGAATCGATCGCTAAACCGACCATGACCGTTCGAAACCCCTGATTGTTTTGAGAACACGACAAATTGGAACGCAAACAGAAGAACATTTCATTGTTTATTACAACAATTCCATCAGAATAAAAGAATACAACAGAATATGGATAAATATTACACAGAAAATATCAAAGATTTAAATTACATTTAAATACATAGCAGCGGAAAAATAATACAAAACATAATTGAAAGAAATACGCGGATACAGAGCTTTCCGAATATCACTTCAGCTATAAACCAGGATCCTGTGAATATAAATCTGCAAGACCAAAACTACTAGCTGCCCATGTCAAAAATAAGGGCACCCAGAGTTTAGGTTAAAACAATAAACTCCAGGTCAGTCATGTGACTGGCGTGAGAACTAAAACAGTTATTTAAAACTTAACTTTAAAAGAGAGTAATTCAAGGGATTACGCCATATAACATGGAACGTGTTTCCTCCCAAGAATACTAGTGCATAGAATAAACAACGCAATGCCTTTTGGAAAAATGAAGCTATTATAAGACCCATGTCCCATCACATAATGCAACGCAAGTCGGGGGATAGGGTTTTCCCTTATTATAGCCAAATAATGCTTGATACGTTTAAAACAAATCATCTGATACTATTATAAGTGTATAGTGTCGAAACAACTTCAAATATAGATGTATCAATCCTATACGGCAAAACATCCCATGCTACTATGTCGCCAATACTAGGCTCTACAAATAAAACCGAAATGTCACATATTGGAAATTGGATTTCCGTCATGAGTCGAGGTAAGGGGCAAGCTCCTCTCCGTTCGAGACACTCTAGCAAATGCCTCAGGACCACACACAGCGATCCTGGATCTTCAGGGCCGGTCCTCTCTTACTTTTGAGGATTGGCAATTCCTGAACACACGTTTCCCAGTCCTTTCAGACCTATATCCGAGGCATCTCGCATCCAACAACCACATAGGTAAAAAGTATATAAATGTCAGGGCTGGTAGGTCACTGACATAACCCATAGCTAGAAAGAAACATCAAGCTCTCCCTGCCGTCACTATCCCGTTTTTGACTCATACCGAGGTGTGAGGCTCGCGAATCAACGCTATAAACAAAGTTGTGCCACATAGGCCGTGCTTTGGTCATCAACCACAAGACTTTGCTTTTCAACAGAAGCTTTGATCATTTGCCACTTAGGCATGCCACACAGGCAATTCATGTCATGCGATTGATATCCATCAATATATAACCTCTGAGATCATACATCTCAGAGAAGGGCGTTAAGCAAGAGAATAAATTCTCCGCCGCCAAACAGACATATATATTTAATAGAAATCAATCACACAGAATAAAATCCAATCTCATACACACAGTCCATTTACAAGTTCGTTCTGGGTCTGAACGAAACCAGAGGAACCTTATTCCTCGCATATCCATCGATCTCCAAGTACGTCTGGACGAGCACCAACTGATTCCCTCCTCTTGGGTGTATAGCCCAATCAAGATTATCAGTAATCATCCAAACGATGTGAAGACCTCCAGTCTTCAACCACCGTCTTCATCTTCGACTTATCGTCGAATCAGTTATTCAGAATGGGTATAAACCCGGCCTTTCCGAATAACCCACGTATATAATAAACAAGCGTTACACAAACACAACATATGCCTCATTCCAATTCAGAATATTCTTTATTCAAATATTCACATTCTTAGGGAAAGGTTCCCATTAATTTTATCAAAGATAAATTTTTCTAAATTTATTCTTCAATCTTCCTTTGGATATCATTTCAAACCGTGTTAAGGTTTTCCAAACTAGTCGGGATTAGCGAACCACACTGAAGTAATTATTTATTTTATTTCCCAATCCCAACCTATTCATCCCATGGAGCATAACTGGTAATACTCCATATCTAACACCACGGTGTTATCGGTAATTAATATTTACCGATAACAACGTTGTGACCGTCCAGACATGCTTGGAGATCAATGGATATGCGAGGAATAAGGTTCCTCTAGTTTCATTCAGACCCAGAACGAACTTGTAAATGGACTGTGTGTCTGACATTGGATTTTATTCTATGTGATTGATTTCTATTAAATATATATCTGTTTGGCAGCGGAGAATTTATTCTCTTGCTTAATGCCCTTCTCTGAGACGTACGAGCTCAGAGGTTATATATTGATGGATATCAATCGCATGGAATGAATTGCCTGTGTGGCATGCCTAAGTGGCAAATGATCAAGGCTTCTGTTGAAAAGCAAGGTCTTGTGGTTGATGATCAAAGCACAGCCTATGTGGCATAGCTTTGTGAATAGCGTTGATTCGCGAGCCTCACAGCTCGGTATGAGTCAAAAACGGGATAGTGACTGCAGGGAGAGCACGACGTTTCTTTCTAGCTATGGGTGATGTCAGTGACCTACCAGCCTTGACATTTATATACTTTTTACCCGTGTGGTTGTTGGATGCGAGGCGCCTCGGATATAGGTCTGAAAGGACCGGGAAATGTGTGTTCAGGAATTGCCAATCCTCAAAAGTAAGAGAGGACCGACCCTGAAGATCTAGGATCACTGTGTGTGGTCCTGAGTCATTTGCTAGAGTTTCTCGAACGAAGAGGATCTTTCCTCTTACCTCGACTCATAATGGAAATCCAATTTCCAATACATGACTTTTGGTTTTATTTGTAGAGCCTAGTATTGGCGACATAGTAGCATGGGATGCTATGCCGTCTAGGATTGATACATTTATATTTGAAGTTGTTTTGACACTATACACTTATAATAGTATTAAATGATTTGTTTTAAACGTATCAAGCATTATTTGGCTATTATAAGGGAAAACCCTATCCCCCGGCTTACGTTGCATTGTGTGATGGGACCTGGGTCTTATAATAGCTTCATTTTTCCAAAAGGCATTGCGTTGTTTATTCTATGCACTAGTATTCTTGGGAGGAAACCCGTTCCGTGTTATATGGCGTAGTCCCTTGAATTACTCTCTTTTAAAGTAAAGTTTTAAATAACTGTTTTAGTTCTCACACCAGTCACATGACTGACCAAGAGTTTATTGTTTTAACCTAAACTCTGGGTGCCCTTGTTTTCGACACGGGCAGCTAGTAGTTTTGGTTTTGTAGATTTATATTTACAGGATCCTGGTTTATAGCTGAAGTGATATTCGGACAGCTTTGTATCCGCGTATTTCTTTCAGTTATGTTTTGTATTATTTTTCCATGCTATGTAATTAAATGTATTTTAAATCTTTGGTATTTTCTGTGTAATATTTATCCATACTCTGTTGTATTCTTGTATTCTGATGGAATTGTTGAAATAAACAATGAAATGTTCTTTTGTTTGCGTTCCAATTTGTCGTTTTCTCAAAACAATCAGGGGTTTTGAACGGTCTTGGTCGGTTTAGCGATCGATTCGGATCGATCAATTCAGATTTTTATTTCTCTATTTATATCTATCTAGTATATTAAAACTTTGAATATACGTTCATGACGTGTATATGCAAAATCTTTATGTCCAAATTCAATACATAATAAAACATTGTTTTGAAAATTTATATCTAATTGTACGTATTAGAATATTTTATTTGTATTGAATTTGGACAATCGAGTATATAAAGATTTTGCGTATACGCGTCATGAACGTATATTCAAAGTTTTAATATACTGGATAAATATAAGTAGCAAAATAAAAATCTGATTTTTTGTGACGACAAGCAATTTCGCTCGATCCGAACCAGTCGCTAAACCGATCTAGACCGTTCGAAATCCCTGATCGTTGAGAACAGGACAAATCAGAACACAAACAGAAGAACATTTCATTGTATATTACAACAATGCATCAGATTACAAGAATATACAGAGTATAAATGAATAAATATTACACAGAAATATCAGAGATTCAAATTACATTTAAATACATCGCAGCGGAAAATAATACAATACACAACTAGAAGAGATATACGGATACAAAGCTTTCCGGATATCATTCCAGCTGTAAACCAGGATCCTGTGAATATAAATCTGCAAAACCAAAACTACTAGCTGCCCATGTCAAAATAGGGGCACCCAGAGTTTAGGTTAAAACAATAAACTCCAGGTCAGTCATGTGACTGGTGTGAGAACTAAAACAGTTAATCTTTATTTTTAAAGTTAGGTAAATCAAGGGACCACGCCGTATAACACGGAACGGGCTTCCTCCCAAGAATACCAGTGCATAAAACAACAGCGCAATGCTAAATAAAGAAAAATGAAGCTATTATAAGACCCAGGTCCTATCACACAATGCAACGCAAGCCGGGGGATAGGGTTTTTACCTTATAATAGCCAAGAATGCTTGATACGTTTAAAAGAAATTATTTGATACTATTATCAGTGCATAGTGTATAAAACAACTTCAAATCATAAATATCAATCATAGGCGGCATGAATGCCCCATACCACTATGTCGCCATATATAGGTTATACAATCAAAATCGCAAATGTCACGTATTGGGAAATTGGATTTCCATCTATGAACCGAGGCTAGGGATCGTCCTCAACCGATTCGAGACAATCTAGCCCATGTCTCAGGACCCAGACTCAGGTGGGCCTTGGATCGTCAGGGCCGGTCCACCGATGTGGATTATTATGCCTGAACAATACGTCTCTCCGCCCTTTGGGGCGTAAATGAGCCAACGAATGGCTCCATCGGACCCGGATCGTCCGATCTAACCGAGGCGCCTCGCAACAGCAACAACCACACAGGTGAAAAGTATATAAATGTCAGGGCTGGTAGGTCACTGACACCACCCTAGCTAGAAAGAGACGCATGTCCTCCCTGAGGTCCTCTCCCGTTTTTGGTTCAAAACCGGGGTGCGAAACTCGCGAAGCAAACGTTACACAAAGCTACGCCACAAAGGCCGTGCTTTGATCATCACCACTAGACTTTGCTTTTCAACAGAAGCCTCGATCAATTGCCACTTAGGCATGCCACACAGGCAATTCACTCCATGCGTTTGATATCCATCAATATATAACCCCTGAGCTCGTACGTCTCAGAGAAGGGCGTTAAGCAAGAGAATAAATTCTCCGCCGCCAAACAGATATATATTTAATAGAGATCAATCACACAGACTAAAATCCAATGTCAGACACACAGTCCATTTACAAGTCCGTTCTGGGTCTGAACGAAACCGGAGGCACCTAGTACCCCGCATATCCATCGATCTCCAAGCACGTCTGGACGATCACCAACTGTTTCCATCTTCTTGGGTGTACAGCCCAATCAAGATCATCAGTTATCACCCAAACGACGTGAAGACTTCCGGTCTTCGACCACCGTCTTCATCTTCGACTTATCGTCGTATCAGTTATTCAAAATGGGATAAACCCGGTCTTTCCGAATAACTCACGTATATTTTAAATAAGTGTTACACAAACACAACATACGCCTCATTCCAATTCATCAGTCACTAACCGTAAATTAATCAAGAGAATAATTTCCCAAATATTAACCCCGAAGGCCGAAACCAACATCAGATCAATATCCAGAAAACCATTCTGCTTGGCTAACCGACAGTTAGTTTCTAAATTTCACATTCATAGGGAAAGGTTCCCATTAATTTTATCCAAGATAAATTCTTGAATTTATTCTCTAATCTTCCTTTGAATTTCGATTCAACTAGTCGGAATTAGCGAACCTTACCGTAGTAATCATTGGTTTTAATTTCCCAATCCCAACCTATTCATCCTATGAAGTAAAACTGGTAATACTTCATATCTAACACCACGGTGTTATCGGTAAATTCAATTACCATTTCACGTTCAAATCTAATTAAAGATTTAACTACCGCCTGGAGCAAAACTGGTGGTACTCCATTCTCGACCATTTCAATCTAATTAAAGATTCATTAAAACTCCACTTAGTTTTAATAGTTAACTGGGTTAAAGAATCCGTGTCATTTAAAACACAGTTCACGATAAACCCAAAATCACATTCATTAATTATCGGGTTAAAGAACGAGTGTTGTTTAAAACACTGTTCACGATAAACCCAAAAATCAATATCAATTCAATTCCAATTAAATATTATTTAATTGGTACACTTCATTAAATCTAAATAAAAAGATTTAATCTTTTCTCAACAGGGTTCAAGAACAGTGTTATTGAAGACACCATTCACGACAAACCCAAATCACATTTGATATTCAATATAAGGCTCTGAATAGAAAATATATCGGATTATATTCAATATCAAATTCTACGATTAACAAATGTCGTATTGGAAATAACGATATAAATATATATCTTTCAAATTTCCATAACAACATCCGTATAATCACGAATTCCAACATCGAAATATTCCAAAGACAATTTCGATTCAAATCCACTCCAATGCAATCATTGGATATTCTGGTTATTTTCAAAACCCTTTTTAAATTCAATTTATTTATAAAAAAATAAATAGAATTATAAATCTAGTTCAAAACCAGTTCATTTCGATAAAAATCTATTTTTATCTTTTCAAATATGGAGTTTTTCATCCCAAATCTTCACAAATCATTTCTTATGATTTTACATAAATTATTACTATTTTTAATAATTTTATCAAGGCCCGTACAGTCGATTTCCACCAATGGCCATCGAACTGCACGTATAGCGACCTTTTTCCAATTTGATTTGGACATAATTCCAAATCCAACCGTTAGATTTCTAATTTATCACATTCGTTAGAAAGCTCTTTTCGATACGAACCCAACGGTTCTGGTTTTAGGAGAATCCGACGGTCGGATCTCCCGTAATGTCCGTTTGAAATAAATGGTCGAAATTCACGAACTGCCGCGGCGCGGCGCGTTCTATTCAGGCCATTATATTATATATATAATATATATAATATATATATCATCGATTTCTATTTAAAATGAATTATATAAATAGTTTTAAATTCGTTTCAAAAGCAATTTCAACTTCCATTTCAATTCAAATCGAAATTGAATTCTTCTTTATAAATTCGTTTTAAAATTCATTCTTATTCAATTCAAATTTCAATTCAATTTGAATTCGTTTTCAATTCAATTCATTTCGAAATCGTTTTCAATTCAATTCATTTCGAAATCGTTTTCCAATTCAATTCCTTTCGAAATGAATAAAATCGATATAAATATCGTTTACGTCAAAATGGCGTCAATCTAATCAACACGGCTTCATAAATTTCTATTTTCAAATATTCTATTTCAAATATTTCTTTTTCAAAACAGTTGTTATTATCAAAATATTTCGTTCAACACATGACCAATCTCAATGGATGAGTACTGTCCACACATGAACCTTTATTTTATATTATTCTTTATTTTCTAAATTGGAATGAGGCCCAATCAATCACCATATAATGTTAATTATATGGATTTTCAGACAACACATGTATATAATAGCAACGACAAATAATCAACCATCAACCAAAGTGCACTACACTGTATAAGCATCAAATATAGATATCTAACGCTTATAACAGCCTGTCGATCAATCGATCGACATATTTAATCAATCAGGATGAGTGAACTTCAAATTTCATCCCAACACCCGTGTGGGGTTTCAAACAATCAAACAAATATTTTATTCGTGCAGTTGGGCGATGTGTAAAATTTATCGTCCCAATCAATGTCCTTCAAATAGGTGTACATAAACAAACCGTCTGGTTTGTAAATGAATATTTATTTATTCACATTCACGTTAAAAATTTTATTTTTAACGATAAAACATTTTATTCCAACATATGAATTTCTATTCAGTTCATTCTTTAAATAAAATGATATTTTTATTTTTCTAACATATTTTAGAAAATTTCGGCGGCATAACGACACGATACTAGAAACGGGACAAGGCCTAGCCTTATCCCCGGTCTAGTGAAGGCCCACGCCATTCACACATCATCAAATCAATTTATTTCACCACACAATTCAATTTCAATCAAATAATCTAACTAATTTTTGCAATCAAACAAACAAGTCCATGGTCTGTGGACGATTGTGTCGGGTGCTACTAAGCACCGTCTGCATCCTAGCATATATATATATAACTAGAAAAAGAAATTGAAAGGTGAGAAATTCTCACCTTGAGGATCCACTCCGCCATTCTGTTTCTGAATTTCTAACCAGTCTGGGTTTGCTCGAATTTCCTACTTCATTTTCACGCTGTTCATATTAAAATCACATTTTTAATATGATGATCACGTACTCCAAAAATCGCATTTTTTTTCCCTTATCCTTTCTATATTTTTATTTCAAGGTTATACCGATAAAGAATTACATTTTTGCTGAAGTAAAAATCACATCCTTGTTTCTATGTGGCATATATAAAAATCACATTTTTACAGCGAAGTCATTCAAATAAAAACCTCACTTTTATACAAAGGGATTTCATATTTTTATAATGCTATTATACAAATAAAAATCATGGTTTTATGTCGCTATATATAACTCTAAAAATAATCCTTTGTATGACTATACAAAATAACTTCATGCAAGGAAATTTTTATCTTCATGCAACGAAAAATCTCATCTTGATGCAATGAAATATCACTTCTTGATGCAAGGGAAAATCACTTCTTTATGTAAAGGAAAATCATATTTTTTTTTTGTATGTTAAAGATCATATTTTTTTATATGTGTTATTTATAACCAAAAATAACCTTTATATTCAAAGCTGTAATATATATACAAATGATATTGTTATTCCAATGTTTTATATAACCAAAACTAGGTTTTTAAACAACAAAATATATATAATTTTATATTTTTAAAACAATATTTTCCCTGTTATAAAACTGATTTTATTTTTGAACAAACTGAATATTTTTTTTTTAAACAAACCTAATTTAAAATAGAAACAAAAATAAAAAGGGAAAGAAACTACCTTTCTTCTTTGTTCGTTCAGGCATCCAGGTAGCCGAACTAAAACTGTAACCCACTTCGAACCTAGGGTTTGAAATCTGCACCACCTACACAGCGTCGGAGGAGGGATGAACTTCAGCACCGGAGTCAGACGAGGCCAGGGGGAAGCAGCGTCGGCGGTTGGACCACGGGCTGGAGGCGGCGGTTCGATCTAGGTTAGGGCTTCAGAGGGGGTTGGCTGTGGTTTCTCGAACGGAGAGAAAAAAAGGGGAGGGTGGAGGAGAAAGGAGGCGTGGATGGAAGGGGGCAGCGTCGGTGGGACCACAGCGGTGGCGTGCAGGCGAGGGGAGGGGCTGAAGAAGTCGGGCGACGGCGGATTCTGGCTTCCGTCGTTCTTTTGGGGTTTTTTTTTTATATAAATTGAGCTTTGACCGAGTCAGAAGGGAGAGGGTGTGAGGGAGTGTTTATATAATTAATTTATTTAATTTAATTTTCAATTTAAAAAGTTGACTTTTCCTTTTTAACCCCAAACGAGGTCCAACGACTGTCGTCCCTAGCGTATTACCCTCATTCCGAACACAATGGTATATGTTTCGTAAGCCAATTCGACTGTTTCGTCCAGTTTTTATCAAATTTATAATATAAATCCTTATATATTCAATTTAGACGTACATTTTAAATTACCGGGGTCACATACAGTCTCTAAAAATTCCAGAAAAATATTTTCTAGCTTCGTATTGACGATACGGTCCTAACAAAACTAGTTTCGTCGAATTCTGAGACCGTTGGAAAAATGGCCAATTTCCAGTCGATTAAAATCAACTGAAACTGGTCAAACGTGTTTTCCTTTGCCACGCTCACATATTGATTCAGAAAATTATGAAATTTGGAATCTAGCAATAATTTGACCCTGCGGATCCAACAAAAGTGGTTTCGTCGAAATCCGAGGTCATTTGCAAAATGTCCATTTTAAGGGCCTGAATTCCATAGCGACTATTCAGAATTTTCAATTGGACATAACTTTTTATTCCCGCTATGAAATCCCGATTTTTCGGATTCGTTGGAAAGATATTATCAATTAGATCCTAATGTTTTTGGTTTCACTAAAATCCGGATTGTTTTGCACCCGGTACATTCAATTCAAATTTGAAATCGAATTATCGAACTACCGCGCCATTTTCAATTCTATTTATAATTATATATAAATATTTATATTCTAACGACTACATATACAATATATACGTTCGAATCCTATTTAAAATAAATTTCTCGTCGATTTTATTTAAAATAATTCATTTTAAATAATCAAAATTCGCTAAAATTGCCAAAATAAAAATTTTAAACTGGCCCAGATTTTCGGGTTGTTACAATCTCCCCCACTTAAAACTTTTCGTCCCCAGAAAGGAACAAAGTCGAAAGTGGTTTGATTAATCAACTCTACGTTCGATCTGGCTTCCATTCTCCAACTTTTCAGTTTCTGAGAATTTTCAAAATTTCAAAAATTTGGCTAACCCCCTAAATTTTTGAAAAATTTCGCCATAACCTCCCCTGCACCGGGAGCATCGGGGAATTTCAAATAGCTTCCCCGGTCCTTCAGATCTCAAAAAGAAAAAGAAAAAGCCAAGCGGCTAGCCAATAGGCTCATAAAATCATCATCACCCAAACAAAACAGTAAATTATGTAGTAAACATGTACCTATTTGTCGGGCAAACAAATTTTATTCTTCGGCTCTAGCCTCCTTGCTATGACCTGTTCAATGATATACATGTATATGCAAGCAGATGCGACCAATTTTCAATACAATTCAATATTTGATTCAATTAGGCTAAATGGTTCAAAATTATCAACCAAATAAACAAACAACACAAACATCAATCAATTAGTTGATTAGCTTTTCAAATGCATAACTTTGATATATAGTCAAAAATCATATTTTTGATGCCAAATCACAACAATAGGCCCTATCTAATTTTGGTTCTCACACCAGTCAATAGGAAATATATAGAAATCTCACTTTCGTCACTCGAATATAAATACTGATAATGTGATCATAATTATCAGCATCATCCCCGGGCGACTAGAGTGTGATTCTATATCTATCCAGTATATTAAAATTTCGAATACACGCGGATCAGACGTATACGCAAAATCTATATATACTGGATTGTCCACATCTATATAAATAAATAATCAAATACGAATAATTGATTTAAATTTTCAAAACAAAATTTGTTTTCACTTTTATTTATCAAAAACACTACTCTTCACACTCGTTCTAGGATACTACTGATCCCATCTCTAACGAGTCTCTCTCATTGGATATTGCTAATCCAATATCTGATGAATTCTTTCGTACGGTTCTAATGTGCCTTGTTCTCTGCTTTGTAAACCAAAGCTCTGATACCAAATGTGACGACAAGCAATTTCGCTCGATCCGAACCAGTCGCTAAACCGATCTAGACCGTTCGAAATCCCTGATCGTTGAGAACAGGACAAATCAGAACACAAACAGAAGAACATTTCATTGTATATTACAACAATGCATCAGATTACAAGAATATACAGAGTATAAATGAATAAATATTACATAGAAATATCAGAGATTCAAATTACATTTAAATACATCGCAGCGGAAAATAATACAATACACAACTAGAAGAGATATACGGATACAAAGCTTTCCGGATATCATTCCAGCTGTAAACCAGGATCCTGTGAATATAAATCTGCAAAACCAAAACTACTAGCTGCCCGTGTCAAAATAGGGGCACCCAGAGTTTAGGTTAAAACAATAAACTCCAGGTCAGTCATGTGACTGGTGTGAGAACTAAAACAGTTAATCTTTATTTTTAAAGTTAGGTAAATCAAGGGACCACGCCGTATAACACGGAACGGGCTTCCTCCCAAGAATACCAGTGCATAAAACAACAGCGCAATGCTAAATAAAGAAAAATGAAGCTATTATAAGACCCAGGTCCTATCACACAATGCAACGCAAGCCGGGGGATAGGGTTTTTACCTTATAATAGCCAAGAATGCTTGATACGTTTAAAAGAAATTATTTGATACTATTATCAGTGCATAGTGTATAAAACAACTTCAAATCATAAATATCAATCATATGCGGCATGAATGCCCCATACCACTATGTCGCCATATATAGGTTATACAATCAAAATCGCAAATGTCACGTATTGGGAAATTGGATTTCCATCTATGAACCGAGGCTAGGGATCGTCCTCAACCGATTCGAGACAATCTAGCCCATGTCTCAGGACCCAGACTCAGGTGGGCCTTGGATCGTCAGCGCCGGTCCACCGATGTGGATTATTATGCCTGAACAATACGTCTCTCCGCCCTTTGGGGCGTAAATGAGCCAACGAATGGCTCCATCGGACCCGGATCGTCCGATCTAACCGAGGTGCCTCGCAACAGCAACAACCACACAGGTGAAAAGTATATAAATGTCAGGGCTGGTAGGTCACTGACACCACCCTAGCTAGAAAGAGACGCATGTCCTCCCTGAGGTCCTCTCCCGTTTTTGGTTCAAAACCGGGGTGCGAAACTCGTGAAGCAAACGTTACACAAAGCTACGCCACAAAGGCCGTGCTTTGATCATCACCACTAGACTTTGCTTTTCAACAGAAGCCTCGATCAATTGCCACTTAGGCATGCCACACAGGCAATTCACTCCATGCGTTTGATAACCATCAATATATAACCCCTGAGCTCGTACGTCTCAGAGAAGGGCGTTAAGCAAGAGAATAAATTCTCCGCCGCCAAACAGATATATATTTAATAGAGATCAATCACACGGACTAAAATCCAATGTCAGACACACAGTCCATCTACAAGTCCGTTCTGGGTCTGAACGAAACCGGAGGCACCTAGTACCCCGCATATCCATCGATCTCCAAGCACGTCTGGACGATCACCAACTGTTTCCATCTTCTTGGGTGTACAGCCCAATCAAGATCATCAGTTATCACCCAAACGACGTGAAGACTTCCGGTCTTCGACCACCGTCTTCATCTTCGACTTATCGTCGTATCAGTTATTCAGAATGGGATAAACCCGGTCTTTCCGAATAACTCACGTATATTTTAAATAAGTGTTACACAAACACAACATACGCCTCATTCCAATTCATCAGTCACTAACCGTAAATTAATCAAGAGAATAATTTCCCAAATATTAACCCCGAAGGCCGAAACCAACATCAGATCAATATCCAGAAAACCATTCTGCTTGGCTAACCGACAGTTAGTTTCTAAATTTCACATTCATAGGGAAAGGTTCCCATTAATTTTATCCAAGATAAATTCTTGAATTTATTCTCTAATCTTCCTTTGAATTTCGATTCAACTAGTCGGAATTAGCGAACCTTACCGTAGTAATCATTGGTTTTAATTTCCCAATCCCAACCTATTCATCCTATGAAGTAAAACTGGTAATACTTCATATCTAACACCACGGTGTTATCGGTAAATTCAATTACCATTTCACGTTCAAATCTAATTAAAGATTTAACTACCGCCTGGAGCAAAACTGGTGGTACTCCATTCTCGACCATTTCAATCTAATTAAAGATTCATTAAAACTCCACTTAGTTTTAATAGTTAACTGGGTTAAAGAATCCGTGTCATTTAAAACACAGTTCACGATAAACCCAAAATCACATTCATTAATTATCGGGTTAAAGAACGAGTGTTGTTTAAAACACTGTTCAAGATAAACCCAAAAATCAATTCAATTCCAATTAAATATTATTTAATTGGTACACTTCATTAAATCTAAATAAAAAGATTTAATCTTTTCTCAACAGGGTTCAAGAACAGTGTTATTGAAGACACCATTCACGACAAACCCAAATCACATTTGATATTCAATATAAGGCTCTGAATAGAAAATATATCGGCTTATATTCAATATCAAATTCTACGATTAACAAATGTCGTATTGGAAATAACGATATAAATATATATCTTTCAAATTTCCATAACAACATCCGTATAATCACGAATTCCAACATCGAAATATTCCAAAGACAATTTCGATTCAAATCCACTCCAATGCAATCATTGGATATTCTGGTTATTTTCAAAACCCTTTTTAAATTCAATTTATTTATAAAAAAATAAATAGAATTATAATTCTAGTTCAAAACCAGTTCATTTCGATAAAAATCTATTTTTATCTTTTCAAATATGGAGTTTTTCATCCCAAATCTTCACAAATCATTTCTTATGATTTTACACAAATTATTACTATTTTTAATAATTTTATCAAGGCCCGTACAGTCGATTTCCACCAATGGCCATCGAACTGCACGTATAGCGACCTTTTTCCAATTTGATTTGGACATAATTCCAAATCCAACCGTTAGATTTCTAATTTATCACATTCGTTAGAAAGCTCTTTTCGATACGAACCCAACGGTTCCGGTTTTAGGAGAATCCGACGGTCGGATCTCCCGTAATGTCCGTTTGAAATAAATGGTCGAAATTCACGAACTGCCGCGGCGCGGCGCGTTCTATTCAGGCCATTATATTATATATATATATATATATAATATATATAATATATATATCGTCGATTTCTATTTAAAACGAATTATATAAATAGTTTTAAATTCGTTTCAAAAGCAATTTCAACTTCCATTTCAATTCAAATCGAAATTGAATTCTTCTTTATAAATTCGTTTTAAAATTCATTCTTATTCAATTCAAATTTCAATTCAATTTGAATTCGTTTTCAATTCAATTCATTTCGAAATCGTTTTCAATTCAATTCATTTCGAAATCGTTTTCCAATTCAATTCCTTTCGAAATGAATAAAATCGATATAAATATCGTTTACGTCAAAATGGCGTCAATCTAATCAACACGGCTTCATAAATTTCTATTTTCAAATATTCTATTTCAAATATTTCTTTTTCAAAATAGTTGTTATTATCAAAATATTTCGTTCAACACATGACCAATCTCAATGGATGAGTACTGTCCACACATGAACCTTTATTTTATATTATTCTTTATTTTCTAAATTGGAATGAGGCCCAATCAATCACCATATAATGTTAATTATATGGATTTTCAGACAACACATGTATATAATAGCAACGACAAATAATCGACCATCAACCAAAGTGCACTACACTGTATAAGCATCAAATATAGATATCTAACGCTTATAACAGCCTGTCGATCAATCGATCGACATATTTAATCAATCAGGATGAGTGAACTTCAAATTTCATCCCAACACCCGTGTGGGGTTTCAAACAATCAAACAAATATTTTATTCGTGCAGTTGGGCGATGTGTAAAATTTATCGTCCCAATCAATGTCCTTCAAATAGGTGTACATAAACAAACCGTCTGGTTTGTAAATGAATATTTATTTATTCACATTCACGTTAAAAATTTTATTTTTAACGATAAAACATTTTATTCCAATATATGAATTTCTATTCAGTTCATTCTTTAAATAAAATGATATTTTTATTTTTCTAACATATTTTAGAAAATTTCGGGGGCATAACGGCACGATACTAGAAACGGGACAAGGCCTAGCCTTATCCCCGGTCTAGTGAAGGCCCACGCCATTCACACATCATCAAATCAATTTATTTCACCACACAATTCAATTTCAATCAAATAATCTAACTAATTTTTGCAATCAAACAAACAAGTCCATGGTCTGTGGACGATTGTGTCGGGTGCTACTAAGCACCGTCTGCATCCTAGCATATTTATATATAACTAGAAAAAGAAAATGAAAGGTGAGAAATTCTCACCTTGAGGATCCACTCCGCCATTCTGTTTCTGAATTTCTAACCAGTCTGGGTTTGCTCGAATTTCCTACTTCATTTTCACGCTGTTCATATTAAAATCACATTTTTAATATGATGATCACGTACTCCAAAAATCGCATTTTTTTTCCCTTATCCTTTCTATATTTTTATTTCAAGGTTATACCGATAAAGAATTACATTTTTGCTGAAGTAAAAATCACATCCTTGTTTCTATGTGGCATATTTAAAAATCACATTTTTACAGCGAAGTCATTCAAATAAAAACCTCACTTTTATACAAAGGGATTTCATATTTTTATAATGCTATTATACAAATAAAAATCATGGTTTTATGTCGCTATATATAACTCTAAAAATAATCCTTTGTATGACTATACAAAATAACTTCATGCAAGGAAATTTTTATCTTCATGCAACGAAAAATCTCATCTTGATGCAATGAAATATCACTTCTTGATGCAAGGGAAAATCACTTCTTTATGTAAAGGAAAATCATTTTTTTTTTGTATGTTAAAGATCATATTTTTTTATATGTGTTATTTATAACGAAAAATAACCTTTATATTCAAAGCTGTAATATATATACAAATGATATTGTTATTCCAATGTTTTATATAACCAAAACTAGGTTTTTAAACAACAAAATATATATAATTTTATATTTTTAAAACAATATTTTCCCTATTATAAAACTGATTTTATTTTTGAACAAACTGAATATTTTTTTTTTAAACAAACCTAATTTAAAATAGAAACAAAAATAAAAAGGGAAAGAAACTACCTTTCTTCTTTGTTCGTTCAGGCATCCAGGTAGCCGAACTAAAACTGTAACCCACTTCGAACCTAGGGTTTGAAATCTGCACCACCTACACAGCGTCGGAGGAGGGATGAACTTCAGCACCGGAGTCAGACGAGGCCAGGGGGAAGCAGCGTCGGCGGCTGGACCACGGGCTGGAGGCGGCGGTTCGATCTAGGTTAGGGCTTCAGAGGGGGTTGGCTGTGGTTTCTCGAACGGAGAGAAAAAAAGGGGAGGGTGGAGGAGAAAGGAGGCGTGGATGGAAGGGGGCAGCGTCGGTGGGACCACAGCGGTGGCGTGCAGGCGAGGGGAGGGGCTGAAGAAGTCGGGCGACGGCGGATTCTGGCTTCCGTCGTTCTTTTGGGGTTTTTTTTTATATAAGTTGAGCTTTGACCGAGTCAGAAGGGAGAGGGTGTGAGGGAGTGTTTATATAATTAATTTAATTAATTTAATTTTCAATTTAAAAAGTTGACTTTTCCTTTTTAACCCCAAACGAGGTCCAACGACTGTCGTCCCTAGCGTATTACCCTCATTCCGAACACAATGGTATATGTTTCGTAAGCCAATTCGACTGTTTCGTCCAGTTTTTATCAAATTTATAATATAAATCCTTATATATTCAATTTAGACGTACATTTTAAATTACCGGGGTCACATACTGTCTCTAAAAATTCCAGAAAAATATTTTCTAGCTTCGTATTGACGATACGGTCCTAACAAAACTAGTTTCGTCGAATTCTGAGACCGTTGGAAAAATGGCCAATTTCCAGTCGATTAAAATCAACTGAAACTGGTCAAACGCGTTTTCCTTTGCCACGCTCACATATTGATTCAGAAAATTATGAAATTTGGAATCTAGCAATAATTTGACCCTGCGGATCCAACAAAAGTGGTTTCGTCGAAATCCGAGGTCATTTGCAAAATGTCCATTTTTAAGGGCCTGAATTCCATAGCGACTATTCAGAATTTTCAATTGGACATAACTTTTTATTCCCACTATGAAATCTCGATTTTTCGGATTCGTTGGAAAGATATTATCAATTAGATCCTAATGTTTTTGGTTTCACTAAAATCCGGATTGTTTTGCACCCGGTACATTCAATTGAAATTTGAAATCGAATTATCGAACTACCGCGCCATTTTCAATTCTATTTATAATTATATATAAATATTTATATTCTAACGACTACGTATACAATATATACGTTCGAATCCTATTCAAAATAAATTTCTCGTCGATTTTATTTAAAATAATTCATTTTAAATAATCAAAATTCGCTAAAATTGCCAAAATAAAAATTTTAAACTGGCCCAGATTTTCGGGTTGTTACATTTTTATTATATACCTAGCGTTGAAACAAAAATGTGATCTTTTATATGTATGAAGCAATATAAAAATGTGATCTTTTATATGTATGAAGCAATATAAAAATGTGGTATCAGAGCTTTGGTTTACAGAGCTCGGAGAACAAGACACGTTAGAACCGAATGAAAGAATTCATCAGAGATTGGATTAGTAATATCTAATGAGAATGACTCGTTAGAGATGGGATCAGTAGTATCCTAGAATGAGCCGGAAGAGTGTTGTTTTTCAAATAAAAATGAAAATAAACTTTGTTTTGAAAATTTAAATCAATTATTCGTATTTGAATATTATTTTTATATTGATTTGGACAATCAGGTATATAAAGATTTTGCGTATACGTCTGATCTGCATGTATTTGAAGTCTTAATATACTGGATAGATATAGAATCACACTCTAATCGTCCGGGGATGATTCTGATAATGCTGCAACATTATCCGTATTTCTGTTCGAGTTTCGAAAGTGGGATTTCTATATGATTCCAATTGACTAGTGTGAGAACCAAAATTAGATAGGGCTTACTGTTGTGATTGGGCATCAAAAATCTGATTCTTGGACTATGTATCAAAGTTATGAATTTGAAAAGCTAATCAACTAATTGATTGGGCCTCAATCCAAGTTGGAAAATAAAATATATTCATGTGTTGAATAAAAGAAAATTCATGTGTTGAATAAAATATATATTCATGTGTTGAATAAAAGAAAATTCATGTGTTGAAGAAAATATATTCATGTGTTGAATAAAATATATATTCATGTGTTGAATAAAAGAAAATTCATGTGTTGAAGAAAATATATTCATGTGTTGAATAAAAGAAAATTCATGTGTTGAATAAAATATATATTCATATGTTGAATAAAAGAAAATTCATGTGTTGAAGAAAATATTCATGTGTTGAATAAAAGAAAATTCATGTGTTGAAGAAAATATTCATAAAAGAAAATTCATGTGTTAAATAAAATATTCATGTGTTGAATAAAAGAAAATTCATGTGTTGAAGAAAATATCCATATGTTAAATAAAAGAAAATTCATGTGTTGAAGAACATATTCATTTGTTGAATAAAATAACGAAGTTATTGAAATATATAAAGCTGTGTTGATTTGGTATGCGCCATTTTGACGTGAACGATATCTATATCAATTTTATTCATTTTTATAATGAATATCGAAAAGGAATTGATTTCAAAATATAATATTTTGAAAATACTATCATTTATATATCGATGATATGGAATATTCAGTTTTGATTTGGAATTGAATATGAAGTTGAAATCGTTTTGAAAACGAATTTAAAACGATTTATAAAATATGCTTTAAAAGGAAATCGATGAAATATAATATATATATATATATATTAGATATATTATATGGCCTGAATAGAACGCGCCGCGCTGCGGCAATTCACGAATTTCGACCATTGACTTTGAATGGACATTACGGGAGATCCGATCGTCGGATTCTCTAAAACCGGAACCCTTGGGTTCGTATCGACAAGAGATTTCCAGCGAATATTAGAGATTTGAAATCTAACGGTTGGTTTTGGAATTATGTCCAAATCAAAATAGGAAAAGGTCGCGGTAAGTGCAGTTCGATGACCGTTTATGGAAATCGACTGTACCGGCCTTGATAAAATTATTAAAAATATTAATAATTTGTGTAAAATCAAAAGAAGTGATTTGGAAAGAATTGGGATGAAAAATTCCATATTTGAAAAGATAAAAATAGATTTTTATCGAAACGAACTAGTTTTGAACTAGAATTATAATCCCATTTATTTTTAAAATAAATAAAGTGGATTTGAAATGGTTTTAAAAATAATCAGAATTTCCAATATATGGATTGGAATGGATTTGAATCGAAATTATCTTCGGAATATTTCGATATTGGATTCCATGATTATACGGACATTGTGGAGGAATTTGGAAGATATATATATCGTTATTCCAATACGATATTTGTTGATTTCAGAATTTGATATTGAATATAAGACGATATATTTTCTATTCAGAGCCTTGTATTTAATATCGAATTGGATTTGGGGTTTGTCGAGAACTGTGTTTAAATGACAATAGTTCTTTAACCCAGTTAAAGTAGGATTAATTTCCAGAAATTTGAACAATCAATAAGGAAAGAATTGGGATTGAAACCAATTGGAATTTAAATAAATCTCTAATTATATGGTGAATGAATAAATGGCAATTGAATTTAACAAAATATGTGATGTGATTAAACCAAATTTACTTGGTTGTTGATATTCATGATTTTGATTGATTGATTGTTTGGATTGTGCTCGACCAGTTTATGAGCAAAATATGCTTTTACATTTAGGATTGGGTTGGGTAGAAATGCTGCTATGCTAACGCCTTGTGAAACACTTCACTATTTGACTATGAGGTGTTAGCGAAGATGTGGAGTTCATTTTAAATTCAATGAATGATTTTGAAATGATATTTTTCTTAAGTGAAAAGAAATGTATTCTCGATTTTGGACAGGGAATGTTTTATAAAAAATGTTTTATAAAACAGAAAGGATTTCGAGGGCTAAAACCCGATGATTTCGAAATGATTTGGAAATGGATTATGGTTTTACATTGTAGTTCATCACATATTCGATTAGTTACTATTAATGATGTATCTGTTTGGTGGCGGAGAATTTATTCTCTTGCGTAACACCCTTCTTTGAGACGTACGAGCTCAAAGGTTATGTGATTAATAGTGATTAAGCATATGTGTGAATTGCTGATATGAAGTACTATATTTTGAAAGTACTTGTGATTATTATGTTGTGAAATGATTTTCCCTACTTTGGGATATGAAATGATTTGGTATGTGGCTAGAGATTCGAGTAACCCAGACGACTAAAAGTATGGGTGAGATGGGCGGTGTATGCTTCCATGTGTGGGAGGTGCATCGTCGGTGTAGCCGGCTCCATAGTGGGAGGTGCACATATATATATATATATATATATCGAGTTGCTTAGGTGCATGCCTTTGCCTTGTCTAGGGGGAGCCAAATATTTGGTTGCGTACTAGTTTGTATGCATTGTTATGTTTTGGAATTCACATTTCCAAATGATTTGATTTGAGATCCCGAAGTGAAATCTATGTTGTTATAGAAAGTTAGATATGTATTTCAAATGATTTGAAATGGAAGTCTGGAAATAAAGTCCAAAGGAATAATTTTTGTGAATTGAATTGGATTTGGCAAATCTAAGTATGGTGATTAATCTAAACGGATAGATTGGGATATTGCATGTTGATTGATGCATAGTAGATCCATATATGTATATTGATGTTTTTTATACACTGGCATTCATGGGGGTAAACCCGTTTCGCATTAGCTGCGTGGTCCTATGATTTGCCTTATTATAAAGATTTATAACTTTTTAGAGTTTCTCACACCAGTCCCATGACTGACCTGTAGTTTGTTTTTCCCTTGCAAACTCGGGTGCACCTATTTGCCACACTAACAGTCGAGTAGTTTATTTTGCAGATATATAAGCAAGATTCTGGATCGAAGCTTAAACCTGTGTCCAAAGCATTGTTAGTCTTCCGCTGTGTAGTTTATATTTCCGCTGTGCAGTGTATTACATTTATGTAAATTTATCTTCCGCTGTGTATTATTTTCGATACACTCTGATATATTCTGCACTCTGATGTAACATTATTATGATGTTTATAGAAGTCTTCTGTTATTTGTTCTGATGTATTGTATCCCCAGAGTTAGCGTATACGGGATTCAAACGGTCTTGGTCGATTTAGCGATCGATTAGGCCCGGGTGAAATCCGTATCGTTACAGCTGCTTTTAAATTCGTTTTCAAAACGATTTCAACTTCATATTCAATTTCAAATCAAAATTGAATATTCCATATCATCGATATATAAATGATAGTATTTTCAAAATATTATATTTTGAAAATACTATCATTTATATATCGTTGATATGGAATATTCAATTTTGATTTGAAATTGAATATTAAGTTGAAATCGTTTTGAAACGAATATAAAACGTATTGTAATAACCTGGAAATCTAAGCCAATTTAAATTTTTTATTTTGGCAATTTTGATGAATTTTGAGTATTTAAAATGAATCATTTTAAATAATAACAACGAGAAATTTATTTTGAATAGACATTAGAACGTATATATTTATATAGATCGACGTTAGAATATAAAAAATTTATATTAATTATAAAATGAATTGAAAATGGCGCGGTAGTTTGAAAATTCGATTTCAAATTTCGAATGACTGTACAGGATTCAAAATAAACCGGATTTTAGCGGGACCAAAAATATTAGGATCTATTTGAAAATATCTTTCCAACGAATCCAAAAAAATCAAAATTTCATAGCGGGGATAAATAGTTATGCCCAGTTGAAAATTCAGAATAGTCGCTATGGAAATTTTGGCCCTTAAAAATGGAAATTTTGCAAACGACCTCGGTTTTCGACAAACCACTTTTGTTGGATCCGGGATGTCAAGTTATTGCTAGATTCCAAAATTCGCAATTTTCTGAATCAATAGGTGAGCGTGGCGAAGTTAAACGTGTTTTGACAGTTTCGGTCAATTTCGATCGAACAGAAAATGGCCATTTTTCAAATGTTCTCGGAATTTGACGAAACTAGTTTTCTTAGAACCGTATCGTCAATACAAAGCTAGAAAATATTTTTTGAGAATTTTTAGAGTCCGTATGTGGCCCCAGTAAATTGAAATGTGCGTTCAAATTCAATATATAGATTTATATTTTGATTTTGACAGAAACTGATCATAACGATCGAATTGGCCTTCGTGACATATCCCATTGTTTTCGTAATGAGGGTAATTAGCTAGGAACGACAGTCGGTGGGTTTGATTTCGGGTTCAAAATAAAAACTAACTTTTGGAGAATAAAATAATTATATAAAGTCAAAACCCATATCCTCTCCTAATCAAGTCAACGCCCCCTCCCCCCCCCCCAGGGTTACTTTTCATGATCGAAACAGAAAAAGAAAAAGAAAAAAAACCTCGATCTCACGCGATGCCTCCTCCACCGGCCACCGCGGCCTACCGGCGCCACACCCCACCTCCGGCGAACTCCTTCACCTCCTCTCCGGCCTCCACACGACCGCCCTCTCTCCCCCTTCGATTTAAAACACATACCCTAGCCAGAAAATCCGCCACCGCAGGATCCGCCGCACCCACCCCCGTATGTGGCCATCCGACGAACTTTGACGCACCCCCCTCCTCCGAAAGCAATAGTAAGTTTTCAGATTTTTAATTATATAAAATTCTGATTTTTCATGTATATAAATTCTGATTTTCATGTATACAAATTCTGATTTTTATTTATAAAGTAAGATTTTTATATAGAAAAGGGCGAGATTTTTATACAGAAAAAGGCGAGATTCTTATATAGAGAAAGGATAGATTTTTACCATGAAGAAAGAGGAGATTTTTAAATATACGATAGCGATGTAAAGGTGTGATTCTTATTTATACCATAACATGGTAAAAATATGATTTTTATATAATAGGGAATATAAAAATATGATTTTTCTATACTATAGAATATAAAAATGTGATTTTTATATGAGTGGCGATATAAAAATATAATCTTTATTAGAAGAAGAACGATATAAAAATATAATTTTTATTATGAAGTTAGCATGATAAAAATATGATCTTTATTATATGATCACCGTTATAAAAATAGAATTCTTATCTATATAGTAGCGGTATAAAAATAGAATTCTTATCTATATAGTAGTGGTATAAAAATAGAATTTTTATCTATATAGTAGCAGTATAAAAATGTGATTTTTATCCATATAGCGTACTTATAAAACTGTGATTTTTATATACATAGCAACAATATAAAGATGCAATTTTTATATATGTAGTGGATACGGACAACGAAATTGATAAAAGGCAAGCACGACGAAGATTTTCTACATATGAAGAGTCGCGGAGTTGGGTTTAGCTCTTGGTGAGAACTCCTCACTCTTAATTTATTTTATTTCTAGTTGAAATATATACTAGGATGCAGACGGTGCTTAGCAGCACCCGACACCCATTGTCCACAGACCATGGATGACTTGTTTGTTTGATTGATGTGTTGTGAAAGTTGATTGTGTGATGTGGAATGAAATAAAATATTTTATAGTTAAAAATATAATTTTTTTACATGTATATAAAATAAATATTCATTTACAAATCGAACGATTTGTTTATGTACACCCATTTGAAGGATATTGATTGGGACGATAAATTTTACACATCGCCTAACTGCACAAATAAAAATCTGTGTTTGTTGATGGAAACCCCACACGGGTATTGGGATGATATTTAACGTACACTAATCCCGATTGTTTAGTTGTATGTCAATCGATAGGTTGACAGACTGTGTAAGCATTAATTTTTTTTATATTTAATGCTTATGCAGTTGTGTGGTGCACTTTGGAAGGTGGTTGATTATTTATCATTGCTATTATATACATGTGTTGTATAGAATCCATATAAATAACATTATATGGTAATTGAGTGGGTCTCATTCCAATTTAGAAAATAAATTATATTCATGTGTTGAATAAACAAAATAGTCATGTGTTGACAATACTCATGTGTTGAGAATATTCATGTGTTGAAACTATTCATTTGTTGAACTAAATATTTATACAATAAAATTCACATTTTTATTGTAAGAAAGAAATAATAGAAAATTCATATGTTGAATAAAATATACATTTATGTGTTGAATAAAAGAAAATTCATGTGTTGAATAAAATATATATTCATGTGTTGAATAAAAGAAAATTCATGCGTTGAAGGAAATATTCATTTGTTGAATAGAAATACGAAGTTATTGGAATATATAAAGCCGTGTTGATTAGATATGTGCCATTTTGACGTGAGCGATATCTATATCGATTCTATTCATTTTTCTAATGAATATCGAAAAGGAATTGATTTCAAAATACAATATTTTGAAAATACTATCATTTATATATCGATGATATGGAATATTCGATTTTGATTTGAAATTGAATATGAAGTTGAAATCGTTTAGAAAACAAATTTAAAACGATTTATAAAATACGTTTTAAAAGGAAATCAACGAAATATATATAATATTATATATATATATATAATGGCCTGAATAGAACGTGTCGCGCTGCGGCAGTTCACGAATTTCGACCATTGACTTCGAATGGAAGTTACGGGAGATCCGACCGTCGGATTCTCCTAAAACCGGGACTGTTGGGTTCGTATCGAAAAGAGCTTTCTAAGAAATATTAGAGATGTGAAATCTAACAGTTGGATTTGGAATTATTTCCAAATCAAATTTGGAAAAGGTCGCTGTAAGTGCAGTTCGATGGCCGTTGATGGAAATGGACTGTACGGGCCTTGATAAAATTATTAAAAATATCAATAATTAGTGTAAAATCATAAGAAATGATTTGGAAAGAATTGGGATGAAAAACTCCAAATTTGAAAAGATAAAAATAGATTTTATCAAAATGAACTAGTTTTGAACTAGAATTATAATCCATTTATTTTAAAAATAAATAAATTGGATTTGAAATGGTTTTAAAAATAACCAGAATTTCCGATATATAAATTGGAAATGGATTTGAATCGAAATTGTCTTTGGAATATTTCGATGTTGAATTTCGTGATTATACAGATATTGTTACGGAAATTTGAAAGATATATTTATGTCGTTATTTCCAATACTATATTTGTTGGTCGTAGAATTTGATAATGAATATGAGCCGATATATTTTCTATTCAGAGTCTTGTATTTAATATCAAATGGGATTTGGGTTTGTCGTGAATGGTGTCTTCATTAACACTGTTCTTAAACCTTGTTGAGAAAAAGATTAAATCTTTTTATTTAGATTTAATGAAGTATACCAATTAAATGGTATTTAATTGGAATTGAATTTGAATTGATTTTTGGGTTTATCGTGAACGGTGTTTTAAATAACACTTGTTCTTTAACCCGATAATTAATGGAATGTGAATTGGGTTTATCGTGAACTGTGTTTTAACGACATTCGTTCTTTAACTCGATTTACAGTGAAATGTGATTTGGTATTTATAAATCTTTTGTTAAGATTTAAAGGAGATTTTCCAAAGTAAAGTTTTCCAATTCAATAAAATAAATTGGAATGGAATGGAATTCGATTTGGAAATGATCGAAGTGAATTTCTGTGGAGGAAGACAACTAATATATCTGGAATTTAAAAGGCTTTGCCGTTATTCCATTTATATTATTAGTCGGATATGGAAGTTTATATCGATTATATATATATCGATTTGTTTTCCATGAAAATTCCATTGTTAATGGAATGTGATTTTGGGTTTATCGTGAACCGTGTTTTAAATGACATTGGTTCTTTAACCCAGTTAAAGACAGGATATGGTTTCCCAAGTTAAACAATCATTAATATTGATTTTTGGGAAGATTAAAACCAAATGGAGTTTTAATGAATCTTTCATTAGATTGAAATGATCGAGAATGGAGTATCACCAGTTTTGCTCCAGGAGATAGTTAAATCTTTAAATAGATTTGAACATGAAATGGTAATTGAATTTACCGATGACACCGTGGTGTTAGATATGAAGTATTACCAGTTTTACTTCATGGGATGAATAGGTTGGGATTGGGAAATTAAAACAAATGATTACTTCGGTAAGGTTCGTTAATCCCGACTAGTTTGGATAAACCATAATTTGGTTTGAATTGATATTCAAAGGAAGATTAAAGAATAAATTTAAAGAATTTATCTTTGATAGAATTAATGGGAACCTTTCCCAAAGTATAAGGATATTTGAACAAAAGAATATTCTGAATTGGAATGAGGCGTATGTTGTGTTTTTGTAACACTTGTTTATTATATATGCGAGTTATTCAGAAAGACCGGGTTTATCCCATTCTGAATAACTGATTCGACGATGTGTCGAGGATGAAGATGGTGGTCGAAGACCGGAGGTCTTCACATCATTTGCATAATTACTGATGATCTTGATTGGGCTGTACACCCAAGAGAAGGGAATCAGTTGGTGATCGTCCAGACGTACTTGGAGATCGATGGATATGCGAGGTACAAGGTGCCTCCGGTTTCGTTCAGACCCAGAATGGACTTGTAAATTGACCTTGTGTCTGACATTGGATATCATTCTGTGTGGTTGATGGATATTGGTTGCATGGAGTGGTTTGCCTGTGTGGCATGCTAAGATGCAAATGATCAAGGCTTTTGTTGAAAAGCAAAGTCTTGTGGTTGATGATCAAAGCACGGCCTATGTGGCATAGCTTTGTGTATAACGTTAATTCGCGAGCCTCACACCCCGGTTGTGAACCAGAAATGGGAAAGGACATAAGGGAGGGCATGGGTTTCCTTCTAGCTAGGGTGGTGTCAGTGACCTACCAGCCCTGACATTTATATTATTTTCACCTGTGTGGTTGTTGGATTGCGAGGCGCCTCGAATATATCGGTGACTATGTGGAGTCGATGGAGTCATAGGACTCATTTACGCCCCAAAGGGCGGGGAAACGCAGTGTTCACGCATTTTAATCCACATTGGTGGACCGGCTCTAACGATCCAAAGGCTTGACTGAGTACTTGCCTGAGGGACGGGCTAGAGCATCTCGAATTTGGTGAGGACAATCCCTTTCCTCGGTTCACAGAAGGAAATCCAACTTCCGATACGTGACATTGGCGGTTTTGATTGTAAAACTAGTATTGGCGACATGATATATGGTACCCATGCCGTATAGGACTGATACATTTATATTTGAAGTTGTTTTATACACTATGCACTCATAATAGTATCAAATGATTTGTTTTAAACGTGCCAAGCATGTTTAGCTATTATAAGGGAAAACCCTATCCTCCGGCTTGCGTTGCATTGTGTGATGGGACATGGGTCTTATAATAACTTCATTTTTCCAAAAAGTATTGCGCTGTTTTGTTATATGCACTGGTATTCTTGGGAGGAAACCCGTTCCGTGTTATACGGCGTGGTTCCTTGATATATCTGATTTAAAGTAAAGTTTTAAATAACTGTTTTAGTTCTCACACCAGTCACATGACTGACCTGGATTTTATTGTTTTAACCTAAACTCTAGGTGCCCTTATTTTGACACGGGCAGCTAGTAGTTTTGGTTTTGCAGATTTATATTCACAGGATCCTGATTTACAGCTGGAACGATATTCGGAAAGCTCTGTATCCGTATATCTCCTTCAGTTGTGTTTTGTATTTTTTTTCCGCTGCTATGTAATGTAATTTAAATCTCTAATATTTTCTGTGTAATATTTATTTATACTCTGTTATATTCTTGTATTGTGATGGAATTGTGGTAATAAGCAATGAAATGTTCTTCTGTTCGCTTTCCGATTTGTCGTGTTCTCAAAACAATCAGGGGTTACGAACGGTCTTGGTCGGTTTAGCGATCGATTCAGATCGAGCGAAATTTCTTGTTGTCACACAAATTACCCAAGATCTTAAAATTTCCTTATATAATCCAAAATTTATTTCACGTATTTTTCCAAGTTCCAGAATTAAAATTCCAAATTTTAATTTAATTTCAGATTTAGCTCATCTGAATTATATATCTCATACGAATTATAATCTGGCTTGATTATAATAACAACCAACGTATCCAATATATATTATAATAATTCCAATATGTATATATACACACTTTTTAATATCGAAATATATTTGGGTAAAATTATTTCATCTACCCTCCTTTCAAAAACATACTGTGTCGGTTTATCATATTCTAGCGTTTGGAAACTCCTATCGATCTTGTGGTGCCCTACCCTCGACCAGAATTCATAAGCCACTCAACCAATAGATCTCACAATATAAATCTGTTTTATATCAAATAAAAATACGTGCTCATATATAAACCCTCAAACTAAATCTAGGATATTACCAAACCCATCTCTATTGAGTTACACCTCATAGCCAAGATAATCACTTAACCTGGCTCTGATACCACTGTAACGACCCAGGGATTTTCGACCTTGAAAATCAACACAAAACACCATGTCGACTACTCAAATATCGGAAATACCAGATCATTAATATAAAGAAGTTAGAGGGTGAGAAATAGCAAGAAAGAAATTTAGAATAGAAGAAGAACACAATTGAACAGAATCAGATTTAACACAAATCTCACAGCGAAATGAATAAAATATATTATATAATATAACCTTTGAAATAAAAACTTATATTTGTATATATACATACCATTTCAGAGCACAACTCATAACATCACAGCGGAAATAAACTCTGTATATAACTAACGTTGAAGCCCCCTGCTCCACGCTCCTCCAAGTATATCTGAAAAATCCCGACTACTTGACTGCCCGTATAAATTTGGGCACCCAAGAGTTTAGGGTAAAACAAAACAAAATAAACTCTGGGTCAGTCATGGGACTGTTGTGAGTAAACTCCAAACATTTCGGTTTAACTTTTCAAAATCCTTTTCGAAAGAAAAGACAATCATAAGACCGATCCACACATAAACACGAATGGTTTTTACCTTACGATAACCTAAATCGTTTTTGAAATCAATAATATTCTGATATTATAATAGTGTCTAAATACAAATAAATAACAATTTAGCAGAACGCTTGCATCTCACGCTCCACATATATAATATACAACCAAAAACCACGGGCTCTTATTGGAGATTGGATTCTGACTATGACAAGATATGGAACCACCTGCCGATAGTGTATCTCTAGAGAGGAATACACTAGGTTCAACAAGAACATCTTGCAACCCGGCCACACATGACTGACCACTCATTTCTCTTGAGTGTATCGAATTTATTGTCACCTACGGTTGCTAGCAACATAACCGTTCCCAGGAGAACAAAAGCGAAAAGAAGTAACAAATATGAGTATTCGCTAGATGGTGACAATACACCCCAATGGGAGCGACCCATATAGCCATGCTACCTGCCCGATTTTTGTCATTTCCCAGTTGATGAGGCTTGAGGTCATAACATATCTTTTGATAGATCACACCTTCATTTACTTTAAATGCCACATCGTCATACCCGCAAATCACAAACTGATTTCCACAGAAATACCACGGGTATAAAGCTAAGAGAAATGAATTCCTCTGCCACCAAACGTGGATACATTTGAAGAGATTAACTTACGTGATTTATTAGATATACTCTGTCAAACATTCATCTATATACATTGTCCTAGGACTGGACAAACCAAAGGCACTTTTCTATAAACAAAATAGCCCTTGCATAACTCCATCTTCAATTTCCTTTATCATATTATATTCGCAACGCTCATGCCTATATAGAGTGGTTTTCAGATAATAGATCTAACCCCGATCTCTCCGTATTGACAACAGAGAACTGGTCAAAAACTTTGATATCCGGTGATTTTACTATCAAAGGAAAACATATAAACAAGCAACGATTATATTTCCAAATGGAAATCCTACCGATCAATCATCAATCAACATTGACCCCCTTTAAATAGATTTATCATTTTATTTCCCCAATTCCCTACTTCCCATATTTTTGCAAGTATTTCTCAAAACCCGTTTTGCCTCACCCGATCCCTGGAAAACGTTTCCATTTATTTTAAACTATTTATTTCCTATATTAAGAGAATATCTCCTTTTAAACATTGGGAATTAATTTCGTATGTTTACAACTTTTATTTTCTATATTTAGAAAAAATTTGTTATTAACTCTGGAAAAGCATTTCCAATTATCACTTCTAAACTTCTCGTTATTCCAAATCATTACAATTTCTATACTTAGAAAAACATCTCTAATTTAACCAATCTCGCCACCGAACCTTAACCATTCTCAGTTAATCATGAAGTCAATCAAGTTAGGGTATAATTACCTCTCAGACCTTGACTGAGCATCACTTTCAACTTCAAAACAGGTAAGTTCACCATTTCAAATCTTTAACGGTCATTACTCATGCAACTCTCGGATTCAATTTAAGAGCCCACTTTCTTTACAAAAAACATTGATTATAACGATAACATTATAATTCTTGTTTCTGAAATTTTTATTTTCAAATAAATAATTAAATAGATAAATAAATAAATAATAAATAGATCTTGATAAAACTGGAAAGTAAATAGTACATTCCTTAATTCAATATAATCGAATTTCAACTTATAACTTTCTTTCAAATGGTCTATATTCGATGAACATTCCGAACTTTGGAATAAACTTACCATTTCAAGTCAACACATTTACTTTTGAATTTATTACTCTCAACATTTAACATTTCCCCTTTGACACTATTCTAATTTTCAAAGCGTTTACTTTTAAAACCGTTGTTCACTTTATAAAGTGAATATTGTTCTTTTATGGAAAACTTGACCATTATACCAATCAAATATTGAATTTTATTTAAAATACCATTACATGTTCAAATCCTGTTTATCAAGTTATTTTATAAATTCATATTTATATCTCACTTTATAAATTCCATTTATAAATCAGTTTCTTATTAATTATATATCAAGTTTAAACTTCATCTCGCTTACATATTCTATTGTAAATTATTGGTTTTAAACCAATATTAATATTCTATACATCTTCACTTTATATAATATAATTTTTCTAAAATAAATTATCTTAATAACATTCGACATTTGTCGAATTATAATTACAAACCTTTATAGCTTTATTCAACCCTAATCACATTTCGAACCTTGAAATGAATTCAACCATTTCCTTTTTCCTTTTTAATAAATTCATTTCCTAAATTTCTCATTTCAAACTATTTAATAATAGTCATTTTACTCTATTTATAAATACCATTTATAAATCAATTTACTTGTTTTTATATAATTAAAACAAGTCACTATATTCTAGAGCTAATCGAAATTCCATTTCTATTTTAAAATAGAAATTCCTTTTTTTTAAGCCCCGATTTCTTTCCAAATATAATCGAATGTATTTTTCGGTAATTAAATACCAATTTTTTCAGGTAGATGTTGCTCAAACACCCAAACACTCAATAATCATACCAGATTATTTATCACATCATATAATGCAATATATGAAAAACAACAATATAATTGTTGAGGAATCAAGTTGGATCCCTCCAACCTGTTTCCCTGCATCCACAGATGTTAATCACAATAATAGCACTGATTTCAATTCAATATGAAATATTATAATAAATGAGATCAATATTTTACTAACGGTTTATATATAAATATAACTGTATCTCAAAATTTAAACAATCAATAAGCAATTCATCCAAACAATCATCATACACAACATTCAATCATTTTTATCGATATTAAGTTATAAAAATATAGAACTGGGCAGAGTTAGTGAGCTTACTCACCTTTGTCGTTAATCATTAAATAACGATTAATGTTTTTTGTTGATTCAATCGAGTGTTTTATTTTATTTGAAATTGTAATGACCTCTGAACCTCTCCAAACCCACTCCATTGCGTAGCCTATGACCATATGATTCCAACGTGACAAGCCGTTTGAAATCCTGATGTCGTATGGAATAGATATTAAATTAACAAGTTAATACCTTATTTTATTAATCAAAAACTTAAATTTAATCCTAACCGGGCCTTACCAATTTTAATTCAGCCCATATCATGCTTAGCATCCGAAATCCGCATATAATCCGGTGTACTTCATCCTATACTTCTAGAAGCCGCAAGTCCTTCTGTATTCCCATCATCCAAATTTCCTAGATCAGTTTTTCATTTCCACTCCCAAATTTTATACCCGTAAGCACCTTTTACCTTTTTTTTTTCTAATCTGGGCCTCACACACCAAGCCCATCACGAACAAAAAAACCCCGACATGTACTTGTATGGTATCCCCTTCTTCACCATTCCATAAACATGTGCTATATGCCATCCCTCCATTTCCAATAAATTCAAGCACCTAGCCTCCCTTATCTTTCCATCCCTCAATATCTGACTACTCACGTTATCTCCCTCTACAGATTCGTTTTCTTCTCCGACCAGTTGCCGACAAACTTCTCCCCTCAAATGAATCCGCGACTCAACGAACCTGCAGCTCCCCATGATAAAGTACGCGATAGATTTTTTTCACCTAGCCTCGCCAACATTTTCCAACTGAGGCGCCTTGTAACGACCCTCCTTTTTGTCTGATTCTTGCCGGTAATTAAACCGACTCAAACCGTTCAAAAAGACGAATTGTTATGGGTGCATACATATTTTGAACAAAATAACATAATTTTTCATTGCGAAATACAATGTTACATCAGAGTTACATGAATATCAGAGTTACAACATAAACGTATACAGCGGAAGAAAGAAAATATACTCTCAGCGGAAGATCAAAATGATACAACAGAAGCTTCAACTCTACCGTGGACTCCAACTCAGAAAGTGCTCCGAACCATGCTCCAACGAACTAAAACTGCAAAGCTAAACTACTGGCTGCCCGTGTGAAAATTAATGGGCACCCAGAGTTTAGAAAGGAACAATAAACTCCAGGTCAGTCGTGGGACTGGTGTGAGAACTCAAAAACAGTTGTTATTTAGGATTCATTTTAAAGTTGGGAAATTCACCGGATCATGCCGCTAACGCGAAACGAATTTACTCCATGTGAAACACCCGTGCATATAAATGCGCAATGACTTTTGAAAATGAAGCTATCATAAGCTCGTCCCACATCACACAATGCAAGCGCACACCAGATGAGCGAGTTTTATCTTATGATAACCAAACATGCTTTCATACATAAAAATCCTCTTTCAAAAACATAATACATATATATAATGTGGAAAAAATTTCGCAAATAAATGTTTTAATCCTAGACGGCATAATACCCCATAATATTATGTCGCCATATATATATGCAATCAAAATCGTATGGCTCGTATTGGAGATTTGGGTTTCCAACTTGATGATTCCTGGCACGAAAGATCAATCGGAACACAATAGAAATGTAATCAAGGGTTTTTCATCCAGACGCGGACACCAATACAAATCGCGAGGTAGATCAACGGTTTTCGACCAGACGCGGCCCCCCGAACATACCCTATTCCATAAGTCATAAGTGGTTTCCCACTGCTGCAGTGGTCATCATCAATTCATATATATACAAAACCTAACCGCCAGTTTCTCATCATCCGGGGTGTGAGGTTTGTCGATGTCATGTCATACACAAAGCTATGCTTCGATAAGCCATTCTTCGATCATCACCATCTCGTTTCATAACTCAAGTATGCCACATTGACAATTCACGACATATCACTGATTTTCAATCAATGCATACCCTCTAAGTTTATATGTGTGACGGCAAGGAATTTCGCTCGGTCCCAACCAGTCGCTAAACCGATCCAGGCCGTTCGAAACGCCTTATCGTTTGAGAACACGACAAAACAGAACGCATACAGAAGAACATTTCATTGTATATTACAACAATGCATCAGATTACAAGAATATACAGAGTATAAACGAATATTACACAGAAATATCAAAGATTTAAATTACATTTAAATACATCGCAGCGGAAAATAATACAATACACAACTAGAAGGAGATATACGGATACAAAGCTTTCCGGATATCGTTCCAGCTGTAAACCAGGATCCTGTGAATATAAATCTGCAAAACCCAAAACTACTAGCTGCCCGTGTCAAAATAAGGGCACCCAGAGTTTAGGTTAAAACAATAAACTCCAGGTCAGTCATGTGACTGGTGTGAGAACTAAAACAGTTATTAATCTTTATTTTAAATCATTAGGTAAATCAAGGGACCACGCCGTATAACACGGAACGGGTTTCCTCCCAAGAATACCAGTGCATAAAACAAACAGCGCAATGCTAAATAAAGAAAAATGAAGCTGTTATAAGACCCAGGTCCCATCACACAATGCAACGCAGCCGAGGATAGGGTTTTCCCTTATAACAGCCAAAGAATGCTTGATACGTTTTAAAACAAATCATTTGATGCTATAATAAGTGCATAGTGTATAAAACACTTCAAATCATAAGTATCAATCATAGGCGGCATGGGTACCATATATCATGTCGCCATACTAGTTTTACAATTAAAACCGCAATACACGTATTGGAAATTGGGTTATCATTTATGGTATGAACCGAGGCTAGGGGCAAGATCCTCTACCGATTTGTGACTCTCTAGCCCGAGCCACCGGAACAGCCGCAACTGCCCCTTGGATCGTCAGGGCCGGTCCACCGATGTGGATTATAGTGCCTGAACGATGCGTTTCCCCGCCCTTTGGGGCGTAAGCCTGGCCCGTCAGCCGACCAGAAGCATCGGCCGAAACCGATATCACGAGGCGCCTCGCTTTTCAGCAAGTAATAATAAGTAACATCCACATGAGTCAAACTCGTCAGCCAGTTCAAGCACTGACGCCACTCATAACTAGAAAGAAACGCATGTCCTCCCTGATGTCCGTCTCCCGTTTTTGATTCATACCGGGTGTGATACTCGCGAATCAACGTTACACAAAGCTACGCCACAAAGGCCGTGCTTCGATCATCACCACAAGACTCTGCTTTTCAACAGAAGCCTTGATCATTTGCATCTTAGCATGCCACACAGGCAATTCACTCCATGCGATTGATATCCATCAATATATAACCCCTGAGCTCGTACGTCTCAGAGAAGGGCGTTAAGCAAGAGAATAAATTCTCCGCCGCCAAACAGATATATATTTAATAGAGATCAATCACACGGACTAAAATCCAATGTCAGACACACAGTCCATTTACAAGTCCGTTCTGGGTCTGAACGAAACCGGAGGCACCTAGTACCCCGCATATCCATCGATCTCCAAGTACGTCTGGACGATCACTAACTGTTTCCATCTTCTTGGGTGTACAACCCAATCAAGATCATCAGTAATTACCCAAACGACGTGAAGACCTCCGGTCTTCGACCATCGTCTTCATCTTCGACTTATCGTCGTATCAGTTATTCAGAATGGGATAAACCCGGTCTTTCCGAATAACTCGCGTATATTTAAATAAGTGTTACACAAACACAACATACGCCTCATTCCAATTCATTAGTCACTAACCGTAAATTAATCAAGAGAATAATTCCCCAAATATTAACCCCGAAGGCCGAAACCAACATCAGATCAATATCCAGAAAACCATTCTGCTTGGCCAACCGACAGTTAGTTTCTAAATTTCACATTCATAGGGAAATGTTCCCATTAATTTTATCAAAGATAAATTCTTGAATTTATTCTTTAATCCATTTTTGAATATCAATTCAAACTAGTCGGGATTAGCGAACCTTACCGAAGTAATCATTTGTTTTAATTTCCCAATCCCAACCTATTCATCCCATGAAGTAAAACTGGCTTTACTTCATATCTAACACCACGGTGTTATCGGTAAATTCAATTACCATTTCACGTTCAAATCTAATTAAAGATTTAACTATCGCCTGGAGCAAAACTGGTGATACTCCATTTCGATTATTTCAATCTAATTAAAGATTCATTAAAACTCCACTTAGTTTTAATCTTTGACTGGGTTAAAGAATCAGTGTCATTTAAAAACACGGTTCACGATAAACCCAAAATCACATTCATTAATCGTCGGGTTAAAGAACGAGTGTTATTTAAAACACTGTCCACGATAAACCCAAAAATCAATATCGATTCAATTCCAATTAAATGTTATTTAATTGGTACACTTCATTAAATCTAAATAAAAAGATTTAATCATTTCTCAACTGGGTTCAAGAACAGTGTTAGTGAAGACACCATTCACGACAAACCCAAATCACATTCATTAATTATCGGGTTAAAGAACAAGTGTTATTTAAAACACTGTTCACGATAAACCCAAAAATCAATATCAATTCAATTCCAATTAAATATTATTTAATTGGTACACTTCATTAAATCTAAATAAAAAGATTTAATCCTTTCTCAACTGGGTTCAAGAACAGTGTTAGTGAAGACACCATTCACGACAAACCCAAATCACATTTGATATTCAATATAAGGCTCTGAATAGAAAATATATCGGCTTATATTCAATATCAAATTCTACGATTAACAAATGTCGTATTGGAAATAACGATATAAATATATATCTTTCAAATTTCCGTAACAACATCCGTATAATCACAAATTCCAACATCGAAATATTCCGAAGACAATTTCGATTCAAATCCACTCCAATGCAATCATTGGAAATTTTGGTCATTTTCAAAACCCTTTTCAAATTCAATTTATTTATTTAAAAATAAATAGAATTATAATTCTAGTTCAAAACTAGTTCATTTTGATAAAAATCTATTTTTATCCTTTCAAATATGGAGTTTTTCATCCCAATTCTTTCTAAATCATTTCTTATGATTTTACACAAATTATTACTATTTTTAATAATTTTATCAAGGCCCGTACAGTCGATTTCCATCAATGGCCATCGAACTGCACTTACAGCGACCTTTTTCAAATTTGATTTGGACATAATTCCAAATCCAACCGTTAGATTTCAAATTTCTAATATTCGTTAGAAAGCTCTTTTCGATACGAACCCAACGGTTCCGGTTTTAGGAGAATCCGACGGTCGGATCTCCCGTAATGTCCGTTTGAAATCAATGGTCGAAATTCGCGAACTGCCGCGGCGCGGCGCGTTCTATTCAGGCCATTATATTATATATATAATATATATAATATATATTTCGTCGATTTCTATTCAAAACGAATTATATAAATAGTTTTGAGTTCGTTTCAAAAATCCATTTCAACTTCCATTTCAATTCAAAGCAAAATTGAATTCTTCTTTATAGATTCGTTTCAAAACTCATTTCTATTCAATTCAAATTTCAATTCAATTTGAATTCATATTCAATTCAATTCATTACGAAATCGTTTTCAATTCAATTCATTTCGAAATCGTTTTCAATTCAATTCATTTCGAAATCGTTTTCAATTCATTTCATTTCGAAAACGTTTTCAATTCATTTCATTTCGAAAACGTTTTCAATTCATTTCATTTCGAAATCGTTTTCAATTCAATTCATTTCGAAATCGTTTTCAATTCAATTCATTTCGAAATCGTTTTCAATTCATTTCATTTCGAAAACGTTTTCAATTCAATTCATTTCGAAATCGTTTTCAATTCAATTCATTTCGAAATGAATAAAATCGATATAAATATCGTTCACGTCAAAATGGCGTCAATCTAATCAACACGGCTTCATAAATTTCTATTTTCAAAATAGTTGTTATTATCAAAATATTTCGTTCAACACATGACCAATCTCAATGAATGAGTACTGTCAACACATGAACTTTTATTTTATAATATTATTTATTTTTCAAATTGGAATGAGGCCCAATCAATTACCATATAAAGTTAATTATATGGATTTTCATACATCACATGTATATAATAGCATTGAAAAATAATCAACCATCAACCAAAGTGCACTACACTGTATAAGCATCAAATATAAATATCTAACGCTTATAACAGCCTGTCAATCAATCGATCGACATATTTAATCAATCAGGATGAGTGAACTGCATATTTCATCCTAACACCCGTGTGGGGTTTCAAACAATCAAACACAGATTTTTATTCGTGCAGTTGGGCGATGTGTAAAATTTATCGACCCAATCAATGTCCTTCAAATAGGTGTACATAAACAAACCGTCTGGTTTGCAAATGAATATTTTATTTATTCACATCACGTTAAAAATTATATTTTTAACGACAAAACATTTTATTTCAACATATGAATTTCTATTCAATTCATTCTTTAAATAAAATGATATTTTTATTTTTCTAACATATTTTAGAAAATTTCGGCGGCATAACGGCACGATACTAGAAACGGGACGAGGCCTAGCCTTATCCCCGGTCTAGTGAAGGCCCACGCCATTCACACATCAATCAAATCAATCTCATTATGCAAACCACAAAATTTGGAGTAAGAGTCTAACCTAGCCTTACTCCTTCGCCTTATAACGGCGCACGTCTAATCCTAACCAATTTATCGATTCGATTTTTCACACCACAAACCACATTCAAACCAATATCGCAATCAATAACCAAACAGCCAAACAAACAAGTCCATGGTCTGTGGACGATTGTGTCGGGTGCTACTAAACACCGTCTGCATCCTAGTATATATATATAACTAGAAAATAAATTTGAAAGGTGAGAAATTCTCACATATAGCTATCCAAGCATCTTGACTTTTCTTTTAGAGAAATCTTCTTCGTTCCCGCCTTTTTGTTACCTTCGTTGTCCGCTTTCACTACCTATGTAAAAATCGAATTTTTACTTCGCTATTCAATATATAAAAATCCTATTTTTCTATCGAAGTTCAATATATAAAAATTCTATTTTTCTATCGAAGTTCAATATATAAAAATTCTATTTTTCTATCGAAGTTCAATATATAAAAATTCTATTTTTCTATCGAAGTTCAATATATAAAAATTCTATTTTTCTATCGAAGTTCAATATATAAAAATTCCCTTTTTTCTATCGAAGTTCAATATATAAAAATTCCCTTTTTCTATTTCGAAAACAAATGCAAAATTCCTTTTAAAAACAAAGCTAACTTCATTTTCAAAACCAATGTATGTATTTTATTTTCAGAACAATGTTTATATTTCTATATTTTTTCTAATTAAAAATCTATTCTTTCTAATCAAAAATCTATTCTTTCTCCTTTCAAAGACAATGCAAATTTTCCTATTTCAAAACAATGTTGTAAATATATTTTATAAACCTATGCTATTTATATATTTTAAAACAACCCTATATATTTAATTTAAAATAATCATATTTATTTTTAAAACAATGCCTATCTTTATTTTTTAAAATAATAGGATTTTATATTTAAAACAATAGGATTTTACATTTATTTTCAAAACAATAACATTATATTTTTAAAACAATTTGATTTCAATATAAGAATCTGAAAATAAACAATTTGATTTAAATAAAAAAAATAAAATAAGAAAAAAAAAAACAGCTCACTGTTTCACTGTAACCGCTCAGACCCGTGAACTCACTGTCGATTTCCTTCAGCAACTACACTCGCGCCCCTAGGCGGCTTCAGGCCCATCGACCTCCACCGCCATGCGCGCCTTGACGCGCTCCACCACCGCCCCGAGCCACTCCAAATCCGGTCAACCCCCTTGCCAGAAAAACCCTTGCGAACATCGATTCTTTCGAGCTCGGTTCCTCCCAATACCCACAACCAGAAATCATCATCACCATATAAAACTAAAGCTCGTGAGGTGCTCTTGAATCTTCACTTTAAAAGTTTCGAAAATTTCTTTGGGGATTGAAAGTTTTTAATTAATCTTTCGCGGAGCTTTTAGGCCATCGAACAAAGGATGGCGGCTCGTTGTTCTGAGTAGCCGATTAGGGTTTTGGGCTGGGCCCTTTTATAGAAAATTATATTTTATTTAATATTATTTTAATTTGGAAAATACTTGTTTATCGTTACGAGCTCCAAATCCAATCCAACAACCATCGCCCCTAGCTAATTACCCTCATTCCGAATACGATGGGATACGTTTCGTAAGCTGATTCGACTGTTTCGATTTGTTTCCGTTGAATTTACATTTTAAATCACTATATTGAATTTTAAACGTACATTTCAAATTACCGGGGTCACATACTAACTAGAAAAATTCTAGAAAAATATTTTCTAGCTTCGTATTGACGATACGGTCCTAACAAAACTAGTTTCGTCGAATTCTGAGACCGTTTGAAAAATGGCCAATTTCCAGTCGATTAAAATCAACTGAAATGGTCAAAACACGTTTTCCTTTTCCACGCTCACATATTGATTCGAAAAATTATGAAATTTGAAATCTAGCAATAACTTTACACTGCGGACCCAACAAAAGTGGTTTCGTCGAAATCCGAGGTCGTTTGCAAAATTGCTATTTTTAAGGGCCTTATATATATAAAAATATATATAAATTCCACAGCGACTATTTCTAATTTTAAACTGGACATATCTTATCATTTCTAAAATGAAATCTCAGTTTGTTAACTTCGTTACAAAGATATAGTTATACAGATTCAAATATTTCTTGTTTCGTTCAATTCTGACTTATATTGAATTCTGTATATTCATTTGAAATTAGAAATCGAATTTTCGAACTACCGCGCCATTTTCAATTCTATTTATAATTATATATAAATATTTATATTCTAACGACGACGTATATAAATATATACGTCGAATTCTATTCAAAATAAATTTCACGTCGATATTATTTAAAATAATCTATTTTAAATATTCAAAATTCGCTAAAATTGCCAAAATAAAAATTTTAAACTGGCCCAGAATTTGCGGGTTGTTACAATCTCCCCCACTTAAAACTTTTCGTCCCCGAAAAGGAACAAAGTCGAAAGTGGTTTGATTAATCAACTCTACGATCGGTCAGGCTTCCATTCTCCAACTCTTTAGTTTCTGAGAATTTTCAAAATTTCAAAAATTTGGCTAACACCCTAAATTTCCGAAAAATTTCGCCATAACCTCCCCTGCACCGGGAGCATCGGGGAATTTCAAATAGCTTCCCCGGTCCTTCAGATCTCAAAAAGAAAAAGAAAAAGCCAAGCGGCTAGCCAATAGGCTCACAAAATCATCATCACCCAAACAAAACAGGAAATTATGTAGTAAACATGTACCTATTTGTCGGGCAAACAAATTTTATTCTCTGGCTCTAGCCTCCTTGCTATGACCTGTTCAATGATATACATGTATATGCAAGCAGATGCGACCAAATTCCAATACAATTCAATATTTGGTTAAATTAGGCAAAATGGTTAAAATTTAGCAAACAAATAAACAAACCACACAAACATCAATCAATTAGTGAATTAGAGTTTCAAATTCATAATTTTGATACATATACAGAAAATCATGTTTTGGTGCCAATTTACAACAAAGCGTTCTAACTATATTAGTATTGGTTCTCACACCAGTCTAATGGAAACATATAGAAATCACACCTTCGATACACGAAAATAAATACTGGTGATGGCGCGCCATCATCAGAATCATGTCCGGGCGACTAGAGTGTGACTCTATATCTATCCAGTATATTAAAATTTCGAATACACGCGGATCAGACGTATACGCAAAATCTATATATACTGGATTGTCCATATCAATATAAATAAAAAATCAAATACGAATAAGTGATTTAAATTTTCAAAACAAAAATTTGTTTTCATTTTCAAAAATATACTCTTCACACTCGTTCTAGGATACTACTGATCCCATCTCTAACGAGTCATTCTCGTTGGATATTACTAATCCAATTTCTGATGAATTCTTTCGTACGGTTCTAATGTGCCTTGTTCTCTGCTTTGTAAACCAAAGCTCTGATACCAACTGTGACGGCAAGGAATTTCGCTCGGTCCGAACCAGTCGCTAAACCGATCCAGGCCGTTCGAAACGCCTTATCGTTTGAGAACACGACAAAACAGAACGCATACAGAAGAACATTTCATTGTATATTACAACAATGCATCAGATTACAAGAATATACAGAGTATAAACGAATATTACACAGAAATATCAAAGATTTAAATTACATTTAAATACATCGCAGCGGAAAATAATACAATACACAACTAGAAGGAGATATACGGATACAAAGCTTTCCGGATATCGTTCCAGCTGTAAACCAGGATCCTGTGAATATAAATCTGCAAAACCCAAAACTACTAGCTGCCCGTGTCAAAATAAGGGCACCCAGAGTTTAGGTTAAAACAATAAACTCCAGGTCAGTCATGTGACTGGTGTGAGAACTAAAACAGTTATTAATCTTTATTTTAAATCATTAGGTAAATCAAGGGACCACGCCGTATAACACGGAACGGGTTTCCTCCCAAGAATACCAGTGCATAAAACAAACAGCGCAATGCTAAATAAAGAAAAATGAAGCTGTTATAAGACCCAGGTCCCATCACACAATGCAACGCAGCCGAGGATAGGGTTTTCCCTTATAACAACCAAAGAATGCTTGATACGTTTTAAAACAAATCATTTGATGCTATAATAAGTGCATAGTGTATAAAACACTTCAAATCATAAGTATCAATCATAGGCGGCATGGGTACCATATATCATGTCGCCATACTAGTTTTACAATTAAAACCGCAATACACGTATTGGAAATTGGGTTATCATTTATGGTATGAACCGAGGCTAGGGGCAAGATCCTCTACCGATTTGTGACTCTCTAGCCCGAGCCACCGGAACAGCCGCAACTGCCCCTTGGATCGTCAGGGCCGGTCCACCGATGTGGATTATAGTGCCTGAACGATGCGTTTCCCCGCCCTTTGGGGCGTAAGCCTGGCCCGTCAGCCGACCAGAAGCATCGGCCGAAACCGATATCACGAGGCGCCTCGCTTTTCAGCAAGTAATAATAAGTAACATCCACATGAGTCAAACTCGTCAGCCAGTTCAAGCACTGACGCCACTCATAACTAGAAAGAAACGCATGTCCTCCCTGATGTCCGTCTCCCGTTTTTGATTCATACCGGGTGTGATACTCGCGAATCAACGTTACACAAAGCTACGCCACAAAGGCCGTGCTTCGATCATCACCACAAGACTCTGCTTTTCAACAGAAGCCTTGATCATTTGCATCTTAGCATGCCACACAGGCAATTCACTCCATGCGATTGATATCCATCAATATATAACCCCTGAGCTCGTACGTCTCAGAGAAGGGCGTTAAGCAAGAGAATAAATTCTCCGCCGCCAAACAGATATATATTTAATAGAGATCAATCACACGGACTAAAATCCAATGTCAGACACACAGTCCATTTACAAGTCCGTTCTGGGTCTGAACGAAACCGGAGGCACCTAGTACCCCGCATATCCATCGATCTCCAAGTACGTCTGGACGATCACTAGCTGTTTCCATCTTCTTGGGTGTACAACCCAATCAAGATCATCAGTAATTACCCAAACGACGTGAAGACCTCCGGTCTTCGACCATCGTCTTCATCTTCGACTTATCGTCGTATCAGTTATTCAGAATGGGATAAACCCGGTCTTTCCGAATAACTCGCGTATATTTAAATAAGTGTTACACAAACACAACATACGCCTCATTCCAATTCATTAGTCACTAACCGTAAATTAATCAAGAGAATAATTCCCCAAATATTAACCCCGAAGGCCGAAACCAACATCAGATCAATATCCAGAAAACCATTCTGCTTGGCCAACCGACAGTTAGTTTCTAAATTTCACATTCATAGGGAAATGTTCCCATTAATTTTATCAAAGATAAATTCTTGAATTTATTCTTTAATCCATTTTTGAATATCAATTCAAACTAGTCGGGATTAGCGAACCTTACCGAAGTAATCATTTGTTTTAATTTCCCAATCCCAACCTATTCATCCCATGAAGTAAAACTGGCTTTACTTCATATCTAACACCACGGTGTTATCGGTAAATTCAATTACCATTTCACGTTCAAATCTAATTAAAGATTTAACTATCGCCTGGAGCAAAACTGGTGATACTCCATTTCGATTATTTCAATCTAATTAAAGATTCATTAAAACTCCACTTAGTTTTAATCTTTGACTGGGTTAAAGAATCAGTGTCATTTAAAAACACGGTTCACGATAAACCCAAAATCACATTCATTAATCGTCGGGTTAAAGAACGAGTGTTATTTAAAACACTGTCCACGATAAACCCAAAAATCAATATCGATTCAATTCCAATTAAATGTTATTTAATTGGTACACTTCATTAAATCTAAATAAAAAGATTTAATCATTTCTCAACTGGGTTCAAGAACAGTGTTAGTGAAGACACCATTCACGACAAACCCAAATCACATTCATTAATTATCGGGTTAAAGAACAAGTGTTATTTAAAACACTGTTCACGATAAACCCAAAAATCAATATCAATTCAATTCCAATTAAATATTATTTAATTGGTACACTTCATTAAATCTAAATAAAAAGATTTAATCCTTTCTCAACTGGGTTCAAGAACAGTGTTAGTGAAGACACCATTCACGACAAACCCAAATCACATTTGATATTCAATATAAGGCTCTGAATAGAAAATATATCGGCTTATATTCAATATCAAATTCTACGATTAACAAATGTCGTATTGGAAATAACGATATAAATATATATCTTTCAAATTTCCGTAACAACATCCGTATAATCACAAATTCCAACATCGAAATATTCCGAAGACAATTTCGATTCAAATCCACTCCAATGCAATCATTGGAAATTTTGGTCATTTTCAAAACCCTTTTCAAATTCAATTTATTTATTTAAAAATAAATAGAATTATAATTCTAGTTCAAAACTAGTTCATTTTGATAAAAATCTATTTTTATCCTTTCAAATATGGAGTTTTTCATCCCAATTCTTTCTAAATCATTTCTTATGATTTTACACAAATTATTACTATTTTTAATAATTTTATCAAGGCCCGTACAGTCGATTTCCATCAATGGCCATCGAACTGCACTTACAGCGACCTTTTTCAAATTTGATTTGGACATAATTCCAAATCCAACCGTTAGATTTCTAATTTCTAATATTCGTTAGAAATCTCTTTTCGATACGAACCCAACGGTTCCGGTTTTAGGAGAATCCGACGGTTGGATCTCCCGTAATGTCCGTTTGAAATCAATGGTCGAAATTCGCGAACTGCCGCGGCGCGGCGCGTTCTATTCAGGCCATTATATTATATATATAATATATATAATATATATTTCGTCGATTTCTATTCAAAACGAATTATATAAATAGTTTTGAGTTCGTTTCAAAAATCCATTTCAACTTCCATTTCAATTCAAAGCAAAATTGAATTCTTCTTTATAGATTCGTTTCAAAACTCATTTCTATTCAATTCAAATTTCAATTCAATTTGAATTCATATTCAATTCAATTCATTACGAAATCGTTTTCAATTCAATTCATTTCGAAATCGTTTTCAATTCAATTCATTTCGAAATCGTTTTCAATTCATTTCATTTCGAAAACGTTTTCAATTCATTTCATTTCGAAAACGTTTTCAATTCATTTCATTTCGAAATCGTTTTCAATTCAATTCATTTCGAAATCGTTTTCAATTCAATTCATTTCGAAATCGTTTTCAATTCATTTCATTTCGAAAACGTTTTCAATTCAATTCATTTCGAAATCGTTTTCAATTCAATTCATTTCGAAATGAATAAAATCGATATAAATATTGTTCACGTCAAAATGGCGTCAATCTAATCAACACGGCTTCATAAATTTCTATTTTCAAAATAGTTGTTATTATCAAAATATTTCGTTCAACACATGACCAATCTCAATGAATGAGTACTGTCAACACATGAACTTTTATTTTATAATATTATTTATTTTTCAAATTGGAATGAGGCCCAATCAATTACCATATAAAGTTAATTATATGGATTTTCATACATCACATGTATATAATAGCATTGAAAAATAATCAACCATCAACCAAAGTGCACTACACTGTATAAGCATCAAATATAAATATCTAACGCTTATAACAGCCTGTCAATCAATCGATCGACATATTTAATCAATCAGGATGAGTGAACTGCATATTTCATCCTAACACCCGTGTGGGGTTTCAAACAATCAAACACAGATTTTTATTCGTGCAGTTGGGCGATGTGTAAAATTTATCGACCCAATCAATGTCCTTCAAATAGGTGTACATAAACAAACCGTCTGGTTTGCAAATGAATATTTTATTTATTCACATCACGTTAAAAATTATATTTTTAACGACAAAACATTTTATTTCAACATATGAATTTCTATTCAATTCATTCTTTAAATAAAATGATATTTTTATTTTTCTAACATATTTTAGAAAATTTCGGCGGCATAACGGCACGATACTAGAAACGGGACGAGGCCTAGCCTTATCCCCGGTCTAGTGAAGGCCCACGCCATTCACACATCAATCAAATCAATCTCATTATGCAAACCACAAAATTTGGAGTAAGAGTCTAACCTAGCCTTACTCCTTCGCCTTATAACGGCGCACGTCTAATCCTAACCAATTTATCGATTCGATTTTTCACACCACAAACCACATTCAAACCAATATCGCAATCAATAACCAAACAGCCAAACAAACAAGTCCATGGTCTGTGGACGATTGTGTCGGGTGCTACTAAACACCGTCTGCATCCTAGTATATATATATAACTAGAAAATAAATTTGAAAGGTGAGAAATTCTCACATATAGCTATCCAAGCATCTTGACTTTTCTTTTAGAGAAATCTTCTTCGTTCCCGCCTTTTTGTTACCTTCGTTGTCCGCTTTCACTACCTATGTAAAAATCGAATTTTTACTTCGCTATTCAATATATAAAAATCCTATTTTTCTATCGAAGTTCAATATATAAAAATTCTATTTTTCTATCGAAGTTCAATATATAAAAATTCTATTTTTCTATCGAAGTTCAATATATAAAAATTCTATTTTTCTATCGAAGTTCAATATATAAAAATTCCCTTTTTTCTATCGAAGTTCAATATATAAAAATTCCCTTTTTCTATTTCGAAAACAAATGCAAAATTCCTTTTAAAAACAAAGCTAACTTCATTTTCAAAACCAATTTATGTATTTTATTTTCAGAACAATGTTTATATTTCTATATTTTTTCTAATTAAAAATCTATTCTTTCTAATCAAAAATCTATTCTTTCTCCTTTCAAAGACAATGCAAATTTTCCTATTTCAAAACAATGTTGTAAATATATTTTATAAACCTATGCTATTTATATATTTTAAAACAACCCTATATATTTAATTTAAAATAATCATATTTATTTTTAAAACAATGCCTATCTTTATTTTTTAAAATAATAGGATTTTATATTTAAAACAATAGGATTTTATATTTATTTTCAAAACAATAACATTATATTTTTAAAACAATTTGATTTCAATATAAGAATCTGAAAATAAACAATTTGATTTAAATAAAAAAAAAAAATAAGAAAAAAAAAACAGCTCACTGTTTCACTGTAACCGCTCAGACCCGTGAACTCACTGTCGATTTCCTTCAGCAACTACACTCGCGCCCCTAGGCGGCTTCAGGCCCATCGACCTCCACCGCCATGCGCGCCTTGACGCGCTCCACCACCGCCCCGAGCCACTCCAAATCCGGTCAACCCCCTTGCCAGAAAAACCCTTGCGAACATCGATTCTTTCGAGCTCGGTTCCTCCCAATACCCACAACCAGAAATCATCATCACCATATAAAACTAAAGCTCGTGAGGTGCTCTTGAATCTTCACTTTAAAAGTTTCGAAAATTTCTTTGGGGATTGAAAGTTTTTAATTAATCTTTCGCGGAGCTTTTAGGCCATCGAACAAAGGATGGCGGCTCGTTGTTCTGAGTAGCCGATTAGGGTTTTGGGCTGGGCCCTTTTATAGAAAATTATATTTTATTTAATATTATTTTAATTTGGAAAATACTTGTTTATCGTTACGAGCTCCAAATCCAATCCAACAACCATCGCCCCTAGCTAATTACCCTCATTCCGAATACGATGGGATACGTTTCGTAAGCTGATTCGACTTTTTCGATTTGTTTCCGTTGAATTTACATTTTAAATCACTATATTGAATTTTAAACGTACATTTCAAATTACCGGGGTCACATACTAACTAGAAAAATTCTAGAAAAATATTTTCTAGCTTCGTATTGACGATACGGTCCTAACAAAACTAGTTTCGTCGAATTCTGAGACCGTTTGAAAAATGGCCAATTTCCAGTCGATTAAAATCAACTGAAATGGTCAAAACACGTTTTCCTTTTCCACGCTCACATATTGATTCGAAAAATTATGAAATTTGAAATCTAGCAATAACTTTACACTGCGGACCCAACAAAAGTGGTTTCGTCGAAATCCGAGGTCGTTTGCAAAATTGCTATTTTTAAGGGCCTTATATATATAAAAATATATATAAATTCCACAGCGACTATTTCTAATTTTAAACTGGACATATCTTATCATTTCTAAAATGAAATCTCAGTTTGTTAACTTCGTTACAAAGATATAGTTATACAGATTCAAATATTTCTTGTTTCGTTCAATTCTGACTTATATTGAATTCTGTATATTCATTTGAAATTAGAAATCGAATTTTCGAACTACCGCGCCATTTTCAATTCTATTTATAATTATATATAAATATTTATATTCTAACGACGACGTATATAAATATATACGTCGAATTCTATTCAAAATAAATTTCACGTCGATATTATTTAAAATAATCTATTTTAAATATTCAAAATTCGCTAAAATTGCCAAAATAAAAATTTTAAACTGGCCCAGAATTTGCGGGTTGTTACAATATGACTTAGAGATAAGGAAAATATATTGCCACAAATCCGATATACATTAACGTAAATCAGTGTTATGTGGTCAATTTCAGTGTCAGACACACCATCCATACAAGTCCGTTATGGGACTGAACAGAACAACAACCCGAAAATAATTAAATATGTTCAGGTCTCATGTAACTCATACCTCGTATCGGTGGCCTACCTAACCGAGATATCAATCAACAATCAATCTAAACAAATTCAAATACTCCCGGTCTTCATTCGTCGTTTACCGAGTCTTGAATTGCTTCATAACGTCGAAATATTACTTGGAATGGTTTTCGAACATATACTCGATCCCGGTCTTTCCAAGTAATAAGCGTACTTTAAAATAGTAGCTATGGTTTACACGGGCTTTTCAATTCAAATCTCCTCCCAAATATTTATCAATTCATTTACGACTCAAGATTTGAATTATTTAAATTTCATTATCATCTCATTATCATCTTATCTCTTCTTTGAAGTCAAAGATTATACCTTCGCTTCAATTTCTTACCTTTAATTCCTTCAAATCAAAGATTTGATTAAATCCCGAATTATGATATAAATTTCCACAACTCCATCTAATTGGGTTCCAAGAATGATATTATTGAAGATACGATTCACGACAAAACCCAAATCAATTGATATTGAATTATAAGTTACACAGAAATTGTATCCACTTTTATTCGATATAAATTCTCAAAATCAACGAATACTATAAATGGAATAATGATATAATAATATCATCCAAATTCCTCAGATAGTACACGTTTACATTATGAAATTTTATCCCAAATAACGAATATTATTCCTATCCAACTTACTTCAATCCGGTTGAAACCCATATCTTAATTAGAAGATTTATTCAACTCTTTGACATTAGATCTGGATAGAAATACCATCTACTTATCTTCAATATTAATTTTTGTATCCAACTCATATTATAAGCGGAATAACGGTGAGTTACCTTTTAAATTCCTTAAATAATAAGAGTTTTCATCTACCAAATTAATATTAAACATCCGAAGATTTATCTCCAACCATATCCAAATTTTAAAAACCCGTTTTAATATTAATAAATCAATTTAAATTCCATATAAAGTATTTCCAATATTTTTGAACTTTTGAAAACATTCCACCAATCATTTAAAAATGATTACTTATAGTTCAGAAAATAGTTTGCTGGTTAAAAACTTCAAAATAGATTATTTTCTAAGGAAGCGTTACAATAGCATTCAAAAGTGTTACAAAAGCGTTACAAAACAGTTATCTTAACTATTTTGATCAAAATATCATTTATCTTAGCCAAAACTTAAATTTTACAATTCAAAACACCTTTTCATAATTTGTAATGATTTTACAAATTTTTTTTCCATATTTTTAAAACATTTAAAAATAGCTGTTTATAGTTATGGTCAACAATTGTTCTTACATCGATCTTTTCCAAAATGGTTTCAAACATAACTTGAAAATTATAACTCGAATTTAAAATCTTCTTTCACTCATTTGAAAGTTCTTGTTAATATAAATCAAATGTTTTTCGTTTCATGGAAATCCGATTTAGATTGCAAAAGTTATAAGCGTTTAAAGTTTGCATCTAAAATACGTAAATTGTCGTTATGCGACAAGCTCTATTTTTACCATAATAACCATTATTCTACGATACTTCAAAATATCTTAGAAAATCATTATATCCTTATATAACCCTTTTCAAATAATTTTGGATCTAAAATTCAACTTTCATAAATTACAATTCATTTCTGAATTCGAATAACTTCAAATTAACCTTCCCATTCGTCGGATCAGCTAGGGATAGCCATGGAGAGCAGGAAACTTCATTTCCAAACCCAAGCCTAGACACTATCCTCTCTGTCATCCTAGAACGTTCTGGTGTATATTCTATTATTAATATAAAGAGACATCGTTCATATTCAAATTTCAAAATCTCATTTCGAATTTAAATTGAAAATAATATATTTTACCAAAACTGGTTTCAGATAGATATAAAGATCGTTGTACAGAATCAATACATAATTCAAATCATTTCCAATCCTAATTCAGTATTTAAAAAGTTAATATTTAATTCAAAACTAACAATTTAAATATTATTTAATGATTAAATAAAATCGTATATAGGAAGGAGATTTTAAATCGATCACCCATATATTTCCACAACCACGGGGTGTGTGTGTGATATCACGCAATGCAATCATATTTATCCAAATGAACCATATGACCAGATGGATATGAATTCGTTCATCACAAACAAACTGTTTAACGGTGCACAAGCGTTGCGGTCAATAACGCTTACCAGTGTTTAGTGTATTATCTAACTACATGCGCATCCATTCACATAATAACATCCATCACACAATCATCATCAACAAATTTTAATTATCTCAGTTAATTATAATTAACTAATTTAAACAAATAATTTTAAATTAGAAGTTCTCACCTAACAACTCTCCAAATCTTCACGGTAGGCGAGCCTAGTTGAGTGAATCGTCGGACAGTATTTCGGCGCAACGTCTTCTTCACAAAAATATATATAATATAATTTACACTAATCTCTCTTTATATTATAAGAGGAGGAGGAGAATGACGAACTTTGGCAAGGTGGTGGTGGAAAAGAGGAAGACTTATGCCATTGAAACCATGGCCATAAGCTTTAAGAAGAAGAGAGAAAGAAAAGAAGTGAGAATGAATGAAAAAGTGGAAGGAAAGGGTGGTATTTATAAGGAAAAGAGGAGTAAGGAGAGAGTGACACATTATAGGACATGTGTATTACATGCATGGAATGTTGCATGCAAAATTACAAGTGTCTTAACACTTGTAAAAAGGAGAAGGAATGTGTTTTTGGTAGCATTTACCTTAAACGTTATGAAAACAAAGAGCAACGCATTATACTAATGCTATTAATTTATGTTATCTTTTGACAAATCCGATCGAATATAGTGTCAATAAATCCAAACTTATTAATAATCACTCTCATTTATAATTCAAGTAAAACTTATCATATAGCTTATCAAAATAAATAAAATAATAATTATTATTCTTGTAAAATCATAAAATAAATTATCCTTTACCAAATTCATATTTTTACAAATCAATATTATCAAAATCAGAAAATATCATTACTTAAACATAAATCTTATAATTATAATTTTCAAAATAAGTTTTCTTATAAAATCATAATAAATAAAACAAAATACTTATACAAAGTTAAAATTCATATTTAAACCTAATAAAATCAATTTATATTCATAAAATCTAAAATTAAATAAATAAAAATCCAAATCAAACATAGTTAAAATTCTGGGATGTTACACGCCTCAATCTCGTGAACGCAACGCTAACCACAATTCCACCCAGAACGACCCCATTCTTCGGCAAATTCTCGTCTTAGGCGGCTCTGTCATTTCCCAGCGAAGTCCCAATACTGGAAAATGGATATTATGTTGAAGAGGAAAAAGCAAGGGTAAGTATAAATATACAGTTTTCGTGATTTTACATAGAAGACTGAGGATAGAAATAATTTTCAAAGACCTCACTAACCATTAGAAACGTCAACTGAGTTGGTATTTTATCTTAAAGCAAAAAGAACGAAGACTGTATTTATAGAAGAAGGCAGCATGGCAAGCACAGAATAAACTACTTGGCAATCACGTACGTAGTCTAACAGGGTGGTCTGTTGTCTTTATACATAGGGTAGCTGATATCCTCTAAACTTAGGATGTCATTGTTCGTGATTTTGATGGTATAGGCTAGCTTGAAAATTGGTTTGCATATGAAAGGCTAGCTGGCGTACGAGACTTAGTAATGAAGGAAGGCGAAAATATATATTTATATAGTTATTTATTTGACTTACAATATAATGATATATACCGCTTGGCTTGCTGGTATGTACTTTTGTCATTAGAAATTTCCACGTTTTCACTTAGGCTAGCTGTTATTGATGTTGAAAGTATTTCTGTGGTGAAAATGGGTCCGTAGATACACAGTAGTTAAACAAGATGCATATACATCTCTATGCCCTTTTCTATTGTATAGCATGTGCATCAGTGCAATTGTAGCTTTTTATTTCTCTTCTTACCCAAGAGACGGTCAAGGAATTGTTAGAGGTGGCCATACCCTTCTCCCAACATGTGAAACAAACATATGAGGTTCACAGTTACGGTTTTATTTAACTGTAAAATGGCCATACCCTTACCTTTCTTCGGATATAAGGCGCTACACAGGAAGGGTTATGGTTGCTATACTAACTATCCTCCCTATCAACAATCTCAACTGATTCCATAAATTTTCATTTCACCATCAGATGAAGGAGCAACTGAATTAGTAGGATGAGGTGCTAGGTAAACAAAACGAGAGGATGCATTTGTTTTAATAATGCACTAAGTTTTCATTTTATACATGAGTATATATTTTTAAGTTTGAAAACCATTTTTGTTCTTTTTATTTTTCTTTAAGTTTAAGGTTTATTTTATTTCTCTTTAGTTTGCATACCATGCTACGTAAAGTTTCATTCATGATCGAGCTACTATGGACAAAAATAAAAGTACGATCATCTCACGCGATGTGCCAAGATTCCAGAAATATAATGAAATAGAAAAGTTAGCATATTTCGTGAAATACCATAATGCGGATGTAGAGTGTAAAATACTTCAAATAAAAAAGTTGCTTATTTTCTAAAATAAAAAATACAGAAATTTTTTATAAATTTAATTGATAATACATCCCGAAAATCTTGCCCAAATTCGAAACCGATATTTTATTTATATTTAAATAATCGTTATGGTCGATAAACAATTTCATAGCGACTATTTCGAAATTTGATTTGGACATAACTTACAATTTATAAATCGGAAATCTCAATTTTTCACTTTCATTAGAAAGATACAGCCGAACAGATTCGAACGTTTCTTGTTTCAAAGAAATCTGACTTATAACGAATCCTGTACACTCAGTTGAAGTTCAAACCATTGAATTACGAACTACCACGACGTTACGGGCTCGTTTATAATTATATTATAATTAATACGTTCAACGGTCGTTTATATATTTATATTCGTTACTCAAATCAAATTCTAAACTGAATTATTTCCTTGAGATTATCTAATCCACATAATATCGCCAACTCAACTATTTCTGACTATTTCAGAATTTAAATGTATTATCACAATATTTATATTTAATTCAAATCATTTATATTGCCAAATCAATATCCAAATAATTAAATTAATTAATTATTGATTGCTATAAATTCTGGGACGTTACACAAGAAGATGGAAAAGAGGAGAAAAAGGAGGCTAAGATCGATGAGACACAAAACAAGAAAGTGTGGCCCAAAAAAGAACAGAAAAAGAAAGGCAAAATGAATGAAAAAGCTTAAGGCAAGAAGAAATGTCATGGTTGTGGGAGCTTGGGTCATTTGGTTAAAGATTGCGGAAAAAGGAAGAATGCTTGCTTCCAATGTAGTGAGGTAGACACTATTATAGGGAGTGCCCGAAGAAGCAAGGACAGGGCCAAAGGGAAGGATCTTCTGGAGGGCAGGTGCATGCTTTCGAGGCTAGTATACTAGACAGAGGTAGGAAAGTTTATGTGGAAGGTTTGATTTCTCTTTCCGATCATCCTGTTAGGACTCTTTTCTATTCTGGCGCTTCACACTCTTTTATATATGATTCTGTGGTTGAGTCTCTGCACCTTATTACTAGTATTGTTTCTGATCCCATTATTGTCTCAAACTCCATTAGGGGCATGGCTCATTTGTCTATGATTTGTCGGGGTTTGAGGATATCTGTGTTGGGCGTCGAGTTTGAGTGTGACGCATATGTTCTTGGTTTTGTGGGTTATGCTCTGATTCTAAAGACGAATTGGCTAGCCATGTATGGTGCCATTCTAGACTATGAGAGGACGGTTGTTAGAATTTTGACTTGCCGAGGAAGGACTCTCGAGATTTCCTATGACCCAAAGGGGTCTATTATGCTCAGTTTCCTAGAATCACTTGATGCTTATGTCGATGATTTGCGATCTGTACCTGTTGTCTGTGAGTATCTGAATGTTTTTGAGGAGGTTAGGGGTTTACCTCCGAGGCACGAGATTGATTTTCATATATACTTGGTGGATAATGCAAAGCCAGTCACATTTCCTATGCACCACATAGCTCCTAGGGAAAGGAGGGAGCTTAGCAAGCAAGTAGGGGAGCTACTTGAGAAGGGTTTTATTAAGCAAAGCGTATCAGAATGGGTAGCTCCGGTCGTCTTTGTAGCTAAGGTAGAAGGCTCACTTCGCTTATGTGTGGATTACAGGGAGTTGAGCAATCTCACTAAGAAGATCAGGCACCCACTTCCGAGGATTGATGATCTGTTTGACTAGTTTGTTGGTGCATCTGTTTTCTCTCAATTAGACTTGGCCACTGGTTTTCATCAGTTGAGGGTGGCCGAGGACAATATAGACAAGACCGCTTTCAAAACTCCAGATGGTTTCTTTGAGTGGCTATTCATGCCTTTTGGGTTAACGAATGCACCCGCGTATTTTGTGGATCTGATGAGTAGGGTATTCTAGGAGTTTCTGAATAAGTTCGTTGTGGTCTTTGTAAGTGACATCTTGATCTTCTCGAACAGCAAGGAAGAGCATGCCCTACATTTAGTGGAGGTTTCGAGTACTCTCCGAGCGCACCAACTTAAGGCGAAATTCTCTAAATGTCACTTTTGGAGAGAGGAAGTAAGATTTCTAGGGCATGTGGTCTCTAAGGAAGCCCGCAAAAGTAGTTGCAGTTCAAGGTTGGAAGCTTCCAAAGAATGCAACGGAGGTGAGAAATTTTCTTGGTTTAGCGGGCTATTATAGGAAGCTTATCAAGGACTTTGCAAAGATATCATCCCCACTCACCAAGCTGACGAAGAAGAATCTGACCTTTTCTTGGAGCATTGACTGTGAAGATGCTTTCAGCGGTTAAAGAGGGCCCTGACAACAGCCCTAATCTTGAGTTTGCCTTATGGGAATAAAGTGTCCACAGTGTACACTGATGCATGTGGTACAGAGCTCGGTGCCGTCTTGATGCAAGAGGGAAGGGTAGTATGCCATGGTAGTAGAAAATTGAGAGTTCATGAGAAGAACTACCCTACCCATGATTTGTAGTTGGTTGCTATAGTATTTGGGCTTAATACTTGGCGACATTATTTTCTTGGAGAGAGATTCGAGTTGTACACGGATCATAAATCTCTCAAGTATTTGTTCTCGCAGAGGGATCTCAGCTTGAGACAGCAAAGATGGATAGAGTTCCTAGCGTCCTATGATTTTGAGATTACTTATACCCTTGGCAAGGGTAATGTGGCGGCTGACACATTGAGTAGGCAGAGGATAAATTTGAGTCCTCTATTCGTAGAGAGGCAGGGCTTTGGAGTACATATCGACCTTCGATTTTAGGCCATTTACGAATCTTACGCCTAGATTGTTGGCATCCTTAGAGGTGCGACCTACTCTCATGGAGCAGATAGGATCATCACAACGAGAGGACCCACAGATAACAGACATCTTTAAGAGGCTCAATAGAGGGGAGGCTTCTAATCACCTCAGTAGATATTCCACGGATGATAGAGGGTGGTTTCAACGGGATGGAAGGCTTTGTATTCCCCGACTTGGAAGTCTTTTGAATACAGTCCTTGAGGAAGCCCATCATTCTAGATGACTAACCATCCGAGCAGTGATAAGATGTAAGGAGATATAAAGATGGTTTTCTTTTGGGCTGGGATGAAAAAAGATGTAGCGGAGTTTGTCTCTCGATGTTTAGTTTGTTAGCAAGTTAAAGTAGAGCAGAGGAAACCTGGTTGTTTGTTCATCCTCTAGAGGTCCCATAGTGGAAGTGGGAGAGCTTCTCTATGAATTTCATCGATGGTTAGCCCAGATCGAGGAAATGCAACACTAGTATTTGGGTTACTATTGACAGGCTTACTAAGAGCGCTCATTTCGTTCCTATTAAGTAAGAGAATGATGGCATGGTTGGTATTAGTTTATCTTCGTGAGATAGTCCATTTACATGGAGTACCTTCTAGTATTATGAGTGAACGTGACCCCATCTTCACTAGTGAGTTCTGGAAGAGACTGTAAGAGGCATTAGGTACACAGTTATGTTTTAGCACCGCATATCACCTTCAAACTGATAGGTAAACTGGGGGAGGGGGCGAATAGAGTTTTTGAGGATCTTTTGAGGTTGTGTGTCCTAAACTTCGGAGGGACTTGGGAAGAGCATCTTCCATTGGTTGAGTTCGCCTACAACAACAGTTATCGGGCTAGTATAGGCATGGCACCCTTCGAGGCATTGTATGGACGACCTTGTAATTCATAGACTTGTTGGTGGGAGTTCATAGATAGGCTTCTACTTGGGCCCAAGATGATTAGAGAAACTTCAGAAAAGACTGATCTTATCCAAAGACACATGAAGATAGCTCAAGGCAGGCTAAAGTCCTACGCAAATAAGAGAAGGACAGATATTGAGTTTGAGGTAGGAGACTGGTTGTCATCAAAGTATCACCTTTGAGGAATGTGTTTCGCTTTGGATCTATAGGGAAATTGGCACCAAGGTTCGTAGGGCCATTTCCCATAGTGGAAAGGATAGGTCAAATGGCTTATAGGGTGAAGCTACTAGAGAGATCGGTGGGTGTTGATGATGTTTTCCATGTTTCTCATTTGCAGAAGTGTCTACATGATATAGTAGAGGTTATAGAGTCTAGCATGCTGAGGAAGTAGAGGTGGAACGGGAGGCAATAGTTAGAAGAGTTCCTACCCATTTATTTGGATCAGAGGTTAAGAAGCTTCGCAACTGAGAAGTCAAATTGAAGAAAGTTCAATGGGGAGAAGACCACAAAGATGAAACTTGGGAGACTGAAGACAAGATTCGCGCTTCATACCCTTTTCTTTTTAAGCATATGTTCTTAACTTCTTTTTCCTGCCTTTTTAGTACTTCTTTCTATCATTCGTATGTATCTTATCGACCGAATCTTCGACCGTTAGGTGGAAAACCCATGGATATAAACATGTGTTTGAAACATGTTATGTTTGATGGATGCAAGCAGATGCAAGTGTTTGCTTGGAGTTACTCATGGATGCATATGCACACACACTAGGCACTAGATCGGCCAATCACTTACATATTGCATATGGATGAAAATGATTGTATCATCATATGGGTGTTGCATTTGGATGGTCTATTATGCACACATATAGCGTTTATATGATATACTAGGATTATTTGCATACATTTTGGTTACATGGCACGTACATAAATTGCATTAAGGAGGTCAACTAAATCAGTAAACCGCTTGATTTCTCGCATTAGCGTAAGGACATATACTCACACTATTGCATATGTTCATACAAGCATTAGAAAAATCTTAAGAACAATGGATGCTTGTGGATGATGGATGTGTAAATGGTTGTGGTTGTTAAGATAATAACATTCTTCTCAACTAGGAGATTTGGAGGACGAAATCCTACAAGTAGAGGAGAATGTAACACCCCGTAAGTTTAAAGAACGTTAATAAACTAAAGAATACTTAATTAAATACTGGAAATTACGTAAAACGAACTGTACCATTTTGTTTTTCTCGGAATTCTACTTAAGACAGACTCCGAGTTATCATAAAACGGACATCGTATGAAGAAGATATTAAGGTTAGAAGTTTGTATACATATAAGAGAAATATATATATAAATAAATCAGCCCAGAATTTTCAAAACAATTCAAAATCGAAGCGGGAAGACCACGCAAAATTAAGCCCGTTGGGGGTCGACCCACACTCCAGGGAGGTCGACCCATGGCTCGACCCACTCAAGGGTGTGTTGAGCCCTGGGTCGACCCAACCCAGATCTTCCCAGGTTCATTTCCTGAACTTGGACTTGTTTCTGAGCAAGATTCATTGGTAGTAGGCTATATATAGGACATCATTTCTATTGTTTTTATTCACCTAAAACAATGGAGACAACGAGATGCTGCCCTAGCCTAGAATGAGTTAGCCTATTTTTCTTCGACAACGGCATATACGTATACAATAATCTCTACTGCAAATTCAACATATCATTCTCTGTTCTTTAGATCCACTCTCTGTGAGTTCATGTTACTTTTAGATATACACATTTAGCAAGTAATCCTAACATGTTTATGAATCTGGATCTAAACCTATGCCTGTTAAGAATATGATTCATGTCCGAAAAGTTTTATTATTACTTACACCTGATTTGTTGTTCAACTCTTATATGCCTATTTCTGATATGCCTATTTCTGTTACCATATGCATGTTCTGTTATTATGCCTATTTTTTCTCTTCTTCCTCTCCCATTCCCTTTTTATCTTTATGGCTATTCGAGCCTAGGCCGATATCGCTGAAATATGTGTACGAATGAAATTGGATCAAAGTGGGAATGATTGGGAATGACAATTTGGGGGCATAACTTGTACTATGAATCATGACTGTGATTTGGGGGCATAAACTATACTGTGAAATATGACTAAAATTTGGGGCATATCTTAGATTATGAATTATGACTTGTGGCTTGGGGCATATAAATCTGTTGGTTTAATTTAAAGATTAAGTGGAACATGTTAATTAAACTGTAAGTAACCTATGAAACATGTTGGGGGTTATGCATATTTGTTAACTTATAATACTTAACCTGTTAAATCTATGGAGGGGGTTATATACGCGTAAAACTGCTTATGTGTGGCTTGTTTAATCTATGGGCGAGGTTAAGTAAACATGTTGAATCTGTGGGGTTAAGTAAAATCTGTTAAGTCTATGGCAAGTTATACGAACCCGTTAAACTTAACCTTTGGAAATCCTAGTTGGTTGGGGATACAAGCCTAAGAGGTGGCTTGTGTCATTTGTTGTGTTGGACCCATACTAGTCAGTAACCCATTCTGGTATTAACAGGGGGACCCCGCACTAGGTAGAGGTAGGGGCACGCTTACTGATCTAATTATAAGTGGTTCATCTGGGAAGGGGTGTTCTGATGGCGCGTTCCGGCGGGGTCATGTGCATGCATGGGTCCGGCTTGCTTGGGAAAATAAGCCGCCATAACACCTGTAAATAGGTCTGTGTTGGTCGACATAGGGTATTTACGTGGTAGGGAGCCGATCGTTGGGGGTTGTAATTAGGGTACATCTAGTCCTATTTAGGTACTTGTTCTTTCTGTTTGGGGTAATACTCGTTATTTTTGTTTAGCTACCTGTTAATTCTGTTTGAGGTAAAACCCGTTACTAGAAGTACACCTATGTCTACCATTTATGTTTCTTTCGGGATCATTCTATTTCTGTTAATTAATTGGAAAACCCTTAATGCGGTATACTAGTATTGGTGTAGAGAAAGTAATTGAGAAGCATAGTTTATCTTGTTTATTTTGTATATCCTGTCTATCCTGTTTATACCTTTTATCTACTACAATAATCTCTCATTCGGTTTATTTACTGTCATGATAATTTTACTTATTTATATGCTAAAAGTAACTGGGCTCACCAGACTTTATGTTTGACCTGTTTTGTTTCCTCTCCTCTCTCTTCCTTCCCCCCCCCCCTCGGTTCTCAGGGTGGGAACGCTCAGGCTTGGCTAGGACTCTCTCTTCTGCTTTTGCTTGGATTGGGATTTGCTTCGATGTACGTTTTGACTTTTTGTCTACTTTTTTATGGATACTTATGGGACTATGGCTTTTTACTTCTATACTCTAATGGTTTTTAGCGCAAGACAGATGTTTTTATTTGATGTATTTTATTCCAGGATATCAATTTAATGCTGTAACTGGATTTTGAGACCATGTTGTTTTCTATTGAAAAATAAAGTTTTAAATTTTCATTGCTATTTTATATATTTGTCTTGTGATGTTCTGTTTCTGTTTACCTGCAATGCTTCACAGAACTTAATGCATTCTGTTAAAGAGTGACATTAACAAATGTGGGGTGTAACATAACAAATTTTGGAGTTTGATGCTTAATCTTCTTCATATCTTGCCTATCGGTTGGTAATATCCTATTCATAAGGAAATCTACCATGAGGGATATCCAACAACTAAATTGTCTGATTGTTCATCAAAGTAGTTTTGTTAGGTCATTTATCCATCCATTCATCCATTTGGACAATTCCACTCAATTATTCGTCTATCGGGTTACTAATGTCTAGTCTCATTCCCCACCCACCTGATATGCAATTGAATGGTCACTCTCTAAGAGAGGGACACTAGTCTCTTTATATGGGAAAATGCACTTATTATCATTATCCAAACTTAGGGGGGGTACTCCATTCATCGGAGGTGTAAATATTATCATTAGTACTATCCCCACTTACGGGATATGAAAATACGTAGCTTCTCTTCTTAAGGGCCTTTATTTGATTCGCCTTTTCCTTGTGTTTGGCTTTTACCTGTAATGACACTTCTATTTAAATTAAAAAAAAATTATTACAAGAAAAAGGACAAAGTTAGATCACTAATAAAAGTAATTATCTGAGATCGGAAACTTATCGTTTATATATAATCCCATGTTGTAGTGTCTCTTATTTTTCACTGGCCATTTTCCATCCCTTCTAAATAATTTTTCTTAATTTCTTGCCTTAGTTTCATTTTATCAAACCATGACATTGACTGGTTTTGTGTCCCTCTACCTTATGATAGGAACAATAATATTTTCCTTTGTTCGATTTTGAAGAACCTTCTACAAAGAAATTGGAACCTAGCTTTTCCGCCTTTTGACCTTGCTTCAAGCTTTTCTTCGTGTTAAGTATTTATTCCATATTGATGAATTTGTTGGCTCTACAATAAAAATCGTTCAAGCTTTCACATTCCAAAAGTGGGTTGTTATAGATAATCCTGATCGCATAGCTATTAGCTTCTCTCTATCTATCACCCCTTTTAGAGTGACTTGGTACGAAATTTCTTTAGATAGCGGTCAAGTGATTATTTTGTTCCCTGTTTAACACCGACTATGTCATAAATGTTGATTTCGGAGTTTTTTGTTCATGAAATTGTGTGTTAAAAGCAGTAGATTGTCTTCAAGATGTGATGATCGAGCCATGATAATGTCTGCACCATCTGTTGGCTTCGTTACAAAGAGTTATGAGGAATACTTTGCATCAAAGTGCCTTAGAAGTGTTATGAAAATCCATATTGCTCTCAAAAATGGTGAGGTGCTATTCGAGGTCTGTAGTCCCAACATACGGGAGTTGTGGCATTTCTATACCATATGGTACTTCATCCATCACTATCTTATTGGAAAAGGAGATTCCTTGTAATTTTCAACCCTCCCGAGACATTAAGTTTTCATTCTCTTCTAAATTGACCGCCTCTCTTAATGCTGGATTGTTTCTTCGCAAAACTAGACTATTTTGTAGATTTGACGGGGATATAATCTGGTTGTTAAACTCTCGAGGTGCCATCGTTCTTGATTCCAACTTATAGCGTCTTAATTTAGAGGATTTTTGGGCCAAGTCTTCCTCAATAAATCTCTTAGTGATATTAATCTGCGAATCTAAGTGTAGTACTTCCAATTCTCAACTTGTTCCTTTTGTTAAGGCTGAAGATCCCCCAATTTTCCATTTTGCTAAGTGGAATCTTGGAAGTATGTTATTTTCTGGAGCGAACCATATGTTGGGGCCTTATCTACAATTATTTGTCAATCTAATCATCCTTGATTAATTTTATAGAGCAACTTGTTATGATGAAATGAGAAATAAGGACGGAGGTTCAGCCCCTCCTTCTGGCGCCGAAATGTAAACGTTATTTTTTGTCAACACCAAAATGTGGATCTATGTTGGTATACTCAAGGAAATCTTGTCCCTTTAATCTTGTCTGAATTCACTGTTCCTAGATATCAAGATCCTAAGTCCAAAGATTATTTAATCTTCCTTCAAGGGGTGAGTATCAAGCTTATGAAACTTAAGGATCAATAGTTACCTTGAGACAGGGTTCCAACAGTCATTACCAATTGGAAGTTGAGTATGCATTAAGGGTAGTTAGGTGATTACTGAGAATGTTGAATTGAAGAGTGCTGTTATATAGAAGCACAACAGTATACGGCATAATATGCGAAATAGTAAGAATACAACAATTTATAGTGGTTCGGCTCGGGTTGAACCTACGTCCACTTTGAAGGCTTTGAGGATTTTATTCATGGTTGAGGTTACAAGGGAAATCCCCAATTTAATTTACAAATTAGTGTTTTGGCTCTTAGAATAGAATTCAAGATTTGAGAACGAAGATAGGTCCCCCAAAATGTGATCCTTGAGGTTTATTTATAGATAATTTGGGCTCCCTTAGTAGCAGTCCGGTAGGAAGCCCTCCTCTGCTTCAAGTCTCTGGTATCGACCCGCTTTTGTGGTCTCCAACATCGGCCTTCTTGACTTCAGTCGTGAGCCTTATTTTCTTAATGGTTTCTTTGTGCCTGTTTTCGATATCGACCTGCTTTCCTGCCTCTTGGTTTAGGTGCCGAAGTTATAGAAGCTTTTGTGCCGATTTAGTTGTCTTCTTTTCTTTATTTTTGATTTTGCCTTCAATGACTTTGGATTTTCGGTACCGGGTTCCACTTTGTTTGCTTATGCTAATGAAATCGTCCTTGCATACTGGTATCGATACCCTTTACTAGTAAAGATAGCTTCTTGTTGCTTTATCATATTGGTTTCTCGCTTTTCATTTTCCTTTATATGTTTGGCTTCGGTCTTGTGCCTTCATCCTTGGTATCTGGTATCAATCTTGTTGCTTTCCTTTCTTTTTGCTTGGTACCACCTCCCACGATATTGATTCCTAGCTTTGGCTTTGCCTTATTCATTCTCCTACTTTTAATATCAAACCATTATTTCCACCTTTAAGTATTTGGTTTCGTGTACCTTTGTCTAATGCTTCCATTGTTTTGGTATCGTCCTATGTTTTGACCTCAAATCCCTCTTTGTATCAATTCTTTGGGTATTGGCTTTATTAACTTGCCTCCCTATCTCTTGTTGACACTAAGCTGATTGCACATTGGCGTCGACACCATGTCTTCATTCTCTTGCATATTTTGTGTTGTTGCTTCTGTTCCTTTTGCTATTGGTGCCGACTTTTACTGGCCTCCTTTTGAACCATTTGCCATCGGTATCGGTGTTGGCTCTTCCTTAGCTCTTACTTTGGTGCCGACCTTTCTGGCCTGTTCTTTACACCTTTTGGTATCAGTATCGCTTATGTATCTTTCATCTTCTGCTTTTGATGTTGATATAGCCTTTCCTTCTTAGTTTTGGTCTTATTTCCTAAAACCACTTGTTCTTAGTGTTGTCCTCTGGTGGAGCATCCATTCCTTTCCATTGAGTCAATGAAAATTTGGTGTTAACAACTACATTAGCTAAGGATCATCCAAAAATATATATAATAAAATAAAATATTGCAAAACATAGAATAGAATACTTATACACACAGACACACCGAAAGTACAACATATCAATACTAGATGAATAAGTGGTTCTTAGGAACCATATATACAATATATCCCAAAAAAACAATATACACTCAGGTACAACTTAAGAGTCTACAAAAAATATGCACTAGCATCAAAATAGTACAGTCCATATCGGAAGCAAACATAGTAGGAATCATGTAATAACCCGCTCGGAATGGGCCTAAATTTCGACCCGGAAAAGGCCCATCGAAACTTAGAGCCATTCTAAACGGGTCGTTGGTTCCTATAAGGATTACATTTGCACATATAACTATAAACATATACTTCGAATGGAAATCTCACACTGCGGAAAGAGAAAATATAATCTTCAAATAAGATGTACCATTATTTCAAAAATCTCATAAATACACAGTCACAGTTACATTTATTCAAGAGGTTCATCAAATAGTTCATCTTCATAAGATTCCAAAAGAAGCACAACAATAATAACAAATAATATCACAATAACTTCATCTTCTCCGTCGTCTTCAATCAGGACTTCATCCATGGTTTTACCCCATCTATTGACCTATTGGATGTTAAGGAGAGGGGGTCAGAACATAAAGTTCTGTGTGAATGGAATATAGTGTTACTTAATGTCCATACCCAATATTTCTAGCAGGTTACATATCTAAAGTTATGTTTACGTGGCACATAAGATTTCATACAAAAATAAATATCTAACCAATATGGTGGATATCTAAGTCAAAAGCCCGTTAGTGTCTTTAGGGTAAAGACCCAAGAGGTGTCATTCTCGGTCACTTAAGGCCCTATTAAAGGTGGATTTTTATAATATCTTATAACCCTGAGGCAGACTCCTAGCCCTTTAAGAACTTGTCCTAGTACGTTAGCGTTTTTAAGTCTTATCTATCATTTGTAATATGAGAAGTAGTATTGCAAACATTACTACTTAACTGATATTCCCCGGTAGTACACTAATGTCACTTAAGACTTCCCTTAGACAGTTAGTGAGCATGCGATGACCACATGTCCTTCAATTACCAATCTGTCCCTAGTTGAGCCCTTACAAGCTTCTAGAGAAAGTGGACATCCCCCGTGAGCTACCCTACTCCTTTAACCATTTTATGCCTAACCACCTTTAAAGAAGGAGGGCCCAAAGACTTTCCTTAATACTAATAAGAGTGGGTCCCATGACTTAGGTTCTTCTCCAAGGAATAAATATTCAGAGGGATCCTAGTCCTAAACACTTAAGACCCGACCTTCTTAAAGCGTAGTAAGCCTATTTGTTTTCATACATTAACTTATATATATATAGTTATACATATATATATAAACACTAGACCTCTCACATTAACCCATATACTTGTAGATTCTGGGTATGTCGGTCAGTTCCGGGCAGGCTTCTACTACAAGTCGGTTTAACCTCATGTCTTGTGTACTAAGTTTATGAATGGCCCATGGCACCTAGACATCTCACATTAGTTGGGCCCACTTGTGGTTGCTAGATATGCCTGTCGGTTCCGAGCAAGCTTCTACCACAAATGGAAACTAACCTCGTGTCTATGTGTCATTCATTTATATATATAAGCCATTCTAAATATATGCACACACAAGCAAACAAATATATATGTATATTTATTACGGGGACATTTCAAATTCAAACCTTTACCAAATCGCAATTATTATGCTAATATAACATTAATTACAATAAATAAATAATATAATAATATCACCTAATTAATGAACGTTCGAATAAATGAGGAAACATTCTAATCGAAATGGCAATTGTCATTTATCAAATTAAGGCATATAAGTTTAGATCTTTCCATATTTCACCGCTACAAGATAACATGATGGCAAAGTGAACATATAGCAAATAGCAGTAATGGAAAACATATACATACATATCAATTACAACTTAAATCCTAGGCATATAGAAAAAGGTTTCAATATTAAATTAAAAGTAGAGTATTTCGTACATTCAATCTATATTTCACCTAATCCACAATTTTTGTGGTGTTATACACCCAAAAGTGTTCGCATTTTACTTATTCCAATTTATGAATGCATTTACACCCAAACTAGGATCCAAACCTAATTCAGTTATGAAACAATTCAAATCCCAACCATTTTAGGCCAAATCCAATGATAATAGCAGTGAAATGGTTAAAATATAGGTAATAATACAATACTCATTTTTACCTTTAATTCAATACAAAAACCACAATTCCACAAAACCAATATTGCATGAAAATTTCCTACGTGATTACAAAGTAGAAGATTTGGGGATTTTTCATGTTTTATTATCGCATAATCAAATCTTCGTAGGCATAACAATTCATATAGCAAGTGATAATAACATGAATATGCCCTTAAGAAAAACTAGATTCCACTCACAAATCAAGTGAAGATGTGATAGAAATCTATAGAATTGTGATAGTTCTCAACGTTCAAGCAGGCTCTGATTGGTCTCCTAACAATGTAAATATAAGAAACATATAATTAGATTCTTATATATATTGTTTGTGCTAAATTCCAACTTTCGAAACTTATATAATTGAAATATAGATATATAGGAATGGAGGTAGAGAAGTAGAAGAACCTTCACCCTTTTTCTCTTTATTTTTGTATGGAATTCAGCAGCATGGACGCAGAGGTTTAGAACAATTAGGGCTTCTAGTGTTGTTTGAGGGGTTATTTATACTTGCTCGTGTGAGAAGGAGTCGTCATATTTATAAAAAAAGTTAATCCTAACAATTCATATAAGCATAACCTTTTTAGAAAACTCTAATTACATGCCTTATTGGGTTGTTCATTTTTATTAATTACGTTCTTTATTTTCTTAATTGCTTGCCTTTTATTACCAATCCTTTTCCTTATGTAACACATCCTTTGTCCCATTGTCTTTATCTATTTATTTTGATTTCAAATCCACCTAAGGGAAAGTTATTATTGTCCAAACATGTAGTTTATCCCTTAGATATTATCAATTCAAACACATACAATATTAACGCAATTAATTTTAGTTACATCTTTACATATATCCAATATTCTCTGTCCCTTTAATATTATCTTATCTCAAATTTCAAATTTGAATTTCCCTATTTTTATTTATATATTTTAAATTATTATTTCAATATTCACATAATTGTATATACATATAATTTCTGCATACACTGTCTAAATTCAACTGTTCATAACTTCTTTGTACATTAACTGTTTTCAACATATTAAATATGAAAACGATATAGAATATCGCCACGAATCCAAATAAAAGAGTTTCGTAGCCAAATTGATAAAGCTACGAAAATTCAATTTTTCGGCCATCATTTAATTTCTTATTTTAATTATTTAATTTATTTGTTAATACTTATGAATTTTACGAGTTGTTACATTCTACCCCCTTAAAATAGATTTCGTCTCGAAATTTGTTTAAGGGGCTAAAAATACAACTCGCTCGAAACATTCATGTTGTACACCCATGTTATTTATAATTCATCCATTAGCATTCATGACTCACAGTGATTATAAATTGCAGACCCACTAAAGTGAGCTCTACCCTAGCATGTAGGTGTAACAAATGATGCAGCATGTATGTGAACAACATAAATATGCATATATTTCTATAAGAGTGATTAGTACAATGGTGTTGCATCCATTCCCTAACATCCAATCTAGCAATCACGATGCATCCATAAATGGAAATTTTTAGGAGTAATTTACCCGCGAAAAGCTCTGGGTGAGTCTGTCTCATCTTATCCTCGGTCTTCCATGTGCTTTCTGCAGGGTCGTTTCCCTATTGTACGCAGACGAAGCAAACGGTTTTATTGCGGAGTCTCTTGATTTAGTGCTCCACAATCCTTGCAATTGCATAAGGCGCCCTGGACTCCAACTCGAGTTTCTCTATGTCCCCAATTTCATCAAGCTCGAGTCTAATAGTAGAATCATGAAGGCACTTCCTTAGATGAGATACATGAAAAACATTATGGATTCCCGATAGTTGCTCTGGGAGATCCACTCGATAAGCCAAAGATCCTATCTTTTTGATGATACTAAAATGCCCAATAAATCTGGGAGACAACTTCCTAGTATTTCCAAACCGAACAGTTTCCTTAAGAGGGGATACTTTCACGCACACTAAGTCTCCAACATTAAATTCTAGCTTTCTCCTACGCTTATCAGCATACGATTTCTGACGGTCTTGGGTTGCCTTCATTCTCTGCCTAATCAAAGATATCTTCTCCGTGGATTCACGGACGAAGTCTGGTCTGAGTATAACCTTGTCGGTAGTTTCCCACCAACAAGTTTGCGATTTGCATGGCCTCCCGTATAGCACTTAGAGAGGGGTCATACCAATCATCGCTTGAAAACTATTATTATATGTGAACTCCACAAGAGGTAGGTGCTGCTCCCAAACTCCTCAAAGTCGATGATACAAGCTCTAAGCATGTCTTCTAAGATTCTATTCACTCACTCTATTTGTCCATCGATCTGTGGATGATAAGTAGTGATTAAGTTAAGGGTCGTCCCCAATGTTGCTTGTAGACTTCTCCAAAATTCGCTTATGAATAAGGGATCTCTATCACTCACGATACTTGATGGAACACAATGAAGTTTAACTAACTCTTTGCCGTATAATTGGGCTAACGAGGGTGCAGCCCCTGTCTTTTTGACTGGAATGAAATGGACGCTTTTGGTTAAACGATCTACCACAAACCAAATGGCCTCATTCCCTTTTTGGCTTCAAGGAAGTCCATTTATGAAGTCCATGGAAATATATTCGCATTTCCATGTGGGGATCTCTAAAGGTAACAAAAGTGATCCAGGCTTCCCTTGTTCCGTCTTGACTTTTTGGCATGTTAAACATTTGGCCACGAAATCGCTACGTCTCTCTTTATTCCTTCCCAATGGATATTCCTCTTCATATCCTTATCCATTTTATCCCTACTGGGTTGTATGATCAATCTCTACCTATGACACTCTTCTAAGATTTCTTTCCTCAACCCTTCATCCTTAGGGACGTAAAGTCATTCATCCCAAAGTAAACACCCATCATCATGGATCGAATACCTAACCGAGTGAGGAAAGGTCTCTCTCTTTGCCACTTTCTCCTTTATTCCTCTTAACTCTTCATCAAGGTCTTGTGCACTTTGGACTCTTTCTCTTAGGGTAGGTCTAATTATCATAGTCCCAAGAAAACCATTGGAAGTGGTTGATGAGGGTTGCAAATTAAAATTGGCATGGAACTCTGATTGTTTCCATTCTATCATCACATTAAATGTCACGTGGTTCCTACTTAAAGCATCCGCCACAACATTCACCTTACTTGGGGTATACTGAATCGCAAAGTCAAATGAGGCAATATATTCCATCCATCTTTGTTGTCTTAAGTTTAAGTCAAGTTGAGAAAATAAGTACTTAAAGGATTTATGGTCGGTAAATAATTCAAACTTCTCCCCTAAGAGATAATGCCTCCATATCTTAAGGGCGAACACTACTGTGGCTAACTCAAGGTCATGCACTAGATATCTTTTCTTTGGATCCTTGAGTTGTCTACTAGCATAGGTAACTACTCTTCCTTCTTGCATAAGGACTGCTCCTAAACCGATCCCACATACGTCAATATAAACGGTGAAAAACATTGAATCATCGGGTATAATTAGAGCTAGTGCGCTAGTTAACGCTTCCTTTAATTTCTTAAAGGCTATATCACTTTTATTACTCCAATTGAATACCAAATTATTTCTCGTTAATTGGATTAATGGAGTAGCAATTTTTGCGAAGTCTTTTGAATTTCCTATAATATCCAGCCAATCCAAGGAAACTTCTTACCACTGTAGCATTTTGAGGTATCCTCCATTCTTTAATTGCCTCGACCTTCGGGGGGTCTACGACCAAGCCTTTACTTGACATAATATGTCCTAAAAATCTCACTTCTTCCCTCTAGAAATGACACTTCGAGAATTTTGCTTTCAGTTGGTTCTTTCTTAATATCCCTAACAGTTGCCTCAAGTGTTTCTCATGCTCTTCACAATCCTTCGAAAATACAAGGATATCATCTACGAAGACTACCACAATTTTATTTAGAATGCCCTTAAACACTCTACTCATGAGGTCTATAAAGAAAGCGGGTGCATTCATTAATCCCAAGAGCATAATTTCCCATTGTAACAATCCATCTGGCATCCAAAATGCAGTTTTGTTCTTGCTGCCCTCCGCAATTCTCAACTGGTGAAATCCAGTAGCAAGGTCTAGTTGGGAAAATACTCGGGCACCTCCCAAGTGGTCAAAAAGGTCATCGATTCTTGGTAAAGGGTACTTATTCTTTTTGGTCAATTTATTAAGTTCTCTATAGTCACACAAATTCTTAAAGATCCATCTGCTTTGCTGGCAAATACAATAGGTGCACCCCATTTTGAGGTACTTCAGCGAATAAAACCTTTTTGCAACAACTTTGAAATCTGCTAATCTAACTTCCTTCTTTCCTTGGGCACCATATGCTTCAAGGGAAGTGATACAGGTCTAGCGTCCTTCTTTAAGTCAATATGAAAGGAGGTTTCTCTGTGGGGAGGAAGTCCCGTGACTTCCTCAAAAACGTCCAAGAACTCCTAAACTATAGGGACTAAAGATGGTCCTTCAGAACTAGGAGAAAAGGAATATAATAAGGCTTGATCCTTTTTCTAACATTACAAGAATAATTAGGTTGCGTCCTCCTCGGCTCCTAAGATGAACAGTCTTTTATCGTAATCTAGGAAGGCCCCAAAAAACGATAGTCAGTCCATTCCTAAGATAAGGTCATACCCCATAAAATCCAATGCATACGCTTCGCAATGGAATTCAACATTGTCGACCTCCAATACTAGGTCTTTATACAACAGATTAAGATACTTAGATCCTCCGATAGGGGTTAACCACCTCCATCAGACTATCCGAGATAGATACGGAAAGGTTACTAATCTCCTTGAGATAAAAAAATGGGTAGCTCCAAAATCAAACAAGGTGTAGGCTGAATTTCCTAAAATAGAGATTATACCTTCAAGTGTGGGCTGCCTTTGGTCTCTTGGGGTCGGCTTTGAATTGGGTTGCTTCAATTGCATAGTTCTAGCCATTTTTGGTAGCTTTGGGCTTTCGGCAGTCTTTGGACATATGTCCTTCCTCATGGCAGTTGTAACATTTTCCCTTGAAATCCTTCTTTGCCAATGAGACCCTACAATCCTTAGCCTCATTGTCCTTGTGATTGCACCACGCGCAAGTCTTTGCATCCTTTTTGAAGTTCATTTTCTTCTTGTTTTTCACCGTTCTTTCTTCTTGTTCTTATTGGAGCTTTCTTCTTTCTCACCCTCCTTATCCTCCTTGGAGGTTTCATCTGTGCAAAGGGTAGCTGTCTCAACTAGAGTCTCAAAAGTCGCCCCAAGTGCTACTTGGGCTAATAAGGTTTCCTTTAACGGGGAGTTCAGTCCTTTAACAAATATAAGGGCTTTGTTCATGGGGGTGTCTACCAATCCCTAACAAACTTACGTAATTAAGTGAATTTGGATACGTATTCTTGTAAACTCAAGCTTCCTTTCTTGAGATGGATGAATTTCTCTAGATGAATAGTCAATTCTGCACTTGCAAAAATTTCGCTTTAAAATGGGTCTTGAATTCGGTCCATGTGAAGATCCGATCCTCGTTCTCGATTGATATTAAGTTCCACCACTCTAAGGCTTCATCCTTGAAATGTCAGACCGTTATCCTTCTTCTTATTTCATCGGGCCAGGCAGTAGCCTCAAAGATTCTTTCATAGTCCATAACCCAAGATTGGGCACTAGCAAAGCCTTCCTCTCCCAAAAACGGTTTCACCCTAAAATTTGTAAAGATCTTACATAAGTGAGAAAAATCAAAATCCACATTAACGGCAAAAGATGCGGGAGCTGTCGGGGCAGGATTAGCTATAGGGACCTGCTCCACAGTACCAAGGTACTGCTGGAACCATTATGGCAAGTAACGGGGTCTTTCCTGGTTGCCCTGCTCATTAGGGTTTTCAGTCATCCTACTATCTGAAAAGAAAAGGAACAATCACTTAGTGGATACCTCTGAGATAGTATTTACGCTAAAAAAAGTAAGAAACGATAAAGGTATCTAGTATATGTGTGTATGCTTATTGGGGGTAAACATATATTATATATGTATATATACTTTGAAAAATCTTTTCAAATTACAAATACGCCTCTCATACATATATTTCCTTTATAAACGGGTAACCTATGCTCTGATACCAAATGTAACAATCCACCCTGAATGTGCCTAAATTTCGACCCAAAAAAGGCCCATCGAAACTTAGAACCATTCTAAATGGGTCGGTTATTCCTATAAGGATTACACACAGATAACAATAAACATATACTTCGAATGGAAATCTCACACAACGGAAAGAGAAAATATAATATTCAAATAAGATATACCATTATTTCAAAAATCTCATAAATACAAAGTCATATTTACATTTATTCAAAAGGTACATCAAATAGTTCATTTTTATAAGATTCCAAAAGAAGCACAGCAATAACAGCTAATAATATCATAACAACTTCATTTTCTTTATCGTCTTCAATCAGGAATTCACCCATGGTTTTACTCCATCTATGACATGTTGGATGTTATGGATAGGGGGTCAAAACATAAAGTTCTGTGTGACCGGAATATAGTATTACTTAATGTCCATACCTTATACTTTTAGCATGCTACGTAGCTAAAGGTATGTCTAGACGGCACACAAGATTTCACACAAACTTAAATTTCTAACCAATGAGGTGGAAATCCAAGTCAAATTGCAAATTAGTGTCTTTTGGGTAAAGACTCAACGAGGTGGAATTCTCGGTCACTTATGGCCCTATTAAAGGTGGATTTTTATAATATCTTATGACCCTGAGGCGGACCCCTAGCCCTTTAAGAACCCCATTCTAGTATGTTAACGTTCTTAAGTCTAATCTCTCATTTGTAATGTGAGAAGTAGTATTGCGAGCGTTACTACTTAACTGATATTACCCGGTAGGACACCTATGTCACTTAAGACTTCCCTCAGATAGTTGGTGAGCATGTGATGGCCACATATCCTTCAATTACCAATTTGTCCCTAGTTGAGCCCTTACAAGCTTTTAGAGAAAGTGGACATCCCCCGTGAACTATCCTACTTCGTTAACCATTTTATGCCTAACCACTTTTAAAGAAGGAGGACCCAAAGACTTACCTTAATAATAATAATACGAGTGGTTCCCATGACTTGGGTTCCTCTCCAAGGAATAAACCTTCGGAGGGATCCTACTCCAAACCACTTAAGACCCTAATTAGATAAAGAGGCGAGTCAACCACTTAGGACCTTCTTAAGGCATAGTAAGCCTATTGGTTTTTCACACATCAACTTATAAATATATAGTTATATATATACATATTAGACCTCTTACAAACCCATATACTTGTAGATGCTGGATATGCCGGTCGGTTCCGGGCAGGCTTCTACTACAAATCGGTTTAACCTACTATCTAGTGTACTAAGTTTATGAATGGCCCATGGCACCAAGACATCTCACATTAGTTGGGCCCACTTGTGGTTGCTGGATATGCCGGTCAGTTTCGGGCAGGCTTCTACCACAAATGGCAACTGCCCTCGTGTCTATGTGTCATTCATTTATATGTATATATATATGCACACACAAGCAAACAAATATATATGTATATTTATTAAGGGGACATTTCAAATTCAAACTTTAGCCGAATCGCAATTATTACGCTAATATAATGTTAATTACATTATATAAATAATATAATAATAGCGCCTAATTAACGTAACATTCGAATAAATGGGGAAACATTCTAATCGAAATGTCAATTTTCATTTATCAAATTAAGGCATACAAGTTTAGATCTTTCCATATTTCATCGCTGCAACATAACATGATGGCATAATGAACATATAGCAAATAGCAGTAATGGAATACATACACATACATATCAATTACAACTTGTATCCTAGGCATGTAAAAAAAGGTTTCAATATTAAATTAAAAGTAGAGTATTTCATACATTCAATTTATTTCACCCAATGCACCCTTTTTGTGGTGTTATACACCCGAAAATGTTCGCATTTTACTTATTCCAATTTATGAATGTGTTTACACCCAAATTAGGATCCAAACCTAATTCAATCATGAAACAATTCAAATGCCAACCTTTTTAGGCCAAATCAAATGATAATAGTGGTGAATTGCACAAAATATAGATAATAGTACAATACTCATGTTTACCTTTAATTCAATACAAAAACCATAATTCTACAAACCAATATTACATGACAATTCCTACGTGATTACAAAGTAGAATATTTGGGTATTTTTCATGTTTTAATATCACATAACCAAATCCTCAGAGGCATAACAATTCATATAGCAAAGTGATAATAATATGAATATGCCTTTAAGCAAAATTCGATTCCACTCACAAATCAAGTGGAGATGTGATAGAAATCTCTAGATCTACGATGGTTCTCAACCTTTAAGCAGGCTCTGATTGGTCTCCTAAAACATAAGTATAAGAAACATATAATTAGATTCTTATATATTGTTTGTGCTAAATTCCAACTTCCTAAACTTATATATTGAAATAGAGAGGTATAGGAATGGAGGTATATAAGTAGAAGAACATTCACCCTTTTTCTCTTTATTTTTCTATGGAATTCAGCAGCATAGAGGAAAAGATTTAGAACAATTAGGGTTTCTAGTACTGTTTGAAGGGTTATTTATACTTGCTCGTGTGAGCAGGAGCCGTTGGGTTTATAAAAAAATTTCTGAACCATCCATATAAACATAACCTCTTTAGAAAACTCTAATTACACAGCCTTATTGGGCTGTTCATTTTTATTAGTTTCGTTCTTTATTTGCTTAATTGCTTGCCTTTTATTACCAATCCTTTTCCTTATGTAACACATCCTTTGCCCCCTTGATATTATCTTATCTCAAATTTCAAATTTCCTTCTTTTTATTTATTTATTTTAAATTATTACTTGTACAATATATATGATATTCACATAATTATATATACATACAGTTTCTACGTACACTGTCCAAATTAAACTGTTCATAACTTCTTCATATGTTAATCGTTTTCAGCATATTATATATGAAAAAGATGTAGAATTTCACCATGAATCCAAATAAAAGAGTTTCGTAGCCAAATTCCTAAAGCTGCAAAAATTCCATTTTCCAGCCATATCATTTAATTGCTTGTTTTAATTATTTAATTTATTTGTTAACACATATGAATTTTACGGGGTGTTACAAATCAACTACAAGTGACTAACAAAAAATAACTTAGTCTGACCTAAGTACATAAAATTACAAGGGCGGGTCCGGATTACATAAGAGAGCTAGTACATGATAGGAAAAGGATAATGATACATAAGGGTAATTCTTTTCAATAGAGAATGGACGCTATAAGCTAAAATATAACATGATATTCATAAGGTAAGTTCAACTAAGTCACAAATAAGGTTTTGATGTATATGGAAGAAATAGTAACTAAAATGTTTCCATCGACACAAATTACCAAATCTCTAAGGCTAAGGTTTATAAAATCTTAAATTATATAAAACACTGATCACAAAATCACAACTTATTTAAGAGTTCATAACCACAAAAAATTTAATCATTATATTTAATTCCACAAAAAGCTCTAAGGCTATGCACATAAACCAAACATCAACAAAATGGTAAAAACATTTGGAAGTCAGCAAACTCTAGAAATCAAAGATAATGAAATCAAGAAAATAACACAAAATTTGGTCCCATAAATGGCGAGCATAAGCTATGCCACATGTGCATCACATATATGGATGAAGCTTACCAAATACTATTATTCAAATTCAGCGTGACTCGAAGGTCCATCCAAATGGTTCGAAAGCCTAAAATTAATGACCTAAAAAAACCCTAGTACTCACAATACACATAACCAGGAGATCTATATAATGTGTCACAAACCCTCGAATAGTAACCCAGCTAGTGACAACAGTGCGTCCTTTACCACATGTTCTCACTTATAAACTTACAAGTTAGTTAATTTCACACTTTCATAGCGTCAGTCGAACAAGTTCAGAATTAACAAATAGTAAATGCATATGTACACCTATTTGAATGACATTGATTGGGACGATAAATTTTACACATCGCCCAACTGCACAAATAAAATATGTGTTTGATTGTTTGAAACCCCACACGGGTGTTAGGATGAAATTTGAAGTTCACTCATCCTGATTGATTAAATATGTCGATCGATCGATTGACAAGCTGTTTTAAGCGTTAGATATCTATATTTGATGCTTATACAGTGTAGTGCACTTTGGTTGATGGTTGATTATTTTTCCATGCTATTATATACATGTGTGGTATGAAAATCCATATAATTAATTTTATATGGTAATTGATTGGGCCTCATTCCAATTTGAAAAACAAAGAACAATATAAAATAAAAGTTCATGTGTTGACAGTACTCATCCATTGAGATTGGTCATGTGTTGAACGAAATATTTTAGTAATAAAAGTTCATGTGTTGACAGTCTCATCCATTGAGATTGGTCATGTGTTGAACGAAATATTTTGATAATAACAACTATTTTGGGAAAAGAAATATTTGAAATAGAATATTTGAAAATAGAAATTTATGAAGCCGTGTTGATTAGATTGACGCCATTTTGACGTGAACGATATTTATATCGATTTTATCGATTTCGAAATGAAATGAATTGAAAACGATTTCGAAATGAAATGAATTGAAAACGATTTCGAAATGAATTGAATTGAAAACGATTTCGAAGTGAATTGAATTGAAAACGATTTCGAAATGAATTGAATTGAAAACGATTTCGAAGTGAATTGAATTGAAAACGATTTCGAAATGAAATGAATTGAAAACGATTTCGAAATGAATTGAATTGAAAACGAATTCGAAATCGAATTTAATTGAAAACGAATTCAAATTGAATTGAAAGCGAATTGAAATGAATTCAAATTGAATTGAAATTTGAATTGAATAGAAATGAATTTTAAAACGAATTTATAAAGAAGAATTCAATTTTGATTTGAATTGAAAAGAAAGTTGAAATAGCTTTTGAAACGATTTTAAAACTATTTATATAATTCGTTTTAAATAGAAATCGACGAAGTATATATTATATATATTATATATATAATATAATGGCCTGAATAGAACGCGCCGCGCCGCGGCAGTTCGCGAATTTCGACCATTTATTTCAAACGGATATTACGGGAGATCCGACCGTCGGATTCTCCTAAAACCGGAACCGTTGGGTTCGTATCGAAAAGAGCTTTCTAAAGAATATTAGAAATTAGAAATCTAACGGTTGGATTTGGAATTATGTCCAAATCAAATTCGGAAAAGGTCGCTGTAAGTGCAGTTCGATGGCCATTGATGGAAATCGACTGTACGGGCCTTGATAAAATTATTAAAAATAGCAATAATTTGTGTAAAATCATAAGAAATGATTTGTGAAGATTTGGGATGAAAAACTCCATATTTGAAAAGATAAAAATAGATTTTTATCGAAATGAACTAGTTTTGAACTAGAAATATAATTCTATTTATTTTTAAATAAATAAATTGAATTTGAAAAGGGTTTTAAAAATAACCAAAATTTCCAATGATTGCATTGGAGTGGATTTGAATCGAAATTGTCTTCGGAATATTTCGATGTTGGAATTCGTGATTATACAGGTGTTGTTATGGAAATTTGAAAGATATATATTTATATCGTTATTTCCAATACGACATTTGTTAGTCGTAGAATTTGATATTGAGTATAAGCCGATATATTTTCTATTCAAAGCCTTGTGTTGAATATCAAATGTGATTTGGGTTTGTCGTGAATGGTGTCTTCATTAACACTGTTCTTGAACCCAGTTGAGAAAAGATTAAATCTTTTTATTTAGATTTAATGAAGTGTACCAATTAAATAACATTTAATTGGAATTGAATCGATATTGATTTTTGGGTTTATCGTGGACAGTGTTTTTAAATAACACTAGTTCTTTAACCCGATGATTAATGAATGTGATTTTGGGTTTATCGTGAACCGTGTTTTTAAATGACACTGATTCTTTAACCCAGTCAAAGATTAAAACTAAGTGGAGTTTTAATGAATCTTTAATTAGATTGAAAAGATCGAAAATGGAGTACCACCAGTTTTGCTCCAGGCGATAGTTAAATCTTTAATTAGATTTGAACGTGAAATGGTAATTGAGTTTACCGATAACACTGTGGTGTTAGATATGAAGTATTACCAGTTTTACTTCATGGGATAAATAGGTTGGGATTGGGAAATTAAAACAAATGATTACTTCGGTAAGGTTCGCTAATCCCGACTAGTTTGAATTGAGATTCAAAAATAGAAAGAAGAATAAATTCAAGAAATTTATCTTGGATAAAATTAATGGGAACATTTCCCTATGAATGTGAAATTTAGAAACTAACTGTCGGTTGGCCAAGCAGAATGGTTTTCTGGATATTGATCTGATGTTGGTTTCGGCCTTCGGGGTTAATATTTGGGGAATTAATCTCTTGATTAATTTACGGTTAGTGACTAATGAATTGGAATGAGGCGTATGTTGTGTTTGTGTAACACTTATTTAAAACATACGCGAGTTATTCGGAAAGACCGGGTTTATCCCATTCTGAATAACTGATACGACGATAAGTCGAAGATGAAGACGGTGGTCGAAGACCGGAAGTCTTCACGTCGTTTGGGTAATTACCGATGATCTTGATTGGGCTGTACACCCAAGAAGATGGAAACAGTTAGTGATCGTCCAGACGTACTTGGAGATCGATGGATATGCGGGGTACTAGGTGCCTCCGGTTTCGTTCAGACCTAGAACGGACTTGTAAATGGACTGTGTGTCTGACATTGGATTTTAGTCTGTGTGATTGATTTCTATTAAATATATATTTGTTTGGCGGCGGAGAGTTTATTCTCTTGCTTAACGCCCTTCTCTGAGACGTACGAGCTCAGGGGTTATATACTGATGGATATCAAACGCATGGAGTGAATTGCCTATGTGGCATACCTAAGTGGCAAATGATCAAGGCTTCTGTTGAAAAGCAAAGTCTTGTGGTTGATGATCAAAGCACGGCCTTTGTGGCATAGCTTTGTGTAACGTTGATTCGCGAGCTTCACACCCGGTATGAACCAAAAACGGGAGACGGACCTCAGGGAGGGCATGCGTTTCCTTCTAGATAAAAAGTGGCGTCAGTGGTTTTACACGCCCTGACGAGTTTGACTTATGTGGTTGTTGCTGTTGCGAGGCGCCTCGGATTGATCGGTCGTTCTCGAACCGATGGAGTCATTTGTTGGCTCATTTACGCCCCAAAGGGCGGGGAAACGTAGTGTTCAGGCATAATAATCCACATCGGTGGACCGGCCCTGTCGCTCCAAGGCTTGCCTGCGCGCTTGCCTGAGACATGGGCTAGATTGTCTCGAATCGGTTGAGGACTACCTTTTGCCTCGGTTCATAGATGGAAATCCAATTTCCAAATACGTGACTTTGCGGTTTTAGTTGTAATCCTATATATGGCGACATAGTGGGATGGGGCGCTTATGCCGCCTATGATTGATACTTATGATTTGAAGTTGTTTTATACACTATGCACTTATAATAGTATCAAATGATTTGTTTTAAACGTATCAAGCATTCTTTGGCTGTTATAAGGGAAAACCCTATCCCCCGGCTTGCGTTTGCATTGTGTGATAGGACCTGGGTCTTATAACAGCTTCATTTTTCTTTATTTAGCATTGCGCTGTTTGTTTTATGCACTGGTATTCTTGGGAGGAAACCCGTTCCGTGTTATACGGCGTGGTCCCTTGATTTACCGAACTTTAAAAATAAAGATTAATAACTGTTTAGTTCTCACACCAGTCCCATGACTGACCTGGAGTTTATTGTTTTAACCTAAACTCTGGGTGCCCTTATTTTGACACGGGCAGCTAGTAGTTTTGGTTTTGCAGATTTATATTCACAGGATCCTGGTTTACAGCTGGAATGAGATCCGGAAAGCTTTGTATCCGTATATCTCCTTCTAGTTGTGTATTGTATTATTTTCCGCTGCGATGTATTTAAATGTAATTTAAATCTCTGATATTTCTGTGTAATATTCATTTGTACTCTGTATATTCTTGTAATCTGATGCATTGTTGTAACATGCAATGAAATGTTCTTCTGTATGCGTTCTGTTTTGTCCTGTTCTCAAACGATAGGGCGTTTCGAACGGTCTGGGTCGGTTTAGCGACTGGTTCGGACCGAGCGAAATTCCTTGCCGTCACAGTTGGTATCAGAGCTTTGGTTTACAAAGCTAGAGAAGAAGACACATTAGAACCATACGAAAGAATTCATCAGATATTGGGTTAGTATTATCCAATGGGAATGACTCGTTAGAGATGGGACCAGTAGTATCCTAGAACGAGTGTGAAGAGTATATTTTTCAAATGAAAACAAATTTTTGGTTTGAAAATTTAAATCAATTATTCGTATCTGATTATCTATTAATATTGAGTTGGACAATCCAGTATATATAGATTTTGCGTATACGTCTGATCCGCGTGTATTCGAGATTTTAATATACTGGATAGATATAGAATTACGCTCTAGTCGCCCGGGAGTGATTCTGATGATTGATATATCATCATCAGAATTTATATTCGAGTGACGAACGTGTAATATCTATATATTTCCATTAGACTGGTGTGAGAACCAAAATTAGATAGGGCCTATTGTTGTAAATTGGCATCAAAAACACGATTTTTTGTATATGTATCAAAATTATGAATTTGAAATGATAATTCACTAATTGATTGATGTTTGTGTTGATTGTTTATTTGTTTGATAATTTTGAACCATTATGCCTAATTTGATCGAATAATGAATTGTATTGAAAATTGGTTGCATTTGCTTGCATATACATATATATCATTGAACAGGTCATAGCAAGGAGGCTAGAGCAGAGAATAAAATTTGTTTGCCCGACAAATAGGTACATGTTTACTACATAATTTCCTGTTTTGTTTGGGTGATGATGATTTTGTGAGCCTATTGGCTAGCCGCTTGGCTTTTTCTTTTTCTTTTTGAGATCTGAAGGACCGGGGAAGCTATTTGAAATTCCCCGATGCTCCCGGTGCAGGGGAGGTTATGGCGAAATTTTTCGAAAATTTAGGGTGTTAGCCAAATTTTTGAAAATTTGAAAATTCTCAGAAACTGAAAAGTTGGAGAATGGAAGCCAGATCGAACGTAGAGTTGAATGATCAAACCACTTTCGACTTTGTTCCTTTTCGGGGACGAAAAGTTTTAAGTGGGGGAGATTATAACAACCCGAAAATCTGGGCCAGTTTAAAAATTTTATTTTGGCAATTTTAGCGAATTTTGAATATTTAAAATGAATTATTTTAAATAATATCGACGTGAAATTTATTTTGAATAGAATTAGAACGTATATATTATATACGTCGTCATTAGAATATATAATAATTATATATAATTATAAAAGGAATTGAAAATGGCGCGGTAGTTCGAAAATTCGATTTCTAATTTCAAATGAATATACAGAATTCAATATAAGTCAGAATTGAACGAAACAAGAAATATTTGAATCTGTATAACTATATCTTTGTAACGAAGTTAACAAACTGAGATTTCATCTTAGAAATGATAAGATATGTCCAGTTTAAAATTAGAAATAGTCGCTGTGGAATTTATATATATTTTTATATATATAAGGCCCTTAAAAATAGCAATTTTGCAAACGACCTCGGATTTCGACGAAACCAGTTTTGTTGGGTCCGTGATGTTAAGTTATTGCTAGATTCCAAATTTCATAATTTTTCGAATCAATATGTGAGCGTGGCGAAGGAAAACGCGTTTGACCAGTTTCAGTTGATTTTAATCGACTGGAAATTGGCCATTTTTCAAACAGTCTCAGAATTCGACGAAATTAGTTTTGTTAGGACCGTATCGTCAATACGAAGCTAGTAAATATTTTTCGGGAATTTTTAGAGTTAGTATGTGGCCCCGGTAATTAGAAATGTACGTTTAAAATTCAATAAAGTGATTATAAAAATATGATTTTTAAATTGAAAGTGAATAAATAAAAATGTGATTTTTATTTTAAAGACATCAAAATATAAAAATGTGTGATCTTTATATATGTAGTGGCTACGAGCAACGAAGATGACAAAAGGGCGAAAGCAACGAAGAATTCTATCAATGAAGAGCCGTGGAGCTAGGATAGCTATATGTGAGAACTTCTCACCTTTCAATTTAGATTTTCTAGATATATATATATACTAGGATGCAGACGGTGCTTAGTAACACCTGACACCCGTCATCCACAGACCATGGATGGCTTGTTTGTTAAATTGATTGGTTGTGTAGTTGGTTAAATTATTTGGTTTGAATTGAATGGTTTGGTGAATTTGATTGATGTGTGAATGGCGTGGGCCTTCACTAGACCGGGGATAAGGCTAGGCCTTGTCCCGTTTCTAGTATCGTGCCGTTATGCCGCCGGAATTTTCTAAAATAAGTTAGAAAAATGAAAATATCATTTTATTTAAATATTGAACTGAATAGAAATTCATATGTTGGAATAAAATGTTTTATCGTTAAAAATATAATTTTTAGCGTGAAGTGAATATAAATAAAATATTCATTTATAAACCGAACGGTTTGTTTATGTACACCTATTTGAATGACATTGATTGGGACGATAAATTTTACACATCGCCCAACTGCACAAATAAAATATGTGTTTGATTGTTTGAAACCCCACACGGGTGTTAGGATGAAATTTGAAGTTCACTCATCCTGATTGATTAAATATGTCGATCGATCGATTGACAAGCTGTTTTAAGCGTTAGATATCTATATTTGATGCTTATACAGTGTAGTGCACTTTGGTTGATGGTTGATTATTTTTCCATGCTATTATATACATGTGTGGTATGAAAATCCATATAATTAATTTTATATGGTAATTGATTGGGCCTCATTCCAATTTGAAAAACAAAGAACAATATAAAATAAAAGTTCATGTGTTGACAGTACTCATCCATTGAGATTGGTCATGTGTTGAACGAGATATTTTAGTAATAAAAGTTCATGTGTTGACAGTCTCATCCATTGAGATTGGTCATGTGTTGAACGAAATATTTTGATAATAACAACTATTTTGGGAAAAGAAATATTTGAAATAGAATATTTGAAAATAGAAATTTATGAAGCCGTGTTGATTAGATTGACGCCATTTTGACGTAAACGATATTTATATCGATTTTATCGATTTCGAAATGAAATGAATTGAAAACGATTTCGAAATGAAATGAATTGAAAACGATTTCGAAATGAATTGAATTGAAAACGATTTCGAAGTGAATTGAATTGAAAACGATTTCGAAGTGAATTGAATTGAAAACGATTTCGAAGTGAATTGAAAACGATTTCGAAATGAAATGAATTGAAAACGATTTCGAAATGAATTGAATTGAAAACGAATTCGAAATCGAATTTAATTGAAAACGAATTCAAATTGAATTGAAAGCGAATTGAAATGAATTCAAATTGAATTGAAATTTGAATTGAATAGAAATGAATTTTAAAACGAATTTATAAAGAAGAATTCAATTTTGATTTGAATTGAAAAGAAAGTTGAAATAGCTTTTGAAACGATTTTAAAACTATTATATAATTCGTTTTAAATAGAAATCGACGAAGTATATATTATATATATTATATATATAATATAATGGCCTGAATAGAACGCGCCGCGCCGCGGCAGTTCGCGAATTTCGACCATTTATTTCAAACGGATATTACGGGAGATCCGACCGTCGGATTCTCCTAAAACCGGAACCGTTGGGTTCGTATCGAAAAGAGCTTTCTAAAGAATATTAGAAATTAGAAATCTAACGGTTGGATTTGGAATTATGTCCAAATCAAATTCGAAAAAGGTCGCTGTAAGTGCAGTTCGATGGCCATTGATGGAAATCGACTGTACGGGCCTTGATAAAATTATTAAAAATAGCAATAATTTGTGTAAAATCATAAGAAATGATTTGTGAAGATTTGGGATGAAAAACTCCATATTTGAAAAGATAAAAATAGATTTTTATCGAAATGAACTAGTTTTGAACTAGAAATATAATTCTATTTATTTTTAAATAAATAAATTGAATTTGAAAAGGGTTTTAAAAATAACCAAAATTTCCAATGATTGCATTGGAGTGGATTTGAATCGAAATTGTCTTCGGAATATTTCGATGTTGGAATTCGTGATTATACAGGTGTTGTTATGGAAATTTGAAAGATATATATTTATATCGTTATTTCCAATACGACATTTGTTAGTCGTAGAATTTGATATTGAGTATAAGCCGATATATTTTCTATTCAAAGCCTTGTGTTGAATATCAAATGTGATTTGGGTTTGTCGTGAATGGTGTCTTCATTAACACTGTTCTTGAACCCAGTTGAGAAAAGATTAAATCTTTTTATTTAGATTTAATGAAGTGTACCAATTAAATAACATTTAATTGGAATTGAATCGATATTGATTTTTGGGTTTATCGTGGACAGTGTTTTTAAATAACACTCGTTCTTTAACCCGATGATTAATGAATGTGATTTTGGGTTTATCGTGAACCGTGTTTTTAAATGACACTGATTCTTTAACCCAGTCAAAGATTAAAACTAAGTGGAGTTTTAATGAATCTTTAATTAGATTGAAAAGATCGAAAATGGAGTACCACCAGTTTTGCTCCAGGCGATAGTTAAATCTTTAATTAGATTTGAACGTGAAATGGTAATTGAGTTTACCGATAACACTGTGGTGTTAGATATGAAGTATTACCAGTTTTACTTCATGGGATAAATAGGTTGGGATTGGGAAATTAAAACAAATGATTACTTCGGTAAGGTTCGCTAATCCCGACTAGTTTGAATTGAGATTCAAAAATAGAAAGAAGAATAAATTCAAGAAATTTATCTTGGATAAAATTAATGGGAACATTTCCCTATGAATGTGAAATTTAGAAACTAACTGTCGGTTGGCCAAGCAGAATGGTTTTCTGGATATTGATCTGATGTTGGTTTCGGCCTTCGGGGTTAATATTTGGGGAATTAATCTCTTGATTAATTTACGGTTAGTGACTAATGAATTGGAATGAGACGTATGTTGTGTTTGTGTAACACTTATTTAAAATATACGCGAGTTATTCGGAAAGACCGGGTTTATCCCATTCTGAATAACTGATACGACGATAAGTCGAAGATGAAGACGGTGGTCGAAGACCGGAAGTCTTCACGTCGTTTGGGTAATTACTGATGATCTTGATTGGGCTGTACACCCAAGAAGATGGAAACAGTTAGTGATCGTCCAGACGTACTTGGAGATCGATGGATATGCGGGGTACTAGGTGCCTCCGGTTTCATTCAGACCCAGAACGGACTTGTAAATGGACTGTGTGTCTGACATTGGATTTTAGTCTGTGTGATTGATTTCTATTAAATATATATCTGTTTGGCGGCGGAGAGTTTATTCTCTTGCTTAACGCCCTTCTCTGAGACGTACGAGCTCAGGGGTTATATACTGATGGATATCAAACGCATGGAGTGAATTGCCTATGTGGCATACCTAAGTGGCAAATGATCAAGGCTTCTGTTGAAAAGCAAAGTCTTGTGGTTGATGATCAAAGCACGGCCTTTGTGGCATAGCTTTGTGTAACGTTGATTCGCGAGCTTCACACCCGGTATGAACCAAAAATGGGAGACGGACCTCAGGGAGGGCATGCGTTTCCTTCTAGATAAAAAGTGGCGTCAGTGGTTTTACACGCCCTGACGAGTTTGACTTATGTGGTTGTTGCTGTTGCGAGGTGCCTCGGATTGATCGGTCGTTCTCGAACCGATGGAGTCATTTGTTGGCTCATTTACGCCCCAAAGGGCGGGGAAACGTAGTGTTCAGGCATAATAATCCACATCGGTGGACCGGCCCTGTCGCTCCAAGGCTTGCCTGCGCGCTTGCCTGAGACATGGGCTAGATTGTCTCGAATCGGTTGAGGACTACCTTTTGCCTCGGTTCATAGATGGAAATCCAATTTCCAAATACGTGACTTTGCGGTTTTAGTTGTAATCCTATATATGGCGACATAGTGGGATGGGGCGCTTATGCCGCCTATGATTGATACTTATGATTTGAAGTTGTTTTATACACTATGCACTTATAATAGTATCAAATGATTTGTTTTAAACGTATCAAGCATTCTTTGGCTGTTATAAGGGAAAACCCTATCCCCCGGCTTGCGTTTGCATTGTGTGATAGGACCTGGGTCTTATAACAGCTTCATTTTTCTTTATTTAGCATTGCGCTGTTTGTTTTATGCACTGGTATTCTTGGGAGGAAACCCGTTCCGTGTTATACGGCGTGGTCCCTTGATTTACCGAACTTTAAAAATAAAGATTAATAACTGTTTAGTTCTCACACCAGTCCCATGACTGACCTGGAGTTTATTGTTTTAACCTAAACTCTGGGTGCCCTTATTTTGACACGGGCAGCTAGTAGTTTTGGTTTTGCAGATTTATATTCACAGGATCCTGGTTTACAGCTGGAATGAGATCCGGAAAGCTTTGTATCCGTATATCTCCTTCTAGTTGTGTATTGTATTATTTTCCGCTGCGATGTATTTAAATGTAATTTAAATCTCTAATATTTCTGTGTAATATTCATTTGTACTCTGTATATTCTTGTAATCTGATGCATTGTTGTAACATGCAATGAAATGTTCTTCTGTATGCGTTCTGTTTTGTCCTGTTCTCAAACGATAGGGCGTTTCGAACGGTCTGGGTCGGTTTAGCGACTGGTTCGGACCGAGCGAAATTCTTTGCCGTCACACTATAGGAACTACTTCAATTCAAACTTTTATCAGCAATTTGACATGGTTTTAGATCAAAATTTGGCTTGATTTCAAGCATGCAAACAGAGAAATACTTTTATAATAGTTTAGAGCAATTTTGACATGAATTCGGCACAAAAAAAACAAATTAATATGATCACAAAGGACACATAACACATCACTTCCATCACATGATCATCATCCTTAATCTATTGTATGTCATTTAATGGAAGTTCGTATTTGAGTTATTATCGAAGATTGTATTAGAATTAGGATTTGAATTAGGGTTAGAATTAGTCAACTAAGGACGAGTTATCAGTTTATTGATGACAAAGACAGAAAAATATAAAATAGTTTAGATAGGCATGATCAAATGAGGGCTTTAGAATTCAAGGGGAGTTTGATTACAAACAAGGTTATTATCACCAAAAAAGCGAGATTGTTATTATAATAGATAATGGTTTTGATGACAACACCCTTAGGAAATGATATAAAATATAAATTCTAAAGTTTATGTAGAAATGTGTTATATATTGTGCAGGATATAAACATGTACTGATTATAAGATTGTACATTTTAATGATCATTAATAAGATTTAAGATTTAAGATTTAGAGAATGAAGACTAAGTATTGAAGAGTCCAAGATTTCAAAATGTTCCAGATAAGTTTAGAGTCCTATAACATATGTTAAAATTATGATAGTGCTTGATCTCCTTTTCAAAATGGTTTTTGAAACGATATAAAACTAACTTTTGATTTTTAAAAAGATATCCATTTTTCTAACCTTTTATATTGTTTTAGTTTTATAATTTCTTATATATTTATGCTCTGATAATTTCTTTGTACATTGTTTTTAAGTAGTTTATAAATTTACATTTGTTTGCGAACAAATTAAACAACTGTAAAATCCGTTCGGCTTTCCTAGACAACAAGGATTGTTGTAGAGGGTGTCGAACTCTGGGACCAAAAAATATTTTAATTGATAAATCCAATCAAGTTATTCCAAAATTTTGATTGGTTGCAAACACAAAAAATAAACAAAAATAGAGTTTTAACAATAAGTGAAAGCAATTAGGAAATAAGCTAGACATAGCTAAAGAAGAAGAGAAAAAGAAAATAAATAACATGAACATAAATAAAATAAAATAAAAACAGAGAAGAGACGGAGAAGAATTTTATTCCAATAGAAGTTGTACAGAATAAAACCCAGTGTAATTACAAATAAAGGAGATACAATGTAGTTATAATTGCATTGGCCAAGACTAAGAGGCTAATTACACAATATGGGACAAAACCTCTTTTCTAAAATAACACATAAACCAATGTGAACGCAACATGAATGAGAGGCCTTGCAAATGAGCTAATGTGAATGGATTTGCAATTGGCTTAGCTTGCGGGCATCAAATGACATCAGATTCAATTGTTTTGAGATGAATAGGAACTCCATAACATCTGCGGCAAGCTATCCTTATGAAAAGACATTGAATCATTAAAATGTGGCAGAAGGTGGTTGAACAGCAACATTTCTTCAAGCTTTAATCTAGCTCTCAAAATCAACACTCTTCATACACTAATTCTTCAAGCTTTTCAACAATTAAGTGCATTAATCCATTCATCATAAATAATCTGAAAACAAAACTATAAATACACAGTATCAATTATTTTAAATATAAAATAAGATAAATAAGCAAATAAAATATACACATTTACGTGTATATCAACATTATAGTTAATTTTTATTAACTATTTCATAAATTATTTCCTGAAGTTTCACTAAGATTTATTATGATTAATATATGTATTAACTATGTCTAAATGATTTTACAAAGTTCAAATGGTTTTGTAAAGCAACATATTTTCAAAATGACTTAGGTAGAATGATTTTCTAAATATACATATAGATATATACATATATGTGTGGGGGGGTATATATATCCTAGATTTGTCCAAAAACCAAATGATTTTTTTTTTTAAATTTAGATATTCAAAAGAATTTGCAACCATTCATTAATAGACGTGATGGTTTTTCCATTACATACATCATTCATTTTGAACAAATTTAAAACTACATTCTTTCATCATCTCTCCTAGTTTTCTTTTCTCATTTTTTAAAGAAATTATTAAACATGCTCCATTGTAATTTGCACAGAATCAAATTCATTTATCTTAGTTTTGATTCTCTATCATTATCTAATCAATCTCTTAAGATAAAAGTGCAATTCAGAGTTCTGGGATCAACTGTAATCAAAGGTCAAAGGATCTGAGTCTATGGACTCTATCAAACCAAAAATCGCTGAAAAAAGAGTTATTGCAGCCTATAAATAAATTGGATGTGGTTAAGCCTAGAACTCAATTGGGTGTGCTTAGCAGCCCCAGTAATATAGTGTCTTTTCACAGAGGTTGGAAATTCTTAAGGGTATATATCTTAGCCTTGAAATCGAGAGTGTATATCAATGTTATACTGAAAAGAAATCCGTATAGGATTTGTACGAGACTAGATGTAGGGTAACTCCAAACCAAATATGTTCTTTCCTTTTACTTTACTGCATTTACTTTTATTTTCTTCTTGATTATGTGATTATTTCTTTGGTTGATAATTGCAACAATTTAAGTATAATTATGTTAAAAGTTTCAAAATATTCATATAATAATGAAAACACTATTCAAGCCCCTTAGTATTAATTTAGGCTTAAGATCTATATTCCCCATTCTCATCTTTTTACCATTTTCAGGTAATGGTTTAGGCTTTGGCTACGCCTCTTATACCATCATTAGAATATCATTTAGGTTGTGATGGAACCCCTTATCGCAATCTTATGCAAAGATTTATGTTTTGACCAAGCTCTTATTACTCTGTTAGGTAACGATTTAGGTCTTGGACCCTTTACCACCACCTTAAGTGATGATTTAGGTTTTGATTAGTCGATGCGCTTGCTTAGTCATCTTAGACAGAACCAAAAACTTACCTGTCTTTCCTTTAGGAGGGGCTCCAATCAGGTCTTATAAGAGGAACTAAAGGCTAGTTTTTAAATAATCCGCCTTTTATATATAGTTTAAGCCGACATAACCACACATGTCATACTCAAAAGGAAAAAGAAAGAGAATAGTTAAAAGAAAGAAGTTAGAGGGTGAGAAGAAGAAAGAAATGTTCGAATAGAAAAAAAATAAGAAGAACAACAACATTAAAGGATCAGAGTGGAATATAATCTCACAATGGAACGAATAAAATATGATATCTCCATACTCTTTACAAAAAGAGAAAAACAATATAAATGATTATTAAATCACAGTACACACTAGACTAGCCTATACAGTGCTGATAAATACAATGCATACAGCAGAAATAAATTAATACCAGAAAATACGGGAATACATCTCGACTCCGGCTCCTTACCTAAAGCACTAAGAAAAATCCAATGTTACTTGGAAAACATATCGGTCTGACCTGAGAACATTTTGAGGAAAGGAAAATCACCTAGATCAGTCTGTAATACTTTCAGTGATAAAACTCACATCACAAACAACTTGCTTAATTTTTCAGAAAATTCTTTGAAAGAACGGAACTCTCGTAAGACAAGACCACACATAAACATGACACATTTTTTCCCTGATGATAACTAAATCATTTTTTATTATAAAATACAATGATATTATAATAATGTTATCAATCCACAAATAAACTAGGAATATAGCTGAAAAGCTTTCATCTCACTTTTCGACTTAGTTTATTTACAACTAAAACCGTACAACTCATGTAAAAGTTTGGATTTACATACATGACTAGGTAAGGAACTACCTCCCAGTCATTGTGTCTCTAGAGATTAAAACATGGGGTTCAACAACAACATTTGGCGACCCGACACTTCATGAAAGGAAAGTTTTGTGCCTTAGTTACTCTATTTTTATAACTCTAATTCAACACACAAGTCTGGATTGATGTTATATAAAAAGCTGAAAGGAATGATAAGCAAAGTTTCGTAAGATAGATAACCCATATAAAATAGGATGTGGTATAGGGTTATCCTACCTTTAAACAAGTACGGAGTGGGTAGTGTAATATTGGTATAAAAGTGACGTTTTTAACCTTTGAAAATGAAATATTCTTAAGCATACCAATATAAGAAAAACTTGTCGAAACATGGATGTAAATCGACTAAAACTTGGGTTTGAATAATGTGGGGCATCGAAGAAGAACGCTACAATGAGTCATTTCTCCATAGTTGGGCCAAGTGGATTTTAGAACCTACGATTTTGAAAATTTGAGTGAGAAAAAAATATTATGCATGAAAACTAACTCAGAAAATCCAACAAATGTAGGTGCAAAATCATTGTTTATTTGATGATTTTTTTGATTAGTTTTGCTTGCACATTCTAACATGTATAACAAGGGCTGACACGCTTACTCCAGAACATGACTAACGTCTGCACAGTCTCAAGCTAGCATCTTAAAAAGACATAATATGACTCAATAAATAATTAATGTTCATTCCCATCACCCAACAATTCAACTTATCAAACAAGAGCCAAGGTGTTATTTATGAATTTAAGTTAATCTTTGTTCAGTGAATGACCTAGTTCATAAAATTTGATTGCTGGTGTAATGTAAATCCCCCCCCCCACACACACACACACTTGAGTGTGACTGTGTCCTCACAGTCGTTAATCAGACATATCTTAGTAAAAGGAGAAAAAATAAGAGAATATTTACATATGTACAAAAGAGGGTTAGTGTGTCTTACCGAATGTAATATGGCTCATGGAGAACCATGAGCTCTTCCTCTTGGTTGGATATTGGTTCCAAGTAAGGTTTAAGGCGTTGACCATTGACCTTATAGGACGATCCATCAATTGGATTCTCAATTTCTACCGCACCATACGGAAAAATGGTCTGTACAGTGTAAGATCCTGTATATCTAGATTTTAACTTACCTGGAAATAGATGCAACCTTGAGTCATACAATAGAACTTTTTGACCTGACATGAAAGTTTTACGTAAAATTGATTTATCATGAAAAACTTTTGTTTTGCCCTTATAGATTCATTCATTTTCATAAGTATCATTTCGAATTTCATCAAGTTCATTAAGTTGAAGTTTTCTAAGTTCACCTGCTTGCTCTAAGTCAAGATTTAAAGTTTTTATTTCCCATAACGCCCTATGTTCGAGTTAAACTGGCAAGTGACATGGCTTACCAAAAACCAACCGATAAGGGGACATACCTAAGTTTTTTTTAAAAGCAGTGCGGTAAGCCCACAGAGCATCGGTTAACTTTTGGGACCAATCTTTACGATTTCGATTCACAGTTTTCTCAAGGATTTGTTTAATTTGCTTATTCGATACTTCAACTTTCCCGCAAGTTTGAGGATGGTAAGGAGTGGATAACTTGTGGGTTATCGAATACTTTCTCATGAGGGCATCAAAATAATGATTACAAAAGTGTGTCCCTTTGTCGTTGATTATTGTGCGAGGTGTGCCAAACATAGGAAAGATGTTTTCTTTTAAGAAGCGCACAACAACCTTGTTATCGTTTGTTTTGCACAGAACAGCTTCAATCCATTTAGAAACATAATCAACAGCTAAGAGAATGTAAAGGTTGCCAAAAGAATTAGGGAAGGGTCCCATGAAGTCTATACCCCAAACATCAAACATTTCTTTCTCTAGAATGGGGTTTAGGGGCATCATATTTCATTTACCAATTTTCCCTAAGAATTGACATTGATCACAAGTTTTGAAAAATACGTAAGCGTCTTTGAAAAGGTTGGGCCAGTAGAAACCCGATTGGAGAACCTTTTCAGCTGTCTTTTTGGGATCGAAATGACCACCACAAGCTTGGTCATGACAGAAAGAAAGGACAATATGAGTTTCTGTGTCGGGAACACACCTTTGGATGATTTAGTCGGGACAGTACTTGAAAAGATAAGGGTCATCCCAGTAAAAATGTTTCACTCGAGATTAGAATTTGTGTTTATCCTGCTTAGACCAAAAAGAAGGGGTTTGCTTGGTGATTAAGTAGTTGACAATGTCAGCGAACCAAGGATCAGTGGATAAAGAAAAGAGTTGTTCATTTGGAAAATTCTCGCTGATCGAAAGAGAAGAAGATGGGGCATTTAGAAGACGAGACAAGTGGTCCGCAATAACATTGTTGGATTCTTTTTTATCCTTAATGGTAATGTCAAATTCTTGAAGTAGAAGGATCCAACAAATGAGACGAGCCTTAGCATCCTTTTTAAAGAAAACGTACCTAAGTGCGGAGTGATCGGTACGGACAGTGATGTGTGAGCCAACTAGATAAGGTCTGAATTTTTCTAGAGCGAAAACGACTGCCAAAAGTTCTTTTTCAGTGGTCGTATAATTGATTTGGGCGTCATTCAAATTCTTACTCATGTAGTAAATGGCATGAAGAATTTTATCGATACGTTGTCTTAAGACAATGCCTACAGTGAAATTCAAGGCATCACACATGATTTTGAAAGGCGACTTCCAGTTGGGAGAGCAGATGATAGGGAAAGAAACAAGTTCATTTTTGAGATGCTCAAAAGATGAAATACAGTCAGAGTTGAAGTCGAAAGGAACATCCTTACCAAGAAGATTAGTCAAAGGCCGAGTGATTTTGCTAAAATCCTTTATAAAGCGACGGTAAAAGCTAGTATGACCAAAAAAAAGGATCGGATGTCCTTAATAGATTTGGGAATGGGAAGACTAGAAATAACTTCGATTTTGGCTTTGTCTACTTAATTCAATTCCTTTATTAGAGATGACATGTCCTAAAACAATGCCATGTTTGACCATGAAGTGACATTTTTCCCAATTAAGAGTTAAGTGTTTATCTTTGCAATGGTTAAGAACAAGATCAAGGTGATATAAACAATCAGTGTAAGAATCCCCTAAGATGGAAAAATTATCCATGAAAACTTCCAAAAATCGCCCGATCATATCAGAAAAAATGCTGATCATGCGCCTCTGAAAGGTTGCAGGTGCATTACAGAGACCAAAAGGCATACGACGGTACGCAAATGTACCGAAGGGACAAGTGAAAGTGGTTTTCTCTTGGTCCTCAAGAGCGATAGGGACTTGATTATAGCTCAAGTACCCATCAAGGAAACAATAGTACTCGTGACCGGCTAGTCGTTCTAATATTTGATCGTAAATGGCAGAGGGAAATGATCCTTATGTGTTGCAGCGTAAAGTTTCCTATGGTCAATGCAAACATGCCAACCAGTCTGGGTGCAGGTTGGGATAAGCTCGTTAGCTTCATTTTGGATCACGGTTATCCCTGATTTCTTAGATACGACATGAATCGGACTAACCCATTGACTATCGGAAATCGGGTAGATGATTCCATTGTCAAGACATTTAAGGATTTCAGCATGAACTGCTTCTTTCATGATGGGGTTTAGTCGACGTTGGGGATCACGAGTGGGTTTGGCATCATCTATAAGGTGGATTCGATGTTGGACTATCGAAGGACTAATCCCCTTAATATCAGCCATAGACCAACCAATTGCTTCCTTATTTTTCTTAAGGATGGGAAGGAGCAATTGTTCCTGCTCTAAAGTAAGGTCAGAAGCGATAATGACAGGAAAAAGTTCATTGTCTCCTAAGTTAGTGTACTTAAGATGACTGGACAGCACTTTGATTCAGATTTTGGGGACGACTCAACCGAAGAAATTGGTTGAGGGATGGACTCAATTGTGAGCGGCTCGACAGGGACTGAATCAGAAACATTTTCGGGAATATTTTGAAAAAAAGTTTCGTAATTCGATTCAATTTCATTGTTCAGATGGTCGAGCTCGGGTTCATTATCGTGGACAACATGAATTTCTGAAAACTGGTCCACATAAGAGTTAGGAAAGTTTTTGGTTCTAAAGATGTTTAGCTCGACAGTCATGTTACCGAAAGAAATTTTCATAGACCCATTTCTGCAGTTGATAAACGCATTAGAGGCTGCTAAGAAGGGTCGTCCTAGAATTAAATTGATCTGGTTTGCAGGATTGCTTACCTGTTGGGTTTCTAGGACAATGAAATCAACTGGAAAGATGAATTCGCCTATTTTGATCAATACATCCTCGATTTCGCCCATAGGTTTCTTAATTGAATAGTCAGCAAGTTGAAGTGTAAACTTGGTGGGTTTTAGTTCTCCTAGCCCTAATTGGCAATAGACGAATATGGAAGCAAGTTAACACTAGCACCTAAGTCTAGTAGGCATCTATCGATTTTCTTGTCCCTAATAGTACATGATATTGTAGGACAGCCAGGATCCTTGTATTTCACTGGCATTGATTGGGACAGGACTTCACTAAGAGTTGCCGCAAGAAATACTTTCTTAGGTACATGTGTATGACATTTTTGAGTGCACAAATCTTTTAGAAATTTCGCGTACTGTGGAACTTGTTGTATGATATCTAAAAGAGGAATGTTCACTTTAACTTGCTTAAATATTTCTAGGATCTTTTCAGCTGATCCGTCTTTTTCCTAGGTTGGAGTCTATGAGGAAATGCAGCAGACAACTCAGTAGGTTGGGCTACTTGAGTTTGAGGATGGTCCTTGTCAGAAATTGGCTCAATGTTCTGATCCGAGTTAGTCGAATTTTCGGTGCAGTTTGGAAGATCGTTTGGTAAGTCATTTGGGTTGACCACATGGTTGTCAATCTTTTTTCCGGATCTAAGAGTCATGACAGCATTCAATTGACAAACGTTTGAATCTTGAATGATGTGAATTTGGTTGGGTTTCGAATTTTGTCCTCTAGGGTTTTGGATGGGTCGACTTGGAACGTACCCTTTTCCCTTTCGCTTAGTCTAGCATTGAGTTGAGACATTTGTTTTTGAAGTTCACCCATTTGTTGTTTCGTGTTTTGCATTTATGATTGCAACGAGTTGTCTAACTTGTTTTGATTTTCAACACTTTGCTTATTCATTTGCACTAAAAGTTTACTCGCCTCAGCTAAATTCTCCTCAATCGTAGAAAAGCGTTTTTCATATTGTGGTGCAACCGTTTGATTGTGGAAAGGCGCCTGGTTCGAAGTGTACTGATTTTGCCTAAGTGGAGGGTTCACAGCATTGTTCGGAAATGCTCGATTCAAAGCTCTGTTCATCAGAGGGTTATTTGGAACATAAGAAAATTTTGGGTGGTTTTTGGGTCTATTGAAAGCATTCACTTGCTCAAGGGACTGGGGATAGTCATCAGCCATATGATCAGAGTTAAGACATATGTGACACATGGCTAAGGAAGCGTTATTAGACTGAGTCTGTGTTCTAACAATGTTCAGTGTGGTATCAACAAGAGTATTAGAAGAAGAAGAGGAGGACTCGATAGAATTACTACTGGAACGCGAGTAGAGTGATTTTTCATTGGTTCGTTCCCATTGTTTCGATTTTTCTTCTAACTCGTCCAGAAATTCCCAAGCTTCTGCGTCAGTTTATTTTAGAAAATTGCCTTGACACATGGACTCCAACATTTTCCTAGAACTATTATCAAGTCCATCGTATACAAGTTGACATAACGACCATGTTTCATAACCATGATGGGGACAACTTAACAGCAGTTCTTTAAATCTTTCAAAGTATTACCAAAAAGATTCACCCCTTTTGGTGGAAATTGGCGATTTCGTTTCTAGCTCTGGCTGTTTTTTTGGCGTTAGAGCTTTTTGAGGAAATCTGTTGTAAATTCATCCCATTTTTAATCAAATTTAGGGGCAAGCTGAGAAACCATTTTTCTGCAGAGTCAGTTAGTGCGAATGGAATCAAACAAAGTTTAATGCCATCCTCACATAACTGTTATAATTTAAAAGTTGCACAAGCATATTCAAATTTCGTTAAGAAACTATATGGTTCATCATGAGAAAAATTTCCGAATTTGGGAAGGATGTTTATCTGACTCGATCGAATTTCAAAGTGGTTACCCACAGGATTGGGTAACGGAATGCAAGAAGGGACAGAAACTCTATCAGGAAGGATTCTGTCCATCAGGGTACGAGGTGCGGGCTCGTTACCCATTTCTAAGGTTTTTTCGAGTGAAATGGGTTTCGGGGAAAGAGAAAGTGGTCAGATTCGAATTAAACGATGAGATTCTTGGTCACGGGTCCACGTTTGCATGCACTAGAAAGAAGAAGAGAGTTCGTCAAAGAAATTTAGACAATGGAGGAGTTCGGAAAGAGGTGAGAAGGAAAAAAAATTAAAAATGGGAGTTTTTGGAAAAGTACGACCTATAGAACTAGCGACGTTTAAAGAAGAAAAAAAATGTTAAATTTTTTTATTTGTTTTTGAGGAATTTTGATTTTTTTTTATTCACAAAACAATCACACATAGAAATGAGTTATAATGAAATTTTCTGTCCTTAATTGCTCCTAACCAAAAATTATATAGTGACACGTTTGATTACATAGATCAAAAAATTTCTCAGCCAGTTAACGGACAGGAGTTATCGGTGCACCGGGAAACACCCTAGCAATGTAGACTTTTAAAAAGATATCCATTTTTATAAACTTTTATATTGTTTTAGTTTTATAATTTCTTATAGATTTATGCTTTGATAATTTCTTTGTACATTGTTTTTAAGTAGTTTTATAAATTTACATTTGTTTGCGAACAAATTAAACAATTGTAAATAACTGTAAAATCCGTTCGGCTTTCCTAAACAACAAGGATTATTGTAGAGGGTGTCGAACTCTGGGACCAAAAAATATTTTAATTGATAAATCCAATCAAGTTATTCCAGAATTTTGATTGGTTGCAAACACAGAAAATAAACAAAAAGAGAGTGTTAATAATAAGTGAAAGCAATTATGGGATAAGATAGACATAGCTAAAGAAGAAGAGAAAAAGAAAATAAATAACATGAAAATAAATAAAATAAAATAAAATAACAACAGAGAAGAGAAGGAGAAGAATTTTTTTCCAATAGAAGTTGTATAGAATAAAACCCAGTGTAATTTCAAATGAAGGAGATACATTGTATTTATAACTGCATTGGCCAAGACTAAGAGGCAAATTACACAATGTGGGACAAAACCCCTTTTCTAAAATAACACATAAACCAGTGTGAACGCAACATGAATGAGAGGCCTTGCAAATGAGCTAATGTGAATGCAATGTGAATGGATTTGCAATAGGCTTAGCTTGCGGGCATCAAATGACATCAAATTCAATTGTTTTGAGCATGAATAGGAACTCCATAACATATGCGATAAGCTATCCTTATGAAAAGGCATTGAATCATTAAAATATGTGGCATAAGGTGGTTGAACAACAACATTTCTTCAAGCTTTAATCTAGCTCTGAAAATCAACACTCTTCATACGCCAATTCTTCAAGCTTTTCAACAATTAAGTGCATTAATCCATTCATCATAAATAATCTGAAAATACAACTATAAATACACAATATCAATTATTTTAAATATAAAATAAGATAAATAAGCGGATAAAATATACACACTTTCGTGTATATCAACATTACAGTTAATTTTTTTATTAAATATTTCATAAATTATTTCCTGAAGTTTCACTAAGATTTATTATGATTAAAATATGTATTAACTATGTCTAAATGATTTTACAAAGTTCAAATGGTTTTGTAAAGCAACATATTTTCAAAATGATTTAGGTAGAATGATTTTCTAAATATATACATATTGTGTGTTTGTGTGTGTGTGTGTGTGTGTATATATATATATATATATATATATATATATATATATATATATGTAGGCATACATATCCTAGATTTGTCCAAAAACTAAATGATTTTTTTCAAATTTATATATTCAAAAGAATTCACAACCTTTCATGAATAGACGTGATGGTTTTTTCCATTATATACATCATTCATTTTGAACAAATTTCAAAACTACATTCTTCCATCGTCGCTCCTAGTTTTCTTTTCTCATTTTTTGAAGAAATTCTTAAACATGCTCCATCATAATTTACACAGAATCAAATCCATTTATCTTAGATTTAACTCTCTATCATTATCTAATCAATCTCTTAAGAAAAAAGTGCAATTCAGAGTTCTAGGATCAATTGTAATCAAAGGTCAAAGGATCTGAGTCTATAGACTCTATCAAACCAAAAGTCGCTGAAAAAAGAGTTATTGTAGCCTATAAATCAATTGGGTATGCTTAGCAGCCCCAGAAATATAGTGCCTTTTCACAGAGGTTGGAAATTCTTAAGGGTATATATCTTAGCCTTGAAATCGAGAGTGTATATCAACATTATATTGAAAAGAAATCCGTATAGGATTTGTACGAGACTAGATATAGGGTAACTCAAAACCAAATATGTTCTTTCCTTTTACTTTACTGTATTTACTTTTATTTTCTTCTTGATTATGTGACTAATTCTTTGATTGATAATTGCAACAATTTAAGTATAATTCTGTTAAAAGTTTCAAAATATTCATATAACAAAGAAAACACTATTCAAACCCCTTAGTAATAATTTAGGCTTAAGATCTATATTCCCCATTCTCATCTTTTTACCATTTTTAGGTAATGGTTTAGGTTTTGGCTACACCTCTTATACCATCATTAGAATATCATTTAGGTTGTGATGGAACCCCTTATCGCAATCTTATGCAAAGATTTATGTTTTGACCAAGCTCTTATTACTCTTTTAGGTAACGATTTAGGTCTTGGACCCTTTACCACCACCTTAAGTGATGATTTTGATTTTGATTAGTCGGTGTGCTTGGTTAGTCATCTTAGACAGAACTAAATACTTACCTATCTTTCCTTTAGGAGGGGCTCCAATCAGGTCTTATAAGAGGAACTAAAGGATAGTTTTTAAATAATCCGCTTTTTATATATAGCTTAAGCTGACATTCAACCACACATGTCATACTCAAAAGGCACAAGAAAGAGAATATTTAAAAGAAAGAAGTTAGAGGGTGATAAGAAGAAAGAAATGTTAGAACAGAAGAAAAAGAAGAAGAACAACAGTACTAAAGGATCAGAGTGGAATAGAATCTCACAATGGAACGAATAAAATATGATATCTCAATACTCTTTACAAAAAGAGAAAACAATATAAATGATTACTAAATTATAGTACACACTAGATTAGCCTATGCAGTGCTGATAAATACCATGCATACAGCAGAAATAAATTAATACCAGAAAATACGGGAATACATCTCGACTCCGGCTCCTCACCTAAAACTCTAAGAAAAATCCAATGTTACTTGGAAAACATACTCGGTCTGACCTGATAACATTTTGAGGAAAGAAAAATCACCTAGATCAGTCTGGAATACTTTCAGTGATAAAATTCACATCACAAACAACTTGCTTAATTTTTCAGAAAAATCTTTGAAAGAATGGAACTCTCATAAGACAAGACCACACATAAACATGACACATGTTTTACCCATACGATAACCAAATCATTTTTTATTATAAAATACTATGATATTATAATAATGTTATCAATCCACAAATAAACTAGGAATATAGACGAAAAGCTTTCATCTCACTTTTCGACAAAGTTTAATTACAACTAAAATCGTACGGCTCGTATTAGAGTTTGGATTACATACATGACTAGGTAAAGAACTACCTCCTAGTCATTGTGTCTCTAGGGATTAAAACATGGGGTTCAACAACAACATTTGGCGACCTGTAACACCCCACGTCCATTAATATCACTCTCAAGGGAATGCATTAACTTTCATGGAGTATTATTGGTGTATAGAACAGAATATAACAAGACAGATTCATATATTGGTACTTGAAAATTTTAAAACAACTTTTATTGCAGCGGAGAAATAGTTTGATTACAACAACTTCATAAACCAACAATAAAACCAAGTACACTTAATATCCATCTTGAAAAATTGTTTTCTGAGCACATAAAGTAAAAAGCATAAACCCAACATAAGTAGCCATAAAAGAGATAAGCTGAACTTTACTTTCAGCAATCCAAGCACTTCCAAAAGAGAGAGAAAGAGATCCAAATCAAGCTCCACTAGCATTAGTCCCTCCCTGAGAACCTGGAGGAGGGGAGGAAGAAAGAGGCGAAAACAAAGGGGGTCAGACATAAAGTATGGCGAGTCCAATAACTTTAACAATATAATTATTAAAGTAATTAGGATAAGGCATAAACTGGTAAAACAAGGAATGAATGTGAAGCAAATGGGCTAGACAGAGAAAACAAGAAGAATATTCTAGCGTTAATCGCGCTCCTAGTCACTATAGGATAATTACTATACTGGACCATTACTAGTCACCCTAAAAGTTGATCCCGCCTATTGAATATAATAATCATAATGGTAGTTTCGTGTACCCCTAGTTGTCTTCATAGGTGCCACCTGCCCTTATCTCCACTAGTGTACCCACTACTCCCATGCGATCGGCTCCCTAACTCGTAGATACCCGTGCCAGTCCCACAGTGGGGTGGTATCACTCCCAAGTGTGGCAAACCGATACCACTAAAGATGCACGGCTTATATCTACACGATACAACGTCTTACCTACCAGCCCGGGCCCACGCACGCACATGACCCCGTTGGACTTGCGTTGCCACCGCTAACCCGTTTTGACCTCTTACAATCAAATCCAGTAAGCGTGTCCCGTCCTCGATCTAACTCGAGCTCACAAAGATACTTAATGGGTTACTGGTTTGAAAAGGGTCCCTCATGCTTGACACAAGCTTTCCACCTATGCTTGGTCCCCACTAGGATTTCCCACTTAACCCCTTCTTATGCATGTCTTCTTACATGTTTCAATTTGGTTAAGTGTTTCTAATCGTATTTCACATGTCACCCTTGTCACCCACTTAATCCCCATGTCCCACAACATGTTTATCTTGGTTAAGTGTTACTTAATTCATTATAACTGTAACCTTGTAAGACCTCCCACATTAAATTACCGTTTGCGGTTGCTGGATTTGCCGGGCGGGTCCGGGCAGTCTTATACCACAAAGGAGCCTAAACTCATCTCTTTACAATTGTTATGCATTTAATTTATGCCCTCGACCTCTCACATTAGAATACCGTTTGTGGTTGCTGGATTTGTTGGGCGGGTCCGGGCAGTCTTATACCACAAACGAGTCTAACCTCGTGTCTTAGGCGTTTATTATTACACATAATTATTTCACCCTAATATGAATTAATTATCCCTATTCAAATTGTCAATAATTTCCAAATTAATCTATGTCCATAATTGTCACCTTAATTATGTCCATACTTTTCAGGTATATAAATTATACCAATTAATGTCTCAAATTAAATATATGCTTCTAAAGCCATTTAATGCCAATTTACAATTTGTATAATTAATATTTTCCCATTGTCCCCACGCCGTTCGTACGTTTAATATGATATATGTTAGACTCGCAAATAATCTAACCCATAAAAAGAAAGGGAACATCACAACTTGCATAACACATATAATAGATCTAACTTGCGAATAAGAATTCTAACATAAGTTTGCATAGCCAATAACTTTCATAGGCAATGAACATATAGAACATAAATTTTCATAAACTACCATGGATCTAAATATAGATCTAAACATGAAATTGTGAACCTGCATATATGAATATGGGTTTCACCTAAACTTGCATATGTGAATATGGTTTTCACCTAAACTTGCATATGTGAATATAGTTTTCACATAAACTTGCATATGGATTCGTACAAACTTGCATATGAATTTAAACATGTAAACTAATATCACATGTTTTACATATAAACTAGCATATGTATATACTTGACTCACATATAAACTTGTGTATAAATTCGCGTACAGACTTGCATAAGATTCACATACAAACTAGCATATGTAAAAACAGACTTGCATAAGATTCACATACAAACTAGCATATGATTTACATCCCAAACTTGCATATAAACTGATGTCATAAAATGAATCAAGTTAAACATATGTGATTGGACATATGAAATAGATCTACTAACATAAGCAAACAAAACTGTCATTGTTCACCAACAAACGATAACAAAGTTAAACAACATCACATGATTCAACAGACATGTTCTCATAATCCCAATTATAACTCATCATAATTAATTTATTAATTATTTTGTGAAATAAATTGTATTCACAACGATGGATTAAAGAAGAGAATAATTCGTTCGTCGTTTGTATTAGAATCCTGACTTGCAATTCCAAAGCTTTAAGAAGAAGAAGGACTATTCCAACAGCAGCATGGAGGCTATGAGACTAATTTAGTTTAGGTTTAGAGCTTGAGTCCATGCGTGCTTTTATAGAAGTTTAAATCAATATAAGCTGTTAGATTATCATAGGAGCAAATCAGAACAACTCAGACTAGATAGAGTTATCCAGAATTGCCACATATGCCCTAGTGAGTCAGCAACAGGTCAGAAAAGACTCAGCAACAAGTCAGAATCGTCACAGTTCAGATCTACCCGAGGGGCTAGGACGACCCCCTGGTCGACTTGTATAGGGGAGGTCGACCCCCTGGTCGACCTGGCCTAGGGCGGGATAAATCCCGTCTAGCCCGCTTCCCTGTTTGAATTCTGAATTTCATTCTGAACTATTTTTAGTTTATTTAAATTCCTGAAACTTGTGAGGGCCATAACTTCCTCATACGAAGTCCGATTTATGAAAAATTGGTCTCTATTCCAAGCAGAATTTTGAGACGAACGCACCCGTTTCCCTTAATTCTCACTTTAACAATTAAGTATTCTTTAATTCGTTCTTTTAATAGTCACAGAAAATTCAGGGTGTTACATTCTCCCCTCCTTAAAGGATTTCATTCCTGAAATCTTCAAGTCAAGAAGAATGTATATCCTACCATCTAATCATCCATCTACTCAACCATCAAACACAGGCATCCATTGTCCTTACAAGATTTCTAATGCAGTATGAACATATGCAAAAAGTTGTGTATATGTTCCTTATCCAATGCAAAATCAGGCGGTCTACTGATTCAGTTGACCTCCTTAATGCAAATCATGATAGTGTCATGTGTCCATTATGTATGCGAAATAATCCTAACGATACATATTATTTCTACATGTGTGCACAAGCATTCATCAAAATGCAGCATCCATATGATAACACAACCATTATACATCCATTAATTTAAATATGCACACATATTTATATGCAATATGAAAGTGACTGAGCCGATCTAGTGCCTAATGTGTGTGTACATGCATCCACGAGCAACCACTAGCAACCACTTGCAACCACTCGCAACCATCAATCATAACATGTTTCAAATACATGTTTACATCCATTGGTTTCTACCTAAGGATAAAGAATAGGACCGAGGAGATATACTTAAAAGATAGATATAAGCATAAATAAACTTATGGAAAAAGAGATCAAGGAGGTACCCTCAAAAAGAAAAGGGTAGGCTGCGCGTATTTCTGTCTCAGTTTCCCAAGTCGCGTCTTCCTCAGCGTCACTCCATTGAACTTTAACAAGCTTGGCTTCACGATTGCATAGCTTTTTGACTTCCGTACCCAAGATACGAGTTGGAATTCTTCTCATAGTCTCTTCTCGTTCCACTTCTACTTCTTCTAGTATACTTGGCTCCACAACTTCCGCAAACTCATGTAAGCACTTTCGTAGTTGAGAAACATGACAAACATTATGAACTCCAGCCAGTCTTTCGGGTAGCTCTACTTTGTAAGTCATCGTCCCAATCCTTTCAATGGTAGGAAATGGTCCTACAAATCTTGGTGCAAGCTTTCCTACGGACCTAAAGAGAAAGACATTCCTCAAAGGAGATACTTTAAGGAACACCCTATCTCCAACCTCAAACTCAAGGTCGGTCCTTCTTTTATCTGCGTAGGACTTCTGTCTATCTTGTGCAGCCTTCATCCGTCTTCTTATCAAGTCCACCTTTTCTGAAGTTTCTCTAATCATGTCTGGCCCAAGTACGAGCTTGTCTATAGACTCCCACCAACAAGTTGGTGATCGGCATTGTCTTCCATATAAAGCTTCGAAGGGCGTCATGCCTATGGTGGCTTGGTATCTATTGTTGTAAGCGAATTCCACCAAAGGAAGAATATCCTCACATGTCCCTCCAAAGTTAAGAATGCACAATCTCAAGAGATCTTCCAATACTCTGTTCACCCTTTCCGTCTAACCATCGGTTTGGGGGTGATAGGTCGTGCTTAAGCATAATTGTGTGCCTACATCCTCTTGCAAACTCTTCCAAAACTCGCTCGTAAAGATAGGATCTCGACGTAAAGATAGGATCTCGATCACTCAATATGCTGGAGGGTATCCCATGGAGTCGAACTATCTCTTTAAGATAAATGGATGCTATGGACGAGACAGTCCTTCTGCTCTTAACAGGTATAAAGTGAGCGCTTTTAATGAGCCTGTCCACTATTACCCAAATACTGGTATTGCCCCTTCTTGACCTAGGCAACCCATTAACAAAGTCCATTGAAATGCTATCCCACTTCCACTGTGGGACCTCTAGAGGATGACCACCAGGCTTCTGCTCCGTTTTGACTTGCTGGCATATCAAGCACTTAGCAACGAACTCAGCTACATCCCTTTTCATGCCATTCCAAAAGAAAACCCTTTTTATATCTTTATACATTTTGTCTCCTCCTGGGTGTATGGTCAGCTTAGAATGGTGTGCTTCTTCGAGAACCGTCTTCACTAAATCCCTTACTTGTGGGATGCATAGCCTTCGATCCCGTCTCAACCATCCCTTATCATCGATGGAGTGTCTTTTAAGGTGACTAGAAGTCTCACCCCTAACTAGCTTATCCATCATATCAACTAGCTGAGGGTCTTCTCGTTGCGCGGTTCCTGTTGAGTCCAAAAGAGTAGGTCGCACCTCTAGCGATGCTAACAGACCAGGTACAATTTCAGAAGAGGGTCTAAAGTTAAAGTTTGCTATGTACTCCAAGCTTTTCCTTTCTACAAAGAGAGGACTCAAGGTCGGCTTCTTTCTACTCAAGGTGTTTGCTACCACATTGCCCTTGCCATGGGTATAGGAAATCTCAAAATCATATGAGGCCAGAAATTCCATCCACCTTTGTTGTCTTAAGTTAAGATCTTTCTGTGAGAAAAGGTACTTTAATGATTTATGGTCAGTAAACAATTCAAACCTTTCTCCTAGTAGGTAATGAAGCCATGACTTTAGAGCGAAAACAATGGCAGCTAGCTCCAAATCATGAGTTGGGTAGTTCTTCTCATGTACTTTCAATTGCCTTCCCCCATAACAAACTACCTTGCCTTCTTGTATCAAGACAGTGCCCAATCCTGTACTGCAAGCGTCTATGTATACGGTAAACATTTTGCTCCCATCAGGCAGTGTCAGAACTGGGGTTGCTGTTAGAGCCCTTTTCAAACGTTGGAAAGCAATATCGCAATCCAAATCCCAAGCGAAAGTTAGGTTCTTCTTTTTCAATCTTGTGAGTGGGGCTGAGATTTTTGCAAAGTCTTTAATGAACTTTCGGTAAAAGCCCGCTAGCCCGAGAAAGCTTCGTACTTCGGTTGAATTCCGTGGAACCTTCCAATCTTGCACCGCAAGTACTTTTGCGGGGTCCACAGTTATCCCCTCTTTGGACACCACATGTCCAAGAAACCTCACTTCTTCTCTCCAGAAATGGCATTTGGTGAATTTGGCTTTCAGCTGATGTGCGCGAAGAGTATCCACGACTTCCCTTAAATGCAAAGCACGCTCTTCTTCATTCTTCGAGAAAATCTAAATGTTGTCTACGAAGACCACCACAAACTTATTAAGGAACTCCCTGAACACCCTACTCATCAAGTCAATGAAGTAAGCGGGTGCATTTGTCAAGCAGAAAGGCATGACAAGCCATTCAAAGAAACCATCCGGGGTTCTGAGCGTGGTCTTATCAATGTTGTCTTTAGCCACTCTTAGCTGATGAAACCCGGTAGCCAGATTTAGTTGGGAGAAAACCGACACACCAACAAGCTAATCAAACAAGTCGTCTATTCTTGGCAGTGGGTGCCTATTTTTCTTGGTCAGCTTGTTTAGCTCCCTATAATCAACGCATAGGCAAAGTGAACCATCCGCTTTGGTTGCGAATACTACTGGAGCACCCCATTCAGAAAGACTTCACCTTATAAACCCTTTTTCGAGCAGCTCTTTGAATTGCATGCTGAGCTCTTTTCTCTCCCTTAGAGCCATGTGTCTAACGGGTAGAGCTATGGATTTTGGATTATCAACAAGGTATATGCGGAAGTCTATCTCCCGCTTCGAAGGTAAGCCCTTCAGCTCTTCAAATACATCTGAGTATTCACGGACTACTCTAACAGACTGCAAGTTTTCAACAGACGCATCAAGAGATTCTAGGTAGCTAAGCATAACAGAATGTATGGAATTACAAGAGATTTCGAGAGTGTTACCGAGGCAAGTCATAAGTCTAACCACTCTCTTCTCACAATCGAGGATGGCACCATTACTGGATAACCAATCCATACCTAGAATCAGCCCATAGCCCGTGAAGCCAAGAACGAAGGCATTGCATTCAAACTCAACGCTCAAGATAGACACTCTCAAATCCCGACAAATCATTGAAAGATGAGCCGAACCACCAATAGGATTTGAGGCTACTATGGGATCCGTAACTAGACTAGTATATAGGTGCAGTATTTCAACTAACAAAGCAGATACAAACGAGTGTGAAGCGCCAGAATCAAACAAAGTACGAACAGGATGATCAAAAAGAAAAACCAAACTTTCAACAGAAATGTTTCTACCTCTCTCCTGTCCTGGTGCCATGAGAGCATGAACCTGCCCTCTTGCCTGCGCTGGTGCCATGAGAGCCTGAACCTGCCCTCCAGAAGTAGACCCTGACCTCTGCCCTTGTCCTTGTCTTCTTGGGTAGTCTTTAATCAGATGTCCTGCCTCACCACAGTTGAAATAGCCAGTCTTCTTCTTTTTCCTACAGTCCTTGCTCAGATGGCCTGGTGTTCCACAATTAAAGCACCTTTTCTTTCCCCTGCTATTGTTATCCTTACCAGCTTTCTTAGGTTGCTGTTTTGACTTCTTTTGATCCTCTTTCTTTTCCGGTGCCTTATTAGCATTAGCGCCTTTCTCCTCTTCATGCATAAGTGCATGTCAACCAGTTTCTCAAAGGTAGCCCTGATAGGAATGCGGGTTATAGCCAACCCATGTAGCGACTCATTCAAACCTTTAACAAATCTCAGGGCCTTCTTTTCAGGTGTGTTCACCAAGTTTAAGCCAAATCTCGCCAACTGATTGAACTTGTTGACGTACTCCTTTACTGATAAATTCTCCTGCTTCAACGCCAAGAACCTCTCCATGTATAAATTCTCTTCTGCTCGTGAGAGAAATTTCATCTCGAACCTGTGCCTGAAATCCATCTATGTCTCCACTAGACGCTCTCCATTCGTGACCTCCCACCAAAACGAGGCTTCGTCCTTCATTAACCAACCAGCTAATTGGACCTTCCTTCCATCTTCTATCTTGAAGATGCCAAACAAATCTTCCACCTCTTTAAGCAAATTTCGAGCTTCAACAAACGTCTCTGTAACAACCCGAAAATCTGGGCCAGTTTAAAAATTTTATTTTGGCAATTATAGCGAATTTTGATTATTTAAAATGAATTATTTTAAATAATATCGACGAGAAATTTGTTTTGAATAGAATTCGACGTATATATTTATATACGTCGTCGTTAGAATATAAATATTTATATATAATTATAAATAGAATTGAAAATGGCGCGGTGGTTCGATAATTCGATTTCAAACTTCAATTGAATGTACCGGGTGTAAAACAATCCGGATTTTAGTGAAACCAAAAACATTAGGATCTGATTGATAATATCTTTCCAACGAATCCGGAAAATCAAGATTTCATATCAGGAATCAAAAGATATGTCCAGTTGAAAATTCTGAATAGTCGCTATGGAATTCAGGCCCTTAAAAATGGACATTTTGCAAACGACCTCGGATTTCGACGAAACCAGTTTTGTTGGGTCCGCAGTGTCAAATTATTGCTAGATTCCAAATTTCATAATTTTTCGAATCAATATGTGAGCGTGGCAAAGGAAAACGCGTTTGACCAGTTTCAGTTGATTTTAATCGACTGGAAATTGGCCATTTTTCCAACGGTCTCAGAATTCGACGAAACTAGTTTTGTTAGGACCGTATCGTCAATACGAAGCTAGAAAATATTTTTATGGGATTTTTAGAGTTAGTATGTGACCCCGGTAAATTGAAATGTACGTTTAAAATTTAATAGAATGATTTAAATGTAAATGCAATGGAAACTGATCGAAACGGTCGATTCAGCTTGCGGTACATATCCCATTGTGTTCGGAATGGGGGTGAAACGCTATGGACGACAGGCGGTGGGCCTCGTTTCGAGGTTGTATGTGAAAGACAACTTTTTGCAAAAATAATAATAATAATAATAATAATAATAATAAAATATCTCTTCCTTTTATCAGCCCCCCCCCCCCCCCCCCCCGTTCAAAATCGTTTAAACAGAAAAGAAAAAAAAAGGAAAATGTAAACCTAATCGCGCCGCCGCCTGGGACTCGAAGCCGCTCGCCACCAACCCATGCCGGAGGCGCTCCCCTCCACCAGCTCCCTGCCGTGACCGCTTCTCCCCCCCCCCCTTCTCCTTCGTCTCTCCCCCCTTCTAAGTCGATGTCGCCAGGAACCCGACCCCCCCCCCCAGACCTAATCGCCGCCTCCGATGATTATGCGCCACCCCGCCCCCCTCCCAACTCCGACGCCCAAACCAAATCCGACCCCCTCCAATTTCAATCGGTGAGTATTTAGGGTTATTGATATTTTTATTTTTAATTTTGTTTTACAGAAAAAAAAACTAATTACTGATTTTTTTTTTTTTAAGCTGCAAAAACTGATTTTTAAGTTAGTAAAATGATTAGAATTTTATAGTAAAAAGATTAGGATTCTAGTAAAGAAAATACCATACTTGTGTAGAGGAAAAGTTCATACTTTTAATGAAGAAATTGTTTATTAGATGTTTAATGAAGATATGAAGTTATATTTTTAATTTAATAAAGATTGGATTTTTATTTATCTAGAGATGAGATTTTTATTTATGATAAAAATTCGATTTTTATATATTGAACTTTGAACTAAAAATTCGATTTTTATATATTGAACTTTGAACTAAAAATTCGATTTTTATATATTGAACTTTGAACTAAAAATTCGATTTTTATATATTGAACTTTGAACTAAAAATTCGATTTTTATATATTGAACTTTGAACTAAAAATTCGATTTTTATATATTGAACTTTGAACTAAAAATTCGATTTTTATATATTGAACTTTGAACTAAAAATTCGATTTTTATATATTGAACTTTGAACTAAAAATTCGATTTTTATATATTGAACTTTGAACTAAAAATTCGATTTTTATATATTGAACTTTGAACTAAAAATTCGATTTTTATATATTGAACTTTGAACTAAAAATTCGATTTTTATATATGGAACTTTGAACTAAAAATTTGATTTTTATATATTGACCTTCGAAATAAAAATATGATTTTTAAATAATGAATAGCGAAGTAAAAATTCGATTTTTATGTATGTAGTGGCTACGGGCGACGAAGCTGACGAAGATGCGAAAACAATGAAGATTTCTATCAATGAAGTGCCGTGGAGCTAGGATAGCTATCAGTGAGAATTTCTCACCTTTCAATTTTATTTCTAGTTATATATATATACTAGGATGCAGACGGTGCTTAGTAGCACCCGACACAATCGTCCACAGACCATGGACTTGTTTGTTAGGCTGTTTGGTTATTGATTGTGATATTGGTTTGAATGTGGTTTGTGGTGTGAAAAAAATCGAATCGATAAATTGGTTAGGATTAGACGTGCGCCGTTATAAGGCGAAGGAGTAAGGCTAGGTTAGACACTTACTCCAAATCTTGTGGTTTGCATAATAAAATTGATATGATTGATGTGTGAATGGCGTGGGCCTTCACTAGACCGGGGATAAGGCTAGGCCTCGTCCCGTTTCTAGTATCGTGCCGTTATGCCGCCGAAATTTTCTAAAATATGTTAGAAAAATAAAAATATCATTTTATTGTAAGAATGAACTGAATAGAAATTCATATGTTGGAATAAAATGTTTAGTCGTTAAAAATATAATTTTTAACGTGAATGTGAATAAATAAATATTCATTTACAAACCGAACGGTTTGTTTATGTACACTTATTTGAAGGACATTGATTGGGTCGATAAATTTTACACATCGCCCAACTGCACAAATAAAATCTGTGTTTGATTGTTTGAAACCCCACACGGGTGTTGGGATGAAATTTGAAGTTCACTCATCCTGATTGATTAAATATGTCGATCGATTGATTGACAGGCTGTTATAAGCGTTGAATATCTATATTTGATGCTTATACAGTGTAGTGCACTTTGGTTGATGGTTGATTATTTTTCAATGCTATTATACATGTGTTGTATGAAAATCCATATAATTAACTTTATATGGTAATTGATTGGGCCTCATTCCAATTTGAAAAATAAAGATTATTATAAAATAAAAGTTCATGTGTTGACAATACTCATTCATTGAGATTGGTCATGTGTTGAACGAAATATTTTAGTAATAAAATTTACATCTTTATCAGTATAAAATAAAAGTTCATGTGTTGACAGTACTCATTCATTGAGATTGGTCATGTGTTGAACGAAATATTTTAGTAATAAAATTTACATCTTTATCAGTATAAAATAAAAGTTCATGTGTTGACAGTACTCATTCATTGAGATTGGTCATGTGTTGAACGAAATATTTTGATAATAACAACTATTTTGAAAAAGAAATATTTGAAATAGAATATTTGAAAATAGAAATTTATGAAGTCGTGTTGATTAGATTGACGCCATTTTGACGTGAATCGATATTTATATCGATTTTATTCATTTTATAATGAATATTAAAAAGTAATTTTGAAAACGATTTCGAAATGAATTGAATTGAAAACGATTTCGAAATGAATTGAATTGAAAACGACTTCGAAATGAATTGAATTGAAAACGATTTCGAAATGAATTGAATTGAAAACGATTTCGAAATGAATTGAATTGAAAACGATTTCGAGATGAATTGAATTGAAAACGATTTCGAGATGAATTGAATTGAAAACGATTTCGAGATGAATTGAATTGAAAACGATTTCGAGATGAATTGAATTGAAAACGATTTCGAGATGAATTGAATTGAAAACGATTTCGAAATGAATTGAATTGAAAACGATTTCGAAATGAATTGAATTGAAAACGATTTCGAAATGAATTGAATTGAAAACGATTTCGAAATGAATTGAATTGAAAACGATTTCGAAATGAATTGAATTGAATTCAAATTGAATTGAAATTTGAATTGAATAGAAATGAATTTTAAAACGAATTTATAAAGAAGAATTCAATTTTGATTTGAATTAAAAAGGAAGTTGAAATCGTTTTCAATTCAATTCATTTCGAAATCGTTTTCAATTCAATTCATTTCGAAATCGTTTTCAATTCAATTCATTTCGAAATCGTTTTCAATTCAATTCATTTCGAAATCGTTTTCAATTCAATTCATTTCGAAGTCGTTTTCAATTCAATTCATTTCGAAGTCGTTTTCAATTCAATTCATTTCGAAATCGTTTTCAATTCAATTCATTTCGAAATCGTTTTCAAAATTACTTTTTAATATTCATTATAAAATGGATAAAATCGATATAAATATCGATTCACGTCAAAATGGCGTCAATCTAATCAACACGGCTTCATAAATTTCTATTTTCAAATATTCTATTTCAAATATTTCTTTTTCAAAATAGTTGTTATTATCAAAATATTTCGTTCAACACATGACCAATCTCAATGAATGAGTACTGTCAACACATGAACTTTTATTTTATACTGATAAAGATGTAAATTTTATTACTAAAATATTTCGTTCAACACATGACCAATCTCAATGAATGAGTACTGTCAACACATGAACTTTTATTTTATACTGATAAAGATGTAAATTTTATTACTAAAATATTTCGTTCAACACATGACCAATCTCAATGAATGAGTATTGTCAACACATGAACTTTTATTTTATAATAATCTTTATTTTTCAAATTGGAATGAGGCCCAATCAATTACCATATAAAGTTAATTATATGGATTTTCATACAACACATGTATAATAGCATTGAAAAATAATCAACCATCAACCAAAGTGCACTACACTGTATAAGCATCAAATATAGATATTCAACGCTTATAACAGCCTGTCAATCAATCGATCGACATATTTAATCAATCAGGATGAGTGAACTTCAAATTTCATCCCAACACCCGTGTGGGGTTTCAAACAATCAAACACAGATTTTATTTGTGCAGTTGGGCGATGTGTAAAATTTATCGACCCAATCAATGTCCTTCAAATAAGTGTACATAAACAAACCGTTCGGTTTGTAAATGAATATTTATTTATTCACATTCACGTTAAAAATTATATTTTTAACGACTAAACATTTTATTCCAACATATGAATTTCTATTCAGTTCATTCTTACAATAAAATGATATTTTTATTTTTCTAACATATTTTAGAAAATTTCGGCGGCATAACGGCACGATACTAGAAACGGGACGAGGCCTAGCCTTATCCCCGGTCTAGTGAAGGCCCACGCCATTCACACATCAATCATATCAATTTTATTATGCAAACCACAAGATTTGGAGTAAGTGTCTAACCTAGCCTTACTCCTTCGCCTTATAACGGCGTACGTCTAATCCTAACCAATTTATCGATTCGATTTTTTTCACACCACAAACCACATTCAAACCAATATCACAATCAATAACCAAACAGCCTAACAAACAAGTCCATGGTCTGTGGACGATTGTGTCGGGTGCTACTAAGCACCGTCTGCATCCTAGTATATATATATAACTAGAAATAAAATTGAAAGGTGAGAAATTCTCACTGATAGCTATCCTAGCTCCACGGCACTTCATTGATAGAAATCTTCATTGTTTTCGCATCTTCGACAGCTTCGTCGCCCGTAGCCACTACATACATAAAAATCGAATTTTTACTTCGCTATTCAATATTTAAAAATCATATTTTTATTTCGAAGGTCAATATATAAAAATCAAATTTTTAGTTCAAAGTTCCATATATAAAAATCGAATTTTTAGTTCAAAGTTCAATATATAAAAATCGAATTTTTAGTTCAAAGTTCAATATATAAAAATCGAATTTTTAGTTCAAAGTTCAATATATAAAAATCGAATTTTTAGTTCAAAGTTCAATATATAAAAATCGAATTTTTAGTTCAAAGTTCAATATATAAAAATCGAATTTTTAGTTCAAAGTTCAATATATAAAAATCGAATTTTTAGTTCAAAGTTCAATATATAAAAATCGAATTTTTAGTTCAAAGTTCAATATATAAAAATCGAATTTTTAGTTCAAAGTTCAATATATAAAAATCGAATTTTTAGTTTAAAGTTCAATATATAAAAATCGAATTTTTAGTTCAAAGTTCAATATATAAAAATCGAATTTTTAGTTCAAAGTTCAATATATAAAAATCGAATTTTTAGTTCAAAGTTCAATATATAAAAATCGAATTTTTAGTTCAAAGTTCAATATATAAAAATCGAATTTTTAGTTCAAAGTTCAATATATAAAAATCGAATTTTTAGTTCAAAGTTCAATATATAAAAATCGAATTTTTAGTTCAAAGTTCAATATATAAAAATCGAATTTTTATCATAAATAAAAATCTCATCTCTAGATAAATAAAAATCCAATCTTTATTAAATTAAAAATATAACTTCATATCTTCATTAAACATCTAATAAACAATTTCTTCATTAAAAGTATGAACTTTTCCTCTACACAAGTATGGTATTTTCTTTACTAGAATCCTAATCTTTTTACTATAAAATTCTAATCATTTTACTAACTTAAAAATCAGTTTTTGCAGCTTAAAAAAAAAAATCAGTAATTAGTTTTTTTTTCTGTAAAACAAAATTAAAAATAAAAATATCAATAACCCTAAATACTCACCGATTGAAATTGGAGGGGGTCGGATTTGGTTTGGGCGTCGGAGTTGGGAGGGGGGGTGGCGCACAATCATCGGAGGCGGCGATTAGGTCTGGGGGGGGGGGGGGGGGGCTCGGGTTCCTGGCGACATCGACTTAGAAGGGGGGAGAGACGGAGGAGAAGGGGGGGAGAAGCGGTCACGGCAGGGAGCTGGTGGAGGGGAGCGCCTCCGGCATGGGTTGGTGGCGAGCGGCTTCGAGTCCCAGGCGGCGGCGCGATTAGGTTTACATTTTCCTTTTTTTTTCTTTTCTGTTTAAACGATTTTGAACGGGGGGGGCTGATAAAAGGAAGAGATATTTTATTATTATTATTATTATTATTATTATTTTTGCAAAAAGTTGTCTTTCACATACAACCTCGAAACGAGGCCCACCGCCTGTCGTCCATAGCGTTTCACCCCCATTCCGAACACAATGGGATATGTACCGCAAGCTGAATCGACCGTTTCGATCAGTTTCCATTGCATTTACATTTAAATCATTCTATTGAATTTTAAACGTACATTTCAATTTACCGGGGTCACATACTAACTCTAAAAATCCCATAAAAATATTTTCTAGCTTCGTATTGACGATACGGTCCTAACAAAACTAGTTTCGTCGAATTCTGAGACCGTTGGAAAAATGGCCAATTTCCAGTCGATTAAAATCAACTGAAACTGGTCAAACGCGTTTTCCTTTGCCACGCTCACATATTGATTCGAAAAATTATGAAATTTGGAATCTAGCAGACCCAACAAAACTGGTTTCGTCGAAATCCGAGGTCGTTTGCAAAATGTCCATTTTTAAGGGCCTGAATTCCATAGCGACTATTCAGAATTTTCAACTGGACATATCTTTTGATTCCTGATATGAAATCTTGATTTTCCGGATTCGTTGGAAAGATATTATCAATCAGATCCTAATGTTTTTGGTTTCACTAAAATCTGGATTGTTTTGCACCCGGTACATTCAATTGAAGTTTGAAATCGAATTATCGAACTACCGCGCCATTTTCAATTCTATTTATAATTATATATAAATATTTATATTCTAACGACGACGTATATAAATATATACGTCGAATTCTATTCAAAACAAATTTCTCGTCGATATTATTTAAAATAATTCATTTTAAATAATCAAAATTCGCTATAATTGCCAAAATAAAAATTTTAAACTGGCCCAGATTTTCGGGTTGTTACAGTCTCTGACCCGTGAAAAGGTTTCCCGCCCATTTCCCGAAAGTCTTTGCATATCTTCGAAAAAGTATCAACACGGGGAGAGGCTGCAGCTGGGGGAGGAGGAACGTCTGTTGGGCCTGCGGCGGTGGCCCTAGCCTCCAGATACCTTCTGAACCAGGTTGGTATCGGTATGCCCTCTCATATCTCCGGTACCCCAGACATGCTGAAAAGAAAAAGGAAGAGATTCAGAACGGAGAATCGAAGGAAAGATATATGGCTCTTGGGGGTTATGTTTTTGAAACAAACTTTTCTCTTGAAAATACTCTCCTTAAAACATATTTTTGAAAGTATTCCTTTATAAATTGCTTTTGAAAAAACAGTTTTTCAAAATCTCTTACTGTTCTTAGTAACTTTCAGCTCTGATACCACGTGTAACACCCCAGGTCCATTAATGTCACTCTCAGGGGAATGCATTAACTTTCATGGAGTATTATTGGTGTATAGAACAGAATATAACAAGATAGGTACATATATTGGTACTTGAAAATTTTAAAACAACTTTTTATTGCAACGGAGAAATAGTTTGATTACAACAACTTCATAAACCAACAGTAAAACCAAGTACATTTAATATCCATCTTGACAAATTGTTTTCTGAGTACATAAAGTAAAAAAGCATAACCCCAACATAAGTAGCCATAAAAGAGATAAGCTGAACTTTACTTTCAGTAATCCAAGCACTTCCAAAAGAGAGAGAAAGAGATCCAAATCAAGCTCCACTAGCACTAGTCCCTCCCTGAGAACCTGGGAGGGGAAGGACGAAAGAGGAGAAAACAAAGGGGGTCAGACATAAAGTATGGAGAGTCCAATAACTTTAACAATATAATTATTAAAGTAATTAGGATAAGGCATAAACTGGTAAAACAAGGAATGACTGTGAAGCAAATGGGAAAGACAAAGAAAACAAGAGGAATATGCTGGCGTTAATCGCGCTCCTAGTCGCTATAGGGTAATTATTATACTGCACCATTACTAGTCACCCTAAAAGTTGATCCCGCCTACTGAACATAATAATCATAATGGTAGTTTCGTGTACCCCTAGCTATTTTCATAGGTGCCGTCTGCCCCTATCTCCACTAGTGTACCCACTACCCCCATGCGATTGGCTCCCTAACTCGTAGATACCCATGCAGGTCCCACATTGGGTGTATCACTCCCCAAAGAGGCAATCTGATACCACTAAAGATGGACGGATTACATCTACATGATGCAACAACGTCTTACCTACCAGCTCGGGCCCACGCACGCACATGACCCCGTTGACTTGCGTTGCCACCGCTAACCCGTTTTGACCTCTTACAATCAAATCCAGTAAGCGTGTCCCGTCCTCGATCTAACTCGAGCTCACAAAGATACTTAATGGGTTACTGGTTTGAAAAGGATCTCCCATGCTTGACACAAGCTTTCCACCTATGCTTGGTCCCCACTAGGATTTCCCACTTAACCCCTTCTTATTCATGTCTTCTTACATGTTTCAATTTGGTTAAGTGTTTCTTATTGTATTTCACATGTCACCCTTGTCACCCACTTAACCCCCATGTCCCACCACATGTTTATCTTGGTTTAAGTGTTACTTAATTCATTATAACAGTAACCTTGTAAGACCTCCTACATTAGACTACCGTTTGCGGTTGCTGGATTTGCCGGGCGAGTCTGGGAAGTCTTATACCGCAAACGATCCTAACCTCGTGTATTTACAATTGTTACGCATTTAATTTATGCCTTCGACCTCTCACATTAGACTACCGTTTGTGGTTGCTGGATTTGTCGGGCGGGTCCGGGCAGTCTTATACAATAAACGAGTCTAACCTCGTGTCTTAGGCGTTTATTATTACACATAATTGTTTCACCCCAATATGAATTAATTATCCCTATTCAAATTGTCAATAATTTCCAAATTAATCTATGTCCATAATTGTCACCTAAATTATGTCCAAACTTTTCAGGTATATAAATTATACCAATTAATATCTCAAATTAAATATATGCCTCTAAAGCCATTTAATGCCAATTTACAATTTGTATAATTAATATTTTCCCATTGTCCCCACGCCGTTCGTACGTTTAATATGAAATATGTTAGACTCGCAAATAGTCTATCTCATAAAAAGAAAAGAAACATCACAACTTGCATAACACATAAAATAGATCTAACTTGCGAATAAGAATTCTAGCATAAGTTTGCATAGCCAATAACTTGCATAGGCAATGAACATATAGAACATAAATTTGCATAAACTACCATGGATCTAAATATAGATCTAAACATGAAATTGTGAATTTGCATATATGAATATGGGTTTCATCTAAACTTGAATATGTGAATATGGTTTTCACCTAAACTTGCATATGTGAATATAGTTTTCACCTAAACTTGCATATGGATTCCTACAAACTTGCATATGAATTTAAACATGTAAACGATAGCATATGTATATACTTGATTCACATATAAACTTGTGTATAATTCGCATACAGACTTGCATAAGATTCATATACAAACTAGCATATGTAAAAACAGACTTGCATAAGATTCACATACAAACTAGCATATAATTTACATCCCAAACTTGCATATAAACTGATGTCATAAAATGAATCAAGTTAAACATATATGATTGGACATATGAAATAGATCTACTAACATAAGTTAACAAAACTGTCATATGTTCACCAACAAACGATAACAAAGTTAAACAACATCACATGATTCAACGGACATGTTCTCATAATCCCAATTATAACTCATCATAATTAATTTATTAATTATTTTGTGAAAGAAATTGTACTCACAACGACGGATTAGAGAAGAGAATAATTCGTTCGTCATTTGTATTAGAATCCTGACTTGCAATTCCTAAGCTTTAAGAAGAAGAAGGACTATTCCAGCAACAACGTGGAGGCTATGAGACTAATTTAGTTTTAGTTTTAGAGCTTGAGTCTATGCGTGCATTTATAGAAGTTTAAATCAATATAAGTCGTTAGATCATCATAGGAGCAAATCAGAACCATTCAGACTAGAAAGAGTTATCCAGATTTGCCACCTATGCCCTAGTGAGTCAACAACAGGTCAGAAAAAACTCAGCAACAACTCAGAATTGTCATAGTTCTGATCTACTCGAGGGGCTAGGTCGACCCCCAAGTCGACCCCTAGGTCGGCCCCCAGGTCGACCCCTAGATCGACCCCCTGGTCGACCTGTATATGGGAGGTCGACCCCATGGTCGACCTGGCCTAGGGCGGGAAAAATCCCGCCCAGCCGCTTCTCTGTTTGAATTTTGAATTTTGAATTTCATTCTGAACTGTTTTTAATTTATTTAAATTCCTAAAACTTCTGAGGGCCATAACTTCCTTATACAAAGTTTGATTTACGAAAAATTGAACTCTATTCCAAGCAGAATTTCGAGACGAACGCAATGGCGTAACCCGTTTCCCTTAATTCTCACTTTAACAATTAAGTACTCTTTAATTCATTCTTTTAATAGTCACAGAAAAGTCAGGGTGTTACACGACCCGACGACACAAATTCACCCACTCATTCAACTTGAGTGTATCTAATATATAATCACCCCGATTAGGGTCAGCAACCATATAATTCCAGAGAATACAAAAAGGGATAACTGATTTCTCTAGATCAGGTGATGATATACCCTAACGCATTTGACCCACATAGCCCTGCTGCTTGCTTGATTTCAGTCATTTCCTGATTGATGATGCTTGAGGCTACAATTACCTTTTTTGAATATAACATCAACCTTTGGATGACACATTGTCAAATCCTCCAATCACTAATTGATTTACACAAATATAGTCTATGTGTTAAGTTAAAAGAAGTCGCCTTTTATGCCACCATACATGGTATATTTGCAAAAATCATTGTGCGTGATCTTAGGAAATACTCAGTCAGACATTCATCTATACAAGTTTTCCAGGGATAGGATAAATCAAAGGGGATCTTTTAGTACATCCTATCAGAATAATTCCAAGGGTTAGTAACAAGAAGTCCTTGCATCATGCAGAACCTAGAACGTAGGGATTACTATTACAAGTTTAATCCTGTTAATTGACCAGAGACATCCGCGAGCATCCCTCTCGCTCCAAATTTGTACTCCTTCAAATCATCTTATACTTGCAAATTTAGTTTTCGAATGCAAAGTCGGTTCTAAGTGGTTTTTGGTCCAGTTCCCCCTGTTCTACTTGAACTAACACGTCATAAGTCAAAAAGAAATTCATTGATAGTCATTTCTTTAATTATCAAATCGCATATTACAATTAAGTACATCAGTAGCATAAGCCCTTTCAAATTAAAATTATTTCCTTGGTTCTTAAAAATCATTCCATATCTTAGCAGAACAAGTATATTCGTAAATCTCTTATTTTCATTACTTTGAAAATCATAACCATACACTTATCTCTTCAGAACAATCGTATTCACAAAACTCCATCTTTATTTCCTTTACACTGAAATCATCACTATATATATATTTACCCAAATGGTATAAGTCGAATTACCAATCTTATATAGGTCGAATAATGTTTGTGCCATATTGTTTATTATATAAACCAAAACAGATTTTATTTAGCTTCAAACTTTGCTGATCAGAGTTTACATTAATGTTCATAGGAATAATACTTAAATTTCCAACCTCCACTTTCCGTGTCAAACTAGTATAACCTCCTGTTTTCATATTCTCGAAAACCATAGCATCTACTTATTTCTTGTAACCAGTGTATTCATAAAACCATAATATTCCCATTAATTAGAAAATATTTCTATATACTTAAACAAACGGTATAAGTATAATTACACTTCATACTTAGGCCAAACAACGTCAAGTGATATATTGTTTACTACAAAACAAAATAATTTATTTAAAATATATCTAAACTTTTCAAAATAGATTGCAATATTCCTTATGCAAATAATAAATTAGTTCCAACATCATTACCATTTCAAAGTAGTACTGACCCTTAGACAATAGCAAAGTCATTCAAGTTAGGGTATTTTATTTACCTCTCAGACCTTAACTCGACAACATTCTTATCTTAAGATAGATAAAAGTTTGTAACTCAAAAGATGATATTAACTATAGTGTCACACAAATCATATTTACTACTCCATTTAAATATGGTTTTACAAAACAATCCTTGCATTTTAAAATCTCCTTCCAATTATAACCTTTTTACTTAACTCGTTTATTAAGTAAATCCTTACTTAAACATAACCCTTAGCTTTAAAATCCTTTAATACAATCTATTTATAACTTGGATTTATTAACAAAATCCATTTACCCAATCCTTTACTAAAATCCATTAAGCCTCTTCCTTTGCATTTTTGAAAATCTCCCTTCGATTATAATCGTTTTTACTTAATTCAAATATTAAGTAACTGCTTGTTTAAAATCATCGCATTAGCTTTATATCTTTTTTATAAACTTTTGGTTATAAGCTTGGATTATAATATCCCTTACAAATTTTAACTGAAATCTCATTACAACTTGATTACATTCTGAAATAAATTGTAATTATAAAGTAATCACTTTAGTTATTATTAATTAAAAAAATAATTAACTTTATCATTAACTAAAGTAGAATTAGTTAATTTCTTTATTAACTAAAAAGAGAATAGTTAATCTCTTTTAAAATTAAATTATTAAATAATAACTAACTTTATTAATGAATAACAACTTGATAATTATCTCTATACAAAGTCAATAAAAAGAATAATTAACTTTTAAGAAATTTTATTAATTTAAACAACTATTAGTCAAACTATTTTTATTAGATTAACTAAAAAAATTAATGTAAATGCGAAAAATAGCACAAACACCCCAAGTTGTTTATCAACACTTCAAAATTGATCAGACACAAAGTTAAGAGCAAATAAATGCGGGGAAAAAGTAAAGTGAAGACGATTTAGAGTGATTTGGTCTCAATTTCGACCTACGTCCACTATGAAAGGAAATTTCATTATCATGGTTGCCATTATTATTCAATTAAAAATGCAGGGTGTTACCGAAAATGCAGAGGCGCCAATGCAAAGCCATCTCGCATCGAAGAGGAGAAGCCAATTTTTTATAGATGGTTTCAAAACACACCAACTCTGTAAAAGCCCAAAAAACTATACCCTTTAAATCGAAATAACAACCACTGCCCAATTTAAATTACATGAATTCTTGGATCATTAAGGGTAGTATAAGAAAATAGAACGTAACAGAATCTAACTTGAATGGAATAATATATAATATTAAACAATATTCTTTACAATGGAAAAGTTTTTAAATACAGATATCAGAGTCTAACATAGCCTCAAACTGGATAGCTATAGTACATGTCCATATAATTGCTAACAACACAACAATCCAATATAACAAACAAAGCGGATAATAGAATATGTCTATATGCCTAATAAAGATCTCCAGCTCTCTTCTAGAAACTCCCATTGTCTTCAGGACCTGAGCATTAAAACACTCGGATCAGGCTTGGATAAACCAACATAATAATAACTTGATAATAAATGACATTGTCATATATATAACTTTTCGTGAATGAAAATTCTTTTTAAAAGAAAGAGTATCCCATAAGACCATGTCCACTCATAAACATGGATAGGCTTTGTCGAATGATAACTAAAATCTTTATATATACCAAAACATTTGATATTATTTCTAATGACATTCTTTAAATCATTTGCAAATAAACTTATTTAAGTATCCAAAATTGTTACCATCATTAATTCCAGAGCTATTCTGCCATATAATCAAAAATCGCAGGTTCTTATTGGAGAATTAAATTTCTATCAAATGACCTGGCTAAGGATCTTCCTTCTCCACGATGGGAACGTCTCCAACTGAATGCCCATGAGCCCTCATATGGAACTCTGCCAACATAAGACCGGTCCATCTCTATAATGTGCTTCGCCTATGCACTAGGTGGTACCGAGTATATCATTTCCCTGGTCGTGACCGAGCTTTAACCTAGATCTCAATATTTCCATACATTTGCATAAATAAGAATACCTGGGATCCACACCATGGCATCATCTTTCAAACTAGAAGGGAAATAATCATACCCTAATGGGAGTGACCCATAAGCCTTGCTGAATCTACCCGTTTTGGTCTTTTACTGGGCTGTGAGGCTCAATAGAGGTAACAATTTACCTTTTATCGTATCAATCATCATCTTTGAATGCCACATTGTCATTCCCATTGGCTACTAATTGCCTTCCACAAAAGTACAACCTTGATCTCGTACGTCTCAAGGAAGGCAATTATTGCTAAGAGAAATTGCATTCTCCGCTACCAACAGATATACATTTGCAATAACCAATCTTTATAATCATAGAAATGCAATTGTAAAACAAACATCCATACAAGTTCATTTTAGGTCTAAATGAAACCAAAGAAGCCATCCTACTGCATCCCTTATTGCAGTAGCCATAGCCCTTGCAACATCGAAGATCTCAACAATAAGGGATCACTATTACATTGACCTTATTTGCTATCCAAGGCATCAATAAGTAATCCTTTTGTCATAAGGAATCTCCGGGCTATCATAATCATCGCCTTTCATAGGTTTTCATTCATATCATTCATTACTTCACAATGCAAATTGGTTCGAAGTGGTTTCCAAATAGGTACCGACCAAGATCTCAGTTCCTTCAAAAATTCAATTAACAATTAAAATAAAGGAATTATGGATAAATCAGATCCTGGATAATCATATCTTCTTTAATAGAAGGATTTTCCTTCATATTCCCCTAATCTCCATTTAAACCTACATGGTTTATATATTCGATTCCTTAGGAAATTATCCTCAACTAATCCATTTTTTTATGATACATTTCCTAAATTATTATAAATCCTATTCATTCCGTTATTTGTAAAATAATTCTAATTTTCTTAAACAAAGAATTTTTCTTTATATTTTTCCTAATCATCATTTAAACCATCCTATTTAATATGTTCAATTCTTTAGGAAAATATCCTTAACTTAACCTAATCTAGTTAAATGATTTGTCTTCCTACATTTAACCCATTCCCTTATCATTAACCCCAGTTTATAATTTGATTTGAATAAATCAAATATTCCATTCCCTCCATCGTGCTGGTCCAGATAGCCAGAGAGAGCCGGAAACTGGTTTTCTATACCCAAGCCCGAGCACTTTCCTTCTGTTATTGCAAGGTGTTCAAGTTAATTGATCGAGTCTACATCATTATTAAGTTCTTTACTTAAATTAATAGAGCATCCGGGCTTTCCCTTTGATATGCTCCATTCCTCGATTTATAAATTGACATTCACAAATGGTACCTGATGTGCTAGTCATTTCCGCATACTATTTTGTTAATAATGATTTAAATCTCCGAACCATTACTAAAATATTTCATTATACTTTCAAAATTGTTCGTAATTGATTTAGTGAAAAATGATTATCCTATAGAAAAATTTAAGTTACATCAATTTACAGCAGAAATAGGGCAAACTTGCAAATAGTGCCAAAATGATTATTTAATCTAATTCATTTATAAGTTCATATTTTTCAAACCTAACCTCTTTTAAATACCTCTAAATGATTTATGAAATCTATTCTCTATTTTTAATATTTTAAAATTACTAATTCCTAGCAATTTCAAAATTGGATTTATTTTCTTTTTTTCTAACTTGATCATAGCTAAGTTTTTCAAGTGGAGATTTTAACTAAATCTATGTGTGTCTCATGTTCATAAAAGGTGTCATTACTTACATATAAGATGACAAATGTCAACATCCAAATTACTATATATTCATCCACTTAACATAACATTTAATGATTTTCTACATTAAATCTCTATTCACACGTACAATAATAAATCTAAACTATCACCAAATATCATAATAAACCACATAAACAACCAAACATGATATAATTACTTCTAAAACAAATGGTTTAAAGGTGATCAACTACTATAGCTGTGATATTTTATCTCGCCATTGGTTTCCATTCCGCCGAACTTATGGTCAGAAATGCGTTTTCTTTTTTCCCTCGTCGCAACTAACATCTCTACCGCTTTTCTCTCTTGCTTCTCTTTCTCTTCTCTCTCTCTCTTCTTCCTCCACTTCTTGCTTGCTAATGATGCCTTTCATGATTTCTTAGGCCCAAAGCCAAAGCTTAAAAGATATTTGAGAAATATGATTAAGATATGAGGAAGTTAGAGAGCATTTAAGTGGATTAATGCTTAAGCACTCCATTTAATTACAACTATTTTACTTCACTCAAGAAGAAGCCATTAAAATAGCTTGAGAATAAGAAGAAAAATAATAAGAGAAATTGTTTGAATGAAAGTGTGGATATGGAAGGTTATTTGTAGTTGCATTCTCTCAGCTAATGACTCTTATATCCTTCTCTTATTTAATTATTTCTTTAAGCCTTGAAGGGACACTTACTTTATGTGAAAAGAGGTTAAATATAATTAATGAAATGAATACATAATGTTTGATTCTTTTCCGCACATGAAAAGACTTAGCATTTAATGGTGATATATCATTTCGTAAGAGATTTTCTTTAAAAAGTTTTGATTTGATACTTTGTTTTATATACTTAACTTACTTAATCATTCCACTAGCTTAATTTAATCTTTTGTATGACTCTAAAAGAGGATCTAATACTTGTTAAGATATGTACATGTTACTATTTAAGTCATGGAACGTTCGTACAACTTATTTTGGTTGTTGATTTTCGACAAAAACAGTTAACACTCATATTTTGATGCTTTATTTATATTATATGTTTATGTAAACAAATCTGCAAAATGAATTTTCTACTTTCATATATAAATTTAAACACGTCTATTCATATTTAAAAGTTGTAGAACATAAATTATAATACCTACGATTTTTGACCTAATTGACAAAATCGACCAAATATAGAAAATTTTGATATTTTGCAAATTGATTACAATTTATCAAACCATTATTATATTTCAACTATCATTATGATTTATTTTTTCAAATACCATTCATTTTTTAAAAATATTATTTAAATAGTATTAAAACTCCTTAAATTTACAAAGTCGGAGAAAATGTTAAATTCTTTTTTTTTCTAACGATGTATGATAAATTGCTAAATATAGATGGTGAAGCTAGTATAACTATCCAATTTGATCGTTATACTTTTCGGAATCGTATTTAAAAATGAGTGTATGTATTTAGAACAACACACGATTATTTCAAATTTTATAAAAACACAAAATTTCAAGTATTTGAATTGTTGGGTCATTACATCTCCCTTCATTTCGTTTTACTTCAAAGCAGTTTTCTTCGATTCACTTCTACAAATTGGTTTCAAATTCGGTTTAAAGCGTTTGTATCGTTATTTTGCAAAATCAAATATTTTGTGCTCGAAGCACTTGCTTTTGTTGCCTATTTTGTGAACATGAAGCAGCCACGCCTTTTTGTTCTGCTTTGACTCCATAAAGATGCAAAGCCAATCTTGTTTTTCTTAAAGCTTTGAATCCCTTATGTTCTCCTTCGTTTCAACCATATATAGTAAAGGGCGAAGTAGTTCGAAGCAACCTGTATCATGTCGCATTGTTTTAAATGCTTGTTTAAATAGGTTATAAAATTTTGTGTTTTAAAGAAAGATTTCAAGGTGATCAAAATAGTAATTGCCAATGCTATCACAGAAATACTAGGTATAATTAATCTAGGATTCTACTATAAGTATGTATTCCTATAACCATTAGATAGATGAGATATGATTACATACAACTCAAAAGATTAGAAAGCCTGACGAGATTAGTGTAAGGTCGCTCCATATGCTTCAGTTGTCGTCCCTAACTGAAATTGTTCAAAATTCCAATGCGTAGAGTAGAGTTAGATTACAATTAAAAGTATGTTATGCACACAAATTAATACTTATTGAGATAAGGTTATTCGTAAGCTCGCAAAAATATTATATTATTAGTCAACTTATCAAAACTAAGAGATAGACGAAAAGTCAAGTCAAAATGATGTTTGGATGGGTAGTCCAACTAGTTTTTAATGGATAGTTAGAACAATTTGACAAATATGGTAAGCCCGAGCTAGCTATGTAGGTTAGTTACGACCTTAGGCAACTATGAAGAGGAGACATATAGTTGGGATTACCCATGAGATGGATATTTAGAATTACCCATAGGGCTTGCATAAGATTATTTATGATTGATGGATAATTATTTTGTTTAATTACCATTGTGATTGCAGGTGCAACATTGATTGATTTATTGATTTAATCGAGGATACGAGTGAAGGGAAAATTTGTTTTCTCAGCGACATGGTCCCACAAGATATCTATTTATTAAGATATCATATTATTATTGATACCAAACTGGTTATAAGATCTGAAGTTTTTGTTTTTACCTCTAACTCTTGGTTGCTCGATTGAGTAGCACGGGAGTAGTATTTCAGGTTTTTAGGTCCTTGAGCGAATAAAACTTGCAAAGACATGTAAGAGGCATGACTATCTATTTACGAGTATTTTCAAGTTCGTTATGGTTTTCCACTGTTGTTCTAGTAATAAAATTATTAGTACTCCGATCAATAATGGGGTCATCTTCAAATGTTTCTCTTGAAGTATTTGTGTATTTATATTTTATCTAAACCTGGGAAATAGTTATATGATTATGAACTTAATGAATATGAAATGAGAAATGTTTCTGAAAATCGTGTTTAATTTTTTTTCTATTCATTTACTATTGGTATTAATATTATTAACATATCTATGTCCAGTTGCAAAAAATTAATATTTTATATGACTGCTGCATATATAACTCTTTGTTTTGGGCCTCAGAATGAGGGATGTTAAAAGAACTTTGGCTATGATCCTTGCGGTTGCAATTTTGCATTATATCTTGATTTTAAGGCTTGACATCATCCACCAGATGCGTTTTTCCATGCTCGACATTCAATTTTATATGATCCATTTTCCATACAAGTCACTACCGACTAGTTTAGAACTCTTGATTTCGACTTGTTGGCATGTTGGTGGATGGTTCCATCTTTCTAGTTGAAATCTAATATATCTCTATGTTCTCAAAGTCTTATCAAATGCAAGATGAAAAGGATTGATCATCTTTCTAATTGCAGATAGACTGCCATTTATGGGCGAGATTCATCATGAATTTCTTCAGTTTCGATTTGAGCGAGTTATTTTATAATATCCAAACTTCCAGCATGAAAAATAAATTGTAGCACAGTTTTTGTGTGTGTCAAAACTCTATTTTTTCTTCATAGCTTGAGTCTTAAGCCTCCTAAGTTCTGACAACCAGCCATACACCAATGGTGCTCAAAACTAAAAATTCGCACTGTACAAGAACCCGATCAATGTAAAACGATCGTCAAGAGAAAGAATTAGAAGAAGCCGATAATGTACAGTCTATATATACTGCACTATGATAAACATCATATAAATAGGGGTGAAAGATGTCTAATACTTATGGCGATAAACAAGTAAACAACCATATCATCCATCCTCACATAAACTCATTCAGTGCGTAAAGTATATAATATCAACAATTTAGTCACCAATCCATCGGGGTCATAGCAGGTCCAACTGCCCTGGTCTCCACCCGACTATCGCCATGACCTATTTCCCTGGTCTATAGTCGATAGCCCTACCCAGTCCACACTGTCCTGGCTCTAGGGTCTAGGCCAATCAGTATGCACTGCTATTTTTCTGATTTAACTACCTACCCTTTTTATTAAAGCTGTAAATCATGTATATGGATAACCCATTTGCACATATTTTCTGCAGCAGAATCTATATCTAGATTGTTAATATACTCTCTACTGAAGTCGATCGACAAGTGGGATATCCCCAATGAACTACACTGCCATGAGTCCTCGTCGACTGGCCTTCGAGTCTTAACAACTATGTGTCATCTCATCCTCAAATGACAGTCACCTCAATACGACTTAACTATTGTATTTTCTGCATCTTAGAGAAAAACTATCAATTGCAGCAGCCTTGCTCACCATCCTGGAATCACCATCACCGAATAACGAATCACTACGTAGTAGCACTATGTCCTCATCTCAAGCCATAGCCTTTGATCAAAGAGCTGCCATTTTGAAATTGCCATCGAACGAACCATCATGTCCTACTCCTCGAAGTCGCACCATCGTCCATCTCAAATCGACCAAAATGGTCAACAACAATAGTGATCGATAACGACTACCCGGATCACATATTCAACCGAAATTGACTAAATACCCATCTAAGGAAGGTGCTCGACATTTCTTGCGAAGTCCATCTCATCGCCAAGTCCATCCGTGGTCTTCAAATTGACCATAAAGCTCTAGTGTCGTTCCATCTTCAAATCTGTCACCAAGCTCCAATGTTGCTCTGTCGTTGAATCAATACCAGTGCTCTGAAGCTTATTTGAAAATATATCTTTCCGCTTGAGTGTACCATCCTTGTGCACTCAATCAATATACACCAACATGTGCATTTGATCGATAAGCACCATAAACTCTAAAAAACGAATTTTTCATAATATTAGATTGCTTAGAACAACGTCTTAGGGTAAACTAAGCAAACAATGCGACATGCAGCAAATAGTCAAAAAAATTCCTAAACTAACATACAAATATCCATAATAGTAGTATAATCTAGTAGAACCTATCTATAGCAATCAAAATGAAATAAGTGTTCAAATAACGCATGTATGACAATATAGTCAAAGTAGCGCGTAATAGCGAAGTAGCGCGTAATAGCGCGTAAATGGGTAAATAGCGTGCAACAATGCACAAACAGGTAAAATGTGATAATCATGGTTAAAAACCACTTAAATCACTTATTGATATTTTAAATGAATATTTACTAGTTCAGTCATCCTAAATATTACATTTTATAATTATAAATCAGTTTAAAACGACAAAACTATACTATACGAACAAGTACAATCCAGTGATAGACAATATCACTCCACTCAATCAAATTAGTCCAAACCACCTTCAATGTGTAGAGCTCGTCAATACGAGTCCACAAGAAGAAACAACGTCCAAATCCGACCTCGTATGCAAGTTATAAGTTTAAGTAATATTAAATGAGTTAACTACCAACTAATCACTAATTAATTCCTTACTTACCTTTATCAGCTGAAATGTCTTGTACATGCACATCTCAAAGAAACCCAACATCACGTGTGCAAAACCAAAGTGAAACAGAGGTATACTTGATGGAATTCAATGTCGTTTCCACAATTGCGATCCTTGTTGAATTCTCGACATGCTTATACCCAAATCGTCATGTTCGCATGCCTTAGTCAATCGCGACCAGGAGCTTCCAGTCACGTACACCGAAAAAAATCGCATCACACTAGAATTCGCTGCAACCACCTAAACTTTGGCGAACGGCTCGACTTTCCAAGATGGAAACAGTGGCGACCTCCTTTCGTTTTATCGATGACCACATCTCGTGCTATCGCTAAACCTATTTTTGAACAACCCATCCCAACCGTCACCTTAAATCATGAAATTGATATGCGCTCGAAGAGGATCTTCGTACTAGTTAAACGAAGCTAGTTTGGGATTTTTTTATTGAGTATTTTGGAAGATCTAAAATTCTAAAGTAAAAGAAAGAAATAGCCATTTTAGATGGAACAATAATTGTCGAATTTGGAGGAGAAGAAAAGAAAGTGGGTTGGGTCCATTTATTGTAGCATACCCTTAATATTTTAATTTAATTTCTCTTCTCAAAATCAATGCATGTTTTATTTTCGCACAACCAAATGGTATGCCCATTCACTTTATAACAGCGTGCATTACTACAATGATACGGTTCCGATGATATAAGTTTCGTCATAATCCGAGACTGTTGTCCAAAACTATAATTTTTCATGTATTTTGAGACGTTTTTGACCCTAAAATCTCTCAATCTCGAAATATAGGTCCTTATACTTTTTATTCACGTAATGAACTGTACAAACTCAATAGAACTAGCCCCAAGTCCTATATATATGGTTTGTGGAAAATTCCATTTTGAGGTTGTTAACCGATTAATTAACGATCAATATTTAAATAAAATATTTAAATATCTAATCAATAAAATATGGGTCGTTAGAAAAGTAGCCAAGTCAAAATCCAAAATTACATCACCACCAATTAAATCAGGTCGGTACCAACATGTTTTTATTGATTAAAATCGAGTTAAATTTTGTATACTCGTTCCTTTGTCATTGTTGATAGTTCTCAAATTATGTTGGTATCAAACATGTCGATAGTACAAGATATGTTAATGTCAATCTGTTTGGTATTATAAAAACTTGGCTAAACCTTTAACTCACTCAGTCATGACATTTTATAAGAATTTTGACTTGTTCTTTCTGTAACAACCCGCATATTTACAATTATATATTTAAATATTTAATTTAAATATATTGTCGTTAATTGTAAATCGAATGTGTGTGTCCAAAAAGTCATATTTTGTAGACAGATGAATTTGGACTTGAACCCACTTCCATTGAGTTCAAAATCTCATTTACATGATCGAAAACTATAGGCATCAATATATTTGGAGCTTGTGAAAATTGGGACTTACTTGGAGTTTGGATTATCTAACCTAGCCCATGCACTTAAACCCCCCCAACAGTCCTCTCCCCTTCATTCATCCAACCTTTCATCAAAGAAATAGAAAATGGGGGAGAGAATTGGAAATTATAATTCCCTAAACCTAGTTAATCCTAGGAGCTTCTATCTTGTTGAAATCAAGTGAAAATCCAAGGAAAAGATTAGGTAAGCTCCTCTTCATCTTCTCCATCTCATTTCCACTTCAATTCATCTTAATTCCTATGACCTAATTCTTACGAGATACGTTTTTATGATATAGGTTGTTGATTCTTGAATTTTGGTTAAAGAGAGAGTGTTATTGCCTTATGTAAGAGCCACTCATTCATTTTCAAGCTTAAAGATCCTTCATTTGTCCACCATTGAATCAAAGTTGAGTTCTTGGAGAACTCACATCTATGCCTTAAGCTATAAGCTTGTCTAGTGTGCCTTTGGCACTTATATGTAGTGTGTTTATTAAGGGTTTTCGATTGTTTGTGTTTAAACTTCCCAATTCATGAGTTTTTATTTCGTTGCAATGATTTCGACTATAAATCTTTGTGGGCGTTTGATTCTTTATTGGTTTTATTGTTTTGGCAAACCAATAAGGCCCCCTTGTTGTTGTGATAAAGTCCATAGCCTCCATAGTTTACCGGAAACGATTCTTATAAGATTTGGCTAAAAAAATAATCAAAATGGTCAGTTTGACAATCACCAGTCGACTGGTACCTACTACCTGAGAAAAAAATAAAAAGTAAAGTAAAATTGATGTATGCTGGTAAGTTGACCAGTCGATTGGTCAAAAATGGACCAGCCGACTGGTCCTGTTGTTTTTTGGCAGTCGGCGGTTGGAGACCACAGTCGACTGTTTAGGTTATTTCAGGCTCTTTTCCGACCAAGTTTCAGCCCATTTTGCATCTGTGATTTTTCAGTTTCTCTAAGTTACAGATGTCTACAGCTCGATTGTTACGGATTTTGAGTTATTCATTGTGAATGAATTTTATAATCGATATTTATGAGATTTAATTCATGTTATAAAAACGTGAATTTTTAGTTTGATCGTTATTTCGATCGCTATTATACGAAATTTGCCACTTCAAAACTATATATAAAAGGTTTTATATAATTAGTATATACCAAATTCTTTTACCAAAATGGTTTCTAGTCTTACTTCATAATACGAAGTTATTTTACGAAATTGTTTATAAATCATTTTCCAATGTACTAGTATGTATTTATATAAAAACAATTCTCGTTCGCATGAGTAATCTAATTAAGCACCTTAGTAAAAACAAGGACTATGAGTCCTTGCTTTTGCTTCGACGATTAATTCTTGGACTCGTTCGATTGGAAACTGTGGAAATGACCATCTTCTGTTTTTAGTGGACTATACAACTTGTTCATAAATATTCGAGTAGAGCTAGGGGTTATGGGACATTTAGCTAAACTCTTATAGTTACTAGCTTGGAGTAAATTGCACTACCTTGGATCAATTGTGATCTTTTAATGATTTTATTCATTTAGATGATCTTTGGATCATCCTGAGGAACTTCGGTTCACTCCAGCGGGGTTGCGACCTGCAGGTCTTTGGGCCATCTCGGAGCTTCGGCTCAACATGTAGGCTAGCTACCTAGATATCGCATCTCATCTCGATACACGTGTTGGTTGAATCTTTGGATTCCCAAGTTGAGTCTTTGGACTCCCATCTCGAGGCATATCCCCCTTGTTTTCTCTGTGATTTCTGGATTTCTAGAATATGAGATTTATTGATATTAATTTATCAATCTTAGTTTTATTGATATATGAGCTATCAATTTTTGTATTGGTATTAATTTATCAATCTTAGTTTTATTGACATATGATCTGCCTATTTTCGTATTGGTATTAATTTACCAATCTTAGTTTTATTGACATATAAGCTGTCAATTTTCGTATTGGTATTAATTTATCAATCTTAGTTTTATAGACATAAGAGCTGCCAATTTTCGTATTGGTATTAATTTATCAATCTTAGTTAAAAACTATCAATTTTCATATTGATTTGATATGGTTTATCATTTCCGTGAGTAGCTATATGACTTTGAATGAGATATTCTTTTATAGATTTGATATAGATTTATGAGATATATTGTAGACATTCTTGAGCTTTACCTTTAAGTGTGACATTATTACTAGAGTATGTCTATATTTACCTATATCTCTTATTATATCCCAGTTTAAGAGATAAGTACAGCTAGACTGATCCTTTTATTTTTTATCTTTGTGTAAATAATACTCAGGTCAGACTGAGGTATTTCAGGTGATTCTTCTTGCCTCCAACATGGATCATCCTCCATTTTTAGGAAAAATACTTTAATGTTGTACTTTTTGGGTTACATATATATGAGACTCCTTTGTATACACATGATTTTGAGTAGCCTTGTACTTATTCTTTTGTTGTATAGTGGATTGACTATGACTACTGTAACAACCTGCATTCTACGCATCAGAGGATTCTAGAATATTTATTTTATTCACATACGAAGTCATATGGTCGTGTAACTTTGAGGAACGATTACTAGGGTCATTTCCCATGTTCACGATTTTTGCCGAATTTTAAATGACCGTTTTACCCCTAGCGAATCTTGTTTCGCCTATAACTTTTGATTGGTAAGGAGTTTTGACCTAAAACCACTTCTATTAGATTTGAATGATGGTTTACCTTTCCGTAGAGTGGTCACATTAATCAAACGGACTTACCGTTTGGGAGATATGGCTGAAATAAGGTTTGAAGATGAAAAAACAGCATAATTGGGCTTAACCGGGTCATTAGCAGCTAAGCAAATAACCCATTTTGGGATTAGGATTATGGGAGGGCTGAAATGGTTTGGGAAAGTATTTCATTCAGTTTTCTTGTCGCCACTAACCTCTCTTTAACCCCAGCAATGGCCTCTATCCTCTAAATCTATCCCAAATCACTTTCTAATCACATATTAGACAAATCTACGTCAAATCAAGGCTGATTAGCATAAAAATCGAGATAGACTGCTGGAACACATAGGAATTTGACCCAAATCAGTTAGAGTCTCAGATCTGAAATTTATTTGTGGCTAAGATGAGTGATTTGCACTTTTATTCACTAACTACGGCTAATTAGGGGTGTTTAGTGGTAATTAGCGAAATTATGCATCATAAAAATTTGGAAAAATATGTAAAAGTTCTAGAATAATATTTTATGTCACAGATATCAATATGGGTTAATTTGGATTAAGTTTGCTAATCCCATAGTTAAAACATGCTTAAGGAGATTAAGGGGAAAACATGGGTTTTGGATATGTTGATCCATATTAACATGTTAATTTATTGTTTTGGTGTTTATAGTTGATCCTATATGTTATTACTACTGTTTGGAATGTTTTATGATTGCTTAGTAAAGTTAGATTGGTTGAAAACGTCGTCGTATGGCGTAAATAGCTTGTTGGAAAAGTTGCAGGAAATTGGTCAGACCCCATTCGTTAAGCACCTACGCGACCCGACCCGGTGCTCTAAGGAGGCACCACAAGCAGGAACCACGAACCTCTCGCTCTATAGCTCCACGAGGCACCCGTTCATGATCCATGCATCATGACCCTGAGACACAAGTCGAGCCACTTGCATCACCATAAGCTGAGATGGAGACCACGAGCCGACCGCCTGGAGTTTTGACCACGAGCCGATCCCCACGAACCGGAGTTGGGGTCACGAATCATGAACCGGACTGGAGCATCATGAGCTAGAGCCATTTCAAGGACCATGAGCTGTACTTCCAGGGTCACGAGCCAAACCAAGAAGATACCACGAGTCGTTTTGAAGGTCACGAACCCAAGAGTCACGAACAGGGATGATGACTAAAACCCGAGATTCAAAGGTAGTCCGAATAAGAAGTTAGAACTCGGGATCCAGATGGGAACCAATGAGTTAACTTCATGATTGGACTTTGCTGCAGGATGTGTGCAAAGGGGTTATCGATATCTATAGCTTTGGTTCACCACTGAGAGACGGATTAGTGGCTATGGATCAGCGCAATGGGGTCATTAAGGCTCCAAGGGCAAAGTGATCGTAGCATGGCTATGGATCAATGCAATAGGACCATTAAGGCCCTAAGGGTAAAGTGACCGTAGCAAAGGATTAGTGATTATGGACCAGCGTAATGGGGTCACTAAGACTCCCAAGGGCAAGTGGTCGTAGCAAAGGATTTGGTGATCAAAGTGGTGGATATCATATGATTTATGCACTGAGTGAGAGATCTGAGGCCGATTGCTATGTTTTGATGTTTGCTATCACCATGATATGTAAACTTCTACTTTACACTTTATGTTAGTGTTGCCTTAGAGTACTGTACATCTTGTTGTGCTAACTCTTTGGTTGCAGATCCAGGTTCAGTTATGATTATTTATACCTGTTATTGTTCTGTTTTGCTGATATCACTCATACTTGACTTTTATCTGACCTAGAGTTTTATGTCTCTTCTTATTACTCTGGGTGCTCCTAAATGAGCAGGCTAGAGATAGGTTAGGTGGTATGCACGAGTAGTTGTCCGGAGACGAGCAGGAGACTTCCACGTACTATTTACATATATTCTCCCTATGTTGTTGCTGGTCACTGCTTTAGGCATTAGTATGTGTATCTTTTTTCTATTTTGCTTTAGAGACAGTATTTTGAGGTTGTAATAATGGTTTGGATCATAAGCTGTATTTTGGATTCCGCTGTTATGATGATTTGGTTTTCAGCTTATGCACTGTCTCGCTTATTTTATGTCAAGTTATGTTATTATTATATTTTATTCCATGCGTTGTGAGATATACAACAAGTTCTTCGATGATTCATAGTTTCAAATCCCTTTCTTCTGACGGTCATCCCATGCTAGTTGGACATTAGCATAGCGCATTTTGGGGAAATGTCGGCTGGTGCGGGGCGGGCCATCACTGTAAAGGCCCGTAAATTCGTACCCTTTGAGCAGACGAATTACAACCGATGTCCAATCCAAATTGCACGAAATTACGAATCTTTAATAGAAAGAAATTTGAGGATGAGAAGTAGGAAGAAAGAAATATTATAATAGAAGAAAGAAGTAGAACATCTGAATCTCACAACGGAACAAATAAAACATAATATATCAAATCTCTTTACATTAAAAAAAGAAAAAAAACTGTATATACATACAAATTCATCAGAGAACATCATATATCAAACGCAGTGGAAATAAACTCTAAATAACGGTGAAGCCTCCTGCTTTCTGCTCCTGAAACTTCCGTGAAACCTAACCTGGAAATATACTCGGTCTGACCCGAGCACATTTGAAGCAAAGCAAAATTCATCTGGATCAGTCTGGAATACTTTTCAGCGATAAATTCACAACAAACAAATTGCTTAACTTTAGAAATCCTTTTTGAAAGAAAGGATAATAGTAAGACCAGTCCACACATAAACATGGATGGTTTTTACCTTACTATAACCCAAAATATTTTTCATATATCAAAATCCAGTGATACCATAATAGTGTCTATCAAACCACAATTAAATAGCCAAATAGCAGAATGCTTGCATCTCACGCTCCACATATTTATTATAAAATCAAAAACCGCGTAGAGCTTATTAGAGAATGGATTCCAACTATGACAAGTTATGGGACCACCTTCCGTTCAGTGTACTCTAGAGGGCATACACTGGGGTTCAATAAGAACGTCTTGCAACCCGGCCACACCGATTGACCACTCATTTAGGTTGAGTGTATCAAATATATTATCACCCGATGGTTTTAAGGGCCCACCATCCATCTGAGGAGATACAGAATCGAAAGAAGAACAAATAAAATTTTTCTCTAGATTGGTGATAATACACCCTACTTGGGTATGACCCACCTAGCCATGTTGCCTGCCCAATTTTTGTCATTTCCCGGTTGATGAGGCTTGAGGTCACGTTTATCTTTTTAGAGAACATCTCAATATCTTTGAATGCCACATGTCAGATCCGTCAAATCACTAATTGACGTCCACAAATACGCTCTGGGTGTTAAGCAAGAGAATTTCTCCACCACCGAACTTGGTATATTTGTGAAAATCAATGTGCGTGACCCTCAGGAAATACTTTGTCAAACATTCGTCCAAACAAGTCATCTAGGAACAGGATGAACCGAAGGCACCCTCCTACCATCCTTATATAGGAATCACCCCAAGGATCAGTAGCAAGAAGTCCTTGCAATTCGTAAATTCCAATCAAGACAAAACCACAGTGTATCTATTTTATGGGAGCGACCCAAAGATTATATCTAGTTCTTCCATTTCATGAAAATCGATGGTCTTCAATGCTCCATCTTCAATTCTGCAAGTTTGTTTCGTACACAACGTTGGATCGAAGTGGTTTTGGGTCTAGTTCCCATCCCGGTCTCTTCGAAACAACACGTCAAGACGGCCCAATAATATATTCATTGATAGTCGGGTTTTTAACTATCAATCTCAATAATATCGTTAAGTAAATTGGCAGCTCAGACCCTATGATAAAAACAATTCCTTTAAACCATTATACTGATTTAATATTGTTGTAGTATCATAAAACTTTTCCATTTTCTTTTTCTTGGAAATATTACTTTATATTCTTCAAAATTCCCTTTCTACTTTACTTCGGAAAATATCGATATATTATCCGTTTAATGGTATAACTTCAATTATTAATTCTCGTATGGTCAAACCAATATCAAGCGACATTTTAACATAACCCAAGTGGTATTGTTAAATCTTTAGACTTCAAATATTATTCTTAGTTCCGATCATTACGGAAATATATAAAAAAGCATTTACTTTTGTTTCCCATTTAACATAACCCTTTCCATTTCTTCAGAAAATATCGTTATTTACTTCTTACTTAGAATAAGTGATTTCAACCCATAATATTTCATTACGCTCCAAACTCAGGCCAAACAATGTTAAATTATACATTGTTTATTTTAAAACCAAATAGTTTAATTATAGTTAAAAGTCTTGCAAATGTTGCAATATAATTAACTAATCTCAAATCCTTTACCTCTCAGACCTTGATCGACAACGTTCTTATCTTAAGATAATAAAAGTTTGAAACCAAAAATCCAATGTATTATTCCCATTTCCATTTACTACTTAATTTAAATATGGTTTTAGAAAAAAAAAACTTTCATTCGAAACCCACTTTATATTCTAATCCCTTTTACTTAATTCATTGATTAAGTAACTTATTTATTAAACCTTGTCTTATAATCTTTTATACAACTCTATAATAATCCACCTACTAATACTTCGCCCGACCTGATTTATCATATTATAAAACTAAATTTGAATTCTGTTTCTAAGTCGATTACCAAAATTCCTTATGCAAACCCATTAATCAATCTCTTTTGAAATTTCCATTTATTATATAAACGTTCAATAATCTCTTTGTAAAACATGGTTATGATTAAAGATGTATTTTTAAACTTTTTATTTAAATAACTTTTATAAAATAAAATAAAATAAAATTTGAAAACTTCGATTCAGTTATAAAAATATATTTTTATAACATAAAACACCGTCAAATCTCTTAACACAAAACGACGTCTTAAAACGATGGATATTTGGTCATCTGATGCCAATCGCTTAATCAATACTGTTGATTGATTAAAATATAACAATCGTCGATTATAAGTTCAACAATTAACATTAATTCAACCATCAACATCCAAATAGGTTATAATATCGTTTGGGATAAACAATTCGTATGTGAACAATATGAACAATCAATAATGTATAATTTATTTGAGGAATCCGGTCGGATCCCTCCAACCTATTCTTTAGTGCATCACAGACCATAATATAATTTTATAACAACATATGGACAACAATTTAGACTAACACATCCAAACAATAAGCAATCACGACATTCAATCAACCAATTAATTGTGAATTATAATTATGTGAATTTAGCACATCATTGAATTCCAGAAAAGTGTGAGAGTTAGCTCACTTTTATTTTTGATGAATTCAGGTGGTTTTATCTATTTTTAAATTGGCATTTAAAATCAGATAAAATTACGATTAAATCCAAATCCTCCCAATTTGGTTCAGCAACATAGCTCTCGCAAATACGATTCCTACGACACCGATTTCGTTCAATTTTTACCATAGAATCAAAAGTTATTAACTGTATAATTATATAAGATTTAATTAGCTGAATTCTTTCTTAATTAATATAATTAGATACTAATTATTTTGTTAACATGATGATTTGTTCTTAATTCCTTCGTTCACTGCTTCACGTTCGAAACCTTACCTTGTTTCCCGATCCTACACGATTTACACATATTATTAGTTCAATTTGTTTTAATTAAATTATTATTCCTTAATTAAACACTTAACAAAATTAATTACTTTTATTAATCTTTACAGGCCATATTTCTCTGTTCAATATCCTTCATCGCGTCGTCCCCATCTTCATGCTCTGGTACTCGTTCAACCTTCTCGATACCACTTGCAGCACCTAGTTCAACCATTTAATTTAATTATAAATCCTTAATTTCATAATCAAAAAAATTAATTTACTTAATTACCGTTACCTTAAATTCTAACCTTTGGATCAGTCGCATACGGTTTCCACTATTGCTCCAACAAAACTTGACCAGCTTTTACCACTATTGTTCCACTTTTTTTTTCTTCTTGGATTCTTTTTTTTTTTTCTAAGCTGGTAATCCGCCATTAGCCTTGGCTTAACCCTTGCGTCAATCACATGTTTCATCTTTGACTACAACTTTCCAACTTCAAGAACCATGCATATGCTGCTATCTTCAGCCCAACGTTAGTCATTTGTCTCATCTAAGTTTCCAATTCCTCTTTACGTTTTTATACCTGCATCTTCCCACTAAAAGAACCGCCATTCCCCGATGATGCTTCCTTCTAACTTCTTCTTCTCACGTCCGAATAAACATCGCCACGCAATAAAAACAACACCCATCCCCTATTCTCAACGTTGTTGCCACCTTAGCCACGCCGGAATTCCCTCGTTCACTTTTCCATCAACCAACGGATGTCTCCATCTTCCACCGGTCGAACTCCCCAACTGGCAGTGCTCTGCCGCGCACCCCCTCGTCACTACGTTCCAACAACAGCTTGGATCGCCATCTTACAATCGCTGCCTCCTCCGCTGTCCTTAGGCCATCACCGCACCTTCCCATACTCCTATAGTAAAATAATTCCCACGCAAACCCACTGCACTCCATCAGAAAATGAACCTAGCTCCCATATGCCCAAAACCCGAAGCCTCCCTTACCTACATACCCCCCAACCTAGCTTTGTAAAACAAGATTCAACTTCGAACTGACATCGATATACCAGCAAAAACCTTCGCGTCCATCTCATTTCCATGCCAAGACACTCCATAGTCACCATCGAAACTCACTCCTTCCCGATGTTTCCAACTTTGCTGTATGGTTGAATGCTCACGCACCCTACAAACATCGGCCCCACTCCACCTCGGTTTACTCAGAAGACCGCCTAACCTCCGCCTCTTCCTTTAATATTCACCTGGTCTCAACCTCCTTTAACAACCTTAAACCTAACTAACTCCTTCTTCTTTATAGCGTTCGTAAGGCCGCCATCGTCTGTACACTAAACCAGAACGTTGTTGCCTTCGCCTAATGGATCGCATTTCCTCCTACGTCGAGTATCCCTAAGCTTACGCTTACTTCCAGTTCGAACCAGCAAAGGTGAAGTAACTTCGAGCGAATAGTTCTAGCATCTTTTGAATTGTTGAAAGCTTCAGACAACTTGGGAATTTACTTTATTTCTATGGGAGCGAAGAGCCAAATTAGTTTTGTAGAATTCAAACGGGAAAGGTGGACCAATATATAACTGTAGAGATGGATGGATGGATAGGCACTACGTTATTTCCATCTACAGTGATGTTCTTAGAAGGACAGACACAAAGAATTTTTTTTCGAAAACAGGAGAAAGATTGGGCAAATATAAAGTTTCGAAATGAAGAAAACGAAATGTTGAACAGAAGACATGTATCAGAAGGAAATTAGAAGTTCCAGAGATATTTTGGGTTACAAATGTTTTGTGCAGCAGGAATTCGCACATTGATTCTAAGTTCTCTAAAAGAAATGAATTGATAGGAAAGAATTGAAACGGTTGCAGAGATTTGTCTTTCTTCCTTTTCAGTTCGGCACATGGTATATGATAATTTTCACATGGTTGTATGGTAAGGAAACGACAGGTCCACGCAGAAGTTTTTTTTTTAATGTTGAAGTGACATAAAATGACCAATGATATTTTATGGAATCGACTAACAATATATTTTAGGTGTATAACGCTTGATGTTCGTAGTTCATACAACCCATATAAATCCCGATCATAACGAAATTAGGAACCACACAATAATTTAATTTTTCAGGTACAATAGAACTGATACAATACGCACTGATTTTAATATAAACGAATATATAAATAATGGATTATTATTAACATATTTACCTAAATTAGAATTCTATATAGCTTTAGATTTATAAATTCAGCTTGACTTTTAAACTCGAGGTTTGAAATTCTAAGTCCAAACGATACCCGATATATTAAAATCCATTTTATTTATTATTATAATCATTATATTTTAATAACGAGTTCCATAGCGATCATTTAAATATTTATTTGGACATAAATCACAATCTACAACATGAAAACTTGATTTTTTTACTTCATTAGAAAAATATTATCCAACAGATTCGGACGTTTCTTGTTTCAAAGAAATCCGAGTTATATTAGATCTTGTATAACCACTTGAAATTCAAAACATTATATTACGAACTACCCCGCCACTACAGCTCATTTTATGATTAAATTATTAATTATATGTTCTAACATCATTTAATAAACGAATACTTTAATATAATTCAATATAACAACATTAAAACCATACTAAAATATTAAATAAAATAGTTAAAAATCTGGGACGTTATAATCACACTTGGTATCAGAGCTAGGTTGCGTAGTTAAACTAGAGGAAGACATCAGGGAGAGATAGTATATGTATATGAGAGCGCGTATTTGTGATATTTTGGTTTTCAAAAACTATATATATACTATTAGTATATCTGAGGATGAATTCGCACTGCACGGGCACCACTAAGGAGATGGTTAATCGTTTTCTCTTTACAGATTGAACGATGAGCCAAAATATGAGGAGTACGGGTTTGTGGGCCAACAATAGGAATGTCCCTGATATGAGGACGATGTTTACTACCTTCATGAGAGAGATGCTTAGGGATTTTCAGGGAGCAGTTCCTAATGCTGCTAACGGTGATGGTGCAATAATGTAGACGCCTAGGCTGATTTCGCCAAGCTCAGCAAGCATTATACTAATCTTGGTGGAAAGCCATTCCATGGAATGGAATCAGCTACGAAGGTTCAAAATTGGCTTGATAGTTGTGAACGCATCTTCGAGGATTTGGGAATCGATGATGCAATGAAGAGAAAGTTAGCATCGCGTCAACTTCAAGGACGGGCTATGAATTGGTGGAATGCTATTAAAGAAGCTACTCCTGAGGATCAAGTTACTTGGAATCAGTTTAAGACTTGTATTCAGTGATAAGTTTATTCCTACTGCTCAGAAATCAGAATTGTTTAGGAATTTTTTGGAGCTTAAGCAGAATGGTAGGGCAGTCTCGGAATATATTGTTGAATTCGATACTTTATCGAAATATGGGTTATCTCTTATCGATACTGCCGAGAAGAAGAACGAGAAGTTCATAATTGGGTTAGAAGAGTACTTGGGGGAAAGGCTGATAAATCATATAGATGAGACATTCGAGTCTATTATGGGAAAGGCATTGAGATCCGAAAGCCTTTACCCTAAGTCAAAGACCGAGGTTGCCGTTACATCTTCAGGGGAGTCAAAGCCGCAGGCAAGTGGTGAAGGCAAGAATAATTCGCAGAATAAGAGGAAACAGAACCAAACTAAGGATGGTCAGAAGAAGAATAAGAAAAATGTTGACTGCTATAGTTGTGGCAAGAAGGGCCACTATGCCAAAGATTGTCGAGCAAAGCTAGCGGACAGGAAGTGCTTCAATTGCGGCCAAGGGGGACATCACAAGGATAAATGTCCACAACCTCCTAAAGAGAAGCATATTGTGAAAGCATATGCTATCAACATTGTTCCTTCTTCGTCGAATGCCCCAACTGCGGTGTAGAAGGGAAAGGGCGTCGTTATTCAAGGTATGATTTCTATTTATGATGTTCCTGTTTGAGTGTTGTTTGATACTGGGGCTTCCCATTCCTTCGTATCTAGTGACCTGGTAGATAGGTTGGGATCGGAACCCGAGATTATCGATAGACCTTTAGTTGTGACCAACCCGATCGGTGGTTCGACTAGACTTAGTATGATTTGTCGTAATTTGATCTTATCGAGTCATGGATGCATGTTTGCTTGTGATTGCTTTGTTTTGGGATTTACTAGGTTTGGCATTATTTTGGAAGTTGATTGGCTCCAAAGGTATGGGGTGGTGGTAGACAGTGAGGGGTCTTCGGTGACAATTAGAGCGGATGATGTGCGGAGGGCACTGTTTGGTTGCCTACCTAGTGATGGGGTGATGGCTAGTTTTCTAAATTCGCTCGACATCCAGCATGATGAGTTGTTAGATATGCCTATTACTGGCAAGTATCTGGACATCTTTGAGGAAGTGACCGGACTTCCACCACACTGAGATATTGAGTTTCGAATTAATTTAGTGAAAGATGCAAGACCTATAGTGATGCCACTTCATCGTATGGCGCCAAGGGAGCAGCGAGAGCCCGAGGTGCAAGTGGGCGATCTTTTGAAGAAGGGATTTATCCAAAGGAGTGTTTCAGAGTGGGAAGCACCAGTTGTATTTGCTACAAAGGCCGATGATTCCCTTCGCTTATGTGTAGACTACTGTGAGCTGAACAAGGTGACTAGGAAGAATAAGTATCCTCTTCCACGGATATACGATTTGTTTGATCAGTTAAATAGAGCAAGAATGTTCTCCCAATTAGATCTTGCAACGAGTTTTCATCAGCTCCAAGTAGCAGTTGAGAGTATACCTAAAACGGCATTTCGGATGTCGTCTGGATTCTATGAATGGTTGGTCATACCATTCGGGTTAACCAATACACCCACATATTTTGTGGATCTTATTTCAGAGATCAATTAAATAAGTTTGTTCTTGTGTTCGTGGACGATATCTTGGTTTACTCAAGGACAGAGGAAGAACACAAGGAACATTTAAGGACAGATATGGAGGTGTTGAGGAAACGCCAATTGAAAGAAAAATTTTCTAAGTGTCACTTCTGGAGGAGGGAAGTGAGGTTCTTGGGCCATGTTGTTTCAGAGAATGGTATTGCCGTGGATCCTGCGAAGGCGGCTATGGTGCAAGATTGGTCTACGCCCAAGAATGCAATGGACATGAGTAGTTTCTTGGGGTTAGCCCGATATCATCGTAAGTTTATCCAAGACTTCTCCAAGATAGCAGCACCATTAACTCGGTTTACCAAGAAGAATCAAGCATTTGTTGGGGACGAAAAGTGCGAGAATGCATTCGAGGGTCTAAAGGAAAAGTTGACGTGTACACCAGTGTTAGTTATTCCAAAGGGGAACGAAGAGATGATGGTATACGTAGATGCCTGCGGTATCGGACTACGTGTTGTACTGATGCAAGGAGGTAGGATTGTAGCTTATGCTAGTCGGCAACTGAAACCGCATGAGAAGAGATATCCAACCCATGATTTGGAATTGGCAGCGAACGTGTTTGCGTTGAAGATGTAGAGACATTATCTCTTGGGAGAAAGATTTGAGTTGTTTACCGAGCATAAGTCATTAAAGTATCTTTTCTCTCAAAAGGATTTAAATCTTCATCGGCAGAGATGGTTAGAGTCTTGGATTCATATGGTTTCAATATCGCATACACACCCGGGAAGGGCAATGCGGTAGCTAATGCATTGAGTAGGAAACATGCTAGTTTGGGGGCTATGTTTCTGGAATGGAAGCAACTGGAGTATATTGCAGGATATGATTTCAGACCTAAGTGCGAATTGGATTCAGAGATGTTAGCAAGTTTGACGATCAGACTGACTTTGATTGATCGGATTGGTTCCAGTCAGAGGGATGATCCTAACCTATTGGAAATCATCTCCAAGGTAGAGATGGGTATCGATGATGAGAAGATGAACAAGTATGGACTTGATAGAGAAGGATGGCTTCGAAAGAATGAGAGGCTAGTTGTACCCAATGTTAATGGATTGAGAAATGAAGTGCTTAGAGAGTATTATCACTCGAAATTGACTATATATCTCAGTGGTAACAAAATGTATCAAGACATGAAGCATACCTACTACTGGAAAGGGATGAAAAGAGACGTTGGGAAGTTTATATCCAAGTGCATGAACAGCCAGCTAGTTAAAGCCGAGCAAAAGAAGCCTAGTGATTTGTTACAACCGCTGGAAATTCCCGAATGGAAATGGGAACAAGTCTCAATGGATTTCATTGAAGGTTTGCCTAGGACTAAATCGGGTTAAATAGTATTTGGGTGATTGTGGATCGATTAACCAAAAGTACGAGGTTTATACCGGTCAAGTCAAATAGAACAACAACTAAGTTAGTAGAACTATATATGAAATGGGTAGTAAGATTTCATGGAGAGCTTGTATATTGGGTTTTGGAGGTTCATGGGATGACCATTTACATCTAGTTGAGTTCTCATATAATAATTGCTATCATTCCAGTATTGGTATAGCTCCATTTGAAGCTCTGTATGGAAGACCGTGCAACTCACCATCATGTTGGTTGGAAACCGGTGAGAAATTTGTGCTTGGACAAGATATAATAAGAGAAACATCAGATAAGATCAAGGTTATTCAACAGCGAATGAACACTGCCCAAGATAGGTAGAAGAGTTATGCTGATAAAAGACGAAGAGATTTGAAATTCTGCGTTGCCGACTTGGTATTCGTCAAGATTTCCCCGTTGAAGAGTGTGATTCGGTTAGGTAGAAGAGGTAAATTAGCACCAAGATTTGTTGGTCCATTCCCAGTTCTCGATCAAGTTGGGAATTTAGCGTATAAAGTTGAGTTACCTAACAAGATGGCGGGAGTTCACAATGTATTTCATGTTTCCCAGTTAAGAAAGTTTGTGCACGATTCTGATATGACTATTTCACCAGATCAGTTGGATAATATCGAAGTAGAATCTGAGGCAATTAGGAGTTGCAGGACGAGTCATATTATCGCGCATGATACGATACAACTTCGAAGGAAGATGGTGAAACTGGTCAAGGTTCAATGCGGCGATAATGAGAATGACTATACTTGGGAAACAGAGGAAAGCTTAAGAAAGTTGTATCTAGAACTCTTTGCCTGGTAAGGTTTTGAATCACGATATTGTTATTCTGCATGCTAGGATAGGCCTATTGTGTTTGTTGTGTATGTTTGATAGTTGCAAATGGTTGATAGGCATGCAAGAACCTTTGTTGTTTTCGTACTTAAGGAATTTCGAGGGCGAAATTTCTTAAGGGGGGAGAGTGTAACGACCCGCATTCTATGCATCATAGGATCGTAGAATGTTTATTTTATTCACATACGAAGTCGTATGGTCGTGTAACTTTGAGGAACGATTACTGGGTTCATTTCCCATGTTCACGATTTTTGCTGAATTTTAGATGACCATTTTACCCCTAGTGAATCGTATTTTGCCTATAAATTTTGATTGGTAAGGATTTTTGACTTGAAATCACTTCCAATAGACTTAGATGATGGTTTACCTTTCCGTAGAGTGGTCACATTAATCAAACGGACTTACCGTTTGGGAGATATAGCTGAAATAAGATTTGAAGATGGAAAAACAACATAATTGGGCTTAACCGGGTCATTAGCAGCTAAGCCCATAACCCATTTCGGGATTAGGGTTATGAGAGGGTTGAAAGGGTTTAGGAAAGCATTTCATTCAGTTTTCTTGCTGCCACTAACCTCTCTTTAACCCTAGCAATACCTCTATCCTTTAAATCTATCCCAAATCACTTTCTAATCACATATTAGCCAAATCTACGTCAAATCAAGGCAGATTAGCATAAAAATCGAGATAGAGCTCTGGAACACATAGGAATTTGACCCAAATCAGTTAGAGTTTTAGATTTGAAATTTATTTGTGGCTAAGGTGAGTAATTTGCACTTTAATTCACTAATTACGGCTAATTAGGGGTGATTAGCGATAATTAGCGAAAATATGCATTATAAAAATTTGGAAAAATATGTAAAAATTCTAGAATAATATTTTATGTCACTGATATCAATTTGGGTTAACTTGGATTAAGTTTGCTAATCCCATAGTTAAAACATGCTTAAGGGGATTAAGGGGAAAACATGGGTTTTGGGTATGTTGATCCATATTAACATGTTAATTTGTTGTTTTGGTGTTTATGGTTGATCCTATATGTTATTACTACTGTTTGGGATGTTTTATGATTTCTTAGTAAAGTTAGATTGGTCAAAAACGCCGTTGTATGGCGTAAATAGCTTGGTGGAAAAGTTGCAGGAAATTGGTCAGACCCCGTTCGTGAAGCACATACACGACCCAACCTGGTGCTCTAAGGAGGCACCACGAGAAGGACCCACGAATCGCTCTCGCTATAGCTCCACGAGCCACCCGCTCATGCTCCATGCATCATGACCCGGAACTTGAGACACGAGTCGAGCCACTTGTGTCACCACAAGTCGAGATGGAGACCACGAGCCGACCGCTTGGAGGTTTGACCACGAGCCGATCCCCACGAACCGGAGTTGGGGTCACGAATCACGAACCGGACTGGAGCATCACGAGCCGAAGCCATTTCAAGGACCGTGAGCCGTACTTCGAAGGTCACGAGCTGAACCAAGAAGATATCACGAGTCGTTTTGAAGGTCAGGAACCCAAGAGTCACAAACCGAGATGATGACTAAAACCCGAGATGCAAAGGTAGTCTGAATAAGAAGTAAGAACTCAGGATCCAGATAGGAACCAACGAGTTAACTACATGATTAGACTTTCCTGAGGGACGTGTGCAAAGGGGTTATCGATATCTATAGCTTTGATTCAAGCCTAAGAGACATATTAGTGGTTATGGATCAGCGCAATGGGATCATTAAGGCTCCAAGGGCAAAGTGATCGTAGCATGACTATGGATCAGTAATAGGACCATTAAGGCTCCAAGGGTAAAGTGATCGTAGCAAAGGATTAGTGACTATGGACCAGCGCAATAGGGTCATTAAGAATATCAAGGGCAAGTGGTCGTAGCAAATGATTTGGTGATCAAAGTGGTAGATATTGTATGCTTTACGCACTGAGTGAGAGATGTGAGGCTGATTGCTATGTTTGATGTTTGCTATCACCATGATATGTACACTTCCACTTTACACTTTATGTTAGTGTTGCCTTAGAGTACTATACATCTTGTTGTGCTAACTCTTTGGTTGCAGGTCCAGGTTCAGTTACGATTATTTATACCTGTTATTATTCTGTTTTGCTGCTATCTCTCATACCATACTTTTGTCTGACCCATAGTTTTATGTCTCTTCTTATTACTTTGGGTTCTCCTAAACGAGCAAGCTAGAGATGGGTTAGGTGGTATGCACGAGTAGCTGTCTGGAGACAAGCAGGAGGCTTTCACGTACTATTTACATATATTCTCCTTGTGTTGTTGCTAGTCACTGCTTTGGGAATTAGTAGTGTACCTTTTCCTGTTTTTCTTTAGAGACAGTGTTTTGAGGTTGTAATAATGGTTTGGATCATAAGCTTTATTTTGGATTCCGCTACTATGATGGTTTAGTTTTCAGCTTATGCACTGTCTCACCTATTTTATGTCAAGTTATGTTATTATTATGCTTTATTCCATGTGCTGTGAGATGTACTACAGGTTCTTTGATGATTCATAGTTTCAAATCCCTTTCTTTTGACGACCGTCCCGTGCTAGTCGGACATTAGCACAACGCATTTCGGGGAAATGTCGGTCGGTGTGAGGAGGGCCGTCACAACCACTATCTTTGTATTTATACTCGTATGTTATATTCATATCTATTTTCGCCTTAGTGATGTGAATATCTGTGTCTGACTCTGATTTTATTGTTATGTATTTTATATTGATTACGAATTATATACAGCCGTTGTGTAGTGGTTTTGGACTTGATTAGATGTGTCGGATTTCCTCATGAGATTTAAAAAGTAAGACCACATTATCTGATACAATTAACACTTGTTCGAAGCTATTATACAGATGGTCGCTCCTCAACAGCCATATTTTTCGGGTTAGTTGACACCATTGCTTGCAATGGCCTTGGCTAACTCAAGTATATAGGTGGGGCGTTACACTTGGTATCAGAGCCAAGTTCGAAACAATATATGATATTACGATGAGGGTCATTGTCCTATGTCTCTCTTAGGAAATCGTGTTTTTTGATTTAGCTCGAGTCTTAGTACCCATCATAACCTATCTTATATCGTGATCCTTGTTTGACCAATCAAATTTATTTGACTTCATCTTTGTGAATCTTGGCCTAAACAAACCTAGAGTCCCATCCCTTTCCTTGTGTAGGAATTCAATTTGTTTTCAATTTTTGGGTCGAAATAACTTTTGGGACTTAGTTTTGAAGATTTCTAAATTATTTTATGAAATGGTTTAATAAAATAATTTTAGCCAAGTAAAATTACTTATCCGCTTGATATTTGCTTTACGAGGCGAAAATGAATCAATTATTTCCGCTAAGTACTGTGAAGTGTTTTCATTTATTTATTTATGATTACAAATTTAGTTCATAAATAAATGGTTGCACCTTTGATTATTTATTTACAAATTTGCGCCCCTATTTGGATGTAATTTGTTTTATTGTGTTAAGTTGACCATTGAGTATGTTGGGAGTTCTAATTGAAAAGTAGGACGCCACGAATTCGATAGAATTTTCTAAACACTTCAATGAGATAATTCTAACTCAACTCTTATATTAAATATCAATAATGCGTATCGCCATTGAACCATAGCATTAGCAACTCTATATAAATAAATGGCAAGGTAAATCATTAGTATTGATTGTTAATTTGCAACCATAGGGAGGATAATAATTTGAGAATGGGATATATATGACCATCGTATATATCCTTTACACCTTTTGTAGCTTGAATTTTTAACTATGAAGTTTGAGATATCTTATTTTGGTAAGGAAAATACTGCCTATAAGGATAACATCCTCTTTATCCTTTATGATGATGGTTACTGTGATCATCTCATTTGAGTTTTTTGAAATTGTGATCATCTACTTTATTTGCATCAAAGGAACTTGAGGACACCATGTCCTTAGGAATTATAGGGGGCTTGTTTTCTATCTAAGTATGTTTATTTTTCCAAACTTATCCTTTGTGAAAATTTTTACATGCTACCTTGAGTTTTCTTTACCCATTTATTTTGCTATCGAGATGACTTTAGCTTTCTTCGGGTAATGATTTAGTATTCTCTTTTGCTTTTGGGTGTTACTTGTATCAAAGAAGTAATTTGCCTTTTTGATTGAACAAGGAATTCAATTAAACGTCTTGGTAAAAAACGAGTGGGTCGACACACTTGCGTTTACTTTGCCGATTAATTTTTGGACTTGGCCAGTTGAAATTTAGTTTCATTATTGGGTGTCAATCTCGATATATTTAAAGAAAATAATGTTGGTGATGACTGCAGCATCATCGAGATTTATTTTCATAATTCTAAGTAAAAATTATTTGAATTGGTTTCCATTCTGCATATGCTCGGTTATGATGGCCATTTTGAACTTTCTTGAGTAACTTTAGGCTATGCCTTTTGCAAATATTGCTATGATCATTTTTGTGTTTTATATAGTGCATCTTGCAATTTCTTCGTAAATATTTGAGTTAAGTCAGTGGTTATGGGACATTTGGCTAAACTCACCTATTTACTAATTTAATGTAAATTACGCTACTATTAGTGATCGTTATTATCACTTTGTGGCTTGATCTTTTGATCATTTGTGGAGTGTAATGTCCCATATTTTTTGTAGTCAAATATTTTAATTATTTTTATTTAAAATATTATACTAGGAATATTAATGGATTTTAATATTGGATTTCGTTTATTAAAATGAATTTCGAACTTTTAATTTATATTTAATATAAATAGGACTCGAAATGGCGCGGTAGTTCGTAATATTGAGTTTTGAATTTCAATTGTATGTACAGGATCCGATATAAGTCGGATTTCTGTGAAATAAGAAACGTTGGAATCTTGTTGAGTATAGTTTTCATACGGAAGAGAAAAATCCATATTTCGTGTTATAGATTGTTAGTTATGTCCAAATCAAAATTTGAAATAGTCGCTATGTTAATCGTTATTAAAATATAACGTTTATTTATTAAATAATAGCGTTTTAATATAATTTGGACATCGTTTAACTTGAAATTGATGATGTCAAGTTGTATAATTTATAATTGAAGCTATATGATATTTCCAGTTGGCTATTTATGATAATAATAATTTATTATTATTTTATTTGATTATTCTGGAATTTTAATAATATTTTATCGATTTTATATTGGCCTTCAAAATGGTAATTTTACAAACAGAGTCCGTTTTCGATGAAATTAGTTTCATTGGAACCGTAACGTTAAATTATTGTACGGTATTAAAATTCATGGCAAACCGATGTCGTATGTGACCATGACACGCGCAGCCATTTTACATTGCGCATAATTAATTTAATTTAATAAAGAGATATTTGAGTGTAATTTGAGAAGACGATCGAATTAAGCAACAAAACCAATTCCATTGAACTCGTATCGACGTTTAGAGTCAAGATAGATATATAATTTGTTATTTTTGAAGACCGGTTAATTTGGTATCCAAAATAGCATTGTGGTGTGTATATAAATTACGTACCGGGAAACAGTCTCGAAATGCGACGAATTGTGTGCCATTGGAGTAGTATCAGTTAATTATTGTAAGGTTTCGATTTTCGTGTCAATCGGACTTGCCGTTTAATCATGGCAGCGTCAAACTCCCTTGTTTTTATTTAATCGGTTATATTATTTGACAGGGGTAACTTATATTATTTAACAGGGGTAACTTTTAACGAATAAACGACTAGCCAAACAAACTCCAAATTTAACGAAACAACATGTATTGGATCCGTTAGGAAGAGGCCTAGTAAAATGTCAAGGTCTCATATTTTTTGGATTTTTTTCTATAATTATAGGAATTTTAAACGCTTGATTTTTCATCGATATTTATAAAGGACTTTTCACAAACAACCTCGGAATTCGACGAAACCTGCCCCAAAGGGTCCGGAATATTTTTCTATGCTAGGATTAGCCTTTTTATCGAAAAACGGAAGTCGTATAATATGTTTTTTTGGTAAAAGCTTCGCGCAACTTTTGGAATAATAAAATAATATTAAAATTAGCCCATTCTCTATATATAGTCTTGCGTTTAACCTAATTCGGGGGTCAAACTTCTCTTGTTCGTCAACAGCAAAAGGAGCCGCCTCCATATGTTTTAACAGCTGAAAAACTCCTAATTATCGCTCCATTTTTCTCCATGTTAACAACTCGAATAAAATTGATTTCAACTACGAAGTTTTTGGGGAAAATGAGATCGTCAAATCTACCGGCGATGATGTATTATCTCGAATCGTGGATGCCAGATAGGAGCTGAAAGGGAGCGGCATTCAAGGGCTTATGGCGGATGACTGGAGGAGCCGGACTTCTTGGTGGTTGGGGCAAGGGTTGTCTGGGGCTTTGGCGCATCATCTGAGCTGGTTGGATCGGAGTTCGGTGTACAGAAGGTGGCCCGGTAGGAGAACCTTGGAAGTCAACATGGTTTTGGAAATTTGTTGAGGCGCGTGTGGTCTTTGTGAATAAAGGGCAGATTATATTACAACAAAGGAACACGTGATTGGATCAAAAGCTTCATATCAGAAGATGGACGCATTCTGATGAGTGCGTAATTGCTTTCAAAGGTGGTGGAGCAGGCGTGTACAAGAGGGGATGGGGTCATTGAAGTAGCGAATGGATAAGGCAGCAGGAGGTAAAGCTTTAGCTGATGGGAGACAAGGATTGTGGATGGAAGACTGTGCGTGCTATTGGGATTTAAAAGGTCAGTGCGGTAAGAACTGGACACCGTATTATAATGTTGTTTGAGTTAAATAGCGTTGACTAAAGACAGAAATATTCAAGAGCAAAACAATATCATTGCATAGGAACGTTGGTCTAAGTAAATCGACCAATAGAAGATACATGTAAACAAGAAATGGAACGGGACGTTTTTAATATAATGTAATTAGATTAATAAAGGTGATTAGGCAAATTTAATTATAATTAGTTTATATATTAACTGAATGGGTGAATTTGTACAGGATTTGGAAATGGATACCTGGAACCTGTTCGAACAAAAGGAAAGTGATGGGGTTTTTATGAAAGTTGCAGCAAGGAACAAACCAGCCTACCAAATCATGTAATTAATAAAATGTAATTAATTATCCTGATAATTAGGAATTAATTTAATAATTAAGTCATATTACGTTTAAATATTTATAACTAAATCAAAGGTTATCAAAATTGGACCAAACGAGTTGCGTTACGATCATGGAGACGAGCACTACATTTTGGAGCTGATTTGGACAACAATGGAGGCAACAGAAATTTACGGTTAAATTAAACGACTGTTTAATTTAACTATAACCGACCGTATCAGAAGTGAATGGAATCAAGGTGAGATAAACTCACTCAGTTCTCCCCACTTATATTTTATATAAGTAGGGTTTTATAATTGTGTGTTATGGTTGCTAATGATTGACTGTCTGTTAAATATATATTAATATATTGATTGAACCAATGAAATTAAACATTATTTAATTTCAATTAAAAACCAAATCGTTATTTTAACGATTGGATCCAATGGCGGTAACTTACCTTGTTGGTCACGTTTATAAAATAAACGTGTTAAATTGTTTGAATTGGTTGGTGTTAAATAGCCGTTATTTACTGTTATAGGAATTATCAGCTAAATTGAGTTGAAATGAACTTATGTGAGATAATCTATTTTGATACAGGGAAGAACAGGTTGGAGGGTCCAACGGGATTCCTCAAACATATTTAATGATATTTATTTTTCTATATCATTATATAAACTGTTGTGATAGGACGATTGATTTGATAATTGACCATTGAACTGAAATTCAACAATTTATTTTGTTTAAACTAATGAGTAGTATTGGTTGAATAATTGATAATATATGGCCTGTAAATCAATCGTTTCTCAAAAATGGATTTACCATCAACTGAATCGACGGAAATGAAGTTATAAAATTTATTTTATAACTGGAAATAGATTTCTAAATCTATTATTTTGAATAAAGGTTTGTTAAAAGAAAATAAATATTTATTATTTATTATTTAATTTTATAAGTGATTATTAAATGATATAATAAAGTAAAATCTGATATTAATCAGATTTGTAAGCAAATGGGCAGAACTTAACCCAACGGTTAAGAATTGGATAATTGTTTTTTTAAAACAATTAAATGAAATTATTTAAATTAATTATATTATTAATTAATTTAAAGTGAGAACTAACTGGGATCGATTAACGGATTAATCGTGTATTGAGTTGACTAAGTTAACCGCTAGGATTGATTATTAAATTAATTTATTTTGAATTAATTTAATAAAATAGTTGAACGAATATTTGTTTTAATTTTAATAAGATTTTAAAAGGGAATTTATTATTTATTCTAGTTAATAAAGAAATCAACTACTGATAATGTAGTTAATGATTGAAGTAAAATATTATTTTAATTAATAATAATTTAAGAGATTACTTTTTAATTGAAATTCATTTAAAAAGTGATTGAAGTGAGATGTATCTAATCGAAATATGAAAGGAGTTTATGAACGGGTTTTATATAAAAACCGAGTTTTTATAACGAAGTTGTAAAAAGAATTTTAAGCGAATTTGATAGCTTAAATCAAATATTCACCGAATATTTGAAGTTAGAAAAAGGGAATTTAGAAATTGGGAAATGGTATGAAATGGTTAACGAAGTGAGATTATTCGGAAGCTCGGAATGCTAAGCGAAGTCGAGAGTAAGCTAAATAAAAGAATTCGGAAATGGCAACGAACATAAGTGTAGTAAACAATTTACAATGGGGTTTGTAAATGAAGTAAGGGATTTGGAAAATGAATTTTGTAAAAATTGTTACAAATAATAAATTGCACTATTTGATTTATAAATTGAAGATCATTAAAAAGATCGCTATGTGATTTTAGACAACGCATAAGTTTTCAGAATGATTTGAAAAGCTATAATATAAGAAATTAGGAAGTTTTGAAATGAAATGTAACAATACGGATTTCGCTCAGACCTAATCGATCGATAAATCGACCAAGACCGTTCGAAGCCCGAATACGCTAACTCTGGACATACAACACATCAGAACAAATAATAGAAGACTTTTATAAACATCATAATAATGTTACATCAGATTACATAATATATCAGAGTACATCGAAAAAAATACTACAGCGGTAGATTAATTTACAATAAATTTAATACAATCCAGCGGAACCAACAAAGTAACACAATGGAACCCTATCAATGCTCTGGACGCAGCTTTAAGATTCAATTCAGAATCCTGCTCAATAAATAGATATTTGCAAAACAAACCACTCGACTGCCCTTGTGGAAATAGGGGCACCCGAGTTTGCAAGTGAAACAAACCATGAGTTAGTCATGGGACTGGTATGAGAATTCCTACTTAACTTATTTAATAATAAGGCTAATCACAGGACCACGCCCGCCAACGCAGAACGGGTTTACTCCATTGGATTGCCAGTGCATAAAATAAAGTAAATCTTTTAAACAATGCAATGCTTTTTAGAAAAATGAAACCATTATAAGACTCAAGTCCCATCACACAATGCAACGCAAATCAGAGGATAGAGTTTTACCTTATAATATCCAAAAATGCTTGATACAAACAAAATGAAATCGTTTGATATTATTACTAGTGTCTAGTCGGTTTAAAACACTTTTCAATATAAATGTTTCAATCCTAGACGGCATAGTACCACATCCTACTATGTCACCATATATAGGTTTACAATCAAATCCGTAATGTCGTATTGGAGATTGGGTTTCCATCATGAGTCAAGGCAAGGGATGGTCTCCTTACCGATTCGAGTCACCTCTAGCAAAATGACTCAAGGCTTGGACGCTGGCGAGCCCTTGGATCTTGCAGGCTGGTCCACACATACTTTAGTGGATTGGTTATTCCTGAACACACGTTTCCCGGTCCTATCGGACCTATCGTTTGGCCAGTAGCGACCAATATATTGAGGTACCTCGCAATCCATCAACCACATAAGTAAAAATGTCTGGGCTCTATACCAAGACACCACTTCTAGCTAGAAAGAAACGTCGTGCACTCCCTGCGTTCCCTTATCCCGTTTCTGACTCTTACCGGGGTGTGAGGCTCGCGAATTAACGTTATACACAAAGCTATGCTAATTAAAGTTGTACTTTGATCATCAACCACAAGGCTCTGCTTTTCAACAAAAGCCTTGATCATTTGCAACTTAGCATGCCACATTGACAATTCATGCCATGCGACTAATGTCTATCGATATATTACCTCTAAGCTCGTACGTCTCAGAGAAGGGTATTAAGCAAGAGAATAAATTCTCCCCCACCAAACAAATATATATTTAATAGAGATCAATCAACACAGAATAAAATCCAATGTCAGGCACACATACATTTACAAGTCCGTTCTAGGTCTGAACGAAACCAGAGACACCTTATTACTCATTCCATATGTCCAATACGGAAGAGAGGTCCTCGCATACCCGGACAATCAACAAGTACATCTGGACAACTACCACTTTAACCCCTTCGTGGGAGCTAAACAATCCAGAGCATCAGTAGTCATCCGTTCAAAGTGAAGATCGCCAATCTTCAACCACCATCTTCAATATCTTCGACTTTTAAATCGTCGTATAATTATTTGAAATGGGATTTAACTCGGCCTTTTCAAATAATCCTCGAATATATATAATTCAAATCATTTCTTTCTTTGGTTATATTTAATTTAATTCTATAGATTAATGTCAAATAAATCTAACCGTCCATATTACTTTATAAACCAAGGGAAATTGGTTTATTTCCATTCCATATCGTTCATAATATTTTATAACGACTTATCACTATTTTTATTTATATAAAAATAGCCCATTTAATTCGAACGACGTTTAAGGTCATTACGCGGCCCTGGCGTTGTTTTTATTCAGATTTGAGTTACACATTTCTTGAAATCTAATCGTTGGATCTTAACAAATTTAATATCGTTGGAAAATCGTTCCAAAGCGAACCCAACGGTTTCCATTTTGGGAAAATCCGACGGCGGGATCTCTCGGTATAATCTTTTAAAGTTATGATTCCAAAACGCGAACTACCATGTGCGATTCATTTTATTTTATTTTATATAAATATATATATATTTCGTTCAACGGTTTCAAAACCACTTATTCTTTAATTATTTTTATTCATTCCATATTGTAACGACCTAGGGATTTTCGACCCAGAAAATCGACATAAAAACACCATGTCGAATATTCAAGCATCGAAAACATCAGAACGTTATTAGAAAGAAATTAGAGGGTGAGATAAGAAAGAAAGAAATATTAGAATAGATGAAATAAGAAGAAGAAATACTTCAAAATCAGAGTCCCACGTCGCAGTGGAATAAATATAATATAGAAATAATCTTTATTGAAAACTTGAAATAATACTTACAATCAGAGTACATCTGTCAAGACAATCTGGACAGTTATAATAATCTGTCCTCATATACAATACACAGCGTAATAAATACTGATACGTCTGAACTCCTCCAGCACGTCTTCTGAACTTCGTAATGTCCAATAACCTGAACCTATACAACCCGGGCTAACCCGAGCATTACAAACACCGGGTCAGTCTGGTGAACCAAAGTGAAAAAAAGACACTAAGTCAAGGGGATCATCCAACTTGATTTTAAAGTTCAAAATCTTTTTCGAAAGAAAAGGATAATCGTAAGACCAAATCCACACATAAACACGGACGGTTTTTACCTTACGATAACCCAAAACATTTTGAAAACAATATATATCTTCTAATATTATAATAGTGTCTAAATAAAGTAAAATAAAATCTAGTGGAACGCTTGCATCTCACGCTCCACATATATAGTATACAATCAAAACCGCGGGCGCTTAGTGGGAATTGGATTTCCAACAATGACAAGGTACGGAACCACCTGCCGATAGTGTATCTCTAGAGACGAATACACTGGGTTCAACAAGAACGTCTTGCAACCCGGCCCACACATGACCGACCACTCATTTCTCTTGAGTGTATCAAATATATTGTCACCTACAGTTGGTACCAACATAACCGTTCCCGGGAGATACAGCAGCGAAAGAAGTATCAAATATGGATATTCTCTAGATGGTGACAATACACCCTAATGGTTGCGACCCACATAGCCATGCTGCCTGCCCGATTTTTGCCATTTCTGGGTTGTGAGGCTTGAGGTTATAACTTATCTTTTGAATCATCTGGCCACCATTCACTTTGAATGTCACATCGTCCATACACGTTGTCCTGGGATTGGACAACCGAAGGCACCCTCCTACCACATCCTAGGAATCACCCTATAGATTAGTAGCGAGTAGTCCTTGCAACCCATAGACTCCAACCACGACAGAATCACAGTTTATCTCTGGGAGCTACCCAGAGATTATAAGCAATACTTCCGTTTTATGAAGATCTAAGGTCTTCAAATGCTCCATCTCGATCATCATCTCGATTACGTATTTGCTAGCCGGAATGGTTTTCAAATATAATTTCGATCCCGGTCTTTCCGAACCAACAATCGTTAGGTTAGATTTTGATAGTCGGTTATTTAACTATCAAAATAAACAATCATTCAACCATAAAAATAAACCGAGTTCACTGGTTCAATACTTAGCATCACTTGGCCCCTTTTTAAATTTCCCGTCGTTAATCGAATCCTTTAAAACTTATTTGAAACAAAGCTTTTTATTTCTTATTTCAAAAATACTATTATATTCAAAATCATCTTAAAACATTTCAAACTTTATTTTATAATGCTATCCATCGAAATTCAAATTTCCCTTTCTCACGTCTATTCTCATTTCTAAACCAATATCATTCTTGGATAATCATGATGTCGTTCAAGTTGGGGTATTTTATTTACCTCTCAGACCGTGAATTAACAACATTCTTATCTTCAGAAAGATAGAAGTTTATCAACAAAAATTCCATTTCACTAATTTTTCCACATATTCCATTTACTACCCGTTCCAAAACATGGTTTCAATTTTATATCCTCTCTGGGAAATCTTATTTCAAACTTCACCTTTTTACTTAATTTAAGTATTAAGTAACCCTTATTTCATCGTCTCTATTAACTTTCCAATTTTAAAAAGTTATATACACTTCTTAATTCTATTATAAATAGAATTCCTTATTAAACTTCAGATGAGTTTATTTCAAAACCATTTGGTTATATCTCGCTTAAACCTCATTACTTATTTAATGTCACGAATTTAGATCGAATCTTAATAACTTAGCTCGCCTTATCACTTAAATCAAAACTTGGGTTTCCGTTTCCGTTTCCATTTCATATCTTGGATCTGTATTTCATTCATAAACCATTAATGACTCATTCCAATAATATCTTAATAAAAACTTGGATTTCACAACACCTCTGTTCAACTTGGATTTTATAAATCCAATTAAATAGAATTCAAATAAGAATTCAATTAAAACTTGAATTTAAACTTAACTTGTATTCTATTAATGTAATTTGCTTTTAATCTTTATTTAGTTATAACATGACTTATATTTTAATAAATCACCATTAATACATTTAATCCCAAGATTTACCACCTTGATTATTATTATATCAATAATAACCAAATATCAACATTTATAAAAATGTTTTATTCGCCATTAACTATTCCCATTAATTTAATATTAGATTCAGTTAACTCAATTGACTCGGTCAACTCAAACATGATTAATTTGTTAATCATTTCCAATTCGTCTTTCCATTATAATTAATTAATTTAATTAATTCCACTTACTTTGGTTATTATTTAAATAAATGATAATCTATTTCCAATATAATCCCAATTTAATTATTCCTTAAAAACAGTCAGCATTGGTCTTAACTCTTAAGTAATTTTCTGCTTAAACACTTTTAAATGTCATTAACATAAGCCCTTTCTTTACGAAAATCATTTGGTAATTCCTTGTAAACTTAACAATAATTAATAAATATTAATTTCCTTTTTATAAACTTTAATAATAGATTTCAAACCTATCTTCAGTTATAAAATGACTTTTATAACTTCACTTCTGTTGATTAATCTGACAATAAATCGACGCTTTATAAAACAATTTATTTTTAGGGTCATCTGCTGCTAGCTACCTAACCAATATGTTCCCATTGGTTAGCCACAAAAAATGTTGAATTTATACTCAGCAATCGATTATCAAAGCAAGCATCTAATCAAACTGGTTAAATAGTTCATATAATTGTGATATGAAAATAAACAATAAATTTGAGGAATCCAGTTAGATCCCTCCAACCTGTTTTCCCTGCACCCACATACGTTATCATATATTTCAATAACAGATTTAATAACCAACCATAACAGCAATCAAACATCAGATTATAAATTTAACATGTTTATATTCTTATAAACATGGCCAACGAGGTAAGTTACCTCTTTTTGAAATAATCGTTAAAAATAACGATTTGGTTTAAATTAAATTAAATAAACGTTTAATTTAATCAGTTCAGTCAAATGTATTCAGCAACCATCAAACAACTAGCAACCATAACACACAAATAATTAAACCCGACTTATAAAATATAAGTGGGATAAGAAAAACCGAGTGAGTTGAACTCACCTTGATTTCATCTGTTGCTGAAACAGTTCATCTAAATTAAATTAAACGATGTTTAATTTAATTAAAATCTCCATAGCTCCATTCTGTTCAACCCAGCTTCACCGTGTTGTGTTCGTCGATACAGTTCTGACGTTACTTGTTTCATCTGTCACTGTATGCCACCGTTATAAATTTAATACGTTGCTCATATTCTTGATTTCAATCAATATTAATAATAATTTAAATAATATTCTATGTTTCTAATCTCTAATTTATGTTAACATAGTAAAACGTTGGTCATGAAAAATCTTCACTAAGCACGTTAAAAACACGGTTAAGCCCTTTTTAAACGTGAAAAGAACTTACCCCATGAATTGTTGGCCACACCTCCAGGCTTCACACAAGTCCACCATATGCCCACTGCGATTTTCTATTCTCCAATGAAACATGCAGATACTTCTTTCTTATATTCTTCTGCACATTCATCAAAACTGGTACATAACACAGCATGCACCCATCGCCACTAGTTCACGTCTTCACACTTGTTCAGCTGTTCCCTTCTTCCTTCCTTTTTTTCTCTTTTTTCATCATTTCTTCTTTCAAAAGGTCTCCTGCCTATTACTCCCCATTTTCCTTCATTTGCCATAACACGAAACTACTACACGTTAGCAGCTCCATCCTGTAATTCTCGCGCCTACACCCCCCCCCCATGCAAACAGCCTTTCCACGTTTAACTCACTTTGTGTTTATTTTTTTTATATAATACCGAAAGCCCAAACCCAACAGTAGGCCCAACCTCTTAATGCCACATCCACTCTAAACCGCACCATTCTTTTCTTTTCCTATAGTTCCTTCTTCTACAACCAAATTATACAAACAGCAGCTCCACCATTTTCCATGAACACCATCGCTCCTTGTGCCCTCCCTTCTTCATCACTACAGCAAACCGCAAGTACACAGTCCCCATTTAGTTTCTCCGAACCTGCTGCTCTCCATTTATATGCTTCCACTCCACTCATTACCTCCTACGTCCATCACTGTCACCGATCTTCCCTTATAACTCTCATCCACCTTCATCACTACTCACGACACCGCCCTCACCACTTCACTCGAGCCCCAGCTCCGACCATCGGGCTGCCACTGCTCCTCACACATCATCCGAGATGCTCATGACAGTCCCCACTCCCCAGCGACTTCTTCTCGCATGATAAGCACTGTGTTGTGCATTTATTCTTCCCGTTTTTTCTTCTGTTTGTTTTTTCTTGTTCTCTTTTTTTTTCTGGTGATATGTTTTAGTTTTTGGGTTACTAGAACCATGAGTGACACGGTATATATAGATACACGAGTGGAAGGATAAGAACAGTGTAAAATCCTACTTTGTATAGCCATGTAGTGTAGAGGCAGTGTAGTGGATGGGAACCGCAGTGTCTTATTACTTTTGATAGTAAGAAGCCTATGCTCTCATTTCAATTCATAGATGGTTAGGCTTAGTTGTTAGATAGGGTGCGCAATCAGTGTAGTTAAGGTGATGGGTAAACATTGGATAGGCTTGCAGATAGCTACGATATTTAATTTAGATGGGACAAATCAATGAAATGGGTTAGGTTTGGAGAAAACTTTCAAGAGAAGTAGGGTAGGTTCAAGAATACCAATGTATTTTCATTCCTGATTGGTTGTCGGCAGATGTGTACAGGTAGACAAAAACAGACATGAGGTAGGCTGATTGTAAGAGTATGCCAGTTCATTTTGACGGGAAGCTTATAGCTCAGTATTCAAGGTAGGAGCTAATGTATAGCTGCCGTATTTTCATCTCACCTTTACAGTGAAGTTTCATTTTGATTGATGTCGATGCCTTTCCTGATATCACTTCCTGAGGAGACCAAAGAGCTAGACAAGAACTATGGCAAATCTCCAAGAAGAAGAAGAAAACGAGATTGAATATGATAGGATAGCTGTTCTCATTTGTTTAATCAGGGTAGACAACTCGGATAGGTTATCTTGCGCAAAAGAGATTTGAAAGGGCATTGCGGTGTGTTTTTACTTGTCACAATGGATGGATGAAAACCCTATAGGCGAGAATTTACAAATGCCAGCGTATATTTTTCAACATATCGGGCGATTGAAATAAAAGAACACAGTGGCTATTTGAAAATATACACAGAGAATATAGGATAGAAAGGCGTAGGCGTTGACATTTACTTGGCGCTTAAGTTTGTTTATTTAGTCAGTTTATATTACCGTGAATACATGCACTGCCACGAACTAACTTCAAACCCAACAAAAATAAATACACCGTTGTGTCGAGCAATGCCCCACGATCCAAAAATATAATAATATCGGTAGGTTAACTTATATTGTGAAACCCCAAAATGCTGATATAGGGTGCAAAATACTCCAAATAAAAAGTGGCGTATTTTCCAAATTAAAAATTACAGTAAAATTCTAAAAAATTAATTATAACTACGCCCTCAAAGATCTCGTCCAAATTCGAAATCGATATTTAATTATATTAAATTATCGTTATGGTTTATAAACGATTCCATAACGATTTTCTGAAAATTCTAGAAGTTGAAATCCCCATTTTTTTTCTTTCATTAGAAAAACATACTCATATAGATTCGAACATTTCTTGTTTCACAGAATTTTGACTTATATCGAATTCTGTATATTCAATTAAAGTTCGAACTTCAATATTACGAACTCCCACATCGTTTCAGCCTCGTTTTAAATTAAATATAAACTATACGTTCAAACAACATTTCAATAAATGAAATATATATTGTAAACCCATTTAAAATTCTAATTTAACCTTTAATATAATAAAATATATTAAATATCTAACCGCTAAAAATACGGGACATTACATTCCTTCCCCCTTAAAAGAATTTCGTCCCCGAAATTACTAAGTGAGAAGAACGCTCCAATCCCAATTATTTTCAAAATAAATATTTAAAACTATTATCATAAATATTATACGTTTTAAAATTTTCACGAAAAATTTCGTCAGCATCTCCTCTGCACGGCTCGATCGAACCAACTACATCTGCCACTCTGGGCCTTACATTGATCAAAAAGAAACAAATGCCAAGTGGCAACCCAGCTACGGGGTAAGAATCAATCACTCCACCCATAATATTAAGGTTTACCTCTTTGTCGGGCAACTCAATTCCAATTTCGAAGCATATCAATCAACAGCTTTTCATCTTCTAACTTGTACTTCCATCTGTAACCAAATCAACTCCCATAGCTTTCTGGTAATCTGCACTAATTTTACAATGCCAACAACAAATACCGGATTAAATCATTTAGTTCCCTTCCAAATTCTTTATGCTGGAATTCCTTCTTTCTTTTAATCCATTGGACTGTTAATGGGTTCTATCCAATCTAACCGTCCAAGTAATCTATAATAAACTTAACCAAATTATTCGATTTAAATTTAATTGGTTTTACTCAATTCGGTTAATATTTAATATTGATCTTTACTGGGGTCTATTGTACTTTAATATCATTCAGTTAATATTCGATTAACCTCCATTTCCATATTCAATTAACTAATTGGATTCCTTCCATTAGTTTACTTCCATTTCAGAATCCAATTTCTGATCCATTTTAATTCAAAATTAAAATTCGCATTTACTAATTTCGTATTGAATTTACCCCTTTGTTATATTGAACTATTTATAATTCAATTCGAATTCTATTTAAATCAACCAAGCACACCAATATCATACTAATTTGATAAATTAATTCCTTTTCTATATAAATTATAGTTTAGGCAAAATTATTCCATTTGACCCTCTATAAAAATAATATCATGTCCATTGTCAATTCAAAAATTGAGTCGAACAAATAACATAATACAAAATTTCTTTATAAAAGATACAAATAGGCTCTCTTGTATATACACACTCAACTCAATCTAGGGTATTACTAACCCAATCTCTATTGAGTTACGCCACAGAGCCAATGTTGTTACTAAACCATCGCTCTGATACCACTGTAACGACCCAGGGATTTTCGACCCAGAAAATCAACATAAAAACACCATGTCGAATATTCAAGCATCGAAAACACCAGAACGTTATTAGAAAGAAATTAGAGGGTGAGATAAGAAAGAAATATTAGAATAGAAGAAATAAGAAGAAGAAATACTTCAAAATCAGAGTCTCACGTCGCAGCGGAATAAATATAATATAGAAATAATCTTTATTGAAAACTTGAAATAATACTTACAATCAGAGTACATCTGTCAAGACAATCTGGACAGTTATAATAATCTGTCCTCATATACAATACACAGCGGAATAAATACTGATACGTCTGAACTCCTCCAGCACGTCTTATGAACTTCGTAATGTCCAATAACCTGAACCTATACAACCCGGGCTAACCCGAGCATTATAAACACCGGGTCAGTCTGGTGAACCAAAGTGAGAAAAACACACTAAGTTTAAGTGGATCATCCAACTTGATTTGAAAGTTCAAAATCTTTTCCGAAAGAAAAGGATAATCGTAAGAACAAGTCCACACATAAACACGGACGGTTTTTACCTTACGATAACCCAAAACATTTTGAAAACAATATATATCTTCTGATATTATAATAGTGTCTAAATACAAGTAAAATAAAATCTAATGGAACGCTTGCATCTCACGCTCCACGTATGTAGTATACAATCAAAACCGCGGGCGCTTATTGGGAATTGGATTTCCAACAATGACAAGGTATGGTACTACCTGCCGATAGTGTATCTCTAGAGACGAATACACTGGGTTCAACAAGAACGTCTTGCAACCCGGCCCACACATGACTGACCACTCATTTATCTTGAGTATATCGAATATATTGTCACCTACGGTTGGTACCAACATAACCGTTCCCGGGAGATACAGAAGCGAAAGAAGTATCATATATGAACATTCTCTAGATGGTGACAATACACCCTAATGGGTGCGACCCACATAGCCATGCTGCCTTCCCGATTTTTGACATTTCCGGATTGTGAGGCTTGAGGTTATAACGTATCTTTTGAATCATCTGGCCACCACTCACTTTGAATGTCACATCGTCCATACACGTTGTCCTGGGATTGGACAACCGAAGGCACCCTCCTACCACATCCTAGGAATCATTCTATAGATTAGTAGCGAGTAGTCCTTGCAACCCATAGACTCCAACCACGACAGAATCACAGTTTATCTCTGGGAGCTACCCAGAGATCATAAGCAATACTTTCGTTTTATGAAGATCTAAGGTCTTCAAATGCTCCATTTCGATCATCATCTCGATTACGTATTTGCTGGTCGGAATGGTTTTCAAATATAATTTCGATCCAGGTCTTTCTGAACCAACAATCGTTAGGTCAAATTTTGATAGTCGGTTATTTAACTATCAAAATAAACAATCATTCAACCATAAAAATAAACCGAGTTCACTGGTTCAGTACTTAGCATCACTTGGCCCCTTTTTAAATTTCCCTTCGTTAATCGAATCCTTTAAAACTTATTTGAAACAAAGCTTTTTATTTCTTATTTCAAAAATACTATTATATTCAAAATCATCTTAAAACATTTCAAACTTTATTTTATAATGCTATCCATTGAAATTAAAATTTCCATTTCTCTCGACTATTCTCGTTTCTAAACCAATATCATTCTTGGATAATCATGACGTCGTTCAAGTTGGGGTATTTTATTTACCTCTCAGACCTTGAATTAACAACATTCTTATCTTCCAAAAGATAGAAGTTTATCAACAAAAATCCCATTTCACTAATTTTTTCAAATATTCCATTTACTACCCGTTCCAAAACATAGTTTCAATTTCATATCCTCTCTTGGAAATCTTATTTCAAACTTCACCTTTTTACTTAATTTAAGTATTAAGTAACCCTTATTTCATAGTCTCTATTAACTTTCCAATCTTTGAAAAGTTATATACACTTCTTAATTCTGTTATAAATAGAATTCCTTATTAAACTTCAGATGAGTTTATTTCAAAACCATTTGGTTATATCTCGCTTATACCTCATTACTTATTTAATGTCACGAATTTAGATCGAATCTTAATAACTTAGCTCGCCTTATCACTTAAATCAAAATTTGGGTTTCGTTTCTGTTTCCATTTCATATCTTGGATCTTTATTTCATTCATAAACCATTAATGACTCATTCCGATAATATCTTAATAAAAACTTGGGTTTCACAACACCTCTGTTCAACTTGGATTTTATAAATCCAATTAAATAGAATTCAAATAAGAATTCAATTAAAACTTGAATTTAAACTAAACTTGTATTCTATTAATGTAATTTTCTTTTAATCTTTATTTAGTTATAACATGACTTATATTTTAATAAATCTCCATTAATACATTTAATCCCAAGATTTACCACCTTGATTATTATTATATCAATAATAACCAAATATCAACATTTATAAAAATGTTTTATTCGCCATTAACTATTCCCATTAATTTAATATTAGATTCAGTTAACTCAATTGACTCAGTCAACTCAAACATGATTAATTTGTTAATCATTTCCAATTCGTCTTTCCATTATAATTAATTACTTTAATTAATTCAACTTACTTTGGTTATTACTTAAATAAATGATAATCTATTTCCAATATAATCCCAATTATTCCTTAAAAACAATCAGCACTGGTCTTAACTCTTAAGTAATTTTCTGCATAAACACTTTTATATGTCATTAACATAAGCCCTTTCTTTACGAAAATCATTTGGTAATTCCTTGTAAACTTTACAATAATTAGTAAATATTAATTTCCTTTTTATAAACTTTAATAATAGATTTCAAACCCATCTTAAGTTATAAAATGACTTCTATAACTTCACTTCTGTTGATTAATCTGATGGTAAATAGACACTTCATAAAACGATTTATTTTTAGGGCCATTTGCTGCTAGCTACCCAACCAATATGTTCCCATTGGTTAACCACAACAAATGTTGAATTTATATTCAACAATCGATTCTCAAAGCAAGCATCTAATCAAATTGGTTAAACAGTTCATATAATTATGATATGAAAATAGACAATAAATTTGAGGAATCCAGTTGTACCCCTCCAACCTGTTTTCCCTGCACCCAAATACGTTATCATATATTTCAATAATAGATTTAATAACCAACCATAATAGCAATCAAATATCAGATTATAAATTTAACACGTTTATATTCTTATAAACGTGGCCAACGAGGTAAGTTACCTCTTTTGGAAATAATCGTTAAAAATAACGATTTGGTTTAAATTAAATTAAATAAATGTTTAATTTAATCAGTTCAGTCAATTGTATTCAGCAACCATCAAACAACTAGCAACCATAACACACAAATAATTAAACCCGACTAATAAAATATAAGTAGGATAAGAAAAACTGAGTGAGTTGATGTAACACCCCGTATTTTCTGTGAACGTATAAGTAACAAATCAGAGAATAATTAATTACAAAAATTAGAATCAATGGAAACGGGTTACACCATTGCGTTCGTCTCGGAATTCTGCTTGAAATAGATTCCGAGATTGCGTAAAACGGATACCGTATGAAGAAGATATGGATGAACGAAGTTTGGTGGCTAAATAGAAAAAAAAAGATTGCAATGGCGCACTTGGGAAGTGAGCCAGTACAAATTTACATTGGCGCACTTCCCTAGTGCGCCCAGGCCGAGAGAAAACCTGCACAACTTTCTGGTTTGACCCTAGCTGGCCTGGTCGGGTTCTGGTCGAAGATCTGAGCTCTGTTGTGTCACTAGGGCTAACTTGTCACTTTCTGATTGGCTTCTCTTGAGATGGATGGCCTTGATTAACTCTAGCTTCATCGACGACTCTAATTAGTTTGAAACCCTACATAAACAGACCCCTAGCCCCATTCTCTTTACACCATTCTTCTCTAACCTTATGCTGCATAATTTCATTCTGCCTCCGTTCTTATTAAATAAAATAATGGCGTCGTCACTCTGCTGGAATCAAAACTTGGACTGATGCATCTTCTTCCAACCTGAATAGAATTAAAAGCTAAATCAAATCTTAAATCAAAGTTTAGAGCTACAACAACAATTAAAGAGGAGTAATTCAGCATTTCTGCATCAACAACAGTTTATTACACTTTCTTAATACCACGAAAGGCAAGTACAGTTATTTTCCGATATAAACTTTAATTATAATTATGACATGATTATAAATCTGAATTTGAGGTTATGTACGTTCTGTTCTGATATATTTTATTCTTTATCTCTTTCTTCTTTCTGTTCTATAGCCAGGCTACCACGAGCCTGCACCACATCTCGTAAGAGATTAATGCACAAACGCAAAACTTTGGGACAAATAATGAATGATGGCAAAATTGGACATGGCTAATCTGTGATTGATGTTGTAAACTAGATTTAGATCTATGCATATTCTGTGAATTGGAAGAAGAGGAACCATTGTATGTTAACATGTAACTTGAGACTTTGGACATAACGCATATTTTGAATTAAGATCTGTTATAATTTAAAGTTCTAGATTGTTGGGTATATTTTTATATAACAATTCATGACTTGAGATAAAAAGAGAATATGACTTAGGTGTGAAGATCTATATTAAGATTTGATAACTGTTAAATGTGAATAACACCTAAGTGGGAGATTTTTGAATATATGACATGCATTGAAATCGATGGCTATATTTGGTATAATTCATGTGTGAATCTTTTGTACTAGGCAAGTTTAACTAAAATTGGGACATGAGTTATATGGTAAATTATGACCATAATCTGTGCCATGTAAATTCAACGCAAACGGGGGGAAAATGATCATATTGTGAATCATGACAATTATTTAGGCATGCAAACTTAGGCCAAATTTATAATTAGGCAAGATATGTCAAGGAAACTTTAAGGAATGATTAAATCTGTTATATTGCCTAATCTGCTAGTTCTGTTATATTGCCTAATCTGCTAGTTCTGTTATATTGACTAAATTGCTAATTAGATTGAATTGGCTAATCTGCTAATTATGTTAAATTGCCTTATCTGCTAGATCTGCTAAATCGCCTAATCTGCAAGATCTGTTATCTGTTTAATCTGTTGAATGGAGTAATCTGTTGGAACTGAAATGCTGAAATATGAAGTATGTAAATCTGTAAGCTCAATTTAAAATTGAGAAAAATTTGCTAATAGAACCTCGAATAATCTGCTGTAACTTGTACAGAAGTTAATTTGTTAAATTAGCATGATTAGTCTGATATTAGCATAGTCTGTGAATGAATGCATTGGCTAAACATGAAACATGGCTAACTCGAGGTTAGAATGAGTTTGCGGCGTAATCCTGCCCGGAACCGCCCGACACATGCAGTGGCCGCAAACAATAGGTTCTAATGTGAGAAGTTAGTCATAACGAGCTTGAAACCCGAGGTTAGACTCAGTTTGCGGCAGAAACCTGCCCGGAACCAACCGGCCTAACCAGTGGCCGCAAACTGTTAATCTAACGTGAGAGGTCTGCGCGTTAATTTTTAATTGATAGAAATCTAAGATAAATATGATGTCTAAAACGTGTTGGGTGGATAGAGTTAAACCAATTGGACTAATGAATTTAACAAACCCGTTTCGTGAATCTGTAGGCCCAATTACAAAGTTAGACAAATCGGTAAATCTGTTAAATCCGTATATCTGATCCTTTAGTCTGAAAACTTGTCTGATCTGTGAACTAGTTGATCTGAACTCTGTATGTCTGAACTTGTAAACAAGTTAATCTGAAATCTATTAGTCTGGGGACACAAGGTTAGGAGGGAAATTACTTGTGTCATATGTTATTTGGGACCCATATTAGTCAGTAACCCTTTCTGGTATCAAAACTATGACCCAACAGTAGGTAGGGTCCGGGCACACTTGCTGAACTAATTATAAGCGGTTCGTTCTGATAATGGCGAGGGGTGTTGATGGTGCGTTCCAACCGGGTCATGTGCGTGCATGGATCCCGGTCTGCCTCTGAGGATGTAAGACGCCGTGACATATGTAAATAGGTTTGTGCCAATTGGTTGTCACTTTAGGGAGTGATACACCCTACTGTGGGGCCGACACAGGGTATTTATGTATTAGGGAGCCGATCGCTTGGGGTAGGGTTTTAGGGTACACTTAGTTCTGTCTGTTTCTGTTGGTACCGTCTGTTTCTGTTGGGTGGTAACACCTGTCTGTTTCTGCGTGGTACCGTCTGTTCGGGTGGTAAAGGCCCATTTACTAGTGTACACCTAATTCTACATTCTGTTTCCGTAGGGATTAATCTGTTTTTGTTTCTGTACCTTCTGTTCGGGCGGTAAAGGCCCATTATTAGCATTCTGTTTCTGTCTGTTTCTGTTGGGGTGGTAAAGGCCCATCAATAGCATTCTCTTATGTGGAAATTATTCTGTTCCCGTTTCTGTTTCAATTTATACATTGGGGTGACACCTAATCCTGTTATACTAGTATTAGTGAAGAGAAATGAAAAGTAATATTATTCTGTTTAACCTAAGTACATCTACTGCTCCTGTTACTATTATCTCTTATCCAGCTTATTTTCATGTCATAATTATTATTATCTGTTCATATGCTGAAAGTCACTGGACTTGCCAGACTTTATGTCTGACCTTGCTTGTTTTCGCCCCTTTTTCTTCTGTTATCCCCCCCCTCCCCCAGGTTTTCCAAGGAGGGAATACTTTAGCTTGATCCGGATTTCTTCTGCTTGAAGTACTTAGAGTGCTTAAAGTATGGCTTGACTCCTTATGGCAGCTTCCGTAGGGATTATGATTTTAAAGTTTTATACTCTGATGATTTTCTGAACAAGACTGACATTTATGTACTTGAGTTTTTGGTAAAGATGTAACCAAACCGTTTCTGTTTTCCGTTGTAATAAAGTTATAATTTCTCAAGTATTGTTTATCTGTCTTGTAAATTTCTGTTCTGTCTACTAAAACGCTCCATCAAAGTTAAGGCATTCCCTTTGTGAGTGACCATAACGGAGGTGGGGAGTTACAGTTGAACTCACCTTGATTTCATCTGTTGCTGAAACAGTTCATCTAAATTAAATTAAACGATGTTTAATTTAATTAAAATCTCCATAGCTCCATTCTATTCAACCCAGCTTCACCGTGTTGTGTTCGTCGATACAGTTCTGACGTTACTTGTTTCATCTGTCACTGTATGCCACCGTTATAAATTTAATACGTTGCTCATATTCTTGATTTCAATCAATATTAATAATAATTTAAATAATATTCTATGTTTCTAATCTCTAATTTATGTTAACATAGTAAAACGTTGGTCATGAAAAATCTTCACTAAGCACGTTAAAAACACGGTTAAGCCCTTTTTAAACGTGAAAAGAACTTACCCCATGAATTGTTGGCCACACCTCCAGGCTTCACACAAGTCCACCATATGCCCACTGCGATTTTCTATTCTCCAATGAAACATGCGGATACTTCTTTCTTATATTCTTCTGCACATTCATCAAAACTGGTACATAACACAGCATGCACCCATCGCCACTAGTTCACGTCTTCACACTTGTTCAGTTGTTCCCTTCTTCCTTCCTTTTTTTCTCTTTTTTCATCATTTCTTCTTTCAAAAGGTCTCCTGCCTATTACTCCCCATTTTCCTTCATTTGCCATAACACGAAACTGCTACACGTTAGCAGCTCCATCCTTGTTCGATCCATATTATAATTCTCGCGCCTACCCCCCCATGCAAACAGCCTTTCCACGTTTAACTCAATTCGTGTTTCTTTTTTTATATAATACCGAAAGCCCAAACCCAATAGCAGGCCCAACCTCTTAATGCCACATCCACTCTAAACCGCACCATTCTTTTCTTTTCCTATAGTTCCTTCTTCTATAACCAAATTATACAAATAGCAGCTCCACCATTTTCCAAGAACACCATCGCTCCTTGAGCCCTCCCTTCTTCATCACAGCAAACCGCAAGTACACAGTCCCCATTTAGTTTCTCCAAACCTGCTGCTCTCCATTTATATGCTTCCACTCCACTCGTTACCTCCTACATCCATCACTGTCACCGATCTTCCCTTATAACTCTCGTCCACCTTCATCACTACTCACGACACCGCCCTCACCACTTCACTCGACCCCCAGCTCCGACCATCGGGGTGCCACTGCTCCTCACAGATCATCAGAGCTGCTCACGACAGTCCCCACTCCCCAGCAACTTCTTCTCGCATGATAAGCACTGCGTTGTGCATTTATTCTTCCCGTTTGTTCTTTTGTTTGTTTTGTCTTGTTCTCTTTTTTTTTGTGGTGATACGTTTCAGTTTTTGGGTTACTGGAACCATGAGTGACACGGTATATATAGATATGCGAATGGAAGGATAAGAACGGTGTAAAATCCTACTTTGTATAGCCATGCAGTGTAGAGGCAGTGTAGAGGATGGGAACTGCAGTGTCTTGTTACTTTTGATAGTAAGAAGCCTATGCTCTCATTTCAGTTCATATCTGGTTAGGCTTAGTTATTAGATAGGGTGCGCAGTCAGTGTAGTTAAGGTGATGGGTAAACATTGGATAGGCTTGCAGATAGCTACGATGTTAATTTAGATGGGACATATCAATGTAATGGGTTAGGTTTGAAGAAAACTTTCAAGATAAGAAGTAAGGTAGGTTCAAGAATACCAATGTATTTTCATTCCTGATTGGTTGTCGGCAGATGTTTATAGGTAGACAAAAACAGACATGAGGTAGGCTGATTGGAAGAATATGCCAGTTCATTTTGATAGGAAGCTTATAGCTCGGTATTCAGGGTAGGCGCTAATGTATAGCTGTCGTATTTTCATCTCGCTTTTACAGTGAAGTTTCATTTTGATTGATGTCGATGCCTTTCCTGATATCACTTCCTGAGGAGACCAAAGAACTTGACAAGAACTGTGGCAAATCACCAAGAAGAAAAAAAACGAGATTGAATAGGATAGGATAGCTGTTCGCATTTGTTTAATCAGGGTAGACAACTGGGATAGGTTGTCTTGCGCAAAAGAGATTTGAAAGGGTAGTGCGGTGTGTTTTTAGTTGTCACAATGGATGGATGAAAACCCTGTAGGCGAGAATTTACAAATGCCAGTGTATATTTGTCAACATATCAGACGATTGAAATGAAAGAACACAGTAGCTATTTGAAAATATACACAGATAATATAGGATAGGAAGGTGTAGGCATTGACATTTACTTGGCGCTTAAGTTTGTTTATTTAGTCAGTTTGTATTACCGTGAATACATGCACTGCCACGAACTGACTTCAAACCCAAAAAAAAATACATCGTTGTGTCGAGCAATGCCCCCCGATCCCAAAAATATAATAATATCGATAGGTTAACTTATATTGTGAAACCCCAAAATGCTGATATTGGGTGCAAAATACTCCAAATAAAAAGTGGCGTATTTTCCAAATTAAAAATTACAGTAAAATTCTAAAAAACTAATTATAACTACGCCCTCAAAGATCTCGTCCAAATTCGAAATCGATATTTAATTATATTAAATTATCGTTATGGTTTATAAACGATTCCATAACGATTTTCTGAAAATTTGAATTGGCCATATCTTTCAATCTAGAAGTTGAAATCTCGATTTTTTTCTTTCATTAGAAAAATATACTCATATAGATTCAAACAGTTCTTGTTTCAAAGAATTTTAACTTATATCGAATTCTGTATATTCAATTAAAGTTTGAACTTCAGTATTACGAACTACAGCGTCGTTTCAGCCTCGTTTTAAATTAAATATAAACTATACGTTCAAACAACGTTTCAATAAACGAAATATATATTATAAACCCATTTAAAATTCTAATTTAACCTTTAATATAATAAAATATATTAAATATCTAACTGCTAAAAATGCGGGACGTTAAAAATATATACGTTAAAATTTTTATTTTTAACGAACAAACATTTATTTCATTACATGTAAATTTTGTACATTTCATATTCATGTTAAAAATGATATTTTTAACATACAAACATTTTATTTCAAGACATGTAATTTTATACACTTCCTACACATGTTAAAGATGATATTTTTAAATAATCAAAAATATAATTCTAGACATGTACATTTTGTCCACTTCCTACACATGTTAATCATGATATTTTTATCTAACAAAAATGTAATTCAACATATGACTATTTTTATTATTTCATGATCATGTTAAAGGTGACATTTTTATCAAACAAAAACATTATTTAACCAATGATTCTTTTATTCTTCATTAACATGTTAAAGATGTCATTTTTATCAAATAATATTATATTTTAACAAATGATTCTTTTATTCTTCATTAACACGTTAAAGACAACATTTTTATCTAACAATAACATATTTTAGTATATGACTATTTTTATAACTTCGCTGACATGTTAAAGTGTGATAACCCTAAACTCTCGTAGTACGAAAGCAAGGATAATCATTGGAATATAACATATTTATAACAACAGCAGATTTCAGATAACAGCATAACACATTAAATCATAGCAGCGGAAATTAGAAATGCCATCAACATCACAACATCAGAGTGGCACAGTTACATGATACAACTTAGCACATAAAAAGTCTCAGCGAATAGAAATAAGTCTAAAACATCATCAAGTACAACATGGATAAATGATGTTCAAATGTTTCAAAATAGAAATAAAAGATAGAGGTAATCTTCATCTTCTATCAAGAGCATACTCCACTTCGGTACATATCCAAAATAACCTGATACCTGTCACTTGGCTGCCCGTGTAAAAATAAGGGCACCCGAATTTGCAAGTGAAAACAAACTACGAGTCAATCATGGGACTGGTATGAGAAATCTTTACTTAACATACCTAATAATAAGGCAAATCGCAGGACCACGCCGCTAACGTGGAACGGGTTTACTCCATTGGATTGCCAGTGCATAAATTAAATAAATCTTTTAAAAACAACGCAATGCTTTTTAGAAAATGAAATCATTATAAGACTCAAGTCCCATCACGCAATGCAACGCAAACCGAAGGATAGAGTTTTACCTTATAATGATCAAACATGCTTGATACGTATAAAATAATATTTAATATTATTATTAGTGTCTAGTCAATTTTGAAACACTTTCAAAATAAATGTATCAATCCTAGACGGCATAGTACCCCATCCTACTATGTTGCCATATATAGGTTTATAATCAAATCCGTAATGTCGTATCGGAAATTGGGTTTCCATCATGAGTCAAGACTAGGGATGGTCTCCTTATCAATTCGAGACACCTTAGCAAATGTCTTAGGATAACACCTACGGGCAACCCTTGGATCCTGCAGGGCCGGTCCATAAATACTTTAGTGGATTGGCAATTCCTGAACACACGTTTCCCGGTCCAATTGAACCTATCACTTGGTCAGTAGCGACCAATATATCGAGGCCTTGAAATCTATCATCCACATAAGTAAAAATGTTTGGGCTCCATACCATGACACCACTTCTAGCTAGAAAGAAACGTGTGCACTCACTGCGTTCCCTTATCCCGTTTCTGACACTTACCGGGGTGTGAGGAGCGCGAAGTAACGCTACACACAAAGCTATGCCTAAATAAGCTGTGCTTTGATCATCAACTACAAGGCTCTGCTTTTCAACAAAAGCCTTGATCATTTGCATCTTGGCATGCCACATTGACAATCCACGCCATGCGACTGATAAATATCAATATATAACCTCTAAGCTCGTATGTCTCAGAGAAGGGTGTTAAGCAAAAGAATAAATTCTCCGCCACCAAACAGATATATATTAAATAGAAATCAATTCACATAGAACGAAATCCAATGTCAGACACACATCCATTTACAAGTCCGTTCTGGGTCTGAACGAAACTAAAGACACCTTATTCCTCGTCGTGTATGTCCAATACGGAAGAGAGGTGCTCGCATATCCGAACAATCAATAAGTACATCTGGACAACCACCATTGTAACCCTTTACTAGGAGCTAACCAATGCAGGGCATCAGTAGTCGTCCATTCGATGTGAAGATCACTGGTCTTCAAACACCGTCTTTAATATCTTCGATTTAAATCGTCATATAATTATTTGAAATGAGATTGAACTCAGTCTTTTCAAATAATAATCGCATATATATAATTTAAATCATTTCATATCGTTAATATTATTTTATAATGATTTATCGCTAATTTTATTTATATAAAAATAGTCCAATTTAATTTAACGATGCTTTGGGTCAATATGCAGCCCTGGCGTTGTTTTTACCCAAATTTGATCTACACATTTCTCGGAATCTAACTGTTGTATTACCAAACTTAATATCTTGGAAAGATTTTCCCAAAATGGACCTAACGGTTTCAGTTTTGGGAAAATGCGATGGTCGGATCTTTCGGTATAATTGTTTAAAGTTACGATTCCGAAACGCGAACTATCGCGCGCAATTCGTTATATATATATATATATATATATATATATATATATATATATATCACTCGACGATTCCACTAACATGTTTTAACATGCCAAATAAAAGAACGTTTCATTTTGCATAACAATTTAAATGTTTCTAATGATAAATAAAAAGAGATATTTTATTTGCATACAAATTCCTATATTTTCTAATAACAAATAAAAAGAGATTTTGTTTGAATGACATGTTTCCAATTTTTTCTAATAACAAATAAAAATATATTTTGTTTGCATACATTTTCTATATGTCTCTAATGACAAATAAAAAGAAATTTTATTTGCTTACATTTTCTACATGCCTCTAATGTCAAATAAAAGAAGAATTTACTTGCATAACTTTTCTACATGTTTCTAATGTCAAATAAAAAGAAGTTTTATTTGCATAACTTTTCTACATGTTTTCTAATGTCAAATAAAAAAAGATTTTATTTGAATAACTTTTCTACGTGTTTTCTAATGTCAACTAAAAAGAAATTTTGTTTGCATAACTTTTCTGCATGTTTTCTAATGTTAAATAAAAAGAAGTTTTATTTACATCAATCTTATGTCCGTGTATGACGAATAAAAATACGAATTTTATTTTCATAACATTTCTATGTTGCTAACGACAAATAAAAAGATAAATTTTATTTTCAACACTCCTATGTCCATGTATGACAAATAAAAATATGCATACATGTTTTCTATATTTCTAACAACAACTAAAAAGAATTAATTTTATGTGTACACAAATTTTATTTTAACATGACAAATAAAAATGATATTTTTATTAGTATACAAATCTATTTTTAACGTAACAAATAAAAATGATATTTTTATGTGTATACAAATTTTACATTAACATGGCAAATAAAAATGATATTTTTATTTGTATACAAATCTATTTTTTACATAACAAATAAAGATGATATTTTTATTTGTTTACAAATCTATATTTTAACATAACCAATAAAAATGATATTTTTATTTGTTTACAATTCCTACATTAACATTAACATAAAAATGATTATGTGTTTACAATTCTAATTTTAACATAACAATTAAAAATGATATTTTTATTTGTTTACAATTCTAATTTCAACTTAACAAATAAAAATGATATTTTAAGATATTTTGAATTTCGCTCTCTTTTTGATCTCATGATTGCAAATACCTTCTTTAGAAAGAGGCAATCACATCTAATCACCTTCAGTAGTGGCCAACAGGCTAGCCAGATTGACTTTGTCCTAACTAGAAGAGATAGTAAACGAGATTGTGTTGATTGCAAGGTCATACCTGGAGAATGTGCCGTCTCACAACATCAGCTCTTGGTATGCGTGTTTCGTCTTCGGGTGGTGAAGGATAAGAGAGCGAAGATTAGCAGGACGAAATGGTGGAAACTCAAAGGAGATGCTTCACGGATGTTTAAAGATAGAGTGATGGGAGAAGGGGCTTGGAATGTGGAAGGAGAAGCAAATGTCATATGGAATGCGATGGCAACTTGCATTCGGAGAGTCAACACTGAGGTATTTGGGATAACAAGAGGAAGCAAGCGAGAACCCAAGGATTCATGGTGGTGGAATAACGAGGTGCAAAAGGCTATCAAAGAGAAGAAGGAATGCTACAAATGCATGTACCGTCATAGAAGCGAAGAGAACATGCACAGTATAAAGTGGCAAAGAAGACTGCAAAGAAAGCAGTGAGTGAAGCAAGGGGACGAGCGTACGAAGATTTGTATCAAAGGCTAAGTACAAAGGAGGGTGAAAAAGACGTTTACAGAATAGCTAGGCTACGCGAGAGGAGGACAGGGGACTTCAATCAGGTTAAATGCATTAAGGATGAGAATGATAGACTTTTGGTGAAGGACGATGAGATAAAGAATAGGTGGAGAGAATACTTTGATAAGCTTTTCAACGAAGAAAGTGATAGCTCTTCGATCGAGTTGGAAGACTTAGCTGACAGCACCAATAGACATTTTGTGAGGAGATTTCAAGAAGCTGAGGTAAAGGGGGCGTTGAAGCGTATGAAATCAGGCAAGTCGGTATGACCTGATGACATTCCTATTGAGGTGTGGAGATGCTTTGGAGATGCAGGGATAAGATGGCTAACTAAGTTGTTCAAAATATTTTCAAATCAAACAAAATGCCAGATGAGTGGAGGAGAAGCATTTTAGTTCCAATCTTCAAGAATAAAGGAGATATTCAAAGTTGCACAAACTATAGAGGAATTAAGCTTATGAGTCATACAACGGAGCTTTGGGAGAGAGTTTGCGAGCAGCGTTTGAGGAGGTTGACAAGTGTCTCTAGGAATCAATTTGGTTTCATGCCTGGAAGGTCAACCACTGAGGTGATTTTCTTGGTTAGGCAACTTATGGAGAGATACAGGGAGCAGAAGAAAGATCTCCACATGGTTTTTATTGACCTGGAGAAAGCTTATGACAGAGTGCCGAGGAGGGTTATGTGGTGGGCGCTAGAAAGGAAGAGAGTGCCATCAAAATATATTACCCTTATTAAGGATATGTACGAGAGGGTTGTGACTAGTGTTAGGGCATGTGATGGTGAGACCAGAGACTTTCCAATTAACATAGGGTTACATTAAGGTTCGGTTTTGAGCCCCTATATTTTTGTATTATTGATGGATGAAATCACAAAAGATATAAAAAGGGAGATTCCCTGGTGTATGCTCTTTGTCATTGATGTTGTGTTGATTGATGAAAGTAGAATAGGGGTTAATCGACAACTGGAGTTGTGGAGGAAGACCTTGGAATCAAAGGGTTTCAGGCTTAGCAGAACTAAAACAGAGTATATGAAGTATGAGTTTAGCAGTGTCAGGTCAGATGACGAAGATGTTACCCTGGCCGGTAGAGTAGTACCCAAGAAGGAATCATTTCGATACTTAGGATCTATGTTGCAGTTTGATGGAGAGATTGATAAGGATGTTAGTTTTAGAATTCAAGTAGGATGGGTGAAATGGCGACAAGCATCTGGCATTCTCTGTGATCGGAAGATTCCTCAAAAGCTTAAAGGAAAGTTCTATAGGACAACAATCAGGTCTGCAATGTGATATGGTGCAGAATGTTGGCCTACTAAGAGGCAACACATCCAGAAGATAAGTGTAGCAGAGATGCGGATGCTGCGTTGGAGCTGTGGGCATACCAGACGAGATCGGATTAGAAATGAGGATATTCACGAAAAACTTGGAGTTGCACATATTGAAGAGAAGTTAGTCCAATACCGCTTGAGATGGTTTGGACATATCCAACGTAGACCATATGATGCACCTGTACGCGTTGGAATTCTAGGCCGCGCCGAAGGCCCAAAGAGAGGTAGAGGTCGACCTAAAATGACATGGGAGGAGATAATAAAGAGAGATTTAAGTAACTGGAGTTTATCGGAAGAGCTGGTAGTTGATAGGAGTGCATGGAAATTGGCAATCCATGTACCAGAACCTTAGGTTTTTTTTAGACTTTATTTCACGTTTACCGAACCTTTTACTTTTTATTACTCTTTTAGATTTTATTTCACTTTTATTGAACCTTTTTACTTATTATTATTACTACTTTAAAAAAAAACCTTTATCGGACGACTTTTTATTTGTTTGGTTATTTTAAACCCTTTATATATATATTATTATCATCATTATTAATTTTATTTTATTTTAATTTTGGGTTCCATATCTAGCCAACCGCAACTTGTTTGGGATATATGGCTTTGTTGTTGTTGTACAATTCTAATTTCAACATAACAAATAAAAATGATATTTTTATTTGTTTACAATTCTAATTTCAACATAACAATTAGAAATGATATTTTTATTTGTTTACAGTTCTAATTTCAACATAACAAATAAAAGTGATATTTTTATTTGTTATCAAATCTATTTTTAATATAACAAATAAAAGTGATATTTTTATTTGTGTATACAATTTTATTTTTAACATAACAAATAAAAATTATATTTTTATTTGTTTACAAATCTATTTTTAACACAACCAATAAAAATGATATTTTTATGTGTATACAAATTATACATTAACATGACAAATAAAAATGATATTTTTATTTGTTTACAATTCCTACCTTAACATGTAACATAAAAATGATATTTTTATGTGTTTACAATTCTAATTTCAACATAACAATTAAAAATGATATTTTTATTTGTTTACAATTCTAATTTCAACATAACAATAAAAATGATATCTTTATTTGTTTACAATTCTAATTTCAACATAACAAATAAAAATGATATTTTTATTTGTTTACAATTCTAATTTCAACATAACAAATAAAAATGATATTTTTATTTGTTTACAATTCTAATTTCAACATAACAAATAAAAGTGATATTTTTATTTGTTAACAAATCTATTTTTAACATAACAAATAAAAATGATATTTTTATTTATTAACAAATCTATTTTTAATATAATAAATAAAAGTGATATTTTTATTTATGTATACAATTCTATTTTTAACATAACAAATAAAAATGATATTGTTATTTGTTTACAAATCTATTTTTAACATAACTAATAAAAATGATATTTTTATGTGTATACAAATTATACATTAACATGACAAATAAAAATGATATTTTTTTTTCTATAAATTTCAGTAATTCCATTATACTGGATTAAATCAAATAGATCACACCAAACAGCATCAACCAACCCAAATCAAATCGCGTATAACAACAAACTGAATTTAATAGTGTATTTGTAAAAATTTCTAAACACGATGATAATTAATTAATTTTAATTATTTAAAAAGAAATCTCACAGTGCTTCGAATTTTCCCAAAAATTTCCAGTCGATCTAGATCTTCTGACCGCTTCTAAAATGAAGAAGACTCCGCCACGATCCAAACGCTTCCTGTTTCACGCGATTCTGATCATGTATGAGTCAGTTACGGATTTATTTGTGTCAATAACATTTTTAAATTAAATTAATTAAATAATAAATAAAAAAACACCTTTCTTCTTCTTCCAGAACAAGGGCGCGCTCTTTTCCTATTTGTTCAAACCTAGGGTTCCCGATTGCTTCCAAACTACTCAGCTTCATCACAATTCGACTACATCGCATCGAAGAGTGGAGAGGCGCGCTCCAGGGGAGCCTCATGCAGTGGAGTGCGATCAAGGCAGGGGGTGCGGCGGCAACCTTAATGACGACGGTTTGGGGTCCTATAACGCGACGAAGACTCGATGACAGGTGGTGTTATCCGTACGGATTTGAAGAGGAGGAGCACTACAATATTGTCAAAAGGAGGAGGGGATTTTACTGTAAGGATCGAGAGAAATTAAGGGATGAAGTTAGGAGCTTTCTGGCCATGGAAATAAGGTGGCGGTGGCTACTGTTTTGTAATTAGGGTTAGGTTAAACCATTATTTATAATAAAATATTATTAAATTTTCTAGTTCGCCAAATAACCTTTAATTCGTAATAGCTCCAAATTCAGCCCAACAAATGTTTCTCCTAGCCAAATAGCCTCATTCCGAACACAATGGGCTAGATCTCATCAGCCCATTCGATCGTTTTCAGCTTGTTTTCTTCAAATTAAAATATAAATCATTTAATTATTTAATTTGGTCATACATTTAAATTTACCGGGGCCACATACTGACTCCAAAAATTTCCGAAAAATAAATCTAGCTATGTTTTGACGATACGGCCTTAACAAAATTAATTTCATCGAATTAGGAGACCGTTTGAAAAATGGCCTTTTTAGCGGCCAATCAAATTCAATAGAAATTATCGAACACATTTTAATTTACTACGCTCACGTATTAATTCCAAAAATTATGAAAAATTAAACTTAGAAATAATTTGACATTCCGGATCTAACAAAAATGGTTTCGTAGAAAACGGAGGTTCTTTATAAAATGACTATTTTTAATAGCTTTAATATTATTTAAAAATGTAATTTTTTTAAATTCTAGCACATCTTCCAATAAAATTTCTTAAAAATACATTTTTTAAATTGGTTCTGATTTTCCGGGTTGTTACATAAATACAATATTTTTAATGAATAAAACATATTTCAACATATGATTTTTTTATAACTTCGCTACATGTTAAAGACAATATTTTTAATGAACAAAACATATTTCAACATATGATTCTTTTTATAACTTCGCTAACATGTTAAAGACAATATTTTTAATGGAATAAACATATTTCAACATATGATTCTTTTTATAACTTCACTAACATGTTAAAGACAATATTTTTAATGAACAAAACATTTTTCAACATATGATTCTTTTTATAACTTCGCTAACTTGTTAAAGACAATATTTTTAATGAACAAAACATATTTTCAACATATGATTCTTTTTATAACTTCGCTAACATGTTAAAGACAATATTTTTAATGAACAAAACATATTTCAACATATGATTCTTTTTATAACTTCGCTAACATATTAAAGACAATATTTTTAATGAACAAAACATATTTCAATATATGATTCTTTTTATAACTTCGCTAACATGTTAAAGACTATATTTTTTAATGAACAAAACATATTTCAACATATGATTCTTTTTACATATTCGCTAACATGTTAAAGACAACATTTTTAATGAACAAAACATATTTCAACATATGATTCTTTTTATAACTTCGCTAACATGTTAAAGACAATATTTTTAATGAATAAAAATATAATTCAACAAATGATTATTTTATTTTCATTAACATGTTAAAGATTACATTTTTATCAAATAAAATTGTAATTTAACACATGGTTCTTTTTATTGGTTTATACATACAATAAAAATGTAGTTTTTATTGTTAAAACATTTTATTTCAAACGTGAATCTTTTTAATGATTCATACATACAATAAAAATGTAATTTTTATTGTTAAAACATTTTATTTCAAACATGAATCTTTTTAATGATTCATACATACAATAAAAATGTAATTTTTATTGTTAAAGCATTTTATTTCAAACATGAACCTTTTTAATGCAACCACAATCACTCATTCAAATCACAATCAATTTCCACAATACAACCATCACACAATATATTTTCATCATTTATTTTGAATTTAGATTGCTCACCGATGGTTTCCACTCCACCAAAAATTGAGACGAGCTCCAAATCAATCCAAATCAGTTTTTTTGTGAAGCTCTCGTCGATACGGTTCTAATGGATCATGTTTCCCTGAATTCCAAGTTTGTATGAGAAAGTTATGCTTTTTATAAGATTGCATACATATATATGTCATTAACACTTAAGTTTCAAAATAATTAATTACCCTAACATGCTTCTAATCCCCTTCTTCATGATCCTCAGTCTACAGAAACACAACACGCTTCAGCCCATCCAAAACTGTATGCTGCTCTACTTCCTCCCGACACTTTTCGACTCCGAATCGCTTCAAACTTCGCATACAACCTTCTTTCGATGCTCTAAACTCAAATCTAACAACCAAAACACATACCGTTGCTTCAGTTCTCCACATATTCGAACCATAACCCATTTGAACCTCATGTTGAAATTTTTTAGCATCCCAAACTTGTGCCGCAACCCTCTAAACTCATATAGACACGAAGAGAATCACTCAAGCGTTGCAAATATATTTGTATTGTGATTTATGGATTTTTGTATGAACTGGTTTTTATTTTAGAAGCTTGCAATTAGGGTTAGAGAAGTGGAAAAGGGGCTGCCATCTTTTTTAGAAATGAAATCAGGTTTAGGGAGGTTGAGACAATTTATAGTGGAGCCTAATTATTTTTCTAATGATTTTATATTTTATTATACTCAAATATCGTTTACTTTCATCATTTAAAATTCCGTGTGGTCACCCACGAATCCCGTTTTCGATGAAAATTGACATGCAACTACTCTTTGACATTACAGATCCAATGAAACTGGTTTCGTCGAATTTTGAGTCTGTATGCATAAACAACGAATTTTTAAAGTTAAAATTTGTTTGTTTTTCACTTTAAAAATCACTTCCGACAACATACTAACTCTAAAAATCACAAAACTTGGAATCTTACCATTATTCGACATTACGGATACAATAAAAAAATTCGTCGAATTCCGAGGTCGTTTAATAATGTTCCTTTGTAAAATTGCTCAAATTAGCTTCAAAAATTAGATATTAGCGTACCTTTTATTCTTGTACCCCCAAACGCTAACTTCAAAAATTATGCCGTTTTGGATTTAACCATTATTTGATAATACAAATCCAAAAAAAATGGAATTGAATTCTGAGATCGTATCAATAATGTTCCTTTGTAAAATGACTACCTGTTTTTGAACAAATGGTTTTGCTTCGCACGACCACATACTGACTCCATTCGACTCGCATTTTGGAACTCAACTATGATTTGTCATTATGAATTCTTAAAAATTTATTTCGTCGAATTCTGAGCTTTCTAGCAAAATTTCACTTTTAAGGGCTTTGCGACGTTTTTAAAAATCGAATTTTTAAAATTTTCAAAACAAAGCTTATAAATAAATTTAATAATTTTACTGGGTTTATTTTAAGTCAAATAAAATATAAGAATGTTGTAATACATATAAGTGAATATGCGTTTGTCATATTATATTTACTCCCACACTTCGGGAATAAGGCTAACATCTGCTCCAAAGCCAATACATAAAGGAGCAATGTAATAGAAATATGTGCACTGAATCAAGAGAAATAAAAAGGTCTCTCCCTTATCTCTTATCTTCTTTCTAATGTCTTCTCTTTTATTATCTGTTCTGTATTATTTTATAACACGTTATCAGCACGAGATTCTATTATAGTTATTTGTTAAAATCTTCTAGATATACATCTATGAATTTGTCATGTAAGTAATTTTTATTTGAGAATATCAATTCGTGGATTTCAATATTTGTTCTATAATTATTTTCTATTTGAGAATATTTGATCTATGGATCTATATATATTTTTATAGCTCTAGATTATGTTCCAGTGGATCTAAACTATTTAGATCTAATTATTTTTTTAACTTAGTGGTTTTTAGATATCCACCTATTCATATTTGATCTCGTATTATGGTATACCAAATACTTTTTTTAGGAAGATCCATTCATTTTCTTTTTATAATATTATTTACAGGAAAATACCCCAAAGGATAAAATGAACATAAAATTGTTCCATAAGGACAGGATGCTAAAATTTTATCCATAAGGACAAATTTTAGTGTAAATGGAGGAATTATAGTGGGCCCCTGAATTACTCCCTTTGCACTAAAATTTGTCCTTATGGATAAAATTTTGCCCTTTTGTACTTATGAAACAATTTTGTGTTCATTTTGTCCTTGAGGCTAAAAACCCCTATTATATATGGATCTTTTACCCCATACGCTATACATAAAAGATCTTCATTTGCTACTTTATCTCTTTAATAACAAAGAAGCCATTGCTAATAGATATGCATATATGTAAATAGCAAGCTGCTTGTTAGCCAACATATGTATTACTGTGCCCATTATTTTTGTTATGAAACATGGTGTATGGCTCCTTGACAGTTGGTATTGTTTTCATTATTGTAAGAAGTTCATTGTAAATGCATAGAGAAAGACTTGCAGATTTGAATTTTTTTTTTATGATTCCATTTCGTAATATATTCAATTTATTACATGCATGTCTACGGTCCTATTCTGCATTTATTTATTTATTTATTTATTTATGATATAACAGTACTACAGTTTCATCATTTTGTCTATTCGTTAATTTGTTAATTCGTTTTGATAATTATAGAACATGTATACTGATATGTGAATTTTCTTTAATTAAGCATCTGCAATTATTATTTTTTGTGTAGTTCATAAAAATGTCGAACACTAAAATCCATTTACAGTCTCAATACTTAGAGAATACCATTAAAAATGGTAATAATATGTCCCAGCAGGACAAAAAATAAAGCTCTGATATTTTTAAGACGCCATATCCACGATGATCTAAAATCAAAAAATTTAACTAAAAAAGATCCTCTCCACTTATGGAACTCCCTGAAGGAGCGTTATGACCACCATAAGATGGTCATACTTCCAAACACAAGGTAAGAGTGGTTGAACCGGAAGTTCACATGCAAATGACCTGAAGTTCATTTGACCTAATAAGGAACCTGAAGTTCATATGCAAACACGGAACATGAAGTTCATATTCAAACGAGAAACATGAAATAAAGCATATAATTGCACTTAATATTTGCTTATAGCAAATAACCTATAATAGGAAAGGATTTGAAAAATCAATGAAAGGAAAAGTTTCGACTAAAGGAAAAAGCCTTATACTCCAATTTTATGCTACACATAATTTCTTGAAGAAACTTATTATTGGAAGAGATCATTACATTTATAATAAATACTATTTTCTCGAACAAAAATAGTAAAATAACTCTCATATGTGAAAAAGGGCACTTTCTAGAAAAGTTGCTTCAATTTAAAATATATAATAACACTTTATGAATTATGGTAAAACTTGAAGTTTTATTGTAGTCATTTTAGAATATATTATATTTCTAGAAGAAATATTTCATTGTTTCTTAGGAAAACTTTTATAAATAAAATATGCATCCTGAAGATCATACTAAGTTAAGATCTATATATTGATCTTAATTTTGCACTCCAGAAGTGAATGCAAAAGTAATTTTTGTTATAAAATGGAAAACTTAGAACCTGCAGTTTCTATTATGGTAAGAAGTAGCCTGAAGCTCACTATGTGATATTTATTTTGTTTCATTTCCTTTCAGCATGTATTAGTTTGAAACTTTTTTTTATTTGCCTTTCTTTTTAGTTTGTTCTTAAGGAATTGCAGAAATAATATGTAATGTTGGACATGATAAGTAGTTTATTCTCATGGACATTTATCTATATTTGTAAGTTATTTCAGTTATTAACTAGCTATATTGTTTTTAATTCTTAAGGTATGGATCGACGGTGTTTAAGTGATGATATATGTCTGATTGATAGTGGAACTACTCATACGATATTGAAAAACCCGAAGTTTTTCTTTGAATTATCTGAAAATGTTTCATACAAAGTTTCAACTATAGTTGATTCAGCTAATGTAATTGAAGGGTCTGGAAGATCCCATATAGTGTTACCAAATGGTACACATATGTTCATTCAAAATGCAATATATTCAAGCAATTCTAAAAGAAATTTGCTTAGTTTCAAAGATATAAGAATGAATGGATATCATACTGAAACTATAAATGAAAACAACAAAGAATATCTTTGTATTATTTCTAAAATTGAAAGCCGGAAGCTTATTTTAGAAAAATTTGGTACAATTTCAACTGGATTATACTTTACCAAAATTGGGATAGTTGAATCTCATTTTATAAACATGAGCCAGAAGCTCACAAATACAAAGAAACTGATTCTTTGGCATGATCATTTAGGTCATCCTGGTTCAACTATGATGCGTAAAATTGCTAAGAACTTAAATGGGCATGATTTATCAAATCAGTTGAATTTACCAAACAATTACATATGTACATCATGTGCACAAGGAAAATTAATTACTCAACCTTCATACAGTAAGATCACCTCTGAATCTCCAACATTTTTGCAAAGAATTCAAGGTGATATATGTGGTCCGATTCATCCCGCTTACAGGCCATTTACATATTTTATGGTGTTAATTGATGCATCAACTCGTTGTCACATGTATGTTTGTTATCTAATAGAAACATGGCATTTTCCAAATTACTTGCTCAAATAATTAAATTAAGAGCACATTTCCCCGATCATCAAATCAAATCAATACGATTAGATAATGCAGGAGAATTCACTTCTCAAGTATTTGATGATTATTGTTTATTACTGGGAATTGAAGTTGAACATCCAGTAGCTCATGTTCATACTCAAAATGGTCTGGCAGAATCATTGATTAAGCGTTTGCAACTTATTGCAAGACCTTTGCTTATGCAAACAAAGTTGCCTGTTGCAGCTTGGGGACATGCAATTTTGCATGCGTCCAAGTTGATTAAAATTAGACCAACGGCTTATCATAAATTTTCACCATCATAGCTTTTAACTGGATCCCAACCAAATATTTCACACCTACGAAAATTTGGTTGCGCTGTGCATGTACCCATTAGTCTCCCACTTCGTACTAAAATGGGTCCTCAAAAAAGGCTAGGAATTTGTGCGGGATTTGGCTCAACTTCAATAATTCGTTATCTTGAACCTCTTACGAGTGATGTCTTTACTGCAAGATTTGCAGATTGCAATTTTAATGAGTCAAATTTCCCGCTGTTAAGGGAGAAAAGACTATTCCAGTAGAACGGCGTGAAATTTCATGGAATAATCCTTCTATGTTTCATTTGGATCCACGTACCAAACAATGTCAATACGAGGTACAAAGAATTTTGCATATTCAAAATATTGCAAATCAAATGCCAGATGCATTTAATGATGCTGCAAAAATAACTAAATCTCACATTCCAGTAGTAAATGCACCAGTTAGAATTGAAATCTCCGAAGGATCAATAGCAGCAAATGAGTCTAAAGCTAGACAGAAACATGGAAGATCGATAGGTTCAAAAGACTTGGCGCCTAGAAAAAGAAAGTCTAATGAAAAATCATCAATTAGAAAACCTCCCGAAGAGGTTATAAATGATCCAAAGGATAACTCAAAAGAAAATTCCAATTCTCCAAAAATCAGTGAAGGAACTATTATCCCAGAAGAAATAATAGAAGCTTCCACTACACCAGAAAAGAAATTTTGCCACGGCTTTGGGCCCTGGCTAATTAGTTTTGCCACGACTTCAGGCTGTGGCAAAATAGGGTGTGGCAAAAATTTTGCCATGGGCCTGCCACGGCCCAGAGCCGTGGCAAATTGGAATTTTGCCACGGTCCAAAGCCGTGGCAGACTTACGTTTCGCCACGGCTTTAGTCCGTGGCGAAATAACATTCTGCCACAGCTCTGAGCCATGGCAATTTGAAATTTAATTTTTTTATTTACTATTTAGCCACGGCTTTAGACCGTGGCTAAATTCAATTGAAGAAACTGAATATCAATCAGATCACTCTAGCTACCTGAAGCATAAAACTTGGATTTTGACAAAATATGAGAAAGTTATACCCGCCAATATAAAGTTATGAGCGGATCATGGCCACCAATATAAATTGTAATTCTCATAGCTACAAAGTTCAAATAAAAAACTCATACTTAATTGATATAAATACAACATATCCACTAAAAACTATAAAGTTCAACTTCAATTCACAATGTCGGTATACATCAATAATTCAAATTACAGACCCTTACATCAAAGTTCAATTATGTCTATATATTTGTAAATTAACACACTGAAAAAAGCATGATAGTTCATATTTAATTCCTTTCTGTTTCATATGATAAAAATAAAGCTGCCCAAAGCTCCATTGAATGCATCAACTTCAAAGAACTGAAACCTCCACCATCGCATTGCATGTTCACCCTGCAACACATTCAACAATTAGCATACCAAATCACTGAAAATTTACTGACTTGTATGCATATTAAACCACTCAAGATCGCAAGAAGCTAAAGCGACTTTCATGGCGCTGCAAATTGATAAAAACATCGACAAAAATATATGACGGTATAAATATTTTCTACCTACGCTTAATCACGTGAAATTTAAAACAATATAAGGCAGCAACATTTCAGATATAGACAATGACATTATAGACAAAGCCCTTTTATCTCAAAATGCTATCTCAATTTATTTTTTCACGATCATAGTATTCAGATTATATTGTTTCAGTCTATAACATAACATGCAAAAAAGATATATAAGCTGCAAAAAAATAGGAGGGCAAATTTCAATCCAAAAGTCAAAAATTTTACTTTTTAAATTGAAGATAACAACAGCTCAAAACTTGACTGGTTTAGCTAAAAATTATATAAACACTACTACGAATTAATCTAACCAAATTTGATAGCTTCCATTTAAGTTATTTTTAAAATTAGTTGTTTTTTAAGGTTAATTTGACTGATCCCAAACAATAATATAACGGACATAGCTACCATTTATCCAGAATCAAAATAAAAAACCACATCAATTAAATCCTAAAATTTGAATTAAATAGAGTTATGAAGAAAGCTTACTCGATAATATTAAAAATAATATTTAACTATTTTCTACTTTCATTAACATTTAATTGTAATAGAAAATCAAAAAACAGGGTAAAGAAGGACACAATTCCCTTTCAGCTCATGTTGAAGATAAATTAAAAAACAGAAAACAAGTTGTTAAACTGTATCAGGTTAACAATAAATCACAAATTTAACTATTTTAAAAATGAAAGTTGGATGAAAAAAATTATACAGAATTCAGAGTCAAAGTCAGATTAAGAAGAAAACAAGATTTCAAGTGAAACTCAAAACTATGAAATTTTCTTTTTAGAAAACAAGTTTTGAGTAAGTGGAGGAAAATGCCAATACATTGTGAACTGATATTGATGAAGGAAAACATCAGCACATTGTGTATTGATTGGAGTAAAACAAGATCTATAATGGTAACAGTTGTGTGGCTAATTGATTCAAGAAAAATCACATTCTTCAAAAATTTATGTTAATTGATTCTATTCTGATTCATGGCAAAAAAAAAATCATCCTAACCAATATTCAAAGTCGATTTTCCTGCTGCTATTTTGAACCAAAAACCGAAACTTTCAACATCAACAAAATACTCTGAAAACATCATTACCATTTTCTGACTATGTTCAAAGATTGAAACTGTGATCGCATACCAACGCAGTACAAAATTTTCTTTTTCAAAGCTTTACATTAATGCATTTTCCTGGGATATTGAGTACAATATATTGTTGGATACAAGTTAAGAATGATCATATTATATATTAAAGGATAAAATATTTAATTCAAATGCTCATTTTATTCTTACTAGATAAATAATAAGTGAATGTTAAAGGATCATTTGTATAATTTAACAGTCTTAAGATATACTCTATTATACAAAATTGGATGTAATTGTAACTCAAATACTAGTTAGACGTTCTTATATCATCAATTATTACCGAAATAGATGAAATACCCATACAACTAAATTCCTTAGAAATCAACCCTCGAAAAATTCAAAAATTTGTTCTATACTTTGTTTCAATTTTAAGTTGTACAGCAAAAATATTTTTTGGTAGAAATATATATTTCAAAATACAATTTTCAAATTCTTTAATATATTATCTTATAGGTAGTCTGCTTTCAAGGTATAAAAATATGAATTGATACTTCCAAAATTGCAAGTAGAATTAACTACTTTTAGAAGTTCATGAAATTATGATTGCAACTAGAATTGCAAATATGATTGCATAATCAATTAATTATTATGCAATTATATTTTTATTGTATTCGAATTAGAAATGCAGTAGCAATTGTAATTGCTATGTACAACAAAAGCTGCATTTGTTGGTCATACTCAACTGAAGTACTGCTAACTTCGAACCTCTTCTACTTCAGTATCTTCGCTTATCAGTTTTAATCAGTTGGGAAATATAAGTAGGTTAAGAGTCAGAGAGTCATTTCTATTTTACAGTTGGACAATTACTATTACGTTCAACTTAGATCAAAGGATTTGCAGTTGGACAAAATTAAATGAAATATAATCAGTCATAAGTTTCTTTTATATTGAAGTGAAAGGGTAGATTAAATAATAAACTATTTCCACATGTGTACATACTGACAGAGAAAATAAACTCAGAAGGGCAGCAAACATATACTGTCCCAGAAAATTTTCCAGATATGATCCACGCATAACAAAAGGATAATTTTTATTTACACATCATAAACCCTTAGAACTGGGTAAATCAGTATCATAAATCCTTAGAACTAGTCATGGAAAGCTACGTATTTTAACATAAACAAATATAAACATCAAAACTTGTAAACCAGAGTATGTGAGCGCACACTCACCTGAGATTGGATTAGAGATGACTCTAAAGCCGCACAAGGTGGATCCGAGCTTCCTATAAAACAAAACTTACTTTATGTGCTGGAATAACTACTTTTTATATCCAATTGTTAGTTTTTTGCTTCCTTTGTTGTGTCTGTAATGCTCAGAATGGGAAGCTCAAGCTCTTTATGCCATATAGATATAGCGGGCTGTCAAAAAGATGTAAGATTTCAATGTTAAAACCAGATCGGACAATTCAATGATAATTATCTTGAGTTCCAGGTATGCTTACTATGCTATGAGTTTTATTTCCCTACTAATATTAGTTTATGTGGTATGGACTATACATAGCTGCTGCAAAATTATGTGGATCGACAAATTTTTAGGCCAGACTGCAATGGAAGATATATAGTGCAGATGACTTTTTTGTGATTAGTTATTCTGTAAATCATTTTAACATATATTACTCAAAATAGGAAGGTTTATGAACGTATAACATGATAAAGTTGGAATAAGGTTGAATATTAGAAAATTTTAATTTACTTTATATGTACTTTATTATTATTTCAAATCATAATTTGTTCATTTTGAAAAAATGTATATATGCAACAATAAGCTACAGTTATGTTTATCATGGGTAAGCAAGATTTCTTTACAATTTGATTTTTGTATTCAAGCAAACAGAATTATATCATTATGGTTATAACATAGTCTCAATATTTTACTAGACAAGGGAACAAAAGTTTATATTTCCATTGTTGATAAACTTACCAGCTTACCAGCAACACGCATATATAACAAGAGAATAATTTCCAATGTTTTAAAACGCAAAAGGCGTACGCGAGGCGTTTTCGGGTCCGTGAGGCGAGGCGTAAGCCTCGACGTGGTGAGGCGTAAGCCTTTCAGGGAAGAAAAAAGCGCAACAAAGACAGAACAAAAAAGACAGTGCACTAACAGGTTAAAAAAAAGACAGTGCACTAACAGGTTAATTTTTTAACGAGCTCGGACATTAACACATAATTAAAATAGCTCAAGACAGTGCACTAACAGGTTAAAAAGAAGACAGAACAAAGAAAAAACAGTGCAAGGCAGTTTTTAAAAAAAGACAGAACAAAAAAAAATAACTCTTTCAAATTCGATTCCAGGAATGGAACTCGATTCCATAACAGGAATCGATTTCGATTCCTGTTAAGGAATCGAGTTCGATTCCTGTTAAGGAATCGAGTTCGATTCCTTCACAGGAATGGAACTCGATTCCTTAACAGGAATCGAACTCGATTCCTGTTATGGAATCGAACTCGATTCCTTAACTGGAATCGAGCTCGATTCCAGTTAAGGAATCGATTTCGATTCCATACCAGGAATCGATTTCGATTCCTCTTCCAATTTGGAGTAAAAGTGAAGGTACGTAGTTTTTTTTATGTATAAACACATGCCTCAGATAGTCGACGCGTTGAGGCGTGCGTTTTTGGAGATTTCCACGCTTCAAGCAACAGAGGCGTAAGCCTCAGGGGGAAAACGTTTTTTAAAGCACGCCTGAAGGCGTTTTGGGCACCGCCTCGCCTCGAGGCGCGCCTCACTCGCGCTTTTTAATACACTGATAATTTCTCACCCTTTTGTAGACTAATAATAAATTACAATGCCTATGATCTTATATTGAACTTTAAGAAACAAAGTTTCAATCAAAATGTTCATACGCTAACTGATAACTATCTTAAATTTAAACAGTAGTTTCAAGTGATAGGTAGTGCATTGCACTAATTTATTGTTGATTGTTTAATATATGTCAATACCATTTAGGATAATACACTGCAACGAACGCCAAAATAGGAAAATAAACAACTATATGCTGAAGCATGGAGAAAATGACCTAACACAAATTCGCTAGGTTATTTTCTGCTTCTACATCAAATATCAACCTTCCTAATTTTGATACATTAGCTTTCCTGATTTGTATTTGTGGTTTGTGACATTTACAAAGCTTTCATGCTTATGAAGAAACATCCTTCAAATGCAATCTACTTTTTTGTATCAGGATTTACTGTTTTTTTGATTGGTTTACGCAATGATCATGTGTCTAAACATTGAATACTTTTTGAATAACTATAGTCAAACTTGTTTTGTATGTTTTATGTGCAAAATAAATAAAATAATTCAGTTTATTGTAGCAAAATTTTGTATTTTGGGCTATATGTTCATTTGTTGTCAACAATGTACTATATTGAAGATGATTTTCAAACCAGTATAATTAGAACATGAGTTCCCTACAATTATATTTAAAAAAAAATCAGTGTTTATAGGATAAGATTTGTTTACTATATAATTTGCGTTGACTGGTATAGTACTTTTTGGTTAACAAGGAAAGCATTTTAACAATTTGAATAATTTCTTCCTTTATGTATGAGTAATTGCTAAATATATTAGATAGATTATTTCCTTTTTCCCTAAATTTTTACCAATTTATTAAATGTATCCTTAATTCATGTGAAAATTTTGCATTATATTTGTTGTATAATAATCTGCTTTCATGTAATCGTGTATTGCATTAAAGAGAGTTCTAATAAATTCCTGTTTCATTACAGACGCAACAATATTTCTCACATCTTTTTTAATTGCTATTTAAATTTTGTGTTTCACATCTACAGTTTTCATTGATAGATGTGCTATATTGAAATCAAGCAGGTTCTTTTGCATTTTAGTAATTAAGCACTTTCTTTTTTCTTCCACCTTGCTCAGATTAAGAAAACCGTTTCTCGTGTTCTTCATACACCAGCGACAAACCTCTTTAGCTTTATCCAGGTATGTTCATATGTTTTACATCAAGCTTTTCAGAAAACATGAGTGAACTGTGCAATTTGATAGCTGGATTGTTTTGAATAAACAACTAAGAAGAATACATATCAACCCTGTTGGTTTGTCTAAAAAATATTAGAGACATTGATATAATGTGGGATAGCTCTCTAATCTCAGTAATTTTCTTTTGAACCCTGATGATTCTCAATAGCTAACAAATATGTTAAGTCAAACTGTATGCGAACTTAATAGCTAACTAATGCTATCATCCTTCTTGTTTTTTGCACAACGTTAGGTTTCTATTTTTGTAGCTTATAGCTGAGATAAAATCGGTTTTCCCCTTAACATGTATATGTAGCACACATGTTTGTTTCGGTTTCTAATCCTCCAAAAACAAACATTGTGCAAGCTGCTTTCAATCTATGTTATCCGTTAACTTATTATTCACTGAATTTTTGTCACTTCTAACATATGTTCTATTTTTGGAATTACAGGCCATTTCAACATACCAGGCAAAGAAAGTAACACTGTCCAACCAAGGAGATTTTGAAGAATCCATTGTACTGCAGTTTAACACATTCTTGTAGCTATCTGTCATGCTTTTACGTACAAATAAATAATACTAAATACTTTCATTCTTTAACTTCATCTGTGTTATTTATATCTTCAATCACTTGGTCACTTAATTATGAGTTCATTAAGTTTGTATGTACAGATATGTATGTGTGATATATGAAACTTTTGTACATCTTTTCAAATTGTTTACTATTTGTTATCCTTTTGTTACTCTTTTGTAATATAAGTTAACTTCTTACATTGTTTACTGAGTTGTAGATTACTTCTCCGGTATATGGAATATTATCTTACGACTTTCAATGCACTACACACCAAAAGGAAAAGAGCTTTGTATTTCTTTTGTAATAGTCATTGAGTTTTTTAAACCTTATTTATGCTTATGTATTTCAGTGTGTGTTGAAGGAAAAAATTAACTAAAAATGATTTTTTTTTTGAAATGAATTCAGAATGTTTGATGCATTCATTTTTATTATTCCACTGTAATCAAAACGTTTGATATAGTGTTCCCATTTAACAAACAAAAGGCAGTGTGTTTTAACCATTTTATCTTTCAATTGCCGAGGTTTGAACCATCTTCGAGGTGAGATGGTTCTGTATAAACCATGATGGTTCCAGGTATCAGTTTAAATCTTATTGTAGCAGCTGGTACTAGTCTTGGTTACTGGATTTCAGATCATTGTAATAATACCTCTAGTCATGTATTTGATAAAAGAAACGTCTAAAGAAGATAAAGAAAAATTTAATTAACTTATGACTTTTCTTAGTTTAGTAACCAAGAAAGACATAACATTATGGTTCATAGATAATTTCGTAAAATATAAAGAACAAAACGTTAACATTGTTAAGTATTTCCCCAAAAATAAAAGCATCATACATTGCCTACATGGATGTTTCCATTTCAAATAAGATGCTCTCCATCCTTTTACATCCAGAAGTGCACAATTTGGTCAACACATGTTCGGAACACTTTTCTAGAGTCATCAATGTAGATTACTCACTGATCCCTTCGGAGGCCTTAATATATTTATTTTGGTACTAGAGTTAATAACCACCAATACTACAACCTACCCATTATTATGTGTTCATTGTTCAACTTCATAATATGATTTATAGGACAGAAATAACAAGAATTCATGCTTACAAAAAGACCACCCCTAATTTTCGTGTTGAGTAAATGGAACTTGCCAAAACTGCATTTAAATATATCAAATGCACATAACAAAACTGAATCACTGAGCACACACCAGGCTCAGTTTCCCAAATGGTCCATCCCCTCGCAGAAGATCTGAGATCCTGCATTGAACCACACCGCTTCTGAAACAGAACATGACCCCGTTACAAGCCAAGAGTTTCCGGAACATACAGCCCAAGGCACCGAGCATAGTGCTTCTGTACGCTTAACCAGTATCACATGGGAACAAATAAGCAATACAAAATTACTGTAACCGCTGAATAAATTAAGAACATCAAGCATTGCAAGAAGAATAAATTAAGAGCAGATCCGCAAGCGAAGAATCCCAAGAAAATTCAGTTTAATCAATTAGAACGCTGTCCTAATTCACCATTGGTTAGTTTTGATACCTTTTTTCTTCCCAAATAAACTAAAACTCATAACTCATTATTAGATGTCATAATCCACCATAGGTTAGTATTTTCATTAAACGGTATTGACTGGAATTCGAATTTTTAGGCGCTGGCCAATGGGTTACAAAAGGCAAAATAATGGAAAACAACGATACTTCAAACTAATAAATTAGCGCATCAATTAATATTGATCTTTCCACCATGGATTTATTTGGTTCATAATAAAGAGATAAAAATAGGGTTTCGATTGAATACCTGAAGAAGCACTTGAATTAGAATCTTCGAAGGTAGACGCTGGTTTTGATTTCAAATTTAAGCAGCGATGAAATTTTCAGATCGATTCATAGGAAGATAGATCCGAGTATTCATTTTGGGGATAGCGTGCTTTTGTTTGGGTAGCGTGAATCTGTTGGCACATAGGGGTACAATAATTTTCCCCTTTGCATTAGAATGGACCAAACCCGTTCCAAAATTACCATGGCTCAAGACCGTTCTAATTTCGTTTGCCATGATCCATAGTCGTTCCAAAATTGCCATGGCAAGTCTTCCGCACTAGGGTGTGGCAAAACTGACAGTATGGTGTAGTATTCCGAAAACAAAATGGTACCTAATAATAATGAGATCTCGATATTCTATACAAATTATGGAGAAACGTGGGGTCGAAGTAAAATAACAATTGATGATGTATTCTCATTCGCAGTAGCTACTGAAATAACTGAAAGTCAAGACTATAATGAGAATAATGATAATGTACCAACTAGCACAAATGAATGTCGAAAAAGACAAGATTGGCCAAAGTGGAAAGATGCTATTCAGGTTGAGTTAGATTCACTTCAAATACATGGTGTATTTGGACCTATAGAGAAAACACCAGAAGGTGTTAAACTAATCGGCTATAAATGGGTATTCGTTAGAAAATGAACTGATAAAAATGAAGTTGTGAGATACAAAGCAAGGCTTGTTGCACAAGGTTTCCGGCAGAGACCAGGTTTTGACTTTAAAGAAACATACTCTCCTGTTATGGATGTCATAACATTTCGATATTTAATAAGCCTTGTAGTTTCTGAGAAGCTTGACATAAGATTGACTGATGTTGTAACGACTTATCTATATGGTGAATTAGATACAAATATTTACATGAAAATCCCAGACGGATATAAATTGTCTGAAGCAAAATCAAAGTTAATATACTCATTAAAATTGAGATGATCACTATACGGTTTGAAACAATCTGGAAGAATGTGGTATAATCATCTTAGTGAATATTTAGTAAAAGATGGGTACAAAAACAATCTCATTTGTCCATGTGTCTTTATAAAGAAATCGGTAAATGGATTTGTTATCTTAGCAGTATACATTGATGATATAAATTTGATTGGAACTCCGGAAGATATAAATAAAACAATAGATTACCTAAAACAGGAACTTGAAATGAAATATCTTGGCAAAACCAAATACTGTCTTGGTCTACAGATTGAGCACAGTAAAAATGGCATATTAATCCATCAATCAAATTACATTGAGAAAATCCTAAAGCGTTTTCAAATGGATAAAGCATATCCACTTAGTACGCCTATGGTTGTCAGATCACTAGATATCAAAAAGGACCTTTACCAACAAAAAGAAGATGATGGAGATGTACTTGGTCCAGAAGTACCACATCTCAGTGCAATTGGTGCATTATTATATTTAGCGCAATGCACGAGACCAGATATTGCATTTTCAGTCAATCGTCTAGCAAGATATAGTTCTGCACCAACTAAAATACACTGGAATGGTATAAAACATATCATGAGATATTTGCGAGGAACAACAGATTTAGGCTTGTTTTATTTTAACATAGGCAATAATCCGAATCTAGTTGGTTATGCTGATGTAGGTTACCTCTCTGATCCACATAAAGCAAAATCACAAACTGGATGTGTGTTTACAAACAGCGTGCTGCTGATTCATGGAGATCTACAAAACAAACATTGATAGCAGCATCATCCAATCATTCGGAAATTCTAGCACTACATGAAGCGAGTCAAGAATGTGTTTGGTTAAGGTCATTAATTGAACACATTCGAAGCACATGTCAACTTCCCTCAACTATGGAAAGATCAACGATTATTTATGAAGACAATGCAACATGCGTAGCTCAGATTCATGCAGGATATATCAAGGGTGATAGGACAAAACATATTTCTCCTAAATTCTTTTTCACACATAAGCTTCAAAAGGACAATAAAATAAAAGTGAAGCAAATCCAATGTCAAAAAAATCTACCAGATCTATTCATGAAGGCACTTCCAAAATCAACACTGCAGAAGATGATATATAAAATTGGTATATGCCGCTTGCATCACCAAACTATTTGAATAATGCGTTACGAATCAGGGGGAGCATATATTATGCTGTAATGCACTCTTTTCCTTCACTAATATTTTTCCCACTGGATTTTTATTAGTAAGGTTTTTAATGAGGAATTATTTTGATCCAGAAGTATCAACCCTCATTGGAATATTGTTAATATTTTTCCTGGGGATAAAATTAAAATTGTACACTTTTCCTTGTTTATGATTTTTCCCACAAGGTTTTTCATAAAAAGGAATTTAATGAGGCAATTAACCTTATCATCTTTACATACGCATATTCAAGGGGGAGTGTTGTAATACATATAAGTGAATATGTGTTTGCCATATTATATTTAGTCCCATATTATGGGAATAAGGCTAACATAAGCTCCAAAGCCAATATATAAAGGAGCCAATGTAATAGAAATATGTACACTGAATCAAGAGAAATGAAAAGGTCTCTCCCTTATCTCTTATCTTCTTTCTAATGTCTTCTCTTTTATTATCTGTTCTGTATTATTTTATAACAAAAACTAATTTTAAAATTATTCTCAAATTTTATTTAGTAAAAATAACCAATTTCTATTCGCATATTCATTCAAATAGCTTAAATTAAAATTTTAAATTGGTTCGGAAATTCTGGGTTGTTACATTAAATCTATAACGTTTATTGCAGATGATAAATGAATTATATTGATAAAAAGGATTCGTATGAGGTGTCAATTATAAGGATTCGTAAGATATTTATATAAGATTAGTAAAGATATTTATATTAGATTTATAAAGACAGTTATATATAATTTAAAAACAAATATAGTATTGTTGTTACAACAAGTTGAAGAATATTTTTAAAGAAATGTTGAGGAAATTTTATAAAGGATTCTATTTATAAGGAAATCAAAACTCGAGTATAATATTAGAAAGGATTATCAAGATTAATAGAGAAATAAAATAATAGTTATTTAATAATTAACTGAGTAAACGATGTTGAGATTTAAATAAGGTTTTCAAAGGAAAACGTGTGGTTAATCAGCTTCTATCTGTTTTGAAGATATGAGTGTTGTTGGTCAAGGTCTGAGAGGTAAATAAATACCCCAACTTGAATGACTTCACAACTATCCAAGAATGGTATTAGTTATAAACGAGAGAAACATAAGTTATGATTTCCGTAAAGAACATTGAAAAACTACGTTTGAAAGGTTTATAAGTGAATGAAATGACTTTTAAAAATATTCTTATTTATAATAAGAAGTAAAAGATAAACACCAAATATGGAAAATATAAAGAATATAATTAACAGATGTTTAATCAAAGAGGCTAAATAGTGTCGAGTACTGAACCAGTAAACTCATTTTATTCACATCATTATTTATTTGATGGTTAAATAACCGACTATCAAATCTGGCCAATACGATTGTTGGTACGGAAAGACCAGGATCGTATTTATATTCGAAAACCATTCTGAAACAGCAAATATGTGAAGATGCAAATTGAATATGGAGAATTGAAGACCGTGGATCTTCATAAGTGGATGAACTACTTGTTGAATTTCTTTGGTTAGCTCCTAGAGATATTTCGTTAGTGGTTCTGTCGTCGTTGGAATCTTCGGATTGCCGGGACTACTCGTTACCGATCCTTGGGATGGTACCTATATAGGATATGGTATGAGGGTACCTTCGGTTCATCCTATTCCTGGATGACATGTATGGACGAATGTATGACGGAGTATTTCTTAAGAATCACGTACATTGATTTTTACAAATGTACTTCTGTTAGCTGCAGAGTATTTTTTTGGATGTCAATTAGTGATTTGATGGATTTGACAATGTGGCATTCAAAGTGGATATAGATGTGCTGTTCTGAAGTATTAACTTAATCTCTAGCCTCATCAACCGGGAAATGGCATAAAATCGAGTAGGTCGCACGGCTATGTGGGTCTCACCCATCAAAAGGGTATATCATTACCTAATCTGGTGAAATCAAATGGCTTTGGTTGTCCCTTTTATATTTTATATGTATGTTATCGTTTCGGTTGGCTGGCCCCCAACCGTGGTAATGATATATTCGGTACTCTCAAGCGAACTGAGGGGTCGGTCATGTTTAGCCTGGGTTGCAAGATGTTCTTGTCGAACCCCAATGTACTCATCTCCAGAGGTACATTGTCGAGAAGGTGGTCCCATACCTTGCCAGAAAATCCATTTTCCAATAAGAGTCCGCGGTTTTGATTGTATACTATATATGTAGAGCGTGAGAGGCAAGCATTCTGTTAGATTGATATTTATTTGTATCTAGACACTATTATAATATTAGAGAAGATATTGATTTCAAAACGTTTTGGGCTATCGTAAGGTAAAAACCATCCGTATTTATGTATGGATTTGGTCTTACGATTATGCTTTCTTTCAGAAAAAAAGATTTTGACTTTAAAATCAACTTGTGTGATACCTATAAACTTAATGTGTTTTTCTCACTCTGGTTCACCAGACTGACCCGTCGTTTGTAATGCTTGGGTTAGACCAGGTCGTATAGGTTCAGGTTATCGGATATTATGAAGAGACGAGCTGGAGGAGTCCAGACGTATGATATTATTTTATTGTGTATTGTATATGAGGACAGATTATTATAACGTCTAGATTTGTGATGTACTCTAATGATTGTAAGTTTTTATTTAAAGCTCTCTATAAAGATTTATTTCTATATTATATTTTGTTCCGCTGCGATGTCAGACTCTGTGTTGTGTTGGTTCTTTTTCTTCTATTCTAATATTTCTTTCTTTTCTATCTCACCCTCTAATCTCTTTCTAATAATGTTCCTGTGTTTTCGATGTTTGAATGTTCAACATGGTGTTTTTGTGTCTATTTTCAAGGTAAAAAAAACCGGGGTCATTACAGTGGTATCAGAGCTATTGGTTTAGTAATAACCTTGGCTCTGTGGTGTAACTCGATAGAGATGGGATTAGTAATATCCTAGATTGAGTTTGAGTGTATATATATGAGAAATCATATTTGTAAAATTTGTATACAAATGTTTTGTATTGTGTTATTCGATCGGTTCAAGTGTTGAGAAGCTTTTGGACTAAAATTGGACACAATAATGTTTTGTAAAGAGAGTAAATGGAATAATTTTACTTGAAATATATTTTTATATAGGAAAGAAATAATTTTGAGATATTGTGTGTTGATTGATTTGAATGGAATTCAAATCGAATTAAGGATATGAATTGGAACTTAACCTGGTTAAGTGGAATTATATTAATAATGAATATAATAATGATATTGAAATAAATTTGGAATTTGGGAATTAAATTAACTAGAAATCAATCAAATATAAATCGACTAATGTTCAAATACGTTAAACCAAAATAAGTATCAATTTGAATGTAAATTAAATTGATTTGGTTGTGTATTGGTTGTTGATTGTGAATTTTTTGTTGTCGGATGGTAGATTGTATGAAGAGAAATAATCAACAATTTAATGGAGTTGAATGAATTATAAACTAAAGGATAAAATTCCAGAATTTTAAACTGGGATGAAACTGCATTTGTAAGTGAATTGATATTTCATGTTGATTTTGGAGACTGGTGTGGTTATACTTGTCGATTAATGAAACGTTATTTAAATTTCATGTAATTGTTACTTACATGATAATCTGAGTTAAGTACAGGTACCAGAAGTGTTTGAGGTTGATTTTGGTTGCATAGATTGCACGTAAATCGAGTAGTTTGCTCAATGGCGCTCGTAAAAGGTACGTCTACGCGAAAATATAAATTTTGGGTTTTGAATTTTGTTTTTTGAAAGTGGGTCAATGTATATATATTATTTGTTCCTGCGATATCGCAGATGTCACTCCGTACAGGGGAGATTCTGCCAAATTTTTCGGGAATTTAATGTGTTAGAAATTTTTCGATATTTCTGAAATTTTTTATTTAAAGAATGGATTAGTTTTTAGATTTAAAATAAAATTGGATTTTTAAAATAAATGGGTTCGTAACATTTTTCTTACCTTAGTAATTTCAGGAACGAAATTCTATTAAGGGGGGAAGAATGTAATGTCCCGTATTTTTGGTAGTCAAATATTTTAATTATTTATTATTTAAAATATTATATTGGGAATATTAATGGATTTTAATATTGGATTTCGTTTATTGAAACGAATTTTGAATGTTTAATTTATATTTAATATAAATAGAACTCGAAATGGCACGGTAGTTCGTAATATAGAGTTTTAAATTTTAATTGAATGTACAGGATCAGATATAAGTCAGATTTCTGTGAAACAAGAAACGTTGGAATCTTGTTGAGTATAATTTTCATATGGAAGAGAAAATTCTAGATTTTGTGTTATAGATTGTTAGTTATGTCTAAATCAAAATTTGAATTAGTCGCTATGGAAATCGTTATTAAAATATAACATTTAATTATTAAATAATAGCGTTTTAATATAATTTGGACATCGTTTAACTCGAAATTGATGATATCGAGTTGTATAATTTATATTGTAAGCTTATGATATTTCCAGTAGGCTATTTATGATAATAATAATTTATTATTATTTTATTTGATTATTCTGGAATTTTAATAATATTTTATCAATTTCATATTGGCCTTTAAAATGATAATTTTGCAAATTGAGTCCGTTTTTGATGAAATTAGTTTCATTGGAACCGTAATGTTAAATTACTGTACGGTATTAAAATTTGTGGCAAACCGATGTCGCATGTGACCATGGCAGTTGTAAACGCACAGTCATTTGATATAGCGCATAATTAATTTAATTTAATTTAACAAAGAGATATTTGAGTGTAATTTGAGCAGACGATCGAATTAAGTCACGAAACCAATTCCATTGAATTTGTATCGAAGTTTAGAGTCAAGATAGATATATAATTTGTTATTTTTGGAGACCGATTAATTTGGTATCCAAAATAGCATTGTGGTGCGTATAAAAATAGCGTACCGGGAAATAGTCTCGAAATGTGACGAACTGTGTGCCATTGGAATCGTATCAGTTAATTATTGTATGGTTTCGATTTTCGTGCCAATCGGACTTACCGTTTGATCATGGTAGCGTCAAATGCCATTGTTTTTATTTAATCGGTTATATTATTTGACAGGGGTAACTTATGTTATTTGACAGGGATAACTTTTAACGAATAAGCGACTAGCCAAACAAAATCCAAATTTAACGAAACAAGATTTATTGGATCCGTTAGGAAGAGCTCTAGTAAAATGTCAAGGTCTCATATTTTTTGGAGTTTTTTTGTAATTATAGGAATTTTAAATGCTTGATTTTTCATCGATATTTATAAAGGACTTTTCACAAATGACCTCGGAATTCGACGAGTCTGGAATATTTTTCTATGCTACGATTAGCCTTTTTATCGAAAAACGGAAGTCATATAATATGATTTTTTTCGAAAAGCTTCGCGCAACTTTTGGAATAATAAAATAATATTAAAATTAGCCCATTCTCTATATAGTCTTGCGTTTAACCTAATTCTGGGGTCAAACTTCTCTTCATGGTCAACAGCAAAGGAGCTGCCTCTATATGTTTTAACGGCTGAAAAACTCCTAATTATCGTTCCATTTTTCTTCATGTTAACAACTCGAATAAAATTGATTTCAACTATGAAGTTCTTGGAAATGATGAGATCGTCAAATCTGCCAGCGATGATGTATTATCTCGAATCGTGGAGGCCAGATCGAAGCTGAGAGGGAGCGACATTCGAGGGCTTATGGCGGATGACTAGAGGAGCTGGACTTCTTGGTGAGGGGGCGAGGGTTGGTTGGGGTTTTGGTGCTTCACCTAAGGTGGTTGGATTGGAGTTCGGTGTACAGAAGGCGGCGCAGCAGGAGGACCTTGGAAGTCAACATGGTTTTGGAAATTTGTTGAGGCACGTGTGGTCTTTGTGAATGAAAGACAAATTATATTAAAACAGAGGAACGCGTGATTGAATCAAAAGCTTCATATCAGGAGATGGACACGTTCTGATGAGTGAGTAATGGTCCGAGCATGGCAGTTGCTTTCGAACGTGGCAGAGCAGGCATGTACAAGAGGGGATGAAGTCAATGAAGTAGCGAATGGATAAGGCAGCAGGAGGTAAAGCTTTAGCTGATGGGAGACGAGGATTGTGGATGGAAGACTGTGCCTGCTGTTGGGATTTGAAAGGTTAGTGAAGTAAGAACTGGACACCGTATTATAATGGTGTTTGAGTTAAACAGTGTTGACCGAAGATAGAAATATTCAAGAGCAAAACAATATCATTGCATAGGAATGTTGGCCTAAGTAAATCGACCCATAGAAGATGAGTGTAAACAAGAAATGGAGTGGGACATTTCTAATATAATGTAATTAAATTAGTAAAGGTGATTTGGCAAATTTAATTATAATTAGTTTATATATTAACTGAATAGGTGAATTTGTACAGGATTTGGAAATGGATACCTGGAACCCGTTCGAACAAAAGGAAAGTGATAGGGTTTTTATGAAAGATGCAGCAAGGAACAAATCAGCCTGCCAAATCATGTAATTAATAAAATGTAATTAATTAGCCTGATAATTAGGAAATAATTTAATGATTAAATCGTATTAAGTTTAAATATTTATAACTAAATCAAAGGTTATCAAAATTGGACAAACGAGTTGCATTACGATCGGGGAGACGAGCACTATATTTTGGAGCTGATTTGGACAATAATGGAGGCAACAGAAATTTACGGTTAAATTAAACGACTGTTTGATTTAACTATAACCGACCGTATCAAAAGTAAATGGAATCAAGATGAGTTAAACTCACTCAGTTCTCCCCACTTATATTTTCTATAAGTCGGGTATTATAATTGTGTGTTATGGTTGCTATTGATTGACTGTCTATTAAATATATATTCATATATTGATTGAACCAATGAAATTAAACGTTGTTTAATTTGAATCAAAAACCAAATCGCTATTTTAACAATTAGATCCAATGGTGGTAACTTAACTTGTTGGTCACTTTTATAAAATAAACATGTTAAATTGTTTGAACTGTTTGGTGTTAAAGAGCCATTATATACTGTTATAGGAATTATCAGTTAAATTGAATTGAAATGAACTTATGTGAGATAATCTATTTTGATACAGGGAACAACAGGTTAGAGGGTCCAATGGGATTCCTCAAATATATTAAATGATACTTATTTTCGTATTATCATTATATTAACTATTCTGATTGGACGATTGATTTGATCATTGATCGTTTAATTGAAATTCAACAATTTATTTTGTTTAAACCAATGAGTAGTATTGGTTGAGTAATTGGCAGTATATGGCCTATAAATCAATCTTTTTTCAAAAATGGATTTACCGTCAAGTGAATCGACGAAAATAAAGTTATAAAATTTATTTTATAACTGGAAATAAATTTTTAAATCTATTATTTTTAATAGAGGTTTGTTAAAAGAAAATAAATATTTATTATTTAATTTTATAATTAATTATTAAATGATATTATATAGTAAAATCTGATATTAATCAGATTTGTAAGCAAATGGGCAGAACTTAACCCAACGGTTAAGAATTGGATAACTGTTTTTTTTAAATAATTAAATGGAATTATTTAAATTAATTATATTATTATTTAATTTAAAGTGAGAACTAATTGCGATCGATTAACGGATTAATCATGTGTTGAGTTAACTAAGTCAACCTCTAGGATTGATTATTAAACTAAATTATTTTGAATTAATTAAATAAAATAGTTGAATGAATATTTGTTTTAATTTTAATAAGATTTTAAAAGGGAATTTATTATTTATTCTAGTTAATAAAGAAATTAACTACTGATACTGTAGTTCATGATTGAAGTAAAATATTATTTTAATTAATAATAATTTAAGAGATTACTTTTTAATTGAAATTCACTTAAAAAGTAATTGAAGTGAAATGTATCTAATTGAAATATGAAAGGAGTTTATGAACGGGTTTATATAAAAACCGAGTTTTTATAACGAAGTTGTAAAAAGAATTTTAAGCGAATCTGATAGCTTAAATCGAATATTCACTAAATATTTGAAGTTAGAAAAGGGGAATTTAGAAATTAGGAAATGGTATGAAATGGTTAATGAAGTGAGATTGTTCTGAAGTTCTGAATGTTAAGCGAAGCCGAGAGTAAGCTAAATAAAAGAATTCGGAAATGGCAACGAATATAAGTGTCGTAAATAATTTACAATGGGGTTTGTAAGTGAATTAAGAGATTTGAAAAATGAATTTTGTAAAATAATAATAAATTGAACTATTTGATTTATAAATTGAAGATCATTAAAAAGATCGCTATGTGATTTTAGACAACATATAAGTTGTCGGAATGATTTGAAAAGCTATAATATAAGAAACTAGGAAGTTTTGAATGAAATTTGTAACGTTTGTTGCAGATGATAAATGAATTTTTTTGATAGAAAGGATTCGTATGAGGTGTCAATTATAAGGATTCGTAAGATATTTATATAAGATTGGTAAAGATATTTATATTAAATTTATAAAGACAGTTATATATGATTTAAAGACAAATATTGTATTGTTGTTACAATACGTTGAAGAATATTTTTAAAGAAATGTTGAGGAAATTTTATAAAGGATTCTATTTATAAGGGAATCAAAACTCGAGTAAAATATTAGAAGGGATTAAAAGAAAAATAAAATAATAGTTATTTAATAATTAATTGAGTAAACGATGTTGAGATTTAAATAAAGTTTTCAAAGGAAAACGTGTGGCTAATCAACTTCTATCTTCTGAAGATATGAATGTTGTTGGTCAAGGTCTGAGAGGTAAATAAATACCCCAACTTGAATGAGTTCACGATTATCCAAGAATGGTATTAGTTATAAACGAGAGAAACATAAGTTATGATTTCCGTAAAGAACATTGAAAAACAATATTCGAAAGGTTTATAAGTGAATGAAATGATTTTTAAGAACATTCTTATTTATAATAAGAAGTAAAAGATAAACTCCAAATATGGAAAATTTGAAGAATATAATTAACATATGTTCAATTAAAGAGGCCAAACAGTGTCAAGTAATGAACCAGTAAACTCATTTTATTTACATGATTATTTATATGATAGTTAAATAACCGACTATCAAATCTGGCCAATACGTTTGTTGGTACGGAAAGACCGGGATCGAATTTATATTCGAAAACCATTCCGAACCAACAAATACGTGAAGATACAAATTTAATATGGAGCGTTGAAGACCGTGGATCTTCATAAGCAGAAGAACTACTTGTTGAACTTCTTTGGTTAGCTCCCAGAGATATTTCGTCAGTGGTTCTGGCGTGGTTGGAATCTTCGGATTGCAAGGACTACTCGCTACCGATCCTTGGGGTGATACCTATATAGGATGTAGTAGGAGGGTACATTCGGTTCATCCTATTCGTGGATGACTTGTATGGACGAATGTCTAACGTAGTATTTCTTAAGAATTACGTACATTGATTTTTGCAAACGTACTTCTATTAGCTGTAGAGTATTTTTGTGGACGTCAATTAGTGATTTGATGGATTTGACAATGTGGCATTCAAACTGGAAAGAGACGTGTTGTCCTGAAGTATTAACTTAACCTCTAGCCTCATCAACCGGGAAATGGCATAAAATCGGGTGGTTGCATGGCTTTGTGGGTCGTACCCATCAAAAAGGTAAATCATTACCTGATCTGGTGAAATCAAATGCCTTCGATTGTCCCTTTTATAGTTTATATGTATGCTATCGATTCGGTTAGCTGGCCCCCAACCGTGGTAATGATATATTCGGTACTCTCAAGCGAAGTGAGGGGCCGGTCATGTTTAGCCTGGGTTGCAAGATGTTCTTGTTGAACCCCAATGTTTTCATCTACAGAGGTACATTATCGGGAAGGTGGTCCCATACCTTGCCAGGAAATCCATTCTCCAATAAGAGTCCGCGGATTTGATTGTATATTATATATGTAGAGCGTGAGATGCAAGCATTCCTCTAGATTGATATTTATTTGTATTTAGACACTATTATAATATCAGAGATGATATTGATTTCAAAACGTTTTGGGTTATCGTAAGGTAAAAACCGTCAGTATTTATGTTTGGATTTGGTCTTATGATTGTCCTTTCTTTCAAAAAAAGATTTTGACTTTAAATTCAAATTGTGTGATACCTATAAACTTAGTGTGTTTTTCTTACTCTGGTTCACCAGACTGACCCGTCATTTGTAATGCTCGGGTTAGACCGGGTTGTATAGGTTCATGTTATCGGATACTATGAAGAGACGAGCTGGAGGAGTCCAGACGTATGATATTATTCCGCTCTGTGTTGTATATAAGGACAGATTATTGTAACTGTCCAGATGTGTGATGTACACTGATGATTGTAAGTTTTTATTTAAAGCTCTCTATAAAGATTTATTTCTATATTATATTTGTTCCGCTACGATGTGAGACTCTGTGTTGTGTTGGTTCTTCTTCTTCTTCTATTCTAATATTTCTTTCTTTCTTATCTCACCCTCTAATCTCTTTCTAATAACATTCCTGTGTTTTCGATGTTTGAATGTTCGACATGGTGTTTTTGTGTCGATTTTCTGGGTCGAAAAAAAACCGGGGTCGTTATATGGAGTTTCAAAATTTTGTTTCACTCATGAATTCATCATTTTCATAATGACTACCTTATATATATTTACATTGCTTTGGAATCATCGAAGTATTTGTGATTATATGGTGATTTCAATAATTTATGGGTTCCCTTTATTCATTTATAACACGAATTACTTACATGTTCATTTATGGAGATGTGCCCATTTTCTGTTACGACAACCATTTTTGAATAACATTTTGGTTTATGGATCATATGCTCGCACTTGTTATGGTTTGAGTGTCTTCCAATTTATATTTTTCAAAATATCTTTGAGTGATCTCTAGAACCTGGGTAATTCGAGTTTTCATTAAAAAAATCTCGGATCTTCTTTTGAAAAGTGATAAGTTATATTTTACTTATTGATTTTAGCCTCTTGTCTTCGAATTTAGATCTTTGATCTCCGGACTTTCATGATGTGGGGATCTTGTGTGAATATCCGTCTCTTGTAGACTCAATTTAGGTTTAGTATTTCGATAGATCAACTTTGCAAAAAAGTTGATAATCCTTTGTGAATTGCCTTTGAGGCTAATTTCGGTTAATTTAACTCAAATCATTTTTTTATGGATGATGATCTCTCTTATATGTGGCTAGTTTTTCCATGCTTATTTGCATGTTTTTTTAGTCTCGTGTTGATTTCTGGGACGGTTGACCTAACCATTCCAAGGTCCGCATATTATTTTCTAAGAATATCATCCATCTTCGACATCCCATATCTGTGAGATAGATTTCTATTGTTCTTAACGATTCTAATTTGGATTCGTTGGCTTTCTTATGTTTTATAATTTCTCATAACAATGAGAATGGCCTTAAGGAAGACATGTTTTCATATTTCTCATTACACGTGAATTTTTGGGATCTTTACACCTATTTTAGGATAACCACCTTGATGGATAATTGAGTTCAAAATTTATTTTTCATTTTGTGGCTCAATCTATTTATTTAATTGTTTCCTTGGTGATTGACCAGTAAGGATAAATGGGAACCATTTGTTGGAGAGATCCAATGAAATGTCTTAGCTTTGCGATCGCAACAAGCTAAATAAATTCCTTACCTCAGATTAATGATCTATTCAGTAAGTTAGTTGTGCTATATTCATGTCACTATTAGACTTAGCAATAGGGTTTTCGCCAACTCTATATTTTCATGCTCATTTTATCCTTGGGTTAACAAATACTCCAATTTATTTTTGTTAACCTTTATGAATCAAAATTATCGTGATCATAACCCAATTGGTTTGGCCTCATCTTCATTGGCGATATTTTTGTGTATTTGAACACTAAAGTTTTCAAATTTTGTCTAATTTGTGCAGCTTTTATCATTTATCATGTTTACATGATTTAGAAAGTCGATCTTGAAATATTAGAGGACATGCTAATATTTCAAATTTGAAATTTTTGGGGTTTACTAGAAACTTAAAAGTTCTGATTTTTATGATTTTTGAAATATTGAGAACGTGCTAATATTTCCTATTTAGGGTGAATAACCCAGATTTTATCTTTAGATCTTATTTTCCCAACGAGATTGCTTATCCTATTCAATATAAGGAAATATTGTAAGCTAGAATATTTTTAAGAAATTTTTACTAAATAAAATTTTCTAGCTAAAAATGTGATGGGAATGTTCGACGATTTTGGAAGTCGACATTTCCAAGTTGCAATTAATTTTTTTAATTCGTTTAAGTTGAAAACATAAGAGTATAGGTTTAAAATTTATAAACTTATTGAATGTTAAACGAGTTAATTAAATTTAATTAAAACAAGCTTGCCGAGTAGGGTAGTTCGTGATTTTGAGAAATGATCTTCAAATGAATGATAGGATCCATTATAAGTCAGATTTCTTCGAAACAAGGATTATCCGGATCTATTGGATTATTGCTTTCTAGTGAAAGAAAAAGATTTGAACTTCATCTTGTAAATTTTTAGATATTTCCAAACCAATTTTTCAGAAAAATCGTGGTATGATAGTTCACAATTGAAAAATTAAATAGTTTTTGAAATTGAGGTTTAGAATATATAGAATTTGAGTAAGAAAATTCTAATTTATTGAAACCACTTACGATTGAAATAAATTAGTTGCACATATATGTTTGTGACTTTTATTGTAAGATTATATGTGCATATACTTAAGTTATATAGTGATTTATAACTCGAGGTTAAATCTATGAAATAATTAAAAAGTGAATTTTCGAGTTATTCTATTTCATATATATAGATCTTGTTGATGCGCGGTTGTTATTTATATTGAGTTTTTCCATATGTAATTGCGAGGACGCAATTTCTTTAAGGGGGAAGTCTGTAACAACCCGCATATTTGACGATAATATATTTAAATATTTTATTTTAATATAATGTCGTTAATAGTAAATCGAATGTGTGTCCAAAAAGTCACATTTTGCACACGGATGAATTTGGACTCGAAACCACTTACATTGAGTTCAAAATGCTGTTTACGTTATCAAAAACTATAAACATCGATATATATGGAGCTTGTGAAAATTGGGACTTACTTGGAGTTTGGATTAGCTAACCTAGCCTACTCACTTAAACCCCCTAACAGCCCTCTCCACTTTATTCATCCAACCCTTCGTCAAAGAAATAGAAATGGGGAAGGGAATGGGAAAATAGAATTCCCTAAATCTATCTAATCTTAGGAGCGTCAATTCTGGTTGAAATCAAGTGAAAATCCAAGGAAAAGCTTAGGTAAGCTCCTCTTCATCTTCTCCATCTCATTTCCGTTACAATTCATCATAATTCCTATGACCTAATTCTTAGGAAATATGTTTTTATGATCATAGGTTGTTTATTCTTGAATTTTGGTTGAAGACAGAGTGTTCTTGCCTTGTCTAAGAGCTTTTCATTCATTTTCAAGCTTAAAGATCCTCTATTTGTCCAACATTGAATCAAAGGTGAGTTCTTGGAGAACTCACATCTATGCCTCAAGTTATAAGCTTGTCTAGTGTGCCTTTGACACTTATATGTTGTGTGTTTATTGAGTGTTTTAGATTGTTTGTGTTTAAACTTCCCAATTCATGTGTTTTTATTTCATTGCAATGATTTTGAGTATAAATCTTTGTGGGTGTTTGATTCTTCATGTGTTTTAGTGTTTTGGCAAACGAATCAGGCCCATTTGTTGTTATGATAGAGTCCATAGCCTCCATAGTTCGTTGGAAACGATTCATATAAGGTTTGGCCAAAAAAATAACTAAAATGGTCAGTTTGACAGTCATGAGTTGATTGGTCAAAATGGACTAGTCGACTGGTACCTACTACCCAAGAAAAAAATAAAAAGTAAAGTAAAATTGATGTCTGCTGGTAAGTTGACCAGTCGACTGGTCCTGCTATTTTTTGGCAGTCGACCTACGGACACCAAGGTCAACTGTTTAGGTTGTTTCAGGCTCTTTCCCAGCCAAGTTTCAGCCCGTTTCGCATTTTTCTGTGATTTTTCAGTTTCCCTAATTCATTGATTTCTACAACTCGATTTTTATAAATTTTTGATTTATTCATTGTGAATGAATTTTATAATTGATATTTATGAGATTTAATTCACGTTATAAAAACGTAAATTCTTAGTTCGATCGTTATTTCAATTGCTATTATACGAGATTTGTCACTTCGAAACTATATGTAAAAGGTTTTATATAATTAGTAGATACCAAATTCGTTTACTAAAATGGTTTCTAATCTTACTTCATTATATGAAATTATTTTACGAAATCATTTATAAATCGTTTTCCAATCTACTAGTACGTATTTATATAAACCTTTTTCTCGTTCGTATGAGAAATCCAATTAAACGCCTTAGTAAAAACAAGGTCTATGAACCCTTGCTTTTGCTTCGACGGTTAATCCTTGGACTCGTTCGATTAAAAACTATAGAAATGAACGTTTTTTGTTTTTAGTAAACTATACAACTTGTTCGTAAATATTTGAGTAGAGCTAGTGCTTATGGGACATTTAGCTAACTCGTATAGTTACTAGCTTGGAGTAAATTGCACTACCTTGGATCAATTGTGAACTTTTCATGTATTCATTTTGATGATCTTCGAATCAGCCTGAGGAACTTAGGTTCACTGAGGGACTTCGGTTCACTCCAGCGGGGTCGCGACCCGTAGGTCTTCGGGCCATCTCAGAGCTTTGGCTCAACATATAGGCTAGCTACCTAGAGATCGTGTCTTATCTCGATACACATGTTAGATGAGTCTTCAAATTCCCAGGTTGAGTCTTTGGAATACCATCTCGAGGCCTACCCCCCTTGTTTTCTTTGTGATTTCTGGATTTCTTGATTTTGATTTCTGGAATATGAAATTTAACGATATTAATTTATCAATCTTAGTTTTATTAACATATGAACTGTCAATTTTCGTATTGGTCTTAATTTATCAATCTTAGTTTTATTGACATATGAACTATCAATTTTCGTATTGGTATTAATTTACCAATCTTAGTTTTATTGACATAAGAGCTGTCAATTTTCGTATTGGTATTAATTTATCAATCTCAGTTTTATTGATATATAAGCTGTCAATTTTCGTATTGATCTGATATGTTTTATCATTTCCGTGAGTAGCTATGTAACTTTGAATGAGATATTCTTTTATAGCTTTGATATAGATTTATGAGATATACTGTAGACATTCCTGAGCTTCACCTTTAAGTGTGACATTGTTATTAGAGTATGTCTATATTTACCTATATCTCTTATTATATCTAGTTTATGAGATAAGTACAGCTATATAGATTCTTTTATTATTTATCTTTGTGTAAATAATACTCGTGTCTGACCGAGGTATTTCAGGTGATTCTTCTTGCCTCCAGCATGGATTATCCTCCACTTTTGGGAAAATTACTTTAGTGTTGTACTTTTTGGGTTATATGTATATGAGACTCCTTTGTATGCATATTATTTTGAGTAGTATTGTACCTATTCTTTTGTTGTATAGTGGATCGACTATGACAACTATCTTTGTATTCATACTCATGTGTTATGTTCATATCTATTTCCGCCTTAATGACATGAATATCTGTGTCTAACTCTGATTTTATTATTATGTATTTTATATTGATTCCAAATTGTATACAACTGTTGTGTAGTGGTTTTGGATGTGAGTTAGATGTGTCGTATTTCCTCACGAGATTTAAAATGTAAGACCACATTATCTGATACATTTAACACTCATTCAAAGCTATTATACAGATGGTAGCTTCTCAACAGCCTTATTCTTCAGGTTAGTTAACACCATTGCTTGCAATGAGCTTGGCTAATGCAAGTATATAGGTGGGGCATTACACTTTTATTGTTTTATAGTATAGTTTTTCTATTTTAAGTCAATTCTAAAAATGTGGTAAATTTACCGAAGATAACCATCAATCAGAATATCTAACATTTAATGAATAAAATTGGATGATAAAACAAACATGGCTTGAGAAGCTTTTACATTCTGAATTAGTACCAACTGCCTATATGTCAATGGGTGCTTAAATGTGATTTACGATTTTCACTGAAAAGAGGAAAATTTTCGGTGTATGTATGAGAAGAAACAAAAATAATGAATATCAAGTTTAGGTTTTTAAAATCAAACTTAATACATGAAAACTCATTTCAAAAAAAAGATTATAAGTTAGGTCCTTAGAAGATAATTGCTGAATAATTACAAACATTTATGCAATTATATCAATAATTGCGGATATTTTCGCAATTTTTGGTGAATAATTACAGAAATTTACATAATTTTTTGGTGAACAATCATGGAAATTTCCGCAAATTTTCATTAATCATTGCAGAAATGTATGCAATTTTTGAATATAATTGCATAGATGTTTGCAATAATTCATCGATTTCGGTAAGTTAATTTTAGGGATCTATTTTACGTATCTTTTTGATAAGATTTTTCATTGTATTCTAAAATTTAGTAAGGAAATTAACTTAACCGTCTCATAAAAATATGTGATGAGAGTCAGGCTTGTTATGGTAATGGTTATCGTTATCGTTTAAATGATGTTACCATATCATTTTTACTGGTAAGCTAAAATAGCTTACCGTTTCCGCTACCAACTGATTGATATATCGGTACACTCGTAAGCGTTACATACATAATGGTAAATTACCATTTATTTGAAAGCTCGGTGGTTTATCATTTGTCCGCACTGTAACGGTGTATTATTGTGAATTTTATCGTGTCGTTTATTAAAAGATATCAATAAGAAAGGCAAAATGAAACGACCCAAACTTCCCCTTACGGGAAAGCCCGAATTGCTTTGAGAACACGACTCATCAGAACACAAACATTAGAACATTTCATTGCTATTACAACAATTTACATCAGAGTACAAGAATATCAGAGAATAAATAATATACAGTGGAAAATAAATATCAGAGATTTACAAATTTCAAAGCAGCGGAAAATATGATACATGAATATAATGTGCAGTGGAAAACATCAACTACAACAACCGAAAGAGATATACGGATACAAAGCTTTCCGAATAAATCCCCAGCCATAAATCCAGGATCTTGTGAAAAGAAATCTGCAAAACCAAAGTTACTGACTGTCCGTGTGGAAAATATGGGCACCTAGAGTTTAAGTTAAAACAATAAACTACGAGTCAGTCATGGGACTAGTGTGAGAACTAAACAGTTATTAACTTTTTATTTTAAAGTTACGTAAATCATGGGACCACGCTGTATAACACGGAACAGGTTTATCCCCCATGAATACCAGTGCATAAAACAAACAGCGCAATGCTAAACAGAAAAATGAAGCTATTATAAGACTCAGGTCCCATCACACAATGAACGCAGTCGAGGATAGAGTTTTACCTTATAATAGCCAAATATGCTTGATACACGAAATTTCATTTTTTATTAAGTGAAGAAATCAACTTCAAATATAAATGTATCAATCATAGATGACGTAGGTACCATTATATTACATCACCATATAGGTTTACAACTAAAATCGTAAAATCACGTATTGGAACTTGGGTTTCCATCTATGAACCAAGGAAAGGGATCTTCCTCACCGATTTTGAGACACTCTAGCAATTGCCTCAGGATCACACTTACGGGAAACCCTAGGATCTCATGGCCAGTCATCCGTCGATGATTAATTAAACCATAAACTATATGTTAGCCAGTTCTATCAAACCTCCAAAATGGTTAGTCCAGTCGACCAATAAAGAGCAATTAGGGACTCAAATCATATCCGAGCCTTTCAATTGACTCGAAATCCGAGGTAGCTCGCTTTCCGTCATAAAGTTTTTCCGACATCCACATAAGTAAACAGTTTGGGCTCCATACCATGACGTTACCCGTAGCTAGAACTAACATATGTCCATTTTCATGCAGTCACTATCCTGTAACAACCCAGAATTTTAGAACCAATTAAAAAAAATTATTTTAGAAATTTGAATGGACTTTAAATATTTAAAATAATTTATTTTAAATAATAACAATTAAAAATTTATTTAAATCGAAGTTAGAACAAATATATTTATTTTAATTTTAAAAAGAGTTAGAAATAGCGTGTTAGTTTGAAAATTTGAATTCGAACTTTGACTGAATGTACATGATGCAAAATAAATCGGATTTCAGTGAAACCAAAAATATATAAATTTGTTTAGAAACATCTTTCCAACAAATCTGAAAAACTGAAATTTCATAACGGGAATCAAAAGTTATGCCCAGATTAAAATTCAGAATAGTCGCTATAGAATTTAATATATTATATAGCCCTTATAAATAGCCATTTTATAAACGACCTCTGTTTTCGATGAAACCACTTTGGTTGGATCTAGAATGTCAAATTATTGCTATATTCCAATTTTTAGAATTTTTGGAATTAATATGTGAGCGCGGTAAATTAAAACATGTTTTGTCAATTTCAGTCAATTTGGATCGACCAGTAAATGGCCATTTTTCAAACGGTCTCTAAATTCGACGAAATTAATTTTGTTAGGACCGTATCGTCAAAACATAGCTAGATTTATTTTTTGGGAATTTTTAGAGTCAGTATGTGGCCCCAGTAAATTGAAATGTACGTCCAAACTAAATAATTAAATATTTTATATTTTAATTTAAAGAAAAACATATCGTAACAGCTAAATTGGGTTATGAGACATATTCCATTGTGTCCGAAACGGGGGTATTTAGCTAGGGGCGATAGTCATTGGGTTTTGTTTGGAGTTCGGATGGTTTAACCAGTAATTTCTGAATTAAATAATATAAACTATACTCTATAAATACTCTCGATTTTCGTGTCAACCCTAACCCTTATCCACTCTATAACACAACTGCCACCTATCTTTTTCAATGGCCATTCTCATCTGATTTTTATCCCCTAAATTCTCTCTAAATACTGAGAATTAAATCAAGTGCCAATACAAATATTCTAGAGATTCAAGAGCTGTACAAATTCATATGGTGATGATCTTTAAAGAAGTGTTGTGGTGGCGGGATTCTTGACTGGAAGTCGCGCCGCTGGGGGGGATTTTCACGACAGTAGGAGGCACCGAACTGTCCCAAGTTCTTGGCGGTCGTAACTCTGGCTAAGGCGCACCAGGTGGAGGGCCCCGATGATGGTCCGACGCAGCGTGGAGGAAGATTCTTTGAACCCTAGAAGCTCGAGATGGTTTCAGTGAACTACAGTAGAAGAAGACGGGGTTAACAGAAGGGATTAACGGGTTATGTAATGATTAGAAAATTAGTTAAGATAGTTACATTTTATTTAAATATGTAATCAAACTTTCAAAACTTATAACTTTGTCAAACGATGTCAGATTTTAACAAGGTCGGAACCGTTGGAATCAGAAAAATGAGATCTACACGATGGAACAAACTGGAACTGGTTTGGAGCTAATTACAAATTCAGAAGGAATAAAACCCGATGTGAAATTTCCCAATTCAAAATTTAAATAAAATATATACATATATATAGAAATATGTATATATATATATAAATTGATTGTGATGGTGTTATTGAATATATATGCTATATGAAACACATATATGTGTCGTATAAAATTGAGATTGATTGATTGATTGTGGTTGTGATGATTTGTTGAATCATATTTCTATAAGATAAAAATGTAATCTTTAACATTGTAATAAAAAAATATGTCACCTTGTTAGATTTTGTTATGTGTAATAAAATTAACATTTTTGTTGAAATAAGATTATCAAAACAAAACTAACATTTTTGTTGGAATAGAATTGTCTAAAACAAAAACTAACATTTTTGTTAAAATAAAATTGTCTAAACAAAATTTACATTTTTGTTGAAATAAAATAGATAAAACAAAATATCTTGTTTTGTTGAAATGAAAAAGTCATAAACAAAATATTCATTTTTGTTAAATAGAAAAGTGTTGAAACAAAATATTCATTTTTGTTAAATAGAAAAGTGTTAAAACAAAATATTCATTTTTGTTAAATAGAAAAGTGTTAAAACAAAATATTCATTTTTGTTAAATAGAAAAGTGTTGAAAGAAAAATTATATTTTTGTCAAATAGATTTGTGTTAAAAACAAAGATATTAATTTTGTCGAATTAGGTTATTGTTAACAAAATAAAAATATCATTTGTAATTGTTTTGTTGAAATAGATTTGCCGAAAAATAAATTATCTTTTTATATTGTCATGTAAATAAGTTATCTTTTTATTTTGTCACTAGAATTATAAACATGTTCATATGACAAAGTTGTCTTTTATTTTGTCATTAGAAATGCAAAAAATGTTATGAGAAATAAACGCTCCTTTTTATTTGACACTAGAAATGTTGACAAGGTTATGAAAATCAAAACCATCTTTTTATTTGTCATATAAGAACACTGAAATTATTGAAAATAAAATTCCCTTTTTATTTGTCATATATGAGCATAGAAATTGTGGAAAATTGTTTAATAATAAAAATTTACATTTTTATTGTATATTAGAAGTGATTAAAAACATGTATTGTTTAACATAGTAAAATATTCATTTGATTATTTATGTTTTGCTATTAGAACATTATCATTTATATGTTAGAGAAACAGAAAAATGGTCATTTGTTAATATAGGTTTTGTTTATTAAAACATCTTCATTTATGTGTTAGCGAAGTAGAAAAATATGTTAAAATATGATTGTCATTAAAAATGTCATTATTATAATGTTAAGTTAAAGTAAAAGAATTATATGTTAAAAATGTTTTGTTAGATAAAACATCATCTGTAACATGTTAGCGTGGTTATTATAAAATGATCAATTGTTAAATATACGTTGTGACATTGAAATGTTTAACATATTAAAAATAATGTTAACATTAATATGATAGTAAAATCAAATTACATATATCCATTTATAATTTTAAATAGTGTAAATTAGTTAAATAGAAAATAATTCTAACCGAATTAGAATTTGTTCAAGTATTAACCAATAATTTATTTAAATAAATAGACTGATGTTGTTTGAAACCCCACACGGGTATTGGGATAATATTTGACATACACTAGTCCCAATATTTAATTAATTGTCAATTGGTGGATTGACAGTCTGTGATGAGCGTTATTTATTTATTTTAATGCTCACATAGTTATAAACTTCACTTTGGATGTGAATGGATTGTTTGATGACTGTTTATCATTATCGTTGAATATATGCAATGTATGAAATCCATATAACTGAATTTATATGGTAATTGATTGAGTCGCATTCCGATTCAGAATAAAGAACATTTTTAAAAGAATATTTTAATATAAAGAATATTATAAAATAAAGAATATTATAAAATAAAGAATATTTTAAAATAAAGAATATTCTAAATTAAAGAGTATTTTAAAGTAAATTTGGTGAAGAATAAAGTTATGATTTTCATGTCTGTCTTAGAATGGACACAAAAATATAAAAATATGAAGTCGAGTTAAGTAGCACATGCCATTTTTACCCAAACGGGTTTATCGATCGATTTTATTCGTTTTATAATGAATATAAAAAAGAAGTGATTTCAAAATATAATATTTTGAAAATATTAATACTTTAATATGATATAAATATAGAATATTCAATTTTGATTTAAAATCGATAATGAAATTAAAAATCATTTTAAAATGAATTTATAAAATACGTTTTAAAAGGAAGTCAACAATGTATAATATATATATATATATTTAGTTATTTAATGGCCTGAATAGAACGCGCCGCGCAGCGACCGTTCGCGAATTTCGACCATTAACTTCAAATTGATGTAACGGGAGATCAGACCATCGGATTCTCCTAAAACTGGAACCGTTGGGTTCGTATCGAAAAGAGATTTCAAATGAATATAAGAGTTTTGAAATCTAACGGTTGGATTTGGAATTATGTCCAAATCAAATTTGAAAAAGGTCGCCATGGATGTAGTTCGGTGGCCGTTACTGGAAACCGACTGTATGGGCCTTGATAAAATTATTAAAAATATGGAAAAATCATGTAAAATAATAACAAGTGATTTGGAAAGATTTTGGATGAAAAATTCCATATTTGAAAAGATAAAAATATATTTTTATCGAAATGAACTAGTTATTAACTAGAATAAATCTTTAAATTAAGATTTAATGAAGCTTTCCAATTAATTAATTAATAAATTAGAATTAAATAAAATAAATTGGATTTTTGGGTTATTCGTGAATGGTGTCTTCAATAACATTGTTCTTAAACCCCGTATGAAAAGAATAAATCTTTTAATTAAGATTTTTAGAGTTTCCAATTATATTTAGTAATTGGAATAAAATGAAATGTGAATTGGGTTTATTGCGAACTGTGTTTTTAAACGAAATTTGTTCTTTAACCCAATTAACAGCGAGAATATAATTTGGAATTTATAAATCTTTTATTAAGATTCAAATAGAAATTTTTCAAAAGTTAAGTTTTCCAATTTAATATATTTAATTGGAATTCGTATAATAATTGTAACACCCCGCCTCCGCTAGGGTCACTCGCAAAGGAATGCACTAGCTTTAGAGGGGCATTATTGGTAAACATGCACAGAAATATCACAAGACAGAACATATAAAATAGCGGAAGTAAAATCAAACTTTCATAACATGAATAAATAAGGTCTAAAGCCTTTTACATCAGAGTACAACAAAACTTGTCTTGCAATAGTACAGAAGCATAAAGACTTTTTAATAAATTATTCCCCAAGTAAAAACAGTAAAGTAGCCATAGCCAAGAGAAGTCCAAGCCATCCATGATGACCTTCAAGCAGAAGAAGTCCGAACTAAACTGCATTGTTTCCTCCCTGTAACCTGGGGGGGAAACGGAAGAAAAGAGGCGAAACAAAACGGGTCAGTCAAAAAGACTGAGTAAGTCCTATCTACTTCCAGTATAAAAACAGGTAAAGGTAACATGACATGCATAAACTGAAAGTAAACATAAGGATAACTACAAGATAGATAAACCAGGGTAGCCGGTTGAACTACTGCGGCAAGGTAACTAAGGTATCATGATAAACTACGGTGTTATGATAAGTCAAGGTATCACATCGTCAGATTTCTATCGAGTACATTATCCCAAGGTATCTGCCCCGTCTAACATCCCACGGTATCTATTATGTATATTAGTTCTAACATGTATATTTGCTCTGCACCCTCCGTACTAGTATCCCAGCCTTGTTATGTGTTAACCATGAATGTCCCTTACTCAAAGTCGTGTAATGGTCCATGTCAACCTAATATATCGCATATATAGGTTACTCAAATCATATGTTTCTTTCCATGTATATAAATTCAGTCCTTTGCCGTACCTCGTACGGGCTTCCTCATGTCGTATTATCCTTGAAATCGTTTGGACTGTCACCCTTGTTCTAGTTAGGCTCTTCCATATGAATTATTGTTTGAACTACTAGGACTTACGCCACCTAGCACCACTAGGGATTACGCTTACCTATTGCACGCTTTCGTATTTCGGTTCGGGTTAAATCACCTAGGCCACTAGGGATTACGCTAACCCTCAACCGCGCCCTTTTTCCCACGCATTCATCGTGAATCGTTTTTCTATAACTGTATGCACATGTATCACATCGTGCCATCCGAGTCCTGTCACAGGGCAAAACAAGAAATACAGGACTCGGTCGGGAGCTTTAGATTTATCTGCCGATGCAGATACTAAGGTCTGCTTTTCTACACGTGGCTATGGTCCCACGAGACCCCTCCCTCAACTAGTGAAAGGCAACACAAGAGAAAATCTTGCATAAGAACTACACTCCGGCCAGCCCACATCCTACGGCCTACCTCACCCATAATTAGATAGCAATTATGGTCTGTTGGGTGTTCCCTGCCTTTCCGTACGTACACGCTTGACTCAAGATGGTAGATGATCGACGAACTTGCTATCTAGGGCACTATCATGTATTCGTTGACTCACTGCTATCCATCCCAGTCTTTAGGTCGCTCGTATAGCAACCAAGGCATACTCTTGGTTCTTCTAACGCAGACCTTAACCTCTTGTGAGCCCAGGATGATCATCTGCGACCTCACAGAGGGATCCCAAGAATATCCTCACGTTCCCCGAAGCCGCTGCTTCGTTACCCAGTTCGTTGGAGCCTTTATCTAAATCAGATAGCCTGCTCCTACACGCATACTTAAACGTTGACCTAACGTATCGGGTTACTAATCTATCTAAGAAGTGGTCCAAATTTCTTTGACTAAGAATTATTACTTAGTTTCCCTTAACTAAGGTTTACCACTTAGCCTTATTTCCATTATCCTTGTTAACTATGGTTATTTACCTAATCCTCCGAATTAGGGTTTATCTAATGGGTTAAGTGTCACTTAAGTTCACAACTTAACCCGTCTACAAAACATGTCGAAACTGGCTAAGTATCCAAGTCCAAGACTTAACCCTACAGACCATGTGTCAAGTTGGTTAAGTATATCAAGCAATCCATGACTTAACCTCGTCTAATTATCATTTTAGATTGGTTAAGTATATATTAATTTGACCCTATCAAATTACCGAGTCAAATCGGTCAAGCGTATTCGAAACGATTCGTGACTTAGCCTTATCATGTTTTCACGTTAGATTGGTTAAGTATAGGTTAACTTAACCTCATCAAATTAACGAGTTAGATTGGTTAAGTATAGGTCACTTAACCTCATCAAATCATCGTGTTAAATTAGTTAAGTGTTTAACTTAACCCCATTAAATTACCAAGTTAAGTTGGTTAAGTATGGGTTACTTGACCTCATTGAATTACCAAGTTTAAATTGGTTAAGTGTTTAACTTAACCCCATCGAATTACCGTGTTTAGATTAGTTAAGTGTGGATTACTTAACCCCATCTAATTACCCAGTCGGATTAGTTAAGTGTAAATTACTTAACCCCATCTCCTAATCATCTTGCATGGTTAAGTGTCATTAAGGAATCAAGTCCGGTCCCACTTAACCTACCCATTCGTGTCATATCGGTTAAGTGTCATTAGTCAAATTTACTTAACCTTATCATGTGGCATTAATTTAATTAATGCACTCTTAACCTCTCACATTAGACCTTGTTGTGGTTACTAGTTAAGCCGGGCGGGTCCGGGTAGATTTACACCACAACCTAGTCTAACCTCGGGTCTTAAGCGCGACATGACCAACTTCTCACATTGGGTCCTATTGTTTGCAACTACTAGTTAGGCCGGTCGGTTCCGGGTAGTTTTACGTTGCAAACTCAACCCAACCTCGAGTTGGCCACACTTATATTGTCTAAGTTCATCATGTTTCCAAAACATGTTACAAGTTTTCAAGCATTTGGGTAGACCTAACTTAATAGGTAAATTCCCAAAGGGTAGACCTAACTTAATAGGTAAATTCCCAAGCTCATGTTTTTATGCATACTTACATGCCAACTTCCATGTTATCTTCCAAGTCATATTTTCAAGTATAAACACATGTCATAATCAAGTTAAGATTTCGCGACATGTTCATGTTTATCTAACTACCCAAAATCGTGTTTTCCCAACGCAAGCAAAGCGAGCCAACATAGTAAGGATACTATGTCACATATTGGTCTCAAAACATGCATGATGCTAAAAAGGGCTTGGCTTCCACATGCATAACATCATAAAGGGATTGACCATAAACATGCATAGTGTCATAAGGTAATTTGGCCACAAACATGCATATTATCAAAAAGGGTTTAGCCATAAACATGCACAACTTAAAAGAGGGGATTGGCCACGAGCATGCATCACCTCATAAAGGATTTGGCCACAAACTTGCATGTTACCATAAGGGGGTTTGGGTTCATAAACATGCATAAGCCCCAAAATCTTGTCTTAGCCAATGTTTCACACGTAAAGTGGTTCCTAAAGGTTCATGCTAGCATTTCATGCATAAAGATCCAAACTTGCAAGTTAAACTAGGTTATGCATAGCATGAGAGGCATGATTAAGTCACTCACATGGCCTAAAATCATAAACATGAACACAAGAGGCAAGGTAAGGTTCATATAGGTTCGCATAATCATGTTTAGCCTCATTTTATCCCATGTCATTATCAAAACTACCGTTTCCATCTAAAAGTAGCTAGAACTTACATAGTTAGGCCTAGGGAAAGGAGCATGAATCATATTGGCTAAGAAAGGTGCCTCCTTTGTAGAAGAATCGTCATGGAACTCGCATAGCAATGTTGATTTGGCCTTGATTTGGTGTAGCAAGCTTGCACCTTTTGATTTGAACTTGATTTGAGTGCATAGGCTCTAGGGATTGGAGATGGAGGTCATGATCAAAATTGATTTTGGCAGCACTTAGTTGCTAGGTTTGATTTTTAGGGATTTAGGTTAGGTTTAGGGTCTTTTTATAGAGATTAGGATAGTTTTAGGCCCTTAGATTAACCCTAGGACCAACCTGAACCGTCAGATTTCAAACCAGGCCCAAAAACCTAGCCAAGATAGAAAATAGGTGCACCAGATCAGAATCAGCCGACAGGGCAAGTCGACAGCCCTGTCGACATGCCTGTCGACATGCCTGTCGACATGCCTGTCGACTTGTCTGGGTGGGAATTTTCCCGCCTGGCCCCATTTCTGCATGTTTCGAAATTCAAATTTCCCGAAAACTTCTTTGGGCCTTAACCGGGTCATACAGACTCCGATTTCCGAAAACTCGGACTCTATTTCGCGTATTTTTCCGAGACGAACGCAATGGCATAGCCCGTTTTACTTGATTCAGAATTTAAAATTAAATTCTGCCTTGATTCTCGTTTTAACATGTTATTGAAATACGGGTTGTTACATTCTCCCCACCTTTTAGGATTTCGTCCCCGAAATCTCTAAGTTAGGAAGAACATATCCTACCATCCATCATCCATCTACTCAAACCATCATCCACATGCAACCATTGTCCTTAGACGACTTCTAATGCTTTACGAATGTATGCAAAACGTGTGTGTACATGTTCCTTAGCTAATGCTAATGGTCAGGCCTGAAAAATCTTTCTAATGCAAAGTATGTTTAGTGCCATGAATCCAACATGCATGCAAATAGCCCTAGTCATGTAAATACTATATGCGTGCACAATCATTCATTCATATGCAACATCCGCATGATAACACATTCAATTTCATCCATAAGCAAGTATAAATACTCATGCATATGCAATATGAAATGTAACCGAGTTGAGCTAGTATCTAATGTGTATTCGCGCATCCACGAGCAACCACTTGCAACCATTTGCAACCATATCAACCATAACATGTTTCAAATACATGTTTACATCCATAGGGTTCTACCTAAGATTCCTTGAAACAGGGTCGAGAAGATAAACAAAACAAACTCCTTACGGGGTTTGTAACAGAAATATGACCGAGGGGATATCCATAAAAGATAGCCTACAAGCAAGCTCAACAGAAAACAGGGATCGAGGATATACTCTTAAAAAGAGATATCATGCGCGCATCTAGTCTTCATCCTTCTGAGTCGCATTTTCTTGAGCTTAGTTCCATCGTGCCTTGACCGTCCTTTAACTTCACGATTTCGCAGCTTCTTATTTCCTGTTTCCATAACATGAGTTGGAACTCATTTCCTCGTCGCCTCCCGTTCTACTTGTACTTATTCTCCTTCTAGAATACTTGGTGCAAACAGGACTGCGTACTCATGATTCCATGCGAGCTTTCCAAAATTTACTTGTGAATCCTGAACCTCGCACCACAAGGTATTCCACGTAGAAAATCTTTCCCTTGAAAGTAAACAGGTTACCATGCGCACTTACTAGGGTAATTCCCATAACCCATACATAAGTGAAGTAGACCATCCGTCCTGCTAGCAAACACCACTCGATCGGGTTTCTAATTTCCAACAAAGGCATCTAGGGATTCTAAGTAACTAATCATGACAGAACCCAAAAGGTTACGCGATACTTCAAGGGTATTACCAAAGCGAGCCAAGAGTCTAACTACCCTCCTTCTAAAACCGAGAGTGGCACCCCTTACTGGATAACCACTTCATCCTTAGAATCCATCCATAGCTTATAAACATAAGCATTATTTCCAAGCTCAATACTTGACATAGACATTCTCAAATCCAAACAAGTCATGAATAAATGGACCGATCTTCCAATAGGACTTGAGACAAAAACGGGATCCTCTATTATACTAGTACTAAGGTGCAGAGACTCAACTATCGAAGCGGACTTAAAAAGATGCGGTGATCAAAACAAAGTCCCGACGGGATGATAGAGAAGAAAAACTAAACCTTTAACAAGATCGTTACCCTCCTTCCGAGGTACCCTAGAAATGAGAGCATACTATTGCCCTCCCAATGATCTTGTCCTTGTCCCATGATACTTAACTATCCGTCCCGTTTCACCATGCCAAAGGTACCCTCTCGTCATGGGTTTCATTGTTCATCTTTCTCCCTCCATTGAGGACTAAACCATAACAACAAGTTGCTCACCCATAAGCCCATATCCTTTATCCTCTTTCTCACTATCCTTTCTTGTATAACTCTGCAATGGTCTCTCGAGAACCACCTCCATCGTAGGGGAAACACTTACGTAGCTAGAAAGATTAGTCGCAGTCAAAACCACTGTGACTACAGATGGAGTAAAGAAAGGAAAAGAGATTAAATCAAGGAAACAAGGATGATGCTAATGGCCTTTGGGGAATAGCCTTTTTCTTTTAAGAGAAAATTTTCGTGAAAAATGCTTCTTTGTAAACGGTTTTCAAATAGTTTTCAGAAGGTCTTTAAAAACTTTTGCCCAGTCTAGTAACCTTCTGCTCTGATACCAAATGTAACACCCCGCCTCCGCTAGGGTCACTTGCAAAGGAATGCACTAGCTTTAGAGGGGCATTATTGGTAAACATGCACAGAAATATCACAAGACAGAACATATAAAATAGCGGAAGTAAAATCAAACTTTCATAACATGAATAAATAAGGTCTAAAGCCTTTTACATCAGAGTACAACAAAACTTGTCTTGCAATAGTACAGAAGCATAAAGACTTTTTAATAAATTATTCCCCAAGTAAAAACAGTAAAGTAGCCATAGCCAAGAGAAGTCCAAGCCATCCATGATGACCTTCAAGCAGAAGAAGTCCGAACTAAACTGCATTGTTTCCTCCCTGTAACCTGGGGGGGAAACGGAAGAAAAGAGGCGAAACAAAACGGGTCAGTCAAAAAGACTGAGTAAGTCCTATCTACTTCCAGTATAAAAACAGGTAAAGGTAACATGACATGCATAAACTGAAAGTAAACATAAGGATAACTACAAGATAGATAAACCAGGGTAGCCGGTTGAACTACTGCGGCAAGGTAACTAAGGTATCATGATAAACTACGGTGTTATGATAAGTCAAGGTATCACATCGTCAGATTTCTATCGAGTACATTATCCCAAGGTATCTGCCCCGTCTAACATCCCACGGTATCTATTATGTATATTAGTTCTAACATGTATATTTGCTCTGCACCCTCCGTACTAGTATCCCAGCCTTGTTATGTGTTAACCATGAATGTCCCTTACTCAAAGTCGTGTAATGGTCCATGTCAACCTAATATATCGCATATATAGGTTACTCAAATCATATGTTTCTTTCCATGTATATAAATTCAGTCCTTTGCCGTACCTCGTACGGGCTTCCTCATGTCGTATTATCCTTGAAATCGTTTGGACTGTCACCCTTGTTCTAGTTAGGCTCTTCCATATGAATTATTGTTTGAACTACTAGGACTTACGCCACCTAGCACCACTAGGGATTACGCTTACCTATTGCACGCTTTCGTATTTCGGTTCGGGTTAAACCACCTAGGCCACTAGGTATTACGCTAACCCTCAACCGCGCCCTTTTTCCCACGCATTCATCGTGAATCGTTTTTCTATAACTGTATGCACATGTATCACATCGTGCCATCCGAGTCCTGTCACAGGGCAAAACAAGAAATACAGGACTCGGTCGGGAGCTTTAGATTTATCTGCCGATGCAAATACTAAGGTCTGCTTTTCTACACGTGGCTATGGTCCCACGAGACCCCTCCCTCAACTAGTGAAAGGCAACACAAGAGAAAATCTTGCATAAGAACTACACTCCGGCCAGCCCACATCCTACGGCCTACCTCACCCATAATTAGATAGCAATTATGGTCTGTTGGGTGTTCCCTGCCTTTCCGTACGTACACGCTTGACTCAAGATGGTAGATGATCGACGAACTTGCTATCTAGGGCACTATCATGTATTCGTTGACTCACTGCTATCCATCCCAGTCTTTAGGTCGCTCGTATAGAAACCAAGGCATACTCTTGGTTCTTCTAACGCAAACCTTAACCTCTTGTGAGCCCAGGATGATCATCTGCGACCTCACAGAGGGATCCCAAGAATATCCTCACGTTCCCCGAAGCCGCTGCTTCGTTACCCAGTTCGTTGGAGCCTTTATCTAAATCAGATAGCCTGCTCCTACACGCATACTTAAACGTTGACCTAACGTATCGGGTTACTAATCTATCTAAGAAGTGGTCCAAATTTCTTTGACTAAGAATTATTACTTAGTTTCCCTTAACTAAGGTTTACCACTTAGCCTTATTTCCATTATCCTTGTTAACTATGGTTATTTACCTAATCCTCCGAATTAGGGTTTATCTAATGGGTTAAGTGTCACTTAAGTTCACAACTTAACCCGTCTACAAAACATGTCGAAACTGGCTAAGTATCCAAGTCCAAGACTTAACCCTACAGACCATGTGTCAAGTTGGTTAAGTATATCAAGCAATCCATGACTTAACCTCGTCTAATTATCATTTTAGATTGGTTAAGTATATATTAATTTGACCCTATCAAATTACCGAGTCAAATCGGTCAAGCGTATTCGAAACGATTTGTGACTTAGCCTTATCATGTTTTCACGTTAGATTGGTTAAGTATAGGTTAACTTAACCTCATCAAATTAACGAGTTAGATTGGTTAAGTATAGGTCACTTAACCTCATCAAATCATCGTGTTAAATTAGTTAAGTGTTTAACTTAACCCCATTAAATTACCAAGTTAAGTTGGTTAAGTATGGGTTACTTGACCTCATTGAATTACCAAGTTTAAATTGGTTAAGTGTTTAACTTAACCCCATCGAATTACCGTGTTTAGATTAGTTAAGTGTGGATTACTTAACCCCATCTAATTACCATGGTTAGGTTAATTAAGTCTTAATTACTTAACCCCATCTAATTACCCAGTCGGATTAGTTAAGTGTAAATTACTTAACCCCATCTCCTAATCATCTTGCATGGTTAAGTGTCATTAAGGAATCAAGTCCGGTCCCACTTAACCTACCCATTCGTGTCATATCGGTTAAGTGTCATTAGTCAAATTTACTTAACCTTATCATGTGGCATTAATTTAATTAATGCACTCTTAACCTCTCACATTAGACCTTGTTGTGGTTACTAGTTAAGCCGGGCGGGTCCGGGTAGATTTACACCACAACCTAGTCTAACCTCGGGTCTTAAGCGCGACATGACCAACTTCTCACATTGGGTCCTATTGTTTGCAACTACTAGTTAGGCCGGTCGGTTCCGGGTAGTTTTACGTTGCAAACTCAACCCAACCTCGAGTTGGCCACACTTATATTGTCTAAGTTCATCATGTTTCCAAAACATGTTACAAGTTTTCAAGCATTTGGGTAGACCTAACTTAATAGGTAAATTCCCAAAGGGTAGACCTAACTTAATAGGTAAATTCCCAAGCTCATGTTTTTATGCATACTTACATGCCAACTTCCATGTTATCTTCCAAGTCATATTTTCAAGTATAAACACATGTCATAATCAAGTTAAGATTTCGCGACATGTTCATGTTTATCTAACTACCCAAAATCGTGTTTTCCCAACGCAAGCAAAGCGAGCCAACATAGTAAGGATACTATGTCACATATTGGTCTCAAAACATGCATGATGCTAAAAAGGGCTTGGCTTCCACATGCATAACATCATAAAGGGATTGACCATAAACATGCATAGTGTCATAAGGTAATTTGGCCACAAACATGCATATTATCAAAAAGGGTTTAGCCATAAACATGCACAACTTAAAAGAGGGGATTGGCCACGAGCATGCATCACCTCATAAAGGATTTGGCCACAAACTTGCATGTTACCATAAGGGGGTTTGGGTTCATAAACATGCATAAGCCCCAAAATCTTGTCTTAGCCAATGTTTCACACGTAAAGTGGTTCCTAAAGGTTCATGCTAGCATTTCATGCATAAAGATCCAAACTTGCAAGTTAAACTAGGTTATGCATAGCATGAGAGGCATGATTAAGTCACTCACATGGCCTAAAATCATAAACATGAACACAAGAGGCAAGGTAAGGTTCATATAGGTTCGCATAATCATGTTTAGCCTCATTTTATCCCATGTCATTATCAAAACTACCGTTTCCATCTAAAAGTAGCTAGAACTTACATAGTTAGGCCTAGGGAAAGGAGCATGAATCATCTTGGCTAAGAAAGGTGCCTCCTTTGTAGAAGAATCGTCATGGAACTCGCATAGCAATGTTGATTTGGCCTTGATTTGGTGTAGCAAGCTTGCACCTTTTGATTTGAACTTGATTTGAGTGCATAGGCTCTAGGGATTGGAGATGGAGGCCATGATCAAAATTGATTTTGGCAGCACTTAGTTGCTAGGTTTGAATTTTAGGGATTTAGGTTAGGTTTAGGGTCTTTTTATAGAGATTAGGATAGTTTTAGGCTCTTAGATTAACCCTAGGACCAACCTGAACCGTCAGATTTCAAACCAGGCCCAAAAACCTAGCCAAGATAGAAAATAGGTGCACCAGATCAGAATCAGCCGACAGGGCAAGTCGACAGCCCTGTCGACATGCCTGTCGACTTGTCTGGGCGGGAATTTTCCCGCCTGGCCCCATTTCTGCATGTTTCGAAATTCAAATTTCCCGAAAACTTCTTTGGGCCTTAACCGGGTCATACGGACTCCGATTTCCGAAAACTCGGACTCTATTTCGCGTATTTTTCCGAGACGAACGCAATGGCATAGCCCGTTTTACTTGATTCAGAATTTAAAATTAAATTCTGCCTTGATTCTCGTTTTAACATGTTATTGAAATACGGGTTGTTACAATAATCAAGATGAACTTCAGTAAAAGAAGACCGTTATTATATGTGGAATTTAAAAGGCTTTGCCGTTATTCCATTTATATTATTATTCTAATACAGAAATTTATATCGATTATATATTGATTTGATTTCTGTGAAGATTCCATATTTAATCAAAGATGAATTTGGATTTATCGTGAAAAATGTTTTTAAATGACATTTGTTCTTTAACCCAGTTAAAGACAAGATTAATTTCTTAAAGTTGGATAATCATAAAGTAATGATTTTTGATATAAAAACCAAATTGGAGTTTTAATGAATCATTAAAAAGAAGATTAAAGAATAAGTTAAAAGAATTTATCTTTGATAAAATTAATGGGAACCTTTCCCTAATAATGTGAATATTCTATTAAAAGAATATTCTGAATTGGAATGAGGCGTATGATGTGTTTCTATAGCACTTAATTATCGATTATAAAATACGCGAGTTATTCGGAAAGACCGGGTTTAACCCATTCTAAATAATTATTACGACGATTAAAAGTCGAAGATGAAGACGGTGGTTGAAGACCGAAGATCTTCACATCGTTCGGATGATTACTGATGTCTTGATTGGGAGGCATCCCAAGACAAGGTAATAAGTGGTGATCGTCCAGACGTACTTGGAGATCAACGGATATGCGAGAACCTCTCTCATGTATTGGACATATGGGATGAGGAATAAGGTGTCTCCGGTTTCGTTCAGACCCAAAACGGACTTGTAAATGGATGGTATGTCTGACATTGTACTCCTTTATGCTGTATTCGTCGATCTCTGCTAAATATATATCTGTTTGGTGGTGGAGAATTTATTCTCTTGCTTAACACTCTTCTCTGAGACGTACAAGCTTAGAGGTTGTATATTGGCGGAAATCAATGGTATGGTATGGATTGACAATGTGGCATGCTAAGATGCAAAAGATCAAGGTTTTTGTTGAAAAGCAGAGCCTTGTGATTGATGATCAAAGCACAGCTTTATTTAGCATAGCTTTATGTAGCGATACTTCGCGGGCCTCACACCCCGGTATGAACCAGAAACGGGAGAGGACCGCGGGGAGGACACACATTTCTTTCTAACTAGAAGTGGTTTAGGGTTTTACAAGCCCATACATTTTTTACTTATGTGATGATGGAATGAGGCGCCTCAGATTCGAATCCCTATTGGCTCTTTATTTACGCCCCATAGGGCAGGGAAACGTATTGTTCAGGCATTACTAATCCACTAAAGTATTCGTGGACCAGCCCTGAAGATCCAAGGTGTAGTTGCGACTGATCCTGAGACATGGGCTAGATTGTCTCGAATTCGGTAAGGACGATCCCTTGCCTTGGTTCATGATGGAAATCCAACTTCCAATACGGCACCATACGGTTTTGATTGTATAACTAGTATGGCGACATAGTATATGGTAGCTATGATGTCTATGATTGATACATTATGATTGAAATATTTTTGAAACATATATACACTAATAATAATATCAAATCTGTTTTATCGTATCAAGCATTTTTGACCATTATAAGGTAAAACTCGATCCTCCGGTTTGTGTTGCATTGTGTGATGGGACTTGAGTCTTATAATGGCTTCATTTTTCTAAAAAAGCATTGCGTTGTTTAACAATTTACTTTATTTATGCACTGGCAATCCAACGGAGTAAACTCGTTCCGCGTTAGCGGCGTGGTCCTATGATTAGCCTTATTATTATTAGATAAGTTAAGTAAGATTTCTCATACCAGTCCTATGACTGACTCGTAGTTTGTTTCACTTTGCAAACTCGGGTGCCCTCTTTTCCACACGGGAAGTCGAGTGGCTTGTTTTGCAGATATCTATTTATTAGGTAGGATTCTGGAACGAAGCTTAAAGCTGGGGACAAAGCAGTGATAGTCTTCTGCTGCATTGTATTAAATTTGTTGTTGACTAATCTTCCACTGTTGTATTATTATTTATTAGATGTACTTTGATATTTTGTACTCTGATGTAACATTATTATAATGTTTATAAAAGTCTTCTTTTGTTTGTTCTGATGTGTTGTATGCCCAAAGTTAGTGTATCCGGCGATTTCCCGCGAAGGGGATTTTCGGGTTCATACTGGGGTGTGAAGCTCGCGAATTAACGCTAAACAAAGGTGTGCCACTTAAGGTTGTGCTTTGATCATCAACCACAAGACTCTAATTAAAAGCCTTGATCATTTGCAACTCAACATGCCATACTGTCAATCCATACCGTACTATTGATTTTCACCAATATATAACCTCTAAGCTCATACGTCTCAGAGAAGGGTGTTAAGCAAGAGAATAAATTCTCCGCCTCCAAACAAATATATATTTAGCAGAGATCAACGAATACAGTATAAAGGAATACAATGTCAGACATACCATCCATTTGCAAGTCCTTTCTAGGTCTGAACGAAACCAGAGGCACCTTATTCCTCATCCCATATGTCTAATATAGGAGAGAGGCCCTCGCATATCCGTTCGATCTCCAAGTACGTCTGGACGATCACCACTTGTTACCTTGTCTTGGGTGTACATCCCAATCAAGACATCAGTAAGCATACAAACGATGTGAAGATCTCCGGCCTTCAACCACCGTCTTCATCATCGACTTTTAATCGTCGTATCAATTATTCAGAATGGGTTAGATCCGGTCTTTCTGAATAACTCACGTATTTTATAATCAAGTGCTATAAAATCACATCATACGTCTCATTCCAATTTAGAATATTCTTTTATTCAAATATTCACATCTTTAGGGAAAGATTCCCATTTATTTTGTCGAAGATAAATTCTTTTAAATTTTCTTTTTAATCTTCATTTGATATCGTTTTCAAAAGATTTTAATTTATCCTTTAACAATTCTAAACCAAATTAAGGTTCATCAAACTAGTCGGGATTATCGAGCCTTACCGAAGTAATCATTTATTTTATCTTTCCAATCCCAACCTATTCATCCCATGGAGCAAAACTAGTAGTACCCCATATCTAACACCATTGTCTTATCGGCAAAATTAGTTACCATTTCACGTTCAAATCTAACTAAAGATTTAACTATCGTCTGTAGTGTGGTGGTACCCCATTCCCAATCCCTTCTCATATTTGGCAAATTTAATTACCACATTAACATTTCAATCTAGTTAAAGGTTCATTAAAACTCCACTTAGTTTTAATCTCCAAAAAATAATTATTTAATGATTATTAAATTTAGGAAATAAATCCTGTCTTTAACTGGGTAAAAGAACGAATGTCATTTAAAACATCGTTCAATATAAACCCAAAATCATCTTCCATCAAAATGGAATCTACACGGAAATCACAACAGTGTATAATCGATACAAATTCCCGTATCAGACTAATAATATAAATGAATAACGGCGAAGCCTTTTAAATTCCATATATAGTAACGGTCTTCCTTCACAGAATCTCATCTCGATTATTACCAAATCGAACTCCATTCAATTCCAATTTAATATATTAAATTGGAAAACTTTACTTTAGGAAATTTCCATTAAATTTTAATAAAAAGATTTATAAATTCCAAATCATATCTTCACTGTTAATTGGGTTTTAAGAACAAATGTTATTTAAAACACAGTTCATGATGAACCTAAAATCCAATTTTCATTTCATTCCAATTTATGATTATAAATTGGAAAACTTCATTTATCTTAATTAAAAGATTCATTCTTTTCTCAACGGGGTTTAAGAACAATGTTATTAAAGACACCATTCACGACAAACCCCAAAATCCAATTTGATATTAAAAACAAGGCTCTAAATAGAAATTATATCGACTTATATTCGATACCGAATTCTGAAGCCAACAAATATAGTATTGGGGAAAATGATATATATATATATATCTTACAAATTCCATAACAATATCCATATAAACACGGAATCCAATACCGAAACATTCCGAAAATTATTTCCATTCAATTCCATTCCAAGTTATATATTTTGGAAAAATTTGGTTATTTCAAAACCGTTTACAAATCCAATTTATTTCTAAATACCATTAGATTATTATTCTAGTTATTAACTAGTTCATTTCGATAAAATATATTTTTATCTTTTCAAATATGGAATTTTTTTACCCCAAAATCTTTTCAAATCATTTATTATGATTTTACACGATTTTTCCATATTTTTAAAAAATTTATTAAGGCCTTTACAGTCAGTTTCCAACAATGGCCATCGAAGTGCATCCATAATGACCTTTTCTGAAATTGATTTGGACATAATTTGAAATCCAACCGTTCAAATTTAAATCTCTTATATTCATTGGAAAGCTCTTTCCGATACGAACCCAGCGGTTCCGGTTTTAGGAGAATCTGAAGGTCGGATCTCCCCTGACATCAATTCGAAGTTAATGGTTGAAATTCGCGAATAGTCATTGCGCGGCGCGTTCTATTCAAGCCATCTGATATATATTATATATATTTCGTCGATTTCCATTTAAAACATATTTTAAAATATTTATAAATTTGTTTTAAAACGATTTCCAACTTCATTTTCAATTTTAAATCAAAATTGAATATTCCATATCATTATAATTTTAAATGATAATATTTTGAATATATCAGATTTTCAAATCAATTCATTTCGATATTCATTATAAAATAAATAAAACCGATCGATAAATCCATTTGGGTTAAAACGGCGTTTCTTAACCCGGCTTCACATATATATATTTTTGTGTCCATCCAAAGTCGGACATCAAAATCATATTTTGATTCTTTTCTTAATATTATTCTAAAATATTCATTATTATTTCTGAATCGGAATGTGACTCAATCAATTACCATATAATTTCAGTTATATCGATTTCATACACCGCATGTATTCAACAATAATGATAAATAATCATTAACCATTCAAACATCATCCAAAGTGCAATTTACAACTGTATAAGCATTAAAATAAATAAATAGCGCTCATCACAACCTGTCAACCCATCGATTGACATACAACTAACCAATTGGGATTAGTGTATGTCAAATATCATCACAATACCAGTGCGGGGTTTTCAACCAACAAATACTGATTATTATTTGTGCATTTGGGTGATGTGTAAAAATTATCGTCCCAATCAATACCAGTTAAATAGGTGTACATAAACAAGTCGTCCGACTTGTAAATGAATACTTATTCCATTTTACTGTTTAAATTATAAATGGATATTTATAATTTTAAATTCAACTACCACAATAATATTAATATTATTTTAATATGTTAATCATCACAATCGCAGTACACAAATCACCAAATCGCCCATATAAATAAATACTCAACTACCCAATGCCATTTACGGCGCCACAAGTGGCCATCGCGGAGTATGAAATCCGAGTGTCGGTAATATCCATACATCGCTTCCAATAATATGTGATTTGTGGGAATTTTGTGTTGAACTCCAAAAATAAATAACTACATGATAAAATACTGAGTGAGAAGGAGTTCTCACATTCGTTTCCACTCCGTCCGTCTTTAACAGATGATTGCAGTATTGTTTAGGTTTAACTTCGCCCCAAATTCTAATTTGCTCTGTTTTGGCTCTAGTCAGCTCCACGACGTAGATCTCGAATTTAAGGTTCCACCGTTTCCGGTTTTGCTGGATTCTGCCATCGTTTCAATAAGATACAATTGTTTAAACTTTTATTACATTAATTCAATAATTAACTAACTCATGATAATCAATAATTAATTAACTTTGGTTAACCACCTTTTAATTAAAATAATATGTTTCCTCATCTCCTTCATCGTATACCAGTCACGAAGAAAACTCATTAGATCGCTTAAACCCTGGAGTTGCGCACCACTCACAGGCCTTGCGCCGCCAATCCATCGTCACCACCCAAACCCCCTTTGAATCACCACCCCCCCTCCAGCGAGCACAGCCAGCTCGACGCACCACCCAGCCAAGAAAACATGATCGAAAGCAACATGTTTGACCACCTGGTTCACGCGAACCACTATCCTAAACCCAATCATAGCTGAATCATTTTAAAGATCATGAAAAGTTCTACGATTATTGTTTTATGGGGTTTCGAAATTAATTAGCAGATTGAAAGAATTTGAGGAATGAGATTAGGGCGTTCCTGGCCTTCGGTTTCCAGCTGATGACGCTGGGGAAAATTAGGGTTTGGGGTTTCTTTAGAAAAGGGTACATATATAGACAAATTATAATAATTTTTAATTCATTTATTACTCAAATGTGAAGTTAAACGATTTGAACTACAAAAAAAACCCAACGACTGTCGCCCCAATCAAATACCCCCGTTCTGGACACAATGGAATATGTTTCATAAGCCAATTCAACAGTTTTGGTCAGTTTTTATCAAAATTAAGACATAAATTAATATATGTTGAATTTAAACGTACATTTTAATTTACCGGGGCCACATACTAACTCCAAATATTACAAAAAAAATAAAGGTAGCTATGTTTTGACGATACGGTCCTAACAAAACTACGAATTTGGAGACCTTTTAAAAAATGGCCTTTTTAACTGGTCAATTAAATTCAAACTAAAATTGAAAACATGTTTAAATTTACCACGCTCACATATTAATTCCAAAAATTATGAAATTTGAAACCTAACAATAATTTGACATTCCAGATCCAACAAAAGTGGTTTTGTCAAAAACGGAGGTCGTTTGCAAAATGACTATTTTTAAGGGCTTATATGTTATATTAAATATATATAAATTCGATAGCGACTATTTTGAATTTTAAATTGGACATAACTTTCAATTTGTAAAGTGAAATCTCAATTTTTCACATTCATTAGAAAGATGTAATTAAATAGATTCTAACGTTTCTTATTTTTCTAAAATCCGATTTATTTTGAATCTTATACATTCAATTGAAATTTAAAATCGAATTTTCAAACTACCGCGCTATTTCAGGCTCGTTTTATAATTAAAATAAATTTATATATTTTGACTTCGATTTAAATAAATTTTAAATCGTCATTATTTAAAATAAATCATTTTAAATATTCAAAACCCGTTAAAATTGCTAAAACAAATTTTTTTAAATTGGTTCAGAAATTCCGGGTTGTTACAATTTCCCTCACTTAAAATATTTTCGTCCTCGAAAAGGAATGGAGCTGAAAGTTGTTTAACTAACCAACTCAACTTTCATTCCGGCTTTCATTCTTCAACTTTTCAGTTTCTAATAATTTTCTAATTTCTCCAAAATTTGGCTAACACGCTAAATTTTCGAAAAAATTCGCCATAACCTTCTTTTGTACGGGTTGACTTTTAAAAGTTTATTGGGATGTATTAGGCGCCCAATAAATCAAGAAAAAGTATACACAATTTTTAGTGGCCTATCTATGCCCAAGGGAGACGTGTAAAAGTCATAATCTCACTACCTTGCCCCAGTGTTGGAAAAATAAATAATCCGTGTGCCTTAATTAACAACAACAGAGACGTGAATTTTTGTCATCTCCAGACTTGTGTAGGGTGTTTATTAAATCCTGCCCCAACCACTGTTACATGTATTCCTTAATTATGTCCATAATCAGTCTTTTGTTCGACCTGTAATATAGTCATCGTCATACAAGCATCTCGCCCGTATGGTAAATCAAACCTCGTCATATAAGCGCCAAATGCTTATATCGAATATGATATGATATGTTGTCTTCATGCAGTATACCATGCAGTGTAGTTCATAATTTATTTGTTGATATTCTATGGCGTGTTTTATAATCTCACATAGAACAACCATCACAACGCATCCAATTTCATTCATAGGAGTTTATATAAATAAAATTACGCAACCAACTCATTAAGGTGTACGTATTTGTCGAGCACGCAAATTAATTCTCTACTCAACAGTAAATCCATAACCTGTTCAACAAATATATATATATATACACACATGTATATGTATGCAATTCCAATCAATTTTCAATTTAATTCAAAACTTCGATTTGGCTTTGCTTATCATTCATTCTTTTATTGGTTTTATCAATCCAATATTTTTATTTGTTAAATTAATTACCACACCACACAACCAACAATAAATTGGTTGATCAACTTCTTAAACATATTACTTCTATATATACAAAAATTTATTTTTCAGTGTCAAATCACAACAATAAACCCTATCTAAGTTTTGGTTCTCACACCAGTCAATTGGAAATATATAGATATTCCACTTTCGAAACTTGGAACATAAATACTGGTGATGCACATGTTATCATCAGTATCATCTTCGGACGACTAGAGTGTGATTCTATATCTACCCAATATATTTCAGACTTCAAATACACGTGGATAAGACGTATATTAAAAATCTCCTTATACCCGATAGTCCAAAATCAGTTTAAAACAAAATACTCAAATATGTATAATAAGGTATAACTTTCAAAACTAAATTCATTTTAATAAATAATACTCTTCAAACTCATTATAGGATGCTAATAATCCTATCTCTAACGAGTTATTCTTATAGGACATTACAAATCCTATCTCTGGCGAATTCTTTCGTTTGGTTCTAATGTGCCTTGTTCTCTAGCTTTGTAAACCAAAGCTCTGATACCAAACTGAAACGACCCAAACTTTCCTTTACGGGAAAACCCGGATTGCTTTGAGAACACGACTCATCAGAACACAAACAGTAGAACATTTCATTGCTATTATAATAATTTACACCTGAGTACAACAATATCAGAGAATAAATAATATACAGCAGAAAATAAATATCAAAGATTTACAAATTTCAAAGCAGTGGAAAATACAATACATGAATATAATGTGCAGTGGAAGACATCAACTACAACAACTGAAAAATATATACGATACAAAGCTTCCCGAATATGGCTCCAGCCGTAAATCTAGAATCTTGTGAAAAGAAATCTACAAAATCAAAACTACCGACTGCCCGTGTGGAAAATATGGGCCCCTAGAGTTTAGGTTAAAACAATAAACTACGAGTCAGTCATGGGACTGGTGTGAGAACTAAAACATTTATTAACTTTTTATTTTAAAGTTAGGTAAATCACGGGACCATGCCGTATAACACCGAACGGGTTTATCCCCCATCAATACCAGTGCATAAAACAAACAGCGCAATGTTAAACAGAAAAATGAAGCTATTATAAGACTCAGGTCCCATCACACAATGAACGTAGTCGAGGATAAAGGTTTACCTATAATAGCCAAATATGCTTGATACGCGAAATTTCATCTTTTATTATTATTATAAGTGAAGAAATCAACTTCAAATATAAATGTATCAATCATAGACGACGTAGGTACCATTATATTACGTCGCCATATAGGTTTACAACTAAAACCGTAAAATCGCGTATTGGAAATTGGGTTTTCATCTATGAACCGAGGCAAGGGATCTTCCTCACCGATTTCGAGATACTCTAGCAAATGCCATAGGATCACACCTACGGGCAACCCTTTGATCTTCATGGCAGGTCATCCGTCGATGATTAATTACACCATAAGCTATATGCTAGCCGGTTCTATCGAACCTCCAAAATGGTCAGTCCAGTCGACCAATAAAGAGCCTCTAAGGACTCAAATCATATCCAGCCTTTCAATTGACTCGAAATTCGAGGTTCCTCGCTTTCCGTCGTAAAGTTTTTCCAACATCCACATATGTAAACAGTTTGGGCTCCATACCATGACGTTACTCGTAGCTAGAACTAACATATGTCCATTTCCATGTAGTCACTATCCCGTTTCTGGTTCATACCGGGGTGTGAAGCTCGCGAATTAACGCTACACAAAGGTGTGCTTTGATCATCAACTACAAGACTTTGCTTTTCAACAAAAGCCTTGATCATTTGCATCTCAGCATGCCACACAGTTAATCCATACCGTACTGCTGATTTCCACCAATATATAACCTCTAAGCTCGTACGTCTTGGAGAAGGGTGTTAAGCAAGAGAATAAATTCTCCGCCACCAAACAGATATATATTTAGAAGAGATCAACGAATACAGTATAAAGTAATACAATGTCAGACATACCATCCATTTGCAAGTCCGTTCTGGGTATGAACGAAACTGGAGGCACCTTATTCCTCGTCCCATATGTCCAATATAGGAGAGAGGCCCTCGCATATCCGGTCGATCTCCAAGTACATTTGTACGATCACCACTTGTTACCTTGTCTTGGGTGTATATCCCAATCAAGACATCAGTAATCATCCAAACGATGTGAAGATCTCCGGTCTTCAACCACCGTCTTCATCGTCGACTTTTAATCGTCGTATCAATTATTCAGAATGGGTTAGACCCGGTCTTTCCAAATAACTCACGTATTTTATAATCAAGTGCTATAAAAACACATCATACGTCTCATTCCAATTCAGAATATTCTTTTATTCAAATATTCACATCTTTAGGGAAAGATTCCCACTAATTTTATCAAAGATAAATTCTTTTAAAATTTCTCTTTAATCATCCTTTTAAAATCGTTTTCAAAAGATTTTAATTTATCCTTTAACAATTCTAAACCAAATTAAGGTTCATCAAACTAGTCGGCATTATCGAGCCTTACCGAAGTAATCATTTATTTTATCTTTCCAATCCCAACCTATTCATCCCATGGAGCAAAACTGGTAGTAACCCATATATAACACCATTGTGTTATCGGCAAAATTAATTACCATTTCACATTCAAATCTAATTATAAATTTAATTATCGTCTGGAGTAAAACTGGTGGTACTCCATTCTCGATCCCTTCTCAAATTTGGAAAATTTAATTACCACATTAACATTTCAATCTAATTAAAGATTCATTAAAACACCACTTAGTTTTAATCTCCAAAAAATCATTATTTAATGATTATTCAAATTTAGGGAATAAATCATGTCTTAAACTGGGTTAAATAACGAATGTCATTTAAAACATCGTTCACTATAAACCCAAAATCATATTCCATCAAAATTGAATCTACATGGAAATCATAACAGTGTATAATCAATATAAATTCCCGTATCAGACTAATAATATAAAAGGAATAACAGTGAAGCCTTTTAAATTCCATATATAGTAACGGTCTTCCTTCACAGAATCTCATCTCGATTATTACCAAATCGAATTCCATTCAATTCCAATTTAATATATTAAATTGGAAAACTTTACTTTGGAAATTTTTTGTTAAATATTAATAAAAAGATTTATAAATTCCAAATCATATCTTCACTGTTAATTGGGTTTTAATAACATGTTTTAAGAACAAATGTTATTTAAAACACAGTTCACGATCGAAGAACCCAAAATCCAATTTCCATTTCATTCCAATTTATGATTATAAATTGGAAAACTTCATTTATCTTAATTAAAAGATTTATTCTTTTCTCAACGGGGTTTAAGAATAGTGTTATTAAAGACACCATTCACGACAAACCCCAAAATCCAATTTGATATTAAATACAAGGCTCTAAATAGAAATTATATTGGCTTATATACAATACCAAATTCTAAAGCCAACAAATATCATGTTGGGAATAATGATATATATATATCTTCTAAATTCCTCAACAATATCAGTATAATCACAGAATCCAATATCGAAACATTCCAAAGATTATTTCCATTCAATTCCATTTCAATTTATATATTTTGGAAAAAGTTTGGTTATTTCAAAACCATTTACAAATCCAATTTATTTCTAAAAACCATTGGATTGTTATTCTAGTTATTAACTAGTTCATTTCGACAAAAATATATTTTATCTTTTCAAATATGGAATTTTTCACCCTAAAATCTTTCCAAATCATTTATTATGATTTTACATAATTTTTCCATATTTTTAAATTTTTTATTAAGGCATGTACAGTTGGTATCCAATAACGGCCACCGAAGTGCATCCATAACGACCTTTTCTGAAATTGATTTGGACACAATTTAAAATCCAACCGTTCAAATTTAAATCTCTTATATTCATTGGAAATATATTTCCGATACGAACTCAACGGTTCCAGTTTTAGGAGAATCCGACGGTAGGATCTCCCGTTACATCAATTCGAAGCTAATGGTTGAAATTCGCGAATGGTCGCAGCGTGACGCGTTCTATTCAAGTCATTTAATATATATTATATATATATATATTTCGTCAATTTCCATTTAAAACGTATTTTAAAATATTTATAAATTCGTTTTAAAACGATTTCCAACTTCATTTTCAATTTTAAATGAAAATTGAATATTCCATATCATTATAATTTTAAATGATAATATTTTCAAAATATCAGATTTTGAAATCAGTTCTTTTCTATATTCATTATAAAATAAATAAACCGATCAATAAACCCGTCCGGGTTAAAATGGTGTTTCTATACTTAACCCGACTTTATATTTTTATATATTTTTGTGTCCAACCAAAATTGGACATCAAAATCATATTTTGATTCTTTTTTGAATATTATTTTAAAATATTCATTATTATTTTAAAATATTTATTATTATTTCTGAATCGGAATGCGACTCAATCAATTACCATATAATTTCAGTTATATGAATTTCATACATCACATGTATTCAACAATAATGATATATAATCATTAACCATTCAAACATAATCCAAAGTGCAATTTACAACTGTATAAGTGCTAAAATAAATAAATAACGCACATCACAATCTGTCAACTTATCGATTGACATACAACTAAACAATTGGGATTAATGTATGCCAAATATTATCCCAATATCCGTGCGGGGTTTTCAACCAACAAATACTGATTATTATTTGTGCATTTATGCGATGTGTAAAAATTATCGTCCCAATCAATATCAGTTAAATAGGTGTACATAAACAAGTCGTCCGACTTGTAAATGAATATTTATTCCATTTTACTGTTTAAATTATAAATGGATATTTATAATTTTATATTGAACTACCACAATAATATTAACATTATTTTAATATGTTAATCATCACAATCACAGTACACAAATCACCAAATTGCCCATATAAATAAATACTCAACTACCCAATGTTATTTACGGCGCCACAAGTGGCCATTGCGAAGTATGAAATCCGAATGTCAGTAATATCCATACATCGCTTCCTATAATATGTGATTTGTGGGAACTCGTGTGTTGAGCTCCAAAAATAAATAACTACATGATAAATATTGAGTGAGAAGGAATTCTCACATTCGTTTCCACTCCGTCAGTCTTTAACAGATGATTGCAGTACTATTTGGGTTTAACTTCGCCTCAAAATCTAATTTGCTCCGTTTTGGTTATAGTCAGCTCCACAGCATAGATCTCGGATTTACAGTTCCAATGGTTCCAATTTTGCTGGATTCTGCCGTCGTTTGAATAAGATATAATCGTTTAAACTTTTATTACATTAGTTCAATAATTAACCAACTCAAGATAATTAATAATTAATTAACTTTGCTTAGCCACCTTTTAATTAAAATAATATGTTTCCTCATCTCCTTCATTGTATACCAGTCACGAATAAAACCCATTAGATCGCCTAAAACCCTCGAGTTGCACGCCACCCACAGGCCTTGCGCCACCAATCCATCTTCACCACCCAAACCCCCTTCGAATCGCCACCCCCCTCCAGCGAGCACAACCAGCTCGACGCACCACCCAGCTAAGAAAACATGATTGAAAGCAACGTGTTTGAGCATCTGATTCGCGCGAACCACTACCATAAACCCAATCATAGCCGGATCATTTTAAAGCTCATGAAAAGTTCTACGATTATTGTTTTATGGGGATTCGAAATTAATTAGCAGATTGAAAGAATTTGAGGAATGAAATTAGGGCGTTCCTGGCCTTCGATTTCTAGCTGACGGCGCTGGGGAAAATTAGGGTTTGGGGTTTCTTTATAAAGGGGTATATATACAGACAAATTATAATAATTTTTAATTCATTTATTACTCAAATGTAAAGTTTAACGATTCGAACTCTAAACAAAACCTAACGACTGTCGCCTGTAACCAAATACCCTCGTTCTGGACACAATGAAATATGTTTCATGAGCCAATTCGACTGTTTCAATCATTTTTTATCAAAATTAAAATATAAATTAATATATATTGAATTTAAACATACATTTTAAATTACCGGGGCCACATACCGACTCCAAAAATTACAGAAAAGTAAATGTAGCTATATTTTGATGATACGGTCCTAACAAAACTAATTTCATCGAATTTGGAGACTGTTTGTAAAATGGCTTTTTTAACTGGTCAACTAAATTCAAACTAAAATTGAAAACACGTTTAAATTTACCACGCTCACATATTAATTCCAAAAATTATGAAATTTGAAATCTAACAATAGTTTGACATTCCTGATCCAACAAAAGTGGTTTCATCGAAAACCGAGGTCGTTTGCAAAATGACTATTTTTAAGGGCTTATATATTATATTAAAATATATATAAATTCCATAACGACTATTTTGAATTTTAAATTGAACATAACTTTCAATTTATAAAGTGAAATCTCAATTTTTCACGTTCGTTAAAAAGATATAATTAAATAGATTCCAACGTTTTTTTTATTGAAATCCGATTTATTTTGAATCCTATACATTCAATTAAAATTTAAAATCGAAATTTCAAACTGCCGCGCCATTTCAGGCTCGTTTTATAATTAAAATAAATTTATACGTTCTGACTTCGATTTAAACAAATTTTAAATCGTTATTATTTAAAATAAATCATTTTAAATATTCAAAACCCATTAAAATTGCTAAAATAAAATTTTTAAATTGGTTAGAAATTCCGGGTTGTTACACAAAAGGTGTATTTACATCATTTGAACTGAATTAGTTAATTTAATCGTTCTTCTTTTAATTACCTATAATACGACATATTATACAAATATTCATGTATTGTAACTTTACTGATGAATTACTGTTGCCATTGGTTTAGGAAAAATATCACTGACATTTTATGATTGAATATGTTAAATTTGCCGATACCATACTAATTATACTAGTATACCTATATTATTCGAAAACGATAACCAATTGTATGATAATATAGTGATATTGATAGATTTAGTCAAGGGCGGAGCTAGCCCCGGGCGGGACTATGCTGCAGCCCAGTGTTGGAAAAAAATGCATTACTCAATGTCAAAATTACAAAATGCATTACTATTAAATTGTATGTTAGTCAAACTGTAAATCAGTCCACCCCTTTGTTAATTCCTGGGTCCGCCTTTGGATTTAATGTTATCGTAATAGCCCTAGAGGTAGGGCTGTCAGCGGATACTTTCAAATACAGATAGCGCTATATCTGTATCTGAAATCATTTTTGGATATTGAATATTCGTATCCACGGATACAGACGGATATCATATAATTATCTTATTCCCTAACGATCGGTAAATTTAGAAATATAAACGAAAATTTTAGTTAAACATAAATGCTTTTCAATTTCATTGATCACAAAAGTGTTAAGAAAACATATATGATCAAATTAAATAGATTTTAGTAGTTAATATGCATCTAGTGCATATAATAGAAACCTTCGACTTAATAAAACAATAAACAAATCTCATTCATTGTACAAAAATACATATAATTTGAGTATAATGTTAAAAAAAATCAGACAAATAATTTTCGAATACAGATATCTATGTATCTGTATTCACATCTATTTTTTCGAATATCGGATATTTATCATCTTTTTGGATACGGATGCGGACGAATTTCAGATTTTTCGGGTATCCGTTTACAATCTTACCAGAGGAGACCTAGATGGCTGCAAGGAGCGTACAATCTTACCCATGATTTGGTGTGTGAGACAAGACCGACCCAAATCTTGACGCTTTCAATCATCGTGCTCCCTGAAGCTTAGGGTTTCTGGAAAAAATTCAGGTTTGTGCTGGTTCTCCCTATTCCTTCATTATTATTATTATTATTATTTTTCACAGACAGCGAAGTCCAACTACATCACTTTTGATTTTGTTTCAATTGGATGTTTAAATTGAAATCATGAGACTGATATTTTCATTCTGATATAGAATCGCACATTTTGCACGGGTTGCGATCCTAATTAACGCTTTTATTGAGAAGCCTGTGATTCTCACCAAATCGTGCTTTAGAACGTATGATCTCCAATATCATTATCTAAAAGTGTTGATAATTTCTGATTACTGTTTGATTCATTGTTCTGTCTATTAAGAATAGCAATTTTTTTGCAGAATGTTCACGGCTAGGGTTATGGGGAGAATGCTGTTTTCCACAGCAGCCAAATCTGCTGAATCAACATCTTCTACTGCTGCTGCTGCTTCTTCAGTAGCAAGAGTAGCTAAGAATCCATTAGAGGAGTTTTTTGAATTGGATAGAAGCACCGAAGAAGAAAAACCTATTGTTTATGGTACTTTTGTTTGTTTCCCCTCTCTTTTTATGCAAACGCAGTGGTTAATATTTTTATTAATTGTTCTCATTGTTGCGCGCATATTTTTTGTGAGTGATATTACCTTTTTGCTTTCAAAGAGATAAGATGTTTGAGTAGCTGGCTAAGTGGTTAAACCTAGTGATGAATGTCATGTAAAGATTTTCTTTATCTATCCGATTCAGTTTTACAGGAGTACAAATGAGTTATGGCCAATATTAGAACAAACTAGTGTGTGACCCGTGCTACGCATACGGGCAGTTGTATAATTAATTGGTTGGAGAGAGAACTGGAAGGTGTTTTGTATGGGATTTTTTAGACTTTTTGTGTATGTTCTTCCTAATATTTTTTGTGTGGCGAAGCAATACTGTATTTCCATTTTGCAGTGTAAAATTACTTCGATGGTACTTTTATGACTTAGATAATGCATTAATTAATTTTATATTTAAATATTTTAAGTAAGAAGCATGGTAAATCAGAAATTATTTCAAATTCACAAAATTGTGAAACTGATGTACAAATTTAGTAAAGTAAGTTGGATGTAGTTTGGGGAAAATAACTGAAGTTGTAAACTGTAAACATGATAGTTCCAGACATAATATGGCAGCAACTGAATGACCAACAAATGAAATTTGTGCTGGAAAAACTACAGTAGAATTTATATTTGCTAATAGAGTATGGATAATGCTACAAATTTTATTGTATGCATTCTCGTGAATTACATATTGAAATTTCGACACATCTGAACCCATAAAAATGAAGCACGTACATGTAGCAAGTGGATGTCCAACTATTTATAATCAGTAGCAAGTGTACTCACTTCTAACTCATAATAATAAAGCAGAAGTTAAGATGGATGATTCAAATTCTAAATTTTTGAATACCTGCACACTTTAAGTAAAAATATACGATTTATTATTTCTCCTAGGATGAAACATAGCACATCACACTACCGTGCATCTCAATAGTTGAATTATACATCACAGTTACCAATATATAAAACATTAATAAATGTATAACTATGAAGGCAATATTCTACAAATTTGTGAAGTCTTGGTGTTTCTCCTTGACCCCAGTTTTTTTTTACCAGCAATTGGATCAAAGGTCAGTCAGTATCAAGAAGTTGTCATCAGTAGACAATAACAACACATGATACCTATTGGAACTTATAATAGTAACCATAATGGATTGGAATAACAACTTTGATGCTTATGAACAAACCAGATTGAAAACAATATCCAAATCATGAGCCTGTTGCTTTTACGTTACACAATTTACTTCTATTGTTTTAGCAATATCTTTTCCTACTATCTCCCGCCATTCTCAACTAAAAGTTTAAAAAACAAATTAAGAATGCTTTCCGGTAACTGTATTTATATAAGTATTAGTAGGAAAGAGGAAAGTCTGATGTGTTAACCAGTTTCTTTTTCTATTATTTACTCATGCATTACCATTCACAGTTAAAAGTATCCCAAACAAACATGGCTTTTCTTAAGTTAGTTCTCTATTACCTAAATTAATTTTGTTAATCTTACCCACACAATTTCTTCTACTATTATTTACCCATCCATTTCCCGCAAGATCGCTGCTCCATTTGCAGTATTATATTCCATGTACTGCTACACTTATCCCTTGTACTCACCCCTTTACGTAAATATTGCAATCTCTTCAAACTGTACTAAATTTCTAGATATCCTCTTGGTCATCATTCATTCCAAAGCGTTCACCATAGACAATTATCTCAATTTGAACATTAAAATACATAATGCTGATTGAAATAAATTAAATATCCTAAATAATTAATCGGCCAAATGCCAGCATAGTCCGCAGTATCAACTCTAATTAACTGCAGCCCAAAAGATGTAAATAAAATCTAAAGATTCAATTAAACATAAAATATTATTGCATCAACGTGACAATCAGTTAATTGTTGATATAGATTCCTAAACATATTTCATGTTTTCTTCTGCCGCTGTGAATATATTCAGTTTATTTTGCCATGTTAGTTTGTTCCATAATACACCCGTGGAATGTTGCACCCAGTTTCATCTTGAGATTGATCTGCACCACATAGTATAGCAACTTCCCAGCAGTAACACAGTTCTTAACAACTTTCCAACATATCGCACTTCGTCATCCCCGAACCAAATATAGAAGAAATGTTTAGGAAAAATACGTTGCAAAGTATGAAATAATTTTACCGTATGTTGACAAAGGATGAATGCAGCAGGTTTAAGACTGTAAACTAATATAAATGAGAAATTCAAATACAATATAACTAATCTGTAACTCTAAATAAATGCATACCATGTTCCGCTAAAGCTAAAGTTTTCACTTTATGAAAGAGTACCTTCATACCTAAAACATACCTCTGCTAATAGTTGTATTTTATTTTGTCCGTAGATGTGAAGTTATGTACCAAAATTTTGGCAATAAATATAAATGTTAAGGAAGAATATTACTGTTGGTAATACATCACTATCCTTTTCTACTTAGTTTCTACATGGTCAATAAATTTCATCCAAGGAAATGGTTGAATAAAGAAAATGAAGAAAGTTGTGGTAATTGGAAGAAAAAATCGTGAGAACCTAATCCCAAATCAAAATGAGCAGTGTCTTCCTATTAAAAAATATGAATTAATTATGAATTTAATTCATGGACACATAATTTGGCTCTTAATATCACTATGAACAAACCTATATTTAGTTTTTCCTTCAAATAAAGAATTCATTTATGAAGGATGAATATTTAGTCACGCTATTGAAGAGTTAATGGGAAATAGTGTACCTTATACCTTTAATAAAAATATTTATCAAATAGCTTGTTTGATAAACTCTTGCTTGCGAGATTATAATTAGATTTGGAAAGTTTGTAAATTTATGAAATAGAAAAAAAATATGAAATAAACTCTACATAATAATGTCAGAGAGCGCACACATAAATCAGTCATATATTCATTTGAATATTTAATACATACATTATAAGTTGCAAAGGATTAAATCTTTTCTTTTAGAGTTTATATTATATAATTACATAAAGGTGTCATAAAAAACGTAGACAAAGCATTTCCGTATGAATCTTTAACAGTAATGTCATCCGGATTAAGTTTAATAATTTTAATTTCGTTGTAGAATTTAATAATATGTTATAAATATTAATTTTGTATGTGTATAATTTCTATTCAGCCACCAACGAAATAAGAATAAACTATGCATGACATTGTTGTGTCTATATTTCAAATCCATTCTATGCATATTTATAAGTGTAAGGGAGATACTTCTGAGCTGACACACGTTATAGCATCCATGAAAAAAGAAGTAAAATGACATTTCAAATCTTATATACAGCATCATCGACGGTGTACCCCCAGTCCATTTGCACATTCAAAGAAAAAGTAATGTTGTTAAAAACAATACTTCAGATAAAAGCTTATAGTGGAATAGCGTTGTGCAAGAATAATAATAATAATTTCAATTGTTCACAAAGTCATGAACGTTCATTTATCACCAATACTGGAAATGGGACTTTAATTAATTGTCACAAACAATCTTTCGAAATGATATTATTTTGGAAATGATTTTCATAGCAACAGAAAACATGCTTGCAGGTACATTTTTAAAGACCTTTCCTTGTCCAAGGGGATTTGACGTATAAAAAAAAAATATACTTCAATATAGAGACACATAATTATAAGCACATCGGTTAATATTTAAATTATGTGATAGTAAATTTATTTGATAATCACTTAACACCTAACTAAAAAGCAGTTGAAAATTCATCGATTCACAAAAAAGAATTGTAAATCCTACTATTATATATATTCTTATTACGATAAGATTTAAATATTGTATCATTACTACAACTAAATAGTAGTTAATTTAATTTTAAACACCGTTTTGATGGTACAATTAATAAATCAAATAAAGGCTAATAAAGCAAGTTGAGAAGGAAGCGTTACAGGCTGACTGAGCATGAATGTTACTTCTAATGATGTGATCAGATTATAAAGTCAAATATCCATTATTTCGTGTCTGCTATTAAAATTATTCTAAAATTTTCCATTAACCTCCATTCTAAAAAAATTGAGATCAAACAGGATTGAAAAAGAAAAAAAAAATCAATGTTCAGTTATTAAAATTTAATTATCCACCTTGACATCATATCATAAACAATATTTGTAAAATTAGACCAAGACTCAAGTAATAGGGCTTATTTCTTCAAATGCTGGTGGTATAAGAAACATAGTTATTAACATAAAGAACTGCTTTAGAAACACAACTGGTCATGCATTTGAGAATCCAAAGTTACGAATATAGGGAATGCACAGTGAAAGGATTTTTAAGTAAAGCAGCAATTCATATAACCAATATATATTAGTAAACATAACAAATTGCACACTATTATGTGTTAAAGCAATATTAAGTCAAAAAAAAATAAGTTAAAAATTTGTTTACAACGTATTCAGATTATTACTTGGGGATGAATACATAAAAGACAGTGAATTTGAAACTAATCAATTCATCGAAAACAAATTGTAACAAAAGCAATGCCTTCCTAAAGCATCATCGACAGTGTACTCCCCAATCTATTCGCACATTCATAGAAAAAGTAATGTTGTTAAAAACAATACTTCAGCTAAGATCCTATACTAAAAGTGGAACGTTAATTAATTGTCAGAAACGATCTTTTAAATTTCCATTTATTACAAAAGAAACAAACATTGGCGAATTCACAAAATTCAATAAAAAATTTAGATATCAGCATTAATATTGCGTTTAATACAAATAGATGATTGGAAATGTTACACAATAATTATCAAAATTACACATGATATAAATTTGAAGTCATGAACCCCAGACCCGCAAAATCCATCCATGGATTTATTGTTTCATATTGTATTTTGATGCAGATATTTATTAATGGAAAATTGTTTACTTGTAACAAAACTTGTTCGCTTTATTCTTGTGTACAAACCACTTTTAAATCATTTCATGTTAAATTGTATAAAACTGTACTGAACTGAAAAATATACAATATCTCAGCATGTTTGGTCTCTGGTTTAACTTGATTTACTGCGTAATATGTTTTCGGACTAATTTAGGAACTGGGTAAACTAAGGAACTTACAAATTTTGAGTGAACTTCCACATGCAAATATTAAATCACTCCTAAAATATAGCTTCTTCCACACACGGATATCAAATCACTCCCAAAATATAGCACTAACTTTGTATAGTGGAATTAAGTTTATAGAAAAAATTCGTGTTACATTTGCATAATTATACTTATTTTTGAACTAATCCTTTGTTAAGGTGACACCAATGAACTCAGCAAAGTAAGTTATCGCCATATCAACTGTACCTTAGAATACTTAAAATAATTTTTTACACTTTAGATAGAAAATATACCTTAGAAATTTGCATTATCCAGGTCTCAATTGATCTTCACCTATCGATTATTGTATTTGTACCAATTTCCAATCTCCTAATAATTTTTCACACGATTTTCATACCTGCAAAAGAGAGAAGTGACAATGGTCAGAATATAACATGTAAAAAAAAAAAAAAGTACGCAGCTGTCAGATCAAATATGACATCAACGAATGTGGATGCAATGAAACCAAAGAATTAGAAACTTAAACAACATCATTAAAATAACTTCCTCCCCTCGTATATAAATTCAATGAAATCTTGTCCTAATCTAATTGTGTACCTTTTTAAATTGAAAATGTGTATTGTGATAAGAGATCACAGCATGCTAGTACCCATGCCTACTAACATCAAGGATGCCACCCTATACACCTAAGGAATGAGATGTCGCCATGATGAATCGTAAACCGTGAAATGACACATTTATGACATGCCACTGCTAAAATTGATTGAATATTCCTGAATATAGCTTACATCAAAAGACACATTTTCTTAACTTTGTGAGACCAAAATCAGTCAAAATTACTAAATAAAAAAAATAGGGGAACCAAGCTTTCAGTGGAAAAGGGTATGCTAGGAAGAAAACACTTTCCAAAAAAAAAAAAAAAAAAAAAAAACCGGTGACATAATATGCAGACTTTATAAGGGAGGGATCCGTATTTCCTATATCAACATATGTTTTCAATAGTGCGTTCAAATATAGAAACTGTAATTGATTGGTGTCCTTACTCTTTGGTTCTACACTGTATTTTCTTCATCGAGTGAAATGTGATTAGATCATCTCCCGTTTAAAAGTCAGTTAACTGCGACAGCTGCAAAAAAAAATGTGAAAACTCTTTGGTATCTTGCACTTAGTGATTGAATCATCTAGTCTATTTTATCATTTATTTGCCTAAACAGAAGAAAATTTTATCATCTGCAATCACTTAATCCTGCAAGAATATGTAGGTAATTACGTAGGCTATGCTATTTTTATATTAACTGCACAAATCATTGTCTCTGAAATTTCAGCTCCACCATGTACTTCGAGCTTCTATTTCTATACAAATTGACTGATTTAAAATAATGATAAGTCTATGCTAATTGTTGATTTGTCTACTGAAAAAAACCATTTTCATATATTACTCAAAATAAAATAAGACATAAATAGTTTAAGGGTAACAGGAGAAAAACTTGCTAATTGATTAGTATAGTAAGATATTGAACATAACGATTGAATGATCAAGACAATTTCCCCCAATGAGTATAACACAATAAATTACAAAGTGTTTACCAACCAATTAATTACCTTAGTAAAGTATACAAGACATTTTATTTTTTATTACAATGTGATATTCATTACCAAATTAGAAACATTTATCGAAACAATGACAATTTGAAACATCTGATTTGGTAAAACATAACATAATGAGTAACAGTCATACATCCTTTTATTGACTTTGCATACATTCGGTGATTCAAATTATTATACCAATTGCATTATTAAACAAATTATCTAAGCATATCAAAATGTGAACATACATTTTACTAACACTGATGTACAAACCAAAACACAGTTACATCATCCACCTATGGCACTTATATTTCAGGCTTTACTATTAACTCGTTATTAAAACCTTCATTTACAATTTTTTGAAAATAACTGTAGTCTAAAAAGTTGATAGATTTATAAATGTCATGATCTTCAAAAATATTTATATATAGATAGATCATATCAGTAAAAAAAAAAAAAAAAAAAAAAAAAAAAAACAAACTAAAACAGTGCTTACCCCTGATTATACAACGAATAACCACAAATTAGTTCATTAACAACGCGTTGTAAATGTCTTTCATTCTATATCCCTCATGCACTCCACATCCCATTTACATAAATATCTCCTTTTTTTCAAGGTCGAATTTTTGTTGGGTTCAACAAAGGATAACAGTACAATACAAAAATTTGTTTCAAATTGGTCATTTACTAACAATGACATCATACGAAAAACAATATTACAAATTGTATATTTACGTAACAAAGTAATGATTTAAAACCTATCAATAACATTGGTTAGAAAGGCTGACAAATGATTGGTTCAACGACTGCAAAAAAAGTTACCATGCTACTATCATAAAAAGTAAATCCAAAACCTGTACCAGTGGAAATGATTAACCTGTTTTTTCAAAGCGTGCTTTAACATGTACTATGTGTCACATACAATAAACTAAATTTTTGCTGACAATCAATGCTTCGTAAAGCTGGCACATCAACAAAACTGGTTGTGACAGAAAAAGATCATTTAAAATTGTTTTTCTTCAAAAATTTGTGCTTGCTAATTTCTGATACTTTGTTAACTCTTTTTTGAAATTAAATCTAAAAGAAAAGAAGGCATGAACAATGGATTAAGAAAAACTACACATTCATGGATTCTCACAATACGCTGTTATTCATATTTTAAATATAAATAAAAGTTCCTAACCGTACAAAAATTGAGCAACTGTAATCACATAAGGTCCATATATTACACATTACGTGAAACAATTATTGTCACATGCTGTCCACTGAATATAGAAAAATACGGAAAAATGATAAATCAGTGATTAGGGAACCAAAAATTAATGACAAAATATTAGGACATCTACATTATGATGTGTAAGATTCAAACTTGGATTGCTGAATGGTATAATTAAGTTGATGGATGCAATATTACGCATTTGCTTTAACTGGCCTGCAGAGGCGGAGCCAAGGTATTGCTGGGGAGGTCAAGTGACCTCCCCAGGATGTTGGACAAAAAAATTGAAACAAAAAATGCTTTTCAGGTATTGTTCATCTTTCAGATGCAAAGCTCAAAGGAAAATTGAAAACAAAACAAAATAGATTATGGGCATCAATCAGTGTTTTTGCATGTCAGACCAAACTGCTTCAATGTTTATTGTTTTTCAACCCTTATTATTTATAGTATTTCCTTTCCAAAAGTAGTTTTTTCCCCGTCATTTGTTATTTGTTCTCCTTTTTCACACAAAATAAAATGTGTATATATATTTATTTTTAGAAGACTGGCTTCAATCCATGAGGAAAAATGATCATACATGTATTTAATGACCTCACCATTGTTTCTGTCTGGCTCCGCCAGTGCTTGCCTCCTTATCTGCGCAAAACCATAGAAATATTAAAAACAGATTGTGTTTATCAAAAATTAAATTTCAAGTGTAAAAATATCCAGGCATAATGCAACACATATGAAATGCTAATATCCTTTCATAGCACAACTGATGAAGGAAAAATAAATTCATTAAGCAATCGTTTCAAAAAAGTGAAGGTTTTCCTGAGCTATCCAATAGTGGATATGAGTTGCTCGTTATAACCATTGTTGTTGGAAAATAATTGGTCAAAAGCAGTTGGACTCTAACTTGCAAATCATTAAAAATGTCATACACAAAACCTTCGTTGTCGCGTACGTTTATGAAATTGCTTACAGATCCGATAACCTATGCATAGTAAAGATCTGGTATTGAGCAAGGAAACACAAAAATTACAACATTACAGCCTATGTATGTTTAGTGCTATGAAAACTGCATATATTTCATGGAATCTGTAGCCAATTAGGCATGAATTAAATTTTTAAAACAGTATTTGAAATGAATGGCACCCGGTAAGGTATCATCTCAAAAACATGTCTAATTTGACTTATATGTGGAAGGCTTGAATTGCAGCTGGTAGAGAAATAATGAACATGGGTATTTGGGCTGCTGAATGAAATTTACCATATATAAAATAAAGCTAATGCCACTTTCAGTATCTATCTTTTTTTTTGAAAGACCAGTGGAACAAAAAATTTCCAAAAGTAGACTAAACGTGTGAGAGAAAGTTATGAGATAAATGACTTAGGAAGATAAAAATTTAGAGCTAAAACTTAAGGCTATAATAGACCATTGTCCCATATAGCCAAACAGTCCCAAAGATCTTTCATGTTTATACGCTGTTAAGAGATTAAAATAAAGTGTATGGAGGAGTTAGCAGGTCTAGTAGATGGTCAGGTTATATTAAACAATGGAAAACATAATATTAGAACTAGGTAAACTTAGAATATCTTAAGTACTGGAAAACAAATAAAGAAACATGATGTACAATATAGTTGGAAAAAACAAACAATTAATCTTATACGTAGAGAACACCTAGTTCGCGTAGTGAAAACTACCAAACTACCGATGTAATTCGATTATATCCCCAATTTGACTTCATCACTGCGCCAACTGTAGAACGGCTTCGATGAGGACAATTTTGGGAAAGAGTAATCCGTAAAAAAAATGGAGTAATGTAGGGTTTGCAGAACATGGAGAATGAAAAACTTAACATTATCTGAAGTAGTGGAAAATAAATAAAGAAACATGATGCAAAATACAGGTGGAAAAACAAACAATTAATCTTATATGTAAGGGTCACCCAGTTCGAGTAATGAAAACTAACAAATTACCGATGTGATTCGATTAAATCACCAGTTGGACTCCATGACTTCGCTAACCGTAGAAACGCTGTTTCAAATCTCTAGAATATCGCCCGAGATCTCCTTCGAGATCTCGTTTTGGGCTCCTTTCGAAACGAAACAACAAATATCACTGTAAATCTCCTTTCAAATATATCACCCGAGATATTGCGATATCGAAAGCAATATCGACTGAGATGAGATATTGGAATATCATCCAAGATCTTGGCTTTTTTGGTTAAAATTTAAATTTGTGCCTAAACCAGAACAATAACTAAAAAATTCCAAATCTAGCCACGATAATCTCCTGCTACTTTACATTTTGCATGTTAAATGACCATATTGTATGTTCATATATGTTCTACAATGCTTATGATTTTCATATTCGTCTTCTTTTACATACATGTTACCTATGAAATTATGTATTTTATGTTATACTCATGCTGAACTTTTTAGTTTTTTGGATCCTTTTTATGTTTTATGTCTAAAAATGATTCATGTTCATGGATCATATGTTGTAAGCACCGATGTATTTGCATTGTGTTATTTTTCTATTTTAAGAATATAACGATTTAGAGTATGATGATTTTTCGTAAATTAAGAATAATGAAGTAATTTTACGATTCAAATTTTAGTTACTTGTTTTAATAACATTAATAAAATTGTTTTTTAAGAATATTAGTTTTAAATATATCATGTTCACCGAGATTGCTCTGATTTCCGATATGAACTTTCAGACCCGAGATGGAAATCCGAGACGAACCCCCGAATTAGACTCATCTCATCTAAGATCTCCTCCGATACGAGATCAAGCCTCTAAAATCTCCGAGAGGAAACGCGACCGATATCCGAGATTTAAAACCTTGCGTAGAAAAGCTTCTATGAGGACGGTTTTTAGGGAGAGTAGTTGGTAGAAAATCGAATAGAGGAACGTATGGTTTTTAAAGCGTGGAGAACGAATTGAGAGGATGAAGAGAAAGACGGTTTGAGGATCAAAAATCATGGGTTTGGAGAGAAAACAATACTAACCGAGTGAAGTACACGGGTCGCTATATCAAATGTCTAATTTAAAAGGACAGATGTCGCAAAACTAATGATTTGGTTTCTTCTTTCCAGTATAAGTAATACTCCCTCCGGTTCATAATATAAGTCGTTTTGAGAAGTTTTTTGTTTTTCAAAATATAAGACGTTTTCACTCATAATAAATTGTACCTACTTTGTTGACTTGTCATGAAGTACTTCTACTGACTCATGTGAGTAGGCGGCTCCGTAGGAAATCCCAACAACCACTTTTTTGTACTTGGAAATAGAAAAAGTAACTTAATTTTGCATGAAAAAGGAGCCAATCCACCAAAAAGAAACATTTGAATTTTTTCTTAATTCCTGTGCAAATCTCTAAAACGACTTATATTATGAACTGGAGGGAGTAGATTATAAACATTGATGTCAAGAACCAGTAGCTCAAGTGGTCGCATATTAACATCGTAGTTCTGGAGGTCATATATTCATTTCCTGAGACACGAAAACGAGTTCTCTGCTTAAACTAAATATCATTTTGATTCAAACAAGTTTAAAGACCTAGATCTTGATTGCAGCATGACTGAAAGTGTCTTCAGTTTGTAATTTGTTTACCAACTGGGCTATATTTTTTTTATTCCTGATATGATGCAAGTTGATAAAAAATTCTACCATGTATGCTATGTGTCATGTTGACAAAAAACGATAATGGAAAGAGAAGTGCACCATTCCAGCTGACTATCTGAGACACATTCACTCTTTTATACTCAAGTCTTGAAACTGGCGGGAACTGCCCTGCCAATAAAAAACACATGATCAAAATATAAACTCGATTTTCTGAATGAATTGAGTTGTAAAGAGAGTGCAATTTAACATACACGCACACACGTTTTGGATGCACACGACAATGCTATTTGAAAGAATTCGACTGGACATCAGTGTTACTGGAACGTATCAACAAAATGTCAGAAAATTATAAAATGTTAACCTGAAAAGACTGAATATTTTAGTATCGCTAATGTTTTGATACGGAAATTAGAAAATAACAATTAGTCTAGCCAAATAATACTATCTGTTGAAACCAAACGAAGCGAATCTTAACTTCAAATAGCATGCCACTGAGCTCAGATGACCATGGCTGTGAGCATGTTCCTTCTGCTATTGTGGTGCATGAAACCTGTATGTACTCACATATGGACCTATGATATGTGTATTAATAATTTATTCATTCCTTAAACTGGTCAGATTCAATTAGGATATAAACACATAGTTAACTTCTTGATACGTTGCTAGTCTATGTTTGATAATCAGCCACATGTATGAGAACAAATTTAAAGTGTAATATTTATGAGGAAAGTATTAAAATTGAATGTCAAAGTTGTAGGTTGTTAGTAAAATTGCATTTCACTTGAAAGTGTAATTTGTAAAAATAATAACTAGACCTAGGGCATGACTGTATAGTTTGAGCAACCGACACAATATTCTAAGCATATTTGCATCTGGAATATTTAGCTAGCAACTCCTGAAATCAATCATGTGTTAGATCTTTTGCTATTTGCTTGATAGTTAGTATGTTTTTTCTTATAGGAATTTTTGTTGATTTGCAACTTGAAAAACTAGTTTCTCCCTTCTGAGTATTTGACTAGCATTCGTACTTTAAAAGCACCCATCTGTCAAAATTAGATAAATCTGAAAGATTCTAGATAGAATATATTTAGTAGTTCAGTATTCAAATCCAGAACAGCTATTGTTTTTTTATATGACCTTAACTTGCATTACACTGGTATTGAATCACATGACTGTAGAATTTCCCCTGTACTTTTCCACTTTCTTTCAGTATTCACTTAATATTACAACATATTTTCATTTTCATGTTCGAAGTGCCCATAGCTTATGTTAAATCATTCCTGGAAATAGTTGAGAAAATCATTTTCATATTCCAAATAATTACTGATGCTCTCGATTTAGTAGAACAATCACTTTCCTTGGCCTTTCCCATTTAATAATTAATCTTCATCTTCTTTACTCCAGATGTATGCTTTGGAATCTGCATTGTATGAATTTCTAAACATTGTTCAAAATATTATTCTTTATTTCTTTTCGTCTAGATAATTATTGAGCCTTTTATAATTTTGGTGTTCTTCTGACTGTTTCTTTGCATTTTCCATATCAAGCATGTGTTAATCGTGAGTGCAATCAATAAAGTTCCAGTCAAGATAAGTTCTTCAATTTTTTTTCTTATTATTAATTTTGGCACCACAGGCCGTGGTTGGAAGGCCTCTGAGTTGCGCCTCAAATCATGGGATGATCTGCATAAGCTGTGGTATGTTCTTCTCAAAGAAAAGAACATGTTGATGACACAACGCAATATGCTTCATTCTCAAAATCTTCGATTTCCTAATCCAGACCGTATTCCTAAGGTATGCTGTTAAATTTTATGTCAATGTTATACAGATTTCTTGCCAGGGTCTGCACTTGTATTTAATTTCAAAAGTGCATGGAATATTTCTTAACAGCAAAATGTAATGTGAATGCATTGATAGAAAAGGGTTTAGAGAGCATATTACAAAACAAGTTACACATTCAAATTTTACAAAAGCATGCACTTATCAGTCTTCGTGGCGTAAAACAAACCATGCCAGTGCAAGCTGTACTGGAAAAAGCGTCAGCAGTGTATAACACATTTTCTTATGAAAAGCCTGTATGAATTGACTAATTTCCCTGCTTATGTATGCTTATAACCTCCCTCTCTATACCTTGCGATAATGATTCGTTTAACATTACGACCTTTACCGCAAGTCAATTCTCATTCATCGTCATCGCTGCTTATGTATGCATTCTCCATTTGATCCAACCATTCATTCTGATCTTATTTCTGTTTGGTTCTTAGTGGCGCGCGCAACCTTTTCTTCTTTTACTTCACATAGCTTTTCGTCTATTTGATAGCTGGAAGATCTCCGAAATTATAAAAAGCTGGAGGACTTTGTACCATCCATTCAAGTGTGGTTGAATTCTTAGATTAGGTGGAAATACAGTTTTGTTATGTGGAGTGTTTACATACCAGCAGATATTTGTGCAAGGGTTTTCTAGCATTATTGCGATAAGGCTGAATTTTACATCTATGGGCCCTCTATTGCAACAGCGATCCATTTTCTTAATAATTGTACGCTTTACGATCACCTATGTAATGATGGATGATGCAGGTAAGGAAATCGATGGCTAGAATAAAACACGTGCTAACAGAGAGAGCAATTGCGGATCCTGATCCGAGGCGATCTGCTGAAATGAAGAGGATGATTAATGCCTTGTAATCTCGATTAAGGCGATAACTTTCCAAAATTTGATGTTATAATGCGTTTCTTGAATCAATCAATTGGGATACTTGGATTTGTTTGTTTGAAAGCTCTTCATGGTTTTCCCTTCTATCAGTATTTTGTGCGCTTGGCACTTCTTTTACTCTAGAATACTTTCGTTAATGTAAATGTTTAATACTGAAGTGTATTGAGTGAGGTTGGATTGGTTACTGAATTCTTTTCAGATTTAATGTATGTTCTGGAAAATGTGTGTAAAAAGTGTGATGTTCGCATGCATTATAGTGAAAAGTTGCCTTGTATGCCATATTAGAATTTTGTAGTTTAATTCTTTAATTCTCAGTTGATCAAAATTATAGAAAGTAATATGTGATTAATTCTTTAATTGAGTTGAATATCACTACAGGATAATTGATTGTAATAATTTTTATTAATTTGAACTTGAATAAGGTAGAAGTTATAACTGTTGTTTCTTTTAATATTATTGGTGTTATCTCATGTTTAAAGTTAGTTTTGGAACAATGTAGAACTTGATCATTTTGATGAAAGATATTTAAATTATTTTAAATTTAGAAATATGAATTCTAATAATCAAGTTTAAAGCCGTAGGTAGTGATAATGATAATTTTGGAAAATATTTCCTATGATAAAATGCTGATAAAATGGTTAAAATTGTTGTAATATATAAGTGAATATGTTTTGTATTTTTCTGTTTAGTCCTACATCGTGTGATAAGTTTAATCATTAGCTCCAAAGTCTATATATAAAAGTGTTAATGTAATATAAATAGACGACTAATACTCTCTTCCCTTCTCTTCAATGGATTTTTAATATCTTTATTTTATAAAATGTTATCAGCACGATAACTGATTGATCAAATCTTTCACATATATACATGTTTATTTTTTCTCTTTAATGTAGGTTTCAGATATGATAATAGATCTTCAAAACGGTAAGTTATTTTTCTAATCCGATTGATCAAAATTTTCGGATCTTATTATGTTTATTTTATTTCTTTTACATATCATTGTATCGTTGATCTACTTATTCATATCTGGATCCTTTTGTACATCATTTTTTTGTCTTTGTATTTAGATCTTGTTTTGCTATAGATTTCATTTCTTTATTCTGATTTATATGTCCAGAAGAATTTTTTTTATTGTTTCTTGAAAAAACATATATATATATATATATATATATATATATATATATATATATATAAGAATAATAAGAATATAGAAGGTTGTATTAAGTTTAGATCCAATATTGATATTGATTCAGCACATCTAAAGTGAATGGAAATATACTATAAACTTAATTTCTAGCATTTGAATCAGAAGTCGAGAACCTGTCGTTCCTATAATGCTAAAAGCGCGTATCTATCAATAATTAATTTTTAATTTCTTTGTAATAAAGGGCTAGAAGTCCCAAGAAAAAAAAAATTAGAACACTACAAGAAAATGTTTAATTAATAGCAATCCGGATAGCACAAAAACTTGACTTGCTATAGATCGATTATCCTTCATTATCACAAAACATAGTTAGGTTAAACGCTCTCTTTGACATGCTACAAGGCTGAGCTGGAATTTGTTTCGTTTCCCTCCTTCCATACGTTAATTCATTTTTTTTTTCCTTTTCCTAATTCTGATGCGACTCTTAATCCCATTTCACTTCGACTATCCTCTCTCATCTGCACTCCGAATCTCCTTCCCAAATCTCGATCTTATCGTCGCGATTCCTGCTTGCCTACCTACGAATCTCCTCTCCCAGCCTCAAATTGGACCTCGACAAAACATCTCTGAATCGTTCGAGTCCTCCATAAGCTCAAACGGTCGAAGCCGTGAAACGCACGATGTGTGAAAGCAGGTATGTATGGAGTTTGCCGCACCCCTGTGTCGATGACTAGAAACGACAGTAAGCCACACCCCTGTTTTCAAGGTGGATGTTTTGAGAAGGACTGATAAAATTTTGGGTGATGGTACAGTTTTTTGCTGTGGTGGTTACATAGTCGGGGGGAAGTTTGCTTGGTGGCGAAATAGTTGGTGGTTCAGTGCTTGATGGGTGATGGTGCAGTGTTCGATTTGTTGTTTGTGGTGGAGTTTGTCACGATGTGCTTGACAGTTGGTGGTTCGGACTAGGATGGTGGTGAGGCTGCTGCAAATGTGTGAAAGCTGGTATGTATGAAGTTTAGATGGCAGGGTTGTGGTGAGGATTCAATGGATGCTTCTACTGTTATGTTTCTGGTTCTAAAGGTCTTGAGGGTTTGGCTCATTTTTTAGAGCATATGCTATTTTATGCAAGTGAGAAATATCCTACTGAAGATAGTTATTCAAAATACATTTCCGAATTTTGTTGATTCTATGTTCATTATGCTTTTGGACCAGATTTGCACAGTTCTTCATCAAGCCATTGATGACTTCAGATGCAACTACAAGGGAAATAAAGGCTGTCGACTCTGAGAATAATAAGAATTTACTATATGATGCTTGGCGCATGAATCAGCTCCAAAAGCATTTGAGTTCAAAGGATTATCCTTTCCATAAATTTGGCATAGGAAGCTGGCATACCTTGGAAGTAAAGCCAAAATAGAGGAAGACCAATACAAGAGACGAGCTTATCAAATTTTACGTAAATAATTATTCAGCAAATATGATTCACCTTGTTGTATATGCGAAAGATGACGTGGATGCAATTCAGTCCTTGGTTGAAAGCAAATTTGATTTGATTAGGAACATTAGAAGGGATGATTTCAGTTTTCCTGGTCTGCCCTGCTCCTCTGAACATCTTCAGATTATTGTTAAAGTTGTCCCAATAAAGCAAGGCCATACGCTGAGAGTTATGTGGCCAGTCACCCCTGGAATCCGCTATTATAAAGTAGCACCTTGCAGGTATCTTGGTCACCTGATAGGGCATAAAGGAGAAGGATCTCTTTTCTACATTTGGAAATCACTAGGATGGGCTATGAGTTTGGCTGATGGAGAAGATGACTCGAGTCCTGACATCTCTTTTTTTCTCCGTGAACATTGAGCTCACTGCTTCTGGCAATGGGCACGTTAAAGAAATTATTGGATTGTTATTCAAGTACATCAAGCTCTTGAATACTTTTGGGGTTATCAAATGGTTTTTTGATGAGATGTGACGACCACCCATAACTCCTGCACTTAACAAGAGGAATAATGCACTGAAAGATGTGCCAGACAGCTATGGACGATCATCAGGGCATAATAAAACAAGCGAAACATGTCGTATAACTCACAGCGCAGAGGTAAAATATAATAGAACATATAAAATAGACACACAATACTGAAGCAGATTTGAGTAGAAATTTAAACTTCTATATCAGCCTGAAAGAATATCCATACAACAAAGGATTTCATCATAAGAATCTGTATAAATAAGCCTCACTACAATCACTCAGAGAATCATACAACAAACATAACAGCAGAAACAACAACTAGATATGAATAGTAGAAAATTGATACGTAAGCCTCCTGCTCTCATCGATCTGCAACATCATCCACTAAGATCTACTACCTGTGACCTGCTACTCAGTCTGCCCATCCACAACAGGATGAATAGTCCAAGGTAATAAGAGGAAACATAAAACCTAGAGTCAAACAATAGTCTTATTGAGCGATAAACAACTGTCTAACATCATCAATAAAGCATAAGAGAAATAGGTAGATCAATCAACTAATCTACCAACACGTCAGAGAAGAACCCAACCTGCACTACAAGAAAAAGTAGAATAGACATCACAGTTTTAACACCGCTTGCAATCTCAGCCGATGTCAAAATGATTTTTAACATCGTCAAAAAGAAAATTGATGTTGTTGGTTTATCATACATCGTTTTATTAATGAAGCGATGTCTTATATACGCTTTAGAGAAAAAGAAAAATCAGGTCACACATCGTTTTATTAAAGTTGCGATGTCTTATACACACTTTAGAAAAAAAAGAAAAATCAGGCCGCGCCTTAGCAAAATTATTTCTCCCTTAACATTTTGTTTCCCTCCCTTAACCAAACTATTTCCCTCCAGCGCCTTTAGGTAAAATTTTCATCGAACTAAAATTAAAAACAAACCAGAAAATTTTCACTTTTTCCACGCGAATTTTTTCTCTCCCCCCCCCCCAGTCTCTCGAACCCTAATTTCTGAAGCTGCTCTCTCCACTCACACTCAAAGCCCTAATTTGTAACACTGCTTCGTGAAGCTCAAAGCTCTGTTTAAATCTCAAATCGATTAGCTAAAAGCCATAATTTGTGAAGCTCGAAGCTCAAATCTAGGTTTGTAAGTGGTAAGTTGTCATCAAATCTATGTTCTAAAGCATTTTTTGTTCGTATTGCTTTTGGTTTGTAAGTGGTTAAGCTTGGTTTGATATTTCTAATTTATACATGTTCTAAGTAGGTAAGATTGAATTTGGTATTTCTGATTTGTAAGTGATTGAAATGGATAAGTCATGGATTAAAGAAGATAGGGATTCTTTACAATATGAAATTGGTGTTGAAAACTTCTTGATATTCGCTGAAGGAAATTCTAAAAATCCTAAGACAATTCCCTGCCCATGTGGACGTTGTGTTAATTTTTAAAAAATTCTGGTTAAAACAATTAGAGGTCATCTATATGGAAATGGGTTTAGTTTAGGGTATGTTGAGTGGATTTGGCATGGGGAAAAGTCTTCTAGGGGTACCACGTCATCTGTTGGTAGTACGAGTCTTGCTACAAAGCAGACCCCTACTTCGGAAACAATTGATATTTATGAAAAAACCTACAATGATGGGGATTACGTAACGAATCAATCGAGTTCAAGAGGATTATGGTTGATGCTAAACAACCTCTATTTGATGGAAGCGAGTGCACTAAGTTAGAGTCAATGTTGAAGTTTCTATAACTGTAAAGCTAGGTTAGGGATTAGCGACATCGCATTCACTAATTTTATCACTTTTGTTGGTTCTTTCCTACCTAAAGATCATGTGTTGCCTGGTGCTACATATGAAGCGAAGAAAACCTTATCTAATTTAGAACTTGAGTATATAAAATCCAATACATGTCCGAATGATTGCGTATTATACAGGGTATAAATCTTGAGGCCTCTGAGCGTCCCAAGTGCCATATATCTCGCTGGAAAGTTGGAAAAGATGGTAAAGTTAGGATTAATATACCAGCAAAAGTTATGTGGTATTTTCCCATAATTCCCAAATTTAAAAGATTGTTTAAGTCTGAATGCACCGCTAAACTAATGACCTGGCATGCGAACAACCGAATTGAAGATGGCTACATGCATCATCCACCAGATTCTCCTTCTTGGAGAAATATTGATCACAGGTGGCCTGAGTTTGGTAGTGAGCCAAGAAACTTACGCTTAGCATTGGCGGTAGATGGTATAAACCCACATACTAATGGCCTAAGTAATAGGTACAGCTATTGGCAGGTCATGCTAGTAATTTATAATCTATAGCCATGGTTGTGTATGAGGAGGAAGTTTATGATGCTAACGATATTAGTTTTTGGACCGCATGAACCAGGTAATAATATTGACATATATCTTCAACCAAAGATTGATGATTTGAAGAAGTTGTGGGAGGAAGGTGAACCAAATGTATACGACGCGTTTAACAAGTAAAATTTCACTTTAAGAGCAGCTTTAATGTGGATGATAAATGATTTCCCTGCCTATGAAAATTTGTCCGGTTGCGTAAGTATTTAAGTCCCATTAGGAAAATGTGTTACCAAGGTCATCGTCGGTATTTGGATCAAAATCATCCGTATAGGAGGCAAAAGGCATCCTTCAATCGAGAACAAGAGTTCGGATGCGCACCAACACCCCTTTCTGGAGAACAAGTGTTAAGGCAGCAAGAACACTTGAAATTTAAGGTGAAGAAGTCAAATAAGGTAGAATCTGTATGGAAGAAGAAATCAATTTTTTTTGAGTTAGAATATTGGAAGTTTCACCATGTTCGTCACTGTCTTGATGTTAAGCACATCGAGAAAAATATGCGCGATAGTTTGATAGGGACACTATTAAATTTGAAATTTAAGACTAAAGATAGTGTCGTCTCTCGTCTAGATATGGTTGAAATTGGTATAAGGGATGATTTAGCTCCTGTAATTGGAGAAAAGAAAACTACTTACGCCCCTGCCCCTTATACTTTGTCCAAGGCAGATTTTTTTTTATCGTCATTGTCAAATATGAAACTTCCTTATTGACATGCATCAAATATTAAAAAAATGTATGTCATTACCTGATTTAAAGTTTTTATGGGTTGAAGTCCCATGATTGTCACACCCTCCTTCAGTAGTTACTACCAGTTTCAATACGTTATGTACTTCCGAAGAATGTTAGGATTAGTATAATCAGACCGTGCTTTTTCTTCAATTCTCTGTGCAACAAAGTCATAGATGTGTCTAAACTAAACAAGTTGCAATCAGATGTGATATTGACCTTGTGCGAGTTGGAAAAAATATTTCCTACCTCATTTTTCACTGTAATGTTACATCTCACAGTCCATTTGGTTAGAGAATTGCATTTATGTGGACCGGTGTTCTATAGATGGATGTTTCCACTTGAACGGTTCAATAAAATCTTAAAGAGTTATGTACGAAATCGATTTTATCCAGAAGGTTGTATAGCTGAAAGTTATCTCAGAGAAGAATCAATTGAATTTTGCATAGAGTTTCTTAAACATAGTTGTACAACTGCTGGCTTCGGAAGGATGAAGACAAACTTTTTGGTCCATCATCTGCTGCAATAATAAAATTGGTGGAAGAAAAAGAACGAGATGAGACGCATCTACATGTCCTTCTTAACAACAATGAAGTTGAGCCATATATTCTGTAAGTATTATGTAATTGTATAAGTATTTAATTCTTTAAGAATTATCATTTTTTGTATATATATGTGCAGTAATTCTTATATTATGTAATTATATTCAGGATGCAAAAGGAGTATCTGGAAAGGATTTATCGAGGAAATAGAAAGAGTGTTCAGTGGTTGGTGAGAGAACATAATTGACTGTTTGTTAGCGCAAATTAAACGCTAGTTAAACATAAGTTAAATTGTTGGTAAACTCATACAGCAAAAATGAAAAAATAATGGTGGATTATCATTTTCTAGCAAGTTCTTGTTCTGATTATTCCATTTCTCTCCCTCAAATTCTTCATCGTCTCTGATCGATTCAAAGGGCTTTTCGCAGGGATCTTACCCAGATGTGATTAGAAATTCTCCTGTTACTTCTAATTGGAATTCTACTTCGGTTAAAAATTCTTTTCTCAGGAAAAATGCAAGGGACCGATTTTGTTTCAGATGCGGTGAATCTTTTCACTTAGCGAAGGAGTGAAGAAATGGAATTCATTGTTTTTATTATGGAGGCGTGGGTCATCGAAAGTCCAATTGTTCGATGATGTTTAGAGGCAACTCTGTTTTCGATCTCATGCACTTCAACTGTTCGAGGTTATGCCAGAACTTGATTTCGTTATTGGAATTTTATGCTTTGGATTTTTCTAAAAAGGTGAACGATGGGGGTTATTTGTTGTTGCCATTGGGATGGCATTTGGAGGGTCATGTTGATGGGATTTTGTGGAGTAAAAGGGATATTAATGTCGATGTGTTTCCTCCTTTGCCTCGACCGTTGAAAAGAAAGGATCACGCTGTCTTTTTTAGCCTTAATTTTTTGAAATTGCGTAGGTTATATGCTGACTCATCTTCAAGAAATAAGAGGAAAGTCCTTTTGTTATTGGAAGGAATTCTGAAGCATTTTGATGTTCTTAACACAATTATAAATTGTGATCGTGATTCTGTGGCCTTCCTGGAACAGTCTGAATGTGATATGGTTCTTCTAAATTGAGGGCTGGGGTGCATTCTATTCATTTGAGTGCTAAGATCCAAGAGGAGAAGGATCATGTTGTTGAGATGAGTTTGGTTGACGATGTTGTGATTTTTCTTGAAGATGATATGGTGGGTTCTGATGGGTTATTTAGGACTATACAGCGTTCAGATCCGATGATATTTAACCCTGCTGTTCAGTTGTGTTTGGGTTCATTTGAAGGATTACGGCTTCTTGATTGTCTGACCAACAATAATGGGAGGGTCAAGGACGTGATGACAGGTGATGATCCGGTTGATATGAAAGGTTATGATGTTGTTGGTTATTCTGAGGGTTCTTCTTCTAGATTATGCATGGAGGAGGAGTTAGATTGATTTGTGGCTGAGGATGTTGAATTGTCGAATAGTTTTGGGTTGTTGGAAAATTATGATGAGAAGGTGGTCACAAGGAAGGAGGGGTTAGGCGGTAATGCAACGGATCAGATGGGTCATTTTCTGTGGTCTTCTACATTGAAGAGGAAAGGATTTAATGTGGGAAGATTTAATCTTGGTAGAGTTGGCAAAATGAAGGTGAAGAGTTCTGGTAGCCTCAAGCAATGTAAGCTATCAACATGTCCTTGTGTTAGCGTAGGCACGGGGGATAGTTTACATGTTGTTGCTTCTAGAGTTGATGTGCTTAGGGGGGACAGTCAGTTTTATGGTAATTTTGTGTCTGGTAGCAATTAGTTGGGTGGTGGAGATTGTAATGCTCCAGGTTGTGTTGTTGATTTGGTGGAGACTGGCCAGACTGTTTCAGTACAACGATCCGCGGACAAGGTTTTTGTTCAAAATTCTAGGAAGTGCCATGCAGGTTTGGGTTTGAGGCGAGATACTAACATTGTTGCTAGTATATGTTCGGTCTTGAGAGACAAGGTTGATTTCTATACTGGTTTTGAGGCTGTTCACTTTCATATGGGTGTTAGAGATAGCCTTTCTTCAGGTTGTACTGTTGTGGATCGTGATAGGAGTAGTATGGTGTATAGGTTGTTAACATTGTTAGAGGTCGTGGCTTTGATATTGAGCTGTGTGCTTTGGTGGATGTTCACGTGAGTGATGTTGGGGGTGATGCCAAGTTTTTGGTTGTGAAGTCAGAATGCTCTTTGGTCTTGGAGGTGGAAGGAGTGAGATTCTATTCTTTATTCTTAAGGCCTTGTTTTTTTTGTTTTCCAATCGTCGTGTGAGTTGACTGTTTTGACGATAGGGGCTCTTAGTCAGCTTTGTGCTTCGACTAGGGGTGATGTGCAAGAAGTTAGTTGTGAGTATACTTCGACTAGAGATGTGTCTTCTTCTGTGTCCAGGAGGAGGAGGTGTAGGAGAGCAACTCCCAATTTCGGATTGGTTCATCGCAGTGCGAGGATTAGAGCTAGCTTCTCTTCTTGCCATATTAGATCCCCGAGCTCGAGTGCTAGTAGTAGCAATTCGGGTTCGGGCTCAGGTATGATTCCTGTTTTTCGTAGTGATTATACTCCTTTTGCTCTGGGTAGTCTTTCTACTGATCAGTTATTTCAGCTTGCTAGTGATACTGCATTCATTTTTACTGACGTTGAGTTAGATGCAGAGTATATTAGGAGTAGGGAAGTAGAGAGGGTTAATTATCTTAGATGTTGAGGATTGTTAGCTGTAATATTAGAGGTCTCAATAACCCTAAAAAATGTAATAAGGTTAGGGCTTTCTTTAGAGATTTTCATATAGATATTGCTTTGCTCCAGGAAACTAAGATTGAGAACCCTGATATTACTTTTTATATGAGGTTAGGAGGGTCTCACTTTCGTGATTGGGCGTGTCTTCCGGCCTGTGGGAGTGCTGGGGGACTTATGATTGGTTGGAAAGATAATCAATATAGGCTTTTTCAAGAGATTCCTAAATTATTCTCGTTGCACATCATTTTAACCTCTCTTATTGATGATTCTTTATTAGGCATTTCCAATGTCTATGGTCCTCATACAAAATTAGAAAAGAGACCCTTGTGGGTTGAATGTTCATATTTTAGAAATCTTGTCCCCAATCAATGGATTGGGGGGGGGGGGGTGATTTCAATGTCACTAGATTTCTGGGGGAGAGATCGCCTCGAGAGGGTGATTTCTCTAATGTAGAAGAATTCAATGATACCATTTTAGATAATAATTTGATTGAGATTCCTTTATATAATAGATCGTTCACTTGGTCTAATGTAAGAGATAGTCCTTCTTTTGCTCTATTAGATAGATTTTTTTATTAGTTCTGATATGGAAGATAGATTCTCTATTTGTAGAGTTAAGGGTTTACCTTTTCTTTATTCTGACCATTGTCCTATCATTCTTTCTTGTGATTCGAATATTTCTATTAGTAACGGTTTCAAATTTGAGATGATGTGGTTATTGGATTCTAGTTTTATTAATCTGGTTTCTGTCAAGTGGAATTATTTGTTTTATTTTAACATTTTGTATAGGGGTAATTCTACGAAGATTTTTGTTGCGAAGTTAGGTAAGTTGATATTTTTTCATAAACGTTGGAATAAGTATATTTTTGGTAGTGTTAGAATTAGGAAAGATAAGATTATGTGTGAGATGTTAGATTTAGACAAGCTTAGTAAGACTAGGAGTCATAACTCCATTGAGAAGGATAGACTTTGCAACCTTAGGAATGATCTCAAGCTAATTTTAGATAAAGAAGAGATCATGTGGAAGCAAAGGGCCCGAGTTCAATGGATTAAGGAGGGGGATAATAACACGAAGTTTTTTTCATAGTGTGGCTAATAAGAGGAGGCGGGATAATTTGATTCATTTTATTTTTATTAATGAGGTGGAAGTGACCGTTCAGAGAGAGTTAAATGAGGCTTTTACTAGTTATTATAAGCAGATTTTGGAACTAGGATCAAGAGAAGGATTAATGTTAGGTGGAACGACATTTATCTGCCTGACTCTAAGGTTGAGTTAGTAGATTTAGGTGAGCCTTTTTCTGAACGGGAGATTTGGAAGGCTATTTGTTATATACCTAGTAACAAAGCTCCTGGGCCTGATGGTTTTTTTTCTTTTTTATAAACAGTTTTGGGAGATTCTGAAATTTGATATTATTAACCTTTTTAATGATTTTTATAGTGGGGATTTACGATTAGGGAGTTTTAACTTTGCTAATGTTATCCTTATTCATAAGAGAGTGGGTGCTAACTCTCTTAAGGATTTTTGGCCTATTTCTTTAATCAATTGTTCCGTCAAGATTATTTCTTAAGTCCTGGGTAATAGGCTTAGCATTAAGATGAACAGACTTATTGATTGCTCCTAAACAGCCTTTATAAAGGGCAAAAACATAGTGGACGGAGTGGCCGCTGTGTAGGAGTATATTAATGTCTGTTGTAAAAATAATTTTTCTTGTGCCATTTTGAAGTTAAACTTTGAGAAAGCGTTTGATTCTATTGATTGGGATTTTATCTGTGAGTTATGTCTACCTAGGGGTTTTAGGTTCAGATGGGTTAATTGGATCATGCTTTTGCTTGGGTCTGGTTGCTCTAATATTGTTGTTAATGGGGTTGTGGGAAAGAAGATTCAATCTAAGAGAGGTCTTAGATAAGGTGATCCCCTATCACCTCTTCTTTTTAATTTAGCAGCTGACGTTTTCACTAGAATTGTCAAGAGAGCTGTTAGATTAGGGGTTTTAGGTTGTATTGGTAATGAGGATTTTAATAATGAATTATCTATTCTCCAATTTGCAGATGATACATTATTATTTTCCTCTCATTTGCCCAAGCACATTATTGCTCTGAAGTTTATTCTTTATTGTTTTGAGTTGTTTTCTTGTCTCAGAATCAATTTTGACAAGAGTGCATTAATGGTTCTTAATGATCACGATAACGTCAAGTCCTTGGTTGCTGGTACCTTGAACTGTTCTGTTATGCAATTTCTTTTTGATTACTTAGGGTTTAGGATTAGACCTTCGAAGCTTAAGAAGGTTGGTTGGTTAGTTATTATTGATAAGATCAATAATAGATTATCGAGTTGGAATAATAGATTTCTGTCTAGAACTAGTAGATTAGTACTTGTTAATTCAGTGTTGTCTGCTATTCCTACTTATTAGATGGCTGTTCATCGATTTCCTCAATGGGTTATTGAGAAAATTGACAGAATCAGGCGGATTTTTTTTGGAGTGGTGATCCTATTTGTAGAAGGTATAAATGCTTAGTTAACTGGGAGATGTGTTGTAAACCCAAAAAAGATAGGGGCCTAGGGATCATTAATTTATATAATTTTAATTCTGAAAGTGTGTGTGTACTTGCCAAGTAATATAGTACACTCGGATCGTGTAATATGGGATAACACACAACTCTTTGTCTAACACAATAGTTATGAAAATAAATATGAAATAGAATAAGATCTCATAGAAGCAGTGTCTCAGATAAGTAAATGAAGTAAAAATGGAAAAATCACACCAGGGATTTTTATACTGGTTAGGAGCACCGTCCTACGTCCAGTCCCAGACTTCCTTCTGGAATTTCACTAACGATCTCCTCACTTCACCCGGAGGACCAGGTATACAACACCCGAGCATCCGAATGGGATTTCACGCCTCTAATCACACGAGGACTTCAACACGTGCCTGATCACACACAGGACTTAAACTAATACAATGGTTTTGACTTCTACTTTGTGTTCTTGATTCAACACGGATAGTCAACAGTTTGAGTACAATCTTCCTATAATCTGATCCTCGAGTATATACTTTGAATGCGTAGATTTAAGGAAGTAGAATGCTTATTGAATCAAATGATATTAAATTGATTCAAGAATTCAACAAGTATTTAAATTTGGAGAGCTTTTGTTTTGCAAAGAGTATGAAAATGCAATTCAGAAATTAGAGAGAATATAGAATGATTTCGTGATTGTAAAACAAGTTTGAAATTGTTTATATAATAGTAGAAAGGTAGTAATTCTTCATGAAGAGTTTCTATAAAAGATTATGTCCATTTCCTTTGATTATTGAATAGAAATCTCTTCACAAATAGAAGCAACCTTTCAGAAAAAGCTTGCTGTTTGAAAATGGTCGACTGGTGAATTTCAACCGCTCGACTGGTTAAATTTTAAAAAACCCAGAAAAATAGCCGTTATGTGCAAAAATACACAGACCCGTCGACTGGTCCGTATTCACCGGTCGACTGGTTCGGGTGAGAAAAGTTTTGTTTCCAAAATAGAAACGTGAACGGTCGACTGGTGGTATTTTGGGCAGTCGACCGTTTTATTGCTGTGGACCAGAGAACCTCGGTCCACAGTCTAGATCACTCTGCACTCTTTCCCAGTCGGAGCCTGGACCGTTTGGGCTTTTTCTGTGACTTTTCAATTCCTCAGATATATAGATTCCAGCAACGAAGATATGATATTAGTATTTTCAAAAGAAAATTTGGTAGTTTTTACGATATCAATTTTCTTATTGAATTCAGAATTCTCCCTTTTTAAGGTTTCATTCTCATTTTTAAGATCAAAAACTTGAGATTCTGAATTATCTAAAGAAGATTTTAATTTTTCAGAACTTTCTTTTGAGTCAGAAATTTCATTTTGCAAAATATTACTATTCACCTTTAAAAGCTCACATTCTTTAGATAATTCTAAATTCTTTTCATTTAGAGCTCCATTCTCTTTTTCAAGAGATGAAATTAAAGAACTAGAATTATTTAAAGAATCTTCTAATGATTTATTTCTATTTTGCAAAAGATCGATTTCCTTTAAAAGAATATTGTTTTTATCTTCTAATCGCTCATTTTCTTTTTGAAGGAAATCTTTTTGAGAAACAAGCTCTTCTAAGGTATTTTCAAAACATTTGGCTTGTTTTACCAAACGATTGTTTTCTTCTTTTAATTTGTAATTTTCTTGCTCGTAATTTTTTGACATAGCTAAAATGACTGTATTGAGTTTCAATAATTTTTCATGGTCTAACAAAAGATCTTTATATAATGAATCTATACAAATCGATTGTGATCTGACTTTAGCCATGAGACACTTGTTTTAATTTGGCGTTTTAGAGATCGTAACAACATGCTAGAACAAATGGCTATAAAGAAATCTACTCAGGGAATTAGAAAATGGAAGAGCAACAAAGAAGAATCAGGAGAGCAAGGAAACAAGTGTCTCATGGCTAAAGTCAGATCACAATCGGTATGAACAGATTCATTATATAAAGATCTTTTGTTAGACCATGAAAAATTATTGAAACTCAATACAGTCATTTTAGCTATGTCAAAAAATTACGAGCAAGAAAATTCCAAATTAAAAGAAGAAAACAATCGTTTGGTAAAACAAGCCAAATGTTTTGAAAATACCTTAGAAGAGCTTGTTTCTCAAAAAGATTTCCTTCAAAAAGAAAATGAGTGATTAGAAGATAAAAACAATATTCTTTTAAAGGAAATCGATCTTTTGCAAAATAGAAATAAATCATTAGAAGATTCTTTAAATAATTCTAGTTCTTTAATTTCGTCTCTTGAAAAAGAGAATGGAGCTCTAACTGAAAAGAATTTAGAATTATCTAAAGAATGTGAGCTTTTAAAGGTGAATATTAATATTTTGCAAAATGAAATTTCCGACTCAAAAGAAAGTCCTGAAAAATTACAATTTTCTTTAGATAATTCAGAATCTCAAGTTTTTGATCTTAAAAATGAGAATGAAACCTTAAAAAGGGAGAATTCTGAATTCAATAAGGAAATTGATATCATAAAAACTACCAAAATTTCTTTTGAAAATACCAATCACGACTTTGGAGTAAAATTTGAAATTTGTACAAATAAGTTCGCAAAATTTAATAAAGGTCAAAATGATTTAAATATGATTTTATCTAGATCTCGACCTTTACACGATAAAAGTGGTATAGGATAAAACCAATCATAGAAATAGTACTAGATATGCTTTTATTTACAATAAGAATATCACTACTAGTACTAATGCTCATCCAAGACCCAATTATTATAGAAATTTGAATACTTCTATGACTAGCGGTATTTATAATAAATATAGAAGTACGAAAAGGAATATCACAAGAAATTACTTAAGTATTTGGGTTCCTGTAAGTTGGAAAAACAAAGAAAAATATATCGCTGATTATTTTGATTCAGTAGTTAATAATGAAAATTTTATCTTTAAAGGTTCCATTAAACCCTCTTGGGTATGGTTACCTTCCATCTAACCCATGGACCCAGAATAAAGCAAGTGGGTACCAAACTATATATGTTATATTTTTTGTAGGTACACCACAGCAAAAAGAAGGTTATTCTATATCTCCTAAAGGTGCTATAATTACTTGTATTATCTACTACTCTCAATTACTGTGCTTATTATGGTATTTATTCTTTTTAATCGATGACAAAGGGGGAGAAATATTTTCTCTTATGATTATTCATATCATTCATGTTACATATACTATCATTTAAAATTATGTGCTTAACATGGTAATAGTATATGTGTGCTAACATTTGTTAGTTCAGGAATCAAAAGGTAAGATTATTTATATTATGAACTAACAAATGTTGCAGAAATTCAGGGGGAGCTTTATATTTAGAGGGAGAAAATCCAAGGTGTTGTCATCAATCAAAAAGGGAGAGAATGTTGAGACAAGATTTTGATCGATGCCAACATATAAAGGTGCAATGAAGATCATTTCATAGAGATAAGGTTTTTTACTTTGAGTCATGTTAGAAATATGTTGAAATCTATCCTCAAAGTATAACACGAATGCACAAAACAATATCATATCTTCGTTGCTGAAATATGTATATTTGAGGAATTGAAAAGTCACAGAAAAAGCCCAAACGGTCCAGGATCCGACCGGGAAAGAGTGCAGAGTGATCTAGACTGTGGACCGAGATCCTCTGGTCCACAACAATAAAACGGTCGATCGCCCGATAAACCACCAGTCGATCGAAAATGTTTCTGTTTGGAAACAAAAACATTTCTCAGATTAACCAGTCGACGAGTTGAAAATAACCAGTCGACCAGTTTATGTGTTTTTGCACATAACGACTATTTTTCTGGAATTTTCAATTTTAATTAAATTCAACCAGTCGACCGGTTGAAATTCACCAGTCGACGTTTTCAAACAGCAAGCTTTTTCTGAAAGGTTGCTTCTATTTGTGAAGAGATTTCTATTCAATAATCAAAGGAAATGGACATAACTTTTTATAGAAACTCTTCATGAAGAATTACTACCTTTCTACTATTATATAAACAGCTTCAAACTTGTTTTACAATCACAAGAAATCATTCTATATTCTCTTTAATTTCTGAATTGCATTTTCATATTCTTTGCAAAACAAAAGCTCTCCAAATTTCAAATACTTGTTGAGTCCTTGAATCAATTTAATATCATTTGATTCAACAAGCATTCTACTTCCTTAAATCTATGCATTCAAAGTATATACTTGAGGATAAGATTATAGGAAGGGTGTACTACAAGTGACTAGTCCGTGTATTGAAGACACAATATATAGTCAATCATCAACTACTTTGTATTGAAATTCCGATAAGCCTATAGCCGTTCAAATCAGGTCGGTAAGCTTGTGGCCCGTGAAATCAAGTGGGTAAGCTTATGACCCGAGAAATCAAGTGGGTAAGCTTGTAGCCCGTGAAATCAAGTGGTGTATAGTGAACCTGTTCCTCTGGGTGAAGTGAGGTGGTTGACTAGTGAAAATCCAGAGAGAGGTCTGGGACTGGACGTAGGACGGTGCTCCGAACCAGTATAAAAAGCCTTGGTGTGATTTTTCCTTTTTACTGCATTTACTATTATACAATTCTGTGATTATCTATTACTTCATATTCAAATATTGTTTGCCATATTACACGATCCGTGTGTGTGAATATCACTAGAAATTACTTAAGTATTTGGGTTCCTATAAGTTGGAAAAACAGAGAAAAATATATCGATGATTATTTTGATTCAGTAGTTAATAATGAAAATTTTATCTTTAAAGGTTCCATTAAACCCTCCTGGGTATGGTTACCTTCCATTTAACCAATGGACCCAAAACAAAGCAAGTGGGTACCAAACTATATATCTTATATTTTTTGCAGGTACACCACAGCAAAAAGAAGGTTATTCTATATCTCCTAAAGGTGCTATAATTATTTGTATTCTCTAATACTCTCGATTACTGTGCTTATTATGGTATTTATTCTTTTTAATCGATGACAAAGGGGGAGAAATATTTTCTCTTATGATTATTCATATCATTCATGTTACATATACTATCATTTAAAATTATGTGCTTAACATGGTAATAGTATATGTGTGCTAACATTTGTTAGTGCAGGAATCAAAAGGTAAGATTATTTATATTATGAACTAACAAATGTTGCAGAAATTCAAGGGGAGCTTTATATTTAGAGGGAGAAAATCCAAGGTGTTGTCATCAATCAAAAAGGGGGAGAATGTTGAGACAAGATTTTGATCGATGCTAACATATAAATGTGCAATGAAAATCATTTCATAAAGATAAGGTTTTTTACTTTGAGTCGTGTTAGAAATATGTTAAAATCTATCCTCAAAGTATAACACGAATGCACAAAACAATATCATATCTTCGTTGCTGAAATCTGTATATTTGAGGAATTGAAAAGTCACAGAAAAAGCCCAAACGGTCCAGGCTCCAACCGGAAAAGAGCGCAGAGTGATCTAGACTGTGGACCGAGGTCCTCTGGTCCACAACAATAAAACGGTCGATCGCCCAATAAACCACCTGTCGACCAAAAATGTTTCTGTTTGGAAACAAAAACATTTCTCAGATCAACCAGTCGACCGGTTGAAAATAACCAGTCGACCGGTTTATGTGTTTTTGCACATAATGGCTATTTTTTGGAATAACTTAGAAATTTGTTAGTAGAAATCCCATTATGGAAGAAGCCATCTCCAACTGTCTTGATTAACTGTGATAATCAAGCAACGATATATAATATTTCTAATAAAACTTATAATGGAAAGTCTAGACATGTGAGTCTAAGACATCACATGGTGAGATAGTTACTGAAAGTGGAGTTATAACTGTTGACTACATAGAAACGAAGAAAAACTTGGTTGACCCACTTATTAAGAGTCTTCCAAAGGCAATGGTTTCTATAAAGTCTAAAGAAATGGGACTAAGGTCTGTGAATGAATATTGATCATCCTTAACAAAAACCCAACTTGTGTCTTGAAAAGGATAGACAAAGTTCAATGGGTACCAACAAGTTAAGGAAATGATTATGGAACACTAAATCAATAATCCCGTAATGTTTAGTGTTGGTTTCTGCATGAACAAATGATGGATAAATATCCTTAATAAGTCTAGAAACCCTAAAAGGTGTCTCGCAGAAACACCTTAAGTGATTTACCTATATGAGTATGGAAATCAGGCCATTTCGTAGAAAAGTAAGACCGCTTTCTAAGTAGACTCATGAACCAGGATTTAAGCACATGGCCATTAACGTGCTGAGCAATACAGAACACTCTAACTAAGGAATACAACATGTGTGATTGTTCCGGTTCTATCATTAAGGAATACTTGGTTCAAGATTAGTTCACCATAGAATCTCGATAGAACTTTGAATGATTTACTCTAAGTAAATGTTCAAATCCAAAAGATACTTTTATTTATGTGTTGTATCCGCGATGATGCAAAACTTGATCTTAGAACTATATAGGATTGATCCCACTTGGGTATGTAGGAAGTCACACTAGTGATTCAGCCGTCCACTTTATTTATTTTCTTATTTTGAAAATTGGGGGAGATTGTTGTAAAATTTTCAAAACAAATGATTTGGGTTTGGGTATTATTTGAAGAGAATGAAGAATAAAAGGAAGAAGGAATGGGCAAATATGTTTTGTCCCACATCATGGAAAATACAAAGGGTTTCCTCTATATATGTAAAGACATGATGTATAATAACAAAAGGAAGAAGAGAAGGAGAGATAAGGCAATAGGCCTTGAGCATGAACTTGGCATAGATAAGGCTGTTTAAATATGTAATGCTTCTGAGGCGTTACAAATACTACAAGTACGTTGCAGATTCATCTTATTCTTCTTCTCTTTGTTCTCTACTATCTTTGCATCATCAGAAAACTAAATCTAGTGTGTTCTTGGTCGGATCAAAGTCGTACAAACTTTGAATCTGATAATGCTGTTTCAAGGCTTCATTAAATCCCGAAGTCAATAGTTCGATAACCCTTTTGTACCTGGTGGGTTGAACTGTAGGATCTAAATTAACCCTAGAGGGGGGGGGGGGGGTGAATAGGGTTTATCGCAGATTTTTGCAGAATAATTAAATAAAAACAGCACAGATAATAATCAGAATAAATGCGGAAAATAAATAACACACGGATATACCCAGCTTCGGCAAAACCCTGCCTACTGCTGCATTCCCCAAGGTTTCTACTAGGAGTTAAAACAATCTCTACGCTTACAATCCCCTGTAAACTCGCGACACTCGCTCCCAACTGTTCTTAACCCTACGCTCAAAACCCTGCACTGGTTTTTATCCCCAAAACCAGATTTCCCCGAATTACAAACCCTGTAATTCGTCTCCCTAGTTTTAGAGACAAACTAGAAAACTGTAGACTGATTACAAATTGAAACGAAAGACGAAACAAATTTAAAAAACAATTTAAAAAGCCTTTAGGAGTTAAAATAAATGGGTCATCCTCTTCCAAATAAAACTTGGCCGGCCACTTTTGTTATTGCTTCACCACTTTATTTTGTTTGGCTCGATCTTCTTGTCTCTGTAAAAATGGCGGCCTAGGGTTTGCGATCTAGGGTTTCCTTCTTGCGATCTAGGGTTCCCTTCTGGAATCCGATTCTCTGCAAAATGATTGATCGTACTCTTGCTCTGATGTTTGCCGATGTTGGTCTCGTGCTCTGATGGTTTTCTGGTTCTTCGATTTGCAGATTCACTCGATCCAGATCCAAGTGAATATTGGTATGATTTTTCCACTTCTAATTTTTCTTTGATTGCGTTGAAACTTGGATACCCTTCTGCCGATGATGATTGGTGTATATTTATAGGGTTTTAAAAGTCCTAAAATTTCTCTGATTTCGTAGTTGATTTGGTTATGATATATTCATGAATTTTTGGGCTTTGAAATCTTCTGAAACTCTGGAGTTTTCGTCAGCTTTACATCTGAACGTATATTGCGTAAATTTTGATCTTTGGCTTTGAATTAGCGTGATTTCTGGAATTTGAAATCTTCAAAACTTGCGTGAGAAACTTGCATTTGATTTTGAATTTCTCCATGCTTAAACGAAACCGAATATTTTGCGAGATAAATTCTGGAAATTTTTGATATTGCGAGATTACTTGAATTCTTTCTTGCCCCGTATGCTTTTGGAACTTTGAATTGGTCTTGAATTCTTGAGCATGCAACAAATACTGTGCTTGACATTTACCCCTGTATACTTGACTTTTGAACTGATGTTTTTCTTTGATAAGAACATAAACTATGCTCGAACTTGTTATGCAATTCAACTCCATGCATTTGTATAGGACCAATTTATATATCCGTTTGTCTTCATGCCGCACCACCATTTCTTTTTGACCAAACTTGTGTTATTTGTCATGCTCCCTTGTGTTGTATGTTGCATTGAATATTGACTGCTCCATTTCTATTTGTATTGTTGACCTTTTTCTGTCAAGTACGTGACACTAACTCTTGTACTTGTCTTTGGGCTGCTTTGAATCTTGCTTGTCCCTTGGTTGTGCTTGTGCACATAGTTCTTATTTTAGTTAATCCGTATATGCTTATGCTTCATCTAATTGAGCTTCAGTCACCATGTACTTGAACATGCACCTGTATATGCTTCTGCATTGCTATAACCTGGAATTTGATCATTTATTTGGTTAGTTCATGATGTCTCGTTTGCAGTCCTCTTGTTGTTGGTTGATGCTCGGGTAGTTTGTTGCCATTTCCTGTATGGATACATTGAACCTTTAATACTTCTGCTTGCTCGAACACTGGTAATACTTGTATTCGAGCTACTGTACTTTTGTCTTGAGTTATTTTCATATTTGATTTGGTCATTGAATTTGGTTTTAACTGATAAGAGCAGTTTCAATCTTGATCTTCCCTTAGGATGCTTGCACTGCTTGCCATGATTTCTGGTTGCATCTGTTGTATTGATACTTGTTGTTTTGAACATGTATGTTGAGTCTCGCCGAAGCATTAGTTAACTTGAACCTGTTTTGTTGTTGTGTCCTTTACTATCATGTATCACCAATGCATCACACTCTCATATAAGATGATTTGCTTCACCATGTCATGCTGAAATAAATTTGCCATTCCATGTATTGCTAGTCTGAACTCTTGCTTGTTTGCCATGCTGAAAACATGCTTTCCATGCTGTACTACTGATCTCGGCCATTTGTCCATTTGAATCATGCTGAGATGAACCCATGCTCCAATGCTTGACCCACCTGTATATTTGTTAATGTCTTGCATAATGGACCATTGTTGTGTCATGTTGCATCGGCCATTCATGTTGTACTTGTCCATTGAATTGATACTGTACTTGTGCTTTTGCTAAATAATATTTTTTTTAAATGATAAAGACAGTTTTTGCCTTGATTTGCACTTTTGGCTCGACCATTTGCACACTGATTTGCACTGAGTCGAGAAGGTCCACGTGGCTACTCCTCAGTTGCACACTGATTGGCGAGGCAGTGCACACGTGTATACACGTGTGTACATGCAGCCATCAGACGAGTTTTTCTGTCCCTGCATATCAGACCAAGTCTAGAAAAAATGATGAGAAACACACCGTAAATCTGAGGCAAATAAAATTTAAAAATAAATTTTTATTTGCTTTTATTTAATTTTATTTTTGTTGCAGTCTACTGTGTGTGTTCTTCTGTATGTGACAGGTATGAAGATGGACTGACTGAAAGCTGTGAAGACAGAAGACTGAAGATGAAGACAAGAACAACGTTAGTGTGTGTATATGTAAGAAACAGTGTTTGTACAACTGAAAGAATATGTAATGAGGAATTTCTGTATTGATTATTGACATGAATAAAAATTGTACCACTATTTGTAATAAACAGATTTGATTGAAATAAAATATTATTTTTGTTGTTCAATTCAATCTATCTATTTTTATTTTGTTTGAACCTTTTAATAGTACAATGTCTGTGATGTGTTAAATGTGTCATGACAAAAATATTCAAAAATATTTGAATGTGCAAATAGTGGAGTGTTGTATATGTACTATTTCAAATGTTGAAAATAAAATATTTATTCGAATAAAAACACTGTTTGGATATTCAATTCTGTATAGTAGTGTTCTATTCAATAAATATTTATTTCTGTGTGTAAAATATAGAATAGTACTATTTACAAACACATTTTTAATATATATATATATATATGTTTGTTATCATCAAACAAAAATCACACTGTTATACTCAACAATCTCCCCCTTTTGATGATGACAAACAAATAAAAGATTTTGAATGTGTTTGAACGTGAAATATATTACTCCCCCTATTTGTTTGCTCCCCCTACAACTGAACTTCCCCTATATATGATACTCATCAGTCAAAATCTTGACAACTCTCCCCTTTTGTTATCATCAAAAGGATCATAGAAATCGAAACAATGATGAATATGGACTAAAAATATAAATTCAAATCAAGAGAGAGAATATATATCGTAAAACCCATTTAATCAAACAAAATCATAATAATCTTTAAATCAGAAGCAAATTTCACTTTCAGAATGAATGGATTTACGATGGATTTTATCGAATGAGGAGAGTTCAATAAAAATTGAATATTTGAATATGAATTTTAAGGATTTTAAATATGCAAAAAAAAAGTTTTAAGCACTTTCTAACCACGCATAGCCCAAAGATCATTTAAATGGGGTTAGTAGTAACTTAACTTTATCCTCTCTAATGAGTTCCATCCATGCACAGCCCGAAGGCCTTTTAAGTGAGAATGGAAGCACATAGAAATTAAGGTAATTCACCCACGCATAACCGCGAGGATTTTTAAATGGGAGTGAATACCAAGGATAAATTATTTTTTTATTTTTTTTAATTTTTTTAATTTCAAGAATAATTAGAACTCCCCAAATTAAATAAAACCATGATGAATGACAGAAATATGGTAGATATAGAAGATGGTCGTGAAATAAGCTCTGATTTAAAAAATATTATAAAATCTGTCCAATCATCATGAGATTTAAAATAATATCTCCTCTAGTTATGAATTATACCACAGTCACAACTCATCACAGTTTCATAAATCTATCAATAATTTTGATGAGTCCCAAAACGGTTCAAATTAATCAATAATTTCAATTTTTGAATAAATAATCAAAAATAATTTTAAAATTGAAAATATCAATTTCAAGAGGAGTTTTTTGAGAATATCAATGGAAGTTTGAAAATCAGTTTCAAAAATCAATCAATAGAATATGAAATTATCTAATTTTTCTAATGCTGATTGTTCCTAGACAATTTTGAATCAACTTATATATTTAATTCAAATTGTCTATGGAATTTTAAAGATATTTAATTATTGATTTTTCAACTCATCGTCCAATCACTAAATCACATCAATTTCCTTATCAGAGCAGCACAAGATCATTTTCGAAGCAAGAATCATGAGTGAAATTTTCAGAGAATTTTTAGACAAACACAAGAAATATTCAGCGATCAAATCTAAGATAATTATTTGAAATCACAAAAAAAAAATCAATTTTTTTTTTATAATCCAAGAATTTCAACAATCCATAACGAATTATTTCAAAAACAGCCAAGTAAAACTAAACTAAAAGGAATAAAAGTACGAGTTTAGAGATCATACCTGACTTACCATAATCAACGTGATGCAATGAATCTCCAACTCTGAATCTATGGCTAAGGAACTCCAAATAATTCGTTATATGAATCAACTTGAATTTTATCTCACTTAAGCACAGTTGTTCCTTAGCCTCCTACAATACCTAAATGTTTATATGATTGAGTGGTCTAACAAAAGTTGTTTTACCACTCTTATCTTCGTTTACACGTTTTGGTACCCAAACCCATTTATATAACAATCCATTACTATTCACTAGCGTACCCTTTGGAACCCAAATTTGTTTAGATTTGCTTAAATTTATTTTGTTAAATTTTGGAATCCAAACAGATTTAAATGAATTGTTTTTAAACGAGTTATCAATTTGTTTATGATTTAAAAACCCTTTGAAATTATTAAATTTCAAAAATTCAATTTGATTGTTTTCAAAGCCAATTAAAGGATTTTTAAAATCATTAAAATTTTGTTTTTTAACTTGATCAGATTCAAATCCAAGTCCCTTTTTATTCTGAACAAAAAATTGATTTTTTAACAACATATTCAACGATTTCTCTCCTTTAGAAAATTTAGTCAAAGCTGACTCAAGTCGTTGAATTTTAAATTTAAGATCGCTATTTTCTTTCATTAAATTTGAACAACGATTAATAGCGATTTTCCTCTTTTCAGCATCAGTTTGTTTTAAATCAAATTTTCGTTTTCAAGTGCTTTGATTCTAGCATTGGACTTGGAAATTTCAAATTCAAATTGTTTTTGCTTTTCAAAATCAAGTTTTTCAGATTCTCTAAACTTTTTAATTACCTTTTCAAAATCATGATTTTCATTTTTCAAATTCATGTTTTCACTTTTAAGTAACTCAAGATCAGTTTTTAATTTCAAAAAATCGTTACTCAAAAATTGACATTTTTCACATTTTGAAAACGGTGAATTCTTACCCTTTTCAAGTTTTCTTTCTAAACTGTTATTTTCTTGAACTAGTTTTGACCTATCAGATTTCAATTTCTTAACTTTTAGTTCAAGAGAATCAACAGTTTTCGTGAGATCGTGACACATTAAAATTAAATCTTTATAAGTAAAATTCGATACCTCACTAGAATCCTCTTCACTACCTTTTGAATCAGATTGAGCCATAAGACACAAATTAGCTTCTTCTTCATCACTTTCAGAAACTTCTTCTCCTTCCTCGTCATCCAATGTAGCAGCAAAAGCCTTCTTCTTCCTTCTGAACTTCTTTCTCTTTTCATTTTTAAGCTGTGGGCAATTTGGTTTGATATGACCGGGTTTCTTGCAATTGTAGCAAAACACTTCATCGTCTGAATTATCTGAACTTTCGGACTTGTCGGTTTTTGAATTCTTCTTTCGTGGTTTGTATTTTCCTTTGGCCCACTTTTTCAAAACCATGGCTAGCTCTTCAGCGGGATCATCATCATTACTTTCAAAAGAATTATTTAGAGCGATCGTCTTTTTCTTTGATTCAGAATCCTTTCGTTCTTCTCTTGCTTTTAACTCCATCTCGTAAGTAATCAGATTTCCGATCAACTCTTCCATGCTTACTTTATTCAGATCTTTTGATTCTTGTATCGCCGTCACCTTAGCTTCAAAATTCATCGGTAGCACTCTCAATATTTTTCTGATCAATTCCACTTCGGTATAGGTTTTGCCAAGAGCTTTTGCATTGTAGACTAATGAGGAGAAGCGTCCAAACATCTCTTTTATATCTTCATCTCGTTGCATAGAGAAATTTTCATATTCGTTGCTGAGAAGAGCGAGACGAGATTCCTTCACTTGAGATGTACCTTCGTGTGTGACCTCCAACGTATGCCATATTTCCTGCGCAGTCTCACAATGAGAATTTCGATTAAATTCAGTTTTATCAAGAGCACAGATTAAAGCATTCATCGCTTTGGCATTAGTTGAAAATTATTTTTTATCATTAGCATCCCACCTGTCTTTTGATTTAGGAATTTCAACACCACTAACTATAACAGTGGGAGATCTATAACCCGTTTCAATAATATCCCACACATCATAGTCGACTGAACTCAAATAAATTTTCATCCTAGCTTTCCAATATGCATAATCAGTTCCATTAAACATTGGTGGCCTAGCTATGGACTGACCCTCAGAAAACGCGTTATTGGACAGATTCATGACTCTAGAGTTAAAATAAAATAAAAAATACCTGCTCTGATACCACTTGTAGGATCTAAATTAACCCTAGAGGGGGGTGAATAGGGTTTATCGCAGATTTTTGCAGAATAATTAAATAAAAACAGCACAGATAATAATCAGAATAAATGCGGAAAATAAATAACACACAGATATACCCAGCTTCGGCAAAACCCTGCCTACTGCTGCATTCCCCAAGGTTTCTACTAGGAGTTAAAACAATCTCTACGCTTACAATCCCCTGTAAACTCGCGACACTCGCTCCCAACTGTTCTTAACCCTACGCTCAAAACCCTGCACTGGTTTTTATCCCCAAAACCAGATTTCCCCGAATTACAAACCCTGTAATTCGTCTCCCTAGTTTTAGAGACAAACTAGAAAACTGTAGACTGATTACAAATTGAAACGAAAGACGAAACAAATTTAAAAAACAATTTAAAAAGCCTTTAGGAGTTAAAATAAATGGGTCATCCTCTTCCAAATAAAACTTGGTCGGCCACTTTTGTTATTGCTTCACCACTTTATTTTGTTTGGCTCGATCTTCTTGTCTCTGTAAAAATGGCGGCCTAGGGTTTGCGATCTAGGGTTTCCTTCTTGCGATCTAGGGTTTCCTTCTGGAATCCGATTCTCTGCAAAATGATTGATCGTACTCTTGCTCTGATGTTTGCCGATGTTGGTCTCGTGCTCTGATGGTTTTCTGGTTCTTCGATTTGCAGATTCACTCGATCCAGATCCAAGTGAATATTGGTATGATTTTTCCACTTCTAATTTTTCTTTGATTGCGTTGAAACTTGGATACCCTTCTGCCGATGATGATTGGTGTATATTTATAGGATTTTAAAAGTCCTAAAATTTCTCTGATTTCGTAGTTGATTTGGTTATGATATATTCATGAATTTTGGGGCTTTGAAATCTTCTGAAACTCTGGAGTTTTCGTCAGCTTTACATCTGAACTTATATTGCGTAAATTTTGATCTTTGGCTTTGAATTAGCGTGATTTCTGGAATTTGAAATCTTCAAAACTTGCGTGAGAAACTTGCATTTGATTGAATTTCTCCCTGCTTAAACGAAACCGAATATTTTGCGAGATAAATTCTGGAAATTTTTGATATTGCGAGATTACTTGAATTCTTTCTTGCCCCGTATGCTTTTGGAACTTTGAATTGGTCTTGAATTCTTAAGCATGCAACAAATACTGTGCTTGACATTTACCCCTGTATACTTGACTTTTGAACTGATGTTTTTCTTTGATAAGAACATAAACTATGCTCGAACTTGTTATGCAATTCAACTCCATGCATTTGTATAGGACCAATTTATATATCCGTTTGTCTTCATGCCGCACCACCATTTCTTTTTGACCAAACTTGTGTTACTTGTCATGCTCCCTTGTGTTGTATGTTGCATCGAATATTGACTGCTCCATTTCTATTTGTATTGTTGACCTTTTTCTGTCAAGTATGTGACACTAACTCTTGTACTTGTCTTTGGGCTGCTTTGAATCTTGCTTGTCCCTTGGTTGTGCTTGTGCACATAGTTCTTATTTTAGTTAATCCGTATATGCTTATGCTTCATCTAATTGAGCTTCAGTCACCATGTACTTGAACATGCACCTGTATATGCTTCTGCATTGCTATAACCTGGAATTTGATCATTTGTTTGGTTAGTTCATGATGTCTCATTTGCAGTCCTCTTGTTGTTGGTTGATGCTCGGGTAGTTTGTTGCCATTTCCTGTATGGATACATTGAACCTTTAATACTTCTACTTGCTCGAACACTGGTAATACTTGTATTCGAGCTACTGTACTTTTGTCTTGAGTTATTTTCATATTTGATTTGGTCATTGAATTTGGTTTTAACTGATAAGAGCAGTTTCAATCTTGATCTTCCCTTAGGATGCTTGCACTGCTTGCCATGATTTCTGGTTGCATCTGTTGTATTGATACTTGTTGTTTTGAACATGTATGTTGAGTCTCGCCGAAGCATTAGTTAACTTGAACCTGTTTTGTTGCTGTGTCCTTTACTATCATGTATCACCAATGCATCACACTCTCATATAAGATGATTTGCTTCACCATGTCATGCTGAAATAAATTTGCCATTCCATGTATTGCTAGTCTGAACTCTTGCTTGTTTGCCATGCTGAAAACATGCTTTCCATGCTTTACTACTGATCTCGGCCATTTGTCCATTTGAATCATGCTGAGATGAACCCATGCTCCAATGCTTGACCCACCTGTATATTTGTTAATGTCTTGCATAATGGACCATTGTTGTGTCATGTTGCATCGGCCATTCATGTTGTACTTGTCCATTGAATTGATACTGTACTTGTGCTTTTGCTAAATAATATTTTTTTTAAATGATAAAGACAGTTTTTGCCTTGATTTGCACTTTTGGCTCGACCATTTGCACACTGATTTGCACTGAGTCGAGAAGGTCCACGTGGCTACTCCTCAGTTGCACACTGATTGGCGAGGCAGTGCACACGTGTATACACGTGTGTACATGCAGCCATCAGACGAGTTTTTCTGTCCCTGCATATCAGACCAAGTCTAGAAAAAATGATGAGAAACACACCGTAAATCTGAGGCAAATAAAATTTAAAAATAAATTTTTATTTGCTTTTATTTAATTTTATTTTTGTTGCAGTCTACTGTGTGTGTTCTTCTGTATGTGACAGGTATGAAGATGGACTGACTGAAAGCTGTGAAGACAGAAGACTGAAGATGAAGACAAGAACAGCGTTAGTGTGTGTATATGTAAGAAACAGTGTTTGTACAACTGAAAGAATATGTAATGAGGAAATTCTGTATTGATTATTGGCGTGAATAAAAATTGTACCACTATTTGTAATAAACAGATTTGATTGAAATAAAATATTATTTTTGTTGTTCAATTCAATCTATCTATTTTTATTTTGTTTGAACCTTTTAATAGTACAATGTCTGTGATGTGTTAAATGTGTCATGACAAAAATATTCAAAAATATTTGAATGTGCAAATAGTGGAGTGTTGTATATGTACTATTTCAAATGTTGAAAATAAAATATTTATTCGAATAAAAACACTGTTTGGATATTCAATTCTGTATAGTAGTGTTCTATTCAATAAATATTTATTTCTGTGTGTAAAATATAGAATAGTACTATTTACAAACACATTTTTAAAATATATATATGTTTGTTATCATCAAACAAAAATCACACTGTTATACTCCACATGAACTATTATCTGAAAGAATTTGCTCCGCAAATCTTTGAAGTCAGAAGTACGACAATCATTCTCCTCCATTAGTGTCTCAAACCACAAAATTCCCAACAAATATGATATTGTTTTGTGCATTCGTGTTATACTTTGAGGATAGATTTTAACATATTTCTAACACGACTCAAAGTAAAAAACCTTATCTCTATGAAATGATCTTCATTGCACCTTTATATGTTGGCATCGATCAAAATCTTGCCTCAACATTCTCCCCCCTTTTTGATTGATGACAACACCTTGGATTTTCTCCCTCTAAATATAAAGCTCCCCCTGAATTTCTGCAACATTTGTTAGTTCACAATATAAATAATCCTACCTTTTGATTCCTGCATTAACAAATGTTAGCACACATATACTACTACCATGTTAAGCACATAATTTTAAATGATAGTATATGTAACATGAATGATATGAATAATCATAAGAGAAAATATTTCTCCCCCTTTGTCATCGATTAAAAAGAATAAATACCATAATAAGCACAGTAATCGAGAGTAGTAGAGAATACAAATAATTATAGCACCTTTAGGAGATACAGAATAACCTTCTTTTTGCTGTGATGTACCTGCAAAAAATATAACATATATAGTTTGGTACCCACTTGCTTTGTTTTGGGTCCATGGGTTAGATGGAAGGTAATCATACCCAAGAGGGTTTAATGGAACTTTTAAAGATAAAATTTTCATTATTAACTACTGAATCAAAATAATCATCAATATATTTTTCTCTGTTTTTCCAACTTATAGGAACCCAAATACTTAAGTAATTTCTAGTGATATTCCTTTCCGTACTTCTATATTTATTATAAATACCTCTATTCATAGAAGCTATAATAATTGGGTCTTGGATGTGCATTAGTACTAGTAGTGATGTTCTTATTGTACATAAAAGCATATCTAGTACTATTTCTATGATTGGTTTTATTATATCTTATACCACTTTTATCGTGTAAAGGTCGAGATCTAGATAAAATCATATTTAAATCATTTTGACCTTTATTAAATTTCGCGAACTTATTTGTACATTTTTCAAATTTTACTCCAAAGTCGCGATTGGTATTTTCAAAAGAAATTTTGGTAGTTTTTACGATATCAATTTCCTTATTGAATTCAGAATTCTCCCATTTTAAGGTTTCATTCTCATATTTAAAATCAAAAACTTGAGATTCTGAATTATCTAAAGAAGATTGTAATTTTTCAGAGCTTTCTTTTGAGTCAGAAATTTCATTTTGCAAAATATTACTATTCACCTTTAAAAGCTCAAATTCTTTAGACAATTCTAAGTTCTTTTCAGTTAGAGCTCCATTCTCTTTTTCAAGAGATGAAATTAAAGAACTAGAATTATTTAAAGAGTCTTTTAATGATTTATTTCTATTTTGCAAAAGATCGATTTCCTTTAAAAGAATATTTTTTTTATCTTCTAATCGCTCATTTTCTTTTTGAAGGAAATCTTTTTGAGAAACAAGCTCTTCTAAGGTATTTTCAAAACATTTGGCTTGTTTTACCAAGCGATTATTTTCTTCTTTTAATTTGGAATTTTCTTGCTCGTAATTTTTTGACATAGCTAAAATGACCGTATTGAGTTCCAATAATTTTTCATGGTCTAACAAAAGATCTTTATATAATGAATCTGTACATACCGATTGTGATCTGACTTTAGCTATGAGACACTTGTTTCCTTGCTCTTCTGATTCTGCTTTGTTGCTCTTCCATTTTCTAATTCCCTGACCAGATTTCTTTATAGCCATTTTTTCTAGGATGTTGTTACGATCTCTAGAACGCCAGGCTCTGATACCAATTGAAAGTGTGTGTACTTGCCAAGTAATATAGTACACTCCGATCGTGTAATATGGGATAACACACAACTCTTTGTCTAATACAATAATTGTGCAAATAAATATGAAATAGAATAAGATCTCACAGAAGCAGTATCTCAGATAAGTAAATGCAGTAAAAATGGAAAAATCACACCAGAGATTTTTATACTGATTAGGAGCACCGTCCTACGTCCAGTCCCGGACTTCCTTCTAGAATTTCACTAACGATCCCCTCACTTCACCCGGAGGAACATGTATACAACACCCGAGCAGCCGAATGGGATTTCACGCCTCTAATCACACGAGGACTTCAACACGTGCCTGATCACACACAGGACTTCAACTAATACAATGGTTTTGACTTCTACTTTGTGTTCTTGATTCAACACGGATAGTCAACAGTTTGTGTACAATCTTCCTACAATCTGATCCTCGAGTATATACTTTGGATGCGTAGATTTAAGGAAGTAGAATGCTTGTTGAATCAAATGATATTAAATTGATTCAAGAATTCAACAGGTATTTAAATTTGGAGAGCTTTTGTTTTGCAAAGAGTATGAAAATGCAATTCAGAAATTAGAGAGAATATAGAATGATTTCGTGATTGTAAAACAAGTTTGAAATTGTTTATATAATAGTAGAAAGGCAGTAATTCTTCATGAAGAGTTTCTATAAAAGATTATGTCCATTTCCTTTGATTATTGAATAGAAATCTCTTCACAAATAGAAGCAACCTTTCAGAAAAAGCTTGCTGTTTGAAAACGGTCGACTGATGAATTTCAACCGGTCGACTGGTTGAATTTAAAAAACCCAGAAAAATAGCCGTTATGTGCAAAAATACACAGACCGGTCGACTGGTCCGTATTCACCGGTCGGCTGGTTCGAGTGAGAAAAGTTTTGTTTCCAAAACAGAAACGTGAACGGTCGACTGGTGGTATTTTGGGCGGTCGACCGTTTTATTGCTGTGGACCCGAGAACCTCGGTCTACAGTCTAGATCACTCTGCACTCTTTCCCGGTCGGAGTCTGGACCATTTGGGCTTTTTTTGTGACTTTTCAATTCCTCAAATATATGGATTCTAACAACGAAGATATGATATTGTTTTGTGCATTCATGTTATACTTTGAGGATAGATTTTAACATATTTATAACATGACTCAACGTAAAAAACCTTATATCTATGAAATGATCTTCATTGCACCTTTATATGTTGGCATCGATCAAAATCTTGTCTCAACAAATTCTTCCTTGTTAGTAAAATGGTTATGGAGATTTAGATTCCCAGATGTGTTGGTTACTTGGAAGATTATTGTTTCCAAATTTTATTATTCTGGGGGTGAGTTTATTGTTGGTTCTAGTTTTAGTTGGTTTAATAGATTGTCTTATATTTGGAAGTCTGTTTTGAATTGTTTTAATTTTTTTAATTTAGGTTGTAAGTTGACTATTCATTCAGGGAATCTTAATTTCTTTTGGCATGATGCATGGATTTCTCGTTTGCCTCTTAAAATCGAATTTAGTGAGCTTTTTAATAATAGCTGCTTTAAGAATGCTTTTATTAAAGACGTTTATAGAGGGGATTTAGATCCCCCGTGGGAGTTTTCCTTGGTTAATATTTTAGAAGGAAATATGTTACGGCAATTAGCCTTACTTAAAGCTAAGTTAGCTTTGTATCATTTGGATGAGTATGGAGATTGTATTAGTTGGGGTTTTGATAAGTGTTCTGTTTACTCTGTTAATTCTATGCTTAACTTTATTAATTTTTCTGGTGTTTCCTTGTACCCTTTTAAGTTTCTTTGGAAATATAATTCTCCTCCTAAAGCTAAGTTTCTTATGTGGTTGATTATTTATAAGAAGCTTAATACGGTTGAGCTTTTAAAGAAGAAGAATATTATTTTTGATGTTAAGTGTTGTTTCTGTAGTCTTTTGGCTGAAGATGTTGATCATTTATTTTTCTCTTGCAATATTACCAATTATATTTTAAATATGGTTTCTAGGATTTTTGTTCTTGGTAGTTTTATTTCTTTTAATAGTTGTGTTGATTATTTGGATTGTTGCAGATTTGTTTATAATTCTAGGCAGAGATATGTGATGGATTCTTTAGTTTCTATTATTAGTTGGTTCGTTTGGTTGGAAAGGAATTAGAGATTTTTTCATTCTATTTCTGTTTCTTCTGATAAACTAATCATTAGGTTGTTAATTTTTGTCTGGACTGGATGTTTAACTCGCGCTATAAGTTTTTTGGTGAATTGCGGTTTGAGAGTTTTTTGATTAAGGTTAGACTTAACTGGAGTTTATTTATTAGAATCAATAGATATTTTAATTGTGCTAGATCTCGCATTTGCTGTTAATTTATGCTTTTTGGTGTTACTTGATTGTCTCTGTTTCTCTTTTTCTTTGTCTCTTTTTCTTCTTCACAAATTTATATGGATATATATATTCTTAGATATATATATATACGCACACATATAATTTGTATATATATATATGTGATGGTTACTAATGGTTTGTCTAGTTTCTCTCAGGCTACAAGTTATTGTTTATAGCTGAGGAGCTTAGTGGACAGCTAACTGGACAGGAGATGGATTTTTCTTTGGGGTTTTCTTGTGCGGTTTTGAGAGTTTTTGGGGGTGTTATGTTTTTTGTTGTACTTTGTTTGGAGTGACTAGTTATTTGCATTGGAGTAGATATACTTCTATATCGGGTGGTGGCTTTGCGGGAATTCGATATTGAGGTATGATGGGCGGTGGTTTATCCGGAGCTCATCTATCTACTTTCCTTTACATTCATATAGTCAGGAGTTGTATTGCTTTTTTCTCCTTTTGTTTCTATAGTCGGATATTGTAACCTTTTTGTCTTTTATTATATACGTGTGCTCTCTTTTTTATAGAAGATCACACATTTTTGTTTTCAAAAATAATTGACTGTTTGTTGATTGGTTCGAAAGAAAGGTTAGTATACATTAGATAATGTACTAATATGAAAAATCATATTAAATAGAAGTTAAATAGAAGTCATGTTGCTTAAAAGAAAATTCATTTTTGTATTATTGTGTATTCTTAGTTGTGGTTGTTAATATATATGATAATTTGAAGTGTATTTACATTGCGTTGGAAATTATGTTTGCAGGTCAGTACAAAAATAATGGAAAATAGGGACGAAGTTGTTTCTGAAACGATACGTTGGTTGGCAAGCAAGCCAACATTTTCCGTTTTAACCTATGAAGGGTATCTAGTTGATGGAGTCCGATACTACACAAAGAACCAAGATGATGTAAGGGTTGTCCAAAACAGTGGGGTGTCATTAGTTGCCAAGACCATCCAAGTCGCTAGTGCTAGAGATTTAAATCCCGTGGAAGGTGATATGACATTTTATGGGATAATCGAAGAAATATGGGACTTGGATTACCACACATTCAAAGCCCCCTTGTTTTTGTGTAAATCGGCAGCAAATGATAGAGGTATGAAGGTTAGTGAGCTTGGTTTTACACTTATGGGCTTTAGTCAACAAGGTCACAAGAAGAACAAATATGTGTTTGTTGACCAAGTCCAACAAGTTTTTTATGTCGAAGATCCAGTTGATGCTACCTGGTCTGGTGTGCTTAAGTCTACAACTCGAGATTATCGTGTGGTGTATTACGAAGATGGTATAGGAGACACCTCCTTACTAAATCCACCATTCTTCTCTGAAATCCCTTTATGCGATTTCGTGGATGACGTTGAAGCTAGTGCTAGTAATCAAAGACAAAATGTTAAGGGGATTTGGGTGAAAACGCGAACATAGTAGTGTAGACTACATTAGGTCTTATGTATTAGTTAGAATCTACTTCCAGTTAATTTTCTATTTTCTTCTATATTGTTGTTCTCATAGTCCTTTGGTATGACAATTTGCCCTAAATATTTTATTTTTAGTTGCTTATTTATATATGATTCATCATGCCATTGTCTCGTAGTCTAATTAATTTTTTTCATCACGCCATTGTCTAATTAAGTTGCTTCATTATGTTCTATAACTTTGTAGGTTGAACAAAGATGAGTGAAAAGGCATTACCAGACTCCGGGCAAGCGTTGGAACCTATATCATCAAACTCGGCACAATCAATGAGTACTACTACTGAATCTACACAAAGGAAATTTGGCGGGAAAGGAAGTGTATGTGCCATGCACAAAGTGGTGGTGAGAAAATCTCAGGAAAAGAAGTTCATAGTTACCTGTAATGCACTTAGAGTTCTCGAAGGGGATACTCGGAAGATATTGCAGCCCTACATAGGCATGATAGCTAGAACAATGGTCCCTATAGACATTATAAGCTGTCCAAAAGTAGATCGTGATTTGAAAGAAAAAAAATATGGCTCGATGTTTAGGTAGTTTGTTTTTCTTTAAATTTGTGATGAGTTAGAGAATATTGAGCTTATGATGTGTGTGTGTGTGTATATATATAAGATCTGTATTTAAATGTTGTGCATGATACATTCAAAATATATCCCGCGCTCGAGAATTTTGTGTTAAAATCTGCAGGCTGTAAACGGAGATAGTTCAAGACAAATTTGACTCGTAGATTTGTGCTCCCATTTGTTGGACAGAAGAAGAAGCTTTCTGTAACACCCCACCTCCATTAAGGTCACTCACAAAGGGAATGCATTAACTTTAGTGGGGGTCATAAGAGTATAGAATAGATAAAATTACAAAACAGACAAACTTAAGCAGCGGAAAACAATTATAACTTTTATTCCACAGTAGCATAATAGGATAAACTTTCATAAGGGTTATTTCAAACATCAACACCAAAACATCAAAACCTATTACATCAAATATCTGTCTTGTTTCTCAAAAGAAGCATAATACAAAATAACATAACATAATCCCCCAATTAAGCAGTAGCCAGCCATAGCAGTAAAGAGCCCAAAGCAATACATCACAATCTTCGAGCTTGAAAAGAATCTGAACTAAGCTGTGGTTTTCCCTCCCTGTGGACCTGGGGGGAGGGGGGGAAATGAAAGAAAGAAGGCGAAACAAAAACAGAGTCAGACATAAAGCCTGGTAAGTCCAGTGACTTTCAACATGTAAACAGGTAAAGGTATCATGACATGAATAAACTGGATACAAGATATAACCATGATAATTAGCATCGCAAGATAACGAGATAAGCATAAGATAAGACTAGAACATGATAAGGTATCATACTGATTCCTCTGCACCACCTAACTAGTGTTTAACTAATGCCATTTGTTACAAAACAAGATAAGTGATCCCCTTTTCCCACATGATAGTTTTATAGGTACATATCTCATGATGAGGGTCCCACCTCATATTGACAGTTTACCTGTCCCCACCGTACCTATCTTAATTGATCGACTCCTACTCATAACGTTTTGCATGTGTTTGTATCAACCCGGCCCCTACTTGTAGATACCTGTGCTGGTCCCACCATAGGGTGTATCATTTCCTAGGGTGGCAACCCGATACAGTTCTAGAGTGCACAACTTTATACCTACTTGGTACTCAGTGTCTGAATTTTCCCATGCCGGAATTACGTGCTCGCCTGTAATCCATCGGAACCTGCACTGCCATACCACCTGCCGCTATTTTGACTGCTTATAATCAGCCCAGTAATCGTGCCCCACCCTGCCTAGCTCAGGGTCCCGTTTATACCTAATGTGGGTTACTGTTGAAAAGGGTCCCGCTACTAGGGTTTTCCTAGGGTCTATTCGTATACCCCTCACATTGGTTAAGTGTCATCAATCAATCAATTCAAGTTTACTTAACCTACCCATTCATCACGTTATATTAGTTAAGTGTCATAAATCCAGTCGAGTTGCTTAACCCACCCACTTGTCATGTCATATTGGTTAAGTGTTGCATGTTGACTTAACCCTACCATACTTAACATGTTTGTTTAGCATTAACTATTTATTAATGCATCAACCTCTCACATTGGACTTATTTGCGGTAGCTGGATTGTGCCGGGCGGTTTCGGGCAGTCTTACACCGCAAACCCATTCCAACCTCGAGTTCAAGCATTCAATGCGCTAACCTCTCACATTAGACTTGTTGTTTGCGGTTGCTGGATGTGCCGGGCGGTTCCGGGCAGCCTTACACCACAAACTCATTCTAACTTCATGTTAGGCATTATTACCCATCTAGTCTTCGCCATTGACCTCTCACATTAGATTATTGTCGTTGCGGCTGCTGGATGTGCCAGGCGGTTCCGAGCAGCCTTACGCCACAACTCAAATCTAACCTCGTGTCTTAGGCGGCCATTAGATTTAATTAAATTATATACTTGCCAGTTGTGTCCAAGTTCCAATTTTTACATGCCAATTATCATATGCCCAATTATTGATTTACATACCAATTTACATACGCCCAATTATTGATTTACATGCCAATTTACATATGCCCAAACATTGATTTACATGCCAATTTACATATGCCTAAATATTGATTTACATGCCAATTTACATATGCCGAATTATTGATTTACATGCCAATTCACATATGCCCAAATATTGATTTACATGCCAAATTACCCAAACTTGCAATTATAATAATAATACCCCATATCCATCACAAATCATGCCCAATACTTCCACCGAACATGTTATGCCCATAAATTCACCCAAATAGGCAATACCCAATATTCCCCATATTCCAAACGTTCGTATTTCGCGATTTCAGCCTAGGTTCGAAGTTAACCCAGGTTCAATAAATGAAAATAAATAGGGGGAGATAGAAGTTGCATAAAATAAGAACAGAGAGAAAATAGGCATGAAAATATCATTACAGGCATGAAGGCCAAGACTTGATAAGAACATCATCATGAACATGAAAAACTGATGTATAACAAGATAAACTGATGATAATAGCATCATGAGAATAAGAATAGAAGCAAAAGAACAACTTAGAATCAGGCATAGTCTCAATTTCATCTTATTACATGTAAAGACTAGATTTAGGTGTTCAAATCTAAAAATAACTGAACTTACAGCGTTTGGATTAGAAAAGATAATTGAATCGCTTGTTGTTTTTGTTGTTGAAGAACTCTAACTTGATATTGATTAATCCTCTAGGTTGATGAAGAACTTTTTGATTTGACTTAGGTTTTAGTGGCGGCTAGGTTTAGATGAGAGTTTGGCGGCATGGAGGCGCCATGAGAGTGAATAAAGAATTAGGGTTTAGGTTTGGATATGTATTTATAGGTGTGTTAGGCAAACCATGGCCTTTAGATTAGCATAGGAGTCATCAGAGCCATGTAAACCAAAGAGACATGTCACCCAGCCAACCACAGTGCAACACATAAGCCCTAAAACACAAAATTTCATCATAGACCATTCTAGGCCGACGGGATCGATTACAAACACCCTGAGTTGACCCTGGGGTCGACCCAGCAGGGTCGCCCTATAAAATAGGTCAGTTTGGCGTTTTGCCTTCCCGCTTCCGCTGTTTTGGAATTTTTTCTTGAATTTTAGGTTGATTTTTATTTTATAATTATATATATATATACATATATTTCCCTTATATGTATACGAACTTCCAAGGTCCATAACTTTCTCATACATTATCCATTTAATGCAAACTTTGGGTCCATCTTGACCAGAATTTTGAAATGAACGCAGTGGTATAGTCTTTTTTACTTAATTCTCACTTTTAAAATTAAGTATTCTTATAATTCGTCTATTAATATTCATAGAAAAGCATGGGGTGTTACACTTTCTAGGCCATCGAAGCAATATGTGTTTGTTGGTAAGTCGAGTTGGAAAAAAGTTGTTGCATAGAGGACTTATTCTAGTTGGCAGGTATATACGCTTATATTAATTTGTTAGTTTTGTTTCTATAAATTCCATGGCATACATAAGCATAACATAAATATGAATATTAATAAGTAGGTCAAAATTTCAAGGTAATAAGAAAAGATTAAGTTACAAATTACTTATTAATAATTTTCAAAATAATAAAAAATAAAAATAAAAACAAAAAGTTCATATTTATATTTTTGGTTGCAGCCAATTCATGAGAAACTAAGTTTTGTTGTTGGTAAGAGGAAATATCATCATTGCTGTCAAGAAAAGGGTACATTGGTTTGAAGGAAGAGGAAGTAAGAACACAGCTAGTAAATTGTAATTTTCATCATTTTATCGAGGATTTGAATTATTGCTTCCACTTAAATAGATTAAGTTGGGGAAGCTAGAGGTTAGTGAAGAAGTTGATTGAGTAGTTTTCTGGAAGAAGGCTCGAAAGCCAAAGGATGACATGAAAGTAAATGAAGAATTGGCTAAGATGAATGAAAAAATTGTAAGCCTCCTATGATAAAAAATTTTCTTTCAAAATCATCCTAAAACATGGTTTTTCGTTTAATTTTTGTGTGTGTACAGGATGCCTTGCTTGAAAATAAACAGAAGGGGGGAGTTTAGCCCTTGTGGAAGTAATGATATTCTAACTGTTGCACTGGAAACTCCTGAGCATTCAGGTAGGGTCCGACAGTTGGAAGCTTCGTTTCTCCCAAGATATACTTTAATTTGCCGAGAGAGAGCTTCAAATCACCAAGTCCGAGCTAATGGCGCGCATGATCGGCAGAGATCAGCGGAGCTAGAGAAAGTAAAGAAGGATCTGATGTCGGCAAAGCAAGAGATGATGACGGAAAGCGAAAAATTGAAGATGATGATCTATGCTGGAGCCAATCTTCATTCGCCAAATTTATCCGACAAAGCAAGTTTCCAACCACTAGGAAATCAAGATGAAAAGAAACCAAAAACTGCAAAAGGATTGGTGTTGGTTGGTGATGATGATGACTGTGTAGCTATTGCTAATCTTCTTATTCTAGAAATAAAGATAATAATTAGATTTATATAATTTTCATCTTATTATTTATATAATTAGATTTGTATTAATAAAAAAATATGTAATACACTTACCATTAGAAAAATATGGGGAGACTTTTATTTTGACCTTTTATTTATAATTCGTAGCTTATGCAAAAATGTGAGTTGTCAGTTGGTAGTATAGACACCTAGGTTGCATTTGATGTTGTTTTCGCTGTTGAAGATGAATCAAGTAATTAAGTACATGAAGGGATATGCCTCCTGGTTGTCTTCGTGTTTCAGTGGATGGATGTACCAGCCCAGATGTGTTGCTTCCTATGCCGGTACCTGGTGAAATGGAGGTTGTGCATCAAGCTGTTGGCTCTATTGTAGCCTGGCCTGCGGAACTGATCAGTTTCCCACAATCTTTGGTATGTGCTTACCTAAATAATATATGTTTATTCTGTGTGCATGAAATGAGGAAACATAAATGTGTTTGATGTTTGTATGATGGTTGATTTATTTTCTATAGATTAAGCAAAAGGAGTTGCCACCAGCAAAAACAGGTGAGTCGCTGCAGATATTAAATACCATGTATTCTCAAGCAGAGCCACCTAAGAGTGTGCCAAAGAGGTGGAGTTTGATATATAAACATGCAATGACCTTAATGAAAGATGATGGGGCCTCGATCTAAATTCCATGCGTTCCAGAGGATTTTGGGTAAGAGAAGACAATTTTTTGTTGCATGAGAATGTATTAGCATTATTGCAGTTTGAAATGATCGGGCAAGCTGGTATATCAGCCTATATGATGTTAGTATTTTTTATTTTTTCCAATTCTGCATGTTGCGGTTTAAATGTTTATATTTTATTTACCTAGGTTCTTGTTTACTAAGATATGTGAGGCAAATGATTAAGACACATTTGTTTTTTTTTCATCTTGGACAAATGGTTCAACTCGACGGAGATTTTGAATCTCATGTTGTACAAAGGCTGAGAGACCACAGTGACCGCATGTATTTCATTCCGCATAATAGCAGGTAAGTGTTTGATGAAACCTATATGTATATATATTTCGACATATAAACATTGGTGTGAATATGTATTATTTTGACTTTGAAATATTTTTTATGGTAACAACATGCACTGGATTTTGAGTGCAGTATGAGATGGTGATATTTATATTCTCAATTCATTGTCTCTTTTGGGTTGTTTTTCGACTTTGGAAAAAGCATTAACGAAGTAATTTTTCCTAAATGATTTTTTTAGCGTCATCGATGCATTTTTGAGTTTGACATGATGTAGTATTTCTATATAATTTGCAGGGCAGTTAATAGTTTCAATTCCCAAATAGGCAAAAGCAATAAAGTGCCTAAAGTAAAGCTTCTCACTATAAGTATTTTTCCACTTCTAACTATGGCATACTTAAATTAATTTTTAAGCTGATATATATATATATATATGTCATTACTTTATTGGAATAGGGATGTCCAAAATAGCCTGGTGACCATGAGTGTGGTTACGTGGTGATGCGGTACACGAAAGAAATAATTGAGGATAAGGAATTTACTTTTCTTAAAAAGGTAAACATATATTGAATCTGGATTTTCTTTGCATGCGGTCAGTGTTTGCTGTTCATGTGTTGAACATAGCATGCGTTTCTGCTTTGTATGTTCATAATAACTTATTTTGTCATCGGCATTATTAGGACCCATTATAGTCTCGATAGTATTGAAAGAATATTATTCCCATATCCGAAAAATCATTGTGGGATTTTATTTAACTTTAAGTATAAGTTTTTTTGTTGGATATTAGTATTTTAGTGAATCAAGTCGAAATGACATCGACGACGGTTCATATCTAATCTTCTAAGTATTGAACTCTTGGGATGTCCTGGTACATGTTTACCCTTCACAATTTCAATATGATTCTCAAGGTCTAATTCGAAGCTCAGTCTGAATGTCATTATGTTAAGTGATATAGTGACTCAAACATCTGAATCAATACTATAAATAATAATAATAATCATCATAAAATCAATCAATTTAAATGTCATTCCAAATTGGTCTCTCACATTGCACTTTTATTCTTGAATAAGAGCAATTGAAGGAAATATTCAATTCATTCTAAAACAAGGAACATAAAAAATGTTTGCTTGAATCTACAATTAAATTATATTGTTTGCAAACCAAAATAAAGATGGTATAAGTTACCAAAGAGAAATATAAGTTCTTAATTTAGATGTAGTAGCTCTAATATCAAAATAAATTTCAAATACAAAAATTATTACTATAAAAAGAAAAATTGACTCTTTTACCTGATTAACCGATAAGCAACAATTTACGCATACTGGAAAATTTACCATACAAGAGAAAATCTTTAATATCCATGATTTGAATCCAGTTTCAATTGTATTGCATTGAAAAACCTGATTACTACCAGAAAAAAGAAATGATGCTTTCCCTTAAATTTCATCAAATAACTGCATGGAGGATAATCTGAATGGTTTTGCCATACTGTTATCATTGAAATTTGAATGGTTTTGCTATACTGTTGTCATTGAAATCTGAATGGTTTTGCCATACTATGTGCGACGTCGAACTTTTGCACTTGATTCTAGTAGACATATAAATTATATACTAAGCTATTTATCAACTTTGCTGTGGAGCATGAAGAATTGAAGGTCTTACAGTGTGGAGCAGTTGCAGGAGGTGCGTAATGAGGCGCTCGGTTTTGTTGAAGAACACTTGTAAATTTTGTTTAATGAAAATCTGACTGGAATGTAGTGTAGAACAAAAATATGTGCGTTGTTTAATGTTAGTGGTGGATGGTATTATGGAATGTAAGAACATGTGCTTGTTTAATGTTTGTGGTGGATGGTTTTATGGAATATAAGAATATTTTCTGTTTAAAGTTTGTGGTCAATATTGCATTTTTGTTTTTGGTATTGCATTTTTTGTTTTAGGTATTGGTATTGCATTTTTATGGTAGGGCATATACCAGGTAAAATATTGATGTTTAAAATTATAACTGACCTCAGTTTTGTAGAACAAAAACAGTGTATAAATAGAACATAGACATCCCTCCTTTAAAGGGAAATGATGTCTAAACGCCACACAGACATCATTTCACTGAAAATGAACTAATATCTATTTGGTGTATAGACATCACTTCTTTTAGAAATAAATGATATGGGGTGTGTATGTGTGTGTCTATATATATATATACGTGTGTGTATATATATATCAACAGTTATTCCCACCATAAGCGATGTATCAGTTATTTTGTACTACTTAGATGATATGTTTATAGTAATACAAGACTTATAATAAGCCATTATCAACATTCAGTTCATGCAAATAAACAAAAAAAGGGTTACTACATCGTTTATTAATTATATTATGATGTCTTGTTGCTGCTTCGACATCGTTTTCTAACCGATGTTAAAAATTTGGCACTTTAGACATCACCGACATCAACATCGCTCCCGAAAAACGGAGACATCGTTTTTTAGTAGATGTCTATGTGGAGTTTTCTCGTAGTGTTGTTTTCTCCACATCCGAAAGTGATAGCCTTTACAACAATCAATAAAAACCATGCCCCATCCTAATCGGGATCGACATCCCCTAAGCACAAGCCTTGTAGGCCTAACCAACATCAGACAAACACCCAAGAGATGTCTCCTTCGACATCGCATAATATACACAAGAAGATACAAGCAAAACAATCATTATCCACGACTCTGGCTATCACTGCCAATCCTGTTTTGAAACTGTCGTCAATCGTATGACTGGCTGCATTTGTCATGGGCTAATGGTAACCACAGTTCTAGAAAAATTCTTTCCACGATACGTATGTTTTCCTTACTCAACGAAGACAATTACGCCTTTCCACGATACCTAGGGTACTCGACCAGCTAACATCTAGTCTTTTAGGCGTCCCTATTATACCCCTGCTTTGAGTCTTCTATAACCTCCGACTAACGATAACTCCTCGGCCTTCAATACATTTTGCCATCCAACCCGATGACTATTCATAAGCTTAAGCGACTTCTCGAGCAACCATTATCCACGAACTCACAACTTTGAGTCATCTTCACATCCGTTGCATCACGACGATCAACGAACACTTTAAAACACTGTTGGAGAATGGAGTTTTGATGACAATAACCTTATTTCAATTATCTTTGATTATAAAATATATTTTTGTATAGAATATATATATATATATATCTACAGGAATTATATACAGGAAATATTACTGAAGACTGTACAGTTATAAAGATAATAGAGATTCAAAGATCAAAGAAATTTCAAGACTCATGAGTAATCAAGAGTTCAAGAGTTCAAGACTAATATAGTTATAGAGTCTAGATTTTGTAAGACTCTAAATAGCACTCCAGGTTCAAATTCTAATTCTAGTTTCCAAATTCTAATTCTAATTTTCAAATTCTGATTTTTAATTCTATCCTTAATCCTCTCTATTTTATTTTTCTGTTTGTTTCTATTTTTATTCTTCTTTGTTTTTTAAACTTAAGTTTTTTATATACTTTATATATTTTAAAAACTTATAATTTTATAAATATATTTATATAGTTTAAATTTATGTTTTCATATGTTTTTCTATCATATAATATTAATTTACAACACTAGAATTTTACTCAAGAATTTCCAGAATTATTTTTATATCAAAACACTTGAAAAATGCTTTAAATTTTAAATTTTCAAAGGAGTATGTCGACATAACAAAAACTCCATGTCGACATATAACTGTCACTTTTTCCAATTTTGAAAGGAATTGTCTTTTCACTATTTGTAACGATTCAAAACTGTTGCAACATTTCATACTCTATAAAAAGGGGTTAAAACCGAATTTTTTATCATCTCTTCTTCTCTAACTTTGTCCTCTTTCTCTCCACCATTATTCTTAATCATTTTTATGATTCTTACACTTATACTCTGCCGAATTCAATTCTGTTTTGATAAAACTACTTCTCTCTACACTCTCTACTCTCTAATCTCGTAGTCAAGTTCTATTGAAGACTTATAGGGCTGTTTTGTAATTGCTTGGGTTGAACAAACCTTGTTTGTAAGTCAAAGTGGAATCGGTGTATCCTTGTAGCCGTGAAATCAAGGAATAGGAGTTAGTGTGTCCTTGTTGAGCCATGAAATCAAGGAATAGGAGTCGGTGTCTCCTTGTTGAGCCGTGAAATGAAGGAGGATGTATTTGACTAGTGGAAATAGTAATAAAACTCTGCGCAATCCAGCGTTGTGCGGGACTGGACATAGGAGTAATCCAAACCAGCATAAAATCCAGTATGTTCTTTCCTTTTCTGCATTTTTGTTTCTGTTTATTTTGCATTTGTACTTGAATCTGTGTCTGTGATTGTGTTTGTGGTGTTAGATTCAGCTCGTAGTTAACATTAGATTAAAATTTTGTTTAAATTCTTATAAACACTATTCACCCTCCCTCTAGTGTTTGCTTTGCCTTAACGATCCATTCCGCATTCCCTAATAATTGATATCAGAGCTAGTTAGAGAACATGATAGGGGGTTCTCGCTCGGCTGTTTGGTGGTGGACAGGAGACTCATACTCCTACGTGTCCTAATGGGAAGATTGGGTTAGTTGAGTCGCGAGGCTAACTGTGAAATTAGGTCTGAGGTATCGTTGATAGGCCACAATGGAAGGCTAGGCCACTGGTCATGGAGATGACCCCTAAAAATTGGTATCAGAGCAAGGTCTTTCAAAAAGCTCATAATTTGATTTTTGAAATGTTGGTAAAATGGAAAATTTTGGAATCTCTGATAATACTAGTGTCAAATCACGCATTGCATCAATATTAAAAGAGTCTGCATATATTAATGTTAAAGAAGCATATGATCTATTGAAATATTGTTCAATGCAGAAAAGAATGAGTTCTATGACTTTTGAAAATTCGAAAGTTGAAAAAATCAGTAAAATGGCTATTAGCAACTCAAATTATGAAAAGGTGTCTATTGGAAATTCAAATTTGAACTAGTGTGTTACATAGCTATTGAAAATTCAAATTCTAGAAAACAATTGGTGGAAATGAAAAAGAACAAATGGATACTAGATAGTGGTTATTCGAGACATATGACTGGAAATCTAGAACTACTCAATAATCTGAAGTATGAAGATGGTGGTTTGGTAAACTTCGGATATAATTCTAAAGGATACGTCATTGGAATCAGCAATGTCGATAATTCTGAAACTCCTACTATTTCTAATGTTTTATTAATTAGGCATTTAAAACACAATTTACTAAGTATAAGTCAACTTTGCAATAAATGATATAAAATAATTTTTGAAAAGAATAAATGTTTCATAGAAGATAGGAATTCAAAAGTTATATTCGAAGGAGATAGAAAGAAAAATATCAATATATTAAGTATGAAAATTTCCAACGATAATTTATGCCTTATGGCCAATACAAGTGATCTGTGGATCTGGCATAAGAGATTCGGTCATACAAATTTCAAATATATTTCTAGAATTTCTAAATTAGATTTAGTTAGAGGATTATCCAAAATGAAATTTAAAGTTAATAACTTATGTGACGCTTGTCAGTTCGGAAAATTAAAGAAAAGTTCATTTAAATCAAAAGAAGAAATTACTACTTCAAAACCATTAGAGTTGATACACATGGATTTATTTGGTCCATCCCAAATTCAATCAATAAATCATAACAGATATGTGTACATAATAGTTGACGATTTTCTAGATTCACTTGGACTTTGTTTCTTAAAAATAAAAGTGATGCTTTCAACCAATTTAAAACTTTTCTTAAAGGATTCAAAATTTATTATCATTAAAAATTAAAATAATATGTAGTGATCATGGTGGAGAATTCGAAAATGAGAATTTTGAAAAATATTGTAATAAAAAGGGAATAGCCCACAAATTTTCAATTCCAAGAACTCCTCATCAAAATGGAGTAGTTGAACGTAAAAATAGAACGATACAAGAATGTGTAAGAACTATGTTATCCGATAGTAATTTACCAAGGAATTTTTGGGCTGAGGCAGTCGCAACAGCTTGTTATATTATTAATAGAATTTCAATTAGATCTTTAACTCATAAAACTCCATATGAACTTTTATATAACAAGAAGCCAAAAGTTTCATATTTTAAAATATTTGGAAGTAAATGTTTTATACTTAATACAAAGGATAATTTAGACAAATTTGATTCAAAATCCGATAAAGGAATTTTTATTGGATATTCAGAAAGAAGCAAGGCTTATAGAGTTTTCAATACTCGAACCAACACTATAAAAGAAACATTAAACGTATCTTTCGATGAAAACTATAAAAGTACAACTCAAAACATTGAAGATGATTGTGAAAATGAAATTAATGAAATAAATTATGATGATAACCAACCAAATAAAAGAATTAGATTACTTAGACCATCCCGTAGAAAATATCTTAGGAGATATTGAATATGTTTTTAGAACTCGTAATCAATTAAATAATATGAGTAATACTGCATTTATATCAACTATCGAACCCAAAAATCCAAAGGAAGTTTCTTCCGATGATTCATGGATACTTGTTATGCAAGAAAAATTGAATTAGTTTACAAGGAATGAAGTATGGGAACTTGTTCCTAGACCAGAGGATAAAACAATAATAGGAACCAAATGGGTTTATAAAAATAAAATGAATAAACACGGTGAGGTAGTAAGATATAAGGAACGACTAGTAGCATAAGGTTATACTCAAGAAGAAGGAATAGATTATAATGAAACTTTCCCCCCTTAGCAAGACTAGAGGCTATTAAAATTTTACTAGCTTTTGCAAACTATAATAATATCAAATTATATCAAATGGATGTCAAGAATGCCTTTCTAAATGGATTTGTCAAGGAAGACGTATATGTAGAGCAACCACCCCTATTTGAAGATGAAAAATTACCAAATCACGTATATAAGTTGAAGAAAGCATTATATGGATTAAAATAGGCTCGTAGGGCTTGGTATGATATATTACGAAATTATTTATTACAATCAAACTTTAAAATAGAAAACTAGATAATACTTTGTTTATCAAGAAGAATGACAATGATGTACAACTAGTACAAATATACGTTGATGATATAATCTTTGGGTCAACAAATGAAAAAATGAACAAAGAATTTTCAGATAATGTAACACCCCGGATATTTCTATAGATATTTGATTGTGCACATATGTAAATATTTGCATAGTCATTGATAATTTAAAAAAAATGTTATAAAGGTTATGCATGAATATATGTTAAAAGAAAAAGATTCATGCATATTAGAAAGGTTAATGCATTAAATTTGCAAGTAAAAGGAAGAAATCAATGTGTAAATGCATTAATATAAAAACAGTGATAAGCAAAGATAAATTAATGAGACAGTTTCATGCAACAATAAAAATAAGGAAAGATGTAAAGTCTACTGCATGAAAAAGAAAGAAAGAGGAAGTTAACAATGTAAGCATAAAGGTATGCAATAAATAGAAAGGAAAGATAAAGAATCAATTTAATAAAATACATGCATATCATACATTAACGAGAAGATTAGTGCAAAGGAATGCATGTAATGCATGCAATAAATAGCATGTAATGATATAAAAAGAAAAAAAAGAAACATTAATGAATTGATGGCATGCATAAATATGGTTAATAAAGAGGGTATCATAATCAGTGCATATATATATGTATATGTATATATATATATATATATATATATATATATATATTAAAATGCAAACGGAAGAAAGAGGTGAATTAATAACATGCAATTTATTATGTGCATGTGAATATATGCATAATTTAATATATTGAAACTTATATTGTTAATTCATAGAATAATAAAAAGAATTGAGCGCATAAAAGTAGAGTGCATTAATTACAATGAATTAATAAATAAATGCATTAAAGGTAAATTGATTGATTGTAAAATAAGGATGTGCAATCAAAATAAAAAGAAAGTTAAATGCATGAAGGTAAATTAATTGATTGGAGAAAGAATGATATATGCAATGCAGTGTGAAAGTGGTTAAAAAGATGGTGTGAAAAGGGGTTATGTAGAGAGGAGGTTAAAAAGAGGAAAAAATATATAAGTATATATAATAATAATAGCACATGCCCCTGCGCATGGTCTATGGGTGCAACGCACCCTGGCTGTGTTGGCTGGATTCTGAAATGTTCTTTTCTAGGGTGTGGTGGACGGTTTAGATGAGTTTTTTTATTTAATCCTAAGGGCCCAGTTCTTCTAACCCACCTATAAATAAAACCTTAAACCCACTGATTTATCCATTTAATTCTATGGCGACGCCATGACCTCCTCTTTCTTCTTCTTCCTTAAGAAATTCTTAAATCTAATCTCTTTTCTTCTCTCCAAATCTCTTAATAAAATAAAAGATTAGATTTAGAATTTCTTTTATTTCAAAATAAAGAGAACAGGGAATTTGATCTACAATCTACGCCGCAAGAAAGGGAAGAACTTTGGATGCTAATCTAAATCAGACCTAGGAAAGCAAAAATCACTGTGAGTGGATTTAAATTACCCTTGTTGAATAATAGTAGATGTATTGTTTAGCAATTCCCCAAGTTAATTTGTTTAATTCAATTAAAATAATTCAGATTTTATTTTATGCGCATTCTGTTCTTCTTCTTCCCATTTCCTTTTTATTTTTAAGATTAGGCTAACTTCGAGCCTAATCCAAATCTCGCTGAAAAGCACGCGTACGAAAAAAGATTGGAATAATGAAAATGATGTTTGAATATTTGGAAATAATTTGTAATTGGGGAATTGTGAATAACATATAACATAACCTGAGATTGGAAAATTAGGGGAAATTGGCACATATATTAACCTAGAACATAAAAGAAAATATGTGCGATTAAAATTGAGAATGATTAGACATGCTTGGGTATGTTGAATCAAGAATTTATACACGAACTATATGTACATAAGAAAAGTTAGAATAGAAGATTTAGACATATGGGATTATAAGTTGAATTGGGATTTATGCAATAAGAATGAGGGTTGACATGAATTAATTGTTCTAAGCAATAAGAATGGGGGTTGACATGAATTATTGATAACTTTAAAGAACGATTAATTTGGTTATAGTTAGGTATAACTTATATACATGAAAAGTTGGGCATAACATATAATACGGATTATTGGCATAACTATGCACGAGATTATGTAATCATGGTAGAATTTATGTATCCAAATCAAATCGGAACCATAAACATGAAATTGGGTTTAGAAGCGTGAAAATGAATTATTGGATTGGGATAAATAGGCATATAAAACCTAGATTGAAATTGTCAGTTAAAAGATGAACATGCCTAACCCGAGGTTAGATTGAGTTGCGGTGTAAGTCTACCTGGAACCGCCCGACACATCCAGCAACCGCAACAACAGGTCTAATGTGATAGGTTAGCGCATTAAGCCCAAAACCCGAGGTTAGAACGAGTTTGTGGTAGAAGTCTGCCCGGAACCGCCCGGCATATCCAGCAACCGCAAGCAACATGTCTAATGTGAGAGGTTGAGTGCATTAATAAAAAGATTAATGCTATGAAACAAACATGTTAAGTGTGCTAAGGTTAAGTAAATGGAGGCGTAAAGACAAACTTAACCAACGTAATAATTGTGAATGGTAGCAAACCTTAGTTAAGAAAATTAAGTAAATAACGATGGATTATGGCAACATCAACAGATACGAGTATAACTGAATGGGAAGATAATATGTAAGCTTGTTACAAGACAAGTAAGAATTATAACGTAGGTTATAATGATCGATACAAAGATGAAATAACTTATGAAAGAATGCAAGTCGTACTTAATTGAAGATTAAGTAATCCGTGGGAACGGGAAAACATAAGTTATATGAGTAAGGGTAAAACTTATTTGTAAAACTTAGTTAAGATGACTAATTTAATGAGTAAACGATAAAGAGAATTTGTTAGTAAACCTTAGTTAAGAGAACTAAGTAAACAATCATAGAAAGGCATGTTGGTAAACCTTAGTTAAGAGGACTAAGTAAACAGTTATAGAAAGTCGTGTTTGAGCTTGTTAGTAAACCTTAGTTAAGAGAACTAAGTAAATAATTAAAAGATCGCGGCTACATAAGAAATAGGGAAAGACTTATGAAAAAGAAACTTGGTAATTTAAAAACTAATAGGAATGAGATAACCAAGTTAAAAAGAGAACCTAATGAGATAGAGCAAGCGCAAAATTAGAAGATTAGACTTAAGGTCTAATAACATGAAAGGGTAAGGCGCTTGGACCAGTACATACGATAGGGGATGAATAACCAAACATGGTAGATCATCACGATGCCGTAGGGCACAAAGGGGAGCGAATGTCAATCTGATCATGCAGAAGGATCCAAGGGACTGGGTTATGAAGCATGCAGCTTCTGGGGACGTGAGAGTACTCTTGGTATCCCTCTGTGAGTGGCAGATGATACGCCTGTGCTCACAGAGGTTAGGTCTACGTGGGAAGAACCAATGAGTATGCCTTGATTGCAAAACAAGAGGCAATCAAAAGACTAAAATGGACCAGCGTGATTCGGCGAGACCAGTTAGTGCCCTGTGATAACAACTCGTCGTCTACCTACCATCTTCAGTCAGTACGTGAAGAGGAAAGGCGGAGAACTCCAAAAGACCATATACTTTGCTATCTAGTTATGGGTGAGGTTGGCCAATAGGATTGAAGGGCATAGGGGGCCGAGGTTACAGTTCTCATTCTTGATATTCTTGGGTGTCTTTCATTAGTTGAGGGAGGGGTCTAGTGGGACCATAGCCACTATAAAAGCAGACCTTAGCATCTGCATCGACAGATATCTGAAAGCTCCCGACCGAGTTCCGTGTTTCTTAATTAGCCCTGCCACGGGACTCGGGAGCACATATAGAGAACATGTGCAAATAGACATCGAGTACGATTGACGATATGTACGTGGGAAAAGCCTAGGTACACTCATGTCGCTCTGGGTGGTTTACCATAGACTAGAGGGCATTATTCGATGACAGAATCTAATAGGATCTAGAACGGCAGTCCAAACGTTTATGTAACACAGTGATGATAGTTTTATGCAAACGTAGCATTAAAATACATACGACATGCGACATTGGATAAGGGACTGCGTACATACGTTGGAGACCATGCGAGTATAGTATACCTTAGTTGGTGGTAGCTACATATACACTATATTAGGTTAATCTACTAGAGAGTAGATGGGTGCGACGTGTGTGTAAGCCTTGGGTGCTAATAACACAAATAACCAAATAAATAAGAAAATATAATTGAACGGTATATGTAGGATTATCCAAGAAGTGTAGTTTAAATTCATTCACACAGAACTAATGTTCTGACCCCCTCCTCATAACATTCGCATGTTAGGTTCATGAAATAGACTGTATAGCTTTGGGTACTAGTTTAGCAGTATTATTATTAAGGTAAAGCTATGTTTCAACTACATTATATTTATTCGTTCTGCTGTGAGATATTTTCCAAACCCTGACATGTTTTATGTCTCTGTCTTTCCTGTAGGATACCAGAGCAAATCAACTCGGGTTTTGAAGGATTGGGTTTTTGAAAAAAAATCGGTCCGTCGGAATCCAGGATGTTACATCTGGTATCAGAGCTTCGGTTTAGTGTTCCTAGGGAAATAATGAGCGAGCATATTTGTATTTTCAAAAATATAAATATACTGTATATATGTATGTATATAATCTTAAGTCTATAAAAGAGCCCACTAGGTAGAAAGTGTAAAATATGGAATGAGTTGGGATATTGGTTTGTACACTAAAGGAATGAATATAGAAATTTTAAGACCCTTAGGTGGTTTGGTTGGAAATTGTACAATATGATTTGGTATTGGAGAAAGAAAGTATTCCATAGGATGGAAACTGAAATGTTAGTATTTCAGAATAGTGGGTTTAGAAGTGAAACCTTATAAATTAGAAAAAAGTTAGAATGTGGGAAATGGATTAGGAATATATATATATATATATATATATATATAGTTGAGAAGTGTCTAGGAAAGCCTAGTTGAGTTAAAGACCCACTTTGAGTCTAACCCAATGATTAACTTTTAAGAACTTGAATTTGTAAAAGTTTTTGCAAAAGAGTTTGTGGTGTTTTCAAGTTTTAATCTTAGAAGTATTTTTGATGGTTGAGGAAAATATGTAAAGAACATATTTAGTGCATGTTGGGTTTTAAAGTAAAGTGGGGTATATATTTTGTAAAACAATGATTACTTGTTTTAAAAAGAATTCTCTCATGAAAAAGTTGCATTTTGAAAAGGAAGTTTTAAAGTCTCTATTCTGTTAACAATAAATTTTGATTATTGATCTATAAAGAAATTTTGTTAGGAGGACAAAATAAGTTATAGAGAGTAAGAATAGAGTAGATTTTTGCACCTTGTAGAAAACAGCCAAAATTAATATAGGTAGAAACAATGTGAACCCGATTAAGAAGTAGTTGACCTTGTCTACTCCAGTTTGTGATTTGAAAAAAAAAATGTGTTTTGCAATTTTATTTTGTGACATGTTTCTATAGTTTGGCAAAAGCAAGTTCTGGAGACGAAAATAGAGTTTTAACACTTTTAATTTTTGGAAGAAAAATGTAATGAAAAGAAAGGAAGCCAAACCATGTTTTTTTTTTAAAAATAGAGTAGGTAAGGATTAGTGCCTAGAAAGAACGAGAGAAATAAAAAAAAGATCATCTTGGAATGGTATAAAATTCCCGTAGAATGCATAAGCATTAAGAAACTTAGGTTAGTTGCTTGAGAAAAAGAAAAGTATAGGCTAGTAATACAAAACATGGACTAGTAGTAATTACCAGGTAATGAAGGGCAAGTAAGTGTGTAGATCCCGTTGTTTGGACTTATGACCTAGTCCTAAGATTCTTGGCCCATAATAGTAGCTGTGTAGAAAAATGGGAAGGCTTATTTGAAAAATAATAAACTTAAGTAATTAGACTAAGTCAAATAAGCTAAGGAAGAGAATAGCCTAACTAAAAAGAAAACAACAAATTCAGCAAAGCAACAAATGTGATGGGAAAAGAAAATGAAAATCTTAAGAAAAAGATGAATAAAAATGAAAATTTTCCAAGATTAGTTGAAAAATAAAAGAAAATTTTCTTATGTTGTTGTACTTGGATAGGAAAATAGGAAATTTTTATAGATAGTTATGTAAAAATCCAAGTACAATTAGAAAAGGTACACAAAAGGAAAACGGAAAATGTGAATTTTTCTGTTTTATACCTTTTGGTAACATAAGAAATCGAATTTAGAAATTAGATTTTTCTAAATTTCAAAATCTAATGATGGCTGGTAGGGTTTTGGATGCAATAATTGGATGAACTATGCTCTTACTCTATAAGAGTGTGGGGAAATTTGGGTGAAAAATGTTTTGATTTTTCAAAAATATTGCATAGATATAGAACTAAAAATATTTAAAGGTTTGCATACATATAGCTGGTACCAATTAGGCATACATTCTTTATTATTATATATTTCACTTTGCACATGCGCACAATGGTTGCAAAAATTGTATGCACACATGATGGTTGAATATTATGCGAGGGATTATCTATTTTACCCCTATCGAATTTCGGGGACGAAATTCCTTAAGGGTGAGAGAATGTAACACTCCGGATATTTCTATAAATATTTGATTATGCATATATGTAAATATATGCATCGTCATTGATAATTTTTTTTAAAAATGTTATAAAGGTAATGCATGAATATATGTTAAAAGAAAAAGATTCATGCATTTTAAAAAGGTTAATGCATTAAATGTGCAATAAAAAGAAGAAATCAATGTGTAAATGCATTAATAAAAAAACAGAGATAAGCAAGAATAAATTAATGAGACAATCTCATGCAACAATAAAAATAAGGAAAGATGTAAAGTTTTAATGCATGAAAAAGAAAGAAAGAGGAAGTTAACAATGTAAGCAATAAAGGTATGCAATAAACAGAAAGGAAAGATAAAGAATCGATGTAATAAAATACATGCATATCATACATTAACGAGAAGATTAGTGCAAAGGAATGCATGTAATCATGCAATAAAGTGAATGTAATAATATAAAAAGAAAAAAACATTAATGAATTGATGACATGCATAAAAATGGTTAATAAAGAGGGTATAATAATCAGTGCATATATATATATATATATATATATATATATATTAAAATGCAAATGGAAGAAAGTGGTGAATTAATAAAATGCAATTAATTATGTGCATGTGAATATATGCATAAGTTAATATATTGAAAGTTATATTGTTAATGCATAGAATAACAAAAACAATAGAGCGCATAAAAATAGAGTGCATTAATTACAATGAATTAATAAATAAATGCATTAAAGGTAAATTGATTGATTGTAAACTAAGGATGTGCAATCAAAATAAAAAGAAAGTTAAATGCATGAAGGTAAATTAATTGATTGGAGAAAGAGTGATATATGCAATGCATTGTGAAAGCTGTTGAAAATATGGTTTAATTAAAAAGATTGTGTGAAAAGGGGTTATGTAGAGAGGAGGTTGAAAAGAGGAAAAAAATATAAAAAATATATATAATAATAGCACATGCCCCTGCGCATGGTCTATGGGTGCAACGCACCCTGGTTGTGTTGGCTGGGTTCTGGAATGTTCTTTTCTAGGGCGAGGTGGACGGTTTAGATGAGTTTTTTTATTTAATCCTAAGGGCCCAGTTCTTCTAACCCACCTATAAATAAAACCTTAAATCCACTGATTTATTCATCTAATTCTATGGCGACGTCATGGCCTCCTCCTTCTTCTTCCCGAAGAAATTCTTAAATCTAATCTCTTTTCTTCTCTCCAAATCTCTTAATAAAATAAAAGATAAGATTTAGAATTTCTTCTATTTCAAAATAAAGAGAAAAGGGATTTCGATCTACAATCTATGCCGCAAATAAGAGAAGAACTTTGGATGCTAATCAAAATCAGACCTAGGAAAGCAAAAAATCACTGTGAGTGGATTTAAATTACTCTTGTTGAATAATAGTAGATGTATCGTTTAGCAATTCCCGAAGTTAATTTGTTTAATTCAATTGAAATACTTCAGATTTTATTTTATGTGTATTCTGTTCTTCATTTTCCCCTTTCCTTTTTATTTTTAAGATTAGGCTAACTTCGAGCCTAATCCAAATCTCGCTGAAAAGCATGTGTATGAACAAAGATTGGAATAATGAAAATGATGTTAGGGAATTTAGGAATAATTTGTAATTGGGGAATTGTGGAATAACACATAACATAACCTGAGATTGGAAAATTAGGGGAAATTGGCACATATATTAACCTAGAACATAAAAGAAAATATGTGCGATTAAAATTGAGAATGATTAGATATGCTTGGGTATGTTGAATCAAGAATTTATGCATGAACTGTATGTACATAAGAAAAGTTAGAATAAAAGATTTAGACATATGGGATTATAAGTTGAATTGGGATTTATGCAATAAGAATGAGGGTTGACATGAATTAATTGTTCTAAGCAATAAGAATGAGGGTTGACATGAATTATTGATAACTTTAAAGAACAATTAATTTGGGTATAATTAGGTATAACTTATATACATGAAAAGTTGGGCACAACATATAATAAGGAATATTGGCATAACTATGTACGAGATTATGTAATCATGATAGAATTTATGTATCCAAATCAAATTGGAACCATAAACATGAAAGTGGGTTTAGAAGCGTGAACATGAATTATTGGATTGGGATAAATAGGCATATAAAACCTAGATTGAAATTGTCAGTCAAAAGATGAACATGCCTAACCCGAGGTTAGATTGAGTTGCGGTGTAAGTCTGCCCGGAACCGCCCGGCACATCCAACAACCCAACAACAAGTCTAATGTGAAAGGTTAGCGCATTCAGCCCAAAACCCGAGATTAGAACGAGTTTGCGGTAGAAGTCTGCCCGGAACCGCCCGGCATATCCAGCAACCGCAAGCAACATGTCTAATGTGAGAGGTTGAGTGCATTAATAAAATTATTAATGCTATGAAACAAACATGTTAAGTGTGCTAAGGTTAAGTAAACGGAGGAGTATAGACAAACTTAATCAACGTAATAATGGGGAATGTTAGCAAACCTTAGTCAAGAAAACTAAGTAAATAACGATGGATTATGGCAACATCAACAGATACGAGTATAATTGAATGGGAAGATAATAGGTAAGCTTGTTACAAGACAAGTAAGAATTATAACGTAGGTTATAATGATCGATACAAAGATGAAATAACTTATGACAGAATGCAAGCCGTACTTAATTGAAGATGAAGTAATCCGTGGGAACGGTAAAACATAAGTTATATTAATAAGGGGAAAACTTATTAGTAAAACTTAGTTAAGATGACTAAGTTAATGAGTAAACGATAAAGAGAATTTGTTAGTAAACCTTTGTTAAGAGAACTAAGTAAACAATCATAGAAAGTCATGTTGGTAAACCTTAGTCAAGAGGACTAAGTAAACAGTTACAGAAAGTCGTGTTTGAGCTTGTTAGTAAACCTAAGTTAAGAGAACTAAGTAAATAATTTAAAGATCGTGGCTACATAAGAAATAGGGAAAGTCTTATGAAAAAGAAACTTGGTAATTTAAAAACTAATATGGATGAGATAACCAAGTTAAAAAGAAAACCTAGCGAGATAGAGCAAGCGCAAAATTAGAAGATTAGACTTAAGTTCTAATAACATGAAAGGGTAAGGCACTTGGACTAGTCCATACGATAGAGGATGAATAACCAAACACGGTAGATCATCACGATGCCGTAGGACACAAGGGGGAGCGAACGTCCATCTGATCATGCAGAAGGCTCCAAGGGACTGGGTTACGAAGCACGCAGCTTCTGGGGACGTGAGGGTACTCTTGGTATCCCTCTGTGAGTGGCAGATGATACGCCTGTGCTCACAGAGGTTAGGTCTGTGTGGGAAGAACCAATGGGTATGAATTGATTGCAAAAAAAGAGGAAATAAAAAGACTAAGATGGACCAGCGTGATTCGGCGAGACAATTTAGTGCCCTGTGATAGCAACTCGTCGTCTACCTACCATCTTCAGTCAGTACGTGAAGCGGAAAGGCGGAGAACTCCAAAAGACCATATACTTTGCTATCTAGTTATAGGTGAGGTTGGCCAATAGGATTGAAGGGCATAAGGGGCCGGGGTTACAGTTCTCATTCTTGATATTCTTGGGTGCCTTTAATTAGATGAGGGAGGGGCCTAGTGGAACCATAGCCACTATAAAAGCAGACCTTAGCATCTGCATCGGCAAATATCTAAAAGCTTTTGACCGAATTCCGTGTTTCCTCATTAGCCCTGCCACGGGACTCGGGCGCACATTTAGAGAACATGTGCAAATATACATTGAGTACGATTGACGATACGTACGTGGGAAAATTCTAGGTACACTCATGTCGCTCTAGGTGGTGTATCATAGACTAGATGGCATTATTTGATACAGAATCTAGTAGGATCTAGAATGGTTGTCCATACGTAGTGATGATAGTTTTATGCAAATGTAGCACTGATATACATACGACATGCGACATTGGATAAGGGACTGCATACATACGGTGGAGACCATGCGAGCAGAGTATACCTTAATTGAAGGTAGCTACATTTACACTCTATTAGGTTAATCTACTAGAGAGTAGATGAGTGCGACGTGTGTGTAAGCCTTGAGTGCTAATAACACAAATAACCTAATAAATAAGAAAATATAATTGAACGGTATATGTAGGATTATCCAAGAAGTGTAGTTTAAATTCATTCACACAGAACTTATGTTCTGACCCCCTCCTCATAACATTCGTAGGTTAGGTTCATGACAGAGACTGTATAGCTTTCGATATTGGTTTAGCAGTATTATTATTAAGGTAAAGCTATTTTCAACTACATTATATTTATTCATTCCGCTGTGAGATATTTTCCGAACTCTAACATGTTTTATGTCTTTGTCTTTCCTGCAGGATACCAGAGCATACCAACTCGGATTTTGATGGATTGGGTTTTTGAAAAAAATTCGGTCCGTCGGGATGCGGGTTGTTACAGATATTATGACCAAAGAATTTGAAAAGAGCCATATGGAAGAATTATCATTCTTTTAAGGTTTACAAATTCGACAATTAAAAAATGGAATAGTTATTAATCAAGAAAAATATGCGAGAGATTCAATTAATAAATACAATCTAACAACAACAAATGGTAGACCAATACTTATGGCAACTAACATTGCTTTAAGTAAAGATGATACATCAAAAGACGTTAATAAAAAATTCTATAGATGAATGATCGGATCTTTGTTATATTTCACCGCTAGTAGACCAGATATAATGCATAGAGTTTGTCTTAGCTACAAGATACCGGTCACAACCTAAGAAAACACATTTAACAGCTGTAAAACAAATTCTGAGATATGTAAAGCATACACCAGATTTTGGATTATTTTATCTTAAAAATGATTCATTTGATTTAGATTCGAACTATGACGCTGACTATACGGGATGCAAATCTGAATGGAAAAGGACTAGTGGAACATATCATTTTTTAGGACATTCCCTTGTATAATGGTTTAGTAAAAAACAAAATACCGTATCTTTATCAACAACTGAAGCAGAGTATGTATCTGCGGCTCTGGCTTGTTCACAAGTAATTTATATGCAACAAACTTTAAATGATTTTGGTTTAAATATAAATAAATCACCTATATAATGCGATAATACAAGTGCTATAAATATTTCTAAAAATCCTACTCATCATTCGAGAACTAAACATATTGATGTGCGACGTCATTTTCTAAGAGATAATGTAAGTAAAAAAAAGATTTCACTTGAATTTATAGAAACAGATAAACAGACAACATGTATATTAACCAAACTATTGAATGAAGTAACATTCACTAAATTTAGAAGAGAATTAGGTATATGTTCATTAAGTGAATTAGAATAATTAAGTAATAGTATATATATAAAAATTAAAATAATGAAACTTAAAATAAGACTATGTCAACATAAAGTTTCTGCTATGTCGACATATATCTGCCAAAAATTTAAAATTAATTCCCACCAAAAGTTAGCTATTTCAACTATTTAAATCTTTTAATTCGACTTTTCTTCTTCATTTTCATTCTTCTTCTCTTTAAAAACTCTAAATTAAAAATTATAATAGCTTCCACTAATCCAAATAATCAAAACAACTCTGATTCATACGCTGGACCATCCGAGGGTCCATTTCAACGATCCACGCTTTCTAGAGTGATCAAAATCAAAGAAAAACTGGAGTATCCACTGCAAATGGTGGCTAATATGCAGGTACTCCAAATTTGAATAATTCAAGAGCAAAACAGACAAGGAAAAGTAATGAGAAGTCTGCTAAAGTTTTGTAACAACCCGAAAATCTGGGCCAGTTTAAAATTTTTATTTTGGCAATTTTAGCGAATTTTGAATATTTAAAATAGATTATTTTAAAGAATATCGACGAGAAATTTATTTTGAATAGAATTCGAATGTATATATTATATACGTCGTCGTTAGAATATAAATAATTATATATAATTATAAATAGGAATTGAAAATGGCGCGGTAGTTCGATAATTCGATTTCAAACTTCAGTTGAACGTACCGGGTGCAAAACAATCCGGATTTTAGTGAAACCAAAAATAATGGAATCTAATTGTGAATATCTTTCCAACGAATCCGAAAAATTGAAATTTCATAGCGGGAATCAAAAGATATGTCCAGTTGAAAATTCTGAATAATCGCTATGGAATTCAGGCCATTAAAATTAGACATTTTGCAAATGACCTCGGATTTCGACGAAACCACTTTTGTTGGATCCGGGATGTAAATTTATTGCTAGGTTTCAAATTTCATAATTTTTCGAATCAATATGTGAGCGTGGCAAAGGATAACGCGTTTGACCAGTTTAAGTTGATTTTAATCGACTGGAAAATGGCTATTTTTCCAACGGTCTCAGAATTCAACGAAATTAGTTTTGTTAGGACCGTATCGTCAATACGAAGCTAGAAAATATTTTTCTGGGATTTATAGAGTTAGTATGTGACCCCAGTGAATTGAAATGCGCGTTCAAATTCAATATATAGAGTTATATTTTGATTTTGACGAAAACTGATCGAATCAGCTTACGATACATATCCCATTGTGTTCGGAATGGGGGTAATTAGCTATGGGCGACAGGCGGTGGGTCTCGTTTCGAGGTCGAAAATAAAAGTTGCTTTTTGAAATTAAATAATTAAATAAATTAAAAATTAAAATCTCTCCCTTCCCTCTCCTTATTCATTCAGCCCCCCGATTCATTTCATTCGGAAGAAGAAAAAAAAATTTCAGAGAGGGGCGACGCGGGGGGGGGGGGGGAACCCACCGCCGACGCCATCGCGCCTCCCCTCAGGAGGTGCGCCGCCTTCTTCCCCCCTCCTTCTTCCTCTTTCCCTTCTCCCCTATCGATCCCCTCCACCGCGACCCCCAGCTCCCTCCTCTGCCTGGAACGCAACCGCGCCGCCTCCCCAGCCTCCAAGACCGACGCCAGAACCCCCTTGAAGCCGTAGGCCCCCTCGAGCACCTCTCCGACAGTGAAAAACCCTCCCTTCCTTGATCAATCAATGTAAGTTCCTTTTTATTATTTATTTTTATTCACTTATTTTATTTATATGAAGTAAACAGTTAAAAATATACATATATATATAATCAATTTTTTTTATATAGTGGAAGGATGATTCTAAGACTAAAGATATAATTTTTATAAAATAGAAGTAGTAAAAATTCGATTTTTATATATTGAATAGCGAAGTAAAAATTCGATTTTTATATATTGAATAACATAGTAAAAATTCGATTTTGTTATATTGAATAGCATAGTAAAAATTCGATTTTTATATATTGAATAGCGAAGTAAAAAATTCGATTTTTATATATTGAATAGCGAAGTAAAAATTCGATTTTTATATATTGAATAGCGAAGTAAAAAAGGTGATTTTTACATATGTAGAGAATACGGGCAAAGAAAGTGACAAGAGGCGAGAACGGCGAAGATTTCTATAAATGAAGTGTCGTGAAATTGGGATAGCTATCTGTGAGAACTTCTCACTCTTCAATTTCTTTTTCTAGTTATATATATACTAGGATGCAGACGGTGCTTAGCAGCACCCGACACCCGTCATCCACAGACCATGGATGGCTTGTTTGTTTAATTGTTTGGTTATGTAGTTGGTTAGATTATTTGGTTTGAATTGAATTGTTTGGTGAAATGGAATGGATTTGATTGATGTGTGAATGGCGTGGCCTTCACTAGACCGGGGATAAGGCTAGGCCTTGTCCCGTTTCTAGTATCGTGCCGTTATGCCGCCGAAATTTTCTAAAATATGTTAGAAAAATAAAAAAAAAATCATTTTATTGAATAGATGAACCGAATAGAATATTCATAGGTTGAATAAAATAATTTGGTCGTTAAAAATATAATTTTTAACGTGAATGTGAATAAATAAATATTCATTTACAAACCGGACGGTTTGTTTATGTACACCTATTTGAAGGACACTGATTGGGACGATAAATTTTACACATCGCCCAAATGCACAAATACAATCTGTGTTTGATTGTTTGAAACCCCACATGGGTATTGGGATAATATATGACATACACTAATCCCAATAATTAGTTGTATGTTGATCGATTGATCGACAGGCTGTTATAAGCATTAGATATCTATATTTGATGCTTATACAGTGTAGAATGCACTTTGGATGATGGTTGATTATTCATCGTTGTTGATATATACATGTGTTGTAGAAAATCCATATAATTAACATTATATGGTAATTGATTGGGCCTCATTCCAGTTTCAAAATAGAAATATTTGAAATAGAATATTTGAAAATCGAAATATATGAAGCCGCGTTGATAGATTGACGCCATTTTAAGGTGAACGATATTTATATCGATTTTATTCAAATTGAAGTGAATATTAAAGTGAATTGAAATTCGAATCTAATTGAATTGATTTGAAATTCGAAATAAACTGAAATGGTTCGAAATTCGAATAGAATTGAAATAGAATTGAAATCGTTTTGAAATGAAATTCGAATAGAATTGAAATAGAATTGAAATCGTTTTGAAATGAATTCGAATAGAATTGAAATAGAATTGAAATCGTTTTGAAATGAATTTGAATAGAAATGAACTCGAATTGAAATTGAATAGAAATGAATTCGAATTGAAATTGAATTGAAAACGAATTGAAATTGAATATGAAGTTGAAACCGTTTTGAAAACGAATTTAAAACGATTTATAAAGCACGTTTTGAATTGAAATCGACGAAGTATATATTATATATATAATATAATGGCCTGAATAGAACGCGCCGCGGCCGTTCGCGAATTTCGACCATTGACTTCGAACGGATATTGCGGGAGATCCGACCGTCGGATTCTCCTAAAACCGGAACCGTTGGGTTCGTATCAAAAAGAGCTTTCTAACGAATATTAGAAATTAGAAATCTAACGGTTGGATTTGGAAACATGTCCAAATCAAATTTGAAAAAGGTCGCTTTAAGTGCAGTTCTATGGCCATTGATGGAAATCGACTGTACGGGCCTTGATAAAATTATTAAAAATAGTAATAATTTGTGTAAAATCATAAGAAATGATTTAGAAAGAATTGGGATGAAAAACTCCATATTTGAAAAGATAAAAATAGTTTTTTATCGAAATGAACTAGTTTTGAACTAGAATTATAATTCTATTTATTTTTAAAATAAATAAACTGGATTAGAAATGGTTTTGAAAATAACCAGAATTTCCAATAATTATATTGGAATGGATTTGAATCGAAATTGTCTTTGGATTATTTCGATGTTGGATTTCGTGATGATACAGATATTGTTATGGGAATTTGAAAGATATATATATATCGTTATTTCCAATACGATATTTGTTAGTCGTAGAATTTGATATTGAATATAAGCCGGTATATTTTCTATTCAGAGCCTTGTGTTTAATATCAAATGTGATTTGGGTTTGTCGTGAATGGTGTCTTCATTAACACTGTTCTAGAACCCAGTTGGGAAAAGATTAAATCTTTTTATTTAGATTTAATGAAGTGTACCAATTAAATAATATTTAATTGGAATTGAATTGATATTGATTTTTGGGTTTATCGTGGACAGTGTTTTAAATAACACTCGTTCTTTAACCCGATAATTAATGGAATGTGATTTTGGGTTTATCGCGAACCGTGTTTTAAATGACACTGATTCTTTAACCCAGTTAGCGATTAAAACTAAGTGGAGTTTTAATGAATCTTTAATTAGATTGAAATGATCGAGAATGGAGTATCACCAGTTTTGCTCCAGGCGGTAGTTAAATCTTTAATTAGATTTGAACGTGAAATGGTAATTGAATTTACCGATAACACCGTGGTGTTAGATATGAAGTATTACCAGTTTTACTTCATGGGATGAATAGGTTGGGATTGGGAAATTAAAACAAATGATTACTTCGGTAAGGTTCGTTAATCCCGACTAGTTGAATCAAAATTCAAAAGAAGATTAGAGAATAAATTCAAGGAATTTATCTTGGATAAAATTAATGGGAACCTTTCCCTATGAATGTGAAATTTAGAAACTAACTGTCGGTTAGCCAAGCAGAATGGTTTTCTGGATATTGATCTGATGTTGGTTTCGGCCTTTGGGGTTAATATTTGGGGAATTTTTCTCTTGATTAATTTACGGTTAGTGACTGATAAATTGGAATGAGGCGTATGTTGTGTTTGTGTAACACTTATTTAAAATATACGCGAGTTATTCGGGAAGACCGGGTTTATCCCATTCTGAATAACTGATACGACGATAAGTCGAAGATGAAGACGATGGTCGAAGACCGGAAGTCTTCACGTCGTTTGGGTGATTACTGATGATCTTGATTGGGCTATACACCCAAGAAGATGGAAACAGTTGGTGATCGTCCAGACATGCTTGGAGATCGATGGATATGCGGGGTACTAGGTGCCTCCGGTTTTGTTCAGACCCAGAACGAACTTGTAAATGGACTGTGTGTCTGACATTAGATTTTAGTCCGTGTGATTGATCTCTATTAAATATATATCTGTTTGGCGGCGGAGAATTTATTCTCTTGCTTAACACCCTTCTCTGAGACGTACAAGCTCAGGGGTTATATATTGATGGATATCAAACGCATGGAGTGAATTGCCTGTGTGGCATGCCTAAGTGGCAATTGATCGAGGCTTCTGTTGAAAAGCAAAGTCTTGTGGTGATGATCAAAGCATAGCCTGTGTGGCACAGCTTTGTGTAACGTGAATTCGCGAGCCTCGCACCCCGGTTGTGAACCAAAAACGGGAGAGGACCTCAGGGAGGGCATGCGTTTCCTTCTAGCTAGGGTGATGTCAGTGACCTACCAGCCCTGACATTTATATACTTTTCACCTGTGTGGTTGTTGTTGTTGCGAGGCGCCTCGGTTAGATCGGACGATCCGGGTCCGATGGAGCCATTCGTTGGCTCATTTACGCCCCAAAGGGCGGGGAAACGTAGTGTTCAGGAATTTTAATCCACATCGGTGGACCGGCCTTGTCGCTCCAAGAGTCACTCGAGCTCTGATCATGAGACTCGGGCTAGACAGTCTCGAATCGGTAGAGGACTATCTTTTGCCTCGGTTCATAGATGGAAATCCAATTTCCAAATACGTGCCATTTGCGGTTTTATTTGTAAACCTATATATGGCGATATAGTGGCATGGGACGCTCATGTCGCCTATGATTGATACTTATGATTTGAAGTTGTTTTATACACTATGCACTTATAATAGTATTAAATGATTTGTTTTAAACGTATCAAGCATTCTTGGCTATTATAAGGTAAAAACCCTATCCTCCGGCTTGCGTTGCATTGTGTGATGGGAACTGGGTCTTATAATAGCTTCATTTTTCCTTATTTAGCATTGCGTTGTTGTCTTATGCACTGGTGTTCTTGGGAAGAAACCCGTTCCGTGTTATACGGCGTGGTCCCTTGATTTACCTTACTTTGAAAATAAAGATAAATAACTGTTTTAGTTCTCACACCAGTCACATGACTGACCTGGAGTTTATTGTTTTAACCTAAACTCTGGGTGCCCTTATTTTGACACGGGCAGCTAGTAGTTTTGGTTTTGCAGATTTATATTCACAGGATCCTGGTTTGCAGCTGGAACAATATGCGGAAAGCTTTGTATCCGTATATCTCTTCTAGTTGTGTATTGTATTATTTTCCGCTGCTATGTATTTAAATGTAATTTAAATCTCTGATATTTCTGTGTAATATTCATTTATACTCTGTATATTCTTGTAATCTGATGCATTGTTGTAATATACAATGAAATGTTCTTCCGTCCGCGTTCTATTTTTGTCATGTTCTCAAAACAATCAGGCGTTTCGAACGGTCTAGATCGGTTTAGCGACTGGTTCGGATCAAGCGAAATTCCTTTTCGTCACAGTTGGTATCAGAGCTTTGGTTTACAAAGCTCAGAGAACAAGACACATTAGAACCATACGAAAGAATTCATCAGATATTGGATTAGTAATATCCAATTAGAATGACTCGTTAGAGATGGGATCAGCAGTATCCTAGAACGAGTGTGAAGAGTATATATTTTTAAAATGAAAACAAATTTTGCTTTGAAAATTTAAATCAATTATTCGTATTTGATTATTTATTTGTATTGATTAGGACAGTCCAGTATATAGAGATTTCGCATATACGTCTTGCAAACGTGTGTTCGAAATTTTAATATATTGGATAGATATAGAATCACACTCTAGTCGCCCGGAGATGATTCTGATGATGAGGCCTCATCATCAGTGTTTATATTCGAGCGACGAAAGTGAGATTTCTATATATTTCCTATTGACTGGTGTGAGAACCAAAATTAGATAGGGCTTATTGTTGTGATTTGGCATCAAAAATGAGATTTTTGACTATATATCAAAGTTATGAATTTCAAATGATAATTCACTAATTGATTGATGTTTGTGTTGTTTGTTTAATTGTTTGATAATTTTGAACCATTATGCCTAACTGAATCAAATATTGAATTGTATCGAAAATTAGTCGCATTTGCTTGCATATACATGTACTTACATTGAACAGGTCATAGCAAGGAGGCTAGAGCAGAGAATAAAATTTGTTTGCCCGACAAATAGGTACATGTTTACTATAATTTATTGTTTTGTTTGGGTGATGATGATTTTATGAGCCGATTGGCTGGCCGCTTGGCTTTTTCTTTTTCTTTTTGAGATCAGAAGGTCTGTATGGCAATTTCGGGATTTTCCCGTGGCTCCCGGTGCAGGGGAGGTTATGGCGAAATTTTTCGAAAATTTAGGGTGTTAGCCAAATTTTTGAAGAATTTGAAAATTCTCAGAAACTGAAAAGTTGGAGAATGGAAGCCAGATCGAACGTTGAGTTGATTAGTCAAACCACTTTCGACTTTGTTCCTTTTCGGGGACGAAAAGTTTTAAGTGGGGGAGATTGTAACAACCCGAAAATCTGGGCCAGTTTAAAATTTTTATTTTGGCAATTTTAGCGAATTTTGAATATTTAAAATAAATTATTTTAAAGAATATCGACGAGAAATTTATTTTGAATAGAATTCGAACGTATATATTATATACGTCGTCGTTAGAATATAAATAATTATAAATAGGAATTGAAAATGGCTCGGTAGTACGATAATTCGATTTCAAACTTCAATTGAACGTACCGGGTGCAAAACAATATGGATTTTAGTGAAACCAAAAATAATGGAATCTAATTGTGAATATCTTTCCAACGAATCCGAAAAATTGAAATTTCGTAGCGGGAATCAAAAGATATGTCCAGTTGAAAATTCTGAATAGTCGCTATGGAATTCATGCCCTTAAAATTAGACATTTTGCAAACGACCTCGGATTTTGACGAAACCACTTTTGTTGGATCCGGGATGTAAATTTATTGCTAGGTTTCAAATTTCATAATTTTTCGAATCAATATGTGAGCGTGGCAAAGGATAACGCGTTTGACCAGTTTCAGTTGATTTTAATCGACTGGAAAATGGCCATTTTTCCAACGGTCTCAGAATTCAACGAAATTAGTTTTGTTAGGACCGTATCGTCAATACGAAGCTAGAAAATATTTTTCTGGGATTTATAGAGTTAGTATGTGACCCCAGTGAATTGAAATGCACGTTCAAATTCAATATATAGAGTTATATTTTGATTTTGACGAAAACTGATCGAAACGATCGAATCAGCTTACGATACATATCCCATTGTGTTCAGAATGGGGGTAATTAGCTATGGGCGACAGGCGGTGGGTCTCGTTTCGAGGTCGAAAATAAAAGTTGCTTTTTGAAATTAAATAATTAAATAAATTAAAAATTAAAATCTCTCCCTTCCCTCTCCTTATTCATTCAGGACCCCCCGATTCAATTCATTCGGAAGAAAAAAAAATTCAGAGAGGGGCGACGGGGGGGGGGGGGGGGGGACCCACCGCCGATGCCATCGCGCCACCCCTCAGGAAGTGCGCCGCCTTCTTCCCCTTTCCCTTCTCCCCTATCGATCCCCTCCACCGCGACCTCCAGCTCCCTCCTCTGCCTGGAACGCAACCGCGCCGCCTCCCCAGCCTCCAAGACCGACGCCAGAACCCCCTTGAAGTCGTAGGCCCCCTCGAGCACCTCTCCGACAGTGAAAAACCCCCCTTCCTTGATCAATCAATGTAAGTTCCTTTTTATTATTTATTTTTATTTACTTATTTTATTTATATGAAGTAAACAGTTAAAAATATACATATATATATATAATCAATTTTTTTTATATAGTGGAAGGATGATTCTAAGACTAAAGATATAATTTTTATAAAATAGAAGTAGTAAAAATTCGATTTTTATATACTGAATAGCGAAGTAAAAATTCGATTTTTATATATTGAATAGCATAGTAAAAATTCGATTTTTATATATTGAATAGCATAGTAAAAATTCAATTTTTATATATTGAATAGCGAAGTAAAAAATTCGATTTTTATATATTGAATAGCGAAGTAAAAATTCGATTTTTATATATTGAATAGCGAAGTAAAAAAGGTGATTTTTACATATGTAGAGAATACGGGCAAAGAAAGTGACAAGAGGCGAGAACGGCGAAGATTTCTATAAATGAAGTGTCGTGAAGTTGGGATAGCTATCTGTGAGAACTTCTCACTCTTCAATTTCTTTTTCTAGTTATATATATACTAGGATGCAGACGGTGCTTAGCAGCACCCGTCACCCGTCATCCACAGACCATGGATGGCTTGTTTGTTTAATTGTTTGGTTGTGTAGTTGGTTAGATTATTTGGTTTGAATTGAATTGTTTGGTGAAATGGAATGGATTTGATTGATGTGTGAATGGCGTGGCCTTCACTAGACCGGGGATAAGGCTAGGCCTTGTCCCGTTTCTAGTATCGTGCCGTTATGCCGCCGAAATTTTCTAAAATATGTTAGAAAAATAAAAAAAATCATTTTATTGAATAGATGAACTGAATAGAATATTCATAGGTTGAATAAAATAATTTGGTCGTTAAAAATATAATTTTTAACGTGAATGTGAATAAATAAATATTCATTTACAAACCGGACAGTTTGTTTATGTACACCTATTTGAAGGACACTGATTGGGACGATAAATTTTACACATCGCCCAAATGCACAAATACAATCTGTGTTTGATTGTTTGAAACCCCACACGGGTATTGGGATAATATATGACATACACTAATCCCAATAATTAGTTGTATGTTAATTGATTGATCAACAGGCTGTTATAAGCGTTAGATATCTATATTTGATGCTTATACAGTGTAGAATGCACTTTGGATGATGGTTGATTATTCATCGTTGTTGATATATACATGTGTTGTAGAAAATCCATATAATTAACATTATATGGTAATTGATTGGGCCTCATTCCAGTTTCGAAATAGAAATATTTGAAATAGAATATTTGAAAATCGAAATATATGAAGCCGCGTTGATAGATTGACGCCATTTTAAGGTGAACGATATTTATATCGATTTTATTCAAATTGAAGTGAATATTAAAGTGAATTGAAATTCAAATCTAATTGAATTGATTTGAAATTCGAAATAAACTGAAATGGTTCGAAATTCGAATAGAATTGAAATAGAATTGAAATCGTTTTGAAATGAAATTCGAATAGAATTGAAATAGAATTGAAATCGTTTTGAAAAGAATTCGAATAGAATTGAAATAGAATTGAAATCGTTTTGAAATGAATTTGAATAGAAATGAATTCGAATTGAAATTGAATAGAAATGAATTCGAATTGAAATTGAATTGAAAACGAATTGAAATTGAATATGAAGTTGAAACCGTTTTGAAAACGAATTTAAAACGATTTATAAAGCACGTTTTGAATTGAAATCGACGAAGTATATATTATATATATAATATAATGGCCTGAATAGAACGCGCCGCGGCCGTTCGCGAATTTCGACCATTGACTTCGAACGGATATTGCGGGAGATCCGACCGTCGGATTCTCCTAAAACCGGAACCGTTGGGTTCGTATCAAAAAGAGCTTTCTAACGAATATTAGAAATTAGAAATCTAACGGTTGGATTTGGAAACATGTCCAAATCAAATTTGAAAAAGGTCGCTTTAAGTGCAGTTCTATGGCCATTGATGGAAATCGACTGTACGGGCCTTGATAAAATTATTAAAAATAGTAATAATTTGTGTAAAATCATAAGAAATGATTTAGAAAGAATTGGGATGAAAAACTCCATATTTGAAAAGATAAAAATAGTTTTTTATCGAAATGAACTAGTTTTGAACTAGAATTATAATTCTATTTATTTTTAAAATAAATAAACTGGATTAGAAATGGTTTTGAAAATAACCAGAATTTCCAATAATTATATTGGAATGGATTTGAATCGAAATTGTCTTTGGATTATTTCGATGTTGGATTTCGTGATGATACAGATATTGTTATGGGAATTTGAAAGATATATATATATCGTTATTTCCAATACGATATTTGTTAGTCGTAGAATTTGATATTGAATATAAGCCGGTATATTTTCTATTCAGAGCCTTGTGTTTAATATCAAATGTGATTTGGGTTTGTCGTGAATGGTGTCTTCATTAACACTGTTCTTGAACCCAGTTGGGAAAAGATTAAATCTTTTTATTTAGATTTAATGAAGTGTACCAATTAAATAATATTTAATTGGAATTGAATTGATATTGATTTTTGGGTTTATCGTGGACAGTGTTTTAAATAACACTCGTTCTTTAACCCGATAATTAATGGAATGTGATTTTGGGTTTATCGTGAACCGTGTTTTAAATGACACTGATTCTTTAACCCAGTAGCGATTAAAACTAAGTGGAGTTTTAATGAATCTTTAATTAGATTGAAATGATCGAGAATGGAGTATCACCAGTTTTTCTCCAGGCGGTAGTTAAATCTTTAATTAGATTTGAACGTGAAATGGTAATTGAATTTACCGATAACACCGTGGTGTTAGATATGAAGTATTACCAGTTTTACTTCATGGGATGAATAGGTTGGGATTGGGAAATTAAAACAAATGATTACTTAGGTAAGGTTCGTTAATCCCGACTAGTTGAATCGAAATTCAAAAGAAGATTAGTGAATAAATTCAAGGAATTTATCTTGGATAAAATTAATGGGAACCTTTCCCTATGAATGTGAAATTTAGAAACTAACTGTCGGTTAGCCAAGCAGAATGGTTTTCTGGATATTGATCTGATGTTGGTTTCGGCCTTCGGGGTTAATATTTAGGGAATTATTCTCTTGATTAATTTACGGTTAGTGACTGATAAATTGGAATGAGGCGTATGTTGTGTTTGTGTAACACTTATTTAAAATATACGCGAGTTATTCGGGAAGACCGGGTTTATCCCATTCTGAATAACTGATACGACGATAAGTCGAAGATGAAGACGATGGTCGAAGACCGGAAGTCTTCACGTCGTTTGGGTGATTACTGATGATCTTGATTGGGCTGTACACCCAAGAAGATGGAAACAGTTGGTGATCGTCCAGACGTGCATGGAGATCGATGGATACGCGGGGTACTAGGTGCCTCCGGTTTCGTTCAGACCCAGAACGAACTTGTAAATGGACTGTGTGTCTGACATTGGATTTTAGTCCGTGTGATTGATCTCTATTAAATATATATATGTTTGGCGGCGGAGAATTTATTCTCTTGCTTAACGCCCTTCTCTGAGACGTACGAGCTCAGGGGTTATATATTGATGGATATCAAACGCATGGAGTGAATTGCCTGTGTGGCATGCCTAAGTGGCAATTGATCGAGGCTTCTGTTGAAAAGCAAAGTCTTGTGGTGATGATCAAAGCATAGCCTGTGTGGCACAACTTTGTGTAACGTGAATTCGCGAGCCTCGCACCCCGGTTGTGAACCAAAAACGGGAGAGGACCTCAGGGAGGGCATGCATTTCCTCCTAGCTAGGGTGGTGTCAGTGACCTACCAGCCCTGACATTTATATACTTTTCACCTGTGTGGTTGTTGCTGTTGCGAGGCGCCTCGGTTAGATCGGATGATCCGGGTCCGATGGAGCCATTCGTTGGCTCATTTACGCCCCAAAGGGCGAGGAAACGTAGTGTTCAGGTGTAACGACCCGTGTTTTTGCCCATCAAATATTTAATTGAATTTATTTAATTTAAATATTATATTTGGAATATCGATATAATTTAATATTGAATCCGTTATTTAAACGAAGTTCGAACGTTATATAATTTATATAATATAAATCGAGCTTGAAAATGGCGTGCAGTCCGTAAATTTGAGTTTTGAACTTCAACTGAGAATACATGATTTGATTTAAGTCGGATTTCTGTGAAACAAGAAACGCTGGAAGCGTATTGACGATAATTTTCATATAAAGGAGAAAAATCCAGATTCCGGGTTATAGATTGCAAGTTATGGCTAAATCAAATTTTGGAAAAAACGCTGTGGAAATCGTTATTCAATATCGACCTTTAAAATGGCCGTTTTGTAAACGGATTCAGATTTCGACGAAATCAGTTTCATTGGAACCGTATCGTCAAATTATTGTCAGAAAATCAAACCGCGTGGAAAAACCGATGTCGTATGTGGTCACGATAGCAGTAAACGCCCAATCAAATTCTATAGCGTGTAATTCAATTAATAAAGAGATATTGGAGTGTAACTTGAGCAGACGATCGAATCAGGCCACGAAACCAGTTCCGTTGAGTTCGTATCGTCGATTGGAGTCAGGATATGTATATAGTTTGTTATTTTTAGAGATCGAAAAATTTGGCGTTAAAAAGGGTAGGGCGGTTCGAGGTAAAAATAGCCTACCGGGGCAACAGTTTCAGAATGCGACGAAACCAGTGCCGATGGGTTCATATCGAAAAGTTATTGTCGATGTTCGCAGTTTCAAGTGGATTTGATTTATCTGGTGACCGTGGAAAAATTAAACGTGTGTTCATTTCTGGTTTTGTAAAGGAAATTTTTCCATACGACCTCGGATTTCGACGAAACTTGTCCCATTGGATCCGGAATATCTTTTTACACTAAGATTAGCCTTTTTATCAGTAAACAGGAATTGATTATTTTAGTTTTACGTGATACTTTACGGTGAAGTTTCGTAATAAAATAAATTAAACTTAACCCACGTTTCACCTACCCTATATTCCACTATTCCCAGTTATTACCGCGGTTTGTTCTTTTTTTTTTCATACCCTGTAGCCATGAAATGAAGCTGACACCACAGTTAAAATATATGTTTCCTTTGCTCCAATCATATTGTTCCTTGCCTGGCAAACAACTAACTCGTGCCGACAAAGCTTCTTATTGGAATTTTCACCTACTGAGCAGACCTAAATATATTACAATATCCTTTCCGTGGCCACCACGGTTCTATACAATATAAATAAAAGCTTACATTTTCATTTGTTCCTTACCTCCAGTTTTTTTTAGTCATAATAAAAGCTTCAACATCAACCTCTCTCTCCGCCAATACAAACCATAAGCTGTTTATTTACACGATTAAACACCACATATATAGATCGCTGTTACATGCATCAAGCTGAGTACGTCTGAGGCGCTAGACAGTGGGAGACAAACTGGGATGGCAAGGCGCGGGTTTCAAACGTAGTAGGAGTGGGTTAAGGAAGAAAGTATGGTCTGGGGAAGGTAATGGATGGGTTGCATGAACTGTTGTGGGCGGGAGTTCCTTGGACGCGTGGTAGGTACATGCGAAAGTAGAAGACCAGAAAGAAAGAAAAAAAAAAAAAGAACGGACGTGAGAACCGAAGGGTTTTGAAGACCTGGGTAACAACTAAATGGTAGAAGGGGGGACAAAAGTGAAGTGCGGTTGAAAGAAAAGGAAAGGGGCTTGTTACTGTAAGGGGAGAAGCCGCAACTCTTTTGCTTGGAAGAAAATGAAAATGGCAGCAGGGAAGTATGGTTCGGGGAGAAAGCAAGTAATTCGTTACTTGCATGGAGGGGTAACGCCTGAGGAGTTTCGGGAGGAACAGACGAGCAGGAAGGGGCAAGGCAGAACATGCGTGGGATGGAAGTGTATGGGGTCTATGTTTTGTAAGAAACAGTAGAGGTGAAACGTTGAGTGAGTTCGAAACTAAAGTGGAAGAGTGGATTGATGCTGAAAGTTGGAAGATAGGTGTTGGTCTGACAGTCGGAAACTGGCGAGGGGTTGGCAAGGAACAAGCGTACAGAACAAAGCCAAGGAAAAGCAAAAGAATGGAACAAAATCAATGACGTTGGATCGTATCGACGGACGTAGCAGTATAGAGTTGGATTGATCAGAGATGAGTGCTACTGAAATGAACTGGTTAAACAGCAAACCAAATAAAGGTGAGTTAAACTCACTCAGTTACCCTTTTTATATTTTATATAAATTGGGTGTTTTTATTTTGTGTACTCTGCATGTCAATGGTTGACTGCTTTGCTAGTTATCTATTTAACTGTTGATTTACCTGATGAAATTAAACTGTGTTTAATTTCAGTGAAATACCAAATCGTTATTTTTAACGATTGGTTCCAATAAAGGTGACTCACCTTGGTTGGTCACGTTTATTTATAAACGTGTTTAAATGGTTGAATTGTTTGAATTGCTTATGGTTGATGTTAAATGGTCGTTATTTAATTTATCAGTTAAACAAAAACTGAATGGTCTGATTTGAGATAATCATTTGAATACAGGGAAGAACAGGTTGGAGGGATCCAACCGGATTCCTCAAATGTATTATTTATTTTCATATGATCATATATGAACTGATCTGTTTGTGTGTTTGATTTGATGGTTAATTATTAACTGAACATTCAACATCTGTTTGGTTTAAACCAATGGGCGATATTGGTTAAGTGTTTGGCAGAGTATGGCCTTTAAAACCAATCGAGTTATAGATATTGATTCACCGTCAGGTGAATCGATAGAGTTGAGGTTATAAAATTTATTTTATAACCAGAGTTAGATTTTGAATTATATTATTTGAATAAAAGTTATTTAAGAGAAATAAATAAATATTTTATTTGTTTAAGACTTTGATTTGTTATGAAAATTATTTTGCAAAGCAAATGCTGATGTTAATCGGATCTACCAGTTGAAGAACAAGAAATGAATTAAAGGGTTAAACCTTGAAAATTTGTTTTGTAAAGAAAACAAATAATGAGAATCTATCTAAATTAATTATATTTTTAATTTAAAGCGAGGACTGTTGAAATCGGTTAATGAGATAATCAAGTTTTTTTGAGTTAATTAAATCGACCGTTTGAAATTAGAATTGTTTATCAAGTTAATGTGTTTTGACTAAAATAGTTAAATGAATATTGTTGGAATTTAAGTAAGGATTTAAAAGGGATTTAATATTTAATTTAGTTAATAAAGGGATGAACTACTAAAGTAGTTAATGTTTGAAATGGGTTATTATTTTAATTAATGATAAATTTAGGAAGATATTTTTAAATGGGAATTCATTTAAAAAGTTACCGAATGTGAGATGCAAGTCAATTGAATGGTGAAAGGAAATAAACGTACTCAATTATATGAATTAAGTGAAAGGAGATTACGATAAAAAGGGTTTATTATAAACCAGAGGTTTTAAGTGAGATTCAAAGTGTTAAGACGTTAATTTTACATTAACGTTATTTGAAAACGAGATCTAGTAAAAAGGATGATTTGAAGGAAGATTTTAAATGGGAAATTGAATATAGCTATTCGAGATAGAATTAGCCAAACATAATTATTCGGCTGAGTTGCCATTTCGTACGACTGCTAGCGTAATTCGCAGGGCTGCAGATAGCCTACGGCGGTCGGATGTTTCCTGAGGGAATCAGGCGTAACCATTGTGATCGCTGTGATCTAGAGTCAAGCGAATGGAGTTAAGACGAATGTTAATTAATCAATTAGAGTTATTCAAATATCGTATTTTTCGAATATTAAAAGAATTTGAAATTTCAATTTAACAAAAAGGAAATTTGTTTGTCAAAGGCTAAATGATGCTGATACTGAACCAGTGAACTCATTAGAGTGTCATGATTGAAACACTGTGTATTTTGATAGTTAAAACACCGACTATCAAATCTGACCAATACGATTGTTGGTATGGAAAGACCGGGATCGAATTTATATTCGAAAACCATTCCATCCAACAAATACGTGAAGATATCATAAGATGATCGAGATGGTGCTGTGAAGACCGTGGGTTTTCACAAACGGAAGAACCACTAATATTCTCTGCCTGGCAAGCAGAGATAAACTGTGATTCTGTCGTGGTTGGAATCTACGAGTTGCAAGGACTTCTCGCTACTGATCCATGGGGTGATTCCTATTGGATGCAGTAGGAGGGTGCCTTCAGTTCATCCTGTTCCTGGATGACTTGTATGGACGGATGTCTGACAGAGTATTTCCAAAGGATCACGTACGTTGATTTCTTCAAACGTGCTATAGTTGCTGGCGGAGAATTGCCGCTCTCTTAGCTTCCAGCTAGAGTATTTTTGTGGATATCAATTAGTGATATCTGATGGATTTGACGATGTGGCATTCAAAGTGAATGACGACCAGATGTTTAAGAGTAAATTCTGGCCTCAAGCCTCATCAACCGGGAAATGACAAAAATCGGGCAGGCAGCATGGCTATGTGGGTCGCTCCCATTAGGGTGTATAATCACCTATCTAGAGAAAATCCTATTTGCTTCTTCAATCTATGTTTCGATGCTGACCCTATTCGGGTGGCGGTTGCTGATCCCAACCGTCGGTGATATACATTCGATACACTCAAGCGAAATGAGTGGTCGGTCATGTGAGGGCCGGGTTGCAAGACGTTCTTGTTGAACCCTGTGTATTCGCTTCTAGAGATACACGTGCGGAAGGTGGTCCCATACCTTGTCAAGTTGGAAATCCAATATCCAATAAGCGCCCGCGGTTTTCGATTGTATACTATATATGGGGAGCGTGAGATGCAAGCGTTCCTCTAGATTGATATTTACTTGTATTTAGACATTATGATAATATCAGAGAAGATATTGGTTTCAAAGATGTTTTGGGTTATCGTAAGGGAAAAACCGTCCATGTTTATGTGTGGATTTGGTCTTACGATTATCTTTGATTTTCGAAAGGATTTTGAACTTTAAAACCAAGTTGGATGATTTACCCTTAATACTGTGCGAGTTTATCTCACTCTGGTTCACCAGACTGACCCGGTGTTTTGTAAATGCTCGGGTTAGCCCGGATTGACAGGTTCAGTTATCGACTGCTGTGAAGAGACGAGCTGGAAGAGTTCAGCCGTATGATATTACTACTATTCCGCTGTGTGTTATATAGAAGGACAGATATTTACAGCTGTCCAGATGTTGTTGTACTCTGATATGTAAGTGTTTCAAAAGTTTCCAATAAAGGTTTACTTCTATATTATATTTTGTTCCGCTGCGATGTGAGACTCTGTGCTGTGTGGTGTTTCTTCTTCTTCTATTCTAATATTTCTATCTTATCTATTCTCACCCTCTAACTTCTTTCTATTAATGATCTGGAATGTTCGATGTCTGAATGGTCAACACGGTAGTTGATGTTGATTTTCGGAGTCGAAAATCCCAGTTCGTTACAGTGGTATCAGAGCTGTTGGTTAAGTAATTACCTTGGCTCTGTGGCGTGACTCAGTAGAGATGGGGTTAGTAATACCCTAGATTGAGTTTGAGTGTATATATATGAGCGCGTATTTGTAAATTGTTATAAAAACTGTTTATATTGTGTTGATTGGTTTGTCGAGTAGTTTATGAATTCTGGTCGATACAGTAATGCAAACTGTGTCGATAAGTGTTTCTAAACTCTTGAACAGAATAATTCGACACAGTATGTTTTTGAAAGAGGGTAAATGAAATAATTTTACCCAAATTATATTTTGATATAAAAGAATGATTATTATTTGAAGTATTATAATATATTGGATGTGTTGGTTGATTATATGTGAAATGGTTATATATAACCAATCAGAATTCATATAAGTGAAATATATGAAATCAGATGAATTAAATCTGAATTTAAATCAGAATTGAATTAAAACTTTGGAAATTCGAACAAGTGGTTGAAAATGGAATTGGACTTAATATATGATAAATTTAAGATCCTGGGAGATTTTAAATTTGTTTTACAAACTTTGAGGTGGGTATTTTGAAAAGATTTCAAAATGGAAATGTTTAAATATGATTTTGAATGGTTATATAGTACTGAACTCACTTTGATAGCTGGGAAATAACTCTGATGATGCTGGCCACATCATCAGTGTTCATTTCCGAGTTTTAAGTGACGGATTACTACCAAAAATCTTGTTTTGAATTGCTTTGAGAAAAACAAGTGGTTTTGAATTCTGTAAAGAAATGTTTGATTTTTGAAAAAGTTGAGCTGTTTAAAAACTCCCAGGGAAAGTGTTTGAACAAAAACAAAATTAAATAGAAATTGGAAAAGCAAATATGAATTGAATTGAAACCAAATAACCGAAAATTGAATCGGAATATAATATATTGAGTAGAATCAGATTTTGAATTGGAGACAGGAATCTGAAATGATATTGGGTTGGTAAGTCAAGAGTTGAAATTGGTGATGAATGGAAATTGAGTTAAGAAAGGAATTTGGCCTGGTTGCGTGAAGGATTTGGTTTTGAGGATAAAATTGGAATTTTGTTTGGAAGTGCATTTGTATATGCTGACAGGGCAGCAGATGGAAGGGATATAAGTATATGCCCGACAAAAAGGTACATGTTTATTTTTACATGGGTTTGGAGATTTGTGAGCCGATTTGGCAAGCCACTTGGCTGTTCATTTTCTTTTGAATTGGAGAAGGCCTAGAAGGGCGAGTTGTGGTTGTACCGATTGGGCCGTACAGAGGAGGTGCTGGCGAAATTTTTCGAAAATTTAAAGTGTTAGAAAATTTTCGATATTTTTGAAAATATTTATATACGGTAATAAATCGGTTTTCGATTTAAAATAAAGTGGATTTGAAAGTAAATGGTTTTATAACGTTATTTCTTACCTTAGCAATTTCGAGGACGAAATTATTTTAAGGGGGGAGGAATGTAACGACCCGTGTTTTTGCCCATCAAATATTTAATTGAATTTATTTAATTTAAATATTATATTTGGAATATCGATATAATTTAATATTGAATCCGTTATTTAAACGAAGTTCGAACGTTATATAATTTATATAATATAAATCGAGCTTGAAAATGGCGTGCAGTCCGTAAATTTGAGTTTTGAACTTCAACTGAGAATACATGATTTGATTTAAGTCGGATTTCTGTGAAACAAGAAACGCTGGAAGCGTATTGACGATAATTTTCATATAAAGGAGAAAAATCCAGATTCCGGGTTATAGATTGCAAGTTATGGCTAAATCAAATTTTGGAAAAAACGCTGTGGAAATCGTTATTCAATATCGACCTTTAAAATGGCCGTTTTGTAAACGGATTCAGATTTCGACGAAATCAGTTTCATTGGAACCGTATCGTCAAATTATTGTCAGAAAATCAAACCGCGTGGAAAAACCGATGTCGTATGTGGTCACGATAGCAGTAAACGCCCAATCAAATTCTATAGCGTGTAATTCAATTAATAAAGAGATATTGGAGTGTAACTTGAGCAGACGATCGAATCAGGCCACGAAACCAGTTCCGTTGAGTTCGTATCGTCGATTGGAGTCAGGATATGTATATAGTTTGTTATTTTTAGAGATCGAAAAATTTGGCGTTAAAAAGGGTAGGGCGGTTCGAGGTAAAAATAGCCTACCGGGGCAACAGTTTCAGAATGCGACGAAACCAGTGCCGATGGGTTCGTATCGAAAAGTTATTGTCGATGTTCGCAGTTTCAAGTGGATTTGATTTATCTGGTGACCGTGGAAAAATTAAACGTGTGTTCATTTCTGGTTTTGTAAAGGAAATTTTTCCATACGACCTCGGATTTCGACGAAACTTGTCCCATTGGATCCGGAATATCTTTTTACACTAAGATTAGCCTTTTTATCAGTAAACAGGAATTGATTATTTTAGTTTTACGTGATACTTTACGGTGAAGTTTCGTAATAAAATAAATTAAACTTAACCCACGTTTCACCTACCCTATATTCCACCATTCCCAGTTATTACCGCGGTTTGTTCTTTTTTTTTTCATACCCTGTAGCCTTGAAATGAAGCTGACACCACAGTTAAAATATATGTTTCCTTTGCTCCAATCATATTGTTCCTTGCCTGGCAAACAACTAACCCGTGCCGACAAAGCTTCTTATTGGAATTTTCACCTACTGAGCAGACCTAAATATATTACAATATCCTTTCCGTGGCCACCACGGTTCTATACAATATAAATAAAAGCTTACATTTTCATTTGTTCCTTACCTCCAGTTTTTTTTAGTCATAATAAAAGCTTCAACATCAACCTCTCTCTCCGCCAATACAAACCATAAGCTGTTTATTTACACGATTAAACACCACATATATAGATCGCTGTTACATGCATCAAGCTGAGTACGTCTGAGGCGCTAGACAGTGGGAGACAAACTGGGATGGCAAGGCGCGGGTTTCAAACGTAGTAGGAGTGGGTTAAGGAAGAAAGTATGGTCTGGGGAAGGTAATGGATGGGTTGCATGAACTGTTGTGGGCGGGAGTTCCTTGGACGCGTGGTAGGTACATGCGAAAGTAGAAGACCAGAAAGAAAAAAAAAAAAAAAAAAGAACGGACGTGAGAACCGAAGGGTTTTGAAGACCTGGGTAACAACTAAATGGTGGAAGGGGGGACAAAAGTGAAGTGCGGTTGAAAGAAAAGGAAAGGGGCTTGTTACTGTAAGGGGAGAAGCCGCAACTCTTTTGCTTGGAAGAAAATGAAAATGGCAGCAGGGAAGTATGGTTCGGGGAGAAAGCAAGTAATTCGTTACTTGCATGGAGGGGTAACGCCTGAGGAGTTTCGGGAGGAACAGACGAGCAGGAAGGGGCAAGGCAGAACATGCGTGGGATGGAAGTGTATGGGGTCTATGTTTTGTAAGAAACAGTAGAGGTGAAACGTTGAGTGAGTTCGAAACTAAAGTGGAAGAGTGGATTGATGCTGAAAGTTGGAAGATAGGTGTTGGTCTGACAGTCGGAAACTGGCGAGGGGTTGGCAAGGAACAAGCGTACAGAACAAAGCCAAGGAAAAGCAAAAGAATGGAACAAAATCAATGACGTTGGATCATATCGACGGACGTAGCAGTATAGAGTTGGATTGATCAGAGATGAGTGCTACTGAAATGAACCGGTTAAACAGCAAACCAAATAAAGGTGAGTTAAACTCACTCAGTTACCCTTTTTATATTTTATATAAATTGGGTGTTTTTATTTTGTGTACTCTGCTTGTCAATGGTTGACTGCTTTGCTAGTTATCTATTTAACTGTTGATTTACCTGATGAAATTAAACTGTGTTTAATTTCAGTGAAATACCAAATCGTTATTTTTAACGATTGGTTCCAATAAAGGTGACTCACCTTGGTTGGTCACGTTTATTTATAAACATGTTTAAATGGTTGAATTGTTTGAATTGCTTATGGTTGATGTTAAATGGTCGCTATTTAATTTATCAGTTAAACAATAACTGAATGGTCTGATTTGAGATAATCATTTGAATACAGGGAAGAACAGGTTGGAGGGATCCAACCGGATTCCTCAAATGTATTATTTATTTTCATATGATCATATATGAACTGATCTGTTTGTGTGTTTGATTTGATGGTTAATTATTAACTGAACATTCAACATCTGTTTGGTTTAAACCAATGGGCGATATTGGTTAAGTGTTTGGCAGAGTATGGCCTTTAAAACCAATCGAGTTATAGATATTGATTCACCGTCAGGTGAATCGATAGAGTTGAGGTTATAAAATTTATTTTATAACCAGAGTTAGATTTTGAATTATATTATTTGAATAAAAGTTATTTAAGAGAAATAAATAAATATTTTATTTGTTTAAGACTTTGATTTGTTATGAAAATTATTTTGCAAAGCAAATGCTGATGTTAATCGGATCTACCAATTGAAGAACAAGAAATGAATTAAAGGGTTAAACCTTGAAAATTTGTTTTGTAAAGAAAACAAATAATGAGAATCTATCTAAATTAATTATATTTTTAATTTAAAGCGAGGACTGTTGAAATCGGTTAATGAGATAATCAAGTTTTTTTGAGTTAATTAAATCGACCGTTTGAAATTAGAATTGTTTATCAAGTTAATGTGTTTTGACTAAAATAGTTAAATGAATATTGTTGGAATTTAAGTGTAACACCCCGTGTATTCTATAACTGTGGAATTAACAAATTAAAGTATAATTAATTTAAATCAAAGAACTAAGGGAAACGGGATACGCCATTGCGTTCGTCTCGGAAAAATACGCGAAATAGAGTCCGAGTTTTCGAAAAACGGAGTCCGTATGAAGAAGATATAGCCTCAGGAAGTTTCTGAATTAAGTTTAAAATTAAAAAACGGGCCCAATTGGCCAGGGCGGGAAAATTCCCGCCTAAGACACCCAGGTCGACTGGGCTGTCGACCTGGTCTAGCCAGGTCGACAGGGCTGTCGACAGGGCTGTCGACAGGGCTGTCGACCTGGTCCAGACCCAGGTCGAACCCAGTCCACCCTGGCTGGCCTATTCTATGTTGGTCGATTTTCTGTGGTCTGCTTTGTCATTAGGGCTAGGTGGCAGGCTCTAATTGGTCCCTCTTGCGAATGAATGGCTATGATCAATCCAAGCAACATCGATGGTCCTAATCAGTTCATAAACTCTATAAAAATGACCCTAGACTCTACCTAGGTTTCTTACACAATTCTCTAGCCTCCATTTGCTCTCTTCTTCTAAAAATAAAATAAAAATGGCGTCGCTGCTCTGCTGGAATTAAAACTAGAAGATAATCAACATCAGCCTAAGCAACTCAATTCAAACTAGAGATTAAAGTTTCTGCCAAGATTCTACAACAAGTTAAAGTTCTTTCTTTAATCCAATCAAGGCAAGTACAGTTATTTTCCGCTATAAACGTTAATTATAATTTTGATATGTTTTTAATTCTGAATCTGAGATTGTATATATATTCTCTTCTGTCAGATCTGTTTTTCTGTGACTGTTCTGTATCCCTTTTCTTCTTTTCTGTTTCTATAGCCAGGCTACCACGAGCCTGTGCCTAATCTCATAAGAGATGAACGTATGAACGCAAATTTTGGAATGAATGATGCGAAATTTGACAAGACTGAATTGAATGTATGACTTTAGGTCTGAGGCATAAAATATATTGGACATGTGACTTGGGATTGGATGCATAAATTTGACTATGAACATATAATTTATATATGTTGTATGCATAGTTATGTTGTAATTTAGATCTGTAATTAATTAGAAGAAAAAAAAGATGAGCATATGTTGTAAACTAGATTTGGATCTATGCATATTCTATGATAGAAGAAAAGAGGAACCATTGTATGATTACATATGATTTGAGACTTTGGACAAAATGCATATAAAAGTCAAGATCATATTTGGTATAATTTAGATTGTTGGGTATATTTTGCATAATGATTCATGACTTAATATGAAGAAGGATATGGAAACGTAGGTGTAAAAGATTTACATTAATTAGGATCTCTGCTATTGTGATTACACCTAAATAGGGAATTTTGCATATATGGCATGCACTGTAATTAATGATCATATTTGGTATAATTTATATGTGAATCTGCTGTATAAGGTTAGTTTAACAAAAATTGGAACATATGTTATAGGGTAAATTATGTCCATATTCTGCGCTATGTAAAGGTATGCAAACATGGAAGTATATGATCTTATTGTGAATCACGACAATTATTTAGGCATATGAATTTAGGCCAATTTATGATTAGGCAAGGCATGTAAATAGAACCTTTAGAAATATTAAATTTGCTAAATATGCTAATTTGCCAAGTTGCCTAAACTGCTAGTTTTGTTATATTGCCTAGACTGCTAATTAGATTGAAATGCCTAATTTGTTAAATTTGTCGGTTGAAATGCCTAACCTGTTATATGCCAAAATCTGCTAAGTTGCTAAATCTGTTAAATCCGTTAAGTCATATAAAATCTGTTATCTGCTAAAGTCTGTTATCTGCTGTGTTGATATAATCATCCTGTTATTGATATAATCTGAATTGGTATATATATTGGGCGTGCGCATAAACGGTAAATTATTAATTAATTGGCCGCAAAGATAAACATGGCTGACTCGAGGTTAGAATGAGTTTGCGGCGTAATTCTGCCCGGAACCGCCCGGCACATCCAGTGGCCGCAAACAATAGGTTCTAATGTGAGAAGTTAGTCATAACCTGCTTAAGACACGAGGTTAGGTCTGGCTTGTGGCAGAAGTCTGCCCGGAACCGCCCGGCCCATCCAGCGGCCACAAGTTAGCGACCTAATGTGAGAGGTCTGGGCATTAATAATTAATTAATGCAAATCTAAGATAAGAATGACGTCTAAAACGTATTGGGGGAAAATAGGGTTAAACCAACTGGATTAATAGGTGTAGTAAACCCGTCCATGAATCTGTAGGCCCAATACAAAGTTAGACAAATCTGAAAAATCTGTACTTCTGATCTGTTAGTCTGAAAACTTGTTAACTTAATCTATGAACTAGTAAATCTGAATTCTGTATGTCTGAACTTGTAAACAAGTTAATCTGAGATCTGTTAGTCTGGGGACACAAGGTTAGGAGGGGAATTACTTGTGTCATCTGTTGTTTGGGACCCATATTAGTCAGTAACCCTTTCTGGTATCAAAACTTTGACCCAACAGTAGGTAGGGTCCGGGCACGCTTACTGAACTAATTATAAGTGGTTCATTCTGATAATGGCGAGGGGTGTTGATGGTGCGTTCCAACCGGGTCATGTGCGTGCATGGATCCCGGTCTGCCTCTGAGGATGTAAGACGCCGTGACATCTGTAAATAGGTCTGTGCCAATTGGTTGTCACTTTAGGGAGTGATACACCCTACTGTGGGGCCGACACAGGATATTTATGTATTAGGGAGCCGATCGCTTGGGGTAGGGTTTAGGGTACGCTTAGTTCTGTCTGTTTCTGTTGGTACCGTTTGTTTCTGTTGGGTGGTAACACCTGTCTGTTTCTGTGTGGTACCGTCTGTTCGGGTGGTAAAGGCCCATTACTAGTGTACACCTAATTCTACATTCTGTTTCCGTAGAGATAAATCTGTTCCTGCTTCTGTCTGTTTCTGATCGGGTAGTAAAGGCCCATTATTAGCATTCTGTTTCTGTTAAAGTATTCTGTACCCGTTCCTGCTTCAATTTAGACATTAGGGAGACACCTAATTCTGCTTTACTAGTATTAGTGCAGAGAAGTGTAAAACAATAGTTTATATCATTCTGTTTTTCTGTTATATCTGCTACACCTGTTATAGTTATCTCACATCCAGTTTTATGTTCATATCATATTATTATTATCTGTTCATATGCTGAAAGTCACTGGACTTGCCAGACTTTTTGTCTGACCCTTGTTGTTTCGCCTCCTTTCTTCCGTTTCCCCCCCAGGTTATCCAAGGAGGGAAATACTTTAGCTTGATCCGGATCTCTCTTTGCTTGAAGTGCTTAAAGTATGGCTTGGCTCTGTATAGCTTCCGTTCCATGGGGATTATGATTTTAAACTATGCATTTTGAAGGCTTTTGTACAAGACTGATATTTTGTACTTGAATTCTGAAATTGAAAGGATGTAACCATATTAATTTTCTGTTTCCGCTGTAATAAAGTTAAAATTTTTCAAGTACTGTTTTATCTGTCTTGTAAGTTTCTGTTCTGTTTACTAAAATGCTCCACCAAAGTTAAGGCATTCCCTTTGTGAGTGACCTTAACGGAGGTGGGGTGTTACACTTGGTATCAGAGCTAAAGGTTACCAGATTAGATAAAAGTTTTTGAAAACTATTTTCAAAAAGGTTTTGGAAGGAAGTATTTTCAAAAATAATAATAATAATAATAATAATAATAATAATAATAATAAAGCTTATTTTGGAAAACATGATCCCCAAGAGCCATATATCTTTCTTTCAGTCCTTTTTGTATTGAACCTTTCCTTTTTCATTCCAGCATGTCTGAAGCATCTGAGATACCAGAGGGTGTTCATGTACCCGGTTGGTTTCGTCAATATCTTGAGGCTAGGACCGCCACTGCAGGTCCAGCAAATGATCCCCCTCCTCCACCCCCTCCTCGTGCAATTGCTTTCTCAAAGATCTGTAGAGATTTTAGGGCCATGGGTGGGAAGGATTTCAAAGGAACTGAATCATTCGTAGAAGCAAGGAATTGGCTCAAAGAAACTGAGGATCTATTCGTTATCTTCGAGGTGGACGATAGGCAGAAGGTACAGTTGGCAGTATGGCTGCTCAAAGACGAAGCTTCCTACTGGTGCGAAGTCACTAACGCCGAGAGGCCGGTTGAGACATGGATGGATTTCAGAACAAGGTTTGAGACAAAATTCCTCTCGCAAGCTGAACGAAGTTTACAATTGGAAAAGTTCTTGTCTCTTAAGCAAGGAAGTATGACGGTCAAGGAATACGTCAACCAGTTCAACCAACTAGCTAGATTCGGATTGGATTTAGTCAACACTCAGCATAAAAAGGCTCTCCGCTTTGTTAAAGGATTGAATGAGCCACTGCACAGCCTAGCCATGACCCATGTACCCATGGGAGCAACTTACGAGAAATTGGTGGATATGGCACTACTGCACGAGGAAGACAAGGGCCCGAAAGAGACAAAGAAGGAAGAACCACAGAATAAGAAAGCGGGGCCCAAAAAGGAAACACAAAAGAAGGATGAGAAGTCTGAAGATAAGAAGGGGAAAAAGTGCTTTACTTGTGGGAGCTCAACTCATCTGAACAAGGATTGCAGAAAAAGGAAGGGCGCTTGCTTCAACTGTGGGGAGATGGGACACTTCACTAGGGACTGCCCGAAGAGACGAGGACAAGGAGGGCAGGCGAACACTCTTGAGGCTAGTGGCTAGGATAGAAATAGGAAAATTTCTATAGTAGGTTTAATTTCTTTATCTGATTGTGACTTTTTCTGATTCTGGTATTTTGATTTTGTAATCGATACTCTGCACTTTAATGCTAGTATTATTTCTGAATTCCGCTATAGACTCAGACCCATAAGGGTTATGGATCATTTGTTTGAGATTGGGGTTTGAGGGATATCTGTGTTAGGCGTCAAGTATGGCGCATACATTCTGAGTTTTCGTAGGGTATGATTTTATCATGCTTAGCTTCCTAAGAATCATTAGGGAACCTGATCTGTACCAGTAGTCTGTAAATATCTAAATACTTTTTATAGGATTTCCAGTTTTGACATTGTCTAAAGAAGGTACTCCTCTGGGTGTCAATTTGATATTGGTTTCGGTCTTTGGGGCCGATACTTAGGACCCATGTCTAATGGGAACCAAATTTTCGTTCTATCTGTACTCGCTTCCATCATTCGACTGTATCCTATCGATCGAATATTTGAACTTTAGGTAGAAACTAATGCATGTAAACATGTGTTTGAGACATGTTATGTTTGATGGTTGCAAGTGGATGCAAGTGGTTGCTAGTGGTTGCCCGTGGATGCATATACACACACTAGGCACTTGATCGGCTCGAAAACACTCTCATACTGCATATGGATGGGTGAGCATTTTTCAATTCTTGTGGATGCAAAATGGTTGATTCAGCACATGGATGTTGCATTTGAGTGAATGGTTGTGCACTCATATAGAAATAATATATATCATCAGAATTCTATTGCATACATGTTGGACTCATGGCACTGACATAATTCGCATTAAGGAGGTCAACTGAATCAGTAGACCGCCTGATCTTTGCATTAGATAAGGACATATACACACACTTTTGCATATGTTCATACAACATTAGAAGTTTTCTAAGGACAATGGATGCTTGTGGATGATGGTTGAGTAGATGGGTGATTGGATGGTAGGACACATTCTTCTTAACTTGAAGATTTCGGGGACGAAATCCTTTTAAGTGGGGGAGAATGTAACACCCCGTGTATTCTATAACTGTGGAATTAACAAATTAAAGTATAATTAATTTAAATCAAAGAACTAAGGGAAACGGGATACGCCATTGCGTTCGTCTCGGAAAAATACGCGAAATAGAGTCCGAGTTTTCGAAAAACGGAGTCCGTATGAAGAAGATATAGCCTCAGGAAGTTTCTGAATTAAGTTTAAAATTAAAAAACGGGCCCAATTGGCCAGGGCGGGAAAATTCCCGCCTAAGACACCCAGGTCGACTGGGCTGTCGACCTGGTCTAGCCAGGTCGACAGGGCTGTCGACAGGGCTGTCGACAGGGCTGTCGACCTGGTCCAGACCCAGGTCGAACCCAGTCCACCCTGGCTGGCCTATTCTATGTTGGTCGATTTTCTGTGGTCTGCTTTGTCATTAGGGCTAGGTGGCAGGCTCTAATTGGTCCCTCTTGCGAATGAATGGCTATGATCAATCCAAGCAACATCGATGGTCCTAATCAGTTCATAAACTCTATAAAAATGACCCTAGACTCTACCTAGGTTTCTTACACAATTCTCTAGCCTCCATTTGCTCTCTTCTTCTAAAAATAAAATAAAAATGGCGTCGCTGCTCTGCTGGAATTAAAACTAGAAGATAATCAACATCAGCCTAAGCAACTCAATTCAAACTAGAGATTAAAGTTTCTGCCAAGATTCTACAACAAGTTAAAGTTCTTTCTTTAATCCAATCAAGGCAAGTACAGTTATTTTCCGCTATAAACGTTAATTATAATTTTGATATGTTTTTAATTCTGAATCTGAGATTGTATATATATTCTCTTCTGTCAGATCTGTTTTTCTGTGACTGTTCTGTATCCCTTTTCTTCTTTTCTGTTTCTATAGCCAGGCTACCACGAGCCTGTGCCTAATCTCATAAGAGATGAACGTATGAACGCAAATTTTGGAATGAATGATGCGAAATTTGACAAGACTGAATTGAATGTATGACTTTAGGTCTGAGGCATAAAATATATTGGACATGTGACTTGGGATTGGATGCATAAATTTGACTATGAACATATAATTTATATATGTTGTATGCATAGTTATGTTGTAATTTAGATCTGTAATTAATTAGAAGAAAAAAAAGATGAGCATATGTTGTAAACTAGATTTGGATCTATGCATATTCTATGATAGAAGAAAAGAGGAACCATTGTATGATTACATATGATTTGAGACTTTGGACAAAATGCATATAAAAGTCAAGATCATATTTGGTATAATTTAGATTGTTGGGTATATTTTGCATAATGATTCATGACTTAATATGAAGAAGGATATGGAAACGTAGGTGTAAAAGATTTACATTAATTAGGATCTCTGCTATTGTGATTACACCTAAATAGGGAATTTTGCATATATGGCATGCACTGTAATTAATGATCATATTTGGTATAATTTATATGTGAATCTGCTGTATAAGGTTAGTTTAACAAAAATTGGAACATATGTTATAGGGTAAATTATGTCCATATTCTGCGCTATGTAAAGGTATGCAAACATGGAAGTATATGATCTTATTGTGAATCACGACAATTATTTAGGCATATGAATTTAGGCCAATTTATGATTAGGCAAGGCATGTAAATAGAACCTTTAGAAATATTAAATTTGCTAAATATGCTAATTTGCCAAGTTGCCTAAACTGCTAGTTTTGTTATATTGCCTAGACTGCTAATTAGATTGAAATGCCTAATTTGTTAAATTTGTCGGTTGAAATGCCTAACCTGTTATATGCCAAAATCTGCTAAGTTGCTAAATCTGTTAAATCCGTTAAGTCATATAAAATCTGTTATCTGCTAAAGTCTGTTATCTGCTGTGTTGATATAATCATCCTGTTATTGATATAATCTGAATTGGTATATATATTGGGCGTGCGCATAAACGGTAAATTATTAATTAATTGGCCGCAAAGATAAACATGGCTGACTCGAGGTTAGAATGAGTTTGCGGCGTAATTCTGCCCGGAACCGCCCGGCACATCCAGTGGCCGCAAACAATAGGTTCTAATGTGAGAAGTTAGTCATAACCTGCTTAAGACACGAGGTTAGGTCTGGCTTGTGGCAGAAGTCTGCCCGGAACCGCCCGGCCCATCCAGCGGCCACAAGTTAGCGACCTAATGTGAGAGGTCTGGGCATTAATAATTAATTAATGCAAATCTAAGATAAGAATGACGTCTAAAACGTATTGGGGGAAAATAGGGTTAAACCAACTGGATTAATAGGTGTAGTAAACCCGTCCATGAATCTGTAGGCCCAATACAAAGTTAGACAAATCTGAAAAATCTGTACTTCTGATCTGTTAGTCTGAAAACTTGTTAACTTAATCTATGAACTAGTAAATCTGAATTCTGTATGTCTGAACTTGTAAACAAGTTAATCTGAGATCTGTTAGTCTGGGGACACAAGGTTAGGAGGGGAATTACTTGTGTCATCTGTTGTTTGGGACCCATATTAGTCAGTAACCCTTTCTGGTATCAAAACTTTGACCCAACAGTAGGTAGGGTCCGGGCACGCTTACTGAACTAATTATAAGTGGTTCATTCTGATAATGGCGAGGGGTGTTGATGGTGCGTTCCAACCGGGTCATGTGCGTGCATGGATCCCGGTCTGCCTCTGAGGATGTAAGACGCCGTGACATCTGTAAATAGGTCTGTGCCAATTGGTTGTCACTTTAGGGAGTGATACACCCTACTGTGGGGCCGACACAGGATATTTATGTATTAGGGAGCCGATCGCTTGGGGTAGGGTTTTAGGGTACGCTTAGTTCTGTCTGTTTCTGTTGGTACCGTTTGTTTCTGTTGGGTGGTAACACCTGTCTGTTTCTGTGTGGTACCGTCTGTTCGGGTGGTAAAGGCCCATTACTAGTGTACACCTAATTCTACATTCTGTTTCCGTAGAGATAAATCTGTTCCTGCTTCTGTCTGTTTCTGATCGGGTAGTAAAGGCCCATTATTAGCATTCTGTTTCTGTTAAAGTATTCTGTACCCGTTCCTGCTTCAATTTAGACATTAGGGAGACACCTAATTCTGCTTTACTAGTATTAGTGCAGAGAAGTGTAAAACAATAGTTTATATCATTCTGTTTTTCTGTTATATCTGCTACACCTGTTATAGTTATCTCACATCCAGTTTTATGTTCATATCATATTATTATTATCTGTTCATATGCTGAAAGTCACTGGACTTGCCAGACTTTTTGTCTGACCCTTGTTGTTTCGCCTCCTTTCTTCCGTTTCCCCCCCAGGTTATCCAAGGAGGGAAATACTTTAGCTTGATCCGGATCTCTCTTTGCTTGAAGTGCTTAAAGTATGGCTTGGCTCTGTATAGCTTCCGTTCCATGGGGATTATGATTTTAAACTATGCATTTTGAAGGCTTTTGTACAAGACTGATATTTTGTACTTGAATTCTGAAATTGAAAGGATGTAACCATATTAATTTTCTGTTTCCGCTGTAATAAAGTTAAAATTTTTCAAGTACTGTTTTATCTGTCTTGTAAGTTTCTGTTCTGTTTACTAAAATGCTCCACCAAAGTTAAGGCATTCCCTTTGTGAGTGACCTTAACGGAGGTGGGGTGTTACATTAAGTAAGGATTTAAAACGGATTTAATATTTAATTTAGTTAATAAAGGGATTAACTACTAAAGTAGTTAATGTTTGAAATGGGTTATTATTTTAATTAATGATAAATTTAGGAAGATATTTTTAAATGGGAATTCATTTAAAAAGTTACCGAATGTGAGATGCAAGTCAATTGAATGGTGAAAGGAAATAAACGTACTCAATTATATGAATTAAGTGAAAGGAGATTACGATAAAAAGGGTTTATTATAAACCAGAGGTTTTAAGTGAGATTCAAAGTGTTAAGACGTTAATTTTACATTAACGTTATTTGAAAACGAGATCTAGTAAAAAGGACGATTTGAAGGAAGATTTTAAATGGGAAATTGAATATAGCTATTCGAGATAGAATTAGCCAAACATAATTATTCGGCTGAGTTGCCATTTCGTACGACTGCTAGCGTAATTCGCAGGGCTGCAGATAGCCTACGGCGGTCGGATGTTTCCTGAGGGAATCAGGCGTAACCATTGTGATCGCTGTGATCTAGAGTCAAGCGAATGGAGTTAAGACGAATGTTAATTAATCAATTAGAGTTATTCAAATATCGTATTTTTCGAATATTAAAAGAATTTGAAATTTCAATTTAACAAAAAGGAAATTTGTTTGTCAAAGGCTAAATGATGCTGATACTGAACCAGTGAACTCATTAGAGTGTCATGATTGAAACACTGTGTATTTTGATAGTTAAAACACCGACTATCAAATCTGACCAATACGATTGTTGGTATGGAAAGACCGGGATCGAATTTATATTCGAAAACCATTCCATCCAACAAATACTTGAAGATATCAGAAGATGATCGAGATGGTGCTGTGAAGACCGTGGGTTTTCACAAACGGAAGAACCACTAATATTCTCTGCCTGGCAAGCAGAGATAAACTGTGATTCTGTCGTGGTTGGAATCTATGAGTTGCAAGGACTTCTCGCTACTGATCCATGGGGTGATTCCTATTGGATGCAGTAGGAGGGTGCCTTCGGTTCATCCTGTTCCTGGATGACTTGTATGGACGGATGTCTGACAGAGTATTTCCAAAGGATCACGTACGTTGATTTCTTCAAACGTGCTATAGTTGCTGGCGGAGAATTGCCGCTCTCTTAGCTTCCAGCTAGAGTATTTTTGTGGATATCAATTAGTGATATCTGATGGATTTGACGATGTGGCATTCAAAGTGAATGACGACCAGATGTTTAAGAGTAAATTCTGGCCTCAAGCCTCATCAACCGGGAAATGACAAAAATCGGGCAGGCAGCATGGCTATGTGGGTCGCTCCCATTAGGGTGTATAATCACCTATCTAGAGAAAATCCTATTTGCTTCTTCAATCTATGTTTCGATGCTGACCCTATTCGGGTGGCGGTTGCTGATCCCAACCGTCGGTGATATACATTCGATACACTCAAGCGAAATGAGTGGTCGGTCATGTGAGGGCCGGGTTGCAAGACGTTCTTGTTGAACCCTGTGTATTCGCCTCTAGAGATACACGTGCGGAAGGTGGTCCCATACCTTGTCAAGTTGGAAATCCAATATCCAATAAGCGCCCGCGGTTTTCGATTGTATACTATATATGGGGAGCGTGAGATGCAAGCGTTCCTCTAGATTGATATTTACTTGTATTTAGACATTATGATAATATCAGAGAAGATATTGGTTTCAAAGATGTTTTGGGTTATCGTAAGGGAAAAACCGTCCATGTTTATGTGTGGATTTGGTCTTACGATTATCTTTGATTTTCGAAAGGATTTTGAACTTTAAAACCAAGTTGGATGATTTACCCTTAATACTGTGCGAGTTTATCTCACTCTGGTTCACTAGACTTACCCGGTGTTTTGTAAATGCTCGGGTTAGCCCGGATTGACAGGTTCAGTTATCGACTGCTGTGAAGAGACGAGCTGGAAGAGTTCAGCCGTATGATATTACTACTATTCTGCTGTGTGTTATATAGAAGGACAGATATTTACAGCTGTCCAGATGTTGTTGTACTCTGATATGTAAGTGTTTCAAAAGTTTCCAATAAAGGTTTACTTCTATATTATATTTTGTTCCGCTGCGATGTGAGACTCTGTGCTGTGTGGTGTTTCTTCTTCTTCTATTCTAATATTTCTATCTTATCTATTCTCACCCTCTAACTTCTTTCTATTAATGATCTGGAATGTTCGATGTCTGAATGGTCAACACGGTAGTTGATGTTGATTTTCGGAGTCGAAAATCCCAGTTCGTTACATCAGGAATTTTAATCCACATCGGTGGACCGGCCGTGTCGCTCCAAGGGTCACTCGAGCTCTGATCCTGAGACTCGGGCTAGACAGTCTCGAATCGGTAGAGGACTATCTTTTGCCTCGGTTCATAGATGGAAATCCAATTTCCAAATACGTGTCATTTGCGGTTTTATTTGTAAACCTATATATGGCGACATAGTGGCATGGGACGCTCATGTCGCCTATGATTGATACTTATGATTTGAAGTTGTTTTATACACTATGCACTTATAATAGTATTAAATGATTTGTTTTAAACGTATCAAGCATTCTTGGCTATTATAAGGTAAAAACCCTATCCTCCGGCTTGCATTGCATTGTGTGATGGGAACTGGGTCTTATAATAGCTTCATTTTTCCTTATTTAGCATTGCGCTGTTGTCTTATGCACTGGTGTTCTTGGGAGGAAACCGTTCCGTGTTATACGGCGTGGTCCCTTGATTTACCTTACTTTGAAAATAAAGATAAATAACTGTTTTAGTTCTCACACCAGTCACATGACTGACCTGGAGTTTATTGTTTTAACCTAAACTCTGGGTGCCCTTATTTTGACATGGGCAGCTAGTAGTTTTGGTTTTGCAGATTTATATTCACAGGATCCTGGTTTGCAGCTGGAACGATATGCGGAAAGCTTTGTATCCGTATATCTCTTCTAGTTGTGTATTGTATTATTTTCTGCTGCTATGTATTTAAATGTAATTTAAATCTCTGATATTTCTGTGTAATATTCATTTATACTCTGTATATTCTTGTAATCTGATGCATTGTTGTAATATACAATGAAATGTTCTTCCGACTGCGTTCTATTTTTGTCGTGTTCTCAAAACAATCAGGCGTTTCGAACGGTCTAGATCTGTTTAGCGACTGGTTCGGATCAAGCGAAATTCCTTCTCGTCACAAGTTTATAATGGATAACGAGGCTAATCCGATTATCATCAATGATGATAACCAACCCATGGAAGAAGTGGAAGAACAATAAAAAGAACCAGAAGAGGAAGAAGAAATGATGGAGGAGGAAGAACAACAAGAAACTGAACCAACGGTTACAGACGAAGATGATAACGTTGAGTGCATAGGAGAGGTTCTATTTGACGAAAATGGGAATGTGATTGAAAAGAATGGAGAATTCTGTCTCCATTATCCAAATTGTCCAATTCACAAATCTCCCATTGTCAAATAATTAAGTGTTTAAGGATTTTCTAGATTTCGTTTTATTACATTCCTATGATAAGTTGGATATGTATAAATTTGTGTATATGTACAAGTGATTGTTTAATAAAGTTGTCGTTTATGGTTTAAATAGTTATAACCTTCTAAAACATATATATATATGTATGTATATGAATATCTAATTTAGGGGGAGTATTTTTATCAAGATAGTTACTTAAGTTCTATTCGGGAAGTCATACATTTTAGGGGGAGTAAATTTTGGATTTCTTTTTGATAGGGATATAATATAAAATATAGGCATAGTTTATAGGATTCTTACAGACAGGGGGAGTATAGAAGGAACATCATCAAACAGGTATATACAGGTATGATATTTTATAAACTAAGGTTGTCATCATCAAAAAGGGGGGATTGTTAGAGAAAGGAGTTTTGATGACAACAACCTTAAACTAAGGTTGTCATCATCAAAAAGGGAGAGATTGTTAGAGAATGGAGTTTTGATGACAACAACCTTATTTCAATTATCGTTGATTATAAAATATACACTAACACTTTTTGTATAGAATATATATATATATATGCAGGAATTATAAATAGAAAATATTACTAAAGACTGTACAATTATAAAGATAATAGAGATTAAAAGATCAAAGAAATTTCAAGACTCTTGAGTAATCAAGATTTCAAGAGTTCAAGATTAATATAGTTATAGAGTCTTGATTTTGTAAGACTCTAAATAGCACTCCAGGTTCAAATTCTAATTCTAATTTTCAAATTCAAATTCTGTTTTTTAATTCTATCCTCAATCCTCTCTATTTTATTTTTCTATTTGTTTCTACTTTTACTCTTCTTTGTTTTTCAAACTTAAGTTTTTTATATACTTTATATTTATATTTTATACAGTTTAAAATTTTATAATTTTATAAATATATTTATATAGTTTAAATTTATGTTTTCATATCATATAATATTAACTTATAACACTAGAATTTTACTCAAGAATTCCAGAATTATTTTTATATCAAAACACTTGAAAAATTCTTTAAAATTTAAATTTTCAAAGGAGCATGTCGACATAACAAAAACTCCATCTCGACATGTAACTGTCACTTTTTCCAATTTTGAAAGGAAGTGTTTTTTCACTATTTGAAACGATTCAGAACCGTTGCAACCTTTCATACTCTACAAAAAGGGATTAAAACCTAATTTTTTATCATCTCTTCTTCTCTAACTTCATCCTCTTTCTCTCCACCATTATTCTTAATCATTTTTATGATTCTTACACTTATACTCTGCCAAATTCAATTCTATTTTGATAAAAATTCTTCTCTCTACACTCTCTACTCTCTGAAGCAAGTGTTATTGAAGAGTTATAGGGCTGTTTTGTAATTGCGTGGGTTGAATAAACCTTGTTTGTAAGTCAAAGAGGAATCAGTGTATCCTTGTAGCCGTGAAATCATGGAATAGGAGCCAGTGTGTCCTTGTTGAGCATGAAATCAAGGAATAGGAGTCGGTGTCTCCTTGTTGAGTCGTGAAATGAAGGAGTGTGTATTTGACTATTGGAAATAGTAATAAAACTCTGCACAACCCAGTGTTGTGCGGGACTGGACGTAGGAGTAATCCGAACCAGTATAAAATCCGGTGTGTTCTTTCCTTTTCTGCATTTTTATTTTTGTTTATTTTGCATTTGTATTTGAATCTGTGTCTGTGATTGTGTCTGTGGTGTTAGATTCATCTCGTAGTTAACATTAGATTTAAATTTTGTTTAAATCTTACAAACACTATTCACCCCCCTCCAGTGTTTGCTTTGCCTTAACGATCCATTCCGCATTTCCTAACAAACACTTCAAACATTCCTCCTTAAATTCACTTCGAAGCCACAACCATCGTCGAACCCAAAAGCATATTGTTTGATCGATAACTGATATACAGCGTTTCACCCTTCTTTGCTATAGTGTTTCATCTTTTGTCATAAGTCACAATCCACAGTGTTTCACTACCGCTGCGACCATTCTCGTGTCATTCCACGACTCATCAATCCGCTCCCATGACAATCCATTAATCATAGCGACCCATTGAAGTGTTGCAAGCCACTGTCACCGATCCATCAAACGCTGCCTTGACCGACTCTACTCCAAGCGACCCGACCCAACTTATACAACTCGACCCAACTTGTACGACCCGACCCAGCTTGGACGACCCGATCGAACTTGGACGACCCGACTTTACCAAGAACTGATCCATCATATTGCAACCAGACCGACCCATTAAGCTACGACCCAAGATTGCCACGTCATCAACGACCTGACTTTGGCCGAGCTGACTTCAATTTCGAACGATCCGACCACTTTGACCTATCATTTCTTAGGGCACAAGCCATGCGATCCATCTCTAAACTCTACCGATCCATCCAAAATGTCAATGATCCATACTTGAAACCAAATCCACTCCAAACTCGCACGATTTCGGACAACCATTCAACAATACAATCAAGCGATCATCAATCAAACACTACAACATTAAATAATCATCAATAATGTATGAAATTCATCCATCATGATAAATTAATGAATAAACAAAATATTGGATCTAAACTTGAATAAACATATGAATTAACATAAGAAATACCAATTTAAGTTGCTAGATTATTTCCAATGGTGATTCAAATGAAAATATTCTTACCATGATGTAGATCTAGCTGAAAACAACATGAAATGATGAAAATAAGATCAAATAACCCATACACTTGATTGGCTCCGCACGAGAGATGTTTATCACTCCCCAATCCTTCAAATTAGCTTTAAAACGATGATCTACAAATCTTGACAGCGAAGAACGATCTTCAATTCACTAAATTTGATGCGATCTACTCTCTCTTGATGTTGATCAAGCTTTCATTGATGTAGGTCTTCAATCTTCTAATGTAGATCTAAGGTTTTAATGGAGGAGAGATGTATTTGATTGAGCAAGGAGGATCACGAGCTCAACCAAATGAGAAATGAAGAAATTAAACCATTCTCCTTGCCTCTACCCCTTTATTTATAGCCATCAAACTAGCCCACTAGTGGACCTCACCAAATCAGCCCACTAATGACTAATTTAACCTGTCTAGAAATTGTGTAACCCTAATACAACGATTCCTCCCAAACCGCTGAACCAAATCTTTAATGTGACCACTTTACGGAATTGGCAACACCATTTCCTTTCCAATGAAATTGATCTCAGCACCTGATTCGATTCCGGTCAAAAGTTATGTCCTTTACAAAAATGAAAGGGGAAAAATGTACAAAAATAAAATAGATAAAAATTATGGACATGTCAAAATATGAGAATGATCCAACCCTCAAAGAAATAAATAAAAATATTTTATGAACCTTTGATGCGTAAAACGCGGGTCGTTACATTCTCCCTTCCTTAGGAATTTCACCCTCGAAATTCCAAGCAAACATAAGCAACCAAAAACAATTCTGCATGTCTGCCATCTAAAAGCAGCCAATTTATCATCCAAACTAGCATCTATCAAGCCATGCATCCATAGCCTTAACCGAGCACGCAGAATTCTAATAATAATAGTACAAGCTATAATGATGTAAGAGTGACAAGACATTAATGGGTCATACCAACAAAGAGTTTTGGATGGATCGTCTTCATTCTCTCTTTTGTTTCCCACGTACAATCATCATCATCCTCACTCTATTGCACCTTGACTAGCTTAACAGTCTTCCTTCTAAGCTGTTTTGTGCCATTCCCCATAACATGAAGCGGTTTACAAGGTTTCGTAATTACAGACTCGACTTCTAGGTCTTCGTACTGTTCCGGAGATACCAACACATTCGAATCATGCACACACTTCCGTGGAAATGACATATGGAGAACATTGTGCACACTCGACATTTCCTCGGGCAAATCCAATCTATACGCGAGCTTCCCAATTCGCTCAACTATTGGTAACGGTCTGACAAACCTTGGAGCTAACTATCCTTTACTTCCGAACCGAACAACATTCTTTAACGGCAAAATCTTTACGAAAACCATGTCACCAACGTCGAATTGTCGGGCTGCCTTCGTTCGTTCCTGAACAATCTCGATACAATCCGAGGTTTCTCTGATCATCTCTGACCCAAGCATCAACTTATCTTCAGTTTCTTGCCAATATAGCAGAGAATTACATGGTCTACAATACAATGCCTCGTATGGTGCCATCCCAATGCTCGATTGGTAGCATTTATTGTACGACAAACTCAACTAGATGTATATGGTCTTCCCACGATCCCCTGAAGTCCAATACACAAGCTCTTAGGAGATCCTCCAGAAGTTGGTTAACCCTCTCAGTTTGACCATCAGTCTGGGGAAGATAAGCCGTACTCAAACACAACTCGGTTCCAAAGTCTCTTGCAAACTCTTCCAAAATCCACTCGTGAATAATGGATCTCGATCACTCACTATGCTCTTCAGGATACCATGGAATCGAACTATCCATTTAATATAAAGTTCAACTAACTTCGATGTTGTCCTAGTCGATCTAACAGGAATAAACCTTATGCTTTTGGCCAACCGATCCACAATGACTCAAATTCCTTCGTTTCTTGCCCTAGTTCTGGGTAGTTCATTGATAAAATCCATCGATATCTGCTCCCACTTCCACATAGGTGATGGGAAAAACCGATCTAATCGAGTTCCCTTTTTATGCTTTAACAACTTAAAACTAGGATCTAGGCAAGAAAATAAATCAAAACTTAGATTAATTGGGATTAACATTTTATACCTGAAGCATTGAATCCATAGGATCCATATCAGTTTCGAAGTAGAGAAGACATGGAAGAATCGAATCAGAAGCCCTTCAAGTGTAGAGCCTCTACAGGTGATCCACGAGAACGGTTTCCTCTTGAATCAAATTGAAGAGGAAGGGGGAGAACGGTACTAGCCGCCGCCACTATTATCTAGGGTTTTGGACAATGGAATTAGTCGGGACCATTTTTCTGTTGATCTAAATCAAGTTCAAATGACTAGGTATATACGTGTATTAAAAGAGGAAAAGTAAACATCTCTCCTTTTAAATTTAAATGTTTACCATAGAATAGGTATCAACCCATCCACTAGTTCCAAGTTCAAATAAAATATCAACTAATTGACGTTTTATTGGACCCAAAGAAAATAACTTCTCCCTTGTAACGTTCTAGTTGTGTGACCCTATAGGTTATTACAACGTTGGCAATAATTTAAATCATATTTAAATTATAAACAGTGAGTGGCATCTAGTAATACAACGCTGCTACCCAAGTTATAATAAGATCAATAATCGATTCGATGCAACCTTTCCATGACCAGTGTCTCAGTGTAATATAATCCTTTTAACCGATATATCCAAGATTAAACTGGAGGCACGGATCGTATCATCCTCTTTATAATTTAATCTATTTTTCTTGATCGATGAGTAGACTGTTTAAAACAAATCAATATTTGAGCACGGCCATGCATTTCACAGTCTCACTTAATCAAGAGGCCCATGGATATCTTTACGAATATATCATAGGGTTAAATTCCATTTAGATCATTCATAATTTTCATTCGATTTGAAATATATCCAATAATCACCGTTATCATTACTCTGTTACGAAATAACTATAGATGATATCAAAACACAAATATCCCCGAATAAAATTATAATGATTTCATGTCTAAGGACCATTACATCACTGTCACTATGAGAATAACTTATGATAATTTTTATTATATTCCATGTAGTTATCTCACGGTGGGTCAGCCCAATACGTTATTCTCCAGTACATATTTTTATCTTGACTTTAATATCACGTATATTAATGATCAATGAGATGTGATCATCAGTCAATCAATATACTAGCCTCAACGCTTTATTGTTGTCCTGTATAAACAATAAAACTCGACTAGTGACTTTTAAGAATTACAATACTTATCACATTATATAATCTCAAATTCAAGTCTTACTCGAACTATATAATACCGTATTATAATTCTAAGGACTTCCATTATATTAATAATTATATTACATAGTAAATATAATATAATATAATATTATTTTATTCCAAATAAAATAATAACATCAACAGTGTTATCAATTTCATCAAATGAATTGCCTCTAGGGCATAAACTCTAACAATCTCCCACTTGCACTAGAGTCAATTATTCATGTATCATATACTCATGGAACCAGTGTGACTATTAAACTTCCGCTGCGACAGAGTCTAATTCAGCAGGTCTGCAACATTTCAACTTTTGCAACTTTGCAGATATTTTATTTCTTCTGTGAGCAACTTCACATAAGAATTATATTTCTAAATATATGTTTGGATTGATAGTGAGTTTAATTTTTAGGCCCGAGCAACAGCCACATTGTTGTCACAATGTATTTCATTAGATCAACAATGAATTAATTTCAAGTTATGAACTTTTAATCCAAACATTTTCTTTCTTAGAATCAGTATTTATTTCTTGTTTTAAAACTAACATTATTTACAATAATCAATGTGTTATCATATAACATTAGAATTATTGTGTCACTCCCACTCAATTTCTTGTCTATACAAGATTCAATGATATCTTATGGTTTTCGATATATCTCAAATTCTATTTCATTCCCATCGGTATCTTAGAGACTGATTCCCTTTCAAAAGGATACCAAATTGAGCAATAAACATTTTATTCTCAGAGAATCTATATGCACAAAATAGTTATTTGATTTGGGTCCAATCTTATCAGAGGAAGGACGTTTTCATTGTATCAGATACACTAGGACATTTTCTGGTTCATATCTTATATGGTGTCTTCGAGATCATTTTAGTAGGACTAAATGCAATTGTTCTAAATTTAATTTGTTGGATGATCTATATGACTTATCATTAATCGTACTATATATCATAAGGTGCGATTTCTCCCTTTAGACACACCATACCGTTATGGTGTTCCAGATGAAACAAGTTGTGAAACAATTTCAAACTCATATGTATAGTTATTAAATAGTTGGCTTAATATTCTCTTTTGATCTGTTCGAAAAGTATTTATTTTCTATTAAAATAGGTTTCTAACTTCATTTTGATTTTTTTGAACTTTTCGAAGGATTTTGATAATTGTTTTATAAGATACACAGATCTATATCTATTGATATCATCAGTAAATATAATGAAGTTATAAAACCTGCCTTTAGTTTATATATTCATTGCTCCATATACATCATTATGTATGAGACCCAATACTTATCACTTATTCGTCATGCCAAGTGAAAGGTGTTTCAGTTATTTTGCCTAATAAACAAGATTTGTATTCTTCATATAATTCAAAATCAAATGATATCAAAATTCCATCGTTATGGAGTCTTGATATACTTTCTTGTTTACTGGGCTAACCCGTAATACTAAAGGTATATTGGATTCAAATCACTAAGTTTAATCCACTCATTATTTATGTCAAGTACATTATAGTTAAGGATTTACAAAGATCATTAACTATTTGTGAAATTCCATACGATATTTCATTTAAATAAAATGAATAACAATTATTCTTTTATTACAAATGAAATTCAAAATTTGTCTGAACAAAATTTATAATAACATTTATTTTAAATGGAATTTCATAATAAAAATTATTTTATTAATTTTATTAAGCCAGTATACACAACAAGAATCAACTTTCTATGGATAATCCAGCAACTTTTGTTTCATTTCCATTCATAAGTCCACTTGTCATTTTATCAGATTTCTACTTATTCTGCAATTTCTGTAAATCAACATACATTTATGTTATTCATATCTAGTGTCTAATACTAGAGATGTATAAGTAGATTATTATAACATTTATATCTTATTCAGTTGAAGTCACACTTTAACTTTTATTTTAGATCCTCTATATTTGTTAGAACAATTACGTTTTAATTTGTTTGAGGACAATCCTCAAATTTCAATGTTTAGTCAAGAAATTTGATTTAATTAAATTTATCCTTCTTATGGATTAATTTAAATTGTCGGAGTTATTTCTTATTTAATATCTACAGTAGATAATAAATAATAACTAATTCTTTAATATTTATTAATATAAATTTTGACAATCAAAATTTTATATTAACATAAATGTGTTATTTAAACTAAAATGCGCTCCCACTCAAATTAACATCCCTCTGATTATATAAATATATCAATATATATATATATACATACATACATATATATTTATATATATAGTGTTCCAAGATCCATATCTAGCATGCCTTGACCCAGCTTTGGCTAATCCCCAAAACACAACATTTTAGTTAAACATCTTATATTAATTATATCATGTATATAATTCTTGGATCGCATGATGAACATTTTGCTCAGTATTATTCATTTGCTTAAAATATAGAATAATTCATGCTATTGTCTCTAAGGCCATAATCCTATTATGCAGCCTTAGTTAAATCAGACCTAGTAATACAATCGAAGCACCACAATTACTCCTACCGCATATAACCAAAATAAGAGGATGCACAACGCTTTGGCGTTACCTACATCCAATGAGATTGGACATTGATGGGTGTACTATTGGAAGAATTCACCATGATTTAATATAACAAAATTTGTTATTAAGGGAATTTATAATTCGTAGTGGCGAACAATATTATAATTATTTACATATATCAAAATATATGTAATTTATATTTGTAATATATATTAAATGGATTCAAGTAATATATATGAAACAAATATGTAAGTATTTAAATTTAATATATATAGGAACCAGGCCTATATATGGTTTTGAACATTTCAAAATTAGTGGTTATCATAACACCAGAATAAGAGACTATATTCAAATCTAGTGTTATATCTATAAGATTCGGTCCCTATTATTAAATCGGAATTCGGCCCAATTATTATTTAGCTATTGTATTTATAGTTCAAAACAATATAAATACTTACATATATTATACACAGAAATGGAATCTAGTATATGCATCGTAACTTTTAAACATTTTAACAGTTTACGTATACCAATATAAGCAAGTCAGTCAAATGCAATAACATTAATTTCATATTTCATATACATACATAGACATATACAAAATCCAACTCGTTCATAACTCTATAATTAAAATCACATGTTAACATTACATTCTTGCAGGGCATTCTACACATAATTAGTTTGTTCAGTAAACAATTTACATTTAGCACCACTCCTCCATATTTTACACGCAAGTCACACTTGCAAAAATCATATGTATACATATATATGCCATAATCATCATTCGTGCAATGCTGATTATCTTTCTGAAACAATTTCAGTGGCAATGTATGGTGCTGTACCTTTTACCAGCGACAAATCTGCAATTGGTTATCATGATAAACATTCAATTGAAAAATAAACAGATCATATTAGTATGTTGTACATATATATATATATATATATATATATATATATATACCCATTAATTTAAGCAGCACTACTGTTTGTTAAATGATCAACAATCATTTGAGAATAACAGTGCAATATGTAAGTATATATATATATATATATCAAATATGTGTATGTATGTTATTACTGTTTAAATTCAACCACTTGTATATCATAATATACAAGTGTACAATATAAACAGATATTGCATTCTAGTGGGTAAATACACTCATATATTCAGGAGTCAATATCCTTGATATATAAACTATATAAACCTACTTCAGCATCTTTATGCAAGTACATAGGATAAATTTCTTTATCATGACATATAAATTGAACTAGAATTTTTCAGTATTATTCTGCTATATATATATATACACACACACACATATATATATATATATATAAGCAGGGTTCCGTGGCACCCCTATTTGAGAGCACCCCAAATGCACCTCATTTTTAGCCACATATTTATATTAAAAAATGTTAGTGGGGGGAGAGAGAATTAGTGGGGGGGGGGGGAGAGAAACGAAATGTGTGGTGGAAATTAGGGGGCTAAAGGGGTGCTGCACTATTTGGGGTGGTCTGGATCCTATATATATATATGTCTTTATATATAACTACACATATATATACTTATATGCATCAGGTACAGAGGTACATTGAACAACAAATCATAGTTGTTGTCCTATTAATTCACATGTGGTATGTATATATATATATATATGCATATATATATATATCTATATATATGTTCATCAGTACATCAATATGTATTCAATAGTTTGCATTGATATACTGATATCTGAAATGATCAAATTTTAATTTCTTACAATCAAACATTTTTGATTCCTCTTGTACGAATGATTTCTGCAAATCTGAATACATAAATTTATTCACACAAAGATGAATAATAATCCAGATTTCCAGAGATTTGGTTATCAAATATAACGGTTAAAACTGGAAAATGATAAAATCAATATCGTATATTAATCAACCATACTATTCAGACTTTAGTAACAGAACAAAATTTTGTTTATTCTGAAACTTTCTCATATCATACAAATTAGTATTAGAACATACTGAAAAGGGGAAAAGAAATTATGATTCAAATATCTTGGGATCAACAGTTTTGGATGATTGATCTAAATTGCTATTTTATTGGCTTTATTTAATTAGAACCAGATCCAAAGTGTCTGACATTTTCGATCATTCAAAACTATTTTTTTGATTAATCCACTGGATTCCATAAATCAGCAGGCAGTTTAGTAGCAATATAAAAGTGAATCACATTTCATAATTAAACGTGAATCTCCTTTACCTTTTGCATAATGGATCATGGATCAAAATTTTGTATCATGGATCAAAATTTATTTCCTGTAAACAACTTTACCTTTTGCATCGTACAAAGATTCAATACACAGTGAATCAGTTTCATTTTATAAATGAACCAACGCTAAATTTTAATAACATTACATTAATAAAACATAGTAAAAATTAAACCATTTGCAACACTATACTTATCAAAATAAGCATAATTAAACTGATTTTAAAATGTGCTGAATCATCTGTTCAACATATCAGATTTCCTAAATTAATGTAAGGCAGTTGCAAATCTTATTTGCAACATATATGTGTCTGCATATCTATATACGCACATTCATACACACATATTTATTTATGTATATATAATTTTGTAACTTGCAGAACTTGGGTGAATTTTGATCTGCAAATCATATTTGCATCCATCCAAATAACAATATTTATAAACACAGATAGATAGATTAGATCTATATAACTATGGCGTATAAAATTTGCAAGTCAAAACTACATAACTTATATATCAATACAAATAATCAGCTAACAATAAGGTGATATCTCTCTATATATACATATATATAAAAAGATAATTCAGATATAACCATTCTATATATATATATATATGTATATACGTAACATAATATGGTTATATACATAGGATTGGATAGTAACCCGTATTACATAATTAATCTAGCATAACCGTCAACTTTTAACGGTATTATTAAAACTGAACCATTATTAAATCAAAAAGTAAAAGTCCCATACTTATAAAACATAAATAGTCCAGATAATAATAAATGCATAGTGTTATGAATCGATTTGTTTTACATCTGTATCATGTAACTAAAATAAAATTGATCAGCATCAATCTGATATCAAGAGTTTACTCATGGTTACATAACATGATTTCTGAAATCTGTTACACTTTGCATATCAACCTGGACTTTTACGGATTAGCATCAAAACCTTTACAGAAGATAAATGGCTTTAGCACATTTGAGTTTATCAGTTTAATTGATCCGTTATAATTGGATAATCGTACTAGGAATTAGCATCAGAATAGATATCTAATATCAATTCTTGAATAGTTTTTCAAATTCAAATTAAACATAATTTTATTCTGGATCAAACAATTTTGAACAGAACAAAATTATGTTTTAAGTCTTCAGTTCATCCGTATCAGTGTTCTTAACACATATTTCTGATAAAACACAAACAATTAAGAAAATTAAAACAATATTTCAGATCCAAATCTGCATATGTTTTCAAATCGAACATTTTGTTTATCAGATTAAAACTGTTTACTGTAAACAGATCAATATACTTGCTTTTAGACCAAATCAATATTTTCATGGTATGATTTTCTAATATGCAGTAAACAGAATTAATATCTCATATTAGTTCTGATTCAAATTAAACAGTTTTAATTTTATTTCCAGTTATAAAGATGAAATCTAAAATTTGCCTTAACAAATTCCTATATGAATGATTTCATCAAAACAAAATCAATCAGATGGATATCTTACTAATTTATTAATCAGTAAAATCAATCTTAATCAAAAGAATAAAATATATGATAAAACCTGGACATGTATACTTATAAATCAAACATTTTGACAATAAATTTAGGACTATTTATTTGTATAAACAGATCAGTTCACTGCTTTAGGACACATCCATGTATTTATACTATAACGTATTAGATTCAGTAATTAGAGTTGATATCTAATATCAATTCGTAATCAACTAAAACGGTTTTTATTTTATCATCCAACCAATACCGTAAACCCTAAAATCAATTTAGTGCAAAACTTACTAATGAAATTGAAATTCATACAAAGATGAAACCATGAATAAACCCCAAAATCAAAGTTTAATTTATAATTTCTCGCAACACCCAAAGCTCTGATACCACTGATGGGAAAAACCGATCTAATCGAGTTCCCTTTTTATGCTTTAACAACTTAAAACTAGGATCAAGGCAAGAAAATAAATCAAAACTTAGATTAATTGGGATCGAAATTTTATACCTGATGCGTTGAATCCATATGATCCATATCAGTTTCGAAGCAGAGAAGACATGGAAGAATCGAATCAGGAGCCCTTCAAGTGTAGAGCCTCTACAGGTGATCCACGAGAACGGTTTCCTCTTGAATCGAATTGAAGAGGAAGGGGGGGGGGGAGAATGGTACTAGCCGCCACAATTATTATCTAGGATTTTGCACAATGGAATTAGTCGGGACCATTTTTCTATTGATCTAAATCAAGTTCAAATGACTAGGTATATACGTGTATTAAAAGGGGAAAAGTAAATATATCTCCTTTTAAATTTAAATGTTTACCATAAATAGGTATCAACCCATCCACTAATTCCAAGTTCAAATAAAATATCAACTAATTGACGTTTTATTGGACCCAAAGAAAATAACTTCTCCCTTGTAACATTGCAGTTGTGTGACCCTATAGGTTATTACAACGTTGACAATAATTTAAATCATATTTAAATTATAAACAGCAAGCGACATCTAGTAATACATCGCTGCTACCCAAGTTATAATAAGATCAATAATCGATTTGATGCAACCTTTCCATGACCAGTGTCTCAATGTAATATAATCCTTTTAACCGATATATCCAAGATTAAACCGGATGCACGGATCGTATCATCCTCTTTATAATTTAATCTGTTTTTCTTGATCGATGAGTAGACTGTTTAAAAAAAATCAATATTTGAGCACGACCATGCATTTCAAAGTCTCATTAATCAAGAGGCCCATGGATATCATTACGAATATATCGTAGGGTTAAATTCCATCTAGATCATTCATAATTTTCATTCGATTTGAAATATATCCAATAATCACCATTATCATTACTCTGTTACAAAATAACTTTAGATGATATCAAAACACAAATATCCTCGAATACAATTATAATGACTTCAGGTCTAAGGACCATTACATTACTGTCACTATGAGAATAACTTACGATACTTTTTATTATATTCCATGTAGTTATCTCACGGTGGGTCAGCCTAATACGTTATTCTCCAATATATTTATATCTTGACTTTAGTATCACGTATATTAATGATCAATGAGATGTGATCATCAGTCAATCAATATACTAGCCTCAACGCTTTATTGTTGCCCTATATAAACAATAAAACTCAACTAAGGACTTTGAAGAATTTTAATACTTATCATATTATATAGTCTCAAATTCAAGTCTTACTCGAACTATATAATATCGTATTATAATTCTAAGGACTTCTATTATATTAATAATTATATTACGCAGTAAATATAATATAATAGAATATTATTTTATTCCAAATAAAATAATAACATAAATAGTGTTATCAATTTCATCAAATGAATTGCCTCTAGGGCATAAACTCTAACAATAGGAACCTCTAATGGCTGAAGCAATCCACTTGGCTTCTTCTATTCAGCTTTCACCAACTGATAGTTCATACATTTGTAAATGAATTTTCCAACAAGCCTCTTCATTCCTTCCCAGTAGTAAGCTCACTTCATGTCCTGATACGTCTTATTACCTCCAGGATGAATCGTCAACTTCGAGTGATGACATTCCCTTAGAAGCTCTTCTCTCAATCTGCCGATATCAGGAACAACCAGTCTTCCTTGTTTTCGAAGCCAACCATCTTGATCGACCTCGAATTCCTTATCCTACGCTTCCAACTTCTGGATAATATCGATAAGCTTTACATCACTCTTTTTTCTCTCGTTAATCCTTTTGATGAGAGCAGGTCTTATCGATAAGCTTGCTAACATTTCAGGTTCCAATTCACACCGAGGCCTGAAATCAAATCCTGCCAAGTACTCGAGGTGCTTCCATTCTGAAAACACCATTCTAAACTTGCTTGTCTTCGACTCAACGCATCCACCACTATGTTATCTTTACTAGGAGTACATGCGATACCAAAATCATATGATGTCAGAAACTCTAACCATTGTTGCTGCCGAAGATTCGAATCCTTTTGGGAGAAAAGATATTCAACGACTTTTGATCTGTAAACAATTTGAATCGAACTCCCAATAGGTAATATCTCCACATCTTTAGAGCAAACAAGATCGTTGCCAACTCCAAATCATGAGTTGGGTAATTCCTCTCGTGCGATTTTAGCTGTCAACCCGCGTAGGCCACAACTTTATCCTTTTGCATTAGCACTGCTCCAAGTCCAGTACTACATGCATCAGTGTATACAACCATCTATTCGTTCCTACTTGAAATCATCAAAACAGGAGCACTCATCAGTCTCTCTTTCAGGATTCCAAAAGCTTGCTCACACTTTGCTTCCTAGTGAACACTTGATTCTTCTTCGTCGATCCTATTAATGGTGCAACTATCTTGGAGAAATCCTTGATAAAATGATGATAATAGCCCACCAACCCAAGGAAACTCCAAACATCTGTTGCATTCTTAGGTCTATCCTAGTCCTAGATTGCTGCCACCTTAGCGGGGTCAACCGCTATTCCATTTCCAGAAACAACATGGCCTAAGAACCTCACTTCGCTCTTCCAAAAGTGACATTTTGAAAACTTAGCTCTCAACTAATGCTTTCGCAAGATTTCCAAAACAACTCGAAAGTGCTTTTATGCTCTTCCTTATTCGGGCGTAAACCAGAATATCGTCTATGAACACAAGCACGAACTTCTTCAACTGATATTTGAACACTCTATTTATAAGATCCACGAAATACGCTGGCGCGTTAGTCAACCCGAATGGTTTTACCAACCATTCGAAGAAACCAGATGATGTCCTAAAAGTGGTCTTCGAAACACTATCCTTTGCCACCCTCAACTAGTGGAATCCCGTTGTCAAATCCATTTGAGGAAACACCTTGGCTTTGTGAAGCTGATCGAACAAGTCATCTAATCTTGGGAACGAATACTTGTTCTTCTTGGTCACTGTAACACCCCACACCCACTATGGTCACTCACTATAGGGAATGCCATGGCATCGGTGGAGTATTTTAGTGAATATAGAACAGAAAAATTACAACAAGACAGATATAAATAGTACTTGAAATTTTTAAAACATCATCTCATAACAGCGGAAGTAAAACATGTCTGGTTACATCATAAAGTCAAGTACAATATCCATCAGATAAATTTATACATAATCCCATTCTCAACAATAGCCATGACAAAAGAAAAGATAACTGGATAACTGGAGCTTTACATCTACCCAAGCTCCTAAAGACTGGAACAGCAATCCGATCAAACTCCACTACTGCTAGGATCCACCGTAGGACCTGAGGGTTGGGAAAAAGATAAAAACAACGGGGTCAGACATAAGTCTGAGTGAGTCCTATAACTTTAACAATACAATCATTAAAATAACCAGAGAAGACATAAGTTTGACATATGGTAATGTCTGGGGATGAATGGCTATACCAAGCAGTTTGGTAGACCTAGGATAGACTAAGATAACCGCAAAGACGCATCTACCCACCCAAGGGTAATTACTACACTGCACCACACCAGTTATCCCTACTTAAAGGTTGATCCCTCCCAAGGACTTAGAAAATTTTCCCAGTAGTTCTTATACCCCTAGCTGACTACATAGGTGCCGTCTGCCCCTATCTCCACTAGGTGTACCCACTACTCCCAAGCGATCGGCTCCCTACCGTAGATACCCGTGCCGGCCCCACAGTGGGGTGTATCACTCCCCAAAGTGGAAACCCGATACAACAAGCGGTGCACGGTTTATATCTACACGATGCAACAACGTCTTACCTACCAGCCCGGGTCCACACACGCATATGAAACCCGTTGGACTTGCGTTGCCACCGCTAACCCGTTTTGGCCTCTTATAATCAAGCCCAATATGCGTGTCCCGTCACTCGACATGGGTCGAGCCCACAAAGATACGTTTGGGATATTGGTTGAAATGGGCCCCCACAAGCTACCCACCTAAGCTTGTCACTTATCTAGCGAATCCCACTTAACCCTTTAATCATGTTTAATTACATGTTTCACTTGGTTAAGTATTCTAATCGTATTTTCTATTGCCACCCAAGGCAACCCACTAGATTCCACATGCCACCCAAGGCAATTACTGAATTTCCACATGCCACCCAAGGCACCCACTTAACCCCTCATGTCCCACTACATGCTAACATGGTTAAGTGTTTCTTAATTAATTAAGACCGTGATCTCCCCTAAAGACCTCCCACATTAGACTGGCTGTTATGACCGCCTGGTTAAGCCGGTAGGGTCCGGGCAGTCTTACGTCATAACAGAGCCTAACCTCGTGTCTTTACTTTAATCACGTATTTAATTTATGGCTAAGACCTCTCACATTGGGCTGACATTTGTAGCAACTGGTTAAGCCGGTCGGGTCCGGGCAGTTTTACACTACAATTGAGTCCAACCTCGTGTCTTAGTCGATTAATTACACCTAATTAATCACCCCCATATTAATTATCCCTAATTAATATCAAGTTTTCCATAACATGGGTAGACCTAACTCAATAGGTAAATTCCCATGGGGTAGACCTAACTCAATAGGTAAATTCCCACTTATGGTACTTTATTTTTATGGTATGCTTAATCATACCCAACCATACATTTATTAACATACTTTTCAACCCCATCGTTCCCCACGTAAATCGTTCTCACTTCATGACATAATAAAGGGGAAGATCCATCACAAACATCATGGGCTTAGCATATAACTTTGTCATGGGTTAAGAGGATGTCAACTTGCATATATGAACATATATTAACCCAACTACATTTAACCCAAACTTGCATATTATCATACACATATCTTGCATAACATGTTGAACTTGCATATAAGCATTCTCATAACTTGCATAACATGTTAAACATGCATTTAAGCATACACATAACTTGCATAAGCATCCACATGCTTGCATAAGCATTCACATACTTGCATAAGCATTCACATACTTGCATAAGCATGCATAACTTGCATATCATGTCATTTAAGCATATACATATCTTGCATAAGCATTCATATACTCGCATAAGCATGCATAACTTGCATATCATGTTAAACTTGCATTTAAACATATACTTAACTTGCATATAAACTTGCATAACTCACTTTGTTAAACATGCATAATTCCACTCATTAAATATGCATAAACCCACTTGTTAAACATGCATAAACCAACTTATTAAGCATGCATAAACCAACTTATCAAACATGCATAAAGCCACTTATTAATTATGCATAATCATAGTAAAACATAGAGTAGCATATCATTACAAATGATTCAAACTCACTAATCCGCATTTAAGACCATAAGTCTCATTATACCCAATCTACTTACTTTAACAATTGATGTTAAAGTGATAGAAACTCACCACTAGCAAATTTGCACTCCAAATGAAGAAGATTAAGATGCTTAGAATGGATTAGAGGTTGATTAGAGAGTGATTAACTTGCACCTCTCTTCATTGATTTGTGGAGGCTATGCTCAAATTTCATTTTGCCATAGTTTAGTTACAAGACCTAATTATGAATGAATTAGGGTAGGGTTGGGGTCTTATTTATAGGATTAGGTGAATGTTTTAGGCCCTTAGATTAACCCTAAATTAGATTAGGACCCTTAGATTTCGGCACCTTCCAGAAACCAGCCCTAAGACCAAGCCCAAACCCCAAACCCCAAACTGGTGCACCCAACCACAGAACTCTCTAGAAACTGTGCAGGTTTCTTGGCTCGGCACGGGCGCACTTCCCAAGTGCGCCAGTGTATCTTTGTACTGGCGCACTTCATAAGTGCGCCAGTGCATTTCTGTTCTGGCGCACTTCACAAGTGCGCCAGTGCATTTCTGGCCTGTTTCTGGTTTTCCGCCTAACTTCGTTCGTCCATATCTCTTTCATACGGTACCCGTTTCACGCAAACTCGGACTCTATTTCACGTATTTTTCCGAGACGAACGCAATGACGCAGCCCGTTTCCCCTAATTCCCACATCTGAGATTATTTATTCTGTAATTAGTGAATTTTAGTATTAGCCCAAAATTCGGGGTGTTACATTCTCCCCTCCTTAAAGGATTTCGTCCCCGAAATCTCTAAGCTAAGGAGAATGCATATCCTACCATCCAAACAACCATCTACTCAATCCATCAAACACGGGCATCCATTGTCCTTAGAACAATTTCTAATGATGTATGAGCATATGCAAAAAGTGTGTGTATATGTTCCCTATCTAATGTATGAACATATGCAAACCATGATAGTGCCATGCATCCATTATGTATGCGAAAGAACCCTATCGACACATACAATATCTACATGAGTGCACAATCATTCACCAAAATGCATCATCCATATGATAACACAATCATTAGACATCCATAAATATAGCTTCCTACACACAATTTTATGCAATATGCAATATGAAGTGATTGAGCCGATCTAGTGCCTAGAGTGTGTGTATATGCATCTACGAGCAACCACTAGCAATCACTTGCGTCCACTTTCATCCATCAACCATAACATGTCTCAAACACATGTTTCAACCATAGGTTTTCCCTATCTAAAGGTCAAAGGTACTAATGAGAGGACATACTCAAGGTAAGATAAGTACTAGACAAACGATAAAGGAGAAGTTAAAAGACATACCCTCAAAAAGAAATGGGTACAATGAACGCATCTTCGTTTCCGTTTCCCAAGTTGCGTTGCCCTCGTCTTCTCCCCATTGCACTTTGACTAGATGAACCTCTCGATTACTCAATTTCCTAGTCTCTGACCCAAGGATGCGGGTAGGAGCTCGTCGAATAGTCGCATCACGCTCTACTTCCATTTCTTTAAGCAAGCTCGACTCTACCACCTCTGCGGTCTCATGTAAGCACTTCCTCAAATGGGACACATGGAATACATCATGTACACCACTAAGTCTGTCGGGCAACTCCACTCTATATGCCATCCGTCCAATCCTTTCCTTAATAGGAAACGACCCTACGAACCTTGGTGCTAACTTCCCAACAGATCCAAAGCGAACCACATTTCGTAACGGAGACACCTTGACAAAGACCATGTCCCCAACTTCAAACTCAAGGTCCGTCCTCCTCTTGTCCGCATAAGATTTTTGCCTATCCTGCGCTGCTTTCATCCTTCTTCGAATCAAGTCAATCTTCTCAGAAGTCTCCCTAATCATATCAGGCCCAAGCAAGATCTTATCCGTAGATTCCCACCAACATGTAGGTGATCGACAAGGCCTTCCATAGAGAGCTTCGAAAGGAGCCATACCAATACTGGACTGAAAGCTGTTATTATATGCGAACTCCACCAATGGAAGATGCTCTTCCCATGTACCTCCAAAATCTAAGATACAAAGCCTCAAAAGGTCTTCTAGGACACGATTCACCCTCTCAGTCTGGCCGTCCGTCTGAGGATGATATGCGGTGCTCAAACACAATCGAGTTCCCACTGCTTCCTGTAAACTTCTCCAGAACTCACTAGTGAAGATAGGGTCTCGATCACTCACTATGCTAGAGGGTACCCCATGCAATCGAACTATCTCTCGAAGGTATACTGAAGCTAGCCATGGAGCAGTCCTCTTGCTCTTCACAGGTATGAAATGGGCGCTCTTAGTAAGTCTGTCTACCACCACCCAAATTCCTGTATTACCCTTTCTCGATCTGGGTAACCCGTCAATAAAATCCATCGAGACGCTATCCCACTTCCATTGCGGAACTTCCAATGGGTGAAGCAACCCACCAGGTTTCTTTTGCTCCGCCTTCACTTGTTGACATACCAAGCATCGAGCTACATATTCGGCCACATCTTTTTTCATACCGGCCCAGAAGAAAACCCTCTTCATATCATGGTACATCTTATCCCCACCGGGATGAATGGTCATCCTAGAACGGTGTGCATCATCGAGAATAACCTTCCTCAACCCTTCATCTTGCGGTACACAAAGTCTACCGTCTCTACGCAAGCACCCCCTATCGTCTAGGGTGTACCTACTCAAATGGCTGGACGACTCCCCCTTATGAGCTTCTCTATCAACTCAACCAACTGTGGGTCGTCCCTCTGGGCTTCCCCAATCCGCCCCAGAAGAGTAGGTCGGACCTCCAAGGATGCTAGCAAACCGGGAATATAATCAATGGAAGGTCTGAAATCAAACATCGAGATAAATTCCAAGCTTCGTCGCTCCACGAACAATGGACTTAATGACAACCTCTTTCTACTCAAGGCGTCTGCCACCACGTTACCCTTGCCAGGGGTATACGCTATCTCGAAATCATAGGATGCTAAGAACTCCATCCACCTTTGCTGTCTTAAGTTTAAATCCTTCTGAGAGAATAAGTACTTCAATGATTTATGGTCAGTGAACAACTCGAATCTCTCACCAAGAAGATAATGGCGCCAGATCTTAAGCGCAAAAACAATAGCAGCCAACTCTAAATCATGGGTAGGGTAATTTTTCTCATGTGGTCTTAACTGCCTTCCACCATAGGCTATTACCCTTCCCTCTTGCATTAAGACTGCGCCAAGTCCTGTCCCACAAGCATCGGTATAGACAACAAATGGCTTGCTCCCATCTGGCAACACTAAAACTGGAGCAGTGGTTAAAGCTCTTTTTAACCGTCGGAACGCATCATCACAATCTAAGTCCCATGCGAAAACAAGATTCTTCTTTGTTAAGCGGGTTAGTGGGGCTGATATCTTCGCGAAGTCTTTAATAAACTTCCTATAATAACCCGCCAAACCCAAGAAACTTCTTACTTCGGTAGCATTTCTAGGAACTTTCCAATCTTGGATTGATACTACCTTCGCGGGATCCACAGCTATCCCCTCCTTGGAGACCACGTGCCCCAAGAACCGCACTTCCCTCCTCCAGAAGTGACATTTAGAGAATTTAGCCTTAAGGCTATGTGCTCGAAGAGTCTTCAATACCTCCCCAAGATGTAAGGCATGCTCTTCTTCACTCTTAGAAAATACTAAGATATCATCCACAAAGACCACCACGAATTTATTAAGGAACTCCCTGAACACCTTACTCATCAAATCAACAAAGTATGCAGGGGCGTTTGTCAACCCAAATGGCATCACCAGCCACTCATAGAAACCATCCGGAGTCCTAAAGGCAGTCTTGTCTATGCTATCCTCAGCCACCCTCAATTGATGAAACCCCGTGGCTAAGTCCAATTGAGAAAATACTGAAGCGCCAGCCAACTGATCGAAAAGATCATCAATTCTCGGCAATGGGTGTCTATTCTTCTTTGTGAGCTTGTTGAGTTCTCTATAGTCTACACAAAGTCTGAGGGACCCATCCGCCTTCGTAGCAAAAACTACTGGAGCACCCCACTCCGATATACTTCGTCTTATGAACCCCTTCTCAAGCAACTCCCCTACTTGCTTATGGAGTTCCCTCCTCTCACGAGGTGCCATGTGGCGCACTGGTAAAGATACAGGTTTAGCATTATCCACCAGATATATTTGGAAGTCAATCTCCCGCTTCGGAGGTAAGCCCTTCACCTCCTCAAACACATCCGGATATTCCCGGACCACTCTAACAGATTGTAAACTCTCGACCGAAGCGTCAAGCGATTCAAGATAACTTAGCATAACAGAATCCCTGGGATTACAAGAGATCTCGAGAGTGTTACCCAAGCGGGTCATGAGCCTAACAACTCTCCTTTCGCAATCAAGAACGACACCATTACTGGATAACCAGTCCATGCCCAAAATCAACCCATAGCCCGTGAAGCCCAACACAAAAGCATCACATCTAAACTCAATGCTAAGTATAGAAATTTTCAAACCCAAACATACCATGGACAAATAAGTGGAGCCCCCAATTGGGTTTGAAACAACCAAGGGATCATCTACCAGACTGGTGTCTAAGTGCAGTGTCTCAACTAATGATGATGAGATAAAAGAATGCGATGCGCCTGAATCAAACAATGTACAGACAGGATGATCAAATAGAAAAACCAGACTTTCCACGGAAATAGTTCTACCTCTCTCCTGAATCGGTGGAACCGCGAGAGCCTGTACTTGCCCCCTAGCCGGACCCGGTGCCATAAGAGCTTGCACCTGTCCTCCTGAGGTAGACCCCGTCCTTTGCCCTTTCTTAGGACAGTCTTTCACTAGATGCCCTGCTTCGCCACAGTGGAAGCAGCCAGTCTTCTTCTTCTTGCGACAATCCTTGCTTAGGTGGCCAGGTGTCCCACAATTGAAACACTTCTTCTTTTTGCCCTTGCCACCGTTGCCTTTCCCACCTTTGTTTGGCTGTTGTTGCTGAGGTCTCTTTTGATCTCCCTTCTTCTCGGGCGCCTGACTAGCATTGGGACCCTTCCCTTCTTCATGCATGAGTGCCATGTCAACTAGCTTCTCGAAGGTGGCCCCCATAGGGATATGAGTCATAGCCAACCCATGCATCGGTTCATTCAAGCCTTTCACGAACCTCAAAGCCTTCTTCTCCGGTGTATTCACCAAGTCTAGGCCAAACCTTGCCAATTGATTAAACTTGTTAACATACTCCTTCACTGAGAGATTTCCTTGCTTTAGAGTCAAGAATCTTTCCATATACAAGTTTTCCTCCGCCCTTGAGAGAAACTTTGCCACAAATCTTTGCCTAAAATCCGCCCAAGAGTCAACAGGGCGTTCTCCATTAGTGACCTCCCACCAGAATGAGGCCTCTCCCTTCATTAACCAAGCGGCTAACTTGACTTTCTTTCCTTCTTCCATCTCAAAGATATCTATCAACTCTTCCACCTCCTTAAGCCAATCTCTAGCCTCCACAAAAGTTTCAGATCCTTGAAAAGGTTTCCCTCCCATAGCTTTAAACTCCTTACAAGTCTTAGAAAAAGTATCCGTGCGAGGAGGAGGAGGAGGAGGAGGAAGATCGGGTGCTACGGTTGGTGGAGGAACATTTGCTGGACCCGCGGTGGTGGCCCTAGCCTCCATCAGTCTCCTATACCATACTGGTACTGTCACACCCTCCGGAAAGTTAAGATCCTCAGCCATGCTGAAACGGAAAAGGAAAGATTCAAAACGGAGAATTCGAAGGATAAAGATATGGCTATTGGGGATTATGCTTTTCTTTCAAAATCTTTTCTTTTTAAAGACATGTTTTTTTTTGAAAATATCTCTTCCAAAAATGTTTTTAGAAAATTAGTTTTCTAAAAAAAAATATCTGTTCCGGTAACCTTTGCTCTGATACCACGTGTAACACCCCACACCCACTATGGTCACTCACTATAGGGAATGCCATGGCATTGGTGGAGTATTTTAGTGAATATAGAACAGAAAAATTACAACAAGACAGATATAAATAGTACTTGAAATTTTTAAAACATCATCTCATAACAGCGGAAGTAAAACATGTCTGGTTACATCATAAAGTCAAGTACAATATCCATCAGATAAATTTATACATAATCCCATTCTCAACAATAGCCATGACAAAAGAAAAGATAACTGGATAACTGGAGCTTTACATCTACCCAAGCTCCTAAAGACTGGAACAGCAATCCGATCAAACTCCACTACTGTTAGGATCCACCGTAAGACCTGAGGGTTGGGAAAAAGATAAAAACAACGGGGTCAGACATAAGTCTGAGTGAGTCCTATAACTTTAACAATACAATCATTAAAATAACCAGAGAAGACATAAGTTTGACATATGGTAATGTCTGGGGATGAATGGCTATACCAAGCAGTTTGGTAGACCTAGGATAGACTAAGATAACCGCAAAGACGCATCTACCCACCCAAGGGTAATTACTACACTGCACCACACCAGTTATCCCTACTTAAAGGTTGATCCCTCCCAAGGACTTAGAAAATTTTCCCAGTAGTTCTTATACCCCTAGCTGACTACATAGGTGCCGTCTGCCCCTATCTCCACTAGGTGTACCCACTACTCCCAAGCGATCGGCTCCCTACCGTAGATACCCGTGCCGGCCCCACAGTGGGGTGTATCACTCCCCAAAGTGGCAACCCGATACAACAAGCGGTGCACGGCTTATATCTACACGATGCAACAACGTCTTACCTACCAGCCCGGGTCCACACACGCATATGAAACCCGTTGGACTTGCGTTGCCACCGCTAACCCGTTTTGGCCTCTTATAATCAAGCCCAATATGCGTGTCCCGTCACTCGACATGGGTCGAGCCCACAAAGATACGTTTGGGATATTGGTTGAAATGGGCCCCCACAAGCTACCCACCTAAGCTTGTCACTTATCTAGCGAATCCCAATTAACCCTTTAATCATGTTTAATTACATGTTTCACTTGGTTAAGTATTCTAATCGTATTTTCTATTGCCACCCAAGGCAACCCACTAGATTCCACATGCCACCCAAGGCAATTACTGAATTTCCACATGCCACCCAAGGCACCCACTTAACCCCTCATGTCCCACTACATGCTAACATGGTTAAGTGTTTCTTAATTAATTAAGACCGTGATCTCCCCTAAAGACCTCCCACATTAGACTGGCTGTTATGACCGCCTGGTTCCGGCATGGTCCGGGCAGTCTTACGTCATAACAGAGCCTAACCTCGTGTCTTTACTTTAATCACGTATTTAATTTATGGCTAAGACCTCTCACATTGGGCTGACATTTGTAGCAACTGGTTAAGCCGGTCGGGTCCGGGCAGTTTTACACTACAATTGAGTCCAACCTCGTGTCTTAGTCGATTAATTACACCTAATTAATCACCCCCATATTAATTATCCCTAATTAATATCAAGTTTTCCATAACACGGGTAGACCTAACTCAATAGGTAAATTCCCACTTATGGTACTTTATTTTTATGGTATGCTTAATCATACCCAACCATACATTTATTAACATACTTTTCAACCCCATCGTTCCCCACGTAAATCGTTCTCACTTCATGACATAATAAAGGGGAAGATCCATCACAAACATCATGGGCTTAGCATATAACTTTGTCATGGGTTAAGAGGATGTCAACTTGCATATATGAACATATATTAACCCAACTACATTTAACCCAAACTTGCATATTATCATACACATATCTTGCATAACATGTTGAACTTGCATATAAGCATTCTCATAACTTGCATAACATGTTAAACATGCATTTAAGCATACACATAACTTGCATAAGCATCCACATGCTTGCATAAGCATTCACATACTTGCATAAGCATTCACATACTTGCATAAGCATGCATAACTTGCATATCATGTCATTTAAGCATATACATATCTTGCATAAGCATTCATATACTCGCATAAGCATGCATAACTTGCATATCATGTTAAACTTGCATTTAAACATATACTTAACTTGCATATAAACTTGCATAACTCACTTTGTTAAACATGCATAATTCCACTCATTAAATATGCATAAACCCACTTGTTAAACATGCATAAACCAACTTATTAAGCATGCATAAACCAACTTATCAAACATGCATAAAGCCACTTATTAATTATGAATAATCATAGTAAAACATAGAGTAGCATATCATTACAAATGATTCAAACTCACTAATCCGCATTTAAGACCATAAGTCTCATTATACCCAATCTACTTACTTTAACAATTGATGTTAAAGTGATAGAAACTCACCATTAGCAAATTTGCACTCCAAATGAAGAAGATTAAGATGCTTAGAATGGATTAGAGGTTGATTAGAGAGTGATTAACTTGCACCTCTCTTCATTGATTTGTGGAGGCCATGCTCAAATTTCATTTTGCCATAGTTTAGTTACAAGACCTAATTATGAATGAATTAGGGTAGGGTTGGGGTCTTATTTATAGGATTAGGTGAATGTTTTAGGCCCTTAGATTAACCCTAAATTAGATTAGGACCCTTAGATATCGGCACCTTCCAGAAACCAGCCCTAAGACCAAGCCCAAACCCCAAACTGGTGCACCCAACCACAGAACTCTCTAGAAACTGTGCAGGTTTCTTGGCTCGGCACGGGCGCACTTCCCAAGTGCGCCAGTGTATCTTTGTACTGGCGCACTTCATAAGTGCGTCAGTGCATTTCTGTTCTGGCGCACTTCACAAGTGCGCCAGTGCATTTCTGGCCTGTTTCTGGTTTTCCGCCTAACTTCGTTCGTCCATATCTCTTTCATACGATACCCGTTTCACGCAAACTCGGACTCTATTTCGCGTATTCTTCCGAGACGAACGCAATGACGCAGCCCGTTTCCCCTAATTCCCACATCTGAGATTATTTATTCTGTAATTAGTGAATTTTAGTATTAGCCCAAAATTCGGGGTGTTACAGTCACCTTGTTTAGCTCACGATAATCCATACACTATCTCAAAGATCCATTTGCCTTGGTTGCAAACACAACTGTTGCACCCCATTCAGACATGCTTCTTCGAATGAATCCTTTTCCCAAAAGGTCACGTACTTGCACCTCTAAGTCTCGCTGTTCCTTAGGTGTCGTCTGCCTAAGAGGAAAAATGATAGGTTTTGCACCTTCGACCAAATCGATCTTGAACTCAATCTCATGATGTAGCGGCAACCCTTTGACCACCTCAAAGACATCATCAAACTTACTAGCGATCGACACCGACGGCAAGTCTTCCCGTGGAATCACAAGCGAATATAAATAGCTTATAAAGACACCATCTTCGTGCTTATATCAAATCACAACCATTCGCCCTTCCACATTCCTGACTGTCACCTCAAACTTCTTGTAATCCACCTTTACCGCAAACCTCTTGAACCAGTCCATAACCAAAATAATCCTAAACCTAGCGAAGTTCAACAAAGCAATCACAGACAAAGGAGCAACCATGACTCGACAACACAAGACCACGACAAATCATACATAGGCTGGACGAACCCCCTATCGGATTTGTCACAATCAAAGGTCTATCATAGATCTCGAGTTCCAAACCTGAGCGGCACACAAGCGCATTACCAATAAATGAATCTCCAGTATCAAACAACACTCGAACTGAAACATTTCTAACGGAAAGAATACCTTGAATGATGACACTCTTCCCTCTCTCCTCCGCTGTAGGAGCCCTCGAAGAAGATGACACAACTTCCAAAGCATATGCCTTCACAGCCTGCTTACCCTCAGCTAGTTCTGTACAATCCTTCTTGTCATTCCTAGGCTTTCCATACTTAAAGCACTTCCTTTCAGCTTTCGGATTCTTGCAATCCTTGGAATAATGGCCCTTCTGCTGGTTGTTATAGCAAGTCACTTCGTCTTTCTGCTTTTTTGACTATCTTTTCCTTTCTTCTGTTGTTGCTTCCCTTTTTTTATTGTTACCTCACTGCTGTGGTTTCTGATCTTCTTTGGTCGTAGCAACAACAGTTTCTTCCTTAGGAAACAGACTCTCGTGCCTCAAAGCCTTTTCCATGATCATCTCGTAAGTATCATCCAGATGATCGACTAGCTGATTACCAAGATATTTGTCCAAGCCCATGACAAACTTCTCGTTCTTCTGGTATGGAGTCTCGACATATGAACGAGCATACTTGGACAAAGCTTCAAAATCTGAAACATGCTCCAATACTGGCCTAACATTCTGCTTCAGCTTAATGAACCTCTTGAATAAAATAGACTTTTGATCGATAGAAATGAACTTCGTCTCAAACTTGACTTGGAACTGATCCCATGTGATCTCATCCTTCGGGGTCTCTAGAGTGACAGGGTTTCACCAATCCATAGCTCTTCCCTGTAGGTGTCTCGATGCAAGCTTCCTCTCAGTCGCATTATCAATTCCTATGTCTCCAAAAATCTGAATGCAAGTATCAAGCCACCCTTGAATCTCTACAATTGGCTCCGTCCCTTTAAACAGCTTCCCTCCTAGAGTGGTGAAGTCTTTGCATAGCTTCGCGAAGTCCACGACCCTAGGTACTTGCACTTGAACTCCTACATCTAACGCTGATGTCTTTGAAGTGGGTACCCTCCTCATGATCGTTGCCATCATGGCCTCGAAAATAGCTGGGTAATCTGGTATACGGCCACCACCCCCTACAGGAACAGTCTCCTCTCTAGCAGTGTGTCTCGACCTTCGACGACTCATTCTAAATCTGAAAAATAGAATGATTAGTCCACACATGAGAAAAATTGCAAATGGAGTTCAAACGCTATTATACTATACACTAATATACAGTATACACCCATCAGAAATCTACAAATACGTCTCTCATACGTAATTGTGTCCTCAAACTTTGGCTAAAATCAATTAACTAGAGCTATGATACCAAATTTAACGACCCCCCTAACTCCTGCACTTAATAAGAGGAATTATGCATTGAAAGATATGCTAGACAGTTATGGACGATCATCAGGGTATAATAACACAAGCGAAAATCATCGTATAACTCACAACGCAGAGGTAAAATATAATAGAACATATACAATAGGCACATAATAGTGAAGAAAATTTGAGCAGAAACTTAAACTTCCATATTGACTTGAAAGAATATCTATATAACAAATGATTTCACCATAAGAATTTGTACAAAGATGCCTCACTACATTCACTTTGAGAATCATACAACAAACATAACAGCGGAAACAACAACTAGATATGAATAGTAGAAAACTAATACGTAAGCCTCATGCTCGTCATCGATCTACAACATCGTCCACTAAGATCCGCTACCTGTGACCTGCTACTCAGTCTGCCCATCCACAACAGGATGAACAACCTAAGGTAATAAGAGGAAACATAAAACCATGAGTCAGATAACAGTCATATTGAGCGATAAACATCAATCTAACATCATCAATAAAGCATATGAGAAATAGGTAGATCAATTAGCTAATCTACAATCACATCAGAGAAGAACCCAACCCATCTCCTTTACATCCAACAGTGACAGCCTTTATAACAATCTATAAAAACCATGCATAACAGACATAGCAACTAATTGTCCTGTGTAGACATCCTAATTGAGATCGAAATCCCCCAAGCACAAGCCTCGAAGGTCTAAAACAACATCATACAAGCACCCAAGAGATGTCTCCTTCGACGTCGCACAACACAAGACGATAAAAGCAAAACAATAATTATTCATGACTCTGGCAATCACTGCCAATCTTGCTTTGAAACCATCGTTAATCATATGACTAGCTACGACACGCCATTTGTCAAGGGCTAATGGTAACCCCGATTTTAGGAAAAATCCATATGTCTTTCCAATATACATATGTTTGCCTTACTTAACGAAGACAACAAGGCCTTTTCACGATACCCAGGGTACTCGACCAGCTAACATCTAGTTTTTAGGCGTCCCTATTATACCCCCGCTATGAGTCTGCTAGAACCTCTGACTAACGATTATTCCACGGCCTTCGATATCTCTAGCCATCCAACCTGATGACAGTTCATAAGCTCAAGCGACTTCTCGGGCAACCAATATCCATGAACTCACAACTTTGAGTCATCTTCACATTCGTTGCATTACGACGATCAACAAACACTTTAAAACATTTCGAACATTCCTCCTTGAATTCACTTCGAAGCCACAACCTTCATCGAACCCAAAAGCATACATCATTTTGTCGATAGTTGATACGCAATGTTTCACCTTCTTTGCTACAACTTTCATTTTTTGCCATAAGTCACAATCCACAACGTTTCACAACCGCTGTGAACATTCTCGGGTCCTTCCACGACCCATCAATCTGCTCCCATAACAAACCATTAATCATAGAGATCCATTGAAGTGTTGTAAGCCACTGGCACCGATCCATCAAACGTTGCCTTGACCGATTCTACTCCAAGTGACCCGACCCAACTTAGACGACCCGACCCAACTTGGACGACCCGACCCAACTTGGACGACCCGACCCAACTTGGACGACCCGACCTAACTTGGACGACCCGACCCAACTTGGACGACTCGACCCAACTTGGACAACCCAACTTTACCAAGCACTGATCGAATATATTGCAAGCAGACCGACCGATTAACCTACGACCCAAGCTTGCAACTTCATCAATGACCCGACTTTGGCCGACTTGACTTCGATCTTGAACGACCCGACCCGACCTCTTCGACCCATCATTTCTTGGAGCACAAGCCATGCGATCCATCTCTAAACTCTACCGATCAATCCAAAATGTCAATGATCCATACTCGAAACCAAATCCACTCTAAACTCGCATGATTTCGAACAACCATTCAACAATAAAATCAAGCGATCATCAATCAAACACTACAACATTAAATGATCATCAACAATATATGAAATTCACCCAAATCATGATAAATTAATGAATAAATAATATAGTGGATCTATACTTGCATAACCATATGAATTAACATAAGAATTACCGATTTAAGTTTCTAGGTTAGATCCTATGTTGATTCAAATGGAAATATACTTACCATGATGTAGATCTAGGTGAAAGCAACTTAAAACGATGAAAATAAGAGCAAACAACCCATATACTTGATTGAATCAGTGTGAGAGATACTTATCACTCGCCAATCCTTAAAATTAGCTTTAAACGATGATCTACAAATCCGGACAGCAAAGAACGATCTTCAGTCCACTCAATTTGACATGATCTACTCTCTCTTGATGTTGATCTAGCCCTCCTTAATGTAGATCTTCAATCTTCTAATGTAAATCTAAGATTTTAATGGAGGAGAGATGTATTTGATTGAGCAAGGAGGATCACGAGCTCAACCAAATGAGAAATGAAGAAAACTAAACCATTCTCCTTGTCTTTACCCCTCTATTGATAGCCATCCAACCAACCCATTAATGGGCCTCACAAATCAGCCCACTAATGACTAGTAAACCTGTCTAGAAATTGTGTAACACTAAAACAACGATTCCTCCCAAATAGCAGAACCTAATCTTTAATGTGACCACTCTACGAAATTGGCAACACCATTTCCTTTCCAATGAAATCGATCTCAGCACCTGATTCGGTCCCAATCAAAAGTTATACCCTGTACAAAACTGATAGGGGCAAAATGGTCACAAATAAAATTGATAAAAATTATGGGTATGTCTCACATCCCCATAACAAACATATCGAAATATGAGAATGATCCAACCCTCAGGGATTGTTTTTTTATGATCCTCCAATACGTAAAATGCGGGTTGTTACATGAGATTTCGGCAATATGTGAGACTGGTTCCCATTATAAGGACAAATTTCACCCTAGTGATTATGTTGTATCCATTGCGTCACGTATGAAGTTATACCCCCTGAAGATTGGTTGGTAGCTTCATCATTGCCTTCAAAGTTTGATCCAGAAATCATTGAGAATGCACTATTAAGTAAAATGAAGGATTCAACCGACTTACTCTTTTATATTCTATTTTGGACTTTGGGTCATAATGTTTAACTGGGCCTTCATATGTTTTTAAGCCCATCCGCATTTTCTTGTTTTATCACTATTGTACAGATGTGTATATAAACACACTAGGCTCCTTTGTAATAGATAATTCAAGCAATAACAAAATCACAATTTATTTCACATTCCTAATTTGGTATCAGAGCCTACTCTGCCTAACGGCTTTTCCCAATCATCGAATATTGATCTATCATTTCTGCTCCTGCCTCGCTAGTTAATAGGGATTTATTCTTCTCTTCGGTTAAACCTCATCATCAGAAAAGAAACTGCTCAGTTGATATGTGCCCTGCCATTACACTGCATATGGTTGCAATTTTCATGTCGTCCTATACATAGTGTGGCTGCTACTTTCACAACTGAGACAGTCGTTGTGCTCGTGAAAGAAAGATCAAAGAATTCGATCAAGAAAAGCAAGATTTAACCTGAAACCTTAAAGTGTCATCCAGTGATTCAATCAGGCCATCCCCATCATCTTGAATCATCAGGTTGGATCAGTAAGCTTTCTACATCAATTCTTGTTTATCTGATCTTCATTCTTTTATCTATCTCTCTGATTTTTTATGTTAGGTGTGTTCGTCATGACAAATAACAACACATCTGCAACTTCTAATCCATCCATTTCTTCAAGTAATGTCAATACTCTTGTTAAAAATTTAATTAAAACTGTTGTTAGCCCACAATCTCAATTGGTAACCATTCAATTGGATGAAAATAACTATTTGTTATCAAAATTACAAATAAAAACCACAATTCAAGGTTATGGACTTGAGGGTTTTAAAACTGGAGCAATGAATATTCCTCAGAAGTTTACCACTGATCAAAGTAACAATATTATTCCCAATGAATAATTCAGTAAATATCATAGGCAAGGTAGACTTATCAGTGCAAGGCTCCTTTCATCTATTAGTGAAAAACTATTACCTCAAGTTATTGGTTGCAAATCTGTTGTAGAAATATGGCAAACTATTGAGAAATCATTTAACAACCAATCCTATGCTAAAGTAATGTTCTATAAGAGAAAACTTCAGCAAATCAAGAAGGAGAACATCACTATGAGCGAATACCTAGTAAAATAAAATCCATTTGTGATATGTTGGAGGCAACAAGAACAAAATTCCTAAAACTAAACAAATACTTATCATTTTAAATGGTTTAAGTGAATAGTACGAGGCAGTTGAAGCAGTTATTGCCACTTAAAAGAGTTTTCATCAATGAATGATGTTTACGCTATTTTATTATCTCACGAAGCCGGGATTGAAAGTAAAAGGTCACAAAAAAGTGATTTCAACGTTAACTATGCTGCCAACAGTAACAAGAATAAAAATCAAGGTAACAAAAATGATCAAACCTTTCAAATAGGTGGTCAATCATCAAGGGTTAGAGGCAGAGGCAGGTGGAACAACAATAGTAACAGACCAAAATGCCAAACTTGCAAGAAGGTTGGACACACTGCACCTAGATGTTTCTTCAGGTTTAATGCAAATTATGCAGCAAAACCAGAATTCAAACAACCAGAGAGGGTCAAACCCCAGTGCTAACTTGGCTCAAGCCCAGAATGATGCTATTCCACCTGAAGCAGCAAGAAATCAAGGTGAAAGTTTAAGAACCGATCATATAAAGGATGACAGTTGATACCTAGACTCTGTATCCACCAATCATCTCACCAACAATCTTGAAAATTTAATTCTTGGAAATAGAGATTATTATGGTAAAAAATCAATTTGTATGGGCAATGGTAAGCACACACATATTTCTCATATAGGTAAAAGTAGCATAGAAAGTAAAAGCCAATTATTTCTACACAATTTACTAAGGGTACCTGAGATCAAGAAGAATTTAATTTATATATCTCAATTTGTTGGAGATAACAATGTGCATTCGAATTTTTTCCCTAATTACTGCATTGTTAAAGTCATACTAACTAAAATTGTTTTATTGCAGGGTGATGCAATAAGAGGATTATATAAGTTTAACTTGCAAAAATGCAGTGAAACTAAAAATAATATTGCATCACGGTGCAACTTGTCTGAAACTAGTAGTAGTAGTAGCAGTAGGAAAACAGTATTTGGTTTATGGCATTACAAACCTGGCCATCCAAGTGTTAACATTGTAAAAATATTTCTTCTTGATAACAAAATATCCTTTAATGGTGTTCATTTATCATATATCTGTGAATAGTGCCAAATGGGAAAAAGTCATATATTGCCTTTTACTGATTCTATGACAACCTATTCTAAACCATTTGACCTTATTGCTACTGATTTATGGGGGCCTGCTCCAATTAATTTAGACTTTGGATTTAAATATTATATTTCTTTTATTGATGCTTACTCTAGATATACTTGGTTATATCTACTTAAATCCAAGTCTGATGCTGTTAATACTACTCTGAAATATATCAAAATTGCTGAAAATTAATTCGGTACTATTGTTAAAACCTTCCAAATTTGATGGAGGTTCATAGTTTAAACCTCTTCATAATTTCTTTCAAACTAAAGGGTTCATTCATAGAATCACTTGTCCCTATACTTCTGAATAAAATGGTCTGATTGAAAGAAAACACAGAGATATAGTTGAAACTGGTTTAACTCTATTAGCTCAAGCTGCTCTAGCTTTATGGTTTTGGCCTGAGTTATTTAACTCCGTTGTATTTCTAATAAATAGAATGCCAACCAAAACTTTAAATGGTATAAGCCCACTAGAAAAACTATATGGAGTTAAACCAGACTACAAAAGTCTAAAAACCTTTAGATGCTTGTGTTACCCTTATCTCATACCATACAATAAAAACAAATTTGACTATAGATCATGACCATGTACTTTTATTGGTTATTGTTCTCATCAGAAAGGTTACAAATGCATTGATGCTAATGGAAAATAATTCATAAGTAGGCATGTCATTTTTGATGACAATATGTTTCCTTTTAAACAACATAATATCAAAACATCAATGAAAGTATATAGTCAGAAGCTGACGGTAACACCCCGAATTTTAGTTAATGCTAAAATTCACTAATTACAGAATAAATAATCTCAGATGTGAGAATTGGGGGAAACGGGCTGCGTCATTGCGTTCGTCTCGGAAAAATACGCGAAATAGAGTCCGAGTTTTCGAGAATCGGAGTCCGTATGGCCCGGTTATGGCCCAAAGAAGTTTTCAGAAAATTCAAAGTTAAAAACAGATTTAAAATTCAGTTGTAAAACAAGTTTGGAGCCAAAAGCGGAAAGGGCGGGAAAGTTCCCGCCTAGCCCCGTGTCGACAGGCATGTCGACAGGGGTGTCGACAGGCATGTCGACATGTCGACAGGGGTGTCGACAGCCCTGTCGACAGGGGTGTCGACACAGGGTGTCGGCCCTGTTGATCTGGGTGCACCAGATCTGGTTTTTGGGTTAGTCTTGGGCTGTGTTCTAGAGATTTCCGAAATCTAAGGGTCCTAATCTAATCTAGGGTTAATCTAAGGGCCTAAAACACTCACCTAATATATAAATACACCCTAAACCTACCCTAATCCATACTAAAAATAGAATTGAGGGCTACATGCCGCCAAATTAAAACTTAGAAGGAGCCTCCACTAATTTATGAAGGAAGTTGCAAGCTAATCAACCTCTAATCATCATCTTCTTCATATTTAGCAACTAGTTCTACTTCATAAGTTTGGTAATCTTGGTTTTGGTGAGTTTCTATCACTTTAACATCAATTTCTAAAGTAAGTAGATTGGGTGTAATGAGACTTATGGTCTTGAATGCGGATTAGTGAGTTTGAATCACTTGTAATGATATGCTACTCTATGTTTTCCTATGTTTATGCATATTTAATAAGTGGGTTTATGCACGTTTAATAAGTTGGTTTATGCATGTTTAACAAGTGGGTTTATGCATGTTTAATAAGTGGGTTTATGCATATTTAATAAGTGGGTTTATGCATGTTTAACAAGTGAGTTATGCAAGTTCCTATGCAAGTTATGTATATGCTTAAATGCAAGTTTAACATGATATGCAAGTTATGCATGCTTATGCAAGTATGAGAATGCTTATGCAAGTTATGTATATGCTTAAATGCAAGTTTAACATGATATGCAAGTTATGCATGCTTATGCAAGTATGAGAATGCTTATGCAAGTTATGTATATGCTTAAATGCAAGTTTAACATGATATGCAAGTTATGCATGCTTATGCAAGTATGAGAATGCTTATGCAAGTTATGTGTATGCTTAAATGCATGTTTAACATGTTATGCAAGACATGTGTATGATAATATGCAAGTTTGGGTTAAATGTAGTTGGGTTAATATATGCTCATATATGCAAGTTGACATCCTCTTAACCCATGACAAAGTTATATGCTAAGATTTGGTTAAACCCATGATATTTGTGATGGATCTTCCCTTTATTATGTCATGAAATGAGAACGATTTACGTGGGGAACGATGGGGTTAATAAATATGTTAATAAAAGTGTGATTGGGTATGATTAAGCATACCATAAAAATAAATTAACATAAGTGGGAATTTACCTATTGAGTTAGGTCTACCCCATGGGAATTTACCTATTGAGTTAGGTCTACCCATGTTATAAAAAATGTGTAATTAATTAGGGATAATTAATTATGGGGGTGATTAATTAGGTGTAATTAATCAACTAAGACACGAGGTTGGACCCTTTTGTAGCGGAAGTCTGCCCGGAACCGACCGGCCATCCAGCGGCTACAAATGATTGGCCCAATGTGAGAGGTCTTAGTCATAAATTAAATACGTGATTAAAGTAAAGACACGAGGTTAGGCCCTTTTTATGACAGAAGTCTGCCCGGAACCAACCGGCATATCCAGCAGTCATAAAAAGATGGTCTAATGTGAGAGGTCTTTATGAGGTCATGATCTTAATTAATTAATTAAGAAACACTTAACCATATTAGCATGTAGTGGGACATGAGGGGTTAAGTGGGTGCCTTGGGTGGCATGTGGAAATCTAGTGGTTGCCTTGGGTGGCAATAGAAAATACGATTAGAATACTTAACCAAAGTGGAAACATGTAATTAAACATGATTAAAGGGTTAAGTGGGATGCACTAGAAAAAGGGACAAGCTTAGGCGGGTAGCTTGTGGGGGCCCATTTCAACCAGTAACCCATATGTATCTTATTGGGCTCGACCCACGTCGAGGACGGGACACGCGTACTGGGCTTGACTATAAGAGGCCAAAACGGGTTAGCGGTGGCAACGCAAGTCCAACGGGTTTCATATGCGTGTGTGGACCCGGGCGGGTAGGTAAGACGTTGTTGCATCGTGTAGATATAAGCCGTGCACCGTTAATTATATCGGGTTGCCACTTTGGGGAGTGATACACCCCACTGTGGGGCCGGCACGGGTATCTACGGTAGGGAGCCGATCGCTTGGGAGTGGTGGTACACCTAGTGGAGATAGGGGCAGACGGCACCTATGTTGTCAGCTAGGGGTACACGAAACTACTGGGTAAATTTTCTAAGTCCTTGGGAGGGATCAACCTTTAAGTAGGAATGACTGGTGTGGTGCAGTGTAGTAATTATCCTTGGGTGGGTAAATGCGTCTTTACAGTTATCTTAGTCTACCAAGCTGCTTAGTGTAGCCATTCATCCCCAGACATTACCGTATGTCAAGTTTATGTCTTCTCTGGTTACTTTAATGATTGTATTGTTAAAGTTATAGGACTCGCTCAGACTTATGTCTGACCCCGTTGTTTTTATCTTTTTCCCAACCCTCAGGTTCTCAGAGTGGGCCCAGCACGAGTGGGCTTTGATCAGGCTGCTTTTATTACTCTCTTGGAGCTTGGACCCTAGATGTAGAGCTCAGCTTACCCTTTTCTTTTATGGCTATCAGTTCATGTATTGGGATTATGTATTTTTATTTAGCAGGATGGATATTTGTACTTGACTTCTATTATGGTTTTGTGATGTAACCAGACATGTTTTATTTTCCGCTGCAATTGAAATGATGTTTTAAATTTTTAAGTATTACTTATATCTGTCTTGCTGTAATTACTCTGTTCTATATTCACTCAAAATACTCCGCCGATGTTATGGCATTCCCTTAGAGAGTGACCGTAGCGGGCGTGGGGTGTTACACGTGGTATCAGAGCAAAGGTTACCGGAACAGATAAAATTTTTAGAAAATTATTTTTCTAAAAACATTTTTGGAAGAGATATTTTCAAAAACATGTCTTTAAAGAGAAAAGTTTTTGAAAGAAAAGCATAATCCCCAATAGCCATATCTTTATCTTTCGAATTCTCCGTTTTGAATCTTTCCTTTTTCGTTTCAGCATGGCCGAGGATCTTAACTTTCCGGAGGGTGTGATGATACCAGTATGGTATAGGAGATTGATGGAGGCTAGGGCCACCACTGCGGGTCCAGCAAATGTTCCTCCACCAACCGTAGCACCCGATCTTCCTCCTCCCCCTCCTCCTCGCACGGATACTTTTGCTAAGACTTGCAAGGAATTCAAAGCTATGGGAGGGAAACCTTTTCAAGGATCTGAAACTTTTGTGGAGGCTAGAGATTGGCTTAAGGAGGTGGAAGAGTTGATAAATATCTTTGAGATGGAAGAAGGAAAGAAAGTCAAGTTAGCTGCTTGGTTAATGAAGGGAGAGGCCTCATTCTGGTGGGAGGTCACTAATGGAGAACGCCCCGTTGACTCTTGGGCGGATTTTAGGCAAAGATTTGTGGCAAAGTTTCTCTCAAGGGCGGAGGAAAACTTGTATATGGAAAGATTCTTGACTCTAAAGCAAGGAAATCTCTCAGTAAAGGAATATGTCAACAGGTTTAATCAATTGGCAAGGTTTGGCCTAGACATGGTGAATACACCGGAGAAGAAGGCTTTGAGGTTCGTGAAAGGCTTGAATGAACCGATGCATGGGTTGGCTATGACTCATATCCCTATGGGGGCCACCTTTGAGAAGCTAGTTGACATGGCACTCATGCATGAAGAAGAGAAGGGTCCCAATGCTAATAAGGCACCCGAGAAGAAGGGAGATCAAAAGAGACCTCAGCAACAACAGCAAAACAAAGGTGGGAAAGGCAACGGTGGTAAGGGGAAGAAGAAGTGCTTCAATTGTGGGATACCAGGTCATATAAGCAAAGATTGTAGAAAGAAGAAGAAGACTGGTTGCTTTCATTGTGGCGAAGCAGGGCACCTAGTGAAGGATTGCCCTAAGAAGGGGCAAAGGACGGGATCTACCTCAAGAGGACAGGTGCAAGCTCTTATGGCACCGGGTCAGTCTAGGGGGCAAGTACAGGCTCTCGCGGTTCCACCGATTCAGGAAAGAGGTAGAACTATTTCCGTTGAAAGTCTGGTTTTTCTATTTGATCATCCTGTCCGAACATTGTTTGATTCTGGCGCATCGCACTCGTTTATCTCATCATCATTAGTTGAGTCACTGCACTTAGACACCAGTCTGGTAGATGATCCCTTGGTTGTTTCAAACCCAATTGGGGGCTCCACTTATTTGTCCATGATATGTTTGGGTTTGAAGATTTCTATACTTAGCATTGAGTTTAGATGTGATGCTTTTGTTTTGGGCTTCATGGGCTATGGGTTGATTTTGGGCATGGACTGGTTATCCAGTAATGGTGCCGTTCTTGATTGCAAAAGGAGAGTTGTTAGGCTCATGACCCGTTTGGGTAACACTCTCGAGATTTCTTGTAATCCCATGGATTCTGTTATGCTAATTTATCTTGAATCGCTTGACGCTTCGGTCGAGAGTTTGCAATCTGTTAGAGTGGTCCGGGAATACTCGGATGTGTTTGAGGAGGTGAAGGGTTTACCTCCGAAGCGGGAGATTGACTTCCGAATATATCTGGTGGATAATGCTAAACCTGTATCTTTACCAGTGCGCCACATGGCTCCTCGTGAGAGGAGGGAACTCCATAAGCAAGTAGGGGAGTTGCTTGAGAAGGGGTTCATAAGACGAAGTATATCGGAGTGGGGTGCTCCAGTAGTTTTTGCTACGAAGGCGGATGGGTCCCTCAGACTTTGTGTAGACTATAGAGAACTCAACAAGCTCACAAAGAAGAATAGACACCCATTGCCGAGGATTGATGATCTTTTCGATCAGTTGGTTGGCGCTTCAGTATTTTCTCAGTTGGACTTAGCCACGGGGTTTCATCAGTTGAGGGTGGCTGAGGATAGCATAGACAAGACTGCCTTTAGGACTCCGGATGGTTTCTATGAGTGGCTGGTGATGCCATTTGGGTTGACGAACGCCCCTGCATACTTTGTTGATTTGATGAGTAGGGTGTTCAGGGAGTTCCTTAATAAATTCGTGGTGGTCTTTGTGGATGATATCTTAGTATTTTCTAAGAGTGAAGAAGAGCATGCCCTACATCTTGGGGAGGTATTGAAGACTCTTCGAGCACATAGCCTTAAGGCTAAATTCTCTAAATGTCACTTCTGGAGGAAGGAGGTGCGTTTCTTGGGGCACGTGGTCTCCAAGGAAGGGATAGCTGTGGATCCCGCGAAGGTAGTATCAATTCAGGATTGGAAGGTTCCGAAGAATGCTACCGAAGTAAGAAGTTTCTTGGGGTTGGCGGGTTATTATAGGAAGTTTATTAAAGACTTCGCGAAGATATCAGCCCCATTAACACACTTAACGAAGAAGAATCTTGTTTTCGCATGGGACGTAGATTGTGATGATGCGTTCCAACGGTTAAAGAGAGCTTTAACCACTGCTCCAGTTTTAGTGTTGCCAGATGGGAGCAAGCCATTTGTTGTTTATACCGATGCTTGTGGGACAGGACTTGGCGCAGTCTTAATGCAAGAGGGAAGGGTGATAGCCTATGGTGGAAGGCAGTTGAGAGTGCATGAGAAAAATTACCCTACCCATGATTTAGAATTGGCCGCTATTGTTTTTGCGCTTAAGATTTGGCGCCATTATCTTCTTGGTGAGAGATTCGAATTGTTCACTGACCACAAATCATTGAAGTACTTGTTTTCTCAGAAGGATTTGAATTTGAGACAACAAAGGTGGATGGAGTTTTTAGCATCCTATGATTTCGAGATAGCGTATACCCCTGGCAAGGGTAACGTGGTGGTGGACGCCTTGAGCAGAAAAAGGTTGTCCTTAAGTCCATTGTTCGTGGAACAACGAAGCTTGGAGTTTATCTCGATGTTTGATTTTAGACCTTCCATTGATTATGTACCCGGTTTGCTAGCATCCTTGGAGGTCAGACCTACTCTTTTGGGGAGGATTGGAGAAGCACAGAGGGACGACCTACAGTTGGTTGAGTCGGTGGAGAAGCTCATAAGGGGGGAGTCGTCCAGCCATTTGAGTAGGTACACCCTAGACGACAGGGGGTGCTTGCGTAGAGACGGTAGACTTTGTGTACCGCAAGACGAGGGTTTAAGGAAGGTTATTCTTGATGATGCACACCGTTCTAGGATGACCATTCATCCCGGTGGGGACAAGATGTACCAAGACATGAAGAGGGTTTTCTTCTGGGCCGGTATGAAGAAAGATGTGGCCGAGTATGTCGCTCGATGCTTGGTGTGCCAACAAGTGAAGGCGGAGCAAAAGAAACCTGGTGGGTTGCTTCACCCATTGGAAGTTCCGCAATGGAAGTGGGATAGCGTCTCGATGGATTTTATTGACGGGTTACCCAGATCAAGAAAGGGTAATACGGGAATTTGAGTTGTGGTAGACAGACTTACTAAAAGCGCCCATTTCATACCTGTGAAGAGCAAGAGGACTGCTCCATGGCTAGCTTCTGTATATCTTCGAGAGATAGTTCGATTGCATGGGGTACCCTCTAGAATAGTGAGTGATCGAGATCCTATCTTCACTAGCGAGTTCTGGAGAAGTTTGCAAGAAGTAGTGGGGACTCAATTGTGTCTGAGCACCGCATATCATCCTCAGACGGACGACCAGACTGAGAGGGTGAATCGTGTTCTAGAAGACCTTTTGAGACTTTGTATCTTAGATTTTGGAGGTACATGGGAAGAGCACCTTCCATTGGTGGAGTTCGCATATAATAACAGCTTTCAGTCCAGTATTGGTATGGCTCCTTTCGAAGCTCTCTATGGAAGGCCTTGTCGATCACCTACATGTTGGTGGGAATCTACGGATAAGATCTTGCTAGGGCCTGATATGATTAGGGAGACTTCTGAGAAGATTGACTTGATTCGAAGAAGGATGAAAGCAGCGCAGGATAGGCAAAAATCTTATGCGGACAAGAGAAGGACGGATCTTGAGTTTGAAGTTGGGGACATGGTCTTTGTCAAAGTGTCTCCGTTACGAAATGTGGTTCGCTTTGGATCTGTTGGGAAGTTAGCACCAAGGTTCGTAGGGCCATTTCCCATTAAGGAAAGGATTGGACGGATGGCATATAGAGTGGATTTGCCCGACAGACTTAGTGTGGTACATGATGTATTCCATGTGTCGCATTTGAGGAAGTACTTACACGAGACAGCAGAGGTGGTAGAGCCGAGCTTGCTTAAAGAAGTGGAAGTAGAGCATGATGCGACTATTCGACGAGCTCCTACCCGCATCCTTGGGTCAGAGACTTGGAAATTGAGGAATCGAGAGGTTCAACTAGTCAAAGTACAATGGGGAGAAGACGAGAGCAACGCAACTTGGGAAACGGAAGCGAAGATGCGTTCATTGTACCCGTTCCTTTTTGAGGGTATGTCTTTTAACTTCTCCTTTATCGTTCGTCTAATACTTATCTTATCTTTAGTATGTCCTCTCATTTGTACCTTTGACCTTTAATTAGGGTAAACCTATGGTTGAAACATGTGTTTGAGACATGTTATGGTTGATGGATGCAAGTGGATGCAAGTGTTTGCTAGTGGTTGCTCGTGGATGCATATACACACACTCTAGGCACTAGATCGGCTCAGTCACTTCATATTGCATATTGCATAAAAATGTGTGTAGGAAGCTATATTTATGGACGTATAATGATTGTGTTATCATATGGATGATGCATTTTGGTGAATGATTGTGCACTCATGTAGATATTGTATGTGTCGATAGGGTTCTCTCGCATACATAATGGATGCATGGCACTATCATGGTTTGCATATGTTCATACATTAGATAGGGAACATATACACACACTTTTTGCATATGCTCATACATCATTAGAAATTGTTTTAAGGACAATGGATGCCCGTGTTTGATGGATTGAGTAGATGGTTGTTTGGATGGTAGGATATGCATTCTCCTTAGCTTAGAGATTTCGGGGACGAAATCCTTTAAGGAGGGGAGAATGTAACACCCCGAATTTTAGTTAATGCTAAAATTCACTAATTACAGAATAAATAATCTCAGATGTGAGAATTGGGGGAAACGGGCTGCGTCATTGCGTTCGTCTCGGAAAAATACGCGAAATAGAGTCCGAGTTTTCGAGAATCGGAGTCCGTATGGCCCGGTTATGGCCCAAAGAAGTTTTCAGAAAATTCAAAGTTAAAAACAGATTTAAAATTCAGTTGTAAAACAAGTTTGGAGCCAAAAGCGGAAAGGGCGGGAAAGTTCCCACCTAGCCCCGTGTCGACAGGCATGTCGACAGGGGTGTCGACAGGCATGTCGACAGGGGTGTCGACAGCCCTGTCGACAGGGGTGTCGACACAGGGTGTCGGCCCTGTTGATCTGGGTGCACCAGATCTGGTTTTTGGGTTAGTCTTGGGCTGTGTTCTAGAGATTTCCGAAATCTAAGGGTCATAATCTAATCTAGGGTTAATCTAAGGGCCTAAAACACTCACCTAATTTATAAATACACCCTAAACCTACCCTAATCCATACTAAAAATAGAATTGAGGGCTACATGCCGCTAAATTAAAACTTAGAAGGAGCCTCCACTAATTTATGAAGGAAGTTGCAAGCTAATCAACCTCTAATCATCATCTTCTTCATATTTAGCAACTAGTTCTACTTCATAAGTTTGGTAATCTTGGTTTTGGTGAGTTTCTATCACTTTAACATCAATTGCTAAAGTAAGTAGATTGGGTGTAATGAAACTTATGGTCTTGAATGCGGATTAGTGAGTTTGAATCACTTGTAATGATATGCTACTCTATGTTTTCCTATGTTTATGCATATTTAATAAGTGGGTTTATGCACGTTTAATAAGTTGGTTTATGCATGTTTAACAAGTGGGTTTATGCATGTTTAATAAGTGGGTTTATGCATATTTAATAAGTGGGTTTATGCATGTTTAACAAGTGAGTTATGCAAGTTCCTATGCAAGTTATGTATATGCTTAAATGCAAGTTTAACATGATATGCAAGTTATGCATGCTTATGCAAGTATGAGAATGCTTATGCAAGTTATGTATATGCTTAAATGCAAGTTTAACATGATATGCAAGTTATGCATGCTTATGCAAGTATGAGAATGCTTATGCAAGTTATGTATATGCTTAAATGCAAGTTTAACATGATATGCAAGTTATGCATGCTTATGCAAGTATGAGAATGCTTATGCAAGTTATGTGTATGCTTAAATGCATGTTTAACATGTTATGCAAGACATGTGTATGATAATATGCAAGTTTGGGTTAAATGTAGTTGGGTTAATATATGCTCATATATGCAAGTTGACATCCTCTTAACCCATGACAAAGTTATATGCTAAGATTTGGTTAAACCCATGATATTTGTGATGGATCTTCCCTTTATTATGTCATGAAATGAGAACGATTTACGTGGGGAACGATGGGGTTAATAAATATGTTAATAAAAGTGTGATTGGGTATGATTAAGCATACCATAAAAATAAATTAACATAAGTGGGAATTTACCTATTGAGTTAGGTCTACCCCATGGGAATTTACCTATTGAGTTAGGTCTACCCATGTTATGAAAAATGTGTAATTAATTAGGGATAATTAATTATGGGGGTGATTAATTAGGTGTAATTAATCAACTAAGACACGAGGTTGGACCCTTTTGTAGCGGAAGTCTGCCCGGAACCGACCGGCCATCCAGCGGCTACAAATGATTGGCCCAATGTGAGAGGTCTTAGTCATAAATTAAATACGTGATTAAAGTAAAGACACGAGGTTAGGCCCTTTTTATGACAGAAGTCTGCCCGGAACCAACCGGCATATCCAGCAGTCATAAAAAGATGGTCTAATGTGAGAGGTCTTTATGAGGTCATAATCTTAATTAATTAATTAAGAAACACTTAACCATATTAGAATGTAGTGGGACATGAGGGGTTAAGTGGGTGCCTTGGGTGGCATGTGGAAATCTAGTGGTTGCCTTGGGTGGCAATAGAAAATACGATTAGAATACTTAACCAAAGTGGAAACATGTAATTAAACATGATTAAAAGGTTAAGTGGGATGCACTAGAAAAAGGGACAAGCTTAGGCGGGTAGCTTGTGGGGGCCCATTTCAACCAGTAACCCATATGTATCTTATTGGGCTCGACCCACGTCGAGGACGGGACACGCGTACTGGGCTTGACTATAAGAGGCCAAAACGGGTTAGCGGTGGCAACGCAAGTCCAACGGGTTTCATATGCGTGTGTGGACCCGGGCTGGTAGGTAAGACGTTGTTGCATCGTGTAGATAAGCCGTGCACCGTTAATTATATCGGGTTGCCACTTTGGGGAGTGATACACCCCACTGTGGGGCCGGCACGGGTATCTACGGTAGGGAGCCGATCGCTTGGGAGTGGTGGTACACCTAGTGGAGATAGGGGCAGACGGCACCTATGTAGCCAGCTAGGGGTACACGAAACTACTGGGTAAATTTTCTAAGTCCTTGGGAGGGATCAACCTTTAAGTAGGAATGACTGGTGTGGTGCAGTGTAGTAATTATCCTTGGGTGGGTAAATGCGTCTTTACAGTTATCTTAGTCTACCAAGCTGCTTAGTGTAGCCATTCATCCCCAGACATTACCGTATGTCAAGTTTATGTCTTCTCTGGTTACTTTAATGATTGTATTGTTAAAGTTATAGGACTCGCTCAGACTTATGTCTGACCCCGTTGTTTTTATCTTTTTCCCAACCCTCAGGTTCTCAGAGTGGGCCCAGCACGAGTGGCCTTTGATCAGGCTGCTTTTATTACTCTCTTGGAGCTTGGACCCTAGATGTAGAGCTCAGCTTACCCTTTTCTTTTATGGCTATCAGTTCATGTATTGGGATTATGTATTTTTATTTAGCAGGATGGATATTTGTACTTGACTTCTATTATGGTTTTGTGATGTAACCAGACATGTTTTATTTTCCGCTGCAATTGAAATGATGTTTTAAATTTTTAAGTATTACTTATATCTGTCTTGCTGTAATTACTCTGTTCTATATTCACTCAAAATACTCCACCGATGTTATGGCATTCCCTTAGAGAGTGACCATAGCGGGCGTGGGGTGTTACACTGACTATACATGAATTACCAATCCTGTGTGAAGTATGGGAGAAGAGCAACAATGCTAAGGCTGCTGATGCTCATAATGATCAAGAGTGATTTATTGAAGGCCACCATGAACCACTCAGCCCCGCCTTGCAACAATCTGATTCGAGAAGTAATGATAAAAATCAAATCAGTCAAGACCAAACCACTGTTAGCTCAAGAATAAATGAAGATAACAAAAATGAAAAATACTCAATCAGAACAAGAAACTGTACCTGCTGCACCTCCTCCCAATCAACCAAAGGCATTATATGATAACCAGAATTAAAGTGGCATCTTCAAACCAAAAACTTATACTACTTGTATCAGCAGCAATGAACCTAACAATTTCAATCGAGTAGTCAATGATAAAAACTGGATATGATATGAAAGAAGAATATGATGCTCTCATGAAGAGCAACGCATGGGATCTTGTTGTCCCACCAAGCAACAAAAATATTATAGGATGCAAGTGGATATTCAGATTAAAGAGAAATGTTGATGGTTCAATCAACAAATACAAAGCAAGGCTTGTTGAAAAGGGTTTACTCAAGAATATAGTTTCGATTTCAGTGAAACCTTTTCACCAGTGGTGAAGCCACCTACAATTAGGCTAATTCTTACTATTGCTTTAAATAATAATTGGAATATAAGTCATTTAGATGTAAATAATGCCTTTTTGAATGGTTATTTGCAGGAAGAAATTTACATGTAGCAACCAACTGGTTTCATTCAAAATCAAAACAAAGTCTACAAATTGAAAAGAGCTCTTTGTGGTCTCAAATAAGCTCCTAGAGTTTTGTTTGATAGACTCAAAGATACTCTCAGTTCTATGGGCTATATTCCAAAAAAAATCTAATTCATCATTATTTATAATTATCAACGAATCTTTCACTATTTATATTCTAATATATGTTGATGATCTTAACATAATAGGTAACAACAATGATGAAGTCAAAAAGTTGGATGTATATTTTAATGATGAGTTTTCAATCAAAAACCTTGGAAATGCATCTTAATTTCTGGTTATTGAAATAAGAGAATGTCAAACAATGAAATGCATCTATGCCAAAGGAAATACATTTCTAAATTACTTACTAGAGCAAATATGCATGAAGCAAAGCCATAGCCTATACCTATGATATCAAACCAGCACTACAGTAAAAATAGGAGACAAGCCATATACAATATAAAACAATACCGGAGTGTAGTGGGAGCATTACAATATGCCACCATAACACATCCCGACATATCATTCAGTGTTAACAAAGTTTCTCAATTCTTGCAGAATCCTTTGGACGAGCATTAGAAAGTTGTCAAAAGAATTCTACGTTACCTAAAAGGGACTATCAACCATGGTTTGAATCTCAAAGCTAGCAACAACTTCAACATTGCAACATACAGTGATGCAATCTGAGAAACTGACAACGATGACAGAAAATCAATAACTGGTTATTATGTCTATATTGGGAGCATTCTAATCTCTTGGTGTTCAAAGAAACAGACAACAATTTTCAGATCCAGTACAGAGGCTAAATACAAAAGTGTTGCCAGTGCAACGGCTGAAATTTTATGGCTTCAATCATTACTTAAAGAGCTAAACATGTCATTTAGCAGGAAGCCTATATTATGGTGTGACGATCAAAGCACTATCGACATGACCGCAGGCCCAGTACAACACACATGAACTAAACATATTGAGATTAACTTATATTCGTGTGTGAACAAGTGCAAAAGAAAATTCCGCAGGTTAACTATGTTCCTACTTATCATCAACAAATAGACATCTTTACTAAAGCACTATCATCAAAGAACTTCATTCGTCTCAGAAATGAATTAAGAGTTATGGAGCAATACAACCTGTCTAGAAGCTCAGAAGATAAAAGTAGCTTAGAGAAGACAGATCTGAAGAAGCCCGATGATGAAATTAGCCTATCGAAGACAAATCTGAAGTATGAAAATCAAATCCGTCATATCAACAAAAACCCACTTCAACAATTAAGAATAGATGATGCTGCAGCTGATTCATGAAGATATTTGGAGATGGTGGTCGTCTCCTTCAATTTTGAGCAAATTAGGGTTAAGATTTGAAACCCTAACACTAGTTTAAGAGAGGGTATTAAGTAAAATGAAGGATTCGGCTGACTTACCTTTCTTTTCTACTCTATTCTGGACTTTGGGTCATAATGTTTAACTGGGCCTTGATATGTTTTTATGCCCATCCTCATTTTCTTGTTTTATTACTGTTGTACAGATGTATATATAAACACACCCAGGCTCCTTTTGTAATAGACAATTCAAGCAATAACAAAATCATATTTTTCTGCTTTTATTTCACATTCCTAATTCGCACTCAATGAACAGACTACAGATAACATCAGAGTGTTTTGGGAATCAAAAAATTTGAAGCTTGCACTGATCTTGTTGAGTCATGGTATGGAACTGCATATTCTATTGATAAAATCATTGCTTCTACGATCCAGCAATGGATGGAAAAAGCACCAAATCTGGACTTGCGTCTACCAATTCCTAACACATTCATCCCTTCTGAATTATCACTCAAGAAAGTGCATGAAAAAGATCAAATTTCCTACTATGCTAAGAAGAACATAATTTTCAAGATTGTGCTTATGATACTCAAGTGACGGGCCTTTATTATGCGATTGAACACATCTACGCTGGATTTCAAGTGGTTGCGATCCGGTACAATGACAAAATGAGAACTTTATTAAAAACAATCATTGACAGAATTCAGCAGTTCGGTGTTAAATATAACCGATTTATGGTTATTAAGGAAACAATCATGAAAGAGTACGAGAACTTCAAATTTCAATAGCCATATCAACAAGCCATGTATTATTGTTCACTTTTTCCTGAGGATCCTACATGGTCCCTGATTAAAAAGCTTGAGATAATTCCTCACCTTCAGGAAGACGATCTTACAAGTTTCTATCCACGCATCCTTTCAAAGACATTTACGGAATGTTTCATAGGAGGAAATTTTGAGCCAGCAAGCATCACCGCTTATTGAATACATTGAGGATGTATTATTCAAGGGACTCCAGCCTACTTGCAAACCTTTGTTTCCATTTCAGCATTTAGTGAATAGAGTAGTTAAGCTTGATAAAGGTCTTAAATACCTTTAACTAGTTGAGGGTCTTAATGAAAAGGATGAAAATTCTGCACTTCACTATAGTCAGGTTCATCAAGATGACATCAAGCTAAATGTCGAACTTTAGTTACTTGCTCTTGTTGCCAAGCAACCAACTTTCCACCTGCTCTGATTGGTACAACAATTGGGTTACATAACAGTTCTAATACAGAGGAACGATTCCGGGGTTTGTGGACTATAGTTTATTATACAATCAACATTAAAGAATCTGGCAAATCTTGATGCAAGTGCTTGTGCATTTCTAAAAATGTTTGAAAATAAACTTTATGAGATGAGTGACAAAGAATACTTGGTATGTACTTTATTTCCATTTCCATGCTAAATATTATTTTCTTTGTTATTGTCCTCTCTAACTAGAGTATATGCACACATGTTTTTCAAAAATGGATTTGACTGTAAATCGTATGCTTCAAATGCAAATTGAAATTGGATTAAAATAGTGAGTGTACACTGATATAGTCTATTTTGGTTATTTTATATGTTTCTATGCTAGGAAAAAAAGAATAGGTGCAATAAAAAAGACAGATGTCACCACCAAGAGAATCATTATACTCCCCCTAATATTTTTGGATCATGCTAGAACGACCGGGGGAAAAACGGTGAAAAAACTAGGATTTAAGAATGAACATGGAGAAATTCTGGGGAGATTGAGAAATTCATGGGGGGATTTCTAATCCAACCGCTGTAATCAATTCGCAGAAAATGACTCCCACATTTCCCAGTTGAAACAACACAATTGAATATTTTTTGGAACATAAGCAGATGCTTTTTGAAAGCAATCGGTTGCCCAACGGATCTCTGACCTGGCATTTGCAGTTTGCTTTTGCATGCATTTGCCTGTTTTACAAAAATTTTGCATGCATTTGCCTGTTCACAAAAGTCAAGATGCCACTTCCTAAGTTGGTTGTAAGTATACTTGTTATCTTTATGTGCCTCTGTTTTTTTTGCATTAAACTTGTCATTCATATATCATACTTGTACCGAAGCCACTTGCTCGTCACTCTTCATCTGGCTTCCCCTTTACATTCATTTATATAATACAGACGCTGAAAGGGAAAAGGTGTATCTTGACTATATGCATTACACAGACGGGGACATGGAGTATGGAGGCTGCATTGTCCAAAAAATGAATGGTCATCAATTCATTTTGGGTAATGCTGCCTCTTTGATCCATTTATGTTAGGGCTTGACATGTTTGTAGGGTAAGAAAATTTCTATCATTGGACAAATTGAGTTTGTTTAGAAACATTAATTAAAGTTCATAAGGTACAACTGAATACATTTTATTTAGTATTAGACAATATGACAAGTATTTTTGTTATCTCAGAGTATATGTAACACCCCGAATTTTCTATTAACAGTTATTTAACAAATTAAAGTATAATTAATTCTAAATTAAAGAATTAAGGGAAACGGGTTACGCCATTGCGTTCGTCTCGGAATTCTGCTTGAGATAGAGTCTGAGTTTGCGTAAATCGGTCTCCGTATGAAGGAGTTATGACCTCCGGAAGTTTCAGAATTCAATTTAAAATTCAAACGGTTCATAATGCAGTTCAAAATTTGAAAACAGACCCAAACTGGGTTGGGCGGGAATTTTCCCGCCTAGGACCCAGGTCGACCTGGGGGTCGACCTGGGTAACCAGGTCGATCTGGGGGTCGACCTGGGGGTCGTCTTGGTCGGGCCCTGGCTGGCTTGGTCGGGTTTTGGTCGAATTTCTGAGCTCTGGTGTGTCACTAAGGCTGACTTGTCACTTTCTGATTGGCTTCTCTTGAGATGGATGGCCTTGATTAACTCTAGCTTCATCGACGGCTCTAATTAGTTTGAAATTCTATATAAACAACCTCAGTCTCAACCTAAATTCACACAAATAAAAACAGAGATAGAGCCGTCATGCTGCTGGAAGGAAGCCAAGAGTAGCCTCCACTTGAAGAAAGATTAGAGATGAACTAAACTAAAGTTAAAACAAGAATCAAACAACATTTGTCTACCCAAAGGAAAGCATTGCAAATTCAGAACTCAAAATCCAGAATTCAAGTTCATCGTTTGTTGTAAGTATAGTGATTTTTCCGATGGGAATAAAATTAAGATTTGATTCGATGTAAAATGGAAATAGAATTGTGCTATTATATATCGACGATGTTAATTCATATCTATTTTTTGCAATGATTGTATTGTGAATGATATTGGGATGTTTGTAGTATAATTGACTTGATGTTGGATCCATTAGAATGTTTGTGGATTAATTTAGTCGATGTTGGATCTATTCAAATTCACATACAAGTTATTTGGTTCACATCTACACCTATATGTTTAGGTGATTATGGCAAGTTATATGTTGTACAATTGAACTTCTATGCCTAAAAGGTTAGGTTCATATACATGCTCATATGTTTATACAAAAGATGTAAGTTCATATTTGGATCCATTCCAAGATCCATTTTAATACAAGTTCCATGTTATAGTAGTAAACATGATTGGATCTAGTTCACACATGTGATAAAAATTATACATACTTTATGGACATGTCACATTCTTGTCATATGCTAGTAATGTTCGACGTTATGCCTAGATCTAAACATGTTTAGGCTTTTGTTGTCTAAATCATATGCTAATTCATGTGACACCTATTTAGTTAGATCCCTATTGCAATGCAAGTTCACATATATGTAAGTTGATTTAGCCTATGTTTCAAATTCACATATATGTATGTTGATTTAGTCTATGTTGCAAATTCACACCTATGATGTTCATATTGACTATGCTGAAAATGCCAAGTTTACACCTATGTCATGTTTATGTTAATGAATGCCAATTTTGTGTACGCTAAATTAGGCTAAGTTGTTAGTCTAATATTATATGTTAAAAACCATGCGGACGAAAAATTAGGCTAAGATTGTTAGCCTAATATTTAGACGGGGTAACATTGGGAAAAATTGGTAATTTGACATAAATTGGTGAAAAATATATGTATTGGCATGTTTGTCACATGCCAAAAATTGGTGGCATTTAAATGGTATAAATCCTTATACCAAAAATGATGAACTTGGAAAGTGCGCCATAACATTTAATTGTTAACAAATTTACATATAACAAGTAATAAAGACAAATATGTAAATTTAGAAAATACGAGTATGCTTAACCCGAGGTTGGATTGAGTTGTGATGTAAACCTGCCCGGACCCGCCCGGCTGTCCAGTAGTCACAACAATACCTATCCAATGCGAGATGTTAATCATTGAGCCCAATAAGGACCCATGGTTAGACTGAGTTACGGTATAAACCTGCCCGGAACCGACCGGCACATCCAGTAACTGTAACAATACCTGTCTAATGTGAGTGGTCGGTGCTTTAACTAATTAAAGTTAAGGACAGACAAGTCAGGATGGTAGGTTTAAGTTAACTAAAGCACTTAACCAATTCAACATGTTAATTAAACTGATGGGTGGGGTTAGGTAAATACAGACACTTAACCACTTAACATGTTTGACTAGAAAACCCTAGTAACGGGGACCCATTTCAGCAGTAACCTAATTAGGTATCATAGTACCCTGAAACTAGGCAGGGTGGGGCACGATTACTGGGCTGATTGTAAGCGGTCAAAAGCGACGACGGTGGGTGCAACAGTGTGGGTTCTAACGGAGTGCGGACGTGCACACACTTCGGAGCAGACAAACAGGGCACTGGAGGCACCAGTAGTACAACCTATGCATTCTAGAATTGTGTCGGGCCGCCACAATGGGACTTGATACACCCCATGGTGGGACCAGCATAAGTATCTACAATCATTGGGGGTCGTATGACACATATGATTTTGCGAGTAGGAGCCGATCTTTAGAAAGGGGATCACTTTACCCCGATCATGGGGTGCCAGTTGAGACAATGCAAGTAGGTGCAGAGATTTAGTGTGGGGTGCGATAGTATATTCTGTTCAAGCTGCTTTATCTTAGTTATGATACTTTCCTATTTTCAGTTTATACCTATCATGCCCTTTTTCTTATTCTCATACTAAAGAGTCACTAGACTTACCAGGCTTTATGTCTGACTCTATTTTTCTTTCGTCTTCTTTTCTTCCGTTCCTCCCCAGGTCCACAGGGAGGAAACAATCCAGCTTAGTCAGACTCTTTACAAGCTTCAAGATAGCAGATGTATGATTTGGACTCTCTTTCCTTGGATATGGCTTTTGGACACGTTCTATGGGGCTTTATGCAACTTTTATTATGTTTTATGCTTCTTTATTTAATAATCAAGGCAGAAATGATGATGTAATGTTTTGGAAGTTATTATGAGACAATTATGGAAATGTTTTGTATGAACACGTATTTATGAAATAAAAGTCCGTTTGTTTTTCGCTGCTTATATATATGTGTTTATATATCTGTCTTATGTTTTATCTGTGACTTTTACTTATAAACCTCCACTGAAGTTAAGGCATTCCCTTTGTGAGTGGCCTTAATGGGGGTGGGGTGTTTCACTTGGTATCAGAGCACAGATTCACCAAATTAGATAAAGATTTTTGAAACTATTTTCAAAAAGAAGTTTAATGAAGCACTGTTTTGAAGAAAAGCGCTGTTTTTAAAAGGCATAATTCCCTAAAGCCGTATGCTCTATCTCTCTATCCTTTGTCTTGAATACTTTCCTTTTTGTCCAGCATGTCTGGAGATCTTAACCTTCTGTAACACCCCGTATTTTTAATGTAATTAAAAATGTATATATATCCACAGATAAGATTAACATGGTGATGTATAATGAAAATTAATTATTATATGAAACAAAGAAAGGATTGGTTGCATGCGATGTAAATATGTTGCATGCACTGATTTGCAAACATAATGCATTAGCATTAAAAGAAAAAGATTCATGCATTGGTTTAATTTAAGTATTGTAACTAACATGAAAAAGAGAAGTAAGGAAAGAACAATAATTATCATTGTTCTAAGACTTATTAACAAAAGACTTTGTAGCTCAGTTGGTTAAGGCATTGGATTTGTAACATGGAGGTTGGGGGTTCGAACCCCGGCGGTAGTATAATTTTTATCTCTGTTTTAAAGAGGGCCAACTGAACATGCAAATATATGTACATATACAAATTCAAAATTTGAAAGGATAAGAACGTACATATAAGGAAATAAAGAAAATATATGTATATACATGAGAATATATATATATATATATATGCATAAATATATGTATACGAAAGATAAAATTTAAGATAAGGCTATAGTAAATAAAATATGGCAAGAATTAAATAACGGTGCAACATCGTTTGAATTTTGAAAATAAAATGAAAGTTGTGCGTATATATATATACGCGTAAAATGGTCGTTAAAGGAATTGTATACATATAATAATATTTCATGTGAATAAAACAGTAAAATAAATTCCAGAAATTCAAAAGTTCGAAATTCAAATTTCTGCGCCAAAACAGCTTGTGGGACCCAATGCTGACTTAGCACTGCATGTACGATAAGATTTGGCTAGATTCATCTGCGAACCTGGACTATTTTCTTAACTAGGTTCAATGCTGACTCAGCGCTGCGTGTACGATAAGGTCTTGAGAAACTATATAAACAACCCTGGTCTTCTTCTATATTCACAATTCTTCTCTACCCTTATGCTGCAAAGATTCTTAGTAAACATGGCTTCTTCTCCTCCTCTAAAATATATAAATAAATAATATATATATATATATATAATAAAACAAGACGAGGAGATGCTGCTCAAAAGACTTTCAAGAAGAAGAGATTCAAGCTAGGATTCAAAAGGAGGTTCAAACGACTTCAACGAATGATTTTCTACGAATCGTAGCAACGCCATCTTTCTTTTCTAATATAAATCTATGTAAGTCAGTTATTTCTAGATTTGAACGTTTTTCTTTGTTCATGACATGAAATTGAAGGAATAAAAGAATATGCCAATTCTCTTTCTTTCTATTCGAATCTGTGCCTATCTCTTTGGACCTAATTAAGAACTGTCATGATTCAAAGATAAATAAGATCGTGACTATGAAACTATGGACCTAAAAACCATATGCCTATGACTATGAACATTTGCCTATGACTATGGACATTGCCTATGACTATGGACACCGCCTATGACTATGAACATTGCCTATGATTGTGACTATGACTATGAGGATTACTTCCTTGACAAAACCTATGCCTTTGATTAACATAAACTATTGCCTGTGACATAACAAGGACATCTGTGATTAAACCTCCATGATTCCTAACTAGGAAAGTGTTGCTTAAGTTCTGTGATTTTGAGATTTGGGGCTAAACCCGATTATTTATTCTGCTTGTCCTTGGTTTTCTTTGGTTTTAGACTATGGGAATTTACCTATTAAGTTAGGTCTACCCATGTTCTTGAACCTGTTCTGTCTATTCTTGGTTTTAGACCTTGGGAATTTACCTATTAAGTTAGGTCTACCCATGTTCTTGAACCTACGTCGTTATTCAAAACCATTTTATGTCAGTTGTTATATCTATCCTTTTCATAGCAATCTTTGGTTTATTCCCTATTTTCTGCGAATCTATAATTTAGATTGAATCACGATTATACGAGCGGTGGGAATGCGATTTGGGACAAAATATGAAATTTACTAAAACGTAGTTCAACTTGGAAATTGGCATAAATTGGGAACATGTATTATGGCATGTTCATAGAAATGCAAATTGGATAAATTTGACATAAATTATAAGATGTGTAATTTGAATCTTGTATTGTGAACTAGAGTAATAAGTCTAGTTTGACATGAATTAGAATGTTAAATCAGAATTGGATTAGCTAATTTGGCTCGATAAGTATATTGGCATAAAATTGGCCATAATTGGGAGTAATTGTCAGGATTATCAAAATCATGGTTAGTGACACTTCATTTGGTATGGTTTACATACCAAAAAAAGCATAAACATGATATAGAGGGGAAAATGGGCCGTAAGAATAAATGTTGACAACTTACATTAAAAGAGTAATTGGGAAATAAGTAAATTAGGATTAATTTACTTATAAAATTTGTCCTAAATGAGGAAATGTTAATTTAGACAAATTAAAGGTTTGTTAACGACATCTCTTTTAATAATAAACCAGAAAGTTCTAGGGTGACAGAGAGGATAGTGTCTAGGCTTGAGTTTGGAAAATACAAGTTTCCTGCTCTCCCTGGCTATCCCTAACTGATCCGACGGACGGGATGGTTACTTTCAAAACCTGATTTGAAAATTAATCAAAACCCTTTGAACTAGAGAACACGAATAGGCCTAACCCGAGGTTAGACTGAGTTGCGATGTAAACCTGCCCGGAACCAACCGGCACATCCAGTAATCGCAACAATATATGTCTAATGTGAGTGGTCGTGGCTTTAATTTATTTAGTTAAAGCTAGAACAAGAATGCTAGGGTTAAGTTAACTAAGACACTTAACCAACTCAACATGATAACAAGACTGGTAGGTGGGGTTAGGTTCATACAGTTAAGCTAGAATGGGGTGGTCAAGTCCAAAGGAACACTTAACCAACTTAAGCTCAGTTAAGCTAGAACGGAGGGCTAAGTCCACAGGGACACTTAACCAAACTCATGGTAACAAGACGAGATTTGTAGAGGTTAAGTAACTAAGAAAACACTTAGCCAAATTAACATGTTAACTAGTCTAGAAAGTGGGGTTAAGTAAAGTTAATACACTTAGCCAAATTTACATGTTAACTAGACTAGAGGTTGGGGTTAAGTAAGATTTAATACACTTAGCCAAATTGATATGTTAGCTGGGCTAGACCGTAGGGTTAAGTAAACTTGAACACTTAACCATCAGATGGTGATAAAAGAATAGGGGTAAGTCTAAACATGAAGGGATAATACTTAACCATTAATAACTTGTTAGACAGACGGGCAAGGTTAAGATAAAAAGGAACACTTAACCAATATAGGGTGAATGGGTAGGGTTAAGTAATAAGAAATACTTAACCAATATAACTTGGTTTGTGGTGGGGTTAAGTCAACATGAATTACCGATAACATTTAACCAGTATAACAGGATGAATGAAGAGGGTTAAGTTGGCTTGAATTGACTAATGACACTTAACCAATCCAAATTGACGGGAAAGGGAACTAAGTAGTAAACCTTAGAAAACAACGATTCTGGAAACTAAGTGGTAAATCTTAGTTAGTACAACTAAGTAGTAATTCTTAGTATAACATGGGAAGGAGCGAATGTCCGTCTGAATAGAGAGAAGGCTCCAACGAATTGGGTTACGAAGCCAGAGGCTTCGAGGGGACGTGAGGGTACTCTTGGTATCCCTCTGTGAGGCTGCAGATGATCCGCCTGGGCCTACAGAGGTTAAGGTCTGCGTAGAAGAACCAGGGGTATACCTTGGTTGCAATACATGGCAACCTAAAGACTGGGATGGACCGGCGTGATTCGGCGAGCAAACGGTAGCCCTGTCATAGCAACTCGTCGTCTACCATCCATCTTGAGTCAATCGTGATACGTGAAGCGGAAAGGCGGAGAACTCCAAAAGACCATATACTTGCTATCTAGTTATGGTTGCGGATGGCCATAGGACAGTGGGGCACCGGGGGCCGGCGTATAGTTCTCATTTTACAAGGTGTGCCTTTCATTAGTTGAGGGAGGGGTCAAGTGGGACCATAGCCACTGGAATAAAAACAGACCTTAGCATCTGCATCGGCAGATATCTGAAAGCTCCCGACCGAGTTCTGTATTCCTTGATTTGCCTTGTCACAGGACTCGGACAACACATTACAGGACATGTGCATCTAGACAAGCGATAACGATTCGCGATACATGCGTGGGGAAGTATAGGAACATATACCACTCTAGGTAGTGTGTCCAAGACTTGGGGGCATCGTTCGACAGGTAGCGTAATCCCTAGTTGAACTAGGTGGCAAAAACCCTGAACTCGAGAAGCATTCAGCAGATAGCATAAACTCTAGTTAAATCTATAAAGCACTTGATAGAAAACCCTGGATTTGATCTAGGTAATAAATAATAAATGTATGCCGGAAGGAAATGGAAAATACAGGGATTGGGATCACGTTATCGTTACTAGTTGGGACACTAGATAGGTGGTGCAGAGATATAGAAACCAGTATAACAAGGAAATAGCGAAGCAGCGAAAGTATTAGAGCGTATCCAGTTTATCTTAGCATATCTTGTTACTACCTTGTCTAATCTTGTTGACCCTATCGTCATGGTGTAATCTTGTATTCAGTTAATTCATGTCGTTTTGTTTTCCATGTTCACATGCTAGAAGTTATTGAACTTACTCAGGCTTTATGTTTGACTATGTTTTTCTTTCGTCTTCTTTTTTTCCGTTTCCCCCCAGGTAGTAAAGGAGGGAATTAGTTTAGCTCAGGTTAAGTTGGACTGCCACTCTTTCCCAGCTTGAAGATTTGTCGAAGTTTGCCTGGATTCTCTTTTCAGATGCTATGGCTGGCTCTTGCTAAAATCGGGGAATATAAATGTTGTTTTTATGCTTCTTTATTTTGTAAGACAGATGATACTCTGGTATTGTAAAGAAACCATTGTACAAACCTTTTTATCAATAAAGCAAAGTTTTATTTTCCGCTGTTTAATTTCTGTCTGTCTTGTAATTTATCTGCATCTTTTACCCTAAATGCTCCACAGAACTTAGTGCATTCCCTTTGTGAGTGACACTAACGGACGTGGGGTGTTACACGTGGTATCAGAGCTGAAGGTTACCAGATCAGATAAAGGATTTAAAAAATTATTTTCAAAACGGTTTTTAAAGAAGCATTTTTCAAGAGAAAAGATTTGTTTTAAAGACATATCCCCAAAGCCATACGCACTATCTTCTCTTCCTCTGTTTAAATTCTTGTCTCCTTCTTTCTTGAGTCTCTGGGGCTCCTGGCTTTCTGGGAGGTAACCTCATCGAAGGGCAAAGTAGTGCCCGGCTTCCATCCATAGCCGTAGTTGTTTCATCTACGGGCAGTTTTCTTTCAAAACTTATAAGGTTTTCCGGACGATGGATGCAGTTTTCGAGAGATTTGTCAACATGACTACACACGGAAGGGGATGAGGAGTTTGGCTAAGGAGCATAACCCTAGGATGAGGAATTCATGGATGTAGACTTAGCACACGAAAGAGGAAGAAATTATAAAACCTAAGACAAGAGGAAGTATCTTTACTAGGATATGATAGGGCATATACTTAAGGACAAGGGCAAGAACGAGGAACAAAATTTTTAGAAGGGCAAGTACATACTTTCACCTCTAAGCGTACCTAGGAGAAAGGTAGTAAAGTTCTGTTGGAAGAGTCTAGTTTTTCTGTTCGTACTCTTTCGGTTTTAGCGCTTCGCATTTGTTCATGTCTACTTCCATAGTTGAGTCTCTGCACCTTAGTACTTGTATAGTAGAAAGATCCCACTAGAGTCTCAAATCCAATTGGTGGTTCGACCAATTTATTTTTGGTTAGTAGGGATTTGAGAGTAGCTATCGAGTTTGCTTATATCATCTCAAGTAGATCGTCTAAATTCGGAGGAGATATTCCTTGGGTGCTTGTCTGATATTGGTTTAGGCCTTTGGGGCTTGTACTTGAGGAATGTCGAGTTCGGTTTGGATGGTTTGCGTGAGAGATGAATAGTTGTGGCAGGCACTCCAAAGAGCATGTAGTGACCTTTGGACTCTTATAGTTATGGCATGGCGGATAAGAGGGAAACCTCTAATCATCTTAGTACGTATACCTGGTACCGTGATTGAAATCTGTTTATTTTGGAAATGGAGATCCGGAACTTCACAATCGTGAAGTTAAATTAGTTAAGATACAGTGGAATAAAGCTCAAGAAGGCTAGATACTAGCATCATACCCTTTTCCTTGAGGGTGCATCCTTGATTTCTTTGTTTTAGGAGCTTTACACATAATTGTTTCTCCCTTTCCAAAGTATATCACCTAGGTCGTATCTTCGATCCTTAAGTAGAAGCCAATGGATGTAAACATGTATTTGAAACATGTTATGGTTGATGGTTGCTAATGGTTGCTTGTGAATGCATATGCATACGTATTAGGCACTAGATCAGTTCAGACGCTTTCATATTGCATTTACAGATATGTATTTGTTTGTAAATTGAACTTGATATGTTATCATATGGGTGTTGCATATGGATGAATAGCCGTGCACGCATATAGTATTTACATAACTAGGGATGCTTGCATACATGGTTGGACGCATGGCACCGACATGAATCGCATTAAGGAGGTCGACTGAATCAGTAGACCGCCTGATTTTACAGTAGATAAAGACATATACACACACTATGCATATGAACATGAAAGCATTAGAAATCTTTTAAGGACAATGAATGCCTGTGATTGAATGGTTGAGTAGATGGGTGATTGGATGGTAGGACACATTCTTCCTAACTTGAAGATTTCGGGGACGAAATCCTTTTAAGTGGGGGAGAATGTAACACCCCGTATTTTTAATGTAATTAAAAATGTATATATATCCACAGATAAGATTAATATGGTGATGTATAATGAAAATTAATTATTATATGAAAGAAAGAAAGGATTGGTTGCATGGGATGTAAATATGTTGCATGCACTGATTTGCAAACATAATGCATTAACATTAAAAGAAAAAGATTCATGCATTGGTTTAATTTAAGTATTGTAACTAACATGAAAAAGAGAAGTAAGGAAAGAACAATAATTATCATTGTTCTAAGACTTATTAACAAAAGACTTTGTAGCTCAGTTGGTTAAGGCATTGGATTTGTAACATGGAGGTCGGGGGTTCGAACCCCGGCGGCAGTATAATTTTTATCTCTGTTTTAAAGAGGGCCAACTGAACATGCAAATATATGTACATATACAAATTCAAAATTTGAAAGGATAAGAACGTACATATAAGGAAATAAAGAAAATATATGTATATACATGAGAATATATATATATATATATATATATGCAGAAATATATGTATACGAAAGATAAAATTTAAGATAAGGCTATAGTAAATAAAATATGGCAAGAATTAAATAACGGTGCAACATCGTTTGAATTTTGAAAATAAAATGAAAGTTGTGTGTATATATATATACGCGTAAAATGGCCGTTAAAGGAATTGTATACATATAAGAATATTTCATGTGAATAAAACAGTAAAATAAATTCCAGAAATTCAAAAGTTCGAAATTCAAATTTCTGCGCCAAAACAGCTTGTGGGACCCAATGCTGACTTAGCACTGCATGTACGATAAGATTTGGCTAGATTCATCTGCGAACCTGGACTATTTTCTTAACTAGGTTCAATTCTGACTCAGCGCTGCGTGTACGATAAGGTCTTGAGCAACTATATAAACAGCCCTGGTCTTCTTCTATATTCACAATTCTTCTCTACCCTTATGCTGCAAAGATTCTTAGTAAACATGGCTTCTTCTCCTCCTCTAAAATATATAAATAAATAATATATATAAAATAAAACAAGACGAGGAGATGCTGCTCAAAAGACTTTCAAGAAGAAGAGATTCAAGCTAGGATTCAAAAGGAGGTTCAAACGACTTCAACGAATGATTTTCTACGAATCGTAGCAACGCCATCTTTCTTTTCTAATATAAATCTATGTAAGTCAGTTATTTCTAGATTTGAACGTTTTTCTTTGTTCATGACATGAAATTGAAGGAATAAAAGAATATGCCAATTCTCTTTCTTTCTATTCGAATCTGTGCCTATCTCTTTGGACCTAATTAAGAACTGTCATGATTCAAAGACAAATAAGATCGTGACTATGAAACTATGGACCTAAAAACCATATGCCTATGACTATGAACATTTGCCTATGACTATGGACATTGCCTATGACTATGGACACCGCCTATGACTATGAACATTGCCTATGATTGTGACTATGACTATGAGGATTACTTCCTTGACAAAACCTATGCCTTTGATTAACATAAACTATTGCCTGTGACATAACAAGGACATCTGTGATTAAACCTCCATGATTCCTGACTAGGAAAGTGTTGCTTAAGTTCTGTGATTTTGAGATTTGGGGCTAAACCCGATTATTTATTCTGCTTGTCCTTGGTTTTCTTTGGTTTTAGACTATGGGAATTTACCTATTAAGTTAGGTCTACCCATATTCTTGAACCTGTTCTGTCTATTCTTGGTTTTAGACCTTGGGAATTTACCTATTAAGTTAGGTCTACCCATGTTCTTGAACCTACGTCGTTATTCAAAACCATTTTATGCCAGTTGTTATATCTATCCTTTTCATAGCAATCTTTGGTTTATTCCCTATTTTCTGCGAATCTATAATTTAGATTGAATCACGATTATACGAGCGGTGGGAATGCGATTTGGGACAAAATATGAAATTTACTAAAACGTAGTTCAACTTGGAAATTGGCATAAATTGGGAACATGTATTACGGCATGTTCATAGAAATGCAAATTGGATAAATTTGACATAAATTATAAGATGTGTAATTTGAATCTTGTATTGTGAACTAGAGTAATAAGTCTAGTTTGACATGAATTAGAATTTTAAATCAGAATTGGATTAGCTAATTTGGCTCGATAAGTATATTGGCATAAAATTGGCCATAATTGGGAGTAATTGTCAGGATTAGCAAAATCATGGTTAGTGACACTTCATTTGGTATGGTTTACATACCAAAAAAAGCATAAACATGATATAGAGGGGAAAATGAGCCGTAAGAATAAATGTTGACAACTTACATTAAAAGAGTAATTGGGAAATAAGTAAATTAGGATTAATTTACTTATAAAATTTGTCCTAAATGAGGAAATGTTAATTTAGTCAAATTAAAGATTTGTTAACGACATCTCTTTTAATAATAAACCAGAAAGTTCTAGGGTGACAAAGAGGATAGTGTCTAGGCTTGAGTTTGGAAAATACAAGTTTCCTGCTCTCCCTGGCTATCCCTAACTGATCCGACGGACGGGATGGTTACTTTCAAAACCTGATTTGAAAATTAATCAAAACCCTTTGAACTAGAAAACACGAATAGGCCTAACCCGAGGTTAGACTGAGTTGCGATGTAAACCTGCCCGGAACCAACCGGCACATCCAGTAATCGCAACAATATCTGTCTAATGTGAGTGGTCGTGGCTTTAATTTATTTAGTTAAAGCTAGAACAAGAATGTTAGGGTTAAGTTAACTAAGACACTTAACCAACTCAACATGATAACAAGACTGGTAGGTGGGGTTAGGTTCATACAGCTAAGCTAGAATGGGAGGGTCAAGTCCATAGGAACACTTAACCAACTTAAGCTCAGTTAAGCTAGAACGGAGGGCTAAGTCCACAGGGACACTTAACCAAACTCATGGTAACAAGACGAGATTTGTAGAAGTTAAGTAACTAAGAAAACACTTAGCCAAATTAACATGTTAACTAGTCTAGAAAGTGGGGTTAAGTAAAGTTAATACACTTAGCCAAATTTACATGTTAACTAGACTAGAGGTTGGGGTTAAGTAAGATTTAATACACTTAGCCAATTTGATATGTTAGCTGGGCTAGACCGTATGGTTAAGTAAACTTGAACACTTAACCATCAGATGGTGATAAAAGAATAGGGGTAAGTCTAAACATTAAGGGATAATACTTAACCATTAATAACATGTTAGACAGACGGCCAAGGTTAAGATAAAAAGGAACACTTAACCAATATAGGGTGAATGGGTAGGGTTAAGTAATAAGAAATACTTAACCAATATAACTTGGTTTGTGGTGGGGTTAAGTCAACATGAATTACCGATAACACTTAACCAGTATAACAGGATGAATGAAGAGGGTTAAGTTGGCTTGAATTGACTAATGACACTTAACCAATCCAAATTGACGGGAAAGGGAACTAAGTAGTAAACATTAGAAAACAACGATTCTGGAAACTAAGTGGTAAACCTTAGTTAGTACAACTAAGTAGTAATTCTTAGTATAACACGGGAAGGAGCGAATGTCCTTCTGAATAGAGAGAAGGCTCCAACGAATTGGGTTACGAAACCCGAGGCTTCGAGGGGACGTGAGGGTACTCTTGGTATCCCTCTGTGAGGCTGCAGATGATCCGCCTGGGCCCACAGAGGTTAAGGTCTGCGTAGAAGAACCAGGGGTATACCTTGGTTGCAATACATGGCAACTTAAAGACTAGGATGGACCGGCGTGATTCGGCGAGCAAACGGTAGCCCTGTGATAACAACTCGTCGTCTACCATCCATCTTGAGTCAATCGTGATACGTGAAGCGGAAAGGCGGATAACTCCAAAAGACCATATACTTGCTATCTAGTTATGGTTGCGGATGGCCATAGGATAGTGGGGCACCGGGGGGCGGCGTATAGTTCTCATTTTACAAGGTGTGCCTTTCATTAGTTGAGGGAGGGGTCAAGTGGGACCATAGCCACTGGAATAAAAACAAACCTTAGCATCTGCATCGGCAGATATCTGAAAGCTCCCGACCGAGTTCTGTATTCCTTGATTTGCCCTGTCACAGGACTCAGACAACACATTACAGGACATGTGCATCTAGACAAGCGATAACGATTCGCGATACATGCGTGGGGAATTATAGGAACATATACCACTCTAGGTAGTGTGTCCTAGACTTGGGGGCATCGTTCGACAGGTAGCGTAATCCCTAGTTGAACTAGGTGGCAAAAACCCTGAACTCGAGAAGCGTTCAGCAGATAGCATAAACTCTAGTTAAATCTATAAAGCACTTGATAGAAAACCCTGGATTTGATCTAGGTAATAAATAATAAATGTATGCCGGAAGGAAATGGAAAATACAGGGATTGGGATCACGTTATCGTTACTAGTTGGGACACTAGATAGGTGGTGCAGAGATATAGAAACCAGTATAACAAGGAAATAGCGAAGCAGCGAAAGTATTAGAGCGTATCCAGTTTATCTTAGCGTATCTTGTGACTACCTTGTCTAATCTTGTTGACCCTATCGTCATGGTGTAATCTTGTATTCAGTTAATTCATGTCGTTTTGTTTTCCATGTTCACATGCTAGAAGTTACTGAACTTACTCAGGCTTTATGTCTGACTATGTTTTTCTTTCGTCTTCTTTTCTTCCGTTTCCCCCCAGGTAGTAAAGGAGGGAATTAGTTTAGCTCAGGTTAAGTTGGACTGCCACTCTTTCCCAGCTTGACGATTTGTCGAAGTTTGCCTGGATTCTCTTTTCAGATGCTATGGCTGGCTCTTGCTAAAATCGGGGAATATAAATGTTGTTTTTATGCTTCTTTATTTTGTAAGATAGATGATACTCCGATATTGTAAAGAAACCATTGTACAAACCATTTTATCAATAAAGCAAAGTTTTATTTTCCGTTGTTTAATTTCTGTCTGTCTTGTAATTTATCTGCATCTTTTACCCTAAATGCTCCACAGAACTTAGTGCATTCCCTTTGTGAGTGACACTAACGGACGTGGGTTGTTACACCTTCCAGAAGGGGTACCGATACCTGGCTGGTTCCGAAGGTACCTAGAGGCTAGGGCCAATGGTGCGGGCCCAGCAGACATTCCTCCTCCCACAGTGGCGGCGGTTCCTCTTCCTCCTCCTCCTCATCGTGGAAATACTTTCGCTAAGACATGTAGAGACTTCAGGGCTATGGGTGGAAAGGATTTTTATGGAACTAAATCCTTTGTAGTAGCAAGGAACTGGCTGATGGAGACCGAAGATTTGTTCGTCATCTTCGAAGTTGACGATAGGAAAAAGATACAGCTAGCAGTGTGGTTGCTTAAAGACGAACCTTCTAATTGGTGGGAAGTTACCCATGCTGAGAGGCCAGTGGAGACTTGGGAAGATTTCAGGATGAGGTTTGAGATGAAATTCCTCTCTTAAGCTGAAAGAAGCCTGCAAATGGAGAAGTTCTTAACTCTTAAACAAGGAAGTATGACGATCAAGGAGTACGTCAATCAGTTTAATCAGCTGGCTAGATTTGGGCTGGATTTAGTAAACACCTAACACAAGAAGGCCCTTTGCTTTGTCAAAGGTCTGAATGAGCCTCTACACAGCCTTGCAATGACCCATATACCCATGGGAGCGACTTATGAAAGCTTGGTGGACATGGCGCTGCTACACGAGGAAGATAAAGGCAAGAAAGAGGCAAAGGTGGAAGTGCCTTAAGAAAAGAAAGAGGGTTTACAGGCTAAGAAACAGACTTTAAGAAAGGCGGGAAGAACAACAAATCCCGTGAAAAGAGAAGGTGTAATTTCTGTGGCATTGTTGGACATATAGCGAAAGGCTGCTGGAAGAAGAAGGCAAATATGAATTATGGTTGTTTCCATTGTGGAGAGACTGGACACTTAGCTAAGGACTGCCCAAAGAAGCGGGGGCAGGGATAGAGGACTGGATCCACCTCACGGGGACAGGTTCACGCGCTGGTGGCACCTCCGCAGGAACGAGGTAAAAATATTTCCGTAGAAAGCTTAGTTTATCTTAATGATCATCCAGTTCGCACTCTCTTTGATTCCAGTGCATCACACTCCTTTATTTCATCTGCTGTAGTAGAATCTCTGCACCTAGACACTAGTATGGTAGAAGATCCCTTGGTTGTTTCAAATCCAATTGGGGGCTTGGCTTATTTGTCAATGGTTTGCTTGGATTTGAAAATCTCTATTCTAAGTGTTTAATTTAGATGTAGTGCCTTTGTTTTTGGTTTCTCGAGATATGGATTGATCTTAGGCATGGACTGGTTATCCGGTAATGGGGCCATTCTTGATTGTGAGAAGAGACTGGTTAGGCTCTTGACTCGACTCGGTAACACTCTAGAAATTTCTTGTAATCCCTTGAATGCTGTTATGCTTAGTTATCTAGAGTCGCTTGATGCTTCTGTTGAGAATTTGCAGTCGGTTAGAGTGGTCCGGCAATATCCGGATGTCTTTGAGGAGGTAAAGGGCTTACCTCCGAAGCGGGAAATAGACTTCCGCATATATCTTATTGATAATGCAAAGCCCGTAGCTTTACCTGTTAGACACATGGCTCCAAACGAGAGAAAAGAGCTCAATAAGCAAGTTAAGGAGCTTCTCGAGAAGGGGTTTATAAGGCGGAGTATCTCGGAATGGGGTGCTCCAGTGGTGTTCGCCACCAAAGCAGATGGTTCACTACGTCTTTGTGTGGACTATAGGGAGCTAAACAAGCTGACTAAAAAGAATAGACACCCACTTTCCCGAATAGACGATTTGTTTGATCAGCTTGTAGGTGCGTCAGTCTTCTCCCAGCTTGATCTGGCTACTGGGTTCCATCAGCTAAGGGTAGCTGAAGATAGCATTGATAAAACGACGTTCAGAACCCCAGACGATTTCTTCGAGTGGCTTGTCATGCCTTTCGGTTTGACAAACACACCCACTTATTTCGTGGACCTAATGAGCAGGGTGTTCAGAGAATTCCTCAACAAGTTCGTGGTTGTCTTCGTAGACGATATTTTGATCTTCTTAAAGAATGAGGAAGAACATGCTCAGCATCTGAAGGAGATCATGGAAACTCTTTGAGTTCATCAGCTTAAAGCCAAATTCTCCAAGTGCCACTTTTGGAGAGAAGAAGTTAGGTTTCTTGGACATATATTGTCCAAAGAAGGGTTAGTTGTGGACCCCGCAAAAGTGGTGGCAGTGCAAAATTGGAAGACACTAAGAAATGCAACCGAAGTCCGAAGCTTTCTTGGGCTAGCCGGTTTTTACCAAAAGTTCATTAGAGATTTTGCAAAAATCTCAGCTCCACTCACAAGGCTAACAAACAAGAATCTAGCATTCGCTTGGGATTTGGACTGTGATATTGCTTTCCAACGCTTAAAAAGGGCTCTTACAACAGCCCCAGTTCAGACTTTGTCTGATGGAAGCAAGATGTTCACAGTATATACGGATGCTTGTGGTATGGGGCTAGGCGCTGTTCTGATGCAAGAAGGGAGGGTAGTAGCTTATGGTGGAAGACAATTGAAAGTTCATGAAAAGAACTACCTAACCCACGATCTTGAGTTAGCCGCCATCATCTTTGCGCTTAAGTCTTGGCGCCATTATCTCCTAGGCGAGAAGTTCGAATTATATACTGACCATAAATCGTTGAAGTATCTTTTCTCACAGAAAGATCTTAACTTGAGCCAGCAAAAGTGGATGGAGTTCCTTGCCTCGTATGACTTTGAGATTTCCTATACTTCTGGCAAGGGTAATGTAGTAACAGACACCTTGAGCAGAAAGAAGTTGACCTTAAGCCCTCTCTTTGTAGAAAGGCAAAGTTTGGAGTATATAGCCAGTTTTAACTTTAGGCCCTCCTTTGATTTTGTACCTGGTTTGTTGGAATCACTAGAAGTACGGCCCACTCTTTTAGACTCAATAGGGGCCGCACAACACGAAGACCCTCAGCTTGTGGATGTGATTGATAAGCTAATTAGGTGTGAAACTTCCAGTCACCTCAATTGGTACTCCATTGATGATATGGGTTGGCTGAGGCGAGATGGAAGACTATGCATCCCACAAGCTAGGGATTTAGTAAAGACGGTTCTCGAGGAAGAACACAATTCCAAGATGAAAATACACCCGGGTGGAGACAAGATGTACAAGGATGTAAAGAGAGTTTTCTTTTGGAGTGGCATGAAAAAGGATGTGGCAGATTTCATTTCTAAGTGCGTGATATGCCAACAGGTCAAGGTGGAACAAAAGAAGCCTGGAGGACTGCTTCATCCTCTAGAAGTCACGCAATGGAAGTGGGATAACATTTCAATGAACTACATTGATGGGTTGCCTAGGTCAAGAAGGGGCAATACTAGCATTTGGGTAATAGTGGACAGGCTCACAAAAAGCGCCCACTTTATACCCATCAAGAGTAGAAGGACTTCCTCGTCTCTAGCTTCTCTTTATCTCAAGGAAATACTTCGACTCCATGGAATACCCTACAACATAGTGAGTGACCGAGATCCGATCTTTACGAGCGAATTTTGGCGGAGTCTGCAAGAAGCTGTAGGCACACAGTTATGCTTGAGCATGGCCTATCACCCTCAAACCGATGGTCAGACAGAAAGGGTGAACAGAGTATTAGAGGATCTTCTGAGACTGTGTGTTCTTGACTTCGGAGGGCCATGGGAGGATCATCTTCCTTTAGTGGAATTCACCTACAACAACAGCTACCAAGCCACCATCGGCATGGCGCCCTTCGAAGCTCTATATGGAAGACTGTGCCGATCACCTACTTGTTGGTGGGAGTCTACAGACAAGCTTATACTTGGGCCAGACATGATTAGAGAGACTTCAGAAAAAGTGGACCTGATACGAAGGAGAATTAAGACTGCCCAAGATAAACAGAAATCCTACGCAGACAGGAGAAGGACCGACCTTGAGTTTGAGGTTGGGGACAGGGTTTTCCTTAAGGTATCTCCTTTAAGGAACGTCGTTCGCTTTGGATCCGCAGGAAAGCTAGCACCAAGGTTTGTAGTAATGTTCCCTATCATCGAGAAGATTGGGAAGATGGCTTATAGAGTAGAGCTGCCCGAAAGGTTGGCTGGAATTCACAATGTCTTTCACGTTTCTCATCTCCGGAAATGTTTACACGAATCTGCGGAAGTGGTGGAGCCAAGCATTCTAGAATAAGCCAAAGTGGAACGTGAAGCAACTGTGAGGAGAGTTCCAACCCGCATCCTAGGAACTGAAGTGAAAAAGCTACGCAACCGCAAAGTCAAGTTTGTCAAAGTTTAGTGGAGCGACGCCGAGGAAGACGCGACTTGGGAAACTGAGGACAGAATACGCGCGCCTACCCTTTTCTTTTTGATGGTACATCTTTGATTTCTCTTTTTCCTTAAGTTGTGCTTGTATCTATCTTTTTAGGTATATCTCCTCGATATTATCCTTTATCCTTAGGTAGAAACCCCTTTGGATGTAAACATGTAGTTGAAACATGTTATGGTTGATGGCTGCTAGTGGTTACAAGTGGTTGCTTGTGGATGCATATACACACACAACCTAGGTTTCAGATCGGCTCAGTCACTTCATATTGCATATGCATATATGTATTTATATTGTATGTGGTTGAAACTTGATATGTTGTCATATGGATGTCGCATTTGTATGAATGGTTGCACACTCATGTAGAATTATGAGTAGGGAAAAATTTGCATACATAATGGATTCATGACACTTACATGATTTGCATTAAGGAGGTCAACTGAATCAGTAGACCGCCTAATTTTTGCATTAGATAAGGACATATACACACACTATGCATATGATCATGAAGCATTAGCAGTCTTTTAAGGACAATGGACGCCTGTGTTTGTTGGTTGAGCAGATGGACGATTGGATGTTAGGATATACGTTCTTTCAGACTTGAAGATTTCGGGGACGAAATCCTTTAAGGAGGGGAGAATGTAATACCCCGAATTTTCTGTTAATAGTAAATTAACAAATTAAAGTATAATTAATTCTAAATGAAAGAAATAAGGAAACGGGTTATGCCATTGCGTTCGTCTCAGAATTCTACTTGAGATAGAGTCTGAGTTTGCGTAAATCGGACTCCGTATGAAGGAGTTATGACCTCCGGAAGTTTCAGAATTCAATTTAAAATTCAAATGGTTCATAATGCAGTTCGAAATTCGAAAACATACCCAAACTGGGTTGGGTGGGAATTTTCCCGCCCAGGACCCAGGTCGACCATAGGGTCGACCTGGGGGTCGACCTGGTCGGGTTCTGGTCGAATTTCTGAGCTCTGGTGTGTCACTAGGGATGACTTGTCACTTTTTGATTGGCTTCTCTTGAGATGGATGGCCTTGATTAACTCTAGCTTCATCGACAGCTCTAATTAGTTTTAAATTCTATATAAACAACCTTAGTCTCAACCTAAATTCACACAAATAAAATAGAGATAGAACCGTCATGCTGGTGGAAGGAAGCCAAGAGTAGCCTCCACTTGAAGAAAGATTAGAGACGAGCCAAAATAAAGTTTAAACAAGAATCAAACAACGTTTTTCTATCCAAAGGAAAGCATTGCAAACTCAGAATCCAGAATTCAAGTTCGTCGTTTGTTGTAAGTATAGTGATTTTTCCGATGGGAATAAAATTAAGATTTGATTAGATGTAAAATGGAATTGGAATTGTGCTATTGTATATTGACGATGTTAATTCATATCTATGTGTTGCAATGATTGTATTGTGAATGATATTGGGATGTTTGTAGTATAATTGACTTGATGTTGGATCCATTAGAATGTTTGTGGATTAATCTAGTCGATGTTGGATCTATTCAAATTCACATACAAGTTATTTGGTTCATATCTACACCTATATGTTTAGGTGATTATGACAAGTTATATGCTGTACAATAGAACTTCTATGCCTAAATGATTAAGTTCATATACATGCTCATATGTTTATACAAAAGTTACAAGTTCATATTTGGATCCATGCCAAGATCCATTTTAATACAAGTTCCATGTTATAGTAGTAAACAAGATTGGATCTAGTTCACACATGTGATAAAAATTATACATACTTTATGGACATGTCACATTCTTGTCATATGCTAGTAATGTTCGATGTTATGCCTAGATCTAAACATGTTTAGGCTTTTGTTGTCTAAATCATATGCTAATTCATGTGACACCTATTTAGTTAGATCCCTACTGCAATGCAAGTTCACATATATGTAAGTTGATTTAGCCTATGTTGCAAATTCACATAAATGTATGTTGATTTAGTCTACGTTGCAAATTCACACCTATGATGTTCATATTGACTATGCTGAAAATGCCAAGTTTACACCTATGTCATGTTTATGTTAATGAATGCCAATTTTGTGTACGCTAAATTAGGCTAAGTTTTTAGCCTAATATTATATATTAAAAACCATGCGGACGGAAAATTAGGCTAAGATTGTTAGCCTAATATTTAGACGGGGTAACGTTGGAAAAAATTGGTAATTTGACATAAATTGGTGAAAAATATATGTATTGGCGTGTTTGTCACATGCCAAAAATTGGTGGCATTTAAATGGTATACATGCTTATACCAAAAATGATGAACTTGGAAAGTGGGCCATAACATTTAACTGTTAACAAATTTACATATAATAAGTAATAAAGACAAATATGTAAATTTAGAAAATATGAGTATGCTTAACCCGAGGTTGGATTGATGTAACAACCCGTATTTTCAATAACCTGTTATAGCGTAAACCTACCCAGAACCGACCGGCCTAACTAGTTGCTACAAACAATAGAACCCAATGTGAGAAGTTGGCCAGGTTGTACCTTGAACCCGAGGTTAGACCAAGTTGTGGTGTAAAGCTACCCGGACCCGCCCGGCTTAATGAGTAACCACAACAAAGTCTAATGTGAGAGGTTAAGGCACATTAATTAATTAATGCCTCGTGATTAGGGTTAAGTCATGGTCCACTTAATACTTAACCAATTTGGGCTTGGTAGATTAATCAGGGTTAAGTCGTGAACTCATCGTTACACTTAACCAAGTTAATCCATGATTAGTAAAAGGGTTAAACCGTACTTAACCCACTAGAAAAATCCTAGCAATGCGGGTCCACTCCAGTAGTAATCCTCAGTTTGTATCATCATGACCCTAGGGACTAGGCTAGGGTGGGGGCACGATTACTGAACTGGAGGTAAGCGACCAAAACAACGGCAGAATGGTACGCCGGTGTAGTTCCGGGCGGACTATGGTCGTGCACAGAGTCCGAAGCCGAGGAAAGCATGCACGGGTACCAGTAGATCGAGACTGTGCACGCATGTTTATGGTGTCCAGGGGTTGCCACCCTAGGGCTTGATACACCCAACGGGAGACCCGGCACAGTCTGACTACAATTATGTTTGGGCCGTATGGACACCAACACGTGACGAGTTAGGCTTATAGGGAGCCGATCGACTAGACCGTTTGGTTGGACCGCTTATTAGGGTCACTTCATGTTATTGGGCCAAAGCTTGGGCCAAGGGATCAATACTTGTTTATTCAAGTCATGTTAGTTTGCTAGTACACCTGTGGTGCAAAACCTTAAACCTGATTATGCGATGACACCTTTATCTACCTTGTTAGTTAATCATCATGCTAGTATGTTGTTATCCTTATGTTCATCCCTGCTTCTCATGCCAGTTAACTTTATCAGTTTACATTGATTGTAGTAGGGCTTACTCAGTCTTTTTGACTGACCTGTTTTCTTTCGCCTCTTTTCTTCCGTTCCCCCCCCCCCAGGTTCTCAGGGTGGGAACGTTGGAGCCTAGCTTGGATTTTGGATTGCTTGTGGGATTTCAGCTCATGTACGGTTTTGACATGAAGCTAGCTATGGTTATCACTTATTTTGGGGATAGTACTTATGTATTTCAGTTTTCAGTTGATGCTGTTTTATCTAGACTTGTTTATTTGGAAAGTTGACATTATGTTGTACCAAGACTTGTTTTGAAATGGTTTGAAATCTTCCGCTGTTTTATCTATGTTATTTACTCTGTTTACATATGTTCTTGTTCTGCCTTGATATATCATTATGCATGTTTACCTGATTCAAACGCCCCTCCAAAGTCAGAGTGCTTGCAAGAGTCACCCTGGCGGAGGTGGGGTGCTACATTTGGTATCAGAGCATATGGTTTACGAGAAGGAACAAAAAAACGGTTTTTAGAAAACTTTTGGAAAACTATTTTCAAAACCAAGTATAAAGTATTTTCCAAAGAAAAGTCTAGTTTATTTTAAAGGCTATTCACCAAAAAGCCATTAGCAAAATTCCTCCATTTTTCCCCATTCTGAATCTGTCTTTTTCTTCGTTTTCAGTATGGCTGATAACTTTGCTATTCCGGAAGGAGTACACGTACCTGTTTGGTATAGGAGACTTTTGGAGGCTAGGGCGACCGAAGCCGGCCCCGCAGATGTTCCCCTCCTCCTCCTCCAGTAGTTAATATTCCTCCTCCTCCTGTCGCTAATGTTCCTCCTCCCCCTGTCGCTGAGGTTCCTCTTCCTCCTCCCCCTCAGCATCCTCAAGCTGACTTCGCAAAGACTTGCAAAGATTTCAAAGCAATGGGTGGCAAGAACTTTCAAGGCACTGAGACTTTTGTAGAGGCCAGAAATTGGTTGAAAGAGACCAAGGATTTATTTGCTATCTTTGGGTTAGACGATCAGAGGAAGATCTTGTTGGCGGTTTGGCTTATGAAGGATGAAGCCGCTTATTGGTGGGAAGTCACCAATGGTACTAGGCCTGTTGAGACTTGGGCCGATTTCAGGGCAAGGTTCGTGCTTAAGTTTCTATCTTCTGCTGAGGAGAATTTGCAAATGGAGAGGTTCATAACTTTGAAACAAGGAGATATGTCTGTCAAAGAATATGTGAACAAGTTCAATCAGTTAGCTCGTTTTGGCTTGGATATGGTTAATACTCCTCAGAAGAAGGCTCTTCGTTTTGCTGGGGGATTGAATGAGCCGTTGCAGGGATTGGCTATGTCACATATTCCCCATGGGGCCATGTTTGAGAGTTTGGTTGATATGGCGTTACTTCAGGGAGATGTCAAAAAAGAGATCAAGATGAATGATACTCAAGCCAAGAAGACTGATTCCCAGGGGAAAGGAAATCAGGGTAATCCAAGTGGTCAGAGCATTCAAGGCAATCAGAACAAGAACAAGAGTCAAGGCAACAAGGGGAACAACAACAAGGGCAAGAACAACAAGGGGAAGTGCCATTATTGCGGTTCAGTTGGGCATCTTATTAAGGATTGTAAGAAGAGGAAAAGGAAGAATGGTGAATGCTTTTTCTACGGTGAGACTGGACATTTCAGTAAGGATTGCCCAAAGAAGCGAGGGCAAGGCCAGGGTCAGACTCAGCGTGCTGGACCTTCAGGAGGGCAAGTTCATGCTCTCAATACCGCTCCAGTTCCCGATCGAGGTAGTATTTCTGTTGAGAGCCTTGTATATATTTCTGATTTTCCAGTTCGTACCTTGTTTGATTCTGGTGCATCGCATAGCTTTATCTCATCTGATCTTGTTGATAGTTTGCACCTTAGTACTAGCTTGGTAGATGATCCCGTCTGTGTCTCAAATCCAATTGGGGGTTCCGCCCATTTGTCTATGATATGTGGGGATTGGAGGATCTCTATACTGAGTGTAGAGTTCTTGTGCAGTGCTTATGTTCTTGGTTTTAGGGGATACATATTGATATTGGGCATGGATTGGCTGTCCAGATATGGAGCCATTCTTGATTGTGAGCATAGGGTTGTGAGGCTCGTGACTCGCCTCGGAAACACCCTAGAGATTTCTTGTGATCCGAGAGGTCCCGTCATGTTGTGCTATCTTGAATCACTCGACTCGTCAATGGAAACTCTTCAGTCTGTGAGAGTGGTTCGAGAGTATCCGGATGTTTTTGATGAAGTTAGGGGGTTGCCCCCTAAGCGAGAGATTGATTTCCGCATTTATCTGGTGGATAATGCAAAGCCGGTTTCTTTTCCCGTTCGGCACATGGCTCCGCGTGAAAGGCGGGAGCAAAGTAAGCAAGTAAAGGAGTTGCTTGAGAAGAACTTCATTAGACGAAGTGTATCTGAATGGGGAGCGCCTGTGGTATTTGCTACCAAGGCAGATGGTTCTCTCTGACTTTGTGTTGACTATCGAGAGTTGAATAAGCTGACTAAGAAGAACAGACACCCGTTACCGAGGATTGATGATCTCTTTGACCAGCTTGTCGGTGCTTCTGTTTTCTCTCAGCTTGATCTTGCTACTGGATTCCATCAGCTCAGGGTAGCTGAGGATAGTATAGACAAGACTGCGTTCAGGACTCCAGATGATTTCTTCGAATGGCTTGTCATGCCGTTCGGCTTGACTAATGCACCCGCATATTTCGTGGACTTGATGAGTAGGGTGTTCAGGGAGTTCTTGAACAAGTTTGTCGTGGTCTTCGTAGATGATATTCTGATCTTCTCTAAGGATGAAGAAGAGCATGCTAGACATCTCAAGGAGGTGATGGATACGCTTAGAGCGCATCAATTGAAAGCCAAGACCTCCAAAGGTCATTTTGGAGAAGAAGGAGTTAGATTTCCTGGGCACATAGTTTCTAAGCAAGGCTTAGTGGTGGATCCTGCTAAAGTGGTCGCGGTTCAAAACCGAAAAGCTCCGACGAGGACAATGGAAGTAAGAAGCTTTCTCAGTTTAATTAGTCAGTTAGCGTCCCTTGAGTTTAGACCTACCCTTCTGGATCAAGTAGGGACTTCACAAAAAGAAGACCCGCAGTTAGTCGAAATCATGGACAAGTTGACTCGAGGCGAGATGGTAAGTCACCTCGCTATAGATGACAAGGGATGGCTAAGACGCGATAAGAGAAAGAAGGTTCTTGAAGATGCACATCACCCGAGGAGGTGGCCGAGTTTGTCCCAAGGTGCATGTTGTGCCAACAGGTTAAAGGCCAAGTCATAAAAGCCCGGTGGGCTATTATATCCGTTGGAGGTCCCCGCAATGGAAAAGGGAAAAGCATCACAAAGGATTTCGTGGATGGACTGCCTAGGTCAAGGAAAGAGAATACGAGCATGTGGGTCATAGTAGGTAGACTCACGAAGAGTGCTCATTTCACTCCGGTAAAGAGCGAAAGGACTGCATCATAACTAGCGACAGTTTACTTTCAAGAAATAAAGCGGTTGCACGGGGTTCCCTAAAGTATAGTTAGTAACCATGACTCAATATTCACTAGCCAGTTTTGGGATAGTCTACGGGAAGTCATGGGCGAGCAACTGAATCTAAGCACGGCCTATCATTCGCAGGCGGATGGTTCATTTCGTTCAAGCATGAGTTATAGAAAATCACGTTAGTAAGAGCAATTGGCAACGTGGATTGGTATTTTCAAGAAAAGTTCTGCTGCATGGAATACTTTATAGTAAGTAAACGAGATCCAGGATTCACTGGTGAATTTTGGAGAGCTTGCATGAAACCATGAGGTCATAGTTATGTTTAAGCCAAGAATGATAGAAGAGTAAGTGAAAAAGGAAGACGAGAGGCGACAATGAGATGGGTTCCAACTCATATTTGGAAATAAGAGTTAAGAAACTAAGAAATCATGAAGTAAAAGACGGTCAAAGAACAGTGGAGTTAAACTCAAAGAAACGTGGCTTAGAAGACTGAAGGCTAGATACGCGCATCATATCTCTTTCTAAGAGTATATCCTTGATCCTTGTTTTCCTGTGGAACTTACTCGCATGTTATCTTTTACATATATCCTCTCGGTCCCATTCTCGATCCCATTTCTGTTGTAAACTCCATAAGAGGGTATGACTCATCGGTTAGTACTGCATGTCAGGGTTTGAAGGGGTCCGTTAGGTTGACTAAACCTCTTGGGCTTTTATAGAATATGGGTTGGGTTAGGAAGGGATTTCTTGTAATCCGAAAGGAGTATATCCTGCTAATCTTCCCGATCTCTTTGTAGCATATCTTTTGCTATCCATGTTTGTCTTGATTATCTAGTTTATCGTGTTAATCTTGTCATGAGAACCTTAGGTAGAAACCCTTTGGATGAAACATGTGTTTGAAACATGTTATGCTTGATGGTTGCAAGTGGTTGCAAGTGTTTGCAAGTGGTTACTCGTGGATGCAGTATACACGTTAGGCACTAGATCGGCTCACACACTCCTCATATTGCATATGCATGAGTGTTTATGCTTATTCATGGGTGAAAATTTTTGTGTTATCACATGGATGTTGCATATGGATGTATGTTATGTGCACACATATAGATGTTATACATTATGTTAGGAATCGCATACATATGGATTCATTCCACTAACATAATTTGCATTGATGATATTTGCATTAGATAAGTACATATACACACACCTTTGCATATGTTCATACAACATTTAGAATCCTGTAAGGACAATGATTGCTCGTGGATGATGTTTTGAGTAGATGGATGATTGGATGGTAGGATACGTTCTTCCTAACTTGAAGATTTCGGGGACGAAATCCTTTAAGGAGGGGAGAATGTAACAACACGTATTTTCAATAACCTGTTATAGCGTAAACCTACCCGGAACCGACCGGCCTAACTAGTTGCTACAAACAATAGAACCCAATGTGAGAAGTTGGCCATGTTGTACCTTGAACCCGAGGTTAGACCAAGTTGTGGTGTAAAGCTACCCGGACCCGCCCGGCTTAACGAGTAACCACAACAAAGTCTAATGTGAGAGGTTAAGGCGCATTAATTAATTAATGCCTCGTGATTAGGGTTAAGTCATGGTCCACTTAATACTTAACCAATTTGGGCTTGGTAGATTAATCAGGGTTAAGTCGTGAACTCATCGTTACACTTAACCAAGTTAATCCATGATTAGTAAAAGGGTTAAACCGTATTTAACCCACTAGAAAAATCCTAGCAATGGGGGTCCACTCCAGCAGTAATCCTCAGTTTGTATCATCATGACCCTAGGGACTAGGCTAGGGTGGGGGCACGATTACTGAACTGGAGGTAAGCGACCAAAACGACGGCAGAATGGTACGCCGGTGTAGTTCTGGGCGGACTATGGTCGTGCACAGAGTCCGAAGCCGGGGAAAGCATGCACGGGTACCAGTAGATCGAGACTGTGCACGCATGTTTATGGTGTCCAGGGGTTGCCACCCTAGGGCTTGATACACCTGACGGGAGACCCGGCACAGTCTGACTACAATTATGTTTGGGCCGTATGGACACCAACACGTGACGAGTTAGGCTTATAGGGAGCCGATCGACTAGACCGTTTGGTTGGACCGCTTATTAGGGTCACTTCATGTTATTGGGCCAAAGCTTGGGCCAAGGGATCAATACTTGTTTATTCAAGTCATGATAGTTTGCTAGTACACCTGTGGTGCAAAACCTTAAACCTGATTATGCGATGACACCTTTATCTACCTTGTTAGTTAATCATCATGCTAGTATGTTGTTATCCTTATGTTCATCCCTGCTTCTCATGCCAGTTAACTTTATCAGTTTACATTGATTGTAGTAGGGCTTACTCAGTCTTTTTGACTGACCTGTTTTCTTTCGCCTCTTTTCTTCTGTTTCCCCCCCAGGTTCTCAGGGTGGGAACGTTGGAGCCTAGCTTGGATTTTGGATTGCTTGTGGGATTTCAGCTCATGTACGGTTTCGACATGAAGCTAGCTATGGTTATCACTTATTTTGGGGATAGTACTTATGTATTTCAGTTTTCAGTTGATGCTGTTTTATCTAGACTTGTTTATTTGGAAAGTTGACATTATGTTGTACCAAGACTTGTTTTGAAATGGTTTGAAATCTTCCGCTGTTTTATCTATGTTATTTACTCTGTTTACATATGTTCTTGTTCTGCCTTGATATATCATTATGCATGTTTACCTGATTCAAACGCCCCTCCAAAGTCAGAGTGCTTGCAAGAGTCACCCTGGCGGAGGTGGGGTGCTACAATTGAGTTGTGATGTAAATCTGTCCGGACCCGCCCGGCTGTCCAGTAGTCACAACAATACCTATCCAATGTGAGCGGGTAAGCATTGAGCCCAATAAGGGCCAGAGGTTAGACTGAATTACAGTGTAAACCTGTCCGGAACCGACCGGCATATCTAGTAACCGTAACAATACCTGTATAATGTGAGTGGTCGGTGCTTTAATTAATTAAAGTTAAGGACAGACAAGTCAGGATTGTAGGGTTAAGTTAACTAAAACACTTTAACCACTTCAACATGTTAATTAAACTGATGGTGGGGTTAGGTAAATACAGAAACTTAACCACTTAACATGTTTGACTAGAAAACCCGAGTAATAGCGACCCATTTCAACAGTAACCCAATTAGGTATCATGTTACCCTGAAACTAGGCAGGGTGGGGCACGATTACTGGGCTGATTGTAAGCGGTCAAAAGCGACGGCGGTGGGTGCAATAGTGTGGGTTCTAACGGAGTGCGGGCATGCACACACTTCGGAGCTGACAAACATGGCATTGGGGGCACCATTAGTATAACCTATGCATTCTAGAATTGTGTTGGGCCGCCACCATGGGACTTGATACACCCCATGGTGGGACCAGCATAGGTATTTACAATCATTGGGGGCCGTATGACACATATGATTTTGCGAGTAGGAGCCGATCTTTAGAAAGGGGATCACTTTACCCCGATCATGGGGTGCCTGTTGAGACAATGCAAGTAGGTGCAGAGATTTAGTGTAGGGTGCGATAGTATATTCTGTTCAAACTGCTTTATCTTAGTTATGATACTTTCCTATTTCCTGTTTATACCTATCATGCCCTTTTTCTTATTCTCATACTGAAGAGTCACTAGACTTACCAGGCTTTATGTCTGACTCTATTTTTCTTTCGTCTTCTTTTCTTCCGTCCCCCCCCAGGTCCACAGGGAGGAAACAACCCAGCTTAGTCAGACTCTTTGCAAGCTTCAAGATAGTAGATGTATGGTTTGGACTCTCTTTCCTTGGATATGGCTTTTGGACACGTTCTATGAGGATTTATGCAGCTTTTATTATGTTTTATGCTTCTTCATTTAATAATCAAGGCAGAAATGATGATGTAATGTTTTGGAAGTTATTATGAGACAATTATGGAAATGTTTTGTATGAACACGTATTTATGAAATAAAAGTCCGTATGTTTTCCGCTGCTTATATATATGTGTTTATATATCTGTCTTGTGTTTTATCTATGACTTTTACTTATAAACCTCCACCGAAGTTAAGGCATTCCCTTTGTGAGTGACCTTAATGGAGGTGGGGTGTTTCAGCATAGCTCTGGCATTAGACGATAATCTTCTTGATGTTAATCAAGTAGAAAACCTTATAAAATTTTGTCCTACTAAAGAGGAAATGGAGCTTCTCAAGGTATATTGTATCATAAGGTATAATTTAATTTATTTCATTTTTTATATCTTCTATTGGTACATTTCGGTTATTGTTTGTACAAATCAAATCCTCTATACCCAATATCTTCTATCCCCCTATACCCAATCAATCAAGACTCTTTAAATTCCACTTTTTTACAATTAAATCGTTTTTTCTTTGACTTAATTGCAAAAAGATAGAAATGAGAGATTTTAATTGGTTGGGTACGGAGGGACAGGGGATTTTGGGTACAGAGGTATGATGACAATAAGGAAAACTAAGAATGTTACGGTTATGTTAACCGTCAATTTTACCTCCAACCATAACCGCAACTATTGTTCACAGTTAGCAAATTTTATAACCGTTACCGTAACAGTCTAACCGTTACTACAACCATTACCTAAATTTACATTGTTATTTCAAGTTCTAACTTTCTTCTTAAGAATTGGTTTGTTTATTTATGAAACAAACCGTCCATTTGCATGTTATCTATAAATAAAAACGCAAATAATTTATATATATGTTATTTCTCTAGCTTAAGTTATTGGAAAGCTTACTTTTTTATGAAATACTACCAAAAATCATGTGTGGTTGGTATGTTTATCGCGGTTATCAAAATCCGCAACTGTTACTGTCACTGTTACCGTAGTAAATGGTAACCATGTAAACGATTAGTACGGTTTGGCATTTGAATGATCCAACCGTAACAACCCTAAGAAAAACCTTGGAAAGTGCGAGCAAGTAAATATATTGTTTAACTATTATAATGTTTGTACCCTTGCAAGAGTATATAAAGTATCATTATTATTAGTTTCTAGTGACAAATAATGGAAACCCGAGGTATGTAATGTTGACATCAAGCAACGCCTTATTAAATACTACAATGGACTTCTTTAATTATTTGTCATAACTAATAATATTTGATGAAAGCATTACAGCCCACCCAATAAAACACTCTCTCTCTCTCTCTCTAAAGCTAGCTTGTATAGAGAAATTTCACATGGTTTATATGCCCGTTCTTCTCCAACATGGGATCAATACATATTGTTACATTTTTTGGTGTGTATATTGATATTTCTAATATAGTCAGTCAGCGACTTATATATAGGATTGTTCACAGTATCATATCCTGTGTCTTTTTGGAGTAGCGATAAGATAATTTGGCCATAATCTCAGTAGAACAAATTATTGCAATGGTGATTGAAATTTAAGTCAGGATTAAATGAAATTATGACACATATCATGTAATATGTAGTGTTTTAATTTGCTAAGTACAAACTTAAAGGGATTTACAATGTTTTGCAAGGTATACTTTGGAAATTAATACGTTGACATTGGACACAAATTGGTATTCTGGATGGCCGTTATTGTAAAAAGATGAAATTTAGTTCAGATTCAAAGAAAATTGATTCCTAAGGAGAGTTAGTTTCTCTTTAATATGAGGATGCAAGATAATTATTTTTTATACTTAAGGAGAAGATAATAAAATAGATATAGTACCATCTTTGGATATATTTCTGGAGTACTTAATCTTTTAATTAATCAAGATTTAAATAAAGATGTTAACTAGGGTTGTTTCGTTGATCTCTTAACGTATAAGGATGCAAGATGTTTTCTTAAGCGGAATATATTCAAATAGGGTATAGCCATCATGTTTAAATACAATTTCCTTGCTATCTTGCAGGATATTCGATAGAGAAAATGCATTCGATCTTCACTTGAGTTGGGTTGCATTTCTTTTTAGTTCCAAAATTTGAAAGTTTCAAGGAAAAAATTAAATTGAAGTTCATGCTTGTTTCATACTCATTTCACATTTGTTTCATGCTCATAAGAGTTTAATACAAAAACCTGCTGAGTTGACTTAATTTTAAATGTTAGCTTAGTCAAGTTTGCAAATGAGTTGATCACTTTTATTTTGATCCATCTTTTAGTTCCTGAAACACAAACTCATATAAGTATGGATAGTACGAGACATATTAAGTTGAATATTTAAATAATATTCTACGGATTAATGTTGTCCTAATCAAGGGCTTAATCTAAATCTTGCAATTAACTATTTATGAACTTTTGAGTGTTTTTTGACACTGCATTAATTCTCTTAGCCAATTTTGTTTTTTGGTTATACATTAACGTATTAAGTTTGGTTTTAACTATTTATAAATGTATTATTATTTATTATCTGCGCTAATATACATGCTGCATATTTTTTGGGAAATTTGTTGGTCTATGCCTTTTTTGAGAGCTTATAACGGAAATAGGCCAGTTTTAAAACTAATTATAGATTTAGACCACTTTTCGTGTACTGGCGTTATCATGGATAATGCTAGTTTATTTTTTTATCTTTGTGATAGCGTTATCCGAGATAATGCCCATAAGGGTATAAATCCTTCTGGACCTTTTTTTTCTTTCCTCATTCCTCTTTACCTCCACTTTTCCCAACGAGGAATTTTTTTGCCCCCCTATCAGTCTAGGCCAACAATTGAATTTTTCCTTTAAATTTCACTTCCATGTCCTCCTCTTATTCTCTACCACCTCATATTAGTAAGTTTACCTACCTTTATTGATTAAATTTCGTAATTTCTGAAATTTAGTGGTTTCACGTTTAGGGATTTTTACTCTAATCCCTCGTTTTGTGCAATAGATGCGTTTATAAGTTCGTATGGTGTACAAGTTATAGTTGACATCAATAATTTCATGATTTTTGGTTTCGTATTGTTTGTTTAGAGTTAAGTTAGTGATTAAAGTTTAAATTATGCATATTTAGTGCGTGTATGAATATGTGTATGTGCACGTTCATATGTATGTTCATGTTTACGTTTAGTATTTAATGTAAGAAAATATGGTCGAAGGAAATATGAAAATACCGAAGCATGATGGAACGTGGAATGGAAAATCGCAAGTTAGTTGTATACTTGTTGATTGAGTGATGTACTAATGCATGCTTCTTAACTATTTATAGATTATGAAGAGATGGAACCAATATCGGTAGATCAAACCTGGCCTGGTTGATCCGAGACATATGAAGCCTCACTAAGCAGAAGGTTTTAGCTTACTTTCTAATTAAGAATTACTAGGTGGCCCACCAGGTGGCTGCATTATAGCTCGTGCACTGGTTTGGGTCTTCATGCTTAGTAGATTTATTCAAGTGTCAAATACTGCTTCACTTAGCCTTAGGTAAAAGTTGCGTTCACTTGCAACTACTAGCAGTTAAGCAATGTATTTTGAAGCAACTTTTACTTTCTTTGAAGCAGACTGTGTAGTGTACGTAATATAAATTCATGATGCTATAGGGTAGTGATTTCATGGGGTTATCTGTTTTTCTCTTGTAGCCAAAGAAAAATAGATAACCTTATGAAAATGCTTCCCATGTATAACATCCCGAATTTATATCACGTACATTACATAGTTTGCTTCAAAGAAAATAAAAGTTGCTTCAAAATACATTGCTCAACTGCTAGAAGTTGCAAGTGAACGCAACTTTTACCTAAGGTTAAGTGAAGCGGCGTTTGATACTTGAATAAATCTAATAAGCATGAAGACCCAACCCAGGTGCATGAGCTACAATGCAGCCACCTGGTGGGTCACCCAGTAAATTATTAACTAGAAAGTAAGTTAAAACCTTCGGCTCGTTATGCAATCCGGATATGCTGTTGTGTTATGTAAATCAGATATGTTCATTATATAAATCAGATATGTAGTTCGGATTTCTTGTCATGTTCATCATGTCATTCAGAAATGTTGTACTTATGATGTTATATAATTTGGATATGTTGTTGTTATGTAATTAGGATATGTTGTTGTTATGTAATTTGAATTTGTTGTTGTTATTTAATTTGGATATGTTGTTGTCCTGTAGTTGTTAATTGCATAGTCGCCATTTGTTGCAGCTGTCTAAATATATGGGGAGTATGCTCACTGCCTCAAGTCGCCATTTGTTGGAGGCAGTGCGCATTTTGTATAGCATTATCAAGGATAACGCTAGTTGTTGTTATCCCAGATAACACTACAAAAAATTCCCACTACTTCAAGTGTAGGCAGTGAGCATTTGACATAGCATTATCTCGAATAACGCTATGTAGTGTTATCACACATAATGCTCTGGCAAATGGTCTCTGCCTCAACATAAGTTGTTTTCATCTACTTTTCCACCCACTATCATTATTTTCTTTCAATCTTGTGATTTCCCAAAACTCCAAAAATGGTAACTTAATTTTCAACTTCTTCTCTATTTCAAAAACCTACCAAATTGTATCTAAGTGTTGGCGATTGAGCTGGAAATCAGGTTAGATTTTACATCCAAATTCTACGATTTGATATGCTAAAGATTTTGTTTCTCTTGCTATTCTCTATAGTTCTACTATATAGTTATTATACCTTTATTGTAGGTAAAAAATGGATAATTGGGAAATTTATGATGAGACAGTGATGAAAATTTTTGACGACTTTGAAAAAAAATCATATTGGTAGGGTTGTAGAAGATGGTTTAACGAACGACGTTGCTTTTGTTCCTAAGACACAACTAGAAGTTGTGCAGCAGGATCCGCAGATACAGAATTTAGACGACGCAGTAGTTGAGTTTCATCCAAGACGGGGGTTACTGGGTAGAGTGATGGATGCAATAATGTCGGCATACATGCGCTTAATAGCTTACAACATCCTCAAGTGTATTGTAATTGTGGTGTAAAATGCAATATAGTTGTTTGCAGAAATGACAAGAATGCAGGACGTCGTTTCTAACACTGCGAATATTACGTGGATCATAAAATTCATCCTAAACAAATTCAATGTTGCAATTTTTTCAAATGGTTGGATCCTGGGATGTGTCCTACAGGGGTTGAATACCCATTGCAGAAACAAAATTTAGAGTATCATAATGCGTTGATGAATCGAGGGTACAACTTTACAGAGTACCTTCCTAGTGGATCTGGCGCTGGACTGAGCAATAGGAAGTAACTGTATTATGAATGCGTTGTAACTCTATTAATTATGAACATTATGTAACATGATGAAGAATTATGCACTGACTTATGTCGTTTTGGTTATGAATGAAACTCAGATGATTTATGTAATACTGAAAATTTACAAGTACTACAAAGATAATACAAATACAGGAATTTCTATAACTTAAGTACATTGATTCTTCTTTTTACCAACCACCTCTCATTTACAACACCTGTTTCTTTTTAAAGTCCGACCTTCTTCATTGTATCGAACATCCTGTTGGTAGCTTGTACCCGGTGGAAATTATAAGAATGTAATATTAAAACTCGAAGGATTGAAGCTCGACAATATATTTCGATGACCAATTCAATCATCAGTATTTTGACATTCAAGGTTATCGCCTACGGGAGCTATTTTTTCTGCTATTTGAACCCGTTTGCCTTTTAAAACACAAAGCTCTATGGATTTTGTTATCACTGAAAACATTACATCAACATCATTATCATCAGCTATTTTAATGGCGTTTGATCTAGCATCCGTAGGCCAGTTACATACCAAATCATTGTCAAATTCATTGGATTTAATCTTAGTTGATTTGTAAACCGATTCTTTCAAGTGAACCAAGTTATATCCATGAAGTACTTTTGCGGGTTTATGCGACCTTACAACGTATTTGCCAAAGGTATCATCATCTACCACCAATTCACCATCATAATAACATATGATAGGAATATAATTAGGAGCCATTCTACATACAAAACAACAACAATTTAACTATCTATAACGAACTAAAAATTCAAATGTCAATAGACATACCTTGAACACAAAATGAGATCTATAACTTGTCGATTAATGAGAAGATCTTCTAAAAAGGTATGATTCTAGTATTGTATTCGTGTTGACCTCCGGGAGAGGAACAAAGGTGGAGTCGTGACGTAATAAATGAAGGATGAAATGGGAGAGGAACAATGGGGATTATTAGCCTCTGGGTGTTATCACAGATGACGCTAGTTCAAAATTATTTTACGAAGGCATCATTAGGAATAACGCCTTTGAAAAAACAAAAATTTGAACTAGCGTCATCTATGATAATGCTAGTGTATACAAAAATGGTCTATTTCTGTAATTAGTTTAGAAACTAACCTATTTGTGTTATTACTTTTCGAAACTGGCCCAAATGAAAAAATTTCCCTATTTTTTTAGCAAAAGGAAGGAAGTTTTTCCCCATTTATAAGATGGACTTTAAAACTTGTGCAAACTGTAAGAATAATAGCAACAAATCTGCAGAACATACCTTCCTAATGTATAAGAAAATGCCATTTCCACTCGTCCTACTGCTTTTGTGTTGGATTTGTATTTATTGCAAAATCCTTTCATTTACCGTCCTTATAATAATATTTGACAACTGAAATCACACACATGTCATGTGATGCAGTTCTTCCTGGAGTTGATGAAAGTACCACGAATGTAGTCCAAGTTGAGAGTCTTTTTTTTTCAAAATTCAATTTATTTCACAGGTAATATATGAATGTTAGCTATTGTAAGAACATGTCCTGGTTTTCCTTCATTAAGGTTCTAAGGGCGTTCTGGTTTCCCGAACCCCTTATCGATCTTATCTGGAGGATTATCTCCAACTGTTGGTTTTCTGTTCTCATCAATGGATCAACCAATGGACGTACTTCAAAGTGGGAAGGGGACTTCGTCTGGGAGATCCCTTTCACCTTCTCTTTTCGTTATGGCGGCTGAGGCTTTTGTACGTGATTTACATTCACTTACAATAGCAAATTGATTCATCGCTTTGGCATCCTGTCAGGCTGCCCATTCATTTCTTCCTTAGCCTTTGCTGATGACATTATCATTTTCATATATGATAGCTATCGCTCAGTCCATCGCCTTGTCTGCCTCATTCAACAGTACGAGAGGTTTTAAGGCCATCTCGTTAATATTGCTAAAAGTTGCTTTGTTCTGGAAAGTGACCTGTCTATGGTTATATCTTCGCTTTAATGGTTTCAAAGTTGCGTCCCTTCCATTACCGTACCTCGACATTGTACTTTACAGAGGTTGTAAGCTCAACGCCATTTTCAACCCCTTGACCGATAGGGCCAGGGGCTAGATCACCAGATGGAATGTGGCGCTTCTCTCTCAAGCAGGAAGATTGGTTCTCATAAAGTCAGTGCTCGACTCTATAGGATCGCACGTCTTCGCCGCTATGACTCCTACCTCTTTTTTCTTCCGGTCGTACCGGGTTCGTCCTTTTTCTGGGGGGAAAAGGGTAATGCTAAACATCATCATTGGATTTCGTGGGACGTCGTTTGTTGTCCTAAAAGTGATGGGGGCTTGAGTCTCAGAAATCCAAAGGATACGTGTACTACCTTTGCTTGTAAGCTATGGGCCAGGTTTGATGCAACCGCAGACTTCAAGCTTCGAACTTCACCGGTCTCCCGTCTTATGCTAGTGAGACGTGGAAACGGATGCAATCCGTGAAGGCGTTTTTGGATTCTCATGGAGGCAGATACAGATAGGATGGCTGACCCTTTTTGATTAGACCGACATGGAGCTCGGCGAGGGTGCCCGATCCACATCTCCTTCTCTTATTTTTCATCTGGGATGTTCGTATTCCCCCAAAGGCTTTTCAATTTATGTGGAGAGCCCTACACGATGGACTTCCAATAGATGAGAACCTTCAGAGGATTGGCATCCCTTTTGTGTTCCGTTGCAGGTGCTGTGGATCTGGTAACATGGATTCCATAGCTAATTTTTTCTTCCTTGGTTTCTTAGCCAAAGATGTTTGGAACTACATCAGAAACTTGGTTGGCCTTTGAGGTAATGCGTCTTCTCTAGCGGATTTACTGAGTTTCTAGTGGAACGGAAGATGAGGTAAATCTGTTAGATCGATCCTCTTTCGGTTAATCCCATGTCTTGTATGCTGGCATATCTGATGCTCGGGAAATAAGGCAATTTTTGATGAGGTACTTATGGATCCTTCTTCCATCATCTGAAAAGTATGTGTTCCTTGTGTTTCATGCCAGACCTTTTAGAGGTTCAATTAGTTCTTGATCGAGACGGTTGGCTGGAACCTTTGATATTACATTGGTCCCAACTACCCCTCGAGAGGGGGTTGGTTGAATTTTCTTCGTTTGGGATTAGCGGGATCCGTCCCATTATCCTTTCATCACCTATCACCCCCTCTCCCCTCCCCGCTTTAAGCACTGATATGCTTTGCTATTGCTATAGGGCCTAGATATATAGGTATACTGGATCGCTGGACTATGGATACCTTGGAAATGGAGTAGTTATCTTGCTTTTGGAGTTTTTGGACGGTTTGGGTTCTGGCATCATCTGTTCCCAGAATTGATCGACCTTTTTCAGGCTTAGAGCCTTGTCTAGCGGGCTATGTTGATGGGATGGATACTTGCTTAGCTGGTCGTTGTTCCTCTTTGCAGTGGAGTTGGCCTTGCCAGTCGTCTGTTTCACTGTGGTCTTCGTCCGCATTGTGTTTCTTGTATCTTTTTTTATTAATGTTCTATATCGGCTTTTGTATGTTGTATGGCTTGTCATGTTGTGTGCACCGATCTTGTAGCCATCTTTAAATATCTGTTTTTGCGAGCCATTGGAGAATGGATTGATTCTCCTTTTTGTTATATATATTGCCTTTTATTAAAAGAATAAAAATAGCAGATGTTGTAAGAACATAAACAAAACATAGTTGAGTTACTGATATTACTTGTTTATTGTGCCAATGGAGTCTTAAAGCACACTAATCAGGTATATATGTAGTTATTTATTATGTCGATGGAGATTGAAACCTATTTGTGTTATAGAGCTAATTATCAACATCTATGTGTGGATTTTATACTTTATTCAAACCTGTTGTTCTATCTTCCTTCCAACAGGCCTGATTATTCTGATAGTAGAGAGAAGTTTTTCTTATATCCATGACGACAACTATCGTTGACTGGTAATTAGACATACACACATATTTATATTCTGCAAATAATTTTACTATTCCAGCAATAGACGGTCTGGCTATAGTTCAGGTTCCACCAATAATTTTACTGTAAAACCTTCATCCTGTAACACCAACTTGTGTAGTGTTTGTAGAGAAAAATAGTTACAAGTTCAGTGCTAATTGGACAAACAAAAAAGAGCAGGTATTTCTTGCATTGTACTTTTATCACTTGCCATAGAAATTGTCATCTATTTTAGTGTTTGTTCCTTGCAGTCAGGTAATTACTTTAAGTATGGATGGCACAACTACCTTACAGGTAATTACTTTTCTCCTTATTATGTAGGCATATGCTATCGGCATGGTTGAGGTTGATAACATCTACCACCAAACACTGTTAGAGTTCTATTATTAACCTAAACCCCTTTTATATTAATATATAATTCCTTGAATTACTTCGAGTCATGTACACTACTTCACTAGTATTCCCATCATACTTTTGTCATTTATTTAATTTGTGAAACGACTCGCATTCAACACTAGTAGCTCTCGGTATTCCTAAATGGAATATATATTTTATTTTACAAGTTTTATTTATTTATCGATCTTTTATTTGGTTACCTATTTTGCCTGAAAAAGAAAATCATGCTACTTCGTCTATATTATATGTACACATGTTCGATCTAATATAATAATAATAATAATAAATTTACTAAGTTATCTTATAAATATTTAACTAATAGAATAATAATATAAATATTTAACTAATAGTATAATAATATAATACAATAATAATAGTAATAAATTTATAAACTAATCTTATAAATATTTAACTAAGTTATTTGAGTTTTATAAAATTTAAATAAAGATATATAAAAAATAAATAATTATAATATTACAATAGTAATTGTAACATAATAATAAATTTATAAACTAATTATACAAATATTTAACTAAGTTAATTGAGCTTTAAAAATTTAACTAAAGGTATATAAAAATTAATAAATAATAATAATATAACAATAGTAATATAATAATAACAAAATTATAAACTAATTTTATAAATATTTGACTAAGTTAAGTGAGTTTTGTGTAATTTAACTAAAGGTATATAAAGCTTAACTAAGTTAACCGAGTTCTGTAAAATTTAACTAAAGGTATATAAAAAGTAATAAATAATAATATAATATAATATATTAAAAACAATAGTATTATAATAATAATAAATTTATAAACTTAATTTATAAAGATTTAATTAATAATACAACAACAACAATAATATGAATATTACATGTTCTCTGTTTTGAAATCTTTGTAAAATTGTTATAAAAGTTGACTAAGTTTAATAAAAATCATCTAATTTTTATAAAAATCAACTAAGTTGACTAAGTTATAAAAATTAATTAAGTTTATAAAGTTAACTACATTTCCAATAGTAAATATATTATTATAAAAATAATAATAATGTAACTAAATTTAAAATAAGAAACTAAGTTAATTAAGTTTTCAAATAATAAAATAAACAACTATTTTCTTAAATGAAATAAGTTTATAAAATTTAGTTAAGTTGTATATAAACTAATAGGCTTACAATAATAGACATGTAATTGTTGAATAAAGTATTTAAAACAAAATTTGTGTTCATTTCAAGAAATTCCATGTGTTAATATAAATTAACTAAATTTTATAAATTAACTAAGTTAATTTAATTAGTTTGTATAAATGACCTAAGTTTATAAAAATTAACAAAATTAATTAAGTTTCATATAAATAAATTTAGTTTACATAATTAAGTTGCGCATGCACACACACACAATTATTATTGCTATTTGTTGAGTTTTTTTCATAGGTACTTACCCATCGATTTATGGTGCATACAAATGACCGCATGCTGCGGTATATTAAGGATTTGAAGTTCTTTTGAAGTAACATTTTTTTTGGTCTGTACACTTAATCCTCATGTATAATATGATCTTTACCACTTGTATCATTTACACTTTTAATGTAATGTTCATTAAATATTATAACATACAATGTATTGTTTTATATGGAAGTTGAATGGTTAGTTAATTTTGGTTTAATGTAATTTATACGATTTTGTGAAATGATATATTGTGTTTATGTAAATCTGTCCATTATAGTGTGATAATGGATATATACATTGTGCAAAAATGATTTTTAATAGCATGTAACTAATGGTTTCAAAAGTGTTAAAAAAACGCAGTTATAAGATTTAATAGCGTTTAAGAAACGCTGATACAGGAAATAATAGCGTTTTAGCCCACTATACATCTATAACTCATTATAATAAAATGTTTTTATAGCAATATATATAAGCTATAAATATTACCTTTTATAGTGTTCAAAACGCTTGAAAGGTCCTTATTGATAGCATTCTTTTTATAGCATTTTTTATTTTGTTATCATATATACTTAACCTATTATAGCTTGTTGATATTCAGCGTTTATAAAAATGCTATAATAGCCTTTTATGGCGTTTTTTAAATGCTATCACTACAAAAAAAATCTGCAAACCGTTACACAATATAGTTGTGTTTGTCAAATGACCACATCTGTTTCTGTAAAAAATATAAAAATAAAAAGCATCAACGTTGCTACAATGTCCCGCCAACATTTTTGGCTGATCTTTTGTTTTACCCGCTTTTCCTTTTCATCCGTTTCATTTACTAAAGTTATTAAAACCCTAAATTAATTTCTCCCAGTGCGAAACAATGATGATTCTTCCTCTCCACTTCATGTGCGAAGATACACATCATTTCATATTCTTTGGGTTTAAGAACTTCTAAAGTAGCCGAGCCCTAAAAACCAAAATCTTTATAAAGGTATGTTTTTTGATGATAACATATTATTTTACTTTGATAATCTGATTTTTATAATGCTGCTCATCATATTATTTCCCATTTATCCCAATTTATTACATCCAAATGGGAAGCAATTTAAATATTTCAAACAGAACTATAAATCACACAGATGTACATATGGTTCAGACTTGCAATAAGCTATCGGATACCACAGTCCGTCTACTTCCATGACTGGCGCCAATAGGTACGTAATACTTAGCATATAGCTTGCTATCTTAACCATTTTCATATCTGTATACTAATTTGATTTGATTTTATAAGTCATGTTGAATAGCTGAAGCTCATACACTTTCCACACTGCTTTAGTCCAATAGAATAGGGATAAAAAACGTGGACATCTACTACAATATCATTATTTTGCAACCCCAAGGTTACATCATTGATAATGTGAGGTATAAAAACTACTAATTCAATGGGTTTCCTGTACATTAAATGTTTCTATGTGCAATCAATCACATGTTTGGTATTGGATTTATGTTTTGGAACATCCTGCCTGTAATTCCTGCAATTGTGATATTATCCCTTGCACATGAATATATTCTAAAGTTCGCAAAATAAACATGTTTCTTACATACACGTATAAAATAAAGCTTCTATAGTTGGATTTTTTTCATTCAGTGGAAGAGATACTTTTTCCAGCCGATGATAATTGTTTATTATGTTACCTTTTAAGTCTTTGTGTTGTCAACTCCTTTTTTGCGTCTTAGTTGTAAGCTATGCAAACAGTTGTATGAATAGAGCATCGGACACTTTGTCTTCATGTAAGGAAATGAAGTTACCATTGAAAGAGTGTGAGCTAACATGTTTAAGTAGTACATCAATTTTAATGTTACCCTTTTGTAGCATTTTTTTCATGCCATGTTTCTTGACAGCCTATAACCATGACCAAGTTTATACCTATACAGGTTATATTATAGCGATTTTTGGACGGTAGGATACAAATTCATAGTTGTAATTAGGATTTGAGTCTTTGTTTTCATTCTTTTTCATCGGACAAATTACAAACCAATCTTATTTTTTCCTTTAGATATCATTTATTTGTTTGCTTGATTGTTAATTTAACACTGAGGATTCTATGGTTCTACCTTATATGATGTGGCAAAGTATTATTGCTATGAAGCATCATCTTAGGTTCATATTAAATTTATTCCATATGGCAGTTCACATGGTGGGTAATGATTAATTTGGTTTTATTGATGTTAACTCGAGAAAAAGGTCGAACTTACCCTTCACTATTTATACCACCGACTATACCCAACTTAGACCGATAACAAATAAAACTATTGATTATGAATGGAATTATTTACTCATCACGGTATTGGTAACTTACTGTTTTAAAATTCCCCATTTATAACGTAATTAATTAGGTCCATGTCAGCCTTCAAATTCGGTGAATGTAGGAGTTGCAGAAAAGGAATTTCAACCATTTCGAAAGGTAAGTGAAACTGTAAATCCGAGAATTATGAAAAAGAATGAAATCTATTACTTAAAGAAGAAAACAAGAACATAACATTGTTGTTGTGTACCCCCCACTATTGGGCATTTCAAAATGACTGCTTTGTGCAAACAAAAAATTTCCCTCTGTTTTCTACATCTTTTCGGCTACTATACTTTGTAGAATGTTATATCTGAGTACGTGAATATAAAAGAAGCTAATAGTGCCAGTTTCCCGCAAAGAAGTATAGCCGCACGGTATTAAGGCTGATTGAATCACAGCTAGCCAAACGTGGCACCTTAGGTTGGAAGAATATAGACGAGTTAACATATAATACAAGTAAAGTGGCGGATATAGTTTATGACTTATTTTAACAACGTAACTTCTAACACATTATGTATAAACAGTCTATGAGCAGGTGGTCTAAAGACTCTAAACTACAGCTCACAAGAGTTAAATAATGCTACACGAGCATGGTAATGCATTGACAATCAGTAAACAGTTAGTACAAAAAACGTTACAGTAATGACCGCAAAAAGTATATGTGACGACCCCAAACCCCGTTCTGACGGAGGCAAGGGTAATCTTTGGAATATAACACATAAACAGATAATAGCAGAACGGAATTAAATAAATACACCAGATAATGTACAAATAATACACTGGATAAACGTAATCATCAGAGTTACACAGTATACAGGATCATACTTAGTACAAATACAGTTCAGCTATACATAAATGTCTACAGTGGAAAACAAACATAATATGTACAGCAGGAGCTGAACAACATAAAAAGAAATAAATGATAGAATCCGTCTTCAGCTCCAGCTATCCAGAAAGAGCCTGCTAAAACCTGAATACAAGGCTGCGCGTGTAGAAAAAGGGGCACCCGAGTTTGCAAGTGAAACAAACTACGAGTCAGTCATGGGACTGGTATGAGAAATCTACTTAACACATTATACAATTGGCTAATCACAGGACCATGCCACTTTCGCGGAACGGTTTTACTCCATTGGATGGCCAGTGCTTTACAACAAGTAAATCTTTTAAACATTGCAATGCTTTTTATAAAAATGAAGCCATTATAAGACTCAGTTCCCATCACACAATGCAATGCAAACCGGAGGATAGAGTTTTTACCTTATAATGGCCAAAATATGCTTGATACGAATAAAACAAAAGCATTTGATATTACTAGTGTTTATATGTTTCAAAAAAAATTTCAATCATAACTATCAATCATAGACGACATGAGCGTCCCAGGCCACTATATCGCTAAATATAGGTATACAATCAAAACCGCACAGTCACGTATTTGAAAATTGGATTTCCGTCATGAACCAAGGCAAAAGATAGTCCTTACCGAATTCGAGACTGCCTAGCCCGAATCTCAGGATCAGAACGCATCGACCCTTGGATCGTCAGGGCCGGTCCACCGATGTGGATTAAAATGCCTGAACACTACGTTTCTCCGCCCTTTGGGGCGTAAATGAGCCAACGAATGACTCCATCGGTCCCGGATCGGCCGATATAACCGAGGCGCCTCGTAACAGCAACAACCACATAGGTGAAAATAATATAAATGTCTGCCAGTTTAAGCACTGACACCACCTCTAGCTAGGAAGAAACGCATGCCCTCCCTGATGTCCTCTCCCGTTTCTGGTTCATACCGGGGTGTGAGGCTCGCGAGTTCACGTTATACACAAATCTACGCAACACAGGCGGTGCTTTGATCATCAACAACAAGACTTTGCTTTTCAACAGAAGCCTTGATCACTGCATCTTAGCATGCCACACAGGAAATTCACACCATGCAACTGATGGCTATCAATCACACAGAATGAATTCCAATGTCAGACACACAGTCCATTTACAAGTCCGTTCTGGGTCTGAATGAAACCGGAGGCACTATATACCTTGCATACCCATCGATCTCCACGTACGTCTGGACGATCACCACTTATTATCCATATTTCGGGATGCCTCCCAATTAGGACATCAGTTACCATCCAACCGAGGTGAAGATCTCCGGTCTTCAACCACCGTCTTCATCTTCGACTTTCTATCGTCGATTCAGTTATTCAGAATGGGATAAACCCAGTCTTTCTGAGCAACTCGCGTATATAATAAACAAGTGTTACACAAACACAACATACGCATCATTCCAATTCATCAGTCACTAACCGTAAATCAGTAAGAGAACGATTTCCCAAATATTAACCCCGAAGGCCGAAATCAACATCAGATCAAAACTCAGGAAACCATTCGACTCAGCTAACCTTCAGTTAATTCCTAAATTTCACATTCCATATCGTTTATAATATTTTATAACGACTTATCGCTATTTTTATTTATTTAAAAACAGCCAATTTATTCAAACGACGCTTCCAGCCATAACGCGGCCATGGCGCTGTTTTTCTTCAGATTTGATTTACACATATCTGAAAATCTAACCGTTGGATCTTCACAAATTTTCTATCATTCGAAAGATCTTTTCAAAACGAATCCAACGGTTCCCGTTTTGGGAAAATCCGACGGTCGGATCTCCCGATACACTCGTTTGAAGTTTCGATTTCAAAATACGAACTGCAGCGTCGTTATTCGATTTAATTATATATATATATATAATTGATTCTAGCACTGTTTTTCTTCAGATTTGAATTAAACATTCCAGACAATCCAACCATTGGATCTTCACAAAGTTGGTATCGTTGGGAAGATATTTCCAAAGCGAACCCAACGGTTTCGGTTTCAGGAAAATCTGATGGTCGGATCTCCCGCACTAATCGTTTGAAAATCACGGTTTCAAAACACGAACTACAGCTCCGTTATTCGATATATTTCAATTCTATTTATATATATATAAATATAATCGATTCTTCGATTTCAAAACTATTTTCTTTTCATACATTTGATAAAAATGATATTTTTATCCAACCGACAATTATTTCAACACTTAGCTATTTTTAACAATTCATGTATATAATAAAAGTGTGATTTTTATTGCAAAACAATTCATTTCAGAACACAACTATTTTATATAGTTCATATAGATGATAAAAATATGATTTTTATTATAAAACAATTTATTTCAAAACACGACTATTTTATATAGTTCATATAGATGATAAAAATATGATTTTTATTATAAAAAAATTTATTTCAAAACACGACTATTTTTTATATAGTTCATATAGATGATAAAAATATGATTTTTATTATAAAACAATTTATTTCAAAACACGGCTATTTTATATAGTTCATATAGATGATAAAAATATGATTTTTATTATAAAACAATTTATTTAAAACACGAATACCATTCAACACATGAATTTCTATTCAACACATGAATGTTTTCTATTCAACACACGAATACAGTTTCAACACATGAAATAATTCTAACACATTAATATTATTCAAAATTTCGGCAGCATAACGGCAGGGTAGTTAAAACCGGGGCCGTCCCTAGTACGGCTCCTCGCTCTACCTTAAAGCCTCGCAGCTTTTGACAATGGGGATTTCATGCATCTAGTTCGCACACAGACGGCATGTATATTTTTTTTCATTTCCACAAACTAACCCTATGTGGTTTCAACCAAATAATTATCAACCACAAACGGGTATTTTTCAACCACAATCAACCAATTTCAACCACAAAGAATTCTAATCAACCGTTCGCTATTAATCAATTTTCACACCAATCACAACCAATAAATATCGTCCATGGTTTGTGGACGAGGGGCGTGTATATATATATTTATATAAGTATACTTCACATCCATTCAACACATATATAATTTTTACAACGCATATATAACTTATACATCGACCGTACAACTTATACAACGCTTATACAGGTGGCGTACAACGCTTATATAACTCATACATCGACTATATAATTTATACATTGTCGTTTTCCATATCGTTTATAAATTAGAAATCTCACATTGGGTTCCACTCCACCAAAAATAGCAGAAGGCTCAGAAAAATATGCGGTCTCTTCTAGAATGTAGAAGACGTCCACACGAGTCCACTGTCTCTTGTTTCACTGAATTTCATCAAGAAACGAAAAAGATATGATTTTTACAGTGAAATCAAAAACCGTAGCGCTTTAAACTGCTATTAAATAGTTTAATATAATATTAGCCGTTACCTTTTGAAATTCTTCAAATCTAGGTTTTGATCTTTCTTCGAATCCGCGCAATGATACGTCGATCGGCCTTCACCACGTGAGAGAGGGGAGAGGGGCACGCCGAGGGGTGGCGGTGCTATCAGGCTCGATCGCCTGTGGCGTCACGGCGGCGCGATGAACGGCCGACGTTCCTAGGCTCGGTTCTCCCCAAATACACTTCGAAAAAAATGCAAACTATATATGGATCTGAAGATCGTTGAGAGCACTACAAAAATCTCCAAAGGAGCATGGTGTTTTATTGCGTGTAGGAGGAGGAGGAATCGGAGGGGGAAGGTTTGGATGATTTCCGTCGTCGATCGACTGTTGTCGGGGGAGAGAGAAAAACCCTTGACCAATGATTTTTTTTATATTTATAAATTTTAAAAATCCAAAAATACCCCGTGTCACACACGAACACCAATTCAAACCCAACGACTGTCTCCCTAGCTAAATACCCCATTCCGAACACAATGGGATATGTTTCGTAGGCCCATTCGATTGTTTGAGTCAGTTTTTCTCCAAATTAAAATATAAAACATTTAATATTCGATTTGAACGTACATTTCAATTTGCCAGGGCCACAACCTGATTCGAAAATTCCAGAAAAATAAATCTAGCTATGTTTTGATGATACGGTCCCAACAAAACTAGTTTCGTCGAATTCTGAGACCGTTTGAAAAATGGCCCATTTCCGGTCGATCCAATTTAACTATAATTGATCAAAACACGTTTTCCTTTGCCACGCTCACATACTAGCTTCAAAAATTATGAAATTTGAAACCAAGCAATAATTTGACATCCCGGATCCAACAAAAGTGGTTTCGTCGAATTCCGAGGTCGTTTGCAAAATGACCATTTTCACGGGCTATATAGAACTCCATAGCGACCTTTCAGAAAATTCATTTGGCCATAACTTTTGCTTCCCGCTATGAAACTTCGATTTTTTAGATTCGTTAGAATGGTATTCACTAACAGATTTAAATATTTTTGGTTTCACTCAAATCCGTTTTGTTTTGCATCTGGTACAGTCAGCCAAAGTTTGAATTCAAATTTTGAAACTACCGCGCCATTTCAGGCCTTGTTTATAATTAGAATTAATTATATTTATTTTCAAACTTCGATTCAAACTCACTTTTCATCGTTATTATTTAAAATATTTATATTCACCTAATTAGCCAATAAAAAAATTTTAAATTGGTTCAGATTTTCCGGGTCGTTACAATCTCCCCCACTTAAAACTTTTCGTCCCCGAAAAGGAACAAAGTCGAAAGTGGTTTTATTAACCAACTCTACGTTCAATCTGGCTTCCATTCTCCAACTTTTCAGTTTTTGAGAATTTTCAAATTCTTCAAAAATTTGGCTAACACCCGGAATTTTCGAAAAATTTCGCCATAACCTCCTTTGTACAGGGAGGGGTTTGGAAATTTATTGGGCCGTATTAGGTACCCAATAAATCCTATAAAGCATACACATATTTATAGTGATATATTCTGGTATTTACAGGGGAGCGTGTATAGATAATAACTCCAGAGAATAAATTCTCGTCACCCTGTCCAAGCCTGAGGGAGTGTGTATTTTTAATTGCTCCAGAGAATAAATTCTCGTCACCTCGTCCCATGTGGAAAATAAATAATCCATGTGCCATATCTAATAACTAGAGAGACGTGATTATTGTCAACTCCAGGCCCGTGTGGTTTTTTTATTAATCTGGAAATTTATCGTTACAATTTTATATGGTCCATATCAGTCATCAGTTCAACCTGTAATATATAGTCATCGCCATACAAGCCCCTCGCTCGTATGGTAAATCTTCAATCTCGTCACACAAGCTCCAAATGCTTATGTGGTATATAATGAAGTATGCCTATCTTCAAGAAGTATGCCATGTAGTGTAGTTCAAAATTAATTGTTACTATCCTATGGCAACGTTTATTATTACACACTAAATAACCAGTACTCCGCATCCAATGGCATTCACAGGAGTTGATATAATAATATTTCGCATCTAACTCATTAAGGTTTACATATTTGTCGGGCACGCAAATAAATTCTTTACTCAACAGCTAATCCATTTACCTGTTGAAACATATATAATGCACATGTATATATTTCTATCTATTTTTAAATCAGTTCAATGTGTGATTTAATCGAATAAATCCTACCCTTCATTCTCTTATTGATTAAATTAACTATCGTTCTAATAATTTAATTAATCAAATACACTATCACACAACACAAACAACAATTAATTTTATTTTTAACTTTTCAAAAATGCACTAATCAATCCCTATATTCTTTTACTTTTCAAATATATATATTTTATATATTCAAAAATTATATTTCTAAAACCAGACTATATATATAATCACAAATACGTTATTTATAAACATATAACTCTCAAACCGTTCTGGGGCATTTCTGACCCCATCTCTAATGAGTTATTCTGATTCTGCTATACTCGTACTAGGATATTGCTGATCCTATCTGTAATGAGTTATTTGTCCTAGAACACTACTGGTTCTATCTTTGATGAGTTCGTTAATGTGTTATATACCAGAGCTAAGCTTAACCAAAGCTCTGATACCACGCTGTGACGACCCCAAACCCCGTACTGACGGAGGCAAGGGTAATCTTTGGAATTTAACACATAAACAGATAATAGCAGAATAGAATTAATTAAATACACCAGATAATGTACAAATAATACACTGGATAAACGTAATCATCAGAGTTACACAGTATACAGGATCATACTTAGTACAAATACAGTTCAGCTATACATAAATGTCTATAGCGGAAAACAAACATAATATGTACAACAGGAGCTGAACAACATAAAAAGAAATAAATGATAGAATCCAACTTCAGCTCCAGCTATCCAGTAAGAGCCTGCTAAAACCTGAATACAAGGCTGCCCGTGTAGAAAAAGGGGCACCCGAGTTTGCAAGTGAAACAAACTACGAGTCAGTCATGGGACTGGTATGAGAAATCTACTTAACACATTATACAATTGGCTAATCACAGGACCACGCCACTTTCGCGGAACGGGTTTACTCCATTTGATGGCCAGTGCTTTACAACAAGTAAATCTTTTAAACATCTCAATGCTTTTTATAAAAATGAAGCCATTATAAGACTCAGTTCCCATCACACAATGCAACGCAAATCGAAGGATAGAGTTTTTACCTTATAATGGCCAAAATATGCTTGATACGAATAAAACAATAGCATTTGATATTACTAGTGTTTATATGTTTCAAAAACAATTTCAATCATAACTATCAATCATGGACGACATGAGCGTCCCATGCCACTATGTCGCCAAATATAGGTATACAATCAAAACTGCACAGTCACGTATTTGGAAATTGGATTTCCGTCATGAACCAAGGAAAAAGATAGTCCTTACCGAATTCGAGACTGCCTAGCCCGACTCTCAGGATCAGAACGCATCGACCCTTGTATCGTCAGGGCCGGTCCACCGATGTGGATGCCTGAACACTACGTTTCCCCACCCTTTGGGGCGTAAATGAGCCAACGAATGACTCCATCGGTCCCGGATCGACTGATATAACCGACGTGCCTGGCAACAGCAACAACCACATAGGTGAAAATAATATAAATGTCTGCCAGTTTAAGCACTGACACCACCTCTAGCTAGGAAGAAACGCATGCCCTCCCTGATGTCCTCTCCCGTTTCTGGTTCATACTGGGGTGTGAGGCTTGCGAATTCACGTTATACACAAAGCTACGCCACACAGGCGGTGCTTTGATCATCAACCACAAGACTTTGCATTTCAACAGAAGCCTTGATCACTGCATCTTAGCATGCCACACATGCAATTCACACCATGCAACTGATGGCTATCAATCACACAGAATGAATTCCAATGTCAGACACACAGTCCATTTACAAGTCTGTTCTAGGTCTGAACGAAACCGGAGGCACTATATACCTCACATACCCATCGATCTCCACGTACGTCTGGACGATCACCACTTATTATCCATATTTTGGGATGCCTCCCAATCAGAACATCGGTTACCATCCAACCGAGGTGAAGATCTCTGGTCTTCAACCACCGTCTTCATCTTCGACTTCCTATCATCGATTCAGTTATTCAGAATGGGATAAACCCGGTCTTTCTGAGCAACTCGTGTATATAACAAACAAGTGCTACACAAACACAACATACATATCATTCCAATTCATCAGTCACTAACCGTAAATCAGTAAGAGAACGATTTCCCAAATATTAACCCCGAAGGCCGAAACCAACATCAGATCAAAACTCAGGAAACCATTCAACTCAGATAACCTTCAGTTAATTCCTAAATTTCACATTCCATATCGTTTATAATATTTTATAACGATTTATCGCTATTTTTATTTATTTAAAAACAACCAATTTATTCAAACGACGCTTCAGGCCATAACGCGGCCGTGGCGCTGTTTTTCTTCAGATTTGATTTACACATATCTGAAAATCTAACCGTTGGATCTTCACAAATTTTATATCATTAGAAAGATATTTTCAAAACGAATCCAACGGTTCCGGTTTTGGGAAAATCCGACGGTCGGATCTCCCGATACACTCGTTTGAAAATTCGATTTCAAAATACGAACTGCAGCGTCGTTATTCGATTTAATTTAATTATATATATATATATATAATCGATTCTGGCTCTGTTTTTCTTCAGATTTAAATTAAACATTCCAGACAATCCAACCATTGGATCTTCACAAAGTTGGTATCGTTGGGAAGATATTTCCAAAGCGAACCCAACGGTTTCGGGAAAATCCAATGGTCGGATCTCCCGCACAAATTGTTTGAAAATCACGGTTTCAAAATACGAACTGCAGCTCCGTTATTCGATATATTTCAATTTTATTTATATATATATATATAAATATAATCGATTCTTCGATTTCAAAACTATTTTCTTTTCATACATTTTATAAAAATGATATTTTTATCCAACCGACAATTATTTCAACACTTCGCTATTTTTAACAATTCATGTATATAATAAAAATGTGATTTTTATTGCAAAACAATTCATTTCAAAATACGACCATTTTATATAGTTCATATAGATGATAAAAATATGATTTTTATTATAAAACCATTTATTTCAAAACATGACTATTTTATATAGTTCATTTTGATGATAAAAATATGATTTTTATTATAAAACAATTTATTTTAAAACACGACTATTTTATATAGTTCATATAGATGATAAAAATATGATTTTTATTATAAACCAATTTATTTAAAACACGAATACCATTCAACACATGAATTTCTATTCAACGAATGAATTTCTATTCAACACATGAATGTTTTCTATTCAACACACAAATATAGTTTCAACACATGAAATAATTCTAACACATGAATATTATTCAAAATTTCGGCAGCATAACGGCAGGGTAGTTAAAACCGGGGTCGTCCCTAGTACAGCTCCTCGCTCTACCTTAAAGCCTCGCAGCTTTTGACAATGGGGATTTCATGCATCTGGTTCGCACGCAGGCGGCATGTATATTTTTTTTTCATTTCCACAAACTAACCCTATGTGGTTTCAACCAAATAATTATCAACCACAAACGGGTAATTTTCAACCACAATCAACCAATTTCAACCACAAACAATTCTAATCAACCATTCGCTATAAATCAATTTTCACACCAATCACAACCAATAAATATCGTCCATGGTTTGTGGACGAGGGGCGTGTATATATATATATTTATATAAGTATACTTCACTTCCATTCAACACATATATAATTTTTACAACGCATATATAACTTATACATCGACCGTACAACTTATACAACGCTTATACAGGTGGCGTACAATGCTTATATAACTCATACATCGACTATATAATTTATACGTCGTCGTTTTCCATATCGTTTATAAATTAGAAATCTCACATTGGGTTCTACTCCACCAAAAATAACATAAGGCTCAGAAAAATATGCGGTCTCTTCTAGAATGTAGAAGACGTCCACACGAGTCCACTGTCTCTTGTTTCACTGAATTTCGTCAAGAAACGAAAAAGATATGATTTTTACAATGAAACCAAAAACCGTAGCGCTTTAAAATGCTATTAAATAGTTTAATATAATATTAGCCGTTACCTTCTGAAATTCTTCAAAACTAGGTTTTGATCCCTCTTCGAATCCGCGTAACAATACGTCTATCGGCTTTCGCCACGTGAAAGAGGGGAGAGAGGCGCGCCTAGGGGTGGCGGTGCGGTCAGGCTCGATTGCCTGTGGCGTTCGTGGCAGCGCGATGAACGGCCGACGTTCCTGGGCTCGGTTCTCCCCAAATACACTTCGAAAAAATGCAAACTATATATGGATTTGAAGATCGTTGAGAGCACTACAAAAATATCCAAAGGAGCATGGTGTTTTATTGCGTGTAGGAGGAGGAATCGGAGGGGGAATGTTTGGATGATTTCCGTCGTCGATCGGCTGTTGTCGGGTAGAGAGAAAAACCCTTGACCAATGATTTTTTTTATATTTATAAATTTTAAAAATCCAAAAATACCCCTTGTCACACATGAACACCAATTCAAACCCAACGATTGTCGTCCCTAGCTAAATACCCTCATTCCGAACACAATGGGATATGTTTCGTAGGCCCATTCGACTGTTTGAGTCAGTTTTTCTCCAAATTAAAATATAAAACATTCAATATTCGATTTGAACGTACATTTCAATTTTCCAGGGCCACAACCTGATTCGAAAAATTCCAGAAAAATAAATCTAGCTATGTTTTGATGATACGGTCCCAACAAAACTAGTTTCGTCGAATTCTGAGACCATTTGAAAAATGGCCCATTTCCGGTCGATCTAATTTAACTGTAATTGACCAAAACACGTTTTCCTTTGCCACGCTCACATACTAGCTTCAAAAATTATGAAATTTGAAACCTAGCAATAATTTGACATCCCGGATCCAACAAAAGTGGTTTCGTCGAATTCCGAGGTCGTTTGCAAAATGGCCATTTTCATGGGCTATATGAACTTCATAGCGACCTTTCAGAAAATTCATTTGGCCATAACTTTTGCTTCCCGCTATGAAACTTTGATTTTTCAGATTCGTTAGAAAGGTATTCACTAACATATTTAATATTTTTGGTTTCACTGAAATCGATTTTGTTTTGCACCCGGTACAGTCAGCCAAAGTTTGAATTCAAATTTTGAAACTACCGCGCCATTTTAGGCCTTGTTTATAATTAGAATTAATTATATTTATTTTCAAACTTCGATTCAAACTCACTTTTCATGGTTATTATTTAAAATATTTATTTTAAATATTTAAATTCACCTAATTAGACAATAATTTTTTTTTTAAATTGGTTCAGAATTTCCGGGTTGTTACAGTATAGGGAAGAACCATTTTAAATATATATCATTTTAAGTTTTTAACTAAGTATATTTTGAAATGTGAAATCGCTTAGTTTTATAAGTTGAGAAGAAATGTAGATCGCAGTACATAGGAATATAGACTCTGTTGCGATACAATGGGAGAAGGCAGTGAAAAATAGGCGGCGTTAACTTATGCGTCATGCTTATCATGGTTGGAGGATAACTATAAGTGATGGGAACCACTGAAATGTTTATGCATACCTTAGCTGCCAGGAATTTCTAAGATATTTTCATAGACCTTGCATCCCCATCATACTTGAGATGGATAAAATGTTGGAAAATAAAACACTATGATAAAGTTCACAGATAGGAAAAGAAGACTAATTCAAGGGTTGATGTGAAAGGATGATTAATAAGATTAAGACAATGTAAAAATAATGAAGGCATATACGATTTTGTAGAGTATATATCAACTATATGTTATTTAGTCATTTCCATTTCAACTAATTTCTATCATGTAGAAGATAAATGAAGAAAGTTGTAGTTGATGCATTGTTGAAATTAACTAAAAGAGAAACAATAGGAGATTAAATTTGAAGATCAATAATTTTGCACTCAAAGTATGATGGCCCTACTGGTATTTAACCATGTTCCAACTTGGGCTAAACCATGATATCAACCATTACATGCTATTCAAAATTCAACTTCACCAAATAATTATAATCAAACCCACTGTGCTCATAAACAAGTTAAGAATAATGCAAATATCATATGCATGTGAACATATACCTCATGCATGCAATCATGAGAATAAAAATAAATTGTATGCGGTTATAGAATATAATTTTTCATGTAACTGTAACACCCCACCTCCGCTAGGGTCACTCTTTCGGGGGCACTAGCTTCTGGGGGGCGTTAGAACTGGGTAAGCATGCATAATGATGTATCAAGGCAGAACAAGAACATAAATGTATATATATAAAACAGAGTAAGTGAGAATAAAACAGCGGAATATCTCAAACCATCTCAAAACAAGTCTAGTACATCATAAAGTCATCTGCCAAAATAAACATGTCTAGTACAACATAAACAGAAATACTGAAATACATAGTGCTATCCCCAAAATAAAGATGATAAACCATAGCGAGCTCAATGTCCAGACATACATGAGCTATCCAGCGAACAAGCAAGCGATCCAAGCTAAGCACCACTGTTCCCTCCCTGAGAACCTGGGGGGGGGAACGGAAGAAAAGAAGCGAAAGAAAACAGGTCAGTCAAAAAGACTGGTAAGCCCTACTACGATCAGTCTATAAACTAATAAAGTTAACATCATGATGGAAACTGGGATGAACATACTGGCAATAGATAAAGGTGTCATCACATAAAGAAGATTAAGCTTTGCACCCCAGTGTACTAGCAAACTAACATAACAGGTATTGATCCCTCAGCCCAAACTTTGGCCCAATTGCATGAGGTGACCTTAATGCAAGGTCCAGCCCAACGGTCTAGTCGATCGGCTCCCTATAAACCTAACACGTCAAGTGTTGGTGTCCATACGGCCCACATATGGTTGTAGTCAGACTATGCTGGGTCCACCTTCGGGTGTATCAAGCCCTCGGGTGTCAACCCCAGACACCTAAGCAATAATGCACAGTCTAAACCTACTGGTACCCGTGCCTCGAGTTTGTCCAACACCGGACTACGTGCACGTCCGTAGCCCGCCTGGACCCCCACCGCTGTACCACTCAGCCGTCGCTTTGGTCGCTTACATCAGTCCAGTAATCGTGCCCCGCCCTAGCCTAGCCTCTAGGGTTGTGAATGATACCAAACTGGGATTACTGCTGGAACAGACCACGTTGCTAGGGTTTTCTAAGAGGGTTAAGTGTGGTTTAACCCCTCACTAATCATGGATTAAATTAGTTAAGTGTAACCAACAGTTCACCACTTAACCCCATTTAATCCCTCGTACCCCCAATGTTGGTTAAGTATTAGTGGGCCATGACTTAACCCTAATCATGAGGCATTAGTTAATTTAATTGTGCCTTAACCTCTCACATTAGACTTTGTTGCGGTTACTAGTTAAGCCGGGCGGGTCCGGGTAGCTTTACACCACAACTTGGTCTAACCTCGGGTCCAAGGTACACATGACCAACTTCTCACATTGGGTCCTATTGTTTGTAGCAACTAGTTAAGCCGGTCGGTTCCGGGTAGGTTTACGCTACAAACTCAACCCAACCTCGAGTTGGCCACACTTATGTTTTCTAAGTGTCATGTCCACTTTAATTTCAAAACATAATTACAAGTTTAACAAATACTTGGGTAGACCTAACTTAATAGGTAAATTCCCAAGGGGTAGACCTAACTTAATAGGTAAATTCCCAATCTTATATTTCCATGTATTTTAAGTTTTACCCAAAACCCCCCCAACGCCATTCTATCGCTTACATATTCGTCATAACGCATAAAGGATAGAAAGAGGGAACTTGGCCCAACATACATGATGAATCTTACATATCAAAATAAACATGCATAACATGTTGGACTTGCATAACTTAGCATAGTGAACTTGCATAAACATGCATAACTTGTTAAACTTGCAAATCATGGCATAGTGAACTTGCATAAACATGCATAACTTGTTAAACATGCATAACATAGCATAGTGAACTCGCATAAGCATGCATAACTTATTAAACATGCATAACATAGCATAGTGAACTCGCATAAGCATGCATAACTTATTAAACATGCATAACATAGCATAGTGAACTCGCATAAGCATGCATAACTTATTAAACATGCATAACATAGCATAGTGAACTCGCATAAGCATGCATAACTTATTAAACATGCATAAATCCCAACTTTCATCACATATTAACTTTAGAGTTTCTAAAATGAAGGTAAGAGGGCTTACAAATATTATGAAGACACAAATCTACTAATAAAGATTGAGAAGCCCTTTATGCAAGCATATAAAAACCCAAAACAAAGCTCCAATTAACAAAAATCCCAAAAACTCTAGCTTAGCAATTAAAGCTTGCAACTTGATGATGTATGCAAGCTAATGATCATTCATACAACTTAGAAATGCTTGTATGAACATCAAAACCTTCATAGGAATGATTTTTGAAGAGGGTGGAGGCTAGGGTTTTTAGGTGGAGGCCATTTGAGAATTCAATTTGACATAGTTTGGTTGCTAGAATGAATAATGAGTGATTTAGGGTAGGTTAGGGTCTTATTTATAGATTAGGCTAGTGATTTAGACCATAGGATTAACCCTAGGTTGAATTAGGTCCATCAGATTTCGGAATTCTCTAGAACCAGGCCACAAGACCAGACCAAATCAAAAATGGTGCGCCAGGCAAAACTGCCCGGCCACCCCGTGTCGACAGGGCTGTCGACAGGGCAGTCGACACCCTTAGATCCCTGTCGACATGCCTGTCGACATGGGGGTCTGGGCGGGAGTTTTCCCGCCTGACGCCAGTTAGCCCTAATCCTTGTTTTTAATTTAAAATTTAAATCTGTTTTTAACATGGAAATTTCTGAAAACTTCAATGGGCCTTAACTGGGTCATACGGACTCCGATTTTCGAAAACTCGGACTCTATTTCGCGTATTTTTCCGAGACGAACGCAATGGCATAGCCCGTTTCCCTTGATTCAGATTTTAGAATTAAATTCTGCCCCGATTTATGTTATAACAGGTTATTGAAAATACGGGTTGTTACATTCTCCCCTACTTAAAGGATTTCGTCCCCGAAATCTTCAAGTTAGGAAGAACATATCCTACCATCCAATCATCCATCTACTCAAAGCATCATCCACGAGCAACCATTGTCCTTAAAAGATTCTAAATGCTGTATGAACATATGCAAAAGTGTGTGTATATGTACTTATCTAATGCAAAGATCAATGCAAAATATGCTAGTGAAATGTATCCATATGTATGCAAATCCCTAACATAACGTATAATATCTACATGCGTGCTCAATCATACATCCATATGCAACATCCATGTGATGGCATACAAATTTCATCCAAGAATAAGCATAAACACTCATGCACATGCAATATGAGGAGTGTGTGAGCCGATCTAGTGCCTAATGTGTATCATGCATCCACGAGTAACCACTTGCAAACACTTGCAACCACTTGCAACCATCAAACATAACATGTCTCAAACACATGTTTCATCCAAAGGATTCTACCTAAGGTTCTCATGACAAGATTAGCACGATAACTAGATAAACATGGATAGCAAAGAGGAAGATATGCTAACAAAGGAAAGAGATTGAGAGTGTACCCTCAAAAAGGAATGGATAAAGCCCACGCATCTTCTCCTCGGTTTCCCAAGTTGCGTCTTCTTCGGCTTCACCCCATTGAACCTTCACCAGCTTGACCTCTCGATTCCTTAGCTTCTTGGTCTCCGTCCCCAAGATACGAATCGGAGCTCTCCTCAAAGTTGCCTCTTTCTCTACTTCCACGTCTTCAAGAATGCTAGGTTCAACCACCTCAGCGGACTCATGTAGGCACTTTCGGAGATGCGAGATATGAAAGACATTATGCACTCCGGACAGCTTCTCGGGCAATTGCACTTTATAAGCCATCTTCCCAATTCTCTCTATGATAGGGAAGGGTCCAACAAATCTCGGTGCTAACTTCCCAACAGCTCCAAATCGGACCACATTCCGCAAAGGAGAAACCTTTACGAAAACCATATCCCCAACATCAAACTCCAAATCGGATCTTCGCTTATCAGCATAGGATTTCTGTCGGTCTTGGGCCGCTTTCATCCATCTTCTAATCAGCTCGACCTTCTCGGATGTATCTCTAATCATGTCAGGTCCAAGTATAAGCTTATCTGTAGTCTCCCACCAACATGTGGGTGACTTGCACGGTCTCCCATATAAAGCCTCAAATGGTGCCATCCCTATGCTTGCCTGATAACTGTTATTATATGCAAACTCAACAAGAGGAAGATGGTCTTCCCAAGTACCACCAAAATCCAGAATGCAAAGCCTCAACAAGTCCTCAAGTACCCTATTCACCCTTTCTGTCTGACCGTCCGTTTGTGGGTGATAGGTCGTACTCAGGTTCAACCTCGTGCCCATAGCTTCCTGCAAACTGTTGCAGAACTGACTAGTAAAGATGGGGTCTCGGTCACTGACTATGCTGGAAGGGACTCCATGTAGTCGTACTATCTCACGAAGATATACTGATGCTAGTCCAGATGCGGTCCTTTTGCTCTTCACCGGAATGAAATGAGCACTCTTTGTAAGCCTATCTACAATGACCCATATGCTTGTATTCCCTTTTCTTGACCTTGGAAGCCCATCAATAAAGTCCATGGAGATACTCTCCCACTTCCAAAGTGGAACATCTAGAGGGTGCAATAGCCCACCGGGCTTCTTCGACTCGGCTTTTACTCTCTGACAAACAACACATCTAGAGACAAACTCTGCCACATCCTTCTTCATTCCAGGCCAGAAGAAAATGCGCTTCATATCCTTATACATCTTATCTCCACCCGGATGTATAGTCAACTTGGAGCGATGTGCTTCCTCAAGAACTTTCCTCACCAAGTCTTCCACCATCGGAACACAAAGCCTTCCGTCTCTCCTCAGCCAACCCTTATCATCTATAGAATATCGAGCAAGGTGACAAGATGTCTCCCCTCGGATCAGCTTATCCATAATCTCAATTATCTGAGGGTCTTCCTTCTGCGAAGCCCCAACTTGATCCAGAAGGGTAGGCCTGAGCTCAAGAGATGCTAAAGAACCGGTCATCGACTCAACTGTCAAAGAAAAATCAAAGGTTGCCAAGAACTCTAAATTCTTCATCTCAACAAATAGAGGACTTAGTGTCAACCTTTTTCTACTCAACGCATCCGCTACAACATTCCCCTTGCCAGGGGTATAGGCTATATCAAAATCATAGGACGCCAAGAATTCCATCCATCTTTGCTGCCTCAAGTTCAGATCCTTCTGCGAAAAGAGATACTTCAAAGACTTATGATCAGTATACAGCTCAAATCTCTCTCCCAGAAGATAATGACGCCAAGCCTTGAGTGCATATACTATCGCTGCCAGCTCTAGATCATGAGTGGGATAATTCTTCTCATGCACCTTAAGTTGCCTCCCACCAAAACATATAACTCTGCCTTCTTGCATCAGAACGGCGCCCAATCCCGTGCCACAAGCATCAGTGTACACGGTAAACATCTTACCACCATCGGGTAAAGCTAGAACTGGTGCTGAGGTAAGGGCTCTCTTGAGTCTCTGAAAAGCAAGCTCACAGTCCATATCCCAAGCAAAAACTAAGTTCTTCTTCGTCAACTTAGTAAGAGGAGCGGATATCTTCGCGAAGTCCTTGATGAACTTCCGGTAAAAACCCGCAAGACCTAGAAAACTTCTCACTTCGGTTGCATTCCTTGGAGTCTTCCAATCCTGCACAGCAACTACTTTAGCGGGATCCACCGCCAAGCCTTGCTTAAATACTATATGCCCAAGGAACCGAACTTCCCTTCTCCAAAAGTGACACTTGGAGAACTTGGCCTTTAACTGATGCGCTCTAAGCGTATCCATCACCTCTGCAAGATGCCTCGCGTGCTCTTCTTCATCCTTAGAGAAGATCAGAATATCATCCACAAAGACCACGACAAACTTGTTCAAGAACTCTCGAAACACCCTACTCATCAAGTCCACGAAATACGCGGGCGCATTCGTCAAACCGAACGGCATAACAAGCCATTCAAAGAATCCATCTGGAGTTCTGAATGCAGTCTTGTCTATACTATCTTCAGCCACTCTGAGCTGATGAAATCCAGTAGCAAGATCAAGCTGAGAGAAAACAGAAGCACCAACAAGCTGGTCAAAGAGATCATCGATTCTCGGTAACGGGTGTCTGTTCTTCTTAGTCAGCTTATTCAATTCTCTATAGTCCACACAGAGTCGAAGAGAACCATCTGCCCTAGTAGCAAACACCACAGGTGCTCCCCATTCGGATATACTTCGTCTGATGAAGTTCTTCTCAAGTAACTCCTTTACTTGCTTGCTGAGCTCCCGTCTCTCACGCGGAGCCATGTGCCGAACGGGCAAAGAAACAGGCTTAGCATTATCCACCAGATAAATGCGAAAATCAATCTCTCGTTTAGGGGGCAACCCCTTAACTTCTTCAAAAACATCTGGATAATCTCGGACCACCCTTACAGACTGAAGGGCTTCCTCTGACGAGTCGAGAGATTCAAGATAGCACAACATGACGGGATCCTTCGGATTGCATGAAATCTCTAAGGTGTTGCCAAGGCGAGTCACAAGCCTCACAACCCTATGCTCACAATCAAGAATGGCTCCATATCTGGACAGCCAATCCATGCCCAATATCAATCCGTATCCCCTGAAACCAAGAACATACGCACTACACAAGAACTCTACACTGAGTATAGAGATCCTCAAATCCTCACATATCATAGATAGATGAGCAGAACCCCCAATGGGATTCGAAACACAAACGGGATCATCCACTAAGCTAGTACTAAGGTGCAAACTATCAACAAGATCAGATGAAATAAAGCTACGTGATGCACCAGAATCAAACAAGGTACGAACTGGAAGATCGGAAACATAAACAAGGTTCTCAACAGAAACACTACCTCGATCGGGAACTGGAGCGGTATTGAGAGCATGAACTTGCCCTCCTGAAGGTCCAGCCTGTCCTTTCTTCTTCGGGCATTCCTTGCTGAAGTGTCCAGTCTCACCACAGGAAAAACATCCACCACTAAGCTTCCTTTTCTTCTTCCTACAATCCTTAGCAAAGTGTCCCGGCGCACCACAGTAATTGCACTTTCCCTTGCCTTTGTTGTTGTTTCCCTTCTTGTTCTTGCTCTGATTCCCCTGACTGCTTTGGCCACCTTGATTGCCTTTACCTTGAGAATCAGTCTTCTTTGCTTGAGTATCACTCGACTTGACCTCTTTCTTTCCATCTCCCTGAAGTAGAGCCATATCGACCAAACTCTCAAAAGTAGCCCCATGCGGAATATGTGACATCGCCAAACCCTGCAGCGGCTCATTCAACCCTCTAGCAAATCGAAGAGCCTTCTTCTCAGGAGTGTTCACCATATCAAAACCAAAACGGGCCAGCTGATTAAACTTGTTCACATACTCCTTGACCGACATATCACCTTGCTTTAATACAATGAACTTCTCCATCTGTAAATTTGCCTCAGCAGAAGATAGAAACTTGGCCACAAATCTAGCCCTCAAATCGGCCCAAGTCTCGACAGGCCTCGTCCCATTGGTGACCTCCCACCAATAGGCTGCTTCGTCCTTCAAAAGCCACACTGTCAATAAGATCTTCCTTTCGTCATCAATCCGAAAGATAGCAAATAAGTCCTCAGTGTCTTTCAGCCAATTCCTTGCTTCAACAAAAGATTCCGTGCCTAGGAAATTCTTGCCTCCCATCGCCTTGAAGTCTTTACAAACCTTCGTGAACTCAACCTGAGGATGCTGAGGGGGAGGAGGAGGAAGAGGAGCCTCAGCAACTGGAGGAGGAGGAACATTAGCAACGGGAGGAGGAATAGGAACCACCGGAGGAGGGACATTAGGGGGAGGATTCTCAACTACAGGAGGAGGAGTGGGAGTAGGGTTTGCGGGGCCGGCTGCCGCCCTAGCTTCTAGAAGTCTCCTATACCAGAGTGGTACGTTTACTCCATCGGGGATGGCAAGATCCTCAGCCATACTGAAACGAAGGATAAGATAAGATTAGGTCAAGGGAACGAAGGATAACGCTAATGGCTTTTTGGGGAATAGCCCTTTAAAATACTAGACTTTTCTTTGGAAAATACTTTTATACTTGTTTTGAAAATAGTTTTTCAAAAGTCTTTTAAAAACTTTTTGTTCTTTCTTGTAAACCATATGCTCTGATACCAAATTTGTAACACCCCACCTCCGCTAGGGTCACTCTTTCGGGGGCACTAGCTTCTGGGGGGCGTTAGAACTGGGTAAGCATGCATAATGATGTATCAAGGCAAAACAAGAACATAAATGTATATATATAAAACAGAGTAAGTGAGAATAAAACAGCGGAATATCTCAAACCATCTCAAAACAAGTCTAGTACATCATAAAGTCATCTGCCAAAATAAACATGTCTAGTACAACATAAACAGAAATACTGAAATACATAGTGCTATCCCCAAAATAAAGATGATAAACCATAGCGAGCTCAATGTCCAGACATACATGAGCTATCCAGCGAACAAGCAAGCGATCCAAGCTAAGCACCACTGTTCCCTCCCTGAGAACCTGGGGGGGGGGGGGAAACGGAAGAAAAGAAGCGAAAGAAAACAGGTCAGTCAAAAAGACTGGTAAGCCCTACTACGATCAGTCTATAAACTAATAAAGTTAACATCATGATGGAAACTGGGATGAACATACTGGCAATAGATAAAGGTGTCATCACATAAAGAAGATTAAGCTTTGCACCCCAGTGTACTAGCAAACGAACATAACAGGTATTGATCCCTCAGCCCAAACTTTGGCCCAATTGCATGAGGTGACCTTAATGCAAGGTCCAGCCCAGCGGTCTAGTCGATCGGCTCCCTATAAACCTAACACGTCAAGTGTTGGTGTCCATACGGCCCACATATGGTTGTAGTCAGACTATGCTGGGTCCACCTTCGGGTGTATCAAGCCCTCGGGTGTCAACCCCAGACACCTAAGCAATAATGCACAGTCTAAACCTACTGGTACCCGTGCCTCGAGTTTGTCCAACACCGGACTACGTGCACGTCCGTAGCCCGCCTGGACCCGCACCGCTGTACCACTCAGCCGTCGCTTTGGTCGCTTACATCAGTCCAGTAATCGTGCCCCGCCCTAGCCTAGCCTCTAGGGTTGTGAATGATACCAAACTGGGATTACTGCTGGAACAGACCACGTTGCTAGGGTTTTCTAAGAGGGTTAAGTGTGGTTTAACCCCTCACTAATCATGGATTAAATTAGTTAAGTGTAACCAACAGTTCACCACTTAACCCCATTTAATCCCTCGTACCCCCAATGCTGGTTAAGTATTAGTGGGCCATGACTTAACCCTAATCATGAGGCATTAGTTAATTTAATTGTGCCTTAACCTCTCACATTAGACTTTGTTGCGGTTACTAGTTAAGCCGGGCGGGTCCGGGTAGCTTTACATCACAACTTGGTCTAACCTCGGGTCCAAGGTACACATGACCAACTTCTCACATTGGGTCCTATTGTTTGTAGCAACTAGTTAAGCCGGTCGGTTCCGGGTAGGTTTACGCTACAAACTCAACCCAACCTCGAGTTGGCCACACTTATGTTTTCTAAGTGTCATGTCCACTTTAATTTCAAAACATAATTACAAGTTTAACAAATACTTGGGTAGACCTAACTTAATAGGTAAATTCCCAAGGGGTAGACCTAACTTAATAGGTAAATTCCCAATCTTATATTTCCATGTATTTTAAGTTTTACCCAAAACCCCCCCAACGCCATTCTATCGCTTACATATTCGTCATAACGCATAAAGGATAGAAAGAGGGAACTTGGCCCAACATACATGATGAATCTTACATATCAAAATAAACATGCATAACATGTTGGACTTGCATAACTTAGCATAGTGAACTTGCATAAACATGCATAACTTGTTAAACTTGCAAATCATGGCATAGTGAACTCGCATAAACATGCATAACTTGTTAAACATGCATAACATAGCATAGTGAACTCGCATAAGCATGCATAACTTATTAAACATGCATAACATAGCATAGTGAACTCGCATAAGCATGCATAACTTATTAAATACGCATAAATCCCAACTTTCATCACATATTAACTTTAGAGTTTCTAAAATGAAGCTAAGAGGGCTTACAAATATTATGTAGACACAAATCTACTAATAAAGATTGAGAAGCCCTTTATGCAAGCATATAAAAACCCAAAACAAAGCTCCAATTAACAAAAATCCCAAAAACTCTAGCTTAGCAATTAAAGCTTGCAACTTGATGATGTATGCAAGCTAATGATCATTCATACAACTTAGAAATGCTTGTATGAACATCAAAACCTTCATAGGAATGATTTTTTGAAGAGGGTGGAGGCTAGGGTTTTTAGGTGGAGGCCATTTGAGAATTCAATTTGACATAGTTTGGTTGCTAGAATGAATAATGAGTGATTTAGGGTAGGTTAGGGTCTTATTTATAGATTAGGCTAGTGATTTAGACCATAGGATTAACCCTAGGTTGAATTAGGTCCATCAGATTTCGGAATTCTCTAGAACCAGGCCACAAGACCAGACCAAATCAAAAATGGTGCGCCAGGCAAAACTGCCCGGCCACCCCGTGTCGACAGGGCTGTCGACAGGGCAGTCGACACCCTTAGACCCCTGTCGACATGGGGGTGTGGGCGGGAGTTTTCCCGCCTGACGCCAGTTAGCCCTAATCCTTGTTTTTAATTTAAAATTTAAATCTGTTTTTAACATGGAAATTTCTGAAAACTTCAATGGGCCTTAACTGGGTCATACGGACTCCGATTTTCAAAAAATCGGACTCTATTTCGCGTATTTTTCCGAGACGAACGCAATGGCATAGCCCGTTTCCCTTGATTCAGATTTTAGAATTAAATTCTGCCCCGATTTATGTTATAACAGGTTATTGAAAATACGGGTTGTTACAGTAACGACCAACGACAAAAAGGTATAACATAAAAGGCAGACAAAATTTTCAAAAGAGGAGCCTGATCCATTAAATCGAAAATAGGAGAATGTAATGAAAAGAACAGTATGATCTATGTATCTTTGGCCACCAACAATTAAATAAACATGACATATCAATTAAAATTCTCAAAAATTCAAGCAGACCAATTAGCTATTATCAATCTTTATTGAGATTTGTAATACGATGCAGCTGAAAACTTCAGCTTTGAGTTAACTCATTTTTAAAATCAAATTAGTTCAAATTAGATGAGGTGATAATGAATAATAGCAATTTAACTTAATTATTTGGAGAAGTATAAACATAAACCCCTTTGATACACCTTCTTTTAGAAATAGTAAAAGTTACTCCTCGGAGTTGAAACATGGTTGTAATCAATAACAAATGAGAAAAATGAGATCGAATATGTATATTGATATCAATATTTGAATTGTGCATCTTTGAATAATTATAAGAAAAATGGAGTAAAGTTGGTTTATCAGCACTCGTGGGTCTCGGTCTTAGCTAAGGTTGGGTAATGCATACTAAGTTGTCAGTACATGGATTTTACATAAAGAAAGAAAACGGGTAAAGAACAGGGATACATAAATTTAGTATGTAAAACCATTACGCAGTGGTTCGATCATTTGTTTGATAGTTTTGTGCATTCGCATTCGCTTTCACTTCTTTTATTTATTTAATCATCATGTAGAAGATCAATCCAGAGTTTAAGTTATTGTATGTGAAGCAAATGACAGTTGGAGTCGAGTGCCAAAAAGTGAGTCAATAGGCGCAACAGAGTAATCCTAGCAACATAGAATTTTTGAGGTATATAATGTTATATGAGTCAATAGGTTACTTGTCCTTCTCGTGTTATTGGTTTAATCATTAGGAAGGATTTACTTTTTGAGGTATGTATTGTTATATGATTGAATTTTTGAGGTATGTAATGTTATATGATTGATTCTTACCATATTTGAGCATTTGACAGAGTACTTCAATCTCACTAAATGTTGAAGTTTATCATCATCCAAACTATTTGCTATTTTATTTTATCCTTGACTTCTGCTTGACAAAATCTCAAGAGGAAGAGTGTCTTGCAACGGTGGAGCTCCAATCGACTACATAAGATCTTAAAAACTACATCGCATGTATTTTATTTTATCCTTGACTTTTGCTTGACTAAATCGTAGGTATTTAACGTAAGACCTTTTGTTGGAAATGTTTTTATAAACATTAGGTGAATTATTAAAAATGTTGGAATAAGTGTATGAATGGCTCCTATATGTGAATAGTCCCACATCATGGGACTATATGGAAGAAGCAAGTATTTATACTTGTTTCTAAGAAATCATGTTGGGGCCTTGGGCTCCCAATACATACTTTGTTGTGAGGAGAGAGACCATGCATCATGACCACTACACACGCGTGCGCGACCGACCAACTTGACTCGACCCGGCCCGGTTTAGTTCGGGTTGGGTTTGGGCTTTGGCTTTGTGGTCTAGACACTTATAATTTTGGACCAGAAAACCTTGCCTTTTTCAAACCGTTTTTTATGGAAAATATTTCTGAGCCGACTTTTACATGAAGCGGTAAATTCTTGACTCGTTATTTCAGTAGATCCGATTTTCTCTCACTGCCCAGTATTTTCGTTCAGCCCTAAACCCCGTCTATATATTATCTTCAATTTCAGACGAGATTATCGATCTGAACAACGTTTTCTTACTTTTATATATATTCGAAAGTGCAAATCTACACTGATTTGTTGTGCAAGCAAATCAATTATTCTTTTCAGAGGCTGTTTTATCCTACCGGCAGCGGCGAAAGTACGAACTGGTTTGCACCACCGACCAAATCGCTGAATCGTCTTCAATAAAGCAACCAAGTACGTGACTCGACCATTGTTTCCCAACAATTTGAAGACGATATGAAACAATGGCTTCGACATCAACCCTAGATGAAGCTGCTCCTCTCTCTTCCTTCCAGATCCCACTAGTGACTGCTGCTCCATTCAGATTCAAAGGCTTGCATTTCAAGCGATGGTGTTAGAAGATGGAGTTCTATCTGACAATGAGAAAGGTGGTTGCTGCTTTAACCACTGATAAACCGTAGTTGCCAGACAAACCTGACGGAACTGATGAAGCGCACATGGCTTCCTGGACTGAACAAATAAAGCAACTACAGATCTGGACTGAACATGATTACTTGTGCAAAAATTTCATACTCAATGGCCTCAGCAATTATCTGTATGACTACTACAACTCGGAGGACAAGACAGCGAAGGAGATCTGGGAAGCACTGAAAAAGAAGTATGATACAGAGGAGGCAGGGGCAAAGAAGTATTCTCTCAGTCGTTATCTCAAATACCAGATGACAGGCGACATGTCAGTAGATATGCAGTCTCATGAGCTCCAGAAAATAGTTCATGAGATCGTCTCCGAAGGTATGATATTGGACGAACAATTTCAAGTTGTTGTCATTATTGACAAATTGCCCCCAGGTTGGAAAGATTTTAAGAATGTCTTGCGGCATAAGACTAAGGAATTTTCCTTAGAGAGCTTGATCACTCGCCTTCGTACTGAGGAGGAGGCGCGCAAACAGGACCAGAAAGAGGAAGTGCTGGTTGTCTCAAACAACAACACTAAAAAGAATAAACCAGCAGTTCTGAAACTAAATCAGAAGTCCTTTAAGAATCAAAACTGGCGCAACAAACAGAACGGGAATTCGTAAGGAAACCCAAAAGGACAGCAAAAACTAGCCTAAAAGAATGATTATGGACAGTTGTTTCCATGTTACAACTATGGAAAACCAGGTCATATGGCATGAAAGTGTCGGAACAGGACAAGCTCTGCACGGCAGGCGAACCTGACTGAGGAGCCTCTTACGACTATGATTACTGAGATTCACCATGTTGGTGGATCAAAGGGTTGGTGGGTTGACACTGGTGCTTCTTGCCATGTCTGCTATGATCGTGATATGTTCACCACATACACGGCTGTTGATGATCAGAAAGTGTTGTTGGGAGATTCTCACACCACTAAAGTTGCAGGTGTTGAAAATGTGGAAATCAAGTTTACCTCTGGAAAGATTGTGATTCTGAAGGATGTTATGCATACTCCAGAGATGAATAAGAGTCTGGTTTCTGGCTTTCTCCTTAATAAGGCAGGCTTTACTCAAGTTATTGGGGCTGATTTGTATACCCTAACTTATAAGGGGAATTTTATGGGAAAGGGTTATGCTTGTGAGGGAATGCTTAAATTAAATGTTGAATCTAATAAAGCGACTACTTCTGCTTATATATTGTGTGATTTTAATATTTGGCACTCTAGATTATGTCATGTTAATAAACGAATAATTCATAACATGAGCACCCTAGACATGATTCCTAAAATGTCAGAATCTGAACCTGATAAATGTGAATTTTGTACACAAGCTAAAATCACAAAGAAACCTCATAAATCTGTTGATAGAGTTTCTGAACCCTTAGACTTGATTCATTCTGATATATGTGAGCTTGATGGCACTTTGACTAGACATGGACATTGTGATTTTATCATTTTTATTGATGATTGCTCTGATTTCACCTATGTACATCTTATGAAAAATAAAAGTGATGCATTTGACATGTTTAAAACATTCAAAGCTAAAATTGAGAATCAAACAAATAGGAAAATTAAGAGACTTCGTAGTGATAGAGGAACAGAATATGAATCTAGTTCAATTCTGGACTTCTATAAATTACATGGTATTGTACATGAAAGAACTGCACCCTATTCACTTGAAATGAACGGTAAAGCTGAAAGAAAAAATAGGACTTTTACCGAATTAGTAGTTGCCATCCTACTAAATACTGGTGCAACAAAACATTAGTGGGGGGATATTTTATTGACTGTATGCTATGTACTGAATAGAATCCCCAAATCTAAGAATAAAATTTCACCTTATGAAGTTTTAAAGAATTATATACCCAATGTCTCGTACTTTATAACTTGGGTTTGTTTGGCATATGTTCGCATTCCAGACCCTAAGAGAATAAAATTGTCAAGCAGAGCATATGAATGTGTATTTATAAGCTATGCTATCAATAGCAAAGCATACTGATTTTATGATATAAATACACATAATATAATTGAATCAAATGATGCCGATTTTTATGAAACAAAATTTCCTTTTGAATTAAGGAATAGTGGGGGCACATCAAGTATGCCTATTAGAAAGGAACTTAATAAAAGTTCTGAAGCTGAACCTAGAAGAAGTAAAAGAGCAAGAACCGTAAAAGATTTTGGTTCAGACTTTTGTGCTTTTACTATAGAGGAGGATCCCTTAAACCTCTAAGAGGCCTTATCTTCTTTAGATGCCGATTTTTGGCAAGAGGCTAAAAATGATGAGTGGATTCTTTGGAATCCAATAAGACTTTGCATTTGGTAGATTTACCTCCTAGTTGTAAATCTATAGGCTGTAAATGGGTGCTTAAAAAGAAATTAAAACCTGATGGCACTATTGATAAATATAAAGCACGACTAGTAGCTAAAGGTTTTAGACAAAAAGAAAATATAGATTTCCTTGACACTTTTTCACCCGTAACTAGAATAACATCCATTCGGGTATTAATCTCACTTGCTTCCATTCATAATTTATTGATATACCAAATGGATGTTAAAACCGCTTTTTTAAATGGTGAATTAGACAAACAAATTTATATGGACCAGCCTGAAGGATTTGTAGTACATGGTCAAGAACATAAAGTATGCAAATTAGATAAATCATTATATGGTTTAAAACAAGCACCTAAACAATGACATGAAAAATTTGATAACTTAATCATTTCATATGGTTTTAAAGTTAATGAAAGTGACAAATGCATTTATTACAAATCTGAGAATGACATTTGCACTATTATACGCCTTTACGTAGATGACCTACTCATCTTTGGGTTAACCGTTCATGCCATAAACTCTGTCAAATCCTTATTACCAATTTTGATATGAAAGATCTAGGTGAGGCGAGTGTAATCCTTGGTATTAAAATTACTAGGTCAGAAAAGAGAATTTCTTTGGATCAATCTCATTACATTGAGAAAATACTGAAGAAATACAATTACTTTGACTGTAAAACTGCATGTACGCCATATGATCCAAGTGTAAAATTACTTAAGAACACTGGTGAAGGTGTTAGACAGTCTGATTATGCGAGCATCATTGGCAGCCTTCGGTATGCCATTGATTGTACTAGACCCGACATTGTCTATGCCGTAGGATTATTGTGTAGGTTTACAAATAGACCTAGTATAGAGCATTGGCATGCTATTGAAAGGGTCATGAAATACCTTAAATGAACTATGAACCTTGGATTACATTATGAAAGGTTTCCAACTATACTTGAAGGATATTCTGATGCAGACTGGAATACCTTATCCGATGATTCTAAAGCGACCAGTGGCTATATATTTAGCATCGCTAGAGGAGCTGTTTCTTGGAAATCCAAAAAACAGACTATTTTGGCTCAGTCCACTATGGAGTCTGAAACGATAGCACTAGCCACAGCTAGTGAAGAAGCAGAGTATTTGAGAAATCTGGTAGCTGAGATTCCCTTATGGGAAAAACTGATACCAGCTGTGTTGATACATTGCAATAGTACCGCAGCTATTGCAAAAATTCAGAACCGTTATTATAACGGTAAGAGACGACAAATACGTCGTAAGCACAACACTATTAGAGAACTACTTTCTACAGGTACCGTTAGAGTGGATTACATACGTAGTGATGAAAATTTGGCAGACCCTTTGACGAAAGGACTGTCCAGAGATAAAGTCCTTAATTATTCTAAAAGAATGAGACTATTTCCCTTAGATTGTTGAGTCACGCACAATGGTAACTCGACCTAAATGACTAGAGATCCCAAGAACTAGGTTCAATGGGTAAAAACGAGTTGTGTAGTGATAGGAGTTGAACATGCTATTTAATAAATCAAGAAGCATGTATTCCTGAAGTGATTAGAGGATGAGTTGATAGAAACTCTTAATGAGATCTATACTCTATTTGGAGTGGAGCATCTACCTTCAGGAGTACTCTTGATAGACTCACCTATGTGAATGTGGAAATATGGCCGTTTCCTATGGAGTTTTGGGCAAAACTTCTTGAGCGTTCACTAAACTGGGATAGACGTGCATGGTCATAAATGCACAGGCTTATTTGATTGCACTATAGAAAAGGTTGTGTGCGGTTTGATGTCAGGAATAGAGTTCAAGATTACGTGTCACTCTAGTAAAAACCGAATCTTATTCACTACACAAAGGTTCAAGTCGGATGACACCTATGTTTATGCACAATCTTATGTTCTTAGAAACTGCTCAAAAATATTTTAAAAATTCAAGTGTGGGATTGTTGGAAATGTTTTTATAAACATTAGGTGAATTATTAAAAATGATGGAATAACTGTATGAATGGCTCCTATATGTGAATAGTCCTACATCATGGGACTATATGGAAGAAGCAAGTATTTATACTTGTTTCTAAGAAATCATATTGGGGCCTTGGGCTCCCAATACATGCTTTGTTGTGAGGAGGAAGACCATGTATCATGACCAACACACACGCGCGCGTGACCGACCGACTCGACTCGACCTGGCCCGGCCCTGGTCGGGTTTGGGCTTTGGTTTTGTGATGTAGACACTTATATTTTTAGACCAGAAAACCTTGCCTTTTTCAAACTGTTTTTTATGGAAAATATTTCTGAGCTGACTTTTACATGAAGCGGTAAACTTTTGACTCATTATTTCAGTAGATCTGATTTTCTTTCACTGCCCCGTATTTTCGTTCATCCTTAATCCTCATCTATATATTATCTTCAATTTCAGACGAGATTATCAATCTAAACAACGTTTTCTTACCTTTTATATGTATTCGAAAGTGCAAATCTGCACTGATTTGTTGTGCAAGCAAATCAGTTATTCTTTTCAGAGGCTGTTTTATCCTACAGGCGGCGGTGGAAGTACGAACTGGTTTACACCACCGACCAGATCGTCGAATCACCTTCAAGAAAGCGACCAAGTACATGATTCGGCCATTGTTTCCTAACACCTTTCATATTAAATTCTTCTTCTTCTTTTTTTTTGAAAGTTCTAAACCAAAACCCTCACATACATTACCTGATATCACAAAAACTACAAATAAGATATAATTTTAAAATGTTCCTCAATTGCAAAACTACTCTCTTTGGCACAGCTTATACATATTTATATAGATTTTACCATATAATCCAAGTATAACAACAAGCATCGCAGCTGATATTAGCTAATGTGAATAAAGAACCAATTGTTCTGCCTTTGGTTTCTTGTGATACCAGCGGTGATGAGATAACTGTTATAAAGAATAATGCTTCCGTTCTTCCTGACAATTCTGGTAATGTAGGAGTTAAACATAGTTTATCTGAAGGTGATGCTCCGGCAAACGTCGTCAATAATGAAAGCAAGCATGACTAGATTGAATCAGGATTGGCTGATGAAAATAATCCATCTTTGAGCATAGAAAGTCAAGCCTTGTTAAACACCAATGAATCTGGTTTGATTAATCCGTTTTCTGGTTTGGATAAGAACACAAAAGATTTTTCGGTTATGGACTCGTTTAGTCTAGTCTTTAGTGACGAGGAATTTATACCAGCACAAGAAAAAAGAGATCAGGTACGAAAGATGGTTTATATATTCCATAAAATGAGGTCTAAATAAAAGAAAAAAGAGAACTAGGATAAGCTAAACACTGTTCCTGAGCTTCTAAGAAAGCATACATCTATCACTGAACATATGGTTTAGGTTATCAAAATGAAAATTAGGACATCTTTGAAGATTGATAGCTGCATCCATTATTTGGAAAATAAAAATAAAAATTCCTTTAGTGCTTAAAGCCAGACGATCAGACTTTTAGGAAGTAGCAAATGTTTTTTTTTTTTCGATTCAAACAATTTTAATGTTTTCATATTTTAGTTATATATCCTCTGAATGCAGGGTAAATTAGAAGAGTGCAACTCAGCATTTACTACATTAGCGGAGCTGATCAAAGCCAGTGAAGCACCCATAAATGAAGATAAGTCGAGCAGAGTAGTTAGATTTAGATTGGACGAAGAAGCAGCAACAACAAGTGGAAGGTCTGAAATCAAAGAAATCAAGGATAACAAGCAAACTGAACCTGATCGTGAAACTGGCAGCGCTTCTACCTCTACTAGATGTTCGTTCCGTCATCTTGTTCAAAAGGATCCGAATTCTGTTAGGCACAGCAGAGCAATATGTGGAGAGATAGATAAAAGATTTAATTTTTTTCTTTGATGCTTGATTGATTACATGAGATACATCTTGTCTTTTATAATATAATGCGTTCTCTGGAATATTCCAGATAATGCCTTTATCTAGATTTATCTAATTATGTCATATATAGGAATAAATTATTCCCTACATTAATACAAAAGCATATTTGTCAATGCATTTAATTGTTGCCTAATAAAATTACAAATTAACTTTTAACACTCCTCCTTAATTTGTAATTTTCAATTGCTTCTTGAACTTTTCAAACTTCTCCAATGTGACTGCTTTAGTGAGGAAATCCGCTGGCTGGTCTTTTGTGCTAATGAAGTCCATGATAATCTCCTCCTTGCTAATCAATTCTCGTATAAAATGATAACGTATCTCAATATGCTTTGTGCGAGCATGAAACACTGGATTTTTTGTCATTGCCACAGCCGACATATTGTCACAGTAGATTTTTGTTGGCTTGTCTTGAGTTTGCTTCATATCATTTAGAATTCTCCGCAGCCACACCGCTTCACAGGCTGCCTCTGTAGCTGCCATGTACTCAGCTTCAGCTGAAGATAATGCTACGGTCTTTTGCTTCCTTGAACTCCATGAAATTACGTTGGAACCGAGACAAAATACATAGCCTGATGTGCTCTTCCGATCATCCAATGCTCATGCCCAGTCACTATCAGTGAAACCGACTAACTTGCATTCGTCCTCTTTGACATATTGAAGCCCACATTCTTTTGTTCCTTTCAAATATCGTAAAATTCTTTTTGCTGCAATCAAGTGATTGTTACTTGGATTTTGCATGAATCTTGAAAGTATACTTACTGCATGACAAATATCAGGCCTTGTATGAGTGAGAAAAATTAGCGAACCAACCAAGCTTCTAAATATTTTTCCATCCGTCTTCTTTGCGCCATCTTCTTGCTTTAATTTTTCATTTAGCATCATTGGTGTGTTAACTGGTTTGCAATCTGCCATGTGAAATTTTTTGAGAATGTCTTCAATGTATTTCTCTTGTGAAATGAAGATTTTGCCCTTTCCTTGTTTGACTTGCATGCCTAGAAAATACTTCATCAGACCGAGGTCCGTCATCTCAAAGTCCGTCATCATTCTTTCCTTAAATTCCTTAACAAGATTGTTGCTTGTACCGAAATAGATTAGATCGTCAACATATAGACATACAACTAGAAATTCTTCTCCTTGATTTTTCACATAAAGGGCAGGTTCATTCTTACTTCTTTGGAAACCATTTTGAATGAAGTAGTTATCTATCTTGCAATTCCATGCTCGGGGTGCCTGCTTTAGCCCATACAGCGCCTTTTGAAGCTTATAGACTTTATTTTCTTTTCCTCTTATCACAAAGCCTTCTGGCTGCTCAACATATACCTCTTCCTTAAGCTCGCCATTAAGAAAAGCAGACTTCACATCGAGTTGGAAAACTTTAAGCTCTAATTGCGCTGCCACTGCAAGAGCTGTTCTAATGGTTTCCATTCGAACTACTGGAGCAAATGTCTCATTAAAGTCAATTCCGGGCTGCTGCGAATATCCCTTTGCAACCAGCCGTGCTTTGTGTCTTATTATAGAACCATCTTCGCCATATTTTGTCTTATAAACCCATTTCAGGCCAATGACTTCTTTATCTTTTGGCAAGTCAACTAACTGCCATGTTTTATTTTTCTCAATGGCTGTTATTTCTTCTTTCATTGCTTCAATCCACACATCTTCTTTGCTTGCCTCTTCAAACAACTGCGGTTCACAAGAAAAAAGAACAACATTGCATGAGTCATAAATATCTTGTAAAGAACGCACCTTTCGAATAGGAGAGTCCAAGTCTTCATATTCATTTTCATCATTTGAGCCGTAACTAGGAGCAGTATCTACATGGATACTTTGCTGAGACCGGACAGGTTGTGAGCCATTATTTTGAGATCTTTTAGGCTTCATAGAATTTGATTTTTGGTAGCCATCATGATCCCACTGTCATGCTGCCATTTCATCAAAGACAACATCTCTTGAGACAATGAGTTGATCATTTTTGGGGTTTAATAGCCGATATCCCTTTGACTCTTCACTGTAACCAACAAAGACATATTTCTCTCCTTTCTTCTCAAATTTATCTTTGTTTGGGCTCTGGTTCAATGCATACGCTACACTTCCAAATACTTTCATGTGATCTACTTTGGGCTTTCTTTTATGCCAGGCTTCAAATGGTGTCATATTTCTAACAGCTTTAGTTGGCGAACGATTCAATATATAGACAGCCGTGTTAACAGCTTCAGCCCATAACTTCTTTGGCATGGATTTTCCTTCCAGCATACTTCGAGCCATTTCAACAATTGTTCGATTTTTCCTTTCTGCGACGCCGTTTTGCTGCGGTGTATATCGCACAGTAAGCTGTCTTGCAATCCCTTCTTTCTTGCAATGATCGAATTTTGGAGGAAGACATCTCAATATCTTCTCTACCACCTTCTTTTCTTGAATGTTATTTCCAAGGCATTGAATTTGATTTACAATTTCAGAGACTCTGGAGAAGAAATCTCTGATATTTTCAGATTCCTTCATTTGCAGGTTGTCAAAATCTCTCCATAAAGATTGAAGTTTAATGGAGATAACTTTGTCATTGGCTCGAAATTCTTTTTGCAAAACTTCCCATGCATCCTTTGCTTTTCTTTTATTGAAAATTCTTGGATAGATAGATTTACTCACTCCTTGTTTGATATACCGAAGTGCAGTTGCATCTTTCTTTTGATTTTCTTTGTACAACTTCTCTTGTGCAGCCGTCCATCTTGTAGAATCTCCATCTACAGGTGGCTCCGGATAATCTTTTTCGATGACATCCCATAAATCATGAGAGATGAAGAAGTCCATCATCTCACTGCTCCAATAATCATAATGCTCGCCTTCGAATATTGGCACTTCACTTGGAGAGTACTTGAACATTGTAGGGACTACTGCCATTGTTTTTTTGAGTGACTGATTAATGTTGTTGATATGGCTCTGATACCAAATTTGTTAGGCACAGCAGAGCAATATGTGGAGAGATAGATAAAAGATTTAATTTTTTTCTTTGATGCTTGATTGATTACATGAGATACATCTTGTCTTTTATAATATAATGCGTTCTCTGGAATATTCCAGATAATGCCTTTATCTAGATTTATCTAATTATGTCATATATAGGAATAAATTATTCCCTACATTAATACAAAAGCATATTTGTCAATGCATTTAATTGTTGCCTAATAAAATTACAAATTAACTTTTAACAAATTCAATAGGCCCCAATATGATGTCTGGCCCAATAGTGAATTCTGGACACATACCATTCTCTGACAGCATTTCTTTTCGGTCAGAGAGTAGCGCTACCAGTGCAAGATCTTTTGCATTTCCTATGTATGTCACCCTTACATCTAACTCTCAAATGCATGCATGTCAATGTTATATATTACATAGTACCAATTCTGATTGTGTTGATGAACTTGCAGCCTACAGTCAGAGTGGAACAGTAGCCCGGTTAAAATGAAAAAGGCGAAGAGAAGGCACAGTGGTTGGAGAATGAGACTTGTCTGCTGTATATTCTGACTTGGTTGTTTTTCATCTTTGCCTTTTTCAGATGCGTTTGTTTGTTCATAGATCATCATAATCTTATATGGTCTATGATGAGATGCTACCATAGAAACTATGTACAGACCAAGCTGATTTAAGCCCTTCAGCGTCAATATCCGGGCAGAAGATAGCAGTGGCATCTTTCGAGAAAAAATCAGGTGGTTGGGATGGGGAGATTGAGGACCTGAAGAAACATATTTGTGGTTGATGTAGAAAATCCATTAGATCGTACATTGGTTGTAACCAATGGGGGGTGGCCAACATAGGGAAGCGACGAGATCATCTTTTTTCACCGTAAAGATCGTGTTTTCTGACGAGTGTATAAGGCAGACATTAGCGATCTTGTCAACCCAGTCATAGATATGGTGACTCCTTATGGAATTCATGCCATGACTCCGACTGCCTTGGATGAAACCAAGGTAGCTGTTTCCTATTTTTGTCGAAATGTACATGTACAAATTTTGATTTTATACATGCACATTCTGAAAATGCATGTACAGAAACAAAAAATATGTAAAGTTTTTCAATGATACCTATTATTGAAATAAGTTTTGTATGGAGGCCCATTTTTAAAAAAATTATGAGTTTCAATTGATGTACCTATTTTTCTTTTTTGATAGGGTGGAGACTCGGTTGGAAAACAGTTTTATGAGGTGGCTTCTCCACATGAAGATGTGGGACTTTTTAGGGTGTCAGGAGCATTTCCGTCATTTTCCAAGGATGGCAAAAAGCTTGCATTTGTCGACAATGAATATAAGAGCATATGGCTAGCCGATGGCAATGATTTGCGCCTTGTTTACGAGGAATATTCCTGTAAATATATATTACTTAGTAACTATGGAGTAGATACACGATTGTGTGTTGAACAATCAAAGTTAGATTTCACAAGAGTGTAAATAACTCTGGAATTCTAATGGTCACAACATAATATTCCTCTTCGGTCTTCCTGTCTTTAATGTAGTCCTTTTTTAAGTTGCTGAAATATGTGTATTGTCTAGATGGAAGGGGATAAAATTTTCTCTCCAGTTTGGAATCAAAGCCCTGATATCGATATATTGTATATGTGCGTGGGACCTTCTTTCAAACCCAACTACGCGGTGACAATTTGCATGATCCCTAATGTGTCAACTGGCCACCAGAGACGTAAACCACTTACTGACAGAAAACATAATGATGCATTCCCATCTACCAATCCAGAAGGCAATTTACTTCAACTTTTTCTTCTTTATCCCAATGCTTCAAACCCTCGTATTCAAATTTCGGTTGCATAACTAAAAATTAACGAATCACCTAGTGAAGTTCAACAGACATATTGGTCCCCAACATACATAAGTCTATAACTAAACTATGCTCTTTATGTCTTCTAAGAAATTGCACCTCCTCCTCTATAATTTCGGTCCCCAAATGGAGACTGGATTGTATTTTCCACGTCCCGGGACAAACCCGACCATGCACTAGAATTTGACAATGATCTTGATCCTGGATACTTTGCCATCTTCCTTGTCAAATGGGACAATCCATCTATAATGGTAAGAGTATGGAAAGTGCAAATGATCTATCAAACCATGTGAATCACCCCTTCTTTAGTCCAGATGGAAGGAGCATTATCCTCACTATAGATCTTGCTGCTATTTCAGTTGACCCCATTTCTTTGCCACTGTTCCTGCACTCTGTGAGGACTTATGGAGATATATTCACCATTTATATTGACACCCTTGATATTTACAAGAACAAAAGAGTGCAAGAGTTCAAGCGTGTTACGCAAAATAGGTACGAAAACTCCATTGGTACTTGGACTAAATTCTCAACTTGGATGCCAAAGCAGCATGGAATCTATTTTTAGAGAGAACCCGCCAGTGTGACATGCCCTTACCGCGATGGTATGTCTACTAAAATAATTTGTGAATAGAATGAAGTCTAATTGGAATAAGAATGGTGCACTATCTGTTTATCATATTGTGCTTCTGTTTGTGTTTACCCTTTTGCAATACTTGTGAACTTGATCAATAGTTTGTGTTTTCAGCTTTCCTTCGTTGTGTGTAGATTTGTTGAATTCATGTATCATATAAGCACGCTGGTTAACGTAAACCAACATGCACAGTATGCCTACAGCAGCAGCCCTGAATAACTAAACATATATGATTCTCAGTTATATTTATCATTGTATTTTATGTTTATTGGAAAATGCAAGCTCTTTACTTTCTACGAAGCTTGGTACATCACATTTTGAACATTTTTATGTGATTTTGCAGTTTACTGCATTTTACTATGGTGAATGGTGAACTGGTTCGGGTACTGATCCACACTAATGTGATCAAATATATGAACTTCATAGGTGTTGATGGTAGCTTCGTGTACAAAGAAGGAAAGGTAATATAATAATGCCATTGAATTTAGTTTAGTTGTTTGTTATAAACTACTGAATCAGTTTACAGATATATAGTGTACTCGCAAAAGATGTGAAAGCATTTAATTCAGTAATGATGGGATTGTTTGAAAAGAGGTAAGTAAGAAAGTTCTTTGTATACATACAAGACTAAGAAGAGAATGATCCTAAAACACACGGGGGATTTGATCTCAATACAATTACCATATGAGAATTAATTTTGTGGGTACCTACTATTTTATTAGTTTTTTTACTTGAATTATACGCAACTTATTTCTATTTGGTAGAAGTTTAAAGTGTAATGGTGCAATATTTATGAGTTAGAAGAAAGTACGATTGAGTTTACTGGCCATGCATTAGCACTGCATAGAGATGATAAGTACTTGGATCAACCTGTAGTTGAAACTAAACATAACAAAGGTATTTGTAATGTTACATGCACTCATAAATTATCCATTGAAAACTCAGCATTGAATTGCAGTCATCATGTGCAAACATCACTTATGAATGCTAGCACCGCCTGGTTCTTATAAGCATGCTTTACATGCAAAATAATTAAAAACTATGATTGTGGGTAAACTTAATTCATTGCATGTTAAATAAAAACCAACTACATTAATATCATCCATTAAGTGAATTTTTTAAGTGTTAAAAATTAAAATACCTGCTATGATTCAATATTAATAATTAGATACCTGTTATCATAAATCTACTAATGTCCTTGTTTTTTGCTCTCTAAGATCTGGAAGGCGCACCGAAAAGACATGTACAAGGAATTATTGATAATCAAGCAATGAACAAGGCTTTAATTATTATATATGTTGTCATATTTTATTAGTACTATTTGTATAAACTTGTTTGTGAATGTTTATGGTATGTGACATATTTTTAAAAACTACAATCGAACTGATTATGAATATTAAATTTGATTATGTGATTAGTGTGTTTTTTAAATTATTTGAATATGATAATGATATGATTGCTTGTTTGTTTGTATATGTTAATTATGTGGTTTAATTATTGGTTTGAATATGAAAATCATGTGATTGATCACTTATTTTATTATAGATATTATGTAAGCGGTTATTGGAAATGGTACAAGTTATTAATCGCAAGTAATAACATTAAAATATGTTGTTAAACAACCAATAACTTTTAGCAGCGTTTTAAAAATGCTACAGAAATGAATGTAAAGTAATATAAAAAATTATATAGTTGCATATACAACGCTACAAAAATACTTTAGTTGCATGTTAAAAATGCTACAATATGGTGATTTTTGGTAGCGTTTAGTACAACGCGACAAAAAAAAATTCATACTTTTAGTTGCATGTCATATCGCAGTGTTCTCTAAAATGCTGCTACAAGTCATGGTAGCGTTTTTTCAACGCTACCAAAAGTATTTTCTGGTGTAATGTATTGAAGGATCATTTTGTTGTAGCGGAAATTCAATTCATTAGAAGGAAATACACATGATCGATTGTGTATGTGTGTGTGTGTGTGTGTGTGTGTGTGTGTGTATATATATATATATATATTTATGATTAGATAATGCTTAAAAGACTATTATTTTCTTAGTCAAATTTCATTAGCATGATTTTTTTTATAGCTATATATAGTTTGACATTTATTAAAGATCTATAAAAAGCAAAGTTGCATGTTATTTGGGTTTATCTTTCATGTAAGATCAGAATAAAACTCCAATAGAGTTAATTAAGTTGAACCATATAATCAAATAGTCTCCAAGAATATCATCAAATGCAACAAATTTGAATAAAAAAATATGAAACAAAACTATGGTGGAAATCAAGCTAACGTTGAAGGTAAGCATCAATGATATCATCAAAATTATAAAAAAATAACTATTAATATAATGGCTTGATTCACCTGAAGATCAATGAGTAATAAAATTTTCTATTCCAATCATTGGATTGATTGAATTGAAATCTAAGAGATTTGTATATTGAAATCTTTTATTGATAAAATATTCTTTTGGAAGCAGTCAACAAATAAATAAAAATCAATGAGAGAAAAAAAATATGAGTTTTTGTTCTTATTTAATTCTTTTTTTAAACTTGGTTAATACAACACCATATAAGTCTATGGAGAGTCGCGAACTCCCGACTTCTTACTCGGTAGGTACACACCTTACCACAATGTCACACTATCTTGTCTTGCTTATTTAAATCTCTAAAAGAGATTTTTCTTATTTTTCTAAACTTGAGAAAAACTTCATTGAATTTACAATCTCCAGAAGAGATAAAAGGATTTATGTCCATGATTATTTACTCTTTGCATTATTATTACATATTAATGACATAGGTAAGTAAAAATACTGAATTAGTTTGGTTTTATTTACTTATTTTGCTAAGTTGTAAATACTGGAAGATTTGTTAATTTATGTGCATTTAGCATTGATTACATTAAATAAATATAACGATACACTTTATATTTAATCTGTTGTCACCCAAATCAAGGAAAAATCACTTAAAAATTTAGTTATTTATATCTGTCATCTTTTGAATTAATATTATAAAAAAACCTGATTTTTTCTTTGATGTTTTTTGTACACCTAATATAACTTAAACTGGAAGTTTAAGTTAGTACTATAAAAACTTAGTAAACTTGAATTTTACGACTCACGTTATGTTATAAAACCTGAAGTTTTAATAAATTATTTTTGTGTGCATATGTTTAGCTATATACTTAGAGAAATACATTTTAATATTCTTCGAAAGAGATAACTCATATGCAATACTATGTATGTTTATGGATGTGTCAGTTTATATATTAATCTATTGAAGAGATGTTTTGAAGTTGTATTATTACATTTGTAATGAAATATCCAACATTCTAGAAGATATGTTATAGAAAATTTATTTTTATTGAATTGCCTGAAGAGATATGCAACACTCTAGAAGTGATGTTTATAATGTATCCTTAAAAGTGATATTATATCTTCATATAGCACTATAAAAGAATTGTTGTGAAATGTTTTCGCATATGATACAACACTTTAAAAAGAGATATGACAACAAATAATTCAAAGAATTTGTAAACAATTAACTGTGGGTACAAAATACATTTACAAAATTCAGTCTATCATTATTGTGGACCCGTAGCTCCGTTCGATAATTTTAAGAGCAAGTAGTGACCAATGATCTATTAATTTTTAAAAATATTCTATGAATTCCATATCATATGCTTAACTTTTTCTTGAAGAAATATCTATAAATGTTTTCTTGAAGAGATCAGAATATATCATATCATACTTCTGTAAAAGCTATAAATATCTTCTTGAAAATATTTGTATGTACAACTAGCTTATTTTTATAAAATGCTAAGTGTTTGGAAGATGCTCTTACTTTGTTATAAGTATATTACTTTTCTTAATTCATTGATAAGTTATCATACTTAATGTTCAAAAGTTATATTTGTGGTATAATGGAAGAATAAAATTTAACAAATTAAAGTTGTTTATATATTTCATTTGAACTAGAAGTTCAATAAAGTTCCAAACCGGATGTTTTGAACATTATCATGCAGTTTCAAAAGATTCACATTAACATTGAAATTAATAGTTTGGTTTCCAGTAATAGTTTGTTCTGAAAATCACCGACTCAAGCGAGAAAGAATATGTGTATTTATAATATATTTGTAATACGTGGACAAGCACACACACACACACAGATATATATATATATATATATATATATGCGTGTGTGTGTGTATGTATGTATGTAAATATTCAACTAACGACCTGAATTTTGTTATAAGCTCATCTGATATATTGTGCATAATATTATTTAGTAATTCAAAAAGTCGATCTATATATGTTAGACCAAAATCTGGGCCTAACATCTAAATATGGTGTGAAGACCTCACAGTCACTAATCTCTGATCACAGAATGCAGATAAAGCAGTAAAAACAGGGAACATACAAGGTTTTTATAGTGGTTCGGCTCAAACCAAGCCAACGTCCACTTTATATTTTCTTAGATCTTGAGAAATTACAATTACAATGCCGTCTCACAATTTGTGAGAGCCATTTATACACAATAACCTTGTGTTATCATGAAGAAGAAGAGAAAAGAGAAGTGATTTTATACACGAAATCCTCATGTTAGACTGATTTGAGGAGCACATAAAGTCCTTGCGTACTTGGCGATGGAGTCCGGGAGGTTTTAGTGACAATAAGCCAAGAGAATCCTCGAAAATTCTTTTAAATGGTGTATTTATAGCCATTTCCTGATAGCGATTCAAGAGACACGTGGCACGCATCCCAAGAATCTCGAAATATGGTGGAAAATGTCCAGAACTCCTCTCCAGGTCGTTCCACGACAAGTGTAATGAGATCTGAATTGACAGGAGCAAGAATAGCCATAAGAATAGGTCAATAAATGAGCAGAAATGGGTCCAGTCCAGGTGGTTCGTGATGCCCTCTTGCGACCCGTACTGACGAGCAGGAGTGAGGAACTGGTGGCCGGGTCGTGGTCTAGGGGTGTACCACGAGCGGGTCGTGACCCCTATGCCCACCACGAGCCGGGTGAGGGGGCGAGCCAGGTTGCATCACGAGCCGAGACGATCGAGCCAGGCCCCTATTCACGAACTGGAGTTGCTCTTCTACGCACTTCACGGAAATGAGCATAACTTCCAAATCGTAAGTCCGTTTTAGCCAAACGAAATCTCTACTTGAAGCTAATTTAGTGAGCTACAAGAGTTACTGAGCAAAGCCTCATAACTAACGTTTTCGGGCCCAAAAGATGTTGTCTGATAGAAGTTTCGGGCCATTCTTTGTTTGTGATGCGACTTCAACCAAATCGCTTCATGTCTTCTGACGATATTCTCAATACTTGAACGTAATGTTAACCAAAGATTTCATGTGTGACAGCGTTTATCAAAAAGTGTGTCAACAAGTTTACCCCCAGAACATATCTTGCTGGTTAAAGCAAGATGTGTTCTGGATAATCCGAGAAATCCATATCTGTATAGAGATAAAGGTAGAACAAATGTGCCACATCCTTGCAAAGGTGTAACGACCCGCATTGTACGTGTTGGAGGGTTGTAGAATATTCATTTCGTTTACATACGAAGTCGTATGGTCGTGTAACTTTGGGGAATGACTATTGGGGTCATTTCCCATGTTCACAATTTTTGCCAACTTTTAAATGACCGTTTTGCCCCTAGAAAATCTTGTTTTGCCTATAACTTTTGATTGGTAAGAAGTTTTGACCTGAGACCACTTCCATTGGATTCAGATGATGGTTTAACTTTCTATAGAGTAGTCACATTAGCCAAACAGACTCACCGTTTGGGAGATATGGCTGAAGCAAGGTTTGGAAGGTGAAAAACAGCTTAACCGAGCCTAATTAGGGTGATTAGCAGCTATGCCCATAACCCATTTCGGGATTAGGGTTATAGGTAGGCTGATAGGGTTTGGGAAATTAGGTTTTATCATTTTTCTAGCTGCCACTTTCATCCTTTGAACCCTAATGATGGCCTACACCTTCTAAATCACTCCCAATCACTTTTTAATCAATTATTAGCCAAATCTACTTAAATCAAGGAAGATTAATATCAAATCAGAGTTGGAGCTGCTATGTTGCATTGGAACCCGCGCAAAAACATTAGAATTTCAGATCTAAGATTTTATTTGTGGCTAAGGTGAGTGATTTGCACATTTTTACACTAATTACGGTTAATTAGGGGTGATTAGTTTTAATTAACAAAATTATGCACGTTAAAAATCCGGAAAATATGTAGAAATTCTTAGATAATATTTTATGCCTCTGTTAGAAATTTGGGTTAATTTGGACGTGTTTTGCTAATCCTTTGATTAAACATGATTAAGGAGGATTAAAGGGAAAAACGTGGGTTTTGGGTATGTTTGATCCATATTACATGTTAGATTGATGTTTTGGTGTTTATGGTCGATTTATTTCTATTACTGGTTGGAATGTTTTGTGGTTGCTTAGTGAAGTTAAATTGGTCGAAAACGTCGCTGTATGGTGTAAATAGCTTGTTGGAAATGGCGCAGGAATCCAGATCAGATCGGATCAGTGGAAGAGGACCAGGTTGGGTCGTGTAGCCTACCCACGAGTCGCCTCATGTATCTGAACCAAAGCTTGCACCATGAAGCATCCTCTCCAAACCCACGAGCCGATGTACTACCGAGCCGCCTGGATGAAGCTGCCATGAACCGCCCCCTCCGATCAGATGCTTGGAGAAGCCACGAAATGGTGGAAGAATGCACCCGATCCGAACCGGATCGGTGACCACGAACCGAACTGGTGCCACGAGCTGACCCGAACCCAGTGAGGCACCACGACCCGAACCGCTTGGTGTCCACGAACCAGAGCTACTCGCGAACCAATGCAAGACACGAACCTATATGATGATCATGAACCGAATGGAGATTGAACTGGGATGAGGATGACCAAAATCCGACATGCAAAGGTAGTCCAAATAGGAAGTAGAACTCATGATCCAGATGGGAACCAACGAGTTAACTTCATGAATTGGACTTTGCTGCGGGACGTGTGCAAAGGGGTTATCGATGTCTATAGCTTTGACTCACCACTGAGAGACGGATTAGCGGCTATGGACCAGTGCAGTGGAGTTGTTATGACTCCATGGGGCAGAGTGATCGTAGCAGGGCTATGAGCCAGTGCAGTGGAGTTGTCATGACTCCATGGGGACAGAGTGGACATAGCAAAGTATTAGTGGCTATGGATCAGTGCAGTGGTAGATATCGTATACTTTATGCACTGAGTAAGAGATGTAAGGATGATTGCTATGTTTGATGTTTGCTATCACCATGACATGCACACCCCCTCCCCGTTATTTTCACACCATGTGTTAGTGTCACCTTAGAGTATTGTACATCCTGTTATGCTAACTCTTTGGTTGTAGGTCCAGGTTCAGGTATGGTTATGTATACCTGTTATTGTTTTGTTTTGCTGCTTATCACTCATACCAGACTTTTGTCTAACCTAGTGTTTTATGTCTCTTCTTATTACTCTGGTTGCTCCTAAACGAGAAGACTAGAGATAGGTTAGCTTGTTAGGTCCGGAGACGAGCATGAGGCTTCCACGTACTATTTACATATATTCTCCCTGTGTTGTTGCTGGTCACTACTTTGGGCATTAGCAGTGTACTTTTTTATTTTTGCTTTAGAGACAGTATTTTGAAGTTGTAATAATGGTTTGGATCATAAGTTGTATTTTGGATTTCGTTGCTATGATTAGTTAGTTCTCAGCTTATGCATTGTCTTGCTTGTTTTATGTCAAGTTATGTTGCAATTATATTTTATTCCATATGCTGTGAGATATACTACAGGTTCTTTGATGACTCATAGTTCTAAACCCTTTTCTTTGACGACCGTCTCGTGCTGCTCGGGCATCGGCACAGCGCATTTCGGAGAAATGTCGGCTGGCACGGGGCGGGCCATCACAAAAGGCCAAAGCTTCTAGACATAATCCATGCCAAGAAGTTCAAATCGAGTATATTCCATACCCGATTTCTTTTGTCACATCCTGACAAGACTGTTTGCAGTTCCTTAAGTTTAATCCATAGTTAAGATTCCAACATGAGTATAAACCATACTCAAGTTACCAATCTGAGTATCATCCATACTCATATTCAGAGAAAGCTATGCTTGCCACAACCTGACAAGATAGTCCGACTCTAGGCATAATCCACACCTAGTGTTCGAAGATAAGTGTAATCCATACTTTAACCGAGATTGAGGATCTTACCACATCCTGACAAGATACTTAAATTCACCAAACATAATCCATGCTTGGAAAGTCCTTCCTTATTAATTCAAAATGCAAAACCAAAGCAAATCCTGATTGGTTTGACATCAAGTCCAGAGCTCGCTTTGGGGCTACGTCCTAACCCCGTATGTGTGTACTCCGATTCAACCAATTGGAAAACCTAATGAAAACAAAATCAAATCTTAAAGCCAAAGAAATGAAGAAAATGAAAGCTGATCTCATCCAGATCAATTGAACATGATCCCGCGAGAGCTCGATCCAGGACCATTTCCACTCCTTGGAGTAGGAGGTGGGAACGCGGGTGCATGCACCGTAGGTTGTTTCATCTTACTCAGGTAGCTCTCCACATCTAACCCGCTCCTCAATCTGATCACGAAGATGTCTGCAGTCATCTGTGCCATGTCCATCCATATCATGGAATATGCAATGTTTTCCAGAATTGCGTTCTCTTTTTGATGGATCCCTCTTGGGAGGTTAGGGTAAGAGACAACACCGTTTGTGTCCATGTAAATGTCAGTTAGCGTTGAATTGAATTCAGTGTACTTTTCATATCTAGGCTCTCTCCGGGGATGAGTGTTGCGGTCATTCTTGATAGCAGCTTTTCCTTTGTTGTTTCCACAATCAGACGGTCCTCCGTCCTTATGCATGTTAACATCGATAACTTTCTTCTCGGAAGATGTATCTTCTTCCCGTAGAAATCTATCTACTTTAATGTAGAATTCGACGAAATTTCACGGTGGATCTCGGTACAAAGATTTTTTTGAATTCTGAGTTATCCAAGACACCGGATACCGCTGCCATCAGTACCATCGATGGTTCAGAACGACCAACTGACGCTGCTACAACGTTGAATCTTTCCAGAAATGAGCGTAGAGTTTCTATGGGCCTCTGCTTGATTGTGGTGAGCGACATTACGTTTTTGGGTCGAGCGATGTAGACATGAAATTGCTCAAAAAAGCGAGTGACCAACATGTTCCAGCTGTTGATTAATTCCGTTTCTAGTTGCCGAATCCACATAGTGGCTATATCAGTCAAAAAGTGGGGAAATCATTTCGCCATGACGTTTTACGACGCCAATTGAACTTCCATATGTCGTTTGTAGCGCAGTGATGGTAGGGTCTGTCCCGCCGTTATTTAGCTCCAGAACTGGAAGTTTGAAATCCGTAGGATTGCGGGAATTCATGATTTCTTGTATGAATGGATTGTGATTGATGTCATCCACATCATTCAGATAAGTGCGGCCTCTCGAGAGGCGTTGAATGAGATTGGCGAGCCGATCGCTTTCAAAAAGTTGTTGCAGATTGCCTGAATCAGAGTTAGAGCCCCCAGCAGTGAATGCAAGAAAAGATGGAAGTTGTTGGTGAGCCATTGGGAACAGGTCGTAAGGAATGGTTCGTGCACCATGGCGGTCGCGGGTCGTGGATCGCGGTTCGAGGGGGTGACCCGACCCGGTCGTGGGCCCCCATCATGAGTTGGATACTGTTAAGGAGCGGGAGTTTGCGATCCAGTGTTCGTCTGAACTGGAGTCGAAGTCGGTCGAGCCTGACCATTTCCAAGAGGGGGTTGCCCCCGAGTTCATGTGATGCACGAGCCGCTTCTGTGACCTCATTTCCAATGCGTTGATCGTTGCTCAACCTTCCATAAATCCGAGCGAAGAATCCATCGATCATCTCCTGTTGTTTCTGAGAAGGTCATCTTGCCTTGCATCTGGGTTCTCAATTCAGCGAGAATGCCATCCATCTCTTCTCTAGTCAAGTATGCTGATGGGTTTTCGTGAGAGGAATCCTCCTGGCTTGCTTCGTTTCTCGTGCCTTCGGCGTCAGCACCGTCAGTACGGGAGAAAGTTCCATCCTTTTTTTTCTTTTAACCATTGATCTAATAGCCAAGCAAATTGATTCCTTTAGAGATAGAAATTGAAGTAGTATCGTGTGCCCCCCTTCTTGATGCATCAAAATGTTAGACCAAAATCTGGGCCTAACACCCAAATGCAGTATGAAGACCTCACAGTTACTAATCTCATATCAAAGAATGCATATAAAGCAGTAAAAATGGGGAACACATGAGGTTTTTACAGTGGTTCGGCTCAAGCCAAGCCTATATACACTTTATATTTTCTTAGATGTTAAGAAATTACAATTACAATTACAATGCCGTCTCACAATCCGTGAGAGTCGTTTATACACAATAACCTTGTGTTATCATGAAGAAGAAGAGAAAGGGAAGTGATTTTATACACGAAATCCTCGTGTTAGACTGATTTGAGGAGTACACAAATAGAGTACTTATAGCCATTTCATGATAGTGGTTCGTGAGACACGTGGCACACATCCCAAGGATCTCAAAATGTGGTGGAAAACTTCCAGAAATCCTCTCCAAGTCATCCCAGATCCTCTCCAAGTCATCCCAGAACATGTGTAATGAGATCCGGGTTGATAGGAGCAAGAACAGCCATAAGGATAGGTCAATACATAAGAGAAATAAGTCCAGTCCAGGTGGTTCGTGATGCCCACTTGCGACCCGGAGCGACGGGCAAGAGTGAGGAACTAGTGGTCGGGTTGTGGTCTAAGGGTGTACCATAAGCAAGTCGTGAACCCAATGCCCACCACGAGCCAGGTTGCATCACGAGCCGAGACGATCGAGTCGGGCCCCTGTTCACGAACCAGAGTTGATCTTTTATGCGCGTTCATGGAAACAGACATAACTTCCATACTGTAATTCCGTTTTAGCCAAATGAAAGCTCTACTTGAAGCTAATTTAGTGGGCTACAATAATTATCGAGCAAAGCTCCATAAATGACGTTTTCGGGCCCAAAAGAGGTCGTCCGATAGGAGTTTCGGGCCATTCTTTGTTTGTGATGTGACTTCAATCAAATCGCTTCATGTCTTCTGACGATGTTCTCAATACTTGAACATAATGCTAACTAGATATTTCATGCGTGACAGCTTTTACCAAAAAGTGTGTCAACAAGTTTATCCCTCCAGAACATATCTTGCTGGTTGAAGGAAGAAGTTATCTGGATAATCCGAGAAATCCATATTTGTATAGAGATAGAGTTAGAACAAATGTGCCACATCCTGGCAAAGGCCAAACCTTCTAGACATTATCCATGCCAAGAAGTTCAAACCGAGTATATTCCATACCCGATTTCTTTTGTTACATCCTGACAAGACCGTTTGTTGTCCCTTAAATATAATCCATACTTAAGATTCTAAAGTGAGTATAAACCATACTCGAGTTACCAATCTGAGCATCATCCATACTCATGTCCAGAAAAAGCTATACTTGCCACAATCTGGCAAGACAGTCCAACTCTACGCGTAATCCACACCTAGTGTTTCAAGATAAGTATAAGCCATAAGTTAACCAAGATTGAGGATCTTGCCACATCCTGACAAGATACTTAAATTCACCAAACATAATCCATTCTTGGAAAGTCCTTCCTTATTCAATTCAAAATGCGAAACCAAAGCAAATCCTGATTGGTTCGACATCGAGTCCAGAGCACGCTTTGAAGCTACGTCCCAGCCCTGTACGTGTGTACTCCAATTCAACCAATCGGAAAACCTAACAAAAACAAAAGCAAATCTTAAAGCCTAAGAAATGAAGAAAATGAAAGTTGATCTCATCCAGATCAGTTGATGATGATCCTGCGAGAGCTCGGTCTGGGACACTTTCCACTCCTTGGAGTAGGAGGCGGCAATGCGTATCCCTGCGTCGTAGGTTGTTTCACATACTCGGGTAGCTCTCCATGTCTAACCCGCTCCTCAATCGGATTACGAAGATGTCTGTATTCATTCGTGTCATGTCCATCCATATCATAGAATATGCAATGTTTTCAAGAATCGCGTTCTCTTAGTGATGGCTCCCTCTTGGGAGGTTTTGGGTAGGAGACAACACCGTTTGTGTCCATGTAAATGTCAGTTAGCGTTGAATTGAGTTCAGTATACTTTTCATATCTGGGCCCTCTCAAGGGCTAAGTGTTGCGGTCATTCTTGACAGCAGCTTTTCCTTTGTCTTTTCCACAATTAGACGGTCCTCCGTCCTTAAGCATGTTAACATCGAGAACTTTCTTCTCGGAAGTTGCATCTTCTTCCCATAGAAACCTATCTGCTTCAATGTAGAATTCGCCAAGATTTCGCGTTGGATCTCTGTAACAACCCAGATTTCGACGGACCGATTTTCTTTTCAAAAATTCAATCCACCAAAACCCGAGTTGGTTGCTCTGGTATCCTGCAGAAAAAGACAGAGAAAAGAGATAAGTCAGAGTTCGGAAAACACCTCACAGCGGAAGGAGTAAAATATAATATATTTAAAACATAGCTTTACCTTAATCACAATACTGCTAAATCAGTATTCCCAAAGCTATAAGTCTCTGTCTAACCTACGAATGTTATGAGGAGGGGGTCAGAACAAAAGTTCTGTGTGAATGAATGTAAACTACACTTCTTGAATAATCCTACATATACCATTCAATTACACTTTCTTATTTATTAGGTTATACGTGTTATTAGCACTCAAAGCTTACACACACGTCACACCCATCTACCCCCTAGTAGATTAACTTAATATAGTGTATATGTATCTACCCCCAAACTGAGGTACACCCCATGATATCCCACTCACACGGTCTCCTCCGTATCGCCACAGTAATATGCGTAGTCCCTCATCCTATGCCATAGTAACGTACAACGCTACATCCGCGTAGAACCACTATCGCTGTGCTACGTAAGCGTACTGACTGCTATCCTTGAACTATTCGATCGAGTTTGGTTCCATCACCGAATAATGCCCTCTAGTCTACGATACACCACCCAGAGCAGACATGGTTGTACCTAGACTTTCCCACGTACGTATCATCAATCGTACTCGATGTTTCTACTGCACATAACCTCTACTTGTGCACCCAAGTTCCGTGGCAGTGCTACACTAGAAAACACGGAACTCGGTCGGGAGCTTTTCTATATCTGTACGGGCCCGCCTCTAAGAGTATCCAATGTACAGATCTCCCTCGGGTCTGGTTTTTCTATGGTGGCTATGGCCCCATCTCAGCCCCTCCCTCAACTGGTAAAGACCACACGAGCTAAGCGACCACCCCTAACAAGAAAACAATCTAAACATCCATGTGGGGTATCCCCGCACCCGTCCCTTGATAGCAAAGGTTAACGATCTCTAGGGGTTAGCTCTTGTCTTTTCGCATTCCTTAGGCTGCTGGTGATAGGCGTTTGACAATCTTGCTATCGTTTGGTATTGACCCTCCACCTCCGCCGGAGGCAATCGCCGAACCACCCTTAATGCCACCGCATACAACATTCTGACTGCCCCCTACTTGTGCAGTCAAGGCCCACCCACCTGGTAGTTCCGTGCAGACCCAACCTCTGTAATCCTAGCCCGAAGCTAAACCACTACAGAGGACTACCAGAAGCACCTTTAACGTTTCAGGAAGCTGCGTGCTTCCCCTTCCAGCCCGTTGGAGCCGCCAAAATAGCGAACGTGCGCTCTTCTCGTGCCTTATGACACCATCATGATCTATCTCGTTGGGTTATTCATCCTACAACGTACGGACTGCTTCAAGCGCCTTAGTTTTATATGTCATTAGACTCTAAGTCTAACCATTTATTTCATGCTTGTGCCACCTCGTCAACTTCTCATCTAACTTGGTTTTTCACATTATCTTTTTTTCGTATACACCAAGTTACCCTTGCTTATTAATTCAATTTACACTTAACCCACTTAAGTCCATTAATAAGCCCACAACATGTAATTTTCCAATTTAATGAATTATTCCCTTTTTGGGTTACAACAACATGTTATACTTAATTCATAGTTAAGTATGCCTTATCCCACATACATACTGATTAGGAGAATAACCCTCTAAACACCAGCCCCGAAGACCGAAATCAACATCAGACAGGCACCCAGAGAATTACTCAACCCAACCAACATATATGATTTTAATTTACTTCTTTTCCACTCATATAACTTATATCATTTTCAATTTCACATTTCTTCTTTCCAAACCACTTAATTTAAGTATATCTTTACATATAAGTTATCTCGTCTTCCTTATCGTTTCTTATAACTTATCTTGTCCCATAAGTTATAATTTCCCTTTATTATCCTTTCTTGCCTTATTCAAGTTTATTCATAATAGGTTATTTATCATTCCCCATTTCTTGTCATAAAATTTAGATTTGACTTATTTCATAGTATAAGTCGTCCTACCCTTCAAGTCTTGTATTACATCTTAAGTCTTAACCTTCCTTTGTCCTTATGACAAGTTTGCCTATTATTCAATTTTACATCACCGAAACTCAAGTTTATAATAGGTAATTATCATTCCCCCATTACGGTGTCATTAATTTTAGATTTGACTTAACCCTTCCTTTTACTTAACCCGTTACTTAAACTTTTCCCAATTCAATTAGTTTATGATACCGTTACGGGTCCCATTTGGTTAAGCATATCTAAATTCTGTTTCACATGTCACACGTGTCCCACTTAACCCCCTTTTATTACAGTTTCCAAGTCTTACACAGTTTTACTACGGTTAAGTCTATCTTGGTTATGTCTTACATCACATGTCTCACAACGGTTAAGTCCACATTAGTTATGATTTACATGTCATTTATATCACCCACTTAACCCTCTAACCATACCCATGTCACCCACATGTCTTATTATGGTTAGTATTTCTTAATTTATTTATAATGCCGTAACGATGCATGACCTCTCACATTAGACGTCCGTTCGGGGCTGCTGGATTAGCCGGGCTGTTCTGGGCAGTCTTACACCACAAACGCACCTAACCTCGTGTCATAAACCGTTACGCCTCTAGTTCTTGCCGTTGACCTCTCACATTAGACGTCCTCTTGTGGTTTCTGGATTTGCCAGGCGGTTATGGGCAGTCTTACACCACAAACGTGTCTAACCTCATGTCATAGGCGTTCATTAACAATCGTCTTTCACCCAAACCCCAAATTCATGTCATATGTTCCAAATTCAACTTAATTACATTTCATTTTTATTCCTATTTCCAATTTGTCATTCACTACACAAATTACATAATAGTTATCCAATTTTCATATTACCCAAATTATCCAATTATAGCCAAATTCACCAATTCCATGTTATTCATACCCAAACATGCCAATTTCCAATATCCAATTGTACCCCGTTTCATATAATCAATATTTTCCCAATATATATATATATCCCAACATTCCCACGTTCATACATATAATCTAATTCACCCTCTAGGATTACTTCTCAAGTTACAAATAAATTTCACCAATCCATGTTATCCAATTACATGTAGTTAATATTGAATTATACCAATTCCATATCCAATGACAATTATGTCAAACTTACATAAATTTAACATTATAGATTATATTCCTCAACTGCATAAAATAGATTATGCCCAATATATGCAATAACAATTGTTATGCCACAAACACCGAAATTACAGACTATATTCCAATATCCCCATGTTCCAATCGTGCGTATTGTATAATAAGATTTCGTCTAGGTTCGAGATAACCTAGATCCAAAAATAAAAAGGGGAAAGGATAAAAGGAGAGAACTCAAACATAGGCATAAATAAAATAACAGATCTTATTAAATTAACATCGTACTCATTATGGGGAATGGTAAACGATAGAAGCAACATTATACAACAAATATAGTTCAAATCCACTCACTTTGACTGGATTAGAGAAATAAGCGATTTGTTGTTGATGTAGAAAGCTGATGTAATATTCTTATTTGATTATTGGTGAAGGGCATGAATTGTTGATGAAGAACTTTGCTTCTTGATTTGATTAAACTCCAAAGTTGATGAAGAACTTGCAAATTAATTTAGGGTTTTGAGGCGGCGACCATGTTTGGTTGAAGTTTAGCCGCATGGAAGCATCAGAAGGAATTGTTTATGAATTAGGTTAGGTCTATGCACTATTTTATAGGTGTAGAGAGTGTTTTAGAGCCATTAGATCGCCCTAGAAGCCATCCGGTCCGTCCAGCACTTCAAAAATCGTCACTGCCCAGATCTGGAAAAATCAGGGGGAGGTCGACCCTAAGGTCGACCCCCAGGTCGATCTCCCTTGGTAGGTCGACCCCCAGGTCGACCCCTAGGTCGACCTCTCTGCGTAGGTCGACCCCTAGGTCAACCGCCAGGTCGACCTGCCTGGGTATTTTCCTATGGAAATTCTGAATTTTTGATGAATCTTCCGAAGGCCATAACTCCTTCATGCGGAGTCCGATTTTCGAAAACTTTGATTCTATTCCAAGCAGAATTCCGAGACGAACGCAATGGTGATGCTCGTTTTACTTAATTCCTGATATTTAAATTAAGTATCCTTATTTTATTATCTTCTCCGTTACATACACTGCCATTGAATTAATCTTTCCTTCTCTTTCATGTTAAGTAATTTTCATTGTACATCACCATTATTAACCTATCTATGCATATATATACATTTTTAATTATATCAAAAATGTGGGGTGTTACATTCTCCGACCATTAAAGAAATTCGTCCCCGAAATTCGATAAGAGCAAAATAGATAATCCCTCGCAACATCCATCCATCAAATGTGCATCCAATTGTTGCAAACATTGTGCACATGTGCAAAGTGAGATACATCATAGTAAAGTATGTATGCCTAATTTGGATCCACATATATGTATGCAAATCTTAAAAACTCTTTTAAAACATGATGTTGACATCCTAAATATGCTTGCAGTTCTATATGAATGCAATATTTTTGAAAAATCAAAACATTTTTCATCCAAATTTTCCTACAATCTTATAGAGTAAGAGAATAGTTCATCCAATTTTTGCATCCAAAATTGTAACACCCCACGCCCGCTATGGTCACTCACTAAGGGAATGCCATAACATCGGTGGAGTATTTTAGTGAATATAGAACAGAAAAATTACACCAAGACAGATATAAGTAGTACTTGAAATTTAAAACATCATCTCATAACAGCGGAAATAAACATGTCTGGTTACATCATAAAACCATGATAAAAGTCAAGTACAATATCCGTCAAAATAAAGAAGTACATAATCCCACTCTCTCATACAATAGCCATGACAAAAGAAAAGATAACTGGATAACTGGAGCTTTACATCTATCCAAGCTCCTCAAGACTGGAACAGCAATCCGATCAAGCTCTACTACTGCTTGGATCCACCGTAGGACCTGAGGGTTGGGAAAAAGATAAAAACAACGGGGTCAGACATAAGTCTGAGTGAGTCCTATAACTTTAACAATACAATCATTAAAGTAACCAGAGAAGACATAAACTTGACCTACGGTAAAATATGGGGATGAATGGCTACACTAAGCAGCTTGGTAGACTTAGGATAAACTAAGATAACCGTCAGGACGCATCTACCCACCCAAGGATAATTACTAACTGCACCACACCAGTCTTTCCTACTTAAAGGTTGATCCCTCCAAGGACTTAGAAAATTTCCCCAGTAGTTTCATGTACTCCTAGCCCACTACATAGGTGCCGTCTGCCCCTATTTCCACTAGGTGTACTCAGTAATTCTTACCCAGTAGTTTCGTGTACCCCTACATAGGTGCCGTCTGCCCCTATCTTCATTAGGTGTACCCACTACTCCCCATCGATCGGCTCCCTACCGTAGATACCCGTGCTGGTCCCACAGTGGGGTGTATCACTCCCCTAATGTGGCTACCCAATACTAACGGTGCACGGCTTTATATCTACACGATGCAACAACGGCTTATCTACCAGCCCGGGCCCACACACGCATATGAAGCCCGTTGGACTTGCGTTGCCACCGCTAACCCGTTTTGGCCTCTTATAATCAAGCCCAATATGCGTGTCCCGTCACTCGACATGGGTCGAGCCCACAAAGATACGTTTGGGATATTGGTTGAAATGGGCCCCCAACAAGCTACCCACCTAAGCTTGTCATATATCTAGTGTATCCCACTTAACCCTTTAATCATGTTTAATTACATGTTTCCACTTGGTTAAGTATTCTAATCGTATTTTCTATTGCCACCCAAGGCAACCCACTAGATTCCACATGCCACCCAAGGCACCCACAAAATTTCCTCATGCCACCCAAGGCACCCACTTAACCCCTCATGTCCCACTACATGCTATTATGGTTAAGTGTTTCTTAATTAATTAAGACCGTGATCTCCCATAAAGACCTCGCTCATTAGACTGGCTATTATGACTGCCTGGTTAAGCCGGTAGAATCCGGGCAGTCTTACGTCATAACAGAGTCTAACCTCGTGTCTTTACCTTAATCACGTATTTAATTTATGGCTAAGACCTCTCACATTGGGCTAACATTTATAGCAACTGGTTAAGCCGGTCGGGTCCGGGCAGTTTTACACTACAAATGAGTCCAACCTCGTGTCTTAGTCGATTAATTACACCTAATTAATCATCCCCATATTAATTATCCCTAATTAATATCATATTTTCCATAACATGGGTAGACCTAACTCAATAGGTAAATTCCCATGGGGTAGACCTAACTCAATAGGTAAATTCCCTCTTATGGTAATTTATTTTTATGGTATGCTTAATCATACCCAATCATTCATTTATTAACATATTCACCCTCCCCATCGTTCCCCACGTAAATCGTTCTCATTTCATAACATATTAAAGGGGAAGATCCATCACAAATATCATGGATTTAGCATATAACTTTATCATGGGTTAAGAGGATGTCAACTTGCATATATGAGCACATATTAACCCAACTACCTTTAACCCAAACTTGCATATTATCATACACATGGTTTGCATAACATGTTGCATATGAGTTTGCATATTATCATACACATATCTTGCATAACATGTTGAACTTGCATATAGGCATTCTCATAACTTGCATAACATGTTAAACATGCATTTGAGCATACACATAACTTGCATAAGCATTCGCATACTTGCATAAACATCTACATACTTGCATAAGCATACATAACTTGCATAAACATGCATAACTTGCATATCATGTCATTTAAGCATATACATATCTTGCATAAGCATTCATATACTTGCATAAGCATGCATAACTTGCATAAACATGCATAACTTGCATATCATGTCATTTAAGCATATACATATCTTGCATAAGCATTCATATACTTGCATAAGCATGCATAACTTGCATATCACATAAATCTTGCATTTAATCATATACATGACTTGCATAAGCACCCATACACTTGCATAAGCATGCATAACTTGCATATCACTTTAAACTTGCATTTTAACATATACTTAACTTGCATAACTCACTTTGTTAAACATGCATAATTCCACTCATTCAATATGCATAAATCCACTTGCTAAACATGCATATACCATCTTGTTAAACATGCATAAATCAACTTATTAAGCATGCATAAACCAATCTTATCAAATATGCATAAACATAGAACAACATAGAGTAACATATCATTATACATGATTCAAACTCACTAATCCGCATTTAAGACCATAAGTCTTATTACACCCAATCTACTTACTTTAACAATCGATGTTAAAGTGATAGAAACTCACCAAACTCAAGATTAGCAACCTTATGAAGTAGAATTAGTTGCTAACTATGAAGATAATGATGATTAGAGAATGATTTGAGAGGGATTAGCTTGCAACTTCCTTCTTAGATTAGTGGAGGCTCCTCTTAGGATTTAATTTGGCGGCATGAGGCCTTCATTTCTATTTTTAGTATGGATTAAGGGGGTTTTAGGGTGTATTTATAGATTAAAAGAGTGATTTAGGCCCTTAGATTAACCCTAGATTAATTTAGGTCCGTTAGATTTAGGAAACCTCTAGAACCAAGCCCAGCCCTAGCCAGAAAACCAGATCTGGTGCACCCAAGCACCCTGGCTCGACACACCATGTCGACAGGCAAGTCGACAGGCATGTCGACACCCCCCCTGTCGACAGGCCTGTCGACAGCCCTGTCGACATGCTTAGGGCGGGAGTCTTCCCGCCTGGCCCCGCTGGTTCTAATTTAAAATCTAAATTTAAATTCCTAAATCTGTTTTTAGCTCTAATTTTTCTGCAAACTTCTTTGGGCCATAACCGGGCCATACGGACTCCGATTTTCGAAAACTCGGACTCTATTTTGCGTATTTTTCCGAGACGAACGCAATGACGCAGCCCGTTTCCCCTGATTCCCACATCTGAGATTATTTATCCTGTAATTAGTGAATTTTAGTATTAACTAAAATTCGGGGTGTTACATTCTCCCCTCCTTAAAGGATTTCGTCCCCGAAATCTCTAAGCTAAGGAGAATGCATATCCTACCATCCAAACATCCATCTACTCAATCCATCAAACACGGGCATCCATTGTCCTTAGAACAATTTCTAATGATGTATGAGCATATGCAAACAGTGTGTGTATATGTTCCCTATCTAAATGTATGAACATATGCAAACCATGATAGTGCCATGCATCCATTATGTATGCGAGAAAACCCTATCGACACATACAATATCTACATGAGTGCACAATCATTCACCAAAATGCATCATCCATGTGATAACACAACCATTATACATCCATAAATATTTTCCTACACACAATTTTATGCAATATGCAATATGAAGTGACTGAGCCGATCTAGTGCCTAGAGTGTGTGTATATGCATCCACGAGCAACCACTAGCAAACACTTGCATCCACTTGCATCCATCAACCATAACATGTCTCAAACACATGTTTCAACCATAGGTTTACCCTATCTAAAGGTCAAAGGTACTAACGAGAGGACATACTAAAGATAAGATAAGTACTAGACAAACGATAAAGGAGAAAGTAAAAACATACCCTCAAAAAGAAATGGGTACAATGAACGCATCTTCGCTTCCGTCTCCCAAGTTGCGTTGCTCTCATCTTCTCCCCATTGCACCTTGACTAGTTGAACCTCTCTGTTTCTCAACTTCCTAGTCTCTGACCCAAGGATGCGAGTAGGAGCTCGTCGAATAGTCGCATCACGCTCTACCTCTACATCTCTAAGCAGGCTCGGCTCTACCACCTCTGCCGTCTCATGTAAGCACTTCCTCAGATGTGATACATGGAATACATCATGAACACCACTAAGTCTGTCGGGCAACTCCACCCTATATGCCATCCGTCCAATCCTTTCCTTGATAGGAAACGGCCCAACAAACCTCGGTGCTAACTTCCCAACGGATCCGAAGCGAACAACATTTCTCAACGGAGATACCTTAACAAAAACCATATCCCCAACTTCAAACTCAAGATCCGTCCTCCTCTTGTCCGCATAAGATTTTTGCCTATCCTGCGCTGCTTTCATCCTTCTTCGAATCAAGTCAATCTTCTCAGAAGTCTCCCTAACCATATCAGGCCCAAGCAAGATCTTATCCGTAGATTCCCACCAACATGTAGGTGATCGACAAGGCCATCCATAGAGAGCTTCGAAAGGAGCCATACCAATACTGGACTGAAAGCTGTTATTATATGCGAATTCCACCAATGGAAGATGCTCTTCCCATGTACCTCCAAAATCTAAGATACAAAGCCTCAAAAGGTCTTCTAGAACACGATTCACCCTCTCAGTCTGGCCGTCTGTCTGAGGATGATATGCGGTGCTCAGACACAATTGAGTCCCTACTGCTTCTTGCAAACTTCTCCAGAACTCGCTAGTGAAGATAGGATCTCGATCACTTACTATGCTAGAGGGTACCCCATGTAATCGAACTATCTCTCGAAGATATACTGAAGCTAGCCATGGAGCAGTCCTCTTACTCTTCACAGGTATGAAATGGGCGCTCTTAGTAAGTCTATCTACCACCACCCAAATTCCTGTATTACCCTTCCTCGACCTGGGTAACCCGTCAATAAAATCCATCGAGACGCTATCCCACTTCCATTGCGGAACCTCCAATGGGTGAAGCAACCCACCTGGTTTCCTTTGCTCCGCCTTCACTTGCTGGCACACCAAACATCGAGCGACATACTCGGCCACATCTTTCTTCATACCGGCCCAGAAGAAAACCCTCTTCATGTCTTGGTACATCTTATCCCCACCGGGATGAATGGTCATCCTAGAACGGTGTGCATCATCAAGAATAACCTTCCTCAACCCTTCATCTTGCGGTACACAAAGTCTACCGTCTCTACGCAAGCACCCCTTATCGTCTAGGGTGTACCTACACAAATGGCTGGACGACTCCCCCCTTATGAGCTTCTCTATCAACTCAACCAACTGTGGGTCGTCCCTCTGTGCTTCTCCAATCCGCCCCAAAAGAGTAGGTCTAACTTCCAAAGAAGCTAGCAAACCGGGTACATAATCAATGGAAGGTCTGAAATCAAACATCGAGATAAACTCCAAGCTTCGACGTTCCACGAACAATGGACTCAAGGACAACCTCTTCCTGCTCAAGGCGTCCGCCACTACGTTACCCTTGCCAGGGGTATACGCTATCTCGAAATCATAAGATGCTAGGAACTCCATCCACCTTTGCTGTCTTAAGTTTAGATCCTTCTGAGAGAACAAGTACTTCAAAGATTTATGGTCAGTGAACAACTCGAATCTCTCACCAAGAAGATAATGGCGCCAAATCTTAAGCGCAAAAACAATAGCGGCCAGCTCTAGATCATGGGTCGGGTAATTTTTCTCATGTGCCCTCAACTGCCTTCCACCGTAGGCTATTACCCTTCCCTCTTGCATTAAGACTGCGCCAACTCCTGTCCCACAGGCATCGGTATAAACAACAAATGGCTTGCTCCCATCTGGCAACACTAAAACTGGAGCAGTGGTTAAAGCTCTCTTTAACCGTCGGAACGCATCATCACAATCCACGTCCCATGCAAAAACAAGATTCTTCTTTGTTAAGCGGGTTAATGGGGCTGATATCTTCGCGAAGTCTTTAATAAACTTCCTATAATAACCCGCCAAACCCAAGAAACTTCTTACCTCGGTAGCATTCTTCGGAACCTTCCAATCCTGAATTGATACTACCTTCGCGGGATCCACAGCTATCCCTTCCTTGGAGACCACGTGCCCCAAGAACCGTACTTCCTTCCTCCAGAAGTGACATTTTGAGAATTTAGCCTTAAGGCTATGCGCTCGAAGAGTCTTCAACACCTCCCCAAGATGTAGGGCATGCTCTTCCTCATTCTTAGAAAATACTAAGATATCATCCACAAAGACCACCACGAATTTATTAAGGAACTCCCTGAACACCCTACTCATCAAATCAACAAAGTATGCAGGGTCGTTCGTCAACCCAAATGGCATCACCAGCCACTCATAGAAGCCATCCGGAGTCCTAAAGGCAGTCTTGTCTATGCTATCCTCAGCCACCCTCAACTGATGAAACCCCGTGGCCAAGTCCAACTGAGAAAATACTGAAGCGCCAACCAACTGATCGAAAAGATCATCTATTCTCGGCAATGGGTGTCTATTCTTCTTTGTGAGCTTGTTGAGTTCTCTATAGTCTACACAAAGTCTGAGGGACCCATCCGCCTTCGTAGCAAATACTACTGGAGCACCCCACTCCGATATGCTCCGTCTTATGAACCCCTTCTCAAGTAACTCCCCTACTTGCTTATGGAGTTCCCTCCTCTCACGAGGAGCCATGTGGCGCACTGGTAAAGATACCGGTTTAGCATTATCCACCAAATATATTCGGAAGTCAATCTCCCGCTTCGGAGGTAAGCCCTTCACCTCCTCAAACACATCCGGATATTCCCGGACCACTCTCATAGATTGCAAACTCTCGACCGAAGCGTCAAGCGATTCAAGATAACTTAGCATAACAGAGTCCATGGGATTACAAGAAATCTCGAGAGTGTTACCCAAACGAGTCATGAGCCTAACAACTCTCCTTTCACAGTCAAGAACGGCACCATTACTGGATAACCAGTCCATGCCCAAAATCAACCCATAGCCCGTGAAGCCCAATACAAAAGCATCACATCTAAACTCAATGCTAAGTATAGAAATCTTCAAACCCAAACATATCATGGACAAATAAGTGGAGCCCCCAATTGGGTTTGAAACAACCAAGGGATTATCTACTAGACTGGTGTCTAAGTGCAGTGACTCAACTAATGATGATGAGATAAACGAATGCGATGCGCCTGAATCAAACAATGTACGGACAGGATGGTCAAATAGAAAAACCAGACTTTCAACGGAAATAGTTCTACCTCTCTCCTGAATTGGTGGAACCGCGAGAGCCTGTACTTGCCCCCTAGCCTGACTCGGTGCCATAAGAGCTTGCACCTGTCCTCCTGAGGTAGACCCCGTCCTTTGCCCTTTCTTAGGGCAATCCTTCACTAAATGCCCTGCTTCGCCACAGTGGAAGCAGCCAGTCTTCTTCTTCTTGCGACAATCCTTGCTTAGGTGGCCAGGTGTCCCATAATTGAAACACTTCTTCTTCTTGCCCTTGCCACCGTTGCCTTTTCCACCTTTGCTTTGCTGTTGTTGAGGTCTCTTTTGATCTCCTTTCTTCTCGGGTGCCTTATTAGCATTAGGACCCTTCTCTTCCTCATACATGAGTGCCATGTCAACTAGCTTCTCAAAGGTGGCCCCCATAGGGATATGAGTCATAGCCAACCCATGCATAGGTTCATTCAAGCCTTTCACGAACCTCAAAGCCTTCTTTTCCGGTGTATTCACCATGTCTAGGCCAAACCTTGCCAATTGATTAAACTTGTTGACATATTCCTTCACCGAGAGATTCCCTTGCTTAAGAGTCAAGAATCTTTCCATATACAAGTTTTCCTCCGCCCTTGAGAGAAACTTTGCCACAAATCTTTGCCTAAAATCCGCCCAAGAGTCAACGGGGCGTTCTCCATTAGTGACCTCCCACCAGAATGAGGCCTCTCCCTTCATTAACCAAGCAGCCAACTTGACTTTCTTCCCTTCTTCCATCTCAAAGATATCTATCAACTCTTCCACCTCCTTAAGCCAATCTCTAGCCTCCACAAAAGTTTCAGATCCTTGAAAAGGTTTTCCTCCCATAGCTTTGAATTCCTTACAAGTCTTAGCAAAAGTATCCGTGCGAGGAGGAGGGGGAGGAGGAAGATCGGGTGCTACGGTTGGTGGAGGAACATTTGCTGGACCCGTAGTGGTGGCCCTAGCCTCCATCAATCTCCTATACCATACTGGTATCGTCACACCCTCCGGAAAATTAAGATTCTCGGCCATGCTGAAACGAAAAAGGAAAGATTCAAAACGGAGAATTCGAAGGATATAGATATGGCTATTGGGGATTATGCTTTTCTTTCAAAAACTTTTCTCTTTAAAAGACATGTTTTTGAAAATATCTTTTCCAAAAATGTTTTAGAAAAATAGTTTTCTAAAAATTTTATCTGTTCCGGTAACCTTTGCTCTGATACCACGTGTAACACCCCACGCCCGCTATGGTCACTCACTAAGGGAATGCCATAACATCGGTGGAGTATTTTAGTGAATATAGAACAGAAAATTTACACCAAGACAGATATAAGTAGTACTTGAAATTTAAAACATCATCTCATAACAGCGGAAATAAACATGTCTGGTTACATCATAAAACCATGATAAAAGTCAAGTACAATATCCGTCAAAATAAAGAAGTACATAATCCCACTCTCTCATACAATAGCCATGACAAAAGAAAAGATAACTGGATAACTGGAGCTTTACATCTATCCAAGCTCCTCAAGACTGGAACAGCAATCCGATCAAGCTCTACTACTGCTTGGATCCACCGTAGGACCTGAGGGTTGGGAAAAAGATAAAAACAACGGGGTCAGACATAAGTCTGAGTGAGTCCTATAACTTTAACAATACAATCATTAAAGTAACCAGAGAAGACATAAACTTGACCTACGGTAAAATATGGGGATGAATGGCTACACTAAGCAGCTTGGTAGACTTAGGATAAACTAAGATAACCGTCAGGACGCATCTACCCACCCAAGGATAATTACTAACTGCACCACACCAGTCTTTCCTACTTAAAGGTTGATCCCTCCAAGGACTTAGAAAATTTCCCCAGTAGTTTCATGTACTCCTAGCCCACTACATAGGTGCCGTCTGCCCCTATTTCCACTAGGTGTACTCAGTAATTCTTACCCAGTAGTTTCGTGTACCCCTACATAGGTGCCGTCTGCCCCTATCTTCATTAGGTGTACCCACTACTCCCCATCGATCGGCTCCCTACCGTAGATACCCGTGCTGGTCCCACAGTGGGGTGTATCACTCCCCTAATGTGGCTACCCAATACTAACGGTGCACGGCTTTATATCTACACGATGCAACAACGGCTTATCTACCAGCCCGGGCCCACACACGCATATGAAGCCCGTTGGACTTGCGTTGCCACCGCTAACCCGTTTTGGCCTCTTATAATCAAGCCCAATATGCGTGTCCCGTCACTCGACATGGGTCGAGCCCACAAAGATACGTTTGGGATATTGGTTGAAATGGGCCCCCAACAAGCTACCCACCTAAGCTTGTCATATATCTAGTGTATCCCACTTAACCCTTTAATCATGTTTAATTACATGTTTCCACTTGGTTAAGTATTCTAATCGTATTTTCTATTGCCACCCAAGGCAACCCACTAGATTCCACATGCCACCCAAGGCACCCACAAAATTTCCTCATGCCACCCAAGGCACCCACTTAACCCCTCATGTCCCACTACATGCTATTATGGTTAAGTGTTTCTTAATTAATTAAGACCGTGATCTCCCATAAAGACCTCCCACATTAGACTGGCTATTATGACTGCCTGGTTAAGCCGGTAGAATCCGGGCAGTCTTACGTCATAACAGAGTCTAACCTCGTGTCTTTACCTTAATCACGTATTTAATTTATGGCTAAGACCTCTCACATTGGGCTAACATTTATAGCAACTGGTTAAGCCGGTCGGGTCCGGGCAGTTTTACACTACAAATGAGTCCAACCTCGTGTCTTAGTCGATTAATTACACCTAATTAATCATCCCCATATTAATTATCCCTAATTAATATCATATTTTCCATAACATGGGTAGACCTAACTCAATAGGTAAATTCCCATGGGGTAGACCTAACTCAATAGGTAAATTCCCTCTTATGGTAATTTATTTTTATGGTATGCTTAATCATACCCAATCATTCATTTATTAACATATTCACCCTCCCCATCGTTCCCCACGTAAATCGTTCTCATTTCATAACATATTAAAGGGGAAGATCCATCACAAATATCATGGATTTAGCATATAACTTTATCATGGGTTAAGAGGATGTCAACTTGCATATATGAGCACATATTAACCCAACTACCTTTAACCCAAACTTGCATATTATCATACACATGGTTTGCATAACATGTTGCATATGAGTTTGCATATTATCATACACATATCTTGCATAACATGTTGAACTTGCATATAGGCATTCTCATAACTTGCATAACATGTTAAACATGCATTTGAGCATACACATAACTTGCATAAGCATTCGCATACTTGCATAAACATCTACATACTTGCATAAGCATACATAACTTGCATAAACATGCATAACTTGCATATCATGTCATTTAAGCATATACATATCTTGCATAAGCATTCATATACTTGCATAAGCATGCATAACTTGCATAAACATGCATAACTTGCATATCATGTCATTTAAGCATATACATATCTTGCATAAGCATTCATATACTTGCATAAGCATGCATAACTTGCATATCACATAAATCTTGCATTTAATCATATACATGACTTGCATAAGCACCCATACACTTGCATAAGCATGCATAACTTGCATATCACTTTAAACTTGCATTTTAACATATACTTAACTTGCATAACTCACTTTGTTAAACATGCATAATTCCACTCATTCAATATGCATAAATCCACTTGCTAAACATGCATATACCATCTTGTTAAACATGCATAAATCAGCTTATTAAGCATGCATAAACCAATCTTATCAAATATGCATAAACATAGAACAACATAGAGTAACATATCATTATACATGATTCAAACTCACTAATCCGCATTTAAGACCATAAGTCTTATTACACCCAATCTACTTACTTTAACAATCGATGTTAAAGTGATAGAAACTCACCAAACTCAAGATTAGCAACCTTATGAAGTAGAATTAGTTGCTAACTATGAAGATAATGATGATTAGAGAATGATTTGAGAGGGATTAGCTTGCAACTTCCTTCTTAGATTAGTGGAGGCTCCTCTTAGGATTTAATTTGGCGGCATGAGGCCTTCATTTCTATTTTTAGTATGGATTAAGGGGGTTTTAGGGTGTATTTATAGATTAAGAGAGTGATTTAGGCCCTTAGATTAACCCTAGATTAATTTAAGTCCGTTAGATTTAGGAAACCTCTAGAACCAAGCCCAGCCCTAGCCAGAAAACCAGATCTGGTGCACCCAAGCACCCTGGCTCGACACACCATGTCGACAGGCAAGTCGATAGGCATGTCGACACCCCCCCCTGTCGACAGGCCTGTCGACAGCCCTGTCGACATGCTTAGGGCGGGAGTCTTCCCGCCTGGCCCCGCTGGTTCTAATTTAAAATCTAAATTTAAATTCCTAAATCTGTTTTTAGCTCTAATTTTTCTGCAAACTTCTTTGGGCCATAACCGGGCCATACGGACTCCGATTTTCGAAAACTCGGACTCTATTTTGCGTATTTTTCCGAGACGAACGCAATGACGCAACCCGTTTCCCCTGATTCCCACATCTGAGATTATTTATCCTGTAATTAGTGAATTTTAGTATTAACTAAAATTCGGGGTGTTACAAAAATCCTACCAACCATCATTAAATTCGAAATTTAGAAAAATCTAATTTTCCAAATTCAATTTCTTATGTTACGAAAAGGTGTAAAACGGAAAAATTCACATCCTTTGTTTTTCTTTTCCAATCGTACTTGGATTTTTATATGACTATTCTGCGAAGATTTCCTATTTTCCTATCTAAGTACAATCTCATAAGAAAATTTCTTCTCTTTTTCCACTTGTCTTGGAAAAATTTAATATTTATTCATCTTTTTCTTAAGATTTCCATTTTCTTTTCCCGGCTCGTTTTGCTGCTTGATTGATTCTGTTGTTTTCTTTTTAGTTAGGCTAGTTTCTTTCTTAGCTTATTTGACTTTATCAAATTACTTAAGTTTATTATTTTCAAATAAGCCTTTTCGTTTTCAACTCAAACGGCATCCTACATAGCTACTACTATGGGCCAAGAATCTTAGGACTTATGTCACGAGTCCACTCAACAGGATCTATACACTTGCTTGCCCTTCACTACCTAGAAGTCACCACTAGTCCATGCTGTTTATTACTAGCCTATACTTCTCTTTCAAACAACAATCCTTTTTCTTTTTCTCAAGCAACAAACGTAGGTTTCTCAATGCTTATGCATTCTACGGGAAATTTTCCATTAGTTTAGTATTATCTAATCCCTGACTGTAAATTGGAAAGAAAATAACTCTTTAAGTATCAACCCCGAAGACCGAAATCAACATCAGATTGATACTTAGAGAATTTCCCATCTCAACCAATTCCCAGTTGGTTCTAATAGCTTTAACTTTATCTCGTTCTTTCTAGGCCTTAATCCTTAACTACTCCATTTTTTAAACATGGTTTGGCCTTCTTTCTTTTTATTACATTCTTCTTTCGAAAAAAACTAAAGTGGTAAAACTTTTATTCTTTTTCTCAAAAACTTGCTTTAGCCGAACCATTAAAACATGTTACAAAGTAAAATTGCAAAAAAAAAAAAAACAATTCAAACCACAAACTGGAATAGTCAAGGATGACTAATGAGTTACATTGTTCCTATTTACAATGTTAACTTTGGTTGCTAAGGCGCAAATATCTACTCTATTCTTGCACTCTACCGCTTATTTTGTTTACCCAACAAAATTTCTTTTTAAAACAATAATCAAAATTCATTGTTAACCGAATAGAGATTTCAAAACTTCTTTTCATCTATGGAAACTAGCGAGCTATTTATGCTCCATAATGTGCACCTTTTCATGAGAGAATTCTTTTAAAACAAGAAATCATTGTTTTACCCAATATACCTCACTTTACTTTAAAACCCATCATGCACTAAAAACATCAAAATACTTTTAAGATCAAAATTTGGAAAAATACCACAAACTCTCTTACAGATTCAAGTTCTTAAAAGCTTATCATTGGGTTAGACTCAAAGCGGGTCTTCAACTCGACTAGGCTTTCCTAGGCACTTATGCAAATTCAATTCTCTCGACTATATATATATATTCCTAATCCATTTTCCACATCTTAACCTTTTCCAATCTATAAGGTTTCACTTCCGAACCCACTACTCTGAACAACATTCCAGTTTTAATTCTATGGGATACTTTCTTTCTCAAATATCAATTCATATTGTACACTTTCCAACCAAACCACCTAAGGGTTTCAAAAATTTCTATGTTTATTACTTTAGTGTACAAACTAAATATCCCAACTCTTTCCCTACCTAGTGGGCTACTTTATGGATTTAGGTTTATATATATATAAAATATTTATATTTTAGAAAATACAAATACGTTCACTCAATATCTCCGTAAGATCACTAAGCCGAAGCTCTGATACCAGATGTAACAACCCAGATTCCGACAGACCGATTTTCTTTTCAAAAATCCAATCCACCGAAACCCGAGTTGGTTGCTCTGGTATCGTGCAGAAAAAGACAGAGAAAAGAGATATGTCAGAGTTTGAGAAACACCTCACAGCGGAAGGAGTAAAATATAATATATTTAAAACATAGCTTTACCTTAATCACAATACTACTAAATCAGTATTCCCAAAGCTATAAGTCTCTGTCTGACCTGTGAATGTTATGAGGAGGGGGTCAGAACATAAGTTCAGTGTGAATGAATGTAAACTACACTTCTTGAATAATCCTACATATACCGTTCAATTACACTTTCTTATTTATTAGGTTATACGTGTTATTAGCACTCAAAGCTTACACACACGTCACACCCATCTACCCCCTAGTAGACTAACCTAATATAGTGTATATGTAGCTACCCCCAAACTGAGGTACAACCCGTGATACCCCACTCGCACAGCATCCTCCGTATCGCCGTAATAATATGCGCAGTCCCACATCCTATGCCATAGTAACGTACAACGCTACATCCACGTAGAACCACTATCGCTATGCTACGTAAGCATACTGACTGCTATCCTCGAACTATTCAATCGAGTTTGGTTCCATCACCGAATAATGCCCTCTAGTCTACGATACACCACCCAGAGAAGACATGGTTGTACCTAGACTTTCCCACGTACGTATCATCAATCATACTCAATGTTTCTACTGCACATAACCTCTACTTGTGCACCCAAGTTCCGTGGCAGGGCTACACTAGAAAACACGGAACTCGGTCGGGATTTTTTCTATATCTGTACGGGCCCGCCTCTAAGAGTGTCCAATGTACAGATATCCCTCAGGTCTGGTTTTTCTATGGTGGCTATGGCCCTACCTCAGCCCCTCCCTCAACTGGTAAAGACCACACGAGCTAAGCGACCACCCCTAACAAGAAAACAATCTAAACATCCATGTGGGGTATCCCTGCTCCCGTCCCTTGATAGCAAAGGTAAACGATCTCTAGGGGTTAGCTCTTTTCTTTTCGCATTCCTTAGGCTGCTGGTGACAGGCGTCCGACGATCTTGCTATCGTTTTCTCTTGACTCTCCACCTCCGCCTGAGGCAATCGCCAAACCACCCTTAATGCCACCGCGTACAGCATTCTGACTGCCCCCTACTTGTGCAATAAAGGCCCACCCACCTGGTAGTTCCGCGCAAACCCAACCTCTGTAATCCTAGCCCGAAGCTAAACCACTACAGACGACTACCAGGAGCACCTTTAACGTCTTAGGAAGCTGCATGCTTCCCCTTCCAGTCCGTTGGAGCCGCCAAAATAGCAAACATGCGCTCCCCTTGTGCCTTATGACACCATCATGATCTACCTCATTGGGTTATTCATCCTACAACGTACGGACTGCTTCAAGCGCCTTAGTTTTATATGTCATTAGACCCTAAGTCTAACCATTTATTTCACGCTTGTGTCACCTTGTCAACTTCTCATTTAACTTGGTTATTCACATTAGCTTTCTTTTTTTGGTATTAACCAATTACCCTTGCTTATTAATTCAATTTATACTTAACCCACTTAAGTCCAATAATAAGCCCACAACATGTTATTTTCCAATTTCATGAATTATTCCCTTTTTGGGTTACACCAACATGTTATACTTAATTCATAGTTAAGTATGCCTTATCCCACATACATACTGATTAGGAGAATTACACTCTAAACACCAGCCCCGAAGACCGAAATCAACATCAGACTGGCACCTAGAGAATTACTCAACCCAACCAACATATGTGATTTTAATTTACTTCTTTTCCACTCATATAACTTATATCATTTTCAATTTCACATTTCTTCTTTCCAAACCACTTAATTTATGTATATCTTTACATATATGTTATCTCGTCTTCCTTATTGTTTCTTATAACTTATCTTGTCCCATAAGTTATAATTTCCACCTATTATCCTTTCTTGCCTTATTCAAGTTTATTCATAGTAGGTTATTTATCATTCCCCATTTCTTGTCATTATGTTTAGATTTGACTTATTTCATAGTATAAGTCGTCCCACCCTTCAAGTTTTGTATTACATCTTAAGTCATAACCTTCCCTTGTCCCTATGACAAGTTTGCCAATTATTCAATTTTACATCACCGCAACTCATGTTTATAATAGGTAATTATCATTCCCCCATTACGGTGTCATTAATTTTATATTTGACTTAACCTTCCTTTTACTTAACCCGTTACTTAAACTTTTCCCAATTCAATTAGTTTATGATACCATTACGGGTCCCATTTGGTTAAGCATATCTAAATTCTGTTTCACATGTCACGAGTGTCCCACTTAACCCCCTTTTATTACAGTTTCCAAGTCTTACACATGTTTTACTACGGTTAAGTCTATCTTGGTTATGTCTTACATCACATGTCTCACAACGGTTAAGTCCACATTAGTTATGCTTTACATGTCATTTATATCACCCACTTAACCCTCTAACCATACCCATGTCACCCACATGTCTTATTATGGTTAGTATTTCTTAATTTATTTATAATGTCGTAACGATGTATGACCTCTCACACTAGACGTCCGTTCGTGGCTGCTGGATTTGCCGGGCGGTTCCGGGCAGTCTTACACCACAAACGCGCCAAACCTCGTGTCATAAACCGTTATGCCTCTAGTTCTTGCCGTTGACCTCTCACATTAGACTTCCGCTTGTGCTTGCTGGATTTGCCGGGCGGTTTCGGGCAGTCTTACACCACAAACGTGTCTAACCTCGTGTCATAGGCGTTCATTAACAATCGTCTTTCACCCAAACCCCAAATTCATGTCATATGTTCCAAATTCAACTTAATTACATTCAATTTTTATGCCTATTTCCAATTTGTCATTCACTACACAAATTACATAATAGTTAGCCAATTTTCATATTACCCAAATTATCCAATTACAGCCAAATTCACCAATTCCATGTTATTCACACCCAAACATGCCAATTTCCAATGTCCAATTATACCTCATTTCATATAATCAATATTTTCCCAATATATATATCCCAACATTCCCACATTCATACATATAATCTAATTCACCCTCTAGGCTTACTTTTAAGGTTATAAATAAATTTCACTTATCCATGTTATCCAGTTACATGTAGTTAATATTGAATTATACCAATTCCATATCCAATGACAATTATGTCAAACTTACATAAATTCAACATTATAGATTATATTCCTCGACTGCATAAAATAGATTATGTCCAATATATGCAATAACAATTGTTATGCCAAAAACCCCAAAATTACGGACTATATTCCAATATCCCCATGTTCCAATCGTGCGTATTGTATAATAAGAATTCGTTTAGGTTCGAGATAACCTAGATCCAAAAATAAAAAGGGGAAAGGATAAAAGGAGAGAACTCAAACGTAGGCATAAATAAAATAACAGATCTTATTAAATTAACATCATATTCATTATGGGGAATGGTAAACGATAGAAGCAACATTATACAACAAATATAGTTCAAATCCAATCACTTTGACTGGATTAGAGAAATAAGCGATTTGTTGTTGATGTAGAACACTGATTTAATCTTCTTATTTGATTATTGGTGAAGAGCATGAATTGTTTATGAAGAATTTTGCTTCTTGATTTGATTAAACTCCAAATTTGATGAAGAACTTGCAAAATAATTTAGGGTTTTGAGGCGGCGGCCATGTTTGGTTGAAGTTTAGTGGCATGGAAGCATCAGAAGGAATTGTTTATGAATTAGGTTAGGTCTAGGCACTATTTTATAGGTGTAGAGAGTGTTTTAGAGCCATTAGATCGCCCTAGAAGCCATCCGGTCCGTCCAACACATCAAAAATCGTCACTGCCCAGATCTGGAAAAATAAGGGGGAGGTCGACACTAAGGTCAACCCCAGGGTCGACGTCCCTGGGTAGGTCGACCCCCAGGTCGACCTGCCTTGGTATTTTCCTATGTAAATTCTGAATTTTCGCTGAATCTTCCGAAGGCCATAACTCTTTCATGCGGAGTCCGATTTTCGAAAACTTGGACTCTATTCCAAGCAGAATTCCGAGACGAACGCAATGGTGATGTTCATTTTACTTAATTACTGATATTTAAATTAAATATCCTTATTTTATTATTTTCTCTATTACGTACACTTCCATTGAATTAATCTTTCCTTCTCTTTCGTGTTAAGTAATTTTCATTGTACATCACCATTATTAACCTATCTATTCATATTTATATACATTTTTAATTATATCATAAATGCGGGGTGTTACAATCTCAGTACAAAGATTTTTTGAATTCTGAGTTATCCAAGACACCGGATACCGCTGCCATTAGTATCATCGATGGTTCAAGGCGATCAACTGACATTGCTGCAACGTTGTATCTTTCTAGAAATGAGCGTAGAGTTTCTCTGGGCCTCTGTTTGATTTTAGTGTGTGACATTATGTTTGGACACAAAATTGCTCGATAAAGCGAGTGACCAATGTGTTCCAACTATTGATCGATTCCATTTCTAGCTGCCGAATCCACATAGCGGCTATATACGTCAAAAAGTGGGGAAACCATTTCGCCATGACGATTTCCGATGCCAATTGAACTTCCATATGTCGTTTGTAGTGCATCGGGGGCACGGTAGGGTCTGTCCTGCCGTTATAAGGATCCAGAACTGGAAGTTTGAAATCTAGGGGATTACAGGAATTCCTGAATTCTTGTGTGAATGGATTGTGGTTGATGTCATCCACGTAATTCGGATAACTACAGCCTCTCAAGAGGCACTAAATGAGATTGACAAGCCGATCGCCTTCAAAAAGTTGTAGATTGCCTAAATCAGAGCTAGTGCCCCAGCAGGGAATGCAAGAGATGGAAGCTGTTGGCGAGCCGCTGGGAACAAGTCGTGAGGACCGGTTCGTGGACCATGGGTGTTACAATTCGTGGATCGTGGTTCAAGGGGGCGACCCGACCCGTTCATGGGTCCCCATCACGAGCCGGTTGCTATTAAGGGGCGGGAGCTTGCTATCCAGTGTTCGTATGAACTAGAGGTAAAGTCGGTCGAGCCTGACCATTTCCAAGAGCGAGGGTGTTGTCCCCGAGTCCATGTGATGCACGAGCCGCTTTTGTGGCCTCATTTCCAATGCATTGATCGTTGCTTGGCCTTCCATCCATTTGAGCGAAGAATCCATTAATCATCTCCTGTTGTTTCCTGAGAAGGTCATCTTACCATGCCATCTGGGTTCTCAATTCAGCGAGAACGTCGTCCATCTCTTCTCTGGTCAAGTATGCTGATGGGTTTTCGTGAGAGGAAGCCTCCTGGCATGCTTTGTTTCTCGTGCCTTTGACCTCAGCACCTTCGGTACGGGAGAAAGTTCCATCCTTCTTTCTTTTAACCTTGATCAAATAGCCAAGCAAATCGATTCATTTAGAGCTAGAAATTGAAGTAGTATCGTGTGCCCTCATTCCTGGTGCGCCAAAATGTTAGACTAAAATCTAGGCCTCGCACCCAGATGCGGTGTGGAGACTTCACATTCACTAATCTCAGATCATATAATGCAGATAAAGCAGTAAAAAAAGGGAACACACGAGGTTTTTATAGTGGTTCGGCTCAAACCAAGCCTACGTCCACTTTATATTTTCTTAGATCTTGAGAAATTACAATTACAACGCCGTCTTAAAATCCGTGAGAGCCGTTTATACATAATAACCTTGTGTTATCATGAAGAAGATGAGAAAAGAGAAGTGATTTTATACCCGAAACTCTTATGTTTGACTGATTTGAGGAGTACACAAAGTCCTTGCATGCTTGGCAATGGAGTACGAGAGGTTTTAGTGCTAAAAAGCCAATAGAATCCTTGAAAATGCCTTCAAATGGTGTATTTATAGCCATTCCCTTATAGTGGTTCGTGAGACACGTGGCATGCATCCCAAGAATCTAGAAATGTGGTGGAGAACATCCAAAAATCCTCTCCAGGTCGACCCAGGACAAGTGTAATGAGAGCCGAGTTGATAGGAGCAAGAATAGCCATAAGAATAGGCCAATACATGAGCAGAAATGGGTCCAGTGCAGGCGGTTCGTGATGCCCTCTTACGACCCGGAGTGACGAGCAGGAGTGAGGAACTGGTGGTCTGGTCGTGGTCTAGGGATGTACCACGAGCGGGTCGTGACCCCTATGACCACCACGAGCCAGGTGAGGGGGCGAGCCACGTTGCATCACGAGCCAAGAAAGTCGAGCCGGGCCCCATTCATGAACCAGAGTTGCTCTTCTACGCACATTCATGGAAGCGGACATAACTTCCAAATCGTAAGTCTGTTTCAGCCAAACAAAAGCTCTACTTGAAGCAAATTCAGTGGGTTACAAGAGTTACCGATAAAAGCTCCCTAATTGATATTTTCGGGGCCAAAATAGGTCGTGTGATAGGTGTTTCGGGCCATTCTTTGTTTGTGATGCGACTTCAACCAAATCGCTTTATTTCTTCTAACGATGTTCTCAATACTTGAACGTAATGTTAACCAGAGATTTCATGCATGACAGGTTTTACGAAAAAGTGTGTCAAAAAGTTTGCCCCCCAGAACATATCTTGCTGGTTAAAGGAAGATGTGTTCTGGATAATCCGAGAAATCCATATCTGTATAGAGATAGAGATAGAACAAATGTGCCACATCCTGGAAAAGGCCTAACCTTCTTGACATAATCCATGCCAAGAAGTTCAAACCGAGTATATTCCATACCCGATTTCTTTTGTCACATCCTGACAAGATCTATGCAGTTCCTTAAGCATAATCCATACTTAAGATTCTAAAGTGAGTATAAACCATACTCGAGTTACCAATCTGAGTATCATCCATACTCATATCCAGAGAAAGTTATACTTGCCACAGCCTGACAAGATAGTTCGACTCTAGTCGTAATCCACACCTAGTGTTTCAAGATAAGTATAAGCCATACTTTTACCAAGATTGAGGATCTTGCCACATCTTGACAAGATACTTAAACTCACCAAACATAATCCTTGCTTGGAAAGTTCTTCCTTATTCAATTCAAAATGCAAAACCAAAGCAAATCCTGATTGGTTTGACATCGAGTCTAGAGCACGCTTTGGGGCTACGTCCTAACCTCGTACATGTGTACTCCGATTCAACCAATCAGATAACCTAACGAAAACAAAAGCAAATCTTAAAGCCTAAGAAATGCAGAAAATGAAAGCTGATCTCATCCAGATTAGTTGATGATGATCCTGTGAGAGCTCGATCCAGGACCATTTCCACTCCTTGGAATAGGAGGTGGCAACACGGGGGCATGTGCCGTAGGTTGTTTCACATAATCAGGTGGCCCACCACGCCTAACCCGCTCCTCAATAAGTTCACGAAGATGTCTACAATCATTTGTGTCATGTCCATCCATATCATGGAATATGCCATGCTTTCCAGAATGGCGTTCTCTTTGTGATGGCTCCCTCCTGGGAAGCTTTACGTAGGAGATAGAACCGTTTGTGTCCATGTAAATTTTAGTTAGCGTTGAATTGAGTTCAGTGTACTTTTCATATCTGGGACTTCTCCGGGGCTGAGTGTTGCGGTCATTCTTGACAGCAGCTTTCCTTTTGTCTTTTCCACAATCAGACGGTCCTCCGGCCATAAGCATGTTAACATCGAGAACTTTCTTCTCGGAAGTTGCATCTTCTTCCAGCAAAAATCTATCTGCTTCAATGTAGAATTCGCCGAGATTTCGCGGTGGATCCTGGTACAAAGATTATTTGAATACTGAGTTATACTAGACACTGGATACCACTTCCATCAGTACCAATGATGGTTTAGGGCGATCAACAAACACTGCTGCAATGTTGAATCTTTCTAGAAATGAGCACTGAGTTTCTCTAGGCCTCTGCTTGAGTGTGGTGAGCGACATTACGATTCTGGGTCGAGCGATGTGGACATGAAATTGCTCGATAAAGAGAGCGACCAACATGTTCCAGCTGTTGATCGGTTCCGTTTCTAGCTGCCGAATCCACATAGTGGCTATATCAGTCAAAAAGAGGGGAAAGCATTTAGCCATAATGTCATCCAACGCCAATTGAACTTCCATATGTCATTTGTAGCACATCAGGTGCACGACAGGGTCTGCCCTGCCATTATAAAGCTCTAGAACTGGAAGTTTGAAATCCGGGGGATTGCGGGAAATCCTGATTTCTTGTGTGAATGGATTTTGGTTGACATCATCCACATCATTCTGATAAGTGCGGCCTCTCAAGAGGCGTTGAATGAGATTGGCGAGCCGATCGCCTTCAAAAAATTATTGTAGATTGCCTAAATCAGAGTTGGCGCCCCCAGCAGGGAATGCAAGAGAAGATGGAAGCTGTTGGCAAGCCCTAGGAATGGGTCATGAGGACCGATTTGTGGACCATAGGGGTCGCGGGTCATGGCTCGCGGTTCGTGGACGCCCCCGCTCGTGGGTCCCCCTCATGAGCCGGTTGCTGTTGAGGAGCGGGAGTTTGCGATCCAGTGTTCGTCTGAACTGGAGCTGAAGTTGGTCGAGCCTGACCATTTCCAAGAGCGAGGGGGTTGCCCCCGAGTCCATGTGATGCACGAGCCACTTCTGTGGCCTCATTTTCAATGCATTGATCGTTGCTCGGCCTTCCATCCATCCGAGCGAAGAATCTGTCGATCATCTCTTGTTGTTTCCTAAGAAGGTCATCTTGCCTTTCCATCTGGGTTCTCAATTTAGTGAGAAAGCCATCCATCTCTTCTCTAGTCAAGTATGCTGATGGGTTTTCGTGGGAGGAAGCCTCCTGGCTTGCCTCATATCTCGTGCCTTCGGCCTCTGCACCTTAAGTACGGGAGAAAGTTCCATCCTTCTTTCGTTTAACCATTGATCCAATAGCCAAGCAAATCTATTCCTTTTGAGCCAGAAATTGAAGTACTATCGTGTGTCCCCTTCCTGGTGCGCCAAAATGTTAGACAAAAATCTGGGCCTAACACCCAAATGCGGTGTGAAGACCTTACAGTTACTAATCTCAGATCACAGAATGCAGATAAAGCGGTAAAAACGGGGAACACACGAGGTTTTTGTAGTAGTTCGGCTCAAACCAAGCTTATGTCCACTTTATATTTTCTTAGATCTTGAGAAATTACAATTACAATGCCGTTTTACAATCCGTGAGAGCCGTTTATACACAATAACCTTGTGTTATCATGAAGAAGAAGAAGAGAAAAGGGAAGTGATTTTATACCCAAAATTCTCGTGTTAGACTGATTTGAGGAGTACACAAAGTCCATGCATACTTGGCAATGGAGTTTGGGAGGCTTTAGTGCCAAAAAGCCAAGTGAATCCTTGAAAATGCCTTTAAATGGCGTATTTATAGCCATTTCCTGATAGCGGTTCATGAGACACGAGGCACGCATCGCATGAATCTAAAAATGTGGTGGAAAACGTCCATAAATCCTCTCCAAGTCATCCCAAGACAAGTGTAATGAGATCCGAGTTGATGGGACCAAGAATAGCCATAAGAATAGGTCAATACATGAGCAGAAATGGGTCCAGTCCAGGTGGTTCATGATGCCCTCTTGCGACCCGGAGTGACCAGAAGGAGTGAGGAACTGGTGGCCGGGTTGTGGTCTAGGGGTGTACCACGAGTGGGTCGTGACCCTATGCCCACCACGAGCCGGGTGAGGGGGTGAGCCAGGTTGCACCACGAGCCGAGACGATCAAGTCGGGCCACTGTTTACGAACCAGAGTTGCTCTTCTACGCGCGTTCATGGAAATGGGCGTAACTTCCAAATCGTAAGTCTGTTTTAGCCAAACGAAAGCTCTACTTGAAGCTAATTCAATGGGCTACAGGAGTTACCAAGCAAAGCTTCGTAATTGACGTTTTTGGGTCCAAAAAAGGTCGTATGATAGGAGTTTTGAGCCATCCTTGCTTGAGATGCGACTTCAATCAAATCGCTTCATGTCTTCGGGCGATGTTCTCAATACTTGAACGTAATGTTAACCAGAGATTTCATGCGTGATAGCTTTTACCAAAAAGTGTGTCAACAAGTTTTCCCCCTAAAACATATCTTGCTGGTTGAAGGAAGATGTGTTGTGAATAATCCGAGAAATCCATATTTGTATAGAGATAGAGGTAGAACAAATGTGCCACATCCTGGAAAAGGCCAAACCTTCTAGACATAATCCATGCCAAGAAGTTCAAACCGAGTATATTCCATACCGATTTCTTTTGTCACATCCTAACAAGACAGTTTGCAGTTCCTTAAGTATAATCCATACTTAAGATTCCAAAGTGAGTATAAACCATACTCGAGTTACTAATCTGAGTATCATCCATACTCATTCCTAGAGAAAGCTATACTTGCCATAGCCTGACAAGATAGTCCTACTCTAGGCGTAATCCACACCTAGTGTTTCAAGATAAGTATAAGCAATACTTTAACCAAGATTGAGGATCTTGCCACATCCTGACAAGATACTTAAATTCACCAAACGTAATCCATGATTGGAAAGTCCTTCCTTATTCAATTCAGAATGCAAAACCAAAGCAAATCCTGATTGGTTTGACGTCGAGTCTAGAGCACGCTTTGGGGCTACGTCCTAACACTGTACGTGTGTACTCCGATTCAACCAATCGGAAAACCTGACGAAAACGAAAGAAAATCTGAAATCCTAAGAAATGCAGAAAATGAAAGCTAATCTCATCCAGATCAGTTGATGATGATCCCACGAGAGTTCGATCCATGACCATTTCCACTCCTCGGAGTAGAAGGTGGCAACGCAGATGCATGCGCCGTAGGTTGTTTCACATACTCGGGTAGCTCTCCACGTCTAACCCGCTCCTCAATCAGATCACAAAGATGTCGGCAGTCATTCGTGTCATGTCCATCCATATCATGTAATATGCAATGTTTTCCAAAATTGCGTTCTCTTTGCAATGGATCCCTCCCGGGAGGCTTTGCGTAGGAGACAACACAGTTAGTGTCATTGTAAATGTCAGTTAGCGTTGAATTGAGTTCAGTGTACTTTTCATATCTGGGCCCTCTCCGGGGATGAGTGTTGCAGTCATTCTTGACAGCAGATTTTCATTTGTGTTTTCCACAATCAGACAGTCCTCCGTCCTTGAGCAAGTTAACATCGAGAATTTTCTTCTCGGAAGTTGTATCTTCTTCCCGTAGAAATCAATCTGCTTCAGTGTAGAATTTGCCAAGATTTAGAGGTGGATCTCGGTACAAAGATTTTTTGAATTTTAAGTTATCCAAGACACCGCATACCGCTGCCATCAGTACCATCGATGGTTCAAGGCGATCAACTAACGCTGCTGCAATGTTGAATCTTTTCAGAAATGAGCGCAGAGTTTCTCTAGTCCTCTGCTTGATTATGGTGAATGACGTTACGTTTTTGGGTTGAGGGATGTGGGCGCGAAATTGCTCGACAAAGCGAGCGACCAACATGTTCCAACTGTTAATCGATTCCGTTTCTAGCTGTCGAATCCACATACCGGCTATATCAGTCAAAAAAAAGGGAAAGCATTTTGCCATGATGTTTTTCGACGCCAACTGAACTTCCACATGTCGTTTGTACACATCACGTGCACAGTAGGGTCTGTCCTGCCGTTATAAGGCTCCAGAACTAGAAGTTTGAAATCCAGAGGATTGCGGTAATTTCTGATTTCTTGTGTGAATGGATTGTGGTTGACGTTATCCACGTCATTCTGATAAGTGTGGCCTCTCGAGAGGCATTGAATGAGATTGGCAAGTCGATCGCCTTCTAAAGGTTGTTGCAGATTGCCTAAATCAGAGCTGATGCCCCCAGCAGGGAAGCGAAGATGGTAGCTGTTGGCCAGCCGTTGGGAACGGATCGTGAGGACTGGTTCGTGGACCATGGGAGTCGCGGGTCATAGCTCGCGATTCGAGGGGGTGGCCCGACCCTCGTAATGGGTCCCTACCACGAGACAGTTGCTGTTAATGAGCGGGAGCTTGCAATCCAGTGTTCGTCTGAACTAGAGCTGAAGTCGGTCGGGCCTGACCATTTCCAAGAGCGAGGGGGTTGCCCCCGAATCCATATGATGCACGAGCTGCTTCTATACACTCATTTCCAATGCGTTGACCGTTTGTCGGCCTTCCATCCATCCGAGCGAAGAATCCATCGATCATCTCCTGTTGCTTCATGAGAAGGTCATCTTGCCATGCCATCTGGGTTCTTAATTCAGTGAGAACACCGTCCATCTCTTCTCTGGTCAAGTATGCTGATGGTTTTTAATGAGAGGAAGCCTCCTGGCTTGCCTCTTTTATCGTGCCATCGGCCTCAGCACCTTCAGTATGGGAGAAAGTTCCATCCTTCTTCCTTTTAAACATCGATCCAACAGCCAAGCAAATCAATTCCTTTAGAGCTAGAAATTGAAGTAGTATCATGTGCCCCCTTCCAAGTGTACCAAAATGTTAGACCAAAATCTGGGCCTAACACCCAAATGTGGTGTGAAGACCTCACAACCACTAATCTTAGATCACATAATGCAGACAAAGTAGTAGAAACGGGGAACACACGAGGTTTTTATAGTGGTTCGGCTCAAACCAAGCCTACGTCCACTTTATATTTCCTTAGATCTTGGGAAATTACAATTACAATGCCGTCTCACAATCTGTGAGAGCCTTTTATACATAATAACCTTGTGTTATCATGAAAAAGAAGAGAAAAGAGAAGTGATTTTATAAATGAATCCTCGTGTTAGACTGATTTGAGGAGTACACAAGGTCCTTGCGTATTTAGCAATGGATTCCAAGAGGTTTTAGAGCTAAAAAGCCAAGAGAATATTTGAAAATGCCTTCAAATGGTGTATTTATTGCCACTTTCTGATAGCGGTTCGTGAGACACCGCATCCCAAGAATCTCAAAATGTGGTGGAAAATATCCATAAATCCTCGCCAAGTCGTCCCAGGACAAGTGTAATGAGATCTGGGTTGATAGGAGCAAGAATAGACATAAGAATAGGTTAATACATAAGCAGAGATGGGTCCAGTCCAGGCAGTTCGTGATGCCCTCTTGGGACCCGGAGCAACGAGCAGGAGTGAGGAAATGGTGGTCAGGTCGTGGTCTAGGGGTATACCACGAGCGGGTCGTGACCCCTATGCCCACCACAAGCCGGGTGAGGGGGCAGCCTAAGGGGGAGAACCAGGTTGCTTCACGAGCGAAGACGATCGAGTCGGGCCCCTGTTCACGAACCGGAGTTGCTCTTCTACGCGCTTTCACGGAAATGGGCATAACTTCCAAACCGTAAGTCCATTTTATCCAAACAAAAGATCTCCATGAATCTAATTCAGTGGGCTATAAGAGTTACCGAGCTAAGCTCCATAATTGACGTTTTTGGGCCCAAAAGAGGTTGTCCGATAGGAGTTTCGGGCCATTCTTTATTTGTGATGCGACTTCAACCAAATCGCTCCATGTCTTCTGACGATGTTCTCAATACTTGAACGTATTGTTAACCAGAGATTTCAGCGTGACAGCTTTTACCAAAAAGTGTATCAACAAGTTTGCCCCCCAAAACATATCTTGCTGGTTGAAGGAAGATGTGTTCTGGATAATCAGAGAAATCCATATTTCTATAGAGATAGAGGTAGAACAAATGTGCCACATTCTGGCAAAGGACAAACCTTCTAGACATAATCCATGCCAAGAAGTTCAAACCGAGTATATTCCATACTCGATTTCTTTTGTCACATCCTGACAAGACCGCTTGTAGTTCCTTAAGTATAATCTGTACTTAAGATTCCAAAGTGAGTATAAACCATACTCGAGTTACCAATCTGAGTATCATCCATACTCATATCCAGAGAAAGCTATACTTGCCACAACCTGACAAGATAGTCCGACTCTTGGCGTAATCCACACCTGGTGTTTCAAGACAAGTATAAGCCATACTTTAACCGAGATTGAGGATCTTGCCACATCCTAACAAGATACTTAAATTCACCAAACATAATCCATGCTTCGAAAGTCCTTCCTTATTCAATTCAAAATGCAAAACCAAAGAAAATCCTGATTAGTTTGACATCGAGTCCAGAGCTCGCTTTTGGGCTACGTCCTAACCCTGTAAGTGTGTACTCCAATTCAACCAATCGGAAAACCTAACGAAAACAAAAGAAAATCTTAAAGCCTAAGAAATGCAGAAAATGAAAGTTGATCTCATATAGATCAGTTGATGATGATCCCGCGAGAGCTCGATCCAGGACCATTTCCACTCCTTGGAGTAGGAGGTGGAAACATGGGTGCATGCGTCGTAGGTTGTTTCACATACTCGGGTAGCTCTCCATGTCTAACCCGCTCCTCAATCAGATCACGAAGATGTCTGCAGTCATTCGTTTCTTGTCCATCCTTATCATGGAATATGCAATGTTTTCCAGAGTCACATTTTCTTTGTGATGGCTCCCTCTCGGGAGGCTTTGGGTAGAAGACAACACCTTTTGTGTCCATGTAAATGTCAGTTAGCGTTGAATTGAGTTCAGTGTACTTTTCATATCTAGGCCCTCTCCGGGGCTGGATGTTGCTTTTGTTCTTGACAGTAGCTTTTCCTTTCTCTTTTCCACAATCAGACGGTCCTCCGTCCTTAAATATGTTAACATTGAGAACTTTCTTCTCGGAAGTTGCATCTTCTTCCTATAGAAATCTATCTACTTAATGTAGAATTCGCCGAAATTTCGAGGTGGATCTCGGTACAAAGATTTTATGAATTCTGAGTTATCCAAGACACCGGATACTACTTCCATCAGTACCATCAATGGTTTAGGGCGATCAACTGACGCTGCTGCAATGTTGAATCTTTCTAGAAATGAGCGTAGAGTTTCTCTGTGCCTATGCTTGATTGTGGTGGGCGACATTACGTTTTTGGGTCGAGCGATATGGACACGAAATTGCTCATTAAAGCGAGCAACCAACATGTTCCAGCTGTTGATCGATTCCATTTCTAGCTGCTCAAACCACATAGCAGCTATATCAGTCAAAATATGGGAAAGCATTTTGCCATGACGTTTTCTGATACCAATTGAACTTCCATATGTCGTTTGTAGCGCATTAGGTGCAGTAGGGTCTGTCCTGCCATTATAAGGCTCCAGAACTGAAAGTTTGAAATCCAGGCGATAGCGAAATTTCTGATTTCTTGTGTGAATGGATTGTGGTTGACGTCATCCACGTCATTCTGATAAGTGTGGCCTCTCGAGAGGCATTGAATGAGATTAGCGAGCCGATCACCTTTAAAAAGTCATTGCAGGTTGCCTAAATAAGAGTTGATGTCCGCAACAGGGAATGCAAGAGAAGATGGAAGTTGTTGGTAAGCCGTTGTGAATGGGTCGAGAGGACTCGTTCATGGACCATAGGGGTCGCGGGTCGTGTCTTGCGGTTCAAGGGGGGCGACCCGAACTGGTCGTGGGTCCCCATCACGAGCCGGTTGCTATTGAGGAGCGAGAGCTTGCAGTCCAGTGTTCGTCTGAACTGGAGCTGAAGTCGGTCAAGCCTGACCATTTCCAAGAGCGAGCGGGTTGCCCCCGAGTCCATGTGATGCACAAGCCGCTTCTATGGCCTCATTTCCAATGCATTAATTGTTGCTCGGCCTTCCATCCATCTGTGCGAAGAATCCATCGATCATATCTTATTGTTTCCTGAGAAGATCATCTTGCCTCGCCATCTGGGTTCTCAATTCAGTGAGAACGTCTCCCTTCTCTTCTCTGGTCAAGTATGCTGATGAATTTTCGTTAGAGGAAGGCTCCTGGCTTGCCTCGTTTCTCATGCCTTTGTCCTTAGCACCTTCAGTACAGAAGAAAGTTCCATCCTTCTTTCTTTTAACCATTGATCCAATTGGCAAGTAAATCAATTCCTTTAGAGCTAGAAATTGAAGTAGTATCATGTGCCCCCTTTCTGGTGCACCAAAATGTTAGACCAAAATCTGGGCCAAACACCCAAATGCGGTTTGAAGACCTCATAGTCACTAATCTCAAATCACAGAATGCAGATATGTAGTAAAAACGGGGAACACACGAGGTTTTTATAGTGGTTCGGCTCAAACCAAGCCTACGTCCACTTTATATTTTCTTAGATCTTGAGAAATTACAATTACAATGCCGTCTCACAATCCCAGAGAGTTGTTTATACACAATAACCTTGTGTTATCATAAAGAATAAGAGAAAAGAGAAGCGATTTTATGCACAAAATTCTCGTGTTAGACTGATTTGAGGAGCACACAAAGTCCTTGCGTACTTGGCAATGGAGTCCGGGAGGTTTTAGTGCCAAAAACCCAAAAGAATCCTTGAAAATGCCTTCAAATGGTGTATTTATAGCCATTTCGTAATAGAGGTTCATGAGACACGTGGAACGCATCCCAAGAATCTCGAAATGTGGTGGAAAACATTCAGAAATACTCTCCAAGTCGTCCTAAGACAAGTGTAATGAGATCCGGGTTGATAGGAGCAAGAATAGCCAAAGAATAGGTCAATACGTGAGCAGAAATAGGTCCAGTCCGGGCGGTTCGTGATGCCCTCTTGCGACCCGGAGTGACGAGAAGGAGTGAGGAACTGATGGTCAGGTCATGGTCTAGGGGTGAACCACGAGCCGGTCACGACCCATGTGCCCACCACGAGCCGGGTAGGGGGGCAAGCCCGAGGGGACAAGCCAAGTTGCATCACGAGCCGAGACAATTGAGCCGAGCCCCTGTTCACGAACTGGAGTTGCTCTTCTACGCGCGTTCACGGAAACGTGCATAACTTCCAAACCATAAGTCCATTTTAGCCAAATGAAAGCTCTTCTTGAAGCAAATTCAGTGGGCTACAAGAGTTACCGAGCAAGGTTCCGTAATTGATGTTTTCGGGCCCAAAAGAGGTCATCTAATAGGAGTTTTGAGCCATTATGTGTTTGTGATGCGACTTCAACCAAATCGCTTCATGTCTTCTGACGATGTTCTCAATACTTGAACGTAATGTTAACAAGAGATTTCATGCGTGATAGCTTTTACCAAAAAGTGTGTCAACAAGTTTGCCCCCAGAACATATCTTGCTGGTTAAAGGAAGATGTGTTCTGGATAATCCGAGAAATCCATATTTGTATAGGGATAGAGGTAGAACAAATGTGCCACATCCTGGCAAAGGCCAAACCTTATTGACATAATCCATGCCAAGAAGTTCAAACCGAGTATATTCCATACCCAATTTTTTTTCACATCCTGACAAGACCGTTTGCAGTTCCTTAAGTATAATCCATACTTAAGATTCCAAAGTAAGTATAAACCATACTCGAGTTACCAATCTGGTATCATCCATACTCATATCCAGAGAAAGCTATACTTGCCACAGCCTGACAAGATAGTTCGACTTTAGGCATAATCCACACCTAGTGTTTCAAGATAAGTATAAGCCATACTTTAACTGAGATTGAGGATCTTGCCACATCCTGACAAGATACTCAAATTCACTAAACATAATCCATACTTGGAAAGTCCTTCCTTATTCAATTCAAAATGCAAAACCAAAGAAAATCCTGATTGGTTTGACATCGAATCCAAAGCATGCTTTTGGGCTACGTCATAACCCTGTACGTGTGTACTCCGATTCAACCGATCGAAAAACCTAATGAAAACAAAAGAAAATCTTAAATCCTAAGAAATGCAGAAAATGAAAGCTGATCTCATACAGATCAGTTGATATGATCCCGTGAGAGCTCGATCCAGGTCCATTTCCACTCCTTGGAGTAGGAGGTGGCAACGCGGGTGCATGCCTCGTAGGTGGTTTCACATACTCGAGTAGCTCTTCACGTCTAACCGACTCCTCAATCAGATCACGAAGGTGTCTGCAGTCATTCATGTCTTTTTTCGTGTCTTGTCCATCCATATCACAGAATATGCAATGTTTTCCAGAATCGCATTCTTTTTGCGATGGCTCCCTCGTGGGAGGCTTTGGGTAGGAGACAGCACCGTTTGTGTCCATGTAAATGTCAGTTAGCATTGAATTGAGTTCAGTGTACTTTTCATATCTGGGCCCTCTCTGGGGCTGAGTGTTGCGGTCATTCTTGACAACGGCTTTTCCTTTGTCTTTTCCACAATCAGACGGTCCTCCGTCCTTAAGTGTGTTAACATCGAGAACTTTCTTCTCCGAAGTTGCATCTTCTTCCTGTAGAAATCTATCTACTTCAATGTAGAATTCGCCGAGATTTCGCGGTGGATCTCGGTACATAGATTATTTAAATTATGAGTTATCCAAGACCCCGGATACCGTTGCCATTAGTACCTTTGATTATTCAAGGCGATCAACTGACGCTGCTGCAACGTTGAATCTTTCCAGAAATAAGCACAGAGTTTCTCTGGGCCTCTGCTTAATTGTGGTGAGCGACATTACGTTTTTGGGTCGAGCGATGTGGGCACGAAATTGCTCGAAAAAGCGAGGGACCAACATGTTCCAACTGTTGATCGATTCCGTTTCTAGCTGCCGAATTCACATAGCGGCTATATCAGTCAAAAAACGGGGAAAGCATTTCACCATGACACTTTCCAACGCTAATTGAACTTCCATATGTCATTAATAGCACATCAGGTGCACGATAGGGTCTGTCCTGCCGTTATAAGGCTCCAGAACTGGATGTTTAAAATCTGGGGGATTGCGAGAATTCCTGATTTCTTGTGTTAATGTATTGTGGTTGACGTCGTCCACATCATTCTGATAAGTGCGACCTCGCGAGAGGCGTTGAATGAGATTGGCAAGCCGATCGCCTTCAAAAATTTATTGTAGATTGCCTAAATCAGAGCTAGTGCCCCGAGCAAGGAATGTAAGAGAGGATGGAAGTTGTTAGCGAGCCTTTGGAAACGGGTCGTGAGGACCGGTTCGTGTACCATGAGGGTCGCGGGTCATGGCTCACGGTTCAAGGGGGCGACCCAACCCGATCGTGGGTCCCCATCACGAGCCGGTTGCTGTTGGGGAGTGGGAGCTTGCAATCCAGTGTTTGTCTGAACTAGAGCTGAAGTCGGTCAAGCCTGACCATTTCCAATAGCAAGGGGGTTGCTCCCGAGTCCATGTGATGCACGAGCCACTTCTGTGGCTTCATTTCCAATGCATTGATCACTGCTCGGCCTTCCATACATCCGAGCGCAGAATCCATCGATCATCTCCTGTTGTTTCCTGAGAAGTTCACCTTGCCTTGCCATCTGGGTCCTCAATTCAGTGAGAACGCCGTCCATCTCTTCTGTGGTCAAGTATGCTGATGGATTTTCGTGAGAGGAAGCTTCCTGGCTTGCCTCGTTTCTCATGACTTCATCCTCAGCACCTTCAGTATGGGAGAAAGTTCCATCCTTCTTTCTTTTAACCAATGATCCAATAGCTAAGCAAATCGATTCCTTTATAGCTAGAAATTGAAGTAGTATTGTGTGCCCCCCTTCTTGCTGCGCCAAATTGTTTGACCAAAATCTGGGCCTAACACCCAAATGCGATGTAAAGACCTCACAGTCACTAATCTCAGATCACAGAATGCAGATAAAGCAGTAAAAATGGAGAACACACGAGGTTTTTATAGTGGTTCGACTCAAACCAAGCCAATGTGTAACGATCCGGAAAAGGCGACCTTGATTATCCGATATACAACACATATCGAACACCAAGAGTCAAAAATACCGGATGGTAAATGAAAGAAATTATAGGGTGAGGAAAGATAAGATAGAAACTTAGAATAGAAGAAGAAGAAGCAGATACAACATCATAGTAACACGAATCTCACAGTGGAACGAACAACATATAATAGATAATATATCCTTGAAATAAAATCAGTATATGTATACAATAACATTATCAGAGTACAACACTTATAACACAGCGGAAAAAACTATAGCTATATAATCCTGAAGCCTCCTGCTCCAAGCTCTTCCAGTATATCTGTAAATTCCTGACTACTTGACTACCCATACAGAATTGGGCACCCAAGAGTTTAGGGAAACAAACAAAATAAACTCCGGGTCAGTCATGGGACTGGTATGAGTAAAACAGTTTAAAACAGTTCGAACAAGTAAACGATATCTCATAAGACCACGCCGTATAACGGAATGGGTTTTTGCCTTATGAAAATCTAAAATATCTTTATATCAAAAACCTTTTGATATTAATAATGTCTATCAACCATAATATATTAATCATCTAGCAGAAACGCTTCCATCTCACGTTCTACATATATAGTATACAATCAAAACCGCAAGCACGTATTGGGTAATGGATTTCCAACTATGACAAGGTATGGAACCACCTTTTGCTAATGTACCTCTAGAGAGGAATAGACTGAGTTCAACAAGAACATCTTGCAACCCGACCACACATGACCGACCACTCATTTCGCTTGAGTGTATCGAATGTATATCACCAACGGTTGGGATTAGCAACCGTTTCCCGAATGGGACAACATCAACAATAGATTTTTAGAAGTAATTGAAACTCTAGATCAGGTGATTATACACCCTAATAGGTGCGACCTACATAGCCATGCTGCCTGCCTGATTTCTGTCATTTACCGGATGTGAGGCAAGAAGCTACGCTTATCTTTTTACATATCATATCTTCATTCACTTAGAATGCCACATCGTCATACCCTTTAAATCACAAATTGGTTTATCCAAAAATAACACGGGTATACAGCTAATAGAAACGAATTCCTTCGCCACCAAACGTGAATACGTTTGAAGAGATCAACTTACGCAATCTATCAGATATACTCTGTCAGACCTTCGTCCATACAAGTTGTCCTGGGACTGGACAAACCGAAGGCACTATTCAGTACATCCATCTTAGGCAATTGTTATCTAAGACTTATACAATAGCCCTTGCACTTTACTCCGTCTTCAATATATTCAGCATACTTGATTCGCAACGCTTATGCCAATACGGAGTGGTTCTTTGGATAATAATCCAACCGGTCTCTCCATATTAACAACGTTAAAATGGTCAAAACTTTGATAGTCTGTGATTCAACTATCAAATGAAAACATGTCTGTGTACACACAACGATCTTATTTCCAAATGGAACTATCGATCCAATCATCAAACATATATATATATATATCCTCATTTTTTATGTTTAGAAAATATACGTTATTAACGCTAGAAAACATTTCCATGGCTTAATTATGTATCATTGTTCTTCCACAACTATCAGTCCCTCGCTGTAAACTATTATGAGAACAATTCCCTAAGTATTAATCCCGAAGGCCGAAACCAACATCAGATAAACACTTGGAAAACCATTCAATTTACTAATCTCAGTCAGTTTCTAATTTTGCTTAACTTTATTTGATTTACTCTATTTCGAATAACTTTATATTCAATTAACTCAAATCGACTAATTCTAACTCGATTAATTCCTTTATATAATCCATTACATTTCTAACACTTAAGTCTTATTTAAAATTCCCTTTTACAACTCTATTTATTTCGAAAATAAATAATACCTTTTATAGCCTTTATTTGTAAATGTTATACAAATATTTCTCTTCCTATATTTGTCTATTTATTTTCTAAATAAATAATCCTCTTATACTTCTATTTATTTTCTAAAGAAATATTCCATTTTAATTCTATTTATTTATCAAATAAATATTCCTTTTATAAAACTCTATTCGTTTTATAAATATTTTCCTTTTATCTTTATCCTATTTATTTTCCCAATAAATATTTCCTTATGATATTCTATTTGTCTTATAAATAAATATCCTCCTTTATAAACTCCTATTTATTTTCTAAATAAATGTTCTCCTTTATAAAATCCTATGATTTTATAAATACTTTATTTTCAAAATATTTCTTTTTATAAAATCGATTGATTCTATAAAATTCCTTTATTTCAATATACATTGAAATATTTCTTTTTACATCCCAGGGTCTCTTATGATATTTAAAATAGCAAACCACAATGATAAATATCATTGGAACACACATAATCAAACCGATTATATATCACATCATATATTACAATATATGAAAAAAGCAGTATTATAAATATTGAGGAGTCCAGTTGGACCCCTCCAACCTGTTTCCCTGCAACACAGATGTTAGACAACACGAATATAAAATATTCTGATAAACAGAATCAATATTCGATTAACGATTTATATATATATATATATACATCGTTATCTATGATTTCAATCAATACACAAACAACTCAACCAACAGTTAACACACAACAATCATTCATCATTTATCAGTTCTAAATATACGTTATAAAAATAGAACTGTTTAGAGTTGGCGAGTTTTACTCACATTGGACGATCATCGTTAATAACGATAACCATCTTTGATTCTGACGGACAATTTATTTTGCTATAAATTGTAACGGACTCCAATTGACACGCGGTCAGTTCCATTGTGTAGTGTCCGTCCATACGATCCCAACGAATCTTGTTTCGCTGAAAATCGATATTGTATGATAAAGTTATTCAACTTCTAAGTTCATATACATTTATATTGGTATCAAAGCAATTTCAAATGGGCCTTGCCCCTTTTAATAAAAATCGGCCCACTTACTTTATCAACAGCCCACCCTTCTTTTCCCTTAACCCAGGCCCGCTTTCACCCTTCTTCCCCGATAGTTCAAATGCGATCTCCAGTAAAGGCCTCCACCCATTTTCGCACCTTCCTTCGATTACCATCCTTCCAATTCTCAGCGGAAACTCAAACAAGAATCACCAATGAACTTCTCTTCTATTTCTCCATCCACTCCTCCCATCCTCGTCCAGCTCGCACCAGTCGTTGAAATCCCGTCCTCAACGCATGGTGGTAGATTCCAGTGAAGACTCCGACCCTTATCTTTGCCAAAACCACTCAGAAATTCACATCAGGTGCCATTCGACATCACGAGTTCAACTACATACCCCAAAACAATCATCGCCTCCCCATTGCTTAGAAAATCCATGCCCTAGCCACGCTGGTCATCACTATAAGCCCCAAATGTTGATCGCACTCAGCAAAACCAGTATCAATTTGAAGCTAATCGCATAAGGGATTCAAGTAAAATGATTTCATTATTTTTGGAAATTTATCCGATTTGATTTTTTGGATTTTTAAAGTGGATGATTTTTATGTAAACAACGAAGAACTGTCGGCGCACAAGAGATTATATATATGGGATCATCACATTTTGTGTGGCTGAGAAAGGAGGGTGGTGGCCTAGTTTAGGTCCACACATTTATTTTATTTTTATTGAATTTATTGTCATATAAGTCTTTAAAAATTCCTGTGATCACTTTTGATACCCAAAAATCACGAAACTGGACATACTGCTAGAGTTCGACAATACGGTCCCAACGAAACTGGTTTCGTCGAATTTTGACTCTGTATGCTCACGCAGCGTATTTTAACCGTCAAAATATCGACTGTTTTTCACATTAAAAATCGGTATGGCCACATACTGACTTCAACAATCATAGAAATTGAAATCTAACAATAATTTAATATTGCGGAACCAACAAAACTAGTTTCGTCGAATTCTGAGGTCGTTTGCAAAATTGGCTATTTTTAACGCTCTAGATAACCCCTTTTAATTATATAAATATATTTAAAAGTAATAAAATTAAATATTTATAAATAAATATTATCCTATATATTTACATACGATATCATACAGCTCTAGAATATTCCTATATGAATTTCTACTCGATATTTCAAATCCCGATATAAATCGATGTTCGATTATAATGAAATTCCTTTTATAAATATAAATAAATATTTATAAAATTCAAAGGAATTCCACAGCGACTTTTCTAAAATTTGATTTGGACATAAATCAAAATCTACACGACGAAATCCCGATTTTTCTCTTCCACTAGAAAAATATACTTCACCAGCTCCTAACGTTTCTTGTTTCACAGAAATCCGGCTTAAAACGAATCCTGTACATTCAGTTGAAGTACAAATCGCTAAATCGCGAACTGCCACGCCATTTCGAGCTCGATTATAATTATATTAAAATTCTACGTTCAGACTGTCGTATATATAATATATTCGTTATTCTAATTCAATTCTGAACTGAATTATATATTTTGAATTTCCCATTTCACACCATATCGCCATTTCGGCCCAATCTGATTATTTCGGAATTAAATATATTATTTAATTATTATTTTAATTAAATATTCACTCTTATTTAATTCAATGACCATTTGAAATTCTAAACCACTATTTATATAATTAAATAAGTTAATTATATATCACAGAAAAATACGGGTCGTTACATTCTTCCCCACTTAAAATAATTTCGTCCTCGAAATTGCTAAGGTAGAAAACAAACCCTATCGACTGACCAGACTTATTTGTTCACTTCTCAACTGCAGTTTCCACTGGACTAATTTAATTTTAATTAAATTATTAATTCAATTCTATTAACGAATATTTACAAAAAATCCTGAAAATTTTCTAACACCCGAAATTTCTGAAAAATTTCGCCAGCACCTCCTTTGTACTGGTCAATGGGTCAAACTCCAACTCGCCTCTCTGGGCCATCTCCAACCCAAAAGAAAATCAAACAGCCAAGCGGCTTGCCAAATCAGCTCATATCCATATAAAATATAAACTGGTACCTTTTTGTCGGGCATATCATTATATCCCTTCCACCTGTTACCAATTCAACATATACCCAGGTCTTCCCAATCAAACTCCAATCAATTTATCCTCAAAACCACATCACTCGCTTATAACCAAGCCAAATTCCATCCTTAAATCCAACACTTAACTTATTAATTCAACATAAGTCCAGATACCTCCCAATCCAATTTTATTTGATATTTTCTGTTACAAATCAATTTCCACTTAATTGGTTTCAATTCCAGTTTCAATTTGCTTTCACAAATTCACATTTAATTTGTTTTAAATTAAACCATCTATTTCTTGGAGTTTTTAAACATCTTTGTTTTTCTCAAAAATCAAACTTCCCCTTCGAAGTTCAAAACAACTTGTTTTCGCAAACCATTTCCAAACAAAACCTTTGGTAGTAATCCGTCACTTAGCAACTCGAAAATGAACACTGATGATGCAGCTGTCATCATCAGAATTTATTTTCCAGCGATCGAAGTGAGTTCAATACTATATCACCTTTAAAACTATTTCTAAACACTTCCACTTTGAAACTTATTTCAACAAACCCTTCCAGTGTTTGTAAAACCATTTAAAACCTACTAGGATTTTAAAATTCTCATATATATTCAATTCAAATTTACTTACAAACATTTCCATATTTTCAGAGTTTTAATTTAAATCCTGATCTTAATTTCAGATTTAATTCATTCGTAACACTTATACGAATCTTAATTGGTTACTTACGTAACCATTTCACTTTTTTATAATCTTACTCGATTATAACAATAACCAATATAAATCCTTTATATCAAAAATATAATTTGGGTAAAATTATTTCGTTTACCCTCTTTTCAAAACATACCATGACGGTTCATCGTATTCTAGTGTTTAAAATCTCCTACCGATACAATGGATCAAACTGATCGACCAGAACACATAAACAACTCAACCAATAAATCTCCACAATATAAAACCTCTTTACATCAAATAACAAATACGCTCTCTCGTATATATACACTAAACTCAATCTAGGGTATCGCTAACCCCATTTCTACTGAGTCACGCCACAGAGCCAAGGTAATACTTAACCTTAAGCTCTGATACCAACTGTAACGACCTAGAAAAAGGCGACCTTGATTATCTGATATACAACACATATCGAACACCAAGAGTCAAAAATTCCGGATGGTAAATGAAAGAAATTAGAGGGTGAGAAAAGATAAGATAGAAACTTAGAATAGAAGAAGAAGAAGCAGATACAACATCAGAGTAACACGAATCCCACAGCGGAACGAACAACATATAATAGATAATATATCCTTGAAATAAAATCAGTATATGTATACAATAACATTATCAGAGTACAACACTTACAACACAGCGGAAATAACTATAGCTATATAATCCTAAAGCCTCCTGCTCCAAGCTCTTCCAGTATATCTGTAAATTTCTGACTACTTGAATGCCCGTATAGAATTGGGCACCCAAGAGTTTAGGGAAACAAAAAAAATAAACTCCGGGTCAGTTATGGGACTGGTATGAGTTAAACAGTTTTAAATAGTTCGAACAAGTAAACGATATCAAATAAGACCATTCCATATAACGGAACGGGTTTTTCCCTTATGAGAATCCAAAATATCTTTATATCAAAAACCTTTTGATATTATAATAATGTCTATCAACCACAATATATTAATCATCTAGCAGAAACGCTTCCATCTCACGTTCTACAAATGTAGTATACAATCAAAACCGCAAGCACGTATTGGGTAATGGATTTCCAACTATGACAAGGTATGGAACCACCTTTCACTAACGTACCTCTAGAGAGGAATACACTGGGTTCAACAAGAACATCTTGCAACCCGGCCACACATGAACGACCACTCATTTCGCTTGAGTGCATCGAATGTATATCACCAACGGTTGGGATCAGCAACCGTTTCGCAAATGGGACAGCATCAACAGTCGATTTTTAGAAGTACTTGAAACTCTAGATCAGGTGATTATACACCTTAATAGGTGCAACCTACATAGCCATGCTACCTGCCCGATTTCTGTCATTTACCATATGTGAGGCTAGAAGCTACGCTTATCTTTTTACATATCATATCTTCATTCACTTAGAATGCCACATCGTCATACCCTTTAAATCACAAATTGATTTATCCAGAAATAACACGGGTATACAGCTAAGAGAAACGAATTCCTCCGCCACCAAACGTGAATACGTTTGAAGAGATCAACTTACACAATCTATCAGATATACTCTGTCAGACCTTCGTCCATACAAGTTGTCCTGGGACTGGACAAACCGAAGGCACTATTCAGTACATCCATCTTAGGCAATTGTTATCTAAGACTTATACAATAGCCCTTGCACTTTAATCCGTCTTCAATATATTCAGCATACTTGATTCGCAACGCTTATGCCAATACGGGGTGGTTCTTTGGATAATAATCCAACCGGTCTCTCCATATTAACAACCTTAAAATGGTCAAAATTTTGATAGTCTGTGATTTAACTATCAAATGAAAACATGTCTGTGTACACACAACGATCTTATTTCCAAATGGAATTATCGATCCAATCATCGAACATATATATATCCTCATTTTCTATGTTTAGAAAATATGCGTTATTAACACTAAAAAACATTTCCATGGCTTAATTATGTATCACTATTCTTCCACAACTATCAGTCCCTGACTGTAAACTAGTATGAGAACAATTCCCAAAGTATTAATCCCGAACGTTGAAACCAACATCAGATAGACACTTAGAAAACCATTCGATTTACTAATCTCTAGTCAGTTTCTAATTTTGCTTAACTTTATTTGATTTACTCTATTTCGAATAACTTTATATTCAATTAATTCAAATCGACTAATTCTAACACGATTAATTCCTTAATATAATCCATTACGTTTCTAACACTTAAGTCTTATTTAAAATTCCCTTTTATAACTCTATTTATTTCGTAAATAAATAATTCCTTTTATAGCCTTTATTTGTAAATGTTATACAAATATTTCTCTTCCTATATTTGTCTATTTATTTTCTAAATAAATAATCCTCTTATACTTCTATTTATTTTCTAAAGAAATATTCCATTTTAATTCTATTTATTTATCAAATAAATATTCCTTTTATAAAACTCTATTCATTTTATAAATATTTTCCTTTTATCTTTATCCTGTTTATTTTCCCAATAAATATTTCCTTATGATATTCTATTTGTCTTATAAATAAATATCCTCCTTTATAAACTCCTATTTATTTTCTAAATAAATGTTCTCCTTTATAAAATCCTATGATTTTATAAATACTTTATTTTTTAAATATTTCTTTTTATAAAATCGATTGATTCTATAAAATTCCTTTATTTCAATATACATTGAAATATTTAATTTTGCATCCCAGGGTCTCTTATGATATTTAAAATAGCAAACCACAATGATCGATATCATTTAAACACACATAATCAAACGAATTATATATCACATCAAATATTACAATATATGAACAGAACAATATTATAAATATTGAGGTGTCCAGTTGGACCCCTCCAACCTGTTTCCCTGCAACACAGATGTTAGACAACACGAATATAAAATATTCTGATAAACAGAATCAATATCCGATTAACGATTTATATATATATATATCGTTATCTATGATTTCAATCAATACACAAACAACTCAACCAATAGTTAACACACAACAATCAGTCATCATTTATCAGCTCTAAATATACGTTATAAAAGTAGAACTGTTCAGAGTTGGTGAGTTTTACTCACATTGGACGATCATCGTTAATAACGATAACCATCTTTGATTCTGACAAACAATTTATTTCTCTATAAATTGTAACGGACTCCAATTGACTCACGGTTAGTTCCATTGTGTAGTGTCCGTCCACACGATTCCAACGGATCTTGTTTCGCTGAAAACCGATATTGTATGATAAAGTTATTCAACTTCTAAGTTCATATACATTTATATTGGTATCAAAGCAATTTCAAATGGGCCTTGCCCCTTTTAATAAAAATTGGCCCACTTACTTTATCAACAGCCCACCCTTCTTTTCCCTTAACCCAGGATCGCTTTCACCCTTCTTTCCCGATAGTTCAGATGCGATCTCCAGTAAAAGCCTCCACCCATTTTCGCACCTTCCTTCGATTATCATCCTTCCAATTCTCAGCGGAAACTCAAACAAGAATCACCAATGAACTTCTCTTCTATTTCTCCCTCCACTCCTCCCATCCTCGTCCAGCTCACACCAGTCCTTGAAATCTCGTTCTCAACACACAGTGGTGGATTCCAGTGAAGACCCCGACCCTTATCTTTGCCAAAACCACTCAGAAATTCACATCAGGTGCCATTCGACATCACGATTTCAATTACATACCCCAAAACAATCATCACCTCCCCATTGCTCAGAAAATCCATGCCCTAGCTACACTGGTCATCACTGTAAGCCCCAAGTGTTGATTGCACTCAGCAAAACCGGTATCAATTTGAAGCTAATGACATAAGGGATTCAAGTAAAATGATTTCATGATTTTTGGAAATTTATCCGATTTGATTTTTTGGATTTTTAAAGTGGATGATTTTTATGTAAACAACGAAGAGCTGATGGCGCACAAGAGATTATATATATAGGATCATCACATTTTGTGTGGCTGAGAAAGGAGGGTGGTGGCCTAGTTTAGGTCCACACATTTATTTTATTTTTATTGAATTTATTGTCATATAAGTATTTAAAAATTCCTGTGATCACTTGTGATACCCAAAAATCACGAAACTGGACATACTGCCAGAGTTCGACATTACAGTCCCAACGAAACTAGTTTCGTCGAATTTCGACTCCGTATGCTCACACAACGTATTTTTAACCGTCAAAATATCGACTGTTTTTCACTTTAAAAATCGGTACGGCCACATACTGACTTCAAAAATCATGGAAATTGAAATCTAACAATAATTTAATATTGTGGAACCAACAAAATTAGTTTTGTCGAATCTGAGGTCGTTTGCAAAACTGGCTATTTTTAATGCTCTAAATAACCCCTTTTAAATATATGAATATATTTAAAAGTAATTAAAATAAATATTTATAAATAAATATTATCGTATATATTCACATACGATATCATACAGCTCTAGAATATTCCTATATGAATTTCTACTCGTTATTTCAAATCCCGATATAAATCGATATTCGATTTATAATGAAATTCCTTTTATAAATATAAATAAATATTTATAAAATTCCAAGGAATTCCACAGCGACCTTTCTAAAATTTGATTTGGACAATCAAAATCTACACGACGAAATCCCAATTTTTCTCTTCTACTTGAAAAATATACTTCACCAGCTCCTAACGTTTCTTGTTTCATAGAAATCCGACTTAAAACGAATCCTGTACATTCAGTTGAAGTTCAAATCGCCAAATCGCGAACTGTCGTGTCATTTCGAGCTCGATTATAATTATATTAAAATTCTACGTTCACACTGTCGTATATATAATATATTCGTTATTCTAATTCAATTCTGAACTGAATTATATATTTTGAATTTCCCAATTCACACCATATCGCCATTTCGGCCCAATCTGATTATTTCAAAATTAAATATATTATTTAATTATTATTTTAATTAAATATTCACTCTTATTTAATTCAACGACCATTTGAAATTCTAAACCACTATTTATATAATTAAATAAGTTAATTATATAACGCAGAAAAATATGGGTCGTTACACAATGTCCACTTTAATTTTCTTAGATCTTGAGAAATTACAATTACAGTGCCGTCTCACAATCCATGAGAGCCGTTTATACACAATAATCTTGTGGTATCATGAAGAAGAAGAGAAAAGTGAAGTGATTTCATACATGAAATCCACGTATTAGACTGATTTAAGGAGTACATAAAGTCCTAGCGTACTTGGCAATGCAGTCCGGGAGGTTTTAGTGCCAAAAAGCCAAGAGAACCCTTGAAAATGCCTTCAAATGGTGTATTTATAGCCATTTTCTGATAGCAGTTCGTGAGACACATGGCACGCATCCCAAGTATCTCAAAATTTGGTGGAAAACATCCAGAAATCTTCTCCAAGTCATCCCAGGACAAGTGTAACACCCCGTATTTTATGTGAACATATAAGTAACTAATTAAATTATACTTAATTTTTAGGAGAAGAATTAAGGGAAACAGGTTGCGCCATTGTGTTCGTCTTGAAATTCTGCTTGAGATAGAGTCCGAGTTTGCGTAAAACGGATACCATATGAAAGAGATATGGACGAACGAAGTTAGGCAGGAAAACCGGAAACAGGCCAGAAATGCACTGGCGCACTTGTGAAGTGCGCCAGCACAAAAATACACTGGCGCACCTGGGAAGTGCGCCTATGTCGAGCCAGAAACCTGCACAGGGTTCTAGAGAGTTCTAATGACGATTTTTGATGTGCTGGACGGACCTGATGGCTTCTAGGGTGATCTAATGGTTCTGAAACACTCTCTACTCCTATAAATATGTGATTAACCTAACCCTAATTCATAGAATATTGTCTATGACACCATTATGCTACCAAACTCTCTCTTAAACCCTAGCCGCCACCTCTAAATCTAATCTCAAGTGTTGATTCACAATTCAAATTAAAGTTTAGAGCGGCAACAACAATCGAAGAAGATTAATCGGCGTTTCTGCATCAAATTCGATTTATAATCCTTTTCTTTAGCCACGAAAGGCAAGTACAGTTATTTTCCGATATAAACATTAATTATGATTGTGGCATGAATTGTAAATCTGAATCTGAGGTTATGTTTGTTCTGTTCTGTTTAGATCTATCTTATTCTGTATCTCTCTCTTCTTTCTGTTCTATAGCCAGGCTACTACGAGCCTGCGCTGAATCTCATAAGAGATTAATGCACGAACGCTAAATTTTGGGACAAATAATGAATAATGCATAATTGGACATGAAACTATTGCCTATGACTATGATTCATGACTATGAGACTATTGCCTATGACTATGATTCATGACTATGAGACAATTGCCTATGACTATGATTCATGACTATGAGACTATTGCCTATGACATTGAATAAGAAACTATTGTGATTTGTCGCCCATGACTATTGTAGTTAGTTTCTTACGCCTATTCCCTTAATGATACTAGATCTCATATTTAGTATGTAACTTTGCTAGTTTATTCCCATTCACTGTTATGTACATCGAGCATAGTGGGGCCATTATCATTGTATTTGGTTCATTATTTAATGCCTATTCTTTCTTGTGCTTATCTCCTATTCCTTTTGCTAGGGCCATTTCATGAGTACTTAGAGAACTTGTTGAAACATTGGGCGTAGCTTAATTAAGTTAGTAAATATGTTGGCATAATTTGAATTGGCTATGATAGAGAATGATTTACATGCATATTAGTCTTGGACAAAAATGGTAAACTAGAATATTAAATCTAGTTTTGACATGAACTGTAAATAGGAATATTAAGGCTAAGATTTGGGGCATATATTGTATTATGAATTACGACCTTGATTTAGGCATGTAATTTTAGGCTAAATCAATGATTAGGCAAGATAGGTAAATAGAGTTTTAGATATATATAATCTGCTAAATCTGTTGTCTGCTAAATCCGTTAAATTGCCTAATCTGTTATCTGCTAAATCTGTTATATTGCCTAATTTGCTAGTCCTGCTATATTGCCTAATCTGCTAGATCTGTTCATCTGCTAAATCTGTCATCTGCTAAGTCTGCTGAAAATGCCTAATCCGTTATATGCTAAATCTGCTAAATTGCTTAATCTGCTAAATCTGTTAAGTCGCCTAATTTGCGAAATCTGTTATCTGCTGAGTTGATATATTTATTCTGTTACTGACAAAATCTGAATTGGCTATAGTTATGAATAATTGACATGTATATTAGGCATGGGCATAAATGGTAAATTATTAATTAATTGGCCGCAATGATAAACATGGCTAACTCGAGGTTAGAATGAGTTTGCGGCGTAATCCTACCCGGAACAGCCAGGCACATCCAGTGGCTGCAAAAAATAGGTTCTAATGTGAGAAGTTACTCATAACATGCTTGAAACCCGAGGTTAGACTCAGTTTGTGGCAGAAATCTGCCCGGAACCAACCGGCCTAACCAGTAGCCGCAAACTGTCAGTCTAATGTGAGAGGTCTGGGCATTAATATTTAATTAATGAAAATCTGAGATAAATATGATGTCTAAAACGTGTTGGGTGGATAGGGTTAAACCAACTAATGAAATTAATAAACCCGTTTCATGAATCTGTAGGCCCAGTATTAAGTTAGACAAGTCTGTAAATTTGTTAAATCTGTATGTCTGATCCGTTAGTCTGAAAACTTATTAACTTGATTTTCTGATCTATGAACTAGTTGACCTGAACTCTGTATGTCTGAACTTGTAAACAAGTTAATCTGAAATCTGTTAGTCTGGGGGCATAAGGTTAGGAGGGAAAATACTTGTGCCATCTGTTGTTTGGGACCCATATTAGTTAGTAACCCTTTCTGGTATCAAAACTTTGACCCAACAGTAGGTAGGGTCCGGGCACGCTTACTGAACTAATTATAAGCGGTTCATTCTGATAATGGCGAGGGGTGTTGATGGTGCGTTCCAACCAAGTCATGTGCGTGCATGGATCCCGGTCTGCCTCTGAGGATGTAAGACGCCGTGACATCTATAAATAGGTCTGTGTCATTCAAAGGTTGCCACTTTAGGGAATGATACACCCTTTTGTGGGGTTGGCACAGGGTATTTATGTATTAGGGAGCCGATCGCGTGGGGTAGGATTTAGGGTACACTTAATTCTGTCTGTTCTGTAGGGTACCGTCTGTTTCTGTTGGGTGGTAACACCTGTCTGTTTCTGCGTGGTACTGTCTGTTGGGGTGGTAAAGGCCCATTTACTAGTGTACACCTAATTCTAACATTCTGTTTCCGTAGGGACTATTCTGTTTCCGTTTCTGTCTCTGTTCGGGTGGTATAGGCCCATTACTAGCATTCTGTTTCTGTACTTTCTGTTCGGGTGGTAAAGCCCCATTATTCTGTTTCTGTTTCTGTTTAGACATTAGGGTAACACCTAATCCTGTTATACTAGTATTAGTGCAGAGAAGTGAAAAGTAATATCATCATGTTTCTTCTGTTTAACCTAAGTATTTCTGTTATTCCTGTTTCCTGTTATCTCTCATCCAGTTTTATTTGCATGCCATGACATTATTATCTGTTCATAACTGAAAGTCACTGGACTTGCCAGACTTTATGTCTGACCCTTGTTGTTTCGCCTCTTTTCTTTCATTCCCCCCCCCCACGTTTTCAAGGAGGGAATACTCTAGCTTGATCCGGATCTTTCTTCCTGCTTGGAGTGCTTGACGTGCTTAAAGTATGGCTTGTCATTTTCTGGTATCTTTGGTGGGGATTATGATTTTGAAATTTTGTACTCTGATGGCTTTTGAACAACGCTGATATATATGTACTTGAGTTTTTGGTAAAGTTGTAACCAAACTGATTTATGTCCGTTGCAATAAAGTTATAAAGTTTTTCAAGTATTATTTTTATATCTGTCTTGTAATATTCTGTTCTGTTTACTAAAATGCTCCATCAAAGTTAAGGCATTCCCTTTGTGAGTGACCTTAACGGAGGTGGGGTGTTACACTTGGTATCAGAGCTGAAGGTTACTAGATTAGATAGAAGTTTTTGAAAACTATTTTCAAAAAGGTTTTAAAAGGATGTATTTTCAAAAGTAAAGCTTATTTTGAAAAACTTAATCCCCAAGAGCCATATATCTTTCCTTCGGTCCTTTTTGTATTGAATCTTTCCTTTTTCGTTTCAGCAAGTCTGAAGCATCTGAGATACCAGAGGGTGTTCATGTACCCGGTTGGGTTCGTCAATACCTTGAGGCTAGGACCGCCGCCGCAGGTCCAGCAAATGATCCCCCTCCTCCGCCCCCTCCTCGTGCAATTGCTTTCTCAAAGATCTGTAAAGACTTTAGGGCCATGGATGGAAAGGATTACAAGGGAACTGAATCATTCGTAGAAGCGAGGAACTGGCTTAAAAAAACTGAGGATCTGTTCGTTATCTTCGAGGTGGACGATAGGCAAAAGGTACAGTTGGCGGTATGGTTGCTCAAAGACGAAGCTTCCTACTGGTGGGAAGTCACTAACGCCGAGAGGCCGGTTGAAACATGGATGGATTTCAGAACAAGGTTTGAGACGAAATTCCTCTCGCAAGCCGAACGAAGTCTACAATTGGAAAAGTTCTTATCTCTTAAGCAAGGAAGTATGACGGTCAAGGAATACGTCAACCAGTTCAACCAACTGGCTAGGTTCGGACTGGATTTAGTCAACACTCAGCATAAAAAGGCTCTCCGCTTTGTTAAAGGATTGAACGAGCCACTACACAGCCTAGCCATGACCCATGTACCCATGGGAGCGACTTACGAGAAATTGGTGGACATGGCACTACTGCACGAGGAAGACAAGGGCCAGAAAGAGACAAAGAAGGAAGAACCACATAATAAGAAAGCATGGCCCAAAAAGAAAACACAAAAGAAGGATGAGAAGTCAGAAGATAAGAAGGAGAAAAAGTGCTTTACTTGTGGAAGCTCGACTCATCTGAACAAGGATTGCAGAAAAAGGAAGGGCACTTGCTTCAACTGTGGTGAGATGGGACACTTCACTAGGGACTGCCTGAAGAAACGAGGGCAAGGGCAGAGGGCAGAACCCACTTCTGGAGGACAGGCGAATGCTCAAGTGACTGGTAGATAGGGTAGAAATAAGAAAATTTATGTAGAACGTTTAATTTTCTTATCTGATTTTTGAGTTAAAACTCTTTCTGATTCTGGCATTTTGATTCTGTAATCGATACTCTGCACTTTAATACTAGTATTGTTTCTGATTCCGCTGTAGACTCAAACCCCTAAGGGTTAGGACTCATCTGTTTGTGATAGATTGGGGATTGAGAGATATATGTGTTAGGCGTCAAGTAGGACGCATACATTCTGGTTTTTATCATGCTTAGTTCGGTAATCTGATCTGTACCAGTAATTTGTAAATATCTGAATATTTCTGATAAGGTTAAGAGTTCCAGTTTTGACATTGTCTAAAGAGGGTAATCCTCTGGGTGTCAATCTGATGTTGGTTTCGGTCTTCGGGGCCGATACTTAGGGAAATTATTCCCTTAACCATGGTCTAATGGAAACCAAGTTTTTGTTTCATCTGTACTTGCTTCCATCATTCGACTGTATCCTATCGATCGAATCTTCGAACTTTAGGTAGAAACCAATGGGTGTAAACATGTGTTTGAGACATGTTTTGTTTGATGGTTGCCAGTGGATGCAAGTAGTTGCTAGTGGTTGCTCGTGGATGCATATACATACACTAGGCACTAGATCGGCTCGAAAATACTCTCATACTGCATATGGATGTGTGTGCAATTTCAATTTTGTGGATGCAAAATGATTGATTCATCACATGGATGTAGCATTTGGATGAATGATTGCACACACATATAGAAATGATGTGTATCAAATAGGATTTCTTGCATACATAATTGGACTCATGGCACCAACATGGTTCGCATTTAGGAGGTCAACTGAATCAGTAGACCGCCTAATCTTTGCATTAGACAGGAGACATATACATACACTTTTGCATATGTTCATACAACATTAGAAGTTTTCTAAGGAAAATGGATGCTTGTGGATGATGGTTGAGTAGATGGATGATTGGATGGTAGAACACATTCTTCTTAACTTGAAGATTTCGGGGACGAAATCCTTTAAGGAGGGGAGAATGTAACACCCTGTATTTTCTGTGAACGTATAAGTAACAAATTAAAGTGTACTTAATTTTTAGGAGAAGAATTAAGGGAAATGGGTGGCGCCATTGCATTCATCTCGAAATTCTGCTTGAGATAGAGTCCGAGTTTGCGTAAAACGGATACCGTATGAAGGAGATATGGACGAACGAAGTTAGGCAGAAAAACCGGAAACAGGCCAGAAATGCACTGGCGCACTTGTGAAGTGCGCCAGCACAAAAATACACTGGCGCACTTGGGAAGTGCGCCCATGTCGAGCCAGAAACCTGTACAGGGTTCTAGAGAGGTCTAATGACGATTTTTGATGTGCTGGACGGACCTGATGGCTTCTAGGGTGATCTAATGGTTCTGAAACACTCTCTACTCCTATAAATATGTGATTAACCTAACCCTAATTCATAGAATATTGTCTATGACACCATTATGCTACCAAACTCTCTCTTAAACCCTAGCCGCCGCCTCTAAATCTAATCTCAAGTGTTGATTCACAATTCAAATTAAAGTTTAGAGCTGCAACAACAATCGAAGAAGATTAATCAGCGTTTCTGCATCAAATTCGATTTATAATCCTTTTCTTTAGCCACGAAAGGCAAGTACAGTTATTTTCCGATATAAACGTTAATTATGATTATGGCATGAATTGTAAATTTGAATCTGAGGTTATGTTTGTTCTGTTCTGTTTAGATCTATCTTATTCTGTATCTCTTTCTTCTTTCTGTTCTATAGCCAGGCTACTACGAGCCTGCGCCGAATCTCATAAGAGATTAACGCACGAAAGCTAAATTTTGGGACATATAATGAATAATGCATAATTGGACATGAAACTATTGCCTATGACTATGATTCATGACTATGAGACTATTGCCTATGACTATGATTCATGACTATGAGACTATTGCCTATGACTATGATTCATGACTATGAGACTATTGCCTATGACATTGAATAAGAAACTATTGTGATTTGTCGCCCATGACTATTGTAGTTAGTTTCTTATGCCTATTCCCTTAATGATACTAGATCTCATATTTAGTATGTAACTTTGCTAGTTTATTCCCATTCACTGTTATGTACATCGAGCATAGTGGGGCCATTATCATTGTATTTGGTTCATTATTTAATGCCTATTCTTTCTTGTGCTTATCTCCTATTCCTTTTGCTAGGGCCATTTCATGAGTACTTAGAGAACTTGTTGAAACATTGGGCGTAGCTTAATTAAGTTAGTAAATATGTTGGCATAATTTGAATTGGCTATGATAGAGAATGATTTACATGCATATTAGTCTTGGACAAAAATGGTAAACTAGAATATTAAATCTAGTTTTGACATGAACTGTAAATAGGAATATTAAGGCTAAGATTTGGGGCATATATTGTATTATGAATTACGACCTTGATTTAGGCATGTAATTTTAGGCTAAATCAATGATTAGGCAAGATAGGTAAATAGAGTTTTAGATATATATAATCTGCTAAATCTGTTATCTGCTAAATCCGTTAAATTGCCTAATCCGTTATCTGCTAAATCTGTTATATTGCCTAATTTTCTGGTCCTGCTATATTGCCTAATATGCTAGATCTGTTCATCTGCTAAATCTATCATCTGCTAAGTCTGCTGAAAATGCCTAATCTGTTATATGCTAAATTTGCTGAATTGCTTAATCTGCTAAATCTGTTAAGTCGCCTAATCTGCGAAATCTGTTATCTGCAGAGTTGATATATTTATTCTGTTATTGACAAAATCTGAATTGGCTATAGTTATGAATAATTGACATGTATATTAGGCATGGGCATAAATGGTAAATTATCAATTAATTGGCCGCAAAGATAAACATGGCTAACTCGAGGTTAGAATGAGTTTGCGGCGTAATCCTGCCTGGAACCGCCCGGCACATCCAGTGGCCGCAAACAATAGGTTCTAATGTGAGAAGTTAGTCATAACATGCTTGAAACCCGAGGTTAGACTCAGTTTGTGGGAGAAATCTGCCCGGAACCAACCGGCCTAATCAGTAGTCGCAAACTGTCAGTCTAATGTGAGAGGTCTGGGCATTAATATTTAATTAATGAAAATCTGAGATAAATATGATGTCTAAAACGTGTTGGGTGGATAGGGTTGAACCAACTAATGAAATTAATAAATCCGTTTCATGAATCTGTAGGCCCAGTACAAAGTTAGACAAGTCTGTAAATCTGTTAAATCTGTATGTCTGATCCGTTAGTCTGAAAACTTATTAACTTGATTTTCTGATCCGTGAACTAGTTGACCTGAACTTTGTATGTCTGAACTTGTAAACAAGTTAATCTGAAATCTGTTAGTCTGGGGGCACAAGGTTAGGAGGGAAAATACTTGTGTCATCTGTTGTTTGGGACCCATATTAGTTAGTAACCCTTTCTGGTATCAAAACTTTGACCCAACAGTAGGTAGGGTCCGGGCACGCTTACTAAACTAATTATAAGCGGTCCATTCTGATAATGGCGAGGGGTGTTGATGGTGCGTTCCAACCGGGTCATGTGCGTGCATGGACCCCGGTCTTCCTCTGAGGATGTAAGACGCCGTGACATCTATAAATAGGTATGTGTCATTCAAAGGTTGCCACTTTAGGGAATGATACACCCTTTTGTGGGGCTGGCATAGGGTATTTATGTATTAGGGAGCCGATCATGTGGGGTAGGATTTAGGTTACACTTAGTTCTGTTCTGTGGGGTATCGTCTGTTTCTGTTGGGTGGTAACACCTGTCTATTTCTGCGTGGTACCATCTGTTGGGGTGGTAAAGGCCCATTTACTAGTGTACACCTAATTCTAACATTCTGTTTCCGTAGGGATTATTCTATTTTCGTTTCTGTCTCTGTTCGGGTGGTAAAGGCTCATTACTAGCATTATGTTTCTGTACTTTCTGTTCGGGTGGTAAAGGCCCATTATTAGCATTATGTTTCTATACCTTCTGTTAGGGTGGTAAAGGCCCATTATTCTGTTTCTGTTTCTGTTTAGACATTAGGGTAACACCTAATCCTTTTATACTAGTATTAGTGCAGAGAAGTGAAAAGTAATATCATCATGTTTCTTCTTTTTAACCTAAGTATATCTTTTATTCCTGTTTCCTGTTATCTCTCATCCAGTTTTATTTGCATGCCATGACATTATTATCTGTTCATAACTGAAAGTCACTGGACTTGCCAGACTTTATGTCTGACCCTTGTTGTTTCGCCTCTTTTCTTCCATTTCCCCCTCCCCCCAGGTTTTCAAGGAGGGAATACTCTAGCTTGATCCGGATCTTTCTTCCTGCTTGGAGTGCTTGAAGTGCTTAAAGTATGGCTTGTCTTTTTCTGGCATCTTTGGTGGGGATTATGATTTTAAAGTTTTGTACTCTGATGGCTTTTGAACAAGGCTGATATATATGTACTTGAGTTTTTGGTAAAGTTGTAACCAAACTGATTTCTGTCCGCTGCAATAAAGTTATAAAGTTTTTCAAGTATTATTTTTATATCTGTCTTGTAATATTCTGTTCTTTTTACTAAAATGCTCCCTCAAAGTTAAGGCATTCCCTTTGTGAGTGACCTTAACGGAGGTGGGGTGTTACAACAAGTGTAATGAGAACCGGGTTGATAGGATCAAGAATAGCCATAAGAATAGGTCAATACAAGAGCAGAAATGGGTGCATTCCAGGCGGTTCATGATGCCCTCTTGCGACCCAGAGCGACGAGCAGGAGTGATGAACTGGTGGTCGGGTCGTGGTCTATGGGTGTATCACGAGCTGGTCGTGACCCCTATGCCCACCATGAGCCCGGTGAGGGGGCGAGCCAAGTTGCATCACGAGCTGAGATGATTGAGACAGGCCCCTGTTCACGAACCGGATTTGCTCTTCTATGCGTGTTCACGGAAACGGGCATAACTTCCAAACTGTAAGTCTATTTTAGCTAAACGAAAGCTCTACTTGAAGCTAATTCAGTAGTCTATAAGAGTTACTGAGCAAAGCTCCGTAATTGATGTTTTCGAGCCTAAAAGTCTGATAGGTGTTTCGACCATTGTTTGTTTGTGATGCGACTTCAACCAAATTGCTTCATGTCTTCTGATGATGTTCTCAGTACTTGAACGTAATGTTAACCAGCGATTTCATGCGTGACAGCTTTTACCAAAAAGTGTGTCAACAATATAAATATTAAAGAATATATATATGTGTGTGTGTGTGTATATATATGTAAATATTCAACTAACAACCTGAAGTTTGTTATAATCTCATCTTATAGTTTGTGCATAATATTATTTAATAATTCAAAAAGTCGATCGACATAAATATTAAATTGTAGGATCTAGATTAACCCTAGAGGGGGGGGGGTGAATAGGTTTATTAGAAAATAAAAATAAAAGCTAACACAAAATAATAAAGAAACTGCAAAAAAGATGAATCACATAAGAACTACCCAGCTTCGGCAAACCCTGTCCACTACTGCATTCCCAAATTTCTATTAACATTGTTTTCCGTCAACACCCAGAGTAAGTTATATAGGACATATGTTCAAGAGATTTGATGCGGACATGATCCAAGGTGAAATTTGATGCAGTCATGATCCAAGGTTATTGAAGGATATTCTAAGACTTGTGTTACTTAGCTAAATCTACCTTCCCTTAAGCATCAGAACCCAGGTTCTGAAGATTAGTTATTCTTCCCTCAACGGATGAATACCGTGCTTACAGTACAACGGTGTTTCGAAATGACCGGAAGAAGGTTTAGTTAGTTTGGCACAACTAAGATCTTACGAAATCAATTACTCCCTAGACCACAAATGTAACGATATGTATTGTGATAAGAAGAAAACAGGCTAGCGCTTCTCCATATTCTGGAGAAAAGGGCATTGCAATGTTTATTAATTCAGATGATGTTTCCGCATCAAACCGATCCGAAAGGCCTTGATGGCATCAAAAATTGAGTTATAAACCTATAGACAACCTCCTTTCCCAGGTTAGGAAGTATTAGGATCATTATGAGAATGTTAATCAATGTTGTAAATCCTCAAGATAGAAGGAGAAGGACTTCGAATATCTACGAAACCCTTTCCCCTTTCATGAAGGTGCTATGATCAACTTTCTCATATGAAAGGTTAGTGTTAACTCCCTATTTCATCATAATGGCATAACAAGATTATCAAATCACAAGATGTTTAAGTCTCGGAATTCTTCATTCATAAATTGTGGATGTATTACAGGAGTTGAATAAGTACCCAGTCCGATTTGGGAATTTAGGATTTATGCCTTGAAGAGGAAAGAATAAGATTGAGAAAAATGGAAAAATCCCCCCAATGTGTTCCCTGGGGCTTTATTTATAGAGAAATCGGGGACCCTATGTTATTGGGCTGTTGGGCCCGTGGATGCCCTTGTGAGTTGCTTTCCTCCTTGATTTCGGTTGTTTTTAGCTCCTGGCCGCTTTGTGGTGTAGATTACAACATCCGGAAGGAAGGTCTTGGTCGGTTGTGGCTTCTGTGAGAGGGATATGGGCTCACTGATATAGTAACTTTTTCCAGAAGGTCTTTGAACTTCCTGTTGCATGCTCTCGGTTATAAGTTTCCGGATGCAGGCTCCCGGTTTTCTCATAAATACTCAGAGGAGCTTCTCCTCAAGATGTACGTAGATAGCTGCTGGTTCGGAACCGTTGTCGGTGTCTGTACTAAGTGGTTTAGTATGGATAGCCTATATCCTTCGTAGGATTCCGGTTTTCCATCTGGTGAGAACTTCAGGTATAACCTACTCCTCTGGAAGGTAACACTGGGTGAGCTTCCTGTTGTCGCAGTGCGACCTTTCCGTGTTTATGTAGTAGATGTTTCAGAAGCTGGTTCCATATAATCTTTAAGCGCCTTTGGCTTGATACTCATGATGTCTTTATCTACTGGTGTATCAGTATTAAAAATCTTTATACCAATAGCCCTTCCGTCTTTCTGGGTTTCCGTTAGCGGAGCTCTTGCCTCTTTCTTGGTTTCTGACTTAAGTGACCTTTCGTTATAGAACCTCCTGTCGGGTAGACCCCGTTAGATAGACCCTGCCAGATAAACTTCGCTAGCATTATGTAGACTTTGAACTCCTTTCTTCCTAGGAGGTGCCAGTTTATGTTATTCTCAGATCATTCTCTCTTTCTTTCGATTCTTTCTATTATTCAACTTTTTGCTTTTGGAAGATTCTTTTTTGCTTATGTTCCTCTAATACCCCTTCACTGTCAGCCTACGCTAGGGGTTAATTTTGGTAGTAACTTTTACCCCCTAGTGAAGAGGTGTTTTCGACTTTCCAAGTCAAACTTTTCTTTCCAGATCCTCTTCTATTTATTTGTGAGTTGTTTCTTAATGCTGGATTGCGTCATGAAACCTACAAGGAACTGCTTTCGGGCTAGCTCTTTCTTGTCCATTAAGGATTGAGAGCCAACAGTAGGTGTCCTTCTATGATAGTACCTTTAAACCAACTCTTACTTGGATAACCTGAAGATTGAACACCAGAAACCCCCTTTCGGTATTTTTAAAGAACAGAATCAACCAAGATTCGGATATTAATACAGATAGAAGACTGGAAACCCCTTCCGGCATTAATAGAAGTTTCGAACCAACCCTTATTCGGGTAATTAATATAGATAGAAGACCGAAAACCCCTTTCTGCATTAATAGAGAGCCGAATCAACCCAGGTTAGAGTATTAAAAGATTGAAGACTAGAAACCCCTTCCGGCAATTGTGAAGAGCCGAATCAACCCAGATTTGGGTATTAAAAGATTAAAGACCGGAACCCCTTCTGGCATTAATGTTTTGTCATCCCCCTTGGATTTGATTTGTGAAGCATAGGTTGTACGTGCTTCCTGAGCCACTCCTTGGGCTTTTGATGTCAAAGCAGTGGATGTACGTGTTTTGTTGGCCACTCTCTGGGCTTGTGCATCCGTTGCGCTTGGCTAGCTTATCCACAAGCAGAGCCCAAGGACTTACCCAAGGAGGCGCCTTATCCTGATCACCATAGGTGATGATAAGGTTTTAGAAATTTAGATGGGGCCATTGTAGACACAGAAATAAGGGTTACTCTTTTGATGCTCTATACTGACCATTGTAGGTACTGATAGAGGCTTTCAAGCCATCCCCTCCAGGGGGTGCCCTATCCTGACCATCGCAGGCGATTATAGGGGTTCGTGTTCCCTTCTGCGTGTAACGCTGAACATAAGAAGAGGTAGGACGTGCTCTTCTGCAAGCAGAGGTATGATGTGCTTAGTTCTAGCAGAGGCAAGGCGTACTCTTCTACGAGCAGAGGCAGGGCGTGCTAATTTTTAGATGCACCTCCACGACCATTTCTGGTGTGAAACGGAGGCTTACGCTTTTGATGCTTTAACCAAGCCCCCTCTTATTTGGGCATTAGATAAATACTAACACACCATCCCCCTCCAGGGGATGCCTAATCCTGACCATTTTTTGGTAATGACAAGGGATTTGATCCTTTTTTTAACTTCACCCCTTTTGGGTCTCTTTTAAGCTACTGAAAGCGTTACCATGCCCTTGGTTACGCGATCATCTTTGGAGAAAAGCCTTTTTCCTTATTCCTTTATTATTGAGAAGTATGGTCTTAAATGTTTCGAGTTCCATTTTCTCGGAACAAGGTCACAAGTGGGTCTGCACAGTCGATATGTTCCGGGCATAATTTCTTGATGGATAATCAAGGGTCCTTCCCAATTTGGACCAAGATGACCATCCGCTGGGTTCTTTGTGTTAGCCATCACTCTTTGCAAAATTAACTCTCCTTTTGCCAAAGTTCTCATCCCGACCTTTATGTTGTAGTATTTCGTAATCCTTCTTTGATATTCAGCTGTTCTGATTGCAGCCTTATCTCTTAATCCCTATATTAAGTCTAAGGATTCCTTTCTTAACTCTTGATTGGGATTAAATGCATATGCTATCCTTTTATACGATGGGATTTCGACCTCAACCGGAAGCATAGCTTCGCATCCATATGTCAAGGAAAAAGGGGTGTGTCCCACTGCTGTTTTGGTAGAGGTTTTATACAGCCAAAGCACTAAAGACAACTCTTCGGCCCAATTTCATTTGGCTTGGTTTAGGCTTTTTTTAAAGAATTGTCTTTATGGTTTTGTTGGGAGCTTCCACAACTCCGTTAGCCTTTGGATGGGCCACCTAGGAATTTTTTTTAATGATTCAATTTTTCTCACAAAACTGAGTGAATTATTCGTTCTCGAATTGTGTTCGATTATCTGATATGATTTTGTGAGGGATTCCAAAACGGGTAACAATATTCTTTATTACGAATCTTAACACCTTTTTAGACGTGATTGTCGGAAGGGGTTCTGCCTCTACCCATTTGGTGAAGTAGTCGATAACTGCTATGGCATACTTAGCTCCCCCTTTGTAGATTGACAAGGGTCCGATTAAATCTATCCCCCATACCTCGAATGGCCAGGGGCTTGAGATAGTGGTTAGCTCGCTAAGAGGAAGCCGGGCACCTTAGTGTACCTTTGACACCTTTCACATTTTGACACACTCAATTTCTTGATTAACCATCTGTGGCCAATAATAACCTTGTCGCATGACCCTTTTGGTCCGCTTAATTCCACTAGAGTGGTCTCTACACCATCCTTAATGAGCTTGTTTCAACAGGTTAAGCCCATCTTCGGAGCTTACACATCTTAAGTATGGAAGTGAATGTTCCATTTTATAGAGTATATTATCCGTAATCATAAATATAGGATCTTGGTGTTTTATCCTTCTCGCGTCTTGCTTACTAAGGGACAAAATTCCGTTCGGGAGATAGTCTATCATGGGAGTCATCCATGTATTTTCATGGTAGCGGTTTGTTTCCATTAAGGGAGGTTTCCCATTAGAGTTTCCCTCTTTGTTTCCTTCGTCCCCCTTTCTCAAGGCTTGGGACCTGATTAGGACTAATAATTATTTTCCTGTTTCCGATTCTTCATGGTTGATACTAGACCTTTCTTGATACCAACGGGAATTACTTGAGTTTCGGGGGCCCTCGGGAGTTGGCAAATTTGGCTAGTGAATCTGCTTGAGTATACTCCCCGCGGGGTATTTGATGAATTGAAAAATCTTTAAACAGGGAAAGAATTTTCAATATCATCTTCACGTATAGGGTTAGCCGTGCATCCTTGGTTTGATAGGTTTGCTTATTTGGTTTTCCATTAGTTGTGAATCACTAAAAACTTATATTCGAGGTATCTTCAACTGTAGTGCCAAATTCAAACCAGCCATCATTGATTCATACTCGGCTACATTGTTAGTTGTTGGGAATCCTAACTTCATGGCATATTGTAAGCGGTGCCCGTCAGGGGTAATTATAATATAACCTTCCCCTGCTCCCTGTTCGTTAGAAACTCCATCTACAAAAAATTGCCATTTGGGCTTTAAGTCGTTCTCTTTAACTGATTTCTCTATAATGAAGCTTGTGCACTCATTCACGAAGTCTGCAAGAGATTTTCCTTTAATTGTTGTTCGAGGGTGAAATTCAATCTCATATTGACTAAGTTCAATTCCACATTTAACTAACCTCCCATAGGTTTCTGGCTTACTGAACACCTACTTATGCGGAAAACTAGTTAAAACCTTAACGGGATGAGCTTGGAAGTACCCTCTTAGCTTTCATGCGATAAGTACTAGGCAATATGCTAGTTTTTCCATTACTGGGTATCGGGTTTCCCAATCGTTTAGCCTTCTGTTGACGTAACAAATTGGGTGTTGAGCCCCATTACTATCTCTTTTTAGGACTGAGCTTACCGCATATTCTGAGACAGCTATATATAGGTATAGACCTTCTCCTTTCTCGGGACTGGATAAAATCAGGGGAGTCCCCATATAAACTTTCAATTCTTGAAATGCCTTTCTATATTCTTTGTTCCATTTGAAATTATTCTTTTTCTTTATAACATCAAAGAAATGGACACATTTGTCAGTGGCTTCAGAAATGAACCTATTGAGGACTGCTACCTTTCCGTTTAAGCTCATGACTTCTTTGCTTGTCCTAGGTTCTTCCAGGTCTCTTATGGCTTGGATTTCATCAGGACTAGCTTCAATCCCTTGCTCACTTACCATATATCCTAGGAACTTTCCAGATTGAACCCCAAAAGAACACTTCTGCGGGTTTAGCTTCATTTGGTAACTCATTAAGACGTTGAACATTTCTTCCAAGTCCTTTCGATGGTTCTCTGTTTTGGTGGACTTCACTAGCATGTCATCCACATATACTTCCATATTGCGCCCTATCTGTTCTTGTAATAACCTGTTTACCAGTCTTAGATATGTTTATCCCGCATTCTTCAACCCAAAGGGCATCACTTTATAGCAAAATGTTCCCCAATCCGTGACAAAGCTTGCATGCTCCTCGTTGGATTTATGCATCGGAATTTGGTTGTACCCTGAGTAAGCATCCATAAGGGATAGTATCTTATGACCACTCGTAGCATCAACTAACTGGTCAATCCATGGAAGGGGATAGCAATCTTTCGGGCAAGCCTTGTTTAAGTCCATGTAATCAACACACATTCTCCACTTCCCATTGGAGTTCTTTAAAAGCACGGGATTGGCTAACCATTTTGGGTAAAGGACTTCCCGGATAAACCTATTATTTTATAACCTTTTGACCTCCTCCTTCAAGGCTTCTAATCGGGCTCTATTATATTATCTTTTCTTTTGCCGAACCGGGTTCACTGAAGGGTCAATGTTTAAGGCATGACTCATAATAAAAGGATTGATACCGATCATGTCTGAATGGGTCCAAGCGAAAACATCCTTGTTGAGTTGTCGGAACTGAATTAGGTCGCTCTTAAGAGGCTTGTCAGCCTTTTCCCTATGTTGACGACCTTCGATTCATCCTTTGAATCAACGTTTACCTCTTCTACATCTACTACTGGTTTCATTCTTTCAATGTCCCCTTTAGAATCTAAGTCTGTGACGATTTCTCCTTCTTCAGTCAAGTTTACATCATCAGATCTCTTCCTCTTTCTTTTCAAAGAAGTGTACCTACCATTTGCACGCTTGTCAGCCTTATTAATTTTTATCTTAGCTTTGAATGTGGGATGTAAGATGTAAGAATCCTTTATCCAAAGGTATAAAAATAGTAGAAGAATCAAAGTATGAAGAACACTCCCTTTTGTATCTGTCAATCATTGCGAAGTACAATTCGCGGGAACTAAATTGTTCCCCTCTGATGGTACCCCATCCCTGCTTAGTTAGGAATTTTACATAAGATACTTGGAAGAGACAAAAGCATCCATCTCCTCCAAAGCTGGTCGTCCAAAGAATGCGTTGTAATAGAATGGTTGATCGATCACAACGAAGAGAGTTTTGAAGGTCCTTTGAAGCGGAGATGGTCCAACTTAAACCAGAAGGTCGATTTGCCCCCACCGGAGTCGATCCCTTGTTGTTGAAGCCGAAGATTGGTTCATTGCTTTACTCTAACTTCTTCTCGGAAATTTCCATCTGATCGAAAGCATGCTTGAAGATGACACTGATGACACTCCTAGTATCCACAAGGATTTTTGAAACAACAGAAAGCCCTATTTGCGCTGTTATCATAAGGGGATCAATATGTGGGTAGCAGACCCCTTTCTTCATTTCTTCCGGAGAGACCACTAGGTTGTGCATTTTGAGAACATAACGTGCATTTTCCAATGATGGTTCTTCTCGAATGGAGAATATTCCCTCCATGGCTTCCTTCATGTATTGACTCCTTGCCCTCAGACAGTTTCCGGTAGGGTGCGGCCCTCCATGGATCACACTGATTTGATTTATGTGCAACCCTAAGTCTAGGTTACCCTTTTCCATTGTAGCCTCTATTACATTCACCGAAACATTCTGTTGTCCATTTGTATGCTGAGCTAGCGGTGTCTTGTTTAGAAGAAATTCTTTCGGATGCCGCTCTCGGATTAGCTTCTGAATAATCCTGTCCAATACCTTGAACTCGTCAGTCTTATGTCCGTTGGTCTTGTGGAATTCATAATACTTGCCGCCGGAATAAGGTTCATGGCAATTCTTGGCTTTGAATGAAACGGGGAAGTTATTAACCCTTTCTCTTGCGACAGCATACACAAATGAGATGGACTTGTTAAGAGCAACCGAGTTAGTATTAGAATCTTCCTATCTTGATCTCTTTTGGTTTCCCTTCGGGGGCTTTCGTCCAAAGTTCGACTTACCTCCTTCCCTTCAAGGCACGAACCTTCTCTTTATGTAGTATAATTCATCCATGCGAATAAACTTATCGGCTGGTAAGTGTAAGTCTTGCAAGTATTTACAGCCATGAACGTATAATTCTTTCCAGAAGGGGTTGTTTTCGATTACCCAAAATGCACAGCTATCAATTTGTCACGGTCATGCATATCCTTGGCCTTTAATGCCTCGATATTGAACCTATTCAAATAACCTCCTGGAGACTCCCCTTGCCTCTATTTGATGTTGGAAATGACTGTGTATTCCACTGTCGGATATTTGCATAGGCAGAACTACACAGAAAATTCGAAGGAGAATTGCTTCCATGAATAAATGTTGTTTTCCCTATATTGACAATACCACTTTGCTGCTACCCCTTGAAAGTTCACTGGGAAAAGACGACATCTGATGGCTTCGGAAGCATTGTAGAGATCCATCTGGCTATTGAAAGCCATTAGATGATCGTCGAGGTCAGTTGTCCCAAGATACTTTATGGTTGGAACCTTCACTCTCAATGGTATTATGGTATTCATAATTTCATCGATGAAAGGAGATACTCTTTCGTTATTTTTAACTCTATCATCTTGGGTCCTCTTCCCTTTGCTTCCTAGCAAGTCTTTGATGGTCTTCTGAGTGATGTTTTTAAAATAAGTTTTCATGTTGTCATAGTTTGCTCCCTTGGGATCATAACCTTTGGAAGTGGAACTACTGGACTGTTCCTGCTCGCATTGATTTCCTTGATGGTCTACTCCTGTCAAATAGGATTTCTTCTTCTTAGAGGAAGTCTCCTTGAGCTTCTCTTTTGCTTCGGAGTGCTGAATGGGAGCCTTCCTTTTCAGAGATTCATTCGTCTTTCTTTGACTAGATTTGGTGAGTCTTGAAGACTTCTGCGTTTGAGAAGCATTCATATGAGCTTGCATTTCTTGGAGTTGCTTATCCAAGGCCATAATTCTTGCTACATTGTCTTCCATAGCGTTTGGATTTGGTGGTTTTGTTGGACTGGATGTGGCTCCTCTTTCATTATTGTTTAGATTAAGCGTTAGATCCATGTTTCCTTCAAGGGTCGCATAAGGAGCCCGTTCCTTGTTTTTCTCTTCCAACCTTTTTGATTTCATCTTTCCTGCCATAGGGTAATAAATTTTAACAAATAAATTTTGACAAATTAACTATAAGGACGGAGGTTCAGGCCCTCCTTCTAGCGCCAAAATGTTAACGTTATTTTCCGTTAACACCCATAGTAAGTTATATCGGACAAGTGTTCAAGTAATTTGATGCAGTCATGATCTAGGGTTACTGAAGGATATTCGAAGATTAGTGTTTCTTAGCTAAATCTACCTTCCCTTAAGAATCGGAATCCGGGTTCTGAAGATTAGTTATTCTTCCCTCAAGGGATGAATACCATGCTTACAGTACAACGGTGTTCCAAAATGGCCGGAAGAAGGTTTACTTAGTTTGACAAAACTAAGGTCTTACGAAATCAGTTACTCCCTAGGTCACAAATGTAACGATATGTATTGTGACAAGAAGAAAACAGGCTAATGATTCTCCATATTCAGGAGAAAAGGGCATCGCAATGCTTATTAACTCAGATGATCTTTTTGCATCGAACCGACCCGAAGGGCCTTGGTGGCGTCAGAAATTGAGTTAAAAACCTGCAGACAACCTCCTTTCCGAGGTTAGGAAGAATTAGGCTCATTATGAGAGGGTTGATCAATGTTGCAAACCCTCAAGATAGAAGGAGAAGGACTTCGAATTTCTACGAAACCCTTTCCCCTTTCACAGAGGTGCTATGATCAACTTTCTTACATGAAAGGTTTGTGTTAACTCTCTATTTCATCATAATGACACAACGAGGTAATCAAATCGAAGATGTTTAAGTCTCGAAATTCTTCATTCATAAATTATGGATGTATTAGAAGAGTTGAAGAAATCCCCAGTCCGATTTGGGAATTTTGGATTTACTTCTTAAAAAGGAAAGAACATGATTGCGAAAATTGGAAAAATCCCCACCCCCACCCCAATGTGATCCCAAGGGTCTTATTTATAGATAAATTGGGGACCCTTCTGCTATTGGGCTGTTTGTCCCACGGATGCCTTTGTTGGTTGCTTTCCTCCTTGGTTTCGGTTATTTTTTGCTCTCGGCCGCTTTGTGGTGTAGATTACAACTTCCAGAAGGAAGGTCTTGGTCAGTTGGAGCTTTTGTGCGAGGGATACGGGATCATTGATATAATAGCTTTTACAGAAGGTCTTTGAATTTCCTATTGCATGCTCTCAGTTAAAAGCTTCCGGATGTAGGCTCCCGGTTTTATCATAAATATTTAGAGAGCTTGTCCTCAAGATGTACGTAGATAGCTTCCAATTTGGAACCATTGTCGGTGTCTGTACTAAGTGGTTTAGTATGGATAGACTGTATCCTTCCTAGGGTTCCGGTTTGCCTTCCGGTGAGATCTCCGGGTATAGCCTAGTCTTGCGGAAGGTAACTCCAGGTAAGCTTCCTGTTGTCTATCAGTGTGACCTTTCGGTGTTTACGCAGTAGATGTTTCAGAAGCTGGTTCCGGATAAACAGGTTAATACCGATAGCCCTTCCGTCTTTCTAGGTTTCAGTTAGCAGAGCTCTTTCTTCTTTCTTGGTTTTTGACATAGGTGGCCTTTCAATATAGAACTTCCTGTCGGGTACACCCCATTAGATAGATCCTGTCGGATAAACTTTGCTGGAATTATGTAGACTTTGAACTTCTTTCTTCCTGGGAGGTGCCGGTTTATGCTGCTCTCAAATCATTCTCTCCTGATTTTGGTTCTTTCTATTATTCGGCTTTTTGCTTTCGGAAGATTCTTCTGTGCTTATGTTCCTCCGATACCCCTTTACTGTCAGCCTATGTCAAGGGTTAATTTTGGTAGTAACAATTTCTACTAGGTATCAAGATGGATTATCGCTTACAAAACTCTGTAAATTCGCAAACCTTGCTACTGGTCTAGACCTAAGCTCAAAATCTTGACACGACTTAACTCCTAAGTTGTGATTTTCTCAACTACTGTAGTTACATGACTGAACCAGAACAAGTTTTGACAAATTGAAAAACAACAAGAATAAAAACAAGTTACATGATTGGAAAGGAAATTGTCTATCAAAGGCTGGACGTCTGGTGCTGGTGAATTCTGTTCTGGCGGCTATCCCTTTGTACTGGCTCTCTTTTTATTCGTGTCCGGGTTGGGTTGTTCAGAAGATTGATGCTGTTCGTCGGAATTTTTTCTGGACCGGTATGAAGGACACGCGCAAAACCTGCTGTCTAGTGTCGTGGGATCAGGTGTGCAAGTCCAAAGATCAAGGAGGCTTAGGTGTCATCAATTTGAAGAATATGAATCATGCATTACTCTGTAAATGGCTTTGGATTATGCTTAGCGAAAAGAAAGTTCTCTGGAAGGAGTGGATCTTAAACACTTGCTATGGTGGTAGATTTGACTGGAATGCGGACATTTCCCATTGCTCAACATTCTGGCGTGGTGTTATGGCAAATGTTCACTGGCTGAAGATTGGGACTGAGATTGTAGTTAAAAACGGCCGAAGCGTCTCTTTCTGGTATGACTGTTGGTTGCTTCCTATCCCCTTGCGTAATGAATTTGCCGATCTGTTTGCTATTGCATGCAACAAAAGTGCTTCAGTCTGTGAAATGTTTAATGCGAATTCTGCCAACTTTAAATGGAACCTGTCCTTTAGTCGTATTGTGGCTGGTAATGCTCTGCTTCAACTTTGTGGACTGATTCGTTTGCTAGAAGATGTTCACCTTCATAGCAATGAGGAGGATGACTTTGTGTGGAAGATTGGTGGTAAATTTTGCGTGAGTACACTTTATAAGTTGATGAACTTCACAGGAAGAAAGTACGATGGATTCATGAGAATGTGGAGTTTTAAGGCTGTACCTGCTAAGGTCAGGATACATATGTGGACGATCATGCACAACAAGCTCAATACAGTGAAAAGATTAAGGCTAAAAGGTGTTCATGTTACTGGGGGATGTGTTTTCTGCAATGACGATGACGAGGATTATATGCATCTTTTTCTTGATTGCGATTTCGCCTTTTACGTGTGGACGAAGTGTTTAGTTAGCCTTAATATCTGCTTAGACTGGTCTCACTTCATCTCTGACCAATTTCTCTTCTGGAATAGCACTATTATTACATTACCTTACACTGACATGCGCCATATGTTTGCTCTTTTGAACTTTGCTTATGTTTGGATCCTCTGGCATGAACGCAACTCACGAAAGTTTAAATGCAAAATGAAACGGCCCAACTCAGTTATTTTTCGCATACTTAATTTTGTTTCTCTTTGGTCAGGCAAGGAAGAAATCAGGTTTGTTGACACAATCGGAGCTAGAGTGATGGACAGGGCCCGTGGTAGCAGAGCTTGATGTTGCCATGCTTCACTTTACTGGGTTTGCATGTTGTTTTTTGCTGTAGTTTCATAAAATTTTTGGACTCTATGTAAACATGCCTGCGTGCATGTATTTTGATTGTACATATGTATGTAAATATATGTAACTATTGTAACTAGTAGATAGCTCTATGTATGCTGAACACGATGTACTTGCTCTATGCTTAATGAATGAATGAAGGCGTGAATCTAGCGATTCACTACCTTTTTGCATCAAAAAAAAAAACAAAAACCAATAAGCCTTAGAATAAGAAGAAAAGGATGGCCTCCCTTTTTCTTGCTTGTGTATTTGAGATTCATGACTCCTCTTTTTTGTTCCAACAGTGACTGAAAATTCTAAAGCTAGGGTTTTGGATACTACTTCAAATCGTGGCTATGCTTCGATTTGATTTCTAGCAATCTTTGATTGATTGACTAATGCTTGTCTTCCCACGATCTGAAATTCCAATCACTCTCTCAATCGAACAAATAACAAGTTCTCTGATTTTATTTGTTTGATTACATTAATTGTTTTCTTCGATTGGATAGCTTTTTGCCAATGATGAATTGGTGATTTTACAGGGTTTTCGAACCCTAAAATTCTATGATTTCATTTAAGACTTATTGTGTGTATTCATTTGATTTCTGGAAACTCTTGATTAATTTCCATGTCCAAAAAGAATTCTTGTGAATTTCTGAAATGTTTTGAAATTGAAAAAATCATTCTTGTCCAAGAATATGACCTTGATCACGTTGATAAATTCTTACTTGATTTTCTTTCATGTATTTAGTTGAATTTTAGCTTACCGTGCATTTTGGGAATAAATTGCTAATCTATCTCAGCGGTGATTGAATAATTCAAAGTGACACATGCACAATTGAAATCACTTGATCCACATATTTACCTGCCAATTATACTTATGCCGGGAATAAAAATTGAGAACTTCCCATTTAGAACCATTGAATTTATATTTCAAACTACAAAAGAAAACTCCTTTTTCTTTTGAAATCATTAAAACACCTTGTGACCTATTTTCATCATCCCTGTGTTTGCATTGGCATATATGTTTTCACTCCGCCTTGTTGCTTTGCAACTCTGAAGTGGTGTGTATATTTTTCTTGGATGACTTGTGTTCACATGGCATTTGACATGTTTGTGTATTCTTTACTGTCATGAGATGTTTCTTGGCTTCCACTATTGTATTTCTAGCCTAAATCATTTTGCATTACAGTTCAACATGTTTGTAGGTTGTGCACACCTTCCTGTTTCAAGCTGCAATATATTGTATACATTTGTTCATTCTTGTGTATGACTTGTTTATGCGCATTTATCACCCTTGCTGTTGTGCTTGAGTACGTGAACATTTGTGTACATTTTGCTGCCAGGCTTGCAAAACTGGGTTGATTGACCTATGTTGCATTTCTCTGTGTTGTTACACTTGCAGTGTATTCATCTTTTGCCACGCATGTGCTTGCTAGGTTGTACTTGTGCACTTCTCATTATACATAGTATTTCTCCACTTTGAACTTTAGTGACATGCTATCATCCACATATTTGCTGCACCTATTGCACTATGTTCTGCCATGCATGGTTGTTGCATTGACCAAGTTTTGTAGTTGCACTATTTCACATTGCTTTTATATCCATGTGTGTACGCTACAATGTTCGTGTACTTTGCCTGATATACTTGGCAATTTGCTATATGATGCCTTCTTTGGTTGGTGGTGCATATGCACATCATTCCCGACTTGGACTTGGAACATTGTCTTGGTTGACCATTATGTTGCACCCTGGTTCGTTTTTGTGAGTTGAAGCTAGCCTGAGTTTGTTTGTTTCATGCATTACTAAAAATTTGTTGTGCATGCCTTTGCTTGATCAATACACACATGCATATGTTCATGTGTTTGTGTTGAGAGCTCCTTAATTATAACTGTTTGGCTGCTATGTGCCATGCTGAGTTGTATTTTTTCCATATTGCCCCTATACACCGAAAAATTTGCTTCTATGCATATTCATATATTTATTATTTCCAATCCAGCAAACCAGTTATGGTTGTGTTGTCGATGGTCAAGATCAACAGACCACATATATGAGTTGAGGCTGGTCTTGATCGGCATACCACTACAACTGAGTTGAGGCTGGTTTGCGAGCACTAGAAAAACAATCTACCTTGTGGTATTTACAGTGACTCACTGTAAATATCACAACCAGTCTAGACTGGAATATATTTATATATCAAACCAAGTCTATAAATATGATGAGAAACACACCAAAATTCTGAGGCAAATAAAATTTAAAATAAGTTTATACCTGTCTACCGATAATTCTATTTTATTCCAGTTTAATCTATGTGTGTTTCTGTGACAGGTATGCAGGTGACTGGGTAGGATCTGTAGCACATAAATATTCGGTGAGTGTATATGAATGTATGTGAGAGAGTTTGTGTGTATGACTGAGTAAAATGAGTGAACTGCAGTGAGGAAACAATGTAATGAATGTGACAAATGAAATATACAGAAGTGAGTTCTGAAAGATGTACTGTCCAGAATATTTGAAATTAAACATTTTATTGAATAACAAATATTGTTTGAATATTTAAATTATGTGCATTCAATATTCATATTTATTCTTATATGAGATGAAATATAGAATAGTGCAATTACAGACACATTTATAGAATAATATATGTTTGTTATCATCAAACAAAAAACCATACTATTATATTCAACAATCTCCCTCTTTTGATGATGAAAAACACACACATAAGATTTTGAATACAATAAATGTGTTTGAATGTGAAGTATGAGAACTCCCCCTATTTGTATGCTCCCCCTGCAAATGAACTCCCCCTATAACCGAAAATACACCTAACAAAATTTCATGAGATTTGAGGAATATAAAAATCTATTGAACACTAAGCAAGTCTAGAAAAAATTCTATAGACGGTTGTACGCTTATCAAAATGTTAGCCTTTCTTCCCCTTTTGTTATCATCAAAAGACTGAAAGAATTGGAAAATGGTGATGGATTTGGACTATAATTATAAATCCAAATCAAGTGACAAATTTAAATATCACAAATCCCAAAACAATTAAACAAAAAATCATAATATTCATAAAATATAAACATATTTCACATTTCAAAGGATGGATCGAAAGGTCGGTTATTACATAGTGAGGAGGATTTCATACATACATACATACATATATATATAATCTTTTTAAGAGCACACTAACCATGCATAACCATAAGGACTTTTAAATGAGTTCAGTTGCAACTTAAATTATAGGCATTATTTAGCCATGCATGATCGTATAGGTTTTTTAAATGAGATTAGAGTAACACCTATTATATAAAAACCCCTCATTATATAAAACTATGATGGATAATGGAAATATGGTAGGGATAAAGCTAGGCGTTAAATAAATCTCTAAATTAATTATATTATGAAATATGTTCAACCATACCAGAATTCTTGAAAATTTTCAACTCTCTCTTGTTCTAAAAAATAATATAGTCACATTTCTATAACAAATTTTTCAAAAACTGTACTTTCCTTAATGGTTTCCAAAAAATGGTTTGACATGTTAGAAAATGAATTAGGGAACAAAACATCCAAGAATGTTTTAAACAAAATGCAGAGGGGTTAATTAATTTCTATAATCCCCAAATCCAAGCGTAATCTAGAAAGTCTACCTTTAGGAAGGGGTTTTGTAAAAATGTCAGCAAATTGAGATTCAATTGGAATAAATTCAATGCAAATGTCCTCTCTAGAAATGTGATCTCTAATGAAATGGTGTCTCACATCAATATGTTTTGTGCGTGAATGATGGACATGGTTGTTTGATAAATTTATTGCAAAAATACTGTCACATTTTAATGGAACTTGGTTATAGTTTAGGCCAAAATCAGAAAGAGTTTGCATCATCCATAGAATCCATGCACAAAACATCCTAAAGCAATATATTTAGCTTTAGTAATGGACAATGCAACACAATTTTGTTTTCGACTTGGCCATGAAACTAGAGAACGTCCTAACATAAAACAAGTTCCACTAGTGCTTTTCCTATCAGTGAGTGAACCAGCATAATCAGCATCTGAAAACCCAACTAAATCAAAGTTATCACAAGAAGGGTACCATAAAACAAATTTTTGTGTTACAACAAATATCTCAAAATTCGTTTTGTGGCTTTTAAATGAGATTCTTTCGGGTTAGATTGAAAACGAGCACACAAGCAGACAGAAAACATAATATTGGGTCTAGAAGCACAGAGATAGAGAAGTGAACTGATTATCCCATGATATTTTTTCTGATCAATAGCAAGTCCTTTTTTATCTTTGTCACGCTTGGTTGACGGGCTCATTGGTGTTGTCTATGGTTTTGCATTTTCAAATCCAAATCTTTTCAACAATTCCATTACGTACTTATTTTGAGAAATGAAAATCCCTTTGCTACATTGCTTGATTTGGAATCCAAGCAAGTATTTCAGTTCACCTACCAAGCTCATTTCAAATTTATCCTACATGAGTTTTTCAAAATTCTCACAAAAACTTTCATTAGTAACACCATAAATGATATCATCAACATAAATCTGAACAATCAAAAAATCATAACCATCATGTAATTGAAAAAAAGTTGTGTCATCACATCCCTTTTTAAAACTATTTTCCAAAAGATATGTACAGAGACAGTCATAACAAGATCTAGGAGCTTGCTTAAGACCATATAATTCTTTTTCAAGTTTATACACATGATTCGAAAAATCGTGACTTTCAAAAACATGGGGTTGTTTAACGAAAACTTTTTCTTTTAGCTCTCCATTCAAAAAGGCACTCTTTACATCGATTTTCTTAAGTTTGAAACCCTTAAAACATGCAAAACTTAGCAAAATTCTAATTCCTTCTAACGTAGTAACTGGAGCAAATGTTTCATCAAAATGTATGCCTTTATTTGATTATATCCTTTTGCGATGGACCTAGCTTTGTTTCTAATTACATTTCCAGATTCATCAAGTTTATTTCTAAACACCCATTTTGTTCCAACAATTGGATAGTTGTTTGGCCTTGGAAGCAATTTCAAGACCTTATTCCTCTCAAATTGGTTAAGTTCATCTTGCATTGCTAAAATCCAACATTCATCGTTAAGAGCAACATCATAAGAGCTTGGTTCAATTTCATAAAGCATTGTGGATACAAGAAGCACAAACATTCTTATTTAGAGAAGAACGATTGCAATCACCTCCCGTTGAACTTCCAATGATCAATTATGGAAGATGATTAGGTCTGAATTTCAACTTTTCATCTTCTACTGTTTCTTTTGTGAATTCATCACCATTAGCTTCAATTTCATTACTTCCCTTTTCGCTTTCGCATAACACCATCATCTTTTTCCTTTCCACAAGCCATCACCAAGTCCTATTCATCAAACTTCACATTAATGGTTTCAACAATTGTTCTTGATCACTTATTGAAGACTCTGTAATCTTTGCTCCTCGAAGAGTAACTCATGAAAATCCATTCATCAGCTTTTGATTCAACTTTTCCAAGTTGATCTCCTGTGTTGAGAATATAAACATCGAAAAACTCTAAAATATGATATGTTGGGCTTTTTATCAAACCACAATTCATGTGATGTTTTATTAAGTATTGGTCTAATCATAACTTTATTCATTACATAACAAGAAGTATTAACTGCCTCTTCCAAGAAGGGTAGAGGCAGTTTATACTCATTCAACATGGATCTAGCCAATTCTTGTAATGTACGATTTTTCTTTACGACTACCCCATTTTGTTGAGGTGTTTGAGGGGCGGAAAATTCGTGTTTCAAACCATTTTCTTTATAAAACCTTTCAAAGTCTAAAATTTTAAATTCACCTCCATGATCACTTCTCAAAGTTTTAATTGAAACACCTTTTTCATTTTGAACAAGTTTTGAAAATTTGAAAAATAAACAAATGTTTCAGACTTTTTGGCTAGAAAATAATCCCATATGAATCTAAAATAATCATCAACCAAAACATAACAATAGCATTTTCCATTTAAGCTTGCAATAGCATTTGGTCCAAACAAGTCTATATGGATTAACTCAAGAACTCGATAAGTGCTAACAATATTTTTTGGACGGAATGATGAACGACAAATTTGCCCATGGAACATGCTTTACACACTTTATTATTTTTAAATTTCTGATGTGGTAGACCTCTAACAAGTTCTTTTGTTTCCAAATTTTCCAAGAGACCCAAACTAGCATGTGCTAGTCTTCTATGCAACAAAACCGTTTCTTCTTCTGTGGCTACCAAACATCTAGAAAGAGTTATATCTTTAAATGAAAGTGTGCAAACATTTACTTTTCTTTTTCCTGTGAAAAAAATGTTACCAATGGATGTTCCAATGATTTTGCAAATCTCACTATCTAAGACAACATTCATAACTTTATCACACAGTTGGCTTATAGAGATGAGATTGTGATGTAATTGTCAACATATAAAACATCAGTTAATGCAAAAGTACTGTTATCTACTTTACCTTTATCAATAATCTTACACTTTCTATTGTCGCCCAATGTCACATTCCCACCTTTATATTTTCCTAGGCTAAGGAACAGTGACTTGTCACCTGTCATATGTGTAAAGCAACCTAAGTTCATATGTCATTTTTGTTGCCCCTTAGCCCGCCAACATGCCTACACAAGAAGAGAAGAAAATGACTCAAAGAAGCTCTTAGGTCCAAAAGTATCAATGACTGAAGCATTGTGGATGAAAGAACTTTTTTGAACCTAGATTTGTTTTGCAATTTTATTTGTGTTCCAATAGTAATGATAATTGCTTGTCAAATGCTTAGGAATCCAAATTTAAGTAAATTTTCTGTTCTTGTTCCTATTCTTACAATTTCAAAACTAAGTTCAATTTCTCCACATTTCACATACTTAGGAAAGACACTCCTACCTTTATCATTATCGTTCACTTTATTCTGTGTCTTTCCAAAACCTAGTCTCTTTATAACGTTAGCGAACAACTGATTTTCTAACAACATTTTAAAAGATGTTTTACCTATTGAAAACTTATTTAGAGTAATCTCAAGATCTTGGACTTTGGTTTTAATTGTTGTAATGGCCCGCAAATCTGTACTATCTGAGTTGACTACATACATCACACGTCCAACCTAAATACACAGAAATACGAATCATTTTTTTAGAAGAAAGAGATAACAGAAGAACAGAAATAACAACACAGAATCTCACATCGCAGTGGAACAAAATATAATATATCATATCTTTGAAATACAGTATTTTAACTGTATAACATACACTTATCAGAGTACAACACTTACAACACAGCGGAAATAAAAATGTTATATATCTAACACTAAAGCCTCCTGCTCCAAGCTCCTGTAGATAGATCTGAAAAATCCTGAACTACTTGACTGCCCGTACAAAATTGGGCAACCAAGAGTTTAGGTAAAACAAAACAAAATAGACTCTGGGTCATTCATGGGACTGGTATGAGTAAACAATTTAGAATAATTTGAGAAAATAAACGATATCTCATAAGACCACGCCGTACAAAATTGAACGGGTTTTTTCCCAATGAGAATCCAAAACATTTGATATAACTTTCAAATCTTTTTAAAAGAAATGATAATCTTTATATCAAAACTCTTTTGATATTATAATAATGTCTAAATCAAATAAATAGAAATCTAGTGGAATGCTTTCATCTCACGCTCGACATATACATAATATACAATCAAAACCACGAGCTCTTATTAGGTAATGAATTTCCAACTATGACAAGGTATGGGACCACCTTCCGATAGTGTATCTCTAGAGGAGAATACACTGGGTTCAACAAGAACATCTTGTAACCTGGCCACACATGACCGACCACTCATTTCGCTTGAGTGTATCGAATGTATATCACCAACGGTTGGGATCAGCAACCGTTTTCCTGAATGGGACAACATCAAATAGTATAAGGAATTAAATGAATCTCTAGATAGGTGATAATACACCCTAATGGGAGCTACCCACATAGCCATGCTGCCTGCCCGATTTTTGTCATTTCCCGGTTGTTGAGGCCTGAGGCTACGATTACTTATCATTCATTGATAACACAATCACTTTGAATGCCACATTCTCAGATCCGTTAATCATTAATTTATTTGCACAAATATATTCTAGATATTATGCTAAAAGAATAAATTCTCCGCCACCATATATATCTATACAGACCAACATATGCGATCATTGGAAATACTCTATCAGATATTCGTTCGTACACTTCGTTCTAGGACTGAACGAAACCGAAGGCACAATTTCTATTAATAGAAAAATTCCTTGCACTTTACTCCGTCTTCGATTATCTTCATATAATCTGATTCGCAACGTTATTTCGAATACGAAGTGGTTCACGGATAATAATCCAACAGGTCTCTCCATTTTAACAATGATATTGGCAAACCCTTCGATAGTCGGTTATTTAACTATCGAAGAAAAACAAACATTCAAAGCATCAAACAAATCACTGGGTCTTTTAATTAATATTTCATTAATTAAAACACTTCTCCATTTCCTTATCCATATTCGTTAACACGATATTTTCGATAATCATCTTGACCTCTTACGCTATTTGGAAAACATTTCCATATATCGCCTTCTTTTATTTTCTATACTTAGAAAATACATTCTATTTATAATTGGAAAACATTCCAATTACTTATCTCTTCCATGACCATTCATTTATTTCTATACTCAGGAAATATTTATTCTTGTATTTCCAAATTTCCACTTACTTGGGTTAAAACGAATGTTGTGTAAAACATCATTACAACAACTCAAAACATTGCATTCAACTAACTCTTATTCAAACATTTCTCTTCGAGACTGGATCTTGCTATTTATCGATTAAAAATGAAATCAATCAAGTTGGGGTATAACTACCTCTCAGACCTTGACTGAAAACATCCTTAACATCAAAACGGACAAGACCACTTACCTCGAATAATCAACATCATACAAACCAATTATTCATTTTTAAACCCGTATATGTTTCGCTTTCTAATTTTACCAAATTTAATTCTAGGTTTTCTTTTTGTTTATAGTATTCTATTTTCAAGTTCATTTCCTTATCGAATTCTATATACATCGATACATTTATTTCTAACTATCAAAATTTCTTAAAAATATTCTAACTCCTTGAATTCCCGGAAAATTTCGCCATAACCTCCTTTGTACTGGTTGATAGTTCAAACCTCAACTCGCCTCTCAAGGCCCTTTTCATTCAAAAAGAAAATCAAAAAGCGAAGTGGCTTGCCGATTCGGTGCATAAAAACTCATATGAAATTTAAACATGTACCTTATTGTCGGGCACACGAATTATAACCTTCATACACTTCATCCCATACTTGTTGAAACGACCCGAACTTCCCTGGTAAGGAAAGCACGGATTGAATTGAGAACATGCCACATCGGGACGCAAACAGAAGAACATTTCATTGTATATTACAACAATTACATCAGAATACAAGAATATACAGAGTACGAATAAACATTACACAAAAAATATAAGAGATTTAAATTACATCATAGCGGAAAAATAATACAATACACAACTCAAAGAGATATACGGATACAGAGCTTTCTGGATATCGTTCCAGCTGCAAATCAGGATCCTGTGAATATAAAACTGCAAAACCAAAACTACTAACTGCCCGTGTCGAAAATAAGGGCACCCAGAGTTTAGGTTAAAACAATAAACTCTAGGTTAGTCATGTGACTGGTGTGAGAACTAAAACAATTATTAATCTTTATTTTTAAAGTTAGGTAAATCAAGGGACCACGCCGTATAACACGGAACGGGTTTCCTCCCAAGAATACCAGTGCATAAAAAAATAGCGCAATGCTAAAATAAAGAACAATGAAGCTATTATAAGACCCAGGTCCCATCACACAATGGAACGCAAGCCGGAGGATAGGGTTTTTACCTTATAATAGCCAAGAATGCTTGGTACGTGAAATTTCATGTTTTATTATTACTATAAGTGTATAGTGTCAAAACAATTTCAATCATAAGTATCAATCATAGACGACATAAGTGCCCCATACCACTATGTCGCCATATATAGGTATACAACCAAAACCGCAAAGTCACGTATTGGAAGTTGGATTTCCATCTAAGAACTGAGGCAAGGGATCGTCCTCTACCGAATTCGAGACTGTCTAGCCTGAGTCTCAGGAACATAATGCATCATCCCTTGGATAGTCAGGGCCGGTCCACCGATGTGGATTAAAATGCCTGAACATTGCGTTTCCTCGCCCTTTGGGGCGTAAATGAGCTAAATGACTCCATCGGCTCCACATAGTCACCGATATATCCGAGATGCCTCGCAACAGCAACAACCACACAGGTGAAAATAATATAAATGTCAAGGCTGGTAGGTCACTGACACACCCTAGCTAGAAAGAAACGCATGCCCTCCCTGATGTCCTCTCCCGTTTCTGGTTCACAACCGGGGTGTGAGGCTCGCGAATCAACGCTACACAAAGCTATGCCACACAGGCGGTGCTTTGATCATCAACCACAAGACTCTACTTTTCAACAAAAGCCTTGATCATTTGCCACTTAGGCATGCTACACAGGCAATTCACTCCATGCAATTGATATCCATCAATATATAACCTTTAAGCTCGTACGTCTCAGAGAAGGGCATTAAGCAAGAGAATAAATTCTCCGCTGCCAAACAGATATATATTTAATAGAAATCAATCACACAAAATAAAATCCAATGTCAGACACACAGTCCATTTACAAGTTCGTTATGGGTCTGAACGAAACCGGAGGCACCTTGTACCTCGCATATCCATCGATCTCCAAGTATGTCTGGACGATCACCAACTGATTCCCTCCTCTTGGGTGTACATCCCAATAAAAATCATCAGTAATTATCCAAACGATGTGAAGACCTCCGGTCTTCGACCACCGTCTTCTTCCTCGACACATCGTCGAATCAGTTATTTAGAATGGGATAAGCCCGGTCCCTCATTCCAATTCATAATATTCTTTTATTCAGATATTCTTATACTTTGGGAAAGGTTCCCATTAATTTTATCAAAGATAAATTCTTTAAATTTATTCTTTAATCTTCTTTTGAATATCAATTCCAATTAGTCGGGATTAGCGAACCACACCGAAGTAATCAATTATTTTAATTTCCCAATCCTAACCTATTCATCCCATGAAGTAAAGTTGGTAATACTTCATATCTAACACCACGGTGTTATCGGTAAATTAAATTACCATTTCGCGTTCAAATCTAATTAAAGATTTAACTATCGCTTGGAGAAAAACTGGTGATACTCCATTCTCGATCATTTCAATCCAATTAAACATTCATTAAAACTCCACTTGGTTTTAATCTTCCCAAAAATCACTATCAATGATTATTTAACTTGGGAAATCATATCCTGTCTTTAACTGGGTTAATATCACTATCAATGATTATTTAACTTGGGAAATCATATCCTGTCTTTAACTGGGTTAAAGAACCAATGTCATTTAAAACACGGTTCACGATAAACCCAAAATCACATTCCATTAATTATCGGGTTAAAGAACAAGTGTTAATGAAGACATCATTCACGATAGACCCAAAAATCAATTCAAATTCAAATTCAATTCCAATTAAATACCATTTAATTGGTATACTTCATTAAATCTAAATAAAAAGATTTAATCTCAACTGGGATTTAAGAACAGTGTTAATGAAGACACCATTCACGACAAACCCAAATCCCATTTGATATTAAATACAAGGCTCTGAATAGAAAATATATCGGCTTATATTCAATATCAAATTCTACGACCAACAAATATCGTATTGAAAATAATGATATAAATATATCTTTCAAATTTCCATAACAACATCTGTATAAGCACGAAATCCAACATCAAAATATTCCAAAGACAATTTCGATTCAAATCCATTTCCACTTTATATATTGGAAATTCTGGTTATTTTCAAAACCATTTCAAATCCACTTTATTTATTTTAAAAATAAATGGGATTATAATTCGAGTTCAAAACTAGTTCATTTCGATAAAAATCTATTTTAATCTTTTCAAATACGGAGTTTTTCATCCCAATTCTTCCCAAATCATTTCTTATGATTTTACACTAATTATTGATATTTTTAATAGTTTATCAAGGTCTGTACAGTCGATTTCCATTAACGGCCATCGAACTGCACTTACAGCGACCTTTTCCAAATTTGATTTGGACATAATTCCAAATCCAACCGTTAGATTTCAAATCTCTGATATTCGTTAGAAAGCTCTTTTCGATACGAACCCAACGGTTCCGGTTTTAGGAGAATCCTATGGTCGGATCTCCCGTAATATCCATGGTTGAAATTCGCAAACTGGGGCGCATTCTATTCAGGCCATTTAATATATAATATATATATATATAATATATATATATATAATATATTTCATCGATTTCCTTTTAAAACGTATTTTATAAATTGTTTTAAATTTGTTTTCGAAACGATTTCAACTTCATATTCAATTTCGAATCAAAATTGAAAATTCCACATCATCGATATACAAATGATAATATTTTCAAAATATTATATTTTGAAATCACTTCTTTTTCTATAATCAATATAAAAACGAATATAATCGATATAAATATCGTTCGCGTCAAAATGGCGCATATCTATCCAACACAGCTTTATATATTTCAATAACTTTGTTATTCTATTCAATAAATGAATATTTTCTTCAACACATGGATAAATATTTTTATTCAATACATGAATATATATTTTATTCAACACATGAATTTATATTTTTATTCAACACACGAATATATATTTTATTCAACGCATGCATTTTTATTCTATTCAACACATGAATTTTTATTCTAATCAACACATGAATTCTTATTATATTCAGCACATGAATTTATATTCTATTCAACACATGAATTTTTATTCTATTCAACACATGAATTTTCTATTCTATTCAACACATGAATTTTTATTTTATTCAACACATGAATTTTCTTTTATAATATTCTTTATTTTCCAAATTTGAAATGAGGCCCAATCAATTACCATATAACGTTAATTATACGGATTCCCTACAAGACATGTATATAATAGCAACGATAAATCATCAACCATCATCCAGAGTGCACAACACCACTGCATAAGCATTAAATATAGATAAGTAATGCTTACACAGTCTGTCAACCCATCGGTCGACATACTACTAAACAATTGGGATTAGTGTACGTCAATATCATCCCAACACCCGTGTGGGGTTTCAATCAATCAAACACATATTTTATTTGTGTAGTTGGGCGATGTGTAAAATTTGTCGTCCCAATCAATATCAGTCAAATCAGTGTACATAAACAAATTGTTCGATTTGTAAATGAATATTTATTTTATATACACGTTAAAAATCATATTTTTAACTATAAATTATTTTATTCATTCCACTTCACACAATCAACTTTCATAACACATCAATTAAACAAACAAGTCATCCATGGTTTGTGGACGACGGGTGTCGGGTGCTGCTAAGCACCGCCTGCATCCTACTATATATTTCAACTAGAAATAAAATTAAAAGTGTGGGGTTCTCACCGAGGATCCACTCCACCGTTCTCTATTTCTGAACTTCTGAACCGTTTGGATTTGTTTGAAATCCCAATGCAGTCCTTACCACGTTATTCATAATTAAAATTATATTTTTATTGCTTCATTCCAATAAATAAAAATCACATTTTTATTTCAATTTCATATATTTTACAACGCTTCTATCTATATAAAAATTATATTTTTATATTTCTACTTCTTATATAAAGATCGAATTTTTATTTCGCTTCATATATAAAACTCTCGCCTTTCCTATGATAAAAATATATTCTTTTCATCGCTACTTCATACATAAAAATCGAATTTTTATCGCTATTCTATATATAAAAATCGAATTTTTATCGCTATAAAAATCCTATCTTTTTAACTATAAAAATCTTATCTTTTTAACTATAAAAATCCCACCTTTTTAACTATAAAAATCATGCCTTTTTCAGTTTTAAAAATCATTTTAATTCAGTTTTAAAAATCATGTTAATTCGGTTTTAAAAATCATGTTAATTCAGTTAAAAAATAAAAAGAAGAAGAAAGGAAAGGGGGACTCACAGTAAATCAGTTGGAGGAGGGAGCATCGATGGGGGGAGAGGGAACCTGAACGGAGGCGGCGGTGGTTGCTGAGGCCAGCGGTGGGCGGTTTCTGGCGGGTTTACGAGAGGGGGGTTGCGACTGAGTTATTGGGGCCAGAGGGAAGTTCGACGGAGGCGGGTGAAGGCCAGGGAGGGGCGCTCGATCGGTGCGGTGGCTTTTTTGGTGAGTGGCGGCGGATCTGGGTGAAGGCGACGGGGGAATCGGGTCTGGGAGGGGGCATTTTTTTTTATGTTCTGAAGTCAATGGGGGAGGAAGAGAAAGGTATGGGGGTGGAAATATATATATAATATTTAATCAATTTATTTTAATTTTCTCCTAAAAGCAACCTTTTAATTCGAACTCAAAATTAAACCCACCGACTGTCACCCATAGCTAATTACCCCCGTTCCGAACACAATGGGATATGCTTCGCAAGCCAATTTGGCTGTTACGATCAGTTTTCATCAAATTCAAAATATAAATCTATATATTGAATTTGAACGAACATTTCAATTTACTAGGGCCCTATACTAACTCTAAAAATTCCCAAAAAATATTTTCTAGCTTCATATTGACAATACGGTTCTAACCAAACTAATTTCGTCAAATTTGAAGACCGTTTGAAAAATGGCCATTTTCAGGTCGATCCAAATTGATTGAAATTGTCAAAACACGTTTTCCTTTGCCACGCTCACATATTGATTCAGAAAATTATGAATTTTGGAATCTAGCCATAACTCGACATCCCGGATCCAAAAAAAGTGGTTTCGTCGAAAAACAAGGTCGTTTTCAAAATTTCCATTTTTACGGGCTAGAATTTCATAGCGACTATTCTAAATTTTCAACTGGGCATAACTTTTTATTCCCGCTATGAAATTTCAGTTTTTCGGATTCGTTGGAAAGATATTTTCAAATAGATTCAAATATTTTTGGTTTCACAAAAATCCGGTTTATTTTGAATCCTGCACATTCATTTGAATTTTGAAATCGAATTTTCAAACTACCGCGCCACTTTCAATTTCTTTTATAATTTAAAATAAATATTTATATTCTAACGACGAATTATATAAATATATACGTTCTAATCCTATTCAAAATAAATTCCTCGTCGTAATTATTTAAAATAATTCATTTTAAATACTCAAAATCCGCTAAATTTGCCAAAATAAAAATTTTAAATTGGCTCAGATTTCCGGGTTATTAAATCTCCCCCACTTAAAACTTTTCGTCCTTGAAAAGGAACGAAGCTGAAAGGTGTTTTACAAATCAACTCAACTTTCATTATTTCCATTATGGCTTAAGTTCTTCAACTTTTCAGTTTCAAAGAACTTTTCAAATTTTCCAAAAATTTGGCTAACACCCTAAATTTTCGAAAATTTTCGCCATAACCTCCCTCCCCTGCACCGGGAGCTTCGGGATATTTCAAATAGCCACTCATTTTCATTTTAAAAAGTATAATTAATTTGAATTTTCAAAACAAACTTCATTTTCATTTTAAAAAGTATGCTCTTCACATTCGTTCTAGGATACTACTGATCCCCTCTCTAACGAGTCATTCCTGTTGGATATTACTAATCCAATCTCTGATGAATTCTTCGTTTGGTTCTAATGTGTCTTGTTCTCGAGCTCTGTAAACCAAAGCTTGATACCAAAATGAAACGACCCGAACTTCCCCGGTAAGGAAAGCACGGATTGAAATGAGAACAAGCCACATCGGGACGCAAACAGAAGAACATTTCATTGTATATTACAACAATTACATCAGAATACAAGAATATACAGAGTATGAATAAATATTACACAGAAAATATCAGAGATTTAAATTACATCGCAACGGAAAAATAATACAATACACAACTGAAAGAGATATACGGATACAGAGCTTTCCGGATATCGTTCCAGCTGCAAATCAGGATCCCGTAAGTATAAATCTGCAAAACCAAAACTACTAGCTGCTCGTGTCGAAAATAAGGGCACCCAGAGTTTAGGTTAAAACAATAAACTCCAGGTCAGTCATGTGACTGGTGTGAGAACTAAAACAGTTATTAATCTATATTTTTAAAGTTAGGTAAATCAAGGGACCACGCCGTGTAACACGAAACGGGTTTCCTCCCAAGAATACCAGTACATAAAACAACAGCGCACTGCTAAAATAAAGAACAATGAAGCTATTGTAAGACCCAGGTCCCATCACATAATGCAACGCAAGCCGGAGGATGGGGTTTTTACCTTATAATAGCCAAGAATGCTTGGTATGTGAAATTTCAAGTTTTATTATTACTATAAGTGTATAGTGTCAAAACAATTTCAATCATAAGTATCAATCATAGACGGCATATGTGCCCCATACCACTATGTCGCCATATATAGGTATACAATCAAAACCGTAATGTCACGTATTGGAAGTTGGATTTCCATCTAAGAACCGAGGCAAGGGATCGTCCTCTACCGAATTCGAGACTGTCTAACCCGAGTCTCAGGAATAGAATGCATCGTCCCCTGGATCGTCAGGGCCGGTCCACCGATGTGGATTAAAATGCCTGAACACTGCATTTCCCGCCCTTTGGGGCGTAAATGAGCCAAATGTCTCCATCGACTCCACATGGTCACCAATATATCTGAGGCGCCTCGCAACAGGAACAACCACACAGGTGAAAATAATATAAATGTCAGGGCTGGTAGGCCACTGACACCACCCTAGCTAGAAAGAAACGCATGCCCTCCCTGATGTCCTCTCCCGTTTCTGGTTCACAACCGGGGTGTGATGCTCACGAATCAACGCTACACAAAACTAAACCACACAGGCAGTGCTTTGATCATCAACTACAAGACTCTACTTTTCAACAAAAGCCTTAATCATTTGCCACTTAGGCATGCCACACAGGCAGTTCACTCCATGTGATTGATATCCATCAATATATAACCTCTGAGCTCGTACGTCTCAGAGAAGGGCGTTAAGCAAGAGAATAAATTCTATGCCGCCAAACAGATATATATTTGATAGAAATCAATCAAATAGAATAAAATCCAATGTCAGACACACAGTCCATTTACAAGTTCGTTCTGGGTCTGAACAAAACCGGAGGCACCTTGTACCTCGCATATCCATCGATCTCCAAGTAGATCTGGACAATCACCAACTAATTCCCGCCTCTTGGGTGTACAGCCCAATCAAGATAATCAGTAATTGTAACAGCCCGCACCTCCGTTCGCGCAAGATATTTTCCCCAACTTAACCACCGTATAGGTGTGGGGTTTTTTTCCTCAAAAGGCCTTGGCGTTAGTAAGAGATGGGCTCTACTATATATGTACCCACTTTATACAGGCTTCCACGATGTGGGACTTAGGGGTGTTACATTCTCCCCACCTACAGAGCCCAACGTCCCCGTTGGCTCACAAACACCTCACCCAGGCGCTGTGGTCCACACAGGAACCACAATTCCGGCTGGGTATTGGCTCTGATACCACTGTAACAGCCCGCACCTCCGTTCGCACAAGATATTGTCCCTAACTTAGCCACCGTATAGGTGTGGGGGTTTTTTTCCTCAAAAGGCCTCGGCGTTAGTAAGAGATGGGCTCTACTATATAAGTACCCACTTCACACAGGCTTCCACGATGTGGGACTTAGGGGTGTTACAGTAATTATCCAAACGATGTGAAGACCTCCGGTCTTCGACCACCGTCTTCATCCTCGACATATCGTCGAATCGGTTATTCAGAATGGGATAAACCCGGTCTTTCTAAATAACTCGCGTATATAATAAACAAGTGTTACACAAACACAACATATGCCTCATTCCAATTCAGAATATTCTTTTATTCAGATATTCTTATACTTTGGGAAAGTTCCCATTAATTTTATCAAAGATAAATTCTTTAAATTTATTCTTTAATCTTCTTTTGAATATCAATTCCAATTAGTCGGGATTAGCGAACCACACCGAAGTAATCAATTATTTTAATTTCCCAATCCCAACCTATTCATCCCATGAAGTAAAACTGGTAATACTTCATATCTAACACCACGGTGTTATCGGTAAATTAAATTACCATTTCACGTTCAATCTAATTAAAGATTTAACTATCGCCTGGAGCAAAACTGATGATACTCCATTCTCGATCATTTCAATCTAATTAAAGATTCATTAAAACTCCACTTGGTTTTAATCTTCCCAAAAATTACTATCAATGATTATTTAACTTGGGAAATCATATCCTGTCTTTAACTGGGTTAAAGAACCAATGTCATTTAAAACACGGTTCACGATAAACCCAAAATCACATTCCATTAATTATCGGGTTAAAGAACAAGTGTTAATGAAGACACCATTCACGATAAACCCAAAAATCAGTTCAAATTCAATTCCAATTAAATACCATTTAATTGGTATACTTCATTAAATCTAAATAAAAAGATTTAATCTTTTTCTCAACTGGGTTTAAGAACAGTATTAATGAAGACACCATTCACGACAAACCCAAATCCCATTTGATATTAAATACAAGGCTCTGAATAGAAAATATATCGGCTTATATTCAATATCAAATTCTACGACCAACAAATATTGTATTGGAAATAACGATATAAATATATCTTTCAAATTTCCATAACAATATCTGTATAATTACGAAATCCAACATCGAAATATTCCAAAGACAATTTCAATTCAAATCCATTTCCACTTTATATATTGGAAATTCTGGTTATTTTCAAAACCCTTTCAAATCCACTTTATTTATTTTAAAAATAAATGGGATTATAATTCTAGTTCAAAACTAGTTCATTTCGATATAAATCTATTTTTATCTTTTCATATATGGAGTTTTTCATACCAATTCTTTCCAAATCATTTCTTATGATTTTACACTAATTATTGATATTTTTAATAATTTTATCAAGACCCGTACAGTCGATTTCCATCAACGGCCATCGAACTGCACTTACAACGACCTTTTCCAAATTTGATTTGGACATAATTCCAAATCCAACCATTAGATTTCAAATCTTTGATATTCGTTAGAAAGCTCTTTTCGATACGAACACATCGGTTCCGGTTTTAGGAGAATCCGACGGTCGGATCTCCCGTAATATCCATTTAAAGTCAATGGTCGAAATTCGTGAACTATTGCGGTGCGTTCTATTCAGGCCATTTAATATATATAATATATATATTTCATCGATTTCCTTTTAAAACGTATTTTCTAAATCGTTTTAAATTCATTTTCGAAATGATTTCAACTTCATATTCAATTTCGAACCAAAATTGAATATTCCACATCATCGATATACAAACGATAATATTTTCAAAATATTATAGTTTGAATCACTTCTTTTTCTATAATCATTATTAAAACGAATATAATCGATATAAATATCGTTCGCGTCAAAATGGTGCATATCTAACCAACACGGCATTATATATTTCAATAACTTTGTTATTCTATTCAACAAATGAATATTTTCTTCAACACATGAAATATATTTTTATTCAACACATGAATATATATTTTATTCAACACATGAATTTATATTTTTATTCAACACATGAATATATATTTTATTCAACGCATGAATTTTTATTCTATTCAACACATGAATTTTTATTATATTCAACACATGAATTTATATTCTATTCAACACATGAATTTTTATTCTATTCAACACATGAATTTTCTATTCTATTCAACACATGAATTTTAATTCTATTCAACACATGAATTTTCTTTTATAATATTATTTATTTTCCAAATTTGAAATGAGACCCAATCAATTACCATATAACGTTAATTATATGGATTCCCTACAACATATGTATATAATAGCAACGATAAATCATCAACCATCATCTAGAGTGCACCACACCGCTGCATAAGAATTAAATATAGATAAGTAACGCTTACATAGTCTGTCAACCCATCGGTCGACATACTACTAAACAATTGGGATTAGTGTATGTCAATATCATCCCAACACCCATGTGGGGTTTCAATCAATCAAACACATATTTTATTTGTGGAGTTGCGCGATGTATAAAATTTATCGTCCCAATCAATATCATTCAAATCAGTGTACATAAACAAATCGTTCGATTTGTAAATGAATATTTATTTTATATACATGTTAAAAATAATAATTTTAACTAAAAATTATTTTATTCATTCCACTTCACACAATCAACTTTCATAACACATCAATTAAACAAACAAGTCATCCATGGTCTGTGGATGATGGGTGTCGGGTGCTGCTAAGCACCGTCTGCATCATAGTATATATTTCAACTAGAAATAAAATTAAAAGTGAGGAGTTCTCATCGAGGGTTCCACTCCACCGTTCTCTATTTCTGAACTTCTGAACCGTTTGGATTTGTTTGAAATCCCATTGCAGTCCTTACCACGTTGTTCATAATAAAAATTATATTTTTATTGCTTCATTCCAGTAAATAAAAATCACATTTTTATTTCAATTTCATATATTTTAAAACGATTCTTTCTATATAAAAATTATATTTTTTATATTTCTGCTTCTTATATAAAGATCGAATTTTTATTTTGCTTCATATATAAAAATCTCGCCTTTCCTATGATAAAAATATAATCTTTTCATCGCTACTTCATATATAAAAATCGAATTTTTATCGCTATTCTATATATATATATATATATATATATATATCGAATTTTTATCGCTATAAAAATCCTATTTTTTAACTATAAAAATCTTATCTTTTTTACTATAAAAATCCTACCTTTTTAACTATAAAAATCACGCCTTTTTAACTATAAAAATCCTACATTTTAACTATAAAAATCATGCCTTTTTAACTATAAAAATCCTACCTTTTTAACTATAAAAATCTTACCTTTTTAACTATAAAAATCATGCCTTTTTCAGTTTTAAAAATCAAGTTAATTCGATTTTAAAAATCATGTTAATTGAGTTATAAAATAAAAAGAAGAAGAAGAAAGGAAAGGGGGCGACTCACAGTAAATCGGTTGGAGGAGGGAGCATCGATGGGGGGAGGGAACCTGAACGGAGGTCGCGGTGGTTGCTGAGGCCAGTGGTGGGCGGTTTCTGGCGGGTTTACGAGAGGGGGGTTGCGACTAAGTTATTGGAGCCAGAGGGAAGTTCGACGGAGGTGGGTGAAGGCCGGGGAGGGGTGCTCGATCGGTGCGGTGGCTTTTCTGGTGGGTGGCGCCGAATCTGGGTGAGGGCGACGGGGGAATCGGGTCTGGGAGGGAGCGGTTATTTATTTATTTATTTATGTTCTAAAGTCAACGGGGGAGGAAGAGAAAGGTATGGGGTGGAAATATATGTATATAATAATTAATTAATTAATTTTAATTTTCTCCTAAAAGCAACCTTTTAATTCGAACTCAAAATTAAACCCACCGACTGTCACCCACAGCTAATTACACCCATTCTGAACACAATGGGATATGTTTCGCAAGACAATTCGTCCATTACGATCAGTTTTTATCAAATTCAAAATATAAATCTATATATTGAATTTGAATGCGCATTTCAATTTACCGGGGCCCCATACTATAAAAATTCCCGAAAAATATTTTCTAGCTTCGTATTGACGATACGGTTCTAACAAAACTAATTTCGTCAAATTTTAAGTTCGTTTGAAAAATGGCCATTTTCAGGTCGATCCAAATTGACTAGAACTGTCAAAACACGTTTTCCTTCGCCACACTCACATACTGATTTAGAAAATTATGAATTTTGGAATCTAGCCATAACTCGACTTCCCGGATCCAACAAAAGTGGTTTCGTCGAAAACTGAGGTTGTTTGCAAAATTTCCATTTTTAAGGGCCAAAATTCCATAGCGACTATTCTGAATTATCAACTGGGCATAAATTTTTATTCCTGCTATGAAATTTCAGTTTTTCGGATTCGTTGGAAAGATATTTTCAAATAGATTCGAATATTTTTAGTTTCACAAAAATCCGGTTTATTTTGAATCCTGCACGTTCATTTGAATTTTGAAATCGAATTTTCAAACTACCGCGCCACTTTCAATTTCTTTTATAATTTAAAATAAATATTATATTCTAACGACGATTTATATAAATTTATACGTTCTAATCCTATTCAAAATAAATTTCTCGTCGTAATTATTTAAAATAATTCATTTTAAATACTCAAAATCCGCTAAAATTGCCAATATAAATTTTTTAAATTGGCTCAGATTTCGGTGTTATTACACCTGTCTAACACATATGCGTCCATTTCTAATTTATTGCAACTCAATTCGCTAATTTATTCTTTAATCAGCTGTTTTTACCATTTCATTTTCTATTTGAACATATCATGTTCAAATATATTTTTAACTTGCTTACTACCAATCGAATTCCATTTTTAATTCCAGTTTCATATTCGATTTTGAATATAAATTTCCAAATTCAATTTACTTGTCAAAAGCCCAATTTCGATTCAAAATTCTATTTTCTAATTGTTCTCCAAATTAGTAAATTCTTTCAATTAATTAAAAATATGATTTTTGTTTCAAAAATCATTTCATTTACATAACTTGAGTTCGTATTTATTTTACAACTCAAGTCTGGATTTTTCTAATGGAAATTCGGATTTTTATTTACTTAAAATCCTTATATTTATTTTAATAAACCGTTATGGTTTTATAATGGTTATGGCGCTATTTTTCTAAAAATTTGATTTTGACATAACTCAAAATCTATACCATGAAATTCAGATTTTTCCCTTCCATTAGAAAATTATTATTCAACCGGTCCTGATGATTCTTGTTTCAAAGAATTCCGACTTAAATTGAGTTATGTATACTCAATTGAAGTTCGAAACACCAATTTACGAACTACAGCGCTACGGCGAGTTAGTTTTAATTATATTTAAACATAAACGTTTAAACTTTGTTTATAATAAATTTCAACTCCATTCTAATATTATATATATATATATATTAAATCCAGTTTTCAAACCCAACTTAATATTTCCGATTATCTCTAATCGTCGATTTTCCATTACTTAGTTATCAATTCAATTACAACTCCATTTCTATTATTATTTTCTAATTCCATTAGAAATAAATTATTATATAGAATTCAAAAATTAAATTCTAAATATATATATACCCATTGGATTTTTCCAATTCAGTTTATATTCCCAATTCCGAAATAAAAAACGTCGTTCCCTTTTCGAAACGATTTCCAATTCACTTTCAAATTCATACTTGAAATTATAATTCCACATTTATCCCATGATAATTATTCCACTTTATAAATATCGTTCATAAATTTTATTCCTTGTTTTATACATTAAACAAGATCCCTTTAAAAACCCATTTGAAACCAAATTTCTGTATTTGGAATACTTTATTTATAATAAATTATATATATATATTTATATGTACAGTGAATTTATTTTCACATTTAAAATTTAAACTTTTAGTCAATACAATCCAAATATTTTTCTTAAAAATATTTTATTTAAATAAATTCGAACTAATCGAATTCAAATCCTAAATCCTTACGGATTTATTTTAGTTCAATTTATATTATGAACATCAGAATAAACTTCATCGTTTACTTCTTTAAAACAATTCCCCAATTCTATTTTCAAATTTACATTTGAATTTAAATATTCAAATTATCAAATGATAATTTTTCCGCTTTATTTATAAACACCGTTTATACATTCGTTTCAATTCCCTGATTATCCAATGAAAATCATTCCATTTTTATATATGACACCGTTTATAAATTTACTTCAATTCCCTGCATTTTCAATTTATAAACATCGTTTATACATTTATTTCAATTTCTTGCCTTATTCAATTTATAAACATCGCTTATAAATTCAATACTTGTTTTATTTATTTAAAACAAGTAAATATCTCTCAGTCCATTCGAAATTCGAATTCTATTTTAAAAAAAATAGATTTCCGCTTTTAAATCTCAATTATCCTTTTTCACGATATTTTTATATATCCACATTTAGGCCCAATGATATTTTAAACAACCAACAAATAGCCAATTATTAATCAAAGGTTTTATAACACATCATATACGATAATATATATGAGAACAAACAAATAAAAATATTTTTGAGGAATCCAGTCGAATCTCTCCAACCTGTTTTCCTGCATCCACATATGTTAGCCAACATAAATAATACTCATCCTGCTTCGAGGCAGGATATCATGGTATAAAAGGTCATCCACTATCATAGCGTGGGGCGTATAGGGTCATCCGCTAATGATACTACGGGCATCCGCTAATGATACTACGGGAATCCAACCACCAATATATATATATATATATATATATATATATATATAATAACCACAAATACCAAGCCTAAATAACTAATATATATTTAATAGCCACAATAATATTTTAGTGCATGCAAACAACCAACGAACAATTATTTTAACGAATAAAATAATTCTAAATAAAAATATAAGTGAGATTTACTCACCGTGATTTTTAATTTGCTGCATATCTTGATTTAGATTAAATTCTAGCCAATTCTGATTGCTCCGAGGATCTCAAAATGAATCCATCGTGAAGCCCAAATTCATATGAGTCCAATATGATTTACGGTGTTCGAACAAATCTTAATACTCGCTCCACCATTTCTCCAGTTCATAGTTCCTCAGACCACCCTCATTGATAAAATCACCAACTTCGCTACTTGTTTCAATTAAACACAGACCAAATTCCAATCATAAATTGTTGCACCTCCAACATCCCTAATTTATCACCAGAAATTGCATTGAACTCTACTCATGTCCATCCACAAAAATAACAGAGAACAACTCTCCTTAATTCCCAATGTCAACGCAACCTATACATTATTAACATTGCACCATCTCAGAACACTACAGTTCGATCCCCTTCCCATTTCGAACTTCATCCCAATCGCATCCTCAAAAATTCAGACAAAACTCCCCACTTTAACACACTATTGAATTCCAAATTCACCTATCAAAACTTCCCACTGTACACGGGTGACGCCATCAACATCCATACCAAATTCGAATATACTAAAAAGCTCCGTACAAGATGCAAACTCCACCACGATCTGGAACCCTACACTATCGAGTAACTATGCTCGAACTCGGATCACCCTACAGATATCGCAACCCAAACAAGCTCGACGTCATCTTCACCAGACTGTACAATGTTACCAAAATCGCAACCTCCCAAACTCCCTGAATCTCAACTTCGACTCACCCAACGTCACGGTATAGTAATCCTAACTCGACACTGGAGCCAGAAGCCGTGAACCGACCCTTCCCAATCACGCGTGAAGCTAGCCTCAGATTCAAATTTGAAGTTGATCCTTTAAAACTCTTGCGCGATTTCTAGTTTGAAGAACCAGACTTTGATTTTTCTTTTTGATTTAATACGAATTGTTTTGAAGATCTGGAAATTACAATGGTCTACATTTTATTTTATGTTGCTGAGAAACCAAAAGTGAAAACAATAGAAAGAGGAGTTCACGATTTTATAAACATGATTTCTTCGGCACTAAGGAATAATTTCTGCGTTGGTACATAGGTAGGTATAGGCTTAAGTACATGTAATTTAATTTGATTAGATTTGATTTCTATTAAATTCGATTCGATATAAAGTGATTTTTATTCTTTTTAAATAGATACTGATTTGATTTCGAGCCTATCCACAAATCTACTATCTCGGGGTCCATTATTCTAATGGAAACACACCAACTGACATTTCTAAGGTTTAACCGCCATTCTAAACATACTGGAATGAATATCGAAGCCTGATTAGATCATCTGGAAAAGACATTAATTTAAACTAACCATTTAAATTCAATTCAATTGATAAAAAATATATTTCAAATACAAACTAACCAAATTTATCAATAATAAATTATTCATACTCATATAGAATATTTAGTGATTATCTGAATTGTCTTGATTTAGTCTTAAACTTCAAATTCAGTTATTCGTCGATTTCGTACGACGATAATTTAACGTATTCGATATTAAATCGAAATTGATTTTTAAATCGATAACTTATTTCATCTATATTATATGCTCAATATTTAAATCCATATTAAATATTTAAAATTAACCGACCAAAAATCCAGGTCGTTGCATTCTTCCCCTCTTAAAAGAATTTCGTCCCCGAAATTACTAAGGTAAGAAAAGTGCTGCAAACCCATTAACTTTTCAAAAACTCATCTTATGCTGAAACTCAACTTTTCATATTTCAACAACTTTTAATTCTACCCAAACTTTTAGTTTTCATTTATTTTGTATTTACATTCTTTAAATCTGAACGATTTATAATCAATATATTTACATTCAAATTGATTTCAATCAATTTTTCTGTTTCAATCCATTTAACTTGCTTAAGTTAAATTTTAATTCCAGAATTCAAATTCCGGATTTTCATTTCATATTCTTCTAAAGTCACTTAAATATATACATATATTTATTTCCATCTCAAATTCAAAACATTTGAACTTTCAAACTAACTTATTTTCTTTCAAACAAATTTCCATCAAAACTTTTCTAAGGTAGTAACCCATCACTTAGAAACTCGAAAATGAACACTGATGGTGCTGTAGTCATTATCGGAGTTATTTCCCAGCCACTGAAGTGACTTCAGTGCTTTATCACTTTCAAAATCCATTCAAAAATGGTATTTATTCAAATGCTTTCCAAAACAAAGCTATATTATTTTAATATACTTCGAAAAATATTTTAATAAACACCTAGGATTTAAATTTCAAATTCTGATTTAAATCCAATTCTAGTTTATCTTATTTGTATATTTCATTCATCTACAAATTCTATTTGGTTATAAATAACCATTTCAATTTTATAATCCTATTTGATTATAAAAATAACAATCAACACGTCCATATAATATAATAATTTCAGAAAATTATTCCTTCTATATCAAAATAGAATTTTGGGTAAAAATATTTCATTTACCCACTTAAACAATATTGTGTTCAATCTTTTGTCCAAGTGTTTAGAATTTCTTATTGACCTCGTGGCGTCCCATGATTCGATCAGAAATTACAAACCACTCAACAAACTAGCCAACCCAATATAAAATAACTATTATATCAACCAGTACGGAGGCACGTCCGATGGACGTGTGCATAGATAAATCTGATTGAAGATGCATGGAAGGGAATTTGTAACAACAATAAGTTTAGTAAGCAAGCATTATTCATTAGTCGTAGCTTGCTGAATACTAAACGTCATGTATGTGTATAGCAATACTCGTGCACGCATATCGCACAATTTGTATATACTGTGTTGAAAACAAAAAGGAACAGAGTTACTAATAACAAAACCTTACAGTTGCAAATTGAATGGAAGACACCATAATAGAGCCAGTGTATATACAAATAATGTATACCTTCAAAACAATATTCTTTTTTAATTTATACCATAATAGTGTCAGTTGCAAAATTTAAGTGAGACATTAGCATCCAAAATGGTGGAGCATCGCTTATGCAAATCCACATACAAATAGAGAAATTGAAAGATGAAAATAAAGACAATTGCTAATTTATACTTGATCATATCGGCTAGATGTTAAAATATGTTTACATAAAAATATAATTATTAACATCTAGCCTGACAAAATATTTTTTTATCACATTCCATTGCATAGCAACGGTAATATAAAGTGGATAAATTGGCTTTCGAAATTATTTAAATAAAACCATTCAATAAGAAAAACTCAACTATATATGTTAGCATTGAATTCATATTACATGATTGTGAATTAAATTTGATGTTTGGTGCCCTGTTCACTTTTTTTTTGCTTCATTCACTATCATACAGGATTTCTACTAAATACATCATTCAAGGAAAAAAAAACTCTCAGCATGTATGGTTTATACGATTCTATATTCATCTTATGGCCAATGCTTTGAATATTGAGGCTTCATCATCTTTTCACGTTTGCAAGACTATCTGCATCGTGCGTTCAGGTTGGCAATGCCAACATAGAGTGGTTGTTAAATCAGCAAATGACTGAAAAAGGGGGGAAAGAGTTTGACGATTAATGAGATGAATCTTCGACGACAGAAGCCATACATGCAAACAATTAAATACCGATGGCAACGTGGATAAAATTCAATTTATTCTAAATTCATTTCAATAGGAAAATACATTCGGGTACATGTTAATTGTGTAAATTTAGCTTCAGCGTATGATAAAAATGTAATTTAGCTTCAGCATATGCAAATTTAGCCACAAACATAATGCTGGCCCATTGCAACCCATGCCCTAGGAAAAAAATTATTGGCCCAAGTCTCGTGCAAACTAAAACAGGTGCATATAAGTGCTGGGAGTTGGGCTCACGTTGCATGCTACATGCAGCTACACATGCCACCACTCAGCCAATCAGACTTTACATGCTTATTCTCATCGAACTTCATTTATAACCAAAAATCCAAAATTGTAAGGCTCTCCAACACCCTTCTCCTCCTGCTGCCGGATCCGGGGTCCTAAGCCACCGGCTAGGTGGCCTATGCCCAGGGCCGGACCTGTGCAAACACATCATGTTATGTTCTATTGCACCAAAGCATATATACTAAGAAAAATGAAAGGAAAATATTCTTTTAAATTGCTAGCAAGTTAGAACAGAAAACTGCTAGCACTCTCTTGTCCAAACTGTTAGCTTGCATTGAAACATGCAGTACTTAGTTTAAAATGTATGACAAAAATTACTATGTTCAAATAAAGGAGAAAGGGTTTGTACCAAACATGTTCCCTACCCACATCCCCTTCTTTTGCTCAGCCACAATTATTCATCTCCTCACCTTCCAATCTCACATTGTCCAGAAAAAAAAACTGTAATAAACAGTCGACATACTGCTGAATAAACTATGATAAGTAGTCGACATACTATTGAAACAAAAATCTACTAAAACGAAGAAAATCGTGAGCCTTTAACTAAAGTGTACGAAGTTTTCTTCATGCAATTCTTTACTTCAACTAAAATAATAATACAAAAGACATTTTAAAAAGCGTTCATGCTTGCCTTCTCTTTTCAATGCTACTATGATCAATTTTGAAGTATTATATATTAATTCAAGTTAGTATTATTGTGTTATATATTAATTGCAAGCGTTGAATATAAGTAATATCGTAGTAAAACATTTTCATTGGCATGTCCAAAAAAATTATTTGAACCTGAATATAGGATAATGTAAGTGAATTAAGAACAATATTGTAAATTTTAAATGAATTAAACCAATCAATAACCATCAGTTATTTGAATTCTTAGTTGTAAATTTAAAATAAACTAACTTAAAAATATATGAGCATAATGTGAAACAATTTAACAAAATAATATAATATTAACCATAAAAGTTGTAAATACCAGTATCTGAATATAAAATGGCACCCCAGAGAATTAGTGGAAGACTGCAACAGTTATAGTAATGACAGAACAATGCTTTCGAAAATAAATCATCTTGAAAGAATCGCGGAAGGCAATGCGTAAACTTAATAAGAACTTAAAACTTTTCTACTTACTATAAATAGTATGCAAACAAATTTCATAAGTATATGTCGTTCAACATGCTAAGTACATCAAGCAGTTCTAAATTTACTGTTAATATAAGTTTTCTATGAATTCAACTATAAAATTCATGTCATCCAATCTCATGGATAAACTAACAGTATTATTTGGTAAATAATAATTTTGATGTCTTCTCCAAGGTGTATAAAGGTCTGACACAATGATTTTAAGTTGGAATAGAACGTTGTCTTTGATAATTACTGTAATACGTGGAAAAACCATGCATCGCATGAAGACATAATTTTATATTCACATAATTGTAATAAACATAGCAGTATTCGTTATTTTAATCATTCTATGCGTTATATTATGCAGTCATGAAAAAACATGCATCGCATGAAGACATAATTTTATATTCACATAATTGTAATAAACATAGCAGTATTCGTTATTTTAATCATTCTATGTGTTATATTATGCAGTCATGTAAGCAATGTAAATGTATGTTACGCATTCTATTATGCACACCTATTCAGGAGTCTTCTTATAGAAGCAGTTATGAGATATGCATTGCGCAAGCAACTCTTCCACCTCCCACAACTGTATAGCTCAGATAAACAACCATTGTCTTCCATGGTAAGCCCAGACCTAAAGGCATATTGATAATCCAAGTTCTGCCATGGCCCTAATAAGAAAAATATGCAAATTTATATCCATCATGTGAATTCCATCTTGTAATTAAGTCATCAATAAAAGAACAAAAGAAACTTCTTCTGACATCGCATGATGGTAACTATCGCAGAGCATTGTTCTAGTCTTAGTTCTCTCATCTCAAAACTTATAAATGAGAGAAACTAATGCATCCATAAGGGTTAATTTCAGGAAATGTAGGCTTCCTTGGCACGACTTCCAGAATGACCACAAAAATCTATGAAGAATGCATCTCGACCAACTGAGCGTTCCATTTCTTCTCCAAATTCGGTTTCTTATAAACCGCATGATGTTTTTTTTTGGCTTTTCAAGCACATTTTCTTTCCAAAAAAATGAAATAAAATTTAGATGTTTATTAGCATGGTTACAGGTTTTTTACATCTAAGAATCTTGTACTCTAAACTTTAAGCCATAAAATTCTATTCTTGCAACAAAATAATATAAAACTTGAATATTTAAATTTTAGGTGTATGATGTAATATCTTTGAGTTTCTTCTTCAGTAAACAGGAAGAGACAATGAAGCTTAGATGAATGATCTAACATACAGAAATTAATAAAGATTCAAAGAATAACATATGTACCGAAGATTAGATTTTTGAACTCAACAATCTAACAATTGTAATATTAATACTCCATATGCAAGAAGAGTTATGCATATAGTGGAATTAAATATATTTTTAGTATGAAACAATAACCATCATTTCCAAAGCTAATCATATATTCTAGATGCTCTCACATCTGATGTTAATAACATGCCTTAAAAGTAAAAGTATTGATGACGATGTTTGTATTTTATCAACCAAAGATGCGGTAATAACAATGAATGATTATCAAGTTTAAAAATCACTTTTAACCTAGTTGTCATCAAATTAAGATTTTTTGTTGAAAAGGCACCGACCATTTAGATACAGTTGAAAAACATATAAGCAAGAGTATATGCTAAACTTGTAGCAATCAAAGGAATAAGAAATTCGAACCAGCACTCGACATTAAGACAATATAGAGCATACCTCTTGGTATGAAGTAACACAGCTCAATGGCATCCATAAAGATAGATCTCATGGACAAACTCTACATGTGCAACTACTCATCCAGCCAATAAGGGATCCTGATGATCAGTGATAACAATAGGTAGCATACACCGGTGTAGAATGACTTCCTTCAACAGACTTAGAGGAAATTTGGTGTGTGTGGCTTTGCTACGTTGCTTACTGAGCGGCTCAGTGTAAAAAAGAATGTGCCTCTATCAAACTGAGTGTATTGTAATAGATGCTATCATGGTAATCCAAGTATAATTAATAATATGAATAAATGTGTCTAATATTAAACAACTATGCCTATATCTAAAGAATAACCTAAAGTTATAAAATCCCTTACTGTCATTCTATAGAAGAGCAGGAAACTGCAAAATTTAAATGTCGAAGTGGTGTATCTTTGGCCTTATGGTGAGGTAAAAGAAGATTATTAAAGTTGGCAATAATGAAAATGGTATCAATCTACATGTAAAGTATTGAGTCTTCCACCTATATTGAAATCTAAGAAACAAACCAAGGAGGAATTACCTTCAACAAAAAGTGATATCCACCTCCCATTAACATAATTTTTTGGATACAATGATATAAGTTTAATTTTAATCAAATAGGGATGCCACAACAAAAGCAAGGCTGAAAAAAAAATCAGTTTGACTATTAATGAGATGAATGTTTTACAATGAAAGTCATACATGCAAATAATAAGATAATGATGGCAAAGCGGGTAAATAAACATTTATTATAAATTCATTTCAGTAAGAAAATAGTGCATGGTATGTGTTAATCGTGTAGGTTTAGCTTTAGCATATGTTCAGAATGTACTTTTAAATAAACTAATACATGTACTTTCAACTGGTACAATGCACAATTTTAAAATGGTTCAAAATGCTAATGCTGTAATTTTAAGAAACAAACGTATATTCATAATATATGTAGAAATACACTAAAAAGAGGGAAGAAAAGATGAAACACCTCCATAGGAGAATGAACATGAAAAATGATTATGCAATGTAAAATGGTTTGATATTTTCATATGACAACATCATTAGTGAAGAATATCAAGGTAATCAAGCTAACTGATTCCATGTATTTGCTTATGTGGCACATAGATACTTACAAATTATACCCTACATTTTCTATTTGTAGCAACAATGGTTGATGGTGGAGAATTAGGACCACCATTTCCATCACTTTTCAATGTTAAGAAGCACCCAGGCATCCTCCAGTCTAAGTTTATGTTGATTGGGAGTTTGAACATACTGTTGAGTATAGGGTAATGAGACTAATTATTTTTGTTTTATCTTAGCTATTTTACTACGTATTATTAAGAAGACATGTATTGGGTCCCTTTTCATACCTCATACCATGGGGAGTATAAATTAGAAGCTGATGCACCTAAGTCAAATAAGAGAGTACTAATTAATCGAGGGCACACGTCCTTTTTATCATAAATATGTATTGTTTTTCTTGATCTCAAACTATAAATAAACATATAATAAAGTAAATGGTTACGGTATCTATACACTATCATCTAATTTTATGGATAGATAACAGTTTTCTCTACAAAGTGAATGTATTTTAATTTAATTTATTATTTCTAGTGAAGGAAATTATACAATACGAAGTACCTACATTTCGAATAACAGTTATTACGGAATCCCAGTGAAACCAATCACAGTCATTAGTGAAGCGATTCAGTATTGAGTAAGTGAAAACGGTATAACAGTAAAGATCCATTCATAAATAACGTGTGATTTGACCAACCTTTCTCTTTTCTTCCACAGTAGTTTGATCTAAATCAAAAAATGGAACGAACATAAAAATTAGTTACAATATTTTCCAAGTCATTATTTTGCAGAAGAAAATAACCAAAAAAGACCATAGTATTTTTTACTATGTATGTGGGAATGGATGAAACTTTCATTATGCCTCCCATACATGAATTCAATCAAGCTTCATGCTTAATTGATATGGACCATATGGTATGCTAACATATGTCTAGAGGGGGAAAACAAAGCTTTTGTCAATATCCAAGCTGCAAAAAGTAAAAAAATCAGGACAAAAGACTATATTAGTTGTAGATTAATAAACCTCTTCGAAGTTCACAACCGCTAAGATAGTGGTTTGTTGAAAGTACCAATTTGGGTTTTTGTAGGCTTGAAGCCAAAGCTTGAATCACTTTCAAGCGTATTGAATGCATAAGTAGTTGTAAAGGTTGAATACATGATGCACGCATCTCTTAAACATATTTAAGACAGAACCAATTGTTGTATAAGATATGAAAACTGATGACAGTAGATTTGTGTTACAAAATTCTGTAATATTGAAAATCACTTCCTGTTTTGTAATCAATTCCAAAAATTGATGCAGTAAAATAATATAGCAGCCTACCCTTAAAACGATCGGACAGAAAAAAGAGTAATTAACGAAAAGCCGGCTGGAATAAAAAAGGAGAATCCAAAGTGAAAAACAAACATAACTAAATTTGTACAAACCTAAAGTATAGATCTTTGATAAAGCGAATAACCTGTCTCGCACTGTGAAGATTGATGGAAGATAAAAGAGTGGAGTTCCTCCGCAATTTGCACTAAATCGAAAGGCTTACCGCTCCCCAAGAACTTGCTAAACTGCCTCCTGTCACTCTAGAACTTCCTAAAAGGGTTTGGTATGAAATGAAAGTACAAATAGCTGAGAGATTGGAGGTTTTGCTTTGTTGAGTCATCTTCGCCCCAGGTAAAGAGAAGGAATGGAATTGACAGAAGAAGGAAGCTAAAGTTTTGACTGATTGAAACAGTGAGTTTGAAGGTTGAGGAGAAAAGACATGGGATGGTAATTTTGATAGTGGGGTTCGTGGAGAAGTGGAAGTGGGATATCGACAAAGGAAAAAAATTACAAAACTACCCCATCAATGCAATGTAAATTTAAAAGGGTGTTTCAGGAATTTCAAAAACTTCAAATGGTAGCATTCCTATTTTACATACTCATTAATCAAACCATTTTTTCACTAAGTGAAAAATCTCTACACTAAAATTGAATTTTGGAATCCATGAAGCGCAAATGCTAATCATTTTCAAAATTCAGGATAAACAAAATAATACTGCATGAGTAAAAATTCAATGGAAATGAAATTTGGAAAAACAAAAGAGAGTAGTTAAAAATGAGTATATTCTTGTCAAAACATCTAACTAAAAATGGAAAACTAAAGCCATTTGAATTTTAATATCATAAGTTTGAATTATACTACAAACTAAAACCTCAAAGTAAAATAAGAAGTAGAAAAATGGTAAGCATACATAATAAAGTTGTCAGCAATCAGAAATGTAAAGCAGGAATAAAAATAAAATTAAAAAAAGTCATCTTATGGGAGGAAGCGTAAAATAAATCCACTACATAATCATATTTGCTCAGTTTACTCTATTCAGGTTGGTCGTGCTACAGTAACTATGAATTTTGCAAAAAATAGTTTATTCATGGAGTTGTCAGCAATGATTTATCCAGTGAATTATATATGTTTGGCAGTTTACTCTATTTCGTGATGCTATCGACCAATGTTTAATAGTTTATTTTGCATAATATTCATGAATGTTTGATTCCCGAAAGGTGACAAAAGCATATTTGCTGTAAATGTTACCTTATATCTTCATAGATCAAAAATACATAGTAGAGTTAATCACAGAATAAACTATCAGCAAAGTTCTATCCAAATAAAAAAAATCAAACACCTTGTTAACATTCAAGAAAAGTAATATTTGAATACTTCAAGTTATAGGCAAGCCGAGTTAAAATAGAGTAGACTGCCTCCTTCGTTCGCAGCAAAAGCAGTTAGGGGTTGTCGAATCTTTTGTAATCATTTCAACGAATCAACTACAAGAAACATAAAAATTCAAAATCTAAGGAAGAAAAATGTTAACTGATAAATAGAATTAGTATATGGCTTACTTATATATTGTAAGCCATCCTTTTGTTGAGTTGCAGGGAGTAAAACCCATCATAAGGCTGCAAAAAGCTGTTTATGTTGCAGCTTTCTCATAAAATGCCTGTCATTACGCATCCACACTTCAAGCACCTACCTTCTTATTCCTGGTTCTTTGCAAAACTGGAAGCCTTTAATGTAAAGGTTAACCAGATCAGATTTTTGAGCTATCTTTGAGGGAAATAAGGAGGAAGAAAAGGTTTTAAAGCCTAAATGTACCCAGAAATTTAAGCACTTAGCTGGCTTAGCCAATCCATTAGACTAAATCCATCAAGGCATTATTTTTCCTAGAAATAAAATATTGAGATACCGTGCTTGAGACTGAATGTCAAAAAAAATAGTTGGATTAATCACTATGGAATATAACATATGTGAAATATCATTTTGTTTGAAAATGTTTATATTAACCATTGATTCCATGTGAATTGCATTTCAGAACTTAAATTTGTTAAACTATATAAAATCAAGTAATTGATAACTTATGCTTAAAATAACACTAAAAAGGAACAACAAAAATGACATATGCAGTCAAATTCGAATACTTCAGTCATTACTATAATAAAATCCAAATCAGAAGTATTGTACAATTTTGATGAAAATCGTTGTATGAAGCATTTAAAAAGCATAATGAATGGGGAAACTTTAACACAAAAGACAAAAATTCAAAATCCAAAGCAAATTAACAGCATATTAACTTAAATTTATTCAACTAAAGTGAACATTTCTATGAAGTAAATACCATGTGAACTACATTTCAGAACTTAAATTTGTTAAACTATACGAAATCAAGTAATTGATAGCATATACTTAAAATAAGACTAAAAAGGAACAACAGAAATGTCTATGCAGATGCAGTCAAATTCGAATACTTCATTCATTATTATAATAAAATCCAAAGTAGAAGTACTGTACAATTTCGCAGAAAATCGAAATGCTTGTCTTTCTCTAAAATAACGGAGAACCTGCTAAAGTGCCTGCTGCTGCTGTACGAATTCGCTACTTTTGAAGATGCGGTTGGAGCCTGATTTCATGTACTGCTGGTCATGAAATAAAAAGGAAAATAGAAAACTAATTGTTACGAATCTCATTATGAATTTGCAGAGAAATAAAATAATAAAAAATTCGGTATTAAATTATTGAATAAATTACCTGTTACAAATAAAAGTGGAGAGGGATGCAGAGAATTACCGCTTGTTCCCACCAATGTAAATTAGGGTTACAGAATTGACGAAGTGGAGAAGCTGAGTTCGAGAAGATGGAGCTCCGATCGAAGCCAATCTAAATTAGGGTTACATAATTGGGGAAGCCAAGAAGATGAGGGCGAGAAGATGGAAGTCCGATCGAAGGTATAGGAGTTGATGGAGAAATTGACGGAGGAAAGAGAAGCAAACACTTGAAATAGTTTCCGCCGTAGTGGATGTCATGGAGATAGTGGAGATAAGGCAGAACGGGCTGGTTGAAAAAATGACAAAATTACCCCCACTAATCAATATAAATTTGAAAGGGTGTTTTGGACATTTCAAAAGTTTCAAATCCAAGTATTCTCATTATAATATAGATTAATAAATATGTTCTCTCGTATATATATACTCAACTCATTCTAGGGTACTACTGACCCTATCTCTAATGAGCACAACTCCACCAAAGCCTAGGTATTCACTCAACCTAAGCTTTGATACCAACTGTAATGGCCCATAAATCCGTATAATCTGAGTTGACTACATACATCACACGTCCAACCCAAATATCAAAGAAATACGAATAATTTTTTCTTAGAATAAAACGATAGAAGAAGAACAGAAATAACAACACAGAATCTCACATCGCAGCGGAACAAAATATAATATATCATATCTTTGAAATACAGAATTTTAACTGTATAACATACACTTATCAGAGTACAACACTTACAACACAGCGGAAATAAAAATGTTGTATATCTAACACTGAAGCCTCCTGCTCCAAGCTCCTTTAGATAGATCTGAAAAATCCAAAACTACTAGACTGCCCATACAAATTTGGGCACCCAAGAGTTTAGGTAAAACAAAACAAAATAAACTCTGGGTCAGTCATGGGACTGGTATGAGTAAACAATTTTGAATAGTTTGAGAAAATAAACGACATAACTTTCAAAACACTTGATATATCTTTCAAATCTTTTTAAAAGAAACGATAATCTTTATATCAAAACTCTTTTGATATTATAATAATGTCTAAATCAAATAAATAGAAATCTAGTGGAATGCTTTCATCTCACGCTCCACATATACATAATATACAATCAAAACCACGAGCTCTCATTGGGTAATGAATTTCCAACTATGACAAGGTATGGAACCACCTTCCTATAGTGTATCTCTAGAGGAGAATAAACTAGGTTCAACAAGAACATCTTGTAACCTGGCCACACATGACCGACCACTCATTTCGCTTGAGTGTATCGAATGTATATCACCAACGGTTGGGATCAGCAACCGTTTTCCTGAATGGGACAACATCAAATAGAATAAGGAATTAAATGAATCTCTAGATAGGTGATAATACACCCTAATGGGAGCTACCCACATAGCCATGCTGCCTACCCGATTTTTGTCATTTCCCGGTTGTTGAGGCCTGAGGCTACGATTACTTATCATTCATTGATAACACAATCACTTTGAATGCCACATTCTCAGATCCGTTAATCATTAATTTATTTGCACAAATATATTCTAGATATTATGCTAAAAGAATAAATTCTCCGCCACCATATATATCTATACAGACCAACATATGCGATCATTGGAAATACTCTATCAGATATTCGTTCGTACACTTCGTTCTAGGACTGAACGAAACCGAAGGCACAATTTCTATTAATAGAAAAATTCCTTGCACTTTACTCCGTCTTCGATTATCTTCATATAATCTGATTCGCAACGTTATTTCGAATACGAAGTGGTTCACGGATAATAATCCAACAGGTCTATCCATTTTAACAACGATATTGGCAAACCCTTCGATAGTCGGTTATTTAACTATCGAAGAAAAACAAACATTCAAAGCATCAAACAAATCACTGGGCCTTTTAACTAATATTTCATTAATTAAAACACTTCTCAATTTCCTTATCCATATTCATTAACACGATATTTTCGATAATCATCTTGACCTCTTACGCTATTTGGAAAACATTTCCATACATCGCCTTCTTTTATTTTCTATACTTAGAAAATATATTCAATTTATAATTGGAAAACATTCCAATTACTTATCTCTTCCATGACCATTCATTTATTTCTATACTCAGGAAATATTTATTCTTATATTTCCAAATTTCCGGTTACTTGGGTTAAAACGAATGTTATGTAAAACATCGTTACAACAACTCAAAAAATTGCATTCAACTAACTCTTATTCAAACATTTCTCTTCGAGACTGGATCTTGATATTTATCGATTAAAAATGAAATCAATCAAGTTGGGGTATAACTACCTCTCAGATCTTGACTGAAAACATCCTTAACGTCAAAACAGACAAGACCACTTACCTCGAATAATCAACATCATACAAACCAATTATTCATTTTTAAACCCGTATATGTTTCGCTTTCTAATTTTACAGATTTAATTACAGGTTTTCTTTTTGTTTATAGTATTCTATTTTCAAGTTCGATTCCTTATCAAATTCTATATAAATCGATACATTGATTTCTAACTATCAAAATTTCTTAAAAATATTCTAACTCCTTAAATTCCCGGAAAATTTCGCCATAACCTCCTTTGTACCGGTTGATAGTTCAAACCTCAACTCGCCTCTCTTGGCCCTTTCCATTCAAAAAGAAAATCAAAAAGCCAAGTGGTTGCCGATTCGGCGCATAAAAACTCATATGGAATTTTAACATGTACCTTATTGTCAGGCACACGAATTATAACCTTCATACACTTCATCCCATACCTGTCTAACACATATGCGTCCATTTCTAATTTATTCCAACTCAATTCGTTAATTTATTCTTTAATCAGTTGTTTTTACCATTTCATTTTCTATTTGAACATATCACGTTCAAATATATTTTTAACTTGCTTACTAACAATCGAATTCCTTTTTTAATTCCAGTTTCATATTCGATTTTGAATATAAATTTCCAAATCCAATTTACTTGTCTAAAGCCCAATTTCGATTCAAAATTCTATTTACTAATTGTTCTCCAAATTAGTAAATTCTTTCAATTAATTAAAAATATGATTTTTGTTTCAAAAATCATTTCATTTACATAACTTGAGTTCGTATTTAGTTTACAACTCAATTCTGGATTTTTCTAATGGAAATTTGGATTTTTATTTACTTAAAATCCTTATATTTATTTTAATAAACCATTATGGTTTTATAATGGTTATGGTGCTGTTTTTTCTAAAAAATTGATTTTGGAATAACTCAAAATCTTTACGACAAAATTCAGATTTTTCCCTTCCATTAGAAAACTATTATTCAACTGGTCCTGACGATTCTTGTTTCAAAGAATTCTAACTTAAATTGAGTTTTATATACTCAATTGAAGTTCGAAATGACAATTTACAAACTGCAGCGCTGCGGCAAGCTCGTTTTAATTATATTTAAATTTAAACGTTTAAACTTCGTTTATAATAAATTTCAACTCCATTCTAATATTATATATATATATATATATTAAATCCAGTTGCAAACCCAACTTAATATTTCCGATTATCTCTAATCGTCGATTTTCCATTACTTAGTTATCAATTCAATTACAACTCCATTTCTGTTATTATTTTCTAATTCCATTAGAAATAAATTGTTATATAGAATTCATGAAATTGAATTCCAAATATATATATATATCCTTTGGATTTTTCCAATTCAGTTTATATTCTGAATTCCGAAATAAAAAATGTCGTTCCCTTTTCGTAACGATTTCCGATTCACTTTCAAATTCATACTTGAATTTATAATTCCACATTTATCCCATGATAATTATTCCACTTTATAAACATCGTTTATAAATTTTCTTCCTTGTTTTATACATTAAACAAGTTCCCTTTAAAAACCCATTTGAAAGCAAATTTCTATATTTGGAATACCTTATTTATGATAAATTATATATATATATACAGTGAATTTATTTTCACATTTAAAATTTAAACTTCTATTCAATACAATCCAAATATTTTTCTTAAACATATTTTATTTAAATAAATTCGAACTAATCGAATTCAAATCCTAAATCCTTACAGATTTATTTTAGTTCAATTTGTATTTTGAACATCAGAATAAACTTCATCGTTTACTTCTTTAAAACGATTCCCCGTTTATATTTTTGAATTCTTATTTGAATTTAAATATTCAAATTATCAAATGATAATTTTTCCACTTTATTTATAAACACCATTTATACATTCATTTCAATACCCTGATTATCCAATGAAAATCATTCCATTTTTATTTATAACACCATTTGTAAATTTACTTCAATTCCCTGCATTTTCAATTTATAAACATCGTTTATATATTTATTTCAATTTCCTGCCTTATTCAAATTATAAACATCGTTTATAAATTCAATACTTGTTTTATTTATTCAAAACAAGTAAATATCTCTCAGTCCATTTGAAATTCGAATTCTATTTTTGAAAAAATTGATTTCCACTTTTAAATCTCAATTATCCTTTTTCATGATATTTTTATATATATCAACATTTGGGCCCAATGATATTTTAAACAATTAACAAACAGCCAATTATTAATCACAGGTTCTGTAACACATCATATACGATAATATATATGAGAACAAACAAATAAAAATATTTTTGAGGAATCCAGTTGGATCTCTCCAACCTGTTTTCCTGCATCCACATACGTTAGCCAAAATAAATAATACCCATCCTGCTTCGAGGTAGGATATCGCGGTATAGAAGGTCATCCACTATCATAGCGTGGGACGTATAGGGTCATCCGCTAATGATACTGCGGGCATCCGCTAATAATACTGCGGGAATCAACCACCAATATATATATATATATATATATATATATATATATATATATATAATAACCACAAATACCAAGCCTAAATAACTAATATATATATTTCATAGCCATAATAATATTTTAGTGCATGCAAACAACCAACGAACAATTACTTTAATGAATAAAATAATTCTAAATAAAAATATAAGTGAGATACTCACCATGATTTTTAATTTGCTGCATATCTCGATTTAGATTAAATTCTAGCTAATTCTGATTGCTCCGAGGATCTCAAAATGAATCCATCGTGAAGCCCAAATTCATATGAGTCCAATATGATTTATGGTGTTCGAACAAATCTTAATACTCGCTCTACCATTTCTCCAATTCATAGTTCCACTGACCACCCTCATTGATTAAATCACCAACTTCACTACTTGTTTCAATTAAACACAGACCAAACTCCTATCATAAATTGTTGCACCTCCAACATCCCTAATTCATCCCCAGAAATTGGATTGAACTCTACTCATGTCCATCCACAAAAATAATAGAGAACAACTCTCCCCAATTCCCAATGTCAACGCAACCCATACATTATTAACATTGCACCATCTCAGAACACTACAGTTCGACCCCCTTCCCATTTAGAACTTCATCCCAATCGCATCCTCAAAAAATCAGACCGTAAAATCCTCACTTCAACACACTGTTGAATTCCAAATTCACCTACCAAAACTTCCCACTGTACACGGGTGATGCCATAAACATCCATAACAAATTCGAATACACTAAAAAGCTCCGTACAAGATGCAAACTCCACCGCGATCTGGAACCCTACACTATCGAGCAACTACGCTCGAACTCGGATCACCCTACAGACATCGCAATCCAAACAAGCTCGACGTCATCTTCACCAGACTGTACGATTTAACCAAAATCGAAACCTCCCAAACTCCCTGAACTCAACTTCGAGTCGCCCAATGTCACGGTACAGTAACCCTAACTCGACGCTGGAGCCAGAAGCCATGAACCAACCCTTCCCAATCACGCGTGAAGCTAGCCTCAGATTCAAATTTGAAGTCGATCCTTTAAAACTCTTGTGCGATTGCTAGTTTGAAGAACCAGACTTTGATTTTTCTTTTTGATTTAATATGAATTGTTTTGAAGATCTGGAAATTACAATGGTCTACATTTTATTTTATGTTGCTGAGAAACCAAAAGTGAAAAGAATAGAAAGAGGAATTTGCGATTTTATAAACATGATTTCTTCGGCACTAAGGAATAAATTCTGCGTTGGTACATAGGTAGGTATAGGCTTAAGTACATGTAATTTAATTCGATTAGATTTTGATTTGATTTCTATTAAATTCGATTCGATATAAAGTGATTTCTATTCTTTTTAAATAGATACTAATTTGATTTCGAGCCTATCAACAAATCTACTATCTCAGGGTCCATTATTCCAATCGAAACACATCAACTGACATTTCTAGGGTTTAATAGCCATTCTAAACACACTGGAACGAATATTGAAGCCTGATTAGATTATCTAGAAACAATATTAATTTAAACTAACCATTTAAATTCAATTCAATTGAAAAAAAATATATTTTAAATACAAACTAAACAAATTTATCAATAATAAATTATTTATACTCACATAGAATATTTAGTGATTATCTGAATTGTCTTGATTTAGTCTTAAACTTCAAATTCAGTAATTCGTCGATTTCGTATGACGATAATTTAACATATTCGATATTAAATCGAAATTGATTTTTAAATCGATTAACTTAATTCATTTATATTATCTACTCAATATTTAAATCCAAATTAAATATTTGAAATTAACCGACCAAAAATCCGGGTCGTTACAAGTGTTGTGTCTTTAGTCACAAGTGAGATGCATATGTTTATGAAATTCTTCCTTTTAATGTCATCATTCTCGTTCAAAGTCAAATTTTCCTTTTCAATATCTTCTATGTTTGACTTCAGTTTTGATAGCTCTAGATTCAAAATCTTACTTCATATTCTAGGTTTTGAATATTTTAAACTTTTTCAAGTTCAGATTCTAACCTATTATTATCATGAACTAGCTTCAATCTATCAGAATTTAATTTCTTCACTTTTAATTCTAGAGCATCAATAGTTTCGGTAAGATCATGACACATCAAAAGTAGGTCATTGTAACTGTATACTTCACTGGAGTCTTCTCTGTTGTCTTCTAAATCTGATTGTGCTATGAAACATAGATTAGCCTCTTATTCGCTATTGTTAGAAGCTTCTTCTCCTTCCTCATCATTCCATCTTGTTGCAAAAGCTTTCTTCTTCTTTTTGTTTTCTTTGTCGTTTTGAAGTAGTGGGCAGTTTGTTTTGATATGCCCGGGATTCTTGCATTTAAAGCAGATTAATTCCTCATCTGAATTGTCAGAGTTTCTTAATTTGTTGGTTTTGGCTTTTTCTTCCGTGGTTTGAATTTGGTCCATTTCTTGAGATGTCTGACAGCCATAACAATCTTTTCGAAAAGATCTTCCATATCTTCATCACGGTCAATATTGTTAGTCAAGGCTATTGACTTCTTCGTTGATTCTGGGTTGTTGTGTTCTTCTCTCGCCTTGAACCCCATTTCATATGTCATTGGATTTCCAATCAATTCTTTCATGCTCAATTTGTTCAGATCCTTTGATTCTTGAACCACCGTGACTTTAGTCTAAAAAGACATTGGCTGAACTCGTAAAATTTTCCTTACTAGTTCCACATCATTGTATGCTTTTCCAAGAGCTCTAGCGTGGTAAACTAATACTAAAAATCGGCCATACATGCCTTTTATACTCTCATCCTTTTTCATTGTGAACTATTCGTATTCATGCTGAATAAGGCAAGTCAATATTCTTTATCTGAGACATTCCTTCATGAGAGACCTCCAACGTATGCCAGATTTCCTATGTAGTATTACAATGAGAAATTCTGTTAAATTCAGTTTTGTCAAGGGCACAAATTAAAGCATTCGTGGCTTTAGCATTAGTCGAAAACAATTTCTTATCATCAGCATCTCGCCTATCCTTTGGTTTAGGAAACTTAGCATCATTAATGATTACAGTGGGAGTTTTATATCATGTTTCAATAATATCCCAAATATCGTAATCAACAGATACTAAATAAATCTTCATCCTAGCTTTCCAGCAAGCATAATCATTACCATTGAACATAAGTGGACTAGCTATGGATTATCTCTTAGAAAAAGCATTATTTATTGAATTCATGACTATAGAGTTAATTAGAACTTGGCTCTGATACCACTTGTAGGATCTAGATTAACCTTAGAGGGGGGTAAATGGAGTTTATTGGAAAATAAAAATAAAAGCTAACACGGAATAATAAAAAATAGTGCACAAAAGATAAATCACACGCAAGAATTACCTAGCTTCGGCAAACCTTGCCTACTGCTGCATTCCCAAGATTTCTACTAGTTACTAAAACAGATTCCCGCTTACAAAACCCTTTAAACTTGCAAAACCTTCTACTAGTCTAAACCTAAGCTCAAAATCTTGACACGACTTAACTCCTAAGTTGTGATTTTCTCAACTACAAAATCTTGTAGTTACACGACTCAACTAGAAAAAGTTTTGACAAACAGAAAAACAACAAGAATAAAAACAAAAACCAATAAGCCTTAGAATATAAAGAAAATGATGGACCCTCTTTTTTTGCTTGTTTATTTGAGATTCACGACTCCTCTTCTTTTCCAATGGTGACCAAAAATTCTGAAGCTAGGGTTTTGGGTACTCCTTCAAATCATGGCCATGCTTCGATTTGATTTCTGTCGATCTTCGATTGATTGACCAACACTTGTCTTCCCAAGATCTAACACTCCAATCACTCTCTCGGTCAAACAAATAGTAAGTTCTCTTATTTTTATTTGTTCGATTATGTGAATTGTTTTCTTCAATAGGATACCTTTTTGCCGACGATGAATGGGTGATTTTATAGGGTTTTCGAACCCCAAAATTCTATGATTTCATTTAAGACTTGTTGTGTGAATTCGTTTGGTTTCTGGAAACTCTCGATTGATTTTCATGTCCTAAAAGAATTCTTGTGAATTTCTGGAATGTTTTGAAATTGAAAAATTCATTCTTGTCCAATAATAAGACCCTGATCACATTGATAAATTCTTGCCTGATTTTCTTTGATGTATTTAGCCGAGTTTTCGCTTACTGTGCATTTTGGGAATAAATTGCTAATCTATCTTGGTAGTGATTTAATAACTTAAAGTGACACATGCACAATTGAAATTCCTTGATCCACATATTTACTTGCCAATTATACTTATGCCAAGAATAAAAATTGAGAACATTCCCATTTTGAACCACTGAATTTATATTTCAAATTACAAAAGAAAACTCCCTTTTCTTTTGGAATCATTAGAACATCTTGTGACTTTTTCACCATCCCTATGTTTGCATTGGCATATATGTTTTCACTCGGCCTTGTTGTTTTACATCTATGAATTCGTGTGTATTTTTCTTGGGTCACTTGTGTTCACTTAGCATCTAACCTATTTGTGTATTCTTTACTGTCATGAGATGTTTCTTGGCATCCACTACTGTATTTCTTGCCTGAATCATTTTGCATTGCAGCTTGACATGTTTGTAGGTTGTGCACACCTTCATGCTTCAAGCTGCACTGTATTGTGTACCTTCCAGTTTCAAGTTGCACTGTATTGTGTACATTTGCGAATTCTTGTGTATGACTTGTTTATGTGCATTTATCACCCTTTCCGTTGTGCTTGGGTACGTGAACACTTGTGTACCTTTTGCCGCCAGACCTTGTTGATTTGCATAAGTGGGTTGATTGACCTATGTTGCATTTCTCTTTGTTGTTACACTTTCATGTGTATTCATCTTTTGCCATGTATGTGCTTGCTAGGTTGTACCTGTGCACTTCCCATTGTACATAGTATTGCTCCACTCTTGCACTTTGGTACTATTCCATCATCCACATCCTTACTGCACCTATTGCACTATGTTCTATCATGCATGGATGTTGCATTGACCCAGTTTTGTAGTTGCACCGTTTCATATTGCTTTTGTACCCACGTGTGTACAATGCCATGTTCATGTATTGTGCCAGAAATACTTGGCAATTTGGTATATGATGCCTCCTTTGGCTGATTGTGCATATGTACATCATTCCTGACTTGAACTTGGAGCATTGTCTTGGTTGACCTTTGTGTTGCATCCTAGTTCATTTTTTTGACTTGAAGCTAGCCTGAGTTTGTTTCCATGCATTGCTGAAAATTTGTTGTGCACGCCTTTGTTTGATCCATACACACATGCATATTGTTAGACCAAAATCTGGGCCTAACACCCAAATGCGGTGTGAAATCCTCACAATCACAGAACAAATGCAGAAAAAAGTAAATAAAGAGGAGACACACGAAGTTTTTATAGTGGTTCGGCTCAAACCAAGCCTACGTCCACTTTATCTCTTCTTAAATCCTAAGAAGTTACAAGTACAATTTTCTCGGTTTATACACGAAATCCTTGTGTTTACAATGAAAAGAGGTAAGAAATCATAAGATTATACATGAAATCCTCATGTTATGATGTGGAATTTGGCTCCTTTGCTACTGAAATTGCTTTGCAGAGAGCAATGGTGGAAGCTCTCAGGAGTTAGAGCCAAAAGATCCTTGAAAATGACTTCAAATGGTGTATTTATAGCTATAGGAGAGCTTCTGGGAAGACCGGTTCGTGATGGGGTACGTGGTGCCCGATCCAGGAAAATAGGAGCAAGATGTGGCATGAGAACAGACCAAAACAATGTGCGTATCAGCAGGTTTAGGGGGTCAGATCGTGGTCATAGGGTTGGTTCATGGTCATGGGATCGTGATCCCCATATACACCATGAACGGGACGTGACCACAAGCACCATCACGAGCTGAGGCAGGTGCTTCACGAGTCGAAGAGGGCGCGCGAGCTGAGGTGTGTCACAAACCAGGTGGAGGTGGATCACCACGAGCCAAGGTGGGTCCCACGAGCCGGTCCCACGATCCGAGCCAATGATTCTTTGTCACTTCTTCCAAGAAATCGCCAGATTACACTCGTTCACGGAAACGGGCATAACTTTCAAACCATAAGTCCGATTGAGCCAAACCAAAGCTTAAACTGAAGCTAATTCAGAGACCTACAAGAGTTTCGGAGCTTAGCTCCATAATCGCTGTTTTCGGGCCCAAAAGAGGTAATCTAATAGGAGTTTCGGGCCCTTCTTTGTTCGTGATGCGACTTTGACCAAATCGTTGCCTGTCTTCTGACGATGTTTTCCATATCCGAGCGCGATGCTATCCAGATATTCAGTGTGACAGCTTTTACCAAAAAGTGTGTCAACAAGTTTGTCCCCCAGAACATATCTTGCTGGTTGAAGGGAGATGTGTTCTGGATAGTCCAGGAAATCTGTAAAGAGATAAAGGAGAAACAAACGTGCCAAATCCTGGCGATATTGTTCAAATTTTCTGAGCATAAACCATGCTTCGGCGTCTAATGAGCATAAACCATACTCAAGGGATGTTTGAGTCATCCTGCCAAATCCTGGCAAGGGCCAACATTTCCAGGCATAATCCATACCCAGAAGTCCAAATCGAGTGTAATCCATACCCGATTTCTTTTGTCACATCCTGACAAGACCGTTTGCAGGGCATAATCCATACCCTGGAGTTCAAACCGAGTATAATCCATACCCGATTTCTTTTGTCACATCCTGACAAGACCATTTGTCATTCCAAAGTATAATCCATACTTAGGTGTCCAAAGTGAGTATAAACCATACTCAGACCTGAAGTAGAGCTACGCTTGCCACAGCCTGACAAGATAGTCCGCCCCTAGGCATAATCCATACCTAGAGTTCTATAATAAGTATAAGCCATACTTTAACTGAAGTTAAGGATCCTGCCACATCCTGACAAGATACTTAAATTCTCCAAACATAATCCATGCTTGGAAAGTCCTTCCTTATTCAATTCAAAATGCAAAGCCAAATCAAATCCTGATTGGTTTGACATCGAGTCCAGAACACGATTTGGGGCTACATCCTAACCCCGTACGTGTGTACTCCGATTCAACCAATCGGAAAACCTAATGAAAGCAAAAACAAATCTTAAAGCCTAAGAAATGCAGAAAATGAAAGCTGATCTCATCCATTCAGTTGATGATGAGCCCACGAGAGCTCGATCCAGGGTCATTCCCTCTCCGGGGAGCAGGAGGTGGCAGCGTAGGTGCAGGCGCTGTTGGTAGTTTCACATACTCGGGCAGCTCTCCACGTCTAACTCGTTCCTCAATGAAATCACGAAGATGCCTACAGTCATTTGTGTCGTGTCGGTCCATATCGTGGAATATGCAGTGCTTTCCAGAATCGTGTTCTCTTTGCGATGGCTCCCTCCTGGGAGGCTTTGGGTAGGAGATAGCATCGTTCGTGTCCAGATAGATGTCTGAGAGTGGGGCATTGAGTTCACTGTACTTTTCATATCTAGGCCCTCTCCAGGGCTGAGTGTTGCGGTCATTCCTGATGGCGGCTTTTTCTTTACCATTTCCAGAATCGGACGGTTATCCATCTTTAAGCATGTTGACATCGAGAACTTTCTTCTCGGAGGTTGCATCTTCTTCCCGCAGAAATCTGTCTGCTTCAAGATAAAATTCGCCGAGGTTTCGCGGTGGGTTTCGGTATAAGGACTTTTTGAACTCCGAGTTATCCAAAACACCGGATACTGCTGCCATCAACACCATCGATGGTTCAGGTCGGTCAACTGATGCTGCTGCAACGTTGAATCTTTCCAGGAATGAACGCAGAGTTTCTCTGGGCCTCTGCTTGATTGTAGTAAGTGACATGACGTTCTTGGGCCGAGCGATGTGAACCCGAAATTGTTCAATAAAGCGTGTGACCAACATGTTCCAACAGCTGATCGATTCCGTTTATAGCTGCTGAATCCACATAGCGGCTATGTCAGTCAGAAAGAGGGGAGAACATTTTGCCATGACGTTTTCCGACGTCGATTGAACTTCCATATGTCGTTTGTAGCGCATGAGATGCACGGTAGGATCCGTCCTGCCGTTGTATGGCTCCAGTTGTGGGAGTTTGAAATCTGGGGGATTGCGGGAATTCCTGATTTCCTTAGTGAATGGGTTGTGATTGACGTCATCCACGTCATTCTGATAGGTGCGGCCTCTCGAGAGGCGTTGAATCAGATCAGCGAGTCGATTGCCTTCAAAAAGCTATTGCAAACTACCAAAATCAGAGCTGGTGCCTCCAGCGTTGAATGCAGGAGAGGATGGAAGCTGTTGGTGAGCTATTGTCGGGGGATCACGGTTCGCGGTTCAAGGGGGGTGACCCGACCCCATCGTGGATCGTGGAAGGCGGTGCACGAGTCAGGTTCGTGAAGCAGGGGGGCAATCCGATTGGAACCTGAAGCTCCATCACAAGCTGCTTCTTGCTGTGGAGCGTGGGCTTGTGTTCCTGTGTTCGTTTGAACTAGAGCTGAAGTAGGTTGTTGTGCATTTGCAATAGGGAGTGGGTTTCCCCCGAGCAATGGTGTTGGCGGTTCGTGGGTCGCTGGGCCCGACCCAATCTGATCATGGTGGCCTGTGCGAGCCACTTCGGTGGCTCCATCTCTAATGACTTGAATGTTGCTCGGCCTTCCATCCATCCGAGCGAAGAATTGGTTGATCATTTCCTGTTGTTTCTGGAGGAGATCATCTTGTCGTGCCATCTGATCTCTCAGTTCAGTAAGAACTCCGTCCATCTCATCTCTGGTCAAGTATGCTGATGGGTCTTCATGGGAGGAAGCCTCCAGGCTTGCCTCATTCCTTGCGTCTTCAGCGTCGACATCATCAGCATGAGCAGAAGTTCCAGTCTTCTTCCTTTTGATTGCCATTTATCCAATAGCCAAAAGATCCAAGCAGAAGTTGAAGTTGTCGTGTTCCCCCTTCCTGGCGTGCTAAAATCTAGGCCTAACACCCGAATGCGGTGTGAAATCCTCACAATCACAGAATAAATGCAGAAAAAAGTAAATAAAGAGGAGACACGAAGTTTTTATAGTGGTTCGGCTCAAACCAAGCCTACGTCCACTTTATCTCTTCTTAAATCCTAAGAAGTTACAAGTACAATTTTCTCGGTTTATACACGAAATCCTCGTGTTTACAATGAAAAGAGGTAAGAAATCATAAGATTATACACGAAATTCTCGTGTTATGATGTGGAATTTAGCTCCTTTGCTAATAAAATTGCTTTGCAGAGAGCAATGGTGGAAGCTCCCAGGAGTTAGAGCCAAAAGATCCTTGAAAATGCCTTCAAATGGTGTATTTATAGCTGTAGGAGAGCTTCTGGGAAGACCGGTTCGTGATGGGGTACGTGGCACCCGATCCAGGAAAATAGGAGCAAGATGCGGCATGAGAACAGGCCAAAACAATGTGCTTATCAGCAGGTTCGGGGGTCGGATCGTGGTCATAGGGTCGGTTCGTGATCATGGGTCGGTTCGGGGCCCAGATTTTGGTCTAACACACACACACACACATATATATATATATGTGTGTGTGTGTGTGTGTGTGTGTGTGTATGTTTATATGTACATGTGTTTGTGTTGAGAGCTCCTTGTTTATAACTGTTTGGCTGCCATGTGCCATGCTGAGTTGTATTTGTCCATATTTCCCCCGTACACCTAAAAGGTTTTCTCTGTGCATATACATATATTTATTATTTCTAATTCAGCAAACCCGCTATGGTTTTGTTGTGACTAGTCAAGATCAACAAACCATATACGTGATTTGAGGTTAGTCTTGATCAACATACCACTGTAACTTAGTTGAGGCTGGTTTGCGAGCATTAGAAAAATAGTCTAACTTGTGGTATTTACAGTGTTTCACTTCAAATATCACAACCACTCTAGACTCAAATATATTTATATATTAGACCAAGTCCAGAAATATGATGAGAAACACATCAGAATTTTGAGGCAAATGAAATTTAAAATAAATTTATACTTGTCTACAGATAATTCTATTTTATTCTAATTTACCCTGTGTGTGTTTTTATGACAAGTATGCAGATGACTGGACAGAATCTGCAACATATGAAGATTCGGTGAGTTTGTATGAATGTGTGTGAGAGAGTGTATTTGTATGACTGAATGAAATGAGTGAACTGCAGTGAGGAAACAATGCAAATGAATGTGACAACTGAAATGTATAAAGTGAGCTCTGAAAGATGTACTATTCTGAATATTAGAAATAAAATATTCTATTGACTAATAAAAACTGTTTGAATATTTAAATTCTTTGCAATAGTATTATCATTCAATAATAATATTTATTCATGTATGTGATGAAATACAGAATAGTACAATTACAAACACATTTATAGAATAATGTTTGTTTTCATCAAACAAAAAATCATACTGTTATATTCAACATAACTGACCAGAAGTCATGTGTGTATTCAAATGATCTATATAGTTAGAAACTTCATCCAAGTTACTAGATTAATGAAAGAGAATAAGTTGTACAATATGAATGCATATTATATATTAAGTAATAAAAGCATCATCCTCCTACAATAGAAATACATATAATGTACTTGCTGGTAATAATATGATAATGGATCAAAAATGAGAATCTAAAGAGAGTTATTATTTAATGTGACAATGTTTGTCAACTTTGAGGAGGAGAATAAAGGGATACAAGTTTATGTTGATCATTAGTGTTAAATATCTGTTAACACATACAATGATACAAAATATTAAGTGACTTAAATAAATTATCAATTATATCCCTAGTAGACTTTCTCCAATATAGTTTTGAATCTCAAGAGGATGAAAAGGTGTAACCATAACTAAAATGTGGTATAAAAGTTAGTTCAAAATATTTTTGGAGTAAGTCATAAAGATGTCAAATAAAGAAGGTGAGTGTTCTTGAATAAACACTTTAGGGTTCTTTAAAATATACTCATGACATGATTGTCAAGTAACCGAAGAAGTGGATTAGATACCTAAAACATGAAGAAATCCCAATAAATTATATCGACAACAGACAATAGATAATCATTGATGATAAATTTGTAAATAATAAAGTGCTTATGTTAATTAAATGATTAAAAACCTTGAACTAGGGGAGAACATGATTGGCCATATGAATCCTTTCCTAAATGATAAATGTGGACCTATACTCCAGAAAGTATAATTATAATTATGTATATAAAATGGAAAAAGCACATTAAAATTATTGAAGCACCATACAGTGTTAACAACATGTTATGTTCCATGAGCATTATACTTTTAGAGATAATTGAATTGATTAAAGTAATGAAAGTGTTTGAAACATTTAGGATACCTTGAAGGGATAAAGATGAAAGTATACAAATTTCGGAAGAATGTAAATAACTTTGGTAGTAAACAAGAATGCAAAGAACAAGAAATATATATTACGACATTTCTTTTAAGTGTGTTATGATGAAAATCTTGATATAATATGATGAGTAGATTACTTCCTACCTTTAAGATTTGTTGTAATGAAACTCTTAAATATCCATTGAAGTGGTAGTTGCGATATCAAAACTTACTAAAATATACAAGTTTCTGAAGGATATAAATAACATTTGTGGTTATAAAGAATGCCAATGACATGGATGATGAAGTACGACATTCTTCTAAGTATTGTTGTAATAAAAATCTTGATATACTTCAAGATGAGTGGATTACTTCCTGCTTCTTATTGTTGTTGTATGAAACTTGTCTTATTCATCAAATGTATATTGCACTATACAATCCTAGTTGAAGCACCAAATTGTAAGCGTATGAAGTGTATTCATAAATAGATACTAACAGCATACAAAACACAAACAGGAGACACTGTAAATAAGAAAACATTCTTGAAGCATGCAAATGCACATGAAGTTTTTTTTCAAAAAGAAGTATCTATAAGAAATTTGAGTCATTGAAAGATCAATATGAATTCAAAGGCGATTATTAAATCAGGGGAGCATCTATAAGTATGTTATAATGCAGACTTTTTCCTTAACTAAGATTTTTTCCATTGTGTTTTTCTTAGTAAGGTTTTAATGAGGCATTATTTTGATCTAGAAGTATCAATCCAAAACGTAACATATGAAAATAAGTTATAATGTACTATTTTTCTCTTATTTAAGATTTTCCATGGGGTTTTTCTTATTGAGGTTTTAACGAGGAATTACATTGAACTGAAAGTATCAAACCCTATTTGATGTAGTAAATTATTGAAATATATTGTATTATATTGTACTTCTTTTTGCTTCACTAAGATTTACCCCATAAAGTTTTTCTTAGTAAGGTTTTTAATGAGGTGCTATCCTGATCCAAAAGTATCAAAATGCATTAGATGAAATGAGAAATTAAAATGTGCCATTGTACTCTTTTTCCTTCACTAAGATTTTTCTCACTGGGTTTTTCTTAATAAGGTTTTAATGAGGTATTGTTTAAAAGGATATCATTTTAATATGATATCTATAATCTCAAATGTTGCACTATTTTCCTCATTCAAAGTTTTTCCCATTGGATTTTCATAATAAAGTTTTTTCAATAAGGCAACAGACAACAGCTATTTCAATTGAATGGATATATTCAAGCAAGATAATAATAACGGGAAACAATCCTCATACAAGTTTCAGAAGAGACAAGTTCAAGTTAGCTGAGCATTCAAGATTTTGAAGACGCATATTCAAGGGGGTGTAAATATGCTTTTGTGTTTTTCTGTTTAGTCCCACATCATGGGATAAGCTTAATCACTAGCTCCAAGGCCTATGTATAAAGGTTCTAATGTAATAGAAATAGACAACTAATATCTTGAATATATAAAATTCTCTTCCCTTACTTCTCTTTAGGGGATTTTTTAATTTCTTTGTATTATAACAAAATATGTTTATCTGTAAAGTTGCTTTTCATTCATAAGAATCACAAACGGTTTTGGATACATACATTGTTTTTATAATTTAAAAAATATTAAAATAAATCATATATTTTATTTTTGAGAAATAAATGTATTTATAACATCATCAATAAGGGTACTGTATCAAATAATAGATCTACAAATTCAAATGAAAAATTAATAATTTAATAATTATTCAAATAATTATTTGGAAATGATTTTGATTTATTTTAATAATTTATATAATGACAATAAGTCATTTAATTATACATAAAATTTGAAAATATAAGGAAAATCAATATCGCTTTATCAACGTAATATTTTTTTGTAAATAATTTCTTGGTATTATGTAATATGGTTATAGTTCTTAAATGACCATGTTTAATTCTTTAAGAATGATAAGAAATTTATTTTCAAATTTTGTTTGCCTAAACAAGTAGTTCGGATGAAAACTGAAAATACAACCAAAAATCAGATTTCATATTTTCAATGATTTAACGAGTAGAAATTCTACAATGTTGTAAACTATATGAACACACTGACAAAAAATCTATTCAGTTAGCACAATATTGATTAAAGTAACATCAGAAAAAGTAAATATAAAAGTCAAATTTGATTTAATTCGATTAAAGAACGAAACTTCACTCCATAAAAGGATAAACCATGTATCACTTCCATCATCATCTTAGTTCGAACGCCATCGCCACCTCCACCAAACCGTGAGCAACTTCACCTCCTAAGGCAATCGTAGCGAAGCTATAGCCAATTCTAGGAACTATAATAATTAATGAAGGTGAGAAATTCTACTAAAATATTGATAACAATCCATATGCCATGATGTTATGTGCTTATTATAATGTTTTCTTATCATGTTCGATAGATGATTATTATATGGATGATTTAACAAGTCACGACAAATAAATACCCATCAAAAAATACAAAGAAATTCATTTACCTTTCATGAACGAAATGGCTAAACTTCCTAAAAATGGTCTAAAATGATTTTAAAATGTATTATAAATATTTAAAAGTGTTTAAACAAAGTTTAAAAAAAATTGAATAAAATTTGGAGCGTCGCATAATGATAATTCCGGATTTCACGCCATAAAAAGTTAAAACCATTTATACAATAAATTATAAGTCAAAATTCTTTGGAATAAGATTTTTTTTTCAAACTCTTATTACACAATTCCAACAAAAGAAAATGATCGAGATCTCATAAATTAGATTTTTAAATATGATCAAATCAAGTTTTGAAAATTATCATGGTTTTGTAGTTCGAAACCCAAAAATGAAAACTTTTAAAGTTGATATTTTTAATTTCTTAAAAACATGGAATAAACATTATAAATATTTTAAATTATTTTTAAAGAGATTTAATATAAAAGTCGCTTTGATCAAATATGCTCTTGTAACATTTTTCACATCACATTTTGCATAGTTTTGATAACATTTGAAATATGAGTTTAAAATTAAAAACCATTCTTCAAATCTCTTATAAATGTTTTCAAATGTTTTACTAAGCATTTTAAGGATAATTTAGAAGTTTTATAATTAATTTAAAAGAATTTAAATAAATGATTTTAACAAAAGCCATTATAAGCAAATGTTTTAATATTGGCTCCAAAGGATGAGTAGTCAACTTGAATTTTCTATTCATAAAATCTAGATGTGAGGTGTTTCTACTAAGAAAATGTTTTGGAGCAACCATTGTTCTGGCGCACCTGGTCTCTCCCCCGTGCGAGCGATAGATAATGTCAAAATATAGGAAACATGTTAAGCATAAAAGATTAAACAATCAAATTTAAATAACTTGGATGTCCATGAAATAATCTTCTTGTACTTATTATTAAATTCCGGAATCCATACTATCGATAAGAATGTAAAAGGTGATTTCAGCGTTATTCGATGGATAGGAACAGTTGAACAAAGAAACTGATTTCGAGTTAAATTAGAATAATTTTTACGGATCTGTCTTACTCAAAAACTATCTAATTGGAACTTATCATCCAGATATAATATAGTTTCAACTTATGAAAGAATTTAATAAATGAGGTTTATTGATTCCATACATACTGGAAGTATTGTTTTAAAGATACATATCTCTAAAATATATTTTGACAAGAGGAATGAGCTGAAAAAAGGAAATCCCTGACTTACTTAAGAAACATTTTCTCGATGATTAATTTAAATAGACCGCAGATGATTCCTATCTGAAAAACAATTTGAACCAATTTTCATTTGAAAGAAAAGGTAATAAAATGACAATGATTTGGAAGACAGAGAGTAGGTCTGTTTGTTATTTACACTTAGGGTAGTTTTCCCATATTATAAACAACAATAGTTCTTTATCTGAATCTTTGATGTAGGGACTCCCCGCTACTAATCACTAGGATTATCCAGGATGTAGGAGGATAAGTGCCTTACGTTTATCCAAACTTAGGGTAACTTTCAAGGTCGAATGTCCTACGTTGCGTTTCTAATGCATGCATATTGATCTTCACGAATATACATATGTTTGAAATTCCCACTCACATAACCATAAGAAGAAGAAGAAAGTTGTGAATAACCAAATTCTGGATTGTAGCCTCAAATATACATACTCTAGTTCCTTGTCATAAATTGTTATACATATAGAAGAACTGTAACACCCCACGTCCATTAATGTCACTCACAAAGGGAATACATTAACTTCTATGGAGCATTATAAGTAAGTATAAAACAGAAACTTAACAACAAGACAGATATAAACAGTACTAAAACTTTATTTCAATGCAGCGAAAAACACATAAGTTTGGTTACATCATCAAAAACCAGAGTCAAAGTACATAATATCCATCTTGACTACCAAAGTACATAAATTGAAAGACATAATCCCCAATACAAAATAGCCATAAATAAAAGAGAAGCTGAACTTTACTTCAGCGATCCAAACAATCTTCTAAAAGCAGAGAAACAGCAGTCCAAAATCAAGCTCCACTGGTGCTAGTTCCAACCTGAGCACCTGGGGGGGGAGAAAGAAAAGAGGAGGAAACAAAGGGGGTCAGACATAAAGTCTGGCGAGTGCGATAACTTTAACAATATAATTACCAAAGTAACTAGGCTAAGGCATAAGTTGGAAAATCAGGAAATGACTATGAACCATTGAATATGGCAGAGTAAACAAGGAACAAGGTGAACAACGATATCGTTAAAGCACACCTAAACCACTATAAGATAATTACTACACTACACCAACATTATAGGACAATTGCTATACTGCACCACCACTACTATACTGTACCACCACTAGTCACCCTAAGGTTGATCCCGCCTACTGAACTTAATAATGATAATGGTAGTTTCGTGCACCCCTAGCTGCCTTCATAGGTGCCGCCTGCCTCAATCTCCACTAGGTGTACCCACTACCCCCATGCGATCGGCTCCCTAACTCGTAGATACCCGTGCTGGCCCCACAGTGGGGTGTATCACTCCCCAAAGTGGCAACCCGATACCACAAATAATGCACGGCTTATACCTACACGATGCAACAACGTCTTACCTACCAGCCTGGGTCCACACACACATATGAACCTGTTGGACTGCGTTGCTACCGCTAACCCGATTTGGCCTCCTACAGTCAAGCCCAGTATGCGTGTTCCGTCCTCAACTTGGGTCGAGCTCACAAAGATACGTATGGGTTACTGGTTGAAATGGGCCCCTATTACTTGACACAAGCTATCCAGCTAAGCTTGGTCCCCTCTAGTATATCCCACTTAACCCACTACTTATTCATGTTTAGTTACATGTTTCAATTTTGGTTAAGTATTTCTAATCGTATTTCAAATGCCACCCAGGCACCCACTAGATTCCACATGCCACCCAAGGCACCCACTTAACCCCCTCATGTCCCACTACATGTTTATCTGATTAAGTGTTTCTTAATTCATTAAGACCGTAACCTCATAAAGACCTCTCACATTAGACTGGCATTTGTGGCAACTGGATATGCTTTCTTCCTCTCTAATTGGTGGCGGCTATGCTGAGTTGCTAGGTGACGGCATGGAGGCCATGAATCTAATTTTGTTTTGATTTTAGGGTTTGAATCTATAGGTCTTTTTTATAGAGTTTTGAATTAATTTAAGCCGTCCGATCAACCCAGAATTAATCCCAGCCAATCAGAGCAGATCAGAAACCCTAATGAGTCAGCATCTAGTCACAAACAGGCCATAAAACAAATCTTCCCGGGGGGGGCAGGTCGACCCCATGGTCCACCTGGCCCTGGCGGGAATTTTCCCGCCTAACCTGTTTGACTCCGAAATTTGAATTTTCTGAAGTCTGTTTTGAATTTTATGAAACTTCCGATGGCCATAACTTCTTCATACGAAGTCCAATTCACGCAAACTCGGACTCTATCTCAACCAGAATTCCGAGACGAACACAATGTCGTAACCCATTTCCCTTAATTCTCCCGTCTGAGATTAGTTATTCTTTAATTTGTGAACATTAGTGTTAACAAAAATACGGGGTGTTACATTCTCCCCTCCTTAAAGGATTTCGCCCCCGAAATCTCCAAGTTAAGGAGAATGCATATCCTACCATCCAAACAACCATCTACTCAACCATCAAACACAGGCATCCATTGTCCTTATAAAATTCCTAATGCTGTATGAACATATGCAAGAAGTGTGTGTATATGTTCCTTATCTAATGCAAAATCAGGCGGTCTACTGATTCAGTTGACCTCCTTAATGCAAACCATGATAGTGCCATGCGTCCATTATGTATGCGAAAGAATCCTATCGATATATATTACTTCTACATGCGTGCACAACCATTCACCAAAATGCCGCATCCAATATGATAGCACAACCATTATACATCCATTAGCTTAAATATGCACACACATTTATATGCAATATGCAATATGAAGTGACTGAGCTGATCTAGTGCCTAAAGTGTGTGTATATGCATCCACGAGCAACCACTAACAAACACTTGCATCCCCATGCATCCATCATACATAACATGTCTCAAACACAAGTTTCAACCATAGGACTACCCTATCTAAAGGTCAAAGATACTAGCGAGAGGACATATTAAAGATAAGATAAGTACAAGGTAAGCGATAAAGGAGAAATTAAAAGATATACCCTCGAAAAGAAAAGGGTATAATGAACGCATCTTCTCTTCCGTCTCCCAATTAGCGTTGCTCTCATCATCTCCCCATTGCACTTTGACTAACTTGACCTCTCGATTCCTTAACTTCTTAATCTCCGACCCAAGAATGCACGTAGGATCTTGTCGAATCGTCGCATCACGCTCTATCTCCACCTCTCTAAGCAAGCTCGGCTCTACCACTTCCGCGGTCTCGTGTAAGCACTTCCACAAATGTGATACATGGAATACATCTTGTACGCCACTAAGTCTCTCGGGCAACTCCACTCTATACGCCATCTGCCCAATCCTTTCCTTAATAGGAAACGGTCCTACGAACCTTGGTGCTAATTTCCTAACGGACCGAAAGCGAAAAACGTTCCGTAATGGAGACACTTTGACAAAGACCATGTCCCCAATATCAAACTCGAGATCTGACCTCCTCTTGTCCGCATTAGATTTCTGCCTATCTTGCGCAGTCCTCATCCTCCTTTGAATCAAATTGATCTTTTCCGAAGTCTCTCTAATCATATCAGGCCCAAGTAAGATCTTATCTGTAGACTCCCACCAACATGTAAGCGAACAACACGGCTGTCCATAAAGAGCCTCGAACGGTGCCATGCCAATGCTAGACTGAAAACTGTTATTATATGTGAACTCCACCAACGGAAGATGTTCCTCCCATATACCTCTGAAATCTAAGACATACAACCTCAACAGGTCCTCTAGAATACGATTTACCCTCTCGGTCTGGCCGTCCGTATGAGGATGATATGCGGTGCTCAAACATAACTAAGTCCCTACCACCTCTTGCAAGCTTTTCCAAAATTCGCTAGCGAAGATAGGATCGCGGTCGCTCACTATGCTAGAAGGAACACCGTGCAAACGAACTATCTCTCAATATATATGGAGGCTAACCATGGAGCAGTCCTCTTACTCTTCACGGGAATGAAATGGGCGCTCTTAGTAAGTCTGCCTACCACGACCAAAATCCCCGTATTACCCTTCCTCAATCTCGATAATCCGTCAACAAAATCCATCGAGATGCTTTCCCACTTCCATTGAGGGACCTCTAATGGGTGAAGCAATCCACCGGGCTTCTTTTGCTCTGCTTTTACTTATTGGCACACCAAGCATCTCGCGACAAAATCAGCCACATCCCTCTTCATACCGGCCCAAAAGTAAACTCGTCTCATTTCCATGTACATCTTGTCCCCGTAGGGATGGATGGCCATCTTCGAACGATGTGCATCATCAAGAATGGTCTTCCTTAGGTCCTCGTCTTTTGGTACACAAAGTCTATCGTCCCTACGTAACCAACCCTTATCATCTAGAGTATACCTACTGAGATGGCTCGATGACTCCCCCCTTTTGATCTTCTCTACTAACTCAACCAACTGTGGGTCATCTCGTTATGCCTCGCCAATCCGTCCCAAAAGCGTAGGTCTGACCTCCAAGGATGCTAGCAAACCGGGTAGAAAGTCAATGGAAGGTTTAAAGTCAAACGTAGAGATGAACTCTAAGCTTCGCCGCTCAACAAACAACGGACTCAAGGATAACCCTTTTCTACTTAAGGCGTCTGCCACCACGTTACCCTTGCCAGGGGTATATGCTATCTTGAAATCGTAGGATGCTAAGAATTCCATCCACTTTTGCTTCCTTAAGTTCAAGTCCTTCTGAGAGAACAAGTATTTTAGCGATTTGTGGTCAGTGAATAATTCGAATTTCTCGCCAAGTAGATAATGGCGCCAAGACTTAAGCGCGAAAACAATAGCGGCCAACTCTAGGTCATGTGTAGGGTAATTTCTCTCATGCACTCTCAACTGCCTTCCACCATAGGCTATTACCCTTCTTTCACAATCTAGGATGGCCCCATATCTAGTTAGCCAATCCATACCTAGAATTAAACCGTATCCCATGAAGCCAAGAACAAAGGCGTTGCATTCAAACTCAACGCCCAAGATAAACACTCTCAAATCCCGACAAATCATAGAAAGATGAGCCAAACCACCGATAGGATTTGAGACTACTAAGGGATCAGTAACTAGACTAGTATCAAGGTGCAGTGTTTCAACTAATGATGTAGAAATAAACAAATGTGATGCGCCAGAATCGAATAAAGTACGGACAGGATGATCAAACATAAAAACTAAACTTTCAACGGAGATTGCTCTACCTCGTTTTTGTAGCGGTGGGACCACGAGAGCCTGGACTTGTCCCCTTGCCTGCCCTGGTGCCATAAGAGCCTGCACCTGTCCTCCCGAGGTAGACCCTTCCCTCTGCCCTTTCTTTGGGCAGTCCTTAATAAGATGTCCCGCCTCGCCACAGTGGAAACAACCTGTCTTCTTTTTCTTCCTACAATCTTTGCTTAAATGGTCGGGTGTCCCATAGTTAAAGCATCTTTTCTTTCCCTTACCGTTGTTGCCTTTGCCACCTTTCTTGTTTTGTTGTTGTTGTTGCGGTTTCTTTTGATCCCCTTTCTTCTCGGGTGCCTTATTAGCGTTGACGCCCTTCTCCTCTTCATGCATAAGTGCCATGTCAACAAGCCTCTCAAAGGTAGCCCCCATAGGGATGTGGATCATAGCTAACCCATGAAGCGGCTCGTTCAAACCCTTAACAAATCTTAGAGCTTTCTTTTCTGGAGTATTCACCAAGTCCAAGCCAAATCTCGCTAACTGGCTGAACTTGTTGACGTATTCTTTCACCGACAAATTCCCTTGCTTCAATGCTAGAAACCTTTCCATGTAGAGATTCTCTTCATCCCGTGAGAGAAACTTCGCCTCAAACCTCTGCCTAAAATCTGGCCATGTATCGACTGGACGTCCCCCATTAGTGACCTCCCCCCAAAACGAGGCCTCATCCTTCATTAGCCAGGCAGCTAGCTGGACTTTTCTTCCATCGTCCACTTCAAAGATTCCGAACAATTCATCCACCTCCTTTAGCCAGTTTCGAGCTTCAACAAATGTCTCTGTCCCGTGAAAAGGTTTTCCACCCATTGCCTGAAAGTCCTTACATATCTTAGCAAAAGTATCGACGTGAGGAGGAGGAGGAGTATTTGCTGGACCTGCGGTGGCGGCCCTAGCCTCGAGATATTGACGAAACCAACCGGGTACATGAACACCCTCTGGTATCTCAGATGCTTCATACATGCTGAAATGAAAAAGGAAAGATTCAATATAAAAGAATCGAAGGAAAGATATATGGCTCTTGGGGTTCTGCTTTCTAAAATAAGCTTTTCTCTTGAAAATACTTTCCTTAAAACATACTTTTGGGGGTACTTCTTTATAAAAATTGTTTTCAAAAACACTTTTTCAAAATTCATATTTGTTCTGGTAACCTTCAGCTCTGATACCACGTGTAACACCCCACGTCCATTAATGTCACTCACAAAGGGAATGCATTAACTTCTATGGAGTCTTTTAAGTAAGTATAGAACAGAAACTTAACAACAAGACAGATATAAACCGTACTAAAACTTTAAAACTTTATTTCAATGCAGCGGAAAACACATAAGTTTGATTACATCATCAAAAACCAGAGTCAAAGTACATAATATCCATCTTGACTACCAAAGTACATAAATTGAAAGACATAATCCCCAATACAAAATAGCCATAAATAAAAGAGAAGCTGAACTATACTTCAGCGATCCAAGCAATCTTCTAAAAGCAGAGAAACAGCAGTCTAAAATCAAGCTCCACTGGTGCTAGTTCCAACTTGAGCACCTGGGGGTGGGGGGGAGAAAGAAAAGAGGAGGAAACAAAGGGGATCAGACATAAAGTCTGGCGAGTGCGATAACTTTAACTGTATAATTACCAAAGTAACTAAGCTAAGGCATAAGTTGGAAAATCAGGAAATGACTATGAACAAGGAAACAAGGTGAACAACGATATCGTTAAAGTGCACCTAAACCACTATAAGATAATTACTACACTACACCAACACTATAGGATAATTGCTATACTGCACCACCACTACTATACTGCACCACCACTAGTCACCCTAAGGTTGATCCCGCCTACAGAGCTTAATAATGATAATGGTAGTTTCGTGCACCCCTAGCTGCCTTCATAGGTGCCGCCTGCCCCTATCTCCACTAGGTGTACCCACTACCTCCATGCGATCGGCTCCCTAACTCGTAGATACCCGTGATGGCCCCACAGTGGGGTGTATCACTCCCCAAAGTGGCAACCCGATACCACAAATAATGCACAGCTTATACCTACACGATGCAACAACGTCTTACCTACCAGCCCGGGTCCACACACGCATATGAACCCGTTGGACTTGCGTTGCCACCGCTAACCCGGTTTGGTCTCTTACAGTCAAGCCCAGTATGCATGTCCCGTCCTCGACTTGGGTCGAGCTCACAAAGATACGTATGGGTTACTGGTTGAAATGGGCCCCCATTACTTGACACAAGCTATCCACCTAAGCTTGGTCCCCTCTAGTATATCCCACTTAACCCACTTCTTATTCATGTTTACTTACATGTTTCAATTTTGGTTAAGTATTTCTAATCGTATTTCAAATGCCACCCAAGGCACCCACTAGATTCCACATGCCACCCAAGGCACCCACTTAACCCCCTCATGTCCCACTACATGTTTATTTGGTTAAGTGTTTCTTAATTCAATAAGACCGTAACCTCATAAAGACCTCTCACATTAGACTGGCATTTGTGGCAGCTGGATATGCTTTCTTCCTCTCTAATTGGTAGCGGCTATGCTGAGTTGCTAGGTGACGGCATGGAGGCCATGAATCTAATTTTGTTTTGATTTTAGGGTTGAGTCTATTGGTCTTTTTATGGAGTTTTGAATTAATTTAAGCCGTCTGATCAACCCAGAATTAATCCCAGCCAATCAGAGCAGATCAGAAACCCTAACGAGTCAGCATCCAGTCACAAACAGGTCATAAAACAAATCTGCCCGGGGGGGGCAGGTCGACCCCCAGGTCAACCCTATGGTCGACCTGGCCCTGGCGGGAATTTTCCCGCCTAGCCTGTCTGACTCCGAAATTTGAATTTTCTGAAATCTGTTTTGAATTTTCTGAAACTTCCGATGGCCATAACTTCTTCATACGAAGTCCAATTCACGCAAACTCGGACTCTGTCTCAACCAGAATTCCGAGACGAACACAATGGCGCAACCCGTTTCCCTTAATTCTCCCGTCTGAGATTAGTTATTCTTTAATTTGTGAACATTAGTGTTAACAGAAATATGGGGTGTTACAAGAATCAAATTAGAATCTCATACATATATAAATCTAGTTCTAGAAATCTATATAGAATTTAGAATAGAGAAGATAGAATAGGTTAGCGTTGAGAAGAACAAAACTTACATGACCTAATCTCAAACTAAATAGAATGGAAGAGAGATAGAATGAAGGCGGAGTCTTGAGAAGGATGTGAGTTTTAGAGAGGAGGCCATGGCCTTATTTATACTTATTCAAGTGGGTGTGATCTGTTCGAATCAAACTATAAAATACAAGTCATTCAAATCAACAATATATAAAGCAAAACCTAACTAAATCTAGCTACTACCCTCACGTTCCTCTATAGGACGGTCGACACCCTCCTAGATGGGCGATCGATCCCCCGGTGGACCCCTCTTAAGGGGAAGAGGTCGACACCCTTTAAGGAATATGCGTGGTGAATTTATGTCATTGGCATGTTCATTATTATATAAATTACTTATTAATTCTTACCGTTTATTTCAAACATTTCCCTATCTTATATGTTTATAAATATACACAACTTAGAATTTGAAAAGATAATATTCTCCTATATCATTTGTATTTAATATATTCTAGTTTTATGTTTATAAATTTAAATTCAAATATTTGTGTATATTATTATTGTCTAACTTGTTTTATTCGTAATTTTTTCAAACGAACTCCTTTTTCAATATATAAAATATGAAAACGAGCTAGAATTTCGCCAAAAATACAATGGTAATAGTTTCATTATCAAATTCTCACTTATTAAATATTATTAATTTCAACCTATTATTATTTTATTAATTATTGTAACTTATCTTTGATTTAATTTTCTATGACTATTTTGTGTATATTTTATGGGATGTTACAATATTGATAACAAAAGACATAATAAATTGGAAATTTCGTTAATACTTGATAGAGATTACATTAGACATAAAAAAACTAAAGATACAATGCATAGAAACATAAAACAATCACTTAGAAACTACTACTAGATAATATAAAGACTCTACAAGGTGGTAGACGAAGATGATGTGAGGCCAAGTTTACAAGTAACCTTCTAAAAGAATCTATCGATTTCACTTGAAATCTTGTCGAATTTCTAGCTTATGGATCTTTTAAGCGCTTTTTGATTTTCAACAATTTTCTTTTGGTTTTTAAGGAGATTTTTGTCGTTTGAATTTAGTAGGAACTCAATACTCTCCAAAGAAACATCCTCGTCATCCTTTTCCTCGTCCTTCTCTTCTTTTTCCATTGCTTCTCCTTCTCCTTCTTCTTCTTCCATTTATACCTCTTCCTAGAAAGCTAATCTTGCGCCTTTTTAGGTAAGAGTTTCATAAGGAGCAAAAATTAAAAGAATTTGCATGAGAGTGATATTGGCTTGAGTGAAAAGTTTTCTTTGAATGAATTCTTCTCCTTTGAAATCGACGCCGAAATAAATAAAGATGATTTGGCAAGATAAACACCATGAAAAAGAAAATTTTCACGATTTGAAAGATGTTTGGGAGGAAATTTATCCAAAATAACTTGTGCCCACTTAATGTTATACTGGCCAAAAATAGCAAAATGAGCATTCCACACTTTAGATGTTGGGTTGTTGTAACTTCCCGATCTAGGTGTGATAGTTTGTTGTAAAATAAGATTTACTATTCTCACTTTTGGATGAAAATAGCGATTGATAAAATCATAGTGTTCATCTTTTTCAAAAAGATGGCGAAGAGTTTCTCTATTGTGTTCATCGATGTGAAATGTAGAGAGATTCAAACCGGTAAATCTACAATTAAGAATAGCAACTAAATGTTCACAATTCAAAATGATTTATGTTCCTTTGACACTACTCTAAATTTCACCTTCATTCCCTTCATAAAATTTTCCTTGTAATTTTGCATAAAACATTTTAACAAGATTTGGATAACAAACGAAATCATTTTAAAAGAATCAACTAAGTTGAGAGAATCACAATTTTTAAAAAGAGAATCGATCTCATAAGAATGAAATTTGGAGGAAACAGGAAATCTTCCGAGATGAACTTTGCCAAAGTTCAAATAAGAGAATAAAGTTTGAATAACGTCTTGATAATGAAAAAGGAAGGCTTTAGTTGTCTTGGACAGCCTCATAATTTTTGGAGTTATGGTTGATGAAGCCAGTGATGATAGTTTTAAAGAGATAAGCGTGTATAAAGAGAGTTTTGAAATTTGAAATGAAATGAATTAAAAATATAGATATGAAGTTAATATACAGAGATTGAATATATATAATCTTTTGGTCAAAAGGTGTTTATTAATGGCATAGAAGTTGATGAAAAATGGTGGAAAAGTTTGAATTTTGAATTCAAACTTGAGTTCATTTATTCTCTCAGTATGTCAACAGGGTGGAAGTAGGTATGTCGACATACCTATTGAAACAAGGGGACATTATTTTATTGTTTCTGTCTATTTGCCTACCTAATTGATTACATATATGTTTATTTTATTATTCCTTGATTTTACAGATATATATATATATTAAATTCAAAATTTTAAAGTTTAAAATAATATTATATTATTATTTTTGAATTTAAAATAAAATAAAAACTTGTGTACCTTAAAACATCCAAATAGAGCAACCAATCAAAAAAACCATATGAAATTAAAAAAATTAGTATAAACGCATACCATTTTGAGATCCTTTTTGACATATTGTTGTGAAACACATATTTGTCATTTCAGAGTCTAAATCGTTATCATATGATGATGTTCCTAAATATGAATCTTTCGATGTTGTTGTATATGCTCTCTTTCTTTTTCTAGATGCATCTTGTTAGTAGAGACCTTTTGTTTATTTGGATATGAACAGAACCATTTCACATGCCCTGATTTGTTGCAGTTATAGCACCTGACATCCATTTGACCATTGTTTCTGCTTTCTTGATCTTTATTATTATTCATCTTTCTACATTTCAAGAACTTCCGATGGTTTATAGTCTTCAGTGCAATCTCCTCATCATCATTTTTTGAGTTTGATATATCCATCGTGGCGTTAAAAGTGATTGATTTCTTCTCGATTTCCTTGATTTCTCTTTTTTCTTGCATTTGAGCTTCAAATGACATTAAGTTGCCAAATAATTCTTCTACTTCCAGAATACTAATATCATTAGCCTCTTCAATAGAAAGTGTCTTTTGATCCCAATCAGGTGTAAGTGAATTTAATACTTTTCTAACTTGATCTTCCTTAGAAAAGTTTTTACGAAGAGCAATAAGTTAATGAACTATATCTTGATATCTAATATACATACCAGATACTGAATCATTTGGATTCGTTTTAATAATTGAAACTGATTAGTCAACATGGAAATATTAGTCTTTTTAACTTTACTATCATCTTCATGTGTAACCTGCAATGTTCTCCAAGTATCATATGCAAACTTACAAACATATACCCTATTAAATTCATTTCTATCTAATGAACAAATAATATATTCATGGCTTTAGAGTTACTTTATGCAACTACCTTTTGATCAATAGTCCACTGTGCATAATTAATCTCAAGTTCAGTGTACCCAGTTTGTGTAACATTACAAATATCTAATTTTATATATTGTAAAAATAATTTCATCCTACATGCCCTTATTGCCATTAAAAAGCGATGGTCTGGCAGTGGAATGGCCCTCTACAAATGAACTGGTGTCTGTGTTTCCATTACCAGTGTTGGTGGCCACTACTATTATTTAAAAAAAAATCAGATAATGAAACTTGTGAAATCATATGCTCTGATACCAAATGTGGGTGCAACGGAAGTAGATCTTATGGAAAACCTAACACCAAAGGGGGGATGAACAGTGTTTGTGGAATTTATATAAATCTATTTGGATTACTTTAATTATACTTGTATAGATGCAAACAATCGCAGATTTATCATAGAAAATATAACAGAATCAGAAGCAATAAAAAGAAGTAAAGTAAAAGGAAAGAACACACCGGATTTTATACTAATTTGGAGTTAACCTATGTCTAGTCCCGCGCCAAAGCATATACAAAATTCTATTATCTTCAGAATCTTTTATACTCCTTGATTTCAAGGCTACAAGGAGACACCCTCTAGAATTTCTGCCTTTAGACATAGCAGTCTTGTATTTCCTGGTCAACATGACACACTCAGTTGCTTTACAGGTACAATCAGACCTAACTTGATTTACAGATTAACAAGTCACACCATTAAGTGTATATTTGAGAGGATTCTACTATAACAACCCAAATTTTAATAAGAAATATTTAATGGATATTTAATATTTAAAATGACTTATTTAAAGAAATAACGACTTGGAATTTATATAACTCGAATTAAAATGGGTTTGAACGTATAATTTATAATATGATTAAAAATGAGCTCACAACAGCGCAATAGTTTGTAATATTACGTTTTGAACTTTAAATGAATATACAGAATGTAATATAAGTCAGAATTTGTTGAAATAAGAAATGTTAGAATCTATTTAACTATATCTTTCTAGCAAAGGTGAAAAATCGAGATTTCGTCATATAGATTGTAAGTTATGCCTAAATCAAATTTCCAAAAAGTCGTTATGGAATCGTTTATTGACCATAACGTTTTATATAATAGAATAAAATGATTTTCATATATAGATATATGTGTATATATATATATATATTGTATATCGATTTAAATAGAAAATGGATGTATTGAGAAATAAACCCCAAGTATGTTTATTCTGAAACTATATGATATTCTATTTAGATATATACGATAGTAATAATTAGTTTATTATTAAATTGAATAGTTTTGGAATTAAATAATATTATAATAATAATACATAGGCCTCAAAAATAGTAATTTTGCGTGTTGGTGAATGTTTCTTGGGAAATGGAGGTTTTGTTTGTGCTAGGAAATCGATATGTTACGTTGTTCACTGCCTTCTCCATGGTTCCAATTTGTTCCCAAATTGTCTATGCTTGTTTTAGATATCATCGCTAATAGTTGGCTATCCACGAGATACCATGGCACTAACCTTAGCCTACTGTTTGGTGGTGGTTACTAAGTAGGCTTGTTTATATTCATTAGTCGAGTTCCATTGGGATCTTAAATGAATATTATATTCATTTAAATAAAAAAGGCATAAAATGATAAATGGATTTTTTTATATCCAAAACGATTTAAGAATGAAGTTAATATGATTTCAAACAATGTTCGAAAAGGTTGAAATAGATTTGAAAGAAATTTTAATTAAAAATGGCATGTTTTAATTCAAATTAGAATTTGAAGAGTAAATTCGAAAAGTGAGTTTGAGTTAGATGTATTAACGACGTTATTAACTCAAATGGATTGTTCCATCAATCTTATTTAGTTTTATAATGGATTTCAGGAAAGTTTGGATTTCAAAATACTCAATTTTGAGAAATATTATTAGTTTAATATTAAAATAATATAGAATATTCAAATTTGATTTAAAATTGAATTTGAAGTTAGAATCGTTTTTAAACGAATTTATAAAAGTTTTATAAAATGTGTTTTGATTGAGTCGAGGAATTTTATTTTAAATAATAATCTGGTTTGAATAGGACGTGTCGCACAGCGATAGTTCGCGAATTTCGACCATTGACTTCAAACTAACGTACCGGGAGATCCAACCGTCGGATTTTCCCAAAACGAAAAACGTTCGGTTCAAAATGAAAAAATATTTAAAATGAATCTAAGAAATTTGAAATCCAATGATTAGATTTTGAAATAAGTTGAAATCGAATTTGAATAAAAACAGCGTTAGTGCCGTAAATGACCCGAAAGCAGATTTTAAAGAAATATGTTATTTTTAAATTATTAAAAATATGGTGAAATTATGATAAATCATAATGAATGATTTCAAAGTGATTTGGAAAAGAAATATGAAGTTCTGAACTATATTTCGGATATTTGTGTTTTCAGCCTAACTAGCTGAAAACGTTAAAACGATGTTTTGTGAATCTAAGTTAAATAAACTTAAAGTTTTCAAATATTGGTTTGTTGGATTAGAAAGATGAGTTTTGAGAAATCTTTTAATTAAGATTAATTGAAATTTGGATTTGGATAGAAATGATCTTCGGATATTCGGTATGTATTACCGTTGTGTAGACGTTTACAATTTCGAGGAATTTGGAAGATGTTTTACACCAATATTCCACTTATAATATTCGTTGATTGCAAGAATTGGTGTTGAATATAAGTCGATGTAAATTCTATGTAATTCTGATATTTGATGTCAATTGGTTTAGGGTCTATCGTGAATGGCGTCTTTAATAATACTGTTCTTAAACTAAGTTAAAAATGAAGCTTATGGAATAAATCTTTTAATTAGATTAACGAAGTTTTACAAAGTGAAGTTTTCCAATTAATAAATTTAATTGGAATTGAATGTAAGTTTGATTTTGGGTTTATCATGTATGATGTTTTAAATAACATTTGTTCTTTAACCTAGTAAAAGGAGAAGACGATTTCCCAAGATTAGTTGAAAAGAAATCTTTATAAATTTTGAATATAAAGATTGAATGAAAGAGTTTTCCCTAACAAACAATAATGGGAATCCAGTTTAAAGATAAACGAGTTTTCCTTAACGAAAAGATTTAAAGAAATGGATTTTGGACTTAACAAGTTCTCAAATATGAACTTAGATAAGAACAAGAAATCGCAAGTACTATTTTGCGCCAAAGATATGATTTGGGAAAGTTAAAAGTCATTTACCGTTATGATGGTTAATGAATGATTTCAACTTGAGTAAGCATGTTTTCACGTAACGACAAGAAGAAATTTTTAATTAGATTTAAAATGAAAGAAGGTAATTAAACTTACCAAAACACGAGGGGAATTAGATATGGAGTACCACCAGTTTTGCTCCATGGGATGAATAGGATGAGAATGGGATAATGATTTGAGAAACTACCTTTTTGTAAGGTTCGATAATCCTGATAAAGTTTAAAAAATCGATTTGAGTTAAAGTTGTGAAATGAGATTTTTATAATCTATTGGAAATGATTTCCAAGGAAAGATTTAAACAAGAAGTTTAAAGAATGTAAATCTTTGATAAGATTTAAGGTAGTAATTTCCAAGGTAAACAAGGATGTAAGTAAATGAATATTCTAAAATGGAATGAGACTCATGATATGTTTATATATCAATTGATTGTAAACATGTGCTAGTTATTCAGGAAAGACCGGGTTTTGACCCATTCTGAACAACTATAAGACGAGCATGGAAAATACTTGAAGATGGTGGTTGAAGACCGGGGATCTTCATATCGTGTGGATTATTGTTGACGTCTCGATTGGGAGATACAACCAAGATGAGGTTATAAGTGGCGGTCATCCAGACTTACTTGGAGATTGACCGGTTATGCAAGGGTCTTTCTCCTTAATTGGACGAGGAATAAGGTGCCTTCGATTTTGTTCAAACACAGAACGGACTTTAAATGGATGTGTATCTGACGTTGTATTTTACAATATAACCAATTGGTTTCTATTGATGTTACATCAGTTGGTGGCGGAGAGTTTATTCTTTTTTCTTAACACCCTCCTCTAAGACTTATGTACTCAAAGGGTTATATATTAATAGACACCGATTATATGTTGTGAATTGACAATGTGGCATGCTAAGTGCTGAGTCGATCAAATCTTTTGTTGAAAAGAAGATCTTTGTGGATGATGATCAAAGAATGGCTGACATAGCATAGCTTTGTGTTGAAACGTGACTGCAGAGCGTCACAACCCGTTAATGGCCGAAAACAGGATGATGGATAGCAGAGATATGGACTTACGTTTCCCTCTAGCTGAAAAGTGATGTCACGGTATGGTACCCGGAGAGATTTACTTATGTGGATGATAGATGAGGTGCCTCAGACAACGATCAAAGACAACCTGGGAAATGTCATGTTCAGGAAAGATTCCAATCATCCATTTAGTGCTGATCAGCTCCGCCAATCTGAAGGATTACATGCGTGTGAGTTCTAGGACATTTCTAGAATGTTCCGAACGGTTAAGGAAGATCGTTTGCCTCGGTCATTGATGGAATCCAACTTCCAATAAGTGCCTTTGCGTTTTTCAGATGTAACATAATAGCCAACATAATGGGATGGGGCATTATGCGAGCTAGGATTTATGCATTTACTTTTGAAAGTGATTTCGACACTATGCATAGTAGTAATATAAAAAATATGAGTTTTTTGCCTATCAATAATGCTTTTTATTATAAGATAAATCTCTTTCCTCCGGTTTGCGTTTCATTGTGTGATGGGATCTAAGTCTTATAATAGCATCATTTTCAAAAGGTATTGTGAGTAGTTTATGATTATTATTCATGTGGAGAAAACCCGTTCCGTGTTATACGACGTGGTCCTATGATTTTCCTAACTTTAAAAATAAAGTAAATAACTATTTTAGTTCTCACGCTAGTCCCATGACTGACTCAGAGTTTATTATTTTCCACCTAAACTGGGTGCCCATATTTTCCACACGGGTAGTCTAGTAGTTTGGTTTGTAGATATTTTATAGAGCAGATGCTGGATTGAAGCTAAAGCTGTGTCCATAGAATTTTATTTCTTCTGATAAGTTTATGATTTCCATTGTGTACTTGTTATATTTTGATTGTTAATTCCAATATGTATCGTATTTATTAATGTACTCTAATGTAAAAGTTATTGTAATGATAATGGAAAAGTTGTTTTGTTCAGTTCTTATTAGTTGTAATCCCAAGTGATACGTCTTGCGTATCGATTCAAATCGGTTTGACGATCGATTTGAATTGATAAAAAGACGGATCATCACACTTACAATGGAATATGTACTTAATCTTGAGATCTTAATTACAATAGCCCTGTAATTCTTATTTGCACTTTGATCTTGATTAAGTATGGATAAAATGATAAAGAATTGAAAACTAAGTGGAAGCAGTTTTATTTACTTGAGATTTTGGTAAAGTACAAGTATAATTCGGTTAGGAATTAATGGAGAAGAGGAAAGGGAAGAAGATGATGAACATTATGAATTAAAATTCATTGGAAATTAAATTGTTGTATTTTTAGAGGAATAAAATTGGTTTGGGGTTTGTCATGAATAGTGTCTTTACTAACATTGTTCTTAAACTCAGTTGAAAATAAAGTTTGTGGAATAAATCTTTTACTTAAGATTAATGTAGTTTTCCGAAGTGAAGTTTTCCAATTAATAAATTTAATTGGAATTGAATGGAAGTTTGATATTGAGTTTATCGTGTACAACGTTTTAAATAACATTTGTTCTTTAACCCAGTAAAAGGAGAAAAATATTTCTTAAGATTAGTTGAAAAAGAAATCTTTATAAATTTTGAATATAAAGATTGAATGAAAGAGTTTTCCCTAACAAACAATAATGGGAACCAAGTTTAAAGATCATTTAAAGATAAATGAGTTTTCCTTAACGGAATGATTTAAAGAAATGGATTTTGGATTTAACAAGTTTTCAAATATGAACTTAGTTAAGAATAAGAAATCACAAGTAAGATTTTACGCCAAAGATATGATTTGTGAATGTTAAAAATGATTTACCATTACGATTTGAACTTGAGTAAGCGTGTTTTCACGTAACAACAAGAAGAAATCTTTAATTGGATTTGAAATGAAAGAAGGTAATTAAACTTACCAAATCACGAGGGGTGTTAGATATGGAGTACCACGAGTTTTGCTCCATGGGATAAATAGATGGGAATGAGATAACGATTTGAGAAACTACCTTTTTGTAAGGTTCAATAATCCCGATAAAGTTTAGAATACTTGATTTGAGTTAAAGTTGTGAAATGAGATTTTTATAATCTATTGGAAATGATTTCCAAGGAAAGATTTAAACAAGAAGTTTAAATAATGTAAATTTTTGATAAGATTTAAGGGAGTAATTCCCAAGGTAATGAATGATAAGAGTAAATGAATATTTCGAAATGGAAAGAGACTCATGATATATTTATAAATCAGTTGATTGTAAAGATGCGCTAGTTATTCAGAAAGATCGGGTTCCAACCCATTCTGAATAACTATACGACAAGAGTGGATGATACTTGAAGACAATGGTTGAAGATCGGGGATCTTCACATCGTGTGGATTATTGTTGATGTCTCGATTAAGAGGTACACCCGAGATGTGGTTATAAGTGACAGTCGTCCAGGCATACTTGGAGATTGATCGGTTATGCAAGGGCCTTTCTATTTAATTGGATGAGGAATATGCACCCTCAGTTTCGTTCAAACCCAGAACGAACTTGTAAATGGATGTGTATCTGATGTTGTATTTTACAATATAACTATTTGGTTTCTATTGATGTTATATCAGTTGGTGATGGAGAATTTATTCTTTTTGCTTAAACCCTCCTCTGAAACTTGGGTACTCAAAGGGTTATATAAAATAAACACCGATTATATGTTGTGTATTGACAATGTAGCATGCTAAGTGCTGAGCCGATCAAAGCTTTTGTTGAAAGGAAGAGCTTTGTGGATGTTTATCAAAGCATGGCTGATATAGCATAGCTTTGTGTTGAAACGTGACACTATAGCCTCACAACCCGTTAATGGCCGAAAATAGGATGATGGACAGTAGAGATATGGACTAACGTTTCCCTCTAGCTGAAAAGTGATGCCATGATATGGAGCCTAGTCAGGTTTACTTATGTGGATGATAGATGAGACGCCTCGGACGATGATCAAATACAATTTAGGGAATGTTATGTTCAGGACAGATTCCAGTCAGCCCGTTAGTGCTGACCAGCTCTGCCGATCCGAAGGATCACATGCGTGTGAGTTCTAGGACATTTGCTAGAATGTTCCGAATGGTTAAGAAAGATCATTTGCCTTGGTCATTGATAGAATCCTACTTCCAATAAGTTCCTTTGCATTTTTCAGATGTAACATAATAGCCAACATAATGGGATAGGGAATTTTGCGAACTAGGATTTATAAATTTAGTTTTGAAACTGATTTTGATGTTATGCATTTGTAATAATATCAAAATATGTGTTTTCCGCGTATCAAGCATGTTTGGTTATTATAAGGTAAAACTCTTTATTTCGGTTTGCGTTGTATTGTGTGATGGGACTTGAGTCTTATAATAGCATTATTTTCAAAAAGCATTGCGAATAGTTTTTGGTTGGTATTCATGTGGAGAAAACCCGTTCTGTGTTATACGGCGTGGTCCTATGATTTGCCAAACTTTAAAAATAAAGTAAATAACTGTTTTAGTTCTCACACCAGTTCCATGACCGACTCGGAGTTTATTATTTCCCACCTAAACTCTAGGTGCCCGTATTTTCCACACGGGCAGTCTAGTAGTTTTGGTTTGCAGATATTTTATAGAGCTGGTGCTGGATCAACACTAAAGTTGTGTCCAGAGCATTTTATTTCTGCCGATAAGTTTATGATTTCTGCTGTGTATGTGTTATATTTTGATTGTTATTTCCATTATGTATTGTATTTAGTAATGTACTCCAATGTAAGAGTTATTGTAATGACAATGGAAAAGTTGTTTTGTTCAGTGCTTATTAGTTGTAATCCCAAGCGATGCGTCTTGCTGATCGATTCAAGTCGGCTTAACGATCGATTAGAATCGGCCAAAAAGACGGGTCATCGCACTTACAATGGAATACATACTTAGTCATGAGATCTTGATTACAATAGACCTATAACTCTTATTTGCTCTTTGATCTTGAGAGATTATTGAGAAAATGATAGAGAATTGAAAAATAAGTGGAAGTAATTTTATTTACTTGAGATTTTGGTAGAGTATAAGTATAACTCAATTAGGAGCTAACAGAGAAGAGAAAAGGGAAGAATAAGATGAACACTATGCATTAAAATTCATTAGAAAATTAAATGTTGTATTTATAGAGGAATAATGATCATGTCCATCCACGAAAGGATATGATGAATAGACATTTCTTTTGAAAAATGAAATTTGAATTTAAATGACAACTATCTCGATAACCCCAAACATGGCATGTCGACGTGGTCATGAACAAAATTTTGAAAATCTTGTTTTGTAAATTATTTTGAGAATATGAAACTCTATTATAAACCTAAAACTTTTAGAAACTATTATTCACACTAGGAGATTGTTTTAAACATAAAATTACTTAAGAAGATTTATCAATATAATTTTAAATAATCTAAACTTAAATATATATTATATATTCAAAAATCAATGTATAAAGAAAATTTATATTCAAAACTAAATTCTTAAAACAATAAGGTTTAAAATAGTAATATACAATTCAAATGATAAAGTGTATCAAATATAAAATGTAAAAAAATCAAAGTATAATAAATTAGATTAAATATAATATCAAATATAACCAAAACTAAAATAGAAATATCAAATAAATATTGAAATGGATATAATTAAAATTTTAAATTGAATAGATTTGAAACTTAAAATATCAAGCTTAAATCTTAAAGACAATTATAGAATATATACTTTGAAAACACTTTATTTTCGAAAACATTTGAAAACCGACTTATTGACAAATAATTTAAAAACAATTTCAAATCTTAATTGAAGAATCATTTGAAAAGAGATCAGATGAGTGCGATTGAGTTTTAACATATATAACTAAAATTCTAATATATGTCTTCAATATTTTTGAACTCTTGATAACTCTTGAGTTGTTTTCATCATTTGTCTTGATCAGCATTACGGACAATCTTGCCACTGTACAGTCTTGAATACCAACTCTTGTTATAAGTCTTATACTATACACTATATATAATCGTTAGTAATATCTACTAATATAATTACAAATAACTATAAATATCTATTATACCAATACTTGTTATACCTGTCATACCTGTTGTTGTTATCATTAAAACATCCTTACACTAACAATGAATAGCTGTGTCATACTCTAATTGTTTATAGCCGTCCAATATTAGAAGTCATGTTCAATTTTCTCCTCCCTACTTCATTCTAAAGGTGAGCATTCAGTTGGCTGGTCCAATGATAAAAATTGTTAAACCAAACTAAAATTAGTAAAAATGAGAATCAAGCAAACCTGTAACATCCTGTATTTTTACATTAATAATAAAGCATGTTTCCATTAATTCTACGTAGAATATGTTGAGAATATTTTAGTTGTCTAAAGCATGTTTCCATTAATCATCTGTCTGAATTGGGAATTACTATGAACACTGTAACTATGGAATATACACTAACATGAATATTTTCTTAAGAGTATTATTATGTCAAAAGGTCTTAAATAGAATTACAGTAAAATTTAGGAATAATGGAGAAGAATAAATATTCCCAATTTGCACGTAAAATTTACAGTAATTGGGAATCTATAGATAACCGCACTGAAACACGAAGTCAAGTTCAACTTGTGGTAGAAGCCTGCCCAGAAGCACCCGACAAATCCAACATTCACTAGTGGTCAACTTAACGTGAGAGGTCTGGTGCCTAAACATATATTATATGTATACAACAGGTATTGAATAAATAAGTAAACAAATGGCACGTGAGAAAATAAACAAGTCAATAAAGAAATGGAAGTTACAACAGTAAAAGTTTGGTTAAAAAGGGAAAATGTGATGAACGGGGAATATAACCTATTATAATTAATTGCATCAATGAGAATGCAATATAATAGGTAGGCTTGTATTAAGGACAAGTGGAATAATAACATGAGTCATAATGAATAAAAAGGGAACTTATTAATAAACCTTAGTTAATAGAACTAAGTTAATAAGTAAGCAACAACAAGTTGTAATGACAGTGTAAGATGAGGTTATGATTAAATAAGAAAGAAGGAGGTAGACTTATGGAATAAAATAAGTTATATTTAATCATATTTTTATTAGGTAACATGTTAACAGGAAACATATGGATTGGAATAATATATACTTAATTATACATTAAGTAGAACATGTTACTGGAACTTGAAAACTTGTAATTGGGAGCAAATAACATGGTAATAAAAGGGGTTGTATATTACTTTCATTAATTACAATCCATGGTAAAGGGATGTAGATTACTGTCGTAAAAGAAAACGCAATTAAAAGATTAGATATAGGGTCAAATAACATGTTAACGTGAGGCTCCTGGACCAGTCTGCACGAATAAGGTGAAGAACCCAACGAGGTAGATCATCGGGGTGTCTAGAGACATGGGAGGAACACGTCCACTTGATTACTCGTCTCTACATGCAGCTTGATTTCTTAGAGGTACCGGAGGGAAGCACGCGACTTCCGAGGGACGTGGTAAGGTACTTCGTGGTAGTCCTCTGTGCGATACATGCTCAGGATGTACTCGCAGAGGTGGGGGTCTGCGCGATACCACCCAAAGGGGTTTAGCTTGACTACAATAGTAGCTTGGTAGTCAGAAGGTTGTGGCGGTATTACACTGGGGTGATCCAAAGGTTTGCCTCGCTCATGGAGGGAGGTTGGTCAGGACCAAATTAAGGATAGTAATCATTGGATACCTGTCATCGGCAGTCAGTGGGATGCCGAAAGACTAAAGCAAAACCAAGGTACCATTGTCTTTCACTATCGAGGCATGGTTGAGGGACACGCCAAATTGGATGCTAGATTTGTTGTTAGGGTCACGTCACTTAGCTCTTAATGTAGTCTTTCACTAGTTGAGGGAGGGGCCTGGGTAGGGCCATAACCACTGTGAAAAAGCAAACCATACTTCGATATCTATATTGTAGGCCTTTAAAGGCCGGCCTATACAGATATAGAAAGGCTCCTGACCGAGTTCCATGCATTGGATGCAAATCTATTACGGGACTCGTGATACGGTAGACAGAACGTACATCTGAGGGTCTAGGTTTATGAACACCGCACCGGGTGGTGCATCGTAGACATTAGGGCATTACTTCTTACGCTTGCGTGGCATAGCGAGTAGGGTTTTGTGCGGTAACATGGTGTTATGATTCGGATTTCCATACATTGTTCGGCGTAGGATACGCTATCATGGAATGACGGTGTGGACCATGCGAGGACGGTACTATGGGAACTACCTTGATTTATTGAGGGTAGCTACATATATACTATATTAGGTTAATCTACTGGGATGTAGATGGGTACGACATGTGTGTAAATCCTTGAGTGCTATTAACCCAAAACAACCTAATAATCAAGAAAATGTAACTGAATGGTATATGTAGGGTTATTTCAGAATATGTAATATAAGCCCAGTTACCAGAACTTGTGTTTTGACCCCCTCCTCATAACATACTCGCATGCTAGGTTTATGGCAGAGATATGATAGCTTGGTACTGGTTAGGCAATATTATTACTTTGGTAAGGCTATATTTCATTATATTATGTTTATTCCATTCCGATCTGAGATGTTTTCTTAGCTCTTATATATTTTATGTCTTTGTCTTTTATACAGGATACCAGACAAGCCAACACGAGTTTCGATGAATTGGGATTTTTGAAGAAAAAAATCGGTTTGTCGGAATTCGGGTTGTTACATCTGGTGTCAGAGCTTAGTTTTGGAATATATGTTTAAGTAGTGAGAGTACGTACTTGTATATTCTTATATAGTAAGAATAATATATATAGGACACCATACGAGTGAAAAGTTGAATTTTCAACACCTGTACACTGAATAAAAACGGTAATGGAAACCTAAGAAATTGGATAATTTGGCAGTTTGGTTAAGAGAGTGTACAAGATAATCTAAAAGATTAGTTCAAAAGAAACCGTTAAAAATGACGGTATAGCAAAGGATGACATTTGTAAGGGAAATGCAGAAAGTCAACTGACCCTTTTCTTTCCCTTCTTCTCTTCGGTTTTGAACGTGGTTTGGAATCAGGTGGGCGAATGAAAAAACATTGTTTGAAGATCGGGTCGACCCACTTTTTGGGTGGGTCAACACACCTAGAAGGGGTCGACCTACGGGTCGACACAACCGCTACAATGGGTCAACACACAGCTTCATATCGCGAAAAAGAAAAAAAAAGATGAGAAGGCTTCGACATTATTTTCCTCTCCCCTTGAAAACCACCGAATATCCATTTTTCCCCAATCTTTCCAAAGCCACCACCGCCCCAAAACTCCATCATTTCGCGCAAATTTTGTACTGAAGCAAAGCTCTCAGCATTCTCCATCCAGATCTACACAAGTTTCTTTTAGATTTAAAGAAAAATCGCTATGCCTCCATGACCTTCTCCAACCGCTGATTTTCCTCAATTAAACCCTCGAGAGATAGCTTGGTGCAACAACCGGAGAGATATAATGGAAGTCTATGCAAAGTCTGGCAGATAAAGTATATTGCTAGGAAGAGCAGTCAAGTTCACGGACTTTTGGGCACCCCTTTGGAGGCGTTATTTAATGTCGTGGGGTTACATAACATCCTAGACAACAACATAGTAGAGAGGAAAGCTTACCTGAGGTTAGTATGTCTTTTCAATGCTAATATAAAAAGTAGGGAAGAGGATGAGATGGTGGTTTTCAAGTCGGAAGTAAAGGGGACACATATTCTGTTTACTGAGGCACAATTTAGGGTATGCTTGGTACACAAGGTGAGGGCCTACAATTGGAGGAAGTGAAGATAATAAGTCTAGCGGTGATACGTAGGATTTTTGTGGATGAGAATGTCCAGGTTTGCAAGATGGTGCATTTGCGTCCACTAGTTAGAGCGGTATTACGCATCCTGTAGTATAACCAGGCAGAGAAGACAGCCAGCTTTGATAAAGTTTCTCCTATGATTAGGTCAGCTACATATGCAGTTTTTATAGGGTTCGAGGTGAATTGGGCTTATTTGGTTATGCAGTATGTTGCCTCCTCCATTGAGACGAGATAGTCAACCATTCCGTTTGGACACCTATGGAAAACAGTTTTTGGACATTCTAGGGTTCCCTTAGAGAACAAGAGTTACATTTCACATCCCCACCATCTTATAGACCTATCTATGCTGACTAGGATGCACATTGAGTTACATGAGATACAGGAGGTAGGGCCACTGTCGATGGAGCATGAGGGTGATGTTGGGGGTGACGGGGGTGATGAGTTTAACGGAGGTGCTGGAGGAGGGCCATTTTCGGATGTAGATGTTGCGGATATAGGTCACCCGGACCAGGGAGGCCAACAACGCCAGGAAGAGTAGTTGTTTCCCCCAACAAGATTTCCATATGGGCCTTTGATATCAGCCCATAGCAGGGATTGAGCTCCAGTTTTCTCCGCCAGAGGAGCAAGAGCAATACCAGCATTTCTATCCCCCGAGGGATATTAGCAGCAGGGCACAGAGCAATATTGGGGAGGCACCGGGTCTTCCTTGTCATCTGAGTGGGTCACATGGTCATATAAAGAGCCTTAGGATTTGAGAGCCAAGGCAAGGAATATCTTGAAGAGGCAGGCTCAACTTGTGTAACGGCTGGAAATTTCCGACTCCTCGAGAGTCGGAAATTCCGAGACGTTAGTGAAAGAATTTAGAAGGTGAGAAAGAAAAGATAGAACTAATAGAATAGAAGAAGAAGAAGAACATCAGAATCATCAGAGTAACACGAATCTCACAGCGGAACGAATAACATATAATATATAACATAACTTTGAAGTAAACAGTTATATATATACAATAGCACTTATCAGAGTACAACACTTACAACACAGCGGAAATAACTATAGCTATCAAATCTTGCAGCCTCCTGCTCCAAGCTCTCCAAGTATATCTGTAAATCCCGACTACTTGACTGCCCGTACAAATTTAGGCACCCAAGAGTTTAGGGAAAACAACAAAGTAAACTCCGGGTCAGTCATGGGACTGGTATGAGTAAAATAGTTTAAACAGGTATAGGATATCTCATAAGACCACGCCGTGAATACGGAACGGGTTTTTCCCTTATGAGTATCTGAACAACTTTGACAAGCAATATCATTGTGATATTATAATAATGTCTAAGTACAAATAGGTATCAATCTAGCAGAAACGCTTGCATCTCACGTTCTACATACATAGTATAAAATCATAAACCGCAGGGCTCTTATCGGAGAATGGATTCCAACAGACAAGGTATGGGAGCACCTTCTGAATAGTGTACTCTAGAGGTGATACACTCAGGGTTCAACAAGAACGTCTTGCAACCCGGCCACACATGACCGCTCACTCATTTAGCTTGAGTGTCGCGAATATATTGCCACCACGGTTGTAGGCCATCAAACCGTCATCCGAAGATACAGAATCAAAAAGAAGTATAAATATGGATATTCCCTAGATCGGTGACAATACACCCTGCTTGGGAATGACCCAACTAGCCATGCTGCCTAGCCCAACTTTTGTTACTTCCTGGTGTGAGGCTAGAAGCTACGTCTATCTTCAGAACATCTGGTCACCATTCACTTTGAATGCCACATCGTCATACCCGCCAAATCACAAATTGACTTATTCAAAAATAACCCGGGTATACAGCTAAGAGAAACGAATTCCTCCGCCACCAAACGTGAATACGTTTGAACAGATCAACTTACGCGATCCATTTGGATATACTCTGTCAGACCTTCTTTCATATACGTTGTCCTGGGACTGGACAAACCGAAGGCACTATTCAGTATATCCATCTTAGTCACTGTTATCTAAGACTTATACAACAGCCCTTGCACTTTACTCCGTCTTCAATTTATCTTTGGCATATATTGCTCGTAACGCTTATGCCGATACAGAGTGGTTCTTTGGATAATAATCCAACCGGTCTCTCCATATTAACAACGTTAAAATGGTAAAAACTTTGATAGTCTGTGATTCAACTATCAAATGAAAACATGTCGGTGTACAAACAACGATCTTATTTCCAAATGGAAATTCGATCGATCAATCATCATATGTTCATATTTCCTTATTTCATATATTTAGAAAATATATGTTATTAATCATTGGAAAACATTTCCATAGCTTATTTTCACATCACTATTATTTCGCAACTATCAGTCCCTAACTGTAACTAGTATGAGAACAATTCTCTAAGTAACAATCCGGAAGGTCGAAACCAACATCATATCGTCACTTAGAAAACCGTTTAACTTACCCTCTCCGGTTAGTTTCTGAATTTGCTTAACTCTATTTCTTAAATTCTTATCATGAAACATTTCATTTTCTATGTTTAGAAAACATATCTGACTATATTTGGAAAACGTTTCCAAAACTCATTTACGGATTTCAAATGAACGTTGTATAAAACATCGTTACGCTTAATCCATTAATCGCTTATTACTTAACTATATTTCAAATCAACCTTTTCTATCGAACCACAACTATTCCTTTGTCAATTCTGAAGTCAATCAAGTTGGGGTATAATTACCTCTCAGACCTTAATTGAACAACGTCCTTTACTGTGAAATAGATGAAGCTCATCACTCACTTTTTACAATCATCTGTTTACGCAAATTCTCGGATTCAGGTTACGAATCTACTTCTTATATGGCAACGTTTGATTATAACTATAACGTTATAATTCCAACCCCTAAAATATCTAACCTAAATTATAAATTTATTTCTTAACTCGAATAATTTAACAGACACCTAATTTCTAAATCAATAACAAAATCTTGATTTAAACCCTGGAAAGTAAATAGTACTTTCCCGAATTCGCTATAATCGAATTCGACGTATAACTCTCTTTCGAGTAATCTCTATTTGATTAACTCTTCTTCGAATAACCTATATTCGATTATCTCTCTTCGAATAACTCATATTCGAAATCTCTCTCTTTCGAATAAACAATATTCGATCTCTTTCTTTCGAATATGCTATATTCGAAAATCTCCTTTCGATTACTAATCGATAACTACTTTCGATCAAACTAAAATCGATAACTCCTTTAACTCTATTCGAATAGCTAATATTCGACTAACTCCTTTGGATCGACTCATTTGATTAACTCCTTCGAATAACTAATTCGAATAACTTACCTTCGAATAACCCATATTCGATTTACTCTAACTCGATTAACTTAATTCTAATCGATTTACTCCATTTCGATTCCACTTAATTCAAATCGATTATCTTAACTCAAATTGATTAACTCCTTTCGAATAACTAAATTCGATTTAACTCTTCTCGAATAACTACATTCGATTAACTCAAATTGAATAACTCCTTTCGAATAACTAACTTCGATTTAACTCTTCTCGAATAACTACATTCGATTAACTCAAATTGAATAACTAATATTCAATTAACTCTTACGTGTTTAACTCTATTCAAATATCTATTTCGAATAACTAAATTCGATTAACTCTTTTAACTTTACTCGAATAACAATATTCGATTAACACCTTCTTTCGAATAACTATATTCGATTAACTCTTCGACTAACTCCTTTGGATTAACTAACTTCGAATAACTCCTTTGGATTAACTCTTCGATTAACTCCTTCGGATTAACTAACTTCGAATAACTCCTTTGGATTAACTAACTTCGAATAACTCCTTTGGATTAACTAACTTCGAACAACTCCTTTGGATTAACTAACTTTGAATAACTCCTTTGGATTAACTCTTCGACTAACTCCTTCGGATTAACTAACTTCGAATAACTCCTTTGGATTAACTAACTTCGAATAACTCCTTTGGATTAACTAACTTCGAATAACTCCTTTGGATTAACTAACTTCGAATAACTCCTTTGGATTAACTCTTCGATTAACTCCTTCGGATTTACTAACTTCGAATAACTCCTTTGGATTAACTAACTTTGAATAACTCCTTTGGATTAACTCTTCGACTAACTCCTTTGGATTAACTAACTTCGAATAACTCCTTTGGATTAACTAACTTCGAATAACTCCTTTGGATTAACTAACTTCGAATAACTCCTTTGGATTAACTAACTTCGAATAACTCCTTTGGATTAACTCTTCGATTAACTCCTTCGGATTTACTAACTTCGAATAACTCCTTTGGATTAACTAACTTCGAATAACCAATATTCGATAACTACTCTTCGAATAAATAATATTCGATAACTCTTCTCAAATGAATCACATTTGATTTCTCCACTTGAATAAACTATATTCGATAACTCTTCTCAAATGAATCACATTTGATTTCTCCACTTGAATAAACTATATTCGATAACTCTTCTCAAATGAATAACATTTGATTTCTCCACTCGAATAAACTATATTTGATAACTCTTCTCTCGAATACACTATATTCGATAACTCTACTTCGAATGAGTGATATTCGGCAACTCTACTCGATTAACTCCACTTGGATAACTCTAACTGGTCAACTCTAACTGGTCAACTTTAACTGGTCAACTTTAACTGGTCAACTCTAACTGGTCAACTCTAACTGATCAACTCAAACTGGTTAACTCAAATGGTTAACTCTAACTGGTTAACTCAAATGGTTTACCCTAACTTGATTTACTTGTCTCGATTAACTGAACTAATCCACTTAGTTTAACTTAGCTAATTCACGTTGATTAACTCTAACCGATTCACTTAGTTCAACTCAACTAATTTACTTCGATTAACCACTTAGTTAACTTAACTACTTCACTTCGATTAACCACTTAGTTTAACTTAACTAATTCACATCGATTAATCCTTTAGTTTAACTTAACTAATTCACATCGATTAATCATTTAGTTTAACTTAACAAATCCACTTTGATTCACCGCTTAGTTTAACTTAACTAATTTACTTTGGTTAACTTAACCAATTACTTTGATTTACTCGACTAACTCGCTTTGGTTAACCTAACCAATTACTTTGTTTAACTCGACTAACCTGCTTTGGTCAACCTAACCAATTACTTTGTTTAATCCTTTATACTCGACTAACAAATATTTCTCCTTTATACTTGATTAACCAATATTTTCCTTCATACTCAAAATCCCCTTTTCTTTATAACATAACCCATCGATTTTATATAAATAAATTATTTTCAAATTATAGTTTGAAAATCTCTTTCCTATATCCTGGTATTTTCTTATGGTTTTTAACACATCATCTAACAACGATGAATATCGTCCAACCACACGTAATCACAACAGATTATATACATCACATTTAGATATCACAATACATAAATCACAGTAAAAATAACTGTTGAGGAATCCAGTTGGATTCCTCCAACCTGTTTCCCTGCACCACAGATGTTAGACAATACAACAACATCGATTTCACTTCACTGTGAAATATTCTGATAGCAGAATCAACATATGACTATTTAACGGTTTATATATATACGTAAATATATATATAAAATCTCTACTAACTGACTAGCAGTTCAATCAAACAGTCAACACACAGTCAAACAGTCAAACAGATAATATTTTAACAGTTCTAAGAATACAACGTGAAAATAAAACTGTTTAGAGTTTGTGAGATTTACTCACATTGGACTGTTATCGTTTAAAAACGATTAACTGTCTTTGATTTAAACGGACAATTTATTTTGCCATAAATTCATACGAGCTCGAATCCACTTCCAGTCAGCTTCATTGTGAAGCTCTCGTCCATACGGTCCCAACGCAACTTACGGTTTGTAAATCTGATATCGTATGACCGAATTATAAGACTTCCAAGTTAGTGTACGCTTATAAATAATAAACATGGATCAATTTAAACTAACGGGCTTTACCAAAAACCAACGGCCCATCCAACGTTTGAAAAGCCCAGCCCACGTTCTCCCTTTCTTCCCAAAATCAATCCTCACGCTGCAGTAAACAAAAACCGCACCATTTCTCATCGTTTCAATCCCAAACCGCACTTTCATTACTTGATGAAATCTCAAACTGAAACCAATGCTACACTTCTCGTTCAAAGCCCTTCCCCTTCATACCCTCAACACAGTATTCGACGTCTTCTTCCCACCATGGCCCTCGATGCCTGTAGCTAACGGAGCGACCCAAATTATGACCGGGATCCTCAATACTCCCACCACCGAAGCCAAATCCTCCTCCCAACCCGATTACGAACTCGGTTTCCTCAAACAATGGCTCCACACCTCAAGCGTTCGAACCCTAGCTGACGTCAAAGAAGAACCAATGAACAGAATCAAATCCGAACACCACAAAAACTGTATAGAATAGAAGAGCATCTCTCAGTGATCACTAATATATATCTAAGATGATTTATGGTATTTGATTTTCATTTTCTTTGAATGTTACTCTCTGCGTTTTGTTTTTGAAAGGCAGAATTTGGGGTTCGACTTACCTTATATGCTGATATGGTGGTTGGTAACATTTGTGGAGGAGAAAGGAGTACGTGTGTTTCTCTTTGGTCCACACAATTTAGGATAATATAGTTTATTTTATTCATTTTCTATTCGTCTTTTAGTCCTTAAAAATCCCTGCGACCACATACAATACCCAAAAATCACCAAACTGGACATGCACTTTTAGTTCGACATTACGGTCCCAACGAAACTGGTTTCGTCGAATTCCGACTCTGTATGCTTACACAGCGTATTTTTAACCGTCGAAATACTGTCTATTTTCCACTCTAAAAATCCGTACGGTCACATAGTGACTCTAAAAATCACGAAACTTCATATCTAACAATAATTTGACATTGCGGATCCAACAAAACTGGTTTCGTCGAATTCCGACTTCGTTTGCAAAAGTGGCTATTTTTAACGCTTTGAATGACTCATTTAAATATATAAATATATTTAAATAAATTAAATTAAATATAAATAAATTTATATTATCGTATATATTCACAGTGGAATATCATATGGCTCCAGGATAATTATATATTTCATATTCTAAGTCCAGGTTGAATCGATATTCAATTTACATTGAAAATCCCTTTTATAACGTATATAAAGCGTTACGAATTATATACGAATTCCATAGCGACTATTCTGAAATTTGATTTGGACGTACATCAAAATCTATACGACGAAATCCCGATTTTTCTCTTCCACTAGAAAGATATACTCCTCCAGCTCCACACGTTTCTTGTTTCACAGAAATCCGGCTTAAAACGAATCCTGTATATTCAGTTGAAGTTCAACTCGCCAAATAACGAACTGCCGCGTCGTTACGGGCTTGATTATAATTATTATTATAATTTATATGTTCAGCTATCGTTTATTTAATATATTCGTTATTTAAATAATTAAATAACTTAATTATTATACCTTACAAAACGCGCCATTACAGACTTCCCCCCTTAAAATAATTTCGTCCTCGAAATTGCTAAGCTAGGAAAATACTACCAACTTTACTAACTGGATTCAAATATCTTTTAGTTTACTTCTCAACTCCAGTTTCAACTCAACCATTTAATTTTCAATTAAATTATTAATTCATTTTGGCTAACTGAATTTCCATAAATCATGAGAATGTTCTAACGCCTGGAATTTTCGAAAAATTTCGCCATAACCTCCTTTGTATTGGTCAATATGACAAACCACCCCTCTCCTCTCTAGGCCTTCTCCAACCCAAAAGAAAATCAAACAGCCAAGCGGCTTGCCAATTCGGCTCATAAAATCCAAACTCATATATAATATAAACTTGTACCTTTTTGTCGGTCGTATCATTATATCCTTTTGATCTGTTATCACTTCTGCATATATCATGGTTATTCCACTCAGTTTATATCCTCAAACCAAATCATTCGCTTATACCCAAGCCGAATTCCATTCAAACTCCAATATCAAATTTCAAACTCTTAACCCTTCAACTCAATTCCAATCCAGATTATAATCAAATCCATTTCAGTTTTACTTAACTCCACGAGTTACATTTAAATTATAGAATTTAAATTCCTGGGTTTTTAAATCAATTCGAAATCATACTGCCAATTCAAAGCCTTTGAATTTCCTAAACAACTTGTTTTCTCAAAACAATTTGAAAACAAAATCCTTGGTAGTAATCCTCCACTTAGAAACTCGAAAATTACACCGATGATACTGCGCAGTCATCATCGGAATTATTTTCCAGCGACCCAAGTGATTTCAATACTATATTATTTTCAAAACCATTACTAAATACTTCCATTTTGAAAACGTTTCAAAATCTCCTAGGAACTTAAAATTTCCTTATTTTAAATTCCAAATTCTGATTTAAATTCATATTTAATTCAAACTATTTCATATATTACATTCATATGAATTCTGGTTGGTCATTTATAACCATTTCACCCTTTTATAATCTTATTCGATTATAATAACAACCAACACAATCAATATACTATAATAATTTCAAGATATATATTTCTTCTATAAACAAATATATTTTGGGAAAAATTATTTCATTTACCCTCTTTCAAAACATACCATGACGGTTCATCGTATTCGAGTGTTTAGTAACCCTTATCGATACAGTGGATCAACTGATCGACCAGAATTCATAAGCCACTCAACCAATAAATCTCCACAATATAAAACCATTTTATATTGAATAACAATTACGCGCTCATATATATACACTCAAACTCAATCTAGGATATTACTAATCCCATTTCTATCGAGTTATGCCACAGAGCCAAGGTAATCACTTAACTTAAGCTCTGATACCAACTGTAACGGCTGGAAATTTCCGACTCCTCGAGAGTCGGAAATTCCGAGACGTTAGTGAAAGAATTTAGAAGGTGAGAAAGAAAAGATAGAACTAATAGAATAGAAGAAGAAGAAGAACATCAGAATCATCAGAGTAACACGAATCTCACAGCGGAACGAATAACATATAATATATAACATAACTTTGAAGAAAACAGTTATATATATACAATAGCACTTATCAGAGTACAACACTTACAACACAGCGGAAATAACTATAGCTATCAAATCTTGCAGCCTCCTGCTCCAAGCTCTCCAAGTATATCTGTAAATCCCGACTACTTGACTGCCCGTACAAATTTAGGCACCCAAGAGTTTAGGGAAAACAACAAAGTAAACTCCGGGTCAGTCATGGGACTGGTATGAGTAAAATAGTTTAAACAGGTATAGGATATCTCATAAGACCACGCCGTGAATACGGAACGGGTTTTTCCCTTATGAGTATCTGAACAACTTTGACAAGCAATATCATTGTGATATTATAATAATGTCTAAGTACAAATAGGTATCAATCTAGCAGAAACGCTTGCATCTCACGTTCTACATACATAGTATAAAATCATAAACCGCAGGGCTCTTATCGGAGAATGGATTCCAACAGACAAGGTATGGGAGCACCTTCTGAATAGTGTACTCTAGAGGTGATACACTCAGGGTTCAACAAGAACGTCTTGCAACCCGGCCACACATGACCGCTCACTCATTTAGCTTGAGTGTCGCGAATATATTGCCACCACGGTTGTAGGCCATCAAACCGTCATCCGAAGATACAGAATCAAAAAGAAGTATAAATATGGATATTCCCTAGATCGGTGACAATACACCCTGCTTGGGAATGACCCAACTAGCCATGCTGCCTAGCCCAACTTTTGTTACTTCCTGGTGTGAGGCTAGAAGCTACGTCTATCTTCAGAACATCTGGTCACCATTCACTTTGAATGCCACATCGTCATACCCGCCAAATCACAAATTGACTTATTCAAAAATAACCCGGGTATACAGCTAAGAGAAACGAATTCCTCCGCCACCAAACGTGAATACGTTTGAACAGATCAACTTACGCGATCCATTTGGATATACTCTGTCAGACCTTCTTTCATATACGTTGTCCTGGGACTGGACAAACCGAAGGCACTATTCAGTATATCCATCTTAGTCACTGTTATCTAAGACTTATACAACAGCCCTTGCACTTTACTCCGTCTTCAATTTATCTTTGGCATATATTGCTCGTAACGCTTATGCCGATACAGAGTGGTTCTTTGGATAATAATCCAACCGGTCTCTCCATATTAACAACGTTAAAATGGTAAAAACTTTGATAGTCTGTGATTCAACTATCAAATGAAAACATGTCGGTGTACAAACAACGATCTTATTTCCAAATGGAAATTCGATCGATCAATCATCATATGTTCATATTTCCTTATTTCATATATTTAGAAAATATATGTTATTAATCATTGGAAAACATTTCCATAGCTTATTTTCACATCACTATTATTTCGCAACTATCAGTCCCTAACTGTAACTAGTATGAGAACAATTCTCTAAGTAACAATCCGGAAGGTCGAAACCAACATCATATCGTCACTTAGAAAACCGTTTAACTTACCCTCTCCAGTTAGTTTCTGAATTTGCTTAACTCTATTTCTTAAATTCTTATCATGAAACATTTCATTTTCTATGTTTAGAAAACATATCTGACTATATTTGGAAAACGTTTCCAAAACTCATTTACGGATTTCAAATGAACGTTGTATAAAACATCGTTACGCTTAATCCATTAATCGCTTATTACTTAACTATATTTCAAATCAACCTTTTCTATCGAACCACAACTATTCCTTTGTCAATTCTGAAGTCAATCAAGTTGGGGTATAATTACCTCTCAGACCTTAATTGAACAACGTCCTTTACTGTGAAATAGATGAAGCTCATCACTCACTTTTTACAATCATCTGTTTACGCAAATTCTCGGATTCAGGTTACGAATCTACTTCTTATATGGCAACGTTTGATTATAACTATAACGTTATAATTCCAACCCCTAAAATATCTAACCTAAATTATAAATTTATTTCTTAACTCGAATAATTTAACAGACACCTAATTTCTAAATCAATAACAAAATCTTGATTTAAACCCTGGAAAGTAAATAGTACTTTCCCGAATTCGCTATAATCGAATTCGACGTATAACTCTCTTTCGAGTAATCTCTATTTGATTAACTCTTCTTCGAATAACCTATATTCGATTATCTCTCTTCGAATAACTCATATTCGAAATCTCTCTCTTTCGAATAAACAATATTCGATCTCTTTCTTTCGAATATGCTATATTCGAAAATCTCCTTTCGATTACTAATCGATAACTACTTTCGATCAAACTAAAATCGATAACTCCTTTAACTCTATTCGAATAGCTAATATTCGACTAACTCCTTTGGATCGACTCATTTGATTAACTCCTTCGAATAACTAATTCGAATAACTTACCTTCGAATAACCCATATTCGATTTACTCTAACTCGATTAACTTAATTCTAATCGATTTACTCCATTTCGATTCCACTTAATTCAAATCGATTATCTTAACTCAAATTGATTAACTCCTTTCGAATAACTAAATTCGATTTAACTCTTCTCGAATAACTACATTCGATTAACTCAAATTGAATAACTCCTTTCGAATAACTAACTTCGATTTAACTCTTCTCGAATAACTACATTCGATTAACTCAAATTGAATAACTAATATTCAATTAACTCTTACGTGTTTAACTCTATTCAAATATCTAATTCGAATAACTCATTTCGAATAACTAAATTCGATTAACTCTTTTAACTTTACTCGAATAACAATATTCGATTAACACCTTCTTTCGAATAACTATATTCGATTAACTCTTCGACTAACTCCTTTGGATTAACTAACTTCGAATAACTCCTTTGGATTAACTCTTCGATTAACTCCTTCGGATTAACTAACTTCGAATAACTCCTTTGGATTAACTAACTACGAATAACTCCTTTGGATTAACTAACTTCGAACAACTCCTTTGGATTAACTAACTTTGAATAACTCCTTTGGATTAACTCTTCGACTAACTCCTTCGGATTAACTAACTTCGAATAACTCCTTTGGATTAACTAACTTCGAATAACTCCTTTGGATTAACTAACTTCGAATAACTCCTTTGGATTAACTAACTTCGAATAACTCCTTTGGATTAACTCTTCGATTAACTCCTTCGGATTTACTAACTTCGAATAACTCCTTTGGATTAACTAACTTTGAATAACTCCTTTGGATTAACTCTTCGACTAACTCCTTTGGATTAACTAACTTCGAATAACTCCTTTGGATTAACTAACTTCGAATAACTCCTTTGGATTAACTAACTTCGAATAACTCCTTTGGATTAACTAACTTCGAATAACTCCTTTGGATTAACTCTTCGATTAACTCCTTCGGATTTACTAACTTCGAATAACTCCTTTGGATTAACTAACTTCGAATAACCAATATTCGATAACTACTCTTCGAATAAATAATATTCGATAACTCTTCTCAAATGAATCACATTTGATTTCTCCACTTGAATAAACTATATTCGATAACTCTTCTCAAATGAATCACATTTGATTTCTCCACTTGAATAAACTATATTCGATAACTCTTCTCAAATGAATAACATTTGATTTCTCCACTCGAATAAACTATATTTGATAAGTCTTCTCTCGAATACACTATATTCGATAACTCTACTTCGAATGAGTGATATTCGGCAACTCTACTCGATTAACTCCACTTGGATAACTCTAACTGGTCAACTCTAACTGGTCAACTTTAACTGGTCAACTTTAACTGGTCAACTCTAACTGGTCAACTCTAACTGATCAACTCAAACTGGTTAACTCAAATGGTTAACTCTAACTGGTTAACTCAAATGGTTTACCCTAACTTGATTTACTTGTCTCGATTAACTGAACTAATCCACTTAGTTTAACTTAGCTAATTCACGTTGATTAACTCTAACCGATTCACTTAGTTCAACTCAACTAATTTACTTCGATTAACCACTTAGTTAACTTAACTACTTCACTTCGATTAACCACTTAGTTTAACTTAACTAATTCACATCGATTAATCCTTTAGTTTAACTTAACTAATTCACATCGATTAATCATTTAGTTTAACTTAACAAATCCACTTTGATTCACCGCTTAGTTTAACTTAACTAATTTACTTTGGTTAACTTAACCAATTACTTTGATTTACTCGACTAACTCGCTTTGGTTAACCTAACCAATTACTTTGTTTAACTCGACTAACCTGCTTTGGTCAACCTAACCAATTACTTTGTTTAATCCTTTATACTCGACTAACAAATATTTCTCCTTTATACTTGATTAACCAATATTTTCCTTCATACTCAAAATCCCCTTTTCTTTATAACATAACCCATCGATTTTATATAAATAAATTATTTTCAAATTATAGTTTGAAAATCTCTTTCCTATATCCTGGTATTTTCTTATGGTTTTTAACACATCATCTAACAACGATGAATATCGTCCAACCACACGTAATCACAACAGATTATATACATCACATTTAGATATCACAATACATAAATCACAGTAAAAATAACTGTTGAGGAATCCAGTTGGATTCCTCCAACCTGTTTCCCTGCACCACAGATGTTAGACAATACAACAACATCGATTTCACTTCACTGTGAAATATTCTGATAGCAGAATCAACATATGACTATTTAACGGTTTATATATATACGTAAATATATATATAAAATCTCTACTAACTGACTAGCAGTTCAATCAAACAGTCAACACACAGTCAAACAGTCAAACAGATAATATTTTAACAGTTCTAAGAATACAACGTGAAAATAAAACTGTTTAGAGTTTGTGAGATTTACTCACATTGGACTGTTATCGTTTAAAAACGATTAACTGTCTTTGATTTAAACGGACAATTTATTTTGCCATAAATTCATACGAGCTCGAATCCACTTCCAGTCAGCTTCATTGTGAAGCTCTCGTCCATACGGTCCCAACGCAACTTACGGTTTGTAAATCTGATATCGTATGACCGAATTATAAGACTTCCAAGTTAGTGTACGCTTATAAATAATAAACATGGATCAATTTAAACTAACGGGCTTTACCAAAAACCAACGGCCCATCCAACGTTTGAAAAGCCCAGCCCACGTTCTCCCTTTCTTCCCAAAATCAATCCTCACGCTGCAGTAAACAAAAACCGCACCATTTCTCATCGTTTCAATCCCAAACCGCACTTTCATTACTTGATGAAATCTCAAACTGAAACCAATGCTACACTTCTCGTTCAAAGCCCTTCCCCTTCATACCCTCAACACAGTATTCGACGTCTTCTTCCCACCATGGCCCTCGATGCCTGTAGCTAACGGAGCGACCCAAATTATGACCGGGATCCTCAATACTCCCACCACCGAAGCCAAATCCTCCTCCCAACCCGATTACGAACTCGGTTTCCTCAAACAATGGCTCCACACCTCAAGCGTTCGAACCCTAGCTGACGTCAAAGAAGAACCAATGAACAGAATCAAATCCGAACACCACAAAAACTGTATAGAATAGAAGAGCATCTCTCAGTGATCACTAATATATATCTAAGATGATTTATGGTATTTGATTTTCATTTTCTTTGAATGTTACTCTCTGCGTTTTGTTTTTGAAAGGCAGAATTTGGGGTTCGACTTACCTTATATGCTGATATGGTGGTTGGTAACATTTGTGGAGGAGAAAGGAGTACGTGTGTTTCTCTTTGGTCCACACAATTTAGGATAATATAGTTTATTTTATTCATTTTCTATTCGTCTTTTAGTCCTTAAAAATCCCTGCGACCACATACAATACCCAAAAATCACCAAACTGGACATGCACTTTTAGTTCGACATTACGGTCCCAACGAAACTGGTTTCGTCGAATTCCGACTCTGTATGCTTACACAGCGTATTTTTAACCGTCGAAATACTGTCTATTTTCCACTCTAAAAATCCGTACGGTCACATAGTGACTCTAAAAATCACGAAACTTCATATCTAACAATAATTTGACATTGCGGATCCAACAAAACTGGTTTCGTCGAATTCCGACTTCGTTTGCAAAAGTGGCTATTTTTAACGCTTTGAATGACTCATTTAAATATATAAATATATTTAAATAAATTAAATTAAATATAAATAAATTTATATTATCGTATATATTCACAGTGGAATATCATACGGCTCCAGGATAATTATATATTTCATATTCTAAGTCCAGGTTGAATCGATATTCAATTTACATTGAAAATCCCTTTTATAACGTATATAAAGCGTTACGAATTATATACGAATTCCATAGCGACTATTCTGAAATTTGATTTGGACGTACATCAAAATCTATACGACGAAATCCCGATTTTTCTCTTCCACTAGAAAGATATACTCCTCCAGCTCCACACGTTTCTTGTTTCACAGAAATCCGGCTTAAAACGAATCCTGTATATTCAGTTGAAGTTCAACTCGCCAAATAACGAACTGCCGCGTCGTTACGGGCTTGATTATAATTATTATTATAATTTATATGTTCAGCTATCGTTTATTTAATATATTCGTTATTTAAATAATTAAATAACTTAATTATTATACCTTACAAAACGCGCCATTACAGCTTGCTAGAGAGCATTAGGACATCTTTCTTGGGCAGCAAGAGATGGCATGAGCCTAAATAGAGGCCGCACAGACACTGCAGCACAGCTTGCAACAGATATACACCGCTCGGCAGTAGTTCGACCAGATGCAAGCAGATATGCGGGATATGCATCTAGAGGTTAGGGACATTATTAGGTGTCGGGAGGAGCACCTAGGTAGGGTGGAGGAGACCCTAGGTGGGTTAGATTCATTTATACGTGGTACTTTTGGGTAGGGACCCATACCTCCATTCTAGTGATTGATAGTTGCTTTTTGGACCACATGTCTTAGGACTTGACTATCATTGTTTGAATTCTGTATTAGAAAATATGTCCCAGAACTTATGCTTTAAATTTAACCCTCGTTGTAGTGATGTACTGTTTGTAAAGAAAACTTTACTTTTGGTAAGAAAGTTTCTGTTGAAATCACTATAATTATAATTAGGGTGCGTTTTTTACAGGTCCCTGTTATAGTTTCAAAATAGAAAAAAAAAACCGGTCATAAACTTATTGTAAATTAGGTCCCTATTTTCTGAAAATTCATCAAAAAAATATAAAAAATCATGTAAATTCGTATTTAAATAAAACATGTAAACGCTAAAAAATTCAGAACAAAAAATCATCAAACAAGGTGTCAAAAATAAAAAAAACAGAAAAAAAAACGAAATTTCCAGTTAAATGCATAATAGTATGCACATATATCATTTTCCTGCATACATCCGTGCTTATTTTTCACTACATTCATCTTCATTCATTTTTCTTCATGCAAATACGTGCATACATGTGTGCAAATATTTCAAATACTTGCACACATTTGTGCAGGTTTATTTTCAGATTTTAATCCGAACACAGCTTACGGAAAAGTTGCATACATATATGCAATTATCAGTAATAATTGCATAAATGTATGCAACTATTTTTTTCTTGATTTCCGTACAATCCTGACATTATTTCCAGATTTTAGAAATTTTTATTTTTTTATTTTTTATGAACGAAAGTACTTTTTTTTAAAAAAAATAAAAAAAGGCGGAAGTAATAAAATAGGGGGCGGGTTTAAAATTTTCAAAACTTTTTTTTTTATAAATTAGGTCCCTACTTTTAGCCAGTGTGTTATCCTATAAAAATGTTGCACACATGTGTGCATGTTTTCTGAGAAATTTGCACATTTGGATGCAAATAAAAATGAACTGAAATATTAACTTAAATCTATGCGCTGGAAGAACTGCAATAATTGCACATATGCATGCAATAAAATAAAAAACGTGCATAATATTATGCATTTAACTGCAGTTTTTTCTATTTTTTGTTGTTTTCTTCTTTCTGACATTATTTTTGTTGTTTTTTTAACTGAATTTTTTGTATAATGCATAATATATTTTATTACTAATTTACGAATTTTTTTTATTTTTTTAATTATTATTTTATAAGTTTTGAAAACAGGGACCTAATTTATATTAAGTTTATGACCGGATGTGAGCCTAATTAAGTTTCAAAATAGGGATGTGAGCCTAATATTCACTTATAATTAAACAACAAGCGTAACACTAATATTACAAGATAATGGTAGCAAACAAGGTTTCCTCAAGAGTATTGCAAGGAGAGAAGGTTCGGAAAATTTAAATTTTTCCAAAGTTAGAAATTTGAAAAGCTGGATGGTAGGATTTTGGATGCAAAAATTGGGTGAACTATGCTCTGCTTTGCTAGAGTGTGCGAAAAACTAGTTGAAAAAGGCAATTTTGGTTTCAAAAATATTGCATTCATGTCGAAATTACCAGTGTATTTAGGATGTGTACATCATATTTTCAAAAAGATTTTTCCAAGAAATTAGCATTCATATAGGAGGTACCGTTTAGGCATTCATTACACTCATATTTTTATGCATGTAACACGTTGCACAAGTGCACAAATGGTTGAAGAATTGGATGGACACCAATTGGTTGCTACTTATACGAGGAAGAACATTACTCCATCCTTATCAAATTTCGAGGACGAAATTCATGGTGGGGAGAATATAACACCCAGTATTTTTACATTAATAATAAAATGAAAATATAAAAGATTATGTTTTTAGAATTTGACCCCAAAACATTTACTAATGTGTTCGTGATAATTTTCTGATTCGTTTTGATATATGGCATGACCAAAATGGAGCACGTACGCTTAAGTTATCAATGAATTAAATAATCAGAAGATTGTATGTATATATACATATAGAATTGAAATTCAAACTTAACTATGGTTTATAATAGGAATAAAAAAATTAAGAGAAGCATAAAAAGTAAGTAAATAACGTCGTTAATCAAAACGTCAAATTCAGAAATCACGGCGTCGACAAAACTCGCCTGGACCCGAATGGGTCGACCAACATCTACATGGATCGACCTATGGATCAACCCAGGGGTCGACCCACCTATAGGTAGATCGACAGAGGGGTCGACCCGAGCAAGTCCAAATCTGATTTCTATGATGTCAAACTTTTGATATGTGCTGTTTAGATTTATTTGAGTAAATTCGATGGTTCAGACTTTCTTGTACACCTATAAATAGAGTAGCAGGCTTAGCTCTAAATTCGTATTTTTTGAGATGTTACCCAGACTCTGCCATTCTCTCCTTCCTCCAATTCTTTTCAGAAAATTAGTGGTTTTAGGAAATTCTGATTCAAAATTTGAGGATAAAGGAATGTAAATCTACAAATAGGTGTTCAGAATTCTGATCAACGTGAGGCAATTTCTTGAATCTGATTTATCAAGGCTTCTTTCCCTTTTCTTTTAGCCTTAGATTTGTACATCCGTGGTTGTTTTAATAATAGATTCAGTTAGGGATGCCACAGAACAACAAATCTTGATAAGATTCATGGATTGGAATGTTGTTAGGTGAGTGGACTTAAATTCTACCCTTTTAAATAATGGTATATTTACCATTTACGTTCCCGTTATTCTTAACATGTTAAATAACTATAAGTTGTGATAATTGCGGTATAATTCATTTTTAGTCATGTTAAGGTTATTAATATTGTATAGATATATTCTATGAATATGTTAATTGGATAAAAATTACTATAACAATAAATTTGTGAGAATTACAGTAAGAATGAACATGTTACAGAGTATACTGTTAATGACAAATTGGATATCATGAATCAAATTACAGTGAAATTGGGAATAATTATGGTAATTGAGATTAATTCTGCGTAGAATATGTTGATAATATTTTAGTTGTATAAAGTCTGTTTCCATTAATCATCTGTCTGGATTGGGAATTACTGTAAACACTGTAATTATGGAATTTACACTAAACATGAATATTTTCTTAAGAGTATTAATATGTCAAAAGGTTGTAAATAGAATTTTAGTAAAATTTAGGAATAAGGGAGAAGAATAAATATGCCTAATTTGCATATAAAATTTACAGTAATTAGGAAATTGTAGATAACCGCACTGAGACACGAGGTTAAGTTCAACTTATGGTAGAAGCCTGCCCGGAACCGCCCGACAAATCCAACATCCACAAGTGGTCAACTTAATGTGAGAGGTATGATGCCTAAACATATATTAAAAGTATATGTATACAATAGGTAATGAATAAATAAGTAAATAAATGGCACGTGAGAAAATATACAAGTCGGTAAAGAAATGGAAGTTACAACAATAAAAGTTTGGTTAAAAAGGGAAAATATGATGAACGGGGAATATAACCTATTATAATTAATTACATTAATGAGAAAGCAATATAATAGGTAGGCTTGTCCTATGAACAAGTATAATTATAACATGAGTTATAATGAATAAAAATGGAACTTATTAACAAACCTTAGTTAAGAGAACTAAGTTAATAAGTAAACAACAACAAGTTGTAATAGCAGTGTAAGATGAGGTTATGATTAAATAAGAAAGAAGGAGGTAGACTTATGGAATAAAATAAGTTATATTTATTCATATATTTATTAGGTAACATGTTAATAGGAATCATATGGTTTGGAATAATATACACTTAATTATATATTAAGTAGAACATGTTATTGGAACTTGAAAACTTGTAATTGAGAGTAAATGACTTGGTAATAAAAAGGGTTGTATATTACTTTCGTTAATTACAATCTGAGTAAAGGGATGTAGATTAATGTTGTAAAATCAAGCGCAATTAAAAGATTAGACATAGGGTCTAATAACACATTAACATGAGGTGCTTGGACCAGTCCGCATGAATATGGTGAAGAACACAATGAGGTAGATCATCGGGGTGTCTAGAGACACGAGAGGAACACGTCCACTTGATTACTAAGCTCGACATGCAACTTGATTTCTTAGTGAGACTGGAGGTAAGCACACGACTTCTAAAAGACGTGGTGGGGTACTCCATTGTGGTCCTCGATGCGGTACACGCTCAGGATGTACTCATAGAGGTAGGCGTCTGCGCGATACCACCCAAGCGGGTATGTGACACCCCACGTCCGTTAGTGTCACTCACAAAGGGAATGCATTAAGTTTCGTGAAGCGTTATAGGTAAACAGAAACAGAAATATTACAAGACAGATATAAAATGACAGCGAAATTAAAAACTTTATTAATCATAAAGCATCGTGATTCAAAAGCATTACATGTATGAAATACACAAAAACCATTACATCATAAAAACTACTGTCTTGTATTTTAAAACAACAGAGTAAATAAAAGAAGCAAAATTCCCCAAATAAAATATAGCCAAAGTAATAAGGATAGGAGCTTGAGCCATACATCTAAGTAGCTCCAACCAAATGAAAGCAGAATCACGGTCAAACCTGAGTATTCCCACCCTGAGAACCTGGGGGGAATGGAAGAAAGAAGAGGAAACAAAAAGGGTCAGACATAAAGTCTGGCGAGTCTAGTTACTTTTAGCAAGTAAATAGGTAAAAGTAGCATGATAGACACATAAAGTAGATAGGAAAGATAACATCATATAAGGAAAGTATGACAAGGTAAATATGATGGAGAGTATATGCTTCTCTAATGATTACTCTGCACTAATACTGGTATAACCAGAATGATATGATCCCAACACTATCAAATGGTAGACTTAGGCGTACGTCAAAATGTATCCTAACTACGTCCCCAACTGATCGGCTCCCCAATCCGCGTAGATACCTTGTGCCAGCCCCACAGTAGGAGATATCACCACCTACAGTGGCAACCCCTCGTCTTTATAATGTGCACAACCATATCTATAGGTGCCACGGTCGTCTTATCCCCCTCTACCCGACCCATGCACGCACATGACCCGGTCGGTTTGCGCCGCCCACACCATCCTCCACGTTTGGATCTCTTACAATCAGCCCAATAAGTGTTCCCCAACTCCGACCTAGGACAGAGTACACGTTTTGATACTGTTATATGGGTTACTGACTGAAATGGGTCCCATACAATATGATACAAGCTCTCCCCCTTGTCTTGTATCCCCACTAGGATTTCCATCGGTTATGTATACCACTAGGTGTCTTTAACTACACAACCCTCTCATTTCTACAAGTTATGCTTACCCTAAAAAGGTGTCCTTAATTACATAACTTTAATATTTCCATCGGTTATGTATACCACTAGGTGTCTTTAATTACATAACTCTATCGGGTTAAGTTTGTGGACCTATATATAAATATTACCGACCCCCTCAATTTACTTAACCCACCCACTGTTCACCCAAATTTACTTAACCCCAATTTAAGTTTATATTTATACAATCTCTATGGATTTAACTAGGTTAAGTACTAAAGGTTTACTTCCATATTTTCATTTATGGTTACATTATGCTAGACCTCCCACATAAGCCTACCATTTTTGGATGTTGGACATGCCGGGCGGGTCCGGGCAGACTTATTCCACAAATCGGGCATAACCTCGTGTCTTAGCATGACTCGTATTTGTGCACCTAGACCTCCTACATCAGATTCACCACTTGTGGTTGCTGGATATGTCGGGCAGGTCCGGGCAGACTTCCGCCACAATTGAAATCTAACCTCGTGTCTAGGCGCAATTACAGTTTCTAATTACCGTAATCCTAGGCATTTCATAATTATCCAATTTTTCATCTATGTCATTATAGGTTATAGGTTGCATGATCCTTTTTCCCCAATTATGTTCATAGTGGATTTTATGTCCAAATTCATATATATAGCCATTATTCAAGTTATTCCAAATCCCCTATTTACCTGTGCAGTTAAAGCGCTCAGCGGTTCTATAGCGGCGGAGGTGCAAAAAGGTGTAGCGGGGATATAGCGGAGGCACAAAAAGGTTCATTAGATGCAAAACCAAATATTTTAAAATTAAATAATCATTTTTCTCACATTGTATGTGAACAAGAAACTAGTAAATTAATCTTATATAACAAAATCACAGAATACCATAGTTATGCATGCTAAATTTAATGAGTGTAATTGATTGTTACAATACATTAGGAACTTATGCCTTAAATTTAGCCATTTTTGCGAACTATATTGAATTTTTTGAAAAGAGAACTAGTTAAATCAGGCTCTATAAAGCGGACGCTAAAAAGCCTTGATTTAGTGGATGCAACGGAAAAAATCGGGGCTAGAAGCGGATCTACTATTCATCAACGCTAAATTAAAATAGCGTAGCGGTTGAAGAGTGCTATGGGCTATAGCGGGGATATTGCGGGGCTTTAATTGCATAGCCATTTACCAATTATGCCCTATTTCCCAATTTACAAATTATGCCCAAATTCAATGTTTCTCCCCTCGTTCCCAAACTGTAACACCCCACACCCGCTATAGTCACTCACTAAGGGAATGCCATAGCATCGGTGGAGTATTTTTAGTGAGTATAGAACAGTAAAATTACAACAAGACAGATATAATGTAATACTTGAAAATTTTAAAACATCATCTCATAGCAGCGGAAAGTAAAACATGTTTGGTTACATCATAAAACCATAACAAGAGTCAAGTACAAAATATCCATCCTGAATAAAATAAGTACATAATCCCACTACTCATAGCAAATAGCCATAACAGAAAAGATAAGATAAGTTGAGCTCTACATCTACGGTCCAAGCTCCAAGAGATAGATAAAGCAAACCGATCAAAGCCCACTAGCACTAGGCCCAACCTGAGGACCTGAAGGAAAAAGATAAAAACAACGGGGGTCAGACATAAGCCTGAGTGAACCCTATCTCCTTAATAATACAATTATTAAAGTAATTAGGGTATGATATGAACTCGGTATGGTATCTTTGGGGATAATGACTACACTAAGTTGCCCACGAACACAGGACGAACTAAGATAACCGTAAAGACGCATCTACCCACCCAAGGATAATTACTAACTGCACCACACCAGTCATTCCTACTTAAAGGTTGATCCCTTCTAAGGACTTAGAAAATTTCCCCAGTAGTCTCGTGTACCCCTAGCCACTACATAGGTGTCGTCTGCCCCTATCTCCACTAGGTGTACTTAGTAATTCTTACCCAGTAGTTTCGTGTACCCCTACATAGGTGCCGTCTGCCACTATCTTTATTAGGTGTACCCACTACTCCCCATCGATCGGCTCCCTACCGTAGATACCCGTGCTGGTCCCACAGTGGGGTGTATCACTCCCCTAAAGTGGCTACCCAATACTATCAACGGTGCACGGCTTTATATCTACACGATGCAACAACGGCTTATCTACCAGCCCGGGCCCACACACGCATATGAAACCCGTTGGACTTGCGTTGCCACCGCTAACCCGTTTTGGCCTCTTATAATCAAGCCCAATATGCGTGTCCCGTCACTCGACATGGGTCGAACCCACAAAGATACGTTTGGGATATTGGTTGAAATGGGCCCCCACAAGCTACCCACCTAAGCTTGTCATATATCTAGTGTATCCCACTTAACCCTTTAATCATGTTTAATTACATGTTTCCACTTGGTTAAGTATTCTAATCGTATTTTCTATTGCCACCCAAGGCAACCCACTAGATTCCACATGCCACCCAAGGCAACCACAAAATTTCCACATGCCACCCAAGGCACCCACTTAACCCCTCATGTCCCACTACATGCTAATATGGTTAAGTGTTTCTTAATTAATTAAGACCGTGATCTCCCATAAAGACCTCCCACATTAGACTGGCTGTTATGACCGCCTGGTTAAGCCGGTAGAGTCCGGGCAGTCTTACGTCATAACAGAGCCTAACCTCGTGTCTTTACTTTAATCACGTATTTAATTTATGGCTAAGACCTCTCACATTGGGCTGACATTTGTAGCAACTGGTTAAGCCGGTCGGGTCCGGGCAGTTTTACACTACAAATGAGTCCAACCTCGTGTCTTAATCGATTAATTACACCTAATTAATCACCCCCATATTAATTATCCCTAATTAATATCAAGTTTTCCATAACATGGGTAGACCTAACTCAATAGGTAAATTCCCATGGGGTAGACCTAACTCAATAGGTAAATTCCCACTTATGGTAATTTATTTTTATGGTATGCTTAATCCTACCCATTTCAACATACTTTTAATTAACATATTAATTAACCCCATCGTTCCCCACGTAAATCGTCATTATGACATAACATAATAAAGGGAAGATTTACCACACATAACATGGGTTTAGCATATAACTTTATCATGGGTTAAGAGGATGTCAACTTGCATATATGAGCATGTATTAACCCAACTATATTCAACCCAAACTTGCATATTATCAAACATGTGTCTTACATAACATGTTGCATATGAACTTACATATCATCAAACATGTGATTTGCATAACATGTAGAACTTGCATTTTAGCATATACTTAACTTGCATAAGCACTCACATACTTGCATAAGCATTCATATACTTGCATAAGCTTGCATATCATGTTAAACTTGCATTTCAACATATACATAACTTGCATAAACATTCACATACTTGCATAGGCTTGCATATTATGTTAAACTTGCATTTCAACATATACATAACTTGCATAAACATTCATATACTTGCATAAGATGTTAAACATGCATATAAGCATATACATGACTTGCATAAACATTCACATACTTGCATAGGCTTGCATATTATGTTAAACTTGCATTTCAATATATACATAACTTGCATAAACATTCATATACTTGCATAAGATGTTAAACATGCATATAAGCATATACATGACTTGCATAAGTACTCACATACTTGCATAACATGTTTGCATAATGGATCCATATTCACTTAGTGTTTTGCATCATAAACATCATGAAACAACTTGCATAAAAATATCATGATTACATATTATGAAACTTGCATGACATAAGGCATATAACTTGCAAAACACATAATATTCACTACATCAAGCTTGCATAAATATATGGATCCACAAACATAGCCATACTTTATCACATCTTATCATAATCAATTCAATAATTGATTATTAAGGGGATAGAAGCTCACCAAAACAAGATTAGCAAGTTAAATGAAGCAAATCCCAATGATTAAGTAGAAGAAGATGTAGATTAGCTTGCAAACCCTCTTAGGATTTTTAGTGGAGGCTCTCCAATTTTCTAAGTGGTGGCATAATGGCCTTAGATCTATTTTTGGTAAGGATAAGGGGGGTATTAGGGTGTATATATAGATTAGTAAGATGTTTTAGGACCATAGGATATACCCTAGAACCAATCCTAGCCTTTAAAGCATGTCTTGGGGAAGAAGTCAAGTGTAGGAATCATTTAGGGCCCAAAAAAAACAGCCCAAAACTCATCCCGGGCCTCAAAACATGAGCAGTTTTCGTTTTTGATTTTTCGTGAAACTTTGACGGGCCATAACTTGGTCATACGGACTCCGATTTACGAAAACTCGGACTCTATTTCGCGTATTTTTCCGAGACGAACGCAATGGCACAGCCCGTTTCCCCTGATTCAGAATATTAAATTTAATTCTGCTCTGATTTATGTTATAACAAGTTATTTAACATACGGGGTGTTACATTCTCCCCTACTTAAAGGATTTCGTCCCCGAAATCTCTAAGTCAAGAAGAACGTATCCTACCAACCAAACAACCATCTACTCAACCATCAAACACTGGCATCCATTGTCCTTAAACAGTTTCTAATGATGTATGAGCATATGCAAAAAGTGTGTGTATATGTTCCCTATCTAATGTATGAACATATGCAAACCATGATAGTGCCATGCATCCATTATGTATGCGAGCGAACCCTATCGACACATACAATATCTACATGAGTGCACAATCATTCACCAAAATGCATCATCCATGTGATAACACAACCATTATACATCCATAAATATATCTTCCTACACACAATTTTATGCAATATGCAATATGAAGTGACTGAGCCGATCTAGTGCCTAGAGTGTGTGTATATGCATCCACGAGCAACCACTAGCAAACACTTGCATCCACTTGCATCCATCAACCATAACATGTCTCAAACACATGTTTCAACCATAGGTTTACCCTATCTAAAGGTCAAAGGTACTAACGAGAGGACATACCAAAGATAAGATAAGTACTAGTCAAGCGATAAAGGAGAAAGTAAGGACATACCCTCAAAAAGAAATGGGTATAATGAAAGCATCTTTGCTTCCGTCTCCCTAGTCGCGTTACTCTCATCTTCTCCCCATTGCACTTTGACTAGCTGAACCTCTCTGTTTCTCAACTTCCTAGTCTCTGACCCAAGGATGCGAGTAGGAGCTCGTCGAATAGTCGCATCACGCTCTACCTCCATATCCCTAAGCAAGCTTGGCTCTACCACCTCTGCGGTCTCATGCAAGCATTTCCTCAAATGGGACACATGGAATACATCATGAACACCACTAAGTCTGTCAGGCAACTCCACTCTATATGCCATCCGTCCAATCCTTTCCTTAATAGGAAACGGCCCAACAAACCTTGGTGCTAACTTCCCAACGGATCCGAAGCGAACAACATTTCTCAACGGAGATACCTTAACAAAAACCCTATCCCCAACCTCAAACTCAAGATCCGTCCTTCTCTTGTCCGCATAAGATTTTTGCCTATCCTGCGCTGCTTTCATCCTTCTTCGAATCAAGTCAATCTTCTCAGAAGTCTCCCTAACCATATCCGGCCCAAGCAAGATCTTGTCCGTAGATTCCCACCAACATGTAGGTGATCGACAAGGCCTTCCATAGAGAGCTTCGAAAGGAGCCATACCAATACTGGACTGAAAGCTGTTATTATATGCGAACTCCACCAATGGAAGATGCTCTTCCCATGTACCTCCAAAATCTAAGATACAAAGCCTCAAAAGGTCTTCTAGAACACGATTCACCCTCTCAGTCTGGCCATCTGTCTGAGGATGATATGCGGTGCTCAGACACAATTGAGTCCCTACTGCTTCTTGCAAACTTCTCCAGAACTCGCTAGTGAAGATAGGATCTCGATCACTAACTATGCTAGAGGGTACCCCATGCAATCGAACTATTTCTCGAAGATATACAGAAGCTAGCCATGGAGCGGTCCTCTTGCTCTTCACAGGTATGAAATGGGCGCTCTTAGTAAGTCTATCTACCACCACCCAAATTCCTGTATTACCCTTCCTCGACCTGGGCAACCCGTCAATAAAATCCATCGAGACGCTATCCCACTTCCATTGCGGAACCTCCAATGGGTGAAGCAACCCACCTGGTTTCTTTTGCTCCGCCTTTACTTGTTGGCACACCAAGCATCGAGCGACATACTCGGCCACATCTTTCTTCATACCGGCCCAGAAGAAAACCCTCTTCATGTCTCGGTACATCTTGTCCCCACCGGGATGAATGGTCATCCTAGAACGGTGTGCGTCATCAAGAATAGCCTTCCTCAAACCCTCGTCTTGCGGTACACAAAGTCTACCGTCTCTGCGCAAGCACCCCCTATCGTCTAGGGTGTACCTACTCAAATGGCTGGACGACTCCCCCCTTATGAGCTTTTCTACTAACTCAACCAACTGTGGGTCGCCCCTCTGTGCTTCTCCAACCCGCCCCAAAAGAGTAGGTCTAACTTCCAAAGAAGCTAGCAAACCGGGTACATAGTCAGTGGAAGGTCTGAAATCAAACATCGAGATAAATTCCAAGCTTCGTCGTTCCACGAACAATGGACTCAAGGACAACCTCTTCCTGCTCAAGGCGTCCGCCACCACGTTACCCTTGCCAGGGGTATACGCTATCTCGAAATCATAGGATGCTAAGAACTCCATCCACCTTTGCTGTCTTAAATTTAAATCCTTCTGAGAGAATAAGTACTTCAATGATTTATGGTCAGTGAACAACTCGAATCTCTCACCAAGAAGATAATGACGCCAAATCTTAAGCGCAAAAACGATAGCGGCCAACTCTAGGTCATGGACAGGGTAATTTTTCTCATGCGCCCTCAACTGCCTCCCACCATAGGCTATTACCCTTCCCTCTTGCATCAAGACTGCGCCTAGTCCTGTCCCACAAGCATCAGTATAAACAACGAACGGCTTACTCCCATCTGGCAGCACTAAAACTGGAGCAGTGGTTAAAGCTCTCTTTAACCGTCGGAATGCATCCTCACAATCCACATCCCATGTGAAAACCTGATTCTTCTTTGTCAAGCGAGTTAATGGGGCTGATATCTTCGCGAAGTCTTTAATAAACTTCCTATAATAACCCGCCAACCCCAAGAAACTTCTTACTTCGGTAGCATTCTTCGGAACCTTCCAATCCTGAATTGATACTACCTTCGCGGGATCCACAGCTATCCCTTCCTTGGAGACCACATGCCCCAAGAACCGCACTTCCCTCCTCCAGAAGTGACATTTAGAGAATTTAGCCTTAAGGCTATGTGCTCGAAGAGTCTTCAACACTTCCCCAAGATGTAGGGCATGCTCTTCTTCACTCTTAGAAAATACTAAGATATCATCCACAAAGACCACCACGAATTTATTAAGGAACTCCCTGAACACCCTACTCATCAAATCAACAAAGTATGCAGGGGCGTTCGTCAACCCAAATGGCATCACTAGCCACTCATAGAAACCATCCGGAGTCCTAAAGGCAGTCTTGTCTATGCTATCCTCAGCCACCCTTAACTGATGAAACCCCGTGGCCAAGTCCAACTGAGAAAATACTGAAGCGCCAACCAACTGATCGAAAAGATCATCTATCCTCGGCAATGGGTGTCTATTCTTCTTTGTGAGCTTGTTGAGTTCTCTATAGTCTACACAAAGTCTGAGGGACCCATCCGCCTTCGTAGCAAATACTACTGGAGCACCCCACTCCGATATGCTTCGTCTTATGAACCCCTTCTCAAGCAACTCCCCTATTTGCTTATGGAGTTCCCTCCTCTCACGAGGAGCCATGTGGCGCACTGGTAAAGATACCGGTTTAGCATTATCCACCAAATATATTCGGAAGTCAATCTCCCGCTTCGGAGGTAAGCCCTTCACCTCCTCAAACACATCCGGATATTCCCGGACCACTCTAATAGATTGCAAACTCTCGACCGAAGCGTCAAGCGATTCAAGATAACTTAGCATAACAGAGTCCATGGGATTACAAGAAATCTCGAGAGTGTTACCCAAGCGGGTCATCAGCCTAACAACTCTCCTTTCGCAATCAAGAACGGCACCATTACTGGATAACCAGTCCATGCCCAAAATCAACCCATAGCCCGTGAAGCCCAATACAAAAGCATCACATCTAAACTCAATGCTAAGTATAGAAATCTTCAAACCCAAACATATCATGGACAAATAAGTGGAGCCCCCAATTGGGTTTGAAACAACCAAGGGATCATCTACCAGACTGGTGTCTAAGTGCAGTAACTCAACTAATGATGATGAAATAAACGAATGCGATGCGCCTGAATCAAACAATGTACGGACAGGATGGTCAAATAGAAAAACCAGACTTTCAACGGAAATAGTTCTACCTCTCTCCTGAATCGGTGGAACCGCGAGAGCCTGTACTTGCCCCCTAGCCTGACCCGGTGCCATAAGAGCTTGCACCTGTCCTCCTGAGGTAGATCCCGTCCTTTGCCCCTTCTTAGGGCAATCCTTCACTAAGTGCCCTGCTTCGCCACAGTGGAAGCAGCCGGTCTTCTTCTTCTTGCGACAATCCTTGCTTAGGTGGTCAGGTGTCCCACAATTGAAACACTTCTTCTTCTTGCCCTTGCCACCGTTGCCTTTCCCACCTTTGCTTTGCTGTTGTTGAGGTCTCTTTTGATCTCCCTTCTTCTCGGGTGCCTTATTAGCATTAGGACCCTTCTCTTCCTCATACATGAGTGCCATGTCAACTAGCTTCTCAAAGGTGGCCCCCATAGGGATGTGAGTCATAGCCAACCCATGCATAGGCTCATTCAAGCCTTTCACGAACCTCAAAGCCTTCTTCTCCGGTGTATTCACCATATCTAGGCCAAACCTTGCCAATTGATTAAACTTATTGACATATTCCTTCACCGAAAGATTCCCTTGCTTCAGAGTCAAGAATCTTTCCATATACAAGTTTTCCTCCGCCCTTGAGAGAAACTTTGCCACAAATCTTTGCCTAAAATCCGTCCAAGAGTCAACGGGGCGTTCTCCATTAGTGACCTCCCACCAGAATGAGGCCTCCCCCTTCATTAACCAAGCAGCCAACTTGACTTTCTTCCCTTCTTCCATCTCAAAGATATCTATCAACTCTTCCACCTCTTTAAGCCAATCTCTAGCCTCCACAAAGGTTTCAGATCCTTGAAAAGGTTTCCCTCCCATAGCTTTAAATTCCTTGCAAGTCTTAGCAAAAGTATCCGTGCGAGAAGGAGGGGGAGGAGGAAGATCGGGTGCTATGGTTGGTGGAGGAGCATTTGCTGGACCCGTAGTGGTGGCCCTAGCCTCCATCAATCTCCTATACCATACTGGTACCGTCACACCCTCTGGAAGATTAAGATTCTCGGTCATGCTGAAACGAAAAAGGAAAGATTCAAAACGGAGAATTCGAAGGATATAGATATGGCTATTGGGGATTATGCTTTTCTTTCAAAAACTCTTCTCTTAAAAGACAAGTTTTTGAAAATATCTTTTCCAAAAGATGTTTTTTTTTTTTAGAAAAATAGTTTTCTAAAAAAATTTTCTGTTCCGGTAACCTTAGCTCTGATACCACGTGTAACACCCCACACCCGCTATAGTCACTCACTAAGGGAATGCCATAGCATCGGTGGAGTATTTTTAGTGAGTATAGAACAGTAAAATTACAACAAGACAGATATAATGTAATACTTGAAAATTTTAAAACATCATCTCATAGCAGCGGAAAGTAAAACATGTTTGGTTACATCATAAAACCATAACAAGAGTCAAGTACAAAATATCCATCCTGAATAAAATAAGTACATAATCCCACTACTCATAGCAAATAGCCATAACAGAAAAGATAAGATAAGCTGAGCTCTACATCTACGGTCCAAGCTCCAAGAGATAGATAAAGCAAACCGATCAAAGCCCACTAGCACTAGGCCCAACCTGAGGACCTGAAGGAAAAAGATAAAAACAACGGGGGTCAGACATAAGCCTGAGTGAACCCTATCTCCTTAATAATACAATTATTAAAGTAATTAGGGTATGATATGAACTCGGTATGGTATCTTTGGGGATAATGACTACACTAAGTTGCCCACGAACACAGGACGAACTAAGATAACCGTAAAGACGCATCTACCCACCCAAGGATAATTACTAACTGCACCACACCAGTCATTCCTACTTAAAGGTTGATCCCTTCTAAGGACTTAGAAAATTTCCCCAGTAGTCTCGTGTACCCCTAGCCACTACATAGGTGCCGTCTGCCCCTATCTCCACTAGGTGTACTTAGTAATTCTTACCCAGTAGTTTCGTGTACCCCTACATAGGTGCCGTCTGCCACTATCTTTATTAGGTGTACCCACTACTCCCCATCGATCGGCTCCCTACCGTAGATACCCGTGCTGGTCCCACAGTGGGGTGTATCACTCCCCTAAAGTGGCTACCCAATACTATCAACGGTGCACGGCTTTATATCTACACGATGCAACAACGGCTTATCTACCAGCCCGGGCCCACACACGCATATGAAACCCGTTGGACTTGCGTTGCCACCGCTAACCCGTTTTGGCCTCTTATAATCAAGCCCAATATGCGTGTCCCGTCACTCGACATGGGTCGAGCCCACAAAGATACGTTTGGGATATTGGTTGAAATGGGCCCCCACAAGCTACCCACCTAAGCTTGTCATATATCTAGTGTATCCCACTTAACCCTTTAATCATGTTTAATTACATGTTTCCACTTGGTTAAGTATTCTAATCGTATTTTCTATTGCCACCCAAGGCAACCCACTAGATTCCACATGCCACCCAAGGCAACCACAAAATTTCCACATGCCACCCAAGGCACCCACTTAACCCCTCATGTCCCACTACATGCTAATATGGTTAAGTGTTTCTTAATTAATTAAGACCGTGATCTCCCATAAAGACCTCCCACATTAGACTGGCTGTTATGACCGCCTGGTTAAGCCGGTAGAGTCCGGGCAGTCTTACGTCATAACAGAGCCTAACCTCGTGTCTTTACTTTAATCGCGTATTTAATTTATGGCTAAGACCTCTCACATTGGGCTGACATTTGTAGCAACTGGTTAAGCCGGTCGGGTCCGGGCAGTTTTACACTACAAATGAGTCCAACCTCGTGTCTTAGTCGATTAATTACACCTAATTAATCATCCCCATATTAATTATCCCTAATTAATATCAAGTTTTCCATAACATGGGTAGACCTAACTCAATAGGTAAATTCCCATGGGGTAGACCTAACTCAATAGGTAAATTCCCACTTATGGTAATTTATTTTTATGGTATGCTTAATCCTACCCATTTCAACATACTTTTAATTAACATATTAATTAACCCCATCGTTCCCCACGTAAATCGTCATTATGACATAACATAATAAAGGGAAGATTTACCACACATAACATGGGTTTAGCATATAACTTTATCATGGGTTAAGAGGATGTCAACTTGCATATATGAGCATGTATTAACCCAACTATATTCAACCCAAACTTGCATATTATCAAACACGTGTCTTACATAACATGTTGCATATGAACTTACATATCATCAAACATGTGATTTGCATAACATGTAGAACTTGCATTTTAGCATATACTTAACTTGCATAAGCACTCACATACTTGCATAAGCATTCATATACTTGCATAAGCTTGCATATCATGTTAAACTTGCATTTCAACATATACATAACTTGCATAAACATTCACATACTTGCATAGGCTTGCATATTATGTTAAACTTGCATTTCAACATATACATAACTTGCATAAACATTCATATACTTGCATAAGATGTTAAACATGCATATAAGCATATACATGACTTGCATAAACATTCACATACTTGCATAGGCTTGCATATTATGTTAAACTTGCATTTCAACATATACATAACTTGCATAAACATTCATATACTTGCATAAGATGTTAAACATGCATATAAGCATATACATGACTTGCATAAGTACTCACATACTTGCATAACATGTTTGCATAATGGATCCATATTCACTTAGTGTTTTGCATCATAAACATCATGAAACAACTTGCATAAAAATATCATGATTACATATTATGAAACTTGCATGACATAAGGCATATAACTTGCAAAACACATAATATTCACTACATCAAGCTTGCATAAATATATGGATCCACAAACATAGCCATACTTTATCACATCTTATCATAATCAATTCAATAATTGATTATTAAGGGGATAGAAGCTCACCAAAACAAGATTAGCAAGTTAAATGAAGCAAATCCCAATGATTAAGTAGAAGAAGATGTAGATTAGCTAGCAAACCCTCTTAGGATTTTAGTGGAGGCTCTCCAATTTTCTAAGTGGTGGCATAATGGCCTTAGATCTATTTTTGGTAAGGATAAGGGGGGTATTAGGGTGTATATATAGATTAGTTAGATGTTTTAGGACCATAGGATATACCCTAGAACCAATCCTAGCCTTTAAAGCATGTCTTGGGGAAGAAGTCAAGTGTAGGAACCATTTAGGGCCCAAAAAAAAACAGCCCAAAACTCATCCCGGGCCTCAAAACATGAGCAGTTTTCGTTTTTGATTTTTCGTGAAACTTTGACGGGCCATAACTTGGTCATACGGACTCCGATTTACGAAAACTCGGACTCTATTTCGCGTATTTTTCCGAGACGAACGCAATGGCACAGCCCGTTTCCCCTGATTCAGAATATTAAATTTAATTCTGCTCTGATTTATGTTATAACAAGTTATTTAACATACGGGGTGTTACACAAACTAACGCATTCGCACAATTTAGCGGCATGCCTAGGCTCGAAGTAGCCCGGTTATATAAAATAAAAGGGAAAGAGTGATGGGAAGATGACAGGAATAATTATTCTAACAAAACTAACATAAGCATATGATGGCATGATGGTAAGATGGACATATAAGCACAGATCGATGAACTTGCGATAATAAAACAGGTTCTAACATAGTAGGGATGTCATAATAGGCATGATTAGATCTAAATAAGGATTTAGATGTCCAACTAATGATAGATCCAAATTAACATCAAACATAATAGGTACAAGATGATCTAAATAATAGGTTAGATCCACAATTAAAAATAGATCTGACATGATAAAGATTTAGATCTAGGTCATAGTTAATTCAGAATATCATAGGTTCATCAATTTCAATAGATATGATATGATAAAAGTTGAGATTCAAATTACAGTCATATCATGTTATACTTTTAGTTATTTAAATCTAAAATAACTTGAAACTCACAGTGTTCGGATCGAAAGAAATAGAAGAAGAAAAGCAGTTGATGAATCTCAGATCTACACCTGAATCTCTAAATTTGATTGTGGAAGAAGAAAGAGTTTTGATTCAGTCCAGGCACCAGCAACACTTAGGCCTCCATTGATTTTCAGTGTGAGAAAACCAAAAAATGAAGCCGTATATATAGCTGCCAGTCTCCAGAATTCGACTGCCACCTCAGCCCTAGGGGGGTCGACCCATGGGTCGACACCCCCCTTGAGGGCTCGACCCTGGGGTCGAAACCCCCATAAGGGGTCGACTCCCCTGGAGCGGGAAAATTGCCGCCTCTTTTTATTTTATTTTGAATGGTTTTAGATTTTCTGGATATTATATATATATAATCTTTCTACGCGTATACAAACTTCAAACCCTCATAACTTCTTCAGACGTTGTCCGTTTTACGGGAACCAAATGTCTATCTTAACCAGAATTTCGAGACAGACACAATGGAGCAGTCTAATTTGCTTGATTCTGAATATTAAATTAATTATTATTTAATTTATCCTCTTTTAATGTCGTTACAATTACGGGGTGTTACATTCTCCCCTACTCAAAGGATTTCGTCCCCGAAATCTTCAAGTTAAGAAGAATGTATATCCTACCATCCATCACCCATCTACTCATCCACCAATCACAGGCATCCAATGTCCTTAAAGACTTCTAATGCTTATATGAACATATGCAAAGGTGTGTGTATATGTCTTATTACTAATGCGAAGATCGGGCGGTCTACTGATTCAGTCGACCTTCTTAATGCAATGTATGTTTAGTGTCATGAATCCAACATATATGCAACAATCCAATTATAACACGTAAGTTCTATATGTGTGCACAAACATCCGTCCAAATGCAACATCCATATGATGGTACAACCATTTCCATACATTAAAAGAAAAGAAAAACGCACACACATCCATATGCAGTATGAGAGTGATTGAGTCGATCTAATGCCTGATGTGTGTGTATACGCATCCACGAGCAACCACTAGCAATCACTTGCATCCACTTGCATCCATTAAACATAACATGTCTCAAACACATGTTTACATCAATGGGATTCCTCCCTAAAGATCGAAGATTCCATCGATATGACATACTTAAATGATAGAAACAAGCATATATAAAAGCTTTGGAAAAGGAGTTAAGAACATACCCTTGAAAAGAAAAGGGTACGAAGCATGAATCTTGTCTTCGGTCTCCTAAGTCGCATCCTCTGGGTTATCTCCCCACTGAACTTTCACCAACTTGATTTCTTTATTGCGTAACTTCTTAACTTCCGGTCCATGAATACAGGAAGGAACTCGTCTGACTGTCGCCTCCCGTTCCACTTCTACTTCTTCCAATACACTTGGCTTAGCTACTTCCACGGTATCTTGTAAGCACTTCCGCAAATGAGAAACATGGAAAACATCATGAACGTCGAATAATCTCTTGGGTAGCTTTACTCTGTAGGCCATTTGGCCAATCCTTTCTGTTATGGGATATGGCCCTACAAATCTTGGAGCCAGTTTCCCTACGGATCCGAAGCGAAACACGTTCCTTAGAGGTGACTGAAACAACCCAAACTTCCCCGTAAAGGAAAGCCTGGATTGCTTTGAGAACACGACAAATCAAAACACAAATATAAGAACATTTCATTGCTTATTACAACAATTTACATCAGAGTACAAGAATATATAGAGTATGAACAAATAATATACGTTTGATAAATATCAGAGATTTAAATTACATTTAAATACATAGCAGCGGAAAAATATTACAAAACACAACTGAAGAAAATAAACGGAACAGAGCTTTTCGTATATAGCTCCAGCTGTAAACCACGATCCTGTAAGAATATATCTGCAAAACCAAAACTACTAGCTGCCCGTGTGGAAAATAAGGGCACCCAGAGTTTAGGATAAAACAATAAACTCCAGGTCAGTCATATGAATGGTGTGAGAAAATAAATAGTTTTTTATTTGATTTTGAAGTTGGGTAAATCAAGGGACCACTTCGTATAACACGGAACGGGTTTTAACCTCAAGAATACCAGTGCATAAACAAACAGCGCAATGCTAAAATAAAGAACAATGAAGCAATTATAAGACCCATGTCCCATCACATAATGCAACGCAAGCCGGAGGACAGGGTTTTACCTTATAATAGCCAAAAAATGCTTGGTACGTCAAATTTCATATTTTATTATTACTATAAGTGAAGAAAACAACTTCAAATATAAATGTATCAATCATAGACAACATGGGTACCGCATATCATGTCGCCATACTAGTTCTACAATTAAAACAGCAAAACGTCATATTGGAAGTTGGATTTCCATCTGTGAACCAAGGCAAGGGATCGTCCTTACCGCTTCGAGACAATCTAGCCCATGTCTCAGGCAAGCGCGCAGGCAAGCCTTGGATCGTCAGGGCCGAACACGAAGTGGATTAAAATGCCTGAACAATGTGTTTCCCCGCCCTATGGGGCGTAAACTGGTCATATCCCGACCAAACCATCCATCGGTCCCGTAGTGACCGATATAACCGAGGCGCCTTGTTTTCCATCATACACATAAGTAAAACGCCAGGACTTGCAAAACCCTGACACCACTCCTAGCTAGAAAGAAACGCATGTCCTCCCTGAAGTCCTCTCCCATTTCTGGTTCACACCGGGGTGCAAGGCTCGCGAATTAACACTACACAAAGCTATGTTATATTAAAGCTGTGCTTTGATCATCAACCACAAGACTCTACTTTTCAACAGAAGCCTTGATCATTTGCATCTCAACATGCCACACTATGCAACTGATGTCTATGAATCACACAGAATGAAATCCAATGTCAAACACACAGTCCATTTACAAGTTCGTTCTAGGTTTGAACGAAACCAGAGGCACCTTATTCCTCGTCCCATATGTCCAACACAGGATAGAGGCCCTCGCATATCCGTCAATCTCCAAGTACGTCTGGACGACTACCACTTATTACCTCATCTTGGGTGTACAACCTAATCAAGACATCAGTAATCATCCAAACAATGTGAAGACCTCCGGTCTTCAACCACCATCTTCATCTTCGACTTATCGTCAAATCAGTTATTCAAAATGGGATAAGCCCGGTCTTTTTGAATAACACGCGTATATAATAAACAAGTGCTATAAAAACACAACATACGCCTCATTCCAAATCCGAATATTCTTTTATTTAAATATTCATATCCTTTGGGAAAAGTTCCCATTAATTTTATCAAAGATAAATTCTTTAAATTTATTCTTTAATCTTCCTTTGGATATCAATTCAAAGCAAATTATGGTTTATCCAAACTAGTCGGATTAGCGAACCTTACCGAAGTAATCATTTGTTTAATTTCCCAATCCCACCCCATTCATCCCATAAAGCAAAACTGGTGATACTTCATATCTAACATCACGGTGTTATTGGTAAAGTTAATTACCATTTCACGTTCAAATCTAATTAAAGATTTAACTATCGCCTGGAGTAAAACTAGTGGAACTCCATCCTCGATCATTTCTTGAATTTGATAATTTTAGTTATCAAATTCACCTTTCAATCTAATTAAAGATTCATTATAACTCTAATTCATTTTTAATTTCCAAAAATCATTAGTTAATGATTTTCTTCAAAGTTAAGAAATTAATCTTATCTTTAATAGGGTTAAAGAACTAATGTCATTTAAAACACAGCTCACGATAAACCCAAAATCTCATTCCATTAACACTGGAATTTTCATGGAAAACAGATCGATATATATAATCGATATAAACTTCCATATCCAACTGATAATATAAATGGAATAACGGTAAAGCCTTTTAAATTCCATATATAGTAACAACCTTCCTCCACAGAATTTCACTTCGATTATAACCAAATCGAATTCCGAATTCCATTCAATTCCAATTTAATATGTTAATTTGGAAAACTTTACTTTGAAAAATCTCCTTTAAATCTTAACAAAAGATTAATAAATTTTGAATCACATTTCACTGTAAATCGGGTTAAAGAACGAATGTCAATAAAAACACAGTTCACGATAAACCCAATTCACATTCCATTTCAATATCCAATTAAATGTTAATTAATTGGTAATTCTTCTCTACATCTTAATTAAAAGATTTATTCTTTTCCCATGGGGTTTAAGAAAAGTGTTACTGAAGACCCCATCCCATCAGTCTCGAACCGTAAATTAGTAAGAGAACAATTCCCTAAGTATAAATCCCGAAGGCCAAAACCAACATCAGATCAATAACCAAGAAACCATTCAACTTAGCTAATCTCCAGTTAGTTTCTAATTTTCTTAACTCCGTTGGGTTTAAGAACAGTATTATTAAAAATACCATTCACGACAAACCCAAAATCCAATTTGATATTAAATACAAGGCTCTGAATAGAAATTATATCGGCTTATATTCAATATCCAATTCTGATATCAACAAATATCGTATTGGGAATAACGATATATATATATATATATCTTCCAAATTTCCATAACAATATCTGTATAATCATGGAATCCAATATCAAAATATCCCAAAGATAATTTCAATTCAAATCCATTCCAATTTATATATTGGAAATTCTGGTTATTATTTTAAAACCATTTCAAATCCAATTTATTTATTTAAAAATATTGGATTATAATTCTAGTTCATAACTAGTTCATTTCGATTAAAACATATTTTTTATCTTTTCAAATATGGAATTTTTCATCCCAATTCTTCTCAAATCATTTATTATTATTTTACACAAATTATCGATATTTTTAATAATTTTATCAAGGCCCGTACAGTCGATTTCCATTAACGGCCATCGAACTGCACTTACAGTGACCTTTTCCAAATTTGATTTGGACATAATTCCAAATCCAACCATTAGATTTCTAATTTCTTGTATTAGTTAGAAAGCTCTTTTCGATACAAACCCAAACGGTTCCGGTTTTAGGAGAATCCGACGGTCGGATCTCCCGTAATGCCCACTCGAAGTCAATGGTCGAAATTCATGAACTGCCGCCGCGCGGCGCGTCCTACTCAGGCCATTATATATATATATATATATACATATATATGTAATGTATTATATATATTTGATCGATTTCTATTTAAAAAGTATTTTATAAATCGTTTTAAATTCGTTTTCAAAACGATCTCAACTTCGTATTCAATTTCTAATCAAAATTGAATATTCCATATCATTAATGTATAAATGATAATATTTTCAAAACCTTAGATATTGAAATCACTTCCTTTTCGATATTCATTATAAAAATGAATAAAATCGGTATAAATATCATTCATTTCAAAATGGCGTTAATCTAATCAACACGCTTTATATATTTATATATATTCGTGTCCATTCCAAATCGTACATCAAAATCAAATTTTTGATCTTTTATTGAATATTATTTTAAAATATTCATTATTTTAAAATATTCGTTATTTTAACAAATTTATTCTTTCTGAACTGGAATCAGACACAGTCAATTACCATATAATGTTATTTATATGGATTTCATACAACATACGTATAGAACAACAATGATAAACAATCAACCATCATCCATAGTGCATTACACAACTGCATAAGCGTTAAATATAAATAATTAACGCTTAAAACAGTCTGTTAACCTATCGATAGACATACAACTAAATATTGGGATTAGTGTATGTCCAGTATCATCCCAATATCCATGTGGGGTTTTCAAACAACAAACACAGATTTTATTTGTGCAGTTGGGCGATGTGTAAAATATATCGTCCCAATCAGTATCCGATAAATGGGTGTACATAAACAAATCATCCGATTTGTTTATGAATATTTACTTTCATTTCATATACCTGTTAAAAATTATATTTTTAACTATAAATTTTTTATTTCAACACATGGATATTTTATACAGTCCATTTCACACCACAATCAATTTTCACAGCACAATCAAACAAACAAGTCGCATGTGGTCTGTGGACGACGGGTAATAGTTCATATGGGCAGTTATAAAATAAATAACTGCATAAAGAAAATTATAGTGAGGAGTTCTCACCTTGGGTTTCCACTCCGTCATTCTTTATGGGACGGTTTGGATTCCGTTTTGAATTCATTCCATTCCATCGCCATCTGTTTCACGCAGTTGATATTAAAAATCACATTTTTCATATCGCTACTACATATAAAAATCATACTTTATATAATTAAAAATTCTATCTTTATATAATTAAAAATCATGTCTTTATATTATCTAAAATCATGTCTTTATATTTTCTAAAATCATGTCTTCATATTTTCTAAAATCATGTCGTCATATTTTTAACATCGCTATCTTATAATAAAAAATCACATTTTTATTCCGTTCTATATATTTAAAAAATCATATTATATATTTTTTATTTCAATAATATATATATTTAAAAATCATATTTTTGAATTCAAACATTTATATATAAAACCCATATTTTTATTTAGCTACAAATATATAAAAATCACATATTATTATTTCAAACTATATATAAATAAACCCATATTTTTATTTCAAACATTATATTTTTAAATCTATGTTATTCGTATTTTTAAATCAATGTAATAAATTTTTTTCTTCAAAACAATGTATTTTTTATCTCTAAAAACAATTCCATATTTATATATTAAAAAAAAACCAATTCTAATCTCAGTTACAAAATAATGCTAATTTCAGTTTCAGATTAATGCTAATTTCAATTTCAGATTAATGCTAATTTCATTTTCAGATTTAAAACAATTTCAGTTCCAATAAAAATAAAAAAATAAAAAAGAGAGAAAGAGAAAGCTCACTATTTTCATGCTCCTGTAAACGTTGAACAAGGTTTGACCTTGAACCATCGTCGCCGCACCTTCAAAGGACCGCCGGCACGTGATCTAACTTCACCCCCTTGTCCGCCATTGCGAGCTACACCGCCCCCCAAAACCATGTGCAGCTCGCACATGCGTCGAGCCCCCAATTTTCTCTCGAACGCCGTCTATTTCAGGCGAGATTTCGGTCACCTGCACCAATTGTCGACCATCACCACCGTTGATTGTGTGTATCTCGACAAGAAGAAGGGATTTTCCTTTTAAAGCTTGTTGATTTGGTGAGCGAAAATCACGATCGAAGGTGAAGAAGGGATGGAGCGTTTCGATCGTCGTTTCTGAGAGGGAGGCGGGTTTAATTTCCACGTGGACCAGAATGAAGGAGTCCCTAGGGGGTCTTTTTTGACCAGATATAATAATATATTTTTATATTATTTAATTCGAAACATGGGATTTTTTTATATATGAACTCCAAATCAAACCCAACAGCAGTCGCCCTTAGCTAATTACCCCCATTCCGAATACAATGGGATATGTTTCGCAAGCCAATTCGACCGTTACAATCAGTTTCTCTTTAAATTAAAATATAAATCACTATATATTTAATTTAATTGTACATTTTAATTTACTGGGGCCACATACTGAATCTGAAAATTCCAGAAAAATTATTTTTAGCTCCGTATTGATGATACAGTCCTAATAAAACTAATTTCGTTAAATTTGAAAACCGTTTGATAAATGACCATTTTCTGTTCGATCAAATTCAAACTGAATTGGCCAAACACGTTTAAATTCACCGTGCTCACATATTGATCCCAAAAATTATGAAAATTAGAATCTAGCAACAATTTGACATTCCAGATCCAACAAAAGTGGTTTCGTCGAATATGGAGGTCCTTTTCAAAATTTCCATTTTTAAGGGCTATATTTCCATAGCGACTATTCTAAATTTTTCAATTGGGCATAACTTTTTATTCCCGCTATGAAATTTCAATTTCTCAAATTCGTTGGAAAGATATTTTCAAATAGATTCAAATATTTTTGGTTTCACAAAAATCCGGTTTATTTTGAACCCTGTACATTCATTTGAAATTTGAAATCGAATTTTCAAACTACCGTGCCATTTCCAATTCCTCTTATAATTAAAATAAATATTTATATTCTAACTTCGATTCAAATAAATATATACGTTATAATTCTATTCAATACAAATTTCTAGTTGTTATTATTTAAAATAAATCATTTTAAATATCTAAAATTCATTAAAATTGCCAAAATAAAAATTTTAAATTGGTTCTGATTTTCCGGGTTGTTACAATCTCCCCTACTTAAAATCTTTCGTCCTCGAAAAGGAACGGAGCTGAAAGTTGTTTTACTAATCAACTCAAATTTCAGTTTGGCTTTCATTCTTTAACTTTTCAGTTTCTAAGAATTTCTAATTTTCCCAAAAATTTGGCTAACACTCTAAATTTTCGAAAAATTTCGCCATAACCTCCTTTGTACAGGGAGCACCGGGAAAATCCCCAAACCGCCACACAGGCCCTCTCATCTCAAAACGAAAAAAAAGCCAATCGGCTCGTAAAATCATCCAAACCCAAGAAATATAGTAAACATGTACCTATTTGTCGGGCATACAATTTTATTCCTCTTCTCTAGCCTCTTTGTTGTGACCTGTTTAATATATATGCATGTACATGTATGCAATTTCAAACAATTTTCAATTCAGCTCAACATTCGAAACAATTTGGCTAAATTTACCTTTCATTCATGTAGTGGTTTTATTAGTTAACGAATAATCATACAACACAACCAACAATCAATTAGTTGATTAGCTTTTCTAACACATAACTTGAAATATATAGTCAAAAATCAGGTTTTTGAGGCCAAATCACAACAAATAATCTTATGTAAGTTTTGGTTCTCACACTAGTCAATTGGAAATATATAGACATCCCACTTTTGAAACTCGAACATAAATTCTGATGATGAGTACTCAATCATCATAATCATCTTCGGGCTACTAGAGTGTGATTCTATATCTACCTAGTATATTAAAACTTCGAATATACGTTCATGACACGTATATGCAAAATCTCATATACTCGATTGTCCAAATTCAATAAAAAATGAATACAAATACTTATAATTGGATTAAATTTTCAAAACAAGATTTGTTTTTACTTATATTTTAAAAACAACACTCTTCCAACTTGTGCTAGGATGTTACTGATCCTGTCTCTAACGAGTCATTCTCATTGGATATTACTAATCCAATTTCTGATGAATTTTTTCGTTTGGTTCTAAGGTGTCTTGTTCTCGAGCTATATAAACCAAAGCTCTAATACCAAAATGAAACGACCCGAACTTCCCCATAAAGGAAAGCCTAGATTTCATTGAGAACACGACAAATCAAAACACAAACAGAAGAACATTTCATTGCTTATTACAACAATTTACATCAGAGTACAAGAATATACAGAGTATGAACAAATAATATACATTTGATAAATATCACAGATTTAAATTACATTTAAATACATAGCAGCGGAAAAATAATACAAAACACAAATGAAGGAAATACACGGATACAGAGCTTTCCGTATATAGCTCCAGCCACTGTTTCAAATCTCGCAAATATCGCCCGAGATCTCCTCCGAGATCTCATTTTGGGCTCCTTCCGAAACGAAACAGCAAATATCACTCTAAATCTCCTTTCGAATATATCGCTAGAGATATTGCAATATCGAATGATATATCGACCGAGACGAAATACTGGAATATTGTCCAAGATCTTAGTTTTTTTGATTAAAATTTAAATTTGTGCCTGAACTGTAACTATAATTAAAAAACTCAAATCTAGCCATATCAATCTTTCGTTATTTTTCATTTTGCATGTTAAATGACTGTGTTGTATGTTCATATATGTTTTACAATGCTTATTATTTTCATATTCATCTTTTTACATACATGTTACTTATGAAACTATGTACTTTATGGTCTATTTATGCTGAATTTTTTAATGTTTTGGATCCTTTTAATGTTTCCTGTCTAACAATATTCCTGTTTTAAGCATGTTACGATTTAGAGTATGAATGATCTTTTGCAAAATAAAGAATAATAAAGTTATTTTGCATTTTAACTTTAAGTTACTATGTTTTTGATAGTATTCATAAAAATCAATTTGTTAAAATATCATTTTCAACATATCACGTACCCCGAGATTGTTCCGATATGAACTTTCAGACTCGAGAAGAAAATCCGAGACAAACTCCCGAGTTAGACTCATCTCGTCTGAGATCTCCCCGGATATGAGACCGAGTCTATAAAATTCCTAAGACGAAACGCGGTCAATATCCGAGATTTAAAACCTTGGCTACAACTGTAAACCAGGATCCTGTAAGAATAAATCTGCAAAACCAAAACTACTAGCTGCCCTTGCGGAAAATAAGGGCACCTAGAGTTTAGATTAAAACAATAAACTCCAGGTCAGTCATGTGACTGGTGTTAGAACTAAAACAGTTATTAATTTAATTTTAAAGTTGGGTAAATCAAGGGACCACGCCGTATAACACGGAACAGGTTTTAACCCGAAGAATACCAGTCCATAAATGTAGTGACCCGAAAATCCGGTCCAATTTGAGCTGATCAAATAACACAAGTCCAACCCCAAACTGCACTGGAAATCCAAGAAACTAATAGAAAGAAGATAGAGGGTGAGGATAAATAAGGTAGAACTAATAGAATAGAAGAAGAAGAACATCATTATCAGAGTAAACACGAATCTCACAGCGGAACGAATAAAAAATAACATAACTTTTGAAATACAAACAGTTATATATACAATAGCACTTATCAGAGTACAACACTTACAACAGTAGCGGAAATAATAATAGCTATAGAATCCTGAAGCCTCCTGCTCCAAGCTCTCCAAGTGTATCTGTAAATTCCCGACTACTTGACTGTCCGTACAAATTTAGGCACCCAAGAGTTTAGAGAAAACAAACAAATAAACTCCGGGCCAGTCATGGGATTGGTGTGAATAAAAACTCCAAACACTTGGTTAAATAACAGATATATCATAAGACCACGCCGTGCAAACGGAACGGGTTTTCCCTTAAGAAAATCCAACATCTTTGAAAAGCAATATCATTCTGATATTATAATAATGTCTAAATACAAATAGATATCAATCTAGCAGAAACGCTTTCATCTCACGTTCTACTATATAGTATACAAATCAAAATCGCAAGCACGTATTGGGTAATGGATTTCCAACTATGACAAGGTATGGAACCACCTTCCGATCAGTGTACTCTAGGAACGATACACTGGAGTTCAACAAGAACATCTTGTAACTCAGCCACACATGACCGACCACTCATTTTGCTTGAGTGTATCGAATGTATATCACCAACGGTTGGGATCAGCAACCGTTTTCCGTATATATATATATATATATATATATATATATATATATATATATATATATATATATATGAGACAGCATTGATAGATTAAAGAAGCAAATGAATATTCTCTAGATAGGTGATTATACACCCTACATCGGTGCGATCGACTTAGCCATGCTGCCTGCCCAATTTCTGTCATTTACCGACTGATGAGGCTTGAGGTTACGCTTTATCAACACCTCAGATTCACTTCGAATGCCACATTGTCAGATCCATCTAAATCACTTATTTGACGTCTACAACCATACATTACGTATCAGCTAAAAGAAGTTCCCTTCTCCGCTTCCACTCTTGGTACGGTTGAAGAAATCAATGTACGTGACCTTTCTGAAAATACTCTGTCAGACATTCATCCATACACGTCAACCAGGAACAGGATGAACCGAAGGTACTATTCAGTACATCCATCTTAGGCACTGTTATCTAAGACTTATACAATAGCCCTTGCACTTTACACCGTCTTCAATTATCTTTGGCATATATGATTCGCAACGCTTATGCCAATACAGAGTGGTTCTTTGGATAATAATCCAACCGGTCTCTCCATATTAAAAACGTTAAAATGGTCAAAAACTTCGATAGTCGATGAGTTAACTATCAAAGAAAAACTCGTGTGCAAACAACGATATTATTTCCAAATGGAAATTATATCAATCAATCATCATTCAACATTCATCTCTTTAGTTCATTACTTTACTTATCTCCTGTTTCCATATATTCAACATTTCTTATTCTCTAATTTTAGAAAATATACTTTATTAACAATGGAAAACATTTTCATTTCCTGTTTCCTATATTAGAAAACATTTCTGATTTCTTATTTGGAAAACATTTCCAAAGTTCCTTCATTGGATTTAAACTGATGTTTAAATAAACATCGCTATGCCAACTCAAACCATTTATTAAATTTACTTAACCATCATTCACTATCAACCTTACCATTCCTTTGTTAAGAAGGAAGTCAATCAAGTTGGGGTATAATTACCTCTCAGACCTTAACTGAACAACGTTATAACTTCGAAATAGTAACAGTTTATCTTTTAAACCTTTAACAACTTCTTTACGTAACTCTCGGATTCAATTTACGAATCCACTTCTTTATTGAAACATTGATTATAACGATAACGTTATAATCCCTACCTTCGCAATATCTAACTTCAATTATAACCTTTATTCTTTAATTCGACTAATTAAACCTAGCCCTAATTTATTAGTGTATACTCCTGATTTAAAAACCGAAAAGTAAATATTACTTTCCCGAATTCGATCTATTTGAATTCGACGTATAATTCTCTTTTGAGTAATCTCTATTTGATTAACTCTTCTTCGAATAACCTATATTCGATTATCTCTCTTCAAATAACTTATATTCGAAATCTCTCTCTTTCGAATAAACTATATTCAATTTCTTTCTTTCGAATACGATATATTCGATAATCTCCTTCCGATTAAACTAATCGATAACTCTTTTCCTTTATCTCTATTCGAATAAACTATATTCGACTAACTCTATTTAACTCCATTCGAATAACTACTATTCGATTAACTCCATTCAACTCTATTCGAATAACTACTATTCGATTAACTCTATTCAACTCTATTCGATTAACTCTATTCAACTCTATTCGAATAAACTATATTCGACTAACTCTATTTAACTCCATTCGAATAACTACTATTCGATTAACTTTATTCAACTCCGCTCGAATAACTACTATTCGATTAACTCTATTCAACTCCACTCGAATAACTACTATTCGATTAACTCCATTCGCTTGACTCTAGATCGCAGCGATCACAATGTTTACGCCTGATTCCCTCAGGAAACATCTGACCGTCGTAGGCTATTTACAGCCCTGCGAATTATGCTAGCAGTCGTGCTAAATGGCATCTCATTTGGATTAACCTTAACTGATTAACTCTAACTGGTTAACTCTAACTGATTAACTCTAACTGATTAACTCTAACTGATTAACTCTAACTGGTTAACTCTAACTGATTAACTCTACTGGTTAACTCTAACTGATTAACTCTAACTGATTAACTCTACTGGTTAACTCTAACTGATTAACTCTAACTGGTTAACTCTAACTGATTAACTCTAACTGGTTAACTCTATTTGACTAACTCGACTCGACTAACCCCTTTCGAATAACATATTCGATTAACCAATTTCGAATACCATATTCGATTAACTGAATTTGAATACCATATTCGATTAACTAACTTCGAATACCATATTCGATTAACCAACTTCGAATACCATATTCGATTAACTAACTTCGAATACCATATTCGATTTCTCCTTTATGATAACGTTTATCCATTTAAAAAGATCCCCTTTTTAACAACGTTTATTCATTTATAAAGATTCACTTTTTTTTTAGTAACGGTTCTTCACTTTATAAATGTTCATTTAATAACGTTTTCCTTTTTATAACGGTTTCCTTTTTATTAACACTATTTATTTTCTAAATATTTCCTTTTCAATTCTATTTGTAAATGGTTTTACAAATATTCATTTTTTTCTATTTTATTCTATTTGCAAATGGTTTGCAAATATTCCCTTTTCAAATTTATTCTTAAAAATATTCTAACTCCTTAAATTCCCAGGAAAATTCACCATAACCTTTGTATCGGGAGTATCGGAAAAATCCCCAAACCCGCCACACAGGCCTTTCCATTCAAAAAGAAAATGTTTTGAAATTATTTCCTTTTTAAATATCTCCTATTTATAAATATTCCAATTTATAAATATTTCTTATTTATAAATATTTCTATTTATAAATATCTCTTATTTATAAATATTCCATTTTTAAATATTTTATTTTCAATATCACTTTGAAAATCTCCTTATCAACATCCCGTATGTTGTGGTATTCAATCATATCAAATCACATTGATAAATATCGTCCCAACACATATGATCGACAACAGATTATATATCACATTATGTAACAGAATATATAAATCAAAACAGTATTATAAATATTGAGGAACCCAGTTTGGTCCCTCCAACCTGTTTCCCTGCATCCACAGATGTTACACAGTATAATCAACATCCATTACAGTTCAGTACGAATTATTCTAATAAACAGAATCAATATATATATATATTTATTTATATTTAACGGTTTATATATATATATATAATTTCAACTAACTGACTAGAAGTTCAATCAATCAACCAACCTACAGCAATCAACAGATGATTAACAGTTCTAAAAGTACATTATAAAAATATAACTGTTCAGAGTTGGTGAGTTTTACTCACTTTGGCAGTTCATCGTTAAAGAACGATAAACTTATTGTTTGATTTGAATCAAACCATTTATTTCGCCATAAATTCATATGAGCTCCAATCCACTTCCAGTCAGTTCCAGCGTGTAGCCACCTTCCATACGATCCCAATGGATCTGGTTTCGCTGAATTCTGACAACGTATGCTCGAGTTATACGTTATACAAGTTTAGACTTAAATTTAAATAGTTTAAATTAAATAAACTTTACTATTGGGCCTCACCCAATTAAACATAGCGGCCCATCATTGCTTAAAAGAAAACCCGACCGCACAGATATTTCCCTTTCTTCCTCTCTTCGATCAAAAACCGCAAACCCCAGCTACTCCATATTTCGAACCCATAAACTGACGTTGAACTCGGCAAACAGCGTACCCACGTGATATTGGCAGCGTCCCTTTCCATGATCTAGGCTTCACGTTCCACTGTATCTACCCATTCTGCATCTCCACACAAATGTCCAGACCCCCCCCCCCCACTTCATGGAAATGAAACACGTCCGTACTCTCTCCCTCTTCCTATTCACTTCAGCTCCTGTTCGCTCCTCCCTTCAACAAAGAAAAACTCGCATGCTTATTTACAACTCCTCAGTTCTCTCCTCCATATCACATACGTATCGCTCCATTTTCTCCTGAGCACTTTACCCCATTTAAACCTCCCACCGTCATCTCGAACTCCGGCCAAAAACTCCCCTATGCTTGCGCTGAAAGTGAGGATCGCGACAGAGAGTTTTCGTTGAACCAATATATACATATATGAGTACGAAGTCCCTCCCTAAACAAGATCATTCGATCTACAAATGAGTAAATTTTATTTTGTTTTTCTCCTTTGATTTTCTGTGTTTGGAAAAATAGTGGCGGCGGCCTTCTTTTGTGTTTGCTGAAGAACAAATCGGTTTTTAGGTCTTAAGATGTTGAGGGCGTTTACCTATAGGAGATAGAAGGAGATATTTTCACGGTATGTTCCTTTATTCCATTTTTCTCGTTGACGTTTTAGCTTGCCATGCTCACAAAATAATACCAAAAATCACGCCACTTGAAATCTAACAATAAATTGATATTCTGGATCCAATGGGATAGGTTTCGTCGAATTCCGACACCGTTTGCGAAAATCCCTTAGAAAATATCGATGAATAACACCGAGCAATAATTCCTAACAATTCTAGAAAAAATCCTAAAAATATGAGGCCTTGGCGTTTCACTAGACCTCTTCCTAAGGTTTCGTATGCAACTTGTTTCGTTAAATTCTGAGTTCGTTTGACTAGTTAACCATTCAGTTTAGTTTGTTTTAAGTTAAAAACATAGCGTACCCCACTATGAAATCTTCTGTTCACGTAGGGACAGTTATGGACAGAAACAAAAATACCATTTATATGAGTGATGTGCTCTAGTCCTAAAAATGTAATAATACCGGTAGATGAACTCATATTGTGAAACCCCGAAATGTCGATACAGGGTGTCAAATACTCCAAATAAAAAGTTGCTTATTAAATTAATTAAAAATTACAGTAAAATTCTAAAAATTAAATTATCGCTATTTCCCAAAAGGACCTTGTCTAAATTCAAACCCGATCTCTAGTTATATCGAATAAACCGTTATGGTCGATAAACGATTCTATAGCGACTATTCTAAAATTTGATTTGGACATATCTAAAAATCTACACGACGAAATCCTGATTTTTCTCTTCCACTAGAAAGATATACTCCACCAGCTCCACACGTTTCTTGTTTCACAGAAATCCGATTTAAAACGAACTCTGTATATTCAGCTGAAGTTCAAATCGCCAAATAGCGAACTGCAGCGCCATTTCAAGCTCTTTTATAAATATATTATAAACTATACGTTCAATTGTCATCGATTCAATATATTCGTTATTATAATTCAACTCCAAACTGAATTATAGCTTATATAAGATCCAGTTCACATCGTATTGTGAATTCTACTATTTCCGGCTATTCTGGAAATATAATATCCTATTATTTATATTAATTAAATATAAATATTATTTAATTCCAGTTATTGATATCGTTAAATCGATATTTAATAATTAAATTAGTTAATTATTCTCCTGCCAAATTACGGGTCATTACAATCTTTCCCCCTTAAAATAATTTCGTCCTCGAAATTGCTAAGGTAGAGGACGACCCTATCTACTGGTAAAAATTTATCTGTTTACCTCTTATCTCCGGTTTCAACTGAACCAATTAATATCGACTAAAATATTAATTTATTCCGACTAACTAAATTTTCAAAATTCTGAAAATTTTCTAACACCTTGACTTTTCGAAAAAAATTCGCCATAACCTCCTTTGTACAGCCCTATCGGTAAAACCACAACTCGCCTCTCTAGGCCTTCTTCAACCCAAAAGAAAATCAAACAGCCAAGCGGCTTGCCAATTCGGCTCATCAAAATCTCAAACTCATATCAAATATAAACTGGTACCTTTTTGTCGGGCATATCAAGTCTACCATTTCCATATGCGATCAACTCAGCATATACCAGTGTTATCTCAATCAAATTCCAATCAGTTCATATCCTCAAATCCAAATCGAATTTCATTCGAACCTCAATATCAAATTCCAGATTATTACTCATCAATTTGGTTCCATTCTAGATTATCTCTAATCCAATTCAATTTTATTTATCTTGGGTTTAAGTTAAATTTCAATTTATTCATTCATTTATACCATTTCAATCTATTTAACTTCATTAGTTAAATTTTAATTCCAGAACTCAAATTCCTATGTGAATTTCAAATCAATTTGAAATCATAATACCAATTCAAAACATTTGAATTTCTGAACAACTTGTTTTCTCAAAACAATTCAAAAACAAAACCTTTGATAGTAATCCGTCATTTAGAACTCGAAAATGAACACTGATGATGTCGCGATTCATCATCAGAATCTATTTTCCAGCTATCGAAGTGAGTTCAATACTATATCACCTTCAGTTTGAAAAACGTTTTCAAAATCTCCCAGGAACTTAAAATTTCCTTATTTTAATTCCAAATCTGATTTAAATTCAGATTTACTTCATCTTATTTCATATATTTTACTTATATGAATTCTGATTAGTTATTTATAACCATTTCACATTTTATAATCTTATTCAATTATAATAACAACCAACACAACCAATATACTATATCAAATATATTCGGGTAATTTTTTTTCCATTTACCCTCTTTTCAAAACATACTGTGTCGGTTCGTCGTATTCAAGTGTTTATAAAACTCCTACCGATACAGTGGATCAGACTTATCGTCCAGAATCCATAAGCCACTCAACCAATGAGTCTCCACAATATAAATCACTTTATATTAACTAACAAATACGCACTCATATATATACACTCAAATTCAGTCTAGGATATTACTAATCCCATCTCTACTGAATCACGCCACAGAGCCAAGGTAATAACTAAACCAATGCTCTGATACCAACTGTAGTGACCCGGAAATCCTGTCCAATTTGAGCTGACCAAATAACACAAGTCCAACCCCAAACTGCACTGGAAATCCAAGAAACTAATAGAAAGAAGATAGAGGGTGAGGATAGATAAGGTAGAACTAATAGAATAGAAGAAGAATAAGAACATCATCATCAGAGTAAACACGAATCTCACAGCGGAACGAATAAAATATAACATAACTTTTGAAATACAAACAGTTATATATACAATAGCACTTATCAGAGTACAACACTTGTAACAACAGCGGAAATAATAATAGCTATAGAATCCTGAAGCCTCCTGCTCCAAGCTCTCCAAGTGTATCTGTAAAATCCCGACTACTTGACTGCCCGTACAAATTTAGGCACCCAAGAGTTTAGGGAAAACAAACAAATAAACTCTGGGTCAGTCATGGGATTGGTGTGAATAAAAACTCCAAACACTTGGTTAAATAACGGATATATCATAAGACCACGCCGTGAAAACGGAACGGGTTTTCCCTTATGAAAATCCAACATCTTTGAAAAGCAATATCATTCTGATATTATAATAATGTCTAAATACAAATAGATATCAATCTAGCAGAAACGCTTTCATCTCACGTTCTACTATATAGTATACAAATCAAAATCGCAAGCACGTATTGGGTAATGGATTTCCAACTATGACAAGGTATGGAACCACCTTCCGATCAGTGTACTCTAGGAACGATACACTGGAGTTCAACAAGAACATCTTGTAACTCAGCCACACATGACCGACCACTCATTTTGCTTGAGTGTATCGAATGTATATCACCAACGGTTGGGATCAGCAACCGTTTCCCATATATATATATATATATATATATATATATATATATATATGAGACAACATTGATAGATTAAAGAAGCAAATGAATATTCTCTAGATAGGTGATTATACACCCTACTTCGGTGCGATCGACTTAGCCATGCTGCCTGACCGATTTCCGTCATTTATCGTCAGATGAGGCTTGAGGTTACGCTTTATCCACACCTCAGATTCACTTCGAATGCCACATTGTCAGATCCATCTAAATCACTTATTTGACGTCTACAACCATACATTACGTGTCAGCTAAAAGAAGTTCCCTTCTCCGCTTCCACTCTTGGTACGGTTGAAGAAATCAATGTACGTGACCTTTCTGAAAATACTCTGTCAGACATTCATCCATACACGTCATCCAGGAACAGGACGAACCGAAGGTACTATTCAGTACATCCATCTTAGGCACTGTTATCTAAGACTTATACAATAGCCCTTGCACTTTACACCGTCTTCAATTATCTTTGGCATATATGATTCGCAACGCTTATGCCAATACAGAGTGGTTCTTTGGATAATAATCCAACCGGTCTCTCCATATTAACAACGTTAAAATGGTCAAAAACTTCGATAGTCGATGAGTTAACTATCAAAGAAAAACTCGTGTGCAAACAACGATATTATTTCCAAATGGAAATTATATCAATCAATCATCATTCAACATTCATCTCTTTAGTTCATTACTTTACTTATCTCCTGTTTCCATATATTCAACATTTCTTATTTTCTAATTTTAGAAAATATACTTTATTAACAATGGAAAACATTTCCATTTCCTATATTAGAAAACATTTCTGATTTCTTATTTGGAAAACATTTCCAAAGTTCCTTCATTGGATTTAAACTGATGTTTAAATAAACATCGCTATGTCAACTCAAACCATTTATTAAATTTACTTAACCATCATTCACTATCAACCTTACCATTCCTTAGTTAAGAAGGAAGTCGATCAAGTTGGGGTATAATTACCTCTCAGACCTTAACTGAACAACGTTATAACTTCGAAATAGTAACAGTTTATCTTTTAAACCTTTAACAACTTCTTTACGTAACTCTCGGATTCAATTTACGAATCCACTTCTTTATTGAAACATTGATTATAACGATAACGTTATAATCCCTACCTTCGCAATATCTAACTTCAATTATAACCTTTATTCTTTAATTCGACTAATTAAACCTAGCCCTAATTTATTAGTGTGTACTCCTGATTTAAAAACCGAAAAGTAAATATTACTTTCCCGAATTCGATCTATTTGAATTCGACGTATAATTCTCTTCCGAGTAATCTCTATTTGATTAACTCTTCTTCGAATAACCTATATTCGATTATCTCTCTTCGAATAACTTATATTCGAAATCTCTCTCTTTCGAATAAACTATATTCAATCTCTTCTTTCGAATACGATATATTCGATAATCTCCTTCCGATTAAACTAATCGATAACTCTTTTCCTTTATCTCTATTCGAATAAACTATATTCGACTAACTCTATTTAACTCCATTCGAATAACTACTATTCGATTAACTCCATTCAACTCTATTCGAATAACTACTATTCGATTAACTCTATTCAACTCTATTCGATTAACTCTATTCAACTCTATTCGAATAAACTATATTCGACTAACTCTATTTAACTCCATTCGAATAACTACTATTCGATTAACTCTATTCAACTCCACTCGAATAACTACTATTCGATTAACTCTATTCAACTCCACTCGAATAACTACTATTCGATTAACTCCATTCGCTTGACTCTAGATCGCAGCGATCACAATGGTTACGCCTGATTCCCTCAGGAAACATCCGACTGTCATAGGCTATTTACAACCCTGCGAATTACGCTAGCAGTCGTGCTAAATGGCATCTCATTTGGATTAACCTTAACTGATTAACTCTAACTAGTTAACTCTAACTGATTAACTCTAACTGATTAACTCTAACTGATTAACTCTAACTGGTTAACTCTACCTGATTAACTCTAATGGTTAACTCTAACTGATTAACTCTAACTGATTAACTCTACTGGTTAACTCTAACTGATTAACTCTAACTGGTTAACTCTAACTGATTAACTCTAACTGGTTAACTCTATTTGACTAACTCGACTCGACTAACCCCTTTCGAATAACATATTCGATTAACCAATTTCGAATACCATATTCGATTAACTGACTTCGAATACCATATTCGATTAACTAACTTCGAATACCATATTCGATTAACCAACTTCGAATACCATATTCGATTAACTAACTTCGAATACCATAATCGATTTCTCCTTTTTGATAACGTTTATCCATTTAAAAAGATCCCCTTTTTAACAATGTTTATTCATTTATAAAGATGCACTTTTTTTTTAGTAACGGTTCTTCACTTTATAAATGTTCATTTAATAACGTTTTCCTTTTTATAACGGTTTCCTTTTTATTAACACTATTTATTTTCTAAATATTTCCTTTTCTATTCTATTTGTAAATGGTTTTACAAATATTCTTTTTTTTCTAGTTTATTCTATTTGCAAATGGTTTGCAAATATTCCCTTTTCAAATTTATTCTTAAAAATATTCTAACTCCTTAAATTCCCGGGAAAATTCACCATAATCTCCTTTGTATCGGGAGCATCGGGAAAATCCCCAAACCCGCCACACAGGCCTTTCCATTCAAAAAGAAAATGTTTTGAAATTATTTCCTTTTTAAATATCTCCTATTTATAAATATTCCAATTTATAAATATTTCTTATTTATAAATATTTCTATTTATAAATATCTCTTATTTATAAATATTCCATTTTTAAATATTTTATTTTCAATATCACTTTGAAAATCTCCTTATCAACATCCCGTATGTTATGGTATTCAATCATATCAAATCACGATGATAAATATCGTCCCAACACATATGATCGACAACAGATTATATATCACGTTATATAACAGAATATATAAATCAAAACAGTATTATAAATATTGAGGAACCCAGTTGGGTCCCTCCAACCTATTTCCCTGCATCCACAGATGTTACACAGTATAATCAACATCCATTACAGTTTAGTACGAATTATTCTAATAAACAGAATCAATATATATATATATATATTTAACGGTTTTATATATATATAATTTCAACTAACTAACTAGCAGTTCAATCAATCAACCAACCTATAGCAATCAACAGATGATTAACAGTTCTAAAAGTACATTATAAAAATATAACTGTTCAAAGTTGGTGAGTTTTACTCACTTTGGCAGTTCATCGTTAAAGAACGATAAACTTCTTGTTTGATTTGAGTCAAACCATTTATTTCGCCATAAATTCATATGAGCTCCAATCCACTTCCAGTCAGCTCTAGCGTGTAGCCACCTTCCATACGATCCCAATGGATCTGGTTTCGCTGAATTCTTACAACGTACGCTCGAGTTATACGTTATACAAGTTTAGACTTAAATTTAAATAGTTTAAATTAAATACACTTTACTATTGGGCCTCACCCAATTAAACATAGCGGCCCATCATCGCTTAAAAGAAAACCCGACCGCACAGATATTTCCCTTTCTTCCTCTCTTCGATCAAAAACCGCAAACCCCAGCTACTCCATATTTCGAACCCATAAACTGACGTTGAACTCGGCAAACAGCGTACCCACGTGATATTGGCAGCGTCCCTTTCCATGATCTGGGCTTCACGTTCCACTGTATCTACCCATTCTGCATCTCCACGCAAATGTCCAGAACCCCCCCCCCCCACTTCACGGAAATGAAACACGTCCGTACTCTCTCCCTCTTCCTATTCACTTCAGCTCCTGTTCGCTCCTCCCTTCCATAAAGAAAAACTCGCATGCTTATTTACAACTCCTCAGTTCTCTCCTCCATATCACATACGTATCGCTCCATTTTCTCCTGAGCACTTTACCCCATTTAAACCTCCCACCGTCACCTCGAACTCCGGCCAAAAACTCCCCCAGGCTTGCGCTGAAAGTGAGGGTCGCGACAGAGAGTTTTCGTTGAACCAATATATACATATATGAGTACGAAGTCCCTCCCTAAACAAGATCATTCGATCTACAAATGAGTAAATTTTATTTCGTTTTTCTCCTTTGATTTTCTGTGTTTGGAAAAATAGTGGCGGGGGCCTTCTTTTGTGTTTGCTGAAGAACAAATCGGTTTTTAGGTCTTAAGATGTTGAGGGCGTTTATTTATAGGAGATAGGAGGAGATATTTTCACGGTATATTCCTTTATTCCATTTTTCTCGTTGACGTTTTAGCTTGCCATGCTCACAAAATAATACCAAAAATCACGCCACTTGAAATCTAACAATAAATTGATATTCCGGATCCAATGGGACAGGTTTCGTCGAATTCCGACACCGTTTGCGAAAATCCCTTAGAAAATATTGATGAAAAACACCGAGCAATAATTCCTAACAATTCCAGAAAAAATCCTAAAAATATGAGGCCTTGACGTTTCACTAGACCTCTTCCTAAGGTTTCGTATGAAACTTGTTTCGTTAAATTCTAAGTTCGTTTGACCAGTTAACCATTCAGTTTAGTTTGTTTTAAGTTAAAAACATAGCGTACCCCACTATGAAATATTCTGTTCACGTAGGGACAGTTATGGACAGAAACAAAAATACCATTTAAATGAGTGATGTGCTCTGGTCCTAAAAATGTAATAATACCGGTAGATGAACTCATATTGTGAAACCCCGAAATGTCGATACAGGGTGTCAAATACTCCAAATAAAAAGTTGCTTATTAAATTAATTAAAAATTACAGTAAAATTCTAAAAATTAAATTATCGCTATTTCCCAAAAGGACCTTGTCTAAATTCAAACCCGATCTCTAGTTATATCGAATAAACCGTTACGGTCGATAAACGATTCTATAGCGACTATTCTAAAATTTGATTTGGACATATCTAAAAATGTACACGACGAAATCCTGATTTTTCTCTTCCACTAGAAAGATACACTCCACCAGCTCCACACGTTTCTTGTTTCACAGAAATCCGATTTAAAACGAACTCTGTACATTCAGTTGAAGTTCAAATCGCCAAATAGCGAACTGCAGCGCCATTTCGAGCTCTTTTATAAATATATTATAAACTATACGTTCAACTGTCGTCGATTCAATATATTCGTTATTATAATTCAACTCCAAACTGAATTATAGCTTATATAAGATCCAGTTCACATCGTATTGTGAATTCTACTATTTCCGGCTATTCTGGAAATATATTATCCTATTATTTATATTAATTAAATATAAATATTATTTAATTCTAGTTATTGATATCGTTAAATCGATATTTAATAATTAAATTAGTTAATTATTCTCCTGCCAAATTACGGGTCATTACAATAAACAAACAGCGCAATGCTAAAATAAAGAACAATGAAGCTATTATAACACCCAGGTCCCATCACACAATGCAACGCAAGCCGAAGGAGAGAGTTTTACCTTATAATAGCCAAATAATGCTTGGTACGTGAAATTTCATATTTTATTATTACTATAAGTGAAGAAAACAACTTCAAATATAAATGCATCAATCATAGACGGCATGGGTACCATATATCATGTCGCCATACTAGTTCTACAATTATAACCGCAAAATGTCGTATTGGAAATTGGATTTCCATCTGTGAACCAAGGCAAGGGATCGTCCTTACCACTTCGAAACAATCTAGCCCATGTCTTAGGCAAGCGCGCAGGCAAGCCTTGGATCGTCAGGGCCGGTCCACACGAAGTGGATTAAAATGCCTGAACAATGCGTTTCCCCGCCCTATGGGGCGTAAACTGGTCATATCCCGACCAAACCATCCATCGGTCCTGTAGTGATCGATATAACCGAGGCGCCTTGTTTTCCATCATCCACATAAGTAAAACGCCAGGGCTTGCAAAACCCTGACACCACTCCTAGCTAGAAAGAAACGCATGTCCTTCCTAAGGCCCTCTCCCGTTTCTGGTTCACACCGGGGTGCGAGGCTCAAACGCTACACAAAGCTATGTTATATTAAAGCTGTGTTATGATCATCAACCACAAGACTCTACTTTTAACAGAAGCTTTGATCATTTGCATCTCAGCATGCCACACTATGCAACTGATGTCTATCAATCACACAGAATGAAATCCAATGTCAGACACACAGTCCATTTACAAGTTTGTTCTGGGTCTGAATGAAACGGGAGGCACCTTATTCCTCGTCATGTATGTCCAACATAGGAGAGAGGCCCTCGCATATCCGTAGATCTCCAAGTACGTTTGGACGATCACCACTTATTACCTCGTCTTGGGTATACAGCCCAATCAAGACATCAGTAATCATCCAAACGATGTGAAGACCTCCGGTCTTCAACCACCGTCTTCATCTTCGACTTATCGTCGAATCAGTTATTCAGAATGGGATAAACCTGGTCTTTCTGAATAACTCGCGTATATAATAAACAAGTGCTATAAAAACACAACATACGCCTTATTCCAATTCTGAATATTCTTTTATTTAAATATTTGTATCCTTTGGGAAAAGTTCCCATTAATTTTATCAAAGTTAAAATTTCTAAATTTATTCTTTAATTTTCCTTTGGATATCAATTCAAACCAAATTATGGTTTATCCAAACTAGTTGGAATTAGCGAACCTTACCGAAGTGATCATTTGTTTAATTTCCCAATCCCACCCTATTCATCCCATGAAGCAAAATTGGTGATACTTCATATCTAACACCACGGTGTTATCGGTAAAGTTAATTACCATTTCACGTTCAAATCTAATTAAAGATTTAACTATCGCCTGGAGTAAAACTGGTGAAACTCCATCCTCGATCATTTCATGAATTTGATAATTTTAGTTATCAAATTCACCTTTCAATCTAATTAAAGATTCATTATAACTCTAATTCATTTTTAATTTCCAAAAATCATTAGTTAATGATTTTCTTCAAAGTTAAGAAATTAATCTTATCTGTAACTGGGTTAAAGAACTAATGTCATTTAAAACACAACTCACGATAAACCCAAAATCTCATTCCAATAAAACTGGAATTTTCATGGAAAACAGATTAATATATATAATCGATATAAACTTCCATATCAAAACGATAATATAAATGGAATAATGGCAAAGCCTTTTAAATTCCATATATAGTAACAGCCTTCCTCCACAGAAGTTCACTTCGATTATTACCAAATCAAATTCCATTCAATTCCAATTTAATATGTTAAATTGGAAAACTTTACTTTGGAAAATCTCCTTTAAATCTTAAAAAAAGATTTATAAATTCCAAATCGCATTTCACTGTAAATCGGGTTAAAGAACGAATGACGTTAAACACAGTTCACGATAAATCCAATTCACATTCCATTTCAATATCCAATTAAATGTTAATTAATTGGTAATTCTTCTCTACATCTTAATTAAAAGATTTATTCTTTTCACACGGGGTTTAAGAACAGTGTTACTGAAGACCCCATCCCATCAGTCTCGGACTGTAAATTAGTAAGAGAACAATTCCCTAAGTATTATTCCCGAAGGCCGAAACCAACATCAAATCAATACCTAGGAAACCATTCAACTTAACTAATCTCCAGTTACATTCTAATTTTCTTAACTCCATTAGGTTTAAGAACAGTATTATTAAAGATACCATTCATGAAAAATCCAATTTGATATCAAATCCAAGGCTCTGAATAGAAATTATATCAGCTTATATTCAATATCCAATTCTGATATCAACAAATATCTCGTATTGGAAATAACAATATATATATCTTCCAAATTTTCATAACAATATCTGTATAATCATGGAATCCAATATCGAAATATCCCGAAGATAATTTCGATTCAAATCCATTCCAATTTATATATTTGAAATTCTGGTTATTTTTTTAAAACCATTTCAAATCCAATTTATTTATTTAAAAATACTGGATTAATAATTCTAGTTTATAACTAGTTCATTTCGATAAAAACATATTTTTTTATCTTTTCAAATATGGAATTTTTCATCCTAGTTCTTCCCAAATCATTTATTATGATTTTACACAAATTATCGATATTTGTAATAATTTTATCAAGGCCCGTATACTCGATTTCCATAAACGACCATTGAACTACACTTACAGCGACCTTTTCCAAATTTGATTTGGACATAATTCCAAATTCAACCATTAGATTTCTAATTTCTTGTATTCGTTAGAAAGCTCTTTTCGATACGAACCCAACGATTCCGATTTTAGGAGAATCCGATGGTCGGATCTCCCGTAATGTCCATTCGAAGTTAATAGTCGAAATTCACGAATTGCCGCGGTGCGGCGCGTTCTATTTAGGCTATATATATATATATCATCGATTTCTATTTAAAACGTATTTTATAAATCGTTTTAAAATTCGTTTCCAAAACAATCTCAACTTCATATACAATTTCAAATCAAATTTGAATATTCCATATCATTAATATATAAATGATAATATTTTCAAAACCTTATATTTTGAAATCATTTCCTTTTCGATATTCATTATAAAAATGAATAAAATCGATATAAATATCGTTTACGTCAAAATGACATTAATCTAGTCAACACGACTTTATATATTTATATATATATTCGTGTCCATCCCAAATCGGACATCAAAATCAGATTTTGATCTTTTACTGAATATTATTTTAAAATATTCATTATTTTAAAATATTTTTCTTTTTGAACTGGAATCAGACATAGTCAATTACCATATAATGTTATTTATATGGATTTCATACAACACATGTATAAAACAACAATGATAAACAATCAACCATCGTCCAGAGTGCATTACACAACTGCATAAGCGTTAAATATAAATAATTAACGCTTACAACAGCCTATCAACCTACCGATTGACATACAACTAAATATTGGGATTAGTGTATGTCCAATATCATCCCAATACCCGTGTGGCATTTTCAAACAACAAACACAGATTTTATTTGTCCAATTGGGCGATGTGTGAAATATATCGTCCCAATCAGTATCTGATAAATGGGTGTACATAAACAAATCGTCCGATTTGTTTATGAATATTTACTTTCATGTCATATACCCGTTAAAAATTATATTTTTAACTATAAAATATTTATTTCAACACATGAATATTTTATACAGTCCATTTCATACCACAATCAATTTTCACAGCATAATCAAACAAACAAGTCATCCACGGTCTGTGGACGACGGGGAACAGTTCATATAGGTAGGGCTGCACACAACCCATAACCAACCCGACCCAACCCACCAATCCGACCCAACCCACATAAACCCGACTCAACCCAAAGTAGTTCGGATTGGATATGGGTTTCAATTTTTAACCCATACTATATATGGGTCGGGTGTAATTTTTCAATCAACCCAACTCTATATTAACCCAACCAAACCTCACTTTGAAAAAATAAAAAAAATCTTCACACTTCTGCTTTGATATGCACACTGAATTAATGAAATTTTATGCATTTCAGGTAGCCACTTTTCCATGTAGCTTGGCCTTGGTCTTCATACATTATTAACTTGCTTGTATTTAGTTGGATATGCTTAGGATATTTAGTTATATTGTGTGCCGAGTCTCTTGCGTGGTCTACTGGTGTGAGAAATTGGTTGGTTTTTCCATGAGGTATGTTTTTGCATAATTATTAAGTCAAAATTTATGTTATGGATTAATCGTGCATACAACCCAATCCAACCCTATTTAACCCGAACCAACCCATACTTCAACCAACCCAACCCTATATGAGGTTGGATGCGGGTTCAATTTTCATCAACCCAAACCAATACGGGTCGGATGAAGTATTTGGCTTGACCCGACCCAACCCAAACTTTGTGCAGCCCTACATATAGGCAGTTATAAAATAAATAACTGTATAAAGAAAATTATAGTGAGGAGTGCTCACCTTGGGTTTCCACTCCGTCATTCTTTATGGGATGGTTTGGATTCCGTTTTTATTTCACTTCGTTCCATCGCCATCTGTTTCACGTAGTTGAAATTAAAAATCACATTTTTCATATTGCTACTATATATGAAAATCATATTTTTATATAATTAAAAATCCCATCTTTATATAATTAAAAATCATGTCTTTAAATTATCTAAAATCATGTCTTTATATTTTCTATAATCATGTCTTTATATTTTCTAAAATCATGTCTTCATATTTTTAACATCGCTATCTTATAATAAAAAATCACATTTTTATTTCGTTCTGTATATTTAAAAAATCATATTATATTTATTTATTTATTTCAATACTATATATATTTAAAAAAATTATTTTTAAATTCAAACATTTATATATCAAACCCATATTTTTATTTAGCTACAAATATATAAAAATCACATATTATTATTTCAAACTATATATAAATAAACCCATATTTTTATTTCAAACATTATATTTTTAAATCTATGTTATTCGTATTTTTAAATCATTGTAATAAAAAATTTCTTTAAAACAATTTATTTTTTTATCTTTAAAAAAAATTCTATATTTATATATTATAAAAAACAATTCTAATCTCAGTTTCAAAATAATGCTAATTTCAGTTTCAGATTAATGCTAATTTCAGTTTCAGATTTAAAATAATCTCAGTTTCAATAAAAATAAAAATAAAAAAAGGGAGAAAGAGGAAGCTCATTATTTTCACGCACCTGTAAACTTGAACAAGGTTCGATCTTGAACCATCATCGCCGCACCTTCCAAGGACCGTCGACGCTGGATCTGACTTCACCCCCTTGTCCGCCATCGCGAACTACACCGCCCCCCAGAACAACGTGCAGCTCGCACATGCGTTGAGTCCCTAATTTTCTCTCGAACACTGCCTGTTTCAGGCGAGATTCCAGTCGCCTGCACCCTTTGTCGACCATCACCACCGTTGATTGTGTGTATCTCGACAAGACGAAGGGATTTTCCTTTTAAAGCTTGTTGATTTGGTGAGTGAAAATCACGATCGATGGTGAAGAAGGGAGGGAGCGTTTCGATCGTCGTTTCTGAGAGGGAGGCGGGTTTAATTTCCGTGTTGACCAGAATGAAGGAGTCCGTAGGTTTTTTTTGACCATATATAATAATATATTTTTATATTATTTAATTCGGAACACGGGATTTTTTTTACATATGAACTCCAAATCAAACCCAACAGCTGTCGCCCCGAGCTAATTACCCACATTCCGAACATAATGATTCGCAAGCCAATTCAGTCGTTACAATCAGTTTCTCTTTAAATTAAAATATAAATCACTATATATTTAATTTAATCGTACATTTTAATTTATCGGGGCCACATACTGAATCTGAAAATTCTAGAAAAATTATTTCTAGCTTCGTATTGGCTATACAGTCCTAACAAAACTAATTTCGTCAAATTTGAAGACCATTTGAAAAATGGCCATTTTCTGGTCGATCAAATTCAAACTGAATTGGTCAAATAGGTTTAAGTTCACCACGCTCACATATTGATGCCAAAAATTATGAAAATTGGAATCTAGCAATAATTTGACATTCCGGATCCAACAAAAGTGGTTTCGTCGAAAACGAGGTCATTCGCAGAATATCCATTTTTAAGGGCTATATTTCCATAGCGAGTGTTCTAAATTTTCAACTGGGCATAACTTTTTATTCCCGCTATGAAGTTTCAATTTTTCGGATTCATTGGCAAGATATTTTCAAATAGATTCATATATTTTTGGTTTCACTAAAATCCGGTTTATTTTGAGCCATGTACGTTCATTTGAAAATTGAAATCGAATTTTCAAACTAGGCCATTTCCAATTCCTTTTATAATTAAATTAAATATTTATATTCTAACTTCGATTCAAATAAATATATACATTCTAATTCTATTCAATATAAATTTCTAATCGTTATTATTTAAAATAAATCATTTTAAATATCCAAAATTCATTAAAATTGCCAAAATAGAAATTTTAAATTGCTTCTGATTTTCCGGGTTGTTACAGTGACACTTTAATGAAAACCATATCTCTTACTTCAAATTCAATATCATTCCTTCTCTTATCTGAATATGATTTCTGCCTATCTTGAGCGGTCTTCATTCGTCGTCTAATAAGATAAATCTTCTCGGACGTTTCTCTAACCATAGCTGGTCCAAGCAATAGCCTTTCTGTAGATTCCTACCAACAAGTTGGTGATCTACAGGGTCATCCGTATAATGCTTCGAAGGGTGCCATGCCAATGCTAGTTTTATAACTATTGTTATAGGCAAACTCTACTAATAGAAGATGCTCTTCCCAGGTCCCTCCAAAGTCTAGGATACACAGCCTCAAAAGATCTTCTAGAACTCTGTTCACCCTCATCGTCTGCCCATTGGTCTGGAGATGATAACCGGTGCTCAAACATAACGGTGCACCTAATGCTTCTTGCAAACTCCTCCAAAACTCACTAGTAAAGAAGGGGTCACGTCCGCTTACGATGCTGGAAGGTACTCCATGAAGATGGACTATCTCTCGAACATATACTGCTGCCAACCAAGTTGTCGTCCTCTTACTCTTAACTGGAATAAAATGAGCGCTCTTAGTAAGTCTATCTACTACCACCCAAATACTAGTGTTGCCTTTCTTTGATCTAGGCAAACTATCTATGAAATCCATAGAGATGCTCTCCCACTTCCACTGTGGAACCTTCAAAGGATGAAGTAAACCACCGGGCTTCTTTTGTTAAGCTTTAACTTGCTGACAAACTAAACATTGAGAAATAAACTCTGCCACAACCTTCTTCATCCCAGCCCAAAAGAAAACCCTCTTCATGTCCTTATACATCTTATCACAGCCTGGATGAATAGTCATCTTACAATGATGGGCTTCTTCTAGGACTACTTTAAGCAAACTTTCCGTCTGAGGAACACAAAGCCTTCTATCTCGTCGCAAGCACCCTTTATCGTCAATGGAATATCTATTGAGGTGACTAGAAGTCTCCCCATTACTGAGCCTATCCAAGATGTCTGAAATATGTAGATCATCTCGCTGCAAAGCTCCTATCTGATCCATAAGAGTAGGTCGTACCTCTAGCGATGCAAACAAACCAGGCAAAAGCTCGGTGGAGGGTCTAAAATCAAAAGTCGATATGAACTCTAAGCCATTTCTTTCCACAAACAGAGGATTAAGACCATCCTCTGTCTACTCAGTGCGTCTACCACTACATTACCCTTGCCAGGGGTATAAGCAATCTCAAAGTCATATGATGCTATGAACTCCATCCACCTTTGCTGCCACAGATTAAGATCCTTTTGCGAAAACAAGTATTTGAGAGATTTATGATCAGTGTACAACTCGAACTTCTCTCTAAGCAAATAATGACGCCACACCTTAAGTGCGAATACTATGGCAACTATCTCTAAGTCATGGGTTGGGTAGTTCTTCTCATGGACTCTTATTTGTCTTTCTCCATAACATACTACCCTTCCTTCTTGCATCAGAACCACACCAAGTCCCGCACCACATGCATCAGTGTAAATTGTAAACACCTTATTCCTATCGGGCAAGGTCAAGACTGGGGTTGTTGTCAGAGCCCCCTTCAGTCATTAGAAAGCAACATCACAATCTATATCCCACGATAACACCAAATTCTTCTTCATCAGTCTGGTGAGTGGGGCTGATATCTTTGTGAAGTCCTTAACAAACTTCCTATAATAGCCTGCTAAACCCAAAAAGCTTCTCACCTCCGTTGCATTCTTTGGAATCTTCTAGTCCTGAACTGCAACCACTTTTGTGGGATCTACTGCTACCCCTTCTTTACAAACCACATGCCCTAGGAATCTCACCTCCTTTCTCCAAAAATGGCACTTGGAGAATTTTGCCTTAAGCTGATGCACACGGAGAGTTTTCAAAACATCCCTCAAATGTTGGGCATGCTCTTCTTTGCTATTTGAGAAGATCAAGATATCATCAACAAAGACCACGACAAATTTATTTAGGAACTCCCGAAACACCCTACTCATCAGAACAACAAAATAGGCGGGTGCATTCACAGCCCAAAAGACATAACTAGCCATTCAAAGAAACCATCCGGAGTCCTAAAAGAGGTCTTATCTATACTGTCTTCAGCCACCCTCAACTGATGGAACCTCGTGGCCAAGTCAAACTGAGAAAATACCGAGGCACCAACAAGTTGGTCAAACAAGTCATCAATCCTTGGAAGTGGGTGCCTATTCTTCTTTGTGAGTTTATTCAACTCTCTATAGTCCACACACAAACGAAGCGAACTATCCGCCTTAGTCGTGAATACAACTGGAGCACCCATTCAAATATGCTTCTTCTGATAAATCCTTTCTCAAGTAGCTCCCCTACTTGCTTGCTAAGCTCCCTCCTTTCTCTTGGAGCCATATAGCGCATAGGCAATGCAACTGGCTTCGCATTGTCCACCAAACATATACGAAAATTGATCTCGCGCCTCGGAGGTAAGCCCCATACCTCATCGAAAACATCAGAAAAATCTCGGACTACTAGAATAGATTGCAGATCATTTATGGATGCATTAAGAGACTCTAGGAAACTAAGCATAACAGAACCTTGTGGGTTACAAGAAATCTCGAGGGTCCTCCCAAGGCAAGTCAGAAGCCAAACCACCCTCTTCTCACAATCCAGAATGGCATCATACATGGCTAGCCAATCCATCCCTAGAATCAACCCGTAGCCCATAAAACCGAGCACATACGCATCGCAATCAAACTCGATGCCTAAGATAGATATTCTCAAACCCCGAAAAATCATAAACAAATGAGCCGAACCACCAATAGGGTTTGAGACAACAACGGGATGCACTACCATACTAGTATTTAAGTGCAGAGACTCAAACAAAGAACTAGATATAAATAAATGTGGAGCGCCAGAATCAAAAAGAGTTCTGGTAGGATGACTGGAAAGAGAATTCAAACCTTCCATGGAAAATTTCCTACCTCTATCTGGATCACTGGTCGCGAGAGCATGCACCTGCCCTCCAGAAGCTCCTGCCTTTTGACCTTGTCCCCGTGATCCCTGTTTCTTTCGGCACTCCCTAGCAAAGTGTCCGACCTCTCCACAATTGAAGCAAGTATTCTTCCTTCTTTTGCAGTCCTTGACCAAGTGACCCTCTTGTCCACAACTGTGACACTTCCTCTTATCCTTAGCCTTGTCATTCTTTCCGCCTTACTTTTGTTGTTGTTGTTGCTGCTGCCCTTTCTTGGGCCATACCTTCTTGTTTTGCATTGTTTTCCTCAGCCTTTACTTCCTTCTTTTTTCCCTTGTCTTCCTTATGCATCAGGGCCATATCAATAAGCCTTTCAAAAGTCGCTCCCATTGGGATGTGGGATATAGCTAACCCATGGGGGGGTTCATTCAGCCCTTTAGTGAACCGCAAAGCTTTCTTATGCGGAGTATCTACCATTTCCATTCCAAATTTTTCTAGCTGGTTGAATTTGTTCACATATTCTTTGATAGTCATGTTCCCTTGTTTGAGCGCCAAGAACCTCTCCATTTGCATGCTTTTCTCAGCTTGGGAAAGAAACTTCATCTCAAACCTCTGCCTAAAATCATCCCATGTCTCCACCGGACGTCTAGCTTGGGTTACTTCCCATCAGAACGAAGCTTCATCTTTCAGTAGCCAGGCAGTTAACTGAATGTCCCTTCGATCTTCCACTTCAAAGATTACAAACAAGTCCTCGGTCTCCTTGAGCCAATTCCTTGCCTTTACAAATGTTTCGGTTCCACGGAATGGCTTTCCTCCCATGGCACATAAATCTTTGCAGATCTCGAAATTATCTGCTCTTGGAGGAGGAGGAGGAACGACGGGTGCAGTTGGGGAATGAACGTTTCCTTGGCCTTCGGCAGGCTCCGTAGCCTCTAGATACCTACGGAACCAACCAGGTATCGTAATGCCCTCTGGAATGTTAGGTTCCCCAAACATGCTGAAACGAAAAGGAAAGAGATTTAGACAAAGGATCGAAGGATATTACATATGGTTTTGGGGAATATGTTTGTCAAAGCAGACTTTTCTTTATGAAAAATGCTTTCTTTTAAAACCTTTTTGAAAATAGTTTTCATTTTTTTATATCTAATCTGGTAACCTTCAGCTCTGATACCAAATGTGACACCCCACGTCCGTTAATGTCGCTCACAAAGGGAATGCATTAAGTTTCATGAAGCATTATAGGTAAATAAAAACAGAAATATTACAAGACAGATATAAAATGGCAGCAGAATTATAAACTTTATTAATCATAAAGCATCGTGGTTCAAAAGCATCACATGTCTAAAATACACAAAAACCATTACATCATAAAAACTATTGTCTTGTATTTTAAAACATCAGAGTACATAAAAGAAGCAAAATTCCCTAAATAAAATATGGCTATAGTAGCAAGGATAGGAGCTTGAGCCATACATCCAAGCAACTCCAGCAAAATGAAAGCAGAATCACGGTCAAGCCTGAGTATTCCTACCCTGAGAACCGTGGGAGAGGGAACAGAAGAAAGAAGAGGAAACAAAAAAGGGTCAGACATAAAGTCTGGGGAGTCCAGTTACTTTTAGCAAGTAAATAGGTAAAAGTAGCATGACAGACACATAAAATGGATAGGAAAGATAACATCATATAAGGCAAGTATGACAAGGAAAATATGATGGAGAGTATACGCTTCTATAATGATTACTTTACACTAATACTAGTATAACCAGAATGATATGATCCCAACACTATCAAATGGTAGACTTAGGCATACGCCCAGATTTATCCTAACTACTTTCCCAATCGTTCGGCTCCCTAATCCGCGTAGATACCTTGTGTCGGCCCCATAGTACGAGATATCACTTTCCTAAAGTGGCAACCCCTCGTCTTTATAATGTGCACAACCGTATCTACAGGTGTCACGGTCGTCTTATCCCCCTCTGCCCGGCCCATGCACTCATGACCCGGTCGGTTTGCGCCGCCCACACCGTCCTCCATGTTTGGATCTCTTACCATAAGCCCAGTAAGCGTTCCCCAACTCCGACCTAGGATGGAGTACTCGTTTTGATACTTTTATATGGGTTACTGACTAAAATGGGTCCCACACAATATGATACAAGCTCTCCCCCTTGTCTTGTATCCCCATTAGGATTTCCATCGGTTATGTATACCACTAGGTGTCTTTAACTACACAACCTTATCATTTCTACAAGTTATACTTACCCTAAAAAGGTGTCCTTAATTACATAACTTTAATATTTCCGTCAGTTATGTATACCACTAGGTGTCTTTAATTACATAACTCTATCGGGTTAAGTTTGTGGGCCTATATATAAATGTTACCCACCCCCTCAAATTTACTTAACCCACCCACTGTTCACCCAAATTTACTTAACCCCAATATAAGTTTATATTTATACAATCCCTATGGATTTAACTAGGTTAAGTATTCAAGGTTTACTATCATATTTTCATTTATGGTTACAGTATGCTAGATCTCTCATACTAAGCCTACCATTTGTGGATGTTGGACATGCCAGACGGGTCCGGGCACACTTATTCCGCAAATCGGGAATAACCTCATGTCTTAGCACGACTCGTATTTGTGAACCTAGACCTCCCACATTAGATTCACCACTTATGGTTGTTGGATATGTCGGGCGGGTCCGGGCAGACTTCCACCACAAGTGAAATCTTACCTCGTGTCTAGACGCAATTACAATTTCTAATTACCGTAATCCTAGGCATTTCATTATTAGCCAATTTTTCACCTATGTCGTTATATATTATAGGTTTCATGCCCCTTTTTCCTCAATTATGTTCATAGTGAATTTTATGTCCAAATTCATGTACATAGCCATTATTCAAGTTATGCCAAATTCCCCATTTACCAATAATGCCCAAATTTCCAGTTTACAAATTATGCCCAAATTCAATGTTTCTCCCCTTGTTCCCAAACTAATGCATTCGCACAATTTAGCGGCATGCCTAGGCTCGAAGTAGCCCGGCTATATAAAATAAAAGGGAAAGAGTGAAGGGAAGTTGACAGGAATAATTATTCTAACAAAACTGACATAAGCATATGATGACATGATGATAAGATGGGTATACAAGCACAGATCGGTGAACTTATGATAATAAAACAGGTTCTAACATAGTTAGGATGTCATAATAGGCATGATTAGATCTAAATAAGGATTTAGATGTCCAACTAATGATAAATCCAAATTAACCTCAAACTAATAGGTACAAGATGATCTAAATAATAGGTTAGATCCATAATCAAAAGTAGATTTGACAATATAAAGATTTAGATCCGGGTAATAGTTAATTCAGAATATCATAAGTTCATCAATTTCAATAGATCTAATATGATAAAGGTTGAGATCCAAATTACAGCCATATCATGTTATACTTTTAGTTATTTAAATCTAAAAATAACTTGAAACTCACAGTATTCAGATCTAAAGAAATAGAAGAAGAAAAGCAGTTGATGAATCTCAGATCTACACTTGAATCTCTAAATTTGATTGTAGAAGAAGAAAGAGTTTCGATTCAGTCCAGGTACCAGAAGCACTTAGGCCTCCATTGATTTTCAGTGTGAGAAAACCAAAAAATGAAGCCGTGTATATAGCTACCAGCCCCTAGAATTCGACTGCCACCTCATCCCTAGTGGAGTCGACCCATGGGTCAACACCCCCCTTGAGGGGTCGACCGTGGGGTCGACTCCCCTGGGGCGGGAGAATTGCCGCCTCTTTTTTTCTTCTAATTTTGAACGGTTTTTTATTTTCTGAATATGTTATATATATATATATATATATATACTCCTTCTACACGTATACAAACTTCAAACCCTCATAACATCTTCATACGTTGTCCGTTTTACGCGAACCAAATGTCTATCTTGACAAGAATTTCGAGGCGAACAAAATGGCGCAATCTGTTTTCCTTAATTATGAATATTAAATTAATTATTATTTAATTTATCCTCTTTTAATGTCATTACAATTGCGGGGTGTTACAGGGTATACCTTGACTGCAACAGTAGCTTGGCAGTCAGAAGGCTGTGGCGGTCTGCTGCTGGGGTGATTCGGCGGTTTGCCTCGCTCGTGGAGGGAGGTTAGGCATGACCAAATTAAGGATAGTAATCATCGGATACTTGTCATAGTTAGTCAGTGGGATGCGGAAAGACTAGAGCTAAACCAAGATACCATTGTCCTTTCACTATAGAGGCATGGTTGAGGGACACGCCAAATTGGATGCTAGATTGGTTATTAGGGACACGTCACTTAGCTCTTGATGTAGTCTTTCACTAGTTGAGGGAGGGGCCTGGGTAGGGCCATAGGCACCATGATACAGCAGGGCATACTTGGATATCTATATTGTAGGCCCTTAAAGGCGGGCCTATACAGATATGGAAAGGCTCTGGATCGAGTTCTGTGCATTAGATGCAGACCTATTATGTGACTCAGGATATAGTAGACATAACGTATGTGTGATGGTCTAGGTACATTCACCTCGCACCTGGTCGTGTATCGTAGATGTTAGGGCATTACTCCATACGCTTGTGTGGCATAGCGAGGAGGGTTCTGTGCGGAAACGTGACATTATGATTCAGATTTCCGTATGTCGTTCGGCATAGGATACACTTCCATGGTATGACAGTGTGGACCGTGCGAGGAGGGTACCATGGGAAGTACCCTGATATATTGAAGGTAGCTACATATATACTATATTATGTTAATCTACTGGGATGTAGATGTGTACGACATATGTGTAAATCCTTGAGTGCTATTAACCCAAAGCAACCTAATAAACAAGAAAATGTAATTGAACGGTGTATGTATGGTTATTTTAGAATGTGTAATTTAAGTCCAGTCACCAGAACATGTATTCTGACCCCCTCCTCTTAACATACTCGCAGGTTAGGTTTATGGCAGAGATAAGATAGCTTTGGACATTGGTCAAGCAATATTATTACTTTGGTAAGGCTATATTTCATTATATTATATTTTATTCTATTTCGATGTGAGATGTTTTCTGAGCTCTAATATATTTTATATCTCTGTCTTTTCTGCAGGACACCAGGCATGCCAACTCGAGTTTCCATAGATTGAGATTTTTGAAAAAAAAAATCGATCTATCAGAATTCGGGTTGTTACAAAACTAAACTAAATTTTGGTTGGTTACCGGGTTTACTTGAACTAAGAATACTTCACACTTCATATTTGTAATACTTGTTATACTTTAAAATAATATACTAACATATGATTGAAATATTCTTTTCTGGTATCCTCCTGCAACCAAATTAATTAAATCTTTTTATGTAGCCAAATTAATTAGACAGATCACTCAAAACAACCGATTTTAACAGTATAATAAAAGTTTGATTAATTTGATTAAAACAATGATTAAAATAAATTATTTTACATATCATAAACAGATTTCGTTGGTTATAATAAAAGTTTTCTCACATACTTCATTCTTTATTTCCCGCCTAACTCCAGGCTTGCTATTCTCCGCCCATGATTCATTTATTATAAGAGTTCTCTCAAATCAGTTCTTTTGTTTATGGTTCTTCCTTCTGCTTTAGACCTTCAGAAGAATCTAGAGCAATTGGACATGGCGCCATCTTCTTTTTACAAACCAAATCTCCAGAGTACTAATCTTATATCCATTTATTTTCATATATAATATTTTGAATTTCATCTTACAATTTTGTTTGTTTTATATCAGTTTATCAAAGTTCGTCTTTCTACTGTATGCCAATGTTGGTTTTTCATATATAATTATTATGCATGTATACTATTCACCTAAAGTTGAAAAAGGAGTTAATTTTTAATGATTGTTTTTAAACCGACCGTTAAGGAGGTTTTCTCATTGTTACTTGACCAACATAAACTTTTGTGAAGCCAAAAAAATACTTTCCATGTATTGGAAATGTTTTCTCTAATGTTTTTAACGGTTTAAATTATAATACATAAATTTCTCTAAAAAATTCATTACATTTCAATTCTACTTCAGATCTTAATATTATTTCTACTACAATATCCTTTAATTGATCTAAATAGATCATTTAGAAAATGCAACAAATTCTTAAATGAATCATGTTTTAGTCGATTAATTTAAAAATATAATAAAAAAATCTTTTAAATTATATAATCAAACGGTCTGTTTCTCCATCGTTGTGCGGTTATACTGGTATAAAATCTGATCATTACTGCTATTTTGTGCATTTTAGTGATTTTTGATCCTATGCATGTAACTGCCACAAAATCTACATGCAACCATTGTACGTAACGCCTAAATCATTATTAGCTTTTTGCACCAATTAGAGTATTGCCTTTTAATAATTACTTCAACATTTAAATCATGAACTACTACTGATTTGTATGTAAGTGTCTCTCTTGTATAAGAATGAATTAAATGAATTAAGTTTAATTGTAGAAACTTAATTTGCAAAATATTCGAGTTAAATCCTATACATATTATTCTATCATTCATTTCGTTATCTACAACGATAGTATTTTGCAAAATATTTGACGTAAATTCTACGCGTATTATATGAATATTTACACTACAAGGAAGTGTGTATATCGCGGATGAAGTTTGTGATGGCTGAAGACGGCCTAAAAAAAGCGGTCGGCACCTGTCACTTACGTGGTAATAACCCGCGAGCCCCAAATGAAAATTTCATTTCCAGCAACTCGAGCCACCACGCAGAAAAGCCCTTCGCTCCCCAAATCAATCACCTCTGACAGCCGTCGCCGCCACCAACCACCACCCCTCATCGCACCGCTGCTTCCCCTGCCTCAAACCTACCTCTAGCACCTCCCTCCTCCTCTTCTATTTCTATTTCGCAATTTAGGTATAAATTTTAGTTTCTATTTTATTTAATTTTGATATCTGTGTATATGAGTATATTGAATTACTGTTATTAGATGATAGTACTACATTATTAGGTGATTTAGGAATAGGATTAAAATTATATGCTATGTAATTAGTTAATTGACAATTGGAAATCAATGAATATTGTGTATTAGTTGACGTTTGTGTGTATGTATATGTTAATGAACTATTGTTAGATGATAATCATATATTAGTATTAAGTTTGGAATATAGTTAAACCTTAATTTTGAAAATTTGAAATTTAATTAGATGATTACCGACTCGAAATTAATCAATATATATTGTGATTAGTTGATGATAATTTTGAAAAAATGTAATAATTTTTTTAAAATATATGTTAAAAAACATATCATGCTAAAATTTATATCATGCTAATTTATATCGTGTTAACAATTAAATCACTAATTTATATCGTGCTAAACTTATGTCATATTTTAAATAATTCATAAAATTTCCAACAGTATTAGTCATATAATTGGAGCAATGATTTTATTGTCTGCGCTGCTTGTATTAAGAATAATGTTGTCATGTAATTGCCAGGAGACAACATTTTAAGTAGTCAAGTTTGTTTCATTGGTTGGTTATTTTTTGGTTAATTTTCTTATATAACCATTTTTAGGATTATAAGATAGTAATATATTGAATGTGTACACTTCAAACAGAGTGTTCTATTAGCACCACAAAACCCATTTATTTTGTCCAATTTGAAATTACCAGTTCAGTATAAAAACACTTGAAATTACTGGACTCTTCAAAAATAATAATAACAATTTATTTTGGTGGTGGACAGGCGGTGTAAAAATTCACCCACAGAAGTAGTTACTCGATGGAATGTGAATGTCGACTAAATACAAAAAATTAGTCAGTTTGGTAGGGGGTAGAAAACCAGTTAAACTCAATGTATAATCGTTGATTGAAATTAGTTATGTCAAACATATCATTTGTTGATGCTTTATCAGTGGTTTTTTTTTTTTTTTTTTTTTTTTTTTTTTTTTTTTTTTATACAAAAAGGTGTGCTTTGTGGTGCATATAAAATTGGTAAACATCTTTAACAATGGGGTGAAGATTAACATTTTTTTTAATCTTTCCTGAATCCTGGTTGTTATGCAGAGGACATACATATTTAATGGTTATGGTGTGGAATTAGTTAAAAATTAAATGGAACCTACTCTCATAAGTTTAAACTGTGTATAGTTAACCTATAATATTGAGAATCTTTGTAGGAAAATTATAATCTTTTTACTAGAATATGAATTTCCATCTACAACTTAGTTACGACCCATTAACCCAATTAGTATGATATACACATTATGAATTTCTTTAACTAATCAGTTCTTTGTTTATTGTACCTTCATTTTGATTCACCATTCATGTACATCAGTCTTGTTTAGTTTTTTTATTTTGCGTTGATTCCTTTTGTTTCAGTCGCAAACTCTAGCAGTTATATTTTGTTATATGGAAAATCATTCTTAGATTTCACCTAATTTAATTGAGCGTGGATTTCAGTGTAAATTCTTATCATGTAAATTTCTCTGGTAAATTCATGCAATGTCCGGAGGTTGCAATCTTTACACTAAAAGCGAAGAAAATTTAATATCGCGTATGCTGAAATATTGTCTGATGTGATTGTTTTCTGAAATAATAATAGCTAAAATGGGAATATATTAAACCGATAATGTGATTTCATCTTGTCTGTACGTATTAGACACGAATCTAGCAATATAATGTAAAATACATAAACTAACATTTGTTTTATTTATTTATCCAAATGCTATGTTGACATATATTTCTCTATTAACACATCTGGGAAGATGATAAATTTGTTATTTCAAGTCTTTCCAGTATCCACTGTATGAAGATGTAATGTTTACACGTCGTTTTGATGAAGTTCAATGTGTTAACAGAACATTAAAAATGGAGGAACAATTTATATTGCGAGTTCCATCCTCTGTTTCAGAGCGGCTTGAACGTTTATTTAATGAGAATGCTTCCTCTTCCTCTGAAGATGCTTCTCTTGATTTATCATTCACAGGTTCTCATTCTCATTCATTTGCTTTTGTACCTATGCTAGGCAATATTTTATGATTTTTCATACATTACATTATATGTTTATGACGAGAATATAGTGCATCTAAACTATGTTGGATAATAAAACTTATGCGAATCCTTAAATGCTGGCATGGTAAGGTCAGCTAATGTAATCAAATAATTGAATAGCCTTTTCCTTGCACCAACATGTTGTAGAGTTATTTACTTGCTGATGATGATTGAATAAGCATTTAATAATAATGACGTTATTACGATATAACTGATAAACAGATATTAACAAAGTTATTCATATTTTATGTCTTCATGATAGTAATAGTAATAGTAATAGTGGTGGCGGCGGCGGTCGGTAACAGTAATATTATTGTAGTAGTAGTAGTTTATGTGCAATTCTTAATTTTTAAGAAATTTGGATGTGGAATCTGGCATTTGCCATGTGCTCTGATACCAAAGTACTTTTTAGAAGTTGTGATTCGGGGTTCTAATGCTATGGATGGTGCAATATAATTCAAGTCCTTAAGAGCATCCATTTATTTATGTTTTATTGATTTTTCTTATATCTTTACTTTGAACTAGGATTTTGAGCAAAAGCAAGGTAAACATACCCATTTTATCAATGTTTAGCCCCAAAAAATATACTAATTTGAATTTTCTTTCACTTCATTTTATCGTTTGGTCAACATCTTAGGCACTAAGCAATAACACGATAAAATGCTCAGCAGACTTGAACTATAAAACTTAGTTTGGTCTGGTTTATTTTGTCGTGATAATTAAGCAATACGTACAACATAAATTTTGCCATTATATCGTGTGTGTATCATTCGTCCTGTAGTTTTACAAGGTGATATAAAGTATAAGTAAAACAGTCCTAAATGGGTGCGTTAAGTATGTTTGTTGAACAGATTAGTCATTTGCAAAGATGATGGACAGGAAAATAGAGATAACCAATCAGAGAAAAAGAAATTATCTTTTCAAGATATTTTAATGGAAATGGACATTTGAATTTATTAGTTTCAGTTTTAACTGTAAACACTAAGACAATTTTAAATAGGTACGGTATTCAATAATAACTGTATAAATGGTTCACTTTGAAAATGGGAATTTGGATTTGAGCATGTAGATTATGTAAGAGTAGTACAGATTCAAAATTAATCTGGATATTTTACATGTATCACTTGTATTAATCTCCTTTGGTTGTTTTTGCTTCCAAAGAATAAAAATAACTATGTTCTATGGACATTCAAGCTGGATATACCTGACTGGCAGAGTTCCAGCCTTTTTAATCTACTAAATTTTTCCTAGTATCTTTCCTTGTTGACCTGAGATAGACAATGTTCACCACGACGATAATCTTTTGTATCTAAAACTTTCTTTGTTCATCATTAGTAATATTCATTAACATAGCCAGTATACAAATAAATGTTATCTTGCAGACGATGGAAGAACAGGCACTTTTGTAATTGGAGATGAGAAATTTCCTGCAGCGCTTTTAGATCTACCTTGCATGGTGGAATCGTACAAAACATACGATGATAACGTGTTAATCAAAACTGCAGACGTTGGTCAGGTAAAGCCTAGCTAAATTTCATATTCTTACTGTGTGTTTGGTTTAACTAGGACATGAAACAGATGATTTTGGTCAGAGAGGAAGACAGTCCTCTTGAAGGAGTAGAGTACAGACATGGACTTACACCTCCAATGAGAGATGCACGTAGGCGTAGATTTCGCAGAGAACCTGACTTAAATGTACTTCATTTTTCGTACCTTCTTGCTATAATTAGTGCATTATATATGCATATATGCTATGGTATTTTGATTTCCGTATCTGTGCGTTTTGTTTACAGCCAGACCTTGTTCAGCGGGTGGAAAAAGATTTGGTTAACATAATGCATGGTGGAAATATCCTTTATGATTATTGTTAATTATTTTGTTGTGAATGCAATGAAAATAATATATCTGAACAGGTGCATATTCAACAGAAATATACATATTTACAAAGTATATGAAATGAAAGTTTCATAATTACGGTATATGTACAGAATTTATGTGTTAGTGTATATACAGTGATGTTTGTAGAGTGTTCCTTGACAAGTAGGGTTTAGCACGTATTGCACCACGTGCGGCAAAACCAGAGGTTGTTCCGGTTGAAACTCCTGTTGTGATGGCTGGTGATCATGAAAGAAGTGATTCTGATGACTCGGTGGAACCTGAAAATTGATACTGGCTGAATATTATATATGTAATGAAAATTTGTCAATCTGAATGCTAAATCAGATATTTTCACCATCATGCATGATTTAGCCTGATGTTATAATGTGAATCTGCTTAGTATAAAGTGCTAGGAGGAATGTTACAGCTTGCTTGGTGTTTATTAGCATGCTTCCTATGTTCATTCATCCATCCATCTTTCTTTCTATTCCGAAGTGCAACATGCTAATATGGATGCAGCATGTAGTAGTACCATGTTTCCTATTTGTATTCGGTGAAACAAATTTTGAACCCCTAAGGTTGTTAGTAATTTTAGACTTTTAGTAGTTCTGGGTTTTCGTTTGGTGCAGGAAAGCACTTGAACAATGTGAAGAATACCGTAGTCTATGTCACATAAACTGCCACTGTTCCGAGGACTAGGAAAAAAGGGTGACCAAACAGCGAGGCTTCATAGAAAAAAGTTATGGTCATTGCAACAATAAATATATCGATAAGTACAGTTGGGATAACATCAATTGTTAAAGTCAAATTACAAATCGTAGTATTACAAAATCAAGCTAGCGAACTCTGTGAATAAATATGAGAGATATGAAAACTTGGCTGTCATTATTGAATTGAGAAAGCTCTGTATTTATACAGAGCGTACAACTAGGAAATTGGAAATTTCTATCAGATCCCAAAGACTTGGTAAACAAAACAAATACAAGACTTATTCAAACTTTAATCTATAAAGAAGAAACTGTCAATAGTTGCCCCCATTAAACTGTTAGGCGTCAATCAGTTTAGCTGCAGCAAATCAGCCATGTTTATCACTAGTAGCTCCAGCAACTTCCTTTCCAGAACACATACCAAGTAATCGTCTCAACCTCACAAATGCAGCAATCTTCAAAGGCTTTGTTAGAATATCAGCAACCTGATCATCACTTCTGCAGTGCACCAATTCAATAACACCATCTTTTTTAAATCACGAAGGAAGTGGTACCTTACATCAATGTGCTTGCTCCTATCATGTAGCACCGGATTCTTTGATAACTTGATTGTTGAGCTATTGTCACAATAAACTGCAGTAACTGCTACTTGAGGAAAGTATAATTCACCAAGCATTCTCCTTAACCGTACTGCTTGACATGCGCATGAAGCTCCAGCAATGAACTCGGCTTCCGTTGTCGACAAAGAGACAACTTGTTGTTTCTTTGATGACCAAGAAACAGCCACACTTTCCATCATAAACACATAACCAGAAGTACTCCTTCCATCATTTATATCTCCGGCTTAATCAGAATCAGTAAACCCAACAAGTTCTGATTTTTCTCCCTTCTTATAAAAGATACCGAGATCAATTGTACCTTTCAAGTATCGTAATATTTTCTTTGCCGCAATAAGGTGTTGTTCAGTTGGATGCTCCATAAACCTGCTGATAAGACTTACTGCAAACATTATATCGGGCCTTGTAGCTGTGAGGTACATCAAGCTACCAACAATCTGTTTGAAGTATGTGCTGTCAACAACATTACTTTTGGAATTATTGGCCAACTTTAATTCCGCTTCAGCATTTTTAGACAGCTTTAGACCTGGTTCTGCCGGAATTGCAGCGGAGTTGCAATCTTGCATCTCGAACTTCTCTAATATCTCCAGCGCGTACTTCTTCTGCATAATGAAGATTCCAACAGCTGATTGTACTACCTCAATGCCAAGGAAGTAGTGCACCAGTCCCAAGTCCGTCATATCAAACTCCCCTTTCATGGACTTCTTAAATTCGTGGAACATCAGCTCATCATTTCCGGTGTAGATTAAATCATCTACATACAAGAAAACTATCAAATACTTCCCAGCAGCTCCGCTTTTGATGTACAAAGTATGTTCATAAGAACATTTCTTGAAGCTAGTTCCAATAAAATAAGCATCTATACGGCTATACCAAGCTCTAGGTGTTTGTTTAAGTCCGTAGAGAGCCTTTTTCAGCTTGTAGACCTTTTTCTCACAGCCCCTTTGTACATAGCTAGTAGGCTGATCAACATAGACCTCTTCTGCAACTCGCCATGGAGAAACGCAGATTTAACATCCAATTGATAAGTGGGCCATTCATTTTGTGCTGCAACAGAGATCACCAACCTGATTGTGTCAAGCCTAACAACTGGAGCAAAAACTTCTCTGTAATTGACACCATACTTTTGCTTGTATCCTTTAGCTACTAATCGAGCTTTGTGTTTCTCCACTTCCCCTTTTTCATTCAACTTGGTCTTAAAAACCCACTTCACTCTAATTGTTTTCTGCCCTTTTGGAAGTTCAGTAAGTTCCCAAGTGTCATTTTTCTCTATTGCTCTCATCTCTGCATCCATAGCAATCTGCCATTTTTTTTATCTTTTATTGCATCCTCAAAAGTTAAAGGATCACAGTCTGCAAAAAAGAACCAAATGAGCAAGTTGGTCATCATTTGAAGATTCATCTCCACTTACATAGTCCATCATCCATGCAGGTCTCCTCTTACTTGTTCTTTGAGGGTTTGAGCTTCTAGCTGCAGCTTGAGCTTCGTTTACTTGTTCATTATTTGACATGTCTTCAGTAGGAGAGTTTTCAACCTCTTCTTGCTCTTCATCCTCTTCTTGTTCTTCATCAATACTTACAGAGATTTTCTTTGTTTGATTGTTCTTATCTGCCCAATTCCATGTGTTCTCCTCATCAAAAAAAAAACAAAAAAAACAAAAAAAACAAAAAAAACATCTCGGCTGATCAATATCTTTTTGGTGATGGGGTTATACAACTTATAGGCTTTAGATTGCTCACTTACTCCAAGAAATATGCATTTTTCACCCTTGTCATCGGGTTTTTTTTTCTCTTTTGATCTGGAATGTGAGAATAAGCAATACAACCAAATATTTTGAAGTGATCGACAGCACGTTTACCTCCATTCCAAGCCTCCTGCGGAGTGATATTTCGAACAGCAAATGTAGGACTTCTGTTCAATATATGGATGCTCCAATTTACTACTTCCGGCCAAAATGACTTATCAATTCCTCCTCTTGCAAGCATGCTTCGTACCATATTTACAATAGTACGATTCTTCCTTTCACACACACTGTTTTGTTGTGGTGTGTAGGCTGCTGTAAGCTGCTTCCGAATTCCATGCAAGGTGCAAAAGCTCACAAATTCTTGTGAGTTATACTCGCCACCATGATCTGTCCTCAAGATCTTGATAGATCTGCCAACCTCCTTCTCAACTAGAACTTTGAAGGTTCTAAATGCTGCAATTGCCTCTGACTTGTGTAACAAAAAATAAACCCATGTTTTTCGGCTATAATCATCCACAAAAGAAATAAAGTACCTCTTTTTACCATTTGATTCCGGAGAGATGGGTCCGCATATGTCAGAATCAACTAGCTCAAGTGGTGCGCTAGCTCTCCAGGCTTTTCATTTTGGAAATGGTTCACGGTGTTGCTTGCCAACACAACAATCTTCACATACTTTGTTAGGAGGAGGACTGATTTGAGGAAGGCCAGTAACCATCTTCTTTTGATATAATGTTTGCAATCCATCAAATGCAAATGGCCATAGCAAAAATGCCACAGCCATGTTTGATCTTTTATCTTGGTCAGATGACAAGAATCGGCACTCTTGATTTGCAGTGGAAATAGTCTGTTTGATGTCATCTTTACATGAGCTATCGAACATCTTCGAGGATCATAAACTTCACAAGCACCTTCCTTAATCGTAGATACATAACCCTTCTCTTGAAGCTGACCAATACTCAATAGGTTACTCTTCAAATCAGGAACATAAAACACATTGGAAATTGTTTCAATGTGATCAGCTTTGGTTCTAATTTGAATATCACCTTTCCCCATTACCTTCACAGCAAAATTATCACCAAACTTCACATTAGTGCGAAAAGTTTCATCCATAACAGGGAAAGATGATTTACTACCACACATGTGATTACTACATCCGGAGTCTAAATACCATGTGTTTGCCTCAGACTCCTCTTCAACATGAATTGCAATCAATAATGTCTCTTCTTCCCTTTCCTTATTCTCTACAAAGGTGGACTGCTCCGCATTTCTTTGCTTGCCTTTGTAAAGCTTTGTATAACATTCCGAGCTATAATGACTGAAATGGTGACATCTAAAACATTCAACCCTGGACTTATCAACTTGTCCCCTGCCTCTGCCTTGAGAATTACTGCCTCTGCCTTGAGAATCAAAGGACTGATTATCTATGTTACCCCTGCCGCTACGGTTGTCTTGAGAGCCTCTTCCTCTACCTCTCCAAGTCTCACGTCCTCTGCGCCTTGATGAAGAACCACCGTTTTATGCTACTTTCAAAGCTGTTTGTTCCTCTCCATTATGTCGATTGAGTTTTTGCTCATGGACAAGCAATGAACTTTGTAGTTCATCCACGGATAATTGATCAATGTCTTTGGATTCTTCAATGGAGCAAATTAGGTAGTCGAACTTGTTCGTCAACGAACGAAGTATTTTCTCCACTACAGTAACATCTTGCATTTTTTCACCATGATTTCGCATCTTATTTGCTACACACATAACTCTTGAGAATAATCAGAAACAGACTGACCTGTCTTCATTTCAAGAGTCTCAAACTCTCGACGTAGCGGTTGGAGCTGAGAATGTTTTACTCGTGCTTTACCTTCGTGCTTCTTTTTCAGAGATACTCATATCTGCTTTGATGTATCCTTTTGGAGAGTTGTCTCCAAAATTGTGCGATCTATTGCCTGAAAGAGGTAATTCTTTACCTTGAGATCTTTCAGCTTTAAGTCATCCAACGCCTTTTTCTGTGCAGTTGTCATCCCTTCTGTCGTGGTAGGTTCAGTAAAGCCCGTCCCAATGAGACTCCAATACTCCTTTGACATTAATAAGTTCTCCACTAACATTTGCCAATGGTCATAGTGACCATCGAAGCGAGGTATTGATGGCTGCACATAGTTATCGTCTGTTGCCATAACCCTTGCTGGTTTGTTGCTGCAAGATACAAAAGCTGCTTCTTTTTAACCGAGTAGAGGCTCTGATACCAGATGTGAATAAATATGAGAGATATGAAAACTTGGTTGTCATTATTGAATTGAGAAAGCTCTGTATTTATACAGAGCGTACAACTAGAAAATTGGAAATTTCTATCAGATCCTAAAGACTTGGTAAATAAAACAGATACAAGACTTATTCAAACTTTAATCTATAAAGAAGAAACTGTCAACAAACTATGGGGGTATAAGAGGAGAAGTTGGTATGTTACTTAATTTCCTGTTTTATATAAAGTTTGGAGTGCCATTATGTAGACTAATTAAAGAGGTAATAGGATGTGTCATTCGTGGACAAAATTTTGATTAGTGGTTGGCAATAAATAAACTGTTCTTTAATCTTTATTTTGTGATTGTTACGCAAAATTTTCCACAGTTTTATAATAAACACAAATAGATGAAATGGACTGTAGACTGATTAAGGAATGGGCCGATGGCCTTGGAACATGTTAAGATTGAAGAAACCAAAAGATTTTGGTCAAGTTTTAGAGATGGAATCAGGTTGATACCGACGTAATTTTCACCACATGATTCATACCGACATGGCTAGAATAGAACTATCTAGAATGATGATATAGAGTAACATAGGAAGTTTGGCAGGCTATCAAAAAAACTAAATAATGTTAGTAGCAACGTGATTTGGTTGGTAATGATTCAATTTTAAGACTTGGGGTGGTAAGAGATGAATGAAAGGAGCTAAAAAATGAAAGAGAAAATCAGCTTTGAGTGCTTAAGTTCAAGTTGATATCGAATTTATTCAGTTCAGTACTGATTTCATTTTCTTCTTCATATTTGTGCAACATGACACGTTCCACTTGCCAAATTATTTGATCTTGAAGATTTGGATGAATTTTGGCTCGGATTTCCAGTTTGGTGAATGGAATCACTTATGAATAGTAAGTTACCTACAACATGAAGATGTCTGTAAATTCGAGATCTACTTGATTGTGGTTTGATTTGGGTGGTAGGTTTGTATTTCAAAGGGAAAACATAAAATGATAAACTAAATTGGATGTAGTTGAAGAATTTGTTGAACCTTATGAAAATCATGTTCTTGTCTTTGTTAATATTGATAGATCTATATTATTGGTGTTTTTATCCAATATCTGGGTGTCCCGTCAACTTTTGATACAACATTTTCGTGTGTTTTCATTGAGGGTGAACTAGAATTGAAGATTCGAAGCTTGAATATGAAGTTTGGAAGAGATCAAGAAGCCTTATATATAGCATTCACACGACCAAGTCAACTAGAGCATGACGGCAGTTAGGAGATGTCGTCAACTTCGAATCAATCCGAAAAGATAATGGAAGATACACAGGATGGGATAATGGCTTGAAAGTAGGTAGGTTTGAGTGGATTTTTCAAATGTGATGCAATGGGGGAAGAGACATTAAGGAGTTATCTGACTAGACTTAATGCTGTAGCTGCTGTATTCCATAAGTCAAAACAATTGGTCATTTGCTCACTCTTCATAGTTCGTGAAGAAAAAAAATGAATATACACAACTATTTATGCATTAATTATCACGGGTGACGGTAACCAGCATGGGTATGAGGATTGCTAGTGCACCCACTGTGCCCATGAGGCTGAACAGGCTGCCCTTTCGGTAGTGAAGCCAGTACCAAATTGTTATTCGTCCTCCACATTCATCCAGTTGCCTTCCTCCCATTACTTCCATTTCTTCCTGAACACATGCTCGACAGTCGACACCATTAAGAAAACCAGCACAAGAAAGAACACTCTCCTGCTCTTTGATAACATACTCAGTTTTGTGTATCTTTGCCAAGGGTTGTTTTCAGCGATCAGATGTTGATGAATTTTATTATGTGAAAGAAGAGGGAGCATGGTGTTTATGTAGGCAGAGTAGTAGTCGTTGTTTTGTATGTATTATGGAATAAGTCTTGTTGCATGAGTTTGAATTATATAATTATACTGAATCAAACTTTTGCCTGTGATTTGGTAGGCTTTGGACCATGGCTGCAGCAGTAACAGAAATTAATGTTTAAGGGGTTCAGCCATCGGATATGTACATGAAGATATGGATTGATTTGTCTAGCCAAGCGCAATTTTACGGTGGTGGCGGTGACGACAGAGACGAGGGCCACTGGCAACGAAATCAACGGCTATGTAAAATTAATTATCATTTTTGACGTTTTAGAAAAGACATACACAAATTTTGGCATATGCACTAGTTAACTAAAGCAAGCCCTAATGTGCATATGCACTAATTAATTATTGCACATACACTAGATAAATTATTGTTTCGATATTTAGTGGCTATTAACTGTACTTAGCATTCATGTAGTATATCAAACAATCACTTGGGCAATATAAACATATAATAATTGTAATAACCCGGAAATCTGAGCCAATTTAAAATTTTTATTTTGGCAATTTTAGTGAATTTTGAATATTTAAAATGAATTATTTTAAATAATAACGACGAAAAATTTATTTTGAATATAATTAGAACGAATATATTTATATAGATCGTCGTTAGAATATAAATATTTATATTAAATTATAAAAGGAATTGAAAATGGCGCGGTAGTTTGAAAATTCGATTTCAAACTTCAAATGAATGTACCGGGTGCAAAATAAACCGGATTTTAGTGAAACCAAAAATATTTGAAGCTAATTGAGAATATCTTTCCAACGAATCAGAAAAATCAAAATTTCATAGCGGGAATCAAAAGATATGTCCAGATGAAAATTTAGAATAGTCGCTATGAAATTCTGGCCCTTAAAAATGGAAATTTTGCAAACGACCTCGGTTTTCGACAAAACCACTTTTGTTAGATCCGCGATTTCAAATTATTGCTAGGTTTCAAATTTCATAATTTTTCGAATCAATATGTGAGCATGGCGAAGGGAAACGTGTTTGACCAGTTTCAGTTGATTTTAATCGACTGGAAAATGACCATTTTTCAAACGGCCTCAGAATTTGACGAAATTAGTTTTGTTAGGACCGTATCGTCAATACGAAGTTAGAAAATATTTTTCGGGAATTTTTAGAGTCCGTATGTGGCCCCGGTAAATTGAAATGTGCGTTCAAATTTAATATATCCCATTGTGTTGAATTTGACGAAAACTGATCGAAACGATCGAATCAGCCTACAACACATATCCCATTGTGTTCGGAATGGGGGTAATTAGTTATGGACGGCAGGCGGTGGGTTCGATTTCGAGGTCGAAATAAAATGTTGCTTTTTGAAAGAAGAAAAAAATAATAAAAATAAAAATATAACTCTATCTCCTATACCCCCCCTTATTTTCGAAATCAAAAAAGAAAAGAAAAAAAAAGAGGCGGAAGCCCTAATCGATCGCCCCCCCTATCGTCACCGCCGCGGCCACCAGGGGCGGCGCGCCTCCGGCGCCCCCACCCAGGAAAGCCCCCCCAATCTCGCTCTCTTCCTCCCCTCTATCTCTCCACCACTCCGTTCCTCGATTCACGCGAGAGCAGCACCCCATCGACTTCGATGCCGACCACCGCTCCCCACCAAACCGACCACATGCGCCGCCTCCATAACCCCTCCGCCTCCTCAGCACTCCCCCCCTTTGACGACCTCAAGCGCTGTTTTCCGACCTAGTTTGGAGCAAGGAGAAATACGGGTTCATCAGGTACAGAACGTGAAGAAGGTGAGTTTTTATTTAATATAAAATAACATTAGTTTATAAATCAGTTTTAAAGATATAGAAAACATAGCATATAAAGTAAAGTTCGATTTTTATTTGTTTGAATACATAGTAAAGAAAATCAGTTTTAAAAATATATAACATGATAAAAATTAGATTTTTATTGTAGATAAAAATTAGATTTCTATTGTAGAAAAAGAGGAAATTTTTATGAAGCATAAAGGTTTGATTTCTATGTAACAAAAGGGTTTAATTTATATATAATAAAAAGATAAGATTTTTATTAATACAAAGATAGGGTTTTTCATTATAGAAGAATATAATTTTTACAAGATAGAGATAATAAAAATATAATCTTTTATATTGTAGAAGTATAAAAATATAATCTTTTATATTGTAGAAGTATAAAAATATAATCTTTTATATTGTAGAAGTATAAAAATATAATCTTTTATATTGTAGAAGGTTAAAAATATAATTTTTATATAGAAGGAAACGGTGTAAAAATAGAATTTTTATCTATATAGTAGTGGTATAAAAATGTGATTTTTATAGTGATGTAATAAAAATTCGATCTTTATATGTGAAGTAAAATAAAAATATGATTTTTATTTATTGAATGAAGCGATAAAAATATAATTCTTATTATAAACAGCGGGACAAGGACTGCATTGGAATTTCAGACAGATCCGGACGGTTCAGCAGTTCAAAAGTAAAGCACGGCGGAGTGGATCCCTAATGTGAGAACTTCTCACCTTTTAATTTTATTTTCTAGTTAAAATATATACTAGGATGCAGACGGTGTTTAGTAGCACCCGACACCCGTCGTCCACAGACCATGGACGGCTTGTATGCTTGTTTGTTTGATTTTGATGTGTAGTTGATTGTGTGATGTGATGTGATGTGAAATGAAATAAAATATTTAAATAGTTAAAAATATTTTATAGTTGAAAATTAGGGCTGTCAATTTCCTACACGACCCTTGACCCGACCCGAAACCCGCACGGAAATTAGCAGGTTAACCCGACCCGTTTAGTTAGCAAGTCATTTTCGGGTCAACCCGAATTTGACCCGTTTATAAACGGGTGGGTTTAGGGTTGACCCGCTAACCCGATTTTGACCCGTTTATAAACGGGTGGGTTTAGGGTTGACCCGCTAACCCGATTTTGACCCGCCAAACCCGATTATATGTTGCATCTCTTCCATACTGTTAGTCTTTTATGTATACTGTTAGTGTTAATCTTTTATGTATGCAGTAATCAGTATGCTCATATATGTAAGCTGTTATATTTTACTAATATATACTTGTATGTTGTTAGTTATATTTTACTTATAACAATTATATCTCTTCCGTACTGGTAGTCTTTAATTTATGCAGTATGGGAATATATACTTACGTATAGAAAATGATTTTTGGACATGGTGATTTCATGCTTTATATATGTGTTGTCTGTTGGTGACTTTGCACTTGTTGCATGTTGGTGATTTGGCTCTTTTGTTGCTTATATTAGTAGGCAATATCTATCAATGGATCAAATGGGTAAACCCGACCCAATACGACCCGACACGACCCATTTAGTTAAACGGGTTACGCGGGTCAGGTCGGGTCAACCCGTTTATAAACGGGTCGGGTTAGGGTTGGGAAAATATGACCTGTTTAATAAACGGGTTGACCCGACCCATTTATAAATCAACTCGAACCCGACTTGACCCGACCCGACACGACCCATTGACAGCCGTATTGAAAATAGAATTTTTAACATGTATATAAAATAAATATTTATAAACAAATCGGAGATTTGTTTATATACCCTGATTTGTTGATACTGATTGGGACGATAAATTTTACACATCGCCCAACTGCACAAATAAAATCTGTGTTTGATTGTTTGAAACCCCACACGGGTATTGGGATGATATTTGGCGTACACTAATCCCAATTATTTAGCTGTATGTTGATCGATTGATGGACAGACTGTTATGAGCGTTAAATATTTATATTTGATGCTTATACAGTGTAGAATGCATTTTGGATGATGGTTGATTATTCATCGTTGTTATTGTATACATGTGTTGTAGAAAATCCATATAATTAACATTATATGGTAATTGATTGGGCCTCATTCCAGTTTTGAAAAAGAAATATTTGAATAGAAATATTTGAAAAAGAAATATTTGAAAAAGAAATATTTTAAATAGAATATTTGAAAATAGAATATATGAAGCCGTGTTGATTAGATTGACACCATTTTGACGTGAACGATATTTATATCGATTTTATTTGTTTTTAATGAATATTGAAAAGTGATTTCAATAATCGAATATTTTAGAAAATGAATTCGAATTGAATTGAATAGAAAAGAAATTCGAATTAAATTGAATCGAAATGAATTAGAATTCGAATTGAATTGAAATGAATTAGAATTCGAATTGAATTGAAAATAAAATGAATTCGAATCGAATTGAAATTGAAGGTAAATCAATTTGAAATGAATTCGAATTGAAAAATGAATTCGAATTGAAATTGAATAGAATTGAATTCGAATTGAAATTGAATAGAACTGAATTCGAATTGAAATTGAATAGAAATGAATTCGAATTAAAATTGAATTGAATTGAAAACGAACTGAAATTGAATTGAAATCGAATTGAAATGAATTTAAAACGATTTATAAAATTCGTTTCGAAGGGAAATCGACGAAATATATGTAATATATATATATATATATTATATATATAATGGCCTGAATAGAACGCGCCGCGCCGCGGCAGTTCGTGAATTTCGACCATTGACTTCGAATGGATATTGCGGGAGATCCGACCGTCGGATTCTCCTAAAACCGGAACCGTTGGGTTCGTATCGAAAAGAGCTTTCTAATGAATATTAGAAATTTGAAATCTAACGGTTGGATTTGGAATTATCTCTAAATCAAATTTGAAAAAGGTCGCTGTAAGTGCAGTTCGATGGCCGTTGATGGAAATCGACTGTACGGGCCTTGATAAAATTATTAAAAATATCAATAATTTGTGTAAAATCATTAGAAATGATTTGTGAAGAATTGGGATGAAAAACTCCATATTTGAAAGGATAAAAATAGATTTTTATCGAAATGAACAAGTTTGGAACTAGAATAATAATTTGTTTATTTTTAAAATAAATAAATTGGATTTGAAATGGTTTTGAAAATAACCAGAATTTCCAATAATTGAATTGGAATGGATTTGAATCGAAATTGTCTTTGGAATATTTTGATGTTGGATTTCGTGACGATATAGGTATTGTTATGGGAATTTGAAAGATATATTTATATCGTTATTTCCAATACGATATTTGTTGGTCGTAGAATTTGATATTGAATATAAGCCGATATATTTTCTATTCAGAGCCTTGTATTTAATATCAAATGTGATTTGGGTTTGTCGTGAGTGGTGTCTTCATTAACACTGTTCTTAAACCCAGTTGAGAAAAAGATTAAATCTTTTTATTTGGATTTAATGAAGTGTACCAATTAAATAATATTTAATTGGTATTGATTTTTGGGTTTATCGTGAACAGTGTTTTAAATAACACTTGTTCTTTAACCCGATAATTAAGGTGATGTGATTTTGGGTTTATCGTGAACCGTGTTTTAAATGACACTGATTCTTTAACCCAGTTAAAGATTAAAACTAAGTGGAGTTTTAATGAATCTTTAATTAGATTGAAAAGATCGAGAATGGAGTATCACCAGTTTTACTCCAGGCGATAGTTAAATCTTTAATTAGATTTGAACGTGAGATGGTAATTGAATTTACCGATAACACCGTGGTGTTAGATATGAAGTATTACCAGTTTTACTTCATGGGATGAATAGGTGGGGATTGGGAAATAAAATAAATGATTACTCCGGTGTGGTTCGCTAATCCCGACTAGTTTGAATTGATATTCAAAGAAGATTAAAGAATAAATTTAAAGAATTTATCTTTGATAAAATCAATGGAAACCTTTCGCAAAGTATAAGAATATTTAAACAAAAGAATATTCTGAATTGGAATGAGGCGTATGTTGTGTTTGTGTAACACTTGTTTATTATATACGTGAGTTATTCAGAAAGACCGGGTTTATCCCATTCTGAATAACTGATTCGACGTGGTGTCGAAGATGAAGACGGTGGTCGAAGACCACAGGTCTTCACGTCGTTTGGGTGGTTACTGATGATCTTGATTGGGCAGTACACCCAAGAAGATGGAAACAGTTGGTGATCGTCCAGACGTACTTGGAGATCGATGGATATGCGGGGTACTAGGTGCCTCCGGTTTCGTTCAGACCCAGAACGAACTTCTAAATGGACCGTGTGTCTGACATTGGATTTTAGTCTGTGTGGTTGATTTCTATTAAATATATATCTGTTTGGCGGCTGGGAATTTATTCTCTTGCTTAACACCCTTCTCTGAGACGTACGAGCCCAGATGTTATATATTGATGGGTATCAAACGCATGGGGTGAATTGCCTGTGTGGCATGCCTAAGTGGCAATTGATCAAGGCTTCGGTTGAAAAGCAAGGTCTTGTGGTGATGATCAAAGCACAGCCTGTGTGGCATAGCTTTGTGTAACGTTGATTCGCGAGCCTCACACCCCGGTTGTGAACCAGAAACGGGAGAAGGACCTCAGGGAGGGCATGCGTTTCTTTCTAGCTAGAAGTGGCGTCAGTGGTTTTACACGCCCTGACGAGTTTGACTTATGTGGTTGTTGCTGTTGTGAGGCGCCTCGATTATATCGGTCGATCCGGGACCGATGGAGTCATTCGTTGGCTCATTGACACCCCATAGGGCGGGGAAACGTAGTGTTCAGGCATTTTAATCCACATCGGTGGACCGACCCTGACGATCCAAGGGCCCACCTGTGTCTGGATCCTGAGACACGGGCTAAAGCATCTCGAATCGGTAGAGGACTATCTTTTGCCTCGGTTCACAGATGGAAATCCAGCTTCCACTACGTGATTTTGTGGTTTTATTTGTAGAGCCTAGTATGGCGACATAGTGGGATGGGGCACTCATGCCGTCTATGATTGATACTTATGATTTGAAATTGTTTTGACACTATACACTTGTAGTAATTATAAAACATGAAATTTCACGTACCAAGCATTCTTGGCTATTATAAGGTAAAAACCCTATCCTCCGGCTTGCGTTGCATTGTGTGATGGGACCTGGGTCTTATAATAGCTTCAGTTTTCTTTATTTAGCATTGCGCTGTTTGTTTTATGCACTGGTATTCTTGGGAGGAAACCCGTTCCGCGTTAGCGGCGTGGTCCCTTGATTTACCTAACTTTAAAATAAAGATTAATAACTATTTTAGTTCTCACACCAGTCCCATGACTGACTTGGAGTTTATTGTATTAACCTAAACTCTGGGTGCCCTTATTTTGACACGGGCAGCTAGTAGTTTTGGTTTTGCAGATTTATATTCACAGGATCCTGATTTACAGCTGGAACGATACTCGGAAAGCTTTGTATCCGCGTATTACTTCTAGTTGTGTATTGTATTATTTTCCGCTGCTATGTAATGTATTGTAATCTCTGATATTTATCGAATGTATTTTATTTGTTTATATTCTGTATATTCTTGTAATCTGATGGAATTTTTGTAATATACAATGAAATGTTCTTCCGTCTGCATTCTATTTTGTCGTGTTCTCAAAACAATCAGGCGTTTCGAACGATCTTGATCGGTTTAGCGACTGATTCAGATCGAGCGAAATTCCCGGTCATTACAATAAGCCTTAGATATATAAATCCAGGGTGAACACTTGATGACATATACATACATATATGGATTATGGATAAATCCCTGGTGAACATGGAACAACATTAAAATACATACGATAACTTAACCCTACGCAAATATGGAATGACTTTGGCAATGATATTTGATACGATGACTTTAGATGAACACCGAACAATTTATGATTAGTCCTTAAGCAAAAACTGGAGTCCTTAGCTATTATGGCCTAGAACATGATATTTGATACAATAAATTTTTTGAGGCTACCACCCCTATGGCTTGTCAATGTCGACGGTGTTGACAAGGTGAAATTTCCAAATTATTTGATCTTGAAGATTTGGACGAATTTAGGCCGGGATTGCCAGTTTGGTGAATGGAATCACTTATGAATAGTAAGTTATCTATAACATGAACTGTAAATTCGAGATCTACTTGATTGTGGTTTGATTTGGGTGGCAGGCTTTGTATTTCAAAGGGAAAACGTAAAATGATAAACTAAATTGGACGTAGTTGAAGAATTTGTCGAACCATTACGAAAATCATGTTCTCGTCTTTGTTAATATTGATAGATCTATATTATCGGTGTTTTCATCTAATCTCTGGGTGTCCCGTCAACTTTTGATACAACATTTTTGTGTGTTATCATTGAGGGTTTTCTTTGAGGGTGAACTAGAATTGAAGACTTGAAGCTTGAATATGAAGTTTGGAAGAGATCAAGAAGCCTTGTATATAGCATTCACACGGCCAAGTCAACTAGAGCATGACGACAGTTAGGAGATGTCCTCGACTTCGAATCAATCCGAAAAGATAATGAAAGATACACAAGATGGGATAATGGCTTGAAAGTAGGTATGTTTGAGTGGATTTGGAGATTCAAACATGACATTAAGGTTTGAACACCTTGTAATTAGAAAATGATAACCTGTTAATTAATGATTGTCCCTGTTGACATTTAGTTCGGCCTACTTATAATGTGATGCTAGATGATACTTAAAGAAATAACATTCCAATTGGTGGGCAATGCATCTATACGATTCAGATTGCATTATTGTATGATATACATGCATACATCCATCCATCCATACACATATCTTTATTAATTGTTAGTTTAGAAGTGCGAATTTTTGGGCCGACCACGAAGTATCAAAATTGCCCTTCATATACAACTCTTTAAAAAGTTAATCCTAAAAAATAGCATTCAAATAAAAGATCATTAAACTTTTAATAAATGTTAACATCGCTTAAAATTAGGATCTAACAGATATTTTCATTTACAAATTCCAAACGCTCTTTCATATATATTATCAAACTTGATACTATATCTAACAAATAAACTTGACATACATTTTCTTTATTTATTAATTAATAGCAAAAACAAAATTCTATACTAATAAACAAGTAGTTACAATTCAAAAATAAATATTTGAACCATGTACACATGATTACGATGTAAAAAACATCAGTAAATAATAAATATTTTTTTTTTTAAAAAAAAATGAGTTAAACGCATAATTTTTGAAAGAAAATTCAATTTACTTGCATAGGACATGTCAACGTCACACGCGAAACGCGTGTTGTAACTATCGTATATATAATTAACCTAAGATTTATAAATTCAAGAACACTTAATGATTATATAGTTTTATGGCTAAATCCCTGGTGAACATGGGATAACATTGGAATATGATAACTTAACCCTACACAAACATGAAATGACTTTAGCAATGATATTTGATATGATAACATTAGATGAACACAAAACAATTTATGACTAATCCTTAAGCAAAGTCTAGAGTCCTTAGCTATCATGGTCTAGCTAACCTTTGATTTGTAGGTGAATCTAAAGGAACCAGATGATTCACCATGACTTGGATCTCAATTACCAATGATTGATCACTCCTTAGACTTATTCTTAAGCAAAACAAAACTTATGTGCATAAGTTATATTTTAGGGGCAAGAGTTACAACCAAATTTTCCATAATCTTAGAATATGCTATAGTAGATGAAATGAACTACAAACTGATGAAGGAATGAGTCAAGGAGCTTGGAAGATTTAATATTTAAGAAATCAAAGATTTGGACAAGTTTCATAAATGCAAATCAAATTGGTACTAACATGATTCATATTGGCACCAACGTTATTTCACCAACATGATTAAACTACCTAACATAACGATATGAAGAAATCCAAAAAGTTTGAAATACTTTCGAATGACACAACAGAGTCATACTAAAATAATTTTGTTGGTACCAACATAATTTTGAGTGCTAAGATGGTATGGGATAAATGAAAAAATGCTTAAATACGAAGAAAATTTGGCTTTGGATGCATAAATTCAAATCAATACGGACTTAATTTTCTTTTTAATATTCATGCGCCATGAACTGTTAGACATATTATCAGATTTTGAAGGTTTAGAGTAGTTCAAGTAGAAACAACGAGATTGGTGCATGAATCTCTTATAAATATCAAATTATCTACAACCCGGAGGATTCTTTTTCCCTTTGAAACTTCTTTTCTTTTATCTTCTTCCTCAAACATTTGTAAATCCAAGATATATTATATTATATCTATATGGTAGCTTTTGTATATAGAAGAGTAATGTAACAATCGTATTTTTGGTCAATTAATTTAAAAAAAATAATGTTTTTTTAAATGTTAAATTGATAATATAAATGGATTTTTATATGGAGTTTATCAATTTAATAATCGAATACGATTTAAGTTCGAGTATATCGAATTATCGTAATACAAAAACAGAAATAATTGAATTTGAAGGTAAAAATGAATCGAAATGATTCAGATGATCAATATAAATTGTATTTGACTATAAACGACAATAATAATAATAATTTATTATCGAGGAATTGATTATTTCTGAATTTAAATTATATTATATCAATTTAATATGGTAATTTTATTTATACGTTCGAATTAAATTTCAGAATCTATTCCGTTGAGTTCAAAATAGCGTTATAACATTGAAACGTCGGTCATTACGTTAAAATAGGGATTCGTGATTTCTATGAATCCCAAGATATTTTTAATGGATAAGCTCGAAATCAAATCGGGATCTGTTTAATAAAATAAAAATCTCTTTATATCAAATCATATGTAATAAAAATCAAATCGAATTTGATATGTTTGTACTTTGGCAAACAAAATTTGATTAGGCCTTGTACCTTAAGCCTGCACTCCAATTAAATGTCGTGTACTTCATGTTCCCTTCCCCGTCTATAAATCATGACTAACCCCCTCCCTTCTCTCTTTCCTTTTCGAAACGAAATTAAAATGTCATGACCCACCAAAAAAAACCTCATCTTCTCCTCTTAATCTCCATCAATCCGCTCAATAATTTCGAATACCCTCAACTAAGAGGTTGTCAAGAATTTCGACCTCTGTGTCTTTGTAAAGGTGAATCTCGGTTTCATCGACTAGTAGTGGAGTTTGGGGCCCCCGTTCGTGCTTGGTTTGGTGGTGGATTTCGTGACCTAGGGGCAATGAAAAGGCAAGCGACGACGGAAAAAGGGCTCTCGGGGGTAAGAGGTGACGATCGGATGTTGTGAGCTATAGTGAAAATTTGGATCGTGCTTTCTACTGTCGTGCAGATGAGGAGTATGTCGCGATTGACATACAGGGTGACGAGCTATGAATAGTGGTGACCGGGGACTGGTTTGTATTGGGGGTTTTACTGTGGGGAAAATATGGGAGTTCAGATCTGATTTCGGATGGGGAAGCTCAGGAATAGGGACTGTCGTTTGTGGGAGATTCATTGGACGGTGAACGCTGAGCAATTTTTGAGGAATTACAGTGGCTTTGTAGGAGTGATCGAATTGCATTGTCCGATGGTGATGCTATTTAGGAGGAGGGCGAAGTGATTGGATAGGTATTGTAGCAATGTTGAGGTTGTTTGATGATGTAGCAGTGGCAAGGCAGCGACAATGGTGATAAGAAGGAGATGGTAGTTGACATCGAGATGCTTGATAGAATGTCGAAGTGGTATATGTTTGGGGATGATTCCTGTGAGAATGAATCACTAATTGGTTAAGTTGGCTTCGTAGTGTTCAAACAGCAAGGTATAAGTTGTTTCGAAAATTAAAATGCTTAGAATAAATAATTTATTTATTTCAGTAGTTAATTTATATTAATAAGAGTTTGATCGATAAATAAAATTAAATAATTGTAGGTGCACAATAGACGACTAAAGTAGATTGGTAGCTGAGAAGATATGGAATTTTAAATGGATATTCGGCAAACGAAAATCACAGTGAGTAAACTCACTCTCTGGATTCGTTTATGTTGGCTAACATCTATGGATGTAGGAAAACATGTTGGAGGGATCCAACTGGATTCCTCAAAATTTATTATTGTTTGTTTTCATATATATTATCATATATTATGTGTTAGAAAATCTATGATTGATGATTGTGTGTTTTGGATGTTTGAATATCACTAGCCCTAAATATTGATATATAAAAAGTACCGTGAAAAGGAATTTTGATATTTAAAAGGGAAAATCTATTTTTGTAGAAATAGAATTTGAACTTCGAATAGGCTAGGAAATATTAATTTGTTTTTGAATAATAAAAAAAGTAGGTGAATTTATAAACAATGTTTTTTTTTGCAAGGCTTACGGGGTTGAGTGAACCCCTACCACTTTTATTAAAGAACCGGGACACGGTTGTCCAAGAACAAGAAAACAACATAAACAAGACAAATACTACATAAGTTTGCTGAGAATTCCAGGGTCAAAAGTGAAGTTAAGGTTTCTAACTCCATCTCTTATAACTCGCCTAACATGACTTCTTAGCTGTGCACTATTCTTTGCTCTGTCTCGGTCAAAGACATAAGTATTACTTTCCCTCCAAACCGTGTAAAAGAATTTTTTCAGCACAAAATTAAGTAACCGTCCTCTACCTCTTCTACTTCCAGTTTGTTTATGCAATTTTATCCATTGTAAGACCAAGTTCTGACAAGCATCCTCTCTCCCAATATCAGACAAAACATCTTCCCAGATTTTAAAAAGAACATTGCAATGGAAAAATAAGTGTTCCATATTTTCATTATCGACGCAACAAAAAACACACACTTGATCGCAAGTGATACCACGAAGAAGGAGCTTGTCTTTGGTAAACATTGATTTGTTAATTACTTTCCATAGCATAAGGTTTTCACGTGGAGGGTTATCTCTCTTCCATATCTTCTTACTCCAAGAGCAAGAAGGCATGTCACATATGCCAGTTAAGAAGTTGTAAAGTCTATTAATGCTAAACTTGTTCCCTTTATTACACCATAAAGTGACGGTTGTGTCTTCATTGCTGAGTTTAATCTGTCGGGCTTTTTTCCATAAGGCATTAATAGTGGAAACCGAAGACTTAGGTAGGCAGATTATGCCATCATTCACGTAGTCACTGATCCTGGCATGGTGACTAATACCAGTGGATAGAATCTCCAGGTGAGTGAGTGTGTTACTTAGTATCAAGCCATTTTCCAGCCAAGGATCCTCCCAAAGCAGGACGTTCGAATTCTCCGAGACCGCATATTTGAAGCAAGCCAATACCTGTTGTTTTATTTTGAAAAGGCTTCTCCATACCCAACTTAAATTCTGAGGCTGAGTCATGGTCCATATGCATCTTCCCTTTATTACATTATACGTGGACCAGAGAACGCAAATGCTATTAGTGCCATTAAGAAAGTCATCTAAATGCTTTACCAGAGCAGCTTTATTCCATTGTTTTAGGTTTAAGATGCCTAGTCCTCCCTTATAAATGGGTCGTTCAATCTTATTGAAAGCAACCGGTGCCAAATATCTCCCAGTAGTTGTCCCCTTCCAAAGAAATTTCATCATTGCCGTGCGTAACATGGATACCAGTTTGGTTGGGAGTATGAACGTCCTCACCCAGTAAACTTGCATTGAAAAGATGACAGACTTAACAAGTGTTAATCTACCCGCTTGGCTCAATAATCTAGTAGTCCAGTTGTTCAGTCTGGCCATTATTTTATCTAGGAGAGGCATGCATTGTGAGACCGTAATTCTAGACGTGGCTAAAGGAAGACCAAGATATGAAAGATTGTCAGTACTGCATATTAAACCAGTTCTCGTTTGAATTCCCTGCAATTGCATATCAGTTATTCCTGCGGCTCTCATATTAGATTTTTGAATATTCACCCTCAAACCAGTCATAGCATAGAAGTCTTCAAGGGTCTCGAATATAGTGTTTATGGTCTGAATTGTAGGATTACAAAAGATAACCAGGTCATCGGCGAACATTAAAGAGGAGGCTCTTGGATGCTGGCACATCGGATGTAATTTAAACGAACCTTCATCAATCTTTTGATTCAACATTTGAGTAAGAACCTCCATCACAACAATGAAAATATATGCAGAGGTGGGGTCTCCTTGCCTTATACCTTGTTTACTTTTGAAATATCCGACAGGAGAGCCATTGATTAGTATTGAGAAATGAGCCGACGATATACATGTTAGAATCCAGCTAACAAAATGATATGGGAAATTCATGTAGCCTAAGATTCTGACGATTGAGTCCCACTGTATCATATCAAACGCTTTCATAATGTCAAGCTTGAACATTGCCCTAGGACTGATGTTCGAATGGTTGTAACCATTTAAAAGTTCATGCGAGAGTAGAACATTATCTAAAATACTCCTACCAGGCAAATACGCTGCTTGATTAGGCGAGATTAAAGACGGGAGCACTCTCTTCATCCTAGATACAATAATTTTAGAAATGCACTTGTAAAGCGTATTGCAGCAGGAGATAGGTCTATAATCGGTTACTTTTGTAGGATTCTTCACCTTAGGAATGAGCGCAATATTTGTGGTGTTGAATGACGGTAGCATACTGGATTTCAAGAAGACATGTCTAACCGCATTACACACATCTTGGCCACTTATTGTCCAGCAAGTGGAGTAGAAAAATGCATTGAATCCATCCGGACCACCTGCGGATTTACTGTTGATAGACATCATTGCTTCATGGACTTCACTATCATTGACTTCATTATAAAAAGAATGCCGTTCACATGTAGATAGTTTGGGGAGAATATATGGATCAATCAACCCGAAATTCGGATGGAAGTTGTCACTGTTACCAAAAAGGTTAGAGAAATGAAGAACAAAAGCTTTATTGACATCACCTTGCGTAACATGTGTTGCACCTTCACTGTCTTCAATTCTAACAATGTTGTCTCTGCATTGCTTGTTTTTGAGAGATGCATGAAAGAAAGAACTGTTACTATCACCATCAATCCTCCATTTGATACGTGCTTTTTGCTTAATCACTGCGTCTTCCTCGTTGAGTGCTCTATTATACTGCTTAGAAGCTTCACTTTCATTGATCGAATGGTTATGATTCGCCGAATCCGCCATCATTACTGTTTGTATTTGTTTTAGTCTTTTTCTCCATATGGTGGTTTGGTTGTTACCACAACCATACTTATGTTTCGTCCAGTGTTTCAGTTGATTCTTTGTATTCCTCATCTTCGCCTGCAAAATAATAAGAGGATTACCATGACATGGTTTCTCACAAATTCCTTTGACAAGGTCTAAGAATTCAGGGTCATTAACCCAGGTGTTAAAAAATTTAAAACTTGGATTGCCTTTCATGTTTTGCTCACTCAGGTGGAGGATAAGGGGGGAATGGCCAGAAATAATTGGAGGAGGCAAGTTACATTGGAGGGCAGGCCAAAAGTCAAAGGCTTTTTCAGTGCAAAAACCATGATCAATAAGGGAAAAGGTACGCGGACCATCCCTCTTTTTATTATTCAAAGAGTATGGCATTCCGGAGCACTTTATATTAATAAGATCAGCGTGATGCAGGGTGTCTTTAAGCGGTTGTATTTCAGGAATAAAAAGGGGATTGCCACTAACCCGTTGAGTGATTTCATAACAACAATTGAAGTCACCCAGGAGGAACCAAGGATGAGACGACTGTCTTAAAGAGAGGATCGATTTGAACAAGTTTTTTCTGGGAGAAGCGCTGTTTGCAGCATAAATGAAGGTCACGTAGTAGGAGTGATGGTTACTAATATTAAAAGCATGGCAATGGATATGTTGATCTGAAGAGTGAAGAGGAGTTAAGGTGACGATTTTGGGGTTAAAAAGAACAAGAATGCGACCGTAAGGAGCCTCAGCGAGGTTATGTAAGCATTTCCAAGCGGGGTTAATGAAATTTGCTGCCCTCAAAGTCAAAGATAGGTTGAGTTTAGTTTCGACGATGGCGAGGATACTTAACTTAAATTCAGAGATTAAAAGTCTGCATTAACCAAGTTTGGTTTCACGATGACAACCACGGATGTTCCAAACTCCGATAGTTTTCACCATAAATTAAACCATTGGGGGTTGATTGAACTTCAATTTCATACTCCTTGTCAAGTACTTAGCAGTACTAGGAGTTGTTGGTTTTGAAGCGTTGACATATAAGTCAGGTGGTTTTGTGTTGAAAGAGTTTGGCGGTGGTTCTTTGAAAGCAAGCGGAGGCGGGATTTTAGCATTGACATTGGTAACTGGTTGCGGAGATGTGGAAGAAGGTCTGGTTGCCAAGGCGATATCAGGGTCAAGGGTTGGTGAAAGACACAGAGAGGCTTGCATGCATGGAATATTGACATGGGACGTAGATTTGGTAGGTGAGTCATTGTTTTCACTTATATGTATAGTGCAACAACCTGAAGTGGCATTACTTTGGGTTGTTGAAACTGCATTTATCACATTTAACACTTCAGACGCTTTTGCTTTTCCTTCCTTTATTTCTCTTCGCCTATCCTTTAAACATTCTTGCATTATTAACTCGTGATAAAAGATATTTATTTCTTCTTCAGCTTCCTTTTCTTCATCATTTTCATTTTGCCGTAACAGATCATTGGAAGTGATAATTGAATGTTGGCTTTGAGCATTTATAAGGCTTTCATGTGTCGGCAATGGAATGTCAGCTTTGTCTTGCATGACTAAATCATGGAATTCAACTTCAGTTACATTGCTCTCATCAATGACACATGTCTCCTCTTCAATTTCTCTCTCTTCAAGAACAACAAAACTATTAGTTTTTTCTATCTCTTCTACCTCTTTGTTTTTCATCACCCAACTGCCAGTTCTAGCTTGTACATTACTTGTTTCACTTGCAAACTTGACTCTGCTGTTCCTTCTGTAACTTACATTTTGCCAATTATGGCTGTTTTTATTTACCTGAGCGTTGGTATTGTTCTGAGAACTTTGTTTAGCAAACACCATAGTGTTAGGCTGTTGTTTCGCCAGCTCAACTTTCTCCCTTGCTTCAACGTTGGTTCCAACAGATCTGTTCTCCTTGCCTTTGTCACAGTTAACATTTGCGTGTCCAAAAGATTGACAAATACTACAAATGTCTGGCTTCCACAGATAATCAACATATACTCGTTGGACGCCACCTTCAACCGTCTCAACAAGAAAGTCATCAACCAGTTCCCTATTCGGTTTTACTTCAATTAAACACTTGGCGTACTACAGTCTGCGTCTACTCTCAGTCATCTCGTCCATACAAAGCAGGTTCCCCAACCTACTACTGATCCAGTTTAACCCATAGTTTGACTAGGCAACTAACGGAATATTTTTTAAATGAAATGGAATATTTTTCATTGGATAATATGGGGAATGTAAATTCAAATATGAATTTAAAAAGGGGAATTGAAATTAGTTTCAAAAAGAAACGATGAAATCTATTCCAATGTTCGGATTGTAAATTGAATTAAAATAAATCCATATGGATTTATGATTAGAATTCGACTATGTTGAATTTATAAAAATAAATTATTTCTAGGAAGGATATTTAAATTGTATTAGATAGAAACTGAAATCAAATATAAAAATAAATTCTACAATTATATATATAAGTTATAATACTAAAATATTCCAAAATAAGAATCGGTTTCAAATAGATTTTGAAACGGAACTTGTTTTAATGTATAAAACAAGGAAGTAAATTAATAAAATATGTTTATAAATAAAGTGGCATAATTATCATGGGATAATTTGGAAATATAAATTCAAGCATGAATTTAAAAGGGATTGGAAATCGTTCGAATAGGGAACGATGGATTTTATTTGGGAATTCGGAATATAAAATGAATTGAGTTAATCCAAGTAAGTTAAAATTCGAATTCAATTACATTGAATTTTATAAAATAATTTATTCTAAGAGGATTTGGAATTTAAAATAAAAATTGAATTGTAAATAATTTTATAAAGTAATTAAGAAATAATCAATGATTTAGGTTAATTGGAAATATTAAGTTGGATTTGGAAAATTGACTTAATATATATTAAAATATATAACAATGGAGTTGAAATTTACTAATAAATGAAGTTTAAACGTTTATATTTGAATTTAATCAAAACAATCTCGTCGTAATGCGATAGTTCGAAGTTGGACGTTTTCAACTTCAATTGAATATATAGAACTCAATATAATTCGGAATTCCTTGAAAAAAGAATTGTTTGAACCTATTGGTAATAGTTTTCTTATGGAAGAGGAAAATATGGATTTCGTCTTATAGATTTTGAGTTATGTCAAAACCAATTTTCTAGAAAAACAACGCTATAATCGTTACTAAACATAACGAATTATTTAAATTTATAAAAGGATTTTAAGCAAATAAAACATAGATTTCCATTAGAAAACCCAGACTTGAGTTATAAAATAAATATGACCTCAAGTGGAGTAAGTGAATTGATTTTCAAACATAAATCCGATTTTTAATTATTGAATAGAGTTAACTAATTAGAAGAAAAATTATTTAATGAAGATTTAGATCGAAATTGGACTTTGGATAAGTTAATTGGATTTGTGAATTTATATTCGAAATCATTTATGAAACTTGAGTTGGAAATAACATTCGAATGATTTATAAGCAAATTAAAAGCGTGTATGAACGTGATATGTTCAAATAAAAAATAAAATAGGCAAAAGAGCTAATTAGAGAATGAATTAGCAAATTCAGTTAAAAACGATTGGGTTGAGTTGAAATAAATTGGGAATGGTTAGATATATGTAAAGCAGGTTTGGAATGAAGTGTATGAAGAGATATAAATTGAATGCCTGATAAAAGAGGTACGTATTTAATTTAATATGAGATTTTATGAGCCTATTTGGCAAGGCATTTGGCTTTTTGATTTTCTTTTTTAATGGAAAGGGCCCAAAGAGGCAATTTGTAGTTGTGCAGATTGAGCCGTACAAAGGAGGCGCTGGCGAAATTTTCTGGAAATTTAAGGAGATATAAAAATTTAAGAAAGTTGATAACTAGAAATCGACTTATCAATTATATATAGAATTTAATAAGAGAATAAACATATAATGAAATTTTATAATTAAAATGGTGAATTTATGGAATTAAATCTTGAGATGTTGGAAGGAGAAACATATACACGTTTAAAATGATTGATGGCTTAAAAGCAAATGTTTTGCAGATCGAAATGATTTTGTTGATAAGAAGTTAAGAAATGAAGTTAAGGAAATTAGAAACTGACCAGAGATTAGTCGAGTTGAATGACTTCTTGAATATCGATCTGATGTTGGTTTTGGCCTTCGAGGTTGATACTTAGGGAGTTGTTCTCTTACTAGTTTACAGTTAGGGACTAATGAATGTGGAAGAATAGTGATTTGTGAATATATGGAAATGTTTTTCGATGTTAAAAAGAGATGTTTTTATGGAATATACAAAATAGATAGTTATGATAGATTGGAGTGTTTTCCAAGAATCGTGAGAGGCTAAATGGGTTTGGAGAAATATCTGGGTAAAGATATTGAAGAGAAATTAGAAAATGATAAATTTAATTAATGGAATATTAATTAAGGGCCCAGTGATTGTTTGATGCTTTGGATGAATATGTATTTTTCTTCAATAGTTAAATAACCGACTATCGAAGTATTGGCCAATATCGTTGTCAATATGAAGAGTCGGTTGGATTATTATCCGAGAACCACTCCGTATTGGCAGTAGAGTTGCGAATCAGATTAAATGATGACAATCGAACATGGAGTAAAGTGCAAGGGCTTTTTTTGTTAATCCTAGGTAGAAATTGCCTAAGATGGATTAATGGAAATTGTGCCTTCTCTTTCGTTCAGTCCCGGAACGAACTTTTATGGACGAATGTCTGACTGAGTATTTCCAATGAACGCATATGTTGGTATGTACAAATATACATATGGTGGCTGAGAATTCATTCTTTTAGCATAATATCCAGAATATATTTGTGCAAATCAATTAGTAATTAACAGATCTAACAATGTGGCATTCAAAGTGATTGTGTTAGCAATTAAAGGTAAGTAATTTTAACCTCAAGCCCCACAATCAGAAAATGACAAAAATCGGGAAGGAAACATGGCTAAGTGGGTCTCTCTCAATTATAGTATATTATCACCTATCTAGAGAAAATTCATTTCCTTCTTTAATCTATCGATGTTGTCCCTTTCAGAAAAAACGGTTGCTGATCCCAACCGTTGGTGATATACATTCGATACACTTAAGTGAAATGAGTGGTAGGGTTACAAGATGTTCTTGTTGAACCCAGTGTATTCCCCTCTAGAGATACACTACATACCTTATCATAGTTGGAAATCCATTACCCAATAAACGACCACGGTTTTGGTTGTATATTATGTATGTGGAGCGTGAGATGCAAGCGTTCCTCTAGATTGCTATTTATTTAATTTAGACACAATTATAATATCAGAATAGTATTGATTTCAAAGAAATATTTTGGGTTATCGTAAGGTAAAAACCATCCATGTTGATGTGTGGACCGGTCTTACAATTATCCTTTATTTTAAAAAGATTTTTAAAAGTTAAACCAAGTGGTTTCCGTTTACTCACACCAGTCTCATGACTGACCTAGAGTTTATTTTTTTTTGTTTTACCATAAACTTTTGGGTGGCCAAATTTGTACGGACAGTCAAGTAGTTTAGGTGTTTACAGATATACTTGGAGGAGCTTGGAGCAGGAGGCTTCAATGTTAGTTATCTAGTGTTATTTTATGTTGTGTTGCATATGTAATGTACTATGATAATGGTATGTATATATAGTTAAAATTTTGTATTCCAAAAGCTGTTATATATATATTATATTTTGTTCCACTACGATGTAAGATTTTGTGTTGTTGTTTCTATTTTTCTTTAATATTTTTCTTCTTTATTTCATAATAATTCGTATTTCTGTGCAATTTGGATTGGACGTGTGGTGTATTTAGTCAACTCAAAGGATACGGAATTTCGGGCCATTACAAGTAAATATAAGATAATAAAATTAAAGTGGTTGTGACCACTGTAAAAATCTTCTCTTTTTTTCTATTTTGATAGATTTATATTGTTAGTGAGTATTTTTGGTGCTTTCGTCTAATATTGGGGTGTTGGATCAACTTTTAACGTGACAGTAACGAATGATTAATATTTTACATTTATCATGCAAATTCAATTTCAACTTCAAAATTCAAAACTTCTTGTCGGGAGAAATAATTTTGTAATCAGATAATGTTTTATTGGTCTAACTTCATTAAATGATAATTATTTGTAATTCGAAAATTTTGAAAAATAATTAATAATTATAAAAAATAATTCATAATTATAAAAATAGTTCATGGCCCAACTTTATTTATTCATTAGTTAATAATTATAAGATTTTTTCAGTAATAATAATTATTAGTTAATAAATTCAATCAATAAATTTTTAGTTTTTTTATATTTGTTGAGTAATAATAGAAATTAAGTTGAAATTGAAATGCAGATTTAATAACAAAATTTTGATGCTCTTGGGCAAGCAAAACATTGTCAAGAATGCTCCTACTAGGTGGAAACGTCGCTGGATTGGGTGAGATAATGGAAGGAAAAACTGACTTATGTCTAGTGGAAAGAATTTTAGTAATACGTTTGTAGATAGTGAAGCAACAGTAAGTAGTTTGAAGTCTCGAACTTCATTTGCAAACTTGGTCTTAGGGATCAAGGAAACGATAGCATTACTAAATGAATTCATCATTCTTGCCTTCTTGAAAAAAATCTTGAAAGCCTTACAAACATCCGTACCCATAATTTACCAACAAAGAGTGAATAAAGTTGCACTAAAGCCATCTGGTCTGCCATATGAGTTTCTATTAGGGAGAACATAGCTTGATGAATTTTAGTTTCAGAAACCTCCAAGCATAATAGCTGATGATCATGCTAGCTAATTTTAGGATGGGGGTAGGTTTGATAAGATCAAAACTGGGCCTAAAGTTAGTAGCATCACCGAAAAGATCGGAAAAATATTGAATAAAAGAATTCTCAATACCCACCTGGGTATCTATTTCATAACCATGTTGATCTAGAATTGAAGTTATATTTTCACGAGTGCGCTTAGACTTTAGCGCAACATGATAAAATGCAGTATTCCTGTCTCCATCCTCTTCCCACTTGATTTTGGCCTTTTTCTTATTCATCATACATCCAAAGCGAAGGGGATCTCTGTAGTGTTGAGTTAAGATAGTTACTTGACTCGGTAAGTTTGGGTTCAATACATCATCCTGCATTCTTTTTTGCACTTTTTTCAAGCTGAGTTTTTCGTTCACACGACTTCCTGCTGCCATTGCCAAATCTCTCCATGTCCCATCCTTTGAGAACTTCCTTTGTTGCTTTAGGTTTTTTCTACAACACAAACATGGGCTTACCAAAGTTAGCTCTAGACTGGACTTTACTGAAAATTGCTGGAAAATTAGTTTCTTAGTCCAGGACTTAAAATTTTTAAAACTTGTTTTAGCTCTCATGAAAGCTTCTCCTAACTAGAGTATTTGAGAAGAGTGGTCAGATAATAGGGGACTAGGCAGATGGTTAAAAATGGAAGGCCATTTAGTTAGTGTGGGGAGGTTATATTAGTCAATTTTAGAGAAGGTGCGATATCCCTCTCTCTTTTTATTGTTCTAAGAGTATATAGCTCCTAAATTTTTGACTTCAATCAATTTAGAGTTACAAATTGCAAGGTTGAGTGGCTTGATCTCACTCCTTGATAATGGATTCCCTCCAATACGATCAGTTAGCCTCAGAGATAAATTGAAGTCACCAAAAGAAATCCATAGGTGGGAAGATTGTCTGAAGGAGGGCTTAGTGTGAAACATAAGGCTATGGGCATTGATGGGGTTCTCTACATGGATGAAAATAATGTAATAGGAATAGGAAGTGCAAAGGTGAAGGTTATGGCAATGGATGTATTGCTTAGTAGAAATGATGGTCGATAGGCAGAGTCAAATATGATCATTATCCTACCATAAGCGGCTTCGTTGTGGTTATGTATGAGCTTCCAATTAGGATTAATGTATCTGGCAGCTCTGGTGGTAAATTGAACATTTTACTTAGTTTCTAAAATAGCTAGTGTTGACATGCTTTTTAGTCAAAGTAATCACATATTTGATATCCGGTTAGCAACACGCTCAAGCATTGAGAACACTGTCAACAAACACAAAGCGATTTGGTCAAAGTCGCATTGCAAACATAAAATGTCCCAATTATGATGCCTTGCATGGAAACCCTTGTAGCTCTCTGAATTAGCTTCAGTTACAACTCTCATTTAGCCCAATCAGCCTTACGGTTTGAATGTTATGCCTATTTCTATAAACACGTGCAGAAATAAAATTACTCAGGAATTGAGTATGAATGATTGGTAAACACTTGGATAAAGTGTCAAAGTTATGAAAGTTCACAAATTCGGATGTGTCCTTCGGGCCGGACCAAATGAAGCGGGTCGGGTAGGATGGAACCCGACCTAATGGCACGAGCATCGGAATGGCTTGGCACCTGGACTTCTTGCATGCAAGAACCTTCGGTTCGAGTTGGAGGAGATGGACCCGACCCGACCTCACGCTGGATCACTTTGGCACTGGAACTGGGGAGCACGTTGGGATCATGTCGAGATGGTGGGACCGACCTGGTTGAAGTGGTCTCCAATCATGCACGAATATGAACTTCAGAGCTTTGACTCGGGTCGAACAGCGGTTGGGTGGAGGGCGACCCGCCTAAAGCATTCCAGCACATCATGGACTTGACCTATCCTCAAAGCATATCTTACTCCTATTAACTCGGATCGAGTTACAATTGGCATGACATGATGTGAAGAGGATTTCTCCACGTTTTCCACTACATTTTGAGATTGAAGGGAGGCTCGCCAAGTGGCATCTGACTCGGAACCTGTTGAAGCCTTCATATGCCTATAAATACACCATTTGAAGGAATTTGTAGGGATCTTTTGGGCACTAACTCCTCACAGTATCCAACATTAACACTACGCAAGGTCATTGCGCACCATATCAACCACTCAACACGAGGATTTCCTATATAAATTCAATCTCTTTCTCCTCTTTCTTGCAAATGTAATGATTTCTCTTGTAATTTGTCAGTATAAATTAAAGATTATAAAGTGGACGTAGGCTTGGATTGTAACGACCCGCATTTTACGTATCGGAGGATCATAAAATATTTTCATTTAAATTCCCTAGGGGTCGGATCATTATCATATTTGGATATGTTGGTTATGGGCGTGTGAGATATGTCCATAATTTTTGTCAATTTTATTTATGACCATTTTACCCCTGTTAGTTTTGTACAGGGAATAACTTTTGACTACAATCGAATCAGGTTCTAAGAACAATTTCATAGGAAATAAAATGGTGTTGCCAATTCCATAAAATGGTCAATGAAAGATTTGGTTCAGTGATTTGAGAGGAATTCTTGTTTTAATGCTACACAATTTCTGGATAGGCTAACTAGTCATTAATGGGCTGATTTGGTGAGTCCCATTAGTGGGCTGGTTATATGGCTATAAATAGGGGGTAGAGACAAGGAGAATGGTTTACTTTCTTCATTTCTTATTTGGTTGGGGTTTGAGATTCTCCCTACTCCAATCAAATACATATCTCTCCCATTAAAATCTTAGATCTACAAAAGAAGATTGAAGATCTACATCAAGGAAGGCTAGATCTACATCAAGAGAGAGTATATATTTAACATCCAGTAATTCTACAACACATTAAGATGATAAATTAAAAATACTTAATTAAATATTGGGAATTAAGTAAAACAGACTACGCCATTGCGTTCGCCTCAGAATTTTTCTTAAGATAGACACCAAGTTTGCGTAAAACAGACATCATATGAAGAAGATATTAAGGTTTGAAGTTTGTATACACATAATATGTATATATATATATATACACATAACCAAGTCAAAACCGTTCAAAATCAAACGAGGCGGGAGAACGCGGGAATCAGACCCGTTGGGGGTCGACCTACCCTAGGAGTGTCGACCCATGGGTCGGCACCATAATAGGGGTGTCGACACCCATGTTGACACCCCTCCAGATCCGAGGCAGATTCATTTCTACATATGGGGACCTGTTTTCTGACCAGATTCGTTGACCCTAGGCTATAAATAGGACCCCATATCCATTTTTTTATTCATATATTTCAATGGCGACAACGAAGTGCTGCTCCAACATAGTTTGATCAAGCCTGCTTCTTCTTCATCAAACAAGTTATACGTATTCAAGGATCTGTGATTCAACATCTGCAATCATTCTTCTGTTTCTTAGATCCAATCATAGTGGGTCTATGTTATTTTTAGATGTAAATACTTAAAAGTTATCTTGACATGCCTATAAATCGGATCTAAGCCTGTGACTATTTGAATCATATCAAATCTATCATTATTTGTATATCTAATCCACAGTTTAGATCTCATCATGCCTGTTTATGATATCCCTATTATGTTAGTTTGCCTAATCATGTCACCGTATGCCTATTATGTTAGATTACCTAATCATGTCGCTATACCTATTTTGTTAGTATGATTAATTCCATCATCTTATGCCATTTTTATTTACTACGCATGTTCCTGTTCGCTTCTCTCCCTTCTTCCCTTTTTGTTTTTATAGCCAGGCTACCTTCGAGCCTTGGCCAATCACTGAAATACGCGAATGCGCGAAATTGGGAACGGTTGGGAATGATTACTTTGGGGCATAATTCTTGTTGTAAAACATGATTGGAAATTTTAGGCATAACTTGTACCTTGAGCCAAAACTTAGAATTTTGGGGGCATAATCCAGATCTTGATCTAAATTTGGGGCATAACTTGTATCGTAGATCGGATGGGGAATTGGGGCATAATAAAACATGATAATTGGTTAATAATGAAAATGCCTAAATTTACAGTAATTAGAAATTGTAACGACATTTAGACACGAGGTTAGATTACACTTATGGCAGAAGTCTTCCTGGACCCGACCAACATATCCAGCATCCACAAGTGGTAAATCTAATGTGAGGGGTCTAAGTGCTTAAACACGTAACCTGCTAATACACGAGGTTAAGTTCGACTTGTGGAAGAAGTCTGCCCGGACCTGACCTGCATATCCAGCATCCACAAGTGGTAGGCTTAATGTGGGAGGTCTAGCACATTATGACCATAAATGAATAAATGGTAATGAACTTGTAATACTTAACCTGTTTGAATCCATAGGGATTGCACGAACATGTTAACTTGAGTAGGGGTTAAGTAAACTTGCTTGAATCAGTAGGAAGGTTAAATAAATCTTAGGGCGGTGGGTAATATTTATATGCATAGGCCCACAAACTTAACCTGTGGGGTTATACAATCTTGTTACAATGGTAGGCATAACCTGTTGAAATCCTAGTAGTGGGGATGCAAACCTGGGGGAAGCATGTATCATCTAGTGTTTGGGATCCATTTCAGTCAGTAACCCATATAGGTATTAGACGAGTACTCCGAACTAGGTCAGAGTCGAGGCATGCTTACTGAGCTGATTATAAGAGGTCACTTGGGGAAAGGTGTCTGACGCGCGTTCCATCGGTCTCATGTGCGTGCATGGGTCTGCCTGCTCGGGAAAATAAGATGTTGTGACATCAGTAGATATGGTCGTGTAAATCTTGGAAACGAATGGTTGCCACTTTAGGAAGTGAAACAACTTACCATAGGGACAACATAGGGTATCTACGGAGTTCGGGAGCCGATTGATTGGGGTAGTAATTAGGGTACATTTAGTCTCACTTGGTTAGGAGCCCGTTATTATCCTTAGGTTTAATACCGGTAAGTTCAGTTGGGCTGCCTGTTATTGTATGAGGTAAAACCTCTCACTAGAAGTTTGCCTAAGTCTACCATCTTGTACTTGTTGGGGATCATCTTGTTCATAATACTAGTATTGGTGCATAAAAAGGTATTAGAGAAGCGCAATGCCTGTTCTGTTTAGTTTATCCTGTTTACCTCGTCATACCTTCCTTATATGCTATTATCTCTCTCTAACTTATATGCCTGTCATGATGCTTTTATTTATTTATATGCTAAAAGTAACTGGACTCGCCAGTCTTTATGTCTGACCCATTTTGTTTCCTCTTCTTTCTCTTTCGTTTCCCCTTAGGTTCTCAGGGTGGGAATACTCAAGCTTGATCATGATTCTTCTTTCATTCTACTTGGAGCTTCTTAGATGTACTGCTTGATTTCGTATCTTCTCTACTATGGCTATATTTTGGGTATTATGCTTGTTTATTTATTGTACTCTTATGATTTTAGTACATAACAGAAGTTTTAAGTTGATGTACTGGGTTTTATGTATTTCAGACTCATGATGTACTGGGTTTTACATTGATGTACCATTGTTATTTTATATCTGTCTTATAATATTTCTGTTTCTGTTTACATATAACGCTTCACAAAACTTAATGCATTCTCTTAAAGAGTGACATTAACGGACGTAAGGTGTCTCACTTGGTATCAGACCTAAAGATTACCAGAACGGATAAAAGGTTTTGAAATTTATTTTCAAAAAGATTTTAGAAGGAAGCATGTTTTCAAAAGAAAAGTCTGTTTTGAAAAACATATTCCCCAAAGCCATATGTAATATCTTTCGATTCTCTATTTGAATCCCGTTTTCCTTTTCTTTTCAGCATGTGTGGAAAACCTAATATTCCTAAGGGCGTTGTGATACCGAGATGGTTCCGTAGGTATCTTAAGAGCACGGTGCCTATCGGTGGTCAAGAAGACATTCCTCCCTCAGCTGCACCCACTGTTCCTCCTCTTCCTCTACTTGCTGATAATTTCTCTAAGATATACAAAGATTTCTGTGTTAGGGGCGGAAAGCCATTCCGAGGAACTGAGACTTTTATAGAAGCTTGGAATTGGCTTAAAGAGACGGAGGATTTATTTGGAATTTTTGAAGTTGACGATCGCAGGAAGATTCAGTTGGCCATTTGGCAGCTGAAAGATGAGGCTTCATTTTGGTGGGAAGTGACACAAGTAGGGCATCCAGTGGAAACTTGGGATGATTTCCGACAGAGGTTCAAAATAAAGTTTCTTTCACAAGCCGAGCAAAGCGTGCAATTGGAAAGGTTTTTGGCCCTTAAGCAAGGAGCCATGTCTGTAAAAGAGTATATTTATAAGTTTAACCAATTGGCAAGGTTTGGCTTGGGGCTAGTGAATACGCCGCACAAGAAAGCTTTGAAGTTTGCTAAAGGATTTAATGAACCCCTCTATGGGTTGGCTATGTCTCATATTCCAATGGAAGAAACTTTTGAGAAACTCGTCGGCATTGATACATGAAGAAGATAAAGGTGAAAAGAAAGAAGCTACGGTTGAGGAAACACAAAATAAGAAAGTTTAGGCCAAGAAAGGACAACGACAATGGAAGAAGGGCGGAAAGGACGACAAGGCTAGAGATAAGAGGAAGTGTCATAATTGCGGATGCGAGGGTCACTTTATTAAGGATTGTGAAAGAAAGAAGAGCGCTTGTTTCAATTTTGGAGAGGTCGGACACTTTTCTAAGGAGTGTCTAAAGAAGCAAGGACATGGTCAAAGGGCAGGATCTTCGGGAGGGCAGGTGCATGCTCTCGTGGCTGGTGCGCCAGATAGAGGTAGGAAAGTTTCCATTGAAGGTTTGACTTCTCTTTTCATCATGTTTGAATGCTTTTTGATTTGGGCGCTTCACATTCTTTTATATCTGATTCTTTGTTTGAGTCTTTGCACCTTAATACTAGTATGGTTTTGGATCCCGTTGTTGTCTCAAACCCCATTGGGGACGGCTCATCTGTCTATGATTTGTTGGGGTTTGATAATGTCTGTGTTGGGCACTGAGTTTGAGTGCGATGCATATGTACTTGGTTTCGTGGCCTATGGTTTGATTCTAGGGATGGATTGGCTAGCCATGTATAGTAACATTCTAGATTGTGAAAGGAGGGTTGTTAGACTTTTGACTTGCCTTGGGAAGACCCTCAAGATTTCTTGTGACCCTAAAGGGTCTTTCATTCTTAGTTTCCTAGAGTTGCTTGATGAATTTATCGATGATTTACGATCTGTGTTAGTAGTCTGTGATTATCCATATGTTTTTGAGGAGGTTCAAGGATAACCTCCGAGGCACGAGATTGATTTCCGTACATACTTGGTGGACAATGCAAAGCCAGTTGCATTGTCTGTGCGTCATATGGCTCCAAGAGAAAGGAGGGAGCTTAGTAAGCAAGCAGGGGACCTACTTGAGAAAGGGTTTATTAGGCGAAACATATCTGAATAGGGTGCTCTAGTAGCATTCACAACTAAGGCGGATGGTTCGATTCGCTTATGTGTGGACTATAGAGAGTTGAATAAACTCACTAGGAAGAATAGGCACGCACTTTCGAGGATAGATGACATGTTTGACCATCTTGTTGGGTGCATCTGTTTTCTCTCAGTTAGACTCTGCTATGGAGTTTCACCAGTTGAGGGTGGCCGAGGACAGTATGGACAAGACCACTTATAGAACTCCAGATGGTTTCTTCGAGTGGCTCGTCATGCCTTTTGGGTTGACGAATGCACCCGCCTATTTTGTTGATTTGATGAGTAGGGTGTTTCGGGAGTTTCTAAATAAGTTCTTTATGGTCTTTGTTGATGACATCTTGATTTTCTCGGAAAGCGAGGAAGAGCATGCCTAACATTTAAGGGAGGTTTTGAAAACTCTCTGTGCGCACCAGCTTAAGGCAAAATTGTCCAAATGTCATTTTTAGAGAAAAGAAGTGAGATTTCTAGGGCATGTGGTCTCTAGAGATAGGATAGCAGTAGATCCCGTGAAGGTAGTTGCAGTTCAAGATTACCAAATCCCAAAGAATGCAATAAAGGTGAGAAGTTTTCTTAGATTAGCGGGCTATTATAGGAAGTTCATTAAGGACTTCGCAAAGATATCAGCCCCACTCACCAGACTGATGAAGAAGAATCTGACATTTTCATGGGATATTGATTACGACGATGCTTTCCAACAATTGAAGAGGGCTCTGACAAAAGTCCCAGTCTTGACCTTGCCAGACGAGAACAAGGTGTTCACAGTATACACCGATGCGTGTGGTACACGGCTTGGTGCGGTTCTGATGCTAGAGGGAAGGGTAGTATGTTATGGAGATAGACAACTAAGAATTCATGAGAAGAACTACCCTACCCATGACTTAGAGTTAGCTTCCATATTATTCACGCTTAAGACATGGCGCCATTATCTACTTGGGGAGAAGTTCGAGTTGTACACCGATCATAAATCTCTCAAGTACTTGTTCTCGCAAAAGGATCTTAATTTAAGGCAACAAAGATGGATGGAGTTCCTAACGTCCTATGAATTTGAGATTGCTTATTCCCCTGGCAAGGGTAATGTGGTGGAAGACGCATTGAGTAGGCAGAGGATGACGTTAGTCCTCCGTTTGTGGAGAGGAAAAGCTTAGAGTTCATATCGACTTTTGATTTTAGACCCTCCACTGAATTTACACTTGGTTTATTGGCATCACTAGAGGTGCTGCCTACTCTTTTTGATCAGATAGGAACTTCACAGCAAGAGGATCCACAGATTTCATACATGTTGGATAGGCTCAGTAGAGGGGAGACTTCTAGTCACCTCAGTAGATACTCCACAGATGATAGAGGGTGGTTGCGACGCGATGGAAGGATTTATGTTCCCCAAGTTCGGAGTTTTTGAAGACAGTCCTTGAGGAAGCCCATCATTCTAGGATGATATTCATCCATGCGGTGATAAGATATATAGAGACATGAATAGGGTTTTCTTTTGGACTGGGATGATGAAAGATGTGGCAGAGTTTGTTTCTCGATGTTTGGTTTGCAAGCAAGATAAAGCTAAGCAAAGGAAGCCCGGTGGTTTACTTCATCCTTTGGAGGTCCCATAGTGGAAGTGGGAGAGCGTCTCGATGGATTTCATTGATGGTTTGCTTAGATCGAGAAAAGGCAACACCAATATTTGGGTTATAGTGGACAGACTTACTAAGAGCGTTCATTTCACTCCTGTTAAGAGTAAGAGAACAACAACATGTTTGATAGTAGTTTACGTTCGTGAGATAGTCCGTCTTCATGGAGTACCTTCCAGTATCGTAAGTGATCGTGACCCCATTTTCACCAATGAATTTTGGAGGAGCTTGCAATAAACATTAGGTAAACAGTTGTGTTTGAGCACCGCTTATCACCCTCAGACCGATGGACAAACAGAAAGGGTGAATAGAGTTCTTGAGGACCTTTTAAGACTGTGTATCCTAAACTTCTGATGGACTTGGGAGGAGCGTCTTCCTTTAGTAGATGTGCCTACAAAAACAGTTATCAAGCTAGTATTGGCATAGCACCCTTTAAAGCATTATACGGACGACCTGTAGATCACCGACTTGTTGGAGGGAATATATAGAAAGACTTCTACTTGGACTGGATATGGTTAGAGAAACTTCAAAAAAGATTGATCTTATTTGCAGGCGCATGAAGATAGCTCAGGACAGGCATAAATCCTACGTAGATAAGAGAAGGACTGACATTGAGTTTGAGGTGGGAGGCATGGTTTTCATCAAGGTATCACCTTTGAGGAATGTGGTTCGTTTCGGATCTGTAAGGAAATTGGCACCAAGATTTGTAGGGTCATTTTCCATATAAGAATGGATTGGCCAAATGGCCAATAGATTAAAGCTACCAGAAAGATTGTCCGGCGTTCATAATGTTTTCCACTTTTCTCATTTACGGAAGTGCTTACATGATACTGCAGAAGTAGTTGAGCCTAGTTTGCTCGAGGAAGTAGAGGTAGATCGGGGGACGACAGTAAGACGAGTTCCTACCCATATTCTTGGATAAGAAGTTAAGAATCTATGCAACAAAGAAGTCAAGTTGATGAAAGTACAGTGGGGAGATAACCAAGAGGATGCAACTTTGGAGACTGAAGACAAGATTTATGCTTCGTACCCTTTTCTTTTCAAGGGTATGTTCTTAATTTCCTTTCCAAAGCTTTTGTTCATGCTTGTTTCTATCATTTAAAGTATATCCTATCGATCGAATCTTCGACCTTTAGGTAGGAATCCCATAGATGTAAACATGTGTTTGAGACATTTTACGTTTGGTGCAAGTGGATGCAAGTGTTTGCTAGCAGTTTCTCGTGGATGCATACACACACACATTAGGAACTAGATCGGCTCTATCACTCTCATACTGCATATGGACGCGAGTGCATTATTTTCTTGTTTTTATGAATGAAAGTGGGTGTATCATCATGTGGATGTTGCATTTGGTTGAATGATTGCGCACACATATAGAATTTACATGTTATAATAGGATTATTTGCATACATGTTGGATTCATGGCACTAACATATATTGCATTAAGGAGGTCGATTGAATCAGTAGACCGCCTAATCTTTCGCATTAGTATAAGGACATATACACACATTTGCATATGTTATATAAGCATTAGAAATCTTTTAAGGACAATGGATGCTTGTGATTGGTGGATAAGTGGATGGGTGATGGATGTTATGGTATACATCCTTCTTAACTTGGATATTTCGGGGACGAAATCTTTTAAGTAGGGGAGAATGTCACCCCGTAATTCTACAACACATTAATATGATAAATTAAGAATACTTAATTAAATATTGGGAATTAAGTAAAACGAACTATGCCATTGCGCTCGCCTCAGAAACCTGCTTTAGATAGACACCAAGTTCGCGTAAAACGGACTTCATATAAAGAAGATATTAAGATTTGAAGTTTGTATACGCATAATATATATACACACACATACATACACACACATAACTAAGTCAAAACCATTCAAAATTAAACGAGGTAGGAGAACGCGGGAATCAGACTCGTTGCGGGTAGACGCACCCTAGGGGTGTCGACTCATAGAGTGACACCATAACATGGGTGTCGACGCCCATGTCGACACCCCCCAAATTCGTTGACCAGATCCATTTCTGTGTATGTGGACTTGTTTTCTAACCAAATTCGTTGACCCTAAGCTATAAATAGGACCCTATATGCATTGTTTTATTCATATAATTCAATGGCGACAACGAGGTGCTGCTTCAACATAGTTTGATCAAGCCTACTTCTTCTTCATCAAACAAGTTATACGTATTCAAGGATCTTTGGTTCAACATCTGCAATCATTCTTCTGTTTCTTAGATCCAATCATAGTGAGCCTATGTTATTTTAGATGTAAACACTTAAAAGTTATCCTGACATGCCTATAAATTGGATCTAAGCCTGTGACTATTTGAATCATACCAGATCTATCATTATTTGTATATCCAATCCACATCATGCCTGTTTATGATATCCCTATTATGTTAGTGTGCCTAATCATGTCACCGTATGCCTATTATGTTAGATTGCCTAATCATGTCACTATGCCTATTCTGTTAGTATGATTAATTCCATCATCCTATGCCATTTTTATTTACTATGCATGTTCATGTTCTCTTCTCTCCCTTCTTCTCTTTTTGTTTTTATAGCCAGACTACCTTCGGGCCTAGGCCGATTGCTGAAATACGTGAATGCACGAAATTGGGAACGATTGGGAATGATTAATTTGGGGCATAATTCTTGTTGTAAAACATGATTAGGAATTTTAGGCATAATTTGTACCTTGAGCCAAAACTTAGAATTTGGGGGCATAATTAAGATCATGATCTAAATTTGGGGCATAAATTGTATCGTAGATCGGATAGGGAATTAGGGCATAATAAAACATGATAATTGGTTAATAATGAAAATGCCTAGATTTATAGTAATTAGAAATTGTAATGGCGCTTAGACACGAGGTTAGTTTACACTTGTGGTAGAAGTCTTCTCGGACCCGACTGGCATATCCGACGTCCACAAGTGGTAAATCTAATGTGAGGGGTCTAAGTGCATAAACACGTACGTGCTAAGACACGAGGTTAAGTCCGACTTGTGGAAGAAGTCTGCCCGGACCCGACCGACATATCCAACATCCACAAGTGGTAGGCTTAATGTGGGAGGTCTAACGCATTATAACCATAAATGAATAAATGGTAATGAACTTGTACTACTAAACCTGTTTGAATCCATAGGGATTACATGAACATGTTAACTTGAGTAGGGGTTAAGTAAACTTACGTGAATCAGTGGGAGGGTTAAGTAAATCTTGGGGCAGTGGGTAATATTTATATGTATAGGCCTGCAAACTTAACTTGTGGGGTTATGCAATCTTGTTACACTGTTAGGCATAACCTATTGAAATCCTAATAGTGGGGATGCAAGCCTAGGGGGAAGCTTGTATCATCTGGTGTGTGGGATCCATTTCAGTCAGTAATCCATATAGGTATCAGAGGAGTACTCCGAACTAGGTCGGAGTCGGGGCATGCTTACTGAGCTGATTCTAAGAGGTCACTTGGGGAAGGGTGTCTGACAGCGCGTTCTGTCGGGCTCATGTGCATGCACAGGTCTACCATCCCGGGAAAATAAGACGTTGTGACATCAGTAGATATGGTTGTACACATCCTGGAAACGAAGGGTTGCCACTTTAGGAAGTGATACATCCTACGTGGGGCCAACACAGGGTATCTACGGAGTTAAGGAGCCAATCGATTGGGGTATTAAGTAGGGTACATCTAGTCTCACTTGGTTAGGAGCCGTTATTGTCCTTAGGGGTAACACCGGTAAGTTCAGTTGGGCAGCCTGTTATTGTATGGGGGTAAAACCTCTCACTAGAAATACACCTAAGTCTACCATCTTGTACTTGTTGGGGTTCACCTTGTTCATATGATACTAGTATTAGTGTAGAAAAAAGTACTAGAGAAGCGCAATTCCTGTTCAGTTTATTCTATTTACCTTGTCATATCTACCTTATATGCTGTTATCTCTCCCTAGCTTATATGCCTGTCATGATGCTTTTACTTATTTATATGCTAAAATTAACTGGACTCGCCAGTCTTTATGTATGACCCATTTTGTTTCCTTTTCTTTCTCTTCCGTTTCTCCCCCAAGTTCTCAGGGTAGGAATACTCAAGCTTGATCAGGATTCTTCTTTCATTCCACTTGGAGCTGCTTAGATGTACTACTTGATTTCGTATCTTCTCTGTTATGGATATATTTTGGGGATTATGCTTCTTTATATATTGTACTCTGGTGATTTTAATACAAGACAAAAGTTTTAAGTTGATATAATGGGTTTCGTGTCTTTCAGACTCATGATGTAACTATGTTTTGAGCCACGATGTTTTCTGCTCAATAAAGTTTTAAATTCTGCTGTTATTTTATATCTGTCTTGTAATATTTCTGTTTCTGTTTACCTATAATGCTTCACGAAACTTAATGCATTCCCTTAAAGAGTGACATTAACGGATGTGGGGTGTCACAATATCGGAGTGATTCGAAGATCGTTCTTTGCTGTCTGGATTTGTTGATCATCGTTTTAAAACTAATTTGAAGATTTGGTGGGAGATAAACATCTCTCACACGGATTCAATCGAGTATATGGGTTGTTTGATCTTATTTTCATTATATCAAGTTGTTTTCATCTAGATTTACATCATGTATGTACATTTTCATTCAAACCACCATAAGATCTAATATAGCAAGAATTTCTATGTTAATTCATGTGTTATTACAAGTTAGATCCATTTTTTTAATTCATTTATTGTTTATCATGATTTTGTTGAATTTCTTCTGTTTGAATGATAAATAATCGTTGTGTTAGTGCTTGTTGATGTTTTGGTTTGATTGATTGGTGAAATTGAATGTTTTGCACGAGTTTTGGATCGCATTGGAGTTGGATCGGCGTGACTTGTTTGCCAAGAAAAGTTTGGATCGACACATGGGAATATTGATGGATTGGAAGGCTTATTGATAGATCAGACATATTGATAGCGTTTCTGAAACGCTATGTTTTGATGGATCGAAATGCTATGGATTTGAAGGAATATTGATGGATCGAAAGGCATATTGATGGATCAGACGTATGGACAGAGTTTCTGAAACAATTTGCTTCGATGGATCGGAAATGCTATGGACCGGTAGTTATATTGATGGATCAGAAGGTATATTGATGGATCGGAAGGTATATTGATGGATCAGACTTATTGACAACGTTTCTGAAACACTGTGCTTTGATGGATCGGAAGGCATATCGATGGATCAGAAGGCATATTGATGGATTAGATGTATTGACATCGTTTCTAAAATGTTGTGCTTCGATTGATCAGAAATGCTATGCATCGGAAAGCATATTGATGGATCAGAAGGCATATTGATGGATCAGACGCACTGACAGCGTTTCTGAAACGCTGTGGATGATGGGTCAGGTGGCAATGACCGTTACTCTAGAGACCCCAGAAGATGAGATTAAGAGGAAGCTTGCATTCGTATATTTAGGGACTCGGGCATCAATGATGTGACTAAGAGGAAGCTTGCATCAAGACAGCTACAGGGCAGAGCTATGGACTGGTGGAACTCTGTTACTCTAGAGACCCCAGAAGATGAGATTACATGGGATCAGTTCCAAATCAAGTTTGAGACGAAGTTCATTTCTACCATTCAGAAGTCTATTTTGTTCAAGAGATTCATTGAGCTGAAGCATCATGGAAGACAAGTGTTGGAGTATGTTTCGGATTTTGAAGTTTTATCCAAGTATGCTTGTTCGTATATTGAGACTCCTTACCAAAAGAACAAGAATTTTGTCATGGGCATCGACAAATATCTTGGGAATCAGCTAGTTGATCACTTGGATGATACTTATGAGAAGATCGTGGAGAAAGCTCTAAGGCATGATTGTTTGTTTCCTAAGGAAGAGAGTGTTGTTGCAGCTAAAGAGGAACCAAATCCACAATAGGGTGGTAATAACAAAAAGGGGAAGCAGCAACACCATAAAGGAAAGGATGGTCAGAAGAAGAAGAAAAGCAAGGTGATATGCTTTAACTGCCAACAACAGGGCCATTATTCCTGGGATTGCAAGAATCCAAAAGATGAGAAGAAGTGCTTCAACTGTGGGAAGCCTGGGCATAACAAGAAGGACTGTCTAGAACCAGCCAATGGTAAGAAGGTTGTAAAGGCGTATGCTTTGGAAGCTGCGCCATCTTCTTCGAGAGCTCTTACATAGAGGAGAAAGGGAAGAGTTTCGTCGTTCAAGGTACTCATTCCATTAGAGATGTTTTAGTTCAAGTACTATTTGATACTAGAGTGTCGCATTCTTTCATTTGTAATGAGCTTGTGCGCCGCTTGGGTTTCGAACCTGAAATTTGTGATAAACCATTGATTGTGAGTGATCCAGTTAGGGGTTCGTATAGTTTGTGTATGATTTGTCGTGGTCTAGTGTTGTCGAGTCATGGTTGCTCCTTTGTATATGATTGCTTTGTTTTGAACTTAGCTGGGTTTGCGATTATTTTAGGTATGGACTGGCTTAAGAGGTATGCGGAAAAGTGGATTGCAAGAAGTTCGAGGTGAGGGTCGGGAACGTGGAAGGGCGAATGGTTGTGATTTGATGTAAGCCTGAAGATGGGGTATTCATAAGCTATTTATATTCGCTTGTGATTCCACAAGAAGACTTGTCATCTATGCAGATCACCAGTTAGTTCGATGATGTCTTTGACAAGGTCGAAGTGTTGCCACTGCATCGCGAGATTGAGTTCAAAATCGATTTGGTCGAGGGTGCTAGACCTATCATCATGGCTCTTAGGCGGATGGTGCCTAAAGAACAACGAGAGTTAGAGGTGAAAGTTCGTGACCTTTTGGGAAAAGGATTCATTCAGAGAAGTGTATCTGAATGGGGTGCTACAATTGTGTTTGCAACCAAGACTGATGGATCTTTGAGATTTTGTGTTGATTATCGTGAGCTGAACATGGTGACTAAGAACTAAAAGTATCTGTTGCCAAGGATAGATGACTTGTTCGATTAGCTTCACGAGGCCAAGATGTTTTCTCAGATGGAATTGGCAGCGGGATTCCACCAGTTGAGGATGATAAGGGATAGTGTGCCAAAGACTGCTTTTAGGACACCATACGGTTTCTTCGAATGGTTGGTGATGCCATTTGTGTTAACTAACGTGCCAGCATATTTTGTGGATTTTATGAATAGGGTATTCCGAGATCAGTTGAACAAGTCCGTGCATGTGTTCGGAGATGATATTCTGGTTTACTATCGGAATGAAGAAGAGCATAAGACATACTTGCGAGCTTTTTGGGAAATCTTGCGAAAGCATCAGCTGAGAGCTAAGTTTTTGAAGTGTCACTACTAAAAGAGTGAAGTGAGGTTATTAGGCCAGGTTGTTTGTGGAAATGGAATAGCAGTGGATCCCGCTACGGTGGCAACAATCCAGGACTAGGATAGACCTAAGAATGCGACGGATATTTGGAGTTTCCTGGGGTTGGCGGGATATTATCATCATTTTACCAAGGATTTTTCTCAGATAGCTGCACCATTAACATGATTTGATTTCAGGTCTAGATGTGGGTTGGAGCCTGAATGGTTGGCAAGCTTATTGATAAGACTTATCCTCATCAAAAAGATTGGCGTGAGCCAAAAGCATGATGTAAATCTTGTAGAGATTATCCAGAAGTTGGAACTGAAGGAATTTGGGTCATAGTGGATCATTTGACGAAAAGCGCGAGATTTGTTCCTATCAGATCGACTAGGACAACATTGAAGTTGGCTAAGCTTTATATTAAATGGATAGTTTGATTCCACGGTATCCGAAAGAGCATAGTGAGTGATCGAGATCCATTGTTCATAAGTGGATTTTGGAAAAGTTTGCAAGAGACTTTGGGAACCAAGTTATGTTTGAGTACAACTTATCATTTCCAAACTGATGGTCAAACCGAGAGGGTTAACCGAGTTTTGGAAGATCTCCTTAGAGCTTGTGTATTGGACTTGTAACACCCCACACCCGCTAAGGTCACTCACTAAGGGAATGCCTTAACTTCGGTGGAGTATCTTAAGTGGATATAGAACAGAAAAATTACAACAAGACAGATATAAGTAATACTTGAGAATTTAAAACATCATTTTATTGCAGCGGAAAGTTCAACATGTTTGGTTACATCACAAAACCATAAACAAGAGTCAAGTACATAATATCCGTCTTGATAAAACAAAAGTACATAATCCCTCTACATAACTAATAGCCATAATAGAAAAGATAAGCTGGGCTTTACATCACGGTCCAAGCTCCCAAAAGATAGATAAAGCAATCTGATCAAAGCCCACTAGTGCTAGGCCCACTCTGATAACCTGAGGGTTGGGAAAAAGATAAAAACAACGGGGTCAGACATAAGTCTGAGTGAGCCCTATAACTTTAACAATACAATCATTAAAGTAATTAGGGTATGATATAAACCTGGTACGGTACGACTGGGGATAAATGACTACACTAAGCAGCCTACTACACTTAGGATGAACTAAGATAACGGTAAAGACGCGCCTATCCACCCAAGGATAAATGCTACACTGCACCACACCAGATCTACCCACCCAAGGGTAATTCCTACACTGCACCACACCAGATCTACCCACCCAAGGGTAATTCCTACTTATAGGTTGATCCCACCCAAAGACTTAGAAAATTTAACTAGTAGTTTCGTGTACCCCTAGCTGACTACATAGGTGCCGTCTGCCCCTATCTCCACTAGGTGTACCCTGTACTTAGTAATCTTAGTAGTAGTCTCGTGTACCCCTAGCTGACTACATAGGTGTCGTCTGCCCCTATCTCCACTAGGTGTACCCACTACTCCCATTCGATCGGCTCCCTACCGTAGATACCCGTGCTGGCCCCACAGTGGGGTGTATCACCCCCCAAAGTGGCAACCCGATACAACCAATGGTGCACGGCTTATACCTACACGATGCAACAACGTCTTACCTACCAGCCCGGGTCCACACACGCATATGAAACCCGTTGGACTTGCGTTGCCACCGCTAACCCGTTTTGGCCTCTTATAGTCAAGCCCAGTACGCGTGTCCCGTCCTCGACATGGGTCGAGCCCAATAAGATACATATGGGTTACTGGTTGAAATGGGCCCCCACAAGCTACCCACCTAAGCTTGTCTCTTTTCTAGTGTATCCCACTTAACCCTTTTGAATAATCATGTCCACTTACATGTTTAAAGTTTGGTTAAGTCATCTAATCATATTTCAATTGCCACTCAAGGCACCCACTAGATTTCCCATGCCACCCAAGGCACCTACTTGATTTCCACATGCCACCCAAGGCACTTACTTAACCCTCTAATCATGTTTAATTACATGTTCCACTTTGGTTAAGTATTCTAATCATATTTTCTATTGCCACCCAAGGCAACCCACTAGATTTCCACATGCCACCCAAGGAACTTACTTAACCCTTTAATCATGTTTAATTACATGTTCCACTTTGGTTAAGTATTCTAATCGTATTTTCTATTGCCATCCAAGGCAACCCACTAGTTTTCCACATGCCACCCAAGGCACTTACTTAATCTCCACATGCCACCCAAGGCACCCACTTAACCCCTCATGCCCCACTACATGCTTAACTGGTTAAGTTTTTCTTAATTGATTGAGAACGTAACCGTTGTAAAGACCTCTCACATTAGACTATCTTTTATGGCAGCTGGATTTGCCGGTCGGGTCCGGGCAGCCTTACGCCATAACCGAGTCTAACCTCGTGTCTTTACACTTGTCACGTATTTAGTTTGTGCCTAAGACCTCTCACATTGGGCCAATCATTTGTAGCCGCTGGATTTGCCGGTCGGTTCCGGGCAGTCTTATGCTACAAAAGGGTCCAACCTCGTGTCTTAGTCGATTAATTACACCTAATTAATCACCCCCATAATTTGTATTAATTATCCCTAATTAATTACAAATTTAACGATGTACATAATTGACTCAATTATGTCCATCCACTTTATGGTATGCATAATCATACCAACTTCACACCATTTCATTAACATGAATATTAACCCCATCGTTCCCCACGTAATTCGCTAACATGACATACTTAAAAGGGAAGATTCATCACACATACAATGGGTTCAACTTGCATAACATTAGCATCAACATGGGTTTAAAAGGTGTCAACATGCCTATAGCATCAACCCAACTAGCATAAATAATCAACCCAAACTTGCATGAATCACATATGTCATAAAGAGGTTAACTTGCATAAGTTACTTATGTCATACAAAGGGGTAAACTTGCATATGTATGTATGACATACAAAGGGGTTAACTTGCATATGTATGCATATCATACAAAGGTGTAAACTTGCACATGTTACTTGCATATAATCAAACACCAAACTTGCATAACATGTCATATATGAACTTGCATATAATCAAACACCAAACTTGCATAACATATCATATATGAACTTGCATATAATCAAACACCAAACTTGCATAATCATGGTGTCATAATGGATCAATGTTTATCATAGCGATTTGCTTAACTAGCATCATGAACACATAGCCTAAAACTTGCATAACATCATGATCACATAGCATATGACTTGCATAACTTGCATAACATCATGATCACATAGCATATGACTTGCATAACTTGCATAACATCATGATCACCTAGCATATGACTTGCATAACTTGCATAACTTGCATAACATCATGATCACCTAGCATATGACTTGCATAACTTGCATAACATCATGATCACATGGCATATGACTTGCATAACTTGCATAACATCATGAACACATAGCATATAACTTGCATAACTTGCATAACATCATGAACACATAGCATATGATAACATAACTAGCATTGATCCACATTCATAGCCATAACCTCATTATATCCTATCATAATCATTTCAACAATTGGTAATTAAGGCTATAGAAACTCACAACTTGTTGATTAGCACTCCTATGAAGAAGATTAAGTTGCTAGAGTTGATTAGAGGTTGATTTGAGAGGCTATCTTCTTCTACAATTTGGTGGAGGCTCCTTCAAGTTGCATTTTGACGGCATAACGACGTTGTAACTATTTTTAGTATGAATTAGGGTAGTCTTAAGGCGTATTTATAGAATTAGGATTTAGTTTAGGCCCTTAGATTAACCCTAATTTAGATTAGAGCCGTCAGATTTCGTCACAAGCTCCAAAACACAGCCCAAACCCCTTCAGACTGCACCCAGGAAAAACTGGCCGACAGGGGGGGTCGACCCCTGGGTCGACCCCTAGGGAGGGGGTCGACACCCATGTCGACCCTAGGGTCGACACCCTCTGCCTGGCGGGAATTTTCCTGCCTCTTCTGAAATGTGAAATTTTTGTATTTAAATCTGTTTTGAATTTTCTGAAAACTTCTTCGGGCCTTAACTGGGTCATACAGACTCCGATTTTCGAAAACTCGGACTCTATTTCGCGTATTTTTCCGAGACGAACGCAATGGCATAGCCCATTTCCCCTGATTCAGATTTTAAAATTTAATTTTGCCCTGTTTTATATTATAGCAAGTTATTCAACATACGGGGTGTTACATTCTCCCCTACTTTAAGGATTTCGTCCCCGAAATCTCTAAGTCAAGAAAAAGTATCCTACCATCCAAACAACCATCTACTCAAACCATCAAACACTGGCATCCATTGTCCTTAAAATTTCTAATGTTGTATGAACATATGCAAAGAGTGTGTGTATATGTTCCCTGTCTAATGCAAAATTAGGCGGTCTACTGATTCAGTTGACCTCCTTAATGCAAACCATGATAGTGTCATGCATCCAATATGTATGCGAAAGAACCCTATCGACACATACTATTTCTACATGAGTGCACAATCATTCACCAAAATGCATCATCCATATGATAGCACAACCATTATACATCCATTAATATAGCTACCTACACACAGTTATATGCAATATGCAATATGAAGTGACTAAGCTGATCTAGTGCCTAAAGTGTGTGTATATGCATCCACGAGCAACCACTAGCAAACACTTGCATCCATCAAACATAACATGTCTCAAACACATGTTTCAACCATAGGTTCACCCTATCTAAAGGTCAAAGGTACTAACGAGAGGACATACTAAAGATAAGATAAGTACTAGACAAACGATAAAGGAGAAGTTAAAAGACATACCCTCAAAAAGAAATGGGTACAGTGAACGCATCTTCGCTTCTGTCTCCCAAGTAGTATTGCTCTCATCTTCTCCCCATTGCACTTTGACTAGTTGAACCTCTCTGTTTCTCAACTTCCTAATCTCTGACCCAAGGATGCGGGTAGGAGCTCGTCGAATAGTCGCATCACGCTCTACCTCCACTTCTCTAAGCAAACTCGGCTCTACCACCTCTGCGGTCTCATGTAGGCACTTCCTCAATTGTGACACATGGAATACGTCATGTACCCCACTAAGTCTCTCGGGTAAATCCACTCTATATGCCATCCGTCCAATCCTTTCCCTAATAGGAAACGGTCCTACAAATCTTGGTGCTAACTTCCCAACGGATCCAAAACGAACAACATTCCGTAATGGAGATACTTTAACAAAGACCATGTCCCCAACATCAAACTCCAAATCCGTCCTCCTCTTATCCGTAGATTCCCACCAACATGTAGGTGATCGACAAGGCCTTCCATAAAGAGCTTCGAAAGGAGCCATACAAATACTAGACTGAAAGCTGTTATTATACGCGAACTCCACCAATGGAAGATGCTCTTCCCATGTACCTCCAAAATATAAGATACAAAGCCTCAAAAGGTCTTCTAGAACACGATTCACCCTCTCGGTCTGGCCGTCCGTCTGAGGATGATATGCGGTGCTCAGACACAACTGAGTCCCTACCACCTCTTGCAAACTTTTCCAAAACTCGCTAGTGAAGATAGGATCTCGATTGCTCACTATGCTAGAAGGTACACCATGCAACCGAACCATCTCTCGAAGGTAAACTGGAGCTAGCCATGGAGCAGTCCTCTTGCTCTTCACGGGTATGAAATGGGCGCTCTTAGTAAGTCTGTCTACCACAACCCGAATTCCCGTATTACCCTTCCTCGATCTTGGTAACCCATCAATAAAATCCATCGAGACGCTATCCCACTTCCATTGTGGAACTTCCAATGGGTGAAGCAACCCACTGGGTTTCTTTTGCTCCGCTTTCACTTGTTGGCACACCAAGCATCTAGCAACATACTCGGCCACATCTTTCTTCATACCGGCCCAAAAGAAAACTCGCTTCATGTATTGGTACATCTTGTCCCCACCGGGATGAATGGTCATCTTCGAACGATGCGCATCATCAAGAATAGCCTTCCTTAAACCCTCGTCTTGCGGTACACAAAGTCTACCGTCTCTACGCAACCACCCTCTATCGTCTAGGGTGTACCTACTCAAATGGCTGGACGACTCCCCCCTTATGAGCCTCTCTACCAACTCAACCAACTGTGGGTCGTCCCGCTGTGCCTCTCCAATCCGTCCCAAAAGAGTAGGTCTGACCTCTAAAGATGCTAGCAAACCGGGTACAAAGTCAACGGAAGGTCTGAAATCGAACATCGAGATAAATTCCAAGTTTCGTTGTTCAACGAAAAACGGACTCAAGGACAACCTTTTTCTGCTTAAGGCGTCTGCCACCACGTTACCCTTGCCAGGGGTATACGCTATCTCGAAATCATAGGATGTTAAGAATTCCATCCACCTTTGTCGTCTTAAGACTATGTGCTCGAAGAGTCTCCAATACTTCCCTAAGATGTAGGGCATGCTTTTCTCTACTTCTAGAGAAAACCAGGATATTCTCCCATGCAAAATCGTCACAACTATCCATCTCTCACGCAGACCATCCTAGTCGAACTCGACATCCCCCAAGTGCAAGCCCCAAAGGCCTAAACCAATATCAGACAAACACCCAAGGGATACCTCCTTCGAATTCAGACGTCCTACGTGAGATGATACTAGTAAAAACGGCTAAATAATTAAGCACTTGTCCAACTCTGGATGTCCTTGCCAGTCTCGCTCCAAAACCACCGTTGATCAAATAACTGGCTTTGCTTAACCTATTAAGTACATACGAAAACTTATTTCGCTCTTAGAAAAGACCAAGATGTCATCCACAAGGACCACTACGAAGTTATTTAGGTACTCCCTGAACACCCTACTCATCAAATCAACAAAGTATGCAGGGGCGTTCATCAAACCAAATGGCATCACCAGCCACTCATAGAAACCATCCGGAGTCCTAAAGGCAGTCTTCTCTATACTATCCTCAGCCACTCTCAACTGATGAAACCCCGTGGCTAAGTCCAACTGCGAAAACACTAAGGCGCCAACCAACTGATCAAAGAGATCATCAATCCTCGGCAATGGGTGTCTATTCTTCTTTGTGAGCTTGTTAAGTTCTCTATAGTCTACACAAAGTCTGAGGGACCCATCCACCTTCGTGGCAAAAACTACTGGAGCACCCCACTCCGATATACTTCGTCTTATGAGCCCCTTCTCAAGCAACTCCCCTACTTGCTTATGGAGTTCCCTCCTCTCACGAGGAGCCATGTGGCGCACTGGCAAAGATACTGGTTTAGCATTGTCCACCAGATATATTCGGAAGTCTATCTCCCGCCTCGGAGGTAAGCCCTTCACCTCCTCAAACACATCCGAGTATTCCCGGACCACTCTAACAGATCGCAAACTCTCGACCGAAGCGTCGAGCGATTCAAGATAACTTAGCATAACAGAATCCATGGGATTACAAGAGATCTCGAGAGTGTTACCCAAGCGGGTCATGAGCCTAACAACTCTCCTTTCGCAATCAAGAACGGCACCATTACTGGATAACCAGTCCATGCCCAAAATCAACCCATAGCCCGTGAAGCCCAAAACAAAAGCATCACATCTAAACTCAACGCTAAGTATGGAAATCTTCAAACCCAAACATATCATGGACAAATAAGTGGAGCCCCCAATCGGGTTTGAAACAACCAAGGGATCATCTACTAGACTGGTGTCTAAGTGCAGTGACTCAACTAATGATGATGAGATAAACGAATGCAATGCGCCATAGTCGAATAAAGTTTGAACAGGATGCTCGAGAGAACCAAATCTCAACCTAGACGGTCCTACCCCCATCAGGTATACCAGCCGTGAGGGAATACATCTACCCTCCAGAAGATCCTGTACTTTGTCCTTACCTCTTTGGACAATCCTAATAAGGTGTCCTATTTCTCCAAAACAACTAGCCTTCTCCTTCACATTCTCCTTTCGTGACCTCTCACCACGATGAGGTTTTGTCCTTTATTTACCTAATAGCTATTTGAACCTTCCTCCCTCGTCCATCTTAAAGGTACCCACAAGCCCTCCACCTCCTTGGACTAACTTCTTAGCCCGACAAATGTCTTAGTCCCTTGAAGTGGTTCTTCCGTCCTTCATACGGAAGTCCTTATTTATCTTAAAAAGACATATATACGCGGAGGGGAAATTCAAAAAGAGAAAGAGGAAGAGGTTCAAAACGGAGAATCGAAGGAAAGATATATGGCTCTTGGGGATTATGTCCTTTTCTTTCAAAAACTTTTCTCTTAAAAGACATGTTTTTGAAAATACTTCTTCCAAAAATGTTTTTAGAAAAATAGTTTTTCTAAAAATTTTATCTGTTCTGGTAACCTTCAGCTCTGATACCACGTGTAACACCCCACACCCGCTAAGGTCACTCACTAAGGGAATGCCTTAACTTCGGTGGAGTATCTTAAGTGGATATAGAACAGACAAATTACAACAAGACAGATATAAGTAATACCTGAGAATTTAAAACATCATTTTATTGCAGCGGAAAGTTCAACATGTTTGGTTACATCACAAAACCATAAACAAGAGTCAAGTACATAATATCCGTCTTGATAAAACAAAAGTACATAATCCCTCTACATAACTAATAGCCATAATAGAAAAGATAAGCTGGGCTTTACATCACGGTCCAAGCTCCCAAAAGATAGATAAAGCAATCTGATCAAAGCCCACTAGTGCTAGGCCCACTCTGATAACCTGAGGGTTGGGAAAAAGATAAAAACAACGGGGTCAGACATAAGTCTGAGTGAGCCCTATAACTTTAACAATACAATCATTAAAGTAATTAGGGTATGATATAAACCTGGTACGGTACGACTGGGGATAAATGACTACACTAAGCAGCCAACTAGACTTAGGATGAACTAAGATAACGGTAAAGACGCGCCTATCCACCCAAGGATAAATGCTACACTGCACCACACCAGATCTACCCACCCAAGGGTAATTCCTACAATGCACCACACCAGATCTACCGACCCAAGGGTAATTCCTACTTAAAGGTTGATCCCACCCAAAGACTTAGAAAATTTAACTAGTAGTTTCGTGTACCCCTAGCTGACTACATAGGTGCCGTCTGCCCCTATCTCCACTAGGTGTACCCTGTACTTAGTAATCTTAGTAGTAGTCTCGTGTACCCTTAGCTGACTACATAGGTGCCGTCTGCCCCTATCTCCACTAGGTGTACCCACTACTCCCATTCGATCGGCTCCCTACCGTAGATACCCGTGCTGGCCCCACAGTGGGGTGTATCACTCCCCAAAGTGGCAACCCGATACAACCAATGGTGCACGGCTTATACCTACACGATGCAACAACGTCTTACCTACCAGCCCGGGTCCACACACGCATATGAAACCCGTTGGACTTGCGTTGCCACCGTTAACCCGTTTTGGCCTCTTATAGTCAAGCCCAGTACGCGTGTCCCGTCCTCGACATGGGTCGAGCCCAATAAGATACATATGGGTTACTGGTTGAAATGGGCCCCCATAAGCTACCCACCTAAGCTTGTCTCTTTTCTAGTGTATCCCACTTAACCCTTTTGAATAATCATGTCCACTTACATGTTTAAAGTTTGGTTAAGTCATCTAATCATATTTCAATTGCCACTCAAGGCACCCACTAGATTTCCCATGCCACCCAAGGCACCTACTTGATTTCCACATGCCACCCAAGGCACTTACTTAACCCTCTAATCATGTTTAATTACATGTTCCACTTTGGTTAAGTATTCTAATCGTATTTTCTATTGCCACCCAAGGCAACCCACTAGATTTCCACATGCCACCCAAGGAACTTACTTAACCCTTTAATCATGTTTAATTACATGTTCCACTTTGGTTAAGTATTTTAATCGTATTTTCTATTGCCACCCAAGGCAACCCACTAGATTTCCACATGCCACCCAAGGCACTTACTTAATCTCCACATGCCACCCAAGGCACCCACTTAACCCCTCATGCCCCACTACATGCTTAACTGGTTAAGTGTTTCTTAATTGATTGAGAACGTAACCATTGTAAAGACCTCTCACATTAGACTATCTTTTATGGCAGCTGGATTTGCCGGTCGGGTCCGGGCAGCCTTACGCCATAACCGAGTCTAACCTCGTGTCTTTACACTTGTCACGTATTTAGTTTGTGCCTAAGACCTCTCACATTGGTCCAATCATTTGTAGCCGCTGGATTTGCCGGTCGGTTCCGGGCAGTCTTATGCTACAAAAGGGTCCAACCTCGTGTCTTAGTCGATTAATTACACCTAATTAATCACCCCCATAATTTGTATTAATTATCCCTAATTAATTACAAATTTAATGATGTACATAATTGACTCAATTATGTCCATCCACTTTATGGTATGCATAATCATACCAACTTCACACCATTTCATTAACATGAATATTAACCCCATCGTTCCCCACGTAATTCGCTAACATGACATACTTAAAAGGGAAGATTCATCACACATACAATGGGTTCAACTTGCATAACATTAGCATCAACATGGGTTTAAAAGGTGTCAACATGCATATAGCATCAACCCAACTAGCATAAATAATCAACCCAAACTTGCATGAATCACATATGTCATAAAGAGGTTAACTTGCATAAGTTACTTATGTCATACAAAGGGGTAAACTTGCATATGTATGTATGACATACAAAGGGGTTAACTTGCATATGTATGCATATCATACAAAGGTGTAAACTTTCACATGTTACTTGCTTATAATCAAACACCAAACTTGCATAACATGTCATATATGAACTTGCATATAATCAAACACCAAACTTGCATAACATATCATATATGAACTTGCATATAATCAAACACCAAACTTCCATAACCATGGTGTCATAATGGATCAATGTTTATCATAGCGATTTGCTTAACTAGCATCATGAACACATAGCCTAAAACTTGCATAACATCATGATCACATAGCATATGACTTGCATAACTTGCATAACATCATGATCACATAGCATATGACTTGCATAACTTGCATAACATCATGATCACCTAGCATATGACTTGCATAACTTGCATAACATCATGATCACCTAGCATATGACTTGCATAACTTGCATAACATCATGATCACATGGCATATGACTTGCATAACTTGCATAACATCATGATCACCTAGCATATGACTTGCATAACTTGCATAACATCATGAACACATAACATATGATAACATAACTAGCATTGATCCACATTCATAGCCATAACCTCATTATATCCTATCATAATCATTTCAACAATTGGTCATTAAGGCTATAGAAACTCACAACTTGTTGACTAGCACTCCTATGAAGAAGATTAAGTTGCTAGAGTTGATTAGAGGTTGATTTGAGAGGCTATCTTCTTCTACAATTTGATGGAGGCTCCTTCAAGTTGCATTTTGACGGCATAACGACGTTGTAACTATTTTTAGTATGAATTAGGGTAGTCTTAGGGTGTATTTATAGAATTAGGATTCAGTTTAGGCCCTTAGATTAACCCTAATTTAGATTAGAGCCGTCAGATTTCGTCACAAGCTCCAAAACACAGCCCAAACCCCTTCAGACTGCACCCAGGAAAAACTGGCCGACAAGGGGGGTCGACCCCTAGGGAGGGGGTCGACACCCATGTCGACCCTAGGGTCGACACCCTCTACCTGGCGGGAATTTTCCCGCCTCTTCTGAAATGTGAAATTTTTGTATTTAAATCTGTTTTGAATTTTCTGAAAACTTCTTTGGGCCTTAACTGGGTCATACGGACTCCGATTTTCGAAAACTCGGACTCTATTTCGCGTATTTTTCCGAGACGAACGCAATGGCATAGCCCGTTTCCCCTGATTCAGATTTTAAAATTTAATTTTGCCCTGTTTTATATTATAGCAAGTTATTCAACATACGGGGTGTTACTGGACTTCGGAGGATCATGGGAAGACCATTTACATCTATTTGAGTTTGCATATGACAACAGCTACCAGTCCAGCAGTGGGATGACATCGTACAAAATGTTGTATGGTAGACCGTGTAATTCTCCGGCATGTTGGTTAGAAACTGGAGATAAGATGATCCTTGGGCCAGAAATGATCAGTGAGAACTCAGATTGTATCGAGATCATTTGGCAACGAATGAATACATCCCAAGATCATTAGAAAAGATACGCCAATAAGCTTAGAAAGGATTTAGAGTTCAGCGTTTGTGATATGGTTTTTTTGAAGATTTCTCCTTTGAAGAATGTTGAAAGGTTCGGGAATAAGGGAAAGTTGGCCCCAAGATTCGTTGGACCGTGTCTGATAGTCGAGCGAGTTGGAAAGCTCTCATATAGATTGGATATACCCGAGAAGATAAAGAGTGTGCACAATGTTTTCCATGTGCTGATTCTATGGAAGTGTGTGCATGATTTGTATGTGGTGGTATCTCTGGAATAGTACGAAGACCTATAAATCGAGTCTGTAAGTACGAAACCTCGTAAGCCTCTTCAGGTTGTGGGTAATGACACGAAACAACTTAGGAGGGAAACGGTTTAGCTAGTCAAGGTGCAGTGGACTGAGTATGATGACGATTGTATGTGGGAAACCGAAGAGAGCATGAAGACGATCCATCCAGAACTCTTCGATGGTATGACCCATAAATGTCGTGTCACCTTACACCATTGTAACTTGTGTTATTCGTTAGCATTCTGCGTGCTAGGTTAAGACTACGTATGTATGGATAGATGGATGCTAGTTTGGATGATAAATCGGCTGCTTGATGATGGTAGGCATGCAGAATTGTTTGTGATTATTTATGTTTTTTTTGGAATTTCGAAGGCAGAATTCCTAAGGAGAGGTTAATGTAACTATTGGCTAGCTCTTCAACCAAGCCACCAAAGAGTTATTCATTTATACAAATATGGAAAAGGCTTGTGCTCTTATGGACTCAAGGCACGTGTTCTGGCTCACACAGATGCTTGATGACTAGACAAAAAGGGGCGGCTCGTGAGCCTCATCTTGTTTGATCCATCATCGACTAGTGGAAAAGGGTCACGACCCGATCACAATAAAGGGTCGCGACCCATTCGTGACATGGAGTCACGATCTGCTCGAGACTTTGGGTCACGATCCGGGCAGATGTCCAAGGCGCTAGCTTGATTCACTCATCTCACATATCCCATGAACTGAATTTCAAGGATCTGGTGACACGTGTTCATAACGACCATGTTGACCATTTCTCCACCCACTCACGAACGACTCCGAGATCCTCGAGATTGGTGCCACGTGTCTTCATGAACCGCCTGCAGAAATCACCTATAAATAGCCTAATACTTGGCATATTTAAGGATCTTTTGGCAATTAAGAGTTCTGGTTCCACCATTATCATATTTGCCTAAATATTCCAAATTTGTTGAGTGAATTATCATTTTAAAAGTGAGATTGAGGGGAAATTGTGATTGTTCATTCAATCGTATAATCAAAATCATATAAAGTGGACGTAGGCTCTTTAATGCCGAACCACTATAAATTTGGTGTGTTTGTTGCATTTCATTTCATTTTTAGCTTTAACTATATACAAATCAAGATAATTTGGGCGTTAGAGCCATATTTTGATCTAACATTTTGGTGCTTTCACTGAGAACCGAATTCTCAGCCTATCAGATTATTGCTCTATTATTTGGATTTTCAAGCCCGAAGAAAATAGTCCGTATTCCCACTGTTTCATTTTTGAAGATTTCAGTAAAGTCTAGACGTTATGGCCACAAAGAAGTCCAACAATTCACGAGCCTCTCGAAAAATGAAGCTAACGAAGAGAATGTCCAGGAACAGGCCGAGGGGGTCTCCTCGGCTCACGGCTCTCAGGGGCAAACTGCCCCTTAGAGGGGGTTACGACCCGATCCCAGGACGGGGTCATGAACCGCCCTCAAATAGGGGTCATGAACCGATATGATTAGGGGGTCACGAACCGGTCTGATGAAAGGGTCACGAACCGGTCTCAGGAAGTGACCACGACCCGGCCCGGAAAGGAGATTATGAACCACTCTACCTATGTTGAAGCTTCTGCTAGACCTGGCCCAAGTGCTCCACATCCAACTGCGAATGTTAATGACCAGCTGCCTTCCTCTGCTCTAGTAACAGAGAGAGACTTTTCTCATGTTCTCGACATGTTGAAAAGGATGAATTCTTCTTTGGAAGCTCAAAGATGTGAGGGTTCCTTGATGAGGGAAAAATATGACTACAATGAGTAGGCAAATATATGAGCTCCGAAGGTAGAGGACGCCTTCGCCACACATCGCTTTACTCCGTATTATTCATCCTCATTAAAAGAGCCTTCGAGACCCTAACGACGAACATTAAAAAGGCCTGAAAACATGGAACAACTTCGATTTGGGCCTCTCACTTCTCGAGAAGAAGCAACACTCAATCTAGGACCGAACAATTGTAGTTTAAATAACCCCGCTCTATTACCTATGGAGGGACCTAGAGTGTTACCTAAGGGTCAAAATACTATTGATCCTATTCAGAATCAACCATTGCAACCCCCTCGTCGCGTGACTGACATTGGCCATAAGGGGCAAGGAAGCTCTGCTCAGGCTCTAGACTGGGCGGCAATGCACTGAATGGATGTGGGAAGTCTCCGTAGAGCTAGAAGCGCTAATCCCGAGTCCACCTTGACTAATGCTGATGTGGAGACGATGGAACCGAAAACCTATTAATAAATAGGAACACATTCCTACAAGTTCACAAAAAAATATAAATTTGTATTAAATTCGGCAGACAGTCAAGGACAAAGAAATGAGTATTGGGGTGTAGACCAGAGTCAGACACCTTTCACTAACGACATGTTGGATATACGATTCCCGAAAATATTCAACCTACTGACTATGAATCGTTATGTAGGCAGGATAGATACGGTTCAACACTTAATGAGACATTCGTGGTATATGAATGCCGCCGTCGCTCCAAACGCAGTAAAGTGCAAAGCATTCCCGATCTTTCTAGAGTACGTGGCATTAATGTGGTTCACTCAGCTACCGCCGCGATCAATCACCAGCTTCAAAGAATTAAACGAAATGTTTATAAACCAATTCCGGCTTCATACTCAAAGGTCCAAGAACGTCGTTGAACTATCACTCATTAAGCAGCGCCCTGATGAAACTTTGAGGTCATACTTGTATTGCTTTAATTTAGCAGTCGCAGAGGTAGGGACCCTCATGAGCAGTCTGTCCTAATGACCTTGATTGACGGAGTATATAAAGATACTGAGTTTGGTAAATACTTAGCTGGAAGAGAGTATTCTCCAGCATGCCACTAACTAGGGAAATATTCTATGAGAAAGCTAACATCCGTCTACGTTAGGAAGAGATGTACGCTAATCGAAAGAGGAAGGCTACAGATAAGGAAGATATACAGAGTAATGTAGTCATCAAATAGTCTGGCGATAGATCAGGAAAAGTAGAGGTCAATGTTGGCAATAAGAACCATGGCAATGGTCGCCAAGCTGGAAATGGCAACAAGAGAAAGAATCGTGGGAACGACTCATAGAAGAGACCTTAGTTCAGAACCGTTGAGAACCTCACACCTCTAAATGACACGCTGGAGAATATTTACTTGGATACTTACAATGTTCTTCAATATAACAAGCCTCCACCAATAGATTTAATGGAGAAGGAGCGTGAAACGGGAAAGTTCTCTTTTCCATGAGAACTATGGGCACTCGACAAATGAATGCCGATATTTAAGGGATTTGGTAGAAAAGCTTCTTAGGAAAGGAAAGTTGAATGAATATAAGGTAGCCCCGAGAAACCGGGGGCAAGGTAGTCTAGAGCGAAACAAAGGGCAACCACCTCAAAAGGCTACTGTAGAACAAAAAGCTAAAGGAATCGTTATCAATACTATAGTTGGAGGGCCCCTTTCGGTTGGACATTGCTATAGGGCAATGGATCAATATGTAAATGCAGCCAAGCACCCCGAGGTTAGGGAGTGCAGCAATCCTGAAGTTACGCCTCGGTAAAACAGTAGAAAACAATGTTAGATGATGTCATATTTCGTGACAGACATGGTATTGGAGTTCAATCCCCTACCGAAGACCCCTTAGTGATCACTACCACCATTGGTCCTACTCTAGTCCATAAGGCCTTAGTAGACAATGGGAGTTCATTTAACATTCTATTTAAGAAAGCATTTGATCAGATGAAGCTTGAAGCAAAGGATTTGATACCCTGCGATAGATGGATACGCGGCTTCAATGGAGCCTCAACATCTCCAATGGGGTTTGTAGAATTGTCAGTGACTCTGGGAGAGGGAGATAATTGGAGAGTGAGAATTCTCCCATTCGTAGTTTTGGATATTGATTCGCTCTATAACGCCTTCTTAGGCCGACTAGCCCTAGCAGAATTCTAGGCTTTCATTGCGCCTTGGTGTTTATTGTTGAAATTCCGAATGAAAGCGGGAGTAATCAGGGGTGACCAAGTTACTGGATGAGCCTGTTATATTGCAGAGTTAAAATTGCTATGCAAAGGAAAAGAAATAGAAACTAAAGGTGCTTCCTCCCCTGCAAAGGAGGATTCAACATAGCAATTAAAGGGGATAACCCCGAAGGAGTCGCCTAGAGAACTGCCTGAGGACATAGACCCCAAAGAGGACGAGGAACCTGGGGGCAGAATGGTGACACCTAATGAAACGACTGTAGATATCCCGATCGATGATGATGACCCAGCGAAGGTTTTAAAGATTGGATCCCAGCTAGACCCTCTCCGAGCAAAAGAATTGACCGACTTTTTAAAGGCAAACTTGGACGTGTTTGCTTGGACCCACACTGACATGTGTGGGATATCCCTCTCAATTATGAGCCACTAATTGAGCATCAACCCATATCAGCTACCCGTTAAGCAGAAAAGGCAAACGCAACTTCCAATGGACTCCTGATTGCGTTGAGGCATTTCAGAATCTTCTCACTCATCTGGAAAGACCCCCGATACTGTCCAAGCCAGTCGACCACAAAGATTTGTTTGTGTACTTGGCAGTATCATCCCATGTAATAAGTTCATCCTTGGTAAGGGAAGAAGATAAAGTCCAGAGTTCGGTGTATTACATGAGTAAGAAGCTAGTTGCAGCAGAGCGAAATTACCCAAGGATAGAAAAACTTGTGTATAGCCTGTTGATCGCATCCAGAAAATTTCGCCATTATTTCCAAGCTCACCCTATCACCATATATACCGACCACCCTCTCCAAGTCTTGCAGAGGCCAGAAGCATCCGGAAGGCTACTCAAATATAATATAGAGTTAAGCCAGTTTGATTTGAACTTCCAACTTCGAAGATCGATAAAAGGGCAAGTATTAGCAGACTTTAAAGCGAAATTTACTAGTCCTGAAGAAGATATAGCAAGCGAGGAGTCTGGTCCCTCAGAATAGCTGTTTGACCCTAACACCTGGAAGTTATACATTGACGGTGCCAAAAATGATAGGCGATCCGGTGCCGGAGTGGTCCTAATCACCCCTGAAAAGCGATCAGTATACTATGCTTTAAGATTAGAGTTCCATGCCATGGACAACGACTGCGAGTACGAAGTCCTGATTGCTAGGCTAAAGATTGCAAAGGAGTTAGGAATAGCAAGGTTGGATATTTTCTGCGACTCCACGATAGTCGTAAACCAAGTTAATAACGAGTTTCAAGCCAAGGGGCCAAGACTTGTATCATATTTAGGAGATGTGAGAAAAGTGCTGGGCAGTTTTGAACACTACAATATAACCCATATCCCTCGATCAAAGAATCAGAAAGCAGATAAATTGACCAAATTGGCAAGTTCTGACGATCTTGAGGACACAGAAATGGTCCTGATTGAAATATTGGAGACTCCAAGTATTGATCAAATAGAAATTGATCCTATACTGGAGACTAAACTAGAGAGGGAGTCATGGATGACGCCCATAAAGAACTTCATGATAGATGGAATGCTTCCATCCAAGAAAAGCGAAAGGCGTGCCGTAATTCGAAAAAGCATCTAGGTATGTTATGCAAGGCGAAGTCCTATATCGACAAGGATTCTCGATGCCCCTCCTCTGGTGTATAGCCCATGATGACATCGAGCGAGTAATGAAGGAAGTACATGAAGGTGAATGTGGCAACCATACCGGGGGCCAAACATTGGCTAAGAAAATATTGCGATATGGATATTTCTAGCCTACTGTGAATAAAGATGCAGCTAAATATGCACGACGTTGTGACAGGTGCCAGAAGGTCGCTAAAATCCCCAAGGCACCTTGTTATCCCTCACACATTAGATGGTTAGGTATGAGTTAGAGGCACAAGGCAAGCACTCGAGTTGAATGAGCATCATAACGGGTTCGTTCGCACATAAGTTAAGGGTCGAAAACGATGTAAGATAAGTCACTCATTCCTATATCGAAAAGGTCGATCATACGAGACAAGGAAAATAACTGGTTTCAATCACACATCTCGCTCTGCAGTCGTTCGCTTATATTATCCTGATCGATCATACATATCAGAAAACACAAAGATGCCATAGGTTGCACATGCCTCCCATGTCCGTTCACAAAATGCTACCCATGCCGCTCGCTCATTCTTAAATCAGTCACTAGAGCTTCAATCAGATGCTACCAACCGATCGGTCAGATACCAACTCCTGAAGGGTCGCACTTACATTTTTTTCTACAAGCCTTGGTTGCTCTCTTATGGACTACGGTGTTGATCGCCCATTCATATATAATCTAACAAGCTGCATCAACCAGATACCACCTATTCGTCAATCATTAAAAGGCTAAACATGGCGCTCGGTAGGTCGCCTATACACCAATCCAAAGGCTCTAACCAGTCGCCCGGGTACCCATCGTCTGACCCCCCATTCAAACGGCTCAGATCTATGCAACCGTTCGCACACATGAAGCTTTCTCGCATGAGACAACTGAAGACAACTATCGCTAGTTGGCTACAGCTAAGTGGTGGCATGTTCGTAATTATTGAGATGAGCGACCCGTAGTCTGCATATATGATTTTAAGATCATTTCTTCATAGGGGCACACCTATAAATAGGCCATGGCTTCCACCTTAAAAGGAATTGACTTCGGGCAACCATGAAGTGCTGTCAATTCTTTCCTCCATCATTCCTTAGCATTTCAACCATCATCATCATCATCATCTCCATTTGGAAGATCTTTCATCCGTTTGGACATGGCACCCATTGAGACCATCTAAGTGGCTAAGAGATTGAAGATTATCCATTATCCTCCTCTCAAACAAGGACATTCTTCTTCTCTACCGCCAGCCTATCTTCCTCCTTCATGGACCATATTGTCTCTCCATCGAATTCCACAAATTTATGTGTGTCACACATGTGAAAGAGAATATATGTTGTAAAAGAGAGAAAGAATGCATGTATAAAGAGAGTTTTCTATGCCTTGTAATCACTATCATGATAATGCTAGTTACCTTCATAGTGGACGTAGGCCTAGCTTAGGGCCGAAACTCTCTAAAACTTCGACTCCATTTTACTTTACACATATTTTTACTTTTAATTTTTGTTGAGTATGGCTCCATTTACTTTCTAACCACATTGGTGAAGTACGGTTCACGTATAGGTGAAAACATTTGGCGCCCACCGTAGGGCCGTGTTCGCATTTCCTTCCCCTCGATTCCAACAGTCTGCCGTTAAAATCCTAAACCACCTCCTTCCTCGAAGCCATGGCAGGTTCAAAGAAAAATAAGTCCATCAGAGCTACCACAGTTGTTGAGGATGTTCACGGTGATGAAGTTACACCACAAACTTTGAATCGAGAAGTTGAAGAGTCCTCTAGGCCGTCTGTAACGCGAGATAAGTTGAATGTGGCTGTGACCGTTTTGAACGGAAAAATGGATGCTACGATAAAATAATGATGGAAAGACTTGACGCCCTGATTAATGCTCAAATCAATCCTCCGCCACCGATGCTGTAAACATTGTTGATGAAAAAGAAGACTCTTCTGCCTCAGACCCTAGTCAATCCCACTTCTCAGTGGAAGACAAGGGGAGGCTGGCGTTGAAGACTCTAAGGTCAAATTCCCACAGCACGAGGTGAAACATGCAACTCAGAGCACCGCAAGTCCCACCAAAGGGACACTTCCTAAAAGAGGTGCAAGGCATCGGAGCTCAAACCGCGATCGTGCCAGAAAAAGCATCACCACCAATCCCGTGGGACGAGCGGGCGACGAGAAGCACATTACGTATATGATTCAGCGAATAATGAAAGAAAAAACGGTCCGAGAAGATGATGAGAAAGAATGGGAGTTTTCACCCAGTAAAAACCCGTTTACAGAAAGGATTCGTCAAGTGAAGTTTCCTAAGAAATTCATAACCCCACAATAGCACCCTATGGTGGGAATGGAGATCCGAACATTTTCCTATTCAAATATGATCAACATATGAACAGAGCTAGGCCAACTGATGAGATAAAATGCTTGTACTTCCCTGTGTTCCTAGAAGGTGTGGCTTCACTATGTTTCACTAGACTACCACCTAAATGTGTTGATCAATTTGCTGACCTGGCAAGAAGATTCCAGGACCAATTCCGTCTACAAACTATTAAAGCAAGGGATATAATGTCACTCAGTGAGATGGAACAAATGTCTGGAGAAACCATCAAAGCTTTTCTTACACGATTCCATGCTGCGGTAACTGAACTCATAGAAGCAGAACCTTGGAATTTGTTAGCAGAACTAAAGGCGCTATCGATAAGAAATCGGAATTTGGGAAATGGCTCAAGATGAAGAAACCCAAAACTCTAAAGAAGTTCTATAAGAAAGCCAAAGAGTACATGAGCGTGGAAGATGATACGCCGAATATTCAGAAGGTCATAGAAAGTAGCACAACCAAAGAAGGGAAAGGCAGCGAGTTCCAAACTGAGCAGAATAATGACTCTGGGAAGAAGACGGGAATTGATGAGAAGGATAACAAAGCACATAAGAAATCACTATTTTTCAAACAGACAGAGTTGATTCCATTGAATGAAACCCCAGAGAGGATTTATTCCGCTACAAAAGACTGAGGCATTTTTCCTCAGGTAAAACCACAAGGGTTACGGAGCAACAAGCCAACTCCGGAAAATTTTGCTAGTTTCATAATCAACTAGGGCACAACACAAATAAATGTCGATACCTGAGAAGCTTAATTGAGGAGCTCATCCGAAAGAACCAACTACAGCAGTATGTCAAGAATCCTTAAAATGCTCCAACTATCCAAGGACAGAGTAATGCTACTAGTCAGCTCGGACCACATGAGAAAGCCCAAGCTCCTGTAGACCTATGATCGATTAACAACCAATGATGACAACTCAATATCCAGAGCTAAGAATACGCGATCCCCATCACCTTTACTTTACGATTACTTTACTTTTCTTTACTTCTTGCTGTGATTCTGTAAACAATCTATGATGATTTACCTGTATTATACTAAACAGGAGCTTTAAGAACCGAAAGTTATTTGCTTGCATAGATCATACGTTGCTAGCTCGCACTAAAACTGGTCTCTTAAATATAGGAAAAAAAGGTGGTCGACTGCTCATTTGCAGCCCAACCATAACTAAAAGCTTCCTAAGTGCATCCTGATTGGAACAATTCAGGCATCAAACACCAAAAGCATCATTCAAACCAAGCAAGATGATTAAACCTACCACCTTGCAAATCTCGAAAGAAAGAATCATTCTGGGTCAAATGATGAAAAACGCACCAGGCCAGAAACCTGCACTTTTCGTCATAATGACACACAATTCTTAGTAAACATTGAACACAGAAATCCTAGCCAAAAGGGGGTAATAGAAATCCTAGCCGAAAGGGGGTAACATAAATCCTAGTCGAAAGGGGGGTAATAGAAATCCTAGCCGAAAGGGGGTATCCAATAAGGTCTTTTTTGATCCCAAAATAACCAGATCAAATAGTACCGAATTGGATCGAAACTTAAAACCCAAGTCCTCCCCTGGGGGAACGTATTCAAAACCAGTCTCCGAAGAACTTGGGTCACCGAGTTAGTGAGACATGGGGTTAAATACATTCTAATAAAAGACAACAATATATATACTTATATGTGTTTAACCAACTCTCCGAAGAACTTGGTCACAAAGTCAGCAAGAAATACGAGTAAATGTGTGATAAGAATAAAACCCCTGGAAGGGAAGCAATAAAAATGAGATTCTAGGATTACAACGAACTTTGATACGGGGGTATAATAATGGCGTTAAAACAAACCAACGATACTAACGTTACATACCGTAAGTCCGTGACAATCATACGACCAGTAAAGCATAGTGTGATATAGATAAACCATGATAAAAGTGCAATATGCAGTGTGCCAGTAAGAAAGGCAACAAAGCTAAATAAAAGGTCGTAATGCAACAAAGCAAAACAAAAATTCATCACTGAGTCACATACCAGTCGCAGGATCATAAAGTTGGCAACACAAGCATAAAATAGCAAGCGAGGACTGGCACTCGCATATACAACTAGTCTAAGAATCATCATTTTTCTTCACCATCCCCAGTACATTGCTTGGCGGTATCTTCCTGAACAACATGATCATCAGTGGAATGAGCCCCTGTAGAACTTTTATTAATAGTGGAAAGATCCGCAGGAGAAATCTGAGAGCCTGAGACCTCAGCATTAGCGAAACGGGGAATGTGAATAGAGACAGCATTCAGAGCCTCTTTCCCAAGAGATTGAGCTCGTTCATCTGCTAGTATTTTTCTCCCCTTATCTAAACATAACGATCTTCCACCTCTAGAAGGGCCTCTTAGGGAACACTGTGTTCTTTACTTCGGAATATTTAAGCACTTGTTCCCAGACAGAGCCAATGTTCGAGGGAAATCCTTGTTCAGAAAACTCAGGCTTCCGCGATTTATAACGCTGAGAACGTAAAATCGGAATAGAGTTTCATCAGTTTTAATTTTGGCTCGCTCAGGATTGCTGGTTAGCTTTGCTTTTTCTTCTTCCAGAGTTTTGAGGACTTTACTTTGGGAGATAATCTTCTCTTCAAGAACTATCTTCTCTCGTTGGGAAGAAGCTATAGCTTGCTATTTCAAAGCCAGTCGAGATTCGGCGGATTCTCAGCCAGATTAAGCCTAGTGAACTTGGTTTTTGACAGCCTCAATCTACCCTTAAGCTTCTCATTTTTAGCTTCTAAGTTGCTTGTCCTACTATCTCCGCCCTTCAAAGATGAAATTTCAGATTCTTGAGATTTAATCATATGGATCAGTTCGGCTTTGTCATTCCCGAGAAGCTCAATACGCTTAAGGTGTCGACTGTTCAATCTTTGAAATTTGAAGCAAAATTTGTTCCATGACTCAAATCGGCTTCCGGTAGTATCCTTAGCCTCGTCTACTTGTGCTTCAAGTTGACTCTTAGCAATTTCAAGTTGGGTGGTCATACAGTTTTTTATGGCACTCAGCTCTCCAACGGCATTCTGGTCATCGTATGCGAACAAATCTAAGTTAAAGCCCATTCCTCTTAAATCCCAACCTTCAAATCGATCCTTCATCTTTGGATTACCAGGGACAATTTCGTAAGGAGGCCTGTCAAGGATCGCTTGGATCTGGCAAGAAGTGGTGACAATAGATCGAGAAGTGGCAAGGGGTTGTTCTGGAGAGACAAGACGATTGGGGTTCAAGAGCTCGGTTGATTTATGAGATTCCCTGGGTTCGTCCCCATTTCGTTCATCATTATCTCTCTTTTTCTTAGCATCCTCCGGGCGTTGCTCATTGTTCGTAACCCCTTCTTCAGATATATGTAAATGATCATGCTTCCTCTTCTTCCGCTGATTAGCTAACGAAGGTTCAGGAGCATGTTCGGATAGGGGATCTGAAAGTAACTGGGGGCGCTTCGAGCAACGAGAAAGACATGATTGTAGAAGATTTTGTGGACTAACAAGACCAGCCTGTTGGGAAACGCTGTCCAATAAAGAAGATATCATTCCTGAATTTGGAAAAGAGAGAGGAAAAACTTTAGTACCTGTATCAGAAAATACTGGAACAAGAATAAAAAAGGAAAAGCGTTAGGTACACATGGAGGAACTAAAACAATCCCTAGCCTTGCGAGATTTTTTCATGGCCTAGAAACGGGAGCTTTGAGAATTCCTGTATCTAAGATTTGGGGTTTAAATATTTGAATGACAATATTACCTTGGATAAGGTTTTTAGCTAAATCAAGAACACCGAGATCCTTAAAAGTTTCTGAACCACCGTTTTCTTGGTTACCCCGAATGGGAGAACTTTCATCAACATCCAAAGCTTCATTAGAAGCCGCTCCAGTTTCATCAAACTGCTCATTCTCTTTCACCAGATCCGAGGCAGTTTTTGAAGAGGTCACACTTGCGTTTTCTTGGTCAGTTTCCTCTAAAGAAGAACCCTCCTTCCCTGTCTGGTCCGACGAAATCACGAGATCTTTACCCTTACGACGCTTGGATACTACCCTTTTAGCAGAAACCGATTTGGATTTAAGAGCTACTTTACTTCTCTTTGCGGGGCCGGAGCGCTTCTTTTTCGAGGTCCTCTTGGCCGAAGACTTACTAGCAGCACCCTTTTTATCAAAAGAATCCACTGCGAAAGTACACAAAAGAGAAAGCAAGTTATAATGACGTAGGAACTCTTCGGTAATCAAAAATTTCCTATTCCTCTCACTTTCCTCAACAGCCAGTAGAGAATTACAGAGATCTTGATTAAAGGCGATACTCTGGTCAGGAAGCACTGTAATATAGCTAAAGACTTAAGTAATAGGTAAAAAGGAGTAAAAAGGGGGTCTGAGTAGTAAATATACTCACCGCTGAAGGGCGTTGATGCCTTCTCTTAAAAGAATATAAGGAGTATATATCTTCAATGAAGGAGCATGTTGTTTTTTTTCTCATAAAAAGGATATAAAGGCTTGTTAAAACGGCATAACCGTTTGGGTGTTATTGACACGGGGAAATAGCCAAGTTCCATAGAATCGTCTCTAAATAAGGATTAAAAGGAGGAATCACCCCACTCATCAACATACCGCGATTAACAGCGACATATCTAGTTGGAGGAACATCCGCAAAATCATCCTCCTTGGGCAAGTTGGCTTCTTTCTTTTTCAAAATTCCAAACTGGTAGCACAATTGTTGAAATGAGCTAAAAGAAAGCTTTGTCTCATGCCTCTCACAAGGAATACTAGAGAGTACACGGGGCTTTGGAAAGCTTTGAGTAACATTTACCCTAGGGGCAACACCTGGTGCAGTTCCAGCAGTTTGGTCAGAACTTCTAGTGACATAGTTCGGTCCTTGGAACTCCGGTGTGATTAATGATGAGTTAGCATTTCTACATAAATAGATATTATGTCACTAAAAAATTAGTATTACCAAAAGGGCAGAAGTTGAACAAGTGCAAACGAGGTCATGCACGAACGACCCTCACTAGACAAATAGAAACATTCCAACCAAGTTTAAGGCATGAACAACCCAAATATTTGACTGATCATACAATATATGTCCGATTGTTCACAATGGGTTTTGACTCGCCTGGATGTGAATAACCAGATTTCAGATCTAAACTCGTACCGACCCTGACATGGTCGCGCATAACTATATTACGACATCTACTCAAATCAAGGTTGTCACACATATTTAGACACAATGGGTCGTTCATGACCAACCTCATGTTGAAGTTGAGCAAGAACGACCCTTGTTAAATTAAAGTTGGGCGACCACAGAGCTCGAACACGAATGTGCACGACAAAGAAAAAAAAATTCCAGACCAAATATAGGGTCGAAACAAATACAGATGACAAACAGCCTGTACAAGCTCCTTAATATCACAGTACAAAGGAAAAGACTGTTGCGAGTTAAAGTGACAATCAACAAAATCATACAAATATGAAGCCAAGGGATATTAAACAGCATTTCAACAAGAAACTTAAAGGCGTGTTACTGGAAAAATTAGGAATTCTAAAGGCTGTATATGTTTGATAGGCAAAATGTTTACATATATAACCCTGCAACGACCTAGTTAAAATCACAAGAATCTCCAGGATAATCCATAAGGGAAAATTTTGGTGAATATATAGGTCCTTCAAGCTGTGCCCAGGGTTATTAGATTCATACTTAAGATCAAATCAAAGCAAAATTAAGGAGAAGAATTTACCTGCAAGCAAGCAAAGAATCTCAAAGCGAGTAGGTTGCTTCGTTCTTGAAGTTGTAGAGCTTTAGTGAGGATATCACGCATAGCTATAGGTCGAAACGTTGAAAGAACTAAGATAATTAAAAGCTTCGAAGGTAATCGAAACAGTGAGTAAGATTGTCTAGAACAATACCACCATTAAAAGCTTCTTTGAAGAAAAGGAAAAGAAATAGGAAACGGGAGAGCTGGAAGGCGATATATAAAGTGAGAAGAAGTCTAAAAAGCCCAACGGGCCAAAGCAGCGCGTCAGCTTGATTGTTCGGCCACACTGTGTAAACGAACGATCTTAAATTCAGCCAAGTACATCGACACACGAACGACCGTAAGCCCATTCAAACATGCATATATATGAGTCATATGAAAGCACGACCGCGACAAGGCAAGTTTAACTTAATCCATCCAATTGTGCCATAGTTAATTATTTTGAAGCTTGAAATTTTTGTTTCACAAAATTACAAACTTCGAGGGGTAAATGTTATCCTTCAAAAATTCATACACACATTAGATGGTTATGTACGAGTTAGACGCACAAGGCAAGCACTCGAGTCGGATGAGCATCATAACGGGTTCATTCGCACATAAGTTAAGGGTCGAACACGATGTAAGAGAAGTCGCTCATTCCTATATCGAAGAGTTCGATCGTACGAGACAAGGAAAAGAATTGGTTCCGGTCACATGTCCCGCTCTGCAGTCGTTCGCTTATATTATCTCGATCGATCGTACATATCAGGAAATACAAAGATGACATAGGTCGCACATGCCTCCCATGTCCGTTCACAGAATGCTACTCCTGTCGCTCGCTCATTATTCAATCAGTCACTAGAGCTTCAATCAGATGCTACCTACCGATCGGTCTGATACCAAATCCTGAAGGGTCGCACTTAAATTTTGTTCTACAAGCCTTGGTCGCTCGCTTACGGACTACGGTGCTGATCGCCCGTTCATCTATAATCAAACAAGCTGCATCAACCAGATACCATTTGTCGGTCAATCATTAAAAGGCTAAACATGGCGTTCGGTCGGTCGCCTATACACCAATCCAAAGGCTTTAACCACTCGCCAGTGGACCCATCGCCTAACCGCCCGTTCAAACGGCTCGGATCTATGCAACCGTTCGCAAACATAAAGCTCGCTCGCATACATAAAGCTCGCTCGCATGAGACAATTGAATACAACTGTCGCCAGTTGGCTACAGCTAAGTGGTGGCATGTTTGTAATTAATGAGAAGAGCGACCCGTAGTCTGCATATATGATTTTCAGATCATCTTTTCATGGGGTCACACCTATAAATAGGCCATGGCTTTCACCTTAAAAGGGATCGACTCCGGGCAACCACGAAGTGCTGTCGAATTCTTTCTTCCACCATTCATTAGCATTTCAACCATCATCATCTCCATTTGGAAGATCTTTCATCCATTTGGCCATGGCACCCACTAAGGCTATCTAAGTGGCTAAGAGATTGAAGATTATCCATCATCCTCCTCTCAAACAAGGACATTATTCTACTCCACCGCCATCCTATCCTCCTCCCTTATAGACCATATCATCTCTCCATCGAATTCCACGAATTTAAGTGTGTCTCACATGTGAAAGAGAAAATATGTTGTAAAAGAGAGAAAGAATGCATGTTACCTTCATAGTGGACGTAGGCCTAGCTTAGGGTCGAACCACTCTAAAGGCTCATCTACATTTTACTTTCCTCACATTTTTACTTTTAATTTTTGTTGAGTGTGGCTCCATTTACTTTCTAACCACATTGGTGAAGTGTGGTTCACGTACCATTGGTGTTTGAGCCATTTTTAGGTTAAAACACACCTCCTAGTCAGTTGAAGACAATGATGAGCCCATGGCCATTCGCTGTCTCGGGAATTGACATTATAGGAAGCCTACCAATCCCAAAAGGTAGAGCAAAATTCGCAATCGTGGCCGTGAATTTTTTTCGAAATTGGTCGAAGCAGAACCGTTGACCACGATTACGACCAAGCAAGTGATAAACTTCACTGTCAGAAACGTCATATGTCGATTTGGGATCCCTAAGATCATTATAACAGACGACAGGATCCAATTCGGTAGCACCGAGTTTTGAGACTTCTATCAGAAGTATCATATCGAGAAAAGGTACACTGCAATAGCATATCTGCAGTCGAATGGACACGTAGAAGTGACAAACAAAGTAATTAAGTCCATCCTGAAGAAGCAATTGAAGCAGGCCAGAGCCATGTGGGTCGACGAGTTACCCTTGGCGTTATGGGCTTACAGAATAACTTACAAATCGGCAACGGGTCACATTCTCTTCTCCCTCACATTTGAATCGGAAGCGGTCATCCTGATGGAATCAGAGGTACCGTCCCATAGGACTACTTGTTACGGCCCGATGACCAAAAATGAGCTGCTCCTCGAGTCTTTGGACATGGTTAAGGAAAAAGGGACGAAGCGGATCTGCGTGCCTTGAGATATAAACAACAAGTCTCCCGGTATTACAATAAGAAATTTCAAGCTCGAACTTTTGAACCTGGAGACCTGGTACTGAAACGTGTCTTTCCTGACCCTGTCTTCTTGGGTCCGAAATGGGAAGGACCATATACCATCTTACGGAGACTTGATAATGGATCCTTCAAGCTAACGACCGTGGATGGAAATGAAATCCCCAAAGTGTGGAACGCCTAGCATTTGCGGCTTTACTTGACATAAAATTGTCATTTTTTAGTCTTTTGTTTTTAGGACCATGCAAAAAGGAATGACTTGCCTAGAACAGTCTGGTTGTATAAGAAAAAGATTACAAAGTGGACGTATGTCATGATTCGACCAGACCACTATAAAATATCGTATGTCAGTTACTTTACCACACCGTTTTTATTATTCTTTCATTTCTATTCATATGAGCTATTATGATTGTGATATTCATCATAAGCCCCACGATGATCCTGAAACACGTAGTTCAAAGAATCTTCTATCAAACCCGAAGTTCAACAGCATACAGAGTACTGATGGTGCAATGAAGTAAATGACACATCCCCAAACACTCTAACTCTCATGACTTGAGAAAGAGTAAAGGACAAGGAAATGAATAGTCCGTGAGGTGTAACACCCCACCTTCGTTAAGGTCACTCGCAAAGGGAATGCCTTAATTTTGGTGGAGCATTTTTAGTAGACAGAACAGAAATTTACAAGACAGATAAAGTCGTACTTAAAAAATTTATAACTTATTTAAAACAGAAACAGAAATAAGTTTGGTTACATCTTTCAAAATCACCATATCGGAATTCAAGTACATAAATATCGGTCTCATACAAAAGCCTTCAGAATGCATAGTTTTTAAAGCCATAATCCCCAATATAAACTGCCATGGAAAGATAGAGCCAAAGCCAAGCAATACTTAAAACACTTCCAGAAGAGAGAATCTGAATCAAGCTCCTATGTTTCCACCCTGAAAACCTAGGGGGGAAACAGAAAGAAAAGAGGCGAAACAAACTAGGTCAGACATAAGTATGGTCAGTCTAGTGACTTTCAGCATATAAACAGATAATAGTATCATGACATGTAAATAAAACTGGATGAGAGATAACCGTAACAGAAATAGCAGGTTAACAGAAGGAATGGAATGATATAGGCTAAGCTAAGCTTTTCGATTCTCTGCACTAATACTAGTATAACAGGATTAGGTGTTACCCTAATATCTAAACTGAAACAGAAACGGAAACAGAATAATCTCTACAGAAATCGAATGCTATTAATGGGCCTTCACCACCCGAACAGAGGCAGATGGTACAGAAACAGAATAATGGGCTTTTACCACCCCAACAGACAGAAGGTACAGAAGCAGATTGCTAATAATGGGCCTTTACCACCCCCAACAGACAGAAGGTACGGAAACAGAATCGGAGACGGAATCAGAATAATCCCTACGGAAACAGAATGTTAGAATTAGGTGTACACAAGTAATGGGCCTTTACCACCCGAACAGATGGTACCACGCAGAAACAGACAGGTGTTACCACCTAACAGAAACAGACGGTACCAACAGAAACAGATGGAACTAAGTGTACCATAAGTCCTACCCCCAAGCGATCGGCTCCCTAATACATAAATACCCTGTGTCGACCCCACAATAGGGTGTATCACTCCCTAAAGTGGCAACCTATTGGCACAGACCTATTTACAGATTTCACGGTGTCTTACATCCTCAGAGCAGACTGGATCCATGCACGCACATGACCCGGTTGGAACGCGCCATCAATACCCCTGGCCATTATCAGAATGAACCGCTTATAATTAGTTCTGTAAGCGTGCACGGACCCCTACATAGTGTGAGGTCAAAGTTTTGATACCAGAAAGGGTTACTGACTAATATGGGTCCCAAACAACAGATGATACAAGTATTTCCCCTCCTAACCTTGTGTCCCTAGACTAGCAGATTTCAGATTAACTTGTTTACAAGTTTCAGACAGAGTTCATATTACTAGTTCACAGATCAGACAATCAAGTTAACAAGTTTTCAGATTTACAGATCAGATGTATGGATTTAACAGACTTACAGATTGTCTAACTTTGTATTGGGCCTACAGATTCATGAGACAGGTTTATTAGATTCATCAGTCCAGTTGGTTTAACCCTATCCTCCCAACACGTTTTTAGACACCACATTTCTCTTAAATTTGCATTAATTAAATATTAATGCATAGACCTCTCACATTAGGTCGGTAACTTGTGGCCGCTGGATGTGTCGGGCGATTCCGGGCAGACTTCTGCCACAAGCCAGACCTAACCTCGTGCCTTATCATATTTTAGTTATGCCTACGACCTCTCACATTAGACTGACAGTTTGCGGCTGCTACTTAAGATGGTTGGTTTCAGGCAGGCTTCTACCGTAAACAGAGTCTAACCTCGTGTCATAGCCATTTCATTCCAATACAGATTATATAGATATCAGACTAATTTTGTCCATTTAACAGATTAAACTTCTTTACAGGTTACAGCAGATTAATCAAATTTCTATGTTTTACTCAATCTTAGATCGAGCCTACGGATTTTCATACCCAAATTACAATTATTTAGCTTTCAACAGATTAGGCAATTCAACAGATAACAGATCTAGCAGTTTAGGTGATTTAACAGATTTAGCAGATTAGGCAAGATAACAGATTTAGCAGGTTTGGCAATTCAACAGATTTAGCAGATAACAGATTTAGCAGATTAGGCAATTCAACAGATTATATATTTCTAAAACTCTATTTACATATCTTGCCTAATCATAAATTTAGCCTAAACTTACATGCCTAAATCATGTTCATAATTCATAATACAACATATGCCCAAATCTTTAGTTAAACTTTGCATAGTACAGAATATTCTCTAAAAGCCCAAATCATGATATACCATATGAATTATGCCAAATTATAGCCTTTAACGCCAAATATCCAAAAATCCACTTTTAGGCGTATTCACATTGATAGTTATCCTATTATTATATAGGTCTCTACGCCTAAGTCACATATTCCTTTTTCAAGTCATGAATCGTTACATAAAATTTACCCCAAAAGTCAAGATCTTTAAATTATAAATCTCAAAATCAGATCTTAATTTTTATATGCATTATATCCCCAAGTTTCAAGTCACATGTTATCATATAATGATTCCTCTTCTTCCAAATTACAGAGTATACACAGATCTAGATCTAATTTACAACATATGTCCATTTCTCAAATTAGTCAAAGATCAGTCATGTCCAATTATGCATTATCCATTATTTGTCCCAAAATTTAGCCTTCGTGCGTTAATCTCTTATGAGATTTGGTGCAGGCTCATGGTAGCCTGGCTATAAACAAAAAGGAAGAAAAGAGGGAACAGATACAGAACAGTCACAATCAAGATAGATCCACAAAAAAGTATGCATAACCTCAGATCCAGATTCACAAAAATGTCAAGATAATTATTAAATTTCATATCTGAAAATAACTGTACTCACAAAAAGGAATGATTCTTGTATTCTGGCATCTGTGTTCTAAAACTGAAATGTTCGCCTTTGATGTAGACTAATCGTTTCAGATTTGATTCTCTTTTAATTCTATTCAGATTGGAAGAAGATGTATTAATCCTAGTTTTGATTCCAGTAGAGTAGCGAAGCCATTTTTATTTTTAATTAGAACAGAGGCAGAGTATAGGCAGAATGAAATTATGTGGAGAGAAAGCTAGGTTTGGGGGTGTTTAAATAGGTTAGAGCTCACGAATCCGGTCAGAAAGGCGTCCAGGTGCAGAAAAATGGATCTGTCTCCAGATCTGGAAAAAGGGGGGGAGGTCGACCCTAGTGTCAACCTGTTTACCCAGGTCGACCCTAATGTCGACCTGGATCCTAGGCGGGAATTTTCCCACCCAGCCCGGGTGTCTGTTTTGAATTTCGAAATCTTAATTTTGGGCTGGTTTTTATTGAAACTTCCGAAGGCCATATTTTCTTCATACGGAGTCCGATTTACGCAAACGTGGACTCTATTCCAAGCCGAATTTCGAGATGAACGCAATGGCGTAACCCGTTTCCCTTAATTATTTTGTTACAATTTAATTATTCTCTGATTTGTTACTCTTATGTTCACAGAAAATACAGGGTATTACAGTCTCCCCGCCTTAAAGGATTTCGTCCCCGAAATCTTCAAGTTAGGAAGAATGTGTCCTACCATCCAATCACCCATCTACTCAACCATCATCCAAAAGCATCCATTGTCCTTAGAAACTTCTAATGTTGTATGATCATATGTGAAAGTGTGTGTATATGTTTCTTATCTAATGCAAAGATCAGGCGGTCCACTGATTCAGTTGACCTCCTTAATGCGAATTATGTCAGTGCCATGAGTCCAACATGTATGCAATTTTCCTATTTGATACGTATCATTTCTATATGAGTGCACAACCGTTCATTCATATGCAACATCCATGTGCCGAGTCAACCATTTCGCTTCCATAAATTTAAAAAAAAAATGCACACACATCCATTTGCAGTATGAGAGTGTTTTTGGGCCGATCTAGTGCCTAGTGTGTGTATATGCATCCATGAGCAACCTCTAGCAACCACTTGCATCCACTTGCAACCATCAAACATAACATGTCTCAAACACATGTTTACACCCATTAGTTTCTACCTAAAGGTCAAAGATTCGATCGATATGATACAACTGAGTGAAAGAAGCAAGTATAATTAAAACAAAAGCTTTGTTCCTATTAGGCATCGATTTAAGAGAATAACCCCCTAATTATCAACCCCGAAGACCGAAATAAACATCAGATTGACACTCAGAGAATCACTCCCATTAAAAAAAATGTCCAACTGGAAATCTACTTCACGCTTTGAGTAAAAACCCCTATCCTTTTCAGAAATATTCAGATACCTACAGACTACTGGTACAGATCAGATTACCAAATGATTCTTAGGAAACTAAGCATGATAAAAACGCAGAATATATGCGTCATAGTCAACTTAACGCCCAACATAGATACCCTCAAACCCCAACTTATCACAAACAGATGAGTCATAACCCTTATGGGTCTGAGTCTACAGTGGGATCAGAAACAATACTAGTATTAAAGTGAAGAGTTTCAATTACAGAATCAAAATGCCAGAATCAGAAAGAGTTTTAACTCCATAATCAGATAAGGAAATTAAACCTTCTATAGAAAGTTTTCCTATTTCTATCCTATCCACTAGCCTCGAGGGTATTCGCCTGCCCTCCAAAAGTAGGTCATGTCGTCTGCCCTTGTCCTCGTTTCTTTGGGAAGTCCTTAGTGAAGTGCCCCATTTCTCTACAGTTGAAGCAAGTGCCCTTCCTCTTTCTGCAATCCTTGTTCAGATGGGTCGAGCTTCCACAAGTAAAGCACTTCTTCTCCTTCTTATCTTCAGACTTCTCATCCTTCTTTTGTGTTTCCTTTTTGGGCCCTGCCTTCTTGGGCCCTGCCTTCTTGTTCTGTGGTCCTTCAAGCTTTTCTTCTTTCTTCTCACTTTTGGTTTCCTCTTCATGTATCAATGCCATGTCAACTAATTTCTCGAAGGTAGCCCTCATAGGAATGTGGGACATTGCCAATCCGTGTAGCGGCTCATTCAAACCTTTAGCAAACCTTAGTGCCTTCTTATGCGGTGTATTTACCAAATCTAAGCCGAATCTCACCAACTGATTAATCTTGTTGACGTACTCTCTCACTGATAAATTCCCCTGCTTCAACGCCAAGAACCTCTCTACGTATAGACTCTCTTCCGCTCGTGAGAGAAATTTCATCTCGAACCTATGCCTGAAATCCATCCATCTCTCTACCGGACGCTCTCCATTTGTGACCTCCCACCAAAAAGAAGCTTCGTCCTTAAGCAACCATACCGCCAACTATATCTTCTGCCTATAGTCCACCTCGAAGATAACGAACAAATCCTCAGTTTCTTTGAGCCAGTTCCTTGCCTCCACGAAGGATTCAGTTCCATTAAAGTTCTTCCCACCTATGGCTCGAAAGTCTCTACATATCTTCGGGAAAGTATTCACGCGCGGAGGAGGAGGAGGAGGAACCGCTGCAACTGGGGGAGGAGGGACGTCTGCTAGGCCCGCATTATTAGCCCTAGCTTCTAGGTACCTCCTGAACCAGCCAGGTATCGGTATGCCCTGCAGAAGGTTAAGATCCCCAGACATGCTAAAACGAAAGAAAAGGAAAGATTCAAAACAAAGGATAGAAAGATAGGCATATGGCTTTGGGGATTATGTTTTTCAAAATAAACTCTACTTTTGAAAATACTTCCTTTTTAAAACCTTTTTGAAAATAGTTTTCAAAAACCTTTTATCGAATCTGGTAACCTTCAGCTCTGATACCAAGTGTAACACCCCACCTCCGTTAAGGTCACTCGCAAAGGGAATGCCTTGATTTTGGTGGAGCGTTTTTAGTAGACAGAACATAAATCATGACAGATAAAGTAGTACTTGAAAATTTATAACTTTATTTACAACAGAAACATAAATAAGTTTGGTTACATCTTTCAAAATCACCATATCGGAATTCAAGTACATAAATATCGGTCTCGTACAAAAGCCTTCAGAATGCATAGTTTTTAAAGCCATAATCCCTAATATAAACGGCCATGGAAAGATAGAGCCAAAGCCAAGCAATACTTTAAACACTTCCAGCAGAGAGAATCTGAATCAAGCTCCTATGTTTCCACCCTGAAAACCTAGGGGGGAAACGGAAAGAAAAGAGGTGAAACAAACTAGTTCAGACATAAGTCTGGTGAGTCCAGTGACTTTCAGCATATAAACATATAATAGTATCATGTAAATAAATTTGGATGAGAGATAACCGTAACAGAAATAGCAGGTTAACAGAAGGAACAGAATGATATAGGCTAAGCTAATCTTTTCACTTCTCTGCACTAATACTAGTATAACAGGATTAGGTGTTACCCTAATATCTAAACAGAAACAGAATAATCTCTACAGAAACAGAATGCTAGTAATGGGCCTTTACCACTCGAACAGAGGTAGACAGTACAGAAACAGAATGCTAATAATGGGCTTTTACCACCCCAACAGACAGAAAGTACAAAAGCAGAATGCTAATAATGGGCCTTTACCACCCAACTAATGGGCCTTTACCACCCCAACAAACAGAAGGTACGGAAATGGAATCGGAGACGAAAACAGAATAATCCCTACAGAAACAGAATGTTAAAATTAGGTGTACACTAGTAATGGGCCTTTACTACCCGAACAGACGGTACCACGTAGAAACGGACAGGTGTTACCACCCAACAGAAACAGACGGTACCAACAGAAACAGACGGAACTAAGTGTACCCTAAGTCCTACCCCAAACCGATCGGCTCCCTAATACATAAATACCCTGTGTCAGCCCCACAATAGGGTGTATCACTCCCTAAAGTGGCAACCTATCGGCACAGACCTATTTACAGATGTCACGGTGTCTTACATCCTCAGAGCAGACCGGATCCATGCACGCACATGACCCGGTTGGAACGCGCCATCAACACCCCTCGCCATTATCAGAATGAACCGCTTATAATTAGTTCAGTAAGCGTGCCCGGACCCCTACATAGTGTGGGGTCAAAGTTTTGATACCAGAAAGGGTTACTGACTAGTATGGGTCCCAAACAACAGATGACACAAGTATTTCCCTGCCTAACCTTGTGTCTCCAGACTAGCAGATTTTAGATTAACTTGTTTACAAGTTTCAGACAGATTTCAGATTACTAGTTCACAAATCATACAATCAAGTTAACAAGTTTTCAGATTTAGAGATCAGATGTATGGATTTAACAGACTTACAGATTGTCCAACTTTGTATTGGACTTACATTCACGAAACAGGTTTATTAGATTCATCAGTCAAGTTGGTTTAACCCTATCCTCCCAACACGTTTTTAGACACCACATTTCTCTTAAATTTGCATTAATTAAATATTAATGCATAGACCTCTCAGATTAGGTCGTAGCTTGTGGCCGCTGGATGTGTCGGGCGGTTCCGGGTAGACTTCTGCCACAAGCCAGACCTAACCTCGTGCCTAAGCATATTTTAGTTATGCCTACGACCTCTCACATTAGACTGACAGTTTGCGGTTGCTGGTTAAGCCGGTTGGCTCCGGGCAGGCTTCTACCGCAAACAGAGTCTAACCTCGTGTCATAGCCAATTCATTCCAATACAGATTATATAGATATCAGACTAATTCTGTTCATTTAACCGATTAAATTTCTTTACAGCTTACAGCAGATTGATCAAATTTCCATATTTTACTCAATCTTAGATCGAGCCTACGGATTTTCATACCCAAATTAAAATTATTTAGCTTTCAATAGATTTGGCAATTCAACAGACAACAGATCTAGCAGTTTAGGTGATTCAACAGATTTAGCAGATAACAGATTTAGCAGATTAGGCAATTCAACAGATTTAGCAGATAACAGATTTAGCAGGTTAGGCAATTCAACAGATTTAGCAGATAACAGATTTAACAGATTACGCAATTCAATAGATTATAAATTTCTAAAACTCTATTTACATATCCTGCCTAATCATAAATTTAGCCTAAACTTACATGCCTAAATCATGGTCATAATTCATAATACAACATATGCCCAAATCTTTAGTTAAACTTTGCACAGTACAGAATATTCTCTAAAAGCCCAAATCATGATATACCATATGAATTATGCCAAATATCCAAAAATCCACTTTTAGGCGTATTCACATTGATAGTTATCCTATTATAATATAGGTCTCTACGGCTAAGTCACATATTCCTTTTTCAAGTCATGAATCGTTACATAAAATTTACCCTAAAATCTAGATCTTTAAATTATAACATCTCAAAGTCAGATCTTAATTTTTATATGCATTATGTCCCCAAGTTTCAAGTCACATGTTATCATACAATGATTCCTCTTCTTCCAAATTACAGAGTATACACAAATCTAGATCTAATTTACAACATATGTCCATTTCTCAAATCATTCAAAGATCAGTCATGTCCAATTATGCATTATCCATTATTTGTCCCAAAATTTAGCCTTCGTGCGTTAATCTCTTATGAGATTTGGTGCAGGCTCGTGGTAGACTGGCTATAAACAAAAAGGAAGAAAAGAGGGAACATATACAGAACAGTCACAATCAAGATAGATCCACAGAAAAGTATGCATAACCTCAGATTCACAAAAATGTCAAGATAATTATTAAATTTCATATCTGAAAATAACTGTACTCACAAAAAGGAACGATTCTTGTATTCTGGCATCTGTGTTCTGAAACTGAAATGCTCGCCTTTGATGTAGACCAATCGTTTTAGATTTGATTCTCTTTTAATTCTATTCAGATTGGAAGAAGATGTATTAATCCTTGTTTTGATTCCAGTAGAGTAGCGACGCCATTTTTATTTTTAATTAGAACAGAGGCAGAGTATAGGCAGAATGAAATTGTGTGGAGAGAAAGCTAGGTTTGGGTGTATTTAAATAGGTTAGAGCTCACGAATCCGGTCAGAAAGGCGTCCAGGTGCAGAAAAATGGATCTGTCTCCAGATCTGGAAAAAGGGGGGAGGTCGACCCTAGTGTCGACCTGTTTACCCAGGTCGACCCTAGTGTCGACCTGGGTCCTGGGCGGGAATTTTCCCGCCCAGCCCTGGTGTTTGTTTTGAATTTCAAAATCTGAATTTTGAATTTTGGGCTGGATTTTATTGAAACTTCCGAAGGCCATATCTTCTTCATACGGAGTCCGATTTACGCAAACTTGGACTCTATTCCAAGCAGAATTCCGAGACGAACGCAATGGCGTAACCAATTTCCCTTAATTATTTTGCTAAAATTTAATTATTCTCTGATTTGTTACTCTATGTTCACATAAAATACAGGGTGTTACATGAGGCATGAAGGTGCACCATGATTAAAAGACCGACTCGACTCCACTCTATCTTTGACATCCGACAGGAGAGTATAAAGGTTCCAGGGACTAAGTGCCACAAATGAACTCCTACCCCACAGAAGGATTGGGGGCACACTGAAAGCTGAGTTCGAAGTCTATCCTGGGCATACAATAGGAGAGTATAAAGGCATGTTGATTAAGTGTCGTAAAAGGGCTCCTACCCCGCTGCAGTTTCGGGGGCAGGAGTGAAAATTGAGCCCGAACCCTTCATTTTCGGACATGAGGGGCAATACGTAATTGATCCTAATCAATCCTCGACTAGCCGTGGCTAGACATCATGTCAATGATTGATTGGGGGCATATGCACAACACAAAGAAAACAACATGATATGCTACAGAATTTTTATGTTTTGCTTGTGATGGTAACTTATGATGTAGTATTGTTTATGACTTGGTTATGATTTGAATATTTATGTGCTATGACTAAATATGAGAAATTCTATAATGTCCCGTATTTTTACAGTGTAATAATTAATTTATCTAATTATTAAAATAGTGATTTAGAGATTTAAATGGTCGTTTAATTAAATAATATTGAATATTTAATTAACATAAATAATAGAATAATATATTTATTTCCGAAATAATCAGAAATAATAGAATTCACAATATTGTGTGAATTAAACAATTTAAAATATATAATTCAGTTTAGAATTGAATTATACTAACGAATTTATTTTTAAAATGTCAAGTGAATGTATAATTTATATTATAATTATAATCGAGCTCGAAATGGCGTGGCAGTTAGTAAGTTAGCGATTCGAACTTAAATGAATATACAGAATCCGTTTTAAGCTGGATTTCTGTGAAACAAGAAACATTTGGAGCTGGTGAAGCATATTTTTCTAATGGAAGAGAAAAATTGGGATTTTGTCGTGTAAATTTTGATTTATGATGAAATCAAATTTTCGAAAAGTCGCTATGGAATTCCTTTATAATTTATAACGATTTATTTATATTATAAATGGAATATAAATTGAATTCTGATTTAACCCGGATTTGAAATATCGAGTTATAAATCCTGATATATTTATTTTGGAGTTATACGATATTATATGTGAATATATATACAATAATATTAATTTATTAATATTAAATTTAATTATTTTTAAATATATTAATATTTAAATGGGTTTATTTAGAGCTTTAAAAATAGCCATTTTTACAAATGACCTCTGATTTTGACGAAACTAATTTTTTTGGATCCAGAATATTAAATTATTATTAGATTTCAATTTTCGTAATTTTTGGAGTCAGTATGTGGTCGTACGGGATTTTAATGTGAAAAACAGTCGATAATGTGACTTTAAAAATACGCTGTGTGTGCAAACAGACTCAGAATTCGACGAAAAAAGTTTCGTTGGGTCCGTAATGTCGAGATGAAGCTGCATATCCATTTTTATCAAAATTAGATATTGTGTGTGATCGTAGATATTTTTAAACCATGAATATATATAGCGATCGATTAAAATAGAGTAAAATAATCGATTGAAAAAATAATAAACTTATCTATAAATACATACCCTTACTTTCCTAACACTAAATCATTTTCTTTCTGTGGTCAATAATGAAAGCCACCACAAAACTGTAGACAACGTGAGAAAATTCACCTCTTAAAATTCAAAACAAATCCCACAAATTTCCTAAAATCAAATGAGTGGTATGTATGGATTCCTAAAGATATCTTCTAAAGGTTGGTATATGTTTTAGGCAAGTAAAACAATGTTTGGAATTCGGAAAAATATATACGCAGCAACTCGTAATAGCTAGGGCTTGATCGCAGGTGGAATTAAGGCATCTATAAGTGATTTGGAGTTTATATTTGTGTTTATGATGTTGAGAAAGTGCATTTGTGTGAGTTTTGGAAGGAACTATGTTTGAAAAGTTCGCATTCGTACTGTACGAAGACGAACTGCTCGATGTCGGATTTTTCAAGATAGGTGCGAGTTTTACATGATTGGTATGTGAAGATAGATCTCGAGAAGAGGAAGCTGTTGATATTTTTATTTTGATTTATAAGGTTGTGAGGAGGGAGCTTGGTTTTTCCAAAGTTTGGCCATGGAATGAAGGTCATGGCATATTGTTGAACGAGTAGAAGAAATGGGATGAGGAGCGGGCCTGGGTATTCATGCACGGATTTGGGCTGAAGTTTTAAAATGTGAGGCCCGTTCATAATTTGACTTAAGTTATATTAGTTTAAAATAGTACATTAACTTGTTAGATCAATAAGTTCTTCATACGGTATCAGAATCCGGACGAAACAAGATCCATTAGGATCGTATGGATGGGAGCAACACAATGGAACTAACGGAGAGTGAATTGGAGCTCGTTACAATTTATAGCGAAATAAATTGTCTATCTGAATCAACCGACAGTTACCGTTATTTAACGATGACCGTCCAATGTGAGTAAATCTCACTAACTCTGTACAGTTTATATTTTTATAAATATATTCTAGTATTGATAAGTGATGATTGATTGCTGTGTGTTGATTGTTTGGTTGAATTAGTGATTTATTGGTTGAAATTATAGATAGCGATATATATATATATATATATATATATATAAATCATTAATCAAATATTGATTCTGTTTATCAGAATATTTCATATTGAAATGAAATCGATGTTATTTATATTGTTTAACATCTGTGGATGCAGAGAAACAGGTTGGAGAGATCCAACTGGATTCCTCCATTTTTATAGTACTGTTTGTTTTTATATATTGTGATATATGATGTGATATATAATCTGTGATTGATTATGATGACACTGGTCTTGTTATTTGGTATTTTAAATACCATAGGAAATACTGGAACGTAAAAAGGGAATTTTCATAGTGTATATTGAAAATAAATTATTTATTTAGGAAATAAGTATAATTATAAAAGGAAATATTTATATGAAATAAATAGGATATTATAAAAGGAAATATTTATATGAAACAAATAGAATTATAAAAGGGATCGTTTGGAAAATAAATAGAAGTATAAAAAGAAAATTGGCGAGACATAAAAGAACTATGAGATGATGGATTTAAAGGAGATTTTTAAATAGAAATATGTTTTAACAGATAAATTGAGAAGATTAATTTATAAATAATATTTTTTAAATTAAATAAAATATTTATCATTTGATAAATTAATTATATAAAATATGAATTTATATAGAGAAGTAAAATCGGTTTTAACACCAACAATTGAAATGGAATGTGAACGTAGTAGTTATAAAGAAAATTTGCAATACGATTATAAATGCTGGAAATGAAATAAGATTTGTATGAATAATTCTACAAATAAAAGTATAAAAATTTGGGTTTGAGATATTATTTTTAAATACGAAATCAAACTGTTTTGATTATATAAAATAATATTATTCACATTCTATGTGAAAAATTAGATTAAAGTAAATATTTTGCAAATTAAATATTATAAAGGAATTTGGGGTTTGAATTAGGAATTTAAATGGAATTAATGAAATTAGAAACTGATTGGAAATTAGTTGAGATGAATGGCTTTCTGGGTATCGATCTGATGTTGGTTTCGGCCTTCGGGGTTTATACTTGGGAAGTTGTTCTCTTACTAGTTTACAATTAGAGACTGATAGAGGTGGGAAGATATTGATGCGTGAATCAGAAATGGGAACATTTTCCAAAGTTAATAATGTATATTTTCTAATTTTAGAAAATAAGGAATTTATGAATATATGGAAACGATAAACGGGAAATTGGGAAATGAAATGATGATTGATTGGTAAGATTTCCATTTAGGAATACGACCGTTGTTTGTACACATGTTTTCCTTTGATAGTTAAATCACCGACTATCAAAGATTTTGACCATTTCCATTATCAATGAGAGACTGGGATCAGATATATAATCTAAAAACCACTCCGTATGGCATTAGTGTTGCGAATCAAATATGATGAAGATAATTGAAGACGAAGTTATGCAAGGGTTGTTCAGTAAATTCTAGGTAGAAATGGCCTAAGATGGATTTACAGAATAGTAACTTCGGCCTGTCCAATCCTAGGACAACCTGTATGGAAGAATGTCTAACAGAGTATATTTAATAGATCGCGTAAGTTGATCTCTTCAAACATATTTACATTTGGTGGCGGAGGAATTATTTTCACTTAGCTGTATACCCGTGGTATTTTTGGGGAAATCAATTTGTGATTTGACGGGTATGACAATGTGACATTCAAAGTAAATAAAGGTGTGATCTATACGTTATGGCCTCTAGCCTCACAACCAGGAAATGGTATAAAATCGGGTAGGTCGCGTGGCTAAGTGGTTAGCTGTCAATTAGGGTGTACTGTCACCTGATTTAGAGAAATTCCATTTACTTCTATAATCTATTTCGATGTTGTCCCTTTCGGGAAATGGTTGTTGATCCCAACTGTTGGTGATAATACATTCGGTACACTCAAGCGAAATGAGTGATCGGTCATGTTTAGCTTAGGTTACAAGATGTTCTTGTTGAACCGTTGTGTTCCTCTCTAGAGATACACTGTCGGAAGGTGGTCCCATACCTTGCCAGTTGGAATTCATTAACCAATAAGCGCCCGTGGTTTTTGATTATATATTATGTATGTGGAACGTGAGATGAAAGCGTTCTGCTAGATGATTATTATATTGTGGTTGATAGACACTATCATAATATCAAGGGAGTTTTGATATAAAAGATCATTGTTTCTTGCAAAAGGATTTTTGATATTAAATCAAATGCTTTGGATTCTCATAGGGGAAAAAACCGTTCCGTTATACGGCGTGATCTTATGAGATGTCGTTTATTTTCTCAAACTGTTTTAAAATTGTTTACTCACACTAGTCCCATTACTGACCCGAAGTTTATTTTGTTTTGTTTTCCCTAAACTCTTGGGTGCCCAATTTTGTATGGGCAGTCAAGTAGTCAGGATTTTACAGATATACTGAGAGCTTGAAGCTGGAGTCTTCAGGATTTTATAGCAATTGTTTATTTCCGCTGTGTTATAAGTGTTGTACTCTGATATATTGTATACATATACTGGTTTTATTTTAATTTTATGTTATATTTTGTTCCGCTGTGAGATTCGTGTTACTCTGATTCTGTTGTTGTGATCTTCTTCTTCGATTCTAATTTTCTATATTATCTATTCTCACCCTCTAACTTCTTTCTATTAACTATCTGGTATTTCCGATGCTTGGATAGTCGACATTGAGTTTATGTCGATAACCAAGGTCGCAAATCCCCCGGGTCATTAAAAATTCACAGGTACACAGCAATGCGAAAGAAACGTGATTTTTATTTACAAAATGCAGAGCTACAAACTGGTCAACGTGTGAGGGCCACTCTCACAACTATAGCAAAAGGCCAGTGGAAACTTAAAACAGACAAAAGCAAGTAAACTTTATTTGGGCTTTGGGGAAGACTTCGACTTCTTCTCCTTCTTTTGTTTCTCTAGATCCTCCTTGCCAATATCAGAAGTATCATTTTTTTCCTTTTCTTCTTCCTCTAAGGTGAATCTAGTGGAGTGTCAGAGGACTGGGAAGCAAGATGTGTGGTAATGGACATAGATAGTTTTACGATCAGTCCAGAACCAGGAGCGGCCGCAGCAAGCGGCGGTACATTTAATGGCTCCTCCTCAGCTTTAACTTTTGAAAGCTCATCATTCTTAGCCATTATTTCAGCTAAGGTCATACTATCATCCTTCTTAGTCTCTCCCATGATGGCAACATCCTCCTCTTCATCTCCGTCGTCACCATCAGTGACCTTTAGAGCTCCAATTACCTCAGCGTCTTTAGGGACATCTGCGCTTGGTGATATAAGGGCCTTCTCGATCGCCTCATTCTCTTTTGCTCCTTTTCAACCCTTTCAGCTGGCTTGGAACCTACATCACGAGAAGCAACTGTTATTAATCTAGTAGAGAATGCGGTCCTCTCAACTGTTTGCTCCACAATACGATGACATGTTATGACAGCTTGACGAATTATGGAGAGAATATGGAAATACCTTCCGCTGATTGCTTGTTTGAGCCGTAGTAGAAGCCTCAACAGGTGGAAGTATGGGAATTTTGGGAATTAGCGGATCATCAGGATTGTACTCCTCAATCTCAGCAGCTTTGAGGTCCACGGTTGAGCTAGAGCCCTCCTCGATCTGATTCTTACCTTTGGCCTTACGCCTTTCCTCCTCCATAGACTCTTTAATCAAATGCCTACCCTCTACTAGTCTCTCAGGTTCTTCACCTCTGAGAAAAGTCCGCATAAGCTGATCTTCGTCGACAACCTCGACCTTTGAACGTTGCTTCTCACTTTCGAAAATCTGGTCCCATACGTCAACAAAAGTGGTGGGATAATTCTTGATCCAGATGATGTCCCGGGTTCGAATGACCTGAGCGAAAAAGTCTATCAATAATTCATCAAACGTTTCTATCCCTTGATCAGCCGTGGCGAGTTTAGCGGTAGCATTCAAGGCAGACTCGAGGGCTTCATTAGCGTGTCCTTCAGTGAGAGCTACTCTCTCCTCAGTGTGAGCCAGCTTGTCTTTTAAACTTGCCATTTCCTTCTCCCAAGTAGCTCTTTCTTTGGTAAAGTGAACATGCGATAGTTTTAGCTCACTGTTTGTAGACTTGGGATCCTCTATCTCTTTCCTCATAACCGTACACTCCTTGCTATTAGAGTCCAGCTCTGTGTGAACGTCTTTCCGCTTCCTTGAACTACTTCTTATAATTTTTGGCATTCCTCCAGGCCAAGGCAAGCTGAGCCTGGGTATCCTCTAATTTTTTCTCAGCCTCATCCCTATATTTGACGTCGTAGTCTGCCTTTTCCTGTGCATCCTTTACATCTGTTTCAAGAAGATGGATAACCTCGGAGAGCTTCTTGGCATGCTTCTTCATTGCCTTGTATTGTTGGCCACATGGCTTACCCGCTCCACGACTTCCGTGTCCCAATCATCAGGAACCGGTTCAAGATCTGGAACAAAGTGCATCTTCCCAAAGTAGATTTTGGGGAACTGCTCTTGTAAATGCTTCAGTTTTCTTGATTTTCAGTAGTAAGAAACACCGGTTGTTTAGTGATAATGTCAATGTTGCATTGTCTAGAAGGGACAAGAGATTTCTTTCCCTTTTCTAAACCTTTTCTTGGATCTTTATGCCTATCTTTGGACTCATAATGCTTCTTGGAAGAATTATCCTGAGGAGAGACACCCTTCGGGGGAATTGGAGCTTTAGGTGGTTGTTTACCTCCCACATGTTGCATTTGACGACTGTAGTGCTTCCCGAGATCTTGGTTTGAAGGAGAGAGAGAGCGTGAAGAATGAGATTGATGAAGTTCATAGTGCTACCTGTTATCTCTCCAGCGACTATCGCCACGGTCATGCTCGGTAATAGGATTGAATCTAGGTGTGTACTCACAAAGATCACGATGAGAATAGCGGCGATGAGTCATTTTTCCTACAAAAGCAACAAATAAGTGTAAGACCCACAAGATAATACGGTGTATAGATGTCGTGACCTGCGGTGCATGTAATGTGTGTGTCCCATGCAATCCCCCTAACAGACTAGGGCCCGGAACCAAGTTTGTCTGTACAATGTCTCTCTCTTTAACAAGAGTATGCTCCTCCTCAGAAGTAGGAAAAAAATGACCCTGTCCCAATATCTTCGGAAGTGTAGATATCATCCGGCAAAGGAAGCTTGTCTAAATCTACATATATTTGTTCCTCTATTAAAGAATCCTTAGTTGAGGGATAAGACGGTGGCGGTGTCTTTGGAAATGACTTCCCTTCGGGAATGGAAACACTCTTTGGTTCGTCTTCTCGAGCTTCACCTCCAGTATATATGTTTATCTCTTCGTCATCTTGAACAACCATCGGCAAAGGACCTTTGGGAAGCTCAATAGTTGTTGTAATTTATGTGATCACCTATCCCTCAACCGGGGGCATGCTGCTATATTTCCCAAGATCTTCAGTTGGGGGCATGTACTTGTAAGGCTTACCACCCTGGACAAGCCCCCGTCTTATATCTAGAAGGTGGTGTTATAGAGGTTCTCATCGGTTATACATTTCTTGATCTTTCAAAAATCAAACTCTGTCTTTACGAGGCAGGATTAACGATCTTCATGTACTTTGCCCTCTTGCTTCTTAGGATTGGGAAATGTAAAAAGAAAACGAAACATTAGAATGTTGGTTTATGCAATTGAAGCAGACATTCAAGAATCTGAAACTCACTCGACTGCAGCCACTTCCTCGCATACCCAGCCTGATGCTTTAAATAGAATCACTCGCATTTAGCATCGCCAAAGTTGCTATGTCCATCCATCAAGACCTTCTTAGTGGTGATCAATTCGAAGATAACAAAATTCGAGGTCCCTGTGGAACGATGTTTGAAGTGGAAATAGAAGTTCAAATCTCCATAAGAAAGCTCAGTGTCCAGAATTTTTGCATATGTGATATACAAGGTAGAGTAGCATAAGCATTGGGATGAAGTTGCATGGGGGCAATCTGCAGTCGTCTCAGGAGATCGACGATGATCATAGGAAATGCAGGAATAGCGCCTATTGAGCACATAACCTTGCTAATTGCCATATACCCTTCCGGAGCAGAATGGGGCCTATCCTTTTTCTCCGGGGTTTTAACGTCATCCCATGGGATCTTATGCTTTAAGCAGATTTTCTTCAGCTTTATATCATCAAGTGTGGAGACTATAGAATCACTCGGATCGTCTAATTTTTTGACACCCTCAAGTTCATCAAGAGCATGGGTATCCCCAATCCCGTCTTCTTCTTCTTCCTCGAGCGACGTACTCTCAGGGGATGACGATTCTGCATCAATATCCGTCTCATAATCAAACCAGAATAATTCCAATCCTGGTCCAATGGAAGTACATCAAGATTGTAATAGCTTGATGGTTCGGGTGCTGCACTTTTCTCCGATAACCTCACAGAACATCTGTCAGGCATATCTGTTATGCTGATAAGCGAATATACGAAAGAATTAGAGTATAGTGGCCCGTGACTCCCATGACTGCAGGCGTTAGTGTATGCTAGTATATGCATTGCTGGAAAGAAAGGCATCAAGTTAAGCAAACAAGTATGAAATTGGTCGTCGTATGTCGTTAAGTTACGAAGCTGTTTCATCCAAAAATTTCATCTCGAAGCCTCTAACCTAACTGTTCACTTGATATAGTCAAATCTTAACTGAAGTATAAGTTGACATGTTTAGTTGATTGATGTCACTTAGTCGAATATAGTTGTAAAAGGAGAATTAGCTCGGAGATAATTCAATTCATGAAGTTTTGTAATGCGGCTCGTGATAAGGGATCGGCTCGCGGGGACGAGTCCGGTTTGTGGTTATAGTGTGACTAGTGGTCAAGCATCCACTCATACATCATATCAGTTCGTCCTATCCGACCCGTGAAGGGAGACTGGGTTGTGATTCGAATTTGGTTCAAAGGTTATGATGTAAGGCTCGTTGGCTCGTGTTTGGATGGCTCGCGAGCTACCACAACGACCTGCCTCGCTATTTCCTTTGACAAACCAATGCTCTGTTCCTTTCCACGAGCAAACCTGCTACTGTGCTTCATGATCTGATCCGACACCTAGCTCCTTTTCACGATCTGTACTGCAAGGTCACACCTCCTACCCGAACTATTCCTCAACCCTTCTTCCTCAATTTGCAACAACCCAGCAAATCATCTTTATCAATCCCTAATTCCACGCTCTCCTCATAGCATTGTCATCCTCCCATAAAGCCGCTTAGTTGACGCGAATCCAAACCACCATTGCCACTAGTAGTAGCGACAATGCAAGAATCGGCAGAAAAAAGAATCCCCATGGGACTTGAAGAAAAATGAAAAAAAAGAGCCAATGCTCGAATCGACACACAATTCCGAGCAACAGAATGATAATCGAAGCTAAAAACCTTTTACTATTTACCTTTTTCAGATCAAGCAAATTTGGGTTTCGGAGTTGGGAGATCAACCTTACAGCAGTAAAAATAAATGGGGGAAGAAGGTAAAGTTGAATTACATATAGTTGGTAGACAAAGCCTCCTCAGCATCGGGCCTTAGCCTGTTGATATGCGAGCAGCTTAGTGGGCCTCAAATGGTTGCTCCACGCATGTTATGGCTCGCCTGAAAAAAAAGGCCTTGTCGACCCCAAATAAAAGTCATGGTCCGACCTAGTTGACATGGTCCATAGCATGATTTGATGATCAAGATTTTGAGATAATTAGAGGACTGAAAAAATGAGACTTTTTATTTACCGATGTAATGAATTTCTTTAAATCTGTTTATGAAAGTTTAGGGGTTTACCTGAAGAATTGCTTGCAGTCTGCTCTGAAATTCAAAGCTGGGAGATGACTAATGAACAGCAAAATAATTGGAAACTCAAAGATGTATTTATACTCGTCAGAGGACATGATTTTCTGAAGCATCGTGACCTTACAGACCGATAAGATTGTTGGTGTTCACCGTTCTGGGAATAGACGCATGTACGATTTCAAAGCATGTTCCATCTCTAATAGAACATACTTCGAGGGGGTAAAATGTTGGCTAGCTCTTCAACCAAGCCACCAAAGAGTTATTCATTTATGAAAGCTGGAAAGGCTTGTGCTCTTATGGACTCAAGACAAGTTTTCCGGCTCACACAGATGCTTGATGACCAGACACAAAGAAGCGGCTCATGAGCCTCCTTTTGTTTGATCCACCATCGACTTGTGGAAGGGGGTCGCGACCCGATCGCAATAAAGGGTCATGATCCATTCGTGACATGGAGTCATGATCCGCTCAAGACTTTAGGTCATGATCCGGGCAGATGGCCAGGGCACCATCTTGATTCCCTCAACTCACATATCCCACGAACCGAATTTCAAGGATCTGGTGACACGTGTTCATAACGGCTATGTTGACCATTTCTTCATCGACTCACGAACGACTTTGATATCATCGGGATTAGTGCCACGTGTCTTCACGAAACGCCTGCAGAAATCACCTATAAATAGTCTGATACTTGGCGTTTTTAGGATCTTTTGGCAATTAAGATTTCTGGTTCCACCATAATCATATTTCCCTATTTCTAATCAGAAATATCTCGAATTTGTTGAGTGAATTATCATTGTGAATGTGAGATTGAGAGGAAATTGTGATTGTACTTGCATTCGATCGTATAATCAAAGACATATAAAGTGGTCGTAGGCTCTTTAACGCCGAACCACTAATTTGGTGTGTTTGCTGCATTTCATTTCATTTTAGGTTTAACTACCTACGAATCAAGATAATTTGAGTGTAAGAGCCATATTTTGATCTAACAGTAACGACTCGCATTTTATGTATCGGAGGATCATAAAATATTTTTATTTTTTTCCCTAGGGGTCGAATCATGCTCGTATTTGGATATGTTTGTTATGGGGGTGTGAGACATGTCCATAATTTTTATCAATTTTATTTGTAACCATTTTTCCCCTGTCAGTTTTGTACAGAGAATAACTTTTGATTAGGATCAAATCAAGTGCTGAGATCGATGTCATTGGAAAGGAAATGGTGTTGCCAATTCCATAGAGTGGTCACATTTAAAATTTTGTTTCAGTGATTTGGGAGGAATTGTTGTTTTGGTGCTACGCAATTTCTGGATAGGCTAACTAGTCATTAATGGGTTGATTTGGTGAGGCCCATTAGTGGGCTACTTTGATGGCTATAAATATGGGGTAGAGGAAAGGAGAATGGTTTACTTTCTTTATTTCTTATTTGGTTGAGTTTTGAGATTCCCCCTACTCCAATCAAATACATCTCTCCTCCATTAAAATCTTAGATCTACATAAGTAGATTGGATATTTACATCAAGAAAGGCTAGATCTACATCAAGAGAGAGTATCTCGGATCAAGTTAAGTGATTTGAAGAACGTTCTTCGCTTTTTGGATTTGTAGATCATTGTTTTAAAGCTAATTTGAAGATTTGGTGGGTGATAAACATATCTTACATGGATTCAATCGAGTATATGATTTGTTTGATCTTATTTTCATCATATCAAGTTGTTTTCACCTAGATCTACATCATGGTATGTATATTTTCAATTGAATCACCATAGTATCTAATCTAGCAAGAATTTCTATGTTAATTCATGTGTTATTACAACTTAGATCCATTTGATGGATTAGACGTATTGAAATCGTTTCTAAAACGCAGTGCTTCGATGGATCAGAAATGCTATGGATCGGAAGGCATATTGATGGACCAGACATGTTGACAACATTTCTCAAATACTGTGCCTCGATGGATCGGAAGGCATATCGATAGATCATAAGGCATATTGATGGATTAGACATATTGATAGTGTTTCTAAATCGTTGTGCTTCGATGGATCAGAAATGTTATAGATCGGAAGGCATATTGATGGAACGGAAGGCATATTGACAGATCAGATGTATTGGCAACATTTCTGAAACACTGTGCTTTAATGGATCAGAAATGTTATGGATCGAAAAGCATATTGATGGATCGGAAGGCATATTGAAGGATAGGATGTATCGACAACGTTTCTGAAACACTACCGGTGATGGATCGGGTGGACGTGACAACGTTGTTGATGGCAATTTAAACGCTGTGGTATGTTTTTCATAGCGGAAAGGCTGAAACGCTATGAATCGAATATTGACCAAATGATGTATGTTTTTGGCTCGATGATGGTCGTGGCTTCGAAGTGAATTCAAGGAAGAATATTCAAAGTGTTGTGAAGTGTTCGTTGAGCGTCGTAATACAATGAATGTGAAGACAACGCAAGATGATTTGAGCATATGGATAATGGCTGCTCAAGATGATTTAAGTTTATGAATGTTCGCCGATGACGACGACCAGTGATATTGAAGGCCGAGGAATTATCGTTGTTGTGGGTTCTAGCGGACTCAAAGTAGGGGTATAATAGGAATGCCTAAAAGACTAGTTGATTACTCGAGTACATTGGCTAGCGATGAAAGGCCTAGATACGTAGCGATGAAAGGCATATGGAATTTTTGCTAGAACCGGGGTTACCATTAGCCCTTGACGGTTGGCATAATTATATGGCCCGTCATACGATAAGTGATCGTTTCAAGCCAGGATTGACGGTGATAGTCAAGGTCATGGATGTTGATTGTTTTGCTTGTATTGTTTTGCATAGATTGTTCGACATTGAAAGAGACATCTCTTGGGTGCTTGTTTGATGTTGGTTTAGGTCTTCAGGGCTTATTCTTAGGGAATACTTATCTCGATTAGAATGGTCTACATAAGATAACTAGTTGCTACGTCTGTTAGTTTCTGTCCCATTGGTTGTAAAGGCTATCATTGTCAGAAGTGGAGGAGATGGTTTTGGGTTTCTTCTCTGATGTGTTGGTAGATTAGTTGATTGGTCTACTTATTTCTCATATACTTTATTGACGATGTTAGCTAGCTGTTTTATCGCTCATTAAGACTATTGTCTGATTTAAGGTTTTATGTTTCCTCTTATTACCTTGGGTTGTTCATCCATTGTGTGGATGGGCAAACTAAGTAGTAGGTGACAGATAGTTGATCTTGATGAGGACGATGTACTGAGCGATGACGAGCAAGAGGCTTACGTATTACTTTCTACTAGCTATTGTTGTTTTTAGTTGTTTGACGTATTATCTGAGTGACTTGTAGTGAGGCATATTATAAAGAATTTAATGTTGTATCCAGTTAGATGTTTTGGATAATTCATGATGATATGAAAGTTTTAAAATTCTTCTCAATCCTACTTCGCTATTATTGCTTGTTGTATATGTTCTATTATATTTTATCCTTGCTATGAGTTGTACGACGAGTTATGTGCATATTATTTTACTTTGATGGTCTTCCATAGCTGCCTGGCACATCTTTCAGCTCATTATTCCTCTTATTAAGTGCAGGAGTTATGGACGGTCGTCACATGGACTGAGCCGAACCACTATAAAAACCTCGTGTGTCCCCTGTTATTTACTGTTTTCTGCATTCTATTGTTTGAGATTTGTGATCGTGAGGACTTCACACTGCATTATGGTGTTAGTACCAGTTTTTGGTCTAACAGCTAGCATGTTGAGATTGTATTGCTGATATTGCTTTCGCATTGATCAAGATTTGCATCAAGGCGGGCAGTCATGATATTCCAAATTCCAATGCTTTGTGTCATTAATTAAACTCCAAATATTTAATAATTACATCTTTCTGAAACTTGATAACGGTTTGGTGGACTCATTATGGTTTAGGAGTTTACCAGCCAGAGGGGAAGCTGACTAGGCATGCTTTTTGAATTTGGATTTAGGAGGCAAGGATTGGCTTTATGGATCTAAGTGAGGAGAAAGAGTGGATTTGGCTTGGGAAATTAGTTTGGATTGAGTGGGTAATGAGAGAGCTTTGTAAGATTTTGGAGGTAAAATTAAAGCATAAGGTTGATCAGAGACAGTGCTAGAATCAGATTGCATGGTTTTGGTCAGAGTTGTTGCCTGGTCTGAAGTGGATTTAAAAATTGGATCTGGTGGGTCCGAGGAGTATGAAGTAAGTGAGGAGGAGGGAGGGGAGGTGGTTCTTGGATATGCACGTGCACATAGGTTTCATCAATGTTGCGTTAGTGTACATGCACTATTGCATGTCATGCACTACTGCATGTTCATTGGTTTGGTTAGTTTTTTGGATTTGGATTTCCTTGTTGATATATTGAACTTTCTCATGATTAGGCTCTGCAAATCTAGACAATTCAGTGTGATTAGAAGGTCTGATCAATTTTCAAAGGGGTTATTTTGCTGCTTTTTCCATCTTCTTTTGAGTTCACTTGCATGCACATATCCAACATCTTGTTGTATAGATAAATACAAACTGTTTCATTGTTCAAACAAGCACTAGCACCACTGAATTCACCTTCATGCTGACTAACAAGATTTTCAATGCTATTCGGGTCACTGATTTCTTCTATCTACATTGTCCATAAATGCATGGTGCCACATCTAATTTTTCAGTGAAACATCTTAAATGGGTACATTATTGGTGGTAATGAAGTGAACATCTCCCACTATTAAATTCTAAATTATGCAGCCTCTACCTAAAAATTCACTTGAAAAGTTATTTTCATTAACTCCATCATTTATAAAACTCAGAGTCACTTTATTACCATTCACTGCTTCCACATTACTATCATCCCCTATTATATCACTAAGAGTACCAAAACTTTTCATAACTACAATTCCTTCACAACTTTTTCTCACACTTTCTTTAGCTTGAATCAGACACTGCTCAGAGATGTCCTTCCCCACTACCTTACTCCTAGTTTCTCCTCTTCCAGTATTTCAGCATTTTCTCTAATCACTGGAAATTTCTCTTGCACTACTTTGGTCCTCTTTTCCCTACATAAGAGATAGAAGAATGCCGCCTTTGGTTATTATTAGAATTGTGATGCATCCTCCTATTTTTATCCACTTTTTGCCAGATTTGCACTTTGTCCTTCTTTATATAATTCAAATGCTTTTTCCCTTGCTATGTTGGATTTCACTTTTGTGCTCTTGTATCTGACATGACTCCTTAACTGCCTTTCCGTCATCAACTTTTGTAACCACAATATTCTCACGATTCTCAAAATTGTGTCCAAGAGCTTTGCAGTTAATGCATATATCTAGTTTTCACATATACTTGACATATTTTTTTTCAAACCACTGTGTACTAATATGACGAAGAATTCCTCAACCAATTCCTTGTCGGGGCTAACTTCAGTCATACAATTGGGATATTCCAATCACTCAAGTTTTTCCATCATCCCATCCGTGCAAAGTATTCTACCCAACCCACCAGCCATCCAATTGATGCTAAGATGTGACCAAGCAAATAATGGAATACTGGATATCTGAACCAAAAACGAAACAAAGAGAATGCACCCACAAACATTTCTTGTTGTAGGATCATATGGTTTAATGATGAACAACTTATTGTTCATGATAATAGGATCACCCATTAAGATTTTTTTCTTATCATCATCACACGTGAGAGAAAAATTACACCATCTGATTTCACCTTAATGCCACCTTTAAGTTTCCATAAATAATTTAATTTCTGAACCACTTATGTAAACAAAAGTGGTTTATCAAGAAAGAAACCAACTAAACACTCGCTCCATACTTGCGCCCCTGCTTTCACTACTTCATCAACGTAGTTCTTTGCATCACCAGTAAAGGTCGATTTCATCTCAACCAAGATATACTTCTCAGTGTTACGAAGCTTACACTTGAATAAAGAAGTCAATTCAGGTTGACAAGGAAAGGAGGGGTAGCAAGAAGAGGAGGAATGATGGTAGAAAGCGATAGAGGGCCAAGAGCGATAGGCGGAGAGATGGGATGGTGACTACTACTAGAAAAGGCTACTATTCCAACACCCAATTTCCAACGACTGCCAACGACTATAAAAGAGTCGTTTGAAGCCGTTCGAAACCGATGGAGTAAGTGCCGATGGCGGCCGATGGTAGGCGTTGGAAAATTTCCTGCATACCTCCAGAACCCACGACCTGCTTTCATTATCTCTTCCCCAAAATGTTTTTTCTCCCTTCCGTCAACCACCCCAAACAGCCGCCAACCACCTCCGACGTCATCTAGGAGTATCTCCTGCCCATCTCCACCCTCCTACCTCTTCAAATCTGGTAATTTCTCTAAACCTAAAATTTAGGTTTTTTTTATTTAGGTATTAATTTAAACTATGATTGATCCTTACTTATTGGTGTATGTATATTATATCATGTTATCCCCTAATTGCTATTATGTAGTTTTGGTTAGTATTGAACGTTTGTGTGTGATGGAGTTTGCAAATAGTATAATTTATGCAAATACAAAGTATATATTAAGTTGAGTAATTGTAGTTTTAGATAATTTGTGCGAACTTGAGTTTTGTGCTTTTGCGAAATTATTTGATGTATAAATGATTTTAGAAATCGTCGTAGTTAGAATTTAGTAAATTGCAAAAATATATAATTTATTACACATGTAATAAAATGGTAAAATATAAACAAATTGTATATTTAAATTTAATATAGACAAATTTTAAACCCTTAGTTATTATTTGGCCCATCGGACAAGTGTTGTATATGATCGTTATATGGATATTCGTTTTTTCTACAAAACGGACATCTCTATTCATCTGGTACATCATTTATCGGATTTTTCCCTGTATTGGATAAATTACAAGCACTATAAAGTAATTATATTTCGTAGATCATATCAAATTAAACGGTTCACAAAATTTCATTGGCATTTCCGTTACGTTCCTTGTGTACATGCACGTGTGTACGATACAAGGAACACGGAGGAAATACTACCAAAATTTTGTGAAATCGTTTAAAATGATATGATTTACGAAATATGATTACTATTGTGTTTGTAATGGGAATTAGGATGATTGACCATCAAAGAAGACACATAAGCGTCAATGAACCAATAGTTGTTCATTTAAAACAAAGTTTGCAAAAAATATATAAAATTAATTAGTACGTGTTTACTAAATCAGTAAATAAAATTTAAACAACATGTAAAATTAACGATTTATATTTTTTACTTCATCATAGGTTTTAAAGTAGGAAAAATGGTTAATTACTTTATTAATCAGAGCTGGATGTATCAAAGAAGGGAATTGTTAGAATTTGTGATACAATATTTCCATTTGCTGAAGATTGGAAGATATTATTGATTATGGTGATAAAATATTTCCAATTAGAGAAGATTTGGGAAATATTGTTAATTTGGGAATATAATATTTCCAATTTGCAGAAAATTTGGAAGATATCAGACATTTATTGCTCTTTTATTTGTAAAAGGGATAGGCAATAAATTACCTACATAAGTGGAAGGATTTGAAGAAGGTTTCTTTTTGGGATAGTGAAGTAAGGAATTAATTCCCTAATTAGTGGGTTAAATAAGGAAGCCTATCAGGAGAATTGGAGAATTAATTAGGCATTGATTTATATCATAAATCAATTACTTCAACCCCAAGCATTAATCCTTATATAAGGATAGAGATTAGGTGAAGGTATCATCATCTCAAAAATGTGAGGTGTATCATCTCTAAAAGTTCTTCTTCTTCCCTACTATCAGTCTTGTAATTTTTCTTTTGTAGAAAAGTAATAAAATCTCCTCTCCCCAAGTGGACGTACACTAACAAGACATTAGTGGAACCACTATAAACCTTTTGTGTTATTTCTTTTATTGCTAGATTTGTGATTGCTTTGCTGGTGACTATCTGTTGTTTGTTTTGCCTCACCATCAATCCGTTCCTATTCGTTTTTTTTGCAACAATTGGTATTAGAGCTACGAGGTTGATTGAGAAAGGGTGTTAGGCATTATGGCAGGAGATAAGGAGAATTCAGCAATTGTATCAAGGTCATATGTCAAAGGGACATATATGGCAGCATGATCTCAGTTAGCAACAGAAAGATGGAATGGGGATAAATACTTCGATAAGAGGCAATGGAGGATGAAAGCTGTTATGGGGAGGAATAATGTTCATCCTGTGGTATTTGCTTCTGAGGAGTTGACGTATGAAATTCAGTCGTGGAAAGGAAAGAGATGGAACGATGGGCGTTTACTACTTCACAATTGGCAATGGGAGAAAATGTCATTTTAGAGATTAGCGGTGAGACCACTGCTAAGGACATTTGGACCAAGCTGGAAAAAATATATCTAAAGAAGTCACTAACCAACCGTCTGATTTTGCTGAAGACGTTTTTCACCATGCAGATGAGAGAGGGTACTTCAGTGAAGGCACATCTTGATGTGAAGGCAGGTCTTCTATTTGAGGACTTGAAGGATCAGATGAAGGGGTTGAGTGAAGGTAGACGAGGAAGTAGTACGGAAGCCTTATTAGCTGGTATGGAGAGAGGGGAGAAGAAGAAGAAAACAAAGTCAAGAGATGGGAAGCACTGTACTTGGAGAGTCAAGGGTTGGAGCCTACAGTTCTCGTGGAAAGATGTCAAAGCTAGGCATACGAGAAGGGACTTTGAGTTTCTGCATAGGCAGAATATGATCAAAGGGGAAATCTTCAACAAGGTGGGATTTTTCCAAGAGGATGTGCTTGATAAGCGGAAGAAGGGATCGTCTGAAGTTGGTCAGAGATCAAAGGAGAAAGCAGTGGATATGCATAAGTCTTTGCAGACTGCTAAGTTCGGGCGTTGCACGAACTGGAATCGCTTATCGAAATGTTAGGTGCCACGTGGTGGCACGGTGTGGGGAGAGGGTTCAGATGGTTCATGGAGACGTTTGTTTTCATGGTGAAGATTGATAGGTCTTACTTGAAGGGGTTACTTTGTACACTTTGTTGGCAGGCAGTGGCGTTGCCGGAGTTTGTTGACAAAGTGCAATGGGTGATGGCCATGCCGAAGCTCATTGGGGGAAGTAACCATGTTGTCTTGTCCGAGAAGATGCTTAGAGTAAGAGGATGTAGGTGGAGTTGGTATGCTTTCAAGGAAATATAGTATCAAGGTGGAGATTTTTAGAATTTTTGATACAATATTTCCATTTGCTGAAGATTGGAAGATATTATTGATTATGGTGATAGAATATTTCCAATTAGAGAAGATTTGGGAAATATTGTTAATTTGGGAATATAATATTTCCAATTTGCAGAAAATTTGGAAGATATCAGACATTTATTGCTCTTTTATTTGTAAAAGGGATAGGCAATCAATTACCTACATACGTGGAAGGATTTAAAGAAGGTTTCTTTTAGGGATAGTGAAGTGAGGAATTAATTCCCTAATTGGTGGGTTAAATAAGGAAGCCTATCAAGAGAATTGGAGAATTAATTAGGCATTGATTTATATCATAAATCAATTACTTCAACCCCAAGCATTAATCCTTATATAAGGATAGGGATTAGGTGAATGTATCATCATCTCAAAAATGTGAGGTGTATCATCTCTAAAAGTTCTTCTTCTTCCCTACTATCAGTCTTGTAATTTTTTCTTATTGAGAAAAGTAATAAAATCTCCTCTCCCCAAGTGGACGTACACTAACAAGACGTTAGTGGAACCACTATAAACCTTTTGTGTTATTTCTTTTATTGATAGATTTGTGATTGCTTTGCTGGTGACTATCTGTTGTTTGTTTTGCTTCACCATCAATCCGTTCCTATTCGTTTTTTTTTTCACAACAGGAATTAGTGGTGTAATAAATGAACATTTTGAAAATGGGGGTAAAAGTGTTCATTGAATTTGCGATAAGTAATATTGGAAACAGTACAGAAATTCGTTGCCCATGTAGTAGGTGCACATTGTTGAACTATTTAATATCGAATATGGTTAAGATTCATTTGCACCAATACATTTCCTACCTAATTATTTATTGTGGGATCATCATGGAGAAATTGTAGACCCTAATACTCAAGAACAATCGACGGAGGTCAATAGTATTGAAGTTAGACCGAATCTCATGGAAAATATGGTCGAAGATGCTGCACGATCAATGTTCCATACTGTTCAAATTGGTAACGACGATGTTAACCTCGAAGAGGAACCAAATGTTGAAACTAAAAAAATATATGATTTATTGCATAATGTTAAAAAAACCTTTGGAATGGATGTGAAAGCGACACTCAATTATCGGTAACTGCAAAATACATTGCAATGAAATCAAAATACAACCTTACTAAAGTTGGATTTACGACGGTTGTTCAAGCTGCTAAACGTCATATACCATCTGATAATTTAATGTGCAAAACTTATTATGAAGTGAAAAAACTTATGTCATCTTTCGTTTGTCGTATCAAAAAATAAATACATGTTTAAAAAGTTGCATGTTGTATTGGAAAGAAGACAACAATCTAAGAAAATGTAAGTATTGTAATCAAGAAAGATACAAACCAAGAAAGAAGAAGGGAAAAAGAAATTCCATACAAGCGAATACAATATTTACCTATCACCCCTGGACTTCAACGGTTATATGCATCATCTGTAACAGCGCAACATATGAGACGACACAGTGTGAGAACTCCTTAAGAAGGCACGTTGACACACCCATCGGATGGAGAAGCATGGAAAGATTTTGACAAGAAATATCCTGATTCCGCAGCGAAGAGCTACAACATTAGACTAGGTTTATGTACAGATGGTTTCACATCATTTTCTCAGTTTGGTTCTAAATATCCATCTTGGTCTATAATAATCACACCTTACAATCTACCCCTGTGGATGTGTATGAAAACTCCATACATGTTTCTCATAGTTATCATCCCCAGCCTTGATGATCTGGCACAGGGCATTGATGTTTACTTACAACCGTTAATCGAAGAATTAAAAAAAATGGTATGAAGGAGTTGAAACATATGACGTATCCAAAAAGAAAAAATTTCAGATGTTCGCTTCTTTGTTATGGACCATTAGTGATTTTCTTGCATATGCAATGATTTCGGGTTGGAGTACGGCTGGTCATTTTGCTTGTCCTTATTGCGTGATAGAAATACGAGCATTTTCGTTACCGTATGAAAAGAAATTTCATGGTTTGATTGTCATCGATGTTTTCTTCATGCTAATCATACTTTTAGAAGAGATAAAAAAAACTTCACGTCTAATAAACGTGAGGCTCTACGACCACCAATGGTTTGGTCAAGCGAGGAAATATATGAACTTGTAAAAGATTACCCAAAGATACATGAAACTGGAAAACAAATTGATATTCAAGGTAAATCGACGATTCATAATTTGTAATGACCCGCATTGGCAGAGGTATTATGATTAATTTATTTAATTGTATAAATGGTGGGTTAGTGAAATTAATGGTCGTTGAATAAAATAATGATGAATATTTAATTAAAATAATAATTAAATAATATATTTAATTATGAATAATCAGAATTTGTCGAAATGACGATATGGTGTGAACCAGATCATCTATGATATTTAATTCAGCTTGGAATTGAATTTGAATGACGAATATATTCAATCGTCGATAGTTGAACGTATAGTTTATAATATAATTATAAACGAGCTCGAAATGACGCTGCAGTTCGTAAATTGGCGATTCGAACTTCAACTGAATGTACAGGATTCGTTTTAAACCGGATTTCTGTGAAACAAGAAATGTATAGAGCTGGTGGAGTATATATTTCTAGTGGAAGAGATAAATCAGGATTTCGTCGTGTAGATTTTGAGATATGTCCAAATCAAATTTTGAAATAGTCGTTATAGAATCGTTTATCGACTGTAATGATTTATTCGATATAACTAGAGATCGGATTCGAATTTAGACAAGGTTCTTTTGGGACATAGCGATAATTTAATTTTTAGAAATTTATGGTAATTTTTAATTAATTAAATAAGCAACTTTTTATTTGCAGTATTTTGCACCCTGTATCGACATTTCGGGGTTTCACAATATGAGTTCACCTACCGGTATTATTATATTTTTGGGATCGTGACACCAAGCTCGTCTAAACAGTGTATCTACTTCAGTCCGTAGCACTCGTACATGGATAACGGTTCATAATAAGAGAATGTGATATTATAATAATCTAGATATTTGTTTGATTTGATAATATCCTTACATCCCTTACGGTCAAAAGAAGGACCATGCATCATTTTTCTGAACCCCTAATTTCCCTTGGCCATCAAATGAAAACGTGGCATAAGGAAATTCACAAAAAAATAATATCCCTCCGTATAACTAACGCCCTAACATTTCTAAAGACCTAAAATCCCATTTGATCTTCAGCAGACGAAACGAGCCGCCACAAATAAAAATCGCAGCAACAAAAATCAAAAGAAAAACAGGGAAAATTCTATAAATCGAAAAACCCTTATATTATGATTCGCCAGGGCTTCCCCTTTCTCTATATGTCGATTTTGTTGGGTGCGATTCACGTCAAGTACTGGAACTTTCACAGTCGGCTAAGGGCAGGCAGTCGCCGGAGATGGGGAACTCAATCGGCATCAAGGAGGAGAGCGCTGAGATCGTTGGAGTGATGAAACAGCGTCATTGTGAAGGGAGACCATATGCTGAAGCGTGCGTTGGCAAGGTGGTAGAATGGAGGGAATCTGCTGTTGTGCGTTGGAAGAGGGAGTGTAACTGGAAGAAAGTAGCGGAGTCAGTTTTGAAAAGTATTGAGAAATAAGTGAGGGCATGATGGATGGCTAATGATACGACCATGGAAACAAATAAAGAAGCACGTTGTGCCTTCTTTTCGGGGATTTAAGAAGAAAGACGTTAGGGGGGGTGGTGTAGTATTCATTGGAAATAGGCCGAAGCCCATATAGATGCTTGAATGTCCAGTCCGCATCTAAAGCTAGAGACATGCTTTGGCACCGAACAATATATATTATCATCATCTGGTGAGAAGCCCTTGTTTCCAATAAGAATAATTGTGAAGTTCGGGTCATATAAGAATAATTGTGAAGTTCGGGTCATATAAGAATAATTGTGAAGTTCGGGTCATATAAGAATATATGTGGTAAGGTAGGCGATATTGATATTGTATTGCGACAGAAAGATGGGAGCTGAAGTAACCCTTAAAATTTAAAAGAGTGGGAGGCTTCATATGTTCGGTATGGTGGAGAATACTAAGGATGGAACTGTAAAACAGGATCCGATAGGAACATATGGACGGCGGCTATACAGTGGAGCTGACCGAGAGTGGATCAGAGACAGTTACAATTTATGGTGAAATAAATTGTTGGACTGAATCAAATAACGCAAACCGTTATTTAACGGTTAACGCGCCAAAGTGAGTAAATCTCACTAACTCTGAACAGTTTATAATTTCATGTTGTATTTTTAGAACTGTTAGATATTGGCTGATTGACTGTGTGTTGACTGTTTGATTGAACTGCTAGTCAGTTAGCTAAATTTCTATATTGATTTTGTTTAACAGAATATATCATATGGAACTGAAAAGTGATGTTATCTATATTGTTTAACATCTGTGATGCAGGGAAACAGGTTGGAGGAATCCAACTGGATTCCTCAACATTTATTTTACTGTTTTTATATATTGTGATATATGATGTGTTATATAATTTGTTATGGATTATGGGTGTTAGAATGATGTTGATCATTTTTATTCGATATTTTAAATATCATAAAAGACCCTGGGATGTAAAAAGAATTTATTTCAATGTATATTGAAATAAAGGAATTTTATAAAATCACAGGATTTTATAAAAGGAAATATTTATAAAACGAACACGGTTTTATAAAAGGGATATTTATTTAGAAAATAAATAGAAATAGAAAAGAAATATTTATTTAGAAAATGAATAGAAGTTATAAATAGGAAATATTTGTAACGGTAAATAGAAGTTATAAATAGGAAATATTTGTAACGGTAAATAGAAGTTATAAATAGGAAATATTTGTAACGATAAATAGAAGTTATAAATAGGAAATATTTGTAACGGTAAGTAAACGTTATAAAAAGGAAATAGTTGTAACGGAAAACGTAGTTTATAAAAAGGAACTAATCGATGTTAGTTTAATCGATTAGTGTTAAAGTAAAAGGAACTAATCGATGTTAGTTTAATCGATTAGTGTTAAAGTAAAAGGAACTAATCGATGTTAGTTTAATCGATTAGTGTTAAAGTGAAAGGAATTATCGAATATAGTTTATTCGAAGAAAGTCAAAAGGAGTTAATCGAATATAGTTTATTCGAAGAAAGTCAAAAGGAGTTAATCGAATATAGTTTATTCGAAGAAAGTCAAAAGGAGTTAATCGAATATAGTTTGTTCGAAGAAAGTCAAAAGGAGTTAATCGAATATAGTTTATTCGAAGAAAGTCAAAGGAGTTAATCGATGTTAGTTAATCGATTAGAGAATAAAGTTAAAAAGAGTTAATCGATGTTAGTTTAATCGATTAGAGTAAAAGGAAAGTAGTTAATCGATGTTAGTTAAATCGATTAGAGTTAAAGCAAATGAGTTAATCGAATATAGTTATTCGAATAGAAAGTAAAAGGAATTATCGAATATAGTTTATTCGGAAGGAGTTAAGTGAAATGAGTAAATCAATAGCATTAGTCAAATAGAGTTAATCCAATAGTGTTAGTCCAATAGAGTTAATTGATAGGGGTTAGTCCAATAGAGTTAATTGATAAGAGTCAATCGAATATAGTTATTCGAAGGAGGGTTAAGTAAGGAAGTTAGTAAATGGAATATAAAGTGAACTTTGCCTATTTCAAAGTTAGAAATGTTGTTCAGTTAAGGTCTGAGAGGTAGTTCTACCCTAACTTGATTGGCTTCATTTTTAACTAAGGAATAGTTAAGGTTCGACAGTAAAGGAAATGGTTTGAGTTGGCATCGCGATGGTTTGTTTAAACATCTGTCTAAGTCCAATGAAGAAGTTTTGGAAATGTTTTCCAAATAAGAAACCAGAAATGTTTTCTAATAAAGAAACAAAGAAATGGAAATATTTTCCATTGTTAATAACGTATATTTTTTCCAATTTAGAAAATAAGGAATATTGAACGTAGGGAAACATGAGATAAGTAAATTAATGAACTAAAAAGATGAAATGTTGAATGATGTTTGATCGATATAATTTCCATTTGGAAATAATATCGTTGTTTGCACACTTGTTTTTATTCGATAGTTAAATCACAGACTATCGAAGTTTTGACCATTTTAACGTTGTTAATATGGAGAGACCGGTTGGATTATTATCCAAAGAACCACTCTGTATTGGCATAAGCGTTGCGAATCATATATGCCAAAGGAAATTGAAGACGGAGTTATGCAAGGGCTATCCTGTTCACAGAGTAGTGCCTTCGGTTCATCCTGTTCCTGGATGACTTGTATGGACGGATGTCTGACAGAGTATTTCCAGACAATCACATATATTGATTTCTCCAACTGTACCAAGAGTGGAAGCGGAGAAGGAAACTTCTTTTAGCTAACACATAATGTATGGTTGAGGACATCAATCGGTTATTTGATGGATTTGACGATGTGGCATTCAAAGTGAATCTGATGTGATGTTAAAGCGTAGCTTCTAGCCTCATCATCCGGTAAATGACAGAAATCGGGCAGGCAGCATGGCTAAGTCGGTCGCACCGAAGTAGGGTGTATAATCACCTGATCTAGAGTTTCATTTACTTCTAAAAATCTATTGTTGATGCTGTCCCATTCGGGAAACGGTTGTTGATCCCAACTGTTGGTGATATACATTCGATACACTCAAGCGAAATGAGTGGTCGGTCATGTGTGGCCGGGTTGCAAGATGTTCTTGTTGAACCCAGTGTATTCCTCTCTAGAGGTACACGAGCGAAAGGTGGATCCATACCTTGTCATAGTTGGAAACCCATTACCCAATACGTGCTTGCGGTTTTGATTGTATACTATATATGTAGAACGTGAGATGAAAGCGTTTCTGCTAGATGATTATATATACTGTGATTGATAGGCATTATTATAATATCAAAAGATTTTTGATATAAAGTTATTTTGGATTCTCATAAGGGAAAAACCCGTTCCGTTATGCGGCGTGGTCTTATGAGATATCGTTTACTTGTTCGAACTGTTTTTAAACTGTTTTACTCACACCAGTCCCATGGCTGACCCGGAGTTTATTTTGTTGTTTTCCCTAAACTCTTGGGTGCCTAAATTTGTACGGGCAGTCAAGTAGTCGGGATTTACAGATATACTGGAAGAGCTTGGAGCAGGAGGCTTCAGGATCATATAACTATAGTTTATTTCCGCTGTGTTGTAAGTGCTGTACCTTGATAATGATATGTATATTCAAGTACCAAGTTGTATTTCAAAGTTATGTTATGAAATATATTTATTCGTTCCGCTGTGAGATTCGTGTTACTCTGATATTGTGTTCTTCTTCTTCTTCTATTCTAAATTTCTATCTTATCTTTCCTCACCCTCTAATTTCTTTCACTAATTACCAGGATTTTTCGACGTTTTGGTTATCGACATCGTGTTTATGTCGATAACCAAAGTCGCCGAAAATCCGGGTCATTACAGTTGGTATCAGAGCTTAAGTTAAGAATTACTTGGCTCTGTGGCGTGACTCGGTAGAGATAGGGTTAGTAATACCCTAGACTGAGATTGAGTGTATATATACGAGTGAACGTATTTGTTATTGATATAAAAATTTGTTTTATATTGTGGAGGTTCATTGGTTGAGTCGTTTATGAGTTCTGGTCGATCAGTTTTATCCACTGTATCGGTAGGAGTTACTAAACACTCGAATACGATGGGTCAGCACGATATGTTTTGAAAGAGGGTAAATGAAAATAATTTTACCCAAAGTATATTTGAGACATATTGGATATATTGGTTGTTATTATAGTCGAGTAAGATTATAAATTAAATGGTTATGTAAATAGCCAATCAGAATTCATATAAGTGAAATACGTGAAATCAGATGAGTTAAATCTGAAATTTAAACCAGAAATTGAAGTTAAAACTCTGGATAATTGGATAAGTGTTTGTAAATGGATTGGGATTAAAAATAAGAAAAATTTAAGATCCTGGGAGATTTTAAATTGTTTTACAAGCAGTGTGAATTATATTTTGAATGAATTTCAAAGTGGAAAGGGTTAAAAATGGTTTTATAGTATTGAACTCACTTCGATCGCTGGAAAATAGATTCTGATGATGACAGCTGCATCATCAGTATTCATTTTCGAGTTGTAAGTGACGAATTACTACCAAAGATACTGTTTTGAATTTGTTTTGGAAAGACAATTTGTGTTGAATTACAAATGGGTTTTCAAATATAGAATTTGAATTTTGAACTAGATTCGAAATATTAACTTGTTTTAAAAGAAATAAAATGAGAAGTTCCTTTATAAACGAAGTTTATAAATAGTTCTTTTATAAACGAAGTTTATAAATGAAGTAAAGAGAATTATCATTGGATAATTCAGAAATAAAAATACAAGTGTGAAATTGAAAGGAAAATCTATTTTCCAAAGGTAGAAATATCGATTTCAAAAGGAATCGAAATCGAGACTTATTTAAAGGGGATTTGAATAAAGAGAATTCAAATAGAATTTGAATATAGAAAATTCAAAGGGGATTTGAATATAGAAATTCAAATGGAATACAAATAATGGAATTTGAATAGAGAAAATATAAAGGAATTCAAATATAGGATTTGAATGTAGGGAGTTTGAATATATGAAATTCAATGGAAGTGAAATTGGAATTGAATATAGAAATTCAAAGGGAGTTTGAGTATATGAAACTCAATGGAAGTGATATAGAATTTGAATATAGAAATTCAAATGGCATTTGGATATAGGAAATATAAAAGATTTCAAATATAGGATTTGAATATCGAAAGTGAAAATGAGATTTGAATAAAGAAGATTCAAATAGAAGTGAAAATGAAATTTGAATAAAGAATATTCAAATAGAAGTGAAATTGCAAATTGGAATATAGAAGATTCAAATAGAATTGAAATGAAATTCAAATATAGAATTTGAATAAGGAAATTGAAACGAAATTCAGATATAGAATTTGAATAAGAAAATTGAAATGAAATTCAAATATAGAATTTGAATAAGAGATTTGAAATGAGATTTCAAATATAGAATTTGAATAGAGGAAATTCGAATATAGAAATCGAATAGAATTTGAATTAGGAAAATTCAATTAGGGTTAAAAAGGAATTTGAATATAGGATTCAAATAGAATTCAAATGGAATGTGAATATAGCATTCAAAAGGGGGTTTGAGTATTTATATTCGAAATCGAATATGAAACCTGAGTTTGAAAAGATAGAATTTGATTTGTTTATAAGTAAGTTAAACATATATTTGAACATGTTATACTCAAATATGAAGGTGAAATGGGCAAACCAGTAATTTGAAAATCACTTAACGAAATAAGTTAAAACGATTGGATTAAGTTGGAATGAATTTGAAATGTATGGATATGCATGAGACAGGTTTGGAATATAGTATAGAAGTGAAATAGATAGAATGCTCGACGAAAGGTATGTATTTAATTCATATATGAGATTTTATGTGCCGTATCGGCTAGCCACTTGGCTATTTGATTTTCTTTTGAGTTGGAGAAGGCCTGTGTGGCAGTTTGGGGATTTTCCCGATGCTCCCGGTACAAAGGAGGTTATGGCGAATTTTTCCGGGAATTTAAATAGATAGAATATTTTTAAGATAATTTGATAATTAGAAATCAACGTATCGATATATATATATAAGTCGATAAGGAAACGAACTTAGAAATAGAATAGTATAATCAAAAAGGAAGACTAAGAATAAAATCTAGTAAGAATAGAAAGAGAAAGTGTATACGTGGTTAAAAGTGAATAAGTAGTTGTATGATATTGATTATTCGAGTAAGTAGTCATATCTGTTTTGACGTTATAAATGTTATTCAGTCAAGGTCTGAGAGGTAGTTATACCCCAACTTGATTGATTTCATTATTAACAAATAAATAGTAAGATTTTAGGCTCGAAGATCAATGTTGAATAAGAGTTAGTTGAATATAGTATTTGGGTTGTCGTAACGATGTTTTACCCAACATCCGTTTAACTTAAATAAATATAAGCTTGGAAATAGAATGAAGAATATTTCCTAAGTATAGAAATAAACGAGATCGGAAAAGAGATAAGTAATTGGAGTATTTTCCAATTATAAATAGGATTATAAAGGTTATTGATTTAGGAAATAAAGGAAGGCGATATTCGGAAATGTTTTCCAAATAACATAAAAGGCCAATATTGTAAGAACCCGTAACTTCCCCGTGAAGGAAAGAGCGGATACTTTGAGAACAACACACAAAAGGACGCAGACGGAAGAACATTTCATTGCTATTACAACAATTTCCATCATATACAAGAATATACAGAGTATAAATGAATAAATTACATTCGATCAATATCAGAGATTACAATAAATTACATAGCAGCGGAAAAATAATACAAAAGCACAACTAGAAGTGATACACGAATACAGAGCTTTCCGAGCATCGTTCCAGCTGTATATCAGGAACCTGTGAATATAAATCTGCAAAACCAAAACTACTAGCTGCCCGTGCGGAAAATAGGGGCACCCAGAGTTTAGGTTAAAACAATAAACTCCAGGTCAGTCATGTGACTGGTGTGAGAACTAAAACAGTCATTAATATTGGTTTTAAAGTTAGGTAAATCAAGGGACCACGCCGTATAACACGGAACGGGTTTCCTCCCAAGAATACTAGTGCATAGAATAAACAGCGCAATGCTTTTTTGAAAAATGAAGCTATTATAAGACCCAGGTCCCATCACACAATGCAACGCAAGCCGGAGGATAGGGTTTTCCCTTATAATAGCCAGACATGCTTGATACGTTTAAAAACAAATCATTTGATACTATAATAAGTGTATAGTGTCAAAACATTTCAATCATAAATATCAATCATAGACGGCATGGGTACCATATATCATGTCGCCATACTAGTTCTACAATTAAAACCGCAATACACGTATTGGAAATTGGATTTCCATCATGAGTCGAGGCAAGGGGCAAGCTCCTCTCCGCGTTCGAGACACTCTAGCAAATGTCCCAGGACCCCACTATGATCCTTGGATCTTCAGGGCCGGTCCTCTCTTACTTTTGAGGATTGGCAATTCCTGAACACACGTTTCCCGGTCCTTACAGACCTATATCCGAGGCGCCTCGTATCCAACAACCACACAGGTGAAAAGTATATAAATGTCAGGGCTGGTAGGTCACTGACACCACCCTAGCTAGAAAGAAACGTCGTGCTCTCCCTGCAGTCACTATCCCGTTTTTGACTCATACCGAGGTGTGAGGCTCGCGAATTCACGCTATACACAAAGCTACGCCACACAGGCCGTGCTTTGATCATCAACCACAAGACTTTGCTTTTCAACAGAAGCCTTGATCGATTGCCACTTACGCGTGCCACATTGGCAATTCGCTCCATGCGACTGATGTCCATCGATATACAACCTCTGAGCTCGTACGTCTCAGAGAAGGGCGTTAAGCAAGAGAATAAATTCTCCGCCGCCAAACAGATGTATATTTAATAGAGATCAATCAACACAGAATAAAATCCAATGTCAGACACACAATCCATTTACAAGTTCGTTCTGGGTCTGAACGAAACCGGAGGCACTTTCCTCGCATATCCATCCATCTCCAAGTACGTCTGGACGATCACCAACTAATTCCCTCATCTCGGGTGTACAGCCCAATCAAGATCATCAGTAATCACCCAAACGATGTGAAGACTTCCGGTCTTCAACCACCGTCTTCATCTTCGACATCTCGTCGAATCGATTATTCAGAATGGGTATAAACCCGGCCTTTCTGAATAACCCACGTATATAATAAACGAATGTTACACAAACACAACAAACGCCTCATTCCAATTCAGAATATTCTTTTATTCACAAAATCACATTCTTAGGGAAATGTTCCCATTAATTTTATCCAAGATAAATTCTTCTAAATTTATCCTATAATCTTCCTTTGGATATCATTTCAAACTAGTCGGGATTAACGAACCACACCGAAGTAATTATTTATTTCCCAATCCCAACCTATATATCCCATGGAGAAAACTGGTAATACTCCACAACTGACACCACTGTGTTATCGGTAAAATTAATTACCATTTCACGTTCAAATCTAATTAAAGATTTAACTATCGCTTTGGACCAAAACTGGTGGTACTCCATTCTCGATCACCTTTCAGATTTGATAATTTAAATTATCAATTCACATTTTAATCTAATTAAAGATTCATTAAAACTCCACTTAGTTTTAATCTTTTCAAAAATCAATATCCTGCCTTTAACTGGGTTAAAGAACCAATGTCATCAAAACACGATTCACGACAAACCCAAATCACATTTGATATTAAATACAAGGCTCTGAATAGAAAATATATCGACTTATATTCAATACCAAATTCTGAAACCAACAAATATCGTATTGGAAATAACGATATAAAATATATCTTTCAAATTCCCATAACAATATCTGTATAGTCACGAAATCCAACATCGAAATATCCCGAAGATAATTTCGATTCAGCTCCATTCCAATCCACGTATTGGAAATTATCGATTATTTTCAAAATCACTTTCAAATTCAATTTATTTATTTCAAAAATAAATTGATTTTAATTCTAGTTCAAAACTAGTTCATTTCGACAAAAATCTATTTTTACCTTCTAATGTGGAATTTTCCAGCCCAATTCTTTCCAATTCACATATTATAATTTTACACAAATTATAGATATTTTTAATAATTTTATCAAGGCCCGTACAGTCGATTTCCATCAACGGTTATCGAACTGCACTTACAACGACCTTTTTCAAATTTGATTTGGACATAATTCCAAATCCAACCGTTAGATTTCAAATTCCTAATATTCATTGGAAAGCACTTTTCGATACGAACCCAACGGTTCCGGTTTTAGGAGAATCCGACGGTCGGATCTCCCGCAACGTCAATTCGAAGTCAATGGTCGAAATTCACGAACTGCCGCGGCGCGGCGCGTTCTATTCAGGCCATTATATATATAATATATATATATTATATATATTTCGTCGATTTCCTTTTTAAAACGTATTTTATAAATCGTTTTAAATTCGTTTCTAAAACAATTCAACTTCTATATTTAATTTCAAATCGATTTGATTTCAATTCAATTCAAATTCTAATTCGATTTCACTTTAATTCAATTTGAATTTACCTTCCATTTGATTCAATTCGAATTCGTTTTAAATTGATTTCAATTCAATTTCAGTTCGTTTTAAATTTCAATTTCAATTTAATTCAATTTGAATTCATTTCTATTTTATTCGAATTCAAATTCACTTTCTATTCAATTCGAATCGAATTCGTTTTCTATTCGATTCGAATTCATTTCAAATTGATTCAATAGAATTTCCATTTGAATTTTAATCTAATTCAATTTGAATTTCCTTTCAAAATATTAAATTTTGAAATCACTCTTCAATATTCATTATAAAACGAATAAAATCGATATAAACATCGTTCGCGTCAAAATAACGTATCTCCAATCAACACGGCTTTATATTTCAATAATTCGTTATTCTATTCAACAAATGAATATTTGTTCTATTCAACACATGAATCTATATTTCTTTCAACACATGACTAATCTCAACACATGAGTACTGTCAACACATCACTATTTTTGTTATGTAAAATATTTTATAAAACTATGGTATCTATCGTTTGATTTTCAATTAGACTTCTACTAGGAAGTAGTTCTAATTTTAAATATGATAAAGATGTAAATTTCATCGTATAAAATTTTTCACTCAACACATGAACATTGTCAACACATGACTATTTTTATATTCAACACATGAATTATCTTTTATAATATTCATTATTTTCCCGATTGGAATGAGGCCCAATCAATCACCATATAATGTTAATTATACGGATTTCCATACAACACATGTATATAATAGCATTGAAAAATAATCAACCATCAACCAAAGTGCACTACACTGTATAAGCATCAAATATAGATATCTAACGCTTATAACAGCCTGTCAATCAATCGATCGACATATTTAATCAATCAGGATGAGTGAACTTCAAATTTCATCCCAACACCCGTGTGGGGTTTCAAACAATCAAACACAGATTTTATTTGTGCAGTTGGGTGATGTGTAAAATTTATCATCCCAATCAATTTCAGTCAAATCAGTGTATATAAACAAATCGGCCGATTTGTTTATAAATATTCATTTATTCACTTTCACGTTAAAATTATATTTTTAACGATAAAACAATTTATTTTAACACATGAATTTCTATTCATTTCATTTATCAAATAAAATGATATCTTTTATTTTTCTAACTATTTTAGAAAATTTCGGCGGCATAACGGCACGATACTAGAAACGGGACGAGGCCTAGCCTTATCCCCGGTCTAGTGAAGGCCCACGCCATTCACACATCAATCAAATCAATTTCAATTTACCAAACAATTCAATTTAGACCAAATAGATTAACCAACCCCTCAACCCAACAATTTAACAACCAAGCCATCCATGGTCTGTGGATGACGGGTGTCGGGTGCTACTAAGCACCGTCTGCATCCTAGCATATATATATATATATATATAACTAGAAAAAAAGAATTTAGAGTGAGAAGTTCTCACCGAAAGCTATCCAATACCACGACTCTTCATTTATAGAAATCTTCTTCGTTATCCCACCTTCGTTGCCCGTAGTCACTATATATATATATTTATATAAAAATCACATTTTTATATTTTGATGTTTTTAAAATAAAAATCACATTTTTATTTGTTTACTTTCAATTTAAAAATCATATTTTTATAATCACTTCATATATATAAAAATCGAATTTTTATTCCGTTATTCAATATATAAAAATCGAATTTTTTACTTTGCTATTCAATATATAAAAATCACATTTTTACTTCGTTATTCAATATATAAAAATCATATTTTTACTTCGTTATTCAATATATAAAAATCATATTTTTACTTCGTTATTCAATATATAAAAATCATATTTTTATTTCTCTATTTTCAATATAAAGACCTCGCCTTTTTAACTATAAAGACTTCACCCTTACAAAAATATAGATTTCCTCGTTATGAAAATCACTACTTTATTTCAACGTATATAAAATAAAAATCAGATTTTTATTTCGCTACATATACAAAGATGATATTTTTATATTCTCTATCCTATAAAGATTATATTTTTAATACTTTAAAAATATAAAAATCATATTTTTAATATTTCTATATAGTAAAGATTATATTTTTAATACTTTAAAAATATAAAAATCATATTTTTACTTCCACAATATAAAAGGTTACATTTTTATAACTTTACAACATAAATAAAAACCAGTTTTTAAGGTAAATAAAAATCAGTTTTTAAGGTAAATAAAATTCACTAATACTCACCGCATCAATTGGAGAAAGGAGGGGCTTCAGGTGGTCGGAGAGCGGCGCTGCGCCTTCAGGTGGTGGCGGCGGCTTGCTGGGCGGAGGCGCGGTGGTTGCGAAGCTCGGATGTGGATCAGGGGCAGGCGGCGGCGGTCTTGAATCTGGGGGGGGGTCTCGTCGTCGCCGAAGTGGGAGTGTGGGTTTCGAGGTCTGTAGCTCGCGATGGAGGAGGAAGGAGGAAGAAGGGGCGGATGCGAGAGAGGGGAAGAAGAGGAAGAGGCGGCGGCGACAACACCAGGGGGAGGCGGCGAAGGCGATTTCGATCTGCTTCTTCTTTTTTCTTTTTTGTTTCTGAAAATCGATTATGAACGGGGGGGCTGAGATTAAAAGTAAAGGGTTATATATATTTTTTTATATTTAATTTTCACCGAAAAGCAACTTTTATTTTCGACCTCAAAACGAGGCCCACCGCCTGTCGTCCTTAGCGTATTACCCCCATTCCGAACACAATGGGATATGTATCGTTGGCTGAATCGATCGTTTGAATCAGTTTCCGTTGAATTTACATTTAAATCACTTTATTGAATTTTAAACGTGCATTTCAAATTACCGGGGTCACATACTAACTAGAAAAATTCCAGAAAAATATTTTCTAGCTTCGTATTGACGATACGGTCCTAACAAAACTAGTTTCGTCGAATTCTGAGACCGTTGGAAAAATGGCCAATTTCCAGTCGATTAAAATCAACTAAAACTGGTCAAACGCGTTTTCCTTTGCCACGCTCACATATTGATTCGAAAAATTATGAAATTTGAAATCTAGCAATAACTTGACATCACGGACCCAACAAAAGTGGTTTCGTCGAAATCCGAGGTCATTTGCAAAATGTCCATTTTTAAGGGCCTAAATTCCATAGCGACTATTCAGAATTTTCAACTGGACATATCTTTTGATTCCCGCTATGAAATTTCGATTTGTCGGATTCGTTGGAAAGGTATCATCAATTAGATCCTAATGTTTTTGGTTTCACTAAAATCCGGATTGTTTTGCACCCGCTACATTCAATTGAAGTTTGAAATCGAATTATCGAACTACCGCGCCATTTTCAATTCTATTATAATTATATATAATTGTTTATATTCTAACGACGACGTATATAATATATACGTCGAATTATATATTCAAAATGAATTTCACGTCGATATTATTTAAAATAATCTATTTTAAATGTTCAAAATTCACTAAAATTGCCGAAATAAAATTTTTAAACTGGCCCAGATTTTCGGGTTATTACAAATATGGTTACTGAAAATATTTGGTTAACAAATATTGATAAAGAAACGGAGAAGTGATTTAACTAATGGAATATTGATTATGGGCTCAGTTGAATTTCAAAAAGGAAAATTGATTTTTGAAAAAGTAAACTGTTTAAAAACTCCCAGGGAAAGACTGTTTAAATTAAAAGCAAATTTAACAGAAATTTGTGAAAGCAAATTTGAATTAAAGTAAGGCCAGTAAAGTGGTAACTGAGATTGAATTAGAATGATATCGAGACAAATTGTATTTGGGAGATTCAAATTTGAAGTGTAATGTGATAATCAAGTTAAGAGTTGGGAATCGAGAAGAAACTCGAGTTGAAATGGGATTTGGCTTGGTTAAAACGAATGGTTGTGTTGTGGATAAAAGCAGATCAGAATTTGATAGGGATGACCCTGGTATCCGCTGAATTGATAACAGGTGGAAAGGATATAATGATATGCCGACAAAAGGTACAAGTTTATATTCCTATTGGATATAAGATTTATGAGCCGAATTGGCAAGCCGCTTGGCTGTTTGATTTTCTTTTGGGATGGAGATGGCCCAGAGAAGCGAGTTGAAGTTTGACGTATTGACCAGTACAAAGGAGGTGCTGGCGAAATTTTTTCAAAAAAGTTAAGGTGTTAGAAAATTTTCAAGATTTTTGAAAATTTTCGTTGATAAGAATTAATTACAATTTAATTGAAATTAAATTGGTTCGGTTGAAACTAAAGATAAGAAGTGAACAAATATGTTCTAACTAGTCGATAGGGTCGTTCTCTACCTTTTAGCAATTTCGAGGACGAAATTATTTTAAGTGGGGAAGATTGTAATGACCCGCATTGGCAGAGGTATTATGATTAATTTATTTAATTGTATAAATGGTGGGTTAGTGAAATTAATGGTCGTTGAATAAAATAATGATGAATATTTAATTAAAATAATAATTAAATAATATATTTAATTCTGAATAATCAGAATTTGTCGAAATGACGATATGGTGTGAACCAGATCATCTGTGATATTTAATTCAGCTTGGAATTGAATTTGAATGACGAATATATTCAATCGTCGATAGTTGAACGTATAGTTTATAATATAATTATAAACGAGCTCGAAATGACGCTGTAGTTCGTAAATTGGCGATTCGAACTTCAACTGAATGTACAGGATTCGTTTTAAACCGGATTTCTGTGAAACAAGAAACGTATAGAGCTGGTGGAGTATATATTTCTAGTGGAAGAGAAAAATCAGGATTTCGTCGTGTAGATTTTGAGATATGTCCAAATCAAATTTTGAAATAGTCGCTATAGAATCGTTTATCGACTGTAATGATTTATTCGATATAACTAGAGATCGGATTCGAATTTAGACAAGGTTCTTTTGGGACATAGCGATAATTTAATTTTTAGAAATTTATGGTAATTTTTAATTAATTAAATAAGCAACTATTTATTTGCAGTATTTTGCACCCTGTATCGACATTTCGGGGTTTCACAATATGAGTTCACCTACCGGTATTATTATATTTTTGGGATCGTGACACCAAGCTCGTCTAAACGGTGTATCTACTTCAGTCCGTAGCACTCGTACATGGATAACGGTTCATAATAAGAGAATGTGATATTATAATAATCTAGATATTTGTTTGATTTGATAATATCCTTACATCCCTTACGGTCAAAAGAAGGACCATGCATCATTTTTCTGAACCCCTAATTTCCCTTGGCCATCAAATGAAAACGTGGCATAAGGAAATTCACAAAAAAATAATATCCCTCCTTATAACTAACGCCCTAACATTTCTAAAGACCTAAAATCCCATTTGATCTTCAGCAGACGAAACGAGCCGCCACAAATAAAAATCGCAGCAACAAAAATCAAAAGAAAAACAGGGAAAATTCTATAAATCGAAAAACCCTTATATTATGATTTGCCAGGGCTTCCCCTTTCTCTATATGTCGATTTTGTTGGTTGCGATTCATGTCAAGTACTGGAACTTTCACAGTCGGCTTAGGGCAGGCAGTCGCCGGAGATGGGGAACTCAATCGGCATCAAGGAGGAGAGCGCTGAGATCGTTGGAGTGATGAAACAGCGTCATTGTGAAGGGAGACCATATGCTGAAGCGTGCGTTGGCAAGGTGGTAGAATGGAGGGAATCTGCTGTTGTGCGTTGGAAGAGGGAGTGTAACTGGAAGAAAGTAGTGGAGTCAGTTTTGAAAAGTATTGAGAAATAAGTGAGGGCATGATGGATGGCTAATGATACGACCATGGAAATAAATAAAGAAGCACGTTGTGCCTTCTTTTCGGGGATTTAAGAAGAAAGACGTTAGGGGGGGGTGTAGTATTCATTGGAAATAGGCCGAAGCCCATATAGATGCTTGAATGTCCAGTCCGCATCAAAAGCTAGAGACCTGCTTTGGCACCGAACAATATATATTATCATCATCTGGTGAGAAGCCCTTGTTTCCAATAAGAATAATTGTGAAGTTCGGGTCATATAAGAATAATTGTGAAGTTCGGGTCATATAAGAATAATTGTGAAGTTCGGGTCATATAAGAATATATGTGGTAAGGTAGGCGATATTGATATTGTATTGCGACAGAAAGATGGGAGCTGAAGTAACCCTTAAAATTTAAAAGAGTGGGAGGCTTCATATGTTCGGTATGGTGGAGAATACTAAGGATGGAACTGTAAAACAGGATCCGATAGGAACATATGGACGGCGGCTATACAGTGGAGCTGACCGAGAGTGGATCAGAGACAGTTACAATTTATGGTGAAATAAATTGTTGGACTGAATCAAATAACGCAAACCGTTATTTAACGGTTAACGCGCCAAAGTGAGTAAATCTCACTAACTCTGAACAGTTTATAATTTCATGTTGTATTTTTAGAACTGTTAGATATTGGCTGATTGACTGTGTGTTGACTGTTTGATTGAACTGCTAGTCAGTTAGCTAAATTTCTATATTGATTTTGTTTAACAGAATATATCATATGGAACTGAAAAGTGATGTTATCTATATTGTTTAACATCTGTGATGCAGGGAAACAGGTTGGAGGAATCCAACTGGATTCCTCAACATTTATTTTACTGTTTTTATATATTGTGATATATGATGTGTTATATAATTTGTTATGGATTATGGGTGTTAGAATGATGTTGATCATTTTTATTCGATATTTTAAATATCATAAAAGACCCTGGGATGTAAAAAGAATTTATTTCAATGTATATTGAAATAAAGGAATTTTATAAAATCACAGGATTTTATAAAAGGAAATATTTATAAAACGAACACGGTTTTATAAAAGGGATATTTATTTAGAAAATAAATAGAAATAGAAAAGAAATATTTATTTAGAAAATGAATAGAAGTTATAAATAGGAAATATTTGTAACGGTAAATAGAAGTTATAAATAGGAAATATTTGTAACGGTAAATAGAAGTTATAAATAGGAAATATTTGTAACGGTAAATAGAAGTTATAAATAGGAAATATTTGTAACGGTAAGTAAACGTTATAAAAAGGAAATAGTTGTAACGGAAAACGTAGTTTATAAAAAGGAACTAATCGATGTTAGTTTAATCGATTAGTGTTAAAGTAAAAGGAACTAATCGATGTTAGTTTAATCGATTAGTGTTAAAGTAAAAGGAACTAATCGATGTTAGTTTAATCGATTAGTGTTAAAGTGAAAGGAATTATCGAATATAGTTTATTCGAAGAAAGTCAAAAGGAGTTAATCGAATATAGTTTATTCGAAGAAAGTCAAAAGGAGTTAATCGAATATAGTTTATTCAAAGAAAGTCAAAAGGAGTTAATCGAATATAGTTTATTCGAAGAAAGTCAAAAGGAGTTAATCGAATATAGTTTATTCGAAGAAAGTCAAAAGGAGTTAATCGAATATAGTTTATTCGAAGAAAGTCAAAGGAGTTAATCGATGTTAGTTAATCGATTAGAGAATAAAGTTAAAAAGAGTTAATCGATGTTAGTTTAATCGATTAGAGTAAAAGGAAAGTAGTTAATCGATGTTAGTTAAATCGATTAGAGTTAAAGCAAATGAGTTAATCGAATATAGTTATTCGAATAGAAAGTAAAAGGAATTATCGAATATAGTTTATTCGGAAGGAGTTAAGTGAAATGAGTAAATCAATAGCATTAGTCAAATAGAGTTAATCCAATAGTGTTAGTCCAATAGAGTTAATTGATAGGGGTTAGTCCAATAGAGTTAATTGATAAGAGTCAATCGAATATAGTTATTCGAAGGAGGGTTAAGTAAGGAAGTTAGTAAATGGAATATAAAGTGAACTTTGCCTATTTCAAAGTCAGAAATGTTGTTCAGTTAAGGTCTGAGAGGTAGTTCTACCCCAACTTGATTGGCTTCATTTTTAACTAAGGAATAGTTAAGGTTCGACAGTAAAGGAAATGGTTTGAGTTGGCATCGCGATGGTTTGTTTAAACATTTGTCTAAGTCCAATGAAGAAGTATTGGAAATGTTTTCCAAATAAGAAACCAGAAATGTTTTCTAATAAAGAAACAAAGAAATGGAAATATTTTCCATTGTTAATAACGTATATTTTTTCCAATTTAGAAAATAAGGAATATTGAACGTAGGGAAACATGAGATAAGTAAATTAATGAACTAAAAAGATGAAATGTTGAATGATGTTTGATCGATATAATTTCCATTTGGAAATAATATCGTTGTTTGCACACTTGTTTTTATTCGATAGTTAAATCACAGACTATCGAAGTTTTGACCATTTTAACGTTGTTAATATGGAGAGACCGGTTGGATTATTATCCAAAGAACCACTCTGTATTGGCATAAGCGTTGCGAATCATATATGCCAAAGGAAATTGAAGACGGAGTTATGCAAGGGCTATCCTGTTTACAGAATAGTGCCTTCGGTTCATCCTGTTCCTGGATGACTTGTATGGACGGATGTCTGACAGAGTATTTCCAGACAATCACATATATTGATTTCTCCAACTGTACCAAGAGTGGAAGCGGAGAAGGAAACTTCTTTTAGCTAACACATAATGTATGGTTGAGGACATCAATCGGTGATTTGATGGATTTGACGATGTGGCATTCAAAGTGAATCTGATGTGATGTTAAAGCGTAGCTTCTAGCCTCATCATCCGGTAAATGACAGAAATCGGGCAGGCAGCATGGCTAAGTCGGTCGCACCGAAGTAGGGTGTATAATCACCTGATCTAGAGTTTCATTTACTTCTAAAAATCTATTGTTGATGCTGTCCCATTCGGGAAACGGTTGTTGATCCCAACTGTTGGTGATATACATTCGATACACTCAAGCGAAATGAGTGGTCGGTCATGTGTGGCCGGGTTGCAAGATGTTCTTGTTGAACCCAGTGTATTCCTCTCTAGAGGTACACGAGCGAAAGGTGGATCCATACCTTGTCATAGTTGGAAACCCATTACCCAATACGTGCTTGCGGTTTTGATTGTATACTATATATGTAGAACGTGAGATGAAAGCGTTTCTGCTAGATGATTATATATACTGTGATTGATAGGCATTATTATAATATCAAAAGATTTTTGATATAAAGTTATTTTGGATTCTCATAAGGGAAAAATCCGTTCCGTTATGCAGCGTGGTCTTATGAGATATCGTTTACTTGTTCGAACTGTTTTTAAACTGTTTTACTCACACCAGTCCCATGACTGACCCGAAGTTTATTTTGTTGTTTTCCCTAAACTCTTGGGTGCCTAAATTTGTACGGGCAGTCAAGTAGTCGGGATATACAGATATACTGGAAGAGCTTGGAGCAGGAGGCTTCAGGATCATATAGCTATAGTTTATTTCCGCTGTGTTGTAAGTGCTGTACCTTGATAATGATATGTATATTCAAGTACCAAGTTGTATTTCAAAGTTATGTTATGAAATATATTTATTCGTTCCGCTGTGAGATTCGTGTTACTCTGATATTGTGTTCTTCTTCTTCTTCTATTCTAAATTTCTATCTTATCTTTCCTCACCCTCTAATTTCTTTCACTAATTACCAGGATTTTTCGACGTTTTGGTTATCGACATCGTGTTTATGTCGATAACCAAAGTCGCCGAAAATCCGGGTCATTACATAATTGGTGCAAACAAAGTTTATTCTGGGAATCGCCTTATTGGAAACATCTCTTAATTCTCCATAACATTAACGTGATGCATAACGAGAAAAACGTATTTGATAATATGTTTAATACAGTTATGAGTTGAAGGACAAGACTAAGGATGATCTGAAATCTAGACGTGACATAGAATAAATATGCAATCATCCTGAGATTCGTATGAAGCCCAATGATAGTGAAAAAAAACAAAAGCTTTCTATCAACTAGACAACAACCAAGTCAAAGTACTGTTAAAAATGGGTGGAAGAATTAAGTTTTCCCAATGGAATTTCTTCTAATCTTCGTAGATGTGTCGACTATAAAAACGGAAGGCTGAGTGGAATGGAAAGCCATGATTGTAACAACCCACATTTTACGTATTAGAGGATAGTAAAATATTTTTATTTTATTTTCTCAGGGTTGGATCATTCTCATATTCTGTCATGTTGTTTATGGGGATGTAAGACATGTCCATAATTTTTACCAATTTTATTTGTGACCATTTTGCCGCTGTTAGTTTTGTACACAACATAACTTTTGATTAGGATTGAATCCGGGGTTGGGATCAGTCTTATTCAAAAGGAAATGGTGTTGCCAATTCCATAGAGTAGTCACATTAAAGTTTTGGTTCAGCGGTTTGGGAGGAATCGCTGCTTTAGTGTTTCATAGTTTGCTTTTCAAGTTTTAAGCCATTAGTGGGCTGATTTGGAGAGGCCCATTAGTGGGCTGGTGGGAGGCTATAAATAGGGTGTTAGAGGCATGGAGAATGGTTTACTTTCTTCGTTATCTCATTTGGTTGAGCTCGTGATCCTTCTTGCTCGATCAATACACCTTTCCATCATTAAAATCTAGATCTAAGGAAGTGAATCGAAGATCTACATCGTTTGAAGCTAGATCTACATCAATCGAAGAGAGGTTTCATTAAGTCGAAGAATTTGAAGAGTGTTCTTCGCTGATTCAGATTGATTTTTTGGTGATTTTGTGTTGTTTTGAAGAATTGGTGAGTGATATGCATCTCTCACACGGATTCAATCAAGTATATGAGTTGTTTGATCATAATTTCATCATTTTCAAGTGTTTTCACCTAGATCTACTTCACGGTAAGTATATTTTCATATGAATAGCCATAAGATCTAATCTAGCAACTTAAAACCGGTATTTTCTATGTTAATTCACATAAGTTTGATCCATTGTTTTAATTTGTGCATTGATTTATTAAGATTTTGGTGAATTTTATATGATTATTAATGATAATTTCCATTTTAGTGTTGTTGGTGAATTCATAAAGCATTTATGGTTGAATTGGATGAATTGGACGAGTTGATTTCTTTATTATTATCGTTTGGTTGGCGAAGATTTGGTCAAGTTTGGTGTTGTTTTAGTCAGATCTAGAAGTTAGGTTGATTTTCTATGAATCGGGTCGTTTGAGCCAAGGTCTATGCTGACGTGGCAGTGTTGGATCGTGGCTTGGAGAACACGAAATGGGGTCAGATCGTCGGCGCTCCAGATCGTAGTGGAGATAGGTCGGGTCGTTATCTTTAGGTCAGGTCGGGTCGGCCTGAGTAGAGGAGCAGAGATGGGTCAGTTTGATGGACCAAGGGATCAGGAGACTTGGGTCGTGGGACGACCTGGGTAGGATAATGCCACAATATCGTTGTTCAGCCTGGGGCCTAGGTCGTTGGAATGGCTAGAGTAGCTCCGGGGAGTTAGGTCATTTACAAACTAGGAGTGGACAACCTGACTATGATAAGTCACTATTTGATGTTGTTTGGTTCAGTGATGTTATGACTTTGATGTATATATAGGGGGGAATGTTCAAAGTGATGGGATGTATTCGTTGATCATCGTAATGCAACAAATGTGAAGACAACTCAAGGGTGTTGAGTTGTGGATAATGGTTGCTCGAGGGGGACTTGAGTTTTTGGATAGTCGCTGGTGATGATGACTAGAGATATGAAGGTTGAGAGATTATCATTGTCGTAAGTTCAAGCGGGCTTAAAGTAGGGGTAAAATCAAAGACCAGGTGTATGTTCGAGTACCTTGGGCAGTCGTGAAGGGCCTAGTTGTCAAGATTGGAAAGACAAACATACGAGATGTGAACGCATATAGTTTTTTTGCTAGAACTGGGGTTTACCATTAGCCCTTGACATATGGCATGTGGTCGTCATATGATTAACGATGGTTTCAAAGCAGGAAAGGCAGTGATAGCCGGATCTTGGACGTTTGGGTGTCTTGTTTGTACCATCTCATGTAGATTATCTGACGTCGAGGGAAATGTTTCTTGGGTTCTTATATGATATTGGTTTAGGCCTCTGGGGCTTGTGCTTGAGGGATGTGGAGCTCGATTAGGACGGTTTACGTGAGATATAACTAGTTGATATGATTGCTATTGAATGATGATTGTTTTGCTATTATCTGACTATTATGATTGCCATGGATGTATGGTTGAAATGCTTGTTGTAAAGGCTATCACTGCCAGATGTGGGGGAGGCAGGTTTGGGTTCTTCTCTGGTGTTGGGTAGATTGGATTCTTAATCTACCTATTATCATATACCTTATTGATGATGTTAGATAGTTGTTTTATTGCTCACTATGACTGCTGTCTGACTCAAGGTTTTATGTTTCCCTCTTATACCTTGGGCTGTTCATCCTGATGTGGATGGACATACTAGATGGCAGGTGACAGGTGATTAGTGAGGACGATGTTGTCGTGCGAAGGCGAGCAGGAGGCTGGCGTATTGCTTTTACTACTATCTAGTATTTTGTTTTCGCTGTTTGATGAGTGTTGTTATGAGGCTTCATGTACAGACTTTGATATTGTATTCAGTGATGCATGGATGATCTTTCAGGAAGTTATGAAAGTTTAAAAGTTTGTTATATGATGCTCCATTATTTTTGCCTGTTGTATATGTTCTATTATATTTTATCCTTGCACTGTGAATTATACGACAGGTTCCGTGTTATGTTTACCTACTCTAGTGATCGTCCATAGCTGTCTGGCATGTCTTTCAGCGCATTATTCCTCTTGTTAAATGCATGAGTTATTATTGGTCATCACATTTGGTATCCGAGCTCTGATTAACTATTTTATCCAAAGTTCAAGGACGTAATTACGTATGAGAGACATATTTGTAGATTTATGAGGGATGTATACTATATTGTAGTATATAGTATAGTAGCATTTGAATTCCATTAGTAGTTTTTCTTGAAAGTGGCTAATCATTCTATATTACAGATTTAGAATGAGTTGATGAACTTCAAGACATACTGCTAGGAAGGAGGCTGTGCCTGAAGGGGGAAATGGGGTACACCAGATTACCCAGCCATGTTTGAAGCCATGATTGAGGCATTCATCAGAAGGGTACCCGCTCTAGTGGCAGCCACGGTAGATGTAGGTGGGTGGGTGCCTAGGGTTGTGGACTTTGCGAAGCTGTGTGAAGGCTTCACATCTCCAGGGGAAAGCCATTTAAAGGGACAGGGCCGACTAAACAGGTTCAAAGGTGGTTAGATGCTTGTATTTGCATTTTTGGAGACTTGGGTATAGATGATGCAACTAAGAGAAATCTTGCATCAAGTTAGCTGCAAGGCAGGGCCACGGAGTGTTGGAATTTAGTTACGCTTGAGAATCAGGAAGAAGAGATAACTTGGGAGCAGTCCCCAAGTTAATTTCAAGACAAAGTTTATCTCTATGGCTCAGAAGTTAGTTTTATTCAAGAAATTTATGGAGCGAAAATAGAATGGTCGGCCAGTGCTTGATTATGTTTCTTATTTTGAGGCCTTGTCGAAGTATGCTCGTTCATATATTGACACTCCTTATCAGAAGAACGACGAGTTCGATATGGGTTTAGACACCTTCATAGGGAAACCATTGGTGGATCATCTTGACGATCCATATGATAAGATTGTGGAAAAAGATGTGAGACATGACAGCTTGTTTTTAAAAGAAAAAAATGTTATTATTGCAAAGGAAGCTTTGAAACCTGTGACGACCGCCCACAACCCCTGCACTAAACAAAAGGAATAATACGTTGAAAGACGTGCCAGGCAGTTATGGACAATCATCAAGGAATGATAACACAAGCGGAACCCGTCGTATAACTCACAATGCAAGGATAAAATATAATGGAACATATACAACAGGTATTATTAGTGAAGCAGAAAACACCAAACTTTCATAACAACTAGAAAGTGATATCCAAACACTTGGATTACAATAATAGTGTTGATACATTTTGCCTCACTACAGCACTCAGAGTCAAAACATCAAACAACGGGAAACAAAGGTACTAGATAGTAGTAAAGATTATACGCTAGCCTCCTGCTCACCACCAAACTGCAACATCGTCCTCACCAAGATATCACCTATCACCAGCTACCTAGTTTTCCCATCCAACAATCGGAAGAACAACCCAAGGTAATAAAAGGGAAACATAAAACCTTGAGTCAGACTACAGTCTTAGTGAGCAATAAAACAACTAACAAACATCATTAATAAAGTATATGAGAATGGGTAAATTAAAGAACTAATCTACACACAACACCAGAAAAGAACTCAACTCCCGTCTTTCCCACATCGGACAGTTATAGCCTTTACATCAAAAATTCCAACCATTCACCCATGGAAACAACAACCATTTATTCATGACAATCAGAAACAACCAATAATTGCACTCATAGCATCCAGATTATATATTTCACGTAAACAATTCTAGTCGAATTCAACATCCCTCAAATACAAGCCTCAGAGGCCTAAACTAATATCAAACGAGCACCCAAGAAACCACTCCTTTGATGTTGGATAATCTACGTGAGACGGTACAAGCAAAACATCCAGCATGCATGAAAGACTATGGCTATCATCGCCAATCCTGATTTGAAACCATCGTTGATCGTATGACTGGCTGAACACTTTGACATTAATTGTCAAGGGCCAATTGTAAACCCTGGTTCTAGCTAAAACCCCACACACCATATGATGAAATGTGTCTAAGCCATACACGATGCCCAGGGTACTCGACCATACGACGAAATCGTGTCACCCCTGCTTTAAGCCCGCTAGAACCTACGATAACGATAATTCCTCGGCCTTTGGTATCTCTAGTCATCATCAACGGCGACCATCCCACCAGTATCTCCCCAACTCAGAACACCTTTGAGTTGTCATCACATTCGTTGCAATACGACGAATAATGAACACATCACCTCACCTTGACATTCCCCATTGAATTCACTTCGAAGTCATCACTACTCTTGGACCAAAGGAGAAACATCAACATAAGATCCGAGATAATTCACAGCATTCACAAATTTACTACAGAGCAAACTGCAGCGTTCATGCCATCAACCACAGCGATTTAAAGTGCTGTCAATTTTTTTTATACATACCATGCATGACCGACCACCAAGCTCGGCACGACCGATCCCATTGTCAACATAGAGACCGACTGACCAACACTCTAGTGACCGACCCCCTTTTGCTCGACCCTCCCTTGGTGACCGACCCCTTTGTGTTCAACCACTCATTTGTGACCGACCCCTTCACTTTCTTGACCCAGGGCTTGCTCGACCCAACTAGATCGACCCCTCTTCTTGAGTCCGTGCTCAACCGATCCAACCCCCTTGCTTCTTGCCTCGACCGACCAGACCCGCGCTTACTGACCGACCCAATGTGTGCGACCGACCCCAAACACTACTCGAGCCTAAGCCGCTCGACCGACCCTCGTTACTGCACTTGTACTATACTCGATCCATGGCCAATACAGCCCCAATCCAAGTCCAATTTCGACCGAAACTCATCCAAACAACAATATCGGAGAAATCTACTCATCCAATTCCTCCAATACGAGCATAAGCATTTTATGAAATCACTAACAACATGAATATGATGATTTTCACCAAAATTGTGCAATTTCACCAAAATCATGATAAATGAACATATGAACTAAATTATGGATCTAACTTGCACAAATATATGAAAATTACTGGTTTAAAATTTCTAAATTAGATCCTATGGCGTTTCATATGAAAATAAACTTACTGTGATGTAGATCTAAGGAAAACTACTCGAAAATAATGAAAAACGAGATCAAATACTCATATACTTGATTGAATCCATGTGAGAGATGCATAGCACTCACCAAATCTCTAAAAAAACAAAAACACTTAGATCTAAATCCGGACAGCGGATTTTTTTTACCCAAACTCTTCAATTCGATGATCTTTCTCTTGGAATGGCGTAGATCTAGCTTCAAGCGATTTAGATTTTCGATTCTCTAAGCTCTAATGGTGGAAAGGTGAAGGAGATGGAGGAATGGAGGACACAAGCTCTTCCAAAATGAGAAAATGGAGAAAGTAAATTATTCTCCATGCCTCCTACCTCCTATTTATAGCCTTCCACCAGCCCACTAATGGGCCTCCCCAAATCAGCCCATTATGGCTTTATAAACCTGAACAACCAACTGTAAAACCTTAAAACAACGATTCCTTCCAAACCACTGAGCCAAATCTTCAATGTGACCACTCTACCAAATCGGAATCATCATTTCCTTTCCAATGGTACAAGTCTCAACACCTGATTCGATCCGAGTCAAAAGTAATGCCTTGTACAAGACTGATAGGGGCAAAATGATCACTAACAAAATTGGTAAAAATTATGGACATGTGTCACATCCCCAAAAACCATATATTAAAATATGAGAATGATCCAACCCTTAGGGAATAAAATAAAAATATTTTACAATCCTACGATACGTAAAATGCGGGCTGTTACATTCTCCCCCCTAGGAATTTTGCCCCCGAAATCCCAACAAATATAAGCAACCACAGCAATTCCACATGCTTATCATCCATGAGCAGCCAATTCTTTCACCCAAACTAGCAGCCATCCAGTCATGCATCCATAGCCTTATCCTAGCACGCGTAATTCTAATAACAACAATAGCACAAGTTACAATGACGTAAGGTGACACAACATCAACGGGTCATACCGACGAAGAGTTCTGGATGGGTCGCCTGCATGCTCTCTTCCATCTCTCATGTACAATCGTTGCCATCCTCACTCCATTGTATCTTGACCAACTTAACTATCTTCCTCCAAAGCTATTTTGTGTCATTTCCCATAACACGAAGTGGCTTACGAGGTTTTGCAATTACGATCTCAACTTCTAGGTCTTTGTACTCCTCTAGAGATACTACCACATTCGAATCATGCACCAACTTCCATAGAAGTGACACATGATAAACATTATGCACACTTGACATCTTCTTGGGTAACTCTAATCTGTATGGGAGCTTTCCAATTCGCTCGACTATCGGAAACGGTCCAACGAACCTAGGAGCTAACTTTTCTTTATTTCTGATTCTAACCATATGCTTTAATGGTGAAATCTTCACGAAAACCATGTCACCCACGTCGAATTCCAAATCTTTTCGACACTTGTCCGCATAACTCTTCTGACGATCTTGGGCTGCCTTCATTCATTGCCAAACGATCACGATACAATTCAATGTCTCTCGAATCATCGCTGGCCAAAGTATCAACTTATCTCCAGTTTCTAACCAATAAGTTGTAGAATTACATGGTCTTCTATACAACGCCTCGTATGGTGCCATCTCAATGCTCGAATGGTAGCTATTATTATACGCAAACTCAACTAGATGTAGATGGTCTTCCCATGATCCACCGAAGTCTAATATACAAGCCCTTAGGAGATCTTCCAAAACTCGGTTAACTCTCTCAGTTTGACCATCAGTTTGGAGATGATAAGCCGTACTCAGGCACAATTCGGTTCCCATAGTCTCTTGCAAACTCTTTCAAAATCCACTTATGAGCAATGGATCTCGGTCACTTACTATGCTCTTCGGGATACCATGGAATCGAACAATCCATTTTAAATAAAGCTCAGCCAATTTTGATGTCATCCTAGTTGACTTCACAGGAATAAATCTTGCACTTTTGGTCAAGCGATCCACGATGACCCAAATTCCTTCGTTTCCTGCCCTGGTTCTAGGTAATCTGTCGATAAAATCCGTCGATATCTTCTCCCACTTCCATGTAGGAAATTCCAATGGCTGAAGAAAACCACTTGGCTTCTTCTGTTCAGATTTCACCAACTGATAGTTCATGCACTTGGAAATGAACTTTCCAATACCTCTTTTCATCCCTTCCCAGTAGTAAACTCGCTTCATGTCCTGATACATCTTATTTCCATCGGGATGAATTGCCAACTTTGAGTGATGACATTCCCTTAAAACATCATCTCACAATCCGTCGATATCAGGAACAACTAGTCGTCCTTGCTTTTGAAGCCAACTCTCTCGATCAACCTCGAACTCTTTATTCTCTGATTCCAGCTTCTGGATAATCTCGACAAGCTTTACATCTCGCTTTTAGATCTCGCCAATCCTTTCGATAAGAGTAGGTCTTATCTATAAGCTATCCAACATTTCAGGTTCTAACTCACACCTTGGCCTGAAATCGAATCTTGCCAGATACTCGAGGCTCTTCCATTCCGAAAACATCGCTCCTAAACTTGCGTGCCTTCGACTCAATGCATCTGCAACTGCGTTACCTTTTCTTGGAGTATAGGCTATACCAAAATCATACGATGCTAGAAATTCCAACCATCGTTGCTGCCAAAGATTCAAGTCCTTTTGGGAGAAAAGATACTTCAGTGACTTGTGATCCGTGAACAACTCGAATCGAACTCCCAGCAGGTAATGCCTCCACATCTTCAGAGGAAGCACAATCGCCGACAACTCTAAATCATGAGTTGGGTAATTCCTTTCATGCGGCTTCAGTTGTCGACTTGCATAGGCCATAACCTTACCCTTCTGCATTAGTGTTGCCCCAACCCCAGTACCACATGCGTCCGTATACACAATCATCTCTTCATTCCCACTTGGAACGGTCAACACAGAAGCACTCTTCAATCTCTCCTTATGGATTCCAAACGCTTAGTCAGACTTTGCATCCCATGTGAACACTTGGTTCTACTTCGTCAATCCTATCAACGGTGCAGCTGTCTTGGAGAAACCCTTGATAAACCGTCGATAATTACTAGCCAACCCAAGGATACTTCTCATAGCTGTCGCATTCTTAGGTTTATCCCAGTCCTAGATTACTGCCACTTTAGCGGGGTCAACCGATATCCCATTACCAGAAACAAATTGGCCTAAGAATCTCACTTCGCTCTTCCATAAGTGACACTTTGAAAAGTTAGCTCTTAGCTGATGCTTTCGCAAGATTCCCAAAACAACTCTCAAGTGCGTCTTATGTTCTTCCTCGTTCCAGGGGTAAATCAGAATATCATCCACGGACACAAGCACAAACTTGTTCAACTGATCTCTGGACACCCTATTCATAAGATACAAAAAATATATTGGCGCCTTAGTCAACCCGAATGGCATCACCAACCATTCGAAGAAACCAGATGGTGTCCTAAAAGCAGACTTTGGCACACTATCCTTCGCCACTCTCAACTGGTGAAATCCCATTGCCAAATCCATTTGAGAAAACACTTTAGCCTCATGAAGTTGATCGAACAAGTCATCTATCCTCAGCAACGGATACTTATTCTTTTTGGTCACCTTGTTCAGCACACGATAGTCTACACACAATCTCAACGAGCCATCTTCATTGGTTGCAAACACCACCGGTGCACCCCATTCGGAAACACTTCTTCAAATGAATCCTTTTCCTAAATGGTCTCGAACATGCACCTCTAATTCTCGTTGTTCCTTAGGCACCATCCTAAACTCGATCTCACGATGCGGCAACAACCCTTTGACCGCATCAAAGACATTCTCAAACTCATTAGCGATCTGCATTGATGACAAGTCTTCCTATGTAATCACAAGCGGATATAGATTGCTTACGAAGACCTCGTCTTTGGGCTTACATCTAATCAACACCCTTCGCCCTTCCACATCCCCGACTCTTACCTCTAGTTTCTAGCAATTCACCCTTGTCGCATACCTCTTAGGCCAATCCATGCCCAAGATGATCCGAAAACCAGCGAAGTTAAGAACAAAGCAATGACACACAAAAGAGAAACCATGACTCGAAAACACTAGAACGACACAACATGCTCAAACTGGACGAACCCCCCAACAAGATTAGTCACAATCAATGGTTTATCACAAACCTCGGGTTCCAAACCCAAGTGGCACACAAGCTCATTACAAATGAATGAATGCGATGCTCCAGTATCTAACAAAACCCGAACTGAAACACCTTGGACAGAAAGAGTACCTTAAACGATGACACCCTTTCCTTTCTCCTCTGCACTAGGAGCTCTCGAAGAAGACGGTATGGCTTCCAAAGCATAAGACTTCACAACCTGTTTGCCCTTAGCTAATTCTGGACAATCCTTCTTCTCATGCCCAGGCTTCCCTGAAGCATTTCTTCTGAGCTTTAGGATTCTTACAATCCTTGGAAAAGTGGCCCTTCTGCCAGTGGTTAAAGCAAGTCACCTCTCCTTTCTGCTTCTTCTGGCCATCCTTACCCTTCTACTGTTGCTGCTTCCTCTTCTTATTGTTACCACCTTGTTGTGGCTTTGGAGCTTCCTTGGATGCAACAACAACAATTTCCTCTTTTGGAAACAAGCTTTCATGGAGAATAGCTTTTTCCACAAGCTTCTACAATGAATTATTAAGATGTTCCACCAATGGTCTTCCTATGTAGGTATCCATACCCATAACAAACTTCTCGTTCTTCTGATAGGGTGTGTCAATGTTTGAACAAGCAGACCTGGACAAAGCTTCGAAGTTAGAAATGTAGTCAAGCATAAGACGACCATTCTATTTCAATTCCACAAATTTCTTGAATAAAGCAAACTTTTGAGCTGTGGAGATAAACTTTGCTTCAAACATAGCTTGGAATTGCTCCCATGAAATCTCTTCCGCTGGAGTCTCAAGTGTAACAAAATTCCACTATTCCATGGCTCTGCCTTGATGCAAGCTTTCTCTTCGTTGCATCATCCAACCCCAAGACTCCCAAAATACGAACGCAAAAATCCGTCCACCTCTGAACCTCTTCATACGGTTCCGTTCATTTGAATGGCTTTCCTCCTAGAGATGTATAATCTTTGCACAGCTTCGCAAAATCCACAACCCTAGTCAACTAAACACCTACATCTACCGTGGCTGCCACTTGAGAGGGTACCCTTCGTATGAATGCCTCCATCATGGCTTCAAACATGGTTGGGTAGTCTGGTGCACGACCATTTCCCCTCCAGGCACAGTCTCCCCCCTAATAGTATGTCTTGAAGTACGTCGACTCATTCTAAATCTGCAAATTAGAATGATTAGCCTCTTTCAAGAAAAATTACTTATGGAGTACAAACGCTACTATACTATATAGTATACATTCAACTGAAATATACAAATACGACTCTCATACGTAATTACGTCATCGAATTTTGGTTAAAATAGATAACCAGAGTTCTAATACCAAATGTGACGACCGCCCACAACCCCTGCACTAAATAGGAGGAATAATACATTGAAAGATGTGTCAGGCAGTTATGGACGATTATTAAGTTATGATAACACAATCGGAATCTGTTGTATAACTCACAGTGCAAGGATAAAATATAATAGAACATGTACAACAAGTATTAGTAGTGAAGCAGAAAACACAAAACTTTCATAACAACTAGAAAGTAACATCCATACACTTGGATTACAGCAATAGTGTTGATACAATTTTGCATTACTACAGCACTCAGAGTCAAAACATCAAACATCGGGAAACAGAGGTACTAGATAGTAGTAAAGATAATACGCTAGCCTCCAACTCGCCACCGGACTACAATATCGTCCTCACCAAGATATCACCTGTCACATGCTACATAGTCTACACATCCAACAATCGGATGAGCATCCCAAGGTAATAAGAGGGAAACATAAAACCTTGAGTCAGACAACAGTTTTAGTGAGCGATAAAAAAGCTAACAAACATCATCAATAAAGTATACGAGAATGGGTAAATAAACGAACTAATCTTCCCACAATACCAAAGAAGAACTCAACTTCTGTCTTCCCCACATCGGACAGTGACAGCCTTTACTTCAAACATTTCAACCATTCACCCATGGAAACAACAACCATTTATTCATGGCAATCGAAAACAACCAACAATAGCACTCATAGCATTCAGATTATATATCTCACATAAACCATCCTAGTCGAATTCAACATCCCTCAAATACAAGCCCCAAAGGGCTAAACTAATATCAAACAAGCACCCACGAAATCTCTCCTTTGACGTTGGATAATCTACGTGAGATGGTACAAGCAAAACATCCAGCATGCATGACAGACTCTGGAAATCACCGCCAATCCTACTTTGAAACCATCATTGACCGCATGACTAGCTGAATAGTTTGCCATCAATTGTCAAGGGCCAATGGTAAACCTTGGTTCTAGCTAAAACCCCACACACCATACGATGAAATGTGTCTGGGCTATACACAATGCCCAGGGTACTCGACCATACGAAGAAATCGTGTCACCTCTGCTTTGAGCTGCTAGAACCTACAATAACGATAATTTCTTGGCCTTTGGTATCTCTAGTCATCATCGACGGCGACCATCCCACCATTATCACCCAACTTAGAATACCTTTGAGTTTTCATCACATTCGTTGCAATACGATGAACAAAGAACACATCACCTCACCTTTACATTTCTCATTGAATTCACTTCGAAGTCATCACTACTCTCGGACCAAAGGAGAAACATCAACATAAGATCCCAAATAATCCATACCATTCACTCATTTACTACGGAGCAAACTGCAGCGTTCAAGCCATTAACCACAACAATTCAAAGCACTGTCAAAAACTCTTGATACATACCTTGCATGACCGACCACCAGTCTCCGTACGACCGACCCCATTGTTAAGACAGAGACCGAACGACCAACGCTTTGGTGACCGACCCCCTTGTGCCTGACCCTCCCTTGGTGACTGACCCCTTTGTGCTTGACCCCTTTGTTCTCGACCACTCATTGGTGACCAACCCCTTCACTTACTCGACCCGGTGCTTGCTCATCCCAACCAGACCGACCCCCTCTTCTTGAGCCCATGCTCGACCGACCCGATCCCCCTTGCTCCTTGCCTCGACCGACCAGACCGGCGCTTGCTGACCGACCTAATGTGTGCGACCAACCCCGAACACTGCTTGAGCTTAGGCCGCTCGACCGACCCCCTGTACTACACTTGTACTTCACTTGTACTACACTTGTACTACATGCTCGACCCATGGCCTGTACAGCCCCAATCCAAGCCCAATTTCGACCAAAACTCCATCAAACAACAATATCGACAAAATCTACTCATCCAATTCCTCCAATGCAACCATAAGTATGTTATGAAATCATAATAACATGAATATGACGATTTTCGCCAAAATTGTGCAATTTTACCAAAATCATGATAAATGAACATATGAACTAAATTATGGATCTAACTTGCATAAACATATGGAAAATATAAGAAAATTACCGGTTTAAAATTGTTAAATTAGATCCTATAGCGATTTATATGAAAATAAACTTACCGTGATGTTGATATAAGGAAAACAACTTGAAAATGATGAAAAACGAGATCAAATACTCATATACTTGATTGAATCCATGTAAGAGATGCATATCACTCAATAAATATATAAAACAACCAAAAACACTTAGATCTAGATTCGGACAGCGAAGAATTTGATCAAAACTCTACATTCGATGATCTTTCTCTTGGAAAGACGTAGATCTAGCTTCAAGCAATGTAGATCTTCGATTATCTAAGCCCTAATGGTAGAAAGGTGAAGAAGATGGAGGAATGGAGGACCACAAGCTCTTCCAAAATGAGAAAATAGAGAAAGTAAACTATTCTCCACACCTCCTACCCCATATTTATAGCTTTCCACCAGCCTACTAATGGCCCTCTCCAAATCAGCCCATTATGGTTTTATAAACCTGAACAACCAACTATAAAACCTTAAAACAGCGATTCCTCCTAAACCGCTGAGCCAAATCTTCAATGTCACCACTCTACGAAATGGAAATCATCATTTCCTTTCCAATGGCACATGTCTCAACACCTGATTAGATATGAGTCAAAAGTTATGCCCTGTACAAGACTGACAGGTGCAAAATGGTCACAAACAAATTTGGTAAAAATTATGGACATGTCTCACATCCCCATAAACCACATATTAAAACATGAGAATGATCCAACCCTCAAGGAATAAAATAAAAATATTTTATGGTCCCTCAATACGTAAAATGTGGGTTGTTACAAACCCACAACAGGGTGGTGATAATAATAAGAAGAGGAAGCAACAACAACAGAAAGGAAAGGATGGCAAGAAGAAACCTAAGGGTGAGGTGATTTGCTTTAACTGCCAACAGAGAGGTCATTTTGCTAATGTGCGTAAGAATCCAAAGGTGCAAAGGAAGTGTCACAACTATAGCAAGTCTGGGCATCTCAAGAAGGACTGTCCGAAACCAGCCAAGGGAAAGCAGATAGTGAAGGCTTATGCTTTAAAACCTATGTCATCTTCTTGATGAGCTCTTACTGCAGAGGAGAAGGGAAAGGGTGTCGTTGTTCAAGGTACTCTTTCTGTTTGTGGTGTTTCAGTTTGTGTGTTGTTTGATACCAGAGCATCGCATTCATTCGTTTGTAATGAGCTTGTTTGTCGCTTGGGTTTGGAATCCGAGATTTGTGATTGACCTTTGGTTGTGGCTAATCCAGTTGGGGTCCGTTTAGCCTTTGTATGCTTTGTCGTGGTCTTGTGTTATCGAGTCATGGTTGCTCCTTTGTGTGTGATTGCTTTGTTCTTAACTTCGTCGGGTTTGGGATTATCTTGGGTATGGATTGGCTCAAGAGGTATGCTATAAGAGTAAATTGCGAGAAGCTAGAGGTGAGAGTTGGGGATGTGGAAGGGCGAAAGGTTTTGATTTGATGTAAGCTCGAAGACGAGGTCTTCGTGAGGTATTTATAATCGCTTGTGATTCCACAGGAAGACTTGTCAATAGAGCTAATCGCAAATGAGTTTGAGACTGTCTTTTACGAGGTCAAAGGGTTGTCGCCGCATCGTGTGATTGAGTTCAGAATCGATTTGGTCGAGGGTGCTAGACTTATCATTATGCCTCTTAGGCGGATGGCGCCTAAGGAATAACAAGAGTTAGAGGTGCAAGTTCGTGACCTTTTGGGAAAAGGATTAATTCGAAGAAGTGAATCCGAATGGGGTGCACCAGTTGTGTTTCCAACCAAGGCTGATGGCTCGTTGAGATTGTGTGTGGACTATCGTGAGCTGAATAAGGTGACCAAGAAGAACAAGTATTCGTTGCCAAGGATTGATGACTTATTCGATCAGCTTCACGAAGCCAAAGTGTTTTCTCTGATGGATTTGGCAACGGGATTTCACCAGTTGATAGTGGCATGGGATAGTGTGCCGAATACTACTTTTAGGACACCACACAATTTCCTCGAATGGTTGGTGATGCCATTTGGGTTGACTAACGTGCCAACGTATTTTGTGGATCCTATGAATAGAGTTTTCAGAGATCATTTGACCAAGTTCGTGATTGTGTTCGTGGATGATATTCTGGTTTACTCCCGGAATGAGGAAGAGCATAAGACGCACTTGAGAATTGTTTTGGAAATCTTGCGAAGGCATCAACTAAATGCTAAGTTTTCGAAGTGTCACTTCTGGAAGAGCGAATTGAGATTCTTAGTCCATGTTGTTTCTGGAAATGGGATAGCGGTTGACCGCGATAAAGTGGAAGCAATGCAGGACTGGGATAGACCTAAGAATCCAATGGACGTGAGAAGTTTTCTTAGGTTAGCGGAATATTATCGCCGTTTTATAAAGGATTTCTCTAAGATAGCTGCACTGTTAACAGGATTGATGAAGAAGAACCAAGTGTTCACATGGGATGCAAAGTGTGAGCAAGCTTTCAGAATCCTGAAGGAGAGACCGATGTGGGCTCCTGTTTTGATCATTCCGAGTGGGAATGAAGAGATGTGGTATACACCGATGCATGTTGTACTGGACTTGGAGCAATGCTAATGCAGAAGGATAAGGTTGGGGCCTACACGAGTCGACAATTGAAGCCACATGAGAGGAATTATCCAACTCATAATTTGGAGTTGGAGCGATCGCGTTTACTATGAATATGTGGAGACATTACCTGTTGGGGATTCGATTCGAGTTTTTTACGGATCACAAGTCGTTTAAGTATCTTTTCTCCCAAAAGGATTTGAATCTTCGGTAACAACGGTGGTAGAGTTTCTGGCATCATATGATTTTCGTATAGACTATACTCTTGGTAAAGGTGATGCAGTTGCAGATGCGTTAAGTCGTAGACACGCAAGTTTGGGAGCGATGTTTTAGGAATGGAAGAGCCTTGAGTACTTGGCATGATTTGATTTCAGACCAAGATGTGAGTTGGAACCTGAAATGTTAGCAAGCTTATCGATAAGACCTACTCTCATCGTAAGGATTGGCAAGAGCCAAAAGCGTGATGCAAAGCTTGTCGAGATTATCTAGAAGTTGGAACCAGAGGATAAAGAGTTTGAGGTCGATCGAGAAGTTTGGCTTCGAAAGCAAGGACGACTGGTTCCTGATATCGATGGATTGAGAGATGAGGTTCAGAGGGAATGTCATCACTCGAAGTTGACGATTCATTCTGGTGGTAATAAGATGTATCAGTACATAAAGTGAGCTTACTACTGGGAAGGGATGAAAAGAGATATTGGAAAGTTCATTTCCAAGTGTATGAACTGTCAGTTAGTGAAAGCTGAGCATAAAAAGCCAAGTGGATTGCTTCAGCCATTGGAAGTTCCTTTATGGAAGTGGGAACATATATCGATGGATTTTATTGATGAACTACCTAGAACCAGGGCAGGAAACCAAGGAATTTGGGTCATCATGGATCGTTTGACCAAGAGTGCAAGGTTTATTCCCGTCAGATCGACTAGGAGAGCATCAAAGTTGGCTAAGCTTTACATTAAATGGATAGTTCGATTCCATGGTATCCCGAAGAGTATAGTAAGTGATCGAGATCCATTTTTCACGAGTGGATTTTGGAAGAGTTTGCAAGAAGCCTTGGGAACCGAGTTGTGTTTGAATACGACTTATCATCCCCAAACTAATGGTCAAACTGAGAGGGTTAACCGAGTTTTGAAAAATCACTTAAGGGATTGTGTATTAGACTTCAGGGGATCATGTGAAGACCATCTACATCTAATCGAGTTTGCGTATAGTAATTGCTACCAGTCGAGCATTAGGATGGCACCATACGAGGCATTGTATGGAAGACCATGTAATTCTCTAGCATGTTGGTTAGAAACTGGAGATAAGTTGATACTTGGTCCAGGGATGATTAGAGAGACATCAGATTGTTTCGAGATCATTCGGCAACGAATGAAGGCAGCCTAAGATCATCAGAAGAGCTATGCTGATATGCGTCGAAAAGATTTGGAATTCGACGTTGGAGATCAAGTTTTCATGAAGATTTCGCCATTGAAGCATGTTGTTCGATTCAAAAATAAAGGAAAGTTAGCTTCAAGATTTATCGGACCGTTTCCGATAATTGAGCGGATTGAAAAGCTTGCATATAGATTGTAGTTACCTGAGAAGATGGCGAGTGTGCACAATGTGTTTCATATGTCATTTCTACGGAAGTGTGTGCATGATTCGAATGTGGTGGTATCTCTAGAGCAGTACGAAGACCTATTAATAGAGACTGTAGTTACGAAACCTCGTAAGTCGCTTCGCATTGTAGGGAATGACACGAAAAAACTTAGAGGAAGACGATTATGTTGGTCAAGATACAATGGAATGAGGATGATGACGATTGTACGTGGGAGGTGGAAGAGAAGATAAAGGCGACCCATCCAGAACTCTTCATTGGTATGACCCATTGATATCGTGTCACCCTTATACCGCTGTAACTTGTACTATTGTGGTTGTTGTTATTAGAATTCCACGTGCTAGGATAGGGTTATGGATGCATGGCTTGATGACTACTAGTTTGGATGGTAGAATTGGCTGCTCATGGATGATATGCATGTAGAATCATTTTGGTCACTTGTGTTTGTTGGGATTTCGGGGGCGAAATTCCTAAATGGGAGGGGGAGAATGTAACAGCTCGCATTTTACATATCGGAGGATCATAATATATTTTTATTGTATTCCCTGAGGGTTGGATCATTCTTATATTTTGTCATCATGTTCATGGGGTTGTGAGACATGTCCATAATTTTACCAATTTTGTTTGTGACCATTTTGCCACTGTCAGTCTTGTACAGGGAAAAACGTTTGACTAGGATCGAATCAGGTGCTGGGATCGGTCTCATTGGAAAGGAAATGTTGTTGCCAATTCGATAGAGTGGTCACATTAAAGTTTTGGTTCAATGGCTTGGGAGGAATTGTTGTTTTAGTGTTTAACAGTTTGTTGTTTAGGTTTTGAGCAATTAGTAGGCTGGTTTGGAGAGGCTCATTAGTGGGTGATTTGAAGAGGCCCATTAGTGGGCTGGTGGGAGGCTATAAATAGAGAGTTAGAGCATGGATAATAGTTTACTTTCTCCATTCTCTCATTTGGTTGAGCTAGTGATCCTCGTTGCTCGATCAAATACTCCTTTCCACCATTAGAATCTAGATCTAAGGAAGAAAATCGAAGATGTACATCGTTTAAAGCCAGGACTACATCAGTCGAACAGAGTTTCATCAAATGGAAGAGTTTGAAGAATGTTCTTTTGAAACACCCCACCTCCGTTAAGGTCACTCACAAAGGGAATGCCTTAACTTTGGTGGAGGTTTATAAGTAAAAGTCACAGGTAAACACAAGACAGATATAAATACACATATTTTAAACAGCGGAAACCAAACAAACTTTTATTTCATCAATACGTGTTCAAACAAAAGATTTCCATAATTATCTCAAAATACTTCCAACATTACAACCTCATTACTGTCTTGATTATTAAAGAAGCATAAAACATAAATAAAGTAACAAAATCCCCATAGTGATATCCAAAGCCATGGTCCGAGCAAAAGAGATCCAAACCATACATCTACGGTCTTGAAGCTTGCAAAGAGTCTGACTAAGCTGGGTTGTTTCCTCCCTGTGGACCGGGGGGGAACGAAAGAAAAGAAGACGAAAAGAAAATAGGGTCAGACATAAAGCCTGAGTAAATCTAGTAACTCTTCAGTATACGAATAGGAAAAAGGGCATGATAGATATAAACTGAAAACAGTAAAGTATCACAAGCTAAGGAAGTGTAGTTTAGAATCGAATGTACTATCGCACCCATACTATATCTCTGCACCTACTAGAGCTTATTCTAACAGGCACCCCATGCTGAGGGTGAAGTGATCTCGTTTCTAAAGATGCACCCTATACTGAGGGTGAAGTGATTCCGTTTCTAGAGATCGGCTCCTACTCGCATAAACATATGTGTCATACGGCCCCCAAGAACTGTAGATACCTATGCTGGTCCCACCATGGAGTGTATCAAAACCCATGGTGGCGGCCCCGACACAAACCTTAGAATACATAGGTTATACTACTGGTGCCCCAGTGCCCTGTTTGTCTGCTATGGAGTGTGTGCACGCCCGCACCCCGTTAGAACCTACACTGTGCACCCACCGCCGTCGTTTTGACCGCTTACAATCAGCCCAGTAATCGTGCCCCACCCTGCCTAGTTTCAAGGTACCATGATACCTAACTTGGGTTACTGCTGAAACGGGTCCCTCGTTACTAGGGTTTTCCAGTCAAACATGTTAAGTCGTTAAGTGTCTGTATCTACCTAACCTCACCCATCAATTCTTGTTAACATGTTGAATTTGGTTAAGTGTTTTTAGTTGACTTAACCCTACCATCTGTCCTTAGCCTCTTAGAGCACCTGACCACTCACATTAGACAGATATTGTTACGATTACTGGATGTGCCGGTCGGTTTCGGGCAGGTTTACACCGTAGCTCAGTCTAACCTCGGGTCCTTATTGGGCTCAATGCTTAACCACCCACATTGGATAGGTATTGTTGTGACTACTGGACAGCCGGGCGGGTCCGGGCAGGTTTACGTCACAACTCAATCCAACCTCGGGTTAAGCATACCGTGTTTTCTAAATTTACATATTTTATCACTTCTCAATTATATGTAAATGTCATGTCCTATATTCTTGGGTACAACAATTTATACCGCTTAAATGTCATTGTCGTTGGCATGTACCAAACATGCCAACATATATTTTTCATGTTTTACACCCAACGTTATTACCCCCGTTTGTACGTTCGCAACATTATAACAAATGTTGGGCTCGACACAATTTAGCCCAACTTTTTAAACGTGAGAAAAAGGGGAAATCAAGAACATGTAATATTTATCAATACATAAAGGTGTGTGGCGCATGAACTTGTAATTTAACGATTCAACTAACACAAATTATGGGACATGTGAACTTGCATTCAAACCAGAGTATAACCAAGTAGGTGTCGTATAAAATGGCACAGTTTAGGCTTATACAAACTTGGGTTAAACGTGTTCAATTTGGCATAATGTCAACAACAAAACTAACATGTTGTATAATCACCAAAATGTCCAATTTTAACAACTAATCATATAGCCTATTTCAACATGAAACTTGCATAGTTTATGTAACCCAAATGGTACTTAATATAGACCCAATTATACTTGCAAATAAACATAAGAATGTGTTCATAGGTTTTGGGTCATGTAGGCATAAAAGGTCTCAAATCTAGAACATGTTTACATAAGCCTTAATTTAGACTTAGAGAATGTATATAGTCCATGCCATAGACATAAACATAAAGGGATCAAATTCTAGTTTTTGCCACAAACTTGCAAGTGCCATTACTTTCATATACAATTGTCCAATAGGCTTGCATCAATCAATTTAGGCCACAAATACGAATACACAACTCATAACAGAATCATTACAGTACACAGAATTTATACAATAACACAATTCCATTTTCATTTACATCAAACCACGTCACAGTTTCATTCATATTCTGAAAGGCCGCTATACTTACAACGAATGCAGAATCTTGAATTCTGGATTCTGAAATCTGAAATTGAGGTGCACTCCTTTAGGTAGATTAACGTTGCGTTGATTAATTTGATTAAGCTTTCTTCTTCTTCTTCTTAATTTGATTCGTCTCTAAGCTCCTTTTTCTTGACGGCTACGCTCAATTCCTTCCTGACAGCATGATGACTCCCATCTTATTTTTTTGTGTGAATTTTAGTTGAGACTTAGGGTGTATTTATAGATTTTTAAATTGTTTTGAGCCGTCAGATGGAGGCAGGAGGAATCCAGACCATAGAAAGTTCAAAGAGCCAATCAAGAGGTGACATGTCAGCCCTAGTGACACACCGAGCCATAGGAATTCGAGCCAGACCCAGCCAGCCAGGTCGAACAGGTAGGTAGACTGGCAGGTTGACACCCAGGTCGACACTATGGTCGACCTGGGGTGACCAGGTCGACACCATGGTCGACCCTATGGTCGACCTGGTCCCTGGGCGGGAATTTTCCCGCCCAGCCCAGTTTGAACCTTTTTTTCGAATTTTGAATTTTAAACCGAGCTGTTTGAATTTTAAATTTTATTCTGAAACTTCCGAAGGTCATAACTCCTTCATACGGAGTCCGATTCACGCAAACTCAAACTCTATCTCAAGCAGAATTTCGAGACGAACGCAATGGCATAACCCATTTTCCTTAATTCTTTTATTTAGAATTAATTACACTTTAATTTGTGAAGCTTAACGTTATAGAATTCGTAGGGTGTTACATTCTCCCCCTTAAAAGGATTTCGTCCCTGAAATCTTTAAGTTAGGAAGAATGTATATCCTACCATCCAATCGTCCGTCTACTCAACCAACAAACACAGGCGTCCACTGTCCTTAAAAGACTTCTAATGCTTCATGATCATATGCATAGTGTGTGTACATGTCCTTATCTAATGCAGAAATCAGGCGGTCTACTGATTCAGTTGACCACCTTAATGCGAATCATGTAAGTGTCATGAATCCATTATGTATGCAAATTTTTCCTACTCATAATTCTACATGAGTGCACAACTATTCATACAAATGCGACAACCATATGACAGCATATTAGGTTTCAACCATATATAAATGAGAATACACATATGCATATGCAATATGAAGTGACTGAGCCGATCTAAAACCTAGGGTGTGTGTGTATATGCATCCACGAGCAACCACTAGCAATCACTAGCAACCATTTGCAGCCATCATCCATAACATGTTTTCAAATACATGTTTGCATCCATTTGTTTTCTACCTAAGGAGTTAGGAAAAGGGCCGAGGAGATATACCTAATAAGATAGATAAAGCATAACTTAAGGAAAAAGAGAGATCAAAGATGTACCCTAAAAAAGAAAAGGGTAGGCGGCGCGTATTCTATCCTCAGTTTCCCAAGTCGTGTCTTCCTCGGCGTCGCTCCACTGAACTTTAACGAGTTTGACTTCGCGGTTGCGTAGCTTTTTTACTTCAGTTCCTAAGATACGGATTGGAACTCTCCTCACAGTTGCTTAACGTTCCACTTCGGCTTCTTCTAGAATGCTAGGTTCCACCACTTTCGCTGACTCATGCAAATACTTCCGGAGGTGAGAAACATGAAAAACATTGTGAACTCTGGCCAGTCTCTCGGGTAGCTCTAATCTATAGGCCATCTTCCCAACCTTCTCGATCATAGGAAACGGCCCTACAAATCTTGGTGCTAACTTTCCTGTGGATCCAAAGCAAACGACGTTCCTTAAAGGAGATACCTTAAGGAAAACCCTGTCCCCAACCTCAAACTCAAGGTCGGTCCTTCTTTTGTCGGCGTAGGATTTTTGTCTTTCTTGGGCTGTCTTCATCCTTCTCCGTATCAAGTCCTCTTTCTCTGAAGTCTCTCGAATCATATCCGGCCCAAGTATAAGTTTATCTATAGACTCCCACCAACAAGTTGGTGATTTGCACGGTCTTCAATATAGAGCTTCGAAGGGCGCCATACCGATGGTAGCTTGGTAGCTGTTATTGTAGGCAAATTCCACTAAAGGAAGGTGTTCCTCCCATGTCCCTCCAAAGTCAAGAACGCAAAGTCTCAAAAGATCCTCTAAAACTCTGTTCACCCGTTCCGTCTAGCCATCGGTTTGGGGGTGATAGGCCGTGCTCAAACATAACTGTGTGCCTACAGCTTCTTGCAGACTCCGCCAAAACTCGCTTGTGAAAATAGGGTCTCGGTCACTAACAATGATGGAGGGTATCCCATGGAGTCGAACTATTTCCTTGAGATAAAGAGATGCTAGAGATGAGGCAGTCCTTCTACTTTTAACGGGTATAAAGTGGGCACTTTTAGTAAGCATATCCACTATTACCCAAATGCTAGTATTGCCTCTTCTTGACCTAGGCAGTCCATCAATGAAGTCCATTGAAATGCTATCCCACTTCCACTGTGGGACCTCTAAAGGATGAAGTAGTCCTCCAGGCTTCTTCTGTTCCGCCTTGACCTGTTGGCAGGTCATGCACTTAGAAACGAAATCTGCCACGTCCTGCTTCATGCCGCTCCAAAAGAAAATTCATTTTATATCCTTGTACATCTTATCACCGCCAGGGTGTATAGTCATCTTGGAATGATGTGCTTCCTCGAGAACCTTCTTTGTCAACTCCCTTGTTTGTGGGACGCATAATCTCCCATCTCGCCTCAGCCAACCCTTATCGTATCTATTGAGGTGACTAGAAGTCTCACCCCTAATAAGTTTATCAATCACATCAACAAGCTGAGGGTCTTTACGTTGTGCAGCCCCTATTGAGTCCAAGAGAGTAGGGCGTACTTCGAAAGATGCTAACAAACCCGGTTCAAAATCCGAGGAGGGCCTAAAGTTAAAACTGGCTATATACTCCAAGCTTTGCCTTTCCACAAAGAGAGGGCTTAAGGTCAGTTTCTTTCGGCTCAACGCGTCTGCTACTACGTTGTCTTTGCTGGGAGTATAGGAAATTTCAAAATCATACGAGGCAAGAAACTCCATCCACCTTTGCTACCTCAAGTTAAGATCCTTCTTCGAGAAGAGATATTTCAATGATTTATGGTCAGTGTATAATTCGAACTTCTCACCTAGGAGATAATGGCGCCATGACTTAAGTGCAAAGACGATGGCGGCCAACTCAAGATCGTGGGTTGGGTAGTTCTTTTCATGGACTTTCAATTGTCTTCCACCATAAGCTACTACCCTTCCTTCTTGCATTAGAACAGCCCCTAGTCCCGTTCCACATGCATCTGTGTATACTGTGAACATTTTGCTTCCGTCAGGCAGAGTTAGAACTGGAGCTGTTGTAAGAGCTCTTTTTAGGCGTTAGAAGGCAATGTCACAGTCCAAATCCCAAACAAATGCTAAATTCTTCTTTGTTAGCCTTGTGAGTGGAACTGAGATTTTCGCGAAATCCCTAATGAACTTCCGGTAAAAACCTGCTAGCCCAAGAAAGCTTCGGACTTCGGTTGCATTTCTGGGTGTCTTCCAATCTTGCACTGCCACCACTTTCGCGGGGTCCACCGCCAACCCTTCTTTGGACACTATATGCCCAAGAAATCTTACTTCTTCCCTCCAAAAGTGGCACTTGGAGAATTTGGCTTTTAGCTGATGAACTCAAAGAGTTTCCATGATTTCTTTCAGATGCCGAGCATGTTCTTCCTCATTCTTTGAGAAGATCAAGATATCATCTACGAAGACCACCACGAATTTATTGAGGAATTCTCTGAATACCCTACTCATTAGGTCTACGAAATAAGCAGGTGCGTTTGTCAAGCCGAAAGGCATGACAAGCCATTCGAAGAAACCGTCTGGGGTTCTAAACGCCGTTTTATCAATGCTGTCTTCAGCTACTCCTAGCTGATGGAACCCAGTTTCCAGATCAAGTTGGGAGAAGATCGACGCACCTACAAGCTGATCAAACAAATCGTCGATTCGGGGAAGAGGGTGCCTATTTTTCTTGGTCAATTTGTTTAACTCCCTATAGTCGACGCAAAGGCGAAGCGAACCGTCCGCTTTGGTTGCAAACACCACTAGAGCACCCCATTCCGAAATGCTCCGTCTAATGAACCCCTTTTCGAGAAGTTCTTTAACCTACTTACTGAGCTCCTTTCTCTCCTTTGGAGCCATGTCTCTGACAGGTAAAGCTACAGGCTTTGCATTATCCACAAGATATATGCGGAAGTCTATTTCCCGCCTCGGAGGTAAGCCCTTCACCTCCTCAAAGACATCCGAATATTCCCGGACTACTCTAACTGACTGCAAATTATCATCAGAAGCATCAAGCGACTCTAGATAACTGAGCATAACAGCATTCAAGGGATTACAAGAAATTTCTAGAGTGTTACTAAGCCGAGTCAAGAGTCTAACTACTCTTTTCTCACAATCGAGGATGGCACCATTACTGGATAACCAGTCCATGCTTAAGATCAAACCATATCCCGAGAAGCCCAAAACAAAGGCATTACAACTAAACTCAATGCTGAGAATAGAGATTTTCAAACCCAAAAAAACCATTGACAAGTAAGCGGAGCCCCCAATTGGATTTGAAACTACTAAGGGATCCTCTACCATACTAGTGTCTGGATGCAGAGAATCTACTAAGGCAGATGAAATAAAGGAGTGTGATGCGCCAGAGTCAAAATGTGACAGCCCGCCCCGCACCAACCGACATTTACTCCAAAAGTGCGTTGTACACATGTCCAGTTAGCACGGGACGGTCGTCAGAAGGAAAGGAAAGGAGGAAATGAACTAACAAGGAACCTATAGAATGTCTCACAGCGCACGGAACAAAATATAATAACAACATACTTGACATAAAACAGGTGAGACAGTGCATAAGCTGAAAACAAACTAAGATAGCAGCGGAAAATCCAAGTACAACTTATGATCCAAAGCCAACATTATTACAACTTTTCAAACTGTCTCAAAAACAAAAGCAAGATAAAGGAGGTACACTACTAATGCCCAAGTAGCGACCACCAACGACACAGGGAGAATATTTATATATCATACGTGGAAGCCTCCTGCTTGCCTCCGAATCAGCTACCCGCGCATCACCAGCTAACCTGTCTCTAGTCTGCTCGTGTGAGCACCCAGAGTAATAAGAAGAGACATAAAACTCTGGGTCAGACATAAAGCCTGGTATGAGCGATAAGCATCTAAATAGAACAATAACAGGTAGACTAAACCATACCTGAACCCGGACCTGCAACCAAAGAGTTAGCACTACATACTGTACAACACTCTAAGGTGCCATTTCAAATGGTGTAAAGATAACGGGGGTGGGGGTGTGCATGTCATAGTGATGGCAAACAATCAAGCCTAACAACCATCCTCACATCTCTCACTCAGTGCGTAAAGCATACGATATCCACCACTTCGATCACCCAATATACTTTGCTATGATCACTTTGCCCCATGAAGTCACAATGACTTCACTGCACTGATCCATAGCCACTAATCCTTCGCTATGTCCACTTTGCCCCATGGAGTCGCAATGACCACACTGCACTGGCTCATAGCCTTACTAATCCTTTACTATGTCCACTCTGCCCCATGGAGTCATAATGACCCCACTGCACTGGCTCATAGTCTTACTACGATCACTTTGCCCCTCGAGTCATAATGACTCTACTGCACTGATAACGTAGTCCTTATCATTCATGGTGAATCAAAGTTATGAACGTCGACAACTCCTTAGCACACGTCCCGCAGCAAAGCCCAACCATGAAGTGAACTCATCGATCCACAACTGGATCCTGAGCCCTAACTTCCATTTGGACTACCTTTGCATCTCGGATTATTGGTCATCACCGGATCGGTTCGGATCTCCCCCTAACCTTCAGTTCGGTTCGGATCGGAATGCTTCTTCTTCACTGGATCGGGTCGGATCATCATCATCCCTGGTGGATCGGTTCGGGGTCTCCATCTTGCCACGGTTCGGATCGGCCTCTTCTAAAGCACCCTGGGTCGGGTCGTAGTCTCCAAACCCAGTCGTAGTACATCGGCTCGTGTCAGGGCACCATGGCGGATCGGATCGGAGAACATCAGGTGGGTAGGATCGAATGATGCATGCCACGAGAAGTGCGAGTGGATCGAAGTGTGAAGTGTGAGAGCGGATCGGGTCCTCCTAACCGATCCGATACGGTTCGGGTGTCTTCCTGCACTTTTTCCCGCAAGCAGTTTACGCCACTCGACGGCGTTTTTGACCATTCCAACCATTCTAATCAATTAGAAAGCATACCATACAGTCATAGCAACATGTATAATCAACCATAAACACCAAAACAACAATATGATAGGTTAAAATGGATCAAACCTAGCCAAAACCCCATATTTTCCCATAAGCATGTTTAGGTGAAACTAATGATATGATTAGCAAAACTTAACCAAATTAACCCAAATTCATATCAGTGGTCTAAAACATCATTTCGAATTTTATAAATATTTTTCCAGAATTTTATCATGTTTAAATTCACTAATTAACAATAATTACCCTTAATTAGCCATGATTAGTGAGGAACTATGCAAATCACTCACCTTAGCCACAAATGAAACTTAGATCTGAAATAAATCTCTGATTTGATGCGAATCCCAATGCTAAACAGCAGCTCTAATGTTGATTTGGTGTTGATCTCTCTTGATTTGATGTTGCTAAGCCCAATCTTCAAGTAGAAATTGATTTGGAGGTGATTTAGAGGTTGGAGGCCATCTTTAGGGTTTCTTAGAGGTAAGTGGAGGCTAGAAAACTGAAATGAAATGAAACCCTAACTCATTTCAGCCTCCCCATAAACCTAATCCCGAAATGGGTTATGGGCCTATCCACTAATTACCCTATTTGGCCCAGTTAAGCAGTTTTTCACCTTCCAAACCTTATTTCAGCCATATCTCCCAAACGGTAAGCCCATTTCTCACATGTGACCAGTCTACGGAAAGGTAAACCATCAAACGAATCTAATGGAAGTGGTTTCAGGTCAAAATTCCTTTCTAATCAAAAGTTATGGCCGAAACAAGATCAGCTAGGGGCAAAACGGTCATTTAAAAATTAGCAAAAATTATGAACATGGGAAATGACTCTAATAGTTGTTTCCCAAAGTTACATGACCATACGAATTCATATGCGAAAGAAATAAATATTCTACGATCCTCCGATGCATAGAATGCGGGTTGTTACATTCTCCCCCCCTTAAGAAATTTCGCCCCCGAAATTCCCTAACCAAAACACATAAAGGGTCCTGCATGCCTATCAGCCATAAAACAACAATCAAACATGCAAATAAGCAAAACAAGTCTATCCTAGCATGCGGAATAACTAAATCGCAAGGTAAATCTTACCAGGCAAAGAGTTCTAGATACGTCTTCCTAATGCTCTCCTCTGTCTCCCAAGTACAATCATTCTCGTTCTCGCCCCACTGAACCTTGACTAGCTTCACCGCCTTCCTTCGAAGTTGCTTCGTATCGTGCTCGACAATACGAATCGGCTTGCGGTTCCCACCCGCCTCTGGTTCCACTTCGAAGTCTTCTAACTGATTAGGTGAAATAGTCATATCTGGGTCGTATACGAACTTCCTTAGCTGGGAAACATGAAATACATTGTGAACTCCCGCCATCTTTTCTGGTAAGTCAACTCTATACGCCAAATTCTCAACTTGTTCAAGAACTGGGAATGGACCAACGAATCTTGGTGTTAACTTGCCTCTCCTGCCAAATCGAATCACGCTCTTTAACGGAGAAATCTTGACAAACACCAAGTCACCAACAGAGAAATTTAAGTCTCTTCTCCTCTTATCAGCATAACTCTTCTGCCTATCTTGGGCAGCCTTAATTCGTTGTTGAATGATCTTAATCTTGTTCGAGGTTTCTTTTACCACATCTGGTCCAAGCGTAAACTTCTCACCGGTCTATATCCAACATGATGGTGAGTTGCACGGTCTTCCGTACAAAGCTTCATATGGAGCCATACCGATATTGGATTGGTAGCTATTATTATATGCAAACTCTACTAGATGCAAATGGTCATCCCATGATCCACCAAAATCCAATATACAAGCTCTCAAAAGATCTTCCAATATACGATTCACCCTCTCCGTCTGACCGTCGGTCTGAGGATGATATGCGGTACTGAGATGTAATTCTGACCGTAGAGCCTCTTGTAAGCTCTTCCAAAACCCACTAGTAAACTACGGGTCTCGGTCACTCACAATGCTTTTAGGCACTCCATGAAATCTCACTACCACTTCATATACAATTCTGCTAACTTAGCTGCCGTTCTGGTCGATTTGACTGGTATAAATTTTGCACTCTTAGTCAATCGATCCACAATTACCCAAATGCTATCATATCCCGATCTGGTCTTTGGTAAACCATCGATGAAATCCATCGAGACTTGCTCCCATTTCCATTCGGGAATTTCTAATGGTTGCAACAAACCACTAGGCTTCTTTTGCTCGGCTTTAACTAGCTGGCAATTCATGCATTTGGATATAAACTCCCCAACGTCTCTTTTCATCCCTTCCCAGTAGTAAGTCTGTCTCATGTCTCGATACATCTTATCACCACCGGGGTGTATAGTCAGTTTTGAGTGATGACATTCTCTAAGCACCTCATCTCTCAAACCATTCACGTTGGGTACTACTAGTCTTCCATTCTTTCTAAGCCATCCATCTCGATCAAGCCCATACAAATTCATCTCCTCACCGTCAATATCCATTTCTAACTTGGAGATGATTTCCAATAGATTAGGATCGTCCCTCTGGCTGGAGCCAATCTGCTCTATCAAAGTGGGTCTGATCGCCAAACTAGCTAGCATTTCTGGATCCAATTCGCACTTTGGTCTGAAATCAAACCCTGTGATATACTCCAGTTGCTTCCATTCAAGAAACATGGCCCCTAAACTGGCATGTCTCCTACTCAAGGCATCGGCTGCCGCATTACCTTTCCCAGGTGTGTATGCGATATCAAAATCATACGAAGCCAAGAACTCTGACCATCTCTGCTGGCGGAGATTCAGATCCTTCTGGGAGAAGAGATACTTTAACGATTTATGATCGGTAAACAACTCGAATCTTTCCCCCAAGAGATAATGTCTCCACATCTTCAGCGCAAACACAATCGCTGCCAATTCCAAATCATGGGTAGGATACCTTTTCTCATGCGGCTTTAGTTGCCGACTAGCATAAGCTACAACCCTACCTCCTTGCATCAATATAGCACCGAGTCCGGTACTAGAAGCATCCGTATATACCGTCATTTCTTCATTCCCTTTAGGAATGACTAGCACTAGCGCACGCGTCAACTTTTCTTTTAGACTCTTGAATGCATTCCCACACACTCCGTCCCAGACGAAGGTCTGATTCTTCTTGGTTAACTGAGTCAACGGTGCCGCTATCTTGGAGAAGTCCTGGATAAACTTACGATAATATCTAGCTAACCCCAAGAAGCTCCTTACGTCTGTTGCATTCTTGGGCGTAGGCCAATCCTGTACCGTAGCCATCTTCGCAGGATCCACAGCAATACCATTCTCCGAAACAACATGGCCCAAGAATCTCACTTCCCTCCTCCAGAAGTGACACTTAGAGAATTTCGCTTTCAATTGGTGTTTCCTCAACACCTCCATCACTATCCTCAAGTGTCCCTTGTGTTCCTCCTCTGTCCTCGTGTAAACAAGGATATCGTCTACGAACACAAGAACAAACTTATTCAACTGATCTCTGAAAACCCGATTCATAAGATCCACAAAATATGCTGGTGCATTGGTTAACACAAATGGCATAACCAACCACTCATAGAATCCAGACGGCGTCCTAAATGCCGTTTTCGGAACACTCTCATCCGCTACTCGTAGCTGATGAAATCCTGTCGCGAGGTCCAACTGGGAGAACACTCTTGCTCCTTCCAGTTGATCAAACAAATCATCTATCCGCGGTAGAGGATACTTATTCTTCCTCGTCACCTTATTCAACTCGCGATAGTCCACAAACAAACGAAGGGAACCATCTGCCTTAGTGGCAAACACAACCTTGTGCTCCCCACTCGGAGACACTTCTTCTAATAAACCCCTTCTTCAAAAGATTGCTGACTTGCACCCCGAGCTCTCGCTGCTCCCTTGGTGCCATACGACGAAGTGGCATCACTATAGGTCTGGCATCTTTCACTAGATCAATACGGAACTCAATCTCTCGGTGTGGTGGAAGCCCGGTCACCTCCTCGAAGACGTCCGGATACTGGCCAACCACGGGCACATCTAACAACTCATCATGCGGGATGTCGAGGGAATTTATAAAACTAGCCATTACCCCATCACTAGGTAGACTACCAAACACTACCCTCCGCCCATCATCCGCCCTAACTGTCAACAAAAAGCCCTCACAGTCTACCACCACCTCGTATCTTTGGAGCCAATCGACCCCCAATATAATGCCATACCCAGTAAAGCCCAAAACAAAGCAATCAAAAACAAACATACATCCATGACTCGATAAGACCAAATTTCGGCAAATCATACTAAGGTTAGTCGAACCACCAATCGGGTTCGTCACAACCAACGGTCTATCGACTATCTCGGGTTCCAGTCCCAACCTATCTACCAGGTCACTAGATATGAAGGAACAGGAAGCCCCAGTATCAAACAAAACTCGAACTGGTACATCATAAATAGAAAGCATACCTTGAATGACGACATTCTTTCCTTTCTCCGCCGCAGTTGGGGCATTCGACGAAGAAGGAACAGCATCGATAGCATATGCTTTCACAATCTGCTTCTCCTTAAGAGGTTGTGGACACATATCCTTATGATGTCCCACTTGGCCACAGTTGTAGCACTTCCTTTCCGCTGGCTTGGCCCGACATTATTTAGCATAATGGCCCTTCTTACCACAACTGAAGCACTCAACATCTTTCTTGCTCTTTTTCTGGCCATCCTTAGCTTGACTCTGCTTCCTCTTATTCTGAGAGTTATTCTTGCCTCCGCCGCCCGCTTGCGGTTTCAGCCCTTCTGCAGATGCAGCCTCAGTCTTTGGCTAAGGGTAAAGACTCTCTGATCTCAAAGCTTTCTCCACAATCGATTCAAAAGTCTCATCGATGTGGTTGATAAGCCTTTCCCCCAAGTATCCATCCAAACCAGTAATGAACTTCTCATTCTTCTTCTCAGGAGTATCGACAAGAGATAGTCCATACTTCAACAAAGTGTCGAACTCAGCAATATAGTCAGAGACTACCCTACCATTCTGCTTGAGTTCCAAGAATCTCTTAAATAACACTGACTTCTGGGCAGCTGGAATGAACTTCTCGCTAAAGCGAGCCTTGAACTGATCCCAAGTAACTTGATCTTCTGGAGTAGCTGTTCTAATGGCATTCCACCAATTCATCGCTCGCCCTTGCAGCTGACGAGACGCTAGCCTTCTCTTCATCGCATCATCAATACCCAAGTCGTCGAAGATACGATCACAGCTATCCAACCAATCCTGAACATCTGTGGCCGACTCCGTTCCGTGGAACGGCTTCCCACCAAGGTTAGTGTAATCCTTGCACAACTTGGCGAAATCGACCCTAGGCGCCTGCACTACTGGACCACCACCATTTCCGGGATTGGGAACTGCTTCCTGTACATCCCTAAGCATCTCCCTCATGAAATTGGTGAACATCGTCCTCATGTCAGGAGCATTCCCATGGTTGGTCTTTCTACCAGCACCCCTGGTGTCTCTACTCATCGTTCAATCTGTAAAGAGAAAATGATTAACGACCCCATAGTGGTGCTAGTGCAGTACGACTTCATTCTTATACTACTAATAGTATATATATATAGCTTTTGAAAACCAAAGTAATCACAAATACGCGCTCTCATATACATACTATCTCTCCTTAGTGTCTTTCCCTAGGTTAACTATGCAACCTAGAGCACTGATACCAAGTGTGACAGCCCGCCCCGCACCAACCGACATTTACTCCAAAAGTGCGATGTACACATGTCCAGTTAGAACGGGATGGTCGTCAGAAGGAAAGGAAAGGAGGAAACGAACTAACAAGGAACCTGCAGAATGTCTCACAGCGTATGGAACAAAATATAATAACAACATACTTGACATAAAACAGGTGAGACAGTGCATAAGCTGAAAACAAACTAAGATAGCAACGGAAAATCCAAGTACAGCTTATGATCCAAAGCCAACATTATTACAACTTTTCAAACTGTCTCAAAAACAAAAGCAAGATAAAGGAGGTACACTACTAATGCCCAAGTAGCGACCACCAACGACACAGGGAGAATATCTATATATCATACGTGGAAGCCTCCTGCTCGCCTCCGAATCAGCTACCCGCGCATCACCAGTTAACCTGTCTCTAGTCTGCTCGTGTGAGCACCCAGAGTAATAAGAAGAGACATAAAACTCTGGGTCAGACATAAAGAATGGTATGAGCGATAAGCATCTAAACAGAACAATAACAGGTAGACTAAACCATACCTGAACCTGGACCTGCAACCAAAGAGTTAGCATTACATACTGTACAACACTCTAAGGTGCCATTTCAAATGGTGTAAAGATAACGGGGATGGGGGTGTGCATGTCACAGTGATGGAAAACAATCAAGCATAACAACCATCCTCACATCTCTCACTCAGTGCATAAAGCATACGATATCCACCACTTCAATCACCCAATATACTTTGCTATGATCACTTTTCCCCATGAAGTCACAATGACTTCACTGCACTGATCCATAGCCATTAATCCTTCGCTATGTCCACTTTGCCCCATGGAGTCACAATGACCCCACTGCACTGGCTCATAGCCTTACTAATCCTTTACTATGTCCACTCTGCCCCATGGAGTCATAATGACCTCACTGCACTGGCTCATAGTCTTACTATGATCACTTTGCCCCTCGAGTCATAATGACTCTACTGCACTGATAATGTAGTCCTTATCATTCATGGTGAATCAAAGTTATGAACGTCGACAACTCCTTAGCACACGTCCCGCAGCAAAGCCCAACCATGAAGTGAACTCATTGATCCACAACTGGATCCTGAGCCCTAACTTCCATTTGGACTACCTTTGCATCTCGGGTTATTGGTCATCACCGGATCGGTTCGGATCTCCCCCTAACCATCAGTTCGGTTCGGATCGGAATGCTTCTTCTTCACTGGATCGGGTCGGATCATCATCATCCCTGGCGGATCGGTTTGGGGTCTCAATCTTGCCACGGTTCGGATCGGCCTCTTCTAAAGCACCCTGGTTCGGGTCGTAGTCTCCAAAGCCAGTCGGAGTACATCGGCTTGGGTCGGGGCACCATGGCGGATCGGATCGGAGAACAGCAGGCGAGTCGAATCGAATGATGCATGCCACGAGAAGTGCGAGTGGATCGAAGTGTGAAGTGTGAGAGCGGATCGGGTCCTCCTAACCAATCCGATCCGGTTCGGGTGTCTTCCTGCACTTTTTCCAGCAAGCAGTTTACGCCACTCGACGGTATTTTCGACCATTCCAACCATTCTAATCAATTACAAAGCATACCATACAGTCATAGCAACATGTATAATCAACCGTAAACACCAAAACAACAATATGATAGGTTAAAATGGATCAAACCTAGCCAAAACCCCATGTTTTCCCTTAAGCATGTTTAGGTGAAACTAATGATATGCTTAGCAAAACTTAACCAAATTAACCCAAATTCATATCAGTGGTCTAAAACATCATTTTGAATTTTATAAATATTTTTCCAGAATTTTATCAAGTTTAAATTCGCTAATTAACACTAATTACCCTTAATTAGCCATGATTATTGAGGAACTATGCAAATCACTCACCTTAGCCACAAATGAAACTTATATCTGAAATAAATCTCTGATTTGATGCGAATCCCAATGCTAAACAGCAGCTCTAATGTTGATTTGGTGTTGATCTTTCTTGATTTGATGTTGCTAAGCCCGATCTTCAAGTAGAAATTGATTTGGAGGTGATTTAGAGGTTGGAGGCCATTTTTAGGGTTTCTTAGAGGTAAGTGGAGGCTAGAAAACTGAAATGAAATGAAACCCTAACTCATTTCAGCCTCCCCATAACCCTAATCCCGAAATGGGTTATGGGCCTATCCACTAATCACCCTATTTAGCCCGATTAAGCAGCTTTTCACCTTCCAAACCTTATTTCACCCATATCTCCCAAACGGTAAGCCCGTTTCTCACATGTGACCACTCTACGGAAAGGTAAACCATCAAATGAATCTAATGGAAGTGGTTTCTGGTCAAAATTCCTTTCCAATCAAAAGTTATGGCCGAAACAAGATCAGCTAGGGGCAAAACGGTCATTTATAAATTGGCAAAATCCATGAACATGGGAAATGACTCTAATAGTTGTTTCCCAAAGTTACATGACCATACGAATTCATATGGGAAAGAAATATTCTACGATCCTCCGATGCGTAGAATGCGGGTTGTTACATTCTCCCCCCCCCCTTAAGAAATTTCGCCCCCGAAATTCCCTAACCAAAACACACAAAGGGTCCCGCATGCCTATCAGCCATAAAACAACAATCAAACATGCAAACAAGCAAAACAAGTCAATCCTAGCATGCGGAATAACTAAATCGAAAGGTAAATCTTACCAGGCATAGAGTTCTGGATACGTCTTCCTAATGCTCTCCTCTGTCTCCCAAGTACAATCATTCTCGTTCTCGCCCCCACTGAACCTTGACTAGCTTCACCGCCTTCCTTCGAAGTTGCTTCGTATCGTGCTCGACAATACGAATCGGCTTGCGGTTCCCACCCGCCTCTGGTTCCACTTCGAAGTCTTCTAACTGATCAGGTGAAATAGTCATATCTGGGTCGTGTACGAACTTCCTTAGCTGGGAAACATGAAATACATTGTGAAATCTCGCCATCTTTTCTGGTAAGTCAACTCTATACGCCAAATTCCCAACTTGTTCAAGAACTGGGAATGGACCAACGAATCTTAGTGTTAACTTGCCTCTCCTGCCAAATCGAATCACGCTCTTTAACGGAGAAATCTTGACAAACACCAAGTGCCCAGTCTCTCCACAACTGAAGCAACCACCATTATTTTTGCCTTCTTCTTCCTGCAGTCTTTTCCTATATGTCCCACAATGCCACAGAAATTGCACTTTCTCTTCTCACGGGGCTTATTGTTCTTCCCTCCTTTCTTGAAGTCTGTTTTCTTAGCTTGTAAACTCTCTTTCTTTTCTTCCACCTTAGTCTCTTTCTTGCCGTTGTCTTCCTCGTGTAGCAACGCCATGTCCACCAAGCTTTCATAATTCGCTTCTGTGGATACATGGGTCATAGCAAGGCTGCGTAAAGGCTCATTCAAACCTTTGATGAAGCGAAGCGCCTTCTTATGTCGGGTGTTTACTAAGTCCAGCACAAATCTGGCCAGCTGATTAAACTGATTGACGTACTCTCTGATCGTCATGCTCCCCTGTTTAAGAGTTAGGAACTTCTCCATTTGCAGGCTTCTTTCAGCTTGGGAGAGGAATTTCATCTCAAACCTTGTCCTGAAATCTTCCCATGTTTCCAGTGCCCTCTGAGCATTGGTAATCTCCCACCAATAGGAAGCATCATCTTTAAGAAACCACACTGCTAGCTATATCTTTTTCCTGTCATCAACTCCGAAGATGACAAAAAGATCCTCGGTCTCCTTTAGCCAGTTTCTTGCTCCTACAAAGGACTCTGTCCCATAAAAGTCTTTTCCACCCATAGCCTTGAAGTCTCTACATGTTTTTGCAAAGGCATTTCCACGAGGAGGAGGAGGAGGAGGAGGAACCGCGGCCACTGGAGGAGGAATGTCTGCTGGGCCCACGCCATTTTCCCTTGCTTCTAAGTACCTCCTAAACCAGCCGGGTATCGGCACTCCTTCTGGAAGGTTAAGGTCTCCAAACATGCTGAAACAGAAAGGAAAGATTCAAAACGAAGGATAGAGAGAGATAGTGCACATGACTTTGGGGGATTATGCCTTTTTTAAAAATATAACAATTTTTTTTTTCTTGAAAAATGCTTCTTTAAACTCTCTTTTGAAAACAATTTCAAAAACTTTTATCTTATCTGGTAAACCTATGCTCTGATACCAAGTGAAACACCCCCCTCCGTGAAGGTCACTCACAAAGGGAATGCCTTAACTTTGGTGGAGGTTTATAAGTAAAAGTCACAGGTAAACACAAGACAGATATAAATACACATATTTTAAACAGCGGAAACCAAACAAACTTTTATTTCATCAATACGTGTTCAAACAAAAGATTTCCATAATTGTCTCAAAATACTTCCAACATTACAACCTCATTACTGTCTTGATTATTAAAGAAGCATAAAACATAAATAAAGTAACAAAATCCCCATAGTGATATCCAAAGCCATGGTCCGAGCAAAAGAGATCCAAACCATACATCTACGGTCTTGAAGCTTGCAAAGAGTCTGACTAAGCTGGGTTATTTCCTCTCTGTGGACCTGGGGGGGACGAAAGAAAAGAAGACGAAAAGAAAATATGGTCAGACATAAAGCCAGAGTAAATCTAGTAACTCTTCAGTATACGAATAGGAAAAAGGGCATGATAGATATAAACTGAAAACAGTAAAGTATCACAAGCTAAGGAAGTGTGGTTTAGAATCGAATGTACTATCGCACCCATACTATATCTCTGCACCTACTAGAGCTTATTCTAACTGGCACCCCATGCCGAGGGTGAAGTGATCCCGTTTCTAAAGATGCACCCTATACTGAGGGTGAAGTGATTCTGTTTCTAGAGATTGGCTCCTACTTGCATAAACATATGTGTCATACGGCCCCCAAGAACTGTAGATACCTATGCTGGTCCCACCATGGGGTGTATCAAAACCCATGGTGGCGGCCCCGACACAAACCTTAGACTACATAGGTTATACTACTGGTGCCCCAGTGCCCTGTTTGTCTGCTCCGGAGTGTGTGCATGCCCGCACCCCGTTAGAACCTACACTGTGCACCCACCGCCATCGTTTTGACCGCTTACAATCAGCCCAGTAATCGTGCCCCACCCTGCCTTGTTTCAGGGTACCATGATACCTAACTTGGGTTACTGCTGAAACGGGTCCCTCGTTACTAGGGTTTTCTAGTCAAACATGTTTAGTGGTTAAGTGTCTATATCTACCTAACCTCACCCATCAATTCTTATTAACATGTTGAATTTGGTTAAGTGTTTTTAGTTGACTTAACCCTACCATCTGTCCTTAGCCTCTTAGAGCACCTGACTACTCACATTAGACAAATATTGCTACGGTTAATGGATGTGCCGGTCGGTTCCGGGAAGGTTTACACCGTAGCTCAGTCTAACCTCGGGTACTTATTGGGCTCAATGCTTAACCACCCATATTGGATATATATTGTTGTGACTACTGGACAGCCGGGCGGGTCCGGGCAGGTTTACATCACAACTCAATCCAACCTCGGGTTAAACATACCGTGTTTTCTAAATTTACATATTTTACCACTTCTCAATTATATGTAAATGTCATGTCCTTTATTCTTGGGTATAACAATTTATACCGCTTAAATGTCATTGTCGTTGACATGTGCCAAACATGCCAACATATATTTTTCATGTTTTACACCCAACGTTATTACCCCCGTTTGTACGTTCGCAACATTATAACAAATGTTGGGCTCGACACAATTTAGCCCAACTTTTTAAACATGAGAAAAAGGGGAAATCAAGAACATGTAATATTTATCAATACATAAAGGTGTGTGGCGCATGAACTTGCAATTTAACGATTCAACTAACACAAATTATGGGTCATGTGAACTTGCATTCAAACCAGAGTATAACCAAGTAGGTGTCATATAAAATGGCATAGTTTAGGCTTATACAAACTTGGGTTAAACGTGTTTAATTTGGCATAATGTCAACAACAAAACTAACATGTTGTATAATCACCAAAATGTCCAATTTTAACAACTAATCATATAGCCTATTTCAACATGAAACTTGCATAGTTTATGTAACCCAAACGGTACTTAATATAGACCTAATTATACTTGCAAATAAACATAAGAATGTGTTCATAGGTTTTGGTTCATGTAGGCATAAAAGGTCTCAAATCTAGAACATGTTTACATAAGCCTTAATTTAGACTTAGAGAATGTATATAGTCCATGCCATAGACATAAACATAAAGGGATCAAATTCTAGTTTTTGCCACAAACTTGCAAGTGCCATTACTTTCATATACAATTGTCCAATAGGCTTGCATCAATCAATTTAGGCCACAAATACGAATACGCAAGTCATAACAGAATCATTACAGTACACAAAATTTATACAATAATACAATTCTATTTTCATTTACATCGAACCACGTCACAGTTTCATTCATATTCTGAAAGGTCACTTTACTTACAACGAATGCAGAATCTTGAATTCTGGATTCTGAAATTGAGGTGCGCTCCTTTGGGTAGATTAACGTTGCGTTGATTAATTTGATTAAGCTTTCTTCTTCTTCTTAATTTGATTCGTCTCTAAGCTCCTTTTTCTTGATGGCTATGCTCAATTCCTTCCTGACAGCATGACGACTCCCATCTTATTTTTTTGTGTGAATTTTAGTTGAGACTTAGGGTGTATTTATAGATTTTTAAATTGTTTTGAGCCGTTAGATGGAGATAGGAGGAATCTAGACCATACAAAGTTCAAAGAGCCAATCAAGAGGTGACATGTCAGCCCTAGTGACACACCGAGCCACAGAAATTCGAGCCAGAGCCAGACCCAGCCAGCCAGGTCGACAAGGTAGGTCGACACTATGGTCGACCTAGGGTGACCAGGTCGACACCATGGTTGACCTGGTCCCTGGGCGGGAAATTTCCCACCCAACCCAGTTTGAACCTTTTTTTCGAATTTCGAATTTTAAACAAAGCTGTTTGAATTTTAAATTTTATTCTGAAACTTCCGAAGGTCATAACTCCTTCATACGGAGTCCGATTCATGCAAACTCGGACTCTATCTCAAGCAGAATTTCGAGATGAACACAATGGTGTAACCCATTTCCCTTAATTCTTCCATTTAGAACTAATTACACTTTAATTTGTGAAGCTTAACGTTATAGAATTCACGGGGTGTTACATCTTTGCTTTTCAGATTGAATTTTCGGTAATTTTGTGTTGTTTTGGAGAATTGGTGAGTGATATGCATCTCCCACATGGATTCAATCAAGTATATGAGTTGTTTGATCCTAATTTCATCATTTTCAGGTGTTTTTACCTTGATCTACATTATGGTAAGTATATTTTCATATGAATAGCCATAAGATCTCATCTAGCAACTTCAGACTGGTAATTTCTATGTTAAATCATGTACTTATGCAAGTTAGATCCATTGTTTTACTTTATGCATTGATTTATCATGAATTTGGTAAATTTTATATGATTATTGATGATAATTGCCATTTTAATGTTGTTGGGGTATTTATAAAGTGCTTATGGTTGAATTGGATGAATTAGACGAGTTGATTTCGTCAATATTGTCGTTTGGTGAAGATTTGGTCAAGTTTGGAGCAGTTTTGGTCAAATTTGGAAGTTAGGTCGTTTTTCTATGAATCAGGTCATTGGAGCCAAGGTCTATGCTGATGCGGCAGTGTCGGATCGTGGCTTGGAGAACACGAAATGGGGTCAGATCGTCGGCGCTCCAGATCGTGGTGGAGACAGGTCGGGTCGTCATTTAGGTCAGGTCGTTGATGGCTCAGGATTGTTGGAGCGTTGGCGGCATCAGGTTGGAAAGAAGATAAAATGACCTAGTTAGGTCATTGAAAGGTCGGGTCGGGTCGGCTTGAGTAAAGGAGTAGCGATGGGTCAGTCTGATGGACGAAGGGCTCAGGAGACTTAGGGCGTGGGACAACCTGTGTAGGGTAATGGCACTAGATCGTTGTTCGGCCTGGGCTCTAGGTCGTTGGAATGGGTAGAGTGGCTCAGGGGAGTTAGGTCATAGGTCTTAGATCATTTACGACCCAGGGGAGGACGACCTCACTATGGTAAGTCGCTATTTGATGTTGTCTGGTTCAGTGATGTTATGACTTCAATGTATTTCCTAAAGGGAATGTTCAAAGTGATGGGATGTATTCGTTGATAGTCGTAATACAACAAATGTGAAGACAACTCAAGGGTATTAAATTGTGGATAATGGTTGCTCGAGGGGGACTTGAGTTTGTGGATAGTGGCCGACGATGATGAATAGAGATATGAAGGATGAGAGATTATCGTTGTCATAAATTCTAGCAGGCTCAAAGCAGGGGTACAATAAAAGACCAGCTGTATGGTTGAGTACCTTAGGAAGTCATGAAGGGAATTTTTGTCAAGATTGGAAATACAAACATATGAGTCATGAAGGCGTATGGAGTTTTTTTTCTAAAACTGGGGTTTACCATTAGCCCTTGACATATGGCAGGTGGCCATCATACGATTAACGATGGTTTCAAAGAAGGAAAAGCAGTGATAGCTAGGTCTTGGATGTTTGGTTGTCTTGTTTGTACCATCTCACGTAGATTGTCTGACGTCGAGGGAAATGTTTCTTAGGTGCTTGTCTGATAATTTTTTAGGCCTCTGGGGCTTGTGCTTGAGGGATGTTGAGCTCGATTAGGATGGTTTACATGAGATATAACTAGTTGATATGATTGCTATTGAATGATGATTGTTTTGCTATTGTTTGGCTGTTCTGATTGCCATGGATATATCGTTGAAATGCTTGTTGTAAAGGCTATCACTGCCAGATGTGGGGAAGGCAGGTTTGGGTTCTTCTTTGGTGTTGGGTAGATTGGATTGTTAATCTACCTATTCTCATATACCTTATTGATGATGTTAGATAGTTGTTTTATCGCTCACTAAGAATGTTGTCTAACTCAAGGTTTAATGTTTCCCTCTTATTACCTTAGGTTGTTCATCCTGATGTGGATGGGAAGACTAGGTGGCAGGCGACAGGCGATTAGTGATGACGATGCTATTGTGCGAAGGCGAGTAGGAGGTTGGCGTATTGCTTTTACTACTATCTAGTAGTTTGTTTCCGCTGTTTGATAAGTGTTGTTATGAGGCTTCATGTACAGACTCTGATATTGTATTCAGTGATGTATGGATGATCTTTAAAGATGTTATGAAAGTTTAAAAGTTTTTTATAGATGCTCCACTATTTCTGCTTGTTGTATACGTTCTATTATATTTTATCCTTGCGTTGTGAGTTATACGACAGGTCCCGTGTAATGTTTACCTACTCTGATGAACGTCCATAGTTGTCTGACACATTTTCAGTGCATTATTTCTCTTGTTAAGTGCAAGAGTTGTGGGAGTTCGTCACAATGATTGTCATGTAATGATAAAAAAAAAAATACCCATAGCATTCAAGATTGTTACCTGGAAAAGTTGGAATGCAATAAAAGAACTTAGCTTATTTTACAAGGAGATTTGTTCAACTACGTTAAAAGTTGACCGTCTACTTAAAATTGAAGAAGAAATCCCTATACTACTCTGCAAACTAGAGAAAATATTTCCTTTGAGTTTCTTTAATGTAATGGAGCATTTACTTGTTCATCTTCCAAAGGAAGCATGTCTTCGAGGTCTGTGCGATATGGATGGATGTATCCATTCGAAATGTATGTTATTATACTAAGTATTCAAATGATATTTAATCATAAATAGAACTAAATATTGAACCGAACTATTTTTTATTAGGTACTTAAATCATTTAAAGAAAAAAGTGAGACAAAAAGCTTGAGTTGAAGGTTCTATTCGCAAATCATATAGCGAAGAAGAAGCTTCTTTTTCTTCTCTCGTTATTTTAATGATCATGTGAACTTATTATTCAGAAGTGTTTCGCATAATGATAAGAGGGTTGAACAAGATTTTTCTTCTGAAGAAACATTATCTTTTTTTAAACAACATGGCCGACATGTTGGAAAATGTGTGGAAATATGGCTGAATGGCAAACATTACCATGTAGCACACACATATATTCTTCTTAATTGCCTGAAGTTGCTCCTTTTGTCAGGTAATCATTTTTTTTTCAATTTTTGTTAAATTTAATTTACACGTGTTAATAATAATGTAACAAACCATGTTTGTGTTCGCAGGATTTATGAATCACAAAATCCAAGCGGCGATTTAAGCAAAGATTTCAGTAATTGGTTTAGGAACTACATTTATGATCCCACAAATCAGGTGCTCGACGAAGGACTGAAACATTTAGCCTTTGGACCAAAAAGAAAAGTTAAAACATATCCAATATTTTTTGCTAATGGGTATAAATTCAACACCAAAGAATACGGTGCTGAAAAATTAACAAACAGTACTAGTGTGTTTGTTAAAGGCAGTGACGATTCTAATAATCATATAAATGGTTTTTATGGCGAGTTAACCCAGATTTTGCAATTGGCATATTTTACAAAGCCCATAGAGGATGTTTATTTGTTTAGATGCAACTAGTTCAGCAATGTTCCAGGTTCTGGTATTAACATGCATTCAAAGTATAATTTTGTACAAATTAAACATACTTCACATTATCAAAAGTACGACCCTTTTGTACTAGCCAAACAAGCCCTACAAGCTTATAATGCTCCTTATCCGTCTCTAAAATGGGATAAAGCAGATTAGTCTGCGGTTTTTAAAACTAAGGCAAGATTTGCGTTCGATGGACATAATATTCCTGATGAACAAGCCCATCAAGCAGGTATGGAGGAAAATGTTGAAATAACAATTGCAGATGATCAAACTGATTTTGGACCTTTAAATGATGAGACAAATGTATTAGTCGATGCATTTGAGAGTTTAGAGGAAACTAACATAGAACAAGAAACCGAGTCTGAATCAGAAAACGACGAAGAAAACGATGAAGACTAAGTAAAATCTGGTAATTTTCACAATTATTCACATTACGTTTACCTATGTTTAATATTGCATTTATCCAAGTTATCCAATTTTAACGACAATAAGTGTACAATCACACACACAACATGACAAATGTGTAGAATGTATTACTTTTTTAATAGTTCATCATATCATAATTATTATGAATTGTATATGTATCAATATGGAAGGTATATTATGTCTGGCTCTCGATGACGTGGCGATGAGAGTAGTGGCTTCGGCAATCTAACGGTAATGAATCATTTTGCATAAATACAATAAATTACCATTTAAATATAAAGTGTTATAATATTTTATATGTTGACACAACTTTTTGCTATTCATTCTATTTGCAGACTCGACAAGCTAAGAAGGCCCAATGCAAAGAAGAAATTACAGAAGAAATTAAAGAGCTTAGAATCATGATTGAGCGGCTACATGAGCAGAGTCATCTTCAAACTATGCAGATGGAGCAGCTAAATCAGAAGTTTGCGAAGTATGTGCACAATCATGATAGTTTTCCTTCATCTTCTGGTGGTTCCGAAGGCGATGATTGAGGTATGTGTTTTCTCTGACTTGAAGATGGTGACGTTTTGTTTGAATGTTGCACGTATTGGCACGGAGTGGGTGAGGATGATACTTTTGATATGTTTTAATGGTTTATGGACATGTAACTTTGATGTATTTGGTTTATGAACATGTATGTGTTGGTTTCTGAATGTTTGGATGGTTTGTTTTGTATATATTGATGTTTCTTTGATTTATTCTAGTTGTTTATATTGTTATTGGTATATATGTGTTGTATATATGTGGAATTGATTGGAAATGGACTGGAATTGGATTGGAAATGGATTGAAATGGAATTGGAGTGGCTGGAAGGTTATATGCTTGCTGTTATAAAAAAAATAACCCAGTTTTTCCAACGGCTATTTGGTCATTGTTTTCAAACGGTTTCCAATGGCTGAAAACCATTAGAAGTCATTGGAATAGCCATTGGAAATAGTCTGTCAAATCAGTTAGAAGTTGTGAACTCTATTACAACGGCATCAAACGGCCGCCAATGACTCTAAGACATTGGAATAGCCGTGTATTCTTGCAGTGCTAGAGATGGATAAGTGATGGGAAAGAAGCTCAATGTAGGAATAGGACAGACTGGAGGTGGTACAGGTAGTGATGTGAGGGAAGGAATAGTTACCATGGGAACATGATTCTGATGGTATGAAAAATTGTCTTAATTAAAAATGGCCATAAAATATATAAGAGTTATGAAAATAAATTAAAGAGAGAAATTAGTTTAAATCAAATAGTTTAACACAAAATATTGCTAGTTTAAAATAATTCAAATATAATAATCCAATCCTCCCCAGATATTCACATTTCCAAAACTCTACTTAACATTAATTCAGGTCCCAAATTTTAAATTTCAAAGCAACTTAAACTTAATGGTTTGAATTTCTAGTTTAACATAGTGATCAAATTAGTTAAAACTTAAAAGATTAAATCAATTTTATAATGGTTCCACTATAGTTTAAAATGTTGGGAACTTGCAGTGTGATAACATGGATAATGTCAAAATAAATGAATCATTTTAAACACATAACAACCATCAAATCATGAAATATGTCTATAATCATACCAATCATAAAAATCATTTCAAGTGATAATCAATCATAGTATTAACTACATAATTTCTAAGGTTTCATTAGATATAAATATTTGCAAATAAATGGTAGTCGTGAGTGAAATCTTACCATTCGTGGCTTAAATGAAGACAAAAGCATGAACACAAGCAAAGCAACACAAATTAAGTAACAACTACAACCACTTTTAATATTATTTTAAGAAGAGAAGAGAAAATGGAAATAGAGTTCAAGTTTATTTAGAGGGTGACTTAGATTTTCATAGAATTTACCAAAATAGAATATAACAAATAGTCATTTTGAAATTGATTTTCGGATATGTTAACAACTGAATTTGAAAAAGTGATCAAAAGAGTTTTTTCTTGAAAATATTTTTTCTACAATTTAAAAGAAAATATAAATTTTTGAGGAAGATAAGGATAAAGTACTAAAGTGCATTTTCAGATCTTAAAAGCTAATCCTAAAAATAGGGATGAAAGATTTGCATCCTTGCATAGTAAAACATAAAATTTGAAAAAGTGGTAAAAATGAAAAATATAGCCGGCTGAATTACAATGAAGCTACAAAAAAGAAATAGTTAATTTGAAGGTTTTTAGAGATAGCTCCTGTAACGACCCGCATTCCACGCATCAAAGGATCGTAGAATATTTCTTTCTTTCACATACGAAGTCGTATAGCCATGTAACTTTGGGAGACGACTATTGGGGTCATTTCCCATGTTCATGATTTTTTCCAATTTTTAAATGACCGTTTTGCCCCTATTTGATCTTGTTTTGTCCATAACTTTTGATTGGTAATGAGTTTTGACCTGAAACCACTTCCATTAGATCCAGATGATGGTTTACCTTTCCGTAGAGTGGTCACATTAGCCAAACGAACTGACTGTTTGGAAGATATGGCTGAAACAAGGTTTAGAATGTGAAAAACAGCTTAACCGGGCCTAATTATGGTGATTAGTAAGAGGGTCCATAACCCATTTCGGGATTAGAGTTATGGGAGGGCTGAGATGAGTTAGTAAATCAGTTTTTATTTCATTTCCTAGTCACCACTTACAAACTTTGAACGCTAGCAATGGCCTCCACTTGCTTAAACACCCCAAATCATCTTCTAATCGCTAATTAAGCCAAATCTACATCAAATCAAAGCGGATTAGCACAAAAATCGTGGTAGAGCTGCTGGAGTGTATTGGAATCCGAACCATTTTGTCCAAAAGTTTCAGATCTGGGTTTATTTGTGGCTAAGGTGAGTGATTAGCATTGTTTTTACACTAATTACAGTTAATTAGGGTGATTAGTGTTAGTTAACGAAATTATGCATGTTAAAAATCTGGAAAAATGTTTGGAAAATCCAAAATATTATTTTTGGGCTCTGCTAGAAATTTGGTTTGGTTTGGTTAAGTTTTGTTGATCCTATCATTAGATTTGCTTAAACATGCTTGAGGGGATGAAACACCCCACCCTCCATTAAGGTCACTCACAAGGGACTGCCTTAACTTGGGTGGAGGTTTGTAAGTAAAAGTCACAGATAAAACACAAGACAAATATAAACACATATATATATAAGCAACGGAAAACAAACAGGCTTTTTATTTCATAAATACGTGTTCAAACAAAACATTTCCATAACTGTCACATAATAAATCCCAAAAACATTACATCATAATTTCTGTCTTGTTATTAAATAAAGAAGCATAAAACATAATTAAAACTGCATAAATCCCCATGATTGTGTCCAACAGCCATAGCCAAAGCAAGAGAGTCCAAACCGTACATCTACTATCTTGAAGCTTGCAAAGAGTCTGACTAAGCTGAGTTGTTTCCTCCCTGTGGACCTAGGGGGGGGACAGAAGAAAAGAAGACGAAAGAAAATAGGGTCATACATAAAGCCTGGTAAGTCTAGTGACTCTTCAGTATGAGAATAAGAATAAGGGCATGATAAGTATAAACTGGAAATAGGAGAGTGTCATAAACTAAGACAAAGCAGTTTGAATTGAATATACTATCGCACCCCATACTATATCTCTGCACCTACTTGTATTATCTTAACTGTCACCCCATGCTGGAGGTAAAATGATCCCCTTTTCTAAAGATCGGCTCCTACTCGCATAATCATCTATGTCTTACGGCCCCCAAAGATTGTAGATACCTATGCTGGCCCCACCATGGGGTGTATCAAGTCCCATGGTGGCGACCCGACACAAAACTAGAGATGCATAGGTTATACTACTGGTGCCCCCAGTGCCCTGTTTGTCTGCTCCGAAGTGTGTGTACGCCCACACTCCGTTAGAACCCACACTGTTGCACCCACCACCGTCGCTTTTAACCGCTTACAATCAGCCTAGTAATCGTGCCCCACCCTGCCTAGTTTCAGGGTACCATGATACCTAATTGGGTTACTACTGAAATGGGTCCCCATTACTAGGGTTTTCTAGTCAAACATGTTAAGTGGTTAAGTGTCTGTATTTACCTAACCCCACCCATCAGTTTAATTAACATGTTGAATTGGTTAAGTGTTTTTAGTTAACTTAACCATACCATCCTGACTTGTCTGTCCTTAGCTTTTTAAAGCACCGACTACTCACATTAGACAGATATTGTTACGGTTACTGGATGTGTCGGTCGGTTCTGGGCAGATTTACACCGTAACTCAGTCTAACCTCGGGTCTTTATTGGGCTCAATGCTTAACCACCCACATTGGATAGGTATTGTTGTGACTACTGGACAGCCGGGCGGGTCCGGGCAGGTTTACATCACAACTCAATCCAACCTCGTGTTAAGCATACTCGTATTTTCTAGATTTACATATTTGTCTTTATCACTTAATATATGTAAATTTGTCAACAATTAAATGTTATGGCCCACATTCCAACTTTAACATTTTTGGTATAAGAATTTATACCGTTTAAATGCCACCAATTTTGGCATGTGACAAACATGCCAATTTCATATATTTTTATGTCAAGTTTTCTAATATTCTCAACGTTACCCCGTTTAAACATTAGGCTAACAATCTTAGCCTAATTTTCATTCGCATAGTTTTTAACATATAATATTAGGCTAAAAACTTAGCCTAATTTAGCACATACAAATTGGCACAAGGGAATTCATAAACATAAACATAACATAGGTGTAAACTTGGCATTGGCAAAGTCAATATGAACATCATAGGTGTGAACTTGCAAAATAGTCAACATGAATGTGAACTTGCAACATAGCCTAAATCAACTTATATGTGAACTTGCATTGAAATTTGTATTTATCCAAATAGGTGTCACATAATTTAGCATATGATTTAGATAATATAAGTCTAAACTTGTTTTTAGATCTAGGCATAACATCGAACATCACTAGCATATGACAAGAATATGGGATTATCATAAATATGTATAACTTTATGACAAGGGTGTGAACTAGATCCAATCGCATATCTAATTAAAACATGAAACATGTACTAAAGTGGATCTTGACATGGATCCAATTAGGAACTTGCAACTTTTGTATAAACATAGGGACATGTATATGAACATAACCATTTAGGCATAAAGGTTCTAGCATAAAGCATATACATGGGGTTCTAATCACAAACAACCTATATAATCACATAAACATGAACTATACAACTTGCTTGTGATGTTGTTGTCATTCTAAAAGTACAATAGGATCAACATCAATCTTAATTATACCACAAACATCCAAATTTCATTCGCAACACAATCATTTCAATACATAGATATGAATTAACAACGTCGTTACATAATAGCACAATTCCACTTCCAATTTACATCGAATCAAGTCTTAGTTTTATTCTCATCGGAAAAATCACTATACTTACAACGAATGATGAACTTGGATTCTGGATTCTGAATTCTGAATTTGATATGCTTTCCTTTGGGTAGACTAACGTTGTTTTGATTCGTGTTTTACTTTAGTATTGGCTTGTCTCTAAGCTTTCTAACTGACGACCACTCCTAGTTTCTTTCCAGCAGCATGACGGCCTTAGTTCTATATTATTTGTGTGAATTTAGGTTTAGACTTGAGTTGTATTTATAGAATTTTAAACTGATTAGAGTAGTCGATGAAGCTAGAGTGAATCCAGACCATCCATCTCAAGAGAAGCCAATCAGAAAGCGACATGTAAGCCCTAGTGACTCAGCCAAGCCTCAGAAATCGACCAGAACCCGACCAAGCCAACCAGGGCCTGACCAAGCCAGTTTTCTTGCCTGGGCGCACTTGGCACGTGCGCCAGTGCAAATTTGTACTAGCGCACTTCCCAAGTGCGCCAGTTCATTTTTGTTCTGGCGCACTTCCCAAGTGCGCTAGTGCATTCTGACCCATTTCTGGTTTTTCTGCCCAACTTTGTTCATCCATATCTTCTTCATACGGTATCCGTTTTATGGAAACTCAGACTCTATCTCAAGCAGAATTCCGAGACGAACGCAATGGCGTAACCCATTTTCCTTAACTCCATCAGTTAGAATTAATTATACTTTAATTTGTTAAGTTACAGTTAACAGAAAATTCGGGGTGTTACATTCTCCCTTCCTTAAAGGATTTCATCCCCGAGATCTTCAAGTCTAAGAGAACGTAAGTCCTAACATCCAATCGTCCATCTACTCAGCCAACAAACACAGGCGTCCTTTTTCCTTAAAAGACTTCTAATGCTTTATGATTATATGCACAGTGTGTGTATATGTCCTTAACTAATGCAAAATCAGGCGGTCTACTGATCCAGTTGACCTCCTTAATGCAAATCACGTAAGTGTCATGAATCCATTATGTATGCAAATTTGTCCTTACTCATAATTCTACATGAGTGCGCAACCGTCAATACAAATGCGACATCCATATGACAACATACCAAGTTTCAATCACATACAAATATGAATACATATATGCATATGCAGTATGAAGTGACTGAGCCGATCTAAAACCTAGGGTGTGTGTGTATATGCATCCAATACCAACCACTAGCAATCACTTGCAACCACTTGCAGCCGTCAACCATAACATGTTTCAAATACATGTTTACATCCAAAGGGGTTTCTACCTAAGGATAAAGGATAATATCGAGGAGTTATACCTAAAAAATAGATACAAGCACAACTTAAGGAAAAAGAGAGATCAATGATGTACCCTCAAAAAGAAAAGGGTAGGCTGCGCGTATTCTGTCTTCAGTTTCCCAAGTCGCGTCTTCCTCGGCGTCGCTCCACTGAACTTTAACGAGCTTGACTTCGCGGTTGCGTAGCTTTTTCACTTCAGTTCCTACGATTCGAGTTGGAACTCTCCTCACAGTTGCTTCGCATTCCACTTCGGCTTCTTCTAAAATGCTTGGCTCCACCACTTCCGCTGATTCATGTAGACATTTTCGGAGATGAGAAACGTGAAAGACGTTGTGAATTCCAACCAATCTTTCAGGCAGCTCTACTCTATAAGCCATTTTCCCAATCTTCTCGATGATAGGGAACGGTCCTACAAATCTTGGTGCTAGCTTTCCTGCGGATCCGAAGCGAACGACGTTCCTTAAGGGAGATACCTTAAGGAAAACCCTGTTCCCAACATCAAACTCAAGGTCGGTCCTTCTTTTGTGGGCGTAGGATTTCTGTCTGTCTTGGGCCGTCTTCATTCTCCTTCGTATCAAGTCCACTTTTTCTGAAGTCTCTCTAATTATGTATGGCCCAAGTATAATCTTGTCGGTAGACTCCCACCAACAAGTTGGTGATTGGCAAGGTCTTCCATACAAAGCTTCGAAGGGCGCCATACCGATGGTGGCTTGGTAACTGTTGTTATAGAAGAATTCCACTAAAGGAAGGTGATCCTCCCAAGTCCCTCTGAAGTCAAGAACGCACAATCTTAGAAGATCTTCTAGTACTCTATTCACCCTTTCTGTCTGACCATCAGTTTGGGGGTGATAGGCCGTGCTTAAGCATAACTGTGTGCTGACAGCTTCTTGCAGACTCTGCCAAAATTCGCTCCTGAATATGGGATCTCTGTCACTCACTATACTGTAGGGTATTCCATGGAGTCGAACTATTTCCTTGAGGTAAAGAGAAGCTAGAGACGAAGTAGTCCTTCTACTTTTGAATGGTATAAAGTGGGCGCTTTTAGTAAGCCTGTCCACTATTACCCAAATGCTAGTATTGCCTCTTCTTGACCTAGGCAACCCGTCAATGAAGTCCATTGAAATGCTACCCCACTTCCATTGCGGGACTTCTAGAGGATGAAGCAGTCCTCCGGGCTTCTTCTATTCTGCCTTGACCTGTTGGCATGTCACACACTTAGAAACGAAATCTGCCACGTCCTTCTTCATGCCACTCCAATAGAAAACTCTCTTTACGTCCTTGTATATTTTGTCTCCACCTGGGTGTATTGTCATCTTGGAATGATGTGCTTCCTCGAGAACCTTCTTCACTAAATCCCTAGCTTGTGGGACGCATAACCTTCCATCCCATCTCAGCCAACCCTTATCATCAATAGAGTACCTATTGAGGTGATTGGAAGTTTCACCCCTAATTAGTTTATCGATCACATCCACAAGCTGCGGGTCTTCACGTTGTGCGGTCCCTATCGAGTCTAAAAGAGTGGGCCGTACTTCTAGGGATGCCAATAAACCAGGTATAAAATCTGAGGAGGGCCTAAAGTCAAAACTGGCTATATACTCCAAGCTTTGCCTTTCTACAAAGAGAGGGCTTAGGGTCAGCTTCTTTCTACTCAACGCGTCTGCTACTACGTTGCCTTTGCCAAGAGTATAGGAAATTTCAAAGTCATACGAGGCAAGGAACTCCATCCACCTTTGCTGCCTCAAGTTTAGATCTTTCTGCAAGAAAAGATACTTCAACGATTTATGGTCAGTATATAATTCGAACTTCTCACCTAGGAGATAATGGCGCCAAGACTTAAGCGCAAAGACGATGGCGGCCAACTCAAGAACGTGGGTTGGGTAGTTCTTTTCATGCACTTTCAATTGTCTTCCACCATAAGCTACTACCCTCCCTTCTTGCATCAGAATAGCGCCTAGCCCCATACCACAAGCATCCATATATACTGTGAACATTTTGCTTCCATCTGGCAAAGTCAGAACTAGGGCTGTTCTGAGAGCCCTTTTTAATCGTTGGAAAGCAAACTCGCAATCCAAATCCCACGTGAACGCCAAATTCTTCTTTGTTAGCCTTGTGAGTGGAGCTGAGATTTTCGCGAAATCCCTAATGAACTTTCGGTAAAAACTGGCTAGCCCAAGAAAGCTTCGGACTTCAGTTGTATTTCTTGGTGTCTTCCAATCTTGCACTACCACCACTTTCGTGGGGTCCACAGCTAACCCCTCTTTGGACATTATATGTCCAAGAAATCTTACTTCTTCTCTCCAAAAGTGGCACTTGGAGAATTTGGCTTTTAGCTGATGTGCACGGAGAGTATCCATGATCTCTTTCAGATGCTGAGCATGTTCTTCCTCATTCTTTGAGAAGATCAAAATATCGTCTACGAAGACCACCACAAACTTATTGAGGAATTCTCTGAACACCCTGCTCATTAGGTCCACGAAATAAGCTGGTGCGTTTGTCAAACCGAAAGGCATGACAAGCCACTCGTAAAAACCGTCTGGGGTTCTGAATGTCGTTTTATCAATGCTATCTTCGGCTACCCTTAGCTGATGGAACCTAGTTGCCTGATCAAGTTGGGAGAAGACCGACGCACCTACAAGCTGATCAAACAAGTCGTCTATTCGGGGAAGCGGGTGTCTATTCTTTTTGGTCAGCTTGTTTAGCTCCCTATAGTCCACACAAAGACGTAGTGAACCATCTGCTTTGGTGGCGAACACCACTAGAGCACCCCATTCCGAGATACTCCGCCTTATAAACCCCTTCTCAAGAAGCTCCTTAACTTGCTTACTGAGCTCCTTTCTCTCCTTTGGAGCCATGTGTCTAACAGGCAAAGCTACGGGCTTTGCATTATCAACAAGATATATGCGGAAGTCTATTTCCCGCTTCGGAGGTAAGACTTTCACCTCTTCAAAGACATCCGGATATTTCCGGACTACTCTAACCAACTGTAAATTCTCAACAGAAGCGTCAAGCGACTCTAGATAACTAAGCATAACAACATTCAAGGGATTAAAAGAAATTTCTAGAGTGTTACCACTTTCTTCTCACAACCAATAATGGCACCATTACTGGATAACCAGTCCATGCCTAAGATCAGTCCATATCCTGAGAAGCCCAAAACAAAGGCACTGCATCCAAATTCAATACTTAGAATAGAGATTTTCAAATCCAAGCAAACCATCGACAAATAAGCCGAGCCCCCAATCGGATTTGAAACAACCAAGGGATCTTCTACCATACTAGTGTCTAGGTGCAGAGATTCTACTAAAGCAGATGAAATAAAGGAGTGTGATGCACCAAAATCAAAGAGGGTGCGAACTGGATGATCATAAAGATAAACTAAGCTCTCTACAGAAATAATTCTACCTCGTTCCTGTGGAGGTGCCACCAGCGCATGAAATTGTCCGCCTGAGGTGGATCCAGTCCTCTGTCCCTACCCCCGCTTCTTTGGGCAGTCCTTAGCCAAGTGTCCAGTCTCGCCACAACTGAAGCAACCACCATTCATCTTTGCCTTCTTCTTTTGCTATATGTCCCACAATGCCACAGAAATTGCACTCTCTCTTTTCACGGGATTTGTTGTTCTTCCCGCCTTTCTTGAAGTCTGTTTTCTTAGCCTGTAAACCCTCCTTCTTTTCTTGATGCACTTCCACCTTTGCCTCTTTCTTTCCTTTATCTTCCTCATGTAGCAGCGCCATGTCCACCAAGCTTTCATAGGTTGCCCCCATGGGTATATGGGTCATAGCAAGGCTGTGCAGAGGTTCATTCAGGCCTTTGACGAAGCGAAGGGCCTTCTTGTGTTGGGTATTTACTAAATCCAGCCCAAATCTGGCCAGCTGATTGAACTGATTGACGTACTCCCTGATCGTCATACTCCCTTGCTTAAGAGTTAGGAACTTTTCCATCTGCAGGCTTCTTTCAGCCTGGGAGAGGAATTTCATCTCAAACCTCATCCTGAAATCTTCCCATGTTTCCACTGGCCTCTCCGCATGCGTAACTTCCCACCAATAGGAAGCTTCATCTTTGCGCAACCACACTGCTAGCTGTATCTTTTGCCTGTCATCAACTTCGAAGATAACGAATAAATCTTCAGTCTCCTTCAGCCAGTTCCTTGCTACCACAAATGATTCAGTTCCATAAAAGTCCTTTCCTCTCATAGCCTTGAAGTCCCTACACGTCTTAGCGAAAGTGTTCCCACGAGGAGGAGGAGGAGGAACCGCTGCCACCGTAGGAGGAGGAATGTCTGTTGGGCCCGCACCATTGGCCCTAGCCTCTAGGTACCTTCGGAACCAGCCAGGGATCGGTACTCCTTCTGGAAGGTTAAGATCTCCAGACATGCTGGAACAAAAAGGAAAGTATTCAAGATAAAGGGGTAGAGGGATAGTGCATATGGCTCTGGGGAATTATGCCTTTTAAAAATAACTCTTTTTCTTGAAAACAATGCTTTTTAAACTTCTTTTTGAAAATATTTTCAAAAACTTTTATCTAGTCTGGTAAATCTGTGCTCTGATACCAAGTGAAACACCCCACCCTCCATTAAGGTCACTCAAAAGGGACTGCCTTAACTTTGGTGGAGGTTTGTAAGTAAAAGTCACAGATAAAACACAAGACAGATATAAACACATTGTAATGACCCGCATTTGCAGAGGTATTATAATTAATTAATTTAATTATATAAATAGTGATATAGTGAATTAAATGGTCGTGGAATTAAATAATGGTGAATATTTAACTAAAATAATAAATTAAATAATATATTTAATTCTGAAATAATCAGAATTGGCTGAAATCACGATATGGTGTGAACCGAATCATCTGTGATATTTAATTCGTCTTGGATTTGAATTTGAATAACGAATATATTATATAAACGACAGTTTAAACATGGAATTATAATATAATTAAAATCGAGCTTGAAATGGCGCTGCAGTTTGTAAATTCGCGATTCGAACTTCAACTGAATGTACAGGATTCATTTTAAGTCGGATTTCTGTGAAACAAGAAACGTGTGGAGCTGGTGGAGTATATCTTTCTAGTGGAAGAGAAAAATCGGGATTTCGTCAGGTAGATTTTGATTTACGTCCAAATCAAATTCTAGAAAAGTCGCTGTGGAATTCCTTTATAATTTATAAAGGAATAATTTATATTTTTAAAAGGGAATTTCAATATAAATCGAATATCGGGTTAACCCAGATTGAAATATCGAGTTAGGAATCAATATAGGATTTTTCTGAGCTGTACGGTATTCCACTGTGAATATATACGATAATATAAATTTATTTATATTTAATTTAAATATATTTATATATTTAAATGGGTCATCCAGAGCTTTAAAAATAGCCAGTTTTGCAAATGGAGTCGGAATTCGACGAAACTAATTTTGTTGGATCCGCAATGTCAAATAGTTGTTAGATTTCCAGTTCCATGATTTTTGAAGTTAGTATGTGGTCGTACGGATTTTTAGAGTGAAAAACAGTCAGTATTTTGATGGTTAAAAATACGTTGTGTGAGCAAACGGAGTCGGAATTCGATGAAACCAGTTTCGTTGGGACCGTAATGTCAAACTCTAGCAGTATGTCCAGTATAGTGATTTTTGGGTATCATGTGTGATCACACAAATTTTTAGAAAGAAAAACAAATATTAAAAATGAATATCTCACTAAATATCTTACAAAAATATCTAGCCTCCTATCTCAATAAATACCCAAACTAACACTTAAACCTTATTCTCTTCACCTCAAAACATAGGCCGCCACTTTCTTTCACAGGAAAACCAAAATCGAGAGAAGGAAAAATCAAAAGAAATAAATCAAAATTCCTATAAATTTTAAGGCATGTTTCTTTGGATTCGTGTGCTCGGATACTTCAATCTCGTGTGTACTTTGTTGGTCTCGAACGTATGGCAGTTCGACGGGGTGCCTTCACAGTAGATCTAGGGCTTGGAAAAATTCTGCTAACGCAAACATCGATCAGCGATTCGAAGAGTAGTACGTATAGGTGGCATGTAGGAGGTTTGGTTGGAGTTTTTGTGTGTGAATTCATCACAGAAGTTGACGCGCCTTCACTATGAGGTGCGATGTTAGCCTGAGCGACGCAACTCCAGGTTGGAGTTCGAGCTGCGAGAACTGGGGTGAAGGAGGAAGAGGTTTCGAAGGAGAAGAAATTGGTATTTTCGGTTAGAGGATCGATGAAGAATGAGTGGAGGAGAGATCGGTATTTGATCCTGAGGTTTAGTCGAAGAACTGGAGTACGGGTTTGAGAGTCCTGAAGGAAGAAGGAAATAAAAGGGGTGCGGTGGTTGGGCTTTAAGGGAGTGTTATTGGGCCGGGAGATTTAAGTTAAGGTCTATAGTTTTATATAATTCCATGTTTTATTTTAATATAGTGTATTAACTTTAACTAGTCGTATCTTCTACATACGATATCAGATTGACGAAACGTAAGTTGCGTTGGGACCGTATGGACGAGAGCTTCAATATAAAGCTGACTGGGAGTGGATTGAAGCTTGTTTGAATTTATGGAGAAATAAATTGTTTGATTCAAATCAAACAAACAGTTTATCATTCTTTAACGATGAACTGCAAATGTGAGTAAATCTCACTAACTCTGAACAGTTTATCAATTCATGTTGTATTTTTAGAACTGTTAAATATTGGTTGATTGACTGTGTGTTGATTGTTTGATTGAACTGCTAGTCAGTTAGTTGAATTTCTATATTGATTCTGTTTAACAGAATATATCATATGGAACTGAAAGTGATGTTGATTTTATTGTGTAACGTCTGTGGATGCAGGGAAACAGGTTGGAGGAATCCGACTAGATTTCTCAACATTAATTTTACTGTTTTTCATATATTGTGATATATGATGCGACATATAATCTTTTGTCGATTATATGTGTTTGAACGATATTGGTCATCGTGATTTGATGTGTTAAATACCATAACATACCGAAATGGTGAAAAGGGGAATTTTCAAAATGAATATTGAAAATAGATTATTTATAAAATCAAAGGATTTTATAAAAGAGATAATATTTATAACAATCAAAGGAGATTTTATAAAAAGGAAATATTTAGAAAATAAATAGAGTTATAAAAAGGAAATTTGTTTATAACCGAATAGGATGTTATAAAAAGGAAAACGTTATAAAAAGGAAAATGTTACTAAAAGGGAAATCATTTGTAAAGTGAAGAACCGTTACTAAAAAGTAAATCTTTATAAATGAATAGTTTATTCGAAAAGGAATTAATCGAATATTAGTTATTCGAATATTAGTTATTCGAATAGAGTTAAAGGAAAGGAATTATCGATTATTAGTTAATCGAAGGGAGTTATCGATTATTAGTAAATCGAAGGAGTTATTGATTATAGTTTAATCGAAAAGAGTTATCGATTTGTTTAATCGAAGTGAGTTATAGAATATTGATTATTCGAAGGAGTTATCGAATTTAGTTATTCGATGGAGTTAATCGATTAGAGTTAAAATAAAGGAGTTAATCGAATATAGTTTATTCGAATAGAATAAATTGAGTTAATCGAATATTAGTGATTCGAATAAAGTAAAAGGAGTTATCGAATATTAGTTATTCAAATAAGAGTTAAATAGAGTTATCGAATATTAGTTATTCGAATAGAGTTAAATGGAGTTAAAGGAATAAATCGAATATAGTTTATTCGAATGGAATTAAAAGAGTTAATCGAATTTGGTTTATTCGAATAGAGTTAAAGGGGTTAGCAACTAGAGTTAAATCAAATAGAGTTAATCCAATAGCGTTAGTCCAATAGAGTTAATTGATAAGGGTTAGTCGAATAGAGTAAATTGAATAGAGTTATCGAATATACCTTATTCGAAGGAAAGAATTATCGAATAGAGATGATTCGAAAGAGATTTACGTAAGGTAGTTTGTTAAAGAATTAAAAGGTGAACTTTGTCTATTTCAAGATTAGAAACGTTGTTCAGTTAAGGTCTGAGAGGCAGTATTACCCCAAGTTGATTGACTTCATTTTTAACTAAGGAATGGTTAAGGTTCGATAGTGAAGGTGGGTTAAAGGAATTTAGTTAATAAGCGTGATGGTTTGTTTAAAACATCTGTCTAAGTCCAATGAAGGAGTTTTGGAAATGTTTTCCAACTAAGAACCAGAAATGTTTTCTGATATAGAAAACAAGAAATGGAAATGTTTTCCAATGGTAATAACATATATTTTCTAAATTTAGAAAATAAGAAATGCTGAATATAGGGAAACAGGAGATAAGTAAATTAATGAAATAAGGAAAGTATGGATATATATATATGATTGATGATTGATTGATAGAATTTCCATCTGGAAATAATATCGTTGTTTGCACATGAGTTTTTCTTCGATAGTTAAATCACGGACTATCGAAGTTTTGACCATTTGAACGTTGTTAATATGGAGAGACCGGTTGGATTATTTTTCAAAGAACCACTCTGTATTAGCATAAGCGTTGCAAATAATATATGCCAAAGATAATTGAAGATGGAGTAAAGTGAAAGGGCTGTTGCATAAATCTTAGATAACAGTGTCTAAGATGGATATACTGAATAGTACCTTCGGTTCATCCTATTCCTGGGTGACTTGTATGGATGGATGTCTGACAGAGTATTTCCAGACGATCACGTACATTGATTTCTCCAACCGTACCAAGAGTGGAAGCGGAGAAGAAAACTACTTTTAGCTAACACATAATGTATTGTTGAGGACTTCAATCGGTGATCTGATGGATTTGACGATGTGGCATTCGAAGTGAATCTGATGTGATGATGAAGCGTAACGTCAAGCCCCATCAACCGGTAAATGACAGAAATCGGGCAGGCAGCACGGCTAAGTCGGTTGCTCCGAAGTAGGGTGTATAATCACCTGATCTAGAGTTTCATTTATTTCTAAAAATCTATTGTTGATGTTGTCCCATTCGGGAAACGGTTGCTAATCCCAACCGTTGGTTATATACATTCGATACACTCAAGCGAAATGAGTGGTCGGTCATGTGTGGCCGGGCTGTAAGATGTTCTTGTTGAACCCAGTGTATTCCTTTCTAGAGGTACAATAGCGAAAGGTGGTTCCATACCTTGTCATAGTTGGAAATCCATTACCCAATACGTGCTTGCGGTTTTGATTGTATACTATATATGTAGAACGTGAGATGAAAGCGTTTCTGCTAGATGATTATTATATTGTGGTTGATAGACATTATTATAATATCAAAAGGTTTTTGATATAAAGATATTTTGGATTCTCGTAAGGGAAAAACCTGTTCCGTTATACGGGTGGTCTTATGAGACATCGTTTACTTGTTCAAACTGTTTTAAACTGTTTTACTCATACCAGTCCCATGACTAACCCGGAGTTTATTTTGTTGTTTTCCCTAAACTCTTGGGTGCCTAAATTTGTACGGGCAGTCAAGTAGTCGGGATTTACAGATATACTGGAAGAGCTTGTAGCTGGAGGCTTCAGGATTATATAGCTATAGTTATTTCCGCTGTTTTGTAAGTGATGTACTTTGATAATGATGTATATTCAAGTACAGATGTATATTTCAAGTTATGTTATATATATTATATGTTATTCATTCTGCTGTGAGGTTCGTGTTACTCTGATGTTGTGTTCTTCTTCTTCTTCTATTCTAAATTTCTATCTGATCTTTCCTCACCCTCTAATTTCGTTCATTAATGACCGGTATTTTTCGATGTTTGGTTAGTCGTCATTGAGTTTATGGAAATAACCAAAGTCGCTAAAAATTCGGGTCATTACAGTTGGTATCCGAGCTTAAGGTTAAGTGATTTACCTTGGCTCTGTGGCGTGACTCAGTAGAGATGGGGTTAGTAATATCCTAGATTGAGTTTGAGTGTATATATATGAGTGAACGTATTTGTTATTGATATAAAGTGGTTTTATATTATGGAGATTTATTGGTTGAGTTGTTTATGAGTTCTGGTCGATCAGTTTGATCCAATGTATCGGTAGGAATTTATAAACACTCGATTACGATGGGTCGACACGATAAATTTTGAAAAGAGGGTAAATTAAAATAAGTTTACCCAAGGTATATCTTGATGTAGAGAAGATATATATATCAAAATTATAATATAGTGGATATATTGGTTGTTGTTATAATCGAGTAAGATTATAAATAAAATGGTTATGTAAATAACCAATCAGAATTCATATAAGTGAAATACGTGAAATCAGGTGAGTTGAATCTGAAATTTTAAACCAAAAATTGAATTAAAACTCTGGAAAATTGGATAAGTGTTTGTAAATAGATTTGGATTAAAAATAAGGAAAATTTAAGATCCTGGGAGATTTTAAATTGTTTTACAAGCAGTATGAATTATATTTTGAAATGAATTTCAAAGTGGAAATGTTTAGAAATGGTATTATAGTATTGAACTCACTTCGATCGCTGGAAAATAGATTCCGATGATGACAGCTGCATCATCAGTATTCATTTTTGAGTTGTAAGTGTCGAATTACTACTAGAGATACTGTTTTGAATTTGTTTTAGGAAGACAAGTTGTGTAGAAATTCAAATGGGATTTATAATATAGAATTTGATATATAGAATTTGAATAATAGAATTTGATATATAGATTTGAATAATAGAAGTGATATAAAATTTGAATAGAAATTGAATAGAATTAACTCGGTCGAAGAGGAATTAGTTAATCGAGTTTTGAATTTGAAGTTGAACTTTGAAAGGTGAATTGGATTTGTAAATGGATATTCGAAATCGAATATAGAACTTAGATTTGAAATTTGGATTCAAATTAGTTAATAAGCAAGTTAAAATATATTTGAACATATCATGTTCAAATATAAAAGTGAAATAGACTAAAGAGTTAATTAACAAATTAATTAACGAATTGAGTTAAAATGATCAAGTATAGTTAAAATAGATTGGGCAGGTATAAATATACATGAGATAGGTATGGGTAAGGTATGAAGGTATATAAATAGAATGCTCGATGAAAAGGTATGTATTTAATTCATATATGAGATTTTATGCGCCATATCGGCTAGCCGCTTGGCTTTTTCTTTTTCTTTTGGATTGGTGAGGGCCATGGGAGGCTATTTGAAATATCCCGATGCTCCTGGTACAAAGGAGGTTATGGCGAATTTTTCCGGGAATTTAAGGAGTTAGAATATTTTTAAGATAATTTGATAGTTAGAATCAACATATCGATATATATAGAAGTCGATATGGAAACGAACTTAGAAATAGAATAGTAAATTCAAAAAGGAAGACTAAGAATAAAATCTAGTAAGAATAGAAAGAGGAAGCATATACGTGTTTAAAAGTGAATAAGTAGTCGTATGGTATTGATTATTCGAGTAAGTAGTCATATCTATTTTGACGTTGTAAATGTTATTCAGTCAAGGTCTGAGAGGTAGTTATACCCCAACTTGATTGATTTCATTATTAACAAATAAATAGTAAGATTTCAGGCTCGAAGATCAATGTTGAATAAGAGTTAGTTGAATATAGTATTTGGGTTGTCGTAACGATGTTTTACACAACATCCGTTTTAACCCAAATAAGTGTAAGCTTGGAAATATAATAAAGAATATTTCCTAAGTATAGAAATAAACGAGATCGGAAAAGAGACAAGTAATCGGAATATTTTCCAATTATAAATAGCATATATTTTCTAAAGTTTAGAAAATAAAGGAAGGCGATATTCGGAAATGTTTTCCAAATAACATAAAAGGCCAATATGGTTATTGAAAATATTTGGTTAACAAATATTGATAAAGAAATTGAGAAGTGATTTAACTAATGGAATATTAATTAAGGGCTCAGTGACATGTTCAAAAGGAAAATTTGATTTTTGAAAAGAGTAAACTGTTTAAAAAACCCAGTGGAAGACTGTTTGAATTAAAAACAAATTTAACAGAAATTTGTGAAAGCAAATTCGAATTAAAGTAAATCCAGTAAAGTGGTAACTGAGGTTGAATTAGAATGATATCAAGACAAATTGGATTGTGAGATTCAAATTTGAAGTGTAATGGGATAATCAAGTTAAGAGTTGGGAATCGAGAAGAAACTCGAGTTGAAATGATATTTGGCTCGGATATAAGCGAATGGTTGTGTCGTGGATAAAATCAGATTGGAATTTGATTGGGATGACCCTTATATCTGCTGAATTGATAACAGGTCGAAAGGATATAACGATATGCCGACAAAAGTTACAAGTTTATATTTCTATTGGATATAAGATTTATGAGTCGAATTGGCAAGTCGCTTGGCTGTTTGATTTTCTTTGGGTTGGAGATGGCCCAGAGAGGCAAGTTGGAGTTTGAGCTATTAACCAGTACAAAGGAGGTGCTGGAAAAAAAATTCAAAAAGTTGAGGTGTCAGAAAATTTTCAGGTTTTTTGAAAATTTTCGTTGATAAGAATTAATTAATAATTTAATTGAAATTAAATTGGTTCAGTTGAAACTGAAGTTAAGAAGTGAACAAATATGTTCTAACCATTCGATAGGGTCGTTCTCTACTTTAGCAATTTCGAGGATGAAATTATTTTAAGTGGGGAATATTGTAATGACCCGGATTTGTAGAGGTATTATAATAAATTTATTTAATTATATAAATAGTGATATAGTGAATTAAATGGTCGTGGAATTAAATAATGGTGAATATTTAATTAAAATAATAAATTAAATAATATATAATTCTGAAATAATCAGAATTGGCTGAAATGACGATATGGCGTGAACAGAATCATCTGTGATATTTAATTCAGCTTGGAATTGAATTTGAATAACGAATATATTATATAAACGACAGTTTGAACATGGAATTATAATATAATTAAAATCGAGCTTGAAATGGAGCTGCAGTTCGTAAATTGGCGATTCGAACTTCAACTGAATGTACAGGATTCGTTTTAAGCCGGATTTCTGTGAAACAAGAAACGTGCGGAGCTGGTGGAGTATATCTTTCTAGTGGAAGAGAAAAATCGGGATTTCATCGGGTAGATTTTGATTTACGTCCAAATAAAATTCTAGAAAAGTCGCTATGGAATTCCTTTATAACTTATAAAGGAATAATTTTTATTTTTAAAAGGGAATTTCAATATAAATAGAATATCGGGTTGACCCAGATTGAAATATCGAGTTAGGAATCAATATAGGATTTTTCTGAGCTGTATGGTATTCCACTGTTAATATATACGATAATATAAATTTATTTATATTTAATTTAATTTAAATATATTTATATATTTAAATGGGTCATCCAGAGCTTTAAAAATAGCCAGTTTTGCAAACGGAGTCGGAATTCGACGAAACTAATTTTGTTGGATCCGCAATGTCAAATAGTTGTTAGATTTCCAGTTCCGTGATTTTTGAAGTCAGTATGTGGCCGTACGGATTTTTAGAGTGAAAAACAGTCAGTATTTTGACGGTTAAAATTACGCTGTGTGAGCAAACAGAGTCGGAATTCGACGAAACCAGTTTCGTTGGGACCGTAATGTCAAACTATGGCAGTATGTCCAGTTTAGTGATTTTTGGGTATCGTGTGTGATCACAAAAAATTTTAGAAAGCAAAAAAAATATTAAAAATGAATATCTCACTAAATATCTTACAAAAATATCTAGCCTCCTATCTCTATAAATACCCAAACTAACACTTAAACCTAATTCACTTCAGCTCAAAACATAGGCCGCCACTTTCTTTCACAGGAAAACCAAAATCGAGAGAAGGAAAAATCAGAAGAAATAAATCAAAATTCCTATAAATTTTAAGGCATGTTTCTTTGGATTCGTGTGCTCGGATGCTTCAATCTCGTGTGTACTTTGTTGGTCTCAAACGTATGGCAGTTCGACGGGGTGCCTTCACAGTAGATCTAGGGCTTGGAAAAAAATCTGCTAACGCAAACATCGATCAGCGATTCGAAGAGTAGTACGTATGGGTGGCATGTAGGAGATTCGGTTGGAGTTTTTGTGTGTGAATTCGTCACAGAAGTTGACGCGCCTTCACTGTGAGGTGCGATGTTAGCCTGAGCGACGCAACTCCAGGTTGGAGTTCGAGCTGCGAGAACTGGGGTGAAGGAGGAAGAGGTTTCGAAGGAGAAGAAATTGGTATTTTCGGTTAGAGGATCGATGAAGAATGAGTGGAGGAGGGATTGGTATTTGGTCCTGAGGTTTAGTCGAAGAACTGGGGTACGAGTTTGAGTGTCCTGGAGGAAGAAGGAAATAAAAGGGGTGCGGTGGTTGGGCTTTAAGGGAGTGTTATTGGGCCGGGAGATTTAAGTTAAGGTCCATAGTTTTATATAATTCCATGTTTTATTTTAATATAGTGTATTAACTTTAACTAGTCGTATCTTCTACATACGATATCAGATTGACGAACCGTAAGTTGCTTTGGGACCGTATGGACGAGAGCTTCACAATAAAGCTGACTGGGAGTGGATTGAAGCTTGTTTGAATTTATGGTGAAATAAATTGTTTGATTCAAATCAAACAAACAGTTTATCGTTCTTTAACGATGAACTGCAAATGTGAGTAAATCTCACTAACTCTGAACAGTTTATCAATTCATGTTGTATTTTTAGAACTGTTAAATATTGGCTGATTGACTGTGTATTGATTGTTTGATTGAACTGCTAGTCAGTTAGTTGAATTTCTACATTGATTCTGTTTAACAGAATATATCATATGGAACTGAAAGTGATGTTGATTTTATTGTGTAACGTCTGTGGATGCAGGGAAACAGGTTGGAGGAATCCGACTGGATTTCTCAACATTTATTTTACTGTTTTTCGTATATTGTGATATATGATGCGATATATAATCTTTTGTCGATTATATGTGTTTGAACGATATTGGTCATCGTGATTTGATGTGTTAAATACCATAACGTATCGGAATGGTGAAAAAGGGAATTTTCAAAATGAATATTGAAAATAGATTATTTATAAAATCAAAGGATTTTATAAAAGAGATAATATTTATAACAATCAAAGGAGATTTTATAAAAAGGAAATATTTAGAAACTAAATAGAGTTATAAAAAGGAAATTTGTTTATAACCGAATAGGATGTTATAAAAAGGAAAACGTTATAAAAAGGAAAACGTTATAAAAAGGAAAATGTTACTAAAAGGGAAATCATTTGTAAAGTGAAGAACCGTTACTAAAAAGTAAATCTTTATAAATGAATAGTTTATTCGAAAAGGAGTTAATCGAATATTAGGTATTCGAATATTAGTTATTCGAATAGGGCTAAAGGAAAGGAATTATCGATTATTAGTTAATCGAAGGGAGTTATCGATTATTAGTAAATCGAAGGAGTTATCGATTATAGTTTAATCGAAAAGAGTTATCGATTTGTTTAATCGAAGCGAGTTATAGAATATTGGTTATTCGAAGGAGTTATCGAATTTAGTTATTCGATGGAGTTAATCGATTAGAGTTAAAATAAAGGAGTTAATCGAATATAGTTTATTCGAATAGAATAAATTGAGTTAATCGAATATTAGTGATTCGAATAAAGTAAAAGGAGTTATCGAATATTAATTATTCGAATAAGAGTTAAATAGAGTTATCGAATATTAGTTATTCGAATAGAGTTAAATGGAGTTAAAGGAATAAATCGAATATAGTTTATTCGAATGGAATTAAAAGAGTTAATCGAATTTGGTTTATTCGAATAGAGTTAAAGGGGTTATCAACTAGAGTTAAATCAAATAGAGTTAGTCCAATAGAGTTAATTGATAAGGGTTAATCGAATAGAGTAAATTGAATAGAGTTATCGAATATACCTTATTCGAAGGAAAGAATTATCGAATTGAGATGATTCGAAAGAGAGTTACGTAAGGAAGTTTGTTAAAGAATTAAAAGGTGAACTTTGTCTATTTCAAGGTTAGAAACGTTGTTCAGTTAAGGTCTGAGAGGAAGTATTACCCCAAGTTGATTGACTTCATTTTTAACTAAGGAATTGTTAAGGTTCGATAGTGAAGGTGGGTTAAAGGAATTTAGTTAATAAGCGTGATGGTTTGTTTAAAACATCTGTCTAAGTCCAATGAAGGAGTTTTGGAAATGCTTTCCAACTAAGAACCAGAAATGTTTTCTGATATAGAAAACAAGAAATGGAAATGTTTTCCAATGGTAATAACATATATTTTCTAAATTTAGAAAATAAGAAATGCTGAATATAGGGAAACAGGAGATAAGTAAATTGATGAAATAAGGAAAGTATGAATATATATATATGATTGATGATTGATTGATAGAATTTCCATCTGGAAATAATATCGTTGTTTGCACATGGGTTTTTCTTCGATATTTAAATCACGGACTATCGAAGTTCTGACCATTTGAACGTTGTTAATATGGAGAGACCGGTTGGATTATTTTCCAAAGAACCACTCTGTATTAGCATAAGCGTTGCGAATCATATATGCCAAAGATAATTGAAGATGGAGTAAAGTGAAAGGGCTGTTGTATAAATCTTAGATAACAGTGTCTAAGATGGATATACTGAATAATACCTTCGGTTCATCCTGTTCCTGGGTGACTTGTATGGATGGATGTCTGACAGAGTATTTCCAGACGATCACGTACATTGATTTCTCCAACCGTACCAAGAGTGGAAGCGGAGAAGAAAACTTCTTTTAGCTAACACATAATGTATTGTTGAGGACGTCAATCGGTGATCTGATGGATTTGACGATGTGGCATTCGAAGTGAATCTGATGTGATGATGAAGCGTAATGTCAAGCCCCATCAACCGGTAAATGACAGAAATCGGGCAAGCAGCACGGCTAAGTCGGTCGCTCTGAAGTAGGGTGTATAATCACCTGATCTAGAGTTTCATTTATTTCTAAAAATCTATTATTGATGTTGTCCCATTCAGGAAACGGTTGTTGATCCCAACCGTTGGTGATATACATTCGATACACTCAAGCGAAATGAGTGGTCGGTCATGTGTGGCCGGGTTGCAAGATGTTCTTGTTGAACCCAGTGTATTCCTTTCTAGAGGTACAATAGCAAAAGGTGGTTCCATACCTTGTCATAGTTGGAAATCCATTACCCAATACGTGCTTGCGGTTTTGATTGTATACTATATATGTAGAACGTGAGATGAAAGCGTTTCTGCTAGATGATTATTATATTATGGTTGATAGACATTATTATAATATCAAAAGATTTTTGATATAAAGATATTTTGGATTCTCATAAGGGAAAAACCCGTTTCGTTATACGAGGTGGTCTTATGAGATATCGTTTACTTGTTCAAACTGTTTTAAACTGTTTTACTCATACCAGTCCCATGACTGACCCGGAGTTTATTTTGTTGTTTTCCCTAAACTCTTGGGTGCCTAAATTTGTACGGGCAGTTAAGTAGTCGGGATTTACAGATATACTGGAAGAGCTTGGAGCAGGAGGCTTCAGGATTATATAGATATAGTTATTTCCGCTGTGTTGTAAGTGATGTACTTTGATAATGATGTATATTCAAGTACAGATGTATATTTCAAGTTATGTTATATATATTATATGTTATTCGTTCTGCTGTGAGGTTCGTGTTACTCTGATGTTTTGTTCTTCTTCTTCTTCTATTCTAAATTTCTATCTTATCTTTCCTCACCCTCTAATTTCGTTCATTAATGACCGGTATTTTTCGATGTTTGGTTAGTCGTCATTGAGTTTATGGAAATAACCAAAGTCGCTAAAAATCCGGGTCATTACAGTTGGTATCCGAGCTTAAGGTTAAGTGATTTACCTTGGCTCTGTGGCGTGACTCAGTAGAGATGGGGTTAGTTATATCCTAGATTGAGTTTGAGTGTATATATATGAGTGAACGTATTTGTTATTGATACAAAGTGGTTTTATATTATGGAGATTTATTGGTTGAGTTTTTTATGAGTTCTGGTCGATCAGTTTGATCCAATGTATCGGTAGGAGTTTATAAACACTCGATTACGATGGGTCGACACGATATATTTTGAAAAGAGGGTAAATTAAAATAAGTTTACCCAAGGTATATCTTGATATAAAGAAGATATATATATATCAAAATTATAATATAGTGGATATATTGGTTGTTGTTATAATCGAGTAAGATTATAAATAAAATGGTTATGTAAATAACCAATCAGAATTCATATAAGTGAAATACGTGAAATCAGGTGAGTTGAATCTGAAATTTTAAACCAGAAATTGAATTAAAACTCTGGAAAATTGGATAAGTGTTTGTAAATAGATTTGGATTAAAAATAAGGAAAATTTAAGATCCTGGGAGATTTTAAATTGTTTTACAAGCAGTATGAATTATATTTTGAAATGAATTTCAAAGTGGAAATGTTTAGAAATGGTTTTATAGTATTGAACTCACTTCGATCGCTGGAAAATAGATTCTGATGATGACAGCTGCATCATCAGTATTCATTTTTGAGTTGTAAGTGTCGAATTACTACCAGAGATACTGTTTTGAATTTGTTTTGGGAAGACAAGTTGTGTAGAAATTCAAATGGGATTTATAATATAGAATTTGATATATAGAATTTGAATAATAGAATTTGATATATAAATTTGAATAATAGAAGTGATATAAAATTTGAATAGAAATTGAATAGAATTAACTCAGTCGAAGAGGAATTAGTTAATCGAGTTTTGAATTTGAAGTTGAACTTTGAAAGGTGAATTGGATTTGTAAATGGATATTCGAAATCGAATATAGAACTTAGATTTGAAATTTGGATTCAAATTAGTTAATAAGCAAGTTAAAATATATTTGAACATGTCATGTTCAAATATAAAAGTGAAATAGACTAAAGAGTTAATTAACAAATTAATTAACGAATTGAGTTAAAATGATCAAGTACAGTTAAAATAGATTGGGCAGGTATAAATATACATGAGATAGGTATGGGTAAGGTATGAAGGTATATAAATAGAATGCTCGACGAAAAGGTATGTATTTAATTCATATATGAGATTTTATGCGCCATATCGGCTAGCCGCTTGGCTTTTTCTTTTTCTTTTGGATTGGTGAGGGCCATGGGAGGCTATTTGAAATATCCCGATGCTCCTGGTACAAAGGAGGTTATGGCGAATTTTTCCAGGAATTTAAGGAGTTAGAATATTTTTAAGATAATTTGATAGTTAGAATCAACATATCGATATATATAGAAGTCGATAAGGAAACGAACTTAGAAATAGAATAGTAAAATTAAAAAGGAAGACTAAGAATAAAATCCAGTAAGAATAGAAAGAGGAAGCATATACGTGTTTAAAAGTGAATAAGTAGTTGTATGGTATTGATTATTCGAGTAAGTAGTCATATCTGTTTTGACGTTATAAATGTTATTCAGTCAAGGTCTGAGAGGTAGTTATACCCTAACTTGATTGATTTCATTATTAACAAATAAATAGTAAGATTTCAGGCTCGAAGATCAATGTTGAATAAGAGTTAGTTGAATATAGTATTTGGGTTGTCGTAACGATGTTTTACACAACATCCGTTTTAACCCAAATAAGTGTAAGCTTGGAAATATAATAAAGAATATTTCCGAAGTATAGAAATAAACGAGATCGGAAAAGAGACAAGTAATTGGAATATTTTCCAATTATAAATAGCATATGTTTTCTAAAGTTTAGAAGATAAAGGAAGGCGATACTCGGAAATGTTTTCCAAATAACATAAAAGGCCAATATGGTTATTGAAAATATTTGGTTAACAAATATTGATAAAGAAATTGAGAAGTGATTTAACTAATGGAATATTAATTAAGGGCTCAGTGACATGTTCAAAAGGAAAATTTGATTTTTGAAAAGAGTAAACTGTTTAAAAACCCCAGGGGAAGACTGTTTGAATTAAAAACAAATTTAACAGAAATTTGTGAAAGAAAATTCGAATTAAAGTAAAGCCAGTAAAGTGGTAACTGAGGTTGAATTAGAATGATATCAAGACAAATTGGATTGTGAGATTCAAATTTGAAGTGTAATGGGATAATCAAGTTAAGAGTTGGGAATCGAGAAGAAACTCGAGTTGAAATGATATTTGGCTCGAATATAAGCGAATGGTTGTGTCGTGGATAAAATCAGATTGGAATTTGATTGGGATGACCCTTATATCTGCTGATTTTGATAACAGGTGGAAAGGATATAACGATATGCCGACAAAAGGTACAAGTTTATATTTCTATTGGATATAAGATTTATGAGCCGAATTGGCAAGTCGCTTGGCTGTTTGATTTTCTTTGGGTTGGAGATGGCCCAGAGAGGCAAGTTGGAGTTTGAGCTATTAACCAGTAAAAAGGAGGTGCTGGCAAAAAATTCAAAAAGTTAAGGTGTCAGAAAATTTTCAGGTTTTTTGAAAATTTTCGTTGATAAGAATTAATTAATAATTTAATTAAAATTAAATTGGTTCAGTTGAAACTGAAGTTAAGAAGTGAACAAATATGTTCTAACCATTCGATAGGGTCGTTCTCTACCTTAGCAATTTCGAGGATGAAATTATTTTAAGTGAGGAATATTGTAATGACCCGGATTTGCAGAGGTATTATAATAAATTTATTTAATTATATAAATAGTGATATAGTGAATTAAATGGTCATGGAATTAAATAATGGTGAATATTTAATTAAAATAATAAATTAAATAATATATATAATTCTGAAATAATCAGAATTGGCTGAAATGACGATATGGTGTGAACAGAATCATCTGTGATATTTAATTCAGCTTGGAATTGAATTTGAATAACGAATATATTATATAAACGACAATTTGAACATGGAATTATAATATAATTAAAATCGAGCTTGAACTGGCGCTGCAGTTCGTAAATTGGCGATTCGAACTTCAACTGAATGTACATGATTCGTTTTAAGCTGGATTTCTGTGAAACAAGAAACGTGTGGAGCTGGTGGAGTATATCTTTCTAGTGGAAGAGAAAAATCGGGATTTCGTCGGGTAGATTTTGATTTACGTCCAAATCAAATTCTAGAAAAGTCGCTATGGAATTCCTTTATAACTTATAAAGGAATAATTTATATTTTTAAAAGGGAATTTCAATATAAATCGAATATCGGGTTGACCCAGATTGAAATATCGAGTTAGGAATCAATATAGGATTTTTCTAAGCTGTATGGTATTCCACTGTGAATATATACAATAATATATATTTATTTATATTTAATTTAATTTAATTTAATTTAAATATATTTATATATTTAAATGGGTCATCCAGAGCTTTAAAAATAGCCAGTTTTGCAAACGGAGTCGGAATTCGACGAAACAAATTTTGTTGGATCCGCAATGTCTAATAGTTGTTAGATTTCCAGTTCCGTGATTTTTGAAGTCAGTATGTGGCCGTACGGATTTTTAGAGTGAAAAACAGTCAGTATTTTGACGCTGTGTGAGCAAACGGAGTCGGAATTCGACGAAACCAGTTTCGTTGGGACCGTAATGTCAAACTCTAGCAGTATGTCCAGTTTAGTGATTTTTGGGTATTAAAAATGAATATCTCACTAAATATCTTACAAAAATATCTAGCCTCCTATCTCTATAAATACCCAAACTAACACTTAAACCTAATTCACTTCAGCTCAAAACATAGGCCGCCACTTTCTTTCATAGGAAAACCAAAATCGAGAGAAGGAAAAATCAAAAGAAATAAATAAAAATTCTTATAAATTTTAAGGCATGTTTCTTTGGATTCGTGTGCTCGGATACTTCAATCTCGTGTGTACTTTGTTGGTCTCAAACGTATGGCAGTTCGACGGGGTGCCTTCATAGTAGATCTAGGGCTTGGAAAAAAAATCTGCTAACGCAAACATCGATCAGCGATTCGAAGAGTAGTACGTATGGGTGGCATGTAGGAGGTTCGGTTGGAGTTTTTGTGTGTGAATTCGTCACAGAAGTTGACGCGCCTTCACTGTGAGGTGCGATGTTAGCCTGAGCGACGCAACTCCAGGTTGGAGTTCGAGCTGCGAGAACTGGGGTGAAGGAGGAAGAGGTTTCGAAGGAGAAGAAATTGGTATTTTCGGTTAGAGGATCGATGAAGAATGAGTGGAGGAGGGATTGGTATTTGGTCCTGAGGTTTAGTCGAAGAACTGGAGTACGGGTTTGAGTGTCCTGGAGGAAGAAGGAAATAAAAGGGGTGCGGTGGTTGGGCTTTAAGGGAGTGTTATTGGGCCGGGAGATTTAAGTTAAGGTCCATAGTTTTATATAATTCCATGTTTTATTTTAATATAGTGTATTAACTTTAACTAGTTGTATCTTCTACATACGATATCAGATTGACGAACCGTAAGTTGCTTTGGGACTGTATGGACGAGAGCTTCACAATAAAGCTAACTGGGAGAGGATTGAAGCTTGTTTGAATTTATGGCGAAATAAATTGTTTGATTCAAATCAAACAAACAGTTTATCGTTCTTTAACGATGAACTGCAAATGTGAGTAAATCTCACTAACTCTGAACAGTTTATCAATTCATGTTGTATTTTTAGAACTGTTAAATATTGGCTGATTGACTGTGTGTTAATTGTTTGATTGAACTGCTAGTCAGTTAGTTGAATTTCTATATTGATTCTGTTTAACAGAATATATCATATGGAACTGAAAGTGATGTTGATTTTATTGTGTGACATCTGTGGATGCAGGGAAACAGGTTGGAGGAATCCGACTGGATTTCTCAACATTTATTTTACTGTTTTTCGTATATTGTGATATATGATGCGATATAATCTGTTGTCGATTATATGTGTTTGAACGATATTGGTCATCGTGATTTGATGTGTTAAATACCATAACATACCGGAATGGTGAAAAAGGGAATTTTCAAAATGAATATTGAAAATAGATTATTTATAAAATCAAAGGATTTTATGAAAGAGATAATATTTATAACAATCAAAGGAGATTTTATAAAAAGGAAATATTTAGAAAATAAATAGAGTTATAAAAAGGAAATTTGTTTATAACTGAATAGGATGTTATAAAAAGGAAAACGTTATAAAAAGGAAAATGTTATAAAAAGGAAAACGTTACTAAAAGGGAAATCATTTGTAAAGTGAAGAACCGTTACTAAAAAGTAAATCTTTATAAATGAATAGTTTATTCGAAAAGTTGTTAATCGAATATAAGGTATTCGAATATTAGTTATTCGAATAGGGTTAAAGGAAAGGAATTATCGATTATTAGTTAATCGAAGGGAGTTATCGATTATTAGTAAATCGAAGGAGTTATCGATTATAGTTTAATCGAAAAGAGTTATCGATTTGTTTAGTCGAAGTGAGTTATAGAATATTGGTTATTCGAAGGAGTTATCGAATTTAGTTATTAGATGGAGTTAATCGATTAGAGTTAAAATAAAGGAGTTAATCGAATATAGTTTATTCGAATAGAATAAATTGAGTTAATCGAATATTAGTGATTCGAATAAAGTAAAAGGAGTTATCGAATATTAGTTATTCGAATAAGAGTTAAATAGAGTGATCGAATATTAGTTATTCGAATAGAGTTAAATGGAGTTAAAGGAATAAATCGAATATAGTTTATTCGAATGGAATTAAAAGAGTTAATAGAATTTGGTTTATTCAAATAGAGTTAAAGGGGTTATCAACTAGAGTTGAATCAAATAGAGTTAATCCAATAGCGTTAGTCCAATAGAGTTAATTGATAAGGGTTAATCGAATAGAGTAAATTGAATAGACTTATCGAATATACCTTATTCGAAGGAAAGAATTATCGAATAGAGATGATTCGAAAGAGAGTTACGTAAGGATGTTTGTTAAACAATTAAAAGGTGAACTTTGTCTATTTCAAGGTTAGAAACGTTGTTCAGTTAAGGTCTAACAGGTAGTATTACCCCAAGTTGACTGACTTCATTTTTAACTAAGGAATGGTTAAGGTTCGATAGTGAAGGTGGGTTAAAGGAATTTAGTTAATAAGCGTGATGGTTTGTTTAAAACATCTGTCTAAGTCCAATGAAGGAGTTTTGGAAATGCTTTCCAACTAAGAACCAGAAATGTTTTCTGATATAGAAAACAAGAAATGGAAATGTTTTCCAATGGTAATAACATATATTTTCTAAATTTAGAAAATAAGAAATGCTGAATATAGGGAAACAGGAGATAAGTAAATTAATGAAATAAGGAAAATATGAATATATATATATATATATAGATATATATATGATTGATGATTGATTGATAGAATTTCCATCTGGAAATAATATCATTGTTTGAACACGTGTTTTTCTTCGATAGTTAAATCACGGACTATCGAAGTTTTGACCATTTGAACGTTGTTAATATGGAGAGACCGGTTGGATTATTTTCCAAAGAACCACTCTGTATTGGCATAAGCGTTGCGAATCATATATGCCAAAGATAATTGAAGATGGAGTAAAGTGAAAGGGATGTTGTATTAATCTTAGATAACAGTGTCTAAGATGGATATACTGAATAGTACCTTCGGTTCATCCTGTTCCTGGGTGACTTGTATGGATGGATGTCTGACAGAGTATTTCCAGACGATCACGTACATTGATTTCTCCAACCGTACCAAGAGTGGAAGCGGAGAAGGAAACTTCTTTTAGCTAGCACATAATTTATTATTGAGGACGTCAATCGGTGATCTGATGGATTTGACGATGTGGCATTCGAAGTGAATCTGATGTGATGATGAAGCGTAACCTCAAGCCTCATCAACCGGTAAATGACAGAAATCGGGCAGGCAACATGGCTAAGTCGTTCGCTCCGAAGTAGGGTGTATAATCACCTGATCTAGAGTTTCGTTTATTTCTAAAAATCTATTGTTGATGTTGTCCCATTCGGGAAACGGTTGCTGATCCCAACCGTTGGTGATATACATTCGATACACTCAAGCGCATTGAGTGGTCGGTCATGTGTGGCCAGGTTGCAAGATGTTCTTGTTGAACCCAGTGTATTCCTTTCTAGAGGTACACTAGCGAAAGGTGGTTCTATACGTTGTCATAGTTGGAAATCCATTACCCAATACGTGCTTGTGGTTTTGATTGTATACTATATATGTAGAACGTGAGATGAAAGCGTTTCTGCTAGATGATTATTATATTGTGGTTGATAGACATTATTATGATATCAAAAGGTTTTTGACATAAAGATATTTTGGATTCTCATAAGGGGAAAACCCGTTCCGTTATACGGCGTGGTCTTATGAGATATCGTTTACTTGTTCAAACTGTTTTAAACTGTTTTACTCATACCAGTCCCATGACTGACCCGGAGTTTATTTTGTTGTTTTCCCTAAACTCTTGGGTGCCTAAATTTGTACGGGCAGTCAAGTAGTCGGGATTTACATATATACTGGAAGAGCTTGGAGCAGGAGGCTTCAGGATTATATAGCTATAGTTATTTCCGCTGTGTTGTAAGTGATGTACTTTGATAATGATGTATATTCAAGTACAGATGTATATTTCAAGTTATGTTATATATATTATATGTTATTTGTTCCACTGTGAGGTTCGTGTTACTCTGATGTTGTGTTCTTCTTCTTCTTCTATTCTAAGTTTCTATCTTATCTTTCCTCACCCTCTAATTTCTTTCATTATTGACTGGTATTTTTCGATGTTTGGTTAGTCGTCATTGAGTTTATGGCGATAACCAAAGTCGCTAAAAATCCGGGTCATTACACACATATATATAAGTAGCGGAAAATGAACATACTTTTTATTTCATAAATACGTGTTCATACAAAACATTTCCATAACTGTCACATAATAACTCCCAAAAACATTACATCATCATTTCTGTCTTGGTTATTAAATAAAGAAGCATAAAACATAATTAAAACTGCATAAATCCCCATGATTGTGTCCAACAGCCATAGCCACAGCAAGAGAGTCCAAACCGTACATCTACTATCTTGAAGCTTGCAAAGAGTCTGACTAAGCTGAGTTGTTTCCTCCCTGTGGACCTAGGGGGGAACAGAAGAAAAGAAGACGAAAGAAAATAGGGTCAGACATAAAGCCTGGCAAGTCTAGTGACTCTTCAGTATGAGAATAAAAATAAGGGCATGATAAGTATAAACTGGAAATAGGAGAGTGTCATAAACTAAGACAAAGCAATTTGAATCGAATATACTATCGCACCCCATACTATATCTCTGCACCTACTTGTATTATCTTAATTGTCACCCCATGCTGGAGGTAAAGTGATCCCCTTTTCTAAAGATCGGCTCCTACTCGCATAATCATCTGTGTCTTACGGCCCCCAAAGATTGTAGATACCTATGCTGGCCCCACCATGCGACCCGACACAAAACTAGAGATGCATAGGTTATACTACTGGTGCCCCCAGAGCCCTGTTTCTCTGCTCCGAAGTGTGTGCACGCCCGCACTCCGTTAGAACCCACACTGTTGCACCCACCGCCGTTGCTTTTGACTGCTTACAATCAGCCCAGTAACCGTGCCCCACCCTGCCTAGTTTCAGGGTACCATGATACCTAATTGGGTTACTGCTGAAATGGGACCCCGTTACTAGGGTTTTCTAGTCAAACATGTTAAGTGGTTAAGTGTCTGTATTTACCTAACCCCGCCCATCAGTTTAATTAACATGTTGAATTGGTTAAGTGTTTTTAGTTAACTTAACCCTACCATCCTGACTTGTTTGTCCTTAGCTTTTTAAAGCACTGACCACTCACATTAGACAAATATTGTTACGGTTACTGGATGTGCCAGCCGGTTCCGGGCAGATTTACATCGTAACTCAGTCTAACCTCGGGTCTTTATTGGGCTCAATGCTTAACCACCCACATTGGATAGGTATTGTTGTGACTACTGGACAGCCGGGCGGGTCCGGGCAAGTTTACATCACAACTCAATCCAACCTCGTGTTAAGCATACTAGTATTTTCTAGATTTACATATTTGTCTTTATCACTTAATATATGTAAATTTTTCAACAATTAAATGTTATGGCCCACATTCCAAGTTTAACATTTTCGGTATAAGAATTTATATCGTTTAAATGCCACCAATTTTGGCATGTGACAAACATGCCAATTTCATATATTTTTATGTCAAGTTTTCTAATATTCCCAACGTTACCCCGTTTAAACATTAGGCTAACAATCTTAGCCTAATTTTCGTTCGCATAGTTTTTAACATATAATATTAGGCTAAAAACTTAGCCTAATTTAGCGCATACAAATTGGCATAAGGGAATTCATAATCATAAACATGACATAGGTGTAAACTTGGCATTGGCAAAGTCAATATGAACATCATAGGTGTGAACTTGCAAAATAGTCAACATGAATGTGAACTTGCAACATAGCCTAAATCAACGTATATGTGAACTTGCATTGAAATATGTATTTATCCAAATAGGTGTCACATAATTTAGCATATGATTTAGATAACATAAGTCTAAACTTGTTTTTGGATCTAGGAATAACATCGAACATCACTAGCATATGACAAGAATATGGCATTTTCATAAATATGTATAACTTTATGACAAGGGTGTGAACTAGATCCAATCGCATATCTAATTACAACATGAAACATGTACTAAAGTGGATCTTGACATGGATCCAATTAGGAACTTGCAACTTTTGTATAAACATAGGGACATGTATATGAACATAACCATTTAGGCATAAAGGTTCTAGCATAAAGTATATACATGGGGTTCTAATCACATAAACATGAACTATACAACTTGCTTGTGATGTTGCTGTCATTCTAAAAGTACAATAGGATCAACATCAATCTTAATTATACCACAAACATCCAAATTTCATTCGCAACACAATCATTTCAATACATAGATATGAATTAACATCGTCGTTACATAATAGCACAATTCCACTTCCAATTTACATCGAATCAAGTCTTAGTTTTATTCTCATCGGAAAAATCACTATACTTACAACGAATGATGAACTTGGATTCTGGATTCTGAATTCTGAACTTGATATGATTTCCATTGGGTAGACTAACTTTGTTTTGATTCGTGTTTTGCTTTAGTATTGGCTTGTCTCTAAGCTTTCTAACTGATGGCCACTCCTAGTTTCTTTCCAGCAGCATGACGGCCTTAGTTCTATATTATTTGTATGAATTTAGGTTTAGACTTGAGTTGTATTTATAGAATTTTAAACTGATTAGAGCCGTCGATGAAGCTAGAGTGAATCCAGACCATCCATCTCAAGAGAAGCCAATCAGAAAGCGACATGTTAGCCCTAGTGACTCAGCCAAGCCTCAGAAATCGACCAGAACCCGACCAGGCCAGCCAGGGCCTGACCAAGCCAGTTTTCTAGCCTGGGCGCACTTGGCAGGTGCGCCAGTGCAAATTTGTACTGGCGCACTTCCCAAGTGCGCCAGTGCAATTTTGTTCTGGCGCACTTCCCAAGTGCGCCAGTGCATTCTGACCTGTTTCTGGTTTTTCTGCCCAACTTTGTTCGTCCATATCTTCTTCATATGTTATCCGTTTTATGCAAACTCGGACTCTATCTCAAGCAAAATTCCGAGACGAACGCAATGGCGTAACCCATTTTCCTTAATTCCATCATTTAGAATTAATTATACTTTAATTTGTTAAGTTACAGTTAACAGAAAATTCGGGGTGTTACAGGGGAAAATATGGGTTTTGGGTATGTTTGATCCGTTTTGACATATCAAATTGTTGTTTTGGTGTTTTTGGTTGATTCTCTATGTTGCTATGACTGTATGGTATGCTTTGTGATTGATTAGAAAAGTTAGAATGGTCGAAAACGCCGTCGTATGGCGTAAAACAGTCACTGGAAAAGTTGTAGGAAATGTGTAGGGTTTCAGATCGAATTATAGGGCTCGGATGGGATCAGTGGACCGGGCAAGGGGAATACGAACTGGATCGAAACTTATCACTAGCGGAACCTTGGCAAGAAGGAAGGCTACTTGCAAAGAGTTGGAGTTGGGTTGGGGATTGGATCGGAGCTAAGCATGGGATCAGATCGGAGGGGAGGAACTAGAGCAACGAATGGAGATGACCAAACTGACTCGGATAGAGTGCGACAACCGAGCCGACCTGGAGGGTATTGACCAAACCGACCCGGATGGAGTGCCACAACCGAACCGACTTGGAGGGTGTTGACCGAACCGAACCGATTGGATGACCAGGAGCTAAAGCATGTCGAACCGAACCAAGGGTAGGCTACCAAATCGAACCGGATGTATGCTGCTACTTCTACGCGATGACTCTTCTGAAGACCAACTCCAATTAGACCAAAACCTGAGATGCAAAGGAAGTCCAGATGGGAGGTTATTACTCAGGATCTAAATGGGATCAACGAGTTGACTTCGTGATTGGACTTTATTGTGGGACGTGTGCAAAGGGGTTATCGACGTCTATAGCTTCGATCCACCACTGAGAGACGGATATTGGCTACGGATCAGTGCAGTGTAGTCATCATGGCTTCATGGGGGCAGAGTGATCGTAGCAAGGCTATGAGCCAGTGCAGTGGAGTTGTTATGACTCCATAGGGCAGAGTGGACATAGCAAAGGATTAGTGGTTATGGATCAGTGCAGTGGAGTCACTGTGACTCCATGGGGCAGAGTGATCGTAGCAAAGGATTTGGGTGGTCAAAGCGGTGGATATCGTATGCTTTACGCACCGAGTGAGAGATGTGAGGATGGTTGTTATGCTTGATTGTTTGACCTCACTATGATGTGCACACCCCCTCCCCAGTATCTTTACACCATATGTTAGTGTCACCTTAGAGTATTGTACATCTTGTTGTGCTAACTCTTTGGTTGCAGGTTCAGGTATGGTTTAATATACCTGTTATTGTTCTGTTTTGTTGCTTATCTCTCATACCATACTTTTGTCTGACCTAGAGTTTTATGTCTCTTCTTATTACTCTGGGTGCTCTTAAACGGGTAGACTGGAGACAGGTCGGGTGATTATGCATGGGTAGCTATGCTGAATACGAGCAGGAGGCTTCCACATATGATATATATATATATATATATTCTCCTTGTGTCGCTGTTGGTCACTACTTTGGGCATTAGTTGTGTACCTTTCTTATTTTTCTTTAGAGACAGTTTGAAAAGTTGTAATAATGATGATGTGGAACATAAGCTGTATTTTGGATTTTCGATGTTATGATGGTTTAGTTTTCAGCTTATGCACTGTCTCGCCTGTTTTATGTCAAGTATGTTATTATTATATTTAAATCCATGCACTGTGAGACATTCTACAGGTTCCTTGCTAGTTCAAATTCCCTTCTTTTCCTTTCTTTGGCGATCGTCCCATGCTGGTTGGACATCGGCACAGCGCACTTTCATTGGAAATGTTGGCTGGTGAGGGGCGGGCCGTCACATTTGGTATCAGAGCTCTAGGTTGTGTAGTTAACCTAGGGAAGACACTAGAGAGAGATAGTACGTATATGAAAGCGTGTATTTTTAATATTTTGGTTTTCAAAAGCTATATATATATACTATTAGTATATTTAAGGATGAAGTCGCATTGTACTGGCAACACTGAAGAGATGGTTAATCGTTTTCTCCTTACAGATTGAATGATGAGCCGATATACTAGGGGTACTGGTAGAGGAGTTAATAATGGGAATGCTCCTGATATGAGGACAATGTTCACTGACCTCATGAGAGAGATGCTTAGGGATGTTCAGAGGGCAGCTCCTAATGCAGCAAATGGTGGTGGTGCAGCGGTGCAGGCACCTAGGGCCGATTTCGCCAAGCTATGCAAGGATTACACTAGTCTTGGTGGGAAGCCGTTCCACGGAACGGAATCGGCTACAGAAGTTCAGGATTGGCTTGATAGTTGTGAGCGCATCTTCGAAGATTTGGGTATCGAGGATGCGACGAAGAGAAAGCTAGCATCCCGTCAGCTGCAAGGACGGGCGATGAATTGGTGGAATGCTATTAAGGCAGCTACTCCAGAGGATCAAGTTACATGGGATTGGTTTAAGGCCCGATTCAGTGAAAAGTTTATCCCAGCTGCTCAAAAGTCAGAGTTGTTTAGGAAGTTCTTGGAGCTTAAGCAGAATGGTAGGGCAGTCTCGGAGTATATTGCTGAGTTCGATACTTTATCGAAGTATGGATTATCTCTTATCGACACTTCCGAGAAGAAGAATGAGAAGTTCATAACAGGCTTAGATCAGTACTTGGGGGAAAGACTTATAAACCATATCAATGAGACGTTCGAATCGATTGTGGGGAAAGCTTTGAGATCAGAGAGCCTATACCCTAAGTCGAAAACTGAGGTTACATCTGCAGAGGAGCCAAAACCGCAAGCAAGCAGTGGGGGCAAGAATGGTTCTCAGATTAAGAGAAAGTAGAATCGGACCAAGGATGGCCAGAAGAAAAAGAATAAAAAAGATGTTGAGTGCTTTAGCTGTGGCAAGAAGGGCCATTATGCTAAAGATTGTCGAGCAAAGCCTGTGGACAGGAAGTGCTTCAACTGCGGCCAAGTGGGACATCGCAAGGATAAGTGTCCGCAACCCCCTAAAGAAAAGCAGATTGTGAAAGCATATGCTATCAATGTTGTTCCTTCTTCGTCGAATGCCCCGACTACGATGGAGAAAGGAAAGAATGTCGCCATTCAAGGTATGCTTTCTGTTTATGATGTTCATGTTTGAGTATTGTTTGATACCGGAGCTTGCCGTTCCTTCATATCTAGTGACCTAGTAGATAGGTTGGGATTGGAACCCGAGATAGTCGATATACCTTTAGCGGTGACGAACCCGATTGGTGGTTCAACTAGCCTTAGCATGATTTATCGTAATGTGGTCTTATCGAGTCATGGATGTATGTTTTCTTGTGATTGCTTTGTTTTGGGCTTTACTGGGTTTGGCATTATTTTGGGAGTCGATTGACTCCAAAGATACGGGGTGGTGGTAGACTGTGAGGGATATTTAGTGACAGTTAGAGCGGATGATGGGCAGAGGGTAATGTTTGGTGGTCTACCTAGTAATGGGGTAATGGTTAGTTTTCTAAATTCCCTCGACATCCCGCATGATGAGTTGTCAGATGTGCCCGTGGCTGGCCAGTATCCGGACGTCTTCGAGGAAGTGACCGGACTTCCACCACACCGAGAGATTGAGTTTCAGACTGATTTAGTGAAAGATGCCAGACCTATAGTGATGCCACTTCGTCGTATGGCGCCAAAGGAGCAGCGAGAGCTCGGGGTGCAAGTAAGCGATCTTTTGAAGAAGGGATTTATTAGGAGAAGTGTTTCTGAGTGGGGAGCACCAGTTGTGTTTGCTACCAAGGCAGATGGTTCCCTTCGATTGTGTGTAGACTACCGCGAATTGAATAAGGTGACGAGGAAGAATAAGTAGCCTCTACCGTGGATAGATGATTTTTTTGATCAGTTGAGTGGCGCGAGAGTGTTCTCCCTGTTGGATCTCGTGACAGGTTTCCATTAGCTTAGGGTGGAAGCCGAGAGTATAGCTGAAACGGCCTTTCGGACGCCGTCTGGATTCTATGAGTGGTTGGTCATGCCATTCAGGCTGACCAATGCACCAGCATATTTTGTGGATCTTATGAATAGGGTATTCCGAGATCAATTGAATAAATTTGTTCTTATGTTCGTAGACGATATCTTGGTTTATTCGAGGACAGAAGGAGAACACGAGGAACATTTGAGGATAGTGATGGAGGTGTTGAGAAAACACCAACTGAAAGCAAAGTTCTCTAAGTGTCACTTCTGGAGGAGGGAAGTGAGATTCTTGGGCCATGTTGTTTCAGAGAATGGTATTGCCGTGGACCTTGCAAAGGTGGCTACGGTATAAGGTTGGTCTATGCCCAAGAATGCAACAGACGTAAGAAGTTTATTCGGGTTGGCTGGATATTATCGTAAGTATATCCAAGACTTCTCCAAGATAGAAGCACCGTTGACTCAGTTGACCAAGAAGAATCAAGCTTTCATCTGGGACGAAAAGTGCGAGAATGCATTCAAGATTCAAAAGGAAAAGTTGACATGTGCACCAGTGTTAGTCATTCCTAAAGGGAATGAAGAGATGACGGTATACACAGATGCCTGTGGTATTGGACTAGGTGTTGTATTGATGCAAGGAGGTAGGGTTGTAGCTTATGCTAGTTGGCAACTAAAACCGCATGAGAAAAGATATCCTACCCATGATTTGGAATTGGCAGTGATCGTGTTTGCATTGAAGATGTGGAGACATTATCTCTTGGGAGAAAGATTCTAGATGTTTACTGATCATAAATTGTTAAAGTATCTTTTCTCTCAGAAGGATCTAAATCTACGACAGCAAAGAAGGTTAGAATTCTTGGCTTCCTACGATTTCGATATCGCGTATACACCAGGAAAGGGCAATGTCGTAGCTGATGCATTGAGTAGGATACATGCCAGTTGAGGGGTTATGTTTCTAGAATGGAAGCAACTGGAGTACATCACTGGGTATGATTTCGGACCAAAGTGCGAATTGGAACCAGAAGTATTAGCAAGTTTGACGATCAGACCCACTTTGATTAAGCGGATTGGTTCCATTCAGAGGGACGATCCTAACCTATTGGAAATCATCTCCAAGTTAGATATGGGTATCGACGAGGAGATGAACAAGTATGGGCTTGATTGAGATGGATGGCTTAGAAAGAATGGAAGACTAGTTGTGCCCAATGTCAATGGATTGAGAGATGAAGTGCTTAGAGAATGTCATCACTCGAAACTGACCATACATCCCGGTGGTAACAAAATGTGTCGAGATATGAGGCAGACCTACTACTGGGAAGGGATGAAAAGAGTTGTTGGGAAGTTTATATCCAAATGCATGAACTGTCAGCTAGTTAAAGCCGAGCAAAAGAAGCCTAGTGGTTTGTTGCAACCATTAGAAATTCTAGAATGGAAATGGGAACAAGTCTCAATGGATTTCATTGATGGGTTACCAAGAACTAGATCGGGCCATGATAGCATTTGGGTGATTGTGGACTGATTGACTAAGAGTGCAAGGTTTATACCCATCAAGTCGAATAGAACGACAGCTAAGTTAGAGGAACTATATATGAAGTGGGTAGTGGGATTTCATGGAGCACCTAAAAGCGTTGTGAGTGACCGAGACCCGTTGTTCACTAGTGGATTTTGGAAGAGCTTACAAGTGGCGTTAGGATCAGAATTACATCTCAGTACCGCGTATCATCCTCAAACCGAAGGTCAAACAGAGAGGGTGAATCTAGTATTAGAAGATCCCTCGAGAGCTTGCATATTGGATTTTGGTGGATCATGGGATCACCATTTGCATCTAGTTGAGTTTGCATATAATAATAGTTATCAATCCAGTATTGGTATGGCTCCATATGAAGCTTTGTATGGAAGACCGTGCAACTCACCGTCATGCTGGTTAGAAACCGGTGAGAAATTTGTGCTTGGGCCAGATGTGATAAGAGAAACCTCAGATAAGATCAAAGTTATCCGACAACGAATGAAGGTTGTCCAAGATAGGCAGAAGAGTTTTGCTGATAAGAGGAGGAGAGATTTAAAATTCTCCATTGGTGACTTGGTGTTTGTCAAGATTTCTCTGTTAAAAAGCGTGATACGATTTGGTAAGAGAGGCAAGTTAAGACCAAGATTTGTTGGTCCATTCCCAATCCTCGAGCAAGTTGGGAATTTGGCATATAAAGTTGAATTACCAGAGAAGATGGCAAGATTTCATAACGTATTTCATGTTTCCCAGTTAAGGAAATTCGTGCACGACCCCGATATGACTCTTTCACCTGATCAGTTGGATGATATCGAAGTAGAACCCGAGGCGGTTGTGAATCGGAAGCCGATTCGTATTGTTGAGCACGATACGAAGCAACTTCGAAGGAAAGCGGTGGATCTAGTCAAAGTTCAGTTGGGCGAGAATGAGAATGACTGTACTTGGGAGACAAAGGAGAGCATTAGGAAGACGTATCCAGAACTCTTTGTCTGGTAAGATTTTAATTGCAATTAAGTTTTTTCCGCATGCTAGGATAGACTTATTTGTCGTTTTGTATGTTTGATTGTTGTGAATGGATGGTACGCATGCGGGATCCTTTACTTGTTTCTTAGTTAAGGAATTTCGGAAGCGAAATTTCTTAAGGGGGAAGAATGCAACGACCCACATTCTACGCATCAAAGGATGGTAGAATATTTATTTCTTTCACATACGAAGTCGTATAGCCATGTAACTTTGGGATAAGACTATTGGGGTCATTTCCCATGTTCATGATTTTTGCCGATTTTTAAATGACCGTTTTGCCCTTAGCTGATCTTGTTTCGGCCATAACTTTTGATTGGTAAAGAGTTTTGATCTGAAACCACTTCCATTAGATTTGGATGATGGTTTACCTTTCCGTAGAGTGGTCACATTAGCCAAACGGACTCACCGTTTGGGAGATATGGCTGAAACAAGGTTCAGAAGGTGAAAACCAACTTAACCAGGTCTAATTAGGGTGATTAGAAAGAGGGCCCATAACCCATTTTGGGATTAGGGTTACTGGAGGGCTGAGATGAGTTAGTAAATCAGTTTTTATTTCATTTCCTAGCCGCCACTTACAAACTTTGAACCCTAGCAATGGCCTCCACTGGCTAAAACACCCCAAATCACCTTCTAATCGCTAATTAAACCAAATCTACATCAAATCAAAGCGGATTAGCGCAAAAATCAAGGTAGAGCTGCTGGAGTGTATTGGAATCCGAACCATTTTGTCCAAAAGTTTCAGATCTGAGTTTATTTGTGGCTAAGGTGAGTGATTAGCATTGTTTTTACACTAATTACAGTTAATTAGGGTGATTAGTGTTAATTAACTAAATTATGCATGTTAAAAATCTGGAAAAATGTTTAGAAAATCCAAATATTATTTTAGGGCTCTGATAGAAATTTGGTTTAATTTGGTTAAGTTTTCTAATGTTATCATTAGATTTGCTTAAACATGCTTAAGGGGAAATATGGGTTTTGGGTATGTTTGATCCGTTTTGACATATCAAATTGTTATTTTGGTACTTATGGTTGATTCTCTGTGTTGCTATGACTGTATGGTATGCTTTGTGATTGATTAGAAAAGTTAGAATAGTCGAAAACGCCGTCGTATGGCGTAAAACAGTCGCTGGAAAAGTTGCAGGAAATGTGCAGGGTTTCGGATCAGATCGGATTATAGGGCTTGGATCGGATCGGTGGACAGGGCAAGGGGAATACGAACCGGATCGGAACTTGGCACTAGCGGAGCCTTGGAAAGAAGGAAGCCCACTTGCAAAGAGTTCGAGTTGGGTTGGGGATCAGATCGGAGCTGAGCATGGGATCGAATCGGAGGAGAGGAACTGGAGCAACGGATGGAGATGACCAAACCGATATGGATGGAGTGCCACAACCGAACCGACCTGGAGGGTGTTGACCAAACAGACCCGGATGGAGTGCCACAACCGAACCGACCTGGAAGGTGTTGACCGAAACGAACCGAATGGATGACCAGGAGCTGAAGCATGTCGAACCAAACCAAGGGAAAGCCACCAAACCGAACTGGATGTATGCTACTACTTCTACGCGATGACTCTTCTGAAGACCAACTCCAATTCGACCAAAACCCGAGATGCAAAGGAAGTCCAAATGGGAGGTGATTACATAGGATCCAAATGGGATCAACGAGTTGACTTCATGATTGGACTTTACTGTGGGACGTGTGCAAAGGGGTTATCGACGTTTATAGCTTTGATTCACCACTGAGAGATAGATATTGGCTACGAATCAGTGCAGTGTAGTCATCATGGCTTCATGGGGCAGAGTGATCGTAGCAAGGCTATGAGCCAGTGCAGTGGAGTTGTTATGACTCCATGGGGCAGAGTGGACATAGCAAAGGACTAGTGGCTATGGATCAGTGCAGTGGAGTCACTATGACTCCATGGGGGCAGAGTGATCATAGCAAAGGATTTGGGTGGTCAAAGCGGTGGATATCGTATGCTTTACGCATCGAGTGAGAGATGTGTGGATGGTTGTTATGCTTGATTGTTTGACATCACTATGATGTGCACACCCCCTCCCCAGTATCTTTACACCATATATTAGTGTCACCTTAGAGTATTGTATCTTGTTGTGCTACTCTTTGGTTGCAAGTCCAGGTTCAGGTATGGTTTAGTATACCTGTTATTGTTCTGTTTTGCTGCTTATTGCTCATAGCAGACTTTTGTCTGACCCAAAGTTTTATGTCTCTTCTTATTAATCTGGTTGCTCTTAAACGGGCAGATTAGAGACATGTAAGGTGATTATGCACGGGTAGCTGTGCCGGAGACGAGCAGGAGGCTTCCACGTATGATATATATATATATATATATATATATATATATATATATATATATATTCTCCTTGTGTCGCTGCTGGTCACTACTTTGGGCATTAGTAGTGTACCTTTCTTATTTTGCTTTAGAGACAGTTTGAAAAGTTGTAATAATGATGATGTGGAACATAAGCTGTATTTTCGATTTTCCGCTGTTATGATGATTTAGTTTTCAGCTTATGCACTGTCTCGCCTGTTTTATGTCAAGTATGTTATTATTATATTTTATTATATATGCTGTGAGACATTCTACAGGTTCCTTGCTAGTTCAAATTCCCTTCTTTTCCTTTCTTTAGCGACCGTCCCTTGCTGGTTGGGCATCGACACAGCGCACTTTCATTGGAAATGTAGGTTGGTGTAGGGCGGGTCGTCACAGTTACGGCCGTGGAAGGTAGAGACAAAATATATAAAGAAACAAAAAATAAATGCATTGATTTTTGGTGTTAGTGTTTTCTACGTTTTAGGGTTTGATATTTGGGCTAGATGGTTTGGTTGAAGCAAGAGGAGAAGTAGGTTTTGTGATTTTGGGTTAGAGAAAGAACGACTTTATATATATATATATATATATATATGTGTGTGTGTGTGTGTGTGTGTGTGTGTGTGTGTGTTTTCTTTCTATTTTGAGATCTAGATCAAGAATTAGAAGAAAGAGAGAGCAGAGAACAATGTGTGAAAAAGAATATGAGGAGAGGAAAGAAGGAATGATGCATATTTATCTCTGAAAAGTCTCTACAAAATTTAGACAACATTACACAGAAATAAATGTGGCTGACTCAGCCTGAGGTAACAATATTTATTTCTTGTTTAAAATTCAAAAGCAAATCACAGAGGAAAAGAGAATAAACGGAAAAAAAATGAATGCACGATTTATTGTCTGATGCTGACCATTAAAAAGTTGTTTGATTTTTCAAATTTCTAAACACAAAAAATTAAAATTTCAGAATATCAGGAACCTATTCAATGGACGGGCAAGAGTACTTGGCAGAGAAAAATTGCTAGAAATATGCAAAGATCATGTTAACAGTTTTGCATATTTTTACAAAAAAATCATAAATTCAAAGCAATAAAAGTCAAAATTTTATGAAATGAAAAATGACGTCATTTTTAGAAAAAGTCTAGTATTTAAAAAAAAAGCCAAATTTCAACAAAATTTTATAATTTTCTGAGTTCCAAAAATTGTTGAATTTTCTAAGAAAAAATTCTTTGTATTGTTCAATCAGACATATTTCAAGTATCAAATTTCGTTAAATGTAAACTTTAAAATTAAAATTTTAACTTATAACTCAATTAAACATAATTTAAAGTTTGAAATTTTTTGAGTGGTTACAAGTTATATTTGTACACGATACCCAACACGAAAAAAAAATGAAAGTCATATAATGGTATTCTCAACAAACTTACATCAACAATATAATTTTCTGAACTTACGAATCTGACTGCAACATTATTATCCAAAATTACCGATTTATGCCTATTAACAGTAATTATATGTATATATTTATATTACTTGACAATGTTTTATCCTGTTTCTTCACTATCCTATTCCTATTGGACTTTGTTTGCTATGCGGCCCGAAAAAACTGAATGTCGGACTGTGCGAATTTTAATCAGTTAGCTGAAATTCAGGAAAAGAAATTTTTGTTGTGGCTGAGATTCTTTCCGCACATATTCAAGCTTAGTTAGGTAGCGTTTGGTTTAAAAATTATTTTGTGTTTTCGGTTTTCAATTAATATGTCAAAAGTGAGAACAGTGGAGTAATGACGAAGAGGATTAAAAAAAGTCGGAGGGGACCACGGAGGGATGAATGAGTAATGTAAGAATGGATTATGTCTCATGCTCATCTTATTTCTCAAAACATGAAAATGAAAAGAAAAAAAAATCGTTTTCTATTTTGTATATTAACTTTGCTTTCTAAATTGATCGTTTTCAGCATAATACATACTAAAAATCGTTTTCGAAATTGTTGCAGTGATTGAGATTCTTTCCGCACTTATTCGGGCTTACTTAGCTTCGGGCCTTTTAGCAGTTTATACCGGACACATCCTTTGCTATCAATATGCATTTTGGTAGTCATTTAAAAAACAACGCAAGGATAACATCCAAGGGTACAAATTACTGGCTACTGCCACTAGGGCTGTTATGGTAATGGTAACCGTTACCGATACGAGAAAATTGTTATCATACCGATACTATTGGTAAGTCAAAAATGAATACCAATAATCTACCGTTACCGCTGGTAAAATGTTCATTGAGATACCGATAAACTAGTAAACCGCTGACTGATAATGGTAAATTTACCAATACATAAAGTTATTAAAACATTAACACATTAAAATTTTGATAATGATAAAAAGTTATTTTTTTTTACTAATTCTAACACCATTAATGTTTATATAAATATTTAAACTTATTTTAATTGGCATATGAAATTTACTTTGCTTATCACAAGATATTTACAATAACATGAAATAATAATTTTGTTAATCTTAAACTTTGAAGTTAATAAAGCTGAAAAGAATTATCTTTCTAAATAAATCATAAGCATCTGCATAAAATATGATAAACTTTCAAGAAAAATTAAGGTTGGAATTCGTTAAAGTAGTGAAAAAACAAAATAAAACTGGTAAAACTGATATTGACATTTCTTTACCGTTATTTTACCATTATTAATAATGGTAAAACTTACCGTTACCATACCGATAACACTGACATACCGATGCAGCTCGATATTGGTAACAATGGTTTGGTATTGGTATGGTAATGGTAAATTTACTACCATGCTCTAAACACTGAAGCAATAACCACATAACTCCATTTATCAAAATTTTAACGTAGGTACAATTTTTTATTGACATGCTTTAGAAAACGTAAACAAACTACATGGATTAAAACAACATTAATAGTTTAATACTGCACTATTTTGTTTATATTGCAAGCGATGTGCCGAGTGCATTCTGCGCACGAAAAAACAATCAGTCAAACTCTTAAACGTAGGGAAGGTGTTATCCAAATATATCCCATCATTAGTTATACTGCCATATTGTGCCATTACCACTGTCAAATTTTGTTAGGGCACTCCCAACAATGGTAAAAAAGATTGAAATGGAGGAGATAGACACGAACTCACACCGCAGCATTGGAAGATAAAGCATGAGGGAGATGAAAAAATGGAAAACATTGCCATTTGCGATTGTAAAGGGGCGATTGTTAAACGGTTTTCAAAAAATCGTTTAGTCCTTTCTTTTCTATTTTTATTTTATTTTGTCTTAAAAGGTTTTCTGAAAACCGTTTAATGTATTTATATTTATAAAAAACCGTTTAATGTATTTATATTTATAAAAAAAATTAAGGTAGCGGCGTCCCACTCACTGTTGGAAGAGGAATCCACGCTTTTTTACTTTGTTTCTCCTCTCCAGTTTGCCACTCTGTTGGGAATGCGCTCTTATGATAACATAGTTGGTCTAATAAATGGCTAGGTAAAAAAACATGGCTTAACATATGAACCAAATTGTTGGAAAACAATGACTGAGTCGCGGACTAGGTTGCTTTCTTGAAGACGATTTGGCGATCTGATCAGAGGTGCAAACCAGTTCGTTCCTTCGCCGCCGCCTCTAGGATAAATCAGCCTCTAAAAAAGATAACCGATTTGCTTGCACAACAAAACAGTGCAGATTTGCACTTTCAAAAATAATAATATTGCGAAAGAAAGATTTAACGGCGGAGGCTAGAAGAAAGTAGAATTCGATATGTTTCTGTGTCTGCAGATAAAAAATATATATATAACGAGAATTAGGGGTTGGGAGAAAAAATCGGAAGTTTTTATCGTTGCAGAAAAAATTATCGGTGTAGAAAATAATTTTCCATAAAAAAAAGAGTTCGAAAACTGCAAAGTTTTATGGTCCAAAAATATAAGTGTCTTCACCACAAAGCCCAAGCCCAAGCACGAGGCGGGTCAAGTCGGTCAGTCGCGCGTGTGTGGTGTTCATGATGCATGGTCTCCCTCCTCACAACAAAGCATGTATTGGGAGCCCAAGACCCCAACATGATTTCTTAGAAACAAGTATAAATCCTTGCCTCTTCCATATAATCTCATGATGTGGGACTATTCACACATAGGAACCATTCATACACTTATTCAACATTTTTAATAATTCACTTAATGTTTGTAAAACATTTCCAACACAAATCAGTGCCAAGTACCATCTATGCAGTACCAAATATATTTAGTAATTAGCATGTATTATGCTGATATATGACCTGTATATTGATCCCACAATTTCAATTGTGGGATAGTTCAAGTAAAATAAATGAATGCGAGCATGAAAAAGTACATTTTATTACTGATATCTGTTGGTGTATCATTTGATCATGTTAACTGTAAATCCGTATATTAATTTTATTTTATATTCACAACGACTGAAACATATTGATTTGCATTGGTGATAAATATATGTTGCGTGGTTTTGCATTAGTGAAATTTACATTACTGAAAAATACATTTTAACCAGTTAGCATATCAATCTTTAGGGGTATACTTCTCATACATGCAGGAATGCATGGCCAGAGTGCATAGCAATGAATGAGCATTCTAAAAAAAAATAACTTCCAATATTGAATAGTTCAGAACACTTTCTAGCATAGTTTCAAAGATCGAACCATAAGTCAAACTGTAGTAGAATAAGATCAAAGGTTTTGTGGTTTAACCGGTTAAACCGTGAGAACTGCATTTAAAGTTTATTTCTATTTTTTTATTTAAACATAAAATTATTTTAAATATTGATAAAATTTAACAATTACGACAAGTACCCTTGTTCAAACTAGTTGGGACGCTTTAAAATGATGCAAGATGCATGAGTTCTATTTTCGTCTTCAACCCACTTATTATGTAACATGTTATATTCTATCTAATTGAAATAATTATATAAAACGTATCATAAAAAAATTGTAAATCTACTAATTTTTTTATAATTAAAGAGGATTAGTTCAATAGCAATTCGTAAAATGTACGCCAATAATAAATTATGTTTTCCAAAATTTTAAGGCAATTGCTATGAAATTATTTACTATACTTATTAGGTTAAAAAATGAATAGTGGAACGATTATTTTTCCTCAAATTTGAAGTATCATGAGGTTCAAAGAGGTCGCTTTAGAGATTTTTTTAAAGGGTTTTGAGATCAAACCGTAGGTTTGTGTATGTGTACAATTATTTCATTTTCAAAGCTGCGACGCTCAAAGGTGAATGTTAATTGCGGTCGGATCAAGGTTGGATTGGGTCTTTAAAACACTACTTTCTAGTATAATTGAAGCGACAATCAAGTAATGAAAAATAGAGATGTAAAGCACCTTGACACTATGTGTAGTCCGTGCTACCTATACAGACATTGTCCATAACTATATTGATGTTAATAGTTAAAAATTTACGATCTACAAAAATAAAGAAATTTATGTAATACATGGATATTTATTAAATTTATATTTTAAACGGAATGAAGAGGGAAACAACATTACTTTTTAGGCACGAAGAAGTCTAGTAGTAAAGTGAATGCTTAATGAGGAAAGAAAAAGGAGATGCAGCAAAAAGAAAGGGTTGAGGGACGAAGTGCTACAGAACAGATGCATGATAAAACAGAAAGAGTGGAAAATGAAGATCTTCTTTAAGCAATCAAACTTGTTAACCAAGCAACCACACTGGTTCATAAAAATTCCAAGTTTATCCTCTATGTTAGGGTAAATAAATTACTTTGCAGTTCACCAAATAAAAGTTTAAGGTGCTGAAAGGCAGGGTTGGCAAAGCAAGTAATAATAGTGTTTGTTAAGTTATATTACAGGAAAAAAAAAAATAGTCACATATCTTAGCCGTACATATATACCGTATATATATAAGGTTCAACCCAGTTTATGTAAAATGAAGCTTACAGTATGCTGCGAGATATACGAACCACAATCTAGTGTTTACAATGTGGTCCAACATACGGTGGTACTAGGCACATAATAATAAATGAGCACAACGTACGGTACAGTTAAAATATTAAATGAGCACATATCAAATAGGCAAATAATAATAGACGAGCACAACATACGGTATAGTTTATGCTTCAGTCGAAAGGCAATGGGGCGGGTTGGGATGGATTTCTTGTACTCCAGACCCGACCCGGACTTTTAAACCCCGCCCCAGACCCGTCCCGTAGGCCCGGTGCGAGTCTGGAATTTCACCCCGTACCCAAAACCCTTACGGGTCAAGGTAGACCCGACCCGCCCCACGACTCGGTAATATTGTATTCTAATGTACACAAATTTATATATTTATATTTTCCATTATTATATGATAAATTTTATACATATTACAATGTGTTCACAATGATAAGAGAATACAATAAAATAAGTTGTAAGATAATAATTCAAAATATATGCATTTTTTTATTGTATAATTATGATCAATGCAACTTAATACTGTGAAAATTTTATAGTTTGTTGATTGAAAGAATATAATATTCAAGTTATAATCATCTATGCATGAGAAGATTAATAAGTAATCATTATAGTTATAAAGTGTTTTAATGATGTTTCAATCATTCGGGTCGGGTTGAGGCGGGTTAGCCGTGCCCCAGACCCGATCCTAGACTCGGACCTCCAAAAGCGGGTCGCGGGTCTATCCGCCCCGAAGACCCTATGGGACGGGTCTAAATGGGTCAAAACAGGGGCGGGTCAAGCGGGTTTGGACCCTAGACCCGCTCCATTGCCATACCTACATATAAATGAGGTCCAACTGTATTTCAAATGGGAAAACTGAGCACAACATACAGTACAGTTAAAATAAAGAATGACAAAGGCCATTGCATATGTCGTCGGTGTACCAAAATTGATTGATACAACGGTCATCCTTCTGCAAGGCTGGACGATTCTGTACGGAAATGAGTCCGAAAACGTCCGAACCTTTTAACAGTAATTCACCATTGAATTACATTTTGCAACTTCCGTAATCCCCTCGGTTCCGGCCTCCAAGCAGCTCTCTATAAATATAAGCGCTAAACTTTATTTTCCTCTTCCCAGAATAGAACGGTCGAAGTCTCTCATGGTAAAATTGTTGAGAAATACTACCATCACTCGCGCATCAGGCGAGTGATGGTAATACTCGCTCATTTACTGGGCAAAGAAAACATTGTGGGACCTGATTTCTTTCAACATAAAAATTAAAAAATTATGCTTAGCCAATCGAAATGGCGAGTATCACTTCACTCGCTGATGGGCGAGTGATGATAGAATTTCTCAAAATTGTTAATATACCGGTACTTTTGCCACCAGCCTTTGCATTAAAAAGAAGAAAAAAACACTGGTTTACCTGTTGTGTAGTGAAAATTTACGCTTCACAAACAAATCAGTGTATAATCAAACACAAAATATAGAAATCAAATGAAATGCAGTTTATATGCAAAAATAACAAAGAATAAATTAAATTTGAAAAAGAAAATAATTGTTAAAAATGATTATTACCAATAGGACAAAATAAGAACAGACAGTGGAAGTGCAGGATGTGAAAAATGATTATTACCGCACAAAAATGATTGATAGGTAGAGAAATTCTAACTTTATATATATATATATATATATATATATATATATATATATATCCACCAATTTGTGTAAATGAATTTAATTCTCAATAACAAATAATTATAAATTAAAAGTCTCTTAGGCAAACATAGTTTTGTCAACATTACTAACTCCTTTACTAAGTCTGATTAATTTTCCATGCTCATATGCTCCAGTATCCAATTTGAATCATTTGGCAATTGCTAAAAGAAGATAACTAAATTATTAACAAACCATGTACGTAGGTAATCATAATACTTATTCCATATATCTATCCTCGGTGTATATCCACCTCGCAAAATAAAGTAAAAATAAAATGGTATAATTTCATAAACTATCGATAAATATATTTTTTTCCATTAATTATAGATATAAAAATATTTATATTCACAATGTCATAGCACAAAATTATGGAAATTAATGTTATGTTTGATGTAAACTTCTGATTCACAGATGGCAAGCAATAAATAGAACCCATTAAAATATGCATCAGTTAAATCTGGAAATTCGGGAACCTAAACCAAGCGACTCTAATTTCACAGTATTTTGCAAGTGAGTAACAATGTCGATGAATCCACCATCCTAAGTGTGCATGTATCTTATATTCAAAATAGGCACAGGTAGAAAAAAGATGTAGTTAACTGAGAACAATTTGATGAAATCGAAGGAAATAAAAGCAGAGTTTTGAAAGTAATGATATGGTACAAAGCATCAGCATTGATTTCTCAAGTTAGAATTCCATGAACTTAACACCATTTGAAATTTTTAGGAGATTGGATATTAGATGTAGTAACTTTTTTTTAATAGAGGTTAGGCTTTGAAATAGAGTTTATGCAGAGAAAAAAGACCCAGAGTTCCTTGCTCTAACATGTTGTCCACACTTCTCAAATCCAAAAAGTTGATTACCAGAGATAGTATAAGGTTGACACCTTGAGGATAATAAAGCCAATGTCAACTCCCTCGAGATTCACAAAATCAACAGCCAAAAACTTAGAGTGCTTTTGGTTAAAAGTTAGTTTTGAGTTTTGAGTTATCAAAATTAATTACAAAACATTAAAGGTGTGAAAGGAACATTGGTAGAATGAAAGGAAGATGGAGAGGACAACGGAGGGGATGTAGCAATCATGGAATGAAGAATTGCTCTCCGTGTTTCTCTCATTTCTCAAAGCACGAAAAATAGATGTAACAACCCGTATTTTTGAAAAACATGTTATAACATAAATCAAGGCAGAATTAAACTGTAAAATCTGAATCAAGGGAAACGGGCTGTGCCATTGCGTTTGTCTCGGAAAAATACGCGAAATAGAGTCCGAGTTTTCGAAAATCGGAGTCCGTATGACCAAGTTATGGCCCGTCAAAGTTTTCAGAAAATTACAAGTTCAAAAACAGTTCAAATTTGAATTTAGAATTCAAATTCAGCCAAAACAGACTGGGCGGGAAAACTCCCGCCCAGACAGGTCGACTGGGGGGTCGACTCTAGGGTCGACCTCCCCCCCAACCAGGTCGACACTAGAGTCGACCTGGGGGTCGACCTCCCTGGTCGGCCAGGTCGGCCTGGTGCACTTAATTGTGCTGTTTGGACCTGTTTTGGAGGCTTGTGACGTGATTTGATGGCTTGGATCTAGGGTTAATCCTATGGCTAATACTATCCTAATCTTCTATAAAAGGACCCCTAAGCCTAGCCTAAATCATCATTATTCAACTCTACAACTAAACTATGCCAAATTTGTTCCTCTCATGGCCTCCACTCTCATGCTAAAATTTCTAAGTTATTTATATGAGAGATTTTAAGTTCATACAAGTGTTTTCAAGCTTGTATGAGTGTTCTTAGTTTGCATTCAAGTCAAGTTGCAACATTTCTATTACAAAGCAAGGGTTTTATTGATTTGGCTCAAGGGTTTTCAATTGGAGCTTTCATATTTGGGTTTTTTGGTGATTGCATAAGGGCTTCGTCTCAATCTTTATAATAAATATTCATTTGGGTCTTCATAGCATTATAAGCCCTTTTCTACTTTCTTTTTTTTTGAACTCTAAAGTTAAATGAATGATGCAAGTTTGGGTTGATCATTGTGATATGCAAGTTTGGTTGATCATTATGTTATGCAAGTTGGTTTAATCATTATGTATGACACATGTTGCTATGTTATGCAAGTTTGGGTTGATCATTATACACATGTTATCATGTTATGCAAGTTAAACTTGAGTTTGTGAGCTTAAAGCTTCAAGCTTTATATTAAAGGTTGCATTTTGGCAACATGGAGGTTATCATATCCCTTATGATAACTTGCATGTGAGGCTAAATGCGAACTTCTAGCAACTTCTACATGTCATTTATCACCATGTATCACTTATATGCTAAGTTTGGTTTTATGCATACTTTTGAAGCCTAATAATGCAATATGCAAGTATATGAACATATGTACATTTCATATGCCATCATGTTAAACTTGTGGCTCCAACACCTTTTTGTCATGATTATGCCAAGTTCCCTATTTTATCCTTTATGCGTTGTTGCGATTATGTAAACGATGGGATTACGTTGGGGTTGGGTAACATTATGACATAAACATGGTTTTTATAACATGACGTGATATGTTAGCTTGTAATTATGTTTTGGAAACATAATGGACATGACACTTAGAAAATATGAGTGTGGCCAACTCGAGGTTGGGTTGAGTTTGTAGCATAAATCTACCCGGACCCGCCCGGCTTAACTAGTGGCCACAAACAATAGGACCCAATGTGAGAAGTTGGTCATGTTGTGCTCGAACCCGAGGTTAGACCAAGTTGTGGTGTAAAGCTACCTGGACCCGCCCGGCTTAACTAGTAACCACAACAAGGTCTAATGTGAGAGGTTAAAGCACATTAAGTTAATTAATGCCTCCTGATTAGGGTTAAGTCATGGTCCACTTAATACTTAACCAATTTGGGCTTGATGGGTTAATCGGGGTTAAGTCATGAACCTTGGGTACACTTAACCAATTTAATCCACGTTTGGATCGGGTTAACCACATTTAACCCGTTAAGAAACCCTAGTGGTGTGGTCCTTTTCAGCAGTAACCCTCTTGATAGTATCATAAGACCCTAGGGACTAGGCTAGGGTGGGGCACGATTACTGGGCTGACATGTAAGCGACCAAAACGACGGCTGAGTAGGTACGCCGGTGTAGGTCCAGGCGGACTATGGTCGTGCACATAGTCCGGAGTTGGAAAATCAGGCACGGGTACCAGTAGATCTAGACTGTGCATACTTGATTGGTGTCCGAGGTTGACACCCTAGGACTTGATACACCATAGGGTGGACCTAGCGCAGTTTAACTACATTTCATGTTTGGGCCGTATGACACCGACACTTGACGAGTTAGGCTTATAGGGAGCCGATCAACTAGACCGTGTAGTTGGACCTTGATTTAGGTCACCTCATGATATTGGGCCAAGCTTGGGCCAAGGGATCAATTCTTGTTTTTACTTGACATGTTAGAATACTAGTACACCCGTGGTGCAAAACTTAACCTTGATTATGCGATGACACCTTTATCTATCTTGTTAGTTAATCACCATGCCAGGGTTGTTGTTATCCTTATGTTCATCTCAGCTTCTCATGCCAGTTAACTTTACTAGTTCATGAACTGATAGTAGTTAGGGCTTACCAGTCTTTTTGACTGACCTGTTTTCTTTCGCCTCTTTTCTTCCGTTCCCCCCCCCCCCCTCCTCAGGTCCTCAGGGTGGGAACATTGGAGCTTAGCTTGGATCTTTATAGCTTGCTTACTGGATTTGCTCATGTACGGTTTTGGACATTGAGCTAGCTATGGTTTATCACTTCACTTTGGGGATAGTACTTTATGTATTTCAGTTTTTCAGTTTATGCTTTTCTCTAGACTTTGTTTGTTGGAAAATAATGACCAAGTACTTTGTTGTAACTTAACTATGGTTTTGAAATGCTGGTTTTATCCGCTGCTTTACTACTCTGTTTTACTTATATGTTCTGTCTTGTGATATCTGCATGCATGTTTACCTTGTTTAACGCCCCTCCAAAGCTAATGTCCTTGCAAGAGTGGCATCAGCGGAGGTGGGGTGTTACAATAGATAAAAGTTGTTTTTTTATTTTGTGTGTTAACTTTATTTTCTAAAATGGTTGTTTTCCTAATATACATGCGTTGTACACATTTTTGTATGGACGAAAACCCAAAACTTAAAATGGTAAACCAAACACTACCTTGAAGTTAAAAGCAAAAAACTCAACATCGACAACCAAAGATTCATTGAGTCGAAACGAAAGGCTTTAGACCATCAAAGTCAATGGCCAAAAAATACATTAAGTTGACGGGCTTTAGACCACCAAAGTCGACAGCCTCAAATCCAAAGTCAGTGGCAAAAAATTCACTAAGTCGACAGGCATCAGAACCCCAAAGTCAATAGCCTCAAATCAGATGCAATGTCATAATATGTTGCTTTGTAGTTTTGAGCCAATGTAATGTAATAAAAAAAAATTGGGCTCGAAATACAGTAGGATGGGGCTGGAAATACAGTTTGATGCTATGCTATGAGAATCGTTGTTCCTACATTGAATAATCAGCCATGTATTTTTCATTTACTATACTTGCTTGGATTTGACTATGGCTATGATACGGTCATAGAAGAGTATGCGGGTACATATCCTACTAGGCCTAAATGCACCGTAAACTCATGTATGGTCCAGGGAATGATTTCTAAAAGAGCATGCATAAGAAGACAAATATGTTATTACTATTTAGTTTTTATATTGTAATTTTCTCTTTCTGTTAGGATTGTGTAGCTGTGAGTGAAAACAGTGCCACTTGTAGTGAACACCTGACATCTAGAACCATCTGTAAATTGCCTATATAGGTTGTTGTTATGAATGAGAAAGGGCAGACTGGAAAATTAAACTTCTCTCAATATTTTCTCTAGTGTTTTCTGTTTCTTCTTCTCCTTTCTTCTCCAACTAATTTCGTGCCTATCATTTGGTGCTTTCACCTCTTGAGCTCCCCTCCTCTCCCTCAATATCCGAACCAATCTGCCAACATGACTCGCATCGACGACGCCTTCACACAACTAGCCACTCACCAAGATGCCATCACCTCTAACAGCTCCATGCTCCAAACACTCACCGCCGACAACATCGACATCAAAACAGCCCTTCAAGACCTCACTAAGCAAATGGCCGACATCCATCGCAAGCTTGATAACCTGCCACCACCCTCCCCAAACAACCAAGCCTCCACCACACTTAATCCACCAACTAACCACCGCCAACCTCCACTACTATCATCTCCAACACAAACCCGAAACCCCAAAGTAACTTTAACAATATTCACCGGATCAAACCCCACGATTGGATATTTCAAGCCGATCGTTTCTTCACTTATTACTCCACGCCTGAGGACCAACGTGTAGAACTTGCGAGTTTTCACATGGACGGCCAAGCTCTAACATGGTTTCAATGGATGCACCGGAATAAACAACTTTCTTCTTGGCCAGCCTTGGCTAAAGCAATCGAACAACGCTTTGGTCCACCCACCTTCCTAAATCCTCAAGCTACCCTTTTCAAACTCAAACAAATCACCACTATCGACCATTACCAAACCACATTTGAAACCCTTTGTAACCGTATTACTACCCTACCACCCGAATCCATTCTCCAATGTTTTATTTCTGGCCCTAAAACCCACATCCAAAACGACCTACATCTCCTCAAACCCAACACTCTTATCGATGCTATTGAGGGTGCTAAACTCATAGAGAAGAAGTACACAGACCCAGGTAACTTCCAGACCAACAAAACTTACCCACAATATCAAAACTCCATCAATAACCCAACAACCAGTCAAACAACCCCTCAAACACTTCATCTTCAACACTCCAAACCACCCATCCCCATCAAACAACTCTCTAGAACAGAAATGGAGTTACGAAAAAAGCAGGGGCTGTGTTTTAATTGCGATGAGAAATATCACTTCGGACACCAGTGCAAACCCACTCATGTATTAATGATCTTACCCGAGCTACAGGAAGAAGAAACGCCCCATGAAAATGAACCTGACCCTGAACCCACCCCGTAACCCATTAACAGTACACCAAACCCAAACTCACCTCAAGAGATTTCCTTCCATGCCCTAACTGGATCCACCCACCCTCGATCGATCCGCCTTCCCGTGACAATCAATGGCAATCTCATCTCCATCCTCGTCGACACTGGCTCCACCCATAACTATATCAACCCTAAAATCACACGATTTCTCAGCCTTGAAATAAACAACTCTAACTCCTTCGTCGTCACGGTCGGAAATGGAGAGCAATTAAACAGCGGCGGTAGCTGCTTGGGCGTCAAAGTGGAGATACAGGGGAATCATTTTGAAATCGCCTTTCATCTTGTGGAAATATCTGGATGTGATGCTGCTTGCGGCAGCCAATGGCTTGAAAAGCTCGGCCCCATTACTTTGGATTACAAAGAGTTAACAATAGGCTTTAATGTTAATAACTGGGCCATTTGTTTGACCTGGCTAGGCCCAAACTCACACCCATCTCCTGTTTCAACCAACCAACTACAGAAGTTAGAAACCGTGTCTCCCATTTCTAGTTATCCCTACTTACACTTTCAGCCAACCAACCATTCACCCATTAAGCCAACCAACTCCACTCACCAAATACTTGAACACTTCTCCAACTCCCACATTGAATTCCTTTTCGGAACCAATATAGGCAATCCCATGAAGCAACAGATCTGTCTAGGTGTCCACATTGAAGTCATTCCCTTTGTGCTTTTCTGCATAAAACAAGCAATTGATCTGTCATTGTCAAAATTGCAGAAACGGGCTGATGCACATAACTTGTTTGTTGAAATGGACAAGTTGAAGTGTGAAAGATTTTTTTTTATCTTCGATCCTGGTGGTACATTAAACGTAGAGAGCATCTCCGACCTTGAGGACAAGGTCGATTTCAAGGGGTCGGTAATGATACGGTCATAGAAGAGTATGCGGGTACATATCCTATTAGGCCTAAATGCACCGTAAACTCATGTATGGCCCAGGGAAAGATTTCTAAAAGAGCATGCATAAGAAGACAAATATGTTTGTTATTACTATTTAGTTTTTATATTGTAATTTTCTCTTTCTGTTAGGATTGTGTAGCTGTGAGTGAAAACAGTGCCACTTGTAGTGGACACCTGACATCTAGAACCATATGTAAATTGCCTATATAGGTTGTTGTTATGAATGAGAAAGGGCAGACTGGAAAATTAAACTTCTCTCAATATTTTTTCTAATGTTTTCTGTTTCTTCTTCTCCTTTCTTCTCCAACTAATTTAGTGCCTATCAGGCTACCACTGAATTTTAGTTTGTATAGACATTTAAATAAACCTGCAACATGGGGTACTTCAAAATTTTAATAGTCTTTGTTAATGGTTCTACAAATACCATGGTATAGGCAATTAAATTTTAAATAGTACTTTACCTAATAAAACAGCAACACCCATGGTAAAAAAAATGAACAAAACATCTACATTAATATAACAACAGAATATGTACACTCCAGCCATATTCATTTAAAAACCAGAAATCATCACCAACTGAAGCCTTGAACAATGAAGAAGAAAACAGTATGACTTGATGAACTTTTAGCTACTTTAAGACATGTGCTAATACTTGACAGAATCAAACATATAATGCAATTTCAGATTAACATGTGATGTTGTGTGTGTCTCAAGGGAATGAAGGATTGAATGAGACCGTTATACAGAGAAGTTACACTTTAATAGATGAAAAACTGAAAAAGTAAGCGATGAAAGATACCTGAAGCACCTAAAAGTTTTCAAAGATCTACATCAAAGCAGCAGCAGCTAATGGCTTTGATGATGAGCCGAGAGTGCAGTTTTGCTTTTATTCCAGTTGGCCCCTTTTAAGTTGTCTCCAACTCCGATAAAAATGATTAAAGATACAAACAACTATATAAAATTGATTCATAACATCCCATACGTTTCACATAATATAATAGAAGGATACAATAAATGGGTAATAAACAACACCATGACGGTCGTTTGAGGTAAAAGCAGTATAAACAACCACAGTCAACCGGCATGCCACTTTACATGTGTCCATATGATTTATCAAAATATATATTCAACACCAATTAATTTTAATGAACTTATACTACCATATCAATAGAATTTAAATAACCGCTACAGTTAAAGAGTTAAGACAGTATTGTACCCAAAAAAGGACCATATATATTATAACCAAACTATCTTATATGACTTCAATTCATTCACTTCAAATTTCATTACATACAAATGCAGACCTTTCAGTTTAGTTACTTTTTTTTCCCTATTGACTTTTAAAAAAATAAAGTTAATTGCAAATTTCAAAAAATATAACGACAGGTAAGGACAATTCAGTCGAAAACCTTCTTTTATAAAACTAAATCCTTTAAGGTTTTGTAGTAGATTAAAGACGATTACTTTTTTGATTTAAATCATATAAAAAAATTGGTGGTCAACTTAAAAATGAAATGTCATCAAGCATGAATGCAGTTAAACCCAACTAAGATGCAACATTAGTCAAAGATAGCAATTGATACAATGACTATTGTTAGAATTTGTGATACAATATTCCCAATTTGTAGAAGATTTGGAAGATATCAGAAATTTATTGCTCTTTTATTTGTAAAAGGGATAGGCAATAAATTACCTACATAAGTGAAAGGATTTGAAGAAGGTTTTTTTTTGGGATAGTGAAGTAAGGAATTAATTCCCTATTTGGTTAGTTAAACAAGGAAGCCTATCAGGAGAATTGGAGAATTAATTAGGCATTGATTTATATCATAAATCAATTACTTCAACCCTAAGCATTAATCCTTATATAAGGATAGGGATTAGATGAATGTATTATCATCTCAATAATGAGAGGTGTATCATCTCTAAAAGTTCTTCTTCTTCCCTACTATCAGTCTTGTAATTTTTTTTATTGAGAATAGTAATAAAATCTCCTCTATCCAAGCGGACGTACACTAACAAGAGTTAGTAGAACCACTATAAACCTCTTGTGTTATTTCTTTTATTGTTAGATCCGTGATTCCTCTGATACCATGTTGAGTTTCGGCATTCCCTGCGTACTGTACGCGCTTCACCGTGTCTATCCGAGGTCAACGGTCGAAGTCTCCTATGCCGGCGTCCCGATTGAACATCCCCCATCGCCTCCCGTCGAGCATATAATTTGGTACTGACAAGCACTTATTGTAACAAAAGGAATCCCCAATGTTACATGCCACCAACACCATATATATACCACGATCTTTCTTAATTTCTTACGATGTGGGACAATTCGTCCGTCCAATCCACGCACCCACTCCATTCCAACTCGAGTCACAACTAACAATCTCCACCTTGGCGAGCATTGCTCAAATCACCTTGGAGTTACACTTTGAGTTATCTTTGCAGTTGGTCAGGCTGCTACCCCTGAGTTCTCATAAGCAGTAGTGGAGGCAGACTGCTTATAACTGTATCTCCATCTTGACGAGCATCCCATGCACAAGCCCCTTTGGAGCCATGCTTCGGTCATGCTGCACATACCGGTCTCCTCGAACCATGGAGCTCTGATACCAATTGTAAGGGGTGATTAATCTCTTTCAGCAGAAAAACCTCAATAGGATCTTGCAATGATGTGATAGAACAAACAGCTTGAAATGAATAACAATCTCAGATCACAAAAAATAAAAATAAAGGCAACAGATAACACACAAATTTATAGTGGTTCCACTATAGCGAGATAGTTAACATCCACTTCAACGGGGAAGAGATTTTATTAATATTCAAGAGATTACAGAATCTTTAAAGTAGAGCAAAAGAAATGAAGAATACAAGTGTTCTCACATATCGTTAACATCCCTATGCATTTATTTATATAGAGGAAAAAGTTTCTTGGGGATGAATTTATTTGATTTATGTAAATAAATCAAATCATGGAAGGCTAATATTCTCATTAAATTGATTGTCATATGATTGATTGATGGAGAAAATAGAAAGCTATCAATCAATCAATCATATGACAATCAATTTAATGGGAATATTAGCCTTCCATGATTTGATTTATTTACATAAATCAAATTAATTATTCCCCAAGAAACGTTTTCCTCTATATAAAGAAAGACATAGAGGATGTTATGACACGATATGTGAGAACACTTGTATTCTTCATTTCTTTTGCTCTACTTTAAAAACTCTGTAATCTCTTGAATATTAATAAAATCTCTTCCCCATTGAAGTAGACGTACACTATCTTGCGATAGTGGAATCACTATAAATTTGTGTGTTCTCTGTTGTCTTTTTTTGGTGATATGAGATTGTTATTCATTTCAAGTTGTTTGTTCTATCACATCATTGCAAGATCCTATTGAGGTTTTTCCACTGAAAGGGATTGATCACACCTTACAACTATTGTCTTTCAGTTCTAATAGAATAAAAGAAGTAATTCTACTCATAAAAGAAGTAATTCTCTCATAATGGATATGCCCAATTTCTAAGTGTAAATTTTAATTGTTGTTAGATTGTAACAACCCTGAATTTTGGGGCCAATTTAAAATTTATTTTAAGTGATTTTAATGAGTTTTGATATTTAAAATAATCTATTTTAAATAATAATGATCACAAATTTGATTCAAATCGAAGTTAGAATGAATAATTTAATTTTAATTATAAAAGAGTTAGAAATAGCGCGGTAGTTTGAAAAGTCAAACTTGAACTTTGACTGACCGTACAGGATGCAAAATTTAACGGATTTTAGTGAAACCAAAAATATTAGAATCTATTTAAAAATATCTTTCCAGCGAATCCGAAAAATCGAAATTTCATAACGGAAATCAAAAGTTATGGCCAATTCAATTTTTAGAAAGGTCGTTAGGTAATTTGCATAGGTCAAAAATGCTACTTTTTGCATATAAAGGAATTTGAACTCGAAACCACTTCCATTGAGTTCAGAATGATGTTTCTGCATTGAAAAACAGTAAACACTTATATATTTCGAGTTTCGGAAATTATTTGTTTAAAAATGTATTTTTAATATTAAATATATTGGCCTTAAAAATAGTCATTTTTCAAACGACCTCCGTTTTCGACGAAACCACTTTTGTTGGATCCGGAATGTCATTTTATTGCTAGGTTTCAATTTTCAGAATTTTTCGAATTAATATGTGAGCGTGGGAAAAGAAAATGTGTTTTGGCTATTTCAGTTAAATTTAAGGGTGCGTTTTTTAGAGGTCCCTATTAAGTTTCAAAATATAAAAAAAACCCGGTCATAAACTTATTGTAAATTAGGTCCCTGTTTTCAAAACTTATAAAATAATAATTAAAAAAAATTCGTAAATTAGTAATAAAATATATTACGCATTATAAAAAAAAATTCAGTTCAAAAAACAACAAAAATAATGTCAGAAAGAAGAAAACAGCAAAAAAACAGAAAAAACTGCAGTTAAATGCATAATATTATGCACCTTTTTGATTTTATTGCATGCATATATGCAATTATTGGAGTTCTTGCAGCGGATAGATTTAACATAATTTTTCAGTTCATTTTTATTTGCATCCAAATGTGCAAATTTCTCAAAAAAATGCACACATGTGTGCAACATTCTTATAGAATAAAAAGTGGGGACCTAATTTATAAAAAAAAAAACAAAGTTCTGAAAATTTTTAAACCCGCCCCCTATTTTATTTTTTCCGCCTTTTTGTATTTTTTTTAAAAAAATGTGCGTACGTTCATAAAAAAAAAATTCTAAAATATGGAAATAATGTCAGGAATCTACGGAAATCGAAAAAAAATAGTTGCATACATTTATGCAATTATTACTGATAATTGCATATATGTATGCAACTTTTCTGTAAGCTGTTTTCAGATTAAAATCTGAAAATAAACCTGCACAAATGTATGCAAGTATTTGAAATTTTTGCGCACATGTATGCATTTATTTGCATGAATAAAAATCAACGAAGATGTATGTAGTGAAAAATATGCACGGATGTATGCAGGAAAGTGATATATGTGCATACTATTATGCATTTAACTGGAAATTTCGTTTTTTTTTCTGTTTTTTTGAATTTTGACGCCTTCGTTGATTGTTTTTTGTTCTGAATTTTTTAGTGTTTACATGTTTTATTTAAATACGAATTTACGTGATTTTTTTATATATTTTTTATATTTTTTTGATGACTTTTCAGAAAATAGGGACCTAATTTACAATAAGTTTATGACCGGATGTGAGCCTAATTAAGTTTCAAAATAGGGGTGTGAGCCTAATATTCACTAAATTTAAACGCCTTAAAAATAGCCATTTTTCAAACAGCCGCAGAATTCGATGAAAATAATTTTGTTGGGTTCGTATCGTCAAAGCTAAAAATGATTTTTCGGTAATTTTTAGAATTAATATATAATTATAATTGATTTTTTAGTGTAAACGGACAATTTTTGACTTTAAAAATTCATTAAAAATTCATACGAGCTCAGAATTGAACGAAATTAATTTTTCAGGAAATAATGTCAGGAATCTACGGAAATCGAAAAAAAATAGTTGCATACATTTATGCAATTATTACTGATAATTGCATATATGTATGCAACTTTTCTGTAAGCTGTTTTCAGATTAAAATCTGAAAATAAACCTGCACAAATGTATGCAAGTATTTGAAATTTTTGCGCACATGTATGCATTTATTTGCATGAATAAAAATCAACGAAGATGTATGTAGTGAAAAATATGCACGGATGTATGCAGGAAAGTGATATATGTGCATACTATTATGCATTTAACTGGAAATTTCGTTTTTTTTTCTGTTTTTTTGAATTTTGACGCCTTCGTTGATTGTTTTTTGTTCTGAATTTTTTAGTGTTTACATGTTTTATTTAAATACGAATTTACGTGATTTTTTTATATATTTTTTATATTTTTTTGATGACTTTTCAGAAAATAGGGACCTAATTTACAATAAGTTTATGACCGGATGTGAGCCTAATTAAGTTTCAAAATAGGGGTGTGAGCCTAATATTCACTAAATTTAAACGCCTTAAAAATAGCCATTTTTCAAACAGCCGCAGAATTCGATGAAAATAATTTTGTTGGGTTCGTATCGTCAAAGCTAAAAATGATTTTTCGGTAATTTTTAGAATTAATATATAATTATAATTGATTTTTTAGTGTAAACGGACAATTTTTGACTTTAAAAATTCATTAAAAATTCATACGAGCTCAGAATTGAACGAAATTAATTTTTCTAGGTCCGCAGCGTCAAATCATAGCTAAATATATTTTTCGGGAATTTTTGAAGTTAATTTGTGGCCTCGGTGAATTTTCATGTACGGTCAATATTTAATTAATTAATTTTTAATAGGATTTTAAATAAAAAACGTTACAGACCTCAGAATTGGAGCCCGGGACATAGCCCATCGCGTTCAGAAGGTGTCAAAACCTTAAGAACGACAGTAAGCAGGCCTAACTCTGAGTTCGGACCAAATCGGGCTTAAACGGGCTAATTAAACAATAATTAAATAACCCTAAATATAATAATATAAAAATCCATCGGGTCTTCTTCCTCTCCCGTCGTTCTTTTTCAGCCGCACGCATAAAACAACCCATCATGGCCGAAACTTCTCTCCTCCTTTTCTCCCAATCCACAAAGAATTAGCTTATGCCGTAGTTAAACTTTTTGAAGCTCTTCTCACTCTCTTCAATCTCCAACCAGTTTCATCCCTTTTCATCGACCGTAGGCGAAGAACGAGCACCCCCAACCCGCGCCCTTCATTAGCCCGCCGCTCCTCCTCCTTGCAGCCGCACCCTCCCATCTTCCCGGTGAAGATAGCCCTCTCGTAGCTCTCCAATCTCCCGCAAACCGTTCGTAAAACCGTCGACTACAGCTCCCGAAATCCGCATTTGAAGTTTTGAACAATTCTGAAAATTAAGGTATAATTATTTCAGATTTTGTCACGCTTATTTCCGTTAATGTGCCAGTTGTTAAAAGCCAGAATTCAATTTTTACATAAATCTCAAATTGAAATCTTTCAGATCCGTAACCGCCGTGAATCCGAACACGAAATCTGATTGAAACCACTTTCATTTCAGAATCAATCAAGGTGAGAATTTTTTTTTTAATTTAATTTATTTAATTATTATTTGCATGATTGTTAATAGTAGATCAAATAAGACATGCGGTTTAGAACATGGATCTGAACTATTCACCCCGTATGATGTTAAATCTGAATTGCATGAGATTAAATCTGAAATTTCAGGTTTAAATCTGAATTAATAATTAATTAAAATTAATTATGTGTTATTTATTTAATCACGCCATGTTGATTTTACATATGTCAAGTTAAAACATCACCTTGTAATTACCTTGATGCTAGTTATTGGATTTGGACTTGTTGTTATGTTTGGATGTTGTGGTTATGCGATGTGATGAAAATTTACATTCGTATTTGATGCAAATAAAGTAAGAATGCGACTTGTGATGGAATTTGCATTTTATTATGTAAAATAAAAATAAGGATTTACATCGTACGAGAAAATTAACATTATTCTTAGTGTAATAATAAGTTATTCAATCGTATGTGTAAATTAACATTTTTAATGTTAATATGATAGAAATTCAACCGTAGGATGTAAAATTAAAATCAGAATTTGCGATGACATGAAATTTACCTTTTATTATGAAAATAAAGTATTTTCACCGCATGTATAAATTTACATTATTTTTAATGTAAATTAAATAGTAAATTTAACCGTAGGATGTCACATTTTTAATGTCAATTTTAAAAAGAAGTTTAACCGTAGGATTAGTTGACATTTTCTTTAATATTAATATATATGAATTTCACCGTAGGAAGATTTACATTATTATTTTTTTATGTAATAAAAAGAATGGACTTTACATTGTAATTAAAGAGTAAATTTTACATTGTAAAGAAAGAATGGATTTTATATTGAGAATTTGGCGATGTAAATAAAAAGACAATCTTTTTATGTTGAAAATGAAAAAAGACCATCTTTTTATGTTCAAAATAAAAAGGACATTATTTTTATATTGTAAATAGAAAAGATTACAATTTTACATTGTAAAGTAGAAAAGGTAATATTTTAACATTTGTAAATAGAAAAGATTATATTTTTACGTTGTAAAATAGAGAAGTTGATATTTTACATTGAAAATATAAAAGTAGATACTTTTACATTGTAAGTAAAAGAATGAAATTTTATGTTGTAAAAAGAATTTATATCGCATGAATTATATAACATTTTATTTTGATATTTATGAAAGAATTTACATCACATGAATTATATAACAATTTATTTTCATATTTATGAATGAATTTACATCGCATGATTTATATAACATTTTATTTTGTTATTTATGAATGAATTTACATCGCATGAATTATATAACATTTTATTTTGATATTTGTGAATGAATTTACATCGCATGAATTATATAACATTTTATTTTGATATTTGTGAATGAATTTACATCACATGAATTATATAACATTTTATTTTGTTATTTATGAATGAATCTGCATCACATGAATTAAATGACATTTTATTATGTGGTTTAAGAATGAATTTACACCACATGAACAAAAGTTACATTTTTATATGTAATTTATATATAAATTTGCACCGTGTGCTGAGAATTACATTTTTCTTTGTAATTAAAAGGTGAATTTCATTGTATGACAAAATTTACATTTTTATATGTAAATTATAAAGTGAATTTATGTCGTATATTAAAAATTACATTTTTCTTTGTAATTAATATGAGAATTTTATCGTATGTTAAAATTTACATTTTTATATGTAAATTATAAAGTGAATTAATGTTGTATGTTAAAATTTACATTTTTATATGTAAATTATAAAGTGAATTAATGCCGTATGTTAAAAATTACATTTTCCTTTGTAATTAACATGGAAATTTCATCGTATGTGAAAATTTACATTTTTATATATAAATTATATAGAGAATGACACCGTAGGACGAAATTTACATTTTTATATGTAATTAAAACATGAATTTACATTGTGTGTTAAATATTACATTTTTGTATGTAATGTCTATAGGAAAGTATACCGTACGACAAAACTACATTTTTCTATGCAATTAAAGGATGCAATTTCATTGTATGATCGAAATTGCATTTTCCTTATGTATATATGTAACATAAAAATGAGAATGAACATTAGAAATAAAATTGATTTATTTCATTTGTAATTTAGATGTAGAAATGTGACATTGTAACTAAAAATCATATTTTTACAATGTAAATTAGATGTAGTGTTTGCATTGTAATTAAAAATCATATTTTTACAATGTGAATTAGAAGTAGTGTTTGCATTGTAATTAAAAATCATATTTTTACAATGTAAATAGGGAGTAGAGTTTGCATTGTAAAGTAAACTTGCAATTTGATATGTAAATTTAAAATAGGAGTCACTGGAAAAATAAGTTACATTTTTATAATGTAACTAAGATGAGAATGTACATTGAAGTTGAAATCTACGTTTAAAAGTAGGATTTTGAATGTATCAAATTTTACATTTGTTTTACATGTAAATAAAGAATATAGGAATTTGCATAGGAATTAAACTTACATTTTTATGTAAATAAAAAGGATGGAATTTACATTTTCAATGTAAGGAAAGAATGAATTTAGGATGCGGTAATATTATCTTCATTTTCAAATGAATTAAAATTTAGTAAGTATCGGTAATTGTGTGGAGTGTTGTTTTAATCAAACGACGTTATTACGATTCAATGATTATATATATATATATATATATATATATATAATCAAAATTGAACGAATAGGGCGTGGTAGTTCGCGTTTTGAAATCGTACCTTTAAACGACTATACAAGAAGATCCGACCGTCGAATTTTCTTGAAACTGAAACCGTTATGACCGTCTTGGGAAAATCTTTCCAACGATATATATTACATTAAGATCCAACGGTTAGATTCTGAGAAATGTAAAAATCAAAATTGGTTGAATGCAGCGCCATAGTCACCCATGGACTTAAGGCGTCGTTATATAAAAATTTAATTATTTTAAATAATTAAAATAGAAATGAATAGTTAATAAAAATAATTATTAATGTGTAAGAAGGATTTTCAATATATATATATATACGAGGATTATTTGGAAAGTCCGAGTTTATCTCATTCCAAATAATTAAACGACGTTTAAAAATCCAAGATTGGAAGACGGCGATTGAAGACCGTCAAATCTCCACATCGAATGGACGATGATGACTGTTGCCTTAGAATGGCTCGCTACCATGATAAGGTAATAGTAGGAGTTGCCCAGACGTAGTGTTGATTTGTACGGATTTGGCTTTCGCTCAGACCCAGAGCATAAGCTTATAAATGGATTGTGTGTCTGACATCGTACTCCATTATATATCATGTTATTAATCTTCTGTCAAATGTATGGATGTTTGGTGGCGGAGAATTTATTCTTTTGCTTAACACCCGTTCATATATTTCGGCAAAGGATTGGTAGTGTGATATGGAGTGATGATGTGGCATGCTAAGATGCATATGATCAAGGCTTTGTTGAAAAGCAAGCCTTGTGGGACAATCAAAGCATAGTCTGTTTAGGCATAACTTTGTGTATAGCGTGACTTCGCGAGCCTCACACACCGGCGGAGTCTAAAACGGGAGAAGGGAACGCAGGGAGAGCAGCACGTTTCTTTCTAGCTAGAGTGGTGTCAGTGACCTACCAGCCCTGACATTTTACATATGTGGATGATGGAATGAGGCGCCTCGGATGATAGGTCCTATAGGACTGGGAAACGTGTGTTCAGGTATAACTAATCCGCTAAGCTGTATTTGCGGACCGGCCCTACAGCTATCCAAGGGTTCTCCGCGGGGAATCCTGAGACACTAGCTAGAGTGCTCGAATCGGTAAGGAGCTCCTCTCTAGCCTTGACTCATGATGGAAACCAAAAATCCAAATACGAACCGACGAATTTGATTGTATTACTAGTACGGAGGCATAATATATGGGTACCTATGCTTCCTAGGATTGATACATTATGATTGAAATTGTTTTTAAAACATATACACACTAATAATAATATCAAATTCGTTTTTAACGTATCAAGCATGTTTAATCACCATAAGGTAAAACTCTATCCTCTGGTGTGCGTTGCATTGTGTGATGGGACCTGAGTCTTATGGTGATTTCATTTTTCTAAAAAGCATTGCGTTGTTTTACGATTTACTTCAAGTTATGCACGACAATCCATTGGAATAAAACCCGTTCCGCATTAGCGGCGTGGTCCATGGATTTGTCTTATTACTATTAGTTAAATTAGTTAAGAATTCTCACACCAGTCCCACGACTGACCCGTTGTTTGTTTCCACCTTTGCAAACTCGGGTGCCCTCTTTTCCACACGGGCAGTCGAGTAGTTTGTCTATAGGTTTATCTCGAGCAGGATTCTGGATTGAAGCTTAAAGCTGTGTCCAGAGCATAGTTGTCTTCCGCTGTATCTATTTTATTTCCGCTGCACTGTATTAAATTTATTGTAAAATTTTCTTCCGCTGTATTTTAATTTTGATGTACTCTGATATATTCTGTACTCTGATGTTATATTATCATGATGTAATAAAAGTCTGCTGTTATTGTTCTGATGTGTTGTATTCCCAAAGTTAACGTAGGCGGGATTTGAACGGTCTTGGTCGATTTTGCGATCGATTAAGGCCGGGCAAAATCCGACTCGTTACAGTTGGTATCAGAGCTTTGGTTAGCTAAAATCTTTGGGGTACAACTCATTAGAACTGAACAAAAGGCTCATCAGAGATTGGATTAGTAATATCCAATAAGAATACTCATTAGAGATAGGATCAGCAGTATTCTAGAATGAGAAAACTCATTGGAGATAGGGTTAGTAATGCCCTAGAATGAGTTGAGAGTAGCAAGCCTATAATATACGTATTTGTGATTAATTATACTCTATTTTGGAAAATATGATTTTGAATATATAAAAAGTTATATATTTGAAAGTTAATCAACAAATAAAATTATTTAGACCAATGGAGATAATATATATATAAATTAGTTAGTTAATTAATCAACTTTTAGCTTCGTCCCTTTTCGAGGACGAAAAGTTTTTAAGTGGGGGAGACTGTAACAACCCTGAATTTTGGGGCCAATTTAAAATTTATTTTAAGTGATTTTAATGAGTTTGGATTTTTAAAATAATCTATTTTAAATAATAATGATCACAAATTTGATTCAAATCGAAGTTAGAATGAATAATTCAATTTTAATTATAAAAAGAGTTAGAAATAGCGCGGTAGTTTGAAAAGTCAAACTTGAACTTTGACCGACCGTACAGGATGCAAAATTTAACGGATTTTAGTGAAACCAAAAATATTAGAATCTATTTAAAAATATCTTTCCAACAAATCCGAAAAATCGAAATTTCATAACGGAAATCAAAAGTTATGGCCAATTCAATTTTTAGAAAGGTCGCTAGGTAATTTGCATAGGTCAAAAATGCTACTTTTTGCATATAAAGGAATTTGAACTCGAAACCACTTCCATTGAGTTCAGAATGATGTTTCTGCATTGAAACATAGTAAACACTTATATATATCGAGTTTCGGAAATTATTTGTTTAAAAATGTATTTTTAATATTAAATATATTGGCCTTAAAAATAGTCATTTTTCAAACGACCTCCGTTTTCGACGAAACCACTTTTGTTGAATCCGGAATGTCATTTTATTGCTAGGTTTCAATTTTTAGAATTTTTCGAATTAATATGTGAGCGTGGGAAAAGAAAATGTGTTTTGGCTATTTTAGTTAAATTTAAACGCCTTAAAAATAGCCATTTTTCAAACAGTCGCAGACTTCGATGAAAATAATTTTGTTGGGTTCGTATCGTCAAAACAAAGCTAAAAATGATTTTTCGGTAATTTTTAGAATTAATATATAATTATAACTGATTTTTTAGTGTAAACGGACAATTTTTGACTTTAAAAATTCATTAAAAATTCATACGAGCTCAGAATTGAACGAAATTAATTTTTCTAGGTCCGCAGCATCAAAGCATAGCTAAATATAATTTTCGGGAAATTTTGAAGTTAATTTGTGGCCTCGGTGAATTTTCATGTACGGTCAATATTTAATTAATTAATTTTTAATAGGATTTTAAATAAAAAACGTTACAGACCTCAGAATTGGAGCTCGGGACATTGCCCATCGCGTTCAGAAGGTGTCAAAACCTTAAGAACGACAGTAAGCAGGCCTAATTCTGAGTTCGGACCAAATCGGGCTTAAACGGGCTAATTAAACAATAATTAAATAACCCTAAATATAATAATATAAAAATCCATCGGGTCTTCTTCCTCTCCCGTCGTTCTTTTTCAGCCGCACGCATAAAACAACCCATCATGGCCGAAACTTCTCTCCTCCTTTTCTCCCAATCCACAAAGAATTAGCTTAGGCTGTAGTTAAACTTTTTGAAGCTCTTCTCACTCTCTTCAATCTCCAACCAGTTTCATCCCTTTTCATCGACCGTAGGCGAAGAACGAGCACCCCCAACCCGCGCCCTTCATCAGCCCGCCGCTCCTCCTCCTTGCAGCCGCACCCTCCCATCTTCCCGGTGAAGATATCCCTCTCGTAGCTCTCCAATCTCCCGCAAACCGTTCGTAAAACCGTCGACTACAGCTCCCGAAATCCGCATTTGAAGTTTTGAACAATTCTGAAAATTAAGGTATAATTATTTCAGATTTTGTCATGCTTATTTCCGTTACTGTGCCAGTTGTTAAAAGCCAGAATTCAATTTTTACATAAATCTCAAATTGAAATCTTTCAGATCCGTAACCGCCGTGAATCCGAACACGAAATCTGATTGAAACCACTTTCATTTCAGAATCAATCAAGGTGAGAATTTTTTTTATTTAATTTAATTTATTTAATTATTATTTGCATGATTGTTAATAGTAGATCAAATAAGACATGCGGTTTAGAACATGGATCTGAACTATTCACCCCGTATGATGTTAAATCTGAATTGCATGAGATTAAATCTGAAATTTCAGGTTTAAATCTGAATTAATAATTAATTAAAATTAATTATGTGTTATTTATTTAATCACGCCATGTTGATTTTACATATGTCAAGTTAAAACATCACCTTGTAATTACCTTGATGCTAGTTATTGGATTTGGACTTGTTGTTATGTTTGGATGTTGTGGTTATGCGATGTGATGAAAATTTACATTCGTATTTGATGCAAATAAAATAAGAATGCGACTTGTGGTGGAATTTGCATTTTATTATGTAAAATAAAAATAAGGATTTACATCGTATGAGAAAATTAACATTATTCTTAGTGTAATAATAAGTTATTCAATCGTATGTGTAAATTAACATTTTTAATGTTAATATGATAGAAATTCAACCGTAGGATGTAAAATTAAAATCAGAATTTGCGATGACATGAAATTTACCTTTTATTATGAAAATAAAGTATTTTCACCGCATGTATAAATTTACATTATTTTTAATGTAAATTAAAAAGTAAATTTAACCGTAGGATGTCATTAACATTTTTAATGTCAATTTTAAAAAGAAGTTTAACCGTAGGATTAGTTGACATTATTTTTAATATTAATATATATGAATTTCACCGTAGGAAGATTTACATTTTTTTTTCATGTAATAAAAAGAATGGACTTTACATTGTAATTAAAGAGTAAATTTTACATTGTAAAGAAAGAATGGATTTTATATTGAGAATTTGGCGATGTAAATAAAAAGACAATCTTTTTATGTTGAAAATGAAAAAAGACCATCTTTTTATGTTCAAAATAAAAAGGACATTATTTTTACATTGTAAATAGAAAAGATTACATTTTTACATTGTAAAGTAGAAAAGGTAATATTTTTACATTTGTAAATAGAAAAGATTATATTTTTACGTTGTAAAATAGAGAAGATGATATTTTACATTGAAAATATAAAAGTAGATACTTTTACATTGTAAGTAAAAGAATGAAATTTTATGTTGTAAAAAGAATTTATATCGCATGAATTATATAACATTTTATTTTGATATTTATGAAAGAATTTACATCGCATGAATTATATAACATTTTATTTTGATATTTATGAATGAATTTACATCGCATGATTTATATAACATTTTATTTTGTTATTTATGAATGAATTTACATCGCATGAATTATATAACATTTTATTTTGATATTTGTGAATGAATTTACATCGCATGAATTATATAACATTTTATTTTGACATTTGTGAATGAATTTACATCGCATGAATTATATAACATTTTATTTTGTTATTTATGAATGAATCTGCATCACATGAATTAAATGACATTTTATTATGTAGTTTAAGAATGAATTTACACCGCATGAACAAAAGTTACATTTTTATATGTAATTTATATATAAATTTGCACCGTATGCTGAGAATTACATTTTTCTTTGTAATTAAAAGGTGAATTTCATCGTATGACAAAATTTACATTTTTATATGTAAATTATAAAGTGAATTTATGTCGTATATTAAAAATTACATTTTTCTTTGTAATTAATATGAGAATTCTATCGTATGTTAAAATTTACATTTTTATATGTAAATTATAAAGTGAATTAATGTCGTATGTTAAAATTTACATTTTTATATGTAAATTATAAAGTGAATTAATGCCGTATGTTAAAAATTACATTTTCCTTTGTAATTAACATGGAAATTTCATCGTATGTGAAAATTTACATTTCTATATATAAATTATATAGAGAATGACACTGTAGGATAAAATTTACATTTTTATATGTAATTAAAACATGAATTTACATTGTGTGTTAAATATTACATTTTTGTATGTAATGTCTATAGGAAAGTATACCGTACGACAAAACTACATTTTTCTATGCAATTAAAGGATGCAATTTCATTGTATGATCGAAATTGAATTTTCCTTATGTATATATGTAACATAAAAATGAGAATGAACATTAGAAATAAAATTGATTTATTTCATATGTAATTTAGATGTAGAAATATTACATTGTAACTAAAAATCATATTTTTACAATGTAAATTAGATGTAGTGTTTGCATTGTAATTAAAAATCATATTTTTACAATGTGAATTAGAAGTAGTGTTTGCATTGTAATTAAAAATCATATTTTTACAATGTAAATAGGGAGTAGAGTTTGCATTGTAAAGTAAACTTGCAATCTGATATGTAAATTTAAAATAGGAGTCACTGCAAAAATAAGTTACATTTTTATAATGTAACTAAGATGAGAATGTACATTGAAGTTGAAATCTACGTTTAAAAGTAGGATTTTGAATGTATCAAATTTTACATTTGTTTTACATGTAAATAAAGAATATAGGAATTTGCATAGGAACTAAACTTACATTTTTATGTAAATAAAAAGGATGGAATTTACATTTTCAATGTAAGGAAAGAATGAATTTAGGATGCAGTAATATTATCTTCATTTTCAAATGAATTAAAATTTAGTAAGTATCGGTAATTGTGTGGAGTGTTGTTTTAATCAAACGACGTTATTACGATTCAATGATTATATATATATATAATCAAAATTGAACGAATAGGGCGTGGTAGTTCGCGTTTTGAAATCGTACCTTTAAACGACTATACAAGAAGATCCGACCGTCGAATTTTCTTGAAACTGAGACCGTTAGGACCGTCTTGGAAAAATCTTTCCAACGATATATATTACATTAAGATCCAACGGTTAGATTCTGAGAAATGTAAAAATCAAAATTGGTTGAATGCAGCGCCATAGTCGCCCATGGACTTAAGGTGTCGTTATATAAAAATTTAATTATTTTAAATAATTAAAATAGAAATGAATAGTTAATAAAAATAATTATTAATGTGTAAGAAGGATTTTCAATATATATATATATATATATATATATACGAGGATTATTTGGAAAGTCCGAGTTTATCTCATTCCAAATAATTAAACGACGATTAAAAATCCAAGATTGGAAGACGGCGATTGAAGACCGTCAAATCTCCACATCGAATGGACGATGATGACTGTTGCCTTAGAATGGCTCGCTACCATGATTAGGTAATAGTAGGAGTTGCCCAGACGTAGTGTTGATTTGTACGGATTTGGCTTTCGCTCAGACCCAGAGCATAAGCTTATAAATGGATTGTGTGTCTGACATCGTACTCCATTATATATCATGTTATTAATCTTCTGTCGAATGTATGGATGTTTGGTGGCGGAGAATTTATTCTCTTGCTTAACACCCGTTCATATATTTCGGCAAAGGATTGGTAGTGTGATATGGAGTGATGATGTGGCATGCTAAGATGCATATGATCAAGGCTTTGTTGAAAAGCATGCCTTGTGGGACGATCAAAGCATAGTCTGTTTAGGCATAGCTTTGTGTATAGCGTGACTTCGCGAGCCTCACACACCGGCGGAGTCTAAAATGGGAGAAGGGAACGCAGGGAGAGCAGCACGTTTCTTTCTAGCTAGAGTGGTGTCAGTGACCTACCAGCCCTGACATTTTACTTATGTGGATGATGGAATGAGGCGCCTCGGATGATAGGTCCTATAGGACTGGGAAACGTGTGTTCAGGTATAACTAATCCGCTAAGCTGTATTTGCGGACCGGCCCTGCAGCTATCCAATGGTTCTCCGCGGGGAATCCTGAGACACTAGCTAGAGTGCTCGAATCGGTAAGGAGCTCCTCTCTAGCCTTGACTCATGATGGAAACCAAAAATCCAAATACGAACCGACGAATTTGATTGTATTACTAGTACGGAGGCATAATATATGGGTACCTATGCTTCCTAGGATTGATACATTATGATTGAAATTGTTTTTAAAACATATACACACTAATAATAATATCAAATTCGTTTCTAACGTATCAAGCATGTTTAATCACCATAAGGTAAAACTCTATCCTCTGGTGTGCGTTGCATTGTGTGATGGGACCTGAGTCTTATGGTGATTTCATTTTTCTAAAAAGCATTGCGTTGTTTTACGATTTACTTCAAGTTATGCACGACAATCCATTGGAATAAAACCCGTTCCGCATTAGCGGCGTGGTCCATGGATTTGTCTTATTACTATTAGTTAAATTAGTTAAGAATTCTCACACCAGTCCCACGACTGACCCGTTGTTTGTTTCCACCTTTGCAAACTCGGGTGCCCTCTTTTCCACACGGGCAGTCGAGTAGTTTGTCTATAGGTTTATCTCGAGCAGGATTCTGGATTGAAGCTTAAAGCTGTGTCCAGAGCATAGTTGTCTTCCGCTGTATCTATTTTATTTCCGCTGCACTGTATTAAATTTATTGTAAAATTTTCTTCCGCTGTATTTTAATTTTGATGTACTCTGATATATTCTGTACTCTGATGTTATATTATCATGATGTAATAAAAGTCTGCTGTTATTGTTCTGATGTGTTGTATTCCCAAAGTTAACGTAGGCGGGATTTGAACGGTCTTGGTCGATTTTGCGATCGATTAAGGCCGGGCAAAATCCGACTCGTTACACAGATACACTTAAAAATATTAATAAATTGAATACTGTTGAAAACATGACTACAATACAACATTCACCAAGCCAAAAGTTGATGTAGCAACAATCCTATTATGGTTATCTTTATACAAAGATTATATGGGTTTGGATACTAATTGAATGCAACAAATCAACATACAACGACTTCTCAAGTATTAATTCATATCACTCACTAAATAAGTAAATGTGTTGAGATCACGGATGATGAATCGACGTGGTAGAATTTTTAGCACTTTCACCAACTTTAGAAAACGTGGTAAAATTCATTTTATTTTTACAGTTCTACAGATGGAAATTTGATTTTGTAAAAATAAATAAAACAAGATTTATAATGGTAGATTGTCGAAATGAGGAATCAAAAGTTTATATTTGTTGCCAACAAAAATTCGAAGGAAAAAAATTAAAAGATTATAATTATGGCAAATTCTATTCAAACACCGCAAACTGCTTTACCTACACCATGGAATTTTAAATAAAATTTCAGACCAAAACGACGTTATTAAAAAAGAATCAATATTAAAGAATGAAAATATATACAATTCTCCCTTGTTTGCATTATGTATACTCAATATAATTTCTCTTGTAAAGTTAGTATATTATAAATTAATTTATATCACTAGTTAAATTAATTTTATATTTCTTTTGAGGATTAAAATATATCTATATTGTTACAAGCAACATTTATATACAGTCAATTTTAAAAGTTTTCAATTTAATTTAATATAAATATTAAAATATAAAACTAACTACTAAAATTAATGTTATTGAGAGTACTAAATTCTTCAATCTTTCATTCAAATCTAATCATGTTTAAATTTAACACCAAAATTTAACTAGTTTAACTTTCTAATATTTAAAAAAATAAGTTCAAATTTCCATCATCTGAAATTAAAAGTGATTTAAAAATAAAACAATCAAATAATTTAAGATACTAGTGTTAAAATAAAGTTTTTTTTTCTAGTTTTAGGTAAATATATTACAATGAATTCCCAGTTTTATGCAATTTAGTTTTAAGGTTGAAGAGAGGAAAGGTGATGAAAATATAAAAGGGTAATTTTGTGAAAGACATGGTGTATGAAAAGAAATTTTTGGTGTATGCTATTTTATTTCATTTTACGGTGTATGTTAAGAAATTATAGGTGTATGAATAGAATTAGCCTATGATTATTTCTGTAACAAACAAAAAACATGCAAAATAACAGATTTGGAACAACACGGACTGAAATCTACCTTATTTATATCTATCTCCGGTTGAAAAGGTACGGAACCGTCAGTTGAGAAGGAGCACCGAAGCCATCGGTGGAGAAGAAGGAGCATGAATGTCGTCAGCGGAGATCTCAGGAGCGCTTCGATTGAAACAATTGCCACCACCGTCTCCAAAAAAATTCCCCAAATTCTTTTTTACATCGAGTCCAGTTAAATGAGACCTAAGAAATATGGTGTCAGCCAAATTTGGGAAAGAAACGTAGTGAAACCTAGAAATGTTAGAAAGGTACGGAGCAAAAATGGAATGAGGAGGAAAGAGAACTTAAAGGGGAGAAGGATAGAGACGAGGGCGTGAAGCGAAATGAGAGAAAGAGATCGGGGGATAAAGAGTAAGCGGTTGGTTTAGCAGTTCCTGATTGGAGACAAAGCGTGAAATGAAAAAAAAGGACAGATGTCACCTATAATCTTTTTTTGTTTTTTGGTGTGAAGATAAAATGACATGGGGTTGTTTTATGGAACTATAATCGTGGAACAGTACAGCTCATCTCTAGAAATGATAAAATTTTACACTCATACGTTGTACTAAAATAATTTTCATATTAGCTATAACAGCAGATAATCTATTAAAACTAGTATTACTGCAAAACGGCGGAAACACTGACCGTTGAGATGTTCAATTTGAAATATAAAATTATTTGTTAAAACATATTTCAAATCAGATTTATTTAAAGTAAAATTATAGGATACTTTAATAAAAAATGAGACTAAGAATATACTATTAATGTATTGATTTGAATCGGCCACAAACGCATATACACATTTTAATTATGTATATTTGTTTGATCATTTTACTCATACTGTATGAAATTTTGAGCGTTCTTATAATGTAATTGAAGACGAAGTTGATGCTAGAGATGGTCTTTGTTCTTGCCTTTACGCCTTGAGGAAATTGAGCATGTGACTGTTATTCTTAGCTCAGTTTTGTATGTTCAGGGTCGGCCCGGAGGCAAGCCTGGCGAGACATTTGTCTAGGGCAGCACCTTTGGGCATGGTGGAGGAGGCAGCTGGAGGGGCAGCAGGTGACCGAGAAATTGTATTAAAAGAAGTGGCAAGGGCATTTTGTTGTGGAAATAACATTAGTTGGGTGGTATGATTCGATGTTGATAGATGGAACACCTAGTGTTCGAGCCTTCCTTTGATCATTTTTACCACATTTGTTTTTTAACCTGCTTACTTCTCAATATTTCTGCCTAGGGCATCAAATAGAAAAGAAAAAAAAATTCAGAAATCATATGTATATAGTCTGGACTGTTGTATACTCTTATATGTTTTATTGTACAACTTTCGAAAGATAGAAACATTGAATCCTCAATTTTCACATGTAGGAGATGAATATCTTATAATTAATTCAATGTTACTTGAGACAATAGCCCACAACAAAGTGGATCTTCATAACAAAACAAAAAAAGGCCAGGTACGCTTTCAAAGTCCCGAAGCTAAAGATACACATGCATATGTACTTTTATTCTTTTAATGCTTCAAATGAAGGAACGATTTTTGAATTTCCAGAAAAAAGAAGTCAAATCACAAAGTTCCGTTTGATAGTTCGTTTGGGACTTTAACTGATAAGATGCCAACACATTTTTAATAGCTACCAAACTTAAGTACATATGCTTATATGATCAAACTTATGCTCAAATATCCACTTTAAATTGTAATTTATCGTACAAATTTCAAATTCTATTAGCAATTGTATAATTTTCATTTGAAATATAATTCTCAAAACAAATTTAAGCTTCCAAACTTACTAGTGTAACAGTATCATTAGTATAACATAATTCTTCAAAACTATTTGGGACTTCAATCGTAAAATTTGTAGTTTTGGATCTTTAGATTTGTTAGTTGTCAGTCAAATAACCACCTTTAGCGGTATCTTTATGATAACATAATTCACGACACGGTACAAGCAACCAACAACTATGTGGAGCTAAAATGCTTCAAAATAGTGTCAAGCACGGACTCCATATCACAACATGTTACGTAAATAAAATAAAAAAAACACAAAAAACAAAAAACTGAAGTTGTAGATAATAAAAAAGCTCTTCTACTTCTCTAGCATTTTATGTCTAAAGCTCTATAGCCTCTCTTGTGCTCCTAATCAATAATTTTGTTGCTCTTCCATCTTGAATTTTAGAATTATGATCTCCCTTTCAGTGAAAAACTGTCTTAAATCCAAAATAGTATATTGTTCTCTGCCTTCCACTTATTTCAGACTCAAAAGAGCTCGCTGCTTTCTTGCTCGTTCTACAAACATAAAGTAATCCAAATCACCATTAATGATAGAGATTAAAATATTAGAATCCAGATTTGCTACTAAAAATTCGACAAGTTCTGGATATTGCATATTAATGTACTTAACCAACATCCATTGTCCAACCAAAGAGGGGCAGTCCAAGTTGCGATGGAAGGAAATATGGCCTTCAGTCATCCAGTAGAAAATAACTTAACCATCTGAATCATAAGACATGGAACATAATACCTCTTTTGATTAAGGGTGAGCATTATTTGGTTAAACCAAATGAAACAACCAAACCAATTTAATTTGGTCGGTTTGGTTTTGAAATAATCAGATTGTAATCGGTTCGGAAAAATATTTAGTTCGGTTATCGGTTTAACCAATTTAACCAAACTTTTATTATATTTCCAAAATTATCGATATAATAGTGATTATTTTAGGTTAATTTAGCTATCTATATATGTATTAGAATTACTTTTCGGAAGCGTACGAATCATAGATAATAGTACTTTAATCTTATATTTATAATTTATTTCAAATTATAGTTAATATTACGAACATGAAGTCAAAAATATTTTTAGTTCGGTTAAATCGGATAACCAACCAAACCAACCAATCTTAATTAAGTTGGTTTGGTTTGGTTTTCATTTTTATTGATTTTAGTTTGATTTGAAAAATTTCAACATCGGATAAACCAAATCAACCAAACGCTCACCCCTACTTTTGATCATATGCACTCTACATGAAGAAGAAGATCCAACCTTTTACTTCTATCCAATTTACCTCTGCATATAGGAGCGAACATTTTATTTTAAAACAACCATCACAAAAGTAACTTCAGTAGTAACATGTGAAAAGTGAAGATATTACTTTGGCAACAACTTACCAGCACACTTTCTTCCCCAAAGTAACGTACAAACTTGGAACAATATTCAAAGATCATCATAGAAGGATAAAAAATCGGCTTAGCATCTAAAAAAAACATGATGATGTATTATTTTCTTTAAATCCGACATAATGGAAACCAATAAAAAGTGGGTGGAAGTAAAATTCCAATGTAATTTAAAAATAGTAAAACCGAAACACGATTGAGAAAGAAAATTATGCAACACAATGTACGTGAGAGATAATGTAGAAGATGGATTCGGCAATTACCAACTATTGCTTTGGTGGTCATTGAGAAAATAGTCCATCTAGTGCCGACCGCCAGGATGATCTCGCAAGGAAAATGAATTATTCATCAACAAATAAACTTTTGTAACCAGTCATTTTCATCATCAGATAAACTACAGTCATGCAACTATTAATTATCATCAACAAATAAACTACAGTCATGGAATATAGTTTTTTGTATCACATGACAATTTCAAGGATCAGAACAATGGAGGAAAAAGAAGAAAAGTATTATAGCTTGTACCATTAAATTGTTGAGCATAATGTTGAGCTATCAATCATTTTGTTGAAGTAGCCATGGTGATAATCCATTTGGTATCTATGTAGGCTTTTACTAGAGCCGACTCGGGGAGTAGGACGAGTAGGCGGCTGCCTACGACACACCCCCCCAGGTGGAGCAACCACCGGACTGGTGGTGGCAGTGAATGAATAAAATATAAAACATATAAAGAAGATGCGTAAGTTTCAACAAGTGAATGGTTAGCTAGGTTGGTTGCCTCATTAGCAATTAATTGAGCTTGAGGTCAAGAGTTCAAGCCTGTGTAACGGTGAAAAAAAAAATAGCTCTTCTTTTCCTTGCCCTTGCCTGGAGCAACCCCCTTTTCTCACTTTTCTAAAGCCAGCTCTGCCTTTTTCCATTCTCCATTCATAGTCATGACCCGCAAAACTTTAAGATGATTTATTATACAGTTATACAGTGAAAACCTTTTAAATATTTGGTCCACGAAAGAAAACGTTTTAATAATGCGGTATATATCGCAAAATAAATAAAAATAACATACAAAAATAGTAAGAGTAAAAATATCTGCATACATATCATTGTAAGCCTAAGCACAACGCTGAGCTATCAAGTTTTTTTTGGTAATTTAATTACTGGGAGACTATTTAATAGTTTATTTGTACATTGTTTTCTAAAAGAATATTGAGATTGTATATCTAAGACTTATCCGACGAAAGTCATGTAAAAATAATGGTAAGTATCATATCACAGATTTAGAGTTTGAAATCACAAACCTGAAACGCAATTCATAGCATTTGAAAATCGCAGATCCACATCCTTCGCCTATTTTTTGGGGATAGTGTAGCGACCCGAACTTCCCTGGTCTCCGAAGAGATGAGAAAGAACGAATTACTGTGAGGACAAGACAAATCAGAACGCACACGGAAGAACATTTCATTGTTAATTACAACAATTCCATCAGAATACAAGAATATACAGAGTATAAATGAATATTACACAGAAATATCAGAGATTTAAATTACATTTAAATACACAGCAGCGGAAAATAATACAATACACAACTGAAGGAGATATACGGATACAAAGCTTTCCGGATATCATTCCAACTGTAAATCAGGATCCTGTGAATATAAATCTGCAAAACCAAAACTACTAGCTGCCCGTGTCAAAATAAGGGCACCCAGAGTTTAGGTTGAAACAATTAACTCCAGGTCAGTCATGTGACTGGTGTGAGAACTAAAACAGTTATTTATCTTTATTTTCATAGTAAGGTAAATTAAGGGACCATGCCGTATAACACGGAACGGGTTTCCTCCCAAGAATACCAGTGCATATAACAAAACATCGCAATGCTTTTTGGAAAAAAAATGAAGCTATTATAATACCCTGGTCCCATCACACAATGCAACGCAGCCGGAGGATAGGGTTTTCCCTTATAATAGCCAAACATGCTTGGTACGTTTTAAAAATCAAATCATTTGATACTATAATGAGTGTATAGTGTCAAAACAATTTCAATCATAAATATCAATCATAGACGGCATGGGTACCATATATCATGTCGCCATACTAGGCTCTACAAATAAAGCCGAAATACACGTATTGGAAAGTTGTATTTCCATCATGGTGGCTCATGATTCGAAAGATCGATCGCGTAATGCAATTCCCCACGGCTTACGTCCCAACAAGAGAAAGCACCGTTTGCACATCCGCACTTTTGGGACCAGAGTATCACCGCGGCTTACGTCCCAGTGAGAGAAAACACCGCTTACTCTATATATACCTGAGCACTAAGCTCATCTCGGTCGACCGAATCCACGACGCCGCTAAGGTGCCTATCCACTAAAAAGCATACTGATCAAACCATCAGTTTACCACCATACCGTGGTGTGAGGCTCGCGAATCAACGCTATACACAAAGCCATGCTATATTAAAGCTGCGCTTTGATCATCATCCACCAAACTTTGCTTTTCAACCAAAGTCTGGATCACTGCATCTCAGCATGCCACACTATCAATCCATATCGTACCACCGATTTCTGCCAATATATAACCTCTGAGCTCGTATGTCTCAGAGAAGGGCGTTAAGCAAGAGAATAAATTCCCCGCCGCCAAACAGAAATATATTTAGCAGAGATCAACGAATACAATATAAAGGAATACAATGTCAGACACACCATCCATTTACAAGTCCGTTCTAGGTCTGAACGAAACCGGAGGCACTTTGCTCGCATATCCGTCGATCTCCAAGTACGTCTGGACGATCACCAACTGATTCCCTCATGTTGGGTGTACAGCCCAATCAAGATCATCAGTAATCACCCAAACGATGTGAAGACTTCCGGTCTTCGACTACCGTCATCATCTTCGACTTATCATCGAATCGGTTATTCAGAATGGGTATAAACCCGGCCTTTCCGAACAACCCGCGTATATAGTAAACAAATGTTACACAATCACAACATACGCCTCATTCCAATTCATCAGTCACTAACCGTAAATCAACAAGAGAACAATTTCCCAAATATTAACCCCGAAGGCCGAAACCAACATCAGATCAATACCCAGGAAACCATTCTTCTTAGCTAACCTACAACTAGTTTCTAAATTTCATATTCTTAGGGAAAGATTCCCATTAATTTTATCAAAGATAAATTCTTTAAATTTATTCTTTAATCTTCCTTTGGATGTCATTTCAAACCATATCAGGGTTTTCCAAACTAGTCGGGATTAGCGAACCACACCGAAGTAATTATTTATTTTATTTCCCAATCCCAACCTATTCATCGCATGAAGCAAAACTGGTAATACTCCATATCTAACACCACAGTGTTATCGGTAAAATTAGTTACCATTTCACGTTCAAATCTAATTAAAGATTTAATTATCGCTTTGGAGCAAAACTTGTGATACTCCATTCTCGCTCACTTCCCAAATTTGATAATTTCAATTATCAATTCACATTTCAATCTAATTACAGATTCATTAAAACTCCTTTTACTAGGTCAAAGAACTAATGTCATTTAAAACACAGTTCACGATAAACCCAAATCACATTCTATTTATTTTCGGGTTAAAGAACAAGTGTTACTTAAAACACTGTTCACGATAAACCCACAAATCAATTCTAATTCAATTCCAATAAAATATATTAGAAATTCCGATTATTTAAAACCCCTTTCAAATCTAATTTATTTCTTTAAAATATAATTGGGTTTTAAATTTAGTTCAAAACTAGTTCATTTCGATAAAAATCTATTTTTATCTTTACAAATGTGGGATTTTTCATCCCAGTTCTTCACAAATCATTTCTTATAATTTTACACAAATTATTGATATTTTTGATAATTTTATCAAGGCCCGTACAGTCGATTTCCAACAACGGCCATCGAATGGCACTTACAGCGACCTTTTCTAAATTTGATTTGGACGTATCTCCAAATCCAACCGTTAGATTTAAAATTTCTAATATTCGTTAGAAATCTCTTTTCGATACGAACCCAACGGTTCCGGTTTTAGGAGAATCCGACGGTCGGATCTCCCGTAATGTCCGTTCGAAGTCAATGGTCGAAATTTACGAACTACCGCGGCGCGGCGCGTTCTATTCAGGCCATTATATATATAATATATATATATATATATTATATATTTCGTCAATTTCCTTTTTTAAAACGAATTTTATAAATCATTTCAAATTTGTTTCAAAAACAATTTCAACCTTTATTTCAAATTCAAATCAAAATTGAATTTTCACTTATAAATTCTTTTAACATTCATTTCTATTTGATTTCAATTCAAATCGATTTTAATTCTATTTCAATTCGTTTTCAATTGAATTCAATTCATTCTATTCGATTCAATTCAAATTCGTTTTCAATTCGATTCAATTCGAATTCGTTTTCTATTCGATTCAATTCAAATTCGTTTTCAATTCAATTCAATTCAAATTCGTTTTCTATTCAATTCAATTCAAATTCGTTTTCTATCCAATTCAATTCAAATTCGTTTTCTATTCAATTCAATTCAAATTCGTTTTCTATTAAATTCAATTCAAATTCGTTTTCTATCCAATTCAATTCAAATTCATTTTCTATTCAATTCAAATTCGTTTTCTATTAAATTCAATTCGAATTCGTGTTATAAATATTCGAATTTTATCCCTTTTCAATATTCATTATAAAACGAATATAATCGATATAAATATCGTTCACGTCAAAATAGCGCATCTTTAATCAATACGGCTTTATATTTTTCAATAACTTCGTTATTCTATTCAACAAATGAATCTATAATTCTTTTAATACATGACTCTATATTTTTGCCAACACATGACTAATCTCAACGAATGAGTACTGTCCACGTGTGACTATTTTTGTTATTTAATATATATTTTATAAAAATTATGGTATCTATCGTTTGATTTCAAATCAGACTCCCACCGTAAATTAGTAAGAGAACGATTCTCTAAATATTAACCCCGAAGGCCGAAACCAACATCAGATCAATATCCAGGAGACCACTCATCTTATCTATTTTCCAGTTAGTTTCTAATTTTATATATGATAAAGAAGTAAATTTTATTGTTAAAATATTTCGTTCAACACATGACTAATCTCAAAGGATGAGTACGGTCAACACATGAACCTTTATTTTATAATGATAAAGATGTAAATTTTGTTGTTAAAATATATCGTTCAACACATGACTAATCTCAACGGATGAGTACGGTCAACACATAAACCTTTATTTTATAATGTTCTTTATTTTCTAAATTGGAATGAGGCTCAATCAATCACCATATAGCGTTAACTATATGGATTCCATACAACACATGTATATAAATAGCAACGATAAATAATCAACAATCATCCAAAGTGCACTACTCTGTATAAGCATCAAATATAGATATCTAACGCTTATAACAGTCTGTCAATCAATCGATCGACATACAACTAATTACTGGGATTAGTGTATGCCGTAATTTATCCCAATACCCGTGTGGGGTTTCAAATCAACAAACACAGATTTTATTTGTGCAGTTGGGCGATGTGTAAAATTTATCGTCCCAATCAATGTCCTTCAAATAGGTGTACATAAACAAACCGTCCGGTTTGTAAATGAATATTTATTTATTCACATTCACGTTAAAAATTATATTTTTAACGATAATTAATTTATTTCAACACATGAATATATTTTATTATTTATTTGACATCAACATCACAAACAAATTCACAACACAACAAACAAGCATACAAGCCGTCCATGGTCTGTGGACGACGGGTGTCGGGTGCTGCTAAGCACCGTCTGCATCCTAGTATATAATTATAACTAGAAAAGTAAATTCAAAGTGAGAAGTTCTCACCTTGGGGTTCCATTCCACCTGTTTTATTTCCGAATTTCAAACCAGTTTGGATTTGCCCGAATTTCCAACTTCATTTTCACGCTGTTCATATTAAAAATCACATTTTTAATATGATGTCTATATATTTAAAGATCGCTATATCTATATAAAAGATCATATTTTTATTATGCTCTATGTATATAAAAGATTATATTTTTATTCTACTCTATGTATATAAAAGATTATATTTTTATTCTACTCTATGTATATAAAAGACTATATTTTTATTCTACTCTATGTATATAAAAGATTATATTTTTATTCTACTCTATGTATATAAAAGATTATATTTTTATTTTTGAAAAATAATGTATATTTATATATTTGAAAGAAACCTCGCTATTTTATTTTTAAAACATCGCTAATTTCTATTTTGAAAACAAAGCATATTTTTATTTTGAAAAAACAAAGCATATTTTTATTTTGAAAACCATATGCTATTTTTATTTTTATAAAACATTGTTATTTTTATTTTTATATACATATATATATATTTACAATGTATATTTATATTACAATTTCATACACAACATCATATAATTTAATTACACCATATATCACTAATTACTATCATTAAGGGTTAATTACCCTTCCACTTTGCTCGTTCTTCTCCAGGTTGTTCCAAAGAAATCGAACCCATCTCGCTCAAGAAGAAGCCGCTTGTTGTGTCCACCACTGTCCGTCGGAACCCAATCGGCCACCTCCCTCTTGCTCGTCATCGAAGCCTCTACCCACGACCAGAACAGCTTCCAACTCGGTGGACCCTCCCTCCCATGAAATCAGTTCGAACTCGCGAAGTTTGGTGCGTGATTTCTCAGAAATCACGAAATGAAAATCGATCAAGTTCGTATGAATTTGTAGTGCTTGGAGAGTACTTTGATTTTGTTGTGGAGGTTTAGATTAATTCGTATTGATTTGGAAGATTTTTGGGCTCGAAATATCGAGCAATATCCGCCATCGACTTCGGCTGGAGGCGCGTTTAAGAATGGTTGACCGCATTGAACACTTTGATTTAGGGTTTTAGGAGACTGAAGGGGTTATATAATATATTTATATTATATTTAATAATTTCCCAAATGGTTGACTTTTCATCCGAACGCGAAATCAAACCCAACGACTGTCGCCCCTAGCTAATTACCCCCATTTCGAACACAACGGGATATGTTTCGTAAGCCCATTCAATCGTTACGATTAGTTTTCCTTACATTTAAAATATAAATCAGTATATATTCAATTTAAACGTACATTTCAATTTACTGGGATCACATACGGACTCTAAAAATTCCAGAAAAATTATTTTTAGCTTCGTATTGATGATACGGTCCTAACAAAACTAGTTTTGTCGATTCCTGAGACCGTTTGAAAAATGGCTATTTTCCAGTCGATTAAAATCAACTTAAACTGGTCAAACGCATTTTCCTTTGCCACGCTCACATATTGAATCGAAAAATTACGAAAATTGGAATCTAGCAATAATTTGACATCACGGATCCAACAAAAGTGGTTTCGTCGAAATCCGAAGTCGTTTGCAAAATTTCCATTTTCAAGGGCCTGAATTCCATAGCGACTATTCAGAATTTTCAAATGGACATATCTTTTAATTCCCGCTATGAAATTTCAATTTTTCAGGTTCGTTGGAAAGATAGTCACAATTAGATTCCATTATTTTTAGTTTCACTAAAATTCGGTTTATTTTGTACCCGGTACATTCACTTGAAGTTTGAAATCGAATTATCGAACTACCACGCCATTTTCAATTCCTCTTCTAAATATAAATAAATATTTATATTCTAACATCGATTCAAACGAATATATACATTCGAAATAAATTTCTCGTCGATATTATTTAAAATAATTCATTTTAAATAATCAAAATTCGCTAAAATTGCCAAAATAAAAAATTTAAACTGACCGAGATTTCCGGGTTATTACAATCTCCCCCACTTAAAACTTTTCGTCCCCGAAAAGGAATGAAGCCGAAAGTTGTTTCACAAATCAACTCAACTTCCAGTATTTTCACTACGGCTTAAGTTCTTCAACTTTTCAGTTTCTAAGAACTTTTCAAATTTTTCAAAAATTTGGCTAACACCTAAATTTTCGAAAAATTTCGCCATAACCTCCCCTGCACAGGGAGCACGGGAAAATCCCGAAATTGCCATACAGGCCCTCTGATCTCAAAAAGAAAAAGAAAAAGCCAAGCGGCTAGCTAATCGGCTCATAAAATCATCATCACCCAAACAAAACAGTAAATTATGATAAACATGTACCTATTTGTCGGGCAAAAAAATTTTATTCTTCTGCTCTAGCCTCCTTGCTATGACCTGTTCAATGTAAGTACTTGGATATGCAAGCAAATGCGATAAATTTCCAATACAATTCACTTTTTGGTCAATTGGCTAAATGGTTAAAAATTATCAAACAAATAAACAAACAACACAAACATCAATCCATTAGTTGATTAGCTTTTGAAATTCATAACTTTGATACATAGTCAAAAATTAGATTTTTGATTCCAAATCACAACAATAGGCCCTATCGAATTTTGGTTCTCACACCAGTCTAATGGAAATATATAGAAATCACACTTCCGAAACTCGAATATAAATACTGATGATGCACGTGCTATTATCAGTGCCACCTCCGGGCGACTAGAGTGTGATTCTATATCTATCCAGTATATTAAAACTTCGAATACACGCGGATCAGACGTATACGCAAAATCTTTATATACTGGACTGTCCAAATCAATACAAATAAATATTCAAATACGAATAGTTGATTTAAATTTTCAAAACAAAATTTGTTTTCATTTTCAAAAATATGCTCTTCACACTCATTCTAGGATACTACTGATCCCATCTCTAACGAGTCATTCGCATTGGATATTACTAATCCAACCTCTGATGAATTCTTTCGTATGGTTCTAATGTGCCTTGTTCTCTGAGCTTTGTAAACCAAAGCTCTGATACCAAATGTAGCGACCCGAACTTCCCCGGTCCCCGAAGAGATGAGAAAGAATGAATTACTGTGAGGACAAGACAAATCAGAACGCACACGGAAGAACATTTCATTGTTAATTACAACAATTCCATCAGAATACAAGAATATACAGAGTATAAATGAATATTACACAGAAATATCAGAGATTTAAATTACATTTAAATACATAGCAGCGGAAAATAATACAATACACAACTGAAGGAGATATACGGATACAAAGCTTTTCGGATATCATTCCAGCTATAAATCAGGATCCTGTGAATATAAATCTGCAAAACCAAAACTACTAGCTGCCCGTGTAAAAATAAGGGCACCCAGAGTTTAGGTTGAAACAATAAACTCCAGGTCAGTCATGTGACTGGTGTGAGAACTAAAACAGTTATTTATCTTTATTTTCAAAGTAAGATAAATCAAGGGACCACGTCGTATAACACGGAACGGGTTTCCTCCCAAGAATACAAGTGCATATAACAAAACAGCGCAATGCTTTTTGGAAAAAAATGAAGCTATTATAAGACCCAGGTCCCATCACACAATGCAACGCAGCCGGAGGATAGGGTTTTCCCTTATAATAGACAAACATACTTGGTACGTTTTAAAAATCAAATCATTTGATACTATAATAAGTGTATAGTGTCAAAACAATTTCAATCATAAATATCAATCATAGACGGCATGGGTACCATATATCATGTCGCCATACTAGGCTCTACAAATAAAGCCGAAATACACGTATTGGAAAGTTGGATTTCCATCACGGTGGCTCCTGATTCGAAAGATCGATCGCGTAATGCAGTTCCCCACGGCTTACGTCCCAACAAGAGAAAACACCGTCTGCACATCCGCACTTTTGGGACCAGAGTATCACCGCGGCTTACGTCCCAGTGAGAGAAAACACCGCTTACTCTATATATCCCTGAGCACTAAGCTCATCTCGGTCGACCGAATCCATGACACCACTAAGGTGCCCATCCACTAAAAAGCATACTGATCAAACCATCAGTTTACCACCATACCGAGGTGTGAGGCTCGCGAATCAACGCTATACACAAAGCCATGCTATATTAAAGCTGCACTTTGATCATCATCCACCAAACTTTGCTTTTCAACCAAAGTCTGGATCACTGCATCTCAGCATGCCACACTATCAATCCATATCGTACCACTGATTTCTGACAATATATAACCTCTGAGCTCGTATGTCTCAGAGAAGGGCGTTAAGCAAGAGAATAAATTCCCCGCCGCCAAACAGAAATATATTTAGCAGAGATCAACGAATACAATATAAAGGAATACAATGTCAGACACACCATCCATTTACAAGTCCGTTCTAGGTCTGAACGAAACCGGAGGTACTTTCCTCGCATATCCGTCGATCTCCAAGTACGTCTGGACGATCACCAACTGATTCCCTCATCTTTGGTGTACAACCCAATCAAGATCATCAGTAATCACCCAAATGATGTGAAGACTTCCGGTCTTCGACCACCGTCATCATCTTCGACTTATCGTCGAATCAGTTATTCAGAATGGGTATAAACCCGGCCTTTCCGAACAACCCGCGTATATAGTAAACAAATGTTACACAATCACAACATATGCCTCATTCCAATTCATCAGTCACTAACCGTAAATCAACAAGAGAACAATTTCCCAAATATTAACCCCGAAGGCCGAAACCAACATCAGATCAATACCCAGGAAACCATTCTTCTTAGCTAACCTACAACTAGTTTCTAAATTTCATATTCTTAGGGAAAGGTTCCCATTAATCTCATCAAAGATAAATTCTTTAAATTTATTCTTTAATCTTCCTTTGGATGTCATTTCAAACCAAATCAGGGTTTTCCAAACTAGTCGGGATTAGCGAACCACACCGAAGTAATTATTTATTTTATTTCCCAATCCCAACCTATTCATCGCATGAAGCAAAACTAGTAATACTCCATATCTAACACCACGGTGTTATCGGTAAAATTAGTTACCATTTCATGTTCAAATCTAATTAAAGATTTAACTATCGCTTTGGAGCAAAACTGGTGATACTCCATTCTCGCTCACTTCCCAAATTTGATAATTCCAATTATCAATTCACATTTCAATCTAATTACAGATTCATTAAAACTCCTTTTACTAGGTCAAAGAACTAATGTCATTTAAAACACAGTTCACGATAAACCCAAATCACATTCTATTTATTATCGGGTTAAAGAACAAGTGTTATTTAAAACACTGTTCATGATAAACCCACAAATCAATTCTAATTCAATTCCAATAAAATATATTAGAAATTCCGATTATTTAAAACCCCTTTCAAATCTAATTTATTTATTTAAATTATAATTGGGTTTTAAATTTAGTTCAAAACTAGTTCATTTCGATAAAAATCTATTTTTATCTTTACAAATGTGGGATTTTTCATCCCAGTTCTTCACAAATCATTTCTTATAATTTTACACAAATTATTGATATTTTTGATAATTTTATCAAGGCCCGTACAGTCGATTTCCAACAACGGCCATCGAACTGCACTTACAGCGACCTTTTCCAAATTTGATTTGGACGTATCTCCAAATCCAACCGTTAGATTTAAAATTTCTAATATTCGTGTGAAAGCTCTTTTCGATACTAACCCAATGGTTCCGGTTTTAGGAGAATCCGACGCTCGGATCTCCTGTAATGTCCGTTCGAAGTCAATGGTCGAAATTTACGAACTACCGCGGCGCGGCGCATTCTATTCAGGCCATTATATATAATATATATATATATATATTATATATTTCGTCGATTTCCTTTTTAAAACGAATTTTATAAATCATTTCAAATTTCTTTCAAAAACAATTTCAACCTTTATTTCAAATTCAAATCAAAATTGAATTTTCCCTTATAAATTCTTTTAACATTCATTTCTGTTTGATTTCAATTCAAATCGATTTTAATTCTATTTCAATTCGTTTTCAATTGAATTCAATACAATTCAGATTCGTTTTCTATTCGATTCAATTCAAATTCGTTTTCAATTCAATTTAATTCGAATTCGTTTTCTATTCGATTCAATTCAAATTCGTTTTCAATTCAATTCAAATTCGTTTTCTATTAAATTCAATTCAAATTCGTTATCTATCCAATTCAATTCAAATTCGTTTTCTATTTAATTCAATTCAAATTCGTTTTCTACTAAATTCAGTTCAAATTCGTTTTCTATCCAATTCAATTCAATTTCGTTTTCTATTCAATTCAATTCAAATTCGTTTTCTATTAAATTCAATTCGAATTTGTGTTATAAATATTCGAATTTTATCCCTTTTCAATATTCATTATAAAACGAATATAATCGATATAAATATCGTTCGCGTCAAAATAGCGCATCATTAATCAACACGACTTTATATTTTTCAATAACTTCGTTATTCTATTCAACAAATGAATCTATATTTCTTTTAATACATGACTCTATATTTTTGCCAACACATGACTAACCTCAACGAATGAGTACTGTCCACGTGTGACTATTTTTGTTATTTAATATATATTTTATAAAAATTATGGTATCTATCGTTTGATTTCAAATCAGACTCCTACCGTAAATTAGTAAGAGAACGATTCTCTAAATATTAACCCCGAAGGCCGAAACCAACATCAGATCAATATCCAGGAGACCACTCATCTTATCTATTTTCCAGTTAGTTTCTAATTTTATATATGATAAAGATGTAAATTTTATTGTTAAAATATTTCGTTCAACACATGACTAATCTCAACGGATGAGTACGGTCAACACATGAACCTTTATTTTATAATGATAAAGATGTAAATTTTTTTGTTAAAATATATCGTTCAACACATGACTAGTCTCAACGGATGAGTACGGTCAACACATGAACCTTTATTTTATAATGTTCTTTATTTTCTAAATTGGAATGAGGCTCAATCAATCACCATATAGCGTTAACTATATGGATTCCATACAACACATGTATATAAATAGCAACGATAAATAATCAACAATCATCCAAAGTGCACTACTCTGTATAAGCATCAAATATAGATATCTAACGCTTATAACAGCCTGTCAATCAATCGATCGACATACAACTAATTACTGGGATTAGTATATGCCGTAATTTATCCCAATACCCGTGTGGGGTTTCAAATCAACAAACACAGATTTTATTTGTGCAGTTGGGCGATGTGTAAAATTTATCGTCCCAATCAATGTCCTTCAAATAGGTGTACATAAACAAACCGTCCGGTTTGTAAATGAATATTTATTTATTCACATTCACGTCAAAAATTATATTTTTAACTATAATTAATTTATTTCAACACATGAATATATTTTATTATTTATTTGACATCAACATCACAAACAATTTCACAACACAACAAACAAGCATACAAGCCGTCCATGGTCTATGGGCGACGGGTGTGGGTGCTGCTAAGCACCGTTTGCATCCTAGTATATAATTATAACTAGAAAAGTTAATTCAAAGTGAGAAGTTCTCACCTTGGGGTTCCATTCCACCTGTTTTATTTCCGAATTTCAAACCAGTTTGGATTTGCCCAAATTTCCAACTTCATTTTCACGCTGTTCATATTAAAAATCACATTTTTAATATGATGTCTATATATTTAAAGATCGCTATATCTATATAAAAGATCATATTTTTATTATGCTCTATGTATATAAAAGATTATATTTTTATTCTACTCTATGTATATAAAAGATTATATTTTATTATACTCTATGTATATAAAAGATTATATTTTTATTCTACTCTATGTATATAAAAGATTATATTTTTATTCTACTCTATGTATATAAAAGATTATATTTTTATTCTACTCTATGTATATAAAAGATTATATTTTTATTCTACTCTATGTATATAAAAGATTATATTTTTATTCCACTCTATGTATATAAAAGATTATATTTTTATTCTACTCTATGTATATAAAAGATTATATTTTTATTCTACTCTATGTATATAAAAGATTATATTTTTAGTTTTGAAAAATAATGTATATTTATATATTTGAAAGAAACATCGCTATTTTATTTTTAAAACATTGCTAATTTCTATTTTGAAAACAAAGCATATTTTTATTTTGAAAACAAAGCATATTTTTATTTTGAAAACAAAGCATATTTTTATTTTGAAAACAAAACATATTTTTATTTTGAAAACAAAGCGTATTTTTATTTTGAAAACCATATGCTAATTTTATTTTTATAAAACATTGTTATTTTTACTTTTATATACACACACACATATATATATATATATATTTACAATGTATATTTATATTACAATTTCATACACAACATCATATAATTTAATTACACCATATATCACTAATTACTGTCATTAAGGGTTAATTACCCTTCCACTTTGCACGTTCTGCTCCAGGTTGTTCCAAAGAAATCAAACCCATCTCGCTTAAGAAGAAGCCGCTTGTTGTGTCCACCACTGTCCGTCGGAACCCAATCGGCCACCTCCCTCTTGCTCGTCATCGAAGCCTCTACCCACGGCCAGAACAGCTTCCAACTCGGTGGACCCTCCCTCCCACAAAATCAGTTCGAACTAGCGAAGTTTGGTGCATGATTTCTCATAAATCACGAAATGAAAATCGATCAAGTTCGTATGAATTTGTAGTTCTTGGAGAGTACTTTGATTTTGTTGTGGAGGTTTGGATTAATTCGTATTGATTTGGAAGATTTTTGGGCTCGAAATATCGAGCAATATCCGCCATCGACTTCGGCTGGAGGCGCGTTTAGGAATGGTTGACCGCATTGAACACTTTGACTTAGGGTTTTAGGAGATTGAAGGGGTTATATAATATATTTATATTATATTTAATAATTTCCCAAATGGTTGACTTTTCATCCGAACGCGAAATCAAACCCAACGACTGTCGCCCCTAGCTAATTACCCCCATTTCGAACACAACGAGATATGTTTCGTAAGCCCATTCGATCGTTACGATTAGTTTTCCTTACATTGAAAATATAAATCAATATATATTCAATTTAAACGTACATTTCAATTTACTGGGATCACATACGGACTCTAAAAATTCCAGAAAAATTATTTCTAGCTTCGTATTGACGATACGGTCCTAACAAAACTAGTTTCGTCGATTCCTGAGACCGTTTGAAAAATGGCTATTTTCCAGTCGATTAAAATCAACTTAAACTGGTCAAACGCGTTTTCCTTTGCCACGCTCACATATTGAATCGAAAAATTACGAAAATTGGAATCTAGCAATTATTTGACATCACGGATCCAACAAAAGTGGTTTCGTCAAAATCCGAAGTCATTTGCAAAATTTCCATTTTCAAGGGCCTGAATTCCATAGCGACTATTCAGAATTTTCAACTGGACATATCTTTTAATTCCCGCTATGAAATTTCAATTTTTCAGGTTCGTTGGAAAGATAGTCACAATTAGATTCCATTATTTTTGGTTTCACTAAAATCCGGTTTATTTTGTACCCGGTACATTCACTTGAAGTTTGAAATCGAATTATCGAACTTCCACGCCATTTTCAATTCCTTTTATAAATATAAATAAATATTTATATTCTAACGTCGATTCAAACGAATATATACGTTCGAATTATATTCAAAATAAATTTCTCGTCGATATTATTTAAAATAATTCATTTTAAAAAATCAAAATTCGCTAAAATTGCCAAAATAAAAAATTTAAACTGTCCCAGATTTCCGGGTTATTACAGATGGAGTTGAATTTGAATCAGAAGAGAAACGAAATTAGGGTTGATGAGCACAGAAAGAAACGAGAAATTGACGTCGAAGAGGATAAAATGCAAAACTCAGATAATTTGAAATCGCATATCCTCACTCTTTGCCTGTTTTTTGGGGATGGAGTTGAATTTGAATCAGAGGAGCAGCGAAATTAGGGCTAATGAGAACATAAAGAAACGAGAAATTAATGCCGAAGAGGATAAAATGCGACACTCAGATAATTTGGTCGAATATAACTGGCTTTAGAGAGTTTGATGTTGGCTCTCTTACAATAGAAAATTTTCCCTACGGTCGGTTTGATTACAGTAGGAAAACCTCCCTAACGGTCGGTTTGACAAGACAAATTCTATTCATACACCAAAAATTACCTAATGTACACCACTATTTTGCTAAAAACTATATTATTAAATTACCCTTTTTTAATTGCATTATTGTTTTTTTAATTATAACCCATCAAATTAAAACGTTGCAATTAACGATATTTATGAAATCTATGTAAAAAATATGAAGAACTTAATGTGTATTCAAATATGAAACCTAAAATTTGAATTAGGGAACTTTTACAAGTAAGTGCTCAAATTTAAAATCATTTAATTTAGGAGTAGGCTCTTTTATTGAGATTAAGAATGTTTTGAAGCACAATAAATTGGTTACCATATATTCAAAAAATTGAAATTCATTTTACTAAACTTAAACTTTATTTTGTACTATAATTTTTTATTTTCCATATTAAGTTCAAAGTTTTAAAGAAGGAAGATGATGAAGAATAAAATAAGACAACTATTGTAAAATAGACAGTGTATGTTAAGTTATTTTTGGTGTATGGTTGCTCATTTTATTTATGGTGCATGTTAAGAGATTGTTGGTGTATAAATAGAATTAGTGAAACGACCCAAACTCGCCCTTACGGGAAAGCCCGGATTGAGTTGAGAACACGACAAATCAGAACACAAACAGAAGAATATTTCATTGCTTATTACAACAATTTACATCAAAGTACAGAATATACCAGAGTATGAATAAATATTATACATCAGAAAAATATCTGAGAGTTAAAATACATTACATAGCAGCAGAAAAATAATACATAACACAACTGAAAGAAATACATGGATACAGAGCGTTCTGAACATAGATCCAGCTGTAAACCAAGATCCTGTGAATATAAATCTGCAAAACCAAAACTACTAGCTGCCCGTGTGGAAAATAGGGGTACCCAGAGTTTATGTTAAAACAATAAACTCCAGGTCAGTCATGTGACTGGCGTGAGAACTAAAACAGTTATTAAATCTTTACTTTAAAAATAAAGTAAATCAAGGGACCACGCCATATAACAGGGAACGAGTTTCCACCCAAGAATACTTGTGCATAAAACAAACAACGTAATGCTTTTTGGAAAAATGAAGATATTATAAGGCCCAGTTCCCATCACACAATGCAACGCAAGCCGGAGGATACGGTTTTCCCTTATAATAGCCAAACATGCTTGGTTCGTTTAAAACAAATCATTTGATACTATTATAAGTGCATAGTGTATAAAACAACTTCAAATATAAATGTATCAATCATAGGCGGCATGGGTACCATTTATCATGTCACCATAATAGGCTCTACAATCAAAACCGAAATGTCACGTATTGGAAATTGGATTTCCGACAGTGAACTAAGGCAAGGGATCGTCCCTACCTCTTTGAGACAATCTAGCCTACCACGTCTTAGGGCACATTCGCAACTGTACCCTTAGGTAACTGCAGGGCCGGTCCACACTAAGTGCAAGGTGGATTCATAACTCCTGAACATGCATTTCCCCGCCCTATAAGGCGTAAATGAGCCAGATGACTCAATATCCATCGGCTCCGTAGTAACCGATATATCCGTGGCGCCTCTCTATCCATCAAATAATATGCAACATTGACTTGAGTAAAATGTCTGGGCTCTATACCATGACCCACTCCTAGATAGAAAGAAACGCACTGTCCTCCCTGTAGTCCTTCTCCCGTTTCTGCTTCACACCGGGGTGTGAGGATCGCGAAATAATGCTATACGCAAAGCTATGCTATATTAAAGCCGTGCTTTGATCATCAACCACAAGACTCTGCTTTTAATAGAAGCCTTGATCATTTGCATCTCAGCATGCAACACAGGCAATTCACGCCATGCGACTGATGTCTATCAATATATAGCCTCTAAGCTCGTGCGTCTCAGAGACGGGTGTTAAGCAAGAGAATAAATTCTCCGCCACCAAACAGATATATATTTAATAGAGATCAATCAACATAGAATAAAATCCAATGTCAGACACACATCCATTTACTAGTTCGTTCTGGGTCTGAACAAAACCGGAGGCACATTATTCCTCGTCCTGTGTCCAATACAGGAGAGAGCTCCTCGCATATCCAGTCGATCTCCAAGTACGTCTGTACGATCACCACTTATTACCTTGTCTTGGGTGTACAGCCCAATCAAGACACCAGTAATCATCCAAACGATGTGAAGACCTCCGGTCTTCAACCACCGTCTTCATCGTCGACTTGTCGCCGAATCAGCTATTCAGAATAGGTATAAACCCGGCCTTTCTGAATAACTCGCGTATATTAAAAACAAGTGCTATAAAACACAACATATGCCTCATTCCAATTCAGAATATTCTTTTATATAAATATTCATATTCTTTGGGAAAGGTTTCCATTAATTTTATCAAAGATAAGTTCTTCAAATTTATTCTTTAATTTTCCTTGGATACTAATTTCAAACCAAATTAAGGTTTATCCGAACTAGTCGGGATTAGCGCACCTTACCGAAGTAATCATTTGTTTAATTTCCCAATTCCAACCTATTCATCCCATGGAGCAAAACTGGTAAATACTCCATACCTAACACCACGGTGTTATCGGTAAAATTAATTATCGTTTCCCGTTCAAATCTAATTAAAGATTTAACTATCGCTAGGAGCAAAACTGGTGATACTCCATTCTCGATCATTTCCCAAAATTGATAATTTAAATTATCAATTCACATTTCAATCTAATTAAAGATTCATTAAAACTCCGATTATTTTTAATCTTCCCAAAAATCAATATTAATTATTATTTAACTTTGGAAAACACAAACATGTCGCATCGACAATCTACACCATACTATTAATTTCTACCGATATATAACCTCTAAGCTCGTACGTCTTAGAGAAGGGTGTTAAGCAAGAGAATAAATTCTCCACCACCAAACAGATATATATTTAGCAGAGATCAACCATACAATTCGAAAAACAATGGTAGACATGTAATCCTGTCTTTAACTGGGTTAAAGAACTAATGTCATTTAAAACACAGTTCACAATAAACCCAAATCGCATTCCATTTACTATGGAATCTTCACAGAAAATAGATCAATATATAATCGATATCAATTTTCGTATCCGACTAATAATATAAATGGAATAACGACATATCCTTTTAAATTCCATATATATTAACAGTCTTCCTCCACATACGCTCACTTCGATTATTACCAAACCAAATTCCATTCAATTCCAATTTAATATGTTAAATTGGAAAGCTTTACTTTGTAAAATTTTCATTAAATCTTAATATAAAGATTTATAAATTCCGAATCACATTTCACTAAAAATCGGGTTAAAGAACGAATGTCATTAAAACACAGTTCACGATAAACCCAATTCACATCCCATTTTATTCCAATTAAATGTTAATTAACTGGAAACTCTAATAATCTTAATTAAAATATCTATTCTTTTCACACGGGGTTTAAGAATAATGTTATTTAAGGCACCATTCACGACAAACCCAAAATCCAATTCTTTCATTCAATTCCAATTAAATCTTAATTAATTGGAAAACTTCACCAAATCTTAATTAAAAGATTTATTCTTTCCTCAACTGGGTTTAAGAACAGTGTTAATGAAGACACCATTCATGACAAACCCAAAATCCAAATCAATATTAAATACCAGGCTCTAAATAGAAATTATATCGGCTTATATTCAATATCAAATTCTGAAATCAACAAATATCGTATTGGGAATAACGATATACATATCTTCCAAATTCCTCCATAATATCCGTATAATCACGGAATCCAATATCGAAATATTCTGAAGATAATTTCGATTTAAATCCATTCCAATTCATATATTGGAAATTCTGGTTATTTTTAAAACCATTTCAAATCCGATTTATTTAATTAAAAATATTGGATTATAATTCTAGTTCATAACTAGTTCATTTTGATAAAAATATATTTTTATCTTTACAAACGTGGAATTTTTCATCCAAATTCTTTCTAAATCATTTATCATGATTTTACACAAATTATTGATATTTTTAATAATTTTATTAAGGCCCTTTCAGTCGATTTCCATAAATGGTCATCGAACTGTACTTACATTGACCTTTTCCCAACTTGATTTGGACATAATTCCAAATCCAACCATTAGATTTCAAATCTCTTATATTCGTTGGAAATCTCTTTTCGATACGAACCCAACAGTTCAGGTTTTAGGAGAATCCGACGGTCGGATCTCCCGTAATGTCCATTCGAAGTCAATGGTCGAAATTCGCGAACTGTCGCGGCCCGGCGCGTTCTATTCAGGCCATTTAATATATATATTATATATATTTCGTTCAAAACGTATTTTATAAATTCGTTTTAAAATCGATTCCAACTTCCTTTTCAATTTTAAACCAAAATTGAATATTCTACATCATTATAATATAAATGATAATATTTTCAAAATATTCGATTTTGAAATAATTTCCTTTTCGATATTCATATTTTAAAAATGAATAAAATCGATATAAATATCATTCGCGTCAAAATGGCGCTTATCCAATCAACACGGCTTCATATATATTTCAGTATTTTTGTGTCCATCCAAAATCGGACATCAAAATCATATTTTGACCTTTCACTGAATATTTTTTTAAAATATTCGTTATTTTAAAATATTTGTTCTTTCTGAATTGGAGTCAGACACAATCAATTACCATATAATTTTATTTATATGGATTTCATACAACACATGTACATAACAATAATGATATACAATCAACCATCATCCAAAGTGCAATTTACAACTGTATAAGCGTTAAAAATAAATAATTAACGTTTATCACAACCTGTCAACCCATCGATTGACATACCACTAATTATTGGGATCAGTGTATGTCATTTATCATCCCAATACCCATGTGGGGTTTTCAAACAACAAATACTGGTTATTATTTGTGCAGTTAGGCGATGTGTAAAATTTATTGTCCCAATCAATATCAGATAAATGGGTGTACATAAACAAACCGTATGATTTGTACATGAATATTTATTTCAATGCATCACTATTTTATATAGTTCATATATTCAATAAAAATAATATTTTTATTGTTTAAATATTTTATTCAACACATGAATATTTTATTTTCCATTTCACGTCACAATCACTATCAATTTTCACACACAATACAATCAAACAAGTCGTCCATGGTCTGTGGACAACGGTGTCAGGAGCTACTAAGCCCCGTCTGCAACCTAGTATATTTTTAATTGTAAAAAGTTTGAGTGAGAAGGAGTTCTCACCTTTGGTTTCCACTCCGCCGTGCTTTGATTGTCGATCTATAAAGCATACCTACGTTAAAAATCGTATTTTTAACCAATCAATAATTATTTCTTTGTATGACTATTTTATAAATAACATACATAGGCTAAAAATCGTATTTTTATCAAACTAAAAATTATTTCATAAAATGACTATTTTATATATAGTATACATAAGCTAAAAAACATATTTTTATACAACTAAAAATATATTATTTTATATGATAAAAATCATATTTTTATAACGCTATTTTATATATAAAAATCAAAATTTTATATCGCTATTCATATGATAAAAATCGTATTTTTATAAATAAGTTTTCTATATAAAAATCATATTTTTAATCTATAACTATTTCTATAAAAATCATATTTTTAATTTATAACTATTTCTATAAAAATCATATTTTTAATCTTTAACTATTTTATTAAAAATTCAGATCTTAAAAACAATGTCTTTTTATATTTTAAAAACAATGTCTTTTTATATTTTAAAAACAATGTCCTTTTATATTTTAAAAACAATATCTTTTTATATTTTAAAAACAATGTCTTTTTATATTTTAATTACTACCATATATAAATTTAATTACTGCTTAATCTGCAAATTAATTAAACAAATTACATTAAATAAATTAAAAACAAAACTCACTGTTTCTTCTTCATTGGGTTCTTCCTGGACCAAAACCCCCAAGCTCGTAACTAGGGCTGACCACTGCACAACAAACGAGACCGTCGACGATGATCAGAAGCCACCCCGAGGATTGCCTACACGAGCTCTTCCACCTCCAACAACCATGGCCAATTCGATCTTCGCCTGTCCCCTGAATTCGCCACGAAGCAGCGACAGTTCACCCTCGAAATTCAGCCAAATCCCAAACGAAATGTGATCTTATTTATAGGGATTTGCAGAGCTCAGAAAATGTAGCGATTTTCGTTTGATAATTTGGAGTTAATTCGTATTGGATTGAAAGGATTCGATGTTTGAATTATTGAACATTTTCCACCGTTGAACCATTCGGAGCGGCTGAAGGTTTGACCGCGAGTGAAAGTAAAGTAGGGGTTTGACTCTGGTTTGACTAATATATAATTTATATTTTTATTATTTTAATTCCAAAAATATCCATTTTTGAATTCGAGCTCCGAATCGAACCCAACGACTGTTGCTCATAGCTAAATACCCCCATTCCGAACACAATGGGATATGTTTCGCAAGACAATTCGACTATTATGACCAGTTTTCATCAAAATCAAAGTATAAATTAATATAAATTCAATTTAAACATACATTTTAATTTACCGGGGCCACATACTGACTCCAAAAATTCTAGAAAAACAAATATAGCTATGTTTTGACGATACGGTCCTAACGAAACTAATTTCGTCGAATTTGGAGACCGTTTGAAAAACGGTCATTTTCTAGTCGATTAAATTCAAATTGAAATTGCCAAACACGTTTAAATTCACCACGCTCACATATTAATTCCAAAAATTATGAAAATTGGAATCTAGCAATAATTTGACATTCCAGATCCAACAAAAGTGGTCTCGTCAAAAACCAAGGTCGTTTGCAAAATGACTATTTTTAAGGGCTATATATTATGTAAAATTCCATTGCGACTATTCTGAATTTTCAATTGGGCATAACTTTTTATTCCTGTTATGAAATTTGGATTTTTCACATTCGTTGGAAATATATTTTCAAACAGATTCAAATATTTCTGGGTTTACCAAAATCCAGTTTATTTTGAATCCTGTACATTCATTTGAAATTTGAAATCGAAATTTCAAACTGCCGCGCCATTTCCAATTCCTTTTATAATTAAAATAAATATTTATATTCTAACTTCGATTTAAATAAATTTATACGTTCTAATTCTATTAAAAATAAATTCCTAGTCGTTATTATTTATAATAAATCATTTAAAATATTCAAATTTAATTAAAATTGCCAAAATAAAAATTTTAAATTGATTCTGATTTTCCGGGTTGTTACAATCTCTCCCACTTAAAATCTTTTCGTCCTCGAAAAGGAACGGAGCTGAAATTGTTTAACTAATCAACTCAACTTTCATTCTGGCGTTCATTCTTCAACTTTTCAGTTTCCAAGAATTTCTAGTTTCTCAAAAATTTGGCAAATACCCTAAATTTTCGAAATTTTGCTATTACCTCGTTTATATGGGGAGACATTTAAAACCACAACTAGCCACACAAGGCCCTCACCAATCCAAAAGATAAAGAAAAAGCCAAGCGTTAGCCAATCGGCTCATAAAATCATCCAAACCCAATAAATTAGTAAACATGTATCTATTTGTCGGGCATACAATTTTATTCCTCTTCTCTAGCGTCCTTGCTATGACCTGTTCACACACACACACAAAAACATACACACACACACATATATATACACACATGCATGTGTTTCCAAACAATTTTCAATTCAATTTCAGATTTGATACAATTTGGCTAAATTTATCTTTCTTTCATGTATTGGTTTTATTAGTTAACAAATAATCATGCAACACGAACAAAAATCAATTTGTGAATTATCTTTTCAAATGCATAACTTTAATATATATTCAAAATCATGTTTTTGGTGCCAAATCACAACAATAAATCCTATCTAGTTTTGGTTCTCACACCAGTCAATTGGAAATATATAGATATCCCACTTTCGAATACTCAAACATAAATGCCAACGACGTCATGCTCATCATCAGAATCATGTTCGGGCGACTAGAGCGTGATTCTATATCTATCCAGTATATTGAGGCTTCGTATACACGTGGATCAGACGCATATGCAAAATCCTTATTTACTTTATTGTCCAAAATCAATTTAAAATAAAATATTCAAATATGTAGAATAAGGTTTAAATCTTCAAAACAAAATTCGTTTCATTTTTATTTTAAAAATAACACTCTTCACACTCGTTCTAGGATACTACTGGTCCTATCTCTAACGAGTCATTCTTATTGGATATTACTAATACAATCTCTGATGAATTCTTTCGTTCAATTCTAATGTGTCTTGTTCTCGAGCTCTATAAACCAAAGCTCCGATACCAACTTGAAACGACCCAAACTCGCACTTACGGGAAAGCCCGTATTGAGTTGAGAACACGACAAATCAGAACATAAACAGAAGAACATTTCATTGCTTATTACAACAATTTACATTAGAGTACATAATATACCAGAGTATGAATAAATATTATACATCAGAAAAATATCAGAGATTTAAAATACATTGCATAGCAGCAGAAAAATAATAACACAACTGAAAGAAATACACGAATACAAAGCATTCCGAATATAGCTCCTGCTGTAAACCAGGATCCTGTGAATATAAATCTGCAAAACCAAAACTACTAGCTGCCCGTATGGAAAATAGGGGCACCCAGAGTTTAGGTTAAAACAATAAACTCCAGGTCAGTCATGTGACTGGTGTGAGAACTAAAACAGTTATTAAATCTTTACTTTAAAAATAAAGTAAATCAAGGGACCACGCCGTATAACACGGAACGGGTTTCCTTCCAAGAATACCAGTGCATAAACAAACAGCGCAATGCTTTTTGAAAAAATGAAGTTATTATAAGACCCAGGTCCCATCACACAATGCAACGCCAGCCGGAGGATAAGTGTTTTCCCTTATAATAGCCAAACATGCTGGGCACGTTTAAAACAAATCATTTGATACTATTATAAGTGCATAGTGTATAAAACAACTTCAAATATAAATGTATCAATCATAGGCGGCATGAGTACCATCTATCATGTCGCCATACTAGGCTCTACAATCAAAACCGAAATGTCACGTATTGGAAATTAGATTTCTGACAGTGAACCAAGGCAAGGGATCGTCCCTACCGCTTGGAGACAATCTAGCCTACCATGTCTCTGGACACAGTCACAACTGTACCCTTAGGTAACTGCAGGGCCAGTCCACACTAAGTGCAAGGTGGATTCATAACTCCTGAACATGCGTTTCCCCGCCCTATGGGGCGTAAATGAGCCAGATGACTCAATATCCATCGGCTCCATAGTAACCGATATATCCAAGGCGCCTCGCTATCCATCAAATAATATGCAACATCCACATGAGTAAAATGTCTGGGCTCTATACCATGACACCACTCCTAGCTAGAAAGAAACGCATTGTCCTCCCTGCAGTCCTTCTCCCGTTTCTGCTTCACACCGGGGTGTGAGGCTCACGAATTAATGCTATACACAAAGTTATGCTATATTAAAGCCATGCTTTGATCATCAACCGCAAGACTCTGCTTTTCAATGGAAGCCTTGATCATTTGCATCTCAACATGCCACACAGATAATTCACGCCATGCGACTGATGTCTATCGATATATAACCTCTGAGCTCGTACGTCTCAGAGAAGGGTGTTAAGCAAGAGAATAAATTCTCCGCCACCAAACAGATATATATTTAATAGAGATCAATCAACACAGAATAATATCCAATGTTAGACACACATCCATTTACTAGTTTGTTCTGGGTCTGAACGAAATCGGAGACACCTTATTCCTCGTCCCGTGTCCAATACAGGAGAGAGGACCTCGCATATCCGGTCGATCTCCAAGTATGTCTGGACGATCACCACTTATTACCTTATCTTGGGTGTACAGCCCAGTCAAGACATCAATAATCATCTAAACGATGTAAAGACCTCCGGTCTTTAACCACAGTCTTCATCGTCGACTTATCGTCGAATCAGTTATTCAGAATGGGTATAAACCCGGCCTTTCTGAATAACTCGCATATATTAAAAACAAGTGCTATAAAACAAAACATACACCTCATTCCAATTCAGAATATTCCTTTATATAAATATTCATATTCTTTGGGAAAGGTTCCCATTAATTCTATCAAAGATAAATTTATTCTTTAATTTTCCTTTAGATGTTAATTTCATACCAAATTAAGGTTTATTCAAACTAGTCGGGATTAGCGCACCTTACCGAAGTAATCATTTGTTTAATTTCCCAATCCCAGCCTATTCATCCCATGGAGAAAAACTGGTAATACTCCATATCTAACACCATGGCATTATCGGTAAAATTAATTACAATTTCCCGTTCAAATCTAATTAAAGATTTAACTATCGCTAGGAGCAAAACTGGTGATACTCCATTCTCGATCATTTCCCAAAATTGATAATTTAAATTATCAATTCACATTTCAATCTAATTAAAGATTCATTAAAACTCCATTTAGTTTTAATTTTCCTAAAAATCAATATTAATGATTATTTAACTTTGGAAAACACAAACATACCGCATCGACAATCTACACCGTACTATTGATTTCTGCTGATATATAACCTCTAAACTCGTACGTATTAGAGAAGGGTGTTAAGCAAGAGAATAAATTCTCCACCACCAAATAGATATATATTTAGCAAAGATCAACCATACAGTTTGAAATACAATGTTAGACATGTAATCCTGTCTTTAACTGGGTTAAAGAAATAATGTCATTTAAAACACAGTTCACGATAAACCCAAATCGCATTCCATTAATTATGGAATCTTCACGGAAAATAGATCAATATAGATATCAATTTCCGTATCCGACCAATACCATAAATGGAATAACGACACATCCTTTTAAATCCCATATATATTAACAGTCTTCCTCCATAAAAGCTCACTTCTATTACTACCAAACCGAATTCCATTCAATTCCAATTTAATATGTTAAAGTGGAAAACTTTTGAAAATTTCCATTAAATCTTAATAAAAAGATTTATAAATTCCAAATCATGTTTCACTGTAAATCGGGTTAAAGAACGAATGTCATTAAAACACAGTTCACGATAAACCCAATTCACATCCCATTTTATTCCAATTAAATGTTAATTAACTGGAAACTCTAATAACCTTAATTAAAAGATTTATTCTTTCCACACGGGTTTAAGAACAGTGTTATTTAAGGCACCATTCACGACAAACCCAAAATCCAATTCTTTCATTCAATTCCAATTAAATCATAATTTATTGGAAAACTTCACCAAATCTTAATTAAAAGATTTGTTCTTTCCTCAACCGGGTTTAAGAACAGTGTTAATGAAGACATCATTCACGAAAAACGCAAAATCCAATTCAATGTTAAATACAAGGCTTTGAATAGAAATTATGTTGGCTTATATTCAGTATCAAATTCTGAAATCAACAAATATCGTATAGGGAAAAACGATATATATATCTTCCAAATTCCTCCATAATATTCGTATAATCAACGAAATCGGATATTAAAATATTCCGAAGATAATTTCGATTCAAATCTATTCCAATTCATATATTGGAAATTCTAGTTATTTTTAAAACCATTTTAAATCCAATTTATTTATTTAAAAATATTGGTTTATAATTCTAGTTCATAACTAGTTCATTTTGATTAAAATATATTTTTATCTTTACAAATGTGGAATTTTTCATCCAAATTCTTTCCAAATCATTTATTATGATTTTACACAAATTATTGATATTTTTAATAATTTTATTAAGGCCCTTTCAGTCGATTTCCATAAACGGTCATCGAACTGCACTTACAGCGACCTTTTCCCAACTTGATTTGGATGTAATTCCAAATCCAACCGTTAGATTTCAAATCTTTTATATTCTTTGGAAAGCTCTTTTCGATACGAACCCAACGGTTCCAAGTTTAGGAGAATTTGATGGTCTGATCTCCCGTAATGCCCATTCAAAGTCAATGGTCGAAATTTGCGAACTACCGCGGCCCGGCGCGTTCTATTCAGGCCATTTAATATATATAATATTTATATTTCGTTCAAAAATGTATTTTATAAATTCGTTTTAAAATCGATTCCAACTTCCATTTCAATTTTAAACGAAAATTGAATATTCTACATCATTATAATATAAATGATAATATTTTCAAAATATTTGATTTTGAAATAATTTCCTTTTCGATATTCATTTTAAAAATGAATAAAATCGGTATAAATATCGTTCGCATCAAAATGGCGCATATCTAATCAACACGACTTCATATATATTTTAGTATTTTCGTGTCCATCCAAAATTGGACATCAAAATCATATTTCGACCTTTTACTGTATATTAATTTAAAATATTCGTTATTTTAAAATATTCGTTATTTTAAAATATTTGTTCTTTCTGAATTGGAGTCAGGCACAATCAATTACCATATAATTTTATTTATATGTATTTCATACAACACATGTACATAATAATAATGATATACAATCAACCATCATCTAAAGTGCAATTTACAACTGTATAAGCGTTAAAAATAAATAATTAACGCTCATCACAGCCTGTCAACCCATCGATTGATATACCACTAATTATTGGGATCAGTGTATGTCAATTATCATCCCAATACCCGTGTGCGGTTTTCAAACAACAAATACTGGTTATTATTTATGCAGTTGGGTGATGTGTAAAATTTATCGTCCCAATCAATATCAGATAAATGGGTATACATAAACAAACCGTCTGATTTGTATATGAATATTTATTTCAATGCATCACTATTTTATATAGTTCATATATTCAATAAAAATAATATTTTTATTGTTTAAATATTTTATTCAACACATGAATATTTTATTTTCCATTTCACGTCACAATCACTATCAATTTTCACACACAATACAATCAAACAAGTCGTCCATGGTCTGTGGACAACGGTGTCAGGAGCTACTAAGCCCCGTCTGCAACCTAGTATATTTTTAATTGTAAAAAGTTTGAGTGAGAAGGAGTTCTCACCTTTGGTTTCCACTCCGCCGTGCTTTGATTGTCGATCTATAAAGCATACCTACGTTAAAAATCATATTTTTAACCAATCAATAATTATCTTTGTATGACTATTTTATAAATAACATACATAGGCTAATAATCGTATTTTTATCGAATTAAAAATTATTTCATAAAATGACTATTTTATATATAGTATACATAAGCTAAAAATCATATTTTTATACAACTGAAAATATATTCTTTTATATGATAAAAATCATATTTTTATAACGTTGTTTTATATATAAAAATCAAATTTTTATATCGCTATTCATATGATGAAAATCGTATTTTTATAAATCAATTTTCTATAAAAAAAATCATATTTTTAATCTATAAATATTTCTATAAAAATCATATTTTTAATTTATAACTATTTCTATAAAAATCATATTTTAAATCTTTAACTATTTTATTGAAAATTCAGATCTTAAAAACAATGTCTTTTTATATTTTAAAAACAATGTATTTTCATATATTAAAAACAATGTCTTTTATATTTTAAAAACAATGGCTTTTTATATTTTAATAACAATGTCTTTTCATATTTTAAAAACAATGTCTTTTTATATTTTATTACTACCATATATAAATTTAATTACTGTTTAATCTGTAAAATAATTAAACAAATTACATTAAATAAATTTAAAGCAAAACTCACTGTTTCTTCTTCATCGGGTTCTTCCTAGACCAAAACCCCCCGAGCTCGTAACCAGGGCTGACCACCGCACAACAAACGAGACTGTCGACGATGATCAGAAGCCACCCCGAGGTGTGCCTACGCGAGATCTTCCACCTCCAGCAACCATGGCCAGTTCGATCTTTGCCTGTCCCCTGAGTTTGCCACGAAGCGGCGATAGTTCCCCCTCGAAATTTGAGCCAAATCCCAAATGAAATGTGATATTATTTATATGGATTTGCAGAGCTCAGAAAATACAACGATTTTCGTTTGATAATTTGGAGTTAATTCGTTTTGAATTGAATGGATTTGGGGTTTGAATCTTTGAAAATTTTCCACCGTTGAACCATTTGGAGCGGTTGAAAGTTTGACCGCGAGTGAAAGTAAAGTGGAGGTTTAACTCCGGTTTGACTAATATATAATTTATATTTTTATTATTTTAATTCCAAAAATATCCGTTTTTGAATTCAAGCTCCGAATCGAACCCAACAACTGTCGCTCCTAGCTAAATACCCCCATTCCGAACACAGTTGGATATGCTACGCAAGCCAATTCGACTGTTACGACCAGTTTTCATCAAAATTAAAATATAAATTAATACATATTCAATTTAAACGTACATTTTAATTTACCAGAACCACATATTGGCTCCAAAAATTCCAAAAAAATAAATCTAGCTAAGTTTTGATGATACGGTCCTTAAAAAACTAATTTCGTCGAATTTGGAGACCGTTTGAAAAATGATCATTTTCCAGTCGATTAAATTCAAACTGAAATTGCCAAACAAGTTTAAATTCACCACGCTCACATATTAATTCCAAAAATTATGAAAATTGGAATCTAGCAATAATTTGACATTCCGGATCCAATAAAAGTGGTCTCATCGAAAAGGAGGTCATTTGCAAAATGGGTATTTTTAAGGGCTATATATTATATAAAATTCCATAGCGACTATTCTGAATTTTCAACTGGGCATGACTTTTTATTCCCGTTATGAAACCTGGATTTTTCACATTCGTTGGAAAGATATTTTCAAACAGATTCGAATATTTCTGGTTTTACCAAAATCCAGTTTATTTTGAATCCTGTACATTCATTTGAAATTTTAAATCGAAATTTCAAACTGCCACGCCATTTCCAATTTCTTTTATGATTAAAATAATTATTTATATTCTAACTTCGATTTAAATAATTTTATATGTTCTAATTTTATTCAAAATAAATTCCTTGTCGTTATTATTTAAAATAAATCATTTTAAATATTCAAAATTCATTAAAATTGCCAAAATAAAAATTTTAAATTGGTTTTGATTCCCCAGGTTGTTACAATTAGCCTTAAAAACAAATCGGAGAATACATCAATAAAAAAGATTTCTCCTTACAAGTACAAATCCAAACCATGAAAAATGAAATGACACAAAATAAAAGAGGATACATCAATAGAAAATAAGTCTCCCAAGCTGCTTGAATCAATCAACTTTTGTTCCGTGGACATAATTGAGGAGAAAAGGGAAGAAAGAGTACTGGATTAGACATAAAGTTGGGAGAGTGAAAGTAATTAGTATCTTTTCAAAGCAAGGTAAAGATAATAGACTTAGCAATAATTCTAGTGTTACAAGGTAGTGTGTTCGTGCACAATGTAAGATGGTTTCTGAGTTAAATTGGTTGTTTGTCAAGTTCAAGCTGATTGTTTGCATTATTTCTACTATTATGAAAATCTAATTAGGATAAGTCTTCCTAATTCTACCAAAGGACCGGCTTCTCCTTCCTACCGCCTTTTAGCATGGTAGTGTATCACTGTGAACTTGCCAGTCGTGAAACCATATCAATCTGAATCACCATCTGTCGACCATCAGTAAAAGACATAAATTAGCATATGGATGCATAAGCTAATTTTTGCGACTTTGATTCTGCATGCACGATAATTGCTCGAATCCACTAGCGTGCCTCCCCACCTCTTTGACCAATTATATACCACGATTCAGCATAAGTGTGCTTGATCTCTATCCCAGATTTGAGATCATTAGTCCTTGACCTGAAAGAGTGCTGGTATGGATCCTAATAACCAATATCCAATTGCGCTTGTACCCATACTTTGTTCTTGATCTAAGTTTATTTGTTAACTCAATCCCTTATCCGGGTTTTATTTATTAACTTAATATATAATCTAAGTTTATTTTCTTGGTCCAATCCCAGATCTGACCCCAACCTGTTGATCTAGTCCCTGACTGGGGACTATGATATTCTACTTTTATCATAATAGGTTTTATTCATTTCTTTTTGATTCATTTTCTTATGATGTTCTAATAGTTTTCAATATTGCAGTAAGGCTTTTTATCTTTCTTTTCTTATTAAAGTATAATGTCTGTCATAATTTACTGCAAATTACTATAGTTTGCCAAATTCAATTCAATTTATTTTTATTACTAATCTACAAATTATACAATTTTTTTTGTAAATTAAACATTATGTTATTTAATCCGTATTCATGAAATTCACACTCTTTACATTATTTTCATGTCCAAAAAAGAATTAAATCTATGTCTTTTAAGACTAACATTTACATATTTGTTAATCGTTAAGAATAGATGTAAATAACAATAGATAACTAAAGGAAATAAAATAACTATAAGAAAAGAAATGAAAACAAACTTACAGAAATAAGCTAGAAATTGTAAGAACAAAAAGGAGATACTTATAGAGAAATAGCTTAAAAACTATAAGGAAAACTACAAATATTAAATACCTTATTATTTTAAGTTACTTAAAGATATAAATAATTAGTACCATTCACCTATCATCCCTAGCCGTATTCTGTGGTCTTCCCAGATCTTGCTCCTAGGTCGTCTATTGATTTTTATTTATAAATTTCTCTCCCAGAAAATAATTAGGTTTAGAGTTCTATATCAGGCTAAAAGAACCCAAAAGGGAGAAGATTTGCATGTGAGAAAAATTGTTATGCTTAGTGTCTTACTTATAGTGGAGTTAAAGATCTAGAACCGTAGGATTTAGCTGATTACTAAATCTAGTCTAGCCACATCACCGACCAAAATTTAACCATCATATTCAACATCTCATGCTTTAGAATTCATGAAATCCATTTTTTAAATCATCAACATGTACCTAGAAATTTTCGCGGGTCGACCTATACCCCTTAGGGGTCTACCTTGGGGAAAGTCGGGTCAACCTATAAAGACAATAGTATAGTAAAGTGGTAAAGCATGTGCTTCCCTCCTTTGTGGTCTCTGGTTTCAGCACCAACAAATGTAATTCTTTTTGTTTTGTTCATATTTTCTTTGTGTTAGCTTGCATTTGGATATGTTATATGAGAAAAACTGTTAGAAAAATCTCCACGGACATAATGAGAAAGTTTCCATAGCCAAATTCGAACATATGTAAGAGTTTTCGTTTTAATTTGTTTTCTTGTCATTGTTTCTAAGACCTATTTTTTTTTTGAATTCTTAATCTTTTAAAAACTTCTTTATACAAACTTAAATTTCGATGAGTTATATATGGAAATTGTCACAGACTCAATGTGCAACCACTACAACAAAATCACCATATTACAACTGTAATTTTACAACTGCAGCAAAATGCCAGTTGTAATAAAGGTTTTTTTACAACTGCCATTTATTGAAAGTTGTAATAAACATATTTTTAACAACTCTTTTTTTGGCCAGTTGTAACGGATATCTATTACAACTTTATTTTTTGGCCAATTGTAATAGGTGCTTATTTTTCTACTTGTTGTAATAAATACCTATTAAACATCAATAATAGCAAGTATTTTATAATTAATGATATTATATTTAAGAATAATTTATAATAACCATAAAAATTAATGCTAATTAATAATTACTATTAAGTAATTTTTTTTTTGAGGAAAACGGGTGTGTAGCGGGCACTACACAGCCGGTTACGCGTAGATGCAAAAGAGCTAGTAATAATATCTGGTTGACAGGCCCAACCAGTAGCAGTCTAAGAACAGACCAAGATGGTCATATAAAGTACAGTCAAAAGAGTACTATTAAGATGTACATAATGCAACCACAACACCGCTAAGTGATAAGTACACTACCAAAATAGAGCTACATACTTAAACTTCGTTCCAACCAGATCACAGAGGAAATAGCGAGCTACTTTCTTCAGATCCAGGCGAGCGAGGCTGGGGGAGGGAGAGTCTGAAACGAGCGTGCCTGGCCGAGCCTGTCCATAATTCGAAGAGATGCAGAATATGAAAACAAGTTCCCCAGAATAACTTTTTGGGTCTTCCGAATACGCATGCATTTCGTTCTAACCAGATACACCAGGAGAAGATCGCTACCAGAGAGTCAATCGAGGGATCAGGGGGATTGTACTGCCAGTAATCGAAGAAAGAGCAGAAAGAAGGGACGAACCCGAGAATGAATGAGCTAACTGCGGCCCAAACCGCAAAAGAAAAGTCGCACTCAAAGAAAAGATGGGTGAGGGATTCATTACTCAGGTTGCAAAGGACGCAAATGGGGTTGACATCGATCCCAAATCGGCAGAGTCTGTCTTTTGAGTTGAGGCGATTGTGAATTAAGAGCCATTGAAAGAAAATGATTCGAGGGGGGAGATGACAGTTCCAGACTCTGGAGAAAGAGAAGCATCGACCAGGATGGATCAAATAATCATAACAAGACTTGACTGAGAATTTTCGGGAAGAGCCCAAAGCCCAATAAAAAGAGACAGGCCCATGCGAGAGTTGAAAAGAATTAAAGAGTATTTCTATCTTAGCCAACTCTTGTAAACTGGACAGCCCAAATATGGAACTGGGAAACAAGCCCAATGGGCCCAAATTAAAGGCTTCAGCAACTGTCTGAGGGTTAGGAATGTAAATAGATCCAAGATTGGGTAAGGAGGAGGAAAGAGGAAGTTCTCCGAACCAAATATCTTGCCAAAACAAACATGCTTCACCATTATTTACTTTAACATGGAAAAGCGGTTTAATTCTCGCGAGGGTGGATAAAACACCCCTCTAGAACGGAGATGGGTTAGAGGCAGGGCTGAAGTGAAGGATGAAAGCTGGGTTTGCATTGTAAAGCCGCATTAAGATCCAATCTTTCCATATGAAATGAGAAGGGGAAAGAGCACGCCAAATCCATTTAGCCAACAGAGCTTGGTTGAAGGAGGCAAGCTGAGGGACATTCAGTCCCCCATGAGAATAAGGGAGACAAACTGTATGCCAGTTGACTAGCCTTTTGAGCTTATCACCATTCCAAAGGAAAGAACTTCGAATAGAGTCAATCTTGTTGATAACCCAGATGGGTAATTTGTGAAACGACATCCAGTACATTGGTATTGAGGAGAGAACATGCTTGAGGAGCACAAGGCGACCAGCAGAGGACAAGGAATTTGCCTTCCAAGATGAAAGTCTAGATTCAATCTTTGAAATAAGAGGAATCCAATCTGATTTATGAAGTTTGGTAGGGCGAAGGGGTATGCCAAGATAATTAATAAATGGTAATTATTTTTCAATAATTTATGTTAAGTGTTTAATAACTAATAAATAGTGGCATGTCATATATACATAATAAACTTTTAATAATTAATATTTAATTATTACTAAAAGGTAATAAGTAATAATTAATAATAACTATTATTAATAAATAAAATTTGATTCTTAATAAAAATTAATTCTTAAGAATCCATATTATATTTAATATAATTTTTTTCTTATTAATTATAACTTATAACATTTAATTTTTCGTAATTTGGTGAAACTTTCACTAAGGTCAATGAAAAATTGGTGGTCACAGCAAATTAACGCACCAGAATGAAATACAGGCAGGAAATGTGAAAAATTGGCTTCGAAGTAAACAACGTCTTCTATTTCACTCTCATGCGGGCCGGCTTCCCTTATCCTCTTCCCTAAATCAAGATCAATCCCAAAAATTTCCGCCCTAAAAAAAAGTTGCACCTCAACAAATTCCCGCCGCCGCTGCCAAATCAAACTCAACAACAGCAAGTTCAAGCTTCATAATCAAATCCCACAAGTTAAAATGTCGTCCCAATCAGTAGAAGCAACCGTCCAACAATGGGATCCGTTTGCCATCTCCCGCCGCAAACCAAAAACTACATATCTAAAAGATCCTAAAGTGGTCAACAACGCGATCCGTGCTGGTGCGTAAGTCGAGACGATTAAAAAATTCGATGTTGGTCAGAACAAGAAGGCTGATCTAGTGGTTAATTCGAGACTCGACGAGAAGACGGAACCTGGGACGCCGAACTGTGTGCCAATGGAGGTGAAGGCTAAGATCCAGAAGGTGAGGTTGGCGAAGAAGATGTGTCAGGTGGAGCTGGCTAAGCAAATCAACGAGAGAGTGCAGGTTGTGCAGGAGTATCAGAATTTTAAGGCTGTTTTAGACAAGGGAGTTTTGGCTAAGATAGAGAAGGTTCTTCGGGTTAAACTCAGGGGAAAGTATAAGTAAATTTGAAGACTATGTGGGCACTTTTAGGCCAGGTAAGTTGGTCATGATAAATTATGTTGGGTGGTTTGTGTTCGTGTTTGCAGTTGAATGCTTTGGGTGCATGTTAGACGTGCTTTTGATATGAATAAATAATAGAAGCTATGTTGATAAGTTTGTGGATCATTGCTAGGTGCATGATATTTCATTTAATATTTAAAAAAATAAAAATTGGATGTATATTTGATATGTGCATTAGCCTAGAAAGTGACCTCGCAAATTATTTGAACTTTGATGCTTTAATCTTTTTCATAGATGATAAAAGACACAGTAAACATGATGCATGCTGAAGTTTATAGAGTACTTCACTGTATTTTTGGCAAGGGACAATAAGGAATATTAGGGACATCACTACTGTGAACATAGAAAGTGTTTATCCCTTAAAAACCATACACATATTGGTCTACTAAATCTGTATAAAAGTTGCCGGACAAACGTCGTTAGGATCGGTTGTGCATAGTCCTATCCAGTACACCTAGACAGTTTGCGAAGGATAAGGGATGATCGCACAGAACAATGTTCAAGCGCCTGCTTCAAGGTTAAATACGGCAAGGAAGAACTAGTTAGGTCATCCACTCAACACAGTCGGGGTCGGCCACACAGTATAACACGACCAATACAAAGGGGTTATGCACTTAAATCTAGCTCAAGAATGGCGCAGCCCAAAAACAGTAAGGATCGTACATCCTATAGAGGTCGCCCATATTAAAGGAAGTCGCTCATCAAAAAGATCGGCAGTAGAAAACAAAGTGAAGAATTAGCTCCGGTCACACGTTCCACTCTACAGTCGTTCGATCATGATAAACCAATCGTTCGCGCATGGCAAGAAATACAAAGAAGTCAAAGGTCGCACATGTATCCCACGTCCGCTCATAGATTGCAACCCCAGTCACACGCTTGTTCGTCAATTAGCCACTAATGCTTCAACCAGATGCCACTTGTCGGTCGGTCAGATACCAGTTCTTAAAGGGTCACGCTTACATTTTTGATCTACAAACCTTTATCATTTGCCTACAGATTATGGTGTTGGTCGCACGTTCATTCATAATCAGACACAGTCATACCCGAGAACTCTGACTAGTCACCCGTGTACTCATCACCTGATCGACTGTTCAAATCGCTCACTCCTATGAAGTCGCCCGCACATAACAACTGGATACAACTATCGACAGATTGGCCAGAGCTAGGCGGCGACATTTTCATAATTAATAAGGCAAACAATCCCTGACCTGCATATACGGGTTTCAGCTCATGTCTTCAGGGGAGTTCACCTATAAATAGGCCATGGCTTCCACCATAAAGAGGATCGACTCCTCGCCATCACGAAGTGCTGCTAAATTCTTTCCTCCGCCATTCCTTAAGCATTTTCAACCATCATCATCATCTCCACTTGAAGGATCCTCATCCATTTGACCATGGCATCCATTGAGATCTTAGAAGTGAAAGAAGTCAAAGACATTCTCCTTCTCCGTCGCTCATCCATCCTTCTCTTCCGTGGATTCCATCATTCCTCCATTGAATTCTGTGAGTCTGAGCAAGATTTGTATGTGAGAGCGAGAATATGTTGATGGAGCAAGAAGATGTATGAAAAAAGAGAGTTTATATGCTTTGTATTCATCGTCGTGATAATACAAACAACCTTCATAGTGGACGTAGGCCTAGCTTAGGGCTGAACCACTCTAAAACCTTGTCTCCATTTTACATTCCTTACAATTTTTCTTTTAATTTTTGTTGAGTGCGGCTCCATTTACTTTCAAACCACATTGGTGAAGTACGGTTTTCGTACCCTTGGTGTTTGAGCCATTTTTTGGTAAAAACATTTGGCGCCCACCATGGGATCGTGTTCGTATTTCCTTCCATCACACTTTCCTCCAATTCCAACAGCCTACCCTTGAAATCCTAAACCGCTTCCTTCCTCGAAGTCGTGGCCGACTCGAAGAAAAATAGCAAGTCCATTAGAGCTACCCTAATTGTTGAGGATATTCATGGTGATGAAGCTACACCGCAAACTTTGAATCAAGAAGTTGAGGAGACCTCTAGACCATCTGTAACACGAGATAAATTGAATGTGGATGTGACTGGGTTGAATGAAAAAATGGACGCTACGAAAAAAATGATGATGGAAAGGATTGATGCCTTGATTAATGCTCAAGCCAATCTTCCGCCACCGAATGCTGTGAATAATGTTGAAAAAAAGAGGACTTTTCAACCTCAGACCCTAGTTGATCCCACTTCTTAGTGGAAGACAAGGGGGGTCGGCGTGGAGGACTCTAAGGTCAAATCCCCACAACAAAAGGAGAAACGTGCAACTCATAACGTTGCGAGTCCCACCAAAAGGACACCTCCCAAAAGAGGTGCAAGGCATCAGAACTTGAACCGCGATCGCACCAATAAAATCTCCGATGACAATCCTGTGGAACGAGCGAGCGATGAGAAGCGCATTACAGAAATGATCCAGCGAATAATGAAAGAAAAAACGATCCGAGAAGATGAAGAGAAAGAATGGGAATTTTCACCTAGTAAACATCCGTTTACAGAAAGAATCCATCAAGCGAAGTTTAAGAAATTCATACCCCCACCCATAGCACCTTATGGTGGGACTGGAGATCCAAACATATTTCTATTCAAATATGATGAACACATGAATGGAGCTTGGGAAACTGATGGGATACAATGCTTGTATTTCCCCTATGCCTAGAAGGTGTGGCTTCACTATGGTTCACTAGAATTCCACCTAAGTGCGTTGATCAATTTGCTAATATGGCAAGAAGATTTCAAGACCAATTTCGTCTCCAAACAACCAAAGCAAGGGATGTGATGTCGCTCAGCGAGATGGAAAAAATGCATGGAGAAATTATCAAAGATTTTCTTACACAATTCCACGCTGCGGCGGCTGAAGTCATAGAACCGAAACCTTGGTACTTATTAGCAGCTCTTAAGGGTGCAATTGATAAGAAATCGGAATTCGGGAAATGGCTCAAGATGAAGAAACCCAAAACTCTAAAAAAGTTCTGTAAGAAAGCCGAGGAGTATATGAGCGTGGAGGATGATGCACCGAATGTTCATAAGGTCATAGAAAGTAGCACTATCAAAGAAGGGAAGGAAACGAGTTCCAAACCGAGTAGAAGAATGACTCTTGGCAGAAAAGGGGAAGCGATGAGAAGGATAACAAAGCCTATAAGAAAACGAAGTTGTACAAGCATTCATAATTGACTCTCTTGAATGCAACCCCAGAGAGGATCTACTCCGCCACAAAGGATCCAGGAATCTTTCCTCAAATGAAGGCTCAAAAGATTACTTAGCAACAAGCTAATTCTGGTAAATTCTGTCGATTTCCTAATCAACCAGGGCATAGCACTAATGAATGTCGGAACCTGAAAAGTTTGATCGAAGAACTCATCAAAAATAACCAACTCCAACAGTATGTGAAGAATCCTCAAAACGCTCCGACTACCCATGGAGAGAACAATACCACCAATCAATCCGGTTCGGGAGAGAAAGCTAAGGCACCCGTTGATTCAAGGCCAGTGATCAACATGATCTTCAGCGGGCCCCACCCAGCCGGAAGTAGCTGGGCAGATATGGAAAGGTACGCTAACGAGCTGAAGGGTATCTCAAAAGAAGAAAGGTACATGATCTTAAGCAATGAGCTTCAAATGAAGATACGTAGAACTTCGACTGATGATGTGGTATTCAAAGATAGAGATGTTGACGGATTACTTGCACCAACCGTTGATGCCATGGTATTCACAATTGGTCTTGGCCCTGCAGTTGTGAAAAGAGTCTTAGTTGACATGGGGGCATCCGTTAATGTGATCTTCATAGATACATTCTAGAAAATGAACCTTTCTATGACAGAAGTGCGAGCCTATCCTAAAAAAATCCATGGATTTACTGGATAACCCACGCAACCCATTGGTACAATTGACTTGCTCGTCGAACTAGCAGATGGGGAACGCAAGATCTCTTTGATGCAAACATTCATCTTGGTAGACGAGCTCTCCTCTTACAATGCATTCCTCGGGCGACTGACCCTCACAGGCTTTAAGGTCGCGCTAGCTCTGTGGTGTTTAACTATGAAGTTTCCAACTAAGAATGGAATTGGCATAATCAAGGGCGATCAGGCCACTGCGAGGGATTGCTATGTGATAGAACTGTTGAGGCAAAGAAGAAAGATTTGGGGAAGAATGCGGAGACTCCACCCCACATTCACAAACTCCCTTTATAGAAATTAAGGAGTGGTCCCTGCACTGGCGAACACAGTGGTGCACAGAAGGAAATCGACCCTAGAAAAGCAAGTGCAGAGGGCGAAAGAGCGGCCCCGGCTGAAATCACAATTCCTATAACTGTTAGTCAGAAATATCCAAACCATGTACTAAATATAGGATCTCAGTTGAGCCCCGAATTAAAGAGCCAATTGGTTGTCTATTTAAAAGCTAATTTGGATGTGTTTGCGTGGAACCATTCTGACATGAGTGGCATATCTCCAGATGTTGCGGTCCATAAACTTGATATTAATCCACATATTCCACCTGTCCAGCAGAAAAGGAGGACCCATGGGCCAGAGAGATCAAAGGCCTTGAAGGAGGAGGTCAACAGGCTAATGGAAAACAACTTCATCAGGGAATCTACCTATCCAAACTGAGTCTCCAATCCTGTACTTGTAAAGAAAGCAAACGACAAATGGCGGGTCTGCGTGGACTATTCGGATCTTAATAAAGCTTGTCCAAAGGACAGTTTCCCTCTTCCCAGAATAGATCAATTGGTGGATTCCACGGCTTGGCATGAGTTGCTGTCTTTTATGGATGCGTATTCTGGTTACAATCAAATCATGATGTACGGACCGGATCAAGAGGACATAAGCTTTATTACTGATCTTGGCCTATATTGCTACAAAGTGATGCCATTTGGCCTAAAGAACGCAAGGGCAACTTACCAGCGATTGGTAAACGCTATGTTCAAATAACAAATTGGCAAGACAATGGAAGTCTTTGTCGATGATATGTTGGTAAAGTCCAAAAAGGCAGTTGATCATGTGGAAGATTTAGCCCAGATGTTCGATATTCTACGCTGACATGGTATGAAACTAAATCTTTTAAAATGTTCCTTCGGGGTCGGTTCTGGCAAGTTCCTAGGCTTTATGTCAACGCTAGGGGCATAGGAGCCAATCCATCAAAAATAACAGCCTTAAGGGAAATGTGCGCCCCAGGAACCAAGAAAGAGCTCTAGCATTTAAATGGGAAAATTGCAGCTTTGAATTATTTCATATCCAGGGCAACGGACAGGTGTCTTCCCTTCTTCGATGCCCTTAGGAAAGGGAAGAAAGAGATACAATGGACTTCTTAATGCCAGAAAGCTTTTGAGGAGCTAACTCAGCACATGGCGACACCTCCAATGCTGTCAAAGCCTAATGATGGAGAAGATTTGTTTGTATACCTGGCAGTATCCGCCCATGCTCTAAGCGCAGCGTTAGTATGGGAGGATTCAAAGGTTCAGAGACCGATTTATTACATCAGTAAGAGATTATCCGGGGCAGAATTGAATTACCCAAAACTCGAGAAACTCTCTTATTGTTTACTTATTGCATCAAAGAAGCTTCGACCCTACTTTCAGGCTCACCCTATCAAGGTCCTCACGGATCAACCTCTGAGGCAAGTTTTGTTCCGACCAGATACTTTCAGGAGGTTGTTAAAGTGAAATATTTAGCTTGGTCAATATGACATTACCTACCATCCCTGAAAGGCAATTAATGGACAAGCACTTGCAGATTTCATCGCAGAATTCACCGACCGAGGAGAGATAAAAGAGGAGCCTGATATTAAAACCAACATCCAATGGAAATTATTCATTGATGGAGCATCGAACGATTACTGCTCTGGGGCAGGAGTAGTCTTGGAAACCCCTGAAGGAAGATCTATATGCTATGCGCTAAGACTAGAGTTTCCATCAACAAATAACGAAGCTGAATATGAAGCCCTCATCGCAGGAATAATGCTAGTAAGAGAATTACAGTTAAAAACCATACAAATCTTTGGTGACTCCCAACTAGTGGTGTGTCAGATCCGGGGAGAATTCCACGTTAAAATGGGTAACTTGCCGACTTATTTATCTAAGGCCTTGGAACTACTAGTGAGCTTCGAGCATTATACCATATCTCACATTCTGAGAGAAGAAAATACCAAGGTGGATTCGCTAGCAAAGTATGCAAGCACAGGAGTTGCACAACTTATAGGGTTAGTCCTAGTGGAGGTCCTCTCCAGCCCCAGCACGGAACAAATTGAGATGGACTGGGTCATGGAGATGGATGATGAGCCAGACTCGTGGATGACACCAATCAAAGAGTATCTCATGACCATTGCGCTCCCGATAGAAGTTAAGAAGCAAAGGAAAATGTTACGAAAAGCCCCTATGTATCGCATTCAGGATGAATAGCTATACAGACGAGGATTTTCTATGCCCTTACTTTGTTGCATTACAAAAAAGGAATCGAAAGCAATCATGACAGAATTACATGAGGGTGAATGCGGAGGTCATACTGGTGGTTAGACATTGGCCAAGAAAATTCTGTGATATGGTTATTTCTGGCTAGACATAAACAAGGACACCATGGCATATACTAAAAGATGCGACAGATGTCAGAGGTTTGCAAAAATTCCAAGGATGCCATCAATAGTTATAACCCAGATGGTCAGCCTATGGTCGTTTGCCATCTGGGGCATCGACCTTATAGGATCACTCCCCACCGCAAAATCTGGTTTTAAATATGCCATTGTTGCTGTTGATTATTTTACAAAATGGGCTGAAGCAGAACCATTGGAAATCATAACCTCAAAGAAAGTTATTAACTTTGTCTTGAAAAATATCACTTGTAGGTTCGTAGTGCAACAAAAAATAATTATAGAAAATGGAACCCAGTTTGAGAGCGAAGAATTCCAAAATTTCTATGCCAAGTATAAAATCCAGAAAAGTTTTTCTGCAATTGCCCATCCGCAAGCAAACGGGAAAGTGGAAGAAATAAGCAAGATCATTAAATCGACCATCAAGAAGTGATTAGAAAAATCCAAAGGTGGTTGGGCAGATGAGCTTCCACTAGCACTTTGGGAATACCATACCACTCATAAAACTGCGACTGGGTATACTCCCTTTTCCTTAGCTTTTGGCTCTGAAGCCATGATCCCTGTGGAACTGGAAGTTCCCACCCATAGGAGGATTCACTTCAATCAGGAGGAAAATGAGAGGCTACAACTTGAGGCCCTCGATCAACTCGAGGAAAAAAGAAGGAAGCAAAACTCAGGGTGGCTGCACATCAGAGAAGGGTGGCTAGGCATTTCAATTCAAAAGTTAGACATAGGACTTTCGAGATAGGAGACCTTGTGTTGAAGAAAGTAATGATTGAAACCATGGTTTTTGGACCAAATTGGGAAGGGCCCTATGTTATAAACCAAAAACTTCGGGACGGTACTTTCAAATTGACCACCACAGATGGAGTCCAGATTCCTCGAGCTTGGAATAGCGAACACATCCGCCGTTATTTTCTATAATGCATTGTTCAAATCTATTGTAAAGCTATGAATATTTGCAAGAAACTTCACATCCAAACTATGTACATAAAAAAACATGAGTGAGAAGCTCCATTTGCTTACATGGATCATATATTTGCAAACTTCTGCTAAAAGTTAACTTCTTTTATGTAGGCAAACAAGAACAGTAACTCTCTCAAAATCCAACCATAGGGCTTTTGTTGAACTCATTGGGTGTTGTATCAATTTTCATTGTCAATTTTGATGTTTTTGCTGAGAGTAAAAAAAACTCAAGTTTTTTCAACATTCTTCCAATTCAAGTTTCTAAATCTCCTCAGATCTCTATGCGATCTACCTGTAAAGATTTAAATAATGCTAAAGGAAAAAAAATCTCAAGTCAATGGATCTTCTCATGCTGTTCATCAAGAGGCATCGATCCATCAACAAACTTCTGGCAAAGTTGATCATGATACCCTTGCCAAAATTGATGTGGCCACTTCATCCAATCCCAATGCTTGGGCTACTAATACCCAAATGAACTATCTCATGAACAAACCGGAAGAAACCAGAAGCCAGCTCAACTACTAGGTCAAGCAAAAACCTTGAACTAGCAACGACTGCAATAATCCACTCAATGGGATATCGGTCGCCTTGAGGGAGATTGGGAAAAACCAAGCTCCTAACATTTGAAAGTTCTTCATCTTACTCCCATCATAGAAAACAAATCCAAATGAGAAGGATATCTCAAGATGGCGCAAGAGCTGTCACCATTGCGGGAGAAAATCAACATGATCGTTCTCGGTTCAGGGAAGATCTCACTCAAGCAGCTGGAATTGAACAACAGGCTGCCCCATGACAGCACCATTCAAAACTTAGGTTCTTGACTTCCAACTGCTAACCATAACAAAGTAAGCTATACTCGACCTCCGTGGAACTAACCCAACAATGTTATCCAACTTGACAATGAAGATTGTCCTTCAAGGAGGTACTATAGAGAATACTCTTTGGAGTTGGATCGTGCCCTTCAGAATCCAGTGGAGATCTGAACTCCTTATCTTATCGCCATGGTTTGTAGGATAATGAGAGAATCACAAGGTTGTGTCAACGATGACTGGGAAGCTGGTAAGAGGCATAAACATTTTACTGAGTCTATTTTGGATGTTGATTGACCTCGAAGATTTAATATACCATAACTCGCGGCATACTCAAGGAAAACAGATCCATGACAATTCCTTAACCGGAACAAGTGGCATATGGACTAAGCTCGCGACATTGACGCAGTAAAGTGCAAGTGCTTTCATATGTTCCATCAAGGCGCGACTCTATTACGGTTCTCTCGACTTCCGCAATGGACCTTATCATCCTTTGACCAGTTGGCTAGGAAACTCATGGAGCATTATGTATACGTACCACCATTTCCAAATACATTTTGTCCATCTATAACATCTAGATGGCTTGACAGTCACTCAAAAGCTTTCTAGAATACTTCAGCAATTGCCTGGTAGAGGTGAACAATCCAGATCAATGTTTTGTTCTCCTTCAACTCATTAAAGGCATTCATCCTAAAATAGAGTTTAGGAATTGGCTCAATCAAAACCCTCCGAAAAACTTGGAGTGATTCTATAACAAAGCCAACTAGTATCAATGACAAGAGGAAGCACACAGGAACGAGGATACACAGGGTTTTCAAAAAAATTCCAATAGGTTAATGCTCAAATTGATGTTGCATAAAAGCAAGCTAGAGAGGTTTCCGGAAAGCTAATTTTGATGCCTAGAATAAACATACTCAAGGCGGCAACAATAGAGGTAGTCATGACAAAATGAAAGACTCTAAGAACCGACAGAAGTTCCAATCATTCAACAACTACACTCCTCTCAGCCACTCCCTCAAAAAAATTTATCATGAAAACTATAACACTCTCTAGTATAAAAATCCAAATCCTAGAGAGTCAACGAAAAAGTGAAAGAATTTGGGGAATACTGTAGATATCATGAAATGTACGATCATGATAGTAATGGCTGCTATAGCAACCCTAAAATTTAAGTAATAATTATTAATTAAAGAATTAACAAATAAATAAATAAGTTTGTGAAATTGTCATAATTTAGCCATGGGAATTGCATCAATGATTTTATGGAAATTTTCTAAGCAGTTTACATATATAACATGTCAAAATCGGAGTTAATATAGAGAAGTTAAGTTAGCCATGCGTTTTACATTATAATGGCAGAAAAAACTAATACATCATCTTTTACTTTTTCTTTTACAAATCTAAATCCTATTTCCAGATCTGAATCCAGATCTGAGAATCTAGATCCAAATGTAGCTTCAAATCCAAAGTCGAATCCAGACCAGTCTTCAAGCTTGAATAGCAGGAAACTCGAATTCATTAAACCTTCTCTGGAATACGTTTTTGTTCCTGAAAAAGTATACAATCTATCAGAGATCTCATGGGTAAATACGATAGCTCTAATTCCTACATTCTTCAGATTATCAACGATCAAATTAAAGGAATACATAACTAAGGTATGGAAATCATTGGGGTTATTCAACATCCATGTTTCACCTAGTTATGATTTGTTGTTCAGTTTGGAAGCAAAGATGATTTTCAACGCATAATAGAAAGCACATCATATTCTTATTTTGGGAGATTACTTTATGTTGAACCATGGCATCCTGGTTTTGTTTTTAAAGGTAAACAACAAAGTAATTTGGTTCAGATTAATTGATTTACCTTTAGAATTATGGACAAAAGAAGCGATTCAGATTTTAGCTAGTTTTATCTCAAAACCTCTTTTAATTGATGAGAATATAGCTGAGAAAAATTTCACTAAATATGCGAGAGTACTCATATCAATAGATACTCAAACAGATCTAAAAACTGAAATTCCTATTTTGCTTCATAGTGGTGAGAAGATTAATACATCTGTTGGGTATGAGTATGTACCTTTAAAGTGCTCTCAATGTAGTCTTTTTGGACATGATGATGATTATCATGAAGTTTTAAAAGATGCAAGATGGATTCCTCCTGATATTCAAGAAGAAAATCAAGTTAATAAGTATGGACAAGATGTATCTGAAAAAGAAAAATTAGATCCTGAAAATTCTCCTTCAGATGATCAAACTCATTCTAAAGAGCCAGATATAGTTGAGATTTCTTTAAATAATCCAGATCCATCAAATCCAAGGGCTCATGATGATTTAGATTTCTTAAATTCCAAGCTTCCTGATAAGGTAATACCAGATGATTTAATTAACATAGCTGATGTTATTGCTGAGAATGATAAAGTAAAAAATTTAGACAAAGGCAAACAGGTGGATGTTTCTTCATTTGTCAATCAAAACACAAGTTATTTACAGGCTACAAAATCAAAAATCCCAACTCCTCCTAAATGAAATACAAGGAGTTCTTCGTCTATTAAATGACCTTATTAGCCTGGAATGTAAGGGGAATGAACATTTCTTTTAGAATGAAGGAAGTGCTCAAACTCCTTAATACTACTAAATCAACTCTTGTTGGTTTAGTAGAAACAAAATTAAATCCAGCTAATTTTGGTTTATTTTCTTCACTTCTCCCAAATGATTGGAAATTTCTTACTAACAATTCCTCTATATCTACTAGAAGAATTTTATTAATATGGGACTCTAATGTATGGGATTTGGATGTGTTGTTTTCATCCCCTCAACATTTGATAGTTAATGCAGTAAATAGAGGAGGATTTATAATGACATTCACTGTGATATATGGTAGCAACACTTTTGGAGAAAGGATAAATCTTTGGAATCTATTGATTAATGAATCAAGTTTTTATTCAAATGCATGGATACTAATGGGAGACTTTAATAATGTTTTATCACCACATGACAAAAGAGGGGGGCTTCCTATTCCATATATTCAAATTAGAGAATTTCAAAAGTTTTTAATACAGACTGGTTTGTCTAAAATTAAACCATTGGGTTTCCAATTTACATGGCGAAGAAGAGGAATAGCAACCCGTATTGATAAAATATTGGTGAACAATATATGCATGACTCAGTTCCTTAATATGAAGGCACTCTCCTTTCCTCAAAAATCAAGTGATCATAACCCCATTTTGTTAGATATTATTCCTACTCCAGAAATTAAAGGACATCCTTTTAGATATAGAAATGATTGGCTACACCAAGAGGGTTATCATGATGCAATTCAAAAAGGTATGAATGGAACTTGTTGGGGATTTTATAGCTACCAATTTTTGCAAAAACTTAACAACTATAAAAGAGAATTAAAAAATTGGAATAAAGTGAGGAATAGAAATGCAACAAACCTTGAGCAAGCAGAACACATAGTTTCCCAATTGGAAGAAGCAGCAGACCTTAATCCAGATGATGTCCAAGTTTATGATGATTATCTACAAGAAAAAAGAAATTTTCAGAGTTTGCAATTATCATATTTCAGTGGTTTAAAGCAACAATCAAAAATTTCTTGGCTTCAGCAAGGTGATACAAATTCTAAATTTTTTTGTTCTCAAATTCTAATAGAAGATATTTTAATTATATCAGGGCCCTCATTTATTCTAGTGGAAATCTGCTGTTCAAATCAGAAGAGATTGAAACAGAGGCAATTAACTACTTTTCATATATGTTTAATGGTCCATGTTCCACTAATTTCCCTAGTTTTTAGCGAATATCAACAATTAATGAGCAAGGTCATAAATTTCTTCTAAGGAAAATTGATTTGGCTAAAATTAAAGAAGCACTTTTTTCTATTCATGATGATTCTAGCCCTGGACCAGATGGTATGAGTGCATTTTTTTTAAAATTCATTAGGATGAGTTAAAAGATGATTTATATGCAGCAATTTCTGATATTTTTCAATCTGGAAAACTTCCTAAAGCATTAGATCGTACTTTTGTAAATCTAATTCCAAAGAATGACAGACCATCTGAAATTGCTCATTATAGACCAATCTCATGTTGTAATGTCTATTATAAAAAAATTTCAAAATTTTTATGTAATAGACTAAAGCCATTTCTCCCATCATTGATATCATCAAATCAAAGTGCATTTATTCAGGAGAGGTATATTGGAGATAATATTCTTTTGGCACATGAATTGTTGAGAGATTTCAAAAAAGCAGGTTTGCCTAAAATGTGTGTGAAAGTGGACTTACAAAAAGCTTATGACAAAGTAAATAGGAAACTTATATGTTTCATAATGTCAAAGATGAATTTTCCTACTCATTTTATAAATCTGATTTTTGAGTATATGTCTACTGCTACTTTTTTTGTAATCATTCAGGATGTTCCTAAAGGATTTATATAATCTACAAGGGGTTTGAGGCAGGGAGATCCACTGTCTCCATATTTGTTTGCTATATCAATGCAGTTTTTTTACTTTCATGATGGATGAAGCAAACCTGCTCAAATATATTTCAACCAAGCAGTCCAGTGCAACCTATTATTTCACGTCTATTATATGCAGATGATCTAATGATTTTTGGCAAATCTTCAATTCAAAATGCAAATGCACTCAAAGCAATCTTTCAGAATCTAAGCAAATATGCAGATTTAAATGTTAATGCAACTAAAACAAAGGTATTCTTCAGCAAATCAGTGAATAGTGCATCAGAAATTTTGAATATTTTGAGGTATGAGCAAGGTTCACTCCCAATTAAATATCTTGGAGTCCCTTTGTCATCAAATTATTTGCCTTATTCAGAATGTAATTCTTTGATTCATAGAGTGCAAAGTAAGATTCAAGGGTGGGAAACAAAGCTTCTTAGTTTTGCTGGCCGTGCAGAATTGATAAATTCAGTTATAACCCCCATCGTTCTTTATTGGCTATTTATTTATCAAATTCCAGAATATACTTTGAGCAAACTACAAACATTGTGTGCTGATTTTTTCTGGGGTGGAACATCACATAAATTTGCATGGGATTCCTTATGTAAACCTAAAGGAGAAGGGGGAATTGGACTAAAAAAGTTTAGTGACCTCAAGAAAGTTGCCTGTATTAAATTGATGTGGAATTTTCTCTCAAATTCTTCTTTATGGAGAAAATGGGTTCATAGTAGATACTGCAAACATGATTTTTTCTGGACTATGGCAATGGATGTAAATGCATCCAACACTTGGAAATCTATAATAAGACTTAGATCTAGATCTAAACAATATTTCAATAAAATAATTTCTAGAGGTCAAAATATTTATCTTTGGATGGAGCCTTGGATAAACTGTAAGTGCATGGTTGAGCTACTGGGATTTGATAGACTGCATATTATTGGCCAATCTAAACAGAAAGTTGTTGAAATCATTAGAAATGATGTCTTTCATCCATAAAGTCATCCTGCAACAAGAGAATTACTAGATGAAATCAACTCAATCAAAACTTATCCTAATCTAAATCAGGATAGATACGAATGGTGTGAAGGAGGTGCCTTTTCTTTTCATAAAGTTTGGGACTTTATTCGAGTTCATGAAGTTTCAGATCCTACTTATTCAGTTATTTGGCATAGAAAGAACAGTAAAAGAATGTCTTTTATATCATACCTTGCGGTTTTGGGGAGATTAAACACTAAAGATAGAGTCTTGCTCTATAATCCTGAAGTAAATCCTCTTTGTCCACTCTGTGAGAATCTTCCTGAATCCGTAGAACATCTATTTTTCCAATGTGATTTTGCAGCCTTTATCTGGTTATCTCTGAAGCAAAAATTGGAACTTCCACTAATTATCTCTTCAGACTTGAAGGAAGAAGCTAGATTTTTATACATGAACTTCTCAGCAAAAGATCAATTGCGAGATTTAGCTTTTGGATCTTTCACATCAGCTATCTATTTCATATGGAGAGAAAGAAATTTGAGGGTGTTTCAGGGAAGGAAAAATCATTCAGGATCTACTCTCTTCAAAATTGAACGAGAAATTGTATTATTGGTTCAAAATAATGGATCTAGATCTGTTCGGAATTCGAGGAATGAACGTGTTCTACAAAAGTGGGGTATTGAGTTAAATGATACAGGTTGAAGAGAAGCTTTGCTTTTGAAGTGGTAACGTCGGATTGGCCTGATTTTGGTCCGTGAAGTGTGGACTTGGTTTTAGATTAATTTCTGAAATCTTTGTATTGTATTTTCCTTTGTATATGACCTTGGTCATTTCTATGTTGTATACCAATTTTATGAGTACTGTTTTTCCCTATAAGGTACCCACTAGGGGGATTATAGGGTTTTAACGAGGCTCATAAAGGCAGTTTTAATTGGTTCAAAGCAATAAAGTGAACCAATTTTCAAAAAAAAATTATAAAAGGAAAAAATAGGATTCGTAAGGTTTGACCCAATCTTTGGTTGGGTTAACCCATAGATCGACCCCCAATAAGATCGAGTCAACATGCTTTCTTATGTGGACGATGTTTTATCCAAGTAAAAGTCGAGCAAAGGTTTTATACATTTTAATTAAATCATTAGTGCTACTTCTAAAATCTGAAGATTGAAATTGGTTAAATGAAGCGTATGGATCGAATTGAATCAAGTAATCTAAAGGCCCGAGATACCCTAGCTCCACTATAATTAAGACACTAAATCTAGCTATTCATTCACAGCACAAATATCTTCACTTTGGCTTCTCTTTTAATTGATACAGACCTGCAACATAAATTTTTCTTTGGGAAGAGATTTGTAAAAATAAAAATATTTATAATCAAACTAGGGACAGGATATGGGAAAGCCTCGGATGCGTAAGAGCTAAGGACTACAAGTGAGTATTGTAAGTTTTTATATTTTTAAGTAATCTAAAGAAATAGGATTCTTAATAGTTGTTGCACCTTTTTATATTGTTCTTATAGCTTCTCTCACAACTTTTAGTTTTTTTTTTGTAAGTTATTTTTCTTGTAAAAATGTTTTAGGTTTTGTTATAGTTTTAGTTGTTTTTCTATAAGTTATTTGTTGTAAGTATTTTTCTTTCTTTTTCTTATAATTTATTTCAATTAAATTCTGTAAGTTTGTTTTTCAGTCTTTTCCCTTTAACAATTATTTTATTCCTATTAGTTATTTTTAGTTTTCGCAATTGTTTACATTTGTTCTTAAACATGCTTAGATCTGTAAATATTAGTTAAAAGATGCTGATTTAATCCTCCTTTCACGCATGAAAAATATAATAAAATTCAACTTTGCAAATACGTAATAAATAGAAGAAAACCAAATTTACAGTAAACATATATATAAATTGTAGATCTTTAATAGAAAGGAATTAAACTGGACTAAGCCAATTTATAGGAATTTGTAATAAATTATGACAAGTGTTGTAATTTAAAAAGTAATAGAAAATGAGCAGTTAATTATGATACTTAAGAACTGTATTGGCATGTTAGAAAATCATAACAAAAAGAAGATAGACTGGAGGGGATATTTGCAACTAAAATTATAACATGGAGGTAATAATTAAAGAGGATTTTAAACTTAGAAATAGGATAATAAGAAAAATATTAACAATAATTAAGGCCTAGATTCCAGGAACTATGCCGGGAAACAAAATTAGAATATTTATTTGCTAGGGACTCGTACCAGCAGCATGTACTTTTTAATTAGAAACTGATGGCCTCAACATGGTTGTTGAGGCTGGGTACGCTTATGCTGAATATTGGTATCTAAGTGATCAAAAAGATGGAGAATATGGAGTGGGAACTGGTGATTACCGGGTGTGAGGAATCATAGTTGGGATCGCTACTATGTCCAAGTGCTAAACTATGTCTTTTCTGATGGATAGACGGGCGGTGATCAACTTCATGATTGGCATACCATCAGATTTCTACTATTAAAATGCGAGCAATGATCAACTTAATGATTGGTAGGTCCATAAAGACATTCTACCATGCGAGGTGGTAAACGAGTGTAAAGGCCGATCGATGGGTAGGATTAGGTATTCATCCTAAACTATGTATTATTGGTGAAATAAGCGGGAGGTGATCGACTTCACAATGGGTTGATCCATAGTTACATTCTACCATATAAATCATATTTCTATACTAATCATATTCCTATAGTGGTCGAATCAATGCAAACAATCGAAAAATTATTATAGTTTGAACTAAACAAATAACCTAAGTATCTCAAAAACCATTTCTTATTGTGCATGTACATGTTTCATCATGACACTAGAAATGTTACTAAATCTATTTCCTTTATATTTCTTAATCATGCTAGCAATTACTTCATTCACCTAACCTTATGGCTAATCCACTGTTTTTCTTCCTTTTTCTCCTGTATTAGGCTTGCAATGCTGAGACTTGTTTGTTCAAATTTCTAGGAGGGCCATTCTTGGAGATCCTATATAGTTGCTGATGTATTCTTCAATTTAACATCTTTTTATATTGGGAATGGTTGCAATGGCATTTATAAGAGATATTTTTATGTTGTACTACGATATTTTGTGAAATTAGGTATCTGTTTGTTAGACGTACAATTTTTGTGACATAGTATTTCATATGAAATGGATGTTATCTTTTGAAATATTAGTTTTTTTAAATTGTAATGTTTTTGTCATATTTATTTTCATGTATTTTGAATCTTATTCTCTGTGATTAATTTCCTTATACCTATAACACTCTACATTTCTTGCTATAACCCTACAATGGGGAACTCTAGGGGGAACAGGGTGTTACATTTGGTATCAAAGCCTAAAGTTATAGGATCACTAAAAATTTATTTTGAAAGTAGAATATTTTTCAATAGAAAGTAGATTTTCAAAACAAAAAAAATTTGAAAATAAAGTTTCATCCCCTCAAGTCTAGTAAAACCATCCTTTGATTCCTTCAAATCTCAATCTCTATCATTTTCCCTTGCATAGAATGGACGATGCTCCTAATCTTTCTAAGGGCCTCATCATTCTTACTTGGTTCAAAAAAACCCTAGGTTATGACACTAATGGGTCCACAGGAAAATGTGCAAGATCTAGTTCCTGTAGTAGAGCCCTCGTTTGTCCACCAACTATGGCTGATTTCTCCATACCATGTGAGGATGTAGGAGTTGAGATAGTTCGAGAATAAGGGCTTTTATGGTAGCTCCATAACAATCGATTTCAAGAAGGAATACAAGTAAGGGAGCAACAACAAAAAGGTTGGGGCACCCAAAAGGGGAAAAGCTAAGAAAAATAATTAGTGCCATAACTGTGGGGTTTGCGATCGTAACGCTAAATACTACAAGATAAGACAGTATAACGGGACGTGTTTTTTTTGTGAGAAGCTTGGACATGCAAGTACAAAGTGTCCCCAAAAGATTGGTGTGGCGAGGACGGCTGGTACGCAGGCGAATCAAGATCAAGTTCTGGATGCATTCTTATTTAGCAATGAACTAAGTAGAGTTAAGAAAGTTACATAGCAAAATTTGGTTTCCATTTGTGATCCGTACACTTGTCGATTCGAAAGTATCATGCTCCTTGTTGCTACAAGAATTCAGCATCGAAACCAAAGTGGGGTGAAGGGGTATCAGAATGAAGACAACACCAAAGTAGAAGCTGGGTAGTCTTCGGTCGACAACAAAGCACAAGATAGAGCTGGAACCGAAAGCAAAAGAACTAAAAAGAACCAAGCCGACACCAAAAGCAAGAGCGATATGAGTAGAAAGTTGACACCAGAGCAAGGACTTGGTACATATGTTATCGGCACCAACACATTGGATCGAATAACTTGGTGCCGATACCAAGGAGGTGACAATAAAAGCACGTTATCGTAACCAACACACAATAAGTGTGACACCCCACGTCCATTAATGTCACCCACAAAGGGAATGCATTAAGTTTCGTGAACCATTATAGGTAAACAGACATAGAATTTTACAAGACAGACATAAATAAGATAGCAGCGGAAATTTAAATTTTTATTTCAAACACAAATCATATAGCATGGTTCAAAATACCATGAGTCTCAAAAAACATTACTACAACATAACTTCTGTCTTTTAACATCAGAGTACATAAATACTTAAAAGAAAACATAATTCCCCAAATAAAAGAGACAAAGCCATAGTAGAGATAAAAACTTGATCCATACTTCAAGAGCAGCTCTAGCAAGATGATATATGAGTCCTGACTAAGCCCGAGTGTTTCCTCCCTGAGAACATGGTGGGGAGGGGAGGGGGGAACGGAAGATAGAAAGAGGAACAAAAGGGTTAGACATAAAGTCTGGCGAGTCTAGTGACTTTTAGCAAGTGAATAAATAAAAGTAGCATGACAGGCATATAAAGTGGATAAGAGAGATCACTACATAAATGGCAAGTGTGACAAGGTAGACAGGATAAGGTGTATATGCTTCTCTAATGATTACTCTGCACTATTACTAGTATAACCAAAATGAGATGATCCCTTCCACTATATGGTGGTAGACTTAGGGAATACATCCATATATACCCTAACTACTACCCTAATTGATCGGCTCCTTATTCCGTAGATACCCAGTGCCTGCCCCACGGTAGGATGTATCACATCCTAAAGTGGCAACCCCTCATTTATATGCACAGGCCCATACCTACAGCTGTCACAGTCGTCTTATCTCCCTCTGCCCAGCTAATGCACGCACATGGCCCAGTCGGTTTGCACCGCCGACACCGCCTCCACGTTTGGATCTCCTACAATCAGTCAGTAAGCAAGCCCCACCTTCAACCTAGCTCAGAGTTCTTTACTCGATACATACTACGGGTTACTAACTAAAACGGGTACCACACAATATGAAACAAGCTCTCCTCTTTGTCTTGTATCCCCCATTAGGTTTTCCATAGGTTATACCTACCCTAAGGGTGTCTTTAATTATATAACCCCAATCTTTCTACCAGTTATGCTTACCTTATAGGTTTCTTTAATTACGTAACTTTATTATTTCCTCCGGTTATGTTTGCCATTAAGTGTCTTTAATCACATAACCTTATCGGGTTAAGTTTGTGCGCCTATATATAAATATTACCCACCCTCTCCAGGTTTGCTTAACCCATCCACTATCCAGCCAATTTTACTTAACCCTAACTTTAGTTCATAATCATACAATCCCTATAGATTAAATTAGGTTAAGTAGTCCAATTCATTACAATGTCCATTTATGGTTCATAATGGGTTTGACCTCCCACATTAAGCCAACAACGTGTGGATGCTGGATATGCCAGTCGGATCCAGGCAGTCTTATTCCACAATTGGGCTTAACCTCGTGTCTTAGCCCGGTTCGTATTTGCGCACTTAGACCTCTCACATTAGGTTCGACATTAGTGGCTACTGGATATGCCGGTCGGGTCCGGACAGACTTCCACCACTAATGCAACCTAACCTCGTGTCATAGGTGCAATTACAATTCCTAATTGTAATTACTAGACATTCCATTTTTATCCATTTCTTACCTATGTCTTAATAGGTGATTATGTCCCCACTTTCCCCCTTTTGAATTATATGTCCAACTCATGTTTATATTCAAATTATGCCAATATTAACCTTTTTCCCTCTCTGTTCCCTAACTAGCGTGTTCACACAATTTACGGCATGTATAGGCTAAATAATATCCTAATCATAAATGATAAAAAGGGAAGATAATGGAAATGTGACAAAGGTGAATGTTCTAATATAACTAGCATAAACATAAACTAACATGGTGAACATATAAGCATAGATCTAATGAAGTTGTGGCAGTTAACTAGTTGTAAAATAACAAAGGTGATAAGATGAACATGACAAGATCTAAATTTAATTTAGACGTCTAACAAGTTCAGATCTAATATGATAAGAACAAGGGGATCCGAATAATAAACTAGATCTGATTGATAATTTAGGTGTCCATATAATACAGATCTAAGAGGTAAAAGTAGATCTAACAAATAGGGATTAAGATCTACATCATAGAATATCCACATAATTCAGATCTAATAGTTTATAAGTAGATCTACACAATTAAGGTTTAAGATTCACATCATGGCATGTGATAAGAGTTATAACAGATCAAACAAGATAGAGATTTAGATCAATAGTTAAAATAGATCTAGCTCAAAACATAGAATGCCACAAGGGTTACAACAGATCCAATAAAATAGAGATTTAGATCCAAATCCTAACCAATTCAGAATGTCATATGTTCATGATTTAAAATGGATCTGATATAATTTGGGCATATGAACAAATCCAAGTTACAGTCGTGACATATTTACTTTTAAATATTCAAATCTAAAAGCAACTAGAAACTCACAGTGTTAGGATTAGAAAATATAAAAAGAATGGATCTTGAATCTCTAGATTTGATTTGCAAAGCTGAAAGTTGTAGGGGATTAATAGATCCAAATCAGTTCAGACACCGGTAGAGTTTGGCTACCATGAATTCTCAATGAAAAAAAATATGAGAAATGGCCACATATATCTAGTTGCCAAACCCCCTGAAACCGACTGCCACATCAGCCCTAGGGGTGTCGACAACCCTGTGGGTGGGTCGACACCCCTTAAGGGGGGGGATCCCGGTGTTGACACCCTTCTAGGGGCGTCGACCTCCTAGAGAGGGAAATCTACCACCACTTTTTATTTTTTGAATTCGAACTGTTCAATATAAAATTCTGACTCATCTCTGACTCATGTGTATATATAATTCTTCTGCGCATATACAAACTTAAAACCCTCATAACTTCTTCATACGGTGTCCGTTTTACGCAAACCAAATATCTATCTTGACCAGAATTTCGAGTCGGACGCAATGGCGTAGTCCATTTTCCTTAATTTTGAATAATTAAATTAATTATTATTTAATTTTTCTCTTTTAGTGTCGTTAAAATTTCTGGGTGTTACATTCTCCCCTACTCAAAGGATTTCGTCCTCGAAATCCCTAAGTTGAGAAGAATGCATATCCTACCATCCATCATCCATCTACTCATCCATCAATCACTGGCATCCATTATCCTTAAAGACTTCTAATGCTTATATGAATATATGCAACGGAGTGTGTATTTGTCCCAACACTAATGCAAAAATCAGGCAGTCTACTGATTCAGTTGACCTCCTTAATGCAATGTATGTTAGTGCCATGAATCCAATATGTATGCAAATAAACCAATTATAACATGTAAGTTCTATTTGTGTGCACACTCATTCGTCCAAATGTAACACCCATGTGGTAATACAACCATTCCATCCATAAAAGAAAAGAAATGCACACACATCCATATGCAGTATGAGAGTGATTGAGCCGATCTAGTGGCTAATGTGTGTGTATATGCATCCACAGGCAACCACTAGCAAAAAATTGCATCCACTTGCATCCATCAAACATAACATGTTTCAAACACATGTTTACATCCATAGGATTCCTATCTAAAGGTCGAAAAATACTATGGATAAGATATACTCAAACTATAGAAACAAGAACTGATAAAACTTTGAAAAAGGAGTTAAGTACATACCCTCAAAAAGAAAATGGTACGAAGAACGAATCTTGTCTTCGGTCTCCCAACTCGCATCCTCTGGGTTATCTCCCCACTGAACTTTAGCAACTTGATCTCTTTATGGCGTAGCTTCTTAACTTCTGATCCAAGAATACGGGTAGGGACTCGCCTGATTGTCGCCTCCCGTTCCACTTCTAATTCTTCTAACACATTCGGCTCAACAATTACAGTGGTGTCATGCAGGCACTTCCGCAGATGAGAAACGTGAAAAACATCATGAACGCTGGATAGATTTTCTGGGAGCTTTACTCAATAGGCCATTTGGTCAATCCTCTTGGTTATGAGAAATGGTCCCACAAACCTAGATGCCAACTTCCCTACTGATCCGAAGTGAACCACATTCCTCAGAGGTGATACTTTGATAAATACTAAGTCTCCCACTTTAAATTCGATGTTAGTCCTTCTCTTGTCTGCACAGGACTTCTGCCTATCTTGAGTTGTCTTCATCCGCCGTCAAATGAGGTCAATCTTTTCGGACGTTTCTTTAACCCTATCTGGTCCAAGTAATAATCTTTCTGTAGATTCCCACCAACAAGTTGGTGATCTACAGGGTCGTCCGTACAATGCTTCGAATGGTGCCATGCCGATGCTGGACTGATAGCTGTTGTTATAGGCAAACTCTATTAAAGGAAGGTGCTTTTCCCAAGTTCCTCTGAAGTCTAGGATACATAGCCTCAAAAGATCTTCAAGAATCCTGTTCACCCTCTCCGTCTGTCCATCGTTCTGAGAATGATAAGCGATGCTTAAACATAACTGTGTACCTAATGCTTCTTGCAAGCTCCTCCAAAATTCACTGGTACAGATAGCGTCACGATCTCTTACGATGCCTGAAGGTACTCCATGAAGATGAACTAATTCACGAACATAAATTGCTGCCAACCATGATGCTGTCCTCTTACTCTTAACTGGAATAAAGTGAGCGCTCTTAGTGAGTCTATCTACCACAACCCAGATACTGGTGTTGCCTTTCTTCAATCTAGGCAAACCATCTATGAAATCCATAGAGATGCTCTCCCATTTCCACTGAGGAACCTACAAAGGACGAAGTAGACCATCAGGCTTCTTTTGAACAGCTCTAACTTGCCGGCAAACTAAACATTGAGAAACAAATTCGACCACATCTTTCTTCATCCCACCCCAAAAGAAAACCCTCTTCATGTCTTTCTACATCTTATCACTGCCTGGATGAATGGTCATCTTAGAATGGTGGGCTTCTTCTTGGACTGTCTTTATCAAGCTTCCAGTTTGAGGAACACGAAGCCTTCCATCTCGCCGCAACCACCCCTTTTCATCAATGGCATATCTACTGAGGTGACTAAAAGTCTCCCTTTTCCTGAGCTTATCCATGATGTATAAAATCTACGGGTCACCTTGTTGCGAAGCTCCTGTCTGGTCCATAAGAGTTGGTCGTATATCCAATGATGCAAACAAATCAGGCAAAATCTCGATGGAGGGTCTAAAATCAAAAGCTGATATGTACTCCAAGTTCTTTTTTTCCACAAACAGAGGACTCAGGGCCATCCTCTGCCTACTTAATGCGTCTGCCACCACATTACCTTTGCCAGGGGTATAAGCAATCGCAAAATCATAAGAAGCTAGAAACTCCATCCACCGTTGTTGCCTTAAATTGAGATCCTTCTGCGATAACAGATACTTGAGAGATTTATGATTGGTGTATAACTTGAACTTCTCTCCAAGTAAAAAATGATGCCACGTCTTTAGCGCGAATACTATGACAGCTAGCTCTAGATCATGAGTGGGGTATTTCTTTTCATGAACTCTCAACTATCTACCCCCATAACATACTACTTTCCCTTCTTGCATCAAAACCGCACCAACCCCTGTACCATATGTATCAGTGTAAATGGTAAACACTTTACTCCCATCAGGCAAGGTCAAGACTGGGACTGTTGTCAGAGCCCTCCTCAGTCATTGGAAAGTAACATCACAGTCTATATCCCATGAAAATGCCATGTTCTTCTTCGTCAGCCTGGTGAGTGGGGCTGATATCATTGCGAAGTCCTTAATGAACTTCCTATAGTAACCTGCTAACCTAAGAAAGCTTCTCATCTTGATTGCATTTTTAGGAATCTGCCAATCTCGCACTGCAACCATCTTCATGGGATCTACAACTATCCCTTCTTTGGAGACCACATGCCCTAATAATCTCACCTCTTTTCCCTAAAATGGCATTTGGAGAACTTCTCCTTAAGTTGATGGTCACGGAGAGTTTTCAAAACTTATCTCAAATGCTGGGCATGCTCTTCTTCGCTCTTGGAGAAGATCAAGATATCATCAAATAGACTACAACAAATTTATTTCGGAATTCCCGAAACACCCTACACATCAGATCAACAAAATAGGCGGGTGCATTTGTCAGCCCAAAAGGAAACACTAGCCATTCAAAGAAACCGTCCGAAGTTCTAAAAGTGGTCTTATCTATGCTACCCTCAGCCACACTCAACTGATGGAACCCCGTGGCCAGTTCTATATGAGAAAATACCAAGGCACCAAAAAGCTGATCAAATAAATCATCAATCCTCGGAAGCAGGTGCCTATTCTTCTTAGTGAGTTTATTCAGCTCTCTATAGTCAACACACAAATGAAGCGAACCATCCGCCTTAGTCGCGAATACCACTGGAGCACCCCATTCAGACATGCTTCATCTAATAAACCCTTTCTCAAGTAGCTCCCCTACTTGCTTACTCAACTCCTTCCATTCCCTTGGAGCTATGTGGTGCATTGGTAATGCAAATTGCTTTGCATTGTCCTCCAAATATATGCGAAAGTCGATCTCGCACCTCGGAGGTAAACCCCGAACCTCATCAACAACATCGAAAAAATCTCGGACTACTGGAACAGATTGCAAGTCATTGATAGATGCATCAAGAGATTCTAGGAAACTAATCATAACCGACCCTTGTGGGTCACAAGAAATCTCGAGGGCCCATCCATGACAAGTCAGAAGCCTAACGACCCTCTTCTCACAATCTAGAATGGCACCATATGTGGTAAGCCAATCCATTCCTAGAATCAACCAATAGCCCATAAACCCGAGCACATACGCGTCACATTCAAACTCAATGCCTAACAAAGATATTTTCAAACCCCGACAAATCATAGATAAATGAGACGAACCACCAATCGGGTTTGAAACAACTACGGGATCCACTACCATACTAGTAATTAAGTGCAGAGATTCAACTATAGAACTTGATATAAATGAATGTGAAACGCCAGAATCAAAAAGTGTTCTAATAGGGTGGTTTGAAAGAGAAATTAAACCTTCCACAGAAATTTTTCTATCTCTATCAGGAGCACTGATCACGAAAGCATGCACCTACCCTCTAGAAGTCCCTACCCTTTGACCTTGTCTCTGTGATCCCTGTTTCTTCGGGCACTCTCTAGTGAAGTGTCCGACCTCTCCATAGTTGTAGCAAGAGTTCTTCCTTCTCTTACAGTCTTTGATCAAGTGACCTTCCTTCCCACAATTTTGACATTTTCTCTTATCCTTAACTTTGTAATTCTTCCCTCCTTTCTTCTGTTGTTGTTGCCGTTCCCCCTTTCTTGGGCCAAACCTTCCTATTTTGCGATGTGTCCTCAGTCTTTGCTTCCTTCTTTTCTCCGTTGTCTTCCTCATGCATTAGGGCCATATCGACAAGCTTTTCAAAAGTGGCCCCCATTGGAATATGGGATGTGGCTAACCCATGCATAGGTTCATTCAGCCCTTTAGCAAACCGCAAAGCCCTTTTGTGCGGCATATCCACCAACTCTAACCCGAATTTTGCTAGCCGGTTGAATTTATTCACATACTCTTTCACCGTCAAGTTTCCTTGTTTGAGTGCTAAGAATCTCTCCATCGGCATGCTTCTCTCAGTTTGGGAAAGAAATTTCATTTCGAGCCCCTATCTAAAATCTTCCCAAGTTTCCACCGGACGTCCAGCTTGGGTGACTTCCCACCAAAATGAGGCTTCGTTTTCAGTAGCCAGGAGGCTAACTGAACCTTCCTTCTATCCTCTACTTCAAAGATTACGAACAAGCCCTCGGTCTCCTTGAGCCAATTCCACGCTTCCACGAATGTCTCATTCCCATTGAATGGCTTCCCTCCCATAGCACGGAAGTCCTTACTGATCTTAGCGAAATTATCTGCTCTTGGAGGAGGAGGAGGTGGAATGACTGGTGCAGCTGGGGGAGGAACGTTTCCTTAGCCTTCTGCCAGCGCTGTAGCCTCCAAATACCTACGGAACCATCAGGGTATCGTGATGCCCTCTGGGATATTAGGAATGCTTTGTTTCCCCGACATGCTAAAAAAGGAAAAGGAAGAGATTTAGATAAAGGACCGAAGGATACATTACAAATGGCATTTTGGGAAATGTTTTTCAAACAGACTTCTTTTTGAAAATGCTTTCTTTTAAAATCTTTTGGACATAATTTTCAAAATCTTTATCCAATCTGGTAACCTTCAGCTCTGATACCAAGTGTGACACCCCACGTCCACTAATGTCACTCACAAAGGGAATGGATTAAGTTTCATGAAGCGTTATAGGTAAACAAGCACAGAGTTTTACAAGACAGACATAAATAAGATGGCAGCGGAAATTTAAATTTTTATTTCAAATACAAATCATACAACGTGGTTCAAAATACCATGAGTCTCAAAAACCATTACAACAACATAACTTCTGTCTTTTAACATCAGAGTACATAAATACTTAAAAGAAAACATAATTCCCCAAATAAAAGAGACAAAGCCATAGTAGCGATAAAAACTTGAGCCATACTTCAAGAGTAGCTCTAGCAAGATGATATCTGAGTCCTAATTAAGCCTAAGCGTTTCCTTCCTAAGAACCGGGGGGGGGGGGGGGACGGAAGAAAGAAGGAAAAAAAAAGGGTCAGACATAAATTCTGGCGAGTCTAGTGACTTTTAGCAAGTGAATAAATAAAAGTAGCATGACAGGCATATAAAGTGGATAAGAGAGATCACTACATAAATGGCAGCTGTGACAAGGTAGACATGATAAGATGTATACGCATCTCTAATGATTACTCTGCACTATTACTAGTATAACCAGAATGAGATGATTGCTTCCACTATGAGGTGGTAGACTTAGGGCATACGTCCAAATATACCCTAACTACTACCCTAATTGATCGGCTCCCTATTCCGTAGATACTCTGTGCCGACCCCATGATAGGATGTATCACGTCCTAAAGTGGCAGCCCCTTACTGATATGCACAACCCCATTTCTACAGGTGTCACGGTCATCTTATCCCCCTCTGCCCGGCTCATGCACGCACATGGCCAAGTCGGTTTGCGCCTCCAACACCGCCTCCACGTTTGGATCTCTTACAATCAGTAAGTAAGCGTGCCCCACCTCCGACCAAGCTCAGAGTTCTCTATTCGATACATACCCCGGGTTACTGACTAAAACGAGTCCCACACAATATGATACAAGCTCTCCCCTTTGTCTTGTATCCCCCACTAGGTTTTCCACTGGTTATACTTACCCTAAGGGTGTCTTTAATTATATAACCCCAATCTTTCTACCAGTTATGCTTACCTTAAAGGTGTCTTTAATCACATAACTTTATTATTTCCTCCGTTTATGTATACCACTAGGTGTCTTTAATTACATAACCTTATTGGGTTAAGTTTGTGGGCATATATATAAATATTACCCACCCCCTCCAGATTTGCTTAACCCATCCACTATCCAACCAATTTTACTTAGCCCTAACTTTAGTTCATAATCATACAATCCCTATGGATTAAATTAGGTTAAGTAGTCTAATTCATTACCATGTCCGTTTATGGTTTATAAAGGGCTAGACCTCCTACATTAGGCCTACAACGTGTAGATGTTGGATATGCCAGTCGGATCCGGGCAGTCTTATTCCACAGTTGGGCCTAACCTCGTGTCTTAGCCCGATTCATATTTGCGCACTTAGACCTCTCACATTAGCTTCAACATTAGTGGCTGGCGGATATGCCGGTCGGGTCCGGGCAAACTTCCATCCCTAATGCAACCTAACCTTGTGTCATAAGTGCAATTACAATTCCTAATTGTAATTACTAGACATTCCATTTTTATCCAATTCTTACCTATGTCTTAATAGGTGATTATGTCCCCACTTTCCCCTTTTGAACTATATGTACAACTCATGTTTATATTCAAATTATGCCAATATTAACCTTTTTCCCTCCTCGTTCCCTAACAAGCGTGTTCACACAATTTACGACATGTATACGCTAAAGCCTAATCAAAAACGATAAAAAGGGAATGTAATGGAAATATGACAAAGGTGAATGTTCTATCATAACTAGCATAAACATATACTAACATGGTGAACATATAAGCATAGATCTAATGAAATTGTGGCAGTTAACTAGTTGTAACATAGCAAAGGTGATAAGAAGAACACGACAAGATCTAAATTTACTTCAGACGTCCAACAAGTTCAGATCTAATATGAGAAGTACCAGGGGATCCAAATAATAAACTAGATCTGATTAATGATGTAGGTGTCCACATAATACAGATCTAATAGGTAAAAGTAGATCTAACAAATAGGGATTTAGATCTACATCATAGAATATCCACATAATTCATATCTAATAGTTTATAAGTAGATCTACACAATTAAGTTTTAAGATTCACATCATGGCATGTGATAGGAGTTATAAAATAACTAACAAGATAGAGATTTAGATCAATAGTTAAAATAGATCTAGCACAAATAATAGAATACCACAATGGTTACAACATATCCAATAAGATAGAGATTTAGATCCAAATCCTACGCAATTCAGAATGTCATATGTTCATGATTTACAATGGATCTGATATAATTTAGGCATATGAACAAATCCTAGTCATAGTCATGTCATATTTACCTTTAAATATTCAAATCTAAAAGCAATTAGAAACTCACAGTGTTAGGATTAGAAAATATAAGAGGAATGAATCTTGAATCTCTAGATTTTATTTGCAAAGCTGAAAGTTGTATTGGATTAATAGATCCAATTCAGTTCAGACACCGGTAGAGTTTGGCCACCATGAATTCTCAATGAAGAAAATATGAGAAATGGCCACGTATATATAGCTTCCAGACCCCCTGAAACTGACTGCCACATCAGCCCTAGTGGTGTCTACCCCCCTTAAGGGGGGTCGACCCCCTAGAGCGAGAAATCTACCGCCACTTTTCATTTTATGAATTCGAACTATTCTGGATAAAATTCTAACTCATCTCTGACTCATGTGTGTATATATATATAGTTATTCTGCATGTATACAAACTAAAAATCCTCATAACTTCTTCATACGGTGTCCATTTTACGCAAACCAAACGTTTATTTTGACCAGAATTTCGAGATGGCTGCAATGGCATAGTCCGTTTTCCTTAATTTTGAATAATTAAATTAATTATTATTTAATTTATCCTTTTTCAGTGTCGTTAAAATTTCGGGGTGTTACAATAATCATTTGACTTGGTGTCCATATCGAATAATGGAGTCCGAAGCATTGAATCGATACCAAGGGAAACAGAGTAAAGCAAAAAGACGATACCGAAAGTCATTATATTAAGCAACAAGATGAAACCAAATGCTGAGATTCAGCGCCACTGGAGGCAAAACCAAACACAAAGAATGAAGATCAGTTAAATCGGCACCGAATGCACAAACTGGGAGCGCGATACCGAAGCCAACTCATGTGCAGAAAGTACAGAGCTAGTAACGATTATACAAGAGAAAAAGGAATCTATCCACACCAACATGCTTATATTCTATACCAGTGTACGAAGCTGACACCGAAACCAGGAGCCACCGAAGCAGGCCGATACCAAGACATTTCCATCGAAACCCGGAGCCACCGAAGCAAACCGATACCAAGAGATACCATAAGGGGGTCCAAATCCTCCATGAATAAGACCCTACGGTCACATTTTGGGGGACCTATCCTTATTCCAAAATTCTGTACTCATTTCTTCAAGACAAAATCCTAATTTAGAAATCGATTTGGGGATTCTCTTATAATCTTCTATGTACTTTATCAAGTGATCAATAAAGTAGATATTTAGCACTTGGAATATATTCCACTTGCTTTTCTATTGCTAATTCAAATCCAAACCTGCAAATTATAAATGATCACCAAATCAACAACAATAAGAATTTTAGTTCTTATTAACATTGATCTTATAAAGCCCTAACCCAAGATAACCTTTTCCTAAGTTCCGTAAGTGTGATACTCACCTGTTGAGGAAAGAGTAACTTATCTTCGAACTTGGGACATCAATATCTAGGAAATGGTGAATCAAGTTGGACTTGGAGGAACTATATTACCCCTAAGTTCCTCTAGATCCACGACCATTACCCTATATTTCAATGTTAACGAAAAATATTATTAACATTTTGGTGCTAGAAGGGGGGCCTGGACCTCCGACCTTGTAGTTAACTTACCATATCCTTTGTTATCCCATCTTGTTGGTTAGATATTGAAGAGATAAACCATGGATAAAAGATCTCAACACGGATCTTCTGAACCTCAAATGGCTATATCAAGCATCATTGATCCAAAATTTATTGAAGAACAAAGGCTAAGAATGGGTGCTTTGCGAATCATAAATCAGTAAGGGAAGTAGAACAGTACAACCTCGACCGTTGGGGCATTAACCCTTTCCATATAGGACTAACCCCCACCTTAGCTTTAAGTGATCCCACACTAAAGGAATATAACCTATTTTATCACATAAACGAAGCCATCCATGCACAGGCTAAGGGAACTATATTCGAGCAAGGAATAATAAAGGATTTCAACCACTTTACTTCAAAATGGTCTAAGAAAATTGCACTTTAGCCTCAAGATACATTGAAAAGAATATTTGAAGATGAAATGAAGCAACAAAGCTGAGTAACAAAAGGGCTAAGTTCCGATGTCGAAAGGGAAACTTTGATTCAAGATTACCTAAAGAATGCGACATTACCACATTAATCGAGAATATCTACTTCCTAACCAAACACGAGCTTAACTTTTGGCCATCATTAAAGAAGAAACCCAAATATGAAGTAAAATTAGGAGGTCCATACTGCCACTACCATATGATAATGGACATGAAACCATCCACTGCAGGGTCCTCGAAGGAATGATCATCAAGTTCTTTAATCAAGGCCAATCGCACAGATTTGTAAAAAGATTAAACTAGTTTTAACAAAGGATTCCTTGAAGAAAAAATGTCTACATGGTCGCCAAGATGGCCATGGTAAGGTGTCTCCTGGTGGGAGGCGGTGTGTAAGCCTTTGGCTGTGCCCAAACCAGAAAGGGCTAGGTTAGTGCATCAAAAGAGTAAGCCTCCATCCTCGATCCAGAGCATCTAAACTCTTATCCGCGCCTACAATGGCCAGGGAAGGTTCCCCTTAGAGGGTGGGTGGGTGGGTGGGTGGGTGTAAGCCTTTATCCGCGTCCAAATCAGAAAGGGATGGGGTAAAGCATAAAAAACCCTTATCCGTGCCTACAATGGTCAGAGAAAGGTACCCCTTGGAGGGAGATGGTGTGTAAGCCTCTATCCATGCCTATGATGGACAGGGTAGAGCATCAAAAGAGTAAGTCTTCACCCACGCCTGCGATGGCTAGAATAATCGTCTAAGCTCTTAGTCATGCCTATGATGGCCAGGTTAAGGCGCCTCATAGAGGGAGGTCGGGTAAGTCTTTGGGTCCTTCTTGAGAATAATCTAACCAAACACACCAGACAAACTATGCCTGGAGAGTGGCTCACAAGGATGAAACGACCAATCAAAGCCCTACAGTGGCCCGCAAATCAAAATAAATCCTAGAGAGCGGATCACAAGGACGAAATGGAAATTCAAAGAATGGAATATAAATACCCGAATCTGGGTTTCGGGACTTCTATCTTTATTGCCAGATGTGGATTTCTGGTCTTCTATTATAAATACTCGAATCAAGGTTTTAGGACTTCTATCTATTACTACCAAATATGGATTACTAGTCTTTTATTATAAATACCCAAATCTGGATTTGGGAATCTATTATTGCCAGAGGTAGATTTAAGGTCTTTTGTTATAAACACTCAAAGACGGGTTTTGAGATTTCTATTATTGCCAGATGTGGAATTCTAGTCTTTTATTATAAATACCCGAATCTAGGTTTTGGGACTTCAATCTATTATTGCCTGATATGGATTTTTGGTCTTCTATTATAAATTCCCGAATCTGGGTTTTAGGTTTTCTATTATTGCCAAGTATGGATTTCTGGTCTTCTATTATGAATGCCCGGATATGGATTTCATAACTTCTATCTATTTTCCCAGAAGAGGATTTCTAGATCTCTATTTTAACATCTGAATCTGGATTATGGATTTTCCATTTTAATTTCTGAAAGTGGATTTTTAAAATTGAAACTCAGGTTGGTATCTCGAGTATTCTATCTGAAACCTTTTGATGAAGGTTATGATTTCTTACACATCACACAGGGAGGTTTTTCAAACTTATATCATGCAAAAGTGCTATTCATTATTCTAGTAAAATATAAAATACGAATGATCTTATTACTCTATCACGAGTTTTATCTATTACTTGATTTCAATCCACATAGTGTCACATTGGATGAGCAAATTATTATATACATCCTACTCTAAGAAAAAGGCTAACATAATGATGTTATGTGTTGAGTTTTATGCAGAATAATGCAGCGGGAATCCTAGATGGGGATGTTCAAAATACAGACAAAGGTTATACAATATGTGATACCTACACAATTTGCAAATTTATTTACAAAGTCATTCCATAGATGATAAAGTACAGAAGTTGGATCTCAATATTACATTTACATTAAATATCTTACACCTCCGTGTCTATGTCATCATCATTTATAGGAGGATTAACAAAATGACGACTTGCAAGACATAGAAGCTCTTTAAGCTTTCTTTCCTTTTTCCTAATTTCGTCAGAATTATCTATGGATGTAATTTGAAACTTTGGAGCTCTATTGAAAGCTCTACCCACATCTTTTAGGGGTTTGTTCTCTTTCTTCAAATCAAAGACATGCTTCTGCAGATCATATCTCTTCTTCTGCAATTGTTTGATTCGGGAGATGTAATATTTAATACGTCGAAGCATGTTATCATTATAATTTTCTTTATATTAATTCTTGATTTCAGCTTTGACCCTTCTACACCACCTAGGAATGACTGACTTATCTAACCCTTGAGGGGGGATTTGCCAAGTGCGGAAAATTTTCAATGGTTGAGGCTTTTGACATAGTCGTCGCCTTGAAGGGCATAAGTTAAGATGTATTGTGGACAATATTCCCCAAAGCAAACTCCTAAGCCTTACAACTTTCTTTTGCGTTGACTAGCTCAATTTCCAAGTTAACGATCTACTGAAAAAGCCTACTCATCTCTTCATCAAAGTCAACAGAGGGATTGGCCTTTATCTGTTTCTTTAATTCAAGGATAATTTTATCAATTGACTTCTAAAGTAGATTGTTCCTCGTTTATATTCTTGATAGCCAACATCTGAATTAAAATTGTTCTTTCTTGTGTTAGAGCGGGTGTATCATATAGGAACATCCCTCCGCTCTACGACTTTTAATTATTCATCCCTAGATTGGGAGGGTGAATTTTGGATTGATTTCCCTATTTACAACAAAATAAGATACAATTATTTACCAGTTCTATCTACATAAAATGACACTAGTAAAATTATACTCTTCATTATCAAAAGAATTTATCACAGAAAACTTTTAGATCTACTCGATCTTGATTTAGACTGTTTTGGTAATACACACACTAAGGATTACAGAGGATGATCATGTATGTCAAGGTACCTTCTATTTAGGTTACATATCAATTTAGCATGTCGCGTCCAAATCCTCTTTAAAATTATTTCCTAATCATATCCCAAAAAGTCAAAAGGAAGTTGAGGGTATTTCATGTAAATACATCGAAGGTCTCCAAGAAAATGGTTCCTTCCTAATCTAGATGTTGTTTGAGGAACAATTTTTGTCGAGTATTCTCTCCATAATCTAAAAAATGAGTGTAAGGCACCTTTGGGAACTACAACTTTGTGGGGAGTATGATTTTGCCATAACATGAAATAAAATAAAAAATCTTGGATATATGAAGTTATCATCAGATGTATACGTTCATAATTATACAGTTTTACAGATATTCATCTTGCTCGTACCAAGTCGACTTTTTAAATAACTCAGAAATAAATTTGTTTTTATTAAACTTGAGTTTTTTTGGGGATAATTCCCTGGGGATTGAATGAACACTTGGCAGGATCCAGCAAGCCTTAGATCTATTCTTATTATACTTGAGCTTTTCTGGGGACAAGTCCTTGGGGATTGAATGAACCCTTAGCAGGTTCCAACAAGACCTAGGATGGAGGTCAACTCCACATTAGTCTTAGCATCATCTATTAAGATGTCAAAGTAAACCACCACTAAACTCTCCCAAGAAAGAGAAATCTACTGTTTCAAATTGATTATAGACCTTATACAAGAAATCTATCAAAATATCCCTATCCTCTATCATTGTCCAAAATAAAGCCATCAACACCTTGTTTTCCTTAAGAATTTTTTCTCCACGAAGTCGTGCTGCCTTTAATCTTGGCCCAACCACATGTTCTTTAGAAGACATCAGTTTTGATGCACTTTTATCAAGATCATAATATACTTGAGGCAAAGCATTTTAATCTGTCAGAATCTTGTCCTGCTCCACACGAGACCGAATTATTTCCCTTTGCTTCTTATTTAACTCTGCCATATAAAATGATTCAATGTTTTCCTTTATTTATAAATTATAGGAAATCAATTACCATAAATTCAAGAGGGAAGAAAGTACTTCAAAAGTGAAAGCCATATATGAGAAATAGGGACTTCAGTCTAAGCAAGTTGTTCTTTTTCTTTTTTCCCATTCTCGAAGGGACCATTGTCCTTAGTAGAAGTTTCCACTGGATCATGAGTAATAGGAGCATCTGAAGGATTTGGGTTTTCCTCCTTGGAACCATGAGTGACACCGGCAGAAGGAGGAGGGTTGTCGCCTCCTCCACCAAAGTCATTGTGGTGGTCTTCATTACTGAGACTAGGATCTTGACCCTCACCATCATTACATCCGTCATCGTCATTATCATCATCTATATTTACAGTATCACCTTCCTCCTTTCCTTCATATGGGTCAAAATCATCAGGAAGATCTTAAATATACAAAAGCTTCTCAAGGTCTATTATTCCTCTCTTAGAAACTTGAATCCCATGCTTAGCCTACTCAATCTTGTTCATGACTTTCCCACAATGGAGGGGGCAACTGAAGGGAATTCAATCTTAGGGTACTTTTGGTAATTATCAGAATATGACAAGAAAATAACATCTTCATAAGAGTTTAAAATTACGTTTGGAAAATAGGATTCCAAGAATGAAGAAATTATTTCTTTGACCTCAGAAATAATTCATTTAGCATTGGAGAGTGCAGCTTGAGCCTTGGAAAGAAAGTCATCTTCCCCTTTAACTTTTCACCATGGATGGCTACCATTTATGCCTCTTCATCTTCGAAATCTTGCTGAGATAACCCGTAGCTTTATCAAATAGGGTTTTTTAGCCTTTCTTTCTTCCAAGAGTTCTGACTTAGCCTTTTCTAGGGATGTTCTTAGCTTAGAGCATTCTTTCTCATGTTCTTCGTTTACCGCATCCAAAACATTGACTTTGAACTCCAGGAAAGATTTCTCCTCTTTAAGTTTTGTAATTTCGGAGGAAGACTCAGAAGTAACCTCCTAACAGGGAAACATCTTTTGGTTATCAGGAAAGAAGGAAGGAAAATCAGTATTTACGTAAGAACAAAAGACAAAAGAAGCTATGAGAAACAAGGTTATCCCAGAAGCTGTTTCCTGACAAGAGATTGTCGCAAGATCATCAAGTCCGAAGATGAAGTGGGCAGTGAGACATTAGCAACACTTTCAGAGGAAAGAGCGAGTCTCACAGTCTCATCAAAATCTTGAGTCTGCAAAGAAGGACTTGAAGGACTGGCATGTTTAGAAGATGGACATAATTTAATTCAGGTTCCACTGAATCCAAAGTCTTCTAAGAATCAGGCGCCAAAATACGATTAACAAAATCACTCTCTATTGTCTTTGTTTGGGAAGAACCCATGGAAGGAGTAATATCAGTAGAAGGAGCAGTAGGATCAGGGGTAGGTTGCTCATCAGACGCAGTGACAACCTCTTTGTGAGGAGAGGAAGGTGTAGAGCCTTCCCTCTTCTTCTTCTTGAAGCAAGTTCAACAACTGTAGTTGTTACAAGCCTTCTCTTAGCCACAACCTTAGATTGGGCCAGAGTAGCCAAAGTAGATTTCCCAGTAGAAGTTTCAGTAGATAATTAAAGTAATGACATCAGGAAAGTAGAATTAGATAGACTAAATGTGAAATAAGATTCTGAAATCATTTTAGAACAGAAATCCTACTCGAATTTCTCGGCAACAAAGGGGTCAACAGTGTAAATACACTGGTGCCCGAAGATAAATGCTGGGTAACATGGAAATGGTAAGGTGGTTTCCCTATAATTCTTTGCCCCGAAGGGAGAAGGGCATGTTTTTGGAGGTTGTCCCTAGTTAGCAAAAGCGATCGCTTTCCCAATTTCCCAGAAGTCTTCTGAATTGCTTTAAAGATCTTAGTTTCCTCATCATTCAAGCTTTTCTTTGTGGGAATAGGAGTTGAAAAGGAACAAAGATTAGGCAAAGCATGGAGATGACATAATAAATCTAGAAAAAGTAGAAAGCTCACCAGGATTGGAAAAAGTGCATGTGATACCCAGGTGGCACCTGATATAGAAAATTGGTGCTTCCCAATCATTAAATTTATTAATACCATCTTTGATCAACTTATTTGTAGGATTCACGCGAAGGATAGGCGAATCTGCTCCTTTAACTATGGACAGTCATGGCAGATGTTGAAGAATGCGGACATTGAGGGAAGATTGTCCTGACTCAAGCGCTTGAAGCTAGAGATACAGAAGATAAGTATATGTGTTCGAAGTCAATTAAATTGGAATGAGTTAAAGATACTGCAGGAGCCTAGAAATGAAGTTTGGGAAGGGTATAAAGCCACCATGCCAAATGTGGATAACTGAATATGCAAAGAATCCTTCTGGTGGATTCTGAATAGTATCATTTTTAGAAGCAGGGATGATGTCTACCCTAGTCATGCCAAAGTCTTTGAGAATTGCATCCAACTCATCTTATGATCAGATGAGAGAATTCTATTGAACATTTATAGTTTCTTGCTAAGGGGTAGAGGGGATACCTGGGTTCAGTTCATTCATAATTTGTGGCTTACTCTTAGTTCTGTCAGGTGATATTATTTCTTAAAAGCACATTTGCATAATGATTTGATAAGATTTAGAAGAGTAAAAAACAATTTACTTGAAACCAACATAAACCATATACGAGATTAGAACAATAGTGAAAACTCATCATAATTAGTTATCTTACATTCTCATAGAAAATTGAAGTGTGTCACTGGTTACTAAAGTTGGATTTTCAATAAAGTTCACATAATGTCATACATTACTCTCATGCTAAATGTGGCTCAGTTTTTAGTATCAGTCGTACTGGTGATGGAGAAACCGAAACCAAAGACAACTTAATTTTTTTGGTATCAGTGACATCGAAACCGAAGCCTGCTCAAGGTTTCATTGTTGCTGATATTGAAACCAAACGGCTTACTACCAATACTAAAAACTTAACCGACATCCAAAAGAAACTTAAGGTTTGATGCCGATGAAATTGAAACCAAGTATACATCAGTAACGATATGAGTCTGACCGACATCAAAATCTCAAGCAAAATCGATACCGAAACAAAGGAAAAAATGATCTTCGATGTCAACTAAACACAGTTGCGATGTCAACTAAATTGAAACCAAAAGAAAATTGAATTCCAGTGTCGGTCTAGCTGAAACCGAAAAAAGCTAAGTTGATTTTGATTCCATTGACATCAAACAAAATTCCATTCTTATAACAATAACTAGGATTCTTCGTTTCCCACATGATAAATTTTGCAATTTTAATTCAAGAGCATGAAGCATCAAATTATCGAAAATAATAGGCGATAAATTTTCATGATTCACCATTAGTATCCAACTTAAGCTAACATTAATATACTTGATTTCATCTTAATAAGAAATCAGAATTTACCTAACCTTGATTGAATTTATAATCGAGCATAAGAAAGGACGCTTCTCATATTCTAACTTAAAATCGATTCATAAATAAAAACTTACAATAAGAAGTTGAATCTTTGATGCGAGAAACTTGTAGAATTGTGAAGAACTCTGATTTTTGTTCGAATAAAATTACATGTAGGATAAGAAAGCAATGAAGGAAAGAGAAGAAGCTTTATACTAAAGCGCATCTAATCACAGCGTACAAACAAATGCAAGTCAACAGTCCAGATCAATCATAGAAGACCAAAAGGCAGGAAAGTCACTGGTTTTGATGATAGTACAAAGCAAAAGCAAAAAATTATTGACTTGAAAAGTCAAAAATACCCTTCTATAGAGGGGAAGATGTTACTAGAAGAATTCGATACCAAAACCAAAGTGAGGTGAAGGGGTATTTCAATGAAGCCGACACTAGAGTAGAACCTTGGGAAGTCTTCCGTCGACACCAAAGCATGAGGTAGAGTCAGAACCAGAAACAAAAGGACTAAAAAGAACCAAGCCAACACCAAAAGCAAGAGGGATAGGAGCTGAAAGTCAATACCAGAGAAAGGACTTGGAATGTATGCTATCGGCATCAACACACCGGATCAAACAGCTTAGTGCCGATAACAAGGAGGTGACAGTAAAAGTATGTTGTCGATACCAACACATAATAAGCAGTTAACTTGGGTGTCGATATCAAACAATGGAGGCCGAAGCATTGAACCGATACCAAGGGATGCAGAGTAAAGCATGAAGATGATATTGAAAATCGTTACATTAAGAAATAAGAACAAAACCGAATGCTGAGATCTAGTTCCACCAGAGGCGAAACCAAACACAAGGAATGGAGATCAGTTAAATTGACACCAAATGCACAAACTGGGAATGTGATATAAAGCCAACTCATGAGGAGAAAGTACAGAGCTAATAACAATTATACCATAGCAAAAGGAAGCTATCCACACCAACTTGCTTGGTGTCGATACCATTGTACAAAGCCGACATCGAAACTAGGAGCCATCGAATATGGTCGATACCAAGATATTGCCACCGAAACCAGGAGCAACCGAAGCAGTTCGATACTAAGAGATTGCTACCATAAGGGGGTCCAAATCCTCTATAAATTAGACACGAAGGTGTCACATTTTGGGGGACTTTTCCTCATTTCAAAATCTTGTACTCATTTCTTAGAGACAAAAATCTAATTTAGAAATCAATTTGGGGAGTTCCCTTGTAATATTCTATGTACTCTATCAAGTGACAAATAAAGAAGATACTTAGCACTTGCAATCTATTCCGCTTGCTTTTTATTGCTAATTCAAATCCAAACCTACAAATTGAAAATGATTACCAAATTAACCACAGTAAGAATTTTAGTTCTTTGTAGCATTGACCTTATGAAGCCCTTATCCCAAGTTAACCTTTTCCTAAGTTTCATAAGTGTGATACTCACCACTTATAGGAAGAGTTACTAATCTTCGAACTTGTTAGGAAATGGTGAATTAAGTTGGGCTTGGAGGAACTAGATTACCCCTTGGTTGCCCTAGATCCACAAACATTACCCTATATTCCGGTGTTGACAAAAAATACTGTTAGCACTCCTCTACCTCTAGTTCACTAATTGATTGTTTGCACTTAGACATTTACTTGGTCGTAGTTTCTTAACCCTATAGAAAAATCGGCATGGTTATTTATGATGAGATGGGGTTTGAGACAAGAATTTGTAGAAATAGCGGGACGCTTGAGGCATTTTTGGATATTAGTTGATTTTGGATCTAGATAGGTTAACTATATATCCGGTTGTCTCAGATTTTGACACTAATAATAGAGTTTGACTCAGATGCTTATATTTTTGAATTTTTAGGATATGAATATTTTAAAGATAGATTATTTAACCACTTATGGGGGTATTTGACTGTAAGTGTAGGATTGCTAGGTTGGGACTTTCAACAAATGAACTCTTGAGATTCGTAGTGACCCGAGGATTAATCCATGTTAAGTTTCTTATTTCTCTTTGTGCATATTTAGGAGAATCGATTCAGTTCCCATGGTGCTAGATTTTCTGAATATATTGGAAAAGGTTAGAAGGCTACCTCCCATAAGAAAGGGTTATTCTTGGAATCACGTTTGTGATAATGTAAAACCTTTGACATTCCAGTAAGGCACATAGTTCCAATAGAAAGAAGAGAATTGGAACTCGTACCTTTGGCTAGAAGTGTTTTAGATATTGAGTGATGCTTATATCTTTACTATATTTGGGTTTATTTTGAGTTCATACATATTAGCTTTAAGCTACGTCATATTTTAAGTGGAGAATAGTCGTTTGGGTGCACATGTAACAGTCTGAAACTTTGTTTGGTAAATATTTGAATATTGAGATTATTTAAATATTTAAATCTTTGAGTTAATGTTACAAAATTGGTTTTTTAACCATGTTAAATCCCTTTATATATAATAAATAATGAGGAGAGAACATGTTGTTAAATTTTTGTTTACAAAGGTAAGTAGTTTGAAGAAATATCGATAATGTGACTGAAAACCGTTTTGCCGATAAATGGCGTTTTACTTATTGAATGTTGTTAGAACATCATGTGCATGTCATTACAATAGAAGAACACATATATGTATTATGGAAAACAAATGGTATATGCATATATATTTTCAAATAAGATAAGTGGCATTAAATTATAAGGACACTTGTCATCAAATGAACGGTACACATGTCTTGAGATTAAAGGGAATAAATACACATAAACACATCAGGTGTCCATGTGTAGAAATATCTTAAGAACCTAAGGAAGAATGTGTCTACTTCCTAATGCTTACATAAAGATAAGGTGGACAAGTGTCCAAAACCTAATTACTAAACTAGCCTTAAGAAATGTTATAAAAAGGGGTGGAAATGTTCATTTGCTTTCATACATTCACAAAACAAAAACAAGATAAGATAAAGAGGATAAGTATAGGATAATCCAAGAAAATAAATACAACTTCAAGCTATAATTCTAAAGTGAGAAAAACTATCTGAGTACATGTATTCATTTCATACTTCGAAGAAAAGATGTGAAAATTAAGAATGAATGATATGCCTCGAACCTATGAAAATGACGTTCGGTATTTTGATCATAGCTTCCTCAATTCTTAGTGAAATTTTGGTTTCTTTAATGATCTGGAAGGCTAATTCAAAGGCCCACAACTTTCACGTTTACCACCTTTTCTAATTCGATGATTTGTGTATCTGAAATTTAGAAGGAAACTCAGGTAAAAATTAACCTGAAATGGACATGTTGAAAATGCCTCATGTTGTTTAATTTTATATACTAAATTGATAAATGATTTTAAGGATTTCTTTTCATGGTAATTAAGTAGACTAAGAAGCTTTCTTACTGAAGAAAATTTGGAGTCAAATCTATATTTATCATAAAGAAATAGAATCAAACATTTGCTGGAAAGTTGGTCAAAAATCTGAATTTCTGAAATTTGAAACACTTCTGGAATTTGAAACGCTTTTTAAATGTTCCTAACATTAATTTGTCTCAAACTAGAACTTTTTGTAGCATTTTTGAAGTGCTGTATTTTCTCTGAATAATTTATAAAGCACTCAACCAAGCCCAGAACTTTTCACAGTGCGCCAAGAACACTGTAATAGCTCTTTTGAGTCTAAAACCATTGTAAACAACTCCAAAACTTTTCATAACGCACCAGAAGTGCTGTAATAGCCGTTTCATGTCTAATATCATTATAAACCATTAATAAAGTCCGATTGATTGGTGATATTTGGTTTTTCATGTACTATGAATAGAAGTAAGGGTGTGGTGAATGTTAAATCTTCGGCTTTCGGGGTAAGGATTCTTGGAATAGAAGCATTTGTTAAGTATGTAGCCTCTATAGAAATATTTTATAGTTTGTTTTGGGAAAATCTCCAAAAACGAGTAAAAACCAAGGCTAAATATAAGCATAGCAGTTAGGACATCAATATATTTAACTTGGGAGTATATCTTGAATAGTGTTAGCATATGAGGATGAATTTTTGTCTTAGTTATGTTTAATGATTAAGGGTTTGGTGTTCATTAAAGTTATGTCATTTGGACATGGGACGAGGGTCCTAGAAATTCTATTTATAGAGAAATAACTTATTAAGATAAGTTAATAACTAATTATCAAAATCATATTGATATAACCAAGAATGTTAGATTTGTTTATGATCAGTGAGTAGAAATAGGCAACATGTTTGACTAGTGAGTTAATAGTTAAATATTTATGTGCTTTAGATAGAAAGTAATGAAGAATTCAAAAAACATAGTAACAAGGTTAATATTTGCATCCAAGAAAGGAATTACTAAGAAATAATATTTATTAAAAAGAAAAGAAAAGTTGTAGATCCAATTTGAGTTTAACCCCACATATCTACTTATATGATCTTTGAGAAAGGAACTTTCAAAAAGCTTGTATGCTTTGACACGAAAGTAGTAATTTTGAAAATTTCATAGAAATAACTATACGTTTTTCAAAGAGGAATTTTTGCAATCCTATCATTAAAAACTTTTGTTAATAAGATTTTTCAAATAAGATTTGAAAGAATAAATGGTTTTGAATTTTTTTTATAGAAAATTTAAAAAGAAATGCATCCTCATGGGGTTGAACAATATAAATGGAATAGATTGAGGAATACAAAACAATAAATGTAAAGATGTGAATTTGGATTACGGATATAGTAGAAGTAATGAGATTGTAAAGTCTATATTTGGAGGTTAGAGTAGGCATTAGAATTTTAAACCAAGTTGTAACAGTAACTGAACCATATTGAACCAGTTAAGAATATATTCAAAAATGTAACGATGGGTAATAAGAAGATGGAATTTTTTTGGTGATATACTAGTTAACTTTCTTGGAAAAATTTCTTTCAGAGAAAGTAGGTTGGGTAAGATGATAAAGCTCTCCAGTGGACTTGGTTAGAATGAATCGATAGTTGAAAGAGGAACCATTCACTTGAAAGAAATAAAGAAGAGGTACAAGTTACTAACTAGTCATCATATGATAGAGTTTTAACCAGTTCTGCAAAAAGATTTTTCATCTTATAGGGAGAATGTTCAGATATAGAAAATTGTGTACCTTAGGAGAACCCAAGTATCTTACTCGCATTCTTTAAATATTCTACCATTATATTTTGCTTTTTTTACGATCTTTATTTTTCCATTATCATTGGGAAGGATAGATTTAGGATTGAGCCTGCGTGGTAGGATTTTTCATAAACTTGCTATAAGACCATGTTACGTATGGTGGATACAAGCGGTTGCAATTGCTTGCTAGTGGATGAAAATGGACACATATACATACACTAGGCACCTTTAGAGATTAGCAAACTACATAACAAATCATATGCATATAGATGTGTGTCCACTTTTACTTTTCTATGACTGCTCTAAATTAATGATTATCATATGCTTGTTACATATGGGTGATGATTGTAGCACGCAAGTGGAACCATCGGCTACCATTAGGATGTTTGCATATATTTAGTTTGCAAAAAAAGGTGGTCAACTGAATCAGTAGACCAATTACTCTTTTGCATTAGTTAGGAATATATACACTACACTATTGCATAGCAACATAAATTACATTAGAAAACTTAAGGACAATGGATGTAGTAAACGATGGTTGAGTAAACGGATGTAGGCATTGGTTGTAATTACTTATTTCATTCTTATGTATTTGGAGATTTCGGGGAGTAAATACTTTATGGATGGGAGAATGTAACAACACTAAAATTTGATTAATAATAATTAATTAAAGAATTAAATAAGAAATAAATAGATTTGAAAATTTATCAAAATTTAGCCACGGGAATTGAACCATTGAGTCCATGGAAATTTTGTTTCAAATGTTAATGGATTGAGGTAGGAGGTGTCCAGGAAGAATAACCAGTCTAGACTTTCTATTTATATGGGTGTGGCAGAGATGTACCCAAACATGAAGAAGCTATATTGATGGACGGGTATGAAGCTGGTTGTATCTATTTATGTAAATGTGCCACTTGCTCAAAACTATTTCATAATTTACTATGACCATTTTCTACCTTGTTCATCTAAATTTTTCACTGATAATTGGTCTGAATTCAATAAAAAGATAATGTAACACAAATTATTTAAATACAAGAACCAAAATGTGCAAATATGTAAAGTAGTGCATGCTATTTAAAATTATAAAAGCAATGGAAATGATCATCATGACCCTATATGTATATGTTCTTACAAGGGTTAAGGGTTTCCAAGTGGAAAAGACAAAAGAATTTTTAGTATAATCAAATATATAATGATAAATAATGTAATTGATAAATGAAATTAAGAGTTTATATGCAAAACATATGACTATTAAAGAATTATAACCAACCTATTAAACACTCCTTACAGTTCCTTGTCTCATATAACCCGATAGGTAGCCACCTTCAAATGAGAGACAATTACCCATTTCTATTTAATAAAGCCTCATAAAGTATAATGCACCCTTATGCAGAAAAAATCAGCATTTGTGTAAAAATTACCAAAAATACAATGAACTGAAGGGTATACACAACAAGTCTTTATAAATAAAACAATCAGCATTTGGATCATAATCATGCAAAATTCATCCAAAATGATGAATATCACATGTGTAATATGCTAACCAAATTAATGTGAAGAACTAAGGGTGCGTTTGCACGTAGCGAAAGATGAGCATTTAAGCAAGCTATTTAAACATGATATTTAAGCACAACATGAAGTTAAACGGGATATGCGTTTACGACATTAATTTATACATCTAAGCGGAATATTTTAATTTATGATTTTAATTTAATGGATTTGAAGTTAAATAATTGTTTGTTTTGTAATGTAATATATGTTTAATAATTGCAAATAAAATGCAGCAGAATAAACTTTATATTTCATTCGATCACACCAAAATACTTTTTACTTAAATAGCTGCAAACTAAATGAACTACAAAAAATATATGAACAATCCTAAGTGAATAAAAAATCTATAACAAACAAAACAAACTAAATATATATTATTACTGACTACCACGGGACATCCTCAATAGTTAACTAAGATACGCAGTTAGCTCGATGACAGGAAGCTCTTCTACCATATCAAAGGCCGAGAGTGTTAAATTTTGGTGATACGAAATTACAAATATATTGAAACAAATATGCAAAAGAGAAGCCGATCACATCTATTTTTAATGAAATGCATAAATTATTGGATGAATTTGCATGAGATGGAAAGGAAATAAATGCATGTTATGGAATAACATATATGTAAAATGATATGAATATTATTTCTTTCACAGTAGTCGCATAGCTTTTGAATTATTTTCTCTCATCTTTGCTACTGAAAAGAATGAATTACTTGCTATGTTCGCACCATTTGCTACCTCAACAAGTTTCCTCCGTTATCTTCCTACCATATCTTTGGTAATTTATTTGACGACTCACATAGATTTGCACTGGTTGTATATTTGAGGGTAGACTTAATTGTAAATCCCTCCTGACATTCAGCCAGCGATCCCTAAATAGAGTGTCTGTTCATGTTAAACCTAATTTAAGGTGCTAATTATGCAAACTCATATCTTGTAATCTTTTGTAACTTCCTCATATGTAATAAAATCTCTTTTCTTTGGACTGGACGTACACTATCGATGGTGGATCTATTATACATATTGTGTGTCTTCTCTTCTTTATGGTTATTTACTATTTGTTTAGAGCTAGAATAGTTGATGTTAGATCGATTGATGTTCAATTGGCAAATACAGATCTTGTTCAATGTTTTCTCGTAATTGCATAAGTTTTTGCACGATAGATTGGTATCAGAACAAGGATATTTGTTTAAATTGTGCATGAATGGTTTCTAAAAAGAGCGGCAAATATTATGTTAATTACATTATTACTATTTTAGAGGAAAATGATACTTTGGTGGAGGAGATTATGTTGAAAGAGAAGAGCGTTCCATCCTTGGAACTTTGACATGATAAGAAGTTTAGTGTGATGAAGGGAGCACTGGATTTGGGAACTATATTGGCTTTACAATTCAACGTTGATGTGTGAGCCTTATGTTGATTTGAAAAGGGAAATTTAGAAGATCACAAAAGGAGATTCTATTTTCTTTTGGTATGCCATATTTATCATCTACTTTGTTCTTAGAGTATTAAGGGTGGTATTCGTAATACTGAAGTGTTCAGTTGACGTAGTCGATTTTGGTGATAGATTTGATGCCATTGAGGCTCGTCGACTTATGATGCCACCTAACAGAGTTTGGTTCATAGAGCTGATTTTCGAAGATTTGGTGTCGTGTAGTACATCGTCATTTTTGTGATACCGCCTTAAATAAATTATGCAAATCAACTATGGACTTTGGGGATATTATGAAATTGCTAGCTAGCTTTGAACTTGTTAGTTTGTATATTTTTCCACTTGAGGTTTTCTTGAATTTGGTTCGCTTTTTTCATAACGACTTGTGATGCCACATGATGGTATGTGGATAGAGAGATATTTATCTTATATATAGAGAGTTAGATTAGCCTTTTTTGATGTCAATTGACTTTATTTTTTGGCTATGTATTTGGATTGGTAATTGAGAGGATTTTTTAGTCCCGGTGGTAGTGATATTACTTTGGAACCTACCTTCTTTGGATTTTGGATATTTGCAAGATATTGTTGGCAGACGAGGAAATAATCTGATCTCGTGAGCAAGGTGTGATGCAAGGTGGCCTTCCAGGAACTCATTAGGTAAATATTAATATTTTTCTTTCCACCTTACTAAGAGATTTTTGAATAAGGTGAAGTTCTTTTTAAGAGTCATATGTTGAAAATAGAATTTGACTTGAGGTGGGGTATTAGGGATATGTGATTTGCATAAATGTGAAGCGATTTGCTGATGCAAAATCACGAATAGATGAAAACAAATATGAAAAATGAAAAGCAATCATATATATTTTTAATATGGTAATGCATAAATTATTAGATTGCATTTGCATGAGATTACAATGAAATAAATGCATGCACATTTTATGATATAATATATATATATATATACAAAAGTATATGCATACTATTGTTTTCTAAGTAGTCGCATTGCTTTGGGATTATTTTCTTCCATCTTTGTTAGCGAAAAGAATGAGTGATTTTCCTGCTATATTTGGACCATTTGTTGCCTCCATGATTTGCCTCTATTATCTTCTTACCATATCCTTGTAATTTAATTGATGACTCATATAAATTTGCATTGACTATATAATGAGGGTAGACTTCTTTGTAAACTCACCCTGGCATTCAGCCGCTATCCCTAAATAGAACATCTCTTCATTTTAACCCTAATTTAGGGATTTGGTTTTGCAAACTCGTATCTTGTAATATCTTCTTACTCTCTCATGTGGAATAAAATTTCTCTCCTTCGGATTGGATGTACACCAACTTCTTGATGATAGTCGAACTAGTATAAATATTGTATGTCTTTTTTCTTCTTTATAATTAATTACTATTTATTTGGAACAATAAAATAAACGATGTTAGAATGATTGATGCTCATTTAGCAAATCAAGATCTTGTTTTTTCCGCATTTGCGCAACTTTTTGCATAATAGCGGGATTGGTGCCAAATATTTCCATGATCTTCCACCTCTGAATGTCAGTAATGGAGGACAGAAGAGAATAACATTGCGTCATTGTCTCAGCGAAGTGGTCTTTTAGAACCAAAGACTATGATCCGACAAAACTCACAGACTTGCTAGAGGAGGGGCATCTGTGTAACTTACCGCATTTTACGTATTGGAGGATCGTAAAATATTTTTATTTTATTCCCTGAGCGTTGGATCATTTTCATTTTTCAATAGGTTGTTTGTGGGGATGTGAGACATGTCCATAAATTTTATCAATTTTGTTTGTCACAATTTTTCCCCTCTCAGTCTTGTACAAATCATAACTTTTGACTAGGATCAAATCAGGTGCTAAGATTGCTCACATTGGAAGGGAAATGAGGATTCCCATTCCATAAGATGGTCATATTAAAGATTTGGCTCAGCGGTTCGCGAGGAATCGTTGTTTTAAGGTTTCATAGTTGGCTGTTCATGTTTTGTAAGCCATAAAGGGCTGATTTGGTGTGACGAGCAGGAAAATTTCGCTCGGTCCGAATCAGTCGCTAAACCGACCCAGACCGTTCGAAACACCCTATCGTTTGAGAACACGACAAATCAGAACGCAGACGGAAGAACATTTCATTGTATATTACAACAACGCATCAGAATACAAGAATATACAGAGTATAAAAGAATATTACACAGAAATATCAGAGATTTAAATTACATTTAAATACATCGCAGCGGAAAATAATACAATACACAACTAGAAGGAGATATACGGATACAAAGCTTTCCGGATATCATTCCAGCTGTAAACCAGGATCCTGTGAATATAAATCTGCAAAACCAAAACTACTAGCTGCCCGTGTCAAAATAAGGGCACCCAGAGTTTAGGTTAAAACAATAAACTCCAGGTCAGTCATGTGACTAGTGTGAGAACTAAAACAGTTAATCTTTATTTTAAAGTTAGGTAAATCAAGGGACCACGCCGTATAACACGGAACGGGTTTCCTCCCAAGAATACCAGTGCATGAAACAAACAGCGCAATGCTAAATAAAGAAAAATGAAGCTGTTATAAGACCCAGGTCCTATCACACAATGCAACGCAAGCCGGGGGATAGGGTTTTCCCTTATAACAGCCAAAGAATGCTTGATACGTTTAAAAACAAATCGTTTGATACTATTATAAGTGCATAGTGTATAAAACAACTTCAAATCATAAGTATTAATCATAGGCGGCATGGGTACCATATATCATGTCGCCATACTAGTTCTATAATTAAAACCGCAAATGTCGTATTGGAAGTTGGGTTATCATTTATGGTATGAACCGAGGCTAGGGGCAAGATCCTCAACCGATTCGAGACGCTCTAGTCCGCCCCTCAGGAACAGCCGCAATTGCCCCTTGGATCGTCAGGGCCGGTCCACCGATGTGGATTATAATGCCTGAACAATACGTTTCTCCGCCCTTTGGGGCGTAAGCCTGGCCCGTCAGCCGACCAGAAGCATCGGCCGAAACCGATATCACGAGGCGCCTCGCTTTTCAGCAAGTAATAATAAGCAACATCCACATGAGTCAAACTCGTCAGCCAGTTCAAGCACTGACGCCACTCATAACTAGAAAGAAAATGCATGTCCCCCCTGAGGTTCGTCTCCCGTTTTTGGTTCATACCGGGTGTGAAACTCGCGAAGTAAACGTTACACAAAGCTACGCCACAAAGGCCTTGCTTCGATCATCAACCACAAGACTTTGCTTTTCAACAGAAGCCTTGATCATTTGCCACTTAAGCATGCCACATAGGCAATTCACTCCATGCGATTGATATCCATCAATATATAACCCCTGAGCTCGTACGTCTCAGAGAAGGGCGTTAAGCAAGAGAATAAATTCTCCGCCGCCAAACAGATATATATTTAATAGAGATCAATCACACGGACTATAATCCAATGTCAGACACACAGTCCATTTACAAGTCCGTTCTGGGGTTGAACGAAACCGGAGGCACCTAGTACCCTGCATATCCATGAGCTCGTACGTCTCAGAGAAGGGCGTTAAGCAAGAGAATAAATTCTCCGCCGCCAAACAGATATATATTTAATAGAGATCAATCACACGGACTATAATCCAATGTCAGACACACAGTCCATTTACAAGTCCGTTCTGGGGTTGAACGAAACCGGAGGCACCTAGTACCCCGCATATCCATCGATCTCCAAGTACGTCTGGACGATCACCAACTATTTCCATCTTCTTGGGTGTACAGCCCAATCAAGATCATCAGTAATCACCCAAACGACGTGAAGACTTCCGGTCTTCGACCACCGTCTTCATCTTCGACTTATCGTCGTATCAGTTATTCAGAATGGGATAAACCCGGTCTTTCCGGATAACTCGCGTATATTTTAAATAAGTGTTACACAAACACAACATACGCCTCATTCCGATTCATTAGTCACTAACCGTAAATTAATCAAGAGAATAATTCCCCAAATATTAACCCCGAAGGCCGAAACCAACATCAGATCAATATCCAGAAAACCATTCTGCTTAGCTAACCGATAGTTAGTTTCTAAATTTCACATTCATAGGGAAAGGTTCCCATTAATTTTATCCAAGATAAATCCCTTGAATTTATTCTTTAATCTTCTTTTTTGAATATCAATTCAAACTAGTCGGGATTAGCGAACCTTACCGAAGTAATCATTTGTTTTAATTTCCCAATCCAAACCTATTCATCCCATGAAGTAAAACTGGTTATACTTCATATCTAACACCACGGTGTTATCGGTAAATTCAATTACCATTTCACGTTCAAATCTAATTAAAGATTTAACTATCGCCTGGAGCAAAACTGGTGATACTCCATTTCGATTATTTCAATCTAATTAAAGATTCATTAAAACTCCACTTAGTTTTAATTTTTGTCTGGGTTAAAGAATCAGTGTTATTTAAAACACGGTTCACGGTAAACCCAAAATCACATTCATTAATTATCGGGTTAAAGAACAAGTGTTATTTAAAACACTATTCACGATAAACCCAAAAATCAATATCAATTCAATTTCAATTAAATATTATTTAATTGGTACACTTCATTAAATCTAAATAAAAGATTTAATCTTTTCTCAACTGGGTTCAAGAACAATGTTAATGAAGACGCCATTCACGACAAACCCAAATCACATTCGATATTCAATACAAGGCTCTGAATAGAAAATATATCGGCTTATATTCAATATCAAATTCTACGACTAACAAATGTCGTATTGGAAATAACGATACAAATATATGTCTTTCAAATTTCCATAACAACACCTGTATAATCACGAATTCCAACATCGAAATATTCCGAAGACAATTTCGATTCAAATCCACTCCAATGCAATCATTGGATATTCTGGTTATTTTTAAAACCCTTTTTAAATTCAATTTATTTATTTAAAAATAAATAGAATTATAATTCTAGTTCAAAACCAGTTCATTTCGATAAAAATCTATTTTTATCTTTTCAAATATGGAGTTTTTCATCCCAATTTTCCCAAATCATTTCTTATGATTTTACACAAATTATTACTATTTTTGATAATTTTATCAAGGCCCGTACAGTCGATTTCCATCAATGGCCATCGAACTGCACTTACAGCGACCTTTTTCAAATTTGATTTGGACGTATCTCCAAATCCAACCGTTAGATTTCAAATTTATAACATTCGTTAGAAAGCTCTTTTCGATACGAACCCAACGGTTCCGGTTTTAGGAGAATCCGACGGTCGGATCTCCCGTAATATCCGTTCGAAGTCAATGGTCGAAATTCGCGAACTGCCGCGGCGCGGCGCGTTCTATTCTGGCCATTATATTATATATATAATATATATTTCGTCGATTTCTTTTTAAAACGAATTATATAAATAGTTTTAAAATTCGTTTCAAAAGCAATTTCAACTTCCATTTCAATTCAAATCAAAATTGAATTCTTCTTTTTAAATTCGTTTTAAAATTCATTTCTATTCAATTCAAATTTCAATTCAATTTGAATTCATTTCAATTCTTTTTCAATTCAATTTGAATTCGTTTTCAATTCAATTCATTTCGAAATCGTTTTATATTCAATTCATTTCATTTCGAAATCGTTTTCAATTCATTTCATTTCGAAATCGTTTTCAATTCATTTCATTTCGAAATCATTTTCAATTCATTTCATTTCGAAATCGTTTTCAATTCATTTCATTTCGAAATCGTTAAAATCGATATAAATATCGTTCACGTCAAAATGGCGTCAATCTAATCAACACGGCTTCATAAATTTCTATTTTCAAATATTCTATTTCAAATATTTCTTTTTCAAAATAGTTGTTATTATCAAAATATTTCGTTCAACACATGACCAATCTCAATGGATGAGTACTGTCAACACATGAACCTTTATTTTATATAGATAAAGATGTAAATTTTATTACTAAAATATTTCGTTCAACACATGACCAATCTCAATGGATGAGTACTGTCAACACATGAACCTTTATTTTATATAGATAAAGATGTAAATTTTATTACTAAAATATTTCGTTCAACACATGACCAATCTCAATGGATGAGTACTGTCAACACATGAACCTTTATTTTATATAGATAAAGATGTAAATTTTATTACTAAAATATTTCATTCAACACATGACCAATCTCAATGGATGAGTACTGTCAACACATGAACCTTTATTTTATATAGATAAAGATGTAAATTTTATTACTAAAATATTTCGTTCAACACATGACCAATCTCAATGGATGAGTACTGTCAACACATGAACCTTTATTTTATATTATTCTTAATTTTCTAACTTGGAATGAGGCCCAATCAATCACCATATAATGTTAATTATATGGATTTTCATACAACACATGTATATAATAGCATTGAAAAATAATCAACCATCAACCAAAGTGCACCACACTGTATAAGCATCAAATATAGATATCTAACGCTTATAACAGCCTGTCAATCAATCGATCGACATATTTAATCAATTAGGATGAGTGAACTTCATATTTCATCCCAACACCCGTGTGGGGTTTCAAACAATCAAACAAATATTTTATTTGTGCAGTTGGGCGATGTGTAAAATTTATCGACCCAATCAATGTCCTTCAAATAGGTGTACATAAACAAACCGTCGGGTTTGTAAATGAATATTTATTTATTCATATTCACGTTAAAAATTATATTTTTAACGATAAAACATTTTATTCAACCTACGAAAATATTCCATTCAGTTCATTTATTAAATAAAATGATTTCTTTATTTTCTAACTTATTTTAGAAAATTTCGGCGGCATAACGGCACGATACTAGAAACGGGACGAGGCCTAGCCTTATCCCCGGTCTAGTGAAGGACCACGCCATTCACACATCAATCAAATTCACCCAAACAACCAATTCAAATCAAGTCATCAAATTAATTTATGCAACCAAACAAACAAGTCCATGGTCTGTGGACGATTGTGTCGGGTGCTACTAAGCACCGTCTGCATCCTAGTATATATATATAACTAGAAAAAGAAATTGAAAGGTGAGAAATTCTCACAGATAGCTATCCTAACTCCACGGCACTTCAAATGTAGGAAATCTTCATCGTCATCGCATCTTCGTTGCTGTAGCCACTACATATGTAAAAATCGAATTTTTTACTTCGCTATTCAATATATAAAAATCACATTTTTAACTAATCAATATTTATTTCATAGTATGATTATTTTATAAATAACGTATATACGATAAAACCCATATTTTTAGCGAACTAAAAATATTTTCGTGACTTGACTATTTTTAGAATAACACACATAGGCTAAAATTATATTTTTAGCTTTCTAAACATATTTTCATAGTTCAACTGTTTTATACATAGTATACATAAGCTAAAAATTATATTTTTAGCTTTCCAAAAATATTTTAATAGCTTATACTAGTTACAAATCATATTTTTAACTTATAAAAAAAAAATATTTCCTTTAATACGATAAAATCCTATTTTATATATGATGAAATCATATATTTCAAATCCACGAAAACATTATTTTTCGAATCAAAGAAATCTGATTCTTCAACTCAAAGAAATTGATATTTTCGATTCAAGAAAATTTATATTTTCAATTCAAAGAAAATTCTATATTTTCATAACGATGAAAAATCTATTTTCATAATCTTAAAAATCGTATCTTTTTATTTTTAAAAATCATATCTTTTCCTTAATAGAAATCTAATCTTTACCTCAAATACATATATAGAAAAATCGAATTTTTTTTTATTTCAATCTATATATTTTCAAATCAGAGTTATTTTATTTCTCAAAAGAAATGCTATTTTTATATAGAAAAATCAATGCTAAATTTTATTTAAACTAAGTATATTATTAATTAACTTTCATAACGCAAAGTAACGTTACCTTTCCTGTTCGGTTTTCCTGAATAAACCCGCACCTAACTGCCACGAACTCGGGTTCGAGATGGTGCGCATATCGAGACACCGGATGTTGATTTGCTGCTTCCTCCTGATGCGCCTCTGCGAGAGTCTTGAGTGGCCACCGACGCAGTGAACTCGGCGGCTCCCTGCAGTCCTATTTCTTCTTCGAACACCGGGCTTTTGGCGCAAGAAATCACAGGATTCAGGGCACGAGATTCCACCACAGTGGTATAGATTTGAAGCCCACAAAATCCTCTCCAATTCCTGCTTTGATCGAACGATTTGATTAGGAGCGGATAAGGAGAATTTTGGAGGAGATGGTTGGAGCGATTTTAGCCCTTAATCGAAGTGGCGGCTGCTGCCTTGTAATGAAACTAGGGTTTCCATTTTTAGGGTTATATAATATAATATATTATTATTATACTCATACGTTCCTTGTTTATCGATCCGAACACCAGATTCAACCCAACGACTGTCGCTCCTAGCAAAATACCCCCATCCCGGACACAATGGGTTATGTTTCGTAGGCTATTTCGGCTGTTACAGTCAGTTTCCGTTAAATTTACATTTAAATCACTATATTGAATTTTAAACGTACATTTCAATTTACTGGGTCCACATACTGACTCTAAAAATTTCAGAAAAAATATTTCTGGCTTCGTATTGACGATACGGCTCTAACAAAACTAATTTCGTCGAATTCTGAGACCATTTGAAAAATGGTCATTTTCCAGTCGATTAAAATCAACTGAAACTGGTCAAACGCGTTTTCCTTTGCCACGCTCACATATTGATTCGAAAAATTATGAAATTTGAAACCTAACAATAATTTGACACTGCGGACCCAACAAAACTAGTTTCGTCGAGATCCGAGGTCATTTGCAAAATGTCCATTTTTAAGGGCCTGAATTCCATAGCGACTATTCAGAATTTTCAACTGGACATATCTTTTGATCCCCGCTATGAAATTTTGATTTGTCGGATTCGTTGGAAAGATATTATCAATTAGATCCTAATGTTTTTGGTTTCACTAAAATCCGGATTGATTTGCACCCGGTACATTCAATTGAAGTTTGAAATCGAATTATCGAACTACCGCGCCATTTTCAATTCTATTTATAATTATATATAAATATTTATATTCTAACAACGACGCGTATAATATATACGTCGAATTCTATTGAAAATAAATTTCTCGTCGATATTATTTAAAATAATCTATTTTAAATAATCAAAATTCGCTAAAATTGCCGAAATAAAAATTTTAAACTGGCCCAGATTTTCGGGTTGTTACATTTGGAGAGGCCCATTAGTGGGCTGGTGGAAGGCTATAAATAGGGGGTAGGAGGCATGGAGAATAGTTTACTTTCTCCATTCTCTCATTTGGAAGAGCTAGAGGTAAACCATTACTCCATCTTCTACACCTTTCCACCATTAAAGCTTGGATCTATATTTAAGTATCGAAAATCTACATCGTTTAAAGCAAGATTTCCACCATTCCAAGTGTGAGATCATCAAATCGAAGACGTTAGAGCTAATTCTTCGCTGCTCGGATCTAGATCTATTAGTTTTTGAGATGTTTTAGAGATTTGGTGAGTGATATGCATCTCTCACATGGATTCAATCAAGTATATGAGTTATTTGATTATTATTTCATTATTTTCTAGCCATTTTACCAAGATCTACATCATGGTAAGTATATTTTCATTTGAATCACCATAGGATCTGATTTAGTAACTTAAAACCCGTAATTTCTATTCAATTTCCTAGGTTTATGCATCTTAGATCCATAATTTTTTTTAATATGTTCATTTATCATGATTTATGTGAATTATTAATGATAATTATCATTTTGAGGTTGTTAGTAATTTCATAACATGCTTATGGTTGTGTTGAATGAATTGGATGAGCTGTTTCGTCGATTTTGTCATTTGGCGAAGATTTGGTCAAGTTTGGAGCTGTTCTGGTCAGATCAGTGAGTCATGTCGTTTTTCATGAGTCATGTCATTTTTTCATGAGTCATGTCATTTCTTATGAGTCATGTCGTTTCCTTAAGTCACGTCGTTTTTCCATGAGTCATGTCATTTTTCCATGAGTCATGTTGTTTTTCCATGAGTCATGTTGTTTTTCCTGAGTCATGTCGTTTTTCTTGAGTCATGTCATTTTTCATCAGTCATGTCGTTTTTCATCAGTCATGTCGTTTTTCCATGAATCATGTCGTTTTTCCATGAGTCATGTGGTTTTTCCATGAGTCGGTGGATAAAGGTTGCTTGAGCCATGGATAGTCATCAGGTTGGATGATAGGAGATATGAAGGCCGAGAGATTATCGTTATTGTAAGTTATAGCGGACTCGAAGCAGGGGTTTAATAGGGGCACCTAAAAGACCAGAAGGTTGCTTGTCAAATACCCTGGGCAATCGTAAAGGGCCAAGTTGTCAAGGTTGGACAGATATACGTTTCGTTGTATGGAGTTTGGAGTTTTTGCTAGAACTGGGTTTACCATTAGCCCTTGACATTTGGTAAGGTTGGCCATCATACGATTAACGGTGGTTTCGAAGCAAGGATTGGCGGTGATAGCCAGAGTCTGTCATGAATGTTTGGTTGTTTTGCTTGTACCATCTCACGGAGATTGTCTTACATCAATGGAGATGTTTCTTACGTGCTTGTCAGATATTGGTTTAGGCCTTTGGGGCTTGTACTTGAGAGATGTTGAGCTTGATTCGGATGGTTTACGTGAGATATAACTAGTTGATGTGATTACCACAAAATGTTGGTTCAGTTGTTATTGCCGTGGATGAATGGTTGTTCAGATTGCCATGGATGAGTTGTTATTCCTCTGGTTGTTTGAATTGTAAAGTCTATCACTGTCCGATATGGGGAAGGCAGATGTGGGTTCTTCTCTGGTGTTTGGTAGATTGGTTTGCTTATCTACCTATTCTCATATATTTTGTTAAAGATGTTAGATAGTTGTTTTATCGCTCACTAAGACTGTTTTCCGACTCATGGTTTTATGTTTCCCTCTTATTACCTCAGGTTATTCATCCTGTTTTGGAAGCGTAGACTAGGTGTCAGGTGATAGTGAGGACGATGCTGCTGTGCGATGGCAAGTAGGAGGCTGGTGTATTATCTTTACTATTATCTAGTGTCTTTGTTTCCGCTGTTACATTTTCTAGAGTGTTGTAGTGAGGCTATTTGAACAGACATTTACTGATGTAATCCTAAGATGTTTTGATACTTCCTTGATGATATGGAAGTTCTAATTTCTATGCAATTATGCTTTGCTATTATTGCCTCTTATATATGTTTTATTGTATTTTATCCTTGCACCATGAGTTATATGAAAGGTTCTGTTGTGTTATCATACCTTGACGATCGTCTATAGCTGCCAGACACGTCTTTCAGTGCATTATTCCTCTTGTTTAGTGCAGGGATTATGGGTCGTCGTCACATTTGGTATCAGAGCACTGGTTATCGATTTTAGCCAAAGTTCAAAAACGTAATCCCATATAAGAGACATATTTATAGATTTTGATGGATGTATACTATATTGTGTATTTAGTATAGTAGCATTGGTACTTCTTTAGCAGCTTTTTCTTGCAAGTGGCTAATCATTCTAATTTGCAGATTTAGAATTAGTCGGCGTGCTTCAAGACATACTGCTAGGGAAGGGGCTATGCCTGGAGGGGGTAATGGGTGTGCACCAGAGTATCCTGCCATGTTTAAGGCCATGATGGAAGCATTCAAGAGAAGGGTAGCCACTCCAGTGGCAGGCACAGTAAACGTAGGAGTGCTAGTTCCTAAGGTTGTGGATTTGCGAAGCTTTGCAAAGACTTCACATCTCTTGGAGGAAAACCATTAAGAGGACCAGCTGAAGAGGTTCAGAGGTGGATAGATTATTGTGTCCATATCTTTGGAGAGTTGGGGTTGGATGATGCAACTAAGAGAAAGCTTGCATCAAGGCAGTTGCAGGGCAGGGTCATGGAATGGTGGAATTCAGTTACACCTGAGACTCCAGAAGAGGCGATTTTATAGGAATAATTCCAATCTAAGTTTAAGATGAAGTTTATCTCCACTGCTCAGAAGTCTGCTCTATTCCAGAAATTTATGGAATTGAAGCAGAATCGTAGGCCGGTGCTTGATTATGTTTGAGATTTCGAGGCCTTGTCCAGATATGCTCATTCTTACATTGACACACCCTATCAAAAGAACGAGAAATTTGTTATGGGTCTAGATGCCTGCGTAGGAAGACCGTTAGTGGAACACCTTGATAATTCCTTCGAGAAGCTTGTGGAAAATGCTATTCGCCATGAAAGCTTGTTTCCTAAGGAAGCAAATGTTGTCGCTGCAACCAATGAAGTTCAGAAACCATAATAAGGTGGTAATAATAAGAAGAGGAAGCAGCAACAGTAGAAAGGAAAGGATGTACAGAAGAAGCCAAAAAGTGAGGTGGTTTGCTTTAACTGCCAACAGAAATGTCATTTTGCTAATGAGTGAAAGAATCTCAAAGCTGATAAGAGGTTCTTCAAGTGTGGAAAGCCTGGGCATGAGAAGAAAGATTGTCCAAAATCGACTAAGGGAATGTTGGTTGTGAAGGCATATGCTTTGGAAGTCGTGTTATCTTCTTCATGAGCTCCCACTGTTTCTCTTCGAGGTGTTTCGGTTCATGTGTTGTTTGATACTAGAGCATCGCATTCATTCACTTGTAATGAGTTAGTGTGCCGCTTAGGTTTGGAACCTGAGATTTCTGATAGACCATCGATTGTGACTAATCCATTTAGGGGTTCGTCTAGTTTGTGCATGTTGTGTCGTGGTCTAGTGTTGTCGAGTCATGGTTCGTAACACCCGGTATTTTCTGTGAACGTATAAATAACAAATTAAAATATACTTCATTTTTAGGAGAAGAATTAAGGGAAACGGGTTGCAGCACACTGGCAGGAAAACCGGAAACCGGAAACATGTTGCGTAAAACAGATACCGTATGAAGAAGATATGGACGAACGAAGATAGGCAGGAACCGGAAACTGGCCAGAATACACTGGCACACTTGTGAAGTGCGCCAGTACAAAAATACACTGGCGCACCTGCCAAGTGCGCCCATACCGATCCAGCATAGAATTCTGGAGTGTTCTGTGATGATGTGTCTTCTTCTGAGTGGCTGGATGACCTGTCTTCGAGCTGGGTGGTTCTGATGACTTCTGGACTGATCTGAAGGCTCTAAATCACCCTATTCTCCTATAATAACACCCCCAAACCTCACTTTCTCTCCACACAATTTCATTCTGCCTATACTCTGCCTCTATAATAAATACATAAAATAATGGCGTCGCTACTCTGCTGGGATCAAAACTAGAACTAGTGCATCTTCTTCCAAATCTGAATAAGATTAAAAGAGAACTACTGCAACTCTTCTTCTATAATCCAATCAAGGCAAGTGCAGTTATTTTCCGATATGAATTTTAATCATGATCTTGACATAATTATAAAACTGAATCTGAGATTATGCCCTTTTTCTATTTATCAGATCTGTTCCTCTGTTTTATTATTCTGTTTGTTCTGTATTTCTTCCTCCTTTCTTTCTTTTTGTTTGATAGTCAGGCTACACGAGCCTGAGCCAGATCTCATAAGAGATGAACGCATAAACACTAAATTTGGGAAGAATATTGAATGAGGCTTATTTGGGCATAATTGATTTGTAACTAATTTGAGGATACGACGCATGTTGTAATTTTGGACATAAATTTGAGGCATATTGTATAAGACGGTCTATGACCTGGAAGGAGAGGATTATTGTGACTTAGAACATAAAGAACATAGGTTGAACTTAGAACATAAATCTGAGATATATAATTGGGCATGTTGTATTTAAAACATAAGGTGTATTTAACATATGACTTGGGATTTGTGGTGTAAAGTTTAACTGTGAACATGTAATTAATTTGGATGCATAGTACAAGTTGTAATTCAAGATCTAGATCTGGACATACTATATATATTATAGTCTAAAATTTGGAAAAAAGAGAATTAATTTGCATTTAACTTAGGTGTAAAGATCCATATTAAGATTAGATAATTATTAAGTGTGAATACACCTAAGTGAGGGTTTTTTTTTGATATATGACATGCATTGTAATCAATGGCAATATTTGGCATAATTTATATGTAAGATTTTTGGAGAATATTCTAAACTATGCAATTTTAACTAAAAATTGGGACATATGTTATATGGTGGATTATGACCATAATTTGGGCATATAAGTTTAGGCTTACCTTATGAATTAGGCAAGATATGTGAATAGGACTTTAAGGAATGTTTAAATCGGCTAAAACTGTTATCTGCTTATTATGTTAAATTTGCCTAATCTGCTAAACCTGTTACCTGTTTAATCTGTTGAATTGCCTAAACTGTTACATATGTTGAATAGCCTAATCTGCTATTTTTGCCTAATATGCTAAATCTGTTGAGTTGCCTAATCTGCTAAATCTGTTGAACCGTCTGATCTGCTAAATTTGTTAAATCTGTTGAAAAGCGGAATGATTGTAATTTGTGTAAAACATGTTAATTTGTTTAATCTGCTACGACTTGAAAAGAAGTCAAATCTGTTAAATTGACATAATTAGTCTGATATTTGTATAATTTGTAATGGAATAAACTGGTTAAAATAAAAATGCTGAGACACGAGGTTAGACTCATGTTTGCGGTAGAAGCCTGCCCGGACCCAACCGGCTTAACCAGCAACCGCAAACTACTAGTCTAATGTGAGAGGTCGCAGGCATAACTAAAATATGCTTAGACACGAGGTTAGGTCTAGCTTGTGGCAGAAGTCTGCCCGGAACCGCCGGACTTATCCAGCGGCCACAAGCTACCGACCTAATGTGAGAGGTCTGCGCATTAATATTTAATCAATGCAAATCTGAGATAAATATGATGTCTAAAACGTGTTGGGTAAATAAGGTTAAACCAACTGGACTGATGAATTAATAAACCTGTTTCGTAAATCTATAGGCCCAATACAAAGTTAGACAATCTGTAAGCCTGTTAAAACTATACATCTGATCCGTTAGTCTGAAAACCTGTTGACTTAATTTTCTGGTCTGTGAACTAGTTGATTCTGAACTCTGTAGGCCTAAAACTTGTAAACAAGTTAATCTGAAATCTGTTAGTCTGGGGACACAAGATTAGGAGGGAAAATACTTGTGTCATCTGTTGTTTGGGACCCATATTAGTCAGTAACCCTTTCTGGTGTCAAAACTATGACCCAATAGTAGGTAGGGTCCGGGCACGCTTACTGAACTAATTATAAGTGGTTCATTCTGATAATGGCAAGGGGTGTTGATGGTGCTTCCAACCGGGTCATGTGCGTGCATGGATCTCGGTCTGCCTCTGAGGATGTAAGACGCCGTGACATTTGTAAATAGGTCTGTGTCATTTAAAGGTTGCCACTTTAGGGAGTGATACACCGTTCTGTGGGGCTGGCACATGGTATTTATGTATTAGGGAGTCGATCGCTTGGGGTAGATTTAGGGTACACTTAGTTCTGTCTGTTTCCGTTGGGGTACCGTCTGTTTCTGTTGGGTGGTAACACCTGTCTGTTTCTGCGTGGTACCATCTGTTGGGGTGGTAAAGGCCCATTTACTAGTGTACACCTAATTCTAACATTCTGTTTCTGTTGGGATTATTATTTTTCCGTCTCTGATTCCGTTTATGTACCTTCTGTCTGCTGGGGTGGTAAAGGCCCATTACTGGCATTCTGTTCCTGTATAGATTATTCTGTTCCGTTTTTGTTTCAGTTTGGACATTAGGGTAACGCCTAATCCTATTATACTAGTATTAGTGCAGAGAAGTAAAATATAAGCAAGAAGCATAACTTGGGCTATATCATTCTGTTTCTTTTGTTTAGCTTAAGTATACCAGTTACTCTTGTTGCTGTTGTCTCTTATCCAACTTTATTTTCATGTCATAATATTATTATCTGTTCGTATGCTGAAAGTCACTGGACTTGCCAGACTTTATGCCTGACCTTTCTTGTTTTCGCCCCTTTTCTTTCGTTTCCCCCCCTCCCCTAGGTTTTTTTAGGGTGGAAGTATAGGAGCTTGATTCGGATTTTCTCTGCTTGAAGTACCGCTTGGCCTTGGCTCTATCTTTCCATGGCAGTTTATGTTGGGGATTATGATTTTAAAAACTATGCATTATGAAGGCTTTTGTACAAAGCTGATATTTTGTACTTGAATTCTGATATTGTGATTTGAAAAGATGTAACCAAACTTACTTCGGTTTCAGTTGTAATAAAGTTATTCATTTTTCAAGTACTGTTTTATCTGTCTTGTAAATTTCTGTTCTGTCTACTAAAACGCTCCATCAAAGTTAAGGCATTCCCTTTGTGAGTGATCTTAACGGAGGTGGGCTGTTACACTTGGTATCAGAGCTGAAGGTTACCAGATTTGATAAAAAGTTTTTGAAAACTATTTTCAAAAAGTTTTTAAAAAGGAAGTATTTTCAAAAGGAAAGTTTATTTTGAAAAACATAGTCCCCAAAGCCATATATCTATCTTTTGATTTTCTGTTTAATCCTTGTTTCTTTCTTTTCTGAGTCTCCGGGGCTCCTGGCTTTCTGGGAGGCAACCTCATCGCGACATGGTTCCGTAGGCATGGTGAGACTACGGCGCTTGTCGAAGGGCAAAGAAGTGCCTAACTTCCATCTGTAGCCGCAGTAATTTCACCTACGGCTAATCCTCTTTCGAGCTTCGTAGGGTTTTCCGCGTGATGGGGGCAACTTTAGAGAAAGACTTGTTAACATGTAAGAAGACTGGTTGTTTTTAATGCGGTGAGACAGGACATCTGATCAAGGATTGCCACAGAAGGCAAGAGCAAAGGGTAGAATCTTCTGGAAGGTAGGTGAATGTTCTCGTAGTTAGTGGACAGGATAGAGGGGGGAAATTTTCCGTTGAAAGTTTAATTTCCTTATCTGATCATTCTGGCATTTTAATTCTATAGTTGATTCTCTGCACTTTAATACTAGTCTTGTTTCTGATCCCGCTATAGTCTCAAACCCCATAAGGGTTACGACTCATCTGTTTGTAATAAGTTGGGCTTTGAGGGCATCTATGTTGGGCATGATGCATACATTCTGAGTTTTTATCATGCTTAGTTTCCTAAGAATCATTTGGTAATCTGATCTGTATCAGTAGTCTGTAGGTTTTTGAAAAGGACAGGAGTTTTTACTCAAAACGTGAAATAGGTTTCCAGTTGGGCATTTGTTTAATGGGTGTGATTCTCTAAGTATTAATCTGATGTTAGTTTCGGTCTTTGGGGTTGATATTTAGAAGTTATTCTCTTAAACCGATGTCTAATAGGAACCTAGCTTTAGTTTTATACTTGCTTCTATCACTTGACTTTATCCTTCGACCTTTAGGTAGAAACTAATGGGTGTAAACATGTGTTTGAGACATGTTATGTTTGATGGTTGCAAGTGGATGCAAGTGGTTGCTAGTGATTGCTCGTGGATGCATATACACACATTAGGCACTAGATCGGCTCAAAAACACTCTCATACTGCATATGGATTTGTGTGCATTTTTTTTTATGGATGCAAAATGGGTGACTCAGCACATGGATGTTGCATATGAATGAGCGGTTGTGCACTCATATAGAAATGAAGCGTATAAAATAGGAATTCTTGCATACATAATTGGACTCATGGCACCAACATGTTTCGCATTGAGGAGGTCAACTGAATCAGTAGACTGCCTGATCTTTGCATTAGATAAGAGACATATACACACACTTTTGCATATGTTCATACAACATTAGAAGTTTTCTAAGGACAATGGATGCTTGTGGATGATGGTTGAGTAGATGGATGATTGGATGGTAGAACACATTCTTCTTAACTTGAAGATTTCGGGGACGAAATCCTTTAAGGAGGGGAGAATGTAACACCCCGTATTTTCTGCGAACGTATAAGTAACAAATTAAAATATAATTAATTTTTAGGAAAAGAATTAAGGGAAATGGGTTGCGCCATTGCGTTCGTCTCGAAATCTGCTTGAGATAGAGTCCGAGTTTGCGTAAAACAGATACCGTATGAATAAGATATGGACGAACGAAGTTAGGCAGGAAAACCGGAAATAGGCCAGAATACACTGGCGCACTTGTGAAGTGCGCCGGTACAAAAATACACTGGCGCACTGCCAAGTGCGCCCATACCGATCCAGCACAGAATTCTGGAGTGTTCTGTGATGATGTGTCTTCTTCTGAGTGGCTGGATGACCTGTCTTCGAGCTGGGTGGTTCTGATGACATCTGGACTGATCTGAAGGCTCTTAATCACCCTATTCTCCTATAAAAACACCCCCAAACCTCACTTTATCTCCACACAATTTCATTCTGCCTATATTCTGCCTCTATAATAAGTAAATAAAATAATGGCGTCGCTACTCCGTTGGGATCAAAACTAGAACTAGTGCATCTTCTTCCAAATCTGAATAAGATTAAAAGAGAACTACTGCAATTCTTCTTCTATAATCCAATCAAGGCAAGTGCAGTTATTTTCCGATATGAATTTTAATCATGATCTTGACATAATTATAAAACTGAATCTGAGATTATGCCCTTTTTTTATTTATCAGATAGGTTCCTCTGTTTTATTATTCTGTTTGTTCTATATTTCTTCCTCCTTTCTTTCTTTTTGTTTGATAGCCAGGCTATCACGAGCCTGAGCCAGATCTCATAAGAGATGAACGCATAAACACTAAATTTGGGAAGAATATTGAATGAGGCTTATTTGGGCATAATTGATTTGTAACTAATTTGAGGATACAACGCATGTTGTAATTCTGGACATAAATTTGAGGCATATTGTATAAGACGGTCTATGACCTGGAAGGAGAGGATTATTGTGACTTAGAACATAAAGAACATAGGTTGAACTTAGAACATTAAATCTGAGATATATAATTGGGCATGTTGTATTTAAAACATAAGGTGTATTTAACATATGACTTGGGATTTGTGGCGTAAAGTTTAACTGTGAACATGTAATTAATTAGGATGCATAGTACAAGTTGTAATTCAAGATCTAGATCTGGACATACTATGTAACACCCCGTAATTCTGTAACACTAAGATTCACGAATCAAGGCAGAATTAAGAGTTAAAATCAAAATCAAGGGAAACCGGCTGCGCCATTGCGTTCGTCTCGGAAAAATACGCGAAATAGAGTCCGAGTTTTCGAAAATCGGAGTCCGTATGACCAAGATATGGCCCGTCAAAGTTTTCAGAAAATTCCGAGTTCAAAACAGTTTAAACTAGAGTTAAATTCGAATTCAAACGTGCAGGGGGCAGGGCGGGAAAATTCCCGCCCAGGTCAAGTCGACAGGGGTGTCGACTGCACAGTCGACACCACCCCCCCATGTCGACTGCCCAGTCGACATGGGTGTCGACCTGCCCGCTTTTTCCAGCTTTCTGCACCTGGTTCGTTCTGCTGTATTTGGTCACGTTTTCTGACCAGGTTCGTCCGCCTAACACTATATAAACAGCCCTGGTCTTCTTCTCTATTCACAATTCTTTTCTACCATTATGCTACAAAGATTCTTGTTAGACATGGCTTCTCCTCCTCCTCTAAAATATATAAATAAAATAATATATATAAAATAAACCAAGACGAGGAAATACTGCTAAAAGATTTTCAAGAAGAGGTTCAAGTCAAGCTAGGATTCAAGAGGAGGTTCAAACGACTTCGACGACTGTTTTTCTATGAATCTTAGCAACGCCATCTTTCTGTTCTAATCTAATCTCTGTAAGTCAGTTATTTCTAGATTTGAACATTTTTCTCTGTTCGTGACATGAAATTAAAGGAATAAAAGAATATGCCAAATCTTTCTCTCAGTGCCTATACTCTTGAACCTAATTAAGAACTGTTATGATTCGAGGACAAATAAGACCGTGACTATGAAACTATGAACCTTAAAACCACTTGCCTATGACTATAAACACTTGCCTATGACTATGAACATTTGCCTATGACTATGAACATTGCCTATGACTTTGGACATTGCCTATGACTATGAACATTGCCTATGACTGTGACTGTGACTATGAGGATTATTTCCTTGACTAAGCCTATGCCTTTGATTAGAAAACATAAACTATTGCCTTTGACATAACATGTGACGATCCCTAAATCTGAGGGGCGGTATTAAGGATAATCATTGGAATATAACACATCAATCATCATAACAGAGTACAGATAATAGCAAAAACAAAAAAAATAGAATAATTTTACATGGATATGACAGCGGAATCACAACATGTAATAACATCAGAATAGCACAACGTAAGATATAACTTAGTAAATAAAAAGGGAAGTGATCAGTCATCATCGCCAGAGGCGTAATACATACATGCAGTGAGACATAATAAGGGTATCAGTCTACATCGCCGAAGGCGGTACATATACATACGATAATAAATACTGAAAGTAAAACAGTCTGCATCGCCAGTGGCGGAATCATAATATAAGTACAATAATGGCGGAAAATGTCAAAGTCATCTCTGTGGAGTCAGCCTCGCCATGAGCCAAAATGCACTCTATGCAACAGTGAAGAGCCAAAAACAACCTGTCACCTGTGAACTAGGCTGCCCGTGTGAAAATAAGGGCACCCGCGTTTGCAAAGTGAAACAAACAACGAGTCAGTCATGGGGACTGGTATGAGGAATCTATTTAACAGTTAAACAACAGTAATAAGCAAATCATAGGACCACGCCACTTTCGCGGAACGGGTTTTACTCCAGTGATTGCTAGTGCATTTAAAACAAAGTAAATTCTTTTAAAACAACGCAATGCTTTTAAAAAGAATGAAGCCATTATAAGACTCAAGTCCCATCATACAATGCAACGCAAGCCGGGGGATAGAGTTTACCTTATAATGGCCAAATATGCTTGATACGTATAAAGCAAAATCAATTGGTATTATTACTAGTGCATATATGTTTCAAAAACGAATAACATCATAAATATCAATCATAGGCGGCATAGCTACCATATACTATGTCGCCATACTTGTTCTACAATCGAGTCCGTTATTTCATATTGGAAATTGGATTTCCGTCATGAGTCGAGGCAAGGGGCAAGCTCCTCTCCGCTTCAAGACATTCTAGCAAATGCCTCAGGACTACACACTCTGGGTAACCCTGGATCCTCCAAGGCCGGTCCTCTCTTACGTTTGAGGATTAGTTATTCCTGAACACATGTTTCCCGGTCCTTACAGACCTATAATCGAGGCGCCTCGCATTCCAACAACCACATAGGTGAAAAAAATAGATATAAATGTCAGGGCTGGTAAGTCACTGACACCACCATAGCTAGAAAGAAACGTCATGCTCTCCTTGGGTCCTTATCCCGTTTTTGACTCATACCGAGGTGTGAGGCTCGCGAATCCACGCTATACACAAAGCCAGGCCACATAGACCGTGCTTTGATCATCATCCACAAGACTTTGCATTGCAACAGAAGCCTTGATCACAACATCTTGGCATGCCACATAGGCAGTCCACTCCATACGATTGATTTCCGTCGATATATAACCTCTGAGCTCGTACGTCTCAGAGAAGGGCGTTAAGCAAAAGAATAAATTCTTCGCCGCCAAACAGATATATATTTAACAGAGATCAATCAGTATAGAACAAAATCCAATGTCAGACACACAGTCCATTTACAAGTCCGTTCTGGGTCTGAAAGGTACCGGAGGCGTCAAATTCCTCGTATATCCGTCCAATCAACACATACGTTCAGACGACTACTACTTCCGTCCCTTTCCGGTAGCTACTCCGGTCAGGAACCTCAGCAGCGCCCATCCAACCGATACGAAGATCGTCGGTCTTGAATCATCTTTGCATTTTCCAATTCGAATCACTCGATAAATTATTTGAAATGAGGGTTAGCTCGGCCTTTTCAAATAATTCACGTAATTAGAATTTAAATCGATTCTTTCCATGGTTATATTATTCGACATCCATCTTTCAGTTCTTTAGTGTTATTTTCGTGTCAAGCACATACAACCATCAAATATCAAACAATTCAAGCCCAAATGGGTTTATTTGCAATCTATGTTGCTTATAATATTTTATAACGATTTTTCGCCATTTTTATTTATTTAAAAATGGCCATATTTAATTAAACGACGTTTCAGGTCGTGCCGTGGCACTGGCGTTGTTTTTCCCCTAATTTGTTTTACACATATCGGAAAATCTAACCGTTGGATTTGTACAAAGTCTATATCAGTGGGAAGATATTCCCAAAGCGAACCCAACGGTTCCGGTTTCGTGAAAATCCGACGGTCGGATCTTCCACACTAGTCGTTTGAAGTTACAGTTTCAAAATTCGAACTGCAGCGTCGTTATTCGATTTAATTTAATTATATTTATATTTATATATAAATATAAACGATTCTGGCGCTGTTTTTCTTCAGATTTGAATTAAACATTCCGGACAATGCAACCGTTGGATATTTACAAGGTTGGTGTCGTTGGGAAGATATTTCCAAGGCGAACCCAGCGGTTGTGGTTTCGGGAAAATCCGATGGTCGGATTTCTCGTACTAATCGTTTCAAATTACGATTCCAAAACACGAACTGCACGGCTTCGATTCCTTTTAATTATATTTATATATATATATATAGTTCATTCTATAATTCCAACTATAGTTCATTCTATATTTTCAACTTCGTTTTCACTTCAAATATTTCACTAACGCCTTAATATTTCGAAAAATTTCGCCATAACCTCCTTTGTACGGGGAGGGGTTTGGAAATTTATTGGGTCGTATTAGGTACCCAATAAATCCTAAAAAGCCTCCACATATTTATAGTGATATATTCTGGTGTTTACAGGGGAGCATGTATAGATAATAACTCCAGAGAATAAATTCTCGTCACCCCGTTTCCGTGTGGAAATAAATAGTCCATGTGCCGTATCTAATAACTAGAGAGACGTGATTATTGTCAACTCCAGACCCGTGTGGGGTTTTTATTAATCTGGCAATTTATCGTTATATTTTATATAGTCCATATCAGTCATCAGTTCAACCTGTAGTATAAAATCATCGCCATACAAGCCTCTCGCTCGTATGGTAAATCTTCCACCTCGTCACACAAGCTCCAATTGCTTATGTGGAATATGATGAAGTATGCCTATCGTCGAGAAGTATGCCATGTAGTGTAGTTCAAAATTAATTGTTACTATCCTATGGCGATATTTATTATTTCACACAGAATAACCAGCACTCCGCATCCAATGGTATTCACAGGAGTTGATATAAAAATAAAATTGCGCAGCCAACTCATCAAGGTTTACCTTTTTGTCGGGCACGCAAATAATTTCTTTACTCTACAGCTAATCCATTTTTTCTGTTCAACACATGTATGTATATGCAGAACAAAGCTAATAATAATATTTCTAGCAAACTATTATTTATTTCAATACGTGTGTATTTTTATCAAAGCGTATACATGATAAAAGAAATATTTTTATCGTTAAAAATATTTATTCAACACGTGAATGGTTTTAACACTTCATATTCACAATAAAAATGTAGTTTTTATTGTCTATTCATTTTATTTTAAAATACGGTAACATTCAACACATGAATTTCAACTCGACGAACGAATTTCAATTCAACACATGAACATTCTCTATAGTTTGTATATATATAAAAATGTGATTTTTAACGCTAAAACTATTTGTTTAAATTCAAATAATATTCAACACATGAATTTCGATTCAACGAATGAATTTCAACTCAACACATGAATATTCGCTATAGTTTGAATATATATAAAAATGTGATTTTTATCGCTAAAACAAATAATATTCAACACATGAATTTCGATTCAAAGAATGAATTTCAACTCAACACATGAATATTCGCTATAGTTTGAATATATATAAAAATGTGATTTTTATCGCTAAAGCTATTTGTTTAAATTCAAATAATATTCAACACATGAATTTCGATTCAACGAATGAATTTCAACTCAACACATGAATATTCACTTCAACATATGTAATTTATTTCAACGAATGAAAATTATTCTAACACATGAATATTTCAGAAAATTTCGGCAGCATAACGGCAGGGTAGTTAAAACCGGGACCGTCCCTGGTACGGCTCCTCGCACTACCTTAAAACCTCGCGGTTTTTGACAATGGGGATCATGCATCTAGTTCGCACGCAGCCGGCATGTTTTATTTTCAATTCCACAATCCTATTCTAATTTGTTTCAACCACAAGAGGGTATTTTTCAACCACAAAGGTATTTTTCAAACACAATATCAACCACAAACAATTATTTCCAACCATTCGTCATACCATATAATATCACGTCAATCAAAAGCAATAAATATCGTCCATGGTCTGTGGACGAGGGGAGTATATATATATTATATTATAATTCACTTGCATTTCATCACAATTCAAAGCATATATGTTTCATTCAACGCTTGTATAATTTATACATCGCTAATATAACTTATACCACACATATACATGAGGTATACAATGCGTATATAATTTACACTTCGCTTATATAATTTATACAACGCGATTCCATTCACACAATTCAGTTTAGATTCCTCACATTGGTTTTGCAGTGCTAAAAATCCAAGGAAGATCAGAAAAATCCGCGGCTTCTTCTAGAATGTAGAGAGCCTCCTTGCGGTCACGGTGTCTCCTGTTTCATCGAATTTCGTTAACGAACGAAAAAGATATTATTTTTCAAAGTTTTGCAACGCTTTATAGTGTTATTTTCATTTCAGAATGTTGAAGCAGAAAGGTTTTTAAACCTTCAAAACTAGGTTTAAATTTTAAAGTCAAACCACACCTTGTTGCTCCGATCAGGTCCTGCGACGTGAAAGGGCTACGAACCAGCTCTCCATCGGTGGTGGTGCGGTCTCCTTCGGTGGCCTGTGGCGTTGTCGGCGGCGGTGGGAAGCTCCGAGGTTTAGGGGCTCGATTCAGGTGGAGGGGGTGGTGGTAGGGGTCGTGTCGGGGTCGGATGTGAAGAGGGGACGAAGGGCTGTCGAACTGGGGTGGTGGCGCGGGCTAACTACGTCGGAGGTGGTCGGAAAATGGAAGAGAAGGACGGAGCAACGTGGGATGTCGATAACGCCTGGCGGCTAGGGTTTCTCGTGGTTTTTTTTAAAGGAAAAATCCTATTGGTCGAGACTTTATAGGAGATTTTAAATAGTGTTTTTACATACGAACTCGAAATCAAACCCAACGACTGTCGCCCCTAGCTAAATACCCCCATTCCGGACACAATGGGATATGTTTCGTTGGCCAATTCGACTGTTACAGTCAGTTATTTTTCAAATTAAAATATAAAACATTCAATATTTAATTTGAACGTACATTTCAATTTGCCAGGGCCACAAACTGAATTGAAAAATTCCAGAAAAATAAATCTAGCTTTGTTTTGACGATACGGTCCTAACAAAACCAGTTTCGTCGAATTCTGAGCTCGTTTGAAAAGCGGCCATTTTTAGGTCGACCCATTATAACAGAAATTGACCAATCACATTTTCTTTTGCCCCGCTCACATACTAGCTTCAAAAATTATGAAATTTGAAACTTAGCAATAATTTGACATCCCGGACCCAACTAAAGTGGTTTCGTCGAATTCCGAGGTCGTATACAAAATATCAATTTTCAAGGGCTATATATGCTATATAGCGACATTTTTGAAAATTCATTTGGCCATAACTATTGATTCCCGTTATGAAACTTTGATTTTTCAGATTCGTTAGAAAGGTATTCATAAACAGATTTAAATATTTTCAGTTTCGCTAAAATCCGTTATATTTTTCACCCGCTACAGTCAGACAAAGTTTGTATTCAAAATTTCAAACTGCAATACTATACCCAATTCTTTATTTTATTGAAATATGCTATTTCAATTATTCAAATTCTTTGGTAATGACCAATTTTAAAATTTTAAAATTGGTTCACATTTTCCGGTTTATTACATAACAAGGACATCTATGATTAAACACCTATGATTCATGACTAGTAAAGTGTTGTTTAAGCTTTGTGATTATGAGATTGGGTCTAAACCCGATTATTTATTCTGCCTGTCCTTGTTTTTCTTTGGTTTTAGACCATGGGAATTTACCTATTAAGTTAGGTCTACCCATGTTCTTGAACCTACTCTGTCTATTCTTGGTTTTAGACCTTGGGAATTTACCTATTAAGTTAGGTCTACCCATGTTCTTGAACCTACGTCGTTATTCAAAACCATTTTATGCCAGTTGTTATATCTATCAATCTTTGGTTCATTCCCTATTTGCTACGAATCTAGATTTACCTATAATCTAGATTGAAACACGATTATACGAACGATGGGAATGCGATTTGGGGCAAAATATAAAATTTACTAAAACATAGTTATAAACTCGGCATAAATTGGGGACATGTACTATGGCATGTTCATAGAAATGCAAATGGGATAAATTTGACAAGAATTATAGGATGTGTAATTTGAGTCTAGTATTGACATGTAAATCTAGCATTTACATGAATTTTGAACTAGAGTAATAAGTCTAGTTTGACATGAATTAGAATGTTAAATCAGAATTGGATTAGCTAATTTGGCTCGATAAGTATATTGGCATAAACTTGAAATAGGCCATAATTGGGAGTAATTGTCAGGATTAGCAAAATCATGGTTAGTGACACTTCATTTGGTATGGTTTACATACCAAAAAGCATAAACATGATATAGAGGGGAAAATGGGCCGTAAGAATAAATGTTGACAATTTACATTAAAAGAGTAATTAGGAAATAAGTAAATAGAATTTGTCCTAAATAAGGAAATGTAAATTTAGACAAATTAAAGGTTTATTAATGACATCTCTTTTAATAACACACCAGAAAGTTCTAGGGTGACAGAGAGGATAGTGTCTAGGCTTGAGTTTGGAAAATACAAGTTTCCTGCTCTCCTTGGCTATCCCTAACTGATCCGACGGACGGGATGGTTGTTTTCAAAACCTGATTTGAAAATTAAGCAAAACCCTTTGAACTTAGAAAACACGAATATGCCTAACCCGAGGTTAGACTGAGTTGCGATGTAAACCTGCCCGGAACTGACCGGCACATCCAGTATTCGCAACAATATCTATCTAATGTGAGTGGTCGTGGCTTTAATTTAGTTAAAGCAAGAATGGTAGGGTTAAGTTAACTAAGACACTTAACCAATTCAACATGATAACCAAACCAATGGGTGGGGCTAGGTCCATACAGACAGTCAACGCAGTTAATCTAGAATGGGAAGGTTAAGTCCATAGGAACACTTAGCCAACTTAATAAAGTTAAGCTGGAATGGGAGGGCTAAGTCCATAGGGACACTTAACCAAACTTAACATGGTAACAAGACAAGATTTGTAGGGGTTAAGTAACTTAGAAAACACTTAGCCAAAATGAACATGTTAACTAGACTAGAAGGTGGGGTTAAGTAAAGGTAATACACTTAGCCAAATTAACATGTTAACTAGACTAGAGGTTGGGGTTAAGTAAGTACACTTAGCCAATTTGAAATGTTAGCTGGGCTAGACTGTACGGTTAAGTAAACTTGAACACTTAACCATCAGATTGTGATAAAGGAATAAGGTTAAGTCTAAAACATGAAGGGATAATACTTAACCATTAATAACATGTTAGTTAAAACAGACGGGGAAGGTTAAGTTAGAAAGGAACACTTAACCAATACAGGACGAATGGGTAGGGTTAAGTAATAAGAAATACTTAACCAATAAAACTGGGTTTGTGGTCGGGTTAAGTCAACATGAATCACTGATAACACTTAACCAGTTTGACAGGATAAACGAAGAGGGTTAAGATAGCTCGAATTGACTAATGACACCTAACCAATCCAAATTGGAGGGAAAGGGAACTAAGTAGTAAACCTTAGTTAAAAAAACAATGATTCTGGAAACTAAGTGGTAAATCTTAGTTAGTAAAACTAAGTAGTAATTCTTAGTACAACACGGGAAGGAGCGAATGTCCGTCTGAGTAGAAAGAAGGCTCCAACGAATTGGGTTACGAAGCCCGAGGCTTCGAGGGGATGTGAGGGTACTCTTGGTATCCCTCTGTGAGGCTGAAGATGATCCTCCTGGGCTCACACAGGTTAAGGTCTGCGTAGAAGAAACAGGGGTATGCCTTGGTTTCAATATATGTGGCAACCTAAAGACTAGGATGGACCGGCGTGATTCGGCGAGAAAACGGTAGCCCTGTGATAGCAACTCGTCGTCTACCATCCATCTTGAGTCAGTCGAGATACATGAAGCGGAAAGGCGGAGAACTCCAAAAGACCATAATTGCTATCTAGTTATGGGCGAGGATGGCCATAGGATAGTGGGGCACCGGGGGACGGCGTATAGTTCTCATTTTACAAAGGGTGCCTTTCATTAGTTGAGGGAGGGGTCAAGTGGGACCATAGCCACTGGAATAAAAATAGACCTTAGCATCTGCATCGGCAGATATCTGAAAGCTCCCGACCGAGTTCTGTATTCCTTGATTTGCCCTGACACAGGACTCGGGTCGCACATTACAGGACATGTGCATCTAGACAAGCGATAACGATTCGCGATACAGGCGTGGGGAAGTATAGGAACATATACCACTCTAGGTAGTGTGTCCTAGACTTGGGGGCATCGTTCGACAGGTAGCATAAGTCCTAGTTGAACTAGGTGGCATAAATCCTGAATCCGAGAAGCGCGCAGCGGATAGCGTAAACTCTAGTTAAATCTAGAACGCACTTGATAGAAAGCCCTAGATTTGATCCAGGTAACAAATAATGAATGTATGCCGGAAGGCAATGAAAAATACAGGGATTGGGATCACGTTATCGTTACTAGTTGGGACACTAGTTAGGTGGTGCAGAGATATAGTATAACAAGGAAATAGCGAAGCGGCGAAAGTATTAAAACATATCCAGTTAGTCTTATCTTACCATACCTTGTGATTACCTTGTCTAATCTTGTTGACCCTATCATCATGGTGTAATCTTGTATTCAGTTAATTCATGTCGTTTTGTTTTTCCATGTTCACATGCTAGAAGTTACTGAACTTACTCAGGCTTTATGTCTGACTCTGTTTTTCTTTTGTCTTCTTTTCTTCCGTTCCCCCCAAGTAGTAGAGGAGGGAATAGTATAGCTCAGGTTAAGTTGGAATGTCACCCTTTCCCAGCTTGAAGATTTGTCGAAGTCTGCTTGGATTCTCTTTTCGGATGCTATGGCTGGCTCTTGCTAAATTTGGGGAATATAAACGTATTTTCATGCTTCTTTATTTTGTAAGACAGATGATACTCTGATATTGTAAAGAAATCATTGTACAAACTATTTATTAATAAAGCAAAGTTTTATTTTCCGCTGTTTAATTTTTGTCTGTCTTGTAATTTATCTGCATCTTCTACCCTAAATGCTCCACAGAACTTAGTGCATTCCCTTTGTGAGTGACACTAACGGACGTGGGGTGTTACACGTGGTATCAAAGCTGAAGGTTACCAGATCAGATAAAGGATTTGAAAAATTATTTTCAGAACGATTTTTAAAGAAGCATTTTCAAGAGAAAAGATTTGTTTTAAAGACATATTCCCCAAAGCCATACGCACTATCTTCTCTTCCTCTGTTTAAATTCTTGTCTCCTTCTTTCTTGAGTCTCTGGGGCTCCTGGCTTTCTAGGAGGTAACCTCATCGATGGGCGAAGTAGTGCCCGGCTTCCATCCATAGCCGTAGTTGTTTCACCTACGGCTAGTTTTTCTTTCAAGCTTATAGGGTTTTCTATACGATGGAAGCAGCTTTCGAGAGATTTGTCAACATGACTACACACGGAAGGGGATGAGGAGTTTGGCTAAGGAGCACAATCCGAGGATGAGGAATTCATGGATGTAGATTTAGCTCACGAAGGAGAAAGAAATCATAAAACCTAAGACAAGAGGAAGTATCTTTGCTAGGGTATGATAGGGCATATAATTAAGGACAAGGGAAAGAACAAGGAACAAGATTTTCGGAAGGGCAAGTACATACTTTCACCACCAAGCGTACCTAGGAGAAAGGTAGTAAAGTTCTGTTGGAAGAGTCTAGTTTTGTTGTTCGTACTATTTCCTTTGGTTTTAGCGCTTCGCATTTGTTCATATCCACTTCCACAGTTGAGTCTCTGCACCATAGTACTTGAAAGATCCCACTAGAGTCTCAAATCCAATTGGTGGTCCGACCAGTTTATTTTTGGTTAGTAGGGATTTGAGGATAGCTATCGAGTTTGCTTATATCATCTCATGTAGATCGTCGAAATTCGGAGAAGATATTCCTTGGATGCTTGTCTGATATTGGTTTAGGCCTTTGGGGCTTGTACTTGAGGAATGTCGAGTTCGATTAGGGTAGTTTGCGTGAGAAGTGAATAGTTGTGGCAGACACTCTAAAAAGTGCGTAGTGACCTTTTAACCCTCATAGTTATGGCGTGATGGATAAGCTAAGAGGAGAGACCACAAACCATCTTGGTATGTACACATGGTATCATAGTTAACATCTGTTTATTTTGGAAAAGGAGATCAGAAACTTCACAATCGTGAAGTTAAATTAGTTAAGACACAGTGGAGTAAAGCTCAAAAAGGTTAGATACTAGCGTCATGCCCTTTTTCCTTAAGGGTGCATCCTTGATTTCTTTGTTTAGGAGCTTTACGCATAATTGTTTCTCTCTTTCCAAAGTATATCCTCTAGGACGTATCATCGATCTTTATGTAAAAGCCAATGGATGTAAACATGTATTTGAAACATGTTATGGTTGAATGGTTGCAAGTGGTTGCAAATGGTTGCTCATGAATGCATATGCATACGCATTAGGCACTAGATCAAGTTCGGACGCTTTCATATTGCATTTACAGATATGTATTTGTTTGTAAGTTGAACTTGATATGTTATCATATGGATGTTGCATATGGATGAATGGCTGTGCACGCATGTAGTATTTACATCAATAGGGATGCTTGCATACATGATTGGCCGCATGGCACTGACATGATTCGCATTAAGGAGGTCAACTGAATTAGTAGACCGCCTGATTTTGCATTAGATAAAGACATATACACACACTATGCATATGAACATGAAGGCATTAGAATTTTTTTAAGGACAATGGATGCCTGTGATTGAATGGTTGAGTAGATGGGTGATTGGATGGTAGGACACATTCTTCCTAACTTGGAGATTTCGGGGACGAAATCCTTTTAAGTGGGGGAGAATGTAACACCCGTAATTCTGTAACACTAAGATTCACGATTCAAGGCAGAATTAAGAGTTAAAATCAAAATCAAGGGAAACGACCTACGCCATTGCGTTCGTCTCGGAAAAATACACGAAACAGAGTCCGAGTTTTCGAAAATCGGAGTCCGTATGACCAAGATATTGCCCGTCAAAGTTTTCAGAAAATTCCAAGTTCAAAACAGTTTAAACTAGAGTTAAATTCGAATTCAAACGCGCAGGGGGCAGGGCGGGAAAATTCCCACCCAGGTCAAGTCGACAGGGGGTGTCGACTGCACAGTCGACACCACCCCACCCCCATGTCGACTGCCCAGTCGACATGGGTGTCGACCTGCCCGCTTTTTCCAGCTTTCTGCACCTGGTTCGTTCTGCTGTATTTGGTCACGTTTTCTGACCAGGTTCGTCCGCCTAACACTATATAAACAGCCCTGGTTTTCTTCTCTATTCACAATTCTTTTCTACCATTATGCTGCAAAGATTCTTGTTAGACATGACTTCTCCTCCTCCTCTAAAATATATAAATAAAATAATATATATAAAATAAACCAAGACGAGGAAATGCTGCTAAAAGATTTTCAAGAAGAGGTTCAAGTCAAGCTAGGATTCAAGAGGAGGTTCAAACGACTTCGACGACTGTTTTTCTACGAATCTTAGCAACGCCATCTTTTTGTTCTAATCTAATCTCTGTAAGTCAGTTATTTCTAGATTTGAACATTTTTCTCTGTTCATGACATGAAATTAAAGGAATAAAAGAATATGCCAAATCTTTCTCTCAGTGCCTATACTCTTGAACCTAATTAAGAACTGTTATGATTCGAGGACAAATAAGACCGTGACTATGAAACTATGAACCTTAAAACCACTTGCCTATGACTATGAACATTTGCCTATGACTATGAACACTTGCCTATGACTACGAACATTTGCCTATGACTATGAACATTGCCTATGACTTTGGACATTGCCTATGACTATGAACATTGCCTATGACTGTGACTGTGACTATGAGGATTATTTCCTTGACTAAGCCTATGCCTTTGATTAGAAAACATAAACTATTGTCTTTGACATAACAAGGACATCTGTGATTAAACACCTATGATTCATGACTAGTAAAGTGTTGTTTAAGCTTTGTGATTATGAGATTGGGTCTAAACCCGATTATTTATTCTGCCTGTCCTTGTTTTTCTTTGGTTTTAGACAATGGGAATTTACCTATTAAGTTAGGTCTACCCATGTTCTTGAACCTACTCTATCTATTCTTGGTTTTAGACCTTGGGAATTTACCTATTAAGTTAGGTCTACCCATGTTCTTGAACCTACGTCGTTATTCAAAACCATTTTAAGCCAGTTGTTATATCTATCAATCTTTGGTTCATTCCCTATTTGCTACGAATCTAGATTTACCTATAATCTAGATTGAAACATGATTATACGAACGATGGGAATGCGATTTGGGGCAAAATATAAAATTTACTAAAACATAGTTATAAACTCGGCATAAATTGGGGACATGTGCTATGACATGTTCATAGAAATGCAAATGGGATAAATTTGACAGGAATTATAGGATGTGTAATTTGAGTCTAGTATTGACATGTAAATCTAGCATTTACATGAATTTTGAACTAGAGTAATAAGTCTAGTTTGACATGAATTAGAATGTTAAATCAGAATTGGATTAGCTAATTTGGCTCAATAAGTATATTGGCATAAACTTGAAATTTGCCATAATTGGGAGTAATTGTCAGGATTAGCAAAATCATGGATAGTGACACTTCATTTGGTATGGTTTACATACCAAAAAGCATAAACATGATATAGAGGGGGAAATGGGCCGTAAGAATAAATATTGACAATTTACATTAAAAGAGTAATTAGGAAATAAGTAAATAGAATTTGTCCTAAATAAGGAAATGTAAATTTAGACAAATTAAAGGTTTATTAACGACATCTCTTTTAATAACACACCAGAAAGTTCTAGGTTGACAGGGAGGATAGTGTCTAGGCTTGAGTTTGGAAAATACAAGTTTCCTGCTCTCCTTGGCTATCCCTAACTGATTCGACGGACGGGATGGTTGTTTTCAAAACCTGATTTGAAAATTAAGCAAAACCCTTTGAACTTAGAAAACACGAATATGCCTAACCCGAGGTTAGACTGAGTTGCGATGTAAACCTGCTCGGAACCGACCGACACATCCAGTATTCGCAACAATATCTGTCTAATGTGAGTGGTCGTGGCTTTAATTTAGTTAAAGCAAGAATGGTAGGGTTAAGTTAACTAAGACACTTAACCAATTCAACATGATAACCAAACCAATGGGTGGGGCTAGGCCCATACAGACAGTCAACGCAGTTAAGCTATAATGGGAGGGTTAAGTCCATAGGAACACTTAGCCAACTTAATACAGTTAAGCTGGAATGGGAGGGCTAAGTCCATAGGGACACTTAACCAAACTTAACATGGTAACAAGACAAGATTTGTAGGGGTTAAGTAACTTAGAAAACACTTAGCCAAAATTAACATGTTAACTAGACTAGAAGGTGGGGTTAAGTAAAGGTAATACACTTAGCCAAATTAACATGTTAACTAGACTAGAGGTTGGGGTTAAGTAAGTACACTTAGCCAATTTGATATGTTAGCTGGGCTAGACTGTACGGTTAAGTAAACTTGAACACTTAACCATCAGATTGTGATAAAGGAATAAGGTTAAGTCTAAAACATGAAGGGATAATACTTAACCATTAATAACATGTTAGTTAAAACAGACGGGGAAGGTTAAGTTAAAAAGGAACACTTAACCAATACAGGACGAATGGGTAGGGTTAAGTAATAAGAAATACTTAACCAATAAAACTGGGTTTGTGGTCGGGTTATGTCAACATGAATCACTGATAACACTTAACCAGTTTGACAGGATAAATTAAGAGGGTTAAGATAGCTTGAATTGACTAATGACACTTAACCAATCCAAATTGGCGGGAAAGGGAACTGAGTAGTAAACCTTAGTTAAGAAAACAACGATTCTGGAAACTAAGTGGTAAATATTAGTTAGTAAAACTAAGTAGTAATTCTTAGTACAACACGGGAAGGAGCGAATGTCCGTCTGAGTAGAAAGAAGGCTCCAACGAATTGGGTTACGAAGCCCGAGGCTTCGAGGGGACGTCAGGGTACTCTTGGTATCCCTCTGTGAGGCTGCAGATGATCCTCCTAGGCTCACAGAGGTTAAGGTCTGCGTAGAAGAACCAGGGGTATGCCTTGGTTGCAATATATGTGGCAACCTAAAAACTAGGATGGACCGGCGTGATTCGGCGAGAAAACGGTAGCCCTGTGATAGCAACTCGTCGTCTACCATCCATCTTGAGTCAGGCGAGATACGTGAAGCGGAAAGGCGGTGAACTCCGGAAGACCATAATTGCTATCTAGTTATGGGTGAGGATGGCCATAGGATAGTGGGGCACCGGGGGCCGGCGTATAATTCTCATTTTACAAAGGGTGCCTTTCATTAGTTGAGGGAGGGGTCAAGTGGGACCATAGCCACTGGAATAAAAACAGACCTTAGCATCTGCATCGGCAGATATCTGAAAGCTCCCGACCGAGTTATGTATTCCTTGATTTGCCCTGACACAGGACTCGGGTCGCACATTACAGGACATGTGCATCTAGACAAGCGATAACGATTCGCGATACAGGCGTGGGGAAGTATAGGAACATATACCACTCTAGGTAGTGTGTCCTAGACTTGGGGGCATCGTTCGACAGGTAGCATAATTCCTAGTTGAACTAGGTGGCATAAATCCTGAATCCGAGAAGCGCGCAGCGGATAGCGTAAACTATAGTTAAATCTAGAAAGCACTTGATAGAAAGTCCTAGATTTGATCCAGGTAACAAATAATGAATGTATGCCGGAAGGCAATGGAAAATATACGGATTGGGATCACGCTATCGTTACTAGTTGGGACACTAGTTAGGTGGTGTAGAGATATAGTATAACAAGGAAATAGCGAAGCGGCGAAAGTATTAAAACATATCCAGTTAGTCTTATCTTAGCATACCTTGTGATTACCTTGTCTAATCTTGTTGACCCTATCGTCACGGTGTAATCTTGTATTCAGTTAATTCATGTCATTTTGTTTTTCCATGTTCACTTGCTAGAAGTTACTGAACTTACTCAGGCTTTATGTCTGACTCTGTTTTTATTTCGTCTTCTTTTCTTCCGTTTCCCCCTCCAGGTAGTAGAGGAGGGAATAGTATAGCTCAGGTTAAGTTGGAATGTCACCCTTTCCCAGCTTGAAGATTTGTCGAAGTCTGCTTGGATTCTCTTTTCAGATGCTATGGCTGGCTCTTGCTAAATTTGGGGAATATAAATGTATTTTCATGCTTCTTTAATTTGTAAGACAGATGATACTCTGATATTGTAAAGAAATCATTGTACAAACTATTTATCAATAAAGCAAAGTTTTATTTTCCGCTGTTTAATTTTTGTCTGTCTTGTAATTTATCTGCATCTTCTACCCTAAATGCTCCACAGAACTTAGTGCATTCCCTTTGTGACTGACACTAACGGACGTGGGGTGTTACATACTATATATATTATAGTCTGAAATTTGGAAAAAAGAGAATTAATTTGCATTTAACTTAGGTGTAAAGATCCATATTAAGATTAGATAATTATTAAGTGTGAATACACATAAGTAAGTTTTTTTTTTGATATATGACATGCATTGTAATCAATGGCTATATTTGGCATAACTTATATGTAAGATTTTTGGAGAATATTCTGAACTATGCAAGTTTAACTAAAAATTGGTACATATGTTATATGGTGGATTATGACCATAATTGGGGCATATGAGTTTAGGCTTACCTTATGAATTAGGCAAGATATGTGAATAGGACTTTAAGGAATGTTTAAATCGGCTAAAACTATTATCTGCTTATTATGTTAAATTTGCCTAATATGCTAAACCTGTTACCTGTTTAATCTGTTGAATTGCCTAAACTGTTACATATGTTGAATCGCCTAATCTGCTAATTTTGCCTAATCTGCTAAATCTGTTGTGTTGCCTAATCTGCTAAATCTGTTGAACCGCCTGAGTTGCTAAATCTGTTGAAAAGGTGAATGATTGTAATTTGTGCAAAACATGTTAATTTTTTTAATCTGCTACGACTTGAAAAGAAGTCAAATCTGTTAAATTGACATAATTAGTCTGATATTTGTATAATTTGTAATGGAATAAACTGGTTAAAATAAAAATGCTGAGACACGAGGTTAGACTCATGTTTGCGGTAGAAGCCTGCCCGGACCCAACCGGCTTAACCAACAACCGCAAACTGCTAGTCTAATGTGAGAGGTCGCAGGCATAACTAAAATATGCTTAGACACGAGGTTAGGTCTGGCTTATGGCAGAAGTCAGCTCGGAACCGCCTGGCTTATCCAACGGCCACAAGCTACCGACCTAATGTGAGAGGCCTGCGCATTAATATTTAATTAATGCAAATCTGAGATAAATATGATGTCTAAAACGTGTTGGGTAGATAAGGCTAAACCAACTGGACCGATGAATTAATAAACCTGTTTCGTGAATCTGTAGGACCAATACAAAGCTAGACAATCTGCAAGTCTGTTAAAACTATACATCTGATCCGTTAATCTGAAAACCTGTTGACTTGGTTTTCTGGTCTGTGAACTAGTTGATTCTGAACTCTGTAGGCCTAAAACTTGTAAACAAGTTAATCTGAAATCTGTTAGTCTGGGGACACAAGGTTAGAAGGGAAAATACTTGTGTCATCTGTTGTTTGGGACCCATATTTGTCAGTAACCCTTTCTGGTATCAAAACTATGACCCAACAGCAGGTAGGGTCCAGGAACGCTTACTGAACTAATTATAAGTGGTTCATTCTGATAATGGCGAGGGGTGTTGATAGTGCGTTCCAACCGGGTCATGTGCGTGCATGGATCCCGGTCTGCCTCTGAGGATGTAAGACGCCGTGACATCTGTAAATAGGTCTGTGTCATTTAAAGGTTGCCACTTTGGGGAGTGATACACCCTTCTGTGGGGCTGGCATATGGTATTTATGTATTAGGGAGCCGATCGCTTGGGGTAGATTTAGGGTACACTTAGTTCTGTCTGTTTCCGTTGGGGTACCGTCTGTTTCTGTTGGGTGGTAACACCTGTCTATTTCTGCGTGGTACCGTCTGTTGGGGTGGTAAAGGCCCATTTACTAGTGTACACCTAATTCTAACATTCTATTTCTGTAGGGATTATTCTTTTTCCATCTCTGATTCCGTTTATGTACCTTCTGTCTGTTGGGGTGGTAAAGGCCCATTACTGGCATTCTGTTCCTGTATAGATTATTCTATTCCGTTTTTGTTTCAGTTTGGACATTAGGGTAACGCCTAATCCTGTTATACTAGTATTAGTGCAGAGAAGTAAAATATAAGTAAGAAGCATAACTTGGGATATATCATTCTGTTTCTTCTGTTTAGCTTAAGTATACCAGTTACTCTTGTTGCTGTTGTCTCTTATCCAGCTTTATTTTCATGTCATGATATTATTATCTGTTCATATGCTGAAAGTCACTGGACTTGCCAGACTTTATGTCTGACCTTGCTTGTTTTCGCCCCTTTTCTTTCGCCCCCCCCCCCCCCCCCAGGTTTTTTTATGGTGGAAGTATAGGAGCTTGATTCGGATTTTCTCTGCTTGATATCATTCTGTTTCTATCTTTCCATGGCAGTTTATGTTGGGGATTATGATTTTAAAAACTATGCATTATGAAGGCTTTTGTACAAAGCTGATATTTTGTACTTGAATTCTGATATTGTGATTTGAAAAGATGTAACCAAACTTACTTCGGTTTCTGTTGTAATAAAGTTATTTATTTATTTTTCAAGTACTGTTCTATTTGTCTTGTAAATTTCTGTTCTGTCTCCTAAAACGCTCCATCAAAGTTAAGGCATTCCCTTTGTGAGTGACCTTAATGGAGTTTGGGTGTTACATGGTTTCTCATTTGTATATGATTGCTTTATTCTTAACTTCGCTGGGTTTAGGATCATCTTGGGCATGGATTGGCTCAAGAGGTATGTGGCAAGAGTGAATTGCGGGAAGCTAGAGGTGAGAGTTGGGAATGTGGAAGGGTGAAAGGTGTTGATTCGATGTAAGCCCGAAGATGAGGTCTACGTGAGCTATTTGTATTCGCTTGTGATTCCACAAGAAGACTTGTCATATGTGCTAATCGCTAATGAGTTTAAGGATGTCTTTGAGGAAGTCAAAGGGTTGCCGCCGCATTATGAGATCGAATTTAGACTCGATTTGGTCGAGGGTGCTAGACCTATCATTATGCCTCTTAGGTGGATGAGACCCAAGGAACAACGAGAACTGGAGGTGCAAGTTCGTAACCTTTTGGAAAAGGGATTCATTCGGAGAAGTGTATCCGAATAGGGGGCACCAGTTGTGTTTGCAACCAAGGCCGATGGATCGTTGAGATTGTGTGTGGACTATTGTGAGCTAGATAAGGTGACAAGAAGAAAAAGCATTCGTTGTCGAGGATTGATGACTTGTTCGATCAGCTTCATGAAGCTAAAGTGTTTTCTGGCAACGAGATTTCACCATTTGAGGGTGGGGAAGGATAGTGTATCAAAGACTGCTTTTAGGAAACCATCCGGTTTCTTTGAATGGTTGGTAATGCCATTTGGGTTGAATAACGCACCAGCGCACTTCGTGGATCTTATGAATCGGGTTTTCAGAGATCAGTTGAACAAGTTATGCTTGTGTTCATGGATGATATTCTGGTTTATTCTCGGAATGAGGAAGAGCACAAGACGCACTTGAGAGTTGTTTTGGAAATCTTGCGAAAGCATCAGCTGAGAGCTAAGTTTTCAAAGTGTCACTTCTGGAAGAGCGAAGTGAGGTTCTTAGGCCATGTGGTTTCTAGAAATGGAATAGCGGTAGATCCCGCTAAGGTGGCAGCAATCCAGGACTGGGATAGACCTAAGAATGTAATGGGCGTGAGAAGTTTCCTTGGATTGGCAGGTTATTACCGATGGTTTATCAAGGATTTCTCTAAGATAGCTGCTCCATTAACATGATTGACAAAGAAGAATCAAGTGTTCACATGGGATGCAAAGCGTGAGTAAGCCTTCAGAACCATTAAAGAGAGACTGATGAGTGCTCCTGTTTTGACGATTCCAAGTGGGAATGAAGAAATGGTGGTATACACCGATGCATGTGGTACTGGGCTAGGAGAAGTGTTGATGCGGAAGAATAAGGTTGTGGCCTACGCAAAACGACTGCTAAAGCTTCATGAAAGGAATTATCCAACTCATGATTTGGAGTTGGCAGCGATCGTGTTTGCCCTGAAGATGTGGAGGCATTACCTGTAGGTGGTTCGATTCGAGTTGTTTACAGATCACAAGTCATTGAAGTATCTTTTCTCCCAAAAGGATTTGAATCTTTGACAGCAACGGTGGTTGGATTTTCTGGCATCATACGATTTTGGTATAGCCTATACCCTAGGAAAAGGTAACACAGTTGCAGATGCGTTGAGTTGAAGACATGCAGGATTGGGAGCAATATTTTCAGAATGGAAGAACCTTGAGTTTTTGGCAGGGTTTGATATCTAGCCAAGGTGTGTGTTGGAACCTGAAATGTTGGAAAACTTGTCGATGAGACCTACTCCTATTGAAAGGATTGGAGAAAGAAAAATAAGAGATGCAAAGCTTGTTGAGTTTATCCAGAAGTTAGAACTCAAGAATAAAAAGTTCAAGGTTGATCAAGAGGGTTGGCTTCGAAATCAAGAACGATTGGTTGTTCTTGACATTGACAGATTGGGAGATGAGGTTCTAAGGGAATGTCATCACTCGAAGTTGACAATTCATCCTGGTGATAACAAGATGTATCAGGACATGAAGCGAGTCTATTACTGTGAAAAGAGATATCAGAAAGTTCATTTCTAAGTGCATAAACTGTCAGTTAGTGAAAGCTGAACAGAAAAAGCCAAGTTGATTGCTTCAGCCATAGAAGTTCCTATGTGGAAATGGAAGCAGATATCAATGGGCTACCTACAACCTGGGCAGGAAACAAAGGAATTTAGGTCATCGTGGATCGCTTGACTAAAAGTGCAAGATTTATTCTTGTTAAATCGATTAGGACAAGATCGAAGTTGCCTGAGCTTTATATAAAATGGATAGTTCGATTCCATGTTATTCCAAAGAGCATCGTGAGTGACCGGGATCCGTTGTTCACGAGCGGATTTTGGAAGAGTTGGAAGGAAGCTTTGGGAACCGATTTGTGTTTAAGTACGACTTATCATCCCCAAACCGATGGTCAAATCGAGAGAGTTAACCCATTTTTGAAGGTCTCCTGAGGGTTTGTGTGTTAGACTTCGGAGGATCATGGGAGGACCATGTACACCTAGTTGAGTTTGCGTATAACAATAGCTACCAGTCGAGCGTTGGGATGACACCATATGAGGCGTTGTACGGTAGACCGTGCAATTCTCCAGCATGTTGGTTAGAAACTAGAGATAAGTTAATACTTGGGCCAGAGATGAATAGAGAGACATCAGACTGTATCGAGATCATTCGACAATGGTTGAAGGCAGCCCAAGATCGTCAGAATAGTTACGTCGATAAGCGTCAAAAAGATCTGGAGTTTGACACTGGCGACAGGGTTTTTGTGAAGATTTCCCTCTTGAAGTATGTTGTTCGATTCAGAAATAAAGGAAAGTTAGCTCCTAGGTTCGTTGGACCATTTCCGATAGTTGAGCAGATTGGGAAGCTCACATATAGACTGGAGTTACCCGAGAAAATGTCGAAGTGCGTAATGTTTTCCATGTGTCATTTCTATGGAAGTGCGTGCATCATTTGAACTTGGTGGTATCTTCAGAACAGTATGAAGACCTAGAAGTGGAGACTGTAGTTACGAAACCTCGTAAGCCGCTTCGTATTGTGGGGAATGACATGAAACAGCTTAGGAGGAAGATGGTTAAGTTAGTTAAGGTACAATGGAGTGAGGATGGTGATGATTGTACATGGGAGACGGAAGAAAGCATGAAGGCGACCCATCCAGAACTTTTTGTTGGTATGACCTATTAGTATCGTTTCACCTTTCATTATTGTAACTTGTACCATTATGTTTTTCTCTGGAATTCCGCGTGCTAGGATAAGGCTATGGATGCATGGTTTGACGGCTGCTAGTTTGGATGATAGAATTGGTTGCTCATGAGTGATAGGCATGCATAATTGTTTTGCTTGCTTGTGTCTGAGGAGGATTTCGGGGGCGAAATTCTTAAAGGGTGGGGGGGGGAGGAGAATGTAACAACCCGCATTTTATGTATTAGAGGATCATAAAATACTTTATCTTATTCCCTGAGGGTTGGATCGTTCTAATATTCTATTATGTTGTTTATGGGGATGTGAGACATGTCCATAAATTTTATCAATTTTGTTTATGATCATTTTGCCCTTGTAAGTCTTGCACAGAGGATAACTTTTTACTTGGATCGAATCAGGTGCTGAGATTGGTCTCATTAGTAAGGAAATGATGATTCCCATTCTGTAGATTGGTCACACTAAATATTTGGCTTAGCGGTTTGGGAGGAATCGCTATTTTAAGGTTTCACGGTTGGATGTTTAGGTTTTGTAAGCCATAATGGGCTGATTTGGAGAGGCCCATTAGTGGGCTAATGGAAGACTATAAATAGGGGGTAGGAGGCATGGAGAATAGTTTACTTTCTCCATTTTCTCATTTGAAAGAGCAAGAGGTCCTCCATTACTCCATCTTCTACACCTTTTCACTATTAAAGCTTGGATCTACATTAGAGAACCGAAGGTCTACATCGTTTAAAGCAAGATCTCCACCATTCCAAGTGTGAGATCATCAAATCAAAGAGTTTATAGCCAATTCTTCGCTGCTCGGATCTAGATCTAATAGTTTTTGAGTTGTTTTAGAGATTTGTGAGTGATATGCATCTCTAACACGGATTCAATCAAGTATATGACTTATTTGATTATTATTTCATCATTTTCTAGCCATTTTACCAAGATCTACATCATGGTAAGTATATTTTCATTTGTATCACCATAGGATCTGATTTAGTAACTTAAAACCCGTAATTTCTATTCAATTTCCTAGGTTTATGCATCTTAGATCCATAATTTTTTTAATATGTTCATTTATCATGATTTATGTGAATTATTAATGATAATTATCATTTTGAGGTTGTTTGTAATCTCATAACATGCTTATGGTTGTGTTGAATGAATTGGATGAGTTGGTTTCGTCGATATTGCCGTTTGGCGAAGATTTGGTCAAGTTTGGAGATCTTTTGGTCAGATCAGGGAGTCATGTCATTTTTCATGAGTCATGTCGTTTCTCCATGAGTCATATCGTTTTTCCATGAGTCATGTCTTTTTTCATGAGTCATGTCATTTTCCCATGAGTCATGTCGTTTTTCCATGAGTCGGTGGATAAAGGTTGCTTGAGCCATAAAATTTCGTCAAATTGGATGACATAAGATATGATGGCCGTGAGATTATCGTTATCGTAACTTCTAGCGGACTCAAAGCAGGGATATAATAGGGGCACCTAAAAGACAGGAAGGTCGCCAGTCGAAAACCCTGGGCAATCCTGATGGGCCTAGTTGTCAAGGTTGGATAGACATACGTTTCGCTATATGACGTATGGAATTTTTTCTAGAACTGGGTAACCATTAGCCCTTGACTGTGGCAAGGTTGGCCATCATACGATTAACAATGGTTTCAAAGCAAGGATTGGCGGTGATAGCCAGAGTCTATCATGAGTGTTTGGTTGTTTTGCTTGTACCATCTCACGTAGATTGTCTTACGTCAAGGGAGATGTTTCTTGGGTGCTTGTCTAATATTAGTTTAGGCCTTTGGGTCTTGTACTTGGGAGATATTGAGCTTGATTAGGATGGTTTACGTAAGATATAACTAGTTGATGTGATTACCATAAAATGTTGGTTGAGTTGCTATTGCCGTGGATGAATGGTTGTTCTGATTGCCATGGATGAGTTTTTATTCATCTGGTTGTTTGAATTGTAAAGGCTATCACTGTCTGATGTGGGGATGGCAGATGTGGGTTCTTCTCTGGTGTTTGGTAGATTAGTTTTCTTATCTATCTCTTCTCATATATTTTGTTAAAGATGTTATATAGCTGTTTTATCGCTCACTAAGACTGTTATCTGACTCAAGGATTTATGTTCCCCTCTTATTACCTTGGGTTGTTCATCCTGTTTTGGATGGGCAGACTAGGTGGCAGGTGATAGTGAGGATGATACTGCAGTGCAATGGCGAGCATGAGGCTGGCGTATTATCTTTACTACTATTTATTATCTTTGTTTCTGTTGTTATATTTTCTGGAGTGTTGTAGTGAGGCTATTTGTACAAACATTTACTAATGTAATCCTAATATGTTTGGATACTTCATTGATGATATGGAAGTTTTAATTTGTGTGCAATTATGCTTTGCTATTATTGCCTGTTGTATATGTTCTATTATATTTTATCCTTGCGCTGTGAGTTATACGACATGTTCTATTGTGTTATCATACCTTGATGATCGTCCATAGCTTCCCGGCACGTCTTTCAGTGTATTATTCCTCTTGTTTAGTGCAGGGGTTATGGGAGGTCGTCACAGTTTGGCTGCACTTGGCGGTTGGGGTGTTACCATTCATTTAATTACAGCACAATTAAAAATGTGTCAGCGGTAGTGAAAGACTAGGGACAAGGATGCGACTAGGATGATGGAGCTATCAATATTTGATACTATTAAGTGCCCCTTCTTATGCATAAATGAAACATGTAACAAACCACCCACAATGAGCCTAAATCCTTACCTTGAAAAGGCCTATCAGAACTTATACCCATTCTAAACAGATCGTTGGTTCCAATAAGGAATATTAAAAATAGATATCACTAGGTAGTGTAAACAAAAACTGAATCCCAAACAGCGGAAGGGATAAAATATAATATATCAAAATAGATGTACCATATATAATAAGCCGTCATAAATATAAGATACAATAAGTATAAATAACAATAGATAAAGGTACATCAATAACTATCCCAATACAACATAATAATAATACTAATACTGCCATAAAATAAATAAAGCCTTCATCGTAGGGCTCCATCTCTAAGACATCATTACTCATCACTGATCTGTGCGTCCCCACCTACTAACCTGTTTATGTTAAGAGGAGGGAGGTCAGAACATAAAGTTCTAGTGAATGAAAATCATATAAGTTTAGGAATGGTTATTGCCTATATTTGGAAGTGTAAATTCTTCATGTTATATTCACACAAACAAACAAACACACACACACACACAATCCCTCATCTGAGGCAGACATCTTTTCAGTCACTTAAGGCCAACTATTTTATCTAAGGTTGGACATCCTTAAAATCACTTAGTAACCCATGAGGAGGGCTCTATTGGCCCACTTAAGACCTCGTCCCTAATGTCAACATTATTATATATACTCTCCTTATAAATCGAGAGACAGTAACAAACACTTAATACCATGTTTAGGTAGGAACACAACTTTATTTAGGACCCTCCTGAATGTCCATCTTGTTACTATCTGGTTGTTCCAATGGGTGAACTCCTAGCCACTTATTTCTTCCCTTGGATGGTGGTCCCTATTATGTTATTTATATAAATCGTCTCTGAACTGACCCTTACTAAGTCCATAGATGAACAACCCTACTCATATGCTCTCGTCTATTAGGACCTTTTAATACCTTATACGAGAAAGTCGGACCCAATGACCGCTTAAGACCTATGTAAGGGCTAGTCCCATGACTTGGGTCAAAAACCAAGGAGTGAACCATAGGAACGTACCAAGTCCTAACTACTTAGTATCCAAACACGGTAGGTCATCCTCTTAATACCTTTTACAAGGAAGGCCTACTCTACACACAAATATATTCATATATATATGTATATATATACACACACAAACACACAACAGATCTCTTACAATAAACCAACCACTTGTAGCTGTTGTACTTGTCGAGTGGTTCAGGGAAGGCTTCTACTAAAAGTTGGGCTTAACCTCGTGTCTTAGTGTACTAATTATAATGGCTCAGACACCTAGACCTCTCACGTTAACCAGCCTTACTTATAGATTCAGGATATGCTGATCGATTCTGGGCAGACTTCTATAGCAAGTAATGGTTAACCCCTCGTGTCTATGCGTCATTAATTATAATTCAAAGCCATTAAATCACACACATATAAACATGCATTCAAAATGATATGAGGACATTCAATTCCCGTTACCTAATTTAAACATATTTAATACGCAATCTAATATGCATTAATGTTATGTTTAATTATGTTGTAATATATAACAATAAATGGGACATAAATTAAGCATTCATATTAAAAAATGGCGGCTGACTTTTTTTCCTCTTCATCGCTTTTCAATTCTTGTTCTAATCCGTCGATCTATCAATCTCTTCCTAGTAATTCTCGTTTGTATGAAGAGACGAAAAAGGCAACACCATTTCGCTCAGATCCGATTACAGTTAGATCTCAGAATCAACGCAGACGATGTTATAGATGTGGAGATTCAAATCATTTGGTGGGTAACTGCAATAATCAAGTAAAGTGTTTTAATTGTGGCAAATTTGGGCATAAACGATACAATTGTGATGGTATGCCAAAAACTAGTCGTAAGGAAGCAGAAAATCATCACCAAATCTTGAACTCGGGTATGATCCTGTTAAAGAAGCATTTAAATATCAATGATCAGATTAATATCGTGAGAAAATGTCAAGTTCTTGGAAATGGTAAAGGTGGTTTTTATAGACCGGAGTATGAAAATGGGGCTAAATTAAATCTTTACATGATGTGTCTTGGAAAAAAACTGGAATCCAATGACAAGAATGTATGAAGATAGAAGATCAAGTGATGGTGAGCTCCCTCCTGAAATTCCTGAGGAATTTAAACTACTGGTTGGGGAATCAATTGAAGTAGCTCAAAAAGAATTTGTTGAGAAAGGTGGAAAAGATGTAGCCTTTCCAGTTATGAAACCAGATGTTTGCATAATTAATTTTTATAATAAAGGAGGAAAATTGGGGCTACATCAAGACAAAGACGAAGAAAAAGTTAGTCTCATGGCTGGAATCCCGATAGTGTCATTCTCCATTGGAGACACGGCTGAATTTATGTACAGGGATGATAGAAACAATGGTATGATTAAGAAAGTGATGCTTGAATCAGATGATGTGTTAATTTTTGGTGGAAAATCAAGGAACATATATCACGGAATTACTGGAATATTAAGTAACACGGCTCCTGCTTTGCTTATGAATGAGACTGATTTAAAATCGGGAAAACTGAATCTCACTTTTAGACAGAAGACATTGCTGAATTCACAAGAGGTAAATTCATTAGTAGATTCAAATTCTTACTTGGTTACATCAATTCCAATGTCTTCTAAGTATGAGTCTAATTCGTATCAAAGATCCTATGCGGAGGTATTAAACTGTAATAGTTCATATAATATATGGAATACTACCTCTCGTAATAGACTTTTTCAGGAAAAAAAAGTTAAGGATAATTGCTGTATAAAATGTGGAGAATCTGATCATTATTCATATGAATGTAGAAATGGTCTTCGATGTTATAAGTGTAGTGGAATAGGACACCGTTTAGTTAATTGTCCAGACTTATTTAGAGGAAAAACTGTTTTGGAACTCATGCACTTTAACTGTTCGAGACTATGCCTGAAACTATCTGAGCTCATTGAAATTACATCAGCGATTTCTCTTCCCAGAATAATGGGGGTTCATATATGTTGTTGTTGTTGGTTTGGCATTTAGAAGGCCTGGTTGAGGGTTTATTGTGGTGTAAAAGCTCATCGTTGGATTGTGTATATCCACCATTGCCGAAATCTCAGAGCAGGAAAGAGCATGCGCTCCATTTTAGTATAAATTTGGCAAGTTTGAGGAGAGTATATTCGGATTCATTAGTGAGAAACAAGGAAAGAGCACTAATATTGTTGGACAACATTCTGTCTCATTTTGACACAATAAATGCAGCAATCAACGTTGAACATTGTGTTCCCGATTATCAGCCGCTGTGCAACTTAAGTAATAAAAAGAAATTGCCGCAATCTAAGACTGAGCTGTTAGGGAGGAGTGGTCAGTATTTTGAAAAGGAGTGGGATGTTCATGGTAAGGATTCATTGGAGGACAAGATGGTGGGTGTTGTTGGGGGTTATCTGACTTACACAAAGTTTGATCCTATGTGTTTTGACCCCTTTGTGATATATTGTAATGGTGTGGGACTTAATGAATGGCTTAATGTGGGTAAGGAAGGGAGAGTTGGCAAGGGTAAGGAGGTGATGACGGGGGATGATGATATAGACATGGATGGATATGTTGTGGGTTTTTCGAACTGTGTTCAGTCTCATGGTGTGGAGGTGGAGAACGAATGGAGAGTTACTGAGGATGTGGTTTTGACGAATGGGTTTGATGTGCTGAATGATTTAGTGGATGAAGTGATTGATGCAGATGTTCAGGCATTAGAGTTGGGGTCTCTCTCATTAAAGTATAAGAAGGGATTTAGAGTTGGTAAAGTAAAGATTGCAAAGAGGAGAACAATTTCTGGGAATGAGACGAGTACGGTTTGTAAAGATATGGATAGAGAGTGTATGGGAGAGGTGGGATATCTGAAGGGCTGCTACAGTCACAATATTGGGAATAGGTGGGAATTGGGGCAGAGTACTGGTGATCAGAAAAGAGAGGCGGTAAGGCAAGAATGGAAGGATTTGTTGGGATTGGATTTTTTAAATGGTCACAGTTCGAATGGTTGGTTAGTCGGTTTGGCCAGGTCAGGTTGCATTTTATGTATGTCAGACACAGCGGTGAGAGCTATTTCATTGGATTGGAGGCCAAATTTTTGTGAATTTCAAACAGTGGCTGTTATGCCTTGTTCGGAGGTCGATCCAGAGGATCAGCACAGAGATTGGAACCAGGTTGGTGTTACTGGGTTTAGTGATGAGTCACGTCAGATTGGAGATTTTTCTTCTTCATCCACCAGAGGGAGGAGGAGGAGAGTAGAGCGCAGTTCTGGGGTGGTTCGTCGAAGTGCAAGAATTAGATATAGATCTGCATCATCTCATGGTAGGTCCCCAAGCACGATTGCTAGTAGTAGAAATACGAGCTTGAGCTTAGGTATGGGCACTATTTATGGTAGTGATTATTCTCCATTTGCATTAGGTAGTCTTTCGACTAATCAGTTATTTCAGCTTGCTAGTGACACAGCTTTTGTTTTTTCTGACTTACATTTAGATGCTGATTTCATTAGGAGTAGGGAATTAGAGAGAGTTTCATCTTTGAGTCGATGAGAATTGTTAGTTGGAATATTAGAGGTTTAAATGAACCTAAAAAATGTGCTAAAGTTAGGAACTTTTTTAAAGATTTTCACCTTGATATTGTAATGCTTCAGGAAACTAAAATAGATGACTCTGATCCTAATTTTTTTAGAAGAATTGGTGGGTCTCTCTTTCGTAATTGGTCTTGTCTACCGGCCATAGGTAGTGTTGGTGGACTAATGATCGGTTGGAAAGATAGTCAATTTAGACTTGTATAAGAGCTACCAATGTTGCATTCTTTGCATATTATGTTAGCTTCGACGGTAGATAATTCTTTTTTGGGTATTTCGAATGTATACGGTCCTCATACGAAAATTGAAAGGAGACGATTGTGGACAGAAATTACTGACTTTAAAAATCTCATTTGCAATCTATGGATAGTTGGGGGTGATTTTAATGTTACTAGATTTTTAGGAGAGAGATCACCAAGGGAAGGTGATTTCTCTGATATGGAGGAATTTAATGATTTCATTTTAGACAATAATCTGATAGAGATTCCTCTCGATAAAAGAATGTTCACCTGGTCTAATGTTAGAGATAGTCCTTCTTTCACTCTATTAGATAAATTTTTCATTAATAATGAGACGGATGATAGATTCTCCATATGTAGAGTTAAGGGTTTACCATTCTTATTGTCAGATCACTGTCCAATCATACTGTCGTGTGACTCGAATTTATCTATAAGTAGTAATTTTAAATTTGAGAAGATGTGGTTACTAGACAGTAGTTTTAGTAATTTGGTCTCGGTTAAATGGAATTCCTTATTTTACTTTAATAATTTGCATAAGGATAACTCAGCAAAAATCTTTGTAGCAAAGCTAGGAAAGTTAAGATTTTTTCTTAAAAGGTGGAGCAAATACATTTTTGGTAATGTTAGAATTAAAAAAGATAAAATTTTATGTGAAATGTTAGATTTGGATAAAGTTAGTGAAACTAGAATTCTCAATATGAATGAGAGGGACAGACTTAGTAATCTTAGAAATGATCTTAAGTTGATTTTAGAGAAAGAAGAGATCATGTGGAGGCAAAGATCTCGAGTTCAATGGATTAAAGAAGGTGATAATAACACAAAAAAATTTCATAGCATAGCGAATAAAAGGAGGAGGGAAAATTTGATTCATTCAATTTTTATTAATGATGTAGAGGTGTCAGTTCATAAGGAATTAAATGAAGCTTTTACAAGGTATTATAAACAAATCTTAGGAACTAGGAATAATAGAAGAATTAATGTTAGATGGAATGATATTTATCCGCCGGCCTCTAGAATTAAGTTAGTTGACTTAGATAGTCCTTTCACTGAGAGGGAGATATGGAAGGCAATCTGTGATATGCCTAGTGATAAAGTTCCAGATCTGATGGTTTTTCTATTCTTTTTTATAAACAGTTTTGGGAGATTCTAAAGATTGATATTATTAATCTTTTTAATGATTTTTATAGTGGTAAATTACGATTAGGTAATTTTAACTTTGCTAATGTCATTCTAATACATAAGAAAGTAGGTGCGAATTCACTTAAGGATTTCAGACCCATCTCATTAATTAATGTATCGGTAAAGATCATCTCAAAAGTCCTTGCCAACAGACTTAGCACTAAGATGAATGATCTAATAGATGTCTCACAAACAACTTTCATTAAGGGAAGAAATATAGTGGATGGAGTAGCGCCAGTTCAGGGATACATTAATGTATGTGTTAAAAATAATTTTACATGTGCTATTTTGAAGTTATATTTTGAGAAGGCATTTGACTCTGTTGATTGGGACTTTATTTGCGACCTATGTCTTGCTAGGGGATTTAGTGTTAGATGGACCAACTGGATTATGCTTTTGCTTAGGTCAGGATGTTCTAGTATTGTAGTAAATGGAGTAGTTGGTAAGAAGATATAGTCTAAGAGGGGCCTTAGACAAGGGGATCCCCTTTCGCCATTTTTGTTTAATTTAGCGGTAGATGTCTTTTCAAGAATTATTAAGAGGGCTGGTAGTTTAGGTGTATTAGGTAGTGTGGGCAATGAGGAGTTTAATAATGAACTTTCTATACTCCAATTTGCAGATGATACTTTATTATTTTCATCTCATTTACCTAAGCATGTTATTATCCTTAAGTTTATTCTATATTGCTTTGAGATGTTATCTGGCCTTCGAATCAATTTTGACAAGAGTGCTGTCATGGTTCTTAATGATAGTGGTAACGTTGAGTCTTTAGTTGCTAATACCTTAAACTGTTCAATAATGAAATTTCCATTTGATTATTTGGGTTTTAAAATTAGACCTTCAAAGCTTAAAAAGGAAGATTGGTTAGTTATTATAGATAAGATCAATAATAGATTATCGAGTTGGAATAATAGATTTCTTTCCAGGGCAAGTAGATTAGTATTAGTTAATTCGGTTTTATCGGCTATTCCTACTTATTGGATGACAGTCCACCGTTTTCCTCATTGGGTTATTGAGAAAATAGACAGAATTAGAAGAAATTTTCTTTGGAATGGTGGGCTTAATTGTAGTAATTATAAATGTTTAGTTAATTGGGAATTGTGTTGTAAGCCTAAAAGGGATGGGGGTTTAGGGATAATAAATCTTTTTAATTTTAATTCCTTTGTTAACTAAATGGTTATGGAAATTTAGATGTCTAGATATAGTGCCAACTTGGAAGAATATAGTATCTAAATTCTATTATTCAGGAGGTGAGTTTCTTGTAGGGTCAGGGTTTAGTTGGTCAAATAGATTATCCTATTTCTGGAAGTCAGTTTTATATTGTTTTGATTTTTTTAAGTTAGGTTGTAAGATGACAGTTCATTCTGGTAATTCTACTTTCTTCTGGCATGATGCTTGGATATTTAATTTGCCACTTAAAATTGAATTTGTCGAACTTTTTAATATTTGTGAATTCAAGAACTCTTTAATTGCTGATGTTTATAGAAGGAATTTAGACCCTCCGTGGGAGTTCTCATTTATCAATATTCTAGAGGGGGATTTGTTAAGACAATTAGCTTTATTAAAAGCAAAATTAACCTTATATCACTTGGATGAGTATAGGGGTACTATTAGCTGGGAATTGGATAAGAGTTTAGTTTACTCTGTTAATTCAATGTACAAACTTATTAATTTTTCTGGTATTTCTTTGCTACCTTTTAAGTTTATTTGGACTTCAAATTCTCCTCCTAAAGCTAAGTTTCTTATGTGGTTGATTGTCCATAAGAAGCTCAACACAGTGGAACTTCTAAAGAAGAAGAATGTTTTGTTTAATATTAAATGTTGTTACTGTAGTTTTTTGGAGGAAGACGTTGATCACTTATATTTTTCTTGTAATTATACCAATTATATTTTAACTATGGTATTAAGAATTTTTGTTATGGTTTGAATACAGTTAATAATTGTGAGGAATACTGGAATCACTATAGACTTACTTATAAATCTAAACAGAGATATGTAATGGATACATTAGTTATTATCATTAGTTGGTTCATTTGGTTGGAAAGGAACCAGAGAATCTTTCAAGCAACTTCAGTGTCCTCGGATAAATTAATCATTAAGATAGTTTATTTCTGTTTGGACTGGATGACCACTTTGAGTAACAAGTATTTTAAAGAGTTGAGTTTTGGTAATTTTTTGCAAAAGGTCAGGATAAATTTGTGGTTATTTATGAGTATTAACAGCTATTTTAGAGGTAATAGTCTTCGTATTGGAGGATAAAATTTTAGCTATTGATGATGATTGTTTATCTCTTTTCAGTACCTTTTCCTTCTCATATTACATATATGTATGGATATATATTGATATATATATATATATATACATACACTTATATATATATATATATATAAATCCATACATATATGTGATGATTACTAATGACGGTTGCGTAGTATCTTTCAGGTTTTAGGTGAAGAGTTAATATTGGAGAGCTATATGGATAGCTGACTGGGTTTTGGTGCTTGGCTTTTCTGGTGGAGTTATTATTGTGTCTATATGTAGAGAGTTTCTTGTGATATGTAGTCCCTTTTTTATACTGCTTGGGGTGATTGGTTTATAGTATTGGAGTAGATATACTTTAATATCGGTTGGTGGCCTTCCCGGAATTCGATATTGGAGTAGATGGAAGGTGGTTTATCCATAGCTCATCTATCTACAATCCTTTACTTTTTCAGAGTCGTGTTGTTAATGGTGTATAGTTGGCTTGATTTACTCCAAGTGGGCTGTATTTGGACTCTGTATATCCGTTTCTGATATATATATATATATATATATATGTGTGTGTGTGTGTGTGTGTGTGTGTGCTCTCTTCTCTTCAGAAGATCACGCAATTTGTCTTTCAAAAATAAATAAATTAAGCATTCATATAGAAACGACCTAATTCGTTTGAAATGTCTATCCGAACAAAATAAAGGTGTACAAGTTCATTTCCCTATATTCCTCAATGATGGCATGAACATATAATTTAAATAAAAAAGGAAATAACAACATATGCATACAACTTATAACCAAGGCTTGAGTGATTATTTCAATAACAAAATAGAGACAAGAAGTAATATTTCTAGATACATAGGCAAAATCTTTTTTTTGGGTACTAATTCACTTTTTATGTAATTCTCTTATACAAAACCTTAATACTTCAGTAATTTGGAAGTAAACGTTCAAACGATCTATTTTAGAAATAGATGCTTAAGCCTGTTCAATTTGCAATACTCAAGTCCTTAAGATTTTGCAACCAAAATGTACATATATATGAATTTATAGATTTATAAGAAGAGAATTAGACCATATTTAAGGACCATACCAGCACTTAGATGCCTTTTCTTCCAGTACATCAATAATCCAAACTCGACAATAATTGATTGACCATTTATCGTACAAACATAAACAATGGATATTTTGGAGGATTTAATATTATTATTATTTCATATAAATCCAAATATTCCAAGGCATGACAATCCAAGTTTAAACTACAAAAGATGTAAATAATAGTAATAGGGTTTCCGCTCATATTGATTTGAGACAGAAAAACGATAGGATTCGCGATAGAATTGAATTTCGGTTCAACCTACAAAACCACGCTCCAATCCTTCTGTAATATATATACACATAAGAATTAGAATCTCATACATACATATATATATATATATATATATAAACCAAATTAGAGAATCCTAAATCTATAGAGAGCTCAGATTAAAGAAGGTTGAATGAGGATAAGAGAGGTATAAGAGGTCCTAACCTTTCTCCGGAATTAGCAAATGCAGAAAGGAAGAATGAAGGCATAAAGAGGAATAAGAATAGGGTTTTGAGTGTGGTTAGAGAGCTCTTTTTATAGGTGCAAGTGTAAGTATAGGACCCTAGATTATGTAGATTAAATTTGGATAGTCTAATTGATGCAATTTGTATAAAACTCCCAGACAAAATACACATCCCCCACTTCTACACTCAGGAGGACGGTCGACCCCCTCTGTGGGAGGATGGTCGACCCCTTATGTGGGAGGACGGTCGACCTATTCCTATAGGGGCGGACGACCCTCCTTCTGGGGTCGGCTAGGAGAATTTATTTCTCCAATGATGTTGCTTTTTATTTCTTAATTGATTGCTTTGATTTATTTCTTTGTGTTGATTATCCTTGCCCCTTTTGCATATGAATATATTCAAACAATTTCAAATCCTCTTGGAAAATTCTTTCATGCCAATCTACAGTTAAATATATTCTAGTTTTATATTAAATCTATTTGAATTTCAAACCATGTGTGTTAATATTTATGAACAACTTGTTTTATTAATGTCTTCTACATGCGATCTCCATTTTCAGTAAATAAAATATGAAAATGGATCAGAATCTCACCACGGATGCAATAACAATACTTTCGTGGCCCAATTCTCAATTATGCAAAATCCTATTTTTAGCCCATTAATTTTTCTTTGACATTATTATTTAAATTAAGTTACCTTATGTCTATTTTTGGTTTATTTTACGGGGTGTTACATCCTCCCCCTTATTTAAAAAAATTCATCCCAAAATCATTCGAAGGATCAAAAACATGGCTCACTCTAAATTACCGTTTTGTACACCTATGTAATTTTACAAGCATCCATAAAACATCCATAACTCACAGTGATTATATACTACATATTGACCGGCCTTTTGGTCCGGTTCCCAAAAGTACGCAAGACACGCTCGACTAAACTATCGCGCGAAGCCAAAACCGAGAGTGTCGCCAAGGAGCAAAAGAAACGAGACGAGAAGGGATCATGCCAACAGGAACCTCGCCGTTCCTCCAAAATGTAACAACCCGCTATTTTTAACGATTTAAATTCCGATTTAAATCATATTTTTATTTTGAAAATATTCTATAGTTTTTCATAACGGGAATTTGATATTTGAAATACGTATATTGAGATGTAGCAGTTGTAGAAATTTCGTTGGAAAATTTGAATTTTTGTAAATCGCGCATATTTCAGTGCGAGGCTGCGCATAACAGTTCAAAATTTAACTATTTTATAATCTCTCTAAATCCATTTCGAACAAACATGAAAAATATTATATTTGTTGTCAGTAATCCAACGGCGAAATTCGTTTCGCGAAAATCGGACGTTTTGACCTCCGTTTTCCGTCCGCATTTTTACGGTTAAAGGGGTCCGTAACGCCTTTTTAGATGGAGCATCTTGGCACTGCAAATTTTATACCGTTGTGTCCGCCTCATCGCGCTGATTTCTGCAATATATTCATTTTTCAGTTTCAGTGTTCGGTTCGCACTGAAATTGCGAAAATGCTTGCACAATTCATTTTTGAAACAGAGCCATCTGAGTTCGATGTGTCCCTTTTTCGATCTTACATACTTTTATAAGTATTTTGGGTCTGCAAAACCTGTATTTTTATTTTCTAAAATAACCATTTTTTTTTGGATGTACTCATTTGCATGCAACGCATAACCATGCATGCATGTACCATTACACTTACATTTTCAAAACCAACACGTTATGTGTATACATGCATGTTTCAATTATTATTTTTAGCATTTATTCCTTGTTTTTTTTAGCATGGGGTCTTTTATTTTCCAAGCTATACATATTGCACCTTACATGCAAACCTTTAACACGTCGTCCCATTTTCCATTTTAAAACCATTCAGCTTTTATACAGTTGCTATTTTATTATTTAAACAGTTCATCATATATAGCCACTTCACTAATGAACGTGATCGGTTTGTTTTGAATTTTAAACCCCTTTAAAGTCGGTACAATTTGCCAAAGGAAGCTTTCAAATGGCTGTCCTTTTCCAATGCCGCATTTAAAATGCTTCGTGAATATTAGAATATGGTAGCCACTCACGTTCTATCTCCGCATTTATTCCCATCCCACTTCATCATTGAGATCTGCTCCATTTCTTTAAATTCCTTCGCCATTCTTTTCTTCCATTCACCAATCCTTTTCTCACCATTTTTTTCTTCTTCATGCCCTTTTGTCTTAATTGATGTAAATAAAAATGAATGGATAACAACAGTTTTCCCCTTTGCTCCCATCCCATCGCAACCTCCCCTCACGTTATTTCCATCCTTCCTTGTACCCGCGCCCTGCCCCCTCTTACACCTCGAACAGCGAGCCCAAGCTCCACCTGAAACCGCCGCCAACTTCCATAGCTCCGCCATCATCGGCTAGCCGAGCTTCCTGCACTGAGTCCGTCCGAAGACCTGAGCCGCCCAAGTTAACCTGAACCCGACTTCTCGTATCAACCCCCTTGCAGCCTTCCTCGCTCAGCTGAGAAGCCCGCGCCACCATCCTTGAAGCAAGCCGAGAGCCTTATCCATCTTCTTGGTCTTGCGTGAGTTATTAATTTCTATGTGTGAGTGTAAACAAACGTATATAAAATATCTGAGAAATATTTTTATGTGGGTGTACAGTTATTCCTGCAAATGTGGGTATGGCGTGTATATTTTGTTGTGTGTGGTGTTTGTATTTTTATTGTGTGGCGTCAGTGATTCTATATTTGTATGAGAGCCTTGTTGTGTGGTATGCGAGTTGGTGTGTGCGTTGGTTATGAGTGCGTGCGAGTTCTCTGTGTGTATTATGTGAGTGAGCATTTGTTTGTGTGTGTACTGTTTTAAGAAAAAAATTATATGTATTTTGTAATCTTATGTTTGAATATATATATATATATATATTGTTTTAAAAATATATATATGAATATATACACATGACTTTAGAAGTGTTTGTATATTTTATATAATATTACTGCATTTATTCATATAAAATGTAATATTTTGTGTAAAAGAAGTGTTGTGTTTATTTGTTTGGCATTGAGTTAAAAACTGTCCCAGAGAACCAATAGTCGAACATTACGAAACCCAATACCCATACCGATCCATTTAAACATTTCCCCGTCTCCTGTTATTGAAATAAAACAATATTGAGCGACCATCGAGTTGGATCTATTCTGAACCGTGCTTGGAAATCGTCGCTTCATTCAGTGTCAATCTGTCTTCTGTCTTTATTTCCATGTCACGAAAGGTGCGTTTATCTCACACCTGACTCACATTTATTTCATGGATGTTAAATCAATAATGAACTGTTATATGAAATGTATAGGACTGCTGATAGAAATTTTTTTGGTTTGATATATATGCTCATTTCATATGTGACACGATATAAATATGACACGTAGTTGCACTAATGATATATATGCTGTGATTATTGCTATGTGATTGTTGTTTGTGATTGTTAATACCCCAGTTTAGGAAAAATCACTAAGGGTTGAAATGATACATACCCGAACGGACAATAGAATAGGGAAAATCGTTATGGGTTGAAATGATAGACCTGAATGATTTTTTTACTGAATTTGGGATCGCGGGTTGAAATGATAGACCCGTAGAAATTTTATAAATTGTGGTTTGAAATGATAAATATCCGTATCACTTGACCATAGGGTAGAAAACTATATACAGACACAGTTGGTCATATTTTCGAAGTATTGTTATGTAGGAATTTGATTTTTAAAGTAATAACTTAAGATTTTTTATATTTTTTATATTTATATTTAAATATTTTAAACTTAAATTTTTATTATTTTTGAATTATATGTTTAAAGTGATTTTTATAAGTAAACATAGATTTAATGCTTATTTAAGTTTTACTTATAATTTATTTATTTTAAACTATATAATTTAATTATGTAAGTATTTTTAACTTTTTATATTATTATAAATAATTATTTTAAACTTATTTTCTATATTATTTTTATATATATGTTTATAATCTATATTCTAATTAATTTTTGAATTTTGTAAACTTATATATATATATCTATTTTAAAATTTTATTTTTCTTATATATATATAAACTTTAATAATAAACTGAAGATGGATAAGTAAGATTTGCGATTTAAATTCGAGGTTTAAGATCCAGATTTATGTAACGATACAGATTTAACGAATGAACTGATATAAGATATGAATTTAAATTTTTGACTTGAGTTACCAATTATGATGTAATTTGGTGGAATTGAAATGTAAGATTTGATTCGAGTTGCATTAACTGAATTTGAACTTAAGTATTTAATTTTGGAATCGACTAAAACGAATTCTTAAAGGGTAAACTAAATTATTTGAATTTATAAATAACAATTTTGAATTATATGACTTGAATTACATAACTCGATATGTTTTGTTTAATTTGAAGTGTAAGTTTTACATTAAATCTTATATTTCGAATTTCGAACCAAAGTGTTGGACTTAAATGAATCGACTTGAAACGATTTCTTATAAAGGAAAGTTTTGGATCATTTGAATGGTTTCAAACTTAAATTTTTGCGAATATAAGCCTAACCTAAATTTTAATCGAAGTTAGATATTTAAATTTGATTTCAAATTCGAATACGAGAATTCGTATAAGTTATTTATAAAGTGATTTATAAAATAATGACCACGGTGTGAAAAATGTAAATGATAGGTTGTTAAAGAGACCGAGAACGACTATTGTCATACTCTCTGCCAATACCGAAAACCACTTTAGCAACTGTGTACGCGGTGAAGTTCCATAATGAAGGGGATGATTTGGCGAACGACTCCATTTTATTTTATTTCATATTAATTACGAGACCCTGACTACCTTGAGTCAGCTTGATGTGGCTAAAATAGGAGCTATGCACGGACCAAGTGAGGTCATACATCCTATCGAGCACACTTCTTCGATATTATTCTATTATTGTTGAGATTCGATTTGGGCCCTTTTGATTATGGGAGTGTGTATCGAGGTGGGCGGTAGTAGCTACTATGCGTTACCACCAGTCCGTCTCTGCAAACGGTGAATCCACCCTGGCATTCCTTGTGTGCCTTGTCACATGCCTTATACGAACCCACTACGATTTTGTTTTGTACTGTTTTATATGGAGTGCCCTCTGATCAACCTCCAGTTTACGGAGGAATTACGGTACTGTATATACTATGGGAATATATAAACGGTGTAAGGGTACTCATGGTAATCCCGCTTACGCTATTTTGATATTTTTACTTTACTGATATACACTATTGTATATAGCGTATTATGCTACATAGTATTAGTTTGACGGATCCTTAGAGGATGGTGATCCCAAACATCCTTTAAGTTACTGATTGCATTTAATCGAACATTTCATTTGAGTTGATTTACTTCCATGAGAATGTCAGTCCTGATCCGAGTTGTTTTGTTTTGCATTATTGCTCGGGTCAGATCGAGTATTCCAGTTTCGAGATTTATCTTTGGAGTTTGGAGCTTATATTGGATTTTGGCTAACCTATATCTACCTGTTGATCAGTTGTTTCAGTCATTCAGTTATTCTGTCATTCTGTTTCAGACTGTTATCATCTATTTAGTGTATTAGACTTCCGTTGTATTATTTATGTAAACTCTGTTGTAAAATTTTATTTAGTTGCTTATTCAACTACTATTGTATTTTGTATTTTCCGCTGTGAGATATTTCATTGCTCTGTATCTGTGTCTGTGATATGTGATTCTGTGATTCATTCTGTTTACCCCAGAAGCTAATAACAATCTATCGTTTTGGACGGTTCGAGTTGACATGTTTTGTTGATTCGGCATGGTCAAAACGGTGGATCATTACACAAAACGTCGCCAAACCAACAGCTCGAACCCTAGAAAGCCACAAGTCTTACCCCGACCCCCGTAGCCCATTAAGGCATTCTTCGCACCCCTCGGGGTAAGAATTTCATGCCTCTAAGGGGTACGAAGTTTGTACCCAATGAGATATGAAAGTCTTACCCTAAGGGGGGGTACGAGTTTCTAGGTACGAACTCCATGGAATCGGAGATTCTGGTGGCCGGCTACAGGGGATACAAATTTCCTGGTGTGGTCCCCTTCTTCTACCTACTCCCACCTAACCACTTCATTATAAATAACCGTTGACCTCACACTTCAAAGGGGTTGGAATTTGGTGATTTGACATCTCATGAGAGCTCTATGTAGCCCCTTTAACGGCATTTATGCTTTTAGGAAGAAGAAGGACAAAAGGGTCTTTTTCCAAATAGTCGCATGTGACAATTATGACTTCCTGTAACTTAGCGGCATATGTAAAGGGATGCCATGAGATGGTCCCAAACTTGTAACTCTTTGTTATAAATGATATTTCATCGACTCTTTCAAAGTGGACCTAGGTCTCAACCGAGGATGAACCACTATAAATCTCTCATGTCATTTATTGCTTTCCGCACTTACTTTTTCGACTGAAACTATAATTCCGAAGTAACTGGAATTTTGGGTGTTTACAACATTTTTTACCGTCAACATTTTGGTGCTTTCACTGAGAAAACTCTGATTTTCTTCTTCTCGCACATTACTGTCTCGACTTCGATGAGTTTCATGTTTCTCCCATAACCTGCCGCAAATTCTGCTTACGATGGTGAAATGACCAAAGAATGCGATGATCAGCTCTTCTGCCGCTACTGAAGCTGTAACATCCCAACGGCCTTAGCCGACGGTTATCTCGACCACTACTGTAACCCTTCCTTTTGTGGACCCCGAAGCTCCCACAACACATGCGTAGGTACGCGCGCTTAGTGAAAAATACGAGAACACAGCTGTTAAACTTAATCAGGCATTGAGGAATAACATTGACCTTGTGCGCCAAATTTAGGAAAGTCATCCATCGTCGCTCGACTTCAGCTCGCTCATAACAACGCCCGATCTCGAGTGCTATCTCGGAAACTTCCTCTTCCGAGTCAAGGTGCCCACACCAAAGAAGGAGGTTTAGTCTTGTCAATAATGTCGCCGTCCGCACCAATGCCCTGGGCAACGGTAGTGGCAATGGCTATGCCAATGACAATGGAAATGACGACCGAACTGCAGTCAGTTATAGCAAGGGGGCACAGTACTGAGACCGCTCCCGATTAGATAATAATGATGAACCGGGACTGAACAACCGACCCCTCCACAGCAGTGCCCGACAGCAGCCATTCGGAATCTGGGACCTACCCTCCCAACGTCCCACAATGTTCCAGAGCAAGATGCGCATCAACCTGCTCAGCCTCATCGTCCAGGCCAAAACCTGATCATATATGTTGAGGATATGGAAGAAGACAACCCAGATGTGCATCATAGAAGGCGGCCACAGAACAGAACTACCAAAGTCGGCCAACGCCAGGATCACACCATCAGACCCGCATCCGACTCATCTCCTCGACATGGTCCGTAGGATCATGAGAGAAATGCGGGGGAAACACCAGTGACTCATGGGAAACCCAAATCAGGTGGAATCCTTTCACAAGGAGGGTACAAGAAGCCGAATGGCTGCGACGCTTCAGCATACTACAAATGCCACTTTACGACAGCATAACCGACCCATGTGCCTTCTTGAATCGCTACGAATGACAAATGGATTCCAGCCGGGCTGATGACCTGGTCAAATGCAAGTGTTTCCAGTCTTCTTATCAGGAACAACCTTACTTTGGTTCTCTCGTCTTCCGCTCTATTCCATCAACAACTTCGTCCAACTAGCTACAGAATTAGTTAAGCAATTTAGAATGCACGTGCCGACTCCGAAGAACGCCCTTACTCTGTCTAATCTATACCAGAGGCCCGTCGAGTCACTCAAGAGCTATTTCTCGCGGTTTAATACCGCCCTTGCCGAGGTTGATGACCCGGAACCCTGTATTGTGCTTTTCCAACTAGCAAAGTGCGTCCTTTCCACTTCCTAATCGGGGCTTGGGTAGATAGAAAGCAGCCCAAGAGTCTCGATGCTTTATACAAAAAGGAAGGACAATTCTTATGTCAAGAAGAAGTGAGACGTAACCGCATCACCCAAGCCAAACCTTCCAACAACCCTCGTGCGGATACCATTGACGATGGTGTCAAAGGGAAACAGGTCGGAGAACCCTTCGGTAAGGGTAAGGGAGGGTCCTTACAAATCAAAGCCAAATAACGACAGGAAGGGCGGTCGTAACAATGACTAGGCTCCAACGGAGCCAAGGAAGCCCGGACCCTACCGTGCCTATGAGACCTACACCCTGCTGAATGAGGACTTAGAAACAATCTACTTGGAGACATGTTACACGCTGCCATACAAGAAGCCACACACCAGGGAATTCACTAACTTTGAGAAGAACACTGGCAGGTACTGTCAATACCACGACATGTATGGGCACAATACCAACGATTGTCGCTAGCTTATGGACACAATTGAAAAGCTTATCCGTGAGAAACGCCTCGATCAGTAGTCCAAGAGACCTTTCCTCCCGAACCAAACTCAGATCCTTCGACGCCTGCACCTCCAGCACCTGCTAAAGTGGCCCCCGGCCCATCCAACCCAAGGAGGTGGATTGTGATCAATACTATTTGTGGTAGGCCATACCCCACGCCAACAACTTTCGTAAAATGGAAGAATATGTGAGTTCTATAAAGCACGCCACCTATGAGGCCTGCTCCGCTCTAGACGAATTCATCCCAATTAAGCTTCAGAAATCTATACATGACAACATCATCTTCCGCGAAAGATATTCTATGGAATTGAAATCCCAGCTACAGGTCCTTTCGTTATCAGAGCTCAAATTGGTGCTACTTCCATCCAGAGGGTATTGATTGCTTCGGGAAGCTCGGTCAACATCATCTTCAATGCTGTCTACGATCAAATGAAGTTAAAAACAAAGAACTTAAAACCATGTCGTGCCGCGATCCACGGCTTCAATGGATCTTCCAGTCATCCAGTAGGAATGATCGACTTTCATGTTGAACTTGGTGATGGGGACTGGAGCTCAGTCCGAGTCCTCACATTCGTGGTTATCGACATTGTCTCCCCTTACAATGTATTCTTTGGACATCCCTTCCTTATAGAATTTTGGATCTGCATGTCACCATGGTCCTGCTAATGAAATTTTCGATGGAGAATGGTTAGAAGTGACCAAGCAAATGCTAGAGAGTGTTATGCAATAGAATAAAAGAACGCACAAAATGAGGATAAAGGCAAGGCTGCGCTTCCGCCTTCTTACACCAAGACCGTTTCTGCATATCAGTCAACGGCGTATGGGCCTTTGTTAAGGCGCTGCTACCGTCTTTCAGACAATCTCGATCCAAGGAAGGACAAAGTGCCCGAGTACGAAAGGGATACTCCAGTTGAGCCTACGGTCGACACTTTGATCAACCCCGATAATCCTTCAGGGGTACTAAAAATCGGATCGCAACTGCACCCCGCAATAAAAGATGATCTTGTGAATTTCTTAAAGGCTAACCTAGACGTATTTGCTTGGACTCACTCAAACATGAGGGCATCGACCCAGCAATTGCTTGTCACTATCTAAATCTTGATCCTACGCTGCCTCCAGTCAAGCAGAAACGTCGCTTCTTGGGACCTGGAAGACTTAAGGAAGAGGTAGACTGCCTACTCAACAACTCCATCCGCGAAGATGACTACCCCGAATGGCTCTCCAACCCAGTTTTGGTCAAAAAAGCGAACGACAAATGGCGAACTTTTGTCGACTTCTCCGATTCAAACAAGGGATGTCCCAAGGACAGCTTCCCACTTCCGAAGATCATCCAACTTGTTAATTCGACCGCTGGATACCAACTATTACCTTTCATGGACGGCTATTCGGGCTACAATCAAATTCGTGTCTTCGCGACTAGGATCATACAACTTTCATAATCGATCTTGGACTCTACTATTATCCCGTCCTGCCTTTCGGTCTCAAGAATGCCGGAGCCACTTATCAATGAATGGTTAATCGCCTCTTTAAAAACCAAATTGGAATGTCCATGGAGGTATACGTGGATGATATGCTAGTAAAATCTAAAATATCAAGCAATCACGTCTGCGACCTCTCCGAAATGTTCGATGCCCTCTGTCAATACAACATGAAACTCAACCCCCTGAAGTTCTCCTTTGGAGTCAACTCAGGAAAGTCCTTTGGTTTCATCGTCAACTCCCGAGGCATCGAAAACCCTGACAAAATCAAAGCTATTCGGGGTATTCTAGTCCTCCAGAACATCAAAGATGTCCAAAGTTTGTATGGGAAGGTCACCGCTTTAAGTCAATTCATCTCTAAAGCTACCGCCAAATGCATTCCTTTCTTCGACTTACCTCGAAAAGGGAAGCGCAACTTCAAGTGAACCCCCGAATGCGTTACTGCATTTGAGGACCTTCTGAATCACTTAGAGCGACCACGTATCTTGTCCAAACCGGGGACCATAAGGACTTATTCGTTTATTTGGCTTTTTCCACGAAAGCAATCACTTGACACTAGTACGCATCAAAGATCGTGTCCGGTGACCCATCTACTACATCAGCAAAAGATTGACAGGGGCAGAAAAATTTATCCAAAGCTCAAAAAAATGCCCTATTGCCTACTGATGTCTTCCCGGAAGCAGCGACCATACTTCCAGTCTCACCCTATAAACGTCTTTACTGACCAGCCGCTGTGACCGATCTTGCAGCGACCCGAACCATCATGACGACTATTGAAGTGGAACATAGAGCCGAGTCAGTTTGAGATAACTTTCACCCCTTGTCGTGCCATCCTTTGGCAGGCCCTCGCCGATTTCATAGTAGAGTTCACCACCCCTGGGCAGTCTCCTCCTAGTGATGTCGAAGCTCCTAGTCTTCAGTGTAAACTATTTATGGATGGGTTTTCCAATAGTAAATGCTCCAGAGCCGGAGTCGTGCTCATCACTCCCGAAGAGCGTTCGATATGATATGCTTGGAAGCTCAACTTCCCAGCTACCAGCAACGACGCAGAGAACGAAGCCTTAATAGCCGGGCTAAGAATCACAATCAAACTTAACCTAAAGGCCATCCAGGTCTTTTCTAACTCTCAGCTCATCGTACGCCAGGGTCTGGGAGAATTCCAAGCCAAGGGGGGCATGGATCGCCCCTTATCTCGCCTAGATCTGGGAATTGCTCACCAACTTTGACCACTTTATCATAATACTAATCCCCCGAGAGAAGAATGAAAAAGCCGACTCGTTGGCTAAGTTGGTAAGCTCCGAAGATGCACAGTTTATGGGGCTCACCCCAGTCGAAGTAATCGACTCACCAAGCATTGGCCGGATAAAGATTGATACGGTCACGGGCACCGAAACTGAACCCGAATCCTTGATGACCTTGATAAAGAACTACTTACAACATGGGACCCTCCCGGGGTGTTATAAGAAAAAACGAGCTCTCACTCGCCAATCAGCTCGCTGCATTCTCATGGATGGAATACTTTACCGTAGTGGCTTCTCCGTCCCATTATTGCGGTGTGTAGCCCTCGACAATTCCGATCGTGTACTCGCAGATGTGCACAAAGGCGAGTGAGACGACCACACCGGGGGCAGACCCTAGTAAGGAAGATCATCAGGCATGGCTACTATTGGCCCTTAATCGATCAAGATGCCGCAGACTACGCACGAAAGTGCGACAAGTGCCAGTGCTTCTCAAAAATTCCAAGTGCCCCGCCTACCAAATTGACGTAAATGGTTAGCCCTTGCCCGTTCGCGATGTGGGGAATCGACATCATTGGAACTCTTCCAATGGCCAGAGCTGGGGCATGTTATGCTGTCGTCGTAGTTGGTTACTTCACCAAATGGGCAGAAGCCAAAGCTCTCTCCATAATGTCCACCAAGAAGACGATCAACTTCAATTGTCCGCAACATCATCACCTGCTATGGGGTCCCTCAAGCCATCATTTCTGACAACAACACATAGTTCGAGAGCGCTGAATTCAAAGCCTTTTGTTAGTAGCATAACATAGAAAAAAGATTCTCAGTGGAGGATCATCCTCAAGCTAATGGAAAAGTCGAGGCTGTTAACAAAGTAATTAAATCCATCATCAAGAAGAGTCTGGAAAAGGCCAGAGGCATGTGGGCGGACGAACTGCCTCTGGCCCTATAGGCCTACCAAACCACTCACAAGTCAGCAACCAGACACCTTTCACCCTTGCTTATGGATCCGAAGCCATCATCCCCATTGAGCTAAAGATTCAGTCTCATCGAGTTACCTATTGTGATCCAAAGACAAACCAAGACTTACTTTTGGAGTCACTCGATTTATTGGAGGAAAAGAGGAATGAAGTTGACCTCAGGGCTGCCGCCCAACGATAACGAGTAGCCCGATACTTCAACTCCAAACTTTGCCGTAAGGACCTCAACATCAGCGAACTCGTCCTAAAACGGGTTTTTCTCCACCAGCTGGACTCGCTCCTCGTTGGGAAGGCCCATACTCCATACAACGGAAGCTCAGCGATGGAACTTTCAAACTCGCAACTGTGGATGAAGCCGAACTCCCAAAGGCATGGAACATCGAACAACTCCGCTGCTACTTTACATAACTTAGTGTACTGTTGTTTAAGCTTTCTAGCAATGTTTTGTTTTCTTATAGTTTAAGACATTGAAAAGGCAATTACTACCAAAGTTACCAGTAGATATGATGTTCAGTTTCTTGTCTCCCTTCCATGTTTACTCCATGCATGACATGTTTGATTAACCATTACAACTGGCTTACGTACAAATGCTTGATTGCCGCATCGGCACCCCAGGAACGGGAGCCGATGCCGCCATCCAAAATTTGAGCCATCATCGAGGACAAACACTACTGGCATCGATCAGCACCCCGAGCACAGGAGCCGACATCGCTACTCGAGTCCCTGACCTACGATGCGATCGAGTATAAATAACCACTAACTTGAATCTCTGCCCACACTGAGACCAAGTATAAATCGTTTCGCGCCCAAGTCCCAGGACTTGAGGACAGCCCACCAGCCAACCTAATGCGATGCAAACCTCTCACATGGCTCCGGGTGTTGGTCGAATCTTGGCGCAACATTGAGACCGACCATAAATCATTTCCTCCCTTAAGCCTCAGGGCTCATGATCAGCCCATGGCCACTATCAGACCTTACAGGCTGATGATTAGGGCTTCCTCCAACGATTAAACGATGCCTGCGCTCATAACTCGAATGAATAATAGGAAAGCCTCCCATCGGATGAATCACGACGTCCAACGCCTTCACTCACTACTTGGGACAAACTCCGAGCAGCCCAAAACAGAAGGCGACTGGCTGGTTCATGGTATTTTATGGGATTTCTGAACTGAGGGAGACCTCCCAAATGCACTACCAGCGCTCGATCTCCACACAACTGGAAATGACCCATAGTGAGATCTATGATTGCATTTCTTTTGGTGTAACAATAAGTACGCTTATGCAAGTACAAGACGCTGGAAAACATGAGAAGAACATTCGAACACGTAACATAAAATGCGATATTTTACTAATTCATATTTCATTTCACAGACACATACTAAACAAATTGCGTGTCTAACATATTTTCTTTCTAATGGCAGGGTGTACATGAGAAGCACACCATGCCATTAAAAATCAAAAGCGAGGGTTATATTCGCATATACTATCGGCCTACATAACCAACATAGCGGTAACATCTACTACGGTTAGTGACACTAACCATGCCTTTTCTTCTTGTGCTTCTTCTTTTTTGCAGATTCGGCACTAGACGGCTCCCCACCGGTACTAGGCCTCTTCTTCCCAGACCCGCACCCTCCTCTGCCCTTTGGAAGAGTCACCGACTCATGAGAGACTGGGAGATGCCTTCCGCCTTCCCCATCACCGCTTGAAATTTCTGTGATCTCGGTAGGGATAGTGAACTGCAATGGTTTGGCAGCAACAAGGGTTAAAACAGCATCACCCTTCCTAGGGATTTCCGTAGCCTCCTGCTTCGATTTCTTCTTGGCCGCCTTTCTCTCAGCTAATTTTTGGGACTTAAGCTTCGAGGCATCATCAAATTTCAGCTTCTTAAGGGTTTCGATTGCGCTCTACTGGACTTTGTCGTCCTCCTTCTTCTTCTGGGCTTCATCGACAACCCTCTTCTTCTCCTCTTCGTCGTCCTCCTTCTTCTTCTGGGCCTCATCATCATCCATCTTCTTCATTACTTCATTGTCAGCCTTCCTCTTCTCAGCTATAGCGGTGGATCTCTCCTCAGCATCCCGTCTGGCCTTCATTAGGTACTCATGCCTAACAGCATCGTCCGGCCTGCTCTTCTCTTCCATCTCTTTGCACATAGCCATTGTAACATGCCACATTTTTAACTTAAGATAATAAAATAAGAATAACTTTATTAAATATTCAGAACTAAGTAAAACGGACTGCGCCATTGCGTCCATCTTGAAATTCTGGCCAAAATAGACACCTGGTTTGCGTAAATCGAACATCGTATAAAGAAATTATTAAGGTTTGAAGTTTGTATACGCACAAGAAATTATATGCATATATATAGGGTCCAGAAAATCAAATTTTCAGTTCAAATTTCAAAAATCGCGAATTTTGGGGTGAGCGGGAAGATTCCCGCCATGGGAGTGGACCCCATCAAGGGGGGTCGACCCCATCAAGGAGGGTCGACCCCTATTAGATCCGAGGCAGAATTCTTATTTCTGAACATAGGCACCTTTCTCAACCAAATTCGTCGATTCTAGGCTATAAATAGGACCCTAGACCCATTGTTTTATTCATCTAATTCAATGGCGATGACGAAGTGCTGCTCCAACGTAATTTATTCTAGCCTTTTCTTCTTTATCCATCAAAAGCTAGACTTATTCAGAAATCTGTTATTTGACCTCTGCAATTATTCTTCTAATTCTTAGATCTAATCAAAGTATGGTAATTCCTAGATCTGGTCTATTTTTAATTCCCTTCTCGTTTCTTCCCTTTCTGTTTAAGTAAAAAGATTATAAATGCATGGTTGTTAGGTTCTGAATCCAATTAAGGGAAAACCGTGGAGGGATAGATCTGGACCAAATCCAAGATTTGGAAAGCTTATGAGGTGAGTGGGTTTAAGTAATAACCTTTACATAATAATATGTTATCATTTAGCATTCCCCTTATTATTAATTGTGAAATTGCCAGATTAATTATAAATTATTGTTATAACAAGTTAAGATGTTAATATGAATAATTCATACGTTGAATCAGTTAAAGTGTTGGAATGAATACATGTTGAATAGACTTGATAGAATATGGGCAATGACTACTGTTGTTATAATTATATGATTCACTTGTGACATATTATTGAGTAAACTACATGTTTAACTTGTTGGATTTGAATAATTACCTGATTGAATGTTTACATGTCAAAATAGAATTAAACACATGTTAAAAAGGACATGCAACAAAATATAGGCATAATTTGGCGACATGTAAATTGGATTATAGTAAACATGTGAAAAATGAAAATATTCCTGAAATTCACATGAATAGGAATAATTGTTAAAGAATGATCATGCCTAGATTCACAATAATTTGACACTGTAACGCTCTTAGACACGAGGTTAGATTGCACTTGTGATAGAAGTCTGCCCGGAACCGCCCGACATATCCATCATTCACAAGTGGTAAATCTAATATGAGGGTTCTAAGTGCATAATTAAACATGTAATGGTGCTAAGACACAAGGTTAGCGGCCAACTTGTGGTAGAAGTCTACCCGGACCTGCCCGGCAAATCCAGCGTCCACAAGTGTAGGCTTAATGTGAGAAGTCTAGTGCATATATATATAACAAGATATGAATAAATGGAAATGATGGTAATTAGATGTCTAACTTAGAAAATAAGAAAGGAAGGGATGTAATGGACTGAGTTAGTGCGATGCGAAGGAAAAGTGATGTATTTCCCTAAATGACATATTACTGAGAATGTGGTTGCAAGTAAGCCATAGTAAATAAAGTAAGAAAAAGGAAAGAAATTGCTTGCCACCACAAATTTAGATGGGAATACGTTACGAAAATAAATCACTGATTCCTTCTATAAATCAAACTGATAAGGTGCATGAAGTGTTCTCCTTAATAAAATAAGGAACATATATTACGGTGAATGAAGAATACTGGATTACAACAGTAAATGGTTTAAATGGGGAATGATAATATCCTATTATAAATAAATAACATTAATGAAAATGTTGTATAATAGGTAGACTTGTCATAGGGACAAGTGAAGATTATAACTTAGGTTATAATAAAGTTGTAAGGAAATGGGATAACTGGTGAAATGAGATAAGGGATACTTAATTGTAAATTAAGTAATCAGTAAATGGGAAAGCTGGAAACCAGTTGAGAAAAGGGGGAAAATATATGAAATATAAGAAGTTGTACTTAATTATAAATTAAGTAATCTATAAATTAAGAAGTTTGAAAACCGCTGATAAGAATAACATGTTTGGACTTGTCCTAGGGACAAGAGGAAATTATAACATAAGGTTATAATAAATGGGTGGAGAAACTTATTAATGGGCCTTCATTAAGAGAACTAAGTTAATAAATAAACAACGATAAGTTGTAGTAATGATGTAAAATGGGATTATGATTAAATGAGAAAGGATGAGGAAAACTTATAAAATGAAATAAGTTATATTTAATCATAGATGGTATGTGACATGTTAATTAGAAAACATGTGAATTAAGGTATACTTAATAACATATTAAGAAGAACATGTTATTGTAACCTTGAAATCAAACAAGAATATAAAGGGGATTGTGGATTACAGACCTTGGACCACAATCGAGGGAATAACATGTTGTGGGCTTATTAATAAACTTAAATGGGTTAAGTAATATAACTGAAATTAATAAGCAAGAGGAACTTGGTAACTTGACTAGGAATTCAATGTGAATGGGAAAAACCAAGTTAAATGGAAACCTGATGAGGTAAGGCAAGCGCATAAAAGAATGTTTAGACATAGGGTCTAACAACATATTAAAGTGGGGTGCTTGGACTAGTCCGCACGTTTGAGTGTGAATAAACCAACGGGGCAAATCATCATGTGGTTATAAGGCACGAGGGGAGCGCACATTTATTTGATTATTCTGTCGGCTCCAAAGGACTGGGAGGGGAAGCACGCGACTTCCCGAGATACATAAGGTGCTCCTAGTAGCCCTCTGTGTGGTGACAAATGTTTAGGCTGTGCTCGCAGAGGTTGGGTCTGCGCGTAACTACTAGGTGACTAGGCCTTGACTACAAGTGTAGCTTTGTAGTCAGAATGTTGTGACGCGGTGACACTAGGGTGGTTCGGCAATTGCGTCAACGGGGAGGTGAAGGGTCACGACCAATAAGGATAGTAGATCGTCGGATACCCGTCATCGACAGCCAATGGGATGCGAAGAGACTAGAGTCACCTTTCACTGTCGGGGTACGGTGGTTGAGGGAAGACGCCAAATGGATGTTTAGATTATTATTTTAGGGGCAATCGTTTAGCTCTTGTAGTCTTTACTAGTTGAGGGAGGGGCCAAGGTGGGGCCATAACCACCGTGAAAACAGACCCTAGGAATATCTGTAGAGGCTCCTAAAGACGAGCCTGTGAAGATATGGAAAAGCTCCTGACCGAGTTCTGTGTTTCTTGTATCGTCCTGCCATGGAACTCGAAGCACATTAGAGGATGTGCGATTGAGACATCGAGCCACAATTGAAGATACGTATGGTGGACAGTCTAGATACATGCATGTCGGTTCTGGGCGGTGTATCATAGACTTGAGGGCATTACTCCGGTATGAATTCTGATTCGAATAAGGGTGGCAGTCCGTACGTTTATGTGGCATAGTAATGACATATATATGTGGACCGTAATATTGTTATTCGTACGTCACTACGGCATAGGATGAGGGACTGCGTATATTTCGATAGTGTTATGGTGGATATCGTGCGAGTGGGGTACCATGGGGTGACCTTAATATTGGGGGTAGCTACATATATACTATATTAGGTTAATCTACTGGGAAGTAAATGAGTGCGACGTGTGTGCAAGCCTTGAGTGCTGTTAACCCAAGTAACCTAATAAATAAGAAAATATGATTGAACGGTATATGTAGTGTTATCCAAAGTGTATAATTTAAATCCAGTAACTAGAACTTGTGTTCTGACCCCCTTCTCATAACATACTCACATGTTAGATTTGTGGCAGAGACATGATAGCTTTGGATACTGGTTGGGGAGTATTATTAATACGGTAAGGCTATATTTTGACTATATTATATTTTATCCATTCCGCTGTGAGATTTTTTATGAGCTCTGACATGTTTTATGTCTCTGTCTTTTCTGCAGGATACCAGAGAAAACCAATCCGAGTTTCCAAAGATTGGAATTCGAATTGTTACAGCCATCATCCGAACCTTCATGGAATCCGCCATGGCCTGCATCGAAGGCACATCGACATCCACTGGACCCATCGCTCGAGCACTCTGGCCATCTACCACCTCTCCTTCCTCTACAAAGCACTCCTGAATGCTAGACCCTGGCCTGATATCTGAAAAGTGTCCAACTGACCGTCGCCTTCTCCAAGCCACATTCCTTGCGGTCCTAGCCCAGATCCTATCATCTGTGGAATCACAGAGGCTAAGCCCGGTGTCACGGTAGATCCAGGGAGGGCTTCATAGTAAAAAACAAAACCTTTTAGTCCGCAAATTCGTTAATCACACCATCTTTGGGAATACATGGTAACGGGAATTTACCTCTAGTCAAGGACGGTTCATGAATGATGGGAAATGTGCTTGTCATAGCAGATAAAACGAATTCGGTTTCTCCCAGTCCTGGATATTCAGGATTATACTCAGTCGAGGCCTGAGCCAGAACTGCAAGATTACTAGTGGTGGCAGGTTCAGGGGCCAATGGCCGATAGGAGCTTGCCTCTGCAAATATCTCAGCTACCACCACACTCTCAGTAGGAATGGACTTCCTTTTTCTATGGCGAGCCTCGCCAGTCTCTCATTCTCAGCATCCTCCAGTAGCAACCTCCTCACTTCTTCCAACTTCTCACGCTCCTCATCATTCAAGAGATCAATCATCAGCTGGCGCTCATCCAAAGTTCCCACGTCGACATGACGTAAATAAGCCTCATAAGGCACCAACCTTTCCCAGGTCCGGGCCAGCTCTTGGGAATAACCCCCGACCCATAAGGGACCGCGAAACTTCAGAAATATGACATACATATTGCGGATATGTTCTTGTAACACCCCATATATTTAAGATAACAAAATAAGAATTACTTAATTAAATAATGAGAATTAAGTAAAAATGGACTGCACCATTGCGTCTGTCTCGGAATTCTGGTCAAGATAGACAGCTGGTTTGCGTAAAACGGACATCATATGAAGAAGTTATTAAGCTTAGAAGTTTGTATATGCACAAGTGAAATATATATATATATATACATACAAATTAAAATATAAAATAAAGAATAAAATACGGATTGCATGTAATAAATACATGCACTGAAAAAAAATGTAATGCATGCATTGAAAGAAAGAAAGGATTGGTTGCATGCAATGTAAATATGTTGCATTCACTGATTTGCAAACATAATGCATTAACATTAAAAGAAAAAGATTCATGCAATGGTTTAATTTAAGTATTGTAACTAACATGAAAACGAGAAGTAAGGAGAGAACAATAATTATCATTGTTCTAAGACTTATTAACGAAAGACTTCATAGCTCAGTTGGTTAAGGCATTGGATTTGTAACATGGAGGTTGGGGGTTTGAACCTCGGCGGCGGCATAGTTTTTATCTTTGTTTTAGAGAGGGCCAACTGAACATGCAAATATATGTACATATACAAATTCAAAATTTGAAAGGATAAGAACATACATATAAGGAAATAAAGAAAATATATGTATATATATGAGAATATATATATACATAAATATATGTATACAAAAGATAAAATTCAAGATAAGGCTACAATCAATGAAATATGGCAAGAATCAAATAAAGGTGCAACATCGTTTGAATTTTGAAAATAAAACAAAAATTATGCGTATATATATACACGTAAAATGGTCGGTCGAGGAATTGTATACATATAAGAATATTTCACGTGAATAAAACAGTTAAATAAATTCCATAAATTCAAAAGTTTGAAAATCAAATTTCTACGCCAAAACAATTCAAACATTCGAAATTCAAATTTCTGCGCCAAAACAGCTTGCGGGACCCAATGCTGACTCAGCACTGCGTGTACGATAATATTTGGCTAGATTCATCTGCGAACCTAGACTATTTTCTTAACTGGGTTCAATGCTGACTCAGCGTTGCGTGTACGATGAGGTCTTGAGCACCTATAAATAAGACCCTTGACCTAACCCTAAACATCATAATTCAGCAGCTACGCTGGAACTCTGCCATAGCTCCCTCTCTCTCTCTTCTCAAATCTATTCTGAAATTAAAATTTTAGCCTAGGAGGATTATGAATTCAGATCTGGAAGAGTGAATAAACGTTAATAAAAAGATTATTGAATCATAAAAGCAAGGTAAACCTCTAAGAACCAGTCTATTTAAATTAATTCTCTTCCCCTTCTCTTTTCATGAAATAATAAATCCCTGGTCGTTAGGTCGTGAATCAAATTAAAGGGAAAAGGAAAACCATGGATGATAGAATGGATCAGATCCAAATTTTGGGGAAGGCTTGAAGGTGAGTGGGTTTAAGCTATAGCCTTTAGATAATGTTATGATTATCGTTTAGCATTCCCCTTTTTAGTAAATTGTGAAATGGCCAGTTTAATTATAAATTGTTGTTGTAACGAATTAAAATGTTGATATGAATATGTCAGGAATTCCTATGTTGAATTGGCTAAGTTATTGAATATTTACATGTAGGAGAAAATAAACTTGTTCGGATATGAATAGCCAATTCAGTGATTGTAATTACATGCTTTACTTGGGACATATTATTGATTGAACGACATGTTAAAATAATTACCCAATTGATTGTTTACATGTCCTAGTAAAATTAAACATATATTGAAAATGACATGCGACAAAATATAGGCAAAAATTGGACGACATGTAAATTAGATTACTGTAAACTATATTACAGTAAAAAGGATAATATATCTAAAATTTTCATGTAATGAACATAACATATATTATGTTTTGATATTTTAATTTGGAAGTGCAATTTGATATGAACATAAGTGATTGAATGAAAATGAATATGCCTAGGATTACAATTAGAAATTGTAAATACACTTATGGCACGAGGTTAGGTTGCATTAGTGGCGGAAGTCTGCTCGGACCCGACCGGCATATCCAGCAGCCACTAATGTTGAACCTACTGTGAGAGGCCTAAGTGCAAGAATTAACAACATGTGCTAAGACACGAGGTTAAGTCAGCTTGTGGTAGAAGTCTGCCCGGACTCGCCTGGAAAATCCAGCGTCCACAAGTGTAGGCTTAATGTGAGAGGTCTAGTGCTTATATATATATATATAACACAAGATATGAATAAATGGCAAGGATGGTAATTAAATGTCTAACTCAGAAAATAAGAAAGGAAGGGATGTAATGAACTGAGTTAGCGTGATAAGAGGGAAAAGTGATGTATTTCCCTAAATGACTTATTTTTGAAAACGTTGTTGCAAGTAAGGTACAATAAATATAGAAAAGTAAAGAAATTACTTGCTACCACGGATTTAGATGAGAAAACGTTATGAAAATAAATCATTGATTTCTTCTATCAAACTAAAAAGGTGCATGAAGTGTTTTCCTTAATATAATAAGGAACATATATTACAGAGAATGAAGAATAATGGTTTACAATAGTAAATGGTTTAAAAGGGGAGTGATAATAACCTATTATAAATAAATAACATTAATGAAAATGTTGTATAATAGGTAGACTTGTCCTAGGGACAAGTGAATATTACATCTTAGGTTATAATAAACTAGTAAGGGAATTGGATAACTGGTGAATTAAGTTAAGTGACACTTAATTGTAAACTAAGTAATCCAGAAAAGGGGAAAACCTAAAACCAGTTAAGAAAACGGGGAAAAATATATTGTACTTAATTATAAATTAAGTAGTCCGGGAGTCTGAAATCCGTTGGTAAGAATAACATGTTTAGACTTGTCCTAGGGACAAGGGGAAATTATAACATAGGTTATAATAAATGGGTAGAGAATCTTATTAATGGGCCTTAGTTAATAGAATTAAGTTAATAAGTAAACAATGGTAAGTCGTATTGACGACGTAAAGTGGAATTATGATTAAATGAGAAAGGATGAGGAAAACTTATGAAATGAAATAAGTTATATTTAATCATAAATGGTAAGTGACATGTTAATTGAAAACACGTGAATTAGATATACTTAATTACATATTAATTAAAACATGTTATTGAAATCAAACAAGAATATAAAAGGGATTGTGAATCACAGACCTTGGGCCACAATCTAGAGAATAATATGTTGTAAGCTTATTAATAAACTTAAATGAATTAAGTTGTATGACTGAAATTAATAAGCAAGAGACACTTGGTAATTTGAATAAGAATTCTATATGAATTGGAATAACCAAGTTAACTGGAAACCTGGTGAGGTGAGACAAGCGCGTAAAAGAATGTTTAGACATAGGGTCTAACAACATGCTAAAGTAAGGCTCTTAGACCAGTCCATACGGTTGAGGGTGAATAACCCAACAGGGTAGATCATCGTGGTGTTATAAAGCACGAGGGGAGCACACATTCATATAATCGTTTTACGACTCCAAAGGACTGCAAGGGGAAGCACGCGGCTTCCGGGGACATAAGGTACTCTTGGTATTCCTCTGTGAGTGGCAGATGATCCGCCTGTACTCATAGAGGTTAGGTCTTTGTAGGTGAACCAATGAGTATGACTTGATTGCAATAATAAGGGGCAATCAAAAGACTAAGATAGACCAGCGTGATTCGGCGAGACCAGTTAGTGCCCTGTGATAGCAACTCGTCGTCTACCTACCATCTTCGGTCGGTACGTAATGCGGAAAGCCGGAGAACTCCAAAAGACCATATACTTTGCTATCTAGTTATGAGTGAGGTTGGCCAATAGGTTTGAAGGGCATAGGGGGTCGTGGTTAAGTTCTCATTCTTGATATTCTTGGGTGTCTTTCATTAGTTGAGGGAGGGGTCTAGTGGGACCAAAGCCACTGTAAAATCAGACCTTAGCATCTGCAATCGGCAGATATCTAAAAGCTCCCGATCGAGTTCTGTGTTTCTTGATTAGCCCTGCCACGGGACTCGGGCACACATATAGAGAACATGTGCAATAGACATCGAGAACGATTGACGATACGTACGTGGGAAAGTCTAGGTACACTCATGTCGCTTTGGGTGGTGTACCATAAGATTAGAGGGCATTATTCGAGGATGGAACCTAATTCGATCGAATGGTTCAAAGATGGTAGTCCGAACGTTTACGTAATGTAGAAGTAGTGGTTCTTTGCAGACGTAGCGTTGACATATATACAGAAATCCGTACGACATTCGGGCGTAGGATTAGGGACTGTTATATTCCTGCGATGATACAGTGGAGATCGTGCGAGTGGGGCACCATGGGGTGTATCTCAATATTGAGAGATAGCTACATATACTGTATTGGGTAATTCACTGGGAAGTAAATGGGTACGACGTGTGTGTAAGCCTTGAGTGCTCTTAACCCAAGTAACTTAATAAATAAGAAAATATGATTGAACGGTATATGTAACATTATTCAAAGTGTATAGTTTAAATCCAGTCACTAGAACTTGTATTCTGACCCCCTCCTCATAACACACTCGCAGGTTAGATTGTGGCAGATACATGATAGCTTTAGATACTGGTTAGGCAGTATTAATAATACGCTAAGGCTATGTTTTGATTATACTATATTTTATCCTTTTCGCTGTGAGATATTTTTCTGAGCTCTGACATGTTTTATGTCTCTGTCTTTTCTACAGGATACCAGAGCAAACCAATCCGAGTTTCGATAGATTCGAATTTAGAAAAAAATTCGGTCTATCGAAATTGGGGTTGTTATATCTGTTATCAGAGCTTAGGTTTAGGATTCCTATATAGATAGTGAGTGAATGCATTTGTATTTTCAAAAATATAAATATATTATATATAAACCTAGATCCATAAAGGAGCCCACTAAATGGAAAGAGTTGGGATATTAGTTTTGTACACTAAAAGAATGAATATGGAAACTTGAGACCCTTAGGTAAGTTGGGTGGAAAGTGTACAAAATGGTTGGTATAAAAGGAGGATGTATCCCTTATGTTAGTAACTGAAATATGAAGTATTTCAGAATAGTGGGTTTGGTAGTGAAACCTTATAAATTAGATAAAGATTAAAAAGTGGAAAATGGATTAGGGATATATATAGTCGAGAGAATTGAATTCGTGGGAGTGACTAGGAAAGCTTAGGTAAGTTGGAAGCCCACTATGAGTCTAACCCATTTGTTAAACTTTTAAGAACTTGAAATTGTAAAGGTTTTGGCGAAAGGGTTTATGGTGTTTTCAAGTTTTAATCTTAAATGTATTTTTGATGTTTGAAAAGAGTGTATATTGGGTCTTAATGTAAAGTGGGGTATATTTTGTAAAACAATGATTTCTTGTTCTTTCTTGAAAAGGTGTATATTATAGAGCATGTACAGCTCGCTAGTTTTCATATTATAGTATATGAAAAGGTTGAAAAGAAAAGGTAGCATTTTGTAAAGAAAGTTTTGAAAGTCTCTATTCTTTTGAAAATTATTTTTGATAAATTGTTTAAAAGAGAATTTTGTTGGGTGGACAAAATAAGTTGTAGAAAATGAGAATAGAGTGGATGTTGGCACCTTGTAGTAGGAGACTGAACTGACCTTATAAGTAAGAACAAGTCATAAACCCGATTAAGGAAAATAGTTGTCCGTATCTACTCCAGTTTTGCGATTTGAAAAAATATTTGCAAGATAAGACGAAAAAGAAAAGCTACAACAAAGAAAATTTTCTTATGTGGGATGTGCTTGGATAGGAAAATAGGAAATCTTTATACATTGTTTCATAAAATCCAAGTACGGTTGGAAAAAGGCATATAAAAGAAAAACGGAAGTGTGAAATTTCCGTTTTCCACCTTTTTGTAACATAAGAAATCGAATTTAGAAAATTAATTTTTTCTCAAATTCGAAAAATAAAGTTAGTTGGTAGGATTATGGATGCAACAATTGGATGAACTATGCTCTTACTCAGTAAGAGTGTGGGAAAATTTGGATGAAAAAGCATTTTGATTTTCAAAATATTGCATTCATGTAGAACTGCCAGTATATCTAGGATGTGAGCATCAAATTTTAAAAAGGATTTTTGAGAAATTAGCATACACATAGGAGGTACCGCTTAGGCATACATTATTATGTTGTATTTCAATTTGCACAAGTGCACAATGTTTGCTAAAATTGGATGCACACATGATGGATGTATATTATGCGAGGGGTTAATTGGATTTACCCTTATTAAATTTCGGGGACGAAATTTCCTAAGGGTGGGAGAATGTAACACCCCGTATTTTTAAGATAATAAAATAAGAATAACTTAATTAAATAATGAGAATTAAGTAAAACAGACAGCGCCATTGCGTCCGTCTCGGAATTCTGGTCAAGATAGACACCTGGTTTTCGTAAAACGGACATCATATGAAGAAATTATTAAGCCTAGAAGTTTATATACGCACAAGTGAAATATATATATATATATACACACACACACACATACAAACAAATTTAAATATAAAATAAAGAATAAAATAAGGATTACATGTAATAATTACATGCACTGAAAAAAATGTAATGCATGCACTGAAAGAAAGAAAGGATTGGTTGCATGCAATGTAAATAAGTTGCATGCACTGATTTGCAAACATAATGCATTAACATTAAAAGAAAAAAATTCATGCAATGGTTTCATTTAAGTATTGTAACTAACATGAAAAGGATAAGTAAGGAGAGAACAATAATTATCATTGTTCTAAGACTTATTAACGAAAGACTTCATAGCTCAGTTGGTTAAGGCATTGGATTTGTAACTTGGAGGTCGGGGGTTCAAACCCCGACGAGGACATAATTTTTATCTTTGTTTAGAGAGGGCCAACTGAACATGCAAATATATGTACGTATACAAATTCAAAATTGGCAAGAATTAAATAATGGTGCAACATCGTTTGAATTTTGAAAATAAAACGAAAATTGTGCATAAATATATTTATATACATGTAAAATGGTCGGTAGAGGAATTGTATACATATAAGAATATTTCATGTGAATAAAACAGTTAAATAAATTCTAGAAATTCAAAAGTTCGAAAATCAATTTTTTACGCCAAAACAATTCAAACATTCGAAATTCAAATTTCTGCGCCAAAACAACTTGCGGGACCCAATGCTGACTCAGCACTGCGTGTACAATAAGATTTGGCTAGATTCATCTGCGAACCTAGACTATTTTCTTAACTGGGTTCAATGCTGGCTCAACGCTGCGTGTACGATAAGGTCTTGAGCACATATAAATAAGACCCTAGACCAAACCCTAAACATCATAATTCAGTAGCTACGCTAGAGCTCTGCCATGGCTCCCTCTCTCTCTCTCTTCTCAAATCTATTCTGAAATTAAAATGTTAGCCTAGGAGGATTCATCTGATTGTTTGACGGCTCCAAAGGACTAGAAGGGGAAGCACGCGGCTTCTGGGGACGTAGGGTACTCTTGATATTCCTCTGTGAGTGGCAGATGATCCGCCTGTACTCACAGAGGTTAGGTCTGCGTAGGTGAACCAATGAGTATGCTTGATTGCAATAATAAGGGGCAATCAAAAGACTAAGATGGACTAGCATGATTCGGCGAGACCAGTTAGTGCCATGTGATAGCAACTCGTCGTCTAACTACCATCTTTAGTCAGTACGTAAAGCGGAAAGCCGGAGAACTCCAAAAGACCATATACTTTTCTATCTATTTATGGGTGAGGTTGGCCAATAGGTTTGAAGGGCATAGGGAGCCGGGGTTAAGTTCTCATTCTTGATATTCTTGGGTGCCTTTCATTAGTTGAGGGAGGGGTCTAGTGGGACCATAGCCACTGTAAAAGCAGACCTTAGCATCTGCAATCGGCAGATATCTTAAAGCTCCCGACCGAGTTCCGTGTTTCTTGATTAGCCCTGCCACGGGACTCGGGCGTACACATAGAGAACATGTGCAATAGACATCGAGAACGATTGACGATACGTACGTGGGAAAGTCTAGGTACACTCATGTCGCTCTGGGTGGTGTATCATAAGACTAGAGGGCATTATTCGAGGATGGAACCTAATTCGATCGAATGGTTCAAAGATGGCAGTCCGAGCGCTTACGTAATATAGAAGTAGTGGTTCTTTGCAGACATAGTGTTGACATATATACAGAAATCTGTACGACATTCGGGCGTAGGATTAGGGACTGCTATATTCCTGCGATGATACGGTGGAGACCATGCGAGTGGAGTACCATGGGGTGCATCTCAATATTGAGAGATAGCTACATATACTGTATTAGGTTAATTCAATGGAAAGTAAATGGGTACGACGTGTGTTTAAGCCTTGAGTGCTCTTAACCTAAGTAACCTAATAAATAAGAAAATATGATTGAATGGTATATGTAAGATTATCCAAAGTGTATAGTTTAAATCTAGTCACAGAACTTGTATTCTGACCCCCTCCTCATAACACACTCGCAGGTTAGATTGTGGCAGAGACATGATAGCTTTGGATACTGGTTAGGCAGTATTAATAATACGGTAAGGCTATGTTTTGATTACACTATATTTTATCCTTTCCACTGTGAGATATTTTTCTGAGCTCTGACATGTTTTATGTCTCTGTCTTTTCTGCAGGATACCAGAGCAAACGAATCCGAGTTTCGATAGATTGGAATTTTGAAAAAAATTCGGTCTGTCGAAATTGGGGTTGTTACAGTTCCACTAGGATACCGCCACCCGAAATTTGGTATCCTTAAGCTCCTCTCTTAAATATTCCACCTCTCTCAGGTGCTCAGCCTTTAATCCCTCCGCCACACTCAACACATCCCCGTTGCTAGGGTCGGCGTCCTCCTTCGCTCTCTTCATTGCATCAAGCTGCTTTCTTAACTCAACTACCTCCGCATTCTCTGCCCACAGCCTCTCATTCTCCGCCCTAAGAGCATTATTTTCATTCTGGAGCTGGGTTTCTCGTTCATGGTTCTTTTCCAGATTGGCGCATGCTTTCTCCAACTCGGCGTTCTCCCTTGTTAAGGCCATATTTTCAGTGGTTAGGGAGGCCACGGTGTCCTTGAAAGTTGAGTAGGCATGCTCTGCCTCCTTCTTCAATATCTCATATGCATACTTCATCTCTTCTGCTGCGGCAATGATAAGAGTTATCATTCAAAAGCATAAAGGCGAATGGGGAAATGTTTACAACACAAGGAGTAGACTTACCTATTTCCTTCTCCAAGTTACGAACGCTGGTCCATTCAAAATCAATAGTCAACCTCTGATTAATGAGCTCCAAGTTCTTCCTCCTGACCAGTTCCAAAAGATGGTAGGAGTAACTAGTGAGCTCGTTAGCCTGATGATACGCGTCCCTCACATGCATCCATATCTACTTGGAGGCCCTATCTGGAGGCGGACTGAGATAAGGAAGGAATATCAGTTCATCGAAGTAATACTGAGGGAAATTCTTCTTCAACAATGCCTTCCTTTCATCCACAGGAAGCACTCGCCTCTCAAGCTCCATTGGATCTTACCTCTTCTTTGTAGTTGCTCCCGTTGGCCTCGAATGGCAAAACGATGTTTCCTTCCCCTTAGTAGTTTGAATGGGGGCCAAAGGCGATGTGTGTGAAGGAGCCGTCGATGATAAGTGCCTTGAGCCTCCTAAGTCGAGTCAAGAATTTCCTACAGATACTCGGATTGGATGAAGAGAGGGAGTCGGAGATCTTCGAGGCTTATCTCGATGATGGCTCTCGCTGCTACGATCTTGTAGAGGTGAGGAGTCATAGTATAGGCTAGCCCCTCTCCCAAAGCTGTCCAAAAAGTTGTTCCTGTGATACCGGCGACTTCCGTGCCTATAATCTCTTCCTCCGCGTCTTCTTACCATGTCACCTTCCAAAAAAGCAAGGTCAAAGTTAGATGCTTCGAGCACATGGACAATCTCTGTGTTCTGCAATGCTTATGAGTCTATGTTCTTATTTTTCTCTCGACATACTAGATGATGGTCCGCACGAAGGAGTGAACCCCTCTGCAGCTAAAGCTAGCTCCTCTATACTTGTCGTGCCCGACCATAAAGACAAGTCTAGAGCAAGTTTATTGAGGCCATCAAACTGGTCCTCATTGATATACACGTAAATGTGTATATTTTATCTGCTTATTTATCTTATTTTTACTTTAAAATAATTGATATTGTGTATTTATAGCTGTGTTTTCAGATTGTTTATAAAAAGCATGGTTTAAAGCATGAAGAATTTTCTTAAAAAGAGTGAAGTTTGAAATTACTGAAGCTTAAAGGGTGTAAAGCTTGAAGAACGGTTGCAAATAGAGTTCAGTTAGGAAGATTTGGCTCAATGATTACTCATGCTGAATTCACATTGGCTCACTTGTAAGGCCTCTTACTCATTCTACGCTCACATTAGCTCATTTGCAAGGCAACTCACTCTACAGCTGCGTTTACACTAGCTTATGTGTTATTTGGGCTAAATATTTAGTCCCACATTGTGTAATTAGCCAAGTAGTCTTTGTCATATTAGCTATAAATACATTGTATCTCATTCATGTGAAATTACGCTGGGTTTTATTATGTAATCCTTCTCTTAGAATAAAATCATTTTGCTTCCTTTCTCTTTACTTTTTATTGTGTTTTATCTTTTTTGTTTATATTCTGTTTCTCTTCTTCTTTAGCTATGTTTAGCTAATCTCCTTTAATTAGGGGGTGATGACGCTGGATTAGATTCAATATGAATCACATAGCTAAAGAGATTAGAACTTCATGTATATAGATCTAGATCTGAACCAAGGGTTAGATCTGAACCTTCATACTCTGTGTCGTTTAAGAGTTATGCTCCTTCACAAGGTATATTCGAGTTCGATCTAATGTTTATCAGATTTAGATGTAATATTTATGGTTTTAGACATAAAATAGTGAATCTGTCCTGATGGCCTATAGTTGTTTAAGAGCTTAGCTCTTGCATAGGCTATACTTGTCGTTATTCACATATTTGTTTCTAGAAACCTAATAAGCGTTGATTCATGTTTGTGAAAGAAACATGAATTAGATCTGATTAATCTATTTGGTTATTAATTCATGTTAATTTAATCTTTGTCATTGCTCCTAATTGCTTTCTTTAATCATATAAAACTCTCTTTTATTTGATTTCTATTATTTTCTGTTTTTTCAACCAATCAAAATTCTGGAATAACTTGATTGGATTTATTAGTTTAAATATTTTTGGTCCTAGAGTTCGACACACTCTGCAATAATCCTTGTTGTTTAGGAAAGCCAAACGGATTTTATAGTTGTTTTTAATTGTTTAATTTGTTCGCAAACAAATTTTGGTGCTGTTGCCGGGGATCAAAATAATTTTTATTAGTAGATCCTTAGGGTTATATTTTTATTTTTTCACATAAAAAAGCACAAAAATATTTTTATTTTCTAACTTTTTGTTTGTTTTCTTTCATATATAAAAAAAAATCTTGCCTAGATGATTAGGTATTTTTCGTTGATACCATAATCTTCCAAACAAGAGAAAAATATACTGCCATTTTTTTCCAATTTCTTTTCCTTCTACAATTTCTATTTCTTTCTATTTTTCAATTTCTTTCCCATCACATCTTCTTTCCTCTTTTCAACATTTCCATATAAAAAAAACAATAAAAAAACAACTTTTCTTTGCATTCCTATTTTGTGCATTTTTTAATTTTTCCTTTTGTTTTGTGATATACATAGAAAAAATTTATAGATTGGTTGATTAGGCATTAATACGTTGGTACGTAATCTTCTAAAAAAACTTTCCACTTTTTTCTAATTTATTTCTTTTTAACTTTTTTTCTAATATCTCAATCTTCTTTTCCTTCCTTTTCTTTTTACAAAAAAATAAAATAAAAATCCCATTACAATCTTCTTTTCCTCCTAAGTTCTCTGATCGATTTCCTTTTTTGCAAACTTTTCTGCATCTTCTTCAGTGCCTGGTGCCGATCAATCACCCTTCATCATACTCCAACAAACCCTTACTGCCAATCACCAACTTTTATAAAATGCAACTTACATCATCACCCCTTCGAAATTCGGCTTCTGTTTCAAGTTCCTCAACCCAAGGTATTCACTTCGCAGCACCCTTCTTCACTTCACAATCGATCCACGCAATTACAAGTCAAAGCCTCAAACTAGATATCCGAAATCACAAATCCGTAGAAAGCCATCACAGCAACCTTCTGATCTCCATCGCACCTTCCTTCTAATCTCACAAACCGACAATTGTACACCATCCATAAACCACCAAAGCCACTCCTCAATCTCAAAATTCTGTAAAAAAAAATTCTGTAAACAGACAGCCACCATGAATCTCTCGCCCATCTCATACTCCACTGCTCAAACTCGCAAACACCCCAAACACTGATCAAGCCAAACACCAAGAACTCCTCTGCACAACCCCTTATCACGCAAAACCTCTACAAGTCATCCTCTACAAACATCTACACCGGTCCAACAATCAACTGTTGAAATTCACTACAGCTAACATACCCCTTCACCATTGCTCAACAACATTAGTTTCTTTCATTCTACCCCTTTGACAGCACAAACAAATACCATAAAACCATACTCCAAAATTTCAACGTCAGCAACCTCTTCACCAACTGTCCCATTGCCAAACCATCAACACCGACCAACATTCAATACTCATCATAGACCAACAACAACTTCTCAACACAAATTCCGCAACAAACCATCATCATGCTCTCATATTTTCATACACCGAGGCCAAACCAGCCCCTAGCTTAAATCTACATCCTCATCCACAACCCCTCTGCCACATGTGAAAGCCAAAATCCCATCAGCATACACCCCTCCTTCACATACTTTCACAACCCTCTTTCCCAAATCAACACCCCATGTTTACAACCACAAAATCGCAGCGTCCTACCCCAACAAGCTCCTTCAGACATATACGATACCGTGAAACCAATTCAAACCCATCTGAAAACCCTAGGAACCCGAATCGCCCCCCCCCCCCCCAAATAGCCACAGATCCAAATTCGCTCTTCATCAAGCCGATCTGAAAATACACAATACCCAATTCGCATAAATTAAGTCGGGACTTTTCGTATTTTCGAAGATAAAAAAAGATGCAAGACTTTTTGGTTTGGTTCATTGCAATTTTGACTTTTTTATTTTTTATTTTTTATGTGAATTTAACTGAATGCCTGGATTTGGGAAAACCAAGGTTTTATAATTATAGAAAGAGGGGTGACTTGTAAGATTTGTGGCAAGTTGATTAGCTTTTGAGTGGGTCTTTCTACCTGAGTCCGAAGGTTGTTCGTAAAATTTAGTATTCGATCGCGGACATGGACGCATTAGTTTGGTGAGGGCGTTTTGTTTTTGGTTAGTTACCCTTTTTTAGGTAGTCTAGTTTTTTTTAATTTAAGTTATGTTATTCATTTTTTTGTTTAGTTTTTTTATTTTTTTTGTTCTGATAGGTCCTAATTAGTTGTCATTTTGCATTTTTTTTATTTCATTCATTTTGTTTGCTTTCATCACACACAAAAAAAGTGTGGCCAGAGTTATTACTATTACTATTTTTGTAGAGCCTAGTTTATTTTTTTATTTTGTGTCTCTAGTTTATTTTTATTATTTTTTTCTTTTCTTACTTTGTTTGTCTTTATTAAATTCCTCTTCCCTTTTATTAATAAAACAAAGGAATCAATCAAAAAAAACAACAACAACAATAAGACAAGAATAGAGTCCAAACAAGAACTCAAAGATTTTGAAAGTCAATGCAATTTGGAATTAGCAGAAATTGAATTGCTGGAGCGGTTGCACACCAAGTGGGGTGTGAACGCGCTAGCACTACTCTGTTGCACTGGACGGACTGCCAATCTAGGTGATAATTTTCTAAATTCTACAGGGACTGCTGCTGCTTGAAAAATATAGAAATTGCTTGTAAAAATCTTCTATGGGGGTCGCGGCTTGCTTGTAAAAAAATTATTTTTGCAATTTATTATTCTGTGATTGATTATTTTGCCTGTTGATTTGTGGTTTAAAATTTTAAAACGAACGTAGGATTAACTGAAAAGTTTGATTTTAAAATTGAATCGAGAATTCCCTAAAGCTCGTGGACAAGATATATGTTAAATTGACAATTATGGTTGATACTCTCAAGGTGTCTAAGGAATGGTAGAGTCTAAAACTCAAACAGGTTCTTAAACCTTCAGTCGTGTTTCTATGGTGATTCGTGGCACACTGATAATCCCCGTCTGAACCTAGCCTGGACTTATATTCATATAATCCGAAGTTGTTAATTTTAACGTATTTTTTTAAGAGCTTCTTTTGAGCCACAAGTTTCGCAACTTATTTTTCGATAAATAACTCTCTTTTTCTAGTACATGCGAGCTTGCCCCATGTACAGCCAAAATTGTAATTCTTTTCAAAATTTAAATCATTTTGGTTTCAATTCAAATCAGAATGAATTTCAAGCTGAAAACTTTTCGAATAATATTCACCAATCTCATTAGACGGTTGCTCCCCAATATGAAAACTGCCATTCTACGATTAAGGAGAATTTATCTAAGGTGAGTCGACTATTAGCGCAAATGGATAAGCAAAGTCTGAATTTCAAAACAATTTCAACACGGGTTTCAATGAATTTTTTGAACACCAAAATGATTTTCATAATACAATGGTTACTGAATATGAAAATTTTGTTGCGAACAAGCTAATTTTTTGGCCATGTTGGTTGTGGAAAATAAATAATGGACGACTTCTAAGAGATGAGGTTGATGAATTTTTAAGGTCAACCAGTGAGGAACACATAGAAACGATGAATCTGAAAAACAACATTTTGAAGACTGTTGTGTCTACCGATTAAATTGAAGAGAGCCTGAGTGAAATTGATCAATTAATTCATAACATTTGGAATTGTCGCGAGGACATCAAGGAATGGGCGCGAATTTTAGATGAAAAACAAGATTCTGAAAATAAATATATCGGAAACATGTGTAACATTGAACAACTGGCTCAACACACTATTGAACTTTGGAAAAATCTAGAGAAGTTATTACTTGAGGGAATTAACGATGTTGATTAATTTGAGGATTTAATGAAATTTGGCTTGACTTACATCGAAGATCTAGCTCAAAGAATAACAGACAGCAAACAAAGTTGCACTAGGATAGTTTATCACATTTCTCTTCTTCAAACTGAAGTTACGGACTTGTACAATAACTATAAATCCTAATCTGGTGACAAACAACTTTCTGCCAATGCTTATTTTGAAACAAATAATCAGCCAGTAACTTCGTCACAACATTACATAACGATTATTGATGATTCTGACGATATGACTATTGATGAAAATGAAATTTTTGAAAAATCTCTTATGCAAATCACTGATTTCTGTGAAACTGAAATTCAAACTAAAACTGATGCTTCTGCTGAAAATTCAACTCTTGCTGAAATCGAAAATTTTCAACTAACAACTTTCAAAATTGAAGAAAATCTTAATGAAGTTGTTGAAATCTCTGTAATTGATTTGAATTCAAATTCTCTTGAAAACGAAGACGTCAATCTCCAATTTGTCTTCCTCTCTTAGATTCTGAAAATTTCGAAAATTTAGCAACTTTAGATTGTTAGCTAGAAAGAAATAATGAAGTTGGTAATTATATAGGTGAGGACAACTTTGATGAGTGAAAACTTCTTGAACTGATTGACGATAATGTTGTTGGGTATGAAATTGAAAATAAAACATTTTAAAATTTTGAAATTCTTGAGGGTGAAAACAACGAAACTACTGAATGTGATCTTAAACACAATGACATTTTTTCTAAAACTGTTGAAACTCCTTGCGACTTGATCGTTTCAACTGAAGCTCACTGTGATCACTTGTTTTTTCATTGATAAATTTCTGCACCATATGAACTCTTTTTGGAATAACGTGGTTTTTGAGAAAACACGATTTCGAAATTTACTGAAAATTCATTTGTTCGGTTTTGACTTTAGGTTTACGAATGAAGCTTTAGTTAACAAAATTTCAAATATCAAAGCAAAACCATACAATATTTTTCAAAACAAGCATGGGGGTGAAAATGATGCACATGTCTCTCAATTTATACATCATCTGAACAAATAAATTTTGTTTTTGAAACTTTTATTGAACCCCAACTTGATGACCTTGATGTAGTTGCTATAGAAATTCAATTTGATTTTAGGATCAATTGTAAGCTCAAAATTTTAAAATTAGCAACCCAAACTTTTGAAAAAACAAAATTTGTTTTTCCAAATCTGAAACGTGATAAAAAATTCTTTATGATTTGGATTTTTGTGATGAAATCATGTCTCATAATCTTAATGAGTCTGATCCATTGGTCCATTGAGGATTGGTTCATATATTCGATGACAGCTTATATTTTGCACTTGTACCCGATAAGTCGTGCTGACCCTCTTATTTTTTTTCCTTTTACTAAGATATGTCTAACTAACGACTGTGAGGGCACAGTCGTACTCAAGTGTGGGGGGGGGGTTTACATTACATCAACAATCAAATTTTATGAACTAGGTCATTCACTGAACAAGGACTAACTTAAAATTCATAAATAACACCTTGGTTCTTGTTTGATAAGTTGAATTGTTGGGTGATGGGAATGAACATTATTTATTCATTGAGTCGTAATGTGTCTTTTTTAAGATGCTAGCTTGAGACTGTGCAGACGTTAGTCATGTTCTGGAGTAAGCATGTCAACCCTTGTTATACATGTTAGAATGTGCAAGTTAAAATAATCACCAAAAAAATCAAATAAACAATGATTTTGCACCTACATTTGTTGGATTTTCTGAGTTTGTTTTCGTGCATAATATTTTTTCTCACTCAAATTTTCAAAATTGTAAGTTCTAAAATCCATTTGGCCCAATTAAGGAGAAATGACTCATTGTAGCATTCTTCTTCGATACCCCACATTATTCTAACCCAAGTTTTAGTCGAATTACATCTATGTTTCAACAAGTTTTTCTTATATTGGTATACTTAAGAACCTTGTACTGATTTATTTTCAAAGGTTCAAAAATGTCACTTTTATACCAATATCACAGTACCCACTTCGTACTTGTTTTAAGGTAGGTTAACCATATACCACATCTTAATTTATATGAGTTGTCTATCTTACGAAACTTTGCTTATCATTCCTTTCAACTTTTTATATAATATCAATCCAGACTTGTGTGTTGAATTGGGGTTATAGATGTAAAGTAATTAGGGCACAAAACTTTCCTTTAATGAAGTGTTGGTTATGATTCGCGTAGTAAAGGAGGAATCAAATGAAATAATGTACGGTATCATTTCATTCCATCTCCACTCATCATTCATCATGCAAAAAAAAATTTGCAATAAAGAGAAAATCTCTTAGAATAAAATAGTGTTCCATCAATTTTGACTATAAAGCATTCATTTCCATTCCATCCACATCCATCATACTGTACTTAGAAGCGAGGATTGTAGTTGAGGAGATGAAATGTGACGACCGACCATAACCCCCGTACCAAACAAGAGGAATAATGCGCTGAAAAGGCGTGTCCGGCTGCTATGGACGATCATCATAGTAAGTGAACACATCGAAACCTGTCGTAGAACTCACAGCGCAAGGATAAAATATAATAGAACATATACAACAGGTGATAGTAATGAGGTATCATATAACAAACTTTTGAAACTCTTTCAACATCCAGAAAGATTATCCAACTGATATCCAAGTTTGTACATAAGGCCTCACTACAACTCTCAAGCAACTCAAACAGCGGAAACAGAAATACTAGATAGTAATAAAACTGGTACGCCAGCCTCCTGCTCGTCATCGCTCAGCTTCCTCGTATCACTAAGCTCCATTACCTGTAACCTGCTACTTAGTCTGCCCATCCACAACCGGATGAACAACCCAAGGTAATAAGAGGAGACATAAAACCTTGAGTCAGACAATAGTCTTAGTGAGCGATAATACAGCTAACAAACTTCAGCAAGAAAGCATATGAGAATGGGTAAATGAACAACTTATCTACCCCCATCACCAGAGAAGAACTCAACCTTATCTTCCCCACATCGGACAGTGATAGCCTTTACACCAGAGAAGTAATCCTGCTTCGAAACCATCATTATCGTATGACGGCCAACCTTGCCATATGTCAAGGGCTAATGGTAACCCCAGTTCTAGCATGAACTCCATATGCCCAACCTTGGCAATGTCCAACCTTGACACTAGGCCTCTCCCCGAGACCCAGGGTACTCGACCTACAACCGGTCTTTTGGGCCTTTCAACGATACCCATTGTACCCCTGCTTTGAGCCTGCTAGAACTTACGACAATGATGACCTCTCGGCCTTCGCATCTCTAATCGTCCAACCTTGACGATATTTCATAGCTCAAGCAACCTTCTCGAGCAGCCATTATCCACCAACTCACGACCTTTGAGTTGTCACCGCATTCGTTGTTCCACCTTGATCAACGAACACACTCACCACTTCGAGCCTTCCTACTTGAACCACCTCGAAGTTACGTCATCACTAGAAGGGTCCGATCATAAATTTCCACTAGAAATGCCGACCAGACCCATTCTGGACCGACCAGACCTTTTCTGGTACTTCTGGACCGACCAGACCCCCTGGACCGACCAGACCTCCCTTTGCTCCTCTTGGACCGACCAGGACCCTCCTGAGCCGACCAGACTCCCTCCTCAGCCTTCTGGACTGATCAAACCGACCAGCTCCAAGACCCAGTCAAAACCGACCAGAATTGCTCCAGAACGACCACTCAAAACCGACCAGCATTGCTCCAGAACGACCAATCAAAACTGACCAGCATTGCTCCAGAACGACCAATCAAAACCGACCAGCATTGCTCCAGAACGACCAATCCAAACTGACCAGCATTGCTCCAGAACGACCAATCCAAACTGACCAGCATTGCTCCAGAACGACCAATCAAAACCGACCAGCATTGCTCCAGAACGACCAGTCAAAACCGACCCCGATGCCTCCATTCCAACCAACCAGCTCCCTGACTTGCTCCCCAAGCCATAATGTGACCGTCCACCTCAGTCCAGACCCTTCTGGACCGACCAGAGCCATCAGACCGCCTCGACCGACCTGACTAGCTCCAAAACCGACCAGAAACCTGCACAGCTCCAATTTGACTCCGATTTCGACCAAAACTTCACCAAACGACGAATCCGACGAAACCAGCTTATCCAATTCATCCAAACGCAACCACAAACATGTTATGCAACCAACAATATCACCAATCTAACAATTTCCATCAAAACACATAAATTTCCCAAAAAAACATGATAATTGAACATATGAACACGAATATAGATCTAACTTGCATAAACTCATGAAATAACATGAAACATACCATTTAAATTATCTAGATCAGATCCTAAAGTGATTCACATGTAAAATAAACTTAGCATGGTGTAGATCCAAGGAAAATAACATGGAAATGATGAAATTGACAACATAAGACCCATATACTTGCATGCATCCGTATGAGAGATGTAAATCACTCACCAATTCTTCAAATCGATGCAAAAACAATGAAATATGATTCCGATCAGCAAGCAACCTGCACAAAACCCTTAGATCCGATGAATTCGCCCTTGAAACGATGTAGATCTAGCCTCTTATGGTGTAGATCTTCGATTCCCCTCCTTGGATTTTGGAATTTTGATGGTGGAAAGATGTTAGAGGAAGAAGGAGATCAAAGCCTCCCCATAAGAGAATGGAAAATGCCAACCTTTCTCCATACCCCTTACCCCCTATTTATAGTCTCCACCCACCCTCTAATGGGCCTTCTCCAAATCAGCCCAATAGCCTTCCAAAACCTGAACAGCCAACTGAAAAACTTTAAAACAGCGATTTCTCCCAAACCGCTGAACCAAATCCTTAATGTAACCACTCTACGGAAAGGGAATCATCAATTCCTTTCCAATGGCACAGGTCTCACCCTCTGATTCGACCTGAGTCAAAAGTTATGCCCAGTACAAGACTGACAGGGGCAAAATGGTCACAAACAAAATCGGTAAAAACTATGGACATGTCACACATCCCCATAAGCAACATACCAAAAGATGAGAATGATCCAACCCTCAGGGAAAAAAATAAAAATATTTTACGATCTTCCGATACGTAAAATGCGGGCTGTTACATTCTCCCCTCCTTAAGAATTTCGCCCCCGAAATTCCAAGCAAACACAAGCAACCACAACAATTCCGCATGCCTATCATCCATGTGAAGCCAATTCTATCATCCAAACTAGCAACCATCAAGCCATGCATCCATAGCCTTATCCTAGCACGCGGAATTCTACCACACAACAACAAGATACAACGACACAACGAAGACACGATATCAAAGGGTCCTACCGATGAAGAGTTCTGGATGAGTCGCCCTCATGCTCTCTTCCGTCTCCCATGTACAATCGTCGCCATCTTCACTCCATTGTACCTTGACTAGCTTAACCTTCTTCCTCCTAAGCTGTTTCGTGTCATTCCCCACAACACGAAGTGGCTTACGAGGTTTCGCAACTGCGGCCTCTACTTCCAAGTCTTCATATTGTTCTGGAGATACCACCACATTCGAGTCATGCACAAACTTCCGTAGAAATGACACATGGAAAACATTATGCACACTCGACATCTTCTCGGGTAACTCTAATCTATATGCGAGCTTTCCTATTCGCTCGACTATCGGAAACGGTCCAACAAACCTAGGAGCCAACTTCCCTTTACTTCCGAATCGAACCATATGTTTCAATGGTGAAATCTTCAAGAAAACCATATCGCCTTCGTCGAATTCCAAATCCTTACGACGCTTATCGGCGTAACTTTTCTGACGATCTTGGGCCGCCTTCATTCGTTGTCGAACAATCTCGATACAATTTGAGGTTTCTCTAATCATCTCGGGCCCAAGTACCAACTTGTCTCCAGTTTCTAACCAACAAGCTGGAGAATTGCACGGCCTTCCATACAACGCCTCGTATGGTGCCATCCCAATACTCGACTGGTAGCTATTATTTACGCAAACTTAACCAGATGCAGATGGTCTTCCCATGATCCTCCGAAGTCTATCACACAAGCCCTCAGGAGATCTTCTAAAACTCGGTTGACTCTCTCGGTCCGACCATCAGTTTGGGGATGATATGCCGTACTTAAGCACAATTCGGTTCCCAAAGCTTCTTGCAAACTTTTCCAAAATCCACTCGTGAACAATGGATCCCGGTCACTTACTATACTCTTTGGGACACCATGGAATCGAACTATCCATTTCACATAAAGCTCAGCCAATTTTGATGCTGTCCTAGTTGCCTTGACAGGAATGAACCTTGCACTTTTGGTCAAACAATCCACAATGACCCAAATCCCTTCATTCCCTGCCCTAGTTCTAGGTAGTCCATCGATAAAATCCATCGATATCTGCTCCCACTTCCATGTAGGAACCTCTAATGGCTGAAGTAAACCACTCGGCTTCTTCTGTTCAGCTTTCACTAACTGACAGTTCATACACTTGGAAATGAATTTTCCAATATCTCTTTTCATCCCTTCCCAGTAGTAGACTCGCTTCATGTCCTGATACATTTTATTACCACCGGGATGAATCGTTAGCTTCGAGTGATGACATTCTCTTAGAACCTCATCCTTCAATCCGTCGATATCAGGAACAACTAACCATCCTTGCTTTCGAAGCCAACCTTCTCGATCGACCTCGAACTCTTTATCCTCCGGTTCCAGTTTCTGAATTAATTTGACAAGCTTCGCATCTTTCCTTTGGCTCTCGCCAATCCTTTCGATAAGAGTAGGTCTTATCGACAAGCTTGCCAACATTTCAGGTTCCAACTCACACCTTGGCCTGAAATCGAACCTTGCCAAGTACTCGAGGCCCTTCCATTCCGAAAACATCGCTCCCAAACTTGCGTGTCTTCGACTCAATGCATCTGCAACTGCATTGCCTTTGCCAGGAGTATAGGCTATACCAAAATCATACGATGCCAGAAACTCTAACCATCGTTGCTGCCGAAGATTCAAATCCTTTTGGGAGAAAAGATACTTCAACGACTTGTGATCCGTAAACAACTCGAATCGTACTCCCAACAGGTAATGTCTCCACATCTTCAGAGCAAACACAATCGCTGCCAACTCCAAATCATGAGTTGGATAGTTTCTCTCATGCGGCTTTAACTGTCGACTCGCGTAGGCCACAACTTTATCCTTATGCATGAGCACTGCTCCAAGTCCAGTACCACATGCATCAGTATACACCACCATCTCTTCATTCCCACTTGGAATGGTCAACACAGGTGCACTCGTCAATCTCTCCTTCAAGATTTCGAACGCTTGTTCACACTTTGCATCCCATGTGAACACTTGGTTCTTCTTCGTCAATCCTGTTGATGGTGCAGCTATCTTGGAGAAATCCTTGATAAACCTTCGGTAATAACCAGCCAACCCAAGGAAACTCCGAACATCCGTTGCATTCTTAGGTCTATCCCAGTCCTGGATTGCTGCAACTTTAGCAGGGTCAACCGCTATACCTTTTCCAGAAACAACATGACCTAAGAACCTCACTTCATCCTTCCAGAAGTGACACTTTGAGAACTTAGCCTTAAGCTGATGCTTTCGCAAAATCTCTAACACAACTCTCAAGTGCGTCTTATGTTCTTCCACATTACTAGAGTAAACCAATATATCATCCACGAACACAAGCACGAACTTATTCAACCGATCTCTGAACACTCTATTCATAAGATCCACGAAATACGCTGGTGCGTTAGTCAACCCGAATGGCATCACCAACCACTCGAAAAACCCGGACGGTGTCCTAAAAGCAGTCTTTGGCACACTATCCTTAGCCACTCTCAACTGGTGAAATCCCGTTGCCAAATCCATCTGAGAAAACACTTTGGCTTCGTGAAGCTGATCGAACAAGTCATCAATCCTTGGCAACAGATACTTGTTCTTCTTAGTCACCTTGTTCAGCTCACGACGGTCCACACACAACCTTAACGAGCCATCTGCTTTAGTTGCAAACACGACTGGTGCACCCCACTCAGAAACACTCCTCCGAATGAATCCTTTTCCCAAAAGGTCACGAACTTGCACTTCTAACTCTCGCTGTTCTCTAGGCGCCATCCGCTTAAGGGGCATAACAATTGGTCTAGCACCTTCGACCAAATCGATCCTAAACTCGATCTCACGATGCGGCGGCAACCCTTTGACCTCGTCAAAGACATCAACATACTCATTAGCGATCAGCACTGATGACAGGTCTTCCTGTGGAATCCCAAGCGAATATAGATAACTCACGAAGACCCCGTCTTCGCGCTTACATCTAATCAACACCTTTCGCCCTTCCACATCCCCGACCCACACCTCTAGCTTCTCGCAATTCACCCTTGCCGCATATCTCTTGAGCCAATCCATGCCCAAGATGATCCCATACCCAGCGAAGTTAAGAACAAAGCAATCACACATAAAAGAGCAACCATGACTCGATAACACTAAACCACGGCAAACCAATGCACAAACTGGACGAACCCCCAACTGGATTAGTCACGATCAATGGTCTATCACAAATCTCGGGTTCCAAACCCAAGCGACACACAAGCTCATTGCAGATGAATGTATGTGATGCTCCAGTATCAAACAAAACTCGAACTGAAACACCGTTAACGGAAAAAGTACCTTGCACCACAACACCCTTTCCCTTCTCCTCTTCCGGAGTCTCGAGTATAACAGAATTCCACCATTCCATGGCCCTGCTCTGCAGCTGCCTTGATGCAAGCTTTCTCTTCATTGCATCCTCAATACCCAAGTCTCCAAAGATTCGAACACATGAATCCATCCACCTCTGAACCTCTTCAGCTGGCTCAGTTTCCCCTGGATGGTTTCCCTCCTAGAGATGTAAAGTCCTTGCACATCTTTGCAAAATCTACCCTAGGAACTCGCACACCTACATCTACCGTAGCCGCCACTGGAGCGGGTACCCTTCGCATAATTGCTTCTGCCATGGCTTCAAACATGGCCGGGTAATCTGGTTCACCACCATTTCCCCCTCCAGTATTAGCTCCCCTAGCAGCGTGTCTTGATAGTCGTCTACTCATTCTAAATCTGCAATTTAGAATAATTAGCCACTTCCAAGAAAACTGCTAAAGAGATACAACCACTACTACTATATATACTAATATATATAGTAAACATCCAACTGAAATCTACAAATACGTCTCTCATACGTAATTACGTCTTTGAACTTTGGCCAAAATCGTTGACCAGAGCTCTGATACCAAATGTGACGACCGCCCATAACCCCCGTACCAAACAAGAGGAATAATGTGCTGAAAAGGCGTGCCCGGCTGCTATGGACGATCATCATAGTAAGTGAACACATCGAAACCTGTCGTAGAACTCACAGCGCAAGGATAAAATATAATAGAACATATACAACAGGTGATAGTAATGAGGTATCATATAGCAAACTTTTGAAACTCTTTCAACATCCAGAAAGATTATCCAACTGATATCCAAGTTTGTACATAAGGCCTCACTACAACTCTCAAGCAACTCAAACAGCGGAAACAGAAATACTAGATAGTAATAAAACTGGTACGCCAGCCTCCTGCTCGTCATCGCTCAGCTTCCTCGTATCACTAAGCTCCATTACCTGTAACCTGCTACTTAGTCTGCCCATCCACAACCGGATGAACAACCCAAGGTAATAAGAGGAGACATAAAACCTTGAGTCAGACAATAGTCTTAGTGAGCGATAATACAGCTAACAAACTTCAGCAAGAAAGCGTATGAGAATGGGTAAATGAACAACTTATCTACCCCCATCACCAGAGAAGAACTCAACCTTATCTTCCCCACATCGTACAGTGATAGCCTTTACACCAAGCATTTCAACCATTCATCCATAGAAACCAGAACATCCATTCAATCATAGAGAACACACATAGCATCCAGATTATATAAGTCTCACACAGACAACCCTAATCGAGTTTAACATTCCTCAAGTACCCTCGCCAGAGGCCTAAACCAATATGACTTAAGCACTCAAAGAACATCTCCCTCGACTTTGGATAATCTATGTGAGATAGTGCAAACAAAGCAACCAATAATCCATGACTGACTCTGGCTATCACCGCCAATCCTGCTTCGAAACCATCATTATCGTATGACGGCCAACCTTGCCATATGTCAAGGGCTAATGGTAACCCCAGTTCTAGCATGAACTCCATATGCCCAACCTTGGCAATGTCCAACCTTGACACTAGGCCTCTCCCCGAGACCTAGGGTACTCGACCTACAACCGGTCTTTTGGGCCTTTCATCGATACCCATTGTACCCCTGCTTTGAGCCTGCTAGAACTTACGACAATGATGACCTCTCGGCCTTCGCATCTCTAATCGTCCAACCTTGACGATGTTTCATAGCTCAAACAACCTTCTCGAGCAGCCATTATCCACCAACTCACGACCTTTGAGTTGTCACCGCATTCGTTGTTCCACCTTGATCAACGAACACACTCACCACTTCGATCCTTCCTACTTGAACCACCTCGAAGTTACGTCATCACTAGAAGTGTCCGATCAGAAATTTCCACGAGAAATGCCGACCAGACCTCTTCTGGTACTTCTGGACCGATCAGACCCCCTGGACCGACCAGACCTCCCTTTGCTCCTCTTGGACCGACCAGGACCCTCCTGAGCCGACCAGACTCCCTCCTCAGCCTTCTGGACCGATCAAACCGACCAGCTCCAAGACCCAGTCAAAACCGACCAGAATTGCTCCAGAACGACCAGTCAAAACCGACCAGCATTGCTCCAGAACGACCAATCAAAACTGACCAGCATTGCTCCAGAACGACCAATCAAAACCGACCAGCATTGCTCCAGAACGACCAATCCAAACTGACCAGCATTGCTCCAGAACGACTAATCCAAACTGACCAGCATTGCTCCAGAACGACCAATCAAAACCGACCAGCATTGCTCCAGAACGACCAGTCAAAACCGACCCCGATGCCTCCATTCCAACCAACCAGCTCCCTGACTTGCTCCCCAAGCCATAACGTGACCGTCCACCTCAGTCCAGACCCTTCTGGACCGACCAGAGCCATCAGACCGCCTCGACCGACTCGACTAGCTCCAAAACCGACCAGAAACCTGCACAGCTCCAATTTGACTCCGATTTCGACCAAAACTTCGCCAAACGACGAATCCGACGAAACCAGCTTATCCAATTCATCCAAACACAACCACAAACATGTTATGCAACCAACAATATCACCAATCTAACAATTTCCATCAAAACACATAAATTTCCCAAAAAAACATGATAATTGAACATATGAACACGAATATAGATCTAACTTGCATAAACTCATGAAATAACATGATACATACCATTTAAATTATCTAGATCAGATCCTAAAGTGATTCACATGTAAAATAAACTTAGCATGGTGTAGATCCAAGGAAAATAACAGGGAAATGATGAAATTGACAACATAAGACCCATACACTTGCATGCATCCGAATGAGAGATGTAAATCACTCACCAATTCTTCAAATCGATGCAAAAACAATGAAATATGATTCCGATCAGCAAGCAACCTGCACAAAACCCTTAGATCCGATGAATTCGCCCTTGAAACGATGTAGATCTAGCCTCTTATGGTGTAGATCTTCGATTCCCCTCCTTGGATTTTGGAATTTTGATGGTGGAAAGATGTTAGAGGAAGAAGGAGATCAAATCCTCCCATAAGAGAATGGAAAATGCCAACCTTTCTCCATACCCCTTACCCCCTATTTATAGTCTCCACCCACCCTCTAATGGGCCTTCTCCAAATCAGCCCAATAGCCTTCCAAAACCTGAACAGCCAACTGAAAAACCTTAAAACAGCGATTTCTCCCAAACCGCTGAACCAAATCCTTAATGTAACCACTCTACGGAAAGGGAATCACCAATTCCTTTCCAATGGCACAGGTCTCACCCTCTGATTCGACCTGAGTCAAAAGTTATGCCCAGTACAAGACTGACATGGGCTAAATGGTCACAAACAAAATCGGTAAAAATTATGGACATGTCACACATCCCCATAAGCAACATACCAAAAGATGAGAATGATCCAACCCTCAGGGAAAAAAATAAAAATATTTTACGATCTTCCGATACGTAAAATGCGGGCTGTTACATGAAAGGAAACAAAATGTTCACATGTGCCTTAGTATTACTTTATCTTTTGTACCTTGAAGTTCAACTAATACACTTGCCCTCTTATCAATAACATTTTTATAACTTAAATTTTTTTCCTTCATCTATGCATTATTCACATCCAATACAGTACAGTTACACTGGTGCAAAATTATTCAAAAAAAAAAGAATGAATATATGATTGGGTGCACACTGTCGATGTGTTGAACTTTGGTTGGCACCACACTCTTAACCTTCAAGACAATTACAGTGTTATCAAGGAATTACGATTCAACTTGAAAATTTTTAATATCTTTTGCACCAATTATGGGATGGACAATTTAGGACTGAACCGTTATTATTGAAGTTAGGTAAAGTCCTTGGAATTTAAAAGACCTTAAATATATCATTTGATTAATTCACATACTTAAGACGCTTTGGATTTTGTGGGTAGTATCAGCTGAAAACCCTCACGAGACAACACGAGTCCTACTAAGGACACCTAGGGGTTTAATGTCTTGTTGCATACGCTAAATGCAATCATGTTTCCTATGAAAGTGTGACATATCTAAGTTTAGTTTATTCGAGAACGACTAAAAAGATAAGTGTGGGGGTATTTGATGTACACGTAAATGTGTATATTTTATCAGCTTATTTATCTTATTTTTACTTTAAAATAATTGATATTGTGTATTTATAGCTGTGTTTTCAGATTGTTTATAAAAAAGTATGGTTTAGAGCATTTGATGGATAAAGCATGAAGAATTTGCTAAAAAAGAGTGAAGTTTGAAATTACTAAAGCTTGAAGGGTGTAAAGCTTGAAGAACGGTTGCAAATAGAGTTCAGTTGGGAATATTTGGCTCAATGATTACTCATGCTGCGTTCACATTGGCCCATTTTCAAGGCCTTTTACTCATGCTGCGTTCACATTAGCTCATTTGCAAGGCCACTCACTCTACAGCCGCGTTCACACTGGCTTATGTGTCATCTGGGCTAAATCTTTAGTCCCACATTGCGTAATTAGCCAAGTAGTCTTTGTCATATCAGTTATAAATACTTTGTATCTCATTCATGTAAAATTACGTTGGGTTTTATTCTATAATCCTTCTCTTAGAATAAAATCATTCTTCTTCCTTTCTATTTACTTTTTATTGTATTTTATTTATGTTGTTTATATTCTATTTCTCTTCTTCTTTAGCTATATCTAGCTAATTTCCTTTAATTAGGGGTGATGACACTGGTTTGATTCAATATGAATCACATAACCAAAGAGATTAGAATTTCATGTATATAGATCTAGATCTGTACCAAGGGTTAGATCTATACCTTTATACTCTGTGTTGTTTAAGAGCTATGCTCCTTCACATGGTATATTCGAGTTCAATCTAACGTTTATCAGATTTAGATATAATATTTAGGGTTTTAGTAATAAAATAGTGAATCTGTCCTGATAGCCTATGGTTGTTTAAGAGCTTAGCTCCTGCATAGGCTATACTTGTCATTATTCACATATTTGTTTCTAGAAACCTAATAAGCATTGATTCATGTTTGTGACATAAACATGAATTAGATCTGATTAATCTATTTGGTTATTAATTCATGTTAATTTAACTGATGTCATTGCTCCCTAATTGCTTTTTTAATCTTATAAAATTCTCTTTTATTTAATTTCTGTTATTTTCTGTGTTTTCAACAATCAAAATTATGGAATAACCTGATTGGATTTACTAGTTTAAATATTTTTGGTCCTAGAGTTTGACACCCTCTACAACAATCCTTATTGTTTAGGAAAGCCGAACGGATTTTACAGTTGTTTACAATTGTTTAATTTGTTCACAAACACTCATCCTCGAGTGAAGCGACAGTCTTAGAAGGAGTCGCAGAAGACTATGGCCTGTCCGACGCTTCTACCCTCGCCTCTTCTTTCGAAGGCGGGACAGGAGCGCTCAATAGACCCTCATCCTTAGAAATTGTTTCCTCACCGCCAACCTTATCTCTTATACTGTCTCCACTGGATTTAGCAGCCTTTTGCGGTTTGAGCCCAGTAGAGGGCATATTTCTCTCCTGAATAGGAATTGCTTTATCTTTCGCCGCTCTCTCTTCTGACACACTGCTTGCGACATCAGGCCTGATTATAGCTTGATCTTCGGGGAGCATCCCCACACGACGAAGACGATCCTAACTTATAACTGCATCGGTAGAACGTGACGCAGCCAAAATCACTCGTAAAGCCTCAAGACGTTGTTGATACTCAACGCCGGTGGGCGCTTCAGGATTTCCTGCAATGTTAAAAACAAAGTCGAATGTAAGACATCAGATTCGCGAACCTCATAGTAAAAAGCGAAGTTCAAGATTTCTTACTTCCTTCCAGTTATCTCCTCGTGAATCCGAGGAGACAGCGTGCGAAGAAACATTCATACTTATACACAGTCAGCATGGGCCAAGTCCTGATAAAGAACTTGGTGTGGGGCGAAGCCTCGAGAAAATATTGGACAACGATATATTAACTCTCCTCTTCAGTTGGAACAAATACCGAATATCCTCTCCAGTAGGTTCAGAATGTAAACACTCCCAGTAAAGAACGTAAGCGCCTAAGAGCGAGGAATATGCATTTGGGTGCAATTGCAATGGCGCAATATGGAAATAATACAGCATGTTCCGAATGAAATTATTAGCTGGGGGCACGCACCCAGTAATACGAACTTGTCTATTCTAAGTCGTAAGACTCTTGGGCGGTACATGAGCCCTACCACCCTCTCGTGGTGCATGAACATAATCCACAGGAATATCAAACTGCAACGCCATTTTCCTAACTGTCATGGCATCCATGTGCGATAGCACCGAATCTGGCGGATTCTCAAGAATAACTGCGTTGGGCAATATATCCGGGGCCATCGGAGCGAACGGTGCGTCCCGCTCGATGATTTCCACATGTTCTGCCTCTTCGTGTACAATCGGAGAGTGTTGTCTTTCAATTTTCTCTCCTTTCTCGGACTCTTCGGGGAAACTTGTTGTTTGGGAAGGGGTGTATCCTTCAGTAGTCTCAAGCTCACTGCTTATTGAGATAGTATTGCTAGTGGAGTCAGATGTATGCGATGACGGTAAGGAAGTCCCGACTTCTGATGTTTTTCCAGTCATGGATCTTGTATGCATTATAGCTATACTTTAACACACTGGTGTTAGACATCACAGTTGAATAACCTGTCCCCATCATGTTGGTGTAAATTAACATATGAGTGCAGTGTTATGCAAAATCAAGATACACAGAAGAAATTCAAATAGCCAAACGGTTTAGTCACAGTCCAAGTTTATGTGCTATTCTATGTGAGAACCCGAATCACTGACCGCGCGATCATTTGCATATGTGTTAGTGCAGTCGCACAAGTGACGTGAGAGAAATGTGAATCTAGAAGCAGGCAGTCAAAATTTCAGGGTTTCGGAAGAAACGCGCAAAAGGACAACAAATGTTAGGGCTCCCAGAGGGACACGAAAGCTTTGTACCCTGGTAGGAGTACGAGAACATCATACCCCTATAGGGTACTAAATTCGCACCACATGGGGTATGAAATTCGTACCCTACAGGGTATGAAACTCATACCCCATGGGATACGAATCTCGTACCTACTAGGTACGAGTCTCGTACCCCACGGGCTCGAGTCTGGTACCCCGCTGGGTACGAATCTCATACCCTACCGGGTATGAATTTCGTTCCTGGTCGGGGTGCGAGTTCCTCCCTTCTTCTTTTATGGAGCCACCCTACTCTCCGTCGCCATTGAGGCGCTTGACTCCCCCTTCCTCTTATCCTCCCCTCTTCTGTCTATGCTCTCGCAAGCCTTCATCTCTCCGCTCAATTCCACGAGGAGCCCAAGGCTAGGATCGATGTCCCCTCGAGACACGAGATCGAGTTCGAGGAGAGGAGGCTTGCACCGCTAAGGGCCTTTAAGTCTTGATTTTTCAAAATTTTCCAAACATGAAAACTCTAGGCTTACAACAATGCCGGTCAACACAAAAAACAAGAAGAAGGAAACATGGGGCTATATATAAATAATAAAAGGTAATGTCCCTTCGTATTCTGAACTTGCCTTTTTGTACCCCGTCGAGGTACGAAATTTCGTACCTAGCGGGAGTACAAAATTTTGTTCCCAAACCACGAAACAAAAAATGTGTGAAGTGATGATGACACATACTTATACGAACATACATACTAATATATGCATGTGCGCGTGCAATGGACGGGCATGCAACTCGTTGCGAGCGCACAAGAGCGATGTAATGCAAGTACTTAACGATGTAAACACACCGTCACACTAACATTTACTCGTTCACAACTCCACAATGTCCGTGCTCAACAACTAACATATATTTTTCATAAGTTCACAGGAAATGTCGACGACTTGACAACTATTTCAACCTACGCAAAACAAATCATGTCAAGACAAGACATACTTTGGGGGCAAATATTAACCGACCTTTTGGTCCGGTTCCCAACAGTACGCAAGACACGCTCGACTCAACGTATCGCGTGAAGCCAAAGTAGAGAGTGTCGCCAAGGAGCAAGGAAATGAGACGAGAAGGGATCAAGCTAACATGAACCTCGCCGCACCTCCAAAACGTCACCAAACCAACACCTCGAATCCCAGAAAGCCATGGGTCCTAGCCTCGACCCCCTAAGCCCATTAAGGCGTTCTTCATACCTCTCGGGGTACGAATTTTGTTCCTCTAGGGGGTACAAATTTTTTACCTTAAGGAGGGGTACGAGTTTCTGGGTGCAAGCTCCGTAGGATCCGAGATTCTAGTGGCCTGACAGGGGATACAAAATTCCTGGTGTCGTCCCCTACTCCTACCTACTCCAACCTAACCACTCCACTATAAATACCCCTTGACCTCACACTTCAAAGGGTTTGGAATTTGGTGATTTGACATCTCTTGAGAGCTCTAAGTAGCCCCTTTAATGGCATCTATGCTTTGAATAAGAAGAAGGGAAAAAGTGTCTTTTTCCCAATTGTCGCATATGATAATTATGACTTCGTGTAACTTTAGCGACATATGTAAAGGGATGTCATGAGATAGTCCTAAACTTGTAACTCTTTGTTATAAATAATATTCGAACGACTCTTTCAAAGTGGACGTAGGTCTCTACCAAGGTCGAACCATTATAAATCTTTTGTGTCATTTACTGGTTTCCACGCTTACTTTTTCGATCGAAACTATAATTTCTAAGTAATTGGAATCTTGGGTGTTTATGACATTTTTTGCCATCAACACTGCAGATTTGCAAAAGTGGGCTCAGTCCCAGTGTGTATGTGTAATAATTGATGCGGTATGTCTGCAAAACATATTAACATGCATATATTTCTATATGGGTGCACAAAAAATTTATATTGCAGCCATCCCCTACCATCAAATCTAGCAACCACAAAGCCATAAAAGGAATTTTTATAGGAAATAATTACCCAAGAAAAGCTTTGGATGAGATTGCCTAATCTTCTCCTTAGTTTTCCAGGTGCTTTCAGCTGGGTTATCTCCTAACTGAACTCGGGCTAGTCGAATAGATTTGCTGCAAAGTCTTTTGATTATGTATTCCATGATCTTTGTGATGGCACGGGGATTCCAGGACTAAAACTTGAAGATCCCTAAGTCCTCAATATCACCAAGCTTGAGTCTATCGGCTGAATCAAGAAAGCATTTGCGAAGATGAGAAACATGGAAAACGTTATGGACCACCGATAAAAAATCTAGAAGATCCACAGGATCGAGCAGCTTCCTAATCCTATCCACGATCCTAAGGGGTCAAATAAACCAAGGAGTCAACTTGACCTTCTTTCCAAACTGGACTATCTTCGTAAAAGGGGAAACCTTCAGAAATACCAAATCTTCATCACTAAATTCAACTTCCTTCTTCCACCTATCAACGTATGACTTTTGCCAGTCCTTGGTAGCCTTAATTCTCTACAAAACCAAAGCTATAATCTCTGTGGATTAACCGATAAGGTCTAGTCCGATTAAACCCTTGTCCACACTTTCCCACCAACAAGTAGGCAATCTGCATGGCCGCCCGTACAATTCCTTGTAAGAGGCCACACCAATCATTGCTTGGTAACTGTTGTTATAAGAAAACTCCACCAATGGAAAGTGTTTCTCCTAAGCTCCTCCGAAGTTGATGATGCAGGTTCTAAGTAGATCTTCTAGTACTCTGTTGACTCTTTCCGTTTGACCGTCAGTTTGCGGGTTTTAGGTTGTCCTCAGACTCAGCGTCGTCCATAAAGCTTCTTGTAGGCTCTTCCAAAATTCACTAGTAAATAAAGGGTCTCTTTCACTATGTTAGAATCCCATGTAGCCTAATAATTTCCTTGACATATAATTGTGCTAATAAAGCGGTGGTCTTACTCTTCTTTATAGGGATAAATTGGGCGCTCTTCGTTAATCGATCCACAACGGCCCATCAATAAAGTCCATAGAAATGTGTTCCCATTTCCAAGTGAAAATTTCTAGGGGTATGAACAACCTTCTAGGTTTCCTTTGCTCTGCCTTTATTTTTTGATAGGTCAAGCATCTAGCTACAAATTTTGCAACATCCCTTTTCATTCCTTCCCAATAAATGCTCCTTTTCATGTCCATAAACATTTTGTCACCACTGGGGTGTATGGTCATCCTCGATCGATGTCACTCCTCAAGAATTTCTCTTCCAAGGTTTGCATTCTTAGGGACACATAGTCATTTATCCCATTTCAAACTGCTACTGCCATCAACAAAATATCTACTAGAATGAGAAAAAGATTTTCTCTTAGAAATATGTTCCTTTAATGACCTCAACTCCTCATCATAGTCTTGCTCACTCTTAACCCTTTCTATTAAAATTAGTCCCACCTCCATAACACCAAGGAATCCTTGAGCTGCTCAAATGGTGGTTGTAAATTGAATTATAAAGAAACTCTAATTGCCTCCACTTGGTGATCACACTAAGGGTACCATGTCTCTGACTCGAAGCGTCAACCATGACATTACACTTCCCAGGGGTATATCGAATGGAAAAGTCAAATAATGCTAGATATTCCATCCATCGCTCTCGACGAAGGTTCAGATCTCTCTGAGAAAACAAGGATCTAAGAAACTAATGATTGGTAAAGAGTTCGAACTTATGATTGGGAAACACTTCCCAGGGGTACCTTTTCTCATGGTCCTTAAGTTGTTTACTTGTGTTCTCAATTACTTTGCCCTCATGTTTGAGTACTCTAAGTCATGAGGCATTTTAGGTGCAAGATAGCATCAAAGAGACTAAAGTTCACAAGACAACATAAAACACAACGGAAAACTTAAAATTTCATTTGGAGAAGAATATAAAGCATCATTACATCATAGATCATAAAAACCATAATTGTCTCATAAAAACAACACAATCAGAGTATCATGATAAAAAAAATCCTCCTTCATGCCAGATACAGAAATAAGTAGAATATGGAACAATGCATGTAAATACATAGAATAAGAAAAATGAAAATCCCTAATGGACCGAGTTGGGAAAAAGCTCTCTCAAGAACTAGATCCTCCACCCTGAGAACCTTGGAGGGAAAGGAAGGAAGAAGAGAAAAAGAAAATTGGTCAGACATAATGCCTAGTGAGTTTAGTAATTACAAGTGTGAGTGATAAAAGATGAAATATAGAAAGGATAATAATTCGAAGTCAACATTTAGAATATACTTCAATGAATATAGTCGATTGTCAAATCTTTCGATTTCTGCATTGTTTACTACAATCTCATAAATTAGTATATAACCTAATTATGCCTGTCGATCAGCTCCTTAACCACAATTGTGATAACCTATACTGACTATGGCTTAGGTTTATCAAACCAGACCCATCAGCTCTATTGACATAGCGAAAATCACTAACATCAAGGCGTTTTATCTTCCGTAATCGTCGCGATGCACGCTCGTCGGCCCATTAGAATGCACCACTACCCATCATATTTGGACCTCTTACTGCCCAATTTAGCATAAGCATGCCTCCGCCTCCTCGTGAGACCTCGGTACAGTGTGATAAAAAGGAATACCGACTGACACAGATCCCCAACCAAAATGTAAGTTAGGATAAGTCACTACTAGACTTAGTCCCCAAATTAGTGCTAAGGCCCCTATAGAATTATTATTGACCGCCTAGCTACCCTCTACCACTATAGTGTTGTCAATAACGTCTAGTTCACTAAAAATTAATTAATTTAATTGGCCTTTTATTTTACCTAATCAGTCTACCCCTACAGCTGGAATAGACCAATACTACGAGCCCTTTATTTCCCCTAATCAGCCTTCGCCACTGCAACAGACTCCTATCGCACATTTTCTTAATAGGGCACTTATATTCCCTATTCATCTTATGTTGCCAAAACGGACCACTACTACACACGCTTATTAATTTATATAATTTAAACTTAACACCAATCTTAATTTCATTAAAGAGCATACCTCCTTTATGTAACTTTTGTCATATCATAAACTTCAATTTATAGGTCGCCTATAAACATCAAATTTGTTTAATTTCATTGTACAACCCTACCCCCACTATTTAGCATCTATCCAATACCATTTATTCAGTTTGTCAAAGTTACAGTTCAGTTATTTTTATTACATAATTTCAGTAAGCCAATTTATTCTTTGTATACATATTTCTTATTTTTTCCCCAATTGCGCTTTTATTGTCAACTTTGTATTTTGATCCAACCAGCGCATAAACAAGAAGAGATAAATGGTTTAGGCTCTTGAAGGCCTAAACTCAACGTCAAAATAAAAAGGACAACGGCTTAGGCTCTCGCATGACCTAGGCTCAGATAAATAAGAACAAATATGAAAAAAATTAGAAATGAACCTGAACTGTAATGAAATTACATATGAAGAAAATGGTATAGATGACTGGAATAAAACTAAAGTAACATAGTAGATTATCAAATCAGATAGAACTGTAATCATATTACATAGATTACTGACAGAAAAATTGAAATCAAAAGGAATCTACCACTTATTATACTCTCAAGAAAGCCTTAATTTGTACTGAATCTAGTAATTACTGAAATTACTCGCAATTTTAAGCAAATCTAATCAAGCTTTAGTATGAAATCCTTATCTATGAATATTCTCCAAAACATGTTCAAGCCCAGACCTCAATGCTCCGTTAAAATTATTTGATAAGAAGGTTGTTTTAGGTGGGGGTAGAGAATGGAGTAGCAAGAAATAGGTTAGGTTTGGAGCATATTTATAATAGAGCTAAGGGACTTAGGTTCGTTGGATTTAAGGTTAAAAACATAAGCATCCGATAAAAGAATCTTCCAGAAAAATGCACCCCGAAAGCCAGCCAAATCGATCGATAAAGTGCGCATCAGGCTGCGCACCCTGCCTAGGCGGTTCGACCAACTTGGGGTTTGGGTCGGCCCCCGAGTCCACCTAGCTTCCGGGTAGGTCATCCTAGCCAGTCGTTATTAGCGCTATATTTATTTATTTTTAATTCAACATGTATTCCAATTAAAAATTGAATTTCAAACTTCTTTATTTCTTATCTTCTTCATTTTAAGTCTGATTTCAGCAAACCAAATGTATATCTTAGACAAAAATTTCGTAATAGACCCAACGGCGCAACCCCAATTGCTCATATTCCAATATTTTCTTATTATTATTTATTTTATTATTCTTTTGTTTATATTTCTTTATTAAAATTTTGGGTTGTTACATTTTCCCCTCTTTAAAGGATTTCATCCCTGAAATCTCTAAGGCTAGAAGAACGTCATAAGCATTCCCACAATGACATCTACCTCCATCTGCGCATCCACTAATCACAGGCATCCATTGTCCTTAAGCTTTTCTAATGCTTTTCATGAACATATGCAATAGTATAGTGTATATATACCTAACCAATGAAAGCAATTAAGAAGTCCACTGGTTTAGTCGACCTCCTTTTATACAATTTATGTCAGTTTCATGCATTTAAAATATATGCAAGAGAATCCTAATAGTACATAAAATTTTATATGTGTGCTACATCCATTATCAGTGAAATGCGACATTCATACAATAATAAGCCAACTTTCATCTATAAATTAAAAGTGAGTAAAAAATGCAAACACATCCAAATGTGATTATTCTGGTGTCCTATTTGCTGATCACTAATTAGTGCCTAGTGCGTGTATATGCATCCATTAGCAATGTGACACCCCACGCCCCTTAATGTTACCCATATGAGGATGCATTAAGATCTGTGAAACACAATAATAATATAGGGACTAATTTCACAAAACATAATATAAAAAGCAGCGGAAAACTTTCAACCTTTTATTATAAAACCAAAAACAATATTATATTTTCAAAAACCATAAGTCATAATCATAACAATCTGTCAAGTTGAAATATAAACCATCAGTGTACAAGTGCAAAACCATAAAAATCATATCCCTCATGAGCCATAACAATAACATAGAATAGGAACCAAAGCAATACATAGTGTGAGAAATAATCCAAGTCCAAGCAGAATCAAAGAATCATGGTCACTACTGAAATCCACCACCCTCAGAACCTAGGGAGGAGGGGGAAGGAAGAGAGAGAAGGGAAAAAATTGATCAAACATAAAGTCTAGCAAGTTCCAGTGATGTTTAGCATAGGCATAAGATAAAGAAGCATCAACATAAGTAAAAGGTACTGGATAAGAAATGCAGTAAAATATACAAGTACGAGGTAAACAAAATAAACGAGACAAGGTAAGATCGGGTAAGCTTCTGATTCATATCCTAGAACATAATTTCTGCACCAACTATCAAAATATCAGGATTAGGATTTACCCTAATTAATACCCAGTGATTAGCTTCCTACCAACGCGAGTAACCTGTACCATCCGTGGAAGTCAGGGATATAAGTCCCGAACCCATCAACTTTAAAGACACATCCCTATCTGCTGGTGTTACAACAACTTATCTTCCCCATGGACCTATGCACGCTCTTGACTCCAGCGGAACGCGCTCGTACCCACCACCAAGATTTAAACATCTTACATTCATCCATCAGTAAAGCGTGCCCTAGTCATTAACTAATGCGGGAATCGTGTGATAACAGGAGGGTACTGATTGATATATATTCAAAGAAATAGTAGAATTGACACAAGCATTACTAGGCTTGGTCCCCCAAGTAAACTAGGATTTTAAGAGTTCCCCTAAGATGTATTAACAATGGATGTGGAGTCTCTTAGCTAATTAATCAAACAGGTTTAACTTAGTAAATTTAAGTTCATTAGTAAGCATCATATAACCTTATGTTATATTTCCCGATTGTAAAGTACATTTATTAAATGTAACAATCCATCCCCACATCATACAAGCACCTGCTCAGATATATGTAGATTACAGTAAAATGTTTTACTTAATTTAAATCTGATCCACATATTTTCCATAACATGTTCTAATTAAATCCAACCTATGGAGATTAACATGGTTAAATATTCTACCTTTATAATTATCCTAGTTATACAGCCGTTGGTTCCTAATTACTAATATGCCTAAATCTCCTTTTTTATTGTTATTGCATGTTATTCCAATTTATCCCTATTTTACGCAATTCAAACAGAAATGGCCTACGCTCTCGATGGTCTAGGCTCAGCGCAAAATAAAAAGGAAAAGGAGAAAATAGGTGCAACTTAGAAGTAAACAAATTGAATAAATAGGCATAATAAGACTGTAATAAAGCAAAGAAAAATGGGGGATAAGGAAAAAAGATGTACATATAAACGTATAATAACTGATAACTAAACAGATACTTGACAGTAATAAAAAACAATATTTGAAAATAAACTAATGAACACTGCTTATTTCGGATCCAATATATTTACAGTCAAAACCCTTTTTAAATTGCAGGTCTAAATTAGCATAGAACTCACAGAGATGTGTATTGGATTCAGAAAAAGCCTTTAAAATAGTTGTCGAAGAAAAAGAATTATTATTCCTTTCATCTATGTTCCGGTAGCACCCCGACATTTTCTTAATTTTACTTCAGAACATAACTTAGAGGAGGAAGATGATGAAGAAATGTTTGTGTAAGAAAATGGTGAGGTTGCTAGCCTATTTATAGATATGTTAGGATAGTCTATACCATAGGATATTAGGTTATAAATCAAACCATTAAAGACACATCATGCCAAGTCAGCATATGAATAAAACACATAAATTTGTCTAGGTTCAAGCCTCTACCTGCTCGAAGGTGGATCAACCCACCAACTACCTAGGTTGACACTAGTTTCGACACATGGGTCGACCCATGTAGGGTCGGGTCAACTCCCGAAAGTTGCTTTTTAGAGTTTATTTATTTAAATTGTTTTAAATTTAGTTCAAAATTCTTTAGCTCATAACTTCTTCATACTTAGTCCATTTACGAAAACCAAAAGTTTATCAGAACCGGAATCTCGTAGAGAATGCAAAGGAAAAGTATGCTTTAGCCAGTTCTAAATATTTTATTAATTAATATTCATGTCTTATTTATATAATTATGGTGTACTAAATTATGAGGTGTTACATTCTCCCCTCTTTAAAGGATTTTGTCCCCAAAATCTCCAAGTTAAGAAGAATGTTATTAACGTTACCAATTGTTACCTACATCTATCTACTCATTCATCAACCACTGACATCTATTGTTCTTAAAATTTCTAATGCTTTATATGAACATATGCAAAGGTGTTGTGTATATGTCCTTATATTAATGCGAAAATCAAGCGGTCTACTGATTCATTTGACCTCCTTAATGCAATATATGTCTATACCATGTATCCAATATGTATGCAAAGAATCCTAATAGTATATATAAATTCTATATGTGTGCAACAACCATTCACCAAAATGCAACATCCATGTGATGAATCAACCATTTTCATCTAGCTATAGGAAAGACGAAACTGGTGACTATATAAGATTCTATTTAAAAGAATCCAAATAACTGAGCAGGCAGGATGGCAGGATGAACCAAGAACTTTTTTTTTTACTCGAAGATGTTGTGGATTGATCCCGCGAATTAAAATTAAAAATGCACACACTTCATATGCAATATGCAAGTTCTTGAGCTGATTTAGTGCCTAATGTGTTCGTGTGTGTATGCATCGACTAACAAACAATTGCATCCACTTGCAACAATCAAAAATAACATGTCTCAAACATATGTTTTCAACCATAGGCTTTCACCTAAGGGACAAGATTCAAACGATAGGAAAACAAATTTGAATTCAAAATCTTAGAAAGGAATTAAGAACATACTCTCAAAGAGAAAAGGATAAGAAGCGCAAATCTTGTCTTCGGTTTTCCATGTCGCATCATCATGGTCATCTCCCCATTACACATTCACTAGCTTGATCTTCTTGTTGCATAGCTTCTTAACTTCCAATCCAAGAATACGGGAAGGAACTTTTCTGATTGATGCCTCCTTTTCAACTTCAACATCCTCAAGCCTACTTGCCTCTATTACCTCTGCTGAATCATGTAGATATTTCCTCAAGTGGGAAACATGGAACACTTTGTAAACTCCCGCCCACCTCTTTGGTAGTCTAACTCTGTAGGCCACCTAGCCTATCCTCTCAACTATGGGGAATGGACCTACGAACCTTGGCCTTAATTTCCTCATTGATCCAAAGCGAACAACATTTCTTAGAGGTGACACCTTAATAAAGACCATATCTTCTACCTCAAACTCTAAGTGAGTCCTCCTCTGATCAACATATCACTTCTGCCTATCCTGAGATACTTCCATTCGTCTGCGAATAAGGTCAATCTTCTTAGAAGTCTCCCTAATCATCTCAGGCCCAAGCAGAAGTCTATTCGTAGTCTCCCACCAACATGTCAGCGATCTGCAGGGTCGTCCATAAAGTACCTAGAAGGGTGCCATACAAATACTTAACTGATAACTATTATTGTAGGCAAACTCAACCAATTGGAGATGCTCCTCCCAAGTCCCTCCGAATTCTAGGATACACAGTCTCAATAAATCCTCGAGAACCCTATTGACCCTCTCAGTCTGTCCACCGATCTGAAGGTGATAAGCTGTGCTAACTCGTAACTGTGTACCTAATGCCTCCTGCAAGCTCCTCCAAAACTCACTCGTGAAGATGAGGTCACTGTCACTAACTATACTGGAAGGAACCCCTTGAAGTCGGACGATCTCGCTAAGGTATACCGATGCTAACCAAGTTGTTGTCCTGTTGCTCTTGATGGGGACAAAATGAGCGCTCTCAGTCAATGTTTCCACTATAACCCATATACTAGTGTTGCCCTTCCTCGATCTGGGCAGTCCATCAGTAAATTCTATAGGGACACTCTCCCACTTCCACTGCGGGATATCTAAGGGCTGAAGTAATCCACCAAGTTTCCTCTGTTTAGCATTTACTTGTTGGAAAGTCAAACATCAGGCCACAAACTTTGCAACGTCCTTCTTCATCCCAGTCCAATGAAAAACTTTCTTCATGTCTTGGTACATCTTGTCACCGCCTGAATAGATAGTCATTCGAGAGTGATGAGCCTCCTCACGAACTGATCTAAACAAATTTCCATCTTTGGGAACACATAATCTCCCATCTCGTTGTAGCCATCCCTCGTCGTCCACATATTATCTAGCTAGGTTGCTATAGGTCTCTCCTATACTGAGTCTGGCCAAGATGTCCACTAACTGCTGATCTCTCACTTTGTGGATCCAATGAGCTCCACAAGGTACATCACACCTCCAACGATGCCAACAAACCAGGCATAAAATCCACAAATGGCCTAAAATCAAAGGTCAAGACAAACTCCAAGCTCTACTCTCTACTAGTAGAGGACTCAAAGTCATCCTCTGGTTGCTCAACGCATCTGCAACCACATGCTCCTTGCCTGGGGTATATGCTCTCTCAAATTTATAGGACACAAGGAACTCTATCCATCGTTACTACCTTAAATTGAGATCCTTCTACGAGAACAAGTACTTGAGCAACTTGTGATCTATGTATAACTCTAACCTCTCATCAACTAAGTAGTGTCGCCAAGACTTAAGTACGAATACTATCGCTGCCAAATCTAAATTGTGGGTAGGGTGGTTCTTTTCAAGAACCCTCAGTTGCCTACTCCATAGTAGACCACTCTACCTTCTTGCACCAACACAACCTAACCCTCGTGCCATAAGCATCCGTGTAGACCGTAAACATGTTGGTGCCGCCAGAAGAGTCAAAACAAGGGCTGATATCAGAGCCCTATTTAACCTTTGGAATGCATCCTCGCAATCTATGCTCTAAGTGAAAACCAAATTTTTCTTTGTTAGACGGGTGAGCATAACCATCCAAAGTCCTTAATGAACTTTTTGTAATAACCCGCCAACCCTAAGAAACTCCTAACCTCTGTCGCATTCTTAGGGGCTTTCCAATCTTGAACTACGACAACTTTCGCGGGATTAACCACTATACCGTCCTTGGAGACAACATGCCCATGAAACCTTACTTCCTTTCTCCAGAAACAACACTTATAAAACTTAGTCTTGAGCTGATGCGATCTGGGAGTGCGGAGAACCTCTTATAAGTGATCAATATGTTCTTCCTCGCTCTTCAAGAAAACCATAATGTCATCCATGAAAACCACAACAAACTTGTTCAGGTACTCCATCAAATTTACAAAGTAGGAGGGTGCATTGGTCAGCACAAAAGGCATAACCAACCACTCAAAGAAATTGTCTGGATTCCTGAAAGCAGCCTTGTCAATACAGTCATCTGCCACACTTAGCTGATGAAATCCCATGGCTAGATCCAACTATGAGAAAAACCGAAGTGCCTACTAGTTGAACAAACAAGCCATCTATCCTCGGAAGTGGGTGCCTATTCTTCTTGGTGACCTTATTGAACTCCCTATAGTCCACGCATAAATGGATAGAGCCGTCTGCCATGGTCGCAAAGACAACTGGAACTCCCCACTCAGGAAAACTCCGTATAATGAATCTGTTCTCGAATAGCTCTTCCACTTGCTTGCTAAGCTGCCTCCTCTCTTTAGGAGCCACGTGGCGCTCTAGTAAAGCGATAGGTTTCTCATTCTCTACCAAGTAAATCTGTAAATCTATCTCTCGTCTAGGAGGTAATCCTTTAACCTTGTCAAACATGTTCGAAAAATCTCTGACTATGGATACTGATCTAAGATCGTCAATAGAAGTATCAAGGGAATCTAGGAAACTGAGCATAACTGACCCTAGTGGGTCATAAGAAATCTTGAGAGTTCTCCCGTGACATGTCAAAAGCCTAGCAACTCTCCTTTCACAATCTAGAATGGCACCATACTTGACTAGGAAATCCACTCCTAGAACAAGCCCGTAACCAATAAAGCCGAGAATATACGCATCGCACTCAAACTCGATGCCCATAACAAAAAATCTCAAACCCCTACACATGATAGACAAGTGAGGCATGCCTCCTATGGAGTTTGAGACCACTACAGTACCAAAAACTATACTAGTGTCTAGGTGCAGACTATCTACCATAGAATTGGATATGAATGAATGAGAAGCACCAAAATCAAACTGAGTCCTAATAGGAGAGTCAAAAAGAGAAATCGAACCTTCAAAGGTGACTTTCCCACCTCGATCTGATCCACCAGTCTGAGCTGCCTCTAGCACATGAACTTGTCATCCAAACGAGCCTTCCTTCCGACCTCGCATGTTAGGGCACTGCTCGGCAAAATATCCAAATTGACTACAACTAAAACAAGCATTCTTTGTCTTTCTACAATCCCTAAGAAAGTGCCCCATACTACCACAGTCGTGGCACTTAACCACTGTCTTTATTTGTCCTTTATCAGATTTTCCTCCTTTCTTTGTTGGCCCTTCTTAGGCCACCACTTCTCCTTACCAAACATGGGCTTGTCCTTTTCTATCTTAACTTCGTTCTTCTCCTCTTTCCTATCCTCATGCATCAAAGACATGCCTACTAGCATCTTGAAATTCGCTTCCATCGGGATATATGTCAATTATAGCCCTTGGAGAGGTTTACTCAACACTCTAGCGAGTCTTAAAGCCTTCTTATGAGGAGTGTTTACAAAATCCAAGCCAAATATTGCTAGTTGATTAAAACTTTTGACATATTCCTTCACACTCATAATTCCTTGCTTTAAACTCAAAAAATTCTCCATTTGCATTCCTTCCTCAGCTTGCGACAATAACTTCATCTCAAATCTACACTTAAACTCATCCCAAGTGGCCACCACCTACCCCGCTCGAGTCACCTCCCACCAATATGATGCTACCTCTTTAAATTGCCAAGCGACCAATTGAATCTTACTCCTCTTATATATTTCCAACAAATCGAACACATTCTCTGTCTCACTATGCCAATTGCGTGCCTCCACGAAACTCTTAGTACCACAAAATGGCTTGCCACCCATCGCACAAAAGTCCTTACAAAGCTTAGAGAAGTAGACTACATGATTGGGTGGAACTACCGTGGCTGCAGCTGGGGGTAGGACATTACCTTGCACTTCTACAGGTGCTGTAACTTCTACATATCTATGGAACCATGCCGGAATGGGAGTTCCTTAGCGGAAATTAGGAGCCTTGGACATGCTAAAAAAGATAAGAAAAAAGGATTCAAAAAGAGATTGGAGGAATGTTGTAAATGACTTGAGGGTATACATTTTTCAAAAATAGGTTTTACTTGAAAATACTTTGCTTCGAAAATACCTTTTCAAAAACTTTTTCTCTGATCTTGTAACCTTAGGCTCTGATACCAAATGTGACAACCTAAGTCCCTTAATGTCACCCATATGAGGATGCATTAAGTTCCGTGAAGAGCAATAATATTACAAAAACTAATTTCACAAGATTAAATATAAAATGCAGCGGAAAACTTTCAACCATTTATTATAAAACCAAATACAACATTGCATTTTCAAATACCATAAGTAATAATCATAAACATTTGTCTCGTGGAAATATAAACCATCAGAGTACAAGTACAAAACCATAAAAATCATATCCCTCATGAGCCATAACAATAACAAAAAACTGGAACTGAAGCATTACATAGAGTGAGAAATAATCTGAGTCCAAGAAGAATCAAAGAATCACGACCACTGCTGCAATCCACCACCTTGAGAACTAGCAGGAGGGAGGGAAAGGAAGAGAGAGAAGAAAAATAAAATAGGCTGGACATAAAGTCTCGCATGTTCCAGTGATGTTTAGCATAAGCATAAGATAAAGAAGTGTTAAGACAGGTAAAAGGTACTGGATAAGAAATGCAGTAAAATATACGTTTACGAGGTAAACGAAATAAACGAGATAAGGTAAGATCGAGTAAGCTTCTCATTTATATCCTACAACAGGATCTCTACAACAACGATCAGAATACTAGAATTAGGTTTTACCTTAATTAATACCTAGTGATCGACTACCTACAGACGCGAATAACTAGTGCCAGCCATGGCAGATGGGGATATCTGTCCTAAACCCATCAACTTTAAAGACAAAGTCTTAACTGTCAGTGTTACAGTGTATTATCTTCCACCATCGGACCCATGCACACTCTTGACTCTACCGAAACGTGCCCATACCCACCTCCAAGATTTGAACCTTTTACAATCATCCATAAATAAAGCGTGCCCTCGTCCCTGCCTAGTCCGGGACTCGTTTGATAACAAGAGGGTACTGATTGATATGGATTCCAAACAACAACAGAATTGACATGAGTCACCCCAGGCTTGGTCTCTTTAGTAAACTAGGATTTTAATAGCTCCTCCAAGATATATTAACAGTAGACGTAGAACCTCTTAGCATATTAATCAAACAGGTTTAACATAGCAAGTTTAAATTCATTAATAAGCATCATTTAACGATATGTTATATTTCCCAATTGTAAATAACATTTATTAAATGTAACAACCCTTCCCCAAATCATACAGTCACCTTCTCGGATGTATATAGATTACAGTAACATGTTTTACTCAATTTACATCTGATCCACAAATTTTCCATAACATATTCTAATTAAATCCAACCTATTCATATTAACATGTTTGCATATTCTTTCTTTGTAATTATCCCATTTTTATAATTAATGGTTTATATGCCTAAATTTCCTTTTTACTGTTATTACATAATATTCCAATTTATCTCAATTTTACGCAATTCAAACAGAAATGGCCTAGGATTTCGATTGCCTAGGCTCAATGCAAAATAAAAAGGAGAAGGAGAAAATAGATCTAACTCAGAAATAAACAATCCGTATAAATAGGCATAATATGACTGTAGATAAAATTAAGATAGAAAGGGGATAATGTAGAAAGATGTACATATAAACATATAATTACCGATAACTGAATAGGTAACTGACAACAATAAAAAAACAATATATAAGAATAAACTTATAAACACTACTTATTCCGGATCCAATATATTTACTGTTAAAACCCTTTTTAAATTACAGGTCTAAAAATAACATAGAACTCACAGAGATGTGTATTAGATCTAGAAAAATTCTTTGAAATAGTTGTAGAAGAAAAATAAGAATTATCCCTTCAATCTATGTTCTGGCCATACACAGACATTTTTTAATTTTATTTTAGAGCATAACTTAGAGGAGGAAGAAGATGAAGAAATGATTGTGTAAGAAAATGGGGAGGTTTCTAGCACATTTATAAATATGTTAGGATATCAAACCGTTAAAGACACATCATGCTTTGTCAACATATGAATAAAACACATAAATCAATCCAGGTTCAGGCCTCTGCCTGCTCAAAGGTGGGTCGACCCACTTACTGCTTGGGTCGACACTAGTATCGACCCTTGGGTTGACACATGGGTCGACCCATGTAGGGTCGGGTCGACTCATGACCTTTTCTTTTTTGAGTATATTTATTTAAATTGTTTTTAATTTAGTTCGAATCTTTTTAGCTCATAATTTCTTTATACTTATTCTGATTTATGAAAACCAAGACTCTACCTAAATCAAAATTTCATAACGAATGCAATAGTAAAGTCTATTTTAGCCAATTCTGAATATTTAATTAATTAATATTCATTTTATTATCTTCTTTATATAATTATGGTTTACTAAATTATAATTGTTACAAGAAAACACTTGCATCCATTTGAATCCATCAAACATAACATGTCCCAATAACATGTTTAAACCACGTCTAACCATCCATAGGATTTTCTACGACCCACTAATTCAAAAGACAGGAAAAGGATAAGTTTCAAATTCAAAACTAAGAAAGGATTGAGAGTGTACTATAAAAAAGTAATGGAAATGATGCGCGATTCTTCTCCTTTGGTTCCTAAGTTGTTTCGTTGCTGTACTCTCCGCAATTAACATTCAAAAGTCTAATCTCCTTATTTCTAAAATTCTTTATTTCAGAATCCAAAATCCTAGTAGGTACCTGTGTGACAGAAGCCTCCTTCTTCACCTCAACCTCATGTAAAGTGCTCGGCTCTACTACCACCGCATAATCATGTTGGTATTTCACAACTGCGAGATGCGAAATACATCGTGAACCTCTGCTGTCTCTCTGGTAGTTGAACTATGTTGGACCTTCGACCTATCTTCTCTAATATCGTAAATGGTCCAACAAATCTCAGTGCAAATTTCCCAACTAAACAAAACCGTACAACATTCCTAAGGGGAGATACTTTAATGAAAACCATGTCCCCTACATTAAACTCAAGATCCAACCTCCTCCTATCCACGTAATGTTTCTGTCTATTTTGAGATGCCTTCGTCCTTTTCCAAATTAAGTTGATCTTGTATAAGGTCTCTTTGATCATCTCCGTTCCAAGAAGAAGTCTATATGTAGCTTCCCACCAACAAGATGGTGATCTGTAGGATCGTCCATACAAAGCTTCATTAGGTTCCATGCAAATACTTGCCTCATAGCTATTGTTATAAGCAAACTCAACCAAAGGAAAATGATCCTCTTAACTCCCTCCAAAGTCCAAAATGTACAGCCATAATAAATCCTCAAGAATCCAATTAAACCTCATGGTCGGTCCATATGTTTGAGGGTGGTTTTTAGTACTAAGTCTCAGTTGTGTCCCTAACTCCTTTTGTAGACTCCTCCAAAAATTGTTGGTAAAAACAGATCTCTGTCACTAATGATACTTGTGGGGACTCCGTGAAGCATGAAGATCTCCCTTAAACATATCAAAGCCAATCCAGCTGCAGTTTTCTTATTATTGACTGGGATGAAATGAGCGTTGCTGGTTAATCTATCCATGATTGCCTAAATGTTGGTATTGCCTTTCCTTGATCTAGAAAAACCATCTATGAAATTCACCGAGATGCTATTCCATTTCCACTATGGCACATCTAAGGGATGAAATAATCCACGTGGTTTGTTTTTCTCAGCTTTAACTCTTTGACATTATATGCTTCTTGCTATTAAAATTGCCACATTTCTCTTCATCCCTTTCCAATAGAAGACCCTCTTCATGTCCCTGTACATCTTAACTCCTCCTGGATGGTAGGCCATCCGAGATTGATGGGCCTCCAATAAAACCGCACTCATCAAATCTCCCATGTGGGGCACAAATAACCTGCCTTCATGGCTAGCCATCCTCTCTCATCAACTGAGTATCTAAAAATGGGCCTAGACATATCGTCTCTACCTAATCTATCCAAAATATCGGCTAGCTACTGATCATCACACTGACTGGATCCAATCTTCTCTAATAGAGTAGGTTGCACCTCAAGCGATGCTAATAATTCTGGTGCATAATATGTAGATGGTCTGAAATCAAAATATGAGATAAACTCCAAACTCTACCACTCTACGAACAGTGGGTTCAAAGTCATCCTCTGCCTCCTCAGTGCATCCGCTACTACATTCACCTACTTAGGGTATAAGAAATCTTGAAATCGTAGGATGCTAGAAACTCCATCTAATGTTGTTGCCTCAAGTTAAGAACCATTTGCGAAAATAGATAATTAAGAGACTTATGATCTGTATATAACTCAAACCTCTTTCCCGACAAGTAGTGCCTCCAAGACTTAATTGCAAAAACAGTAGTTGCTAGCTCAAAATCATGGGTATAATAGACCTTCTCATGCACACTTAGTTGTTTGCTCCAATATCAAACAACCGTACCCTCCTTCATTAAGACTAAGCCCAATCCTGTACCACAAGCATCTGTATACATTGTAAACATCTTAGCTTCGTCTCGAAGAGTCAACACTGGGGAAGTTGTGAGAGCCTTCTTCAATATCATAAAGGAACACCTACAATCCATGTCCCATGAGAATACCAAGTTCTTCTTAGTAAGGTAAGTAAGCGTAACTGAAACCCATACAAAATCCCTAATGAATTTCCGATAAATCCCTGCCAAACCTAGAAACCTCCTCACCTCAATTGCATTCATGGGGACCTGCCAGTCCTGCACATCACCTACTTTAGCAGGATCCACTACTATTGTGTCTCCCAAAACTACATGCTCAAAGAATCTCACTTCCTTAGGCTAAAAGTGGCGCGTCGAGAACTTCGCCTTCAATTGATGGGCACGAAGAGTGCGGAGAACCTCTCTCAAATGCAATGTGTGCTCATCCTCATCTCTTGAGAATTTCAAGATATCATCAACAAACACCACCAAAAACTTATTTAGTGTGTGACACCCCACATCCATTAATGTCACTCACAAAGGGATTGCATTAAGTTTCGTGGAGCGTTATAGTAAACAGAACAGAAATATTACAAGACAGACATATATAATAACAGTGGAATAAAGACTTTATTTATCATAAGATGCTATGGTCCAAATAAAACATCACATGTCTAAAACACAAAAGCCTATTACAACATAAAAGCTACTGTGATGTACTTCAAAAATATCAGAGTACATAAAATAAATAAAATTCCCCAAAAACAAAATATAGCCATAGAAACAAGGAAAGGATCTTAAGCCATATATATCAGCAGCTCCAGCAAAAGTAAGCAGAATCATGGTCAATCCTGAGTGTTACCTCCCTAAGAACCTGGGGGGGGGGGACGGAAGAAAGAAGAGAAACAAAAAGGGTCAGACATAAAGCCTTGCGAGTCTTGTTACTTTTAGCAAGTAAATAAATAAAAGTAGCATGACATGCATAAAAAGTGGATGAGAGGGATTATTACATAAAAGACAGGTATGACAAGGTAGACGATATAAGGTGTCTACGCTTCCCTAATGATTACTCTGCACTATTACTAGTATATCCAGAATGAGATGATCCCTTGCACTATAAGGTGGTAGATTTAGGCATACGTCCAAGTGTACCCTAACTACTACCCTAATCGATTGGCTCACTAATCCGCATAGATACTCTATGCTGGCCCCACCGTAGGATGTATCATGTCCTAAAGTGGCAACCCTCCACTAATATGCACAGCCCAATATCTACAGGTGTCACGGTCATCTTATCACCTTCTGCCCGACTCATGCACGCACATGGCCCGGTCGGTTTGCGCCGCCCACACCGTCCTCCACGTTTGGAACTCTTACAATCAGTCCAGTAAGAGTGCCTTTTCTCCAACCTATTTCGGAGTACATGTCTGATACCTACTCTGGGTTACTGGCTGAAACGGGTCCCACACAATATGATATAATTTCTGAAACACCCCACCTCCATTAAGGTCACTCACAAAGGGAATGCCTTAACTTTGGTGGAGGTTTATAAGTAAAAGCCATAGATGAACTCAAGACAGATATAAATACACATATTTTAAACAGCGGAAACCAAACAAACTTTTATTTCATCAATACGTGTATCAAACAAAGATTTCCATAATTGTCTCAAAATACTTTCAACATTACAACCTCATAACTGCCTTGATTATTAAAGAAGCATGAAAACATAAATAAAGTGACAAAAATCCCCATAGTGATATCCAAAGCCATTATCCGAGCAAGAAAGATCCAAATCATACATCTACGTTCTTGGTGCTTGTAAAGAGCCTGACTGAGTTGAGCTGTTTCCTCCTTGTGGACCTGGGGGGGTGGGGGGACGAAAGAAAAGAAGACGAAAAGAAAATAGGGTCAGACATAAAGCCTGAGTAAATCTAGTAAATCTTCAATATGTGAATAAGAAATGGGTATGATGGATGTAAACTAAAAATAGGAAAGTGTCACAAGCTAAGGAAGTGTCGAATGTACTATCACACCCATACTATATCTCTGCACCTATTTGAATACATTCTAACTAGCACCCCATGGTGAGGGTGAAGTGATCCCCATTCTTATTAAAGATCGGCTCCTACTCGCGTTAACATGTGTCATACGACCCCCAAGAATTGTAGATACCTATGCTGGTCCCACCATGGGGTGTATCAAGACCCATGGTGGCGGCCCCGACACAAAACTAGAAGACATAGGTTATACTACTGGTGTCCCCAGTGCCCTGGTTGTCTGCTCCGGAGTGTTTGCACGCCCGCACCCCGTTAGACCTGCACTGTGCACCCACCGCCGTCGTTTGACCGCTTACAATCAGCCCAGTAATCGTGCCCCACCCTGCCTAGTTTTAGGGTACCGTTGATACCTAACTTTGGGTTACCGCTGAAACGGGTCCCTCGTTACCAGGATTTTCTAGTCAAACATGTTAAGTGGTTAAGTGTCTGTATTTACCTAACCCCACCCATCAATTCTTGTTAACATGTTGAATTTGGTTAAGTGTTATAATTGACTTAACCCTACCATCTGTCCTTAGCCTCTTAGGAGCATCAGACCACTCACATTAGACAGGTATTGCTACGGTTACTGGATGTGCCGGTCGGTTCCGGGCAGGTTTACACCGTAGCTCAGTCTAATCTCGGGTCCTTATTGGGTTCAATGCTTAACCACCCACATTGGATAGGTATTGTTGTGACTACTGGACAGCCGGGCGGGTCCGGGCAGGTTTACATCACAACTCAATCCAACCTCGGGTTAAGCATATCGTGTTTTCTAAATTTACATATTTTATTACTTTTCAACTATATGTAAATGTCATATCTTTTATTTTTGGGTATTTCAATTCATACTGCTTATGTGTCATAATCATTGGCATGTGCCAAACATGCCAACATATATTTTCATATTTTACACCCAACGTTATTACCCCCGTTTGTTCGCAACGTTATAACATGTGTTGGGCTTGTCACAATTCAGCCCAACTTTATAACCGTGAGGAAAAGGGAAAATAAAGAACATGTAATACATAAAGGTGTGTGGCGCATGAACTTGCAATTTGGCGATTCAACTAACATATAACATGGGTCATGTGAACTTGCATTCGAATCAAAGTATGACTAAGTAGGTGACATATGAAATGGCATAGTTTAGGCAAATACAAACTTGTGTTTAAACATGTTAACTTGGCATAATATCGACCACAAAACTATCGTGTTATATATTCATCAAAATGTACAATTTTTACATCTAATCATATAGCCTATTTCAACATGAACTTGCATAGTTTATGAAACCCAAACGATGTTTGACATAGAACCAATTATATTTTGCAAATAAACATGAACTTGCATAGTTTATGAAACATGGATCAATTATACTTGTAAACATAGATCTAATTATACTTGCCAATACACATAAGAATGATATCATAGGTTTTGGGTCATGTAGGCATAGAAGGTCTATAACATGTTTACATAAATTCTAATTTAGACTAAGGGAATATACATAGTCCATGCCATCGACATATACAAAAAGGGATCAATTTCTAGTTTTTGCCACAAGCTTGCAAGTGCCATTGTTTTTCATATACAATTGTTAAATAGGCTTGCATCAATTAATTTATGCCACAAACATCAATACACAAGTCATGATAGAACCATCACAATACACAAAGATTATAACAACACGATTCTATTTTCATTTACATCGAATCACATCACAGTTTTTATTCATATTTCGAAAGGTCACTCTACTTACAACGTGTGATGGATTCTTGTTTTCTGATTTCTGTTATTCTGATTTGGAGATGCTCTCCTTTGGGTAGCAAAGTTGCGTTGAATGATTTGATTAAGCTTTGATCTTCTTTTAATTTGATTCGTCTCTTAGGCTTGTTGGCTTGTCTCTAGGCTTTCTAATTGACGGCCATTCCTAGTTCCTCTCCAGCAGCATGACGGCTTTTGTATTTTATTATTTGTGTGAATTTAGGGTTAGACTTGAGTTGTATTTATAGAATTTTAAATTGTTTTGAGCCATCGATGAAGCTAGGGTGAATCCAGACCATCCATCTCAAGAGAGGCCAATAAGAAAGAGACATGTAAGCCCTAGTGACTCAGCCAAACATCAGAATTCGACCAGACCCTGACCAGGCCAGCCAGGGCCTAACCAGCAGGTCTTTCTGACCTGGGCGCACTTGGCAGGTGCGCCAGGCCAAAATTTTACTGGCACACTTCCCAAGTGCGCCAGTTCAACTTTGTTCTGGCGCACTTCACAAGTGCGCCAGTGCATTCTGACCCGTTTTCCGGTTTTTCTGCCCAACTTCGTTCGTCCATATCTTCTTCATACGATATCTGTTTTATGCAAACTTGAAATCTATCTCAAGCATAATTTCGAGACGAACGCAATGGCGTAACCCATTTCCCTTGATTTCATCATTTATAATTAATAATACTTTAATTCGTGAAGCTTAACGTTATAGAATTCACAGGGTGTTACAATTTCTCCTCATTATCTTGTATCCCCTACTAGGTTTTCATTGGCAATGTATACCACTAGATGTCATTTATTACATAACCTTATCATTTCCACTAGTTATGTTTACCCTAAAAGGTGTCTTTAATTACATAACTTTATTATTCCCATTGGTCATGTATACCGCTGGGTGTTTTTAATTACATAACCTTAACGCGTTAAGTTTGTGGACCTATATGTAAATATTACCCACTCCCTCAGATTTGCTTAACCCTCCCACTGTCCAACCAATTTTACTTAGCCCTGACTTTATTTCATAATCATACAATCCCTATGGATTAGATTAGGTTAAGTAGTCCAATTTATTACCATGTCCATTTATGGTTTATAATGGGCTAGACCTCCCACATTAGACCTATAACTTGTGGATGCTGGATATGCCAACCGGGTCCGGGCAGACTTCTTCCATAAGTTCGGCCTAACCTCGTGTCATAGCCCATCTCGTATTTGTGCACTTAGACCTCTTACATTAGGTTCAAAATCAGTGGTTGCTGGATATGCAGGTCGGGTCCGGGAAGACTTCCACCACTAACGCAACCTAACCTCGTGTCATAAGTGCAATTACAGTTTCTAATAGTAATTATTAGACATTTCATTCTTATCCAATTCTTACCTATGTCTTTATAGGTGATGTGAAGACCTCCCATAACCCCCACACTAAACAAGAGGAATAATGCGCAGATGGGTGTGCCGAGCAGATATGGACGATCATCAGAGTAGGTAAACAATATCGAAACCTGTCGTAGAACTCACATCACAAGGATAAAACATAATAGAACCTATATAACAGGTAATAGTAATAAGGCATCATATAGCAAACTTTAGAAAACTTTCTCAACATCATGAAAGGTTATCCAACTGATACCAAAGTTTGTACATAAGTCCTCAATACAACACTCATAGAGCACTCAAACAGTGGAAACAGAAATACTAGATAGTAATAAAATTGGCACGCCAACCTCCTGGTCACCTCCGCATAGTATCATCATCCTCACTAATCACCTGTACCCTACTACTTAGTCTGCCCATCCATAACCGGATGAATAGCCCAAGGTAATAAGAGGAGACATAAAACCTTGAGTCAGACAATAGTCTTAGTGAGCGATAAAATAGCTAACTAGCTTCAAAAGTAAAGTATATGAGAAGGGACAGATAAACATACTAATCTACCCACAACACCAGAGAAGAACTCCACCTTATCTTCCCCACATCAGACAGTGATAGCCTTTACTTTAACAATTCAATCGTACATCCATGGAAACCAGAACACCCACTCAATCATGGCAAAGCACTCATGACATCCAAGTTATAAATCTTTGTAAACCATCTTAATCGAACTCAACATATCTCAAGCACAAGCCCCTGAGGCCTAAACCAATATTAGACAAGCACCCAAGGAACATCTCCTTCGACATTGAACAATCTACATGAGACGGTTCAAACAAAGCAACTAATCAATCATGACAGACTCTAGCTATCACCACCAATTCTGCTTCGAAAACATCGTTAATCGTATGACGACCAACCATGTCATATGTCAAGGGCTTATTGTAACCCCAGCTCTAACATAAACTCCATACGCCTTTCAACAATACGTCTGTATGTCCAACCTTGACAACTAGGCCTTTCAACAATACCCAAGGTACTCGATCTACAATCGGTCTTCTGCGTGCCCCCATCGTACCTTTGCTTTAAGCCTGCTAGAACTTCCGACAATGATAATCTCTCAGCCATCTCATCTCTAGTCATCCAACTCGACGACTTTTCATTGCTCAAGCAACCTTCTCGAGCAACCATTATCCACCAACCCACGACCTTTGAGTTGTCACCACATTCGTTGTTCTATACCGATCAACAAACACCTTCCAGCACTTTGAGTAATCCCACTTGAATTCTTCTCGAAGTTACACCATCACCGAGCCAATTGCATCACTACATTGCGGCTAGGGTTTGGGGGGTTGCCCCCAAAAAATATTTTTTTCAAGCTCTTTTCTTCAAATACAAGTAGTACCCGAAAAACATACTTTTTCAGAAAATGACCCTATTGGAAATAAACCATAGTATTATCACTATCAACCATAACATTTAAAAGTGCTACTAAAAACATGAACTATCAGCCCCTTAATACCGACCCGACCTAGACTAGGCCGACCCGACCCAGTCCCTTCCTGACTTCAAACTCAACTGACCCGATGCGATCAATCCCCCTCTAGAACATGACCGACCCGATCCGGCTATCCCAACATGACCGACCCGATCTGATCACCAACACGACCGACCCGATCCGGTCACCCCTTCATCACCTCAACTTCTGAACCGACTCGACTCATCTTGAATGGACCGACCCGACCAGACATTGCCCGACCCGAACAGCTCCACTGACCGACCCGTTATAACTTGTTCTCCACGACAGGATTTGAGACTGACCCGACCCACTTATGGCCGACTCGATCCACTTCCTGCACATCTCCAATTCTACTCCGATTTCGACCAAAACTTCGTCAAACGAAGAATCCGGCGAAACCGACTCAAGCAAAGTCATCAAACACAATCATAAACATGTCATAACATTGCTAACAATATGAATACGATGATTACCACAAAAATGACGTAAATATCACCTAAAACCATTAAATTGAACATATGATCAAAATGTGAGATCTAACTAACATAAACATGTGAATGACATGAAATTAACGGGTAAAACTTGCTAAATTAGATCATGGGATGATGCATATGAAAATACGCATATAACGGTGTAAATCTATGGTAAAACGCTTGAATTTGATGAGAAACATGCACAAACACTCATATACTTCATTGCATTCATGTGAGAGATGTAAACCACTCACTGATTTGCCAAAACAAGCTGAAATCAATGAAATAGGAACCCGGACAGCAAGCACCTCACACCAATCACTTTGATCTAAAGAACTCTTGCTTTAATCGTTGTAGATCTAGTGTCCAATGGTGTAGATCTATGATTTCTCCCCTTGGATTTGGATTTTTAATGGTGGAAAGGTGTTAAAGGAAGGACGAGCACAAGACCACCCAATGGGGAAATGACTAAACCACTCCCAATATCCCTCACCCCTTATTTATACCCTCCTATCAGCCCACTAATGGGCCTCTCCAATTCAGCCCATTATAGCTTACCAAATCTGGACAGCCAACTGAAAAACCTTAAAACAACGATTTCTCCCAAACCGCTAAGCCAAATCTTTAATGTAACTACTCTACGGAAAGGAAACCACCAATTCCTTTCCAATGGCATAGGTCTCACCCTCAGATTCAACCTAAGTCCAAAGTTATGCCCTGTACAAGACTGACAGGGGCAAAATGGTCACAAACAAAATCAATAAAAATTCTGGACATGTCTCACATCCCCGTAAGCAACCTGCCAAAAGATGAGAATGATCCAAACCTTAAGGAATAAAATAAAAATATTTACAATCTTCCGATACGTAAAATGCAGGCTGTTACATTCTCCCTCCTTAAGAATTTCGCCCTCGAAATTCCAAGTAAACATAAGCAACTACAACAATTCCGCATGCCTATCATCCATGAGAAGCCAATTCTATCACCAAAACTAGCAACCATCAAGCCATGCATCCATAGCCTTATCCTAGCACGCGGAATTCTATCAAACAACAACAAGATACAACGATATAACAATGATATGATTAAAGGTTCCCACCAACGAAAAGTTCTGGATGAGTCGCCTTCATACTCTCTTTCGTCTCCCATGTACAATCATCACCATCTTCACTTCATTGTACCTTGACTAGCTTAACCGTCTTCCTCCTAAGCTGTTTTGTGTCATTCCCTACAACACGAAGTGGTTTAAGAGGTTTCGCAACTGCGGTTTCAGCTTCTAGGTCTTTGTACTGCTCTGGTGGTACCACCACATTCGAATCATGCACAAACTTCTGTAGAAAAGACACATGGAACACATTATGCACACTCGACATCTTTCTCGGGTAACTCCAATCCATATGCAAGCTTTCCAATTCACTCGACTATCATAAATGGTCCAACGAACCTTGGAGCCAACTTTTCTTTACTTCCGAATCAAAGCACATGCTTCAATGGTGAAATATTCACAAAGACCATATCGCCTACGTCGAATTCCAAATCTTTTCGATGCTTATCAGCATAACTCTTCTTACGATCTTAGGCCGCTTTCATTTGTTGTCGAACGATCTCATTGCAGTACGAGGTCTCTCTAATCGTCTTTAGCCCAAATACCAACTTATCTCTAGTTTCTAGCCAACATGCCGGAGAATTGCACGGTCTCCCATAAAACGTCTCGTATGGTGCCATCCTAATGCTGGACTGGTAGCTATTATTATACGCGAACTCAACTAGATGTAGATGGTCTTCCCACGATCCTCCAAAATCCAACACACAAGCTCTTAGGAGATCTTCCAAAACTCGATTGATTCTCTCTGTCTGACAATCAGTTTGGGGATGATATGCCGTACTCAAGCACAACTCGATTCCCAAAGCTTCTTGCAAACTCTTCCAAAATCCGCTAGTGAATAACGAATCTCGATCACTCACTATACTCTTTGGGACGCCATGGAATCTAACAACCCATTTCACATAAATTTCAGTCAGCTTCGATGCTGTCTTAGTCGACTTAACAGGAATGAATCTTGCACTTTAGGTCAAGCAATCCACAATGACCTAAATCCCTTCATTTCTTGTCCTGGTCCTAGGTAGTCAATTGATAAAATCCATCGATATTTGCTCCCACTTCCACCTAGGAACTTCCAATGGATGAAGCAAACCACTTGGCTTCTTCTGTTCATCTTTCACTAACTGACATTTCAAGCACTTGGAAATGAATTTTCCAATATCTCTCTTCATCCCCTCCTAGTTGTAGTTCATGTCCTGATACATCTTATTACCACCGGGATGAATCGTCAACTTTGAGTGATGACATTCTCTCGGAACCTCATCTCTTAATCCGTCAATATCAGGAACAACTAACCATCCTTGCTTTCAAAGCCAACATTCTCGATCGACTTCGAACTCTTTATTCTCCGGTTCCTGCCTCTAGATAAACTTGACAAGTTTAACATCTTGCTTTTGGCTTTCGCCAATCCTTTCGATGAGAGTAGGTCTTATCGATAAGCTTGCCAACATTTCATGTTCCAACTCACACTTTGCCCTGAAATCAAACCTAGCCAAATACTCAAGGCTCTTCCATTCCGAAAACATCGCTCCCGAACTTGCATGTCTTCGACTCAACACATCTACAACTGCGTTACCTTTGCCTGGAGCATAGGCTATATCAAAAACATACGATGCCAGAAATTCTAACCATTGTTGCTGCAGAAGATTCAAATCCTTTTGGGAAAAAGATACTTCAACGACTTATGATCCGTAAACAACTCGAATCGAACTCCCAACAGGTAATGTCTCCACATCTTCAGAGCAAACACAATCGCTGCCAACTCCAAATCATGAGTTGGATAATCCTTCTCATGCGGCTTTAGCTGTCGAATCACGTAGGCCACAATCTGCATTAGCACTGCTCCAAATCCAGTACCACATGCATCAGTGTAAACCACCATCTCTTCATTCCCACTCGAAATGGTCAACACAGGTGCACTCGTCAATCTCTCCTTCAGGATTTCGAACGCTTGTTCACTCTTTGCATCTCATGTGAACACTTGTTTCTTCTTCGTCAATCCTGTTAATGATGCAGCTAACTTAGAGAAATCCTTGATAAACCGTCGGTAATAAAAGGCTAACCCAAGGAAGCTTCGAACATCCGTCGCATTCTTAGGTCTATTCAGTCCTGAATTGCTGCTACTTTAGCAGGGTCAACCGCTACCCAATTTCCAGAAACAACATGACCTAAGAACCTCACTTCATCCTTCCGGAAGCGACACTTCGAGAACTTGGCTTTCAACTGATTCTTTCGCAAGATCTCTTACACAACTCTCAAGTGTGTCTTGTGTTCTTCCTTATTCCTGGAGTAAACCGTAATATCATTCACGAACACAAGCACAAACTTAATCAACTGATCTCTGAACACTCTATTCATAGGATCCACAAAATACGCTGGTGCGTTAGTCAACCCGAATGGCATTACCAACCATTCAAAGAAACTGGATGGTGTCATAAAGCAGTGTTTGGCACACTATCCTTAGCCACCCTCAATTAGTGAAATCCCATGGCCAAATCCATTTGAGAAAACATTTTGGCTTCGTGAAGCTAATCGAACAGGTATCAATTCTTGGCAACAGATACTTATTCTTCTTTGTCACCTTGTTTAGCTCACAATAGTCCACACACAATCTTAAAAAACCATCTTCCTTGGTTGCAAATATGACCGGTGCAACCCATTCAGAAACACTTCTCCGAATGAATCTCTTCCTTAGAACTCTCGCTGTTCCTTAGGCGCCATCCGCCTAAGAGGCATAACGATCGGTCCAGCATCTTTGACCAAATTGATCCTAAACTCAATCTCACGATGCGACGACAATCCATTGACTTTGTCAAAGACATCTACATACTCATTAGCGATCAACACTGATGACAGGTCTTCTTGTGAAATCCCAAGCGAATATAGATAGCTCACGAAGACCCTGTCTTCGTGATTACATCTAATCAACACCTTTCGCCCTTCCACACTCCCGACCCTCACCTCTAGCTTCTTGCAATTCACCCTTACCGCATACCTCTTGACCTAATCCATGACCAAGATGATCCCATACCCAGTGAAGTTAAGAACAAAGCAACCACACACAAAAGAACAACCATGACTCGACAACACTAAACCACGGCAAATCATGCACAAATTGGATGAACCCCCAACTGGATTAGTCACGATTAATGGTTTATCACAAATCTCGGGTTCCAAACCCGAGCGACAAATAATCTCATTGCAAATGAATGAATGTGATGCTCCAGTATCAAAAAGCACACGAATCGAAACACCATTAACAAAAAGAGTACCTTGCACCATGACACCCTTTCCCTTCTCCTCTGCAGTAGGAGCTCTTGAAGAAGTTGGCACGAGTTCCAAAGCATATGTCTTCATAGCCTGCTTGCCTTAGCTGATTCTGGACAGTCTTTCTTCTCATGCCCATGCTTTCCACACTTGAAGCACTTCTTCTCAGCTTTGGGATTCTGGAACTCACTAGAAAAATGGCCTTTCTATTTGTAGTTAAAGCAAACCACCTCACTCTTAGGTTTATTTTTTCCATCTCTTTCTTTCTGATGTTGTTGCTTCCTCTTCTTATTATTACCACCTTTCTGTGGTTTCTGAGCCTCTTTGGTTGTAGCAACAACATTTGATTACTTGGGAAACAAGCTCTCATGACGAATATCTTTTTCCATAATATTCTCAAATGGATCGTCAAGATGGTCCACTAACGACTTTTCGATATTAGAATCCAAACCCAAGACGAACTTGTCGTTCTTCTGATAGGGTGTATCAATGTATGAACGAGCATATCTAGACAAGGCTTCAAAGTCAGAAATGTAGTCAAGCACAGAACGACCATTCTGTTTCAGCTCTATGAACTTCTTGAATAGAGAAGATTTCTGATCTGTAGAAATAAACTTTGCTTCAGACTTAGCTTGAAATTGCTCCCATGAAATCTCCTCTTCCGGAGTCTCGAGTATGATAGAATTCCATCATTCCATGGCCCTGCCCTGCAGCTTCCTTGATGCAAGCTTTCTCTTTATTGCATCCTCAATACCCAAGTCTCCAAAGATTCGGACACATGAATCCATCAACCTCTGAACCTCTTCAGGTGGTTCGTTTCCCTTGAATGGTTTCCCTCCTAGAGATTTATAATCTTTGCACAGCTTCGCAAAATCTACTACTCTAGGAACTCGCACGCCTAAATCTACCGTTGCTGCCACTGGAGCAGGTACCCTTCGCATAATTTCCTCTTCCACGGCCTCAAACTTGGCCGGGTAATTTGGTTCACCGCCATTTTCCCCTCCAGTATTAGCTCCCCTAGCAGCGTGTTTTGATGGTCGTCTACTCATTCTAAATCTGCAATTTAGAATAATTAGCCACTTCAAAGAAAATTGCTAAAGAGATAAGACCGCTACTACTATATATGCTAATATATATAGTAAGCATCCAACTGAAATCTACAAGTACGTCTCTTATACGTGATTACGTCTTTGAATTTTGGCCAAAATCATTGACCAGACCTTTGGTACCAAATGTGAAGACCGCCCACAACCCCCGCACTAAACAAGAGGAATAATGCGCTCAAGGGTGTGCTGAGCAGCTATGGACGATCATCCGAGTAGGTAAACAATATCGAAACCTGTCGTAGAACTCATAGCGCATAGATAAAATATAATAGAACCTATACAACAGGTAATAGTAATGAGGCATCATATAGCAAACTTTAGAAAACTTTCTCAACATCATGAAAGGTTATCCAACTGATACCAAAGTTTGTACATAAGTACTAATTACAACACTCATAGAGCACTCAAACAGCGGAAACAGAAATACTAGATAGTAATAAAACCGGTACGCCAGCCTCCTGCTCGCCTCCGCACAGCAGCATCGTCCTCACTAATCACCTGTAACCTGCTACTTAGCCTGCCCATCCATAACCGGATGAACAACCCAAGGTAATAAAAGGAAACATAAAACCTTGAGTTAGATAACAATCTTAGTGAGCGATAAAACAGCTAACAAACTTCAATAGTAAAGTATATGAGAAGGGATAGATAAGCATACTAATCTACCAATAACACCAGAGAAGAACTCAAACTTATCTTCTCAATATCAGACAGTGATAGCCTTTACTTTACCAATTCAATCATACATCCATGGAAACCAGAACACCCATTCAATCATGGCAAATCACTCATGACATCCAAATTATAGATCTCATGTAAACCATTCTAATCGAACTCAACACCCTTCAAGCACATGCCCCAGAGGCCTAAACCAATATCAGACATGCACCTAAGGAACATCTCTTCGACGTAGGACAATCTACATGAGACGGTTCAAATAAAGCAACTAAACAATCATGACAGACTCTGGCTATCACCGCCAATCCTACTTCGAAACCATTGTTAATCGTATGACGGCCAACCTTGCTATATGTCAAGGGCTAATGGTAACCCCAGCTCTAGCATAAACTCCATACGCCCTTCAAAGATACGTATGTATGTCCAACCTTGATAACTAGGCCTTTCAACGATACCCAAAGTACTAGACCTACAATCTGTCTTTTGGGTGCCCCCATCGTACCTTTGCTTTGAGCCCGCTAGAGCTTACGACAACGATAATCTCTCGGCCTTCTCATCTCTAGCCATCCAACTTGACGACTTTTCATAGCTCAAGAAGCCTTCTCGAGCAAACATTATCCACCAACTCATGACCTTTGAGTTGTCATCTCATTCGTTGTTCTATATTGATCAACGGACACCTTCCAACACTTCGAATATTCCCACTTGAATTCTTCTCGAAGTTACACCATCATCGAGCCAATTACATCACTGCGCTGCAGCTAGGGTTCACGGGGTTGCCCCCGAAAAATATTTTTTCAAGCTCTTTTCTTCAAATCCAAGTCATACCCGAAAAACGTACTTTTTCAAAAAATGACCCTGTTGGAAAGAAACCATAGCATCATCACTATCAACCACAGCGTTTAAAAGTGCTACTAAAAAAATGACCGATCAGCCCTTTCAGACCGACCCAGACTAGGCCGACCCGACCCAGTCCCTTCCTGACTTCAAACTCAACCGACCCGATCCGATCACCCCCCTCTGGAACATGATCGACCCGATCCAGCTACCTCAACATGACTGACCCAATCCGATAACCAACACGACCGACCCGATCCGGTCACCCCTTCATCACCTCAACTTCTGAACTGACCCGACTCATCTTGAATAGACTGACCCGACCAGACATTGCCGACCCGACCATCTCCACTGACAGACCCGTTCTAACTTGTTCTCCATGACAGGATTTGAGACCGACCCAACCCACTTATGGCCGACCCGATTCACTTCCTGCACATCTCCAATTCTACTCCGATTTCGGCTAAAACTTCATTAAACGACGGATCCGGTGAAACCGACTCAACCAAAGTCATCAAACACAATCATAAACATGTCATAAAATTGCTAACAACATGAATATGACGATTACCACAAAAATGATGTAAATATCAACTAAAACCATTAAATTGAACATCTGATCAAAATGAGAGATCTAACTAACATAAACATGTGAAATGACATGTAATTAACGGGTAAAACTTGCTAAATTAGATCATAGAGTGATGCACATGAAAATAGAATATAATGGTGTAAATCTATGGTAAAACACTTGAATTTGATCAGAAACATGCGCAAACACTCACATACTTCAATGCATTCATGTGAGAGATGTAAACCACTCACTGATTTGCCAAAACAAGCTAAAATCCATGAAATTGGAATCCGTACAGCAAGCACCTCACACCAATCACTTTGATCCGATGAACTCTTGCTTTAATTAATGTAGATCTAGCCTCTAATGGTGTAGATCTATGATTTCTCACCTTAGAATTGAATTTTTAATGGTGGAAAGGTGTTAGAGGAAGGAGGAACACAAGACCACCCAATGAGGAAATGAAAAATTAAACCATTCCCCATATCCCTCTCCCCTTATTTATACCCTCCCATCAGCCCACTAATGGGCCTCTCCAATTTAGCCCATTATTGCTTACCAAATCTGGACAGTTAACTGAAAAACCTTAAAACAACGATTTCTCCCAAACTGCTAAGCCAAATCTTTAATGTAACCACTCTACAGAAAGGAAACCATTAATTCCTTTCCAATGGCACAGGTCTCACCCTCTAATTCAACATGAGTCGAAAGTTATTACCTGTACAAGACTGACAGGGGCAAAATGGTCACAAATAAAATCGATAAAAAATTCGGACATGTCTCACATCACCATAAGCAACCTATCAAAAGACAAGAATGATCCAACCCTTAAGAAATAAAATAAAAATATTTTACGATCTTTCGATACGTAAAATGCGGGCTGTTACAGGTAATTATGCACCTTTTTCCCCATTTTGAATTAAATGTCCAATTCATATAAACATTATTTAAATTATGCCAATACTAGCCTTTTTCCCCATTCGCTAACTAACACATTCGCAAATATTTGGCGGCATCTAGGCTAGAAAGTAGCCTAGTCATAAACAATAAAAAGGGAAAAGTGATGGGAATATGACAAAGGTGATCATTCTAAAGGTGACATAAACATACATATTGGCATAGACAAGAAACTAGCATAATAAGGTGGACATAAAAACAGATAATGATAAAACTAGATCCAATATACTTAGGATGAACGGATCCAAATAACTATTCATATGTCCAATAATGAAAGATCTCAATTAATCACAATATGATGATCTAGATCTAAACAAAGGTTCAATTGTCCGTATAATGATAATCCCAAATTAACCACAAACTTGACAAAGGTACACATTCACAAAGGTGACATGATAAACTAACCACAGGTGAATTAGGTGTATAAAAATAGATCTAGCTTAATAAAGTTTGAGATCCAACAATAACATAGATTCATGATTCAAGACAGATCCAAATCACAGTACTATCACGTTTTACTTTTAATCATTTAAATCTAAAAGTAACCTAAAACTCACAGTGTTTGGATTAAAAGAAAAGGTAGAAAATAATTGAGGTTGGATCTACACTCGAATCTCTAAGTTCGATTTGCAAAGTTGATTGTTGTTGAAGAAAGGATCATCTCAGTTTAAACACTGGCATCATTTGGCCACCATGATTTCCAATGAAGAAAACAGGAGAAATGGGCACATATTTATAGCTGCCAGCCCCTCTGAAACTGACTGCCACGTCAGTCCTAGGGGTGTCAACACCCGTGTAAGGGGGTCGACCCCGATTCGACACCTCCCTAGGGGGGTCGACCCCTTAGAGCGGGAAATTCGCTGCCTTCCACCATTTTGATTTTTAAAAGATTTTGGATAAGGTTCAAACTCATATCTGACTCATATGTATGTATATAATTCTTCTGTGCGTATACAAACTTAAAATCCTTATAACTACTTCATACGGTGTCCGTTTTACGCAAACCAAATGTCTATCTTGACCAGAATTTCAAGACGGACGCAATGGCGTAGTCCGTTTCCATTAATTCTGGATATTAGATTAATAATTATTCAATTTATCCTCTTTTAGTGTTGTTAGAAGTACAGGGTGTTACATTCCCCCCTACTCAAAGGATTTCGTCCCCGAAATCTCTAAGTTGAGAAGAATGCATGTCCTACCATCCATCATCCATTTACTCATCCATCAATCAGTGGCATCCACTATCCTTAAAGATTTCTAATGCTTATATGAATATATGCAAAGGTGTGTGTATGTGTCCCAATACTAATGCAAAGATCAGGCGGTCTACTGATTCAGTTGACCTCCTTAATGCAATGTATGTCAGTGCCATGTATCCAATATGTATGCGAATAATCCTATTATAACATGTGAGTTCTATATGTGTGCACACTCATTCATCCAAATGCAACATCCATATGCAAACATATCAATTTCCATCTATAAAAGAAAAGAAGATGCACACATCCATATGAAATATGAAAGTGATTAAGGCGATCTAGTGCCTAATGTGTGTGTATATGCATCCACAGGCAGCCACTAGCAAACACTTGCATTCACTTGCATCCATCGAACATAACATGTCTCAAACACATGTTTACATCCATAGGATTCCTATCTAAAGGTCGAAAATACTATGGATAGGATTTATTCAAATGATAGAAATAAGCACAGATAAAATTTTGGAAAAGGAGTTAAGAACATACCCTCGAAAAGAAAAGGGTACCAAGCCTAAATCTTGTCTTCGGTCTCCCAAGTCGCATCCTCTGGGTTATCTCCCTATTGAACCTTTATTAGCTTGATCTCTTTATTGTGTAGCTTCTTAACTTCTGATCCAAGAATGCGGGTAGGGACTCTTCTGACTGTCGCCTCCCACTCTACTTTCACTTCTTCCAATATGCTTAGCTCAACCACTTCCGCGGTGTCATGCAAACACTTCCGCAGATGAGAAACGTAGAAAACATCATGAACCCCAGATAAATTTTCTGGAAGCTTTACTCAATAGGCCATTTGGCCAATCCTCTCGGTTATGGGAAGTGGTCCCACAAACCCAGGTGCCAACTTCCCTACCGATCCGAAGCGAAACACATTCCTCAGAGGTGACACTTTGATAAAAACTAAGTCTCCCACTTCGAATTCGGTGTTAGTCCTTCTCTTGTCTGCATAGGATTTCTGTCTATCTTGAGCTATCTTCATTCGCCGTTGGATAAGGTCAAACTTCTCGGACGTTTCTCTAACAATATCTGGTCCAAGTAATAATCTTTCTGTAGATTCCCACCAACAAGTTGGTGATCTACAGGGTCGTCTGTACAATGCTTCGAAGGGTGCCATGTTGTTTCTAGCTTGATAACTGTTGTTAAAGGTAAACTGTATTAAAGGAAGATGCTCTTCCCAAGTCCCTTCGAAGTCTAGGATACACAGCCTTAAAAGATCTTCAAGAATTATGTTCACCCTCTCCGTCTGCCCATCGGTCTGAGGGTGATAAGCGGTGCTCAAACACAACTGTGTACCTAATGCTTCTTGCAAGCTCCTCCAAAATTTACTGGTAAAAATAGGGTCACGATCGCTCACGATGCTGGAAGGTACCCCCATGAAGACGAACTATTTCTCGAACATAGATTGCTGCCAACCATAATGCCATTCTCTTACTCTTAACTGGAATAAAGTGAGCACTCTTAGTGAGTCTATCTAGCACAACCCAGATACTGGTGTTTCCTTTCTTTGATCTGGGCAAACCATCTATGAAATCCATCGAGACGCTCTCCCATTTCCACTATAGAACCTCCTAAGGATGAAGTAAACCACCGGGTTTCTTTTACTCAGCTTTGACTTGCTGGTAGGCTAAACATTGAGAAATAAATTCGACCACGTCTTTCTTCATCCCAGCACAAAAGAAAACCCTTTTCATGTCTCTGTACATCTTATCACTGCCTGGATGAATGGTCATCTTAGAATGATGGGCTTCTTCTAGGACCGCCCCTATCAAGCTTCCAGTTTCAGGAACACAAAGCCTTCCATCGCATCGCAACCACCTCTTTTCATCTATGATATATCGACTGAGGTGATTAGAAGTCTCCCCTTTTCAGAGCTTATCCATGATTTCAAAAATTTGTGGGTCACTTTGCTGCGAATCTCCAATCTGATCCATATGACTTGGTCGTATTTCTAGTGAAGAAAATAAATCAGGAAAAATCTCGATGGAGGGTCTAAAATTAAAAGTTGAGATGAACTCTAAGCTCTTCCTCTCCACAAACAGAGGACTTAAGACCATCCTCTGCATACTTAGTGCGTAAGCCACCACATTACCCTTGCCAATGGTATAAGCGATTTCAAAATCATAAGAAGCTAAGAACTCCATCCACCTTTGTTGCCTTAAATTGAGATCCTTCTGTGAGAACAAATACTTGAGAGATTTATGATCTGTGTATAACTCGAACTTCTCTCCAAGTAAATAATGGCGCCACGTCTTTAGCGCAACTACTATGGCAGCTAGCTCTGGATCATGGGTGGGGTAGTTCTTCTTATGTACTTTCAATTGTCAACCCCCATAACAAACTACATTTCCTTCTTGTATCAGAACCACACTAAGCCCTGTACCGCATGCATCAATGGAAACTGTAAACACTTTGTTCCCATCGGGCAAAGTCAAGACCGGGGCTGTTGTAAGAGCCCTCTTCAAACTTTGGAAAGTAACATCACAATATATCCCATGAAAATGCCAAGTTCTTCTTCATCAGCCTAGTGAGTGGGGCTGATATCTACGTGAAGTCCTTGTTGAACTTCCTATAATAACCTGCCAACCCAAGAAAGATTCTCACCTCTGTTGCATTTTTAGGAATCTGCCAATCTTGCACCACAACTACTTTTGCAGGATCCATAGCTATCCCTTATTTGGAGACTGCATGCCCTAATAATCTCACCTCCTTTCTCCAAAAATGGCATTTGGAGAACTTTGCCTTAAGCTGATGGTCACAAAGAGTTTTCAAAACTTCTCTCAAATGTTGGGCATGCTCTTCTTCGCTCTTGGAGAAGATCAAAACATCATCAACAAAGACCATAACAAATTTATTTAGGAACTCCCGAAACACCCTACTCATCATGTCAACAAAATAGGCGGGTGCATTCGTCAGTCCAAAAGGCATAACTAGCTATTCGAAGAAACCATCCTGAGTCCTTAAAGAAGTCTTATATATGCTGTTCTCAGCCAACCTCAACTGATGAAAACCCATGGCCAAGTCTAACTGAGAGAATACCAAAGCACCAACAAGCTGATCAAATAAATCATCAATCCTCGGGAGCGGGTGCCTATTCTTCTTAGTGAGTTTATTCAACTCTCTATAGTCAACACACAAACGAAGCCACAGTTGCGAATACTACTAAAGCACATGCTTCGTCTGATAAATCCTTTCTCAAGTAGCTCCCCTACTTGCTTACTCAGCTCCTTCTTTTCCCTTGGAGCCATATGACGCACTGACAATGCAACTGGCTTTGCATTGTCCACTAGATATATACGAAAATCTATCTCGCACCTCGGAGGTAAATCCTGTACCTCATCAAAAACATCAGAATAATCGCAAACTACTGGAACAGATTGTAGATCATCGATAGATGCATCAAGGGACTCTAGGAAACTAAGCATAACAGACCCTTGGGGGTCACAAGAAATCTCGAGGGTCCTCCATGATAAGTCAGAAGCCTAACGACCCTCCTCTCACAATCCAAAATGGCACCATAAGTTGTAAGCCAATCTACTCCTAGAATCAACCCATAGCCCATAAACCCAAGCACATATGTGTAACATTCAAACTTGTGACGACCGCCCATAGCCCCTGCACTAAACAAGAGGAATAATACGCTGAAAGGTGTGAACGGTAGCTATGGACGATCATCATAGTAGGTAACACAAGAGGAACCTGTCGTAAACTCATAGTGCAAGGATAAAATATAATAGAACATATACAACAGGTAGTGATAGTGAAGCAGAAAACACAAAACTTTCACGACAACTAGAAAGTATTTCCCATACACGTGGAGAACAACAATAGTGTTTGTACAATTTGCCTCACTACAACACTCAAAGAAAGAGCAAACAGCGAAAACAAATAATAGATAATAATAAACTGGTACGTGAGCCTCCTGCTCGCCATCGATCAGCATCGTCGTTCTCACTAAAGCAATACCTGCCACCTGTTACTCAGTCTGCCCATCCAAAATCGGATGAACAACCCAAGGTAATAGGAGGAAACACAAAACCTTGAGTCAGACAACAGTCTTAGTGAGCGATAAAACAGCTAAAAATTTTCATCAATAAAGTATATGAGAATAGGTAAATAATCAACTAATCTTCCCAGCTTCAGAAAAGAACTCTCAATTTCTTTCTCCGTTATGTGACAATGATATCCTTTACAATCCATACACGCAAAGGAATAACAATTCAGTCATGGAAATTAAAACATCCATTCATATGTGGCAAAGCAACTCAATCATGATCACAACATGCATTCAAACGTCCATGAATTACTATGGATATCACCACCAACATTTCTTTGGAAACTTCGTTATCGTATGACTGGCTAACAATTTGCCGTAAATTGTCAAGGGCCACACAAGACGCCCTGGTTCTAGCAAAACTCCACATGCTATACTCAACACATGCTTCACGCTATAATCAACACGTGTCTAGGCTATACACGACGCCCAAGGCACTCGACCTACAATTGGTCTTCAATTGTACCTCTGCTTTAAGTCCACTAGAACCTACGACAATGAAGATTCCTCGACCTTGGTCTCTCTAGTCGTTATCAATTACGACTATTAATTAGCTCAGAACACCTTAGAGCTGTCACTTCACATGAACTCAATACATCTTTGAGTTGTCTCCCCGTTTGTTGCATACAATAAGAAACAAAAACTTTTCAACACTTCCTAACTTCCCAATTGAATTCACTTTGAAGTCACATCATCACCGGAAGTGTCCGACCAAAAATGGCAAAAATGGCTGACCACAAATGGCTGACCAAAATAGCCCGATCCAGTTATGCCCGATCCAACTTTGGTACGATCCAACTTTGGTCCAATCCAGCTTTGGTCTGATCCAACTTCTGTTCGATTCAACTTCGGTTCGATCCAACTTTGGTCCGATCCAACTTCGGTCCGATCCAACTTCGGTCTGATCCAACTTATGGCTGATCCAAAACCTGCATATTGCAATTCAACTTCGATTTCGATCAAAACTTCGCCGAACGATAAATTCGACAAAACTAACTCATCCAATTCATCAAAAAGGATTACAAGAATGTTATGAAATCAACAATATCATCAATATGACGATTCTATCAACGAAAATGTCAAATTCACCAAAATCACCACAAATATGCATATGAATAAAAACCATGGATCTTGCACATTAGTATGAAATATCATAGAAATTACCTATCTAATCTTGTTAAATCGGATCATAGGGTGATCTATATGAAATAGAACTTACCAATGTATAGTGAAAAACACTTGAATTTGATGAAAAACATTATCTACTACCCATACACTTTATTGAATCCATGTGAGAGATGTAATCCACTCACCGATTCTCCAATACAAGCTAAAATGATTGAATTATGAATCCGGATGGTGAGCAATTCGAACCAAACTCATCGATCCGATGAATTCGCCTTTGAAATGATGTAGATCTAGCCTTCAATGGTGTAGGTCTATGATTTCCCTCCTTTGATTTGGATTTTCAATGGTGGAAAGGTGTTAGAGGAAGAAGGAGATCAATGCCTCCAAATGAGAGAATGGGAAAGTAAACCTTTTCCCTCTACTCTCACCCCCTATTTACAGGATTCCACCAGCCCACTAATGGCCTCCCCAATTCAGCCCATTAGGCTCTCCAAACCTGAACGGCCCACTGAAAACGTTAAAACATCGATTTCTCCCAAACTGCTGTGCCAAATCTTTAATGTAACAACTCTACTAAAAGGCAATCATCAATTCATTTCCAATGGGATAGGTCTTACCCTCTGATTCGACCTAAGTCAAAAGTTATACCCTGTAGAAAACTGACAGGGGAAAAATGGTCACAAACAAAATCGGTTAAAATTATGGACATGTCTCACATCCCCATAAGAAACATATTAAAAGATGAGAATGATCCAACCCTTAAGAATTTCATCCTCAAAATTCCAAACAAACACAACAATTTCGCATGCCTATCATCCTTGAGAAGCCAATTGTATCATCCAAACTAGCAACCATCAAGCCATGCATCATTAGCCTTATTCTAGCATGCGGAATTCTACCACACAACAATAAGATACAATGATATAACGATGATACGATATCAAAGGGTCCTACCGATGAAGAGTTTTGGATGAGTCGCCTTTATGCTCTCTTCTATCTCCCATGTACAATCATCACCATCTCCACTCAATTGTACCTTAACCAGCTTAACCGTCTTCCTTCTAAGCTGTTTCTTGTCATTCTCCACAACACGAAGTGGCTTACGAGGTCTGGCAACTGCGGTTTCCACTTCTAGGTCTTCATACTGCTCTGGAGATACCACCTCGTTCGAATCATGCACGAACTTCCGTAGAAACGACGCATGGAAAACATTATGCACACTTGACATCTTCTCAGGTAACTCCAATCTATATGCGAGGTTTCCAATTCGCTCGACTATCGGAAATGGTCCCACGAACCTAGGAGCTAACTTTCCTTTACTTCCAAATCTCACCATATGCGTCAACGGCGAAACCTTCACGAAAACCATATCACCAACGTCGAATTCTAAGTCCTTACGATGCTTATCAGCATAACTTTTTTGATGATCTTAGGCTGCCTTCATTCGTTACCGAACGATCTCGATACAATCCGAGGTCTCTCTTATCATTTTTGGGCCAAGTACCAACTTATCTCCAGTTTCTAACCAACATGCTGGAGAGTTGCACGGTCTGCCATACAACGCCTCGTATGGTGCCATCTCAATGCTAGATTGGTAGTTATTATTGTATGCAAACTCAACCAGTTGTAGATGGTCCTCCCATAATCCTCCAAAATCCAATGCACAAGCTCTTAGGAGATCTTCCAAAACTCGATTGATTCTCTCGGTCTGATCATCAGTTTGTGGATGACATGCCGTACTCAAACCAACTCGGTTTCCAAAGCTTCTTGCAAACTCTTCCAAAATCCACTCGTGAATAATGGATCTCGGTCACTCACAATACTCTTTGGGACACTATGGAATCGAACTATCCATTTCACATAAAGTTCAGCCAGTTTTGTAACACCCCGTATGTTGAATAACTTGTTATAATATAAATTAGGGCAGAATTAAATTTTAATATCTGAATCAGGGGAAACGGGCTATGCCATTGTGTTCGTCCCGGAAAAATACGCGAAATAGAGTCCGAGTTTTCGAAAATCGGAGTCCGTATGACCCAGTTAAGGCCCGAAGAAGTTTTCAGAAAATTCAAATTTCGAAAAACAGATTTCAAATGCAGAAATGGGGCTAGGCGGGAAAATTCCCGCCAGCACCAGGTCGACCCCCGTGTCGACTGGGTAGTCGACACACATGGGGGCGTGTCGACTATAGTGTCGACACCCCTATCGACACAGGTGGCTCGGCCAGTTTGGCCTAGGTGCAGCCTGAAGGAGTTTGGGCTGTGTTTGGGGGCTTCTGACGAGATCTGACGGCTCTAACCTAATCTAGGGTTAATCTAAGGGCCTAAACTACATCCTAAATCTATAAATACACCCTAAGACTACCCTAATCCATACTAAAATTAGATACAACGTCGTCATGCCGTCAAAATGCAAGTAGAAGGAGCCTCCATCAAATTGTAGAAGAAGATAGCTTCTCAAATCAACTTCTAATCAACTCTAGCAACTAAATCTTCTTCATAGGAGTGCTAATCAACAAGTTGTGAGTTTCTATGCCTTTAGCAAGCAATTGCTAAACTAATTATGATAGGATATAATGAGGTTATGGTTATGTATGTGGATCAATGCAAGTTATGTTATCATATGCTATGTGTTCATGATGTTAGTTATGCAAGTTTTATGCTATATGTTCATGATGCTAGTTATGTAAGTTGTATGCTATATGTTCATGATGCAAGTTATGCAAGTTGGATGCTATGTGCCCATGAAGCTAGTTATGCAAGTTGGGTGTAATTTATGCTATATGTTCATGATGCTAGTTATGCAAATCACTATGATAAACATTGATCCATTATGACACCATGTTATGCAAGTTTGGTGTTTGATTATATGCAAGTTCATATATGACATGTTATGCAAGTTTGGTGTTTGATTATATGACATGTTATGCAAGTTTGGTGTTTGATTATATGCAAGTTCATATATGACATGTTATGCAAGTTTGGTGTTTGATTATATGCAAGTTCATATATGACATGTTATGCAAGTTTGGTGTTTGATTATATGCAAGTAACATGTGCAAGTTTACACCTTTGTATGATATGCATACATATGCAAGTTAACCCCTTTGTATGACATAAGTAACTTATGCAAGTTACCCTTTTTATGACATATGTGATTCATGCAAATTTTGGGTTGATTATTTATGCTAGTTGGGTTTGATGCTATGGTCATATATGCAAGTTGACACCTTTAAAACCCATGTTGATGCTAATGTTATGCAAGTGGAACCCAATGTGTTTGTGATGAATCTTCCCTTTTAAGTATGTCATGTTAGCGTATTACGTGGGGAACGATGGGGTTAATATTCATGTTAACAAAATTGTGGTGAAATTGGTATGATGTTGCATACTATGAGTGGATGGACATAATTGAGTCAATTATGTACATCATTAAATTGGAATTAATTAGGGAAAATTAATTCAAAATATGGGGGTGATTAATTAGGTGTAATTAATCGACTAAGACACGAGGTTGGACCCTTTTGTAGCATAAGACTGCCCGGAACCGACCGGCAAATCCAGCGGCTACAAATGGTTGGCCCAATGTGAGAGGTCTTAGGCATGAACTAAATACGTGACAAGTGTAAAGACACGAGGTTAGACTCTGTTATGGCGGAAGGCTGCCCGGACTCGACCGGCAAATCCAGCTGCCATAAAAGATAGTCTAATGTGAGAGGTCTTTACAAAGGTTACGTTCTTAATCAATTAAGAAACACTTAACCAGATAAGCATGTAGTGGGGCATGAGGGGTTAAGTGGGTGCCTTGGGTGGCATGTGGAAATCAAGAAAGTGCCTTGGGTGGCATGTGGAAATCTAGTGGGTTGCCTTGGGTGGCAATAGAAAATACGATTAGAATACTTAACCAAGTGGAAACATGTAATTAAACATGATTAAAGGGTTAAGTGGGATACACTAGAAATGGGGACAAGCTTAGGTGGGTAGCTTATGGGGGCCCATTTCAACCAGTAACCCATATGTATCTTATTGGGCTCGACCCATGTCGAGGACGGGACACACGTACTGGGCTTGACTATAAGAGGCCAAAACGGGTTAGCGGTGGCAACGCAAGTCCAACGGGTTTCATATGCGTGTGTGGACCCGGGCTGGTAGGTAAGACGTTGTTGCATCGTGTAGGTATAAGCCATGCACCGTTGAGTGTATTGGGTTGCCACTTTGGGGAGTGATACACCCCACGGTGGGACCAGCACAGGTATCTACGATAGGGAGCCGATCGCTTGGGGAGTAGTGGGTACACCTAGTGGAGATAGGGGCAGACGGCACCTATGTGGTCAGCTAGGGGTACACGAAACTACTAGTTAAATTTTCTAAGTCCTTGGGTGGGATCAACCTTTAAGTTAGGAATGACTGTTGTGGTGTAGTGTAGTAATTACCCTAGGGTGGGTAGATGCGTCTTTACCGATATCTTAGTTCATCCTATGTCTAGTGGCTGCTTAGTGTAGTCATTTATCCCCAGTCGTTACCGTACCAAGTTTATATCATACCCTAATTACTTTAATGATTGTATTGTTAAAGTTATAGGACTCGCTCATACTTATGTCTGACCCCGTTGTTTTTATCTTTTTCCCAACCCTCAGGTTCTCAGAGTGGGCCTAGCACTAGTGGGCTTTGATCAGATTGCTTTATCTATCTTTTGGAGCTTGGACCGTTGATGTAAATCCCAGCTTATCTTTTCTATTATGGAGATTAGTATGTAGTGGGATTATGTACTTATGGTTTTAACGAGATGGGTATTTTGTACTTGACTCTAGTTGGTTTTTGATATGTAACCAAACATGTTTACCTTCTGCTGCAATGAAATGATGTTTTAAATTTCAAGTATTACTTATATCTGTCTTGTTGTAATTTTTCTGTTCTATATTCACTTAAAATACTCCACCGAAGTTAAGGCATTCCCTTAGTGAGTGACCTTAGCGGGTGTGGGGTGTTACACGTGGTATCAGAGCTGAAGGTTACCAGAACTGATAAAACTTTTAGAAAAACTATTTTTCTAAAAACATTTTTGAAGGAGTATTTTCAAAAACATGTCTTTTAAGAGAAAAGTTTTTGAAAGAAAAGCATAATCCCCAATAGCCATATCTTTATCTTTCGAATTCTCTGTTTTGAATCTTTCCTTTTTCGTTTCAGCATGGCTGAAGATCTTAACTTTCTGGAGGGTGTGACGATACCAGTATGGTATAGGAGATTGATGGAGGCTAGGGCCGCCGCTGCGGGTCCAGCAGATGTTCCTCTACCACCAGTTGCACCCGATCTTCCTCCCCCTCCTCCTCCTCGAGCGGATACTTTTGCTAAGACTTGCAAGGAATTTAAGGATATGGGAGGGAAACCTTTTCAAGGATCAGAAACTTTTGTGGAAGCTAGGGATTGGCTTAAGGAAACGAAAGAGTTGATAGACATCTTTGAGATGGAAGAAGGAAAGAAAGTCAAGTTAGCTGCTTGGTTAATGAAGGGAGAGGCCTCGTTCTGGTGGGAGGTCACTAATGGAGAACACCTAGTTGACTCTAGGGCGGATTTCAGACAAAGGTTTGTGGCAAAGTTTCTCTCAAGGGCGGAAGAAAATCTGTATATGGAAAGGTTCTTGACTCTAAAGCAAGGAAACCTATCAGTGAAGTAATATGTCAACAAGTTTAATCAGTTGGCAAGATTTGGCATAAACATGGTGAATACACCGGAGAAGAAGGCTTTGAGGTTCGTTAAAGGCTTGAATGAACCGATGCATGGATTGGCTATGACTCACATCCCTATGGGGGCCACCTTTGAGAAGCTAGTAGACATGGCACTCATGCATGAGGAAGAGAAGGGTCCCAATGCTAATAAGGCACCCGAGAAGAAAGGAGATCAAAAGAGACCTCAACAGCAACAACAAAACAAGGGCGGGAAAGGCAACGGTGGCAAGGGAAAGAAGAAGTGCTTCAATTTTGGGACACCAGGCCACCTAAGCAAAGACTGTCGGAAGAAGAAGAAGAAGACTGGCTGCTTCCACTGTGGCGAAGCAGGGCATCTAGTGAAGGACTGCCCTAAGAAGGGGCAAAGGACGGGATCTACCTCAGGAGGACAGGTGCAAGCTCTTATGGCACCAGGTCAGGCAAGGGGCCAAGTTCAGGCTCTCGCGGTTCCACCGATTCAGGAAAGAGGTAGAACTATTTCCGTTGAAAGTCTGGTTTTTCTGTTTGATCATCCTGTCCGTACTTTATTCGACTCTGGCGCATCACATTCGTTTATCTCATCATCATTAGTTGAGTCACTGCACTTAGACACCAGTCTAGTAGATGATCCCTTGGTTGTTTCAAACCCAATTGGGGGCTCCACTTATTTGTCTATGATATGTTTGGGTTTGAAGATTTCTATAATTAGCGTTGAGTTTAGATGTGATGCTTTTGTTTTGGGCTTCACGGGCTATGGGTTAATTTTGGGCATGGACTGGTTATCCAGTAATGGTGTCGTTCTTGATTGCGAAAGGAGAGTTGTTAGACTCATGACCCGCTTGGGTAACACTCTCGAGATCTCTTGTAATCCCATGGATTCTGTTATGCTAAGTTATCTTGAATCGCTTGACGCTTCGGTCGAGAGTTTGCGATCTGTTAGAGTGGTCCGGGAATACTCGGATGTGTTTGAGGAGGTGAAGGGCTTACCTACGAAGCGGGAGATAGACTTCCGAATATATCTGGTAGACAATGCTAAACCAGTATCTTTGCCAGTGCGCCACATGGCTCCTCGTGAGAGGAGGGAACTCCATAAGCAAGTAGGGGAGTTGCTTGAGAAGGGGTTCATAAGACGAAGTATATCGGAGTGGGGTGCTCCGGTAGTTTTTGCCACGAAGGCGGATGGGTCCCTCAGACTTTGTGTAGACTATAGAGAACTCAACAAGCTCACAAAGAAGAATAGACACCCATTGCCGAGGATTGACGATCTCTTTGATCAGTTGGTTGGCGCCTCAGTGTTTTCACAGTTGGACTTAGCCACGGGGTTTCATCAGTTGAGAGTGGCTGAGGATAGTATAGAGAAGACTGCCTTTAGGACTCCGGATGGTTTCTATGAGTGGCTTGTGATGCCATTTGGTTTGACGAATCCCCCCGCATACTTTGTTGATTTGATGAGTAGGGTGTTCAGGGAGTACCTTAATAAGTTCAAGGTGGTCTTTGTGGATGACATCTTAGTCTTTTCTAAGAGTGAAGAAGAGCATGCCCTACATCTTAGGGAAGTGTTGGAGACTCTTCGAGCGCATAGCCTTAAAGCTAAATTCTCTAAATGTCACTTTTGGAGGAAGGAAGTGCGGTTCTTAGGGCACGTGGTCTCTAAGGAAGGGATAGCTGTGGATCCCGCGAAGGTAGTGTCCATCCAAGATTGGAAGGTTCTGAAGAATGCTACCGAGGTGAGGAGTTTCTTGGGGTTGGCCGGCTACTATAGGAAGTTTATCAAGGACTTCGCAAAGATATCATCCCCATTAACTCGCTTGACGAAGAAGAATCTAGTCTTCACATGGGACGTAGATTGTGATGATGCGTTCCAACGGTTAAAGAGAGATTTAACCACAGCTCCAGTCTTAGTGTTGCCAGAGGGGAGTAAGCCATTTGTTGTTTATGCCGATGCTTGTGGGACAGGACTGGGCGCAGTCTGAATGCAAGAGGGAAGGGTAATAGCCTATGGTGGAAGGCAGTTGAGAGCGCATGAGAAAAATTACCCTACACATGATCTAGAGTTGGCCGCTATAGTTTTTGCGCTTAAGTCTTGGCGCCATTATCTTCTTGGCGAGAGGTTCGGATTGTTCACTGACCACAACTCATTGAAGTACTTGTTTTCTCAGAAGGATTTGAACTTAAGGCAACAAAGGTGGATGGAGTTCTTAGCATCCTATGATTTCGAGATAGCGTATACCCCTGGCAAGGGTAACGTGGTGGCAGACGCCTTAAGAAGAAAAAGGTTGTCCTTGAGTCCATTGTTCGTGGAACGACGAAGCTTGGAATTTATCTCGATGTTTGATTTCAGACCTTCCATTGACTTTGTACCCGGTTTGCTAGCATCCTTAGAGGTCAGACCTACTCTTTTGGGACGGATTGGCGAGGCACAGCGGGACGACCCACAGTTGGGTGAGTTGGTAGAGAGGCTCATAAGGGGGGAGTCGTCCAGCCAATTGAGTAGGTACACCCTAGATGATAAGGGGTGGTTGCATAGAGACGGTAGACTTTGTGTACCGCAAGATGGGGGTTTGAGGAAGGATATACTTGATGATGCACATCGTTCGAAAATGACCATTCATCCCGGTGGGGACAAGATGTACCAAGACATGAAGCGAGTTTTCTTTTGGGCCGGTATGAAGAAAGATGTGGCCGAGTATGTCGCTAGATGCTTGGTGTGCCAACAAGTGAAGGCAGAGCAAAAGAAACCCGGTGGGTTGCTTCACCCATTGGAAGTTCCGCAATGGAAGTGGGATAGCGTCTCGATGGATTTTATCGATGGGTTACCGAGATCGAGGAAGAGTAATACGGGAATTTGGGTTGTGGTAGACAGACTTACTAAGAGCGCCCATTTTATACCCGTGAAGAGTAAGAGGACTGCTCCATGGCTAGCTTCAGTTTACCTTCGAGAGATAGTTCGGTTGCATGGTGTACCTTCTAGCATCGTGAGTGATCGAGATCCCATCTTCACTAGCGAGTTTTGGAAGAGTTTGCAAGAGGCGGTAGGGACTCAGTTGTGTTTGAGCACCGCATATCATCCTCAGACGGACGGCCAGACCGAGAGGGTGAACCGTATTCTAGAAGACCTTTTGAGGCTATGTATCTTAGATTTTGGAGGTACATGGGAAGAGCATCTTCCATTGGTGGAGTTCGCGTATAATAACAGCTTTCAGTCTAGTATTGGTATGGCTCCTTTCGAAGCTCTTTATGGAAGGCCTTGTCGATCACCTACATGTTGGTGGGAATCTACGGATAAGATCTTGCTTGGGCCCGATATGGTTAGAGAGACTTCGGAAAAGATTGATTTGATTCGAAAAAGGATGAAAGCAACGCAAGGTAGGCAGAAATCTTACGCGGATAAGAGGAGGACGGATCTTGAGTTTAATGTTGGGGACATGGTCTTTGTCAAAGTATCTCCATTACGGAATGTTGTTCGCTTTGGGTCCGTTGGGAAGTTAGCACCAAGGTTTGTAGGACCGTTTCCTATTAAGGAAAGGATTGGACAGATGGCATATAGAGTGGATTTACCCGAGAGACTTAGTGGGGTACATGACGTATTCCATGTGTCACATTTGAGGAAGTACCTACATGAGACCGCAGAGGTGGTAGAGCCGAGCTTGCTTAGAGAAGTGGAGGTAGAGCGTGATGCGACTATTCGACGAGCTCCTACCCGCATCCTTGGGTCAGAGATTAGGAAGTTGAGAAACAGAGAGGTTCAACTAGTCAAAGTGCAATGGGGAGATGATGAGAGCAACGCTACTTGGGAGACAGAAGCGAAGATGCGTTCACTGTACCCATTCCTTTTTGAGGGTATGTCTTTTAACTTCTCCTTTATCGTTTGTCTAGTACTTATCTTATCTTTAGTATGTCCTCTCATTAGTACCTTTGACCTTTAGATAGGGTAAACCTATGGTTGAAACATGTGTTTGAGACATGTTATGATTGATGGATGCATGTGGATGCAAGTGTTTGCTAGTGGTTGCTCGTGGATACATATACACACACTTTAGACACTAGATCGGCTAAGTCACTTCATATTGCATATTGCATATAATTGTGTGTAGGTAGCTATATTAATGGATGTATAATGGTTGTGTTATCATATGGATGATGCATTTTGGTGTATGGTTGTGCACACATGTAGAAATAGTATGTGTAGATAGGGTTCTTTCGCATACATATTGGATGCATAGCACTATCATGGTTTGCATTAAGGAGGTCAACTGAATCAGTAGACCGCCTGATTTTGCATTAGACAGGGAACATATACACACACTTTTTGCATATGTTCATACAGCATTAGAAACTTTAAGGACAATGGATACCAGTGTTTGATGGTTTAGTATATGGTTGCTTGGTTGGTAGGATACGTTCTTCTTGACTTAGAGATTTAGGGGACGAAATCCTTTAAGTAGGGGAGAATGTAACACCCCGTATGTTGAATAACTTGTTATAATATAAATCAGGGCAGAATTAAATTTTAAGATCTGAATCAGGGGAAACGGGCTATGCCATTGCGTTCGTCTCGGAAAAATATGCGAAATAGAGTCCGAGTTTTCGAAAATCGGAGTCCGTATGACCCAGTTAAGGCCCGAAGAAGTTTTCAGAAAATTCAAATTTTGAAAAACAGATTTCAAATGCAGAAATGGGGCTAGGCGGGAAAATTCCCGCCAGCACCAGGTCGACCCCCGTGTCGACTGGGGAGTCGACACACATGGGGGCGTGTCGAATGTAGTGTCGACACCCCTGTCGACACAGGTGGCTCGGCCAGTTTGGCCTGGGTGCAGCCTGAAGGAGTTTGGGCTGTGTTTGGGGGCTTGTGACGAGATCTGACGGCTCTAACCTAATCTAGGGTTAATCTAAGGGCCTAAACTACATCCTAAATCTATAAATACACCCTAAGACTACCCTAATCCATACTAAAAATAGATACAACGTCGTCATACCGTCAAAATGCAAGTAGAAGGAGCCTCCATCAAATTGTAGAATAAGATAGCTTCTCAAATCAACTTCTAATCAACTCTAGCAACTAAATCTTCTTCATAGGAGTGTTAATCAACAAATTGTGAGTTTCTATGCCTTTAGCAAGCAATTGCTAAACTAATTATGATAGGATATAATGAGGTTATGGTTATGTATGTGGATCAATGCAAGTTATGTTATCATATGCTATGTGTTCATGATGTTAGTTATGCAAGTTTTATGGTATATGTTCATGATGCTAGTTATGCAAGTTGTATGCTATATGTTCATGATGCAAGTTATGCAAGTTGGATGCTATGTGCCCATGAAGCTAGTTATGCAAGTTGGGTGTAATTTATGCTATATGTTCATGATGCTAGTTATGCAAATCACTATGATAAACATTGATCCATTATGACACCATGTTATGCAAGTTTGGTGTTTGATTATATGCAAGTTCATATATGACATGTTATGCAAGTTTGGTGTTTGATTATATGACATGTTATGCAAGTTTGGTGTTTGATTATATGCAAGTTCATATATGACATGTTATGCAAGTTTGGTGTTTGATTATATGCAAGTTCATATATGACATGTTATGCAAGTTTGGTGTTTGATTATATGCAAGTAACATGTGCAAGTTTACACCTTTGTATGATATGCATACATATGCAAGTTAACCCCTTTGTATGTCATATATACATATGCAAGTTTACCCCTTTGTATGACATAAGTAACTTATGCAAGTTACCCTCTTTATGACATATGTGATTCATGCAAGTTTGGGTTGATTATTTATGCTAGTTGGGTTTGATGCTATGGTCATATATGCAAGTTGACACCTTTAAAACCCATGTTGATGCTAATGTTTGGCAAGTGGAACCCATTGTGTTTGTGATGAATCTTCCCTTTTAAATATGTCATGTTAGCGTATTACGTGGGGAACGATGGGGTTAATATTCATGTTAACAAAATTGTGGTGAAATTGGTATGATGTTGCATACCATGAGTGGATGGACATAATTGAGTCAATTATGTACATCATTAAATTGGAATTAATTAGGGAAAATTAATTCAAAATATGGGGGTGATTAATTAGGTGTAATTAATCGACTAAGACACGAGGTTGGACCCTTTTGTAGCATAAGACTGCCCGGAACCGACCGGCAAATCCAGCGGCTACAAATGGTTGGCCCAATGTGAGAGGTCTTAGGCATGAACTAAATACGTGACAAGTGTAAAGACACGAGGTTAGACTCTGTTATGGCGGAAGGCTGCCCGGACTCGACCGGCAAATCCAGCTGCCATAAAAGATAGTCTAATGTGAGAGGTCTTTACAAAGGTTACGTTCTTAATCAATTAAGAAACACTTAACCAGATAAGCATGTAGTGGGGCATGAGGGGTTAAGTGGGTGCCTTGGGTGGCATGTGGAAAACAAGTAAGTGCCTTGGGTGGCATGTGGAAATCTTGTGGGTTTCCTTGGGTGGCAATAGAAAATACGATTAGAATACTTAACCAAGTGGAAACATGTAATTAAACATTATTAAAGGGTTAAGTGGGATACACTAGAAAAGGGGACAAGCTTAGGTGGGTAGCTTGTGGGGGCCCATTTCAACCAGTAACCCATATGTATCTTATTGGGCTCGACCCATGTCGAGGACGGGACACGCGTACTGGGCTTGACTATAAGAGGCCAAAACGGGTTAGCGGTGGCAACGCAAGTCCAACAGGTTTCATATGCGTGTGTGGACCCGGGCTGGTAGGTAAGACGTTGTTGCATCGTGTAGGTATAAGCCGTGCATCGTTGATTGTATTGGGTTGCCACTTTGGGGAGTGATACACCCCACGGTGGGACCGGCACGGGTATCTACGATAGGGAGCCGATCGCTTGGGGAGTAGTGGGTACACCTAGTGGAGATAGGGGCAGACGGCACCTATGTGGTCAGCTAGGGGTACACGAAACTACTAGTTAAATTTTCTAAGTCCTTGGGTGGGATCAACCTTTAAGTTAGGAATGACTGGTGTGGTGTAGTGTAGTAATTACCCTTGGGTGGGTAGATGCGTCTTTACCGATATCTTAGTTCATCCTATGTCTAGTGGCTGCTTAGTGTAGTCATTTATCCCCAGTCGTTACCGTACCAAGTTTATATCATACCCTAATTACTTTAATGATTGTATTGTTAAAGTTATAGGACTCGCTCAGACTTATGTCTGACCCCGTTGTTTTTATCTTTTTCTCAACCCTCAGGTTCTCAGAGTGGGCCTAGCACTAGTGGGCTTTGATCAGATTGCTTTATCTATCTTTTGGAGCTTGGACCGTTGATGTAAAGCCCAGCTTATCTTTTCTATTATGGCTATTAGTATGTAGTGGGATTATGTACTTATGTTTTTAACGAGATGGATATTTTGTACTTGACTCTTGTTGGTTTTTGATATGTAACCAAACATGTTTACCTTCTGCTGCAATGAAATGATGTTTTAATTTTCTAGTATTACTTATATCTGTCTTGTTGTAATTTTTCTGTTCTATATTCACTTAAAATACTCCACCGAAGTTAAGGCATTCCCTTAGTGAGTGACCTTAGCGGGTGTGGGGTGTTACAAGTTTTGATGCCATCCTAGTCGACTTGACGGGAATGAATCTTGCACTTTTGGTCAAGCGATCCACAATGACCCAAATTCCTTCATTTCCTGCCCTGGTTCTAGGTAGTCCGTCAATATAATCCATCGATATTTGCTCCCACTTCCACATCGGAACTTCCAATGGCTGAAGCAAACCACTTGGCTTCTTCTGTTTAGCTTTCACTACTTGACAGTTCATGCGCTTGGAAATGAACTTTCCAATATCTCGCTTCATCCCTTCCCAGCAGTAGACTCTCTTCATGTCCTGATACATCTTATTGCCATCGGGATGAATCGTCAACTTCGAGTGATGACATTCTCTCAGAACCTCATCCCTCAATCCGTCGATATCAGGAACAACTAATCGCCCTTGCTTTCGAAGCCAACCTTATCGATCAACCTCGAACTCTTTATCTTCTGGTTCCAATTTTTGAATGAACTCGACAAGCTTCGCATCTTTCTTTTGGCTCTCGCCTATCCTTTTGATAAGAATAGGTCTTATCGACAAGCTTGCCAACATTTCAGATTCCAACTCACACCTTGGCCTAAAATCGAACCTTGCCAAGTACTAAAGGCTCTTCCATTTAGAAAACATCGCTCACAAACTTGCATGTCTTCGACTCAACGCATCTTCAACTGCATTACACTTGCCCGGAGTATAGGCTATGCCAAAATTATATGACGCCAGAAACTTTAACCATCTCTACTGCTGAAGATTCAAATCCTTTTGGGAGAAAAGACACTTCAACGACTTGTGATCCGTAAACAACTCGAATCGAACTCCCAATAGATAATGTCTCCACATCTTCAGAGCAAATATAATTGCTGCCAACTCCAAATCATGAGTTGGGTAATTCTTCTCATGCGGCTTTAGCTGTCAACTCGCGTAGGCCACCACCTTATCCTTCTGCATTAAACTGCTCCAAGTCCAGTACCACATGCATCATTATACACCACCATCTCTTCATTCCCGCTTGGAATGGTCAACACAAGAGCACTCATCATTCTCTCCTTTAGGATTTCGAACGCTTGTTCACACTTTGCATCCCATGTGAACACTTGGTCCTTCTTTGTCAATCCTGTCAACGGTGCAGCTATCTTGGAGAAATCTTTGATAAACCGTCGGTAATATACTGCTAACCCAAGGAAACTCCGACCATCCATTGCATTTTTAGGTTGATCCCAGTCCTGGACTGCTGCAACTTTAGCAAGGTCAACCGCTATCTCTTTTCTAGAAATTCATAAAGCACGCCTAAGCTGCCCTAAACACGGGCTATGATGGGAACCAACACTGCATTCTTCTGTATGAATTAACCTTGTTCTTATCCACGTAGTATCTCCCACCTATATATACCTATCCCCACTGTAAACCCTAATCTAACAAAGGCATGGTCAAATGTTTTATCCGCCTCCATTCTCACAATAACGGCAGAAACAATGAAATCATCCCTTCCAAATATATTTCAAACCCTTTACTTAAATCAAAACTTTTCAACTGGAAAACTAAAGTATTCACTAGGATATTATCGAGGAAGCTGTGGAGCAACGCACAATGTCATCTCATCAGACCCCAACGGTCAGAGGTTGGCTCGGCGACGAGTTACTTGCACGCTTGGGTCCAAACTGTTAGCGTGTTGAGGAAACAGGAAGAAGTTGTTATGTGGAGAAAGATGGATTAAAGGCGCGTACGTTGGGTCACTGGAATGAAGAAGAAGGCTGTAGCGGTAACAAACGAAGAAAGTTAGGATTGGCCTTGTATTAAAGATTGAATAAACATGCTCATGCTGATCAAATAGGACAGAAGGATCGGGCATTCTCAAACATGAAGAAAAGTTGGCATGTTGGCGTGGTGGAGATGGATTTGCCATGATGTTTTGAATGAACAGAAGGGGGATTTAATGTATAAGCTGGAGGGCTTGTTATTGGTAATAGAAGTGGGGATGGTCTGTTCAAACAGAAAAGGAAGGTTGTTTATGTGGTTTGTAAACTGGAAGCAGTACTTCAAAAAAGAAGTGGTGCAGTAGTTTTTTTCAAAGAAGGAAGTGGGTATTTTCAACAGAAACAAAGGAGAAATGAAGCATTAGCGAGAACGGAAGGTGGAAAAATAGTCTGAACATGCAACAAATGCATTGGGATGCCTGGCAAGTTTCGAATTTGCAAAAAAGCAAACGGAGCAATTAGAATGAAGGAGCAGCAATGTTTGAATGGTGCGAGGTTCGTGTATCAACGTGAGCATGTATCGAATGGGAAATTATTAGAACAAAATAGTATGCTTTGAAGGGCCCACCACGTTTTATGGAAACAGGAGGATACGTTTTGGGGTCAGCAAGTGGATACATGGTAAAATATGAATGTTTTGCATTTTGATTAAATGCCAAAATGCGCTTTCTTTGTACAGTGAAGAAATAGATGGAATCGAAACAAAGAAGGCGTGTAGCATGCATGAACAAAAATGGGTAGCTTGAAGAACTAGGGAGCGAGGACAGTTGAAGACGAGGTGCAGTAAGGATTGGCTAAGAAGACATGAGCATCTGGACTGCGTTGAAATGGTTAAGTATATATATTCGGTCGTTAATATACTTAACTAAAATAAAGTTTAAATAATATAATTAGTTAATGGAAAGATTGGTAATATATTTGCTTGTTTCATTCCAGGTCAAAGAAACATCGGAGAACGGTCCTTAACAAAGATTAAATGGAAATTTAGGGATCCACCAATTAATCTTAACATAATTAAACTAAACGAATTAGTTGTTAATTTAGAACAGTTAATTTAAATAAAATAGTGGATGCTTATATAATTATTGTGCAATTATTATCAGAATTGGACCAGACAAGTTATACTGGAATCGCAGTGAAGGATAGAATATTCTGGAACTGATTTCAAATGGGAATGGAGATAGTTGAGAATTTACTATTAAATTAAAGGTTTTTTAATTTAATAGTAACTGAGCCATTTCAGAAACAAATCAAATAAAAGTGAGTTTAACTCACTCAGTTTACCCACTTATATTTATACAAATCGGGTTTATTATTTTTGTGCAATTTTTGTTAATTGTTTGATGGTTGTTATATATATATCTATATGTTCTAAACTGGACTGATTAAATTAAACGCTCGTTTAATTTAATTTGAACCAAATCGTAATTTTTAACGATTGTTTCCAAATGAGGTAACTTACCTCATTGGTTACGTTTATAATAATATAAACTTATTTAATTATGATAAGGATGACTAGATTGCTGTGATTTATTTATGTTGAATATCATATCTGTTTATTGAACAGAATAATATTATTTGGGATAACGTATTTGGATGCAGGGGAAACAGGTTGGAGGAATCCAACTGGATTCCTCAAATTTATTGTTTATTTTTATATGAGGATTATATGAACTATATGACCAACCTGATTAGAGGATTGATTTGTTGATTCGTAATTCGACATTTATTATGATATTAACCAATGAGTAGTATTGGTTGAGTAATAGGCATCAGATGGCTTGATAATCAATCATTATAGAAATATGGATTTACCGTCAGGTGAATCGATAGAAATGAAGTTATACAATTTAATTTATAACTGAGAATAGATTTTGAAATCTATTATTTTAAATTGAAGTTTATAAAAAGGAAATAAATATTTACGATTAATTATTTAAGTTTATAAATAATTATATAATGATTTTATAACGCAAATTCTTATGTAAATAAGATTAATAAGTAGTTCAGCAGAATTTAAAGAAACGGTTAAGAATTCGATTTAATTGTTCTAAGAAACAATTAAATGTAGTTGTTTAAATTAATTATATTATTAATTAATTTAAAAGGGTGAATTAATTGGAGTTGATTACCGATAAAATCATGGGTTGAGTTGACTAATTCAATCATTTTAATTGAATTTGGTTATTTGATAAATTTACTTTTAATTAATCAAATGGAATAGTTTAACGAATAGTTGTTTAATTGTAATAAATAGTTTAAAAAAGGGAATTTATTATTTATTTAGTTAATAAAGAATTTAACTACTCCGGCCGTGGTTAATGATAAAGTGAAGTTATTATTTTAATTAATAAAGATTTAAGTGATTATTATTTAAATGAAATTCATTTAAATAAGTAATCAGGTTCCAAATGAAACACAGTTAAGGTTTGAAAGGAGTTAATGAATGGGTATATATATATATATAGAAACCCAATTTTTATAACTAAGTTATAAAAAGGATTTTTAAGCAAAAACGATAGCTTAAATAGATATTTACTTAATATTTGAATTAGGTAAAAGAAATCGAGATAGAAAGAGATTTATAACGAACCCAAGTTTGTAAATAAGATTTATAAAAGAGATGTGAAGTCGAGGTGTTGATTTTGAATTGTTGATACTTAGTAATGAAATTAAGTGAAAGGGGTGGAATTGAAATGAGATTTTCAAAGTGGAAAGTGGTTTAATGAATTAGAAATGGATGGGATGATAACGAGTTATGATAAGAATTGGAACCTAACTGGAGATTGGTTAAGTAAAGTGATTTTCTGAATAATAATCTGATGTTAATTTCGGTCTTCGGGATTGATACTTAGGGAATTATTCATCTACCAATTTACGGTCAGGGACTAATGAATGTGGAAGTATAGAAGTGCGTGAAGAATTTATAGAAATGTTCCGGCTATGGAGTAATAAGATTTGAGAAAATATATATTAGAATTTCCAAAGTAACGGGAATAAAGGACTCGAGAATATATATAATATGATTTCCAAAGTAACGGAAAACAAAAGGAGATTGCATGAAAATATCACGATGTTTTCAAGGTAAAAAGAGATGAGGAGTTGTATTTTGAAATAGGATTTTTATAAGAATAAGAGTTGTTATTTGTTTTCAAATAATGAAATAAAAGAGATTTGTAATGATGTTGTACGAATGGGGAGTTGAAATGCTTTCCCGGTTGTCGACAACGAGTAATGACATGGTAAATAGTTTTGAAGAAAATCTTGTGATTTAATAAGAAGTGAAATGTTATATTGAAATATCGAAAAGATTTTTAAGTTGTAAATTAACCATTTATTTAATTATATTAATTAAAGAAGCCAAGTGATGTTGAGTACTAAATCATTAAATTTGTTTTTATTTTATGATTGAATAGCTGTTTTATTTGATAGTTAAATAACCGACTATCAAATCTTGCCTATACGATTGTTGGTACGGAAAGACCGGGATCGAATCTATATTCAAAAACCATTCCGAACTAGCAAATACGTAGAAGATGATTATTGAAGATGGAGAAATTGAAGGCCGTTGATCTTCAGGAGCGGAAGAGCCACTTGTCGAATTTCTCTGGTTTAGCAGCTAGATATATTTCGACAGTGATTTTGTCGTGATTGGAATCTACGGATTGCAAGGACAACTCGCTACTAATCTATAGGGTGACACCTAGGATGTGGTAGGAGGGTGCCTTCAGTTCATCATGTTCCTGGATGACTCGTATGGACGAATGTTTGACATAATATTTCTTAAGAATCACGTATATTGATTTTTACAAATGTATTTCTGTTAGTGGCGGAGAACGGCCATTCTCTTAGCTTAACGACCAGAGTATTTTTGGGAACGTCAATTAGTGATTTGGCAGATCTGACAATGTGACATTCAAAGTGAATGGTGATGTGATGTGCTAAAGGTAATGTTAAACCTCAAGCCTCTTCAATTCGTAAATGACAAAAATCGGGCAGGTAGTATGGCTAAGTCGGTAGCTCCCAAGTAGGGTGTATAATCACCTATCTAGAGAAAATCCATTTCATTCTTTAACCTATTTCGATGTTGTCCCTTATTGGGAAACGGTGGGTCGCACACAACCGTTGGTGATATACATTCGATACACTCAAGTAAAATGAGTGGTTGGTCAAGTGTGGCCTTGTTGCAAGATGTTCTTGTTGAACCCTGTGTATTCGCCTCTAGAGATACACTATCGGAAGGTGGTTCCATACCTTGTCATAGTTGGAGATCCAATCTCCAATAAGAGCCCGAGGTTTTTGATTGTATACTGTATATGTGGAACGTTAGATGCAAGCTTCCGCTAGATTAATATTTATTTGCGTTTAGACACTATTATAATATCAGAATAAACTATGATTTCAAAAATAAATGGTTTGACTTTCAAATCAAGTTGGGTGATGTTTTTAAACTTAGCAAGTTTTTCTCACTCTGGTTCACCAGACTGATCTGACGTTTTGTAAATGCTCCGGTTAGACCGGGTTGTACAGGTTCAGGTTATCGGATGCTGTCAAGTCCGCAGACGAACTGAACGTGTTCAGATGTATGATATCTAGTAATTATTCTGCTGTGTGTTGTATATGAGGACAGATTAAAATAACTGTTCAGATGTATTGACGTACTCCGATGATTGTAATTTTTATTTCAAAGCACTCAATAAAGTTTTGTTTCTATTTTATTTTATTCCGTTGCGATGTGAGACTCTGATGTTGTTGTGTTCTTTTTCTTCTATTATAATATTTCTTTCTTTCTTATCTCACCCTCTATATTCTTTTATTAACTACCTGGTATTTTCGATACTTGAGTTCTGGCAAGTAATACTAGTTTATGTATTATTGTTGGAATTCGAGCTTCGAATTCCCCAGGTCGTTACATTGATATCAGAGCGAGGTTTTGTAATAACTTTGACTCTGTGGTGTAACTCGATAGAGATATGGTTAGTAATACCCTAGATTGAGTTGAGTTTATATATGAGAGCGTAATTGTAGATTTTATATATACAAATGTTTTGTATTGTGTTGTTTGATCGGTTCAAGTATTGAGAAACATTTGAATCGGAAATTGATACATTATTGTTTTGGGGTGAATGAAATAATTTTCCCCTAAATATATTTTTATATAGAAAATAAATTATTTTATCAAATTATTCAGATATTGATTTGCCTGATTGATTCAAATGGAATTCAAATTGGATTTTTGAATTTGAAATGGTTTAATATAAACCAAAGAGATTTCACATATGGATTTGGTAAATGAGAATTTTCATTTCAAATTAAAATGAATCAGAATTTAACTTCGGAATAAGTTAAATAAAATGTGAAGACGAATTTGATGGCATTTGGAATGAAAATCAGAATTTAGATTTTCATATAGAAGTAAACTAATTTTGAAAATAAATTAGTCTATTTGAATATGAAGTTTGAAACTTAACTTGGTTAAGTTAATAATGAATATCAGAGCTAAAGTAGATTAATTTGGAATTTGGATATTAAATTAATAATAATGAAATAGAGATCAATCTGATGTAAATCGATTGATATAAAACCCAAGTGAGTAAATGTTAATCTTGAATATTAATTAAAGTTAATCAAAGTTGAATGATTAGTTATATTGGGTGTGCATTGTTTATGGATTGTTAGTTAGATCAATTGAATTTAGAATTTTATGTAATGGTTACTTACATGATGGATTGAGTTAAGTACAGGCGCCAGAAGGCTTTGAGGTTGATTTTGGTTGAGTATATCATAATAAATTGGGCAAGTATGCTCAATAATGCTCGCATAAGGTACGCTTACGCAAAAATACAATTTTTGGGTCTTGAATTTTGTTTTTGGACCGTGTGGGTCGAGGTATATGCATTATTTGATCCTGCGATATAGCAGAAGTCACTCCGTACAAGGGAGACTCTACCGAATTTTTCCGCAAATTTTCAATATTTTTGAAATTTTTTATTTACAATAGTGAATTGGTTTTCTATTTGAAATAAATTGGACTTTAAAGTGGATGGGTTCGTAACATTTTTCCTAACTTAGTAATTTCCGGGACGAAATTTTTTTAAGGGGGGGGGGAGAGAATGTAATGTCCCGTATTTTCAGTGGTCAGATATTAAATTTGTTTTATTATATTAAATATTGGTTTGGAATTTTAAATGGATTTAAATTATATATTAAGCACCGTATGGAAACAACGTATAAGTCAAAACTAATTAAATATTAGTTTCCTTTCATATGAAGAAACTATGATAAGACCCGTGCTTAGCACACGGTCGGCTATGAAACTAAAACACTTTGAATGTTAGTGGTGGAATTAACTCGGTAGTATTTTGATTCAACCAGTTGTATAGGTTTGCTTTTGCGTATGAGTTAGTTATAAGCATAATGAAAACAATAAGTGGAGAAGCTGTCAAATAAGCACAACAGTTTTACTTAGCTATTGAGATAAATTGTTGGATATCTATTCACATTAGTTTGTAGCATTGCAATTGGAATAGCTAAAAGCTAGTAACGTCAAATACCTCAGTGGGAAAACAAAGGAAGAATACATAATTTATAATAATTAAGTAATGGAAAGCTTAATCACCAAGTTATGGATATAAAATTAAAAAAAAAAAAAGAGGGATACTTCACGCCTAAGTATACGGTACACCTCACTATCACCATCTTTTCAGCTGCTCTAGCCTATTGCTAGTGAAATGAAAATTCATAAGCATGCCTAAGCTGTCCTAAACACAGGCTATGATGGGAACCAACACTGCATTCTTCTGTATGAATTAACCTTGTTCTTATCCACGTAGTATCTCCCACCTATATATACCCATCCCCACAGTTAACCCTAATCTAACAAACGCGTGATCAAATGTTTTATCCACCTTCATTCTCACAATAATGGCAGAAACAAAGAAATCATCCCTTCCAAAAATCTTTCAAACCCTTTACTTAAATCAAAACTTTTCAACTGGAAAACTAAAGCATTCACTAGGATATTATCGAGGAAGTTGTGGCACAACGCACGGTGTCATCTCATCAGACCACTACGGTCAGAGGTGGGCTCGGCGACGAGTTACCAGTGCGCTTGGGTCCAAACCATTAGCATGTTGACGAAACATGAAGAAGCCGTTGTGTGGAGAAAGATGGGTTAATGGTGTGTACGTTGGGTCACCAGAATAAAGAAGAAGGCTGTAGCAGTAACAGATGAAGGAAGTTAGGATTGGCCTTGTATTAAAGATTGAATAAACGTGCTCATGCTGATCAAATAAGATAGAAGGATCGAGCATTCTCAAACATGAAGAAAGGTTGGCACGTTGGCGTGGTGGAGATGGATGTGCCATGATGTTTTGAATGAACAGAAGGGGGATTTAATGTATGTGCTGGCGGGCTTGTTATTGGTAACAAAAGTGGGGACGGTCTATTTAAACCGAAAAGGAAGCCTGTTTATGTAGTTTGTAAAATGGAAGAAGTATTTCGAAAATGAAATGGTGCAGTAGTTTTTTTCAAAGAAGGAAGTGGGTATTTTCAGCAGAAACAAAGGAGAAATGAAGCATTAGCGGGAATAGAAGGTGGCAAAATAGTTTGAACAGGCAACAAAGGCATTAGGATGATAAAAATAAACAAAGAAGGGAGCCTGGCAAGTTTCGAATTTGCAAAGAAACAAACGGAGCAGTTAGAATGAAGGAGTAGCAATGTTTGAATGGTGCGAGGTTCGTGTATCAACGTGAGCAGGTATCGAATGGGAAATTATTGGAACAAAGCAGTATGCTTTAAAGGGCCCGCCACGTTTTATGGAAATAGGAGGATACGTTTTGGGGTTAGCAAGTGGATACATGGTCAAATATAAATGTTTGGCATTTTGATTAAATGCTGAAAGGCGTGTTTCTTTGTACAGTGAAGAAATAGAAGGAATCGAAACAAAGAAGGCGTCGAGAATGCCTGAACAAAAATGGGTACCTCAAAGAACTGGGGAGTGAGCACAGTTGAAAACAAGGTGCAGTAAGGATTGGTTAAGAAGACACGAGCATCTGGCCTGCACTGAAATGGTTAAGTATATATATATTCGGCCGTTATTATGCTTAACTAAAATAAAGTTTGAATAATACAGTTAGTTAATGTAAACATTGGTGATATATTTTCTTGTTTTATTCCAGGTCAAAGAAACGTCGGAGAACGGTCCTTAACAAAGAGCAGAAGGAAATTTACGGATCGACCAATTAATCTTAGCGTAATTAAACTAAACGAATTAATTGTTAATTTAGAACAGTTAATTTAAATAAAGTAGTGGATGCTTATATAATATCTTATGCAATTATTATCAAAATTGGACGAGACAAGTTATACCGAAATCGCAGTGAAGGATAGAATATTTGGGAACTGATTTCAAACGGGAATGGAGATAGCTGAGAATTTACTATTAAATTAAACGCTGTTTAATTTAACGGTAATAGAGCCATTTTAGAAACGAATCAAATCAAAGTGAGTTTAACTCGCTCATTTTACCCACTTATTATATAAGTCGGGTTTATTATTTATGTGCTATGTTTGTTAATTGTTTGATGGTTGTGTTATATATATATATATATATATATATATATATGTGTGTGTGTTGAACTAGACTGATTAAACTAAATGCTCATTAAATTTAATTTGAACCAAATCGTCATTTTTAATGATTGTTTCCAAATGAGTTAACTTACCTCATTGGTTACGTTTATAATAATATAAACGTATTTAATTATAATAAGGATGACAATATTGTTGTTATTCATTTATTCTTGAATATCATATCTGTTTATTGAAATGAATATTATTATTTGGGATAACGTATTTGGATGTAGGGGAAACAGGTTGGAGGAATCCAACTGGATTCCTCAAATTTATTGTTTATTTTTATGTGACCATTATATGAACTGTATGACCAACCTGATTAGAGGATTAGTTTGTTGAATCATAATTCGACATTTATTATGATATTAACCAATGGGCGGTATTGGTTGACAAATTGGCATCAGATGGCTTGATAATCGATCATTTTAGAAATATGGATTTATCGTCAGGTGAACCGACAGAAATGAAGCTATAAAATTTATTTTACAAATGAGAATAGATTTTTGAAATCTATTATTTTAAATTTAAGCTTATAAAAGGAAATAAATATTTATTATTAATGATTTAAGTTTATAAATAATTATATAATGATTTTATAATGCAAATTCTTATGTAAATAAGATGAATAAGTAATTAAGAAGAATTTAAAGAAATGGTTAAGAATTGGATTTATTTGTTCTAAGAAACAGTCAAATGGAGTTGTTTAAATTTATTATATTATTAATTAATTTAAAAGGGAGAATTAATTGGAGTTGATTAACGAGAAAATCATCGGTTGAGTTGACTAATTCAATTATTTTAATTAAATTTGGTTATTTGATTAATTTACTTTTAATTAGTCAAATGGAATAGTTTAATGAATAGTTGTTTAATTGTAATAAAGAGTTTAGAAAAGGGAATTTATTATTTATTTAGTTAATAAAGAATTTAACTACTCCGGTAGTGGTTAATAATAAAGTGAAATTATTGTTTTAATTAATAAGGATTTAAGTGATTACTATTTAAATGAAATTCATTTAAATAAGTAATCAGGTTCCAAATGAAACACAGTTAAGGTTTGAAAGGAGTTAATGAATGGGGGTGTGTGTGTGTGTATATATATATATATATATATATATATATAAAATGAAGTTTTATAACTAAGTTATAAAAAGGAATTTTAAGCAGACACGATAGCTTAAATAGATATTTACTTAACATTTGAATTAGGTAAAAGAAATCGAGATAGAAAAGAGATTTATATCGAACCCGAGTTTGTAAATAAGATTTATAAAAGAGATGTGAAGTCGAGGTGTTGATTTTGAATTGGTGATACTTAATGAAATTAAGTGAAATGGGTGGAATCGAAACGAGATTTTCAAAGTGGAAAGTGGTTGAATGAATTAGAAATGGAATAGTATGGGTTGATAACGAGTTAAGATAAGAATTGGAACCTAACTGGAGATTGGTTAAGTTGAGTGATTTTCTAAATATTAATCTGATTTTGATTTTGGTCTTCGTGATTGATACTTAGGGAATTATTCATTTACCAATTTATGGTTAGGGACTAATGAATGTGGAAGTATAGAAGTGCGTGAAGAATTTACAAAAAAGTTCCAGCTATGGAGTAATAAGATTTGAGAACATATATATTAGAATTTCCAAAGTAACAGGAATAAAGGACTCGAGAATATATATAATATGATTTCCAAAGTAATGGAAAACAAAAGGAGATTGCATGAAAATATAGCGATATTTTCAAGGCAAAAAGGGATGAGGAGTTGTATTTTGAAATAGGATTTTTATAAGAATAAGAGTTGTTATTAGTTTTCAAATAATGAAATAAGAGAGATTTGTAATGATGTTGTACGAATGGGGAGTTGAAGTGATTTCCCGGTTGTCGATAACGAGTAATGACATGGTAAATAGTTTTGAAGAAAATCTTGTGATTTAATAAGAAGTGAAATGTTATACTGAAATATCGAAAAGATTTTTAAGTTGTAAATTAACCATTTACTTAATTATATTAATTAAAGAAGCCAAGTGATGTTGAGTACTAAATCAGTAAATCTATTTTTGTTTTATGATTGAATGGTTGTTTTATTTGATAGTTAAATAACCGACTATCAAATCTTACCTATACGATTGTTGTTACGGAAAGACCAGGATCGAATCTATATTCGAAAACCATTCCGAACCAGCGAATACGTAGAAGATGATTATTGAAGATGGAGAAACTGAAGACCACTGATCTTCAGGAGCGGAAGAGCCACTTGTCGAATTTCTCTGGTTTAGCAGCCAGAGATATTTCGACAGTGATTCTATCGTGATTGGAATCTACGGGTTGCAAGTTCTACTCGCTACTAATCTATAGGGTGACACTTAGGATGTGGTAGGAGGGTGCCTTCGGTTCATCATGTTCCTGGATGACTCATATGGATGAGTGTTTGACAAAATATTTCTTAAGAATCACGTATATTGATTTTTACAAACGTATTTCTGTTAGTGGCGGAGAACAGATGTTATCTTAGCTTAATGACCAGAGTATTTTTGTGAACGTCAACTAGTGATTTGGCGGATCTGGCAATGTAACATTCAAAGGGAATGGTGATGTGATGTGTTAAAGGTAATGTTAAACCTCAAGCCTCTTCAACTGGGAAATGACAAAAATAAGGCAGGTAGCATGGCTAAGTGGGTAGGTCCTAAGTAGGGTGTATAATCACCTATCTAGAGAAAATCCATTTTAGTCTTTAACTTATTTCGATGCTTTCCCTTATCAGGAAACGATGGCTCGCACCCAACCATTGGTGATGTACATTCGATACACTCAAGTAAAATGAGTGGTCGGTTATGTGTGGCCGGGTTGCAAGATGTTATTGTTGAACCCAGTGTATTCTCCACTAGAGATACACTATCGGAAGGTGGTTCCATACCTTGTCATAGTTGGAAATCCAATTTCCAATAAGAGCCCGCGGTTTTTGATTGAATACTATATATGTGGAACGTTAGATGCAAGTGTTCCGCTATATTGATATTTATTTGCGTCTAGACACTATTATAATACCAGAATAAGCTATGATTTCAAAAAGAAATGGTTTGACTTTAAAATCAAGTTGGGCGATGTTTTCAAATTTAGTGAGTTTTTCTAACTCTGGTTCACCGGACTGATCCGACATTTTGTAAATGCTCAGGTTAGACCAGGTTGTACGTGTTCAGGTTATCGGATACTGTGAAGTCCGCAGACGGGCTGAAGGTGTTCAGATGTATGATATCTAGTAATTATTCCGCTGTGTGTTGTATATGAGGACAGATTAAAATAATTGTTCAGATGTATTGATGTACTCTGATGATTGTAAGTTTTTATTTCAAAGCTCTCCATAAAGTTTTGTTTCTATTATATTTTATACCGTTGCGATGTGAGACTCTGATGTTGTTGTGTTCTTCTTCTTCTTCTATTCTAATATTTCTTTCTATCTTATCTCACCCTCTATATTCTTTCATTAACTATCTGGTGTTTTCGATACTTATGTTCTGGCAAGTAATACTGGTTATTGTATTATTGTTGGAATTCGGGCTTCGAATTCCCAGGTCATTACAATGTGGGACATGGCTAACCAATGAAGGGGTTCATTGAGCCCTTTTGCAAACCGCAAAGCTTTCTTATGTGGAGTGTCTACCAAATCCAGTCCAAATCTTGCCAGCTGGTTAAATTTGTTCACACTCTTTAAACGTCAAATTCCCTTGTTTGAGTGGTAAGAGCCTCTCCATCTGCATGCTCTTCTCAGCTCGGGAAATGAATTTCATCTCAAACCTCTGTCTAAAGTCATCCCAATTTTACACTGGACGGCCTTCTTGGGTTACCTCCCACCAAAATGAAGCTTCACCCTTCAACAACCAAGTAGCTAACTGAATCTTTCTTCGATCCTCTACTTCAAAGATTACAAACAAGTCCTCGGTCTCCTTGAGACAGTTCCTAGCTTCTACAAACATTTCGATTCCATGGAACGACTTCCCTCACATAACGTGGAAATCTTTGCAGATCTTTGAGAAGTTGTCTGCATGCGGAGGGGGAGGGGGAGGAACAATGTGTGCAGCTGGGGGAGGAACGTTTCCTGGGCCTTCGGCAGGCGTCGTGGCCTCCAGATATGTTAACCTGCTTTTTAGTCAAAGCTGTCACACATGAAATCATTGATCAACAATACGCTCAAGTATCGGGAATATCGTTAGAAGACAGGCAGCGATTTGGTCAAAGTCGCATCACGAACAAAGAAAGGCCCGAAACTCCTATCAAATGACCTTTTTTTGGGCCCGAAAATAGCGATTATGGAACTTAGCTCTGTAACTCTTGTAGCTCTCTGAATCAGCTTCAAATCGAGCTTTCGTTTGGCAAAAACGGACTTACGGTTTGGAAGTTACACCCGTTTCCGTGAACGTGTGCAGAACCGGAACGGCTAGGATTTTGGCATGGGCAAAGCCCCGGATCGGATTGGACCCGCTTCGACCCCATACTTCAAAGACGTTCAGGCTTGGACTCCAGCTCACTTCGGTTCGGATCGGACCACCAGAACCCGAACCGCCTTGCTCTGCACAGAAATGCACATCATGTCTTCCGTTCGGAAACCCCATCTCAGTTTGGATCGGAAATAACGGCTCGGTTCGGAACAAGGAGAATCCGACCCGATTCATATCAGTTATTCAAGAGAGCACAACGTCCTTGGCTCGAAGGCTTCTCCCCTGTTCGGATCGGAGAACCGATCTGATCCCCCTTTACCTGCTGCTACACAACTGTTTTGACCGCTTCTTAAGGGGTAACCACTCCTACTATCATGGATCTGACTCCACTTGGCAAAACCCGAACAGAGGGACTTCTTCCACTACTTTTCGAGATTAACTCCGGTTGTGACACGTGGCATATCCGAACCGGACCCCTCCAGAGCTCCTAAGGGCTCCTCTACGCCTATAAATACACAATCGCATGGACATTTGAGAGGATCTTTTTGGCTTTCACTCATCATGGCTTCCACCAGAGTTCATGCAAGGCCATTGCTCAATAAGGAAGCCAAGTTCCACATCACAACACGAGGTTATCATGTATAAATTCATTCTCTAATCTCTTCTTCTTCATTGTAAACACGAGGATTTCGTGTATAAACCGCAAGCAAACTATATTGTAATAGCTTCTTAGGATTTAAGAAACTATAAAGTGGATGTAAGCTTAGATTGAGTTGAACCACTATAAAAATATCGTGTGTCCTCTCTTATTTTACTACTTTTTCCGCATTGATATGTGATTGTGAGGTTTTCACATAGCTCTGACCTTAGCAGCTTACAACAACTCTTTGAAGGCAATCGGCTCGCCAATCTCATTGAACGGCTCTCCAGAGGTCGCACTTATCAGAATGACATGGATGATGTCAATCATAACCCATTCACTCAAGAAATCAGGAATTCCAGCAATCCACCAGATTTTAAACTTCCACAACCGGAGCCCTGCAACGGCAGGATGGATCCAACCGTGCACCTGATGCGCTACAAACGTCATATGGAAGTTCAATCGGCGTCTGAAAACGTCATGGCAAAATGCTTCCCTCTCTTTTTGACCGATATAGCCGCTATGTGGATTCGGCAGCTTGAATCTGAATCGATCAACAGCTGGAACATGTTGGTCGCTCGCTTTATTGAACAGTTTCGGGTCCACATTGCTCGACCTAAGAATGTCATGTCTCTCACCACAATCAAGCAGAGGCCCAGAGAGACTCTACGCTCATTTTTGGAAAGGTTCAACGTTGCAGCAACATCAGTTGACCGACCTGAGCCATCTATGGTATTGATGGTGGCAGTATCCGGCGTTCTGGACAATTCGGAATTCAAAAAATCCTTATACCGGGACCCACCAAGGAATCTCAGCGAATTCTACCTTGAATCGGATAGGTTTCTGCATGAAGAAGACGCAACGTCCGAAAAGAAAATTCTCGATGTTAACATGCTCAAAGACGGAGAACCGTCTGAGTCTGGTAAAGGCAAAGGGAAAGTTGCTGTCAAGAATGACCGCAATGCTCAGCCCCGATGAGGGCCCAGATATGAAAAGTTGTAACACCCCGCCTCCGCTAGGGTCACTCGCAAAGGAATGCACTAGCTTTAGAGGGGCATTATTGGTAAACATGCACAGAAATATCACAAGACAGAACATATGAAATAGCGGAAGTAAAATCAAACTTTCATAAATTCAATACTTAAGGTCTAAAGCCTTTTACATCAGAGTACATCAAAACCTGTCTTGCAATAGTAAAGAAGCATAAAGACTTTTTAATAAATTATTTCCCCAAGTAAAACAGTAAAGTAGCCATAGCCAAGAGAAGTCCAAGCCATCCATGATGACCTTCAAGCAGAAGAAGTCCGAACTAAACATCATTGTTTCCTCCCTGTAACCTGGGGGGGAAACGGAAGAAAAGAGGCGAAACAAAACGGGTCAGTCAAAAAGACTGAGTAAGTCCTATCTACTTCCAGTATAAAAACAGGTAAAGGTAACATGACATGCATAAACTGAAAGTAAACATAAGGATAACTACAAGATAGATAAACAAAACCAGGGTAGCCGGTTGAACTACTGTGGCAAGGTAAACTAAGGTATCATGATAAACTACGGTGTTATGATAAGTCATGGTATCACATCGTCAGATTTCTATCGAGTACATTATCCCAAGGTATCTACCCCGTCTAACATCCCACGGTATCTATTATGTATATTCTTCCTAGTTCTAACATGTATATTTGCTCTGCACCCCTCGTACTAGTATCCCATCCCGCGTCAGGTGTTAACCATGAATGTCCCTTGCCCAATGTCATGTAATGGTCCATGTCAACCTAATATATGGAACATGTAGGTTTTCCCACCCGTATGTTTCTTTCCATGTATAAGTTCAGTCCTTTGCCGTACCTCGTACGGGCTTCCTCATGTCGTATTATTCTTGAAATCGTTTGGACTGTCACCCTTGTTCTAGCTAGGCTCTTCCATATGAATCATCGTTTGAACTACTAGGACTTACGCCACCTAGCACCACTAGGGATTACGCTTACCTATTGCACGCTTTCGTATTTCGGTTTGGGTTAAACCACCTAGCACCACTAGGGATTACGCTAACCCTCAACCGCGCCCTTTTTCCCACGCATTCATCGTGAATCGTTTTTCTATAACTGTATGCACATGTATCACATCGTGCCATCCGAGTCCTGTCACAGGGCAAACCAAGAAATACAGGACTCGGTCGGGAGCTTTAGATTTATCTGCCGATGCAGATACTAAGGTCTGCTTTTCTACACGTGGCTATGGTCCCACGAGACCCCTCCCTCAACTAGTGAAAGGCAACACAAGAGAAAATCTTGCATGAGAACTACACTCCGGCCAGCCCACATCCTACGGCCTACCTCACCCATAATTAGATAGCAATCATGGTCTGTTGGGTGTTCCCTGCCTTTCCGTACGTACACGCTTGACTCAAGATGGTAGATGATCGACGAACTTGCTATCTCGGGCACCTTGGGTATTCGTCGACTCACTGCTATCCACCCCAGTCTTTAGGTCGCTCGCATAGCAACCAAGGCATATTCTTGGTTCTTCTACCGCAGACCTCAACCTCTCGTGAGCCTAGTATAATGACCTGGCAGCTCACAGAGGGATCCCAAGAATATCCTCACGTTCCCCGAAGCCGCTGCTTCGTTACCCAGTTCGTTGGAGCCTTTATCTAAATCAGATAGCCTGCTCCTACACGCATACTTAAACGTTGACCTAACGTATCGGGTTACTAATCTATCTAAGAAGTGGTCCAAATTTCCTTGACTAAGAATTATTACTTAGTTTCCCTTAACTAAGGTTTACCACTTAGCCTTATTTCCATTATCCTTGTTAACTATGGTTATTTACCTAATCCTCCGAATTAGGGTTTATCTAATGGGTTAAGTGTCACTTAAGTTCACAACTTAACCCGTCTACAAAACATGTCGAAACTGGCTAAGTATCCAAGTCCAAGACTTAACCCTACAGACCATGTGTCAAGTTGGTTAAGTATATCAAGCAATCCATGACTTAACCTCGTCTAATTATCATTTTAGATTGGTTAAGTATATATATTAATTTGACCCTATCAAATTACCGAGTCAAATCGGTCAAGCGTATTCGAAACGATTCGTGACTTAGCCTTATCATGTTTTTACGTTAGATTGGTTAAGTATAGGTTAACTTAACCTCATCAAATTAACGAATTAGATTGGTTAAGTATAGGTCACTTAACCTCATCAAATCATCTTGTTAAATTAGTTAAGTGTTTAACTTAACCCCATCCGATTACCATGTTTAGATTAGTTAAGTCTAATCTTAACCTCATCCATTAACTGTATTATACGGTTAAGTGTCATTAAGAAAATTTACTTAACCTTACCAAGTTATCGTGTTGGATTGATTAAGCGTTGGTTAACTTAATCCCGTCCCCTCGTCGTATAAAAATGGTCAAGTGTCGTCAGGCAAATCAAGTTACTTAACCTACCCAACCCTGTCATGTTTTGTTAAGTATCATTAGCCTAATCAAATTACTTAACCCATTTGTCCATGTTATATTTGGTTAAGCCTCATTAATCAAATCAACTTAACCCTATTATGTGGCATTAATTATTTAATGCACCCCAACCTCTCACATTAGACTTTGTTGTGGTTACTAGTTAAGCCGGGCGGGTCCGGGTAGATTTACACCACAACTTGGTCTAACCTCGGGTTCAAGCACAACATGACCAACTTCTCACATTGAGTCCTATTGTTTGCAACAACTAGTTAGGCCGGTCGGTTCCGGGTAGTTTTACGTTGCAAACTCAACCCAACCTCGAGTTGGCCACTTTCATGTTTAGCCTAGTGTCATATCCATAGTCAAGTTTTCAAGCAATTGGGTAGACCTAACTTAATAGGTAAATTCCCAATGGGTAGACCTAACTTAATAGGTAAATTCCCAAGCTTATGTTTATGCATATTTACATGTTAACTTACATGCTATATTCAATGTTGCATGTTGTCATGTTATACCCATTTAACCCAAATCATGTTTCACATCATATTTCATGGAACTTCAAGTTAAGTTTCTCATGTATATTCACGCTCGTCTAACCTAACCCCAAAACGTGTTTCCAACGTAAGTATAGACGAGTCAACATAGTAGGAATACTATAACTACAAATTGGCCTCGAACATGCATAGTGTCATAAAAAGGGTTTTGGCCACAAACACACAAAATGTCACAAGGGAATTCGGCCACAACATGCATATTATCAAAAAGGGTTTGGCCATAAACATGCACAACTTAAAAGAGGGGATTGGCCATAAGCATGCATAATCTCATAAAGGATTTGGCCACAAACTTGCATGATAACATAAGGGGTTTGGGTTCATAAACATGCATAAGCCCCAAAATCTTGTCTTAGCCAATGTTTCACACATAAAGTGGTTCCTAAAGGTTCATGCTAGCATTTCATGCATAAAGATCCAAACTTGCAAGTTAAACTAGGCTATGCATAGCATGAGAGTCATGATTGAGTCACTCACATGGCCTAAAATCATAATCATGAACACAAGAGGCATGGTAAGGTTCATATAGGTTCGCATAATCATGTTTAGCCTCATTTTATCCCATGTCATTATCAAAACTACCGTTTCCATCTAAAAGTAGCTAGAACTTACATAGTATGGCAAGAGGACTAGGAGCATGAATCGTTTTGGCGAAGAAAGGTGGCTCCTTTGATGAAGATCCGTCATGAAACTCGCATAGCAACGTTGATTTGGCCTCTATTTGGTGTAGCAAGCTTCCTCCTCTTGATTTGAACCCGATTTGAATGCATAGGCTCTAGGGATTGGAGATGGAGGCCATGATCAAGATTGATTTTGGCAGCACTTAGTTGCTAGGTTTGATTTTTAGGGATTTAGGTTAGGTTTAGGGTCTTTTTATAGAGATTAGGATAGTTTTAGGCCCTAGGATTAGATCTAGGATTAATCTAGGCCACAGAAATCGTCACAGGCCCATCAGACCAGACCAAGACTGCATCCAGGTGCACCAGGCCACAAAACACGGAGTTGTGTTTTTGGACCCAGTCGACACCCAAGTCGACAGCCCTGTCGACTTGGGGTCCAGGGGTGTCGACAGCCCTGTCGACTCCCCTGTCGACATGGGCTTTGGCGGGAAAATTCCCACCTACCCCAAAACTTGAACTTCCTAGGTGATTTTCAAACTTGAAAACCCTGAAAACTTCGACGGATCATAACTTGGTCATACGGATTCCGATTCTCGAAAACTCGGACTCTATTTCGCGTATTTTTCCGAGACGAACGCAATGGCATAGCCTGTTCCACTTGATTCAGAATTTAAAATTAAATTCTTCCTTGATTCTCGTTTTAACATATTATCGAAAAATACGGGTTGTTACATTCTCCCCACCTTTTAGGATTTCGTCCCCGAAATCTCCAAGTTAGGAAGAACATATCCTACCATCCATCATCCATCTACTCAACACATCATCCACAAGCAACCATTGTCCTTAGATGATTTCTAATGCCGTATGAATATATGCAAAAGCGTGTGTGTACATGTTCCTTAGCTAATGCTAATGATCAGGCCTGGATAATCTTTCTAATGCAAAATATGTTTAGTGCTATGAATCCAACTTGTATGCAAATAGTCCTAGTCATGTAAATACTATATGCGTGCACAATCATTCATTCATATGAAACATCCGCATGATAACACATTCAATTTCATCCATAAGCAAGTATAAATACTCGTGCATATGCAATATGAAATGTGACCGAGTCGAGCTAATATCTAATGTAAATTCGCGCATCCACGAGCAACCACTTGCAACCATTTGCAACCATATCAACCATAACATGTTTCAAATACATGTTTACATCCGTTGGGTTCTACCTAAGATTCCCTGAAACAGGGTCGAGGAGATAAACAAAACAAACTCCTTACGGGGTTTGTAACAGAGACAGGACCGAGAGGATATCCATAAAAGATAGCCTACAAGCAAGCTCAACAGAAAAACAGGGATCGAGGATATATTCCGAAAAGAGATATCATGCATGTATTTAGTCTTCAGTCTCCTGAGTCGCATTACCTTGAGCTTAGTTCCATCATGCCTTGACCGCCCCTTTTTACTCCACGATTTCGCAGCTTCTTATTTCCTGTTTCCATAAAATGAGTTGGAACTCATTTCCTCGTCGCCTCTCGTTCCACTTGCACTTATTCTCCTTCTAGAATACTTGGCGCAAACAGGACTGCGTACACATTATTCCATGCGAGCCCTCAAAATTTACTAGTGAATCCTGGACCTTGTACCATAAGGTATTCCCCGTAGAAAAACTTTCTCTTGAAAGTAAACAGATGTCAATCAGGTTATCATGCGCACCTACTAGGGTAATTCCCATAACCCATACATAAGCGAAGTAAACCATCCGTCTTATTAGCGAACACCATTCGATCGGGTTTCTAATTTCCAACAAAGGCATCTAGGGATTCTAAGTAACTAATCATGACAGAACCCAAAAGGTTACGCGATATTTCAAGGGTATTACCAAAGCAAGCCAAGAGTCTAACTACCCTCCTTCTAAAACCGAGAGTGGCACCCCTTACTGGATAACCACTTCATCCCTAGAATCCATCCACAACTTATAAACATAAGCATTATTTCCAAGCTCAACACTTGATATAGACATTCTCAAATCCAAACAAGCCATGAGCAAATGGACCGATCTTCCAATAGGACTTGAGACAAAAACGGGATCCTCTACTACGCTAGTACTAAGGTGCAGAGACTCAACTATCGAAGCAGACTTAAAAGATGCGGTGATCAAAACAAAGTCCCGACAGGATGATAGAGAAGAAAAGCTAAACTTTTAACAAGATCGTTACCCTCCTTCTGAGGTACCCTAGAAATGAGAGCATACTATTGCCCTCCGAATGATCTTGTCCCTGTTCCATGATACTTAACTATCCGTCCCGTTTCACCATGCCAAAGGTACTCTCTCGTCATGGGTTTCATTGTTCATCTTTCTCCCTCCTTTTAGGACTCAGCCATACCAACATGTTGCTTATCCCTGAGCTCGTATCCTTTATCCTTGTTCTTACTATCCTTTCATGCATAACTCTGCAACGGTCTCTCGAGAACCACCCCCATCGTACGGAAAACACTTACACAGCTAGAAAGACTAGTCGCAGTCAAAACCACTGTAACTACTGATGGAGGAAAGAAAGGAAAAGAGATTAAATCAAGGAAACAAGGATAATGCTAATGGCCTTTGGGGAATAGCCTTTTTCTTAAAAGAAAATTTTCTTGAAAAATGCTTCTTTATAAACGATTTTCAAATAGTTTTCAGAAGGTCTTTAAAAACTTTTGCCCAGTCTAGTAACCTTCTGCTCTGATACCAAATGTAACACCCCGCCTCCGCTAGGGTCACTCGCAAAGGAATGCACTAGCTTTAGAGGGGCATTATTGGTAAACATGCACAGAAATATCACAAGACAGAACATATGAAATAGCGGAAGTAAAATCAAACTTTCATAAATTCAATACTTAAGGTCTAAAGCCTTTTACATCAGAGTACATCAAAACCTGTCTTGCAATAGTAAAGAAGCATAAAGACTTTTTAATAAATTATTTCCCCAAGTAAAACAGTAAAGTAGCCATAGCCAAGAGAAGTCCAAGCCATCCATGATGACCTTCAAGCAGAAGAAGTCCGAACTAAACAGCATTGTTTCCTCCCTGTAACCTGGGGGGAAACGGAAGAAAAGAGGCGAAACAAAACGGGTCAGTCAAAAAGACTGAGTAAGTCCTATCTACTTCCAGTATAAAAACAGGTAAAGGTAACATGACATGCATAAACTGAAAGTAAACATAAGGATAACTACAAGATAGATAAACAAAACCAGGGTAGCCGGTTGAACTACTGTGGCAAGGTAAACTAAGGTATCATGATAAACTACGGTGTTATGATAAGTCATGGTATCACATCGTCAGATTTCTATCGAGTACATTATCCCAAGGTATCTACCCCGTCTAACATCCCACGGTATCTATTATGTATATTCTTCCTAGTTCTAACATGTATATTTGCTCTGCACCCCTCGTACTAGTATCCCATCCCGCGTCAGGTGTTAACCATGAATGTCCCTTGCCCAATGTCATGTAATGGTCCATGTCAACCTAATATATGGCACATGTAGGTTTTCCCACCCATATGTTTCTTTCCATGTATAAGTTCAGTCCTTTGCCGTACCTCGTACGGGCTTCCTCATGTCGTATTATTCTTGAAATCGTTTGGACTGTCACCCTTGTTCTAGCTAGGCTCTTCCATATGAATCATCGTTTGAACTACTAGGACTTACGCCACCTAGCACCACTAGGGATTACGCTTACCTATTGCACGCTTTCGTATTTCGGTTTGGGTTAAACCACCTAGCACCACTAGGGATTACGCTAACCCTCAACCGCGCCCTTTTTCCCACGCATTCATCGTGAATCGTTTTTCTATAACTGTATGCACATGTATCACATCGTGCCATCCGAGTCCTGTCACAGGGCAAACCAAGAAATACAGGACTCGGTCGGGAGCTTTAGATTTATCTGCCGATGCAGATACTAAGGTCTGCTTTTCTACACGTGGCTATGGTCCCACGAGACCCCTCCCTCAACTAGTGAAAGGCAACACAAGAGAAAATCTTGCATGAGAACTACACTCCGGCCAGCCCACATCCTACGGCCTACCTCACCCATAATTAGATAGCAATCATGGTCTGTTGGGTGTTCCCTGCCTTTCCGTACGTACACGCTTGACTCAAGATGGTAGATGATCGACGAACTTGCTATCTCGGGCACCTTGGGTATTCGTCGACTCACTGCTATCCACCCCAGTCTTTAGGTCGCTCGCATAGCAACCAAGGCATATTCTTGGTTCTTCTACCGCAGACCTCAACCTCTCGTGAGCCTAGTATAATGACCTGGCAGCTCACAGAGGGATCCCAAGAATATCCTCACGTTCCCCGAAGCCGCTGCTTCGTTACCCAGTTCGTTGGAGCCTTTATCTAAATCAGATAGCCTGCTCCTACACGCATACTTAAACGTTGACCTAACGTATCGGGTTACTAATCTATCTAAGAAGCGGTCCAAATTTCCTTGACTAAGAATTATTACTTAGTTTCCCTTAACTAAGGTTTACCACTTAGCCTTATTTCCATTATCCTTGTTAACTATGGTTATTTACCTAATCCTCCGAATTAGGGTTTATCTAATGGGTTAAGTGTCACTTAAGTTCACAACTTAACCCGTCTACAAAACATGTCGAAACTGGCTAAGTATCCAAGTCCAAGACTTAACCCTACAGACCATGTGTCAAGTTGGTTAAGTATATCAAGCAATCCATGACTTAACCTCGTCTAATTATCATTTTAGATTGGTTAAGTATATATATATTAATTTGACCCTATCAAATTACCGAGTCAAATCGGTCAAGCGTATTCGAAACGATTCGTGACTTAGCCTTATCATGTTTTTACGTTAGATTGGTTAAGTATAGGTTAACTTAACCTCATCAAATTAACGAATTAGATTGGTTAAGTATAGGTCACTTAACCTCATCAAATCATCGTGTTAAATTAGTTAAGTGTTTAACTTAACCCCATCCGATTACCATGTTTAGATTAGTTAAGTCTAATCTTAACCTCATCCATTAACTGTATTATACGGTTAAGTGTCATTAAGAAAATTTACTTAACCTTACCAAGTTATCGTGTTGGATTGATTAAGCGTTGGTTAACTTAATCCCGTCCCCTCGTCGTATAAAAATGGTCAAGTGTCGTCAGGCAAATCAAGTTACTTAACCTACCCAACCCTGTCATGTTTTGTTAAGTATCATTAGCCTAATCAAATTACTTAACCCATTTGTCCATGTTATATTTGGTTAAGCCTCATTAATCAAATCAACTTAACCCTATTATGTGGCATTAATTATTTAATGCACCCCAACCTCTCACATTAGACTTTGTTGTGGTTACTAGTTAAGCCGGGCGGGTCCGGGTAGATTTACACCACAACTTGGTCTAACCTCGGGTTCAAGCACAACATGACCAACTTCTCACATTGAGTCCTATTGTTTGCAACAACTAGTTAGGCCGGTCGGTTCCGGGTAGTTTTACGTTGCAAACTCAACCCAACCTCGAGTTGGCCACTTTCATGTTTAGCCTAGTGTCATATCCATAGTCAAGTTTTCAAGCAATTGGGTAGACCTAACTTAATAGGTAAATTCCCAATGGGTAGACCTAACTTAATAGGTAAATTCCCAAGCTTATGTTTATGCATATTTACATGTTAACTTACATGCTATATTCAATGTTGCATGTTGTCATGTTATACCCATTTAACCCAAATCATGTTTCACATCATATTTCATGGAACTTCAAGTTAAGTTTCTCATGTATATTCACGCTCGTCTAACCTAACCCCAAAACGTGTTTCCAACGTAAGTATAGACGAGTCAACATAGTAGGAATACTATAACTACAAATTGGCCTCGAACATGCATAGTGTCATAAAAAGGGTTTTGGCCACAAACACACAAAATGTCACAAGGGAATTCGGCCACAACATGCATATTATCAAAAAGGGTTTGGCCATAAACATGCACAACTTAAAAGAGGGGATTGGCCATAAGCATGCATAATCTCATAAAGGATTTGGCCACAAACTTGCATGATAACATAAGGGGTTTGGGTTCATAAACATGCATAAGCCCCAAAATCTTGTCTTAGCCAATGTTTCACACATAAAGTGGTTCCTAAAGGTTCATGCTAGCATTTCATGCATAAAGATCCAAACTTGCAAGTTAAACTAGGCTATGCATAGCATGAGAGTCATGATTGAGTCACTCACATGGCCTAAAATCATAATCATGAACACAAGAGGCATGGTAAGGTTCATATAGGTTCGCATAATCATGTTTAGCCTCATTTTATCCCATGTCATTATCAAAACTACCGTTTCCATCTAAAAGTAGCTAGAACTTACATAGTATGGCAAGAGGACTAGGAGCATGAATCGTTTTGGCGAAGAAAGGTGGCTCCTTTGATGAAGATCCGTCATGAAACTCGCATAGCAACGTTGATTTGGCCTCTATTTGGTGTAGCAAGCTTCCTCCTCTTGATTTGAACCCGATTTGAATGCATAGGCTCTAGGGATTGGAGATGGAGGCCATGATCAAGATTGATTTTGGCAGCACTTAGTTGCTAGGTTTGATTTTTAGGGATTTAGGTTAGGTTTAGGGTCTTTTTATAGAGATTAGGATAGTTTTAGGCCCTAGGATTAGATCTAGGATTAATCTAGGCCACAGAAATCGTCACAGGCCCATCAGACCAGACCAAGACTGCATCCAGGTGCACCAGGCCACAAAACACGGAGTTGTGTTTTTGGACCCAGTCGACACCCAAGTCGACAGCCCTGTCGACTTGGGGTCCAGGGGTGTCGACAGCCCTGTCGACTCCCCTGTCGACATGGGCTTTGGCGGGAAAATTCCCACCTACCCCAAAACTTGAACTTCCTAGGTGATTTTCAAACTTGAAAACCCTGAAAACTTCGACGGATCATAACTTGGTCATACGGATTCCGATTCTCGAAAACTCGGACTCTATTTCGCGTATTTTTCCGAGACGAACGCAATGGCATAGCCTGTTCCACTTGATTCAGAATTTAAAATTAAATTCTTCCTTGATTCTCGTTTTAACATATTATCGAAAAATACGGGTTGTTACAAAAGTACACCGAACTCAATTCGACCTTGACTGACATCTACATAAACACAAACGGTGACATACCCTATCCAAAGCCTCCCAGGAGGGAGCCATCGCAAAGAGAACGCGATTCTGGAAAATACTGCATATTTCATGATATGGAAGGTCATGACACAAATGACTGTAGACACTTGCGAGACCTGATTGAGGAACGGGTTATACGTGGAGAGCTACCCGAGTATGTGAAACAACCTACAGCGCCAGCACCCGCGCTGCCACCACCTGCTCCCCGGAGTGGGAATGACCCTGGAACGAGCTCCCTGGGCTCATTATCAACTGATCTGGATTGGATCACTCCGCATTTTCAGCATTTCTTAGGATTTAAAATATGTCTCTTTGCTTTCTTTAGGTTTTCCGATTGGCTAAATCGGAGTACACACGTTCGGGGTTAGGATTTAGCTCCAAAGCGTGCTCTGCACTCGATAACAAACCAATCAGGATTTGCTTTGGTTTTGTACTTTGAATTGAATAAGGAAGGACTTTCCGAGCATGGATTATGTTTGGCAATTTAAGTGTCTTGTCAGGTTGTGGCAGGATTCTCAACCTCAATTAAAGTATGGCTTATACTTATCTCGGACCCGTAGGCATGGATTATGCCTAGGGACAGACTGTCTTGTCAGGTTTTGGCAAGCATAGCTCTATCCCGACATGAGTATGGATTGTACTCACTAGGATGCTTAAGTATGGATTATACTCCGGAACGACGAACGATCTTGTCAGGATTGGGCAAAGGAACTCAATAAAACTCGAGTATGGCTTATGCTCAGTTTGAACTTCCTGGTATGGCTTATACCTAGAAGGTTAGGTCCCTCGTCAGGTTTTGGCAGGATGATTCTAACGTCTCTTGAGTGTGGTTTATGCTTAAACAAACGCCCTAGCATGGTTTATGCTCGAAAGTGTAATCAGTTTTGTCAGTATTTGACACACCTTTTTGCTCTCTTTTCTTCGCAGGTATGGATTATACTTGCAGCTGGCAGGCCCGGCGTGGCCTTGGATTTCTTGGATTATCCAGAACACATCTTCCTTCAACCAGCAAGATATGTTCTGGGGGGCAAAATGTTGACCTGCTTTTTAGTCAAAGTCGTCACACATGGAATCATTGATCAACAATACGCTCATGTATCGGGAATATCGTCAGAAGACTGGCAACGATTTGGTCAAAGTCGCATCACGAGCAAAGAAAGGCCCGAAACTCCTATCAAATGACCTTTTTTTGGGCCCGAAAATAGCAATTACTGAGCTAGCTCCGTAACTCTTGTAGCTCTCTGAATCAACTTCAAATCGAGCTTTCGTTTGACAAAAATGGACTTACGGTTTGGAAGTTTCACTCGTTTCCGTGAACGTGTGCAGAACCGGAACGGCTAGGATTTTGGCATGGGCAAAGCCCCGGATCGGATCGGACCCGCTCCGACCCCATACTTCGAAGACGTTCAGGCTTGTACTCCAGCTTACTTCGGTTCGGATCGGACCACCAGAACCCGAACCGCCTTGCTCTGCACAGAAATGCACATCATGTCTTCCGTTCGGAAACTCCATCTCGGTTCGGATCGGAAATAACTGCTCGCTTCGGAAGAAGGAGAATCCGACCCGCTTCATATCAGTTATTCAGGAGAGCACAACGTCCTCGGCTCGAAGGCTTCGCCCCAGTTCGGATCGGAGAACCGATCTGATCCCCCTTTACCTGTTGCTACACAACTGTTTTGACCGCTTCTTAAGGGGTAACCGCTCCTACTATCATGGATCTGGCTCCACTTGGCAAAACCCGAACAGAGGGACTTCTTCCACTACTTTTCGAGATTAACTCCGGTCGTGACACGTGGCATATCCGAACCGGACCGCTCCAGAGCTCCTAAGGGCTCCTCTACGCCTATAAATACACCATCGCATGGACATTTGAGAGGATCTTTTTGGCTTTCACTCATCATGGCTTCCACCACGACTTCATGCAAGGCCATTGCTCAATAAGGAAGCCAAGTTCCACATCACAACACGAAGTTATCGTGTATAAATTCATTATCTAATCTCTTCTTCTTCATTTTAAACACGAGGATTTCGTGTATAAACCGCAAGCAAACTGTATTGTAATAGCTTCTTAGGATTTAAGAAACTTTAAAGTGGATGTAGAACCACTATAAAAATCTCGTGTGTCCTCTCTTATTTTACTACTTTTTCTCTATTGATCTGTGATTGTGAGGTTTTCACATAGCATTTGGGTGTTAGGCCCAAAATCCGGTCTAACATTTTGGCGCGCCAAGAAGGGGGCACACGACAACTTCAACTTCTGCTTGGATTATTTGGTCATTGGATCGATGGCCAAGCGAAAGATTTCCCGTGTTGAAGGCGAAAGCACGAGAAACGAAACATGCCATGAAGATTCCTCACATAAAAACCCGTCAGGATACTTGACGCGAGAAGAGATAGATGGCGTTCTCACCGAATTGAGAGCTCAGATGGCAAGACAAGATGACCTCCTTCGCAAACAACAGGAGATGATCGATCAATTCTTCGCTCGGATGGAAGGAAGGTCGAGCAACAGCGTACAACACATGGGAAATGGAATAGAATCAGCCCCAGCAGCAGCTGCAAACCAGATCGGTTCGGATCGGATCCGAACCGGAGGCACGAATGAACTCGGGGGCAATCCCCCACAGCAGCGTGCAGCTCCGCCACTTAACGTTTTGGTTGAAGACGTTGCCAATCTCAGGAATTCAGCGCGAGAACGACCAATCTCCGCACCGGTACGGATCGGCAATACCACACTGCTTTAGCATCAAGCTCCCCGGTTCGGAATAGGAGAACCTGATCGGATCGGTATATCCGCTCCGAACCGTGCACCTCTCCATGACCTTCCTCGCTTCTCCGAGCCGCAACATGGGGGCACCTCCGAACCGAACCGAATGGCCTTCCAAGCTCCCCGTACACTTCCACTCTCTACTGGATTCAATGATGCGGGCACCAGCTCTGACCTTAGCAGCTTGCAACAGCTCTTTGAAGGCAATCGGCTCGCCAATCTCATTGAACGGCTCTCCAGAGGTCGCACTTATCAGAATGACATGGATGATGTCAATCATAACCCATTCACTCAGGAAATCAGGAATTCTCGCAATCCACCAAATTTTAAACTTCCACAACTGGAGCCCTATAACGGCAGGACGGATCCTACCGTGCACCTGATGCGCTACAAACATCATATGGAAGTTCAATCGGCGTCGGAAAACGTCATGGCAAAATTCTTCCCTCTCTTTTTGACTGATATGGCCGCTATGTGGATTCGGCAGCTGGAATCTGAATCGATCAACAGCTGGAACTTGTTGGTCACTCGCTTTATTGAACAGTTTCGGGTCCACATTGGTCGACCTAAGAATGTCATGTCTCTCACCACAATCAAGTAGAGGCCCAGAGAGACTCTGCGCTCATTTTTGGAAAGGTTCAACGTTGCAGCAGCATCAGTTGACCGACCTAAGCCATTTATGGTATTGATGGCGGCAGTATCCGGCGTTCTGGACAATTCGGAATTCAAAAAATCCTTATACCGGGACCCACCAAGGAATCTCAGCGAATTCTACCTTGAATCGGATAGGTTTCTGCGTGAAGAAGACGCAACGTCCGAAAAGAAAATTCTCGATGTTAACATGTTCAAAGACGGAGAACCGTCTGAGTCTGGTAAAGGAAAATGGAAAGTTGCTGTCAAGAATGACCGCAATGCTCAGCCCCGAAGAGGGCCCAGATATGAAAAGTACACCGAACTCAATTCGACCTTGACTGACATCTACATAAACACAAACGGTGACGTCCCCTATCCAAAGCCTCCCAGGAGGGAGCCATCGCAAAGAGAATGCGATTCTGGAAAATACTGCATATTTCATGATATGGAAGGTCATGACACAAATGACTGTAGACACTTGCGAGACCTGATTGAGGAACAGGTTAGATGTGGAGAGCTACCCAAGTATGTGAAACAACCTACAGCGCCAGCACCCGCGCTGCCACCACCTCCTCCCCGGAGAGGGAATGACCCTGGAACGAGCTCCCGTGGGCTCATTATCATCTGATCTGGATTGGATCACTCCGCATTTTCAGCATTTCTTAGGATTTAAGATATGTCTCTTTGCTTTCTTTAGGTTTTCCGATTGGCTAAATCGGAGTACGAACGTTCGGGGTTAGGATTTAGCTCCAAAGCGTGCTCTGCACTCGATAACAAACCAATCAGGATTTGCTTTGGTTTTGTACTTTGAATTGAATAAGGAAGGACTTTCCGAGAATGGATTATGTTTGGCAATTTAAGTATCTTGTCAGGCTGTGGCAGGATTCTCAACCTCAATTAAAGTATGGCTTATGCTTATCTCGGACCCCTAGGCGTGGATTATGCCTAGGGACAGACTGTCTTGTCAGGTTTTGGCAAGCATAGCTCTATCCCGACATGAGTGTAACAACCCGTATTTCGATAACATGATTAAGACGAGAATCAAGGCAGAATTTAATTTTAAATTCTGAATCAAGTTAAACGGGCTATGCCATTGCGTTCGTCTCGGAAAAATACGCGAAATAGAGTCCGAGTTTTCGAAAATCGGAGTCCGTATGACCCGATTAAGGCCCAACGAAGTTTTCAGAAAATTTCTAAGTAAAAACAGATTTCAAATTCAAACTTGAATTTGGAAAATTGGGCCAGTTGGGCCAGGCGGGAAAAATTCCCGCCACAGTACCCAAGTCGACAGCCCTGTCGACTTGGGAGTCGACTTGGTCTGACCAAGTCGACAGCCCTGTCGACTTGGCTGTCGACCTGGCTCAGACGAGCAGTCTTGCCTGGTGCACCTGTTTCTATCTTGGTTAGGTTTTTGGGCCTGGTTTGAGATCTGACGGTTCAGGTTGGTCCTAGGGTTAATCTAAGGGTCCTAACTAGCCTAATCTTCTATAAATAAGCCCCTAACCCTCCCCTAAACCCTCATTATTCACTCATGTAACTAAACTATGGCCAAATTCCTACTCTCATGGCCTCCACTCAACTATCCTAGCCTCCACTTCATTTCTATGAGAGGTTTCATGATCATAAGAGTATTAGAGAGTCCCTATGTTAGTATGAGAGCTTCTCAAGTTGATTCCAAGGCAAAAGCTTTGATCTTTGTTCATCAAGATGGTGTTTTTGTTGATGTGGAGCATACATCTTTGGGTTTTTGGGGTGATGGCATGCATAGGCTTCATCACAAGCTTTAGTGTAATCGATTTAGGCCTTAATAGCAATGTAAGCCCTTTCCCTACTCTTAGATATTAACTATGAAGTTAAATGTTCATGTTGCAAATTTGGGTTTGACCATTGAGTATGATTTATGCTATCATGTCATGCAAGTTTATGAAGTCATTATCTTGATCTTATGAGCAAAAAGCTACAACCTTTATGTTGAAATGTTGCATTATGCGACATGAGAACCTTCATAATCTTTATGTCAACTTGCATATGAAGTCATAACCCTTATATGATGATATATGCGAGTTACTAGTCATCATTCCATGTCTTTTGTCACCATGATTCGTTTATGTGCCAAGTTTGGGTTTATGCATGTTTTTGAGGCTTAAGAATGTAACATGCAAGTTAATGAACACATGTGTGCCTCATTTGCCACCATGATTAACTTGTGGCTTAATATCCATTTTTGACATGCTTTTGCCAAGTCTCTTCTTTTAATCCATTACGTTGTTGCGAACGTATATGCGAGTTTAAAAGCGTTGGGTTATGTTATGGGTAATTTCTAATGACATGAAAATACAACTTGAAAACATGACTTGAAAGATAACATGGAAGTTGACACGTAAATATACATAAAAACATAAGCTTGGGAATTTACCTATTAAGTTAGGTCTACCCATTGGAAATTTACCTATTAAGTTAGGTCTACCCAATTGCTTGAAAACTTGAATATGAACATGACACTAGACTAAACATGGAAGTGGCCAACTCGAGGTTGGGATGAGTTTGCAACGTAAAACTACCCGGAACCGACCGGCCTAACTAGTAGTTGCAAACAATAAGACCCAATGTGAGAAGTTGGTCATGTTGTGCTCGAACCCGAGGTTAGACCAAGTTGTGGTGTAAAGCTACCCGGAACCGACCGGCTTAACTAGTAACCACAACAAAGTCTAATGTGAGAGGTGAAGGTGCATTAAGTAATTAATGCCACATAATAGGGTTAAGACAATTTGATTAATGACTCTTAACCAAATATGACATGGACAAGTGGGTTAAGTAACTGGATTTGACTAACGACACTCAACCGATATGACACGAATGGGTAGGTTAAGTAGGACCGGGCTTGATTTTCTTAATGACACTTAACCATGCAAGGTGATTAGGGGACGGGGTTAAGTAATTTACACTTAACTAATCCGACTTGGTAATTAGATGGGGTTAAGTAATTAAGACTTAACTAATCTAAACACGGTAATTAGATAGGGTTAAGTAATTGACACTTAACTAATCTAACCACGGTAATTAGATGGGGTTAAGTAATCCACACTTAACTAATCTAAACACGGTAATTCGATGGGGTTAAGTTAAACACTTAACCAATTTAAACTTGGTAATTCAATGAGGTTAAGTAACCAATACTTAACCAAATTAACGTGATAATTTAATGGGGTTAAGCAACTTAGACTTAACCAATTATACATGATGATTTGATGGGGTTAAGTAACCTACACTTAACCAATCTAATATGCGGACCTGATAAGGTTAAGTCACAAGACCTTTTTAGAATATACTTAACCATTGTAGTACGATTAGAGGATGGGGTTAAGCCAACCTATACTTAACCAATCCGACTCGATAATTTGAAGGGATTAAGATAATCTATGCTTAATCGATCTAGCAAGATAATCCGATAGGATTAAGGTAAGCTAGTACTTGACCAATTTGACTTGATAGGGTTAAGTCATGAGCCTCTGGGTACACTTAACCAACTTGTAGGACTAAGTCTTGAACTTAAATACTTAGCCAATCTTTGACGTGATTCGTGGGCGGGTTAAGTCATGGACTTGAATGATAACACTTAACCCAATAGGACAAACCCTAGTTAGAGGAACTAGGTAGAAAATCTTGGTTAATCAAGGATAACGGGAAAGGAAGCTAAGTGGTAAACCTTAGTTAAGGGTAACTAAGTAATAATTCTTAGCTAAGGACATAGGACTAATTCATAAAGCGACGAGTAACCTGATACGGTAGGTCATCGCTTAGTATACGAGGGGGAGCAAGTTATCTGACTTGGATAAAAGCTCCAGCGCACTGGGTGCCGAAGTGGAAGCTTCGGGGGACGTGAGGATATTCTTGGGATCCCTCTATGGGCTGCCAGGTAATTATACTAGGCCCATGAGAGGTTAAGGTCTGCGTTAGAAGGACCAAGAGTATGCCTTGGTTGCTATGCGAGCGACCTAAAGACTGGGATGGATTAGCGTGGAGTCGACGATTCTTGGTTTTTGCCCTGGATAGCACATCGCCGACTACCTACCATCTTTAGTCAATCGTGTACGTGCGGAAAGGCAGGGAACCCCCAACAGACCATGTGCTTGCTATCGAGTCATGGGTGAGGTTGGCCCGTAGGAAAGTGGGGCTATAATGGGGCCGGAGAGTGGTTCTTATACATGATTTTTCTTGGATTGCCTTTCAGTAGTTGAGGGAGGGGTCACGTGGGACCATAGCCACGGGTACAAAAACAGACCTTGATATCTGCATCGGAAGACGATTTAAAGCTCCCGACCGAGTTCCGTATTTCTTGATTTGCCCTGGCACGGAACTCGGATGGCACATTGGGGAACATGTGCATCTAGACATGGAAAACGATTCACGATACATACGTGGGATGAAGGGCGCGGTTGACGGGTGGCATAATCCCTAGTGGTCCTAGGTGGCTGAACCCAAACCGAGACACGGAAACGTTCATTAGCTAGCATAATCCCTAGTGGTCCTAGGTGGCATAAATCCTAAGTGAACGCGCGATAGTTCATGGTAAGGAAACATAACTAGACCAAGGGTTGCAGTCCAAAACAACTTCAAGGATAAAACGTTTACATGGGAAAGCCCGTATGGCCTGCGGCAAAGGACTGAACTTATACATGGAAAGAAACATACGAGTTGGGAAAACCTATATATGCTATATATTAGGTTGGCGTGGACCATTACATGACATTGGGCAAGGGACATTCATAGTTAACACATGACGCGGGTTGGGATACTAGTACGAGAGGTGCAGAGCGGATATACAGGATAGATACCATGGGACGTTATACGTGATAGATATCTTGGGGATATTATACTTGATAGAAACCTGACGATGTGATACCTTGTTTTATCTTGACATCGTAATTTATCATGACACCTTAGTTTATCTGAGTTCAGTAGTTCATCCTGTTATTTTGATTTAGCTTATCTATCTTGTTATCATGCTTATGTTCATCTTAGTTTCTCATGTCAGTTAACTTTACTAGTTTTTATACTAATAGTAGATAGGGCTTACTCAGTCTTTTTGACTGACCCGTTTTGTTTCGCCTCTTTTCTTCCGTTTCCCCCCCCCCCCCCAGGTTACAGGGAGGAAATGCTGTTGTTTAGTTCAGACTCTTCTGCTTGAAGGTCATCATGGATGGCTTGGACTTATCTTGGCTATGGCTACTTTACTGTTTTTACTTGGGGAATAATTTATGAAAAAGTCTTTATGCTTCTTTACTATTGCAAGACAGGTTTTGATGTACTCTGATGTAAAAGGCTTTAGACCTTAATTATTAATGTTTATGAAAGTTCGATTTTACTTTCGCTATTTTATATGTTCTGTCTTGTGATATTTTTGTGCATGTTTACCAATAATGCCCCTCTAAAGCTAGTGCATTCCTTTGCGAGTGACCCTAGCGGAGGCGGGGTGTTACAATGAGTATGGATTGTACTCACTAGGATGCTTAAGTATGGATTATACTCCAGAACGACGAACGATCTTGTCAGGATTGGGCAAAGGAACTCAATAAAACTCGAGTATGGCCTATGCTCAGTTTGAACTTCCTGGTATGGCTTATACCTGGAAGGTTAGGTCCCTCGTCAGGTTTTGGAAGGATGATTCGAATGTCTCTTGAGTGTGGTATATGCTCGAAAGTGTAATCAGTTTTGTAAGGATTTGACACACCTTTTTGCTCTCTTTTCTTGCAGGTATGGATTATACTTGCAGCCTGCAGGCCCGGCGTGGCCTTGGATTTCTTGGATTATCCAGAGCACATCTTCCTTTAACCAGCAAGATATGTTCTGGGGGACAAAATGTTGACCTGCTTTTTAGTCAAAGCCGTCACATATGAAATTATTGATCAACAATACGCTCAAGTATCGGGAATATCGTCAGAAGACAGGCAGCGATTTGGTCAAAGTCGCATCACGAACAAAGAAAGGCCCGAAATTCCTATCAAATGACCTTTTTTTGGGCCAGAAAACAGCGATTACAGAGCTAAGCTTCATAACTCTTGTAGTTCTCTGAATCAGCTTCAAATCGAGCTTTCATTTGGCAAAAACGGACTTACGGTTTGGAAGTTACACCCGTTTCCGTGAACGTGTGCAGAACCGGAACGGCTAGGATTTTGGCATGGGCAAAGCCCCGGATCGGATCGGACCCGCTCCGACCCCATACTTCGAATACGTTCAGGCTTGGACTCCCGCTCACTTCGGTTCGGATCGGACTACCAGAACCCGAACCGCCTTGCTCTGCACAGAAATGCACATCATATCTTCCGTTCGGAAACTCCATCTCTGTTTGGATCGGAAATAACGGCTCAGTTTGGAACAAGGAGAATCCGACCCGCTTCATATCAGTTATTCAGGAGAGCACAACGTCCTCGGCTCGAAGGCTTCTCCCCTGTTCAGATCGGAGAACCGATCTGATCCCCCTTTACCTGTTGCTACACAACGGTTTTGACCGCTTCTTAAGGGGTAACTGCTCCTACTATCATGGATCTGGCTCCACTTGGCAAAACCCGAACAGAGGGACTTCTTCCAATACTTTTCGAGATTAACTCCGGTCGTGACACGTGGCATATCCGAACCGGACCGCTCCAGAGCTCCTAAGGGCTCCTCTACGCCTATAAATACACCATCGCATGGACATTTGAGAGGATCTTTTTGGCTTTCACTCATCATGGCTTCCACCACGACTTCATGCAAGGCCATTGCTCAATAAGGAAGCCAAGTTCCACATCACAACACGAGGTTATCGTGTATAAATTCATTCTCTAATCTCTTCTTCTTCATTGTAAACACGAGGATTTCGTGTATAAACCGCAAGCAAACTATATTGTAATAGCTTCTTAGGATTTAAGAAACTATAAAGTGGATGTAGGCTTAGATTGAGCCGAACCACTATAAAAATATCGTGTGTCCTCTCTTATTTTACTACTTTTTCTGCATTGATCTGTGATTGTGAGGTTTTCACATAGCATTTGGGTGTTAGGCCCAAAATCCGGTCTAACATTTTGGCGCGCCAGGAAGGGGGCACACGACAACTTCAACTTCTGCTTGGATTATTTGGTTATTGGATTGATGGCCAAGCGAAAGATTTCCCGTGTTGAAGGCGAAAGCACGAGAAACGAAGCAAGCCATGAAGCTTCCTCACATGAAAACCCGTCAGCATACTTGACGCGAGAAGAGATGGATGGCGTTCTCACCGAATTGAGAGCTCAGATGGCAAGGCAAGATGACCTCCTTCGCAAACAACTGGAGATGATCGACCAATTCTTCGCTCGGATGGAAGGAAGACCGAGCAACAGCGTACAACTCATGGGAAATGGAATAGAATCAGCCCCAGCAGCAGCTGCAAACCAGATCGGTTCGGATCCGATCCGGACCGGAGGTACGAATGAACTCGGGGGCAATCCCCCACAGCAGCGTACAGCTCCGCCACTTAAAGTTTTGGTTGAATACGTTGCCAATCTCAGGAATTCAGGGCGAGAACGGCCAATCTCCGCACCGGTTCGGATCGGCAATACCACACCGCTTCAGCATCAAGCTCCGCGGTTTGGAATAGGAGAACCTGATCGGATCGTTATATCCGATCCGAACCGTGCACCTCTCCATGACCTTCCTCGCTTCTCCGAGCCGCAACATGGGGGCACCTCCGAACCGAACCGAATGGCCTTCCAAGTTCCCCGTACACTTCCGCACTCTACTGGATTCAACGATGCGGGCACCAGCTCTGACGTTAGCAGCTTGCAACAGCTCTTTGAAGGCAATCGGCTCGCCAATCTCATTGAACGGCTCTCTAGAGGTCGCACTTATCAGAATGACATGGATGATGTCAATCATAACCCATTCACTCAAGAAATCAGGAATTCCTGCAATCCACCAGATTTTAAACTTCCACAACTGGAGCCCTACAACGGGAGAACGGATCCTACCGTTCACCTGATGCCCTACAAACGTCATATGGAAGTTCAGTCGGCGACGGAAAACGTCTTGGCAAAATTCTTCCCTCTCTTTTTGACCGATATACCGCTATGTGGATTCGGCAGCTGGAATCTGAATCGATCAACAGCTGGAACATGTTGGTCGCTTGCTTTGTTGAACAGTTTCGGGTCCACATTGCTCGACCTAAGAATGTCATGTCTCTCACCACAATCAAGCAGAGGCCCAGAGAGACTCTGCGCTCATTTTTGGAAAGGTTCAATGTTGCAGCAACATCAGTTGACCGACCTGAGCCATCTATGGTATTGATGGCGGCAGTATCCGGCGTTCTGGACAATTCGGAATTCAAAAAATCCTTATACCGGTACCCACCAAGGAATCTCAGCGAATTCTACCTTGAATCGGATAGGTTTCTGCGTGAAGAAGACGCAACGTCCGAAAAGAAAATTCTCGATGTTAACATGCTCAAAGACGGAGAACCGTCTGAGTTTGGTAAAGGAAAAGGGAAAGTTGCTGTCAAGAATGACCGCAATGCTCAGCCCCGAAGAGGGCCCGGATATGAAAAGTACACCGAACTCAATTCGACCTTGACTGACATCTACATAAACACAAACGGTGACGCCCCCTATCCAAAGCCTCCCAGGAGGGAGCCATCGCAAAGAGAACGCGATTCTGGAAAATACTGCATATTTCATGATATGGAAGGTCATGACACAAATGACTGTAGACACTTGCGAGACCTGATTGATGAACAGGTTAGACGCGAAGAGCTACCCAAGTATGTGAAACAACCTACAGCGCCAGCACCCGCGCTGCCACCGCCTGCTCCCCGGAGAGGGAATGACCCTGGAACGAGCTCCCGTAGGCTCATTATCAACTGATCTGGATTGGATCACTCCACATTTTCAGCATTTCTTAGGATTTAAGATATGTCTCTTTGCTTTCTTTAGGTTTTCCGATTGGCTAAATCGGAGTACACACGTTCGGGGTTAGGATTTAGCTCCAAAGCGTGCTCTGCACTCGATAACAAACCAATCAGGATTTGCTTTGGTTTTGTACTTTGAATTGAATAAGGAAGGACTTTCCGAGCATGGATTATGTTTGGCAATTTAAGTATCTTGTCAGGTTGTGGCAGGATTCTCAACCTCAACTAAAGTATGGCTTATACTTATCTCGGACCCCTAGGCATGGATTATGCCTAGGGATAGACTGTCTTGTCAGGTTTTGGCAAGCATAGCTCTATCCCGACATGAGTATGAATTGAACTCACTAGGATGCTTAAGTATGGATTATACTCCGGAACGACGAATGATCTTGTCAGGATTGGGCAAAGGAACTCAATAAAACTCGAGTATTACTTACGCTCAGTTTGAACTTCCTGGTATGGCTTATACCTGGAAGGTTAGGTCCCTCGTCAGGTTTTGGCAGGATGATTTGAATGTCTCTTGAGTGTGGTTTTTGCTCAAACAAACGCCCAAGCATAGTTTATGCTCGAAAGTGTAATCAGTTTTGTCAGGATTTGACACACCTTTTTGCTCTCTTTTCTTCGCAAGTATGGATTATACTTGCAGCTGGCAGGCCCGGCGTGGCCTTGGATTTCTTGGATTATCCAGAACACATCTTCCTTCAACCAGCAAGATATGTTCTGGGGGGCAAAATGTTGACCTGCTTTTTAGTCAAAGCCGTCACACATGAAATCATTGATCAACAATACGCTCAAGTATCGAGAATATCGTCAGAAGACAGGTAGCGATTTGGTCAAAGTCGCATCACGAACAAAGAAAGGCCTGAAACTCCTATCAAATGACCTTTTTTGGGCCCGAAAACAACGATTACAAAGCTAAGCTCCATAACACTTGTAGCTCTCTGAATCAACTTCAAATCAAGCTTTCGTTTGGCAAAAACGGACTTACAGTTTGGAAGTTACACCCGTTTCGGTGAACGTGTGCAGAACCGGAACGGCTAGGATTTTGGCATGGGCAAAGCCCCGGATCGGATCGGACCCGCTCCGACCCCATACTTCGAAGACGTTCAGGCTTGGACTCTAGCTCACTTCGGTTCAGATCGGACCACCAGAACCTGAACCGCCTTGCTCTGCACAGAAATGCACATCATGTCTTCCATTCGGAAACTCCATCTCGGTTCGGATCGGAAATAACGGCTCGGTTCGGAACAAGGAGAATCCTATACGCTTCATATCAGTTATTAAGGAGAGCACAACGTCCTCGTCTCGAAGGCATCGCCCCTGTTCGGATCGGAGAACCGTTCCGATCCACCTTTACTTGCTGCTACACAACTGTTTTGACCGCTTCTTAAGGGGTAACCGCTCCTACTATCATGGATCTGGCTCCACATGGCAAAACCCGAATAGAGGGACTTCTTCCACTACTTTTCGAGATTAACTCCAGTCGTGACACGTTGCATATCCGAACCGGACTGCTCCAGAGCTTCTAAGGGATCCTCTACGCCTATAAATACACCATCACATGGACATTTGAGAGGATCTTTTTAGCTTTCACTCATCATGGCTTCCACCACGACTTCATGCAAGGCCATTGCTCAATAAGGAAACCAAGTTCCACATCACAACATGAGGTTATCGTATATAAATTCATTCTCTAATCTCTTCTTCTTCATTGTAAACATGAGTATTTCGTGTATAAACCGCAAGCAAACTGTATTGTAATAGCTTCTTAGGATTTTAGAAAATATAAAGTGGATGTAGGCTTAGATTGAGCCGAACCACTATAAAAATATCGTGTGTCCTCTCTTATTTTACTACTTTTTCTGCATTGATCTGTGATTGTGAGGTTTTCACATAGCATTTGGGTGTTAGGCCCAAAATTCGGTCTAACAAGATACTTACGGAACCATCCTCGTATCGTAATGCTCTATGGAATGTTTGGTTCCCCAGACATGCTGAAAAAGAAATGGAAAGAGATTCATACAAGGGATCGAAAGATATTACTTATGGATTTTTGGGGAATGTTTTTCAAAACAGACTTTTTTTTTGAAAATGCTTTCTTTTAAAACCTTTTCGAAAATAGCTTTCAAAAACTTTAATCTAGTCCGGTAACCTTCATCTCTGATACTAAGTGCGACACCCCACGTCCTTTAATGTCACTCACAAAGGGAATGCATTAAGTTTCGTGGAGCGTTATAGTAAACAGAATGGAAATATTACAAGACAGACATAAATAATAATAGCGGAATAAAGTCTTTATTTATCATAAGATACCATGGTCCAAAAAAAACATCACATGTCTGAAACACAAAAGCCTATTACAACATAAAAGCTACAATCTTGTACTTCAAAAATATCAGAGTACATAAAAGAAATAAAATTTCCTAAAAACAAAATATAGCCATAGCAATAAGGATAGGAGCTTGAGCCATACATATCAGCAGCTCCAGCAAAAGTAAGCAGAATCACGGTCAAGCTTGAGTGTTTCCTACCTGAGAACCTAGGGGGAGGGGGGACGGAAGAAAGAAAGAGAAACAAAAAGGATTAGACATAAAGCCTGGTGAGTCTAATTACTTTTAGCATGTAAATAAATAAAAGTAGCATGATAGGTATATAAAGTGGATGAGAGGGATTACTACATAAAAGACAGGTATGACAAGGTAGACGGGATAAGGTGTATACACTTCCCTAATGATTATTCTACACTATTACTAGTATATCCAGAATGAGATGATCCCTTCCACTATAAGGTGGTATACTTAGGCATATGTCCAAGTGTACCCTACCTACTACCCTAATCGATCAGCTCCCTAATCCGCGTAGATATTCTGTGACGGCCCCACCGTAGGATGCATCACGTCCTAAAGTGGAAACCCTCCGCTGATATTCACAGCTCCATATCTACAGGTGTCATGGTCGTCTTATCCCCTTCTGCCCGACTCATGCACGCACATTGCCAGGTCAGTTTGCACCGCCCACAACGTCCTCTACGTTTAGATCTCTTACAATCAGTACAGTAAGCGTGGCCCTTCTCCGACCTAGTTCGGAGTACATGTCTGACACCTACTCTGCGTTAGTGGCTGAAACGGGTCCCACACAATATGATACAATTTCTTCCCTTTGTCTTGTATCCCCCATTAGGTTTTCATTAGCTATGTATACCACTAGGTGTCTTTAATTACATAACCCTATCATTTCCGCTAGTTATGTTTACCCTAAAAGATGTCTTTTATTACATAACTTTATTATTCCCACCGTTCATCTATACCACTAGGTATCTTTAATTACATAACCTTATCGGGTTAAGTTTGTGGGCCTATATGTAAATATTACCCACCCCCTCATATTTGCTTAACCCACCCACTGTCTAACCAATTTTACTTAACCCCAACTTTAGTTCATAATCATACAATCCCTATGGATTAGATTAGGTTAAGTAGTCCAATTTATTACCATGTCCATTTATGGTTTATAATGGGATAGACCTCCCACATTAGGCCTACAACTTGTGGATGATGGATATGCCAGTTGGGTCCGGGCAGACTTCTTCCGCAAGTTGGGCTTAACCTCGTGTCATAGCCCGTCTCGTATTTGCGCACTTAGACCTCTCACATTAGGTTCAGCATTAGTGGTTGTTGGATATGTCGTTCGGGTCCGTGCAGACTTCCACCACTAATGCTACCTAACCTCATATCTTAAGTGTAATTACAATTTCTAATTGTAATTATTAGACATTTCATTCTTATCCAATTCTTACCCATGTCTTTGTACGTGATTATGCCCTTTTTTCCCGTTTTGATCTATATGTCCAATTCATATAAACATTATTTAAATTATGTCAATTCTAGCCTTTTTTCCCCGTTCCCTAACTAACACATTCGCATATATTTGACGGCATCTAGGCTAGAAAGTAGCCTAGTCATAAACAGTAAAAGGGGAAAAGTGATGGGAATATGACAAAGGTGATCATTCTAAAAGTGACATAAACATATATATATTGGCATAGACAAGTAATTGGCATAATAAGGTGGACATAAAAACAGATAAGGATAAAACTAGATCCAATATACTTAGGATGAACAGATCCAAATAAGAATTCATATGTCCAATAATGGCAGATCTTAATTAATCACAATATGATGATCTAGATCTAAACAAAGATTCGATTGTCCATATAATGATAATCCCAAATTAACCACAAACTTGACAAAGGTTCAGATCCACAAAGGTGACATGATAAACTAACCACAAGAAAATTAGGTCTATAAAAATAGATCTAGCATAATAAAGTTTGAGATCCAAGAATAACATAGATTCATGATTCAAGACATATCCAAATCACAGTACTATCACATTTTACTTTTAATCATTTTAATCTAAAAGTAACCTAGAGCTCACAGTGTTTGGATTAAAAGAAAAGGTAGAAAATAACTGAGGTTGGATCTACACTCGAATCTCTAATTTTGATTTGCAAAGTTGATCCTTGTTGAAGATAGGATCCGTCTCAGTTCAAACACCGGCAGCATTTGGCCTCCATGATTTCCAATGAAGAAAACAGGAGAAATGGACACATATTTATAGCTGCCGGCCCCTCTGAAACTGACTGCCACGTCATCCTTAGGGGTGTCAACACCCTTGAAGGGTGTCGACCCTCGACGCCCCTGTAAGGGGTCGACCCCGTAGAGCGGGAAATTTGCTGCCTTCCACCATTTTGATTTTTGAATGATTTTGGATAAGGTCCCGGCTCCTATCTAACTCATATGTATATATATAATTCTTCTACGTGTATACAAACTTAAAATCCTCATAACTTCTTCATAAGGTGTCCGTTTTACGCAAATCAAATGTCTATCTTAACCAAAATTTCGAGATGGACGCAATGTCATAGTTCATTTTCCTTAATTCCGAATATTAAATTAATTATTATTCAATTTATCCTCTTTTAGTGTTGTTAGAAATATGGGGTGTTACATAGGGACTCCCTGAACACTCGGCTCATCAAATCAACAAAACACGACGATGCATTGGTTAGCCCAAAGGGCATAACCAGCCACCCAAAAACCCCATCTGGAGTCCTAAAAACCATCTTATCCACACATTTGTAGTTAAAGCGCTTAACGGATTTAATGCGGCGGAGGTTCAGAAAGTCATAGCGGGGATAACAGGATATAGCGAATGACTCTAATATAGCACATGTAACTAGTTCATAATGTTTTCACCAATGTAAAAATGATAAATTGATGAAAAGCTAGCACCTAGTTTTAACTATAATCAGTACATCTTAATTTTAAACAAAAAGATGTGCAAATATCTATAAATAGACATAAATTTCTATTTAAATTAATTAAATTCAATAGAATATAGAGTATTTTTGTTTCTAAAAATTTATGTTAAATGATACATTTTAAAAAAACCTATCTTCATTTTTTTTACAATGCGTATATTTTTTTCTGTCCATTTATTTCATCAAAGAAATAGCGGGAATAGCGTAATATGGAAAAAATAATTAGATATATCGAGAATAGCGGAATATATTGGGGCTTGAAGTGAGGAGGCTATATAAGAGGCTATTCGGGAAAAGTGTAGAGGTGGTAATCCGCTGCGGGTTATAGCGGGGTAGCGGTAGGTAATTAACTGCACAGATCCACAATATCATCTACAACTCGAAGCTGATGAATCCAGTTGCCAGATATAACTGAGAGAAAGCAGATGCACCCACTAGTTGATCAAAGAAATCGTCTATCTGAGGGACCATGTGTCGGTTCTTTTTCGTGAGCATATCCTGTTCTCCATAATCCACACATAGACGGAGAGTGTAACAACCCGCATTCTATACATCGGAGGATCGTAAAATATTTATTTCTTTCCCATATGAAGTTGTATGGTCATGTGGCTTTGGGAAACGACTATTGGGGTCATTTCCCATGTTCATGATTTTTGTCGATTTTTAAATGACCGTTTTGCCCCTAGCTGATCTTGTTTCGGCCATAACTTTTGATTGGAAAGGAATTTTTACATGAGACCACTTTCATTAGATTCGTTTGATGGTTTACCTTTCCGTAGAGTGGTCACATTTGAAAAACGGACTTACCGTTTGGGAGATATGGCTGAAATAAAGTTTGGAAGGTGAAAAACTGCTTAATCGGGCCAAATAGGGTGATTAGTGAATGGGCCCTTAACCCATTTCGGGATTGGGGTTATGGGGAGGCTGAAAATAGTTAGGGTTTCATTCTATTTCAGTTTTCTAGCCTCCACTTACCTCTAAGAAACCCTAAAAATGGCCTCTAACCTCTAAATCACCTCCAAATCACTTTCTACTTGAAGATTGGGCTTAGCAACATCAAATCAAGAGGGATCAACACCAAATCAATATTAGAGCTGCTGTTTAGCATTGGGATTCACATCAAATCAGAGATTTATTTCATATCTAAGGCTTATTTGTGGCTAAGGTGAGTGATTTGCATAGTTCCTCACTAATTATGGTTAATTAAGGGTAATTAGTGTTAATTAGCGAATTTAAACATAATAAAATTCTGGAAAAATATTTATAAATCCTTAAATAATGTTTTAGACCTCTGATATGAATTTGGGATTAATTTGATTAAGTTTTGCTAATCCTATCATTAGTTTCACCTAAACATGCTTAAGGGAAAATATGGGGTTTTGGCTATTTTGATCCCTTTTGACTTATCATATTGATGTTTTGGTGTTTGGGGTCACTTCTACTTGTTGCTATGACTGTATGGTATGTTTTGTAATTTTCTAGAAGTGTTAGATTGGTCGAAAATGCCGTCGGATGGCGTAAAACAGTCGCTCAAAGAGTTGCAGGAATTTGTACAGAACCCGGATCAGATCGCCCTATTGCCACCCTGACCCGATCGTGATGAACCCCCTCCGTTCTGAACCCTTCACCACAAACCGACCCGTTCGTGACCCCTATCCGAACCGCCATGTGGAGACTCCAAGCTGATGCACCAGAAGCACGATCCGACGCACCACGATCCGATGCACCACAAGCTGATCCGATGTGATGACGCCGATCCGAACGAGGAGGAGGAGTCACGAGCTGAAGGAGCACGACCCGACCCGCTGGGGGTGTTGACGATCCGAACTTCCATCAGGTGGATACCACGAGCCGATCCGTGTTGATGATGGGGAATTGAAGGCCGAACCGAACCAATGGTCAAGAGGGAATACGAACCGATCCGGTGATGACCAATAACCCGAGATGCAAAGATAATCCAAGTTGGAAGTTAGAGCTCAAGATCCAGTTGGGAACCAATGAGTTCACTTCATGGTTGGGCTTTGCTGCGGGACGTGTGCTAAGGAGTTGTCGACGTTCATAACTTCGATTCACCATGAATGATAAGGATTGCGTTATCAGTGCAGTAGAGTCACTATGACTAGAGGGGCAAAGTGATCGTAGTAGGAATATGAGCCAACGCAGATAGGGTGAACAACTCCATGGGGCAAGTGGACATAGTAAAGAGCTAGTAAGGCTATGAGTTAGCGCAGATGGAGTGAATAACTCCATGGGGCAAGTGGACATAGCGAAGGATTAGTGGCTATTTATCAGTGCAGTGAAGCCATTTATGACTTCATGGGGCAGGGTGATCATAGCAAGGTGTTGAGAAGATCGAAGTGGTGAATATCGTATGCTTTACGCACTGAGTAAGAGATGTGAGGATGGTTGTTATGCTTGATTGTTTGCCATCACTATGACATGCACAACCCTACCCCTGTTATCTTTACACCATTTGAAATGGCACCTTAGAGTGTTGTACAGTATGTAGTGCTAACTCTTTGGTTGCAGGTCCAGGTTCAGGTATGGTTTAGTATACCTGTTATTGTTCTGTTTAGATGCTTATCGCTCATACCAGTCTTTTTGTCTGACCCAGAGTTTTATGTCTCTTCTTATTACTCTGGGTGCTCACACGAGCAGACTAGAGACAGGTTAGCTGGTGATGCGCGAGTAGCTGATTCGGAGGCGAGCAGGAGGCTTCCACGTATGATATATAGATATTCTCCCTGTGTCGTTGGTGGTCGCTACTTGGGCATTAGTAGTGTACCTCCCTTATCTTGCTTTTGCTTTTGAGACAGTTGAAAAGTTGTAATAATGTTAGCTTTGGATCATAAGCTGTACTTGGATTTTCCGCTGCTATGTTAGTTTATTTTCAGCTTATGCACTGTCTCGCCTATTTTATGTCAAGTATGTTGTTATTATATTTTATCCTATGCACTGTGAGACATTCTACAAGTTCCTTGTTAGTTCATTTCCTCCTTTCCTTTCCTTCTGACGACCATCCCGTGCTAACTGGACATGTGTACAACGCACTTGTGGAGTAAATGTCGGTTGGTGCGGGGTGGGCTGTCACATTTGGTATCAGAGCTCTAGGTTGCATAGTTAACCTAGGGAAAGACATTAGGGAGAGATAGCACGTATATGATAGCACGTATTTGTGATTACTTTGGTTTTCAAAAACTATATATATATATATACTATTAGTAGTATAAGAATGAAGTCGTACTGCACTAGCACCACTATGGGGTCGTTAATCGTTTTCTCTTTACAGATTGAACGATGAGTCGAGACACCAGGAGTGCTGGTAGAGGGACCAATCATGGGAATGCTCCTGACATGAGGACAATGTTCACTAACTTCATGAGGGAGATGTTTAGGGATGTTCAGGGAGCAGTTCCCAATCCCGGAAATGGTGGTGGTCCAGTAGTGCAGGCGCCTAGGGTTGATTTCGCCAAGTTGTGCAAGGATTACACTAACCTTAGTGGGAAGCTGTTCCACGGAACGGAATCGGCCACAGAAGTTCAGGATTGGTTGGATAGTTGTGATCGTATATTCGACGACTTGGGTATCGAGGATGCGATGAAGAGAAGGCTAGCGTCTCGTCAGCTGCAAGGGCGAGCGATGAATTGGTGGAATGCCATTAGAACAGCTACTCTAGAAGATCAGGTTACTTGGTATCAGTTCAAGGCTCGCTTTAGCGAGAAGTTCATTCCAGCTGCCCAGAAGTCAGTGTTGTTTAAGAGATTCTTGGAACTCAAGCAGAATGGTAGGGCAGTCTCGGACTATATTGCTGAATTCGACACTTTGTCGAAGTATGGATTATCCCTTAGCGATACTCCTGAGAAGAAGAATGAGAAGTTCATTACTGTGTTGGATGGATACTTGGGGGAAAGGCTTATCAACCACATCGATGAGACTTTTGAATCGATTGTGGGGAAAGCTTTGAGATCAGAGAGTCTTTACTCTAAGCCAAAGACTGAGGCTGCATCTGCGGAAGGGATGAAACCGCAAGCGGGCGGTGGAGGCAAGAACAACTCTCAGAACAAGAGGAAGCAGAACCAATCTAAGGATGGCCAGAAAAAGAGTAAGAAAGATGTTGAGTGCTTCAGCTGTGGTAAGAAGGGCCATTATGCTAAAGAATGTCGGGCCAAGCCAGCGGAAAGGAAGTGCTACAACTGTGGCCAAGTAGGACATCATAAGGATAAGTGTCCAAAACCTCTTAAGGAGAAGCAGATTGTGAAAGCATATGCTATCGATGTTGTTCCTTCTTCGTCGAATGCCCCAACTGCGGCGGAGAAAGGAAAGAATGTCATCATTCAAGGTATGCTTTCTATTTATGATGTACCAGTTCGAGTTTTGTTTGATACTGGGGCTTCCCATTCCTTCATATCTAGTGACCTGGTGGATAGGTTGGGACTGGAACCCGAGATAGTCGATAGACCATTGGTTATGACGAAACCGATTGGTGGTTCGACTAACCTTAGTATGATTTGCTGAAATTTGGTCTTATCGAGTCATGGATGTATGTTTGTTTGTGATTGCTTTGTTTTGGACTTTACTGGGTATGGCATTATATTGGGGGTCGATTGGCTCCAAAGATACGGGGTGGTGGTAGACTGTGAGGGCTTTTTGGTGACAGTTAGGGCGGATGATGGGCGGAGGGTAGTGTTTGGTAGTCTACCTAGTGATGGGGTAATAGCTAGTTTTATAAATTCCCTCGACATCCCGCATGATGAGTTGTCAGATGTGCCCGTGGTTGGCCAGTATCCGGACGTCTTCGAGGAAGTGACCGGACTTCCACCACACCGAGAGATTGAGTTCCGTATTGATTTAGTGAAAGATGTCAGACCTATAGTGATGCTACTTGTCGTATGGCACCAAGGGAGCAGCGAGAGCTCGAGGTGCAAGTAAGCGATCTTTTGAAGAAGGGAGTTATTAGAAGAAGTGTCTCCGAGTGGGGAGCACCATTTGTGTTTGCTACTAAGGCAGATGGTTCCCTTCGTTTGTGTGTGGACTATCGCGAGTTGAATAAGGTGATGAGGAAGAATAAGTATCCTCTACCGCGGATAGATGATTTGTTTGATCAACTGGAAGGAGCAAGAGTGTTCTCCCAGTTAGACCTCGCGACAGGATTTCATCAGCTCCGAGTAGAAGATGAGAGTGTTTCGAAAACGGCATTTAGGACGCCGTCTGGATTCTATGAGTGGTTGGTCATGCCATTTGGGTTGACCAATGCACCAGCATACTTTGTGGATCTTATGAATCGAGTATTCAGAGATCAGTTGAATAAGTTTGTTCTTGTGTTCGTAGACGACATCCTTGTTTACTTGAGGACAGAGGAGGAACACAAGGGACACTTGAGGATAGTGATGGAGGTGTTGAGGAAACACCAATTGAAAGCGAAATTCTCTAAGTGTCACTTCAGGAGGAGGGAAGTGAGATTCTTGGGTCATGTTGTTTCAGAGAATGGTATTGCCGTGGACCATGCGAAGGTGGCTACGGTACATGATTGGCCTACGCCCAAGAATGCAACAGATGTAAGAAGTTTCTTCGGGTTAGCTGGATATTATCGTAAGTTTATCCAGGACTTCTCCAAGATAGCGGCATCGTTGACTCAGTTGACTAAGAAGAATCAGGCCTTCGTCTGGGACGGAGTGTGTGAGAATGCATTCAAGAGTCTAAAAGAAAAGTTGACGCGTGCGCCAGTGCTAGTCATTCCTAAAGGGAATGAAGAAATGACGGTATATACGGATGCTTGTGGTACCGGACTAGGTGCTGTATTGATGCAAGGAGGTAGGGTTGTAGCTTATGCTAGTCGGCAACTAAAGCCACATGAGAAAAGGTACCCTACCCATGATTTGGAACTAGCAGCGATCGTGTTTGCGCTGAAGATTTGGAGACATTATTTCTTGGGAGAGAGATTTGAGTTGTTTACCGATCATAAATCGTTAAAGTATCTCTTCTCTCAGAAAGATCTGAATCTCCGTCAGCAGAGATGGTTAGAGTTCTTGGCTTCGTATGATTTTGATATCGCATACACACCTGGGAAAAGTAATGCGGTAGCCGATGCCTTGAGTAGGAGACATGCCAGTTTAGGGGCTATGTTTCTAGAATGGAAGCAACTGGAGTATATCGCAGGGTTTGATTTCAGACCAAAGTGCGAATTGGATCCAGAAATGTTAGCTAGTTTGGCGATCAGACCCACTTTGATAGAGAGGATTGGTCCAACCAGAGGGATGATCCTAATCTATTGGAAATCATCTCCAAGTTAGAGATGAATATCGACGGTGAGGAGATGAATTTGTATGGGCTTGATCGAGATGGATGGCTTAGAAAGAATAGAAGACTAGTTGTACCCAACGTGAATGGTTTGAGAGATGAAGTGCTTAGAGAATGTCATCACTCAAAACTGACTATACACCCCGGTGGTGATAAGATGTATGAAGACATGAGACAGACTTACTACTGGGAAGGGATGAAAAGAGACGTTGGGAAGTTTATATCCAAGTGCATGAATTGCTAGCTAGTTAAAGCCGAGCAAAAGAAGCCTAGTGGTTTGTTGCAACCATTAGAAATTCCCGAATTGAAATGGGAGCAAGTCTCGATGGATTTCATCGATGGTTTACCAAGGACCAGATCGGGATATGATAGCATTTGGGTAATTGTGGATCGATTGACCAAGAGTGCAAGATTTATACCAGTCAAATCGACCAGAACGGCAGCTAAGTTAGCAGAATTGTATATGAAATGGGTAGTGAGATTTCATGGAGTACCTAAAAGCATTGTGAGTGACCGAGACCCGTTGTTTACTAGTGGGTTTTGGAAGAGCTTACAAGAGGCTCTAGGGTCAGAATTACATCTCAGTACCGCATATCATCCTCAGACCGACGGTCAGACGGAGAGGGTGAATCGTATATTAGAAGATCTCTTGAGAGCTTGTATATTGGATTTTGGTGGATCATGGAATGACCATTTGCACCTAGTAGAGTTTGCATATAATAATAGCTACCAATACAGTATCGGTATGGCTCCATATGAAGCTTTGTACGGAAGACCGTGCAACTCACCATCATGTTGGATAGAGACCGGTGAGAAGTTTGTACTTGGACCATATGCGGTAAGAGAGACCTCAGACAAGATTAAGATCATTCAACAACGAATGAAGGCTGCCCAAGATAGGCAGAAGAGTTATGCTGATAAGAGGAGAAGAGACTTAAAATTCTCTGTTGGTGACTTGGTGTTTGTGAAGGTTTCTCCGTTAAAGAGCATGATTCGATTTGGAAGGAGAGGCAAATTAGCACCAAGATTCGTTGGCCCATTCCCAGTTCTCGAACAAGTTGGGAATTTGGCATATAGAGTTGACTTACCAGAAAAGATGGCGGGAGTTCACAACGTATTTCATGTTTCCCAACTAAGGAAGTTCGTGCACGACCCAGATATGACTATTTCACCTGATCAGTTAGAGGACTTCGAAGTGGAACCCGAGGCGGTTGGGAACCGCAAGCCAATTCGTATTGTCGAGCACGATACGAAGCAACTTCGAAGGAAGGCGGTGAAGCTAGTCAAGGTTCAGTGGGGCGAGAACGAGAATGACTGTACTTAGGAGGCAGAGGAGAGCATTAGGAAGACGTATCCAGAACTCATTGCCTGGTAAGATTTTACTTTGCAATTTAGTTATTCCGCATGCTAGGATAGACTTGTTTTGTTTGTTTTGCATGTTTGATTGTTGTTTTATGGTTGATAGGCATGCGGGACCCTTTGTGTATTTTGGTTAGGGAATTTCGGGGGCGAAATTTCTTAAGGGGGGGAGAATGTAACAACCCGCATTCTACACATCGGAGGATCGTAGAATATTTATTTCTTTCCCATATGAAGTTGTATGGTCATGTGGCTTTGGGAAACGACTATTGGGGTCATTTCCCATGTTCATGATTTTTGTCAATTTTTAAATGACCGTTTTGCCCCTAGATGATCTTGTTTCGGCCATAACTTTTGATTGAAAAGGAATTTTGACCTGAAACCACCTCCATTAGATTCGTTTGATGGTTTACCTTTCCGTAGAGTGGTTACATGTGAAAAACGGACTTACCGTTTGGGAGTTATGACTGAAATAAGGTTTGGAAGGTGAAAAACTGCTTAACCGGGCCAAATAGGGTGATTAGTGAATGGGCCCATAACCCATTTCGGGATTAAGGTTATGGGGAGGCTGAAAAGAGTTAGGGTTTCATTCTATTTCAGTTTTCTAGCCTCCACTTACCTCTAAGAAACCCTAAAAATGGCCTCCAACCTCTAAATCACCTCCAAATCACTTTCTACTTGAAGATTGGGCTTAGCAACATCAAATTAAGAGGGATCAACACCAAATCAACATTAGAGCTGCTGTTTAGCATTGGGATTCGCATCAAATCAGAGATTTATTTCAGATCTAAGGCTTATTTTTAGCTAAGGTGAGTGATTTGCATAGTTCCTCACTAATTATGGTTAATTAAGGGTAATTAGTGTTAATTAGTGAATTTAAACATGATAAAATTCAGGAAAAATATTTATAAATCCTTAAATAATGTTTTAGACCTCTGATATGAATTTGGGATTAATTTGATTAAGTTTTGCTAATCCTATCAATAGTTTCACCAAACATGCTTAAGGGAAAATATGGGGTTTTGGCTATGTTTGATCCATTTTGACTTATCATATTGATGTTTTGGTGTTTGAGGTCACTTCTACTTGTTGCTATGACTGTATGGTATGTTTTGTGATTGTCTAGAAGTGTTAGATTGGTCGAAAACTCCGTCGAATGGCGTAAAACAGTCGTTGGAAGAGTTGCAGGAATTTGTACAGAACCCGGATCGAATCGCCCTATCGCCACCCCGACCCAATCGTGATGAACCCCCTCCGTTCCGAACCCTTCACCACGAACCGACCCGTTCGTGACCCCTATCCGAACCTCCACGTGGAGACTCCAAGCTGATGCACCAGAAGCACGATCCGACGCACCACGATCCGATGCACCACAAGCTGATCCGATGTGATGACGCCGATCCAAACCAGGAGGAGGAGTCACGAGCTGGAGGAGCACGACCCGACCCGCTGGGGGTGTTGACGATCCGAACCGCCATCAGGTGGATATCACGAGCCGATCTGTGTTGATGATGGGGAATTGAAAGCCGAACCGAACCAATGGTCAAGAGGGAATACAAACCGATCCGGTGATGACCAATAACCCGAGATGCAAAGGTAATCCAAGTTGGAAGTTAGAGCTCAGTATCCAGTTGGGAACCAATGAGTTCACTTCATGGTTGGGCTTTGCTGCGGGACGTGTGCTAAGGAGTTGTCGACGTTCATAACTTTGATTCACCATGAATGATAAGGACTACGTTATCAGTGCAGTAGAGTCACTATGACTCGAGGGGCAAAGTGATCGTAGTAGGACTATGAGCCAGCGCAGATGGGGTGAACAACTCCATGGGGCAAGTGGACATAGTAAAGAGCTAGTAAGGCTATGAGCCAGCGCAGATGGGGTGAATAACTCCATGGGGCAAGTGGACATAGCGAAGGATTAGTGGCTATGTATCAGTGCAGTGAAGCCATTTATGACTTCATGGGGCAGGGTGATCATAGCAAGGTGTTGAGGTGATCGAAGTGGTGAATATCGTATGCTTTACGCACTGAGTGAGAAATGTGAGGATGGTTGTTATGCTTGATTGTTTGCCATCACTATGACATGCACACCCCCACCCCCGTTATCTTTACACCATTTGAATTGGCACCTTAGAGTGTTGTACAGTATGTAGTGCTAACTCTTTGGTTGCAGGTCCAGATTCAGGTATGGTTTAGTATACCTGTTATTGTTCTGTTTAGATGCTTATCGCTCATACCAGACTTTTTGTCTGACCCAGAGTTTTATGTCTCTTCTTATTACTCTGGGTGCTCACACGAGCAGACTAGAGACAGGTTAGCTGGTGATGCGCGAGTAGCTGATTCGGAGGCGAGCAGGAGGCTTCCACGTATGATATATAGATATTCTCCCTGTGTCGTTGGTGGTCGCTACTTGGGCATTAGTAGTGTACCTCCCTTATCTTGCTTTTGCTTTTGAGACAGTTGAAAAGTTGTAATAATGTTGGCTTTGGATCATAAGCTGTACTTGGATTTTCCGCTGCTATGTTAGTTTATTTTCAGCTTATGCACTATCTCACCTGTTTTATGTCAAGTATGTTGTTATTATATTATATTTTATCCTATGCGCTATGAGACATTCTACAGGGTCCTTGTTAGTTCATTTCCTCCTTTCCTTTCCTTCTGACGACCGTCCCGTGCTAACTGGACATGTGTACAGCGCACTTTTGGAGTAAATGTCGGTTGGTGCGGGGCGGGCTGTCACAGAGAGAGTCATCTTCCTCAGAAGAAAATATGACTGGTGCTCCCAAATCAGCTATATTCCGTCTAATAAACCCTTTCTCAAACATTTCACCCACTTTCTTACTCATTTCTTTTCTTTCCCTCAAATCTATATGATGTACAAGATGCAACAGGCTTGGCATTCTCTGTCAAACAAATTTGAAAGTCGATCTCTCTCCTCGGAGTGGCTCTTTCACCTCCACAAATATGTCTGAAAGTCTCTCACCATGGGTACCAAGCAAAGATCATTAATAGAAGTATATAAGGACTCTAAGAAGCTTAAAATGATTGACCCTTGCGGGTCGCAAGATATCTCGAGGGCCCTACCATGACAAGTCATCAATCTTACTATCCACCTCACGCAGTCAAAAATTACACTATGCATGGCCAGCCAATCCATCCCTAGAATAATAATGTACCCTGAAAACCCTAGCACGTAGGCATCACAATAAAACTCGACGGGTAAAATAGAAGGTCTCAAACCCTTACACATCATAGATAAATTAGTCAAACCTCCTGTAGGGTTTGAAATTACTACTGGATCAGAAACTAGAGATATACTAAGGTGCAGACAATCGACTAATGAAGTAGAAATGAACGTGAAGTGCCAAAATCAAATAAGGTCCTAACTCGAAAAGCATAAAGAGAGATCAAACCGTCAACTGAGACCTTCCTACCCCTATCCTAACCAATATTCACCTGAGCCACCTCCAATGCATGCTTCGCTCTAGATAAACCAACTCCTAGTCCTTGCTTCTGAGGACACTACTTACTGCAATGACCCTGCTGTCCATAATTAAAGAAGCTTCCTTTCTAAACATCCCTCCTGCATTCCCTTACAAAATGGCCTGTCATGCCGCATCCATGGTATTTACCATCTTACTGTATTTGAACTTTCTCTAGCTTCTCGCCTTTCTTTTTATTTACTTTCTTGGGCCATTATTTCTTCTTTCCAAAATTATCCTTAGCCAACTTTGCCTTGCTTTCCACTAAATTACATTTCCTATCCTCATGCATAAGCGCCATCTCAAGAAGATTCTCAAAGGTAGTGCCAATCGGAATATGAGTTATAGCAAGTCCCTTTATTGGTTGATTCAAACCCTTAGTGAACCTCACAGCCTTCTTATGAGCCGTATTCACTAAATCCATTCCAAATCAAGCCAGCTCATTGAACAAATTAAAGTATTCCTTCCCTGAAAGATCACTCTACCTCAAAACTAGAAATTTGTCTAATTGCATGCCCTCTTCTACCAGAAGTAGAAACTTTCTTCAAACTTCACAGTAAAGTCATCCCAAGTCTCTAAACCACGCTCTGCCTCAGCCATCTCCTACCAAAACAAAGCTTCACTCTTCAATTGCCACACAGTCAAATGAACTCTCCTATCATCTAGCTCAAAATCCAAATATGCTCATGGTATTCCTGAGCCAAGAATGGGCCGCAACAAAGTCTCTGAACTAAGGGGCATCTTGCCGTCCAGAGTAGTGAAATCTTTGCAAAGCTTAGAGAAATCAACTTCTAGTGGTGGATATAGAGGAGCCACCATGTTTGGAGTGGGAGCTTGGGCATTACCTTGCCCTACAACTGGTGTCGTAGCTTCTACAGAACAAGTTGGAATGGGGATACCCTCCGGAAAATTGGGATCCCCGAACATGCTGCAAACGGGGAAAAGAGATGAATTCAGGAATGGAATCAAGGGAATATTGTAATTGTCTTGAGGGGATATTATTTAAAAACAACTTTTTATTTTGATAACACCTTTCATTTAAATGACTTTTTCTTTTAAAAGCAATTTTTTTACTGATCTTGTAACCTTAGGCTCTAATACCAAATGTAACACTCAATATTCCTTAATGCTATCCGTATAAGGATTTCACTAAAAATTATGAAACATTTTAGGTACAATATAGCATCACATAGACTAAAATTCACAAGACAATATAAAAACACAGCGGAAAACTTAAAATTTTATTTAGAGCAGAATAAAAATGGTTATTATATCATAAACCATAAAAACCATAGCTATCTCATAAAAACTACACAATCAGAGTATCATAATAAAAATCCTCTTTAATGCCAAATACATAAATAAGTAGAACATGGAACAATACATGTAAAGATATAGAACAAGACAAATGAAAATCTCTAAAGGATTGAGTTGGGCCAAAGCTCTCTCAAACACTAGATCCTCTACCCTGGGAACCTGGGGGGAAGAGAAGGGAGAAGAGAAAAAGAAAGGTAGTCAAGCATAATGCCTAGTGAGTTCAGTAATTACTAGCATGAGTGATACAAGAGGAAATCTAGACAGGTTAATTATTTGAGGTCAACATTGAAAATTAGAACAAGAATATACTTCCATGAATATAGTTGGTTGCCAAATCATTCGATTTCTATATCATTTACTAAAATCTCATGAATTAGGAAATAACCTAATTCTACCCGTCGATCAGCTCCTAAACCACAATTGTGATAACTTATGTTGACTATGGCCTCGGGTTTATCATACCTTACCCATTGTCTCTAAATACATAGAAAAATCAACAGCGTCACAACGTCTTATCTTCCCTAGCCGGCGCGATGCATGCTCATCGAGCCACCGGAATGCGTATGCACGTACCACATTTGGTCCCTTACAACTCAGTTCAGTAAAAGTGTGCCTTTGCCTCCTCGTGAGGCCTCAACGTAGTTTATTGAAAAGAAATACTAAGTAATATGAATCCCCATCCCAAATGCGAATTGACATAATTTACCTTTAGACTTAGTCCCCAATTTTATTTACTAGTGCCAAGGTCCCATAAAATTTTTGTTGATCGCCTTCATACCCCAGACCCCCATAATATTATCAACAACGCCTAGTACACTAAAAAATAATTATTTTAATTGCCATCTTTCTTTTCCTAATCACTTTACCCCAACCACCGGAATGGACCAATACTACAAGCCCTTTATATTCCCTAATCGGCCTTCGCCATCGGAATGGACTCTTACCACGCATTTTCTTAATAAGCCACTTATTTTTCCTAATCAGCTTATGCTGCCGGAACGGAACACTACTACTCATGCCTATTAATTTATTTAGTCTAAACTTAACGCCAATCTTAAGTTCATTAATAAGCCTACTTTCTTTATGTAACTTTTATCATATCACAAACATCGATTTATAGGTTATCTATAAACATCACTTCTGTTTAATCTCATTGTACAACCTAACACCTGCCATTTAGGGTCTATCCAAATATCATTTATTCAATTTATCAAAGTTATCGTTCAATGATCTTTATTGTATAATTTCAATAAGTCGAACCTATCCTTTTTATACATATTTCTTATTTTTTTTTCCAGTTGTGCTTTTATTGCCAATTTCAAATTTCAACCCAAACAGCGCATAAACAAGAAGAGATAAATGGTTTAGGCTCTTGAAGGCCAAAACTCAATGTTAGAATAAATAGGACAATGGCTTAGACTCTTGCATAGCCTAGGCTTAAATAAATAAGAAAATAATCTAAAATTAAATAGGGTTAAAACTGAACTACAATGAAATTACATATGAAGAAAAAAGTATAGATGAACTGAATAAAACTGCAGTAATGGAATAGATTACTGAATTAGATAGAAGAACATATAAAATAATAATCATATTACATAGACTACTGATAGAAAAGAAAAGAGAAATCAGAAGGAATCTATAACTTATTATACTATCAAGACAAACCTTAATTTGTATAGAATTTAGCAATTACTGAAATTGCTTACAATTTTAAGCAAATCCAATTAATCCCCAATAGGAAATCTCTATTTACGAATATTCTCCAAAATATTTGCAAGCGCAGGACATAATACTCCATTAAAATAATCTGAGAAGAAGGTTGTTTTAGGTTGAAGCAGAGAACGAAGTAGTGCGAAATAGATTAGATTTGAAGCATATTTATAATAGAGGTAAAGGATTTAGGTTTGTAACGACCTGCCTTTTTGACCGTCTCCAGTCGGTAATTAAACGGACTAAAGACGTTCAAAACGACGGGTAGTTATTTAGCTTACAGGGTTTAAATAGAAATTTCACATAGAATCATAGACACAATATTTGCAGCGGAATAAATTTTATACAAACAATATCAGAGTTTTGCAAAATAAAATCTTCTATACAGCGGAAGATTCAATATAAATGTACACATAAGTTTTAGAAATAAAGTTTACGATTTTGTTGGGCCTTACGCATGTATGCGTCTTGCGTCTTCACGTTCCAATTCAGTTTGCGAGCTGAAGCTTTAACCTGGAACACTTGGAGCCTGACACGAGTGTCTCATGCAAAATACACAACACCAGAGTCAGAATTAAACTTATTTCAAGTTAGCGGACTTCATATTCATAATAAACACATAAATATAATTGTTTAATCCAAATAAATTATTAAATAATTCAAGCATATAAAATCAGTGAACTGCCGAAATATGCCAAAGTGGATTAAATAGTTTCATGCATTAACAATAGGAAAGTGTCAACGAAGAATGACATGCGGCCCGATAATACATGTCAAATTTTTAAATGCAGCAATGTATATACACATGAATTTAAACATTCAATGTCGAACAATAAATGGTTTAGGGTGCTTAGCATGTATATCTCAAGAACCGAGTGGAGGAGTTCTACAGTATGAAGTGTTTAAATGCCTTCATTGGTTCGATTGCGAAGAAATCAATACACATGGTATGTTCTGCATCCATTAAAAGACTTATGCTATATGGCACACACAAATGAACATGCAAGATATGTATATATTTCATCATGGGCTAGACAACAAATGGGTGACTGCATATACATTGTTTACCAACATGTGTTCAGTATACAACGATAGTGCTAGATTCTTATGTGTGTAGGGTGAACTCGGGTTAAAGTAAACAACTCATGACATGCGCCAAACAGGCTTAGGCACAAATCCAACAATGTCAGGTCAGGATGCCACAAGTTAAAAATAACAAAATACCCAATATTCTTCCAGGTAAGCTGTAAGACAGTCAGTACATGGCATCTATGACAAATCCATTAAATACATAACCCGCAACATTTAAGGCATATGAGGTTAGGTGAACAAGGTATAAAATGTACACAACAAAAAAACTTTACCAAGGTTTTTCTTTCCTCTGTTTTTTTAATTTACTGGCACAGAAATGGAACGTTGAGAAATGCCAAAGCTTACAATTCACAAACTCCTGACAATCAAAAAGCATCTGAACATGCCAATACATTGACAACATGTCAACTACTACAGGTACATGCTTTAGTACAAAATAAAGGTGTAAGTGGTCACGTAATAACATGCCAAAGTGTACTCATAGAAAATGGACCAATTAACCATGCACAGTATTGATGCACTTATGAGTAGTGGTACAACAATACCTAAATAGCATGCATATGCACATGTAGACTCTAAATAAATTCAGATTTTCATGCCAATATAGATGCAGGAACATCCAATCAGCACAATGTCTTAAACTGGCACCGAGACGACGAAGCAAGGAATGATATGTCAGGCTCAATGGCGACAAAGTGAAAATAAGAGATATACAACACAACAGTCCACAACAATTATGTTCAGTGTAATATGAAGTAGACGAACTTGAAATGAGCTTAATCGTAAGGTAACTTACTTTGCGTCGGGGTCGATGGACGACGGACGAGGCAGCGCTGGAGCGATTTTTAGGTCGAGCAGGTTCGACGTTGGTGGCTACTTTGAACTGAGGAGGTACTGCTTTGGACACGCAGCAGCGACGAGGTGAAATGATTTCCGGTGGTCGCGATTTAGATCGGTGGTGTATGAATTTTGGGAAAGTCGATTTTGCAGAGAAGGGGGAGCCGAGGTTCAAGGTGGAAGACAACTATTATGGAGCGAAGGGAACAATGGAAGCAAGATTCGGCTGGAGGCCATTAATTTTTTATTTAGGGGAAAACCATTGTGGCTGAAGGTAAAAATGAAGAGAAAAGGGACTGACGGTGACGGTGGAGAACAAAAATAAACAAGTGAAAATGATAAACAAAAAGGAGGGGGACGCATGGAATGACAAGGATAACACGCGGTGAATGCCAGTTTTATCCAGAACAAGTGTTAAGCGCATTCAACTAAGGTACTGTTTGTTTAGGTATATTCAGTTCTGAACGAGCTTCTGAACGCTGGTACATTCAGCATTAAGAACTTTTAGAGCTGTTTGTACTTATCTGACACTCAGCAAGACCAGCTCAATTCAGTGACTTTATATTAAACGGAAAAATATCGCTTAACTAAAGATTTGGATCTGATTCACCTTCACTTACCAATATTAGCTCTGCTGTTCTTCCTCTGTATAAACAGCTACAAGCCTACAACTCTTTTCTTCACTTCAGCACTAAATTCGAGATCTGCCGAAAAGAAGGAAAGGTACAAATTATAATATAATTTAATTCATATTGTGAAATATTTTGTTGTAGCTATACTGTTGGGATATGCTTTTTATGTGACTGGATGAATAATACGTTTTTTCCTTGTAATAACTATGGAACGGAGTTAAATTTTTATGGCAAAGAAGTACATATGCCAGACTGAAGACATAATGTCGCCTCCAGCTAAGCTTGAAACAGAACTCTAGTTTAGATAAATCTTAACCTGTCGTAATGTGACTTTATCAAAGTTATGAGTATGTTTGTTGAATTCAACTTTAACATGGTGTTCTGCATGCTTTTAAGTAGGTCGATACATTGTATCTATGTTAATTAAATTCAGTGCAGTATAACGCCTTTAACAAGGGCTGATGTAGGCACTACATTATGCATTGTTGTAGCAAAATCTTAATAACATATGGTCTTTAATTGGATGAACATGATGCATCAAGTCGACACCCATTGAACGTAATCGTACTGTTGTTATCTCGGCGAGATCAACATAATGTGTCGAGCATGATGGGGTTTACTTTTGTGAGGATAAATACTATGTACTGACATTAATGGAGTGCGACAGATGTTGTTGCTCCTAAATTTTTTTACTGTGATATTGTTCCTGCAATGAATTGCAACATGTTATCTCACTTTAGATATTGGTTTATGTATATGTACGTGGACAACATTAATTTAATTAGGTATGCAATCTGTTTGTATATATGCATCATGGCAAGTATTTCATATGTACACATGACAAGTATTTAGTTGGACTAAATTATGAACAAGCTAAGGGTAATTTTGTCAATTGAGTGCTCGTCTCAAATAATCAATTTTCTATTCAGCAAAGAATCAAACAATATTTCTTTTATTCAGCATTCAACACTTAAAATTCAGCATTCAGCACTCAGTACTCAGCGTTCAGTATTCAGCATTCGGCATTTTCAACCAAACGAAGCCTAAGCTAAACAAGTGGAAAACATGACCAAGTAAATGCTTCTCCAAGTGTATATACCATTTTCTTTTTACGCTATGTACACATACAATACTAAGGTATTTATATTTTTTTATCAAATACAAACTGTAAACTATAATTATATTAAACCAAATTTAACTCTACACAAATTAAAATAAATCTCAAGTTACATCAAATTTATAACTTCTCAAATAATATATTTCAATTAATTTAAAATACTACTATCATTAAGTTTTACAAAACAATTCAGACTCAAATATCAAAATTTAAAGTCACATTTACAAAATCAACTCAAAAATCAATTTAAATGTACTAGATTCCAGAATTATAAACAAATATAAATCCTTAAATACTAAATTCTATTCAATCTCATATATTTAAAACGTTGAAAAACTGGTTCGTTACATGGTTAGTTGGATTTTAGGTTAAAAAAATTAGGCCATCAGATTAAAGAATCTTCCATAAAAACATACCCCAAGCAACCAAATTGATCGACAACCTGTGCACTAGGCTTCACACGCTGACCAAGTTGATTGACCCGTTCAATAGGTAGGTCGACCCCTGAGTCGCCCCACTTAGGGTCTGGGTCTACCTGCTGGTCGACCCAAATATGGGCTGGGTCGCCCCAGCTTAACGTGATAAGCATTGTAATTATTTCTATTTTTATTCTATGTTTATTCCATTTTTAAATTTTAATTTCAAATTCCTTTCTTTTTTGTCTTTTTTCGTTTTAAGTCCGATTTCAGCAAACTAGATATCTATGTTAGCTAAAATTTCTTAATCAATCCAATAGTACAACCTCATTCCTCATTTCCCTATATTCTCTAATTAATATTTATTTTATTAATCTTTTATTTATATAGTTTAATTAAAATTTTGGGTTGTTACAACTACTTCTAAACCAGTCCTATATGCATTTCATAACAGACCATCTGGTTACTATCTAGCCGTTTCTACAGGTGAACTCTTAACCACTTAGTACTTCCCTTGGATGGTGGTTCCTTTTAGTTTATTTATAGAAACCATCCCTAGGTTGACCCTTACTAAGCTTCTATATGAGAACAGTCATTACTTGGTGAACTACGTTACTCACACGTTATCGTCTATGTGGACCTTTTAATACCATACAGGAGAAATGCAAACCCAATAACAACTTAAGACCTTCGTAAGGGAGAGTCTTATGACTTGGGTTCTAAACCAAGGAGTAAGCCTTAAGAATGAGTCCTAACTTCTTAATACCCAAACAAGGTAGGTCAGCCACTTAATACCTTTCGCATGACAACCTAGTTTACACAAATATATATATATATATACATATACATATATACATAATATATACACAAACCAAGCCTCTCACATTAAACAAACCACTTGGGCTTAGTGTACTAATTATAATGGCCCATAACAACTAGATCTCTCATATTCACCAGTCTTACTTGTAAATGCTGGATATGCCGGTCGGTTCCGGGTAGACTTCTACTACAAATAATGGTTAACCTCGTGCCTATGTATCATTAATTATAATTTAAAGCCATTAACTCACACACATACAACCATGCATTCAAATTCCTTCGGGGACACTCAACTCCTATTGCTTAATTTAAACATATTTAATACAGAGTCTAATACGCATTAATATTACATTTAATCATGCTATAATATATAATAAACGGAACATAAATTAACCGTTCCTATATAAATGTCCTAATTCATTTGAAATTTCAATCCTAACATAATAATGTTGTACAAGTCTGTTTCCCCATATTCCATAATGACGGCATAAACATAAATTTAAATAAAAATGGAAATAAAAACATATGCATACAACTTGTAAACAAGGCTTGAGTGATTATTTCAAAAACAGAATAGAGACAAGGTGTAATATTTCAAAATACATAGGTAAAATCCTCTTTTTGGTGCTAATTAACTTTTTATGTAATTCTCATTTACAAAACCTTAATACTTCTGTAATTTGCAAGTTATACGTTCAAATGATCTATTTTAAAAATAGATGCTTAAACCTGTTCAATTTGCAATACTCAAGTCCTTAAGGTTTTGCGACAAAAACACACACACACATACACACACACACACACACACACACACACATATATATATATATATGAATTTACAGATTTAAAATAAGAGAATTATACCATATTCAAGAATCATACCATCACCCAGATGCTTTTTCTTCCAATACATCAATAATCCAAACATAACAGTAGTTGATTGACCATTTCTACGTATAAACATAAATAATGGAAGATTCGGAGGATTTGAAATTATTTTCTTTTCGTATAAATCCAAATCTTTCTAGGCATAATAATCCAAATTCAAACTACATAAGACAAAAAATAACACTTATAAGTTTCCACTCATATTGATTTGAGATAGAAAAATGAGAGGATTTGCTATAGAATTGAACTTGGATTCAACCCACGGAAGCATCCTCCAATCCTCCTATAATACACACATACACACATAAGAATTAGAATATCATATACACACACACACACACACTAGAGTCCTACATTGTTAGAGAATTTTGATTAGAGAAAGCTAAATAAAGTTAAGAGAGGTAGAAGAGATCCTAACCTTTCTCTAGAATTTGGCAATGGCAGTAGGGCGGGATGGAGGCATAGAGAGGAATAAGAATATGGTATTGAGTGTGGCTAGGGAGCTCTTTTTATAGTTGCAAGTGTAAGTTTAAACCGTTAGATTATTTAGATTAAACTAATGCAATTTGTATAAAACTCACTAACAAAACACACATCCCCCACCTCTGCACATAAGAGGATGGTCGACCCCCACCATAAAAGGGCGGTCGACCCCCTGGTCGACACCCCACCCACAGGGGTAGTTGACCACCTTCTAGGGTTAGTTGGGGGAATCTGTTTCTCCAATAATGTTTCTTTTTATTTATTTCTTAATTTATTGCTTTGATTTATTTCTTTATGTTGACTATCCTTGTCCCCTTTGCATATGAATATATACACACAATTTCAAATCCTCTTGGAATATTCTTTCATGCCACTCTATAACTAAATATATTTCAATTTAATATTAAATCTACTTGAATTTAAAACCTTATGTGTTAATATTTACGCTTAACTTGTTTTATTAATATTTTTCATATGAACTTTTTTCAGTAAATAATATATGGAAACAGATCAAAATCTTCCCACGAACGCAATAGCGATATGTTCGTGGCCTAATTCCTAATTGTCCAAAAATCCTACTTTCAACTTATTAATTTATCTCTGATTATTATTATTATTTATACCTTCTTCCTTTTTAGGTTTATTTTACGGGGTTTTACTAAACATCTCATCAAGCCTCCTAAATTTAAACGAAGCATTTTTTTTCAATTCTCTGGTATGCCGCACATCACCATTCCTTCAATCCTTAGGTCAGTCAAAGAAATAATGCTCCACATCCTACTTATCTTCAAAATCTCTACCACATGTCCCAATCCCTCCACAGATGTTTCAAGTTTCCTCTCTTAATCTTCATTTGTATCCCAGTCCAACTGTCTCTGAATCAACCATTAAATATGTGGCTACAACTGACTAAATTATATATGTGCTTCCTCATAGGCGTAAGCGACTGATGCATATATCCATGATTGCTTCAGTGCGTCCGCATGCCTATTTCGCGATAGATGTAATGACCCGCCTTTTCGTATCATTCAAGTCGATAATAAAACTAACTCAAATCATTTAAAATAATATATTGTTTTAACAATAGGTTTAATAAAATCAAATCACAGAACGTAGACGGATCATAGATACAAAATAGAAGAATAACTCACAACGAATTAAATAAGTTAGTAGTTCATGATGCTATTAATCACTAAATCGAAAATCCAAAGACATAATACCAGTGTTTTGAATTAATACATCAAGAATCTTAGATAAATAAATGTTTAGTACGTAAGCAAGTGGCGAAAAAGGAATATCTGAATCACCAAAATATCAATAACAAATCGATAATGAGCTGAATCTCCAATGGATCTCCAACTCTCAGAAGATGAATCGCCAAAGCTGAACTCCTCATTTTGACTCTAATATAAAGTCAAAACAAAACACTCTAGTCAGGGTTAACATTTTTGATAGTAGACAAACTCAAGTGAAATGCTAAATGAAATGCACAATGTAATAATCTTATTTTTAGGGATACTAAATTGGGAATCCACTAATATATTGGAAATAATAATATTAAATATTTTTGGATAATATATACTATTAAATAAATGAAAATAAAATATTAAAAATGGATGAGAGAAAAAATGATGACCAATAAATCGTTTGTGCATTGTTGATGTAATGAATTGCATTTTTTATTTTTGCAAAATCAAATTCTTTTTACTAAATGAACTAATTTTAAGGAAAATATGCATATATGTTCATGGAAAAAATAACATAAAAATGAAAAATGGAAAAGAAAATAAATTAGTTAAAGTAGTGAACACATTTTTTGCATGAAAAAAAGGACAAATTCCAATGAAATGGAAAATTCAACGTTAATGATAAAAAGAGAAGAATTTATGTTTGATTTCATAAAATGTGTTTATATTTATATGAGTATTTTAAATAATATAAAATAATGTTTTCATGTTATGTTTCAAGTTATGGGAAATAAAGATTTCACTAGATGTGAAAATATGAGTAAAGTAAGGTAAAGTGAAGTAGTGTTCCTTTTTATTCATAAAAAGGAAGAAAGAAAAAGATAAAAAAGGAAAAAAAAAATATTTTTACAATATGTAGGAAAAGTTCGGAAACAAATTTAATAAGAATGGTATAATGAGACGAATCATAATCATTATGTTCCCTTAAGAAGAAAAAAAGAGGAAAATGAAGATTTTTGTTAAGAAACATCTAGAGAGTGGGGTAAGGATAAAAATCCTTCTCACCCTCATTTCCCGTTGGCTTATTGTACGCAATTTTCAGAAAACCAAAAAACAAAAAGTATGAAAAAAGGAAAACAAAGAACTCAATTTTCTCCTCCATACTAAAAATAATTATTTTAAACTAAAGATTTGAAGAATAGTCCCAATTATTATTGTAAGTATCCCTAAATCTAATTTTGTTTTATCTACTTCTCTTATCTTTCCATGGATTTCCTATTTAGGTTTATTGATTTTTGTGAGAATTGGAAAGGTGAAAGAGAAGCAATCGAAAGTTAGCTGTTGTAGGGCTTAAAGATTGCAATTTTATGTTTGAGGTGAGTGAAGTTTAAACTTTCCTTTTTCCAAATCAAGATTTGTGTATGCATGTTGGCATAAAGGTAAAAAAAAATTACATGTTTAATTGTATGTTGGCCCCTTCCCCTATTGTATATTTTGTTCTTGGAATGCTTGGCCATAAAAACTTGATTAGTAACTTGATTTGGTGGAAGTTTCTTGAAGTATTTGAAAGTAAATTGCACTAAAACTTGTTGCATGCATACAATTTTAGTGCATGCAAGGTGTATGTTTGATTGCCTTATAAAGACAATTTTATAATCATTGATAAAAAAAGCTTTATTGGTTCTTTGATTTAGGAGGTAAAAAAATTACATTAAACTTTAGTGAGGAAGGAAGGAGTTGCGACTTAAAGAGCTGTAACACTGCCAGACAACCCAGTACTGAGCTGCACAGACACCCAAATGGAGGGCCTAAGATGCCCAAGCGGGCCGTGCTGGAAGCCCAAGATGGACTACTAGACAGCCCAACACTGGCTTGATTAACATAGAAAATTTGTTTATTTTACGCTCTTATATTTTATCTTTTGTATATAAATAAATATTACTTGGGTACTATTTTGTCACTTTAACAGATATGCCGATTAAGCCACATGTAGTCAGAAAAATAGAAAATAGAGATCAAAATGTGGTTTAATTATATTTGAAGATAAATATCTCACATCAAATTGCTTTTTGGACAAGAAAATAATTGGTAGAAAGGCTATATATATCACAAATCAACGAAGAATTATCAAGGAAGCAAGAAGAAAGGAGGAAAGGCCCAAATTTACTAGATTTAACTAAGGCCCATCTGTGATTGTATTAAGGTTTAAGTTGATTAGCTATTATATAAATACCCTTGTAATCTTATTGTAAACCTCATCCTTGAATTGAGATTTTTCCTTTCTTTTCTATACTCCCCGCTTGTATCTTGAAAATTTGTGTCGTCTATTCAATTAGATTTGGTAAAGCCCAGTTTTCTAATGCATTTATTTTCTCACTAGTGATTGATTGTCTATTAGATTCAACGGTAATCCTAATTTTTATTTATGTTTGTTATTTCAATTCTGCACTTTTATATTTTGCATTTGTTTCTTTTCTGCAATTTATTTTTCAAGCAACTTGTGTCGTCTATATAATTGGATTTGGTAGAGCGCAAGTTGTCATAGCAGTTTTAATTTTCGTTAGTGATTGACCGTCGGATTAGATTCAACTATAATCCTAATTTTTTTTGTTTTAAGTCAAATCCCCAAATTGTCTGACTCTCCCACAAAATATATAAATAATAAAATTTAATTCTCCTCCCTGTGTTCGAGATGCATACTACACACATGTGTGCTTGCAGTAATTTATTACAACATTTGCGCTTTTCTAGTTCCTTAAAAACATCAAACAAGTTTTTGGCACCGTTGCCGGGAGGTAAACATTGAATTTTATTATTTATTTAATTTTTGATTCATGTTAGTTTTTATTTATTTTTTTTTCCTTTATTTTCTATTGTACATAGAGAAAAATTCTTGATTGGTTAGATTTGGCATTACTCATTGATGTTGTAATCTTCCACACAAAAGAAAAAAAATTCCAATTTTTCTTTGATATCTTTCCTTTCTTTGTTCCCTTTCCTATTTTCAATACGTTTACTCTCTTTTCTTCTTGTATAAGTCTTCCAAAAAAACAAGGATTCCTTTTATTTGCTTTTTCTATTCACGGCCATATATCTTCATACCATCTACATACTTCCCATCAAATATCTTCCCATATCACCCCTAATCCATTTCTCAATCAAAGCAAAAACAATCCTCCCCATCTCCTTCGAACTCAAACTCTCCCCTGCAAACAATCATCAACCAAAAACCATCTTCAAATACATAGCATCCACTCTAAAAAAATTCACAATTTCGAATTCCAAGCATCACCATATACAATGACAAAGCTGCAAAGAACACCTCCATATACAATTCGAATTCCAAACAAGTCTTCAGAACTTCACCATCAACCAATTCAAGACCCACACCCAATTAACCCAGTTTTTTCAAAAATCCTCTTCCAACTTCCGATCATTTTGTTGCTCATCACCACGTCATCACCACCCATAACCCCTAACACCAACTCCCCAACAGCCAGTTCCACCACCACAATTAGATCTACCCACCATCCAAACAACCGGTTCAAAATCCATAAACTACCACCGTACCCAGTTCATCATCATCTCCTGTCGCAACCCACAAACTAAAGTTCCAACCCAGCAAAACCCACAAACGATTTTTTCACGATGCCCACCTTCTTCCACATCGCTCTATTCACTTTCCATAACTGTCACAGCAAAAGAAGAGTCACCAACACTTCCCTATCTACCATTCACAAAAAACACACAAAAACCATTTATACCACCATCCTCGAAACCAACAAATTACACAACCCTGATCATCTCAATTAATAGTCTGAACCGTCCACCAATAATCGCCTACACCAGAAGACTCAAATTCGTACTACAACTAAATCGAAAACAATTAAACCTAAAGCCCAAAGCTAGAACTGCAGCAAACCCAAATTCGGAACATCGCCAAAACCATCCTACCCCATCCACGCACAAACTCAATTCACCACAATTCCCCATCACTCAACATCCAGATCTGACCAATTCAACAGTCCTCTTCCCCTCAAACCCGAAACCATTCATCCCAAAACCACTTCAAAAAAAATAAATCGCAACAAACCCTAGAAATCATTTTGAATACCCAAATAGAACTCTCCAAAACCGAAATCACGAAACTAGTACTTGATTCGAAGAACCACCTTAAAACCCAATTTGAACCCGAACTCGATTTGAATTCCAAGGTTCTGAGTGTAATGTTTTGTCCTTGTTTCAAAAAAAGGGATGTGAGTTTGTAATTCAATTGTTTGGGTTTTCTAGAGTTTAATGGGGGTGCGTTTGTTTTGGGAATAACAAGGGACATAAGCTTTGTTATTTTCTTGGGTAAGAACAGGTTTTATTTATCAATATCATACGTGAGCAGCTTTGACCGTTAAGCGCTCATTGACCTATTGAGTGTGTGGCTTGTGATTAAGGAGATTTCCTTTTGGCTTGAGTTTAGGTACCCAGTACTTGTGGCAGGGTTTTATCTTAAGAAATATTATTTGGACATATTTGTTTCCTTCCGATTATTGAATCATCGGGTTTGTTAAGAATATTTGTTTCCTTTTGGGTTCTGTTGAGTCAAGTTTTGTATCATTGTTTTTTTTTTGAATTTAGTTTCTTTTTATTTAATTATTTTTCTAGCTATGTTTTCTTTTGCTTGTTTTATATTTCTTTTAGGGTAGTCTTTTTGTTAAAAAATAAGTGAGTTTTTTTAGGCTTAGCTGAGTAGTTTTTTTTAATTTAGTCAGAGCCAGTTTATTCATTTTTAGATTTTTTTCCTTTTCCAATGTTTTTATTTTTGTTTGCTCAAAATAAAACTCAATTTAAAAGTCAACATGTTAGATTCATAATTTTAGAAAGCTTCTCTTACCTAAATAGACATGTTTACCATATCTTGTAAAGAACTTTTTCAAGATGAACTTAAACTTTTAAATGACAAGGATGAATATATGGAACATCTCAAAGATATTCTTAATTCCATACCATTAAAAGAAATTGTAGTTCAACACTCAAATTTATAGGATTATGGTTATCCTCATCTGAATGGTAAAAATCATTGACAAGAAAAAAATTACATTGGGAAGATTTTGATTTCAGAACTTATTGAAATGCCTCATGTACCACAAAAATCAGACATGAAATCATCACATATCATTTTCAATAAAGGCAAGTGTGGGAGAAACAGAAAACATCACTTTTCAAAACACATTCACCATCAACACAGTTTTCATTTTTCATATGATTGGCACACGCATATAGTGGCTAAACTTCATTTCATTTTACAAATAATTTTGCAACTCATTCACCTTTGGGTACGATCTTTCAAACTTAGTAAACGTTTACAGTGTGGACACCGTTTAGATTTAGTGTGGGGTGAGCCTGCATTGCATTCTTTTCATTTTTCTTTCTTTTCATTTAGGGCCATAATGCATTTTAGGTTGTAGTAATATGTCAATTTTTTATTTTTTGAAATACGACTCATTTTAGATTGATACAACAAAAATAAGTTAATAATTGTTAGTTAGTTGATAGTAATTTTTTCTCTTGACTAAGATCGAATAAGAAATATAATGAAACGCGAAATTACAAGCGATAATAGTGTAACCGACACATAGGAAAATTCTTAGGTGATGGCCATGAAGTTTATTCAAAATTTTGGTCTTTGTTTAATGAGTAGAGGACTTAAAATACATATATATTTGATTTTTGAATCTTTAAAACTAAATTGTGTTAAGCTAAATTCGCGTAACTATTTCTTCTCCTTATATTAAGTAATAATAGTAATATAAGAGTATCCAACATTGCTTGAAATCTAGCGTTTGTGTGCAAACCCACCAAGCTCTGTCCAACATCTCACGCAAGTCCGCAAGGCAGTGCATGAGTGGAATGCCTTAGTCTCATTTCATGAGTTGGGCACCTAAGGATTACCAACATCTTGTTGACAAAGTCAGCGTCAGCCTGCACAATCCGCCAAGCTTTGTCCCAATTCCCACATTTGGATGGTATACCTTGGTCTTTAAGTTAGGTGTATGAAATTAATCATAAATTTTAATTTTTATAGAGATAGGGAATAAGTAGTGATACTCAAACACTTCTTGACCTTATTGATTTGACTAGCCATACACGAGGAAATAATAATACTACTTTACAAACTGTGGCAAGCAAACTAAGAATTTATTTTATGGTCGCTCTATATTATCAGCCAAACCAACTGGCCAAACAAGATTTTGACATTGAAAAATTGATTAATGTTGAAAATTTGTGACAAGTTGAGGTATCTAATATACAACCAACAGATTAAAAATTGTTAATTAAACTGGTTGTACCACATTCCTGAAACAAGTCGTGTTTTCATTTTCATTTTTTGTGTTCATCTGCATATGTCCATTGCGTTCATGTATTTGCATTAGAACCAAGGCATACTGCATTCGGATTTTGTGGGTAGCATCCGCTGAAAACCCTCACAAGACACCACTCGTCCTACTAGGGACACCTAGAAGTTTAACGGCTTGTTGCATTTGCTCAATGCAATCGTGTTTCCTATGAAAGTGTGACCTATCTATTTAGTTTACCATTTTTGTTTACTCGAGGACGAGTAACAGATAAGTGTGGGGGAATTTGATTAACATAGAAATGTGTTTATTTTATGCTCTTATATTTTATCTTTTATATAAATAAATATTACTTGGGTATTATTTTGTCACTTGTACAGATATGCCGATTAAGCCATATGCAGTCAGAAAAATAGAAAATAGAGATCAAAATGTTGTGTATTTATATTTGAAGACTAGAAGATGAAGATCTCACATCTAATTGCTTTTTGGACAATGGAATAATTGGTAGAAAGGCTATGTATATCACAAATCAATGAAAAATTATCAAGGAAGCAAGAAGAAAGGATGAAATGCCAAAACTTACTAGATTTAGCTAAGGCCCATTTGTGATTATATTAGTGTTTAGGTTAGCTATCTATCCTACAAATACCCTTTTTGTAATGTCCCGCATTTTTATCGATTTGTATTTGAATATTTAAATCAGTTTAAATATTGAATTCGTAATATAAGTGGACCTATATATTAATTAAAACGAAGTTGAGCGTATAAAAATATATATTAAATATAATCGAGCCCGTAATATCGCGACAGTTCGTAATTTAACGCTTTGAACTTCAACTGAGTATACAAGACTCGTTATAAACCAGATTTCTTCGAAACAAGAAACATTCGAATCTGTTGAACTGTATTCCTCTAAGGGAAGTGGAAAAGGGAGATTTCGTCGTATAGATTGCAAGATATGTCCAAATCAAATTTTCAAATAGTCGCTATAGAATCGTTCATCGACCATAACAGTTTATTTGAAATAACTGCATACTGGATTCGAATTTAGACAAGGTTCCTTTGAGACGTAGTGTTAATTTAATTTTTAGAATTTTACTGTAATTTTTAATTAATTAAATACGCAACTTTTTATTTGGAGTATTTTGCACCGTATATCAATATTTTGGGGTTTCACAATATGAGTTAAACTACCGATATTATTATATTTTTGTGATCGTGGCACCTCGCTGGACACGACCGTATTTTTATTTCAGTCCGAAGCAGCTCGGACATGAACATGATTTTACTTAACATGATACACTAAACCTTTAATATATGTACATATATTATTATCATAGTTTGACTTATTCTTTTTAACGGTTATAAATATGTCTTCATTTATAGTTTGAAGTACTTATTATTGAAGATGGCATTAGTTATAATAATCAAACTTTGGTTGGTAAAAGTTAAAACATTTAGGCTAGGATTTCCCGTACAAACCCACAAGCAGACCATACCCTATGCTATTCTAAATACTTGCCTATGAAGGATTCTTGAGTTTTCAAATCAACTACATAAAGGACAAGCTACAACATGCCTATAACTACACATTCCTACGAGCAACAGACCACGTGACCTGGAGATTTAATTACGCAGCTATATACATGTAGATCTTCAAATCTATGGCGATCCAAAGAAATGAAATGACACAGACCTATACATGAAACGTAGCTTACTTGTATACTCATATATCACCATCCCTAACAAAATGAATTGTCATTCTATCTTTCACTCAGACTACCACATCAAGGTTGAAGTGAAAACACATGCCTAAGATCTACCTATTTCTACAACTAGCTTAATGCCGTGTTTGCCAAACTATGTAATTCCTTGGCCGCCAAGGACCATTCGCTTACAAATACATGAGAGTGGTATGTCCTCATTAAGTTGGTTTCAGGGAGTAGCATTCATCAGTGAGCTTTTTATGTCAATAGAAATCAAAACAAATTCAACTCTCCACGATAAAATCTAAAACCAATACATTTGTGCTCGCATGTGTTTTCTCCTCACGTTAGTATACGTCTCGTGTAACTCCAAGCACTGTTTCCAAACTAGGAAAAATACAGTGAAGCTGGGTTTCGAGTTTGCTTAATCTATGGAACTTCCTAGCGTTGTGCATGTACCAAGTTAGCTGGGGGGCTTCTGAGGAGTTGGGTGGAGTTACTTGGAGAACGACAGTGATATAACCACTTGAATATGAAGATGATGCGTCTTGGTTGGCAGGACAAACAGTGGAGAAGCTTTCGAAAGAGAGTGGCAAAATATAGTTTTAACGTTAGAGAAGAAAGAGACAAAAGGATTGGCAACTAGTTAAATGTAAGAAGACAACGTTGGGGGGTCTACGAGCGATGGAAGCACGGTAGTATTCTTTACTGGAAGTGAAAACGTGGCGGGTGTGAGAATGTGAGAGGGAGTATATAATGCTGGGTATGGAGAGGCGCTGTGTATTTGCTGTTAAAGGACTGGAGTGGTGATCATGATGTGGGAAGAAACGCAAATATGGTGAGGGAGAATGGTTCATGCGCAGGAGATAAAAACAAGAGGAAAGCTACTGGCATCAAATTGTTGGGTGCAAGTTCATGGAAATGGGGTTTAAAGGTGTTGTACTGGCGAAGTAATACTTAATGGGTCATGCGCAACATACAAAATGGGGCGTTACTATTAGTAAGGGGAAAATGAGACACAAGTGATTGGAGGAGAAGACCAAAGGTACCTTTAGTTTAAATGTTGATTATGTGGTTAAAAATAATACGTTTCAAACACTTTTAAGGCTAAAAAGAAAGTGAAATATATATTTAATGTGGTAATCAAGGATGAAGTCGGTAGTGACACCATTTCGAAGGACAAGGTTGGAAAAAGTAAAATGTACAAACTACTGCCAAGTTCAAACGCAGCGAAGGTGAGGATGAGTTCTGCAGTGCAGTTATGGGTGTTAACGTGAAGGAAAAATTTGATTTGGTCAAGAAGATGTAATCGGGTTCAATCAGTGAAGGAGAAGGCACTGTTCAAAATAGAGTGGATCTGAAGTTATGTGACGGACGGAGCGTGGATCTGAAACCGTGAAGGGATAAGGGCAACGGAGTATATTGGAACCGATTCGAGCTCGTTAGAAATTATAATGTCTGATTCGGTGTACCGACGCAAATCGTTATTTAACGGTTAACGCACAAAGGTGAGTAAATTCACAAACTCTGTTTTATTAAAAATATTTTAAATCATATTTTAAATAATGGTTGAATTTTGTGTGATGGTTGTTTAGGCAAATTATGGTTAAATTGGTTGAAATATTATATATTGTTGCATACGTACACATCACCGGTTGGATACTGATTCCATCGATTATAATATTCCCTAGTATGGAATCAGTGATAATTGTTTGACTAACATCTGTGGATGCGGAAACCGGTTGGAGGAATCCAACCGGATTCTTAAATATTTATATGTACTGTTTGTTTGTTTTATATATGCACTGTTGAACCGTGTTGAATGAAAATTTAACATTTGTTTTGATTTAATAAAAAAATGATATCAATTTAGAAAGTGGCAACAGTCGACCATAAATACATCGTTTTGAAAGAAGTTGATTGGCCGTCAGGCAAATCAACGAAGTCGATTATAAAAAAAAATTAATTAAAAAAAATTAGATTTTTATAATTTAAGCGAAGCTTTAAACGGTAATAGAAATTCTATTATAAACTGGTACTTTATAGCTCATTTTATAAGTAAAATATTAGTTAATTATTTTTAATTAAATAATAGTTTCTTAAGTAGACCTCATTTAAAATGTTATTGAAATAGAGATGTCAAGATTTTTGTAACGGAAAGAGGTGTTGAGATTAAATATAAAGTCGAATATAGTAGCATTTTGCAAGTCTTAGAACTATAGCGATAAAATAACGCTAATGACTAGGCTTAAGCGTGATTGTTATGTCGAGATTAGTTATAAAGGGACAGCGTATGAGAAGTTTTTAAACTATAACGCTAAATTAGCGTCGTTGACCAAACTTAAGCGTGATTGTATGGTGTTTAGTTATACATTGGAATGGATTTTGTTTTTACTTCGATAGTTAAATAACCGACTATTGAAGTGTTTTGACCCTCGTTGTCAATACAGAGAGGCCGGTTGGATTTATTATACGAAAACCACTCCATATAGGCATAAGCGCTGCAAATTTGACTATGTTGAAGACAATTGAAGACGGAGTGAAATGCAAGGGTTGTCATGTTCCAGAATGGTGTTTTCTGTTTATCCAGGCCCAGGACAACTTGTATGGACAAATGTCTGACAGAGTATTCCTAACGGTCACATAAGACGATTTTTTTTCAAGGTATTGCGTCTGGTTGCGGAGAAATTCGTTTCTCTTAGCTTTTATACCCGTAATATTTTTGGAAAGATCAACTAGTGATTTGATGGGTTTGACTATGTGACATTCAAAGTGTATGGTGGCCAGATGTTCTAAAAGATAGACGTAGCCTCAAGCTTCACAACCGGGAAATGAGAAACATCGGGCATGCAGCATGGCTATGTGGGTCGCTCCCATTAGGGTGTATAATCACCTATCTGGAGAAATTCATTTTACTTCTTTAATCTATGTCGATGCTGTCCCTTTTTGGGAAACGGTGGTTTGAGTCCAACCGTTGGTGATATACATTCGATACACTCAAGCGAAATGAGTGGTCGGTCATGTGTGGGCCGGGTTGCAAGACGTTCTTGTTGAACCCAGGTGTATTCGCCTCTAGAGATACATCATCGGAAGGTGGTCCCATACCTTGTCATAGTTGGAATCCAATCTCCAATAAGCGCCCTGCGGTTTTTGATTTTATACTATGTATGTAGAGCGTGAGATGCAAACGTTCTACTTTTTGGTTATTTACTTGATTAGACATTATTATAATATCATTGGATTTTGATACCAAAATATTTTGTGTTATAGTAAGGTAAAAACAATCCATGTTTATGTGTGGGTTGGTCTTACTATTATCCTTTTGTTTCAAAAGGATTTTCAAAGTTAAACCGTATGGTTGGAATTTACTCACACCAGTCCCATGACTGACCCAGAGTTTATTTTGTTTGTTTTCCCTAAACTCTTGGGTGCCCAAATTTGTACGGGCAGTCAAGTGTTCAGGCTTTTACAGATACACTTGGAGGAGCTAAAAGCAGAAGGCTTCACCGTTAGTATTTAGAGATTATTTCCACCGTGATATGATGTATTGTACTCTGACAATGGTATGTATATACAAAACAGATTTGTATTTCAAAGTTATGTTATGTAATATATTTTATTCGTTCCGCTGTGAGATTCGTGTTTACTCTGATTATATTCAGATGTGTTCTTCTTCTTCTTCTATCCTATTAGTTCTGTCTTTTCTATCTCATCCTCTCATTTATTTCTATTAATGACCTGAGTTTTCATGCACTTTGAGTTGAATATGTAGGACATTTATCAGCTCAAATTAGTACGAATTTTTGGGTCGTTACAGTTGGTATCAGAGCTGAAGGTTAAGGGATTACCTTGGCTCTGTGGCGTAACTCAATAGAGATGGAGTTAGTAATACTCTAGATTGAGTTTGAGTGTATATATATAAGAGCGCATATTTGTAAAATTGATATAAAAACTATTTTATATTGTGTTGATCAGTTTGGCAAGTGGTTTATAAATTCTGGTCGATACTGGATTGCAAACTGTATCGATAGGTGTTTCTAAACTCTAGAACAGAGTAACTCGACACAGTATGTTTTGGAAAAGAGGGTAAATGAAATAATTTTACCCAAAAATATATTTTGATATAAAAAGAACTATATATCTTGAGATCATTATAGTATATTGCGTGTGTTGATCGTTACTATAATCGAATAATATTATAAGTGGGTTGGTTACGTAAATAACCAATCGAAATTCATTTGAGTATAAGGTATAAAATCAGATGAATTAAATCTGAAATTTAAACCAGTATTGGAATTAAAATTCTGAAATATGAAAAATGTTTGTAAATGAAATTTGAATTAAATATATGGAATTGTAAGATCCTGGGAAAATTTTGAAATATTATCCAAGTTTCGAAAGATATTTCTGAAGTAAATTTCAAATAAAAATATTTTAATATGAGTATTGAAAGTGATATAGTATTGAACTCACTTTGATCGCTGGGAAATAAATTCCGATGATGAAGTCGACCACTATCGGTGTTCATTTTCGAGTTCTAAGTGATGGATTACTACCAAAGATTTTGTTTTGAAATAAGTTGTTCGGAAATTCAAATGTTTTGAATTGCTATGTTATAAGCATATATGCGTATATGATCTCAAACTGATTTGAAAAAGAAAAACCCCCCCAGGAATTTGAATTCTGAAATTTAAAATTACTTATGAAGTAAATAAATAGAGAATTTAACAAAGTCAAATAAAATTGGATTATCTTGAAGCCAAGTAAGTGGAAATCGTACTGGAATAAGGATTTGACTTGGCAAAGTAGTTGAGTTGTGAATTAAGATTTGGAATAGAACCGAACTTGGAGGAGGAATTTGATTATTGAGTAAGAATTGGAAATTTGAAATTGAAATTGGAGTTTGAAATGAAATTGGCTTGGATGTAAGAGAATTATTGGTTAAGGATAAACTAACTGGAGATTAGTTGGAAATGCAGGGATATATGTTGATGGGATATCAAATAAAGGAGTTAGAATTGGATGCCCAACCAAAAAGATTTTTAACCTGTTTACAACAGAGATTATAGCATTTTTCCTAGCTTAGCAATTTCGAGGATGAAATTATTTTAAGGGGGAAGGAATGTAATGTCCCGCATTTTTATCGATTTGTATCTGAATATTTAAATCAGTTTAAATATTGAATTCGTAATATAAGTGGACCTATATATTAATTAAAACAAAGTTGAGCGTATAAAAATATATATTAAATATAATCGAGCCTGTAATATCGCGACAGTTCATAATTTAACACTTCGAACTTCAACTGAGTATACAAGACTCGTTATAAACTGGATTTCTTCGAAACAAGAAACGTTCGAATCTGTTGAACTGTATTCCTCTAAGGGAAGTGGAAAAGGGAGATTTCGTCGTATAGATTGCAAGATATGTCCAAATCAAATTTTCAAATAGTCGCTATAGAATCGTTCATCGAACATAACCGTTTATTTGAAATAACTGCATACTGGATTCGAATTTAGACAAGGTTCTTTTGAGACGTAGTGTTAATTTAATTTTTATAATTTTACTGTAATTTTTAATTAATTAAATACGCAACTTTTTATTCGGAGTATTTTGTACCCTATATCAATAGTTTGGGGTTTCACAATATGAGTTAAACTACCGATATTATTATATTTTTTTGATCGTGGCACCTAGCCGGACACGACCGTAATTTTATTTCAGTCCGAAGCAGCTCGGACATGAACGTGATTTTACTTAACATGATACACTAAACCTTTAAATATATGTACATATATTATTATCATAGTTCGACTTATTCTTTTTAACGGTTATAAATATGTCTTCATTTATAGTTTGAAGTACTTATTATTGAAGATGGCATTAGTTATAATAATCAAACTTTGGTTGGTAAAAGTTAAAACATTTAGGCTAGGATTTCACGTACAAACCCACAAGCGGACCATACCCTATGCTATTCTAAATACTTGCCTATGAAGGATTCTTGAGTTTTCAAATCAACTACATAAAGGACAAGCTACAACATGCCTATAACTACACATTCCTACAAGCAACAGACCACGTGACCTGGAGATTTAATTACGCAGCTATATACATGTAGATCTTCAAATCTAAGGCGATCCAAAGAAATGAAATGACACAGACCTATACATGAAACGTAGCTTACTTGTATACTCATATATCACCATCCCCAACAAAATGAATTGTCATTCTATCTTTCACTCAAACTACCACGTCAAGGTTGAAGTGAAAACACATGCCTAAGATCTACCTATTTCTACAGCTAGCTTAATGTCGTGTTTGCCAAACTATGTAATTCCTTGGCCGCCAAGGACCATTCGCTTATAAATACATGAGAGTGGTCTATCCTTATTAAGTTGGTTTCAGGGAGTAGCATTCATCAGTGAGCTTTTTATGGCAATAGAAATCAAAACAAATTATACTCTCCACGATAAAATCTAAAACCAATACATTTGTGCTTGCATGGGTTTTCTCCTTACGTTAGTATACGTCTCGTGTAACTCCAAGCACTGTTTCCAAACTAGGAAAAATACAGTGAAGCTGGGTTTCGAGTTTGCTTAATCTATGGAACTTCCTAGCGTTGTGCATGAACCAAGTTAGTTGGGGGGGCTTCTGAGGAGTTGGGTGGAGTTACTTGGAGAACGACAGTGGTATAACCACTTGAATATGAAGATAATGCGTCTTGGTTAGCAGGACAAACAGTGGAGAAGCTTTCAAAAGAGAGTGGCAAAATATAGTTTTAATGTTAGAGAAGAAAGAGACAAAAGGATTGGCAACTAGTTAAATGTAAGAAGACAACGTTGGGGAGTCTACGAGCGATGGAAGCAGGGTAGTATTCTTTACTGGAAGTGAAAACGTGGCGGGTGTGAGAATGTGAGAGGGAGTATACAACGCTGGGTATGGAGAGGCGTTGTGTATTTGCTGTTAAAGGACTGGAGTGGTGATCTTGATGTGGAAAGAAATGCAAATATGGTGGGGGAGAATGGTTCATGCGCAGGAGACAATAACAAGAGGTAAGCTACTGGCATCAAATTGTTGGGTGAAAGTTCATGGAAAAGGGGGTTAAAGGTGTTGTACTGGTGAAGTAATACTTAATGGGTCATGCGCAGCATACAAAATGGGGCGTTACTATTAGTAAGGGGAAAATGAGACGCAAGTGATTGGAGGAGAATACCAAAGGTACCTTTAGTTTAAATGTTGATTATGTGGTTAAAAATAATACGTTTCAAACACTTTTAAGGCTTAAAAGAAAGTGAAATATATATTTAATGTGGTAATCAAGGATGAAGTCGGTAGTGACACCATTTCGAAGGACAAGGTTGGAAAAAGTAAAATGTACAAACTGCTGCCAAAGCCGAACGCAGCGAAGGTGAGGACGAGTTCCGCAGTGGAGTTATGGGTGTTAACGTGAAGGAAAAATTTGATTTGGTCAAGAAGATGTAATCGGGTTCAATCAGTGAAGGAGAAGGCACTGTTCAAAATAGAGTGGATCTGAAGTTATGTGACGGACTGAGCGTGGATCTGAAACCGTGAAGGGATAAGGGCAACCGAGTATATTGGAACCGGTTCGAGCTCGTTCGAAATTATAATGTTTGATTCGGTGTACCGACGCAAATCGTTATTTAATGGTTAACGCGCAAAGGTGAGGAAATTCACTAACTTTGTTTTATTTAAAATATTTTAAATCATATTTTAAATAATGGTTGAATGTTGTGTGATGGTTGTTTAGGAAGATTATGGTTAAATTGGTTGAAATATTATATATCGTTGCATATGTACACATCATCGGTTGGATACTGATTCCATCGATTATAATATTCCCTAGTATGGAATCAGTGATAATTGTTTGACTAACATCTGTGGATGCGGAAACCGGTTGGAGGAATCCAACCGGATTCCTAAATATTTATATGTATTGTTTGTTTGTTTTATATATGCACTGTTGAACCGTGTTGAATGAAAATTTAACATTTGTTTTGATTTAATAAATAAATGATATCGATTCAGAAAGTGGCAACAGTCGACCATAAATACATCGTTTTATAAGAAGTTGACTGGCCGTCAGGCAAATCAACGAAGTCGATTATAAAAAAAATTAATTAAAAAAATTATATTTTTATAATTTAAGCGAAGCTTTAAACGGTAATAGAAATTCTATTATAAACTAGTACTTTATAGCTCATTTTATAAGTAAAATATTAGTTAATTATTTTTAATTAAATAATTGTTTCTTAAGTGGACCTCATTTAAAATGTTATTGAAATAGAGATGTCAAGATTTTTGTAACGGAAAGAGATGTCAAGATTTTTGTAACGGAAAGAGGTGTTGAGATTAATTATAAAGTGGAATATAGTAGCGTTTTGCAAGTCTTAGAACTATAGCGATAAAATAACGCTAATGACTAGGCTTAAGCGTGACTGTTATGTCGAGATTAGTTATAAAGGGGAATATTACAGTGTATGATAAGTTTTTAAACTATAATGCTAAATTAGCGCCGTTGACCAAACTTAAGTGTGATTGTATGATGTTTAGTTATACATTGGAATGGATGTTGTTTTTACTTAAATAACCGACTATCGAAGTGTTTTGACCCTCGTTGTCAATACGGAGAGACCGGTTAGATATATGATCCGAAAACCACTTCATATAGGCATAAGCGCTGCAAATTTTACTATGTTGAAGACAATTGAAGACGGAGTGAAATGCAAGGGTCGTCATGTTCCAGAATGGTGTTTTCTGTTTGTCCAGGCTCAGGACAACTTGTATGGACGAATGTCTGACAGAGTATTCCTAACGGTCACATAAGACGATTTTTTTCAAGGTATTGCGTCTGGTGGCAGAGAAATTCGTTTCTTTTAGCTTTTATACCCGTAATATTTTTGGAAAGATCAACTAGTGATTTGATGGGTTTGACGATGTGACATTCAAAGTGTATGGTGGCCAGATGTTCTAAAAGATAGACGTAGCCTCAAGCTTCACAACCGGGAAATGACAAAAATCGGGCAGGCAACATGGCTATGTGGGTCGCTCCCATTAGGGTGTATAATCACCTATCTAGAGAAATTCCTTTTACTTCTTTAATCTATGTCGATGCTATCCCTTTTCGGGAAATGGTGGTTTGAGTCCAATCGTTGGTGATATACATTCAATACACTCAAGCGAAATGAGTGGGCCGGGTTGCAAGACGTTCTTGTTGAACCCAGGTGTATTCGCCTCTAGAGATACATCATCGGAAGGTGGTCCCATATCTTGTCATAGTTGGAATCCAATCTTCAATAAGCGCCCTGCGGTTTTTGATTTTATACTATGTATGTAGAGCGTGAGATGCAAGCGTTCTACTATTTGGTTATTTACTTGATTAGACATTATTATAATATCATTGGATTTTGATATCAAAATATTTTGGGTTATAGTAAGGTAAAAACCGTCCATGTTTATGTGTAGGTTGGTCTTATTATTATCCTTTTGTTTCAAAAGGATTTTCAAAGTTAAACCGTATGGTTGGAATTTACTCACACCAGTCCCATGACTGACCCAGAGTTTATTTTGTTTGTTTTCCCTAAACTCTTGGGTGCCCAAATTTGTACGGACATTCAAGTGTTCAGGCTTTTACAGATACACTTGGAGGAGCTAAAAGCAGAAGGCTTCACCGTTAGTATTTATAGATTATTTCCGCCATGATATGATGTATTGTACTCTGACAATGGTATGTATATACAAAAAAGATTTGTATTTCAAAGTTATGTTATATAATATATTTTATTCATTCCGCTATGAGATTCGTGTTTACTCTGATTATATTCAGCTGTGTTCTTCTTCTTCTTCTTCTTCTTCCATCCTATTAGTTCTATCTTTTCTATCTCATCCTCTTATTTCTTTCTATTAATGATCTGAATTTTCATGCACTTTGAGTTGAATATGTAGGACATTTATCAGCTCAAATTAGTACGGATTTTTGGGTCGTTACACTTGTAATCTCATTGTAAACCTCATCCTTGAATTGAGAGTTTTCTGTTCTATACTCCGATTGGATCTAAAAGTTTGTACCATCTATTCAATTAGATTTGGTATAGCACAGTTTTCTATTGCATTCATTTTCTCATTAGTGACTGACCTTCTGATCAGATTCAATGGTAAACATAATTTTTATTTCTGTTTGTTATTTCTATTCTGAACTTTTATTTTATGTATTTATTTCTTTTCTGCAATTTATTTTTTCAAGTAGCTTCTGCCGTCTATACAATTAAAATTGGTAGAGCACAAGTTGTCTTTGCAATTTTGATTTTCATTAGTGATTGACCGTTTAATTAGATCCAATTGTAATCCTAATTTTATTACTTTAATTCAAATCCTCAGATTCGTCAAACTCGCCCATGAAATATATAAATTGTAAAATTTAATTTTCCTGACTGTGTTCGACCTGCATACTACACACCTGTGTGCTTGCAGTAATTTATTACAAAATTTGCACTTTTCTAGTTCCTAGAAAGAGTCAAATAAATTATTGGCACTGTTGCCGAGGAGGTAAACACTGGATTTTATTATTTATATAATTTCAAATTCGTGTTAGTTTTTATTTTATTTTTTTCCTTTTATTTTCTTTTGTACATAGAGAAAAATCTTGATTGGTTAGATTTGGTATTATTCATTGATGCTATAATCTTCCACATAAGGAGAAAAAACAAAAATTGCCAAATTTTCTTTGATTTATTTCCTTTCTTTGCTCCCATTCCTGTTTTCAATACATTTGATCACTTTTCTTCTTGTACAAGTCTTCCCAAAAAAACAAGGATTCCTTTTATTCACTCTTTCTATTCATAACCATATATCTTCATACCATCAACATACTCCCATCAAATATCTTCCATATCGCCCCTAAATCATTTCTCAATCCACGCACAAACAATCCTCCCCATCCCCTTTGAACTCAAACTCTCCCTCGCAAATTATCATCAACCAAAAACCATAGTCAAATACAAAGCATCCAATCTAAAAAAATTCACAATTTCGAATTCCAAACATCACCATATACAGTGACAAAGCCGCAAAGAATACCTCCATAAATAATTCGAAGTCCAAACAAGTCTTTAGGACTTCACCATCGACCATTTCAAGACCCACATCCACTTGACCTATTTCTGCCAAAACTCCTCTTCCAGCTTCCGATCAGTTTACTCCTCATCATCACGCCATCACCACCCATAATCACCTAACACCAACTCCCCAACAACCAGTTCCACCACCACAATTAGATCTACCCACCATCATACCATCTGGTTCAAAATCCAAAAACTACCACCGTACCCAGTCCATCAATCAAGTTCATCAACATCTCCTGTCGCAACCCACAATCCAAAGTTCCAACCCAGCAAAACCCACATCTAAATTTTTCATAATGCCCACCTTCATCCACCATGCTCTGTTCACTTTCCAAAACTGTCACAGCAAAAGCCAAGTCACTAACACTTCCTTATCTACCAATTCACAAAAAAAACATGAAAAAATAACCATTTATACCACCATCCTCGAAAACTACAAATTACACAACACTAATCATCTCAATCAACAGTCTGAACCGTCCACCAACAATCGCCTACACCATAAGACTCCAATTCATACTACACCCAATTTGAAAACCATTAAGCCCAAGCCAAAACTGCAGCAAACCCTAATTCGGAGCATCACCAATACCATCCTACCCCATCCATGCAGAAACTTAGTTCACCACAATTCCCCATCAACCAACATCCAGATCCGATTAATTCAATAGTCTATCTTCCCATCAGACCCAAAACCATTTAGCCCAAAATCACCTCAAAAATAAATAAATTGTAAAATCCTAGAAACCATTTTGAATACCCAAATCGAACATTCCGAAGCCAAACTCATGAAACCAGTACTTGATTTGAAGATCCACATCAAACCAGATCTGCACTCGAATTTGATTTAAATTCCAAGGTTCCGAGTGTATAGTATTGTCTTTGTTTAAAAAAAAGGGGTTGTGAGTTTACGATTCAATTGTTTGGGTTTTCGTGAGCTTAATGGGGGTGCGTTTATTTTGGGAAGAACAAAGGACATAAGCTTTTTTATTTTCTTAGGTGAGAACAAGTTTTATTTATCAATAGCGTGGTTGAGCGGATTTGACCATTGAGCGCTCATTGACCTGTTGAGTGTTGGCTTGTGATTAAGGAGATTTCCTTTTTGCCTGAGTTTTGTTACCCTGTACTTGTGGCTGGTTCTAAACTTGAGAAATAATATTAGGACATATTTGTTTCCTTCCGATTATTGAGTTCATCGGGTTTGTTAAGGATATATGTTTCCTTTTGGGTTCTGTTGAGTCAAATTTTATCCCATTTTTTCTTCTGAATTTAGTTTCTTTTTATTTAATTATTTTTCTAGATGTGTTTGCTTTTGCTTGTTTTATATTTCTTTTAGGGTAGTCTTTTTGTTAAAAAAAGATTGTGTTTTTCTAGGCTTTACTGAGTAGTTTTTTTTATTAATTTAGTCAGGGTCAGTTTATTTTTTTTTTTAGGTTTTTCCCCTTTTCCTTTGTTTTTTTTGCAAAAAAAAATCAACTGAAAAGTCAACAAATAAGATTCATCATTTCAGAAAGCTTCTCTTACCTTAATAGATATTTTTACTATATATTTTGAACAACTTTTTGAAGATGAACCTAAACTTTTAAATGACGAGGATGAATATATGGAACGTCTCACAGATTATTGTAATTCCTTACCGTCAAACGAAATTATGGTTAACACTCAAATTTATGGGATTATGGTAATCTTCATCTGATTGGAAAAAATCATTGCCATGAATTTATTTGCATAGGGAAGATTTTGATTTCAGAATTTATCAACATGCCTCATGTACTGCAAAAATTAGATATAAAATCATCATACATCATTTTCGATAGAGGCAAGTGTGGGGGAAGCATAAAACATTGCTTATCAAAAAATATTCACCATCGTCATAGATTTCATTTTTCATATGATTGGCACACACATATAGCGGCTAAACTTCATTTCATCTTACAAATAATTTTACAACTCATGCACCTTTGGGTAAGATCTTTCAAATTTAGGAAATGTTTCCATCGTGAAAACTGTTTAGATCTAGTGTGAGGGGAGTCTGCATAGCATTTTTTTCATTTTTCTTCAATTTTTTTTTCTTTTTCTTCCTTTTCATTTAGGACATCATGCATTGTAGGTTTTAGTAACATGTCAATTTTCTTTTGGAAATACGACTCATTTTAGATTGATACAATAAAATAAGTTAACAATTGTTAGTCAGTTGATAGTATTTTTTTCTCTCAACCAAGATCAAATAAGAAATATAATGAAAAGTTGAATTACAAGCGATAATAGTGTAACTGGTACATAGGAAGATTCTTAGGTAATGGCCACGAAGTTTATTCTAAATTGTAGATTTTGTTCAATGAGTGGAGGACTTAAAACACTTATATTTGATTTTCGAATCTTTAAAACTAAGTTATGTTAAGTTGAATTCACATAACTCTTTCTTCTTCTTATATTCATTAATAATAATAATAATCCAAGTGTATCCAACATTGCTTGTAAATCTAGCGTTGTTGTGCAAACCCATCTAGCTCTGTCCCAACTCTCACGTCAGTCCGCGAGGCGGTGCATGGGTGATATACCTTGGTTTCATTTAATGAGTTGGGCACTTAAGGATTACCAACATCTTGTTGACAAAGTCAGCGTTGGTCTGCACAATCCGTCAAGCTCTTTCCAATTTCCCCACGTTTGGATGGTCTACCTTGGTCTTTAAGTTAGGTATGTGAAATTAATCACAAATTTAAAATTTTACAGAGATAGAGAATAAACAATGATGCACAAACACTTCGTGACCTTATTGATTTGACTAGCCATACACGAGGAAATAATAATACCACTTTACAAACTGTGATAAGCAAACTAAGAATTTATTTTAGGCTGCACTATGTTATCAACCGAAGCAACTTGCCAAACTTGAATTTAACATTGAAAACATGAATTATGTTGAAAATTTATGACAAGTTGAGGTATCTAAAATACTATCAATTGATTAAAAATTATTAATTTAATTTGTTGTACCACTTTCCTGAAACAAGTCGCATTTTCATCTTCATTTTCTGTTTTCATCTACATATGCCCATTACATTCATGTTGTGTGTTACAACCATAGCATACTGCATTCAAATTTTGTGGGTAGTATCCGCTGAAAACCCTTACGAGACACCACTCGTCCTACTAGGGACACCTAGAAGTTTAAAGGCTTGTTGCATATGCTTAATGCAATCGTGTTTCCTACGAAAGTGTGACCTATCTAGTTTAGTTTTTCATTTTTGTTTACTCAAGGATGAGTAAGAGATAAGTGTGGAGGAATTAGATTAACATATAAATGTGTTTATTTTATGCTCTTATATTTTATCTTTTGTACATAAATAAATATTACTTGGGTATTATTTTGTCACTTTTACAGATATTCCGATTAAGCAACATGTAGTCAGAAAAATAGAAAATAGAGATCAAAATGTTGTGTATTTATATTTGAAGACTTAAAGATGAAGATGAAGATATCACATCTACTTTAAGAAAATAATTGGTAGAAAGGCTATGTATATCACAAATCAATGAAGAATTATCAAGGAAGCAAGAAGAAACGAGGAAAGACCCAAATTAACTAGATTTAACTTAGGCCCATTTATGATTGTACACTATAAGAAAAGTAGTTATCTACAACAGCAAATGACAGCTTTTTCTTCTCCTTGTTGTTGAAGACAAAAATTAATAAGTGATTAAAGCCAAAAACGCTGAGATAAACTAAGGCGGGAGATTATTTTTCTTCTCGACAGTCCTACTGATTCCAGTCGCGTTAAATGAAAATCCGATCCATTTCCATCTTCGCCAAATTTTATTTCCCTCTTCGCCAAATTTCATTTTCCCTCCTGTTAATTTTTATTTCAATTTTCCTGCACTGAAAGTTGCTTCTTCCTTTCATCCCGCGCCTCTGATTTCAATTAAGCATCTCCCTTACTGGTCGTTTTATCAGCGTCGAAACCCTAAACTCGTTGAAACTGGTGACTTTTTTATTCTCAATCTTTGTTTTTAGTTTTTTAGTCGAACCATATATACAGCCAATTTTTATTGAAATTATATTCTTTATTTGGATTTGGGAATTCTCGAGCTGGAGTCGATTTGGGAATTTTGGAGTTGGAGTTTCATTTGGATTTGAGAGTATTACCGGCGAGAAGATATGGTTAACAACAACTGAGTATTGGTGAGAGTATTAATGAATGCTATAGAAGAGGTATAAATGTGCCAACTCTATTATGTTGTATATTTCATTGAGCATAGTAGTAGTTAGTTGTGTGTGTTTTGTTAAGTGCACTGTTGACTGAAAAGTGAGATTATAATACAGAGTTTGAGTAACATATAAGATATAATCTCTACAGTTTGGAAGATTTAATGTAGTAGTTAGGTAGTCAACTCAGTGATATTGTAATGTTGTACTTTTGTTCTTTAGGAGCTCTTGATCCTAAAGCAATCAACAAGTAATGGAGGACATAATGCATGATTCTGCATTACCTAATATGTGGGGAAACAAAAATTTCACATTTGTTTATTTGCAATTATTATACACTGAAACAGGATGGATCAGCTGCCTATCCAAGATCATGGGAATTTTAGGTATACCTTATTAGTAGTATTTAATAAAAATAAAAAACTGTATGAAAGCTTTACAACTATCATACAGGGTTCTTAGATTTAATGCTGGTATGAGTTATATTTAATGCTGCTTTCTTAAATTTCTTACAGCATCGTCCCATTGCTGACTTTTCCCTAGAATAGTCAGTGTAATGCTGGTATGTTTGGCTACCATTTTTCGCGTGTTTGATGCATTATTAGTGAAATGTGAAGTAGAGACTGATAACCAGCAATTTGTAGCTTTTAAAATGAAATGAAAATCTAATAGACAGTAATTTATGTATTTAATATGTTCGTTTCTGTGACCAAAAAAATCCTTCATTGTGGGCTTTGGCTGGATTTGTAGTAGCGGGTGATGATGGTGGTGAGTGATTTACACATGATAGTTCCGCTAAGATAGATTCTTAGTTTGGTTAGTGTGAGTTTGATTGGTTAAAATGCAAGATGCATGAATGTTTTTATTTTACAGGGTGCTCAAGAGTTCTTATCGGGTTCAAGGCTTCAGCCAGTTTAAGCTTCGGGTTTGTTTTATGGGAGTTAACCAGTTTAAGTGCAGGGTTCATATGATCATTCTGCCAGTTTAATGTGATCCATGTGCTTTTCATTTGCAACCCCACTAACGGTGGGACTTCATTTCATTTTAGCTAAATACATTCAGGTATTAACATTTCTTTCTTTTGTTTTATAAATACAACCTCAGTTCTTTAATGTATCAGTTGAAACTTTGCCGAGCCATGTTTTCCATGTAAGCGATGTCTGTTGAGTATCTCATTAATGCACCTCATCACCTCGTGTATACATATGTATATCAAAACCCCCTTACAGTCGAGACCATGTAAGTGAAGGACACATATTTCAGAACTAACAAGGAATGTAGATATGTTCAGCACGTAAAAAAGTTATCTAGGATTACTTGTATATTAAAATAAACTTCAGATATGAACAGTTACATTTGTTAATACATGAAATTCATATATGGATCCTTATAACCTAATTTTATCTAGGTGATTTTAAAAGAACCTGCTTGTACTCTCTTTGTTCCATTTGCTTCTAATTTACATAAACTTGGTCCACTTTTGCGTTATGCCAAAGAAGTTAGCATATGTGAATAAGTACTAGTGTACCCTGTTCGTAATGCTCACCTGTAATGTTTACACTATTGTTTTTGATCAACTATACAACGTATCATTTTATGTATGGTTTTGTTGTACCATGGGTTATCCAAGGAGCCGTTAGTGTAGACATTGGTGCAAACTCTTCTGCTGAATGTGCCGAAGACGATGAGGGTGCAGGTTATCCTTTTCATCTTTAATGAAAATACAAAAATGAAAATACAAAAGAGGGAAGAGAGTAAATACTTGAAGATAGGGCCATTTATGTTAGTTAGCATACCAAAGAGATCAGGTCCATGCTTTGCCATCAAAGGAAGGTGACCAAGAAGAAAGGTAGCCGGAGGTCTTGGAACTATAATCAACTTTCTTTACATAGTCTTCCTGAAAGAGTATCAAAGGTCCCAATTCTATTATATTTTTATATCAAGTGATTATCCCTAGTAGTTACATAAGAATTCTATGAAATATGCAAAACATGTACTCATTTTATGTAGATACGTAGATTTGCATATACACAGATTTGCGTATACGCAGATCGCGTAAGATCATATACGCAGATTTGCATATTTATGTAGATACTTATATGGTAGTTACATAAGAATTCCTTTCTCATTGTGCTAACATATAAAACCAAATTAGTTCAGATATATCAGCATGATTCAAATATATTTAAGATATGGATTTGTTTTTCTATAAAAAACAGTATGTAACTAGTGTGTTTTACATTTATGACAAAGGAATGTCCAGTATGGAAAGCTTATGAGGCCTGATCCAAAGAAACAATTTCAGAAGAATTAGTGGTGGGTGCTTGATCAAGTAAAACATGCACAGATGATGTGCTTGAGAAACTTGTACAAGAGGAGCATTAGATGAAAGCTCAAGAGCATGCGCACAAGAAACATATGCTTGAGCAGGAGTTAAAGGAGCTTAGGTGTTCAAACCATTAGACTACGGCGCAGTGGACAGAGAAGAAAAAAGCCCAAGATATAGGATGCGAGTGGAGGCTGCAATTAAATTAGCATTAAATGAAAGCTTTATTGCTTTGCATTTAAGGATGCAGTTGGTCGACTGAGACCTGACTTCTTTTTGCGTTGTTTTCCCAATGGAAAAGAGGTATATACTACATGGTTTTTTTTTTTGAAAAATAAAATAAAATCATAATGTGGTCTATTGCTAATACTGGGAACTGCCACAAAAGCTTATATATGTAATGTCTACTTGTGCTAGATAAATGGTATTGATATGTAACATGCTAGAATGAGAGCAAATGCGATAGGCAGATTGATACAAATTAAAAGTATATGTCTAATTAAAATTCTCATTGTTTACTAATTACTGTAGCAGTCTATTCTTCCTAATCTTTGAGAAATCGACAGAATAGTTGGGCATTGCGTCTTCACTTTTATGCTCCCATTCTCCAAACGCTGGCACTGACAACCACTCTTTTGGTTCATCCATTGTTTTAATTTTTGTTGAGTTTTGAAAAAGGGAAAGCTCATCCACTTGCATGCTTTGTTGCATGCTAAACTTTATTGGTAAATTCATTTTGAAGCATATGATTATATTTTGAATGCTGAATTTTATTCAAACTAGTGTTTAGAGAATTCTCCTAATCTTCATTTTTGGTCGTGCATGCCATCACTTTAATTCCATTGCTTGAGTGGAGTTTATACACATGCAATTGAGGATTTTGGTTCAATGCTTTGCTTTGTTTGCACAATGGTTAGCTTACGCGTTAGCTTACTCCCTTCATCTACAAGGTTTCAAGCATGTATAAGTTTCTGCAGTTCTTATATAAATTTCTTTTATGTGCTTATAAATGATGAACATATGGTCAACTATTCTGATTTTAAATTATTTATAAATTTATATAATCATATGTTCTTATTAATAAATTTCTGCAGTTCTTATTAATAAATTTATATAACTTTCAAACGTCTGATCTAGGCCTAAGAATTGCCTGAGAACATTTTCAGACGTCTAAAATAAATTTCAGATGTCTGGAATAAATTTTAGTCTTCTGAAATGGTCTCAGGGCGTTGGACGAAATCCATTTCAGACGTCTGAAATCTATTTTCAGACGTCTGACCACCAAGTCAGACATCTGAAAATATGTTCAGACGTCTGAAATTTGCTGCTGTTTCTAGTTTTACTTCTATCAACTAGTTGGTTGTATACGATGTCAACATATTACTTGATTTTCTTGTGCAGCTTGGGGCCCTATTGTTAATGAGACATTCCTTGAGCCTTTCTAATGGCGACGATGATGACGATGCTTCTGCATATTTTTCTGTAAGTAATTATATTCATCACACTACTTGTTCATGGCATTCATGTAGAATTAACAAAGTACATAAAAATACAAAACATAACTAAACTTCTATAATAATAATAACAATAAGATTTATAATAGTAGTAAATTAATTAAGATTTATAAAAAACTTGAATAAACTAATAAAAACGAACTAAGTATTATAAAAATTAACTAAATATTAAAAAAATTTAACTAAGTTTACAAATTTTATAAAAATTAGAAAGTTTAGTTTATAAAAGTTAACTAAGTATATAAAAATATAAAATATCACCAAGTATTCTATCATAATAATAGTAATAATTAAAAATTAGCTAAGTATTATAAAAACTAACTAATTATTATAAAAATTTAATTAATTTAACTAATTTTATAAAAGTTAACTAACTATTATAAAAATTAACTAAATATTATAAAAAATAACTAAGTATTATAAAAATTAACTAAGTATTATAAAAATTAACTAAGTTTACTAATTTTATAAAAAATTAACTAAGTATTTTAAAAATTAACTAAGTATTATAAAATTAACTAAGTATTAAGTATTATAAAATTAACTAAGTATTATAAAATTAACTAGGTATTATAAAAAATTAACTAACTATTATAAAAAATTAATTAAGTCTACTAATTTTACAAAAATTAACCAACTATTATAAAACTTAACTAACTATTATAAAAATTAACTAAGTATTATAAAAATTAACTAAGTTTACAAATTTTATAAAAAATTAACTAAGTATTATAAAAATTAACTAAGTATTATAAAATTAACTAAGTATTAATTATTATAAAATTAACTAAGTATTATAAAAATTAACTAACTATTATAAAAAATCAATTAAGTTGACTAGTTTTATAAAAATTAACCAACTATTATAAAAATTAACTAAGTATTATAAAAATTAACTAAGTTTACTGATTTTATAAAAAATTAACTAAGTATTATAAAAATTACCTAAGTATTAACTAAGTATTATAAAATTAACTAAGCGTTATATATTATAAAATTAAATAAGTATTACGAAAATTAACTAACTATTATAAAAAATTAATTAAGTTTACTAATTTTAAAAAATTGACTAACTATTATAAAAATTAAGTAAGTATTATAAAAATTAACTAAGTTTACTAATTTTATAAAAAATTAACTAAGTATTATAAAATTTACCTAAGTATTAACTAAGTATTATAAAATTAACTAAGTATTAGGTATTATAAAATTAACTAAGTATTATAAAATTAACTAAGTTTTATTAAAATTAACTAACTATTATGAAAAATTAATTAAGTTTACTAATTTTAAAAAATTAACTAACTATTATAAAAATTAAATAAGTATTACAAAAATTAACTAAGTTTACTAATTTTATAAAAAATTAACTAACTATTATAAAAATTAACTAACTATTATAAAAATTATCTAAGTATTATAAAAATTATCAAAGTATTATAAAAATTATCTAAGTTTGCTAAATTTATAAAAAACTAGAAGTTTATTTTATAAAAGTTAACCAAGAATATTAAAATAAAAAATATTACCAAGTATACTATAATAATTATAGCAATAATTAAAATTAACTAAGCATTATAAAAATTAACTAACTATTATAAAATATTACCATGTATTCTATGTTTTTATCTTCAACTTTCTCCTTGTATTCTTTTTTCTTATTGTCGAGCATTGTTTTCTTGATAATGTTTAAGCATGACCAAATGTTAACATGAACACATGTGTATAGGTATTGGAGATGAACATCATTGTGCATTCGGCTATAATCTGAATATCGTTAGGTGCTTCTGAAGGTCCCTCAGCAAAAAGAATGTTTGTGGTATCTGATTACAGAGAAAACGGTAACTTTTCGATGTTCATTTTGTTGGTATTCGGCGCAAACTTGTTTTATGGAAAATTTGTTTTATTTGTAGATATCGTGACCTTGTTTGATGGATATTGTGTAAATTTAGTTTATGATGTTATTTTTTTATGGAAATTATGTAAAGTTTGTGTATTGATGATGTCTTTGTGTATGAATATTGTATTATATAATTAGTTGGTTGATATATATTTACAGGTTGTTGATATGTTTGTGCATGAATATTTTGATACTACAATATGTAAATGCTGTGGTAGATGCAAAAAACGTTGTGATATGTGGTAAAACGCTGTGATAGTAAAGAACATGTAAACTTCTAGAAACGTTGTGATAGTAAAGAACTTAAAAACTTCGAGAAATGCTGTGATATATGGCTAAACGATGTAGAAAAGGGAACATAACAACATTTATGAAACAATATAGAACATTGTGTAAACTAAGGACAACACCATTTGAGATGCTGTAATATGTCAATTTTCTACAGGATTTTTGAAAATGTCGTGATATATTCAGGACCTATAACAACGTGTTAGTAGATAGCGTTCATAAAAAAGTTGTTAAAGGCTATGGCAACATTTTTTTCAACGCTGTGAATAGGAATATTTGTTCTAGTGGTATTAAGGTTTAGGTTGGCTATCTATCCTACAAATACCCTTGTAATCTCATTGTAAACCTCATCCTTGAATTGAGAGTTTTCCTTTCTATACTCTGCTTGGATCCAAAAAATTTATGTCGTCTATTCAATTAGATTTGGTAGAGCACAGTTTTCTATTGCATTTATTTTCTCATTAGTGATTGACCATCTGATAAGATTCAACAGTAATCCTAATTTTTATTTTTGTTTGTTATTTCTATTCTACACTTTTATTTTCTACATTTATTTATTTTCTGCAATTTATTTTTCAAGTAGTTTTTGCTGTCTATGCAATTAGATTTGGTAGAGCACAAGTTGTCTTTGCAATTTCAATTTTCATTAGTGATTGACCATCTGATTAGATCCAACGGTAATCCTAATTTTATTATTTTAAATCAAATCCTCAAATTCGTCTAACTTGCCCACAAAATATATAAATAATAAAATTTAATTGTTCAACCTGTGTTCGACTTGCATACTACACACATGTATTGCAATAATTTATGACAAAATTTGCGCTTTTTTGGTTCCTAGAAAGCATCAAACAAGTTTTTGGTGTCGTGACCGGGCAAGTAAACACTGAATTTTATTATTTAATTAATTTTCGATTTGTGTTAGTTTTATTTTATTTTTTTCCTTTTATTTTATTTGTTCATAGAGAAAAATTCTTGGTTGGTTAGATTTAATGATGTAATTTTTCACATAAGAGGAAAAAAAAAGTGTTGCCAAATTTTCTTTGATTTTTTTTTTTTTTTTGTTCCCTTTCCTGTTTTCAGTAAATTTGCTCTCATTTCTTCTTGTACAAGGCTTCCAAAAAAAAAGCAAGGATTCCTTTTATTCACTTTTTCTATTCACGACCATATATCTTCATACCATCTACATAATCCCCCATCAAATATCATCCCATATCAACCCTAAACCATTTCTTAATCTGTAACAACCCGTAAAATGCGAGCCAGTTTGAAATTTTTATTTTGGCAACTTTAGTGAATTTTGAATATTTAATCTGAATTATTTTAAATAATATCGACGAGAAATTTATTTTGAATATAATTAGAACGTATATATTATATACGTCGTCGTTAGAATATATAATAATTATATATAATTATAAAAGGAATTGAAAATGGCGCGGTAGTTCGAAAATTCGATTTCTGATTTCAAATGAATATACAGAATTCAATATAAGTCAGAATTGAACGAAACAAGAAATATTTGAATCTGTATAATTATATCTTTGTAACGAAGTTAACAAACTGAGATTTCATTTTAGAAATGATAAGATATGTCCAGTTTAAAATTAGAAATAGTCGCTGTGGAATTTATATATATTTTTATATATATAAGGCCCTTAAAAATAGCAATTTTGCAAACGACCTCAGATTTCGACGAAACCAGTTTTGTTGGGTCCGTGATGTCAAGTTATGGCTAGGTTTCAAATTTCATAATTTTTCGAATCAATATGTGAGCGTGGCAAAGGAAAACGCGTTTGACCAGTTTCAGTTGATTTTAATCGACTGGAAATTGGCCATTTTTCCAACAATCTCAGAATTCGACGAAACTAGTTTTGTTAGGACCGTATCGTCAATACGAAGCTAGAAAATATTTTCGGGAATTTTTCTAGTTAGTGTGTGGCCCCGGTAAATTGAAATGTGCGTTTAAATTGAATATATAAAGATTTATATTTTAAATTTAACGGAAACTGGTCGTAACGTCCGAGTTGGCTTACGCAGCATATCCCATTGTGTTCGGAATAGGGGTATTGCGCTAGGGACGGCAGTCGTTGGGTGAAACTCCGAGTTAGAAGGAAAAGTCAACAATTAGGGTTTGGGAAAAAAAATTAAATATAAAATAAAATAATAAAATATAAAAATATAAACATTTACACTAAAGCCCCCCCCCCCCGTCTTTACTTTTCCCCAATCAGAAAAACCCGATCCCCAATTTAAAAATGGCCACCTGCGATCCGTCGCACCACCGTGGTTGGTCAACAAGCCTCCCCGAGCATCTCCCCCTCGCAACCCTTCTCCTTCGTCGATCCTTCTCTTCCCTCCAACACCCCACCTTGAACTGACCAAGCCGCCGCTCCCTATCACCACCCCCGCTCCGTCTAGGCGCGCCACGCATGAAGACCGCGCCCCTCTGCATCGCGAGGCCCTCCACCAGACCGCGCTCACACCAAATCGAGACGCCCATCTCCACAGACCCGAAGAGAACCACCGCCACCCCTGATGGCGCCAATGACCTGCCGTGACCCCTCCCCCCCCGTAAGTATTTTATTGTTTTTTTTTTTTTATTTATTTATTTTAATTCGTTAAAAAAAAACTGAATTGTTTTATTTAAAAAAAAAAAAAAGGTAAGTTCTGATTTTTAAAACGATAAAAAAACTGATTTTTGTTTATTAGAATATAAAACTGATTTTGTTTATTAGAATATAAAACTGATTTTTGATTTAAGAATATAAGAATGATTTTGATTTAAAAATATAAAACTGATTTTGTTTTAATAGTAAAAACAGGTTTTAAAGGAAGTATAAAAACTGATTTTTGGAAATTTTAAACTTTAAATAGAAAATGGTTTGATCTTTAAAGTAGAAAAGACGGATTTTTATTAAGCAGAAAGTTTTAATTTTTATTTCATATAAAGATGCGATTTTTAAAATAGAAAAAAGATGTGATTTTTACAATAGAAAAGAGGCGATTTTTACAATAGAAAAGATTCGATTTTTAAATGGAATAGATTCTATTTTTATAAAAAGGAAAGGAATGATTTTTACCATTAAGTAACGTATATAAAAATTCGATTTTTATATATTGAATAGCGAACTAAAAATTCGATTTTTATATATTGAACTTTGAACTAAAAATTCGATTTTTATATATTGAACTTCGAACTAAAAATTCGATTTTTATATATTGAACTTCGAACTAAAAGTTCGATTTTTATATATTGAACTTTGAACTAAAAATTCGATTTTTATAAATTGAATAGCGAAGTAAAAATGTGATTTTTACGTATGTAGTGAAAGCAGCAACGAAGGTGACAAAAAGGCGAAACGACGAAGACTTCTGCAAAAGAAGTGCCGTGGAGCTAGGATAGCTATATGTGAGAATTCCTCACCTTTCAATTTATTTTTCTAGTTATATATATACTAGGATGCAGACGGTGCTTAGTAGCACCCGACACCCGTCCACAGACCATGGACTTGTTTGTTTGACTGTTTGGTGATTGATTGTGATATTGGTTTGAATGTGGTTTGTGGTGTGAAAAATCGAATCGATAAATTGGTTAGGATTAGACGTGCGCCGTTATAAGGCGAAGGAGTAAGGCTAGGTTAGACCCTTACTCCAAAGTTTGTGGTTTGCATAACGAATTGATTTGATTGATGTGTGAATGGCGTGGGCCTTCACTAGACCGGGGATAAGGCTAGGCCTTGTCCCGTTTCTAGTATCGTGCCGTTATGCCGCCGAAATTTTCTAAAATAAGTTAGAAAAATAAAAATAGCATTTTATTTAACGAATGAACTGAATATAAATTCATATGTTAAAATAAAATGTGTTATCGTTAAAAATATAATTTTTAACGTGAATGTGAATAAATAAATATTCATTTACAAACCAGACGGTTTGTTTATGTACACCTATTTGAATGACGTTGATTGGGTCGATAAATTTTACACATCGCCTAACTGCACAAATAAAATATGTGTTTGATTGTTTGAAACCCCACACGGGTGTTAGGATGAAATTTGAAGTTCACTCATCCTGATTTATTAAATATGTCGATCGATTGATTGACAAGCTGCTATAAGCGTTAAATGTCTATATTTGATGCTTATACAGTGTAGTGCACTTTGGTTGATGGTTGATTATTCATCGTTGTTGATATATACATGTGTTGTAGAAAATCCATATAATTAACATTATATGGTAATTGATTGGGCCTCATTCCAGTTTCGAGAAAAAAAGAAATATTTGAAATAGAAATATTTGAAATAGAAATATTTGAAATAGAAATATTTGAAATAGAAATATTTGAAATAGAATATTTGAAAATAGAAATATGTGAAGCCGTGAGGATTAGATTGACGCCATTTTGACGTGAACGATATTTATATCGATTTTATTCATTTTAAAATGAATATTGAAACGTGATTTCGAAATCGAATATTTTGAAATGAATTGAATTGAAAACGATTTCGAAATGAATTGAATTGAAAACGATTTCGAAATGAATTGAATTGAAAACGATTTCGAAATGAATTGAATTGAAAACGATTTCGAAATGAATTGAATTGAAAACGATTTCGAAATGAATTGAATTGAAAACGATTTCGAAATGAATTGAATTGAAAACGATTTCGAAATGAATTGAATTGAAAACGATTTCGAAATGAATTGAATTGAAAACGATTTCGAAATGAATTGAATTGAAAACGATTTCGAAATGAATTGAATTGAAAACGAATTCGAATTGAATTGAAAGCGAATTGAAATGAATTCAAATTGAATTGAAATTTGAATTGAATAGAAATGAATTTTGAAACGAATTTATAAAGAAGAATTCAATTTTGATTTGAATTGAAAAGGAAGTTGAAATTGCTTTTGAAACGAATTTAAAACCATTTATATAATTCGTTTTAAATAGTAATCGACGAAATATATATTATATATATAATATAATGGCCTGAATAGAACGCGCCGCGCTGCGGCAGTTCGCGAATTTCGACCATTTGTTTCAAACGGACATTACGGGAGATCCGACCGTCGGATTCTCCTAAAACCGGAACCGTTGGGTTCGTATCGAAAAGAGCTTTCTAATGAATGTTAGAAATTTGAAATCTAACGGTTGGATTTGGAGATACGTCCAAATCAAATTCGAAAAAGGTCGCTGTAAGTGCAGTTCGATGGCCGTTAATGGAAATCGACCGTACGGGCCTTGATAAAATTATTAAAAATAGTAATAATTTGTGTAAAATCATAAGAAATGATTTGTGAAAGTTTGGGATGAAAAACTCCATATTTGAAAAGATAAAAATAGATTTTTATCGAAATGAACTAGTTTTGAACTAGAATTATAATTCTATTTATTTTTAAATAAATAAATTGAATTTGAAATGGTTTTGAAAATAACCAAAATTTCCAATGATTGCATTGGAGTGGATTTGAATCGAAATTGTCTTCGGAATATTTCGATGTTGGAATTCGTGATATTACAGGTGTTGTTATGGAAATTTGAAAGATATATATGTATATCGTTATTTCCAATACGACATTTGTTAATCGTAGAATTTGATATTGAATATAGGCCGATATAGTTTCTATTCAGAGCCTTGTATTGAATATCGAATGTGATTTGGGTTTGTCGTGAATGGTGTCTTCACTAACACTGTTCTTGAACCCAGTTGAGAAAAGATTAAATCTTTTTATTTAGATTTAATGAAGTGTACCAATTAAATGATATTTAATTGGAATTGAATTGGTATTGATTTTTGGGTTTATCGTGAACAGTGTTTTAAATAACACTTGTTCTTTAACCCGATAATTAATCGAATGTGATTTGGGTTTGTCGTGAATGGTGTCTTCACTAACACTGTTCTTGAACCCAGTTGAGAAAAGATTAAATCTTTTTATTTAGATTTAATGAAGTGTACCAATTAAATGATATTTAATTGGAATTGAATTGATATTGATTTTTGGGTTTATCGTGAACAGTGTTTTAAATAACACTTGTTCTTTAACCCGATAATTAATCGAATGTGATTTGGGTTTGTCGTGAATGGTGTCTTCACTAACACTGTTCTTGAACCCAGTTGAGAAAAGATTAAATCTTTTTATTTAGATTTAATGAAGTGTACCAATTAAATGATATTTAATTGGAATTGAATTGGTATTGATTTTTGGGTTTATCGTGAATAGTGTTTTAAATAACACTTGTTCTTTAACCCGATAATTAATGGAATGTGATTTTGGGTTTATCGTGAATCGTGTTTTTAAATGACACTGATTCTTTAACCCAGATAATGATTAAAACTAAGTGGAGTTTTAATGAATCTTTAATTAGATTGAAAGGATCGAGAATGGAGTATCACCAGTTTTGCTCCAGGCGATAGTTAAATCTTTAATTAGATTTGAACGTGAAATTTAGAAACTAACTGTCGGTTAGCCAAGCAGAATGGTTTTCTGGATATTGATCTGATGTTGGTTTCGGCCTTCGGGGTTAATATTTGGGGAATTATTCTCTTGATTAATTTACGGTTAGTGACTAATGAACTGGAATGAGGCGTATGTTGTGTTTGTGTAACACTTACTTAAAATATACGCGAGTTATTCGGAAAGACCGGGTTTATCCCATTCTGAATAACTGATACGACGATAAGTCGAAGATGAAGACGATGGTCGAAGACCGGAAGTCTTCACGTCGTTTGGGTGATAACTGATGATCTTGATTGGGCTGTACACCCAAGAAGATGGAAACAGTTAGTGATCGTCCAGACGTACTTGGAGATCGATGGATATGCGGGGTACTAGGTGCCTCCGGTTTCGTTCAGACCCAGAACGGACTTGTAAATGGACTGTGTGTCTGACATCGGATTTCATTCTGTGTGACTGATATCGGTTGCATAGGATGGTTTGCCTGTGTGGCATGCTAAGATGCAAATGATCAAGGCTTCTGTTGAAAAGCAAAGTCTTGTGGTGATGATCAAAGCACGGCCTTTGTGGCGTAGCTTTGTGTAACGTTTACCTCGCGTGTTTCACACCAGGTATGAACCAAAAACGGGAGACGGACCTCAGGGAGGACTTGCGTTTCTTTCTAGCTAGAAGTGGCGTCAGTGGTTTTACACGCCCTGACGAGTTTGACTTATGTGGTTGTTGCTGTTGCGAGGCGCCTCGGTTATATCGGTTTCGGCCGAATGCATTCTGGTCGGCTGACGGACCAGACTTACACCCCATAGGGTGGGGAGACGTATTGTTCAGGCATAATAATCCACTCCGTGTGGACCGGCCCTGACGATCCAAGGCTTGCCTGCGCGCTTGCCTGAGACATGGGCTAGATTGTCTCGAATCGGTTGAGGACTATCTTTTGCCTCGGTTCATAGATGGAAACCCAATTTCCAAATACGAGACTTTGCGGTTTTGATTGTATATCCTATATATGGCGACATAGTGGGATGGGGCGCTCATGCCGCCTATGATTGATACTTATGATTTGAAGTGTTTTATATACTATGCACTTATAATAGTATCAAATGATTTGTTTTAAACGTATCAAGCATTCTTTGGCTGTTATAAGGGAAAACCCTATCCTCGACTGCGTTGCATTGTGTGATGGGACCTGGGTCTTATAACAGCTTCATTTTTCTTTATTTAGCATTGCGCTGTTGGTTTTATGCACTGGTATTCTTGGGAGGAAACCCGTTCCGTGTTATACGGCGTGGTCCCTTGATTTACCTAATGATTTGAAATAAAGATTAATAACTGTTTTAGTTCTCACACCAGTCACATGACTGACCTGGAGTTTATTGTTTTAACCTAAACTCTGGGTGCCCCTATTTTCGACACGGGCAGCTAGTAGTTTTGGTTTTGCAGATTTATATTCACAGGATCCTGGTTTACAGCTGGAACGATATCCGGAAAGCTTTGTATCCGTATATCTCATTCTAGTTGTGTATTGTATTATTTTCCGCTGCTATGTATTTAAATGTAATTTAAATCTCTGATATTTCTGTGTAATATTCATTTATACTCTGTATATTCTTGTAATCTGATGCATTGTTGTAATATACAATGAAATGTTCTTTTGTATGCGTTCTGTTGTGGCTTGTTCTCGAACTATCCGACGCTTTCCTTTACGGGGAGGTTGCGGCTCTTCACAGTTGGTATCAGAGCTTTGGTTTACAAAGCTCAGAGAACAAGGCACATTAGAACCATACGAAAGAATTCATCAGATATTGGATTAGCAATATCCAATGGAATGACTCGTTAGAGATAGGATCAGTAGTATCCTAGAACGGGTGTGAAGAGTATATTTTTCAAATGAAAACATTTTGTTTTGAAAATTTAAATCAACTATTCGTATTTGATTATTTGTTTATATTGATTTTGGGCAATTCAGTATATAAAGAATTTGCATATACGCCTTGCAAACGTATATTCAAAGTTTTAATATACTGGATAGATATGGAATCACATTCTAGTCGCCCGGAGATGGTACTGATGATTGTCATGACATCATCCGTATTTATATTCGTGTTTCGAATGTGTGATTTTCTATATATTTCCATTAGGCTGGTGTGAGAACCCAAAACTTATATAGTTAGAATTCATTGTTGTGATTTGGCATCAAAACATGATTTTTTGTATATGTATCAAAATTATGAATTTGAAACTCTAATTCACTAATTGATTGATGTTTGTATTGTTTGATAATTTTGAATCATTATGCCTAATTGAATCAAATATTGAATTGTATTGAAATTTGGTCGCATTTGCTTGCATATACATATACTTACATTGAACAGGTCATAGCAAGGAGGCTAGAGACAGAGAATAAAATTTGTTTGCCCGACAAATAGGTACATGTTTATTACATAATTTACTGTTTTGTTTGGGTGATGATGATTTTATGAGCCTATTGGCTAGCCGCTTGGCTTTTTCTTTTTCTTTTTGAGATCTGAAGGACCGGGAACGCTATTTGCAATTTCCCGATGCTCCCGGTGCAGGGGAGGTTATGGCGAAATTTTTCGAAAATTTAGGGTGTTAGCCAAATTTTTGAAATTTTGAAAATTCTCAGAAACTGAAAAGTTGGAGAATGGAAGCCAAATCGAACGTAGTGTTGATTAATCAAACCACTTTCGACTTTGTTCCTTTTCGGGGACGAAAAGTTTTAAGTGGGGGAGATTGTAACAACCCGTAAAATGCGAGCCAGTTTGAAATTTTTATTTTGGCAACTTTAGTGAATTTTGAATATTTAATCTGAATTATTTTAAATAATATCGACGAGAAATTTATTTTGAATATAATTAGAACGTATATATTATATACGTCGTCGTTAGAATATATAATAATTATATATAATTATAAAAGGAATTGAAAATGGCGCGGTAGTTCGAAAATTCGATTTCTGATTTCAAATGAATATACAGAATTCAATATAAGTCAGAATTGAACGAAACAAGAAATATTTGAATCTGTATAATTATATCTTTGTAACGAAGTTAACAAACTGAGATTTCATTTTAGAAATGATAAGATATGTCCAGTTTAAAATTAGAAATAGTCGCTGTGGAATTTATATATATTTTTATATATATAAGGCCCTTAAAAATAGCAATTTTGCAAACGACCTCAGATTTCGACGAAACCAGTTTTGTTGGGTCCGTGATGTCAAGTTATGGCTAGGTTTCAAATTTCATAATTTTTCGAATCAATATGTGAGCGTGGCAAAGGAAAACGCGTTTGACCAGTTTCAGTTGATTTTAATCGACTGGAAATTGGCCATTTTTCCAACAATCTCAGAATTCGACGAAACTAGTTTTGTTAGGACCGTATCGTCAATACGAAGCTAGAAAATATTTTCGGGAATTTTTCTAGTTAGTGTGTGGCCCCGGTAAATTGAAATGTGCGTTTAAATTGAATATATAAAGATTTATATTTTAAATTTAACGGAAACTGGTCGTAACGTCCGAGTTGGCTTACGCAGCATATCCCATTGTGTTCGGAATAGGGGTATTGCGCTAGGGACGGCAGTCGTTGGGTGAAACTCCGAGTTAGAAGGAAAAGTCAACAATTAGGGTTTGGGAAAAAAAATTAAATATAAAATAAAATAATAAAATATAAAAATATAAACATTTACACTAAAGCCCCCCCCCCCCCGTCTTTACTTTTCCCCAATCAGAAAAACCCGATCCCCAATTTAAAAATGGCCACCTGCGATCCGTCGCACCACCGTGGTTGGTCAACAAGCCTCCCCGAGCATCTCCCCCTCGCAACCCTTCTCCTTCGTCGATCCTTCTCTTCCCTCCAACACCCCACCTTGAACTGACCAAGCCGCCGCTCCCTATCACCACCCCCGCTCCGTCTAGGCGCGCCACGCATGAAGACCGCGCCCCTCTGCATCGCGAGGCCCTCCACCAGACCGCGCTCACACCAAATCGAGACGCCCATCTCCACAGACCCGAAGAGAACCACCGCCACCCCTGATGGCGCCAATGACCTGCCGTGACCCCTCCCCCCCCGTAAGTATTTTATTGTTTTTTTTTTTTTATTTATTTATTTTAATTCGTTAAAAAAAAACTGAATTGTTTTATTTAAAAAAAAAAAAAAGGTAAGTTCTGATTTTTAAAACGATAAAAAAACTGATTTTTGTTTATTAGAATATAAAACTGATTTTGTTTATTAGAATATAAAACTGATTTTTGATTTAAGAATATAAGAATGATTTTGATTTAAAAATATAAAACTGATTTTGTTTTAATAGTAAAAACAGGTTTTAAAGGAAGTATAAAAACTGATTTTTGGAAATTTTAAACTTTAAATAGAAAATGGTTTGATCTTTAAAGTAGAAAAGACGGATTTTTATTAAGCAGAAAGTTTTAATTTTTATTTCATATAAAGATGCGATTTTTAAAATAGAAAAAAGATGTGATTTTTACAATAGAAAAGAGGCGATTTTTACAATAGAAAAGATTCGATTTTTAAATGGAATAGATTCTATTTTTATAAAAAGGAAAGGAATGATTTTTACCATTAAGTAACGTATATAAAAATTCGATTTTTATATATTGAATAGCGAACTAAAAATTCGATTTTTATATATTGAACTTTGAACTAAAAATTCGATTTTTATATATTGAACTTCGAACTAAAAATTCGATTTTTATATATTGAACTTCGAACTAAAAGTTCGATTTTTATATATTGAACTTTGAACTAAAAATTCGATTTTTATAAATTGAATAGCGAAGTAAAAATGTGATTTTTACGTATGTAGTGAAAGCAGCAACGAAGGTGACAAAAAGGCGAAACGACGAAGACTTCTGCAAAAGAAGTGCCGTGGAGCTAGGATAGCTATATGTGAGAATTCCTCACCTTTCAATTTATTTTTCTAGTTATATATATACTAGGATGCAGACGGTGCTTAGTAGCACCCGACACCCGTCCACAGACCATGGACTTGTTTGTTTGACTGTTTGGTGATTGATTGTGATATTGGTTTGAATGTGGTTTGTGGTGTGAAAAATCGAATCGATAAATTGGTTAGGATTAGACGTGCGCCGTTATAAGGCGAAGGAGTAAGGCTAGGTTAGACCCTTACTCCAAAGTTTGTGGTTTGCATAACGAATTGATTTGATTGATGTGTGAATGGCGTGGGCCTTCACTAGACCGGGGATAAGGCTAGGCCTTGTCCCGTTTCTAGTATCGTGCCGTTATGCCGCCGAAATTTTCTAAAATAAGTTAGAAAAATAAAAATAGCATTTTATTTAACGAATGAACTGAATATAAATTCATATGTTAAAATAAAATGTGTTATCGTTAAAAATATAATTTTTAACGTGAATGTGAATAAATAAATATTCATTTACAAACCAGACGGTTTGTTTATGTACACCTATTTGAATGACGTTGATTGGGTCGATAAATTTTACACATCGCCTAACTGCACAAATAAAATATGTGTTTGATTGTTTGAAACCCCACACGGGTGTTAGGATGAAATTTGAAGTTCACTCATCCTGATTTATTAAATATGTCGATCGATTGATTGACAAGCTGCTATAAGCGTTAAATGTCTATATTTGATGCTTATACAGTGTAGTGCACTTTGGTTGATGGTTGATTATTCATCGTTGTTGATATATACATGTGTTGTAGAAAATCCATATAATTAACATTATATGGTAATTGATTGGGCCTCATTCCAGTTTCGAGAAAAAAAGAAATATTTGAAATAGAAATATTTGAAATAGAAATATTTGAAATAGAAATATTTGAAATAGAAATATTTGAAATAGAATATTTGAAAATAGAAATATGTGAAGCCGTGAGGATTAGATTGACGCCATTTTGACGTGAACGATATTTATATCGATTTTATTCATTTTAAAATGAATATTGAAACGTGATTTCGAAATCGAATATTTTGAAATGAATTGAATTGAAAACGATTTCGAAATGAATTGAATTGAAAACGATTTCGAAATGAATTGAATTGAAAACGATTTCGAAATGAATTGAATTGAAAACGATTTCGAAATGAATTGAATTGAAAACGATTTCGAAATGAATTGAATTGAAAACGATTTCGAAATGAATTGAATTGAAAACGATTTCGAAATGAATTGAATTGAAAACGATTTCGAAATGAATTGAATTGAAAACGATTTCGAAATGAATTGAATTGAAAACGATTTCGAAATGAATTGAATTGAAAACGAATTCGAATTGAATTGAAAGCGAATTGAAATGAATTCAAATTGAATTGAAATTTGAATTGAATAGAAATGAATTTTGAAACGAATTTATAAAGAAGAATTCAATTTTGATTTGAATTGAAAAGGAAGTTGAAATTGCTTTTGAAACGAATTTAAAACCATTTATATAATTCGTTTTAAATAGTAATCGACGAAATATATATTATATATATAATATAATGGCCTGAATAGAACGCGCCGCGCTGCGGCAGTTCGCGAATTTCGACCATTTGTTTCAAACGGACATTACGGGAGATCCGACCGTCGGATTCTCCTAAAACCGGAACCGTTGGGTTCGTATCGAAAAGAGCTTTCTAATGAATGTTAGAAATTTGAAATCTAACGGTTGGATTTGGAGATACGTCCAAATCAAATTCGAAAAAGGTCGCTGTAAGTGCAGTTCGATGGCCGTTAATGGAAATCGACCGTACGGGCCTTGATAAAATTATTAAAAATAGTAATAATTTGTGTAAAATCATAAGAAATGATTTGTGAAAGTTTGGGATGAAAAACTCCATATTTGAAAAGATAAAAATAGATTTTTATCGAAATGAACTAGTTTTGAACTAGAATTATAATTCTATTTATTTTTAAATAAATAAATTGAATTTGAAATGGTTTTGAAAATAACCAAAATTTCCAATGATTGCATTGGAGTGGATTTGAATCGAAATTGTCTTCGGAATATTTCGATGTTGGAATTCGTGATATTACAGGTGTTGTTATGGAAATTTGAAAGATATATATGTATATCGTTATTTCCAATACGACATTTGTTAATCGTAGAATTTGATATTGAATATAGGCCGATATAGTTTCTATTCAGAGCCTTGTATTGAATATCGAATGTGATTTGGGTTTGTCGTGAATGGTGTCTTCACTAACACTGTTCTTGAACCCAGTTGAGAAAAGATTAAATCTTTTTATTTAGATTTAATGAAGTGTACCAATTAAATGATATTTAATTGGAATTGAATTGGTATTGATTTTTGGGTTTATCGTGAACAGTGTTTTAAATAACACTTGTTCTTTAACCCGATAATTAATCGAATGTGATTTGGGTTTGTCGTGAATGGTGTCTTCACTAACACTGTTCTTGAACCCAGTTGAGAAAAGATTAAATCTTTTTATTTAGATTTAATGAAGTGTACCAATTAAATGATATTTAATTGGAATTGAATTGATATTGATTTTTGGGTTTATCGTGAACAGTGTTTTAAATAACACTTGTTCTTTAACCCGATAATTAATCGAATGTGATTTGGGTTTGTCGTGAATGGTGTCTTCACTAACACTGTTCTTGAACCCAGTTGAGAAAAGATTAAATCTTTTTATTTAGATTTAATGAAGTGTACCAATTAAATGATATTTAATTGGAATTGAATTGGTATTGATTTTTGGGTTTATCGTGAATAGTGTTTTAAATAACACTTGTTCTTTAACCCGATAATTAATGGAATGTGATTTTGGGTTTATCGTGAATCGTGTTTTTAAATGACACTGATTCTTTAACCCAGATAATGATTAAAACTAAGTGGAGTTTTAATGAATCTTTAATTAGATTGAAAGGATCGAGAATGGAGTATCACCAGTTTTGCTCCAGGCGATAGTTAAATCTTTAATTAGATTTGAACGTGAAATTTAGAAACTAACTGTCGGTTAGCCAAGCAGAATGGTTTTCTGGATATTGATCTGATGTTGGTTTCGGCCTTCGGGGTTAATATTTGGGGAATTATTCTCTTGATTAATTTACGGTTAGTGACTAATGAACTGGAATGAGGCGTATGTTGTGTTTGTGTAACACTTACTTAAAATATACGCGAGTTATTCGGAAAGACCGGGTTTATCCCATTCTGAATAACTGATACGACGATAAGTCGAAGATGAAGACGATGGTCGAAGACCGGAAGTCTTCACGTCGTTTGGGTGATAACTGATGATCTTGATTGGGCTGTACACCCAAGAAGATGGAAACAGTTAGTGATCGTCCAGACGTACTTGGAGATCGATGGATATGCGGGGTACTAGGTGCCTCCGGTTTCGTTCAGACCCAGAACGGACTTGTAAATGGACTGTGTGTCTGACATCGGATTTCATTCTGTGTGACTGATATCGGTTGCATAGGATGGTTTGCCTGTGTGGCATGCTAAGATGCAAATGATCAAGGCTTCTGTTGAAAAGCAAAGTCTTGTGGTGATGATCAAAGCACGGCCTTTGTGGCGTAGCTTTGTGTAACGTTTACCTCGCGTGTTTCACACCAGGTATGAACCAAAAACGGGAGACGGACCTCAGGGAGGACTTGCGTTTCTTTCTAGCTAGAAGTGGCGTCAGTGGTTTTACACGCCCTGACGAGTTTGACTTATGTGGTTGTTGCTGTTGCGAGGCGCCTCGGTTATATCGGTTTCGGCCGAATGCATTCTGGTCGGCTGACGGACCAGACTTACACCCCATAGGGTGGGGAGACGTATTGTTCAGGCATAATAATCCACTCCGTGTGGACCGGCCCTGACGATCCAAGGCTTGCCTGCGCGCTTGCCTGAGACATGGGCTAGATTGTCTCGAATCGGTTGAGGACTATCTTTTGCCTCGGTTCATAGATGGAAACCCAATTTCCAAATACGAGACTTTGCGGTTTTGATTGTATATCCTATATATGGCGACATAGTGGGATGGGGCGCTCATGCCGCCTATGATTGATACTTATGATTTGAAGTGTTTTATATACTATGCACTTATAATAGTATCAAATGATTTGTTTTAAACGTATCAAGCATTCTTTGGCTGTTATAAGGGAAAACCCTATCCTCGACTGCGTTGCATTGTGTGATGGGACCTGGGTCTTATAACAGCTTCATTTTTCTTTATTTAGCATTGCGCTGTTGGTTTTATGCACTGGTATTCTTGGGAGGAAACCCGTTCCGTGTTATACGGCGTGGTCCCTTGATTTACCTAATGATTTGAAATAAAGATTAATAACTGTTTTAGTTCTCACACCAGTCACATGACTGACCTGGAGTTTATTGTTTTAACCTAAACTCTGGGTGCCCCTATTTTCGACACGGGCAGCTAGTAGTTTTGGTTTTGCAGATTTATATTCACAGGATCCTGGTTTACAGCTGGAACGATATCCGGAAAGCTTTGTATCCGTATATCTCATTCTAGTTGTGTATTGTATTATTTTCCGCTGCTATGTATTTAAATGTAATTTAAATCTCTGATATTTCTGTGTAATATTCATTTATACTCTGTATATTCTTGTAATCTGATGCATTGTTGTAATATACAATGAAATGTTCTTTTGTATGCGTTCTGTTGTGGCTTGTTCTCGAACTATCCGACGCTTTCCTTAACGGGGAGGTTGCGGGTTTCCACATAATCCACGCCCAAACAAACCTCCCCATCTCCTTCGAACTCAAACTCTCCTCTGCAAACGATCATCAACCAAAAACCATCTTCAAATACATAACATACACTTTTTAAAAAAATTCACAATTTCGAGTTCCAAACATCACCATATACAGTGACAAAGCCGCAAAGAATACCTCCATATACAATTCGAATTTGAAACAAGTCTTCAAGACTTCACCATTAACCATTTCAAGACCCACATCCACTTCACCTTGTTCTGCCAAAACTCCTCTTCCGGCTTCTGATCAGTTTGCTCCTCATCATCACTCCATCACCAACCATAACCACCTAACACCAACTCCCCAACAACCAGTTCCACCACAACAATTAGATCAACCCACCATCATACCATCTGGTTCAAAATCCATTAACTACCACCGTACCGATTTAATCATCATCCCCTGTCACAACCCACGCTTTGTTCACTTTCCAAAACTATCACAGATAAAGACGAGTCACTAATACTTCCCCATCTACCAATTCACAAAAAAACACGCAAAACCATTTATACCACTATCCTCGAAACCCACAAATTTCACAACCCTGATCATCTAAATAAATAGTCTGAACCATCCACCAACAATCTCCTACACCATAAGATTCCAATTCATGCTGCACCCAATTTGAAAACCATTAAACCCAAAGCCCAAAACCAGAACTGAAGCAAACCCAAATTCAGAGCATTTTCAATACCATCCTACCTCATCCATGTACACAATTCATTATCACCCAACATCCAGATCCGATCAATTCAACAGTCTGTATTCCCATCAGACCCGAAACCATTCAGCCCAAATCACCTTTAAATTTTTTTGTAACAAACCCTAGAAACCGTTTTGGATAACCAAATGAAACTCTTCAAATCCAAAATCATGAAACCAGTACTTGATTCGAAGAACCACCTCAAACCCGATTTGAACACGAATTTGATTTGAATTCCAAGGTTCTGATTGTGTTGTATTGTATTTCTTTTTTAAAAAAAGGGACGTGGGTAAGTGGGTTCGCGATTCAATTGTTTTGGTTTTCTGGAGTTTAATGGGGGTGCGTTTATTTTTGGAAGAATAAGGGACATACGATTTGGTATTTTCCTGGGTGAGAACAAGTTTTATTTATCAATAGCCGGCATGAGCGGCTTTGACCAATGAGTGCTCATTGATCTACTGAGTGCGTGCTTATAATTAAGGAGATTTCCTTTTGGCCTGAGTTTTCGTACCCTGTACATATGGCAGGTTTTGATCTTGAGAATAAATATTTGTCCATATTTGTTTCCTTCTGATTATTGAGTTCATCGGGTTTGTTAAGAATATATGTTTCCTTTTGGGTTCTGTTGAATCAAGTTTTGTCTCATTTTTTTTTTGAATTTAGTTTTTTATTTAATTATTTTTCTGTCTGTGTTTGATATTTCTTATTTTATATTTCTTTTAGGGTTGTCTTTTTGTTAAAAAAAAGTGAGTTTTTTTAAGGCTTAGTTGAGTGGTTTTTTTATATTTAGTCAGAGTCAGTTAATTTTTTTAAGATTTTTTTTCTCCTTTTCCATTGTTTTTATTTTTTGTTTGCTAAAAAAATACTCAATTGTAAAGTTAACATGTCTGATTCATCATTTAAGAAAGCTTCTCTTACCTCAATAGACATGTTTACTATATCTTTTGAGGAACTTTTTGAAGATGAACTTAAACTTATAAATGATGAGGATGAATATATGGAACATCTCAAAGATAATCGTAATTCCATACCATAAAAAGAAATTGTGGTTCAACACTCAATTTTATGGGATAATGGTAATATTCATCTGAATGATAAAAATCATTGTCTTGAAAAAAATTGCATAGGGATTTTGATTTTAGAATTTATTGACATAATCGTGTATAGCAAAAATCAGATATGAAATCATTACACATCATTTTTGATAGAGGCAAGTGTGGGGGAAACTGAAAACTTCACTTTTCAAAAAACATTCACCATCATCATAGATTTCATTTTTCATATGATTGACACACACATATAGTGTCTAAACTTCATTTCATTTTACAAATAAATTTTCCACTGATTCACCTCTGGGTACGATCTTTCAAATTTAGGAAACTTTTACAACGTGGACAATGTTTAGATCTAGTGTGGGGGTGGGCGGGGAATCTGCATTACATTCTTTTCAATTTTCTTTAAATTTTTATCCTTTTCATTCTTTTCAATTAGGACTGTCATGCATTGTAGTTTGTAGTAACGTGTCAATTTTTTTTGGAAAACGACTCATTTTAGATTGATACAAAAAAATAATTTAACAATTGTTAGTCAGTTGATAGTATTTTCTCTCTCAACTAAGATCTAATATGAAATATTGAATCACTGGCAATGATAGTGTAACCGGTACATAGGAAGATTCTTAGGAGTTGGCCATGAAGTTTATTCTAAATTGTAGCCATTGTTCTATGAATGGAGGACTTAAAATACTTATATTGGCTTTTCGAATTTTTAAAACTAAGTTGTGTTATGCTGAGTTCGCGTAACTCTTTCTTTTTACAGATTCACTAATAATATTAATCCAAGGGTATCCAACATTGCTTATAAATATAGCTATGGTGTGCAAACCCACCAAGCTCTGTCACAACTCTCACGTCAGTCCGCGAGGCAATGCATGGGTGGTATACCTTGGTCTCATTTCATGAGTTGGGCACCTAAGGATTACCGACATCTTGTTGACAAAGTCAGCGTCTGTCTGCACAATCCGTCAAGCTCTGTCCCAATTCCCACGTTTGGATGGTATACCTTGGTCTTTAAGTTAGGTCTATGAAATTAATCATAAATTTTAAATTTTATTGAGATAGAGAATAAGAAATGATGCCCAAGCACTTCTTGATCTTATCGATTTGACTAGCCATACACGAGGAAATAATAATACCACTTTACAAACTGTGATAAGCAAAATAAGAATTTGTTTCATGGCTGCGCTATGTTATTAACTGAACCAACTAGCCAAACTAGAGTTTAACATCAAAAACTTGAATTATGTTGAAATTTATGACAAGTTGAGGTATCTAATATACAATCAACTGGTTAAAAATTGTTAAATTAATTTGATGTACCACTTTCCTGAAACAAGTTGTGTTTTCGTTTTCATATTTTGTTTTCATTTCCATATCATTAGAGCCATAGCATACTGCATTAGGATTTTGTAGGTAGTATCCGCTGAAAACCCTCATGAGACACCACTTGTCCTACTAGGGACACCTAGAGGTTTAACGGCTTGTTGCATATGCTCAATGCAATCATGTTTCCTACGAAAGTGTGACCTATGTAGTTTAGTTTTTCATTTTTGTTTACTCAAGGATGCGTAAGAAATAAGTGTGGGGGTATTTGATTAACATAGAAATGTGTTTATTTTATGCTATTATATTTTATCTTTTGTATATAAATAAATATTACTTGGGCATTATTTTGCCACTTTTACAGATATGCCGATTAAGCCACGTGCAGTCAGAAAAATAGAAAATAGAGATCAAAATGTTGTGTCTTTATATTTGAAGATTTGAAGACGAAGATCTCGCATCAAATTGCAATTTGGACAAGAAAATAATTGGTAGAAAAGCTATGTATATCACAAATCAATGAGGAATTATCAAGGAAGCAAAAAAGAAAGGAGGAAAGGCCCAAATTTATTAGATTTTGCTTAGGCCCATTTGTGATTGTATTAGGGTTTAGGTTGGCTATCTATCCTATAAATACCCTTGTAATCTCATTGTAAACCTCATCCTTGAATTGAGAGTTTTCTTTTCATTTCTATACTCCGCTTGGATCTAGAAATTTGTGTCGTCTATTTAATTAGATTTGGTATAGCACAGATTTCTATTGCATTCGTTTTCTCTTTAGTGATTGACCGTTTGATTAGATTCAATGGTAATCCTAATTATTATTTCAGTTTGTTATTTCTATTCTGCACTTTTATTTTATGTATTTATTTTTTCTGCAATTTATTTTTCAAGCAATTCGTATCATCTATACAATTAGATATGGTAGAGCAAAAGTTGTCTTTGCAATTTTAATTTTCATTAGTGATTGACCGTTTAATTAGATTCAACGACAATCCTGATTTTATTGTTTTAAATCAAATCCTTAAATTCATCTAACTTGCCAAAGAAATATATAATTAATAAAATTTAATTTTCCTCACTGTGTTCGACTTGCATACTACACATCTTCGCGCTAGCAGTAATTTATTGCAAAATTTGTGCTTTTCTACTCCCTAGTAAGCGTCAAAGAGGGCTACACAGGCAGCCGAGACGGGTTCCCCAAGTAGCCCAATAATGGGTTGTGCATGCAGCCCAAGTGGGATGTGCAGATAGCCCAAGTGGGCTGGCCTGTGCAGTCGATATAGGCTGCACAGTTAGCCTGCTAAGACAGCCTAAAAAGGTGGCTTAAGCAGGCTAGAAGGGCTACACAAGCAATCATCCTAAGTTGCACTGTGCAGCACAGACAGTCTTCCCGGGCTTTCCACTACAAGTTAACCTGACGAGGTCCAAAAAGAAAATTATTTTTTATTGGGAAATAATGATATTTTTTGAAAATTCAAATTTTTTAATAAATTACCAAATCTTTTGACATTAAAATTTACTTCCTTATGAGAATTAAAAGTACTTTTTTTTACAAAAAAATGTTTTATATTTCGGTCCTTAATTTAAAACAAATGAGTTTTTATAATTAATAATTTTTTTAACTAATTTTGGTAAGATGGGTAAAATTTTTGTGTTTCATTTTAATGCGTAAATATTTTGGGGTAATTGTGTTTTAGTGCGAAACAGAGGAGTAATCTTATTCCTAACCATGGGGAAACATTAACTTGTGTTAAAGTATACTGGTTTGATAAAACAAATTTTAGAGAATATTGTCCTGGTTCATTTTATACATTATATACACACTGAATTGTATGGTATGTTTTCATAAAATAACATTTCAAAAATACTTTTGATTTTATGTTGGGACAGATTGAACACTTTTGTACTAATGGGCCAAAATCCCATCTTGGTCGACCTGATTCAGAATCTCTACCTGAATCGATGGTTTCTAATTCACCCTTCTACGGCCAAAGGTCAATGGTCTGCTGCATTGTGCAATTTTATTATTTTGATTGAGAATCCCGATCCGTGAGTCACGATCCACAATAGATGGATGCGTGGGTTCCCACGTGTAGTACCATGAGCGGATAGCATATGTCCTTTGCCTTAGACTGTATTGGTAACTCTTGGTTGATCTCCATGTGTGTTATAGAGCTATGGGTAGGTTACGGTGATGATGTATCCGCATGCGCTCGATCTTAACCACTGTGATTTTATAACATTAGAATTTGTTTATTTGGTATGTGTTATGATTCGAGTTATATTTATCACATAATTCTTTGTTATCTTCTTATTCCACTTTGATTAAGTGGGAAATTACTTAAGTTAATTTGAAAACCCAGTACCTTTAGTTAATGTATATACTTGTTATATTATCATATTGTTTTACATATGGTAATTGGTGTTAGTATTGTATTGAGTTACCTACAATAAATTTGCTTAGAATTATGGTTTATTTAATATGGCGTATTTAAATGAGATGTTTTTGCTAAATTTTACATATATAGTACACAAACATATGCCTCATGTTAACATATACATGTGTCACCTTTTATCTTTCATTAGTTAAATTATGTCCATAGATTCTCACTTCATACATAATAGAAATTAATAGTCCAAACCATGTGATTTTTTTGCAACCTTCGGGTTAGGTTGAATATTATTTATAAGTTAGGTTGCGTGGACTGTCACAATATTCTTGTCATTTTTTACGTTTTGGGTTTTTGGATTTTGCAGCTTTGGACCTATTAGTAACTAGTAGTTTATTATAGTATGTATGTTATTATGTATTTTGAGAGTGGTATTATGTATTATGGACTATGTATTATGGACGTCACTATTATGATATGTATTATGTATTTTGTTGTTATCATTGTGTTATGATTGATTGTATTATATTTATAATATGTAACTTGAAAAAAATCTTTTACCATGACTTTAAACTAAGACTGAGCACGAACGGTAAGTTAAAAAGTTTTAAATTTTTTGTGCCAGTGTTGATTCAAGTGAATGAGTACAACATTTAGCCACATCAAATGCCATTCTCTGTGCTTTCCAATGAGTAGTACTTAATATTGCTCTTGGGTAGCATAGGCATAAGGGCCTGGTGTAACGACTCGGAAAATCTGAACCAATTTAAAAATTTTAAATTGGCTATTTTAGTGGATTTTAAATATTTAAAATAAATATTTTAAATAATAGCGATGAAAAGTAAGTTTGAATCGACATTTGAAAATGAAAATTATTAATTCTAATTATAAACAAGGCCTGAAATGGCGCGGCAGTTTCAAAAATTGAATTTAAACTTTGACTGACTGTACTGGGTGCAAAACAAAGCGGATTTGAGTGAAACCAAAAATATTTAAATCTGTTAGTGAATACCTTTCTAACGAATCTGAAAAATCGAAGTTTCATAGCGGAAAGCAAAAGTTATGGCCAAATGAATTTTTAGAAAGGTCGCTATGGAATTTATATAGCTCGTGAAATTGGCCATTTTGCAAACGACCTCGGAATTCGACAAAACAACTTTTGTTGGATCCGGGATGTGAAGTTATTGCTAGGTTTCAAATTTCATAATTTTTGAAGCTAGTATGTGAGCGTGGCAAAGAAAAATGTGTTTTGGTCAATTAAAGTTAAATTAAATCGACCAGAAAAGGGCCATTTTTCAAACGGTCTCAGAATTCGACGAAACAAGTTTTGTTGGGACCGTATCGTCAAAACTTAGCTAGATTTATTTTTCTGGAATTTTTCGAATCAGTTTGTGGCCCTGGCAAATTGAAATGTACGTTCAAATCGAATATTGAATGTTTTACATTTTAATTCGAAGGAAAATTGACTCAAACAGTCGAATGGGCCCTCGAAACATGTCCCATTGTGTTCGAAATGGGGGTAAAACGCTAGGGACGATAGTCGTTGGGTTTGGATTGGTGTTCGTGTGTGAAAGAGGGTATTTTACAGATTTTAAAATATATAAACAAATAAAAAAATCATTGGTCAATAAACTTTCTCTCTCCCCGTAAGCTTCAGCGCGTAAGGCGGAAAGGCCTTCCATCCTTCCTCCTCCGATTCCTCCTCCTACACTTAATAAAAACCCATGCCCCTTTGGAGAATTTTGTAGTGCTCCTCACGATTTTCACATCCATAGGAAGTTTGGATTTTTTCGTGCCCTATAGAGCCAGAATCGAGCTCGAGAAGGTCAGAACTTCCAGCCGCCGCACCCTGGTGGCGCCATCGCACCTAACCCCCCTATCGCCGATCTGCGCGCCTCTCGGAGCTAGACGATGTGGTGAAAGATGATCGGCTTCACGTGTAACGGATTTGAAGATAATTCGAACCCTAGTTTTGAAGATCGAGCTGAGGGTGACGGCCTATTTAATTTTAAACTATATTATAGCATTTTAAAGCGTTACCGTTTATAATTTCACTGTAAAAATCATATCTTTTTCGTTTCTTAACGAAATTTAGTGAAACAAGAGATAGTGGACTCGTGTGGACGTCTTCTGCATTCTAGAAGAGACCGCATATTTTTCTAAGCCATCTGCTATTTTTGGTGGAGTGGAACCCAATGTGAGATTTCTTGATTATAAACGATATGGAAAACGACGATGTATAAATTATATGGTCGATGTATGACTTGTATAAGCGTTGTACACCTCATGTATAAGCGTTGTATAGGTTGTACGTTCGATGTATAAGTTATATATGCTTCTTAAAAATTATATATGTGTTGAAATAGAAGTGAAATGCGTATATAATATATATATAATATATATATATATATATATATATATATATATGTATATATATATATACACATGCCCCTCGTCCACAAACCATGGACGATATTTATTGATTGTGATGGGTGTGAAAATTGGTTGATAGCGAATGGTTGATTATAATGGTTTGTGGTTGAAATTGATTGATTGTGGTTGAAAAATACCCGTTTGTGGTTAAAAATTATTTAGGTGAAAACACATAGGATTAGTTTGTGGAAATGAAAAATATATACATGCCGCCTGCGTGCGAACTAGGTGCATGATTCCCCATTGTCAAAAGCTGCAAGGCTTTAAGGTAGAGCGAGGAGTCGTACTAGGAACGACCCCGGTTTTAACTACCCTGCCGTTATGCTGCCGAAAATTTGAATAATATTCATGTGTTAGAACTATTTTCATGTGTTGAAACTATATTCGTGTGTGGAATAGAAATTCATTCGTTGAATAGAAATTCATGTGTTGAATGGTATTCTTGTTTTGAAGTAAATTTTTTTATAATAAAAATCATATTTTTATCATCTATGTGAACTATATAAAATAATCGTGTTTTGAAATAAATTGTTTTATAATAAAAATCATATTTTTATCATCTATATGAACTATATAAAATAATCGTGTTTTGAAATGAATTTCTTTACAATAAAAATCACATTTTTACTATATACATGAATTGTTAAAAATAGCAAAGTGTCGAAGTGAATGTTTGTTGGATAAAAAAATATCATTTTTATCAAAGAATATGAAAAGCATATAGCTTTTAAATCGAAGAATCGATATATATATTTATATATATATATAGAATTGAAATATATCAAATAACGAAGCTGCAGTTCGTGTTTTGAAACCGTGATTTCAAACGATTAGTGCGGGAGATCCGACCATCGGATTTTCCCGAAACCGCAACCGTTGGGTTCTCTTTGGAAATATCTTTCCAACGACACCAACTTTGTAAAGGTCCAATGGTTGGATTGTCTGGAATGTTTAATTCAAATCTGAAGAAAAACAGCGCCAGAATGGATTATATATATATATATATATATATATATTATATTAAATCGAATAACGACGCTGCAGTTCGTATTTTGAAATCGAAACTTCAAACGAGTGTACCGGGAGATCCGACCGTCGGATTTTCCCAAAACTGGAACCGTTGGATTCGTTTTGAAAAGATCATTCTATTGATATAAATTTTGTGATGATCCAACGGTTAGATTTTCAGACACGAGTAAATCAAATCTGAAGAAAAACAGCACCACGGCCGCTTTATGGATCGAAGCGTCGTTTAAATAAATTGGCTATTTTAAAATAAATAAAAATAGCGATAAATCATTATAAAATATTATAAACGATATGGAATGTGAAATTTAGAAACTAACTGAAGGTTGACTAAGTCAGATGGTTTTCTGGGTATTGATCTGATGTTGGTTTCGGCCTTCGGGGTTAATATTTGTGAAATCGTTCTCTTACTGATTGACGGTTAGTGACCAATGAATTGAAATAAGGCGTATGTTGTGTTTGTGTAGCACTTGTTTATTATAAACGCGAGTTGCTCAGAAAGACCGGGTATATCCCATTCTAAATAACTGAATCGACGATAAGAAATCGAAGATGAAGACGGTGGTCGAAGACCGGAGATCTTCACCTCGTTTGGATGGTAACTGATGTCCTGATTGGGAGGCATCCCGAAATATGGATAATGAGTGGTGATCGTCCAGACGTATGTGGAGGTCGATGGGTTTGCAAGGTATATAGTGCCTCGGGTTTCGTTTAGACCCAGAAAGGACTTGTAAATGGACTGTGTGTCTGACATTGGATTTTATTCTATGTTGATAGATCTCTATTAAATATACATCTGTTTGGCGGTGGAGAATTTATTCTTTTGCTTAACACCCTTCTCTGAGATGCACGAGCTCAGAGGTTGTATATCGATGGACATCAGTCGCATGGCGTGAATTGCTGTGTGGCATGCAAAGATGTAGTGATCAGGGCTTCTGTTGAAAAGCAAAGTCTTGTGGTGATGATCAAAGCACCGCCTGTGTGGCGTAGCTTTGTGTATAACGTGAATTCGCGAACCTCACACCCCGGTATGAACCAGAAACGGGAGAGGAGCTCAGGGAGGGCATGCGTTTCTTCCTAGATAGAGGTGGTGTCAGTGCTTAAACTGGCTGACATTTATATTATTTTCACCTATGTGGTTGTTGCTGTTGCGAGGCGCCTCGGTCATATCGGTCGATCCAGGACCGATAGAGTCATTCGTTGGCTCATTTACGCCCCAAAGGGCTGGAAAACGTAGTGTTCAAGCATAATAATCCACATCGGTGGACCGGCCCTGACGATCCAAAGGGTTGATGCATTCTGATCCTGAGGCTCGGGCTAGGCAGTCTCGAATTCGGTAAGGACTATCTTTTGCCTTGGTTCATGACGGAAATCCAATTTCCAAATACGACATTGTGCGGTTTCTATTGTATATATATATGGAGACATGATATATGGTACCCATGCCGTCTATGATTGATAGTTATGATTGAAATTGTTTTTGAAACATATAAACACTAGTAATAATATCAAATGCTTTTGTTTTATTCGTATCAAGCATATTTTGGCCATTATAAGGTAAAACTCTATCCTCCGGTTTGCGTTGCATTGTGTGATGGGAACTTAGTCTTATAATGGCTTCATTTTTATAAAAAGCATTGCGATGATTATAAGATTTACTTGTTTTTAAAGCACTGGCAATCCAATGGAGTAAACCCGTTCCGGGAAAGTGGCGTGGTCCTGTGATTAGCCATATTATAAATGTGTTGAATAGATTTCTCATACCTGTCCTTTTTGCCGGTCCTGAGTAGGCTGGGTACGCATGATAGGGGGTTCTCGCTTCGCGGTTTAGTGGCGAACGGGAGACTCTTACCCCTACATGTCCCTGTTGAGGGTTGGTTCGGCAGTGCCGCGAGACTCGAGGGGGTCGCCGTAAAACAAGGGGCTGGATTACCATTGTGAGCCACGGTAGGCTTTACCTGCTATACTGGAGGATGAAGGGATGGTTGCAAAGCCTACCAGATTTCGCGGTATCGTCACAACGTGGTATCAGAGCTTTGGTCAAGCTTAGCTCTGGTATATAACACATTAACGAACTCGTCAGAGATAGAACCAGTAGTGTTCTAGGATGAGTAACTCATTGCAGATAGGATCAGTAATATCCTAGTATGAGTAAAGCAGAATCAGAATAACTCGTTAGAGATGGGTTCAGAAGTGCCCCAGAACGAGTCGAGAGTTATATGTTTATAAATAATGTATTTGTGATTATATATATAGTCTGGTTTTAGAAATATAATTTTTGAATATGTATAAAGGTATATTTTTGAAAAGTTAAAAACAATTTGATTGTTGTTTGTGTTGTGTGATGGTTGATTTGATTAATTAAATTATTAGAACGATAGTTAATTTAATCAATAAGAGAATGAATGGTAGAATTTATTCGATTAAACCACACATTGCACTGATTAGAAAATAGATGGAAATATATACTTGTGCATTATATATGTTTGAACAGGTAAATGGATAGCTGTTGAGTAAAGAAATTATTTACGTGCCCGACAAATAGGTAAACCTTAATGAGTTGGATGCGAAATATTATTATATCAACTCTTGTGAATGCCATTGGATGCGGAGTGCTGGTTGTTCTGTGTGTAATAATAAACATCGCCATAGGATAGTAACAGTTAATTTTGAACTACGCTACATGGCATACTTCTTGAAGATAGGCATACTTCATCATATACCACGTAAGCATTTGGAGCTTGTGCGACGAGGTGGAAGATTCACCATACGAGCGAGAGGCTTGTATGGCGATGACTATATTTTACAGGTTGAACTGATGACTGATATTGACCATATAAAAATGTAATGATAAATTTCCAGATTAATAAAAAACCCATACGGGTGTGGAGTGGACAATAATCACGTCTCTCTAGTTATTAGATACGGCACATGGATTATTTATTTCCCACACGGGACGAGGTGACGAGAATTTATTCTATGGAGCAATTAAAATACACACTCCCTCAGGGTTTGACAGGGTGACGAGAATTTATTCTCTAGAGCAATTAAAATACACACTCCCTTAGGCTTTGACAGGGTGACGAAAATTTATTCTCTGTAGTTATTATCTATACACGCTCCCCTGTAAACACCAGAATATATCACTATAAATATGTGTATGCTTTATAGGATTTATTAGGTACCTACAATGGCCCAATAAATTTCCAAACCCCTCCCCGTACAAAGGAGGTTATGGCGAAATTTTTCGAAAATTCCGGGTGTTAGCCAAATTTTTGAAGAATTTGAAAATTCTCAGAAACTGAAAAGTTGGAGAATGGAAGCCAGATTGGAAGTAGAGTTGATTAATAAAACCACTTTCGACTTTGTTCCTTTTCGGGGACGAAAAGTTTTAAGTGGGGGAGATTGTAACAACCCGAAAAATCTGAACCAATTAAATTTTTTTAAATTGGCTATTTTAGTGGATTTTAAATATTTAAAATAAATATTTTAAATAATAGCAATGAAAAGTAAGTTTGAATCGACATTTGATATTGAAAATAATTAATTCTAATTATAAACATGGCCTGAAATGGCGCGGTAGTTTCAAAAATTGAATTCAAACTTTGACAGACTGTACCGGGTGCAAAACAGAGCGGATTTGAGTGAAACCAAAAATATTTAAATCTATTAGTGAATACCTTTATAACGAATCTGAAAAATCGAAGTTTCCTAGCGGAAAGCAAAAGTAATGGCCAAATGAATTTTCAGAAAGGTCGCTATGGAATTTATATAGCCCGTGAAATTGGCCATTTTGCAAACGACCTCGGAATTCGACGAAACCACTTTTGTTGGATTCGGGATGTGAAGTTATTGCTAGGTTTCAAACTTCGTAATTTTTGAAGCTAGTATGTGAGTGTGGCAAAGGAAAATGTGTTTTGGTCAATTAAAGTTAAATTGGATCGACCAGAAAAGGGCCATTTTTCAAACGGTCTCAGAATTCGACGAAACTAGTTTTTTTGGGACCGTATCGTCAAAACATAGCTAGATTTATTTTTCTGGAATTTTTCGAATCATTTTGTGGCCCTGGCAAATTGAAATGTACATTCAAATCGAATATTGAATGTTTTACATTTTAATTCGAAGAAAAACTGACTCAAACAGTCGAATGGGCCCTCGAAACATGTCCCGTTGTGTTCGGAATGGGGGTAAAATGCTGGGGACGATAGTCGTTGGGTTTGGATTGGTGTTCGTGTGTGAAAGAGGGTATTTTAGAGATTTTAAAATATATAAATAAATAAATAAATAAATTGGCCAATAAACTTTCTCTCTCCCCGTAAGCTTCAGCGCGTAAGGCGGAAAGGCCTTCCATCCTTCCTACTCCGATTCCTCCTCCTACACTCAATAAAAACCCATGCCCCTTTGGAGAATTTTGTAGTGCTCCTCACGATCTTCACATCCATAGGAAGTTTGGATTTTTTCGTGCCCTGTAGAGCCAGAATCGAGCTCGAGAAGGTCGGAACTTCCAGCCGCCGTCGCACCTGACCCCCCTGCCGCCGATCTGCGTGCCTCTCAGAGCTAGACGATGTGGTGAAAGCTGATCGGCTTCACGTGTAACGGATTTGAAGATAAGTCGAACCCTAGTTTTGAAGATCGAGCTGAGGGTAATGGCCTATTTAATTTTAAACTATATTATAGCATTTTAAAGCGCAACTGTTTATAATTTCATTGTAAAAATCATATCTTTTTCGTTTCTTGATGAAATTCAGTGAAACAAGAGACAGTGGACTCGTGTGGACGTCTTCTACATTCTAGAAGAGACCGCATATTTTTCTGAGCCTTCTGCTAATTTTGGTGTAGTGGAACCCAATGTGAGATTTCTAAATTATAAACAATATGGAAAACGACGATGTATAAATTATATGGTCGATGTATGACTTGTATAAGCGTTGTACACCTCATGTATAAGTTATATATGCGTCGTAAAAATTATATATGTGTTGAAATAGAAGTGAAATGCTTATATAATATATATATATATATACGCCCCTCGTCCACAAACCATGGACGATATTTATTGATTGTGATGGGTGTGAAAATTGGTTGATAGCGAATGGTTGATTATAATGGTTTGTGGTTGAAATTGATTGATTATGGTTGAAAAATACCCGTTTGTGGTTAAAAATTATTTGGGTGAAACCACATAGGATTAGTTTGTGGAAATGAAAAATATATACATGCCGCCTGCGTGCGAACTAGATGCATGATTCCCCATTGTCAAAAGCTGCGAGGCTTTAAGGTAGAGCGAGGAGCCGTACTAGGAACGGCCCCGGTTTTAACTATCCTGTCGTTATGCTGTCGAAATTTTGAATAATATTCATGTGTTAGAACTATTTTCATGTGTTGAAACTATATTCGTGTGTGGAATAGAAATTCATTCGTTGAATAGAAATTCATGTGTTGAATGGAATTCGTGTTTTGAAGTAAATTGTTTTATAATAAAAATCATATTTTTATCATCTATGTGAACTATATAAAATAATCGTGTTTTGAAATAAATTGTTTTATAATAAAAATCATATTTTTATCATCTATATGAACTATATAAAATAATCGTGTTTTGAAATGAATTGTTTTACAATAAAAATCAAAATTTTACTATATACATGAATTGTTAAAAATAGCAAAGTGTCGAAGTGAATGTTTGTTGGATAAAGAATATCATTTTTATCAAAGAATATGAAAAGCATATAGCTTTGAAATCGAAGAATCGATATATATATATATATATATATATATATATATATAGAATTGAAATATATCGAATAACGAAGCTGCAGTTCGTGTTTTGAAACTGTGATTTCAAACGATTAGTGCAGGAGATCCGACCATCGGATTTTCCCGAAACCGCAACCGCAACTGTTGGGATCGCTTTGGAAATATCTTTCCAACGACACCAACTTTGTAAAGGTCCAACGGTTGGATTGTCTGGAATGTTTAATTCAAATATGAAGAAAAACAGCGCCAGAATGGATTATATATATATATAATTATATTAAATCGAATAACGACGCTGTAGTTCGTATTTTGAAATCGAAACTTCAAACGAGTGTACCGGGAGATCCGATCGTCGGATTTTCCCAAAACTGGAACCGTTGGATTCGTTTTGAAAAGATCTTTATATTGATATAAATTTTGTGATGATCTAACGGTTAGATTTTCATATATGTGTAAATCAAATCTGAAGAAAAACAGCGCCATGGCCGCTTTATGGCCCGAAGCGTCGTTTAAATAAATTGGCTATTTTAAAATAAATAAAAATAGCGATAAATCATTATAAAATATTATAAACGATCTGTAATGTGAAATTTAGAAACTAACTGAAGGTTGAATAAGTCGAATGGTTTCCTGGGTATTGATCTGATGTTGGTTTCGGCCTTCGGGGTTAATATTTGGGAAATCGTTCTCTTACTAATTCACGGTTAGTGACTAATGAATTGAAATAAGGCGTATGTTATGTTTGTGTAGCACTTGTTTATTATATACGCAAGTTGCTCAGAAAGACCGGGTATATCCCAATCTGAATAACTGAATCGACGATAAGAAATCGAAGATGAAGACGGTGGTCGAAGACCGGAGATCTTCACCTCGTTTGGATGGTAACTGATGTCCTGATTGGGAGGCATCCCGAAATATGGATAATGAGTGGTGATCGTCCATACGTACGTGGAGATCGATGGGTTTGCGAGGTATATAGTGCCTCCGGTTTCGTTCAGACCCAGAACGGACTTGTAAATGGACTGTGTGTCTGACATCAGATTTTATTCTGTGTTGATTGATCTCTGTTAAATATACATCTGTTTGGCGGCGGAGAATTTATTCTTTTGCTTAACGTCCTTCTCTGAGATGCACGAGCTCAGAGGTTGTATATCGATGGACATCAGTCGCATGGCGTGAATTGCTGTGTGGCATGCTAAGATGCAGTGATCAGGGCTTCTGTTGAAAAGCAAAGTCTTGTGTGATGGGAACTGAGTCTTATAATGACTTCATTTTTATAAAAAGCATTGCGATGAATATAAGATTTACTTGTTTTTAAAGCACTGGCAATCCAATGGAATAAACCCGTTCCGCGAAAGTGGCGTGGTCCTGTGATTATCCATATTATAAATGTGTTGAATAGATTTCTCATACCAGTCCTTGTTGTCGGTCCTGAGTAGGCTGGGTACGCATGATATGGGGATCTCGCTTCACGGTTTGGTGGCGAACGGGAGACTCTTACCCCTACATGTCCCTGTTGAGGGTTGGTTCGGCAGTGCCGCGAGACTCGAGAGGGTCGTCGTAAAACAAGGGGCTGGATTACCATTGTGAGACACAGTAGGTTTTAGCTGCTGTACTGGAGGATGAAGGGATGGTTGCAAAGCCTACCATAGTTCGCGGTATCGTCACAACGTGGTATCAGAGCTTTGGTTAAGCTTAGCTCTTGTATATAACACATTAACGAACTCGTCAGAGATAGAACCAGTAGTGTTCTAGGACGAGTAACTCATTGCAGATAGGATCAGTAATATCCTAGTATGAGTAAAGCAGAATCATAATAACTCGTTAGAGATGGGGTCAGAAGTGCCCCAGAACGAGTCGAGAGTTATATGTTTATAAATAACGTATTTGTGATTATATATATAGTCTGGTTTTAGAAATATAATTTTTGAATATGTAAAAAGGTATATTTTTGAAAAGTTAAAAACAATTTGATTGTTGTTTGTGTTGTGTGATGGTTGATTTGATTAATTAAATTATTAGAACGATAGTTAATTTAATCAATAAGAGAATGAATGGTAGAATTTATTCGATTAAACCACACATTGAACTGATTAGAAAATAGATAGAAATATATACTTGTGCATTATATATGTTTGAACAGGTAAATGGATAGCTGTTGAGTAAAGAAATTATTTACGTGCCCGACAAATAGGTAAACCTTAATGAGTTGGATGTGAAATATTATTATATCAACTCCTGTGAATGCCATTGGATGCGGAGTGCTGGTTGTTCTGTGTGTAATAATAAACATCGCCATAGGATAGTAACAATTAATTTTGAACTACGCTTCATGGCATACTTCTTGAAGATGGGCATACTTCATCATATACCACATAAGCATTTGGAGCTTGTGTGACGAGGTGGAAGATTTACCATACGAGCGAGAGGCTTGTATTGCGATGACTATATTTTACAGGTTGAACTGATGACTGATATTGACCATATAAAAATGTAACGATAAATTGCCAGATTAATAAAAACCCCACACGGGTCTAGAGTTGACAATAATCACGTCTCTCTAGTTATTAGATACAACACATGGATTATTTATTTCCCACACGGGACGAGGTGACGAGAATTTATTCTCCGGAGCAATTAAAATACACACTCCCTCAGGCTTTGACAGGGTGACGAGAATTTGTTCTCTGGAGTTATTATCTATACACGCTCCCCTGTAAACACCAGAATATATCACTATAAATATGTGTATGCTTTATAGGATTTATTGGGTACCAACTACGTCCCAATAAATTTCCAAACCCCTCCCCGTACAAAGGAGGTTATGGCGAAATTTTTCGAAAATTCCGGGTGTTTGCCAAATTTTTGAAGAATTTGAAAATTCTCAGAAACTGAAAAGTTAGAGAATGGAAGCCAGATTGGAAGTAGAGTTGATTAATCAAACCACTTTCGACTTTGTTCCTTTTCGGGGACGAAAAGTTTTAAGTGGGGGAGATTGTAACGACCCGGAAAATCTGAACCAATTTAAAATTTTTAAATTGGCTTTTTAGTGGATTTTAAATATTTAAAATAAATATTTCAAATAATATCGATGAAAAGTAAGTTTGAATCGACATTTGAAAATGAAAATAATTAATCGACATTTGAAAATGAAAATAATTAATTCTAATTATAAATAAGGTCTGAAATGGCGCGGGAGTTTCAAAAATTGAATTCAAACTTTGACTGACTGTACCGGGTGCAAAACAAAGCGGATTTGAGTGAAACCAAAAATATTTAAATCTGTTAGTGAATACCTTTCTAACGAATCTGAAAAATAGAAGTTTCATAGCGGAAAGAAAAAGTTATGGCCAAATGAATTTTTAGAAAGGTCGCTATGGAATTTATATAGCCTGTGAAATTGGCCATTTTGCAAACGACCTCGGAATTCGACGAAACCACTTTTGTTGGATCTGGGATGTGAAGTTATTGCTAGGTTTCAAATTTCATAATTTTTGAAGCTAGTATGTGAGCGTGGCAAAGGAAAATGTGTTTTGGTCAATTATAGTTAAATTGGATCGACCAGAAAAGGGCCATTTTTCAAACGGTCTCAGAATTCGACGAAACTAGTTTTGTTGGGACCGTATCATCAAAACATAGCTAGATTTATTTTTCTGGAATTTTTTGAATCAGTTTGTGGCCCTGGCAAATTGAAATGTTCATTCAAATCGAATATTGAATGTTTTACATTTTAATTCGAAGGAAAACTGACTCAAACAGTCGAATGGGCACTCGAAACATGTCCCGTTGTGTTCGGAATGGGGGTAAAACATTAGGGCGACAGTCGCTGGGTTTGGATTGGTGTTCGTGTGTGAAAGAGGGTATTTTAGAGATTTTAAAATATATAAATAAATAAATAAATTCATTGGTCAATAAACTTTCTCTCTCCCCGTAAGCTCCAGCGCGTAAGGCGGAAAGGCCTTCCATTCTTCCTCCTCCAATTCCTCTTCCTACACTCAATAAAAACCCATGCCCCTTTGGATAATTTTGTAGTGCTCCTCACGATCTTCACATCCATAGGAAGTTTGGAATTTTTTTCGTGCCTTGTAGAGCCAGAATCGAGCTCGAGAAGGTCGGAACTTCCAGCCGCCGCCGCACCCTGGTGGCGCCGTCGCACCTGACCCCCCTGCCGCCGATCTGCATGCCTCTCGGAGCTAGATGATGTGGTGAAAGCTGATCGGCTTCACGTGTAACGGATTTGAAGATAAGTCGAACCCTAGTTTTGAAGATCGAGCTGAGGGTAACGGCCTATTTAATTTTAAACTATATTATAGCATTTTAAAGCGCTACCGTTTATAATTTCACTATAAAAATCATATCTTTTTCGTTTCTTGACGAAATTCAGTGAAACAAGAGACAGTGGACTCGTGTGGACGTCTTCTACATTCTAGAAGAGACCGCATATTTTTCTGATCCTTTTGCTATTTTTGGTGGAGTGGAACCCAGTGTGAGATTTCTAAATTATAAACGATATGGAAAACGACGATGTATAAATTATATGGTCGATGTATGACTTGTATAAGCGTTGTACACCTCATGTTTAAGTGTTGTATAGGTTGTACGTTCGATGTATAAGTTATATATGCGTCGTAAAAATTATATATGTGTTGAAACAGAAGTGAAATGCTTATATAATATATATATAATATATATATACACCCCTCGTCCACAAACCATGGACGATATTTATTGATTGTGATGGGTGTGAAAATTGGTTGATAGCGAATGGTTGATTATAATGGTTTGTGGTTGAAATTGGTTGATTGTGGTTGAAAAATACCCGTTTGTGGTTAAAAATTATTTGGGTGAAACCACATAGGATTAGTTTGTGGAAATGAAAAATATATACATGCCGCCTGCGTGCGAACTAGATGCATGATTCCCCATTGTCAAAAGCTACGATGCTTTAAGGTAGAGCGAGGAGCCGTACTAGGAACGGCCCTGGTTTTAACTACCCTGCCGTTATGCTGCCGAAATTTTGAATAATATTCATGTGTTAGAACTATTTTCATGTGTTGAAACTATATTCGTGTGTGGAATACAAATTCATTCGTTGAATAGAAATTCATGTGCTGAATGGTATTCGTGTTTTGAAGTAAATTGTTTTATAATAAAAATCATATTTTTATCATCTATGTGAACTATATAAAATAATCGTGTTTTGAAATAAATTGTTTTATAATAAAAAACATATTTTTATCTTCTATATGAACTATATAAAATAATCGTGTTTTGAAATGAATTGTTTTACAATAAAAATCACATTTTTACTATATACATGAATTGTTAAAAATAGCAAAGTGTCGAAGTGAATGTTTTTGGATAAAAAATATCATTTTTATCAAAGAATATGAAAAGCATATAGCTTTGAAATCGAAGAATCGATATATATATATATATATATATATATATATATAAAATTGAAATATATCGAATAATGAAGCTGCAGTTCGTGTTTTGAAACCGTGATTTTAAACGATTAGTGCGGGAGATCCGACCATCGGATTTTCCCGAAACCGCAACCGTTGGGTTCGCTTTGGAAATATCTTTCCAACGGCACCAACTTTGTAAAGGTCCAACGGTTGGATTGTCTGGAATGTTTAATTCAAATCTGAAGAAAAACATCGCCAAAATGGATTATATTTATATATATAAATATAATTATATTAAATCGAATAACGACGCTGCAGTTCGTATTTTGAAATCGAAACTTCAAACATGTGTACCGGGAGATCCGACCGTCGGATTTTCCCAAAACTGGAACCTTTGGATTCGTTTTGAAAAGGTCTTTCTACTGATATAAATTTTGTGATGATCCAACGGTTAGATTTTCTGATATGTGTAAATCAAATCTAAAGAAAAACAGCGCCACGGCCGCGTTATGGCCCGAAGCGTCGTTTAAATAAATTGGCTATTTTAAAATAAATAAAAATAGCAATAAATCATTATAAAATATTATAAACGATATGGAATGTGAAATTTAGAAACTAACTGAAGGTTGACTAAGTCGAATGGTTTCCTGGGTATTGATCTGATGTTGGTTTCGGCCTTCGGGGTTAATATTTGGGAAATCGTTCTCTTACTAATTCACGGTTAGTGACTAATGAATTGAAATAAGGCGTATGTTGTGTTTGCGTAGCACTTGTTTATTATATACGTGAGTTTCTCAGAAAGACCGGGTATATCCCATTCTGAATAATTGAATCAACGATAAGAAATCGAAGATGAAGACGGTGGTCGAAGACCGGAGATCTTCACCTCGTTTGGATGGTAACTGATGTCCTGATTGGGAGGCATCCCGAAATATGGATAATGAGTGGTGATCGTCCAGACGTACGTGGAGATCGATGGGTTTGCGAGGTATATAGTGCCTCCGGTTTCGTTCAGACCCAGAACGGACTTGTAAAATGGACTGTGTGTCTGACATCGGATTTTATTCTGTGTTGATTGATCTCTGTTAAATATACATTTGTTTGGCGGTGGAGAATTTATTCTTTTTCATAACGTCCTTCTCTGAGATGCACGAGCTCAGAGGTTGTATATCGATGGACATCAGTCGCATGTCGTGAATTGCTGTGTGGCATGCTAAGATGCAGTGATCAGGGCTTCTGTTGAAAAGCAAAGTCTTGTGGTGAAGATCAAAGCACCGCCTGTGTGGCGTAGCTTTGTGTATAACATGAATTCGCGAACCTCACACCCCGGTATGAACCAAAAACGGGAGAGGACCTCAGGGAGGGCATGTGTTTCTTCCTAGCTAGAGGTGGTGTCAGTGCTTAAACTGGCTGACATTTATATTATTTTCACCTATGTGGTTGTTGCTGTTGCGAGGCGCCTCGATTATATCGGTCGATCCGGGACCGATAGAGTCATTCGTTGGCTCATTTACGCCCCAAAGGGCGGGGAAACGTAGTGTTTAGGCAAAATAATCCACATCGGTGGACCGGCCCTGACGATCCAAAGGGTTGATGCGTTCTGATCCTGAGGCTCGGGCTAGGCAGTCTCGAATTCGGTAAGGACTATCTTTTACCTTGGTTCATGACAGAAATCCAATTTCTAAATACGACACCGTGCGGTTTTGATTGTATATATATATATATACATATGTATATATGGCGACATGATATATGGTACCCATGCCGTCTATGATTGATAGTTATGATTGAAATTGTTTTTGAAACATATAAACACAAGTAATAATATCAAATGCTTTTGTTTTATTCGTATCAAGCATATTTTGGCCATTATAAGGTAAAATTCTATCCTCCTGTTTGTGTTGCATTGTGTGATGGGAACTGAGTCTTATAATGGCTTCATTTTTATAAAAAGCATTGCGATGTTTAAAAGATTTACTTGTTTTTAAAGCACTGGCAATCCAATGGATTAAACCCGTTGCGCGAAAGTGGCGTGGTCCTTTGATTAGCCATATTATAAATGTGTTGAATAGATTTCTCATACCAGTCCCATGACTGACTCGTAGTTTGTTTCACTTGCAAACTCGGGTGCCCCTCTTTCTACACGGACAGCCTTGTATTCAGGTTTTAGCAGGCTCTTTCTGGATAGCTGGAGCTGAAGATGGATTCTATCATTTATCTCTTTTTTGTGTTGTTCAGCTCCTATTGTACATTATGTTTTATTTTCTGCTGTAGACATTTATGTATAGCTGAACTGTATTTGTACTAAGTATGATCCTGTATACTGTGTAACTCTGATGATTATGTTTATCCAATTTATTATTGTTCATTATCTGGTGTATTTATTTATTTCTGTTCTGCTATTATCTGTTTCTGTGTTATATTCCAATGATTACCCTTAACACCGTCAGTACGGGTTTTGGGGTCGTCACACCTGGTGTTACACACAAGTAGCTAAAAGAATGTTTGGGATTCTATTCTTTAAGGATCCGTTAAAATGGATATTATATAATACAATAGGCTACTATAATTGTGTATGGTAAATATACTATTGAAAATAGCATAAGCAGGATTACCATTATTGTCCTTACACCATTTATAATACCATAGTCTACAAAAATACTGTAAAGTCCACCATAGTCTAGTAGCTATCATAGGTCACTCCGTAGATATAGTACAAATCAAAATCACAGGGGCACGATCATGATTAAGCGCTTATTTCATACCATGGTCATTTATTTGAAATTATACTTAAAATATCATAAATCATATAATAATAATATCGATTTATATTCAAGTAATCACGTTCGATTTTTTCAATATCATTAATCACATTTTGAATCAATTCATTATTGGATTTAAGTTCAAGATTTAGATATCATACTTTAAAACTGTATGTTTACAAAATAACATTTTCATTTCACATTCTTATATCTCAATTATCATTATTTCAAAAATCTTTATATTAACATTTCAAAGTTAGTAACTTGGACTGGAAATAACTTTTATTTAAATTTGTTAATATAATATAAAATAGTTGTAATTTAAAATAATAATATTTATATAAATAATTGCATTTAAAATAAATATGAAATATATAATAGTTAAATTTAAGTAAATTTTTGTATAATTAAAATAGTTATCGAAAATATAATAATTAAGTCAAATATAAAATAGTTACAATAAAATATTTATAAAATAATAGTTATGTTTAGATAGAATAGTTTAAATTAGTTTAATATAAGATAATTCAAATTTAAAATAATTTAACATAGTGTGACGATCTCAAAACTCCGTACGACGGAATTAAGGATAATCATTGGAATATAACACAATAATCATCATTAGCAGAGAACAGATAATAGCATAAACAGAAAACAGAATAATTTACATCAATATGACAACGGAATCATAATATGTAATAAACATCAGAGTAGCATAGTGTAAGATACAACTTAGTGCATGAAAGGAAATGATCAGTCTATATCAAGATCACTGGTACATATACATCATAAATACATAATAGAAGTAAATCTGTCTACATCGCGATAAGCGGGAATCATATACATAAAGTACTAATGGCGGAACATCAAATAGCCAAAATATTGATAAGTCAAGTCCTCGCCATACAAGCAAAAAGGTGCACTCCATGCTGCAGTGGTAAAGCCAAAATATAACCTTCCACCTATTACTAGGCTGCCCGTGTGAAAATAAGGGCACCTGAGTTTGCAAAGTGAAATAAACTACGAGTCAGTCATGGGACTGGTATGAGAAATCTACTTAACTGGATAAACAACAATAACAAGGCCAATCATAGGACCACGCTACTTTCGCAGAACAGGTTTACTCCAGTGATTGCCAGTGCATTAAATATGGTAAATTATTTAAACAACGCAAAGCTCTTTATAAAAATGCAGCCATTATAAGACCCAAGTCCCATCATACAATGCAACGCAAACCGGAGGATAGGGTTTTACCTTATAATGGCCAAAATATGCTTCATACTTGTAAGCACAATCGTTTGATATTATTACTAGTGCATATATGTTTCAAAAGAAAATTCAATCACATATATCAATCCTAGACGGCATGGGAACCATATATCATGTCGCCATAGATAAGTTGCATTCAAATCCATGATTTCGTATTGGGAATTTGGATTCCGTCATGAGTCGAGGCAAGAGGTAAGCTCCTCACCAGCTTTGGGACAATCTAGCAAATGCCCCAGGACTACACACTCTGGGTAGCCCTTGGAATCGGATGGGCCGGTCCACACTTACGTTAGTGGATTGGCAATTCCTGAACACACGTTTCCCGGTCCTATCAGACCTATATATCGAGGCGCCTCGCATTCCAACATCCACAAAGGTATAATAATCAACGATGTCAGGGCTAGTAAAACGCTGACACCACCCATAGCTAGAAAGAAACGTTGTATTCTCCCAGTGGTCCTTACCCCGTTTTTAACTCATACTGAGGTGTGAGGCTCGCGAATCAACGTCATACACAAAGCTGCGCTATCTCAAAGCCTTGCTTTGATCATCAACCACAAGACTCTGCTTTTCAACAAAAGCCTTGATCATTTGCATCTTCGCATGCCACGCTGTCAATCCACACTATACCACTGATATCTACCGATATACATCCTCTGAGCTCGTACGTCTCAGAGAAGGGCGTTAAGCAAGAGAATAAATTCTCCGCCTCCAAACAGATGTATATTTAGTAGAGATCAACAAATACAGCACATAATACACGTTAGACACACATTCATTTACAAGCTCGTTCTGGGTCTGAACGAAACCAGAGGCACCTTATTCCTGCTCCCGTATGTCCAATACAGGAGAGAGGCCCTCGCATATCCGGACGATCAACAAGTACGTTCAGACTACTACCACTGTAACCTCATCAAGGGAGCTACCCGTCTCAAAGGCATCAGTAGTAATGTACATGATGTGAAGATCACCGGTCTTGCACCATCTTCATATCTTTGACATTTATTCGTCGATCAATTATTTTAAATGAGAATTACTTGGCCTTTTCAAATAATTCGCGTATATTAGAATTCAAATCAATTCTGTTCATGGTTAAATTATTCGACATCCATATTTGCGTTCTTTATATAATTTTAATGTCAAACACATTCAACCATCCAATATCAAGCAAACCAAGTAGAATCGTTTTATTTCCATTCCATATCGATCATAATATTTTATAATGATATTTCGCTATTTTTATTTATTTAAAAATAGCGCCATTTTATTAAACGACGTTTCAGGCCATAACGTGGCCCTAGCGCTGTTTTTCTCTAAATATGATTTACACATTTCTCAATATCTAACCATCGGATCTTAACGAAGTTAAGTCCATTGGAAAGATCTCTTCAAAGCGAACCCAAGGTTCCAGTTTCGGGAGAATCCGACGGTCGGATCTCTCGATATAATCATTCAAAGTTACGATTTCAAAATATGAACTGCAACGTCATTATTCGTTTTATTTTATATATATATATATATATAATTCATTCTGGCGTTGTTTTCATTTAGATTTGAATTTAACATTCCACATAATCCAACCGTTGGATTTTATCAAACTTTATATCGTTGGAAAGATTTTTCCAAAGCGACCCTAACAGTTCCGGTTTCTGGGATATCCGATGGTCAGATTTCCCTATATAATCGTTTAAAATTACGATTCCAAATTACGAACTGCAGCGTCATTATTCTTTCTATTTTATATATATATATATATAATTCATTCGATGATTTCCATATCGTTTTTCACTTCAAATATTTCACTAACGCCTTTAAATTTCAGAAAATTTCGCCATAACCTTCTTTGTACGGGGAGGGGTTTGGAAATTTATTGGGCCATATTAGGCACCCAATAAATCCTAAAAAGCATGCACATATTTATAGTGATATATTCCTGTGTCCATAGGGGAGTGTGTATAGATCATAACTCCATAGAATAAATTCTCGTCACCCTATAAATGGTTTTTGTGCCTTAATGACTAGAGAGACGTGTTTATTGTCATCTCCAGACCCGTATGGGATTTTTATTATCTGGCAATTTATCGTTATATTTTATATAGTCCATATCAGTCTTCAGTTTAACCTGAAATATAGTCATCGCCATACAAGCCTCTTGCTTGTATGGTACATCTTCCACCTCGTCACATAAGCTCCAAATGCTTATGTGGTATATGATAGAGTATGTTATCTTCAAGAAGAATGTCATGTAGCGTAGTTCAAAATTAATTGTTGATATCCTATGGCGACATTTATTATTTCAAATAGAACAACAAGCACTCCGCATCCAATGGCATTCACAGGAGTTTATATAGTAATAAAATTGCGCGGCCAACTCATTAAGGTTTACCTATTTGTCGGGCATGCAAATATATTCTTTACTCAACAGCTAATCCATATTCCTGTGCAACACATGTATATATATGCAGAACTAAACTAAAAATAATATTTCTAGTGAACAAATGTTTATTTCAATACGCGGTTATTTTTAACACTTCGTACATATGATACAAATGTTATTTTTGGCTAACAAAAGTATGTTTGAACACGTGTGTATTTTTAGCGAGTCGTATACATGATAAAAATGATATTTTTATCGTTCAAAAGATTTATTCCACACAAGAATGTTTTTAGCGCTTCATATTCACAATAAAATGTAAATTTTATTGTTCAATCCTCTTATTCAACATATGAATCCTTTTCAACATACGAATATTTTAATTAGTTCATACATATAATAAAAATGATATTTTTGTCGTTAAAACAATTTATTTAAAACACGAATATTCTATTTACTTCATACATAAGATAAGATGTTATTTTTGAAGTTTAAGTAATTTATTAAAACACTAATATTTTATTTACTCCATATCCATGATAAAAATGTTATTTTTACTTTTCAAACAATTTATTCAACACACGAATGTCATTCAACGTATGAATATCTCAACATATGAATATCTCATACATGCACACTTCATATACTTCACACGCATAATAAAAATGTGATTTTTATTATCTATACAATTCATTCAACACATGAATTCAATTCAATACATGAAAATAATTCAAACACATAGATATTACTGAAAATTTCGGCAGCATAACGGTAGGGGTTAAAAACCGGCACCTCCCGAGTACGGCTCCTCGCACTACCTTAGGCCTCGCGGCGTTCCATAAGGGGATTATCTAAATGATCTAAGACCAATTTCATATCATATGAATTTTCCATAATAATTCCCATTGTTTCAACCACTAACAATTTCTTTTAACCACAAATAATTATTTCCAACCATTCGCATTTCAACTAATTTTCAACCATTCGCATTACCAATCAATTTCGCGCCAATCACAATCAATTTATATCGTCTATGGTCTATGGACGAGGGGAGTGTACGTATATATATATATATATATATGTATGTATTTCATTTCCATTTCAACACATATATGATTTTTACAACGCATGTATAATTTATACATCGCTCGTATAACTTATACAATGCTCATACATGTGGTGTACAACGCATATATAATTTATATTTTGCTCATATAATTTATACAACGTATTTCCGTTCCATATTGAATTTAGATGTCTCACATTGATTTTTGTCCTTTTGAAATTTGTAGCGAGCTCGGAACATTTTCTAGCTTCTTCTAGAATGTAGATGATGTGGCTATGAGTCCGATGTTTCCTGTTTCATCGAATTTCATCAACATAGCAAAAAGATACGATTTTTATTTGAAAAACAAGATTTGCAACACTTAGAAGTGTTATTTCCTTTAAATAAAAACCCAGGCTGTTACCCTCTGAATTTGTTCGAAACAAGGTTTCAGTTTTCTGCAAATCCGTGACACTCGGATGAAATTGAGCTACACCACACTGAAGACCTCCGTGAGGCGCACAGATCAATGGGTGCAGCACCCAGTTCGGTGGCAGATCCGATCGTTAGTGGAGCTTTGAAACTGTCGCTTTCGAGAGGGTGATTCTCACGAAATACGAGATGATAGCGGGAGTGGTTGGCATTGATTTGAAGTGGAGGAGATGAACTTTCAAAAGTTGGACGGGGGTAGGGTGTTTTGATGCATGGATCGATCGGAATATGGCCGAGAAGCATTGAACGCACAACGCCGTCGGTCTGGAGAAGAATGAGGGTTTTCTGATTTTATTTTAGAAATTAAATTAATGAATGAATAAATTCTATTGGTCCATATATATATTAATTCAAAAATTAGTGTTTCTCCATACGAACTCCATTTCAAACCCAGCGACTGTCGCCCTTAGCTAAATACCCCCATTCCGAACACAATGGAATATGTTTAAAAGGCCCATTTGATTGTTACAGTCAGTTATTCTTCAAATTAAAATATAAAACATTCAAATTCTACTTTGAACGTACATTTTAATTTGCCGGGGCCACATACTGATTCTAAAAATTCCTGAAAAATTTATCTAGCTATGTTGGGATGATACTACCCCAACAAAACTAATTTCGTTGAATTCTGAGATCGTTTGAACAATGGCCATTTTCTGGTCGATCCCATTTGATTGAAATCAACCGAACACATTTTCCTTTGCTACGCCCACATATTAACTCCAAAAATTATGGAATTTGAAACATAGCAATCAATTAACATCCCGGATCCAACAAAAGTGGTTTCGTCGAAAACGGATGTCGTTTGCGAAATGTCAATTTTCAAGGGCTACATTTATTCTATAGCGACCATTCTGAATATTCAACTGGCCATAACTTTTGATTCCCGCTATGAAATTTCATTTTTCAGATTCGTTAGAAAGATATTCTTAAACAAATTTAAAAATTTTTAGTTTCTCTAAAATCCGTTATATTTTGCATCCTGTACGTTCAGTCAAAGTTCGAATTCAAATTTTTAAACTTCCGCTTTATTTCTAACTTGTTATTTAATTGAAATATTTTATTTCAATTCCTCCAAATTCGTTAAAATAACCAATTTTTTTTTTAAATTGGCTCGTATTTTCCGGGTTGTTACACATAACCTAATCCAAACCACTTATCTGTATTTCCAAGTTCAGCTTATCATTAATTCAGGTTCAATTTAAATCAAGTTTAAATTTTTAACAGTATATTCCTGATTCCAACTATTTCAAAGCAATCTTCGAGTTGGCCTCAGTTTTATTACTTAAATCAAAAATTTTTAATTTCACATTTTCTTTAAATCACATCTTAATAATTCTATGTCAATAAAATCTAAATTCTCAACTTAATTGATTATTAATATTTTTTTACTTTAGTTGTATTTATATCTAAAACATTTACTTAATAAAATTATTACCTAATCAATTTATTAAATTTCATTATCATAAAAATTCATAAAACTCATCAATATTTTCTAAATCGCATCTTAAAATTAGTTTATCTTAAACTGATAAATTTCATCTTAAATAAGTCATTTATACAATTATGTTATTATTAAATTTACAACTTCTCTTTAAACCATTATATAATTATATTTTATAAAAGTTTATATATATAGGTTTAAAATTTAAATAATAATTAAACTATGTTATAAGACTTAATTATTTACTTATAAATTTATTTAAATTTTAAAATTATATTATAATTGAGATTCTAGAATTTATATTTTAAAAAAAAATATTAATTCAATAATTAAATTTGTATAACATATAATCTAAAATGAAATCTTTATTAAATTATCAAAGTATATGTTTAAATAAAATTCTAAATTTAGATTTCTAAAATAGTTTGAACAAATCAGAATATTTTTATAAATTTAGAAAATATTTCTAAAATGGTTTCCATGTGTAATTTTCTACCTAGGACAAGTGATATTGATATATATCATTTCAATCCATTTAATATTCAAATAACGGGTATTTATCATTTCAACTAACATCACGGTAAATTCAGTTTTCGTTCCTAAATCAATACAGTGGTACATGTATATATTATTACAACCTATAGTGATTTTACAAATCTATAGGAAACTTACTGTAACGACCCATATTTTCAGTTAATTTGAAATGTGATTTTATTTCAATGTATTTTAAATATTTAAAATGATTTATTAAATAAAATTAAAGGATTTATTAAAAAACCGAATATCGATTTGACCTGAATTTTTGAAAACATCGAGTTATAAACCCCATTATGTTTGTTTTAGAGCTATATGATATTCTAGTTGGATATGTACGAAAATATTAATTTATTATTATTAAATTGAACTGTTTTTGAATTTATTTATATTTTATTGGTTTTATTGTAACATCCAGGTTTTTCGGGTACTTGAGGAGTACAAATTTATGCATTTTGTGATTCTTAAGCCAAAGTATTGGTATATGCAAGTTGTGAAACTAACTTTTATAACCTTTTCCATATATGAAAGTTAAATCTATGAATTCCTAAAATTTGGTATTTTTGGAATAAATCTAGTAACTTTGTTATATTAAAGAGTTTATTCCAATCTATAATCATAAGTTTATAAATAAGTGATTGTATGGATATTGAAAATATAATATTATGGGTAATCAATATTTAAAGGGGAAATATATTTTCAATATCAAGGTTAATTTATTAGTTGAAATAATTATTAAATTTTTAATTTAGGTTTTTAAATGCAAAAGTGTACTCTTGTCAATAATAAAAATGAGTTGGATGTGTTAATTGTTGTAAATGAATGAATTAGTGGCTTTTATAATATTAATTACATAAACAATAACATTGGTTTTTAATTGGTTTGTTAAATAATATAAAAAACAGATATTGATTGATCAATATTTGTAGATGTAAAATATTTAGTGTTGTCAACTGGTTAGCTTAATTATTTATGAAGATGGCAAACTTGTGGTTGAAACATTAAAATAATTCTTTTGTAAATAATTATTGTGTCAAACATGTGTATATTATTTTGTTGTATTTAAATTAGTTTCTAAAATACTTTTATGATGTTTTAGATATCATTTTAGTGTGTGTTTATGTTTTGCAAACCAAATACAATCTTGTGTTTAGCGCATAATTATAATATACAAGCTTTTGTCCTTAAAATAAAGAGTTCGGACCTAAAATGAAATAATGAAAGTTGTTTAGTAAAAGAGGTAATAGGTAGGGAGGGCCTAACGAAAATTCTACCACCCTAAATCTAAGCCAGAGAGAAAATCACGTTCACTCTCACCAAAATAAAAAACCGTTTTCTTCTGGTAGAAAATTCTTCCTTAGCCTGAAATTAAGAATCTTTCTTCCTCTCTCAAGCCATTAATTAAATGAGAAGTTAAAGGAGGATTCAAAGGAGATTTTAATTCCTATTTTCCTTATGCAATCAAGATGTTGAATTAGAGATTTCTTCATCAATCTTTGGAATTTGAAGAAGCATAGTTACAGGCAAAAATTGTTGTTTCATGTCTCTAATTTGCTACCTACAGATCCAAATCAAGAGGATTTCATCCAATAAACCAATCAAGGTGAGTCAATTGACTCACACATTCTAGTTTACATTTATTTTGATTTATTAGTATAAATTTTGCTAAGTTGAATTGGAAAACATTTTTTTTTCATGAAGCTTTTTCATTTTGTTGTATATTATTGAAAACACAGCCAAACCAACACTTTGAGCCTTCAAAACTCTCTGATTATAAATCTTTTGGAGTGATTATTTTTGTAACAACCCGGGTGTTCGCGATCCTGGTTATCAACATAAACTCAATGTCGACTATTCAAGCATCGAAAACACCGGATAGTCCATGAAAGAAATTAGAAGGTGAGAATAGATAAGATAGAAACTTAGAATAGAAGAAGAAGAAGAACATACAACATTAGAGTAAACACGAATCTCATAGCGGAACGAACAATATATAATAGATACATAACTTTGAAATAAAATCAGTATATGTGTACATTAACATTATCAGAGTATAGCACTTACAACACAGTAGAAATAAACAATAGCTATATATTCCTGAAGCCTCCTGCTCTAAGCTCTCCAAGTATATTTGTAAAATCCTGACTACTTGACTGCCCGTACAAAATTGGGAACCCAAGAGTTTAGGGAGAAAAAAAAACTCCGGGTCAGTCATGGGACTGGTATGAGTAAGCAATTTAAAATAGTTTGAGAAAATAAACGATATCTCATAAGACCATGCCGTATAACACAGAACGGGTTTTTCCCTTATGAGAATCCCAAACACTTGATTCAACATTCAAAAATACTTTTGAAAGAAACGATAATCTTTATATCAAAATTCTTTTGTATTATAATAGTGTCTATCAACCACAATATAATAATCATCTAGCAGAACGCTTTCATCTCACGTTCCACGTACATAATATATAATCAAAAACCGCGGGCGCTTATTGGTTAATGAATTCCAACCGGTAAGGTATGGGACCACCTTCCGACAATGTATCTCTAGAGAGGAATACACCGGGTTCAACAAGATTATCTTGTAATCCAGGCTAAACATGACTGGTCATTCATTTCGCTCGAGTGTACCGAATGTATTATCACCAACGGTTGGGATCAACAACCATTTCCCGAAAGGAACAACATTGAAATAGATTATAGTAGTAAATGGAATTTCTCTAGATCAGGTGACAATACACCCTAATTGGCAACTAACCACTTAGTCATGCGACCTACCCGGTTTTATACCATTTCCTGGTTGTGAGGCTAAAGGCTATAACGTACAGATCACACCTTTATTTACTTTGAATGTCACATCTTCATACCCGTCAAATCACAAATTGATTTCCATAAAAATACCACGGGTATACAGCTAAGAGAAACGAATTCCTCAGCCACCAATGTAAATACGTTTGAAACGATCAACTTACGCGATCTACCAGATATACTCTGTCAGACATTCGTCCATTCAATTTGTCCTGGGACTGGACAACCTAATAGCACTATTTTGTAAATCCATCTTAGGCAATTTCTACCTAGGATTTACTGAATAGCCCTTGCATAACTCTGTCTTCAATTATCTTCATCATATTTGATTCACAACGCTAATTCCATACGGAGTGGTTTTCAGATAATATATCTGATCCCGGTCTCTCCGTATTGACAACGGAAATGGTCAAAATCTTTGATAGTCGGTGATTTAACTATCAAAGGAAAACATGTGTACAAACGACGGTCGTATTCCCAAATGGAAATCTTACCGATCAATCCTCATTTCATTTCCCAATTTCCCGTCTATCGTTTCCATATATTCATAAATACCTTATTTTCTAAAATTACAAAATATACATTATTAACTTTGGAAAACGTTTTCATTTCTGATTCACACATCAATATCTTCCCACCTCTATCAGTCTCTAACTGTAAATTAGTAAGAGAACAACCCTCTACGTATTAACCCCGAAGGCCGAAACAACCATCAGATCAATACCCAGACAGCTGTTCAACTTAACTAATCTCTAGTTAGTTTCTAATTCCTTTAACTCCATTTTAATTCCTATTTCAAACCCTATTTCCTTTATAAATATTTTATTAGCAAAATATTTACTTAAATCCTTTATTCACATTAAATGTAAATAACATTTCTTCTTTGAAATCAAAACATTTCGATTTCGTATTTAAAACAATATCCCCAATCTAATTTCTATTTATACTTCTAATTATAGAATTATTTATATAAAATATCATTTTATTCTTCTAATAATTATAATCCCATTTATAATCACCTTTGGAAATGCTGCTCAAATTCCATTTAAAATATCGGTGTTAAAACCGATTCATACTTCTCTATATAAATTCAGTCTTATATATTCTGTTTATCAAATGATAAATATTTTATTTAATTTATAAAACATTATTTATTAATTAATCTTCTCAATCTATTTGTTAAAACAGATTTCTATTTAATATCCACTTTAAACAATCTTCTCATAATTCTTTTATATCTCGTCAAATATCCCTTTTATAATTCTATTTACTTTCTAAATAAAAATTCCTTTTATACTTCTATTTACTTTCTATATAAATAATCCTTTTATACTTCTATTTATTTTCTATATAAATACTCCTTTTATACTTCTATTTATTTTCTATATAAATAATCCTTTTATACTTCTACTTATTTTCTAAATAACTAATCCTTTTATACTTGTACTTATTTTATATAAATATTTCATTTTCAATATTCAATTTGAAAATTTCCTTTTTACATTCCAGTATTTCATATGGTATTTAAAATACTAAATAACAAGACCAGTGTCATCATAATCAATAATAGATTATATACCACATCACATATCACAATAAATGAAAACAAACAATATTACAATATTGAAGAATCCAGTTGGATTCCTCCAACCTGTCTCCCTGCATCCACAGATGTTAAACACTACAAACAACATCGATTTCATTTCAATATGAAATATTTTTATGAATAAACCCAATATTTGATTAAGATTTATATATACATCATTATCTATAATTTCAACCAATACATCAGCAATTCAACCAAACAATCATCACATAGAAATCAATCATCATTTATCATTACTAGATTATATTTATAAAAATATAAATTGGACAAAGTTAGTGAGATTTACTTACATTGGATGATCATCGTTAAATAACGATAACTGTCGGCTGATTCAGACAGACAATTTATTTCGCTATAAATTGTAACGAGCTACAATTCACTCCCTGTCAGTTCCATCGTGTAGCCACCGTCCATACGATCCCAATGGATCTGACCGTTCGAAATTCTGATACAGTATGAATTAGATATTTAATTTACAAGTTCATATGCTATTAAACTTAAATTAAACTAAGTTACTGTTTAATCGGGCCTTATTAATTTGAATTCAGCCCATACCCGATCCTTGAAAACCCGGCTGCTCCTTCTCTTCCATTTGAACGGCTCTCCAGTAAAACCGCTTCCTTTCACCATTTGCGAGATTTCAAGCACCTCTTACCCTATCAAATTCACCACCAGTCAACACAAGAACCCCATATTTGAACCCCTCGTTGATTTCTCCATGATAAGATACCACGAATGCTCAACTCGATGCATCCATGCCCAGCGCGACTTCCATAGGTTTTCTAACGCAAGAGTAAAAGGGTGCGACATCCTTTGTTATGAATTCAATCCAAACTTTGCCAACAAATAAAACTTAAATATTAAATTGATTCTGGGCCCTACCCTTTTATTCTTTGGCCCATACGAAAGCATTTTTCACTTGCCCGTTTTAAACAACTTCTTCCTGAGGTAGCTGCTCCATAAAACATCCCGTCACTTTGCCATTACCGATTCTTGCAAAGAACCTTTCTCCCTCTCCATTACCCAAAAATTGAAAAAAAAAACTATATCATCACACTCTCCTTCATCTCCTCTTCCTTTTGATGCCCTCCTTCCTCATATCACATTCACCCTCCCAACCGCGATTACAGGAAACCCTCGTCCCTCCTGTGCACAGTCGCGACACCAATGTTCATGGAATCCCGCAAACAAATTCATACAAGCTCGAAATCAACCCCTCAACTCAATTATCACCTCATAAACACGAAATGATGCATCAATATTCCACCATCTTGAACCCTAGAAGACGCTGGAAAGATTAAGACACCCAAAACAAAAACCGAGCCACTCGAAACTTACACCAGAACGTAGATAATTTGTCTACGAACTCGATTATGTAAGTTTATTAATTTATATTAATTTATTTACCTTTTTCTTATTTTTGGAAGATCGAGATTTGTATGCAAGGAAGAAAAATTGGAAGCGATGGATTATCTGTTGACTTCCGGATGAAGTAAATTAGGTTAGGATGTAAGGATATATATAGTGAAGTTTTAATACATTTTTTATTGATTATTATTGTAACACCCCACACCCGCTAAGGTCACTCACTAAGGGAATGCCTTAACTTCGGTGGAGTATTTTAAGTGAATATAGAACAGAAAAATTACAACAAGACATATATAAATAGTACTTGAAATCTAAAACATCATTTCATTGCAGCAGAAGATAAACATGTTTGGTTACATATCAAAACCAACTAAAACAAGAGTCAAGTACTAAATATCCATCCTGATAAAACATAAGTACATAATCCCACTACATAACTAATAGCCATAATAGAAAAGATAAGTTGGGCTTTACATCACGGTCCAAGCTCCAAAAGATAGATAAAGCAATCTGATCAAAGCCCACTAGTGCTAGGCCCACTCTGAGAACCCGAGGGTTGGGAAAAAAGATAAAAACAACGGGGCCAGACATAAGTCTGAGTGAGCCTTATAACTTTAACAGTACAATCATTAAAGTAATTAGGGTATGATATAAACTTGGTACGGTGATGATTGGGGATAAATGACTACACTAAGCAGCCAACTAGACATAGGATGAACTAAGATAACAGTAAAGACGCATTTACACACCCAAGGGTAATTACTACACTGCACCACACCAGATCTACCCACCCAAGGGTAATCCCTACACTGCACCACACCAGATCTACCCACCCGAGGGTAATTCCTACACTCAAAGATTGATCCCACTAAGTGTACTTAGTAATCTTAATAGTAGTTTCGTGTACCCCTAGCTGACTACATAGGTGCCGTCTGCCCCTATCTCCACTAGGTGTACCCACTACTCCCATTCGATCGGCTCCCTAACGTAGATACCCGTGCTGGCCCCACAGTGGGGTGTATCACTCCCCAAAGTGGCAACCCGATACAACCAACGGTGCACGGCTTATACCTACACGATGCAACAACGTCTTACCTATCAGCCCGGGCCCCCACACGCATTGAAACCCACTGGACTTGCGTTGCCACCGCTAACCCGTTTTGGCCTCTTATAGTCAAGCCCAGTACCCGTGTCCCGTCCTCGACATGGGTCGAGCCCAATAAGATACATATGGGTTACTGGTTGAAATGGGCCCCCACAAGCTACCTACCTAAGCTTGTCCCTTCTAGTGTATCCCACTTAACCCTTTTTAATAATCATGTCCACTTATATGCTTAAAGTTTGGTTAAGTCATCTAATCATATTTCAATTGCCACTCAAGGCACCCACTAGATTTCCACATGCCACCCAAGGCACTTACTTGATTCCCACGTGCCACCCAAGGCACTTACTTAACCCTTTAATCATGTTTAATTACATGTTCCACTTTGGTTAAGTATTCTATTCGTATTTTCTATTGCCACCCAAGGCAACCACTAGATTTTTCCACATGCCACCCAAGGCACCCACTTAACCCCTCATGTCCCTCTACATGCTAATATGGTTAAGTGTTTCTTAATTTATTAAGACTGTAACCTTTGTAAAGACCTCTCACATTAGACTATCTTTTATGGCAGCTGGATTTGCCGGTCGGGTCCGAGCAGCCTTACGCCATAACCGAGTCTAACCTCGTGTCTTTACACTTGTCACGTATTTAGTTCATGCCTAAGACCTCTCACATTGGGCCAACCATTTGTAGCCGCTGGATTTGCCGGTCGGGTCCGGGCAGCCTTACGCTACAAAAGGGTCCAACCTCGTGTTTAGTCGATTAATTACACCTAATTAATCACCCCCATAATTTGTATTAATTATCCCTAATTAATTACAAATTTAATGATGTACATAATTGACTCAATTATGTCCATCCACATTATGGTATGCATAATCATACCAGCTTCACACAATTTTGTTAACATGAATATTAACCCCATCGTTCCCCACGTAATACGATAACATGACATACTAAAAAGGGAAGATTCATCACAAATACAATGGGTTCAACTTAGCATAACATTAGCATTATCATGGGTTTAAAAAGGTGCCAACTTGCATATATGATCATAGAATCAAACCCAACTAGCATAAATAATCAACCCAAACTTGCATGAATCTCATATGTCATAAAGAGGGTAACTTGCATAAGTTACTTATATCATACAAAGGGGTAAACTTGCTTATGTATGTATGACATACAAAGGAGTTAACTTGCATATGTATGCATATCATACAAAGGTGTAAACTTGCACATGTTACTTGCATATAATCAACCACCAAACTTGCATAACATGTCATATATGGACTTGCATATAATCAACCACCAAACTTGCATAACATGTCATATATACACTTGCATATAATCAAACACCAAACTTGGATAACATGTTATATATGAACTTGCATATAATCAAACACCAAACTTGCATAACATGTTATATATGAACTTGCATATAATCAAACACCAAACTTGCATAACATGTTATATATGGACCTGCATATAATCAAACACCAAACTTGCATAACATGTTATATATGGACTTGCATATAATCAAACACCAAACTTGCATAACATGTTATATATGGACTTGCATATAATCAAACACCAAACTTGCATAACATGTTATATATGGACTTGCATATAATCAAACATCAAACTTGCATAACATGGTGTCATAATGGATCAATGTTTATCATAGTGATTTGCATCACTAGCATCATGAACACATAGCATAGATTACACTCAACTTGCATAACTAGAATCATGGACATATAACATCAAACTTGCATAACTAACATCATGAACACATAGCATATGATAACATAACTTGCATTGATCCACATTCATAGCCATAACCTCATTATATCCTATCATAATCATTTCAACAATTGGTCATTAAGGCTATAGTACTCACAACTTGTTGATTAGCACTCCTATGAAGAAGATTACGTTGCTAGAGTTGATTAGAAGTTGATTTGAGAAGCTATCTTCTTCTACAATTTGATGGAGGCTCCTTCAAGTTGCATTTTGATGGCATAACGACGTTGTATCTATTTTTACTATGAATTAGGGTAGTCTTAGGGTGTATTTATAGAATTAGGATGTAGTTTAGGCCCTTAGATTAACCCTAGATTAGGTTAGAGCCGTCAGATTTCGTCACAAGCCATCAAGCATAGCCCAAAAGCCAAAATGGCGGGAATTTTTCCGCCTCTTCTGAAATCTATTTTGAATTTTCTGAAAACTTCTTCGAGCCTTAACTGGGTCATACGGACTCCGATTTTCGAAAACTCGGACTCTATTTCGCGTATTTTTCCGAGACGAACGCAATGGCATAGCCCGTTTCCCCTGAAACAGATTTTAAAATTTAATTCTTCCCTGATTTATATCAAAACAAGTTATTCAACATACGGGGTGTTACATTCTCCCCTACTTAAAGGATTTCGTCCCCTAAATCTCTAAGTCAAGAAGAACGTATCCTACCAACCAAACAACCATCTACTCAAACCATCAATCACTGGCATCCATTGTCCTTAAAGTTTCTAATACTGTATGAACATATGCAAAAAGTGTGTGTATATGTCCGTATACTAATGCAAAATTAGGCGGTCTACTGATTCAGTCGACCTCCTTAATGCAAACCATGATAGTGCCATGCATCCAATATGTATGCGAAAAAATCCTATCGACACATACTATTACTACATGTGTGCACAACCATACACCAAAATGCATCATCCATATGATAACACAATCATTATACATCCATTAATATAGCTACCTACACATAATTATATGCAATATGCAATATGAAGTGACTGAGCCGATCTAGTGTCTAAAGTGTGTGTATATGCATCCACGAGCAACCACTAGCAAACACTTGCATCCACACGCATCCATCAATCATAACATGTCTCAAACACATGTTTCAACCATAGGTTTACCCTATCTAAAGGTCAAAGGTACTAATGAGAGGACATACCAAAGATAAGATAAGTACTAGACAAATGATAAAGGAGAAGTTAAAAGACAAACCCTCAAAAAGGAATGGGTACAATGAACGCATCTTCGCTTCTGTCTCCCAAGTAGCATTGCTCTCATCCTCTCCCCATTGCACTTTGACTAGTCGAACCTCTCTGTTTCTTAATCTCTGACCCAAGGATGCGGGTAGGAGCTCATCGAATAGTCGCATCACGCTCTACCTCCACTTCTCTATGCAAGCTCGGCTCTATCACCTCTACGGTCTCATGTAGGCACTTCCTCAAATGTGACACATGGAATACGCCATGTACCCCACTAAGTCTCTCGGGTAAATCCACTCTATATGCCATCCGTCCAATCCTTTCCTTAATAGGAAACAGTCCTACAAATCTTGGTGCTAACTTCCCAACGGATCCAAAGCGAACTACATTCCGTAATGGAGACACCTTGATAAGGACCATGTCCCCAACATCAAACTCAAGATCTGTCCTCCTCTTGTCCGCATAAGATTTTTGTCTGTCTTGTGCCGCTTTCATCCTTCTTCGAATCAAATCAATCTTCTCCGAAGTCTCTCTAACCATATCGGGCCCAAGCAAGATCTTATCCGTAGATTCCCACCAACATGTAGGTGATCGACAAGGCCTTCCATAAAGAGCTTCGAAAGGAGCCATACCAATACTAGACTGAAAGCTGTTATTATACGCGAACTCTACCAATGGAAGATGCTCTTCCCATGTACCTCTAAAATCTAAGATACATAGCCTCAATAGTTCTTCTAGAACACGATTCACCCTCTCGGTCTGGCCGTCCGTCTGAGGATGATATGCGGTGCTCAAACACAACTGAGTCCCTACTGCCTCTTGCAAACTCTTCCAAAACTCGCTAGTGAAGATAGGATCTCGATCACTCACAATGCTAGAAGGTACCCCATGCAATCGAACTATTTCTCGAAGGTAAACTGAAGCTAGCCATGGAGCAGTCCTCTTGCTCTTCAAGGGTATGAAATGGGCGCTCTTAGTAAGTCTGTCTACCACAACCCAAATTCCCATATTACCCTTCCTCGATCTCGGTAACCCATCAATAAAATCCATCGAGACGCTATCCCACTTCCATTGCGGAACTTCCAATGGGTGAAGCAACCCACCAGGTTTCTTTTGTTCCGCTTTCACTTGTTGGCACACCAAGCATCTAGCGACATACTCGGCCACATCTTTCTTCATACCGGCCCAAAAGAAAACTCTCTTCATGTCTTGGTACATCTTGTCCCCACCGGGATGAATGGTCATCTTCGAACGATGCGCATCATCAAGTATAGCCTTCCTCAAACCCTTGCCTTGCGGTACACAAAGTCTACCGTCTCTACGCAACCACCCCCTATCGTCTAGGCTGTACCTACTCAAATGGCTGGACGACTCCCCCCTTATGAGCTTCTCTACTAACTCAACCAACTATGGGTCGTCCCGCTGTGCCTCGCCAATTCGTCCCGAAAGAGTAGGTCTGACCTCTAAGGATGCTAGCAAACCGGAAGGTCTGAAATCAAACATCGAGATAAATTCCAAGCTTCGTCGTTCCACGAACAATGGACTCAAGGACAACCTTTTTCTGCTTAAGGCGTCTGCCACCACGTTACCCTTGCCAGGGGTATACGCTATCTCGAAATCATAGGATGCTAAGAACTCCATCCACCTTTGCTGTCTCAAGTTCAAACCCTTCTGAGAAAACAAGTACTACAATGATTTGTGGTCAGTGAACAATTCGATCCTCTCTCCAAGAAGATAATGGCGCCAAGTCTTAAGCGCAAAAACAATAGCGGCCAACTCTAAATCATGGGTAGGGTATTTTTTCTCATGCTTTCTCAACTGCCTTCCCCCATAGGCTATTACCCTTCCCTCTTGCATTAAGACTGCACCTAGTCCTGTCCCACAAGCATTGGTATAAACAACAAATGGCTTACTCCCATCTGGCAACACTAAGACTGGAGCTGTGGTTAAAGCTCTCTTTAACCGTTGGAACACATCATCACAATCTACGTCCCATGCGAAGACTAGATTATTTTTTGTCAAGCGAGTTAATGGGGCTGATATCTTCGCGAAGTCCTTGATAAACTTCCTATAGTAGCCAGCCAACCCCAAGAAACTCCTCACCTCGGTAGCACTCTTCGGAACCTTCCAATCTTGGATGGATACTACCTTCACGGGATCCACAACTATCCCTTCCTTAGAGACCACGTGCCCTAAGAACCGCACTTCCTTCCTCCAAAAGTGACATTTAGAGGCATTAGCCTTAAGCTATGCGCTAGAAGAGTCTCTAACACTTCCCTAAGATGTAGGGCATGCTCTTCTTCACTCTTAGAAAAGACTAAGATGTCATCCACAAATACCACCACGAACTTATTAAGGTACTCCCTGAACACCCTACTCATCAAATCAACAAAGTATGCAGGGGCGTTCGTCAAACCAAATGGCATCACAAGCCACTCATAGAAACCATCCAGAGTGCTAAAGGCAGTCTTGTCTATGCTATCCTCAGCCACTCTCAACTGATGAAACCCCGTGGCCAAGTCCAACTGCGAAAACACTGAGGCGCCAACCAACTGATCAAAGAGATCATCAATCCTCGGCAATGGGTGTCTATTCTTCTTTGTGAGCTTGTTGAGTTCTCTATAGTCTACACAAAGTCTGAGGGACCCATCCGCCTTCGTGGCAAAAACTACTGGAGCACCCCACTCCGATATACTTCGTCTTATGAACCCCTTCTCAAGCAACTCCCCTACTTGCTTATGGAGTTCTCTCCTCTCACGAGGAGCCATGAGGCGCACTGGCAAAGATACTGGTTTAGCATTGTCCACCAGATATATTCGGAAGTCTATCTCCCGCTTCGAAGGTAAGCCCTTCCCCTCCTCAAACACATCCGAGTATTCCCGAACCACTCTAACAGATCGCAAACTCTCGACCAAAGCGTCAAGCGATTCAAGATAACTTAGCATAACAGAACACATGGGATTACAAGAGATCTCGAGAGTGTTACCCAAGCAGGTCATAAGCCTAACAACTCTCCTTTCACAATCAAGAACGGCACCATTACTGGATAACCAGTCCATGCCCAAAATCAACCCATAGCCCCTGAAGCCCAAAATAAAAGCATCACATCTAAACTCAACGCTAAGTATGGAAGTCTTCAAACCCAAACATATCATGGACAAATAAGTGGAGCCCCCAATTGGGTTTGAAACAACCAAGGGATCATCTACTAAACTGGTGTTTAAGTGCAGTGACTTAACTAATGATGATGAGATAAACGAATGCGATGCGCCAGAGTCGAATAAAGTTCGAACAGGATGATCGAGAGAACCAAATTTCAACCTAGACGGTCCTACCCCCATCAGGTATACCAGCCGTGAGGGAATACATCTACCCTCCAGAAGATCCTGTAGTTTGTCCTTACCTCTTTGGACAATCCTAATAAGGTGTCCTATTTCTCCAAAACAACTAGCCTTCTCCTTCACATTCTCCTTTCGTGACCTCCCACCACGATGAGGTTTCGTCCTTTATTTACCTAATAGCTATTTGAACCTTCCTCCCTCGTCCATCTTAAAGGTACCCACAAGCCCTCCACCTCCTTGGACTAACTTCTTAGCCCGACAAACGTCTAAATTCCTTGAAGTGGTTCTTCCGTCCTTCATACGGAAGTCCTTATTTATCTTAAAAAGACATCTATACGCGGAGGGGAAATTCAAAAAGAGAAAGAGGAAGAGATTCAAAACGGAGAATCGAAGGAAGGATATATGGCTCTTGGGGATTATGTTCTTTTCTTTCAAAAACTTTTCTCTTAAAAGACATGTTTTTGAAAATACTCCTTCAAAAATGTTTTTAGAAAAATGGTTTTCTAAAAAATTTGTCTGTTCCGGTAACCTTCAACTCTGATACCACGTGTAACACCCCACACCCGCTAAGGTCACTCACTAAGGGAATGCCTTAACTTCGGTGGAGTATTTTAAGTGAATATAGAATAGAAAAATTACAACAAGACAGATATAAATAATACTTGAAATCTAAAACATCATTTCATTGCAGCAGAAGATAAACATGTTTGGTTACATATCAAAACCAACTAAAACAAGAGTCAAGTACTAAATATCCATCCTGATAAAACATAAGTACATAATCCCACTACCTAACTAATAGCCATAATAGAAAAGATAAGCTGGGCTTTACATCACGGTCCAAGCTCCAAAAGATAGATAAAGCAATCTGATCAAAGCCCACTAGTGCTAGGCCCATCTGAGAACCTGAGGGTTGGGAAAAAAGATAAAAACAACGGGGTCAGACATAAGTCTGAGTGAGCCCTATAACTTTAACAATACAATCATTAAAGTAATTAGGGTATGATATAAACTTGGTACGGTGATGACTGGGGATAAATGACTACACTAAGCAGCCAACTAGACATAGGACGAACTAAGATAACGGTAAAGACGCATCTACCCACCCAAGGGTAATTACTACACTGCACCACACCAGATCTACCCACCCAAGGGTAATCCCTACACTGCACCACACCAGATCTACCCACCCAAGGGTAATTCCTACACTCAAAGATTGATCCCACTAAGTGTACTTAGTAATATTAATAGTAGTCTCGTGTACCCCTAGCTGACTACATAGGTGCCGTCTGCCCCTATCTCCACTAGGTGTATCCACTACTCCCATTCGATCGGCTCCCTAACGTAGATACCCGTGCTGGCCCCACAGTAGGGTGTATCACTCCCCAAAGTGGCAACCCGATACAACCAACGGTGCACGACTTATACCTACACGATGCAACAACGTCTTACCTACCAGCCCGGGCCCACACACGCATATGAAACCCGTTGGACTTGCGTTGCCACCGCTAACCCGTTTTGGCCTCTTATAGTCAAGCCCAGTACGCGTGTCCCGTCCTCGACAGGGGTCGAGCCCAATAAGATACATATGGGTTACTGGTTGAAATGGGCCCCCACAAGCTACCCACCTAAGCTTGTCCCTTCTAGTGTATCCCACTTAACCCTTTTTAATAATCATGTCCACTTATATGTTTAAAGTTTGGTTAAGTCATCTAATCATATTTCAATTGCCACTCAAGGCACCCACTAGATTTCCACATGCCACCCAAGGAACTTACTTGATTTCCACGTGCCACCCAAGGCACTTACTTAACCCTTTAATCATGTTTAATTACGTGTTCCACTTTGGTTAAGTATTCTAATCGTATTTTCTATTGCCACCCAAGGCAACCACTAGATTTTTCCATATGCTACCCAAGGCACCCACTTAACCCCTCATGTCCCTCTACATGCTAATATGGTTAAGTGTTTCTTAATTGATTAAGACCGTAACCTTTGTACTCACATTTGACTATCTTTTATGGCAGCTGGATTTGCCGGTCGGGTCCGGGCAGCCTTACGCCATAACCGAGTCTAACCTCATGTCTTTACACTTGTCACGTATTTAGTTCATGCCTAATACCTCTCACATTGGGCCAACCATTTGTAGCTGCTAGATTTGCCGGTCGGGACCGGGCAGCCTTACGCTACAAAAGGGTCCAACCTCGTGTCTTAGTCGATTAATTACACCTAATTAATCACCCCCATAATTTGTATTAATTATCCCTAATTAATTACAAATTTAACGATGTACATAATTGACTCAATTATGTTCATCCACTTTATGGTATGCATAATCATACCAGCTTCACACAATTTTGTTAACATGAATATTAACCCCATCGTTCCCCACGTAATACGCTAACATGACATACTAAAAAGGGAAGATTCATCACAAATACAATGGGTTCAACTTAGCATAACATTAGCATTATCATGGGTTTAAAAAGGTGCCAACTTGCATATATGATCATAGAATCAAACCCAACTAGCATAAATAATCAACCCAAACTTGCATGAATCACATATGTCATAAAGAGGGTAACTTGCATAAGTTACTTATATCATACAAAGGGGTAAACTTGCATATGTATGTATGACATACAAAGGAGTTAACTTGCATATGTATGCATATCATACAAAGGTGTAAACTTGCACATGTTACTTGCATATAATAACCCACCAAACTTGCATAACATGCATATATGGACTTGCATATAATCAACCACCAAACTTGCATAACATGTCATATATGAACTTGCATATAATCAAACACCAAACTTGCATAACATGTTATATATGAACTTGCATATAATCAAACATCAAACTTGCATAACATGTTATATATGGACTTGCATATAATCAAACACCAAACTTGCATAACATGTTATATATGGACTTGCATATAATCAAACACCAAACTTGCATAACATGTTATATATGGACTTGCATATAATCAAACACCAAACTTGCATAACATGTTATATATGGACTTGCATATAATCAAACACCAAACTTGCATAACATGGTGTCATAATGGATCAATGTTTATCATAGTGATTTGCATCACTAGCATCATGAACACATAGCATAGATTACACTCAACTTGCATAACTAGCATCATGGACATATAACATCAAACTTGCATAACTAACATCATGAACACATAGCATATGATAACATAACTTGCATTGATCCACATTCATAGCCATAACCTCATTATATCCTATCATAATCATTTCAACAATTGGTCATTAAGGCTATAGTACTCACAACTTGTTGATTAGCACTCCTATGAAGAAGATTAAGTTGCTAGAGTTGATTAGAAGTTGATTTGAGAAGCTATCTTCTTCTACAATTTGATGGAGGCTCCTTCAAGTTGCATTTTGACGGCATAACGACGTTGTATCTATTTTTAGTATGAATTAGGGTAGTCTTAGGGTGTATTTATAGAATTAGGATGTAGTTTAGGCCCTTAGATTAACCCTAGATTAGGTTAGAGCCGTCAGATTTCGTCACAAGCCATCAAGCATAGCCCAAAATCCAAAATAGTGCACCCAGCCAAACTGGCCGACAGGGGGGGTCGACCCCTGGGTCGACACATGGGTCGACCCCTTGGGGGGGGGGGGTCGACACCCATGTCGACCCTAGTGTCGACTCCCTCTGTCTGGCGGGAATTTTCCCGCCTCTTCTGAAATCCGTTTTGAATTTTCTGAAAACTTCTTCGGGCCTTAACTGGGTCATACGGACTCCGATTTTCGAAAACTCGGACTCTATTTCGCGTATTTTTCCAAGACGAACGCAATGGCATAGCCTGTTTCCCCTAAAACAGATTTTAAAATTTAATTCTACCCTGATTTATATCAAAACAAGTTATTCAACATACGGGGTGTTACAATTATACCCAGTTTAAATCAACCGCTATATGTATTTACTGTTTAAAAATTCGTACGACCACATAAAATACCCAAAAATCATGAAAATGGGCATGCAACTATAGTTCATAATTACGGACCCAACGAAACTTGTTTTGTCGAATTCTGAGTCCGTTTGCTCATATAGCGCATTTTTAAAGTCAAATTATCGACTGTTTTTCACATTAAATTCCCGCACGGCTACATACTGACTCCAAAAATCACGAAAATTGAAATCTAACAATAATTTAATTTTATGGATCCAAAAAATTAGTTTCATTGAAGACGAAGGTCGTTTGCAAAACTGGCTATTTTTTAAGCTCTAAATATCCCATTTAAATATTATATATTTAAAAATAATTCAATTAAATATTTATAAATAAATATTATAATATATATTCACACTGAATATAATATAGTTCCAAAATATTCTTATCTGAATTTATAGCTTGACATTTCAAATCCAGATTAAATCAGTTTTCAATTTATATTGAAAATCCATTTACAATATAAATAAAGCGTTATAAATTATAAAGGAATTCCATAGCGACTTTTCGAAAATTTGATTTGGACATGACTCAAAATCTACACGACGAAATCTCGATTTTTCTCTTCCATTAGAAAAATATACTTCACCAGCTTCGAACGTTTCTTGTTTCACAGAAATCCGACTTAAAACAGATTCTGTATATTCATTTAAAGTTCGAATCGCCAAATTACGAACCGCCTCGCCATTTAGAGCTCGATTATAATTATAATTTAAATTATACGTTCAACTGTCGTTTATATAATATAATCATTAATATAATTCAACTCTAAACTGAAATATATATATTACAAATTGTCCAATTCACACTATATTGTGAATTCTTCTATTTCCGATCATTCCGGAAATAAATATATTATTCTATTATTTAATTTAATTAAATATTCAATATTATTTAATTCTGGTCATTTTAAATTACCAAACCATTATTTAAATAATTAAATAAATTATTTATAGTACTGTGAAAATACGGGTCATTACATTCTTTCCCCCTTAAAATAGTTTCGTCCTCGAAATTGCTAAGGTAGAAAACAAACCTTATTAACTGTGTTAAAAATTATTTGTTTACTTCTTAACTCCGGTTTCACTGAACCAATTTATTTTGTTTAAAATATTAATTCATTTCTATTAACGAATATTTTCAAAAATCCTGAAAATTTTCTAACACCCGAAATTTTCCAAAAATTTCTCCAGCACCTCCTTTGTACGGCTCAATCGGTACAACTACAACTCGCCTCTCTTGGCCTTCTCCAACCCAAAAGAAAATCAAACAGCCAAGCGGCTTGCCAAACAGAATCATAAAAATCTCATACCTAATTAGAATATAAACTTGTACCTTTTTGTCAGGCATATCATTCCATCTTTCATATCTGTTACTAATTCAACGTATATAAATGTTATCCCAATCAAACTCAAAGTACTTTTATCTCCAACACAACCATTCGTTTATCCAAGCCAAATTCCAATATCAATCTCAAGTACCATTCTTGATTTTCAATTTATTTTCACAAATGTCCATCTAATTTATTTTAATCCAAACAATCTGTTTCTGGGAGTTTTTAAACAACTTTGCTTTTCAAAAATCAAATATTCATTCCGAAATATCAAAACAACTCTCTTTCTAAAATAATTCGAAAACGATCTCTTTGGTAGTAATCCGTCACTTACAACTTAAAAATGAGTGCTGATGATGTGGCCAGCATCATCAGAGTTATTTCCTAGCTATCGAAGTGATTTCAATACAATATAACTTTTCAAAACCATTTCTTAATCATTTCCATTTCGAAATTATCACAAAATATCCTTCCAATGTTTGTAAAGCAATTTAAATTCTCCTAGAATTTTTAGATTCTCATGTACTTAATCCAAATCCATTTACAAAAACCTTTCCAAACCCCAGAGTTTTAAATTTTAATTCTGGTTTAAATTCATTTTTAATTCATTTCGTAATACTTATACGATTTTTTTTTGCTTATATATGTATAACCAACTCAATTTTAATCTTTTTCGATTAATATAACAACCAACACATCCAATATACTATAATATATCAAATATCTATACTTTGTTTATATCAAAATATAATTTGGATAAAATTATTTCATTTACCCTTTTTTCAAAACATATTGTGTCGGTTCATCGTACTTGAGTGTTTAGAAACTCCTACCAATACAGTGTATCAAACTGATCGATCAGAACCCATAAACAATTCAACCAGTAAATCTCCACAATATAAAACCATTTTATATCAAATTAAAAAATGCGTTCACTCGTATATATACACTCAACTCAATCTAGGGTATTGCTAACTCCATCTCTACTAAGTTACGCCACAGAGGCAAGGTGATTACTTAACCTTCAGCTCTGATACCACTGTAACGACCCAGGTTTTTGCGATCCTGGTTATCGATATAAACTTATTGTCAACTAGTCAAGTATCGGAAACACCGAATAGTCCATGAAAGAAATTAGAGGGTGAGAATAGATAAGATAGAAACTTAGAATAGAAGAAGAAGAAAAACATACAACATCAGAGTAAACACGAATCTCACAGCGGAATGAACAATATAAAATAGTTACATAACTTTGAAATAAAATTAGTATATGTGTACAATAACATTATCAGAATATAACACTTACAATACAGCGGAAATAAACAATAGTTATATATTCCTGAAGCCTCCTGCTCCAAGCTCTCCAAGTATATTTGTAAAATCCTAACTACTTGACTGCCCGTACAAAATTGGGCACCCACGAGTTTAGGGAAAACAAAACAAAATAAGCTTCGGGTCAGTCATGGGACTGGTATTAGTAAACAATTTAAAACATTTAGAGAAAATAAATGATATCTCATAAGACCACGCCGTATAACACGGAATGGGTTTTTCCCTTGTGAGAATCTGAAACACTTAATTCATCATTCAAAAATCATGTTGAAAGAAACGTTAATCTTTATATCAAAATTCTTTTGATATTATAATAGTGTCTATCAACCACAATATAATAATCATCTACCAGAATGCTTTCATCTCACGTTCCACATACATAATATATAATCAAAAACCGCGGGCGCTTATTGGTTAATGAATTCCAACTGGTAAGGTATGGGAACACCTTCCGACAGTGTATCTCTAGAGAGGAATACACCAGGTTCAACAAGAACATCTTGTAACCCAAGCTAAACATGACCAGTCACATATTTCGCTTGAGTGTACCAAATGTATTATCACCAACGGTTGGGATCAGCAACTGTTTCCCAAAAGGGACGACATCGAAATAGATTATAGAAGTAAATGGAATTTCTTTAGATCAGGTGACAACACACCCTAATTGGCAGCTAACCCCTTAGCCATGCGACCTACCCGATTTTATACCATTTCCTGGTTGTGAGGCTAGAAGCTCTAACGTACAGATCACACCTTTATTTACTTTGAATGTCACATTGTCATACCCGTCAAATCACAAACTGATTTCCCTAAAAATACCAAGGGTATATAACTAAGAGAAATGAATTCCTCCGCCACCAACGTAAATACGTTTGAAACGATCAACTTACATATTCTACCGGATATACTCTGTCAAACATTTGTCCTGGGACTGGACAACTCGAAGGCACTATTTTGTAAATCCATCTTAGCAATTTCTACCTAGGATTTACTGAACCGTCCTTGCATAACTCGTCTTCAATTATCTTCATCATATTTGATTCGCAACGCTAAGGCCATATGGAGTGGTTTTAAGATAATATATCTGATCCCAGTCTCTTCGTATTGACAACGGAAATGGTCAAAATCTTTGATAGTCGGTGATTTAACTATCAAAGGAAAACATGTGTTCAAACAAAGGTCGTATTCCCAAATAGAAATATTTCCAATCAATCATCATTTCATTTCCCAATTTCCCATCTATCGTTTCCATATATTCATAAATTCCTTATTTTCTAAAATTAGAAAATATACGTTATTGACTTTGGAAAACATTTCCATTTCTGATTCACACATCAATATCTTCCCACCTCTATCAGTCTCTAGCTGTAAACTAGTAAGAGAACAACCCCCTACGTATTAACCCCGAAAGCCGAAACCAACATCAGATCAATACCCACACAGTTGTTTATTTTAACTAATCTCCAGTCAGTTTCTAATTCCTTTAACTCCATTTTAATTCCTATTTCAAACCCTGTTTCCTTTATAAATATTTTATTAGCAAAATATTTACTTAAATCCTTTATTCACATTAAATGTAAATAATGTTTCTTCTTCGAAATCAAAACAGTTTGATTTCGTATTTAAAACAATATCCCAAATCCAATTTCTATTTATACTTCTAATTATAGAATTATTTATATAAAATCTCACTTTGTTCTTCTAATACATATAATCCCATTTATAATCACCTTTATAAATGCTGCTCAAATTCCATTTAAAATATCGGTGTTAAAACCAATTCCTACTTCTCTATATAAATTCAGTCTTATATATTCTGTTTGTAACGGCCCGTAAATCCGTACTATCTGAGTCGACTAGTAACACCACACGTCCAACCCAAATCGCACAGAAATATGAATCATTATTAGAAAGAAGTCAGAGTATGAGAAATAGATAGAAAGAAAAGTTAGAATAGAAGAAAAACGAAGAACACAAATCTCACTGCGGAACGAATAAAATATATTAAATAACATAATTTTTGAAATACAAATTAGTAACTGTATATACATTCCATTATCAGAGTACAACAGTTATTCCTGAAACAGTTATAAACACTTGTTTCCAGATACAACATAGTACACAGCAGAAATATGATAATCTATAGCTAACTGGTGAAGCCTCCTGCTTCCAGCTCTTCCAAGTGAATCTGAAAAATCCCGTCTACTTGACTGCCCATACAAATTTGGTCACCCAAGAGTTTAGGGAAAACAAACAAAATAAACTCTGGGTCAGTCATGGGACTGGTGTGAGTAAACTCCAGCCAATTGTTTAACTTTCAAAATCCTTTCGAAAGAAAAGATAATAGTAAAACCAGCCCACACATAAACATGGATGGTTTTTACCTTACTATAACCCAAAACACTTTGATATGAAAATCCAGTGATATTATAATAGTGTCTAAATCAAATAAATAATAATCTAACGAAACGCTTGCATCTCATGCTCCATATATAATATAAAATCACAAACCGCAAGGCGCTTATTGGATATTGGATTTCCAACATGACAAGGTATGGAACTACCTTCTGATCAGTGTACTCTAGAGGGGATACACTGGGGTTCAACAAGAACATCTTGCAACCCGGCCCACAGATGACCGACCACTCATTTCGCTTGAGTGCATAGAATGTTTATCACCAACGGTTGGAATCAGCAACCGTTTCCTGAGTGGGACAACATCGAATAGAATAAGGAATTAAATGAAATTTCTCTAGATAGGTGATAGTACACCCTAATGGGAGCGACCCACATAGCCATGCTACCTGCCCGATTTTTGCCATTTCCCGGTTGTTGAGGCCTGAGGCTACGATTACTTTCCATTCATTGATAGCACAATCACGTTGAATGCCACATTGTCAGAACCGTTAATCACTAATTGATTTGCACAAATATATTCGGGATATTATGCTAAGAGAATAAATTCTCCGCTACCATATATATTTATACAAACCAACATATGCGATCATTGGAAATACTCTGTCAGACATTCGTCCATTTACGTTCGTTCTAGGATTGAACGAAGCCGAAGGCACCATTTCTATTAATAGAAAAAGTCCTTGCACTTTACTCCGTCTTCGATTATCTTCATATAATCTGATTCGCAACGCTACTGCCAATACAGAGTGGTTCACGGATAATAATCCAACCGGTCTCTCCATATTGACAATGATTGGCAAATAATTTGATAGTCGGTTATTTAACTACTGAAGAAAACAAACATTCATTCATAGCATCAAACAAATCACTGGGCCTTTTAATTAATATTTCATTAATTAAAACACTTCTCCATTTCCTTAACCATATTCGTTAACACAATATTTTCGATAATCATCTTGGCCTCTTACGCTATTTGGAAAACATTTCCATATATCGTCTTCTTTTATTTTCTATACTTAGAAAATAACTCCTATTTATAATTGGAAGATATTTCAATTACTTATCTCTTTCCCGAACTCGATTATTTTTATACTTAGGAAATATTTATGATATATTTCCAAAATTCCACTTACTTGGGTTAAACGAATGTTGTGTAAAACATCGTTATAAACAACCCAAAATACTGCATCCAACTAACTCTTTTTCAAACATTACTCTTCGAGACTGGATCTTGTTATTTATCGGTTAAAAACGAAATCAATCAAGTAAGGGTATAACTACCTCTTAGACCTTGACCGAAAACATCTTTAACTTCAAAACAAACAAGACCACTAACTCGACTAATCAACACCATATTAAATCAATTTTCCATTTCTAAAACGTATAAACATTTCTCTTTCTATTTTTACCAGATTTAATTATAGATTTTCTTTTTGTTTATAATATTCTATTTTTAAGTTTGTTTCCTTATCGAATTCTATATATATCGACACATTGATTTCTAACTATCAAATTTCTTAAAAATATTCTAACTCCTTAAATTTCCAGAAAATTTCGCTATAACCTCCTTTATACCGGTCAATAGTTCAAACCTCAACTCGCCTCTCTAGGCCCTTTCCATTCAAAAAGAAAATTAAAAAGCCAAGTGGCTTGCCAATTCGGCGCATAAAATCTCATATGGAATTTAAACGTGTACCTTTTTGTCGTGCACACAAATTATAACCTTCATTCTCTTCATTACATACCTGCTTAATCTATGTTCACCTGTTTCCAATTTATTTCAACTCAATCCGGTCATTTTAACTCAATTTGCTAATCTATTCTTTAATTAGCTATTTTTCCATTTCACTTTTATTTGAACATATCATGTTCCTATATATTTTAATTTGCTTATAAACAAGTCGAATTTCATTTCCAACTCAAGTTTCCTTTTTCGATATCAAATAAAATTTCTCAAATCACCTTTACTTATTCAAAGCCTAATTTCTTACCAAATATCAATTAACTAATTATTATTCAAATTAGTTAGTTCTATTCAATAGATTAAAAATATGATTTTTGTTCCAAAAATCATTTCATTACATCACTTGAGTTCTATTTATTTTACAACTCAAGTCTGGATTTTTCAAATGAAAATTCAGATTTTTATTTACTTAAAATCCTTATATTTATTTAAATAAACCGTTATGGTTTTATAATGGTTATGGCGCTGCTTTTCTAAAAAAAATTATTTTGACATTACTCAAAATCTATTCAACGAAATCCAGAACTTTCCCTTCCATTAGAAAACTATTATCTAATTGGTCCTGACGGTTCTTGTTTCAAAGAATCTGACTTAATTTGAGTCCTATATACTCAATTGAAGTTCGAAACGTCCATTTACGAACTGTCGCGCCGCGGCGAGTTCATTTTAAGTATATTTATATATATAAACTTTTAAACTTCATTTAAAATAAATTTAAGTCCATTCTAATATATTTTTAATATATATCAAATCAGTTTCTCAATTCAACATAATATTTTCGATTATCTATAATTGTCTACTCGGCAATATATTTATTTATACTTTGATCTTCTATATTTAATTTCAATTCCTTTTATAAATAAATTATTTATAAAATTCGATATGATCGAATTTCAATTATAAAACCGTTGAATTTTTCTCAATTCAGCTTATATTCCGAATTTCAAAACATAATGAATCATTTTATTTCAAAACACTTTCCAACTTACTTTCAAATTCCTATTTGAATTTAAATGGTTTAAATTATCCAAATGATAATTTATTTCACCAAATTTATAACACTATTTATAAATTCAACTTCCTTGTTTCATATATTTAAACAAGTTCCCTTTCGAATTTCTATTTGAAACTCCACCCCTTTGATATTCCGAATTGCGGAATAAAAATCTTTGTTCCCTCTCGAATGATTTCAAATTCTATTTTTAAATTCATATTTGAATTTAAAATTTCAAAGTATCTCTTGATAATTAATTCATTATATTTATAAAAACCATTTTATAAATTATCTTGTTTTACATTTAAACAAGTCTATTTCGAAATCTATTTAAAACCAAAATCTTATTTTGGAAATTTCTATTTATAATAACTTATATATAACACCCGATTTATTTTCATATTCAATTTAACTTTTATTTAAATAAATTCGAATTAATCGAATTTAAATCATAAATCCTTACGGATTTATTTTAGTTCAATTTGTATTCTGAACATCAGAATAAATTCCATTGCTTATTTCTTTAAAGCGATTTCCCAATTTCTATTTTCAATTTCACATTTGAATTTAAATATTCAAATTATCCAATGATAATTTTTTTCCCCATTTCTATTTATAAATTCATTTCAATTCCCCGGTTATCCCATGAAAATCATACTATTTCATTTATAAACACCGTTCACTTCAATTTCTTGTATTATTTAATTTATAAACATCGTTTATAAATTCAATACTTGTTTTATTTATTTTCAAAACAAGTAAATATCTCTGGCCCATTCTAAATTCAAATTCTATTTTCGAAAAAATAGAATTTTCCATTTAAATCTCAAAATCCCTTTGTCACCATATTTTTATAAATTACCATTTAGGCTGAGTGATATTTCAACCAAATTATTTATCACCGGTTTTCAAACACATCATATATGACAATATATATGGAACAAACAAACAATAATATTTTTGAGGAATCCAATTGGATCCCTCCAACCTGTTTTCCTGCATCCACAGATGTTTTCAATATAAATAATACCCATCCTGCTTCGTGGCAAGATATCGTGGTATAGAAGGTCATCCACTATCATAGCGTGGGGCGTATAGGGTCATCCGCTAATGATACTGCGGGCATCCGCTAATGGTACTGTGGGAATCCAACCAATCACCAATATATATCTAATAACCACAAACACCAATCCTAAATAACTAATATATATTTAATAATAGCCACACAATAATATTTGCATGCAATCAAACAACCAACAGATTATTTTTAACAATAAAAATAAATGTTTATATAAAATTCGAGTAAGATTTACTCACCGTGATTTTATTGTCGAAATAACCATTTGGTTAAATTAAACAGTGTTTAATTTAGCCAAAAAGCATGTAACGACCCGTATTTTCTAACCAATTATTTAAATAATTTTATTATTTAAAAGGGCAGTTTGAATTTAAATAATGGAATTTAATTATTTTGAATGTTTAATTAGTGATATAAATAAATAAAATAATATTTTAATTTCAAAATATTTGGAAATTTTTGGATTTGCTGTATAATGTGAATTGGCGAAATATAGAGGGTTATTGTTGTCTATGTTGAAAATATATTAACGATATCGTTTATTTAACGACCGTTGGGCGTATAGTTTATAATTTAATTAAATAACGAGCTATAGCGGCGTGATAGTTCGTAAATTTGGGTTTTGAACTTCAATTGGCCGTACTGGGTTCAAAATAAGTCGGATTTCCTCGAAACAAGAAACGTCGGGACCGGTTGGACAACATCTTTATAATGGCAGAGGAAAATCGAGTTTTCATCGTGTAGATTTTATTTTATATCCAAATCAAATTTTGAAAAGGTCGCTGTGGAATTCCTTTATAATTTAAATCGATTTATTTTAAAGAATAAAAGGGTTTTTAAATATTTTGAATATCGAACTGACTTGGATTTCAACCAAAGTTATTTTATCTTGAATCTATATCAAATCCTGGTCGAGTATGACCAATCGTGATATTTTATTTTAAATTATATTGAAATATTTTAAAATTAATTTATTTTAATTCAAATTGGGCCGTTTAAAAGGGACTTTATTCAAACGACCTCTGTTTTCGACGAAACAAATTTTGTTGAGACCGTAATGACAAATTATTGCTAGATTTTCAAGTTGCGCGTCAATCGGGGTTATTCTGTGAGCATGGCAAAATAAAATGCAAATAAAAACGACTATTTGGATGTTAACGAGCGCCGTTTGAGCAAACGGACTCGGAATTCGACGAAACAAGATTCGTTAGGACGTACTGTCAAATTATTATATGTCATCCAGTTGCATCACAAATGGAGCTTGTATGTGAGCGCAATAGCCAATAAACAGTATTCAAAATAGCGATAGACACGAAATAAAAATCGTCGGTCGTTGTCAGACATAACATCACGTTAAAATATAATAAACTCCACCTAATAAACCCTTCCCCATCAAAATTTCTAGCCCGACCAGAAAATTCACCCATACTTTTTGCAAAAAGGTCCCTTTTTACAAAATCAATTATATCTTCCAATCCGTGAGGTTTTTGCTAGGGGAAACTGAAGGAAAGTTGTAGATCGGGAGGAGGGGAAGCTCCAATAAAAAGTTGGGGAGGTATTTGGTGGTCGGAATTCGCGATGGGCGGTGAGAAACCATTTTCGTTTTTATGGGTTTTAAAGGAGTTTGGGTGGACGATCGATAGGGGGTCAAAGGCAAAGTTATAGAGGACAGGGAGGAAAACATTTTTGTCTTTGGTCGGGGTACCTGAAAGGGCCCGTGGCGACAGGAAATCGGAGTTGAACTGAGGTGGTGATTTTGGGTGTTTTATTTGAAGTGGCGGATGGTTTGCCTCGTTTTCCGGTCAAAGGAGGAGGAATCAGCCGAGGCACCTGAAGGATAAATGGAGAGGGAAGCGTGGGCCGTCGATTGGGGGTGGTTGCGGCATCTGATAAGGCGTGGGGACGGAGAATTTTGGGCTCAACCAGTTTTCGGTCGGGGTCAAATACGGGCGACGTCGTGAGGGGTTCGGGGCTGGGTTTACTGTCGAACGGAGCTAGAGGTGGGGCGGTTTTGGGAAGGGTCGGGTCGGTCCCAGATCGCTAGAGGTGGCGGCCGTTGGTGACGGAAGGTTTCGAGTTCGATAATGTTGAAAAGGGAGGAAGAAGAATCGGGTTTGAGGAGGTTGGGAGGAAGTAGAAGCATGACGCGGAGACCAGAATTGCTGATGTGGCGGGTTTTTTAAATTTAAGTTAATTAATTAATTTAATTCTCGTTAATTTTTATAAACTTTAAAACCGCATAACTTCTTCATACGTTAACAAAATCTGACGAAACTAGATCCGTTGGGATCGCAGGGATGAGACCTAGACGATGGCACTGACTAGGCACTGATCTGACACAGTTGGAATTTCAGCAAATTTTTAACGTTTGTTGCAAATTATATGAAACAAACACGTCCACCGTCAACCGTAATCATTGGTGAGTTAATTCTCACACTTCTCTGGACTACTATGATGTGATAAATCCATATAATTTAACATATCACATATATTGGTTGATTGGATGTTGTGGTTGCTATTGGTTACTATTGTTTGATTGGTTGACCTTATTTATTCGCCATTTTTATGTGTTATATTAACGAAATCATTTCGTATGTGTTATGTGATGCAGAGAAGAACAGGTAGGAGGAATCGAACCGAATTCCTCAAATTTATTTTATTTATTGATCATATTTCTCATATATATGAATTGACAACCCAAAATGATATCAAACCTGTTCGGATTGAGTAGATGTAAATCATGTTGTGTTTTTAATCAATCAACAGAATTGATTAAGTCATTGGCAGAGATGGTGTAAAATCCATAAGTTATGGCGTCGTTTTGCCGCTAGGCAAATTGATAAAGTTTTCGGTTATAAATTATTTATATTAACTGAAAGGAAATTTGAAATTTGTTTATACAAATTAATTGAACAGGAATTTAATTATATTTATAATCGTGTTTATCAAAGTATTTATTTTAAGGTTTTATCTAATGAGTTATAATGTCATTGATAATCAAAAAGGCAAAAATTAATATATGGATTGGAAAATTTTGAATAATTATTTTATAAAATAATTAAATGATATTTTTAAATTTATTAAGTTAATTAAGTTATTTAAAGAGGGGAAACAGTGAATGAAAACTCAGTTAATGGTTAACTGATGTGTATGGTCGACAAAGTCGATAGTTTTTAATTGAAATCGACAATTAGTTAATTTGTTTTGAATTAATCAAATCGATGGTTTCTAAAGGTATGAACATCGTTAAAAGTTAGTTAATCTCTGATTAACTATAACTATAAAGAGATTATCAAATTTGGAGTTTCGTTAAATAAAAATTAATTATTTAATTATTCTTTAATTGGTTAATTACTTTATCCTAGTGGAATTAACTATTTTAAGGTGGTTAATGTTAAAGTAGATTATCATTTTAAATAATGATAATCAAAGCGATTTAAATTTAAGGGTGATCAAATGGGAAGAAGTTTGGCTAAGATTAAGTTAAAACGGGTTTTAGTCCAAGTTTACAAATACGGTTTGTAAAAATGACTCGTAAGAGAACAGTGAGAATTCCAATTACCTAATTAACTAAGGTAAGTTTGATTAGAATAAGGTTTAAAGGGAATTTGAAATATTTACTTAATGGATTAAGTAAAGAGATTCAAAGTGAATTTCCAAATGTAAGAAGTGGGTTGTAATACCATGTTGGATTTTAGAGTTGCGAACTTTATCGTCTGGAGATAAGAACGGGGTCGACCATGGTCTGAGAGGTAATTCAAATACCCCAACTCGGATGACTTCACTATTGTTGAAAGATGTTATTGGTTTGAAAATGGTAGAGGGGTTGGGAAAATTTATTTGAGAAAAATATTGGAATACAAATTTAAATGGGTTTGGAAATATAATCAAATCATTTGGGTTTAAAATAAGAAGTGTGTAAATTGGGTCAGACATAAATATGATTTTACTTATATAATTAAAGTATAACTCTATTTCCGAAGTAATTAAATGGTATATTTTGGTAAGCGCATTTATTCAACAAAAACAAGTTGATAGACTCTAGTCTCCTTTGGGACAAGAAATAAAGATGATGTTATTGAATTATATAAAGAATATTTCTGAACAAGGGAAATAAAAGTAAACAAGTTATTCGAATGCGAGGATTAGTTAATATTTTTAAAATAATGAGCTAGAAGATTTTTGTCGAGATGAGATTTATAAAATTGATTATAAGAATATAGGAAATGATTTAAAGAAGTGTTTTGAAATAAATAACTTGAGCTGTCAATGGATTTAACATCACTGTTATGGTTTGATAGTTAAACAACCGACTATCAAATGAAATATTATATTTACTTTTTTTGACGAGTTGTGTTCGAAGAGACCGGGATGGGAACTAGACCCAAAACCTCTTCGAATTAACTCTTTGATCACGATTAACATGAAGACGATCAAGATGGAGCATTGAAGACCATAGATCTTCATAAATGAAAGAACCACTAACAATCTTTGAGTCGACGCAGAGATATACTGGGGTTCGGTCATAGTTGAAATCTGTTGATTGAAAGGACTTCTCGCTACTGATCCTTGGGGTTATTCCTATATTGGATGAAGTCGGAGAGTACCTTCGGTTCATCCTGTTCCTTGATGACTTGTATGGACGGATGTCTGACAGAGTATTTCCATACGATCACGTATATTGATTTCTCCAACCGTACCAAGAGTGGAAGCGGGGAAGGAAACTTCTTTTAGCTAACACATAATGTATTGTTGAGGACGTCAATCGGTTATTTGATGGATTTAACAATGTGGCATTCGAAGTGAATCTGGTGCGATGATAAAGCGTAGCCTCAAGCCACAACAACCGGGAAAGGACAAAAATCGGGCAGGCAGCATGGCTATGTGGGTCGCTCCCATTATGGTGTATAATTACCTATCTAGAGAAATTCCTTTTGCTTCTTAAATCTATCGATGCTGTCCCTTTTCGGGAAATGGTGGGTCGCTCCTAACCGTTGGTGATATACATCCGATACACTCAAGCGAAATGAGTGGTCGGTCATGTGTGGGCCGGGTTGCAAGAAGTTCTTGTTGAATCTAGTCTATTCATCTCTAGAGATACACTATCGGCAGGTGGTCCCATACCTTGTCATAATCGGAACCCAATTTCCAATAAGCACCCACGGATTTTGATTATATACTATACAAGTGCGAACCCGTGCTACGCACACAGACGTGGGTATATTGATTTTCTGCTGCAAGATTTGTATCATGTGTTCATATCTCCTTTTGTATTGGCTGTGATAAAAGAACATGTTGTGGGATGCAAAGGGAAAAGAGTTGGTAGTTGGATAAAGTATTTACTGTCAGCTCAATGAAATTTTAGGTGATATTTAATATATGAGGGTTAGGTTTTGTGCGGGCCAAAGAGACTACAAAAAATTATGGTTAGTTAATCCTTATGTCACCACGCATGACACGATAATTTATCTCTAAAGCATTCCAAATCATAGGAATTAAATAATTGCATATTGGAAAGTTTAAAAAAAAATTGTTCAAATATAATAAAAAAACAGGCATCAAGTAGAAGGCAACGAACAAAGAAATGCAATTTATGAACACATATGTTCACATTTGAGGACAACTATAGCCTTTTCATCTAAGGTATATTCAATTCACTAACCAACTAATCCGACATTACATTATCAAGACTGACATTTGTGTACCATATAGTTGAACATACAGAACGGTGGGATAAGTTTTGTTATTTAGATATCGTGTAGCAAAGAGAAAATAAGGTTCGTTGACTTGAAAATAATTCCGTACCATACATAGTTTGCAAAACGTTAAAATATGAATACTATTAATGGGTGGTAAGTATCTTGATATTTATAGATCCTATACTATGGACATTGCTGAAGCTTGAAAGAACTTTGCTGTAACTTGGGATTCGCTGATCCGAACCGAGAATGTTTTCAAGCGTTTCTAAACTTGCTGAAGAATGAGACGTCGCCAGTAACGTACATACATCATACATGATGTAAATAAGGGTTTAAATATGTCTGAAAAGTAATATGAAATTTTGCTAGCAACTAAATAATGCAAAGAAGAAGTCATCTTCCTTAATTTGTAGAAAATAAGACGTATAATGATTAATTTAGTATAGTATTTCTGGTCATAAATATTAGATTAATAATCGGCTCAATCTAATAATTAACTACACCCACCAGCCCTATATCAAGTCATTCATGCAATCTCAATGCAAACGGAATGTACACTGTTTGTATAATAATAATAATAATAATAGTAATAATAATAATAATAATAATAATAATAAAACCTATATTAAGAATATAAATTCCAGTGTTGTTACATGCATGTTTAAACGTTCAAGTCCATCAACATACATCATTTTCAATCAAAAAACAGCTAGTACACTAACTCACCAGTCTTCCAGCATACATAGTTTAACCCTTAATTTTCACTCATCCAAGCCAAGCGGTTGTCCGAAGCTATTTGCAAGCTGAAAATTTCACTTACAAACTATTGTCCATGCCTACTTGAGGATGTATCTCTATATCCAGCCTAATCACACAATAGCTGTTTCATTCCTTAAAAAAAACATTGCCCAACCTGCTCACACACTTCATCACGCTACTTGCAAACACAATACCGTACCAAATTCTTCCTGCCTGCATATTTCCTGGAGGCACAACATTTACTTCTATTAAATATAAGTTATAAAATCCGTTCATTTGGTTAATCCCCTGTTTTTCAATCATCTATGGGATGATCTATTCGTATTTACTATTGAAAATGTCCATCGATATTTATGGTTTTGATTATAATTTATGGTTTTAAACAATGAGAATCAAAAATAACTATTTTTATGTAGTAAACTAAGGCTGTTGATTTAGGTTTTAGAAGAGAAAGTAATGTTCACTGTAATTTCAGTTGCAATATACCCGAGAATAAATACCATAAATTTCTAATAATATAAAAAAAATGAAAATTATAGCAATTTTACATAAAATTAAGCTGTTTATATGGACATAAACTACAGTTCAATTTTAGCAAGCTAGACCACTAAAACTTACTATAATGTAACGCAAATAATTTTGTCATAAAATCACTATAAATAAAAGCAACATATAGCTGTTTCAATAAAATCAATGTCAAGAAAAATAACGAGTTTATATATATATCAGATACCCCCGTTCATGTATAAAAACTAAGTAGAAACCAAATGCAATGATACAGTTCTTTAATTTTTACACTTAAATTGTCCTAGTGGAAAAGAAGTGCATCACTAAAAAGGGAAGCAAGTTAAAAGTAAGCAGCTAGAAAATGATTAGCCTAATCATGGGAATGTGATTGCACGAAACCTCAAATATAATCAATAGTAGTCAAAAATATGCAAATTTTAAAAGGAAAAAAAAGGCATATTTTGAATGGAAAATAACTATAAAAGGAAGAAATCATGTAATTAGCTAGATCTGGAAATAATTATTGTAATTCGTTTACTAATAATACCCAGAGTGCACTGAATTAAGTTAAAGCATCAAATTCATAGTAATCGTAAGAATGAAGAATTAAATGCTTGACCTCTTAAGTGCCCATGATTGTCATATATCTTTTAACTACAAATTGGGATATTCTAGGTCCAAAGTAAGTTCTAAATGAAGAAACAGAAGGATAAAAATTATAATTTGCTATAAAAGGAACATAACTATGAAAAAAAACATATATTAACCATGTTTTCCAAGCATTAAAAACATGCACTATCAATGGTCCAAACCAAATTAACTCAACAAATATTCCATTAAAATCAGCTATTATTCATGAATATTCATGCTTTAATTGCATGAATTTAAGTTGTATGAATTTTAATGAGTCTAAAATTTTGTTATGCTTACATCGTGCTGCAAGTTATATATAGAGACAGTGACACATTAAATTACGTACAGTTGGTATGGATATGAAATTTTATATGCAATGCATCCAACTTCGATTGAACCTGGACCCGACCCGACCCAACTCCATATTAGTATTAATAATATGAACTTATTATGCAACTAAGCGCCAGTATTAGTATTAATATGTAATTTGAAGCAATATGGGCAAGATAATTATATTGTTAACTCTTTACTTGTATGTGAGTATTTAAAGTCAAAAATAAGCATTATTAGTAACCACCACTCGATATCAGATACTACTTGATTTTCTGTAAATGCCCTATTGGCAGATGAAACTGAACTTGCACAATCACAAAGATTATTATGGCTTTTTTTTTGCAACTCCATTTACAGTGATCCTCGAAACTAACGCTGAGATGCTACGATTGTAACAATGTATATACTAATATCATAAGCAAGTTGTTAAACTACGAATACTATTTTATTAGGCGTAGTGCCTTAATCCTAATGAAGTTGTTACCCTCAAAGACCAATTTCTAAAATCCTTAGGACAATAAATTGAGAAATAATTATTCTTTGTCGAAGTAGTTTTATATACATTTCTTTCACAAAATATGAGATCATTATAAGTAAGGATGAAGGGTTACCCTAGTATATAAAGATTACCTATTCACTTAAGAAATTTCAGCTATTCCCTTTGATAACTAAACCTATTTCACACTTCTTTCTTGCTGTTTCGAAACTGAGTGTTGCTATATACTGTGGTAAGAAAAAAATATGTATTCTTCAAAGTTACATGTTAGGGATGGATAAAATATATTAATACAAATTTGTTAAGGTGAAATTAGGATTGCAAGTGTGAACTATTGAACAAAATATGTAGTTTCAAAATGGTAAAATCACAATTACAATAGCCCAGAACAGTATGCAATCTACATTTCTCCTCTCAAATATAATATTTCCTGTATATATTAATTTACTAAAGATTATCCCAAGCTCGATCTCAATTTTGCAAGTGATAATACATATTGATCCTACAACATATTAGATAGCCACAATATTATACTAAATTTCACATACCACAATATATTTTTAGATGCATACAGTTAATATAGTACCAATTTCGAGAATCGAGCAGGCTACTTGTCATTCTAAAAATAGGAAAATTTGTCTAGTAACCGCTCATCATGAATTATATGGAAATATGTTTAGTCTCAGTTTATTAACCCACATGCATCACTCGCAACATGCCTTTTTATATGTAAGAAAGATTAATACAGGTTACTGAAAAGTGGCATAATTCAATAAGCAGTTTCGTTGTATTTTAGTTTTCATTTGTTAAAGTTGTTAAATCCACTTCGTTGTTGATTTCAAAGGGACATAAAACACGCACAACAAACAAAAATGAAGCTAAACAGAAGTTCCAAATAAAATCAGTAAAAAATGAGTGTTGGCAGCAGGAAAAAAAAATAAGCTCTAAAATTTTCATCTCAATACCTTAGCTAAAGAGCCAACCAAAGAGTTGAATATGTGTATATCAGCGTAGATCAAAGTAGATGGTATAAAATTCATGAACAGCAACAAAGCGCAATTTCATATGGCACGCAAGAAAGTAGTATAAATTGTTCAGCGTTAAATAGAATTGTTGGATAGCTATAAAAGTGCGTGTAGAGGACAAACTATACGAAGACAAACCCAAGTATATATATTAGCACCGCTTGCTATACTTTGATTCGTCCATTAAAACAATGTATTTGCATAATAAAATATATATTATCAAAGCGCAACCCAAAGAAAGACCACCACACATACGTTAGGAGGAACTTAATATAGGTAAATATTTTGCTGAAATAGGTATATAGCATCTAGGACAAACTTCATGATATCCGGGTCTCCTACTAACGATAAACTATTCAAGAGTAATATAAAATAAGTGTAAAAAGATTGACTCTTCGCAAGGAAGACTTAGATCCCAAACCCTTTATGTTGGATGTCTCATAGTGTTATAGTTATTTTATAAGCTAACTTCAATCACGAAATATCAGTACTTTATACAAAGTGGAAATTCAAATTGAGTTGGCAAAATCTAAAATGACAAAAACTTCTGGAGCTACAGGAAGTAAGCTGGTTTCCCTAACAAAACAACATTTTTATTGCAGTAAATAAATTGATACACTACGATAATAACCAAAGGATCTTCTTTTAACCACAGCAAATATTTTGAATATAATCGTAGTGTTGAAATCATATAAAGGAATAACACTGCATAAACTCACAATTTGTATTTCTTTAAGTAGCACTTAAGTTGTAAGTAACACCGTTAGCCAAAAGTGAACGTCATGTTGGCTGCAGCTTGGAGAATACATGTTCAAACCAAGCAATATTAAAATACTTAGTTTCTCTTTGCAACAGCTTGCACATATTAAAATAAGAATCAAATATCCATAAAAAATGATGATAATAAACCGTTACTATAATATGTAACGGCACCTAAATTGATTTAAGAAAATTGATTATCGAAGACTAAATTGACCGTGTGAAAAGAGCGATAATTGAAGATAAGAAGAGGTGCTGACATCAGGGGAAGACGTGAAAATTGGGGAAGACATCACGCTATTCAAAAGTTGTTCAACATGTCTATGGATATGGAGGAAGACGAAGATTGGCACCTAAATTAGCAAGATAGCTGGAAGAGATGGAAAGGAGAAGCCGGATATCAGTCGTATTGTAGTTGATGCCGAGTTCAATTGTCTCGTGGCAATGGGTAGATGAGACGATGACGCGACGGAATGTGGAGATGACTTAAGTTGTAACGGATGGAAGAAAAATAAGGGAAAAAAGAGCAGCGACGGAGATAAAACAAATTATAGCGACCCAGACAAAAATTGGTATCATGAAACCTCGGCTAAAGGGTGAAGCATGGAGCCATAAATTAAAAATAAATAAAGTATACAATATGTTTTACGGATTTTGTTACCGAACTGATTACCAATATAGTGTAATTATTATCCAACACCTGCTGTACTCAAGTGAAGGCGATTAATATATCACGAATGCTATAAGCAGTTGTGTAGAAGCGACTGTTTTCTACACGACTGCTCAAGATATTTGTGCTTAAAATGGAGCATGTTATAGCATGGGTCTCATGAGAATATTAAAAAATGTTGAAATGTATTTACTATTTATACACAAAAATGTGCTGGCAAGTAAATTAGTAGTCAATCAAAGTAAATACAGCTAGTAAAAATCTTAATATATTTCAATTTTATTCGTAAAAAAGAGCCGATGAATAAAATTCATTAATTTTGTGTTATAACAAACTTTAAAATATATTTCAATTTATGTTCTTAGGCCAATTTATATCCTATGAACCGAGAGAGCTTAACACCTGAAAAATAGTGTTAAAAAAAATAACCAGAAAAGAAACAAAATAAAACAATGTTAATATGCTTTTGATTTATTATTCCTCCTTATGTATACTAATCAATCCATTAAATTTTAGAATGCATTGGAAATATGTTAAGATCCATTTGTCTTTTATGGGCTAGCCTGGTTATTATGTAAAACATCAGTGTGTCATGTGCTAAAGGAATTAAATGCATAAGCAATTCGGTCCATGCTGACATACCCATATCTTCTGTTGAGGTAAGGAAGAAACTTAGCATGTTTGCATTTGAATATCAGGATTGATGTGGGTGGGTTTGTTTTCGCAAACCTGAATCTACTTATATTCTAAACTGATTTCACTTCGTTGTATACTAATGAGTTCTTAAAGAGAACTGTAATTGCATTCCTACTAACATATGATATGTCTATACATGTGTAGATTTAATTGTAACAAAATTGGGTTAATACCAATAAATTAAAATATGCAAGATTTTTTTTTTGTTATAAAAAAGTGTAAACGGAAGGGGTCATGGATAAATATGTTATTATTTAGTTTTTACCACACATACCTAGATGCAATAATGTGAATGGTAAGAAAATGCAATGAGTAAAGCGCAAGCACACCTCAGTTTGTGATTTGTTGCAAAACAAATAAGAAACATTAATGGTAAATCCGATTTACATAGTTTAAAACAGTAAGCAGGTAGACAGTTGAAAATATATTGCAGTATACAGCAAATAGGTAGAAACATCTAGAATTTATATTATTAAATAAAAAAACTCACATCCTTTATAGTTTTATATCGCTAGAGCAGGCAGATACTACAATTTAAGCTCCAGTATTGCAAGCATTCTTCAGTGAGAGAAGAAACTGGAAGAACCGGAGTAAACATAAATTTTACACATGACCGAGTAAAGGAGATAAAGAATTAATCAGGGATATATGATTGGAGTATTCTTAAATAGCTGAAATGCCATTCCGTATATTGTGAAATACTATCTCAGTGATAACCCGATTAAATAATTGCACATGATATATTATTTAAGAAATAAAATGAATTACTCGGGAAGGAAGAAAAAAATGAAATTGGGTGCCTAGGAAGAATAATGAAGGAGAGGCAGAATAGAAGGAGGGCAAACTGCAAAGTGAAGGGGCGACTGTTTATTTTGAAATGACGGAAATTTTTGTGGGCGTAAAAAGTAAGGGAGACGTTTCAGTTCAGAATAAAGTGAGAGCAAAGGAGATTGCAACATCTTATACTCATCTGACACTGGTTATATTTGCTTTGATGATCAAGTAATTTAGTAACGAAGGTTGTGCAATTATATAAACGCAAAGTGCAAAAAGAAATGTTTTTAAAGATGGACTGGCTTATGAATTTCAGTCATACGATATTTACTGAATTCTTTCCCTGCTTATATATGATATGTTCATTCCATGGCCATTAAAATAGGATAATAAATTTGTAAAGATTGCAGGACAATGGCATCTAGAATATAGTTGGGACATGGTTATCAAATAAATCAACATAGCTATCAAATAAGTGTGCAACTAATAATTACTAATTTTATTATTCCTGAGTTATCCTTGCTTCTCAGGTTGAATGTTGCCTCTCTTCGTAACACTATAATTACTATATAAGTAATAAACATTTATATTTGCTTAAACCCCTTATTAATAAGATTATCATTTGGCATATTGGTCCTAATTTCAGTTATAAAAACATTTACCTTCTAATATCGGTAAATCATACCATTAATGATTTATTGAATGATTTGCAAACAAATCCGTCCAGAAATATGCACTCAAAGTGTAAGAATATCTGAGTTTCAACATGTTTTCTTCCCGTTTTGATTTTGTTTTGGTCCACTTTTTGTGTCACCCAGACTATGAATGCGCTATAGTCCAATAACATGCACCTTTTATGTATACTTACAAACAATATTTAACCTGTCAATGAAAAAATATTACACATACTAATCAAGAAATGGTGCAATGTGCTACAATTACACTGTTCTGGCATCTTTTCCGAAAGATTATTATTTGGCATACTGGTCCTAATTTCAGTTATAAAAACTTTTACCTTCTAATATCGGTAAATCATACCATTAATGACTTGTTGAATGATTTGCAAACAAATCCGTCCAGAAATATGCACTCAAAGTGCAAGAATATCTGAGTTTCAACATGTTTTCTTCCCGTTTTGATTTTGTTTTGGTCCATTTTTTGTGTCACACAGACTATGAATGCGCTATAGTACAATAACATGCACCTTTTATGCCTACTTACAAATAATACTCAACCTGTCAATGAAAAAATATTACACATACTAATAAAAAATGGTGCATGTGCTACAATTACACTGTTCTGGCATCTTTTCCGTCCGTTTTGGCTTCTACTTAGATGTTTTCAGCTGCAGCGTATGTAAAGCTAACTTATATTATTACTTCATGCAATTTGTTGATATTAATTTTACGGTGCGAAAAGACATTTTCTCTTTAAGTGTCATTGCTATGTCATAATAAACATACATGTAACTCAAGTGACCAGGTTTACAGTTTTACTTGTTGTGGTCAAGTATGCATAAAAAGTACATATTTCCCTTTCCACTTCCTTGCTATGTATATTACTACTTATATCATTTCAACAATTCATGCATTTATTATAATTATCATACCTGAAATGCATTAGCATGACATAAGGCTAGCTGCATGTTGACAACAGGCTATATCTTAAATCCTAACCCTTTTCAGTGCATACCTGGACTCAACATGATTGCATAGGGATCTGGTAATGTGTGCATAAAAAACTTAATTTCTATTTCAGAAAGATGGAGCATAAGTTAAGTTTATCCTTTAATTTCCTAGAATCAGATATTCATTAACCCATGATAAGATAGAGCAGAAGTTAAATTCAACCATTATATTTATAAATTTGCTAGTCATCAGAAATGACAAAACCACATAGAATGGGGAAAAAAAATCAAATAGTGGAAGTGATACCTGAAACGCATTTGAATTCAGAGAAGAAAGCATCCACTGAAGACTTAAATCCAAAATTTGACAGAGAAGGCGACCGAATGAAAACCTACAATTAGCACATGTAAGGTTAGAAATCATGTAAATTAAACAGTTAGAAGAAACAAATGAAATATCAAGGATAAAACCCCGTGACCGTTTATTCTTTTTTGGGGATATGTTTATAAACCATTTTTAATTTATTCAAAGAGGGCAAAACACCACCGTAATACCCAAAAAAAATCATAATTTGAAAAGAGTGTGAAACCTGCTCAAACTTAGCCCTACAGAAGAGAAGAATGTGGAACGAAATGATTTTGCTTGCAATAAGAGACATACCTAAGAAATAAGAATCACAATAGGAAGCTGTTACATGATCTTGTGCCGCAAGTATCCAGCCAACCTTGACAACGACATACAGAAATTGGAGCGACAGAAAGTTATAGGAGGCGCGCGGGGAAACAGCTACATCGTTTAGCCTCCAAGAAACTGCATTAATTCTATAATCAAGGATTATACAGATGAAATCTTTGATGATGAGAGGCGAGCGGATCTACGGGAAAGAATTTGAACAAAATTACGATGGCTGAAAGGATGCAGAGATGAGGTAGGGTTTAGCAATAGGCGTCGGAGGATAACTGAACATGATGAATGGGAAGAGGCATAAATTTAAGGTAAAATAATGTATAGCGGATAAAAGGTACGAAGGTAGAATGAAAAACGCGGATGAAAAGAAAATTATGCCCTTGTGACGGTTGAGTTTTAAATTAGATGAGAGAGCCTGAGAGCACTCCATTGTGAACTCAGTAATTATAATATAGTATAGATATGTAGAGCGTGAGATGCAAGCGTTCTGCTAATTTACTTATTTATTTGTGGTTTGATAGACACTATGATAATATCAGAAAAGATATTGATTTCAAAAATATTTGGGTTATAGTAAGGTAAAAACCGTCCTTGTTTATGTGTGGACTGGTCTTACTATTATCCTTTTATTTCAAAAGGATTTCCAAAGTAAAACAAGTTGTTTGTACTATGAATTTATCACAGAAAGTATTCCAGGCTGACCCGATGAATTTTTCTTTGCTTCAAATGTGCTCGGGTCAGACCGAGTATATTTCCAGGTTGGGTTTCGCTCGGAGTTTAAGGAGCTGGAAGCAGGAGGCTTCACCTATAGTTATCCAAAGTTATTTTCCGATGTGTCTGATATATGATGTACTCTGATGATTGGTATGTATATCTACAGTTTCTTTAATAAAGAGATTTGATGTATTTTATTTATCCGTTCCGCTGTGAGATTCTGATGTGTTCTTCTTCTTTTTTCTATTCTAACATTTCTTTCTTTCCTTTCTCGCCCTCTAACTTCTTTCTATTAACAGTAGGTGGTTCGATACCTGGGTTTTTGGCAAGTGATACGGGATTATGTATTATTGTCAAAAATTCGAGCATCGAATTTTCACGGGCCGTTACAGTTGGTATCAGAGCTATTGGTTTAGTGATAACCTTGGCTCTGTGGTGTAACTCAATAGAGATTGGGTCAGTAATACCCTAGATTGAGTTGATTGTATGTATATTAAGAGCGCGTATTTGTAATCGAATATAAATTATTTTTAAATATTTTGTAAATGGGGTAAATGAAATAATTTTGCCCAAACCATATTTATATATATAAAAGAAATTATTTTATTGAATTATTGAAGTATTTGATTGTTGGATTGATTTGAATGGAATTTAAAACCAAATGTGGAATTCGACTTGACTTGGTTAAGTCGAGTTAAAGTAGAATTGGAGATAGTGTTGGAACCAAATCTATTTGGAGTTTGGAAATAAAAAATATTGGATAAGGAATCAATTTGATATGTACCAATTGATATTGGAATATGTTAAACCATAGTGAAAACGAACAAGAAATGTTAATGTTGAATTTGAATTATCTGGCTGGTTTGTTTTGCCTTGTTTGTTTGTTTTTTGGTTATTGGGTGGTTTGTATATAATTCGACAATAGTTAAATTTAAAGGTTGAATAAATTAAAAAGTTAAGTAAATAAATTTTTGTATGATAGGATGATCGGAAACCAAGGGATTTAACCCAATAATGATGCCATGTGTTTGATTTGGGGATTTGTGTAATCGCATGTATATTATTGAAATATTATCCCATATATTGTTACTTACCTGGTAAATGCAGTTGAGTACGGGTATGAGACATCTTTTGAGGATAAAATTTGATTGCGTAGATTGCCATAAATTAAGAATTGTGCTTGATAACGCCCGCAAAAAGGTACGCCTACGCCAAATATAAATTTTTAGATTTTGTTTGGGTTTTGAGATCTGATTTTGGATTTTTCCAACCATGAGAGTCGATGTATACATATTTATTGAACCTGCAATATTGCAGATGTCCCTCCGTGCAGGGGAGACTCTACCAAAAATTTTCTAAAATTTAAGGAGTTAGAATTTTTAAAGATTTTTGGAAAATTTTGTTATTTGAAATTTTTTGGTTTTAAAACCAATTAAATTAATTTTGGAAATAAAACCTTGTTTTTAATTAAATATTTTTGCAAGGATGATGGGGCTGTACCATTCTTTCTGCTTTGGCAATTTCGGGGACGAAATTTTTTTAAGGGGGGAAGGAATGTAACGACCCGTATTTTTTGACCAATTATTTAAATTACTTTATTATTTAAAAGGGCAGTTTGAATTTAAATAATGGAATTTAATTATTTTGAATGTTTAATTAGTGATATAAATAAATAAAATAAAATTTTAATTTCAAAATATTTGGAAATTTTTGGATTTGCTATATAATGTGAATTGGCGAAATATAGAGTGTTAATGTTGTCTATGTTGAAAATATATTAACGATATCGTTTATTTAACGATCGTTGAGCGTATAGTTTATAATTTAATTAAATAACGAGTTGCAACGGCGTGGCAGTTAGTAAATTTGAGTTTTGAACTTCAATTGGCCGTACCGGGTTCAAAATAAGTCGGATTTCCTCGAAACAAGAAACGTTAGGACCGGTTGGACAATATCTTTCTAATGGCAGAGAAAAATCGAGTTTTCGTCGTGTAGATTTTATTTTATGTCCAAATAAAATTTTGAAAAGGTCGCCGTGGTATTCCTTTGTAAGCTAAATCGATTTATTTTAAAGAATAAAAGGTTTTTAAATATTTTGAATATCGAACTGACTTGGATCTCTACCCAAGTTATTTTATCTTGAATCTATATCAAATTTTGGTCGAGTATGACCAATCGTGATATTTTATTTCAAATTATATTGAAGTATTTTAAAATTAGTTTATTTTAATTCAAATTGGGCCGTTTAAAAGGGACTTTATTCAAACGACCTCTGTTTTCGACGAAACAAATTTTGTTGAGACCGTAATGACAAATTATTGCTAGATTTTCAAGTTGTGCGTCAATCGAGGTTATTCTGTGAGCGTGGCAAAATAAAATGCAAATAAAAACGACTATTTGGACGTTAACGAGCGTCGTTTGAGCAAACGGACTCGGAATTCGACGAAACAAGATTTACTAGGACCGTATCATCAAATTATTTTATGTCGTCCAGTTGCGTCACGAATGGAGATTTATGTGAGCGCAGTAGCCAATAAAAAATATTCAAAATAGCAATAGACACGAAATAAAAATCGTCGGTCATTGTCAGACATCACATCACGTTAAAATATAATAAACTCCACCTATATAAACCCTTCCCCATCAAAATTTCCAACCCAACCGGAAAATTCACCCATACTTTTTGCAAAAAGGTCCGTCTTTAAAAAATCAATTATATCTTCCAATCCGTGAGGTTTTTGCTAGGGGAACCTGAAGGAAAGTTGTAGATCGGGAGGAGGGGAAGCTCCAAAAAAAAGTTGGGGAGGTATCATCGAAGGTGGTGTCCGATATACGCGATGGACGGTGAGAAACCATTTTTGTTTTATGGGTTTTCACGGAGTTTGGGTGGACGATCGATAGGGGGTCGAAGGAAAAGTTGAAGAGGACAGGGTGGACAACATTTTTGTCTTTGGTCGGGGTACCTGAAAGGGCCTGTAGCGACGGGAAATCGGTGTTGAACTAAGGTGGTGATTTTGGGTGTTTTATTTGAAGTGGCGGATGGTTTTCCTCGTTTTCTGGTCAAAGGGGGAGGAATCAGCGCAGGCACCTGAAGGATAAATGGAGAGGGAAGCTTGGGCCGTCGATTGGGGGTAGTTGTGGCGTCTGACAAGGTTTAGGGACGGAGAATTTTGGGCTCAACCAGTTTCCGGTCGGAGTCAAATAAGGGCGGCATCGTGAGGGGTTCGGGGCTTGGTTTACTGTTGAACGGAGCTGGAGGTGGGGCGGTTTCAGGGAAGGGTCGGGGTCGGTCCCAGATCGCTAGAGGCGGCGGCGGCCGTTGGTGACAGAAGGTTTCGAGTTCGATAATGTTGAAAAGGGAGGAAGAAGAATCAGGTTTGAGGTGGTTGGGAGGAAGTAGACGCGTGACGCGGAGACCAGAATTGATGACGTGGCGGGGTTTTTTAATTAAAAGGTAATTAATTAAAGTAATTAATTAATTTAATTCTCGTTAATTTTTATAACCTTTAAAACCGCGTAACTTCTTCATACGTTAACGAAATCTGACGAAACTAGATCCATTGGGATCACCGGGACAAGACCTAGACGATGGCACTGACTAGGCACTGATCTGACACAGTTGGAATTTCAGCAAATTTTGAACGTTTGTTGCAAACTATATGAAACAAACACGTCCACCGTCAACCGTAATCACTGGTGAGTTAATTCACACACTTCTCTGGACATCTATGTTGTGATAAATCTATATAATTTAACATATCACATATATTGGTTGATTGGATGTTATGGTTGCTATTGGTTGCTATTATTTGATTGGTTGACCTTATTTTTTCGCCATTTTTATGTGTTATATTAATGAAATCATTTCGTATGTGTTATGTGATGTAGAGAAGAACAGGTAGGAGGAATCGAACCGAATTCCTCAAATTTATTTTATTTATTGATCTTATTTCTCATATGTATGAATTGACAACCCAAAACGATATCAAACCTATTCGGATTGAGTAGTTGTAAACCATGTTGTGTTTTTAATCAATCATTAGAATTGATTAAGTCATTGGCAGTGATGGTGTAAAATCCATCAGTTATGGCGTCGTTTTGCCGCTAGGCAAACTGACGAAGATTTCAGTTATAAATTATTTATTTTAGCTGAAAGGAAATTTGAAATTTGTTTATACAAATTAATTAAAAAGGAATTTAATTATATTTATAATCGTGTTTATCTAAGAATTTATTTAAAGGTTTTACTTAATGAGTTATAACGTCATTGATGATCAAAAAGGCAGAAACCAATATATGGATTGGAAAATTTTGAATAATTGTTTTATAAAACAATTAAATGATATTTTTAAATTTATTAAGTTAATTAAGTTATTTAAAGAGGGGAAACAGTGAATGAAAACTCAGTTAATGGTTAACTGATGTGTACGGTCGACAAAGTCCATAGTTTTTAATTGAAATCGACGATTAGTTAAATTTTTTGAATTAATCAAATCGATGGTTTCTGAAGGTACGAATGTCGTTAAAAGTTATTTAATATCTGATTAACTATAATTATAAAGCTATTATCAAATTTGGAGTTTTGTTAAATAAAATTAATTATTTAATTTTTCTTTAATTGGTTAATTACTTTATCTTAATGGAATTAACTATTTTAAGGTGGTTAATGTTAAAGTAGATTATCATTTTAAATAATGATAATCAAAGCGATTTAAATTTAAGGGTGATCAAATGGGAAGAAGTTTGGCTAAGATTTAGTTAAAACGGGTTTAGTCCGAGTTACAAATAGGGTTTGTAAAAATGATGCGTAAGAGAACAGCGAGAATTCCATTAAGAATTTACCTAATTAACTAAGGTAAGTTTGATTAGAATAAGGTTTAAAGGGAATTTGTTATATTTACTTAATAGATTAACTAAAGAGATTCAAAGGGAATTTCCAAATGTAAGAAGTGGGTTGTAATACCATGTTGGATTTTTGAGTTGCGAACCTTTATCATCTAGAGATAAGAACGGGGTCGACCATGGTCTGAGAGGTAATTATAATACCCCAACTCGGACGACTTCACTATTGTCGAAAGATGTTATTGGTTTGAAAATGGTAGAGGGGTTGGAATAATTTATTTGAGAAAAATATTGGAATACAAATTTGAAAGGGTTTGGAAATATAATCAAATCATTTGGGTTTAAAATAAGAAGTGCGTAAATTGGGTCAGACATAAATATGATTTTACTTATATAATTAAAGTATAACTCTATTTCCGAAGTAATTAAATGGTATATTTTGGTAAGCACATTTATTCAATAGAAACAAGTCGATAGGCTCTAGTTTCCTTTGGGACAAGAAATAAAGATGATGTTATTGAATTATATAAAGAATATTTCCGAACAAGGGAAATAAAAGTAAACAAGTTATTCGAAAGCGAGGATTGGTTAATATTTTCAAAATAATGAGCCAGAAGAGTTTTGTCGAGATGAGATTTATAAAATTGATTATAAGAATAAAGGAAATGATTTAATGAAGTGTTTTGAAATAAACAACCTGAGCTGTCAATGTATTTAAAATAAGTGTTATGGTTTGATAGTTAAACAACCAACTATCAAATGAACTATTATATTTACTTTTTTTGACGAGTTATGTTCGAAGAGACCTGGATGGGAATTAGACCCAAAACCACTTCGAATCAACTCTACGATTAACGTGAAGACGATCAAGATGGAGCATTGAAGACCATAGATCTTCATAAATGAAAGAACCACTAACAATCTCTGAGTCGACGCAGAGATATACTGGGGTTCGGTCATAGTTGAAATTTGTGGATTGCAAGGACTTCTCGCTGCTGATCCTTGGGGTGATTCCTAAATTAGATGCTGTAGGAGAGTACCTTCGGTTCATCCTGTTCCTGGATGACTTGTATGGACGGATGTCTAACAGAGTATTTCCAGAGGATCACGTATATTGATTTCTCCAACCGTACCAAGAGTGGAAACGGAGAAGGAAACTTCTTTTAGCTAACACATAATGTATTGTTGAGGACGTGAATCGGTGATTTGATGGATTTGACGATGTGGCATTCGAAGTGAATCTGGTGTGATGATAAAGCGTAGCCTCAAGCCTCATCAACCGGGAAATGACAAAAATTGGGCAGGCAGCATGGCTATGTGGGTCGCTCCCATTAGGGTGTATAATCACCTATCTCGAGAAATTCCTTTTGCTTCTTAAATCTATCGATGCTGTCCCTTTTCGGGAAACGGTGGGTCGCTCCCAACCGTTGGTGATATACATCCGATACACTCAAGCGAAATGAGTGGTCGGTCATGTATGGGCCGGGTTGCAAGAAGTTCTTGTTGAACCCAGTGTATTCGTCTCTAGAGATACACTATCGGCAGGTGGTTCCATACCTTGTCATAGTCGGAACCCAATTTCCAATAAGCGCCCACGGAATTTTTTATATACTATATATATAGAGCATAAGATGCAAGCGTTCTGCTAATTTACTTATTTATTTGTGGTTTGATAGACACTATAATAATATCAGAAAAGATAATTATTTCAAAAATATTTTGGGTTATAGTAAGGTAAAAACCTTCCGTGTTTATGTGTGGACTGGTCTTACTATTATCCTTTTATTTCAAAAGGTTTTCCAAAGTTAAACAAGTTGTTTGTACTATGAATTTAACACTGAAAGTATTCCAGACTGACCCGGTGAATTTTGCTTCACTTCAAATGTGCTCGGGTCAGACCGAGTATATTTCCAGGTTAGGTTTCGCTCGGAGTTTAAGGAGCTGGAAGTAGGAGGCTTCACCGATAGTTATTCAAAGTTATTTTCCGATATGTCTGATAAATGATGTACTCTGATGATTGGTATGTATGTCTAAAGTTTCTTTTATAAAGAGATTTGATGTATTATATTTATCCGTTCCGCTGTGAGATTCTGATGTGTTCTTCTTCTTTCTTCTATTCTAACATTTCTTTCTTTCTTTTCTCACCCTCTAACTTCTTTCTATTAACAGCCGGGGATTCGATACTTGGGTTTTTGGCAAGTGATAAGGGATTATATATTATTGTCAAAAATTCGAGCACCGAATTTTCCCGGGCCATTACAGTTGGTATCAGAGCTATTGGTTTAGTGATAACCTTGGCTCTGTGGTGTTACTCAATAGAGATTGGGCCAGTAATACCCTAGATTGAGTTGAGTGTATATATATTGAGAGCGCGTATTTGAAATTGAATATAAATTATTTTTAAATATTTTGTAAATAGGGTAAATGAAATAATTTTTCCCAAACCATATTTATATATATAAAAGAAATTATTTTATTGAATTATTGAAGTATTTGATTGGTGGATTGATTTGAATGGAATTTAAAACCAAAAGTGGAATTCGACTTGACTTGGTTAAGTCGAGTTAAAGTAGAATTGGAGATAGTGTTGGAACCAAATCTATTTGGAATTTGGAAATCAAAAATATTGAATAAGGAATCAATTTGATATGTACCAATTGATATTGGAATATGTTAACCCATAGTGAAAACGAACAAGAAATGTTAATGTTGAATTTGAATTATCTAGCTGAATTGTTTTGCCTTGTTTGTTTGTTTTTTGGTTGTTGGGTGCTTTGTATATAATTCGACAATAGTTAAATTTAAAGGTTGAATAAATTAAAAAGTTAAGTAAATAAATTTTTGTATGATAGGCTGAGTGGAAACCAAGGGATTTAACCCAATAATGATGCCAAGTGTTTGATTTGAGGATTTGTGTAATCACATGTATATTATTGAAATATTATCCCATATATTGTTACTTACCTGGTAAATGCAGTTGAGTACAGGTATGAGACATCTTTTGAGGATAAAATATGATTGCGTAGATTTCCATAAATTAAGAATTGTGCTTGATAACGCCCGCAAAAAGGTACGCCTACGCCAAATATAAATTTTTAGATTTTGTTTGGGTTTTGAAATCTGAATTTGGATTTTTCCGACCATGAGAGTCGATGTATACATATTTCTTGAACCTGCAATATTACAAATGTCCCTCCGTGTAGGGGAGACTCTACCAAAATTTTTCTAAATTTAAGGATTTAGAATTTTTAAAGATTTTTGGATAATTTTGTTATTTGAACTTTATTGGTTTTAAAACCAATTAAATTAATTTGGAAATAAAATCTGGTTTTTAATTAAATGTTTTTGCAAGGATGATGGGGTTGTACCATTCTTTCTACTTTGGCAATTTCGGGGACGAAATTTTTTTTAAGGGGGAAGTAATGTAACTACCCGTATTTTCTGACCAATTATTTAAATTATTTTATTATTAAAAAGGGAAGTTTTAATTTAAATAATGGGATTTGATTATTTTGAATGTTTAATTAGTGATATAAATAAATAAAATAATATTTTAATTTCAAAATATTTGGAAATTTTTGGATCTGCTGTATAATGTGAATTGGCAAAATATAGAAGGTTAACGTTGTCTATGTTGAAAATATATTAATGACATCGTTTATTTAATGACCGTTGAGCGTATAGTTTATAATTTAATTAAATAACGAGCTGCAGCGGCGTGGTAGTTCGTAAATTTGAGATTTGAACTTCAATTTGCCGTACCGGGTTCAAAATAAGTCGGATTTCCTCGAAACAAGAAACGTCAGAACCGGTTGGACAATATCTTTCTAATAACAGAGAAAAATCGAGTTTTCGTCGTGTAGATTTTATTTTATGTCCAAATCAAATTTTGAAAAGGACGCTGTGGAATTCCTTTATAATTTAAATCGATTTATTTTAAAGAATAAAAGGGTTTTTAAATATTTTGAATATCGAACTGACTTGGATTTCAATCCAAGTTATTTTTTCTTGAATCTTTATCAACTTCTGGTCGAGTATGACCAATCGTGATATTTTATTTTAAATTATATTGAAGTATTTCAAAATTAATTTATTTTAATTCAAATTAGGCCGTTTAAAAGGGACTTTATTCAAACGACCTCTGTTTTCGACGAAACAAATTTTTTGAGACCGTAATGACAAATTATTGCTAGATTTTCAAGTTGCGCATCAATCGGGGTTATTCTGTAAGCGTGGAAAAATAAAATGCAAATAAAAACGACTATTTGGACGTTAACGAGCGTCGTTTGAGAAAACGGACTCAGAATTCGACGATACAAGATTCGTTTGAACCGTATCGTCAAATTATTATATGTCGTCCAGTTGCGTCATGAATGGAGCTTGTATGTGAGCACAGTAGCCAACAAAAAGTATTCAAAATAGTGATAGACATGAAATAAAAATCATCGGCCGTTGTCAGACATCACATCATGTTAAAATATAATAAACTCCACCTATATAAACCCTTCCCCACCAAAATTTCCAGCCCAACCAGAAAATTCACCCATACTTTTTGCAAAAAGGTCCCTCTTTACAAAATCAATTATATCTTCCAATCTGTGAGGTTTTTGCTAGGGGAACCTGAAGGAAAGTTGTAGATCGGGAGGAGCGGAAGCTCAGTAAAAAGTTGGGGAGGTATCATCGAAGGTGGTGGCCGGAATTCATGACGCACAGTGAGAAACCGTTTTCGTTTTTATGGGTTTTAAAGGAATTTGGGTGGACGATCGATAGGGGGGTCGAAGGCAAAGTTGTAGAGGACAGGGAGGACGACATTTTTTTCTTTGGTCGGGGTACCCGAAAGGGCCCGTGGCGACGGGAAATCGGAGTTGAACTGACGTGGTGATTTTGGGTGTTTTATTTGAAGTGGCGGATGGTTTGCCTCGTTTTCCGGTCAAAGGGGGAGGAATCAGCGGAGGCACCTGATGGATAAATGGAGAGGGAAGCATGGGCCGTCGATTGGGGGTGGTTGTAGTGTCTGACAAGGCGTGGGGACGGAGAATTTTGGGGTCAACCAGTTTCTGGTCGGGGTCAAATATGGATGGCGTCGTGAGGGGTTCGGGGCCTGGTTTACTGTCGAACGGATCTGGAGGTGGAGCAGTTCTAGGGAAGGGTTGGGGTCGGTCCCAGATAGCCAAAGGCGGCGGCCGTTGGTGACGGAAGGTTTCGAGTTCGATAATGTTGAAAAGGGAGGAAGAAGAATCGGATTTGAGGAGGTTGGGAGGAAGTAGAAACGTGACGCGGAGACTAGAATTGCTGACGTGGCTGGGGTTTTTAATTAGAAGGTAATTAATTAATTTAATTCTCGTTAATTTTTATAAACTTTAAAACCGCGTAACTTCTTCATACGTTAACGAAATCTGACGAAACGGGATCCGTTGGGATCGCAGGGACGAGACCTAGACGATGGCACTGACTAGGCACTGATCTGACGCAGTTGGAATTTCAGCAAATTTTGAACGTTCATTGCAAATTATATGAAACAAACACGTCCACCGTCAACCGTAATCACTGGTGAGTTAATTCTCACACTTCTTTGTACTACTATGATGTGATAAATCCATATAATTTAACATATCACATATATTGGTTGATTGGATGTTATGGTTGCTATTGGTTGCTATTGTTTGATTGGTTGACCTTATTTATTTTCCATTTTTATGTGTTATATTAATGAAATCATTTCGTATGTGTTATGTGATGCAGAGAAGAACAGGTAGGAGGAATCGAATCGAATTCCTCAAATTTATTTTATTTATTGATCATATTTCTCATATATATGAATTGACAACCCAAAACGATATCAAACCTGCTCGGATTGAGTAGATGTAAATCATGTTGTGTTTTTAATCAATCAACAGAATTGATTAAGCCATTGGCAGTGATGGTGTTAAATCCATCAGTTATGGCGTCGTTTTACCGCAAGGCAAACTGACGAAGATTTCAGTTGTAAATTATTTATTTTAACTGAAAGGAAATTTGAATTTTTTTTATACAAATTAATTAAACAGGAATTTAATTATATTTATAATCGTGTTTATCAAAGAATTTATTTAAAGGTTTTATCTAATGAGTTATAATGTCATTGATGATCAGAAAGGCAGAAACCAATAAATGGATTGGAAAAATTTGAATAATTGTTTTATAAAACAATTAAATGATATTTTTAAATTTATTAAGTCAATTAAGTTATTTAAAGAGGGGAAACGGTGAATGAAAACTCAGTTAATGGTTATCTGATGTGTACAGTCGACAAAGTCGACAGTTTTTAATTGAAATCGACGATTAGTTAATTTGTTTTGAATTAATCAAATCGATGGTTTCTAAAGGTACGAATGTCGTTAAGAGTTAGTTAATCTCTGATTAACTATAATTACAAAGGATTATCAAATTTGGAGTTTTGTTAAATAAAAATTAATTATTTAATTATTCTTTAATTGGTTAATTAATTTATCCTAATGGAATTAACTATTTTAAGGTGGTTAATGTTAAAGTTGATTATCATTTTAAATAATGATAATCAAAGCGATTTAAATTTAAGGGTGATCAAATAGGAAAAAGTTTGGCTAAGATTTAGTTAAAACGGATTTTAGTCCGAGTTTACAAATAGGGTTTGTAAAAATGACTCGTAAGAGAACAGTGAGAATTCCAATAAGGATTTACCTAATTAACTAAGGTAAGTTTGATTAGAATATGGTTTAAAGGGAATTCGGTATATTTACTTAATGGATTAAGTAAAGAGATTCAAAGGGAATTATTAAATGTTAGAAGTGGGTTGTAATACCATGTTGGATTTTTGAGTTGTGAAACTTTATCATCTGGAGATAAGAACGGGGTCGACCAAGGTCTGAGAGGTAATTAAAATTCCCCAACTCGGACGACTTCACTATTGTTGAAAGATGTTATTGGTTTGAAAATGGTAGAGGGGTTGGGAAAATTTATTTGAGAAAAATATTGAAATACAAATTTGAAAGGGTTTGGAAATATAATCAAATCATTTGGGATTAAAATAAGAAGTGTGTAAATTGGGTCAGACATAAATATGATTTTACTTATATAATTAAAGTATAACTCTAATTCCGAAGTAATTAAATGGTATATTTTGGTAAGCACATTTATTCAACAAAAACAAGTCGATAGACACTAGTTTCCTTTGGGACAAGAAATAAAGATGATGTTATTGAATTATATAAAGAATATTTCCGAACAAGGGAAATAAAAGTAAACAAGTTATTCGAAAGCAAGGGTTGGTTAATATTTTCAAAATAATGAGCCAGAAGAGTTTTGTCGAGATGAGATTTATAAAATTGATTATATAAATAAAGGAAATGTTTTAACGAAGTGTTTTGAAATAAACAACCTGAGATGTCAATGGATTTAACACCACTGTTATGGTTTGGTAGTTAAACAACCGACTATCAAATGAAATATTATATTTACTTTTTTTGACGAGTTGTGTTCGAAGAGACCGGGATGGGAACTAGACCTAAAACCACTTCGAATCAACTCTACGATCACGATTAACGTGAGGACGATCAAGATGGAGCATTAAAGACCATAGATCTTCGTAAATCAAAGAACAACTAACAATCTCTGAGTCGACGCAGAGATATACTGGGGTTCGGTCATAGTTGAAATCTGTGGATTGCAAGGACTTCTCGCTACTGATCCTTGGGGTGATTCGTATATTGGATGCAGTAGGAGAGTACCTTCGGTTCATCCTGCTCCTGGATGATTTGTATGGACAGATGTCTGACAGATTATTTCCAGACGATCACGTATATTGATTTCTCCATCCGTACCAAGAGTGGAAGCGGAGAAGCAAACTTCTTTTAGCTAACACATAATGTATTGTTGAGGACGTCAATTGGTGATTTGATGGATTTGACAATGTGGCATTCGAAGTGAATCTGGTGTGATGATAAAGCGTAGCCTCAAGCCTCATCAACCGGGAAATGACAAAAATTGGGCAGGCAGCATGGCTATGTGGGTCGCTCCCATTAGGGTGTATAATCACCTATCTAGAGAAATTCCTTTTGCTTCTTAAATCTATCGATGCTGTCCCTTTTTGGGAAACGGTGGGTTGCTCCCAACCGTTGGTGATATACATCCGATACACTCAAGCGAAATGAGTGGTCAGTCATGTGTGGGCCGGATTGCAAGAAGTTCTTGTTAAACCCAGTGTATTCGTCTCTAGAGATACACTATCGGCAGGTGGTCCCATACCTTGTCATAGTCGTAACCCAATTTCTAATAAGCGCCCACGGATTTTGATTATATACTATATATGTATAGCATGAGATGCAAGCGTTCTGCTAATTTACTTATTTATTTGTGGTTTGATAGACACTATGATAATATCAGAAAAGATATTGATTTCAAAAATATTTTGGGTTATTGTAAGGTAAAAACCGTCCGTGTTTATGTGTGGACTGGTCTTACTATTATCCTTTTATTTCAAAAGGATTTCCAAAGTTGAACAAGTTATTTGTACTATGAATTTAACACTGAAAGTATTACAGACTGACCCGGTGAATTTTGCTTCACTTCAAATGTGCTCGAGTAAGACCGAGTATATTTCCAGGTTAGGTTTCGCTCGGAGTTTAAGGAGCTGGAAGCAGGAGGCTTCAGCGATAGTTATTCAAAGTTATTTTCCGATATGTCTGATATATGATGTACTCTGATGATTGGTATGTATGTCTAAAGTTTCTTTTATAAAGCGATTTGATGTATTATATTTATCCGTTCCGCTGTGAGATTCTGATGTGTTCTTCTTCTTTCTTCTATTCTAACATTTCTTTCTTTCTTTTCTCAGCCTCTAACTTCTTTCTATTAACAGTCGGGGGTCCGATACTTGGGTTTTTGGCAAGTGATACGGGATTATGTGTTATTGTCAAAAATTCGAGCGTCGAATTTTCCCGGGCCATTACAGTTGGTATCAGAGCTATTGGTTTAGTGATAACCTTGGCTCTGTGGTGTTACTTAATAGAGATTGGGTCAGTAATACCCTATATTGAGTTAAGTATATATATATTGAGAGCGCGTATTTGTAATTGAATATAAATTATTTTTAAATATTTTGTAAATAGGGTAAATGAAATAATTTTTCCCAAACCATATTTTTATATATAAAAGAAATTATTTTATTGAATTATTGAAGTATTTAATTGTTGGATTGATTTGAATGGAATTTAAAACCAAAAGTGGAATTCGACTTGACTTGGTTAAGTCGAGTTAAAGTAGAATTGGAGATAGTGTTGGAACCAAATCTATTTGGAATTTGGAAATCAAAAATATTGAATAAGGAATCAATTTGATATGTACCAATTGATATTGGAATATGTTAAACCATAGTGAAAACGAACAAGAAATGTTAATGTTGAATTTGAATTATCTGGCTGGATTGTTTTGCCATGTTTGTCTGTTTTTTGGTTGTTGGGTGGTTTGTATATAATTCGACAATAGTTAAATTTAAAGGTTGAATAAATTAAAAGGTTAAGTAAATAAATTTTTGTATGATAGGCTGATTGGAAACCAAGGGATTTAACCCGATAATGATGCCAAGTGTTTGATTTGGGGATTTGTGTAATCACATGTGTATTATTGAAATATTATCCTATATATTGTTACTTACCTGGTAAATGCGGCTGAGTACAGGTGTGAGACATCTTTTGAGGATAAAATTTGATTGCGTAGATTGCCATAAATTAAGAATTGTGCTTGATAACGCCCGCAAAAAGGTACGCCTATGCCAAATATAAATTTTTAGATTTTGTTTGGGTTTTGAGATCTGATTTTTGATTTTTCCGACCATGAGAGTCGATGTATACATATTTCTTGAACCTGCAATATTGCAGATGCCCCTTCGTGCAGGGGAGACTCTGCCGAAATTTTTCTAAAATTTAAGGAGTTAGAATTTTTAAAGATTTTTGGAAAATTTTGTTATTTGAAATTTATTGGTTTTAAAATCAATTAAATTAATTTTGGAAATAAAACCTTGTTTTTAATTAAATATTTTTGCAAGGATGATGGGGCTGTACCATTCTTTCTACTTTGGCAATTTCGGGGACGAAATTTTTTTATGGGGGAAGGAATGTAACGACCCGTATTTTCTGACCAATTATTTAAATTATTTTATTATTTAAAAGGGCAGTTTGAATTTAAATAATGGGATTTAATTATTTTGAATGTTTAATTAGTGATATAAATAAATAAAATAATATTTTAATTTCAAAATATTTGGAAATTTTTGGATTTGCTGTATAATGTGAATTGGCGAAATATAGAGGGTTAATGTTGTCTATGTTGAAAATATATTAACGATATCATTTATTTAACGACCATTGAGCGTATAGTTTATAATTTAATTAAATAACGAGCTACAGCGGCGCGGTAGTTCGTAAATTTGAGTTTTGAACTTCAATTGGTCGTACCGGGTTCAAAATAAGTCGGATTTCCTCGAAACAAGAAACGTCAGGACTGGTTGGACAATATCTTTCTAAAGGTTGAGAAAAATCGAGTTTTCGTCGTATAGATTTTATTTTATGTCCAAATCAAATTTTGAAAAGGACGCTGTGGAATTCCATTATAATTTAAATCGATTTATTTTAAAGAATAAAAGGGTTTTTAAATATTTTGAATATCGAACTGACTTGGATTTCAACCCAAGTTATTTTATCTTGAATCTGTATCAACTTCTGGTCGAGTATGACCAATCGTGATATTTTATTTTAAATTATATTGAAGTATTTTAAAATTAATTTATTTTAATTCAAATTGGGCCGTTTAAAAGGGACTTTATTCAAACGACCTGTGTTTTCGACAAAACAAATTTTGTTGAGACCGTAATGACAAATTATTGCTAGATTTCCAAGTTGCGCGTCAATTGGGGTTATTCTGTGTGCAAGGAAAAATAAAATGCAAATAAAAACGACTATTTCGACGTTAACGAGCGCCGTTTGAGCAAACGGACTCGGAATTCGACGAAACAAGATTCATTAGGACCGTAGCGTCAAATTATTATATGCCGTCCAGTTGCATCACGAATGGAGCTTGTATGTGAGCACAATAGCCAATAAAAAGTATTCAAAATAGCGATAGACACGAAATAAAAATCGTTGGTCATTGTCAGACATCACATCACGTTAAAATATAATAAACTCCACCTATATGAACCCTTCCCCATCAAAATTTCCAGCCCAACCAGAAAATTCACCCATACTTTTTGCAAAAAGGTCCCTCTTTACAAAATCAATTATATCTTCCAATCCGTGAGGTTTTTTCTAGGGGAACCTGAAGGAAAGTTGTAGATCGGGAGGAGCGGAAGCTCTAGTAAAAATTTGTGGAGGTATCATCGAAGGTGTTGGCCGGAATTCGCGACGGACGATGAGAAACCATTTTCGTTTTTATGGGTTTCAAAAGAGTTTGGGTGGACGATTGATAGGGGGGTCGAAGGAAAAGTTGTAGAGGATAGGGAGGACAACATTTTTGTCTTTGGTCGGGGTACCTGAAAGGGCCTGTGGCGAAGGGAAATCGGAGTTGAACTGAGGTGTTGATTTTGGGTGTTTTATTTGAAGTGGTGGATGGTTTGCCTCGTTTTCCGGTCAAAGGGGAGGAATCAGCGGAGGAATCTGAAGGATAAATGGAGAGAAAAGCATGGGCCGTCAATTGGGGGTGTTTGCAGCGTCTGACAAGGCGTGGGGATGGATAATTTTGGGCTCAACCAGTTTCCGGTAGGGGTCAAATACGGATGGTGTCGTGAGGGGTTCGGGGCCGGGTTTACTGTCGAACGGAGCTGGAGGTGGGGCAGTTTCAGGGAAGGGTTGGGGTCGGTCCCATATCGCCAAAGGCGGCGGCCGTTGGTGAAGGAAGGTTTCAAGTTCGATAATGTTGAAAAGGGAGGAAGAAGAATCGGGTTTGAGGATGTTGGGAGGAAGTAGACGCGTGACGCGGAGACCAGAATTGCTGACATGGCGGGTTTTTTTAATTAAAAGGTAATTAATTACAGTAATTAATTAATTTAATTCTCGTTAATTTTTATAAACTTTAAAACCGCGTAACTTTTCATACGTTAACGAAATCTGACGAAACTTGATCCGTTGGGATCGCAGGGACGAGACCTAGACGATGGCACTGACTAGGCACTGATCTAACACAGTTGGAATTTCAGCAAATTTTGAACGTTTGTTGCAAATTATATGAAACAAACACGTACACCGTCAACCGTAATCACTAGTGAGTTAATTCTCACACTTCTCTGGACTACTATGATGTGATAAATCCATATAATTTAACATATCAGATATATTGGTTGATTGGATGTTATGGTTGCTATTGGTTGCTATTGTTTGATTGGTTGACCTTATTTATTTGCCATTTTTATGTGTTATATTAACGAAATCATTTCGTTTGTGTTATGTGATGCAGAGAAGAACATGTAGGAGGAATCGAACCGAATTCCTCAGATTTATTTTGTTTATTGATCATATTTCTCATATATATGAATTGACAACCCAAAACGATATCAAACCTGTTCGGATTGAGTAGATGTAAATCATGTTGTGTTTTTAATCAATCAACAGAATTGATTAAGTCATTGGTAGTGATGGTGTAAAATCCATCAGTTATGGCGTCGTTTTGCCGCTAGTTAAACTGACGAAGATTTCAGTTATAAATTATTTATTTTAACTGAAAGGAAATTTGAAATTTGTTTATACAAATTAATTAAAAAGGAATTTAATTATATTTATAATCGTGTTTATCAAAGAATTTAATTAAAGGTTTTATCTAACGAGTTATAATGTCATTGATGATCAGAAAGGCAGTAACCAATATATGGATTGGAAAATTTTGAATAATTGTTTTATAAAACAATTAAATGATATTTTTAAATTTATTAAGTTAATTAAGTTATTTAAAGAGGGGAAACGGTGAATGAAAACTGAGTTAATGGTTAACTGATGTGTACGGTCGACAAAGTCGATAGTTTTTAATTGAAATCGACGATTAGTTAATTTGTTTTGAATTAATCTAATCGATGGTTTCTAAAGGTACGAATGTCATTAAAAGTTAGTTAATCTTTGATTAACTATAATTAAAAAGGATTATCAAATTTGGAGTTTTTTTAAATAAAAATTAATTATTTAATTATTCTCTAATTGGTTAGTTACTTTATCCTAATGGAATTAACTATTTTAAGGTGGTTAATGTTAAAGTAGATTATCATTTTAAACAATGATAATCAAAGCGATTTAAATTTAAGGGTGATCAAATGGGAAGAAGTTTGGCTAAGATTTAGTTAAAACGGGTTTTAGTCCGAGTTTACAAATAGGGTTTGTAAAAATGACTCGTAAGAGAACAACGAGAATTCCAATAAGAATTTACCTAATTAACTAAGGTAAGTTTGATTAGAATAAGGTTTAAAGGGAATTTGGTATATTTACTTAATGGATTAATTAAAGAGATTCAAAGGGAATTACTAAATGTAAGAAGTGGGTTGTAATACTATGTTGGATTTTTGAGTTGCGAACCTTTATCGTCTGGAGATAAGAACGGGGTCGACCAAGGTCTGAGAGGTAATTAAAATACTCCAACTCAGACGACTTCACTATTGTTGAAAGATATTATTGGTTTGAAAATGGTAGAGGGGTTGGGATAATTTATTTGAGAAAAATATTGGAATACAAATTTGAAAGGGTTTGAAAATATAATCAAATCATTTGGGTTTAAAATAAGAAGTGTGTAAATTGGGTCAGACATAAATATGATTTTACTTATATAATTAAAGTATAACTCTATTTCCGAACGCATTTATTCAACAGAAACAAATCGATAGACTCTAGTTTCCTTTGGGACAAGAAATAAAGATGATGTTTTTGAATTATATAAAGAATATTTCCGAACAAGGGAAATAAAAGTAAACAAGTTATTCGAAAGCGAGGATTGGCTAATATTTTCAAAATAATGAGCCAGAAGAGTTTTGTCGAGATGAGATTTATAAAATTGATTATAATAATAAAGGAAATGATTTAACGAAGTGTTTTGAAGTAAACAACCTGAGCTGTCAATGGATTTAACATCACTTTTATGGTTCGATAGTTAAACAACCAACTATCAAATGAAATATTATATTTACTTTTTTTGACGAGTTGTGTTCGAAGAGACCGGGATGGGAACTAGACCCAAAACCACTTCGAATCAACTCAACGATCACGATTAACGTGAAGGCGATCAAGATGGAGCATTGAAGACCAAAGATCTTCGTAAATCAAAGAACCACTAACAATCTCTTAGTCGACGCAAAGATATACTGGGGTTCGGTCATAGTTGAAATCTGTGGATTGCAAGGACTTCTCGTTACTGATCCTTGGGGTGATTCCTATATTGGATGCAGTAGGAGAGTACCTTCGGTTCATCCTGTTCCTGGATGACTTGTATGGACGGATGTCTGACAGAGTATTTCCAGACGATCACGTATATTGATTTCTCCAACCGTACCAAGAGTGGAAGCGGAGAAGGAAACTTCTTTTTGCTAACAAATAATGTATTGATGAGGATGTCAATCGGTGATTTGATGGATTTGACGATGTGGCATTCGAAGTGAATCTGGTGTGATGATAAAGCGTAGCCTTAAGCCTCATCAACCGGGAAATGACAAAAATCGGGCAGACAGCATGGCTATGTGGGTCGCTCCCATTAGGGTGTATAATCACATATCTAGAGAAATTCCTTTTGCTTCTTAAATCTATCGATGCTGTCCCTTTTCGGGAAACGGTGGGTCGCTCCCAACCATTGGTGATATACATCCAATACACTCAAGCGAAACGAGTGGTCGGTCATATGTGGGCCGGGTTGCAAGAAGTTCTTGTTGAACCCATTGTATTCGTCTCTATAGATACACTATCGGCAGGTGGTCCCATACCTTGTCATTGTCGGAACCCAATTTCCAATAAGCGCCCATGGATTTTGATTATATACTATATATGTAGAGCGTGAGATGCAAACGTTCTGATGATTTACTTATTTATTTGTGGTTTGATAGACACAATGATAATATCAGAAAAGATATTGACTTCAAAAATATTTTGTATTATAGTAAGGTAAAAACCGTCCGTGTTTATGTATGGACTGGTCTTACTATTATCCTTTTATTTCAAAAGGATTTCCAAAGTTAAAAAAGTTGTATGTACTATGAATTTATCACTGAAAGTATTCCTGATTGACCCGATGAATTTTGCTTTGCTTCAAATGTGCTCGGGTCAGACCGAGTATATTTCCAGGTTAGGTTTCGCTCGGAGTTTAAGGAGCTGGAAGCAGGAGGCTTCACCGATAGTTATTCAAAGTTATTTTCCGCTGTGTCTGATATATGATGTACTTGATGATTGGTATGTATATCTACAGTTTCTTTTATAAAGAGATTTGATGTATTATATTTATCCGTTCCGCTATGAGATTCTGATGTGTTCTTCTTCTTTCTTCTATTCTAACATTTCTTTCTTTCTTTTCTCAGCCTCTAACTTCTTTCTATTAACAGTCGGGGGTTCGATACTTGGGTTTTTGGCAAGTGATACGGGATTATGTATTATTGTCAAAAATTCGAGTGTCGAATTTTCCCGGGACGTTGCAAAGCACAACTGCCTCTCTGTCATTCCAATCCGATTCCATGATATTGTATTTTGACGATACGAAGCCAACTCACCTCATTATACTGAAATATATTATCTGATGAATTTTATAAGAGCGTTCTAAACTTTGAACAAATTAAATTATCCTTTAAAGTTTTAATTATTTAATTAAAATGAATTACCTACTTCAGTTACTTTTATACAGCCTTGTTCATAGTCACTACCCGATCCAGTCACTATATCGGCCGTCCCTCCTCAACGCCTCCATTCGATTAACCTTAATTCATGTAATATGCCATTTATAATATAACCCATCAAACCATTTAAATAAAATCAAATTTAATTACTAAAAAAAAATACCTTACCAAATGTCCTTTCCCATTACTGCTACCTACAGGAGAAACCCAACTGCCGTCCTTTTTTTGTTTTCTCCATTTCCAGTAAAACTCCAACCTTAGCCAATGACAACTCCTTCCTCCCTATTACTCGCTCCTCATCATTTTGACTTACACAATAGTTCCTACACCATTACTTTCATCATACAAATTTGATTGAGAATCCCCAAAAATAAATTGCAACTTTCATTTTCAGGTAAACAAACCACTGCCCCTTTTCCACGTTCACTCGAGTTCCTACGCTGACCGTCGCACACATGGAAATCACGCTACAATTGCTAAACTCGCCTCCATTGTCATCGATCTTCCCCTGAAATCATACACCCTAAATCACACATTCGCACACCTCAAAACCAAATCGAGATTCACTTTTCCTTGCGTCCATGAAATAGCTTTTACTTCCCTTCCGCTATTTCACGAACATGAGCTTCAACGCCCTCCATTTCTACCCTAGAACCCTATCGCGGCTCACTGATATTGCGTGGTACCTTAACCTTGCTTCCCCTTGTCGCGGCATCATAACTCACTCCTCCAGATAAACCCCATCGCCCCATCAATTATCGCAACCCTTCCTCGACCGCGCCGACTTACATCGCCTTGCTCTTTTATCTACTCGAATTCGATGTCAAATCCCTTTTTATTTCTATCTGTTGATTTGATTTGTTTTGAGGTAAGGAGGATTCATTTGTGGGTTTTAAGTAAGGGAAGTCGCGATTTTTCTAAATGGGAAGGAAACGAGTTTTATTGATTGGTAGGCGATGATATTGATCCAAGCGGTAGCAGTATTTTAGTGGGAATGTTGATTTAATTGATTCTTGGGATATCGATATTTGAGGAAGGATGCCATTCGGTTTTTATTCTCAACAGAAACGAGTTGGACATCTTTGCGTGCAAATATATATAGAGGATGAACACTTAACACATAAGGAAGTGTATGGTACGGGTCATTAAGTTGATTTGATTTACAAAGATATTTATTCTTTTTAAATAGATTCTAATTTGATTTGATTTAACCGCGATTAGAAATAAAGAGATTTTTTATCCTTTTCAAAACGATATCGATTTGATTTTCGATTTGATTTCGATCTTATCCATTACAAATATATCGGGGTTCATAATTAAAAATCGTGAACCGCTATTTTAACGTATGGACCGATGTTTCAATATTATAGCGTTATTCTAAACTTAACATAATGTAATCTGAAATTCAATTTGAACATATATGTAAAATAACCATATTAAATTAGAAAAAATACTAATTTAAAATTCAAAATAATAAATACTCCGATAAAAAAATTTATCATCATCTATATTCATGTACAATTGATATTGATCATCTGAATTGTTTTTGGCTCAGTTTTTAACTTCGATTTCAACTATATTTCATATTACGATAAATTAATATATTCGATTTAAATTGAAATCGATTATTAAATTTATAACTAATATAAAAATTCATTTATATTATCAACTAAATATTTAAAACCATATTAAATATTTGAAATAAATTGTTCAAAAAATACGGGTCGTTACACATTTTATCAAATGATAAATATTTTATTTAATTTATAAAACATTATTTATGAATTAATCTTCTCAATCTATTTGTTAAAACACAGAACAATCTTCTCATAATTCTTTTATATCTCGTCAAATATCCCTTTTATAATTCTATTTACTTTCTAAATAAATAATCCTTTTATACTTCTATTTATTTTCTATATAAATAATCCTTTTATACTTCTATTTATTTTCTATATAAATAATCCTTTTATACTTCTACTTATTTTCTAAATAAATAATCCTTTTATACTTCTACTTATTTTCTAAATAAATAATCCTTTTATACTTCTACTTATTTTATATAAATATTTCATTTTCAATATCCACTTTGAAAATTTCCCTTTTACATTCCAATATTTCATATGGTATTTAAAATACCAAATAACATGACCAGTATCATCGTAATCAATCACAGATTATATATCACATCACAAATCACAATATATGAAAAAAAACAATATTATAATATTGAGGAATCCAATTGGATCCCTCCAACCTGTCTCCCTGCATCCACAGATGTTAAACACTACAAACAACATCGATTTCATTTCAATATGAAATAATATGATGAATAGACCCAATATTTGATTAACGATATATATATATCGTCATCTATAATTTCAACCAATACATCAGCAATTCAACCAAAAAATCATCACACAACAATCAATCATCATTTATCATTACTAGATTATATTTATAAAAATATAAATTGGACAAAGTTAGTGAGATTTACTCACATTAGACGATCATCGTTAAATAACGATAACTGTCGGTTGATTCAGACAGACAATTTATTTCGCTATAAATTGTAACAAGCTCCAATTCACTCCCAGTTAGTTCCATCGTGTAGCCACCATCTATACGATCTCAACGGATCCGACCGTTCAAAATTTTGATACAATATGAATTAGATATTTAATTTACAAGTTCATATGATATTAAACTTAAATTAAACTAAGTTATTATTTAATCGGGCCTTATTAATTTGAATTCAGCCCATACCTGATCCCTGAAAACCCGACTCCTCCTTCTCTTCCATTTGAATGGCTCTCCAGTACAACCGCTTCCATTCATCATTTGCGAGATTTCAAGCACCTCTTCCCCTATCAAATTCACCACCGCTCAACAACCGAACCCCATATTTGAACCCCTCGTTGATTTCTCCATCATCAGATACCACAAATGCTCAACTCGATGCATCCATGCCTAGCGTGACTTCCAAAGGTTTTCTCATGCAACAGTAAAAATGTGTGATAGCCTTTGTTATGAATTCAATCAAAACTTTTCCAACAAACAAAACTTAAATATTAAATTGATTCTGGGCCTTACCCTTTTATTCTTTGGCCTATACGAAAGCATTTTTCCCCAGCCCATTTTAAACGGCTTCTTCCCGGTGTAGCTGCTTCATAAAACATCCCTTCACTTTGCCACTGCTGATTCTTGCAAGGCACCTTTCTTCCTCTCCATTACCCAAAAATTCAAACAAACTATATCATCACACTCTTCTTCATCTCCTCTTCCTTTTGATGCCCTCCTTCCTCTACTCGTATTCACCCTCCCAACCGGGACTACAGGAAACCCTCGTTCCCCCTGTGCAAAATCGCGACACCAATGTCCATGGAATCCCGCAAACAAATTCATACAAGCTCGAAATCACCCCCTCAACTCAAATATCACCTCACAAACACGAAATGATGCATCAATCTTCCACTAACTTGAACCCAAGAAGACGTTGGAAGAATGAAGACACCTAAAACAAAAACCGAGCCACTTGAAACTTATACCAGAACGTAGAGAATTGGTCTACGAACTCGATTATATAAGTTTGCTTATTTATAGGAATTTATTTGCCTTGTTCTTATTTTTGGAAGATCGAGATTTGTACGCAAGGAAGAAAAATTGGAAGCGGCAGATTATCTGTTGACTTCCAAATGAAGTAGATTAGGTTAGGATGTAAGGATATATATAGTGAAGTTTTAATATATATTTTTTTGATTATTATACCCGGTTTAAATCAACCGCTATATGTATTTACTGTTTAAAAGTTTGTACGACCACATAAAATACCCAAAAATCATGAAAATGGGCATGCAGCTACAATTCATCATTACGGACCCAACGAAACTTGTTTTGTCGAGTTCCAAGTCCGTTTGCTCACACAGCATATTTTTAAAGTCAAATTATCAACTGTTTTTCACATTAACATCCCGCACGGCCAAATACTGACTCCAAAAATCACGAAAATTGAAATCAACAATAATTTAATATTACAGATCCAACAAAATTAGTTTCATCGAAAACGGAGGTCACTTGCAAAACTGTCTATTATTAAAGCTCTAAATAACCCATTTAAATATTAATATATTTAAAAATAATTAAATAAAATATTTATAAATAAATATTATCATATATATTCACACAAAATATAATACAGCTCCAAAATATTCCTATCTGAATTTATAGCTTGACATTTCAAATCCAGATTAAATCAGTATTCAATTTATATTGTAAATCCATTTATAATATAAATAAATCGTTATAAATTGCAAAAGAATTCCATAGCGACTTTTTGAAAATTTGATTTGGACATAACTCAAAATCTACACGATGAAATCTCGATTTTTATCTTCCATTAGAAAAATATATTTCACCAGCTCCGAACGTTTCTTGTTTTACAGAAATCCGACTTAAAACGGATTCTATATATTCATTTAAAGTTCGAACCGCCAAATTACGAACTGCTGCGCCATTTCGAGCTCAATTATAATTATAATTTAAATTATACGTTCAACTGTCGTTTATATAATATATTCGTTAATATAATTCAATTCTAAACTGAAATATATATTATAAATTGTCTAATTTACACTATATTGTGAATTTTGTTATTTCCGATCATTCCAAAAATAAATATATTATTCTATTATTTAATTTAATTAAATATTCAATATTATTTAATTATGGTCATTTTAAATTACCAAACCATTATTTAAATAATTAAATAAATAATTTATAATACCGTAAAAATATGGCTCGTTACAATTTTTGCATGTTGTTTTTCATTATGTTTTGAATATATATGAAAATTTTGGTGACATTTTGGGTTGACTTGGGTTGGTAAATGGGTCACCAATGTTGAGGTTTCACTAGGATATCCACCTGGAATAGAACAACACCTAGGTCCAAATTTGGGGTGTTGTATCTCCTTTATTATTGATCAGAATTGAGTGATTCATTTTCTATTTCAAAGTGTAACGACCCAGGTTTTCGCAACCTTGGTTAACCGACAACAAACACGATGTCGACTATCCAAGCATCGGAAACTCCGGATAGTCCATGAAAGAAATTAGAGGGTGAGAATAGATAAGAAAGAAACTTAGAATAAAAGAAGAAGAAGAACATACATCATCATCAGAGTAACATGAAACTCACTTCGTAACGAACAATATATAATAGATACATAACTTTGAAATAAAACTTATGTATGTATACAGTAACATTATCAGAGTACAACACTTACAACACAGCAGAAATAACAATAGCTATATAATCCTGAAGCCTCCTGCTCCAGCTTTCCAATTACATCTGTAAAATCCTGACTACTTGACTGCCCATACAAATTTGGGCACCCAAGAGTTTAGGGTAAAATAAAACAAAATAAACTCCGGGTCAGTCATGGGACTGGTATGAGTAAACAATTTAAAACAGTTTGGGAAAATAAACGATGTCTCATAAGACCATGCCGTATAACACGGAACGGGTTTTTTCCTTATGAGAATCTAAAACACTTGATTTAACTTTCAAAACCCTTTGAAACAAATGATAATCTTTGTATCAAAAATCCTTTTGATATTATAATAGTGTCTATCAACCACAATATAATAATCATCTAGCAGAACTCTTTCATATCACGTTCCACTTACATAATATAAAATCAAAAACCGCAGGCGCTTATTGGTTAATGAATTCCAACTGGCATGGTATGGGACCACCTCCCGACAGTGTATCTCTAGAGAGGAATACACCGGGTTCAACCAGAACATCTTGTAACCCAGGCTAAACAAGACCAGTCACTCATTTCACTTGAGTGTACCGAATGTATTATCACTAACGGTTGGGATCAGCAACCGTTTCCTGAAAGGGACAACATTGAAATAGATTATAGAAGTAAATGGAATTTCTATAGATCAGGTGAGAATACATCCTAATTGGCAGCTAACCACTTAGCCATGCGACCAACCCGATTTTATACCATTCTGGTTTGTGAGGCTAGCGGCCATAACGTACCCTTTAACAAACTACGCCTTTCTTCACTTTGAATGTCACATCGTCATACACACCAAATAACTAATTGATTTCTCCAAATATACCACGGGTAAACAGCTAAGCGAAACGAATTCCTCCGCCACGAAACGCAAATACGTTTGAAGAGATCAACTTATGCGATATATTAAATATACTCTGTCAGACATTCTTCCATACAGGACGTCATGGGATTGGAAAGACCGAAGGCACTATTATGTAAACAGGAATGCCCTTTCATAACTCCGTCTTCAATTATCTTCATCATATTTGATTCGCAACACTAATGCCATACGGAGTGGTTTTCAGATAATATATCTGATCGCGGTCTCTCCGTATTGACGATGGAAAAATGGTTAAGAACTTTGATAGTCGGTGATTTAACTATCAAAGAAAAATATGTGTGCAAACATAGATATTATTTGCGGATGGAAATTCTATCGATCAATCATCAATCAACATTTATTCATTTCCCCATTTCTCGTTTCCGTATATTCATCAAATCCTTATTTTCTAATTTTAGAAAATATACATTATTAACTTTTGAAAACGTTTCCATTTCTGATTCACGCATCAATGTTTTCCCACCTCTATATGTCTCTAAATGTAAACTAGTACGAGAACAACTTCCCAAGTATAAACCCCGAAGGCTGAAACCAACATCAGATCGATACCCAGAAAGCCTTTTAACTCAACTAATTTCTAGTCAGTTTCTAATTTCAGTAATTCCATTTAAATTCCTAATTCAAACCCCAAATTCCTTTATAATATTTTATTTGCAAAATATTTACTTAAATCTAATTTTTCACATAAAATGTGAATAATATTTCTTTATATAATTCTATTTATTTTCCAAATAATTTCTTTTATAATTCTATTTGTTTTTCCAAATATTTCCTTTTCAATATCCTATTTATTTCATATAAAGATTTCCCTTTTCAATATCCTTTTTATTTCATACAAATATTTCCTTTTTCAATATCATAGTTATTTCATATAAATATTTCCTTTTTCAATATCATAATCATTTTATATAAATATTTCCTTTTTACATATCTTATTTATTTCATATGGTATTTAAATACCAAATAACATGACCACTGTCAACATAATCAATCACAGATTATATATCACATCATATATCACAATATATGAAAACAAACAGTATTATAAATATTGAGGAATCTAGTTGGATCCCTCCAACCTGTTTCCCTGCATTCACAGATGTTAAACAATATAAATAACATCGATTTCATTTCAAAGTGTAATATTCTGATAAACAGAATTAATATTTGATTAAACGATTTTTATATATATATTTCATTATCTATAATTTCAACCAATACATAAGCAATTCAACCAAACAATCATCACACAGCAGTCAACCAGCATTTATCATTACTAGATTATACTTATAAAAATATAAACTGATAGAGTTAGTGAGTTTTCACATTGGACAGTCATCGTTAAATAACAATAACTATCAGTTGATTCAAACAGACAATTTATTTCGCTATAAATTGTAACGAGCTCCAATTCACTCCCAGTCAGTTCCAGTATGTAGCCGTCGTCCATACGATCCTAACGGATCTAGTCGCGTTCAATTCTGATCACGTATGACTCTACAAGTTTAATACTATTTGAAATTAAAATAAACTTAATTTATTATTTTCCTTTGGGCCTCACCCTTTTAAAAATCTGTCGGCCCATTTATTCTTCCCAAAAACCCATCCGCTCACATATGTCTGCGTCTTCCCCAAATACTCTTGCTCCTCGTTTCACATTTCCTCCTCCAATTTCATGATTTTCAAACCACACGTTCTCTTAACATGATCCAAAACAAATAGGACCAAGTATACTAAAATACTCCACATTCAAATCTCTATTGCCTCACACTAACTTCATACAGCTCGGACTCATATGTTAAATTGCGACTTTGAGGTTTCAACAGAAATCTACTGTCGACTACCAAATACGGTGACTGCGGAAATCTCAAGAAAAATCACTCCATTCATACTGAAATCATCCAAATTGCAACATCCACTTAAAACGCATCGACTGTCATCTACGCACTCTTCCAGTAAACCCCATACAAAGCAGAAGCTTTGACCTCACCTTCCACCCTCAAGCCTTCACCGAAATGACCAACAAGACCCAATTTTTTCCATTTGCTCGTGAGCTCCATCAAACTTTACAATCATCATCCCACTCGCATCATTCTTTTGATCTGCTGCCTTAACCGACGGCAGCGCCACGCCTTCGATGATCGAACTCCCCCTCTACGATGCTAGCAGATGTGCCTTGTTCCAAGGAGGTCGACCACTACCTCATTTCCATCTCCGGCCTCCATTACATCCAGAAAACCCAAGCCCTAGTCGGATCTCGTGAAAGCTCAGCAGCCCAAAACAAAATCGCACTTCACACAAATCATACCGAATTGAAGAACCAACTACGAGGGTTTCAATTATATAAGACATACGATTTCTATATTTTTCCCAGATTTGATTTTTGAATTTCAAAGTTTCTGTGTATATTTTTAAGTGGCGGCATGAAATTTGTTTCACCGTTGACTAGAAAAGAATCAAGTTAGGGTTAGGGATGTGAGGTATTTATAGAATAAAGTATCTTGCAAAGTAAGCTTCATATATTTTTATATTCAAAATATTAATTAATTATTCAATATTATTTAATTAAACCACTTGAATATTATGTGTTATTCAATAATTCCAATATATAGATTCCTTTAATAACAAAATATATTTCGGGTAAAATAATTTCATGTACCCTCTTTTCGAAACATACCACGTTGGTTCATCGTATTCAAGTGTTTATTAACTCCTATTAATACAGTGGATCAAACTGATCGACAAGAACTCATAAACAACTCAACAGTATAAAACCATTTTATATTGAATAACACATACACGCTCATATATATACACTCAACTCAATCTAAGGTATTGCTAACCCCATCTCTACTGAGTCATGCCACAGAGCCAAGGTAATTACTTAACCTTCAGCTCTGATACCACTGTAACGACCCGGGTTTTCGCGACCCTGGTTAACCGACACTAAACACGATGTCGACAATCCACGCATCGAAAACACTGGATATTCCATGAAATAAATTAGAGGGTGAGAATAGATAAGATAGAAACTTAGAATATAAGAAGAAGAACATACATCATCGTCAAAGTAACATGAAACTCACAGCGGAACGAACAATGTATAATAGATACATAACACTGAAATAAAACTAGTGTATGTATCCAGTAACATTCCCAGAGTACAACACTTACAACACAGTGGAAATAACAATAGCTAAATAATCCTGAAGCCTCCTTCTCCAGCTTTCCAATTATATCTGTAAAATCCTGACTACTTAACTGCTCATACAAATTTGGGCACCCAAGAGTTTAGGGTAAAACAAAACAAAATAATCACTGGATCAGTCAAGGGACTGGTATGAGTGAACAATTTAAAACACTTTGGGAAAATAAACGATATCTCATAAGACCACGACGTATAACACAGAACAAGTTTTTTTCCTTATGAGAATCTAAAACACTTGATTTAACTTTCAAAACCCTTTGGAAACAAATGATAATCTTTGTATCAAAAATCTTTTTGATATTATAATAGTGTCTATCAACCACAATATAATAATCATCTAGCAGAACGCTTTCATCTCACGTTTCACATATATAATATAAAATCAAAAACCGTAGGCGCTTATTGGTTAATGAATTCCAACTGGCACGATATGGGACCACCTTCCGACAGTGTATCTTTAGAAAGGAATACACCGGATTCAACAAGAACATCTTGTAACGCAGGCTAAACATGAATGGTCACTCATTTCGCTTGAGTGTACCGAATGTATTATCACCAACGGTTGGGATCAGCAACTGTTTCCCGAAAGGGACAGCATCGAAATAGATTATAGAAATAAATGGAATTTCTCTAAATCAGGTGACAATACACCCTAATTGGTAGCTAACCACTTAGCCATGCGACCTACCGATTTTATACCATTCAGGTTTGTGATGAAACACCCTACCTTCGTTAAGGCCACTCACAAAGGGAATGCATTAACTTTGGTGAAGCATTTTAGGTAAAAGGCACAGATAATTTACATGATAGACATATAAACAGTGGAAAACTGAAATCATTTCACAAATAGCGTGGTTTAGTCAAAACATTACAAGCATTGTCTCAAAACCCAACTTCTAAATTATTACAATAAAACATCTATCTTGATTCAAAACTCCAAGTACATAAAGAAGCATAAAATAGTAGTAAAGCAGCATAAATCCCCAATAAAAGCATAACCACAACCATAGCCCAAGAAAAGAGAATCCAAGCAATACATCTACTCTCTTCAATATGGAAAAGGTTTGCACTATGCTGAAGTATTCCGTCCCTGAGGACCTTGGAGGGGGGGACGGAAGAGAAGAAGGCGAAAGAAAACGGGTCAGACATAAGCCTGGTAAGTCCAGTGATCATTCAGCATGTAAACAGGTAAAATAATCATGAAATGAATAAACTGAACATAGGACAATACCATAGCAATAAGATAACATAAGATAAGGCAAGATAAACTGAATATACTATCGCACTCATTTCCATTTCTCTGCACCTACTAACGAATGTTTCACCTACCATCATATGTTCATAACAAAGTGATCCCAATTCTGATCGGCTTCTACTCGCATGCATTTATTACTTGTGTCATTCGGGCCCGCTAGATTGTATATACATGTGCTGGTCCCACCATGGGGTGTATCAATTCCCATGGTGGCAACCCGACACAAATTCAAGATGCACAGTGTATACTACTAATGCCCAGTGCCTACTTTTTCCACTCCGGAGTACGTGCAGGCCCATACTCCGCCGGAACCTACACTGGTGCACCACCCGCCGCTATTTTGACCGCTTATAGTCAGCCCAGTAATCGTGCCCCACCCTCTCTAGTTCAGGGTACCGTGATACATCTATGCGGGTTACTGCTGAAATGGGTCCCCGTTACTAGGGTTTCCGAATCAACATGTTATAATGGTTAAGTATTCTCAAATTAACCTAACCCAACCCATCAGTTTAATTTACATGTTGTATTGGTTAAGTGTTGCGTTAATTAACTTAACCCTACCATTCTTAGCATGTCTGTTCCTTAGCTTTAATTCATTCATTAAAGCACCAACCTCTCATAATAGATCTATATTGTTGTAGTCGCTGGATGTGCTGGGCGGTTCCGGGCAGTCTTACACCGCAACTTAATCTAACCTCGGGTTTTTGGGCTTAATGCGCTAACCTCTCACATTAGATCTGTATTGTTGCGGTCGCTGGATGTGCCGGGCGGTTCCGGGCAGTCTTATACCGCAACTCAATCTAACCTCGGGTTAGGCATGTTCATCTTTAGCCAATTTACATATTTGTCATATGTTCCAAGTTTAAGTCTTTTTATGTCAATATTCCCCAAGTGTAGTTAGTATAAGTTTTATGCCACATTCATTTGTTATGCCCAAAATTTACTCAATATTATACCCAATTTTCCTGCATTATAATCGCGAATAAAATGAGATTCAATCTAAGTTCCAAATGAACCTAGTATTCATAAATGAAAATAAAAAGGGGAAAAATAGAGAAGGAACATAAGAATTGACATAAGGAAAACTAGGCAGGCAAAGTTGTACCCAATTTAAGAATCATATTTCCAATAGGCATGTTGTACATTAAAAATAAGTGTGGGCAAGCTAAGCCATTTACACCATAGGTATAAAGATTAGATAGAATTGGACTTAAGAAAATTACTAATTTTGATGTACAACATGATAAGTCCCATTATATCAATCACAATAGTCTCATAGGCATAGGATGAACAACATGATAGGTTCCATCATATCAATCACAATAGTCTCATAAGCATGATAGGTTCCAATATGTCAATCACAACAGTCTCATAGGCATGATAGGGTTCATTATATCGATCATAATACTCTCATAGGCATAGGCAATTCAGATTTGACAAAAAAGATAGGCATGAATCAGAATTAGGCATAGTTCTAGATTCGATTATTACAATCATGATTTCTATTAGGTGTTCAAATCTGAATAATAACTGAACTTACAGAAAAGAACGGATCTTGTGTTCTGGGATCTGATTTCTGAATTTGTTAAGCTTAACCCTTGATGTAGATGTTTGATTCTCTAGTTTGGATTTGGTTTGGAGCTTTCTAACTTGATTTCTAGTTTGGAGAAGATGGAGGCTAGGCTAGCTTAGGGTTGGACAGCATGGCGACTTCATAGAATGATATAGTGAGGTTTAGGGTTAAAATTTGAGGTGATTATATAGAAGTTTAGGATTAATATGGGCCTTTAGATCAACCTAGGAGTCATCAGAGCCGTCTAGTCCAAGAAAATGCATCATTAGGCCAATCAGAAGTCGCCACGTAGCCCTATAACTCAGAAAATTGTCACTGTCCGGATCAGTTCATAGGTGTAGACCCTACAGGGGGGTCGACACCCATGTCGACACCCCTATGGGGGTTAACACCTATGTCGAAACCCCCTGGGGGGTTGACACCCCTGAGCGGAAAATTTCCCGCTCAGCTGTTTTCTGAAGTTTTTAAATTCGAATCTGAATTGATTATTTAATTATTATTTTTAATTTAATTTCTGCTTAAACTTGAAAACTTCTAACCTCCATAACTTCTTCATACGGAGTCCGATTCGTGCAAACTCGGACTCTATCTCAAGCAAAATTCCGAGATGAACGCAATGGCGTAACCCGTTTCACACAATTCTTCTTCTAAAAATTAAGTGTTCTTAGATTTGTTAAATTTAATATTCACAGAAAATACGGGGTGTTACATTCTCCCCTCCTTAAAGGATTTTGTCCCCGAAATCTCTGAGTTAAGAAGAATGTATCCTAACATCCAACATCCATCTACTCAACCATCAATCATAGGCATCCATTGTCCTTAAAAAGATTTCTAATGCTTTCATGATCATATGCATAGTGTGTGTATTTGTCCTTATCTAATGCGAAATCAAGCAGTCTACTGATTCAGTTGACCTCCTTAATGCGAATCATGTAAGTGCTATGAGTCCATCATGTATGCAATTATTCATAATTGTAACTTCTACATGAGTGCACAATCATTCGTACAAATGCAACGTCCACATGATAATACATCAAGTTTCAATCCATATATATATATATATACATACATATATATATATATATATATATATATATGCAATATGAAAGTGACCGAGCCGATCTAGTACCTAGTGAGTGTGTATATGCATCCACGAGCAACCACTAGCAACCACTTGCAAACACTTGCAACCATTAATCATAACATGTTTCAAATACATATTTACATTCATTGGTTTCTACCTAAGGATCAAGGATAGGACCAAGGAGATATACTTAAGAGATAGATACAAGCATGCATAAACTTATGGAAAAAGAGATCAAGGATATACCCTCAAAAAGAAAAGGCAGGATGTGCGTATCTTGTTTTCAGTCTCCCAAGTCGCATCTCCTTTAGCGTCACCCACTGTACTTTAACTAACTTGACCTCACGATTGCATAGCTTTTTAACTTTTGTACCCAAGATACGAGTTGGAACTCTTCTCACCGTCGCTTCTCACTCCACTTCTACTTCCTATAGTATGCACGGCTCCACAACTTCCGCGGACTCATGTAAGGATAGATGAGAGACATGAAAAGCATTATGAACTCCAGCCAATCTTTTAGGCAGCTCTACTTTATAAGCCATTTTCCCAATCCTCTCAATGATAGGAAACGGCCCTACAAATCTTGGTGCCAATTTTCCTACGGACCCAAAGCAAACGACATTCTTCAAAGGAGATACTTTAACAAAAACTTTGTCTCCAACCTCAACCTCAAGGTCGGTCCTTATTTTATCAGCATAGGACTTCTGTCTATCTTGTGCGGTCTTCATTCGTCTTTGTATCAAGTCCACCTTTTCTGAAGTTTCTCTGATCATGTCAGGCCCAAGTACGAGCTTGTTTGTAGACTCCCACCAACAAGTTGGTGATCGGCATGGTCTTCCATACAAAGCCTCAAAGGGTGCCATGCCTATGGTGGCTTGGTAGCTATTGTTGTAGGTGAACTCCATCAAAGGAAGACGATCCTCCCATGTTCCTCCAAAATCGTGAATGCATATTCTCAAATGATCTTCTAATACTCTGTTCACCCTTTCCGTCTGACCATCGGTTTGAGGATGATAGGCAGTGCTTAAGCATAGCTGTGTGCCTACAGCCTCTTGCAGACTCTTCCAAAACTCACTCGTAAAGATAGGATCTCGATCACTTACTATGCTAGAGGGTATTCCATGCAGTCGAACCACCTCTTTAAGATAAATGGATGCTAACGATGAGGCAACCCTCCTACTCTTAACAGGTATAAAGTGAGTGCTTTTGGTAAACCTGTCCACTATTACCTAAATACTGGTATTGCCCCTTCTTGACCTAGGAAACCCATCCATAAAGTCCATCGAAATGCTATCCCATTTCCATTGTGGGACCTCTAGAGGATGAAGTAGACCACCAGGCTTCTTCAGCTCTGCCTTGACTTGCTGGCATATCAAGCATTTGGAGACAAGCTCAGCTACATCCTTCTTCATGCCATTCCAGAAGAAACCCTTTTTATGTCTTTATACATCATGTCCCCACCTGGGTGTATGGTCAACTTAGAATGGTGTGCTTCTTCGAGAACGGTTTTCACCAAATCCCTTGCTTATAGGACGCATAGTCTTCCGTCCCATCTCAACCAGCCCTTGTTATCGATGGAATATCTATTAAGGTGACTAGATGTCTCACCTCTAATTACCTTATCCATTACACCAACTAGTTGAGGGTCTTCACGTTGCACGGTTCCTATTGAGTCCAAAAGATTAGGTCGCACCTCTAGCGATGCTAACAAACCAGGTACAAATTCAAAGGAGGGTCTAAAGTCAAAATTTGCTATGTACTCCAAGCTTTTCCTTTCTACAAAGCGAGGACTTAAGATCATCTTTTTCCTACTTAAGGCATCTGCTACCACATTGCCCTTGCCAGGGATATAAGCAATCTCAAAATCGTATGAGGCAAGAAATTCCATCCATCTTTGTTGTCTTAAGTTAAGATTTTTTTGTGAGAAAAGGTATTTTAATGATTTATGGTCATTAAACAATTCAAACCTTTCTCCTAGTAGGTAATGACGCCATGACTTAAGAGTGAAAACAATGGCAGCTAACTCTAAATCATGAGTTGGGTAGTTATTCTCATGTACCTTTAACTGCCTTCCCCCATAATAAACTACTTTGCCCTCTTACATCAAGACAACGCCCAATCCTGTACCGTATGCGTCTGTGTATACTATAAACTTCTTACTCCCATCAGGCAATGTCAGAACTGGGGCCGTTGTCAGAGCCCTTTTCAGTCGTTGGAAAGCAACATCACAATCCAAATCCCAGGCAAAAGTTAGGTTCTTCTTCGTCAACCTATTAAGTGGGGCTGAGATCTTTGCAAAGTCCTTAATGAACTTTCTGTAATATCCCGCTAGCCTGAGAAAACTTCATACTTCGGTTGCATTCCTTGGAATCTTCCAATCTTGCATCGCAACTACTTTTACGGGATCCATAGCTATCCCTTATTTGGAGACAACATGTCCAAGAAATCTTACTTCATTTCTCCAAAAATGGCATTTGGAGAATTTTGCTTTCAGCTGATGTACACGAAGAGTATCCATAACTTCCTTTAAATGCAAAGCATGTTCTTCCTCACTGTTTGAGAAAATCAAAATGTCGTCCACGAAGACCACTAAAAATTTATTAAGGAACTCTCTGAAGACCCTACACATCAAGTCTACGAAATATGCGGGTGCGTTTGTCAAGCCGAAAGGCATAACAAGCCATTCGAAGAAACCATCCGGGGTCCTGAACGCGGTCCTATCTATGTTGTCTTCAGTCACTCTTAGCTGATGAATTTCGGTGGCCAGATCTAGTTGAGAGAAAACCGAGCCACCTACGAGCTGGTCGAACAAGTCGTCTATTCTAGGAAGTGGGTGCCTATTCTTCTTGGTCAGCTTGTTTAGCTCCCTATAGACCACGCACAGGCGAAGTGAATCATCCTCTTCGGTTGCAAACACCACGGGAGCACCCCATTCAGAAATACTCCGCCTTATGAACCCCTTTTCAAGAAAATCTTTAACTTGCTTGCTGAGCTCTTTCCTTTCCCTTGGAGTCATGTGTCTAATGGGTAAAGCAACAGGTTTTGCATTATCAATAAGGTATATGCGGAAGTCTATCTCTCGCTTCAGAGGTAAACCCTTCACCTCTTCAAAGACATCCGAGTATTCACGGACTACTCTAACAGATTGTAAGATTTCAACAGACGCATCAAGAGATTCTAGGTGGTTAAGCATAACAGAGTTCATAGGATTACAAAATATTTCGAGAGTGTTACCAAGGCGAGTCATAAGTCTAACCACTCTCCTTTCACAATCGAGGATGACACCATTATTGGATAACCAATCCATGCCTAGAATCAACCCATAGCCCGTGAAGCCCAAAACATAAGCATTACATCTAAAACCAATGCTTAGTATAGAAATTTCCAAATCCAAACAAATCATTAACAAATAAGACGAACCCCCAATTCGATTTGAAACAACCATGGGATCCTCTACTATATTGGTATCTAGGTGCAGAGATTCAAGTAAAGTAGTAGATATAAAAGAGTGCGCTGCGCCAGAATCAAAAAGAGTACGAATTGGACGATCAGAAAGATAAACTAAAATCTCAACAGAAATATTTCTACCTCTTTCTTGTGGAGGTGCAATGAGAGCATGAATCTGCCCTCCAGAAGTAGATCCAATCCTCTGCCCTTGCCCTTGCATTTTTAGGCAATCCTTAGCCATATGTCCTGTCTCGCCGCTTCTTTCTTTTCTTCTTTCTGTAGTCCTTAATTAGATGTCCAGGTATGCCACAAAATTTACACGTCCTCTTGTCACGGTGTTTGTTATTCTTCCCGCCTTTCTTGGAATCCATCTTCTTATTCTGCGATCTCTCCATTTTCTTGTCTAGAGGTTCTTCCAACTTTGCCTCTTTCTTGCCATCCTTGTCTTCCTCCTGTAACAGTGCCATGTCCACCAGTCTCTCAAAAGTCGCGCCCATAGGTATATGGGACATAGCTAGGCTGTGCAATGGATCGTTCAACCCTTTAACGAAATGAAGAGCCTTTTTATGTGGAATGTTTACTAACTCCAGTCCGAATCTTGCCAGTTGGTTGAATTGATTAACGTATTCTTTAACCGATAGGTTTCCCTGTTTGAGTGCTAAGAAATTCTCTATCTGTAGGATTCGTTCAGCTTGCGAGAGGAACTTCATTTCAAATCTCATTCTGAAATCCTCCCAAGTTTCAATTGGTCTCTCAGCATTAATAACTTCCCACCAGTAAGAGGCTTCGTCCTTAAGTAACCATACTGCCAATTATATCTTCTGCTATCGTCCACTTCGAAGATAACAAACAAATCTTCTGTTTCCTTGAGCCAGTTTCTTGCTTCCACAAATGACTCAGTCCCGTTAAAGTTCTTTCCATCCATAGCTCGAAAGTCTCTACATATCTTTGAGAAAGCATTCACACGTGGAGGAGGAGGAGGAGGAACGGCTGCAGCTGGGTGAGGAGGAACGTCTGCTAGGCCTGCGTCATTAACCCTAGCCTCCAGATACCTTCTGAACCAGCCAGATATCGGTACGCCCTTGGGAAGATTAAGATCCCCATACATGCTAAATGAAAAGAAAAGGTTCAAAACAAAGGATAAAAAGAGAGTGCATATGGGTTTGGGGATTATGCCTTTAAAATAAAACAACACTTTTCTTGAAAATGCTTCTTTAAACTTCTTTTTGAAAAATAGTTTTCAAAAACTTTTATCTGATCTGGTAAGCCATCGCTCTGATACCAAGTGAAACACCCCACCTCCGTTAAGGTCACTCATAAAGGGAATGCGTTAACTTTGGTGAAGCATTTTAGGTAAAAGGCACAGATAATTTACAAGAGAGACATATAAACATTGGAAAACTGAAATCAATTCATAAATAGCGTGGTTTAGTCAAAACATTACACGCATTGTCTCAAAACCCAACTTCTAAATTATTACAATAAAACATCTGTCTTGATTTAAAACTCCAAGTACATAAAGAAGCATAAAACAGTAGTAAAGCAGCATAAACCCCAATAGAAGTGTAACCACAACCATAGCCGAAGAAAAGAGAATCCATGCAATACATCTACTCTCTTCAAGTTGGAAAAGGTCTGCACTAAGCTAAAGTATTCCCTCTCTGAGGACCTGGGGGGAACAGAAGAAAAGAAGGCGAAAGAAAACGGGTCAGACATAAGCCTGGTAAGTCCAGTGATCATTCAGCATGGAAACAGGTAAAAGAATCATGACATGAATAAACTAAACATAGGAAAATACCATAGCAATAAGATAATATAAGATAAGGCAAGATAAACTGAATATACTATCGCACTCATTTCCATTTCTCAACACCTACTAACGAACGTTTCAATTACCATCATGTCTTTGTAACAAAGTGATCCCTTTTCCGATCAGCTTCTACTCGCATGGATTTATTACTTGTGTCACTCGACCCTGCTTGATTGTAGATACATGTGTTGGTCCCACCATGGGGTGTATCAATTCCTATGGTGGCAAACCGACACAAATTCAAGATGCACAGTGTATACAACTGATGCCTAGTGCCTTCTTTTTCCATGTCGGAGTACGTGCACGTCCATACTCTGCCAGAACATACACTGTTGCACCACCCGTCGCTATTTTGACCGCTTATAATCAACCCAATAATCGTGCCCCACCCTGCCTAATTCAGGGTACCGTGATATATCTATGTGGGTTACTGCTGAAATGGGTCCCCGTTACTAGGGTTTCCTAATCAACATGTTATAACGGTCAAGTGTTCTCAAATTAACTTAACACCACCCATTAGTTTAATTAACATGTTGTACTGGTTAAGTGTTGCCTTAATTAACTTAACCCTACCTTTCTTAGCCTGTCCGTTCCTTAGCTTTAATTCATTCATTAAAGCACCAACCTCTCACATTAGATCTATATTGTTGCGGTCGCTGGATGTGCCGGGCGGTTCCAAGCAGTCTTACACCGCAACTCAATCTAACCTCGGGTTTTTGGGCTTAATGAGCTAACCTCTCACATTAGATCTATATTGTTGCGGTCGCTGGATGTGTCGGGCGGTTCCGGGCAGTCTTACACCACAACTCAATCTAACCTCGGGTTAGGCATGTTTTTCTTTAGCTAATTTACATATTTTCATATGTTCCAAGTTTAGGTCTTTTTATGTCAGTATTCCCCAAGTGTAGTTAGTACACGTTTTATGCCACATTCACTTGTTTTGCCTAAAATTTACTCAATATTATACCCAATTTTCCCACATTATAATCGCATGTAAAACGAGATTCAATCTAAGTTCCGGATGAACCTTGTATTCATAAAAGAAAATAAAAAGGGGAAAAATAGAGAAGGAGCATAAGAATTGACATAAGGAAAAATAGGCATGTAAAGGTGTAGCCAATTCAAGAACCATATTTCCAATAGGCATGTTGTACATTAAAAATAAGTGTGGGCAATCTAAGCTATTTACACCATAGGTATAAAGATTAGATAGAATTGGACTTAAGAAAATTACTAGTTTTGATGTACAACATGATAAGTCCCATTATATCAATCACAATAGTCTCATAGGCATAGGATGTACAACATGATAGGTTCCATTATATCAATCACAACAGTCTCATAGGCATGATAGGTCCCATTATGTCAATCACAACAGTCTCATAGGCATGAAAGGTTTCATTATATTGATCATAATAGTCTCATAGGCACAGGCAATTCAGATTTGACAAAAAGGATAGACATGAATCAGAATTAGGCACAGTTCTAGATCCGATTATTACAGTCATGATTTCTATTAGGTGTTCAAATCTGAATAATAACTGAACTTACAGAAAAGAACGGATCTTGTGTTCTGGGATCTGATTTCTCAATTTGTTAATCTTAAACCTTGATGTAGATGTTTGATTCTCTAGTTTGGATTTGGTTTGGAGCTTTCTAACTTGATTTCTAGTTTAGAGAAGATGGAGGCTAGGCTAGTTTAGGGATGGATAGCATGACGGCTTCATAGAATGAGATTGTGAGGTTTAGGGTTAAGGTTTGAGGTGATTATATAGAAGTTTTGGATTAATATGGCCCTTTAGATCAACCTAGGAGTCATCAGAGCCGTCTAGTCTAAGAAAATGCATCATCAGGCCAATCAGAAGTCGCCACGTAGCCCTATGACTCATAAAATCGTCACTGTTCAGATTAGTTCGTCGGTGTCGACCCTACGGGAGGGGGGGGGTCGACACCCATGTCGACACCCCTTGGGGGGACGACACCCTTGAGCAGGAAATTTACCGCTCAGCTGTTTTCTGAAGTTTTGAAATTCGAATCTGGATTGATTATTTAATTATTATTTTTAATTTAATTTCTGCTTAAACTTGAAACCTTCTAACCTCCATAACTTCTTCATACGGAGTCCGATTTACGCAAACTCAGACTCTATCTCAAGCAGAATTCCGAGATGTATGCAATGGCGTAACCCGTTTCACCCAATTCTTCTTCTAAAAATTAAGTGTTCTTAGATTTGTTAAATTTAATATTCACAGAAAATATGGGGTGTTACATGTGAGGCTAGAGTTCATAACGTACCCTTTTACAAACCACGCCTTTCTTCTCTTTGAATGTCACGTCGTCATACCCGCCAAATCACAAACTGATTTCTCCAAACATTCCACGGGTAAATAGCTAAGAGAAATGAATTCCTCCGCCACCAAATGTAAATATGTTTGAAGAGATCAACTTACGTGATATATTAAATATACTCTGTCAGATATTCTTCCATATAGGTCGTCTTGGGACTGGACAGACCGAAGGCACTATTCTGTAAACAGGATAGCCCTTGCATAACTCCGTCTTCAATTATCTTCATCTTATTTGATTCGCAACGTTAATGCCATACGGAGTGGTTTTCAGATAATGAATCGGATCCCGGTCTCTCCGTACTGACGACGGAAAAATGGTCAAGAACTTTGATAGTCGGTGATTTTACTATAAAAAAACATGTGTGCAAACAACGATATTATTTCCATATGGAAATTCTATTGATCAATCATCAGTCAACATTTATTCATTTCCCCATTTCTCGTTTCCATATATTCATCAAATCCTTATTTTCTAATTTTAGAAAATATACGTTATTAACTTTGGAAAATGTTTCCATTTCTGATTCACGCATCAATGTCTTCCCACCTTTATCAGTCTCTAAACATAAACTAGTAAGAGAACAACTTCCCAAGTATAAACCCTGAAGGTCGTAACCAACATCAGATCGATACCGAGAAAGCCATTCTCCTCAACTAATTTCCAGTCAGTTTCTAATTTCAATAATTCCATTTAAATTCCTAATCCAAACCCCAAATTCCTTTATAATATTTTATTTTGCAAAATATTTACTTAAGTCTAATTTTTCACATAGAATGTAAATAATATTTCTTTATATTATTCTATTTGTTTTCCAAATAATTTCTTTTATAATTCTATTTGTTTTTTCAAATATTTCCTTTTCAATATCCTATTTATTTCATATAAATATTTCCCTTATTCCTTTTATTTCATATAAATATTTCCTTTTTCAATATCATATTTATTTCATATAAATATTTCCTTTTTTAATATCATATTTATTATATATATATATATATTTCCTTTTTACATATCATATTTATTTCGTATAAATATTTCCTTTTTACATTCCAGTATTTCATATGGTATTTAAAATACCAAATAACATGACTAGTGTCATAAAAATCAATCACAGATTATATATCACAATATATGAAAACAAACAGTATTATAAATATTGAGGAATCCTGTTGGATCCCTCCAACCTATTTCCCTGCATTCACAGATGTTAAACAATATAAATAACATCGATTTCATTTCAGTATGAAATATTCTGATAAACAGAATCAATATTTGATTTAACGATATATATATATATATATATCGTTATCTATAATTTCAACCGAAACATAAGCAATTCAACCAAACAATAATCACACAGCAGTCAATCAGTATTTATCATTAATAGATTATATTTATAAAATTATAAACTGATAGAGTTAGTGAGTTTTACTCACATTGGACGGTCATCGTTAAATAACGGTAACTGTTAGTTGATTTAGATAGACAATTTATTTTGATATAAATTGTAACGAGCTCCAATTCACTCCCAGTCAGTTCCTGTATGTAGCCGTCGTCCATACGATCCTAATGGATCCAGTCGCGTTCAATTCTGATCACATATGCGAGAGATATAAATTTTACAAGCTTAAATACTATTTGAAATTAAAAAAACTTAATTTATTATTTTCCTTTCGTCCTCACCCTTTTATAAATCTATCGGCCCATCCATTCTTCCCAAAAACCCATCTGCTCACATATGTCGGCATCTTCCCCAAATACTCCTGCTCCTCGTTTCACATTTCCTCCTCCAATTTCTTGATTTTCAAACCACACGTTCTCTTAACATGTTCCAAAACAAATAGGACTAAGTATACTAAAATACTCCACGTTCAAATCTCTATTGCCTCACACTAGCTTCATACAGCTCGGACTCATATGTTGAATACAACTTTGAGGTTTCAACAGAAATCTACTGTCGACTACCAAACACGGTGACCACAGAAATCTCAAGAAAAATCACTCCATTCATACTGAAAATGTGACACCCCGTATTTTCTGTGAATGTATAGAGGATAATTAATTTTTAAAATAAGAATCAAGGGAAACGGGTTGGCCCATTGTGTTCGTCTCGGAATTCTACTTGGAAACGAGTCCGGGTTTGCAAGAATCGGAGTCCGTATGAAGGAGATATGACCTTCCGAAGTTTTAGAAATTTTCAGAATCGAAGACAGTTCGAAATTCGAATTCAAACCCAGAAGCGGGCTTGGCGGGAAAATTCCCGCCCAGGACCCAGATCGACTGGGGAGTCGACTGGGCAGTCGACACCCCAGGACCAGGTCGACTGGGGAGTCGACTGGGCAGTCGACACCCCAGACCAGGTCGATTGGGCAGTTGACCTGGGGGTCGACCTCCCTGGTCGAACCTGGTGCGTGTGTGTGCGATTTTGAGGGCTGTGACGTGTTTGGACGGACCTGATGAGTTCTAGGGTTAATCTGAGGTGCCTAAATGAGTTCCTACACCTATAAATACATCCTAAGACCTAGCCTTCTCTACACACAATTCTATTCTGCTTCTACTCTACCTCTGTTCTAATAAAAATAAAAATGGCGCTGCTACTCTGCTGGAATCAAAACTAGAAGCTTACCAACATCAACCTAAGCAACTCAATTCAAATCAGAGATTAAACTTCTGCAACGATTCGACCACAATTAAAGTTCTTTCTTTAATCCAACCAAGGCAAGTACAGTTATTTTCCGATATAAACGTTAATTTTGATTGTGACATGAATTGTAAATCTGAATCTGAGGTTATATCTATTCTGTTCTGATTAGATTTATCTTATTCTGTATCTCTTTCCTCTTTCTGTTCTATAGCCGGGCTACCACAAGCCTTATCCAGTCTCATAAGAGATTAACAAACGCTAAAATGTTTGGGACAGTAAAATGAATGATGCATGAATTGGGCATGACCAATAGGTGACTGATTTGAGGAAAGAACATGGACTGTAGCTAGAACATAAATCTGAGACATATGACTGGACATGTTATATTTATAACATAAAGGGTATTGAACATATGATTTGTGGACACGACATAAAAAGGCATGTAATTGGACATAAATATAGACTGTATTGAACATATGATTTGAGAAAAAAAAAGAATATGGCTTAGGTATAAAGATTTACATGAAAGTAGGATATCTATTAATGTAAATAAACACCTAAGTAAGGGACCTTTGGGATATATGACCTGCATAGTAATCTATAGCTAAATTTGGTATAAATTATATATGGATCTTCTGTACTATGAAAGTTTAATAAAAATTGAAACATATGATATATGGTAAATTATGACCATAATCTGTGCTATTTAAATTTAATGCAAACATGGGGTATATGATCATATTGTGAATCATGACTATTATTTATGCATGTGAACTTAGGCAAAATTTATATTTAGACAAGATATGTTTGTGAAACTTTAAGGAATGATTAAATCTGTTATATTTGCCTAATTTGCTAGTCCTGCTATATTTGCCTAATCTGCTAGTTCTGTTATATTGTCTAATCTACTGCCTAGTCTGCTAGATCTGTTCATCTGCCGAATCTGTCATCTGCTAAGTCTGTTGAAAATGCCAAACTAAAGCTGTTGAGATGCCTAATCTGTTATCTGCTAAATCTGCTAGTTGCTTAATCTGCTGAATCCGTTAAGTCGCCAAAATCTGTTATCTGTTATGTCTGTTAAGTTGATATATTCAGTCTGTTATTGACATAATCTGATTTAGCTATGAATAATTGACATGTATATTATGCGTCGGCATAAATGGTAAATTATTAATTAATTGGTCGCAAAGATAAACATGGCTAACTCGAGGTTAGAATGAGTTTGCGGCGTAATTCTGCCCAGAACCGCCCGGTATATTCCAATGGCCGCAAACAATAGGATCTAATGTGAGAAGTTAGTCATAACGTGCTTGAAACCCGAGGTTAGACTCAGTTTGCGACAGAAACCTGCCCGGAACCAACCGGCCTAACCAATAGCCGCAAACTGTCAGTCTAATGTGAGAGGTCTGGGCATTAATATTTAATTAATGAAAATCTGAGATAAATATGATGTCTAAAACGTGTTGGGTGGGTAAGGTTAAACCAATTGGACCAATGAATCTAATAAACCCGTTTCGTGAATCTGTAGGCCCAATACAAAGTTAGACAATCTATAACCGGTTAATCTGTAACCAGTAAATCTGTAAGTCTGTTAATATGTGAACTAGTTGATCTAAACTCTGTATGTTTGAAAACTTGTAAACAAGTTAATCTGAAATCTGTTAGTCTGGGTACACAAGGTTAGGAGGGGAATTACTTGTGTCATCTGTTGTTTGGGACCCATATTAGTCAGTATCCCTTTCTGGTATCAAAAGTTTGACCCAACAGTAGGTAGGGTCCGGGCACGCTTATTGAACTAATTATAAGCAGTTCATTCTGATAATGGCGAGGGGTGTTGATGGTGCGTTCCAACAGGGTCATGTGCGTGCATGGATCCCGGTCTGCCTCTGAGGATGTAAGACGCCGTGACATCTGTAAATAGGTATGTGCCAATTGGTTGTCACTTTAGGGAGTGATACACCCTACTGTGGGGCCGACACATGGTATTTATGTATTAGGGAGCCGATCGCTTGGGGTAGGGTTTCAGGGTACACTTAGTTCTGTCTGTTTCTGTGGTACCATCTATTTCTGTTGGGTGGTAACACCTGTCTGTTTGTGCGTGGTACTATCTGTTGGGTTGGTAAAGGCCCATTAATAGTGTACACCTAATTCTACATTCTGTTTCCGTAGGGATTAATCTGTTTCTGCTTCTGTCTGTTTCTGTTCGGGTGGTAAAGGCCCATTACCAGCATGGAAATTATTCTGTACCCATTTCTGTTTCAATTTAGACATTAGGGTGACACCTAATTCTGTTATACTAGTATTAGTGCACAGAAGTGTAAAGAAATAGCTTATGTCATTCTGTTCTTCTGTTATATCCGCTACACCTGTTACAGTTATCTCTCATCCAGTTTTACGTTCATGTCATGTTATTATTATCTGTTCATAACTGAAAATCACTGGACTTGCCAGACATTTTGTCTGACCCTTGTTGTTTCGCCTCCTTTTTTCCATTTCCCCCCTTGTTTTGTAGAAGGGAATACTCTAGCTTTGTAATGACCCGCATTGGCAGAGGTATTATGATTATTTTATTTTATTATATATATGGTGGTTTAGTGAATTAAATGGTCAGGGAATAAAATAATGGTGAATATTTAATTTAAATAATAAATTAAATAATATATTTAATTCTGAAATAAACAGAATTGGCCGAAATGACGATATGGTGTGAACCGGATCATCTGTGATATTTAATTCAGCTTGGAATTGAATTTGAATAACGAATATATTCAATCGTCGACAGTTGAACGTATAGTTTATAATATAATTATAAACAGCTCGAAATGGCGCTGTAGTTCGTAAATTGGCAATTCGAACTTCAACTTAATGTACAGGATTCGTTTTAAGTCGGATTTCTGTGAAACAAGAAACGTGTGGAGCTGGTGGAGTATATCTTTCTAGTGGAAGAGAAAAATTGGGATTTCGTCGTATAGATTTTGATTTATGTACAAATCAAATATTCAGAAAAACAACGGTATATTCGTTCGTGGCCAAAACGGTTATTTAAAAATATTTGAATATCGGGTTTGAATTTAGACAAGGTTCTTTTGAGACGTAGTGATAATTTTATTTTTAGAATTTTACTATAATTTTTAATTAATTAAATAAGCAACTTTTTATTTGGAGTATTTTGCACCCTTAATCAGCGATTTTAGGATTTCAAAATATGAGTCAACCTACCGGTATTATTATATTTTTGGGATCACGACACCGTACTCGACTCAAGGATATTTTTATATCAGTCTGTATATATACGGAATTCGACGTAACCGGTAGTGCACAAAACTTTAAACATTGGATAACCAACACACATTCTTCTCTTTCTCAGCGTATGGACAAAAAGGAGGCCAAGCCTCTCTTCTTTTTAGCCGCAGATTTCCTCCCCAGAAATCAAACCGTGTAGCATTTGTAACCAAGTCTTCCCTTATATATAAGTACCCCTTTACAAATTCTAAACCTAGGTCATTATTTTTCCATCCTCTGTAAACTGAAAAAGGCGCCGCCAATTATCGTTCCTCAAACCAAGATTTTCGCAACTTCTAAGATCAAAATAAATCCATCAAAGCATCAAAAAAAATTCAAATATATTACTACAAATTCCGAGCAGCACGTAGGGCTTCATCGTTGGGTCTGTAGCATGCAGTAGCGGTGTGGTTAAGTAGTGGAGTTTTGTTTGGTGATGAGGTTGGACAGTGCGTCAGTGGTGGTAGGGAAAGTCAGTGGCTTTTTCTGTTCGATGTTGTCTGCACAGGAAGCTTCTGTGGTGACCGACGTGAGAGGGGAGGAAAGTATAAGAAGGATGATAGTGCAGGAGACTGTCGGCACTGGGGTTAGAGTTAGTGGACGGAGCTCGACGGGGTGAGGTGAGTTTCGAAAACAAATGAATGGTGTGGGAAGATCGCTGTAGCATGTTTTTAAAATAGTGATGAAAGTGGGTGTTTGATGCGGAAATGTTTGTTGAATGCGGATGAAGGAGGAACTGTTGGATAAGAAGTATAGTAGTCTCGTTATGGAAAAAGCTTTGGCAAATGGATGAAAGTTTCATGAGCGTGTACAGGGAGGTATGGGAATGAAGGAAAGAAGAGGATGTGGTTTAGGCGGGTAGGAATGGTTATGGGCCGAGGAGTATGAGAGCCCAGTTTTATTTATAAAAGAAAATATAAATGAAAGGTTGGAAAAAAATATAGATGGGAGGGGGAGGCGAGAATGTGCAGAGCGGATTACCAGTGGGAGTCGGTCCTGTTTGCTTAAGGAACAAGTAAACCTAATGAAGTGGGTTTGTAACGGTGGAAAATAGAAGAAGCGGACAAGGTTTTCAAGGAAGCAGATGGGCCGAAGTAAGTATGGGCTTTATTTTAAGGGTGAGGCCCATCATATATGTTAAGTTATTTTTAATTAAAAAGTGTATTAACTTTATAATGCGAAAACTTCGTCATACTGTATCAGAATTAGACGAAACAAGATCCATCGGGATCGTATGGACGGGAGCGTCACAATGGAACTGACCGGGAGAGGATTGATGCTCGTTACAATCTATAGCAAAATAAATTGTCCGACTGAATCAAATAACGCAAACCGTTATTTAACGGTTAACGCGCCAAAGTGAGTAAATCTCACTAACTCTGAACAGTTTATAATTTCATGTTGTATTTTTAGAACTGTTAGATATTGGCTGATTGACTGTGTGTTGACTGTTTGATTGAACTGCTAGCCAGTTAGTTAAATTTCTATATTGATTCTGTTTAACAGAATGTATCATATAGAACTGAAAGTGATGTTATCTATATTGTTTAACATCTGTGATGCAGGGAAAAAGGTTGGAGGAATCCAACTGGATTCCTCAACATTTATTTTACTTTTTTCATATATTGTGATATATGATGTGTTATATAATCTGTTATGGATTATGGGTGTTGGAATGATGTTGATCATTTTTATTCGATATTTTAAATATCATAAAAGACCCTGGGATGTAAAAAGGATTTATTTCAATGTATATTGAAATAAAGGGATTTTATAAAATCAACAGATTTTATAAAAGGAAATATTTCGAAAAGAAATAAAAGGGAAAAATGTTTTTAAACCGAATAGAGTTTTATAAAAGGGAAATCATTTGTAAAGTGAAGAATTGTTACTAAAAGTAAATCTTTATAAATGAATAGTTTATTCGAATAGATTTAGAAGAAGTTAATCGATGTTAGTTAATTGATTAGAGAATAGAGTTAAAAGAAGTTAATCGATGTTAGTTAATCGATTAGAGATTAGAGTTAAAAGAAGTTAATCGATGTTAGTTAATCGATTAGAGAATAGAGTTAAAAGAAGTTAATCGATGTTAGTTAATCGATTAGAGATAAAGTTAAAAGAAGTTAATCGATGTTAGTTAATCGATTAGAGAATAGAGTTAAAAGAAGTTAATCGATGTTAGTTAATCGATTAGAGATAAAGTTAAAAGAAGTTAATCGATGTTAGTTAATCGATTAGAGAGAAAGTAAAAGGAGTTAATCGATGTTAGTTTAATCGATTAGAGTTAAAGCAAAGGAGTTAATCGATGTTAGTTAATCGATTTGAGTTAAAGTTAAAAGGAGTTAATCGATGTTAGTTAATCGATTAGAAAGAAAGTAAAAGGAGTTAATCGAATATAGTTATTCGAAGAAAGGAAAAGGAGTTATCGAACATAGTTTATTCAAAAGAAGTTAAGTGAAATGAGTAAATCAATAGCGTTAGTCAAATAGAGTTAATCCAATAGTGTTAGTCCAATAGAGTTAGTTGATAAGGGTTAATCGAATAGAGTTAAGTGAAAAGAGTCAATCGAATATAGCTATTCGAAGGAGGGTTAAGTAAGGAAGTTAGTAAAGGGATATAAAGTGAACTTTGTCTATTTCAAAGTTAGAAATGTTGTTCAATTAAGGTCTGAGAGGTAGTTCTACCCCAACTTGATTGGCTTCGTTTTTAACTAAGGAATAGTTAAGGTTCGGCAGTAAAGGAAATAGTTTGAGTTGGCTTAGCGATGTTTGTTTAAGCATCTGTCTAAGTCCAATAAAGAAGCTTTGGAAATATTTTCCAAATAAGAAACCAGAAATGTTTTCTAATAAAGAAAACAAGAAATGGAAATGTTTTCCAATGGTAATAACATATATTTTCTAAATTTAGAAAATAAGAAATGTTGAATATAGGGAAACAAGAGATGAATGTTAAATGATGTTTGATCGATATAATTTCCATTTGGAAATAATATCGTTGTTTGCACACTTGTTTTTATTCGATAGTTAAATCACAGACTATCGATGTTTTGACCATTTTAACGTTGTTAATATGGAGAGACCGGTTGGATTATTATCCAAAGAACCACTCTGTATTGGCATAAGCGTTGCATATATGCCAAAGGAAATTGAAGACGGAGTTATGCAAGGGCTATCCTGTTTAAAGAATAGTGCCTTCGGTTCATCCTGTTCCTGGATGACTTGTATGGATGGATGTCTGACAGAGTATTTCCAGGCGATCACGTATATTGATTTCTCCAACCATACCAAGAGTGGAAGCAAAGAAGGAAACTTCTTTTAGCTAACACATAATGTATGGTTGAGGACGTCAATCGGTGATTTGATGGATTTGACGATGTGGCATTCAAAGTGAATCTGATGTGATGATAAAGCATAGCTTCTATCCTCAACATCCGGTAAATGACAGAAATCGGGCAGGCAGCATGGCTAAGTCGGTCGCACCGAAGTAGGGTGTATAATCACCTGATCTAGAGTTTCATTTACTTCTAAAAATTTATTGTTGATGCTGTCCCATTCGGGAAACGGTTGCTGATCCCAACTGTTGGTGATATACATTCGATACACTCAAGCGAAATGGGTGGTCGGTCATGTGTGGCCGGGTTGCAAGATGTTCTCGTTGAACCCAGTGTATTCCTCTCTAGAGGTACACTAGCGAAAGGTGGTTCCATACCTTGTCATAGTTGGAAATCCATTACCCAATATGTGCTTGCGGTTTTGATTGTATACTATATATGTAGAACGTGAGATGAAAGCGTTTCTGCTAGATGATTATATATACTGTGGCTGATAGACATTATTATAATATCAAAAGGTTTTTGATATAAAGATATTTTGGATTCTCATAAGGGAAAAACCTATTCCGTTATGCGGTGTGGTCTTATGAGATATCGTATACCTGTATAACTGTTTTTAAACTGTTTTACTCATACCAGTCCCATGACTGACCCGGAGTTTACTTTGTTGTTTTCCCTAAACTCTTGGGTGCCTAAATTTGTATGGGCAGTCAAGTAGTCGGGATTTACAGATACCTGAAGGGCTGGAGCAGGAGGCTTCAGAAATGATATAGCTATAGATTATTTCCGCTGTGTTGTAAGTGATGTACTCTGATAATGTTATTGTATACATATAAATCTTTTATTTCAAAGATATGTTATCTGTTATATGTTATTCGTTCCACTGTGAGATTCATGTTACTCTGATGTTGTGTTCTTCTTCTTCTTCTATTCTAAGTTTCTATCTTATCTATCCTCACCCTCTAATTTCTTTCACTAATTACCAGGATTTTTCGATGTTTTGGTTATCGACATCGTGTTTATGTCGATAACCAAAGTCGCTCAAAATCCAGATCATTACAGTTGGTATCAGAGCAGAAGGTTAATTGATTAACTTGGCTCTGTGGCGTGACTCGGTAGAGATAGGGTTAGTAATACCCTAGATTGAGTTGAGTGTATATATACGAGTGAGCGTATTTGTTATTGATATAAAAATTGTTTTATATTATGGAGATTCATTGGTTGAGTTGTTTATGGGTTCTGGTCGATCAGTTTGATCCACTGTATCGGTAGGGATTTTGTAAACACTCGAATACGATGAACCGTCATGGTATGTTTTGAAAAGAGGGTAAACAGAATAATTTACCCAAATTATATTTTGATATAAAGAAGATATATATATTGGAATGAATATATATTTGTTGTTATTGTAATCGAGTAAGATTATAAATTAAATGGTTATGTAAATAACCAATCAGAATTCATATAAGTGAAATACGTGAAATCAGATGAGTTAAATCTGAAATAAAAGCCAGAAATCGAGTTAAAATTCTGGAGATTTGGATAAGTGTTTGTAAATGGATTTGAATTTAAAATAAGGAAAATTTAAGATCCTGGGAGATTTTAATTTGTTTTACAAGCAGTGTGAATTATATTTTGAAATGAATTTCAAAGTGGAAATGTTTAAAAGTGGTTTTATAGTATTGAACTCACTTCGATCGCTGGAAAATAAATTCTGATGATGACAGCTGCATCATCAGTATTCATTTTCGAGTTGTAAGTGACGAATTACTACCAGAGATACTGTTTTGAATTTGTTTTGGGAAAGACAAGTTGTGTTAAATTTCAAATGGGATTTATAATAAGGAATGAATAAAGAAAGGATTCGAAAAGGAATTTGAATATTTGTAATTCAAATTGAATATAGAAATTTAAGGGAGTTTGAATATATGAAATTCAAGAGAGATTGAAATGGGGTTTGAATATAGAAATTCAAATGGAATTCAAATATAGAATTTGAATATAGGAAATATAAAGAAGATTCAAATAGTTTGAAATGAAATTTGAATATAGAATTCAAATAGATTGAAATGGAATTTGAAAATAGAATTTCAAAATAAAATTTGAAATAGGAATTCGAATATAGAATTCAAATATAATTGAAATGAAATTCAAATATAGAATTTGAATAAGGAAATTGAAACGAAATTCAAATATAAAATTTGAATAAGAGGTTTGAAATGAAATTCAAATATAGAATTTGAATAAGAGAATTGAAATGGAATTTGAATATAGGAAATTCAAATAGAATTGAAATGGAATTCAATTAGTTAATAAACAAGTTAAACTTATATTTGAACATGTATATTCAAATAAAAAGGTGAAATAGGTAAACCAGTAAATTAGCCATTAGTAAATGGATCTTGAATTGAAGTTGAACTTTAGATAAGAAAAGGGGACTGGTAAATTTATAATTGAAATCGAATATGGAACCTAAGTTTGAAAAAGAAGAATTTGATTAGTTAATAAGCAAATTAAAATATATTTGAACATATCATGTTCAAATATAAAAGTAAAATAGACGGAAGAGTTAATTAACAAATTAATTAACGAATTGAGTTAAAACGATCATGTATAGTTAAAATAGATTGCGCGGGTATAAATATACATGAGATAGGTATAGGTAAGGTATGAAGGTATATAAATAGAACGCTCGACGGAAAGGTATGTATTTAATTCATATATGGGATTTTATGCACCGTATCAGCTAGCCGCTTGGCTTTTTCTTTTTCTTTTGGATTGGTGAGGGCCATGGGAGGCTATTTGAAATATCCCGACGCTCCTAATACAAAGGAGGTTATGGCGAATTTTTCCAGGAAATTAAGGAGTTAGAATATTTTTAAGAAAATCTGATAACTAGAAATCTATATATCGATATATACAGAAGTCGATAAGGAAACGAACTTAGAAATAGAATAGTAAAATCAAAAAGGAAGTCTAGAATAAAATCTAGTAAGAATAAAAAGAGGAAGCGTATACGTGTTTAAAAGTGAATGAGTAGTTGTATGGTATTGATTATTCGAGTAGGTAGTCATATCTATTTTGATGTTATAAATGTTATTCAGTCAAGGTCTAAGAGGTAGTTATACCCCAACTTGATTGATTTCATTATTAACAAATAAATAGTAAGATTTCAGGCTCGAAGATAAATGTTGAGTAAGAGATAGTGAATATAGTACTTGGGTTGTCGTAACGATGATTTACACAACATCCGTTTTAACCCAAATAAGTGTAAGCTTGGAAATATAATAAAGAATATTTCCTAAGTATAGAAATAAACGAGATCGGAAAAAAGATAAGTAATTGGAATATTTTCCAATTATAAGTAGTATATATTTTCTAAAGGTTAGAAAATAAAAGGAAGGCGATATTCAGAAATATTTTCCTAATAACATAAAAGGCCAATATGGTTATTGAAAATATTTGGTTAACAAATATTGATAAAGAAATAGAGAAGTGATTTAAATAATGGAATATTGATTAAGGGCTCAGTGACATGTTCAAAAAGGAAAATTTGATTTTTGGAAAAAGTAAATTGTTTGAAAAACACCCAAGGAAAGACTGTTTGAATTAAAAAAAAATTTAATAGAAATTTGTGAAAGCAAATTTGAATTTAAGTAAAGCCAGTAAAGTGGTAACTGAGATTGAGTTAGAATGATATCAAGACAAATTGGATTGTGAGATTCAAATTTGAAGTATGATGTGATAATCAAGTTAAGAGTTGGGAATCGAGAAGAAACTCGAGTTAAAATGATATTTGGCTCGGATATAAGCAAATGGTTGTGTTGTGGATAAAAGTAGATTGAAATTTGATTGGAATGACCCTTGTATCTGCTGAATTGATAACAAGTAGAAAGGATATAATGATATGCCAACGAAAGGTACGAGTTTATATTTCTATTGGATATAAGATTTATGAGCCGAATTGGCTAGCCACTTGGCTATTTGATTTTCTTTTGGGTTGGAGATGGCCCAGAGAGGCGATTTGGAGTTTGACGTATTGACCAGTACAAAGGAGGTGCTGGCAAAAAAAAATTCGAAAAGATAAGGAGTTAGAAAATTTTCAGAATTTTTGAAAATTTTCATTAATAAGAATTAATTAATAATTTAATTGAAATTAAACTGGTTCAGTTGAAACAGAAGTTAAGAAGTGAACAAATATGTTCTAACCAGTCGATAGGGTCATCCTCTACCTTTTAGCAATTTCGAGGACGAAATTATTTTAAGTGGGGAAGATTGTAATGACCCGCATTGGCAGAGGTATTATGATTAATTTATTTTATTATATATATGGTGGTTTAGTGAATTAAATGGTCGTGGAATAAAATAATGGTGAATATTTAATTTAAATAATAAATTAAATAATATATTTAATTCTGAAATAAACAGAATTGGCCGAAATGACGATATGGTGTGAACCGGATCATCTATGATGTTTAATTCTGCTTGGAATTGAATTTGAATAACAAATATATTCAATCGTCGACAGTTGAACGTATAGTTTATAATATAATTATAAACAGCTCGAAATGGCGCTGCAGTTCGTAAATTGGCAATTCGAACTTCAACTGAATGTACAGGATTCGTTTTAAGCCGGATTTCTGTGAAACAAGAAACGTGTGGAGCTGGTGGAGTATATCTTTCTAGTGGAAGAGAAAAATTGGGATTTCGTCGTATAGATTTTGATTTATGTCCAAATCAAATATTCAGAAAACAGCGGTATATTCGTTCGTGGCCAAAACGGTTATTTAAAAATATTTGAATATCGGGTTTGAATTTAGACAAGGTTCTTTTGAGACATAGTGATAATTTAATTTTTAGAATTTTACTATAATTTTTAATTAATTAAATAAGCAACTTTTTATTTGGAGTATTTTTCACCCTTAATCAGCGATTTTAGGATTTCAAAATATGAGTCAACCTGCCGATATAATTATATTTTTTGGATCACGACACCGTACTCGACTCAAGGATATTTTTATATCAGTCTGTATATATACGGAATTCAACGTAACCGGTAGTGCACAAAACTTTAAACATTGGATAACGAACACACATTCTTCTCTTTCTCAGCGTATGGACTAAAAGGAGGCCAAGCCTCTCTTCTTTTTGCTGCAGATTTCCTCCCCAGATATCAAACCGTGTAGCATTTATGACCAAGTCTTCCCTTATATATAAGTACCCCTTTACAAATTCTAAACCTAGGTCATTATTTTCCCATCCTCTGTAAACTGAAAAAGGCGCCGCCAGTTATCGTTCCTCAAACCATGATTTCCGCAACTTCTAAGATCAAAATAAATCCATCAAAGATTCAAAAAAAAATCCAAATATATTAATACAAATTTCGAGCAGCACGTAGGGCTTCATCGTTGGGTCTGTAGCATGCAGTAGCGGTGTGGTTAAGTAGTGGAGTTTAGTTTGGTGATGAGGTTGTACAGTGCGTCAGTGGTGGTAGGGAAAGTCAGTGGCTTTTTCTGTTCGATGTTGTCTGCACGGGAAGCTTCTGTGGTGACCGACGTGAGAGGGGAGGAAAGTATAAGAAGGATGATAGTGCAGGAGACTGTCGGCACTGGGGTTAGAGTTAGTAGACGGAGCTCGACGCGGTGAGGTGAGTTTCGAAAACAAATGAATGGTGTGGGAAGATCGTTGTAGCATGTTTTTAAAATGGTGATGAAAGTGGGTGTTTGATGTGGAAATGTCTGTTGAATGCGGATGAAGGAGGAACTGTTGGATAAGAAGTATAGTAGTCTCGTTATGGAAAAAGCTTTGGCAAATGGATGAAAGTTTCATGAGCCTGTACAGGGAGGTATGGGAATGAAGGAAAGAAGAGGATGTGGTTTAGGCGGGTAGGAATGGTTATGGGCCGAGGAGTATGAGAGCCCAGTTTTATTTATAAAAGAAAATATAAATGAAAGGTTGGAAAAAATATAGATGGGACGGGGAGGCGAGATTGTGCAGAGCGGATTACCAGTGGGAGTCGGTCCTGTTTGCTTAAGGAACAAGTAAACCTAATGAAGTGGGTTTGTAACGGTGGAAAATAGAAGAAGCGGACAAGGTTTTCAAAGAAGCAGATGGGCCGAAGTAAGTATGGGCTTTTTTTAGGGTGAGGCCCATCATATATGTTAAGTTATTTTTAATTAAAAAGTGTATTAACTTTATAATGCGATAACTTCGTCATACGGTATCAGAATTAGACGAAACAAGATCCGTCGGGATCGTATGGACGGGAGCGTCACAATGGAACTGACCGGGAGAGGATTGATGCTCGTTACAATCTATAGCAAAATAAATTGTCCGACTGAATCAAATAACGCAAACCGTTATTTAACGGTTAACGCGACAAAGTGAGTAAATCTCACTAATTCTGAACAGTTTATAATTTCATGTTGTATTTTTAGAACTGTTAGATATTGGCTGATTGACTGTGTGTTGACTGTTTGATTGTACTGCTAGTCAGTTAGTTAAATTTCTATATTGATTCTGTTTAACAGAATGTATCATATAGAACTGAAAGTGATGTTATCTATATTGTTTAACATCTGTGATGCAGGGAAAAAGGTTGGAGGAATCCAACTGGATTCCTCAACATTTATTTTACTGTTTTCATATATTGTGATATATGATGTGTTATATAATCTGTTATGGATTATGGGTGTTGGACTGATGTTGATCATTTTTATTCGATATTTTAAATATCATAAAAGACCCTGGGATGTAAAAAGGATTTATTTCAATGTATATTAAAATAAAGGGATTTTATAAAATCAACAGATTTTATAAAAGGAAATATTTCGAAAAGAAATAAAAGGGAAAAATGTTTTTAAACCGAATAGAGTTTTATAAAAGGGAAATCATTTGTAAAGTGAAGAATTGTTACTAAAAGTAAATCTTTATAAATGAATAGTTTATTCGAATAGATTTAGAAGAAGTTAATCGATGTTAGTTAATTGATTAGAGAATAGAGTTAAAAGAAGTTAATCGATGTTAGTTAATCGATTAGAGAATAGAGTTAAAAGAAGTTAATCGATGTTACTTAATCGATTAGAGAATAGAGTTAAAAGAAGTTAATCGATGTTAGTTAATCGATTAGAGATAAAGTTAAAAGAAGTTAATCGATGTTAGTTAATCGATTAGAGATAAAGTTAAAAGAAGTTAATCGATTAGAGAATAGAGTTAAAAGAAGTTAATCGATGTTAGTTAATCGATTAGAGATAAATTTAAAAGAAGTTAATCGATGTTAGTTAATCGATTAGAGAGAAAGTAAAAGGAGTTAATTGATGTTAGTTATTCAATTAGAGTTAAAGCAAAGGAGTTAATCGACGTTAGTTAATCGATTTGAGTTAAAGTTAAAAGGAGTTAATCAATGTTAGTTAATCGATTAGAGAGAAAGTAAAAGGAGTTAATCGAATATAGTTATTCGAAGAAAGGAAAAGGAGTTATCGAATATAGTTTATTCGAAAGAAGTTAAGTGAAATGAGTAAATCAATAGCGTTAGTCAAATAGAGTTAATCCAATAGTGTTAGTCCAATAGAGTTAATTGATAAGGGTTAATCGAATAGAGTTAAGTGAAAAGAGTCAATCGAATATAGCTATTCGAAGGAGGGTTAAGTAAGGAAGTTAGTAAAGGGATATAAAGTGAACTTTTTCTATTTCAAAGTTAGAAATGTTGTTCAATTAAGGTCTGAGAGGTAGTTCTACCCCAACTTGATTGGCTTCGTTTTTAACTAAGGAATAGTTAAGGTTCGGCAGTAAAGGAAATGGTTTGAGTTGGCATAGAGATGTTTGTTTAAGCATCTGTCTAAGTCCAATAAAGAAGCTTTGGAAATATTTTCCAAATAAGAAACCAGAAATGTTTTCTAATAAAGAAAACAAGAAATGGAAATGTTTTCCAATGGTAATAACATATATTTTCTAAATTTAGAAAATAAGAAATGTTGAATATAGGGAAACAGGAGATGAATGTTAAATGATGTTTGATAGATATAATTTCCATTTGGAAATAATATCGTTGTTTGCACACTTGTTTTTATTCGATAGTTAAATCACAGACTATCAAAGTTTTGACCATTTTAACGTTGTTAATATGGAGAGACCGGTTGGATTATTATCCAAAGAACCACTCTGTATTGGCATAAGCGTTTCATATATGCCAAAGGAAATTGAAGACGGAGTTATACAAGGGCTATCCTGTTTAAAGAATAGTGCCTTCGGTTCATCCTGTTCCTGGATGACTTGTATGAATGGATGTCTGACAGAGTATTTCCAGACGATCACGTATATTGATTTCTCCAACCGTACCAAGAGTGGAAGCAAAGAAGGAAACTTCTTTTAGCTAACACATAATGTATGGTTGAGGACGTCAATCGGTGATTTGATGGATTTGACGATGTGGCATTCAAAGTGAATCTGATGTGATGATAAAGCGTAGCTTCTAGCCTCAACATCCGGTAAATGACAGAAATCGGGCAGGCAGCATGGCTAAGTCGGTCGCACCGAAGTAGGGTGTATAATCACCTGATCTAGAGTTTCATTTACTTCTAAAAATCTATTGTTGATGCTGTCCCATTCGGGAAACGGTTGCTGATCCCAACTGTTGGTGATATACATTCGATACACTCAAGCGAAATGGGTGGTCGGTCATGTGTGGCCGGGTTGCAAGATGTTCTTGTTGAACCCAGTGTATTCCTCTCTAGAGGTACACTAGCGAAAGGTGGTTCCATACCTTGTCATAGTTGGAAATCCATTACCCAATACGTGCTTGCGGTTTCGATTGTATACTATATATGTAGAACGTGAGATGAAAGCGTTTCTGCTAGATGGTTATATATACTGTGGCTGATAGACATTATTATAATATCAAAAGGTTTTTGATATAAAGATATTTTGGATTCTCATAAGGGAAAAACCTGTTCCGTTATGCGGCGTGGTCTTATAAGATATCGTATACCTGTATAACTGTTTTTAAACTGTTTTACTCATACCAGTCCCATGACTGACCCGGAGTTTACTTTGTTGTTTTCCCTAAACTCTTGGGTGCCTAAATTTATATGGGCAGTCAAGTAGTCGGGATTTACAGATACTTGAAGAGCTGGAGCAGGAGGCTTCAAAAATGATATAGCTATAGATTATTTCCGCTGTGTTGTAAGTGATGTACTCTGATAATGTTATTGTATACATATAAATCTTTTATTTCAAAGATATGTTATCTGTTATATGTTATTCGTTCCGCTGTGAGATTCGTGTTACTCTGATGTTGTGTTCTTCTTCTTCTTCTTCTATTATAAGTTTCTATCTTATCTATCCTCACCCTCTAATTTCTTTCACTAATTACCAGGATTTTTCGATGTTTTGGTTATCGACATCATGTTTATGTCGATAACCAAAGTCGCTCAAAATCCGGGTCATTACAAGCTTGATCCAGATTTCTTCCGCTTGAAGTGCTTAAAGTATGGCTTGTCTTCTTCCGTGGGGATTATGATTTTAAACTATGCATTCTGAAGGCTTTTGTACAAGACTAATATTTTGTACTTGAATTCTGATATTGTGATTTGAAAGGATGTAACCAAGCTTATTTCGGTTTCTGTTGTAATAAAGTTATAAATTTTTCAAGTACTGTTTTTTTAGTCTTGTAAGTTTTTGTTCTGTTTACTAAAATACTCCACCAAAGTTAAGGCATTCCCTTTGTGAGTGACCTTAACGGAGGTGGGGTGTCACAGAAAACGCGTCGATAGGCATCTACGCACTCTTCCAATAAACCCCATACAAAGAAGATGCTTTAACCTCACCTTCCACCCTTAAGCCTTCACCGAAATGACCAACAAGACCCATTTTTTTCCATTTGCTCGTGAGCTCCATCAAACTGTACAATCTTCATCCCACTCGCATCTCTTTTTTTTTTTTTTTTTTTTTTTTGATCTGCTGCCTCAACCGACAGTAGTGCCACGCCTTCGATGATCGAACTCCCCCTCTACGATGCTGACAGGCGTGCCTTGTTACAAGTAGGTCGACCACTACCTCATTTCTATCTGCAGCCTCCCTTACATCCAGAAAACCCTAGCCCTAGTCGGATCTTGTGAAAGCTCAACACCCCAAAACAAAATCGCACTTCACACAAATCATACCCAATTGAAGAACCAACTACGAGGGTTTCAATTATATAAGACATACGATTTCTATATTTTTCCCTGATTTGATTTTTGAATTTCAAATTTCGGTGTATATTTTTAAGTGGTGGCATGAAATTTGTTTCACCGTTGACTTGAAAAGAATCAAGTTAGGGTTAGGGATGTGAGGTATTTATAGAATAAAGTAGCTTACAAAGTAAGCTTCATATATTTTTATATTCTAAATATTAATTAAAATTCAATATTATTTAATTAAACCATTTTAAATCTCTAAATTACTATTTAAATAATTAAACAAATTAATTATTATACCGTAAAAATACGAGACATTACACAAAGTTTGGGATCTTATTAATAGTTCTGCAAAGTTTCTTTATGTTTTGATCACCATAAGTTGGTGAGATCTTCCCTCAAAGTTATGATTTCGTCTTCAAATCATCTTTTTTCTAATTTCCGAAAACACAACTAATGCATAACTTTGGGTTGTTATGACTTCATGGTCATTGATCCATTTTGGACGATTCTTTTTTTCTGTAATGCTTAAGACTTTTTTTACTTGTCTGCAAGTTTTGAGACCAGTCCAAGGTCATTTAGTCATTCAAACCTGGTCCAAAAGTTGGACTCGGAAGTGATTTTAGCCCACTGAAATTTAGGTAGCGTTTGATTTGTTAACTGGGTAGTTAATGTTCACATCTGCGTCTGACGCGTCCGAAGCGTCCACGATGGGTCCTACACTTTTGTCCCTTCAAGCTTAACGGTTGGAATTATAGCTTTAACGTCTGACGCGGCTGATGCGTCAGACGCGGCGTCGAACGCCAATAGAAATTGTGGATATTATACACTCCAGGCAAATTACCAAGAAATCTCGTTCTGACTCCGCCGGTCCGAATTCACATCCTGATACGTTTGCTAGTAATTCGCCGTCAAACGCAAGCCCAATTTGTACTGAAATTCCAATGGTTAAGCAAGCAATAGACCGTGCAAGAACATTTGATGGAATTGACATGCCCCACGCAATATCAATTCTCACAAGTAAGGATAATCAAGATACGTTCATGATTCTTCCTGATGACGAAGCAAAAGGCTGGTTGCGTTTTGAAATCGAGGTCCGCAAGCAAGCATTACGATACAGACAGTTTAAGATGAATCCCTCTCGGTATCTACCCCAGTACGCCCCCAGTATCCACCCCAGTATACACCACAGGAGCTTGTTTTATATATTTAATAATTATGTAATTTGTATTCCGTAATTTGTAATCTGCAATTTGTATTCTGCAAATGTATTTTTATTTTAGTAATTTGTATTCTGCATTCTACTATTCTGTTCAACAATAAACCAACTCCATTCACAAACAATTAAAAACAATATATACAAAAACAATAAAATAATATCTCTGCCCCTTCCAAAATGCCACTTTTGTAAAAAGAACACATTCCCTGTTCCCAATAATTTCCCTTCAAATGCCCCTTCCAAATGCCCCTTCCCGTTCAAAATCAAACGGACCCTTAGTCTAGGTCCATGATTAGAGCTTTATAACTTTTTCGTGCGATGTCAAAATTTAGTGAATCTTTTTTCAGTTAAAAGTCAGATCTTTCTAGTTTGTGCATACCAAATTTTAGGCGAATCAGAGATTGGTTGGTCATCCTGTAGTTACCTGAAAGTTTCAACCTAAAGTGATTTGGGGTGTGTTTTCTTGTCTTGATACTTGATTTCCATGTGATTTTATGTGTGTTTTCATGACTTGGTTATTACTTCATTAACTTGAGAAACCAAGTTCATATTTTTAAATAATAAAAAATTAGGATTATAAGGAAAATTTATGTTGATTCATCGTTTAGATTTTTGATGAGATTTTCGATGACATTGAGTACACGTGCACAGTTTTAACTAGTTTCCCAATATATACACAAATATAGATTTCATTATAGTTTTGAGGCTAAATGAGTTTTATTGTCTTAGTTTTAAAAGTTAAATGTCCTCAAAACAATAGTATAAAGTTATTTTCATAAATATATTATTTTCATAAACAAAGCAATCAAATTTTGGGGAAACCATTTATAAACTTATTTTGTCAAAACCAAGTATTTTCCAACTATAAACCGCACTTCTCTGCACCCTTCGAGATGATACTACATATATTAAACAATGTTGTAAAACCCGTGGTATGGGACACGGTGGTATACGAGATTGGTTAATTTCCTATTTCGTTTAATTTAATCTATCGAGTAGATATTGTTATTTATGAGATTTTTGTGATTTGAAATTTTTGAGTTTTCCAGTGCGGAATTGATGAACGGTTAGTAAACCAAGAAATGAGAATTTGTGGTATGGGATGCACTGTTATCGCTGTTTGGGTTACTTACTGTGAGTCAATGATGCATTCTGAGGATGTTAAGTCGGTACTTGCTTCGAGAGGAAGCCGAAACTCAGTGGAGTCACGTATATGTATCTACTTGATCGGGATGGTCAAGATACACTCGGTTGGGGTAGTCATAGTGAGAGAGATGCCTAATTTTGATACGTATAAGCACTTAGCAATCTGCTCTGGAGGGGCAGTATATAACTGGGGTAGCTATATCATGTTTCCATGTGCATATTTATCTGAGTTGGATCCATGATTTTCAAGTTGTTCGAGATTTGAGAATTTGATCTTTATGACCATATCTTATGGTCTGGGTTTTCAAGTTGGATTTAATTGGATCTAGTTGATCCTACATTTGAGATGAGTTTTGGATCTATTATCCATATATTGAGATATCGAGGTTTTAGAGTATGAAACTCCTTTTTACTATTGTTTCTAACCTTTTGAACTTCTTATGTTGATTTTGGAGATTTTTGGGGATTATGTTTACTTGTTTTGGGGAATAGAGACGCACTTAGCCGAGGGCCTAGTGCATAGGATTTATTTAGTAGCTTTTATGGTATGAAGCGTGAGTTTGACTTAACATATTCTTACATGTGGGTTATTCACAACTCTTGAGTAAAGAGTTGTATATCTTGTGCTTATTTATCCCTTATACTAATTTGTAAACTAGATTGAACCGTGTGTGTATTCCTCGGGTAAGACCGAGTTCTTTTAGGTGTAACAACCTCAATTTTTAGAGTATTTTATTATAAATTTTGGTTTTATTTATTTTGTTTGTTTATATTTTATTAAAATAATATTATTTTTGATTTAAAACTAAATTTATTTTCAATTTTATAAAACAAATGATTTTGTTTTAATATGAATAAAATTTAATAATACAAATAAATATTTTCTATTTTAGAATCTTATTTATGGTAAATTTTAAAATCGAGTTATTTATTTGAATTCATTCTTAAATTTTTATTTAATTATTTAAAACTCGTATAATAATACAATCCGTCTTCAATATTAATGGATTCTTTGATTTAATTTCAAATCGTAACGATTGTTGTTGATGCAAACATTGCCAAATTTAATTTGTTAGATTTATTTTTCCTTTGAAATCGTCTATTATATATTCGATTTGAAAACTTGGTTGTTAATATACATTTCCAGAACCTTTCATCCTTTGAATTAAAAATTTATATTTCCTTTTATTTGCAAACATTATTTACCTGTTTAAAGTTCAACTTCCATTTATTAGTATAATTTTCATTCCTTACATGTTAGTTGTTTTCAAAATTAAATCATTCATCTCCTTTAATTCATTTCCTTTCGGTTTCTTGGATTTTGTGAAAATAAATATTTAATTTCCTTGTGAAATAATTCATTGCCCATTTTGACTCCTACTTCTTTTTGTATCCATTTTAAATCACATCCATTTTTTTTGAAATTAAACCCGTTCCCATTCTTCTAACCACTTCTTTGACCTTTTCCCATGCCAAGCATCATGTTTCCATGATTATCCCTTTCGCAAAAATTAAATATATATATATATAAATAGCTATTACCTATTTTTTCTCCATCTCCATCACGCCCTCTAGTTTCCTTCTTTATCTACCGTATCGCATTCCACATATATAAAGCTACTTCTCCTATATTTTTCTCACCGTAATATCTTCCTCCCAATCCCATTTTTTTCTCACCCAACTGCAGCTTCCCTTAAATATTTTCCTTCCCATCACAAGTTCTCTATCCTCATGAAGCAAATGCACTCCATCATCTCCGCTCCCCCGCTAGCTTTACCAAGCCAACCCGAACCCGAACTCGAACGATCTCTCTTCCACAACACCCTGGAGTCCCACCTAAAGCCCGAGACCCCACTACCGAACCGGGACTTAACTGAAGACCAGGGCCTCCTCCTCTCGGTGATGCACGACAACTCGCTCTAGCCCCTCACCTCCTCCAGCTCTCCTCAACCAACCAGTCGCCATGCCCAAGATGAACATTGACTTGAAGCCGACCCCTCTCCCTACTATGCACTCCTCCGTCTGACTTCCTTGCATCAACCCAGTGCCCAACCTCCGCGTCTGAACCATTTGCTCCACCGACCCGCTATCATCAGCCACGACCGAAATCTTTCCTCTCGTTTATCCACATTCACCATCCCCTAAGACTTCGAACTCTTTTATTTACTCTTGGTTGTGTGAGACTTTATATTGTGTGATTGATAGTGTATCTTTGTGTGTGTATTTTATGTGTGGTGTGAATGTAATGTGCATGAAAACTTGTTTTAGTGTGTGAGTGAATTTGTGTGTGTCTTTGTTGTGGTGTGAGTATATATGTAGGGGCGTGAGTTGATTGTTATAAAGGTATGATTGTCTTCCTGTATGTACAGAGTGTGGTGTTTTTACTGAGTTGTTTGTGTGGGTTTATGTGCGTGTATATTTGTGTCAGTTAAATGTTTTATGTATGTGTGTTAACGTTCTGTTTTGAACTAAATGTATATACAATTTTTGATGTGTATTATTTGGGTATGTATATGTGATTTGGGTGATTTTTGTTTAACATTATTTATTTTCCATATATAATTTGGTGTGTTTACACAATTTTTAATATATATATATATACATGTATATGATTTTGAATATTGTGTAGAGTGTTTTAAGTATAAATTATCTATTGACGTGTATACAATTTTAATATATGTGATAGCATTGTGTGTATAATTTATAATATATATTTTGGCATGCGTCGAATTTTTAATATATACATATATATATGGTATAATTTCTGTATGAAAAAATATGTTATATTTTGGACATTTGTGGTGTTTATTTTGAGTCGGTTGTGGTGTTAAGTACGAAAACCGTTCCAAAACTCAGTTCTGTACCGATCCATTGGGATCTTCCATAGCCATCTCTTTTTAAAATAATAAAATATTGAGTGATCATCGAGTTGAATATATTTTGAATCGTGCCTAGAAGTCGTCATTTTATTCTACGTCAATTCGTCTGTTTTCTCCATTCTGCGATATGAAAGGTGAGTTTATCTCACACTTGACCTACATCGTTTCATAGTTTTTAAATTCAACACTAATGAACTATTGTGAAATGTATAAGACTGCTAGTAGAAAACTTGTTTTATTTTATATGTATGCACATTTCATATATGATACGGTATATTTATATGACACGTTGGTGCACGGATGATACATGATTTTTGATGTGATTGATGTTATGTGATGATTTGTTATGTTATTGATTCCCTAGTTTAGGAAAAATCACTAAGGTTTGAAATGATACATACCCGAACAAACATTAGATTAGGGAAAAATCATTGTGGGTTGATGTAACACCTCGTAATTTCAAAGAACACTATAATGATAAACAAAAGAAAACTTAATTAAATATGGGAAATAAAGTAAAAGGGACTGCACCATTGTGTTCACTTCGAAATTCTTCTTAAGATAGACTCCGAGTTTGCATAAAACGAACATCGTATGAAGAAGTTATTAAGCTTTGAAGTTTGTATACATATAAGATAAATATATATAAACAAATCAAGTCCAGAAATTCAAAACAGTTCAAAAATCAAAGCAGGAAATTGACGCGGGAGTATGACTAGTTCGGGGTCGACCCATGGTTCGACCCACTCAAGGGGGTGTTGACCCTAGGGTCGACCACGCGGTCGACCCACCCTAGATCCATCTTGGTTCATTTCTGAACCTGGACTTGTTTCTTAACGACATTCGTTAGCGTTAGGCTATATATAGGACCTCATTTCTACTGTTTTTACACATAAAAAACAACGGAGAACGAGATGTTGCTCCTTCTTAGACTGAGAGCCTATTTTTCTTCAACAACGGCCTATTCGTATACAAGAATTTCTTCTGAAACATCTGCTTGTTATTCTGTGTTCTTTAGATCCAGTCTCTATGGGTTCATGTTATTTTTAGAAATAAACCGTTAATAAGTAATCCTGACATGTTTATAAATCTAGATCTAAAACTATGCCTGTTAAGAAACTAATTCATACCTAATATTCCATTACATGTACACCTGATATGTTGTTCAGTTCTTATATGCATATTCTGTTATTTGGTATATTTATGTTCTCTTCTCTACCTCTTTCCCTTTTTATTTTTGTATCCTAGGCGACCTTTGAGCCTAGGCCTATCGTTGAAATATGCGAACGAACGAAGTTGGGAATGGTTGGGAAAGGTAAATTAAGGCATGACATGTATTGTGAATTATGACCTCGATTTGGGACATAACCTATATTGTGATTTAAAGACTAAAATTTGGGGCATATCTTATATTGTACTTATGTGTTGAGGGTTGGGAACATGTGAATCTGTAGGCTTAATATTTAGATTAAGAGAAACATGTAATGAAACTGTAATACTTAACCTGCTTAAATATGTGGGGGTTATATGAACCTAATAAATTGCATTGGGGTTAAGTAATCCTGTTTGAATCGATGGAGGTTAAGTAAATAAATTAAATTTTTAGGGGTTATACGAACTCGATAAACTTAACCTATTTTATATGTTGGGGTTTTGTGGGCATGTTAATCTGTTAGGCATAACCTATCAAAAATCTTAGTAGTTGGGGATATAAGCCTAGGGGGTGGCTTGTATCATCTGTGATGTGGGACCCATATCTGTCAGTAACCCATTCTGGTATCAAAATGGACCCCGATCTAAGTAGCGGTCAGGACACGCTTACTGAACTGATTAAAAGAGGTTCGTATGGGCGGAGGTGTTCTGATAGCATGTTCCAATGGAATCATGTGCGTGCATGGGTCTTGCTTGCTTGGGAAAATAAGCCTCTACAACAGCAGTAAATAGTTATGTGTCCTTCTAAAGGTTGCAACTTTAGGGAGAAATACACCCTACTACGGGCTGACATAGGGTATTTATGGGATTTGGAGCCAATCGATTGGTGTAGTAATTAGGGTACATCTAGTCCTACCTGTTTAGGTGCCCGTATTTTCTGGTAGGGGTAGCACCCGTTATTTCTGTAGGGGTACCTGTTATTACTGTTTGGGGGTAAAAATTGTTACTAGAAGTACACCTAAGTCTACCATATGTTTCTGTTGGGATCATATCAGTAATACTAGTATTGGTGTAGAGAAAATTATTTGAGAAGCGTAGTCTGTTCAGTTCATCATGCTTATCCTATTCAGTCTATTATACCTACTTTATGATATTATTATCGCTCATACTGTTTATATGCTTGTCATGATGCTTTTACTTATTTTATGCTAAAATTAACTGGACTCGCCATACTATATATCTGACCCATTTTGTTTCCTTTTCTCTCTCTTCCTTCCCTTCCACTAGGTTCTCAAGGTGGGAACGTTCAGGCCTGGCTAGGATTCTCTTTCTATTTCTTATTGGATTTTGATTTGCTTCTACATACTGCTTTGACTATTTTACTTGTTTATAGCTACTTGTGGGGACTACGACTTTTTACTTCTATACTCTGATGGTTTTTAGTGCAAAACAGATGCTTTAATTTGATGTATTTTATTCCAGTATTTTAGTTTGATGTTGTAACTGGATTTTTGGACCATAATATTTTATGTTTAAAATAAAGTTTTAAATTTCCGCTGCTATTATATTTTTGTCTTGTGATGTTCTGTTCCTGTTTACCAATAACACTTCACTGAACTTAATATATTCTGTTAAAGAGTGACATTAACAGAGGTGGTGTTTCACATTTGGTATCAGAGTTGAAGGTTACAAGATCGAGTAAAAAGTTTGCAAATTGTTTAAAAATTGTTTTCAAAAAGTTTCAAAAAAAAATTTGTTTTGAAAACATATCCCCAAAGCCGTATAAAATATCTCTCGATTCTCTGTTTGAATCCCTTTTTCCTTTTCTTTTCAGCATGTCTGGAGAACCGAATATTCCTGAGGTCATTCAGATACCGACATGGTTCCGTAGATATCTCAAGGTTACGGTACCTGCCAGAGGCCAAGAAAACCCCCCTCCCCCAGCTACAACCGCTGTCCCTCCTCCTCCGCGAGCTGATATTTTTTCCAGGATATGCAAGGATTTCTGTGCTATTGGAGGAAAGCCATTCCGTGGAACTGAGACATTTGTGGAAGCATGGAATTGGCTTAAAGAGACAGAGGATTTATTTGGGATTTTTGAGGTTGATGACCGTAGGAAGATTCAGTTGGCCGCTTGGCAGCTGAAAGATGAGGCTTTGTTCTAGTAGGAAGTGACGCAAGTAGGGAGTCCAGTTGATGATTAGGAAGATTTCCTACAGAGAATTGAGCTGAAGTTTCTATCTCAGGCAGAAGAGAGTATGCAAATGAAAAGGTTTCTGGCACTTAAGCTGGAAGCATGTCTATCAAAGAGTATGTCAATGAATTCAATCAGCTGGCAAGGTTTGGTTTGGAGCTGGTGAATACCCCGCACAAGAAAGATTTGAGGTTTGTAAGAGAATTGAATGAACCCCTCCATGGGTTGGCTATGTCTCGTATTTCGATTAGAGCAACTTTCTAGAAGCTTTTTGATATGGCATTGATGCACGAAGAGGATAAAGGTGAAAAGAAAGAGGCTAAGACTGATGAGACATAAAACAAGGTGTCACCCAAGAAAGAACAATAAAAGAAAGATATGAATAAAACAAAGATAAAAAGAAATGTCAAGGTTATGGACGCATGGGTCATTTGAGTAAAGATTGCAAAAAAAGGAAGAATGCTTGTTTCCACTGTGGTGAGCTCGGACACTATTCTAGGGAGTGCCTGAAGAAACAAGGACAGGGCCAAAAGCCAGGATCTTCTAGAGGGCAGGTGCATGCTATCGAGGCCAGTGTACCGGACAGAGGTCAGATTTTTTATGTTAAAGGTTTGATTTCTCTTCCGATCATCCTGCTAGGACTCTTTTTGATTCTGGCACTTAGCATTCTTTTATATTTGATTCTTTGGTTGAGTCTCTGCACCTTAGTACTATTATGGTTTCAGATCCCATTGTTTCTCAAACCCCATTGAGGCATGGCTCATCTGTTTATGATTGATCACGGTTTGAGGATATCTGTGTTGGGCGTCGAGTTTGAGTACGATGCATATGTGCTTGGTTTTATGGGCTATGGTTTGACTCTAGGGATGGATTGGTTAGCCATGTATGGTGCCATTTTAGACTATCAGAGGAGGGTCGTTATACATTTGACTTACAATGGGAGGACTCTCGATATTTTTTGTGGCCCAAGGGGGTCAGTTATGCTTAGTTTCCTAGAATCGCTAGATGCTTCTGTCGATGAGTTGCAATTTGTACCTGTAGTGTATAAGTATCTAGATATTTTTGATGAGGTTACGGGCTTACCTCTGAGGCACGAGATTGATTTCCTGATATATTTAGAGGATAATGCGAAGTCAGTCGCATTGCCTGTGCGCCACATGACTCCTAGGGTAAGGAGGGAGCTCAACAAGCAAGTAGGGGAGCTACTTGAGAAGGAGTTTATTAGGTGAAGCATATCTGAATGGGGTACCCCAGTCGTCTTTGCAACTAAGGTGGATAGCTCGTGTCGCTTATGTGTAGATTGCATGGAGTTGAATAAGCTAACCAAGAAGAATAGGCACCCACTTCTGAGGATGGATGATCTAATTGACCAACTTGTTGGTGCGTCTGTTTTCTCTCAGTTAGAATTTGCCACAGGTTTTCATCAGTTGAGGGTGGCCGAGGATAACATAGACAAGACCAGTTTCAGAACTCCAAATGGTTTCTTTGGATGTCTAGTCATGCCTTTTGGCTTGACGAATGCTCCCGCGTATTAGTGGATCTGATGAGTAGGGTGTTCCGGGAGTTTCTGAGTAAGTTTGTTGTGGTCTTTGTGGATGACATTTCGGTCATCTCGAAGGGCGAGGAAGTGAATGCCCTACATTCAGGGAAGGTTTTGAAGACTCTTTGAGCACACTAGCTGAAGGCGAAATTCTCCAAATGTCATTTTTGGAGAAAGGAAGTGAAATTTCTAGGGCATGTGTCCTCCAAGGACGGGATAGCAGTAGATCCAGTAAAAGTAGTTGCAGTTCAAGATTTGAAGATTCCAAAGAATGCAACGGAGGTGAGGAGTTTTCTTATTTTAGCTGGCTATTATAGGAAGTTTATTAAGGACTTCACAAAGATATTAGGCCCACTCAACAGACTGACGAAGAAGAATCTGACCTTTTCTTAAGATATTGACTATGGTGATGTTTTTTAGCAGTTGAAGTGGGCTTTGACAACAGCGCCAGTTTTGGCTTTGCCCGATGGGAACAAAGTGTTCACAGTATACACTGATGCATCTGGTACGGGGCTTGGTGTCGTCTTGATGCAAAAGGGAAGGGTAGTATGTTATGGAGGTAGACAGTTGTGGGTTCACGAGAAGAACTACCCTGCCCATGATTTAGAGTTGGCTACTATAGTATTCACGCTTAAGACTTGGCGATATTATCTACTTGCAGAGAAGTTCGAGCTATATACCGATCATAAATCTCTCTAGTATCTGTTCTCGCAAAGGGATCTAAATCTGAGACATCAGAGATGGATGGAGTTCCTAGCGTCCTATGATTTTGAGGTTGCTTATACCTCCAACAAGGGTAACATGGTGGAAGACGCGTTGAGTAGGCAAAGGATGATTTTAACTCCTCTATTCATAGAAAGGAGAAGCTTAGAGTACATATCAACCTTCAATTTTAGGCCATCAATGGATCTTGTACTTGGTTTGTTGGCATCCTTAGAGGTGCGACCTACTCTTATGGATTAGACAGGATTTTCGCTGCGACTGGATCGACGGATAGCAGCCATCTTGGATAGGCTCAATACAGGGGAGACTTCTAGTAACCTTAGTATATATGCCACTGATGATAGAGGGTGGTTGCGATGGGATATATGGCTTTGTGTTCCCTGAGTTGGGAGTTTGATGAAGACAGTCCTTGAGGAATCCCATCATCGTAGAATGACTATCCATCCAGGCGATGATAAGATGTATAGAGATATGAAGAGGGTTTTCTTTTGGCTGGGATGAAAAAAGATGTAGCAGAATTTGTCTCTCGATGTTTTGTTTGGCAGCAAGTCAAAGCTGAGCAAAGGAAGCCCGATGGTTTTCTTCATCCTTTGGAGGTCTCACAGTGGAAGTGGGAGAGCGTCTCTATGGATTTCATAGATGGTTTGCCTAGATCGAGGAAGGGCAACACCAACATCTGTGTTATAGTAGACATGCTTACTAAGAGCGCTCATTTACTCCTGTTAAGATTAAGAGAACGACAGTATGGTCGCCATCAGTTTATCTTCGTAAGATAGTCCGTTTACATCGAGTACCTTCTAACATAGTGAGTGATCGTGACCCTGTCTTCACTAGTGAGTTCTAAAAGAGCATGCAAGAGGCATTAAATACACAGTTGTGATTGAGCACTGCATATCACCCTCAGACAGATGGACAGACTGAGAGAGTGAATAGAGTTCCTGGAGATCTTTTTAGGCTATGTATCCTAGACTTCAGAGAGAATTGGAAGGAGCATCTTCCATTGGTGGAGTTCGCCTACAACAACAGTTATCAGGCTAGTATTGGCATCGCACCCATCGAGGCATCGTACGGACGACCATGTAGATCGCTGACTTGTTGGTGGGAGTCTATAGATAGGCTTCTGCTTAGGCCTGAGATGATTACAGAACCAACAGAAAAGACTGATCTTATCCGCAGATGCATGAAGATAGCCCAGGACAGGTAGAAGTCATATGCAGATAGGAGAAGGGCCGATATTGAGTTTGTGGTGGGAGACATGATTTCATCAAAGTATCACCTTTGAGAGACGTAGTTCGCTTTGGATCAGTAAGGAATGTAGCACCAAGATTTGTAGGGCTATTTCCCATAACGGAAAGGATTGGTCAATTAGCCTATAGAGTAAAGCTAACGAAGATGTTGGCTAGTATTCATGATGTTTTCCATGTTTCTCAATTACAGAAGCATCTCCATGATACGGTAAAGGTAGTTGAGCCAGGCATGCTTGAGGAAGTAGAGTTAGAACAGAAGGAAACTTAATGAAATTTCAATGGGGAGAAGACCGCGCAGATGCAACTTTGGAGACTGAAGACAAGATTCGCGCTTTGTACCCTTTTCTTTTCAAGGGTATGTTCTTAACTTATTTTTCAAAGATTTTATTCGTACTTGCTTCTGTCATTAGAGTATATCGTATTGATCAAATCTTCGACCTTTTAGGTAGAAACCAAATAGATGTCAACATGCGCTTGAAACATTTTATGTTCGATGGATGCTAGTTGTAACACCCCGAAATTTTAACGACACCAAAGACGATGAATTAAAGAATAATTAGTGTGAAATACACTGTTAACAATGAATTAAGGAAAAAATTATTTCAATAATCAAAATTAAGTGAAACGGACTGCGTCATTATGTCCGTCTCGAAATTCTGGTCAAGATAGACACGTGGTTTGCATAAAACGGACTTCTTATGAAGAAGTTATTAAGGTTTGAAGTTTGTATATGCACATGGATATATATATATATATATATAATAGGTTCAGAAATTCAAAAATGTGTCCAGAAATTTGAAATTCGGTTCAAAATTCGAAATTTGGGAAGGCAGCAGATTTCCCGCCTAGGTGGGTCTACCCACCCAAAGGGGGGTCGACCCCTAGGTTGACCCACTCAAAGGGGGGTCGACCCACCCCTGAACAGATCTGGGCGAAATACTTCGTTTTGTATTTGAACACCTTTCTGAGCAAGATTCATTGATCCTAAGGCTATATAAAGGAACCTAAACCTAGGTTTTATTCAACTGAAAATGGCGGCGATGGCGGAGCTCTGTTGCAACGTAGATTGAATGGCCTAGTCTTCTCCAAATCCAATTCAGCAAACATTATACAAATTCAGCGATTGCTACGACAACAAATTCAACGTGTTCTTCATATTAATTTGGATCCATTTCCTTAGTTCTATTCACTGTGAGTTCATGTTATTTTTAGACCTAAATATTTAAATAGTAATCCTGATATGTATATAAAAATTGGATCTTGAATCGGTGCCCAATCAGTTCTATTATGACATATTCCTCTGATCTGTTCTTATATGTTTATATAGTCACCAAATCTATTCATGTCATAATATACCCATTCAATTTTTATGCCTATTTCTACCATTATGTTATTGATTCGTTATTATGCCTATTCTGATTCTTTTCTATCTTTCTTTTCCCTTTTTATTTTTATATAGCCAGGCTACCTTTGAGCCTAGGCCTAACGCTGAAAAATGCAAACGTGCGAAATTAGGAACGATTGGGAAAGACATAACTTTGGGGCATAATTGCTATTGGAAAATATGAATATAATTTGAGCATAAATTCGGACATGTGTAAATACTGATTTGGGGCATAAATTGGAACGTATGTGAATATGAATTTCAGGTATACATTGGAAAAATATGTGAATGTGGATTTGGGTATAACTTGCATTGAAAGGGGTGAATATGGACTTGGGGGCATAAATTGGAAAATATGTGGATTTGGGTTTGTGAAATATATATATATATATATATACATACATATATATGCCTTGATTTATGATAGGGAAAAAAAAGAGCATATAGTGCATAATTAAAAGATGAATTGAAAAGGGGCATAAAAGTTTATAATTCGAATATTGAATTAGGCACATAATTAAATGTGGGAAAAAGGGGTATGAACACCTATAAGGACATAGGTAAAATTGTATAATAATGAATTGCCTAGGATTAAAGAATTTAGAAACTGTAATTACACTTACGACACGAGGTTAGATTGCACTTGCAGTGGAAGTCTGCCTGGACCCGACTGGCATATCCAGCGACCGCAGGTGTTGAATCAAATGTGAGAGGTCTAAGTGTACAAATATGAGATGTGCTCAGACACGGGGTTAGGCCCAATTTGGGGAATAAGTCTACCCGGACCCGATCGGCATATCCAACATCCACAAATGGCAAGCATAATATGGGAGGTCTAGCACACATTAACCACAAATGAAAATATGGTAATAAATCTTGAAAACTTAACCTAGTTAAATCCATAGGGATTGTGTGAATATAAACTAAAGTTGGGGTTAAGTAAAAATTGGGTGAACAGTGGGTGGGTTAAGTAAATCGGAGGGAGTGGGTAATATTTACATATAGATCCATAAACTTAACCCGATAAGGTTATGTAATTAAAGACACCTAGTGGTATACATAACTGGTGGAAATAATAAAGTTATTTAGTTAAAAAACACCGTTAGGGGAAAGAATAACTTGTAAGGAAATGAGACAACTTATGTAATAAGAGAAGAGGTACTTAATTATAAATTAAGTAATCTTGAAGTCTGGAACCCGCTGATGTGAATAACATGTTTAGGCTTGTCCTAGGGACAAGAGGAAATTATAACATAGGTTATAATTAATGGGTTTAGAAACTTGTTAATGGGCCTTAGTTAATAATACTAAGTTAACAAGTAAACAACGATAAGTTGTATTGACAATATGATTAAATGAGAAAGAATGAGGAAAACTTATAAGATAAGTTATATTTAATCATAAATAATGACTGACATGTTAAAAAGGAAACATGTAAAATGAGGCGTACTTAATTACACATTGAGTAAGAACGTATTATTGTAACTATGTAATTGGACGATAAAAATATAAAGGGATTGTGGTTTGTAGACTATGGGCCACAATCTAGAGGATAACATGTTTTGGTCTTATTAATGAACTTAAAGGTGTTAAGTTATATAACCAAAATTAATAAGCAAAAGGAAATTGGTAACTTGATTAAGAATTTAATATGAATGGGCATAACCAAATTAAAAGGAAACCTAAGGAGGAAAAGCAAGCGTGTAATAGAATGATTAGACATATGGTCAAATAACATAGTAAAGGGAGGCGCTTGGACCAATCTGCACGTTTTAGGTGAATAACCTAACGAGGTATATCATCGAGGTGTTATAAGACACGAGGGGAGCGCACATTCATCTGATTGTTTTGACAGCTCCAAAGGACTAAAAGGGGAAGCACGCGGCTTCCTGAGGTACGTAATGTAACACCCTACTTCCATTAATGTCACTCACAAAGGGAATGCATTAACTTTCATGGAGTATTATAATAGTATAGAACAAAATATCACAAGACAGATATATAAAATGGTACTAAAAAAAATTCAAAATTTATTCATTACAGCGGAAAAGCAAAACATATTTGGTTGCAAACATCAAAACCACATACTAGAGCCAAGTACACAAATATCCATCTTGAACAAGATTATTATAAGAGTACATAAAAGTAAAACCATAATCCCACTCCAAATAGCCATAATGGAAACGAGATAAAGCTGAGCATTACTTTCAACACTTCCAAGCACTTCAAGAAGAAAGAAATCCAAGTCAAGCTCCACTAGTCCTACCATGAGGACCTGGGAGAGAGGGGAGGGAGGAAAGAAAAGAGGCGAAACAAAAAGTGTCAGACATAAAATATGGCGAGTCCAGTGACTTTAACAATATATTCAGTAAAGTAGCAAGATAAGAACATAAACTGGATGTAAGAGATGACTGTAACATAAGCAAATATGACAAGGTAAACAAGATGAACAAGATATAACATTGATTGCGCTTCAAATCACTATAAGATAATTCCTACACCGCACCAATACTAGTTCCATACTGAAAGTTGATCCCTCTTACTAAACATAATAGTAATAATAATGATTGTAGTTTCGTGTACTCCTAGCTGTTGTCATAGGTGTCGCCTGCTCCTATCTCCACTAGTTGTACCCACTACCCTCCCTATTCGATCGGCTCCCTAACTTGTAGATACCCAAGCTGCTCTCACAGTAGGGTGTATCACTCCCTAAAGTGGCAACCCGATACTACTAAAATGCACGGCTTATACCTACATGATGCAACAATATCTTACCAAGCAGCCCGTACCCATGCACACACATGACTCTGTTGGACTTGCACTGCCATCGCTATCTCTCTGTTGAACTCTAACAATTAACCCCAGTAAGCATGTCCCTCTCCTTGACCTAGTTCGAGCTCATATAGATACAAAATGGGTTACTGGTTGAAAAGGGTCCACCCACTTGACACAAGTTCCCCTCCTAAGCTTGGTCCCCACTAGGAATTCCCACTTAATCCCTCTTTATCCCCATGTCTAATCACATGTCTCATCTTGGTTAAGTGTTTTAATTATGTTTCACATGTTACCCATGTTACCCACTTAACCCTTTTATCATTCCCATGTCTTACCACATGTCTTATCTTGGTTAAGTGTTCATTAATTCATTATAATCGTAATCTTGCACGACCTCTCACATTAGATTGCCGATTTGCGGTTGTTGGATATGCCGGGTGGTTCCGGACAGTCTTATACCGCAATCCGAATCTAACCTCGTGTCTTTGCATTATTACATATCTAATTTCTGCCTTTGACCTCTCACATTAGATTACCAAATTGCAGTTACTGGTTGAGCCGGGCGGTTCCGGGCAGTCTTATACCGCAATTTGAATTTAACCTCGTGTCTTAGGCGTTCATTATCACTTTCTTGATTCAAGTCCCAATTTTAAATCATGGATAAAAATATATTCCAATTACCCATAATTTCCAATCTAAATTATGTTTAAAATTTCAATCCAAGTTAGGCCTATAATCTTATGTATACATGTTATGACAAATTATGCCCAAATTAATTTGCGTTCATTGTTATTAACAATTTATGCCAAACCTCATGTATACAAACTATATCCATTTATGCCCAATCCAACTTATGCCAAATCTCATGTATACAATTTATACACAATTGTGCTCAAATTGATTTATGCCAATAATCTCATTTTACTACAAATTTGCTAAACTTTTCCTAATCGTTCAAACGTTATTCGTACGCAAATCTCAACATAATATGTTAGGCTCGAAGTTAGCCTAATCTCAATAAAAAAAGGAAAAGAAGAGGAGAAGAGAATCAACATCAAAATTGGCGTAAACATTAGAACATGCATATGAAACATAAACAGGCATATAACGATAAACAGGATCAGAAAGGCATATGGCAGATTTATGGGTATGGATCTAAAAGATAATGACTCACAAACTTGATATGATTAATCTCGGTCACAAGCATATACATTAGATCCAATTTACAATCCTATCACAATTACTTTTAATTTAATTAAATGTGAAAGTGACATAGACTCACAGCGATAGGATTAAGATAATTAGGTGTTGTTGTAGCAATTCGGAACTTGAATAATCTCTACTTGATCGATGTTGATCTGATCCTCTAATTTGATTGTTGAAGAAGAACTATCTCTAAATCTCTATTTTGATTTTGGTTGGAGAAGAAAGGCTTAGTTAATTTAGATTAGACTAGCATGGAGGTGCCGTGGATGAATAACAATGAGATTAGGGTTATGTTTAGGGGTATTTTATAGATGTTCAAGGAGAATTAGGACCATTATATAAGATTAAGATCCATCTGAACCATCCAGACCAGAAAGACACGTCATCCAGCCAATCCCAGAAGGACACATCAGCCCTAGACCACCAAAATATGTCGACAAGATCTGGGCAGATGGGGTCGACCCCATTTAAGGGGGTCGACACCCTTATAGGGGAGTCGACACCTATGTAGACTCCCCTAGGGGGGTTGACACCCTAGAGTGGGAGATTTCCCGCTCACCCACGTTTGGTTGATTTTGATTTTTGAATTCATTTTCGATTTTTAATTGTTATTTTAATTTAAATTCTGCTTTAAGCTGAAACCTTCTAAGCTTCATAACTTCTACATATGATATCCGATTTACACAAACTCGGACTCTATCCCAAGCAGAATTCCAAGACGAACGCAATTGCGCAAGCCATTTCCCTTAATTCTTCTTATAAAAATTAATTATTCTTTAATTATCCCTTGTGTCATGTTTTTAAAATTACGGGGTGTTACATTCTCCCATCCTTAAAGGATTTCGTCCTCGAAATCTTCAAGTTAAGAAGAATGTATCCTACCATCCAATCATCCATCTACTCATCCATCATTGACAAGCATCCATTGTCCTTAAAAGGTTTCTAATGCTATATGAACATATGAAAAAGTGTGTATATATGTTCCTTATGTAATGCAAAGATAAGGTGGTCTACTAATTCAGTTGACCTCCTTAATGCGAAACATGATAGTGCCATGCGTCCTTTATGTATGCAAAAGAATCCTAATGATACATATCAATTCTATATGAGTGCACAACCATTCATTTAAATGTGGCACCCATATGATAACACATTCAATATACATCCATTAACTTAAGTATGCACACTCATTCATATGCAGTATGAAGGTGATTGAGCCGATCTAGTGCCTAATGTGTGTGTAAATGCATGCACGAGCAACCACTAGCCAACACTTACATCCACTTGCATCCACCAAACATAAAATGTCTCAAACACATGTTTCCAACCATAGGATTTTCTACCCAATGGTCGAAGATATAATCGAGAGGATACACTAAACGATAGAACAAGTATAAACAAAGTGGTAGAAAAAGGAGAAGTTAAGAACATCCCTCAAAAAGGAAAGGGTATGACGCGCGTATCTTGTCTTCAGTCCCCCAAGTCGCGTCTCCGTGATCATCTCCTTTTGGACTTTAACCAGCTTGACCTCTCAGTTGCGTAACTTCTTGACCTCCGATCCAAGGATGCATGTAGGAGCTCGTCTAATCGTGACATCTCGCTCCACTTCCGCTTCCCTAAGCATGCTCGGTTCTACTACTTCCGTGGTATCATGTAAACACTTCCACAAATGCGACACATGAAATACGTTAAGAACGCCACTAAGCTTCTCAGGAAACTTCACACTGTAGGCCATCTGTCCAATTCGCTCTATAATGTGGAATGGCCCTACGAACCTTCGTGCCAATTTCCCTATAGATCTAAAACGAACTACATTCCTCAATGGTGATACTTTAATAAAGACCATTTCTCCAACACTGAACTCAAGATTGGTCCTTCTGTTATCAACATATGACTTTTGCTGGTCCTGTGTCGTCTTCATGCGTCTTCGAATCAACTCTATCTTCTCTGAAATTTCCCTAATCATCTCGGGCCCAAGCAAAATCTTACCCATAGACTCCCACCAACAAGTCGGTGATTGGAAAGGTCAGCCATGTAGAGCTTCAAAAGGTGTCATGCCAATACTCGTCTGATAGGTGTTGTTGTAAGCGAACTCTACTAATGGAACATGTTCCTCCCATTTCCCTCCAAAGTCCAAGATACATAACCTCAAAAGATCTTCTAGAATCCGATTAATTCTTTTTGTTTAGCCGTTCGTCTGAGGGTGATAAGCGGTGCTCAAACACAATTGCGTTCCTATCGCCTCTTGCAAGCTCTTCCAAAACTCACTAGTGAAAATGGGATCTCGATTGCTTACAATACTAGAAGGTATGCCGTGTAGACGAACTATCTCTCGGAGATAAATAGATGCTAACCATGCCGCTGTTATTTTACTCTTAACGGGAATGAAATGGGCGCTCTTGGTAAGTCTATCTACTACTACCCAAATCCCCGTATTACCCTTCCTTGACCTCAGCAACCCATCAATGAAATCCATGGAAACACTTTCCCATTTCCAATATGGAACCTCTAAAGTGTGAAGCAAACCACTAGGCTTCATTTGCTCAGCCTTGACTTGCTGGCACATGAAGCATCTAGAAATGAACTCAGCCACATCCTTTTTCATTCCGGCCCGAAATAAAACTCGCTTCATGTCCCTATACATCATGTCACCACCGGGATGTATGGTCATCTTAGAACAATGTGCTTCTTCAAGGATTTTATTTCTCAAACAATCTCTTCTCGAGATACGCCAAGTCTCCCATCTCTATGCAACCAACCTTTGTCTTCTATAGTATACTTACTAAGATGGCTTGAAGACTACCCTCTTATGAGCTTGTCTACTTTCTCTATCAGTTTTGGGTCATCTCGTTGTGCCGCACCTATCTGTCCTAAAAGCTAGGTCGCACCTCTAAAGATGCCAACAAACCGGGTACATAATCGATCGAGGGTCTAAAGTCATAGCTAGATATATACTCTAAACTCTGCCGCTCGACAAACAAAGGACTCAAAGTCAACCTCTTTCTACTCAAGGTGTCAGCTATAACGTTACACTTGCCAAGGGTATATGCAATCTCAAAATCGTAGGATGCTACGAACTCCATCCACCTTTGTTGCCTTAAATTTAAATCTTTTTGGGAGAACAAGTACTTTAGTGACTTATGGTCTGTATACAACTCAAACCTCTCTCCAAGAAAATAGTGATGCCAAGACTTAAGCACAAAAACAATGACAGCTAACTCTAAGTCGCGAGTAGGAAAATTCTTCTCATGGGCCTTTAACTGCCTTCCACCATAGCAAATCACCCTTCCCTCTTGCATCAAAACTGCGCCAAGCCCTATCCCGCAAGCATTGGTATACATTGTGAACAGTTTACTCCCATCAGGCAAAATTAAAACTGAAGTTGTCATCAATGCCCTCTTCAAACGTTGGAAAGCATCGTCACAGTAAATATCCCAAGAAAAGGTCAATTTTTTTTTTGTCGACTGTGTAAGTGGGGCTGATATCTTAGCAAAGTCCTTGATGAACTTTCTATAATAGACCACCAAACCAAGAAAACTTCTTACTTCTGTAGAGTTCTTAGGAATCTTCCAATCTTGGATTGCTACCACTTTCGCGGGATCCACTGCTATACCTTCCTTAGAGACCATGTGTCCTAAGAACCTCACTTTCTTTCTCCAAAAATGACATTTGGAGAACATAGCTTTGAGTTGGTGTGCTCGAAGGGTCTCTAAGACTTCCCTAAGATGTAGGGCATGTTCTTCCTCGCTTCTATAGAATATCAAGATCTCCTCCACAAAGACCACCACGAACTTGTTTAGAAACTCCCTAAACACCCTACTCATTAAGTCTACGAAATATGCGGGTGCATTCGTCAAATCAAAAGGCATGACGAGCCATTCAAAGAAACCATCGGGAGTCCTAAAAGCAGTCTTTTCTATACTATCCTCAACTACCCTCAACTGATGAAATCCTGTAGCTAAGTCCATCTATGAGAAAACCGATACACCAACCAAATGATTGAACAAATCATCTATCCTCGGCAATGGGTGTCTGTTCTTCTTCGTGAGCTTATTCAGCTCCCTATAGTCCACGCACAATCTAAGCGAACCATCATCCTTTGTAGCAAAAACAACAGGAGCACCCTACTCCGAGATACTTCTTCTTATGAACCCTTTCTCATGCAACTCTTTCACTTGTTTACTAAGCTTCCTCCTTTCTCTTGGAGCCATGTGCCGCACAGGCAATGCAACTGGCTTTGCATTGTCCACCAAATATATTCTGAAATCTATCTCGGATTTTGGAGGTAAGCCCCTAACCTCCTCAAAGACATCTGCATACTCACGGAATACTCGAACAGATTGCAAATCATTAATAGATGTGTCAAGAGATTCTAGGTAGCTAAGCATAACAGAACCCTTAGGGTCACAAGAAATATCGAGAGTAATACCCAAACTAGTCAACATTCTAACTACCCTCTTTTCACAGTCGAGAATGGCACCATACCTGGCTAGCCAATCCATTCCTAGAATCAATCCATAGCCCATGAAACCAAGCACATAAGTGTTGCATTCGAACTCAACGCCATACACATATATTCTCAAATGCCGACATAATATAGAAAGATGAGCCGTACCCCCAATAGGATTTGAGATAGCAACGGGATCCTTAACTAGACTAGTATTTAGGTATAGTGTTTCAACTAACAAAGCAGATATAAACGAATGTGAAGCGCCAGAATCAAAGAAAGTTCGAACAGGATGATCAAAAAGGAAAATCAAACTTTCAACAGAAATGTTTCTACCTCTCTCCTGTCCTGGTGCCATGAGAGCATGAACCTGCCCTCCAGAAGTAGGTCATGTCCTCTGCCCTTGCCATTGTCCTTGCCTCCTCGTGCAGTCTTTAATCATATGTCCTGCCTCAACACATTGGAAGCAACCCATCTTCTTCTTCCTACAGTCCTTTCTTAAGTGGCCCGGTGTTCCACAATTAAAACACCTTTTTTTCCCTTGGCCCTTGTTATCCTTACCACCTTTCTTTTGTTGTTGTTGTGCTTTCTTTAGATCGACTTTCTTATCCTATGCCTTAACTACACTAGCACCTTTCTTCTCTTCATGTATCATCTCCATATCAATAAGATTCTTGAAAGTACCCCCATAGGAATGGGACACATAGCCAACCCGTGTAATGGTTCGTTCAGACCCTTGGAAAATCTCAAAGCCTACTTATGTGGTGTATTAACTAACTCCATCCCAAATCTTGCTAACTGGTTAAACTTGTTAACGTACTCCTTCACAGACAAACTCCCTTGTTTCAAAGCCAAGAACCTCTCCATGTATAAACTCTCCTCTGCTTGTGAAAGAAATTTCAACTCGAACCTTCATCTGAAGTCTATCCACGTCTCCACTGCACGTCCTCCATTTGTTACTTCCCACCAAAAGGAAGCTTCATCCTTTATTAACCAAGAAGCTAGCTGAACTTTCCTTCCCCATCTATCTCAAAGATACCAAACAAATCCTCCACTTCCTTGAGCCAATTCCGAGCCTCAACAAATTTCTCAGTCCCATAAAATTGCTTTCCACCCATCGCACGGAAGTCTTTGCATATCTTAGAAAAAGCATCTACATAGGGAGGAGGAGAAGCGGCTGCAGCTGGGGGAGGAGGAATGTCTTCTAGGCTTGTGACAGTAGCCTTAGCCTCTAGATACCTTCTGAACCAGCCTGGTATCTATACGCCCTCGGGTATATCGGGTTCCCCAGACATGCTAAAAGGAAAAAGGAAGAGTTTCTAAACAGAGAATCGAAAGATAGATATATGGCTTTTGGGGATTATGTTTTTCATAATAAACCTTTCTCTTGAAAATACCCTTTTTAAAACATGTTTTTGAAAATACTTCCTCCTAAAAATGCTTTTGAAAATGGTTTTCAAAATCTTTTATATGTTTTGGTAACCTTCGGCTTTGATACAACGTGTAACACCCCACGTCCATTAATGTCAATCACAAAGGGAATGCATTAACTTTCATGGAGTATTATAAGATTATATAACAGAATATCACAAGACAGATATATAAAATGGTACTTAAGAAAATTCAAAATTTATTCATTGCAGCGGAAAAGCCAAACATGTTTGGTTACAATCATCAAAACCATATACTAGAGCCAAGTACACAAATATCCATCTTGAACAAAATTAATATAAGAGTACATAAAAGTAAAACCATAATCCCACTCCAAATAGCCGTAATGGAAAAGAGATAAAGCTGAGCATTACTTTCAACACTTCCAAGCACTTCAAGAAGAAAGAAATCCAAGTCAAGCTCCACTAGTCCCACCCTGAGGACTTGGGGGGAAAAGGAAAGAAAAGAGGCGAAACAAAAAGAGTCAGACATAAAGTCTGGTGAGTCTAGTGACTTTAAAAATATAATCAGTAAAGTAACATGATAAGAACATAATCTGAATATAAGAGATGACTGTAACATAAGCAGACATGACAAGGTAAACAAGATATAATGTTGATTGCGCTTCTAATCACTATAAGATAAATCCTACGCCACACCAATACTAGTTCCACACTGAAAGTTGATACCTCTTACTAAACATAATAATAGTAATAATGATGGTAGTTTTGTGTACTCCTAGCTGTTGTCATAGGTGTCGCCTGCTCCTATCTCCACTAGTTGTACCCACTACCCTCCCCATTCGATCGGCTCCCTAACTCGTAGATACCCGTGCTGGTCCCACAATAGGGTGTATCACTTCCTAAAGTGGCAACCCGATACTACTAAAATGGACGGCTTATACCTACACGATGCAACAATGTCTTACCTACCAGCCCTGACCCACGCACGTACATGACTTTGTTGGACTTTTACTGCCATCGCTATCTCTTTATTGACCTTTTACAATCAACCTTAGTAAGCATGTCCCTGTCCTCGACCTAGTTCAAGCTCGTGTAGATACAAAATGGGTTACTGGTTGAAAAGGGTCCACCCACTTGACACTAGCTTCCCTCCTAAGCTTGGTCCCCACTAGGAATTCCCACTTAACCCCTCTTTATCCCCATGTCTAATCACATGTCTCATCTTGGTTAAGTGTTTTAATTATGTTTCATATGCTACCCATGTTACCCACTTAACCCTTTTATCATTCCCATGTCTTACCATATGTCTTATCTTGGTTAAGTGTTCATTAATTCATTATAATCGTAATCTTGCAAGACCACTCACATTAGATTGCCGATTTGCGGTAGCTGGATATGCCAGGTGGTTCTGGGTAGTCTTATACCGCAATCCGAATCTAACCTCGTGCCTTTGCATTATTATGTATCTAATTTCTACGTTTGACCTCTCACATTAAAATTACCAAATTACAGTTGTTCGATGCGCCGGGCGGTTCCGAGCAGTCTTATACCGTAATTCGAATCTAACCTCGTATTTTAGGAGTTCATTATCACTTTCTTGAGTCAAGTCCCAATTTTAAATCTTGGATTAAAATATATTCCAATTACCCATAATTTCCAATCTAAATTATGTTTATAATTTTAATCCAAATTTGGCCTATAATCTTATGTATGCATGTTATGCCAAATTACGCCCAAATTAATTTGCGTTCATTGTTATTAACAATTTATGCCAAACCTCATGTATACAAATTATATCCAATTATGCCCAATCCAACTTATGCCAAATCTCATGTATAAAATTTATACACAATTATGATCAAATTGATTTATGCCAATAATCGCATTTTATTACAAATTTCCCAAACTTTTCCAAATCGTTCAAATGTTATTCGTACGCAAATCTCAACACAATATGTTAGGCTCGAAGGTAGCCTAATCACTTAAAAAAGGAAAAGAAGAGGAGAAGAGAATCAACATCGAAATTGGCGTAAACATAAGAACATGCATATGAAACATAAACAGGCATATAACGATAAACTGGATTAGAAAGGCATATGGAAGCTTTATGGGTATGGATCTAAAAGATAATGACTCATAAACTTGATAAGATTCATCTCAATCACAGGCATATACATTAGATCCAATTAACAATCATATCACAATTACTTTTAATTTAATTATATGTGAAAGTGACATAGACTCACAATGATAGAATTAAGAGAATTAGGTGTTGTGGCAATTCGGATCTTGAATAATCTTTACTTGAGTGATGTAGATCTGGTCTACTCATTTGGTTGTTGAAGAAGAAATATCTCTAAATCTTTACTTTGATTTTGGTTAGAGAAGAAAGGATAGGTTAATTTAGATTAGAGCAGCATGGAGGCACCATGGATGAATAACAATGAGATTAGGGTTAGGTTTAGGAGTATTTTATAGATGTTCGAGGAGAATTAGGACCCTTAGATTAGATTAGGATCCATTTGAACCATGCAGACTAGAAAGACACGTCATCCAGCCAATTCTAAAAGGACACATCAACCTTAGACCACCAAAAACGTCAGCCAGATCTAGGCATATGAGGGTCGACACCCCTATAGGGGGTCGGCACCCCTGTCGATCCCTTTCGACACCCCTATAGGGGGGTCGACACCTATGTCGACTCCCCTACGGGGGTCGACACCCTAGAGCGGGAGATTTCCCACTCACCCATGTTTGGCTGATTTTGATTTTTAAATTAATTTTTGATTTTTAATTATTGTTTCAATTTAAATTCTAGTTTAAGTTGAAATCTTCTAAGCTTCATAACTTCTTTATATGATATCCGATTTACGCAAAGTCAGACTCTATCCCAAGCAGAATTCCGAGGCGAACGCTATGGTGCAACCTGTTTCCCTTAATTCTTCCTATAAAAATTAAGTATTCTTTAATTATCCCTTATGTCATGTTTTTAAAATTATGGGGTGTTACACATAAGGTGCTTCTAGTAGTCCTCTGTGCGGTGACAGATATCTTAGGTTGTGCTCGTAGAGGTTGGGTCTGCACGTAAATACTAGGTGGGTGGGCCTCGACTACAGATGTAGCTATGTAGTCAGAATGCCGTGATGAGGTGACACCAAGGTGGTTTGGCATTTGCCTCACGAGGAGGCAGAGGGAGGTAGAGGGCCACGACCAACAAGGTTAGTAGATCGTCGGATACCTATCATCGATAGCCAGCGGAATGCGAAAAGACTAGAGGGAAACCCAAGATACCATTTCACCTGTCACTATACAGGTATAGGGTTGAGGGGAGACACCACATGGATGTTTAGATTGGTTGTTATTAGGGGTGGTCGCTTGGCTCTTATAGTCCTTACTAGTTGAGGGAGGGGCCGAGGTAGGGCCATAGCTACCACTAAAAACAGACCCTAGGAATATCTGTATTTGGAGGCTTTTAAAGGCAGGCCTGTACAGGTATGGAAAAGCTCCCGGCCGAGTTCCGTATTTCTTATTTAGCCCTGCCATGGAACTCAGTGCACATTAGAGGACGTGCGATTGAGGCATCGAGCTACAATTACAGTACATACGTAGGACAGTCTAGATACATGAATATATGCTCTGGGTGGTATATCGTAGGCTAGAGGGCATTATTCTGATAAGGAATCCGATTTGATTGATGATGGCAGTTTGTACGCTTACATAGCATAGTAATGACAGATATATGCGGAACGTAACACTGTTATATTCCGACGTATGATGATGGACTGCGGTATAGACTATGCGAGTGAGGCACCATAGAGTGTATCTCGATATTAAGAGGTAGTTACATACATATTATATTAGGTAAATCCATTGGAAAGTGAATGGGTACGATGCGTGGATAAGTCTTGAGTTCTATTAACTTAAGAAACCTAATAATCAAGAAAAATGTAATGGAACGGTATTGGTAGCGATCATTCTATTTCTGATATATTAGTATCGGTGTGGTGCATACAATTGTATTGAAGAAGCGTAATATATCCTATTCATCTTATCTTGCTGAGTTCACAATTGTTATTGTTATTGTTATCTTGTTGTTCCAGTACCTGCCATGATACTTTTATTTATCTATATTTAAAAGTAACTGGACTCGCCAGACTTTATGTCTAACCCTTTTTGTTTCCTCTTCTCTCTCTTCCGTTCCGCCCTTCCCCCGGTTCTCAGGGTGGAAGTGCTTAGAGTTGATTTGGATTCTTTCAGCTTAACTTGGATTTTGGATACTGATGTACCACTTTGACTTCTGGTCAACTTTCTTTTGGCTTCACATGGGAAATATGGTTTTATGCTTTTGTACTATGATATCTTTGGCAAGACAGATTATTTATGTAATTTGTTACTACCCCCCTTAAAGAGCCTAATGTCTTCGTTGGCTCATATCACTGACTACACAAGCGTTGTGCATGTAACCCGCATCAGTACCACACCTACTAACATCCGCATCATTACACACACAATTCCAGCTGGGTATAGACTGTGATACCAAATGTGACAACCGCGGGTATCGAACCCCCGACTTCCCGTAAAGACACACCACGCACTAACCACTGTGCTAAAAGATCTTTGTGTTAGCTTTTCGAGAGGGATGTTACACTGAGGTTTTGATTTAAATAAAGTTTTTAATTCCGCTACTATTTTACATGTCTGTCCTGTGATATTATGTTCTTATTTACCAATAACGCTTCATGAAACTTAATGCATTCTTTATAGAGTGACATTAACGGTCGTGGTGTGTCACATTTGGTATCATAGCATATGGTTATAAGATCAGATAAAATATTTTGAAAATGGTTTTCAAAAAGATGTCAAAAGCAAAATATTTAAAATAAAAAGTTTGTTTTTGAAAAGCATATTTCCCAAAGCCATTAATATCTTCTCGATTCTCCACTTGATTCCTTCTCCTTTTTGTTCGGGGAACCGTTTCTTTCCGGAAGGGTATCCCTATTTCGGCATGGTTCCATAAGCATGTTAAAACTACGGTACATGTCGACGGGCAAAGAAGTGCAAAGCCTCCATCTTTAGCCGTAGTGGTTTCACCTGCATCTTATTTTCTCTCAAGCCTCGTAAGGATTTCCGTGCGATGGAGGAAACTTTCAAGAGACTAGTTAGCATGTTGCAAAAAGGAGAATAAGCGAGTTGGGGCTAAGGAGCATAACCCAAAGATGAAAGAAAATGATGGCTTAATAAGGAAATATAGATGAATGAAGAAACGAGGAAATACCATAACTTCGGAACTACGGGTCATTTGAAAAAGGATCGCAGAAAGAGGAAAGGCATTGTTACCACTTTGGTAAGGCAGAACACCTTATTAAGGAGTGTCCAATGAGACAAGGACAAGGCCAGAAGGAAGGAACGTCTAGAGGGAAAGCTAATGTTCTCATAGCTGGTGGGCAGGATAGGTGTAGGAAAGTTTCTATCGAAGGATTGATTTCTATTTCTGACCATCCTATTAGGATTCTTTTTCTGGCACTTCGCTTTCTTTTATATCTGATCCTTTAATTGAGTCTCTGCATCTAGATACTAGTATGGTTTTGGATCCCATTATTATCTCAAACCCCATGGGAGGTACGACTCATTTATCGAGGTTTGTCGGGTTTTGAGAATCTCTATGTTAGGCGTCGAGTTTGGTTGTGACGCATGTGTTCTTGATCTCAGGAGATACGGTTTGATTCTAGGGATGTATTGGTTAACCACATATATGGAGCCATTCTAGATTGTGATAGGAGGGTCATTAGACTTCTGGCTTGCCATAGAAAGACTCTCAAAATTTCTTATGACCCCAAAAGTGTCTATCATGCTTAGTCTTCGAGAACCTCTTAATATATCTATCGATGATTTGCAATCTGTACCAATAGTTGTGAGGATCCTGATGTTTTTGATGAGGTTCGGGGTCTACCCTCGACGCACTAGATTGGTTTCCACGTATACTAGGTGGACAATGCAAAGCCAGTTGCATTGCCTATGCGACACATGACTCCTAAAAGAAAAGAGGAAACTTTGTAAGCAAGTAGGGGAGTTATTTGAGAAGAGGTTTGATAGGTAAATTATATTGGAATGGGGAACCTATTGAAAATAGTCCTTGAGGAAGCCCATCATTCTAAGATGACTATTCATTCAAGAGGCGATAAAGTGTATAGAGTTCGAGGTAGTGGAGCCAAACTTGCGAGAGGAAGTGAAAGTAGAGAAGGAAGCAATGATTGGACGAGTTCCGACTTGCATACTTGGATCGGAGGTTAAGAAATTGTGCAGCAAAGAAGTGAAGCTAGTAAGAGTTAAATGGGGAAAGGGCCGCGAGAACGCTACTTGGGAGGCTGAAGACAAGATTCGCACTTCATATCCTTTCCTTTTCGAGAATATGTCCTTAACTTTTTTTTCCAAGTTTCGAATTAATACTTGTATCTATCGTTTGAATATCTCCTATCGATCGAGTCTTTAGGTAGAAAACTAATGATTGTAAACATGTGTTCGAGACATGTTATGTTTGATGGATGCAAGTGGTTGGTAGTGATTGCTTGTGGATGCATATACATACATAATAGGAACTAGGTTGGCTCAATCACTTACATATTGCAAATTGATGTGTGTAAATTTTAAATTTTTATGAATGAAAATAGGTGTATCGTTACATTGATGTTCCATTTGGATGGATGATTGTGCACACATATAGAACTTACATGGATTAGGATGATTTGCGTACATTTTGGTTGCATGGTACAAACATACATTGCATTAAGGAGGTTAACTGAATTAGTAGACTGTCAGATCTTTCACATTAGTTTACGGACATATACACACACTATTGCATATATTCATACAAGAATTAGAAATTCCTTAAGGACAATGCTTGCCCGTGATTGCTAAATGAATGAACGATTGTTGGATGTTAGGATCTACGTTATTCTTAACTTAGAGATTTCGGGAATGAAATCCTTTGAGTAGGGGAGAAGTTAACACCTCGAAATTTTAACGACACCAAAGATGATGAATTAAAGAATAATTAGTGTGAAATACACTGTTAACAATAAATTAAGGAAAAATTTAATTTAATAATCAAAATTAAGTGAAACGGAGAGCGCTATAGCGTCCGTCTCGAAATTCTGGTTAAGATAAACACCTGATTTGCGTAAAACGGACTTCGTATGAAGAAGTTATTAAGGTTTGAAGTTTGTATATGCACAGGGAGAATATATATATATATATACACACGCACACACACACATATATATATGTAATAGGTTCAGAAATTCAAAAATGGGTCCAAAAATTCGAAATTCGGTTCAAAATTCGAAATTTGGGGTGACGGCAGATTTCCCGCCCAGGTGGGTCTACCAACTCAAAGGGGGGTCGACCTACTCAAAGGGGGGTCGACTCACTCAAAGGGTGGTCGACCCACCCATGAACAGATCTAGGCGAAATACTTCATTTTGTATCTGACACCTTTCTGAGCAAGATTCATTGATCCTAAGCCGATATAAAGGACCTTAAACCTAGGTTTTATTCACCTGAAATGGCGGCGACGGCGGAGCTCTACTGCAACATAGATTGAATGGCCTAGTCTTCTCCAAATCAAATTTAGCAAACATTATACAAATTCAACGTGTTATTCGCAGTAATTTGGATCCATTTCCTTAGATCTATTCACTGTGAGTTCATGTTATTTTTAGATCTGAATATTTAAATAGTAATCACGATATGTATATAAAAATTGGATCTTGAATCGGTGCCTAATCAGTTACATTATGACATATTCCTCTGATCTGTTCTTATATGTTTATATCGTCACCAAGTCTAATCTTGTCATGATATGCCCATTCAGCTTTTATTCCAATTTCTACCATTATGTTATTAATTCGTTATTTTGCCTACTCTGATTCTATTCTCTCTCTCTCTCTCTCTTTTCGCTTTTTATTTTTTTATAGCAGGCTACCTTTGAGCCTAGGCCTAACGCTGAAAAATGTGCACTGAAAAATGTGAAAGTGCGAAATTGGGAACGATTGGGAAAGACATAACTTTGGGGCAAAATTGCTATTGGAAAATATGAATATAATTTGGGCATAAATTGGGACATGTGTAAATACTAATTTGGGGCATAAATTGGAACATATGTGAATATGAATTTCAGGCATACATTGGAAAAATATGTGAATGTGGATTTGTGTATAACTTTCATTGAAAGGGGTGAATATGGACTTGGGACATAAATCTGAAAATATGTGGGTTCGGGTTTATGCAATATGTATATATATATATATATATATATATGTGTGTGTGTGTGTGTATCTTGATTTATGACAGGAAAAAAGAGAGAGCATATGGTGCATAATTAAAAGATGAATTGAAAAGGGGCATAAAAGTTTATAATTCGAATAATGAATTGGGCACATAATTAAATATGGAAAAAGGGGTATAAAGACCTATAAGGGCATAGGTAAAATTGTATAATAATGAAATGCCTAGGATTATAGAATTTAGAAACTGTAATTACACTTACGACACGAGGTTAGATTGCACTTGCGGTGGCAGTCTGCCCGGACCCGACCGGCATATCCAGTGACCGCAGGTGTTGAATCTAATGTGAGAGGTCTAAGTGTACAAATATGAGACGTGCTCATACATGAGGTTAAGTCTAATTTGTGGAGTAAGTCTACCCGGACCCGATCGGCATTACCAGCATCCACAAATGGCAGGCTTAATGTGGGAGGTCTAGCATACTGTAACCATAAATGAAAATACAGTAATAAATCTTGAATACTTAACATAGTTGAATCCATAGGGATTATATGAATATAAACTAAAGTTGGGGTTAAGTAAAAATTGAGTGAATAGTGGGTGGCTAATATTTACATATCGATCCATAAACTTAACCCGATAAGGTTATGTAATTAAAGACACCTAGTGGTATACATAACCAGTAGAAATAATAAAGTTATGTTATTAAAAGACACCGTTTAAGGTAAGCATAACTTGTATGGAAATGAGACAACTTGTGTAATAAGATAAGAGGTACTTAATTATAAATTAAATAATCTAGAAGTCTGGAACCCGCTGATGTGAATAACAAGTTTAGACTTGTCCTAAGGACAAGAGGAAATTATAACATAGGTTATGATTAATGGGTTGAGAAACTTGTTAATGGGCCTTAGTTCGTAGAATTAAGTTAACAAGTAAACAACAATAATTTGTATTGACAATGTAAAATGGAATTATGAGTAAATGAGAAAGAACAGGGAAAACTTATAAGATAAGTTATATTTAATCATGAATAATGACTGACATGTTAAAAAGGAAACATGTAAAATGAGGTGTACTTAATTACACATTAAGTAAGAACATGTTATTGTAACTATGGATTTGGACGATAAAAATATAAAAGGATTGTGGGTTATAGCCCTTGGGCCATAATCTAGAGGATAACATGAGGGTTAAGTTATATAACCAAAATTAATAAGTAAGAGGAACTTGGTAACTTGATTAGGAATTCAATTTGAATGGGGATAACCAAGTTAAAAGGAAAGATGAGGAGGAAAAGCAAGTGCGTAATAGAATGATTAGACATAGGGTCTAATAACATATTAAAGTGAGGCGCTTGGACCAGTCCGCACGTTTGAGGGTAAATAACCCAACGAGGTATATCATCGAGGTGTTACAAGGTACGAGGGGAGCGCACATTCATCTGATTGTTTTGACGGCTCCAAAGGACTAAAAGGGGAAGCACGCGGCTTCCTGAGGTACATAAGGTGCTCCTATCAGTCCTTTGTGTGGTGACAGATGTCTTAGGCTGTGCTTGCAGAGGTTGGGTCTGCGCGTAACTACTAGGTGGGTGGGCCTTGACTACAGATGTTGCTATGCAGTCAGAATGTTGTGATGAGGTAACACCGGGGTGGTTTGGTGTTTGCCTCACGAGGAGGCAGAGGGCCACGACCAACAAGGATAGTAGACCATCGGATACGCGTCATCAGCAACCAGCTGAATGCGAAAATACTAGATCTGAACATAAGATATCATTTCACATTTCACTATCAAGGTACGGGGTTGAGGGGAGACGCCGCATGGATGTTTAAATTGGTTGTTATTAGGGATGGTCGCTTAGCTCTTGTAGTCTTTACTAGTTGAGGGAGGGGCCGAGGTGGGGCCATAGCCACCATGGAAAACAGACCCTTGGAATATCTGTACTTGGAAGCTCTTAACGGCGGGCCTATAGAAGTATGGAAAAGCTCCCGACCGAGTTCCGTGTTTCTTGGTTAGCCCTGCCATGGAGCTCGTTGCAAATTAGAGGACATGCGATTGAGGCATCGAGCTACAATTAAAGTACATAGGTGGGACAGTCTAGATACATGCATATCTGCTCTGAGTGGTGCATCTTAGGATAAAGGGCATTATTCCGATAAGGATTCTGATTCAATCGATGGCGGCAGTCTGTATGCTTACGTAGCATAGTAATGACAGATATATGCAGAACGTAACACTATTTTATAGAGATCCGTACGTCACTCTAGCGTAGTACGAGGGACTGCAGTAGAGACCGTGCGAGTGGGACACCATAGAGTGTATCTCGATATTGAGAGGTAGCTACATACATATTATATTAGGTAAATCCGTTGGAAAGTGAATGGGTACGATGCGCGGATAAGTCTTGAGTTCTATTAACCTAAGAAACCTAATAATCAAGAAAAATGTAATGGAACAGTATTGGTAGGGATCATTCTATTTCTGATATACTAGTATTGGTGCAGTGCGGAGAAATGTGTTTAAGAAGAGCAATATATCCTATTCATCTTATCTTGCTCAGTTCACACTTTTTATTGTTATTGTTATCTTGTTCTTCCAGTTTTATATACCTGCCACGATACTTTTATTTATATTTAAAAGTTACTTGACTCGCCAGAATTTATGTCTGACCCTTTTTGTTTCCACTTCTCTCTCTTCCATTCCCCCCCCCCAAGGTTCTCATAGTGGAAGTGCTTAGAGTTGATTTGGATTCTTTCAGCTTAGCTCAGATATTGGATATTGATGTCCGCTTTGACTTTTGGTCAACTTTCTTATGATTTCACATGGGAAATATGTTTTTATGCTTTTGTAGTTTGATAATTTTGGCAACACAGAATATTTATGTAATAGGTTACTTCAAACTTATAATGTAAACTCAGTATTTTGTACCACGATATTTTGATTTAAATAAAGTTTTTAATTCCATTGCTATTTTACATGTCTGTCTTGTGATATTATGTTCTTATTTACCAATAACGCTTCACGGAACTTAGTGCATTCTTTATGGAGTGACATTAACGGACGTGGGGTGTCACATTAGTGGTGCAAGTGTTTGTTAGTGGTTGCTCGTGGATGCATATACACACACTAGGCACTAGATCGGCTCAATCACTTACATATTGCATATGGATGTGTGTGCATTTTAATTTTTTATTGATGGGAATTACCATATCATCATATGGATGTTGCATTTGGAAGGATGATTGTGCTTACATATAGAATTTACATGATATACTAGGACTATTTGTATACATGTTGGATTCATGGCACTAACGTACATTGCATTAAGGAGGTCGAATGAATTAGTAGATCGCCTAATTTTTTTGCATTAGTATAGGGAAATATACACACACCTTTGCATATGTTCAAGTAAGCATTAGAAACCTCGTAAGGACAATGGATGCCCGTGATTGATGAATAAGTAGATGACTGATGGATCAAAGGATATACATTCTTCTTAACTTGAAGATTTCAAGGATGAAATCCTTTAAATAGGGGAGAATGTAACACCCCGTAATTTCAAAGAACACTATAATGGTAACTAAAGAATATTTAATTGAATATGGGAAGTTAAGTAAAGTGAACTGCACCACTTCATTCTTCTGGGAATTTTTCTTAAGATAGACTTTGAGTTTGCGTAAAACGAACATCGTATGAAGAAGTTATTAAGCGTAGAAGTTTGTATACATACAAGAGAAATATATATAAACAAATCAATTCCAAAAATTCAAAACAGTTCAAAAATCAAAGCGAGAAGTTGACGCGGGAGTGTGACCTGTTGGAGTCGACCCCCCAATGGGGTCGACCCATGGGTCGACTCACTCAAGGTGGTATCGACCCCGGGGTCGACCTACCCTATATCCATCCAGGTTCATTTCTGAACCTGGACTTGTTTCTGAATGAGATTCGTTGGCTCTAGGCTATATATAGGACCTCACTTTTATTTATTTTTTGCACATAAAAAACAATGGAGAATGAGATGCTTCCCCTGCTTGGATTGAGTTAGCCTATTTTCTTTAACAACGGCCTATTCGCATATAAGAATTTCTTCTGCAACATCTGCTTGTTATTCTCTTTCTTTAGATCCAGTCTTTGTGAGTTCGTGTCATTTTTAGATATAAACATTTAACAAGTAATCCTGACATGTTTATAAATTTAGATCTAAATCTATGCCTTTAAAGAATCCAATCCATACCTAAACAAATCCGCCATTACATGTACACCTGATGTGCTATTCAATTCTTATATGCCTATTTCTGATATGTCTATTTCTGTTATCATATGCTTATTCTGTTATTATTCCTATATCTGTTCTCTTCTCTCCTTCTTTCCCTTTTTATTTTTATAGCCTAGGCTACCTTCGAGCCTAGGCCTATAGCTGAAATATGCAAACGAACGAAGTTGGGAATGGTAAATTGGGGCATGACATATGTTATGAATTATGACAGGGATTTAGGGCATAACCTATGTTGTGATCTAAAGAGTAAAATTTAGGGCATATCTTATGTTGTGACTTATGACGTAAGGGTTAGGAACATGTGATTCTATAGGATTAATAATTAGATTTAGCGAAACATGTAATGAAACTGTAATGCTTAACCTGTTTAAATCTGTGTTGGTTATATGAACCTGATAAATTGTGTGGGGTTAGGTAAACCTGTTTGAATTAGTGGGGGTTAATTAAATATATTAAATTTGTGGGGGTTATATGAACCCAATAAACTTAACGTGTTTTATATGTTAAGGTTATGCGGGCTTGTTAATCTGTTAGGCATAACCTGTCAAAAATCATAGTAGTTGGGGATATAAGCCTAGGGGCTGTCTTGTATCATCTGTGGTGTAGGACCCGTATCAGTTAGTAACCCGTTGTGGTATCAAAAGGGAACTCGAACAAGGTAGGGGTCAGGGCACGCTTGCTGAGTTGATTATAAGAGGTGCATATGTGTGGAGGTTTTATGATAGCGCGTTCCACCGGAGTCATGTGCGTGTATTGGTCCGGCTTGCTTGGGAAAATAAGCTGCTATAACACCCGTAAATAGGTCAGTGTCCTTTTAGGGTTTTCAGCTTTAGGGAGTGATACAGCCTATCATGGGGCAGACACAGGGTATTTACGAGATTGGGTGCCATTCGATTGGGGTAGTAATTAAGGTACATCTAGTCTTTCCTATTTAGGAGCCCGTAGTTTAAGATTTGGGTAACCCCTGTTATTTATATTGGGGTACGTGTTATTACTGTTTGGGGTAAAACCCGTTACTAGATGTTAGCCTACTTTGTAAACTAGGCTATACAAAGTCAAGAAGTTAGAAGATCAAGTAGACAAAAGACACTCTGTTATGCATCCGGTTCGGATCGGAATTACAGGAGTAGGAACAAAAACAAGACATAGGAGGAAGGAAAGTATTCGGATCAGATCGGAAGTAGTAGGGTCGATCTGAACCCTATCTGCTAGCCCATCCGATCTGAATCAAGTGCACCCTGCTACGTTGCTCCACGATCTCCTGGATATTCGGGACAGTTACACCCACTTTCTACCCACGATGGACACTAACTCGATGTGTTGTCCTCGTCTGAATTCACCCGATCCCGAAAGTCACAGAACGAGGGCCACGTGTACCCGATCCAATCCGGATCCAAGAGGAATTTTCACCTATAAATATCCCGTCATGAGGCATTTGGAAGGATCTTTTGGCACTTTGAGAGTTTGAGAATTCTTGAGAACCGAATTCCAGCACTACTAATCAATTCAAATCATCATCTAGAGCGTATTTCAAACATTACTGTGTGAATTTATATGTAAAATGAGTGAGACTGAGTGAAGATCTTGTTGTATTTTCATTTACATCATCAAACAAAGTGATATAAAGTGGACGTAGGCTCTTTAACGCCTAACCACTATAAATCTCGTGTCTTTTTCTTTTTTTTGATTTCATTTTATCAGAATCTCAGTCAATTTGGGTGTTAGAACCACTTTTTGGTCTAACATTTTGGTGCTTTCACTGAGAATCATTTGAATTATCTGTTTTTCGGGATTATCGTTCTACTTTTTGGATCGTTGAGTTAAAAGAAGTTAATCCCCAATTTTCGATGCTTTTAAGTATTTATTGGTTGATTGTTGAAGAATTATGGCCAAAGGAAAAGGCAAGGAAGTTCAAACCAGTTGAGGGAACGAAGTTTGTGAAGATCAGCAAAACGCGGTCGTGACGAGGTCTCGTGGGCAAAGCTCGGGAGCGGATCGGACTAGCTCAGGAAATCCGAATCGGTCGCAGAGGGAAAGCTCCGATCCGACCCGAGTAGAAGATGTTGAAGAGGTGCGCTCCCCCAACCTGAACCGATCCGGCCAGGTCACTTTGCTCCAATCCGACCCAACTTTAGGTGATGTTGGAACCTCTACTCGAGCCCCTCCAAATGCTCCGACTCCAGCCACCAGGACCAATGACCAGATCAATCCGTCTACGCCTGTCACCCAAGGAGATTTTTCGCGCCTTCTCGACATGCTTGAGAGCACCAGGGAGGCTATGAGAATCCACGAGCGCACAAACCTTATGATGCAAGAGAATATGAGAATCATGAGTAGGGAAATTGGCGAGCTTCGCAGGCAGAGGACCCCTTCCCCAGTTCATCACACTGCAATGGATCAGCCTTCTTCTTCTGAGGAAGAATGACCTCGTGAAAGAAGGCCACTTGAACGACTTCAGAATTTGGAACAAATGACTTTCTGATCTCTGGGATCCCGCGAAGGCGCTGCTTGTGTGTTAGGACCCGATGACCCGAGCTTGAGAGAGCCTATGCTGTTACCAATGCGAGGATCTCATGTTCTGCCTAGAGATCCTAACCTTACCAACCCCACTCAGGGACAAATGCTTCAACCCCTTCCTCATGAGATCGACCGGGACTGTAGGGAGCAAAGCAGAGCAGAAGCCGATAGAAGAAGGAGGGTGTCCCCTGATCAGGAGCCCAGAGGAAACCCGAACATCAGGGCCAGGGAGCCTGAACGGCCCTTGACCACTGCTGATGTATGGGCCATGGCGCGCCAGATCATGTCTGAGAGTCGAAATTACACCAATGAAGATTATGGTATTGAGCGAAGCCATACTCCCTTTACTGATGACATTCTTGACTTTCAGTTCCCCCGACGATTTAATTTGCCATAGATGGACAGATATAACGGGAAAACTGACCCGGGACAACATCTGATGCGATATGCATGGTTTATGAATGTTGCAGCTGCTCCTGATGCTGTGAAGTATAAGGCTTTCTCGATTTACTTAGAAGACGTAGCATTACTATGGTTTACCCGACTCCCTCCTTGATCGATATCGAATTTCAAAGAATTAAGTGAACGTTTTATGAATCAATTCCGACTTCACGCCCGAAAGTCTAAGACTGTTATCGAATTATCGAGAATTAAGCAAGCGCCGGGTGAGTTCTTGAAGTCGTATCTAGACCGTTTCAATTTAGCTGTAACAGAAGTCAGCGACCCTCATGAGCCTACCATCTTGATGGCCTTAATGGAGGGAGCTGATCCTGATTCAGAGTTTGGAGATTATCTTTCTGGGAAGCCGCCTCCCACAAGAGAGTTGTTTTTGGAGAAGGCCAATATTCAGTTAAGACGGGAGGAAGCAAGGGCAAACAGAAAGAGGAAGTCCGGAGCGGCCTCAAAAGAAGCTGTTCAGAGTAATGTTGCTGTAAAGCAGTCTGGAGAAACTCTGGGAAAGTCGAAGTGAATGTTGGAAACAAGAGTGGAAACAATAATAATGGAAACGGGGGCAACAACAACCGTAATGGAAATGGTAATAGGAGAAACAGGAACCGAGGAAGTAATTCTGACAAAAGAACCCGGTTCCAGACTTCTGAAAATTATTCACCGTCGAATGATACATTAGAGAACATTTATTTGGACACGTATAATGTTTTGCAATACAAAAAACCACCGCCACGAGATTCGATAGATAAAGAAATTACTACCGGAAAATTTTGTTTATTTCACGGAACCCACGGACCTTCAACGAACGAATGACGACACTTGAGAGATGTGGTTGAGAAGTTGTTGCGTGAAGGGAAGTTGGATGAGTATAAGGCTGTCCCAAGGGACATGGGGCAAGGAGGACAGGCCCCAAACCAGAATCAGTCTGCTCCCAAGCCTACAGCGCAACAAAAGGGCAAAGGGATTGTCATTAACACCATTGTAGGTGCACCCTATCCAGCTATCCACAGTTTCAGAGCAATGAACCAGTACTTTAATGCAGTTAAGCACATAGATGTGGACGAGTGTAATGATTTGGAAGATATCACCCCTGTGAAACAACAGAGGACAATGTTCGATGATGTGGTGTTCCGTAGCAGAGACGATATTGAAATCCAATCACCTACCGAAGATCCGTTGGCTATTACCAGTACTATTGGGCCGACACTGGTTCATAAGGTACTAGTAGACAATGGAAGCTCTGTCAACATTCTATTTAAGAACTCATTTGATCAGATGAGACTCGAGCCTGGAGATTTGAAGCCCTATGAAGGTTGGATCCGTGGCTTCAATGGGGCATCAACAACTCCAATGGGGTATATAGAATTACCCGTAACATTGGGACAAGGGGATCGTCGAAGAGTACGAATGCTTCAGTTCGTAGTGCTAGATATCGATTCGCCCTACAACACATTTTTAGGAAGGCCTGCCCTTGCAGAGTTCAGGGCTTATATCGCACCATGGTGCTTATTGCTAAAGTTCCCAACTGAAGCCGGAACAGGAGTAATGATGGGAGACCAAGTCTCCGGGCGAGCTTGCTATATTGCTGAATTAAAGATGCTGATGAAGGGACTCAACATCGATACTAAAAGTACTTCACCTCCTCCAAAGGAGGGTTCGGCGTAACAATTAGAGGGATCAGCCCCGAAGGAGTTGCCCAAGGGAATGCCTGAGGACCTAGATCCGAGAGAAGATGAGGAGCCTGAGGATAGAAAGGAAACTCCTAACGAAACGACAGTGGATATATCCATTGATGAAGATGATCCAACAAAAGTTTTGAAGATTGGATCCCAGTTGGATCCGCACCGAGCCAAAGAACTGGCTAACTTTTTGAAGGAAAACATGGATGTGTTTGCCTGGACCTATGCTGACATGTGTGGGATATCACCATCCATCATGAGTCATTCGTTGAGTATAAACCCAAAACACCCGCCTGTAAAGCAAAAGAGACGTATGTTGGGCCCAGAGAGGTCGGCAGCTCTGAAAGAAGAAGTGGAGAAGCTGAAAGAGAACGGATTTATTAGAGATTCGAGATATCCCGACTGGATATCGAATCCTGTTTTGGTAAAGAAGTCAAACGGAAAGTGGCGGACGTGTATTGATTTTTCAGACTTGAACAAAGCCTGCCTGAAAGATAGCTTCCCACTCCCCAGAATAGACCAGCTTGTGGATTCGACGGTGGGACATGAACTTCTTTCTTTTATGGATGCATATTCCGGATACAACCAGATTCCCATGCATGTGCCCGATCAAGAGCACACGAGCTTTATTACAAATTTGGGGTTGTACTACTACGTGGTCATGCCTTTCGGATTGAGAAATGCTGGAGCTACCTACCAACGCTTGGTGAACATGATATTTTATAACCAAATAGGGAAAACCATGGAGGTTTATGTGGATGATATGCTTGTCAAATCGAGGCAGTCCTCTAGCCATACGCAAGACTTGGCAGAGATGTTCGGTATCCTGCGAAAGTATCGAATGAAGCTAAATCCTTTGAAGTGCTCATTTGGAGTGGCATCTGGAAAGTTTCTGGGTTTCATCGTGAGCTCTCGGGGAATTGAAATTAATCCCAGTCAAATAGCAGCGATAAGGAACATTGAGGAACAACGAAGAATCAAAGACGTCCAAAGTCTTGCAGGGAAGGTGGCTGCGTTGAGTAGATTTATCTCTAAAGCAACAGACAAATGTGTTTCGTTTTTTGACTTGATAAAAAGGGGAAAGAAAAATTTTGAATGGACTCCGGACTATGTTGAGGCCTTTCGAAATCTATTGGATCTACTAGCGAGACCACCGATTTTGTCAAAGTCGGTGGATCATGAAGAGCTATTGGTTTATCTAGCAGTATCGGCTCACGCCGTTAGCACTGCCTTGGTCCGGGAAGAAGACAAGGTGCAAAGGCCGGTATATTACATAAGTAAGAAATTGGCGGCTGCAAAACGTAACTACCCAAGGATTGAGAAGCTTTCTTACAGCCTTCTGATCGCCTCCCGAAAACTTTGCCATTATTTTCAAGCTCACCCAATAATCATATATACTGATCAGCCTCTGAGACAGGTGTTGTAAAGACCCGAAGCATCATGACGGTTGATCAAGTGGAATATTGAATTAAGTCAGTTTTATTTAAACTTTCAGCCGCGGAGATCGATCAGGGGGCAAGCTTTGGATGACTTTATAGCAGAGTTCACAATTCCGGAGGAAGAGACGATTGATGATAAGGTGGTCAAATCAGAGGAAGAATTAAAATTAGATCCATGGAAGTTATACACAGACGGAGCCAAGAACGACCGAAGGTCCGGAGCTGGAGTCGTCTTAGTTACTCCTGAAGGACGATGGTTATATTATGCTCTACGACTAGAATTTTCAGTGACCAATAATGACTCTGAATATGAAGCCCTGATTGTCGGGCTGAAACTTGCTAAGGAATTCGGAATAAAGGCATTAGATATATTCTGCGATTCCAAAATAGTCATCTTCCAAGTGCGAAAGGAGTTTGTGGCTCGGGGACCTCGACTTATTACCTATCTCGGAAAAGTGAAGGAGCTGTTGAGCAACTTGGAACGATATAACATAACGCATATCCCAAGAGCTGAAAACCAGAAGGCAGACCGGCTAGCGAAGCTGGCAAGTTCCGACAATCCGGAAGAAACCGAAATGGTTCCAATTGAGATGTTGGGATTGCCAAGCTTTGAGTTAGTGGAAATTGAATTAGCTTTCGAAGCGGAGCCGGAGAGGGAGTCGTGGATGACCCCAATCAAGAATTTCCTTAGAAATGGAGTACTCTCGCCAAAGAAGAGTGAGAGGAGAGCCATAGTTCGCAAAGCTACCAGATACGTCCTTCAAGATAATACCCTTTAACGGCAAGGATTTTCTATGCCCCTGTTACGGTGTATAGCGCACGACGACATCAAGCGTGTACTAAAGGAAGTACACGAAGGTGATATGGGGGGTCAGACTTTAGCAAAAAAGGTATTGCGATATGGGTATTTCTGGCCCACTATTAATAAAGATGAAGCTGATTACTCACGACGCTGCGACAAATGCTAGAGGTTCGCCAAGATCCCCAGAGCACCACCGACCCAGCTCAAGTCGATGGTGAGTCTGTGGCCGTTTTCCATGTGGGGAATTGACATCATCGAAGTTCTACCGATTGCCAAAGGAGGAGCGAAGTATGAATAGTCGCCGTGACTATTTTACGAAATGGGTGGAAGTTGAGCCCTTAACCAAAATCACAGCGAGAAAGGTGATAAGTTTCGTGCTTAGAAATATCATATGCCGATTTGGGATTCTAAGGACCATTATAACTGATAATGGAACCCAGTTCGATGGTGCCGAATTCAGAAATTTCTGCTACAAGATTGACAAGCGGTACACTGCAGTTGCCCATCCACAGTCGAATGGGAAGGTAGAAGCAATAAATAAAGTCATAAAATCCATCCTCAAGAAGCGGTTGGAACGTGCAAAAGCAAAATGGGTGGACGAATTGCCCTTGGCTTTGTGGGCATATTGGACAACGTTTAAGACAGCTACCGGCCATACTCCTTTCTCTCTCTCATTTGGTTCAGAAGCGGTAATCCCGGTAGAGCTTGAAGTTCCCTCTCATATGGTGACATATTATGACCCGATGACGAATCGGGCACTCCTCCTCGAGTCCCTTGATGAAGTCGAAGAGAAAAGAGACGAGGCAGACTTGCGTGCATCAAGACATCGACGTCAGATGGCACGCTATTATGACAAGAAAGTTCGCTTTAGAACCTTTGAGCCAGGGGATTTGGTGCTAAAGCGAGTTTTTCCATCCCTTCCTCATCTCGATCCAAAGTGGGAAGGATCATTCGCCGTCCAACGGAAACTTGAGACTGGAGCCTTCAAGTTAATGACTGTAGATGGTGAAGAAGTGCCTAGGGCTTGGAATGCCCAACACTTGATGCGATATTTGAATTAAGGATATTGTATTTTATTTTGGTTTTTTTTATGAACCCTGTAAAAAGGCACGACTTTCCTTAAAAAATCCTGTTGATGCGAACAAAGGATTATAAAGTGGATGTAGGCTACGACTTAGCCGAACCACTACAAAAATATCGTGTGCCATTTACTTTCCTGCATTATTTATATCTTCAACTATTATTCTATTATGACTGTGGAATACGAAATGTTAAATTAAAATTTGGAAAGTTGAAGATGGCTTATATGCAAGAACAAACACAACGACTGTTTGTATGACAAGACATAGAAGAATGGGAAGACGACATTCTTATCTCTAACTCTCAAGAATCGACAGAGTGTATAAAGGACGGGAAGACGACGTCCTCTGAGGCGTGAAGGTGCACCCGGTTGAGAGACCGCCTCAGCGAAAACTCTAACCTGGATATGAGACAGGAGAGTATAAATATGCCAGAAAGAACCGGCATCAATGACGAAAGGAATATGACCCCATCGGAGAATCGGGGACGTTTGGACTCTTTAATTTAATCTTGAGTAGTTCTTCCTCGGTCATTCAAGATTGACTGGGGGAATGTATGCATCTACATGTTTTCTCCAGCAATGACTTCATTATATGACTTTAATTTGACATACTTGTGTATTTTCATTTAAGTACTAAACTAACAATTATCAGACATTGCAGAAAATAAACTATTTTTATTCACAAACATGTGAGTTTGTACAAGGAAAACAAGCAAAAAAGAAGATGCGAGGGCCGCGCTCGCTGCAACAATTGCGGTCCAATCAAAAAGCCATAAACAAAACACTTCATCACTTAGACTTTGGAGTGGACTTGGATTTTTTAGCAGCCTTCTGAGCATCCTTCGCCTCCCTTTTGGTATCGGCTAGAACGCGCTTTGGTTTTTTCCTCCCTGTGACCGAAGTGCTGGAATCGGTTCATTTTTTCCTAGGAGTTGGAACACTGGAATCAAGAGAAGACTTTTTAGCAAGCTCTTCTTTAATAGACCTAGTCGAAAGCTTAACAACTAGCCTTAATGCAGCATCCACCACTGCAAGAGGCTTAAGGCTTTCGGGGTCCAGGTCTTCAACTTTAAGCTGCATACGTTTGTCTTGCTCAGCTTTTAGTGCAGCCAAAGTGATGTCATCAACGCTTTTTGACTCCCCAACTATGGCCACCTCAAGGTCTTCCTCATGTCCTTTGTTGCCGCCATCATCTTTCAAGGCGTCTATCATCTCATCATCGTGAGGAGCATCAGCCTTAGACGGTTCAGTTCCTTCTCCTGAATCAATAGTGGCAGCCTTGTCCTTTCCCCCTTTAGCCTTCTCTGTGGGTTTTGCTCCAGCGGTGGTTCCCTGAGTCCCACCAATCTTCTTGGTCGGTTCAACACCTACAGAATGAGAAGTAACAGTTATCAACTCAGGAGAAAATAAAGGATCCTCCATCGATTGTCCGATTATGTGATGAAAAGTGAAGACGGCCTTGATGAATTGAGGCGAGAATGTAGAAATACCTTCCGATGATTTCTCAGCTGGAGTAACTGCCGTCTCTGACGTCGTCTCGGGTATGGGGGATAAAAGAGATGCCCGAGGAATCCCCGGGTTTTCGGGGTCATATCCCTCTACTTCAGAAGTTCCAGCGGTAGTAGAAGAGGAACCAGCCTCAGAGACATTCTTTTGCTTGGCCATCCGCTTCTCCTCCTCCATAACAACAGCGATGAGGCGACGCCCCTCGGCCAGGCGTGCTGGCTCATCGTCTCTTAGATATTTTTCCATAAGCTTGTCTTCGTCGATGGAATCTACCTTGAGCTCCTCTTTCTCCCATTCAACAATTTGACTCTATACGTGAACCAAGGTAGTCGGATAATCTTCAATCCAAGAGATGTTTCGGCGGCGGATTATATGCACAAAGAATTCGATCATTAATTCGCCGAAACCATGCACTTCCTCCTCAGCCTCTGACAGCTGCTTGCAGGTCTCTTCGACGGATTTGATAACATTTTCAACATTACCATCTGCTAGGGCAGCCCTATTCTCAGCCTCCACCAACTTGGAAGCCAAGTCTGCGTTTCTCTTCTCCAATTCAGCATTCTTTCTCGCTAACTCAGCTTTCTCTTGCTCCAGAGCGGTGTAGGCAAGTTGCATTTTAGCATTATCCGACTTTGCATCTTCTGCTGGCTTTTTCAACTCCGAGCGCTCTTGATTGTGAGACTCGAGCAAGTCATGATAACGTTTTTGTAGCTCTTCAAATTGTTGCTTGAAGTTAGTAGCATCCCGCTGAGCAACGGCAAGTTGGGCCTGTGTGTCCTCAAGATCTTTCCCTAAATTTTTCAAGGTTTTAGCATCAGCTGCTTCAGTATTTTTCATCGACTCAGTATCCGTAATCAGAGTTCGGATAATTCTGGAGAGGTCACGTGAATACTTGAACATCTCCGAATATTGTTTCTCAACTGCTTCAATTTTCGCCTTGGCCTCGTCCGCCGACCTTGAGAAAATAGGCTCGAGAGCGGGTAAGAAAGTCAGGTTTTCAAAGTAGTGCTCGGGGAATTCTTTCTCCAAATATGACCGCTTGACTTTAGCTTCAGCATCCAATGGTGGAGGTGTGCGACATGTTAGCTCAGTATTCGTAGGATGAGCTGGCACGACGGTCGTATCACCCTTCCTAGGCTGCTTATCGGAAACCTTATGTTTGCCTCACGAGTCGGTATCTTTTGGCGGGCTCCTTTCCCTACTGCGTTTTTCTTGAGAAGAGGTTTGATCTTTTGACTGCGACATGTCTTCTCCTCGACGGCCTTGGTAGCCTCTGTATTGTTCTGAATCCGACCGGGCGGGGGAGCGAGAACGTGAGGTCCGCGACTGATAAGAGTCATGAGGCCTTCTATCTTCCCTTCCCCGGCCTTTGCGACAATCACGCTCAGCGTCAGAAGGGGGTCCAGTCATGCTGCGACGAAGTTTCCTGTTATCATAATGGGAGCGAGACATTGTACCTGCGCAACAATGCAAATGGAATTCAAAATCAGTGTTCTCACAAAAGGTAAGTGCTGTGAAATGTGATGCTATTGTGCTAAGTGCATCCTAAGTGGTGTTTTCCCCCCGACAAACCCGAATCCGAAGCCAGACTAGTGCGAGTAGGCTCTTTGGCCTTAGCGGGAGTGGTCTCTTCTGAAGAAGTGAAAACTAAAAGATCTGTACCAAAATCCTCTGAAGTGTAGATAGTTTCAGGTAAGGGGAGATCTCCTAAACCCTGAAATGTAGGATCATCGGTACTAGGGGCATCTCCCTAGGAAGCATCTATTTGCGGTTCTTTGGAAGACGTTGACTTCTCCGGAGAGATAGCATCCTCGGGGACAATGTACCCGTCTCGGTGCTTTTCGTCCATGTTGGCCAGCTCATCGTCTTGAGTCGAAGATGGAGAAGGTGAAGCTTAAAGTGGCATTGCAGGAGTTTTCGAGCTTTCGCCCGTTTCTGGGATTACGTCCACTGGGGGGATGTATACATATGGACCCAACCCATGACCTATTCTACGGGTAATGGACAACAACCCATGAAGATGAAGATATTCATCCTTCAGGACTTCATCGATGATTAGAAATTTTTGGTCGCCATTGAGGAGCCGGTGCATTCGGTTAAAGAACACTTGATCCGATATTTGTTTTGGATTATCAATTGTAAACAAAGAGAAAACGGATTAATGTGGTGGCATGGACATTCAGAGTTGAGATTTAGAAAACCAATGCTTTACTTGATTTTGTCCATCTTTTGGCACATCCCAGCTGTTGTTTTACATAAAACCATTCCAGTTTGGAATCGCCGGCCTTGCTGTTAAACAGCGCTGAAATTATTTTCCTTTTTGGGGCCGATTCGAAGTAAGAGAAAGAAGGAGTTTCTCGAGTCCGATGCTTAAAGTTATAAAAAAATGAACGTCACTCAAAGTGAGCTCTATACCCAAGATCTCACGATATGCTACATATAAGGTATATAGGTAAGCATAGGAGTTGGGATGCAGCTGCATGGGGGCAATCCACATCTGTCTCAGAAAGTCGATAACGAAAGGAGAAAACGGCGGAATAGCCCCGACCATGCACATCAATCGGGTGATTGCCATAAATCCTTCTGGACGGTTGTGAGGACGGTCAGTTTTCGATGGCACCAGGGTATCCTTTTTCAGTATCCCGTACTTTAAGCATATTCGAATGAGCCTGTCGTTGTTAATCGTCGATTCAACAGAATCTTGAGGTGATTCCAATATGATGGCAGACTCGAATTCGTCAGGAGCTCGATTATCTCCAACCCCTCCTTCCTCTTCACAGCCCAGAGAAACTTCACTGTTAGATGGTGTTTCACTATTATGCGCCCTACTTCATAATCTGATCCCTCGTCATCCCATTCAGGGTCTGAAGAAGAAGATATGCCACCGAGAGTATACTTCTCAGAAGTTCCTGCAATTTTTGTCTTCTTTGCTAATCTAGAAGAACGTCTTTCGGCCATGATCAATAAACTATCGAAGAAGTAATAACAGAAGTTAGAGTAAATTAACCTATATCCTCCTGTGCACATGTGTGAACTAAAGTGTGTACGGTGTGTGCAGAAGATGTAAAGTGAACATTTGAAAGTATAATGCAAAGTTTTGGCAAAGCAGTGTTCAAAATAGTCCTTGATGTTTGTTTATGTTCGCAAGGCACTACCCTAACTGTCCATTTAGTTGAAGACTATATCGAGAATTGATTTGGCAAGTTAAGCAAGTTCTTATGCATTAAGTTAAACTGGCCTTTGGTTCGGATCGGAGGCCCTCATTGGGATCGGATCGGGGGGAACATCCTAGTCTTGGCCTCAGACAAATATTAGAGCTGAGGAATTAAGGTCGGATCGGTTCGGACTTGGAATCCTTGAACGGTCCGGATCATATTAAGCAGCCACGCACCTCTCCTCATTTTCACTTTCCGATCCGATTCAGTTTTGAGAATCCTGTTCAACCCGATCCAGTCAAATGAGCTCTGTTCCCATCTTTGACTTTTTGCCCTGACCCGATCCCGCCTTGTGAACCTCACCATCTTTCCTTTTCCTCCATCTTCCATACTTCCTCACCCGAGCCGATCCCTTATACTTTTATTTTCCCTCTTCCTCCTCTCTAAGGTTAAACCCAATCCTCTATCGAAACTCCCAACTGAAATCAAGTACCCACGTACTCAAATGATTCAGCGATGGATCTTAACCCCTCTACCATCGCCTCGAGAGGGAATTAAAGCCATTAGCGACGATGGCGAAATGGAGAAGGCCATGGCGATGGAATTGGGCAAAAAATCATGCTCGAATCGCCTAATATAATCGTGAATCCAAGCCAAAGTCAGGAAAAAGTAGGTAGATAAGGATTAAAAGTCTACTTACGAGTTCGATTTAAAGGAAAATGAGAAGGATTTGCGAGTTTTATGAAGCTTTCCAGAAGGCTAGGGTTTTGGCGTGGGAATCAGTTGAACAAGAACAGTGAAAGAAAGAAAAGAAGAAGAAGGCAATGAACTCATATAGAGTTACGGTGACTACTCGTATTCCCCCTCTTTTTCTCCGCTCAGACCGGGATAAAAGCCCATGAGTCGCTCCTGGCCTGCTAGTTCAGTATTAAGCAAGACAAGAAGGAATTTCATTCGGATCGAATCCGAACCAAATGGATTTAACACAAAGGCCTAACAAGCAAGTTAAATTCGAAATAAAAATAAAGATAAAGATAGAGATTACCTAGAGAGGTCACTGGAGATCAAGAAAAGCTCTTAAAGTTGTCTAAAAATGAAGAAAGTAGCCTACACGCAACGTGATATATATATATATATATATATATATATATATATAAACGTCAAGAGATGTGACTATATGAAGCAATATATCCCTACACATCAACGGAAACAACTTCTCAGCGACTCAAACTCAAAGACCAATGAATAGATAACATCAATGCATGCTTCATCTCCAACAGAAGTATCCTTTGAGGGGGCAAAATGTTAGCCTACTTTGTAAACTAGGCTATACAAAGAAAAGAAATTAGACGATCAAGTAGACAAAAGACACTCTGTTATGCATCCGGTTCGAATCGGAATTACAGGAGTAGGAACAAAAACAAGACAAAGGAGGAAGGAAAGTATTCGGATTGGAAGTAGTAGGGTTGATCTGAACCCTATCTGCTAGCTCATCCGATCCGAATCTAGTGCACCCTGCTACGTTGCTCCACGATCTACTGGATATTCGGGACAGTTACACCCACTTCCTACCCACAATGGCCACTAACTCGATGGGTTGTCTTCACCAGAATCCACTCGATCCCAAAAGTCACGGAACGAGGGCCACGTGTACCCGATCTGATCTAGATCCAGGAGGAATTTTCACCTATAAATACCTCGTCAAGAGGCATTTGGAAGGATCTTTTGGCACTTTGAGAGTTTGAGAATTCTTGAGAACCGAATTCCAGCACTACTAATCAATTCAAATCATCATCTAGAGGGTATTTCAAACATTATTGTGTGAATTTATATGTAAAATGAGTGAGACTGAGTGAAGATCTTGTTGTATTTTCATTTACATCATCAAACAAAGTGATATAAAGTGGACGTTGGCTCTTTAACCCCGAACCACTATAAATCTCGTGCCTTTTTCTTGTTTTTGATTTCATTTTATCAGAATCTCAATCAATTTGGGTGTTAGAACCACTTTTTGGTCTAACACTAGAAGTACACGTAAGTCTAGAATATGTTTCTGTTGGGATCATATCAGTTATACTAGTATTGGTGTAGCGAAAAGTATCTAGGAAGCGTGATCTGTTCAGTTCATCTTGCTTATCATGTTGAGTCTGTTATACCTACTTTATGATATTGTTATCTCTCATCCAGTTTATATGCCTGTCAAGATGCTTTTATTTATTATATGCTAAAAGTAACTGGACTCGCCATACTTTATGTCTGACCCATTTTGTTTCCTTTTCTCTCTCTCTTCCATTCCCCCCAGGTTCTCAGGGTGGGAACGCTCAGGCCTGACTAGGATTCTCTCTTCTGTTTCTGCTTGGATTTGGATTTGCTTCTATGTACCGTTTGACTATTTGTCTACTTCTTTATGGCTACTTATGGGGACTATGGCTTTTTACATCTGTGCTCTGATGGTTTTTAGTGCAAGACAGATGTTTTATTTGATGTATTTTATTCCAGTATTTAAGTTTGATGTTGTAACTGGATTTTTGGACCATGGTGTTTTCTGTTTAAAATAAAGTTTTAAATTTACGCTGCTATTTATATCTATCTTGTGATGTTTTGTTCCTGTTTACCTACAACACTTCACTGAACTTAATGCATTCTATTATAGAGTGACATCAATGGAGGTGGGGTGTCAAAGTTGAAATGATAGACCTAAACGATTTTTACTGAATTTGGGATTGCGGGTTAAAATGATAAACTCGTAGAAATGTTATAAAGTACGGGCTAAAACGATAAATATCCATATCACTTGACCATAGGCTAGAAAAATGTATACGGACATCATTGGTCATGTTTTCGAAGTAAAGTGATTTGAAAAAAAATGGTTGTAAATTAATAACTTAAGATTTTATATTTTTACATTTATATTTTGAAGATTTTAAAACTTAAGTTTTATAAAATTTAAATTATATGTTTTAAAATGATTTTATAAGTAAAAATGGATTTAAATGCTTATTTAATATTTTAATTATAATTTTATTTATTTTAAACCATGTAATTTAATCATACATGCAATGTTTTTATAACCCGGTCGTGAGTCGAACCGTGAGGACTCAGGGTCCAAGGTTTTGAAGGTCTAACCGGTCGAACCGTCAAGAACCGCATGTGCTTTTTAATTGCGGAAATGTGAATAGTCATGTTTTATGTGTGCTCTAAAAATAAATAATAAAATTTGAAAGTCATCTATTTATTCGCTAACATTAATAGATTGCATGATATAATCAAATAGCAAGGGCACAAACAAACACATGTTTTTAGAATAAAGAGGTAAAGTTTACGGTTTAAATGTTGTAACAGTTAATTTTTTTTGAAATATTTTAGTTGTTATTTTCAAAATAATACAAAAGATGAAATGATAGAGAGAATTACACAATGAGAATTAGGAAAACACAAAAAACCATGGTTTAACCATGTAAAATTGAAGGTTGGACCGCTAGTTTGAAGTTACGACCAAGATTCATACATGAGTGAGGTCTGATTGAGTTCTGCACCGTGATGGTCCAAGGTTCAGAGTTACTCGATGTTCAAACTATGGCAGGGTCGGGTTATGAAAACTATGCATATATTTATTTTAAACTTTAAATTAAAATATTATAATAAATTATTCTTTTTAAACCTATTTCTAAATTATTTTAAAACTTATATATATATAAAGCAATCTTCTACATTAATTTATATCATATATATATATATTCAATGCTTATTTTATATGTGTTTTTTAAATTTTAATAATAAACTCAAAGATGGATAGGTTAAGATCCGCGATTTAAATTTGATTTTTAAAATTTGAATTTATATAACTATATTTGACTTAACCAATGAACTTATATAAGATATGAAATTGAATTTGAATTGACATGGACTCTTATTAGAGATGAATTAGAATTGGTTTAAAACATGAACTTATAAGGGATGAACTTGAATTGTGTAATTGTCTTGAAATTGAATTTCAAAATTTAATAAATGAATTTGATTTATATAACCTGAATGCGAATTTGAATGGTTTAAATATTGAAAGAAATGAACTTGAATTGCGTAATTTGATGTTTAATTTGGAATTATAATTGATAGGAAATGAATTCGATTTTAAGTGACCGAAGGTGAATTTGAATGTATAAATTTATATATGGAATTGATTTTAAATCTTTGGTTTGAATTAAGGAATTTATTAAATCAACTTTATAAGAGTGATTTTGAATTGAATGTTTTGTTTAAGTTGAATATATAAATACTGATTTGGATTTATAAGTAATGATTTTGAATTGTGCGACCTGAGTTATGAAATATGATACGATTGTTTGAATTTAATTTTAAGATTTAGATTTGAATGTATATACTGAACTCGAACCAAATTGTTAGATTTTATGAATCAACTTGAAAAGTATTCTTATAAGGTAAATTTAATCATTTGAACTATTGAACTTGAAATTTTCAAGAATATATATCAAACTAAATATCCTGAAATTTAATATTTTAAGTATTGATTGAATGATATTAGAGATCTTGAAAATATGATTAGAGTATAAGTCGATTTTGGATTTTAAAATCGTTATGTGAATATTTTCAGAAATTATATAAAATCGAAGTTAAATATATAAATTTTGAATTCAAATTTGAATTTGAGATTCGTATCTTAGATTTTATAAAGTGATTTATAAAATAATGACAACATTGTGAAAAATGAAAATATTTGGTTGTTAAAGAGACCGGGATCGGTTATTTTCATACTCCGCTAATACCGAAAACCACTTAAATAACTGTGTACACGGTGGGGATCCATAATGAAGTAGGATGATTTAGAGGCGACTACAGGATTTGAAGAAAGAGAACGATGATGGATATCCTTGAACGTCGGGTCATAATTATAATGACTAAAACAGGCCTATACCGGACCAAGTGGGATTAGCTACGTTCGTAGACAACTCTTCTTCCTTTATTACTATAGTCCCTTTGTTTATTTGATTTGATGCGCATCCTTGATTTAGGGGTGTTGTTCGAGGTAGGCGATAGTCGCGGCTATGCGTTACGACCAGTCCGGGCATGCAACTAGTATATTCCTACTCCAGGCATTTCTCGTGTGCCTTGTCATATTATCCTGATCGAGCCCCCCTACGATTTTGATTTGCCTCGTACTGATGGAGTGCCCTCTGCTAGCAACTAGGTTAATGTGAACTTTACGGTATCTGTATAGACTACGATATTATAAACAGTGTACGAGTAAAAAAGTAATCCCGCTTACGCTATTTTAATAAGTTATATTTAACCATAGATACTATTAAAATAGCGTATTATATTATATAATATTAGTTTAATGGATCCTTAGAGGATGGTGATCCCAAACATCCTTTAATTTACTGATGCATTTCAGTGAACATTTCATTCGAGTTGATTTACTTTCATAAAAATTTTAGTTTTGATCTGAGTTTTTTTGTTTTGTATTATTGCGCGGGTCAGATCGAGTATTGCAATGTTGTGATTTCGCCCTTTGAAGCAGGAGACTATTGAAGACATCACCTCTATATGTTGATTCTGGTTATTTCTCCTTTGTATTATAAATTCTTTTATTTAGACTTCCGCTATATTTAATTTTGTAACTTTGGTATTATGTATAAATTTTGATTTTTATTTAGTAGCTTCATGAACTACTATTGTATTATGTATTTTTCCATTGCAAAATATTATACTACTCTGTATTTATGATTTTTGATTCCATGATTTATTCTATTTACCCCAGAAGCTAATAATAATCTGTCATTTTGAACTATTCGAGTTGGTTTACTTACCGACTTGAAGCGGTCGAAAAGACGGGGCGTTACATGTGGTATCAGAGCTTTAGTTTATCAAAGCTTTAGCCTATGAGGTTAAAGCTCATTAGAGATAGGCTAGTGATACACTAAAATGATTGGAATCAGTTGCAGAATCCTACTTGAGAGACATATTTTGAAAGTATAAATAGTTTTTAAAATGGTTTTGAAATGGTTTTTAAAAAATATTTTTAGATATAAAATTTTTGTTTAGTATTTAATTTTTTTTTTATGAAATTTCCTTTCCATTTGAATCCATCTTCCCTAGCATATCCTCTTTGATTAGGTTCTTTCGTTCGTTCGGCTTTTAACTCAAATTCTATTACTTATCTTTGTCCATATCAAGGTAAGAAGTAAAAGGAGAGTATAAGTCTTCTAGCGGGTTCATTCTTATTAAATATTAGTTTGAATATGGTATTTTGTAAGGTATTATAATGTATAAGTTTCTTGATGCAATATTTAAATTTTGACAGACTTATATATTGTAAATAATGTTATGTTTTGGTAATACAAATATTTTGAAAAGTTTTGATGTTTATACTTTAAGATTTATATTTTATAACCAATATATTTTATATAAGATGTAAAGATGAAGATTTTGTAAGAAATTGATTTTATCTTGATTGGATAATTTTGTTATGTATTTGATTTAATATTTATATTGTTCGAATATTTATTAAGGATTGAGGTTGAATTTTTAATAAATAAATGAGTGGGTAGAGATATAATATTCCCTACTTAATTATTTTTTAATGATTTGAATTATATTATTTACAATATATTTTTTCAAAATTTGGTATATATTCTGTTTGAATATAGAAAGATGTTTTGAGTACTTACTTGACGTTAAGATGGCCTATCAAATACTTATTATTCGGGTATACGTCTGATCAACGCATATGTTAAATCCTATATGTGTCAGATAGATATAGAGTCACACTTTAGTCGCTTGAAAATGATTCTAATGATGACCGCGACATCATCGATATCTATTTTCAGGTTTCGAAAGTAAGATAAATATATGTTGCCAATCGAAATATCGAGTGAATACTTAAAACAAGTTTTCTAAATATGTTTAAAAATATTTTAACTTTTTATTTATATATATTTCTGAATATATATTGGTATGAATATAAATATGAACCATGTGGTTTAAATATATTAATTATTTATTTACTATTTCTCTACCTCATTCCTTTTCGGGGACGAAAAGGTTTGAGCAGGGGAGATTGTAACAACCTTAATTTTTAGAGTATTATTTTATTTAATGATTTAATTTAAATTTTGGTTTAATTTATTTTACTTGTTTTGATTTTATTGAAATAATATTTATTTTTGATTTAAAAATAAATTTATTTTCGATTTTATAAAATAAATGATTTTGTTTTGATATGAATAAAATTTAATACAAATAAATATTTGCTATTTTAGAATCTTATTTATGGTAAATTTTAAATCGAGTTATTTATTTGAATTCATTCTTGAATTTTTATTTAATTATTTCAAACTCATATAATTATACAATTTGTTAACAATATTAGTGGTACTATATCTTTGATTTAGTTTCAAATCGTATTGATTGTTGTTGATGCAAACATTGCCGAATTTTATTTATTAGATTTATTTTTCCTTAGATATCGTCTATTATATATTTGATTTGAAAAATTGGTTGTTGATATATATTGCCAAAAGAATTTGTCCTTTGAATCAAAAATTTGTATTTCCTTTTATTTGCAAATAATGTTTACCTGTTTAATGTTCAACGTCCATTTATTAGTATAATTTTCTTTCCTTACATGTTAGTTGTTTTTAAAATTAAACCATTCACCTCCTTTAATTCATTTCCTTTTGGTTTAAAGGATTTTGTAAAAATATATATATTTAATTTCCTTGTGAAGTAATTCCTTGCCCTTTTTGACTCCTATTTCTTTTGGTTCCGTTGTTTTTGAAATTTAAACTCGTTCCCATTCTTCTTACGTTTCTTTAACCTTTTCCCATGCCGATCCATGATTATCCCTCTCCCAAAAATTAAGTAAACATATGTAAAAATAGTTGTTACCCATTTTTTCCCATTTCCTTCTTTATATGCCTTATCCCATTCCATATATATAAAGCTTCTTCTCCTATATTTTCCTCACCGTAGTATCTTCAGCAGCTTCCCCTAAATGTTTTCCTTCGCATCGCAAGTTCTCCCCCTTCACGAAGCAAACTCCTTTAATCAGCTCCTCCCTCCTTCTTGCTTTACCATGCTAACCCGAATCCGAACGTTCTCGTCACCATGACACCCTATGGTACCACATGAAGCTTGAGACCCTGCTTCTGAACTGGGACTAAATCGAAGACCAGTGCCTCCTCCTCCCAGCGACGCAACTCAACCAGCCCCGGCCCCTCACCTCCTCCTCTAGCTTGCCTCCATCAACCTATCGCCATGCCCAAGATGAACATCCACCTGAAGCCTACCCCTATTTCTACTATGCAGTCCTCCGTCTGACTTCCCCACATCAACCCAGTACCCAGTCTCGGCGTCCGAACCCACTACTCCACCGCCCCTTTGTCATCATCCAAAGCCGATATCTTTCCTCCCGTTTATCTGCATTCTCCATCCCCTAAGACTTTGAACTCTTTTGTTTCCTCTTGGTTGCCAGAGTCCTTATATTGTGTGATTGATTGTGCATTTTTGTGTGTATATTTTATGTTTGGGGTGAATATAGTGTGTGTGAAAACTTGTTTTAGTGTGTGAGTGAATTTTTTTATGTCTTTGTTGTGGCATGAGTATGTATGTAGAGACATGAGTTGATTGTTATATAGGTATGATTGTGTTCGTGTGTGTACAGAGTGTGGTGTTTTTACCGAGTTGTGTGTGTGAGTTTATGTGTGTGTATAATTGTGTTAGTTAAAGGTTCTGCGTATGCGTGTTAACGTTGCGTCCGTTTTAAACTAAATGTATATACAGTTTTTGATGTGTATTATTTAGGTATGTATATATGAGTTGGGTGATTTTTGTTTAACATTGTTTATTTTGTATATATAATTTGTTATGTTTACACAATTTTTAATATATATATATATATATATATGTGTGTGTGTGTGTGTGTGTGATTTTGAAGTATTATGTAGAGTGTTTTTAAGTATAAATTATCTATATACGTGTATACAATTTTAATGTGTGTGATAGCATTGTGTGTATAATTTATAATATATATATATATATATATTGGTATGCGTCGAGGTTTTAATATATATATATATGTTATAATTTTTGTGAATATTTATATATAAAAAATATATATAATATTTTTGACATTAGTTGTGTTTATTTTGAGTCGGGTGTGGTGTTGAGTTCGAAAACCGTTCCAAAGGCCAATAGCCGTACTGATCCATTGGGAACTTCCATAATCTCCTCTTATTAAAATAACAAAATATTGAGTGATCATCGAGTTGAATCTATTTTGAATCGGGCCAGGAAGTCATCATTTTATTTTGCATCAATTCGTCTGTAGTCTCCATTCTACGATACGAAAGGCGAGTTTATCTCACACTTGACCTACATTGTTTCATGGTTGTTAAATTCAGCACTAATGAACTATTGTGAAATGTATAGGATTGCTAGTGGAAAAATTGTCTTATTTTATATGTATGCACATTTCATATATGACAAGATATATTTATATAATACTTAGGTGCATTGATGATATATGCTTTATGATGTGAATGATGTTATGTGATGATATGTTATGTTATTGGTTCCCTAGTTTAGGAAAAATCACAAAGGGTTGAAATGATACATACCCGAACAGACATTAGATAAGGGAAAAATCATTGAGGTTTGAATTGATAGACCTAGATGATTTTTACAGAATTTCGGATTGTAGGTTTAAATGATAGACCCATAGAAATGTTATAAATTGTGGGTTAAAATGATTAATATCCGTATCACTTGAACATAGGGTAGAAAACTATATACAGACATCGTTGGTCATGTTTTCGAAGTAAAGTGGTTTGAAAAAAAACTAGTTGTAAATTAATAACTTAAGGTTTTATATTTTTATATTTATATTTTAAAGATTTTAAAACTTAAGTTTTGTAAATTTTAAATTATATGTTTTAAAATGGTTTTGTAAGTAAAATGGATTTAAATGCTTATTTAAGATTTTACTTATTATTTTATTTATTTTAAACCATGTAATTTAATCATATATGTATTTTAAACTTTAAATTAAAATATCATAATAAATTATTCTTTTTTAACCTATTTTTAAATTATTTTAAAAGTTATACACTTATATAAAGCTATCTTCAATAAAAATTTATAACACATATTATATATATATATATATATATATATATTCAAAGCTTATTTTATATGTATTTTATAAACTTTATTAATAAACTCAAACATGGATAGGTTAAGATTCGTGATTTAAATTCAAGGTTTAAAGATTTGAACTTATATAACTATATTTGACTTAACGAATGAACTTATATAAGATATGGATTTGAATTTGAATTGACATGAACTCTTATTAGAGATGAATTAGAATTGGTTTAAAATATGCACTTATAAGGGATGAACTTAAATTATGTAATTGTCTTGAAATTGAATTTCAAAATTTAAGGAATGAATTTGAACCTATAATAGATATGAAATGAATTTGATTTAAATCAACTGAATGCAAATTTGAATGGTTTAAATATTAAAAGAAATGAACTTGAATTGCGTAATTTGATGTTTAATTTGGAATTTTAATTGATAGGAAATGAATTCGATTTTAAGTGACTGAAGGTGAATTTGAATGTATAAATTTATATATTGAATTGATTTTTAATCTTTGGTTTGAATTAAGGAATTTGTTAAATCACATTTATAAGAATGATTTTGAATTGTATGTTTTGTTTAAGTTGAATATATAAGTTTTTATTTGAATTTATAAGTAATGATTTTGATTTATACAACCTGAGTTATGAAATATGATATGATTGTTTGAATTTAATTTTAAGATTTAGATTTGAATTGTATATACTGAACTCGAACCAAATTGTTAGATTTTATGAATCAACTTGAAAAGTATTCTTATAAGGTAAATTTAATTGCTTGAACTATTAAACTTGAAATTTTGATGAATATACGCCAAACTAAATATCCTCGAAATTAAATATTTTATGTACTGATTTGAATGATATTTCAGATCTTGAAAGCATGATTGGAGTATAATTTGATTTTGGATTTGAAAATCGTTATGTGAATATTTTCGGAAATTAAATAAAATCGAAGTTAACTATATAAAATTTTAATCCAAATTTGAACATGAGATTCGTATCTTCGATTTTATAAAGTGATTTATAAAACAATGACCGCGGTGTGAAAAATGTAAACGTTTGGTTGTTGAAGAGAACGGGATCGGCTATTGTCGTACTCTCTACTAATACCGAAAACCACTTTAACAACTGTGTACGCAGTGGAGATTCAGAATGAAGTAGAATGATTTGGAGGCGACTACTGGATTTGAAGAAAGAGAACGATGATATACATCCTTGACCTTCGGATCATAATTAAAATGACTAAAACAGGGCAATACCGGACCAAGTGGGTTTAGCTACTTCCATCGGCAACACTTCTTCCTTTATTACTATAGTCCCTCGGTTGATTTCAATTGATTTGATGCACATCCTTGATTTGGGAGTGCAGTTCGAGGTGGGCGGTAGTCGTGGCTATGGGTTACCACCAGTCCGAGCGTGCCACGAGTATATTCCTACTATACGCATTTCTCGTGTGCGTTGTCATATTATCCTGATCGAGACCCCTATGATTTTGATTTGTATCGTACCTATGAAGTGCCCTCTGATAGCCACTAGGTTACTGTGGACATTGTTGTATCTGTATAGACTACGGTATTATAAATGGTGTAAGGGAAAAAAAATTGATCCTGCTTATGCTATTTTAATATGTTATATTTAACCATAAATGCTATTATAATAACGTATTATATTATATGATATCAGTTTAACGGATCCTTAAAGGATAGTGATTCCAAACATGCTTTAAGTTACCGATGCATTTCATTGAACATTTCATTCGAGTTGATTTACTTCCATGAGAATGTTAGTCCTGATCCGAGTTGTTTTGTTTTGCATTATTGCTCGGGTCTGATCAAGTGTTGCAGTGTCAAAATTTCACCCTTTGAAGCTGGAGACTGTTTTAGACATCACCTCTATCTGTTGATTCCGGTTATTTCTCCTTTGTATTATAAATTCTTGTATTTAGACTTCCGCTGTATTTAATTTTGTAACACTAATATTATGTATAAATTTGGATTTTTATTTGGTAGCTTCATGAACTACTATTGTCATATGTATTTTTATGTTTTGAGATATTATATTACTCTATGTTTGTGATCTGTGATTTATTCTATTTACTCCAGAAGCTAATAACAATCTATCGTTTTGAATGGTTTGAGTTGGTACAATTACCGACTTGAAGCGGTCAAAAACGCGGGTCATTATATTAGGTGTAGTTGTTGAGCTTGGCGTTAACGAGTTCTCTTTGGACTGTCTTCACTGTAGTTTCTTCCATTCGAGTTCATGTAGTCGAGTATCCTTATGATTGCATCTTGTTGTATAAGTATCAGAGTTGTATTTACTCATTTGTAGCTCTTGTATTTGTTGTACTCTATCGATGTAATATTATTTAACTACTCAAAGGGGGACTTATCAGAGTGGTATGTTCTAAAAACAAGATTACAAGGGAGAAAAGAATTCATAAAACGGAAGTTTTCTTGTGGGTTTTGAGCAGTCTAGAAAACATGAATGTCAATTTCTTTCAAAATAATTTGTTTGTTATCTGGATTAGCACCGATCAAGAGTCTGAAACTTAATAATTACACTCTTATATTATAGTGGTTGATTTTATTATTCAAGTGGTATTTATTTTTATATATAAATCAAATTCACTTATTTTATTATAATTAAGAATAAATCGGAAAAGGATTATAATTTAGAGGAGGCAAATATTTACCTTCCAAAAATACTAAAAAAGAAGTATATAGCATAAGTTTGAAAGACATTCTATTTATAAGAGCGTACAAAAAATATTAGATAAAGAGCGGCAAGAAAGTGAAGCCGATTATGCTGGTACTGATTTTGGCACATCTGCACAGCTCCCCCTTAATGTACATAATGGGTTATGCAGCTCATTATCTAAAAAGAATTGCAGCTTACTATAAAGAAAAATTTCGTGATTTATTTGTACCGGGCCCGAATCATGTATTTACTCACATGAGGGAAAATACAAGTTAGACCACGTTAGAAGAGAAATCCCGTGGGAGACTTATTAGAGTGGTATGTTCAAAAAACAAGATAACAAGGGAGAAAAGAATTAATGAGACAAATGTTTTCTTGCGAGTTTTGAGCATTTCAGAAAACATAATATCAATTTCTTTGAAAATGATTTGTTTGTTATCTGGATTAACCCCGACCAAGAGCCTAAAACCTAAAAATTACACTCTTATTTATCGTTGTTAACTTTATTATTCAAATGTTATTTATTTTTGTTTATACAAAAAATCAAATCCACTTATTTTATTAGAATTAAGAATAAATTGGAAAAGGAGTATAATTTAGAGGAGCCAAACATTAACCTTGTTAAAGATACCGAAAAATGAGTATACGGCAGAAGTCTGAAAGACATTTTATGTACAAGAGCATACAAAAGATATCTGGAAAAAGAGCAGTTAGAAAGTGAAGCCGATTATAAAGGTACTGATTTGGACACATCTGCACAACTCTGTTTGATGTACATAATGAGTTCTGCAGCTCCTCCTCTAAAAATAAATTGCAGAATACTATAAAGAAAAATTTCATGTTCCATTTGTCCCAAACCCAAATGATCTATTTACTTATGTGGAGGAAAACATAGGCCGGACCACGTTAGAAGCAGAATCCTGTGGGGGAATTATCAGAGTCGTATGTTCTAAAAACAAGATAACAAGGGAGAAAAGAATTCATACAACAAACATTTTCTTGTGAATTTTGAGCATTGCAGAAAACATGAATATCAATTTCTTTGAAAATAATTTGTTTGTTATTTGCATTATCCCCAACCAAGAGTCTTAATAATTACACTCTTATATTATAGTTGTTAATTTTATTACTCAAGTGATATTTATTTTTTGTTTATACAAAAAATCAAATTCACTTATTTAATTATAGTTAAGAATAAATTAGAAAAGAAGTATAATATAGAGGAGCCAAACATTTACCTTGTTAAAAATACTGAAAAGGAGTATATAGCAAATGTTTGAAAGACATTCTATGTATAAGAGTGTACAAAAGATATTTAGATGAAGACCGGCTAGAAAGTGAAGCCAATTATGCAGGTACTGATTTTGGCACATCTGCACAGTTTCCCTTAATGTACATAATAGGTTCTGTAGTTTCTTCTCTAAAAAGGATTGCAGGTTACTATAGAAAAAATTTCATGATCTATTTGTACCGGACCCAAATTATGTATTTACTTACGTGGAGGAGAACATAAGTCGGACTGCGTTAGAAGCAGAATCCTATGGGAGGCTTATCAGGGTGGTATATTCTAAATAACAAGATAACAATGGAGAAAAGAATTCATGCAAAAAACATTTTCTTTCAAGTTTTGAGCATTCCAGAAAACATGAATATCAATTTCTTTTAAAATCATTTGTTTGTTATCTAGATTAACCCCGACAATGAGCCTGAAACTTAATAATTACACTCTTATATTATAGTTGTTAATTTTATTATTCAAGTGGTATTTATTTTTGTTTGTACAAAAAAAAAATCAAATTCACTTATTTTATTATAATTAAGAATAAATTAGAAAAGTAGTATAATTAGAGGAGCTAAACATTTACCTTGCTAAAGATACTCAAAATGGAGTATATGGCAAAAGTCTAAAACACATTCTATGTACAAGAGTGTACAAATGATATTTAGATAAAGAGCGACTAGAAAGTGGAATCGATAATGCAGGTACTGATTTTGACACATCTGCACAGCTCCCCTTGATATACATAATGTGTTTTGCAGCTCATTCCCTAAAAAGGATTACAGGTTACTATAGAGAAAATTTTCGTTCATACTACGAGTTAGGCAAAACAAGTCGCGGATAAAATGATCAAGGCCAAGATATGTCATTTTGCAAACCTTCCCACTCCAGTAATGGTTGCACTTATATCAAGCGATGGCGATTATGTAAAGACAGTTCAAATTTTACGGAATCTAGGGAAGGAAGTGATCATTATCGCCCCGTTGCTACATCCGGCATCGCGGAAGCTTATGGAGGAAGGAAACAATCATTTCTTTTGGCATGACGTTTCTCATGGATTTTAGACAAATTATGTAATACGTGGTATTTTACACGAACTAGGTATTTTACACGAACTAGGTATTTTACACCAACTAGGTATTTTTCACAACTTTGCACAAGTCGAATGAATGAGAAGGAAAACTAAATGATTGAGTAAAACAAGTAGTATTACAGTAACGATTTTCCCATTGGTATTGGTAATCTTGCAGTAAAAAAATAAACAAAAATTTTCATGATCCATTTTCCCTGGACCCGAATCATGTATTTACTTACATAGAGGAAAATATATGTCGGACTGCGTTAGAAGAGGAATCCTGTGGTGGACTTATCATAATGGTATGTTATAATATAAGATAACAAGGTAGAAAAGAATTCATGCAACAGACGTTTTCTTGCGAGTTTTGAGCATTTCGGAAAACATGAATATTAATTTCTTTGAAAATTTATTTGTTATCTAGATTCACCCCGACGAAGAGCCTGAAACTTAACAATTATATTCTTATTTGATGGTTGTTAATTTTGTTATTCAAGTGATATTTATTTTTGTTTATACAAAAAATGAAATTCACTTATTTTATTATTATAAAGAATAAATTTGAAAAGGAATATAATTTAGAGGAGCCAAATAATTACCTTGTTAAATATACTGAAAAAAGAATATGGCAGAAGTCTTAAAGACTTCATACATTCTATGTACAAGAGCGTACAAAAGACATTTTGAAACGACCCAAACTTCCCCTTACGGGAAAGCTTGGATTGCTTTAAGAACAAGACGCATCAGAACACAAACACTAGAACAATTCATTGCTATTACAACAATTACATCAGAGTACAAGATATTAGAGTTCAAATAAATAATATTACATAGCGGAATAAAATAATATCATAGATTAAAATACAACGCAACAGAAATTTAAATGTATAAATACAATGTATAGCGGAAAATACATCAACAAACACAATTGAATGAAATATATGGATACAAAGCTTTCCGAATATAGCTCCAGCTATAATCCAGGATCTTGGGAAAAGTTGTGAAAACCAAAACTACTAGCTGCCCTTGTGGAAAATAAGAGATCCCAGAGTTTAGGTTAAAATAATAAACTCTGAGTCAGTGATGGGACTGCGTGTGAGAACTAAAACAGTTATTAAATCTTTACTTTAAAAGTTGGGAAATCATGGAACCATGTCATATAACATGGAACAAGTTTACTCCACATGAATCTCAGTTTAAAATAAAAAAACGCAATGCTTTTCGAAAAATGAACCTATTATAAGACTCAGGTCCTGTCACACAACCAAGGAACCATCCCCTTGACTCGTACTGATGAGAATTTGACTCCACGAGAAATTGAACAAAAAGCTGCCGAATTGGCCTATTTCCTTCGTGTATTACCAATCGAAAGATGGTCGAAAGAAAAAATTGCTCATATTTTACAAGAGATGCTTACATACAAATTTGATCATATTTATAAGAACAAAGATCCATATAAGTTCATAAACTTCTTTTAAAGATTCTGATCTAGAAAAAGAATTTATAGCTTGTTATCCTAATTTTATCTCTAACTTCCTATTCGTGAAATCGTTTTATGAAACTCTTTGACCCCCGAATTTGGCAACATAAGCCGGAGGATAGATTTTTACCTTATAATAGCCAAACATGCTCGGTACGTTTAAAAACAAATCATTTTGATATTACTATAAGTGCATAGTGTCAAAAACAACTTCAAATATAAATGTGTCAGTCATAGACGGCATGAGCGTCTCATCCCACTATGTCGCCATATATAGGTTTACAACTGAAACCGAAAAGTCAAGTATTGGAAATTGGATTCCATCTATGAGTCAAGGCAAGGGATCACTCCTCACCGATTTGAGACACTCTAGCAATTACCTCAGGACTCGAAAGCTAGCGAGCCCTGTGAATGGTAGGGCCGATCCACACATACTTTAGTGGATTAATTATTCTTGAACAATACGTTTCCCAATCCTATCCGACCTATCACCTGGCCAGTAGCGACCAATATCCGAGGCGCTTAGGAATCTATCATCCACATAAGTAAAAATGTCTGGGCTCCATACCATTACACCACTTCTAGCTAGAAAGAAACGCAAGTTCTCCCCATGGTCACTATCCCATTTTTGACTCATACCAGTGCGAGGCTCGCAAATTAACGCTATACACAAAGCTATGCTACTTAAAGTCGTGCTTTGATCATCATCTATAAGACTTGGCTTTTCAACAAAAGCCTTGTTCATTTTTATCTCGGCATGCCACACTGACAATTCATGCCATACATCTGATGTCTATCAATATATAACCACTAAGCACGTAAGTCTTAGAGAAGGGTGTTAAGCAAGAGAATAAATTCTCCGCCACCAAACACACACACACACACACACACATATATATATATATATATATACATTTAATAGAAATCAATAAATACATAATGAAATCCAATGTCAGACACACATCCATTTACATGTCCGTTCTGGGTCTGAACGAAACCAGAGGCACCTTATTCCTCGTCCCATATGTCCAATACAGGAGAGAGGTCCTCGCATATCCGGTCGATCTCCAAGTACGTCTGGACCATCACCGCTTATTACCTTGTCTTAGGTGAATGGCCCAATCAAGACATTCGTAATCGTCCAGACGATGTGAAGAACTCTGGTCTTCAACCACTGTCTACATCGTCGACTTCTGTTCGTCCTATCAGTTATTCAAAAAGGGGTAAACCCGGTCTTTCCGAATAACTCGCGTATTTTATAATCAATAATCAAGTACTATAAAAACACACCATACGCCTCATTCCAATTCAAAATATTCTTTTATTCATATATTCACATCTTTAGGGAAAGGTTCCCATTAGTTTTATCAAAGATAAAATCATTTAAATTTATTCTTTAATCTTCCTTTTGATATCAGTTCAAAAGATTCAATTTTATCTTTTATCAATTCTAAACCAAATTAAGGTTTATCAACTTGTCGGGATTAGCGAGCCTTACTGAAGCAATCATTTATTTATCTTAACCCAATCCAACCTATCCATCCTATGTAGCAAAACTGGTAGTACTTCATATCTAACACCTACGGTGTTATCGGTAAATTTAGTTACCATTTCACGTTCAAATCTAATCAAAGATTTAACTATCGCCTGGAGTAAAACTGGCGGTACTCTATTCTCGATCATTTCATGAATTCGATAAATCTAATTCTCTTATTCGCATTCTAATCTAATTAAAGATTCATTAAAACTCCCCTTGGTTTCAGAATCAAAAATCATTACTTAATGATGGTTCAATTTTATGGAAATTAATCAAGCCGTTAACTGGGCTAAAGAATCAATGTCATTTAAAACAAAGTTTACTATAAACCCAAAATCATCTTCCATCAAAATGAAATCTTCACGAAAAACAGATCAATAAATAATCGATACAAATTTCCATATCAAACTAATAATATAGATGGAGTAACGGTGAAGCCTTTTAAAATCCATATATAGTAACGGTCTTCCTTTACAGAAGCTCATATAGATTATTACCAAATCAAATTCCATTCAGTTCCAATTTAATATATTAAATTTGAAATCTTTACTTTGGAAAATTTCCATTAAATATTAATAAAAAGATTTATAAATTCCAAATCATCTCTTCACTGTTAATTGGTTTAAAGAACGAATGTTATTTAAAACACAGTTCACGATAAACCAAAAATCCAATTTCAAATTCCAATTAAGTATTAATTAATTGGTAAACTTCTCCAAATCTTAATTAAAGATTAATTCTTTTCTCAACTGAGTTAGGAATAGTGTTATTGAAGACACCATTCATGACAAACCAAAAATCCAATTTGATATTAAATACAAGTAAAACGACTCAAACTTCCCCGTAAAGGAAAGTACAGATTGAATTGAGAATACGACAAATTAGAACACAAACAGAAGAACATTTCATTGCTTATTACAACGATTACATCAGAGTATAAGAATATTCCAGAGTATGAATAAATAACACACATTGGAAATACAATATCAGAGATTTAAATTACATTTGAATAGCAGCGGAAAAATAATACAAAACACAACTGAAAGAAATACACTGATACAGAGCTTTCTAAATGTCACTTCAGCTGTACACCAGGATCCTGTGAATATAATATCTACAAAACCAAAACTGCTAGCTTCCCGTGTGGAAAATAGGGGCACCCAGAGTTTAGGTTCAAACAATAAACTCCAGATCTGTCATGGGACTGGTGTGAGAACTCAAAATAGTTATTAAACTTGATTTTAAAGTTTGGTAAATCACGAGAGGGTTTACTCCACATGAACCTTAGTTTAAAATAAAACAATGCAATGCTTTTTGGAAAAATGAAACTATTATAAGACTCAGGTCCCATCACACAATGAATGTAGTCAAGGATAGAGTTTTCCCTTAAAATTGCCAAATATGCTTGATACGCGAAATTTCATCTTTTATTATTACTATAAGTGAAGAAGTCAACTTCAAATATAAATGTATCAATCATAGGCAGCGTAGGTACCATTATATTACGTCTCCATATATATATTTTTAACTAAAACTGAATATCGCGTATTGGAAATTGGGTTTTCCATCTATGAACCGAGGCAAGGGATTATCCCCACCGATTTTGAGACACACTATCAAGTGCCTCAAGATCACACCTATGGGCAAGCCTTGGATCTACATGGTCGGCCATCCGTCGATGATTAGTTATACCATAAAATATATGTTAGCCGGTTCTATCGAACCTCTAAAATGGGCCAGTAATGTCGACCACTATAGAGCCACTAGGGACTCAAATCATATCCGAGGCACCTCAATTTCCATCAAATAATAAGGGACTTCCACATATGTAAATAGTCTGGGCTCCATACCAAGACGTTACTTGTAGCTAGAACTAACATATATCCATTTCCATGCCCGTTTTTTGTTCATACCGGGGTGTGAGTCTCGCAAAGTGACGTTACACAAAGCTATGCTAATTAAAGTTGTGCTTTGATCATCAACCACAAGTCTCTTGTTTTCAACAAAAGCCCAGATCATTTGCATCTTAGCATGCCACATTGTCAATCCATACCATACCATTGATTTCTTCCAATATATATCCTCTAAGCTCGTATGTCTCAGAGAAGGGTGTTAAGCAAGAGAATATATTCTCCGCTACCAAACAGATATATATATATATTCAGCAGAGATCAACGAATACAGCATAAAATAATACAACGTCAGACATACCTTACATTTACAAGTCCGTTCTGTGTCTGAACGAAACCGGAGCCACCTTATTCCTCGTCCCTTATGTCCAATACAGGAGACAGGTCCTCGCATATCCATTGATCCCCAAGTACGTTTGGACGATCACCACTAATTACCTTGTCTTGGGTGTACGGCCCCATCAAGACATCAGTAATTAGCCAAACGATGTGAAGAACTACCGTCTTCAACCACCGTCTTGTCGACTCTTAATCGCTGTAGTAATTATTCAGAATGGGTTAAACCCGTTCTTTCCGTATAATTCACGTATTTTATAATCAAGTGCTATAAAAACACAACATACGCCTCATTCCAATTCAGAATATTCTTTTAATAAAATATTCACATTATTCGGGAAAGATTCCCATTAATTTTATAAAAGTTAAATTCTTTTAAATTTATTCTTTAATCTTCCTTTCGATATCAATTTCAAAAGATTTTACTAACTAGTCGGAATTATCGAACCTTACCGAAGCAATCATTTATTTATATTTATTATCCCAATCACAACCTATTCATCCCATGGAGCAAAACTAGTAGCACTCCATATCTAACACCGACAGAGTTATCGGTAAATTTAATTACCATTTCACGTTTAAATCTGATTAAAGATTTTACTATCGCTTGGGGTAAAAATGGTGGTACTCCATTCTCGGTCATTTCAAGAGTTCAATAAATTTAATTATCTCCTTCGCATTTTATTCTAATCAAAGATTTATTAAAACTCTAGTTTAAATTTAATGTCAAAAATCATTACTTAATGATTATTCAAATTTAAGAAATTAATCTTATCAATAACTGGGTTAAAGAACAAATGTTATTTAAAAACATTGTTCACGATAAAGCCAAAATCATCTTCCATGGAATCTTCATAGAAATCAGATTAATATATAATCGATATAAATTTCCGTATCGGACTAATAATATAAATGGAATAGCGGCAAAGACTTTTAAATTCCATATATAGTAACGGTCTTGATTCATAGAATCTCATCTCGATTATTACCGAATCGAATTTCACTCAATTCCAAGTTAACATATTACCTTGGAAAACTTTACTTTGGAAAATTTTCATTTAAATCTTAATAAAAGATATATAAATTCCAAATTATATTTTCACAGTTAATTGGGTTAAAGAACAAATGTCGTTTAAAACACAGTTCACGATAAACCCAAAATCAACTTTCATTTCAACTCCAGTTATTTATTAATTAATTGGTAAATTTCTCTAAAACTTAGTTAAAAGATTTATTGTTTACTCAACTAGATTTAAGAACAGTGTTATTTAAGACACCATTCACGATAAACCCAAAATCCAATTTATTTATTCATTTAAAAACATTGGATTTTTATTTCTAGTTAATAACTAGTTCATTTCGGTAAAAATATATTTTTATCATTACAAAATTGTAATTTTTCATCCAAATTCTTTCCATATCATTTATTATGATTTTACATAATTTTTCCATATTCTTAATAATTTTATTAAGGCCCTTACAGTTGATTTCCTTAAACGGTCATCGAACTGCACTTACAGCAACCTTTTCCAAATTTGATTTGGACATATTTACAAATCCAACCGTTAGATTTCAAACTTCTTATATTCATTGGAAAGCTCTTTTCGGTACGAACCCAATGGTTCCAGTTTTAGTAGAATCTGATGGTCGGATCTCCCGTTACATCATTTGAAGTTAATGGTCGAAATTCGCAAATGGTCGCTGCGCGGCGCGTTCTATTCAGGCCATTAAATATATATATAATATATATATATATATATATCCTTGATTCCCATTTAAATCATATTTTTAAAATAATTATAATTTCTTTTTAAAACGATTCCAACTTCTTTTTCAATTTTAAATCAAAATTGAATATTATATATCTTTATCATATTAAAATGATAATATTTTCAAAATATTAAATTTTTAAATCTCCACTTTTCAATTTTCAATATAAAATGAATAAAATCGATCGATAAACCCATTCGGGTTAAAATTGCATTTCTATACTTAACCTGGCTTCATATTTTTATATTTTTTTGTCTACCTAAAATCGGACATCAAAATCATCATTTTATTCTTCATTGGATATTATTTTAAAATATCCGTTATTTTTAAAAGATTCTTTATTTTAAAAGGTACTTTATTATAAAACATTATTTATTATAAAATGTCCTTTATTACAAAACATTCTTTATTATATAATATTCTTTATTATTTCAATAAATATGTTAAGTGTAACATTTCTAATGACAAATCCTACTTTGACAAGTAATTTAAATAAGCATGTTAAAAATGATGCTTTTAACTAACAAATACATTTTTAACATTCAATTCTTTTAACTCTATTTAACATTTAAAATGGCAAAACATGTTTAACATGAATTTCTATTTATTCTATTTAACATTTAAAATGTCCTTTTAAATGGAAAAACATGTTTAACATGAATTTCTGTTTATTCTTTTTTTAAAATATTCTTTACATTAAAATGTTCTTTTACATAATAAATGTTCTTTTTCATTAAAAATGTTCTTTTACATTAAAAATATCTTTTTCATTTAAAATGTCTTTTTTATCAAAAATATCTTTTTGATTCTAAAATGATCTTTTATTCTAAAATGATATCTTTTATTCTAAAATGATATCTTTTATTAAACATTATTGATTATAAAACATTATTTATTTCTGAATCGGAATGCGACTCAATCAATTACCATATAATTTTAATTATATGGATTTCACACACCGCATGTAATCAATAATAATGATAAATAATCATTAAACAGTCCATTCACATCCAGAGTGAACTTTACAACTCTTTGAGCATTAAAATAAAAATATAACGCTCATCACAGCCTGTCAATCCATCGATTGACATACAACTAAATATTGGGAATAGTGTATGTCAAATATCATCCCAATACTCGTGTGGGGTTTTCAAACAACAACAATTTATTTAAATAAATTATTGGTTAAAAAATTTAACCAATTCTAATTCAGATTGAATTATTTTCTATTTAACCAATTTCCACTGTTCAAATTATAAATAAATATTTATAATTTAATTTTAACTACCATATTATTGTTAACGTTATTCTTAATATGTTAAACATTTCAACATCACAAACAACACACGATACAGTCAATTCAAATCGTCCATAGTTTGTGGACGAGGAATGTGATCAAACAGGCACCATGTACAATTTATAATGATTATACTAATAAAAATCTACACAGGCAATTCTATATATTTTTCACTTATGAAAATAAATAAACAACTGTGCCGAAATTTTAACCAGGAGTTCCCACCTTCGTTTCCACTCCGTCAGTCTTTAGCAGCCAATGGTTTTTTGATTTGCTCCAGTACGCAGTGTTCTTCACTGTGATTCCAACGCAATATGTTTTACATAGTTTGTATTAAAAATCATATTTTTAATGTTGTTCTATATATATGGTAAAAATCATATTTTTATTTACATTATGTTTATTTAAAAAATCATATTTTTATATTGCTATTTCTAATTTAAAAACAATGCGATTTATATTTTAAAAACAATGATATATGTGTGTGTGTGTATGTATGTGTGTGTGTATATATATATATATATATATTCTAATACTATTTTTCTTCTAAAAAACAATGCTCCTTATATTTTCAAAAACAATGGTCTTTATATTTTAAAACAAAGTTACACATAATATAAATCACTCCTTTTTTATTTATACTTTGGAATAAAAATCATACCTTTATTTTATAGCTATATATATAAAAACCACATTTTTATTTCATATTATTTATATGAAAATCACATTATTAAAACAAAAATATTTTATTTTTAAAAATAATGTAAATTTTATTTTAAAAACAATGTTCTATTATTTTCAAAAACATTCATAACTTTAATTCCTAATTATGATCACTAGGGCTTAATTAAATAAATTAACAACGCTTAAATAAAATTATACACTGCTGTTTTCCTCTACAATCCATCTCCTTCGTTCTTCTTTGTATTCACTGTGAAACCCATCATCGCAGGAAACAATCAACCACCACCCTCTCACCGTTGCGTCGGAACATGATCGAATTCTTCCCCTCCGACCGCCTTGAGATGCTCCTCCACCACCATGAACGGTGGTTGACTCGCATCGCCCCTCTCTCCTAGAATAGCGTGCCAACGGCGGTCAGTTAAGTGGCAAATTCGAGCACCTCGATTGCTGGAATTCGATCACCACCGTTAATAGTCAAGAGCTCGATGAGCTAAGGGTTTTTCCCATTGAATTTTGATCGAATTGGTGAGTGGATGTTGAGATATCGAAGGGACAATGAGAGAGCGTTTCAGCCATAGAACTGATGAAGGTGGCGGCTGTGTATGTAAGAATTAGGGTTTGACTTTAGGGGATTTTATAATAATTTATTTTAGATTTCACAATTATTCTATTCCATTAATTCATGTTTTTCTATCCGAACTTGAAATCGAACCCAACCACTGTCGTTTCTAGTGTAATACCCATATTTCAGACATAATGTGATATGTCCTGAAATCCAATTCGATTGTTTCGATCAGTTTTCATCAAAATTAAAATATAAATTAATATATATTAAATTTAAACGTACATTTTAATTTACCGGGGCCACATACTAACTCCAAAAATTACAGAAAAATTATTTCTAACTTTGTTTTGACGATACGGTCCTAACAAAATTAATTTCATCGAATTTGGAGACCGTTTGAAAAATGGCCATTTTCTGGTCGATCCAATTTGACTGAAATTGACAAAACACATTTTCTTTTGCCACGCTCACATAGTAATTCCAAAAATTATGATAATTGGAATCTTTCAATAATTTGACTTTCCGGATTCAACCTTAGTGGTTTCATTGAAAAGGGAGGTCGTTTGCAAAATGGCTATTTATTATATTATTATGTATATATATATATATATAAATTCCATAGTGACTATTCTGAATATTTAACTGGCTATAACTTTTTATTCCCGCTATGAAATCTGGATTTTTCACATTCGTTGGAAAGATATTTTTAAATAGATTCAAATATTTCTGGATTTATTGAAATTCGATTTATTTTTAATCATGTACATTTCATTTGAAATTTGAAATCGAATTTTCGAACTACCGCGCCATTTCAGGCTCGTTTTATAATTAAAATAAATTTATTCGTCCTATCTTTGGTTTAAATAAATTTTTAGTCGTTATTATTTAAAATAAATTATTTTAAATATTAAAATCCATTAAAATTGTTAAAATAAAAATTTTAAATTGGTTTCGATTTACCGGGTTGTTACAATCTCCCCTACTTAAAATCATTTCGTCCTCGAAAAGGAACGGAGCTGAAAGTTGTCTAACTAACCTACTCAACTTTAAATTCTAATCAATTTTCAATTTAGTTCAAGATTAAATTTGATTTAGATAAATTTATAATTCTTTCTCATATTGGTTAAAATAATTATCATTCCAATATTTTAATTAGTTAAACTAATTATCAAACATCACAACCAGAAATCAATTGGGTGATTAACTTTTTAAATATATATAACTTTTATATATTATCAAAAATTATGTTTTTAGTGCAAATCACAACAATAAACTCTAACTAAGTTTTGGTTCTGACACCAGTCAATTGGAAATATATATATATATATATATATATATATATATCCCACTCTCGTAACTCGAATACAAGCACTGATAATGTTTCGAACCATCATCAGAAACATCTCCGGGCGACTAGAGTGTGATTCTATATCTATCTAGTATCTGAGGCTTCGAATATACATCTCGTCAGGCATATACTCGAAATCTTCCTATACTAGATTGTCCAAACTCAATTTAAAATATAATATTAAAATAAGAATAATTGATTTAAAGTTTTAAAACTAGATTTGATTTTTTTCTAAAATAACACTCTTCACACTCATTATAGGATATTACTGATCCTATCTCTAACGAGTCATTCTTATTGGATATTAGTTTATCCAATCTCCGATGAATTCTTTCATTCGATTCTAATGTGCCTTGTTCTTGAGATCTGTAACCAAAGCTCTGATACCAAATGAAACGACCCAAACTTCCCCGTAAAGGAAAGAATTGATTGAATTACGAACACGACAAATTAGAACACAAACAGAAGAACATTTCATTGCTTATTACAACGATTACATCAGAGTACAAGAATATTCCAGAGTAAGAATAAATACCACACGTTGGAAATACAATATAAGAGATTTAAATTACATTTGAATAGCAGCGGAGAAATAATACAAAACACAATTGAAAGAAATACACTGATATAGAGCTTTCCGAATATCGCTTCAGCTGTAAACCAGGATCCTATGAATATAATATCAGCAAAACCAAAATCACTAGCTGCCCGTGTGGAAAATAGGGGCACCAAAGTTTAGGTTCAAACAATAAACTCCAGTTCAGTCATGGGACTGGCGTGAGAACTCAAAACAGTTATTAAACTTGATTTTAAAGTTAGGTAAATCATGAGAGGGTTTACTCTGCAAGAACTTTAGTTTAAAATAAAACAATGCAATACCTTTTTGGAAAAATGAAAATGTTATAAGACTCGGGTCCCATCACACAATGAACGCAGTCGAGGATAGAGTTTTCCTTTATAATGGCCAAATATGCTTAATACACGAAATTTCATTTTTTATTATTATTATAAGTGAAGAAACAACTTCAAATATAAATGTATCAATCATAGGCGGCGTAAGTACCATTATATTATGTCGCCATACATATATATACACACATATATATATAACTAAAATTGAATATCGCATATTGGAAATTGGGTTTTCCATCTATGAAGCGAGGCAAGGGATTATCCCCACCAAGTTTCAGACACACTAGCAAGTGCCTCGGGATCACACCAACAAACAACCCTTGAATCTAGATGGTCGGTTATCCGTCGATGATTAGTTATACCAAAAACTATATGTTAGCCGGTTCTATCGAACCTCCAAAATGGGTCAGTAATGTTGACCACTATAGAGCCACTAGGGACTCAAAACATATCCGAGGAACCTTTTTTTTCATCAAATAATAAGGGACTTCCACATAAGTAAATAGTCTGGGCTTAACACCATGACGTTACTTGTAGATAGAACTAACATATGTCCATTTCCATGCAGTCATTATCCCGTTTTTGGTTCATACTGGGGTATGAGGCTCACGAAGTGACATTACACAAAGCTATGCTAATAAAAGCTATACTAATAAAAGTTGTGCTTTGATCATCAACCACAAGGCTCTGCTTTTCAACAAAATTCTTGATCATTTGCATCTTAGCATGCCACATTGTCAGTCCATACCATACCATTGATTTCTGCCAATATATAACCGCTAAGCTCGTATGTCTCAGAGAAGGGTGTTAAGCAAGAGAATAAATTCTCCGCCACCAAACAGATATATATTTAGCAGAGATTAACAAATACAGCATAAAGGAATATAACGTCAGACTTACCTTCCATTTACAAGTCCATTCTGGATCTGAACGAAACTGGAGGCGCCTTATTCCTCGTCCCATATGTCCAATACAGGAGAGAGGTCGTCGCAAATCCGTCGATCCCCGAGTATATTTGGACGATCACCTCTTATTACCTTGTCTTGGGTGTACAGCCCAATCAAGACATCAGTAATCACCCAAACGATGTGAAGAACTCCGGTCTTCAACCACCATCTTCATCTTCGACTCTTAATCGTCGTAGTAATTATTCAGAATGGGTTAAACCCGGTCTTTCCGAATAATTCGTGTATTTTATAATCAAGTGCTATAAAAACGCAACATACGCCTCATTCCAATTCAGAATATTCTTTTGATAAAATATTCACATTATTAGGGAAAGGTTCCCATTAATTTTATCAAAGATAAATTCTTTTAAATTTATTCTTTAATCTTCCTTTCGATATCAATTTCAAAATATTTTACTAACTAGTCGGGATTATCGAACCTTAACAAAGTAATCATTTAATATTTATTATCCCAGTCCCAACCTATTCATCCCATGGAGCAAAATTAGTAGCACTCCATATTTTACACCCACAGTGTTATCGGTAAATTTAATTACCATTTCACGTTTAAATCTGATTAAAGATTTTACTATCGCTTCGAGTAAAACTGGTGGTACTCCATTCTCGGTCATTTAAAGAATTCGATAAATTTAATTATCTCCTTCGCATTTTAATCTAATTAAATATTCGTTAAAACTCTAGTTTAGATTTAATGTCAAAAATCATTACTTAATGATTATTCAAATTTAAGAAATTAATCTTATCATTAACTGGGTTAAAGAACAAATGTTTTTTAAAAACATTGTTCACGATAAACCCAAAATCATCTTCCATGGAATCTTCACAGAAATCAGATCAATATATAATCGATATAAATTTCTGTATTAGACTAATAATATAAATTGAATAGCGGCAAAGCCTTTTAAATTCCATATATAGTAACGGTCTTCATTCATAGAAGCTCATCTCGATTATTACCGAATCGAATTCCATTCAATTCTTATTTAATATATTACCTTGGAAAACATTACTTTGAAAATTTTCCATTTAAACTTAATAAAAGATTTACAAATTCCAGAATTTTATTTTCACTGTTAATTGGGTTAAAGAACAAGTGTCGTTCAAAACACATTTCACGATAAACCCAAAATCAACTTTCATTTCAACTCCAATTAAATATCAATTAATTGGTAAATTTTTCTAAATCTTAATTAAAAGATTTATTCTTTATTCAACTGGGTTTAAGAACAGTGTTATTTAAGACACCATTCAAGACAAACCCAAAATCCAATTTATTTATTCATTTAAAAACATTGGATTTTTATTTCTAGTTAATAACTAGTTCATTTTGATAAAAATATATTTTTATCTTTACATATTTGGAAATTTTCATCCAAATTCTTTTCAAACCATTTATTATGATTTTACATAATTTTTCAATAATTTTAATAATTTTATTAAGGTCCTTACAATCGATTTCTATAAATGGTCATCGAACTTCACTTACAGCGGCCTTTTCCAAATTTGATTTGGACATATTTCCAAATCCAACCATTAGATTACAAACTTCTTATATTCATTGGAAATTTCTTTTCGATACGAATCCAATGGTTCTGGTTTTAGGAGAATTCGAAGGTCGGATCTCCCGTTACATCAATTTGAAGTTAATGGTCAAAATTTGCGAACGGTCGCAGCGCGGTGCGTTCTATTCAGGCTATTAAATATATATATTATATATATTTCCTCGATTCCCATTTATATCATATTTTTAAAATAGTTATAATTTAATTTTAAAATGATTCCAAATTCGTTTTCTATTTTAAATCAAAATTGAATATTATATATTTTTATCATATAAAAATGATAATATTTTCTCTTTTCGATATTCATTATCAAATGAATAAAATCGATCGATAAACCCATTGGGTTAAAATGGTGTTTCTATACTTAACACGGCTTCATATTTTTATATTTTTGAGTCCACCTAAAATCAGACATCAAAATCATCATTTTATTCTTCACTGAATATTATTTTAAAATATTCGTTATTTTTAAAAGATTCTTTATTTTAAAAGACACTTTATCATAAAACATTCTTTATTATAAAATGTCCTTTATTATAAAACATTCTTTTTTATATAACATTCTTTATTATTTAACATTCTTTATTATTTAAATAAATATGTTAAGTGTAACATTTATAAAGACAAATCCTACTTTGACAAGTCATTCTTTTTATTTAAATAAACATGTTAAAAATGATTCTTTTAACTAATAGATACATTTTTTAACATGCATTTCTTTTAAATCTATTTAACATATAAAATGTCCTTTTAAAATGGAAAAACATGTTTAACAAGAATTTCTATTTATTCTATTTAACATGTAAAATGTCCTTTTAAAATGGCAAAACATGTTTAACACGAATTTTTATTTATTCTTTTTTTTTAAATATTCTTTACATTAAAATGTTCTTTTACATAAAAAAAATTTCTTTTTCATTAAAAATGTTCTTTTACATTAAAAATGTCCTTTTCATTTAAAATGACCTTTTTTATCAAAAATGTCTTTTTGATTCAAAATTGATATTTTATTCTGAAATTATATCTTTTGTTCTAAAATAATATCTTTTATTAAACTTATTTATTATAAAACATTATTTATTTCTAAACCGGAATTCGAATCCATCAATTACCATATAATTTTAGTTATAAGGATTTCACACACCGCATGTAACCAGTAATAATTATAAATAATCATTAAATAGTCCATTCACATCCAGATGAAATTTACAACTGTGTGAGCATTAAAATAATAATATAACGCTCATCATAGCCTGTCAATCCATCGATTGACATACAACTAAATATTGGGAATAGTGTATGTCAAATATCATCCCAATACCCATGTGGATTTTTCAAACAACAATAGTTTATTTAAATAAATTATTGGTAAATAAATTTAACCAATTCTAATTCAGATTGAATTATTTTCTATTTAATCAATTTTCACTATTTAAATTATAAACAAATATTTATAATTTAATCTCGAATACCATATTTATGTTAACATTATTTTTAATATGTTAAACATTTCAACATCACAAACAACACAGTCAATTTAAATCGTCCATGGTTTGTGGACGAGGAATGTGATCTAACAAGCACCATATACAATTTATAATGATTGTACTGATAAAGATCTACATTGGTAATTGTATATATTTTTCAGTTATGAAAATAAATAAATAACTATGCTGAAATTTTTGTGAGGAGTTCTCACCTTCGTTTCCACTTCGTCAGTCTTTAGCGGACAATGGTTTTTTGATTTGTTCCAGTACGCAGTGTTCTTCACCGTGATCCCAACGTAATCTGTTTCACACAGTTTGTATTAAAAATCATATTTTTAATGTTGTTCTATATATGTGGTAAAAATCATATTTTTATTTACGTTATGTTTATATAAAAAAAATCATATTCTTATATTGCTAATTCTGATTTAAAAACTATGCGATTTATATTTTAAAAACAATGATATATGCATGTGTGTGTGTATATATATATATTCTAATTCTATTTTTCTTCTAAAAAACAATGCTCTTTATATTTTCAAAAACAATGGTCTTTATATTTAAAAAAAGTTATATATAATAGAAATAACTCCTTTTTTATTTATACATTGGAATAAAAATCATACCTTTATTTTATAGCTATATATATAAACCTCATTTTTATTTAATATTATTTATATGAAAATCACATTTTTTTTAATATTTTATTGTTAAAAATAAATTTTATTTTAAAAACAATGTTCTATTTTATTTTAAAAACGATGTTCTATTATTTTCAAAAACAATGTTCTATTATTTTCAAAAACAATGTTCTATTATTTTCAAAAACATTTATAACTTTAATTCCGAATTATGATCATTAGGGATTAATTAAATAAATTAACAATGCTTAAATAAAATTATATGCAGCTTTTTTCCTCTACAATCACATCTCCTTCGTTCTTCTTTGTATTCAAAGTGAAAACCATCATCGCAGGAAACAATCAACCACCGCCTTCTCACCGTTGCATCGGAACCTGATCGGATTCTCCACTTCCGACCGCCTCGAGATGGTCCTCCACCACCATGAACGGTGGCTGACTCGCCGCCCCCCTCTCTCCTATAATAGCGTGCCAACGACAGTCAGTTAAGTGGCAAATTCGAGTGCCTCGATTGCTTGAATTCGATCACCACCGTTAATAGTCAAGAGCACGACGAGCTAAGGGCTTTTCCCATTGAATTTTGATCGAATTGGTGAGTGGATGTTGAGATATCGGAGGGAGAATGACAGAGCATTTCAGCCATAGAACTGATGAAGGTGGCGACTGTGTATATGAGAATTAGGGTTTGACTTTAGGGGTTTTTATAATAATTTATTTTATTATTCTATAATTATTTAATTCCACTAATTCATGTTTTTCTATCCGAACTTGAAATCGAACCAAACGACTGCCGTTCCTAACGTAATACCCCCATTCCAAACACAATGGGATATGTCCCGTAAGCAAATTCAATTGTTTCGATCAGTTTCGTCAAAATTAAAATATAAATCAATATATATTAAATTTAAAGGTACATTTTAATTTACCGGGGCCACATACTGAATCCAAAAGTTATAGTAGAATTATTTCTGACTTTGTTTTGACGATACGGTCGTAACAAGATTAATTTCATCGAATTTGGAGACTGTTTTAAAAATGACCATTTTCTGGTCGATCCAATTTGACTGAAATTGACAAAACATGTTTTTTGGCCATGCTCATATATTAATTCCAAAAATTATGAAAATTGGCCCTTGCAATAATTTGACATTCTGGATCCAACCAAAGTGGTTTCGTCGAAAACGGAGATCGTTTGCAAAATGGCTTTTTATTATATATATGTATATATGTATATATGTATATATATATATATATGTATATATATATATTCCGTAGCGACTATTCTAAATATTTAACTGGCTATAATTTTTTATTCCCGCTATGAAATCTTAATTTTTCACATTCGTTGGAAAGATAATTTTAAATAGATTCAAATATTTCTGGTTTTACTAAAATTCGATTTATTTTGAATCCTATACATTCATTTGAAATTTGAAATCGAATTTTCAAACTACTGCGCCATTTCAGGCTCGTTTTATAATTAAAATAAATTTATTTGTCCTAACATCGATTTAAATAAAATTTTAGTCTTTATTATTTAAAATAAATTATTTTAAATATTAAAATCCATTAAAATTGTTAAAATAAAAAATTTAAATTCATTTTGATTTTCTGGGTTGTTACAACAAGGCTCAGAATAGAAATTCTATCGACTTATATTCGACATCAAATTCTGAAACTAACGAATATCGTATTAGGAATAACGATATATGTATCTTCCAAATTTCTATAACTATAACCGTATAATCACGGAATCCAATATGGAAATATTTCGAAGATTATTTCCACTTAAATCCATTCCAAATCATACATTAGAATTCCCGGTTATTTCAAAACCATTTACAAATCCAATTTATTTATATAAAAAAAACATTGGATTTTTATACTAGTTAATAAATAGTTCATTTCAATAAAAATTAATTTTTATCTTTTTAAAACTGGAATTTTTCATCCAAAATCTTCCCAAATCATTGATTATGATTTTACACAATTTTTCCATATTTTAAATAATTTTTATAAGGCCCGTACAATCAGTTTCCAATAACAGCCACTGAACTGCATCCATAACGACCTTTTCCAAAATTGATTTGGACATATCTTAAAATCCAACCGTTAGATTTCAAATCTCTTGTATTCATTGGAAAGCTCTTTTCGATACGAACCCAACGGTTCTGGTTTTAGGAGAATCCGACGGTCGGATCTCGTATAACATCAATTGGACGTCAATGGTTGAAATTTGCGAATGGTGGTTGCGTGGCGCGTTCTATTCAAACCATATATATATGTATACATATTTTGTCGATTTCCATTCAAAATGTATGTTTATAAGTTAGTTTTAAAAACTAATCCAACTTCCATTTCAATTTTAAATCAAAATTGAATATTCCTTATCATTATAAAATTTAAAAATGATAATATTTTCAAAAAATTTTATTTTGAAATCCATTTGCCTTTCGTATCCATTATAAAATGAATAAAATCGATAAACAAATCTGTTCGAGTTAAAAATGGCGTATATACTTAACTTGGCTTCCATATTTTTTATTTTCGTGTCCATCCCAAATCAGAAATCAAAATCATATTTTGATTCTTTTTTCAATATTATTTTAAAATATTTGTTATTTCTGAGTTGGAATTAGACTCAATCAATTACCATATAAAATTTATTTATATGGATTCCATACATCACATGTATTTAAAAATAGTGATAAACAACTATTAAACAACCAATTCACATCCAGAGTGCAATTTACTACTGTGTAAGCATTAAATAAATAAATAAATAACGCTTATCACAGCCTATTAACCAATCAATTGACATACAACTAATTATTGGGATTAGTGTATGTCAAATATCATCCAATACCCATATGGGGTTTTCAAACAACAAATACTGATTATTATTTGTGCATTTGGGCGATGTGTAAAATTTATCGTCCAAATCAATAGCACTTAAATACGTGTATATAAACAAGCCGTTCGACTTGTAAATGAATACTTATTCCAATTTCTACTATTTATATTATAAATGGATATTTATAATTTCAGTTTCAATTTCCATAATAATATTAACAATATTTTAATATGTTAATCATTCCAACATCACAAACAAAACACAATACAGTCAACTAAATCGTTCATGGTTTGTGGACGAGGGAGGAGAGCTAACAGGCACCGTATATAATTTATAATGATTAAGAATGATAAAAATCTACACTGGAAATTCTATATATTTTTATACACGAATACAATAACATTTAGTGATAAGGAGTTCTCACATTGGGATACACTCCGCCAGTCTTTATTTGACGGTTTTCATTTCTGTTCGAATTTGAATTTGCCTCAAATTCTAACGTGCTCCATTTCTGATTTAGTCAGTTCCAGGTTGTAGAGTTCATCACCACGATCCCAACGTGACTGATATCATCGGATTTTGACCTCGTATGGAATAGTTACAGCATTTCTAACATTGGATATTTTAATTACATCATTAGCAAATTAAATTAATCAATTAATTAAAATAATCACCCTCTCTTCATCGTTTTGTTTCCAGACCTGTAAAACTAACCCACCCTCGGCATCAATCTTCCACTGTCACATGCTAATCCTTGCCACCTGCCACTGATCTAAAGATCGCACATCCAATCCCTTATCCAGAGCTTCCAACTCCCCCTACCAGGTCAAACTCGAACGCCTCGAGAGGCATGAAAACTCCTGAAAATGACTGGCCTTCTTGCTCTGAAATCCAATGATTTTCTCCACTAATATCCATCTCCTCCGGTCAATTTGTAGAATGCACTAAGATGTTCGATTTTTGCTTTATGAGTGTTTGAAAATTTGGAGTGGATTTGATAATATTGATGGAGGAAAATGGGAGCTCGTCATCCGTTGATAACGTATGGAGAGTGGCGGAAAACAATTGACCAAGGTAAGAAGGTTTGACCGATTCTAGGGTGTAATGAAGGGTTATTTATAAACTAGTATTATTAATATTTAATTTCAATAATAGTGGTTTATCGATTCGAGCTCTAAATCAAACCCAACGACTGTCGTCCCTAGCTAAATACCCTCATTCTGGACACAATGGGTTATGTTTCATAAGCCAATTCAATCTTTTTGATTAGTTTTCATCAAAAATAAAATATAAATCAATATATTTTGAATTTAAACGTACATTATAATTTATCGGGGCCACATATTAACTCCAAAAATTACAGAAAAATATATCTAGCTATGTTTTGACGATACAGTCCTAACAAAACTAATTTCGTCGAATTTGGAGACCGTTTAAAAAATAGTCATTTTCCAGCCGATTAAATTCAAACTAAATTGACAAAAACAGGTTTAAATTTGCCACGCACACATATTAGTTCCAAAAATTATGAAACTTAAAAATAATTTTACATTCCAGATCCAACAAAAGTGGTTTCATCAAAAACGGAGGTCGTTTGCAAAATGGCTATTCTCAAGGGCTATATTTATATTTAATATATATATATATATAAATCCATAGTGACTATTCTGTAATTTAAACTGGACATAACTTTCAATTTATATTATGAAATATGATTTTTTCACATTCTTAGAAAGATATAATTAAACATATTCAAATGTTTCTTGTTTTTCTTAAATCCAATTTATTTTGAATTATGTACATTCAATTGAAATTTAAAATCTAATTTCCAAACTACCACGCCATTTCGAGTTCGTTTTATAATTAAAATAAATTTATATGTTCTAACTTTGATTTAAATAAAATTTTAGTCGTTATTACTTAAAATAAATCATTTTAAATATTCAAAATTCATTAAAATGGCTAAAATAAAAAAATTAAATTGGTTCAGAAATTTTCAGATTGTTACAATCTCCCCCACTTCAAATCTTTTCGTCCTCGAAAAGGAACGGAGCAGAAAGTTGTTTAACTAACCAACTCAACTTTCATTATGGCTTTCATTCTTCAACTTTTCAGTTTCTTAGAACTTTCTAATTTCTCAAAAATTTGGCTAATACCCTAAAATTTCGAAAAATTTCAGCATAACCTCCTTTGTACGGGATGATTAATAAAGTCGCAACCTGCCTCACAGGGCCCTCATCAACCAAAAAGAAAAATCCAAGTGGCTTGCCAATCGGCTCATAAAATCATCAAACCCAAGAAATACAGTAAATATGTACCTATTTGTCAGGCATACAATTTTATTCCTCTTCTTAGCTTCCATGCTATGACATGCTCCTTATATACACATGTACATATATGCAATTTCAATCAATTTTCAATTCAGTTAATATTTGATTCGATTTGGCTAAATTTACCTTTTTTCATATTGGTTACAACATTTCAATATTTTAATTAGTTAAATTAATAATCATCAATCACAATCAACAACCAATTTGTTGATCAGATTTTCAAACATATATAGCTTTTATATATAATCAAAATCATATTTTTAGTGCCAAATCACAAACAATAAATTCTAACTAAGTTTTGGTTCTCACACCAATCAGTTGGAAATATATAGATTTCCCACATTCGAAACTCGAACATAAATACTGATGATACTATAGTAATCATCGGGATCATCTCCAGGCGACTAGAGTGTGATTCTATATCTACCCAGTATATTTGAGACTTCGTATACACGTTTGCAAGGCATATATGCAAAATCTTCCTATACACGATAGTCCAAATTCAATATAAAATAAAATATTCAAATACAAATAATAGATATAAAATTTCAAAATCAAATTAGTTTTTATAAGTAATACTCTCCAAACTCATTCTAGAGTATTACTAACCCAATCTCTACGAGTCATTCTTATAGGATATTACAAATCCTATCTCTGATGAATTCTTTCTGTAACACCCCGTATTTCCTATGAATATTAATATAACAAATCAAAGAATGCTTAATTTTAAAAGTAAGAATTAAGTAAAATGGGTAGCGCCATTTCGTTCGTCTCGGAATTCTGCTTGAGATAGAGTCCGATTTTGCGTAAAACGGATACAGTATGAAGATGTTTTGGAGGTTAGAAGATTTCAGGTTTAATCAGAATTAAATAAATAATTAATAAATCAAAATTCGAAATTCAAACCAGCGCAAAGAAGTGGGCGGGAAAATTCCCTCCACAGGGTGTGGACCCCCCTTATAGGGTGTCGACACAGGTGTCGACCCCCTATAGGGGTATCGACATAGGTGTCGAACCCCCTGTAGGGGTCGTCTCCTGCTGACTGTTCTGGACAGTGACGATTTTCTAAGTTTTAGGGCTACGTGGTGACTTCTGATTGGCCTGATGATGCATTTTCTTGGACTAGATGTTTGGATGGATCCTATGTTGATCTAAAGGCTCCAATTAATCCTATACATCTATATAAGCACACATAAACCTTAGCCCTAGCCTAATAACCCTATTCTATGATGCCACTATGCGGTACATCTCTAAACTAGCCTAGCCTCCTTCTTCTCCAAAATAGAAATCAAATTGGAGAGCTTCAAATTAAAGTAAAGGTTTTCCACTTCAATCAACAAAGAGAGATTAGAATCGCTACAACGTCAAAATAATTCTCCTTTTCTAATCCTATCACTGTAAGTTCAGTTATTATTCAGATTTGAACACATAATAGGAATCATGACTGTAATGAATCGAATCTAGAACTATGCCTAATTGTAATGATAACCAATTCTGATTCATTCTTATTCTTTTGTCAAATCTGAGATTACCTATGCTTGTGAGACTGGTACTAGTGATACAATTGAATCTATCTTGTTGTACATCAAATTGGGGATTCATTTATGTTCAGTTCTAGCGAATCTTTATGTCTATGATGTAACTTGCTCAGTTTGCTCATATTTATTGTTAATGTACAACAAATCTATTAGAACCATTATTCTTGTGTTTGGTACACCTTTACATGCTTATTCTCTCATGTTAATTCTTGTATTTCTTCTCTATTCCCCTTTTCGTTTTATTTTATGAATACTAGGTTCACTTGGAAACCTAGTTTGAATCTTGATTATACGTTCAATTGAAATGTAGGGAATCGAGTACAACTTAATTGAATAATTTTGGGCATAAATAGTAAATGTGACATAACTTGAGTTAACTACATTTGTGGATAATTGACATGCAAACTTGGACATGAATGGTAAATATATAAATAGGCTAAAACATGAACATGCCTAACCCGAGGTTAGATTGAGTTGCGGTGTAAGGCTGCCCGGAACTGCCCGGCACATCTAGCGACCTCAACAATAGATCTAATGTGAGAGGTTAGCGCATTAAGCCCAAAACCCAAGGTTAGAATGAGTTTGCGGCAGAAGTCTGCCCGGAACCGCCCGGCACATCCAGCAACCGCAAACAATAGTTCTAATGTGAGAGGTTGATGCATTAATGAATAAATTAATGCTAATGAACAGACATGCTAAGAATGGTAGGGTTAAGTTAACGTAGTTAACACTTAACCAATGCAACATGTTAATTAAAAAAATGGGTGAGAAAACTTAACCGTTACAACATGTTGGTTAGGAAATCCTAGTAACAGGGACCCATTTCAGCAGTAACCCACATAGATGTATCACGGTACCCTGAATCAGGTAGGGTGGGGCACGATTACTGGGCTGATTATAAGCCATTAAAATAGCGACGGGTGATCCATTAGTGTAGGTTCCGACGGAGTGTGGGCGTGCACGTGCTCCAGAGTGGAAAAATCAGGCACTAGGCATTAGTAGTTATACATTGTGCATCTTAAATTGTGTCGGGTTGCCGTCATAGGGATTGATACACCCCATGGTGGGACCAGCACATGTATTTACAAACAAGCGGGCCGAATGACATAAGTAATAAACACATGCGAGTATAAGCCGATCGATAAAGGGATCATTTTATTATGAACACATAAGGCTAGTTGAAACAATTATTAGTAGGTGCAGAGAAATAGATTTGGGTGCGATAGCATATTCAGTTTATCTTGCCTCATATTGTCTTATGTTATCTTTTTACTATGGTATTGTCTTATATTCGGTTTATTCATGTCATTATCCTTTTTCTTGTTTACATGCTGAAAATCACTGGTCTTACCTGGCTTTATGTCTGACCCGTTTTCTTTCGTCTTCTTTTCTTCCGTTGCCCCCTTAGTCCGCAGGGAGGGAATACTTCAGCTTAGTTCAGACCTTTTCCAGCTTGAAGAGAGTAGATGCAATGCTTGGATTCTCTTTTCTTGGGCTCTGGCTATGGTTACACTTTAATTGGGGATTTATGCTGCTTTACTACTGTTTTATGCTTCTTTATGTATTTGGAGTTTTGAATCCAGACAGAGGTTTTATTGTAATGATTTGGAAGTTGGGTTTTGAGACAATGGTTGTAATGTTTTGTCTAAACCACGCTGCTTATGAAATGATTTCAATTTTTCCGCTGTTTGTATGTCTGTCTTGAAAATTATCTGTATCTTTTACCTATAATACTTCAACAAAGTTAATGCATTCCCTTTGTGAGTGACCTTAATAGAGGTGGGGTGTTTCACTTTCATTCGGTTCTGATGTGTCTTATTCTCATGCTTTGTAAACCAAAGCTTTGATACCACAATGAAACGACCCAAACTTCCCCTTACGGGAAAGCCCGGATTGCGTTGAGAACAAGATACATCAGAACACAAACACTAGAAAGTTTCATTGCTATTACAACAATTACATCAGAGTACAAGATATAAGAGCTCAAATAAATAATATTACATAGTGGAAATAAAATAATGTCAGATATTAAAATACAACGCAGCGGAAATTTAAATGTATAAATACAATGTTTAGCAGAAAATACATCAACAAGCACAATTGAATGAAATACACAGATACAATGCTTTCCGAATATAGCTCCAGCTGTAATCCAGGATCATGAGAAAAGAAATATATGCATAAACCCAAACTACTAGCTGCTCATATGGAAAATATGGGCACCTAGAGTTTAGGTTAAAACAATAAACTCTGAGTTAGTCATAGGACTGGTGTAAGAACTAAAATAGTTATTAAATCTTTACTTTAAAAGTTGGGAAATCATGGGACCATGCCGTATAACACGGAACGGGTTTACTCCAAATGAATCTCAGTTTAAAATAAAAAAACACAATCCTTTTCGAAAAATGGATCTATTATAAGACTCAGGTCCCGTCACACAATGCAATGCAAGCCGGAGGATATAGCCAAACATTCTTGGTATGTTTAAAAACAAGTCATTTTAATATTACTATAAGTGCATGAGCGACCCATCCCACTATGACGCCATATATAGGTTTACGATTAAAACCGAAAGTCACGTATTGGAAATTGGATTCTGTCGATGATTCGAGGCAAGTGATGGCTCCTCACCGATTCGAGACACTCTAGCAAACGCCTTAAGACTCGGACGCTGGCGAGCCCTGTAAACAGTAGGGCCAGTCCACACATACTTTAGTGGATTAACTATTCCTGAACAATTTGTTTTCCGGTCCTATCGGACCTATCACTTGGCTAGTAGCGACCAATATCCGAGGCTCCTCGCAATCCATCATCCAAATAAGTTAAAAATTTCAGGGCTCCATACCATGAAATCACTTCTAGCTAGAAAGAAATGCAAGTTCTCCCTATGATCACTATCCCGTTTTTGACTCATACCAGGTACGAGGCTCGCGAATTAACGCTATACACAAAGCTATGCTTCTTAAAGACATGGTTTGATCATCATCTACAAGACTCTTCTTTTCAACAAAAGCCTTGTTCATTTGCAGCTCGGCATGCCACACTGACAATTCATGCCATACAACTGACGTCTATCAATATATAACCTCTAAGCTCGTACATCTCAAAGAAGGGTGTTAAGCAAGAGAATAAATTCTCCGCCACCTAACAGATATATATTTAATAGAAATCAATCAATAAAGAATGAAATCCAATGTCAGCACACATCCATTTACAAGTTTGCTCTAGGTCTGAACGAAACAGGAGGCACTGTATTCCTCGTCCCACAAGTCCAGTACCGGAGAGAGGTCCTTGCATATCCGATCGATCTCCAAGTACGTCTGGACGATCACCACTTATTACCTTGTTTTGGGTGCAAAGCCCAATCATGACATTAGTAATCATCCAAACGATGTGAAGAACTCTGGTCTTCAACCACCGTCTTCATCGTCTACTTTTAGTCGTCGTATCAGTTATTTAGAATGGGATAAGCCCGGACTTTCTGAATAACTCGCATATTTTATAATCAATAATCAAGTGCTATAAAAACACATCATACGCCTCATTCTAATTCAGAATATTCTTTTATTCAAATATTCACATCTTTGGGGAAAGGTTCCCATTAGTGTTATCAAAGATAAAATCCTTTAAATTTATTCTTTAATCTTCCTTTTGATATCAATTCAAAAGATTTGATTTAATCCTTTATCAATTCTAAACCAAATTAAGGTTTATCAACTGGTTGGGATTAGCGAGCCTTACCGAAGTAATCATTTATTTATCTTAACCCAATCCTAACCTATCCATCCTATGGAGCAAAACTGGTAGTACCCCATATCTAACACCCACGATGTTATAGGTAAATTTAGTTACCATTTCACGTTCAAATCTAATCAAAGATTTAACTATCGCCTAGAGTAAAACTGGCGGTACTCCATTCTCGATCATTTCATGAATTCGATAAATTTAATTCTCTTATACACATTCCAATCTAATTAAAGATTCATTAAAACTCCCCTTGGTTTCAATATCAAAAATCATTACTTAATGATGGTTCAATTTTATGGAAATTAATCCCGCCGTTAACTGGGTTAAAGGATCAATGTCATTTAAAACAAAGTTCACTATAAACCTAAAATTATCTTCCATCAAAATGGAATCTTCGCAGAAAACAGATCAATAAATTACCGATATAAATTTTCGTATCAAACTAATAATATAAATGGAATAACGGCGAAGCCTTTTAAATTCCTATACAGTAACGGTCTTCCTTAACATAAGCTCATCTTGATTATTACCAAATCGAATTCCATTCAATTCCAATTTAATATATTAAATTGGAAATATTTACTTTGAAAATTTTCCATTAAACCTTAATAAAAAGATTTATAAATTCCAAATCATCTCTTCACTGTTAACGGGTTAAAGAACGAATGTTTTTTAAAACACAATTAGCGATAAAACAAAAATCCAATTTCAAATTCCAATTGAATATTAATTAATTGGTAAACTTCTCTAAATCTTAATTAAAAGATTAATTATTTTCTCAACTGGTTTTAGGAACAGTGTTATTGAAGACACCATTCACTACAAACCCAAAATCCAATTTGATATTAACTACAAGGCTCAAAATAGAAATTATATCGACTTATATTCAACATCAAATTCTGAAACTAACGAATATCGTATTGGGAATAACGATATCTCTATCTTCCAAATTTCCATAACTATATCTATGTAATCACGGAATCCAATATTGAAATATTCCAAAAATTATTTCCATTTAAATCCATTCCAACTCATACGTCGGAACTCTTGGTTATTTCAAAACCATTTACAGATCCAACTTATTTATATAAAAAACATTGGATTTTTATACTATTTAATAACTGGTTCACTTCGATAGAAATATATTTTTGTCTTTTCAAAACTTGAATTTTGCATATAAAATCTTCCCAAATCATTGATTATGATTTTACACAATTTTTCCATATTTTTAATAATTTTTTATAAGGCTTGTATTGCCGGTTTCCAAAAACAGCCACCGAACTGCATCCATAACGACCTTTTCCAAAACTGATTTGGACATATCTTAAAATCCAACCGTTAGATTTCAATTCTCTTGTATTCATTGTAAATCACTTTTCGGTACAAACCCAAAGGTTCCGGTTTTAGGAGAATCCGACGGTCGGATCTCCCGTAGCATCAATTGGAAGTCAATGGTTGAAATTCGCGAACGGTCGTTGCGCTATGGGTTCTATTCAAACCATTTATATATATATAATATAATGTATATTTTGTCGATTTACTTTTAAAATGTATTTTTTATAAATTCGTTTTAAAAACAATTCCAACTTCCATTTCAACTTTAATTTAAAATTGAATATTCCTTATCATTATAAAATTTAAAATGATAATATTTTCAAATTTTCTGATTTTGAAATTCATTTCCCTTTCGTATCCATTATAAAATTAATAAAATCAATAAATAAATCTGTTCGAGTTAAAAATGGCAAATATACTTAACTCAGCTTCCATATTTTCATATTTTCGTGTCCATCCCAAATGGGACATCAAAATCATATTTTGATTCTTTTCTGAATATTATTTTAAAATATTCGTTATTTCTAAATTGGAATTAGACTCAATCAATTATTATATAATTTTTTTTATATGGATTTCATAAATCGCATGTATTCAAAAATAGTGATAAACAACTATTAAACAACCAATTCACATCCAGAGTGCAATGCACTAATGTATAAGCATTAAATAAATAAATAATGCTTGTCACTGCCTGTCAACCAATCGATTGACATACAAGTAATTATTTGGGTTAATGTATGTCAAATATCATCCCAATACCCGTGGGGGGTTTTCGAACAACAAATACTGATTATTATTTATGCAGTTGGGTGATGAGTAAAATTTAATGTGCCAATCAATATCACTTAAATAAGTGTACATAAACAAGTCGTCCAACTTGTTAATGAATATTTATTCCAATTTCTACTATTTAAATTATAAATGGATATTTATAATTTTAATTTCAATTTCAATTTCAACAATAATATTAACTATATTTTAATATGTTAATCATTTTAACATCACAAACAAAACACAATACAGTCAATTACATCGTCCATGGTTTGTGGACGAGGGAGTTAAGCTAACAGGCACCGTATACAATTTATAATGATTTAAAACTGATATAAATCTACACTGGCAATTCTATATATTTTTATACATGAATACAATAACATGGTAAAATATAATTTAGTGAGAAGGAGTTCTCACAATGGGTTCCACCCCGCCAGTCTTTGTTTGACGGTTTTCATTTCTATTCGAATTTGCATTTGCCAGAAATTCTAACGTGCTCCGTTTCTGATTTAGTCAGTTCCATGTTGTGGAGTTCGTCGCCATGATCCCAACATGACTAAAATCACCGGATTTCAACCTCGTATGTAATAGTTATAGCATTTTGTACATTGGATATTTTAATTACATCATTAGCAAATTAAATTAATTAATTAAATTAATCACCCCTCTCTTCATTATTTTGTTTCCGGACCCGTAAAACTAACCCACCCTCGCCATCGATCTTCCACCGTCACACATCAATCCTTGCCGCCTTCCACCGATCTGAAGACCGCACATCCAAGTCCTTCGCCAGAGCTTCCACCTCCCCCGGCCAAGTCAAACTCGAATGCCTTGAGAGGCGTGAAAACACCTGAAAATTGTTGACCATCTTGGTCTGAAATCCAATGATTTTCTCCACTAATATCCATCTCCTCCGATCAATTTGTAGAACGCACTAAGATGTTCGAATTTTGCTTTATGAGTTTTTGAAAATTTAGAGTGGATCGAGGGAGGAAAACGGGAGCTCGTCATCCATTGATAACGTATAGAGAGCGGCAGAAAACAGTTGACCACGGTAAGAAGGTTTGACCGATTCTAGGGTGTAATGATGAGTTATTTATAACCTAGTTTTATTAATATTTAATTTCAATAATAGTGGTTTATCGATTCGAACTCCAAATCAAACCCAACGACTGTCGCCTCTAGCTAAATACCCTCATTCCGAGCACAATGGGATATGTTTCATAAGTCAATTCGATCGTTTTGATTAGTTTACATCAAAAATAAAATATATATCAATATATTTTGAATTTAAGCGTACATTTTAATTTACTGGGGCCATGTACCGACTCCAAAAATTACAGAAAAATAAATCTAGCTATGTTTTGACGATATGGTCCTAACAAAACTAATTTCTTCGAATTTGAAGACCATTTAAAAAGTGGTAATTTTCCACTCAATTAAATTCAAACTGAATTGACAAAACACATTAAAAATTTCCACGCTCACATATTAGTTCCAAAAATTATGAAATTTGATACTTAATAATAATTTGACATTCCGAATCCAACAAAAGTGGTTCATCAAAAATGGAGATCGTTTGCAAAATGGCTATTTTTAAGGGCTACATTTGTAAATATATATAAATTCCATAGCGACTATTTTGAATTTTAAACTGGACATAACTTTCAATTTATATTATGAAATCTAAAATATTCAAATTCATTAGAAAGATATAATTAAACATATTCAAATATTTCTTGGTTTTCTGAAATCCGATTTATTTTGAATTCTATACGTTCAATTGAAATTTAAAATCGAATTTTCAAACAACCGCGCCATTTCGAGTTCCTTTTATAATTAAAATAAGTTTATACGTTCTAACTTCGATATAAATAAATTTTTAGTCATTATTATTTAAAATAAATCATTTTAAATATTCAAAATCCATTAAAATAGCTAAAATAAAAAATTTAAATTGGTTCTGAAATTTCAGGGTTTTTACATTTTTAGATAAATAGTGATTAGAAAGTAAAGCCGATTATGCAGGTACTGATTTTGGCACATCCGTACAACTCTTCTTGATGTACATAATGGGTTTTATAGATCCTACTCTAAAAAGGATTGCAGGTTAGTATAGAGAAAATTTTCATGATCTATTTGTCCCGGACCCGAATCATGTATTTGCTTACGTGGAGGAAAACATAAGTCGGACCGCGTTATGAAGTGGAATCCTGTGGGGGCACTTATCAAAGTGATAAGTTCTAAAAACAAGATAACAACAGAGAAAAGAATTCATGCAACAGAAGTTTTCTTGTGAGTTTTGAGAATTCTAGAAAACAAGAATATCAATTTCTTTGAAAATAATTTGTTTGTTATCTAGATTAATCCCGACCAAGAGCCTAAAATTTAACAATTACACTCTTATTTGATCGTTGTTAATTTTATTATTTAAGTGCTATTTATTTTTGTTTATAAAAATTCAAATTCACTTATTTTATTATAATTAAGAATAAAGAAAAGGAGTATAATTTAGAGGAGCCAAACATTTACCTTGTCAGAGATACTGAAAAAGGAGTATACGGTTGAAGTCTGAAAGACATTCTATGTACATGAGTGTACAAAAGTTATTTAGATAAAGAGCGATAAGAAAGTGAATTCGATTATGCAGGTACTGATTTTTTCCTATTTGCACAGCTCCCTTGATGTACATAATGGGTTATGCAGCTCCTTCTCTAAAAAGGATTGAAGGTTACTATAAAGAAAAATTTCGTGATCCATTTGTCCAGGACCCGAATCATGTATTTACTTGCTTAGAGGAAAACATAAGTCGGACCGCGTTAGAAGCGGAATCATATATCGGACATATCAGAGTGGATTGTTCTCAAAACAAGATAACAATGGAGGAAAGAATTCATGCAACAAACATTTTCTTGCGAGTTTTGAGCATTCAAAAAAATATGAGTATCAATTTCTTTGAAATTAATTTTTTCATTTCGATTAACCCAAACAAAAGCCTGAAAAAGGCCCAAGAGCTTATAGTTGCACTACATTAAGAATTCGTTCAAAGACTTAATTATCGAACATAATTATTTTGGGTAATTGTGAAAGAAAAGATTGCACTATTTCGTGTGCTAGTAGTTGAAAGTGAAAATGAGATATATCAAGGATTGGAGCTGTGACACCCATGGGATTCGAACCCCCGACCTCTCGGAAAGCAACACCACGCACTAACCACTGTGTTAAAAGATCTTTGTGTTAGCTTTTCGAGAGGGGTGTTACAGACTAGCCCCCTTAAAGAGCCCATCGTACCCGTTGGCTCATATCACTCACTACCCAGGTATTGTGTATGTAACCCGCATCAGTACCATACCGACCGACATCCGCAACATTACACACACAATTCTAGCTGGGTATATGCTATGATACCAAATGTGACACCGACGGGATTCGAACTCCCGAGATCTCGGAAAGTAACACAACGCACTAACCACTGTGCTAAAAGATCTTTATGTTATCTTTTCGAGAGGGGTGTTACATGCGTGGACAACATGGACAGGTTATTAGCAATATGAATGGGAAGATAAATTTTTATTTGTAACTTAAGGGTCGACCGACTCTCACAGAGGATTTTTTTAACGTCCCGCCTTTATGGCTGCTTCAAATAGGTAATTAAACCAACTTAAAACGTTCAAATTGACGGATCTTTATTTAGCTTACGGAGTTGAAAAAATTGAATTAACGGAAAAAAATTATAATAAATAAGGAACACAATATTGAACAGCGAAACGAAACTTTTATTTATGATCAGAACTTTGATACAAATTTTCTAAATAGCAGAATGTAAAATACAATTTGAAAACAAGAAAATATTTACTGTATTAAATCTTCAGAGTGTGTCGCCTTTGGAATCCCCAACTTCGCCAATCTTCAAATCCAAAGGTGAAATCTTTAAATCTATAATGCTTGGGTCCGACCCGAGTGTTTAATGCAAAAACATAAAACACTCGAGTCAGGATTAATCATTTGTTCAAGTAAATTAATTTCAATGGAAACTGAAATATAATAGCTAATCCTAACAAACTATTAAATTTCAAGTACAGGAACTTGGTGCGTGTGTGTATACACACACACACACACACATATATATATATATATATATATACATATACATATGTCGATGACATATATATATATATACACATACAGTGGTATACATACACATGTGTGCATCGACCACCACATATATACACACTAAAATCATGCTTCAAGTAATCAAGACATGCCAAAAATGAGGTATGCGATAGGATAGACAACTTAGCTAGCATATCTTGCAACCAACAAGAATTTAATGCGAATTTACTTGCTACAGGGTACTTGTACATTTTTAACCTAAAGCAGGCATGCATAAGTTAACAAATCACTAAGTTAAATGTTAAAAGAAATAGATGGTATGATGCATGCTACAGGGTGCTTACAACTTCATACATATATATGTTCCAACTAAAAGTGCATATATACATGCATGCTAATATATATATTTATATATGAACACACATTTGCAGCCACAATATATACAGCCATATATCATGCGGTGCAAATTATAGTTACACAATCATATATATGAACATAACCACATATGCAGTCCAATTCACATATGCACAGTCACGTATATGAACACACATACCACACAAACATCTCCACCTGAAAACACAACACATACATGCATTGACTCACACTCATACCCTTACACAGTCATGCACGCATAGACCGAGCATAAACTGGTAAGCACACCCTCATGCACGCCCCATGCCGTGTAGAAGAATAGTGAATGTATATTTCATGCAAAGCTACTGCCAGTAGAGGAGAATATCTAAACTAGGGCAATGTAGTGTGGATTTACTACTGCTTTCATGCAATGTCATCAACTACATATTTCACAAATACTAGTAGGTTAACAACAAAAGAGAAAACCAATTAATGGGCAAAAATAAAGACTGCATTGTATGTATTTCTGTAAACAAGCCTAACAAAACCTTTTCTTCAACTATGCCTCCTCTACTGCTATGTGAGGTAGATAATGTTAGGTTTAAACTTGCAGTTTATTGATATTTCAGTAATGACCTACAATCCATTTCCGAAATAGACTCAATCCAAGATTCATAGTAATAGGTTATTACTGATTTTAAAAAAAATATTATTCTAAGGACGACGATGTGGCATGATTTTCAAGAAAGAAACCAGTGTGTACACCGATCAGAATCAATAAATGAGGTGACCAGATTTTCATGATCCTATTGGAAGCAAAAAGTTTACTTTGACAAATTAGTGAAAGTGGGTTCTTTTGTGAAGTCATATATTTGCTCTCTATTTGACAGAGGTGTTATTTACGTTGATGACAATTTTGTTATCATACTATAACAGTAATAGACAAATAGCTTAAATGGGGTAAACCGAGTTTACTCACATACATGTGTTCACTGTCTTCACTCATACATTTCCATGTTTAACCTTATTCTGAAAATGTCAACTATCTAACTTAAACATTGTCAACACAAGTTCCCGTGTATATGATATATATACAGTAATAAATTAGCATAGACAAGTTGCATGAAGGACAGGGGATATAAGAGTGTTTACTCACCTATGCATGACAAAATACATATGGGTCAACCCACAATCTATAAAAATATTCATATCTATATACAAAACTTAAAGAATTTATAAAAAAGCTTAACTCATAGATTTTAACTCCTGTATTTGTATGTAGAGGCTTGTTTTTCTAAATTTTCCAGAGTATAAATCAACCTTCATATCACATATATACACACTTTCCAAATAAGCCAACACACAATCTGTTGGTGTGATGACCCCAAAACCCTGTGCCATGAAAGCAAGGATAATCTATGGAATATAACACATAAACAATAACAACAGAACAGAAATATATCATTACACCAGATAATGTACACCAAATTACACTGGAACAAATATGATCATTAGTGTTACACAGCATAACAGGATCATACAAAATACAGTTTCAGCTTTATATAAAATGCCTGCAGCGGAATCAAACAAAATATACATAACAAAGTCTGAACAACATAATAGAAATGATAAAATCCATCTTCAGCTCCATATCTATCCAAAATAAACCATCTAAAACCTGAATACAAGGCTGCCCTTGTAAAAAATAGGGGCACCCGGGTTTGGAAAGTGAAACAAACTACGAGTCAGTCGTAAGACTGGTTTGAGAAATCTTACTTAACCTATTTAATAATAAGGTCAATCACAGGACCACGCTGCTAACGCGGAACGGGTTTACTCCATTGGATTGCCAGTGCATGAAATGAGGTAAATCATTAAACAACGCAATGCTTTTTAGAAAAATCAAGCCATTATAAGGCTCAAGTCCCATCACACAATGCAACACAAACCGAAGGATAGAGTTTTACCTTATAATGGCCAAAATATGCTTGATACGTATAAAACAAAATCATTTGATATTATTACTGGTGCATATATGTTTCGGAAACAATTTCAATCATAATGTATCAATAATAGACGACATGAGCGTCCCATGCCACTATGCCGCCAACATAGGTTTACAATCAAAACTGCACAATGTCGTATTGGAAGTTGGATTTCCCTCATGAACCAAGGCAAGGGACCGTCCTTACCAAATTCGAGATGCTCTAGCCCGTGTCTCAGGATATAGTCGCAACTGCACCTAGGAAAATGCAGGGTCGGTCCACACGAAGTGGAATAATACTCCTTGAACAATACGTTTCCCCGCCCTATGTGGTGTAAGTCCGGTTAGTATGACGACCATGTCATCCATCGGCCCCGTAGTGACCGATATATCCAAGGTACCTCGCTTTCCAACAACCATATAAGTAAAAATGTCTGGGCTCCATACCATGACACCACTCCTAGCTAGAAAGAAACGCATGTCTCCTCTGTCGTCCTTCATCCTGTTTCTTGTTCATACCGGGGTGTGAAGCTCGCGAATTAATGTTACACACAAAGTTATGCTATTTAAAGTCGTGCTTTGATCATCAACCACAAGGCTCTTCTTTTCAACAAAAGCCTTGATCACTGCATCTAAGCATGCCACATTGACATTCCACGCCATGCGACTGATGTCTATCGATTTATAACCTTTAAGCTCATACGTCTTAGAGAAAGGTATTAAGCAAGAGAATAAATTCTCCGCCACAAATAGACATATATTTAATATAGATCAATCAACACAAAACGTAATCCAATGTCAAACATACATCCATTCACTAATTCGTTATGGGTCTGAATGAAACCGGAGGCACCATACTCCTCATCCCATATGTCCATTACAGGAGAGAGGCCCTCGCACATCCGAACAATCAACAAATACTTCCGGACAACTATCATTGTAACCCTTTCAAGGCAGCAACTCCAATCAAAGGCATCAGGTGACATCCATTCGATATGAAGATTATCAGTCTTGCACTATCTTCATATCTTCGACTTCCAGTCGTCGTTTGATTATTTGAAATGAGAATTAACTCGTCCTTTTCAAATAATCCATGTATATACATAATTCAAACTAATTCTTTCCCTCGTTAGATTATTTAACATTTACGTTTTAATTCATTATTACAATTTCATGTCAAATACATCTAACCATCAGAATATCCAATAAACCAAGTAAAATCGGTTTATTTCCATTCCATATTGCTTATAATATTTTTTAACAATTTTTCATTATTTTTATATATATAAAAATAGTCCATTTTCATTGAACAATGGTTCAGGTCATTCGATTGCACTAGCGCTGCTCTCACTCAAATTTGAATTAAACAGTTCTCAAAATCTAACCATTGGATTTTAACTAATTTTATATCATTGGAAAGATCTCTCCAAAGCGAACCCAACGGTTCCGGTTTCAAGAAAATCTGACGGTCGAATCTCCCGCTATAAATGCTTAAAATTACAATTTCGAAACGCGAACTGCAGTGTCGTTATTTGTTTAATTTAATTTATATTTATATATATATATAAAAATATAATTCATTCGACGATTTCTAAACCATTTTCACTTCAAAAATTTGGTTAACGCCTTTAAATTTAGAAAAATTTCGCCATAACCTCCTTTGTACGGAGAGGGGTTTGGAAATTTATTGGGCCGTATTAGGCACCCAATTAATCTAGAAAAAGCACACACAATTTTTAGTGACCTATCTATGCCTAAGGGAGTGTGCATAATAACTCTTGAGATAAATCTCTCACCTTTTGTCTAGGGTTGGAAATAAATAATCCATGTGCCATATCTAATAACTAAAGAGACGTGATTATTGTCAACTCCAGACCCGTGTGGGGTTTCTACTTAATCTGGCAATATACAATTATATTTTATTTAGTCCATATTAGTTCTCAGTTCAACCTGTAATTCAGTCATCTCCATACGAGCGTCTCGCTCATATGGTAATCTCAAACTCATCATACAAGCTCCAAATGCTTATATGGAATATGATATGTTATGACATCAATAGTTCATCTTCGGTTCAACCTGAAATGGAGTCATCGCCATACAAGCGTCTTGCTTGTACGGTAACTCAAACCTCGTCACATAAGCTCCAAATGCTTATGTGGTATATGATAGAGTATGCTATCTTCACGAGTATGCCCTGTAGCGTAGTTCAAAATTAATTGTTGCTATCCTATGGCGATGTTTATAACCTCATAGAGAACAACCAGCACATCGCATCCAATGGCATTCACAGGAGTTTATATAATAATAAAATTGCGCAGGCAACTCATTAAGGCTCACCTATTTGTCGGGCATGAAAATAAATTCTTTACTCAACAGCTAATCCATTTTCCTGTTCAGCATATGTATATATGGATAGCTACGCTAAAAATAATATTTTTAGCGAACAAATGTTTATTTTCAAACATGATTATTTTTAACACTTCATATTCATGTCAAAAATAATATTTTCAATCAACAAATATTTATTTCGACACAAGGTTATTTTTAACAATAACACTTCATATACATGTTAAAAATGTTATTTTCAATGAACAAACATTTATTTCAACGCACGGTTATTTTTAACACTTCATATACATGTTAAAAATATTATTTTCAGTGCATAAACATTTATTTCAACTCACGGTTATTTTTAACACTTCATATTGATGTTAAAAATATTATTTTCAGTGCACAATCATTTATTTCAACTCAAGGTTATTTTTAACACTTCAAATTCATGTTAAAAGTATTATTTTCAATGCACAAACATTTATTTCAACTCACAGTTATTTTTAACACTTCATATTCATGTTAAAAATATTATTTTCAATGCATAAGCATTTATTTCAACTCACTGTTATTTTCAACACTTCATATTCGTGTTAAAAATATTGTTTCTGGAGAAAAATATATTTATTTCAACACATGACCATTTTATTCAGTTCATATACACATCAAAATTAATATTTATAGCCAACAAATATTTATTTTAACATTTAGTTATGTTTAACTCTTCATATACACAATAAAAATGTTACTTTTATTGTTTAAACAATTTATTCAACACATGGATATCTTTAACACTTCATATATACATTAAAAATGTGATTTTTATTGTTAAAACATTTTATTTCAAACATGAATATTTTTAGTGACTCAAACATGGGTATTTAGCACCGGCACCATGTTCAGCATGGCTCCTCTGCTATCCACGACCTTGCAGCATCACAATACTTTCATTTCCATAATTTTCACAATAAAATTCAATTTCACAACACAATGAATTTACCACAAACACAACCAATTTTGTTGCAACCACAATCAATTAATCACAATCAATTTCAAACCACAATACAATCAAATAAATCGTTCGTGGTCTGTGGACGATGGTGCCCGGAGCTGTTAAGCTCCGTCTACAACCTAATATATTTTTATCCATTTATTTTTGAATTTAGATTTCTCATGTTGGGTTCCACTCCTTCAAAAATTGTAGATAGCTCTAAAAGATTTCCGGTCACTTCTAGAGTGTAGCGCACGATGTCACGGTCCCAATGTCTCTTTTTTCACTGGATTTCGACAACATACGAAAAAGATATGATTTTTATTTGATTAACCAAATTTACAATGCTTTTATACGTTGATAATAGTTCAAAATAAATCATCCGTATCTCTTAGTTTTGGTTCTAAACTAGGTTTCGATTTTACTTCAAATCTGTTGCACGAGGTGATGATCCGTTTATACCACATCGTAGGGGAGGAGCGGCGCACCTGCGCCTGGTGGTGGGGTGGAGTTCGACAGCGGCTAGGATGAGTGGAGGTAGTTTGAACACGTCAATTTACTGAGCTCGAATCTCGGAAACCACGTGATGATAGTTGACAAATCAGTTATGGATTTCAAGAGGAGGATGAACTCTACAAAATCCTCTAAAGGATCGTTCGATTTTGTAGTGTGGATCGGAAGTTATAGAGGAGAGATGGTGGGAGCTGTTACTATCGTCGAGATCGAGGGTTTATCGGGTTTTTTTTATTTTTTGGAAAATAGAATTAATGAATGGAGAAATATGATTGGCTGATATATATATTTATTTCCAAAAATAGTGTTTTATCCTCCGGACTCCAAATCAAACCCAACGAGTGTCACCCCTAGCTAAATACCCCCATTCCAGACACAATGCAATATGTTTCGTAAGTCCATTTGAATGTTTCAGTCAGTTTTTATTCAAATTAAAATATTAAACATTCAATTTTAGATTTGAATGTACATTTTAATTTGCCAGGGCCACGTATTGATTCCAAAAATTCCCGAAAAATAAATCTAGCTATGTTTGGACGATACAGTCCCAAAAAAATTAATTTCATCGAATTTGGAGATCATTTGAAAAATGGCCATTTTCTGATCGATCCAATTCAAACTGAAATTAAGAAACGCATTTCAATTTACCACGCTCTCATACTAATTCCAAAAATTATGGAATTTTAAATCTAGCAATAAATTGACATTCTGGATCCAACCAAAGTGGTTTCATCAAAAACGGAGGTTGTTTACAAAATGGCTATTTTTAAGGGCTTTATTATTATTTAAAAATGAAAATTTTAAATTCTGACCAAATTTCTGTCAAAATTACTCGAAATAAAAATTTTGAATTGGTTCTGATTTTCCGAGTTGTTACAATCTCCCTCACTTAAAACTTTTCATCTCCGAAAAGGAAACAACAGTAAAGTAGGAAACAAAACAAAAATAGAAATATTGTAAATGTACCTTGCACCAGAGCTAATCGGAGATGCCGACTCTACACTTGGGATAAGTCTGCTTAATGCTATCTTCTATTTCCCGTGCATATTCTCTAGGATCACCGCTCCACTACACTTTAACTAAATGTATCTTCTTGTTCCTTAGAACTCTGGTTTCCTTGCCAATAATATCCAAATCTTGTTGGGCTGCTTCTTCCAAGACCAAGTCTGGATCATGCACATGCTTTCGAATTTAAGACACATGAAATACGTCATGCACTCCGGGCAACCAGTCTTGCATATCAACCCTTTAAGCAAGAGTTCCAATTCTTTCAAGTATAGGAAACGGACTAATAAATCTAGGTGCCAACTTCCCTGTCTTCCCGGATCGGACCACTCCTCTCATCGGAGAAACTCTCAAATATACATAATCACCAATAGCAAATGTTAAATCTCTTCTTCTAGAATCTGCATAACTCTTCTGTCGGCTTTGATCTGCTTGTAGTCTCTTCTTAATGAAATCGACTTTATCTGAAGCTTCTCAATCATATGTGGACCCAATACAAATCGATTGCCTGGTTCTACCAAACATGCAGGATATCCACATGGTCGACCATGCAATGCTTCGAATGGTGACATTTCAAGCTCGCTTGATAGCTGTTATTATATGTAAACTCAGCCAAATGCAAGTGATCTTCCAACGATCCGCCAAAATCAATAACATAAGACCGCAACAAATCTTCCAATATGTGATTCACCCACTCAATTTGGCCATCTATCTGAGGATGATATGTGTGCTAAGATTCAGCTTTGTTCCCAGTTCTGCTTGAAACGCTTCCCAAAAATTACCAGCGAAAATCGATTGTCTATCACTGACAATACTACTGGGCACTCCATGCAGTCTAACGATTTCTTTGAAATAAATCTGCGCCAGACTCCGAGCGTTTCTATTTGATCTGACAGGTATAAAATGGACGGTCTTCATGAAACGATCAACAATCACCCATATGTTTTCATTTCCTTTCCTTGTTCTGGGCAAGCCATATATGAAATCCATGGAAATTTGATCCCACTTCCAATCTGGTATCTCCAATGGTTGTAACAATCTGGCCAGTTTCTGTTGATCAATCTTGACCTGCTGGCAAGTAGAACACCTGCTAATATATATAGAGATGTCTCTTTTCAACTACTTCCACCAGAATGTTCGCTTGAGGTCATTATACATCTTACTAACATCGGGATGGATAATGAGCTAAGATTTGTGACATTCATCTAGTACCTCTCTTCTGAGTTTTGGAACTTCTGGAACACAAATTTTCCCTTGAATCTCAAAACCCCTTTACTATCCAGCTGAAAATCTGAAGCTTTACCTTCTCGAATTTACTGGCTAATTCTTTGAATAAATTCATCATCTTTTTGGGGAACATAGATCTTATCAATCAATGAAGGCGTAATGATAAGACTAACTATGATTACATTCTTCTATGTGCATCAGCTACAACATTTGTTTTCCCCGGAATATACAAAATATCTAGATCATACGCTGCGAGAAATTCTAGCCAATGCTACTGTGTCAAATTCAAGTCTTTCTGGGTGAACAGATACTTTAAAGACTTGTGATCTGTGTATAATTCGAATTTCTCACCCAATAAATAGTGCCTATTGATTTTCAAAGCCAACACGATGGCTACAACTCAAGATCATGAGTAGCGTATCTCTTCTCATGCGGTTTCAACTGACAGCTAGCATAAGCAACTACTTGGCCATTTTGCATTAATATCGCACCAACACCTTCAAGAGAAGCATCTGTATAGACTGTTAAATCTTGATTGCCATCAATAATAGTTAACACCGGAGCTATTGTCAACCATAATTTCAGCTTCCGGAAAGCTGCCTCACATTCTGGAGTCCAATTAAACCTTGAATGTTTCTTAGTAAGCTATGTCATTGCACTAGATAGCTTCGAAAAATCTTTAACGAATTTCCGATAATAACTAGCTAATCCTAGAAAACTTCTGACTTCTGTGGGCGTACTAGGCTATTTCCAATCTAGAATAGCTGTAATTTTACTTGGGTCCACAGAAATTCCTTCCTTTGATATGACGTGACCAAGGAACTTCACTTCTTGCCAGAATATACATTTGGAAAGTTTGGCTTTTAATACGTTCTTTCTCAGAATTTCCAAAACTTGTTCCTTAGCATGCCCACTAGCTGACTTAGAGAAGATCAAAATGTCATCAATGAAAACCAGTACGAATTTATTCAAGACTTCTCTGAATACTTTGTTCATTAAATTGATGAAATAAGCTGGATCGTTACATAAGCCGAGCGACATTGCTAACCACTCATAGAATAAGTCTGGACCTCTAAGTGCTGTCAAAGGAACACATTCTTTAGCAATACAAAGTTGACGGAAACTTGTAGCTAGGTCCATTCTTGAAAATACTTGCGCTCCATTCAAACGATCCAACAAATCATCAATTCGTGGCAATGGTTATTTATTCTTTAATTTATGCTTATTCAAGTCACGATAATCCATGAATAGTCTGAGAGTACCGTCTGACTTTGGGACAAACACCACCGCTGCTCCCTAATTAAAGAAACTAGGCCTGATCAGACCTTTCCATAAAAGCTATCGAGTTTGATCGCCCAATTCTTCTTTCTCTTTGAAGGTCTTTCTCCCAATTGCATGCACTACTGGCCTTGCGTTCAGAACTAGATCGATCTTGAAATTAATTTCTCTTTGTCGAGGAATGCTATCCACTTCTTCAAACACATCCGCATAATTTTTTATGATAGGAATATTTTCTATAGGAGCAGGAGAAACATCAACAGCTGACCAAAATTCTTTCCTATCTGAATTTGGGCCTTCACATGGTATTGTTATGTACCTCCCGAATTTAGTCTTAGCTTTAACGATTCTCTCAGTGCACTTAACTTCGGCTTCAAATTTGGTTAACCAATCCAATCCTAAAATAAGATCAAATTCGGTAAAATTCATGACGATCGAGATGGAAGGGAACTGATAGCCGGAATAAGATACAGGCACCCCTGCAAATCCAACTAAGATCGAGGAAACCCCCAATCGGATTATGGACACTGATGGGTTCTTGGAGCTTTCTTAACTTTAAATTCAATTTCTTAACCACATTACTTGCAATAAAGCTTCGTGACGCACCTGTATCAAACAGTACTTTAAGTTGAATTTTTTTGACAGTAAGCATGCATTCCAAAACATCTGGCCTTTCCCTACTAGCTGAGGGTTCTGGAGCCTCTGATACTTTATTGACTTGAGCCACTTTGGTCCCTTTTAAAAGCCAGTAATCTCGCATTATATGACTAGATTGATGGCAAAGATTGCATCTGCTTTCTTAAAACCTCTTACTGGATTTAGATCCATTATTCCTTTGTTTCTTTAAAGGTCCGTAATTTATCGACTAATTCCCTTTCTTATTGCAGTTAGAGATATGGCAGTCGTTATTGGTTCTTCCTTAGATTTGACCCTTTTCCTGTTAGCTTTAGGCCTCTTACTGACCTCAGGCTTCGTACTTTCCTCGGGGCTATCCGTTTCAGACTTTCTTTTATTGCTAGAACTGCCTTCCTCTTCGTCTTCCTAACCACCTTGCTTATCAAGATCCTCATAGCGACAAGCCATTTGTATTATCTTTGAAAAAGGAAGATTCACATGTGAAGTTACTCTAACTTTATACTTTCTTTGAAGTCCGTTAATAAATTTCAGATTCTTTCTCAAAGGATCTTCAATTAGCTTCGGTCCAAAGTGGGAAAGTTCAATGAATCTATTCTGGTACTCCTGAATGGTCATATCTCCTTGTTTCGAATGGTAGAACTCATCGTATAACCACTTAGTTGCTTCTGGAGGAATAAACATTTCTTTGAAAATTTCATTAAATCTATCCTAGGTAATATTACCTTCTGGATTATCCCTAGTAACAGTTTCCCACCAGATCAAAGCTTCGTCTTTAAGTGCCCAAGATGCCAATAATCTTTTCTGATCATCTTTCAGCTTTAAACCTTCAAAAATTCCCTCAGAAGAATGCATCCGCGCTTGCGTTTTAATAATGGTTTCTTTGCCCAAGAATGGTACTCCACCCAGATTTCGATACTTCTTTACTAGAGCTTCTAGATCTAGTTCTGACTGTGTGAGCACGATTGGCTCATTAGATTGTTGAACCATAGAATTACTTCTTCTACTTCTGCCACTCATTTTCTATTATGTCTGCAAATAGCAGACAAAGAGTCAGGCCAACAGAAAAGATATTGTAAAGCATAGAGACATATATTTAATTGTAAATGCATCTATTGGGGTGTATTTTATTCTGCTATTCTCATTCTAGAACATTACAGATCCTATCTATAATGAGTTACTCGCCCTAGAATACTACTAATTCCATTTCTAACAAGTTCCTTAATATGTTATATTCTGAATCTAAGGTTAACCAAAGCTCCGATATCAAACTGTGATGGCCCCAAACCCCCGTGCCACAGAAGCAAGGATAATCTTTGGAATATAACACAAAAACAATAACAACATAATAGAAATATATCATTATACTAGATAGTATACAACAAATTACACTGGAACAAATAATATCATCAGTGTTACATAGCATAACAGGATCATACTTAGTACAATATATAGTTTCATCTTTATATAAAATGTCTGCAGCGGAATCAAACAAAATATACATAACAAAGTCTGAACAGCATAATAGAAATGATTGAATCCATCTTCTCTCCATAACTATCCAGAATAAACCAGCTAAAACTTGAATACAAGGCTGCCGTGTAGAAAATAGGGGCACCCGAGTTTGCAAAGTGAAACAAACTACAAGTCGGTCGTGGGACTGGCACAAGAAATCTTACTTAACCTATTTAATAATAAGGTCAATCACAGGACCACTCCGCTAATGCGGAACGGGTTTACTCCATTGGATTGCCAGTGCATGAAATAAAGTAAATCATTAAACAACGCAATGCTTTTTAGAAAAATGAAGCCATTATAAGACTCAAGTCCCATAACACAATGCAACGCAACCCAGAGGATAGAGTTTTTCCTTATAATGGCCAAAATATGCTTGATACGTATAAAAAAAAATCATTTGATATTATTACTAGTGCATATATGTTTCAAAAACAATTTGAATCATAATGTATCAATCATAGACGACATGAGCGTCCTATGCCACTATGCCGCCATTATAGATTTACAATCAAAACCGCACAATGTCATGTTGGAAGTTGGATTTCCATCATGAACTAAGGCAAGGGGTCATCCTTACGGAATTCGAGATGCTGTAGCCCGTGTCTTAGGATACAGTCGCAACTGCACCTAGGAAAATACAGGGCCGGTCCAAACGAAGTGGGTTAATAATCCATGAACAATACGTTTCCCCGCCCTATGGGGTGTAAGTCTAGTCAGTATGTCGACCATGTCATCCATCGGGCCCGTTGTGACCGATATATCTGAGGTACCTCGCTTTCCAACAACCACATAAGTAAAAATGTCAGGGCTCCATACCATGAAACCACTCCTAGCTAGAAAGAAATGCATGTCCTCCCTTCCATCCTTCATCCCGTTTCTGGTTCATACCGGGGTGTGAAGCTCGCGAATTAACGGTATACACAAAGTTATGCTATTTAAATCCGTGCTTTGATCATCAACCATAAGGCCCTGCTTTTCATCAAAAGCCTTGATCACTACATCTCAGCATGTCACATTGACATTCCATGCCATGCGACTAATGTCTATCGAAATATAACCTCTAAGCTCATACGTCTTAGAGAAGGGTGTTAAGTAAGAAAATAAATCCTCCGCCACAAAACATATATATATTTAATATAGATAAATCACCACATAATGAAATCCAATGTCAGACATACATCCATTTACTAGTTCGTTTTGGGTTTGAACCAAATCGGAGGCACCTTATTCCTTATCCCATATGTCCAATACAGGAGAGAGGCCCTAGAACATCCGAACAATCAACAAATATGTCCGGACAACCACCACTGTAACCCTTTAAAGGAAACAACTCCAATCGAAGGCATCAGTAGCCATCCATTCAATGTGAAGATTATCAGTCTTGCACCGTCTTCATATCTTCGACTTCTAGTCGTCGTTTGATTATTTGAAATGAGTATTAATTCAGCCTTTTCAAATAATCCACGTATACAGAATTAAAACTAATTGTTTCCCAAGTTAGATTATTTGACATTCACGTTTCAATTCATTATTATAATTTCACGTCAAATAAATCTAACCATCAGAGTATCCAATAAACCAAGTAAAATCGGTTTATTTCCATTCAATATCGCTTATAATATTTTATAACGATTTTTCACTATTTTTATATATATAAAAATAGTCTATTTTCATCGAACGACGTTTTAGGTCATTCGATGGCACTGGCGCTGCTCTCACTCAAATTTGAATTAAACATTTCTCAAAATCTAACCGTTGGATCTTAACGAATTTAATATCGTTGGAAAGATCTCTCTAAAGCAAAGCCAACGGTTTCGGTTTCGGGAAAATCCGACGGTCAGATCTTCCGCTATAATCATTTAAAATTACATTCCAAAACGCGAAATGCAGTGTTGTTATTCGTTTAATTTAATTTATATTTATATCTATAAATATAATTCATTCGATGATTTCTAAACCGTTTTCACTTCAAAAATTTGGCAAAAGCCTTTAAATTTCGAAAATTTTCGCCATAACGTCCTTTGTACGGAGAGGGGTTTGGAAATTTATCGAGTCGTATTAGGCACCCAATAAATCCTGTAAAAGCACACAAAATTTTTAGTGACCTATCTTTGCCTAATGGAGAGTGTATAATAACTCCAGAGATAAATCTCGTCACCTTGTCCAGTGTTGGTAATAAATAATCCATGTGACGTATCTAATAACTAGAGAGACGTGATTATTGTCAACCCCAAACCCATGTGGGGTTTTTATTTAATCTGGCAATTTACCATTATATTTTATTTAGTCCATATCAGTTCTTCGTTCAACCTGTATTCCAGTCACCGACATGCAAGCGTCTCGCTCGTATGGTAATCTCAACCTCGCCATACAAGCTCCAAATGCTTATATGGAGTATGATATGCTATGACATCAATAGTTCGTCTTCGGTTCAATCTGAAATGCAATCATCGCCATACAAGCGTCTCGCTTGTATAGTAATTCCAACCTCGTCACATAAGCTCCAAATGCTTATGTGGTATATGATAGAGTATGTTATCTTCACGAAGTATGCCATGTAGTGTAGTTCAAAATTAATTGTTGTTTTCCTATGGCGACGTTTATAATCTCACACAGAACAACCAGCACACCACATCCAATGGAATTCACATGAGTTTATATAAAAATAAAATTGTTCAGCCAACTCATTAAGGCTTACCTATTTGTCGGGCACACAAATAAATTCTTTACTCAACAGCTAATCCATTTTCCTGTTCAGCATATGTATATACATGCATATCTACGCTAAAAATAATACTTTTAGCGAACAAATGTTTATTTTCAAACATGGTTATTTTTAACACTTCATATACATGTTAAAAATAATATTATCAATGAACAAATATTTATTTCGACAAACGGTTATTTTTAACACTTCATATACATGTTAAAAATATTATTTTCAATGAACAAACATTTATTTCAACATACTGTTGTTTTTAACACTTCGTATACCTGTTAAAAATATTATTTTCAATGCACAAACATTTATTTCGACTCACGATTATTTTTAACACTTATTTTTAACACTTCATATTCATGTTAAAAATATTATTTTTAATGCACAAACATTTAATTCAACTCACTGTTACTTTTAACACTTTATATTCATGTTAAAAATATCATTTTCAATGCACAAACATTTATTTCAACTCATGATTATTTTTAATACTTTATATTCATGTTAAAAATATTATTTCTGGGGAACAAAATATATTTCAACACATAACCATTTTATTTAGTTCATATACATGTTAGAACTAATATTTATAGCCAACAAATATTTATTTTAACAATTTTTTTTAACTCTTCATATACACAATAAAAATGTTAATTTTATTGTTTCAACAATTTATTCAACACATGGATATCTTTAACACTTCATACATACAATAAAAATTGTCATTTTTATTGTTAAAACATTTTATTTCAAACATGAATATCTTAATGATTCATACATACAATAGAAATGTGATTTTTATTGTCAAAATATTTTATTTCAAACATGAATATTTTTATTATTTCATATATACAATAAAAATGTGATTTTTATTGTTAAAATATTTTATTTCAAACATGAATATTTTGTTACTTCATATATACAGTAAAAGTGATATTTTTATTGTTAAAACAATTTATTTCTAACATAACAACAATTTTATACGATTTAATTTAGAAAATTTCAGCATTGCAATGGCAGGGTATTTAGTACCGGCACCGTATCCAGCATGGCTCTTCTACTATCCTACGCCTTGCAGCATTACAATAATTTCATTTCCATTATTTCCACAATACAATTCATTTTCACAACAAAATGAATTTACCACAAACACAACCAATTTTGTTGCAACCAAAATCAACCATTCACAATCACAATCAATTTCACACCACGATACAATCAAACAAATCGTCCATGATCTATGGATGATGGTCTCGGGAGATGCAAAGCTCCGTCTGCAACCTAATATATTTTTATCCATTTATGTTTGAATTTAGATTTCTCACATTGGGTTCCACTCCTTCAAAAATTGTACATAGCTCTAAAAATTTTCCGGTCACTTCTAGTATGTAGCACACGATGTCATGGTCCCAATGTCTCTTGTTTAACTGGATTTCGACAATATACAAAAAAGATATGATTTTTATTCGATTAACCAACTTTGCAACGCTTTTATATGTTGAAAACAGTTCAAAATAAATCAGCCATACCTCCCAGTTTTGGTTCTAAACTAGGTTTCGAATTTACTTCTGATCTGTTGCACAAGGTGATGATCGAGTTATACCACATCGTAGGGGGAGGAGCGGCGCACTTGCGCCTGGTGATGGGGTAGAGTTCGACGGTGGCTAGGCTGAGCCATGGATGTTTGAACACGTCGACTTCCCAGGCTCGAATCTCGACAACCATACGACGATAACTGACAAATCAGATATGGATTTGAGGAGGAGGATGAGCTCTGAAAATCCTCTAAAGAATTGTTCAATTTTATAGTGTGGATCAAAAGTTATCGAGGTGAGAAGGTGGGAGCTGTTATCGTTGTCGAGATCGAGGGTTTATCTGGGTTTTATTTTATTTTCTGGAAAATCAAATTAATGAATGGAGAAATATGATTAGCCGATATATATATTTATTTCCAAAAATAGTGTTTTATCCTCCGGACTCCAAATCAAACCCAATGAGTGCCGCCCCTAGCTAAATACCCTCATTCACAATGGAATATGTTTCGTAAGCCCATTCAACTGTTTCAGTCGGTTTTTCTTCAAATTAAAATATAAAACATTCAGTTTTAGATTTGAACATACATTCGAATTAGCCGGGGCCACATACTGATTCCAAAGATTCCCAAAAAATAAATCTAGCTATGTTTGGATGATATGGTGTGAACAAAAGTAATTTTGTCGAATTTGGAGACCTTTTAAAAAATGGCCTTTTTCCGGTCGATCCAATTCAAACTAAAATTACCAAACACGTTTCAATGTACATAGAGTTCAAGGGAAAAGAAATCAACAATGGACAGTAGTATCATAAACTTGGTAGCTTAATAGTGAATTAAAAATCGTATAGTACTTATAGGTATGAGTCCAATATATATAGATTCATACTTAAGGTTATGTGTACTTCATTTTTTCTACCAGTAGAACAATCTAGAATGAGTACCCAAAAATCAAAGTAGTTACGTGCCAACTAATTCTGGCAGAAACATCAGTAAACCAATTTTAAGTTTAACAACATATGTCCTTGTGCTTCTTACAAAGTTGGAGATATTTAGCAGTCCGTACCTATGCTACTTAATTTCTTTTGTTATCTATGCAGCACAACATGTCAACTAAAATTTTATCTAAAATGCGTTTAAATAGGGCATGTCATTCACTACACATTACGGTAAACACTGCAAAACATGATTTTGCTACACATCCTACAAATGCAAATCAATTTAGCAATAATTATGGCAGTTATATTCGTATCCCAAAGCAATTAAATTTACACGAACTGTGGTTAGTCGTGAGTTGAATACACACCATATGGCCGTGTTAATCCTAGACAAGGCGGCACTAGCATTGACGCTGCTATTAAAGGCTATGACTTCTGAGTTTCCGATGCGAGCTTGGTGGCGATGGGTCGAACCAGGATGATTCGATGAAGCAGCGGCAGTAAAAATTCAATTAGGGAAAGAAATGTTGGTCTTTTAATTTTATGTGGGGAGGAAGAACGAATTGGTGGAGGCGGCCATTAAAATGAAGTAGGAAAAAAAGAACGGATTTTTCTCAATGAAATTGGGAAAACATGAGTGTGATTTATAGGAGAAATCTAGGGATAAGAACTACGCAATATCGTTAGGGTTTAGGGTAGCGCATATTTTAAGAAGGCAGGTCGGCATAGGAATTAACCTGAGTCGGTGATATCAGATTTTAATTAAATATTAAACTCTATCGTAATTTTCATGGAACAGTCCTAATTCGTACCGTCCACAAAATCTCCAAATACAAAAAAGATTATATATACCTCTACATTTCAATGTTTTGAATCCCATAAAATTAGTTCAGTTGTAATATGACTCTATCTGTTTATGACGTTATTTTTAATTGCGAATTATTTATCGGTTCACTGTTTGTTCACAAACCAACTTCGTTAATCTCCAAATTTTGAAAGGTTAAATTTCAATTCCTTTATACACACGAATACACATATATTCAAGCCAATTTTTTCCACATATCTTAACAAATATAATCTTCAATTAATTTAATGTCAATAACGTTTATTTTTAAATTTAACCATTTAAATTCTTAAGTCAAATTTCAAATCCAATTCAAATAACCAACCAAATTTAATTCAAATATTGTCAATAAATATTTGTTTCCTAGCCGCCCATTTCGAATCAAATATTTGATTCAATCCACACTCAAAACCACATATTTTATTTTTAACTCAAATATTAACATAACCTTTTTATTAATAATTAAATATTAAATTAATTCCATATTCCATTTGTCGAAAATTCTGGAATGTTACAATCTTCTCTCCTTTAAAACTTTTCGTCCTAAAAAAGGAGAGACTGTTAGGATTATACTAATGTATACTTTAAATTTTTCATATTCGTGAAATGTTTCCACAACTTAATTTAAATATTGAATTTAAAACATCAATCCTCTTTCTTTCTCTATCGTACTCCATTAACTCGGAAATAAAAAATCAAATTTCTTGTTAAAACAAATTTCTTCTTAAATTTCTAATTCAGCATAAGTTGGATTTATGCATCTCCAGTTATTCCAAATTTCTTTATAGACCTCTCTGTCAATGTTTACCTATCCATCGTTCCACTTATTTCTTACAATTCAAATACAACCAAATATCCTTACATTCAACATTTAATCTTTCCCAACACTCATTGAAGAGTGTAATAACATCTCCTCTTCAAGTTACAAATTGTTGATTTGAAAATTTCCAAAATCCGATTCTTTAATACATTTTTTTCTAAGAAAATATTTGTACTATTACTCTGAAATTCTCTTTCTTACTTATTTAGGTATATTTTAATTTCAAATTATTGATTTGAAAATATTTGATAACTCGAAGTTTGACAAGTCTATTGTCGTTCTCATAGATGTTAGGCAAACCCTGGCTAGGCGCACGACTAAAATCTCCAAGTACTAAATATCCTAGCTTCAACTCTTAGTGAAAATATTTCAAAAATTAAAGATAGATACGGAAAGTACCAATGTGATATTGATATGTTGATTGTTCATGAACGACAAATACACAATGGTTTCATCTGCATCCCCAAGAAAACATTTGTATCCATAGGAAATCACTTCCCTGCGAATTTTGTCATGGACAGATCAACGGAAGATATTTACGAATCAAAATAAAAATTGAGGTCATTGAACGTTTTTGCTTTATCTCAGTGTCACATAAACAAATTATGGAATTACGAAGAAATTTCAAGTCACGAGGACAAACCAAGTCACAAAGACAAATCAGGTCACGAAGACCAATCAAGTCATGAAGACACAGTGTTGCATGAAACAGGTGGCTTCATATCACGAAGATATCTAAACATCGCATGGCTCCATTCTACCTTTAGTAACTCTAGTGGCTACATATCATTCACTTGTAGATATGCCATATAGACCGTAGGTATACAATGGTTACGCCTGGTTCCCCCAGGAAACATCCTTACGCTTAAGCTTTTACAGCTCCGCGGATTACGCCCTTATACACGACTGTAGATCGCAGCATGCACAATGGTTACGCTTGGTTCCCCCAGGAAACATCCATCCGCGGTAGGCTATCTACAGTCCTGCGAATTACGCTATGCGGTAGTGTTCTTCCAAGAACAATGACAACTCATGAGTTTTATGTCCGGACAACTTACTACCACTACTAGCACATCTCACTAAGCTCGAAATTTAAAGGAAACGGAAGGTACTTCCCTTATCTTGAGTTCAAAGCATATTGTACTTCATTTCATACTCATAAATCATACTTATGTCACTTACATAAGATTTTCTACCCAAATCATGTTTTCAAATATCTCACTATATAAATTATGTTATATAAGACTTTATTTCAAATCGATTACCGTCCAAATCAATGGTTTTCGAACACACTATATTCTTTTATGTTATTCCGTATAAGTCTCGGAAACATCTATATGCAATATCCCAAAACCGAATATCCTCAAACTCTATTCCAATTTCAAAATTTTAGTTTTGATATCTCAATAATTCAGATATTTGATATCTTTTCAAACCAAATTCTTCTTCCAAAAATCCAATTACTAAGTTCCTTTCTCAATTCAAATATTAGTGTTCTCACAATCTCGAAATTTTCATCCTTATAACACACTTTCTCATTTACGTATTACCACTCTCTCACCTTCACATCCTTCAATCGTAAATTAGAAAACGAACAACTCCCTAAGTCAACCCCGATGGCCGAAACCAACAAAATATCAACACTCAGGAAATTATTCAACTTAACTAATCTCTAGTCAGTTTCCAAATTTTCTTAACTTCATTTCTTATCAATACATTTCTTACGTAATTCTCGAATTCCGCTTACGAATACACTTCGTTTACGACACTCGTTGATTATAATTATAATTCATCCCTTCAAATATTTAACTTTAAAATATACTTTATTCATTAATCTAAATACATAAACTATTAATTAATTATTATTTTTTTATTTTTTAAGAAACGGAAAGTAAGTAGTATATTTCCTGAAATTCGACATAATCGACTCCCATGGATAACTTCCTTTCGAATAATCTCTTATTCGATAATATATTCCGAACTTTGGGAAAAATCTCATTTGACTTATATTATGAACTTTCGAATAATATCACTGTACTAGTCAACTCTATTTTCTCTATCCTCACTTTTATTTGCAACATTTTGCTCTTAGACGTTATTCACTTCTAAAAAGTAAATGTTATTTTTTTTATCGTAACCAAACTCGTCACACCAAAACAATTTTGATTTAATTCAAATATAGGTTCAAATCTCTCTTCATTCATATTTCACATCATTCGTAACTTCTCATTTCCAATTCACTTCTTGTTAATTAATTAACAAGTTTATACTTTCTATCGAATTCATATATTTGATTATACATTATTGGTTTGAAACCAGTTATAATATATCTTGCCAAGTTCTGAATAATTCAAGTAAATTAGTAATACAATTCGACACATTCGAATTCCAATTATAACACCTTTTTTATTTTAGTATCATTAATTTTACATTCTGAATGTCAAAATAAAATTCATCATTTCATCTTTGAAACGATTTCAAATTTTTCGTTTTCATTCAAATTCCCATCTAGATTCTTGTTTCAAATAAATTTCAATCATATTCGATTTCTACAATACCCGATAAAATACATGATTAGAGAAATCAATTTGTTGATTCACATACACTAATTTTCCTTAGATACCGTTTGACAAAGGAGTCGAGATTCAAATCTAAGTAAACCTTATCTAAGAATAGCTCTAGCAAATCTAGACCCGAAGACTGGGATTCTGAAAAGAATTTTGAATTTCAAAATAAAATTTTAATTTTTTTTCGTTGTATTAGTTTCAAAATACATAACATTTCTCAAAATAACTTCTCTTTCAAAATTTATTTAAAAATAATTTCACTTTCAAAAATTATATTTCAATACCCTTTTATTTTCAAAATCTTCTTTTCTAGTGTTAATCCTACTTATTTGAAACCTGATAAGCTAAGCTTTTAATAAACCGAAGCCCTGATACCACTTGTAACGTACCTAGGCTTTTCAACCATCGGTCACTGGGCTAATCTCCCAGCGTGGCTTACAAGGGTACCTCAGAACTGCTTTTATGGCCAACCTCGCGACTCGACCAACCCACATTTTTAGGACATATAGGGGTAAGAGTCTCCCATTCTCTACCTAATGCGAAGCAAGAATGCTCTATCATGCGTACCAAGCACTAAGCAAGCAACCAGCTCTAATACAACTTGTAACGTCTAGCCTTTATGACCACTTCAAATTAGTAATTAAACCAACTTAAAACTTTCAAATCGATGGATCGTTATTTAACTTACAAAGTTTAAAAATAGAATCAACACAAAAAAACACAGAGTAAATAAGTAACACAATACTAAACTGTGAAATGAAACTTTTATTTATAACCAGAACTTTGATACAAATTTTCTATGCAGAAGAATGTAAAAATACAATTTGAAAACAAGAAAATATTTACTATATTAAATCTCCAGAGTGCGTCTCCTTTGGAATCCCCAGCTTCGCCAATCTTCGAATCCTAAGATGAAATCTTTAAATCAATAATGCTCGGTTCTGACCCGAACGTTTCACCCAAAAACATAAAACACTCGAGTCAGGATTAATCATTTGTTCAAGAAAATTAATTTCAATGGAAACTGAAATATAATAGCTAATCCTAACAAACTATTAAATTTCGAGTACAGGAACTTGGGGGGTGTGTGTGTGTATATATATACATATATATATACACATATGTCGATGACATATATATACACATACAATGGTATACATACACATGTGTGCATCGACCACCACATATATATACACTAAAATCATGCTTCAAGTAATCAAGAAATTGATAATCGTAAGACCAATTCACACATAAACACGGACTGTTTTTACCTTACGATAACCCAAAACATTTTGAAATCGATATCTTATTCTAATATTATAATAATGTCTAAATGCAGATAAATAGCAATCAGCGGAATGCTTGCATCTTACACTCCACATATATATTGTATAATCAAAACTACGGGCACTTATTGGAGATTGGATTCCTACTATGAGAAGGTGTGGAACTATCTGTTGATTGTGTATCTCTAAAGAGGAATACACTAGGTTGAAAAAGAACATCTTGCAACCTGGCCAAACATGACCAACCACTCATTTCGCTTGAATGTATCGAATGTGTATCACCAACGGTTGTGATCAGCAGCTGTTTCCTGAAAGAACAACATCGAAATAGATTAAAGAATGAATTGGGTTTTCTTCTAGATAGGTGATTATACACCCTACTTAGGAGCGACCCACTCAGTCATGCTACCTGCCTGATTTTTATCATTTCCCAGTTGAAGAGGCTTGATGTTTAATGCTACCTTTAGAACATCACACACCCATTCACTTTGAATGCCACATCGTCAGATCCTCCAAAAATCACTAATTTGTTCCAATAAAAACACTCAATTGTTAAGCTAAGAGAAGTTCACTTCTCCACCACCAACTATGGTACGTTTGAAGAAAACAATGGATGTGACTCCTTTGGAAATTCCCTCTCAGACGTTCGTCCATACAAGCTATCTTGGGATTGGACACATAGAAGGTACCCTCCTATTGCAACTTAGGAATCACCCTATAGATCAGTAGCGAGTAGTCCTTGCAAATCCGTAGATTCCAATTACGTTAGAATAACAAATCAAATAACTCTGGTTGTAACATTAGAGAAATTTGTCAAGTAGTCCTTTCTCTTACAAAGATCCACGGTCTTCAACTACTGCATCTTCAATCTACATTTTTGATGATTTCGTATTTGCTTGTTCGGAATGGTTTTCGAATATAAATTTGATTCTCGTCTTTCCGTACCAACAATTGTATGGATCAGATTTGATAGTCGGTTATTTAACTATCAAATAAACAACCATTCAATTTTAAAAATGAAATGAGTTCGCGAGCTCAGTACTCAACATCACTTGGCCTTATAAATTAAAATAATTAACGATGGTTAATTTAAAACTCATAAATCTTCCAATATTACGAATATAGCTTTTCGCTTTTTATTTAATACAAGAACATTTTCAATATCATTTAAATACTTTAGACTTAAATCATATATATTTCCAACTTCGGTTTTAACAAATTTCACGTAAAATAATGTTATGAAATCTCTTTGGTTCCATTTATCAAAAACAATAACTAACATTTCCCCTTTGAATAAACTTATTCAAAACTCATCTTGATAATTCCTTAAATCTCAGAAATATTGTTCTATTTCCACAAAATCTATTTTCAATTCCGTTAATTTGGAAATACTATTTTATATTCTCAAATCCATTTTATTTCCGTTATTTCAACCTTCTTTAGACCCTAACCGTAAATTGGTAAGTGAATAACTTCCTAAGTATCAACCCCAAAGACCGAAATCAACATCAGGTTAACATTTTGAAAATCACTCAACTCGACCAATCTCCAGTTAGGTTCCAATTCTTAAATTTCTCATCTTAACCCCTTATCGCCCAATAATATTCACTTTTAAAATCTCATTCCAAATTCATTTGTTTCACTTAGTATCATTATTAATTATTGCTGATTTAAAATAAACGTTTTAACACCTCATCTCTTTATAAACCGTACTTATAAATCTCGAGTTTGATATAAACCCCTTCTAAACTCCACTTCTTTTTAATTAACCCAAATGTTGAATAAACATTTGATTCAGACTCTAGTATTCTCTTACAGTATCTTTGATAACTTCGTTTATAACTATCAATTTTCACGATAATATACGTTCATAAATTCTTTCCACGATATTCAACTATGTTCCATTTCAACTTCGCCTTCTTTACTTTGATGAATTTCATTACAAAGTAGTCACTTAAATTATTATTATTACAATAATAATTTACTTCATCGGTAATTTCTGCAGACATAGTTAAATTCTTATTACTAAAATAAATAGCAAATTCCTTTTAAAGACAAATATTCATAAAACAACTTCATTAGATTAATTTAAAACATATTAATTTAATAATCAATTCCAGTTAAAATGGTGACTTAATCAACTCAAAACATGGTTATTCCTTTAACCAATTTCAATAAGTCCTTCCTTTTAATTAATTCATAATTAATAACTTTAAATAACTCCATTAATTATTTCTAGAATAATTAATCAAACTCTTGACCACTATGTTAATTTCTACTCATTTGCGTATAAATCTTATTAACATAATCATTTGATAAATTATTTATAAACTTAAATAATCAAAAATAAATATTAATTTCCTTTCAATAAACTTTTATTCAAATAATAGATATAAAAACCTTTTTGCAGTTATAAAATAAATTTTATAACTTCATTTATGTTGATTCACTTGATGGTGAATCAATATTTATGAAAAGATTGATTTATAGGCCGTATGTTGCCAATTACTCAACCAATATAGCCTGTTAGTTAAAACAAAAAAAATGTTGAATTTCCCATCAAAGATCAACAACTAAATCAATCACCAAATCCGAAAAGTACATATAATGGTGATATGAAAATAAATAACATATAATATATTTGAGGAATCCAGTTAGATCACTCAAACCTGTTTTCCCTACATCCAAATACGTTACTTCAAATAAATCATCTATTTCAATAAACAGATATAATATTCAACAATCAAACCATAACAACAGTTTACGCATCCCGTTATTAATTTTATGCATTTATATTATTATAAACATGTGACAAACGAGGTAAGTTACCTCTATTGGTTACAATCGTTAAAAATAACGATTGACTTCAATTAAATTAAACAACGTTTAATTTAATCGGTTCAGTCAACATAAGTAAATGGTAAATATCCAATAGTAAACATCTATAGCACACAAATATTAAACCCGACATATATAAAATATAAGTGGGATAAAAATAGAGTGAGTAAACTCACCTTGATTCTAATTCATCGAGATATCGACTAGTTTCAATTAAATCAACAAAGCGTTTAATTTAAATGGAAATTCTAGCTGCATCTAACCACGTCCAAATCTGTTACGGAATAAATAACTCATCATGATGATCCCAACATCTCCAGTTTCATCTGATTCTGAGTAAGTATGATCTTGTTATAAGTTATACACGTCATTCACTTACAATATAATATTATTAAAACTTAAATAACAACATATTAATTGAATTCCTTATTACGGTTATTAGACACACTGATTAGGCTAGTTTCACCTTGACCACGATAAAATTAGGCATGACTTACATATATACTTAGGCTGCACATAATTTGATTGGGAAAAATTCGAATGGTTTATGCACACATCTTGAAACCAATTAGGCATCTTGTATTGCAATTAGGCATGTTCAAAAATCCTACCAGGCACCAAGTTAAATATACATAACATCTCCTAAATTCTTACCTCGACCAACTTATTAGATTAGGCAAAACCACATAGGCCATGTATATCAAATTTGTCCACGTGATAAATATATTCCAGACTTCATTAATATCGATCAGGCATTTATAATTCCCGTCACATCTGCACTATGTATACGAACTTACTTACCCTTTTTTTTGCCATGTCAGTACATAATTAGGCACCACTAACACACGTGATTAGGCACCTTTAAACCCAAAATTGACACAAAGCATGTTAATAAAATTATCAGTCTACGTTTTATACATGAGTAAGGCACATTTTAAGTATACCACTTATTGAGGTGGCCATGTTAAAATAGCTTTAGTCTGTTCTAATCATAGCTGGGCTATTTTTTTAAAAGCTTAAGTTACGTGATTATACCATCATCGACCATGTAATTAAAAGTGGGCTATCTATACTGAGCCATGTAAATATAACAATAATCGGCAAATCTAACTAGGGGGATTTGGCATCGGTAAATATAGTTAGCCAAAATAAATAGAATTAGACATTTTACATTATCTCTTCTTCACCTACTCCGTTCTTTTCCCCATGCGAAAGCTTCCATCGGCCCACTTCTGTATTTACTTCCTTCTTCTCGCCTACTGTTTCCATAACCTTCAAACACAACCTCACCTACCCCAGTCACGAAGCCACTATGCTCCATCACCGAATCTCCTCCACTTCATCATCGGAATGCCACCATCACCATCAGCCTACACCAGAAATACCCCGTCCCGCTGTCACTCTATCCTTCTACTTTCGCATGCATACTAAACCCACGCACCTTCTTTCGAAAGAGACACATTCCCAATTTCACTCCGCCTTACCTTCCACCCTGTTGTTTGGCCTTTTCCCACATATTTCAGTTCGTGCAAGCTCCCATGCCGGCCAACCTAGACTCCATCATCACTCAACACTATCATGCAACTCCACTACTCCTTTACCATGGTACACACACACCTTCCTGTTGCATATTCCCCCATACATGCCACACTGTCTTCCCATTCCAGCTTCATATACACGTATGAAACCTCAGACCGCCCATTTATCAGAGTTGCTGCCTTCGTGTACATGTCCCCCATTTTGTTCTTTTATATATATCCACTACGCTACAGATTGCATATGGCAAACCAAAAAGTGATGCAGGAGGTGCCAAAAAATGTTGTTATAGGCCAAAAGTTATATGTGGCAAAACTTTCTTGGTGTTGCGTTTTGCCGTGCTGCCTGAGGTCAAAGGCAACATCTTTGCGACCCTAAGGCAACATCGGTACAGGTGTTGCCACAAGTACTAAATTTACAAAAATGTGGGGCCTACTAAAATTTACATCCCGGGTTCACGGAATCATGTTGTGCCACTAAAATTTGTAGCCAAGGTTCATGGAATCTTGTTGTAGGACACACATGCATTAATCTATGGCAACACTTTTATCATCCAATGGCAACACTATATCATAGATACGGCAGCATTTAACACCATATACTACAACGTTATATCATAGTTATGCCAACATCATATAACATAATGCAATATAACAGCAATTAACATCACATACTGAAATTAATAAAAAAAAAATTCATTTCAATTAATTAACAAGTAACACAAGTACTACTTAGTCAACTACAAAATAACAAAACATAGATAATAAATTCAGTTTTATAGAGTACTTACAAACACAGCCAATACTAAATTCAAGTTTACATCAAACTAAAACAGTTTCAAAATATAGCGCTAGCCTCCAACGCGTTCAGTGCCTCAGCTGCCTCCAGTACCTATAGTGCCTTCAGTAATTAGTTCTTGAATAACTTCATCATGACCTCCTCCATCTGCAAAATAAAGTAGTTTCAAAGGTCATGCATTTCAACAAAGTCTTTAAACAACTAATGCATTTCAGCACAACTGAATTCGTGCATGCCTCGTTTACATTGCAACATAAAATGAGAGGCATGCATGCCTTAGTCGCATTTAAGCACAAACTATGGCCATACTATAACTGAGTTGCATTTCAACACAAAGACATTTCAGCATAATCTATGGCCTATATACCTCAGTTGCATAACTGCCTGATTGAAGAGACATTCCACGACTCGTTCAAGTACAAACTCAACCATTGTTTCAATTACGAACTGACACGATCATTACTGATTGAAGAGAAGCTATAATTCTTAAAATTCTGTGGTTCATTACTGAAGCATCAGTCTTGTGCACGATCAGTTACATTTTCGCATTTCTTAAAGCTTAAGTGAAGCCATGATCATTCAAACTATGCCATAGCAAGTGAAAAACACTTAACAAAATAATGTAAGAATTATGTTGATGCTTCAGCAAGCGGAAATTATAAAGATTTTTTTAGTTCATTACTGTAATTCATTACTAGCAAACAATAAAATTAAGCAAAAATACATACCAACAGTGTGTTTGTATACGATCTCCAATTTGCAGAATTTGTAAAGGCCTTGGACTACAAAAACATGAAGTAAAGATGTTTATCTGCCTGATTTGAATGTGATAAAACATAAAACTATACCTGAATTTTTTCATCTCCCTAGAATATCAAGAGTACTTTGAAATCATTAATTGGAATTTAGTCCAGCCTACACAAAATGGATGAATTAATGTTAGAACTACACCAGTTACAAAAAGAAGCCACGAATATGATACATCAGTTACTTGTAAAATAAAACAGTCACTTCACTACAATGTAATCAAGGCAGAAACAATATTTTCTTACTTAAATTGTGTAGAACGGTTACTTGAATAAATATGATAGTGATACGCAGAAATTAAGGAGCATTGTCTTTCACTTTGTGAGGTGGAAGGCGGATTCGTCTTATTGGGACATCATCTCTACACCAAAGAACATCAAAATCTTGATTTCCCATTCCATAAGCAGGCTGGATATAATTCAAATCTTTATTTTCATTTACTCTTTTGTTTTCACACCAGTCGCTCGGCAATTTCTTGATTACATTATGGCACATCTAATCAATTTGATCTTGTATATAAAATACATGTTGTACTTGTTAAGCCATAACATAAGGATCAAATTTCTGGCACATTCGATTAAAATTGACACGAGTCCGCCCATATAAATCTTTCTCTTCTTGGAACCAAAAACACTTAAACAAAACCACACTAAATTCTCCTAATAATCTAGTTCTAATATTTCTTTAATTGATCCATAGTAATTAACTTCACCAACCAATAAATTTTGATCTTTCGAACTTGCAAAGCTAGTAGTCAAGGCTGTCAAAAATACACCATTGTTTTATGTTGTACATTTGGCATCTCTGAACCTTGTATAAAGTTTCTATCCATTGATAACATATCCAGTAAACCTCTTAGCTGTTCGAAGAGGGCCCATTGAAAGCAATTGTACTTCTTTTGAAATGTCCTCCTTTTTCCCAACCTCTTTCTTTAACCACTTCCAAAATTCTTCACTGTGTTCTCTCTCTCTCTCTTTTATATATTTTGATGATGCATGACCATCAATTAAAGCTCGATGTTCCCTAGAATAAAGACCTGGTTAGTGAAAGACAGAAACAAAATTTCTAATTCTTCATTACTTACTAAAATAAAAATAAAACTTAAAACTTACTCAAGTAAACTCTCTATTTCCTCGTTACCATAGTTGAATAGAACGTAACGGTGACATTCCTTCCATTGAGAATTTTTAAGATGAATAGCTTTTTCATTTTTGTTTCTTCTTTTTCCAATAGGATATTTCAGATTCTTTGAACAAGTTTCAAATTGCATTTTGTGCTGCTCCATCGCCACCTAAGAGCCTTGAATAGAATATTAAACATTCTTCTGCAAGATATCCTTCAACAATGGATGCCTCAGGTTTATTTTTGTTGCGAACATATGATTTCAGTTTACAAAGAAAACACTCAATAGGAAACATACAACGAACATGTGCAGGTCCACCATATTCGAGTTCCTTGCATAAATGAACTAGCAGGTGCACCATTGTATCGAAGAAAGCATTTGGGAATATCATCTCAAATTGACAAAGAATTTCCACAATTTCCTTTTGTAGCCTCTTGAGATCATCTAAATCGATAGTTTTACTCCAAATACTTATTAGAAATGCACCTAATCTTATCACATGTATTGCAATTTCAGGTTTTACATATTTCTTCACAGCAAACAGGAGGAAGTAGTGGAGAAGAAAATGACCATCATGGCTCTTATACCCTGTAATTTTCCTATCTTCCTTATTTACATAATGGATGATATTAGTTGCACAACCATAAGGCAGTTTAGCATTCCATAACACTGAGCAAAATATTTCTTTCTCCTTGTTCGTCATTTCGAATACGGTAGATCTTGTCTCAAGGTAATTCCCATTAGCTGATAGAACTGGATGAAAGACCTCCCTGATGCCTATCCCTTGTAAATCATACTGAGCATTTAAATGGTCTTTCGACTTCCCATCAATATTTAGTAAAGTACCAATTATGTTATCACAAATGTTTTTCTCGATGTGCATAACATCAAGGTCATGTCGACATACATTTGGAACCCAGTATGGTAAATTTAAAAATATTGACTTTTTTCTAAAAGGAGATTCAATTTTATGCTTCTTGACCTCTTTCTTCCCAAAAAAAAAATTCGTGATTAGCCACCAATTCTTTAATGTTAGTCCCGGATAAAATTCCGGGAGTTGTTCCCATTTTAATTTCACCATTGAACATTTTCTTATCAAACCTCCACTTGTGTCCCGGGACTAAAAATTTCCTATGATTCATGTAGCACATCTTTTTACCATGTTTCAAGTAAGTTAAAGAAGTCTCGAAATGGCATACTGGACAAGCTAAATAACCCTTTATGCTCCAGTTGGATAACATTGCATAGCCTGGAAAGTCGATGTTCGTCCATAACACCCATGAACGTAATATGAAATTATCACTAGTAAAGGCATCATAAATTTGTATGCCAAGAACCCATAATTCTTTCAATTCTGCGATAAGAGGTTGCATGTAGACATCAATGTAATTGTTGGGAGACTCTGGACCAGGGATAAGGGTTGAAAGTATCAAATTTTCTATCTTTATGCAAAACAAAGGTGGAAGGTTTTAATTCACTAATATGATTGGCCATGTGATATGATGTGTAGTCATTTATAAAAGGATTGAATCCATCAGATGCTACTCCTAACCTAATATTTCTGTTTTTAAGTGAAAAATGAGGATAATTGGCATCATCGTCTTTAAAACCTCGCCATCAGCCGAATGTCGAAGTCTGCCTTCATTTTTTCGTCCCATTGCATGCCATAACTTCTGCGTACTTTTTGGACATGAACATCCTTCGTAGCCTTGGTTTTAGTGGAAAATAACGCATAACTTTTGCTGGTACTTTGTGAATCCGCGTCTCCGGATCATTGTCGATAGCCAATTTCTTTTCCGGTATAACCCACCTTGAAAAACCAGAAGTTTTGCAGTAATTTTCCCTTTCATTTTCTGCCCAATATAGCATGCGGTCATTTGGACATGCATGTATTCTTTGATAATCGAGGCCTAAATCTTTAGTGGTATTTTTGGTAGTATTGGAAGACAAAGGGATGTGGGCTTTTGGAAAAGCTTCTTTTATCAACTCTAATAAATTGCTAAATGTAGACCCAATGATTCTATGTAGGCATTTTAAAGAATAAAGCCTGACGTTAAAACTTAATTGCGAAAATTTAGTACACCCGGGATATAATGGTTACTTTCCCTCTTCAACACGTTGATGAAATCTTCTAGCATCGACGTTTATTCCATTTGATCCATCAAAAGATCCACATTCATTAGTCTGCATATTTCCACAAGTACGTTACAACATCTCATCGAGAATATGTAACACCCCGAATTTTTGAATAATAGAATTAACTAAATTAAAGAATAATTAATCTCAGACGTGAGAATAAAGGGAAACAGGTTACGACGTTGTGTTCTTCTCGGAATTCTGGTTGAGATAGAGTCCGAGTTTGCGTAAATTGGACTTCGTATGAAGAAGTTATGGCGATTGGAAGTTTCAGAAAATTCAAAACGGATTTTCAGAAAATTCAAATTCAGGAGTCAGACAGGCTAGGCGGGAAAATTCCCGCCAGGGCCAGGTCGACCTGCCTTAACCAGGTCGACCATAGTGTCGACCTAGGGGTCAACCTGCCCCCACCCCCCCCTCCCCCCCCCCCCGGGCAGATTTGATTGATGACCTGTTTGTGACTATGTGCTGACTCATTAGGGTTTCTGATCTGCTCTGATTGGTTGGGATTAATTCTGGGTTGATCGGACGGCTTAAACTAATCCTAAACTCTATAAAAACACCTATAGACTCAAACCCTAAAATCAAAACAAAATTGGATTTATGGCCTCCATGCCGTCACCTTGCAACTCAGAATAGTCGCCGCCCATTAGAGAGGAAGAAAGAAAATCAAATTCAATCCTTTTCAACTCTAACAGCGAATCTTCATCAAAGGAGCGCTAATTCAACTCCAGAAATCAGAATTCAGAACTCAAGACTGCTTTTGAGTTGTGAGTTCGATAGTTTTAACAAAATAATTAATAAATGAATTGGATTGAGTTATAATGCAGATAATTTGGATGTGATATGAATTGTTGATTTCATGTTGTAATCGTGTTGTAGAATTAATTTGTAATTTCTATGATATTATGTTATGATGCTATTATCTATGATGCAAAATTATGATGCTATCACCCATGTTATAATCCTATGATTGGCTTATGTCCAGTTGAATCATCATGTCTCTTATGCTAGTTTGTTATATTGACTCATATGATAAATCATATGTATGCAAGTTTAGACTTTGATTCAAACATGAATCATATAACATGAATCATATACAAGTTGGGTAGAATTAAATGTGAACTTACATGATTATGACACCTAGTTTATGTGAGAATTTAATTGAAAATTAGGCTATGACATATGCTAAATTCTACATTATACTTTACATGTTAGATACTAGTTTACGCCATTGTTGCGATGTATAAATCACATAGGTGAGTTTATGAGTTGGATACGAATCATGTTATGTTATTACCTATGCATGTTTACCCCCTTTAGATATAGATCTATGACATATGTTTTTTTTGCAAGTTTGTGGCCATTATTTCATCAAGTTCACACCTTTAGATTTGGATCCATGACATATAATGTTTATGTAAGTTTGTGGCCATTATCTCATCAAGTTCACACCTTTAGATTTGGATCCATGACATATGTTATTTATGCAAGTTGTAAATTTTGGCCTATGCAAGTTTTAGATGTAGAACATCATTCACATATGCAAGTTCACCCTTATGTTAGATTTATGTTTTAATTATGTGTATAAATTGTGATGTTTTCTTTTATTTTATAAGTTAGACTATTCAAGTCTAACGTATATTTTACGTTAAACGAACAAACGTACTACGTGGGGTAAAGGGGATAATGTTAAAAATATTTAATTGGCATAAATGCCTTAAAAAGTTAATTATATGGATATTTTCAAATATTGATATTTTCAAATATTCCATTTCGAATATTTCTATTTCAAATATTTCTATTTTAAAACTGGAATGAGGCCCAATCAATTACCATATAAAGTTAATTATATGGATTTTCATACAATACATGTATATAATAGCATGGAAAAATAATCAACCATCAATCAAAGTGCACTACACTGTATAAGCATCAAATATAGATATCCAACGCTTAAAACAGCCTGTCAATCAACCGATCGACATATTCAATCAATCGGGATGAGTGAACTTCAAATTTCATCCCAACACCCGTGTGGGGTTTCAAACAATCAAACACATATTTTATTTGTGCTGTTGGGCGATGTGTAAAATTTATCGACCCAATCAATGTCCTTCAAATAGGTGTACATAAACAAACCGTCTGGTTTGTAAATGAATATTCTATTTTATTCACTTTCACGTTAAAAATTATATTTTTAACGATAAAACATTTTATTCCAACATATGAATTTCTATTCAATTCATTTATTCAATAAAAATGATATTTTTATTTTTCTAACATATTTTAGAAAATTTTGGCGGCATAACGGCACGATACTAGAAACGGGACAAGGCCTAGCCTTATCCCCGGTCTAGTGAAGGCCCACGCCATTCACACATCAATCAAATCCATTCATTTCACCAAACCATTCAATTTCAATCAAATAATCTAACCAATCCATGCAACCAAACAAACAAGTCCATGGTCTGTGGACGATTGTGTCGGGTGCTACTAAGCACCGTCTGCATCCTAGTATATATATATAACTAGAAAAGAAATTGAAAGGTGAGAAATTCTCACATAAAGCTATCCTAGCTCCACGGCACTTCTTTTGTTGAAATCTTCTTCATTCTCGCCTTTTTCCTCTTCGTTGCCGCTTTCACTACATACGTAAAAATCACATTTTTACTTCGCTATTCAATATATAAAAATCGAATTTTTACTTCGATGTTCAATATATAAAAATCATACTTTTCTATCGAAGTTCAATATATAAAAATTCTATTTTTCTATCGAAGTTCAATATATAAAAACTATTTTTCTATCGAAGTTCAATATATAAAAATTCTATTTTTCTATCGAAGTTCAATATATAAAAACTATTTTTCTATCGAAGTTCAATATATAAAAACTATTTTTCTATCGAAGTTCAATATATAAAAACTATTTTTCTATCGAAGTTCAATATATAAAAATTCTATTTTTCTATCGAAGTTCAATATATAAAAACTATTTTTCTATCGAAGTTCAATATATAAAAATTCTATTTTTCTATCGAAGTTCATTTTAAAAACAACGCTATTTTTATTTCAAAAAAACAAGCTATTTTTATTTCTAAAAATTCCATCTTTTTATTTTATATTTTCAGTTTCTAAAAATCTAATCTTTTCTATTTCTCTTTTTTTTTTTCCATTTTCAAAAACAATGCTTATTTTTATTTTCAAAAACAATGCTTATTTTTATTTTCAAAAAAAACAATGCTCATTTTTATTTTCAAAAACAATGCTCATTTTTATTTTCAAAAACAATGGTTTCTACTATATTTTTAAAACAATGGTTTCTACTATATTTTTAAAACAATGGTTTCTACTATATTTTTATTTATTAAAAAAAAACAACTGCATAAAGAAAAGTGTTTTAAAAACTGCATAAAGAAAAATGTTTTAAAATAAAATGCGAAGAGCTCACTGTTCATTGTCTTCTCCTTGGATTGCTTGGGGACCGAACGCAGAAACCCTCACCAGCTCGAAGATAAAATCCACCTGCGCCTCGACGTTGGAGCCACCGGAGCGAGATCTGATGCCACCCCCGTGAAGAGCTCAGCGCCGCCTTGTTGCGGCCGGAATTGGGTGCAACTCGCGCCACCCTACTTCTCCAGAATCCGCGGCGAACGACGGGACTTTGGACACAGATTTCGAGATCCCAACGCCCCCAAAAATCGAACAACCCACATCATTCTGAAGAGCTCGAAAAGCTCCTTGTTGCTCCTTTTGAAATTCCTTGAATTCGATTTCTAGATTAGGAGAAAAAAATTGAAAAGGAATGGAGCTAATCGGTCGTTGAATCCCAGAGAGGGGCGCAGGGTCTCGTTGACCACGGATTTGGATTTTGACCATGTTGACTAGATTTTAGGGTTATACCTTATATTTATATTATTTTAATTCTTTTAATTTGAAAAAAAATACGGTCCCTACATACGAATCCCGAATCTAACCCAACGATTGTTGCCCCTAGCATAATACCCCTATTCCGGACACAATGGGATTTGTATCGTGAGCCAGTTCGGCTGTTTTGATCAGTTTTCATTTAAATTAAAATATAAATCTTTATATATTCAATTCAAATGTACATTTTATATTACCGGGGTCACATACTAACTCGAAAAATTCTAGAAAAGTATTTTCTAGCTTCGTATTTACGATACGGTCCTGACAAAACTAGTTTCGTCGAATTCTGAGTCCGTTTGAAAAATGGCCAATTTCCAGTCGATTAAAATCAACTGAAACCGGTCAAACGCGTTTTCCTTTGCCACGCTCACATATTGATTCGAAAAATTACGAGATTTGAAACCTAGCAATAACTTCACATCCCGGACCCAACAAAACTGGTTTCGTCGAAATCCGAGGTCGTTTGCAAAATGTCCATTTTTAAGGGCCTTATATATATAAAAATATATATAAATTCCACAGCGACTATTTCTAATTTTAAACTGGACATATCTTATCATTTCTAAGATGAAATCTCAGTTTGTTAACTTCGTTACAAAGATATAGTTATACAGATTCAAATATTTCTTGTTTCGTTCTATTCTGACTTATATTGAATTTTGTATATTCATTTGAAATTAGAAATCGAATTTTCGAACTACCGCGCCATTTTCTATTCCTTTTATAAATATATATAATTATTATATATTCTAACGACGACGTACATAATATATGTGTTCGAATTATATTCAAAATAAATTTCACGTCGATATTATTTAAAATAATTCATTTTAAATAATCAAAACTCGCTAAAATTGCCAGAATAAAAATTTTAAACTGGCCCAGATTTTCGGGTTGTTACAGATAGAGTCCGAGTTTGCATAAATTGGACTTCGTATGAAGAAGTTACGGCGATCGGAAGTTTCAGAAAATTCAAAACAGATTTTCATAAAATTCAAATTCCGGAGTCAGACAGGCTAGGCGGGAAAATTCCCGCCAGGGCCAGGTCGACCTGGGGGTCGACCTGCCTTAACCAGGTCGACCATAGTGTCGACCTGCCCCCTCCCCCCCAAAGGAAGATTTGATTGATGACCTGTTTGTGACTATGTGCTAACTCATTAGGGTTTCTGATCTGCTCTGATTGGCTGGGATTAATTCTGGGTTGATCGGACGGCTTAAACTAATCCTAAACTCTATAAAAACACCTATAGACTCAAACACTAAAATCAAAACAAAATTGGATTCATGGTCTCCATGCCGTCACCTTGCAACTAAGAATAGCCGCCGCCCATTAGAGAGGAAGAAAGCAAATCAAATTCAATCCTTTTCAACTCTAACAACGAATCTTCATCAAAGGAGCGCTAATTCAACTCCAGAAATCAGAATTCAGAACTCAAGACTGCTTTTGAGTTATGAGTTCGATAGTTTTAACAAAATAATTAATAAATGAATTGGATTGAGTTATAATGCAGATAATTTGGATGTTATATGAATTGTTGATTTCATGTTGTAATCATGTTGTAGAATTATGTTGTAATTTCCATGATATTATGTTATGATGCTATTATCTACGATGCAAAGTTATGATGCTATCACCCATGTTATAATCCTATGATTGGCTTATGTCTAGTTGAATCATCATGTCTCTTATGCTAGTTTGTTATATTGACTCATATTATAAATCATATGTATGCAAGTTTAGACTTTGATTCAAACATGAATCATATACAAGTTGGGTAGAATCAAATGTGAACTTACATGATTATGACACCTAGTTTATGTGAGAATTTAATTGAAAATTAGGCTATGACATATGCTAAATTCTACATGATACTTTACATGTTAGACACTAGTTTACGCCATTGTTGCGATGTATAAATCACATAGGTGAGTTTATGAGTTGGATATAAATCATGTTATGTTATTACCTATGCAAGTTTACCCCCTTTAGATATAGATCTATGACATATGTTGTTTATGCAAGTTTATGGCCATTATTTCATCAAGTTCACACCTTTAGATTTGGATCCATGACATATGATGTTTATGTAAGTTTGTGGCCATTATTTCATCAAGTTCACACCTTTAGATTTGGATCCATGACATATGTTATTTATGCAAGTTGTAAATTTTGGCCTATGCAAGTTTTATATGTAGAACATCATTCACATATGCAAGTTCACCCCTATGTTAGATTTATGTTTTAATTATGTGTATAAATTGTGATGTTTCTTTTATTTTATAAGTTAGACTATTCGAGTCTAACGTATATTTTACGTTAAACGAACAAACGTACTACGTGGGGGTAAAGGGATAATGTTAAAAATATTTAATTGGCATAAATGCCTTAAAAAGGCATAAAATAAAATTGTGGTGAAATTATAATTAATCGTCTAAGACACGAGGTTAGGCTCTTTTGTGGTGTAAGACTGCCCGGACCCGCCCGGCAAATCCAGCTGCCACAAATGCCAGTCTAATGTGAGAGGTCATATGCACAAACTAAATACGTAACAGTTGTAAAGACACTCGGTTAGGCTCTTTTGTGGTGTAAGACTGCCCGGACCCGCCCGGCAAATCCAGCTGCCACAAATGTCAGTCTAATGTGAGAGGTCTTTATGAGGTTACGTTCTTAATGAATTAAGAAACACTTAACCAGATAAGCATGTAGTGGGACATGAGGGTGTTAAGTGGGTGCCTTGGGTGGCATTTGGAAATACGATTAGAAATAATTAACCAAAATTGAAACATGTAATTGAAACATGAATAAGAAGTGGGTTAAGTGGCATGTACTAGAGGGGACCAAGCTTAGGTGGATAGCTTGTGTCAAGTAATGGGGGCCCGTTTCAACCAGTAACCCATACGTATCTTTGTGGGCTCGACCCAAGTCGAGGACGGGACACACATACTGGGCTTGACTGTAAGAGGCCAAACCGGGTTAGCGGTGGCAACGCAAGTCCAACGGGTTCATATGCATGTGTGGACCCAGGCTGGTAGGTAAGATGTTGTTGCATCGTGTAGGTATAAGCCATGCATTCTTGGTGGTATCGGATTGCCACTTTGGGGAGTGATACACCCCACTGTGGGGCCAGCACGGGTATCTACGAGTTAGGGAGCCGATCGCTTGGGGGTAGTGTGTACACCTAGTGGAGATAGGGGCAGACGGCACCTATGAAGGCAGCTAGGGGTGCACGGAACTACCAATATCATTATTAAGTCTGTAGGCGGGATCAATCTTAGGTTGACTAGTGGTGGTGCAGTATACTAGTGGCGGTGCAGTATAGCAATTATCCTATAGTGTTGGTGTAGTTTAGTAAATTTATCTTAGTGGGCTAGGTGCGCTTTAACGATATCGTTGATCATCTTGTTTCCTTGTTTACTCTGTCATACTCAATGGTTCATAATCATTTCCTTATTTTCCAACTTATGCCTTAGCCTAGTTACTTTGTTAATTATATTGTTAGAATTATCGCACTCGGCAGACTTTATGTCTGACCCCCCTTTTTTTCATCTCTTTCCTTCCTCCCCCCCCCCCCCCAAGTGCTCAGGTTGGAGCTAGCACCGTGGAGCTTGATTTTGGACTGCTTTTAGAAGATTGCTTGGATCGCTGAAGTAAAGTTCAGCTTCTCTTTATTTATGGCTATTTTGATGTTGGGGATTATGTCTTTCAGTTTATGTACTTTGTTTTATCAAGATGGATATGATAACTTGACTTTGGTTTATTGTTTTGATGATGTAATCAAACATATGTGTTTTCCGCTGCAATGAAATAAAGTTTTAAATTTCCAAGTACTACTTTATATCTGTATTGTTGTGATTTTCTATTCTATATTCACTTAAAATGCTCCATGGAAATTAATGCATTCCCTTTGTGAGTGACATTAATGGACGTGGGGTGTTACAGATTATCTCCAAAATTTATTCCTGCTTCACAATCCATATCGTTATCACTCCTTTCAGGATCTAAACAGGAAACCTCACAAATCCATTTCCAGTACAATTCAAATGGATCATTCCAAATCATATGGTCGTAGACTACCTCTTGACGATGCCACTTGCGATTATGACCCTTTTTGTAAGGGCATGTAATTTCATCACCTACCACGGATCTAGAAAAAGTATTTTGAATAAAAAATATCAGTCCACTGATGTATTCTTCACTAAACTTAGGAAGTTCTGCTCATAATTTTTCCTTGTCGTTCATCACTAATTGACAAACAAATATCATTTAGCCATGACTATAAGGACAAAGACAAACACAATAATAAAATCAGGAATATAATTACACCTAAACGCACAAATAAATCAGTAAATTAGGCCATACAGCAATAAATCGGAAAAAAAATGAAATATACATCGAGTTCTACCTTAATTACCAGATTAAATCGAAGCCCTAACTGAAATCTGAAACCCAAATGAACCCCAATTGAAGACTAATTGAAACACCGAAGCCCTAATTGAACTTGAACTCGAACTCAAACTTGCCCTGATCGAACCCGAATTAAGCCCTAATTGGACCTGAGAGTGAGTTTTTGAGAGGTTGAGAGGTGAAGTATTTTGTTTGAGAGTGAGTATTTGAGAGGTTGAGTGAATATTTTATTAAGTGTTTTGTTGAATTGTTTTTGTTTCCTGCCTTAAAAATTATTTCTCGCGGATCGCTAACCTGTACCGTTGGATCGTGTTGACATGGATTGATAATTTTATTCATCCAGCTACTGCAACACATGGTTGATATCTATGCTAACACATTGAAGTGTGTGTTGAATAGACAAAAAATAGCATAGATATGGCAACATTGTAGTTAGCAATACAATGGATTTTCATTCCAGCAGGCCATCTATGGTGTAGTGATCTTACACAGTTTAGATTTTTAACCAAAAATACCGCAGAATAAAATTAGAAGGAAGAAGGAGTTCCATTTTTTCGTTGGCAGAAACGAGGAAGAGGTAGATATTTATAGAGGAAGAAGAACAGAGGATAGAAATCACGTTAAATCACAACATATAGGTAGGTGGTAGAGATGCGATTGTATCCGAAGGAATGGTACGGTGGTTTGCAGTGTGTTATCTTTTCATGGAAAGGCTAAATATATGGTAGTTGTGCTTTAGGAACTGACAATATAAGACGAAAATACAGGGAAGAGGTGACCTTAAATTTAGAAGTCGCATAGGGTAGGAGAGCGCAACTCTTTTCAAATAATATATAGATAAACATGGAGATGTATCTTTGCACTGACGTAAATAAACATGTTTCAATATTGTAGTATGCCCTATATATATATATATATATATATATATCAACTTAGTCTTGCTCGTTAAATAGTGACACATATATATTAAAATAAATTCTGCTTATATTTTGAAATGCTCTAATGGTAAAATCATAAAAGAAGCTGCTGCAGTACACGCGATTAAAGCTAGCATTCTTAAAAAAACAAATGGTGTTTTATGGATTAGTGTGGAGTCACAGGTGGATAATGGAAATTGACGAGGGTGATAATTAACATAGCTTTATCTTTACTTTGTTCAACATAATACAACTACAAGAATTTGAATGGGAATCAACGACAATGTTGTCACTATTGCCTCTATATATAGGCTATTTCTTATGCATTTTCCAAATAAAGGTAGTTGCTGAAAAGATTTGGCATATGCGCTTTGTCTAAGGGTAGTAGCTTGTATTAGCTGTGATGATAGTGAAGGTATAGGTTAATCGATTGTTTGATGGAGAAACAATGGATACAGAGTATTTTACTTGGGGACGAAGGAAGTAGTTTGCATACATAAGGCTTTGTGTGTACTACGATGGGCATGTGCAGTTATATTTTTGGTTGGCTAATAGATGAGTTTAGGGTAGGTTAGATTGACAAGAACCTTTATTTTTTTTAGGCATTAAGTTTGTATTTTATTTTTATTTACTTAAATACGGTATTAAATTTTACCATTAACCATTGTGTACCATTAACCGTTAAATTCGTACCGTCACACACATACTCTCCAAATGCACAGAAAACAGACATACCGCTACATCTTGACTTTCTGATCCCACTAAAATAAATTTCGTTGAAAACAGACTCTGTTTGCAAAATTTCATAATTTTAATTCCAATTTATATATCGGTTCATCTTTAAATTGCACGCATAGATAAAACAACTCTAATTGGCTCCAAACTGGAAATTTAACAATAATTAGCGATACGTATTCCAATTAAATTTGTTTCATCGAAAACGGAGGTCGTTTGAAAAAAAAAAGCTCTTTCTAAGGCCTATATAAATATAATTTAATCCAAAGCAATTCAATTTAAAATAATAATAAATTATTATTATCATATATCTCTGAATGAGATATTATACGGCTTCAAAGTAATCAATATAGATTTTAAACTAAATATCTAAAATTTCCGATTAAACGATATTCAAATATATAAATAAAATCCTTAATATTTAATTAAATAAACGTAACTTGTGTAACGAATTTCGTAGCGACGACTTGAAAATTTGAATTGTATAACTTACAATATATAAGATGAAACCTCCATTTTTCTCTTTCATCGGGAATATATAATCAAACAGATTCAGATGATTCTTGTTCCATAAAATTCCGATTTATATCGGATCCAGTATATTCAATTGTAGTTCAAATCATAACTTACGAACTACAGCGACGTTTTGAGCTCGATATATATATATATATATATATATATTACACATTCAAACTTCGTTATATAAACAAATTATATGTATTATAAATTCATTTAAAATTCCAAATCGATATATAAATTAATAAATTAAATTAAACATCTGACTACCAAAAATACGGGACATTACATTCCTTCCCCCTTAAAAATAATTTCGTCCCCGAAATTACGACGGTAGGAACGATGTTACAAACCCATTAATTTCGAAAACCAATTTATTATAAATCGAAAACCAGTTCATTCAACTCTTTATATTAAATCATTGATGAATTATATTCAATCCATCTAACAAACAATTATCAACCAATGCATAACCAACTTAACCCAATCAATTGAATTTATCTTCAATATTAATATCCACTTAGGTTTTACATCCTATAATTATCACTTGATTAATATCAAAATGATTTCCATAATTATTATTAATTCAATTTCCAAATTTATCTTACTTAATACAATATCCAATCTTAACTTAACCAAGTTAAGTTTCAATTCTATAATCCATTAACTAACTGATTTTCTAATTAGTTTAATTCCATTTCACAACTCCAATTATGATTTATTCAATCTCATTTCATAAGTGAAATCTTATTGTGTTTTATTAAACCATTTCAAAATTTAAATCCAATTTGAATTCTGTTTAAATCAACCAAATAGATCGTAACCTCAATCATTTGATAAAATTATTTATTTTCTATACAAAGGTATATTTCATTTAAAATTATTTCATTTACCCACTTTAGAAAACAATATCACGTCGGTTGCCAGTTCAATGCTTCCCAACACTTGAGCCGATCAAACAACAAAATACAAAACATTTTAATATAGAATTTACAAATACGAGCTCTCATATATATACTCAAACTTAATATAGGGCATTACTAATCCCATCTCTATAGAGTTTCGCCACAAAGCCAAGGTTGTTACTAAACCTTATGCTCTGATAACACTGTAACGACCCAGCGGAACTTAACACCTGAATTTCGAAAATAATACATAAAACATGTATCACTTGCCTAAACCCAAGTATCGAATTCACCAGATAGTTAACAGAAAGAAGTTAGAGGGTGAGATAAGAAAGAAAGAAATATTAGAATAGAAGAAGAAGAAGAACCAACACAACATAGAGTCTCACATCGCAGTGCAACAAAATATAATATAGAAATAATCTCTATTGAGAGCTTGATATAAAAACTTACAAATCATCAGAGTACATCAATATACCGGGACGATTATAATGTCCTGTCATCATATACAACACACAACGGAATAAATACTAATACGTTTGAACTCCTCCAGCATGTCTTCTGAACTTCGTAGTGTCCAATAACCTGAACCAGTGTAACCTAGTCTAACCCGAGCATTTACAAACTCCGAATCAGTCTGGTGAACTAGAGTGAGAAACCCACCAAGTTTATAATATCATCCAATATGATTTTCAAGTCAAAACAATTCATTTCAAAAGAAATTGATAATCGTAAGACCAATCCACACAAAACACGGATGGTTTTTACCCTATGATTACTCAAAACATTTTGAAATCGATATCTTATTCTGAAATTATAATAATGTCTAAATACAAATAAATAGCAATCTAGCGGAACGCTTGCATCTCACACTCCAAATATATATATATGTATGTATGTATGTATATGTATATGTATATGTTTATTATACAATCAAAACCGCGGGTGCTTATTGGAGATTGGATTCCCACTATGACAAGGTATGGAACCACCTGTCGATAGTGTATCTCTAGAGGGTGAATATACTTAGTTCAACAAGAACATCTTGCAACCCGACCACAGATGACTGACCACTCATTTCGCTTGAGTGTATCGAATGTATATCACCAACAGTTAGGATCAGCAACCGTTTCCTGAAAGGGACAATGTAATAACCCGGAAATCCGAGCCAATTTAAAATTTTTATTTTGGCAATTTTAGTGAATTTTGAAGATTTAAAATGAATTATTTTAAATAATAACGACGAGAAATTTATTTTGAATAGAATTCGAACGTATATATTTTTATAGATCGTCGTCAGAATATAAATATTTATTTTTATTTAAAAAAGGAATTGAAAATGGCGCGGTAGTTTGAAATTTCGATTTCAAAGTTCAAATTAATGTACAGGATTCAAAATAAATTGGATTTTAGCGAAACCAAAAATATTAGGATCTATTTGAGAATATCTTTCCAATGAATCCGAAAAATTGAAATTTCATAGCCGGAATAAAAAGGTAGGCCCAGTTGAAAATTTAGAATAGTCGCTATGGAATTCTGGCCCTTAAAAATGGAAATTTTGCAAACGACCTCTATTTTCGATAAAACCACTTTTGTTGGATCCGGGATGTCGAGTTATTACTAGATTCCAAAATTCATAATTTTCTGAATCAATGTGTGAGCATGGCGAAGTAAAACGCGTTTGACCAGTTTTAGTTGATTTTAATCGACTGGAAAATGGCCATTTCCAAACGATCTCAGAATTTAACGAAATTAGTTTTGTTAGGACCGTATCGTCAATATGAGACTAGAAAATATTTTTTGGGAATTTTTAGAGTCGGTATGTGGCCCCGGTAAATTGAAATGTACGTTTAAATATATAACGATTTATATTATAATTTTGAGGAAAACTAATCGTAACGATCGAATTGGCTTTCGAAACATATCCCATTGTGTTCAGAATGAGGGTATTACACAAGGGGCGACAGTCGTTGGGTTCGATTTGGAGTTCGTATCCATAAAAAAGTATTTTTCGAATTAAAGGTTATTAAAATATAATATATATATATATATTCCATTTTAGAAACCCTAACCCCATCAGTTTTCCGCCGCCTCAAAAATCCAACAAACGATTAAAATCGCTCTTCGCTTCCTCTTCGAATCTCGCTCGATCCTCGCAACGATTTACAAAATCTCCAACTGCAAACCGAAGAGCTCTTCGAAATCTAGGAGGTAGACGGTGGTGATTGAGTTTCATGGCTTGTAGGGCTCGAATTTCGAGTTGAATGGGGGATGGTTTGGAGCGGATTTTGGGGGCGAACAGGGGGTGCGAGTCGGTCATCTTTAGGGGAGGTGGAAGCTCAGGCGGTGGCGCATGGCGTGGCGTGGGTGGATGTGAATCCGATGGCCAGAATTGAGGTGGCGACGGGCTTGTTTCAGGCGACTTCGAGTTCGATATTGGGTCAGCAGTTCGACGAGTTACTTGCTGCTCAACGAAGAAGAAAGGTAGTTTTTACTACCATATTTATTGTTTTAAAAATCTGAATTTGTTTATGTAAATAACTTTAATAAAAATATAATTTTTGTTAAATAGCATCATAAATAAAAATATTATTTATATATATAAATAAATTTAATAAAAATAGGATAAATATAAAATAGCATTTGTTTTTAAATATATATATTTGGTTTAAAATATAAATGATATGATTTTTTTTTCAAAAATATAAACAACTTTGCTTCAAAAATATAAAGAACCATAATAAAAATCAGGTTTTTTTTTAAATATATATAGCATTATCAAAATATAATTTGCTTTTCTTTTCAAAATATAATTTGCGTGGTCTTTCAAAATAAAATAAAAATATAGCAGTATAAATATATGATTTATATATATATATATGTATATATGGTGAAGATAAAAATATATATGCATAACTTTGAAATAAAAACCTGATTTTTATAAAATATGTTTCGACATAAAAATAGAATTTTTATTATATAAGGAGAATTATAAGAATATGATTTTTATAGTGAAAGTAAACAAATAAAAATATGATCTTTATACGGTAAACATCGATATAAAAATGTGATTTTTAAAATATAAATATCATATTAAAAATGTGATTTTTAATATGAACAGCGTGAAAAGGATGGCGTAGGAATTGCGGGCAAATCCAATCGATCAGAAATTCAGAATAGAATGGAGGAGTGGAACCTAAAGGTGAGAACTTCTCACTTTTAATTTATTTCTAGTTGAAAAATATACTAGGATGCAGACGGTGCTCAGCAGCACCTGACACCCGTCGTCCACAGACCATAGACGGCTTGTTTGTTTGATTGATGTGTTGTGAAAATTTATTGTGTGATTTAAATTGAAATAAAATATACATTCATGTGTTGAAATAAAATATATATTCATGTGTTGAAATAAAATAAATATTCATTTACAAATCGAACGATTTGTTTATGTGCACCGATTTGGCTGATATTGATTGGGACGATAAATTTTACACATCGCCCAACTGCACAAATAAAATTTGTGTTTGTTGATATGAAACCCCACACGGGTATTGGGATGATATTTGACGTACACTAATCCCGATTGTTTAGTTGTATGTCAATCGATGGGTTGACAGACTGTGTAAGCGTTAATTATTTATATTTAATGTTTATGCAGTTGTGTGGTGCACTCTGGATGATGGTTGATTATTTATCGTTGCTGTTATATACGTGTGGTGTATAGAATCCATATAATTAACACTATATGGTAATTGATTGGGCCTCATTCCAATTTAGAAAATAAATTCATGTGTTGAGTTGAAAATAAATTCATCTGTTGAATTGAAAGTAAATTCATGTGTTGAATAGAAAATAAATTCATGTGTTGAATAGAATAAATATTCACTTGTTGAATAGAATAACGAAGTTATTGAAATATATAAAGCCGTGTTGATTAGGTTGACGCCATTTTGACGTGAACGATATTTATATCGATTTTATTCATTTTTATGATGAAAAAAGAAAACGAAGTGATTTCAAAATATAACGTTTTGAAAATATTATCATTTGTACATCGATAATGTGGAATATTAAATTTTGATTAGAAATTGAATATGAAGTTGAAATCGTTTTGAAAATGAATTTAAAACAATTTATAAAATACATTTTAAAAGGAAATCGACGAAATATATATAATATATATAAAATGGCCTGAATAGAACGCGCCGCGCTGCGGCAATTCGTGAATTTCGACCATTGACTTTGAGTGGACATTGCGAGAGATCCAACCGTCGGATTCTCCTAAAACCAGAACCGTTGGGTTCGTATCGAAAAGAGCTTTCTAACGAATATTAGAAATTTGAAATCTAACGGTTGGATTTGGAATTATGTCCAAATAAAATTTGGAAAAGGTCGTTGTAAGTGCAGTTCGATGGCCATTTGTGGAAATCGACTGTATGGGCCTTGATAAAATTATTAAAAATAGTAATAATTTGTGTGAAATCATAATAAATGATTTGTGAAGAATTGGGATGAAAAACTCCATATTTGAAAAGATAAAGATAGATTTTTATCGAAATGAACTAGTTTTGAACTAGAATTATAATTATAATTCTATTTATTTTTTGAAATAAATAAAGTGGATTTGAAATGGTTTTAAAAGTAACCAAAATTCCAATAATTGAATCGGATTGGATTTAAATCGAAATTGTGTTTGGAATATTTCGATGTTGGATTTCGTGATGATACAGATATTGTTATGGGAATGTGAAAGATATATTTATATCGTTATTTCCAACACGGTATTCGTTGGTCGTAGAATTTGATATTGAATATAAGCCGATATATTTTCTATTCAGAGCCTTGTATTTAATATCAAATGTGATTTGGGTTTGTCGTGAACGTGTCTTCATTAACACTGTCCTTAAACCCAGTTGAGAAAAAGATTAAATCTTTTTATTTAGATTTAATGAAGTGTACCAATTAAATGGTATTTAACTGGAATTGAATTGGAATTGATTTTTTGGTTTATCGTGAATGGTGTTTTAAATAACACTTGTTCTTTAACCCGATAATTAATGGAATGTGATTTTGGGTTTATAGTGAACCGTGTTTTAGATGACATTGGTTCTTTAACCCAGTTAAAGACAGGAGGTGTTTTCCCAAGTTAAATAATCATTGATATTGATTTTTGGGAAGATTAAAACCAAGTGGTGTTTTAATGAATCTTTAATTAGATTGAAATGATCGGGAATGGGGTATCAACAATTTTACTCCAGGCGATAGTTAAATCTTTAATTAGATTTGAACGTGAAATGGTAATCAAATTTACCGATAACACCGTGGTGTTAGATATGAAGTATTACCAGTTTTACTTCATGGGATGAATAGGTTAGGATTGGGAAATAAAATTAATGATTACTTCGATGTGGTTCGCTAATCCCGACTAGTTTGAATTGATATTCACAAGAAGATTAAAGAATAAAGATAAAGAATCTATCTTTGATAAAATTAATGGGAACCTTTCCCGAAGTGTAAAAATATTTGAATAAAAGAATATTCTGAATTGGAATGAGGCGTATGTTGTGTTTGTGTAACACTTGTTTATTATATACACGACTTATTCAGAAAGACTGTGTTTATGCCATTCTGAATAACTGATTTGACGTGGTGTCGAGGATGAAGACAGTGGTCGAAGACCGGAGGTCTTCAACATCGTTTGGATAATTACTGATGATCTTGATTGAGCCTTACACCCAAGAGGAGGGAATCAGTTGGTGATCGTCCAGACGTACTTGGAGATCAATGGATATGCGAGGTACCAGGTGCCTCTGGTTTCGTTCAGACCCAGAACGAACTTGAAAATGGACTGTGTGTCTGACATTGGATTTTATTCTGTGTGATTGATTTCTATTAAATATATATCTGTTTGGCGGCGGAGAATTTATTCTCTTGCTTAACGCCCTTCTCTGAGACGTACGAGCTCAGAGGTTATATATCGATGGGTATCAAACGCATGGAGTGAATTTCCTGTGTGGCATGCCTAAGTGGCAATATGATCAAGGGTTCTATTGAAAAGCAAAGTCTTGTGGTTGATGATCAAAGCACGGCCTGTGTGGCATAGCTTTGTGTAGCGTTGATTCGCGAGCCTCACACCCCGGTTGTGAACCAGAAACGGGAAAAGGACCTCAGGGAGGACATGCGTTTCTTTCTACTTAGAAGTGGCGTCAGTGGTTTTACACGCCCTGACGAGTTTTGACACGACCCGAACTTCCCCGTGAAGGAAAGCACGGATTGAATTGAGAACAAGGCACATCGGAACGCAAACAGAAGAACATTTCATTGTTAATTACAACAATTCCATCAGATACAAGGATATACAGAGTATAAATGAATAAAATACATTCGATAAATATCAGAGATTACAATAAATTACATAGCAGCGGGAAAAAAAATACACAGCACAACTGAAAGTAATACACGGATACAGAGCTTTCCGAGCATCGTTCCAGCTGTAAATCAGGATCTTGTGAATATAAATCTGCAGAACCAAAACTACTAGCTGCCCGTGTGGAAAATAGGGGCACCCAGAGTTTAGGTTAAAACAATAAACTCCAGGTCAGTCATGTGACTGGTGTGAGAACTAAAACAGTTATTAATCTTTTTTTTAAAGTTCGGTAAATCAAGGGACCACGCCGTATAACACGGAACGGGTTTCCTCCCAAGAATACCAGTGCATAAAACAAACAACGCAATGCTAAATAAAGAAAAATGAAGCTATTATAAGACCCAGGTCCCATCACACAATGCAACGCAAGCCGGAGGATAGGGTTTTTACCTTATAATAGACAAAGCATGCTTGATACGTTTAAAACACATTATTTTGATATTACTATAAGTGTATAGTGTCAAAACAATTTCAATCATAAATATCAATCATAGGCGGCATGAATGACCCATACCACTATGTCGCCATACTAGGTTCTACAAATAAAACCGCAATATCACGTATTGGAAATTGGATTTCCATCATGAGTCGAGGCAAGGGGCAAGCTCCTCTCCGTTCGAGACACTCTAGCAAATATCCCAAGACCCCACTATGATCCTTGGAATCGGTTGGGCCGATCCTCACCTAACTTTGGAGGATTATTTATTCCTGAACTCACGTTTCCCGGTCCTAACAGACCTATATCTGAGGTGCCTCGCATTCCAACAACCACACAGGTGAAAAGTATATAAATGTCAGTCAGTTTAAGCAGTGACACCACCACTAGCTAGAAAGAAACGTCGTGTTCTCCCAACGGTCCGTATCCCGTTTTTGACTCATACCGAGGTGCGAGGCTCGCGAATTCACGTCATACACAAAGCTACGCCACACAGGCCGTGCTTTGATCATCAACCACAAGACTTTGCTTTTCAACAGAAGCCTTGATCAATTGCCACTTATGCGTGTCACACTGACAATTCACTCCACGCGACTGATTTCCATCGATATACAACCTCTGAGCTTGTACGTCTCAGAGAAGGGCGTTAAGCAAGAGAATAAATTCTCCGTCGCCAAACAGATGTATATTTAATAGAGATCAATCAACACAGAATAAAATCCAATGTCAGACACACAATCCACTTACAAGTTCGTTCTGGGTCTGAACGAAACCGGAGGCACTTTCCTCGCATATCCATCGATCTCCGAGTACGTCTGGACGACCACTAACTGATTCCCTCATCTTGGGTGTACAGCCCAATCAAGATCATCAGTAATCACCCAAACGATGTGAAGACTTCCGGTCTTCAACCACCGTCTTCATCTTCGACATATCGCCGAATCGGTTATTCAGAATGGGTATAAACCCGGCCTTCCTGAATAACCCACGTGTATAATAAACAAATGTTACACAAACACAACAAACGCCTCATTCCAATTCATAATATTCTTTTATTCAAATTTTCACACTCTTAGGGAAAGGTTCCCATTAATTTTATCAAAGATAAATTCTCCTAAATTTATTCTTTAATCTTCGTTAGGGTATCATTTCAAACCATATTATGGTTTTCCAAACTAGTCGGGATTAGCGAACCACACCGAAGTAATTATTTATTTTATTTCCCAATCCCAACCTATTCGTCCCATGGAGCAAAACTGGTAATACTCCATATCTAACACCACGGTGTTATCGGTAAATATTAATTACATTTCACGTTCAAATCTTACTAAAGACTCAACTATCGCTTTGGAGCAAAACTGGTGATACTCCATTTTCGATCACTTTCCAAATTTGATAATTTAAATTATCAATTCACATTTCAATCTAATTACAGATTCATTAACACTCCACTTAGTTTTAATCTTCCCAAAAATCAATATCTTGTCTTTAACTGGGTTAAAGAATCAATGTCATTTAAAACACGATTCACGATAAACCCAAAATCACACTCTATTGTTAATCGGGTTAATGAACAAGTGTTGTTCAAAACACCGCTCACGATAAACCCAAAAACCAATTCAAATTCAATTCCAATTAAATATTATTTATTTGATACACTCGATTAAATCTAAATAGAAAGATTTAATCTTTTTCTGTATTAGGCTTAAGAACAGTATTAATGAAGACACCATTCACGACAAACCCAAATCACATTTAATATTAAATACAAGGCTCTGAATAGAAAATATATCGGCTTATATTCAATATCAAATTCTACGACAACAAATATCGTATTGGAAATAACGATATAAATATATCTTTCAAATTTCCATAACAATATCTGTATAATCACGAAATTCAACATCGAAATATTCCAAAGCCAATTTCGATTCAAATCCATTTCCACTTTATATATTGGAAATCCTGGTTATTTTCAAAACCATTTCAAATTCAATTTATTTATTTCAAAAATAAATTGATTTTAATTCTAGTTCAAAACTAGTTCATTTCGATAAAATTCTATTTTTATCTTTTCAAATATGGAGTTTTTCATCTTAATTCTTCCCAAATCATTTCTTATGATTTTACACAAATTATTGATAATTTTAATAATTTTATCAAGGTCCGTACAGTCGATTTCCATCAACGGCCATCGAACTGCACTTACAGCGACCTTTTCCAAATTTGATTTGGACATAATTCCAAATCCAACCGTTAGATTTCAAATTTCTAATATTCATTGGAAAGCTATTTTCGATACGAACCCAATGGTTCCGGTTTTAGGAGAATCCGACGGTCGGATCTCTCGCAACGTCAGTTTGAAGTCAATGGTCAAAATTCACGAACTGCCGCGGCGCGACGCGTTCTATTCAGGCCATTATATATATAATATATATATATATATATTATATATATATTTCGTCGATTTTCTTTTTAAAACGTATTTTATAAATCTTTTTAAATTCGTTTTCAAAACAAATTCAACTTCCTATTCAATTTCGAATCAAAATTGAATATTCCATATCATTTCTGTATAAGTGATAATATTTTCAAAACGTTATATTTTGAAATCATTTCTTTTTCTATATTCACTATAAAAACGAATATAATCGATATAAATATCGCTCACATCAAAATGGCGCAACTCTAATCAACACGGCTTTATATATTTCAATAAATTCGTTATTCTATTCGACAAATGAATATTTATTCTATTCAACACATGAATATATATATTTCTTTCAACACATGAATATTCTCAACACATGAGCACTGTCAACACATGACTATTTGTATTAGTTAATATACTTATATAAAATTATGGTATCTATCGTTTGATTTTTAAATCAGACTCCAACTGTAAAGTAGTAAGAGAATGATTCCCTAGGTATTAACACTAAAGGCCGGAACCAATATCAGATCAATACCCTGGAAACCACTCATCTTATATATTTTCCATTTAGTTTCTAACTTTAAATATGATAAAGAAGTAAATTTTATTGTTAAAATATTTCTTTCAACACATGATAATTTTCAACACATGATTATTTATTCTATTCAACACATGAATATTTACTTCATTCTATTCTTTATTTTCCCAACTGGAATGAGGCCCAATCAATTACCATATAATGTTAATTATATGGATTTCAAACAACACATGTATATAATCACAACAATAAATAATCAATCATCATCCAAAGTGCACCACACTGTATAAGCATCAAATATAGATATCTAACGCTTATAACAGCCTATCAATCGATCGACATACAACTAATCAATCGGGATGAGTGGACTTCAAATATCATCCCAACACCCGTGTGGAGTTTTAAATCAACAAACACATATTTTTATTCACACACACGTGTTAAAAACAATATTTTTAACGATAAAATATTTTTAACTATATAAATATTTTATTTCACATCACACAATCAATTTTCATCCCAACAAACAATCAAACATACAAGTCATCCATGGTCTGTGGATGACGGGTGTCGGGTGCTGCTAAGCACCATCTGCATCCTAGTATATATTTTTAACTAGAAAAGAAGATTTAAAGTGAGATGTTCTCACCGACTAGCTAATCCAAATGCCTCGACTCTTCATATATAGAAATCTTTGTCGTTTCTTCTTTCGTTACTTTCGTTGCCCGTAGCCACTACATATATAAAAATCACATTTTTATATTGTTGCTATGTATATGAAAATCCTATTTTATATCGCCACTATATAGATAAAAATTCTATTTTTACATCGCTACTATATAGATAAAAATTCTGTTTTTACAACGATGTTCATATAATAAAGATTATATTTTTATCACGCTATTCTTCATATAAAGATTTCGCCTTTTCAAATATAAAGATTATGCCTTTTCAAGTATAAAGATTGAATTTTTATTTCATCACTATAAAAATCTCATTCTTACTTCACTATATATATAATAAAAATCAGATTTTATTTCGCTACATATATAAAGATAATGTTTTTATATTCTCTATTATATAAAAACCATATTTTTAATACTTCATAATAAAAATTGAATCTTTACATTTATAAAAATGAAATCTTTTTATAAATAAAAATCTGCTCTTTATATAAATAAAAATCATGGCTTTTATAAACTAAAAATCAGAACTTTAATGTTATTTATATAAATAAATTCCATTTTTTTATTATCATGCTAATAATATGTCTATAAAATCAATGCTTTTCAAACAAATTAAAATAATAAATTAAAGAAGAAGATGGAAACTTACAGCTCAAATTGGAAGGGGGGTTCGTTTGCGCGTCGCTCGAGGTAAGGGGGGTCATGTGCTCGCGCGCTCGTCGGAGGGGGCTGTGCTAGAGGACGACGACGGGTTTCAGGGCTGGGGGGTCTGTGCGTTGGGAAGGAGAGAGACTCGAGCGTGAGAGGAAGGAGAAGGCTGGAGGTCGAGGAGAGTGGAGGGGGGAGCCTCGCACCGGCGGTGGCGGCGCGCCAGAGAAGGGCCGCGGCGGAAGTCGATGGGCGGGGCTCCACCCTTTTTCTTTTTCATTTTTTTTATTTTTGGTTCAATCTGTAAATAATGAAAGGGGAGAGAGTGTTGAGGGTGTTTTATATATTTAATTAATTATTTAATTTCCAAAAAGCAACCTTTATTTTCGACCTCGAAACGAGACCAACCGCCTGTCGTCCATAGCTAATTACCCCCATTCCGAACACAATGGGATATATATATCGTAAGCTGATTCGACTGTTCGATCAGTTTTCATCAAAATCAACATATAACTCTATATATTGAATTTGAACGTGCATTTCAATTTACCGGGGCCACATACTAACCAGAAAAATTCCAGAAAAATATTTTCTAGCTTCGTATTGATGATAGGGTCCTAACCAAACTAGTTTCATCGAATTCTGAGACCGTTAGAAAAATGGCCATTTTCCAGTCGATTAAAATCAACTAAGACTAGTCAAACGCGTTTTCTTTTGCCACACTCACATATTGAATCGGAAAATTACGAAATTTGAAACCTAGCAATAACTTGACATCACGGATCCAACAAAAGTGGTTTCGTCGAAATCCGAGGACGTTTGCAAAATGGTTATTTTTAAGGGCCTAAATTCTATAGCGATAATTCTGAAATTTCAAATGGACATAACTTTTGATTCCTGCTATGAAATTTCAATTTTTTGGATTCGTTGGAAAGATATTCTCAATTATTTTCTAATATTTTTGGTTTCACTAAAATCTGGATTATTTTGCACCTGGTACATTCATTTGAAATTTGAAATCGAATTATCAAACAACCGCGCCATTTTCAATTCCTTTTATAATTATAAATAATTATTTATATTCTAACGACGACGTATATAAATATATACGTTCAAATTCTATTCAAAATAAATTTCTTGTCGATATTATTTAAAATAACCATTTTAAATGTTCAAACTTCGCTATAATTGCCAAAATAAAAATTTTATATTGGCTCGCATTTCCGGGTTGTTACAAGTTTGACTTATGTGGTTGTTGCTGTTGTGAGGCGCCTCGGATATATCGGTGACTGTGTGAAGCCGATGGAGTCATTTGGCTCATTTACGTCCCAAAGGGCGGGGAAACGTAGTGTTCAGGCATAATAATCCACATCGGTGGACCGGCCCTGACGATCCAAGGGGCAGTTGCGGCTGTTCCTGAGGGGCGGACTAGAGGCTCTTGAATCGGTAAGGACTATCTTTTGCCTTGGTTCACAGATGGAAATCCAACTTCCAATACGTGACTTTGCGGTTTTATTTGTAGAGCCTAGTATGACGACATAGTAGGATGGGGCACTCATGCCGTCTATGATTGATACTTATGATTGAAATTGTTTTAAACACTATGCACTTATAATATTATCAAATGATTTTTTTTTAGCATATCAAGCATTCTTTGGCTATTATAAGGAAAAAACCCTATCCTCCGGCTTGCGTTGCATTGTGTGATGGAACATGGGTCTTATAATAGCTTCATTCTTCTTTATTTAGCATTGCGCTGTTGTTTTATGCACTGGTATTCTTGGGAGGAAACCCGTTCCGTGTCATACGGCGTGGTCCCTTGATTTACCTAACTTTAAAATAAAGATTAATAACTGTTTTAGTTCTCACACCAGTCACATGAATGACCTGGAGTTTATTGTTTTAACCTAAACTCTGGGTGCCCTTATTTTGACACGGGCAGCTAGTAGTTTTGGTTTTGCAGATTTATATTCACAGGATCCTGATTTATAGCTGGAATGATACTCGGAAAGCTCTGTATCCGTGTATTACTTTCAGTTGTGTATTGTATTATTTTTCCGCTGCTATGTAATGTATTGTAATCTCTGATATTGATTTATACTCTGTATATTCTTGTATTCTGATGGAATTGTTGTAATTAACAATGAAATGTTCTTCTGTTTTCATTCTAATTCGTCTTGTCCTCAATTCAATCCGGGCTTTCCTTATCGGGGAATTTCAGGTCGTTTCAGACAACATCGAAATAGATTAAAGTATGAAATGAATTTTCTTTAGAAATGTGATCATACACCCTACTTAGGAGCGACTCACTTAGCCATGATGCCTGCCCGATTTTTGTCATTTCCCGGTTGAAGAGGCTTGAGGTTTAGCATTACCTATAGAACATCACATCGCCATTCACTTTGAATGCCACATCATCAGATCCTCCAGGAATCACTAACTGATTCCTACAAAAACACTCAGGTTGTTAAGCAAAGAAAACTGCCCTTCTTTGCCACCAACTATGGTACGTTTGAAGACAACAGTGTATGTGACTCATTTGGAAATACTCTTTCAGACATCCATCTATACAAGTTGTCCTAAGACTGGACAAACCGAAGGCACCCTCCTACTGCCTCTTAGGAATCACTCAATCGATCAGTAGCGAGTAATCATTGCAAATCCGTGGATTCCAATTATGTCAGAATCACAAATCAAATAACTCTGGTTGCAATATCAGAGAAATTTGTCAAGTAGTTCTTTCACTCAACTGCTCCATCTTCAATCTGCATTTTTGACGATTTCGTATTTGTTGGTTTGGAATGGTTCTCGAATATAAATTCGATCTCGATTTTTCCGTACAACAATCATATGGGTCAGAATTCATAGTCGGTTATTTAATTATCAAATAAACAACCATTCAATCATAAAAATAAAATGAGTCCACTGTTTCGGTACTAAGCATCACTTGGCCTTTTAAATTAAAATAATTAACGAAGGTTAATTTAAAACTTATAAATCTTCCAATATTACGAATATGGATTTTCACTTCTTATTTAATATAAGAACATTTTCAAAATCATTTAAATAATTTAGACTTAAATCATATATATATACCCAACTTTGGTTTTAACAAATTTCACGTAAAATATCCTTTCGAAATCTCTTTGTTTCCATTTCTCAAAAATAATAACTAACATTTTCCTTTGAATAAACTTATTCAAAACTCATCTTGATAATTCCATAAATCTCGGAAATATTGTTATATTTCCACATAATCTATTTTCAATTCCGTTACTTTGGAAATACTATTTTATATTCTTAAATTCGTTTTATTTTCGTTACTTCTACATTCATTAGTCCCTAACCGTAAATTGGTAAGTGAATAACTTCCTAAGTATTAACCTCGAGGACCGGAATCAACATCAGATTAACACTCCGAAAATCACTCAACTCAACCAATCCCCAGTTTGGTTCCAATTCCTAAATTTCTCATCTTATCCCTATATCGCCCCATAATATTCCACTTTTAAATTATTGTTTAAAATTCATTTATTTCTCTTAATATCGTTATTAAGTGTTGCTGATTTAAAATCAATGTTTTAACAACTCAACTATTTATAAACCGTATTTATAAATCTCATGTTTATTGTAAACCAATTCTTAATTTGACTTCTTTTTAATTAATCCAAATGTTGAATAAACATTTGATTCAAACCATCGTATTCACTTAAAGTATCTTTGATAACTTCGTTCATAACTCTCGGTTTTCACGATAATTACGTTCATAAATTCCTTCCACAATATTCAACTAGATTCTATTTCAACTTCTCCCTCTTTACTTTGATAAATTTCATTACAAAGTAATCACTTAAATTATTATTATTACAATAATAATTTACATCATCGTTAATTTTTGTATGCATAGTTAAAATCTTATTACTAAATAAATAGTAAATTCCTTTTAAAGACAAACATTCATAAAAAAAATTCATTAGATAATTTAAAACATATTAATTTAATAATCAATTCCAGTTAAAATGGTTGACTTAGTCAACTCAAAACATGATTATTCCTTTAACCAATTTCAATAAGTCCTTCCTTTCAATTAATTCATAATTAATAAATTTAAATAACTCCATTAATTTTTTCTAGAACAATTAATCAAACTCTTGACCACTATGTTAATTTCTACTCATTTGCGTATAAATCTTATTAACATAATCATTTGATAAATTGTTTATAAATTTAAATAATAAAAAAATAAGTATTAATTTCCTTTGAATAAACTTTTATTCAAATAATAGAATTAAAAACCTTTCTTCAGTTATAAAATAAATTTTATAACTTCACTTCTGTCGATTCACTTAACGGTGAATGGCCTTATGCTACCAATTACTCAAGCAATACTGCTTATTAGTTAAAATAAGACAAACATTGAATTTCTAGTCAACGATCAACTACTAAATCAATCATCCAATCCGAACAGTCCATATAACGATATGAAAATAAATAACATACAATATATTTGAGGAATCCAGTTGGATCCCTCAAACTTGTTTTCCCTGCATCCAAATACGTTACTTCAAATAAATCATCTATTTTAATAAGCAGATATAATGTTCAATAATCAAACCATAACAGTAGTTTACGCATCCATTTATTAATTTTTCGTGCTTATATTATTATAAACGTGACCAATGAGGTAAGTTTTCTTCATTAGTTACAATCGTTAAAAGTAACGATCGATTTCAATTAAATTAAACAACATTTAATTTAATCGGTTCAATCAACATAAATAAATGGTAAAATATCCAATAATGAACATTCATAGTACACAAATATTAAACCTGACGTATATAAAATATAAGTAGGATAAAAACTGAGTGAGTAAACTCACCTTGATTCTAATTCCTCGAGATATCGACTGGTTTCAATTAAATCAACCACACGTTTAATTTAATTGAAAATTCCAGTTGCATCCAACTGCATCAAATCTGTTCTAGAATGAAACGATCGTCACGATGATCCCAAAATCTCCAGTTTTGTCCGAGTCTAGGCACGTATGAGCACGTTATAAGTTATACACGTCATTCACTTACAAAATAATATTATTAAAACTTAAATAATAACTTATTAATTGAATTCCTAATTACGGTTATTAGACACATTGATTAGGCTAGTTTCACCTAGACCACGTTAAAATTAGGCACGGTTTACATATATATATATATATATATATAGGCTGCACATTATTTGATTGGGCAAAATTCAAATGGTTTATACGCACATCTTGAAACCAATTAGGCATTTTATATTGCAACTAGGCATGTTCAATAATCCTCCAAGGCACCACGATAAATATATATACCATCTCCTAAATTCTAACCTCAACCAACTTGTTAGATTAGGCAAAACCACACAGGCCACGTATATCAAATTTGTCCATGTGATAAGTATATTCCAGACATCATTAATATTGATCAGGCCTTTATAATTCCCTTCCCATCTGCACTATGTATATGAACTAACTTACCTATTTTTTGCCATGTCAGTACATAATTAGGCACCACTAACACACGTGATTAGGTACCTTTAAACCCTAAATGACTCAAAGCATTTTAATAAAATTATCATTCTACGTTGTATACATAAGTAAAGCATAATTTAAATATACCATTTACTGAGGTGGCCACGTTAAAATAGGTTTAGTCTGTTCTAATCATAGTTAGGCAACTTTTTTCTAACTTAAGTCACGTGATTATACTGTCATCAGCCATGTAATTAAAAGTGGGCTATCTATTCTGAGCCACACATAAATATAATAATAATCGGCTTATCTAACTTGGAGGATTAAGCGTCATTAAATACAGTTGGCCATAATAAATAGAATTAGGCATTTTATACTATCTCTTCTCCACCTTCTCTGTGCTTTTCCCCATGCGAAAGCTTCCATCAGCCCACTTTTGTATTTACTTCCTTCTTCTAGCTTGCTATATCCATTACCTTCAAACACAATCTCACCAACCCCAATCACGAAACCACCGTGCACCACCACTGGATCTCCGCCGCTTCATAATCCGAATGCCACCATCACCATCAGCCTATGCTAGAAATCCCCCCGTCCCGCTGTCTCTCTATCCTTCCACTTTCACATGCATATTAAGCCCACACACCTTTTTACGAACGAGACACATTCCCACTGTCACTCCGCCTTCCCTTCCACCCTAATGTTTGAGCCTTTCCCCATACATTTCAGTTTGTGCAAGATCCCTTGCCGGCCAACCCAATCTCCACCGTGACTCAACGCTGTCATGCCACTCCACTACTCCTTCACCATGGTACACACACCCTCCTGTTGCGTATTTCCCTATACAAGCCACGCTGTCTTCCTATTTCAGCTTTATATATGCGTACGAAAACCCGGACGACCCATTTATCAGAGTCGCTGCCTTCGTATACACGTGCCCGCTTTTTTTATTTTATATATATCTCACACAGTTTCGATTTTTAACCAAAAATCCCATAGAATAAAATTTGAAGGAAGAGGGAGTTCTATTTGTTTGCAGGCAGAAAAAGGACAAGGCAACTATTTATAGTGGAAGAAGAACTGAGGATACACTGCACCTGAAAACACAACACACAAATGCATGCCCTTACACAGCCATGCACGCACAGACTGAGCATACACTGGTAAGCACACTCTCATGCATGCCCCATGCCGTGTAGAAGAAGAATGAATGTATATACCATTGGGAAGCTACTAGTACCAGTAGATGAGAATAGCTAAACTGGGGCAATGTACAAATTAATGAAAGTGGGTTCTTTGCTGAAGTCATAAATTTGCTCTATATTTAACGGAGGTGTTATTTACATTAATGATAATTTTGTTATCATATTATAGCAGTATTAGACTAATAGTTTAAATGGGGTAAACCGAGTTTACTCACATACGCGTGTTCACTGTCTTTACTCTTACATTTCCAGGTTTGACCTTATTTCAAAAATGTCAACTATTTAACTTAAATATTATCGACACAAGTTCCTATGTATATGATATATATACATTATCAGATCAGTGTAGACAAGTTGCATGAAGGACAGGGGATATAAGAGTGTCTACTCACCTACGCATGGCCAAATTTACATGGGTCAACCAACAATCTACCAAAAACATTCTTATTTATATACACAAATTTAAAGAATTTATAACAGAGCTTAACTCACAGATTTTAACTCCTGTATTTATATATATATATATAGAGGCTTGATTTCAAAAGTTTCCAGAGTATAAATCAACACTCGTATCACATATATACACACGTTTCCAACAAGCCAACACTTAATCCGTTGGCGCATGTACATAGAGTTCAAGGGCAAAGAAATTAACAATGGACAGTAGTATCATAGACTTGGCAGTATAATAGTGAATTCAAAATCGTATGCGTACTTATAGGTATGAGTCCAATATATATACATTCATACTTAAGGTTATGTATACTTAATTTTTCTACCAGCAGAACAATCTAGAATGAGTACCCAAAAATCAAAGTAGTTACGTGCAAACTAATTCTGGCAGAAATATTAGTTAACTAGTCCTAAGTTTCCCAAAATATGCCCTTATGCTTCTTACAAAGTATGTGATATTTACCAGACCGTACCTATGCTACTTAATTTTTTTGGTTATATATGTAACACAGCAAGTCAGGTAAATGTTTACCTAAAATGCGTTTAAATAGGGCATGCCATTCACTACAGATTACGGTAAACATGGCAAAACATGATTTTACTACAAATCCTATAGATGCAAATCAATTTAGCTGTAATTATGGCAATTACATTCAGATCCCAAAGAAATTAAATTTACTCGAACTAAGGTTAATCGTGAGCTGAATACTCACCATACGGCCGTGTTAATCCTAGACAAGGCAGCGTTTGCATTGATGTTGCTAATAAAGGCAACAACTTCTGAGTTACCAATCCGAGCTTGGTGGCGACGGATCGAACCATGTTGATCCATTGACAGTGGTGGTGCAAGTGGCTTCAGCGAACAGATAACCGTGTCTAAGGTGTTTGTGGTCTCGATTCAGCGAAGCGACGACCATAAAAATTGAATTGGGGAAAGAAAGGCCGGTCTTTTAATTTGATTTGTGGAGGATGAAAGAATTGGTGGAGGCAACCTTAAAAATGAATTAGAAAAAAAAAAGAACGGATTTTTCTTAATGAAATTGTGAAAACGTGGGTGTGATTTATAGGAGAAAACTAGGAATAAAAACTACGTAATATCGCTAAGCTTTAGGGTAGCGCGTATTTTAAGAAGGTAGGTCGGTGTAGGAATTAACTGAGGTAGGTGATATTAGATTTCAATTAAACATTAATTTTTACCGTAGTTTTCATAGAACGGTCCTAATTTGTACCATCCATACAATCTCCAAACACAACAAAGAATATACATACCTTTACATTTCAATGTTTTGAATCCCATAAAATTAGTTTAATTGTAATATAACTCTATCTGTTTATGACGTTATTTTTAATTGCGAATTATTTATTTATTCACTGTTTATTCACAAAACAACTTTATTAAATTCAAAATTTTGAAACGTTAAATTTCAGTTCATTTATACACACGAACACACATATATTCAAGCCAATTTTTTCCATATTTTTCAACAAATAAAATTTTCAATTCATTTAACGTCAATAACGTTTATTTTTATATTCAACCATTTAAATTCTTAAGTCAAATTTCAAATCCAATTCAAATATCTAAACAAATTCAATTCAAATATTATCAATAAATATTTGATTCCCAACCAATCATTTCAAATTAAATATTTAATTCAATCCACACTATAAACGATATATTTGATTTTTAACTCAAATATTAATATAATTTTTTATTAATAGTTAAATCTTAAATTAATTCTATATTCAAATTGTCAATAATTCTGGGACGTTACAATTTTAGAGATACGATGACTAGCAATTACAGAAAATTTTGGGATAGCCTCGTCTTTGCTTCATAATTTGCATTTCAGATTAGGCCATGACTCCTTTATGTTTAAATTTACGTTTCCCTTGCTTCATTTGGGGCTTTCGTTAAGAAACCTGATGGATTATTCACAGTTGTATCTTCTTTTAGAAAAGCTGGCTATAAGTATATGCAATACTTTTGGTGTGTGTGAGCGCCGTTGGTGAGCGTGCATTTTTTTTGGGGCATATGAAAATATATTTTCGTTGTTGTGTTGGTTTACTCCCTAAAAAAGAAAAAATTAGAAGTTAATAATAAATTTTAAATTCCAATCAAATCACTAATTAAAAATCTATTTAAAAATTCAGGTTGTTAAAAAATGTGTAAACGATTAAACCACAGATCCGTAGGCGGAGGAGCACAACATAAAATCAAAATGACAAAATTCCAAAATTGTAAAAAGAAAAATTAGAAAAATATATGTGATTGAAGTACAAAAAAATAAGCATATTAGAAGAGAAATTTACCATAAATAAATTACTCTTGGATTGAAAAAAATTCAAACTAGAAGGAGAGGGGAGTTGCAGCTGGTGATAGGAAAATGAGAGAGGCAGGAGGTTTTCATAGCCAAAAATGAAAAAAAATGGACCATTGGAATCTGACCCATTCGATGTTAATGATTTATTTTTCTTATATCTCTTTTCATGGAAAAAATGAATCGTTATCTACTTGGACGCATATGACGCATCAGACATGTCCAAGAAGGTAACGAGACATTTATGCCTTCCAAAAGATATCTAAGCCCAAAGTCCAGATTCAAACTCATAATTTTTCATCTGATAATTAAATAATGCAGATTTTCATTTTCAGAATCTATCACCTTGCAGTTATCTTTAGCGTTCGTAAGTTCAAGTTTTTGGGTTTTAGTAACTGGACCAAAATTATACAAAACAATCGAAAAATCTTTATTAAATAATTTTCTTGGATGCAAGAACATTTGGTCCGACCATCAAATTCCAAAATTGCCTTTCATTTACAGTTCTTTAAATAATCGACAGCCTATACTGTGACGGCAAGGAATTTCGCTCGGTCCGAACCAGTCGCTAAACCGATCCAGGCCGTTCGAAACGCCCTATCGTTTGAGAACACGACAAAACAGAACGCATACTGAAGAACATTTCATTGTATATTACAACAATGCATCAGATTACAAGAATATACAGAGTATAAATGAATATTACACAGGAATATCAGAGATTTAAATTACATTTAAATACATAGCAGCGGAAATAATACAATACACAACTAGAAGAGATATACGGATACAAAGCTTTCCGGATATCGTTCCAGCTGTAAACCAGGATCCTGTGAATATAAATCTGCAAAACCAAAACTACTAGCTGCCCGTGTCGAAAATAGGGGCACCCAGAGTTTAGGTTAAAACAATAAACTCCAGGTCAGTCATGTGACTGGTGTGAGAACTAAAACAGTTAATCTTTATTTTTAAAGTTAGGTAAATCAAGGGACCACGCCGTATAACACGGAACGGGTTTCCTCCCAAAAACACCAGTGCATGAAACAACAGCGCAATGCTAAATAAGGAAAAATGAAGCTATTATAAGACCCGGTTCCCATCACACAATGCAACGCAAGCCGGAGGATAGGGTTTTTACCTTATAATAGCCAAGAATGCTTGATACGTTTAAAACAAATCATTTGATACTATTATAAGTGCATAGTGTATAAAACAACTTCAAATCATAAGTATCAATCATAGGCGGCATGAATGCCCCATCCCACTATGTCGCCATACTAGGCTCTACAAATAAAACCGCAAATGTCACGTATTTGGAAGTTGGATATCCATCTATGAACCGAGGCAAAAGATAGTCCTCAACCGATTCGAGACGCTCTAGCCCGTGTCTCAGGAACAGCCGCAACTGCCCCTTGGATCCTCAGGGCCGGTCCACCGATGTGGATTATTATGCCTGAACACTACGTCTCCCCACCCTATGGGGTGTAAGTCTGGTCCGTCTGCCGGCCAGAATGCATCGGCCAAAACCGATATAACCGAGGCGCCTCGCAACAGCAACAACCACATAAGTCAAACTCGTCAGGGCGTGTAAAACCACTGACGCCACTTCTAGCTAGAAAGAAACGCATGCCCTCCCTGACGTCCTCTCCCGTTTTTGGTTCATACCGGGTGTGAAACACGCGAAGTAAACGTTACACAAAGCTACGCCACAAAGGCCTTGCTTTGATCATCACCACAAGGCTTTGCTTTTCAACAGAAGCCTCGATCAATTGCCACTTAGGCATGCCACACAGGCAATTCACTCCATGCGTTTGATATCCATCAATATATAACCCCTGAGCTCGTACGTCTCAGAGAAGGGCGTTAAGCAAGAGAATAAATTCTCCGCCGCCAAACAGATATATATTTAATAGAGATCAATCACACGGACTAAAATCCAATGTCAGACACACAGTCCATTTACAAGTCCGTTCTGGGTCTGAACGAAACCGGAGGCACCTAGTACCCCGCCTATCCATCGATCTCCAAGTACGTCTGGACGATCACTAACTGTTTCCATCTTCTTGGGTGTACAGCCCAATCAAGATCATCAGTTATCACCCAAACGACGTGAAGACTTCCGGTCTTCGACCATCGTCTTCATCTTCGACACCACGTCGAATCAGTTATTCAGAATGGGATAAACCCCGTCTTTCTGAATAACTCGCGTATATATTATAAAAGTGTTACACAAACACAACATACGCCTCATTCCAATTCAGAATATTCTTTTATTCAAATATTCCTATACTTTGGGAAAAGTTCCCATTAATTTTAGCCAAGATAAATTCTTTGAATTTATTCTTTAATCTCCTTTGAATATCAATTCAAACTAGTCGGGATTAGCGAACCACACCGAAGTAATCATTTATTTTATTTCCCAATCCCAACCTATTCATCCCATGAAGTAAAACTGGTTATACTTCATATCTAACACCACGGTGTTATCGGTAAATTCAATTACCATTTCACGTTCAAATCTAATTAAAGATTTAACTATCGCTTGGAGTAAAACTGGTGATACTCCATTTTCGATCATTTCAATCTAATTAAAGATTCATTAAAACTCCACTTAGTTTTAATATTTCTCTGGGTTAAAGAATCAGTGTCATTTAAAAACACAGTTCACGATAAACCCAAAATCACATTCATTAATTATCGGGTTAAAGAATGAGTGTTATTTAAAACACTGTTCACGATAAACCCAAAAATCAATATCAATTCAATTCCAATTAAATCTCATTTAATTGGTACACTTCATTAAATCCAAATAAAAAGATTTAATCTTTTCTCAACTGGGTTCAAGAACAGTGTTAATGAAGACACCATTCACGACAAACCCAAATCACATTTGATATTCAATACATGGCTTTGCATAGAAAATATATCGGCTTATATTCAATATCAAATTCTACGATTAACAAATGTCATATTGGAAATAACGATATAAATATGTATCTTTCAAATTTCCATAACACATCTGTATAATCACGAATTCCAACATCGAAATATTCCGAAGACAATTTTGATTCAAATCCACTCCAATGCAATCATTGGAAATTCTGGTTATTTTTAAAACCCCTCTTCAAATTCAATTTATTTATTTAAAAATAAATAGAATTATATTTCTAGTTCAAATCTAGTTCATTTCGATAAAAATCCATTTTTATCTTTTCAAACATGAAGTTTTTCATCCCAAATCTTCACAAATCATTTCTTATGATTTTACACAAATTATTACTATTTTTAGTAATTTTATCAAGGCCCGTACAGTCGATTTCCATCAATGGCCATCGAACTGCACTTACAGCGACCTTTTTCAAATTTGATTTGGACATAATTCCAAATCCAACCGTCAGATTTCAAATTTCTAATATTCATTAGAAAGCTCTTTTCGATACGAACCCAACGGTTCCGGTTTTAGGAGAATCCGACGGTCGGATCTCCCGTAATGTCCGTTTGAAATAAATGGTCGAAATTCACGAACTGCCGCGACGCGGCGCGTTCTATTCAGGCCATTATATTATATATATTATATATAATATATATTTCGTCGATTTCTATTTAAAATGAATTATATAAATAGTTTTAAAATTCGTTTCAAAAGCAATTTCAACTTCCATTTCAATTCAAATCAAAATTGAATTCTTCTTTATAAATTCGGTTTAAAATTCATTTCTATTCAATTCAAATTTCAATTCAATTTGAATTCATTTCAATTCGTTTTCAATTTGAATTCATTTCAATTCGTTTTCAATTCAATTCATTTCGAAATCGTTCTCAATTCAATTCATTTCGAAATCGTTTTCAATTCAATTCATTTCGAAATCGTTTTCAATTCAATTCATTTCGAAATCGTTCGAATTTCAAATCTATTCAATTTCAAATCTATTCAATTTCAAATCTATTCAATTTCAAATCTATTCAATTTCAAATCTATTAAATTTCAAATCTATTCAATTTCAATTCTATTCAATTTCAATCTCCAATCAATTCTTTTCAAAATATCAGATTTTGAAATCACTTTCGATATTCATTATAAAATGAATAAAATCGATATAAATATCGTTCACGTCAAAATGGCGTCAATCTAATCAACACGGCTTCATATATTGATATTTTCAAATATTCCATTTCGAACATTTCTATTTCAAATATTTCTATTTTAAAACTGGAATGAGGCCCAATCAATTTCCATATAATGTTAATTATATGGGTTTTCATACATTACACCCATATAATAGCATTGCAAAATAATCAACCATCAACCAAAGTGCACTACACTGTATAAGCATCAAATATAGATATCTAACGCTTATAACAGCCTGTCAATCCATCGATCGACATATTTAATCAATCAGGATGAGTGAACTTCAAATTTCATCCCAACACCCGTGTGGGGTTTCAAACAAACAAACACAGATTTTATTTGTGCAGTTGGGCGATGTGTAAAATTTATCGACCCAATTAACGTCCTTCAAATAGGTGTACATAAACAAACCGTCTGGTTTATAAATGAATATTGATTTATTCACATTCACGTTAAAAATTATATTTTTAACGATAAAACATTTTATTTTAACTTATGAATTTCTATTCAGTTCATTCTATAGATAAAATGATATTTTTATTTTTCTAACTTATTTTAGAAAATTTCGGCGGCATAACGGCACGATACTAGAAACGGGACAAGGCCTAGCCTTATCCCCGGACTAGTGAAGGCCCACGCCATTCACACATCAATCAATCCATTCATTTCACCAAACAATTCAATTTCAACTCAAATCATCTAACTAATCTATGCAACCAAACAAACAAGTCCATGGTCTGTGGACGGTTGTGTCGGGTGCTACTAAGCACCGTCTGCATCCTAGTATATATATATAACTAGAAAAGAAATTGAAGAGTGAGAAATTCTCACCGATAGCTATCCAATCATCTTGACTCTACTTTGATATAGATCTTCTTCGTTCTCGCCTTTTTGCTACCTTCATCGCCCGCTTTCACTACCTATGTAAAAATCGAGTTTTTTACTTCGCTATTCAATATATAAACATCATATTTTTATTTCGAAGTTCAATATATAAAAATCATATTTTTAATTCGAAGTTCAACATATAAAAATCATATTTTTAATTCGAAGTTCAATATATAAAAATCATATTTTTAATTCGAAGTTCAATATATAAAAATCATATTTTTGATTCGAAGTTCAACATATAAAAATCATATTTTTAATTCGAAGTTCAATATATAAAAATCATATTTTTAATTAGAAGTTCAATATATAAAAATCTAAACTTTTACTTCTAACAAACTAATTACCTTAACCAAACAAGAAAAAAAATAATTAAAACCAAAAATAAAAACTTACGTTTGCTGTTTTGGTCAAAGAATGACCCACGGGGCCGGAGATAGTCGGAGGAGGGTGGCGTCGGGCCGCTAAGGGGTCAGGGTGGCGCTGGCGGTCCAGGCAGTGGCAGATTGGCTCGATTTAGGGTTTGAAACAAAAGGGGGCGGCGGTTTCAGGGTCGTGGAGGCTGTAGGGGTGAGGCGGAAGGGGGAGGCCGGGCGTGGTGGCGTGGGAGGCTGGCGGCGCTACTGGGGAGTCGGTTTCAGGCGAGATTGGGTGGTGCGGTTCAATTGAAGTAGGAGATGAGAGGGAAGAGGAGCGGAGGTCAGTGGCGAAGGGCGGGCTAGCTCCGACGATCGCGCCTGGAGGGAAGAGGGGCGGCGTCCACGGTGGCAGAAGGAGGTGGTCGGTTTTTATCAGAGAAGGGGGAAAAGAAATCCGATCGTGTGAAATGAATGTGGGGGGGGGGGGTGTTAATGAAAAAGGGTTTATATTAATATTATTATTTATTGTTATTTTATATTTCAAAAGGTTGACTTTCACATACGACCTCTAAACGAGGTCCACTGCCTGTCGCCCATAGCGTTTCACCCCCATTCCGAACACAATGGGATATGTACCGCAAGTTGAATCGACCGTTTCGATCAGTTTCCGTTGCATTTACATTTAAATCATTATATTGAATTTTAAACGTAGATTTCAATTTACCGGGGTCACATACTAACTCTATAAATCCCATAAAAATATTTTCTAGCTTCGTATTGACGATACGGTCCTAACAAAACTAGTTTCGTCGAATTCTGAGGCCGTTGGAAAAATGGCCATTTTCCAGTCGATTAAAATCAACTAAAACTGGTCAAACGCGTTTTCCTTTGCCACGCTCACATATTGATTCGAAAAATTATGAAATTTGAAACCTAGCAATAACTTCACATCGCGGACCCAACAAAACTGGTTTCGTCGAAATCCGAGGTCGTTTGCAAAATGTCCATTTTTAAGGGCCTGAATTCCATAGCGACTATTCAGAATTTTCAACTGGACATATCTTTTGATTCCCGCTACGAAATTTTGATTTTTCGGATTCGTTGGAAAGATAATACCAATTAGATCCTAATGTTTTTGGTTTCACTAAAATCCGGATTGTTTTGCACCCGGTACATTCAATTGAAGTTTGAAATCGAATTATCGAACTACCGCGCCATTTTCAATTCTATTTATAATTATATATAATTATTTATATTCTAACGACGACGCGTATAAATATATACGTTCGAATTATATTCAAAATAAATTTCTCGTCGATATTATTTAAAATAATTCATTTTAAATAATCAAGATTAGCTAAGATTGCTAAAATAAAAATTTTAAACTGGCCCAGATTTTCGGGTTGTTACAATCTCCCCCACTTAAAACTTTTCGTCCCCGAAAAGGAACAAAGTCGAAAGTGGTTTGATCATTCAACTCTACGTTCGATCTGGCTTCCATTCTCCAACCTTTCAGTTTCTGAGAATTTTCTAAAATTTCAAAAATTTGGCTAACACCCTAAATTTTCGAAAAATTTCGCCATAACCTCCCCTGCACCGGGAGCATCGGGGAATTTCAAATAGCTTCCCCGGTCCTTCAGATCTCAAAAAGAAAAAGAAAAAGCCAAGCGGCTAGCCAATAGGCTCATAAAATCATCATCACCCAAACAAAACAGGAAATTATGTAGTAAACATGTACCTATTTGTCGGGCAAACAAATTTTATTCTTTGCTCTAGCCTCCTTGCTATGACCTGTTCAATGATATATATGTATATGCAAGCAAATGCAACCAATTTTCAATATAATCCAATATTTGGTTCAATTAGGCTAAATGGTTCAAAATTATCAAACAAATAAACAATCAACACAAACATCAATCAATTAGTGGATTTAACGTTTCAAATTCATAATTTTGATATATATACAAAAATCATGTTTTTGATGCCAAATCACAACAAATGTATTCTAGCTATATTAGTTTTGGTTCTCACACCAGTCTAATGGAAATATATAGAAATCACACCTTCGAAACACGAACATAATTATTGATGATGCCATGGTCATTATCAACATCATCTCCGGGCGACTAGAGTGTAATTCTATATCTATTCAATATATTAAAACTTTGAATACACGTGGATCAGACGTATACGCAAAATCTATATATACTGGATTGTCCACATCAATTTAAATAAATAACCAAATACGTTTAAAACGATTTAGATTTTCAAAACAAAATTTGTTTTCATTTTCAAAAATATACTCTTCACACTCGTTCTAGGATACTACTGATCCTATCTCTAACGAGTCATTCTAATTGGATATTACTAATCCAATATCTGATGAATTCTTTCGTAGGGTTCTAATGTGCCTTGTTCTCTGCTTTGTAAACCAAAGCTCTGATACCAACTGTGACGGCAACGCGAAATCCGGTAGGCTTTGCAACCATCCCTTCATCCTCCATTCCAGCAGGTAAAACCCACCGCGGCTTACAGCGGTCCCCCAGTAACTTGTTTTACGGCGACCCTCTCGAGTCTCCCGGCCACTGCCTAACCAACCCCCACCACAAGGGACATGTGGGGGTAAGAGTCTCCCGTTCGCCACCAAACCGCGAAGCGAGAACCCCCCATCACGACTGCAACAAGAACTGGTGATATTTATATTCTAACGACGACGCGTATAAATATATATGTTCGAATTATATTCAAAATAAATTTCTCGTCGATATTATTTTAAATAATTCATTTTAAATAATCAAGATTAGCTAAGATTGCTAAAATAAAAATTTTAAACTGGCCCAGATTTTCGGGTTGTTACAATATAACATTTAAATGAAAGAGCATTAATTATTTTAAATGTTAACATTGCTTAAAATTAGGGTCTAATATATTTTATTAACATGTTCAAAATGCTTTTTTCACATGTATTACTAGACTTAATATCACTTAAAAATACGATCCAACAAATAAATTTGATACGCATCTTTATTAATAATTGTCTTGGAAGAATAAACTTTTGGTCGGTCCATATACTTTCAAAAATTTCCTTCATCTATAGTTCGTTAAATAATTGACATTCGAAAAAGTAGCATCGAAATGAAAAAGCATTAATTTTTATAGGCATTAACATTACTTAAAATTAGGTTCTAATATTTCTTTTTTACAAGTTCAAAATGTATTTTCACATATATTACCAAATATCTATTAAAAATAGGATCCTGTAAATAAACTCCTTTTGCATTTAATAACAATAATAAAAATTCACACTGTAAAAAAACGTTGCAACTTTGAAATTAAAATTCAAACTAACTACATATGAATTTGTGAAAAATGTTTCTTTTGAATATGTAGAACACACACTCACACACTCATGATTTAATTTACACTCTAAGCGCGTGTCATGACCCTTAGTCATAAGATCATTAAAATTGGACTATGAAACTTTAAAGTACAAATAAATTTAGACAAATATTGATTCATCATTTTATCCGTTTATTTAGTGGAGCAGTCTTATGATTTTAAATTGTTTTTTTTTTGTATCTTAATTCACAGCTAAATGACCATCAACAAAAGTGGAAGTTGTACTAATATTAACAATTTAAACTAATACACAACTGCTGTACTTGATTATAGCAGATTTTTTTTCTTGCACTATATTTGAAATTAACAATTTTGATGGGATCAATTGTTTGGAGTACATTTCTGGAAGGATAATATTGAAGGGTTTATCTTATAAACGACCGAGTGATGCCATTATAAATTTAAAATATTTGTCCTCAAAGCTTAAAAATACCAAGGTCAATTTTGCGAACTTATACATGGGTGGTGATCTCTACAAAATCATCTTTTAGAAAACCTTTTAACTTTTCCTTTCCATTAGTAGCCCTCATCTTTCCTCTTCAATTATAACTGCATCATCAATGAATTATAATGCATGAAAACAATCACGATAAATGGAGCCCATACCAAATCCTAATTTATTAAATTCAGGTGTAAATTATTACATGAACTCATCCTTTCAAGCATGCTTAATGTAACACCCCGTGAATTCTAAAACTGTGAAACTCACAAATTAAAGTATAATTAATTTCAAATCAAAGAACTAAGGGAAACGGGATACGCCATTGCGTTCGTCTCGGAAAAATACGCGAAATAGAGTCCGAGTTTTCGAAAAACGGATATCGTGTGAAGAAGTTATGGACGAACGAAGTTGGGCGAAAAACCGGAGAAGGGACAGAATGCACTGGCGCACTTGGGAAGTGCGCCAGAACAAAAATGAACTGGCGCACCTGTGAAGTGCGCCAGTAAATTTTTGACCTGGCGCACCGGCCAAGTGCGCCCAGGTCAAAAATGACCTGCTAGCCAGGTCTGGTCTAGCCCTGGCTGGCCAGGTCTGTGTTTGGCCGATTTTCAGAAGCTTGCTTTGTCATTAGGGCTAGGTGGCAGGCTCTAATTGGTCTCTCTTGCGAATGAATGGCTACGATCAATCCAAGCAACATCAATGGTCCTAATCAGTTTATAACCTCTATATAAACAACCCTAGACTAACCCTAATCTATTCATTCAAAAATAAGAACAAAGCCGCCATGTTGCTGAGGAACGACTAAGAGTAGCCGCCAATTGGAGAGAGAGGATTAGGAGGAAAATTATAAAGCATAAAGCAACCTAAATCAAATCAATTCAACAAGGAATCGTATCTCCAAATCCCTAAATTGGAGAATTCGCCATAAAATTGTAAGTAGAGTATTACTTTGGTGTGAACAAATAACTGTGTTGGTTTGTATACTTGATTGTGGTGATAAATAATTCATAATTTGTGCGTTACTATGATTCTTATCGATTTGGAATATTGTATACGTTTGGATATCCTCATATTATGTTATAAAGAACTACATGCGGTAGTTCTATGCAAGTATACGTTTGGAATATTCGCAAATTATGCAATCCTTGTTGAAGCTACATGTATGTAGTTGATTAATTAAAATTCATGCAAGTTTGGGGCTTTGCTATTATGCCATCATAATGTGTATTTTTATACAAACATCATTTTTGTGAAGTAATTGGAATAAGTTTGGGTTATCATAATCCATATGAAATTATGTTGAAAATTTGGCATCATGTATTAAGCCATGCTTTTGTACTAGAAAACCTATTTGCAAACTTATGGATATGACTAGGCTATGATTGATATTTTTCATAATTGAAATCCATATTGTTAACAAGAATTTTATGATGACATATGTGGTACATAGCTAGGTTAGATTCAAAAATCCCTTTTTGCAAGTTTGCATGACTAAAGTAAAAATCACGATTTCATGTTAGAAATATTTATGCCATGGTTATGTGAACAAATTTAACTATACTTATGCCATGCTTATGTTTGACATTATGCCATGCTTATGTTTGACATTATGCCATGCTTATGTTAGAAATATTTATGCCATGCTTATGTTTGACATTATGCCTAAATAAAAATATAGGTTCATGTTGTAGTTATGACTATGTGTCAATAATGATACCCAATTTAGATTCTTATCTCAACTACAAGTTTACATGCTTTGATTCATGTCACCTATGCTTTATGACCAAAGTATATGTTACCACTATGCAAGTACACCAGTTTCTATTTTGTAGTTCCAACGTTATGTTGCAAGTTCATACGCACACATTTCCCTTTTTGTGTATGTAATCACGCTTTAAGCCTCCCCTTTCGCATGGCTAAGTTGGGATTTAAAAGGCTAAGCCCAACATATAGATAATAAACGGACGTGTTAAACGGGGGAAAATAACGTTGGGTTAAAATTACTAATGAATGAAAATATAAAATAGAAGGGCCCAAATTCAGGTATGGGTTGGGCCCATGATTGGTGTAACCTTTACACCATTAACCTAATAATGGGCCGCAAATATTTACATATAAGAAAATAAAGAAGAAAGACAAAATATGTAAATGTAGAACATACGATGTGTTTAACCCGAGGTTGGATTGAGTTGTGATGTAAACCTGCCCGGAACCGCCCGGCTGTCCAGTAGTCACAACAATACCTATCCAATGTGGGAGGTTAAACATGGAGCCCAATAAGGACCCGAGGTTAGACTGAGTTGTGGCGTAAGACTGCCCGGAACCAACCGGCAATAGGCAGCCACAACAATACCTGTCTAATGTGAGAGGTCAGGGCCTTAATAAGACAATTAAGGCTGAGTCAGGATTGTTAGGATTAAGTGAACTAAAGACTTAATCAAAATGGAACATGCTAAACTAAACGGACTGGTGGGGGTTAGGTTAGAAAACACTTAACCAACTTAGCATGTTGGCTAGAGATAGAAAACCTAGTAACGGGGGACCCTTTTCAGCAGTAACCCTAGAAGGTGTATCAGGATACCCTGAAACTAGGCAGGGTGGGGCACGATTACTGGGCTGATTGTAAGAGGTCAAATCGACGGCGGTGGTGTAGCAGTGTAGGTTCTAACGGGGTGCGGGCGTGCACACACTCCGGCGCAGAAAAATAAGGCACTGGACACCAGTAGCATACCTGTGCACTCTAGGATTGTGTCGGGCCGCCGCCATGGGACTTGATACACCCCATGGTGGGACCAGCATAGGTAACTACAACATCGGGGGCCGTAAGACACATGTAGCTATGCGAGTAGGAGCCGATCATCATAGAATGGATCACATCACCCTGATTGTGGGGTGCCAGTTGGAAACTAGTTTATATGGGTTCAGAGATTAACATGGGGTACGATAGCGTATTCGACCCTAGACAACTTAACCAAGTTATAGTGCTTTCCCACTTCTTGTTTATACTCATCATACCCAGTTCTTTATTCATAGACAAAATAGTACTAGACTTACTCAGGCTTTATGTCTGACTCTACTTTTCTTTCGTCTTCTTTTCTTCCGTTTCCCCCCCCCAGGTCCACAGGGAGGGAACACAGCAGCTTGACCAGCCTTAACATCCAGCTTGAAGAAGAGAAATGTATTGCTTGGACCTTTTCGTTTGAAACTATTGCTTTGGACAAACTCTATGGGGCTTTTGCAGTTTATCTATGTTTTATTTATGCTTCTTTAAATGATGTAATCAAGACAGATTATGAAAGTGTTATGTTATGTTCTGGAAAAGATGTAAGACAATTATGGTGATATTGTTGTAGCACGTATTTGCTTTCATGAAATAAAAGTTTGTTGATTTTTCCGCTGTTTACAAATATGTGTTCTTATATCTGTCTTGTATATCTGTGACTTATACTTATAAACCTCCACCAAAATTAGTGCATTCCCTTTGAGAGTGACCCTAACGGAGGTGGGGTGTTTCACTTAGTATCAGAGCATAGGTTTACCAGATAAGATAAAAAGTTTTGAAAAATTATTTTCAAAAAGGAAATTTAAAGAAGCATTTATAAAAGAAAAATATTATTTTATTTTTTAAAAAAAAGGCAAAGTCCACTCCCCAAAGCCATAGGTACTATCTCTTATCCTTCGTTTTGAATCTATCCTTTTTGTTTCAGCATGTCCCAAGAACTTAACTTGCCGGAAGGGGTGCCAATACCTGGTTGGTTTAGACGGTTCTTAGAAGCAAGGGCCACTCAGCCAGGTCCTACCGTTCCTCCTCCCCCAGCTGAAAGAAATCATCCAGCTGCAGCGGCACCTTTTCCTCCACCTCCTCCTCGGGGAAACACTTTTGCCAAGATATGTAAAGATTTTAAAGCTATGGGAGGAAGGGATTTCCATGGAACTGAGTCCTTCGTGGCAGCTAGAAATTGGCTGAAAGAAACGGAGGACCTATTCATCATCTTTGAGGTAGAAGATAGACAAAAAGTACAATTGGCAGTATGGCTATTGAAGGGCGAGGCTTCCTACTGGTGGGAAGTCACTAATGCTGAAAGACCAGTGGAGACATGGGAGGACTTTAGGGCAAGGTTTAAGACTAAGTTTCTCTCAGATGCGGAAAGAAGTTTGCAGTTGGAAAAATTCTTATTTCTTAAGCAAGGGAACAAGACAGTCAGAGAGTATGTGAATCAGTTCGATGAGCTGGCTAGGTTTGGGCTTGACCTAGTCAACACCCCGCACAAGAAGGCTCTCCGTTTCGTCAAGGGGTTGAATGAGCCATTACACAGTTTGGCCATGACCCATATACCCATGGGAGCCACGTATGAAAGATTGGTGCAAATGGCATTGCTGAATGAAGAGGATAAGGGCGAGAAGGAGACAAAGGCAGAAAGCTCTCAAGGGAAGAAAGAGGGTTTGCAGCCTAAGAAGACAGACTTTAAGAAGGGCGGAAAAGGCAACAAAGAGAAGAGGAAGTGCAATTTCTGTGGCAAAGTGGGGCACTTAGTAAAGGACTGCCGAAAAAAGAAGGCCAAGGAGAATGGTGGGTGCTTTTCTTGCGGTGAGACGGGCCACAGGGCTAAGGACTGCCCAAAGAAACGGGGACAGGGGCAGAGGGCTGGATCCACCCCAGGGGCACAGGTTCATGTGCTGGAAGCGCCACCTCTGCAACAGCGAGGTATAAATACTTCTGTAGAAAGTGTAGTTTATCTTTATGATCACCCCGTTCGCACTTTATTTGATTCTGGCGCATCACACTCCTTTATCTCGTCTGCTTTAGTAGAATCTCTGCACCTAAAAACTAGTATGGTAGAGGACCCCTTAATTGTTTCAAACCCAATTGGGGGCCCAGCTCATTTGTCTATGATCTGTGTGGGATTGAAAATTTCTATTCTAAGCGTAGAATTTCTATGTAGTGCCTTTGTTTTGGGCTTTTCGGGTTATGGTTTGATTTTGGGTATGGATTGGCTATCCAGTAATGGGGCCATCCTTGATTGTGAGAAAAGGGTTGTTAGGCTCCTGACCCAGCTCGGTAATACTTTGGAAATTTCTTGTAATCCCTCGTATGCGGTTATGCTTAGTTATCTTGAATCGCTAGATGCCTCTGTTGAAAATTTGCAATCAGTTAGAGTGGTCCGGGATTATCCGGATGTCTTCGAAGTGGTGAAGGGCTTGCCTCCGAAGCGGGAAATAGACTTCCGCATATATCTTGTGGATAATGCAAAGCCCGTTGCGTTACCCGTTAGACACATGGCTCCACGAGAAAGGAAAGAGCTCAGTAAACAGATTAAAGAGCTTCTAGAAAAGGGGTTCATTAGGAGGAGCATTTCAGAATGGGGCGCTCCAGTGGTGTTCGCTACAAAGGCGGATGGTTCACTCCGTCTATGTGTTGACTATAGGGAGCTCAACAAGCTAACGAAAAAGAATAGGCACCCTCTCCCTAGAATTGACGATTTGTTTGACCAGCTTGTAGGAGCGTCTGTTTTCTCCCAACTCGATTTAGCAACCGGTTTTCATCAGCTAAGGGTGGCTGAAGATAGCATCGATAAACGGCGTTCAGAACCCCAGACGGTTTCTTTGAATGGCTTGTCATGCCTTTCGGCTTGACAAATGCACCTGCTTACTTCGTGGACCTGATGAGTAGGGTATTTAGAGATTTCCTCAACAAATTCGTAGTGGTCTTCGTAGACGATATCCTTATCTTCTCAAAGAGTGAAGAGGAACATGCTCAACACTTAAGGGCAATCCTGGAAACTTTGCGAGTCCATCGACTAAAAGCCAAATTCTCCAAAGGCCACTTTTGGAGAGAAGAGGTGAGGTTCCTTGGGCACATAGTATCCAAACAAGGGTTAGCAGTGGACCCTGCTAAGGTAGTGGCGGTACAGGATTGGAAGACACCAAGGAATGCAACTGAGGTCCGAAGCTTTCTAGGACTAGCGGGTTTCTATCGAAAATTCATAAGGGATTTTGCGAAAATCTCAGCTCCGCTCACGAAGTTGACAATTGTTTATTTTCAAGAGATAATTCATCTATGTGGGATACCTTCTAGTAAGTAAACAAGATCCAAGATTCACTAGTGAATTTTGGAGAGCTTGCATGGAACCATGAGTACGCAGTTAGGCTTGAGCCAAGTATACTAGAAGGAGAATAAGTGAAAGAGGAACGAGAAATAGGTTCCAACTCATATTTTGGAAACAAGAATTAAGAAGCTACGAAATTGTGAAGTTAACAACGGACAAAGCATAATGGAGTTAAGCTCAAGAAATGCGACTTAGGAGATTGAAGACTAGATTCGTGCATAATATCTCTTCTTAAGGGTATATCCTTGATCCCTCTCTTCCTGTAGAGCTTACTTGCATGGTATCTTTTCTGTATATCCTCTCGGTCCCATTCTCAATCCAATTTCTGTTGCAAACCACATAGGGAGTATGACTCATCTGTTAGTAACACATGTTGGGGCTCGAGGGTGTTCATTGGTTTGACTAAAGTTTTTGGGTTTTATAGGATACAGATTGGTCTTAGGAAGGGACTCCCTTGTGACCTAAAAGGAGTCCATCATGCTTAGTTTCCTAGAATCATATATGGTGGTTGGGTTGAGTAACTCTTTGGGTGTCAGTTTGATGTTGATTTCGGTCTTCGGGGCTGATGCTTAGAGAGTTCTTCTCCTAATCAATATATATGTGGCATAGGTTTTCAGTTTTGACATTGCCTAATGGGCACAAAGTTTTTACTTGCTTCATTCGACTATACCTTTAGATAGGAACAATTGGGAAAATGTCCTATAGAGTAGAGCTACCCGAAAAATTGGCCGGAGTTCACAACGTTTTTCATGTTTCACATCTCCGAAAATGTCTGCATGAGTCTGCTGAAGTGGTAGAGCCAAATATACTCGAAGAGGCCGAAGTGGAACGCGAAGCAACCATAAGAAAAGTTCCAACCCGCATATTAGGAACAGAAGTGAAGAAGCTACGCAACCGCGAAGTCAAGCTCGTCAAAGTTCAGTGGAGCGACGCCGAGGGAGACGCGACTTGGGAAACTGAAGCTAGAATACGCACTGCCTACCCTTTTCTTTTCGAGGGTACATCCTTGATCTTTCTTTTTCCTTAAGTTGCGCTTTTATCTATCTTTTTAGGTATATTTCCTCGACCTTATCTTTTAGGTAGAAACCCTTTGGATGAAAACATGTAATTGAAACATGTTATGGATGATGATTGCAAGTGGTTGCAAGTGATTGCTAGTGGTTGCTCGTGGTTGCATATACACACACAATCTAGGTTTTAGATCGGCTCAGTCACTTCATATTGCATATGCATATATGTTTGCATTCGTATATGGTTGAACTCTAATGTGTTGTCATGTGGATTTTGCATTTGTATTGAATGATTGTGCACTCATGTAGAATCATGAATAGGAAAATTTGCATACATAATGGATTCATGGCACTTACATAATTCGCATTAAGGAGGTCAACTGAATCAGTAGACCGCCTGATTTTGCATTAGATAAGTACATGTACACACACACTTCACATATGATCATGAAGCATTAGAAGTCTTTTAAGGACAATGGATGCTCGTGTTTGATGGATGAGTAGATGGATGATTGGATGTTAGGATATACATTCCTCCTAACTTGAAGATTTCGGGGACGAAATCCTTTTAAGTGGGGGAGAATGTAACACCCCGTGAATTCTATAACTGTGAAACTCACAAATTAAAGTATAATTAATTTCAAATCAAAGAACTAAGGGAAACGGGATACGCCATTGCGTTCGTCTTGGAAAAATACGCGAAATAGAGTCCGAGTTTTCGAAAAACGGATATCGTGTGAAGAAGTTATGGACGAACGAAGTTGGGCGAAAAACCGGAGAAGGGTCAGAATGCACTGGCGCACTTGGGAAGTGCGCCAGAACAAAAATGAACTGGCGCACCTGTGAAGTGCGCCAGTACATTTTTGACCTGGCGCACCTGCCAAGTGCGCCCAGGTCAAAAATGACCTGCTAGCCAGGTCTGGTCTAGCCCTGGCTGGCCAGGTCTGTGTTTGGCCGATTTTCAGAAGCTTGCTTTGTCATTAGGGCTAGGTGGCAGGCTCTAATTGGTCTCTCTTGCGAATGAATGGCTACGATCAATCCAAGCAACATCAATGGTCCTAATCAGTTTATAACCTCTATATAAACAACCCTAGACTAACCCTAATCTATTCATTCAAAAATAAGAACAAAGCCGCCATATTGCTGAGGAACGACTAAGAGTAGCCGCCAATTGGAGAGAGAGGATTAGGAGGAAAATTCTAAAGCATAAAGCAACCTAAATCAAATCAATTCAACAAGGAATCGTATCTCCAAATCCCTAAATTGGAGAATTCGCCATACAATTGTAAGTAGAGTATTACTTTGGTGTGAACAAATAACTGTGTTGGTTTGTATACTTGATTGTGGTGATAAATAATTCATAATTTGTGCGTTACTATGATTCTTATCGATTTGGAATATTGTATACGTTTGGATATCCTCATATTATGTTATAAAGAACTACATGCGGTAGTTCTATGCAAGTATACGTTTGGAATATTCGCAAATTATGCAATCCTTGTTGAAGCTACATGTATGTAGTTGATTAATTAAAATTCATGCAAGTTTGGGGCTTTGCTATTATGCCATCATAATGTGTATTTTTATACAAACATCATTTTTGTGAAGTAATTGGAATAAGTTTGGGTTATCATAATCCATATGAAATTATGTTGAAAATTTGGCATCATGTATTAAGCCATGCTTTTGTACTAGAAAACCTATTTGCAAACTTATGGATATGACTAGGCTATGATTGATATTTTGCATAATTGAAATCCATATTGTTAACAAGAATTTTATGATGACATATGTGGTACATAGCTAGGTTAGATTCAAAAATCCCTTTTTGCAAGTTTGCATGACTAAAGTAAAAATCACGATTTCATGTTAGAAATATTTATGCCATGGTTATGTGAACAAATTTAACTATACTTATGCCATGCTTATGTTTGACATTATGCCATGCTTATGTTTGACATTATGCCATGCTTATGTTAGAAATATTTATGCCATGCTTATGTTTGACATTATGCCTAAATAAAAATATAGGTTCATGTTGTAGTTATGACTATGTGTCAATAATGATACCCAATTTAGATTCTTATCTCAACTACAAGTTTACATGCTTTGATTCATGTCACCTATGCTTTATGACCAAAGTATATGTTACCACTATGCAAGTACACCAGTTTCTATTTTGTAGTTCCAACGTTATGTTGCAAGTTCATACGCACACATTTCCCTTTTTGTGTATGTAATCACGCTTTAAGCCTCCCCTTTCGCATGGCTAAGTTGGGCTTTAAAAGGCTAAGCCCAACATATAGATAATAAACGGACGTGTTAAACGGGGGAAAATAACGTTGGGTTAAAATTACTAATGAATGAAAATATAAAATAGAAGGGCCCAAATTCAGGTATGGGTTGGGCCCATGATTGGTGTAACCTTTACACCATTAACCTAATAATGGGCCGCAAATATTTACATATAAGAAAATAAAGAAGAAAGACAAAATATGTAAATGTAGAACATACGATGTGTTTAACCCGAGGTTGGATTGAGTTGTGATGTAAACCTGCCCGGAACCGCCCGGCTGTCCAGTAGTCACAACAATACCTATCCAATGTGGGAGGTTAAACATGGAGCCCAATAAGGACCCGAGGTTAGACTGAGTTGTGGCGTAAGACTGCCCGGAACCAACCGGCAACAGGCAGCCACAACAATACCTGTCTAATGTGAGAGGTCAGGGCCTTAATAAGACAATTAAGGCTGAGTCAGGATTGTTAGGATTAAGTGAACTAAAGACTTAATCAAAATGGAACATGCTAAACTAAACGGACTGGTGGGGGTTAGGTTAGAAAACACTTAACCAACTTAGCATGTTGGCTAGAGATAGAAAACCTAGTAACGGGGGACCCTTTTTAGCAGTAACCCTAGAAGGTGTATCAGGATACCCTGAAACTAGGCAGGGTGGGGCACGATTACTGGGCTGATTGTAAGAGGTCAAATCGACGGCGGTGGTGTAGCAGTGTAGGTTCTAACGGGGTGCGGGCGTGCACACACTCCGGCGCAGAAAAATAAGGCACTGGACACCAGTAGCATACCTGTGCACTCTAGGATTGTGTCGGGCCGCCGCCATGGGACTTGATACACCCCATGGTGGGACCAGCATAGGTAACTACAACATCGGGGGCCGTAAGACACATGTAGCTATGCGAGTAGGAGCCGATCATCATAGAATGGATCACATCACCCTGATTATGGGGTGCCAGTTGGAAACTAGTTTATATGGGTTCAGAGATTAACATGGGGTACGATAGCGTATTCGACCCTAGACAACTTAACCAAGTTATAGTGCTTTCCCACTTCTTGTTTATACTCATCATACCCAGTTCTTTATTCATAGACAAAATAGTACTAGACTTACTCAGGCTTTATGTCTGACTCTACTTTTCTTTCGTCTTCTTTTCTTCCGTTTCCCCCCCCCCCCAGGTCCACAGGGAGGGAACACAGCAGCTTGACCAGCCTTAACATCCAGCTTGAAGAAGAGAAATGTATTGCTTGGACCTTTTCGTTTGAAACTATGGCTTTGGACAAACTCTATGGGGCTTTTGCAGTCTATCTATGTTTTATTTATGCTTCTTTAAATGATGTAATCAAGACAGATTATGAAAGTGTTATGTTATGTTCTGGAAAAGATGTAAGACACTTATGGTGATATTGTTGTAGCACGTATTTGCTTTCATGAAATAAAAGTTTGTTGATTTTTCCGCTGTTTACAAATATGTGTTCTTATATCTGTCTTGTATATCTGTGACTTATACTTATAAACCTCCACCAAAATTAGGGCATTCCCTTTGAGAGTGACCCTAACGGAGGTGGGGTGTTTCACTTTACACCATCCACTAATCACAAATCTGAATTCCTCTACATTATTGTTAATAAATGTCTTGGAAGTATAAACTTTTGGCATGTCCATGAACTTCCAAAATTGCCCTTCATCTATAGTTCTTTAAATAATTGACATTCCAAAAAGTAGCATTTAAATGAAAAAGCATTAATTTATATAGGTGTTAACATTGCTTAAAATTAGGATCTAGTAGATTTTTTACATTCTTAAAATATTTTTTCACATATAATTACCAAATATCACTTAAAAATAGGATCTTACAAATAAACTTCATATGCATTTTGTAACAAAAATAAAAATTCACACAAAAAAATGTTGCAACTTCGAAATTAAAATTCAAACAAACTACACATGATCCAAGTGCAAAAACATTGCTAGACATTTATGAGAATCATTTCTTTTGAACATATATACATACATACATACATACATATATATATATAAGGGTGGTTATATAGCACCACTTTTCCACCCAGATTGTAACGTCCCATAATTTCAACAATTGGAAAATATAATTAATTAAAGATTTATTATGAACAATCAATTTCATATAGATGCATGGATTAGAAATTTAAAACCAAATACATTGGTTGTATGTGAATTGGACTTAACTCAAAATGGTTGTGAAGATCAAATATTTATTTGAATCGAATTTGGTTGGGTATTTGATTTAGATTTGAAATAAAATAAAATAAAAATGTTTGAATTAAAAATAATTGTATACATTATTAGCAATAAATAAATTAGATATTTTATTCGTCGATATATACGGAGATTGGCTTGAAATTGTTTGTGTCTGCAAACTATAAAGTAATATTAAAATAAAATATCGTGGTACACAACCGGGATCGGATTACAATCAAATTAATTTTATTGGATCCGGTATGCAAAGACGTAGTGATGTGTAGAATTTTCGTTGCATTCAGAGATCGTGTTTGCGGTACAAAGTAGAATGCAATGTAGCAATTCACAGTAGAATATATTATTTAATAAAACAGATACCACCTTCTCCTAAAAAAAAAAATCTAGTCGATCAACCCTTTGAAATTCATGCTACCCTATACCTACCGATTTACGTTGCTCCTATCTTCACAAATTTCCTTTTATAAAAATCAATGTCCCCCTCAAATTTCAACAGAAAATCGTTCTCCCTTTCCCAAATTTTAACGGCCACACTTGACTGCTCCTTTTCCTTAAATCAGAAATCCATTTTCCTCTTTCATTTATGTCCACTTGATGAAATTAATTTTTCCCTGAATCAATAAACGGTCACCGCAACAGCCACTTTTCCTCTTAGAAATCGGAAACCCTAGTAACACGCCTACATTTAAAGCCGCGACAACTTCTCAAATCTCCTCCTCCTTTTGTCGATCGAAATCAACCGCAAGCAATCCGAAGCAAGAACCCTAGAAGGAATCTCCATTGTAGCTGCACCTCATCCCTCCAAGTCTTCAGGCTCGACAGCGTCGTTTTCATCTCACTAGCAAACCATGTAGCCATCTTTCACTTTTTCAGTCACCACTTCGTCGATTTAACGTGAGAATTCACTCATGATTTATCATCGATTCAAGTTTTTAACTTCATTTAAACAGAAATATCATAGTTGTTGGATTAGTTGATTTGTTTGGTTTTGTTAGCTAAGTTGTTATTGCTTGTGTTGTTATTGCACATATGTGCTTGTTGCAACCTATTATTTTTAGCAAAACTGAACCCCCATGCTTTGTCGAGACCTTAAATGAATGTGTACTTTTCTTAAGTGGACCCTGTTACTGCATTTATGAGTCTAACGTATAAATTGCCTTCAGTTTATGGGTTTCGATCGGAATTTAGTTAAAGAACTTTGATCTGGAAAGTTGTATTTCCTATTTTGATCAGTTAAAAAAAATGTTTAAAAACTAAAATATAAAATCATCAGCATTTTTGTCTGTGTAAGCTGAAATTAATTTGTACAAAATAACAGCTTTGTCAACCTGAGTTAGCCTAGAACTTATGATAAGTGAATTTGACATACGGAACTCTGGCCATATATGAACACTTGATACTATAAACATTTTAAATGGTGGCCGAAAACCTCTTGTTGATTTGCTGGAAACCATGCATGCTATATATATATTCTTTTGCTATAAGTACTCATTCGAATCAAAGGGTTATGCATCTACTGCTTTGCGGTCTTGACAAACTTCATGTGACTATGTATAACTGTGCATATGTGTGTGACTGTGTAGATGTGCCTACATATATGTGTATACATGACTGTGTATATGTGAATGCATTATGTGTGTAGAATCCAGTCATTTATGCTATGCTGGAATTTCAGTATACAGATTTGGAGTAACGTATTAGTATAATATTTTGGGAAATCATATTAGTTAAACATACTTTGCCCTAGTAGCATAAGCAAATCTTAATTCAGTGCATAAGATATGATTGATCCTTGTGTTCTGCGCCTTGAGTATATATGGGATAACATTCAGGTATCAAGAAACTAGACAAATGTTATTTATTTTAAACGACTCCGAGGCCTTTAGGAATTTCTTGGTAGATTCTGTCAAGTTCTAATATTATGAATAGACCGTACCGATTAGAATTTTAGGACTCATCTTCATTGTACATGTATTTTAGTTTGGAACGACTTCACCTATGGATCTCTTATTGCCAGTTGCCTTGATTGCATATTGCTATGCTAGGGCCATACCCAGTTGCCATAATTATTGTTATTTTAGGTTGGCATTCCTAATTGCATATTACGCCATTGTAAACTTAGATGTTGCTGGCATCCCTAAGTATATGTGATATTCCATTGTACTTTGGTACCTTATTTTTAAATACTTCACTTAATATTACTACACCTACCTTTCGCTAATTCATATATGACTATACCATTAAAACAAGTTGACACTTTCCTTTTCTGTACCGGCTAGGATTACTTGGATATTTTGGATTCATATTTGAAATATAGTAACTGCTTATAAGAAGGATTATCTATTATCAAATACATCCTATTACTTGCTAGCTCGTACATTATAAATGGCAAACATGATACTTATATGTTGATTGGTACAATCATAACCTAGAAACATATCTACCTTTGTCTGAAACTAAACACATATTTCTCTACCTTAAGGATTGGTATAATGCTGTGCATCATTTTACTAGACATGATGTAGCGAACCAAAATTTTTCGCCATTTGAAATTTAAAGCTAATTTATTTAAATGTTGGCAATTTATTTTTTGCCAACATTTGATTTTTAATTTGAAATCTAGTCTGTTTATCTTTGGTTTTAAATGTGGTTTTGTGTATATAAATTTAATTTAAAGTTTATATTTATTTAAATATTTTGTTAAATTAAACGATTGTAATATTTTAAAGTGATTGATATATATGGTTGTTTCAATATTTGTAAAATTTGATTCTATTTTTAATTGATAAGCTATAAATCAATTTATTTTATTTATTTCCAATTTTTGAATTTTATTTAACTTTGAAATTTATTTTATTTAGGTTGAACTTTTGGATTTAAGATTTAATGGGCTATATTTGGGAAAATAAATATATACACTAGATTGGATATATACTTTTGGGTATTTTTATGGTATCTACACTTGAAAATTTTATTAGTTTATTCTTTCTTTGCCCCTTGTTCTTGTCACCATGAGTTTCTACATGTGGTCCTTTGTTTCTGATGATCTATACCACGCGTCCTTTCTATTTTTTTTCTCTTCTTTTATTTTCGTAGTCTCCTCAATTTATCAGCGGACCAAAATTTTGTTTCTTCAACCAAGTTGAGTTTGCCTAAATCTGAAATGATGGCAGCCTCCGTTTCCTCACCAAATCAATCCTCTACGGTTTGCTCCTCAAATGGCATCCTCTTCACTTCAGCCAACGTCTCCTTTTTTCCTTAGAACAAAAATCAAAATTGTTTCTTTTTCCCAATTTAATGGTCATCACCGAAGGCGGTCCTTTCCCCGCAACTCCGCCTCCGAAAACCATAACCTAATCCACCGCCGCGCAAGACCTGAACCTGTAAGGAGCTAACCGCTATCTTTGCCTGCGCCGCCTTCTCCACTCTCAGCCCTCCCTCCGTTGCCATCATCGTCCACTGTCCACAACCCCCTTGCCGCTTCTCTTCCCTTTGTTAGCTGACTCGCGCAAGGCCTGCTTCCACCGTACGCTACCGAACCCTGCTCCATATTTCATCGCCATTTAAAAGGAGAGTGTTAACTCACGATTCACCTTTTATTCAAGTTTTTAGTCTCAATATTTACTGAATAAAATGGGGTATGCTTCATATTAATTGCGTTTGAGTTGATAAGTCTTACATTGGAGTTTATTTGTTCCCTACTAAGTCTGTCCTTTGATTTTCCCCGAACACGTATGTATTGGCTTATTTTAATTCATTTGTTGTTGGAGGTCTTGATATGTTACTTGAATTTGAAACTAGGTATTGTCGGACAGTTTATGCTTCCGGTCTAAATTGACTTTCTACTCTTACTCTATGGCACATGTTGCATGTTTTAGGCACTTGTGTGGTTTTATATAGTGGATAACTATCACCCTACCATCTAACGACTTAAATGTTCCTGATATTAGTTGTTTTTCTAAGTCAGGAGAGATAAAGAATAAGTGAAACCATGTTATGATTCGTTTATCCTTATATTTCCTAGGTGTTTAATATATACACTTGTTACCAACTGTATATTCTTTGCATTCATTCCTTGCTAATAAGAATATAACCATGTATGTTGTGGATATTTTGAACTTTGATACATCCCTTTTTAATAGCCTGTAGCATGATCCCTGGACATGTATTTTTTAGTTTCCTTGAATGTGAGTATGCTTTGCTGCTACCAATTGTGTTCATGAGGTTCATTTTCAATTATTTGAGTGTATTGGGTTTTTGTCCCTCCACCCCTTCTCGCAATTCCTTCAAAAAAAAGTGCCACTTTGAATTTGCTACTCACATGACTTACAAATCATGTTGTTCAAATTTTACTTATAAACCGAATTTGCTTGCACTTAGTCTTGGGGCTGCTTCATGACATCATTTATACACTTGAATGAATACATATTCTTACTGCGTATTTGACTTCCGGTTTTGAACCATGTTATTTTCTGCAAAACTGAGATATACATACTGCTTTATACACCATCCATTGTATATATGGAAATGCATGTTGCTTTTGATGATTCACAAACCTTATGCTAACCATGAATATTTGGCGATTGGACACATATTTGAATTTAGAACTTCATATAAAACTTAGGATTAACTGTTGTATAATAGTTCTTATTGAAACTATTTACTTGAACAAAGATTAATCCTGACTCGAGTGTTTTATGTTTTTCATGGAATGCTCTTGCTTGCTAGTCGTAGCGTGAACGTGATTGAGGGTTCTCGCCTTGTGTTTGGTGGTGAGCAGTGGACTCTTACTCCTACACGTCCCAGAGGGGTTGGTTGTGAACCCGAGAGGGCGACTGTTAAAGCAAGTGCATGGTACCAATGTAATGCCACGACGGAGGTTAGTCGTTGGATCAAGGTTGAAAAGCCTAGTCCCACTACAGTTGGTATCAGAGCAGGTTTGAAAAAGCCTAGCTTATCAGGTTTAAAAGCTCACTAGGGACAGATTACCAATACTCTAAAATGAGTGGAATTAACACAAGAGTCACTGTCGAGAGAGCAGATTTTGAAAATAAATATTAATTTGGAATAAAATAAATCATTTTGAAAAGCATAATTATTTTTGAAACACACCGTAAATAAGAGGTTCCGAGTATTTATTAACATCAAGTTTGGACTGTCAAGTATATACAGATTTTGAATATATGCCTGATCAACGTATATATGAAGACTGATATATACTTGATAGATATAGAATCACATTCTAGTCGCTTGGAGATGATTCTGTTGATGACTGCAACGTCATCAGTGATTATTTTCGAGCTTCGAAAGTGGGATGACTGTATGGTCCCGATCTAATCACCGAGAAATACTTGGAACCGTTTAGATAAATGATTGAAATTGTTTGGATAAATATTAATAGAAATGTTTTGTTAATTTATTATGAGCTAGAATGGATAAGCAAAATAAATAAGAAAAGTATAAATCGAATTCGAAAGTGAATTAAGATAAAATTGGAGTGTTGTAAATAAATTAATTGAATACAATGAATGTTGAAACTCTGAAGCTATACAATAAGGAATAGTTTGAAATAAACTTGGATATTAAATCGATTGAAACCAAATAAATTTTGGAAATAAACGGGATTTAAGTAAATTTGGATACTATTTAGAATATCACTTGAATAGAGTAAGAATTTGACTTGCATAAATAGGATTGTGTTTGTAAATTGTTTTGAAATATACCATTTGTGTAATAATTGATTAGATATTTTATTTGAATCAAGTTTATTTGTAAATTTCTTTGTAATATAAGTTTATGTACCATTAATAAATTCAATATTTAACTTGAAACGAGAGAATATATTATTTTGAACACATTTTAATTTTGAAATTGAAAATTGTTTTGAAGTCCCACTATGCGAATCTGCATCTTTGATTGCTTCTATTCAATAGGATTCCTCATCTTTTGTCTTGAATCTATTCTAGATTAAATTGAAAAATATTGAAGCTATGGATGTTCACAAATTGGTTTTCATCTTCGATTATTATGCACTTAAATTATATTAATGAATGTCAATGAATAGTTGATAAATAAATTGGTAGACATTGAACCATTGGAAGGATAGGAAACGTATATCCATTGATATATCAATTTAGATACGACTAAAAGAATTGTTTGACTACAATTGGAGAATTTGGCTTCGTAAATTTTGAAAATTTATTTCAAATATTTTAGAAATAAAAAGATGGCAAGTGATTTAATATACAAGTATATATAACTAGTATCAGATAAAAATATGTCGAGTGATTTTAAAAATGATTTCAAAGGAAATTTTGATTGGAGAACCCACTTTGTCGTTAGATAATAGTTTTGATGATAGCTTTATATCATCGAGATGTTTTGTCAAATTTCAGAGTGGGGGAGATCATTATAGTAGCATTGCTACTAGTTTGTTTTGATAAAACAAGTATTTGATTCTGAAATATTTTTGAATATATAAATATGTATATATATATTTGGAATGAAAAAAAATAGTCTAGAATTGATTCTCAAATATGAGTTGAAAATATAATCCTATTGCATTGTGACGACCCCATTTCCCGTACAGACGGAGACAAGGGTAATCTTTGGAATATAACACAGAAACAGATAATAGCAGAACAGAATTAAATAAATACACCAGATAATGAACAATAGAATATACTGGATAAAAGTAATCATCAGAGTTACACAGTATACAGGATCTTACTTAGTACAATTACAGTTCAACTATACATATATGTCTACAGCGGAAAAACAAACATAATGTACAATAGGAGCTGAACAACATAAAAAGAGATAAGTGATAGAATCCATCTTCAGCTCCAGCTATCCGGATAAAGCCTGCTAAACCTGAATACAAGGCTGCCCGTGTGGAAAAAGGGGCACCCGAGTTTGAAAGTGAAACAAACTACGAGTCAGTCATGGGACTGGTATGAGAAATCTACTCAACACATTTAATATATGGCTAATCACAGGACCACGCCACTTTCGTGGAACGGGTTTACTCCATTGGATTTCCAGTGCTTTAAAACAAATCTTTCTTTTAAACATCGCAATGCTTTTTATAAAAATGAAGCCATTATAAGACTCATTTCCCATCACACAATGCAGCGCAAACCGGAGGATAGAGTTTTACCTTATAATGGCCAAAATATGGTTGATACAAATAAAACAAAAGCAATTGATATTATTACTAGTATTTACATATTTCAAAAACAATTTCGAATCATAACTATCAATCATAGACGGCATGGGTACCATATATCATATCGCCGTAAATATATACAATCAAAACCGCACGATGTCGTATTTGGAAATTGGATTTTCGTCATGAACCAAGGCAAAAGATAGTCCTTACCAACTTCGAGACAATCTAGCCCATGTCTCAGGATCAGAGCTCGAGTGACCCTTGGATCGTCAGGGCCGGTCCACCGACGTGGATTAAAATTCCTGAACAATGCGTTTCCGCGCCCTATGGGGCGTAAATGAGCCAACGAATGACTCCATCGGACCCGGATCGTTCGATCAAACCGAGGTGCCTCGCAACAGTAACAACCACATAAGTCAAACTCATCAGGGCGTGTAAAACCACTGACGCCGCTTCTAGCTAGAAGGAAACGCATGCCCTCCCTGTGGTCCTTCCTCCCGTTTCTGGTTCATACCGGCTGTGAGGTTCGCGAATTCACGTTATACACAAAGCTACGCCACATAGGCGGTGCTTTGATCATCACCACAAGACTTTGCTTTTCAACAGAAGCCCTGATCATTTGCCACTTAGGCATGCCATACTAGCAATTCATGCCATGCGACTGATGTCCATCGATATACAACCTCTGAGCTCGTGCGTTTCAGAGAAGGGCGTTAAGCAAAAGAATAAATTCTCCACCGCCAAACAAATGTATATTTAACAGAGATCAATCAACACACAATAAAATCCAATGTCAGACACACAGTCCATTTACAAGTCCGTTCTGGGTCTGAACGAAACCGGAGGCACTATATACCTCGCAAACCCATCAATCACCACGTACATCTGGACGATCACCACTCATTATCCATATTTCGGGATGCCTCCCAATCAAGACCTCGGTTACCATCCAAACGACGTGAAGATCTCCGGTCTTCGACCATCGTCTTCATCTTCGATTCCTTATCGTCGATTCAGTTATTCAGAATGGGATAAACCCGGTCCTTCTGAGCAACTCGCGTATATAATAAACAAGTGCAACACAGACATACACACGCATCATTTCAATTCATTAGTCACTAACCGTCAATCAGTAAGAGAATGATTTCCCAAATATTAACCCCGAAGGCCGAAACCAACATCAGATCAATACCCAAGAAACCATTCGACTTAGCCAACCTTCAGTTAGTTTCTAAATTTCACATCCATATCTTTTATAATATTTTATAACGATTTATCGCTATTTTTATTTATTTTAGAATAGCCAATTTATTCAAAACGACGCTTCGGGCCATAACGCGGCCGTGGCGCTGTTTTTCTTCAGATTTGATTTACACATATCTGAAAATCTAACCATTGGATCTTCACAAAATTTACATCATTAGAAAGATCTTTTCAAAACGAATCCAACGGTTCCAGTTTCGAGAAAATCCGACGGTCGGATCTCCCGGTACAATCGTTTGAAGTTTCGATTTCAAAATATGAACTGCAGCGTCGTTATTCGATTTAATATAATTAGATTTATATATATATATATATATATATATATATATATAATCGATTCTGGCGTTGTTTTTCTTCAGATTTGAATTAAACATTCCAGACAGTCCAACCATTGGATTTTTACAAAGTTGGTGCCATTGGAAAGATATTTCCAAAGCGAACCCAACGGTTGCGATTTCAGGAAAATCCGATGGTCGGATCTCCCGGTATAATCGTTTGAAATCACGGTTTCAAAATACGAACTGTAGCGTCGTTATTCGATTATATATATATATATATATATATATATATATCGATTCTTCGATTTCAAAACTATATTCCTTTCATACATTTGATAAAAATGATATTTTTATATAACTATCTTCTATTTCAACACTTCACTATATTTAACAATTCATGTATATAATAAAAATGTGATTTTTATTGTTAAACAATTCATTTCAAAACACTATTATTTTATATAGTTCATATTGGTAATAAAAATAGGATTTTTATTATAAAACAATTTCTTTCAAAACAAGATTATTTTATATAGTTCGTATAGATGATAAAAATGTGATTTTTATTATAAAACAATTTATTTCAAAATATGAATACCATTCAACACATGAATTTCAATTCAACGAATGAATATCGATTCAACACATGAAGGTTTTCTATAGTTTATATATATAGATAAAAATGTGATTTTTATATTTAAAACACGAATACCATTCAACACATGAATTTCTATCCAACGAATAAATATAGTTTCAACAAATGAAAATAATTCAAACACATGAATACTATTCAAAATTTCGGCAGCATAACGGCTTGGTAGTTAAAACCGGGATCGTCCCTAGTACGGCTCCTCGCTCTACCTTAAAACCTCGCCGTTTTTGTCAATGGGGAATCATGCATCTAGTTCGCACGCTGGCGGCATGTATATATTTTTCATTTCCACAAACTAATCCTATGTGGTTTCAACCAAATATTTCTCAACCACAAACGGGTATTTTTCAACCACAATCAATCAATATCAACCACAAACAATTCCAATCAACCATTCGCTATCAATCAATTTTCACACCAATCACAACCAATAAATATCGTCCATGGTTTGTGGACGAGGGGCGTGTGTGTATATATATATATATATAGCAATTCACTTCTATTTCAACACATATATAATTTTTACAACGCATATACAACTTATACATCGAACGTACAACTTATACAACGCTTATATAAGAGGTTTACAACGCTTAAATAACTCATACATCGACTATATAATTTATACATCGTCGTTTTCCGTATCGTTTATAATTAAGAAATCTCACATTGGGTTCCACTCCACCAAAAATAGTAGAAGGCTCAGAAAAATATGCGGTCTCTTCTAGAATGTAGAAGACGTCCTCACGAGTCCACCGTCTCTTGTTTCACTAAATTTCGATAACACAGCAAAAAGATATGATTTTTCAAAGTTTGCAACGGTTTAAAGGTGTTAAAATCAGATTAAATAAAATCAGCCGTATACCTTCCTTTTGATTCAAAACTAGGTTTTAATTCTGCGTTCAATCCGCGAAGCTAGGGGGCAATCGGCCAGCACCACCGCGTAGAGCGTCGAGAGGGCTTCCAGGCGCTAGGTACCACGTTGAACTCGCACGTGGCAGGAGGGCGTGGCGGTGGGTTGAAGTCTTCGACTTCACAAGCCCGATTCTCGAGAAAGAAACGATGATAGAGGGCGAGGCTGGTACGGATGTGGAGCTCGTGGGAGAATCTACAAATGACTCCAAAGGAGCAACGTGTTTTGATGCGTGTGGAACGAGATAAAGAGGAGGGAAGAAACGAGCATTTTCCGCCGTCGGGTCTGGGAGTTTCGGGAAGAAGGTCGGGGAGAGAGAGAACGCGTGGACCAATAGTTTTTTTTTATTTATATATTTTAAAAATCCGAAAATACCCCTTGTCACACACGAACACCAATCCAAGCCCAACGACTATCATCCCTAACGTTTTACCCCCATTCCGAACACAATGGGATATGTTTCGAAGGCCCATTCGAATGTTTCAGTCAGTTTTCATTCAAATTAAAATACATAACATTCAATATTTGATTTGAACGTACATTTCAATTTGCCAGGGCCACAAACTGATTCGAAAAATTCCAGAAAATTAAATCTAGCTATGTTTTGATGATACGGTCCCAACAAAACTAGTTTCGTCGAATTCTGAGATCGTTTGCCAAAAGGCCCATTTCTGGTCGATCCAATTTAACTATAATTGACCAAAACACGTTTTCCTTATCCAAGCTCACATACTAGCTTCAAAAATTATGAAATTTGACTCCTAGCAATAACTTCACATCCCCGATCCAACAAAAGTGGTTTCGTCGAATTCCGAGGTCGTTTGCAAAATGGCCATTTTCACGGGCTATATAAATTCCATAGCGACCTTTCTGAAAATTCATTTGGCCATAACTTTTGCTTTCCGCTATGAAACTTCAATTTTTCAGATTCGTTAGAAAGGTATTCAATAACATATTTAAATATTTTTGGTTTCACTCAAATTCGTTTTGTTTTGCACCCGGTACAGTCCGACAAATTTTGAATTCAATTTTTGAAACTACAGCGCCTTTTCAGGCCTTGTTTCTAATTAGAATCAATTATATTCGTTTTCAAACATCGATCCAAACTCCCTTTTTACTGCTATTATTTAAAATATTTATTTTAAATATTTAAAATCCATTATTTTAGCCATTTAAAATTTTTAAATTGGTTCAGATTTTCTGGGTCGTTACAATCTCCCCCACTTAAAACTTTTCGTCCCCAAAAAGGAACAAAGTCGAAAGTGGTTTGATTAATCAACTCTACATTCAGTCTGGCTTCCATTCTCCAACTTTTTAGTTTCTGATAATATACAAATTCTTCAAAAATTTGGCTAACACCCGGAATTTTCGAAAAATTTATCCATAACCTCCTTTGTACGGGGAGAGGTTTGGAAATTTACTGGGCCGTATTAGGTACCCAATAAATCCTAATAAGCATACACATATTTATAGTGATATATTCTGTTGTTTACAGGGGAGCGTGTACAAATAATAACTCCAGAGAATAAATTCTCGTCACCCTGTCAAAGCCTGAGGAAGTGTGTATTTTAAATGCTCCAGAGGATAAATCCTCGTCACCTCGTCCCGTGTGGGAAATAAATAGTCCATGTGCCGTATTTAATAACTAGAGAGACGTGATTATTGTCAACTCTAGACCCGTGTGGGGTTTTTATTAATCTGGCAATTTTATCGTTACAATTTAAATAGTCCATATCAGTCATCAGTTCAACCTGTAAAATATAGTCATCGCCATACAAGCCTCTCGCTCGTATGGTAAATCTTCCACCTCGTCACACAAGCTCCAAATGCTTATGTGGTATATGATGAAGTATGCCTATCTCCCAGAAGTATGCCATGTAATGTAGTTCAAAATTAATTGTCACTATCCTATGGCGACGTTTATTATTACACACAGAATAACCAGCACTCCGCATCCAATGGCATTCACAGGAGTTGATATAATAATATTTCGCATCCAACACATTATGGTTTACCTATTTGTCGGGCACGCAAATAAAATCTTCACTCAACAGCTAATCCATTTACCTGTTTAAACATATATAATGCACAAGTATATATATTTCTATCTATTTTCTAATCAGTTAAATGTGTGATTTAAATAAATAAATTCTACCATTATTCTCTTATTGATTAAATTAACTATAGTTTTAATAATTTTAATTAATCCAATCTACTATCACACAACACAAACAACACAAACAACAATCAAATTGTTTTTAAATTTTCAAAAATATACTAATCAATTTCTATATTCCTTTACTTTTCAAATATACATCTTTTATATATTCAAAAATTATATTTCTAAAACCAGACTATAAATATAATCAAAAATACGTTATTTAAAACATATTACTCTCGACTCGTTCTAGGGCACTTCTGGCCCCATCTCTAATGAATTGTTCTGATTCTGCTGTACTCATACCAGGATATTGCTGATCCTATCTGTACTGAGTTACTCGCCCTAGAATACTACTGGTTCTATCTCTGACGAGTTCGTTAATATGTTATATTCCAGAGCTAAGCTTAACCAAAGCTCTGATACCACGTTGTGACGACCCCATTTCCCATACACACGGAGACAAGGGTAATCTTTGGAATATAACACAGAAACAGATAATAGCAGAACAGAATTAAATAAATACACCAGATAATGAACAATAGAATATACTGGATAAAAGTAATCATCAGAGTTACACAGTATACAGGATCTTACTTAGTACAATTGCAGTTCAACTATACATATATGTCTACAGCGGAAAAACAAACATAATGTACAATAGGAGCTGAACAGCATAAAAAGAGATAAATGATAGAATCCATCTTCAGCTCCAGCTATCCGGATAAAGCCTGCTAAACCTGAATACAAGGCTGCCCGTGTAGAAAAAGGGGCACCCGAGTTTGAAAGTGAAACAAACTACGAGTCAGTCATGGGACTGGTATGAGAAATCTACTCAACACATTTAATATATGGCTAATCACAGGACCACGCCACTTTCGTGGAACGGATTTACTCCATTGGATTTCCAGTGCTTTAAAACAAATCTTTCTTTTAAACATCGCAATGCTTTTTATAAAAATGAAGTCATTATAAGACTCGGTTCCCATCACACAATGCAACGCAAACCGGAGGATAGAGTTTTACCTTATAATGGCCAAAATATGGTTGATATGAATAAAAAAAAGCAATTGATATTATTACTAGTGTTTACATGTTTCAAAAACAATTTCGAATCATAACTATCAATCATAGACGACAAGGGTACCATATATCATGTCGCCATATATATATACAATCAAAACAGCAGATGTCATATTTGGAAATTGGATTTCCATCATGAACCAAGGCAAAAGATAGTCCTTACCGACTTCGAGGCAATCTAGCCCATGTCTCAGGATCAGAGCTCGAGTGACCCTTGGATCGTTAGGGCCAGTCCACCGAGGTGGATTAAAATTCCTGATCAATGCGTTTCCCCGCCCTATGGGGCGTAAATGAGCCAACGAATGACTCCATCGGACCCGGATCGTCCGATCAAACCGAGGCACCTCGCAACAGTAACAACCACATAAGTCAAACTCGTCAGGGCGTGTAAGACCACTGACGCCACTTCTAGCTAGAAGGAAACGCATGCCCTCCCTGAGGTCCTTCCTCCCTTTTTGGTTCATACAGGCTGTGAGGTTCGCGAATTCACGTTATACACAAAGCTACGCCACACAGGCGGTGCTTTGATCATCACCACAAGACTTTGCTTTTCAACAGAAGCCCTGATCATTTGCCACTTAGGCATGCCACATTAGCAATTCATGCCATGCGACTGATGTCCATCGATATACAACCTCTGAGCTCGTGCGTTTCAGAGAAGGGCATTAAGCAAAAGAATAAATTCTCCGCCGCCAAACAGATGTATATTTAACAGAGATCAATCAAAACAGAATAAAATCCAATGTCAGACACACAGTCCATTTACAAGTCCGTTCTGGGTCTGAACGAAATCGGAGGCACTATATACCTCGCAAACCCATCGATCACCACGTACGTCTGGACGATCACCACTCATTATCCATATTTTGGGATGCCTCCCAATCAGGACCTTGGTTACCATCCAAACAAGGTGAAGATCTCCGGTCTTCGACCACCGTCTTCATCTTCGATTCCTTATCGTCGATTCAGTTATTCAGAATGGGATAAACCTGGTCTTTCTGAGCAACACGCGTATATAATAAACAAGTGCAACACTGACATACACACGCATCATTTCAATTCATTAGTCACTAACCGTCAATCAGTAAGAGAATGATTTCCCAAATATTAACCCCGAAGGCCGAAACCAACATCAGATCAATACCCAAGAAACCATTCGACTTAGCCAACCTTCAGTTAGTTTCTAAATTTCACATCCATATCATTTATAATATTTTATAACGATTTATCGCTATTTTTATTTATTTTAGAATAGCTAATTTATTCAAAACGACGCTTCGGGCCATAACGCGGCCGTGGCGCTGTTTTCCCTCAGATTTGATTTACACATATCTGAAAATCTAACCGTTGGATCTTCACAAAATTTACATCATTAGAAAGATCTTTTCAAAACGAATCCAACGGTTCCAGTTTCGGGAAAATCCGACGGTCGGATCTCCCGGTACAATCGTTTGAAGTTTCGATTTCAAAATACGAACTGCAGCGTCGTTATTCGATTTAATATAATTATATTTTTATATATATATAAATATAATCGATTCTGGCGCTGTTTTTCTTCAGATTTGAATTAAACATTCCAGACAATCCAACCGTTGGATTTTTACAAAGTTGGTGCCGTTGGAAAGATATTTCCAAAGCGAACCCAACGGTTGCGATTTCAGGAAAATCCGATGGTCAGATCTCCCGGTATAATCGTTTGAAATCACGGTTTCAAAATACGAACTGCAGCGTCGTTATTCGATTATATATAATTATATTTATATATATATATATCGATTCTTCGATTTCAAAACTATATTCCTTTCATACATTTGATAAAAATGATATTTTTATATAACTGTCTTCTATTTCAATACTTCACTATATTTAACAATTCATGTATATAATAAAAATGTGATTTTTATTGTAAAACAATTCATTTCAAAACACTATTATTTTATATAGTTCATATAGGTAATAAAAATAGGATTTTTATTATAAAACAATTTCTTTCAAAACAAGATTATTTTATATAGTTCGTATAGATGATAAAAATGTGATTTTTATTATAAAACAATTTATTTCAAAATACGAATACCATTCAACACATGAATTTCAATTCAAAGAATGAATATCGATTCAACACATGAAGGTTTTCTATAGTTTGTATATATAGATAAAAATGTGATTTTTATATTTAAAACACGAATACCATTCAACACATGAATTTCTATCCAACGAATAAATATATTTTCAACAAATGAAAATAATTCAAACACATGAATATTATTCAAAATTTCGGCAGCATAACGACAGGGTAGTTAAAACCGGGACCGTCCCTAGTACGGCTCCTCGCTCTACCTTAAAACCTCGTGGTTTTTGACAATGCGGAATCATGCATCTAGTTCGCACGCATGCGACATGTATATATTTCTCATTTCCACAAACTAATCCAATGTGGTTTCAACCAAATATTTCTCAACCACAAACGGGTATTTTTCAACCACAATCAATCAATATCAACCACAAACAATTCCAATCAACCATTCGCTATCAATCAATTTTCACATCAATCACAACCAATAAATATCGTCCATGGTTTGTGGACGAGGGGCGTATATATATGTATATATATATTTATATATAGCAATTCACTTCTATTTCAACACATATATAATTTTTACAACGCATATACAACTTATACATCGAACGTACAACTTAGACAACGCTTATACAAGAGGTGGACAACGCTTATATAACTCATACATCGACTATATAATTTATACATCGTCGTTTTCCATATCGTTTATAATTTAGAAATCTCACATTGGATTCCACTCCACCAAAAATAGCAGAAGGCTTAGAAAAATATGCGGTCTCTTCTAGAATGTAGAAGACGTCCTCACGAGTCTACTGTCTCTTGTTTCACTGAATTTCGATAACACAGCAAAAAATATGATTTTTCAAAGTTTGCAACGGTTTAAAGGTGTTAAAATCAGATTAAATAAAATCAGCCGTATACCTTCCTTTTGATTCAAAACTAGGTTTTGATTATGCGTTCAATCCGCGAAGCTAGGGGGCAATCGGCCAGCACCACCGCGTAGAGCGTCGAGAGGGCTTCCAGGCGCTGGGTACTACGTTGAACTCGCACGTGGCAGGAGGGCGTGGCGGCGGGTTGAAGTCTTCGACTTCACGAGCCCGATTCTCGAGAAAGAAACGATGATAGAGGGAGAGGCTGGTACGGATGTGGAGCTCGTGGGAGGATCTACAAATTATTCCAAAGGAGCAACATGTTTTGATGCGTGTGGAAGAAGATAAAGAGGAGGGAAGAAACGAGCGTTTTCCGCCGTCGGGTCTGGGAGTTTCGGGAAGAAGGTCGAGGAGAGAGAGAACGCGTGGACCAATAGTTTTTTATTTATATATATATTTTAAAGATCCGAAAATACCCCTTGTCACACACGAACACCAATCCAAGCCCAACGACTGTCGTCCCTAACGTTTTACCCCCATTCCGAATACAATGGGATATGTTTCGAAGGCCCATTCGAATGTTTCAGTCAGTTTTCATTCAAATTAAAATAAATAACATTCAATATTTGATTTGAACGTACATTTCAATTTGCCAGGGACACAAACTGATTCGAAAAATTCCAGAAAAATAATTCTAGCTACGTTTTGACGATACGGTCCCAACAAAACTAGTTTCGTCGAATTCTGAGATCGTTTGCAAAAAGGCCCATTTCTGGTCGATCCAATTTAACTATAATTGACCAAAACACGTTTTCCTTTGCCACGCTCACATACTAGCTTAAAAAATTATGAAATTTGAAACCTAGCATTAAATTCACATCCCAGATCCAACAAAAGTGGTTTCGTCAAATTACGAGGTCGTTTGCAAAATGGCCATTTTCACGGGCTATATAAATTCCATAGCGACCTTTCTGAAAATTCATTTGGCCATAACTTTTGCTTTCCGCTATGAAACTTCGATTTTTCAGATTCGTTAGAAAGGTATTCACTAACAGATTTAAATATTTTTGGTTTCACTCAAATCCGTTTTGTTTTGCACCCGGTACAGTTCGACAAAGTTTGTATTCAATTTTTGAAACTGCAGCGCCTTTTCAGGCCTTGTTTATAATTAGAATTAATTATATTCATTTTCAAACGTCAATCCAAACTCCCTTTTCATTGCTATTATTTAAAATATTTATTTTAAATATTTAAAATCCATTATTTTAGCCAATTTAAAAAATTTAAATTGGTTCAGATTTTCTGGGTCGTTACATGTATTGGGATGATATAATATGTATATCTCGAATGAATATCTCGGAGAAACGACCGAATTTAAATTTCGAATGAATTGTGTAGAACTTTGATATTTCAAATTGTTGGATAAATTTGATTATTTCAAGTGAGATTTAAAATTTTGAGTTATACCTAAGCTGAAAAGAAATTGAATACGAATAGGAATTTGAATAATTAGTTCAATTTGGAATATAATTGAAATTGAGGTTTAAGTTTCAAACTTAGATTTGAAGATGCAAATGGAAACAAAGGCAGTGAGCAAATGTGAACCGTTGGTTCGACTTAAAATGTAACTGAATTGAATCTGAAGTTAAATTGAGTTCAACCTCGAAATTGGAACCGACAAAAACAAAAATTATGAAATTTGGATAATTTATTTGGATTGGATTATTTGGAAATATGTATGGTTATTTTATAGTAACTTTATGTGAAATTATGGTATTTTATTTATTCTATATTTAATTTTTTTTTGTCTGTAAGCTTAATTTATCCTTGTTTTCAAACAAATATTCCTAAAATTATTTTTTCGAACAATATTTTATGTATTCAAACTCATTTTACAAACTAGTTTATTTTATCAAATCCATTTATATCAAGTTTATTACCTTACAAAAAAAACCATTTATTCTATTCAAACCATTTTTATAACCTATGTAACTATTTAGCTTATTTTCCAATGGTTTATTTATTTAAATATATTGTATAGTAAGTTAATTTTTTTACAAAGTATATCTATTCATTTCAAACCTATTTTCAAAATCTATTTATTTACTAAGTTAATTTTATATTAAGCTATTATGTCCCCAAAAATTATTTTTGAAATTTAATTATTTTGATAAAAATATATATATCCAATTCAAGCAAATTAAGATCCAAAATAATCGAATGTAAAGACTCAACTGAATATCGATCATCGTAATGTGAAATGTAAATCGAGTATGAATGTCAACAATGCATCAATTTGTAAACAAGCAATTACATTTCTAAATAATATTGAATACTGTAATCATTTTGGAATCATGCAAATTTGATCCTGAAAAGGAAATTTTGAAGATTATCGACACATGATTATTGTGATATGAAATTTGAAACTTATATATGAATTATATAAGTATGAGATTCGAAAACTAATGATTTGGAATATAATTGATGTGAAATTGATAATCTTATATAATGGATTTATATGAGAATGACATTTGAAAATGAGATTAGAGAAAATCTATGTGTATGGATATTATATAAATGTGATTTTGAAATGAAGTACTATATGGTTAGCATATATGTTTGAACTAAGGATATGGTAGTACATTCTGTTTGACATCCGCATTGTGGCCATATCGTGGATTCATTCTATCGATTCATCTTATCTTGATTAGGTTTTCCGGAAATAATACTCAAGTAGTCCTTTGAATTCTGTGGGGTAACCCATAGTCTTATGAACTCGAATGCATAGCAAAATTTGTAGGGCTGTGATAGCTTACGGTTACAAATGTTTCTTGGGGGATCCAAGCGAAACCACAACTTAACTGCGATCTATGGTCGATTTATGGCATAATCTGCCTGGGTAGTGATTGCCCTGAGGTACGGATGTTTCTTGGGGGATCGTCTATATTTAAATTGTTTTGTCTATTAGCTTAATTTATCCTTGTTTTCAAACAAATATTCCTAAAATTATTTTTTTGAACCCTATTTTATGTATTCAAACTCATTTTACAAACTAGTTTATTTTATCAAATCCATTTATTTCAAGTTTATTATCTTACAAGAAAACCTATTCAAACCATTTTTTTAACCTATGTAACTATTTAGCTTATTTTCCAATGTTTTATTTATTTAAATATATTGTATAGCAAGTTAATTATTTTACAAAGTATATCTATTCATTTCAAACCTATTTTCAAAATCTATTTATTTATTAAGTTAATTTTATATTAAGCTATTATGTTCCCAAAAATTATTTTTGAAATTTAGTTATTTTGATATATATATATATATATCCAATTATAACAAATTAAGATCCAAAATGATTGAATGTAAAGACTCAACTGAATATCGATCATCATAATGTGAGATCTAAATCGAGTATGAATGTCTACAATGCATCAATTTGTAAACATGTATATAAATTTCTAAATAATATTGAATACTCGAATCATTTTGGAATCATGCTAATTTGATCCTAAAAGGAAATTTTGAAGATTATCGACACATGATTATTGTAATATGAAATTTGAAACTTATGTATGAATTATATAAGTAGTGAGATTAGAAAACTAATGATTTGGAATATAATTGATGTGAAATTGATAATCTTATATAATGGATTTGTATGAGAATGACATTTGAAAATGAGATTCGAGAACATCTATGTATACAGATATTATATAAATGTGATTTTGAAATGAAGTACTATATGCTTAGCATATATGTTTGAACTAAGGATATGGTAGTACATTCTGTTTGATATCCGCATTATGGCCACATCGTGGATTCATTCTATCAATTCATCTTATCTTGATTAGGTTTTCCAGAAATAATACTCGAGTAGTCCTTTGAATTCTGTGGGGGTAACCCATAGTCTTATGAACTCGACTGCATAGCGAAATTTGTAGGGCTGTGATAGCTTACGGTTACGGATGTTTCTTGGGGGATCCAAGCGAAACCATTGTGTAACTACGAGCTATGGTCAATTTATGGCGTAATCTGCCTGGGTAGTGATTTCCCTGAGGTACGGATGTTTCCTGGGGGATCCTCTATATTTAAATTGTTTTGTCTATGAGCTTAATTTATCCTTGTTTTCAAACAAATATTCCAAATATTAGTTTTCCGAACCCTATTTTATGCATTCAAACTCATTTTACAGACTAGTTTATTTTATCAAATCCATTTATATCAAGTTTATTATCTTACAAAAAACACATTTATTCTATTCAAACCATTTTTTTAACCAATGTAACTATTTAGCTTATTTTCCAGTGTTTTATTTATTTAAATATATTGTATAGCAAGTTAATTATTTTACAAAATATATCTATTCATTTCAAACCTATTTTCAAAATCTATTAATTTATTAAGTTAATTTTATATTAACCTATTATGTTCCCAAAAACTATTTTTGAAATTTAGTTATTTTGAAAAAATATATATTATCCAATTCAAACAAATTAAGATCCAAAATGATTGAATGTAAAGACTCGACTGAATATCGATCATCGTAATGTGAGATCTAAATCGAGTATGAATGTCAACAATGCTTCAATTTGTAAACATGTATTTAAATTTCTAAATAATATTGAATACTCGAATCATTTTGGAATCATGCTAATTTGATCGTAAAAAGGAAATTTTGAAGATTATCGACACATGATTATTGTGATATGAAATTTGAAACTTATATATGAATTATATAAGTATGAGATTTGAAAACTAATGATTTGAAATATAATTGATGTGAAATTGATAATCTTATATAATGGATTTATATGAGAATGATGTTTGAAAATGAGATTCGAGAAAATCTATGTATACAGATATTATATAAATGTGATTTTGAAATGAAGTACTATATGATTAACATATATATTTGAACTAAGGATATGGTAGTACATTCTGTTTGGTATCCGCATTGTGGACACATTGGGGATTCATTCTATCGATTCATCTTATCTTGATTAGGTTTTCCGGAAATAATACTCGAGTAGTCCTTTGAATTCTGTGGGGTAACCCATAGTCTTATGAACTCGACTGCATAGCGAAATTTGTAGGGCTATGATAGCTTACGGTTACGGATGTTTCTTGGGGGATCCAAGCGAAACCATTGTGTAACTGCGATCTATGGTCGATTTTTGGCGTAATCTGCCTATGTAGTGATTGCCCTTAGGTATGGATGTTTCCTGGGGTATCCAGGTGTAACCATTGTGTATCTGTAGTCCACATAGCGTAATTCGAGAGGTAGTGATTGCTTAAGGTCTATGTGTGATAGCGATGTAACCACCAGTGTTACTATAAGTAGACTTTGATCCATGCGTTGAGTTAGCATAGAATAATTCATAGAGCAGTGATTGCTCAAAAGTATGGATTTTTTCTGGGGATCCAGACGAAACCATTGTGTATCTGCGATCTATGGTTGTGTTGTATGTCATGGCGTAACTCGTAGGGTAGTGATTGCTCAAGTGTACGGATGTTATCTGGGGGAACCAGACGTAACCATAATATATCCGTAATCCATGATTCGATTTATTTCGATTGTACTTGCCATATCCATTGTAAATTTCAATGAAAATGTTTTAAGAGTTTCACTGGAAGTTGGAAAAGTATATTGCGTACTTAGAGATATTTTGGTCATGCTTCGGTACCATGCATGTTCAAATATTCTGTGAGAACAAAAACAGATTTGTCAAACTGCGAGTAACCAATCAATAACTTGAAATTTAATTTATATAACTTCAACATAATGAACAAAGAAATAAAATTTTAAATTTTTTTAGCATAACAACGGTCTTGAATTTAAATATATGTCGTGATTTTAGAATCATATTTTCAAAATTTAGTTTTGTATAATAATTAAAGTTTTAATGAAAAGAAATTTAATTTATTGCTGATTGGAAAAAATGAACATTAGTAACTACATCAGAAATAAATTGACTAAATGGAAAAAAATATGGAAAGTATACGAACTATAATGGAATTCATGAGCTAAATTAATTTAAATAAAAAGTTGTTGAAAAATGAATGTTGAATAAAAATACATAGAAATGAATGAATTGCGACCAATGTAAGCATATTAAAAGCGAACAAAATTGAGATCAACAAATTTGTGTGGATAATAAATGGAATACATGAATTGAAAATAAATAAATTAAAATGGAAAATTTTCACTAACAAAAGGAAACACATACATAGAATGAACATTGATAAATAAACATTGATAGTGAAAGTATGCATGGATTTAACGTAAATTTACGTAAAGCAAATTCATGAGACATAAAGACAAGTAAATTGAATGTAAATACGGAAACTTTATTTGTATGTAGCGATTAAGTTGTTGATAAATTTGGCTCCATTCATGCCTGGTTAATACCTTCCTTGCTTAGTGATTGTCATTTATGCCTTGCAATTGTCGTTTATGTTATGCGTATTTTAAGCTTAATATATATATATACACACACTTAATTCTAACTTGTTTGATAAGTATTTTAGTAGGTTGCAAAGGTGTGCACTTCAATTTGGAGCTTGCTTTTGCGCTTTTTTGCTAAAATATAAGAAAATTCGCTTAAAAGCTAATATAAGGTACGCATCTCAGATTTAATACCGTATTTGGGTTTTTGTGTTGTTTCCACCTGATTAGGGATTCCTGATCGTACAGATGAGAGGTATATTTTGTTTTTTGTTATTTTTGTGTACGAGAAAATTTTCCCGGTCGAACATTGTAGGGGAGATGCTACTGAAATTTTCTGTAAATCTGGGCATTAGAAAAATTTCAAGTCCTAAAATTTTGTAAATTACTTTGTTTTAATAAGTTGTGGTAAGGTATAACTTTAATAAAATTAGAAGAAGTAACGAATGTTTTGAAACATAATTTTTGCTGCTTCGCGTGTCGTGTTTGTTTTGCCTTGAACTGTTATCATCTTTTATTCGATATATTCGTGCTTGAATTTCTGGAATCACCTAAATCTTAGCGCAATCTTTTGCAATCACAGAAAATTCGACGACTTGAATCCCAAGGGTTTGAAATGTTTAGGAAAATCGATAATACTATTTGAAATTATTTGTAAAGTATGATTGTGAAATAATTTATAACTTCGGTATATGAAATAAAATGATTTATTGCTAAGATTCGAGTAACCCGTGACTAAGGAAAGGTAAAACGTGGGTGTAACCCCTTGATTGATGATGGTCCGCTCTGGGGTCTAGAGAGACATCATTATTCGATATCAATACATGCGTAGGCCGTGCCTCATGCCTTGTCACTAGGAGAAACCTCTCGACTTGAACATTAACATTTATGTCGTCCATATTAAAATATTTGAAATTTCGAAATGATTTTTGGCTTTAGAAAAAAAAATCACGAAGCAAGTATAAGTCGATATGAAAAATATAATATTTCGAATGATTGAAAATAAAATGTCTGCTTTGATTTTCGAACTTTAAATTCAATTATTATTTTATTTTAAATTAAATCTAGTATTGGTAGATATCTTGTTATATATATATGTATGATTTTGAAAATCTCTCCTTTTTTAGGATGAAAAGCTTTAAGGGAGATATTGTAACGAACCAAGATTTTTCACCATTTGAAATTTAAGGTTAATTTATTTCAATGTTGGCAATTTATTTTATGCCAACATTTGATTTTTAATTTGAAATCTAGTATGTTTATCTTTGGTTTTAAATGTTGTTTTGTGTGTATAAATTTAATTTAAAGTTTATATTGATTTAAACATTTTGGTAAATTAAATGATTGTAATATTTTAAAGTGACTGATATATATGGTTGTTTCAATATTTGTAAAATTTGATTCTATTTTTAATTGATAAGCCATAAATCAATTTATTTTATTTATTTCCAATTTTTGAATTTTATTTAACTTTGAAATTTATTTTATTTAGGTTGAACTTTTGGTTTTAAGATTTAGTGGGCTATATTTGGGAAAATAAATATATATACTAGATTGGATATATACTTAAGGTATTTTTATGGAATCTACGCATAAATTTTTTATTATTTTATTCTTTCTTTGCCCCTTGTTCTTGTCTCCATGGATTTCTACATGTGGTCCTTTGTTTCTGAAGATCTATACCACGCATCCTTTCTTTCTTTTTTACTCTTCTTTTATTTCCGTGGTCTCCTCATTTTATCAGCGGACCAAAATTTTGCTTCTTCAACCAAATTGAGTTTGCCCAAATCTGAAATGATGGCAGCCTCCGTATCCTTACCAAATCAATCCTCCACCGTTCGCTCCTCAAATGGCTTCCTCTTTACTTTAGCCAACATCTCCTTTTTTCCTCAAAACAAAAATCAAAATTGTTTCTTCTTCCCAATTTAATGGTCATCACCAAAGGCGGTCCTTTCCCCTCCGCTCCGCCTCTGAAACCCACAACCTGAGCCACAGTGTAACACCCCACACCCGCTAAGGTCACTCACTAAGGAAATGCCTTAGTTTTGGTGGAGTATTTTTAGTGAGTATAGAACAGAAAAATTACAACAAGACAGATATAAGTAATACTTGAAAATTTAAAACATCATTTCATTTCAACGGAAAGTAAAACATGTTTGGTTACATCACAAAACCATAACAAGAGTCAAGTACATAATATCCATCCTGATAAAATAGAAGTACATAATCCCACTACATAGATAATAGCCATAATAGAAAAGATAAACCGAGCTTTACTTCTACGGTCCAAGCCCCAAAAGATAGATATAGCGGTCTGATCCAAGCCCACTAGTGCTAGGCCCACTCTGAAAACCTGAGGGTTGGGAAAAAGATAAACAACAACGGGGTCAGACATAAGTCTGAGTGAGTCCTATAACCCTAACAATACAATCATTAAAGTAATTAGGGTATGATATAAACAAGGTACGGTACCTCTGGGGATAATGACTACACTAAGTAGCCAACTAAACACAGGATGTACTAAGATAACCGAAAAGACGCATTTATCCACCCAAGGATAATTACTAGATTACACCACCCCAGACTTATCCACCCAAGGGTAATTCCTACACTGCACCACACCAGTTCTACCCACCAAGAGTAATTCCTACTTAAAGGTTGATCCCACTAAATGTACTTAGTAATTTTTACCCAGTAGTTTCGTGTACCCCTAGCTAACTACATAGGTGTACCCACTACTCCCAAGCGATCGGCTCCCTTACGTAGATACCCGTGTTGGTCCCACAATGGGGTGTATCATTCCCCAAAGTGGCAACCTGATAATATCAACGGTGCATGACTTTATATCTACACGATGCAACAACGACTTACTAACCAGCCCGGGTCCACACACGCATATGAAACCCGTTGGTCCTACGTTGCCACCGCTAACCCGTTTTGGCCTCTTATAGTCAAGCCCAATATGCGTGTCCCGTCACTCGACTTGAGTCGAGCCCACTAAGATACGTTTGGGATATTGGTTGAAATGGGCCCCCATAAGCTACTACTTAAGCTTGCTACTTTTATCTAGTGCATCCCACTTAACCCCTTTTTTTTTTTATAATCAATCCCACTTACATGTTAAGATTTGGTTAAGTCATCTAATCATATTTCAATTGCCACTTAAGGCACCCACTAGATTTCCACATGCCACCCAAAGCACTTACTTAACCCTTTACCCATGTTTAATTACATGTTCCACTTTGGTTAAGTATTCTAATCGTATTTTCTATTGCCGCTTAAGGCACCCACTAGATTTCCACATGCCACCCAAAGCACTTACTTAACCCTTTACCCATGTTTAATTACATGTTCCACTTTGGTTAAGTATTCTAATCGTATTTTCTATTGCCACCCAAGGCAACCCATTAGTTCCCTCATGCCACCCAAGCCACCCACTTAACCCCTCATGTCCATCTACATGCTAATATGGTTAAGTGTTTCTTAATTAATTAAGACCGTGATCCTCATAAAGACCTCTCACATTAGACTATCTTTTATGACCGCTGGTTAAGCCGGTTGGGTCCGGGCAGCCTTATGTCATAACCGAGTCTAACCTCGTGTCTTTACATTAATCACGTATTTAGTTTGTGCCTAAGACCTCTCACATTGGGCTAACATTTGTAGCAACTGGTTAAGCCGGTTGGGTCCGGGCAGTTTTACGCTACAACTGAGTCCAACCTCGTGTCTTAGTCGATTAATTACACCTAATTAATCACCCTCATAATTTATATTAATTATCCCTAATTAATTAATCATGTTTTCAAGAATACGGGTAGACCTAACTCAATAGGTAAATTCCCAACTCCATAGTTTGGGTAGACCTAACTCAATAGGTAAATTCCCAACTCCATAATATGGGTAGACCTAACTTAATAGGTAAATTCCCAATTATGTCCATTTAATTTATGTTATGCTTAAGCATATCCATTTCACATCACTTTATTAACATGCATATTAACCCCATCGTTCCCCACGTAATTCGTCTCATAACATGGCATAATAAAGGGAAGATTCATCACAAATGTCATGGGTTTAAACAACATAGCATATAACTTTATCATGGGTTCAAAAGGTGTCAACTTGCATATATGAACATACATTAAACCCAACTTAGCATATAACCCAAACTTGCATTATGCATGTCATAAAAAGAGACAAACTTGCATATGAACTTGCACATAAACTTGCATATGAACTTGCACATAAACTTGCATATGAACTTGCATATAAACTTGCACAACATGTCATACATAGAGGCAAACTCGCATATGTTATGCATATCATAAAAAGAGACAATCTTGCATATGAACTTGCATCATAACTTTGCATATGAACTTGTATCATAACTTTGCATATGAACTTGTATCATAACTTTGCATATGAACTTGCATCATAACTTTGCATATGAACTTGCATCATAACTTTGCATATGAACTTGCATCATAACTTTGCATATGAACTTGTATCATAACTTTGCATATGAACTTGCATCATAACTTTGCATATGAACTTGCATCATAACTTTGCATATGAACTTGTATCATAACTTTGCATATGAACTTGCATCATAACTTTGCATATGAACTTGCATCATAACTTTGCATATGAACTTGTATCATAACTTTGCATATGAACTTGCATCATAACTTTGCATATGAACTTGCATCATAACTTTGCATATGAACTTGCATCATAACTTTGCATAACATGTTACATATGAATCAATGTTCAACATAGTGTTTTGCATCATAAAACATAGCATTAAACTTGCATATAGCATAAAACTTGCAAAACACACAACATACACTATACTAAACTTGCATAAACACATTGATTCCACAAACATAGCAATATCTTATCATATCCTATCATAATCAATTTAACAATTGATTATTAAGGCTATAGAAACTCACCAAAACCAAGATTAGCAAACTTATGAAGTAGAACTAGTTGCCAAATATGAAGAAGATGATGATTAGAGGTTGATTAGCTTGCAACTTCCTTCATAAACTAGTGGAGGCTCCTCTCAAGTTTGATTTTGGCGGCATGATGGCATCATTTCTATTTTTAGTAGGGATTAGGCTTGCATTAGGGTGTATTTATAGGATTAGGGTGTGTTTTAGACCATAGGATTAACCCTAGGTTAGATTAGGTCCGTCAGATCTTGGAAGCCTCTAGAACTCAGCCCAAACCAGCCAGAAAAACCAGACCTGGTGCACCCAGGCCAACTGGCTCGACACCCCGTGTCGACAGGCAAGTCGACAGGGCAGTCGACACCCCTGTCGACAGCCCTGTCGACATGGCTAGGGCGGGAATTTTCCCGCCTGCCCCCCCCGCTGGCTCCAATTTCGAAATCTGATTTTAAATATTTAATTCTGTTTTTATCTTAAATTTTCTGCCAACTTCATTGGGCCATAACTGGGCCATACGGACTCCGATTCTCGAAAACTCGGAATCTATTTCGCGTATTTTTCCGAGACCAACGCAATGACGCAGCCCGTTTCCCCCAATTCTCACATCTGAGATTATTTATTCTGTAATTAGTGAATTTTAGCATTAACCGAAATTCGGGGTGTTACATTCTCCCCTCCTTAAAGGATTTCGTCCCCGAAATCTCTAAGCTAAGGAGAATGCATATCCTACCATCCAAACAACCATCTACTCAATCCATCAAACACGGGCATCCATTGTCCTTAAAACAGTTTCTAATGATGTATGAGCATATGCGAAAAGTGTGTGTATATGTTCCCTATCTAATGTATATGCAAACCATGATAGTGCCATGCATCCAATATGTGTGCGAGATAACCCTATCGACACATACAGTATCTATATGAGTGCACAATCATTCACCAAAATGCATCATCCATATGATAACACAATCATTATACATCCATAAATATAGCTACCTACACACAATTATATGCAATATGCAATATGAAGTGACTGAGCCGATCTAGTGCCTAAAGTGTGTGTATATGCATCCACGAGCAACCACTAGCAAACACTTGCATCCACATGCATCCATCAACCATAACATGTCTCAAACACATGTTTCAACCATAGGTTTACCCTATCTAAAGGTCAAAAGTAATAACGAGAGGACATACCAAAGATAAGATAAGTACTAGACAAACGATAGAGGAGAAATTAAAAGACATATCCTCAAAAAGAAATGGGTACAATGAACGCATCTTCGCTTCCGTCTCCAAGTTGCGTTGCTCTCATCTTCTCCTCATTGTACTTTGACTAGTTGAACCTCTCAGTTTCTCAACTTCCTTGTCTCTGACCGAAGGATGCGAGTAGGAGCTCGTCGAATCGTTGCATCACGCTCTACCTCCACTTCTCTAAGCAAGCTCGGCTCTACCACCTCTGCGGTCTCATGTAGGCACTTCCTCAAATGTGACACATGGAATATATCATGTACACCACTAAGCCTGTCGGGCAACTCCACTCTATATGCCGTCTGTCCAATCCTTTCCTTAATAGGAAACGGCCCAACAACCCTTGGTGCTAACTTTCCAACAGATCCAAAGCGAACCACATTCCGTAATGGAGATACCTGGATAAAACCATGTCCCCAACATCAAACTTAAGCTCTGCTTTCCTCTTGTCCGCATAAGATTTCTGTCTGTTTATCTTGCGTCGCTTTCATCCTTCTTCGAATCAAATCAATCTTTTCCCGAAGTCTCTCTAACCATATCGGCCCAACCAGGATCTTATCCGTAGATTCCCACCAACATGTAGGTGATCGACAAGGCCTTCCATAAAGAGCTTCGAAAGGAGCCATGCCAATACTAGACTGAAAGCTGTTATTATATGCGAACTTCACCAATGGAAGATGCTCTTCCTATGTACCTCCAAAATCCAAGATACATAGCCTCAAAAGGTCTTCTAAAATATGATTCACCCTCTCGGTCTGACCGTCCGTCTGAGGATGATATGCGGTACTCTAACATAACTGAGTCCCTACCGCCTCTTGCAAACTCTTCCAAAACTCGCTAGTGAAGATAGGATCTCGATCGCTCACTATACTGGAAGGTACACCATGTAATCTATCAATCTCTCGAATGTAAACTGAAGCTAGCTATGCAGCAGTCCTCTTACTCTTCACGGGTATAAAATGGGTACTCTTAGTAAGTCTGTCTACCACACCCCAAATTCCCGTATTACCCTCCCTCGATCTCGGTAATCCATCGACAAAACCCATCGAGACACTATCCCACTTCCATAGCGGAACTTCCAATGGGTGAAGCAACCCACCGGGTTTCTTCTGCTCCGCTTTCATTTGCTAGCACACCAAGCATCTAGCGACATACTCGGCCACATCTTTTTTCATCCCAGCCCAAAAGAAAACTCGCTTCATGTCTTGGTACATCTTGTCCCTATCGGGATGAATGGTCATCTTTGACTGATGTGCATCATCAAGTATAGCCTTCCTCGAACCCCTGTCTTGCGGTACACAAAGTCTACCGTCTCTACGCAACCACCCCCTTACCATCTAGGGTGTACCTACTCAAATGGCTGGACGACTCCCCCTCCTCATGAGCTTCTTTACTAACTCAACCAATTGTGGGTCGTCCCGCTGTGCTCCACCAATACGCCCCAAAAGAGTAGGCCTAACCTCCAAGGAGGCTAGCAAACCGGGTACAAAGTCAGCGGAAGGTCTAAAGTCAAACATAGAAATAAACTCTAAGCTCCGTCGTTCAACGAACAATGAACTCAAGGACAACCTTTTTCTACTTAAGGCGTCCGCTACCATGTTTCCCTTGCCATGGGTATACGCTATCTCAAACTCATAGGATGCTAAGAATCCCATCCAAAATCATCACAACTGTCCATCTCTCACGCAGACCACCCTAGTCGAACTCGACATCCCCCAAATGCAAGCCCCAAAGGCCTAAACCAATATCAGACAAACACCCAAGGGATATCTCCTTCGAGTTCAGGCGACCTACGTGAGATGATACTAGTAAAAATGGCTAAACAATTAAGCCTTTGACCAACTTTGGATGTCCTCGCCAGTCTCGCTCCAAAACCACTGTTTTTCCCATAACTGGCTTTGCTCACCCTATTGAGCACATACGAAAACTTATTTCGCTCCTAGAAAAGACCAAGATGTCATCCACAAAGACCATCACGAACTTATTTAGGTACTCCCTGAACACCCTTCTCATCAATAAAGTATGCAGGGGCGTTCATCAAACAAAATGGCGTCACCAGCTACTCATAAAAACCATCCGGAGTCCTAAAGGCAGTCTTCTCTATACTATCCTCAGCCACTCTTCAACTGACGAACCCCGTGGCAAAGTCCAACTGCGAAAACACTGAGGCGCCAACCGACTGATCAAAGAGATCATCAATCCTCAGCAATGGGTGTCTATTCTTCTTTGTGAGTTTATTTAGTTCTCTTTAGCCTACACAAAGTCTGAGGGACCCATCCGCCTTCGTGGCAAAAACTACTGGAGCACCCCACTCCGATATACTTCGTCTTATGAACCCCTTCTCAAGCAAATTGCCTACTTACTTATGGAGTTCCCTCCTCTCACGAGGAGCCATGTGGCACATTGGCCAAGATACTGGTTTGGCATTGTCTAACAGATATATTCGGAAGTCAATCTCCCGCTCCGGAGGTAAGCCCTTCACCTCCTCACACACATCCGAGTATTCCCGGACTGCTCTAACAGATCGCAAACTCTAGACCGACGTGTCAAGCGATTCTAGATACTTAGCATAACAGATTCCATGGGATTACAAGAGATCTCGAGAGTGTTACCCAAGCGGGTCATAAGCCTAACAACTCTCCCTTCAAAATCAAGAACGGCACCCCTACTGGATAACCAGTCCATGCCCAAAACTAACCCATAGCCCGTGAAGCCCAACAAGCATCACATCTAAACTCAACGCTAAGTATAGAAACTTTCAAACCCAAACACATCATGGAGCCCCAATTGGGTTTGAAACAACTAAGGGATCATCTACCAAACTGGTGTCTAAGTGCAGTGACTCAACTAACAATGATGAGATAAACGAACTCGATATATCAGAATCAAATAAAGTTTGAATCAGATAATAAAGAAATCCAAATTCCAACCTAGACGGTCTTATCCCCATCTGGTACCCTAGTCGTGAGGGAATACAACTACCCTCCAGAAGATTCCATACCTTGCCCTTGCTTCTTTGGACAATCCTAATAAGGTGTCCTATTCCTCCCAAAAGGATAACTACTAGCCTTCTTCTTCCCATTCTCCACTCGTAACCTCCCATCAATGAGGTTTCGTCCTTCATTAACCAAACAATTATTTGAGCCTTCCTCCCATCGTCCATCCAATAAGTACCTACAAGTCCTCCTCCTTCTTGAACCAACTTCTAATCCGACTAATGTCTAAGTCCCTTGAAGTGGTTTTCCATTCTTATCAATCTTAGAAAGATCATCTACACACGGAGGGGAAACTCAAAACGAGAGAGGAAGAGATTCAAACGGAGAATTCGAAAGATAAAGATATGGCTATCGGGGATTATGCATTTCTTTCAAAAACTTTTCTCTCAAAAGACATGTTTTTTGAAAATACTCCTTTCAAAAATATTCTTAGAAAATAGTTTTTCTAAAAATTTTATCTGTTCTGGTAACCTTAAGCTCTGATACCACGTGTAACACCCCACACCCGCTAAGGTCACTCACTAAGGAAATGCCTTAGTTTTGGTGGAGTATTTTTAGTGAGTATAGAACAGAAAAATTACAACAAGACAGATATAAGTAATACTTGAAAATTTAAAACATCATTTCATTTCAACGGAAAGTAAAACATGTTTGGTTACATTACAAAACCATAACAAGAGTCAAGTACATAATATCCATCCAGATAAAATAGAAGTACATAATCCCACTACATAGATAATAGCCATAATAGAAAAGATAAACCGAGCTTTACTTCTACGGTCCAAGCCCCAAAAGATAGATATAGCGGTCTGATCCAAGCCCACTAGTGCTAGGCCCACTCTGAAAACCTGAGGGTTGGGAAAAAGATAAACAACAACGGGGTCAGACATAAGTCTGAGTGAGTCCTATAACCCTAACAATACAATCATTAAAGTAATTAGGGTATGATATAAACAAGGTACGGTACCTCTGGGGATAATGACTACACTAAGTAGCCAACTAAACACAGGATGTACTAAGATAACCGAAAAGACGCATTTATCCACCCAAGGATAATTACTAGATTACACCACCCCAGACTTATCCACCCAAGGGTAATTCCTACGCTGCACCACACCAGTTCTACCCACCAAGAGTAATTCCTACTTAAAGGTTGATCCCACTAAATGTACTTAGTAATTTTTACCCAGTAGTTTCGTGTACCCCTAGCTAACTACATAGGTGTACCAACTACTCCCAAGCGATCGGCTCCCTTACGTAGATACCCGTGCTGGTCCTACAATGGGGTGTATCATTCCCCAAAGTGGCAACCTGATAATATCAACGGTGCACGGCTTTATATCTACACGATGCAACAACGACTTACGAACCAGCCCGGGTCCACACACGCATATGAAACCCGTTGGTCCTACGTTGCCACCGCTAACCCGTTTTGGCCTCTTATAGTCAAGCCCAATATGCGTGTCCCGTCACTCGACTTGAGTCGAGCCCACTAAGATACGTTTGGGATATTGGTTGAAATGGGCCCCCACAAGCTACTACTTAAGCTTGCTACTTTTATCTAGTGCATCCCACTTAACCCCTTTTTTTTTATAATCATGCCCACTTACATGCTAAGATTTGGTTAAGTCATCTAATCATATTTCAATTGCCACTTAAGGCACCCACTAGATTTCCACATGCCACCCAAAGCACTTACTTAACCCTTTACCCATGTTTAATTACATGTTCCACTTTGGTTAAGTATTCTAATCGTATTTTCTATTGCCGCTTAAGGCACCCACTAGATTTCCACATGCCACCCAAAGCACTTACTTAACCCTTTACCCATGTTTAATTACATGTTCCACTTTGGTTAAGTATTCTAATCGTATTTTCTATTGCCACCCAAGGCAACCCATTAGTTCCCTCATGCCACCCAAGGCACCCACTTAACCCCTCATGTCCATCTACATGCTAATATGGTTAAGTGTTTCTTAATTAATTAAGACCGTGATCCTCATAAAGACCTCTCACATTAGACTATCTTTTATGACCGCTGGTTAAGCCGGTTGGGTCCGGGCAGCCTTATGTCATAACCGAGTCTAACCTCGTGTCTTTACATTAATCACGTATTTAGTTTGTGCCTAAGACCTCTCACATTGGGCTAACATTTGTAGCAACTGGTTAAGCCGGTTGGGTCCGGGCAGTTTTACGCTACAACTGAGTCCAACCTCGTGTCTTAGTCGATTAATTACACCTAATTAATCACCCTCATAATTTATATTAATTATCCCTAATTAATTAATCATGTTTTCAAGAATATGGGTAGACCTAACTCAATAGGTAAATTCCCAACTCCATAGTTTGGGTAGACCTAACTCAATAGGTAAATTCCCAACTCCATAATATGGGTAGACCTAACTTAATAGGTAAATTCCCAATTATGTCCATTTAATTTATGTTATGCTTAAGCATATCCATTTCACATCACTTTATTAACATGCATATTAACCCCATCGTTCCCCACGTAATTCGTCTCATAACATGGCATAATAAAGGGAAGATTCATCACAAATGTCATGGGTTTAACCAACATAGCATATAACTTTATCATGGGTTCAAAAGGTGTCAACTTGCATATATGAACATACATTAAACCCAACTTAGCATATAACCCAAACTTGCACATAAAAAGAGACAAACTTGCATATGAACTTGCACATAAACTTGCATATGAACTTGCACATAAACTTGCATATAAACTTGCACAACATGTCATACATAGAGGCAAACTCGCATATGTTATGCATATCATAAAAAGAGACAATCTTGCATATGAACTTGCATCATAACTTTGCATATGAACTTGTATCATAACTTTGCATATGAACTTGTATCATAACTTTGCATATGAACTTGCATCATAACTTTGCATATGAACTTGCATCATAACTTTGCATATGAACTTGCATCATAACTTTGCATATGAACTTGTATCATAACTTTGCATATGAACTTGCATCATAACTTTGCATATGAACTTGCATCATAACTTTGCATATGAACTTGAATCATAACTTTGCATATGAACTTGCATCATAACTTTGCATATGAACTTGCATCATAACTTTGCATATGAACTTGCATCATAACTTTGCATAACATGTTACATATGAATCAATGTTCAACATAGTGTTTTGCATCATAAAACATAGCATTAAACTTGCATATAGCATAAAACTTGCAAAACACACAACATACACTATACTAAACTTGCATAAACACATTGATTCCACAAACATAGCCATATCTTATCATATCCTATCATAATCAATTTAACAATTGATTATTAAGGCTATAGAAACTCACCAAAACCAAGATTAGCAAACTTATGAAGTAGAACTAGTTGCCAAATATGAAGAAGATGATGATTAGAGGTTGATTAGCTTGCAACTTCCTTCATAAACTAGTGGAGGCTCCTCTCAAGTTTGATTTTGGCGGCATGATGGCATCATTTCTATTTTTAGTAGGGATTAGGCTTGCATTAGGGTGTATTTATAGGATTAGGGTGTGTTTTAGACCATAGGATTAACCCTAGGTTAGATTAGGTCCGTCAGATCTTGGAAGCCTCTAGAACTCAGCCCAAACCAGCCAGAAAAACCAGACCTGGTGCACCCAGGCCAACTGGCTCGACACCCCGTGTCGACAGGCAAGTCGACAGGGCAGTCGACACCCCTGTCGACATGGCTAGGGCGGGAATTTTCCCGCCTGGCCCCCCCCGCTGGCTCCAATTTCAAAATCTGATTTTAAATATTTAATTCTGTTTTTATCTTAAATTTTCTGCCAACTTCATTGGGCCATACGGACTCCGATTCTCGAAAACTCGGACTCTATTTCGCGTATTTTTCCGAGACGAACGCAATGACGCAGCCCGTTTCCCCCAATTCTCACATCTGATATTATTTATTCTATAATTAGTGAATTTTAGCATTAACCGAAATTCGGGGTGTTACACACAGCCACGCAAGACCTGAACCCGCAAGAAGCTGACCGCCATCTTTGCATGCGCCGCCTTCTCCACTCTCAGCCCTACTTCCGTCGCCATCGTCGTCCACTATCCGCAAACCCCTCACTGCTTCTCTTCCCTTCGTTAGCTGAATCGCGCAAGGCCTGCTTCCACCGTATGCTATCGAACCCTGCTTCATATTTCATTGTTGTTTAAAAGGTGAGTGTTAACTCATGATTCATCTTTAATTCAAGTTTTTAATCTCAATACTTGCTTAATAAAATGAGGTATGCTTCATGTTAATTGCGTTTCAGTTGATAAGTTTTACACGGGAGTTTCTTTGTTCCCTACAAAGTCTGTTCTTTGATTTTCCTTGGACACGTATGTATTGGCTCATTTTAATGCATTTGCTATTGGAGGTCTTGTTATGTTACTTGAATTTGAAACTGGGTATTGTCAGACAGTTTATGGTTTCAATCTGAATTGACTTTCTACTCTTAGTATATGGCACATGTTGCATGTTTTGGGTCACTTATGTGTTTTTTTTAGTGGATAACTATCACCCTACCATCTAACGACTTAAATGTTCCTGACATTAGTTGTTTTTTATAAGTCAGGAGAGATAAAGAATAAGTGAAACCATGTTATGATTCGTTTATCCATATATTTCCTAGGCATTGCGTATATACACTTGTTACTAATTGTACATTCTTTGCATTCATTCCTTGCTAATAAGAATCTAACCATGTATGTTATGGATGTTTTGAACTTTGCTACATCCTTTTTTAATAGCCTATAGCATGAGCCCTGGACATGTATTTGTCACTTTCCTTGAATGTGAGTATGCCTTGCTGCTGCCAATTGTGTTCATGAGGTTCATTTTCAATTATTTAACCGTACGGGGTTATTGTCACTCCATGCCTTTTCGCAATTCCTTCAAAAATAATAAAGCGCCACTTTGAATTTGCTGCTCCCCTGACTTACAAATAATGTTGTGCAAATTGTACTTATAAACTGAATTTTCTTGCACTTAGTCTTAGGGCTGCTTCATGACATCATGTATACACTTGAATGAATACATATTCGTGCTACGTATTTGACTTCCTGTTTTGCACCATGCTATTTTCTGCAAAACTGAGATATACATACTGCTTTATATACCATCCATTGTATCTATAGAAATGCATGTTGCTTTTGATGATACATTAACCTTGTGCTAACCATGAATATTTGGTGATTGGACACATATTCAAATTTAGAACTTCATATAAAAGTTAGGATTAACTATTGTATTTCAGTTCTTTTTGAAATTATTTACTTTAACAAAGATTAATCCTCACTCAAGTGTTTTATGTTTTGCATGGAATGCTCGGGTTAGATACGAGTGTTACAGATTTTAGAGTTTCAGCTCGCAGAACTAGAGATGAACGCAGAACCTCACATGTGCACGCTCGACAAAATTGTAACATGAATTCTTTTTAAATTCATGTATATATTATATTGTTTCCCACTGTACAAATTTTGTAAAACTCTGATATTCTTTTGATAATAAAATTTCGTTCGTGAGATATTGTGTCTTTTGTGTTTGTGATTCTGTGTGTTTATTTCGTTTAAACATGTAAGAAGATAACGATTTGCCATTTTGAGCGTCTTGAGTTGGTTTAATTACCAATTCGAGACGTTAAAAATGGCGAGCCATTACACATGATCTTGAGGACCCTTTGTAAATTGTTGTTGTCTTGTTTGTATTGTGCTACCCTAGTTGGTTGAATGTTTTATGCATGCCCTACGAACTTTAGTGTACTCGTATTCCCTGTTTTCCAGACTGCTATAGCGATACATACGTGTACACTTATGCACGTGTGTATATGCAAGCTCTTGGAAATTCCACATGTCATTGTATATGTTCAGTTAGGGATGTTGTGGCAGTGTACACATGTGTATATATATGCACGCTTGCATACGCAAGCTCCCAGGACCGTTCATCCCTAAAAATAGAACTGATATAAACAGATACCGTAACTACTTATTTTTTATGAGATCGATGTTAAGATTAACTGTTATATTTTAGTTTATATTGAAATTAATTTACTTGAACTATGATGTATCCTGACGCGAGTGTTTTATGTTTTGTATGAAATGCTCGGGTCAGACCCGAGCAATACAGATTTTATAGATCGCAATTTAGGATTTGAAGATTTGCGAAGCTGGGATTCCAAAGGCAGCACACTCTGAAGATTTAAAACAATTTTCCTTTCTATCCAAAGTTTATTTTAAAATTCCGCTTTGTATAGAAAATATTGTATCCAAAATTCCGATTATATATAAGTTTTATTTCGATGTTCAATACTGTATTATTAATTTATTCTATGTTTTCTGTGTCGATTCTGTATTTTAAATACTATAAGCTAAATAACGATCCGTCGATTTGGACATTTTAAGTTGGTTAATCAACGATTTAAAATGGTCAAAAAGGAGGGACGTTACAAGTGGTATCAGAGCCAGGATTATTCAAAGCTTACTTATCGAGTTTAAATGAGTAAAACCGACAACAGAAAAACGAAATTTGAAAATAAAAAGATTTCATAATAAAATTTTTGGAAATGAAAATAATTTTAAAGTAAATTTTGGAAAGGAAATTATTTTTTAAATATTATATATTTTGAAGATTAGTATTTTGGAACCAATACAACAGGAAATTTATTTTGAAAATTTTCGGAATCCCAAGCCTTCGAATCCGAATTTGCCAGAGCTATTCTTTGATAAGGTCTCTTACGATTGAATCTTGAATCTATTATCTAATGGTATCAAAGGAAGATACGTATAAGAGAATCAACAAGTAAAATTTCTCTAATCGTATATTTTAACAATCAAATACAACTGAAATGTGAATTCAGATGGGTATTTGAATAAATGGGAAGTTTGTAATCAATTCAAAGATGAGGCGATGAAATTTATTTCGGTATTCGAAATATAGATTAATGAAAATAAAAACAAAAAGGGTAATAATTGGAATTCAATTGGGTCAAATTGCATCCAGAATTTGGCAAGATGATTTATAATTAGATTTAAACTAATAATGTATAATCGAATACAAAAATTTGATAGTAAAGTATAAATTTGTTTATTAATTCACAAGATGTGAATTATAAAAAAGAACGGTAAATGAAGCAATATATGAATAAAGAGTGTGAAGAACTTTGAATCTATATTTTAATAAAATCAAAATTACCTTTATATGACGAGTTCAGATTTCGAAAAGGGGAATAATATTTACTTTTTAGAAGTAAACAACATTTGAAAGCAAAAATGTGCAAATAAATTTGGGATAAAGGGAATGAAATTGAGCAGTAAAGTGTGGTTATTCTGAAGTTTAGATTATAAATCAAATGAGGTTTTTCTGAGTTTTGAATATATTACCGGATAAGAGATTATTCAGAAAGGAGTTATTTATGGAAGGCAATTATGTCGAATTTTTGGAAAGTACCATTTACTTTCCGTTTTTAATTAAAATTTAATATATTTATATATATAGATTAAAGAATAAAGTATATTTAAATTTAAATATTTCGAATGTGTGAATTATTGTTATAACCGACGATTATTGCAAGGAAATAAATTCTTAACTTAAAATCAGGAATTTCGAGAATAAACGTTTTGTAGTGTTTAGAGCGGTGAATTTTATCTTTTTCTAAGTTAATAATGTTGTTCAGTTAAAGTTTGAGAGGTAAATATACCCCAACTTGATTGACTTCATTGTTGAATAAGAAATGATTAAGGTTAGATAGCCAAAGTGGTTAAATGGAGTAAGAAATGTGTGTTATCATTTAAGTAGAAATAACAGTGTGTATTTAATATATTTTTTAGTCCAAATGAAGAATTTAGAAATATTTCCCTTGAGAATAAAGTATATTGTCTATTGAAATTATAGATTTGCTAATATATGGAAATGTTTTCCAATGGTAATAGGAGATTTTCTAGAATTATGGAAAATGAGTATGAATTGATTTTCAAGGATTATGAGAAGTTACAGGGTTTTGACAAATCAAAATGGAGAGAACTGGAGAATAAAAAGACGCATGTCGAAAACAAAGGACAGCAGGACATAAGGGAAGTGGATTCATAAACTGAATTCGAGAGTTGCGTAAGAATTGTTTTGACAAGAGATTAAGAAATGAAGCTAAAGAATATAGAAGCTGACGTGAGATTGGTTAAGTTGAATAATTTCCTGAGTGTTGATCTGATGTTTGTTTCGGCCTTCGGGATTGATAATTTGGGAGTTGTTCATTTGCTAATTTGCGGTCAAAGGGTGTGAATGTGAAGAAGTGATAATGCGTAAAGAAGAAATTTGTAATAAGAAAATTTCTAGATTTTAGAGAGAATAACGATGTGAATGAAGTAATGAATTTAATAATTAGGAATTTGGAAGAAAAACTGAACCAATAATGGCATAAATATGAGTTGATTAAAGAGATCAAAACTGAAAATTTGAAATCGGAATGAAATTTGAGAATATTCGAGTTTGGATATTAGATACAAAAGTTTCCGAAATGTATACGGAAAAATATATAAGAATGCAGTGAATTAGAAAACTAATGATTTGGAAAATAATCGATTTGAGATAAAATCATATACAAAGGATTTTAAAAAAAATGAGATGTTTGAAAATATGATTTGGAAAGAAAATCTTATGTAAGTTGACATAACTATGATGTATGTGGAATTTGGAATAGAATACTATATGTATATATTATTATATGATTTCAAACCAAAATAAGGAAAGTACCTTCCTTCTCCTTTGAATTTCGAGCTTAGCTGAAATATGCTGGTGGTAGTAGGTTGCCCGGACATAAAACTCAAGTTGTCTTAAAGAACATGACCGTGTAGCGTAATTCACAAGGTTGTAGATAGCCTACGGCAGACGGACGTTTCTTGGGGGAACCAAGCGTAATCATTGTGTCTGCTGCGATCTACAGTCGTGATAAGGGCGTAATCCGTAGGGCTGTTAAATCTTACGGGTATGGATGTTTCCTGAGGGAATCATGTGTAACCATTATGTACATGCGGTCCCCATGGCATATCTATAAGTGAAAGAGATGTAACCACTAGAGTTACTAAAGGTAGAATGGAGCCATGAGCCTTGAGGAGTGGAGATATCTTAGTGATAGTGAGCCACCTGTTTGATGCAGCAGTTGTCATTGTGATTTATCTTTGCAACTGAATTTGTCTTCGTGACTTGGTTTGTTTTCGTGATTGGATCAGTCCTCGTGACTGGATATGTACTCCTCATTTGACGATTTAATTTCGTGACCCTAAGAGAAAGAAACGAATGCTCAATGACCTCAGATTTTCTTTTGATTCCTAAATATCTTTCATTGATTTGTCCATGATGAAATTTGAAGGGAAGTGATTTCCTATGGATACGGATGTTTTCTGGGGGATCTAGACGAAACCATTGTGTATCTGCAATTCATGAACTATCAACGTATCAACATCACATTAGTACTTCCGTATCTATTTTTAAATTATTTTTTGAAATATTTTCATTGGAAGTTGAAACAAGGATATTTAGTACTTGGAGATTTTAGTCGTGCGCCTGGCCAGCGTATGCCTAAAATCTGTGAGAACGATGATAGACTTGTCAAGCTTCAAGTTATCAAATATTTTTTAAATCAATAATTTGAAATTAAATTATACCTAGTTTAACAAGTTAAGAAAGAGAATTTCGGAATAATAATACAAATATTTTTTGTAAAAAAAATATATAAATGATTTCGGATTTTGGAAATTTTCAAGTCGACAAATTGTGGCTTTGTTAGCCCACTTTGTGAACTGGGCAACACAAAGTCAAGATGTGAAACATTGAAGAACTTGGGAAGCACTGAAGCGGGTCGGATCGGAGCAATGTAGCGGTTCGGATCGGATAAAGTTCGCTGTTCGGATCGGTGAACTATTGTTGTTGGAATCAGAGAGGCACAGCTGTTCGGATCGGAGAGCAACCTACTTCCAGTTGGATCGGAGAGCTACCTGCTACGAAGACAGATCAGAACGGAGTGAAAGAGAACGAAGACTTAGCCTTGGGACAAACCCGGATCGGATCAGATACCCCGATCCGAACCCCTCCTGTACACTCTTCCGATCCGAACCCATCTTCCACATCATTCTCCTGCATGATCGCCTGGTTATTCGGAGCGGCTATGACCAGTTCCTACCCACAACGTCCACTGCTCTGATGCGCTGTCAACACAGAAATCCATCCGAACCCGAGGCTAATGGGATGGATGACACGTGGCTCCGATCCGGATCGGGTTCTGAGCGAATTTTCACCTATAAATACCCCGTCTTGAGACAAAGAAAAGGATCTTTTGGCACTTTGAGAGTTCAACCACCTTCATAACCCGAATTCCAGCACTCTCGGAAAATCCAAATCTTCTTTAATTATTTATTTTAGACAATTGAGTGAATGTAAGTGAGTTCTGAGATAAATTAAGTGAATATTTCATTGTAATAGCAACTACATCATTGAAAATAGTGAAAGACAAGTGGACGTAGGCATTTCTTCGCCGAACCACTATAAATCCTGTGTGTTCACTTTACTTTTTATCTTATTTCATTCTGCTTTTAGTCAATTTGGGTGTTAGAACCACTTTTTGGTCTAACATTTTGGTGCTTTCACTGAGAACCATCTGAATTCTCCATTTTTCGGTATTATCGTTCTACTTTTTGGACCGTTGAGTTCAAAGAAGTTAATCCTCAAGTTTCAATGCTCTTGGATATTTGTTGAATTGATTGTTGAAGAACCATGGCCAAAGGAAAAGGTAAAGAAGTTCAATCTAGTCGAGGAAATGGAGTTGGCGAAAATCAGCAAAATGTGGTCGTGACAAGGTCTCGTGGGCAGAGCTCAGCAGCAGGACGGACCGATACAGAAAACCCGAACCGCCTTCAGGGGGAGAGCTCCGATCCGATCCGGGTAGGAGATTCTGAAGCAGTGCATTCCCCCAACCTGAACCGACCCGAGCAACTTGCCCTACACCGACCCGACCTGGCTTTCCAGCTCCGACCCGAACAGACTTCCCAGCTCCGACCCGACCCGATTTCCCATCTTCGAACCGATCCGTCACTTGGTGATGTTGGAACCACTACTCGAGCCCCTACAAATGCTCCGATTCCAGCCACCAGGGTCAATGATCAGGTCAATCCATCCGCACCCATTACTCAAGGAGATTTCTCGCGCCTACTTGACATGCTTGAGAGTACTAGGGAGGCTATGAAAATCCACGAGCGCACCAACCTCATGATGCAAGAAAATATGAGACTCATGAGCAGGGAAATTAGCGAACTCCGAAGACAGAGAAACCATCCCCGGTTCGTCACACACTAGTGGATCAGTCTTCTTCTTCCGAGGAAGAGCGGCCCCGTGAACGAAGGCCGCTCGAACGACCTCAGAATTTGGAGAAGCTGACATTCGGATCTTTGGGGTCTCGCGAGGATATTGCACGAGCACTAGGAAACAATGATCCCACTCAGGGGCAAAGGCTCCAGTACCCTCCTCCCGAGATCGACCGGAAACGTAGGGAACGGAATAGAGCAGAAGCAGCTTAAAGAAGAAGGGCATCTCCTGAACAAGAGCCTAGAAGGAACCCGGATACCAGTGCCAGGGAACCTGAACGGCCCCTAACTAATGCTGATGTACAGGCAATGGTACGCCAGATTATGTCCGAGAGCCGGAACTATACCAATGAAGATTATGGCATTGAGCGAAGCCATACTCCTTTCACTGACGACATCCTTGACTTTCAGTTTCCCCGGCGTTTTAACCTGCCACAGATGGACAAGTACAATGGAAGAACCGATCCAGGACAGCATTTGATGCGATACTCGTGGCTCATGAATGCTGCTGCTGCTCCTGATGCAGTGAAGTGTAAGGCATTCCCGATCTATTTAGAAGATGTGGCGCTGTTATGGTTTACCCGACTTCCCCCTCGTTCGGTATCGAATTATAGGGAATTGAGCGAACGTTTTATGAATCAGTTCCGACTCCATACCCGAAAGTCCAAAAGTGTTATTGAACTATCAAGAATTAAGCAGGCGCCAGGAGAGTCTTTGAGGTCATATCTTGATCGTTTTAACTTAGTTGTGACTGAAGTTAGTGATCCGCATGAGCCCACCATCTTGATGGCATTAAAGGAAGGAGTCGATCCTGAGTCCGAGTTCGGAGATTACCTTTCTGGAAAGACACCCTCCACAAGAGTGATATTCTATGAAAAGGCCGATATTTATTTAAGACGAGAGGAGGCCAGGGCAAACCGAAAGAGAAAATCTGATGCGGCTTCAAAAGAAAATGTTCAGAATAACGTCGCCGTGAAGCAGTCTGGGGAAAGTTCCAGAAAAGTTGAAGTAAATGTGGGAAACAAGGGTGAAAACAACAATTCTGGAAACGGGGACAACAACAATAACCGTAATGCGAACGGTAACAGAAGAAATAGAAATAGGGGAAGTGATCCTAACAAAAGACCCCGATTCCAGACTTATGAGAATTATACACCGTTGAACGACACTCTGGAGAACATTTACCTGGATACATACAATGTTTTGCAATATAAAAGACCGCCACCTCGCGACTCGATGGAGAAAGAAATGGCAACTGGGAAGTTTTGTTTGTTTCATGGAACTCATGGGCATTCAACCAATGAATGTCGGCATTTGAGAGATGTGATTGAGAAGCTGCTGCGCGAAGGGAAACTGGATGAATATAAGGTTGCCCCGAGGGACAGGGGGCAAGGAGAGCAAGCTCCAAAACAGATTCAATCTGCTCCCAAGCCTATAGCGCAGCAGAAAGGCAAGGGAATTGTTATCAACTCCATAGTGGGTGGACCTCACCCAGCAATCCGTAGTTTTAGAGCAATGGATCAATATGTAAATGCTGCCAAGCACGTAGATGTGAATGAAGGTGATGATTTGGAAGATATCGCCCCCATAAAACAACAGAAGACAATGTTTGACGACGTGATATTCCGCAGCAGAGATAATACTGGGATCCAATCACCCACTGATGATCCGTTGGTCATTACTACCACCATTGGGCCGGCCTTGGTTCATAAGGTGTTAGTAGACAACGGAAGTTCTATTAATATTTTATTTAAAAAGTCATTCGATCAGATGAAGCTTGAATCTGAAGATTTGAAGCCATGTGAAGGATGGATCATAGGCTTCAACGGGGCGTCAACAGCTCCCATGGGGTACATAGAATTGCCTGTAACCTTGGGGCAAGGAGAGCGCCGAAGAGTGCGGATGCTTCAGTTCGTAGTTTTGGACGTAGATTCGCCTTATAATGCATTTTTGGGGACGCCTGCCCTTGCTGAGTTCAGAGCTTGTATCGCCCCTTGGTGTTTATTGCTTAAGTTCCCAACTGAAGCCGGAACTGGAGTAATGAGAGGGGATCAAGTTTCCGGACGGGCCTGCTATGTTGCCGAATTAAAGATGTTGATGAAAGGACTTAACATCGAGAGTAAAGATGCCTCTCCTCCCCTAAAGGGGGGCTCGGCGTAGCAATTAGAGAGATCGACCCCGAAGGAGTTGCCCAAAGGAACGCCTGAAGACCTGGATCCCAGAAAAGACGAGGAACCAGAGACTAGAAATGCAACTCCTAATGAAACGACAGTGGAAATTCCCATTGATGAAGCTGATCCAACAAGAGTTTTGAAGATTGGATCTCAATTAGATCCACGTCGGGCCAAAGAACTAACAGACTTCTTGAAGGCGAACTTGGACGTGTTTGCCTGGACCCACGCTGACATGTGTGGGATATCGCCATCCATCATAAGTCACACACTAAATGTAAACCCGAAACATCCACCTGTGAAGCAAAAGAGACGTATGCTGGGCCCAGAGAGGTCGGCTGCTCTCAAAGAAGTGGAGAAGCTGAAACAGAACGGATTTATTCGAGATTCGACATATCCCGACAGGATATCGAATCCCGTCTTAGTAAAGAAGCCAAATGGAAAGTGGCGGACTTGCATTGATTTTTCAGATTTGAACAAAGCTTGCCCAAAAGATAGTTTCCCACTTCCCAGGATTGACCAGCTTGTAGATTCGACAGCGGGTCATGAACTTCTTTCTTTCATGGATGCATATTCCGGATACAACCAAATTCCTATGCACGTGCCAGATCAAGAACATACGAGCTTCATTACAAATTTGGGGTTATATTGTTATGTTGTAATGCCATTCGGATTGAAAAACGCTGGAGCCACTTATCAGCGCTTGGTGAACAGAATGTTTTATAATCAAATAGGGAAGACTATGGAAGTTTATGTGGATGATATGCTTGTCAAATCGAAACAGTCCTCCAGCCATACGCAAGACTTGGCAGAAATGTTTGGTATCCTGCGAAAGTATCGGATGAAGTTGAGTCCTTTGAAATGTTCATTTGGAGTGGCATCGGGAAAGTTTCTAGGCTTCATTGTGAGTTCCCGAGGAATTGAAATCAATCCTAGCCAAATAGCAGCGATTAGAAACATTGAAGAGCCGAGAAGAATTAAAGATGTCCAAAGTCTTGCAGGGAAAGTAGCCGCGTTGAGTAGATTTATCTCCAAAGCCACGGACAAGTGCATCCCGTTTTTTGATTTAATTAAAAGGGTAAAGAAAAACTTCGAGTGGACTCCGGACTGTGTTGAGGCCTTTCGAAATTTATTGGAATTGCTAGAAAAACCACCGATTTTATCAAAACCGGTGGATCACGAAGAGTTATTTGTTTACTTGGCAGTTTCGGCTCACGCCGTTAGCACAGCCTTGGTTCGAGAAGAAGACAAACTACAAAGGCCAGTATATTATGTAAGCAAGAAATTGGCAGCGGCAGAACGCAACTACCCAAAGATTGAGAAGCTCACTTACAGCCTCCTTATCGCATCCGAAAACTTCGTCACTATTTCCAAGCTCATCCAATAACCATATACACTGACCAGCCTCTGAGGCAGGTGTTGCAGAGACCCGAAGCATCGGGAAGGTTGATCAAATGGAACATAGAATTAAGTCAGTTTGACTTAAATTTTCAACCACGAAGGTCGATCAGGGGGCAAGCTCTGGCAGACTTTATAGTAGAGTTCACCATCCCAGAGGAGGAAGTAATCGATGACAGAGTGGTTAAGTCAGAGGATGAGTTAAAGATAGATCCATGGAAGCTATACACAGATGGAGCCAAGAACGACCGAAGGTCCGGAGTTGGAATCGTCTTAGTTACTTCTGAAGGACGGTCGTTATATTACGCTCTACGATTAGAATTTTCGGTGACTAACAATGACTCTGAATACAAAGCCCTGATTGCCGGGCTGAAGCTTGCTAAAGACCTCGGAGTAAAAATGTTGGACATATTCTGTGACTCCAAGATCGTTGTTTGCCAAGTGCGAGAGGAATTTGTGGCTCGGGGACCTCGACTTATCGCCTACCTCGGGAAAGTGAGAGAGCTATTGAGCAACTTGGAGCGGTACAATATAACACATATCCCAAGAGCCGAAAACCAGAAGGCGGACAGGCTGGCAAAGCTAGCTAGTTCCGACAATCCAGAAGAGACTGAAATAATTCCAATTGAAACGTTGGAATCGCCAAGCTTTGAGTCGATGGAAATTGAGTTCGCTTTCGAAGCGGAACCAGAGAAGGAGTCGTGGATGACCCCAATTAAGAACTTCCTTATGAATGGGACACTCACATCAAAGAAGAGTGAGAAAAGGGCTATAGTTCGAAAGGCTACCAGATATGTCATACAAGTTGATACTCTTTATAGGCAAGGATTTTCTATGCCCCTGTTACGATGTATAGCACACGACGACATCAAACGTGTACTAAGAGAAGTGCACGAAGGTGAGTGTGGGGATCATACAGGAGGTCAGACTTTAGCGAAAAAGATATTGCGATATGGATACTTCTGGCCCATAATTAATAAAGATGCGGCTGATTATTCACGACGTTGCGATAAGTGCCAGAGATTCGCCAAAATCCCTAGAGCACCGTCAACCCAACTCAAATCAATGTTGAGTCCTTGGCCATTTTCCACGTGGGGAATTGATATCATTGGAGTTCTACCGATTGCTAAAGGAGGAGCGAAATATGCAATAGTCACTATGGACTATTTTACGAAGTGGGTGGAAGCTGAGCCCTTGACCAAAATCACGGCAAGAAAGGTGATAAGTTTCGTGGTTAGAAATATTATATGCCGATTCGGGATCCCAAGGACCATTATAACTGACAACGGAACCCAGTTTGATGGTACTGAATTCAGAAATTTGTGCCAGAAGTATAAGATCGACAAGCGATACACTGCGGTTGCTTATCCGCAGTCGAACGGGCAGGTTGAGGCAATAAACAAAGTAATAAAATCCATCCTCAAGAAACGGTTAGAGCGCGCAAAGGAAAAATGGGTTGACGAATTGCCCCTAGCTTTATGGGCATATCGAACAACATTTAAGACGGCTACCGGTCATACCCCTTTCTCTCTCTCTTTTGGTTCAGAAGCAGTAATTCCAGTAGAGCTCGAAGTTCCTTCCCACAGGGTGACGTATTATGACTCGATGACGAATCGGGCACTCTTACTCGAGTCTCTTGATGAAATCGAAGAAAAAAGGGACGAAGCGGACTTGCGTGCTGCAAGACATCGACGTCAGATGGCACGCTATTACGACAAAAAAGTTTGCCTTAGGACTTTTGAACCAGGAGATTTGGTGCTAAAGAGAGTCTTTCCATCCCTTCCTCACCTCGGTCCAAAGTGGGAAGGACCCTTTGTCATCCAACGGAAACTTGAAAAAGGAACCTTCAAGTTAACGACCGTAGATGGCGAAGAAGTCCCTAGGGCATGGAATGCCCAACACATGATGCGATATTTGGATTAGAAATGTTGTACTCTTTGTTACTTTTCTTATGAACTCTGTAATAAGGCATGACTTGCCTTGGGAAAATCTGATGATATGAATAAAGGACTATAAAGTGGATGTAGGCTACGACTTAGCCGAACCACTATAAAAATATCGTGTGTTATTTACTTTTATGCATTATATATATACACTCATCGACTATTCTGTTGTGATTATGGAATATAAGATGATTCAAAACCTGAAAAGGTTGAAAACAGTTTAAACATAAGAAAAAGCACAACGACTATTTGTGCGACAAGACATAAAAAAAATGAGAAAACGACATTCTTAACTCTAACTCTCCAGAGAGAGAGAGAGAGAGAGTATAAAAGCGTCTCCGACTGAGCGCTGAGAAAGAGATCCTTCCCCGCTGAAAGACCGGGGGGTGAATAGATTGCTGAGCTCGAACTCTAACTCTCCAGAGAGAGAGAGAGTATAAAAGGACGGGAAGACGACGTCCTCTGAGGCGTGAAGGTGCACCCAGACAAGAGACCGCCTCAGTAAGAACTCTAACCTGAGTATAAGATAGGAGAGTATAAAAGAAATGCCAGAAAAAACGACAGGCATTGACGACACAGAAAATGCAATCCCGTGAGAAAATCGGGAGCATTCAGATTACTTGATTAAGCCTTAAATTACTTTTTGAGATTGACTGGGGGCATATATGTATACACATATTTCCTCCCTTCGTAACTTCATTTCATAGTAAGACATGCATTTTTACATAAGTGCAGAACTACTGACAAACAGACATTACAGAAAATGAATTATTTTTTATTTACGAATGAATGAATTTGTATAGGAAAATAGTTAAAAAAGAAGGTGCAAGAGCCACTCTTGTAGCAGCAATTGTTGGTTCACTAAATGCTAAAACGACACAAGACAACCCACTATTTAGACTTCGAGTGAGGCTTGGACTTTTTTGTGGCTTTCTCCGCATCCTTCGCCTCTTTCTCGGCTTCAGTCAAGATGCGCTTTGATTTTTTCTTTCCTGAAGATGCGGTGCTAGAACCGGTTGACTTCTTCCCGGAGGGCGGAGCGCTGGAATCAAGAGAAGATTGTTTAGCGAGTTCCTCTGTAATAGATTTAGTTGAGAGCTTAACAACTTACCTTGATCCCGCATCCACAACTGCGAGAGGCTTGAGGGCTTCAGGGTCTAGGTCTTCGGCTTTTAACTGCAAGCGTTTTATCTTGATCAGCTTTGATTACAGCCAAAGTAACATCATCTGCACTTTTCGACTCCCCGACTATTGCCACCTCTGGATCTTCCTCATGTCCTCCGTCACCGCCATCATCCTTTAAGGCTGCTATCATTTCTTCATCATGGGGAGTGTCATCCTTAGTCGTCTCACTTCCTTCTCCCAAATCTATAAGAGCAGCCTTGTCCTTCCCTCCTTTTGCCTTTTCCGTAGGCTCTTCCCCAGAGGCGGCTCCCTGAGTCACATCTGTCTTTCCGGATGGCTCAATACCTACAGAGTGAGAAGCAACAGTTATCAACTCAGGAGAAAATAATGGGTTTTTCATCGATTGCTCAATCATGTGGCGAAAGGTAGAAATAGCCTTGATGAACTGAGGAGAAAAGGTAGGGATACCTTCCGAAGACTTCTTGGCAGGAGTAACTGCTGTCTCTGATGCCGTTTCGGGAATAGGGGATAGCAGAGTTGTTCGAGGGATTCTCGGGTTTTCAGGATCATACCGCTCCACTTCAGGAGTTGCGGGGGCAGCAGAAGAGGAACCAGCCTCGGGAATGTTCTTCTGTTTAGTCCTCCGCCTCTCTTCTTCCATAGCATCAGCAATGAGGCGGCGCCCTTCAGCTAGGCGTTCTGGCTCATCATCCCTTAAGTATTTCTCCATCAGCTTGTCTTCATCGATGTAATCGACCTTGAGCTCCTCTTTTTCCCACTCGACGATCTGACTCCATACATGGACTAGAGTGGATGGATAATCCTCAATCCAAGAAATGTTCCGGCGACGGATGATATGTGCAAAGAATTCAATCATTAATTCGCCGAAACCCTGAATCTCTGCCTCCGCCTCTGACAATTGTTTGCGGGCCTCCTCCGCAGATTTGATAGCACACTCAACGTTGCCCTCCGCCAGGGCAGCTCTGTTCTCTGCCTCCAGTAGCTTTGAAGCCAAGTCAGCATTTTTCTTTTCTAGCTCAGCATTCTTCCTTGCCAACTCGGCATTTTTCCGTTCAAGATCAGTGTAAGCAAGGCGCCTCTTAGCAGCTTCTGACTTAGCATCATCAGCTTGCTTTTTTAACTCAGAACGCTCTTGAGTGTGAGATTCAAGCAAGTCATGATAACGTTTTTTCATATCTTCAAATTGTTGTTTGAAATTAGAAGCGTCCCTTTGAGCAACAGCAAGCTGGGCCTGTGTGTCCTCTAAATCTTTTCCTAGATTCTTTAAGGCCTTTGCATCTTCTTCCGTGGTTTTTTGCATTGAATCAGCATTCGTGATTAGAGTACGGATAATTCTGGAAAGGTTGCGTGAATATTTGAACATCTCGGAATACTGTTTTTCAACCGCGTCTATCTTTGCTTTGGCCTCGTCTGCCCACCTGGAGGAAATAGGTTCGAGGGCAGGTAAAAAAGTCAAAGTCTCGAAGTAATGTTCGGGAAATTGCTCCTCCAAATACGCCCGCTTGATTGTAGTTTCCGCATCTAGTGGTGGAGGAGCGGGGATCGTCAATTCAGTGTCCCTGTGTGTAGAGGATTCAATAGTTTCTTTATCTGTCCTAGGCCGTTTAGTAGCAGGGACCTTGCGTTTACTTCGAGACTCAGTATCTTTTGGAGGACTTCTCTCTCTGCTGCGCTTTTCATGGGAAGAGGTGGAGTCTTTCGATTGTGGCCTGTCCACTTCCCTACGACTTTGATAACCTTTATATTTCTCTTTCTCCGATCGAACGAGAGAACAAGAGCATGAGGTTCGAGAGCGATAGGGTTCATAAGGCCTTCTCTCCTCCCTACCGCGATCGTCGCGGCGATCATACTCGATATCCTGAGGTGGATTAGACATGCTGCGGCGAAGCTTCCTGATATCATAGTAAGATCGGGACATCGTGCCTACACAATACGACAAATGAAATTCAGAATCAATAGTTTCATAGAGAGGGAGGTGCAATGAATGCTAATGCTATTGTATAAAGTGTGTCCTAAGTGGTGTGTTTCCCCCCAACCAACCCGAGTCTGAAGCTAGACTAGTACGGGCAGGCTCTTTGGCCTTAGCAGGAGTGGTATCTTCAGAAGAGGTGAAGACTAAAGGATCCTTTCTAAAATCCTCTGAAGTGTATATAGTTTCAGGTAAGGGGAGATCCCCCAAACCCTGAAATAATAGGTCATCAGTACTAGGGACATCTCCCTCGGAAGCATTAAGTGGCGACTCTTTGGAGGATGTTGACTTTTCCGGAGAAGTAGCCTCTTCAGGGGCAGTATATCCTTCACGATGCTTTTCGGCCAAGTTAGCCAATTCGTCATCTTGAGTAGAAGATGGAGAAGGTGAAGTTTGAAGAGGCACTGCAGGAGCTCCAGAACCTTCTCCTGTCTCTGAGACTACATCCACTGGAGGAATATATACGTATGGAGCCGTCCCATGACCGATACTACGAAAAACGGATAACAGCCCATGAAAATGAAGATATTCGTCCTTAAGGACTTCATCAATAGTCAGGAATTTCTGGTTGCCATTAAGAAGCTGGTGCATCCGGTCAAAGAACATCTGATCTGATATTTGTTTTGGATTGTCGGCTGCAAACAAAAATAAAAACGAGTTAAGGCAATGACTTGAAGGTATAGAGCCAGGATGTAGATGATCAGTGCTTTACTTGATTTCGTCCATCTCCTGGCACACCCAGGCTGCCGCTTCACATAAAACCATTCTAATCTGGAATCTCCAGCTTTACTACTGAATGGCGTTGAAATTATCTTCCTCTTAGGGATAGACTCAAATAGCAGAAAGAAGGAGTTTTTCGAGTCCGATGCTTGAAGTTGTAGAAGAAATGAACGTCATCGAAAGTGAGCTCTATGCCTAAGATCTCACGGTATGCTATATATAAGGTGTGTAAGTACGCATAAGAATTGGGATGCAGCTGCATGGGGGCAATCCGCATTTGTCTTAGAAAATCAACGATGAAGGGAGAAAATGGAGGAATAACACCGACCATGAACATCAACCGAGTAATTGTCATATATCCTTCTGGAGGGTTGTGGGGACGGTCAGTTCTCGAAGGCACCAGGGTGTCCCTTTTCATTATCCCGTATTTTAAACAAATTCGGATAAGCCGGTCGTTGTCGATTGTTGATTCAATAGAATCTGGGGGTGATTCCAATATGACAGCCGATTCAAACTCATCAGGAGCCCGATCGTCACCTATCCCTCCTTCCTCTTCAAAACCTAGAGAAACTTCATTCTCTGAAGACACCTCGTCACTTTCACGATTTCCGACCTCGTAGTCCGAACCCTCATTATTCCATTCTGGATCCGACGGAGAAGATATGTCCTCGAGAAAAATTTTGTTGGAGGTTTCCGGGGCCTCTTTCTTCTCAGCTAGTCTGGAAGAGCGTCTGGGTCTCATGGTCATAAAACTATTGAAGAAGCAATAGCACAAATTAGAGCAAATTAGCCCGTATCCCCCCATGCATGTGTGCAAACTAAAGTGTAAACAATGTATGTGGAAAGTGCGAAGTAAATGTTTAAAAGTGCGACGAAAAAGTTTGGCAAAATATAAAGAGTTGAAGTAGTTCTGGATGTCCAGTTACGTTCGCAAGGCAGTATCCTAACTGTCCATTAGGTTGAAGATTATGCCAAAAGTTGATTGGGCCAGTTAAACAAGTTTTTATGTATTAAGATGGACTGCTCTTCGGATCGGTTCGGGCGCATTCATTGGGATCGGATCGGGGATGCGGCCTTGACTTGGGCTTAGATAAGCCTTGAAACTCAGAAATCTAAATCGGATCGGCTCGGAGGTAGAGTTCCCTAGCGGTTCGAATCGGATCACATAGTTATACTTCTCCTTCTTCATCTTACGGTCCGATCTCATCCGGTTAAGTAAGCTCTCTTTCCCCCTTCTTTAACTGCTTGCTCCGACCCGATCTGATCTCCTGGACTTCTTTTCTTTTTCCCTTTCTCTACTTGCCCCGACCCGATCCGACTTCCTGAACCTCTCTGCTTTTCCCTCTCATCCATCTTCTATACTCCAACCCGAACCGATCCCCTCAATCCTATTCTTCTTCTTCCCCTTCCTCAACCACAGTCAAATCTACATCCCTCTCCAAAGCTCCAGTTAACGACGAGCTCACGCTTCATTTAACCTCTCAGCGCCTCGAGACGGTGGTAGAACCACCCACGACGACGGCAGGGGAGGAGAGAGACACGATGTCGAAGCGAGAGAGAAGTCATGTTCAAATCATTAAAAATTAACCGCAAATTTCCATTGAAGTCTATTGTTACAGAATTAATCGATGGATTCAAACCTACTAGAATATGTAGCTCGAAAATTTGCACAAAAAAAAAAGTAAAAAGTTCTTATTTCTTTTTCCTGGAGTTCCGAAGCGAAAGCGGTAAACAATAAAAGGAAACGAGAGAAGTAGACTTGGTTTATATAGAGAAGTAGAGTGTCTATTCTTCTCCCCATTCGGATCGGACCGACAGCCCAGTAGCAAAGCCCCCGTTCGGATCGGATAGACAGTCCAGAAGCAAAGCTTGGCCCAATAGTCCAATGAAAGATAGAACGAAGAAGGGTCCTATTCGGATCGGAATCCGAACCGAACCGAATTCTTTAGCTCAGCAGCGAACTAAATTGAAGTTCGAAGAAGAAGATGGAAACGCAAGGAAAATTAAAAGAAAAATTATCTCGAAGAGTGCTGTGTAATGATAGTCAAAGCATGCTCCGTCTCCAACAGAAGCATCCTTTGAGGGGGAAAAATGTTAGCCCACTTTGTGAACTGGGCAACACAAAGTCAAGATGTGAAACATTGAAGAACTTGGGAAGCACTGAAGCGGGTCGGATCGGAGCAATGTAGCGGTTCGGATCGGATAAAGTTTGCTGTTCGGATCGGTGAACTATTGCTATTGGAATCAGAGAGGCACAGCTGTTCGGATCGGAGAGCAACCTACTTCCAGTTGGATCGGAGAGCTACCTGCTACGAAGACAGATCGGAACGGAGTGAAAGAGAACAAAGACTTAGCCTTGGGACAAAACCGGATCGGATCGGATACCCCGATCCGAACCCCTCCTGTACACTCTTCCGATCCGAACCCATCTTCCACGTCATTCTCCTGCATGATCACCTGGTTATTCGGAGCGGCTATGACCAGTTCCTACCCACAACGTCCACTGCTCTGATGCGCTGTCAATACAGAAATCCATCCGAACCCGAGGCTAATGGGATGGATGACACGTGGCTCCGATCCGGATCGGGTTCTGAGCGAATTTTCACCTATAAATACCCCATCTGGAGACAAAGAAAAGGATTTTTTGGCACTTTGAGAGTTCAACCACCTTCATAACCCGAATTCCAGCACTCTCGGAAAATCCAAATCTTCTTTCATTATTTGTTTTAGACAATTGAGTGAATGTAAGTGAGTTCTGAGAGAAATTAAGTGAATATTTCATTGTAATAGCAACTACATCATTGAAAATAGTGAAAGACAAGTGGACGTAGGCATTTCTTCGCCGAACCACTATAAATCCTATGTGTTCATTTTACTTTTGATCTTATTTCATTCTGCTTTTAGTCAATTTGGGTGTTAGAACCACTTTTTGGTCTAATAGGCTTGAAGAGGAGATATTATTTACACTCTTCCATGAGTGTTGAGAAAGATTAATGCCTTAAATGTAAGCCGATTTGGTTGACGAATGAAGCTTGTAAAGAAATTTGGAATAATTTGAGATGCACAAATCTGACTTATATAGGATTTCAAATTTAAAAAGAGATTGGTTTGGAAAAGGAATTAGATTTTGAATATCTTAGAAGATTAGATAAAATGAGAATTGGGAGATATCTCAAAATAAATTGAGATAGAATTTTGTCTGAGGAAATTGAGTATAGCTTCAAAGAATGTGGAAATAAAATAAAATACTGATTTAAAAGATAAGGAAATCATGTTGATCAAAGTCGATCTCTAACTGTAACAAATGAAATTGATTGTCCGAGTTAATTGAATATGATCGATGGGCTTAAATATCGATATTTAAATTAGTTATGGAAAAATTTCAGATAAATATGAAAATTTGAAGTGTACATTGTTATAACCCTAAAAATCTTTCCTTTTCGAGGATGAAAAGTTTTAAAGTGGGGTAGATTGTAACGTCCCGGAATTTCGACAATTGGAAAATATAATTAATTAAAGATTTATTATGAACAATCAATTTCATATAAATGTATGGATCAGAAATATAAAATCAAATATATTGGTTGTATGTGAATTGGATTTAACTCAAAATGGTTGTGACGATCAAATATTTATTTGAATCGAATTCGGTTGGGTATTTGATTTAGATTTGAAATTAAATCAAATCAAATAAAAATGTTTGATTTAAAAATAATAGTATACATTATTAGCATTAAAAAAAATTAGATATTTTATTGGTCGATATATACGGAGATTGGCTTGAAATTGTGTGTATCTGTATGTACAAAGAAATAAAAAAATTATTATTCAAATTTGGAATCGAACAGAATTATTTTGGGAACGAACGAAACTAAATGAGTGAACTATTAAATAATATTAAAATAAAAAATCATGGTACACAACTGGGATCGGATTACAATCAAATTAATTTTATTGGATCCGGTATGCAAAGACGTAGTGATACATATAATTTTCGTTGCATTTAGAGATCGTGTTTGCGGTACGAAGTAGAACATAAAGTAGCAATTCACGATAGAATATATTATTTAATTAAACAGATACTACCTTCTCCTATTAAAAAAATATAGCCGACCTACCCTTTGAAATTCACGCTACCCTATACCTACTGATTTATGTTGTTCGTATCTTCACAAATTTCCTTTTATAAAAATCAACGTCCCTCTCAAATTTCAATAGAAAATCGTTCTCCCTTTCCCAAATTTTAATGGCTGCAATTGAAGGCTCCTTTTCCTTAAATCAGAAATCCATTTTCCTCTTTCATTTGTGTCCACTTGATGAAATTAATTTTTCCCTAAATCTATTAATGGCCACCGCAATAGCCACTTTTCCTCTTAGAAATCAGAAATCCTAGTAACACGCCTGCAATCAAAGCTTCGACAACTTCTCAAATCTCCTCCTCCTTTTGTCGATCGAAATCAACCGCAAGCAAGCCGAAGCCGGAAACCTAGAAGGAATCATCACTGCAACTCACATCCAGTGAGTCGAAGTTGCACCTCGTCCCTCCAAGTCTTTAGGCCCGACAACGTTGTTTTCAGCTCATCAGCAGACCATGTAGCTGTCTTTCACTTTTTCAGTCACCACCTCGTCGATTTAAGGTGAGAATTCACTCACGATTTATCATCGATTAAAGTTTTTAACTTCATTTAAACAAAAATATCATAGTTGCTGGATTAGTTGATTTGTTGGGTTTTGTTGGCTATTGTGTTGTTATTGCACTTATGTGCTTGTTGTAGCCTATTATTTTTACCAAAACTGAACCCGCATGCTTCGTCGAGACCGTAAATGAATGTGCACTATTCTTAAATGGACTGTGTTACTGTGTTTATGAGCCGAACGTATAGATTGCCTTAAGTTTATGGGTTTCTATTGGAATTTAGTTAAAGAACTTTGATCTAGAAAGTAGTATTTCCTTTTTTGATAAATTAAAAAAAATGTTTAAAAACTTAAATATAAAAGCATCAGCATTTTTGTGTGTGTAAGCTGAACTTAATTTATACAAAATAGCAACTTTGTCACCTTGAGTTAACCTAGAACTTATGATAACTGAATTTGCCATTTGGAAAACTGGCCACATGTGAACACTTGAAAATATAAACATTTTAAATGGTGGCCGAGAACCTCTTGTTGATTTGCTGGAAACCTTGCATGCTAGATATGTATTCTTTTGCTGCGAGTACTGATTTCGAATCAAGGGGGTATGCATCTGCTGTTTGTGGTCTTGACAAACATCACGTGAGTATGTACAACTGTGCATATGTGTGTGACTGTGTAGATGTGCCTGCATATGTGTGTACACATGACTATGTATATGTGAATGCATTGTGTGTGTAGAATCTAGTCATTTATGCTATGCTGGAATTTCAGTATACGGATCTGGAGTAACATATTAGTATAATATTGAAGCGACTCGAACTTCCTCGGTCTCCGAAGAGAAGAAAAAGGACGAATTACTTTGAGGACAAGACGAATCAGAACGCAGACAGAAGAACATTTCATTGCTTATTACAACAATTCCATTAGAATACAAGAATATACAGAGTATTAACAAATAAAATACATTCGATAAATATCAGAGATTACAATATATTACATAGAAGCATAAAATAATACAAAATACAACTGAAGAAGATATACGGATACAAAGCTTTCCGGATATCGTTCCAGCTGTGAACCAGGTTCCTGTGAATATAAATCTGCAAAACCAAAACTACTAGCTGCCCGTGCGGAAAATAGGGGCACCAGAGTTTAGGCTAAAACAATAAACTCCAGGTCAGTCATGCGACTGGTGTGAGAACTAAAACAGTTATTAATCTTTATTTTAAAGTTAGGTAAATCAAGGGACCACGCCGTATAACACGGAACGGGTTTCCTCCCAAGAACACCAGTGCATAAAACAATAGCGCAATGCTAAATAAAGAAAAATGAAGCTATTATAAGACCAGGTCCCATCACATAATGTAACACAAACCAGAGGATAGGGTTTTTACCTTATAATAGCCAAAGAATGCTTGATACGCTAAATTTCATCTTTTATTACTATAAATGTATAGTGTATAAAACAACTTTGTAACACCCCGCCTCCGCTAGGGTCACTCGCAAAGGAATGCACTAGATTTAGAGGGGCATTATTGGTAAACATGCACAGAAATATCACAAGACAGAACATATAAAATAGCGGAAGTAAAATCAAACTTTCATAACATGAATAAATAAGGTCTAAAGCCTTTTACATCAGAGTACATCAAAACCTGTCTTGCAATAGTAAAGAAGCATAAAGACATTTTCATAAATTATTCCCCAAGTAAAAACAGTAAAGTAGCCATTAGCCAAGAAAAGTCCAAGCCATCCATGATGACCTTCAAGCAGAAGAAGTCCGAACTAAACAACAGTATTTCCTCCCTGTAACCTGGGGGGGTGGAAACGGAAGAAAAGAGGCGAAACAAAACGGGTCAGTCAAAAAGACTGAGTAAGCCCTATCTACTATTAGCATAAAAACTAGTAAAGTTAACTGACATGAGAAACTGAGATGAACATAAGCATGATAACAAGACAGATAAGCTAAATCAAAATAACAGGATGAATTACTGAACTCAGATAAACTAAGGTGTCATGATAAATTACGATGTCAAGATAAAACAAGGTATCAAATCGTCAGGTTTCTATCAAGTATAATATCCCCAAGATATCTGTCACGTATAACGCCCCGTGATATCTATCCTGTATTTTAGCTCTGCACCTACCGTACTAGTATCCCCACCGTGTCATGTGTTAACCAAGAATGACCCTCACTCAAAAGTCGTGTAATGGTCCATGTCAACCTAATATATCGCATATATAGGTTACTCAACTTGTATGTTTTATTCCATGTAAATGTTCAGTCCCTTGCCGTAGACCATACGGGCTTTCCCATGAGATTCTATATTACTTTAACATAGTTCCATGATCCTTAAGATCGGTTTGGACTGTTACCCTAAACCTAGCTAGGGTCTTCCAACATGAATTATTGTTTGTACAACTAGGACTTATGCTACCTAGGGCTGCTAGGGATTATGCTTACCTATTGCACGTTTTCGTATCTCGGTTTGGGTTCAACCACCTAGGGCCACAAGGGATTACGCTAACCGCCAACCGCGCCCTTTTTCCCACGCATTCATCGTGAATCGCTTTTCCATGACTGTATGCACATGTATCACATCGTGCCATCCGAGTCCTGTCACAGGGCAAATCAAGAAATACAGGACTCGGTCGGGAGCTTTCGATTTATCTGCCGATGCAGATGCTAAGGTCTGTTTTTCTTATACGTGGCTATGGTCCCACGAGACCACTCCCTCAACTAGTGAAAGACAAGACAGGATAAATCCTGTAGGAGAACACAACACTGGCCAACCCACATCCAAGCCTTACCGCAACCATAATTAGATAGCAATTATGGTCTTTTGGGTGTTCTCTGCCTTTCCGTACGTACACGCTTGACCAAAGATGGTAGGTAGCCTGACGAAATGCTATCTAGGGTACGACCGTGTATCGTCGACTATCCCCTATCCATCCCCGTCTTTAGGTCGCTCGTATAACAACCAAGGCATACTCTTGGTTCTTCTAACGCAGACCTTAACCTCTCATGAGCCTAGTATAATCACCTGGCAGCTCATAGAGGGATACCAAGAATATCCTCACGTTCCCCGAAGCCGCTGCTTCGTTACCCAGTTCGCTGGAGCCTTTATCTAAATCAGATACTTGCTCCTACTCGTATACTTAAACGATGACCTACCGTATCAGGTTACTCATCTATCTATGAACTGGTCTAAATTTCCTTGACTAAGAATCATTACTTAGTTATTCTTCAACTAAGGTTTACCACTTAGCATTGTTCCCGTTATCCTTGTTAGCTACGGTTATCCACCTAATCCTCAGAACTAGTGTTTACATAATGGATTAAGTGTCACTTAAGTTCATGACTTAACCCGTCTACAAATCCTGTCGAAATTGGCTAAGTATCCAAGTTCAAGGCTTAACCCTACAAACCATGCTCAAGTTGGTTAAGTATATTAAGCAATTCACGACTTAACCTCGTCCAATTATCATTCTAGATTGGTTAAGTATATATTAACTTGACCCTATCAATTTACTTAGTCAAATCGGTCAAGTGTATTCAAGCGATTCGTGACTTAGCCTTATCATGTTTTCACGTTATATTGGTTAAGTATTGGTTAACTTAACCACAATAAATTAACGAGTTAGATTGGATAAGTATAGGTCACTTAACCACATCAATTCATCATGTTTAGATTAGTTAAGTGTTTAACTTAACCCCATTAAACTACCAAGTGGGATTAATTAAGTCTAGGCTAACTTAACCCCATCCGATTTCCATGTTTAGACTAGTTGAGTCTAATCTTAACCCCATTCGTTAACCGTATTTTTCGGTTAAGCGTCATTAAGAAAACTTACTTAACCTTACCAAGTTATCGCGTTGGATTGATTAAGTGTTGGTTAACTTAACCCCATCCACTAGTTATATAAAAATGGTTAAGTGTCATTAGGCAAATCAAGTTACTTAACCTACCCAACCTTGTCATGTTTTGTTAAGTATCATTAGCCTAATCAAATTACTTAACCCATTTGTCCATGTCATATTTGGTTAAGAGTCATTAATCAAATTAACTTAACCCTATTATGTGGCATTAATTACTTAATGCACCTTTACCTCTCACATTAGACTTTGTTGTGGTTACTAGTTAAGCCGGTCGGTTCCGGGTAGCTTTACACCACAACTTGGTCTAACCTCGGGTTCAAGCACAACATGACCAACTTCTCACATTGGGTCCTATTGTTTGCAACTACTAGTTAGGCCGGTCGGTTCCGGGTAGTTTTACGTTGCAAACTCAACCCAACCTCGAGTTGGCCACACTTATATTATCTAAGTGTCATGTCCATCATGTTTCCCAAAACATGTTACAAGTTTTCAAGCATTTGTGTAGACCTAACTTAATAGGTAAATTCCCAAGATTATGATTTTATGCATACTTACATGTCAACTTCCATGTTATATTTCAAGTCATGTTTTCAAGTTGTATTTTCATGTCATTAGAAATTACCCATAACATAACCCAACGCTTTTAAACTCGCATATACGTTCGCGACAACGTAATGGATTAAAAGAAGAGACTTGGCAAAGGCATGACAAAAATGGATATTAAGCCACAAGTTAATCATGGTGGCAAATGAGGCACAAATGTGTTCATTAACTTGCATGTTACATTCTTAAGCCTCAAAACATGCATAAACCCAAACTTGGCACATAAGCGAATCATGGGGACAAAAGATATGGAATGATGACTAATAACTCGCATATATCATCATATAAGGGTTATGACTTCATATGCAAGTTGACATAAAGGTTATGAGGGTTCTCATGTTGCCTAATGCAACATTTCAACATAAAGGTTGTAGCTTTTAGCTCACAAGATCAAGATAATGACTTCATAAACTTGCATGACATGATAGCATGTATCATACTCAATGATCAACCCAAACTTGCAACATGAACATTTAACTTCATAGTTAATATCTAAGAGTAGGGAAAGGGCTTACATTGCTATGAAGGCACAAAAGATATGACAAAGCCCTTATGCAATCAAATAGACCCAAAATGCAAGCTCTAACATAAAAACCCTTGAGCCAAAATGATCAAAACCCTTGCTTTATGATGCAAAGATAGAAACTTGACTTGAATGCAAGCTAATGACACTCATACAAGCTTGAAAACACATGTATGCATGGAAAATCTCTCATAGAAACCATTTAGAAATTTTATGAAGAGAGTGGAGGCCATGAGAGGTAAAATTTTGCCATAGTTTAGTTGCATGAATGAATAATGAGGATTTAGGATAGGTTAGGGTCTTATTCAAAGATTAGGCAAGTGTTTTAGGCCATAGGATTAAACCTAGATTCAATCCAAGCCATCAAAGCATGTCTTGGGGAAGAAGTCAAGTGTAGGAATCATCTAGGGCCTTTAGATTAAAGATGAACCATGAGAACCATCCAAATGCAAAATCTGCATTTGAGCGAATCGGCCCACGGGTTGACAGCCAAACACCCTGGATTAACCCCTAGTCGACCCAGTGGGCTCGGGTCGACCTCAAAAATCGGCCGGTTCGGTTATTCCCCTCTCCCAATTCGCTGTTTTGAACATTTTTGCATATTTATTTATTTAATTTTCAATTATATATATATATATATATATCAATATATATATATTTCTCTGCGCAACCCATTTCACTTAATTAAGTATACTTTAATTTGGGAATTTTTCGTGAAACTTCGCGAGGCCATATCTTGGTCATACGGACTCCGATTTTTGAAAACTCGGACTCTATTTCGCGTATTTTTCCGAGACGAACGCAATGGCATAGCCCGTTTCCCTTGATTCAGATTTTACAGTTTAATTCTGCCTCCATTTATGTTATAACAGGTTATTGAAAATACGGGTTGTTACATTCTCCCCACCTTTTAGGATTTCGTCCCCGAAATCTCCAAGTTAGGAAGAACATATCCTACCATCCATCATCCATCTACTCAAAACAACATCCACAAGCAACCATTGTCCTTAGATAATTTCTAATGCTGTATGAATATATGCAAAACGTGTGTGTACATGTTCCTTAGCTAATGCTAATGATCAGGCCTGAATAATCTTTCTAATGCAAAATATGTATAGTGCCATGAATCCAAAATGTATGCAAATAGTCCTAGTCATATAGATACTATATGCGTGCACAATCATTCATTCATATGCAACAACCGCATGATAATACATTCGATTTCATCCATAAACAAGTATAAATACTCGTGCATATGCAATATGAAATGTGACCGAGTCGAGCTAGTATCTAATGTGTATTCGCGCATCCACGAGCAACCAATTGCAACCACTTGCAACCATATCAATCATAACATGTTTCAAATACATGTTTACATCCATAGGGTTCTACCTAGAATTCCCTGAAACAGGGTCGAGAAGATAAACAGGACAAACTCCTTACAGGGTTTGTAACGGAGAATAGGACCGAGAGGATGTCCACAAAAGATAGCCTACAAGTAAGCTCTACAGAAAATTGGGATCAAGGATATACTCCCAAAAAGAGATATCATGCGCGTATCTAGTCTTTGACCATCAAAGTCGTCTTTTAACTTCACGATTTTGTAGCTTCTTATTCCTGTTTCCATAACATGAGCTGGAACTCATTTCTTCGTGGCCTCTCGTTCCACTTGCACTTATCCTTTTCCTAGAATACTTGACGCAAACATGACTGCGTACTCATGATCTCATGCAAGCTTTCCAAAATTCACTAGTGAATCTTGGATCTCGTTTATATACTATAAGGCATTCCATGTAGAAGAACTTTCTCTTGAAAGTAAACAGATGTCAATCAGGTTATCATGCGCACTTACTAGGGTGATCTCTATAACCCATGCATAAATGAAGTAAACCATCCGTCTTATTGGCGAACACCACTCGATCGGGCTTCAAATTTCCAATAAAGGCATCAAGGGATTCTAAGTAACTAGTCATGATAGAACGTCAAAAAGGTTACCCGATACTTCGAGGGCATTACCAAGGCTAGTCAAAAGGTCTAACTACCCTCCTATCAAAACCGAGAGTGGCACCCCCTACTGGATAACCACTTCATCCCTAGAATCCATCCATAGCTTATAAACATAAGCATTATTTCCAAACTCAACACTTGGCATAGACATTCCCAAATCCAAACAAGTCATGTATAAATGGACTGATTCTCCAATAGGACTTTGAGACAAAAATGGGATTCTCTATTACGCTAGTACTTAAGGTGCAGAGACTCAACTATCGAAGCAGACTTAAATGATACGAACAACGAAGTCCTAACGGGATGATAGAGAAGAAAAGCTAAACCTTTAACAAGATCGTTACCCTCCTTCCGAGGTACTCTAGAAATGAGAGCATACTACTGCCCTCCCGATGATCTTGTCCTTGTCCCATAATACTTAACTATCCGCCCCGTTTTACCATGCCAAAGGTACTCTCTCGTCATGGGTTTCATTGTTCAACTTTCTCCCTCCTTTGAGGACTAAGCCATACCAACAAGTTGCTCATCCTTAAGCTCGTATCCTTTATCCTTCTTTCTCACGATCCTTTCTTATAACGCGGCCACTGGTCTCTCGAGAACCACCTCCATCGTATGGAAAGCACTTTCGTAGGTAGAAAAGACTAGTCGCAGTTAAAACTACTGTGACTACAGATGGAGGAAAGAAAGGAAAAGAGACTCAATTAAGGAAACAAGGATGGTGCTAATGGCCTTTGGGGAATAGCCTTTTTCTTTTAAAAGAAAATTTTCTTGAAAAATGCTTCTTTGTAAACGGTTTTTTTTTCAAATAGTTTTCAGAAGGTCTTTAAAAACTTTTGCCCAGTCCGGTAACCTTCTGCTCTGATACCACGTGTAACACCCCGCCTCCGCTAGGGTCACTCGCAAAGGAATGCACTAGCTTTAGAGGGGCATTATTGGTAAACATGCACAGAAATATCACAAGACAGAACATATAAAATAGCGGAAGTAAAATCAAACTTTCATAACATGAATAAATAAGGTCTAAAGCCTTTTACATCAGAGTACATCAAAACCTGTCTTGCAATAGTAAAGAAGCATAAAGACATTTTCATAAATTATTCCCCAAGTAAATACAGTAAAGTAGCCATTAGCCAAGAAAAGTCCAAGCCATCCATGATGACCTTCAAGCAGAAGAAGTCCGAACTAAACAACAGTATTTCCTCCCTGTAACCTAGGGGGGAAACGGAAGAAAAGAGGCGAAACAAAACGGGTCAGTCAAAAAGACTGAGTAAGCCCTATCTACTATTAGCATAAAAACTAGTAAAGTTAACTGACATGAGAAACTGAGATGAACATAAGCATGATAACAAGATAGATAAGCTAAATCAAAATAATAGGATGAACTACTGAACTCAGATAAACTAAGGTGTCATGATAAATTACGATGTCAAGATAAAACAAGGTATCACATCGTCAGGTTTCTATCAAGTATAATATCCCCAAGATATCTGTCACGTATAACGCCCCGTGATATCTATCCTGTATTTTAGCTCTGCACCTACCGTACTAGTATCCCCACCGTGTCATGTGTTAACCAAGAATGGCCCTCACTCAAAAGTCGTGTAATGGTCCATGTCAACCTAATATATCGCATATATAGGTTACTCAACTTGTATGTTTTATTCCATGTAAATGTTCAGTCCCTTGCCGTAGACCATACGGGCTTTCCCATAAGATTCTATATTACTTTAACATAGTTCCATGATCCTTAAGATCGGTTTGGACTGTTACCCTAAACCTAGCTAGGGTCTTCCAACATGAATTATTGTTTGTACAACTAGGACTTATGCTACCTAGGGCTGCTAGGGATTATGCTTACCTATTGCACGTTTTCGTATCTCGGTTTGGGTTCAACCACCTAGGGCCACTAGGGATTACGCTAACCGCCAACCGCGCCCTTTTTCCCACGCATTCATCGTGAATCGCTTTTCCATGACTGTATGCACATGTATCACATCGTGCCATCCGAGTCCTGTCACAGGGCAAATCAAGAAATACAGGACTCGGTCGGGAGCTTTCGATTTATCTACCGATGCAGATGCTAAGGTCTGTTTTTCTTATACGTGGCTATGGTCCCACGAGACCACTCCCTCAACTAGTGAAAGACAAGACAGGATAAATCCTGTATGAGAACACAACACTGGCCAACCCACATCCAAGCCTTACCGCAACCATAATTAGATAGCAATTATGGTCTTTTGGGTGTTCTCTGCCTTTCCGTACGTACACGCTTGACCAAAGATGGTAGGTAGCCTGACGAAATGCTATCTAGGGTACGACCGTGTATCGTCGACTATCCCCTATCCATCCCCGTCTTTAGGTCGCTCGTATAGCAGCCAAGGCATACTCTTGGTACTTCTAACGCAGACCTTAACCTCTCATGTGCCTAGTATAATCACCTGGCAGCTCATAGAGGGATACCAAGAATATCCTCACGTTCCCCAAAGCCGCTGCTTCGTTACCCAGTTCGCTGGAGCCTTTATCTAAATCAGATACTTGCTCCTACTCGTATACTTAAACGATGACCTACCGTATCAGGTTACTCATCCATCTATGAACTGGTCTAAATTTCCTTGACTAAGAATCATTACTTAGTTATTATTCAACTAAGGTTTACCACTTAGCATTGTTCCCGTTATCCTTGTTAACTACGGTTGTCCACCTAATCCTCAGAACTAGTGTTTACATAATGGATTAAGTGTCACTTAAGTTCATGACTTAACCCGTCTACAAATCCTGTCAAAATTGGCTAAGTATCCAAGTTCAAGGCTTAACCCTACAAACCATGCTCAAGTTGGTTAAGTATATTAAGCAATTCACGACTTAACCTCGTCCAATTATCATTCTATATTGGTTAAGTATATATTAACTTGACCCTATCAATTTACTTAGTCAAATCGTTCAAGTGTATTCAAGCGATTCGTGACTTAGCCTTATCATGTTTTCACGTTATATTGGTTAAGTATTGGTTAACTTAACCACAATAAATTAACGAGTTAGATTGGATAAGTATAGGTCACTTAACCACATCAATTCATCATGTTTAGATTAGTTAAGTGTTTAACTTAACCCCATTAAACTACCAAGTGGGATTAATTAAGTCTAGGCTAACTTAACCCCATCCGATTTCCATGTTTAGACTAGTTGAGTCTAATCTTAACCCCATTCGTTAACCGTATTTTTCGGTTAAGCGTCATTAAGAAAACTTACTTAACCTTACCAAGTTATCGCGTTGGATTGATTAAGTGTTGGTTAACTTAACCCCATCCACTAGTCATATAAAAATGGTTAAGTGTCATTAGGCAAATCAAGTTACTTAACCTACCCAACCTTGTCATGTTTTGTTAAGTATCATTAGCCTAATCAAATTACTTAACCCATTTGTCCATGTCATATTTGGTTAAGAGTCATTAATCAAATTAACTTAACCCTATCATGTGGCATTAATTACTTAATGCACCTTCACCTCTCACATTAGACTTTGTTGTGGTTACTAGTTAAGCCGGTCGGTTCCGGGTAGCTTTACACCACAACTTGGTCTAACCTCGGGTTCAAGCACAACATGACCAACTTCTCACATTGGGTCCTATTGTTTGCAACTACTAGTTAGGCCGGTCGGTTCCGGGTAGTTTTACGTTGCAAACTCAACCCAACCTCGAGTTGGCCACACTTATATTATCTAAGTGTCATGTCCATCATGTTTCCCACAACATGTTACAAGTTTTCAAGCATTTGGGTAGACCTAACTTAATAGGTAAATTCCCAAAGGGTAGACCTAACTTAATAGGTAAATTCCCAAGCTTATGTTTTTATGCATACTTACATGTCAACTTCCATGTTATATTTCAAGTCATGTTTTCAAGTTGTATTTTCATGTCATTAGAAATTACCCATAACATAACCCAACGCTTTTAAACTCGCATATACGTTCGCGACAACGTAATGGATTAAAAGAAGAGACTTGGCAAAGGCATGACAAAAATGGATATTAAGCCACAAGTTAATCATGGTGGCACATGAGGCACAAATGTGTTCATTAACTTGCATGTTACATTCTTAAGCCTCAAAACATGCACAAACCCAAACTTGGCACATAAGCGAATCATGGTGAAAAAAGATATGGAATGATGACTAGTAACTCGCATATATCATCATATAAGGGTTATGACTTCATATGCAAGTTGACATAAAGGTTATGAGGGTTCTCATGTTGCCTAATGCAACAATTCAACATAAAGGTTGTAGCTTTTAGCTCACAAGATCAAGATAATGACTTCATAAACTTGCATGACATGATAGCATGTATCATACTCAATGATCAAACCCAAACTTGCAACATGAACATTTAACTTCATAGTTAATATCTAAGAGTAGGGAAAGGGCTTACATTGCTATGAAGGCACAAAAGATATGACAAAGCCCTTATGCAATCAAATAGACCCAAAATGCAAGCTCTAACATAAAAACCCTTGAGCCAAAATGATCAAAACCCTTGCTTTATGATGCAAAGATAGAAACTTGACTTGAATGCAAGCTAATGACACTCATACAAGCTTGAAAACACTTGTATGCATGGAAAATCTCTCATAGAAACCATTTAGAAATTTTATGAAGAGAGTGGAGGCCATGAGAGGTAAAATTTTGCCATAGTTTAGTTGCATGAATGAATAATGAGGATTTAGGATAGGTTAGGGTCTTATTTATAGATTAGGCAAGTGTTTTAGGCCATAGGATTAAACCTAGATTCAATCCAAGCCATCAAAGCATGTCTTGGGGAAGAAGTCAAGTGTAGGAACCATCTAGGGCCTTTAGATTAAAGATGAACCATGAGAACCATCCAAATGCAAAATCTGCATTTGAGCGAATCGGCCCACGCGTTGACAGCCAAAAACCCTGGATTAACCCCTAGTCGACCCAGCGGGCTCAGGTCGACCTCAAAAATCGGCCGGTTCGGTTATTCCCCTCTCCCAATTCGCTGTTTTGAACATTTTTGCATATTTATTTATTTAATTTTCAATTATATATATATATATATATCAATATATATATATATATTTCTCTGCGCAACCCATTTCACTTAATTAAGTGTACTTTAATTTGGGATTTTTTCGTGAAACTTCGCGATGCCATATCTTGGTCATACGGACTCCGATTTTTGAAAACTCGGACTCTATTTCGCTTATTTTTCCGAGACGAACGCAATGGCATAGCCCGTTTCCCTTGATTCAGATTTTACAGTTTAATTCTGCCTCCATTTATGTTATAACAGGTTATTGAAAATACCGGTTGTTACAAACTTCAAATCATAAGTATCAATCATAGACGGCATAAGTGCCCCATACAACTATGTCGCCATATATAGGTTGTACAATCAAAACCGCAAAGTCACGTATTGGAAGTTGGATTTCCATCTGCGAACCGAGGCAAAAGATAGTCCTCTACCGAATTCGAGACTCTCTAGCCCGAGCCTCAGGCTACAGCCGCAACAGCACCTAGGAGCCACAGGGCCGGTCCACCAATGTGGATTAAAATGCCTGAACACTGCGTTTCCCCGCCCTTTGGGGCGTATATGAGCCAACGAATTACTCCATCGGTCCCGGATCGACCGATACAACCGAGGCGCCTTGCAACAGCAACAACCACACAGGTGAAAAGTATATAAATGTTAGCCAGTTTATGCACTGACACCACCACTAGCTAGAAAGAAATGCATGCCCTCCCTAGATCCTTCTCCCGTTTCTGGTTCATAACCGGGGTGTGAGGCTCGCGAATCAACGTTACACAAAGCTATGCCACACAGGTCGTGCTTTGATCATCACCACAAGACTTTGCTTTTCAATAGAAGCCTTGATCAATTTCCACTTAGGCATGCCACACAGGCAATTCACTCCATGCGTTTGATATCCATCAATATATAACCTCTGACCTCGTACGTCTCAGAGAAGGGCGTTAAGCAAGAGAATAAATTCTCCGCCGCCAAACAGATATATATTTAAAAGAAATCAATCACACAGACTAAAATCCAATGTCAGACACACAGTCCATTTACAAGTTCGTTCTGGGTCTGAACGAAACCGGAGGCATCTTGTACCTCGCATATCCATCGATCTCCAAGTATGTCTGGACGATCACCAACTGATTCCCTCCTCTTGGGTGTACAGCCCAATCAAGATCATCAGTAATTATCCAAACGACGTGAAGACCTCCGGTCTTCAACCACCATCTTCATCTTCGACACAACGTCGAATCAGTTATTCAGAGTGGCATAAACCCGGTCTTTCTGAATAACTCGCGTATATAATAAAAAAGTGTTACACAAACACAACATACGCCTCATTCCAATTCATCAGTCACTAACCGTAAATCAACAAGAGAGTAATTCCCCAAATATTAACCTCGAAGGCCGAAACCAACATCAGATCAATACACGGGAAATCGTTCTGCTTAGCTAACCTACATTTAGTTTCTAAATTTCACATTCTTAGGGAAAGGTTCTCATTAATTTTATCAAAGATAAATTCTTTTAAATTTATTCTTTAATCTTCTTCTGAATATCAATTCAAACTAGTAGGGATTAGCGAACCACACCGAAGTGATCATTTATTTTATTTCCCAATCTCAACCTATTCATCTCATGAAGTAAAACTGGTCATACTTCATATCTAACACCACGGTGTTATCGGTAAATTCAATTACCATTTCACGTTCAAATCTAATTAAAGATTTAACTATCGCTTGGAGCAAAACTGGTGATACTCCATTCTCGATCATTTCAATCTAATTAAAGATTCATTAAAAGTCCACTTGGTTTTAATCTTTAACTGGGTTAAAGAACCAATGTCATTTAAAACACGGTTCACGATAAACCCAAAATCACATTCTATTCTATCAGTCCCTAACCATAAATTAGTAAGAGAACAGTTCCCTAAATATTAACCCCGAAGACCGAAACCAACATCAGATAAATATCCAAGAAACCATTCAACTTAACTGATTCCCAGTTAGTTCGTAATTTTCTTAACTCCATTTGGGTCTAAGAACAGTATTATTGAAGATACCGTTCACGACAACCCAAAATCACATTCCATTAATTATCGGGTTAAAGAACAAGAGTTATTTAAAACACCGTTCACAATAAACCCAAAAATCAATTCAAATTCAATTCCAATTAAATACCGTTTAATTGGTACACTTCATTAAATCTAAATAAAAAGATTTAATCTTTTTCTCAACTGGGTTTAAGAACAGTGTTGATGAAGACACCATTCACGACAAACCCAAATCACATTTGATATTAAATACAAGGCTCTGAATAGAAAATATATCGGCTTATATTCAATATCAAATTCTACGACCAAAAAATATCGTATTGGAAATAACGATATAAATATATCTTTCAAATTTCCTTAACAATATCTGTATAATCATGAAACCCAACATCGAAATATTCCGAAGACAATTTCGGTTCGAATCCATTCCAATTCACGTATTGGAAATTCTGATTATTTTTAAAACCATTTCAAATCCAATTTATTTATTTATTTTAAAACAAAATTATTACTCTAGTTCAAAACTAGTTCATTTCGATAAAAATCTATTTTTATCTTTTCAAATATGGAGTTTTTCATCCCAATTCTTCACAAATCATTTCTTATGATTTTACATAAATTATTACTATTTTTAATAATTTTATCAAGGCCCGTACAGCCGATTTCTATCAACGGCCATTGAACTGCACTTACAACGACCTTTTCCAAATTTGATTTGGACATAATTCCAAATCCAACCGTTAGATTTCAAATTTCTAATATTCGTTAGAAAGCTCTTTTCGATACGAACCCAACGGTTCCGGTTTTAGGAAAATCCGATGGTCGGATCTCCCGCAATGTCCATTCGAAGTCAATGGTCGAAATTCACGAACTGCCGCGGCGCGGCGCGTTCTATTCAAGTCATTATATATATATAATATATATTATATATATTTCGTCGATTTCCTTTTAAAACGTATTTTATAAATCGTTTTAAATTCATTTTAAAAACGATTTCACTTCTTATTCGATTTCAAATCAAGATTGAGTTTTCCTTTATAAATTCCTTTCTACTTGATTTCAATTCAATTTCAATTCGATTTCAATTAGATTCAATTCAATTTCAATTCGATTTGAATTCTATTCAATTCGATTTGAATTCGATTTCTATTCAATTTAATTCAAATTCATTTTCTATTCAATTCAATTCGAATTCATTTTCTATTCAATTCGAATTCATTTTCAATTCAATTCAATTCGAATTCATTTCAAATTGATTTCCATTCAATTTCAATTCGATTCGAATTCATTTTATTTTCAATTCAATTCAATTCGAATTCATTTTCTATTCAATTCTAATTCATTTTCTATTCAATTCAATTCGAATTCATTTCAAATTGATTTCCATTAAATTTCAATTCGATTCGAATTCATTTTATTTTCAATTCGAATTTTAATTCATTTCAATTCAATTTAATTCGAATTTCATTTCAAAATATTCGATTTTGAAATCACTTTTCAATATTCATTATAAAAACGAATATAATCGATATAAATATCGTTCGCGTCAAAATGGCGTCAATCTAATCAACACGGCTTTTATTCAACACATGAATGTTTTCAATTCAACACATGAATTTATTTTCTATTCAACACATGAATTTATTTTATTTCAACACATGAAATTATTTTCTAAATCGGAACGAGGCCCAATCAATTACCATATAATGTTAATTATATGGATTTTCTACAACACACGTATATAACAGCACGATAAATCATCAACCATCATCCCAAGTGCGTTCTACACTGTATAAGCATCAAATATAAATATTCCACGTTTATAACTGTCTGTCAATCAATCGATCGACATACAGCTAATTATTGGGATTAGTGTATGTCATATATCATCCCAATACCCGTGTGGGATTTCAAACAATCAAACACAGATTTTATTTGTGCAGTTGGGCGATGTGTTAAATTTATCGTCCCAATCAATATCGGTCCAATGTGTGTATATAAACAAATCGTTCAATTTGTTTATATTTATTTATTCGCATTCATGTTAAAAATTATATATTCAACTATAAAATATTTTTAACTATATAAATATTTCATTTCATTTCACATTACATCACACAATTAACTACACATCCAAATCAAACAAACAAGCATACAAGCCGTCCATGGTCTATGGACGACGGGTGTCGGATGCTACTAAACACCGTCTGCATCCTAGTATATATTTCAAACTAGAAATTAGAAAACAAAAGTGAGGAGTTCTCACCAACAAGCTAATCCAAATGCCACGACTCTTCTTATGTAGAAATCTTCGCCGTTCTCGCCTTTCGTCCATTCCACTGTCCGTAGCCACTACATATATAAAAATCACATTTTTATACTGTTGTCTTTAAAATAAAAATCACTTTTTTATTTGTTCACTTTCTATTTAAAAATCATATTTTTTCTTAACCATTCTAATGATCAGAATCGTATTTTTACTTTGCTATATATATGACAAAAATTCTATTTTTAAAACGGTGTTCATATGATAAAGATTATATTTTTATCACGCTATTCTCTATATAAAAATTATATTTTTATATATCTACCTCTAATATAAAGATCGAATTTTTATATCATCGCTATAAAAATCCCATTTTTATTTCAACATATATATAATAAAAATCAGGTTTTTACTTCGCTACTTATGTAAAGATCAATTTTTTACTATCTATATAATATAAAAATCGTATTTTTATTCTTTCTATACTATAAAAATCATATTTTTATTCTTCCTATGATATAAAAATTATATTTTTAACCTTTCTATAATATAAAAATTCGACCTTTGTAAGATAAAAATCGCTACTATCATATAAATGAAAGTCATATTTTTATACACGTTTATATAATAAAAATAGAATTTTTAACTATATCTACAAATTAAAATAAAAATAAAAGCTCACATTGCTTTTTGATCGAAGGAGGGGGCGCTCGTGGGTGTTGTGGGCTTCAGGGGGTTATTTGCAAATTCAGAAATTAATAAAAATTGGATTTTTATTGGCCAGAGGGCTCGGGGTCGGAGTTGGGTGGTCTGTGGGGTAGCGCTGGGGTCGTGGGTGGTCGGGGTGAGGCTTTGTGGCCAGTGGCAGGTGGTGGTTGGCGGAGGAACGGCGGCTCCCTCGATTTGGGCGTGGCGGGGTTCCTGAGCTCGAGATGGAGGAGGAAGAAGGGGAAAGGGGCTCGCAGGTGCAAAGGGAGGCGGTGGGTCGCCTGGAGGGCGGCGCGGAGGTGGATCGCCCCCCCCCCCCTCGAGCGATTGTCTTTTTTTTTCATTCGTTGACCGGTATGAGGGAAAATGGGTAAGAGAGAATGGTTAAATAATATATTTAATTATTTTATTAACCAAAAACTTACTTTTCAATTCAGACCCCAAATCGGACTCATCGACTGTCGTCCCTAGATAATTACCCCCATTCCGAACACAATGGGATATGTATCGCAAGCTGATTCGATCGTTTCGATCAGTTTTCGTCAAAATGAAAATATAACTCTATATATTGAATTTGAACGCACATTTCAATTTACCGGGGCCACGTATGGACTCTAAAAATTCCCAAAAAATGCTTTCTAGCTTCGTATGGACGATACGGCCCTAGCAAAACTAGTTTCGTCAAATTCTGAGACCGTTTGAAAAATGGCCATTTTCCAGTCGATTAAAATCAACTAAAACTGGTCAAACGCGTTTTCCTTTGCCATGCTCACATATTGATTCGAAAAATTACGAAATTTGAATCCTAACAATAATTTTACATCCCGGATCTAACAAAAGTGGTTTCGTCGAAAACGGAGGTCGTTTGCAAAATTTCCATTTATAAGGGCCAGAATTCCATAGCGACTATTCTGAATTTTCAATTGGACATATCTTTTGATCCCCGCTATGAAATTTCGATTTTTCAGATTCGTTGTAAAGATATTATCAATTAGATTCCAATATTTTTGGTTTTGCTAAAATCCGGTTTATTTTGCTCCCGGTACATTCATTTGAAATTTGAAATCGAATTATCGAACTAGCGCGCCATTTTCAATTCCTTTTATAATTATAAATAATTATTTATATTCTAACGACGATCTATATAAATATATACGTTAGAATTCTATTCAAACTAAATTTCTCGTCGTTATTATTTAAAATAATTCATTTTAAATAATCAAAATTCACTAAAATTGCCAAAATAAAAATTTTAAATTGGCTCGGATTTCCGGGTTATTACAATCTCCCCCACTTAAAACTTTTCGTCCCCGAAAAGGAACGAAGCCGAAAGTTGTTTAACTAATCAACTCAACTTTCATTATTTTTATTATGGCTGAAGTTCTTCAACTTTTTAGTTTCTAAGAACTTTTCAAATTTTTCAAAAATTTGGCTAACACCCTAAATTTTCGAAATTTTTTGCCATAACCTCCCCTGCACCGGGGACTTTGGGATATTTCATATAGCCTCCCATGGCCTTCTTCAATCCAAAAGAAAAAGCCAAGCGGCTAGCCAATCGGCTCACAAAATCATCATCACCCAAACAAAACAGTAAATTGTGGTAAACATGTACCTATTTGTTGGGAAAACAATTTTATTCTTCTGCTCTAGCCTCTTTGCAATGACCTGTTCAATGTAAGTACATGTATATGCATGCAAATGCGATAAATTTTCAATACAACTCACTATTTGTTTCAATTTGGTTATAGGTTCAACATTTAATTAATCAAACAATAATCAAACAACACAACCAGCAATCAATTAGTTGATTAGCTTTTCAAATTCATAACTTTGATATATAGTCCAAAAATCAGATTTTTGATGTCAAATCACAACAATAGGCCCTATCTAATTTTGTTTCTCACACCAGTCAATTGGAATCATATAGATATCCCACCTTCGACACTCGAATATAAATGCTGATGATGATGCACCATCATCAGGATTATCCCCGGGTGACTAGAGTGTGATTCTATATCTATCCAGTATATTAAAACTTCGAATATACGTATGCAAGGCGTATATGAAAAATCTCTATATACTAAATTGTCCAAAATAATTTAAAATAAATATTCAAATACGTATAATACGATTTAAATTTCAAAACCAAATTTGTTTTTTTCTTTTTATATTTCAAAAATATACTCTTCACACTCGTTCTAGGATACTACTGATCCCATCTCTGACGAGTCATTCTCATTGGATATTACTAATCCAATATCTGATGAGTTCTTTCTTATGGTTCTAATATGTCTTGTTCTTTGAGCTTTGTAAACCAAAGCTCTGATACCAAATGAAGCGACCCGAACTTCCCTGGTCTCCGAAGAGAAGAGAAAGGATGAATTATTATGAGGACAAGATGAATCAGAATGCAGACAGAAGAACATTTCATTGCTTATTACAACAATACCATTAGAATACAAGAATATACAGAGTATTAACAAATAAAATACATTCGATAAATATCAGAGATTACAATATATTACATAGCAGTAGAAAATAATACAAAATACAACTGAAGAAGATATACGGATACAAAGCTTTCCGGATATCGTTCCAGCCGTGAACCAGGTTCCAGTGAATATAAATCTGCAAAACCAAAACTACTAGCTGCTCGTGCGGAAAATAGGGGCACCCAGAGTTTAGGTTAAAACAATAAACTCCAGGTCAGTCATGCGACGGGTGTGAGAACTAAAACAGTTATTAATCTTTATTTTAAAGTTAGGTAAATCAAGGGACCACGCCGTATAACACGGAACGGGTTTCCTCCCAAGAACACCAGTGCATAAAACAACAACGCAATGCTAAATAAAGAAAAATGAAGCTATTATAAGACCCAGGTCCCATCACACAATGTATCACAAACCAGAGGATAGGGTTTTTACCTTATAATAGCCAAAGAATGCTTAATACGCTAAATTTCATCTTTTATTACTATAAATGTATAGTGTATAAAACAACTTCAAATCATAAGTATCAATCATAGACGGCATAAGTGCCCTATACCACTATGTCGCCATATATAGGTTGTACAATCAAAACCGCAAAGTCACGTATTGGAAGTTGGATTTCCATCTGCGAACCGAGGCAAAAGATAGTCCTCTACCGAATTCGAGACTCTCTAGCCCGAGCCTCAGGCTACAGCCGCAACTGCACCTAGGAGCCACAGGGCCGGTCCACCGATGTGGATTAAAATGCCTGAACACCGCGTTTCCCCGCCCTTTGGGGCGTAAATGAGCCAACGAATGACTCCATCGGTCCCGGATCGACCAATATAACCGAGGAGCCTTGCAACAACAACAACCACACAGGTGAAAAGTATATAAATGTCAGCCAGTTTAAGCACCGACACCACCACTAGCTAGAAAGAAACGCATGCCCTCCCTGGATCCTTCTCCCATTTCTGGTTCACAACCGGGGTGTGAGGCTCGCGAATCAACGTTACACAAAGCTATGCCACACAGGTCGTGCTTTGATCATCACCACAAGACTTTGCTTTTCAACAGAAGCCTTGATCAATTTCCACTTAGGCATCCCATACAGGCAATTCACTCCATGCGTTTGATATCCGTCAATATATAATCTCTGAGCTCGTACGTCTCAGAGAAGGGTGTAAAGCAAGAGAATAAATTCCCCGCCGCCAAACAGATATATATTTAATAGAAATCAATCACACAGACTAAAATCCAATGTCAGATACACAGTCCATTTACAAGTTCGTTTTGGGTCTGAACGAAACCGGAGGCACCTTGTACCTCGCATATCCATCGATCTCTAAGTACGTCTGGACGACCACCAACTGATTCCCTCCTCTTGGGTGTACATCCCAATCAAGATCATCAATAATTATCCAAACGACGTGAAGACCTCCGGTCTTCAACCACCGTCTTCATCTTCGACACCACGTCGAATCTGTTATTCAGAATGGGATAAACCTGGTCTTTCTGAATAACTCGCGTATATAATAAACAAGTGTTACACAAACACAACATATGCCTCATTCCAATTCATCAGTCACTAACCGTAAATCAACAAGAGAGTAATTCCCCAAATATTAACCCCGAAGGCCGAAACCAATATCAGATCAATACCCAGGAAACCGTTCTGCTTAGCTAACCTACAGTTAGTTTCAAAATTTCACATTCTTAGGGAAAGGTTCCCATTAATTTTATCAAAGATAAATTCTTTTAAATTTATTCTTTAATCTTCTTTTGAATATCAACTCAAACTAGTCGGGATTAGCGAACCACACTGAAGTGATCATTTATTTTATTTCCCAATCCCAACCTATTCATCCCATGAAGTAAAACTAGTCATACTTCATATCTAACACCACGATGTTATCGGTAAATTCAATTACCATTTCACGTTCAAATCTAATTAAAGATTTAACTATCGCTTGGAGCAAAACTGGTGATACTCCATTCTCGATCATTTCAATCTAATTAAAGATTCATTAAAACTCCACTTAGTTTTAATCTTTAACTGGGTTAAAGAACCAATGTCGTTTAAAACACGGTTCACGATAAACCCAAAATCACATTCTATTCTATCAGTCCCTAACCGTAAATTAGTAAGAGAACAGTTCCCTAAATATTAACCCCGAAGGCCGAAACCAACATCAGATCAATATCCAAGAAACCATTCAACTTAACTGATTCCCAGTTAGTTCCAAATTTTCTTAACTCCATTTGGGTCTAAGAACAGTATTATGGAAGATACAGTTCACGACAACCCAAAATCACATTCCATTAATTATCGGGTTAAAGAACTAGTGTTATTTAAAACACCGTTCATAATAAACCCAAAAATCAATTCAAATTCAATTCCAACTAAATACCATTTAATTGGTACACTTCATTAAATCTAAATAAAAGGATTTAATCTTTTTCTCAACTGGGTTTAAGAACAGTGTTAATGAAGACACCATTCACGACAAACCCAAATCACATTTGACATTAAATACAAGGCTCTGATTAGAAAATATATCGGCTTATATTCAATATCAAATTCTACGACCAACAAATATCGTATTGGAAATAACGATATAAATATATCTTTCAAATTTCCATAACAATATCTGTATAATCACGAAACCCAACATCAAAATATTCCGAAGACAATTTCAATTCGAATCCATTCCAATTCACGTATTGGAAATTCTGATTATTTTTAAAACCATTTCAAATCCAATTTATTTATTTATTTTAAAAAAAATAAAAATAAATTATTACTCTTGTTCAAAACTAGTTCATATCGATAAAAATCTATTTTTATCTTTTCAAATATGGAGTTTTTCATCCCAATTCTTCACAAATCATTTCTTATGATTTTACACAAATTATTACTATTTTTAGTAATTTTATCAAGGCTCGTACAGCCGATTTCCATCAACGGCCAACGAACTACACTTACAGCGACCTTTTCCAAATTTGATTTGGACATAATTCCAAATCCAACCATTAGATTTCAAATTTCTAATATTCGTTAGAAACCTCTTTTCGATACGAACCCAACGGTTCCGGTTTTAGGAGAATCCGATAGTCGGATCTCCCGCAATGTCCATTCGAAGTCAATGGTCGAAATTCACGAACTGCCGTGGCCCAGCGCGTTCTATTCAGGCCATTATATATATAATATATATTATATATATTTCATCGATTTTCTTTTAAAACGTATTTTATAAATCATTTTAAATTCATTTTAAAAACGATTTCACTTCTTATTCGATTTCAAATCAAAATTGAATTTTCCTTTATAAATTCCTTTCTATTTGATTTCAATTCAATTTCAATTCGATTTCAATTCGATTCAGTTCAATTTCAATTCGATTTGAATTCAATTCAATTTCAATTCGATTTGAATTTGTTTTCTATTCAATTTAATTCGAATTCATTTTCTATTCAATTCAATTCAATTCGAATTCATTTTCTATTCAATTCGAATTCATTTTCAATTCAATTCAATTCAATTCAATTCGAATTCATTTCAGATTGATTTCCATTCAATTTCAATTCGATTCGAATTCATTTTATTCTCAATTCAATTCAATTCGAATTCATTTTCTATTAAATTCGAATTCATTTTCTATTCAATTCAATTCAGTTCGAATTCATTTCAAATTGATTTCTACTCAATTTCAATTCGATTCGAATTCATTTTATTTTCAATTCAATTCGAATTTTAATTCGTTTCAATTCAATTTAATTCGAATTTCATTTCAAAATATTCGATTTTGGAATCACTTTTCAATATTCATTATAAAAACAAATATAATCGATATAAATATCGTTCGCGTCAAAATGGAGTCAATCTAATCAACACGGCTTTTATTCAACACATGAATGTTTTCAATTCAACACATGAATTTATTTTCTATTCAACACATGAATTTATTTTATTTCAACACATGAAATTATTTTCTAAATCGGAACGAAGCCCAATCAATTACCATATAATGTTAATTATATGGATTTTCTACAAAACACGTATATAACAGCACGATAAATCATCAACCGTCATCCAAAGTGCGTTCTACACTGTATAAGCATCAAATATAAATATTTAATGTTCATAACAGTCTGTCAATCAATCGATCGACATACAGCTAATTATTGGGATTAGTGTATGTCATATATCATCCCAATACCCGTGTGGGGTTTCAAACAATCAAACACAGATTTTATTTGGGCAGTTGGGCGATGTGTTAAATTTATCGTCCCAATCAATATCGGTAATGTGTGTATATAAACAAATCGTCCAATTTGTTTATATTTATTTATTCACATTCATGTTAAAAATTATATTTTCAACTATAAAATATTTTTAACTATATAAATATTTTATTTCATTTCACATCACATCACACAATCAACGACACATCAAAATAAAACAAACAAGCATACAAGCTGTCCATGGTCTGTGAACGACGGGTGTCGGGTGCTACTAAACACCGTCTGCATCCTAGTATATATTTCAAACTAGAAATTAAAAAATAAAAGTGAGGAGTTCTCACCGACAAGCTAATCCAAACACCATGACTCTTCTTATGTAGAAATCTTCGTCGTTCTCGCCTTTCGTCCATTCCACTGGCCGTAGTCACTACATATATAAAAATCACATTTTTATACTGTTGTCTTTAAAATAAAAATCACTTTTTTATTTGTTCACTTTCTATTTAAAAATCATATTTTTCCTCAACCATTCTAATGATCAGAATCGTATTTTTACTTTGCTATATATATGATAAAAATTCTATTTCTAAAACGGTGTTCATATGATAAAGATTATATTTTTATCATGCTATTCTCTATATAAAAATTATATTTTTATATATCTACCTCTAATATAAAGATCGGATTTTTATATCATCGCTATAAAAATCCCATTTTTATTTCAATATATATATATATATATATATAATAAAAATTTGATTTTTACTTCGCTACTTATGTAAAGATAAAATTTTTACTATCTTTATAATATAAAAATCGTATTTTTATTCTTTCTATACTATAAAAATCATATTTTTATTCTTCCTATGATAAAAATTATATTTTAACCTTTCTATAATATAAAAATTCGACCTTTGTAAGATAAAAATCGCTACTATCATATAAATGAAAGTCATATTTTTATACACGTTTATATAATAAAAGATCAAATTTTTAACTATATCTACAAATAAAATAAAAATAAAAATAAAAGCTCACATTGCTTTTCGATCGAAGGAGGGGGTGCTCGCGGGTGTTGTGGGCTTCAGGGGGTTATTTGCAAATTCAGAAATTATTAAAAATTGGATTTTTATTGGCCGGAAGGCTCGGGGTCGGAGCTGCATGGTCTGTGGGGCGGCGCTGGGGTCGTGGGTGGTCGGGGTGAGGCTTTGTGGCCAGCGGCAGGTTGTGGTTGGCGGAGGAATGGCGGCTCCGTCGATTTGGGCGTGGCGGGGTTCCTGAGCTCGAGATGGAGGAGGAAGAAGGAGGAAGGGGCTCGCAGGTGCAAAGGGGAGGCGGTGGGTCACTTGGAGGGCGGCGCGGCGGTGGATCGCCCCCTTCCTCGAGCGATTGTCTTTTTTTTTTCATTCGTTGACCGGTATGAGGGAAAAGGGGGAAGAGAGAATGGTTAAATAATATATTTAATTATTTTATTAACCAAAAAGTTACTTTTCAATTCGGACCCCAAATCGAACTCATCGACTGTCGTCCCTAGCTAATAACCCCCATTCCGAACACAATGGGATATGTATCGCAAGCTGATTCGATCGTTTCGACCAGTTTTCATCAAAATCAAAATATAACTCTATATATTGAATTTGAATGCACATTTCAATTTACCGGGGCCACGTATGGACTCTAAAAATTCCCGAAAAATGCTTTCTAGCTTCGTATTGACGATAGAGACCTAACAAAACTAGTTTCGTCAAATTCTGAGACAGTTTGAAAAATGGCCATTTTCCAGTCGATTAAAATCAACTGAAACTGGTCAAACGCGTTTTCCTTTGCCACACTCACATATTGATTCGAAAAATTACGAAATTTGAAACCTAGCAAAAATTTTACATCCCGGATCCAACAAAAGTGGTTTCGTCGAAAACCGAGGTCGTTTGCAAAATTTCCATTTTTAAGGGCTAAAATTCCATAGCGACTATTCTGAATTTTCAATTGGACATATCTTTTGATCCCCGCTATGAAATTTTGATTTTTTGGATTCGTTGGAAAGATATTCTCAATTACATTCAAATATTTTTGGTTTCGCTAAAATACGGTTTATTTTGCACCCGGTACATTCATTTGAAATTTGATTCGAATTATCGAACTACCGCGCCATTTTCAATTCCTTTTATAATTATAAATAATTATTTATATTCTAACGACGGTCTATATAAATATATACATTCGAATTCTATTCAAACTAAATTTCTCGTCGTTATTATTTAAAATAATTCATTTTAAATAATCAAAATTCACTAAAATTGCCAAAATAAAAAATTTAAATTGGCTCAGATTTCCGGGTTATTACAAATATTTTGGGAAATCATATTAGTTGAACATACTTTTCCCTAGTAGTGTAAAAAAATCTTAATTCAGTGCATAAGATATGATTGATCCTTGTGTTTTGCGTCTTAAGTATATATGGGATATCATTTAGGTATCAAGAAACTAAGCACATGTTATTTATTTTAAACAACTCCGAGGCCTTTAGGAATTTCTTAGTAGATTCTGTCAGGTTTGAATATTATAAATAGACCTTACCGGTTAGAATTTTAGGACTCATCTTCCTTGTACATGTATTTTAGTTTGGAACAACTTCACCTATGGATCTCTTGTTGCCAGTTGCCATAATCACATACTGCTATGCTTGGGGCATACCTAGTTGCCATAATTATTGTTATTTTAGGTTGGCATCCCTGATTGCATATTACACCATTGTAAACTTAGATGTTGCTGGCATCCCTAAGTATATTTGATATTCACTGTACTTTGGCACCTTATTGGAAATACTTCACTTAATATTACTGCACCTACCTTTAGCTAATTCATATATGACTATACCATTAAAACAAGTTGATATTTTACATTTCTATACCGACCAGGATTGCTTGGAAATTTTGTATTCATATTTGAAATATAGTAATTGCTTATAAGAAGGTGTATCTATTATCTGATACATCCTATTACTTGCTTGCTCGTAAATTATAAATGGCAAACATGATAGTTATATGTTGATTGGTACAATCATAACCTGGAAACATATCTACCTTTGTTTGAAACTAAACACATATTTCTCTGCCTTAAGGATTGGTATAATGCTATGCTACATTTTAATGGACATGAACTTGAGGACCCTTTGTAAATTGTTGCTGTCTTGTTTGTATTGTGTTGCCCTAGTTGGCTGAATGTTTTCCGCATGCCCTATGAACTTTAGTGTACTTGAATTCGCTGTTTTTTGGAACGTTGTGCCGATACACATGTGTACACATGTGCACGTGTGTATATGCAAGCTCTTGGAAATTCCACATGTCATTATATATGTTCGGTTCGGGACGTTGTGGCGGTGTAAACGTGTGTGTATATATATACATATAGACACACACACACATATTTATGCACGCTTGCATACGTAAGCTCCCAGGACTGTTCATCCCTAAAAATAGAACTGATATGAACAGATACCGTAACTTGTTATTTTGTATGACATCGATGTAAAGATTCATTGTTATATTTTAGTTTATATTAAAGTTAATTTACTTGAACTATGATGAATCCTGACTCGAGTGTTTTATGTTTTGCATGGAATGCTCGGGTCAGACCCGAGCATTAAAGATTTTATAGATCGTAGCGTAGGATTTGAAGATTTGCGAACCTGCGATTCCAAAGACAGCGCACTCTGAAGATTTTAGAACAGTAAATATTTTTTCTTTCTATCCAAAGTGTATTTTCAAATTCCGATGTGTATAGAAAATGTTCTATCAAAAATTCTGATTATATATAAAAGTTTTATTTCGATGTTCAATACTGTGTTATTAATTTATTCTGTGTTTTCTGCGTCGATTCTGTATTTTAAACTCTATAAGCTAAATAACAATCCGTCGATTTGGACGTTTTAAGTTGGTTAATTATCAATTTAAAATGGTCAAAAAGGCAGGTCGTTACACAATTCATGGTCACTCATTTATTGTTAAATAATATGCAAGTGGGAGAGAGAATTAGTGGAAGGAGAGAGAAAGGGGACTGTGTGGTGGAAATTAGAGGGGATAAATGGGTGTTGCACTGTTTAGGGTGCTCTTTATCCTATATATATGAATATATTAAAAAAATTGGTCATGAAGCATTTTATATCATCACGCTCGAAGTGCAAGTCATAACCCTCATGTTACATAACCAATTTGTAAAAGTTTTAGCTTATGTGCGAAGAGTGTGCCGTATTGCTCATAGTCAAAAGGTCATTTAAGTTTGAATGTGAAACTTTGAAGTACACACAAATTTAAACAGATATTAATTCATAAGTTTTTCAATTTATTTAGTGCAGTCATCTTATGATTTTAAATAGGTTTTTTTGTATCTCAATTTGCAGCTAAATAATTGCTATTAAAAGTGGAAGTCTTACTAATATTAAAATTTAAAGATAATACAAAGAAACTAGCTTTCAACTGCTATACTAGATTATAGTAGATTTTATTTCTTGTAGACGGGTTGAACTCCAAGTGATGGAGTACATTGCGGGGAGGATTATATTGAAGGGTATATCCTGCAAAGTGTAACGACCCTTATTTTCTATGATTTAAAACACTGGTTTAATCAAATTTTTTCTCAAATTTATAATAGTAGAATTTAATGATGAAAATTTGATATGTGATATGCGTCCATGTAGACATAGCAAGTGGTAAATTTTCATTGGAAAATAAGGAAGTTTATTCAGTAATTATTTTAGAGTAACTCAGTTTTTAGTTCATGTACTTCACATATTTATTTATGCATATGTTATGGTAATTGGTATTGGTTTTAAACTACATTATTTAACAATGTATGCATTCAATTTTTGACATTATTCACCAAGTACTGGCTCCTTGGTTAAGGATTGCGTTACATATTGACAATATAATAAAACTATCTTGACTGCATATAGGTCTATTCCACAAGAGTTGTACAAGATTGAATGCTTGGGTATTCGTATGCATGCATGTATTCGGGTTATGTTTCCATGCATTTAAAGTTAATAAACTAAAGTTTCATATTGTAATATGCATATGCTTATTTCACATGTTTTCTCATTAACCTGAACGTGTACTTTAGGAAATCAAGTGGATGAATATTTTTATACATACGTTTGACATAAATATTCAATGAACAAAAGTTTTCCAAAACCAAATTATTACAAAATGGAAAAAAATATTTTGCTCGTTCTAAAATCAAAGAAATTGATATCAATGACCCATTGCGTCTGTCTCGTCACGTTGATCACCGTAGTATATTCATCTGTGTATTTTGGTATCCAACGGATGTCCGTATAAAAAAAGAGGTAACGTATCGCTACCAACCATTGTATCATTTTTGAGTTATGTGTCACTACATGTGTTTAAATGGAATAGTGGTGCATCTGACACTATAATCCATGGCCCTTTCAACCCACATTCATATCCAATTCAACAAAATTTGAATTTTTCAAGTGTCATGCTATTTTTACGCTATCGGTAAAACGCGGTAAGTGCCATATTTTTATTCTAATCGTGAGTTGTGAGTATGATAACATTTATATATGATATGTTATATATATATTAATGTGTATTTACTAATTACTGTGATATCAAATTTCCTCATATGTATATATATATAGCGAGCTCTTACTATAAATAATATGTTGGGGATTTTGTGGTTGTCGTATAATTGCCATACGTCAGACTTTAAGGATCTATAGAATAGATTCTTTCAAATAGTAGTTCAACCCACCAGGTATAAACGGGTTATCGAACTACCGACTTTTAGGATTCAATAAAGCCTTGGAACAGCGAATTCGAATTAAAATTTTGTACGACATTGATTCGATCAAGAGCACTATGAATTTAGTTTTCTGATGATGCAATTTAGAAGATAGAATTGAAGAGAAAGAAGAAGACAATAACTCTTCAATGCTTTCAGAATTGAAACGCCTTAAAAGTGTTTCAAACAGAACTGTTTTGCAATAGCTTAATGGCGCTGTAGAGATTAGAAGGAAGAAGAAGATGAATTCAAAGTGATTTGAAACAGTTCTAGGCATTGGTATTTATAGGCGCCCAGAGGTGTCTAGTGGTCAAGCATCGCGATGGTTCTCCAATCGTCACAACAGTCAGAAAAGAATACGTCTATTCGAATCAACGCATCTGCAACATTTCAAAGCGTTGCGAATTTCAAATCTGTGTGCCATTTTCCAACATCCAGAAACATTTGAATTTCCTGCCCAGTTTTGAACTAATACGGATCAGTAATGGGCATAAATTCTACCCATTACCGTTTATAATTTAAGTCCAAAATATTATTTATTGGATCAAGACCCGAACTTGAAACCCGTACCTGTACCCGAAAGGGCCGGTTCGGTTTGGTCGGACGACGGCAGCGGCACATGCGTGTGTGGTATAGTGATGCATGGCCTCCCTCCTCACAACAAAGTAAACATTTGGGTGCCCCCAGACCCCAACATACTTGTGAGAAGACTATTGATATATGACATACCTCTCAATATACTACAATGTGGGACTAATCCCCACACCATATATTCTTCCATTCTAGCTTCCCTTTTCAAAAACAAACCCATACCCCAAAACAATGTTTGAAAATTTACAACAATCTCCCCCAATTTTCAAAATAAGGAAATAAATAAAATGGACGGCTGAATCACTAGTGTGACTTCCTACATACCTAATCGGGATAAGGCCTATGTAGTTCTAAGATCAAATTTTGCATCATCGTGGAAACAACACATAAAAAAATTATCTTTTGGATTTGAACCTTTAATTAGTGTAAACCATTCAAAATTTTATTAAGATTCTATGGTGAACGAATCTTGAACGAAGTGTCCCTTAGTGATAAAACTGGAATAATCGCACATGTTGATTTCCTTAGTTAGAGTGTTCTGTATTGCTCAGCACGTTAATGTCCATGTGCTTTAATCCTGGTTCATGAGTCTACTTTAGAAAGCGGTCTTACTTTCCTAGGAAATGACCTGATTTCCATACTCATATAGGTAAGACTTTTAAGGTGTTTCTGCGATACACCTTTTAAGGTTTATAGACTTATTAAGGACATTTATCCATCCATTGTTCTTGAGAATCCAACACTAAATATTATTGGATTATTGATTTAGTGCTCCATAATCATACTCTTAACTTGATGGTACCCATTGAACTATGTCTATCCTTTTTAAGACATAAGTTGGGTATATGTTAAGGATGATCAATCTTCATTCGCAGACCTTAGTCCCATTTCTTGTTACTTTATAAAAACATAGCCTTTAGAAGACATTTTTTAAGTGGGTCAGCCAAGTTTTTCTTCATTTACATGTAGTCAATAGTTATACTCCACTTTTGAGTAACTGTCTTACCATATGATGTCTTAGACTCACACGTCTAGACTTCTGATTATATGTCTTATTAGAGACATTATATATCGTTGCTTGATTATCAAAGTTAATCAAGGCTGTCGCACATGGCTTCTTCCACAATGGGATTTCCATTTACAAATTCCTAAGCCAATCTGCTTCCTTACATGCATCTGCTGATGCAATTAATTCTAACATCATAGTTGAATCAGATATATAGGCTTGCTTCTTGGAAGCCTAAGTCACAACAGCGCCTCCTAATATAAATATCCATCCAGTCGTAGATTTGAATTTAGATTCTACATTGTTCCAGGTTACATCATTATATTCTTCTATTACAGCAGGAAATCCTTTATAAGATAAACAATAGTTAATGGTTCCTTTCAAATAAGCTAAAACTTTGGAAATGCCTTTCCAGTGTTCCAAACCTGGATTACTTGTAAATCGACACAATACACTTATAGCATGTACGATGTCGGGTCTAGTGCAATGCATAGCATACATAAGACTCCGAATAACACTAGAATACTTTAGTTGAGAAATGGTACATCCAGTGTATTATTCTAATTTGATGCTTGGATCTAAAGGAGTTAGCGTTTGTTTGTCATCATAATGACCATAATCCTGTAGGAACTTCTCAATGCAATGAGATTGGGTTAGTAATAACTTCCCTGCTTTCCTAATGATCTTAATTTCTAGAATTACATCATCCTCCCCTAGATCTTTCGTATTAAATTTAGAAGATAGAAACTTCTTGGTTTCGTTCACACATGATTTATTGGAACCAGATATTTGCATGTCATCAACGTATAAACATATTATAACATAACCATTGTTATCCGATTTGCTATAAATACATTTATCTGCATCATTAATAAGGAATCCAAATGACAGTGCAACTTCATCAAACATCTTATGCCATTGCATGGGAGCTTGCTTTAGGCCATAAAGAGATTTGACTAATTTTCAAACTTTCTTTTCTTGGCCTTGGGTTATGAAACCTTCGGGTTGCTCCACGTATATCTCTTCTTCTAAATCTCCATTAGAAATTTTGTCTTTACATCCATTTGATGTATGATCAGTGTATAGAAGATATGCAAGCGACCGGAGCATAAGTATCAAAATAATCTACTCCTTGTCGTTGCTTATATCGATTATCAACTAATCTGGCTTAAAACTTATCAATGGATCCATTTGTATTTAACTTTTTCTTGAATATCCATTTACATCCTACAGGTTTAGCACCACGAGGTAAATCAGTTAAAACCCAAGTTCGATTTAACATTATGGAGTTCATTTCATCATTGATAGCTTCTTTCCAGAAATTAGAATCTCTAGAACTCATAGCCTCAGAATAAGTTTTGGGATCATCATTGACGTTTATTACATATCTTGTCATATTAAGGGCTTCGTCCTTATTGCCTTCTACGAGATATGTTATGAAGTCAGGACCATAGTACTTTTCTATTCTCACTCTTTTACTTCTTCTATGTTTAGTACTATTGTAACACCCCACGTCCATTAATGTCACTCACAAAGGGAATGCATTAACTTCCATGGAGGTTATAAGTGAATATAGATCAGAAAAATTACAACAAGACAGATAATAAATAGTACTTGGAAATCTAAAACTTCATTTTATTGCAGCGGAAATTAAACATGTTTGTTACATCATAAAACCATAGATCATAACCAAGTACAATATCCATCTTCACAAAAACAAAATACATAATCCCATTACATAAATAGCCATTAAAAAGATAACAAGCTGGACTTTACTTCAACGGTCCAAGCTTTCCAAAGAGAGATGAAGCAATTCAATCAAACTCCACTAGAGCTGGGCCCAACCTGAGGACCTGGAGGGGGAAAAAGGATAGAAATAGAGGGGGTCAGACATAAAGTCTGGCGAGTATGATAATTCTAACAATACTATTATCAAAATAACTAGACTAAGGCATAAGCTGGAAGACAAGTAAATGTCTATGAACTCTTAGGAAGATAAAGATAGCGTTTAAGATAACGGTAAAGGCACACCTAATTGCTAACGAATGATTACTACACAGCACCGCACATTACTACACTGCACCACACCAGTCACCCTATTGTCTGATCCCACTTGCTTCACAAAGAAACTTTATAAATAGCCTTACGTACCCCTAGCTGACTACATAGGTGTCGTCTGCCCCTATCTCCACTATGTGTACCCCACTACCCACTTTCGATCGGCTCCCTACTCGTAGATACCCGTGCTGGCCCCACAGTGGGGCGTATCACTCCCCTAAAGTGGCAACCCGATACAACTTGAGAATGCACAGCTTATACCTACACGATACAACAACGTCTTACCTACCAGCCCGGGTCCACACACTCATACGAAACCCATTGCACTTGCTTTGCCACCGCTCCCCGTTTTGACCTCTTACAGTCGAACCCACCATGCGTGTCCCGTCCTCAAATTGGGTGGAGCCCACAAAGATACGTTTGGGATACTGGTCGAAATGGGCCCCCACAAGCTACCCAACTAAGCTTGTCACTAGTATATCCCACTTAACCCTCTTAGTCATGTTCATTTACATGTGTGTTTGGTTAAGTCTTACTAATCGTATTTCACATGCCACTAAGGCACCCCCTAGATTCCTCATGCCACTCAAGGAACCTACTTAACCCCAATGTCCCACCTTACATGTTTATCTGGTTAAGTATTTCTTAATTCATTCAGGCCATAACCTCATAAAGACCTCTCACATTAGACTGGCATTTATGGCAACTGGATTTGCCGGGCGGGTCCGGGCAGTCTTACACCATAAAAGAGTCTAACCTCGTGTCTTTACAACTGTTATGCTTTAGTTTAGGCCTAGGACCTCTCACATTGGGCTGACATTTGTGACCACTGGATTTGCCGAGCGGGTCCGGGCAGGTTTACGTCACAAACGAGTCCAACCTCGTGTCCTAAGCATTGATTAACACTTAAAATCTTTTACCCCAGTTTTAATAATTCCCTATTCAAATTATTAATTAAGTCAACTTTTAATGATGTCCATAATTGACTCAATTATGGCCATCCACTTATGGCATGCAAAATCATATCAATTGCACCCCAACTTTTTAATATTAAATCCTTAATATTACCCCTACCCCACGTTTATACGTTCGCTTATTCAACGCATAATATAGGCTAGACTTGTATAGTCTAACACCTAGCACAAAGATAAATTATCACAACATATAGACAATTAAAATAAATCTAATCATAATAGGGGTGAAACTTGCATAAACTACACATGTTAAGGATCAAAAGGTGTCAACTTGTTAAATGGCTCAATTTACATGATATGATCATAGCCCAAATCTATACATAAACTTGCATATGGGGTTTTTAGGCAACATATTGATGGTGTGAACTATCATAGGATATCACATATGTCATAGCATAATTCTAGATGTCATAATAGATGTCTTGGCATATGTTCATAACTTTTCTAATCAATCTAACTTGCATATGTGACTTGTCATATAGATCAACATAACCCAAACATGATGATTTAATTAATATGAACTAACTAGCATAGATGGTAACATCATGGCCTTTTTAACATGTATGATTCATCACAATTTAGCATAGAAACTTTCAACATACATAACATCATCATGGCATGATTTACAGCATATAAGATATCATCATCACATAAAATTGGATTTACAATATACATGATAGCAAAAGGGGTTTACAACAACATATATGATAATTCACATCATCTACTCATAATCCATTCATAACTCAACCTAATTAAAATGATAATAATCTTGTTAAGATCATCATACTCACAATTTAGAGAAGAAAAGAGAGAGTTTTGCTTTGCTTTAGAGTTGAGAGAATTAGAATTGAATTTGCTTTTCTTCTTTCTTAGTTGGCGGCGGCTCCATTGATTTCCATGGCGATGGTATGACGGTAACTATTCTATTTTAATTATGTTTAGGGTTAGCATTAGGATGTATTTATAGGTGTAGGAAGTTTTTTAGGACCATTAGATTAACCCTGAACCATGAGAACCAATCAAATGCCAATTCTGCATTTGAGCGAATCGGCCCACGGGTTGACAGCCAAACACCCTGGATTAACCCCTAGTCGACCTAGCGCAGCTCGGGTCGACCTCAAAAATGGGCCGGTTCGGTTATTTTCCCCTCCCAATTCGCTATTTTGAACTTTTTCGCATATTTATATATTTAATTTTTAATTTATATATATATATATATCAATATATTTATATATATATCAATATATATATATATATATATTTCTCTGCGTAACCCATTTCACTTAATTCTTTTCTAAAAATTAAGTATACTTTAATTTGTGAATTTTAATGTTATAAAATTACGGGGTGTTACATTCTCCCCTCCTTAAAGGATTTTGTCCCCGAAATCTCCAAGTCAAGAAGAATGTATATCCTACCATCTAATCGTCCATCTACTCAACCATCAAACACCAGCATCCATTGTCCTTAAAAGACTTCTAATGCTTTAATGTTTATATGCACAGTGTGTGTATATGTCCATATCTAATGCAAAATTAGGCGGTCTACTGATTCAGTCGACCTCCTTAGTGCAATTCATGATAGTGCCATGCGTCCAATATGTATGCAAAAGATTCCTAATGATACATATTAATTCTATATGCGTGCACAACCATCCGCCCGAATGCAGCAACTATATGATAATATAACCATTATACATCCATTTTACTAAATACATCCATATATATGCAATATGAAGTGACTGAGCCGATCTGGTGCCTAATAGTGTGTGTATATGCATCCACGAGCAACCACTAGCAAACACTTGCATCCACTTTGCATCCACCATAAATAACATGTCTCAAACACATGTTTCAACCATAGGATTATCCTAACTAAAGGTCAAAGATACTAGCGAGAGGATATACTAAAGATAAGATAAGTACAAGCAAAGCGATAAATGAGAAATTAAAAGACATACCCTCAAAAAGAAAAGGGTATCATGAACGCATCTTCTCTTCCGTCTCCCAAGTAGCGTTGCTCTCATCATCTCCCCAATGCACTTTGACTAGTCTGACCTCTCGATTCCTCAACATCTTGATCTCCGACCCAAGAATGCGCGTAGGAGCTCGTCGAATTGTCGCATCACGCTCTATCTCCACCTCCTTAAGCAAGCTCGGCTCTACCACTTCAGCGGTCTCGTGCAAGCACTTCCTCAAATGTGACACATGGAATACGTCGTGTACACCACTAAGTCTCTCGGGCAACTCCACTCTATACGCCATCTGTCCAATTTTCTCCTTAATAGGAAACGACCCTACAAACCTTGGTGCTAATTTCCCAATGGACCCAAAGCGAACATCGTTTCGTAATGGAGACACTTTGACAAAGACCATGTCCCCAACTTCAAACTCGAGATCTGTCCTCCTCTTATCCACATAAGATTTCTGCCTATCTTGCGCTGCTTTGATCCTCCTTCGAATCAAGTCGATCTTCTCCGAAGTCTCCCTAATCATATCGGGCCCAAGTAAGATCTTATCCGTAGATTCCCACCAACATGTAGGTGAACGACAAGGTCGTCCATATAGAGCTTCGAATGGTGCCATACCAATGCTGGACTGAAAGCTATTATATGCGAACTCAACCAATGGAAGATGCTCTTCCCATGTACCCCCAAAGTCTAGGATACATAGCCTCAACAGATCCTCTAGAATGCGATTCACCCTCTCAGTCTGGCCGTCCGTCTGAGGATGATATGTGGTGCTCAAACATAACTGAGTCCCTACCGCCTCTTGTAAGCTTCTCCAAAATTCGCTAGTGAAAATAGGATCGCGGTCGCTCACTATGCTAGAAGGAACACCGTGCAAACGAACTATCTCTCGAACGTATACAGAAGCTAACCATGGAGCAGTCCTCTTACTCTTCACGGGAATAAAATGGGCCCTCTTAGTAAGTCTATGTACTATAACCCAAATTCCCGTATTACCCTTCCTCTATCGCGGTAATCCATCCACAAAATCCATCGAGATGCTTTCCCATTTCCATAGTGGAACCTCCAATGGGTGAAGCAACCTACCGGGTTTCTTTTGCTCCGCTTTTAATTGTTGGCACACCAAGCATCTAGCAACATACTCGGGCCACATCTTTCTTCAGGCCGGCCCAAAAGTAAACTCTCTTCATGTCTTTGTACATCTTGTCCCCGCCGGGATGAATGGTCATCTTCGAATGATGTGCTTCGTCAAGAATAGTCTTCCTTAGGTCATCGTCTTTTGGTACACAAAGTCTACCGTCCCTACGTAACCAACCCTTATCGTCTAGGGTATACCTACAGAGATGGCTTGATGACTCCCCTCCTTTGAGTTTTTCTACTAACTCAACCAACTACGGGTCGTCTCGCTGTGCCTCGCCAATCCGTCCCAAAAGCGTAGGTCTGACCTCCAAGGGTGCTAGCAAACCGGGCACGAAGTCAACGGAAGGTCTAAAGTCAAACATCGAAATGAATTCTAAACTTTTCCGCTCAACAAATAAAGGACTTAAGGATAATCTTTTTCTACTTAAGGCATCGGCCACCACGTTACCCTTGCCAGGGGTATATACTATCTCAAAGTCGTAGGACGCTAAGAACTCCATCCACCTTTGCTCCCTTAAGTTCAAGTCCTTTTGAGAGAATAGGTATTTTAAAGATTTGTGGTCAGTGAATAGTTCGAATTTCTCGCCAAGAAGATAATGACGCCAAGACTTAAGCGCGAAAACAATAGCGGCCAACTCTAGGTCATGTGTGGGGTAATTCTTCTCATGCGCTCTCAACTGCCTTCCACCATAGGCTATTACCCTGCCCTCTTGCATTTAGACTGTGCCTAGTCCTGTCCCACAAGCGTTAGTATAAACGGTAAACGGCTTACTCCCGTCTGGCAATACTAAGACTGGGGCTGAAGTCAAAGCTCTCTTCAAACGTTGGAATGCATCATCACAATCTACGTCCCATGTGAAAACAAGGTTCTTCTTCGTCAAACGTGTCAATGGAGCTGATATCTTTGCGAAGTCTTTAATAAACTTCCTATAGTAGCCAGCCAACCCCAAGAAACTTCTCACTTCGGTAGCATTTTTAGGAACCTTCCAATCATGGATGGCCACCACCTTCGCGGGATCTACAGCTATCCCTTCTTTGGAAACCACGTGTCCTAAGAACCGTACTTCCTTCCTCCAAAAGTGACACTTAGAAAATTTAGCTTTAAGCTTATGCGCTCGAAGAGTCTCCAACACTTCCCTAAGATGTAGGGCATGCTCTTCTTCATCCTTAGAAAAGATCAAGATGTCATCTACAAAGACTACCACAAATTTGTTAAGGTACTCCCTATACACCCTAGTCATCAAATCAACAAAGTATGCGGGAGCGTTTGTCAAACCGAAGGGCATCACTAGCCATTCATAGAAACCGTCCGGAGTCCTAAAGGCAGTCTTGTCAATGCTATCCTCAGCCACTCTCAACTGATGGAAACCAGTGGCTAAGTCCAACTGCGAAAACACTGAGGCGCCAACTAACTGATCGAAGAGATCGTCAATCCTCGGCAGTGGGTGTCTGTTCTTCTTAGTAAGCTTATTAAGTTCTCTATAGTCCACACAAAGTCTAAGGGACCCATCCGCCTTCGTGGCAAATACTTCCGGAGCACCCCACTCCGATATACTTCGTCTTATGAACCCCTTCTCAAGCAACTCCTTCACTTGCTTACCGATTTCCCTCCTTTCAAGTGGAGCCATGTGGCATACTGGCAAAGATACTGGTTTCGCATTATCCACAAGATATATTCGAAAATCTATCTCCCGCTTCAGAGGCAAGCCCTTCACCTCCTCAAAAACATCCGAATATTCTCGGACCACTCTAACAGATTGTAGATTTTCCTCAGACGCGTCAAGCAATTCTAGATAACTTAGCATAACCGAATTTATGGGATTACAAAAGATTTCGAGAGTGTTGCCAAGGCGAGTCACGAGCCTAACTACTCTCCTTTCACAATCAAGAACGACCCCATTTATGGATAACCAATCCATTCCTAAAATTAGCCCATAGCCCGTGAAGCCCAACACATAAGCATCACATCTAAATTCAACGCTAAGTATGGAAATTTTCAAATCCAAACACATCATGGACAAATAAGCTGAGCCCCCTATTGGATTCGAAACAACTAAGGGATCCTCTACTAAACTGGTGTTTAAGTGCAGTGATTCAACTAATGATGTAGAGATAAACGAATGTAATGCGCCCAAATCGAATAAGGTACGGACAGGATGATCAAACAGAAAAACTATGCTTTCAACAGAAATGGTTCTACCTCGTTCTTGCAGCGGTGGGACCGCGAGAGCCTGAACTTGTCCCCTTGCCTGCCCTGGTGCCATAAGAGCCTGCACCTGTCCTCCTGAGGTAGCTCCTGCCCTCTACCCCTTCTTTGGGCAGTCCTTCACTAAATGTCCCGCATCGCCACAATGAAAACAGCCTGTCTTCTTTTCCTTTCGGCAATCCTTGCTGAGATGGCCTAGGGTTCCATAGTTAAAGCACTTCTTCTTTCCCTTGCCATTATTGTCTTTTCCACCCTTCTTGTTTTGCTGTTGTGGTTTCTTCTGATCCCCCTTCTTCTCGGGTGCCTTATCAGCTTTAGCGCTTTTCTCCTCATGCATGAGCGCCATTTCTACTAACTTCTCAAAGGTGGCCCCCATCGGGATGTGGGTCATAGCCAACCCTTGCAATGGTTCATTCAAGCCATTCACGAACCTTAGAGCCTTCTTCTCCAGCGTGTTTACTAAGTCCAAGCCAAACCTTGCTAACTGATTAAATTTATTGACATATTCTTCCACTGATGAGCTTCCTTGCTTCAATGTCAAGAACCTTTCCATATAGATTTTCTTCCGCCCTTGAGAGAAACTTCGCCTCGAACCTACGTCTGAAATCTGCCTAAGAGTCAACAGGACGCTCCCCATTAGTGACCTCCCACCAAAACGAGGCCTCTCCCTTCATCAACCAAGCTGCTAATCGAACTCTCCTCCCTTCTTCTACTTCAAAGATTTCTAGCAATTCTTCCACCTCCTTAAGCCAATCTCTAGCTTCCACAAACGTTTCTGGCCCTTGAAATGGTTTTCCACTCATAGCCTTGAATTCCTTGCACGTCTTTGCAAAAGTATCTACGCGAGGAGGAGGAGGAGGAGGAACGGGTGCAATTGGTGGTGGAGGAACATTGGCTGAACCTGCAGCGGCCCTAGCCTCTAATAACCTCCTATACCATCCTGGTATCGTTACACCGTCGGGTAGATTAAGATCTTCAGCCATGCTGAAACGAAAACGGAAAGATTCAGAATGGAGAATTCGAAAGATAAAGATATGGGCTATTGGGGATTATGTTTTTTTTCTTAAAAACTTTTCTCTTTAAATTTTTCATTAAAACATGTTTTTGAAAGCACTTCTTCCAAAAATAACTATTTTTCTAAAGTATTTTTATCTGTTCTGGTAACCTTAAGCTCTGATACCACGTGTAACACCCCACGTCCATTAATGTCACTCACAAAGGGAATGCATTAACTTCCATGGAGGTTATAAGTGAATATAGAACAGAAAAATTACAATAAGACAGATAATAAATAGTACTTGGAAATCTAAAACTTCATTTTATTGCAGCGGAAATTAAACATGTTTGTTACATCATAAAACCATAGATCATAACCAAGTACAATATCCATTTTCATAAAAACAAAATACATAATCCCATTACATAAATAGCCATTAAAAAGATAACAAGCTGGACTTTACTTCAATGGTCCAAGCTTTCCAAAGAGAGATGAAGCAATTCAATCAAACTCCACTAGAGCTGGGCCCAACCTGAGGACCTGGAGGGGGAAAAAGGATAGAAATAGAGGGGGTCAGACATAAATTCTGGCGAGTATGATAATACTAACAATACTATTATCAAAATAACTAGACTAAGGCATAAGCTGGAAGACAAGTAAATGTCTATGAACTCTTAGGAAGATAAAGATAGCGTTTAAGATAACGTTAAAGATAACGGTAAAGGCACACCTAATTACTGATGAATGATTACTACACTGCACCGCACATTACTACACTGCACCACACCAGTCACGCTATTGTTTGATCCCACTTGCTTCACACAGAAACTTTATAAATAGCCTTACGTACACCTAGCTGACTACATATGTGCCGTCTGCCCCTATCTCCACTAGGTGTACCCCACTACCCACTTTCGATCGGCTCCCTACTTGTAGATACCCGTGCTGGCCCCACAGTGGGGTGTATCACTCCCCTAAAGTGGCAACCCGATACAACTTGAGAATGCACGGCTTATACTTACACGATGCAACAACGTCTTACCTACCAGCCCGGGTCCACACACGCATACGAAACCCATTGGACTTGCGTTGCCACCACTCCCCGTTTTTGCCTCTTATAGTCGAACCCAGCATGCGTGTCCCGTCCTCGACTTGGGTCGAGCCCACAAAGATACGTTTGGGATACTGGTCGAAATGGGCCCCCACAAGCTACCCACCTAAGCTTGTCACTAGTATATCATACTTAACCCTCTTAGTCATGTTCCTTTACATGTGTGTTTGGTTAAGTCTTACTAATCGTATTTCACATGCCACTAAGGTCACCCCCTAGATTCCTCATGCCACCCAAGGCACCTACTTAACCCCCATGTCCCACCTTACATGTTTATCTGGTTAAGTATTTCTTAATTCATTCAGGCCATAACCTCATAAAGACCTCTCACATTAGACTGGCATTTATGGCAGCTGGATTTGTCGGGCGGGTCCGGGCAGTCTTACACCATAAAAGAGTCTAACTTCGTGTCTTTACAACTGTTATGCTTTAGTTTAGGCCTAGGACCTCTCACATTGGGCTGACATTTGTGACCACTGGATTTGCCGGGCGGGTCCGGGCAGGTTTACGTCACAAACGAGTCCAACCTCGTGTCCTAAGCATTGATTAACACTTAAAATCTTTTACCCCAGTTTTAATAATTCCCTATTCAAATTATTAATTAAGTCAGCTTTTAATGATGTCCATAATTGACTCAATTATGGCCATCCACTTATTGCATGCAAAATCATATCAATTGCACCCCAACTTTTTAATATTAAATACTTAATATTACCCCTACCCCACGTTTATCGCTTATTCAACGCATAATATAGGCTAGACTTATATAGTCTAACACCTAGCACAAAGATAAATTATCACAACATATAGACAATTAAAATAAATCTAATCATAATAGGGGTGAAACTTGCATAAACTACACATGTTGAGGAACAAAAGATGTCAACTTGTTAAATGTATCAATTTACATGATATGATCATAGCCCAAATCTATACATAAACTTGCATATGGGGTTTTTAGGCAACATAATGATGGTGTGAACTATCATAGGATATCACATATGTCATAGCATAATTCTAGATGTCATAATAGATGTCTTGGCATATGTTCATAATTTTTCTAATCAATCTAACTTGCATATGTGACTTGTCATATAGATCAACATAACCCAAACAAGATGATTTAATTAATATGAACTAACTAGCATAGATGGTAACATCATGGCCTTTTTAACATGTATGATTCATCACAACTTAGCATAGAAACTTTCAACATACATAACATCATCATAGCATGATTTACAACATATAAGATATCATCATCATATAACATTGGATTTACAATATACATGGTAGCAAAAGGGGTTTACAACAACATATATGATAATTCACATCATCTACTCATAATCCATTCATAACTCAACCTAATTAAAATGATAATAATCTTGTTAAGATCATCATACTCACAATTTAGAGAAGAAAAGAGATAATTTTTCTTTGCTTTAGGGTTGAGAGAATTAGAATTGAATTTGCTTTTCTTCTTTCTTAGTTGGCGGCGGCTCCATTGATTTCCATGGCAATGATATGACGGTAACTATTCTATTTTAATTAGGTTTAGGGTTAGCATTAGGATGTATTTATAGGTGTAGAAAGTTATTTAGGACGAACCATGAGAACCAATCAAATGCAAAATCTGCATTTGAGCGAATCGGCCCACGGGTTGACAGCCAAACACCCTGGATTAACCCCTAGTTGACCCAGCAGGGCTCGGGTCGACCTCAAAAATGGGCCGGTTCGGTTATTTTCCCCTCCCCATTCGCTGTTCTGAACTTTTTCGCATATTTATATATTTAATTTATATATATATATATATATATATATATCAATATATATATATTTCTCTGCGCAACCCATTTCACTTAATTCTTTTCTAAAAATTAAGTATACTTTAATTTGTGAATTTTAATGTTATTAAATTACGGGGTGTTACAACTATTATCTGGTACTGACACATCCTTGCTGTTTTGAGCTAGAGCATATTCATTGTCATTATTGTCATTAGTCGAGTTGGTTCTGGACTAAATGATCTCAACAGTTTCTATAACTTCTAAGGTATCAGGTATAAGGAACTTATAAGTAATACTATTAAGAGAATATCCTATGAAAACACATTTAAATGCCCTATTACCTAACTTTGGTCATTTGGGGTCAGGTTTTCTAACATATGCTAAGCAACCCCAAACTTTAAGTTTAGTGAAGTTAGGTTTTCTATTAAACCATAATTCATAAGGGGAAGAATTATTTTATTTAAGTGGTACTCTATTTAAAATGTAACATGTAGATAACATAGCAACACCCCTTAGTTATAAGGTAAATTAGAACATATGAGCATGGCATTGACCATTTCTACTAAAGTTCTATTTTTCCTCTTAGCAACACCTTTTTGTTGTGGTGTATCTGAGTAGTACACTGGTGAACTATACCATTTTGTTTGCAAAGCAAAGTAAATTCATTTGAAAAATATTCACCACCACGATCTGAACATAACACTTTTATCTTAACTCATAATTGTGTTTCGACTTTTGCTTTGTAAATTTTGAATTTATAAAAAGCATCATCTTTTGATTTCATTAAATATACATATGCGTATCTATTATAATCATCATTAAATGTTATATAGCATTGGTTACAACCATAGGTGATATGACTTTCTACCCACATCACTATATATTAAATCAAGCAAACCAGTTTTCCTTTCTACAGATTTAAAGGATTTCTTGTGTTTTTTTGCTTGAACACATATTTCACATTTAGAGATAGAATCGAAACCACAATCAGAAATTAATCCTAGTTTATGCATATTTATAAGAGACTTATAATTAACATGTCCTAATCTACCATGCCATAAATTAACAGAATCAACAATATAAGCAGAAGATTTCTTTACTAGATTCAACTTAATCATGTCCTTACAAGAATATCCCTATCCAATAAATTTGCCGTTCTTAGACGACACTAACTTATTAGACTCATACACCAACTTGAATCTTCCTTTGTTAAGAACGTATCAAGAAACCAAATTCTTACACATATCGGGTACATAAAATACATTGACTAATGTAAGAATTTTCCCAAAGGTGAATGTAAGTTCAATTGTGCCTTTTCCTATAACTTTGCTTGCAACTTTGTATGCGCCAGTAGCTGGATTCTCCATTATTCTCTTCGTAAGTCTTAAACTGTAACGACCCGCAGAATTCGCGATCCTGAGTAATCGTCATAAACTCAATGTCGACTACCCAAGCATCGGAAATACCGGATAGTTAATAAAAGAAAATAGAGGGTGAGAATAGATATGATAGAAACTTAGAATAGACATACAACATCAGAGTAAACACGAATCTCACAGCGGAGCGAACAATATATAATAGATACATAACTTTGAAATAAAATCAATATATGTATATAGTAGCATTATCATAGTACAACACTTACATCATAGCGGAAATAAACAATAGCTATAAAAACGCTATTGAAGCCTCCTTCTCCAGATCCTTCTAGTATATCTGTAAAAACCTGACTACTTGACTGCCCGTACAAAATTAGGCACCTAAGAGTATAGGGAAAACAAAACAAAATAAACTTCGGGTCAGTCATGGGACTAATATGAGTAAAACCATTCAAAAAAGTTTGAGAAAATATACGATATCACATAAGACCCCGTCGTATAACACGGAACGGGTTTTTCCCTCATGAGAATCCAAAAAAATTGATTCAACATTTCAAAATCTTTTAGAAGGAAATGATAAACTTTATATCAAACTCATTTGATATTATAATATTGTCTATCAATCACAACTAAATAATCAACTAGTAGTTCGCTTTCATCTCACGTTCTACATACATAATATATAATCAAAAACCGTAGGCGCTTATTGGTTAATGAATTCCAACTAGAAAGGTATGGGACCACCTTCCGACAGTGTATATCTAGAGAGGAATACACCGGGTTCAATAAGAACATCTTGTAACCCAGGCTAAACATGATCGGTCACTCATTTCTCTTGAGTGTACCAAATGTATTATCACCAATGATTGGGATCAGCAACCGTTTCCCGAAAGGGACACCATCGAAATAGATTATAGAAGTAAAATGGAATTTCTCTAGATCAGGTGACCATACACCTAATTGGCAGCTAACCATTTAGCCATACGACCTACCCGATTTCATACCATTTCCGGTTGTGAGGCTAGAGGCCATAACGTATCCTTTACAAACCACATCTTCATTTACTTTGAATGTCACATCATCATACCCACTAAATCACAAATTGATTTCTCAAAACATATCATGGGTAAACAGCTAAGAGAAACGAATTCCTCCGCCACCAAACATAAATGCGTTTGAAGAGATGAACTTACGCGATGTATTAAATATACTTCGTCAGACATTCTTCCAAACAAGTAGTCCTGGGACTGGACAGACCGAAGGTATTATTCTATAAATCCATCTTAGGCAATTTCTACCAAGGATTCGCCAGAACAACCCTTGCATAACTCCGTCTTCAATTATCTTCATCATATTTGATTCGCAAAGCTAATGCCATACGGAGTGGTTTTCAGATAATAAATCCGATCCCGGTCTCTCCGTATTGACATGGAAATGGTCAAAATCTTTGGCAGTCGGTGATTTAACTATCAAAGGAAAACATGTGTACGAACAACGGTCGTATTACTTAATGGAAATATTACTGATCAATCATCATTTCATTTCCCAATTTCCCATTCATTGTTTCCATATATTCATAAATTCCTTATTTTCTAAAATTAGAAAATATATGTTATTAACTTTGGAAATCGTTTCCATTTCTAATTCATGCATCACTATCGTCTCACATATATCAGTCTCTAACTGTAAACTAGTAAACAACCCCCTACGTATTAACCCCGAAGGCCGAAGCCAACATCAGATCAATACCAGGACAACTGTTCAATTTTACTATTCTCCAGTCAGTTTCCAATTCCTTTAACTCCATTTTAATTCCTATTACAAACCCTGTTTCCTTTATAAATATTTTATTTGCAAAATATTTACTTAAATCCTTTATTCACATTAAATGAAAAAAATATTTCTTCTTTGCAATCAAAACAGTTTGATTTCGTATTTTAAACAATATCCCAAATCCAATTTCTATTTATACTTCTAATTATATAATTATTTATACAAATCTTCTTTTCTATTTCTAACACTTAAATCTCAATTATAATTCCTTTTATATAATTCTATTTATTTTATATAAATCCCTTCTATATAATTCTATTTATTTTATATAAATCGTTTTATATAATTCTATTTATTCTATATAAAAATATTTCATTTTTAATATTCACTTTGAAAATTTCCTTTTATACATTCCGGTAATTCACATGGTTTTTAAAATACCAAATAACATGACCAATATCATCATAATCAATCACAGATTATATATCACATCATATACCACAATATATGAAAACAAACTGTATTATAAATATTGAGGAATCCAGTTGGATCCCTCCAACCTGTTTCCCTACGTCACAGACGTTAAACAATATAAATAACATCGATTTCATTTGAATATGAAATATTCTGATAAACAGAATCAATATCTGATTAACGATTTATATATATATATCGTTATCTATAATCAATACATCACAAATTCAACCAAACAATCAACACACAACAATCAATCATCATTTATCAATACTAGATAAAATTTATAAAAATATAAACTGCACAGAGTTAGTGAGATTTACTCACTGTAACAACCCGCAAATTCTAAACCAATTAAAAAAAAAATTATTTTAGAAATTTTAATTGAATTTTGATAGTTAAAATAGTTTATTTTAAATAATAACGACGAAAAATTTATTTTAATCGAAGTTAGAATGAATATATTTTATTTAATTATAAAAGGAGTTTGAAATGGCACGGTAGTTCGAAAATTCGATTTTAAATTTCAAATGAATGTACAGGATTCAAAATAAATCATAATTAGACAAACAAGAAATATTTAAATCTGTTTAACCATATCTTTCTAACGAATGTAAGAAAATGAAATTTCACTTTAAAAATCATAAGTTATGTACAATTTAAAATTCAGAAAAGTCGCTGTAGAATTTATATATATTTTAATAAAATATATAGTCCTTAAAAATAGTCATTTTTCAAACGACCACCGTTTTCGATGAAACCACTTTTGTTGGAAGCGGAATGACAAATTATTGCTACGTTTCAATTTACATAAATTTTCAAATTGATATGTGAGCGTGGCAAAGGAAAATGCGTTTTGTCAATTTTAGTCAATTTCGATCGACCAGAAAATGGCCATTTTTCAAACGATCTCGGAATTTGACGAAATTAGTCTTGTTAGAACTATATCGTCAAAACATAACGATAAATATTTTTTCTGGAATTTTTAGAGTTAGTATGTGGCCCCAATAAATTAAAATGTACAATAGAATTAATTAAATAAATGATTTAAATATTAAATTAAAGAAAACAGGCTGAAGATGATCGTTTGGGCTCACAGGACCAAGCCCATCACGTTCGGAACGTGGTTATTTTCTTAAGGACAACTTTTGTTGGGCCGGATTAGGAGTCGTTTAGATTAATGGGCTTCTTCTTTGAATTTAATAATTAAATAATATAAAAATACGGTATATATACCGTGTAAAATACCAAATCCTACAAACATAACCAAGATGCCGTTCTATACGAATCAATGGCCTAGTTTCTCCGAAATTCATTCACTAATTTCTTTGAATCCACTACAAATTAGAACATGCTCCTATAGCATAAATTGAAGAGTGGATCGAGATCTTCAAATTGATAAGGACCTGATCAATTTTAGTGCCCTAGTTTGTGCGGATTTGCGGTATGAAGACTGCCACTTGGAAGCGGATTTTGGTGGTGAAGGGTGGAGCGAGTTAGGAGTGGTTGAGGGTGGAAGTGGAGAGGACATAGGCGGATGGAGGGGCGAGTTCAGATCGGGATCCGATGGCTTTAGGGAGGCGCGACATGGAAGGGTCTCGAAGGGAGCGTATGGGTTCTTCTACCAGGAAGGAACGATAGGAGGAAGAGGGTATTCAGATGGATTAGTGAATTTTAATTTAATTAATTATATATTTAAAATTCAAATATTTAAATGATCATAAATCCTTCGTATGAAATCGAAATTCAGAAATTTCAGAAGCGTTGGACTCGTAGCGACCAGATCTAGACGATGGAACAGACCAGATCTGAAACCGAGAACTTTGAAAATTCAGAAAAATCGATGTGAGATTTTTGATTTTAAATAATTAATCAATTTAATTATTTTATTTTTCTCGCTGTTTAATAGTCGTATGCAAATGAATTAGATCTACGATGTATGAAATTTAGAATTGTTGATTTGATTTGTTTGTGATGTGCTGATAGATCTGTTGATCTGGAAGTTTAGTTGTTATAAATCTGAATGTGATAGGATAATTAAAATAAAATCATTCTTGTAAATATTTTGTTGAATAATATATATATTAAAAAAATGGATTGTCATGTTTATTGAATAGAACTAGAATTGTCAATTCAATAAAAATATCATTTTGCCTATGTTATTGAATTGAACTAGAATTGTCAATTCAATAAAAATATCATTTTGCGTATGTTATTCAATTGAACTAGAATTGTCAATTCAATAAAAATTTCATTTTGTTTATATTATTGAATTGAATTAAAATGATCATTTTGGGAAAAACATAAGAATTGGAATAAATAAATACATTTTGTCAAAATATAGTTACGGAAATATAAAGATACCTTTTTGTCATTGTAAAGGTTGAATTAATAACATTCATTTTTGTCATTATAAAGAATGAATTAAAAACTTTCATTTTTTTGTCATTTTAAAGGAATGAATTAATAACATTCATTTTTGTCATTTTTAAAAGAATGGAACAAAGTATTTTTTTGTCTAATTTAAAAAGAATGTAAATAAAACATTTATTTTTGTCATTCAAAAAGAATGTAAATAAAACATTTATTTTTGTCATTTAAATAGAATGAGACTAAAACACTCATTTTTATCATTTAAGAGGAATTAAGTAAAAATATTCACTTTTGCCATTTAAAAAGAAATAAGTAAAAATATTCACCTTTGTCATTTAAAAGAATGAAGCAAAAAGATTACCTTTTTATGTAATATGTTTTCATTAGAAAGAATGGATTTAAAATAACATTTTCATTGTCAAGGTAGTTATCATAAAAATAATTTATACAAAAGAAACATTTTTATTGTCATTTTAGTTGTAATGAAAAGAACAGATTTTTAAGTATCATTTTTGTTGCCATTTTATATGAAATAAAAATAGTCATTTTTGTTACCATATTAGTGAAATAGTCATTTTGGTAAACATGATATTTTGTTAAAATCATATTATGTGAATAAGATTGTCATGTTTGTTAAATTCGTGTTATGTAAATAAAACTTGATTATTTAAATAGAAATATAAATCTTGTTAAAACATGATCATTGGGATAAAAATATACTTTTGCCAAAACATGATTATTGAAAGAAAAATAACCCTTTTTGTCAAAACATGTTAGTGAAACAAAATATAACATTTGTGTCAAAAAGATTAAAATAAAAAGATTAGAAATAAAAGATTAAAATAAAAAGACTATTGTAAAAAGATTAGAAATAAAAGATTACAATAAAAAAGACTATTATAAAAAGTTTTCATTTTTGTTGTCATTTTGTTCAACACAACAAAAAGAGTAAAATTAAAAATATGTTTTATTACACTAAAAAGAGTAGTTTTCAAAAGAAATGTTTTCATTGTCAATATAGAATAGTTAAACAAAAACATTCATTTTTGTCAGTTAGTGTAGTTAAAATAAAAACATTCATTTTCATCAAATTAGAATTGCTGAATAAAACATACACTTTTATCAAATTATAAAAGTAGAAACCATTTTGTCGCTTTTGTCAAATTATCAAAATAAAAATCTAATTTGTCGCTTTTGTCAAATTATCATGGTTAAAACAAATTGGTCACTTTTGTCAAATTATAATGGTTAAAACAAACATTATCATTTTGTCGCATTAGATTTGACAAAACCAGCATATCACTTTCATTTATTTTGCTGAATTAGAATTGTCAGCAAAACAAAGTTATCATTCTTATTGTTTTGTTGAAATAAATTTGTCAACAAAACAAAGTCGTTATCTTTATTGTTTTGTTGAAATAGGTTAGTTGAATCAAAATATACATTTTGTCAAAATATTCATTTTTATCAAAATAGATTAGTTAAAGCAAACCATATATTTTTGTCAAAGTATACACTTTGGTCAAAATAGATGAGTTGAATCAAATACGCATTTTTGGTCAAAATGAACATTTTTGGCCAAATAGATTAGTTGAACCCAAAATAGTTATTTTTGTCAAAATATAATAGTTGAAATAAAAATTACATTTTGTTAAATATGATTGTTGAAAACAAAAATTACATTTTTGTTAATTAGATTTGTAATGAAATAAAATTTACATTTTTGTTAAATAAAAGAGTTAATCACAAGTAGCATTTTTGTTAACTAGAATTGTGTTACAACAAAAATATCCACCTTGTTAAATTAGAATTGTTAACAATATGAATTACCACTTTTTATTCATTTTGTTAAAACTAGGATTGTTAACAAAATGACAACACCATCTTTAAATCATTTGTTGTAATAGAATTGTCAACAAAATGAACGTATCACTTTTTATACATTTTGTTGAAATATAATTTATATGCAAATATAAGAATCACTTTTATTTGCATAGCATACATTAGAATTGATATGCAAATACAAGAATCCCATTATTGGTCAAAACATACATAGGATTTGTATGTAAACTAAAGTGACATCTTTATATGTTATTGCATACGATAAAATTTGTATGCAATCTAAAATACACATTTTTATGTGATAGGTTATTCATTGAAAACATATACAAATAAGATTATTTCTTTAGGGGTTAAATTTGCATACAAATCAAGAAAATGAAAATTATCTTTTCATTTGTCATCAGCAATAATGTCATATAAATAAATTACTTTTATTAGACATTAGAAATGTATAGGAAATTATACGGGTAAAATACATTTTTATTTGACATTAGAAATAAATAACATGTTTGTTCACTATCATCAACATGTTAGCAGAATTAAAATTGGTTAAATTCATTAACCAATTATTTATTCATATGAACTGTTGTTAGCTGAAAACCCCATACGGGTATTGGGATGATACCTGACATACACTAGTCCCAATATTTAATTGTATGTCGATCGATAGATTGACAAGCTACGATGAGCGTTACTATTTCATTTTAATGCTCATATAGTTGTGAACTTTACTCTGGATGTTGAATGGATGGTTTGATGATTATCTATCATTTGTTGTCATTTACATACGATGTATGAAATCCATATAACCGAAGTTATATGGTAAATGATTGAGTCGCTTTCCGATTCAGAATTTCTTTTAAATAAAGAATATTTTCTTTAAAGACATTTTAATATAAAGAATATTTTAAAATAAAGGATATTGTACTATAAAGAATATTTTACATGTAGAATCCTTTTATATATAAAGGATATTTTTAAATAACGAATATAATGAAAAAATATTCAACATAGAATAAAATGATGATTTCTATGTCCGTTTTCGAATGGATAAGAGCTAAATATATTTTTATAGAAATGAGCTAGTTATTTACTAGAATGAATCTTTTAAATTAAGATTTAATGAAGTCTTCTAACTAATTAATATTTAATTAGAATTAAATAAAATAGTTCGATTTTGGGTTGTTGTGGATGGTGCCTTAAATAACGTTGTTCTTAAACCCCGTATGAAAGAATAAATCTTTTAATTAAGATTATTAGAGTTTTCAATTATAATTATTAATTGAAATAAAATAATATGTGAATTGGGTTTTATCATAAACTGTGTTTTAAATGAGATTTGTTCTTTAACCCAATTAACAACGAATTATAATTTGGAATTTATAAATATTTTTATTAAGATTAATTTTTTTTTCGAAAATCATTTTTTCCAATTTAATATATTAAATTGGAATTAAATGGTAATTCGATCTATTAATAATCGAGATAGGCTTCTGTAAAGGAAGACTGTTAATATATATGGAATTTAAAAGGCTTTGCCATTATTCCATTTATATTATCGGTCTGATATGGAGATTTATATCGGTTATATATTGATTGATTTTGGTGAAAATTCCATATTTTGGAAAATGATTTTGAGTTTATCGTGAACAATGTTTTTAAATGACATTGATTCTTGAACCTAGTTAAAAATAAGATTTATTTCTTAAAAGTTGAATAATAATAAAGTTATGGTTTGATATTAAAACCGAATTGGAGTTTTAATGAATCTTTAAAAAGAAGATTATAGAATTAATTTAAAAGAATTTATCTTTGATAAATTGATGGGATTATTTCCCTATTGATATGAATATTTTATTAAAAGAATATTCTGAATTGGAATGAGGCGTATGATGTGTCTTTATAACACCTGATTTTTAATTAAAAAATACGCGCGTTATTCGTAAAGACCGGGTTTAACCCATTCTGAATAATTACTATGATGATTAAGATTCGAAGATGATGACGGTGGTTGAAGACCGGCGATCTTCACATCGAATGGACGACTACTGATGCCCAACATAGGCTAGCTACCAGTAAAGGGTTAAAGTGGTAGTTTGTTCGGACGTACTTGTTGATTGTCCAGATATGCGAGCACCTCACTTCCATATTGGACATACGGGAGGCGTAATAAGGTGTCTCCAGTTTCGTTCAGACCCAGAACGGACTTGTAAATGGATGTGTGTCTAACATTGAATTTCATTCGATGTAAATTAAATAGATTTCTATTTAATATATATTTGTGGTGGCGGAGAATTTATTCTCTTGCTTAAAACCCTTCTCTGAGATGCACGAGCTCAGAAGTTATATATTGGTAGTTATTGATCGCATGGCGTGAATTGTCAACGTGGCATGCTAAGATGCAAATGATCAGGGCTTTTGTTGAAAAGCAGAGCCTTGTGGTTGATGATCAAAGCATAGTCTATTTCGGCATAGATTTGTGTATAGCGTGACATCGCGAGCCTCACACCCCGGTATGAGTCAAAAACAGAGCAAGGGAATGCAGGGAGTGCACACGTTTCTTTCTAGCTAGAAGTGGTGTCAGTGACTTACCAGCCCTGACATTTTACTTATGTGGATGATGGAATTTGCGAGGTCTCGGATTTATTATCGGTCGCCAATGGCTGTATTATAGGTTCAATAAGACCGGGAAGCGTGTGTTCAAGAATTGCCAATCCACTAAAGTATTTGTGGACCGGCCCTGCTGTATCCAAGGGTTCGCCAGCGTCTGAATCCTGAGACATTGCTAGAGTGTCTCGAATCGGTAAGGAGATCGTTCCTAGCCTTGACTCTTGATGGAAACCCAACTTCCAATACGACATCATGCAGTTTTGATTGTAGAACTAGTATGGCGACATAGTATATGGTAGTTATGCCGTCTATGATTAATACATTATGATTAAATTATTTTTGAAACATATATACACTAATAATAATATCAAATCTGTGTTATCATATCAAGCATTTTTGATCATTATAAGGTAAAACTCTATCCTCCGGCTTGCGTTGCATTGTGTGATGGGATCTGAGTCTAATAATGGTTTCATTTTTCTAAAAAGCATTGCATTGTTTAACGATTTACTTTATTTAAATTATGCACCTGCAATCCAATGGAGTAAACCCGTTCCGCCTTAGCGGCGTGGTCCTGTGATTTGCCTTATTATTAGATAAGTTAGACAAGATTTCTCACACCAGTCCCATGACTGATCCGTAGTTTTTTTCACTTTGTAAACTCGGGTGCCCTCTTTTCCACACGGGCAGTCGATTAGCTTATTTTGTAGATATATTGAGCAGGATTTTGGATCGAAGCTTAAAGCTGTGTCCAGAGCATTGATAGACTTCCGTTGTATTAGTTTATTCATTTCCGCTGCAATGTGTTACATTCATTGTAATTAAATCTTCCGCTGTATTATTATATTCGATGTACTCTGATATTCTGTACTTTGATGAAACATTATTAAGATGTAATAAAAGTTTGCTGTCATCGGTTCTGATATGTTGTATGCCCAAAGTTAATGCATTCGAGGATTTCCAACTTTTGGATCAGACTTGTGTGGTTTATGGTCGATTCAAAGGGCGGGGATTTTCGGGTCATTACACTCACATTGGTCAGTTATCGTTATATAACGATAATCAATCGTCGATTCAGATCGGACAATTTATTTCGCTATAAATTGTAACGAGCTCCAATTCACTCCCAGTCAGTTTCATTGTGTAGCCCTCGTCCATACGATCCCGACGGATTTGACCGTTCGAAATTCTGAACAGTACGGAGGAAATATACATTTTACAAGACTATTTATAAATAAGGGTCATTAGCTTATATTAAATAAAAAATTAATTACTTCAAGTATACCATTAACACTAGCCCACGTGTCCCACTTATTAACGATCGCTCCTAATATCCTTTCTTCCCCGAATTGCTTCGAAATCCAGAAAATTACACCAGCCATTAACTTGTGTTCCACTTACAAATTTCCCTCCGTTCCTTCACTAAACTCAAAACCAAGTTCTCCGCCCATCTCCACCATCCTTGCGGTGACTCACGTATATACACTCCAATCCTCATATTATTCCATGAAAGAAATACCCAGAACTTTCCCTTTCAAATCTCGTGCAAGTTCCCTAATATATGTGGATTTATCATTGCGCCTAAGCCCTGTAGCCTCTTCACGGCGTTAAAACTGATCTGAGCGTGAGCGTGCCCATGATGCTTTCATCCCACCATATAAAGACCACGTATCCAGTATGTTTCGAAAATACCTCCTCCAGCTACATCAGCATGGTTCCCTCCACTCCTTCACATTTCCACAAGCTCCTCCTGTTTTGCGTGAAATCCTTTCTATTCCATTTGAGCAGCACACTCCACTTCCAGTAAACCCCTTCCACCATTTTATACTTACAACGTAGGCTTTCAGGGTTTTCATTTTTATTTTGTTTTTGAAGAGTGGAATTTCATTTCGATTTATATATGCCATTACATACTTCGGAAATGAACATTTCATGCATCCGAGAAAAAGATGGAAGGAGACCTGGGTTTAAATGTTTATAATAGGAATAACTTAAGGGTTAAGCAATCGGTGGTATAGGGGTATTAAATCAATGCGAACAGGTCTGTACATATCTAAAAATAGGTTTGCATGTTTGTTTAATATTTTTGATTTGCCTTTGACAGTAATTTCTTATTTCCTTGTGCATTAAGAAAGAAGACAGTGACAATTCGAATAGTAGCTGTTCATTACGCACATGGCTGAAATAGCTTAGGAGTGAAGTAATAGTTGATTCGATTTTGTAGCAATATTTAATTTGCGTATCTCTTGTTTTATTCACAAAAGCTAGGGTGACAGTACCATTTAATCGAAATGCTATTCACCTTACAAATATAAAACGCCTATACATATGCCAGGTAGGCATGTATTAAACCCTTTGTCTACAACTAATTTTTTCCCTATTTATGTTTCCATTTTAATAACCCCGTGGTTTGACGATACACGCAGCAAAAAGATAGGGGTCGTAGGTACAGGCTTTAGCATCTAAAGATGGTTGCTTAGTCTTGAAGTCAATAAAGTAGCTTATTTTTATATATAAAATAATATAATACTTAACTGTGAAGAAATGGGTAGATAATATGTCTCTTAAATATTATATTAAGAATGTTTGTATTTGTTTATGTCCTAGCGTATTTGTCATCCAACACATCACGGACCGCTATTGACAAAACTAAAATACCGTTGTGCTGAGCAATGTGCCACGATCCCAAAAATGTAATAATATAGACTAGTTAACTTGTTCTGTGAAACCCCAAAATGCTGATATTCGGTGTAAAATACTTCAAAATAAAAAGTGCTTATTTTCCAAAATAAAAACTACAGTAAAATTCTAAAAATTAAAATATAGCTACGTCCCAAAGGATTTGTCCAAATTCGAAACCAATATTTAATTACAATTAAATATATCGTTATGGTTTATAAACGATTCCATAACGACTATTTTAAAATTTTATTTGATCATAAATCTACCCAACGAAATCCCGATTTTTCTCTTCCATTAGAAAAATATACTTCACCAGCTCCGAACATTTCTTGTTTCACAGAAATCCGGTTTAAAACAGATTCTTTATATTTGTTTAAAGTTCTAATCGCCAGATTATAAACTGCCACGCCATTTCGAGCTTTATTATAATTATAGTATAATTATACGTTCAACTGTCATTTCTATAATATATTCGTTAATATAGTTCAACTCTAAACTAAATTATATATTATAAATGTTCCAATTCACACAATATTGTCAATTCACTATTTTCGTCTATTTCGGAATTAAATACATTATTCTATTATTTTTATTAATTAAATATTCAATATTATTTAATTAAATAACCATTTAAATCTCTAAATCACTATTTAAATAATTAAATAAATTAATTTTTATACCGTAAAAATACGAGACGCTACATTCTTCCCCCCTTAAAATAATTTCGTCCTCGAAATTGCTAAGGTAGAAAACATATCCTATTGACTGGGTTAAAATTTATTTGTTTACTTCTTTTAACTTCAGTTTCAATTGAACCAACTTATTTTCAATTCAATATTTATTTATTCCTACTAACGAGAACTTTCAAAAATCCTGAAAATTTTCTAACACCTTAATTTTTCAAAAAATTTCGCCAGCACCTCCTTTGTATTGGTCAATAGCTCAAACTCCAACTTGCCTCTCTAGGCCTTCTTCCACTCAAAAGAAAATCAAACAGCCAAGCGGCTTGCCAATTCGGCTCATCAAAATCTCAAACCCATATATAATATAAACTGGTACCTTTTTGTCGGGCATAACAATATATCCTTTCCATGCATTGCCAATTCTGCATATACCAATGTCATCCCAATTATTCGGTTATACCCAAGCCGAATTCTGTTCTTAACACAGATTCCATTTAATAATTTCAACTCTTAACTTACTACTCCAATTTCATTTCGGATTATCTCCAATCCAATCTAATTCGATATTTTCTGAAGCGACCCGAACTTCCCCGGTCTCCGAAGAGATGAGAAAGAACGAATTACTTTGAGGACAAGACAAATCAGAACGCAGACGGAAGAACATTTCATTGTATATTACAACAATGCATCAGATTACAAGAATATACAGAGTATAAATGAATCAATATTACACAGAAATATCAGAGATTTAAATTACATTTAAATACATAGCAGCGGAAAATAATACAATGCACAACTAGAAGAGATATACGGATACAAAGCTTTCCGGATATCGTTCCAACTGTAAATCAGGATCCTGTGAATATAAATCTGCAAAACCAAAACTACTAGCTGCCCGCGTCAAAATAGGGGCACCCAGAGTTTAGGTTAAAACAATAAACTCCAAGTCAGTCATGGGACTGGTGTGAGAGATAAAACAGTTATTATTCTTTATTTTAAAGTTCGGTAAATCAAGGGACCACGCCGTATAACACGGAACGGGTTTCCTCCCAAGAATACCAGTGCATATAACAACAGCGCAATGCTAAATAAAGAAAAATGAAGCTATTATAAGACCCAGGTCCTATCACACAATGCAACGCAAGCCGAGGGATAGGGTTTTCCCTTATAATAGCCAAATAATGCTTGATACGTTTAAAACAAATTATTTGATACTATTATAAGTGTATAGTGTATAAAACAACTTCAAATCATAAGTATCAATCATAGGCGGCATGGGTACCATATATCATGTCGCCATACTAGTTCTACAATTAAAACCGCAAATGTCATGTATTTGGAAATTGGATTTCCATCTATGAACCGAGGCAAAAGATAGTCCTCAACCGATTCGAGACTCTCTAGCCCGAGCCTCAGGATCAGAGCTCGAGTGACCCTTGGAGCGACAGGGCCGGTCCACCGATGTGGATTAAAATACCTGAACACTGCATTTCCTCGCACTTTGGGGCGTAAATGAGCCAACGAATGGCTCCATCGGACCCGAATCGTCCGATCTAACCGAGGCGCCTCGCAACAGCAACAACCACACAGGTGAAAAGTATATAAATGTCAGGGCTGGTAGGTCACTGACAGCACCCTAGCTAGAAGGAAACGCATGCCCTCCCTGAGGTCCTCTCCCGTTTCTGGTTCACAACCGGGGTGTGAGGCTCGCGAATTCACGTTACACAAAGCTATGCCACACAGGCGGTGCTTTGATCATCAACCACAAGACCCTGCTTTTCAACAAAAGCCTTGATCATCTGCTACTTAGGCATGCCACACAGGCAATTCACTCCATGCGATTGATATCCATCAGTATATAACCCTTGAGCTCGTACGTCTCAGAGAAGGGCGTTAAGCAAGAGAATAAATTCTCCGCCGCCAAACAGATATATATTTAATAGAAATCAATCACACAGACTAAAATCCAATGTCAGACACACAGTCCATTTACAAGTTCGTTCTGGGTCTGAACGAAACCGGAGGCACCTAGTACCCCGCATATCCATCGATCTCCAAATACGTCTGGACGATCACCAACTGATTCCCTCCTCTTGGGTGTACAGCCCAATCAAGACCATCAGTAATCACCCAAACGACGTGAAGACCTCCGGTCTTCGACCACCGTCTTCATCTTCGACACCACGTCGAATCAGTTATTCAGAATGGGATAAACCCGGTCTTTCTGAACAACTCGCGTATATATATCATAAACACGTGTTACACAAACACAACATACGCCTCATTCCAATTCAGAATATTCTTTTATTTAAATATTCTTATATTTTGGGAAAGGTTCCCATTTATTTTATCAAAGATAAATTCTTTAAATGTATTCTTTAATCTCCTTTGAATATTAATTCAAACTAGTCGGGATTAGCGAACCACACCGAAGTAATCATTTATTTTATTTCCCAACCCCAACCTATTCATCCCATGAAGTAAAACTGGTAATACTTCATATCTAACACCACAGTGTTATCGGTAAATTCAATTACCATTTCACGTTCAAATCTAATTAAAGATTTAACTATCGCCTGGAGTAAAACTGGTTATACTCCATTCTCGATCTTTTCAATCTAATTAAAGATTCATTAAAACTCCACTTAGTTTTAATCTTTAACTGGGTTAAAGAATCAGTGTCATTTAAAACACGGTTCACGATAAACCCAAAAATCAATACCAATTCAATTCCAATTAAATATTATTCAATTGGTACACTTCATTAAATCTAAATAAAAAGATTTAATCTTTTTCTCCCAACTGGGCTTAAGAACAGTGTTAATGAGGACACCATTCACGACAAACCCAAATCATATTTGATATTAAATACAAGGCTCTGAATAGAAAATATACCGGCTTATATTCAATATCAAATTCTACGACCAACAAATATCGTATTGGAAATAACGATATCAATATATCTTTCAAATATCCCAAACAATATCTGTATAATCACGATATCCAACATCGAAATATTCCAAAGACAATTTCGATTCAAATCCATTCCAATTCAATTATTGGAAATTCTGGTTATATTCAAAAACATTTCAAATCCAATTTACTTATTTAAAAATAAATAGAATTATAATTCTAGTTCAAAACTAGTTCATTTCGATAAAAATCTATTTTTATCTTTTCAAATATGGAGTTTTTCATCCCAATTCTTCCCAAATCATTTCTTATGATTTTACACAAATTATTACTATTTTTAATAATTTTATCAAGGCTCGTACAGTCGATTTCCGTCAACGGCTATCGAACTGCACTTACAGCGACCTTTTCCAAATTTGATTTGGACATAATTCCAAATCCAACTGTTAGATTTCTAATTTCTAATATTCTTTAGAAAGCTCTTTTTGATACGAACCCAACGGTTCCGGTTTTAGGAAAATCCGACGGTCGAATCTTCCGTAATATCCGTTCGAAGTCAATTGTCGAAATTCGCGAACTGCCGCGGCGCGTTCTATTCAGGCCATTATAATATATATATATAATATATACTTCGTCGATTTCCTTTTAAAACGTATTTTATAAATAGTTTTAAATTCATTTTCAAAACGGTTTCAACTTCATATTCAATTTCAAATCTAAATTGAATATTCCAATATAAATTCGTTTTAAATTCATTTCAAATTGATTTCAATTCAATTTCAATTTAATTCGAATGCAATTCCTTTCGATTTCAATTCGAACTCAATTCTATTCAATTTCAATTCGAATTCATTTCTATTCAATTTCAATTCGAATTCAGTTCTATTCAATTTCAATTCGAAATCATTTCTATTCAATTTCAATTCGAATTCACTTCTATTAAATTTCAATTTGAATTCATTTCTATTCAATTTAATTCGAATTTCAATTCTTTTCAAAATTTCAGATTTTGAAATCACTTTTGATATTCGTTATAAAATGAATAAAATCGATATAAATATCGTTCATGTCAAAATGGCGTAAATCTAATCAACACGGCTTCATATATTGATATTTTCAAATATTCCTTTTCGAATATTTCTATTTCGAATAATCTATTTCAAATATTTCTTTTTCAAATATTTCTACCTCTAAACTGGAATGAGGCCCAATCAATTACCATATAATGTTAATTATATGGATTTTCTACAACACAGGTATATATCAACAAAGATGAATAATCAACCATCATCCAAAGTGCATTCCACACTGTATAAGCATCAAATATAAATATTCAACGCTTATAACAGTCTGTCAATCAATCGATCGACATACAACTAAACAATCGGGATTAGTGTACGTCAAATATCATCCCAATACCCGTGTGGGGTTTCAAACAATCAAACACAGATTTTATTTGTGCAGTTGGGCGATGTGTAAAATTTATCGTCCCAATCAATATCAGTCAAATGTGTGTATATAAACAAATCGTCCGATTTGTTTATTTTTATTTCATTTCATATACACGTTAAAAATTCTATTTTAACTAAAAAATATTTTCCACTATAAAATATTTTATTTCATCTATATAAATATTTTATTTTATTTCACATCACACAATCAACTACACATCAAAATCAAACAAACAAGCGTACAAGCCGTCCATGGTATGTGGACGACGGGTGTCGGGTGCTACTAAACACCGTATGCATCCTAGTATATATTTTTAACTAGAAATAAAATTAAAAGGTGAGAAGTTCTCACAGAATAGCTAATCCAACGCCACGACTCTTCTTAGGTAGAAATCTTCGCCGTTCTTGCCTCTTGTCACTTTCGTTGCCCGTAGCCACTACATATATAAAAATCACATTTTTACTTCGCTATTCAATATATAAAAATCGGATTTTTACTTCGCTATTCAATATATAAAAATCGAATTTTTATAATCACTCCATATGGATAAAATTCTATTTTTACCTCGCTACTATATAGAGATTTCGCCTTTTCAAATATAAAGATTTCGCCTTTATTTCACTACATATATAAAGGTGATATTTTTACTATCTTACCTATATAAAAATTATATTTTTATACTTCTACAATATAAAAGATTATATTTTTATAACTCTACACAAGTAAAAATCATATTTTTGATTCGCTACATATATAAAAATTATATTCTTATATCTCACATATGATAAAAATCACATTTTTATTATTTTTATAATATAAAAATCATATATTTAATTATTTTTATAATATAAAATCATATCTTTAATTTACTTTCTAAACAAAAATCATATCCCTTATTCGCTACATACATTAAAAAAAATCACATTTTCATATAAAAATATGATCTTCCCTCTTCTTACTTTCATATAAAAATCAAAGCTTTTCCGTCGTTGTTTACATATAAAATTCAAAACTTTCCCGTCATTGTTTACATATAAAATTCAAAACGTTTTATACTTCAAAACTCAAAATTTTACTTCGAAGAAATAAGTAAAATACGGAAAATAGAGACTCACATTGTTTTTTAAGCGAAGGGGGGAGGGATTTCCAGTTGCTCACGGTTTGCAGGGGGTCTGGGCGCGGGTGGCTGCGGTCAAGGCGGATGGGAGGCGCGGGGTCGGAGGGGGTTGATCGGAGTGGGGCGGTGGCGCGTTGGAAAGCGGTTTGGGGAGATTCGAAGGGAGGGGGTGTGCGGTTTTGAGGGATTCGAAAGGGGGGTCGGTGCTGCTGGGGCGCGCTTCATGGAGGAGCGGAGGGCGGTGAAGCGATGGTGGCGGCGACGAAGAGGGGGGGTCGCGGTTGTGTTGAGGTTTTTTTTTATTCGATTTGAGAAATGAGTGAACGGAGGGGCCAGAGAGAGAGAGAGAGAATATAGAGGGGAGAGGTTTTGTTTTAATTTATTTGTTTATTTATTTTAATTTCAAAAAGGTACTTTTATTTTCGACCTCGAAACGAGGCCCATCGCCTGTTGTCCATAGCTAATTACCCCCATTCCGAACACAATGGGATATGTATCGTAAGCTGATTCGATCGTTTCGATCGGTTTTCGTCAAAATCAACATATAACTCTATATATTGAATTTGAACGCACATTTCAATTTACCGGGGTCACATACGAACTCTAAAAATTCTAGAAAAATATTTTCTAGCTTCGTATTGATGATACGGTCTTAACAAAACTAATTTCGTCAAATTCCGAGAACGTTAGAAAAATGACCATTTTCCAGTCGATTAAAATCAACTGAAACTGGTCAAACGCGTTTTCCTTTACCACGCTCACATGTTGATTCGAAAAATTACAAAATTTGAAACCTAGCAATAACTTGACATCGCGGATCCAAAAAAAGTAGTTTCGTCGAAATCCGAGGTCGTTTGCAAAATTTCCATTTTTAAGGGCCTGAATTTCATAGCGACTATTCAGTATTTTCAACTTGACATATCTTTTGATTCCCGCTATGAAATCTTGATTTTCCGGATTCGTTGGAAAGATATTATCAATTAGATTCAAATATTTTTGGTTTCACTGAAATCCGGTTTATTTTGAATCCTGCACATCCATTTGAAGTTTGAAATCGAATTATCGAACTACCGCGCCATTTTCAATTCCTTTTATAAATATAAATAAATATTTATATTCTATCGTCGATTCAAACGAATATATACATTCGAATTATATTCAAAATAAATTTCTCTTTGTTTTTATTTAAAATAATTCATTTTAAATAATCAAATTTCGCTAAAATTGCCAAAATAAAAAATTTAAACTGGCCTAGATTTCTGGGTTATTACAATCTCCCCTACTTAAAACTTTTCGTCCCCGAAAAGGAACGATGCCGAAAGTTGTTTAACCAATCAACTCAACTTTCATTGTTTTGACTACGGCTTAAGTTCTTCAACTTTTCAGTTTCTAAGAACTTTTCAAATTTTTCAAAAATTTGGCTAACACCCTAAATTTTCGAAAAATTTCACCATAACCTCCCCTGCACCGGGAGCATGGGAAAATCCCGAAATTTCCATACAGGCCTTCTGATCTCAAAAAGAAAAAGAAAAAGCCAAGCGGCTAGCCAATCGGCTCATAAAATCATCATCACCCAAACAAAACAGTAAATTATGTTAAACATGTACCTATTTGTCAGGCAAACAATTTTATTCTTCTGCTCTAGCCTCCTTGCTATGACCTGTTCAATGTAAGTACATGTATATGCAAGCAAATGCGACTAATTTTCAATACAATTCAATATTTGATACAATTAGGCGTAATGGTTCAAAATTATCAAACAAATAAACAAACAACACAAACATCAATCAATTAGTGGATTAACGTTTCAAATTCATAATTTTGATACATATACAGAAAATCATGTTTTTGATGCCAATTCATAACAATAAGCCCTATCTAGTTTCGGTTCTCACACCAGTCTAATGGAAATATAGAAATCTCACTTTCGTCGCTCGAATATAAATTCTGGCGATGGTGCCCGTCACCGGAATTATCCCCGGGCAATTAGAGTATGATTCTATAACCATCCAGTATATTAAAACTTCGAATACACATTTGCAAGACGCATATGCAAAATCTTTATATATCGGATTGTCCAAATCAATATAGAATAAATAATCAAATACGAATAGTTGATTTAAATTTTCAAAACAAAATTCGTTTTCATTTTAAAAATATACTCTTCACACTCGTTCTAGGATACTACTGATCCCATCTCTAACGAGTCATTCTTATTGGATATTACTAATCCAATATCTGATGAATTCTTTCGTATGGTTCTAATGTGCCTTGTTCTCGAGCTTTGTAAACCAAAGCTCTGATACCAAATGAAGCAACCCGAACTTCCCCGGTCTCCGAAGAGATGAGAAAGAACGAATTACTGTGAGGACAAGACAAATCAGAACGCAGACGGAAGAACATTTCATTGTATATTACAACAATGCATCAGATTACAAGATTATTGTAACGGCTGGAAATTTTCGACTCCTCGAGAGTCGAAAATTCCGCGACGTTAGTGAAAGAAAGTAGAGGGTGAGAAAGAAAAGATAGAACTAATAGAATAGAAGAAGAAGAAGAACATCAGAATCATCAGAGTAACACGAATCTCACAGCGGAACGAATAACATATAATATATAACATAACTTTGAAGTAAACAGTTATATATATACAATAGCACTTATCAGAGTACAACACTTACAACACAGCGGAAATAACTATAGCTATAAAATCTTGCAGCCTCCTGCTCCAAGTTCTCCAAGTATATATGTAAATCCCGACTACTTGACTGCCCATACAAATTTAGGCACCCAAGAGTTTAGGGAAAACAACAAAGTAAACTCCGGGTCAGTCATGGGACTGGTATGAGTAAAATAGTTTAAAACAGGTATAGGATATCTCATAATACCACGCCGTGGATACGGAACGGGTTTTTCCCTTATGAGTATCTGAACAACTTTGACAAGCAATATCATTGTGATATTATAATAATGTCTAAGTACAAATAGGTATCAATCTAGCAGAAACGCTTGCATCTCACGTTCTACATACATAGTATAAAATCATAAACCGCAGGGCGCTTATCGGAGAATGGATTCCAACAGACAAGGTATGGGAGCACCTTCTGAATAGTGTACTCTAGAGGTGATACACTCAGGGTTCAACAAGAACGTCTTGCAACCCGGCCACACATGACCGCTCACTCATTTAGCTTGAGTGTCGCGAATATATTGCCACCACAGTTGTAGGCCATCAAACCGTCATCCGAAGATACAGAATCAAAAAGAAGTATAAATATGAATATTCTCTAGATCGGTGACAATACACCCTGCTTGGGGATGACCCAACTAGCCATGCTGCCTAGCCCAACTTTTGTTACTTCCCGGTGTGAGGCTAGAAGCTACGTCTATCTTCAGAACATCTGATCACCATTCACTTTGAATGCCACATTGTCATACCCGCCAAATCACAAATTGACTTATCCAAAAATAACACGGGTATATAGCTAAGAGAAACGAATTCCTCCGCCACCCAACGTGAATACGTTTGAACAGATCAACTTACGTGATCCATTGGATATACTCTGTCAGACCTTCTTCCATATACGTTGTCCTGGGACTGGACAAACCGAAGGCACTATTCAGTATATCCATCTTAGTCACTGTTATCTAAGACTTATACAACAGCCCTTGCACTTTACTCCGTCTTCAATTTATCTTTGGCAGATGTTGCTCGCAACGCTTATGCCAATACAGAGTGGTTCTTTGGATAATAATCCAACCGGTCTCTCCATATTTACACCGTAAATATGGTCAAAACTTTGATAGTCTGTGATTCAACTATCAAATGAAAACATGTCGGTGTACAAACAACGATCTTATTTCCAAATGGGAATTCGATCGATCAATCATCATATGTTCATATTTCCTTATTTCATATATTTAGAAAATATATGTTATAAATCATTGGAAAACATTTCCGTAGCTTATTTTCACATCACTATTATTTCGCAACTATCAGTCCCTAACTGTAACTAGTATGAGAACAATTCTCTAAGTATCAATCCGGAAGGTCGAAACCAACATCAGATCGTCACTTAGAAAACCGTTCAACTTACCCTCTCCAGTCAGTTTCTGAATTTGCTTAACTCTATTTCTTAAATTCTTATCATGAAAACATTTCATTTTCTATGTTTAGAAAACATATCTGATTATATTTGGAAAACGTTCCCAAAACTCATTTACGGATTTCAAATGAACGTTGTATAAAACATCGTTACGCTTAACCCATTAATCGCTTATTACTTAACTATATTTCAAATCAACTTTTTAGATCGAACCACAACTATTCCTTTGTCAATTCTGAAGTCAATCAATTTGGGGTATAATTACCTCTTAGACCTAAATTGAACAACGTCCTTTACTGTGAAATAGATGAAGTTCGTCACTCACTTTTTCCAATCATCTGTTTACGCAAATTCTCGGATTCAGGTTACGAATCCACTTCTTAAATGACAACGTTTGATTATAACTATAACGTTATAATTCCTACCCCTAAAATATCTAACCTAAATTATGAATTTATTTCCTAACTCGAATAATTTAACAGACACCTAATTTCTAAATCAATAACTAAATCTTGATTTAAACCCTGGAAAGTAAATAGTACTTTCCCGAATTCGCTATAATCGAATTCGACGTATAACTCTCTTCCGAGTAATCTCTATTCGATTAACTCTCCCTTTTTAATAACTGATATTCGATAAACTCTATTTCGATTAACTCCTATTGAATAACTAATATTCGAATAACTCTTCTTGGTTGGCTCTATTTCATTAACTCTTATCGAATAACAAATATTCGATTTTCTTTAATGTGTCAATTCTTATCGAATAACAAATATCCGATTTAACTTAAATGGATTTACTCTTATCGAATAACTTATTCGATTAACTCAACTTGATTTTCTTAACTCGATTATCTCAACTCGATTACTTAACTCGATTACTTAACTCGATAAATCTTAACTCGATTACTTAACTCGATAACTTAACTTAACCCAAATCGATTAACTCAACTCTAATCGATTAACTTAATTTGATTTACTCCTTCGAATAACTCATTCGAATAACTTAATTGATAAATTATATTCACTTCTATCCTATCGAATAAACTATATTCGATATCTCCTCCAACACTATTCGAATGAACTATATTCGATTAACTTCTCTAACTCTATTCGAATAAACTATATTCGATTAACTCTTTTAACTTTACTCGAATAACTATATTCGATTAACACTTTCTTTCAAATAACTATATTCGATTAACTCTTCGAATAACTCCTTTGGATTACTAACTTCGAATAACTCCTTTGGATTAACTAACTTCGAATAACCAATATTCGATAACTACTCTTTGCATAAATAATATTCGATAACTCTTCTCAAATGAATAACATTTGATTTCTCCACTCGAATAAACTATATTCGATTACTCTTCCCTCTAATACTCTATATTCGATAACTCTACTTCGAATAAGTGATATTCGGCAACTCTACTCGATTAACTCCACTTGGATAACTCTAACTGGTCAACTCTAACTGGTCAACTCTAACTGAGTAACTCTAACTGGTCAACTCTAACTGGTCAACTTTAACTGGTCAACTTTAACTGGTCAACTCTAACTGGTCAACTTTAATTGGTCAACTCTAACTGGTCAACTTTAACTGGTCAACTCTAACTGGTCAACTTTAACTGGTCAACTCTAACTGTTTATCTTTAACTGGTAAACTTTAACTGGTTAACTCAAATGGTTTAACCTAACTGGTTAACTCAAATGGTTTAACCTAACTTGATTTACTTGTATCAATTAACTGAACTAATCCACTTAGTTTAACTTAGTTTAACTTAGTTAATTCACTTTGATTAACTCTAACCGATTTACTTAGTTTAACTCAGCTAATTCACTTTGATAAACCCAACTAATTTACTTCGATTAACCAATTAGTTTAACTTGACTAATTCACTTAGTTTGACGCAACTAATTCACTTTGATTTACAAATTAGTTTAACTTAACTAAGTCACTTAGTTTGACGCAACTAATTCACTTTGATTTACCAATTAGTTTAACTTGACTAATTCACTTAGTTTGACGCAACTAATTCACTTTGATTTACAAATTAGTTTAACTTAACTAAGTCACTTAGTTTGACGCAACTAATTCACTTCGATTAACCGCTTAGTTTATCTTAACTAATTTACTTTGGTTAACTTTACCAATTACTTTGATTAACTCGACTAACTCGCTTTGGTTAACTTAACCAATTACTTTGTTTAATTCTTTTATTACACTCTGGTTATAATTCCTACTTCTACAATATCTCCTTAAAATCCATATCGTGTTATACTTGTGTGCGAAGCACGTGTTTAAATCTATCCTTGTATAATTCTATTTATTTTCCGAACAAGTGTTCCTTTATTTATTCCCTAAATAAATATTCCTTTATTCCATTTATTTATAATCTAAATAAATGTTCCTATATTTATTTCCTAAATAAATATTCCTTTATATTCTAATTCATTTATTTTCTAAATAAATGTTTCTATTTTATTTCATTTATTTTCTAAATAAATGTTTTCCTTTTTCATTTATTTATTTTCAAATTAAATAAATGTTTTCCTTTTATAAAATCCTATTGATTTTATAAATAAGATTCATTTTCAATATAAACATTGAAAATCCCCTTATCAACATTTCGATATGTTATGGTATTCAATCATATCAAATCACGATGTTCAATATCGTCCAAGCACATATAATCGCCCACAGATTTTATATCACATCATATAACAATATATGGAAAACAATAAAATAACTGTTGAGGAATCCAGTCGGATTCCTCCAACCTGTTTCCCTGCGTCACAGATGTTAGACAATATAGATAACATCACTTTTAGTTCCATATGATATATTCTGTTAAACAGAATCAATATAGAAATTTAACTAACTGACTAGCAGTTCAATCAAACAATCAACACACAGTCAAACAGACAATTTTAACAGTTCTAACAATACAACATGAAATTATAAACTGTTCAGAGTTAGTGAGATTTACTCACATTTGGCGCGTTAACCGTTTTAAATAACCGGTTTGCGTTCATTTGACTGCGACGGACAATTTATTTCGCCATAAATTCATATGAGCCCCAATCCACTTCCAGTCAGCTTCGTTGTGAAGCTCTCGTCCATACGATCCCAACGGATACGACCGTTCATGATTTTGACAACGTATGACGAAGTTATACGTTATACCAGTTATCACATATATTTTAAATAAATAAAAACTAAAAGGTTAAATCGTTACTGGGCTCACTAATTAAATGAAGCCCATACCCATTTATAAAATACCCTGACCCGTTGTGTTCATCTTCTTCAAATAGACCAAATTGAAACCCAAAAACCCGTCGTCTCCACAAAACCCTTGACCGACAGTTGACCCCGCTTCCTCACCACCTCGTTCAACTATACCCTCTGCGACCACCACAAATCACCTCAGCGCCCACATCCGCAACCACCTACTTCCGTTACCTCGAACCCGATGCTGCTCCAAAACCAGACCTGTAGCCTTCTCAACATCACTACTGTCGCACTGTCAAAGACAAAGCCGAAGTCCGTCCAACCTCCCTCAACCGAAGCGCCTGGCCTCCTCGATTCCACCAGCACCCTCGAATTACCAACCGGCCATTTGTATATCCCCCATGCCTCAGCCCTAGCTTACTGTCGATTTCGTGCTTCATCAAATTGGCGTCGCACCGTACGAAACAGACATGAAATCGACGAGAATCACACGGGGATTCCATACATATATCCCTCAGATTTTATAGATCTTGTATTTAGTTTCTTTTGATTTTTGAATGCACGGTTTGTTTATAGGAGATGGATATTTCTGTCGTGTTTTTATCTTTGAGTGTGTGGCTGGTAAAAAGGGTAACGTGGACTCAGTTTTAATCAAAGAACTAAATTGGATATTTTTTTATTTATTTAATAAATATTTTAAGTAAACGCTATGTGTATTTATCCTCTAGAATATCCGTGACCACATACGATAAGCAAAAATCACAAAAATTGACATGTAGCTAGAGTTCGACATTACGGTCCCAATGAAACTGGTTTCGTCGAATTCCGACTCTGTATGCTCACACGGCGTATTTTTAACTGTCGAAATACTGACTATTTTACACTCTAAAAATCCGTACGGTCACACAGTGAGTCTAAAAATCACGAAACTGGAAATCTAACAACTATTTGATATTGTGGATCCAACAAAACTGGTTTCGTCGAAAACGGAGGTCGTATGCAAAACTAGCTATTTTTCAAGCGCTGAACAGACCGTTTAAATATATAAATATATTTAAATATTATTAAATTTAATATAAATAAATTAATATTCTCGTATATCTTCACATATGATATCGTACAGCTCCAGAATATCATATCAGAATATACAGTTTGATATTTCAGATTTTAAATTTATCGATATTCAGTTTATACTGAAAATCCATTTATAACGTATATAAAGCGTCGCAAATTATAAAGGAATTCTACAGCGACTTTTCTGAAATTTGATTTGGACATAACTCAAAATCTACACGACGAAATCCTGATTTTTCTCTTCCACTAGAAAGATATACTCCACCAGCTCCACACGTTTCTTGTTTCACAGAAATCCGGCTTAAAACGAATCTTGTATATTCAGTTGAAGTTCAACTCGCCAAATAACGAACTGCCACGACGTTTCAGGTTCGTTTTAATTATAATTATAAATTATAAGTTCGAACGTTGTACTTTAAGTTATCGATATCACCAAATCGATATATAAATCATTAAATAAATTAATTATTCAACAGCTAACAAAACGCGCCATTACAGACTTCCCCCCTTAAAATAATTTCGTCCTCGAAATTGCTAAGTTAGAAAAATGCTACTAACTCTACTAACCAGATTTAAAAATCTTTTTACCTCGAAATTTCAGTTTCGACTGGACCCATTTAATTTTAATTAATTTATTAATTCATTTCCGACCAACTAAAATTTTCAAAAAATTCTGAAAATTTTCTAACACCTTAAATTTTCGAAAAATTTCACCATAACCTCCTTTGTACGGATCAATACGTCAAACCACAACTCGCCTCCCTAGGCCTTCTCCAATCCGAAAGGAAACCAAAATAGCCAAGCGGCTTGCTAATTCGGCTCATAAAATCCAAACTCATATATGATATAAACTTGTACCTTTTTGTCGGGAATTTAACTCTATCCCTTTCATCTGCTACCACTTCATCATATACCAATGTTATCCATTCCAATTGATCTCCAATCAGTTCATATCCTCAAATCCAAATCGAATTTCATTCGAACTCTAATATCAAATTCCAAATTATCGACTTATCAATTTGGTTCCATTCTAGATTATCTCTAATCCAATTCAATTTTATTTAACTCGGTTCGAGTTAAATTTCAATTTATTTTTTTACCATCTCATTTTATTTAACTTCATTAGTTAAATTTTAATTCCAGAACTTAAGTTCCTGGGTTTCTTTCAAATCAATTCGAAATCATAATGCCAATTCAAAACCTTTGAATTTCTAAACAACTTGTTTTCTCAAAACAATTCAAAAACAAAACCTTTGGTAGTAATCCGTCACTTAGAACTCGAAAATGAACACTGATGATGTCTTGATTCATCATCAGAATCTATTTTCCAGCTATCGAAGTGAGTTCAATACTATATCATTTACAATTCGAAAAACATTTTCAAAATCTCCCAGGAACTTAAAATTTTCTTATTTTAAATTCCAAATTCTGATTTAAATTCATATTTAATTCATACTATTTCATATATTACATTCATATGAATTCTGATTGGTCATTTATAACCATTTCACCCTTTTATAATCTTATTCGATTATAATAACAACCAACACAATCAATATACTATAATAATTTCAAGATATATATTTCTTCTATAAACAAATATATTTTGGGAAAAATTATTTCATTTACCCTCTTTCAAAACATACCATGACGGTTCATCGTATTCGAGTGTTTAGTAACCCTTATCGATACAGTGGATCAAACTGATCGACCAGAATTCATAAGCCACTCAACCAATGAGTCTCCACAATATAAAACCATTTTATATTGAATAACAATTACGCGCTCATATATATACACTCAAACTCAATCTAGGATATTACTAATCCCATCTCTATCGAGTTATGCCACAGAGCCAAGGTAATCACTTAACTTAAGCTCTGATACCAACTGTAACGGCTGGAAATTTTCGACTCCTCGAGAGTCGAAAATTCCGCGACATTAGTGAAAGAAAGTAGAGGGTGAGAAAGAAAAGATAGAACTAATAGAATAGAAGAAGAAGAAGAACATCAGAATCATCAGAGTAACACGAATCTCACAGTGGAACGAATAACATATAATATATAACATAACTTTGAAGTAAACAGTTATATATATACAATAGCACTTATCAGAGTACAACACTTACAACACAGCGGAAATAACTATAGCTATAAAATCTTGCAGCCTCCTGCTCCAAGCTCTCCAAGTATATCTGTAAATCCCGACTACTTGACTGCCCGTACAAATTTAGTCACCCAAGAGTTTAGGGAAAACAACAAAGTAAACTCCGGGTCAGTCATGGGACTGGTATGAGTAAAATAGTTTAAAACAGGTATAGGATATCTCATAAGACCACGCCGTGAATATGGAACGGGTTTTTCCCTTATGAGTTTCTGAACAACTTTGACAAGCAATATCATTGTGATATTATAATAATGTCTAAGTGCAAATAGGTATCAATCTAGCAGAAACGCTTGCATCTCACGTTCTACATACATAGTATAAATTCATAAACCACAGGGCGCTTATCGGAGAATGGATTCCAACAGACAAGGTATGGGAGCACCTTCTGAATAGTGTACTCTAGAGGTGATACACTCAGGGTTCAACAAGAACGTCTTGCAACCCGGCCACACATGACCGCTCACTCATTTAGCTTGAGTGTCGCGAATATATTGCCACCACGGTTGTAGGCCATCAAGCCGTCATCCGAAGATACAGAATCAAAAAGAAGTATAAATATAAATATTCTCTAGATCAGTGACAATACACCCTTCTTGGGGATGACCCAACTAGCCGTGCTGCCTAGCCCAACTTTTGTTACTTCCCGGTGTGAGGCTAGAAGCTACGTCTATCTTCAGAACATCTGATCACCATTCACTTTGAATGCCACATTGTCATACCCGCCAAATCACAAATTGACTTATCCAAAAATAACACGGGTATATAGCTAAGAGAAACGAATTCCTCCGCCACCAAACGTGAATACGTTTGAACAGATCAACTTACGTGATCCATTGGATATACTCTGTCAGGCCTTCTTCCATATACGTTGTCCTGGGACTGGACAAACCGAAGGCACTATTCAGTATATCCATCTTAGTCACTGTTATCTAAGACTTATACAACAGCCCTTGCACTTTACTCCGTCTTCAATTTATCTTTGGCAGATGTTGCTCGCAACGCTTATGCCAATACAGAGTGGTTCTTTGGATAATAATCCAATCGGTCTCTCCATATTTACACCGTAAATATGGTCAAAACTTTGATAGTCTGTGATTCAACTATCAAATGAAAACATGTCGGTGTACAAACAACGATCTTATTTCCAAATGGGAATTCGATCGATCAATCATCATATGTTCATATTTCCTTATTTCATATATTTAGAAAATATATGTTATAAATCATTGGAAAACATTTCCATAGCTTATTTTCACATCACTATTATTTCGCAACTATCAGTCCTTAACTGTAACTAGTATGAGAACAATTCTCTAAGTATCAATCCGGAAGGTCGAAACCAACATCAGATCGTCACTTAGAAAACCGTTCAACTTACCCTCTCCAGTCAGTTTCTGAATTTGCTTAACTCTATTTCTTAAATTCTTATCATGAAAACATTTCATTTTCTATGTTTAGAAAACATATCTGATTATATTTGGAAAACGTTCCCAAAACTCATTTACGGATTTCAAATGAACGTTGTATAAAACATCGTTACGCTTAATCCATTAATCGCTTATTACTTAACTAAATTTCAAATCAACTTTTTAGATCGAACCACAACTATTCCTTTGTCAATTCTGAAGTCAATCAAGTTGGGGTATAATTACCTCTCAGACCTAAATTGAATAACGTCCTTTACTGTGAAATAGATGAAGTTCGTCACTCACTTTTTCCAATCATCTGTTTACGCAAATTCTCGGATTCAGGTTACGTATCCACTTCTTAAATGACAACGTTTGATTATAACTATAACGTTATAATTCCTACCCCTAAAATATCTAACCTAAATTATGAATTTATTTCCTAACTCGAATAATTTAACAGACACCTAATTTCTAAATCAATAACTAAATCTTGATTTAAACCCTGGAAAGTAAATAGTACTTTCCCGAATTCGCTATAATCGAATTCGACGTATAACTCTCTTCCGAGTAATCTCTATTCGATTAACTCTCCCTTTTTAATAACTGATATTCGATAAACTCTATTTCGATTAACTCCTATTGAATAACTAATATTCGAATAACTCTTCCTGGTTGGCTCTATTTCATTAACTCTTATCGAATAACAAATATTCGATTTTCTTTAATGTGTCAATTCTTATCGAATAACAAATATCCGATTTAACTTAAATGGATTTACTCTTATCGAATAACTTATTCGATTAACTCAACTTGATTTTCTTAACTCGATTATCTCAACTCGATTACTTAACTCGATTACTTAACTCGATAAATCTTAACTCGATTACTTAACTCGATAACTTAACTTAACCCAAATCGATTAACTCAACTCTAATCGATTAACTTAATTTGATTTACTCCTTCGAATAACTCATTCGAATAACTTAATTGATAAATTATATTCACTTCTATCCTATCGAATAAACTATATTCGATATCTCCTCCAACACTATTCGAATGAACTATATTCGATTAACTTCTCTAACTCTATTCGAATAAACTATATTCGATTAACTCTTTTAACTTTACTCGAATAACTATATTCGATTAACACTTTCTTTCAAATAACTATATTCGATTAACTCTTCGAATAACTCCTTTGGATTACTAACTTCGAATAACTCCTTTGGATTAACTAACTTCGGATAACCAATATTCGATAACTACTCTTCGAATAAATAATATTCGATAACTCTTCTCAAATGAATAACATTTGATTTCTCCACTCGAATAAACTATATTCGATTACTCTTCCCTCGAATACTCTATATTCGATAACTCTACTTCGAATAAGTGATATTCGGCAACTCTACTCGATTAACTCCACTTGGACAACTCTAACTGGTCAACTCTAACTGAGTAACTCTAACTGATCAACTCTAACTGGTCAACTTTAACTGGTCAACTTTAACTGGTCAACTCTAACTGGTCAACTTTAACTGGTCAACTCTAATTGGTCAACTTTAACTGGTCAACTCTAACTGGTCAACTTTAACTGGTCAACTCTAACTGTTTATCTTTAACTGGTTAACTCAAATGGTTTAACCTAACTGGTTAACTCAAATGGTTTAACCTAACTTGATTTACTTGTCTCGATTAACTGAACTAATCCACTTAGTTTAACTTAGTTAATTCACTTTGATTAACTCTAACCGATTTACTTAGTTTAACTCAGCTAATTCACTTTGATTAACCCAACTAATTTACTTCGATTAACCAATTAGTTTAACTTGACTAATTCACTTAGTTTGACGCAACTAATTCACTTTGATTTACAAATTAGTTTAACTTAACTAAGTCACTTAATTTGACGCAACTAATTCACTTTGATTTACCAATTAGTTTAACTTGACTAATTCACTTAGTTTGACGCAACTAATTCACTTTGATTTACAAATTAGTTTAACTTAACTAAGTCACTTAGTTTGACGCTACTAATTCACTTCGATTAACCGCTTAGTTTATCTTAACTAATTTACTTTGGTTAACTTAACCAATTACTTTGATTAACTCGACTAACTCGCTTTGGTTAACTTAACCAATTACTTTGTTTAATTCTTTTATTACACTCTGGTTATAATTCCTACTTCTACAATATCTCCTTAAAATCCATATCGTGTTATACTTGTATGCGAAGCACGTGTTTAAATCTATCCTTGTATAATTCTATTTATTTTCCGAACAAGTGTTCCTTTATTTATTCCCTAAATAAATATTCCTTTATTCCATTTATTTATAATCTAAATAAATGTTCCTATATTTATTTCCTAAATAAATATTCCTTTATATTCTAATTCATTTATTTTTCTATTTTATTTCATTTATTTTCTAAATAAATGTTTTCCTTTTTCATTTATTTATTTTCAAATTAAATAAATGTTTTCCTTTTATAAAATCCTATCGATTTTATAAATAAGATTCATTTTCAATATAAACATTGAAAATCCCCTTATCAACATTTCGGTATGTTATGGTATTCAATCATATCAAATCACGATGTTCAATATCGTCCAAGCACATATAATCGCCCACAGATTTTATATCACATCACATAACAACATATGGAAAACAATAAAATAACTGTTGAGGAATCCAGTCGGATTCCTCCAACCTGTTTCCCTGCATCACAGATGTTAGACAATATAGATAACATCACTTTCAGTTCCATATGATATATTCTGTTAAACAGAATCAATATAGAAATTTAACTAACTGACTAGCAGTTCAATCAAACAATCAACACACAGTCAAACAGACAATTTTAACAGTTCTAACAATACAACATGAAATTATAAACTGTTCAGAGTTAGTGAGATTTACTCACATTTGGCGCATTAACCGTTTTAAATAACCGGTTTGCGTTCATTTGACTGCGACGGACAATTTATTTCGCCATAAATTCATATGAGCCCCAATCCACTTCCAGTCAGCTTCATTGTGAAGCTCTCGTCCATACGATCCCAATGGATCCGACCGTTCATGATTCTGACAACGTATGACGAAGTTATACGTTATACAAGTTATCACATATATTTTAAATAAATAAAAACTAAAAGGTTAAATCGTTACTGGGCTCACTAATTAAATGAAGCCCATACCCATTTATAAAATACCCTGACCCGTTGTGTTCATCTTCTTCAAACAGACCAAATTGAAACCCAAAAACCCGTCGTCTCCACAAAACCCTTGATCGACAGTTGACCCCGCTTCCTCACCACCTCGTTCAACTATACCCTCTGCGACCACCACAAATCACCTCAGCGCCCACATCCGCAACCACCTACTTCCGTTACCTCGAACCCGATGCTGCTCCAAAACCAGACCTGTAGCCTTCTCAACATCACTACCGTCGCACTGTCAAAGACAAAGCCGAAGTCCGTCCAACCTCCCTCAACCGAAGCGCCTGGCTTCCTCGATTCCACCAGCACCCTCGAATTACCAACCGGCCATTTGTATATCCCCCCATGCCTCAGCCCTAGCTTACTGTCGATTTCGAGCTTCATCAAATTGGCGTCGCACCGTACGAAACAGACATGAAATCGACGAGAATCACACGGGGATTCCATACATATATCCCTCAGATTTTATAGATCTTGTATTTAGTTTCTTTTGATTTTTGAATGCACGGTTTGTTTATAGGAGATGGATATTTCTGTCGTGTTTTTATCTGTGAGTGTGTGGCTGGTAAAAAGGGTAAGGTGGACTCAGTTTTAATCAAAGAACTAAATTGGATATTTTTTTATTTATTTAATAAATATTTTAAGTAAACGCTAGGTGTATTTATCCTCTAGAATATCCGTGACCACATACGATAAGCAAAAATCACAAAAATTGACATGTAGCTAGAGTTCGACATTACGGTCCCAACGAAACTGGTTTCGTCGAATTCCGACTCTGTATGCTCACACGGCGTATTTTTAACTGTCGAAATACTGACTATTTTACACTCTAAAAATCCGTACGGTCACACAGTGACTCTAAAAATCACGAAACTGGAAATCTAACAACTATTTGATATTGTGGATCCAACAAAACTGGTTTCGTCGAAAACGGAGGTCGTATGCAAAACTAGCTATTTTTCAAGCGCTGAACAGACCGTTTAAATATATAAATATATTTAAATATTATTAAATTTAATATAAATAAATTAATATTCTCGTATATCTTCACATATGATATCGTACAGCTCTAGAATATCATATCAGAATATACAGTTTGATATTTCAGATTTTAAATTTATCGATATTCAGTTTATACTGAAAATCCATTTATAACGTATATAAAGCGTCGCAAATTATAAAGGAATTCTACAGCGACTTTTCTGAAATTTGATTTGGACATAACTCAAAATCTACACGACGAAATCCTGATTTTTCTCTTCCACTAGAAAGATATACTCCACCAGCTCCACACGTTTCTTGTTTCATAGAAATCCGGCTTAAAACGAATCTTGTATATTCAGTTGAAGTTCAACTCGCCAAATAACGAACTGCCGCGACGTTTCAGGTTCGTTTTAATTATAATTATAAATTATAAGTTCGAACGTTGTACTTTAAGTTATCGATATCACCAAATCGATATATAAATCATTAAATAAATTAATTATTCAACAGCTAACAAAACGCGCCATTACAATTATACAGAGTATAAATGAATCAATATTACACAGAACTATCAGAGATTTAAATTACATTTAAATACATAGCAACCGAAAATAATACAATACACAACTAGAAGAGATATACGGATACAAAGCTTTCCGGATATCGTTCCAGCTGTAAATCAAGATCCTGTGAATATAAATCTGCAAAACCAAAACTACTAGCTGCCCGTGTCAAAATAGGGGCACCCAGAGTTTAGATTAAAACAATAAACTCCAAGTCAGTCATGGAACTGGTGTGAGAACTAAAACAGTTATTATTCTTTATTTTAAAGTTCGGTAAATCAAGGGACCACGCCGTATAACACGGAACGGGTTTCCTCCCAAGAATACCAGTGCATATAACAACATCGCAATGCTAAATAAAGAAAAATGAAGCTATTATAAGACCCCAGGTCCTATCACACAATGCAACGCAAGCCGGGGGATAGGGTTTTCCCTTATAATAGCCAATGAATGCTTGATACGTTTAAAACAGATTATTTGATACTATTATAAGTGTATAGTGTATAAAACAACTTCAAATCATAAGTATCAATCATATGCGGCATGGGTACCATATATCATGTCGCCATACTAGTTCTACAATTAAAACCGCAAATGTCACGTGTTTGGAAATTGGATTTCCATCTATGAACCGAGGCAAAAGATAGTCCTCAACCGATTCGAGACTCTCTAGCCCGAGCCTTAGGATCAGAGCTCGAGTGACACTTGGAGCGATAGGGCCGGTCCACCGATGTGGAATAAAATGCCTGAACACTGCGTTTCCCCGCCCTTTGGGGGCGTAAATGAGCCAACGAATGGCTCCATCGAACCCGGATCGTCCGATCTAACCGAGGCGCCTCGCAACAGCAACAACCACACAGGTGAAAAGTATATAAATGTCAGGGCTGGTAGGTCACTGACACCACCCTAGCTAGAAGGAAACGCATGCCCTCCCTGAGGTCCTCTCCCGTTTCTGGTTCACAACCGAGGTGTGAGGCTCACGAATTCACGTTACACAAAGCTATGCCACACAAGCGGTGCTTTGATCATCAACCACAAGACCCTACTTTTCAAAAAAATCTTTATCATCTGCTACTTAGGCATGCCACACAGGCAATTCACTCCATGCGATTGATATCCATCAGTATATAACCCCTGAGCTCGTACGTCTCAGAGAAGGGCGTTAAGCAAGAGAATAAATTCTCCTCCGCCAAACAGATATATATTTAATAGAAATCAATCACACAGACTAAAATCCAATGTCAGACACACAGTCCATTTACAAGTTCTTTCTGGGTCTGAACGAAACCGGAGGCACCTAGTACCCCGCATATCCATCGATCTCCAAATACGTCTGGACGATCACCAACTGGTTCCCTCCTCTTGGGTGAACAGCCCAATCAAGACCATCAGTAATCACCCAAACGACGTGAAGACCTCCGGTCTTCGACCACCGTCTTCATCTTCGACACCACGTAGAATCAGTTATTCAGAATGGGATAAACCCGGTCTTTCTGAACAACTCGCGTATATATATAATAAACACGTGTTACACAAACACAACATACGCCTCATTCCAATTCAGAATATTCTTTTTTTCAAATATTCTTATATTTTGGGAATGGTTCCCATTAATTTTATCAAAGATAAATTCTTTAAATTTATTCTTTAATCTCCTTTGAATATCAATTCAAACTAGTCGGGATTAGCGAACCACACCGAAGTAATCATTTATTTTATTTCCCAACCCCAACCTATTCATCCCATGAAGTAAAACTGGTAATACTTCATATCTAACACCACGGTGTTATCGGTAAATTCAATTACCATTTCACGTTCAAATCTAATTAAAGATTCAACTATCGCCTGGAGTAAAACTGGTGATACTCCATTCTCGTTCTTTTCAATCTAATTAAAGATTCATTAAAACTCCACTTAGTTTTAATCTTTAAATGGGTTAAAGAATCAGTGTCATTTAAAACACGGTTCACGATAAACCCAAAAATCAATACCAATTCAATTCCAATTAAATATTATTCAATTGGTACACTTCATTAAATCTAAATAAAAAGATTTAATCTTTTTCTCCCAACTGGGCTTAAGAACAGTGTTAATGAAGACACCATTCACGACAAACCCAAATCACATTTGATATTAAATACAAGGCTCTGAATAGAAAATATACCGGCTTATATTCAATATCAAATTCTACCACCAACAAATATCGTATTGGAAATAACGATATTAATATATCTTTCAAATTTCCCAAACAATATCTGTATAATTTAGATATCCAACATCGAAATATTCCAAAGACAATTTCGATTCAAATCCATTCCAATTCAATTATTGGAAATTCTGGTTATATTCAAAACCATTTCAAATCCAATTTACTTATTTAAAAATAAATAGAATTATAATTCTAGTTCAAAACTAGTTCATTTCGATAAAAATCTATTTTTATCTTTTCAAATATGGAGTTTTTCATCCCAATTCTTCCCAAATCATTTCTTATGATTTTACACAAATTATTACTATTTTTAATAATTTTATCAAGGCCCGTACAGTCGATTGCCATCAACGGCTATCGAACTGCACTTACAGCGACCTTTTCCAAATTTGATTTGGACATAATTCCAAATCCAACCATTAGATTTCTAATTTCTAATATTCGTTAGAAAGATCTTTTCGATACGAACCCAACGGTTCCGGTTTTAGGAGAATCCGACGGTCGGATCTCCCGTAATATCCGCTCGAAGTCAATGGTCGAAATTCGCGAACTGCCGCGGCGTGGCGCGTTCTATTCAGGCCATTATAATATATATATATATATATATATAATATATACTTCGTCGATTTCCTTTTAAAACGTATTTTATAAATCGTTTTAAATTCATTTTCAAAATGGTTTCAACTTCATATTCAATTTCAAATCTAAATTGAATATTCCAATATAAATTCATTTTAAATTCATTTCAAATTCATTTCAAATTGATTTCAATTCAATTTCAATTTAATTCGAATGCAATTCCTTTCGATTTCAATTCGAATTCAATTCTATTGAATTTCAATTCGAATTCATTTCTATTCAATTTCAATTCGAATTCACTTTTATTCAATTTCAATTCGAATTCATTTCTTTTCAATTCGAATTCACTTCTATTCAATTTCAATTTGAATTCATTTCTATTCAATTTAATTCAAATTTAAATTCTTTTCAAAATTTCAGATTTTGAAATCACTTTTGATATTCGTTATAAAATGAATAAAATCGATATAAATATCGTTCACGTCAAAATGGCGTAAATCTAATCAACACGACTTCATATATTGATATTTTCAAATATTCCATTTCGAATATTTCTATTTCGAATATTCTATTTCAAATATTTCTTTTTCAAATATTTCTACCTCTAAACTGGAATGAGGCCCAATCAATTACCATATAATGTTAATTATATGGATTTTCTACAACACAGGTATATATCAACAAAGATGAATACTCAACCATCATCCAAAGTGCATTCCACACTGTATAAGCATCAAATATAAATATTCAACGCTTATAACAGTCTGTCAATCAATCGATCGACATACAACTAAACAATCGGGATTAGTGTACATCAAATATCATCCCCATACCTGTGTGGGGTTTCAAACAATCAAACACAGATTTTATTTGTGATGTTGGACGATGTGTAAAATTTATCGTCCTAATCAATATCAGTCAAATGTGTGTATATAAACAAATCGTCCGATTTGTTTATTTTTATTTCATTTCATATACACGTTAAAAATTCTATTTTAACTAAAAAATATTTTCCACTATAAAATATTTTATTTCATCTATATAAATATTTTATTTCATTTCACATCACACAATCAACTACACATCGAAATCAAACAAACAAGCATACTAGCCGTCCATGGTCTGTGGACGACGGGTGTCGGGTGCTACTAAACACCGTATGCATCCTAGTATATATTTTTAACTAGAAATAAAATTAAAAGGTGAGAAGTTCTCACAGAATAGCTAATCCAACGCTACGACTCTTCTTAGGTAGAAATCTTCGCCGTTCTTGCCTCTTGTCACTTTCGTTGCCCGTAGCCACTACATATATAAAAATCACATTTTTACTTCGTTATTCAATATATAAAAATCGAATTTTTACTTCGCTATTCAATATATAAAAATCGAATTTTTACTTCGGTATTCAATATATAGAAATCGAATTTTTATAATCACTCCATATGGATAAAATTCTATTTTTACCTCGCTACTATATAGAGATTTCGCCTTTTCAAATATAAAGATTTCGCCTTTATTTCACTACGTATATAAAGGTGATATTTTTACTATCTTACCTATATAAAAATTATTTTTTTTACTTCTACAATATAAAAGATTATATTTTTAAAACTCTACACAAGTAAAAAACATATTTTTGATTCGCTACATATATAAAAATTATATTCTTATATCTCACATATGATAAAAATCACATTTTTATTATTTTTATAATATAAAAATCATATCTTTAATTATTTTTATAATATAAAAATCATATCTTTAATTTACTTTCTAAACAAAAATCATATTCCTCATTCGCTACATACATTAAAAAAATATCACATTTTCATATAAAAATATGATCTTCCCTCTTCTTACTTTCATATAAAAATCAAAACTTTTCCGTCGTTGTTTACATATAAAATTCAAAACTTTCCCGTCGTTGTTTACATATAAAATTCAAAACGTTTTATACTTCAAAACTCAAATTTTTACTTCGAAGAAATAAGTAAAATACGGAAAATAGAGACTCACATTGTTTTTTCAGCGAAGGGGGAGGGATTTCCAGTTGCTCACGGTTTGCAGGGGGGGGGGGTCTGGGCGCGGGTGGCTGCGGTCGAGGGGGATGGGAGGCACGGGGTCGGAGGGGGTTGATCGGAGTAGGGCGGTGGCACGTTGGAAGGCGGTTTGGGGAGGTTTGAAGGGCGGGGAGGTGTGCGGTTTTGAGGGATTCGAAAGGGGGGGTCGGTGCTGCTGGGGCGCGCTTCACGGAGGAGCGGAGGACGGAGGGAGGGGGGTGAAGCGATGGTGGCGGCGACGAAGAGGGGGGGTCGTGGCTGTGTTGAGGTTTTTTTTATTCGATTTGAGAAATGAGTGAACGAAGGGGCCAAAGAGAGAATATAGAGGGGAGAGGTTTTGTTTTAATTAATTAATTAATTTATTTTAATTTCAGAAAGGTACTTTTATTTTTGACCTCGAAACGAGGTCCATCGCCTGTCGTCCATAGCTAATTACCCCCATTCCGAACACAATGGGATATGTATCGTAAGCTGATTCGATCGTTTCGATCAGTTTTCGTCAAAATCAACATATAACTCTATATATTGAATTTGAACGTGCATTTCAATTTACCGGGGTCACATACGAACTCTAAAAATTCCAGAAAAATATTTTCTAGCTTCGTATTGACGATACGGTCCTAACAAAACTAATTTCGTCAAATTCTGAGACCGTTAGAAAAATGACCATTTTCCAGTTGATTAAAATCAACTGAAATTGGTCAAACGCGTTTTCCTTTACCACGCTCACATATTGATTCGAAAAATTACAAAATTTGAAACCTAGCAATAACTTGACATCGCGGATCCAACAAAAGTGGTTTCGTCGAAATCCGAGGTCGTTTGTAAAATTTCCATTTTTAAGGGCCTAAATTTCATAGCGACTATTCAGTATTTTCAACTGGACATATCTTTTGATTCCCGCTATGAAATCTTGATTTTCCGGATTCGTTGGAAAGATATTATCAATTAGATTCAAATATTTTTGGTTCCACTAAAATCCGGTTTATTTTGAATCCTGCACATCCATTTGAAGTTTGAAATCAAATTATCGAACTACCGCGCCATTTTCAATTCCTTTTATAAATATAAATAAATATTTATATTCTATCGTCGATTCAAACGAATATATACGTTCGAATTATATTCAAAATAAATTTCTCGTTGTTTTTATTTAAAATAATTCATTTTAAATAATCAAAATTCGCTAAAATTGTCAAAATAAAAATTTTAAACTGGCCCAGATTTCCGGGTCATTACATTTTCTATCTCAATTCATTTTCCCCTTAACTTGTTTCAATTTAATTTCTATTTCTATTTGCTTTTACAAATTCTAATTTAGTTTGTTTTAATTCAAACAATCTTTCCTAGGGATGTTCAAACAGTTTAGCTTTTCTAAAACCAGATATCTCCTTTTAGGATTCAAAACAACTTGCTTTTCACAAAAAAAAATTCAAAAACAAAATCTTTGGTAGTAGTCTGTCACTTAAAAACTCGAAAATGGACACCGATGATGGTCGACTTCATCATCGAAATTTATTTTCAAGCGATCGAAGTGAGTTCAATGCTATATCACTTTCAAAGCCATTTCTAAGCACTTCCATTTTGAAATACATTTCAAAATATCATTCACTATGATTGTAAAATAATTTAAATTCTCCCAGGATTTTAAAATTCTCATATATTTAATCCAAATTCATTTACAAACTCCTTTCCAACTTTCCAGAGTTATAATTTCAATTCTAATTTAGATTTCCGATTTAATTCATCTGATTCCATATACTACACTTATACAGATTCTGATTGGTTATTTACATAACCATTTAATTCATAATCTTACTCGATTATAATAATATATCCAATATATTATAATCATTACAATATAAATCCTTTATATCAAAATATATCTTGGGTAAAATTATTTTGTTTACCCTCTTTTTAAAACAAACTGTGTCGGTTCATCGCATTCGAGTGTTTATAAACTCCTACCGATACAGTGGATCAAATTGATCGACCAGAACTCATAAACAACTCAACCAATAAATCACCACAATATAAAACAATTTTTTTTTATAAAATCTACAAATACGTTCACTAGTATATATACACTCAACTCAATCTGGAGTATTACTAACCCTATCTCTACTGAGATACACCATAGAGCCAAGGTAATTACTTAACCTTAAGATCTGATACCACTGTAATGACCTGGGGAATTCGGGATCCTGAGTAATCGACATAACCTCAATGTCGACTACCCAAGCATCGAAAATACCGGATAGTTAATGAAATAAAATAGAGGGTGAGAATATATAAGATTGAAACTTAGAATAGAAGAAAAAGAAGAACAAACAACATCAGAGTAAACACGAATCTCACAACGGAACGAACAATATATAATAGATACATAACTTTGAAATAAAATCAATATATGTATACAATAACATTATCAGAGTACAACACTTACATCACAGCGGAAATAAACGATAGCTATAAAAATTCTGCTGAAGCCTCCTACTCCAGCTCCTTCTAGTACATTTGTAAAAACCTGACTACTTGACTGCCCGTACAAAATTGGGCACCCAAGAGCTTAGGGAAAACAAAACACAAAATAAACTTCGAGTCAGTCATAGGACTGGTATGAGTTAAACCATTTAAAACAATTTGAGAAAATATATGATATCTCATAAGACCACGCCGTATAACACGGAACAAGCTTTTCCCCTTATGAGAATCCAAAACACTTAATTCAACATTTCAAAATCTTTTAGAACAAAATGATAAACTTTATATCAAACTCATTTGATATTATAATTGTGTCTATCAATCACAACTAAATAATCAACTAGTAGAATGCTTTCATCTCATGTTCTACATACACAATATATAATCATAAACCACAGGCGCTTACTGGTTAATGAATTCCAACTGGCAAGGTATGGGACCACCTTCCGACAGTGTATCTCTAGAGAGGAAAACACCGGGTTCAACAAGAACGTCTTGTAACTCAGTTAAACATGACCGGTCACTCATTTCGCTTGAGTGTATCGAATGTATTATCACCAACGGTTAGGATCAACAACCGTTTCCCGAAAGGAACAACATCGAAATAGATTATAGAAGTAAAATGGAATTTCTCTAGATCAGGAGACAATACACCCTAATTGGCAGCTAACCACATAGCCATGCGATCTACTCGATTTTATACCATTTCCGGTTGTGACGCTAGAGGCCATAACGTATCCTTTACAAACCACATCTTCATTCACTTTGAATGTCACATCGTCATACCCACTAAATCACAAATTGATTTCTCCAAACATACCACGGGTAAACAGCTAAGAGAAACGAATTCCTCCACCACCAAACATAAATACGTTTGAAGAGATCAACTTATGCGATCTATTAAATATAATTCGTCAAACATTCTTCCATACAGGTCGTCCTGGGACTGGATAGACCGAAGGTACTATTCTGTAAATCCGTCTTAGGCAATTTCTACTTAGGATTTGCCAGAATACCCTTGCATAACTCCGTCTTCAATTATCTTCATCATATTTGATTCGCAAAGCTAATGCATTGAGGAGTGGTTTTCAGATAATATATCTGATCCCGGTCTCTCCGTATTGACAACGGAAATGGTCAAAATCTTTAAAAGTCGGTGATTTAACTATCAAAGGAAAACATGTGTACAAACAACGGCCGTATTCCCAAATGGAAATCTTACCGATCAATCATCATTTCATTTCCCAATTTCCCATTCATCATTTCTATATATTCATAAATTCCTTATTTTCTAAAATTAGAAAATATATTTTGTTAACTTAGGAAAACGTTTCCATTTCTGATTCACGCATCACTATCATCTCACATATATCAGTCTCTAACTGTAAACTAGTAAGATAACAACCCCCTACGTATAACCCCGAAGGCCGAAACTAACATCAGATCAATATCCAGACCACTGTTCAATTTAACTAATCTCCAGTCAGTTTCTAATTCCTTTAACTCCCTTTTATTTATTATTTCAAACCCTATTTCCTTTATAAATATTTCAATTGCAAAATATTTACTTAATCCTTTATTCACATTAAATGAAAAAAATATTTCTTCTTTGTAATCAAAATAGTTTGATTTCGTATTTAAAACAATATCCCAAATCCAATTTCTATTTATACTTGTAATTATAGAATTATTTATACAAATCTTCTTTTTTATTTCTAATGCTTAAATCTCAATTATAATTCCCTTTATATAATTCTATTTATTTTATATAAATCCCTTTTGTATAACTCTATTTATTTTATATAAATCCTTTTATATAATTCTATTTATTCTATATAAAAGTATTTCATTTTTAATATTCACTTTGAAAATTTCCTTTTATACATACTAGTAATTCATATGATATTTAAAATACCAAATAACATGACCAGTGTCATCATAATCAATCACAGATAATATATCACATCATATACCACAATATATGAAAACAAACTGCATTATAAATATTGAGGATTCCGGTTGGATCCCTCCAACCTGTTTCCCCGCATCATAGATGTTAAACAATATAAATAACATTGATTTCATTTCAATATGAAATATTCTGATAAACAGAATCAATATTTGATTAATGGTTTATATATGTATGTATATATATATATATATATCGTTATCTATAATATCAACCAATACATCAGCAATTCAACCAAACAATCAACACACAGCAATCAATCATCATTTATCAATACTAGATTATATTTATAAAAATATAAACTGTACTGAGTTAGTGAGATTTACTCACACTGGTCGGTTATCGTTAAATAACGATAATCGATCGTCAATTCAGATCCGACAATTTATTTTGCTATAAATTGTAACGAGCTCCAATTCACTCCCAGTCAGTTTCATTGTGTAGCCTTCGTCCATACGATCCCGACGGATCTGACCATTCGAAATTCTGATACAATATGGAGAAAATATAGGTTTTACAAGACTATTTACAAATAATGGTCATTAGCTTATATTAAATAAAAAATTAATTACTTCAAGTATACCATTAACACTATTCCACGTGTCCCACTTATTAACAGTCGCTCCTAATCTCCTTTCTTCCCTGAATTGCTTCGAACTCCAGAAAATTACACCGGCCATTAACTTGCGTTCCACTTACAAATTTCCCTTAGTTCCTTCACTAAACCCAAAACCAAGTTCTCCGCCCATCCCCACCATCCTTGTGGTGACTCATGTATATATACTCCAATCCTCATATTATTCCATGCAACAAATACCAAGAATTTTCCCTTTCAAATCACACACAAGTTCCATAGTATATGTGTATTTATCATTGCGCCTAAGCCATGTAGCCTCTTCACGGCGTTAAAACTGATCTGAGCATGAGCGTGCCCATGATGCTTTCGTCCCACCATATAAAGAACACGTCTCCAGTATGTTTCGAAAATACCTCCTCCAGCTACATCAGCATGGTTCCCTTCATTCCTTCACATTTCCACAAGCTCCTCCTGTTTTGCGTGAAATCCTTTCTATTCCATTTGAGCAGCACACTCCACTTCCAGTAAACCCCTTCCACCATTTTATACTTACAACGTAGGCTTTCAGGGTTTTCATTTTTATTTTGTTTTTGAAGAGTGGAATTTCATTTCGATTTATATATGCCATTACATACTTCGGAAATGAACATTTCATGCATCCGAGAAAAAGATGGAAGGAGACCTGGGTTTAAATGTTTATAATAGGAATAACTTAAGGGTTAAGCAATCGGTGGTATAGGGGTATTAAGTCAATGCGAACAGGTCTGTTCATATCTAAAAATAGGTTTGCAGGTTTATTTAATATTTTTGATTTGCCTTTGACAGTAAGTTTCGTATTTCCCTGTGCATTAAGAAAAGAAGACGGTGACAATTCGAATAGTAGCTGTTGATTACGCACATGGCTGAAATAGCTTAGGACTGAAGTAATAGTTGACTCAATTTTGTAGAAATATTTAATTTGTATACTCTCTTGTTTTATTCACAAAAGCTAGGGTGACAGTACCATTTAATCGAAATGCTATTCACCTTACAAATATAAAACGCCTATACATATGCCAGGTAGGCATGTATTAAACCCTTTGTCTACAACTAATTTTTTCCCTATTTATATTTCGATTTTAATAACCCCGTGATTTGATGATACACGCAGTAAAAAGATAGGGGTAGTAGGTACATGCTTTCACATCTACAGATGGTTTCTAGGTCTTGAAGTCAATAAAGTAGCTTATTTTTATATATAAAATAATATAATACTTAACCGTGAAGAAATGGGTAGATAATATGTCTCTTAAATATTGTATTAAGAATGTTTGTCTTTGTTTATATCGTAGCGCATTTGTCATCCGCCACATCACGGACCGCTATCGACAAAACTAAAAATACCGTTGTGCTGAGCAATGTGCCACGATCCCAAAAATGTAATAACATAGAATAGTTAACTTGTTCTGTGAAATCCCAAAATGCTGATATAGGGTGTAAAATACTTCAAAATAAAAAGTGCTTATTTTCCCAAATAAAAACTACAGTAAAATTCTAAAAATTAAATTATAGCTACATCCCAAAGGATTTGTCCAAATTCGAAACCAATATTTAATTATAATTAAATATATCGTTATGGTTCATAAAAAATTCCATAGCGACTATTTTAAAATTTTATTTGATCATAAATCAAAATCTACCCGACGAAATCCCGATTTTTCTCTTCCATTAGAAAAATATACTTCACCAGCTCCGAACGTTTCTTGTTTCATAGGAATCCAGTTTAAAACGGATTCTGTATATTCGTTTAAAGTTCGAATCACCAAATTACGAACTGCCGTGCCATTTCGAGCTCTATTATAATTATAGTATAATTATACGTTCAACTGTCGTTTCTATAATATATTCGTTAATATAGTTCAACTCTAAACTGAATTATATATTATAAATGATCTAATTCACACAATATTGTCAATTCACTATTTCCGACTATTTTGGAATTAAATACATTATTCTATTATTTATATTAATTAAATATTTAATATTATTTAATTAAATAACCATTTAAATCTATAAATTACTATTTAAATGATTAAATTAATTAATTATTATACCGTAAAAATATGGGATGTTACATAAACAGATTACGATCTTTGCAGATATGAATGGTTGCTCTAGTATCTAGCCACCAATCATTATCAATGCCACTAATGGAATTCGCCTCTTATACAATCGCCACAAGCCTTTCTTCGACCATATTTGCTTTTTTTTGTTTCTTCCGAAGACGACAGTCTCGGGCATAGTTGCCGGGTTTATTACAATAGTAACAGGCGCCCTTTTTTTCTTGGAATTATTATTCTTCTTAAACCGTGTCTCATTCTTAGGCTTTAAATTATCATTAATTTCAAAATTATTTTCCTTAGATTGAGGCTCAGTTTGCAGATTAACATCTAGTTCGAGTTTAATCCTCTTCAATACGAAGATGACGCTGTAAACCATCTAAATTATAATTCGTTTCTACATGTTTCTATTTTTTCTTATATTCATTTTCAAGAATTAAGGAGTCTTGAAATAATAACTCCAACAACAAAAGATTTAGGGAGATCAATATCGGTATCTTTAAGTTGATTCACCAATAGTAAGATTTCACTCACTTGGCCAATAATGGACTTGTTGGTGACCAGTTTGAAATCCATAAAATTACAAATAAGAAATTTTGTATTACTTGCCTTGGATATGCGATACTTGATTCCCAATGCAGTCTAGAGGTCCTTTGCAGTTTCCAAGGTCCTATGAGCATTGTAGAATGAAGTAGACAATGCATTCAAGATGTGCCCTCTGCACAGAAAATCGTCTTCTTTGCACTTTGCACGTTTTTCCTTTAGAGCGACATCCTCGCCAGCAATTTCTAACAGTATAATTTCTAATCCGCCTTCCAAAATGTAGAACAATTTGATAGTGATCAGAACGAACTTCATTGTCTCTTTCCAACGAGTGAAGTTTTCACCATCAAAACTCTCTAATTTTGTCAAATGTTGATTCATAACTTGTGGTGTGCTTAAACCTTCCATGATTGAAGTTATTTTCTGAAAATTTGTTGAATATTTTATGGTTTGAGAATATTGGAGGAAGATCGTCATATAATTGTCGTACTTCAGACTTTAAGGATCTATAGAATAGATTCTTTCAGACAATAGTTCAACCCATCAGGTACAAACGAGTTATCGAACTATCGACTTTCCGGATTCAATAAAGCCTTAGAACAGCGAAATCGAATTCAAAGTTTGTACGACTTTGATCAGATCAAGAACACTCTGAATTTAGTTTTCAGATGATGCAATTTAGAAGATAAAATTGAAGAAAAAGAAGAAGACAATAATTGTGCAACACTTTCAGAATTGAAACACTATAAAAGTGTTTCAAACAGAACTGTTTTGCAATAGTTTAATGACGTTGCAGAGATTAGAAGGAGGAAGAAGATGATTTCAAAGTGTTTTGAAATGGTTTTGGGCGTTGCTATTTATAGCCGCCTAGAGGTGTTTGTTGGCCAAGCGTCACGATGGTTCGACAGTCGTCACAACTATCAGAAACAGATATGTATATTCGAACTAGCGCCTCTGCAAAGTTTCAAAGCGTTGCGGATTTCAAATTTGTGTGACATTTTTCAACGTCTAGAAATGTGTGAGATTCCCACCCAGTGTTGAACTAATTCGGGCCCGTAATGGGCCCAAATTCGACCCATTACTGTTTATAATTTCTATCCAAAATATTATTTATTGGATCAAGACCCGAACCTGAAACCCGTACCTGTACCTGGCAAGGCCTGGTTTGTTTCGGACGGACAGCGGCGGCGGCTCGCGTGTATGGTATAGTGAGCATGGCCTCCCTCTTTACAACAAAGTAAACATTTGGGCGCCCCAAGGCCCCAACACACATGTGAGAAGGCTATTGATATAGTGGCATACCTCTCAATATTCTGCAACATGAGACTAATCCCCACACCCTCTCTTCTTCCGTTCCAGCTTCCCTTTTCAAAAACAAACCCATACCCCAAAACAAAGTTTGAAAATTTACAACATAATATACATAGCGATATATAATAACTTGTTTGCATATATACAGGTTGTTGTGTATGTCTTTTGTTGTGTATAATGTGTAACATAAATTAACATATATACATATTTCTTTGGCATTTGAAAGCATACACTCAAGATCCGAACCCATCTGCTTTCATTTGACGAACTATGTAGTAGCAATCTCAGTGATCTACCTATATCTGTTTTCGTTTTTCTCCATTGTTTCCAAGAAAGGTGAGATCCAATTCCGCTTACGATTTACGTATCTCATTAAGTGAAATTTAAAAATTAAAATGTTAATTAAAATGTTAGGTTGTTTAGAACCATCGTGATTATTTTTATGTAGTTAGGCATGTTACGACACAATTGATACACCATATTGATATGCATACGTAATACATATTTGACATGTATATTATTTTATTCAGTGACATATGGATCTATGTATATGAGTAGTGTGTTGAAAATGTATACAACGCCGATATGGGACACGTGCACGACATGCATGGCATAGACATGCATGAAATTTATCATGTTATATTTAAATGTTATATCACGTTGCAGGTTCCCATAATTCAAGGAAAATCATTACGGGTTAAATTGATACATATCTAAATGGACATTAGAGTAGGGGAAAAATAGTTATGGGTTGAAATGATAGATCCAAACGATTTTTATTGGAACTGAAATACCTTGGATTTTTGGGTTGAAATATTACATCTGAAATTTAATTCAAAACAGGTTGAAATGATATATATATCTGTATAACTTGATCATAGGGTAGAGAATTATATAAGACACTTTTGGTCATATTTTTAAAGTAAAGTATTTTAAGTTTTTTAATTTTAAACTATAACCTAAATATTATATGTAAATAAATTTAATTTATAAAGATTGTAAGATTAAATTTCTGTAAAATTTATATTATATATTTTAAAAGTGATTTTATACGTAAATAAGGATTTAAATATATATATAAGATTTTACTTATAATTATATTGTTTTAAAACTATGTAATTTAGTATTGTATAATCATATAAATATTTTTTTCTTAATTTAATAATTTTTATATATTAAAGTAAAACTTTTAAAATCTATGTTATAAATGATTTATAAAATTATATATATTTCAAAATTTATAATTTAATATATTTTACAAACTTTAATAATAAATTTAATATGGATAAGGTAAGTGTTTGAGTTCTAATTTAATGTTTAAGATGAAATTTAAGTAATGATATTATAAATTTATTTAATATGAAATCCACCGTATAAAGTGTTCAATATGAGTTTGAGTTATAAATTTATTTAACATGAATATTCTTTTATTATTTGCTTAAGTGCTAGCGGACCATATATTTATCCGAAATTTTGATGTATTTTCTTATGACTCTAAAATTTATGTATTTTTCTTCGAAACTATGTTATACAGTACATAAACTACTATGGTTTATTTTCCACTGTGTGTTATTCTATGTTTGTGAACTGTATTGTGATTCTATGATTTGGTTTTTCACTTTATCCTAATTTTAGTAATAATCAAATGTTTTGAATGATTCAAGTGTGACATGTGTAGCTTATTGGCAATTTGAATGGTTCAAAATAGTAGGTCGTTATAGCTAAAATTGGAAATGATACCTCTGTTGTCTGTTTGAATGTGATTAAGCCTTAATTATGCTCTGGCTGATTTGCATGAGAATATTGATTACACTCTAATTGCTCATGTAAACATTCATGAGGATAATGTTTCTACTGATAATGTTGAGCATGTACCTGCGATCCCAAACAGTGCAAAACCTGCTCGGACCTCCTTTTCTTGCTAAGCTTCCTAAGAATGAGGGAGATTGCACTCCGTGGGTTTTCGATTATGAGGAAGATAGCGGTGTTATGGTCCCAATGCCCGATGTCATGCAAGTTGCATATGATCAATGGGAAGGCTACCTAGTTGGATTATTTCTAGATTCCCATTCGACTTACCATATTGTCAAGGAGCGATGCTTCTAGGTGCGGAAACCACGTGGAGGCCTTAGAGTACACTCTGATTATGATATGTTCTTTTCCAAGTTTGACAAAAGTTAAGAGAGATGGTGTATTCTAAAAGTTGAACCTATCAACATTGAAGGTATGCCTTCCCCTATTACAACTTTGTGGCTATCTATATAGAAAGCTAGGGAGTAGGTGATGTCTATTCTAGTGCAATCTCATTTCTTTCACATTACATCTATTCTACAACCTATGACTGGGATTGATTAGTTGGCCCCTAAGATTATCAATTATATGCTAATACTGTGGCTAGGTAAATATTAGTTTATGCTAATGTTTTGGCTGAAGTGACCCAAAAAAAAGCCATTTCCGTTTTCTACCAGGGTTAACATTGCAAGATGGTGAGATAATGATGCTATAGTTCGTTATAGTGGGAATCCAGAAATGTGTATGACATGTCGGTATTTTGGAAACTCCTTGGAGTCATTATCTATTCTCTCTGATGCTACTACAATACAACTTGAAGACATGACTCCTCTCGCTCGTCCTCTAGCTAGAAAGTGGGTCCCTTTTATCAAACATGTTCTTATTGCTTGTCATACTCAGCCATCACCCCCATATCTTGTTGGAACCCAGCTATCCCTATTGATGTTCCTATGCCTTTTGCTACCTCCTATCGTGCTTTCTGGGTTTGATTTGCTCCTCCTTTTATTGTACCCTTTCATGATGTTGATCCTCCCCTATCTAAAAATGACAACGAAGAAACCCCTCTACCGGTTACTAATTTCTTATTGGTTGGTATCTTGATGAACGTGCTTGGTGTCATATTCCCACGTACATGAGATTTGCCCCCGAGGCTAGTATGTGCTATGATTTTGTTAGCGAGCATGAAGTTGAGTATACAAATATGTTCTATCAAGTGCACAACTATAGCCTTATCCTTTTTATTGATGGCGATGAAGGAAAAGAGAAAATGAAATGATTTTTGGTGATGCATCATGGAATAAGAGATTTGTTTACACTTGATTCCGACCATTTCACTCCATACTTAGCTCACATTTTTTCTAGTTTAGTTATGTATATGGCCCTGTTGAGGATATGGGAAATGGCTTATCTGTAACACCCCACTTCCGCTAGGGTCACTCACAAAGGGAATGCACTAGTTTTGGTGGAGTATTATCTAGGTAAACATACACAGAGATATCACAAGGCAAAACATAAATAAAGCAGCGGTAGAAATTAAAACCAATTTTTTTTACTTTCGAGAAAAGAGTCAAAACCTCATATATCCAAGGTACAAATTATTCCATTACATCAAGTTCTAGATAAAGAAGCATAAACTTAAATTAGCAAAAGTAAATTATTCCCCTTAAATAGCAGAAGCAGCCATAGCATAGCTTAAGACCAAATCGTACATGAGCTGTCAGAAAGCAAGCTAAATCCAAGCTAAGAGCTAGTGTTTCCTCCCTGAGAACCTGGGGGGGATGAAAGAAAAAGAGGCGAAAGAAAAAGGGTCAGTCATAAAGACTGGTAATCCCTAGTGACTTTCAGTATGAAAACTAGTAAAGGTAACATGATATGTGAAAACAGGAATTAAACTTAAGGGTGATAACAGAACTAGTAGGATAATTAAGATAACATGATAAGTCAAGTCTAGCATCGCATATTTGAGATTCGCTGCACCAACTGTACTAGTGTTCTAACCCATATCAAGTATTAATCATGAAATGATCCCTTGGCCCAATATCATGAAGTGACCCATTACGGGGTCCTAGGGTACGATCTACTAATCGATCGGCTCCCTACAAGTTCTAGCTCGTCATGTGTCTGTGTCATACGGCCCTATCGTGAAATGTAGTTACCTGTGCTAGGTCCACCATAGGGTGTATCAAGCCCTATGGTGTTAACCATCGACACGAATCAAGCACGCACAGTGTAAACCTATGGCTGCCCAATGCCTGCTTTTTCAACTCCGGACTACGTGCACGACCATAGTCCGCCTGAACCTACAATGGCGCACCAACTCAGCCGTCGTTCTGGTCGCTTACAATCAGCCCAGTAATCGTGCCCCACCCTGCCTAGTCCCAGGATATCGTGATACATCTAAGTGGGTTACTGCTGAAAAGGACCGTGTAACTAGGGTTTCTAATGGGTTAAGTGTTGTCATTCAAATTCGTGACTTTACCCTATCCAAATCATGTATCAAGTTGGTTAAGTGTATTCAAGCGGTTCATGACTTAACCCTATCAAATCATCGTGTCAATTTGGTTAAGTATATTCAAGTGGTTCATGACTTAACCCTATCATGTGGCATTAATTCATTAATGCACCCCAACCTCTCACATTAGACTAACTATTGTGGTCACTGGATTTGCCGGGCGGTTCCGGGCAGATTTACACCACAACATAATCTAACCTCGGGTTTTTCGTGCGATATGACCAACTACCCACATTGGATCCTATTGTTTGCAGTCACTGGATTTGTCGGGCAGTTCCGGGTAGATTTACACTGCAAACTCAACCCAACCTCGAGTTGGCCATTTTCAAGTTTATCTAAGTGTCATGCCCACGTTCAAGTTTTCATGTCAAAATTCATGTCGAGTTTTCATGCCATGATTTTATGTAAGTTTCATGTCAAGTTCTTGTCCATATCCAGGTTCAAGTTATAATAACGTTCATGTTCAAAGCCAATTTATGTTTTACCTAATCTACCCAGATCGTATTCCCATCGCACATAAACTCAAATCGATACAAATAAATCTAATTAGGGAATAACATAAAAAGGGATGGGTATAAGGTGGCAAAAGTAATTACTAGCATAGCATGGTATGACTTGAGACAAAAGATTATAACATTACTGGCATATGGAATATTGGCCTCAAACATAAAGATTCCAAATCTAGCAAAATAAGGTACTAGTCAAGATAACAGTTGTCATAAGGTGATAGTATAGTTATGGTAGCGATTGACATAAGCTGATAGTCATAAACTTGTGACTAATAGCAGATTCAACATGATAATATGAGGGGGTTTTCTCTTTGATTTACAACATAAATAGGCCCCAAATCAATGTCATAGTAATATACCCAAAAGTCAAGATCCAAGATGAACAAGCATGGATGTAAAACAGTCATCATACACAGGTCCAATTTCAATTTACAACATATTCATATTACATTTACAGTTTGAATCTAAATAACTAGGGCTTACAGATCGTGGTTCGAGAATTAGAAAAAGAAAGTTGATGTTGAATCTTTATATGCTTAGTCGAGTCCTAACATAAGTCCCCAAATCAGCAACTCTCTTAACGTAGTTTCGACGTAGAAGAAGTAGTCTCTTTCTCTAACTTTTTCAACCAGAATTAGAGCAGCATAAGGTCAGAGAGAATTTTGTGTAGAGAGACTAGTGTTAGGGGCTGTTTATATAGGGTCAGGTCAACGAATGTAGACAGAAACGAGGCCAGAAACATCAAAGTGAATCCAGCTTCAAAAGTGGGCTCGGCCACCAGGTCGACCCCCAGGTCGACACTATGGTCGACCTGGTCCTGGGCAGGTCGACTACATAGTCGACCCCCATGTCGACCTGGTCCTGAGCGGGAAATTTCCCGCACAGTCCATTCTGAGGTTTGAATTTCGAATTTTGAATTCGAATTCTAAGCTATTTTGAACTTGAAAACATCTGAAAACTTCGAAAGGTCATAACTTGGTCATACGGACTCCGATTTTCGAAAACTTGGACTCGTTTCCAAGAAGAATTTCGAGACGAACGCAATGGAGAAACCCGTTTCCCTTGATTCTTATTTTAAAAATTTATTCTGCCTTGATTTATGGTTATTACACGTTATAAAAATACGGGTTGTTACATTCTCCCCTCCTTAAAGGATTTCGTCCCCGAAATCTCTAAGTTAGAAAGAATATATCCTACCATCCAATCATCCATCTACTCAAAGCATCATCCACGGGCAACCATTGTCCTTAAAAGATTTATAGTGCTGTATGAACATATGCAGAAAGTGTGTGTATATGTACTTATCTAATGCAAAAGATCAGACGGTTACTGATTCAGTAAACCTCCTTGATGCAAAATATGTTAGTGTAATGAATCCAACATGTATGCAAATTCTTAACATAGTTTATAATCTCTACATGAGTGAACAAACATTCATTCATATGCAACATCCAAGTGATAGCATAACAAATTCCATCCATGTACAAGTATAAGCACTCATGCATATGCAACATGAAAATGTGACTGAGGCGATCTAGTGCCTAATGTGTGTCATGCATCCACTAGCAACCACTTGCAACCACTTGCAACCATTTGCAAACATCAACCATAACATGTTTCAATCACATGTTTACATTCATATGGTTCTACCTAAGGTTCTCAAGATAAGATCGAGAAGATAACAAGACAAACGTAGATAGTAGAAGCATGATACGAAAAGGTTTTCAAGTTTATAGGAAAAAGAAATCGAGAATGTACCCTCAAAAAGAAATGGGTAAAGCGCGCGTATCTTCTCTTCGGTTTCCCAAGTTGCGTCTGCTTGGGCTTCACTCCACTGAACTTTAACTAGCTTGACTTCTCGATTCCTTAGCTTCTTGATCTCCGCTCCTAAGATACGAATCGGAACTCGCCTCAATTTTGCTTCTTTTTCCACTTATACGCCTTCAAGGATGCTTGGCTCAACCACTTCGGCCGACTCATGCAAGCACTTTCAGAGATATGAGACGTGAAAGACATTGTGTACTCCAGTCAACTTCTCGGGTAAGTCTACCTTATAGGCCATCCGTCCAATCCTCTCAGTGATAGGGAACGTTCCGACGAACCTTGGTGCTAGCTTTCCAACTGCTCCAAAACGAACTACATTGCGTAACAGAGAAACTTTTATAAAGACCATATCTCCGACTTCGAACTCTAGGTCTGTCCTTCTCTGGTCCGCATAAGATTTCTATCTATCTTGGGCCATTTTCATCCGTCTTCGTATCAACTCAATCTTCTCAGAAGTGTCCCTTATCATGTCGGTCCCAAGTATAAGTCTGTCTTTCGTCTCCCACCAACAAGTTGGTGATTTGCACGGTCTTCCATACAGGGCTTTGAACGGTGCCATTCCGATGCTAGCTTGGTAGCTATTATTATATGCAAACTCCACGAGAGGAAGATGGTCTTCCCAAGTACCACCAAAGTCAAGAATGCATAGCCTCAAGAGATCCTCTATTACCCTATTTACCCCTTTGGTTTGCCCATCCGTCTGCGGGTGATAGGCCGTGCTCAAGTTCAGTCATGTACCCATTGCTTCTTGCAGACTATTCCAAAACTGACTAGTGAAAATTGGGTCACGATCACTAACTATACTAGAAGGAACTCCATGTAACCGTACTATCTCTCTAAGGTAAATAGACGCTAGCCATGATGCGGTCCTCTTGCTTTTCAATGGAATGAAGTGAGCACTTTTCGTGAGTCTATCAACTATGGCCCATATGCTAGTATTTCCCTTCCTTGACCTAGGCAGTCCATCCACGAAATCCATCAAGATACTCTCCCATTTCCATTATGGAACCTCCAAAGGATGTAATAGCCCACCGGGCTTCTTCGACTCGGCCTTTACTAGTTGGAACACCATGCACTTTGAAACGAACTCTGCCACGTCCTTTTTCATTCTAGTCCAAAAGAAAATGCGTTTCATATCTCTGTACATCTTATACCCTCTGGGATGTACGGTCATCTTCGAGTGATGCGCCTCCTCGAGAACTTTCCTTACTAAGTCTCCCACTTGTGGGACACATAGTCTTCCATCACGCCTTAGCCATCCCTTGTCATCTATGGAATACCTACCGAGGTGACTTGACGTCTCACCCCTAATCAGCTTGTCTATGATTTCGACTATATGTGGGTCTTCCTTCTGTGAAGTCCTTACTTGATCTAGAAGTGTAGGTCTTAACTCAAGAGATGCTAACGTAGCAGTAAATGACTAAAAAGCACGTGTAAAATCAAAGGTTTCTATAAATTCAAGGCTTTTCCTTTCAACAAACAAGGGGCCCAAAGTCAACCTTTTTCTACTTAGTGCGTCTGCTACCACGTTACCCTTGCCATGTGTATAAGCTATATCGAAGTCGTATGATGCCAAGAATTCCATTCATCGTTGTTGTCTCATATTCAAATTTTTCTGTAAGAAGAGGTACTTCAGCGATTTGTGGTCGGTATACAGCTCGAACCTCTCCCCAAGAAGATAATGGCGCCAAAATTTAAGTGCAAAAACGATCGCCGCCAACTCCAAGTCATGTGTGGGATAGTTCTTCTCATGAACTTTAAATTGCCTACCCCCGTAGCATATCACTTTCCCTTCTTGCATTAGGACTGCGCCTAATCCCGTGCCACATGCATCTGTGTACACGGTAAACATCTTACCTCCATCGGGTAATGCCAAAACTGGAGCTGTGGTGAGGGCTCTCTTGAGTCTCTGAAAAGCAATCTCACACTCTATGTCCATGCAAACACTGGGTTTTTCTTCGTTAACCTAGTAAGAGGGGCTGAAATCTTAGCGAAGTCCTTATTGAACTTCCTATAGTAGCCTGCCAAACCGAGAAAGCTTCTCACTTCAGTTGCGTTCTTAGGAAATTTCCAGTCTTGCACCGCAACCACCTTTGCGGGGTCCACGGCTATGCCTTGCTTAGAAACTACATGTCCAAGAAACCGAACTTCCTTCCTCCAAAAATGGCATTTGGAGAACTTTGCCTTTAACTGGTGTGCTCTGAGCGTATCCATGACTTCCCTGAGATGTCTAGCATGCTCTTCTTCATCCTTTGAGAAGATCAGAATATCGTCCACGAAAACCACTACAAACTTGTTAAGGAACTCCCGAAACACCCTACTCATCAAATCTACAAAATACGCGGGTGCATTCATTAACCCAAACGGCATGACGAGCCATTCGAAGAACCCATCTGAAGTCCTAAACGCAGTTTTGTCAATGCTATCCTCAGCCACTCTAAGCTGATGGAACCCTGTGGCTAGATCGAGTTGAGAGAAAACAGATGCTCCTACAAGCTGGTCAAATAGATCGTCGATTCTTGGCAGTGGGTACCTATTCTTTTTCGTCAGCTTGTTTAACTCACGATAATTTACGCACAGACGAAGCGAACCATCCGCCTTAGTAGTGAATACCACCGGAGCACCCCATTCATAAATGCTTCATCTTATGAAATTTTTCTCAAGAAACTCCTTAACTTGTTTACTGATCTCTCTTCTTTCTCGCGGGGCCGTGTGCCTAACGGGCAATGAAACTGGCTTGACATTATCAAAAAGATAAATTCGGAAGTCTATCTCGCGTTTAGGAGGTAACCCCCTCACTTCATCAAAGACATCTGGATATTCTCGGACCACTCTTACAGATTGCAAATTATTGTCGGACGAGTCAAGGGATTCAAGATAACACAACATGACCGGATCCTTAGGGTTACAAGAAATTTCAAGGGTATTACCGAGGCGAGTCATGAGCCTCACTACCCATCGTTCACTATCAAGAATGGCTCCATAATTGGACAACCAATCCATACCTATGATCAAACCGTATCCCATAAATCCGAGAACATAAGCATTACACGCGAATTCTACGCTTAAGATAGAAATTCTCAAATCCACACAAATCATAGACAAATGAGCGGAGCCCCCAATTGGATTTGAAACTGTAACGGGATCCTCTACTAGACTAGTACTTGGGTGCAGAATTTCAACAATATCAGAAGAAATAAAAGTATGCGATGCGCCAGAGTCAAATAAGGTTCGAACAGGAAAGTCAGAAATGTAAACAAGGCTTTCTACAGAAATATTACTACCTTGGTCAAGGGCTGGAGTGGTGTTGAGAGCATGCAACTGCCCTCCAGAAGGTCCTGCTCGCTGGGTCTGCCCTTGCTCCTGTCCTTGCTTCTTAGGGCAATCCTTGCTGATGTGTCCTGTATCTCCACAATGAAAGCATTCACCCAACTTTCTCTTCTTCTTTCTACAGTTTTTAGCTAGATGTCCCGTAATCCCACAAAGGTTACACTTCCTTGTCTCACGTGCCTTGTTGTTTTTTCCCTTGTTATTCTTGTTATTCTTGTTGCCTCCCTTCTTAGAGTCAACTTTCTTATTCTGAGTCTCATTAGGCTTAACCTCCTTCTTGCTATTCTTGTCTTCCTCATGAAGTAGAGCCATATCCACCAAGCTTTCAAAGGTTGCCCCCATGGGTATATGAGTTATGGCCAAACTGTGTAGTGGCTCATTCAATCCTCGAGCAAAGCGTACAGTCTTTTTCTGGGCCATATTGACCAAGTCCAAACCGAACCAAGCAAGCTGATTAAAATTATTCGTGTACTCCCTAACAGACATGTCCCCTTGCTTGAGTGCGAGGAACCTCTCCATCTGAAGGTTCTCTTCTGCTGACGATAAGAATTTAAGCCCAAACCTCTCTCTAAAGTCTGCCCAAGTCTCAATTGGCCTGGTGGCGTTGATGACTTCCCACCAAAATGCAGCTTCCTCTTTCAACAACCATGCTGCCAACTGAACTTTCCTATGGTCCTCCACATCAAAGATAATAAACAAGTCTTCAGTCTCCTTTAGCCAGTTTCGTGCCTCAACGAAGGTTTCAGTTCCAACGAAGTTCTTGCCGCCCATCGCTTTAAAGTCTTTGCATATTTTGGCAAAGGCGGTACCAGGAGGAGGAGGAACCGCGACCACTAGGGGAGGAGGAGGAGGGATGTCTGCCGGGCCCGCGCCGTTGGCCCTAGCTTCTATGTACCTTCGGAACCATCCAAGTACGGGTACTCCCTCAGGAATGTTAAGATCAGACATGCTGAAAAACGAAAAGAAAAAAGATTCAAACGGGGAAACAAAGGAAAGTGCTAATGGCTTTTGGGGAATAGCCTTTTTAAACATAAAACTTTTATTGAAAAATGCTTCTTTATAAACGGTTTTGGAAAATAGTCTTAGAAGGTTTTTTAAACTTTTGCCCATTCTGATAACCTTCTGCTCTGATACCAAATGTAACACCCCACCTCCGCTAGGGTCACTCAGAAAGGGAATGCACTAGTTTTGGTGGAGTATTATCTAGGTTAACATACACATAGATATCACAAGGTAGAACATAAATAAAGCAGCGGTAGAAATTAAAAACCAAATTTTTATTACTTTCGAGAAAAGAGTCAAAACCTCATATATCCAAGGTACAAATATTTCCATTACATCAAGTTCTAAATAAAGAAGCATAAACTTAAAGTAGCAAAAGTAAATTATTCCCCTTAAATAGCAAAAGAAGCCATAGCATAGCTCAAGACCAAACCGTACATGAGCTGTCAGAAAGCAAGCTAAATCCAAGCTAAGAGCTAGTGTTTCCTCCCTGAGAACCTGAGGGGGGGGGGAATGAAAGAAAAAGAGGCAAAAGAAAAAGGGTCAGTCATAAAGACTGGTAATCCCTAGTGACTTTCAGTATGAAAACTAGTAAAGGTAACATGATATATGAAAACTGGAATTAAACATAAGGATGATAACAGAACTGGTAGGATAATTAAGATAACAGGATAAGTCAAGTCTAGCATCGCATATTTGAGATTCGCTGCACCAACTGTACTAGTGTTCTTACCCATGTCATGTATTAATCATGAAATGATCCCTTGGCCCAATATCATGAAGTGACCCATTACGGGGTCCTACGGTACGATCTACTAATCGATCGGCTCCCTACAAGTTCTAGCTCGTCATGTGTCTGTGTCATACGGCCCTATCCTGAAATGTAGTTACCTGTGCTAGGTCCACCATAGGGTGTATCAAGCCCTATGGTGCCAACCATCGACACGAATCAAGCACGCACAGTGTAAACCTACGGGTGCCCAATGCCTGCTTTTTCAACTCCGGACTACGTGCACAACCATAGTCCGCCTGAACCTACAATGGCGCACCAACTCAGCCGTCGTTCTGGTCGCTTACAATCAGCCCAGTAATCGTGCACCACCCTGCCTAGTCCCAGGGTATCGTGATACATCTAAGTGGGTTACTGCTGAAAAGGACCGCGTAACTAGGGTCTCTAATGGGTTAAGTGTTGTCATTCAAATTCGTGACTTAACCCTATCCAAATCATGTATCAAGTTGGTTAAGTGTGTTCAAGCGGTTCATGACTTAACCCTATCAAATCATTGTGTCAAGTTGGTTAAGTATATTCAAGTGGTTCATGACTTGACCCTATCATGTGGCATTAATTCATTAATGCACCCCAACCTTTCACATTAGACTAACTATTGTGGTCACTGGATTTGCCGAGCGGTTTCGGGCAGATTTACACCACAACATAGTCTAACCTCGGGTTTTTCGTGCGATATGACCAACTACCCACATTGGATCCTATTGTTTGCAGTCACTGGATTTGCCAGGCGGTTCCGGGCAGATTTACACTGCAAACTCAACCCAACCTCGAGTTGGCCATTTTCAAGTTTATCTAAGTGTCATGCCCACGTTTAGGTTTTCATGTCAAAATTCATGTCGAGTTTTCATGTCATGATTTCATGTAAGTTTCATGTCAAGTTCTTGTCCATATCCAGGTTCAAGTTATAATAACGTTCATGTTCAAAACCAATTTATGTTTTACCTAATCTACCCAGATCGTATTCCCATTGCACATAAACTCGAATCGATACAAATAAATCTAATTAGGGAATAACATAAAAAGGGACGGGTATAAGGTGGCAAAAGTGATTGCTAGCATAGCATGGTATGACTTGAGATAAAAGATTATAACATTACTGGCATATGGAATATTAACCTCAAACATAAAGATTCTAAATCTATTAAAATAAGGTACTAGTCAAGATAACAGTTGTCATAAGGTGATAGTATAGTCATGGTAGCGATTGACATAAGGTGATAGTCATAAACTTGTGACTTATAGAAGATTCAACATGATAATATGAGGGGGTTTTCTCTTTGATTTACAACATAAATAGGCCCCAAATCAATGTCATAGTAATGTTCCCAAAAGTCAAGATCCAAGATGAACAAGCATGGATGTAAAAAAGTCATCATACACAGGTCCAATTTCAATTTACAACATATTCATATTACATTTACAGTTTGAATCTAAAAGTAACTGGGGCTTACAGATCGTGGTTCGAGAATTAGAAAAAGAAATTCGATGTTGAATCTTTATATGCTTAGTCGTGTCCTAACAGAAGTCCCCAAATCAGCAATTCTCTTAACGTAGTTTCAACGTAGAAGAAGTAGTCTCTTTCTCTAACTTTTTCAACCAGAATTAGAGCAGCATAAGGTCAGAGAGTATTTTGTGTAGAGAGACTAGTGTTAGGGGCGGTTTATATAGGTTCAGGTCAACGAATGTAGACAGAAACGAGGCCAGAAACATCAAAGTGAATCCAGCTTCAAAAGTGGGCTCGGCCACCAGGTCGACCCCCAGGTCGACACTATGGTCGACCTGGTCCTGGGCAGGTCGACTAACTAGTCGACCCCCAGGTCGACCTGGTCCTAAACGGGAAATTTCCCGCCCAGTCCATTCTGAGGTTTGAATTACGAATTTTGAATTCGAATTCTAAGCTGTTTTGAACTTGAAAACTTCTGAAAACATCGAAAGGTCATAACTTGGTCATACGGACTCCGATTTTCGAAAACTCGGACTCGTTTCCAAGAAGAATTTCGAGACGAACGCAATGGCGTAACCCGTTTCCCTTGATTCTTATTTTAAAAATTAATTCTGCCTTGATTTATGGTTATTACACGTTATAAAAATACGGGTTGTTACATTATCCACCATAAAACCAGTCATCTCTGTCTAGTTGTTGAAGCTACATATCCTCACTTTTGTTTTGTACTTTTAAGTACTTTGGCCACTAAAAACCATTCTAACGGTTCTTTGCACGTGAAAACCACATATTAAAGTAATCATAATTAAAATAGTATGACCACTATAAAACCAGCAGTGTTGCCAGAAAAAGAATAAGACAAAGTGGACGAATAAAACAAAGGAGTAAAAGCCATATTTGTCGTTAAACTAGGATATTAAATTCCATAATCACTTAAATCTACCAAAAGTACATTATTATCATGTATATTGGATAATAAGGTTGTCCTATGTAATAAATCAAAATTTGCACATAAGCCACTCTGCATATTTGATTTTAAAATATTATTTACTTTGAAAAACTTATTGACATTATATTTTCAAAATAAAAGTGATTTAAACATTTTATTTTATTTTAGCAAAAGCAAACACTACATCGTAAAATAACTTCTTAGTTGATAAAAAACTAAAAACCAGAAAATTATCGGTCACATTTTTTGTTTTCCCTAAAACTAGTAATTTATGTAAAAAAGATTTAAAATAAATTTTCCGTAACTAGTTATAAGGCAAAAGAGGGTTATTTATATTAATAAAAACTATTAATTGAATATTTAAATTATATTAAATATTTGGTAATCAAAACGAAATAATCATGATCATTGAAGTTTTGTACAACTTTTAATATAAAAAAGTTGCAACGAAGTTATTTCGAATAGCTCTTTTTTTATATTAGTTGTAATATACAAAGTTATTTTGAATAATTCTTTATTTTGAATAGCTCTTTCCTTTTGTTATTTATAATTGACATCTATTTTCAAGAAATCTATATTTTTTTTAATTTATTGTAACGTATTACAATGATTCTCTTTTACAGTTGAAGTCGAAACCTACTGTAACCTTTTAGGTTTGCTTATTATAATAAATATGTAATGAGTAATTGTTATTAGTTACAATTATGCAATAGTAATAAATAAATCATGATTATTAATTATATTAATATAACGTAATTAATTATTATTATATAATAATTAATTTTAAAAATGAAATAATTCTTATTAATACTTGATTGTTAATTGATAGTTAATTAATAATCAATAATAAATAAATATTTCCTTTAACACGTAATCCTTTAAATGATCTCTATCTTGTTCCTTTGATGTTGTGGATAAACCCATTAGGGTTGCCATCAATGATTACTAAACAGGAGCAAATACGAATGCATGTCAAATTAAAAGGAGAAATAGGAAAACCCATGCATATGAGCATGTGGGAGATAAACCCCCCGCTAATTTTATCACACGCTATGTGTAAGTCCAGTTTCTAGCACATGTTATTAAAAGTTCACATCATTTCATGAGCAAAAAGAGAATTTTCAATAATGTTTCTTATTAAGACAAATGCAATTATTTGTAGAAATCAATCCATTGATGAACACTTTAATTCCACTGTGAACAATGTTATCTATGATCTTATAAATCACATTGCAACAGGAAATAGTTCGGTCTTTTGATTTGGATAAAGCATTATTTATCTTTGGCATCAGATTAATAAAAGTGTGGTTAATTTCTTTTATTATACTTCACTTGCAAATATATAATTAAAAGTAATTATTAATTCATTTTTAATGAAATTTTAAGTGATATTTAAAATTTTAGACCCCATAACATCTGGATTAATACTATTGTCCTCTTTAGTTTGAAAGGTAGCAGATTTTATCTCCTCATCAATAATGGCGAATTCCAAGAAATTCCTACCAAATTCAGATAACTTTTTTTTACAAATGATATTTTCAAAGAATCAGTATTATAACAACCTAGGGAATTCAATGCTCGAATTTCGACAATAGTACTTAATCCCGTATTACTAGCCAAAACCCAAGTATCGAAAACTACAGATAGTTAATAGAAAGAAATTAGAGAATGAGAATAAGTTTAAATAGAAGAAAAAGAAGAAGAACCAAACTAACCACAATACACGGTCTCACATCGCAGCAGAATAAAATATAATACAGAAATAAATCTTTATTGAAAATTTCGAATAATACTTACAACTATCAGAGTATAGTGAACATCCAATATATCTAAACAGTTATAACAGTCTGTCCTCATTTACAACACACAGCAGAATAATATATATATATATATATATATCATACGTCTGAACTCCTCCAGCTTGCCTCATGAAGTCTGCATCATCCTATCTTGAACCTGTTAAAATTGGTCTGACCCGAGCATTAAAACCACCAGGAGTAGTCTGGTGAATCAGCTGAGAAAACTCACTAAATTATTGGTATCATCCAACTTGGTTTTAAAGTTAACAATCATTTCGAAAGGAAAAGATAACCGTAAGACCGATCCACACATAAGCACAGACAGTTTTTACCTTACAATAAACCAAACCATTTTTGAAATCATAGTCATTTTGATATAATAATAGTGTCTAATTAAATAAATAACCATCTAGAAGAACGCTTGCATCTCACGTTCTACATATATAATATAAATCGGAGATTGCAGGTGCGTATTGGAGATTGGATTTCCAAATATGGCGAGGTATGGAACCACCTTCCAATTAGTGTACTCTAGAAGGGATACACTGGGGTTCTACAAGAACATCTTGCAACTCAACCACACATGACCGACCACTCATTTCTCTTGAGTGTATCGAATATATTGTCACCTTATGGTTGGTACCAACATGTGACGACCACCCACAACCCCTGCACTATACAAGAGGAATAATGCGCTGAAAGGTGTGCCAGACAGTTATGGATGATCATCAAGGTATGATAAAACAAACGGAACCTATCGTAGAACTCACAGCACAAGGATAAAATATAATATAACACATACAACTGGTATGATTAGTGAAGCAGAAAACACTAGACTTTCATAACAATTAGAAAGTAATATCCATACACTTGGATTACAACAATAATGTTTATACAAATTGCCTCACTACAACACTCAGAGAAGAATATTAAACAGCGGGAATCCAAATACTGTATAGTAGAAAGATAGTACGCCAGCCTCATGCTCGCCACCGAACAGCAACATCGTCCTCACCAAGATATCACCTGCTACCTAGTCTGCCCATCCACAACTAGATGAAAAGCACAAGGTAATAAGAGGGAAATATAAAACTTGAGTCAGACAACTGTGACACCCCACGTCCATTAGTGTCACTCACAGAAGGGAATGCATTAAGTTTGGTGAAGCGTTATAGTAAACAAAACATAAATATTACAAGACAGACATATAAAATAACAGCGGAATAAAAACTTTATTTATCATAAGATACCGTGGTCCAAAAATAATCACATATCTAGAATACAAAAGCCAATTACAACATAAAAGCTACTGTGTTGTACTTCAAAAATATCATAGTACATAAAAGAAATAAAACTCCCCAAAAACAAAATATAGCCATAGCAACAAGGATAGGAGCTTGAGCCATACATCTCAGCAGGTCCAGCAAAAATAAGTTAAATCACAGTCAAGCCTAAGTGTTCCCGCCCTGAGAACCTATGGGGGTGGAGGGGAGGGAACGGAAGAAAGAAAGGAAACCAAAAGGGTCAGACATAAAGTCTGGCGAGTCCATTTACTTTTAGCAAGTAAATAAATAAAAGTAGCATGATAGGCATATAAAGTGGATAAGAGAGAGATAACTACATAAAAGGCAGGTATGACAAGGTAAACAAGATAGGGTGTATACACTTCTAATGATTACTCTGTACTATTACTAGTATACCCAGAATGAGATGATCCCTTCCACTATAAGGTGGTAGACTTAGGCATACGTCCAAATGTACCTCAACTACTACCCTAATATGTGTAGATACTCTGTATCAGTCCCACCGTAGTATGTATTATGTCCTAAAGTGGAAACACTCCGCTGATATGCACAACACCATATCTACAGGTGTCGCGGTGATCTTATCCCCCTCTGCCCGACTCATGCACGCACATAGCCCGGTTGGTTTGCGCCACCCACACTGTCCTCCATGTTCGGATCTCTTACAATCAGTCCAGTAAGAGTGCCCTTTCTCTAACCTAGTTCGGAGTACATGTTTGATACCTACTCCGGGGTATTGGATGAAACAGGTCCCACACAATATGATACAAGCTCTCCACTTGGTCTTATATCCCCCACTAGATTTTCACTGGCTATGTATACCACTAGGTATCTTTAATTACATAGCCCTATCATTTCTACAAGTTAGGCTTACCCTAGAAGATATCTTTAATTTCATAACTTTATTATTTTCACTGGTTATGTATACCACTAGGTGTCTTTAATTACATAACCTCCCAATTGGTTAAGTTTCGTAGGCCTATATTTAGACGTTACCCACCCATCTCAGATATACTTAACTTAACCCTCCCATTGTTCAAGTTTACTTAACCCCTTATTCATGTTCATGTTCGCACAATCCCTGTGGATTCCACTAGGTTAAGTATTTCAATTTATTACCATATTTTCATTTGTGGTTATAATGGGCTAGACCTCCCACATTAGACCTACATCTTATGGATGCTGGATAGGCTGGTCGGGTCCGGGAAAACTTCTTCCACAAGTTGGGCCTGACCTCGTATCTTAGCCCAATTCGTATTTATGTTCTTAGACCTCTCACATTAGGTTCGAAATTAGCGGTTGCTGGATATGCTGGTTGGGTCCGGCCAGACTTCCACCACTAATACAACCTAACCTCGTGTCATAAGTGCAATTACAATTTCTTAGACATTTCATTATTATCCGAATTCTCACATATGTTTTTACAGGTGATTATGCCCCATTTTCCCCATTTTGAATTGTATGTTCAATTCATATAAACATTATTTAAATTAAGACAGTTCTAACCTTTTTTTCCTGTTCCCTAACTAGCGCATTCAAGTAATTCGCTGCATGCCTAGGCTAGATGATAGCCTAGTCATAAACAATAAAAAAGGGAAAAGTGATGGGAATATGACAAAGGCGATTGTTCTAGCATAAACATAACCTAGCATGGTGATAAGGTGGACATATAAGCATAAATCTGATGAACTTGTGGTAGTTAACTAATTCTAACATAACTATGATGTCATAATAAGCATAATAAGATCTAAATTAACTATTTAGATGTCCAACTGGTTCAGATCTAATAAGGTAGGCACAAGGTGGTACACTAGATCTGATTAATAATTTAGATGTTCACATAATCCAGATCCAATAGTTAAAAATAGATCTAACAAAAATAAGGTCCAGATCCACATCATAGAATGTCAAAAAAGTTACAATAGATCTAATAAGATAAAGATTGAGATCCAATTCCTAACCAATTCAGAAAGTCATATATTCACAATTTATAATGTATCTGGTATAATTTAGTCATATGCAAATCCAAACTATAGTCATACCACGTTTAATTTTAAATATTTAAATATAAAAGCAACTAGGAACTCATAGTCTTCGGATTAGAAGATAGAAGAAGAATGGAACTTGAATCCCTAATCTTTTAATTGCAGAATAAGAAGAAAAGAATCTTATTCAATCCAGGCACTGATAGCATTTGGCCTCCATTGATTTCCAATGAAGAAAAAAAAGAGAAATGGACCCGTATATATAGCTGCTAGCCCCCTAAAAACGTCTGCTACCTCAGCCCTAGGGTGTCAACACCCTTGTAAGCGGGTCGACCCTAGTGTCAACACCCCTTAAGGGGGGTCGACCCCGATGTCGACAACCCTTTAGAGGGTTTGACCCCCTAGAGCGGGAAACTTGCCGCCACTTTTTTTTTCAATTTTTGAACGATTTTGGATAAGGTTCTGACTCATATGTATATGTATTTTTCTTCTACGCATATACAAACTTTATACTCTCATATCTTCTTCATAAGTTGTCCGTTTTACGCAAAACAAATGTCTATCCTGACCAGAATTTCGAGACGGACGCAATGGTGCAGTCCGTTTCTTTTAATTCTAAATATTAAATCAATAATTATTTAATTTATCCTATTTTTATATTGTTAAAATTAAGGGGTGTTACATTCTCCCTCACTCAAAGGATTTCGTCCTCGAAATATCCAAGTTAAGTAGAATGTATCTTACCATCCATATCCATCTACTCATCCACCAATCATAGGCATCTATTGTCCTTAAAGACTTCTAATGCGTATATGAACATATGCAAAGGTGTGTGTATATGTCACAATACTAATGCAAAGATTAGGCGGTCTACTGATCCAGTCGACCTCCTCAATGCAATGTATGTTTGTGCCATGAGTCCAATATGTACCCAAATAATCCTATTATAGTATGTAATTTCTATATGTGTGCACACTCATTCATCCAAATGAAACATCCATCTGATAGTACATCCATTTCCATCCATTAAAAGAAAGAAAAATGCACACACATCCATATGCAGTATGAGAGTGATTGAGCCGATCTAGTGCCTAATGTGTGTATATGCATCAACAAGCAGCCACTAGCAAACACTTGCTAACACTTACATCCATCAAACATAACATATCTCGGACACATGTTTGCATCCATTGGATTCCTATCTAAAGTTCGAAAATACTATGGATAAGATATATTCAAATGATAGAAGCAAGAGCAGATAAAATTTCGGAAAAGGAGTAAAGAACATACCCTTAAAAAGAAGAGGGTACAAAGCTTGAATCTTGTCTTTGGTCTCCCAAGTCGCATCCTCTGGGTTATCTCCCCATTGAACCTTTATCAGCTTGATCTCTTTATTATGTTGCTTCTTAACTTCTGATCCAAGAATACGGGCTGTTGCCTCTCGTTCCACTTCTACTTCCTCTAATATACTTGGCTCAACAACTTCTGCGGTGTCATGCAAGCACTTCCGCAGATTAGAAATGTGGAAAACATCATGAACGCCAGATAGATTTTCTAGGAGCTTTACTCTATAGGCCATTTGGCCAATCCTTTTGGTTACGGGAAATGGTCCCACAAATCTAGGTGCCAACTTCCCTACAGATCCGAAGCGAACCACATTCCTCAGAGGTGACACTATAATAAAAACTAGGTCTCCCACTTCGAATTCGATGTCAGTCCTTCTGTTGTCTGCATAGGATTTCTGCCTATCTTAAGCTGTCTTCTTTCGCCATCGAATAAGGTCAATTTTCTCGGATGTTTCTCTAAACATATGTTCCAAGTAATAACCTTTCTGTAGATTCCAACCAACAAGTTGGTGATCTACAACGTCGTCCGTACAATGCTTCGAAGGGTGCCATGCCGACGCTAGCTTGATAGTTGTTGTTATAGGAAAACTCTACTAAAGGAAGGTGCTTTCCCAAGTCCCTCCGAAGTCTAGGATACATAGCCTTAAAGGACCCTCAAGAATTCTTTTCACCTCTCCGTCTGCCCATCGGTCTGAGGATGATAAGTGGTGCTCAAACAACACTGTGTACCTAATGCTTCTTGCAAGCTCCTCCAAAATTCACCGGTAAAGATGGGGTCACGATCGCTTACGATGCTGGAAGGTACTTTATGAAGATGAACTATCTTACGAACATAAATTGCTGCCAACCATGATGCCATCCTCTTACTCTTAACTGGAATAAAGTGAGCGCTCTTAGTGAGTCTATCTACCACAACCCAGATACTGGTATTGCCTTTCATTGATCTAGGCAAAACATCTATGAAATCCATAAAACACTCTCCCATTTCCACTGCGGAACTTACAAAGGATGAAGTAAACCACCAGGCTTCTTTTGCTCAGCTTTATCCTGCTGGCAAAATAAACATTGAGAAACAAATTCTGCCACATCTTTCTTCATCCCAGCCAAAAAGGAAACCCTTTCCATGTCTATACATCTTGTCACTGCCTGGATTAGTAGTCATTTTAGAATGGTGGGATTCTTCTAGGACTGCTTTTATCAAACTTCCAGTTTGAGGAACACAAAGCCTTCCATCTCATCGGAACCACCCCTTCTCGTCTATGGTATATCGACTGAGGTGACTAGTAGTCTCCCCTTTTCTGAGCTTATCCATGATGTCTAAAATCTGTGGGTCACCTTGCTGCGAGGCTCCTATCTGATCCATAAGAGTTGGTCGTACTTCTAGCGATGCAAACAAGTCAGGCAAAATCTCGATGGAGAGTTTAAAGTCAAAGGTTGATATGAACTCCAAGATCTTCCTCTCCACAAACAGAGGGCTTAAGGCCATCCTCTGCCTACTTAGTGCGTCATCCACCACATTACCCTTGCCAGGGGTATAAGCGATTTCAAAATCATAAGAAGCTAAAAACTCCATCCACCATTGTTGCCTTAAATTAAGATCCTTATGTGAGAACAGATACCTGAGAGATTTATGATTGGTGTATAACTCGAACTTCTCTCCAAGTAAATAATTACGCCACGTCTTTAGCACGACTATGGCTGCAAGTTCTAGATCACGGGTGGGGTAGTTCTTTTCATGAACTCTCAACTGTCTACCCCCGTAACACACTACCTTTCCTTCTTGCACTAGAACCGCACCAAGCCTTGTACCACATGCATCAGTGTAAACTATAAACACTTTGTTCTCATCGGGCAAAGTCAACACTGGGGCTGTTGTAAGAGCCCTCTTCAAATGTTGGAAAGCAACATCGCAATCTATATCCCATGAAGATGCCAAATTCTTCTTCGTCAGCCTGGTGAGAGGGGCTTATACCTTTGCGAAGTCCTTAATGAACTTCCTATAATAACCTGCCAACCCAAGAAAGCTTCTCACCTCTGTTGCATTTTTCGGAATTTGCCAATCTTGCACCATAATTACCTTTGCGGGATCTATAGCTATCCCTTCTTTGGAGACCAAATGCCCTAAGAATCTCACCTCATTTCTCCAAAAATGGCATTTGGAGAAATTTGCCTAAAGCCTATAGTCACAGAGAGTTTTCAAAACTTCTCTCAAATGTTGGGCATGCTCTTCTTCGCTCTTGGAGAAGATCAAAATATCATCAACAAAGACTCCGAAAATTTTATTTAGGAACTCCGAAAACACCCTACTCATTAGATAGACAAAAGAGGCGGGTGCATTCGTCGACCTAAAAGGCATGACTAGCCATTCAAAGAAACCATCCAGAGTCCTAAAAGCAGTCTTGTCTATACTGTCCTCAACCACCATCAACTGATGAAACCCCGTGGTCAAGTCTAACTGAGAGAATACTAAGGAACCGACAAGCTGGTCAAACAAATCGTCTATACTCAGAAGTGGTTGCCTATTCTTCTTTGTGATTTTGTTCAATTCTCTATAGTCCACACACAAACGAAGTGACCCATCTGCCTTAGTTGCGAATACAACTAGAGCATCCCATTCAGATATGCTTCGTCTGATAAATCCTTTCTCATGTAGCTCCCCTACTTGCTTACTCAGCTCCCTCCTTTCCTTGGAGCAATATATCGCACTGGCAATGCAACTGGCTTTGCATTGTCCACTAGCTATATACGAAAGTCGATCTCGCGCCTCAGAGGTAAACCCCGTACCTCATTAAAATCATTACAATAATCTCGGACTACTGGAATAGATTGCAGATCATCGATAAATGCATCAAGAGACTTTAGGAAACTAAGCATTACTGATCCTTGTGGGTCACAAGAAATCTTGAGGGTCCTCCCATGACAACTCAGGAGCCTAACAACCCTTTTCTCGCAATCCAGAATGGCACCATATGTGTTAAGCCAATCCATTCCTAGAATCAACCCATAGCCCATAAACCCGAGCACATACGCGTCGCACTTAAACTAGACACCTAACACAAATATTTTCAAACCCCGACAAATCATAAATAAATGAGCCGAACCACCAATGGGGTTTGAGCCAACTACGGGATCCACTACCATACTAGTAATTAAGTGTAGAGATTCAACCACAGAACTAGATATAAATAAATGTGAAGCTCCAGAATCAAAAAATGTTCTAATAGGATGGTTTGAAAGAGAAATTAAACATTCCACAGAAATTTTTCTACCTCTATCTAGAGCACTGGTCACCAGAGCATGCACCTGCCCTCCAGAAGTTCCTGCCCTTTAACCTTGTCCATGTGATCCCTGTTTCTTTAGGCATTCCCTAGCAAAGTGTCCGACTTCTCCACAATTGAAGCAAGTATTCGTCCTTCTTTTACAGTCTTTGATCAAGTGACCCTCTTTCTATAACTGTGACATTTCCTCTTATCCTTGGTCATTTCATTCTTTCCACCTTTCTTCTACTGTTGTTGTTGCTGTTGCCTCTTCTTGGGCACTACCTTTTTATTTTGCGTTGTTTCCTTAGCTTTAACCTCCTTATTTTCCACTTTCTCTTCCTCATGCATCAAGGCCATATCAACAAGTCTTTCAAAGGTAGCACACATTGGGAAATGGGACATGGCTAACCCATGAAGGGGTTCGTTTAGTCCTTTAACAAACCGCAAAGCCTTCTTATGGGGCGTGTCTACCAGTTCCAGTCCAAATCTTGCCAGTTGGTAAAATTTGTTTAGATACTCTTTAACCGTCAAGTTCCCTTGTTTGAGTAGTAAGAACCTCTCCATCTGCATGCTCTTCTCAGCTTGGGAAAGGAATTTCATCTCTAACCTCATTCTAAAGTCATCCCAAGTTTCCACCGGACGGCCTGCTTGGGTTACCTCCCACCAAAATGAAGCTTCATCCTTCAATAGCCAAGCAGCTAACTGAATCTTTCTTCGGTCCTCAACTTCAAAGATTACAAACAAGTCCTCGGTCTCCTTGAGCCTGTTCCTTGCCTCCACAAATATCTCGGTTCCATAGAATGGCTTCCCTCCCATAGCACAGAAATCTTTGCAGATCTTTGAGAAGTTGTCTACATGCGAAGGAGGAGGAGGAGCAATGGGTGCAACTGGGGGAGGAACGTTTCCTTGGCCTTTGGCAGGCGCCGTGGCCTCCGGATACCTATGGAACCATCCTGGTATCGTAACGCCCTCCGAAATGTTGGGTTCCCCAGACATGCTGGAAAAGAAAAGGAAAGAGATTCAGACAAGGGATCGAAAGATATTACTTATGGATTTTTGGGGAATGTTTTTCAAAACAAACTTTTCTTTTTGAAAATACTTTCTTTTAAAACCTTTTTGAAAATAGGTTTCAAAAACTTTTATCTAGTCTGGTAACCTTCAGCTTTGATACTAAGTGTGACACTCCACGTCTGTTAGTGTCACTCACAAAAGGGAATGCATTAAGTTTCGTGAAGCGTTATAGTAAACAGAATAGAAATATTACAAGACGGACATATAAAATAACAGCGGAATAAAAACTTTATTTATCATAAGATATCTTAGTCCAAAACCATCACATGTTTGGAATACAAAAGCCCATTACAACATAAAAGTTACTGCCTTATACTTCAAAAATGTCGGAGTACATAAAATAAATAAAATTCCCCAAAAACAAAATATAGCCATAGCAACAAGGATAGGAGCTTGATCCATACATCTCAGCAGCTCTAGCAAAAGTAAGCAGAATCAAGGTCAAGCCTGAGTATTCCTGCCTTGAGAACCTAGGGGGGAAGAAAGAAGAGGAAACAAAAAGGGTCAGACATGAAGTCTAGTGAGTCCAGATACTTTTAGCAAGTAAATAAATAAAAGTAACATGGTAGGCATATAAAGTGGATAAGAGAGAGATTACAACATAAAAGGCAGGTATGACAGGGTAAACAGGATAGGGTGTATACGCTTGTAATGATTACTCTGCACTATTACTAGTATACCCAAAATGAGATAATCCCTTCCACTATAAGGTGGTAGACTTAGACATACGTCCAAATGTACCCTAACTACTACCATAATCGGTCGGCTCCTAAATCCGTGTAGATACTCTGTGCCGGCCCCAACGTAGGATGTGTCACGGTCGTTTTATCCCCCTCTTCTCGGCTCATGAATGCACATGGCCTGGTCGGTTTGCGCCTCCCACACCGTCCTCCACGTTTGGATCTCTTACAATCAGTCCAGTAAGCGTGCCATTTCTCCAACCTAGTTCGGAGTACATGTTTGATACTTATTCCAGGTTACTGGATGAAACGGGTCCCACGCAATATGATACAATCTCTCCCCTTTGTCTTGTATTCCCCACTAGGTATTCATTGGCTATGTATACCACTAGGTACCTTTAATTTCATAACCCTATTATTTCTACAAGTTATGCTTACTCTAGAAGGTGTCTTTAATTTCATAACTTTGTTATTTCCACTGGTTATGTATACCACTAGGAGTCTTTAATTACATAACCCCCAAATTGGTTAAGTTTCGTAGGCCGATATTTAGATATTACCCACCCATCTCAGATATACTTAACTTAACCCTCCCATTGTTCAAGTTTTGTTAACCCCTTATTCATGTTCATGTTCACACAATCCCTATGGATTCCACTAGGTTAAGTATTTCAATTTATTACCATATTTTCATTTATGGTTATAATATGCTAGACCTCCCACATTAGGCCTACAACTTGTGGATGCTGGATATGCCGGTCGGGTCCGGGCAGACTTCTTCCACAAATTGGGTCTAACCTCATGTCTTAGCCCGATTCGTATTTATGCCCTTAGACCTCTAACATTAGATTCGACATTAGCGGTTGTTGGATATGTCGGTCAGGCCCTCGTAAACTTCCACCACCAATGCATCCTACCCTCATGTCATAAGTGCAATAACAATTTCTTATACATTTCAATATTATCCAAATTCTCGCCTATGTCCTTATAGGTGATTATGCCCCTTTTTCCCAATTTTGAATTATACGTCCAATTCATATAAACATTATTTAAAATTTTCCAATTCTAACCTATTTCACCTGTTCCCTAACTAGCGCATTCACATAATTCACGGCATGACTAGGCTAGATAATTGCCTAGTCATAAACAATAAAAAGGGAAAAGTGATGGGAATATGACAAAGGTGATTGTTCTGGCGTAAATAGAAACTAACATGGTGATAAGGTGGACATATAAGCATAAATCTGATGAACATGTGGCAGTTAACTAATTCTAACGTAACTATGATGTCATAATAAGCATAATAAGGTCTAAATTAACAATTTAGATGTCCAACTGGCTCGGATCTAATATGATAGTCACAAGGTGGTAAACTAGATCTGATTATTAATTTAGATGTCCACATAATTCAGATCCAATAGCTAAAAATAAATCTAACACAAATAAGGTCAAGATCCACATCAGTTACAATAGATTTGATAAGATAAAGATTGAGATCCAAATCCTAACCAATTCAGAATGTCATATATTCACAATTTACAATGGATCTGGTATAATTTAGTCATATGGACAAATCCAAACTATAGTCATATCACATTTACTTTTAAATATTTAAATCTAAAAGCAACTAGGAAATCACAGTGTTTGGATTAGAAAATAGAAGAAGAATGGATTTTGAATCTCTAATCTTTTAATTGCAGAAGAAGAAGAAAAGAATCTTATTCAATCTAGCCACTGACAGCATTTGGCCTCCATTGATTTCCAGTGAAGAAAACAAGACAAATGGACCAGTATATATAACTGCCAGCCCCCTAAAATTATCTACCACCTCAGCCCTAAGGGTGTCAAATGGGTTCAACCCGTTGTCGACACCCCTCTAGGGGGTCGACCCCCTAGAGCAGGAAAACTGCCGCCACTTCAGTTTTTCAATTTTTGAACGATTTTGGATAAGGTTCTGACTCATATGCATATATATTTTTCTTCTGTGCGTATACAAACTTTAAACTCTCATATCTTCTTCATGCGGTGTCTGTTTTATGCAAACCAAATGCCTATCTTGACAAGAATTTCGAGATGGATGCAATGGTGCAGCCCGTTTCCTTTAATTCTGAATATTAAATTAATTATTATTTAATTTATCCTATTTTAATATTTTTAAAATTACGGGGTGTTACAACAACAGTCATAGTGAGCGATAAAATAGCTAACAAACATCATCAATAAAGTATATGAGAATGGATAGATAAACAGACTAATCTACTCACAACACTAGAGAAGAACTCAACCCCATCTTCCCCACATCGAACAGCGATAGCCTTTACAACAATAGTTCAACCATACATCCATGGAAATCAAAACACCCATTCAATCATGGTAAAGTACCCATGACATCCAAATCATATATCTTATGTAAACTATCCTAATCGAACTCAAAATCCCTCAAGCACAAGCCCTAGAGGCCAAAACCAATATCAGACAAGCACCCAAGGAACATTTCCATCGACGTTAGACAATCTACATGAGATGGTTCAAAAAAAGCAACCAATCATCTATTACAGACTCGAGCTATCACCGCCAATCCTGCTTCGAAACCATCGTTAATCGTATGATGGCCAACCTTGCCATATGTCAATGGCTAATGGTAACCCCAATTCTAGCATAAACTCCACAAGTCTTTCAACGATACGCATGTTTGTCCAACCTTGACAACTAGGCCTTTCAACGATACCCTAGGTACTCGACCAACAACCTTCTGGTCTTTAAGATGCCCCTATTGTAACCCTTCTTCGAGGCTGCTAGAACTAACGACAACGATAATCTCTTGGCCTTCACATCTCTAGTCATCCAACCAGACAACTTTTGATAGCTCAAGCAACCTTCTCGAGCAACCATTATCCACTAACTCACGACCTTTGAGTTGTCACCTCATTCGTTGTTCTACACCGATCAACGAAAACATTAAATACTTTGAACCTTCCTACTTGAATTCATTTCGAAGTCACAACATCATTGTGCTGCGGCACTGGTTCAGGTACTTCTGGATGATTTTTTTAAAAAAAGCCCTTTTTGTTCAAATCTAGGCCGTACCCCAAAAAAATAATATTTCGGGTATGACCTTGTGTGACCGACCCATCTTCTTGTAGCTGACTGACCAGATCTTGTTGACCGACTGATCAAGTCTCAATCAAGCCTCAACCAACTGACTAGGACTCGACCGTCTGACCAGACTTCCAAACCGACCGACCCATCCCTCAGCATCAAATCCGGCCGACCTGACCTCTCATGAAACATGACCGACCCAAACATAAAAGCATCGACCGACCCGATCACCCTGACTGACCCTTTCATTCTTAACCAGACCTCCAGCGCCGACTGACCCGATCACCCAGACCAACCCGTTCATCCTCAACTAGACCTCCATGCGCTGACCAACCCGACCCTAGTGCTCGACCGACCAGAAGCGTTAATATGCGACCGACCCTGTTTGTTCACATCCTGAGCGACCCGGTTATGACCGACTGACCAAACCTTTTCTTGCTCCCTAAGCCACGACCGACTCAACTCGGCCGACCGACTCGCTTTCGACCGATCGACCCAAAGATCTGACCGATCAGAAACCTATACAGGTCCAATCCAAGTCCAATTTCGACCAGAACTTCGCCAATCGACTATCTCGATGAAATCTATTCATCCAATTCATCAATTACAACCATAAACGTACTATTAAATCACTAACAACATGAATATGATGATTTTCACCAAAATTATGCAAATTTCACTTAAACCATGATAAATGAGTATATGGACATAATTATGGATCTAACTTGCATAACCATATGTAATCGCATAGAAATTACCGGTTTTAAGTTGCTAAATTAGATCCTATGGCGATTCAAATGAAAATAAGCTTACCATGATGTAGATTTAAGAGAAACCTCTTGAATTTGATGAAAAATAAGATCAAACACTCATATACTTGATTGAATCCGTGTGAGAGATGCATATCACTCACCATTTCTCCAAAACAACCCAAAATGATTGAAATATGATTCCGGACAGCCAACAATTTGATCAAACTCTTCGATTCGGTGAACTCTCACTTGGAATGGTGTAGATCTAGCTCCAAATGTTGTAGATCTTCGATTCTTGGAGAATAGAGAAATGGAGGATCACAAGCTCCTCCAAATGAGAGAATGGAGGAAGTAAGTTATTCTCCATGCCTCCTACCTCCTATTTATAGCCTCCACCAGCCCATTAATGGGCCTCCCCAAATCAGCCCATTTTGGCTTATAAAACCATAACTGAAAACTGTTAAACCTTAAAACAGCGATTCCTCCTAAACCGTTGAACCAAAACTTTAGTGTGACCACTCTATGGAAAGAGAAACATTATTTATTGTCCAATGGCACAGGTTTCAACAATTGATTCGACCTTAGTCAAAAGTTATGCCCCATACAAGACTGACAAGGTCAAAATGGTCACAAACAAAATTAATAAAAATTACGGACATGTCTCACATCCCCATAAACAACATATTAAAATATGAGAATGATCCAATCCTCAAGGAATAAAATAAAAATATTTTATGATCCTCCGATACGTAAAATGTGGGCTGTTACACAACATAATTGTTCCTGGGAGATACAGAAGAGAAAAGAAGAACAAGAATGAAAATTCTGTAGAAGGTAACAATACACCCTAAAGGTAGCGACCCAGTTAGCCATGCTACCTACCTGATTTTTGTCGTTTCCTGGTTGATGAGGCTTGAGGTTTAAAATTACTTCTCTAGAACATTTGGCCACCATTCACTTGGAATGCCACATTGTCAGATCCTTCAAATCCCTAATTGACATCCACAAATATTCTCTGGGTGTTAAATAAGTCCCCTCCTTTGCCACCAACTTGTACATTTGTAGAGATCAACGTACGTTATTTTAGGAAATGCTCCGTCAGACATTCGTCCATACAAGTTGTCCTGGGACTAGACAAACCGAAGGCACTCTCCTACCACATCTTATGAATCACCCTATGGATCAGTAGCGAGTAGTTCTTGTAATCCGTCAATTTCAATCATGACAAGATCACCAATAGAATATCTCCAGGCACGACTCCAGAGTATTCAGCAAGCAGTCCATTCACTTATGAAGATCTATGGTCTTCATTGCTCCATCTTCAATCCGTATATTCTGCGTTTAAATATTTTTTGTTTGGAATGGTTTTTGAATAAATTTGATCCCTGTCTTTCTATACCAACAATTGTATTAAGCCAGATTTGATAGTCGGTTATTTAACTATCTAATGAACAACCATTCTTCCATAATAGAACATTGAATTCGCCAATTTGATATCCACCATCATTTTAGCTTTTTTTTGACTAACCATTCGTTAATTTAAAACTTCTTTATTTTTCCAATAAACTGGAATAAGAATTCCTATTCTTGTACTAAAATATAAGAATATTCAAAAACCCTCTCATTTTAAAATACTTTTAAGAACGTATTTCTCATCTCGGTCATTAGTCCAAAACTGTAAACTAGTAAGGGTATAATTTCCTAAGTATCAACCCCGAAGGCCGAAACCAACATCAGATCGACACTAAGAAATCCATTCAACTCACTAATCTCCAATCAATTTCTAATTTCCTTAACTTCGTTTCTTAACTTCTAAGCGAATAGAAGTTCCAAAAATCAATTATCACTTGAAATGAGATATTTATCTCGAACTTAACACCAATTCAAATATTTTATATACAAATATGATTTTCAAAATGATTGCTACAACTATTATCGAATATTCCATTTTAAAGATACAATTTGCAAACCATTTTCTAAATCTTTATTTATCCACTAAAATTCATTTTGACCTTTACAAAATGAGGTTCTATACAGAGTCTCGATTCCATAAATAATTTTATAAGATCTTCTTAGATTTATTATACTAGTCTCAATTTTATTTCCATAACTTCACTTGATAAAATATTTGTATATAATAGTCTATTATAAATTCTTACTATTATATTTATTATCTATAATCATATATAAAATTCTTTAATATAATCTATATTATTATTCAATTTAATTCGACTTAAATTCCATTCGAATTTAAAAATTAAAAACAACTCTTCCTAACATTCTTTCTAACGTATTCCTCCTTGCAAGCTATTTGCTTTAATCTTTATTCACCTCACCCGTGAAATAATATTTCTCAATACAATTCATACTTGACTTACTTAGTCAATTTGAGCTCGTACTTGCAACTTCAAGTTTCATTTCTATTTATAACTTCTATTGAGTTATCTATAAAAATCTTCTTTATATTTCCCTTTGCAAATAGATTGAAAATAACTGTTTATTATTCAATTTCCATTTCTTTCCCAAATTAACACATAATTTTCATTTTTCTCAAATTCCCTAATAATAATAATTCCATTTCTTATAATGTCGTTTATAAAATCACCTCCTCATCTCATTTGTTTTAACAAACATTTACTTTTGAATTATACTTATAATTGGATTTTAAATGAATATTTCTTGTTGAAAATAAATATTTTCTTTTAAGCTCTTTTTACATTTCAATTCTATTTTCAAATCCATATATTATTTACGATAATCAAAATAACTGATTAGTGTTACTTACACGTCTAAATATACCATAAGCTATCACAGCTTATAAAACACATCATGTATTAGCATATATGTGAAAAATAATAATTTAAATGCGAGGAATCCAACTGGATCCCTCCAACCTGTTTTTCAGCATCCACAGATGTTAGTCAACAATAATAATACCCATCCTACTTCGAGGCAAGATATCGTGGTATAGAAATCATCCACTACATATATTGTGGGACGTATAGGGAAATAATCCGCTAATATATATGCGGGAATATATCAAATCACCAATATTATATATATCCAATCACCAATACTATGTGTATAATATTATATATATACTATTATCACTTTATATCAAGCAATTTATCATCCAACAAGCAATAATTTAAATGTTGAACCATTAAGAATAATTCCCAATAATTTAACTGAGTGAGTTTAACTCACCTCGATTTTCCTTTATCGAATATCCAATTTAATATTCCATATCGTCTCAGCTACGCATCTAATTGAATTATCTTGAATAAATTTATTTGGCACCTATGATAATTTAATTTATAATTAACGATTAACCTATTATTAATTTTAACTAACTACTAAAATAATTAAATAAATTATTCCAAATATTTTAAAATTTTGGTAAAAGGTATACCTTATCGTCTTGCCAATTATTCGATGAACAATGTAGCATATCTTTGAATAGCTCCAAACGTCATCCTTCTTCGGCATTTCATCGAACATCCCATTGACAAACTCCATCTTCTAATATCGCACACCGTGTTGTACCCCTAAATTCAACTCAACCTCACTGTACATCCCTGATATACACATAAATGTGCATATTTTATCCGCTTATTTATCTTGTTTTCCCTTTAAAATAATTGATATTGTGTATTTATAGCTGTGTTTTCAGATTGTAGATAAAAAGCATGGTTTAAAGCATTTGATGGATAAAGCATGAAGAATTTGCTTTAAAAGAGTGAAGTTTGAAATTTCTAAAGCTTGAAGAGTTTAAAGCTTGAAGAATGGTTGCAAATAGAGTTCAGTCAGGTAGATTTGGCTCATTAAAGACTCATGCTGCATTCACATTGGCTCATTTGCAAGGCCTCTCACTCTACAGCATGACCACTGCGTTCACATTGGCTCATTTGCAAGGCCTCTCACTCTACAACTGCGTTCATATTGGCTTATGTGTTATTCGGGCTAAATCTTTAGTCCCACATTGTGTAGTTAGCCAATTAGCCAATTAGCCTTGGTCATATCAGCTATAAATACACTGTATCTCCTTCATTTAGAATCAGATTGGGTTTTACTCTGTATAACTTCTCTTGGAATAAAATTGTCTCCTTCCCTTCTTAGTTGTTATTTTATTTTATTTATGTTTATGTTGTTAATTTTCTTATTCTGTTCTTTAGCTATGTCTAGCTAATCTCCTTTGATTAGGGGGTGATGACGCTTAGATTAGATTTAATATGAATCTCATAGCCAAAAAGATTGGAACTTCATGTATATAGATCTAGATCTAAGCCAAGGGTTAGATCTGAACCTTCATATTCTATGTCGTTTAAGAGTTGTGCTCCTTCACAGGGTATATTCGAGTTCAATCTAATGTTTCTCTTATTTAGATCTAATTTTTAGGGTTTTAGAAATAAAATAGTGAACCTGTCCTGATAGCCTATGGTTGTTTAAGAGCTGAGCTCCTGCATAGGCTATACTTGTTGTTATTCACATATTTGTGTTTAGAAACCTAATTATCGTTGATTCATGTTTGTGACAGAAACATGAATTTGATCTGTATTAATCTGTTTGGTTATTAACTCATATTTATCTAGTTTATGGCATTGCTCCCTAATTGTTTTTATTTAATATTAAAAACTCTCTTTTTGTTTACTTTCTGTTATTTCAAACAATCAAAATTTTGGGATAACTTGATTGGATTTATTATTAAAATAATTTTGGTCCCACAGTCCGACACTTTTTACAACAACCATTGTTGTTTAAGAAAGCCGAACGAATTTAACAGTTATTTGCAAATGTTCAATTTGTTCACAAACAAAATTTAGCACTGTTATCGGGAATCAAAACAATTTTTAGTAGTAAATCCTTCGTGTTATATTTTTATTTTCTTATTTTTCCGTTAAAAAAATAAACACCAAACTTTTTATTTTATTTTATTACTTTTGTTTATTTTTCATATATAGAGAAAATTCTTTATCGGTTTGATTTGGTATTATTTAGTGATACCGTAATCTTCCAAATAAGAAAAAAATTTACTTGCTAGATTTTTCTATTTCTTGCCTTTTGTTTACAATTTCTTTCCCTTTTTCACTTATTTCTTTTCCTTTTACATTTGATTTTTTTTCTTTTTTGTTGTACAAGTTTCAAGAAAAAACTTATTTTCTTTACGATTTGTTTTCTTTTTTATAGTCTCCTTCTAATTTCTTTCATTTCTTCATTCACAAGTCTCACAAAAAAAAAACAATTCCTTTATTTTATTTCATTCCTATTTTCTATACAATTTCTTTCTACCACATACTCCATGGCAGAAATCACCGTCTTCACTGCATTACATTCCAAGCAACTGAAGCATCACTCAACAACCATCTGACAAGCCACAAACTACATCAAAACAGTGCCTTCAACCAAACTTCCAATTTCTAAAGGGCACTGTTATTGACACTCCAAATATTGTTAAGGGGAGGTCAAATTTAAAAAAACTCCAATCATAAAAATAATGTTAAGGGGGGTCACGCACTTAATTTTTTACGTTCCTTTTTACCCTCTAATAACGTCTGGTAATGACATCAGTTACTATCACAAATCTAAATCAATTTCAAATGCAAAAAACCAAATCCCTAAATTATTTGAAAACAAAAAAAGCGATTGTTTGAGGAGAAATAATAGTATGAACAAAGAATGTAATACCGTGTTAAAAATAATAATTGTTCAATATATGTATATCGATTTCCTATCAATGATACTTTTTTCATCTAATCTGACAAATGAAATTGTTAATAATTTGATATAAAAATCTGATGTAGTTGACTAATATACCATATAATTTTTTTTACTAACAAATAAAAAAGAGATTATTGTAAAGAAGGTTAATTTGGTAAAATAAAGTTTATTTGTTAAGGGGGTGCTCTCTCCATTGGTACTCCCTTTAACAAAATTTATTTATAAAAAAATTTGACCTCCCCTTAACAATATTTGGAGTGTCAATAACAACTCCCTTTCTAAATTCTCCTATACTAATTCAACAAACTTCGAACAGTCCCTGCTCACTGGTCGACACCACCATCAACTCATGCACAAACCATCGTCCGTGCTAACCCAACTATCATCTTCACAATCCATTTGCTCCTTTTTCAATTAACACTCCAACCTCCCTCAACATTCACCACTGCACTCTATAATTCGCAATCAGTTCGCACCCAGTGCCAAGCACCTATCCATCACCATCCTCTTCACAACCTCACCTCCACGTTCAACACAGTTTCATTAGCCGAGTCAACAAATCGCACGCCCAATTTAATTCATTCAAATCAATCCCCAAATCCAATACCTGCAAAACTCCGATTCGAACTACACCAAATTCGATCGCAACCCTGTTCGATTCAATTCTGAAAGGAGAGTCCAAACCCTTGTGATTCAATTCGAACATCACAATTGCACCAAACCCTAATTCGAATGCATCAAATCTGATTCCTGAATTCCCAAAGAATATTTTTAAATTGAACACATTGACCGATTCATTTTGATTTTTTTTTGGCAATCGTCTGATTTTATTTTACGGAGTACTAGATTTTTTTAGCCTACGGTGTGTTTTGTCAAATACATGGAGCAGATACAAATACTTAGGTTGATTTTTTATTTATCAAGACTTGGTTAGTGGACTTAGAAAAGTAAAATTAAATTATATTTGTGCCGGTGGCAATTTGTTTTACGTGGGAACGTGATTTGTGTTGTCTTTGCTGAGTCAAATCTTTCCTTTTATTTGTATTAGTAAGTATCAATTTCTTTGCTTTCATTTTTTTTAAAGTTCCTCTCTTATTCTAGTTTCCTTATAGTTTGAAATTATTTATTTGTTCCAACTGCTTTCTTGTATAGGGAAGGCGTCATTAGATTTCATTTGCTTTTCTATTTTTTTAAGTTTCCTCTTTTTTTTGCATTTTTTATTTTTTCTTTCCTTCTTTTATTAAAAAAAACAAAAATGAAAAAGTGAAATTCCAAAAACAAATCAATGGCTAGAGTGAAAGAGAGTTCAACCACGCAAAACAAGGATTTTAGAAGGTCAAAGCAATTTGCAACAAGCGGAAATTGAACTGTTGGAGCGGTTGAATATCAAGTGGGGTGTGAACGCGCTACCGCTACTTAGTTGCACTGGACGGACTGCCGATCTAAGTGAGAATTTTCTAAACTCTACAGGGTCCACTGCTGTTTGAAAAGTATATAAAATTGCTTGTAAAAATCTTCTGCGTGGGCCATGGCTATCTTGTAAAAAAAAAATATTTCTGCAATCTATTATTCTGTGACTGTTCCATGATCGATTATTTTGCCTATTGATGTGTGGTTGGAAATTTCAAAATGAACATGGGATTATTGAAAAAAAATATTGATATAAATTATTTTTGAAATCAAATCAAGGATTCCCCAAAGCCCATAGGACAAAATATTCGTTATATTGACAATTAGGATTGATACTCTCTGAGGTGTCTAAGGAACGACAGAGTCTAGAACTCAAACAGGTTCTTAAACCTTCAGTCATGTTTCTATGGTGATTCGTGGTACATTGATAACCCCTATCTGAACCCGGCCTGGGCCTGTATTCATATAAATCGAAGTTGTTAATTTTAAATATTTTTTTAAAAGCTTCTTTTGAGCCGCAAGTTTTGCAACTGATTTTTCGATAAAAAACTCTCTTCTTCTAGTACATGCGCGCTGGCCCCATTTACAACAAAAATTGTAATTGTTTTCAAAATTTAAATGATTTTTGTTTCAATTCAAATTAGAATGAATTTCAAGCTGAAGAGTTTTCAAATAATTTCCACCAATCTCATCAAATGATTGTACCCCAATATGAAAATTGCCATTCCATGATTATTGAGAATTTATCTGAGGCCAGTTGACTATTAGTGCAAATGGCTAAGAAAAGTGCTGATTTTCAAAACAATTTCAACACAGGTTTCAACGAAAATTTGAAACCAAAATGATTTTCGTAATACGAGTGGAGGTAGAATTTTGGTTATCGAATATGAAAAATGTGTTGCAAACAAGCTAAATTTGTGGCGATGTTGGTTCTAGAGATGAGGTTGATGGATTTTTAAGGTCAACCAGTGAGGAACACATATAAACGACGAATCTTAAAAACAACATTTTGAAGTCTCGTGTGTTACCAATTCGACTGAAGAGAGCATGAGTGATATTGATCAATTAATGCATGAAATTTGGAATTTTCGCGAGGAAATTAAGGAATGGGCCCGAACTTTAGATGAAAAACAAATTCAAGAAAAAAAAGATATCGAAACCATGCATATCATTCAACAACTGGCTCGATACACTATTGAATTTTGGAAAAATCTAAAAAATCAATTACTTGAGGGAATTTATGACATTATGAATTTGATAATTTCATGAAACTTGGCCTGATTTACATCGAAGAACTAGCTCAGAAAATAACAGATAGCAAATTAAGGTGCACTGAAATGCATATGGTATTTCATCAAATTTCTCTTTTTCAAACTGAAGTTACAAACTTGTTCAACAACTATAAATCCCAATCTAGTAACAAACAAGTTTCTGCCAACACTTCTTTTGAAAATAATAATCACCCAGTAACTTCGTCACCACATTACATAAAGATTATTGATGATTCTGACGATATGACTGTTAATGAAAATTTTGGAAAATCTCTTGTGCAAAACATTGATTTTTGTGAAACTGAAATTCAAATTCAAATTGATGTTTATACTGAAAATTCAACTCTTGCTGACATCGAAAATTTTCAACTAACTACTTTTTGAAATTGATGAAAATCTTAATGAAGTTGTTGAAATCCCTGTAATTGATTTGAATTTAAATTATTTTGAAAACGAAAATTTCAATCTTCAATTTGACCTTCCACTCTCAGATTCTGAAAATTTTGAAAATTTAGCAACTTTAGATTGTCAATTTGAAAGAAACGACGAAGTTGGTAACAACGGTTTAGGTGAGGACGACTTTGATGAGCGAAAACTTCTTGAACTCATTGAAGATAATGTCATTGGGTCTGAAACTAAAAATGAAACATTTGAAAACTTCAAAATTCTTGAGGTTGAAAACAATGAAACTACTGAATGTGATCTTAAACACAATGGAGATTTTTCTGAAACTGATGAAACTCCTTGTGACGTGATCGTTTCAACTAAACCTCACTGTGATCACTTGTTTTTCAATGATAAATTTCTGCAGTATATAAATGCTTTCTGGAATAACATATTTTTGAGAAACACAATTTCGAAATTTATTAAAAATCCATTTCTTTGGTTTTAACTTTAGGTTTACGAATGAACTTTTAGTCAACAACATTTAAAATATCAAAGACAAACTGAACAATATTTCTCAAAACAAGTGTGGGGGTAAGAGTGATGCACACATCTCTCACTTTATACATCATCTAAACAAATCAAACTTTGTTTTTGAAACTTTTACTGAACCCCGGCTCGATGACCTCTCTTTAGTTTCTATAGAAATTCAATTCGATTTTAGGATCAATTGTAAGCTCAAAATTTTAAAATTAGCTACTCAAACTTTTGAAAAAACAAAATTTGTTTTTCCAAATCTGGCATGTAACATAAAATCCTTTATGATTTGGTTTTTTGCGCTTCAGCTATGTCCCATAATCTTAACGAGGCTGATCTTTTGGTCCATTGTGGACCGGTTCATCTATTTGATGACTGCGTATTTTCTACACACGCATCCGGTAAGCCACGCTTACCCACCTATTTTATTTCTCTCTCATTAAGATATGTTTGATTAACGACTGTGAGGAAACCATCTATTTTTAAGTGTGGGGGTAATTTACATTAAATCATCAATCAAATTTTATGAACTATGTTATTTGTTAAACAAGGACGGGCTTAAAATTCATAAATAACACCTTGGTTCTTCTTTGATAAGTTCAATTGTTGGGTGATGGGAATGAACCTTATTTATTCATTGAGTTGTAATTTGTATTTTTAAGATGCTACTTGAGACTGTGCAGACGTTAGTCATGTTCTGGAGTAAGCATGTCAACCCTTGTTATGCATCTTAGAATGTGCAAGTAAAAATAATAATAAAAAATCAAATAAAAATGATTTTTCACCTACATTTGTTGGATTTTCTGAGTTCGATTTCATACATAATATTTTTTCTCACTCAAATTTTCAAGCTAGTAAGTTCTAAATTCCACTTGGCCCACTTAAAGAGAATGACTCATTGTAGCATTCTTCTTCGATACCCCCACAATATTCAAACCCAAGTTTTAGCCGATTTACATTCATGTTTCGACAAGTTTTTCTTATATCGGTATACTAAAGAACCATTAGACTGGTTTATTGTTAAAGGTTAAAAAACATCATTTTTTGTACCAGTGTTACACTACCCACTCCGTACTTGTTTTAAGGTAGGATAACCGTATACCACATATTATTATATATGGGTTATCTATCTTACGAAACTTTGCTTATCCCTCCTTTCAGCTTTTTAACCACATCAATCTAGACTTGTGTGTTGAATAAGGGTTACAAAAGTAGAGTAACTAGGGCACAAAACTTTTCTTTCATGAAGTGTTGGTTATGATTCACTTAGTAGAAGAGGAATCAAATGAAATAATATATGGTGTCGGTATCATTCCATTCCATCTCCACTCATCATTCATCTAAAAAAAGGAGAAAAGAAAAGAAAAAGAAAAAAAGCAATAAAGAGAAAATCTCTGAGAATAAAATAGTTATTTGCCATTCTTGACTATAAAGCATTCATTTCCATTTAATCTACATCCATCATACCGTAGTTGGAAGCGAGGATTATAGTAGAGGAGATTAAAGGAAACAAAACATCCATATGTTCCTTAGTATTACTTTATCTTTTGTAGCTTGAAGTTCAACTAATACACTTGCACTCTTATCTATAATATTTTTAGAACTTACAAAATTTTACTTCATATATACATAACTCACATCCAATACATTACAGTTACTCTAGTGCAAAATTATTCAAAAAGAAAAAAAAATGAATAAATGATTGGGTGCACATTGTCGATGTGTAGAACTCTGGTTGACACCATGCTCTTAACCTTCAAGACAATTACAGTGTTATCAAGGAGTTATGATTCAGCTTGATAATTTATTCATTTTTGCACCAATAATGGGATGTGCAATTTAGAACTAAATCATCGTTATTGAAATTAGGAAAAGCCTTTGGAATGTGAAAGACCTTAAATATATTGTTTGATTAATCTGCATACATAAGACACTTTGGTTTTGTGGGTAGTATCCACTGAAAACCCTCACGAAATAACACTCGTCCTACTAGGACACCTATGGGTTTAACGGCTTGTTGCATATGCTAAAAGCAATCGTGTTTCCTACGAAAGTGTGACATATCTTAGTTTAGTTTATTCGAGGACGAATAAAAAGATAAGTGTGAGGGTATTTGATATACACGTAAATGTGTATATTTTATCGGCTCATTTATCTTGTTTTCCCTTTAAAATAATTGTTATTGTGTATTTGTAGCTGTGTTTTCAGATTGTTGATAAAAAGCATGGTTTAAAGCATTTGATGGATAAAGCATGAAGAATTTGCTTAAAAAGAGTGAAGTTTGAAATTTCTAAAGCTTGAAGAGTTTAAAGCTTGAAGAATGGATGCAATTAGAGTTCAGTCAGGTAGATTTGGCTCACGAAAGACTCATGCTGCGTTCACATTGGCTAATTTGCAAGGCCTCTCACACTACAGCATGACCACTGCGTTCACATTGGCTCATTTGCAAGGCCTCTCACTCTACAGCTGCGTTCACACTGGCTTATGATTTATTTGGGCCAAATCATTAGTCCCACATTGTGTAATTAGCCAATTAGTCTTTGTCATATCAGCTATAAATACACTATATCTCCTTCGTTTAGAATCAGATTGGGTTTTATTTTGTATAACTTCTCTTGGAATAAAATTATTCTCTTCCCTTCTTAGTTGTTATTTTATTTTATTTATGTTTATGTTGTTAATTTTCTTTTTCTATTCTTCTTTAGCTATGTCTCGTTAATCTCCATTAATTAAGGGGTGATGACACTTAGTTAGATTCAATATGAATCACATAGCTAAAAAATTGGAACCTCATGTATATAGATCTAGATCTGAGCCAAGGGTTAGATCTGAACCTTCATAATCTGTGTCGTTTAAGAGTTGTGCTCCTTTACAGGTTATATTCGTAAACCCCCTTCCAATATCGCACTTCTTCTTCCAATCAATCGCATGTCACAATAGTGCCAAAATCGCCCTTCTATAACTCAGAACAATCCATCGATACCCTACTTCATTACCTCAACGCGCGCCTTAGCTCAAGTGGAGCTATAGAAAACTCATGATTTAATTTGCGAGTTTCCAATTCGATTACAATTTTTTTATTAATGAAGGTCAATTTTGGAGACAGGAGAAATAAATCGAAAGGCAGGGTAGAGTTTTTAGAATCAGGAAAGAAGGAACAAGTAGAGAAATGAATTGAGAAGTTCGTGGATTTTGGAATGGGAGGGAAATAAAAGGCAGAGGGTGTTTATATAGCTGCAAAGGTATTAAGATGGAAACAACATCGATTTTGATCAGTACATATAGGTTTGCGATAAAGGTAGGGTTTTAGAAATAAAATAGTGAATCTATCCCGATAGCCTATGGTTGTTTAAGAGTCGTGCTCCTGCATTGGCTATACTTGTCGTTATTCACATATTTGTTTCTAGAAACCTAATTATCGTTGATTCATGTTTGTGATAGAAAAAAGAATTAAATCAATATTAATCTAGTTGGTTGTTAATTCATATTAATCTAATTTATGTCATTGCTCCCTAATTGTTTTTATTTATTAATAAAAACTCTCTTTTTGTTTATTTTCTGTTATTTTCAAAAAATCAAAATTTCGGAATAACTTGATTGGATTTATTATTAAAACAATTTTGGTCCCAGAGTTCGACACCCTTTACAACAACCCTTATTGTTTATGAAAGCCAAATGAATTTAATAGTTCTTTACAATTGTTCGATGTGTTCGCAAACAATCCCAACCCTGGTTCGTACGACCTTCTTCTAGCCATCATTGCCACGCCACAAAACTTCTCAACTCCATACCGTTCACACAACATCTCCCCAGTAATCACCCATTTTATTTCAACATCCATTATCCAAAAACCCATAGATCGCATCCCCCATATGCTCCGCTGCCAAACTCCCATATTCACATTCAACTTTAATCCATTTGAACTCCTTTAGACATCGCACCCACTCCATTTACAGTCTCCACCTCATGTTGAGCTCCATGTCACCCAATTACAGACCTACATTCGACAACCGCTAAATGTCATAGTCCCACCATCGCATCCCAGTTCTCTTATTTCACTCATCAATTCATCGCACCCAAAAGTTGATCCCCAATTCATACGCTCAACATCACAGATCGACATCAACTGTCGCACCCGTGTCGGCCTCTTCCAAAATTTCACTCCTTCTTCCAATCAATCTCATGTCTCGACAATGTCAAAATCCCCACTTCTATAACTCAGAACAATCAATCGATACCCTACTTCATCACGTCGATGCGCTCCTTTGCTCGAGTCGAGCTACCAACAACTCGTGATATAATTTGCGATTTCCAATTCGATTACACCTTTTTTATTAATCGAAGGTCAATTTTGGGGACATGAGAAATAAATCGAAAGGCAGGCTAGAGTTTTTAGAATGAGGAAAAAAGGAACGAGTAGAGAAATGAATTGAGAACTTCGTGGATTTTGGAATGGGATAGAAATACAAGGCAGAGGTTGTTTATATAGGTGCAAAGGTATTATGATAGAAACAATATCGATTTCGATCTGTACATGTAGGTTAGCGATAGAGGTAGGGTTTTAAAAATAAAATAGTGAATCTGTCCTGATAGCCTATGGTTGTTTGAGAGCCGAGCTCCTGCAGAGTCTGTACTTGTCATTATTCACATATTTGTTTCTAGAAACCTAATTATCCTTGATTCATGTTTGTGACAGAAACATGAATTAAATCTATATTAATCTGTTTGGTTGTTAATTCATATTGATCTAGTTTATGTCATTGCTCCCTAATTGTTTTTATTTATTATTAAAAACTCTTTTTTTATTTTCTGTTATTTTCAAATAATCAAAATTTCGGAATAATTTAATTGGATTTATTATTAAAATAATTTTGGTCCCAGAGTTCGGCACGCTTTACAACAACCCTTGTTGTTTAGGAAAGCCGAACGAATTTAACAGTTGTTTACAATTGTTTAATTTGTTCCCAAAAAATCCCAACCCTGGTCCGTACGACCTTCTTCTAGCCATCATTGCCACGCCACAAAACAGCTAAACTCCATACCGTTCACACAACATCTCCCCAGCAATGACCCATTTTCTATCAGCATCCATTATCCTAAAACCCATAGATTGCATCCCCCATGTACTCCACAGCTAAACTATCATATTCACATTCAACTTTAATCCATTTGAACTCCTCTAGACATCGCACCGACTCCATTTACAGTCTCCACCTCCCGTCACTTTCGGCTCCATGTCCATCAGTTACAGACTTACATTCAACATGCGCTAACTCTCATAATCCTACATCGTATCCCAGTTCTCCTATTTCACCCATCAATTCATCGCACCCGAAAGTCGATCCCCCATTCATACGCTCAACATCACAGATCGACATCAACCGTCGCACCAGTATCGACCTCTTCCAAAATCGCACTCCTTCTAATCAATCACATGTCTCGACAATAGGGGTGGGCATTTAATCGATTTAACTGACTTAACCGACTTAGCCGACTTAACCGAACCGACTTAACCAATAATTTCGGTTAGCCGACATCATCGGTTAACCGATCGACCTTAACCGAACATTTTTGGTTTGGTTAACGGTTAATAAAACCTAGGTAGGTTTGGTTAATCGACATATTTTTTTCGGTTAACCGACATCATCGGTTAACCAAACATATATCTGAAGATTCTAAACTTCATGTATTAGAATATTGGGTAGTTGAGTACTGGGTAGTGGGTAGTGACTGACTGTATATTATTCACGGTTAGTGTTTAGCATGTTAATTTGTTTATGAAATTGTTAGATCTATTATTATAAGATAGTTTATATGGAAAATGGGTAAATTTGAATAGTTAATCATTCGATTTAAACGGTTAACCGCTAAACAGTTAGCCGTTTAAATCAAACGGTTAATTGTCTAAATCGAACTTTAACCGTGGATAATTATTTTTGGTTCGGTCGAATAAAGCTACTCTCAATTAAATGAAATTCAGTTAACCGAACTGTGCAAACTAAGTGGTTAACCAAAAATATTAACCGATCTGTTCGGTTAACCGCCAGCGCCCACCCCTACTCGACAATGTCAAAATCCCCACTTCTATAACTCAGAACAATACATCGTTACCCTAATTCATCACATTGATGCCCGCGTTAGCTCGAGTTGAGTTACAGACAACTCGTGATTTAATTTGCGATTTCCAATTCGATTACACTTTTTTTATTAATCGAAGGTCGATTTTGGAGACAGGAGGAATAAATCAAAAGGAAATCTAGAGTTTTTTGAATGAGGAAAGAAGGAACGAGTTGAGAAATGAATTGAGAAATTCGTGGATTTTGGAATGGGATGGAAGTACAAAGCAGAGGGTGTTTATATAGGTGCAAAGGTATTAAGTAGAAACAACATCGATTTCGATTAGTACATGTAGGTTAGCGATAGAGGTATGGTTTTAAAAATAAAATAGTGAATCTGTCCTGATAGCCTATGGTTGTTTAAGAGCTGAGCCCCTGCATAGGCTATACTTGTCGTTATTCACATACTTGTTTCTAGAAACCTAAATATCGTTGATTTATATTTGTGACAGAAACATGAATTAGATCTATATTAATCTGTTTGGTTGTTAATTCATATTAATCTATTTTATGTCATTGCTCCATAATTGTTCTTATTTATTATTAAATACTCTCTTTTTGTTTATTTTCTATTATTTTCAAACAATCAAAATTTCGGAGTAACTTGATCAAATTTATTATTAAAATAATTTTGGTCCCAGAGTTTGACACCCTTTACAACAACCTTTGTTGTTTAGGAAGGACAAACGAATTTAAAAGTTGTTTACAATTGTTCAATTTGTTCGCAAACAATCCCAACCCTGGTCCGTACGACCTTCTTCTAGCCATCATTGCCATGCCACAAAACAGCTCAACTACATACCATTCACACAACATCTCCCCGACAATGACCCATTTTCTGTCAGCATCCAATATCCTAAAACCCACAGATCCCATCCCTCATGTACTCCACTGCCAAACTCCCTAATTCACATTCAACTTTAATCCATTCGAACTCCTCAAGACATCGCACCAACTCCATTTATAGTCTCCACCTCCTGTCACATTGAGCTCCATGTTCCCCAATTACAAATCTACATTCAACAACCGCTAACTCTCATAATCCTACCATCGCATCCCAGTTCTCCTATTTCTCTCATCAATTCATCGCAGCCGTGAGTCGAGCCCTAATTCATACGCTCAACATCACAGATCGACATCAACCGTCGCACCAGTATCGGCCTCTTCCAAAATCGCACTCCTTCTTCCAATCAATTGCATGTCTCGACAATGTCAAAATCCCCCCTTCTATAGCTCAGAACAATCCATCGATACTTCATCTCCTCGACGCGCGCCTTAACTCAAGTCGAGCTACGGACAAGTCGTGATTTAATTTTTGATTTCCAATTCGATTACACTTTTCTTATTAATCGAAGGTCAATATTGGAGATAGGAGAAATAAATCGAAAAGTAGGCTAGAGTTTTTAGAATGAGGAAAGAAGGAACAAGTAGAGAAATGAATTGAGAACTTCATGGATTTCGGAATGGGATGGAAATACAAATTAATGGGTGTTTATATAGGTGCAAAGATATTAAGATAGAAACAGCATCGATTTCAATCAGTATATGTAGGTTAGCGATAGAGGTAGGGTTTTAAAAATAAAATAGTGAATCTGTCCTGATAGCCAATGGTTGTTTAAGAGCCGAGCTCCTACATAGGCTATACTTGTCGTTATTCACATATTTGTTTCTAGAAACCTAATTATCATTGATTCTTGTTTGTGATAGAAACATGAATTAGATCTATATTAATCTGCTTGGTTGTTAATTCATATTAATCTAGTTTATGTCATTTCTCCCTAATTGTTTTTATTTATTATTAAAAACTCTCTTTTTGTTTATTTTCTGTTATTTTTTAACTATTAAAATTTTGGAATAACTTGATTGGATTTATTATTAAAATAATTTTGGTCCCAGAGTTCGACACCATTTACAACAACCCTTGTTGTTTAGGAAAGCTGTACGAATTTAACTGTTTTTTAAATTGTTCAATTTATTCACAAACAATCCCAACATTGGTCTGTACGACCTTATTCTAGCCGTAATTGCCATGCCACAAAACTTCTCAACTCCATACCGTTCACCCAACATCTCCCCAGCAATGAACCATTTTCTATCAGCGTTCATTATCCTAAAACCCACAGATCGCATCCCCAATGTACTCCACTGCCAAACTCCCATATTCACATTCAACTTCAATCTATTCAAACTCCTTTTGACATCGCACCCACCCCATTTACAGTCTCCACCTCCTGTCACATTGAGTTCCACGTCCCCCAATTACAGACCTACATTCAACAACTGCTAACTCCCATAATCCTACCATCGCATCCCAGTTCTCTTAATCACTCATCAGTTCATCGCACCTAAAAGTCGAGCCCCAATTCATAAACTCATAATCACAGATCGACATAACCATTGCACCAGTATCGGCCTCCTCCAAAATCGCACTCCTTCCAATCAATCGCATGTCTCGACAATGTCAAAATCCCCCCTTTATAACTCATAACAGTCTATCGATACCCTACTTCATCAACTCGATGTGCGCCTTAGCTCGATTCGAGCTATAGACAAATCGTGATTTAATTTCCAATTTCCAATTTGATTACACTTTTTTTTATTAAAAAAAAGGTCGATTTTGGAGACAGGAGAAATAAATCGAAAGGCGGGCTAGAGTTTTTAGAATGAGGAAAGAAGGAACGAGTAGAGAAATGAATTGATAACTTCGTGGATTTTGGAATGCGATAGAAGTACAAGGCAAAGGATGTCCATATAGGTGCAAAGGTATTAAAATAGAAACAACATTGATTTTCATCAGTACATGTAGGTTAGCGATAGAGGTAGGTTTGCAGCGTATTTTCAAGATTAGGGAAGGAGAACAGAAGTCGTACGTGAATTGAGGGATGAGGCTGTAGCTATAAATAGGTTCTCAGACGATACTACGAATAAAAGGAAAAAGGCTGTGAAATTTTTTTGGGTAAAAGGGTTTAGGTTGGCTATCCTTTTATTTTGAAACAATGTGAATTTGTTCAATTCAAAATATCTTGTAATGTCCAACCTCTATTTGAGTGTGAAAAACGTCTTCCTAGGGTTATACCACTATTCTGAACACATTGGAAAAGGTTCCAAGGGCTAATTCGATCATATGGAGAAGATATCAATTTAAATTGATGATTTAAAATTAAATTTAATTAAATATAAATTGCATCAATATAAACAAATCTATTGATAATTAATTATTATTATCATATATATGGTGACACCCCACGTTCGTTAATGTCACTCACAAAGGGAATGCATTAAGTTTCGTGAAGCGTTATAGTAAACAGAATGGAAATATTACAAGACAGACATATAAAATAACAGCGGAATAAAAAAATTATTTATCATAAGATTCTGTGGTCCAAAAACATCACATGTCTGAAATACAAAATCCCATTACAATATAAAAGTTATTGTCCTGTACTTCAAAAAATATCAGAGTAAATAAAAGAAAATAAAATTCCACAAAAACAAAATGTAGCCATAGCAACAAGGATAGGAGCTTGAGCCATACATCTCAGCATCTCCAGTAAAGTAAGCAGAACCACGGTCAAGCCTGAGTGTTCTAGCCCTAAGAACCTTGGGGGGAAACGGAAGAAAGAAGAGGAAACAAAAAGGGTCAAACAAAAAGTCTAGCAAGTCCAATTACTTTTAGTAAGTAAATAAATTAAAGTAGCATGACAGGCATATAAAGTGGATAAGAGAGACTACTACATAAAAGACAGGTGTGACAAGGTAGATAGGATAAGGTGTATATGCTTCCCTAATGATTACTTTGCACTATTACTAGTATAACCGGAATAAGATGATCCCTTCCACTATAAGGTGGAAGACTTAGGCATACGTCAAGTATCCGAACTACTACCCTAATCGATCGGCTCCCTAATCCATGTAGATACTATGTGTCGGCCCCATCGTAGGTTGTATCACGTCCTAAAGTGCCAACCCTCCGCTAATATGCACAATCCCATATCTATAGGTGTCACGGTCGTCTTATCCCTCTCTTCCCGGCTCATGCACGCACATGGTCCGGTCTATTTGCGCTGCCCATACTGAACTCCACGTTTGAATCTCTTACAATCAGTTTAGTAAGCGTGCCCCTTCTCCGACCTAGTTTGGAGTACTCTTCCTGATACCTACTCCAGGCTACTGATTGAAACGGGTCCCACACAATATGAAACAAGCTTTCCCCTTTGTCTTGTATACCCCACTATGTTTTTATTGGCTTTGTATACCACTAGGTATCTTTAATTACATAAACTTATCGTTTCTACAAGTTATGCTTACCCTAGAAGTTGTCTTTAATTTCATAACTTTATTATTTCCATCGGTTATGTATACCACTTGGTGTCTTTAATTACATAACCCCCTATTCGTTAAATTTCGTGGGCATATATTTAGATATTACCCACCTATATCAGATATACTTAACTTAACCTTCCCATTGTTTAAGTTTACTTAACCCCTTTTTCGTGTTCATGTTCACACTATGTGACAACCCCAATTTCGAGAGACCGATTTTTTTTCTTCAAAAACTCCAATCTATCAAAACTTGGATTGAGTTGCTCTGGTATCCTATAGAAAAGACAAAGACATAAAATATGTCAGAGCTCATAAAATATCTCATAGTGGAATGGATATAATATAGTATATTCAAAATATAGCATTGCCGTATTAATAATACTGCCTAACCAGTATCCAAGGCTATCATGTCCTTGCCACAAATCTAACCTGCGAGTATTTTATGAGGAGGCGATCAGAACACAAGTTCTAGTGACTAGATTTAAACTATAAACGTTGGATAATCCTACATATACCGTTCAATCATATTCTCCTATTTTGTAATGTCCCGTATTTTTATGGTATAATAATTAATTAATTTAATTATTTGATTAGTGATTTAGAGAGTTAAATGATCGTTTAATTGAATAATATTGAATATTTAATTAAAATAAATAATAGAATAATATAATTATCTCTGAAATAGTCGGAAATAGTGCAATACGCAATATTGTGTGAATTTGATTATGTAAAATATATAATTTAATTTAGAATTGAATTATATTAACGAATTTATTTATAAATGCTAGTTGAACGTATAATTTATATTATAATTATAATCGAGCTCGAAATGGTGCGGCAGTTCATAATTTGGTGATTCAAACTTTAAATGAATATAGAGAATCCGTTTTTAATCGGATTTCTGTAAAACAAGAAACGTTCAGAGCTGGTGATGTATATTTTTCTTATGGAAAAGAAAAATCAGGATTCCGTCGTGTAGAATATGAGTTATGTCCAAATCAAATTTTAAAATAGTCGTCATGGAATTCCTTTATAATTTATAATGATTTATTTAAATTATAAATGGATTTTCAATGTAAATTGAATATAGATTAAACCCGGATTTGAAATATTGAGTTATAAACACAGACAGGTATATTTTTGAGCTGGATAATATTCTGGGTGAATATATATCATAATATTTATTTATAAATATTTAATTTAATTATTTTTAAATATGTTAATATTTAAATGGGTTTATTTAGAGCTTTAAAAATAGCCGTTTTTGCAAACGACCTGCGTTTTCGACGAAACTAATTTTGTTGGATCCGGAATATTAAATTATTGTTAGATATCAATTTTCGTAAGTTTTGGAGTTAGTATGTGGTTGTACGGGATTTTAATCTAAAAAATAGTTGATAATTTGACCTTTAAAAATACGTTGTGTGAACAAACGGAGTCGGAATTTGATGAAACAAGTTTCTTTGGGTTCGTAATATCAAACTGAAGGTGTATGTCCATTTTCGTGATTTTTGTATATCAGGTGTAATCATAGGGATTTTTAGATGACAAATACAAATAACAGTTCAATAGAAGTTAATATAAAGATCGATTAAAAAAAATATCCTACCTATATATACCCCTTACATCCTCTACCCCTAAACAAAAATCTTCTCTCGTAAATGAAATTCACGCTACACCCTTTTCAATTTTTTTCAGCAAATCGTTCACTTTGAAAAATCATAAGAATTCAAAACAAAATTTATAAATCCTAAGATATATATATATGAGTTCCTGCTGAGTCCCTCTTCATCCTAATATCCATATTGATGAGTGCGACATGGTTGTTGGAGCTCCACTTTGAGCCAGCACAACCTAGGGCTTGATTTTGGGCCAGCTACGGTAACCGTTGGCTGATTCAGAGAGTACCATTGTGTTTATGGCATGGAGGAGATTCAAGTGTGATGAATTGGTGGATTTCGATCATGAATTGGGAAATGCGAAGTACTGTAGTCCATGTTCGAGCTTGTCGATCGGTTTCTAGGCAGGTAGCGCGAGTTGTATATCAGTGGTACGGGAAGGTTGAGCATCGGAAAAGATGAATATCGGTGAAGTTCATTTGAAAAATCGTGAAGAATTGGATGAGTTTTTCGAGTGGAATTTTTTTGTGAAGTGGGTGTTTTAAGAGGAGCAGGTCGTGTTCAAATCTTTCTGGAGGAAGAAGGAGTTCAGCGTGTCGATGGGTTGGCAATGGGCCGGAGTTCTAAACTCGTAAAGCCCAAAAATGAAAATATAGTTTATGTTTTAATTAATCTAAATAATGTATGGAACTTATAATTATTTTATCTCTCTCATACATAGTCAGAATTACGAACGGTCAGATACGTTGGATCATATGGATGGCATCTAGACAAAGAACTGACTAGGAGTGAATTGGAGCTCATTACAATTTATAGCAAAATAAATTGTCTGTCTGAATCAACTGACAGTTATCGTTATTTAACGATGATCGTCCAATGTGAGTAAATCTCACTAACTCTGCTCAGTTTATATTTTCATAACGTATTTTTAGAATTGATAAATATAGGTTGATTGCTATGTGTTGATTGGTCGGTTGAACTGCTAATTGATTAGTTGAAAATATTGATATAGTTATATATATCGTTAATTAAATATTGATTCTATTGATCAAAATATTTCATGTGAAATGAAATTGATGTTAATTATATTGTTTAACATCCGTGGATGCAAGGAAACAGGTTGGAGGGATCCAACTGGATTCCTCAATATTTATAATACTGATTTTCATATATTCTGATATATATGATGTGGTATATAATCTGTTAATGATTATGTGTGTTTGGATGATGATTGATCCGTTTGATTTGGTATTTTAATCCCATAAGTGATACTGGAAAGTAAAAGGGATTTTTCAAAGTATATTTTGAAAATAAAATATTTATATAAAATTAATGGATTTTATATGAAAATGAAATATTTATCTAAAATAAATATAATTTTGAAAGGAAATATTTGGGAAATAAATATAATTAGAAAAAGGATTATTTATAAAATAAATAGAATTATATAAATGAAATATTTATATAAAACAAATAGAATTATATAAAGGAAATATTTATAAAATCAAAGGATATTATATAAGGGATATTTATTTGGAAAATGAATAGAATTTTATAAAAGGAAATTTTGTAAAACAAATAGAATTGAAAAAGGGGATATTTGGGAAATAAATAGGAATTTTAAAAGGAAGTATTTTATAAAATGAATATAATTTTATAAAAAGAAATAAGTGGAAAAGAAATATTAAATGGAAATATATTTTTAATAGGTAAATAGAAAAGATTAATTTAAAGTAGAATTAAATAGAAATCTATTTTAATAGATAAAATGGAGAAGATTAATTTATAAATAATGTTTTATAAGTTAAGTAAATTATTTATCATTGGATAAATTGAATATATAAGTCTGAATTTATATATAGATGTAAAAAATCAGTTTTCACACCGATATTTGAGATTGAAATTGAATGTAGCAATTATAAAGGGATTTATAAATGAAGTTTAAGTGTTAGAAATATAAAGGAGATTTCGTATGAATAATTCTATAAATAGAAGTGTAAATAGAATTGGGAAATGGAATATTATTTTTAAATACAAAATCAAAACTGAATTGATATATAAAAGAAATATTATTCACATTTGATGTGAATAATGGATTAAAATAAATATTTTATAAATTATAACATTTATAAGGAAAATTGAGTTTTGAGACAGGAATTTGAATGAGTTAGGAATTAGAGTTAATCGATTCGAGTTAATCGAATTAGAGTTAATCGATTAGAGTTAATCGAATTAGACTTAATCGATTAGAGTTAATCGATTAGTGTTAATAGAATTAGAGTTAATCGATTAGAGTTAATCGAATAGAGTTAATTGAATTTAAGTTAATCGAATAGAGTTAACCGAATTAGAGTTAATCGATTAGAGTTAATCGAATTTGAGTTAATCGAATTAGAGTTAATCGAATATTAGTTGTTCAAATAGAGATAATCGAATATAAGTTAATCGAATAGAGTTAGTTGAATATTAGTTATTTGAATTAGAATTATTGGAAGAGAGATAATCAAATGTAGTTTATTCGAAAAAAGAGATATTCAAATTTACTTTATTCGAAGAAGAGAGATTATCAAATATAGTTTATTCAAAAAGGGAGTTGTAGAATATAGTTTATTCGAAAGGACATTATTGAATATAGTTTATTCATTGAAGAGAAATTATCAAATATAGTTTATTCGGAAATGAGTTATCGAATATAGTTTATTCGGAAGAGAATTATACATCGAAATTCGATCATATCGAATTCAGGAAAGTATTATCTACTTTCCGTTTTTAATCGAAATTTATTTATTTATTAATAAATTAGTTGTTTATTTATTTATTCGAATTAAGAAATAAAAGTTATATTAAAGTTATTATATTTCAGAGGCATGGCATTATAACATTGTTATAATCAAATGATTTCTGTAAAAGAAGTGGGTTCGTAAATAGAATCCGAGAGTTATATAAGGAAGTTTGTTGAAGATTTAAAATGTGAACTTTGTCTATTTCGAGGTTAAAAATGTTGTTCGGTTAAGGTCTGAGAGGTAGTTATACCCCAACTTGATTGACTTCATTTTTAACTAAGGAATGGTTAAGGTTCGACAGTGAAGGTTAGTTAATTGAATTTAGTTAATAAGTTTTAATGGTTTGAGTTGGCATAGCGATGTTTTATTTAAACATCTGTTTAAATCGAATGAAGGAGTTTTGGGAATGTTTTCCAAATAAGAATCAGAAATGTTTTCTAATATAGGAAATAAGAATGGGAGTAAATATGGAAATGTTTTCCAGTGATTAATAATGTATATTTTCTAAATTTAGAAAATAAGAATTTACGAATATATGAAAACAGAAATAGGGAAATGAATAATTGAACGACAAATTAAATTAAAGGGGATCAGTGTTGATTGATGATTTACTTGGTAAGATTTCCATTTGGAAATACGACCATTATTTGTACACATGTTTTCCTTTGATAGTTAAATCACAACTATCAAAGTTTTTGACCATTTCCGTTGTCAATACGGAGAGACCGGGATCAAATTTATTATTCTGAAAACCACTCCGTATAGGCATTAGCGTTGTGAATCAAATATGATGAAGATAATTGAAGACGGAGTGTGCAAGGGCTGAATTGCCTAAGATGGATTTACAGAATAGTGCCTTCGGTTTGTCCATACCCAGGACAACGTGTATGGACGAATGTCTGACATAGTATATCTAATGGATCACGTAAGTTGATCGCTTCAAATGTATCCACGTTTGGAGGCGAAGGAGTTTGTTTCTCTTAGCTTTATACCCGTGGTATTTTGTGGAAATAAATTTGTGATTTAGTGGGTATGACGATGTGGCATTCAAAGTAAATGAATGTATGATCAGTCAGAGATACGTTATGACCTCAAGCCTCATCAACCGGGAAATGACAAAAATCGGGCAGACAGCATGGCTATATGGGCCGCCCCCCATTAGGGTGTTTTGTTACCATCTAGAGAATATTATATTTGTTACTCCTTTTCGTTTCTGTATCTCTCAGGAACGGTTATGTTGCTAGCAACCATAGGTGATAATATATTCGAGACACTCAAGAGAAATGAGTGGTCGGTCATGTGTGGCCGGGTTGCAAGACGTTCTTGTTGAACCCAGTGTATTCCTCTCTAGAGATACACTATCGGTAGGTGGCTCCATACCTTGTCATAGTCGGAATCCAATCTCCAATAAGCACCTACGGTTTTGATTGTATACTATATATATGTGGAGCGTGAGATGCAAGCATTCTGCTAGATTGTAATTATTTGTGATTAGGCATTATTATAATATCAGAAAAATATTGATTTTGAAAATGTTTGGGTTATCGTAAGGTAAAAACCATCTGTGTTTATGTGTGGATCGGTCTTACGATTATCATTTCTTTTGAAAAATGATTTTTAAAAGTTAAACCAAGTGGATAGAGTTTACTCACACCAGTCCCATGATTGACCCAGAGTTTATTTTGTTTTGTTTACCCTAAACTCTTGGGTGCCCAATTTTTTACGGGCAGTCAAGTAGTCGGGATTTACAGATACTAGAAAGAGCTTGGAGCAGGAGGCTTCAGCAGCATTTTATAACTATTGTTTATTTCCGCTGTGATGTAAGTGTTATATTCTAATATACAAATATAGATTTGTGTTTTAAAATTATGTCGTATACTATATTTTATTCTTCCGCCGTGAGATTTGTGTTACTCTTATGTTGTTGTGTTCTGCTTCTTCTATTCTGATTTTCTATCTTATCTATTCTCACCCTCTAACTTCTTTCTATTAACTATCCGGTATTTTCGATGTCTGAATAGTCGACATTGATATTTGTGTCGATTTTCAGAGTCGAAAATCCCTGGGTTTTTACAGTGGTATCAGAGCTAAAGGTTAAGTAATTACCTTGGATTTATGGTGTGACTCAATAGGGATGGGGTTAGCAATACCCTAGATTGAGTTTGAGTGTACGAGTGAACGTATTTGTAGATTTTTTAAAAAAATGGTTTTATAATGTGGAGATTTATTGGTTGAGTTGTTTATGAATTATGATTGATTAGTTTGATCCACTATGTTGGTAGGGGTTTCTAAACACTTGAATACGATGAACCGACAAAGTATGTTTTAAAAAGAGGGTAAATGAAATAATTTTACCCAAATTATATTTTGATATAAAAGAATGATAATATTGGAAATATTACAGAATATTGGATGTGTTGGTTGTTATTATAATCGAATGAGATTATAAATTAAGTGGTGATGTAAAGAACCAATCAGAGTTCATATAAATGTAATATACGGAATCAGATGAATTAAATCTGAATTTAAATCAGAACTGTAATTAAAAACTCTGGAAATGTGAAAAGTGTTTGTAAATGGACTTGGACTAAATATATGAGAATTTTAAAATCCTAGGAGATTTTAAATTGTTTTACAAGCATTGAGAAGGATTTTTTAAATAATTTCAAAATAGAAATGATTAAGAAATGGTTTTGAAAAGTGATATAGTATTGAACTCACTTTGATAGTTGGGAAATAATTCTGATGATCCTGACCACATCATCATCAGTGTTCATTTTCGAGCTCTAAGTGACGGATTACTACCAAAGATATCGTTTTGGAAATATTTTGAGAAAATAAGTTGTTTTGATTCCGAGAAGGAATATTTGATTTTTGACAGGGTAAACTATTTAAAACTCCCAAGAAAAACTGTTTGAATTAAAACCAAATTGAAAAGAAATTTGTGAAATCAAATATGAATTGAATTGAAACCAATTAACTGGAAATTAAACTGGAATATAATGTATCAAGTAGAATCGGATTTTGAATTGTGAGATAGGAATCTGAAATGGTATTGGATTGGTGAGTTAGGAGTTGGGAATCGAGAATGGAACTTGAGTTTGAAATGATATTTGGCTTGTTTGAGCGAATAGCTATGTTGAGGATAAATTGATCGGAGTTGATTGGAATGATATTGGTATATGCAGAATTGGTGACAGATGGAAACGATATAATGATATGTCTAACAAAAAGGTACATGTTTACTTTTATATGAGTTTGGTGATTTATGAGCCGATTTGGCAAGTCGCTTGGCTGTTTGATTTTCTTTTGGATTGGAGAAGGCCAAGAGAGGAGAGATGTAGCCATACCGATTGAGCTATACAGAGGAGGTGCTAACGAAAATTTTCAGAAATTTAAGGTGTTAGAAAATTTTCAGAATTTTTGAAAATTTTTGTTAATAGAAATGAATTAATAATTTAATTAAAATTTATTGGTTCAGTTGAAATTGAAGTTAAGAAGTAAACAAATAATATTTAACCCAGTTAGTAGGGTTTGTTTTCTACCTTAGCAATTTCGAGGACAAAATTATTTTAAGGGGGGAAGAATGGAATGTCCCGTATTTTTACGGTATAATAATTAATTAACTTAATTATTTAATTAGTGATTTAGAGAGCTAAATTCATTTAGTTAAATAATATTGTATATTTAATTAAAATAAATAATAGAATAATATAATTATCTCCAAAATAGTCGGAAATATTGGAATTCGCAATATTGCGTGAATTTGATTATTTAAAATATATAATTCAGTTTAGAATTGAATTATATTAACGAATTTATTTATAAATGCTAGTTGAATGTATATTTATATTATAATTATAATCGAGCTCGAAATGGTGCAGCAGTTCGTAATTTGGCGATTCGAACTTTAAATGAATATACATAATCCGTTTTTAATCGGATTTCTGTGAAACAAGAAACGTTCGGAGCTGGTGAAGTATATTTTTCTTATGGAAAATAAAAATCGGGATTTCATCGTGTAGATTATGAGTTATGTCCAAATCAAAACTTTAAAATAGTCACTATGGAATACCTTTATAATTTATAACTATTTATTTAAATTATAAATGGATTTTCATTGTAAATTGAATATAGATTTAACCCAGATTTGAAATATTGAGTTATAAACCCAAACAGGTATATTTTGGAGCTGGATAATATTCTATGCGAATATATACGATAATATTTATTTATAAATATTTAATTTAATTATTTTTAAATATGTTAATATTTAAATGGGTTTATTTAGAGCTTTAAAAATAGCCATTTTTGCAAACGACCTCCATTTTTGACGAAACTAATTTTGTTGGATCCGGAATATTAAATTATTGTTAGATATCAATTTTCGTAATTTTTGGAGTTAGTTGTGTGCGTACGGGATTTTAATCTGAAAAATAGTCGATAATTTGACCTTTAAAAATACGCTGTGTGAACAAACAGAGTCTGAATTCGATGAAACAAGTTTCGTTGGGTCCCTAATATCGAACTGAAGGTGTATGTCCATTTTCGTGATTTTTGGACATCACGTGTAATCATAAGGATTTTTAGATGACAAATACAAATAACGGTTCAATAGAAATTAATATAAAAATCGATTGAAAAAATATATATCCTACCTATATATACACCTTACATCCTCTAACCCTAAAAAAATTCTTCTCTGGTCAAATGAAATTCACGCCGCACCCTTTTCAATTTTTTCCAGTAAATCGTTCACTTTGTAAAATCATAAGAATTCAAAACAAAACTTATAAATCCTAATATATATATATATATATATATATATATATATGAGTTCCTGCTGAGTCCCTCTTCATCCTGATATCCATAATGATGACGGTGACATGGTTGTTGGAGCTCCACTTTGAGCCAGCGCCACCTAGGGCTGGATATTGGGCGAGCTACGGTAACCGTTGGCTGATTCAGAGAGTACCATTGTGTTTATGGCGTGGAGGATATTCAAGTGTGATGAATTGGTAGATTTCGATCATGAATTAGGAAACGCGAAGTACTGTAGTCCCTGTTCGAGCCTGTCGATCAGTTTCTAGGCAGGTAGCGTGAGTTGTATATCAGTGGTACGGGAAGGTTGTGCGTCGGAAGAGATGAATATCGGTGAAGTCCATTTGAAAATCCATGATGTAATAACCCGGAAAATCTGGGCCAGTTTAAAATTTTTATTTTGGCAATTTTAGCGAATTTTGATTATTTAAAATGAATTATTTTAAATAATATCAACGAGAAATTTATTTTGAATAGAATTCAACGTATATATTATACGCGTCGTCGTTAGAATATAAATAATTATATATAATTATAAATAGAATTGAAAATGGCGCGGTAGTTCGATAATTCGATTTCTAACTTCAATTGAATGTACCGGGTGCAAAACAATCCGGATTGTAGTGAAACCAAAAACATTAGGATCTAATTGATAATATCTTTCCAACGAATCGGAATAATCAAGATTTCATAGCGGGAATCAAAAGATATGTCCAGTTGAAAATTCTGAATAGTCGCTATGGAATTCAGGCCCTTAAAAATAGCCATTTTGCAAATGACCTCGGATTTCGACGAAACCAGTTTTGTTGGGTCCGTGATGTCAAGTTATTGCTAGGTTTCAAATTTCATAATTTTCTGAATCAGTATGTGAGCGTGGCAAAGGAAAACGCGTTTGACCAGTTTCAGTTGATTTTAATCGACTGGAAATTGGCCATTTTACAAACGATCTCAGAATTTGACGAAACTAGTTTTGTTAGGACCGTATCGTCAATACGAAGCTAGAAATAATTTTTCGGGAATTTTTAGAGTTAGTATGTGGCCACGGTAATTTGAAATGTGCGTTTAAATTGAATATATATTGATTTATATTTTAATTTAAAGAAAAACAGATCGTAACAGCCGTATTGGGTTACGAAACATATCACATTGTGTTCAGAATGGGGGTATTTAGCTAGGGGCGATAGTCGTTGGGTTCGATTCAGAGTTCAGAGCGTTAAACAAGGGGCGTTGGAATTTTATATTATTTAATATATATAAATTCTATATAACCCTAACAAAACCCTAGCCGAACTATCTGCCGCCGTCACCTTCGTTGAAGGGCTCCAATTGCTCGAAAACACATCCCCATTTTCTCCCGATCTGCTCCGAATTATTATATGATTCAAAAGGGAAAATCGTTAACCTTTGAGAGATCTACACACCCATACCAAGATGATCAGAAATCGTTCACGGTATTGATGGAATTTTTGGCTCAAAGCCAGTATGTTCGGATGCGTTTCCCAAGGGTTTGGGGCCACCGATTGTGGCGCACTCAGGGGAGGAAGTCGGCGACGCTCAGCCGCGTCGAGGGGTGGCCGGCGATCCATCTCCGACGGCTCCAGGAACCTGTGGTGTGGAGGATTTAAAACCGACAGTGGGTTCGAGGACATACGGGTTTATCAGAATCAAGGAAGAAGGAGAAGGTAATCTCCTATTTTACATGTTTTTTTAAATAAAATTAGCTTTGTTTTAAAAATATGCGTTGTTTTTAAAATATAAATAACATCAAATAAAAATGTGATTTTTATTTAAATAGGTTTGCAATAAAAATATGATTTGTATGAAATGGCTTTTATAAGAAAAAAATGAGATTTTTGTTGATATTGAAAATGAGATTTTCTTTGTATATAAATATATTGGTTTTTAAAAATAGAAGGATATGATTCATCTATGTATGTAAAATAGGATTTTTGAATATATAAAGATATGATTTTTATATATTGAACTTCGAAAGAAAAATAGAATTTTTATATATTGAACTTCGAAAGAAAAATGGAATTTTTATATATTGGACTTCGAAAGAAAAATGGAATTTTTATATATTGAACTTCGAAAGAAAAATGGAATTTTTATATATTGAACTTCGAAAGAAAAATGGAATTTTTATATATTGAACTTCGAAAGAAAAATGGAATTTTTATATATTGAACTTCGAAAGAAAAATGGAATTTTTATATATTGAACTTCGAAAGAAAAATGGAATTTTTATATATTGAACTTCGAAAGAAAAATGGAATTTTTATATATTGGACTTCGAAAGAAAAATGGAATTTTTATATATTGAACTTCGAAAGAAAAATAGAATTTTTATATATTGAACTTCGAAAGAAAAATGGAATTTTTATTGAACTTCGAAAGAGAATTTTTTTATATATTGAACATCGAAGTAAAAATATGATTTTTATATATTGAATAACGAAGTAAAAATGTGATTTTTACATATGTAGTGGCTACGGGCAAAGAAAGTGATATCGACGAGAACAGTGAAGATTTCCTGCATTGGAAGTGCCGTGGAGCTAGGATAGCTATATGTGAGAATTTCTCACCTTTCAATTTATTTTTCTAGTTATATATATATATATATACTAGGATGCAGACGGTGCTTAGTAGCACCCGACACAATCGTCCACAGACCATGGACTTGTTTGTTTGGCTGTGTTGTTAGTTAGATTGTTTGAGTTGATTTGAATTGTTTGGTGAAATGAAATTGATATGATTGATGTGTGAATGGTGTGGGCCTTCACTAGACCGGGGATAAGGCTAGGCCTCGTCCCGTTTCTAGTATCGTGCCGTTATGCCGCCGAAATTTTCTAAAATGTGTTAGAAAAATAAAAATATCATTTTATTTAAAGAATGAACTTAATAGAAATTCATATGTTGGAATAAAATGTTTTATCGTTAAAAATATAATTTTTAACGTGAATGTGAATAAATAAATATTCATTTACAAACCAGACGGTTTGTTTATGTACACCTATTTGAAGGACATTGATTGGGACGATAAATTTTACACATCGCCCAACTGCACGAATAAAATATTTGTTTGATTGTTTGAAACCCCACACGGGTGTTGGGATGAAACTTGAAGTTCACTCATCCTGATTGATTAAATATGTCGATCGATTGATTGACAAGCTGCTATAAGCGTTAAATGTCTATATTTGATGCTTATACAGTGTAGTGCACTTTGGTTGATGGTTGATTATTTTTCAATGCTATTATATACATGTGTTGTATGAAAATCCATATAATTAACATTATATGGTGATTGATTGGGCCTCATTCCAATTTAGAAAATAAAGAATATTATAAAATAAAAGTTCATGTGTTGACAGTACTCATCCATTGAGATTGGTCATGTGTTGAACGAAATATTTTAATAATAAAATTTACATCTTTATCAATATAAAATAACGGTTCATGTGTTGACAGTACTCATCCATTGAGATTGGTCATGTGTTGAACGAAATATTTTGATAATAACAACTATTTTGAAAAAGAAATATTTGAAATAAAATATTTGAAATAGAAATTTATGAAGCCGTGTTGATTAGATTGACGCCATTTTGACGTAAACGATATTTATATCGATTTTATTCATTTTGAAATGAATTGAATATAAAACGATTTCGAAATGAATTGAATATAAAACGATTTCAAAATGAATTGAATATAAAACGATTTCGAAATGAATTGAATATATAACGATTTCGAAATGAATTGAATATAAAACGATTTCGAAATGAATTGAATATATAACGATTTCGAAATGAATTGAATATATAACGATTTTGAAATGAATAGAATATATAACGATTTCGAAATGAATTGAATATAAAACGATTTCGAAATGAATTGAATATATAACGATTTCGAAATGAATTGAATATATAACGATTTTGAAATGAATAGAATATATAACGATTTCGAAATGAATTGAATATAAAACGATTTCGAAATGAATTGAATATATAACGATTTCGAAATGAATTGAATTGAAAACGAATTCAAATTGAATTGAAAGCGAATTGAAATGAATTCAAATTGAATTGAAATTTGAATTGAATAGAAATGAATTTTAAAACGAATTTATAAAGAAGAATTCAATTTTGATTTGAATTGAAAAGGAAGTTGAAATTGCTTTTGCAACGAATTTAAAACTATTTATATAATTCGTTTTAAACAGAAATCGACGAAGTATATATTATATATATTATATATATAATATAATGGCCTGAATAGAACGCGCCGCGCCGCGGCAGTTCGTGAATTTCGACCATTTATTTCAAACGGACATTACGGGAGATCCGTCCGTCGGATTCTCCTAAAACCGGAACCGTTGCGTTCGTATCGCAAAGAGCTTTCTAACGAATATTAGAAATTTGAAATCTAACGGTTGGATTTGGAATTATGTCCAAATCAAATTTGAAAAAGGTCGCTGTAAGTGCAGTTCGATAGCCGTTGATGGAAATCGACTGTACGGGCCTTGATAAAATTATTAAAAATAGTAATAATTTGTGTAAAATCATAAGAAATGATTTGAGAAGAATTGGGATGAAAAACTCCATATTTGAAAAGATAAAAATAGATTTTTATCGAAATGTGCTGGTTTTGAACTAGAATTAAAATTCTATTTATTTTTAAATAAATAAATTGAATTTAAAAAGGGTTTTAAAAATAACCAGAATATCCAATGATTGCATTGGAGTGGATTTGAATCGAAATTGTCTTCGGAATATTTCGATGTTGGAATTCGTGATTATACAGGTGTTATGGAAATTTGAAAGATATATATTTATATCGTTATTTCCAACACGACATTTGTTAGTCGTAGAATTCGATATTGAATATAAGCCGATATATTTTCTATTCAGAGCCTTGTATTGAATATCGAATGTGATTTGGGTTTGTCGTGAATGGTGTCTTCACTAACACTGTTCTTGAACCCAGTTGAGAAAAGATTAAATCTTTTTATTTAGATTTAATGAAGTGTACCAATTAAACAATATTTAATTGGAATTGAATTGGTATTGATTTTTGGGTTTATCGTGAACAGTGTTTTAAATAACACTTGTTCTTTAACCCGATAATTAATGAATGTGATTTTGGGTTTACCGTGAACCGTGTTTTTAAATGACACTGATTCTTTAACCCAGTTAACGATTAAAACTAAGGGGAGTTTTAATGAATCTTTAATTAGATTGAAAAATCGAGAATGGAGTATCACCAGTTTTACTCCAGGCGATAGTTAAATCTTTAATTAGATTTGAACGTGAAATGGTAACTGAATTTACCGATAACACTGTGGTGTTAGATATGAAGTATTACCAGTTTTACTTCATGGGATTAATAGGTTGGGATTGGGAAATTAAAACCAACGATTACTACGGTAAGGTTCGCTAATTCCGACTAGTTGAATCGAAATTCAAAGGAAGATTAGAGAATAAATTCAGGAATTTATCTTGGATAAAATTTATGGGAACCTTTCCCTATGAATGTGAAATCAGAAACTAACTGTCGGTTAGCTAAGCAGAATGGTTTTCTGGATATTGATCTGATGTTGGTTTCGGCCTTCGGGGTTAATATTTGGGAAATTATTCTCTTGATTAATTTACGGTTAGTGACTGGTGAATTGGAATGAGGCGTATGTTGTGTATGTGTAACACTTATTTAAAATATACGCGAGTTATTCGGAAAGACCGGGTTTATCCCATTCTGAATAACTGATACGACGATGAGTCGAAGATGAAGACGATGGTCGAAGACCAGAAGTCTTCACGTCGTTTGGGTGATTACTGATGATCTTGATTGGGCTGTACACCCAAGAAGATGGAAACAGTTGGTGATCGTCCAGACGTACTTGGAGATCGATGGATATGCGGGGTACTAGGTGCCTCCGGTTTCGTTCAGACCCAGAACGAACTTGTAAATGGACTGTGTGTCTGACATTGGATTTTAGTCTGTGTGATTGATCTTTATTAAATATATATCTGTTTGGCGGCGGAGAATTTATTCTCTTGCTTAACGCCCTTCTCTGAGACGTACGAGCTCAGGGGTTATATATTGATGGATATCAAACGCATGGAGTGAATTGCCTGTGTGGCATGCCTAAGTGGCAATTGATCGAGGCTTCTGTTGAAAAGCAAAGTCTTGTGGTGATGATCAAAGCAAGGCCTTTGTGGCGTAGCTTTGTGTAACGTTTGCTTCGCGAGTTTCACACCCGGTATGAACCAAAAACGGGAGAGGACGTCAGGGAGGGCATGCGTTTCTTTCTAGCTAGAAGTGGCGTCAGTGGTTTTACACGCCCTGACGAGTTTGACTTATGTGGTTGTTGCTGTTGCGAGGCACCTCGGATTGATCGGTCGTTCTCGAACCGATGGAGTCATTTAGTTGGCTCGTTTACGCCCCATAGGGCGGGGAAATGCATGTCCAGGGTTTAAGTTTAATCCACATCGGTGGACTGGCCCTGAGGATCCAAGGGCCCACCTGAGTCTGGGTCCTGAGGGGCGGGCTAGAGCGTCTCGAATCGGTTGAGGACTATCTTTTGCCTCGGTTCATAGACGGAAATCCAATTTCCAAATACGTGACATTTGCGGTTTTAATTGTAGAACTAGTATGGTGACATAGTGTGATGGGGCGCTCATGCCGCCTATGATTGATACTTATGATTTGAAGTTGTTTTATACACTATGCACTTATAATAGTATCAAACGATTTGTTTTAACCGTATCAAGCATTCTTTGGCTGTTATAAGGGAAAACCCTATCCTCGGCTGCGTTGCATTGTGTGATGGGACCTGGGTCTTATAACAGTTTCATTTTTCTTTATTTAGCATTGCGCTGTTTGTTTTATGCACTGGTATTCTTGGGAGGAAACCCGTTCCGTGTTATACGGCGTGGTCCCTTGATTTACCTAATGATTTAAAATAAAGATTAATAACTGTTTTAGTTCTCACACCAGTCACATGACTGACCTGGAGTTTATTGTTTTAAGCTAAACTCTGGGTGCCCTTATTTTGACACGGGCAGCTAGTAGTTTTGGTTTTGCAGATTTATATTCACAGGATCCTGGTTTACAGCTGGAACGATATCCGGAAAGCTTTGTATCCGTATATCTTCTTCTAGTTGTGTATTGTATTATTTTCCGCTGCTATGTATTTAAATGTAATTTAAATCTCTGATATTTCTGTGTAATATTCATTTATACTCTGTATATTCTTGTAATCTGATGCATTGTTGTAATATACAGTGAAATGTTCTTCCGTATGTATTCTGTTGTGGCTTGTTCTCGAACTATCCGACACTTTCCTTTACGGGGAAGTTACGGGTTTTCACAGTTGGTATCAGAGCTTTGGTTTACAAAGCTCAGAGAACAAGGCACATTAGAACCATACGAAAGAATTCATCAGATATTGGATTAGTAATATCCAATGGGGATGACTCGTTAGAGATGGGATCAGTAGTATCCTAGAACGAGTGTGAAGAGTAAATTTTTAAAGTGAAAACAAATTTTTTTTTTGAGAATTTAAATCAATTATTCGTATTTGATTATCTATTTATATTGAGTTGGACAGTCCAGTATATAAAGATTTTGCATATACGTCTGATCCACGTGTATTTGAAATTTTAATATATTGGATAGATATAGCAACACACTCTAGTCGCCCGAAGATGATATTGATGATAGCGATCGCATCATCAACATTTATATTCGTGTTTCGAAGGTGTGATTTCTATATATTTCCATTAGACTGGTGTGAGAACCAAATCTAATATAGCTAGAATACATTGTTGTGATTTGGCATCAAAACATGATTTTCTTTATATACATCAAAATTATGAATTTGAGACCCTAATTCACTGATTGATTGATGTTTGTGTTGTTTGTTTATTTGGTTGATAATTTTTAGCCATTTAGCCTAATTGAATCACATATTGAATTGTATTGAAAATTGGTCGCATTTGCTTGTGTATACTTATACTTACATTGAACAGGTCATAGCAAGGAGGCTAGAGCCAGAGAATAAAATTTGTTTGCCCGACAAATAGGTACATGTTTACTACATAATTTACTGTTTTGTTTGGGTGATGATGATTTTATGAGCCTATTGGCTAGCCGCTTGGCTTTTTCTTTTTCTTTTTGAGATCTGAAGGACCGGGGAAGCTATTTGAAATTCCCCGATGCTCCCGGTGCAGGGGAGGTTATGGCGAAATTTTTCAAAAATTTAGGGTGTTATCCAAATTTTTGAAATTTTGAAAATTCTCAGAAACTGAAAAGTTAGAGAAGGGAAGCCAGATCGAATGTAGAGTTGATTAATCAAACCACTTTCGACTTTGTTCCTTTTCGGGGACGAAAAGTTTTAAGTGGGGGAGATTGTAATAACCCGGAAAATCTGGGCCAGTTTAAAATTTTTATTTTGGCAATTTTAGCGAATTTTGATTATTTAAAATGGATTATTTTAAATAATATCAACGAGAAATTTATTTTGAATAGAATTCAACGTATATATTATACGCGTCGTCGTTAGAATATAAATAATTATATATAATTATAAATAGAATTGAAAATGGCGCGGTAGTTCGATAATTCGATTTCTAACTTCAATTGAATGTACCGGGTGCAAAACAATCTGGATTGTAGTGAAACAAAAAACATTAGGATCTAATTGATAATATCTTTCCAACGAATCGGAATAATCAAGATTTCATAGCGGGAATCAAAAGATATGTCCAGTTGAAAATTCTGAATAGTCGCTATGGAATTCAGGACCTTAAAAATAGTCATTTTGCAAATGACCTCGGATTTCGACGAAACCAGTTTTGTTGGGTCCGTGATGTCAAGTTATTGCTAGGTTTCAAATTTCATAATTTTCTGAATCAGTATGTGAGCGTGGCAAAGGAAAACGCTTTTGACCAGTTTCAGTTGATTTTAATCGACTGGAAATTGGCCATTTTACAAACGATCTCAGAATTTGACGAAACTAGTTTTGTTAGGACCGTATCGTCAATACGAAGCTAGAAATAATTTTTCGGGAATTTTTAGAGTTAGTATGTGGCCACGGTAATGTGAAATGTGCGTTTAAATTGAATATATATTGATTTATATTTTAATTTAAAGAAAAACAGATCGTAACAGCCGTATTGGGTTACGAAACATATCACATTGTGTTCAGAATGGGGGTATTTAGCTAGGGGTGATAGTCGTTGGGTTCGATTCAGAGTTCAGAGCGTTAAACAAGGGGCGTTGGAATTTTATATTATTCAATATATATAAATTCTATATAACCCTAACAAAACCCTAGCCGAACTATCTGCCGCCGTCACCTTCGTTGAAGGGCTCCAATTGCTCGAAAACACATCCCCATTTTCTCCCGATCTGCTCCGAATTATTATATGATTCAAAAGGGAAAATCGTTAACCTTTGAGAGATCTACACACCCATACCAAGATGATCAGAAATCGTTCACGGTATTGATGGAATTTTTGGCTCAAAGCCAGTATGTTCGGATGCGTTTCCCAAGGGTTTGGGGCCACCGATTGTGGCGCACTCAGGGGAGGAAGTCGGCGACGCTCAGCCGCGTCGAGGGGTGGCCGGCGATCCATCTCCGGCGGCTCCAGGAACCTGTGGCGTGGAGGATTTAAAACCGACAGTGGGTTCGAGGACATACGGGTTTATCAGAATCAAGGAAGAAGGAGAAGGTAATCTCCTATTTTACATGTTTTTTTAAATAAAATTAGCTTTGTTTTAAAAATATGCGTTGTTTTTAAAATATAAATAACATCAAATAAAAATGTGATTTTTATTTAAATAGGTTTGCAATAAAAATATGATTTGTATGAAATGGCTTTTATAAGAAAAAAATGAGATTTTTGTTGATATTGAAAATGAGATTTTCTTTGTATATAAATATATTGGTTTTTAAAAATAGAAGGATATGATTCGTCTATGTATGTAAAATAGGATTTTTAAATATATAAAGATATGATTTTTATATATTGAACTTCGAAAGAAAAATAGAATTTTTATATATTGAACTTCGAAAGAAAAATGGAATTTTTATATATTGGACTTCGAAAGAAAAATGGAATTTTTATATATTGAACTTCGAAAGAAAAATGGAATTTTTATATATTGAACTTCGAAAGAAAAATGGAATTTATATATATTGAACTTCGAAAGAAAAATGGAATTTTTATATATTGAACTTCGAAAGAAAAATGGAATTTTTATATATTGAACTTCGAAAGAAAAATGGAATTTTTATATATTGGACTTCGAAAGAAAAATGGAATTTTTATATATTGAACTTCGAAAGAAAAATAGAATTTTTATATATTGAACTTCGAAAGAAAAATGGAATTTTTATATATTGAACTTCGAAAGAGAATTTTTTTATATATTGAACATCGAAGTAAAAATATGATTTTAATATATTGAATAACGAAGTAAAAATGTGATTTTTACATATGTAGTGGCTACGGGCAAAGAAAGTGATATCGACGAGAACAGTGAAGATTTCCTGCATTGGAAGTGCCGTGGAGCTAGGATAGCTATATGTGAGAATTTCTCACCTTTCAATTTATTTTTCTAGTTATATATATATATACTAGGATGCAGATGGTGCTTAGTAGCACCCGACACAATCGTCCACAGACCATGGACTTGTTTGTTTGGCTGTGTTGTTAGTTAGATTGTTTGAGTTGATTTGAATTGTTTGGTGAAATGAAATTGATATGATTGATGTGTGAATGGCGTGGGCCTTCACTAGACCGGGGATAAGGCTAGGCCTCATCCCGTTTCTAGTATCGTGCCGTTATGCCGCCGAAATTTTCTAAAATGTGTTAGAAAAATAAAAATATCATTTTATTTAAAGAATGAACTTAATAGAAATTCATATGTTGGAATAAAATGTTTTATCGTTAAAAATATAATTTTTAACGTGAATGTGAATAAATAAATATTCATTTACAAACCAGACGGTTTGTTTATGTACACCTATTTGAAGGACATTGATTGGGACGATATTACACATCGCCCAACTGCACGAATAAAATATTTGTTTGATTGTTTGAAACCCCACACGGGTGTTGGGATGAAACTTGAAGTTCACTCATCCTGATTGATTAAATATGTCGATCGATTGATTGACAAGCTGCTATAAGCGTTAAATGTCTATATTTGATGCTTATACAGTGTAGTGCACTTTGGTTGATGGTTGATTATTTTTCAATGCTATTATATACATGTGTTGTATGAAAATCCATATAATTAACATTATATGGTGATTGATTGGGCCTCATTCCAATTTAGAAAATAAAGAATATTATAAAATAAAAGTTCATGTGTTGACAGTACTCATCCATTGAGATTGGTCATGTGTTGAACGAAATATTTTAATAATAAAATTTACATCTTTATCAATATAAAATAACGGTTCATGTGTTGACAGTACTCATCCATTGAGATTGGTCATGTGTTGAACGAAATATTTTGATAATAACAACTATTTTGAAAAAGAAATATTTGAAATAAAATATTTGAAATAGAAATTTATGAAGCCGTGTTGATTAGATTGACGCCATTTTGACGTAAACGATATTTATATCGATTTTATTCATTTTGAAATGAATTGAATATAAAACGATTTCGAAATGAATTGAATATAAAACGATTTCGAAATGAATTGAATATAAAACGATTTCGAAATGAATTGAATATATAACGATTTCGAAATGAATTGAATATAAAACGATTTCGAAATGAATTGAATATATAACGATTTCGAAATGAATTGAATATATAACGATTTTGAAATGAATAGAATATATAACGATTTCGAAATGAATTGAATATAAAACGATTTCGAAATGAATTGAATATATAACGATTTCGAAATGAATTGAATATATAACGATTTTGAAATGAATAGAATATATAACGATTTCGAAATGAATTGAATATAAAACGATTTCGAAATGAATTGAATATATAACGATTTCGAAATGAATTGAATTGAAAACGAATTCAAATTGAATTGAAAGCGAATTGAAATGAATTCAAATTGAATTGAAATTTGAATTGAATAGAAATGAATTTTAAAACGAATTTATAAAGAAGAATTCAATTTTGATTTGAATTGAAAAGGAAGTTGAAATTGCTTTTGAAACGAATTTAAAACTATTTATATAATTCGTTTTAAATAGAAATCGACGAAGTATATATTATATATATTATATATATAATATAATGGCCTGAATAGAACGCGCCGCGCCGCGGCAGTTCGTGAATTTCGACCATTTATTTCAAACGGACATTACGGGAGATCCGACCGTCGGATTCTCCTAAAACCGGAACCGTTGGGTTCGTATCGCAAAGAGCTTTCTAACGAATATTAGAAATTTGAAATCTAACGGTTGGATTTGGAATTATGTCCAAATCAAATTTGAAAAAGGTCGTTGTAAGTGCAGTTCGATAGCCGTTGATGGAAATCGACTGTACGGGCCTTGATAAAATTATTAAAAATAGTAATAATTTGTGTAAAATCATAAGAAATGATTTGAGAAGAATTGGGATGAAAAACTCCATATTTGAAAAGATAAAAATAGATTTTTATCGAAATGTGCTGGTTTTGAACTAGAATTAAAATTCTATTTATTTTTAAATAAATAAATTGAATTTAAAAAGGGTTTTAAAAATAACCAGAATATCCAATGATTGCATTGGAGTGGATTTGAATCGAAATTGTCTTCGGAATATTTCGATGTTGGAATTCGTGATTATACAGGTGTTATGGAAATTTGAAAGATATATATTTATATCGTTATTTCCAACACGACATTTGTTAGTCGTAGAATTCGATATTGAATATAAGCCGATATATTTTCTATTTAGAGCCTTGTATTGAATATCGAATGTGATTTGGGTTTGTCGTGAATGGTGTCTTCACTAACACTGTTCTTGAACCCAGTTGAGAAAAGATTAAATCTTTTTATTTAGATTTAATGAAGTGTACCAATTAAACAATATTTAATTGGAATTGAATTGGTATTGATTTTTGGGTTTATCGTGAACAGTGTTTTAAATAACACTTGTTCTTTAACCCGATAATTAATGAATGTGATTTTGGGTTTACCGTGAACCGTGTTTTTAAATGACACTGATTCTTTAACCCAGTTAACGATTAAAACTAAGGGGAGTTTTAATGAATCTTTAATTAGATTGAAAAATCGAGAATGGAGTATCACCAGTTTTACTCCAGGCGATAGTTAAATCTTTAATTAGATTTGAACGTGAAATGGTAACTGAATTTACCGATAACACTGTGGTGTTAGATATGAAGTATTACCAGTTTTACTTCATGGGATTAATAGGTTGGGATTGGGAAATTAAAACCAATGATTACTACGGTAAGGTTCGCTAATTCCGACTAGTTGAATCGAAATTCAAAGGAAGATTAGAGAATAAATTCAGGAATTTATCTTGGATAAAATTTATGGGAACCTTTCCCTATGAATGTGAAATCAGAAACTAACTGTCGGCTAGCTAAGCAGAATGGTTTTCTGGATATTGATCTGATGTTGGTTTCGGCCTTCGGGGTTAATATTTGGGAAATTATTCTCTTGATTAATTTACGGTTAGTGACTGGTGAATTGGAATGAGGCGTATGTTGTGTTTGTGTAACACTTATTTAAAATATACGCGAGTTATTCGGAAAGACCGGGTTTATCCCATTCTGAATAACTGATACGACGATGAGTCGAATATGAAGACGATGGTCGAAGACCAGAAGTCTTCACGTCGTTTGGGTGATTACTGATGATCTTGATTGGGCTGTACACCCAAGAAGATGGAAACAGTTGGTGATCGTCCAGACGTACTTGGAGATCGATGGATATGCGGGGTACTAGGTGCCTCCGGTTTCGTTCAGACCCAGAACGAACTTGTAAATGGACCGTGTGTCTGACATTGGATTTTAGTCTGTGTGATTGATCTTTATTAAATATATATCTGTTTGGCGGCGGAGAATTTATTCTCTTGCTTAACGCCCTTCTCTGAGACGTACGAGCTCAGGGGTTATATATTGATGGATATCAAACGCATGGAGTGAATTGCCTGTGTGGCATGCCTAAGTGGCAATTGATCGAGGCTTCTGTTGAAAAGCAAAGTCTTGTGGTGATGATCAAAGCAAGGCCTTTGTGGCGTAGCTTTGTGTAATGTTTGCTTCGCGAGTTTCACACCCGGTATGAACCAAAAACGGGAGAGGACGTCAGGGAGGGCATGCGTTTCTTTCTAGCTAGAAGTGGCGTCAGTGGTTTTACACGCCCTGACGAGTTTGACTTATGTGGTTGTTGCTGTTGCGAGGCGCCTCGGATTGATCGGTCGTTCTCGAACCGATGGAGTCATTTAGTTGGCTCGTTTACGCCCCATAGGGCAGGGAAATGCATGTCCAGGGTTTAAGTTTAATCCACATCGGTGGACTGGCCCTGAGGATCCAAGGGCCCACCTGAGTCTGGGTCCTGAGGGGCGGGCTAGAGCATCTCGAATCGGTTGAGGACTATCTTTTGCCTCGGTTCATAAACGGAAATCCAATTTCCAAATACGTGACATTTGCGGTTTTAATTGTAGAACTAGTATTCTGACATAGTGGGATGGGGCGCTCATGCCGCCTATGATTGATACTTATGATTTGAAGTTGTTTTATACACTATGCACTTATAATAGTATCAAACGATTTGTTTTAACCGTATCAAGCATTCTTTGGCTGTTATAAGGGAAAACCCTATCCTCGGCTGCGTTGCATTGTGTGATGGGACCTGGGTCTTATAACAGTTTCATTTTTCTTTATTTAGCATTGCGCTGTTTGTTTTATGCACTGGTATTCTTGGGAGGAAACCCGTTCCGTGTTATACGGCGTGGTCCCTTGATTTACCTAATGATTTAAAATAAAGATTAATAACTGTTTTAGTTCTCACACCAGTCACATGACTGACCTGGAGTTTATTGTTTTAACCTAAACTCTGGGTGCCCTTATTTTGACACGGGCAGCTAGTAGTTTTGGTTTTGCAGATTTATATTCACAGGATCCTAGTTTACAGCTGGAACGATATCCGGAAAGCTTTGTATCCGTATATCTTCTTCTAGTTGTGTATTGTATTATTTTCCGCTGCTATGTATTTAAATGTAATTTAAATCTCTGATATTTCTGTGTAATATTCATTTATACTCTGTATATTCTTGTAATCTGATGCATTGTTGTAATATACAGTGAAATGTTCTTCCGTATGTATTCTGTTGTGGCTTGTTCTCGAACTATCCGACACTTTCCTTTACGGGGAAGTTACGGGTTTTCACACACGAGGTATTGGATGAGTTTTTGGAGTGGAAGTTTTCGTGAAATGGGTGTTTGAAGAGGAGCAGGTCGCGTTCAAATCTTTCTGGAGGAAGAAGGAGTTCAGAGGGTCGATGGGTTGGCAATGGACTGAAGTTTTAAATTGGTAAAGCCCAAAAATGAAAATATAGTTTATGTTTTAATTAATCTAAATAATATATGGAACTTATAATTATTATATCTCGCTCATACATGGTCAGAATTACAAACGGTCAGATCCGTAGGGATCGTATGGACGACATCTACACAATGGAACTGACTAGGAGTGAATTGGAGCTCGATAAGATTTATATCAAAATAAATTGTTTGTCTGAATCAATTGACAGTTATCATTATTTTATGATGATCGTCCAATGTGAATAAAACTCGCTAACTCTTCTCAGTTTATATTTTCATAACGTATTTTTATAACTGATGAATGTTGGTTGATTGTTGTATGTTGATTGGTTGATTGAATTGCTACTTGATTAGCTGAAAATATTGATATAGTTATATATATATATATCGTTAATTAAATATTGATTCTGTTGATCAGAATATTTCATGTGAAATGAAATTGATGTTAACTATATTGTTTAACATCTGTGGATGTAGAGAAATAGGTTGGAGGGACCCAACTGGATTCCTCAACATTTATAATACAATTTTTCATATATTCTGATATATGATGTGGTATATAATTTGTTATTGATTATATGTGTTTGGATGATGATTGATCCCTTTGATTCAGTATTTTAATACCATAAGTGATACTGGAAAGTAAAAGGGATTTTTCAAAGTATATTTTGAAAATAAAATATTTATATAAAATTAATGGATTTTTTATGAAAATGAAATATTTATATAAAATAAATATAATTATGAAAGGAAATATTTGGGAAATAAATATAATTAGAAAAGGGATTATTTATAAAATAAATAGAATTATATAAATGAAATATTTATATAAAACAAATAGAATTATATAAAGGAAATATTTATAAAATCAAAGGATATTATAAAAGGGATATTTATTTAGAAAATGAATAAAATTTTATAAAAGGAAATATTTGTAAAATAAATAGAATTAAAAAAGGGACATTTGGGAAACAAATAGGAATTTTAAAAGGAAGAGTTTTTTAAAATGAATAGAATTTTATAAAAAGAAATAAGTGGAAAAGAAATATTAAATGGAAATCTGTTTTTAACAGGTAAATAGAAAAGATTATTTTAAAGTAGAATTAAATAGAAATCTTTTTTAACGGATAAAATGGAGAAGATTAATTTATAAATAATGTTTTATAAATTAAGTAAATTATTTATCATTAGATAAATTGAAGTCTGAACTTATATATAGAAGTAAAAATCGGTTTTTACACCGATATTTGAGATTGAAATTGAATGTAGCAATTATAAAGGAGATTTCGTATGAATAATTCTATAAATAGAAGTGTAAATAGAATTGGGAAATGGAATATTATTTTTAAATACGAAATCATAACTGAATTGATATATAAAATAAATATTATTAACATTCGATATGAATAATGGATTAAAATAGATATTTTATAAATTATAACATTTATAAGGAAAATTGGGTTTTGAAACTGGAATTCAAATGAGAATTTGAATGAGATAGGAATTAGAGTTAATCGATTAGAGCTAATCGAATTAGAGTTAACCGATTAGAGTTAATCGAATTAGAGCTAATCGATTAGAGTTAATCGATTAGAGTAAATCGAATTAGAGTTAATTGATTAGAGTTAATCGAATAGAGTTAATCGAATTAGAGTTAATCGAATAGAGTTAATCGAATTAGAGTTAATCGATTAGAGTTAATCGAATTAGAGTTAATCGAATTAGAGTTAATCGAATATTAGTATTCGAATAGAGTTAATCGAATATTAGTTAATCGAATAGAGTTAGTTGAATATTAGTTATTCGAATTAGAATTATTGGAAGAGAGATAATCAAATGTAGTTTATTCGAAAAAAGAGATAACCGAATATAGTTTATTCGAAAAAGAGAGATTATCGAATATAGTTTATTCGAAAAGGGAGTTATAGAATATAGTTTTTTCATAAGGACATTATCGAATATAGTTTATTCAATAAAGAGAGATTATCGAATATAGTTTATTCGGAAAAGAGTTATTGAATATAGTTTATTCGAAAGAGAATTATACATCGAAATTCGATCATATCGAATTCGGGAAAGTACTATCTACTTTCTGTTTTTAATCAAGATTTATTTATTTATTAATAAATTAGTTATTTAATTATTTATTCGAATTAGAAATAAAAGTTATATTAAATTTATTATATTTCGGTGGCATGGGATTATAACACTATTGTTATAATCAAATGGCTTCTGTAAAAGAAGTGGGTTCGTAAATAGAATCCGAGAGTTATATAAGGAAGTTTATTGAAGATTTAAAATGTTAACTTTGTCTATTTCGAGATTAAAAATGTTGTTCAGTTAAGGTCTGAGAGGTAGTTATACCCCCAACTTGATTGACTTCATTTTTAACTAAGGAATGGTTAAGGTTCGGTAGTGAAGGTTGGTTAACTGAATTTAGTTAACAAGTGTTAATAGTTTGAGTTGGCATAGCAATGTTTTATTTAAACATCTGTTTAAATCGAATGAAGGAGTTTTGGGAATGTTTTCCAAATAAGAATCAGAAATGTTTTCTAATATAGGAAATACGAAATGGGAGTAAATATGGAAATGTTTTCCAATGATTAATAAAGTATATTTTCTAAATTTAGAAAATAAGAATTTACGAATATATGAAAACAGAAATAGGTAAATAAGTAATTGAATGACAAATTAAATTAAAGGGGATCAGTGTCGATTGTTGATTTGCTCGGTAAGATTTCCATTTGGAAATACGACTGTTATTTGTACACATGTTTTCCTTTGATAGCTTAATCACCGACTATCAAAGTTTTTGACCATTTCTGTTGTCAATACAGCGAGACCATGATCCGATTTATTAATCTAAAAACTACTTTGTATAGGCATTAGTATTGCGAATCAAATATGATGAAGATAATTGAAGACGGAGTGTGAAAGGGCTGTTCTGGCGGTCCTAGGTAGAAATTGCCTAAGATGGATTTACAGAGTAGTGCATTCGGTTTGTCCAGACCCAGGACAACATGTATGGACGAGTGTCTAACAGAGTATATCTAATGGATCACGTAAGTTGATCGCTTCAAACGTATCCACTTTTGGTGGCGGAGGAATTCATTTCTCTTAGCTTTATACACTTGGTATTTTTTTTGGAAATCAATTTGTGATTTGGCGGGTATGACGATGTGGCATTCAAAGTAAATAAATGTATGATCTGTCAGAGATACGTTATGACCTCAAGCCTCATCAATCGGGAAATGATAAAAAGCAGACAGGCAACATGGCAATGTGGGTCACCCTATTAGGGTGTATTGCCACCATCTAGAGAATATTCATATTTGTTACTTCTTTTCGTTTCTGTATCTCCCGAGAACGGTTATGTTGCTAGCAACCGTAGGTGACAATATATTCGATACACTCAAGAGAAATGAGTGGTCGGTCATGTATGGTCGGGTTGCAGGACATTCTTGTTGAACCCAGTGTATTCCTCTCTAGAGATACACTATCGACAGGTGGTTCCATACCTTGTCATAGTCGGAATCCAATCTCCAATAAGCACCTGCGGTTTTGATTGTATACTATATATATGTGGAGCGTGAGATGCAAGCATTCTGCTAGATTGTAATTATTTGTGATTAAGCATTATTATAATATCAGAAAAATATTGATTTTGAAAATGTTTGGGTTATCGTAAGGTATAAACCATCCGTGTTTATGCGTGGATCGGTCTTACGATAATCATTTCTTTTGAAAAATGATTTTTAAAAGTTAAACCAAGTGGTTGGAGTTTAGTCACACCAGTCCCATGACTGACCCAAAGTTTATTTTGTTTTGTTTTCCCTAAACTCTTGGGTGCCCAATTTTGTACGGGCAGTCAAGTAGTCGGGATTTATAGATACTAGAAGGAGCTTGGAGAAGGAGGCTATAGAAGCATTTTATAGCTATTGTTTATTTCTGCTATGATGTAAGTGTTATATTCTAATATATACATATAGATTTGTGTTTCAAAATTATGTTGTGTACTATATTTTATTCGTTTCGCTTTGAGATTCGTGTTACTCTTATATTGTTGTGTTCTTCTTCTTCTTCTTCTATTCTAATTTTCTATCTTATCTATTCTCACCCTCTAACTTCTTTCTATTAACTATCCAGTATTTCCGATGTCTTAATAGTCGAAATTGGTATTTTTGTCGATTTTTAGAGTCGAAAATCCCTGGGTCGTTACTTATTTATTAGGTTACTTATGTTAACATCACTCAAGTCTTACACACACATCGCACCCATTTAATTCCCAGTGGATTAACCTAATACAGTATATATGTAGCTACCTCCAATATTGAGGTACAGCCCATGGTTGCCACTCGCTCGGTTTCCACCGTAACACCATCGAAATATATGAAGTCCCACATCCTACACCGTAGTGACGTACGGATAACAATACTACGTTCCACATATATCTATCATTATATGCTACGTAAACATACAGACTGTCACCTTTGTTCAATTCAGAATTCATACTGGAGTAATGCCCTCAAGTCTCTGATACACCGCTCAGAGTCGACATACATGTATCTAGACTGTCCACCATACGTACTATTAATTGCAGCTTGATGCCTCAATCGCACGTCCTCTAATGTGCACTGAGTTTCATGGCAGGGCGATACAAGAAGCACGGAACTCGATCGGGAGCTTTTCCATATCTGTACAGGACTATCTTTAAAGAGCCTTTATATATAGATATACCTAGGGTCTGTTTTCGCTGTGGCTATGGCCCCACCTCAGCCCCTCCCTTAACTACTAAAGACTACAAGAGCTAAGTGACTACCCCTACGTAAACAATCTGAACATCCATGTGGCGTCTCCCCTCAACCCCTTACCCCGATAGTGAAGGGTGAAATGGTATCTTGGGTTTAACTATAGTCTTTTCGCATCCCATTGGTTGTCGATGACGGGTATCCGACAATCTACTTTCCTTGGTCTTGACCATCCGCCTCCCTATTGAGGCAACCGCCGAATCACCTTGGTGTCACCGCGTCATAGCATTCTGACTGCATAGCTACTTCTGCAGTTAAGGCCCACCCACCTAGTAGTTACGTGCAGACCCAACCTCTGCGAGTATAGCCTAAGTCATTTGTCACCGCACGGAGGACGACTAAGAGCACCTTACGTACCTCAGGAAGTCGCATGCTTCCACTTCCAGTCCTTTGGAGCCGTCAGAACAATCAGATGAGTGTACGCTCCCCTCATGCCTTATAACATCACAATGATCCCCCGTTGGGTTATTCACCCTCAAACGTGCGGACCGGTCCAAGCGCCTCAATTTAATATGTTGTTGGACCCTATGTCTAAACATTCTTCTACGCGCTTGCCTCACCTCATCAGGTTTCCAATTAACTTGGTTATTCCCATTCAGATTGAATTCATATTCAAACTACTAAATTTCTCTTACTTATTAATTTTAGTCATATAACTTAACCCATTAAAGTTAACTAATAAGCCCACAACATGTTATTCTCTAGATTGTAGCCCAAGGTCTGTAATCCACAATCTCTTTTATATTCATGTTTGATTACAATAATATGTTTTTACTTAATATGTAATTTAGTATATCTTAATTTACATGTTTTCCAATGAACATGTCACTTACCATTTATGATTAAATATAAATTATTTAAAAAAAATCCTTATTCTTTCTCTTTTAATCATAATTCCTCTTTACATCGTCAATACAACTTATCGTTCTTTACTTATAAACTTAGTTCTATTAACTAAGGCCCATTAATAAGTTTCTCCACCCATCTATCATAACCTATGTTATAATTTCCCCCTTGTCCTTAGGACAAGTCTGAACATGTTATTCTTATCAACGGGTTTCAGACCCCCAAGTTTATGGATTACTTAATTCATAATTAAGTACAATATATTTTCCCCCTTTTCTTAACTAGTTTCAGGTTTTCCCCCTTTTCTGGTTACTTAATTCACAATTAAGTGTTCCTTATCTCATTTCACCTGTTATCCCATTTCCTTATTATTTTTTTATGCATGTCCAAATTCTATTATTTCTACAAGTTATTCTTACCCTAAAAGGTGTCTTTAATTACATAACTTTATTATTTTTACCGGTTGTGTATACCGCTAGGTGTCTTTAATTACATATCCTTATCGGGCTAAGTGTGCGGGCCTATATGTAAATATTACCCACCTCCTCAGATTTTCTTTGCCTACCCATTGTCCAACCAATTTTACATAACCCTAACTTTAGTTCATATTTATACAATCCCTATGGATTAGATTAGGTTAAGTAGTCCAATTCATTACCATGTCCATTTATGGTATATAATGGGCTAGACCTCCCACATTAGGCCTACAACTTGTGGATGCTGGATATGCCGGTCGGCTCCAGGAAGACTTCTTCCACAAGTTGGGCCTAACCTCGTGTCATAGCCCATCTCGTATTTGCGCACTTAGACCTCTCATATTAGGTTCAACGTTAGTGGTTGCTGGATATGCCGGTCAGGTCCGGGCAGACTTCCACCACTGATGCAACCTAACCTCGTGTCATAAGTACAATTACAATATCTAATTGTAACCCTAAGCATTCATTATTAATCAATTAATCATACCTATGTCTTTATAGGTGCTCATGCCCACTTACCCAATTATATTCATGATGGATTTATGTCCTAATTCATGTTATTCAAATTATGCCAATTCATATTTTACATAAGATCCCATTAACGCCCAAACCATTTTTTATACTTATGATCCAATTTAAGATTTTTAAACATAAATTGGTTGATGCCCCAAACTCATATTTATTTAATCGATTCTATGTTAACATGAATCCATGTAATCATATACTTACTCAAATTATTCCTTGTATATATATGGGACAAATTTACATGTAAACTTTTTAGCATTCTAACTAATCCAAAATATTAATTTTTCCCACATGTTCATATTAATATTATAACATGTAAACAATCCAACATTTCATCTTATTCAATATATGAATTATTCATATTAACAATTTGACGTTAAATCATGCTAATCATTACCACATGCCATTTGCACCACTTTAATCTTTATTAGCATATGCTTAGGCATCTTAGCATGTAATATTCCAATTCGTCATAATGGGGAATGCTAAACGGTAATATACCATTATCTAAAATAATATGGCTTAAATCCACTCACCTCGTAAGCTTCCCAAATTCTGGATCTGATCCAGATCTATTCGTCCATGGTTTTCGTAACTGAATTTAGGACCTAAATAACCACGGATCTATAAAATAACCCCAAAAAGAAAGAGAAAATAAGAAGAAAAGAGAAGAGGAACTAAAATAAATCAGATTCAGGTCTTACCTCACATGTAGCGTTAATCTAAGCGCATATATTGTAGATTTAAATTCTTATCTCAAACTTTGAAGCAGAAGAGGCCTAGATCCAATTTTTTATTTTTCGAATAGGTTTGGAGAAGAAGAGAAAAGGGCAGAGTTTTGGCGTCACCTAAGAAATTATGAGGATGAAGGTAAACCTTACCATGTAATTTATAGGCATGCTAAATGAACTTGATCCTTTAGATCTATTTTAAAGTCCATCTGAACCAACCCCATCACTCAAGAACAAGAACATTCCATAGTTGCCTAGGGTGCGCTGCACCCACATGCCCACACACAGGGGTGTCGGCACCCCTATGGTGGTGTCGACATAGTGTTGACACCCCCTCCACTATATATATATATATATATATATATATACCAGTACAAAGGCACGCGCTTTGCGCGTGTATTTAAGAAAAATGGCGTTATTTCAACCTGCCACCATGTTCTATTGCATTCCTATTTGCTGCTTTAAATTTACATGATGTGACACTAAAGCTAAAAAGAAACGATACGCTTGAGAGCAAGCAAATTGAAGCTTCAACAGATACAACAGTGATGAATACTGATATTATACATTATCCTGTATAATGTGCATTCAGTTCTCATGCGGTGAGCTTACAGATACAAACACTTATCAACAGTTTAGGTAAACGGTACAGTATATTTCAATATCAAAGAACTCTTAAGCTAATCAGACCAAAAAAAGAAAAAAAATTCCAACATTCGCATCCAGGTTCTCTCCATTGGGGCTGTATATTATCTTCAATGTATAAACCTGTAAATCACTCATATATTAGTACAGTTGAATAGCAAATAAACAGAAATCAAACAAAATGACTTCCAAGTGAATTTGGTTTTCTATAGTCCAGTTTTACTTCTCATTTGAAAAGGCAAGCTCCTTTAATCAAGAAGTAACCCAATCCAAACTGAGAAAGTGCAGCAAGGAAGCATACATATTATATTGCTTTTGTTTTATCATTATAAATTGTGTATTCAAATAGTAAAAGTGGAAAAAAGCTAATGATACATCTACCAAGCAATTCTTCAAGTATTTGAGAAAGCATGTGACATTGACTATTCATACAAAATAAAAATCACACATAGGTAACAGAAATTTACTTGCATATTTTGAAGTAAATTTTTTAATCTGTTTCTCATAATCTTTCTTTTTACAAATGCGTTTTTCAATCGAGATCATTACTATTATCAACATGTCAAGTTCACTGTCCATCAAACAGCATAATGGAGCAAATACTTACTATTTAACAATGATTCTTGCTTTCTAAATACCAATTACCAATGCACATTTCAAGCCTGGTTAACACCAAAATACAAACGTAGTTGTTTGTGCATTTGCTAACATGATAATATAGAAAGACATAATTTAAGAGCATTATTCAGGACAGTGTTTCTTTTCATTGTTAAACTATAATATTACACTTCGAATGTACAAAAATACTTTTTTTTCAAAGAGAACATCCTACCTTCAAGTGCATGGTAAGGCCAACTGAAACATTGTAAGAGGAAAAATAGTGTAGGCATGACATAAGCTTAAAACAGGAGGAAAGAACCAATGTTCATGTGTAGATGCATAGCACATAACTGGTTTATGAGGTTTATGAGCAATGACCTTTGGCTTGAAATCTAATATATGATTTTGGGCATTAACATTTACAAATAATGTAAGAGGGAACACATTTTTCATAGACATAACAGTCTCTTTTCTGCGATTATATCATAAAATTTAGTTGAATAAATCCAAAACCTGTAAACGCTAAAATTGTATATGAATTGAATCTATAGAGTAAAGGTAACATAAAAGATACTATAGCTTTGGTACTCCTTTAAAGTGATGACAAATTGGTATAAATCTTATTTTGAATTTAACAGAAATAAATTATGACAAAAGTAAACAATAAAATACCAGCTGAAAGTGAAAATGACTAATAAAAGATTAAAAAAAATTACCTGTTGAAGTACCTTTCCCGTAAGGAAGCTCAATCCTATATTTAATTGCAATTTGCTGGTTGAATCGACATGTTGACTGAAAGACTTGTACGAAACACTACAATTTCAGGGCCTAAAACGTTTAATGCAGATATTGGTTTGTCCCACAAAATTCATTGTATGCACTACTGAATAATATAAGGTATGTTAATGTTAAAATCTGTAGTAACATAACATTAACCGCATTCATAAAATATAAGCTTTAACGGTTTTCCATATTTGGTGCCCAAGTTTACAGTCGGAATCATAAAAACAGAAATTTCAACAATACAAAGGTAAAATATATTGTAAGAAAAAAGGAACTGAAAGGAACTGAAAATGAAGCACTCAATTGTTAAGTAAATGACTAAGTTAGTTAACTATCTGAATATTATCAACTAAAGAAGCAGCCAATAAGGGAAAAAAATAGTGATAAAATAATAAAATATGTCTAAAATTAAGCTACATGTTCTGGTACCATAATCTCTAAAATTATACAAGTTTCATTGTAGTACGCTTCAAGCTTAGCAACCTCTGTAATTCTCGAAAAGCCTAAGAGATGGTTGCATTAAATAAGCATAAAAAGGTTGTTGCAACACCATTATAATATCTTCATAGTAATATTATTAACGGATTCAACCTCTAAATATGTGAAATCGACATTAAGAAAAAGATGACATATATTGCAGTCACATATACAGAATAAAAGGTGGTGGACCTCATCAGCTTTAAAATTTTCATGATAGTTGTAAGTTAATAGAGGTAGGTAGAGACAAAGCTGCTCATGAACCCAATTTTACATGACCATGCCTTTTTCTTTGTAGGCTACCTTCTGCATGCAATTTGGTTGGATAAGGTCTTCGACATATAATCGAATAAACTTCATTCTTAACAAAAATTGTTAATGTCATTACCACTAACTAAATGCTTAACAACGCATTACTAAGTTTACATCAAAGAACTTGTCATTGCCACTAACAAATCATCAGTCTCAGTTTCCAATGGCTTAACCAATCTACTTTTATTAAAGAAACCTTCCTTAATCAGAAACTCGCATATCCTCCACCATTTAGAAGAATCAACGGATGGCTATACAACAAACATAAATCAAGTAAGTGTACAAAATTCCTTTAACAAATATAAAATATAGAGCTTACAGTTTCTCGATTCCAAGAAAGGCTATATTATAAGCAGCCGAATAGATTATCGGCACCTAAGAAAAAATGAATTACACTGTCACAATCATGAGAAATTAGCAGTATTGTGAAATTCAGTAGAGATGAGAAACAATACTTTGGTCGAGGGAATGTCGAAATAGAATTTGCTTTCGATGATGCGACTTGATTTGAGGTAAGAAAAAAATTAAGGATTGTTGCAACTACATAACTAACACCATCCGATTATGGTTAACCAAGTAAAAACATACAGAGTAATAGATAGAAAGTGTGAACATGATAAGAGAGAAATGTACAAAAACACCTTTTACAATTGGTCCTTTTACAAAAGGAAGAGCAATATACTACTTTTCTATTGCCTATGTTATATGCAAGAAAACTGTCAGAAAGTTAAGGCCATACCTGAAAATTATGGACAATACTAAGATTGATTACAAAAAAATAAATTTCCAACTGTATGTTTCTTCTTATAAGCTTAGTTCATGCATAGTAATAATCTTCTCGAAGGGCATTGAAGCAAAATTCAGTCCTGGCTATTTCAAAATATTACAATACGACAGATATCCATTGAAATTACATTATTCAACTCGGCAATGTAACCAAGAAAGGTAATAGTATTAATAAATTGCTCCAAAACTCATGTCTCTTATCTATTATACTTTAAGATATTTTTTAGTTGATATATTCACAGTGCTTTGCATTTATTGCCCATACACATTTTCAGCAGCACTAACCAAGAATACAAAATTGATACAACTTAAGTAAAAAAAATGTTAATAGTTCGCTAATATTATATTTGAATGCATAATAAAATGGAAAAAAAAGTACATATATGTGATATCCCTTAAGAATTTGCAAACATAATGAATTTAAAATAAACTATATTATTCAAGATACTGCTCAGCATATGCTAACATGAAATTTGAGATGCACGGTAAGAGCAAGAAGCTTTTAGAGCTAGCTCAAAATTATATACTTTTGTTAGCTTGATCTGCTACATCAAAGTAGACATATCATATTTGATTGTGTTTTCATAAACTAATCTTTAATAAATATCATTTGGTAATAAGTCGTCATTATGTGCAAATTAAACAAAAAATAATAAAGTAAATCTTACCTAAAAACAATATGGACTATGAAGCAACAATCATGTATTTCTGTTAAGCGTGGCCCTCTAAACGCATAGAAGACTTGTATCAGTAACTAATATAAATCGATCATAACTGGAATTGGTCCAAAAATAGCTTATTCTTTTTAAGGTGGCTTTTCCAAGTCAATGTCCTCCATCATTACAATGTGCGTCGTAAGTTGAATTTTCTGTACATGTAAAAAAGGAAAGAGTATTGATAACTTCAGATGAAACTTTTGAACAGAAAGCTATAAAAATATGGTAATGTACCTACACTGGAATTAATACACATAAAGTTTTCCCCATCGAACAATTTATATTTCTTTCAGAAAATCTCCTCGCTACATAAGTCATTGTAATAAGTAACAACAATGATACTGTGATATAAAATTGAAATACTGAATTAGAATTAATTAAAATTTTAATCAAATGATATGGTAATAAAATAAAATAAAAAACAGCACACACAAATTTGCAAAATAGATTAAGAATTCAAACCTATTAAAACTTAACTTTAACCAAAATACTAGTACACATGTTGGACAGTAAATTTGTGCCTCCACTGCCTGAAATTGAACGACACCACATACACAGATGTTTTCATTTGCCTATTCCAGTGGTTGGAAAAATAATACAAATGGACCCACATACAGAAATATTTTCATTCTTCTCAGTTGAAAAATATAAATATCTTTTGAATGAATTGCAGATTACCTTCCACCGATTTCCATCGTTTTGAACGGACATCCACGATCAAATTGTCAAATTGGTATCGGTGTATGCAACTACTCTTCCAAAAGCCTGTAATTGCAATTGACATATAACTATAAACATATAAATTAATATATGAAATTCCGTAAAATAATATCATACTTGTGTCAACTGATATATATTTTACAATGTAAGATATATATGTCTTAATGTTTTCAAAGGCATGTAATTGCAATTGACATATAACCATAAACACAAAAATTAATATATGATCATATTCAGAACAACTATAAACACAAAATTAGACCTACAAAATTTACAGTGAACTAATAGTATGAAGTAGAACGAATTACCGAAGCAGATCTAATGTAGCAAATCTGGCAGGTCTGAAGAACCAACCGTGTTGTTGGTTGGTAGAGCGTAGCCTACAACACATATAATGAGTTAATAGTATGAATTAGAACGAATTACGGAACGAGCAAAAAAATTTAAACCTCGGATGTGAAGAATAGTAGAAGATCTGAGCATCGATCGGCAGATTGGAAGTACAGCAGCAGTGAATCCACGGTTGGAAAATCTGAAGTAGAGGAGCAGATCTGATTTATCCATCGGTCGTGGGTTGGAGGAGTTTGAACGTTGGCGGTGAATCAGAGCTGAAGAAGGCAGGAAGAGGTGGACAAAGGAAGAATTATTGATGGCCAAGTACAGGTAGAAGGCGGAGACAGGTTAAGGTTGAGTAAGAGGAAGAAAAGAGGTGGAAATCATGAAGAACGTTGACAACGCAACGAAGAAAGGTAGAAAAGAAATGCTTGGAGATGGATTTACTAACCACAGAAGCAGGAGTGGAAATAGAACGTGGTGGAGGAAAGACGTCCTTGCCCTCGCAAATTAATCTCCATCCTGTTACGTTGGGAAGAGGACCAGGGATGTTATTGGAAGTGCACAAAAGCTTCACCACCCTGAAGTATTCCTATTATTATAAAGATATATATATATATATATATATATATATATATATTCTTGATTTGAAATTTGATTTACTTATACTACATATAATTCTTGCACATAAATCAAATTTCAAACATTTCTTTTGTTCGCGCGCAATCCTTAATCTAAATCATATTTATTTGCATTCACTCTAATGCGTATGCTAAGCTTTTGTACGCGAACCATTCTTTATTTTATTCCAAATCTAACTTTCTCAAATCAATTACATCAATTAATTCTCTTTTTTTTAAACATCCTTCCAATTAAAGCTCTTACTAGTGTGTTGATATACTATCTTTAACGCACCCATTTTATTTACATTCTCTCTTTATTAATTGCTCCGCCATATATGACATTATTTCTTTTGTGCAATTAAATTTCCCTTTATATATATTTTTCGATGCAGTCTACCTTTTTCCTTTAATTTTATTTATTCATTGCAATTTACCATTAATGCATTCTATCTTTATGCACTCAATTTATAGCGTTCCCATTTTCTATTGCTATCCATGTGCCAATATGCATTAATTTATTATTCAACATTTTATCTTGCAGGCATTAAACTTTTAATCGTCATGTGTGTGTGTATATATATATATACACACACACACATCTTCCTTATTTTTATGCAATTAATATATATTAATTAATTGCTCACTCTGCATTCTCTGATTTATCCTCTTCCTTATATTCTGCATTTATTTCTTTTACTATAAATGCACCATCAGTGTATGTATTTATTAATTCATTCTTAATTATGTTTACGCACATATCTATATGAACATTCTATAATTGCATTAAAAAAATGCGGGTTGCTACATTCTCCCACCCTTAGGAAATTTTTTCCCTGAATTTTGATAAGGGTAAAATAGATAATCCCTCGCATAATATCCATCCATCATGTGTGCATCCAATTTTTGCAAACATTGTGCACATGTGTAGAGTGAAATACATCATGGTAATGCATGTATGCCTAAGCGGAACCTCCTATATGTATGTCAACTTTTCAAAAAATAAATTAAAACATGATGCTCACATCTTAAATATACTGGCAGTTCTATATGAATGCAATATTTTGAAAATAAAAATAGCTTGTCATCCAAATTTTCCCACACTCTTACAGAATAAGAGCATAGTTCATCCAATTGTTACATCCAAAACCCTACCAACCATCGTTAAATTTCGAATTGCTAGAAAAAACTAATTTTCCAACTTCGATTTCTTATGTTACAAAAAGGTACAAAATGGAAAAATTTGTATCTTCTGTTTTTCTTTTATGTACCTTTTCTAATTGTACTTGGATTTTATGTAACTACTTCATAAAGATTCCCTATTTTCCTATCCAAGCACTACTACATAAGAAAAATTCTTTTTTTATTTTCAACTTGTCTTGGAAAATTTTCATTTTCCTTTCTCGTCATGTTTTGTAGCTTCACTTAATTTATTGTTTTTTTTTTAATTTCCTCATGAAAAATTTCTTTGCCAAACCATAAAAATATGCCCTCTTAAAAAAAATGTAAATCATCATTTTTTTTCAAATCACAAACCTGGAGTAGATACGGACAACTATTTTCTCAATCGGGTTTATGACTTGTTCTTACCTATAAGGTCGGTTTAGTCTCGTACTACAAGGTGCAAACATGCACTCTATTCTTAATTTCTATAACTTATTTTATCCACCCACAAAATTATCTTAAAATAATTTATCAAAATGGGTTGTCATAAGAATAGAGATTTCAAATCTTTCTTTATTACAAATTGTTGTGTGAAATATAATAAGAAAACTAATAAGCTATACATTCTTTATAATATGCACCTTTTTATTGAGAGAATTTTACTTTAGATAATGTTTTCGTAAGAAATCATGTTTGCAAAATATACCCCATTTTACTTTTAAAAGTCAATATGTACTTCTTTACATATTTCAAAAATATGACTTTTAAGATTAAAACTTGAAAACACTATAAACCATTTTCCCAAAACTTTTATAATTTCAAGTTCTTAAAAGTTAATAATGGGGTTAGACTCAAAGTGGGTTTCCAATTTGCTAGGCTTTCCTAGACTCTCCCAAGGTCAATTCTCTTAACTATATATATATATATATATATATTCCCAATCCATTTTGTTTTTCTCTTTTTACCCTTTTCCAATCTATAAGGTTTGACTTCCAAACCCACTTAACCCAAAATACTAATCATTTAGGATTCATCTTCCTTCCATACAAAATATATGGTATACTCTCTACCCAATTTACCTAAGGGTCTTGAATTTCCATATTCATTCCTTTAGTGTACAAAACAACATCCCATTTCTTATCCTATTATGCTCTTTCTGTTTAGTGGGTTCCTCTATGGATCTAGGTATATATAATATATTTATATTTTTAAAAATACAAATATGTTCACTCACTATTTATATGGGAATCCTAAACCTAAGCTCTGATACCAGACGTTACAACCCCAATTTCGAGAGATTGATTTTTTTTCAAAAACTCCAATCTATCGAAACTTGGATTGAGTTGCTCTGGTATTCTACAGAAAAGACAGACACATAAAATATGTCAGAGCTCAGAAAATATCTCACAGCGGAATGAATAAAATAAAGTATAGTCAAAATATAGGCTTACCGTATTAGTATTACTGCCTAACCAGTATCCAAGTCTATCATGTCCCTGCCACAAATCTAACCTGCAAGTATGTTATGAGGAGGTGGTCAGAACATAGGTTCTGCTGGCTAGATTTAAACTATACACTTTGGATAATCCAACATATACCATTAAATCATATTCTCTTATGTATTACGTTACTTGGGATAACAGCATTAAGGGCTTACCCACACATCGCACCCATTTAATCCCTAGTGGATTAGCCTAATGCAGTATATACGTAGCTACCCCCACCCCATTATACCCCACTGCACATTCTCCACCATAATACCATCGAAATATATGCAGTCCCTCATCCTACGCCATCGTGACGTGTGGATAATAATGCTACGTTCTGCATATATCTATCATTACTGTGTTACATAAACGTACGGACTGTCACCTTTGTTTGATTCAGAATTCATACCGGAGTAATGCCCTCAAGTATACGATACACCACCCAGAGCCAACGTGCATGTATATAGACTGTCCACCATACGTACTGTTAATTGTAGCTCGCTGCCATAACTGCACGTCCTTTAATGTGCATCGAGTTCCATGACAGGGAGATACAAGAAACACGGAACTCAGTCGGGAGCTTTTCCGTATTTGTACATGCCCGTCTTTAAAGAGCCTCTATATACAGATATACCTAGGGTTTGTTTTCGCGGTGGCTATGGCCCCACCTCAGCCCCTTCCTCAACTAGTAAAGACTACAAGAGCTAAGCGACTGCCCTTATGCAGACAATCTAAACATCCATGTGGCGTCTCTCCTCAACCCCTTACCCCAATAGTGAAGGGTGAAATGGTATCTTGGGTTTAGCTGTAGTCTTTTCGCATCCCACTGGCTTTCGATGACGGGTATTCGATGATCTACTATCCTTGGTCTTGACCCTCTGCCTCCCCATTGAGGCAACCTCCGAGTCACCCTGGTGTCACCGCGTCACAGCATTCTGGCTGCATAGCTACTTCTACAGTCAAGGCCCACCCACCTAGTAGTTATGCACAGACCCAACCTCTGCGAGTACGGCCTAAGTCATCTATCACCGCACAAAGGACTACTAGGAGCACTTTATGTACCTCAGGAAGTCGCGTGCATCCACTTCAAGTCCTTTGGAGCCGTCAGAACAATCAGATGAGTGTGCGCTCCCCTCGTGCCTTATAACACTACGATGATCTACCCCATTGGGTAATTCACCCACAAACGTGCGGACTGGTCCAAGCGACTCAATTTAATATGTTGTTAGACGCTATGTTAACCCTGCTAAAGCACTGGATCTGCCTCAATCATATGGGTCGAGAAGTACCAACGGATTGGGTCGTTCAGCGCAGAAGTATCGGTTCAGTCGGACTGCTCAGAGTCATTGGGTCGGTCCATTTCATCTAGAATGGATCGGGTCGGTCAGTTGCAGAGCACCGGGTCGGCTTATTCTTCAGAGCACTGGATTGGTCCATTTCATTCAGGACGGGTCGGGTCGGTCAATATCAATGGACCGGGTCGGTATCAATCAGATGGGCCTTAAGTGAAATGAGAAAATGTGAAGCCACTATATATTTAAAGCATATAAATAGGGTCGGCCATCTTCAAATTAAAACAGCTCGGTCTCAAGCGTCCCATGCGAATGAAAATAGCGTACTCATGCAAAAGACATATTCTATGTTATAAATTTAGCGCGAGAGCTTATCAAACATTTGGACTGCAAAGGGAAAATATACAAGAAATGCAATGCATTAGTTCATGAACACAGACATAATGCGCCGATGGTTAATAAAGTACAACAGTTTACTGTTGATACATATGTACAATGCAAATATTGAAACACACTACAAGTGAGGACATTCCATCCATGAGTTCCAGTTTAAAGTGCATTCAGTGGGATACAAAACTATTATGCAAAAATAATACAAAGTGAATTGATCATTATAGTGTTAGGCCAGCACAAGGAAACATATGAAGTAAAATGCGCACACGTGAATGCATGAAGCACCTTCATTGGATTGGGTCGGCTCCAAAGTATGGACCACTCCAAAAGTGTAAACTGGGTCGGTTATAAACTGGCATAATGCGGCACTACTATTTGCATGAGAACAAACATGTACTGTTTGTACATAACAAATTGTATACTTTAACATTTTTTGATTGTGTTGGCCAAAAGTTATATGTGCCATCCTGTTGATCAAATATGAGATGCATAAATGCGTTGGAAAGCATAACCAAGTGTATGATTTGATATTATCTCATGGGACTAAAGGTGATGTGGTACTTCCTTAGATTGTGGGATGATGTTTACATATTGACGTGATGTTATGGGAATGTTTAAAGTATAACATGTAATATGAACCATTAGCTCATGAAGGACCACTTGTTAATTATGGAAATCATGCAAGAATATAAGGTTTGTTTCAAAAAGCGTCTGGGAGCGGTTTGCAGTACACGTGGATCGGTCTTATGGTGTAAAGGTGGACCAGTGCATTAACGTAAAAGTGGATCAGCAATAAAGTGAAAGTTATGGACTGATATTAAAACTGCAGAATGGATCGGTACCATTCTTATTGAATGAATCAGTGCGTTCAAATCTGGATTGGTCCTATAATGACGCAAAGTGGATTGGTACAGTAATGCAGAGTGGATCAATATATTAATATAAAAAGAATCTGGTTCGACCATAATACATATGCGGTGGCTTATTTGTAAATAAAAGTGGGCCGGTGTTGTATGAATTATTTCGATCGGTCTGTTAAGTTTGCAGTGGCATAACTGTAAATATGGACCATGACAGCTGTATACAATTGTAAAGTGGACCAGTGGCATTCCTGTAAATTATTTCTAGCCCGATCCAAGGTTACACCCGATCCAAACTCTGCACCCTGTAATTACAAAACTGCCACTACCTCCAAACTTCTTCTATAAATAGTCCTTTGATCCACAATTCAAGGGACCGATTCCACTACCCCAAAGGGCTGCAAAATCATTCCTTGACCGTTCTAAAGCTTCTAAAAACTTCATTAATGGGCGCCAAACTTCTCTCCTTCTTCCTCCTACAAGTAATGGATCTCATCTTCTCCGAGCACCATTAATTCACATTCCAATCTACTCCGAGTGATCTCCAACCGCCATAACTCCTCTTCAATGCACGGATCTATAATCATTTTCATGATGGAACCAAGGAAAAGTACATAATTACACAATCCAATCTATTCCTTCTCGAATCTAAGTGTGATCTAAAGTGGAAAGAAAGCAAAAAGTGGAGAATTATCACAAGAGTGGTCAAGTGTAATTAATGCGATGTATGAGATTATAAAATTTGTAATTCTCTCCATAATAATGAAAAGTGATTGAAAAGTGGACGTAGATTCACATTAAATCGAATCACTATAAAAAGCCCGTGTCCTTTACTTGTTTTTCTACGTTTATTTTGCGATTGTGGTCCTTTTAAATTCTAACCATAATTGGTGAAGTGTGATTTGACACCTTTGGTGTTTGAGTTACTTTTGATTCAAACATTTTGGCGCCCACCGTGGGGCTGCATTCGCACCTCCTTCCTTCACACTTTTCTCAAAGTCTAAAAGCCTTGCGTTAAAGCTCTAAACCACCTCCTTCTCCGAAATTATGGTGAAATCTAAGAAGACCATAAGTAAATACATCAGAAATGCCGATAATGCCACTAATTAGACTATGACAATTAAAAACCGTTTCGATGTTGGTGAAAACTCGTGAAGTGGAGCCGGTATGACTAGAAATGAATTAAATGCCGCTATTGCAAACATAAACAACTGAATGGATGCCTCTACTAAAGTGATGATGGAGAAACTTGATTCCATCCTTAATGCTCGATCAAATCCAGCCCCTTCGAGAGTGCATGTGGATCTCTAAGGCAATGATAAATCACCCGCTTCCAATCAAAACTGCAACGACAATGTGGAAGATGATTATGATTGGGCAAGTGACAGGGACGAAGCTAACATCGAAGAATTGAAACTAAAAGCTAAGAACGATTCCGAAATGAATGCTCAAAAGATCACTAATCCTATCACGGGGGCACCTCATCGTCGAGAGTGCAAAGGGCCAAAGCTCTCTAATCGAGATCGTTTGCCTAGACGAACATTTGGTAAAGAGCTCAGCTTCACAGAGCGCCATAATACTGAAGAATACATCTCAAATATGATAGAACAAGTCATGAAAAGGAATCAAGCTAACAAAGACGATGAAAGAGAATGGGACTTCTCTCCCGATAGGACTCCATTCACTGAAAGAATCCTTATAGCAGAACATCCAAAAAAAATTTAATCCACTGACTTTGTCTCCGTACAATGGCCTTGTTGATCCAACTACTTCCTATTCAAATACAAGTGGCATATGAGTGCAGCCATGGCGATCGACAAGATGGGATGCACGTATTTTCCTCTCTACTTAGAAGGTGCTACATCATTATGGTTCACGAAGCTGCCACCCAAATCTATCAATCGGTTCTTTGACTTAACCAAAAAGTTCAAGGAGAAGTTCTGCTTATATGCTACCAAAGCGAAGGATGCTATAACGCTCTCAGCCATGAAGCAGAAGCCAAGGGGAACTTTCAAAGCCTTCCTCAGTCGATTCAATATTGCCTTATCTGAAGTAAGGAATCCGGAACCACATATAGTCCTCATGGCTCTACTCGATGCTATAGACAAAACGAGCGAATTTGGAAGATGGATAAAGATGAAGGAACCAACTATGCTTGACATGTTATATAGGAAAGCAGAGGAGTACATGAGAGTGGACAATAATTCTGTACCTCTTCAGATCGTTGGTAGCAACCAACTCCGTGAAGCTCCTAATAGTGTAGTTATTCAATCTAATCAGAAGAATGCTCAAGGACAGAAGCGAGCTAATGACGGAAACAACAACAAAGCTAATAAAAAGTTTTGCTCTCTTGATTCATCTAATCTGACACCTCTGAATGACACTCCTGAGAACGTTTACCTTGCCATAAAGGTGTAGAAGATTATCCAGAGTCTCGACCAATAAGGACGAATGACCATCTGACCAAATTTGGAAAATTCTGCCGATTCCATAATCAGCCAGGCTATAACACCAATGAGTGCAGGCATATGAGATCATTGATTGAAGAGCTAATTAAGAAGAACCATATGCAATAATATATGAAGAATTCTCAACCCAGCGGCAAGGGGCATCAAATCACAAATCCGCTCCAAGCAATGTAGCTTCTACTCAAGTTATTCCAAGGTTGATAATCAACTGACAACCGTTGATGATGATCTAATATCTACGGCTCAGAATAAGTGATCACTATCGCCTTTACTTTACTTCTTGAATTACTTTACTCCTTGTTATGTTTTACTTTCTTGTAAAAAGTCTATAATGGTTTACATGCATTTTACTGAGCAATAGCACTACGAATGAAGTACTACCTGCCTGTATAAATCTTTGACTTGCTAAATTTACATGAAAATTTTCGAAAAGATGATTTTTCATTACAGGCTATCCAATGAGCCTCTCCTCTCTCAAGGCCTGACGAAGTGAGGCAATTCCAACAAACACCAGTTCAAATGTCAAGTGCTTTAACCATCGATATGCATGATGCAGAGATGGAAAGCACCACTTTAAAGAGTGAGCAGGGGAAGTTGCCAAGAGCTAAATGGTGGAGAGTCCAGCAAGCATATCCAAAATCAATGCCATGAGTCGCAAGTACGAAGGGGTCACAACCTCTCAGTTCGGCTGCGATTGCTTACCATTGTTAAGCGTATCCGACACGAGGACCGATGTTTACCTTCTGAACAACGCTCAAAATAAAGTCCTCCCATAGAGAGGCAAAACAAAGTCCCTCCATAGCAAGGGAAAAATAAAGTCCACCCTTAGCAGAGGCAAAATAACGTCCTCCCATAGAAGAGGCAAAATAAAGTCCCTTCATATCAAGGGTAAAATAAAGTCCCTCCATAGTATGGAAAAAATAAAGTCCCTCCATAGCAAGGGCAAAATACAGTCCTCCCATAGAGAGGCAAAACAAAGTCCTCCCACAGAGGGGAAAAATAAAGTCCTCCCATAGCAAAGGCAAGTCACTAAAGGTTCGCTGGAATTCGTTGCGGGAAACGAAGCACTGGAGTTCACTATAAGTGAAACGAAGCATGGAAGATCATGGCACGAAGCGATGCAACCCTCACCATAAAGATTGTTGGAGTTCGCACTGCAAAACAATAAGATAACCAAAAATCATTTCCATAGAGAGAGCAATTTCTCCATAGGAAAAATCAATAATGCTCGTGAGCTCCATCATTTTGACTCAATTCATAAGAGAAGACAAAATGTTGCATTAAAATGACCTCACCAAAACACAGGGCATCCAACGTAGTCTCCAACGTCAAAACTGATCGACTAAATGAATAAACATTGAGCAGCAAAAATCCTCCTCATGATGAAGGCTAACACTGACCTCCAAAGCTAGGACACTAGTAATTAAAAACTTCTCCAAAGAGAAGCAAAGAGTATATTACCGATATGTATTTCCCAAATGCAAAATACTGAACACCATTATAAGAATCATTAAAAGGATAATATTTGAAATCCACAGTCGTCTTTAGTCGATTAGTTGATTTTAAACGTTAATGCGGATTCGAATTAGAATATCGTATTGTGCAGACGATATTTGATGAGTTATAAACCGTTGAGTAGAACAATTCTATGTAGAAACTTTATTCAATTCAGAATAAAAATCCGTTATGATCCATTTCCTGATGATTAACTAATCCGCTATCGACATGGACGACTGATAGTGAAGTATAAGTCCAAAATTGCACATGTAACGACCCGCATTCTACGTATCGGAGGATCGTAGAATATTTATTTCTTTTTCATATAAGGTCGTATGGTCGTGTAACTCTTGGGAATTACTATTGGGGTCATTTTCCATGTTCAAGATTTTTTCCAATTTTTAAATGACTATTTTGCCCCTTGCGAATCTTGTTTCGCTTATAACTTTTGATTGGTAAGGCGTTTTGACCTGAAACCACTTCCATTAGATTCAAATGACGGTTTACCTTTTTGTAGAGTGGTCACATTAGACAAGAGGACGTGTCGTTTGGGAGATATGGCTGAAATAAGGTTTGGAAGGTAAAAAAACAACTTAACCGGACCTAATTAGGGTGATTAGCAGCTAGGCGCATAACACATTTCGGGATTATGGTTATAGGGAGGCTGAAATCAGTTAGGAAACGATTTATTTTTCATTTTCTCAGCAGCCACTTACCTCTCTTCAACCCTAACAATGGCCTCCACCTTCTAAATCACCCTCAAATAACCGTTTAAGCATATATTAGCCTAATCAACGTCAAATCAAGGCAAATCAATACCAAATAAGAGTTGGAGCTGCTGTGTTGCATAGGAATTCGACCCAAAATAGTAGAGAAGTTCATATTTATAATTCATTTGTGGCTAAGGTGAGTGATTTGCATTGTTTTTCACTAATTACGGCTAATTAGGCTAATTAGTGATAATTAGCGAAATTATGCATGTTAAAATTCTAGAAAAATATGTAAAAATTCTTAAATATTATTTTATGCCTCTGTTAGAAATTTGGGTTAAATTGGACATGTTTTGCTAATCGTATGGTTAAATCATGATTAAAGGGAATAAGGGGAAAATAAGGGTTTTGGGTATGTTTGATTCATAAACACATGTTAAATTGTTGTTTTGATGTTCATAGTTGATTATACATGTTGCTATGACTGTTGGAATTCTTTATGATTGCTTAGTGAAGTTAGATTGGTCGAAAACGCCGTCGTATGGCATAAAAACTCGCTGGAAAAGTCATAGGAAAACACTGTAGGAAATTATCCGAACCGGATCAGATCAGTGGAAGGAGGCACGAACGGACCTTCTCATGAAGCACCCCTTTTCAATAAAATGCTCCTCCGAACTGCTGCACCACGAATGGAAGCATCCTCCATGAGCCCAAACCGAAGACCACGACCGACCTGGAGCTTGAACCCGAACCGAAGGAGGCTTGACCCATGAGCCAATGGAGAATCCCGACCCGAAAAGACTCCCGATCCGAAGTTGGAGTCATTACCTGACGCTCTACAGAGGACTCACGAACCGAGGAGCCCGACCCGACCCGATGGGGGTAATCACGACCGAACCAAACCGAAGGTGGAAGAGAGACTGATCCGAATGGAGGCTCATTTACGAACCGATCCGGAGGAGACCAAAACCCGAGACGCAAAGGTAGTCCAAATGGGAAGTTCGAACTCATGATCCAGATGGGAACCAATGAGTTAACTTCATGAATTAGACTTTGTTGCGGGACGTGTGCAAAGGAGTTATCGTTTTCTTTAGATTTGACTCACCACTGAGAGATGGATATTGACTATGGAACATTGTAGTGGAGTTGTCATGACTCCCTAGGGAAAAGTGACCGTAGCAGGGCTACGAGCCAGTGCAGTGGAGTTGTCATGACTCCATGGGGCAGAGTGGACATAGCAAAGTATTAGTGGTTCAGATTAGTGCAGTGGAGCTGTCATGACTCCATGGGGCAGAGTGATCATAACAAAGGATTGAGTGATCAAAGTGGTGGATATCGTATACTTTACGCACTGAGTGAGAGATGTGTGGATGATTGCTATGTTTGATGCTTGCTATCACCAAGACATGCACACCCCCTCCCCATTATTTTCACATCATGAGTTAGTGTCACCTTATAGTATCATACATCCTGTTGTGCTAACTCTTTGGTTGCAGGTCCAGGTTCAGATATGGTTATGTATACCTGTTATTGTTCTGTTTTTGCTGCTTATTGCTCATACCAGTTTTACCCAGAGTTTTATGTCTCTTTTTATTACTCTGGGTGCTCCTAAACGAGCAGACTAGAGACAGGTTAGCTGGTTATGCATGAGTAGCTTTCCGGAGATGAGCATGAGGCTTACACGTATTGTTCCCATATATTCTCCCTTTGTTGTTGGTGGTCACTACTTTGGGCATTCGTAGTGTACCTTCCTATTTTGGTTTAGAGATAGTTTTAAAAGTTGTAAAAATGATAGTTTAGATCATAAGCTGTATTTTGAATCTTTCCGCTGCTATGATGGTTTAGTTTTCAGCTTATGCACTATCTCGCCTATTTTATATCAAGTTACGTTACTGTTATATTTGATTCCATGCGCTGTGAGATATACTACAGGTTCTTTGTTGATTCATCGCCTTGTTTCTTTCTTTCAACGACTGTCCCATGTTAGTTGGACATCAGTATAGCGCATTTCGAGGGAAATGTCAGCTAGTGCGCGGCGGGCCATCACATTTGGTATCAGAGCTCTAGGTTGCCTAGTTTACCTAGGGAAGACATCAGGGAGAGACAGTATACGTATAAGAGAACGCATATTTGTGATATTTTGGTTTTCAAAAGCTATATATATATACATACTATTATTATAGCTAAGGATGAAGTCGTACTGCACTGGCACCACTGAAGAGATGGTTAATCGTTTTCTCCTTACAGATTGAACGATGAGCCGATATACGAGGAATGTTGGTTCAGGACCCAATAATGGGAATGCTCCTGATATGAGGATGATTTTCACTGACTTCATGAGAGAGATGCTTAGGGATGTTCAGAGGGCAGCTCCTAATGCTACAAATGGTGGTAGTGCAGCGGTGCAGGCGCCTAGGGTCGATTTCACCGAGCTCTGTAAGGACTACACTAGTCTTGGTGGGAAGCCTTTCCACGAAACGGAATTGGCTACAGAAGTTCAGGATTGGCTTGATAGTTGTGAGCGTATCTTCGAAGATCTGGGAATCGAAGCCGCGATGAAGAGGAAGCTAGCATCTTGTCAGCTGCAAGGACGGGCTATGAATTGTTGGAATGTTATTAAGGCAGCTACTCCTGAGGATCAAGTTACATGGAATCAATTTAAAGCTCGCTTCAGTGAAATGTTTATCCCAGCTGCCTAGAAGTCAGAGTTGTTTAGGAAGTTCTTGGAGCTTAAACGGAGTGGTAGAGCAGTCTTGGAGTATAGTGCTAAGTTCGATACTTTATCGAAGTATAGATTATCCCTTATTGACACTCCCGAGAAGAAGAATGATAAGTTTATAACAGGCTTAGATCAGTACTTAGGGGAAAGTCTTATAAACCATATTGATGAGACTTTTGAATCGATTGTTCGGAAAGCATTGAGATCAGAGAGCCTTTATCCTAAGCCCAAGACTGAAGTCGCTATTGCATCTGCAGGCGAGCCAAAGCCGCAAGCAAGCGGCGGAGGCAAGAATAATTCGCAAAATAAGTTGAAAACAGAACCAAGCTCTGGATGGTCAGAAGAAGGGTAAGAAACATATCGAGTACTTTAGCTGTGGCAAGAAGGGCCATTATGCTAAAGAATGTCGAGAAAAGCCAGCAGACAGGAAGTGCTTCAACTGTGGCCAAGTGGGACATCATAAAGATAAATGTCCACAATCTCCTAAAGAGAAGCAGATTGTGAAAGCATATGCTATTAATGAGGTTCCTTCTTCGTCAAATGTCCCAACTGCGGAGGAGAAAGGAAAGAATGACGTCATTCAAGGTATGCTTTCTGTTTATGATGTTCTTGTTCGAGTATTGTTTGATACCAGGGCTTCTCGTTCCTTCATATGTAGTGACCTGGTAGATAGGTTGGGATTGGAACTTGAGCAAGTCGGTAGACCTTTAGTTGTGACGAACCCGATTGGTGGTTCGACTAGCCTTAGTATGATTTGTCGAAATTTGGTCTTATTGAGTCATGGATGTATGTTTGCTTGTGATTGCTTTGTTTTGGTCTTTACTGGGTTTGGCACTATTTTGTGAGTCGATTGGACCCAAAGGTATGGGGTGGTGGTAGACTATGAGGGATTTTCGATGACTATTAGAGCAGATGATGGGCGGAGTGTACCACTTGGTGGCCTACCTAGTGATGAGGTGATGGCTAGTTTTCTAAATTCCCTCGACATCCCGCAGGACGAGTTATCAGGGGTTCCCTTTGCTAGCCAGTATTCGGACATCTTCGAGGAAGTGACCGGAATTCCACTACACCGAGAGATTGAGGTTCGGATTGATTTAGTGAAAGATGCCAGACCTACAGTGATGCTCTTCGTCGCATGTTGCCAAAGGAGCAGCGAGAGCTCGGGGTGCAGGTGAGCGATCATTTGAAGAACGGATTTATCAGAAGAAGTGTTTCTGAGGGGGGAGCACCAGTTGTGTTCGCTACCAAGGCAGATGGTACCCTTCGATTGTGTGTGGACTACCACGAGTTGAATAAGGTGACAAGGAAGAATAATTATCCTATTCCATGGATAAATGATTTGTTTGATCAGCTAGATGGAGCCAGAGTATTTTCCAAGTTGGATCTTGTGACAGGTTTTCATCAGCTTCGAGTAGCGGCTGAGAGCATTTGTAACACCCCACCTCCGCTAGGGTCACTCTTTCGGGGGCACTAGCTTCTGGGGGGCGTTAGAACTGGGTAAGCATGCATAATGATATATCAAGGCAGAACAAGAACATAAATATATATGTAAAACAGAGTAAGTGAGAATAAAACAACGGAATATCTCAAACCATCTCAAAACAAGTCTAGTACATCATAAAGTCAACTGCCAAAATAAACATGTCTAGTACATCATAAACAGAAATACTGAAATACATAGTGCTATCCCCAAAATAAAGATGATAAACCATAGCGAGCTCAATGTCCAGACATACATGAGCTATCCAGCAAACAAGCAAGCGATCCAAGCTAAGCACCACTATTCCCTCCCTGAGAACCTGGGGGGAGAAACGGAAGAAAAGAAGCGAAAGAAAACAGGTCAGTCAAAAAGACTGGTAAGCCCTACTACGATCAGTCTATAAACTAATAAAGTTAGCATCATGATGGAAACTGAGATGAACATACTGGCAATAGATAAAGGTGTCATCACATAGAGAAGATTAAGCTTTGCACCACAGTGTACTAGCAAACTAACATAACTGGTATTGATCCCTTAGCCCAAACTTTGGCCCAATAACATGAGGTGACCTTAATACAAGGTCCAGCCCAACGGTCTAGTCGATCGGCTCCCTATAAACCTAACACGTCAAGTGTTGGTGTCCATACGGCCCACATATGGTTGTAGTCAGACTGTGCTGGGTCCACCTTCGGGTGTATCAAGCCCTCGGTTGTCAACCCCAGACACCTAAGCAATAATGCACAGTCTAAACCTACTGGTACCCGTGCCTCGAGTTTGTCCAACACCGGACTACGTGCACGTCCGTAGCCCGCCTGGACCCGCACCGCTGTACCACTAAGCCGTCGCTTTGGTCGCTTACATCAGTCCAGTAATCGTGCCCCGCCCTAGCCTAGCCTCTAGGGTTGTGAATGATACCAAACTGGGATTACTGCTGTAACAGACCACGTTGCTAGGGTTTTCTAAGAGGGTTAAGTGTCGTTTAACCCCTCACTAATCATGGATTAAATTAGTTAAGTGTAACCAACAGTTCACCACTTAACCCCATTTAATCCCTCGTATCCCCAAAATTGGTTAAGTATTAGTGGGCCATGACTTAACCCTAATCATGAGGCATTAATTAATTTAATTGTGCCTTAACCTCTCACATTAGACTTTGTTGCGGTTACCTAGTTAAGCCGGTGGGTTCCGGGTAGATTTACACCACAACTTGGTCTAACCTCGGGTCTTGGCACCACATGACCAACTTCTCACATTGGATCCTATTGTTTGTAGCCACTAGTTAAGCCGGTAGGTTCCGGGTAGAATTACGCTACAAACTCAACCCAACCTCGAGTTGGCCACGCTTATGTTTTCTAAGTGTCATGTCCACTTTATTTTCAAAACATAATTACAAGTTTAACAAATACTTGGGTAGACCTAACATAATAGGTAAATTCCCAAGGGGTAGACCTAACTTAATAGGTAAATTCCCAATCTTATATTTTCATGTATTTTAAGTTTTACCCAAACCCCCCCCCCCAACGTCATTCTATCGCTTACATATTCGTCATAACGGAAAAAGGATAGAAAGAGGGAACTTGGCACAACATACATGATGAATCTTACATATCATAATAAACATGCATAACATGTTGGACTTGCATAACTTAGCATAGTGAACTTGCATAAACATGCATAACTTGTTAAACTTGCAAATCATGGCATAGTGAACTTGCATAAACATGCATAACTTATCAAACATGTGTAACATGGCATAGTGAACTCGCATAAGCATGCATAACTTATTAAACATGTGTAACATGGCATAGTGAACTCGCATAAGCATGCATAACTTTATTAAACATGCATAAATCCCAACTTTCATCACATATTAACTTTAGAGTTTCTAAAATGAAGGTAAGAGGGCTTACAAATATTATGAAGACACAAATCTACAAGTAAAGATTGAGAAGCCCTTTATGCAAGCATAAAAGCCCAAAACAAAGCTTCAATAAGAAACACCCTTAACAAAAATCCCAAAAACTCTAGCTTAGCAAATAAAACTTGCAACTTGATGGTGTATGCAAGCTAATGATCATTCATACAACTTAGAAATGCTTGTATGAACATCATAATCTTCATAGGAATGATTTATGAAGAAGGTGGAGGCTAGGGTTTTTAAGTGGAGGCCATTTGAGAAATCAATTTGACATAGTTTGGTTGCTAGAATGAATAATGGGGTTTTAGGGTAGGATTAGGGTCATATTTATAGAAGATTAGAGTTATATTAGCCTTAGGATTAACCCTTAGTTGAATTAGGTCCATTAGATTTCGGAATTCTCCAGAACCAAGCCACACAACCAAGCCCAGATCAGAAATGGTGCGCCAGGCAAAACTACCCGGCCACCCCGTGTCGACAGGGCTGTCGACAGGGCAGTCGACACCCTTAGACCCCTGTCGACATGCCTGTCGACTTGTGGGTCTTGGTGGGAGTTTTCCCGCTGACACCAGTTGTGCCCTAACCCTTGTTTTTAACTTAAAATTTAAATCTGTTTTTAATATGGAAATTTCTGAAAACTTCAATGGGCCTTAACTGGGTCATACGGACTCCGATTTTCGAAAACTCGGACTCTATTTCGCGTATTTTTCCGAGACGAACGCAATGGCACAGCCTGTTTCCCCTTGATTCAGATTTTTAAATTAAATTCTCCCTCAATTCATATCTTAACAGGTTATTAAAAATACAGGTTGTTACATTCTCCCCTCCTTAAAGGATTTCGTCCCCGAAATCTTCAAGTTAGGAAGAACATATCCTACCATCCAACATCCATCTACTCAAAACATCATCCACGAGCAACCATTGTCCTTAAAAGATTCTAAATGCTGTATGAACATATGCAAAAGTGTATGTATATGTACTTATCTAATGCAAAGATCAATGCAAAATATGTTAGTGAAATGTATCCATATGTATGCAAATCCCTAACATAATGTATAATATCTACATGCGTGCTCAATCATACATCCATATGCAACATCCATGTGATAGCATACAAATTTCATCTGAGAATAAGCATAAACACTCATGCACATGCAATATGAGGAGTGTGTGAGCCGATCTAGTGCCTAATGTGTATCATGCATCCACGAGTAACCACTTGCAAACACTTGCAACCACTTGCAACCATCAAACATAACATGTCTCAAACACATGTTTCATCCAAAGGATTCTACCTAAGGTTCTCATGATAAGATAGACACGATGAACTAGATAAACTAGATAGACATGGAAAGATAAAGAGATTGAGAGTGTACCCTCAAAAAGGAATGGATAAAGCCCACGCATCTTCTCTTCAGTTTCCCAAGTTGCGTCTTCCTCGGCTTCACCCCATTGAACCTTCACCAACTTGACCTCACGATTCCTTAGCTTCTTGATCTCTGTCACCAAGATACGAATCGGAGCTCTCCTCAAGGTAGCTTCTTTCTCTACTTCCACATCTTCTAGAACACTTGGCTCAACCACCTCTGCTGACTTATGCAAACACTTACGGAGATGCGAAACATGAAAAACATTATGCACTCCAGCTAGCTTCTCGGGCAATTCCACACTATAGGCCATCTGCCCGATCCTCTCTACAACTGGAAACGGTCCAACAAACCTTGGTGCTAACTTTCCTACTGCTCCAAACCGAACCACATTCCGCAAAGGAGAAACCTTCACGAAAACCATATCCCCAACATCAAACTCCAAATCAGTCCTTCGCCTATCAGCATAAGATTTCTGTCTGTCTTGGGCCGCCTTCATCCGTCTTCTAATCAACTCGACCTTCTCGGATGTATCTCTAATCATGTCAGGTCCAAGTATAAGCTTATCTGTAGTCTCCCACCAACATGTAGGTGACTTGCACGGTCTCCCATATAAAGCCTCAAATGGTGCCATCCCAATGCTCGCCTGATAACTGTTATTATAAGCAAATTCCACAAGAGGAAGATGGTCTTCCCAAGTACCACCAAAATCCAGAATGCAAAGCCTCAACAAGTCATAAGTACCCTATTCACCCTTTCTGTCTGACCGTCCGTTTGTGGGTGATAAGCCGTACTCAGGTTCAACCTCGTGCCCATAGCTTCCTGCAAACTGTTCCAGAACTGACTAGTAAAGATGGGGTCTCGGTCACTGACTATGCTAGAAGGGACTCCATGTAGTCGTACTATCTCACGAAGATATACTGATGCTAGTCTAGATGCGGTCCTTTTGCTCTTCACCGGAATGAAATGAGCACTCTTCATAAGCCTATCCATAATGACCCATATGCTTGTATTCCTTTTTCTTGACCTTGGCAATCCGTCAACAAAGTCCATAGAAATACTCTCCCACTTCCATAGCGGGACCTCTAGAGGATGCAATAGCCCACCGGGCTTCTTCGACTCAGCTTTTACTCTCTGACAAACAACACATCTAGAGACAAACTCTGCCACATCCTTCTTCATTCCAGGCCAGAAGAAAATGCGCTTCATATCCTTATACATCTTATCTCCACCCGGATGTATAGTCAACTTGGAGCGATGTGCTTCCTCAAGAACTTTCCTCACCAAGTCCTCCACCATCGGAACACAAAGCCTTCCGTCTCTCCTCAGCCAACCCTTATCATCTATAGAATATCGAGCAAGGTGACTAGATGTCTCCCCTCGAATCAGCTTATCCATAATCTCAATTATCTGAGGGTCTTCCTTCTGCGAAGCCCCAACTTGATCCAGAAGGGTAGGCCTGAGCTCAAGAGATGCTAAAGAACCGGTCATCGACTCAACTGCCAAAGAGAAATCAAAGGTTGCCAAGAACTCTAAATTCTTCATCTCAACAAATAGAGGACTTAGTGTCAACCTTTTTCTACTCAACGCATCTGCTACAACATTCCCCTTGCCAGGGGTATAGGCTATATCAAAATCGTAGGACGCCAAGAATTCCATCCACCTTTGCTGCCTCAAGTTCAGATCCTTCTACGAAAAGAGATACTTCAAAGACTTATGATCAGTATACAGCTCAAATCTCTCTCCCAGAAGATAATGACGCCAAGCCTTGAGTGCATATACTATCGCTGCCAGCTCTAGATCATGAGTGGGATAATTCTTCTCATGCACCTTAAGTTGCCTACCACCAAAACATATAACTCTCCCTTCTTGCATCAGAACGGCGCCCAATCCCGTGCCACAAGCATCAGTGTACACGGTAAACATCTTACCACCATCGGGTAAAGCTAGAACTGGTGCTGAGGTAAGGGCTCTCTTGAGTCTCTGAAAAGCAAGCTCACAGTCCATATCCCAAGCAAAAACTAAGTTCTTCTTCGTCAACTTAGTAAGAGGAGCGGATATCTTCGCGAAGTCCTTGATGAACTTCCGGTAAAAACCTGCAAGACCTAGAAAACTTCTCACTTCGGTTGCATTCCTTGGAGTCTTCCAATCCTGCACATCAACTACTTTAGCGAGATCCACCGCCAAGCCTTGCTTAGATACTATATGCCCAAGGAACCAAACTTCCCTTCTCCAAAAGTGACACTTGGAGAACTTGGCCTTTAACTGATGCGCTCTAAGCGTATCCATCACCTCTACAAGATGCCTCGCGTGCTCTTCTTCATCCTTAGAGAAGATCAGAATATCATCCACAAAGACCACGACAAACTTGTTCAAGAACTCTCGAAACACCCTACTCATCAAGTCCACGAAATACGCGGGTGCATTCGTCAAACCGAACGGCATAACAAGCCATTCAAAGAATCCATCTGGAGTTCTGAATGCAGTCTTGTCTATACTATCTTCAGCCACTCTGAGCTGATGAAATCCAGTAGCAAGATCAAGCTGAGAGAAAACAGAAGCACCAACAAGCTGGTCAAAAAGATCATCAATCCTCGGTAATGGGTGTCTGTTCTTCTTAGTCAGCTTATTCAACTCTCTATAGTCCACACAAAGTCGAAGAGAACCATCTGCCTTAGTAGCAAACACCACAGGCGCTCCCCATTCGGATATACTTCGTCTGATGAAGTTCTTCTCAAGCAACTCCTTTACTTGCTTGCTGAGCTCCCGTCTCTCACGCGGAGCCATGTGCCGAACGGGCAAAGAAACAGGCTTAGCATTATCCACCAGATAAATGCGAAAATCAATCTCTCGTTTAGGGGGCAACCCCTTAACTTCTTCAAAAACATCTGGATAATCTCGGACCACCCTTACAGACTGAAGGGTTTCCTCTGACGAGTCGAGAGATTCAAGATAGCACAACATGACGGGATCCTTCGGATTGCATGAAATCTCTAAGGTGTTGCCAAGGCGAGTCACAAGCCTCACAACCCTATGCTCACAATCAAGAATGGCTCCATGTCTAGACAGCCAATCCATGCCCAAAATCAATCCGTATCCCCTGAAACCAAGAACATACGCACTACACAAGAACTCTACACTGAGTATAGAGATCCTTAGATCCTCACATATCATAGATAGATGAGCAGAACCCCCAATGGGATTCGAAACACAAACGGGATCATCCACTAAGCTAGTACTAAGGTGCAAACTATCAACAAGATCAGATGAAATAAAGCTATGTGATGCACCAGAATCAAACAAGGTACGAACTGGAAGATCGGAAACATAAACAAGGTTCTCAACAGAAACACTACCTCGATCGGGAACTGGAGCGGTATTGAGAGCATGAACTTGCCCTCCTGAAGGTCCAGCACGCTGAGTCTGACCCTGCCCTTTCTTCTTCGGGCATTCCTTGCTGAAGTGTCCAGTCTCACCACAGGAAAAACATCAACCACTAAGCTTCCTTTTCTTCTTCCTACAATCCTTAGCAAAGTGTCCAGGCACACCACAGTAATTGCACTTTCCCTTGCCTTTGTTGTTGTTCCCCTTCTTGTTCTTGCTCTGATTCCCCTGACTGCTTTGACCACCTTGATTGCCTTTACCCTGAGAATCAGTCTTCTTTGCTTGAGTATCACTCGACTTGACCTCTTTCTTTCCATTTCCCTGAAGTAGAGCCATATCGACCAAACTCTCAAAAGTAGCCCCATGCGGAATATGTGACATCGCCAAACCCTGCAGCGGCTCATTCAACCCTCTAGCAAATCGAAGAGCCTTCTTCCCAGGAGTGTTCACCATATCCAAACCAAAACGGGCCAGCTGATTAAACTTGTTCACATACTCCTTGATAGACATATCACCTTGCTTTAATGCAATGAACTTCTCCATCTGTAAATTCGCTTCAGCAGAAGATAGAAACTTGGCCACAAATCTAGCCCTCAAATCGGCCCAAGTCTCGACGGGCCTCGTCCCATTGGTGACCTCCCACCAATAGGCTGCTTCGTCCTTCAAAAGCCACACTGTCAATAAGATCTTCCTCTCGTCATCAATCCTAAAGATAGCAAACAAGTCCTCAGTGTCTTTCAGCCAATTCCTAGCTTCAACAAAAGATTCCGTGCCTAGGAAATTCTTGCCTCCCATCGCCTTGAAGTCTTTACAAACCTTCGTGAACTCAACCTGAGGATGCTGAGGGGGAGGAGGAGGAAGAGGAGCCTCAGCAACTGGAGGAGGAGGAACAGGAACCACCGGAGGAGGGACATTAGGGGGAGGATTCTCAACTACAGGAGGAGGAGTGGGAGTAGGGTTTGCGGGGCCAGCTTCCGCCCTAGCTTCTAGAAGTCTCCTATATCAGAGTGGTACGTTTACTCCATCCGGGATGGCAAGATTCTCAGCCATACTGAAACGAAAGATAAGATTAGGTCAAGGGAACGAAGGATAACGCTAATGGCTTTTTGGGGAATAGCCTTTTAAAATACTAGACTTGGAAAATACTTTATACTTGTTTTGAAAATAGTTTTTCAAAAGTATTTTAAAAACTTTTTGTTCTTTCTTGTAAACCATATGCTCTGATACCAAATTTGTAACACCCCACCTCCGTTAGGGTCACTCTTTCGGGGGCACTAGCTTCTGGGGGGCGTTAGAACTGGGTAAGCATGCATAATGATATATCAAGGCAGAACAAGAACATAAATATATATGTAAAACAGAGTAAGTGAGAATAAAACAGCGGAATATCTCAAACCATCTCAAAACAAGTCTAGTACATCATAAAGTCAACTGCCAAAATAAACATGTCTAGTACATCATAAACAGAAATACTGAAATACATAGTGTTATCCCCAAAATAAAGATGATAAACCATAGCGAGCTCAATGTCCAGACATACATGAGCTATCCAGCAAACAAGCAAGCGATCCAAGCTAAGCACCACTATTCCCTCCCTGAGAACCTGGGAGGGGGGGGGGAGAAACGGAAGAAAAGAAGCGAAAGAAAACAGGTCAGTCAAAAAGACTGGTAAGCCCTACTACGATCAGTCTATAAACTAATAAAGTTAGCATCATGATGGAAACTGAGATGAACATACTGGCAATAGATAAAGGTGTCATCACATAGAGAAGATTAAGCTTTGCACCACAGTGTACTAGCAAACTAACATAACAGGTATTGATCCCTCAGCCCAAACTTTGGCCCAATAACATGAGGTGACCTTAATACAAGGTCCAGCCCAACGGTCTAGTCGATCGGCTCCCTATAAACCTAACACGTCAAGTGTTGGTGTCCATACGGCCCACATATGGTTGTAGTCAGACTGTGCTGGGTCCACCTTCGGGTGTATCAAGCCCTCGGGTGTCAACCCCAGACACCTAAGCAATAATGCACAGTCTAAACCTACTGGTACCCGTGCCTCGACTTTGTCCAACACCGGACTACGTGCACGTCCGTAGCCCGCCTGGACCCGCACCGCTGTACCACTAAGCCGTCGCTTTGGTCGCTTACATCAGTCCAGTAATCGTGCCCCACCCTAGCCTAGCCTCTAGGGTTGTGAATGATACCAAACTGGGATTACTGCTGGAACAGACCACGTTGCTAGGGTTTTCTAAGAGGGTTAAGTGTGGTTTAACCCCTCACTAATCATGGATTAAATTAGTTAAGTGTAACCAACAGTTCACCACTTAACCCCATTTAATCCCTCGTATCCCCAAAATTGGTTAAGTATTAGTGGGCCATGACTTAACCCTAATCATGAGGCATTAATTAATTTAATTGTGCCTTAACCTCTCACATTAGACTTTGTTGCGGTTACCTAGTTCAGCCGGTGGGTTCCGGGTAGATTTACACCACAACTTGGTCTAACCTCGGGTCTTGGCACCACATGACCAACTTCTCACATTGGATCCTATTGTTTGTAGCCACTAGTTAAGCCGGTAGGTTCCGGGTAGAATTACGCTACAAACTCAACCCAACCTCGAGTTGGCCACGCTTATGTTTTCTAAGTGTCATGTCCACTTTATTTTCAAAACATAATTACAAGTTTAACAAATACTTGGGTAGACCTAACTTAATAGGTAAATTCCCAAGGGGTAGACCTAACTTAATAGGTAAATTCCCAATCTTATATTTTCATGTATTTTAAGTTTTACCCAAACCCCCCAACGTCATTCTATCGCTTACATATTCGTCATAACGCATAAAGGATAGAAAGAGGGAACTTGGCACAACATACATGATGAATCTTACATATCATAATAAACATGCATAACATGTTGGACTTGCATAACTTAGCATAGTGAACTTGCATAAACATGCATAACTTGTTAAACTTGCAAATCATGGCATAGTGAACTTGCATAAACATGCATAACTTATCAAACATGTGTAACATGGCATAGTGAACTCGCATAAGCATGCATAACTTATTAAACATGTGTAACATGGCATAGTGAACTCGCATAAGCATGCATAACTTATTAAACATGTGTAACATGGCATAGTGAACTCGCATAAGCATGCATAACTTTATTAAACATGCATAAATCCCAACTTTCATCACATATTAAATTTAGAGTTTCTAAAATGAAGGTAAGAGGGCTTACAAATATTATGAAGACACAAATCTACAAGTAAAGATTGAGAAGCCCTTTATGCAAGCATAAAAACCCAAAACAAAGCTCCAATAAGAAACACCCTTAACAAAAATCCCAAAAACTCTAGCTTAGCAAATAAAACTTGCAACTTGATGGTGTATGCAAGCTAATGATCATTCATACAACTTAGAAATGCTTGTATGAACATCATAATCTTCATAGGAATGATTTATAAAGAGGGTGGAGGCTAGGGTTTTTAAGTGGAGGCCATTTGAGAAATCAATTTGACATAGTTTGGTTGCTAGAATGAATAATGGGGTTTTAGGGTAGGATTAGGGTCATATTTATAGAAGATTAGAGTGATATTAGCCTTAGGATTAACCCTTAGTTGAATTAGGTCCATCAGATTTCGGAATTCTCCAGAACCAAGCCACACAACCAAGCCCATATCAGAAATGGTGCGCCAGGCAAAACTGCCCGGCCACCCCGTGTCGACAGGGCTGTCGACAGGGCAGTCGACACCCTTAGACCCCTGTCGACATGCCTGTCGACTTGGGGGTCTTGGCGGGAGTTTTCCCGCTGACGCCAGTTGTGCCCTAACCCTTGTTTTTAACTTAAAATTTAAATCTGTTTTTAATATGGAAATTTCTGAAAACTTCAATGGGCCTTAATTGGGTCATACGAACTCCGATTTTCGAAAACTCGGACTCTATTTCGCGTATTTTTCCGAGACGAACGCAATGGCACAGCCCGTTTCCCCTTGATTCATATTTTTAAATTAACTTCTGCCTCAATTTATATCTTAACAGGTTATTAAAAATACAGGTTGTTACAGCATTCCTAAAACGACATTTCGGACGCCATCGGGATTCTTGTGTTCATGGATGATATCTTGGTTTACTCGAGGACAGAGGAAGAACACAAGGAACATTTGAGGAAAGTGATGGAGGTGTTGAGGAAACACCGAGTGAAAGCAAAATTTTCTAAATGTCACTTCTAGAGAAGGGAAGTTAGATTCTTGGGCCATGTTGTTTCACAGAATGGTATTCCCATGGATCCTGTGAAAGTGGCTACGGTGCAAGATTGGTCTACGTCTAAGAATGCAATAGTTGTAAGAAGTTTCTTGGGGTTAGCTGGATATTATCGTAAGTTTATCCAAGGCTTCTCCAAGATAGCGTCACCGTTAACTCAATTGACAAAAAAGAATCAAGCTTTCTCTTAGGACAAAAGGTGTGAGAATACATTTAAGAGCCTAAAGGAAAAGTTGACGTGTGCGCTAATGTTTGTTATTCCTAAAGGGAACGAAGAGATTATGGTATACACGGATGCCTGTGGTACCGGACTAGGTGCTGTGGTGATGCAAGGAGGTAGGGTTGTAGCTTATGCTAGTCGGCAACTGAAATCGCATGAAAACAGGTACCCTACCCATGATTTGGAATTGGCAGCGTCGTACTCGTGTTGAAGATGTGGAGAAATTATCTCTTGGGAGAAAGATTCGAGTTGTTTACCAACCATAAGTCATTAAAGTATCTTTTCTCTCTGAAAGATCTAAACCTTCGTCAACAGAGATGGTTAGAGTTCTTGGCTTCATATGATTTCAATATCGCATACACACCCGGGAATGGCAATGCAGTGGCTGATGCAATGAGTAGGAGACATGCCAGTTTGGGGGCTATGTTTCTGAAATGGAAGCAACTGGAATATATCACGGGATATGATTTCAGACTTAAGTGTGAATTGGATCCAGAAATGTTAGCAAGTTTGATGATCAGACCGACTTTGATTGAGCAAATTGGTTTCAGCCAAAGGGATGATCCTAATCTACGAGAAATCATCTCCAAAGTTAAGATAGGCATTGATAGTGAGGAGATGAGAATGTATGGGCTTGAACGAAAAGAATGGCTCCGAAAGAAGGGGAGACTAGTTGTACCTTTGACAACCCGCCCGGCACCAGCCGACATTCCCAATAGAAGTGCAATGTGCCAATGCCCGACTAGCACAGGACAGTCGCAAAAGAAAGGAAAAGAAAGGAATTTGATCTAACAAGGAACCTGTAGAATGTCTCACAGCGCATGGAATAAAATATAATAATAACATACTTGACACAAAATAGACGAGACAGTGCATTAGCTGTAAACTAAACCATAATCATCATAGCAGCGGAAATCCAAAATACAGCTTATGATCCATAACCATTATTACAACTTCAAAATACTGTCTCTAAAGCAAAAGAAAGGAAAGGTACACTACTAATGCCCAAAGTAGTGACCATCAACAACATAGGGAGAATATATGTAGATAATACGTAGGAGCCTCCTACTCGTCTCTGGATCAGCTACTCGTGCATAACCAGCTAACCTATATCAAGTCTGCTCGTTTAGGAGCACCCAGAGTAATAAGAAGAGACATGAAACTCTGGGTCAGACAAAAGTCTGGTATGAGCGAAAAGCAGCAAAACAGAATAATAACAGGTATACTAAACCATACCTGAACTTGGACCTGCAACCAAAGAGTTGGAACAACAGGATGTACAATACTCTAAGGTGATACTAACATATTGTGTAAAGAAACGAGGGAGGGGGTGTGCATGTCATGGTGATATCAAACAGTCAAGCATAGCAACCATCCTCACATCTCTCACTCCGTGCGTAAAGCATACAATATCCACCGCTTTGATCACCCAAATTCTTGCTATGATCACTCTGCCACATGGGGTCATAGTGACTCCACTGCACTGATCCACAGCCACTAGTCCTTGCTATGTCCACTCTGCCCCATGAAGACTTCACTACACTGGCTCATAGCCATGCTACGATCACTCTGCCCCCATGAAGTAATAACTACTCCACTGCACTGATCCGTAGCCTAACATCCGTCTCGGTGGTGAATCAAAGTTATGGACGTCGATGACCCCTTAACACACGTCCCGCAGCAAAGCCCAACTCATGAAGTTAACTAATTGGTTCCCATCTGGATCCTGAGTACAAATTTCTCCTTTGGACTACCTTTGCATCTCGGGTTTTGGTCTTCTCCTCGTCCTCGATTTGGTTCGGTCGTGATGCACATCTGGTACGTGTCCTGACACCCCATTCGGTTCATGAGTAAACTTCCTCCCCTGGCTTGGTCATACTCGTTCGTGGGTCCCGGTTCGGAGTGCTTCAGTTCAGGTCATGATCTCTTGTTCGGGTCGGAGGAGTTTCCGGTTCGTGGCCACCCAACGGATCGGGTCGTGGTTCCTGATCCGGTTCGGATCGGGTTGTATTCTCCAATCCATTCGTAGTCCTCCACCTTAGTCTTCTTCTACAACATTGGGTTCCGGTCGGGCCTCTTCATCGGTTCAAATCGTGACTCCAGGTCTTGGCTCTGCTCGCAGCTCGTGGAGGTCAGCTCGTGGTGACATGCTTGGCTCGTGAGGCTATCTCACGAATGGGGGGTTTGGGTCGTGATGGCTCTCCACGGTCGGGTCGGGTCGGTGCCATCATTCACGAGTGGGTCGGGGTCGGGTAGGGGCGATCTGATCCGGTCCGGTTCTGGGTCATTTCCTGCAACTTTTCCAGCGATTGTTTTTACGCCACACGAAGGCATTTTCGACCATTCTAACTGTTCTAAACAATCACAAAGCATTACAAACAGTCATAGAAACGTGTATAGTCATCCACAAACACCAAAACAACCAATAATCATGAAAATATAGATCAAAAATACCCAAAAACCCTTGTTTTCCTCTTAATCCCTCTTAATCATGTTTAAGCATACAATTGGCAAAGCTTATCCAAATTAGCCAAAATTTCTATCAGAGCCCTAAAATAATATTTTAGAATTTTACAAATTTTTCCAGAATTTTCTAAGTTTTAATTTCGCTAATTATCACTAATCACCCCTAATTAGCCGTAATTAGTGAAAAGCAATGCAAATCACTCACCTTTCCCGCAAATAAAACTCAGATCTGAAACTTTTGGACAAAATGGTTCGGATTCCAATACACTCCAGCAACTCTATCTCGATTTTTGTGCTAATCCGCTTTAATTTGATGTAGATTTGACTTAATTAGTGATCAGAAGGTGATTTGGGGTGTTTTAGCAAGTGGAGGCCATTGCTAGGGTTCAAAGGTTGTAAGTGGCGATAAGAAATGAAATAAAAACAGATTTACTAACTCATCTTAGCCCTCCCATAACCCTAATCCCAAAATGGGTTATGGGTCCTCTTGCTAATCACCCTAATTACGCCCGGTTAAGTTGTTTTTCACCTTCTAAACCTTGTTCCAGCCATATCTCCCAAACGGTGAGTCCATTTGGCTAATGTGACCACTCTACGGAAAGATAACCCATCATTCGGGTATAATGGAAGTGGTCTCAAGTCAAAATTCGTTACCAATCAAAAGTTATGGCCAAAACAAGATCAGCTAGGGGCAAAACGGTCATTTAAAAATCGGCAAAAATCATGAACATGGGAAATGTCCCCAATAGTCGTTCCCCAAAGTTACATGACCATATGACCTCGTATGAGAAAGAAATAAATATTCTACGATCCTTCGATGCGTAGAACGCGGGTCATCACATTCTCCCTCTTTAAGAAATTTCGCCCCCGAAATTCCTTAACTAAGAAACAAGAAAAGGATCCCGCCTGCCTATCAACCATTCACAATAATCAAACATACAAAAACAAACAAACATATATACAAAAACAAACGAACAAGTCTATCCTTGCATGCGGAAAACTAAGTCGCAATTAAAATCTTACCAGACAAAGAGTTCTGGGTACGTCTTCTAATGCTCTCCTCTGTCTCCCAAGTACAGTCATTCTCATCCTCGCCCCCACTGAACCTTGACTAGATTCATCACTTTCCTTCGAGGTTTCTTCGTATCGTGCTCAACAATACGAATCGGCTTGCGATTCCCAACCACCTCGGGTTCTACTTCGATATCATCCAACTGATCAGGTGAAATAGCCACATCGGTGTCGTGCACGAATTTCCTTAACTGGGAAACATGAAATACATTATGAACTCCTGCCATATTCTTTGGTAATTAAACTTTATATGCCAAATTCCCAATTTGCTCAAAACTGGGAATGGACCAACAAATCATGGCGTTAACTTGCCTCTCCTGCCAAATCGAATCACGCTCTTTAACGGAGAAATCTTGACAAACACCAAGTCGCCAACGGAGAATTTTAACTCTCTCCTCCTCTTATCAGCATAACTCTTCTGTCTATCTTTGGGCGGCCTTCATTCGCTGTTGAATGATCTTGGTCTTGTCTGAGGTTTCTCTTATCACATATGGCCCAAGCACAAATTTCTCACCAGTTTCTAACCAACATGACTGTGAGTTGCATGGTCTTTCGTACAAAGCTTCAAATGGAGCCATACCAATACTGGATTGATAACTATTATTATATGCAAACTCTACTAGGTGCAAATGGTCATCCCATGATCCACCAAAATCTAATATGCAAGCTCTCAAAAGGTCTTCTAATATACGATTCACCCTCTCTGTTTGACCGTCGGTTTGAGGATGATACGCGGTACCAAGATGTAATTCTGATCCTAACGCCTCATGTAAGCTCTTCCAAAACCCACTAGTAAACAACGGGTCTCGATCACTCACAATGCTTTTAGGTACTCCATGAAATCTTACTACCCATTTCATGTATAGTTCCGCTAACTTAGCTGTCTTTCTACTCGACTTGATAGGAATAAATCTTGCACTCTTGGTCAATCGGTCCACAACCACCCAAATGCTATAATGGCCCGATCTAGTCCTTGGTAACCCATCAATGAAATCCATAGAGAATTTTTCCCATTTCCATTCTGGAACTTCTAATGGTTTCAACAAACCACTAGGTTTCTTTTGCTCAGCTTTAACTAGCTGGCACTTCATGCATTTGGATATAAACTTCCCAACGTCTCTCTTCATCCCTTCCCAGTAGTAAGTATGCTTCATGTCTCGATACATCTTATTACCACCAGGATGTATGGTCAGTTTTGAGTGATGACATTCTCTAAGAACTTCATCTCTCAAACCATTCACATTGGGCACAGCTAACCTTCCATTCTTTCTAAGCCATCCATCCCGATCAAGCCCATACTTATTCATCTCTTCGTCGATTCCCATCTCTAACTTTGAGACGATTTCCAATAGGTTAGGATCATCCCTCTGACTGGAACCTATCCGCTCAATCCAAGTGGGTCTGATCGTCAAACTTGCTAATACTTCTGGATCCAATTCGCACTTCGATCTGAAATCATACCCATCGATGTACTCCAGTTGCTTCCATTCAAGAAACATAGCCCCTAAACTGGCATGTCTTCTACTCAATGCATCAGCTACCGCATTGCCCTTTCCTGGTGTATATGCGATATCGAAATCATAGGAAGCCAAGAATTCTAACCATCTTTGCTGACGGAGATTTAGATCCTTCTGAGATAAAAGATACTTTAATGACTTGTGGTCGGTAAACAACTCGAATATTTCTCCCAAGAGATAATGTCTCCACGTCTTCAATGCGAACAGGATCGCTGCCAATTCCAAATCATGGGTAGGATATCTTTTCTCATGCGGTTTCAGCTGTCGACTAGCATAAGCTACAACCCTACCTCCTTGCATCAATACAACACCTAGTGCGGTACCACATGCATCTGTATATATTGTCATCTCTTCATTCCCCTTAGGAATGACTAACACTGGTGCACATGCAACTTTTCCTTTAGACTGTTCAATGCATTCTCGCACTTTTCGTCCCAGACGAAAGCTTGATTCTTCTTGGTCAACTGAGTCAACGGTGCTGTTATCTTGGTGAAGTCTTGGATAAACTTACGGTAATATCCAGCTAACCCCAAGAAACTTCTTATGGTCGTTGCATTCTTGGTCATAAACCAATCTTGTATCGTAGCCACCTTCGCAGGGTCCACGGCAATACCATTCTCTGAAACAACATGGCCCAAGAATCTCACTTCCCTCTTCCAGAAGTGACACTTAGAAAACTTTGCTTTCAATTAGTGTTTTCTCAACACCTCCATTACTATCCTCAAGTTTTCCTTGTGTTCTTACTCTATCCTTGAATAAGCAAGTATATCGTCCACGAACACAAGAACAAACTTATTCAACTGATCTCTGAATTCCCTATTCATGAGATCCACAAAATATGCTGGTGCGTTGGTCAACTCGAATTGCATGATCAACCACTCATAAAATCCAGACGGCGTCCGAAATGCCGTTTAAGCTATACTTTCAGCTTCCGCTCTAAGATGATGAAAACCTGTCATGAGATCCAACTGGGAATACACTCTCGCGCCACTCAACTGATCAAACAAATCATCTATCCACGGTAGAGGATACTTATTCTTCCTCGTCACCTTATTCAACTCGCGGTAGTCCACACACAATCGAAGGGAACCATCTTCTTTGGTAGCAAACACAACTGGTGCTCCCCAATCCGAAACACTTCTTCTGATAAATCCCTTCTTCAAAAGATCGCTCACTTGCACCCTAAGCTCCCGCTTCTCCCTTGGTGCCATACCACAAAGTGGCATCACTATAGGTCTGACATCTTCCACTAAATCAATACGGAACTCAATCTCTCGATGTGGTGGTAGTCCGGTTAATTCCTCGAAGACGTCCGAATACTAGCCAGCCACGGGCACATCTGACAACTCATCATGTGGGATGTCGAGGAAATTTTGAAAACTAGCCATTACCCCATCACTAGGTAGACCACCAAGCACTACCTTCCGTCCATCATCCGCTCTAACTGTCACCAAAAAGCCCTCACAGTCTACCACGACCCCGTACCTTTGAAGCCAATCGACTCCCAAAATAATACCAAATCCAGTAAAGCCCAAAACAAAGCAATCACAAGCAAACATGCATCCATGACTCGATAAGACCACATTACGACAAATCATGCTAAGGCTAGTCGAACCACCAATCGGATTCATCACTGCTAAAGGTCTATCGACTATCTTGGCTTCCAATCCCAACCTATCTACCAGGTCACTAGATATGAAGGAACGGGAAGCCCCGGTATCAAATAATACTCGAACGGGAACATCATAAACAGAAAGCATACCCTGAATAACGACATTCTTTCCTTTCTCCACCACAGTTGGGGCATTCGACGAAGAAGGAACAGCACTGATGGCATATGCTTTGACAATCTGCTTCTCTTTAGGGGGTTGTGGACATTTATCCTTGTGGTGTCGCACTTAGCTGCAGTTGAAGCACTTCTTGTCCGCTGGCTTTGATCAACATTCTTTAGCATAATGGCCCTTCTTGCTGCAGCTAAAGCACTCAACATCTTTCTTATTCTTTTTCTTCTGGCCATCCTTGGTCTGATTCTGCTTTCTATTATTCTGAGAACCATTCTTACCTCCACCACTTGCTTGCGGCTTTGGCTCTTCTGCAGATACAACCTCAGTCTTCGACTTAGGGTATAGACTTTCTGATCTCAAAGCTTTCCCCAAAATCGATTCAAATGTCTCATCGATGTGGTTAATAAGCCTTTCCCCCAAGTACTGATCTAAGCATGTTATGAACTTCTCATTCTTCTTCTCGGGAGTGTCAATGAGGGATAATCCATACTTCGATAAAGTATCGAACTCAGCAATATACTCCGAGACTTCTCTACCATTCTGCTTAAGCTCCAAGAACTTCCTAAACAATCCCGATTTCTGGGCAGTTGGGATGAACTTATCACTGAATCGGTCCTTAAACTGATCCCAAGTAACTTGATCCTCATGGGTAGCTACCTTAATAGCATTCCACCAATTCATTGCCCGTCCTTGCAGCTGACGGGATGCTAGCCTTCTCTTCATCGCATCCTCGATACCCAAGTCTTCGAAGATACGCTCACAGCTATCCAACCAATCCTGAACATCCGTAGCCAACTCCGTTCCGTGGAACGGTTTCCCACCAAGACTAGTGTAGTCGTTACAGAGCTTGGCGAAATTGGCCCTATGCGCCTGCACCGCTATACCTCCGCCATTTGCAGCATTAGGAACTGCCCTCTGAACATCTCTAAGCATCTCTCTCATGAAGTCGGTGAACATTGTCCTCATATCAAGAGCATTCCCATTATTAGCTCCTCTGCCAGTACCCCTCGTATATCGGCTCATCTTCAATCTGTAAGGAGAAAATGATTAACCATCTCTTTAGTGGTGCCAGTTTAGTGCAACTCCATCTTTAAATATACTAATAGTATATATATAACTCTTGAAAACCAAAATATCACAAATACGCTCTCTCATATATGTACTATCTCTCCCTGGTGTCTTTCCCTAGGTTAACTACGCAACTTAGTGCTCTGATACCAAATGTGACGACCCACCCCACACCAGCCAACATTCCCAATGGAAGTGCGCTATGCCAATGCCCGACTAGCATAGGACGGTCGCCAAAGAAAGGAAAAGAAAGGAATTGGAGCTAACAAGGAACCTGTAGAATGTCTCACAATGGATGGAGTAAAATATAATAATAACATACTTGACATAAAATAGGCGAGGCAGTGCATAAGCTGAAAACTAAACCATAATCATCATAGCAGCGGAAATCCAAAATACAGCTTATGATCCATAACCATTATTACCACTTCAAAATACTGTCTCTAAAGAAAAAGAAAGGAAAGGTACACTACTAATGCTCAAAGCAGTGACCATCAACAACACAAGGAGAATATATGTAGATAATACGTAGAAGCCTCCTACACGTCTCCGGATCAGCTACTCCTACATTACCAGGTAACCTGTCTCTAGTCTGCTCGTTTTGGAGCACCCAGAGTAATAAGAAGAGACATAAAACTCTGGGTCAGACAAAAGTTTGGTATGAGTGATAAGCAGCAAAACAGAACAATAACAGGTATACTAAACCATACCTAAACCTGGACCTGCATCCAAAGAGTTAGCACAACAGGATGTACAATACTCTAAGATGATACTAACATATTGTGTAAAGATACGGGGGAGGGGGTGTGCATGTCATAGTGATATCAAACAGTCAAGCATAGCAAACATCCTCACATCTATCACTCCGTGTGTAAAGCATATGACATCCACCGCTTTGATCACCCAAATCCTTGTTATGATCACTCTGCCCCATGGAGTCATAGTGACTCCACTTCACTGATCCACAGCCACTAGTCCTTGCTATGTCCACTCTGCCCCATGAAGTCATGATGACTTCACTACACTGGCTCATAGCCATGCTATGATCACTCTGCCCCCATGAGGTAATAACTGCCCCACTACACTTATCCATAGCCTAACATCCGCCTCGGTGGTGAATCAAAGTTATGGACGTCGATAACCCCTTAACAGACGTCCCGCAGTAAAGCCCAACTCATGAAGTTAACTCATTGGTTCCATCTGGATCCTGAGTACAAACTTCTCCTTTGGACTACCTTTGCATCTCGGGTTTTGGTCTTGCCCTCGTCCTCGGTCTGGTTCGGTCGTGATGAACATCTGGTATGGGTCCTGAAACCCCATTCGGTTCGTGAGTAAACTTCCTCCCCTGGCTCGATCATACTCGTTCGTGGGTCCCGGTTCGGAGTGCTTCAGTTCAGGTCATGATCTCTTGTTTGGGTCAGAGGAGTGTTCAGGTTCGTGGCCACCCAATGGATCGGGTCGTGGTTCCTGACCCGGTTCGGATCGGGTTGTATTCTCCCATCCATTCGTAGTGCTCCACATTAGTCTTCTTCTACAACATTGGGTTCAGGTCGGGCCCCTTCATCGCTTCAGATCGTGGCTCCAGGTCTTGGCTCTGCTCGTAACTTCTGGAGGTCAACTCGTGGTGACATGCTTGGCTCGTGAGGCTATCTCATGAATGGGGGGCTCGGGTCATGATGGCTCTCCACAGTCGGGTCGGGTCGGTGCCATCATTCACAAGCGGGTCGAGGTCGGGTAGGGGCGATCTGATCCGATCCGGTTTTGGGTCATTTCCTGCAACTTTTCCAGCGACTGTTTTTACGCCACACGACGGCGTTTTCGACCATTCTAACTGTTCTAAAAAATCACAAAGCATTCCAAATAGTCATATCAACATGTATAGTCATCCACAAACACCAAAATAACCAATAATCATGATAATATAGATCAAAAATACCCAAAAACCCTTATTTTCCCCTTAATCCCTCTTAATCATGTTTAAGCATACAATTGGCAAAATTTATCCAAATTAGCCCAAATTTCTATCAGAGCCCTAAAATAATATTTTAGAATTTTACAAATTTTTCCAGATTTTTCTGAGTTATAATTTCGCTAATTATCACTAATCACCCCTAATTAGCCATAATTAGTGAAAAACAATGCAAATCACTCACCTTACCCACAAATAAAACTCAGATATGAAACTTTTGGACAAAATGGTTCGGATTCCAATACACTCCAGTAGCTCTACCTCAATTTTTTGTGCTAATCCGCTTTAATTTGATGTAGATTTGGCTTAATTAGCGATTAGAAGGTGATATGGGGTGTTTTAGCAAGTGGAGGCCATTGTTAGGGTTCAAAGGTTGTAAGTGGCGGTTAAGAAATGAAACAAAAATTGATTTACTAACTCATCTCAGCCCTCCTATAACCCTAATCCTAAAATGGGTTATAGGCCTTCTTGCTAATCACCCTAATTAGGCCCGGTTAAGCTGTTTTTCATCTTCTAAACCTTGTTTCAGCCATATCTCCCAAACGGTGAGTCCGTTTGGCTAATGAGACCACTCTACGGAAAGGTAACCATCATTTAAATATAATGGAAGTGGTTTCAAGTCAAAACTCCTTACCAATCAAAAGTTATGGTCAAAACAAGATCAGCTAGGGGCAAAATGGTTATTTAAAAATCGGACATGAAGCAGACCTACTACTGGGAAGGGATGAAGAGAGACGTTGGGAAGTTTATATCCAATTGCATGAATTGCCAGTTAGTTAAAGCTAAGCAAAAGAAGCCTAGTGGTTTGTTACAATCATTTGAAAATCCAGAATGGAAATGGGAACAAGTATCAATGGATTTCATTGATGGGTTACCAAGGACTAGATCGGACCATGATAGTATTTGGGTGATTATGGACCGATTGACCAAGAGTGCAAGGTTTATATCCGTCAAGTCGAATAGAACAACAGCTAAGTTAGCGGAACTGTATATGAAGTGGGTAGTGAGATTTAATGGAGTACCCAAAGGCATTGTGAGTGACCGAGATCTGTTGATTACTAGTGGATTTTGGAAGAGCTTACAAGAGGCTTTAGGGTCCGAATTACATCTCAGTACTGCGTACCATCCTCAAACCGACGGTCAGACAGAGAGGGTGAATCGCATATTGGAGGATATCTTGAGAGCTTGTATATTGGATTTTGGAGGGTCATGGGATGACCATTTGCACCTAGTGGTGTTCGCATATAATAATAGTTATTAATCCAGTATTTGTATGGCTCCATTTGTAGCTTTATATGGAAGACTGTGCAACTCACCATCATGTTGGTTAGAAATCCATGACAAATTTGTGCTTGGACCGGATGTGATAAGAGAAACCTCAGAAAAGATCAAGATTATCCAACAAAGAATGAAGACTACCCAAGATAGACATAAGAGTTATGCTGATAAGAGATGAAGAGAGTTGAAATTCTCTGTTGGCGACTTGGTGTTTGTCAAAATTTCTCCTTAAAGAGCGTGATTCGATTTGTTAGGAAGGGCAAGTTAGCACCAAGATTTGTTGGTCCATTCCCAATTCTCGAGCAAGTTGGGAATTTAGCGTATAAAGTTGGATTACCTGACAAGAGGCAGCAGTTCACAACGTATTTCATGTTTCCCAATTAAGGAAGTTCGTGCATGACCCTGATATGACTATTTCACCGGATCAGTTGGATGACATCGAAATAGAACCTGAGGTGGTTGGGAACCGCAGGCCAATCCGTATTGTCGAGTACGACAGAAAGCAACTTCGAAAGAAGGCGGTGAAACTGGTCAAGGTTCGTTTGGGAGAGAATGAGCATGACTGTACTTGGGAAATAGAGGAGAGCATAAGGGAGTCGTATCCAGAAGTCTTTGCCTGGTAAGATTTTAATTGCAATTTAGCCATTCCACATGCTAGGATAGACCTGTTGTGTTATTATGTGTGTTTGATTGATTGTAAATGGTGTTAGGCATGCGGGACCCATTGTATGTTTCAGTTAATGAATTTCGGGGGCGAAATTTCTTAGGGGGGAGGAGGGAGAATGTAACGACCCGCGTTCTATATATTGGAGGATCGTAGAATATTTATTTCTTTTTCATATGAGGTCGTATGGTCGTGTAACTTTGGGGAACGACAATTGGGGTCATTTTTTATGTTCACGATTTTTACTGATTTTTAAATGACTGTTTTGCCCCTAGCGATTCTTGTTCCGCCTATAACTTTTGATTGGTAAGTGTTTTGACCTAAAACCACTTCCATTGGATTCAAATGACGGTTTACCTTTTCGTAAAGTGGTCACATTAGCCAAACGAACTTGCCGTTTGGGAGATATGGCTGAAATAAAGTTTGGAAGGTGAAAAACAGCTTAACCGGGCCTAATTAGGGTAATTAGCACATAGGCCCATAAGCCATTTTGGGATTAGGGTTATGGGGAGGCTGAAATCAGTTAGGAAACGATTTATTTTTCATTTTCTCAGCTGCCACTTACCTCTCTTCAACCCTAACAATGGCCTCCACCTTCTAAATCACCCACAAATCATTGTTTAAGCATATATTAGCCTAATCAACATCAAATCAAGGCAAATCAACACCAAATAAGAGTTGGAGTTGCTATGTTGCATAGGAATTCGACCCAAAATAGTAGAGAAGTTCAGATCTATAATTCATTTGTGGCAAAGGTGAGTGATTTGCATTGTTTTTCACTAATTACGGCTAATAAGGGTGATTAGTGATAATTAACGAAAATATGCATGTTAAAATTCTGGAAAAATATGTAAAAATTCTTCAATATTATTTTATGCCTCTGTTAGAAATTTGGGTTAATTTGGACATGTTTTGCTAATCGTATGGTTAAATCATGATTAAAGAGATTAAGGGGAAAATAGGAGTTTTGGGTATGTTTGATCCATATACACATGTTAATTGTTGTTTTGATGTTTATGGTTGATTATACATGTTGCTACGACTGTTGGAATGCCTCATGATTGCTTAGTGAAGTTAGATTGGTCGAAAACGTCGTCGTATGGCGTAAACACTTGTCGGAAAAGTCACAGTAAAACACTGTAGGAAATTGTCCGAACCGGATCGGTGGAAGGAGGCACGAACCGACCCTCTCGTGAAGCACCCCTTTTCCACGAACCGCTCCTTCGAACTGCTGCACCACCAACCGATGCATCCTCCGCGAGCCTGAAGCGAAGAAAACGACCGACCCGGAGCTCGAACCCGAACCGATGAAGGCTTGACCTACGAGCCAATGGAGAATCCCAACCCAAAGAGACTCACAATCCGAAGTTGGAGTCACCACCCGATGCTCTGTAGAGGACATCACGAACCGAGGAGCCCAACCCGACCCGATGGGGGTAATCACGACCGAACCAAACCGAAAGTGGAAGAGAGACGGATTCGAATGGAAGCTTGTTTCTTAACCGATCTGGAGGGGACCAAAACCTGAGATACAAAGGTAGTCCAAATGGGAAGTTAGAAATCAGGATTCAGATGAGAACCAATGAGTTAACTTCATGAATTGGACTTTGTTGCGGGACGTGTGCAAAGGGGTTATCAATGTCTATAGCTTTGACTCACCACTAAGAGACGAATATTGGCTATGGAATAGTGCAGTGGAGTTGTCATGACTCCATGGGGCAAAGTGATCGTAGTAGGGCTATGAGCAAGTGCAGTGGAGTTGTCATGACTCCATGGGGTAGAGTGGACATAGCAAAGTAGTGGTTATGGATCAATGCAGTGGAGACGTCATGACTCCGTGGGGTAGAGTGATCATAACAAAGGATTGGGTGATCAAAGTGGTGGATACCGTATACTTTACACACTCAGTGAGACATGTGAGGATGATTGCTATGTTTGATGCTTGCTATCACCATGACATGCACACCCCCTCCCCATTATTTTCACACTATGTGTTAGTGTCACGTTAGAGTATCGTGCATCCTATTCTGCTAACTCTTTGGTTGCAGGTCCAGGTTCAGGTATGGTTATGTATACCTGTTATTGTTCTGTTTTTGCTGCTTATCACTCATACCAAACTTTTGTCTGGTCCAGAGTTTTATTTCTCTTCTTATTACTCTGGGTGCTCCTAAACGAGTAGACTAGAGACAGGTTAGCTGGTTATGCACGAGTTGCTTTTTGGAGACGAGCAGGAGGCTTACACCTATTGTTCCCATATATTCTCCCTACGTTGTTCCTGGTCACTACTTTGGGCATTAGTAGTGTACCTTCCTATTTTTCTTTAGAGACAATTTTAAAAGTTGTAATAATGATAGTTCAGATCATAAGTTGTATTTTGAATCTTTCCACTGCTATGATTATTTAGTTTTCAACTTATGCACTATCTCGCCTGTTTTATATCAAGTTATATTACTATTATATTTTATTCCATGCGCTGTCAGATATACTACAGGTTCTTTGTTGATTCATCGCCTTGTTTCTTTCTTTTGACGACCGTCCCATGCTATTTGGACATCGGTACAACACATTTCGAGGGGAAACGTCGGCTAGTGCTGGGCGGGTCATCACAGCATAGGTGCTTGTTTTAATTACAAAATAGGCTACATGAATCATATGAACTCAAAGCATAGTTCATCGTAACAAGACAAGAGGCTATAGCTGGACCTCAATGCAGAATATATCTACAACAATGTTCATTTCGAAGCCCACATTTCTCGTAAGAAAGAAATACACGCTTCGAGGGGAAAATGTTATTCTTGCTAAAGCACATGATCGGCCTCAATCATATGGGTCGAGCAGTACCAATGGATCGGGCCAGTTAGCACAGAAGTATCGGTTCAGTCGGATGGCTCAGAGGCATTGAGTCGGTCGATTTCATCTAGAACGGATCAGGTCGGTCAGCTGCAGAGCACCGGGTCGGCCTATTCTACAGAGCACCGGATCAGTCCATCTCATTCAGGACGGGTCAGGTCGATCAATATCGATGGATTGGGTCGGTATCAATCGGATCGACCTTAAGTGAAATGAGCAATTGTGAAGCCGCTATATATTTAAAGTATATAAATATGGGTCGGCCATCTTCAAGTTGGAACGGGTCTGTCTCAAGTGTACCATGCAGACGAAAATAGCGTACTCATGCAAAAGACCTATTCTATGTTATAAAGTTGGCGCGACAGCTTATCAAACATTTGGACTGCAAAGGTAAATTCATACAAAAAATGCAATGCATTAGTTCATGAACACAGGCATAATGCGCCGATGGTTAATGAAGTACATCAGTTTACTGTTGAAACATATGTACAATGCAAATATTGAAACACACACAACAAGTGAGGACATTCCATCCGTGAGTTCCAGTTTAAAGTGCATTCAGTGGGACACGGAACTATTATGCAAAAATAAAACAAAGTGAATTGATCATTATAGTGTCGCGCTAGCACAAGGAAATATATGAAGTAAAATGCGCACATGTGAATGTATGAAGCACCTTTATTGGATCGGGTCGGCTCCAAAGTTTGGACCACTCCAAAAGTGTAAACTGGGTCGGTTATAAACCGACATATTGTGGCACTACTATTTGCATGAGAACAAACATGTACGGTTTGTACATAAACATTTTATGATTGTGTTGGCCAAAAGTTATACGTGCCATCATGTTGATCAAACATGAGATGCACAAATGCAATGGAAAGCATAACCAAGTGTATGATTTGATATTATCTCACGGGACTAAAGGTGACGTGGTGCTTCTTTAGATTGTGGGATGATGTTTACAAATTAACATGATGTTATGGGAATGTTTAAAGTATAACGTGTAATATGAACCATTAGCTCATGAAGGACCACTTGTTTGTTGATTACGTAAATCATGCAAGAATATAAGGTTTAGGTGAAAAAACGTCTGGGAGCGGTTTGCAGTACACGTGGATTGGTCTTATGGTGTAAAGGTGGACCGATGCATTAACGTAAAAGTGGATTAGCAAAAAAGTGAAAGTTATGGATTGATATTAAAACTGCAGAATGGATTGGTATCATTCTTATTGAATGGATCGGTGCGTTCAAATCTGGATCGATCCTATAATGATGCAAAGTTGATCAGTACAGTAATGTAGAGTGGATCAGTATATTAATATAAAAAGAAACTGGGTCGGGCATAATACATATGTAGTGGCTTGTTTGTAAATAAAAGTGGGTCGGTGCTGTATGAATTATTTGGATCGGTCTGTTAAGTTTGCGGTGGCAGAATTGTAAATACGGACCATGACAGCTGTATACAACTTAAAGTGGACCAGTGGCATTTCTGTAAATTAGTTTTAGCCCGATCCCAGGTTGCGCCCGATCCAAACTCTATACCCCGTAATTACAAAACTGCAACTATCTCCAAACTTCTTATATAAAAATCCCTTTGCTCCACAATTCAAGGGACCGATTCCACTACCCCGAAGGGCTGCCAAAATCATTCCTCGACCATTCTAAAGCTTCTAAAAACTTCACTAATGGCTGTTATACTTCTTTCCTTCTTCCTCGTACATGGAATGGATCTCATCTTCTCTGAGCACCATTAATTCACACTCCGATCTACTCCGAGTGATCTCCAATCGCCATAGCTCCTCTTCAATGCATGGATCTAAAATCATTTCATGATGGAACCAAGGAAAAGTACATAATTACATAATCCAATCTGTTCCTTCTTGAATCTAAGTGTGATCTAAAGCGGAAAGAGAGCAAAAAGTGGAGAATAATCACAAGAGTGGTCAAGTGTAATTAATGCGATGTATGAGATTATAAAATTGTAATTCTCTCCATAATGATGAAAATTGATTGAAAAGTGGACATAGATTCACATAGAATAGAAACACAATAAAAATCCCGTGTCTGTTACTTGTTTTTCTACGTTTATTTTGCGATTGTGGCCCTTTTAATTTCTAACCATAGTTGATGAAGTGTGAATTCGCACCATTGGTGTTTGAGTTATTTTTGATTCAAACACCCTATGTCTAAACATTCTTTTACGCGCTTGCCTCAACTCATCAGGTTTCCAATTAATTTGGTTATTCTCATTCATATTGAATTCTTATTCAAACTACTAAGTTTCTCTTTCTTATGCGAGGACCTCTCTCGTGTATTGGACATATGGGACGAGGAATAAGGTGCCTCCGGTTTCGTTCAGGTCCAGAACAAACTTGTAAATGGATGTGTGTCTGACATTGGATTTTATTCTGTATTGATTGATCTCTATTAAATATATATCTATTCTGTGGCGGAGAATTTATTCTCTTGCTTAACAGCCTTCTTTAAGACGTACGAGCTCAGAGGTAATATATCAATAGACATTAGTTGCATTGCATGAATTGTCGGTGTGACATTCTGAGATGCAAATGATCAAGGCATTTTGTGAAAAGCAGAGTCTTGTGGTTGATGATCAAAGCACAACTTTAATAAAGCATACCTTTGTGTATAGCGTTAATTTGCGAGCCCCACACCTCGGTATGAACAAAAACTGGATAAAGGACTGCAGGGAGTGCACAACGTTTCCTTCCAACTATGGGTGGTGTCATGGAATGGAGCCCAAACATTTTTATATTTTTACCTATGTGGATGATGGATAGCGATGCGCCTCAGATATATCGGTTACTACGAAGCCGATGGATAGGTCCGATAAGACCGGGAAACGTGTGTTCAGGAATAACCAATCCTCAAACGTAAACGACCCTGACGCATTCAAGGGTTAACCAGAGTGTGTAGTCCTGAGACATTTGCTGGAGTGTCTCGAAGAGGGCGAGGAGTACATCCCTTGCCTTGATTCATGACGGAAATCCAATTTCCAATACGTGACATTTCGGTTTTGATTGTAGAGCCTAGTATGGCGACATGATAGATGGTACCCATGTCGTCTATGATTGATACATTTATATTTGGAGTTTTTTTATACACTATACACTTATAATAGCATCGAATGATTTATTTTAAACGTACCATGCATGTTTGGCTATTACAAGGGAAAAATCTATCCTCCGGCTTAAGTTGCATTGTGTGATGGGACCTGAGTCTTATAATAGCTTCATTTTTCCAAAAATCATTGCGTTGTTTGTTTTATGCACTGGTATTCTTGGAAGAAAACCCGTTCCATGTTATACGGTGCGGTCCCTAGATTTACTTTATTTTTAAAGTAAAGTTTTAAATAACTGTTTTAGTTCTCACACCAGTCACATGACTGACCTGGAGTTTATTGTTTTAACCTAAACTCTAGGTGCCCCTATTTTCCACACTGGCAGCTAGTAGTGGTTTTGCAGATATTATATTCACAGGATCCTGGTTTACAACTGGAGCTATATTCGAAACGCTCTGTATCCATGTATCTCTTACAGTTGTGTTATGTATTAATTTTCCGCTGCATTATAATTTGAATCTCTGATATTTTCCAATGTATATTATTTATTCATACTCTGAATATTCTTGTACTCTGACGTAAATTTTTGTAATAAGCAATGAAATGTTCTTATGTTTGTGTTCTGAATTGTCGTGTTCTCAACACAATCCGGGCTTTCCCGTAAGGGAGAGTTTGGGTTGTTTCATCGTTGTATTAGAGCTTTGGTTTACAGAGCTCGAGAACAAGACAAACTAGAACCGAACGAAAGAATTCATCAGAGATTGGATTAGTAATATCCAATGAGAATGAATCGTTAGAGATGGGATCAGTACTATCCTAGAACGAGTGTGAAGAGAGTTATTTTTAAAATAAAAAGGAAAAAAGTTTTTGCTTTGAAAATTTAAACCTTATTATACGTATTTGAGTATTTTATTTTAAATTGATTTTGGACAATCGAGTATATGAAGATTTTGCATATACGCCTTGCAAATGTGTATACAAAGCCTCAAATATACTAGATGGATACAGAATCACACTATAGTCGCCTGGAGGTGATTCTGATGATAACAGCTACATCATCAGCATTTATGTTCGAGTCTCGAAAGTAAGATATATATATATTTCCAATTGACTGGTGTGAAAACCAAAACTAAATAGGGTTTATTGTTGTGAATTGACAGCAAAATATGATATTTGACTGTGTATTAAAGTTATGTGTTTGAAAAGCTAATCAACTAATTGATTGATGATTGCGTTTTGTTATTATTCATTTAACAAACATGTTAATTGAAAGGGGTAAATTTAGCCAAATTAAATCAAATTATTGAACTGAATTTAAATTTGAACGAAATTGCATGCATATACATGTATATACATTGAACAGGTCATAACATGGAGGCTAGGAAGAGGAATAAAATTGTATGCCCGACAAATAGGTAAGTGTTTACTATATTTCTTGGGTTTGGATGATTTTATGAGCCGATTGGATTTTTCTTTTTCTTTTGGACTGATGAGGGCCCTGCGTGGCTAGTTGTGTTTTAAAGGCCTCCCCATACAAAGGAGGGTATAGCGAAATTTTTCAAAAATTTAGGGTGTTAGCCAAATTTCTGAAAAATTAGAAAATTCGTTGAAATTGAAAAGTTGAAGAATGAAGGCCAGAATGAAAGTTGAGTTGGTTTGTTAAACAAGTTTCAGCTCCGTTCCGTTTCGAGGACGAAAAGATTTTAAGTGGAGGAGATTGTAACAACCCGGATTTTCAGATCCAATTTAAAATTTTTGTCTTAGCTATTTTGATGGATTTTGAATATTTAAAATGATTATTTTAAATAATAATGACTAAAAATTTGTTTAAGCCGAAGTTAGAAAGAATAAATTTATTTTAATTGTAAAACGAGCCTGAAATGGCGTGGTATTTTTAAAATTCGATTTCAAATTTCAAATGAATGTACAAGATTCAAAATAAATCGGATTTCAGTCAAACTAGAAATATATGAATATGTTTAATTATATCTTTTTAATGAATGTGAAAAATTCATATTTCATAATGGGAATAAAAAGTTATGTCCATTTTAAATTTCGGAATAGTCGCTATGGAATATATATATTATATAATATATATCCCTTAAAAATATCTATTTTGCAAACGACCTCCGTTTTCGACGGAACCAATTTTGTTAGATCCAGAATGTCAAATTATTGCTAGATTCCAATTTTCATAATTTTTGGAATTAATATGTGAGCGTGGGGAATTTAAACGGAATTGGAAATTTTAGTTTGAATTTTAATCGACTGAAAGATGACAGTTTTTCAGATGGTCTCCAAATTCGACGAAGTTTGTTTTGTTAGGACCGTAACGTCAAAACATAGCCATATTTATTTTTCTAGAATTTTGGAATTAGTATGTGGCCCCAGTAAATTAATATGTACGTATAAATTCAATATATATGGATTTATGCTTTAATTTAAAGAAAAACCAATCGAAACCGTCGAATTGGCTTGCGGAACATATCCCATTGTGTCCGGAATGGGGGTAATTAGTTGGGGGCGACATTCGTTGGGTTTGATTTGGAGTTTAGATGCAAAACAAAAACAAGAGAATTAAAATATTATTAAATATTTATAAAATAGCCCTTTTCCCCTAACCCCAGTCAACACAAACCAATCGTGGTCAACTCCCCCAAAAAAAAACCTGTCAATTCCCTAACCTCCCCCCCCCAAATCGATCTGACGCCTCCAAAGCACCCCTGCCGCCGCCATCACCCGTCCCCCCCACTCCCGCGGTCATCCCAACACCTCCTCCTCTGGTTCCTGCGCCGCCATCCCCCCCTCTTCTCCAAATTGAACCCATCTAACCCCAATCGCCGAAAAACCGCCGCCACCCCCTGCTGCTGCTACAGACCACAGCGCCGCACCCTCTCGCCTCTGCGCCGACCACCAGACCCCTACAAGCCTCCTCCATTCGAAAATCAGTGAGTTTTTATTTTTATTTAATGTAATTTGTTTTGGGAAAATATAAAAATTGGTTTTATTTTTATATAGAATAATGTTGTATAAAAATATAATTTTTATATAGAATAACTGTAAACAAATTTTTACATGTATAATAGCGAGATAAAAATTCGATTTTTATATGTATAATAGTGAGATAAAAATTCGATTTTTTTATGTATAATAGCGAGATAAAAATTCGATTTTTATATGTATACTAGCGAGATAAAAATTCGATTTTTATATGTACAATAGCGAGATAAAAAATTTATTTTTATTATATAGTTAGCATTATGAAAATCTGATTTTTATATATATAGCATTATATTAAAAATATGATTTTTATAATGTAAACATCATTTTAAAAATATAATTTTTATTATGGAAATATCGCTTTAAATATTTTATTTTTATATATATGATAGCGCTATAAAAATTTGATTTTTATATATATGATAGCGCTATGAAAATTTAATTTTTATATATATGGTAGCGATATAAAAATGTGATTTCTAAATATATGAAGCGTTATTAAAATGGTGATTTTTACGTGAATAGAATAAAAATAAAAATGTGATTGTTAATATAAAAATCATGTGAAATAGATTGAGATGGGACTGACTGGAAACAAATCCAAATCCAAACAGTTTAGAAGTGAAGAATGGAGGAGTGGAAACAAAAGGTGAGAACTTCTCACTCTAAATTTGTTTACAGTTAAATACATATACTAGGATGCAGATGGTGCTTAGTAGCACCCGACACCTTGGATTGAAACCATGGATGTTTGGTTGTTTGTCTTGATGGATTTATTTGTTTGGATTTGGTTTGGGATGTGAATGGAATTGATTGAATTTGGTTTGTGTATGGCACGAGCCATTTTTAGGCAAGGGATATGGCTAGACCTTATTCCGATTCTAGTATCGCGCTGTTATGCTGTCGAAATTTTCTAAAATAAAACGTGTTATTTAAAAATATCATTTTTAATGTGTATATGAGCTGTATTAAATATTCATGTGTTGAAATAAATAATTTATCATTAAAAATATAATTTTTAACGTATATATGAAAGGCAAAAATTCTCCTGAAATGAAAATAAATCATATACAAATCAGACGATTTGTTTATGTACACTCATTTAAATGACATGAATTGGGATGATATATTTTACACATCGCCCAACTGCACAAATAATATTCAGTATTTGTTGGTTAAAACCCCACACAGATATTGGGATGATATTTGACGTACACTGATCCTAATTGTTTGGTTGTATGTCAATAGATTGGTTGACAGACTGTTGCAAGCGTTAAATATTTATATTTAATGCTTACGCAGTTGTGTAAGGCACTCTGGGTGATGGTTGATTGTGTATCATGGTTGTTGTATACATGTGTTGTCTGGAATCTGTATAAATAACATTATATGATAATTGACTGCGTCTGATTCCAATTCAGAATAACGAATATTTTAAAACATTGAATATTTTAAAATGATATTCAATAAAGGATTAAATCTACTTTTAATGTCCGATTTTGGATGGACACGAAAATATTGAAATATATGAAGCCGTGTTGATTATATTAGAGATGCGCCATTTTGACACAAACGATATTTATATCGATTTATTCATTTTTATAATGAATTTCGAAAAGGAAAATATTTCTAAATTTGATTTTTGAAAATATTATCATTTATATATTATAATGATAAGGAATATTCAATTTGATTTAAAATTGAAATGAAAGTGGAAATTGTTTTTAATACGAATTTAAAACAAATTTATAAAATACGTTTTAAATGGAAATTAATGAAATATATATAATATATATTTAATGGCCTGAATAGAACGCGCCGCGCCGCGACTATTCGCGAATTTCGACCATTGACTTCGAATTGATATTACGGGAGATCCGACCGTCAAATTCTCCTAAAACCAGAACCGTTGGGTTTGTATCGAAAAGATCTTTCCAAAGAATTCAAGAAATCTAAAATCTAATTGTTGGATTTGGAATTATGTCCAAATCAGATTTGAAAAAGGTCGTTGTTAGTGCAGTTCGATGACCGATTATGGAAATCGACTGAAAAGGCCTTAATAAAATTATTAAAAATATTAATAATTTGTGTAAAATCATAATAAATGATTTGGAAAGAATTGAAATGAAAAATTCCATATTTTAAAAGATAAAAATATATTTCTATCGAATTGAACTAGTTATTAACTAGAATTATAATCCAATTATTTTTAAATAAATAAATTGGATTGAGAATGGGTTTTAATATACCTAGAATTTCAAATATATGAATTAGACTGGATTTGAATGGAAATCATCTTCGGAATATTTCGACGTTGGATTTCTTGATTATATAGATGTGTTACGGAGATTTGGAAGATATATTTATATCATTATTTCTAATACGATGTTTGTTGGTTTCAGAATTTGATATTGAATATAAGCTGATATAATTTCTATTCAAAGCCTTGTATTTAATATCAAATGGGATTTTGGGTTTGTCGTGAATGGTGTCTTAAATAACACTATTCTTAAACTCAGTTGAGAAAAAAAATCTTTAATTTAAGATTTAGTGAAGTTTTCTAATTAATTAATATTTAATTGGAATTGAATAAAAGAATTCGATTTTTGGGTTCATCGTGAACTGTGTTTTAAATAACACTTGTTCTTTAACCCAATTACAGTGAAATGTGATTTGGGATTTATAAATGTGACACCCCACGTCCGTTAATGTCTCTCACAAAAGGAATGCATTAAGTTTCGTGGAGCGTTATAAGTAAACAGAACAGAATATTACAAGACAGATACATAAAGTAGTACTTGAAAAGTTTATAACTTTGTTGCAGCAGAAACAGAAATAATTCTAGTTACACCTTCAAATACCAAAACCATGTACATAATATCAGTCTTATACAAAAACCATCGGAGTACATAATTTTTAAAACCATAATCCCACTTCAAAATTCCATATGTAAGGGAAACAAAGCTAAGCATTACTTTTAGCAATTCCAAGCACTTTAAGCCAAAAGAAATCTGAATCAAGCTTCTACGTTCCCACCCTGAGAACCTGGGGGAAGGGGGAGAAAAGAGGCGAAACAAAAAGGGTCAGACATAAAGTCTGGCGAGTCCAGAGACTTTCAGCATAAAAATAGATAATAGTATCATGACATGTAAATAAAACTTTCTTTTGCTTAGGTCTGGTTGCTCCAGTATAGTTGTAAATGGAGTAGTTGGCAAGAAGATCCAGTCCAAGAGAGGTCTTAGACAAGGAGATCCTCTTTCGCCCTTTTTATTTAATTTAGCGGTAGATGTTTTTTCTAGAATCATTAAGAGAGCCGGGAGTTTAGGTGTCATAGGCAGTGTTGGGAATGAGGAGTTTAATAATGAATTATCTATTCTTCAATTTGCAGATGACACATTATTATTTTCCTCTCATTTACCTAAACATGTCATTGCCCTGAAGTTTATTCTTTATTGTTTTGAGATGTTGTCTGGTCTTCGAATCAATTTTGACAAGAGTGCGGTAATGGTTCTCAATGATAGTGATAACGTTGAGTCTTTAGTTGCTAGTACTTTGAACTATTCTACCATGAGTTTCCCTTTTGATTATTTAGGTTTTAAAATTAGACCTTCGAAACATAAGAAGGATGATTGGTTAGTCATTATTGATAAGATCAATAATAGGTTATCGAGTTGGAATAACAGATTTCTTTCTAGAGCAGGTAGATTAGTTCTAGTTAATTCAGTTTTGTCGGCCATTCCCATGTATTGGATGGTTGTTCATCGTTTTCCTCTATGGGTTATCGAAAAAACTGATAGAATTAGACGAAATTTTCTTTGGAGTGGTGTTCCTATTTGTAGAGGTTATAAATGCTTAGTTAATTGGGAGGTATGTTGTAAGCCCAAGAGAGATGGGGGTTTAGGGATCATTAATCTTTATAATTTTAATTCAGCGCTTTTGGGAAAATGGTTATGGAGATTTAGGTGTCCTGATGTTTCGGCTACATGGAAAGCTATTGTTTCCAAATTTTATTACTCTGGGGGCGAGTTTATTGTAGGGTCGGGATTTAGTTAGTAAAATAGATTATCTCATTTTTGGAGGTCTGTATTGTATTGTTTTGACTTCTTCAGGATAGGTTGTAAGGTGATTGTTCGTTCTGGCAATTCTACTTTTTTTTGGCATGATGCTTGGATTTCTAGTGTACCATTTAAAACTGAATTTAGTGAGCTTTTTAATGTTTGCGGTTTTAAGAATGCATTAATTTCTGATGTCTATAGAAGGGATTTAGATCCCCTGTGGGAGTTTTCCTTTGTTAATATTTTGGAAGGAGATTTGATTAGGCAATTAGCCTTACTAAAAGCTAAGTTAGCCTTGTATCACTTGGATGAGAATGGTGATTCCTTTAGTTGGGGTTTAGATAAGAGTTTAGTATACTCGGTCAATTCTATGTATAATCTCATTAATTTTTCTGGTGTTTCTCTTCTCCCCTTTAAGTTTATTTGGAATTCTAATTCCCTTCCTAAAGCTAAGTTTCTTATGTGGCTAATTATTCATAAAAAGCTTAATACGATCGAGCTCTTAAAGAAAAAGAATATTTTGTTTAATGTTAAGTGTTGTTTTTGTAATCTTTTGGATGAAGATGTTGATCATTTATTTTTCTCATGCTATTTTACAAATTATATTTTAATTATAGTTTTTAGGATTTTTACTTTTGTTAGTATTAACTTTTTTAGTAGTTGTGTTGTATATTGGAATCACTATAGATTTGGCTATAACTCTAGACAGAGAGAAGTGATGGATTCTTTAGTTATTATCATAAGCTGGTTCATTTGGTTGGAAAGAAACCAGAGATTTTTTCACTCTATTACATTATCAGCTGAGAATTTAATTATTAAGATAGTTAATTATTGTCTAGATTGGATGTCCACGTTACGTTATAAGGATTCTCGACTAGGTCATTCTTTATATAAGGTAAGACTTAATTTGAGCTTATTTCTGAGAATTAATAGATTCTTTAGAGGTAATCAGTATCGTATTTGTGTTTAATCTCTGTTATATTGGTTTACCTGTTAGTCTCTATTTATTTATTTTCTCCTCTTTTATCACATATATATGGATACATCTATATATATTAATGTACACATATATATACATATATATTTATATATATGTAAATATATATATAATCATTCATATCCATACATATATGTGAAGGGTACTTATGTTTTTGTTTTTTTTAGTACTTTTCAGGTATTCAGGTTGATGCATAGTATTGTGGTGATCAGAAGATAGCTGTTTGGACTGAAGATTTGCATTTCATTTGTAGTTTTGTGGGCTTATTGTTAGAGAGTTTTGATGCTATATCTCATTATTTTTGCTTTTACATAGAGAGTATGGGTTATTGTATTGGAGTAGATTTACTTCAATATCGGGTGGTGGCCTTACCGGAATTCGATATTGGAGTAGATGGGCGGTGGTTTATCCGGAGCTCATCTATCTAAGATCATTTACATTCCTAGAGTCGTGTTAGGTTTTTACCTTGTATTCTTATGTTCTATAGTCAGACTCTGTATCCTTGTTTTTATTATATATAAATATATATATATATATATATATATATTTGTGTGTGTGTGTTCTCTCTTCTCTTCAGAAGATCACACATTTTTGTTTTCAAAAGACATGTAAATAAAACTGGATGAGAGATAACAATAACAGGAGTAACAGGTATACATAGGTTAAACAGAGGAAACAGAATGATATAGACCAAGCTATGCTTCTTACTTACATTTCACTTCTCTGCACTAATACTAGTATAACGAGATTAAGTGTTATCCTAATGTCTAAACTGAAACAGAAACAGAAACATAATGATCTCTACAGAAACAAAACGCTAGTACTGGGCCTTTACCACCCCAACAGAGACAGACGGTACAGAAGCAAAAATGGAATCAGAGACAGAAACAGAATAATCCCAACGGAAACAGAACGTTAGAATTAGGTGTACACTAGTGACGGGACTATACCACCCCAACAGACAGTACCACACAGAAACAGACAGGTGTTACCACCCCAACAGAAACAGACGGTACCCTAGCAGAAATAGACAAAACTAGATGTACCCTAAATTCTACCCCAACCGATCGGCTCCCTAATACATAAATACCCTGTGTCAGCCCCATAGAAAGGTGTATCACTCCCTAAAGTGGCAACCTATAGAAAGACACAGATCTATTTATAGATGTCAGGGCGTCTTAACTTCCCCAGAGCCGACCGGATCCATGCACGCACATGACCCGGTTCGAACGCACCATCAACACCCCTCACTATTATTAGAATGGACCATTTATAACTAATTCAGTAAGTGTGCCCTGACCCCTACCTAGTGTTAGGTCACTGTTTGATACCATTAAAGGTTGCTGATTGATGTGGGTCCCACACAACAGATGGCACAACTAAATACCCATCCGAACCTTGTGTTCCCAGACTAACAGATTTTAGATGTACGGATTTTAGATTAACACGTTTGCAGACTAACAGAGCAGATTTACATATTCACAGGTTTACAGATTAATATAGTTGATTTATGAATTAACATGTTTACGGACTAACAGGTTCACATATTAATGGATCAGATGTACGGATTATCAAATTTACAGATTAATTGATCAGACTGTACAGATTCAACATATACAATAAGTTAAGTTTATCAGGTCTATATACATATAACCCATCCCATCGGTTTATTAGGATTAACTTAACCCCTCCTACTTATTCAAGCAAGTTTACTTAAGCCCTACTCAATTTAACAGGTTCATGTAACCCCTACAGATTCAATTAGGTTAAGTATTCCAAGTTGAGAAATTATTATCATTTCTGGTTAATGCACCAGACCTCTCACATTAGATTTACAACCTATGGATGCTGGACATGCCGGGTGGTTCCAGGCAGACTTCTACCATAAATATAATCTAACCTCATGTATGAGTACTACTTCATATGTACGCACTAGGCCCCTTACATTAGATTCACCACTTGTGGTTGCTGGATATGCCGCGCGATTCCGGGCAGGCTTATACCACAAGTGCAATCTAACCTCGTGCATAGGCACGCTTCAGTTTTAGCATATTCATTCTTAAACAATTATTCATGTTTATCATAGGCTTTTCAATTACAGTATTTAGTTTCAATAGATTTCAGCAGATTAGTCAATTTAACAGATTAAACGTCTCCACAAGTTACAGTAGGTTGCTTAAAGTTCCATTATCATGTTTGCTCGATCTTCGGTTAAGCCTACAGATTTACATACCCAAATTACGGTCCTAATTCACAATATAACATTCGCCCAAGTTTTAGTCAATTTTATACAACATAGATTGTGCCCCCAAAACCCCAGCCATGATTCATAATACAAGTTATGCCAAATTATAACCTTTGATTACAGTGTATGCCAATTACCCAAAATCCCAATTTAGGCGTATTCATATTTAAAAGTTATTCCTATTTCATTATAGGATCCCAAGTCATATATCATTATGCATAAAAATTCCCTTCTTCCAAGTTATAAATCATCATATATAGTATTCCCCAAATTTAGGTCTTAAATTACAACATGTGTTATGCCCCCAAATCCCAAGTCATATGTCCAATACACTTTATGCCCCAAATTTATCTTTCCCAACGATTCCCAATTTCGTGTTCGCATATTTCGGCGTTAGGCCTAGGCTCGAAGGTAGCCTGGCTGTATAATAAAAAGGGAAGAAGAGGGAGAGAAGAGAATAACAAATCAAGCATGTAATGGAAGAAATAGGCATATAAGAGATGATGAACAGAAATAGGTATATAAGAACAGATCTGATGAACAGAAATAGGCATAGTCTCAGATTCAGAATTATTAACATGTCAGGATTACAATTAAATTTCATTTCTGAAAGTAACATGAACTCACCGTGGTTGGCTTTTAAAAGAAATAGGTGTTGCAGCTGTATATCTATTCTCTTTTCTTCCTAATCTAACTTGAAGAAGGACTTATTTTAATTTAGATTTGAGCAGCATGGAGACGCCATGAATTTGTGTGGAGGAAACAATAGGTCTAGGGTCCCTTATATAGCATAGGAGTCATGAACCAGGCGAAGAAAACAATATAAAATCGAAGAAACGCACCCACCCAGATCTAGGCTGGGGGTGGGTCGACATCCTTGTCGATACCCCCTAAGGGGGGTCGACACCCCTTAGGGGGATCGACACCCTTGAGCGGGAAATTTCACGCTCACCCGGTTTTGGCCGAATTTGATTTTTGAATCTATTTTGTTAATTAATTATTATTTAATTTAATTCTTCTTAATCCTTAAATCTTCCGAGCTTCATAACTTCTTCATACGGTGTCCGATTTACGCAAATTCGGACTCTATCCCAAGCAGAATTCCGAGACGAACACAATGGCGCAACCCATTTCTCTTAATTCTCCTTTTTAAAAATTAATTATCCTTTAATTTGTTATTTTAATATTCTTAGAAAATACGGGGTGTCATAATAAATCTTTTATTAAGATTTAAAGGAAAATTTTCCAAAGTAAAGTTATCCAATTTAATAAAATAAATTGGAATGGAATGGAATTCGATTTGATAATAATCGAAGTGAGCTTCTGTTGAGGAAGACTGTAAATATATATGAAATTTAAAAGGCTTTGTCGTTATTCCATTTATATTATTAGTCGGATACGGAAATTGATATCGATTATTTATTGAGTTGTTTTCCATGAGGATTCCACAATTAATGGAATGTGATTTTGGGTTTATCGTGAAATGTGTTTTAAACGACGTTAGTTTTTTAACCCAGTTAAAGACAGGATTACATGTCTAACATGGTATTTCGAAATGTATTATTGATCTATACTAAATATATATCTGTTTGGTGGCAGAGAATTTATTTTCTTACGTAACACCCTTCTCTAAGACGTACGAGCTTAAAGGTTATATATCGGTAGAAATCAATGGTACGGTGTAGATTGTCAATGCGGCATGTTTGATTTCCCAAAGTTAAATAATCATTAATATTGATTCTTAGGAAAATTAAAACCAAGTAGAGTTTTAATGAATCATTCATTAGATTGAAAAGTGAATGTGATAATCTGAATTATCAAATTTGGGGAATGATCGAGAATGGAGTACCACCAGTTTTGCTACAAGTGATAGTTAAAACTTTAATTAGATTTGAACGTGAAATGGTAATTAAATTTACTGGTAACACAGCGGTGTTAGATATGGAGTGTTACCAATTTTGCCCCATGGGATGAATAAGTTGGGATTGGGAAATATATAACAAATAATTACTTCGGTAAGGTTCGCTACTCCCGACTAGTTTCGATAAACCTTAATTTGGTTTGAATTGATATCCAAAGGAAGATTAAAGAATAAATTTAATGAATTTATCTTTGATAAAACTAATGGGAACCTTTCCCTAATGATGTGAATATTTGGATAAAAGAATATTCTAGATTGGAATGAGGCGTATGTTGTGTTTTTATAGCACTTGTTTATAAAATACGCGAGTTATTCGGAAAGTTAGGGTTTACACCCTTTGTGAATAACTGATTCGATGATAAGTTAAAGATGAAGACGGTGGTTAAAGACCGGAGGTCTTCACATCATTTGGATGATTACTGATGTCTTGATTGGGCTGTACACCCAAGACAAGGTAATAAGTGGTGATAGTCCTGACGTACTTGGAGATCGACCGGATATGCGAGGACCTCTCTCATGTGTTGGGCATATGGGACAAGGAATAAGGTGCCTTCGGTTTCATTCAGACCAGAACAAACTTGTAAATGGATGTGTGTCTGACATTGGATTTTATTCTGTGTTGATTGATCTCTATTAAATATATATATTTGTTTGGTGGCGGAGAATTTATTCTCTTGCTTAATACCCTTCTCTGAGACGTACAAGCTTAGAGGTTATATATCGATAGAAATCAGTCGCATGGCATGAATTGTCAATGTGGCATGCTAGTATGCAAATGATAAAGGCCTTCGTTGAAAGCAGAGTCTTATGGTTGATGATTAAAGCACGGCTTTAATATAGCATAGCTTTGTGTATAACGTTATTTCGTAAGCCTCACAACTCGATATGAGTCAAAAACGGGATCCTTCTAGCTATGGGTGGTGTCATTATATGGAACCCATACATTTTTATATTTTTATCTATGTGGATGATGGATAGCGAGGCGCCTCAGATATATCAGTCACCACGGAGCCGATAGATAGGTCTGGCAGGACCAGGAAACGTGTGTTCAGGAATAACCAATCCTCAAACGTAAGTTTGACACCGCACATCCATTAATGTCACTTTATAAAGGATGCATTAAGTTTTGTGAAGCGTTATTGTTAAATAAGAACATAATACCACAAGACAGACATGTAAAATAGCAGCGTAATTAAAAACTTTATTTAAATCAAAACATCATGGTCCCAAATACTGAGTTTACATCATAAGTTTGAAGTAACCAATTACATAAATAATCTGAGTTGCCAAAAATATCAGAGTATAAAAGCATAAAACCATATTTCCCATGTGAAGCTGTAATAGAGTTGACCAGAGGTCAAAGTGGTACATCTATATCCAAAATCCGAGCTAAGCTGAAAGAATCCAAATCAACTCTAAGCACTTCCACTCTAAGAACCTAGGGGGGAAACGGAAGAGAGATAAGAGGTAGCAAAAAGGATCAGACATAAAGCCTGGCGAGTCCAATTACTTTTAAATATAAATAAATAAAAGTATCATGACAGGTATATAAAACCGGAAGAACAAGATAACAGTAACAATAACAAGTGTGAACTGAGCAAGATAAAACGAACATGATATATAGCGCTTCTTAAATACATTCCTCTGCACCGCACCAATACTAGTATATATAAATTAGAATGGTCCTTACCAATATCCTTCCATTTCCTTTTCTTGATTATTAGGTTACTTGGGTTAGTAGAACTCAAGACTTATCCATGCATCGTACCCATTTACTTTCCCATGGATTCACCTAATGCAATATATGTAGCTATCTCTCAATATTGAGATACACCCCATGGTACCCTACTCGCATGGTCTCCACCGTAGTGAATGCAATCCCTCATCCTACGCTGGAGTGACATACGGATCTCTATATAAAATGATATGTTCCGCATATATCTACCAATACTATGCTACGCAAGCGTATGCAATGCCACCGTTGATCGAATCAGATTCTTTATCGTAATAATGCCCTCTAGTCTACGATACACCACCCAGAGCAGATATGCATGTATCTAGACTGTCCCACGTATGTATTGTAATTGTAGCTCGATGCCTCAATCGCACGTCCTCTAATGTGCACAGAGTTCCATGGCAAGGATAAACAAGAAACACGGAACTCAGCTGGGATCTTTTACATACCTGTACAGGCCCGCCTTTAAGAGCCTCTAAATACAGATATTCCTAGGGTCCTTTTTCCATGGTGGCTATGGCCCAACCTCGGACCCTCCCTCAACTAGTAAAGAATATAAGAGCTATGTGACTGCCCCTAATAACAACCAATCTAAACATCCATGTGACATCTACCATCAACCTCGTACCTCGATAGTGAAAGGTGAAATGGTATCTTCGATTTAGCTCTAGTCTTTTCACATCCCGCTTGCTGCCGATGACAGATATCCAATGGTCTACTATCCTTGTTGGTCGTGACCCTCCGCCTCCTCATGAGGCAACCGCCAAACTACACTAGTGTCACCTCGTCACAACATTCTAACTGCATATCTACATCTGCCGTAAAGGCCCACCCACCTAGTAGTTAAGCGTAGACCCAACCTCTGCGAGTACAGCCTAAGACATCTGTCACCGCACAGAGGACTACTAGGAGCACCTTACGTAGTTCAGGACGTCGTGTGCTTCCCCTTCTTTGGTGTCGTCATAACAATCAGATGAATGTGTGCTCCCCTCGTGTCTTATAACACCTCGATGATCTACCCCGTTGGGTTATTCACCCTCAAACGTACGGGCTGGTCCAAGCACCTTTCTTTAATATGTCGTTAGACTCTATGTCTAAACATTCTTTTACGCGCTTGCCTTACCTCAACAGGTTCCCATTTAACTTGGTTATTCTCGTTCATATTGAATTCTCATTCCAATTTACCAAGTTTCTCTTGCTTCTTAATTTCAATCATATAAATTAATCCATTTAAGTTTATTAATAAGCCCACAATATGTTATTCTCTAGATTGTGGCCCAAGGTTTGTAATCCACAATCTATTTTATATTCTTTCTTGGTTACATCATTACAATAACATGTTCTCCTTAATACGTTATTAAGTATATCTCAGTTCACATGTTTCCTAATTAACAAGTCACTTACCATTTATGATTAAATATAACTTATTTATTTTACAAGTTTTCCTCATTCTTTTTCATTTAATCATTAATTCAATTTACACCATCACTACAACTTATCGTTTTTACTTAGCAGATTATTATGCATAGCTAATTCTATCATTTCTACAAGTCATGTTTTCCCTACAAGGTATCTTCCAATTACATAACTTCATTATTTCTACTGGTTATGTATACCACTAGGTGTCTTAATTACATAACCTAATCGGGTTAAGTTTATGGGCCTATATGTAAATATTACCCACCCCCTCAGATTTACTTAACCCACCCACCAATCAACCAGTTTTACTTAACCCCATCTTTATTTTATTGATACAATCCCTATGGATTCAACTAGGTTAAGTATTCAAGATTTATTACCATATTTTCATTTATGGGTACCGTATGCTAGACCCCTTACATTAAACCTGTCATTTGTGGATGTTGGATATGCCGGGCGGGTGCGGGCAGACTTATTCCACAAATTGGGCTTAACCTTATGTCTGAGTATGTCTCATATTTGCGTACTTAGACCTCTCACATTAGGTCCAACATTAGTGATTGCCGGATATACCAGTCAGGTCCGGGCAGAATTCCACCACTAATGCAACCTAACCTCGTGTCATAAGTACAATTACAATTTCTAATTGTAATCCTAGGCATTCATTATTATCCAGTTTTACCTATTTCCTTATAGGTATTTATACCCTTTTTCCCCATATTTAATTATATGCCCAATTCACTATTCAAATTATAGAGTTTATGCCCATTTTCAATTCACCTTTTGATTATGCACCATATGTTTTTTCCTAAGTTATAAGTCAAGGCATATATATATATATATATACATATATATATATATATATATATATATATATATATATATGTTTGGCACAAAGCCAAATCTACATATTTTCCAATTTATGTACCTAGTTCATATTCACATATTTCAATACAAGTTGTGTACAAATTAATATTAACATATATTCCAATTTACGCCCAAATCGAATTTTACATAATTTATGTCAAATCATATTTTCCAATGTTCGCCTAAATTCATTTTCATGTTATAAACACGATATATATCTCCAAATCCATATTTGTATATTTCCACATTTTATGCCCAATCTTCTATTCATATTTTTCCAATATCAATTATGCCCCAAATTACGTCTTTTCCAATCATTCCCAATTTCGCACATTCGCATTTTTCAGCGTTAGGCGTAGGCTCGAAGGTAGCCGAGCTATATAAAAATAAAAGGGAAAAAAGGGAGAGAATAGAATCAGAATAGGTATAATAACGAATCAATAATATAATAGTAGAAATAGACATAAAAACTGAATGGACATATTATGACAAGGTTAGACTTGGTGACGATATAAACATATAAGAACAGATTAGAGGAATAAGTCATAATAGAACTGATTAGGCACCGATTCAGGATCCAATTTTGTTATATACATATCACGATTACTATGTAAATATTCAGATCTAAAAATAACATGATCTCACAGTGAATAGATCTAAGGAAATGGATCCAAATTACTGCAAAGAACACGCTGAATTTGTTGTTGTAGCAATCGCTAAATTTGTATAATGCTTGCTAAATTAGATTTAGAGTAGATTAGGCCATTCAATCTTTGTTGCAGCAGATCTCCGCTGTCGTCACTATTTTTAGATGAATAAGACCTAGGTCTAGGGTCCTTTATGTAGCCTAGGGTTCATTGAATCTAGCTCAGAAAAGCATCAGGATACAAAACGAAGTATTTCGCTTAGATCCATCAGGGGTGGGTCGACCCTCCTTTGAGTGGGTCGACCTATGGGTCGACTCCCCCTTTGAGTGTGTAGACCAACCTAAGCGGGAAATCTTCCGCCTTACCAGATTTCGAAATTTGAACCGAATTTTCAATTTTTGGACCCATTTTTGAATTTTTGAACCTATTATATATATATATATATATATATATATTCTTCCTATGCGTATACAAACTTCAAACCTTAATAACTTCTTCATAGGGTGTCTGATTTACGCAAACCAGGTGTCTATTTTGACTAGAATTTCGAGACGGATGCAATAGCGCAGTCTGTTTTACTTAATTCTGAATATTAAATTAAGTTTTCCTTAATTCATTGTTAGTAGTGTATTTCACACTAATTATACTTTAATTCATCATTTTTAGTGTCGTTAAAATTCTGGTGAGTTGCATTCTCCCCTACTCAATGGATTTCGTCCCCGAAATCTCTAAGTTAAGAAGAATGTATATCGTAACATCCAACAATCATACATCCATCTTGCAATCACGGACATCCATTGTCCTTAAGGAATTTCTAATGCTTTTATGAACATACACAATAGTGTGTGTATATGTCCGTAAACTTATGCGAAAGATCAGGAGGTCTACTGATTCAGTTGACCTCCTTAATGCAATGTATGTTTGTGCTATGCAACCAAAATGTATGAAAACCATCCTAACCCATGTAAGTTCTATATGTGCACATAATCATCTTTCCAAATGCAACATTAATGTAATGATAATCCATAAAAAATTAAAATGTACACACATCAATATGCAATATGTAAGTGATTAAGCTGATCTAGTGCTTACTGTGTGTGTATATGCATCCACGAGTAATCACTAGCAACCACTTGCATCCATCAAACATAACATGTTTCAAACACATGTTTACATTCATTAGTTTTCTACCTAAAGATTCGATCGATAGGAGATATTCAAAGATAGATACAAGTATTAATTCGAAACTTGGAAAATGAAGAAGTTAAGAACATATTCTCGAAAAGGAAAGGATATGAAGCGCGAATCTTGTCTTCAGCCTCCTAAGTAGCGTTCTTGCGGCCCTTTCCCCATTGCACTCTTACTAGCTTCGCTTTGTTGCACAATTTCTTAACCTCTGATCCAAGTATGCAAGTCGAAACTCGTCTAATCATTGCTTACTTCTCTACTTTCGCTTCTTCTCGCAAGTTTGGCTTCACTAGCTTGAACTATATACTTTTTTTGGCCTCTTGAATGAATAGTAGTCTTAGAATGACAGGCTTGCTCAAGGAATCCCTTCAATAGGTTTCCCATTCTGATATAATTCACCTATCAAAACTCTTCTCAAGTAGCTCCCCTACTTGCTTACAAAGTTCCCTCGTTTTCTTTTAGGAGTTATTATTGCACCGGCAATGCAACTCGCTTTGCATTGTCCACCAAGTATATGCGGAAACCAATCTCGTGCCTCGGAGTAAACCCCGAACCTCATCAAAAACATCAGAATACTCACAACTATTGGTACAGATCGCAAATCATCGATAGATATATTAAGAGGTTCTAGGAGACTGAGCATGACAGACCCTTTTGGGGTCATAAGAAATCACGAGTCTTTCTATGGCAAGTCAGAAGTCTAACGACTCTCCTCTCACAATCTAGAATGGATCCATATATGTAGTAAACCAGTCCATCCCTAGAATCAAATCGTGTCTTACGAAATCAAGAACATATGCATCGTAACCAAACTCGACGCCTAACACAGAGATTCTCAAACCCCGACAAATCCTCGATAAATGAGTCATACCTCTAATGGGTTTGAGACACTAATTGGATCCAAAACCATACTAGTATCTAGGTGCAGAGACTCAACTAAAAGATCAGATACAAAAGAATGTGAAGCGCCAGAAAAAGAATCCTTACAAGATGATCAGAAATAGAAATCAATCCTTCGATGGAAACTTTCCTACCCCTATCCTGCCCGCCAGCTATGAGAACATTAGCTATCCCCCTAGAAGTTCCTTCCCTCTGGCCTTGTCTTTGTCTCTTCGGGAACTCCTTAATGAGGTGTCCTGCCTTACCAAAGTGGTAACAAACGCCTTTTCTCTTTCTGCAATCCTTTTCCAGATGACCCACCATTCCAAAGTTATAGTATGTCCTCTTTTCTTCTTTTACCTATATTCCATTCTTAAGCCACCATTTTCTTTCATCTTTGGGCTGTGCTCCTTAGCCCTAATTCCTTTATTCTCCTTTTTACCATCATTATGCAACATGCTAACAAGTCTCTTGAAAGCGGCCTCCATCGCATGGAAATCCTTTCGAGGCTTGAGAGAAAATAAGACTCAGGTGAAACACTGCGGCTAAAGAAGGAGGTTGGGCACTTCATTGCCCTTTGACATGTACCGTAGTTTTAATATGCCTACGGAACCATGCCAAAATAGGGATACCCTTTCGTGAGGAAACGGTTCCCTGATCAAAAAGGAAAAGAAATCAAGTGGAGAATCGAGAAGATATTTATGGCTTTGGGAAATATGCCTTACAAAAACAGACTTTTTATTTTAAAATACTTTGTTTTTGAGATCTTTTTCAAAACAATTTTCAAAATATTTATCCGATCTTATAACCATATGCTATGATACCAAAATGTGACACCCCACGTCCGTTAATGTCACTATATAAAGAATGCATTAACTTTCGTGAAGTGCTATTGGTAAATAAAAACATAATATCATAAGACAGACATGTAAAATAGCAGCGGAATTAAAAACTTTATTTAAATCAAAACATCATGGTCACAAATACTGAGTTTACATCATAAATTTGAAGTAACCAATTACATAAATAATCTGTCTTGCCAAAAATATCAGAGTACAAAAGCATAAAACCATATTTCCGATGTGAAGCCATAAGAGAGTTGACCAGAGGTCAAAGCTGTAAATCTATATCCAAAATCCAAGCTAAGCTGAAAGAATCCAAATAAACTCTAAGAACTTCCACCCTGAGAACCTAGGGGGAGGGGGAACGGAAGAGAGAGAAGAGGAAAAAAAAGGATCAGACATAAAATCTGGTGAGTCCAATTACTTTTAAATATAAATAAATAAAAGTATCATGGAAGGTATATAAAACTAGAAGAACAAGATAACAGTAACAATAACAAGTGTGAACTGAGCAAGATAAGATGAACATGATATATAACGCTTCTTAAATACATTTCTCTGCACCTCACCGATACTAGTATATTAGAAATAGAATGGTCCCAACCAGTATCGTTCCATTTCATTTTCTTGATTGTTAGGTTGCTTGAGTTAGTAGAACTCAAGACTTATCCATGCATCGTACCCATTTACTTTCCCATGGATTCACCTAATACAATATATGTAGCTATCTCTCAATATTGAGACACACCCCATGATACCCCACTCGCACGGTCTCCACCGTAATGAATGCAATCCCTCATCCTACGCTGGAGTAACGTACGATCTCTATATAAAATGTTACGTTCCGCATATATCTACCAATACTATGCTATGTAAGTGTATGGAGTACCACCATCGATCGAATCAGAGTCTTTATCGGAATAATGCCCTCTAGTCTATGATGCACCATCTAGAGAAGATATGCATGTATCTAGACTGTCCTACGTATGTACTGTAATTGTAGCTTGATACCTCAATCCACGTCCTCTAATGTGCACCGAGTTCCATGGCAGGGCTAAACAATAAACACGGAACTCGGCCAGTGTAACACCCCGTATTTTCTGTGGTCGTATAAGTAACAAATCAGAGAATGATTAAATTATAAAATAAGAATCAAGGGAAACGGGTTCCGCCTTTGTGTTCGTCTCGAAATTCTTCTAGGAAACGAGTCCGAGTTTTCGAGAAACGCAGTCCGTATGAGGGAGATATGGCCCTCCGAAGTTTCAGAGAATTGCGGAATCGTAACCAGCTCGAAAATTCGAATTCAAAATCCCAGAACAGGCTGGGCGGGAAAATTCCCGCCCATGGACCAGGTCGACCTGGGGGTCGACCATAGTGTCGACCTCCCAAGGGCCAGGTCGACCATAGTGTCGACCTGGGGGTCGACCTGGCCAGACCAGGTCGACCATAGTGTCGACCTGGGGGTCGACCTGCTCCCGAAACCCAGTTTTTGAGCCTGGTTCATTCTGATGTATCTGGTCACGTTTTCTGTCTAGATTCGTCCACCTAATCCTATATAAACAGCCCCCTAGCCTCATTTTCTCCACACAATTCCATTCTATCTATACTCTGTCTCTGTTCTAAATAAAAATAAAAATGGCGTCGCTACTCTACTGGGATCAAAACTTGGAGTGATGCATCTTCTTCAAACTTGAATAGAATTAAAAGCTAAATCAAATCTCAAATCAATGTTTAGAGCTACAACAACAATTAAAGAGGAGTAATTCAGCCTTTTTGCATCAACACCAGTTTATTTCCTTTCTTAAACCACGAAAGGCAAGTACAGTTATTTTCTGATATAAATGTTAATTATGATTGTGACATGGATTGTAAATCTGAATCTGAGGTTATGTCTGTTATGTTCTGTTTAGATCTATCTTATTCTGTTTCTCTTTCTTCTTTCTGTTCTATAGCCAGGCTACTACGAGCCTGTGTCGAATCTCATAAGAGATTAACGCACGAACGCTAAATTTTGGGACAAATATTGAATAATGCATAATTGGACATGAGACTATTGCCTATGACTATGATTCATGCCTGTGAGACTATTGCCTATGACTATGATTCATGCCTATGAGACTATTGCCTATGACTATGATTCATGCCTATGAGACTATTGCCTATGACTATGATTCATGCCTATGAGACTATTGCCTATGACTATGATTCACGCCTATGAGACTATTGCCTATGACATTGAATAAGAAACTATTGTGATTAGTCGCCCATGACTATTGTTGTTAGTTGCCTATAACTATTGTAGTTAGTTTCTTATGCCTATTCCCTTAATGATGTTGGATCTCATATTTAGTATGTAACCTTGCTAGTTTATTCCCATTCACTGTTAGGTACATCGAGCCTAGTAGGGCCATTATCATTGTATTTGGTTCATTATTGCATGCCTATTCTTTCTTGTGCTTATCCCCAATTCCTTTTGCTAGGGCCATTTCATGAGTATTTAGAGAACTTGTGGAAACATGTTATACAGGGATTGGGCATAGCTTAATTAAGTTAATTTGGCATAACAAATATGTTGGCATAATCTGAATTGGCTATAATGGAGAATGATCTACATGTGTATTAGTCTTGGATAAAAATGGTAAACTAGAATATTAAATCTAGTTTTGACATGAAGTGTAAATGGGAATATTAAGGCTAAGATTTGGGGCATATATTGTATTATGAATTATGACCTTGATTTGGGCATGTAAGTTTAGGCTAAATTTATGATTAGGCAAGATATGTAAATAGTGTTTTAGATATATATAATCTGCTAAATCCGTTAAATTGCCTAATCCGTTATCTGCTAAATCTGTTGAATTGCCTAAACTGTTGAATCTGTTATCTACTAAATCTGTTGAATCGCTTAAACTGCTAGATCTGCTACCTGTTGAATTGTCTGATCTGTTGAAAACTAGATAATGGTAATCTGGGTATGGAAATCCGTAGGCTCGACCTAAGATTTAGTAAAACATGGAAATTTGATTAATCTGTTGTATCCTATGAAGAATCTTAATCTGTTAAATAAACAGAATTAGTCTGATATCTGAAAAATCTGTATTGGAATGAATTGGCTATGACACGAGGTTAGGCTCTGTTTGTGGTAGAAGTACGCCCGGAACCAACCGGCTTAACCAGCGACCGCAAACTGTCAGTCTAATGTGAGAGGTCGTAGGCATAACTAAAATATGCTTAGACACGAGGTTAGGTCTGGCTTGTGACAGAAGTCTGCCCGGAACCGCCCGACATATCCAGCGGCAACAAGCTACCGACCTAATGTGAGAGGTCTGTGCATTAATATTTAATTAATGCAAATCTGGGATAAGTATGATGTCTAAAACATTTTGGGTAAATAGGGTTAAACCAACCAGACTGATGAATTTAATAAAACCTGTTTCGTGAATCTGTAGGCCCAATACAAAGTTAGACAATCTGTAAGTCTGTTAAGAAATGTACATCTGATCCGTTAGTCTGAAAATCCGTTAACTTGATCTATGAACTAGTTGACTTGAACTCTGTATGTCTGAACTTGTAAACAAGTTAATATGAAATCTGTTAGTCTAGGGACACAAGGTTAGGAGGGAAATTACTTGTGTCATCTGTTGTTTGGGACCCATATTAGTCAGTAACCCTTTCTGGTGTCAAAACTTTGACCCAACAGTAGGTAGGGTCCGGGCATGCTTACTGAACTAATTATAAGCGGTTCATTCTGATAATGGCGAAGGGTGTTGATGGTGCGTTCCAACTGGGTCATGTGCGTGCATGGATCCCAGTCTGCCTCTGTGGATGTAAGACGCCGTGACATCTGTAAATAGGTTTGTGCCAATTGGTTGTCACTTTAGGGAGTGATACACCCTACTGTAGGGCCGCCACAGGGTATTTATGTATTAGGGAGCGGATCGCTTGGGGGTAGGGTTTTAGGGTACACTTTGTTCTGTCTGTTTCTGTTGGTACCGTCTGTTTCGGTTGGGTGTTAACACCTATCTGTTTCGACATGGCACCGTCTGTTCGGGTGGTAAAGGCCCATTTACTAGAGTACACCTAATTCTACATTCTGTTTACGTAGGGATTAATCTGTTTCTGTTTCTGTCTGTTTCTGTTCGGGTGGTAAAGGCCCATTATTAACATTTTGTTTCTGTCTGTTTCTATTCGGGTGGTAAAGGCCCATTATTCGCATTCAGTTTCTGTCTGTTTCTGTTCGGGTGGTAAAAGCCCATTATTAGCATTCTGTTTCTGTCTGTTTCTGTTGGGGTGGTAAAAGCCCATTACTAGTATTCTCTTCTGTGGAAATTATTTTGTTCCTGTTTCTGTTCAGTTTAGACATTGGGGTGACACCTAAACCTGTTGTACTAGTTTTAGTGCAGAGAGGTGAAAAGTAGTAGCTTACATCATTCTGTTCTTTTTTCTGTTTAACCTAAGTATATCTTCTACTCCTGTTACTGTTATCTCGCATCCAGTTTCATTTTCAGGTCATAATTATTATTATCTGTTCACATGCTGAAATTCACTAGACTTGCCAGACTTTATGTCTGACCTTGCTTGTTTTCGCCCCTTTTTCTTCCATTTCCCCCCCCCCCCTCCAGGTTTTCCAAGGAGGGAATGCTTTAGCTTGACCCGGATTTCTTCTGCTTGAAGTGCGTAAAGTATGGCTTAACTTCTTATGGCATCTTCTGTGGGGATTATGATTTTAAAGTTTTGAACTCTTATGACTTTCTGAACAAGACTGATATTTATGTACTTGAGTTTTTGGTAAAGATGTAACCATACTGATTTCTGTTTTCCGCTGTAATAAAGTTATAATTTTTCAAGTATTGTTTATCTGTCTTGAAATTTTCTGTTCTGTTTACTAAAATGCTCCACCAAAGTTAAGGCATTCCCTTTGTGAGTGTCCTTAACGGAGGTGGGGTGTTACACTTGGTATCAGAGCTGAAGGTTACCAAACTTGATAAAAAGCTTTTGAAAAACTATTTTCAAAAAGGTTTTAAAAGGAAGTATTTTCGAAAGTAAAGCCTATTTTTGAAAAAAAACATAATCCCCAAAAGCCATATATCTATCTTTTGATCCTCCGTTTGAATCTTTGTTTCCTTCTTTCTCCGGGGCTCCCGGCTTTCTGGGAGGTAACCTCATCGCGGCATGGTTCTGTAGGCTTGATAAGACTACGACACAGGTCAAAGGGCAAATAAACGCCCGACTTCCATCTGTAGCCGCAGTAGTCTCGCCTACGGCTAATTTTCTTTCGAGCTTTGTAGATTTTTCCCTGTGATGGGGGAAGCTTTCGAGAGACTTGTCAAATAGTAAAGATGAGAATGAGGGAGATTGGCTAAGGAGCACAACCCAGGGATGAGAAACTCATGGATATGGACTTGGTTCACAAAGGAGGCAAAAAGGAAACACAAAAGAAGGAAGAAAAGTTTGAAGATAAAGGAGGAGAAAAGTGCTTTACTTATGGAAGCTTGACTCATCTGGACAAGGATTGCCGAAAGAGGAAGGACACTCACTTCAATTGTGGTGAGATGAGACACTTCACTAGGGACTGCCCGAAGAAACGGGGGCAAGGACAGAGGACATGACCTACTTCGGGAAGGCAGGCGAATGCTCTCATAGTTGGTGGATAGGATAGAAGTAGGAAAATTTCCGTAGAGAGTTTAGTTTCCTTATTTGATTATTGAGTTAGAACTCTTTCCGATTATGGCACTCTAATTTCGTAGTCGAGTCTCTGCACTTTAATACTATTCTTGTTTCTGATCTGGTTATAGTCTCAAACCCCATAGGGGTTATGACTCATCTGCTTGTGATAGATTGGGGTTTGAGACATATCTGTGTTAGGCGTCAAGTAGGACGCATACATTTTGGGTTTTATCATGCTTAGTTTCCTAAGAATCATTTGGTAATCTGATCTGTACTAGTAGTCTGTAAGCATCTGGATATTTCTGAAAAGGTTAAGATTTCCAGTTTTGACATTGTCTAAAGAGGGTAATCCTCTGGGTATCAATCTGATGTTTATTTCGGTCTTCGGGGCCGATACTTAGGGGTTATTTTCTCAACCAATGTCTAATGGAAACCAAGTTTTTGTTTTATCTGTACTCGCTTCCATCATTCGACTATATCCTATCGATCGAATCTTCGAACTTTAGGTAGAAACCAATGGGTGTAAACATGTGTTTGAGACATGTTATGTTTGATGGTTGCAAGTGGTTGCTAGTGGTTACTCGTGGATGCATATACACACACTAGGCACTAGATCGACTCGAAAACACTCTCATACTGCATATGGATGTGTGAGCATTTTCAATTTATGTGGATGCAAAATGGTTGACTCATCACATGGATGTTGCATTTGGATGAATGATTGCGTACACATTTAGAAATGATATGTATCAAATAGGAAAATTGCATACAAGTTGTACTCATGGCACTGACATAATTCGCATTAAGGTGGTCAACTGAATCAGTGGACCGCCTGATCTTTGCATTAGATAAGGAACATATACACACACTTTTGCATATGTTCATACAACATTAGAAGTTTTCTAAGGACAATGGATGCTTTTGGATGATGGTTGAGTAGATGGATGACTGGATGGTAGGACACATTCTTCTCAACTTGAATATTTCGGGGACGAAATCCTTTAAGGAGGGGAGAATGTAACACCCCGTATTTTCTGTGGTCGTATAAGTAACAAATCAGAGAATAATTAAATTATAAAATAAGAATCAAGGGAAACGAGTTGCACCATTGCGTTCATCTTGAAATTTTGCTTGGAAACGAGTCCGAGTTTTTGAGAAACGGAGTCCGTATGAGGGAGATATGGCCCTTCGAAGTTTCAGAGAATTTAGGAATCGAAAACAGCTCGAAAATTCGAATTCAAATTCGAATTCAAAATCCCGGAACAGGCTGAGCCAGAAAATTCCCGCCCATGGACCAAGTCGACCTGGGGGTCGACCTCCCAGGGGCCAGGTTGACCATAGTGTCGACCTGGCCAGACCAGGTCGACCATAGTGTCGACCTGGGGGTCGACCTGCTCCCGAAACCCAGTTTTTGAACCTGGTTCATTCTTATGTATCTGGTCACGTTTTCTGTCTAGATTCGTCTGCCTAATCCTATATAAACAGCCCCCTAGCCTCATTTTCTCTACACAATTCCATTATGTCAATACTCTTTCTCTATTCTAAATAAAAATAAAAATGGCGTCGCTACTGTGCTGGGATCAAAACTTGGACTGATGCATCTTCTTCCAACCTGAATAGAATTAAAAGCTAAATCAAATCTCAAATCAAAGTTTAGAGCTACAACAACAATTAAAGAGGAGTAATTCAGCCTTTCTGCATCAACACCAGTTTATTTCCTTTCTTAAACCACGAAAGGCAAGTACAGTTATTTTCCGATATAAACATTAATTATGATTGTGATATGGATTGTAAATCTGAATCTGAAGTTATGTCTGTTCTATTCTGTTTAGATCTATCTTATTCTGTATCTCTTTCTTCTTTCTGTTCTATAGCCAGACTACTACAAGCCTACGCCGAATTTCATAAGAGATTAATGCACGAACGCTAAATTTTGGGACAAATAATGAATAACGCATAATTGGACATGAGACTATTGCCTATGACTATAATTCATGCCTATGAGACTATTGCCTATGACTATGATTCATGCCTATGAGACTATTGCCTATGACTATGATTCATGCCTATGAGACTATTGCCTATGACTATGATTCACGCCTATGAGACTATTGCCTATGACATTGAATAAGAAACTATTGTGATTAGTCGCCCATGACTATTGTTGTTAGTTGCCTATAACTATTGTAGTTAGTTTCTTATGCCTATTCCCTTAATGATGTTGGATCTCATATTTAGTATGCAACCTTGCTAGTTTATTCCCATTCACTGTTAGGTACATCGAGCCTAGTAGGGCCATTATCATTGTATTTGGTTCATTATTGCATGCCTATTATTTCTTGTGCTTATCCCCTATTCCTTTTGCTAGGGCCATTTCATGAGTATTTAGAGAACTTGTGGAAACATGTTATACGGGGATTAGGCATAGCTTAATTAAGTTAATTTGGCATAACAAATATGTTGGCATAATCTGAATTGGCTATAATGGAGAATGGTCTACATGTGTATTAGTCTTGGACAAAAATGGTAAACTAGAATATTAAATCTAGTTTTGACATGAACTGTAAATGGGAATATTAAGGCTAAGATTTGGGGCATATATTGTATTATGAATTATGACCTTGATTTGGGAATGTAAGTTTAGGCTAAATTTATGATTAGGCAAGATATGTAAATAGAGTTTTAGATATATATAATCTGCTAAATCTGTTATCTACTAAATCCGTTAAATTGCCTAATCCATTATCTGCTAAATCTGTTGAATTGCCTAAACTGTTGAATCTGTTATCTGCTAAATCTGTTGAATCACTTAAACTGCAAGATCTGCTACCTGTTGAATTGTCTGATCTGTTGAAAACTAGATAATGGTAATCTGGGTATGGAAATCCGTAGGCTCGACCTAAGATTTAGTAAAAACATGGAAATTTGATTAATCTGTTGTATCCTATGAAGAAGCTTAGTCTGTTAAATAAACAGAATTAGTCTGATATCTGAAAAATCTGTATTTGAATGAATTGGCTATGACACGAGGTTAGGCTCCGTTTGCGGTAGAAGTCTGCCCGGAACCAACCGGCTTAACCAGCGACCGAAAACTGTCAGTCTAATGTGAGAGGTCGTAGACATAACTAAAATATGCTTAGACACGAGGTTAGGTCTGGCTTGTGGCAGAAGTCTGCCCGGAACCGCCCGGCATATCCAGCGGCCACAAGCTACCGACCTAATGTGAGAGGTTTGTGCATTAATATTTAATTAATGCAAATCTGGGATAAGTATGATGTCTAAAACGTTTTGGGTAAATAGGGTTAAACCAACCGGACTGATGAATTTAATAAAGCCTGTTTCGTGAATCTGTAGGCCCAATACAAAGTTAGACAATATGTAAGTCTGTTAAGAAATGTACATCTGATCCGTTAGTCTGAAAATTCGTTAACTTGATTTGTGAACTAGTTGACTTGAACTCTGTATGTCTGAACTTGTAAACAAGTTAATCTGAAATCTGTTAGTCTGGGGACACAAGGTTAGGAGGGAAATTACTTATGTCATCTGTTGTTTGGGACCCATATTAGTCAGTAACCCTTTCTGGTATCAAAACTTTGACCCAACAGTAGGTAGGGTCCGGGCACGCTTACTGAACTAATTATAAGCGGTTCATTCGGATAATGGCGAATGGTGTTGATGGTGCGTTCCAACTGGGTCATGTGCGTGCATGGATCCCTGTCTGGCTCTGAGGATGTAAGACGCCGTGACATCTGTAAATAGGTCTGTGCCAATTGGTTGTCACTTTAGGGAGTGATACACCCTACTGTGGGGCCGACACAGGGTATTTATGTATTAGGGAGCCGATCGCTAAGGGTAGGATTTTAGGGTACACTTAGTACCGTCTGTTTCTGTTGGTACCGTCTGTTTCGGTTGGGTGGTAACACCTGTCTGTTTCTGCGTGGTACCGTCTGTTCGGGTGGTAAAGGCTCATTTACTAGTGTACACCTAATTCTACATTCTGTTTCCGTAGGGATTAATCTGTTTCAGTTTCTGTCTATTTCTATTCGGGTGGTAAAGGCCCATTATTAGCATTCTGTTTCTGTCTGTTTCTGTTCGGGTGGTAAAGGCCCATTATTAACATTCTGTTTCTGTCAGTTTCTGTTCGGGTGGTAAAAGCCCATTATTAGCATTCTGTTTCTGTCTGTTTCTGTTGGGGTGGTAAAAGCCCATTACTAGCATTCTCTTCTGTGGAAATTATTATGTTCCTGTTTCTGTTCAGTTTAGACATTAGGGTGACACCTAAACCTGTTATACTAGTATTAGTGCAGAGAGGTGAAAAGTAGTAGCTTACATCATTCTGTTCTTTTTTCTGTTTAACCTAAGTATATCTGTTACTCCTGTTACTGTTATCTCGCATCAGTTTTATTTTCAGGTCATAATTATTATATCTGTTCGTATGCTGAAAGTCACTGGACTTGCCAGACTTTATGTCTGACCTTGCTTGTTTTCGCCCCTTTTTCTTGCATCCCCCCCCCCCACAAGTTTTCCAAGGAGGGAATAGTTTAGCTTGATCCGGATTTCTTCTGCTTGAAGTGCGTAAAGTATGGCTTAACTTCTTATGGCATCTTCTGTGGGGATTATGATTTTAAAGTTTTGTACTCTGATGACTTTCTGAACAAGGCTGATTTTTATGTACTTGAGTTTTTGGTAAAGATGTAACCATACTGATTTCTGTTTTCCGCCGTAATAAAGTTATAAATTTTCAAGTATTGTTTATCTGTCTTGAAATTTTCTGTTCTGTTTACTAAAATGCTCCACCAAAGTTAAGGCATTCCCTTTGTGAGTGTCCTTAAACGGAGATGGGGTGTTACAGCCAGGAACTTTTCCATACCTGCACAAGCCCGCCTTTAAGAGCCTCTAAATACAAATATTCCTAGGGTATGTTTTCCATGGTGGCTATGGCCACACCTCGACCCTTCCCGCAACATGTAAATATTACAAGAGCCAAGCGACTGTTCCTAATAACAACCAGTCTATACATCCATGTGGCATCTACCCTTAACCCCGTACCTCGATACTGAAAGGTGAAATGGTATCTTGGGTTTAGCTCTAGTATTTTCGCATCCCGCTGGCTGCCGATGATTGATATCCGACGGTCTACTATCTTTGTTGGTCATGACCCTCCGCTTCCTCGTGAGGCAACCGCCGAACTACCCTAGTGTCACCTCGTCACAGCATTCTGACTGTATAGCTACATCTGTAGTTAAGGTCCAACCACCTAGTAGTTACGAGCAAACCCTACCTTTGCGAGTATAGCCTAAGACATCTGTCACCGCACAGAGGAATACTAGGAGCAGCTTATGTACTTCAGGAAGCTGCGTGCTTCCCCTTCAAGTTCTTCGGAGGCGTCATAACAATTAGATGAATGTGCGCTCCCCTCGTGTCTTATAACACCTCAATGGTCTACGCAGTTGGGTTATTCACCCTCAAACGTACGGACTGGTCCAAGCGCCTTTCTTTAATATGTCCTTAGACCCTATGTCTAAACATTCTTGTACGCGCTTGCCTTACCTCACTAGGTTCCCATTTAACTTGGTTATTCCCGTTCATATTGAATTCTTATTCCAATTTACCAAGTTTCTCTTACTTATTAATTTCAATCATATAACTTAATCCATTTAAGTTTACTAATAAGCCCACAACATGTTATTCTCTAGATTGTGGCCCAAGGTCTGTAATCCACAATCTATTTTATATTCTTGGTTGGTTACATCATTACAATAACATGTTATCCTTAATACGTTATTAAGTATATCTCAATTCACATGTCACTTACCATTTATGATTAAATATAACTTATTTATTTTACAAGTTTTCCTCATTCTTTCTCATTTAATCATAAATTCAATTTACACTGTCACTACAGCTTATTGTTGTTTACTTAGTAGATTATTACACATATCTAATTCTATCATTTCTACAAGTTATGCTTACCCTACATGGTATCTTTCAATTATATAACATTATTATTTCTACCAGTTATGTATACCACTAGGTGTCTGTGACGGCCCGCCCCGCACCAACCGACATTTACTCCAAAAGTGCGCTGTACACATGTCCAGTTAGCACGGAACGGGTCGTCAGAAGGAAAGGGAAGAAGGAAATGAACATACAAAGAACCTGTAGAATGTCTCACAGCGCATAGAACAAAATATAATAATAACATACTTGACATAAAACAGGAGAGACAGTGCATAAGCTGAAAATCAGAACTAAACATCGTAGCAACAGAAATCCAAAATACAGCTTATTACAACTTTCAAACTGTCTCAAAGCAAAAGTAAGATAAAGGAGGTACACTACTGATGCCCAAGTAGCGACCACCAACGACACAGGGAGAATGTGTATATATATATCATACGTGGAAGCCTCCTGCCCGCCTCCGAATCAGCTACTCGCGCATCACCAGCTAACCTGTCTCTAGTCTGCTCGTGTGAGCACCCAGAGTAATAAGAGGAGACATAAAACTCTGGGTCAGACATAAAGCCTGGTATGAGCGATGTAACGACCCGCATTCTACGCATCATAGGATCGTAGAATATTTATTTCTGTCACATACGAAGTCGTATGGTCATGTAACTTTGGGAGACGACTATTGGGGTCATTTCCCATGTTCATGATTTTTCCCGATTTTTAAATGACTATTTTACCCCTAGTTGGCACTGTTTTGGCCATATCTTTTGACTGGAAAGGAATTTTGACCTGAAACCACTTCCATTGGCTCCGGATGATGGTTTCTCTTTCCGTAGAGTGGTCACATTAGCTAAACGGACTCACCGTTTGGGAGATATGGCTGAAACAAGTTTCAGATGGTGAAAAACAGCTTAATTGGGCTTAAGCGGGTGATTAGCAGCTAGGCCCAAAGGGAATTTCGGGTTTAGGGGTATATAGGGGCTGATTAGGGTTAGAAAACATTTCTTTAGACATTTTCCAGCCGCCACTTTCATTCCTCTTGACCTAGCCATGGCCTCCACTCTCTAAATCTCTCTAAAACACCCAAAAATCACTTTCTAATTGAAGATTAGGCTTAGCAAACCTCAAATCAAGGAGTATTAGCACGAGAACCGAGGTAGAACTGCTGTGTAAGATTGGGAACAGCGCCAAATCAGAGAATATTTCAGTTTTGGGGTTTTAGTTGTGGCCAAGGTGAGTGATAGCATCGTTTTGACACTAATTACAGTTAATTAAGGGTAATTAGTGAAGATTAGCGAATTTATACACTAATAAATTCTGGAAAAATGTTTAGAAATTCTTAAATAATATTTCATGCCTCTGTTATAAAATTTAGACGATTTGGTTAAGTTTTACTAAGTATGTACTTAAACATGATTAAGAGGGACTATGGGAAAATATGAAGTTTTAGTCACTTTTGATCCCTTTTGATTCATTTGAATTGTTGTTTGCTGTTTGTGGTTGCTATTACATGTTGCTATGACTCTATGGTATGTTTTATGATTGATTAGAATAGTTAAATTGGTCGAAAACGTCGTCGAATGGCGTAGAAAGCTCGCTGGAAAGTTGCAGAAATGTGCAGGTTCCGAACCGGATCGGATCGGAGTAGAGGGTCGGATCGGATTTGTGAACTGACCAAGGGAATCTGAACTGGATCGGAGCTTGTCACTGGAGGAGGATCGGCGAGAAGGAAGGCTGTTTTTTTAGAGTTGGAGTGGACAAGGGAGATCGGATCGGAACTTGGGAGAGGATCGGATCGGAGCTGTGGAGCGGATCGGATCGGAGCAGATCGGATCGGGGTAAGCTAAGGGGGCGGAGCGGATCGGCAATTGGAGAAGGACAGGATCGGGAATGGGAACTTAGAAGGGAGCAACCACCGAACCAAGCAGAGAATAGGCACTACACTTCCGAACCGAGCAGACTAGAGACAGGTTAGCTGGGGATGCACGGGTAGATGATCCGGAGACGAGCAGGAGGCTTCCACGTAATATATATAGTATTCTCCCTGCGTTGTTGAAGATCACTGCTTGGGCATTGGTGGTGTATCTTCTACTTTAGTTTTCCTTTGTTAGAGACAGTAAATTTGGAGAGTTGTAATAAGCTGTATTTGGATTTCCGCTGCTCTGATGTTGACATTGATTATTAGTTATCAGCTTTTGTACTGTCTCGCCTGTTTTATGTCAAGTATGTTATTAGTATATTTTATTCCATGCGCTGTGAGACATTCTACAGGTTCTTTGATTTGTTTATTCCCTTCTTTCCTTTCTCCTGACGACCGTCTTGTGCTAGTCGGGCATGTGTACAGCGCACTTTCGGAGGAAATGCAGGCTGGTGCGGGGCGGGCCGTCACACTTGGTATCAGAGCTCTAGGTTGCGTAGTTAACCTAGGGAAGCTATCAGGGAGAGATAATATACGTATACGAGAGAGCGTATTTGTGATTACTTTGGTTTTTAAAAGCTATATATATACTATTACTAGTATAAGGATGAAGTCGTACTGCACTAGCACCACTATGGAGTCGTTAATCGTTTCCTTTTTCAGATTGACGATGAGCCGATATACTAGAGGTGCTGGTAGGGGAGCCAATAATGGGAATGCTGCTGACATGAGGACGATGTTTACTGACCTCATGAGAGAGATGCTTAGAGATGTGCAGAGGGTAGCTCCCAATGGTGGAAATGGTGGTGGTCCAATAGTGCAGGCGCCGAGGGTCGACTTCGCCAAGCTGAATAAGGATTTTACTAGCCTTGGTGGGAAGCCGTTTCACGGAACGGAGTCGGCCACAGATGTTCAGGATTGGTTGGATAGTTGCGAACGTATCTTCGAGGATTTGGGTATCGAGGATGCGATGAAGAGAAAGCTAGCGTCCCGTCAGCTGCAAGGGCGGGAAATGAATTGGTGGAATGCTATAAAGGCAGCCACTCCCGAAGATCAGATTACTTGGGAGCAGTTTAAAGCTCGCTTTAGCGAGAAGTTCATTCCAGCTGCTCAGAAGTCAGTGCTGTTTAAGAAATTCTTGGAGCTCAAGCAGAATGGCAGAGCTGTCTCGGAGTATATTGCTGAATTCGACACTTTGTCAAAATATGGGTTATCTCTTATTGATACTGCCGAGAAAAAGAATGAGAAATTCATAACTGGTTTGGATCAGTACTTGGGGGAAAAACTTATTAACCACATCGATGAGACGTTTGAATCGATTGTGGGGAAAGCATTAAGATCAGAAAGTCTCTACCCTAAGTCGAAGACTGAGGTTGCATCTGCAGAAGAGCCAAAACCACAAGCAAGTGGTGGAGGCAAGGGTGGTTCCCAGAATAAGAGAAAGCAGAACCAAGCTAAGGATGGCCAGAAGAAAAAGAATAAGCAAGATGTTGAGTGCTTCAGCTGTGGTAAGAAGGGCCATTATGCTAGTAATTGTCGGGCCAAGCCAGCGGATAGGAAGTGCTTCAACTGTGGCCAAATGGGACATCACAAGGACAAGTGTCCACAACCCCCTAAAGAAAAGCAAATGGTGAAAGCATACGCCCTTAATGTTATTCCTTCTTCGTCGAATGCCCCAACAGCGGCGGAGAAGGGAAAGAATGTCGTCATTCAAGGTATGCTTTCTGTTTACGATGTTCCTGTTAAAGTTTTGTTTGATACCGGAGCTTCCAGTTCTTTCTTATCTAGTGACCTGGTAGACAGGTTGGGATTGGAGCCCGAGATTGTCGATAGACCTTTAGTAGTGACGAACCCGATTGGTGGTTCGACTAGCCTTAGCATGATTTGTCGTAATGTGGTCCTATCGAGTCATGGATGCATGTTTGTTTGTGATTGCTTTGTTTTGGGCTTTACTGGGTTTGGCATTATTTTGGGAGTAGATTGGTTCCAAAGATACGGGGTGGTGGTAGACTGTGAGGGCTTGTTGGTGACAGCTAGAGCGGATGATGGGCGGAGGATAGTGTTTGGTGGTCTACCCAGTAAGGGGGTATTGGCTAGTTTTCTAAACTCCCTCGACATTCCGCATAGTGAGTTGTCAGGTTTGCCCGTGGTTGGCCAGTATCCGGATGTTTTCGAAGAAGTGACCGGACTTCCACCACACCGAGAGATTGAGTTCCGTATTGATTTGGTAAAAGATGCCAGGCCTATAGTGATGCCACTTCGTCGTATGGCACCAAGAGAGCAGCGAGAGCTCGAGGTGCAAGTCAGCGATCTTTTGAAGAAGGGATTTATCAGAAGGAGTGTTTCTGAATGGGGAGCACCAGTTGTGTTTGCTACCAAGGCGGATGGTTCCCTTCGTTTGTGTGTAGACTACCGCGAGTTGAATAAAGTGACGAGGAAGAACAAGTATCCTCTACCGCGGATAGATGATTTGTTTGATCAGTTGAGTGGCGCGAGAATATTTTCTCAGTTGGATCTCGCGACCGGTTTCCATCAGCTTAGAGTGGAAGCTGAGAGTATAGCTAAAACGGCATTCCGAACGCCGTCTGGATTTTATGAATGGTTGGTTATGCCATTTGGGTTGACTAATGCCCCGGCATATTTTGTGGATCTTATGAATAGGGTATTCAGAGATCAGTTGAATAAGTTTGTCCTTGTGTTCGTTGATGATATTTTGGTCTATTCGAGGACAGAGGAAGAACACAAGGGACATTTAAGAGTAGCGATGGAGGTGTTGAGAAAACACCAATTGAAAGCAAAGTTTTCTAAGTGTCACTTCTGGAAGAGGGAAGTGAGGTTCTTGGGCCATGTTGTATCAGAGAATGGTATTGCCATGGACCCGGCAAAGGTGGCTACGGTACAGGATTGGCCTACGCCCAAGAACGCAACAGATGTAAGAAGTTTCTTGGGGTTAGCGGGATATTATCGTAAGTTTATCCAAGGCTTCTCCAAGATAGCGGCACCGTTGACTCAGTTGACAAAGAAGAATCAAGCTTTTGTCTGGGATGAAAGGTGCGAGAATGCATTCAAAAGTTTAAAGGACAAGTTGACAAGCGCACCGGTGTTAGTCATTCCTAAGGGGGATGAAGAGATGACGGTATACACGGATGCCTGTGGTACCGGACTGGGTGCTGTATTGATGCAAGGCGGTAGGGTTGTAGCTTACGCAAGTCGGCAGTTGAAACCGCACGAGAGAAGATACCCTACCCATGATTTAGAATTGGCAGCAATCGTGTTCGCGTTAAAGATGTGGAGACACTATCTCTTGGGAGAAAGATTTGAGATGTTTACAGATCATAAGTCGTTAAAATATCTCTTCTCCCAGAAGGATTTAAATCTCCGTCAGCAGAGGTGGTTAGAGTTCTTGGCTTCCTATGATTTTGACATCGCATACACACCGGGAAAGGGCAATGCGGTGGCTGATGCATTGAGTAGAAGACATGCCAGCTTAGGGGCTATGTTCCTTGAATGGAAGCAACTGGAGTTTATCGCGGGGTTTGATTTCAGACCAAAGTGCGAATTGGATCCAGAAATGTTAGCAAGTTTGACGATCAGACCCACTTTGATTGAGCGGATCGGCTCTAGTCAGAGGGACGATCCTAACCTATTGGAAATCATCTCCAAGTTAGAGATGGGTATCGATGAGGAGATGAACAAGTATGGGCTTGATCGAGATGGATGGCTTAGAAAGAATGGAAAGCTTGTTGTACCCAATGTCAATGGATTGAGAGATGAAGTGCTTAGAGAATGTCATCACTCAAAGTTGACTATACATCCCGGTGGTAATAAAATGTATAGAGACATGAAACAGACTTACTACTGGGAAGGAATGAAAAGAGACGTTGGGAAGTTTATATCCAAATGCATGAATTGCCAGTTAGTTAAAGCCGAGCAAAAGAAGCCTAGTGGATTGTTATAGCCATTAGAAATTCCCGAATGGAAATTTGAGCAAGTCTCGATGGATTTCATCGATGGTTTACCAAGGACTAGATCGGGACATGATAGCATTTGGGTGATTGTGGACCGATTGACCAAAAGTGCAAGATTTATACCAGTCAGATCGACCAGAACGGCAGCTAAGTTAGCAGAATTGTATATGAAGTGGGTAGTGAGATTCCATGGAGTACCTAAAAGCATTGTGAGTGACCGAGACCCGTTGTTCACTAGTGGGTTTTGGAAGAGCTTACAAGAGGCTCTAGGGTCAGAGTTACATCTCAGTACCGCATATCATCCTCAGACCGACGGTCAGACGGAGAGGGTGAACCGTATTTTGGAAGACCTCTTGAGAGCATGTATATTGGATTTTGGCGGATCATGGGATGACCATTTGCATCTAGTAGAGTTTGCATATAATAATAGCTACCAATCCAGTATCGGTATGGCTCCATATGAAGCTTTGTACGGAAGACCGTGCAACTCACCATCATGTTGGATAGAGACCGGCGAGAAGTTTGTGCTTGGACCAGATGTGGTGAGAGAAACGTCGGATAAGATTAAGATCATTCAACAACGAATGAAGGCTGCCCAAGATAGGCAGAAGAGTTATGCTGATAAAAGGAGAAGAGACTTAAAATTCTCCGTTGGCGACTTGGTGTTTGTCAAGATTTCTCCGTTGAAGAGCGTAATACGATTTGGCAGGAGAGGCAAGTTGGCACCAAGATTCGTTGGCCCATTCCCTGTTCTTGAACTAGTCGGGAATTTGGCATATAGAATTGACTTACCGGAGAAGATGGCGGGAGTTCACAACGTATTTCATGTTTCCCAACTAAGGAAGTTCGTTCACGACTCAGATATGACTATTTCACCTGATCAGTTAGAGGACTTCGAAGTAGAACCCGAGGCGGTTGGGAACCGCAAGCCGGCCCGTATTGTCGAGCACGACATGAAGCAACTTCGAAGGAAGGCGGTGAAGCTAGTCAAGGTTCAGTGGGACGAGGACGAGAATGATTGTACTTGGGAGACAGAGGAGAACATTAGGAAGACTTATCCGGAACTCTTTGCCTGGTAAGATTTTGACTTCGATTGAGTTTTCCGCATGCTAGGATAGGCTTGTTTGCTTGTTTTGCATGTTTGATTGTAGTACGTGGCTGTTAGGCATGCGGGATCCTTTGTATGTTTGGGTTAAGGAATTTCGGGGACGAAATTTCTTAAGGGGGGGAGAGTGTAACGACCCGCATTCTACGCATCATAGGATCGTAGAATATTTATTTCTGTCACGTACGAAGTCGTATGGTCATGTAACTTTGGGAGACGACTATAGGGGTCATTTCCCATGTTCATGATTTTTCCCGATTTTTAAATGACTATTTTACCCCTAGTTGGCACTGTTTTGGCCATAACTTTTGACTGGAAAGGAATTTTGACCTGAACCCACTTCCATTGGCTCCGGATGATGGTTTCTCTTTCCGTAGAGTGGTCACATTAGCCAAACGGACTCACCGTTTGGGAGATATGGCTGAAACAAGTTTCTGATGGTGAAAAACAGCTTAATTGGGCTTAAGCGGGTGATTAGCAGCTAGGCCCAAGGGGAATTTCGGGTTTAGGGGTATATAGGGGCTGATTAGGGTTAGAAAACATTTCTTTAGACATTTTCCAGCCGCCACTTTCATTCCTCTTGACCTAGCCATGGCCTCCACTCTCTAAATCTCTCTAAAACACCCAAAAATCACTTTCTAATTGAAGAGTAGGCTTAGCAAACCTCAAATCAAGGAGTATTATCACGAGAACCGAGGTAGAACTGCTGTGTAAGATTGGGAACAGCGCCAAATCAGAGAATATTTCAGTTTTGGGGTTTTAGTTGTGGCCAAGGTGAGTGATAGCATCGTTTTGACACTAATTACAGTTAATTAAGGGTAATTAGTGAAGATTAGCGAATTTATACACTAATAAATTCTGGAAAAATGTTTAGAAATTCTTAAATAATATTTCATGCCTCTGTTATAAAATTTAGACGATTTGGTTAAGTTTTACTAAGTATGTACTTAAACATGATTAAGAGGGACTATGGGAAAATATGAAGTTTTAGTCACTTTTGATCCCTTTTGATTCATTTGAATTGTTGTTTGCTGTTTGTGGTTGCTATTACATGTTGCTATGACTCTATGGTATGTTTTATGATTGATTAGAATAGTTAAATTGGTCGAAAACGTCGTCGAATGGCGTAGAAAGCTCGCTGGAAAGTTGCAGAAATGTGCAGGTTCCGAACCGGATCGGATCGGAGTAGAGGGTCGGATCGGATTTGTGAACTGACCAAGGGAATCTGAACTGGATCGGAGCTTTTCACTGGAGGAGGATCGGCGAGAAGGAAGGCTGTTTGTTTAGAGTTGGAGTGGACAAGGGAGATCGGATCGGAACTGGGGAGCGGATCAGATCGGAGCTGTGGAGCGGATCGGATCGGAGCAGATCGGATCGGGGTAAGCTAAGGGGGCGGAGCGGATCGGCAATTGGAGAAGGACAGGATCGGGAATGGGAACTTAGAAGGGAGCAACCACCGAACCAAGCAGAGAATAGGCACTACACTTCCGAACCGAGCAGACTAGAGACAGGTTAGCTGGGGATGCACGGGTAGATGATCCGGAGACGAGCAGGAGGCTTCCACGTAATATATATAGTATTCTCCCTGCGTTGTTGAAGATCACTGCTTGGGCATTGGTGGTGTATCTTCTACTTTAGTTTTCCTTTGTTAGAGACAGTAAATTTGGAGAGTTGTAATAAGCTGTATTTGGATTTCCGCTGCTCTGATGTTGACATTGATTATTAGTTATCAGCTTATGTACTGTCTCGCCTGTTTTATGTCAAGTATGTTATTAGTATATTTTATTCCATGCGCTGTGAGACATTCTACAGGTTCTTTGATTTGTTCATTCCCTTCTTTCCTTTCTCCTGACGACCATCTTGTGCTAGTCGGGCATGTGTACAGCGCACTTTCGGAGGAAATGCAGGCTGGTGCGGGGCGGGCCGTCACAAGCGATAAGCATCTAAAGTGAACAATAACAGGTAGACTAAAACATACCTGAACCTGGACCTGCAACCAAAGAGTTAGCACTACATACTGTACAACACTCTAAGGTATCATATCAAACAGTATAAAGATACGGAGGTGGGGGAGGCGTGCATGTCATAATGATGGCAAATAATCTAACATAGCATCCATCCTCACATCTCTCACTCAGTGCGTAAAGCATACAATATTCACCACTTCGATCACCCAACATACCTTGCTACGATCACTCTGCCCCATGAAGTCATAAATGGCTTCACTGCACTGATAACGTAGCCACTAATCATTTGCTATGTCCACTTTGCCCCATGGAGTCACAAGAACCCCACTGCACTGGCTCATAGCCTTACCAATCCTTACTATGTCCACTTTGCCCCATGGAGTCACAAGAACCCCACTGCACTGGCTCATAGTCTTACTAATCCTTACTATGTCCACTTGCCCCATGGAGTTATTCACCCCATCTGCGCTGGCTCATAGTCTTACTACGCATCACCTTGCCCCTCAGGTCATAATGACCCTACTGCACTGATAACGTAATCTTGCTACCATCACTTTGCCCCTTAGGTCATAATGACCCTACTGCACTGATAAGTACCCCATCATTCATTCTTAGCGGTGAATCGAAGTTATGAATGTCGACAACTCCTTAGCACACGTCCCGCAGCAAAGTCCAACTCATGAAGTCCACTCATTGGTTCCTATCTGGATCCTGAGTCAATACCCTTCTATTGGACTACCTTTGCATCTCGGGTTATTAGTCATCATCTTCATCCGGATCGGTCTTCATCATTCGGTTCGGGTCGCGCCTCCTGCATCGGATCGGGTCGTGATCCTCCAGGTGATCGGGTCGCCCTCCTCCATTGTCTTGTGAATCCAGTCTCCATCGGATTGGGTCGTGATCCTCCAGGTGATCGGGTCGCCCTCCTCCATTGTCTCGTGAATCCAGTCTCCATCGGATCGGGTCTCCTCTTCTGGTCGGATCGTGAACTCCCAGCGGATCGTGTTCGACCGGGTCGGATCGTGCTACATGGATCGGGTCGTGACTTCCCATCAGTTCGTGAGGCTGGTCGGTTCGTGGAAGGATGAGGCAGATCGCATGACAACTCCTCATGTCGGATCGTGATCATCTGGTTCGGATCGGGGTGCGAAGCGCGAGTGCGGATCGTGGACATGGCATGCGATCCGATCCGGATCCCTGCAGCTGTTCCAGCGAGTCATTTACGCCTCTCGACAGCGTTTCCAACCATTCCAACTATTCTAATCAGTCACAAAGCATTTCATACAGTCATAGCAACATACATAATCAACCCCAAACATCAAAACATCAACATGATAGGTTAAAATGGATCAAACATACCCAAAACCCCATATTTCCCCCTAAGCATATTTAGGTGAAACTAATGATAGGATTAACAAAACTTAACCAAATTAACCCAAATTCATATCAGAGGTCTAAAACATCATTCCGAATTTTATAAACATTTTTCCAGAATTTTATCATGTTTAAATTCGCTAATTAACACTAATCACCCCTAATTAGCCATAATTAGTGCAAAACTATGCAAATCACTCACCTTAGCCACAAAATAAACTAAGATCTAAAATAATTCTCTGATTTGGTGTGAATCTCAATGCCAAACAGCAGCTCCTAAGTTGCTTTGGTGAAGATCTTCCTTGATTAGGGGTTGCTAAACTAAATCCTTGACAAAAAGGTGATTTGGAGGTTGGGGGCCATTTTTAGGGTTCCTTGGTGATAAGTGGAGGCTAGAAAACTGAAATGGAATGATCCTCTATCTCATTTCAGCTTCCCCATAACCCTAATCCCGAAATGGGTTATGGGCCTATCGACTAATCACCCGATTTGGCCCGGTTAAGCAGTTTTTCACCCTTCAAACCTTATTTCAGCCATATCTCCCAAACGGTAAGTCCGTTTGACTATTATGAACACTCTACGGAAAGGTAAACCATCAAACGAATCTAATGGAAGTGGTTTCAGGTGAAAATTCCTTTCCAATCAAAAGTTATGGCCAAAACAGTACCAACTAGGGGCAAATTGGTCATTTAAAAATCGACAAAAATCATGAACATGGGAAATGACTCCAATAGATGTTTCCCAAAGTTACATGACCATACGACTTCACATGGGAAAGAAATAAATATTCTACAATCCTATGATGTGTAGAATACGGGTCGTTACACTCTCCCCCCCTTAAGAAATTTCGCCCCCGAAATTCCCTAATCCAAACACACATAAAGGTCCCGCGTGCCTATCAACTATAAAACAACCATCAAACATGCAAAACAAGTGAAATAAGTCTATCCTAGCATGCGGAATAACTAAATCGCAAAGTAAATCTTACCAGGCAAAGAGTTCTAGATATGCCTTCCTAATGCTCTCCTCTGTCTCCGAAGTACAATCATTCTCGTCCTCGCCCCACTGAACCTTGACTAGCTTCACCGACTTCCTTCGAAGTTGCTTCGTATCGTGCCCCACAATACGGATCGGCTTGCGGTTCTCAACCGCCTCGGGTTCTACTTCGAAGTCCTCTAACTGATCAGGTGAAATAGTCATATCTGAGTCGTGAACGAACTTCCTTAGTTGGGAAACATGAAATACATTGTGAACTCCCGCCATTTTCTCTAGTAAGCCAACTCTATATGCCAAATTCCCGACTAGTTCAAGAACAGGGAATGGGCCAACAAATCTTGGTGCCAATTTGCCTCTCCTGCCAAATCGTATCACGCTTTTCAACGGAGAGATCTTGACAAACACCAAGTCACCAACGGAGAATTTCAAGTCTCTTCTCCTCTTATCAGCATAGCTCTTCTGCCTATCTTGGGCAGCTTACATTCGTTGCTGAATGATCTTGATCTTATCGGAAGTTTCTCTCACCACATCTGGTCCAAGCACAAACTTCTCGCCAGTCTCTATCCAACATGATGGTGAGTTGCACGGTCTTCCGTACAAAGCTTCATACGGAGCCATACCGATACTGGATTGGTAGCTATTATTATATTCAAACTCTACTAGATGCAAATGGTCATCCCATGATCCACCAAAATCCAATATACAAGTTCTCAAGAGATCTTCCAATATACGAATCACCCTCTCCGTCTGACCGTCGGTCTGAGGATGATATGCGGTACTGAGATGTAATCCTGACCCTAGAGCCTCTTATAAGCTCTTCCAAAACCCACTAGTGAACAACGGGTCTCGGTCACTCACAATGCTTTTGGGTATTCCATGAAATCTCACTACCCACTTCATATACAATTCTGCCAACTTGGCTGCCGTTCTGGTCGATTTGACTGGTATAAATCTTGCACTCTTGGTCAATCGATCCACAATTACCCAAATGCTATCATATCCCGATCTAGTCCTTGGTAAACCATCGATGAAATCCATCGAGACTTGCTCCCATTTCCATTCGGGAATTTCTAATGGTTGCAACAACCCACTAGGCTTCTTTTGCTCGGCTTTAACTAGCTGGCAATTCATGCATTTGGATATAAACTTCCTAACGTCTCTTTTCATCCCTTCCTAGTAGTAAGTCTGTCTCATGTCTCGATACATCTTATTACCACCGGGATGTATAGTCAGTTTTGAGTGATGACATTCTCTAAGCACTTCATCTCTCAAACCATTCACGTTGGGCACAACTAGTCTTCCATTCTTTCGAAGCCATCCATCTCGATCAAGCCGATACACATTCATCTCCTCACCGTCGATACCCATCTCTAACTTGGAGATGATTTCCAATAGGTTAGGATCGTCCATCTGACTAGAACCAATCCGCTTTATCAAAGTGGGTCTGATCGTCAAACTAGCTAGCATGACTGGATCCAATTCACACTTTGGTCTGAAATCAAACCCCGCGATATACTCCAGTTGCTTCCACTCAAGAAACATTGCCCCTAAACTGTCATGTCTCCTACTCAAGGCATCGGCTACCGCATTACCCTTCCCAGGTGTGTATGCGATATCAAAATCATACGAAGCCAAGAACTCCAACCATCTCTGCTGACGGAGATTCAGATCTTTCTGAGAGAAGAGATACTTCAACGATTTATGATCGGTAAACAACTCAAACCTTTCTGCCAAGAGATAGTGTCTCCACATCTTCAGCGCAAACACGATCGCTGCTAGTTCCAAATCATGGGTAGGATACTTCTTCTCATGCGGCTTTAGCTGTCGACTAGCATAAGCTACAACCCTACCTCCTTGCATCAATACTGCACCTAGTCCGGTACCACAAGCATCCGTGTATACTGTCATCTCTTCATTTCCTTTAGGAATGACTAACACTGGCGCACGCGTCAACTTCTCCTTTAGACTCTTGAAGGCATCCTCACACACTCCGTCCCAGACGAAGGACCGATTCTTCTTAGTCAACTGAGTCAACGGTGCTGCTATCTTGGAGAAGTCCTGGATAAACTTACGGTAATGTCCAGCTAATCCCAAGAAACTTCTCACATCTGTTACATTCTTGGATGTAGGCCAATCCTGTACCGTAGCCACCTTTGCAGGGTCCACGGCAATACTGCTTTCTGAAACAACATGACCCAAGAATCTTACTTCCCTTCTCCAAAAATGACACTTAGAGAATTTTGATTTCAATTGGTGTTTCCTCAACATCTCCATCACTATCCTCAAGTGTCCCTTGTGTTCCTCCTCTGTCCTTGAATAAACAAGGATATCATCCACGAACACAAGAACAAACTTATTCAGCTGATCTCTGAATACTCGATTCATAAGATCCACAAAATAGGCTGGTGCATTGGTCAACCCAAACGGCATGACCAACCACTCATAAAATCCAGACGGCGTCCTAAATGCCGTTTTCGAAACACTCTCATCTGCTACTCGAAGCTGATGAAATCCTGTCGCGAGGTCCAACTGGGAGAACACTCTTGCTCCTTCCAGTTGATCAAACAAATCATCTATCCGCGGTAGAGGATACTTATTCTTCCTCGTCACCTTATTCAACTCGCGATAGTCCAAACACAAACGAAGGGAACCATCTGCCTTAGTGGCAAACACAACTGGTGCTCCCCACTCGGAGACACTCCTTCTAATAAATCCCTTCTTCAAAAGATTGCTGACTTGCACCCCGAGCTCTCGCTGCTCCCTTGGTGCCATACGACGAAGTGGCATCACTATAGGTCTGGCATCTTTCACTAAATCAATACGGAACTCAATCTCTCAGTGTGGTGGAAGCCCGGTCACCTCCTCGAAGACGTCCGGATACTGGCCAACCACGGGCACATCTGACAACTCATCATGCGGGATGTCGAGGGAATTTACAAAACTAGCCATAACCCCATCACTAGGTAGACTACCAAACACTACCCTCCGCCCATCATCCGCCATCACTATCACCAAAAAGCCCTCACAGTCTACCACCACCCCGTATCTTTGGAACCAATCGACTCCCAATATAATGCCATACCCATAAAGCCCAAAACAAAGCAATCACATACAAACATACATCCATGACTCGATAAGACCAAATTCCTACAAATCATACTAAGGCTAGTCGAACCACCAATCGGGTTTGTCACAACCAATAGTCTATCGACTATCTCGGGTTCCAGTCCCAACCTATCTACCAGGTCACTAGATATGAAGGAACGGGAAGCCCCAGTATCAAACAAAACTCGAACTGGTACATCATAAATAGAAAGCATACCTTGAATAATAACATTCTTTCCTTTCTCCGCCGCAGTTGGGGCATTCGACGAAGAAGGAACAGCATCAAGAGCATATGCTTTCACAATCTGCTTCTCCTTAAGAGGTTGCGGACACTTATCCTTCTGATGTCCCACTTGACCACAGTTGTAGCACTTCCTTTCCGCTGGCTTGGCCCGACATTCTTTAGCATAATGGCCCTTCTTTCCACAGCTGAAGCACTCAACATCCTTCTTGCCCTTTTTCTGGCCACCCTTAGATTGGTCCTGCTTCCTCTTATTCTGAGAGTTACTCTAGCCTCCACCGCCTACTTGCGGCTTCGGCCCTTCTGCAGATGCAGCCTCAGTCTTTGACTTAGGGTAAAGACTCTCTGATCTCAAAGCTTTCCCCACGATCGATTCAAAAGTCTCATCGATGTGGTTGATAAGCCTTTCCCCCAAGTATCCATCCAAACCAGTAATGAACTTCTCATTCTTCTTTTCAGGAGTATCAATGAGAGACAGTCCATACTTCGACAAAGTGTCGAACTCAGCAATATAATCAGAAACTGCCCTCCCATTCTGCTTGAGTTCCAAGAACCTCTTAAACAACACAGACTTCTGGGCAGCTGGATTAAACTTCTCGCTAAAGCGAGCCTTGAACTGAACCCAAGTAACCTGGTCCTCTGGAGTAGCTGTTCTAATGGCATTCCACCAATTCATCGCTCGCCCTTGCAGCTGACGAGACGCTAGCCTTCTCTTCATCACATCCTCATGATCCAAGTCATCAAAGATACGATCACAGCTATCCATCCAATCTTGAACATCCGTGGCCGACTCCGTTCCGTGGAACGGCTTTCCACCAAGATTAGTGTAATCCTTGCACAACTTGGCGAAATCGACCCTAGGCGCCTGCACTACTGGGCCAACACCAACTCCGGGATTGGGAACTGCCCCTTGCACTTCTCTAAGCATGTCTCTCATGAGGTTAGTAAACATTGCCCTCATGTCAGCGGCATTCCCTTGGTTGGTCCCTCTACCAGCACCCCTCGTGTCTCGGCTCATCGTCAATCTGAAAAAGGGAAACGAATAACGACCCCATAATGGTGCTAGTGCAGTGCGACTTCATTCTTATACTACTAATAGTATATACATACATAGCTTTTGAAAACCAAAGTAATCACAAATACGCGCTCTCATATACGTACTAACTCTCCCTAGTGTCTTTCCCTAGGTTAACTACGCAACCTAGAGCTCTGATACCAAGTGTGACGGCCCGCCCCGCACCAACCGACATTTACTCCAAAAGTGCGCTGTACACATGTCCAGTTAGCATGGAACGGGTCGTCATAAGGAAAGGAAAGAAGGAAATGAACATACAAAGAACCTGTAGAATGTCTCACAGCGCATAGAACAAAATATAATAATAACATACTTGACATAAAACAGGAGAGACAGTGCATAAGCTGAAAATCAGAACTAAACATCGTAGCAGCGGAAATCCAAAATACAGCTTATTACAACTTTCAAACTGTCTCAAAGCAAAAGTAAGATAAAGGAGGTACACTACTAATGCCCAAGTAGCGACCACCAACGACACAGGGAGAATGTGTATATATATATCATACGTGGAAGCCTCCTGCCCGCCTCCGAATCAACTACTCGCACATCACCAGCTAACCTGTCTCTAGTCTGCTCATGTGAGCACCCAGAGTAATAAGAGGAGACATAAAACTCTGGGTCAGACATAAAGCCTGGTATGAGCGATAAGCATCTAAAGTGAACAATAACAGGTAGACTAAAACATACCTGAACCTGGACCTGCAACCAAAGAGTTAGCACTACATACTGTACAACACTCTAAGGTATCATATCAAACAGTATAAAGATACGGAGGTGGGGGAGGTGTGCATGTCATAATGATGGCAAACAATCAAACATAGCATCCATCCTCACATCTCTCACTCAGTGCGTAAAGCATATGATATTCACCACTTCGATCACCCAACATACCTTGCTACGATCACTCTGCCCCATGAAGTCATAAATGGCTTCACTGCACTGATAATGTAGCCACTAATCATTTGCTATGTCCACTTTGCCCCATGGAGTCACAAGAACCCCACTGCACTGGCTCATAGCCTTAACAATCCTTACTGTGTCCACTTTGCCCCATGGAGTCACAAGAACCCCACTGCACTGGCTCATAGTCTTACTAATCCTTACTATGTCCACTTGCCCCATGGAGTTATTCACCCCATCTGCGCTGGCTCATAGTCTTACTACGCATCACCTAGCTCCTCAGGTCATAATGACCCTACTGCACTGATAACGTAGTCTTGCTACCATCACTTTGCCCCTCAGGTCATAATGACCCTACTGCACTAATAAGTATCGGATCATTCATTCTTAGTGGCGAATCGAAGTTATGAACGTCGACAACTCCTTAGCACACGTCCCGCAGCAAAGTCCAACTCATGAAGTCCACTCATTGGTTCCTATCTGGATCTTGAGTCAATACCCTTCAATTGGACTACCTTTGCATCTCGGGTTATTAGTCATCATCTTCATCCGGATCGGTCTTCATCATTCGGTTCGGGTCGCGCCTCCTGCATCGGATCGGGTCGTGATCCTCCAAGTGATCGGGTCGCCCTCCTCCATTGTCTCGTGAATCCAGTCTCCATCGGATCGGGTCGTGATCCTCCAGGTGATCGGGTCGCCCTCCTCCATTGTCTCGTGAATCCAGTCTCCATCGGATCGGGTCTCCTCTTCTGGTCGGATCGTGAACTCCCAGCGGATCGTGTTCCAACGGGTCGGATCATGCTACATGGATCGGGTCGTGACTTCCCATCAGTTCGTGAGGCTGGTCGGTTCATGGAAGGACGAGGCGGATCGCATGATAACTCCTCATGTCGGATCGTGATCATCTGGTTCGGATCAGGGTGCGAAGCGCGAGTGCGGATCGTGGACATGGCATGCGATCCGATCTGGATCCCTGCAGCTGTTCCAGCGAGTCATTTACGCCCCTCGACGGCGTTTCCGACCATTCCAACTATTCTAATCAGTCACGAAGCATTTCATACAGTCATAACAACATACATAATCAACCCCAAACATCAAAACATCAACATGATAGGTTAAAATGGATCAAACATACCCAAAACCCCATATTTCCCCCTAAGCATATTTAGGTGAAACTAATGATAGGATTAACAAAACTTAACCAAATTAACCCAAATTCATATTAGAGGTCTAAAACATCATTCCGAATTTTATAAACATTTTTCCAGAATTTTATCATGTTTAAATTCGCTAATTAACACTAATCACCCCTAATTAGCCATAATTAGTGCAAAACTATGCAAATCACTCACCTTAGCCACAAAATAAACTAAGATTAATTTCAAATATAAGAATATTGAAAATGAAAGAATAATTTGATTAAGTTATGAAAGAATAATTAATTTGATTAAGTTATGAATCAGTTAATAATTAGTTTGTGACGGCTACGCTGAACTCCATGGCAACGGCATGTCGGTAGCTCTCCAATTTTTCAAGTGATTTAGGGTTAGAGTCTACCCACTTATTTATAGGTGTTAGGATGCATTTAGGCCATTAGATTTACCCTAGAATAGATTAGAGCCATTAGATTTCGTCCAGCCTTCAAAACACAGCCCGAAAACCCAACCAGATGCACCTAGGTCACCCGGGCTCGACCAGGGAGGTCGACACCCAAGTCGACCCTAGGGTCGACTCCCCAGTCGACATGGGGGGGGCGGGGGGAGGTCGACTCCCCAGTCGACCCCCTGGGTCTGGCGGGATTTTTCCCGCCACTTCTGAAAATTGATAATTTTGTTTTTAAATCTGAATTTAAATTTCTGAAAACTTCTTTGGGCCTTATCTGGGTCATACGGACTCCGATTTTCGAAAACTCGGACTCTATTGTTGGAAATAAACTTGGTTTTTAAGGAAACATTGATTGTGTGACAAATTTTATTCTTGTAATTAGGGAAGCACAAAATAAATGGTAATAAATATTAGAGTTATTAAAATAAGATTAGAGAAGAATCTAGACTAAGCAAATATGTAAAATGAAGAAAAGTCTAGAAAAAAAAAGTCTAGAAATCCTCTCTTATATAAATTAGGATGTAATCACTCATTTTGTATCAATCAATAATCAAGTAAGAAAAAAGAATCAAGCAATAAAAGTTTTTTTTTCCTCCCTTAAAAAATATTCTACTTTCTTCTAATTTGTTTCTCTTCCTCAACATAAATTTTTAACAAAGTGGTATCAGAGCAACACAAATTTTCCAACAAAGTGTTATCAGAGCCTGGTTGAAATTATGGCATTTCTATTTCTCTCGACGTTTGTTCTCACAAAAGAGAATTTTGAGGAATGGAGCAGTAAGAAAAAAGAGGAGCTAATCTCCAAAGGTCTTTGGGAAATTGTTGAAAATGGCTACGAATGGCGTAAAGACGTCGCAAGCATGTCGCAAATGGACAAGAAAGCCTTTGCGAAATTAATACAGAATGATTACCGTGCTCTTTCTGTGATTGCTGAGAACGTCGATGAAAAAGCTTCGGATCTCATTTTTAGAGGAAGGTGTACAAAAGATTCATGGAATCTCTTGAAAAAAGTGTATGGAAAAGATGATGCAAAGATAATGAATGAAGATAAGTTGATTGATGAGAAAGATGAAAAGAATGATAGCGAGAGTGTGAACGAGAAAGAGCAAGAGAAGAAGAAAGAAGAGACTGTGCCAGAGCCTATGAAAGAAGAGACGATGGATGAGACAGAGGAAGAGAAGTTGGATGAAGAATTTTTTTTAGAGAATAAAGAAGAAGATGCAGTTGCTGAAGAAAAGCAAGAAGCTGTAGTGGAGAATACCGCTAACCATATTGATGTGGCGCTAGCAGAGAACAAAAGAGAAGAAAAGGTAAAGACTATCAATAGGGAAGAAAACCACGAAGAAGACTTCAAAGATGGACAAGAGAGTGCTGAAATCGTGATTAAAGAAATTAAAAGTAAGAAGTCACTAGTAATCGAAGAAGATATTAAAGAGAAAGTCAAAGTTGAACAAGTTGAAGAGCATACCAAAACAAATGAAGTGAAGAAAGAGAGTGCCAAAGAATTAAATATGAAAGGAAATAAAGTATATGAAGATGACGCCAATGACAAAAAGTATGAATGGAAATGTGCCAAAAATGAAGAACAGATGAAACAAGGAGAAACTAAAGAGCTAGGTGAAAATTTGAAGCACAAGCAAAATTTTGAAGAAATTTGGAAAACAAATAAAGAAATTGAATTGGTCAAAGATTGTAGAAGTGATTTTTTGAAAGAATTCAAAGACACCATATATGACTCATTCAAAGTTTATGACACCGGAATAAGATGGAAGCTAGAGCGCAAACTTTTTGGAACGTCTTGTGTTAATGAAGGAGGACAAAATGAATGGAACACCATTGAAGAAATTGCATCGAAGATCTTCATATTGGAAAAGAGGAAGAAACGAAAAAAGAAATTTTGGATAATTTCTTTAGTCCTACCAAAGCACGTAAAAAACAAAGAATCAAAATCTTGCATCAATTTGTAAAACCAAGTTTATGGGGGGATGTTGGAAATAAACTTGGTTTTAAAGGAAACATTGATTATGTGACAAATTTTATTCTTGTAATTAGGGAAGCACAAAATAAATGGTAATAAATATTAGAGTTATTAAAATAAGATTAGAGAAGAATCTAGACTAAGCAAATATGTAAAATGAAGAAAAGTCTAGAAAAAAAAAAGTCTAGAGATCCTCTCTTATATAAATTAGGATGTAATCACTCATTTTGTATCAATCAATAATCAAGCAAGAAAAAAGAATCAAGCAATAAAAGTTTTTTCCCTCCCTTAAAAAATATTCTACTTTCTTCTAATTTGTTTCTCTTCCTCAACATAAATTTTTAACAAAGTGGTATCAGAGCAACACAAATTTTCCAACATCTATTTCGCGTATTTTTCCGAGACGAACACAATGGCGCAGCCCGTTTCCCAATATTCTTATATTTGAAATTAATTATTCTTTCATTTGTGAATATTAGTATTAACTGATTTACGGGGTGTTACATTCTCCCCTCCTTAAAGGATTTCGACCCCGAAATCTTCAAGTCAAGAAGAATGTTTAACCTAACATCCAATCAACCATCTACTCAATCATCAAACACTGGCATCCACTGTCCTTATAGACTTCTAATGCTTTTATATTTAAATGCATAGTGTGTGTATATGTCCGTATCTAATGCAAAATCAGGCGGTCCACTAATTCAGTTGACCTCCTTGATGCAGTTCATGATAGTGCCATGCATCCATTATGTATGCAAAAGATCCTAATTGCTTACATACTACTTCTATATGCGTGCACATCCATTCAACCGAATGCAGCATCTATATGATGGTACAACCATTATACGTCCATTATACTAAATACATTCATTTATGCAATATGCAATATGTAGTGACTGAGCCGATCTAGTGCCTAAAGTGTGTATATATATGCATCCACGAGCAACCACTAGCAAACGCTTGCATCCATTTTGCATCCGTCATACATAACATGTCTCAAACACATGTTTCAACCATAGGATTATCCTAACTAAAGGTCAAAGATACTAATGAGAGGACATACTAAAGATAAGATAAGATAAGCTAAGCGATAAAGGAGAAATTAAAAGACATACCCTCAAAAAGAAAAGGGTACAACGAACGCATCTTCTCTTCTGTCTCCCAAGTAGCGTTGCTCTCATCATCTCCCCATTGCACTTTAACTAGTCTGACCTCTCGATTCCTCAACTTTTTGATCTCCGACCCAAGAATGCATGTAGGAGCTCATCTAATTGTTGCATCACGCTCTATTTCCACCTCTTTAAGCAAGCTCGGCTCTACCACCTCCGTGGTCTTGTGCAAACACTTCCTCAAATGTGATACATGGAATACGTCGTGTACTCCACTAAGTTTCTCAGGCAACTCCACCCTATACTCCATCTTCCCAATCCTGTCTTTTATAGGAAACGGCCCTACAAACCTTGGCGCTAATTTCCCAACGGACCCAAAGCGAACAACATTCCGTAACGGAGACACTTTGATAAAAACCATGTCCCCAATGTCAAACTCAAGATCTGTCCTCCTCTTATCAGCATACGATTTCTGTCTATCTTGTGCTGCTTTCATCCTCCTTCGAATCAAATCAATCTTCTCCGAGGTTTCCCTAACCATATCGGGCCCAAGTAGGATTTTATCGGTAGATTCCAACCAACATGTAGGCGAACGGCAAGGCCTTCCATAAAGAGCTTCGAAAGGTGCCATGCCAATAATAGACTGAAAGCTATTATTATATGCGAATTCTACCAACGGAAGGTGCTCTTCCCATGTACCCCCAAAGTCTAGGATACAAAGCCTTAAAAGATCCTCTAGAATACGATTCACCCTCTCGGTCTGGCCGTCCGTCTGAGGAAGATATGCGGTGCTCAAACATAGCTGAGTCCCTACCGCCTCTTGTAAATTCTTCCAAAATTCGCTAGTGAAGATGGGATCACGGTCGCTTACTATACTAGAAGGAATACCGTGCAAACGAACTATCTCTTTAATGTATACAGAAGCCAACCACGGAGCAGTCCTCTTACTTTTCCCGGGAATAAAATAGGCGCTCTTAGTAAGTCTATCTACTATAACCCAAATCCCCGTATTACCCTTCCTTGATCTTGGTAATCCATCCACAAAATCCATTGAGACGCTTTCCCATTTCCATAGTGGAACTTCCAATGGGTGAAGCAACCCACCGGGTTTCTTTTGTTCCACTTTTACTCGTTGGCACACCAAGCATCTAGCGACGTACTCGGCCACATCCTTTTTCATACCGGCCAAAAAGAAAACCCGCTTCATATCTTTGTACATCTTGTCTCCGCCGGGATGAATGGTCATCTTTGAGCGATGAGCATCATCAAGAATGGCCTTCCTTAAGTCTTCGTCTTGTGGTACACAAAGTCTATTATCCCTTCGTAACCCACCCTTATCGTCTAGGGTATACCTACGAAGATGGCTAGACGACTCCCCTCCTTTGAGTTTTTCTACTATCTCAACCAACTGTGGGTCGTCTTGCTGTGCCTCACCAACTCGTCCTAGAAGTGTAGGTCTAACCTCCAAGGATGCTAACAAACCAGGTACTAGGTCAACGGAGGGTCTAAAGTCAAACATGGAGATGAATTCTAAGCTTCGTCGTTCAACAAACAACGGAATCAAGGACAACCTTTTCCTACTTAAGGCGTCTGCTACCACGTTACCCTTGCCCGGGGTATATGCTATTTCAAAATCGTAGGAGGCTAAGAATTCCATCCACCGTTGCTGCCTTAAATTCAAATCCTTCTGAGAGAATAAGTATTTTAATGATTTGTGGTCAGTGAACAGTTCGAATTTCTCACCAAGAAGATAGTGACGTCAAGACTTAAGCGCGAAAACAATTGCGGCTAACTCAAGGTCATGCGTAGGGTAATTCTTTTCATGAACCCTCAACTGCCTTCCACCATAGGCTATTACTCTTCCCTCGCATGAGGACTGCGCCAAGTCCCGTCCCACAAGCATCAGTATAGACGGTAAACGGTTTATTCCCGTCTGGCAGCACTAAGACTGGGGCTGAAGTTAAGGCTCTCATTAAACGTTGGAACGCATCATCACAATCTTCGTCCCACGTAAAAACCAAGTTCTTCTTCGTTAACCGTGTTAATGGAGCTAATATTTTTGCGAAGTCTTTGATAAACTTCCTATAATAGCCAGCCAACCCCAAGAAACTTCTTACTTCGGTTACATTTTTAGGGACCTTCCAATCTTGGATGGCCACCACCTTTGCGGGATCCACTGCTATCCTTTCCTTGGAAACCACGTGCCCTAAGAACCGTACTTCTTTCTTCCAGAAGTGACACTTAGAAAATTTTGCCTTAAGGTTATGCGCTCGAAGGGTTTCCAACACTTCCCTAAGATGTAGGGCATGCTCTTCTTCATTCTTAGAAAAGACTAAGATTTCATCCACAAAGACTACCACGAATTTGTTAAGGTACTCCCTAAACACCCTACTCATCAAATCAACAAAATATGCGGGGGCGTTTGTCAAACCAAAGGGCATCACTAGCCATTCATAGAATCCGTCAGGAGTCCTAAAAGCAGTCTTATCTATACTATCCTCAGCCACTCTCAGTTGATGAAAGCCAGTGGCTAAGTCCAACTGCGAAAACACTGAGGCGCCAACTAACTGATCAAAGAGATCGTCAATCCTCGGCAGTGGGTGTCGGTTCTTTTTAGTAAGCTTGTTTAGTTCTCTATAGTCCACACAAAGTCTAAGGGACCCATCCTCCTTTGTAGCAAATACTACTGGAGCACCCCACTCCGATATACTACGTCTTATGAACCCCTTCTCAAGCAACTCCTTCACTTGCTTATTGAGTTCCCTCCTTTCACGAGGAGCCATGTGGCGCACTGGCAAAGATATGGGTTTAGCATTATCCACAAGATAAATTTGAAAGTCTATCTCCCGCTTTGGAGGTAAGCCCTTCACCTCCTCAAACACATCCGGATATTCCCGGACCACCTCTACCGATCGCAGATTCTCTACAGACGCATCAAGCGATTCAAGATAACTCAGCATAACGGAATCTATGGGATTACAAAAGATGTCGAGAGTGTTACCAAGGCGAGTCACAAGCCTAACTACTCTCCTTTCACAATCAAGAATGGCCCCATTTCTAGATAACCAATCCATTCCTAAAATTAGCCCATAGCCCGTGAAGCCCAATACATAAGCATCACATCTAAATTCAATGCTAAGTATAGAGATTTTCAAATCCAAACATATCATGGTCAAATGAGCCGAACCCCCAATTGGATTTGAAACAACCAAGGGATCCTCTACTAAACTGGTGTTCAAGTGCAGTAATTCAACTAATGATGCAGAGATAAACGAATGAGATGCGCCAGAATCGAATAAGGTACGGACAGGATGATCAAACAGAAAACTAAGCTTTCAACAGAAATTGTTCTACCTCTTTCTTGCAGCGGTGGGGCCGCAATAGCCTGAACTTGCCCCCTTGCTTGCCCTGGTGCCATAAGAGCCTGCACCTGTCCTCCCGAGGTAGACCCTGCCCTCTGCCCCTTCTTTAGGCAGTCCTTCACCAAATGTCCCGCATCTCCACAATGAAAACAACCAGTCTTCTTTTTCTTTCTACAATCTTTGCTGAGATGGCCAGGCGTCCCACAATTGAAGCATCTCTTCTTCCCTTTGCCATTATTGTTTTTACCACCCTTCTTATTTTGCTGTTGGGGTTTCTTCTGATCCCCTTTCTTTTCAACTGCCTTATCCTCATGCATAAGTGCCATTTCTACTAGTCTTTCAAAGGTGGCTCCCATAGGGATGTGGGTCATAGCCAACCCTTGCAACGGTTCATTCAAGCCTCTAACGAACCTCAAAGCTTTCTTCTCTGGCGTGTTCACCAACTCCAAGCCAAACCTTGCTAACTGATTAAATTTATTGACATATTCCTTCACTGATAAGCTCCCTTGCTATAATGTCAGGAATTTTTCCATATTTAAATTCTCCTCTGCCCTTGAAAGAAACTTTGCCTCAAACCTTCGTCTGAAATCCGCCCATGAATCAACTGGACGTTCCCCGTTAGTGACCTCCCACCAAAATGAGGCCTCTCCCTTCATTAACCAAGCAGCTAAACGGACTTTCCTCCCATCTTCCACTTCAAAGATATCCAACAATTCCTCAGTCTCCTTAAGCCAGTCTCTGGCCTCCACAAACGTCTCAGTCCCTTGAAAAGTTTTTCCTCCCATAGCCTTAAATTCCTTGCACGTCTTTGCAAAAGTGTCAACACGAGGAGGAGGAATGGGTGCAACTGGGGGTGGAGGAGCATCTGCTGGGCCTGCAGTGGTGGCTCTAGCCTCCAAATATCTCCTAAACCACCCTGGAACCGTCACACCTTCTGGGAGATTAAGATCTTCAGCCATGCTGAAACGAAAAAGGAAAGATTCAAAATGGAGAATTCGAAAGATAAAGATAAGGATATGGCTATTTGGGATTATGTTTTTCATAAAAACTCTCTCTAAATAACATGTTTTTGAAAGCACTTCTTCCAAAAATACTTTAGAAAAATATTTTTCTAAAAATTTTATCTGTTCTGGTAACCTTATGCTCTGATACCACGTGTAACACCCCACGTCCATTAATGTCACTCACAAAGGGAATGCATTAACTTCCACGGAGGTCATAAGTGAATATAGAACAGAGAAATTACAACAAGACAGACAATAAATAGCACTTGGAAATCTAAAACTTCATTTTATTGCAGCAAAAATTAAATATGTCTGTTACATCATAAAACCATAGATTATAACCAAGTACAACATCCGTCTTCAAAAACAAAATACATAATCCCATTACAATAAATAGCCGTTAAAAAGAAAGATAACAAGCTGGACTTTACTTCTGCAGCCCAAGCTTCCCAAGAGATAAGCGATCCAACTAGACCCCACTAGAACTTGGCCCAACCTGAGGACCTGAAGGAAAAGAAAGATGGAAAAGAGGGGGTCAGACATAAAGTCTGGCGAGTATGATAATTCTACAATACTACTATAAAAATAACTGGACTAAGGCATAAGCTGCAAAACAAGGAAATGTCTATGAAAGAGCAGATTAAGGACATAGACAATCGCTAAAGGAAACGTTATAGACGCTCCTAAATACTAAAGGATAAACACTATACTGCACCACACCAGTCACCCTAAAGATTGATCCTACTTAGCTTCACTTAGAAACTTTCTTAATGGCTTTACGTACTCCTAGCTGACTACATAGTTGCCGCCTGCCCCTATCTCCACTAGGTGTACCCCACTTTCCATTTTTCGATCGGCTCCCTACTCGTAGATACCCGTGCTGGCCCCACAGTGGGGTGTATCATTCCCCTAAAGTGGCAACCCGATATAACGGAGATGCACGGCTTATACCTACACGATGCAACAATGTCTTACCTACCAGCCCGGGTCCACACACGCATATGAAACCCGTTGGACTTGCGTTGCCACCGCTCCCTGTTTTGGTCTCTTATAGTCAAACCCAGTATGCGTGTCCCGTCCTCGACTTGGGTCGAGCCCACAAAGATACGTTTTGGGATACTGGTTGAAATGGGCCCCCATTATTTCCCACAAGCATTCCACCTAAGCTTGTCCCATTAGTCCATCCACTTAACCCACTTAGTCATGTTCATTTACATGTGTGTTTGGTTAAGTCTAATCGTATTTCAAATGCCTCTAAAGGCAACCACTAGATTCCTAATGCCACCCAAGGCACCTACTTAACCCCCATGTCCCACCTTACATGATTATCTGGTTAAGTATTCCTTAATTCATTAAGGCCATAACCTCATAAAGACCTCTCACATTAGACTGGCATTTATGGTAGCTGGATTTGCCGGGAGGGTCCGGGCAGTCTTACACCATAAAAGAGTCTAACCTCGTGTCTTTACAACTGTTATGCTTTAGTTTGGGCCTAGGACCTCTCACATTGGGCCGACATTTGTGACTACTGGAATTGCCGGGCGGGTCCGGGCAGGTTTACGTCACAAACGGGTCCAACCTTGTGTCCTAAGCATTGATTATTATTAATAATCCACTTTCCCCAATTTTAATAATTCCCTATTTGAATTATTAATTCCAAATTTAGCAATGTCCATAATTGACTCAATTATGGACATCCATTTAAGGCATGCAAAATCATATCAATTACACCCCAATTTATTAATTTCCTAATATTATCCCTACCCCACGTTTGAACGTTTATTCGCAAAATGTATGCTAGACCCGATTAGTCTAACTCATAGCATAAAAGAAAATATTCACAAAAACAACATATATATGTTACTAAATAAATCATAACAAGGGGTGAAACTTGCATACATCCAAAATTACAACTTGCATAAGGTTATACATGTCATGGATCTAAGGGTGTCAACTTATTCATAATTCACATAATATGATTTTGATCAAATTTCATAAACTTGTATAGGACATGTGTGAATCAACATCATTAACAATATGGTTTTATATGGGTACACCTAACTCAATAGGCAAATTCCCAAAAATCAAAATTCATTTAATCATAGATTCATGTATATGGGTACACCTAACTCAATAGGCAAATTCCCATATTCAAGATCCAATTAATTTGTAGATTCATGTATATGGGTACACCTAACTCAATAGGCAAATTCCCATAATCAAGATCTATTATAAAAAAAACATAAACTTTAAACATGATCCAATTCGCATAAATAATAACATCATGATTTTACAACTTGTATGATTCAACACAACATGACATCATTATCATATAACATAAGTATTTCAACATATGTGATAATATGAGATCTACAACATATATAAGATTTACAACATAGCATATCATAATTTGCAACATAGCATGATACGATTTACAACATGGCATAGCATGATTTACAACATGGCATAACATGATTTATAACATAACATAGCATGATTAATCACATATGACATAGCATAGGATTATTTACAACATAATCACTACAACATAACAACATATATATGATAACATAATAGCATAACAAGAGATCCACAACATAATTTACAAATACATAACAATTCATATCACTTTCTTGTGGTCCATTCATAACTTAATCAAATTATTTTATAATAATACGCGCTCTCATACACGTACTAACTCTCCCTAGTGTCTTTCCCTAGGTTAACTACGCAACCTAGAGCTCTGATACCAAGTGTGACGGCCCACCCCGCACCAACCGACATTTACTCCAAAAGTGCGCTGTACACATGTCCAGTTAGCACGGAACGGGTCGTCAGAAGGAAAGGGAAGAAGGAAATGAACATACAAAGAACCTGTAGAATGTCTCACAGCGCATAGAACAAAATATAATAATAACATACTTGACATAAAACAGGAGAGACAGTGCATAAGCTGAAAATCAGAACTAAACATCGTAGCAGCGGAAATCCAAAATACAGCTTATTACAACTTTCAAACTGTCTCAAAGCAAAAGTAAGATAAAGGAGGTACACTACTAATGCCCAAGTAGCAACCACCAACGACACAGGGAGAATATGTATATATATCATACGTGGAAGCCTCCTGCCCGCTTCCGAATCAGCTACTCGCGCATCACCAGCTAACCTGTCTCTAGTCTGCTCGTGTGAGCACCCAGAGTAATAAGAGGAGACTTAAAACTCTGGGTCAGACATAAAGCCTGGTATGAGCGATAAGCATCTAAAGTGAACAATAACAGGTAGACTAAAACATACCTGAACCTGGACCTGCAACCAAAGAGTTAGCACTACATACTGTACAACACTCTAAGGTATCATATCAAACAGTATAAAGATACGGAGGTGGGGGAGGTGTGCATGTCATAATGATGGCAAACAATCAAACATAGCATCCATCCTCACATCTCTCACTCAGTGCGTAAAGCATACGATATTCACCACTTCGATCACCCAACATACCTTGCTACGATCACTCTGCCCCATGAAGTCATAAATGGCTTCACTGCACTGATAACGTAGCCACTAATCATTTGCTATGTCCACTTTGCCCCATGGAGTCACAAGAACCCCACTGCACTAGCTCATAGCCTTACCAATCCTTACTATGTCCACTTTGCCCCATGGAGTCACAAGAACCCCACTGCACTGGCTCATAGTCTTACTAATCCTTATTATGTCCACTTGCCCCATGGAGTTATTCACCCCATCTGCGCTGGCTCATAGTCTTACTACGCATCACCTTGCCCCTCAGGTCATAATGACCCTACTGCACTGATAACGTAGTCTTGCTACCATCACTTTGCCCCTCAGGTCATAATGGCCCTACTGCACTAATAAGTATCCCATCATTCATTCTTAGTGGTGAATCGAAGTTATGAACGTCGACAACTCCTTAGCACACGTCCCGCAGCAAAGTCCAACTCATGAAGTCCACTCATTGGTTCCTATCTGGATCCTGAGTCAATACCCTTCAATTGGACTACCTTTGCATCTCGGGTTATTAGTCATCATCTTCATCCGGATCGGTCTTCATCATTCGGTTCGGGTCGCGCCTCCTGCATCGGATCAGGTCATGATCCTCCAAGTGATCGGGTCGCCCTCCTCCATTGTCTCGTGAATCCAGTCTCCATCGGATCGGGTCATGATCCTCCAGGTGATCGGGTCGCCCTCCTCCATTGTCTCGTGAATCCAGTCTCCATCGGATTGGGTCTCCTCTTCTGGTCGGATCGTGAACTCTTAGCGGATCGTGTTCCAACGGGTCGGATCGTGTTACATGGATCGGGTCGTGACTTCCCATCAGTTCGTGAGGCTGGTCGGTTCGTGGAAGGACGAGGCAGATCGCATGACAACTCCTCATGTCGGATCGTGATCATCTGGTTCGGATCGGGGTGCGAAGCGCGAGTGCGGATCGTGGACATGGCATGCGATCCGATCCGGATCCCTGCAGCTGTTCCAGCGAGTTATTTACGCCTCTCGACGGCGTTTCCGACCATTCCAACTATTCTAATCAGTCACAAAGCATTTCATACAGTCATAGCAACATACATAATCAACCCCAAACATTAAAACATCAACATGATAGGTTAAAATGGATCAAACATACCCAAAACCCCATATTTCCCCCTAAGCATATTTAGGTGAAACTAATGAAAGGATTAACAAAACTTAACCAAACTAACCCAAATTCATATCAGAGGTCTAAAACATCATTCCGAATTTTATAAACATTTTCCCAGAATTTTATCATGTTTAAATTCGCTAATTAACACTAATCACCCCTAATTAGCCATAATTAGTGCAAAACTATGCAAATCACTCACCTTAGCCACAAAATAAACTAAGATCTGAAATAATTCTCTGATTTGGTGTGAATCTCAATGCCAAACAGCAGCTCTTAAGTTGCTTTGGTGAAGATCTTCCTTGATTAGGGGTTGCTAAACTAAATCCTTGACAAAAAGGTGATTTGGAGGTGATTTAGAGGTTGGAGGCTATTTTTAGGGTTCCTTGGTGATAAGTGGAGGCTAGAAAACTGAAATGGAATGATCCTCTATCTCATTTCAGCCTCCCCATAACCCTAATTCCGAAATGGGTTATGGGCCTATCCACTAATCACCCGATTTGGCCCGGTTAAGCAGTTTTTCACCCTCCAAACCTTATTTCAGCCATATCTCCCAAACGGTAAGTCCGTTTGACTATTATGACCATTCTACGGAAAGCTAAACCATCAAACGAATCTAATGGAAGTGGTTTCAGGTCAAAATTCCTTTCCAATCAAAAGTTATGGCCAAAACAGTACCAACTAGGGGCAAAATGGTCATTTAAAAATCGACAAAAATCATGAACATGGGAAATGACTCCAATAGATGTTTCCCAAAGTTACATGACCATACGACTTCACATGGGAAAGAAATAAATATTCTACAATCCTATGATGTGTAGAATACGGGTCGTTACAGTGTCTTAATTACATAACCTTATTGGGTTAAGTTTATGGGCCTATATGTAAATATTACCCACCCCCTCAGATTTACTTAGCTTATCAACCGTTCAACCAATTTTACTTAACCTTATCTTTATTTTTTTCATACAATCCCTATGGATTCAACTAGGTTAAGTATTCAAGATTTATTACCACATTTTCGTTTATGTTTACAAAATGCTAGACCCCCCACATTCAACAAGTCATTTGTGGATGCTGATTATGTCGGGCGGGTCTGGGCAGACTTATTCCACAAATTGGGCTTAACCTCATTTTTGAGCACGTCTCATATTTGCGCACTTAGACCTCTCACATTAGGTTCAACATAAGTGATTGCTGGTTATGTCGGTCGGGTCCGGGCAGACTTCAACCACTAATGCAACCTAACCTCGTGTCATAAGTACAATTACAATTTCTAATTATAATCCTAGGTATTCATTATTATCCAATTTTACCTATTTCTTTATATGTGTTCATACCCCTTTTCCCCATATTTAATTATATGCCCAATTCACTATTCAAATTTTAGACTTTTACGCCCCTTTTCAATTCACCTTTTAATTATGCACCATATGTTTTTTTCCCAAGTTATAGGTCAAGGCGTGTGTGTATGTGTGTATATATATATATACATACACACATATATATGTAGTTATGCACAAACCCGAATCTACATATTTTCCAATTTATGTCCCTAGTTCAATTTCACATATTTCAATACATGTTGTGCCCAAATTCATATTAACATTTACTCCAATTTATGCCCAAATCATATTTTACATAATTTATGCCCAATCAAATTTTCCAATGTTCGCCTGAATTCATATTCATTTTATATAACACTATATATGTCCCCAAATCCATATTTGTATATTTCCACATTTTATGCCCAAACTTCTATTTGTATTTTTCGAATATCAATAATGCCCCAAATTACGTCTTTCCCAATCATTCCCAATTTCTCATATTCGCATTTTTCAGCGTTAGGCCTTGGCTCGAAGGTAGCCTGGCTATTTAAAAATAAAAGGGAAAAAAAGGGAGAGAATAGAATCAGAACAGGCATAATAACGAATCAATAACATAACGGTAGAAGTAGGAATAAAAACTGAATGGACATATTATGAAAAGGTTAGACTTGGTAAGGATATAAACGTGTAATATCAGATCAGATGAATAAGTCATATAGAACTGATTAGGCACCGATTCAAGATCCAATTTTTTTATATACATATCACGATTACTATTGAAATATTCAGATCTAAAAATAACATGAACTCGCAGTGAATAGATATAAGGAAATGGATCCAAATTACTGCGAAGAACACGCTGAATTTGTTGTTGTAGCAATCGCTGACTTTGTATAATGCTTGTTGAATTAGATTTGGAGTAGATTAGGCCATTCAATCTTTGTTGCAGCAAAGCTCCGTCGTCATCACTATTTTTATGTGAATAAGACCTCGATCTACGGTCCTTTATATAGCCTAGGATTCAATGAATCTTGCTCAGAAAGGTGTCCAGATACAAAACGAATTATTTCGCCCAGATCTATCAGGGGTAGGTCAACCCCCCTTTGGGTGGGTCGACCCCCCTTTGGGTGGGTCGACCTATGGTCGACCCCCTCTTTGAGTGGTAGACCCACTTGAGCGGGAAATCTGCCACCTTCACCAATTTCGAATTTTGAACCGAATTTCGAATTTTGGACCCATTTTTGAATTTCTGAACCTATTATACATATGTATTCTTCCTGTGTGTATACAAACTTCAAAACATAATAACTTCTTCATATGGTGTCCGATTTACGCAAACCAAGTGTCTATTTTGACCAGAATTTCGAGATGGACGCATTGACAAAGTCCGTTTTACTTAATTCTAAATATTAAATTAAGTTTTCCTCAAATCATTGTTAATAGTGTACTTCACACTGATTATTATTTAATTCATCATCTTTAGTGTTGTTAAAATTCCGGGGTGTTACGGTAAGAGAGGACCAGCCTTGAAGCATCTAAGGGTTACCCAGAGTGTGTAGTCCTGAGACATTTGCTAGAGTGTCTCGAAGCGAGCGAGGAGTACATCCCTTGCCTTGACTCATGATGGAAATCCAATTTCCAATACGTGACATTTCGGTTTTGATTGTAGAGCCTAGTACGGCGACATGATAGATGGTACCCAAGTCGTCTATGATTGATACATTTATATTTGGAGTTGTTTTATATACTATACACTTATAATAGTATCAAATTATTTGTTTCAAATGTACAAAGCATGTTTGGATATTATAAGGGAAAACTCTATCCTTCGACTTGCGTTGCATTGTGTGATGAGACTTGAGTCTTATAATAGCTTCATTTTTCCAAAATGCATTGCGCTGTTTGTTTTATGCACTAGAATTCTTGGGAGAAAACCCGTTCCATGTTATATGGCGTGTTCCCTAGATTTACTTTACTTTTAAATTAAAGTTTTAAATAACTGTTTTAGTTCTCACACCAGTCACATGACTGACCTAGAGTTTAATGCTTTAACCTAAACTCTGGGTGCCCTATTTTCCACATGGGCAGCTTGTAGTTTTGGTTTTGCAGATATTATATTCACAAGATCTTGGTTTACAACAGGAGCTATATTTGGAACGCTCTGTATCCGTGTATCTCTTACAGTTGTGTTATGTATTAATTTTCCACTGCATTGTAATTTGAATCTCTAATATCTTCCAATGTATATTATTTATTCATACTCTGAATATTCTTGTACTCTAATGTAAATTGTTGTAATAAGCAATGAAATGTTCTTCTGTTTGTGTTTTGAATTTCAGGTTCTTAACTAAATCTGGGCTTTCCCTTAAGGGCGAGTTTGGGTCATTTTAGTAACTGTGAAATTTTGGTTGTAATTTGGGACTGCTTGTGCAGCTAGTTGATCATGCAATAGTTTTCTTTGTTGTGATTTCATTTTTATAGATCTATGTTCTATACTTGTTCCTGACCCTATGTGGTGATTTAGTGGTCTATCTCTCCTAGTTAGGTCCAGGAAGATGTCTGTACAAAAAGGCAATCTTCCTGCCTCTTGTACCTTTTTATCCATTATTTGTTGTAATGGAAAAGGTGTTACGGGTCACCTTAAAAACCTGTTGGGCAAGCTAATAATAAAAATAAAACTTAATGTTATATAGTAATGATTTATACTTATTTGAAATATGAAATAATTACCATTAATAATTGGTACTCATCTAATTGAAATGCACTTCTTAATTAACTTATAAATTCGTGTACAATCTAGATATAATTTTTCACTTAGGGTATGTTCTTCATCGTGTTAGTGCATTATATAAGCATTCTAACTATATGTTATTTGTATGACAATTTTTTCTATTTTACTCATAAAAAAATATTAAATAATATTTTTTGATAATGTTTGTCACTATCAAATTATTAATATTTGTGATTAAAATAAAAATACTAATTAAATATATATATATAATAATTAACGTTTAATAGTTAATTGTAATTACAAAATAATAACTACTACAAATGCTTAATAACTTATACATAACAATTTACATTTTATAATTAATAATTAATTGAAATTATAATGTAATAAGTGATAATTGTTAAATAAGAAGTAATAGTTAATAATAACAATTAACTAGTTAATACTTAGTAATTAAGACTAATATTTAATGTATAGTAATTTATAATTAATAATAAGTCTTTTTACTTAAAAATTTATGAACGAAAACTTAAATACATAATTATTTATACTTCATTACCAGCGGCGCTCCATCCAGCCTTTTTAATCTATAGAAGAGTAATATTTTCAATTCAAAGCTTACACCGTATAATGTAGTGCAAGTTATGTATTAGTTATTTCTCATCTTTATCATCCGTGTATTGGCTTATGCACGTTTTAGCTTGTAGGAGTCATGATCAACAAAAGACTAAATGATTATTTTCATCTTTGTCTTCTATGCACACTTTTTTTAAAATAGGTATTTAAAATACTAAAAAATGAAAGGGTTACAATTTATAGCATATAGAGAACAAATAATGGTATGAGCATTGAATATAAAATTGACTCAAAAACGTCATATGTTCCCCTAATGCTGACAAACAATAAAAACAAAAAATAAAAGGAAAATAACATATACACATTAGTTGCGCTAGACTACTCAAACTTCTCGGTTTTGACTTTATCTCACTTTAACAAGTACATTACTACTTCCCCTCTATGAAGTTAGAATTATAGCTAATTCTATTCTAGAGAATACTAATAATTGTATTTTTTTCGTTTCATTTTCTTACATTTTGATTTAACTGTGTTAACCAGCTATGTTGAAAAGCAGTCACGCGTCAAGATTATGGTTCACAATGCACTTGAGTCTTGAGAATGTCATTAGAAAACACAAAGCAATATGGTCAAAGTCGCGACGCGTTCAGAAAATGTTGGAAATAACGTCGATTCGTGAAATCATCGTTAATAAGCTCGGAAAATCCGTCATGGTAAAAAAAACGTGTTCAACTAGGGCCGATCAGCTTAAAATCACTGAGCGTGTTTGTTTGAACACACGCCAAAACTTGTAGTGGAAAAATATATGGATCCTGGCAAATTCTGGTTTCGCACAGTCGAAAATAGCTAATTGGCATAACATGATCACTAAAAACGGCTTGTGCAACTCGCAATGCGATTAAACTTGGTAAAATGGGGATTTGGCAAAATCATGTGTCAATTACTCAAAAAGTGTTGCATGACACATGTAAATCACCAAAAATGGCTTGCACAATGCACGACGCGATCAAACTTGGTAAAATCAGGACTTGACAAAATCATGTGTCGTTCACTCAAAAAGTGTTGCATGACATGTGTCGATCACCAAAAATGGCTTGTTCTACTCACGGTGCAATCAAACTTAACAAAATCATGTGTCAATACTGAAAAAATGTTGCATGACATGCATCGATCGCAAAAAATGGATTTCGCGACTCATGACGCGATCAAAATTGGTAAAATCGAGATTTAGCAAAGTCATTTGATGTGTAGTTAAAGATCTTGGTGGGTTCAATGCAGAAGATATCCAAAAAGTCATAGTAGGGATAAAGCGAGGAAATAGTAGGATATAGCGGATGACACTGAAATAGCACATATAACTTATTTCTAATATTTTCAGAAATATATAAATAATAATTAAATGGAAAAAGAACACTCAATTTACAATAATTAGTACATTCTAAATTTTAAATAAAAACATGTGCAAATATGTAAATAAATATAAACTACTATTTGACTTAAAATAAAATATTGGAATATTTTTATTTTTAAAAATATACGTTCAACTAAAAACCTAATTTTGAAATATTTCTAACTTATAAATGTCATTGTTCTGTTAATTTCGTTCATCGAAGATATAGTGGGAATAGCGTAATATAGTGGGAATAACGGGTTATATCTGGAAGAGCATATTAAAGTGAAGCGTAATGCGGAAGGATATATTAGAGGCTATTTGGGAAAAGCGTAGCGGTAGTGGTCTGCTAAGGGATATAGCAGGGGTAATAGTAGTGAGTAACTGCACAGGTTATGTGTCGATCCTTCAAAAAGTGTTGTGAAACACGTGTCGATCACCAAAAATGGCTTGCGCAACTCACGACATTAATCCGACATTTGGAAAAGTTATGTGTCGATCATTAAAAAAGTGTTGTATGACACATGTTGATCACAAGAAATTGCTTGCATCACTCACGACATCAAAATCTGGCATTTGGCAAAGTCATGTGTCGATAACTCAAAAATGTTGCGCGACACGTGTCAATCACCAAAAACGGCTTGCGAAAGCTCAAAATCTGAAAATTTGGCAAGGTTTGGTCGAAAACTGGGTTTTCACGTGTCTATCTCCTCAAAATAGTTGATCGACACAGACAGATCTGGGAAAAAACTTGGATCAGCCACTAGGCAATTTTTCTAGATTTGGCACTCGAAAATGGCTGATAAGTATGGCACGATCACCAAAAAAACGCGTGCGTGCATCAGGCCAGGCATGGTCCAGATTTTAGCAAATCCGGGAGACGAAATATAGGTTATGAAATTGGCACTTCGAAATAGCTTGAACGACACAGGGACTCGATGTAACAACCCGGAAATTCTGAGCCAGTTTAAAATTTTTATTTTGGCAATTTTAACGAATTTTGAATATTTAAAATGAACTATTTTTGATATTATCGACGAGAAATTTATTTTGAATAGAGTTAGAACGTATATAGTTATATGAATCGTCGTTAGAATATAAATATTTATTTTAAATTACAAAAGGAATTGAAAATGGCGCGGTAGTTCGAAAATTCGATTTCAAATTTCAATTGAGTGTACAGGATTCAAAATAAACCAGATTTTAGTGCAACCAAAAATAATAGGATATAATTGATAATATCTTTCCAACGAATCCGAAAAATCAAAATTTCACAGCGGGGATAAAAAGATATGTCCAGTTGAAATTTCAGAATAGTCGCTATGGAATTTCGGCCCTTACAAATAGCCATTTTGCAAACGACCTCGGATTTCGACGAAACCACTTTTGTTGGATCCGCGATGTCAAATTATTGCTAGATTCCAATTGTCATAATTTTTCGAATCAATATGTGAGCGTGGCAAAGGAAAACGCATTTAACCAGTTTTAGTTGATTTTAATCGACTGGAAATTGGCCCTTTTTCAAACTGTCTCAGAATTTGATGAAATTAGTTTTGTTAGGAACGTATCGACAATACGAAGCTGGGAACTATTTTTCGGTAATTTTTCGAGTTAGTATGTGGCCCCAGTAAATTGAAATGCGCGTTCAAATTCAATATATAGAGTTATATGTTGATTTTGACGAAAACTGATCGAAACGATCGAATCAGCTTACGATACATATCCCATTGTGTTCGGAACAGGGGTATTTAGCTAGGGGCGACAGTCGTTGGGTCCCCTTTCGAATTCGAATGAAAAGTCAACGGATGGAGAAATTAAATAAATAAACAAATAAAATAATTAAACCATATTTGCCCTTAATCCCCTCACATTCTTTCTCCCTCCTCCTCCCGTTCAGTTGAAATCGAAGTAAATAAAAAAAAACCTCGTTCACCGCTCCGTCGCACCCTTACCCACCGGAGCCACCGCGCCGCCGGCGCTTGCCACCCTCCCCCTCGTCAGCTTCCGACCCTCCCCTCCGCTGTAAGCCGCCGCGCCCATCCCTATTTCCCCCAAATCGAACCTCTGAGCCCCCAAACCAACGACGCCCCTGTGCTTCACCCACAGCCCAACGCCTCGCCATTGCTGAACCACCGCAGACCCTGGAGCCCCCCAATCTCGCGCAACCACCGTGCCGAGGTCAGCACCGCGAAGTCCAAGTCAGCACCGCGAAGTCCACCATTCGCCACTGGATTTTGCTGTCCCGAAGAGCAGCTCCTCCCCTTCATTCGAACCAGAAAACAACGAAGGATCAACAGTGAGTTTTAAATAGAAAAAGAATTGAGTTTTAATTAGAAGGAGTTTTGATTTTAAATTATAAAAAGCGTGGATTTTTAGTTATAAAAAGGTACGATTTTTAATTCATAATAATTTTTTTTTTAGAAAGATAAAGAAGTAATCTTTATTTATCATAAGGAAAGTTTTGATTTTTAACTTTGGTTTTTATCATAAGGAAAGATTAGATCGTTAACTTTAAAAAGGTTAGAATTTTAAAACATAAAAGGTTTGATTTTTAACATTAGAAGGATTCGATCTTTAAAATGAAAAAGATTATATTTTTATATAAGGAAAAATTTGATTTTTATTATATAGGAGGCGAAGTAAAAATTAGATTTTTATAAGCAGAAAGATTCAATTTTTATAACATAAGAATGTTTGATTTTTTTTTACATCGCAAAGAATAGATTTTTATAATCGAAAAGATTAGATTTTTATTTTAGAAAAATTTAGATTTTTATTGACAAAGATATTATATTTTAAAATCGAAAGGCGATATTTTTATTAGATGTGAAGATTTAAAAATATGATTTTATATAATGTAGAGTAATAAATATGTGATCTTTATAGTAGTAGCAATGTAAAGATATGATTTTTATAGTATAGAAAGTATAAAAATACGATTTATATATTATATAGATAGTAAAAATATCATCTTTATAGATATAGCGAAATAAAAATCTGATTTTTATTATATATATGTTAAAATAAAAATTTGATTTTTATAGTGGTGAAATAAAAATTCAATCTTTATATTTGAAAAGGTGAAATCCTTATATAGAGAATAGCGTGATAAAAATATAATTTTTATTCATATGGAGTGATTATAAAAATATGATTTTTATATACATGGCAACAATATAAAAATGTGATTTTTATATATGTAGTGGCTACGGGCAACGAAAGTGACAAAAGGCGAGAACGGCGAAGACTTCTACATAGGAAGAGTCGTGGCGTTTGGATTAGCTAGTCGGTGAGAACTTCTCACTTTAAATTTCCTTTTCTAGTTAAAAATATATATACTAGGATGCAGACGGTGCTTAGCAGCACCCGACACCCGTCGTCCACAGACCATGGACGGCTTGTTTGTTTAGTTAATTGTTTGGTGATTGATTTATTTGTTGATTGATAAATTTGATTGAATTGATTGTGTGATGGGAAATGAAATAAAATATTTATATAGTTAAAAATATTTTATCGTTAAAAATATAATTTTTAACGTGAATGTGAATAAATAAATATTCATTTACAAACCGGACGGTTTGTCTATGTACACCTATTTGAAGGATATTGATTGGGACGATAAATTTTACACATCGCCCAACTGCACCAATAAAAATCTGTGTTTGTTGATTTGAAACCCCACACGGGTGTTGGGATGATATTTGGTGTACACTAATCTCAATTATTTAATAGTATGTCGATCAATAGGTCGACATACTGTGTAAGCGTTAATTATTTATATTTAATGCTTATGCAGCTGTGTAGTGCACTTTGGATTATGGTTGATTATTTATCGTTGCTATTTATATACATGTGTTGTATAGAATCCATATGATTAACATTATATGGTGATTGATTCGGCCTCATTCCAATTGGGAAATAATGAATATTATAAAAGAAAATTCATGTGTTGAATAGAATAAATAGTCATGTGTTGACGATGTTCAGGTGTTGAGAATTCATGTGTTGAATAAAATATTTATACAATAAAACTTACCTTTTTATTGTAAGTAAGAGGAAATATAGATTCATGTGTTGAATGGAATAAATATTCATTTGTTGAATAGAATAACGAATTTATTGAAATATATAAAGCCGTGTTGATCAGAGATGCGCCATTTTGACGTGAACGATATTTGTATCGATTTGATTCATTTTTTAATGAATATCGAAAAATGATTTCAAAATTGAATTGAAATGAATTCGAATTGAAATTGAATTGAAATGAATTCGAATTGAAATTGAATTGAAATGAATTTGAGTTGAAATTGAATAGAAGTGAATTCAAATTGAAATTGAATTAATTTGAAATTGAAATTGAATTAAAAATCGATTTGAATTGAAATCAATTTCAAATGAATTTAAAATGAATTTATAAAGGAAAATTCAATTTTGATTTGAAATTGAATGGGAAGTTGAAATCGTTTCGAAAACGAGTTTAAAACGATTTATGAAATTCGTTTTAAAAGGAAATCGACGAAATATGTATAATATATATATTATATATAATGGCCTGAATAGAATGCGTCGCGCTGCGGCAGTTCTTGAATTTCGACCATTGATTTCGAATTGACGTTACGGGAGATCCGACCGTCGGATTCTCCTAAAACCGGAACCGTTGGGTTCGTATCGAAAATAGCTTTCCAATGAATATTAGAAGTTTGAAATCTAACAGTTGGATTTGAAATTATGTCCAAATCAAATTTGGAAAAGGTCGCTGTAAGTGCAGTTCGATGGCCGTTGATGGAAATCGACTGTACGGGCCTTGATAAAATTATTAAAAATATCTATAATTTGTGTAAAATCATAAGAAATAGTTTGTGAAGAACTGGGATGAAAAATTCCACATTTGATAAGATAAAAATAGATTTTTATCAAAATGAACTAGTTTTGAACTAGAATTAAAATCAATTTATTTTTGAAATAAATAAATTGAATTTGAAAGTGGTTTTGAAAATAATCAGAATTTCCAATACGTGAATTGGACTGGAGTTGAATCGAAATTATCTTCAGAATATTTCGATGTTGGATTTCATGACTATACAGATATTGTTATGGGAATTTGAAAGACATATTTTATATCGTTATTTCAAATACGATATTTGTTGGTTTCAGAATTTGATATTGAATATAAGCCGGTATATTTTCTATTCAGAGCCTTGTATTTAATATCAAATGTGATTTGGGTTTGTCGTGAATGGTGTCTTCATTAACATCGATTCTTAAGCCCAATAGAGAAAAAGATTAAATCTTTCTATTTAGATTTAATGAAGTGTACTAATTAAATAATGTTTAATTGGAATTGAATATGAATGTGATTTTGGGTTTATCGTGAACCGTGTTTTAGATGACATTGGTACTTTAACCCAGTTAAAGACAGGATATCGATTTTAGAAAAGATTAAAACTAAGTGGAGTTTTAATGAATCTTTAATTAGATTGAAATGTGAATTGATAATTTAAATTATCAAATCTGAAAAGTGATCGAGAATGGAGTACCACCAGTTTTGCTCCAAAGCGATAGTTAAATCTTTAATTAGATTTGAACATGAAATGGTAATTAATTTTACCGATAAAACCGTGGTGTTAGATATGGAGTATTACCAGTTTTGTTCCAGGGGATGAATAGGTTGGGATTGGGAAATAAAATAAATAATTACTTCGGTGTGGTTCGCTAATCCCGACTAGTTTGGAAAACCATAATATGGTTTGAAATGATATCCAAAGGAAGATTAAAGAATAAATTTAGAAGAATTTATCTTGGATAAAATTAATGGGTACCTTTCCCTAAGAATGCGATTTTGTGAATAAAAGAACATTCTGAATTGGAATAAGGCGTTTGTTGTGTTTGTGTAACATTTGTTTATTATATAAGTGGGTTATTCAGAAAGGCCGGGTTTCTACCCATTCTGAATAACCGATTCGGCGATAAGTCGAAGATGAAGACGGTGGTTGAAGACCGGAAGTCTTCACACCGTTTGGGTGATTGCTGATGATCTTGATTGGGCTGTACAACCAAGATGAGGGAAACAGTTGGTAATCGCCCAGACGTACTTGGAGATCGATGGATATGCGAGGAAAGTGCCTCCGGTTTCGTTTAGACCCAGAACAAACTTGTAAATGGACTGTGTGTCTGACATTGGATTTTATTCTGTGTTGATTGATCTCTATTAAATATACATCTGTTTGGCGGCGGAGAATTTATTCTCTTGCTTAACGCCCTTCTCTGAGACGTACGAGCTCAGAGGTTGTATATCGATGGACATCAGTCGCATGGAGTGAATTTCCAGTGTGGCATGCATAAGTGGCAATTGATCAAGGCTTCTGTTGAAAAGCAAAGTCTTGTGGTTGATGATCAAAGCACGGCCTGTGTGGAGCAGCTTTGTGTATAGCGTGAATTCGCGAGCCTCACACCTCGGTATGAGTCAAAAACGGGATAGTGACTGCAGGGAGAGCACGACGTTTCTTTCTAGCTAGGGGTGGTGTCTGTGCTTAAACTTGCTGACATTTATATACTTTTCACCTGTGTGGTTGTTGGATACGAGGCGCCTCGATATTAGGTCTGTTAGGACCGGGAAACGTGTGTTCAGGAATAATTAATCCTCAAAAGTAAGGTAGGACCAGCCCTGAAGATCCAAGGATTGCTGTGTGCGGTCCTGGGACATTTGCTAGAGTGTCTCGAATCGGAGAGGAGCTTGCCCCTTGCCTCGACCCATGATGGAAATCCAATTTCCAATACGTGATATTGTGGTTTTATTTGTAGAACCTAGTATGGCGACATAGTGGTATGCGTCATTCATGCCGCCTATGATTGATATTTATGATTGAAATGGTTTTGACACTATACACTTATAGTAATATCAAATAATGTGTTTTTGACATATCAAGCATGCTTTGGCTATTATAAGGTAAAAACCCTGTCCTCCGGCTTGCGTTGCATTGTGTGATGGGACCTGGGTCTTATAATAGCTTCATTTTTCTTTATTTAGCATTGCGCTGTTTGTTTTATGCACAAGTGTTCTTGGGAGGAAACCCGTTCTGTGTTATACAGCGTGGTCCCTTGAAGTACTCTCCTTTAAAATAAATATTAATAACTTTTTTAGTTCTCACACCAGTCACATGACTGGCCTGGAGTTTATTGTTTTAACCTAAACTCTGGGTGCCCTTATTTTCCACACGAGCAGCTAGTAGTTTTGGTTTTGCAGATTTATATTCACAGGATCCTGATTTACAGCTGGAACGATGCTCGGAAAGCTCCGTATCTGTGTATTACTTTCAGTTGTGTTTTGTATTATTTTCCGCTGCTATGTAATTTATAGTAATCTCTGATATTTATCGAATGTATATTTATTCATACTCTGTATATTCTTGTATTCTGATAGAATTGTTTTAATAAACAATGAAATGTTCTCCTGTTTGCGTTCCATTATGTCTTGTCCTCAATTCTATCTGTGCTTTCCTTCACGGGGAAGTTCGGGTCATGTCACTCGATACGAAATCACCAGTGCAACAAGGGGGATCGGGTCGTGAAATCCTTGCCATGGCAGGTATGCAAAAAATCCAGAAAATCTAGAAAAATTGGAAAATGCGTATGGATCACTCGTTTTTGCTTGTGCAACTCACCCAAATCATGGTTTTTGGTGATGCAAAATAGAAATTTCGAAATTGGCTTAGTTAGTGGCAGATCACCCCAGAACCGTGTCGAGAACTGTTTTTTAGGTGATCAACAAGCGTCGATCACTATTTTTCCGGACTTATCCAGAATGCGATATTTTCCATCTGGTTTCGAATTTTTGCTATCTTTTAGGGATGCGAAATTTGCATCCCTTCGGGATATGAAATTTGAGCTATGCCTCCAAAACTAAATTATAAATACCCTTTGCTTGACATTATAAGAGGTTGGAATTTTTGGACTTCCAATACACTTTGGCATACGGAATTGGAGCTATCAAGCACCATTAATGACTATCATCATCATTTTCATGACTTTGGAAATCTCCATGAACTTGAAGACGCCACGTAAACATTTTCCAATAACTTTTGGACATTTGGTTGGACTTTTGGCATGCTTTTGGACATATTTTCATACATTTGGACATTGGAGCTATTTCTTGGACATTAATGTACATTTTGACTTAATGAAAAAGAAGAAGGGCATTTTGGTCAGAGTTTAGAATTAACTAGCTATTGATTGTTCTATTATACAACTTTGTACACATAAATTGTCAAAACTTGTACAAAAATTGTAATTGACAAATATATAATAAATGATCACTGTGAAGTGGACAAGCGTTAGTGCTAAACCACTATAAAACAGTGTGTTCCCTTAACATTTCTCTGTCTTCGAATACTCGGATCATAAGTTTACGATTAAACTTACACTCGGGCATTGGCGGGCACAAATAACCAATTTCACAGATCAACAGTTTGCACGCTACGAAGGAGACGCATAGCTTCGATTTCTTCTGTTGTTTTTGATTCTCAGATTTAACTTCTGATTTCAACTTTGGTTTCAGACTTCAACATAGACTTCAGTTTTTTGAATCGGTTTCATTCTCATATTTGCTTGGAATTCTCTCGAATACACCATGGCTAAAATAAACAACTAGCTCACCCAGAAGGAGCATGTATCGAGGAAAGTCAAGAAATCTCCTCGTTCGGACACCTATCAAACTACGTCACTCGAGACGACATCGACGAAGTCGTCAAGGATTTAACTAAGGTTCTTACTTCCTGCTTAGAGCAACAGGAAGAACATTTCTATCGATAAGAAGCTAACATGAAAACTCTTCTTGCCCGACTTGAAGGAATTAAGAGGTAGTTGGGCCAAGAAAACATGATCCAAACAAGTGTTAGTGTTCGAAAAGGATTAGCTTGGGACTTCGGAAAATTTCCGAAGAATAATCCCGTGTCGATACATATCCGCTGGAAGCCACTGGACCACTAGTCTCGGGGGCACCACCGTAATTCTATACAAGGCTTAATTCAAAACGTATTCAATCATGTTTTAGGATCAGGCATTGTTAATGTCGCTCAAGCGCCAGTGCAGACATCTTTGGATACAAGAACTCTTGTGCTTTTGAATGTTGAATTTGTGCCAGTCGAGGCACCTCAGATTAGAGTCAAGCCAGATATTTTTCTGTGTGCTCGACAATTCGCTAATATTGGACTTGACGCTGGGGGAATCGACGTCAAGTTACATAATTTGAATCGGTTTCTCGATATGAGAAGTGAGAGGTGATGTTATTCAACGCTATGCTCCAGGTGAAGCACCCTATACTAATTTGGAATGTGTTACTCGTAGCCCCTTCTTCCAAGACATGAGGAATTCTCAAAACCCACTGGACTTCAAATTGTTGGTGTTAGAAGCTTTCAATGATAGGAAGGATCGTACGGTTCATATTTTGTGCTACACGATCCATATGGAAGTACATTTAGCTTCATACAATGTTATGGAAAAGTTCTTCCCACTTTATCTTAAGACATTGTTGCTTTGTGGTTCAGATGGTTGGAACCTGAATCCATTAACGATTGGAATGTCTTGGTTGGAAACTTTGTAGAGAAATTCAGAGTTCATATCACCCAACCAAGGAATTTCATGTCTTTGATAACATTAAAGCAGTGGTCAGTCAAGATTTCGTGTAAGTTTCTTGAAAGATTCAACGCGATGGTGGCTACTGTCGATAGGCCGGATCCATCCATGGTTCTAATGTCTGCAATCTTCGACATTCTTGACAAAACTGACTTTAAAATCTCATTACGACACGCCCCACCAAGGGATCTTAACAGATTCTACTTCAAGGATGAAAGATTTCTAAGGGAGGAAGACTTCCGTGATGAAAAATGTATACACCAAATCAACACTGCAATAGGCGCAGGGCCATTTGCATTCGAGAAAGGAAAGTGTAAATTTTGTGACAATAGAAACTTATGGCCTTGTTTCAAGTCAAAGTTCCAGTCATACACTGAACCCACTCATGGCTTGGAAAGGATTATGTCGACATTCACGAATCTTATCCTTTACAGAAGCCTCCTAAGAGTGAACCCACTCCGAAACAAGCAAGCTCTAATAATGACTCTCTTTTCCATGAGCTACCCGATCATGACATAGACCATTGCATGCATTTCCGTGATCTTACCGAGGCATGCGTCATGTGCATTATGCATCAAGAATCTTACAACCGCAACACCACATGCTCAATCTCCTACTACATCTCAGGATAGGGGTAAGCCTGGACGACCCCAAGGCATTGTAATCAACCGATCCAGCCCTAAGAATCCCTTTGACTTTTCTAGACTCTGGTCCATTACTTGTTTTTGTTCTTGTTGTTGGTGACTTCTCACCTTTTTAACTTTCTCTACCTGTAGTCATAGTGGAAACGTCAGTCCACACATGCACGGAACAAATTTCTGGTTTCAAGTCGTTCTCTAGGTTGGACTACCGACCATTATACTTCTGTGGTATCAATAAAACTGTGACTTTAGTTCACACTTGTATGCTAAGTATAAAAAAGTGCTTCGGCTCCACACAAGATCAAGCTAGTATAAAATGGGGTCCGACTCCACACTGGATCAGTCTAGTATAAAATTTGGGCATCGGCTCCACACTCGATCTGTCGAGTATAATAATAGGGCTCCGACCCCTGCTCTAAACTAGGTCAGTCTAGTATAAAATTTGGTCTTCGGCTCCACACTTGGTCCGCCAAGTCTAAGATTGGGACTCGGTCCCCACGTGATCAATCAGGCATAAACTGTAAACTTCGGTTCGCAAATTTAGACTCTGGTCCATGACTTCCTAAAATGTAACGAACCAAGATTTTAACCTTTAAAATATGAAATTTATTTGGATTTAGGAATTAAGAAACTGATTTTTGTTTGTAATTTGAAATCTAGTTTATTTTACATGGTTGTGAAATTAGTGGGTAAGTGGGAATTTAAATTTTGTTTTGTTAAATTTTAACGATATTGATATTTTAGACTAATTGAATATATTATATGAGAAAATTTATATTTTCATTCCTGTTTAATCAGAGAATTATAATTGAATTTAAATAAATTTATTCGGTTTTGAGTAAATATTGTATGTATAAAATTTAATTTTAATAGTTAAATTTAAATAATTTATTAAAATTAAACATCATTGACCTTTAGCTAGTTGATGAACATATATTGTTGAATACTTGCAAACGTAAGATTTATAGATTAAACCCAAGATTTTTTTTGTTACTTAAATTAATTTATTTTAAATTTGAAACCTAATCTATTTTATTTGGTTTTAAACTAATTTTGTATATTTAATACTTAGTTATTTGAATCTGAATAGCTTTGTTAGATTAAACGTTAGCTGTATTTTAAAATTTATTGAAATATTTGTTGAAGAGATCATCAATTTGATTTTATTTAACTTGGGTATTTAATTTAAATAAAATTATTTAGTTGGATTTGGTATTAAATTAAAATTGATATGTATTGAAAATTTTATTTTTAGATATGAATTTGATATTTTTTATTTAAATTAAGTTGAATATGGAGTGTATTGGATGCTAATATTTGGTAGGTATACAATTGAGAAATATATTTGTTTATTAAATGTTACACTTGTCTTTTTAGGTTGGGATTTAACGCCAGTTGCAGAAATTGTTCTGATATTATTAACCCGTGTCCTGGTTTGGTCTTCAACGCATCCCTTCCTTTTTCCTTCTATCTTTTCCCTTCTTTGTTTATTTACCAACCGAGACAATGTTCTTTCCTCGAAATAAAAAATTCCACAAATCGATATAAAATGGCCACCGTGAAAACCCTTCTTCCAAATTGATGGTCGTGCCTCCTCTACTTCGGTTCTCCACCGATTGACATCAAGCCCTCCATCGTCCAATGCACACCGCCAGTTGCAGCCCGGACTTTGCCCTGTGCCACGCTCGTACGATCTGCACACACAAACCAATCCAGAAGCTTGAGCACCAGAAAACCCTAACAAGACCCGAATCTTCAACTTTTCTCACCACCAAGCTTGCGCCAGCTACCTGCAATCTAAGTTTCGAGCAACCCGTGGCCATCGAGCACTGCTGCATCTTTAAGCTACCGTTAAATGTGAGTTTTGCTCACGATTTTTCTATGTTCAAGCACTTCAACATCGTTTTGAACTAAATCAAAATGATTGGATTATTGTTGGTGGTTACATCTTGTTGGTTATGTATCCATGATGACCAGAAAGGAATACAAATACAATACTAGGATTTAAGGCTAGTACGTAGGTTTTTGCAATCGCTTTTGCCTTGTTGAATATAGAAATATGTGCATTCCTATGTTGCTTTGTTGTACATGGTACAATGAATGTCTTGATTTATTATAGTTACAAGTTAGCTCACTACGGGCACATTTTAAAACCATACGACCTCGTTAGTGAACTTGTTTGATTTGTTGAAACTTTGTCACTCCCTTTGTAAAGAAGAAGTTCTCAATTATACAGGAGCGGATTGTCTAAACCGAGGACACCCTGGTCCTCCGGTCAGGACGAATAAAAATCTCCCCATTTGGGGGATTTTGCACTTTGCCTTCTGAAATTCGAATTGAATTCAGAGGGGCAAAGTGCAAAATTCCACCAAATAGAGGATTTTCATTGGCCTAGACCAGGGGACTAGGGGTTCCCCGGTCCAGGTGATACCAACCCCAATTATACATGTATGGTTTGCTCCAGGAAATTTACTTTTGCTAGTGTCATGTAAAGTTTATACACTGCTGGTTTTGTATGCAAACTTGAAGCACCTTTTCACATATAATTTTTTCTCTCATACCCTGTTTGTTTATTCCAATGCCCCATCTAAATATAAACACCAGTGTAAGATTAATCCGAGGTTAATTTATTAATATCACATGAAGTATACTTATACCAGTCAAGCAATATACAGTGGACACGTGTTATCTCGCCATGCATGGAATGTGTGTTCATGGTCGACTATCATGTCTAATAGTTATATACTGCACCTGTGCCTTATAAAATCTCATTTTATGGGATGCTGGGGCCATAAACATGTTTACACATTCCTAGCATTTTGTGCACATGCCAAAAAAAAACTACACCTGCATACTTTGTTTCACATGACTGTGAAAAAGAAAATAAATTAAGAATAAATAAATATATATACTCTAACTATGAATATTTTGTACTAAACAAAAATGTAACACCCCACACCTGCTAAGGTCACTCACAAAGGGAATGCCTTAGCTTCGGTGGAGTATTTAAGTGAATATAGAACTGAAAATTTACAACAAGACAGATATAAGTAATACTTGAAATTTAAAACATCATTTCATTGCAGCAGAAGGTAAACATGTTCGGTTACATCTCAAAAACCAACAAGAGTCAAGTACAAAATATCCATCTCGTTAAAACATAAGTACATAATCCCACTACATACTAATAGCCATAATAAAAAAGATAACCGAGCTTTTCTTCAAGAGTCCAAGCTCCAAAAGATAGATAAAGCAATCTGATCAAAGCCCACTAGTGCTAGGCCCACTCTGAGAACCTGAGGGTTGGGGAAAAAGATAAAAACAACGGGGTCAGACATAAGTCTGAGTGAGCCCTATAACCTTAACAATACAATCATTAAAGTAATTAGGGTATGATATAAACCTGGTACAGTACGACTGGGGATAAATGACTACACTGAGTAGCCAACTAGACTTAGGATAAACTAAGATAACGGTAAAGACGCGCCTATCCACCTAAGGATAAATACTACACTGCACCACACCAGTTCTACCCACCCAAGGGTAATTCCTACTTAAAGGTTGATCCCACTAAGTGTACTTAGTAATTCTTAATAGTAGTTTCGTGTACCCCTAGCTGACTACATAGGTGCCGTCTGCCCCTATCTCCACTAGGTGTACCCACAACTTAGTAATTTTAATATTAGTCTCTTGTACCCCTAGCTGACTACATAGGTGTCGTCTGCCCCTATCTCCACTAGGTGTACCTGCTACTCCCCAAGCGACCGGCTCCCTACCGTAGATACCCGTGCTGGCCCCACAGTGGGGTGTATCACTCCCCAAAGTGGCAACCCGATAATATCAATGGTGCACGGCTTATATCTACACGATGTAACAACGTCTTACCTACCAGCCCGGGTCCACACACGCATATGAAACCCGTTGGACTCGCATTGCCACCGCTACCCCGTTTTGTCCTCTTATAGTCAAGCCCAGTACGCGTGTCCCGTCCTCGACATGGGTCGAGCCCAATAAGATACATATGGGTTACTGGTTGAAATGGCCCCCCACAAGCTACTACTTAAGCTTGTCATTTTATCTAGTGCATCCCACTTAACCCCTTTTTCATAATCATGCCCACTTACATGTTAAGGTTTGGTTAAGTCATCTAATCATATTTCAATTGCCACTCAAGGCACCCACTAGATTTCTACATGCCACCCAAGGCACCCACTTGATTTCCACATGCCACCCAAGGCACCCACTTAACCCTTTAATCATGTTTAGTTACATGTTCCACTTTGGTTAAGTATTCTAGTCGTATTCTCTATTGCCACCCAAGGCAACACATTAGATTTTTCCACATGAGGGGTTAAGTGGGATGCACTAGATAAAATGACAAGCTTAAGTAGTAGCTTGTGGGGGCCCATTTCAACCAGTAACCCATATGTATCTTATTGGGCTCGACCCATGTCGAGGATGGGACACGCGTACTGGGCTTGACTATAAGAGGCCAAAACGGGGCAGCGGTGGCAACGCGAGTCCAACGGGTTTCATATGCGTGTGTGGACCCGGGCTGGTAGGTAAGACGTTGTTGCATTGTGTAGATATAAGCCGTGCACCATTGATATTATCGGGTTGCCACTTTGGGGAGTGATACACCCCACTGTGGGGCCAGCACGGGTATCTACGGTAGGGAGCCGATTGCTTGGGGAGTAGCAGGTACACCTAGTGGAGATAGTGGCAGACGGCGCCTATGTAGTCAGCTAGGGGTACAAGAGACTACTATTAAAATTACTAAGTTATGGGTACACCTAGTGGAGATAGGGGCAGACTGCACCTATGTAGTCAGCTAGGGGTACACGAAACTACAATTAAGAATTACTAAGTACACTTAGTGGGATCAACCTTTAAGTAGGAATTACACTTGGGTGGGTAGAACTGGTGTGGTGCAGTGTAGGTATTACACTTGGGTGGGTAGATCTGGGGTGGTGCAGTGTAGTATTTATCCTTAGGTGGATAGGCGCGTCTTTACCGTTATCTTAGTTTATCCTAAGTCTAGTTGGCTACTTAGTGTAGTCATTTATCCCCAGTCGTACCGTACCAGGTTTATATCATACCCTAATTACTTTAATTGTTGTATTGTTAAGGTTATAGGGCTCACTCAGACTTATGTCTGACCCCGTTGTTTTTATCTTTTTCCCCAACCCTCAGGTTCTCAGAGTGGGCCTAGCACTAGTGGGCTTTGATCAGATTGCTTTATCTATATTTTGGAGCTTGGACTCTTGAAGAAAAGCTCGGTTATCTTTTCTATTATGGCTATTAGTATGTAGTGGGATTATGTACTTATGTTTTAACGAGATGGATATTTTGTACTTGACTCTTGTTGGTTTTTGAGATGTAACCGAACATGTTTACCTTCTGCTGCAATGAAATGATGTTTTAAATTTCAAGTATTACTTATATCTGTCTTGTTGTAAATTTTTAGTTCTATATTCACTTAAATACTCCACCGAAGCTAAGGCATTCCCTTTGTGAGTGACCTTAGCGGGTGTGGGGTGTTACACGTGGTATCAGAGCTTAAGGTTACCAGAACAGATAAAACTTTTAGAAAAATTATTTTTCTAAAAACATTTTTGGAAGAAGTATTTTCAAAAACATGTCTTTTAAGAGAAAAGTTTTTGAAAGAAAAGAACATAATCCCCAAGAGCCATATATCCTTCCTTCGATTCTCCGTTTTGAATCTCTTCCTCTTTCTCTTTTTGAATTTCCCCTCCGCGTAGAGATGCCTTTTTTATGATAAATAAGGACTTTCGCACGAAGGACGGAAGAACTACTTCAAGGGACTAAGACGTTTGCCAGGCTAAGAAGTTAGTCCAAGGAGGTGGAGGGCTTATAGGTACGTTTAAGATGGAAGAGAGAGGAAGGTTCAAATAGCTATTAGGTAAATAAAGGACGAAACCTCATCGTGGTAAGAAGGCCACGAAAGGAGAATGTGAAGGGGGAGGCTAGTTGTTTTGGAGAAATAGGACACCTTAGGGTTGTCCAAAGAGGTAAGGGCGAAGTTCAGGATCTTTTGGAGGGTAGATGTATTCCCTCACGACGGGTATACCTGAGGGGGGTAGGACCGTCTAAGTTGAAATTTGGTTCTCTCGATCATCCTGTTCGAAATTTATTCGACTCTAGTGCACCACATTTCGTTTATCTTATCATCATTAGTTGAGTCGCTGCACCTAGAAACCAGTTTAGTAGATCATCCCGTGGTTGTTTCAAACCCAATTGGGGGGCTCCACTTATTTGTCCATGATATGTTTGGGTTTGAAGGTTTCCATACTTAGCGTTGAGTTTAGAGGTGATGCTCTTGTTTTGGGCTTCACGGGCTATGGGTTGATTTTGGGCATGGACTGGTTATCCAGTAATGGTGCCGTTCTTGATTGCGAAAGGAGAGTTGTTAGGCTCATGACCCGCTTGGGTAACACTCTCGAGATCTCTTGTAATCCCATAGATTCTGTTTTGCTAAGTTATCTTGAATCGCTTGACGCTTCGGTCAAGAGTTTGCGATCTGTTAGAGTGGTCCGAGAATACTCGGATGAGTTTGGGGAGGTGAAGGGCTTACCTCCGAAGCGGGAGGTAGACCTCCGAATATATCTGGTAGACGATGCTAAACCAGTATCTTTGTCAGTACGCCACATGGCTCCTCGTGAGAGGAGGGAACTCCATAAGCAAGTAGGGGAGTCGCTTGAGAAGGGGTTCATAAGACGAAGTATATCGGAGTGAGGTGCTCCAGTAGTTTTTGCCACGAAGGCGGATGGGTCCCTCGGACTTTGTGTAGACTATAGAGAACTCAACAAGCTCACAAAGAAGAATAGACACCCATTGCCGAGGATTGAAGATCTTTTTGATCAGTTGGTTGGCGCCTCAGTGTTTTCGCTGTGGGACTTGGCCACGGAGTTTCATCAGTTGGGAGTGACTGAGGATAGTATAGAGAAGACCGCCTTTAGGGCTCCGGATGGTTTCTATGAGTGGCTGGTGATGCCATTAGGTTTGACGAACGCCCCCGCATACTTTGTTGATTTGATGAGTAGGGTGTTCAGGGAGTACCTAAATAACTTCGTAGTGGTCTTTGTGGATGACATCTTGGTCTTTTCTAAAGAGCGAAATAAGTTTTCGTGTTTGCTTAATGGGTTAAGCAAAGCCAGTTATTTGATCAACGGTGGTTTTGGAGCGAGATTGGCAAGGACATCCAGAGTTGGACAAGGGCTTAATTATTTGGCCGTTTTTACTAGTATCATCTCACATAGGTCGTCTGAATTCGAAGGAGGTGTCCCTTGGGTGTTTGTCTGATATTGGTTTAGGCCTTTGGGGCTTGCACTTGGGGGATGTCGAGTTCGACTAGGATGGTCTGCGTGAGAGATGGATAGTTGTGACGATTTTGTATGGGAGAATATCCTGATTTTCTCCAGAAGTGGAGAAAAGCATGCCCTACATCTTAGGGAAGTGTTGGAGACTCTTCGAGCGCATAGTCTTGAGACAGAAAAGGTGGATGGAGTTCTTAGCATCCTATGATTTCGAGATAGCGTATACCCCTGGCAAGGGTAACGTGGTGGCGGACGCCTTGAGCGGAAAAAGGTTGTCCTTGAGTCCATTGTTCGTGGAACGACGAAGCTTGGAATTTATCTCGATGTTTGATTTTAGACCTTCCGTTGACTATATACCCGGTTTGCTAGCATCTTTGGAGGTTAGACCTACTCTTTTGGGACGGATTGGCGAGGCACAGCGGGACGACCCACATATGGTTGAGTTGGTATAGAGGCTCATAAAGGGGGGAGTCGTCCAGCCATTTGAGTAGGTATACCTTAGACGAGAGGGGGTGCTTGCGTAGAGACGGTAGACTTTGTGTACCGCAAGACGAGGGTTTGTGGAAGGCTATTCTTGATGATGCACACCGTTCTAGGATGACCATTCATCCCGATGGGGATAAGATGTACCAAGACATGAAGTGAGTTTTCTTTTGGGCCGGTATGAAGAAAGATGTGGCCGAGTATGTCGCTAGATGCTTGGTGTGCCAACAGGTGAAAGCGGAGCAAAAGAAACCAGGTGGGTTGATTCACCCATTGGAAGTTCCGCAATGGAAGTGGGATAGCGTCTCGATGTATTTTATTGATGGGTTAGCAAGATCGAGGAAGGGTAATACGGGAATTTGGGTTGTGGTAGATAGACTTACTGAGAGCGCCCATTTCATACCCGTAAAGAACAAGAGGACTGCTCCATGGCTAGCTTCAGTTTACCCTCGAGAGATAGCCCGGTTATATGGTGTACCTTCTAGCATGGTGAGTGTAACACCCCGAATTTTCTATTAACACTAAATTTGCTAAAATATGAATATAAAAGTGTGTAAGAGAGGGGATGTATCTAATATGAATATAAAAGTGTGTAAGAGAGGGGATGTATCTAATATAAATATAAAAGTGTGTAAGAGAGGGGATGTATCTAATATGAATATAATAATATTAATAAGTGTGTAAGAGAGGGGATGTATCTAATATGTATATAAAAAAAAAATAAGTGTGTAAAAGGGGGGGGGATGTATCTAATGTGTAAATTGTAGAATATATATATATATATATATATATATATATATATATATTGCTGAGTGTTTGCTGAGTCACTTCTGACTCATTGCTGAGTCAACAAGATAAACCCCATCTTGTCTGAACGGCTGCGGTTATTTCTAGGTTAAATCTAATGGCCTAAATGAATTCTAAAATCTATAAATAAGTGGGTAGACCCTAGACCTAAATCACTTGTAAAATTAGAGAAGCTACCGTCATGCTGCTGCCATGGCGTTCAGCATAGCCGTCACAAACTAAGAAGAGGAAGCCTAATCATCTACAACTAAATCTACACAAATCAAATCAAAAGATCTCTCTTTCTCTAATTCTTTTCTTTTGTTGGTGAGTATGATGATTCTCACAAGACTATTACAAACTAATTTGACTCAGTTATGAATGGATCACAAGAAAGTGATGTGATTTGTAATTGTAAATTCTATATATTGTGGATCTCTTATTATGTTATTATGTTGTCGTATGATGTAAATTATATATGCTATGTCATGCTATGTTGTAAATTCTCTTATGCTATGTCGTGCTATGTTGAGAATCATGTCAAGCTATGTTATACTATCATACTATGCCATGTTATAAATCATGCTATATTATGTTGAAAAATCATGTTGTTGGATCATGCTTAAAGTTATGTTTTTTTTCTTAATTTAAATGGATCTTGTTTATGGGAATTTGCCTATTAGGTTAGGTGTACCCATAAACTTGAAACTATAATTAAATAAAACTTGATTATGGGAATTTGCCTATTGAGTTAGGTGTACCCATATAAAACCATGTTGTTAAAAAATTAGATGATGTTGATTCACACATGTTCATATGTAAGTTTATGAAAATTGATTGAGATTATATTAGGTGAATTTTGAACAAGTTGACACCTTTAGGTCCATGACATGTATAATCTATGCAAGTTGGACATATGCAAGTTTCACCCCTTATTATGATTCATTTGGTCACATATACATGTTGTTATTATGATAATCTCTTTTATGCTATGAGTTAGGCTATTCGAGTCTAACATATATTTTGCGAATAAACGTTCAAACGTGGGGTAGGGGTAATATTAGGAATTAATAAATTGGGTGCAATTTTGTAAGATGTTGCAAACCATGAATGAATGTCCATAATTGAGTCAATTATGGACATTGTTAAAAATTGGAAGTAATTAATAATTCAAGTAGGGAATTATTAAAATTGGGGGAAAGTGGATTATTATTAATAATCAATGCTTAGGACACGAGGTTGGACCCGTTTGTGATGTAAACCTGCCCGGACCCGCCCGGCAAATCCAGTAGTCACAAATGTCGGCCGAATGTGAGAGGTCCTAGGCCCAAACTAAAGCATAACAGTTGTAAAGACACGAGGTTAGACTCTTTTATGGTGTAAGACTGCCCGGACCCGCCCGGCAAATCCAGCTGCCATAAATGCCAGTCTAATGTGAGAGGTCTTTATGAGGTTATGGCCTTAATTAACTAAGAAATACTTAACCAGATAATCATGTAAGGTGGGACATGGGGGTTAAGTAGGTGCCTTGGGTGGCATGAGGAATCTGGTGGTTGCCTTTAGAGGCATTTGAAATACGATTAGACTTAACCAAACACACATGTAAATGAACATGACTAAGTGGGTTAAGTGGGATGGACTAATGGGGACAAGCTTAGGTGGAATGCTTGTGGTAAATAGTGGGGGCCCATTTCAACCAGTATCCCAAAACGTATCTTTGTGGGCTCGACCCAAGTCAAGGACGGGACACGCATACTGGGTTTGACTATAAGAGGCCAAAACAGGGAGCGGTGGCAACGCAAGTCCAACGGGTTTCATATGCGTGTGTGGACCCGGGCTGGTAGGTAAGACGTTGTTGCATCGTGTAGGTATAAGCCGTGCATGTCCGTTGTATCAGGTTGCCACTTTAGGGGAGTGATACACCCCACTGTGGGGCCAGCACGGGTATCTACGAGTTAGGGAGCCGATCGAATAATGGGAAGTAGGGTACACCTAGTGGAGATAGGGGCAGGCGGCACCTATGTAGTCAGCTAGGGGTACGTAAAGCCATTGGGAAAGTTTCTAAGTGAAGCTAAGTGGGATGAATCTTTAGGGTGACTGGTGTGGTGCAGTATAGTGTTTATCCTTTAGTATTTAGGAGCGCCTATAACGTTGCCTTTAGCGATTGTCTATGTCCTTAATCTGCTCTTCATAGACATTTTCTTGTTTTCCAGCTTATGCCTTAGTCCAGTTATTTTGGTAATAGTATTGTAGAATTATCATATTCACCAGACTTTATGTCTGACCCCCTCTTTTCCATCCTTTTTCTCCCTTCAGGTCCGCAGGTTGGGCCAAGTTCTAGTGGAGTCTAGTTGGATCGCTTATCTTCTGGAAAGCTTGGACTGCTGAAGTAAAGTCCAGCTTGTTATCTTTCTTTTTAATGGCTATTCATGTAATGGGATTATGTACTTGTTTTATCAAGATAGATATTGTACTTGACATTGAATGTGGTGTTATGATGTAATCAAACATGTTTTTACTTCTGCTACAATGAAATAAAGTTTTTGAATTTCCAAGTACTATTTTATATCTGTCTTGTTGTAATTTTACTGTTCTATATTCACTTAAAACCTCCATCGAAGTTAATGCATTCCCTTTGTGAGTGACATTAATGGACGTGGGGTGTTACACGTGGTATCAGAGCATAAGGTTACCAGAACAGATAAAAAAAAAATTTTAGAAAAATATTTTTTTTTCTAAAGTATTTTTGGAAGAAGTGCTTTCAAAAAAAAAACATGTTATTTAAAGAGAGTTTTTATGAAAAACATAATCCCAAATAGCCACATCCTTATCTTTATCTTTCGAATTCTCCATTTTGAATCTTTCCTTTTTCGTTTCAGCATGGCTGAAGATCTTAATCTCCCAGAAGGTGTGACGATTCCAGGGTGGTTTAGGAGATACTTGGAGGCTAGGGCCACCACTGCAGGCCCAGCGGATACTCCTCCACCCCTAGTTGCACCCATTCCTCCTCCTCCTCCTCCTCGTGTTGACACTTTTGCAAAGACGTGCAAGGAATTCAAGTCTATGGGAGGAAAAACTTTTCAAGGGACTGAGACGTTTGTGGAGGCCAGAGATTGGCTTAAGGAGACTGAGGAATTGTTGGATATCTTTGAAGTGGAAGATGGGAGGAAAGTCCGTTTAGCTGCTTGGTTAATGAAGAGAGAGGCCTCGTTTTGGTGGGAGGTCACTAACGGGGAACGTCCAGTTGATTCATGGGCGGATTTCAGACGAAGGTTTGAGGCAAAGTTTCTTTCAAGGGCAGAGGAGAACTTAAATATGGAAAAATTCCTGGCACTAAAGCAAGGGAGCTCATCAGTAAAGGAATATGTCAATAAATTTAATCAGTTAGCAAGGTTTGGCTTGGAGTTGGTGAACACGCCAGAGAAGAAAGCTTTGAGGTTCGTTAGAGGCTTGAATGAACCGTTGCAAGGGTTGGCTATGACCCACATCCCTATGGGAGCCACCTTTGAAAAGCTAGTAGAAATGGCACTTATGCATGAGGATAAGGCAGTTGAAAAGAAAGGGGATCAGAAGAAACCCCAACAGCAAAATAAGAAGGGTGGTAAAAACAATAATGGCAAAGGGAAGAAGAAATGCTTCAATTGTGGGACGCCTGGCCATCTCAGCAAAGATTGTAGAAAGAAAAAGAAGACTGGTTGTTTTCATTGTGGAGATGCGGGACATTTAGTGAAGGATTGTCCAAAGAAGGGGCAGAGGGCAGGGTCTACCTCGGGAGGACAGGTGCAGGCTCTTATGGCACCAGGGCAGGCAAGGGGGCAAGTTCAGGCTATTGCGGCCCCACCGCTGCAAGAAAGAGGTAGAACAATTTCTGTTGAAAGCTTAGTTTTTCTGTTTGATCATCCTGTCCGTACCTTATTCGATTCTGGCGCATCTCATTCGTTTATCTCTGAATCATTAGTTGAATCACTGCACTTGAACACCAGTTTAGTAGAGGATCCCTTGGTCGTTTCAAATCCAATTGGGGGTTCGGCTCATTTGACCATGATATGTTTGGATTTGAAAATCTCTATACTTAGCGTTGAATTTAGATGTGATGCTTATGTATTGGGCTTCACGGGCTATGGGCTAATTTTAGGAATGGATTGGTTGTCTAGAAATAGGGCCATTCTTGATTGTGAAAGGAGAGTAGTTAGGCTTGTGACTCGCCTTGGTAATGCTCTCGACATCTTTTGTAATCCCATAAATTCCGTTATGCTAAGTTATCTTGAATCGCTTGACGCGTCTGTAGAGAACCTGCGATCGGTAGAAGTGGTCCGGGAATATCCGGATGTGTTTGAGGAGGTGAAGGGCTTACCTCCAAAGCGGGAGATAGACTTTCGAATTTATCTTGTGGATAATGCTAAACCCGTATCTTTGCCAGTGCGCCACATGGCTCCTCGTGAAAGGAGGGAACTCAATAAGCAAGTAAAGGAGTTGCTTGAGAAGGGGTTCATAAGACGTAGTATATCGGAGTGGGGTGCTCCAGTAGTTTTTGCCACAAAGGCGGATGGGTCTCTTAGACTTTGTATGGACTATAGAGAAATAAACAGGCTTACTAAAAAGAACCGACACCCACTGCCGAGGATTGACGATCTCTTTGATCAGTTAGTTGGCGCCTCAGTGTTTTCGCAGTTGGACTTAGCCAATGGCTTTCATCAACTGAGAGTGGCTGAGGATAGTATAGATAAGACTGCTTTTAGGACTCCTGACGGATTCTATGAATGGCTAGTGATGCCCTTTGGTTTGACAAACGCCCCTGCATATTTTGTTGATTTGATGAGTAGGGTGTTTAGGGAGTACCTTAACAAATTCGTGGTAGTCTTTGTGGATGACATCTTAGTCTTTTCTAAGAATAAAGAAGAGCACTCCCTACATCTTAGGGAAGTGTTGGAAACCCTTCGAGCGCATAGCCTTAAGGCAAAATTTTCTAAGTGTCACTTCTGGAGGAAGGAAGTACGGTTCTTAGGGCACGTGGTTTCCAAAGAAGGGATAGCAGTGGATCCCGCAAAGGTGGTGGCCATCCAAGATTGGAAGGTCCCTAAAAATGCAACCGAAGTAAGAAGTTTCTTGGGGTTGGCTGGCTATTATAGGAAGTTTATCAAAGACTTCGCAAAAATATCAGCTCCATTAACACGGTTAACGAAGAAGAACCTGGTTTTTACATGGGACAAAGATTGCGATGATGCGTTCCAACGTTTAAAGAGAGCCTTAACTTCAGCCCCAGTCTTAGTGCTGCCAGACGGGAATAAACCGTTTACCATATATACTGATGCTTGTGGGACGAGACTTGGCGCGGTCCTCATGCAAGAGGGAAGAGTAATAGCCTATGGTGGAAGGTAGTTGAGGGTTCATGAAAAGAATTACCCCACGCATGACTTAGAGCTAGCCGCAATTGTTTTCGCGCTTAAGTCTTGGCGTCACTATCTTCTTGGTGAGAAATTCGAACTGTTCACTGACCACAAATCATTAAAATACTTATTCTCTCAGAAGGATTTGAATTTAAGGCAGCAACGGTGGATGGAATTCTTAGCCTCCTACGATTTTGAAATAGCATATACCCCGGGCAAGGGTAACGTGGTGGAAGACGCCTTAAGTAGGAAAAGGTTGTCCTTGAGTCCGTTGTTTGTTGAACGACAAAGCTTAGAATTCATCTCTATGTTTGACTTTAGACCCTCCGTTGACTTAGTACCCGGTCTGTTAGCATCCTTGGAGGTTAGACCTACACTTCTAGGACGGGTTGGTGAGGCACAGCGAGACGACCCACAGTTGGTTGAGATAGTAGAAAAGCTCAAAGGGGGGGAGTCGTCAAGCCATCTTCGTAGGTATACCCTAGACGATAAGGGTTGGTTACGAAGGGATAATAGACTTTGTGTACCATAAGACGAAGACTTAAGGAAGGCCATTCTTGATGATGCTCATCGCTCAAAAATGACCATTCATCCCGGCGGGGATAAGATGTACAAAGATATGAAGCGGGTTTTCTTTTGGGCCGGTATGAAAAAGGATGTGGCCGAGTACGTCGCTAGATGCTTGGTGTGCCAACGAGTTAAAGCAGAACAAAAGAAACCCGGTGGGTTGCTTCACCCATTAGAAGTTCCACTATGGAAATGGGAAAGCATCTCAATGGATTTTGTGGATGGATTACCAAGATCAAGGAAGGGTAACACGGGGATTTGGGTTATAGTAGATAGACTTACTAAAAGCGCCCATTTTATTCCCGTGAAAAGTAAGAGGACTGCTCCGTGGTTGGCTTCTGTATACATTAAGGAGATAGTTCGTTTGCACGGTATTCCTTCTAGTATAGTAAGCGACCGTGACCCCATCTTTACTAGCGAATTTTGGAAGAGTTTACAAGAGGCGGTAGGGACTCAGCTATGTTTGAGCACCGCATATCATCCTCAGACAGACGGCCAGACCGAGAGGGTGAATCGCATTCTAGAGGATCTTTTAAGGCTTTGTATCCTAGACTTTGGGGGTACATGGGAAGAGCACCTTCCGTTAGTAGAATTCGCATATAACAATAGCTTTCAGTCTAGTATTGGCATGGCACCTTTCGAAGCTCTTTATGGAAGGCCTTGCCGTTCGCCTACATGTTGGTGGGAATCTACCGATAAAATCCTACTTGGGCCCGATATGGTTAGGGAAACCTCGGAGAAGATTGAGTTGATTCGAAGGAGGATGAAAGCAGCACAAGATAGGCAAAAATCGTATGCTGATAAGAGGAGGGCAGATCTTGAGTTTGACATTGGGGACATGGTTTTTATCAAAGTATCTCCGTTACAGAATGTTGTTCGCTTTGGGTCCGTGGGGAAATTAGCACCAAGGTTTGTAGGGCCGTTTCCTGTAAAAAAAACAGGATTGGGAAGATGGCATATAGGGAGGAGTTGCCTGAGAAACTTAGTGGAGTACACGACGTATTCCATGTATCACATTTGAGGAAGTGTTTGCACAAGACCGCGGAGGTGGTAGAGCCGAGCTTGCTTAAAGAGGTGGAAATAGAGCGTGATGCAACAATTAGACGAGCTCCTACATGCATTCTTGGGTCGGAGATCAAAAAGTTGAGGAATCGAGAGGTCAAACTGGTTAAAGTGCAATGGGGAGATGATGAGAGCAACGCAACTTGGGAGACAGAAGAGAAGATGCGTTCGTTGTACCCTTTTCTTTTTGAGGGTATGTCTTTTAATTTCTCCTTTATCGCTTAGCTTATCTTATCTTATCTTTAGTATGTCCTCTCATTAGTATCTTTGACCTTTAGTTAGGATAATCCTATGGTTGAAACATGTGTTTGAGACATGTTATGTATGATGGATGCAAAATGGATGCAAGTGTTTGCTAGTGGTTGCTCGTGGATGCATATATACACACTTTAGGCACTAGATCGGCTCAGTCACTACATATTGCATATTGCATATATATGGATGTATTTAGTAAAATGGATGAACGATGGTTGTATTATCATGTGGATGCTGCATTCAGATGATGGTTGCGCACGCATATAGAAGTATTATGTAGCATTAAGAATCTTTTGCATACATAATGGATGCATGGCACGATCATAGTTGCATTAAGGAGGTCAACTGAATCAGTGGACCGCCTGATTTTGCATTAGATACGGACATATACACACACTGTGCATTTAAACATGAAAGCATTAGAAGTCTGTAAGGACAATGGATGCCTGTGTATGATGGATGAGTAGATGGACGTTTGGATGGTAGGATATACATTCTTCCAGACTTGAAGATTTCGGGGATGAAATCCTAAAAGGAGGGGAGAATGTAACACCCCGAATTTTCTATTAACACTAAAGTTGCTAAAATATGAATATAAAAGTGTGTAAGAGAGGGGATGTATCTAATATGAATATAAAAGTGTGTAAGAGAGGGGATGTATCTAATATGAATATAAAAGTGTGTAAGAGAGGGGATGTATCTAATATGAATATAATAATATTAATAAGTGTGTAAGAGAGGGGATGTATCTAATATGTATATAAAAACAATAATAAGTGTGTAAAAGGGGGGGATGTATCTAATGTGTACATTGTAGAATATATATATATATTGCTGAGTGTTTGCTGAGTCACTTCTGACTCATTGCTGAGTCAACAAGATAAACCCCATCTTGTCTGAACGGCTGCGGTTATTTCTAGGTTAAATCTAATGGCCTAAATGAATTCTAAAATCTATAAATAAGTGGGTAGACCCTAGACCTAAATCACTTGTAAAATTAGAGAAGCTACCGTCATGCTGCTGCCATGGAGTTCAGCATAGCCGTCACAAACTAAGAAGAGGAAGCCTAATCATCTACAACTAAATCTACACAAATCAAATCAAAAGATCTCTCTTTCTCTAATTCTTTTCTTTTGTTGGTGAGTATGATGATTCTCACAAGACTATTACAAACTAATTTGACTCAGTTATGAATGGATCACAAGAAAGTGATGTGATTTGTAATTGTAAATTCTATATATTGTGGATCTCTTATTATGTTATTATGTTGTCGTATGATGTAAATTATATATGCTATGTCATGCTATGTTGTAAATTCTCTTATGCTATGTCGTGCTATGTTGAGAATCATGTCAAGCTATGTTATACTATCATACTATGCCATGTTATAAATCATGCTATATTATGTTGAAAAATCATGTTGTTGGATCATGCTTAAAGTTATGTTTTTTTTCTTAATTTAAATGGATCTTATTTATGGGAATTTGCCTATTAGGTTAGGTGTACCCATAAACTTGAAACTATAATTAAATAAAACTTGTTTATGGGAATTTGCCTATTGAGTTAGGTGTACCCATATAAAACCATGTTGTTAAAGAATTAGATGATGTTGATTCACACATGTTCATATGTAAGTTTATGAAAATTGATTGTGATTATATTAGGTGAATTTTGAACAAGTTGACACCTTTAGGTCCATGACATGTATAATCTATGCAAGTTGGACATATGCAAGTTTCACCCCTTATTATGATTCATTTGGTCACATATACATGTTGTTATTATGATAATCTCTTTTATGCTATGAGTTAGGCTATTCGAGTCTAACATATATTTTGCGAATAAACGTTCAAACGTGGGGTAGGGGTAATATTAGGAATTAATAAATTGGGTGCAATTTTGTAAGATGTTGCATACCATGAATGAATGTCCATAATTGAGTCAATTATGGACATTGTTAAAAATTGGAAGTAATTAATAATTCAAGTAGGGAATTATTAAAATTGGCGGAAAGTGGATTATTATTAATAATCAATGCTTAGGACACGAGGTTGGACCCGTTTGTGATGTAAACCTGCCCGGACCCGCCCGGCAAATCCAGTAGTCACAAATGTCAGCCGAATGTGAGAGGTCCTAGGCCCAAACTAAAGCATAACAGTTGTAAAGACACGAGGTTAGACTCTTTTATGGTGTAAGACTGCCCGGACCCGCCCGGCAAATCCAACTGCCATAAATGTCAGTCTAATGTGAGAGGTCTTTATGAGGTTATGGCCTTAATGAACTAAGAAATACTTAACCAGATAATCATGTAAGGTGGGACATGGGGGTTAAGTAGGTGCCTTGGGTGGCATGAGGAATCTGGTGGTTTCCTTTAGAGGCATTTGAAATACGATTAGACTTAACCAAACACACATGTAAATGAACATGACTAAGTGGGTTAAGTGGGATGGACTAATGGGGACAAGCTTAGGTGGAATGCTTGTGGTAAATAGTGGGGGCCCATTTCAACCAGTATCCCAAAACGTATCTTTGTGGGCTCGACCCAAGTCGAGGACGGGACACGCATACTGGGTTTGACTATAAGAGGCCAAAACAGGGAGCGGTGGCAACGCAAGTCCAACGGGTTTCATATGCGTGTGTGGACCCGGGCTGGTAGGTAAGACGTTGTTGCATCGTGTAGGTATAAGCCGTGCATGTCCGTTGTATCAGGTTGCCACTTTAGGGGAGTGATACACCCCACTGTGGGGCCAGCACGGGTATCTACGAGTTAGGGAGCCGATCGAATAATGGGAAGTAGGGTACACCTAGTGGAGATAGGGGCAGGCGGCACCTATGTAGTCAGCTAGGGGTACGTAAAGCCATTGGGAAAGTTTCTAAGTGAAGCTAAGTGGGATGAATCTTTAGGGTGACTGGTGTGGTGCAGTATAGTGTTTATCCTTTAATATTTAGGAGCGCCTATAACGTTGCCTTTAGCGATTGTCTATGTCCTTAATCTGCTCTTCATAGACATTTTCTTGTTTTCCAGCTTATGCCTTAGTCCAGTTATTTTGGTAATAGTATTGTAGAATTATCATATTCACCAGACTTTATGTCTGACCCCCTCTTTTCCATACTTTTTCTCCCTTCAGGTCCGCAGGTTGGGCCAAGTTCTAGTGGAGTCTAGTTGGATCGCTTATCTTCTGGAAAGCTTGGACTGCTGAAGTAAAGTCCAGCTTGTTATCTTTCTTTTTAATGGCTATTCATGTAATGGGATTATGTACTTGTTTTATCAAGATAGATATTGTACTTGACATTGAATGTGGTGTTATGATGTAATCAAACATGTTTTGACTTCTGCTACAATGAAATAAAATTTTTGAATTTCCAAGTACTATTTTATATCTGTCTTGTTGTAATTTTACTGTTCTATATTCACTTAAAACCTCCATGGAAGTTAATGCATTCCCTTTGTGAGTGACATTAATGGACGTGGGGTGTTACAGTGAGCGATCGAGTTCCTATCTTCACTAGCGAGTTTTGGAAGAGTTTGCAAGAAGCAGTGGGGTACATGACGTATTCCATGTGTCGCATTTGAGGAAGTGCCTACATGAGACCGCAGAGGTGGTAGAGCTGAGCCTGCTTAGGGAAGCAGAGGTAGAGCGTGATGCGACTATTCGACGAGCTCCTACCCGCATCCTTGGGTCAGAGATTAGGAAGTTGAGAAACAGAGAGGTTCGACTAGTCAAAGTGCCAAGGGGAGAAGATGAGAGTAATGCAACTTGGGAGACAGAAGCGAAGATGCGTTCATTGTACCCATTTTGAGGGTATGTCTTTTAACTTCTCCTTTATCGTTTGTCTAGTACTTATCTTATCTTTAGTATGTCCTCTCATTAGTACCTTTGACCTTTAGATAGGGAAAACCTATGGTTGAAACATGTGTTTGAGACATGTTATGATTGATGGATGCGTGTGGATGCAAGTGGTTGCTAGTGGTTGCTCGTGGATGCATATACACACACTTTAGGCACTAGATCGGCTCAATCACTTCATATTGCATATTGCATAAAATTGTGTGTAGGTAGCTATATTAATGGATGTATAATGGTTGTGTTATCACATGGATGATGCATTTTGGTGAATGATTGTGCACTCATGTAGAGATAGTATGTGTCGATAAGGTTCTTTCGCATACATATTGCATGCATGACACTATCATGGTTTGCATTAAGGAGGTCAACTGAATCAGTAGACCGCCTAATTTTGCATTAGACAGGGAACATATACACACACACTTTTTGCATATGTTCATACAGCATTAGAAACTTTAAGGACAATGGATGCCAGTGTTTGATGGTTTGAGTAGATGGTTGTTTGGATGGTAGGATACGTTCTTCTTGACTTTGAGATTTCGGGGACGAAATCCTTTAAGTAGGGGAGAATGTAACACCCCGTATGTTGAATAACTTGCTATAATATAAATAGGGCAGAATTAAATTTAAAAATCTGAATCAGGGGAAACGGGCTATACCATTGCGTTCGTCTCGGAAAAATACGTGAAATAGAGTCCGAGTTTTCGAAAATCGGAGTCCGTATGATCCAGATATGGCCCGAAGAAGTTTCAGAAAATTTAAAAACAGATTTAAAAACAGAAATTTCAAATTTCAGAAGTGGAGGGAAAATTCCCGCCAGACCCAGGGGGTCGACTGGGGAGTCGACCTGCCCACCAGGTCGACTGGGGAGTCGACCCTAGGGTCGACCTGTGGGTCGACCTCCCTGGTCGAGCCCAGGTGACCTGGGTGCATCAGTTTGGCCTTTGGGCTGTGTTTTGGTGGCTAGGACGTGATCTGACGGCTCTAATCTGATTTAGGGTTAATCTAAGGGCCTAAAACACCTAACTAATCTATAAATACACCCTAAGACTACCCTAATTCATACTAAAAATAGCTACAACACCGTTATGCCGTCAAAATGCAACTTGAAGGAGCCTCCATCAATCTAAAGAGGAAGATAGCTTCTCAAATCAATCTCTAATCAACTCTAGCAACTTAATCTTCTTCTTAGGAGTGCTAATCAACAAACAGTGAGTTTTCTATAGCCTTAATAACCAATTGTTGAAATGATTATGATAGGATATAATGAGGTTATGGCTATGAATGTGGATCAATGCAAGATTATGTTAACATATGCTATGTGTTTGTGATGTTATGCAAGTTATGCAAGATATGTGTTATATGTTCATGAAGTTATGCAAGTTATGCAAGTCATATGATACATGTTTGTGGTGTTATGCAAGTTAAGCAAGTCATATGATACATGTTCATGAAGTTATGCAAGTCATATGCTATGTGATTATGATGTTATGCAAGTTATGCAAGTCATATGCTATGTGTTTGTGGTGTTATGCAAGTTATGCAAGTCATATGCTATGTATTTATGATGTTATGCAAGATATGCAAGTCATATGAGAAACATTGATCCATTATGACACATTGATATGCAAGTTTGGTATATGATTATATGCTAGTTCATACATGATATGTTATGCAAGGTTGGTGTATGATTATATGCAAGTTCATATATGATATGTTATGCAAGTTTGGTGTATGATTATATACAAGTTCATATATGATATGTTATGCAAGTTTAGTGTATGATTATATGCAAGTCCATACATGACATGTTATGCAAGTTTGGTGTTTGATGATATGCAAGTAACATGTGCAAGTTTACACCTTAGTATGATATGCATACATATGCAAGTTAACCCCTTTGTATGTCATACATACATATGCAAGTTTACCCCTTTGTATGACATAAATAACTTATGCAAGTTAACCTCTTTATGACATATGTGATTCATGCAAGTTTGGGTTGATTATTTATGCTTGTTGGGTTGATGCTATATGCATGTTGACACCTTTAAACCCATGTTGATGTTAATGTTATGAAAGTTGAACCCATTGTATTTGTGATGAATCTTCCCTTTTATGTCATGTTGGCAAATTACGTGGGGAACGATGGGGTTAATATACATGTTAATGAAATGGTGTGAAGTTGGTATGATTATACATACCATAAAGTGGATGGACATAATTGAGTCAATTATGTACATCGTTAAAATTGGAATTAATTAGGGGAAATTAATTCGAAATATGGGGGTGATTAATTAGGTGTAATTAATCGACTAAGACACGAGGTTGGGCCCTTTTGTAGCGTAAGACTGCCCGGAACCTACCGGCATATCCAGCGGCTACAAATGATTGGCCCAATGTGAGAGGTCTTAGGCACAAACTAAATACGTTACAAGTGTATAGACACGAGGTTAGACTCGGTTATGGCGTAAGGCTGCCCGGACCCAACCGGCAAATCCAGCTGCCATAAAAGATAGTCTAATGTGAGAGGTCTTTACAACGGTTACGTTCTTAATCAAATAAGAAACACTTAACCAGATAAGCATGTAGTGCGGCATGAAGGGTTAAGTGGGTGCCTTGGGTGGCATGTGGAGATTAAGTAAGTGCCTTGGGTGGCATGAGAAAATCTAGTGGTTGCCTTGGGTGGCAATAGAAAATACGATTAGAATACTTAACCAAAGTGGAACATGTAATTAAACATGATTAAAGGGTTAAGTGAGTGCCTTGAGTGGCATCAGGAAATCTAGTGGTTGCCTTGGGTGGCAATAGAAGATAAGATTAAAATACTTAACCAAAGTGGGACATGTAATTAAACATGATTAAAGGGTTAAGTGGGTGCCTTGGGTGGCATGTGGAAAAATCTAGTGGGTTGCCTTGGGTGGCAATAGAGAATACGACTAGAATACTTAACCAAAGTGGAACATGTAACTAAACATGATTAAACGGTTAAGTGGGTGCCTTGGGTGGCATGTGGAAATCAAGTGGGTGCCTTGGGTGGCATGTAGAAATCTAGTGGGTGCCTTGAGTGGCAATTGAAATATGATTAGATGACTTAACCAAACCTTAACATGTAAGTGGGCATGATTATAAAAAAGGGGTTAAGTGGGATGCACTAGATAAAATGACAAGCTTAAGTAGTAGCTTGTGGGGGCCCATTTCAACCAGTAACCCATATGTATCTTATTGGGCTCGACCCATGTCGAGGACGGGACACGCGTACTGGGCTTGACTATAAGAGGCAAAAATGGGGTAGCGGTGGCAACGCGAGTCCAACGGGTTTCATATGTGTGTGTGGACCCGGGCTGGTAGGTAAGACGTTGTTGTATCGTGTAGATATAAGCCGTGCACCATTGATATTATCGGGTTGCCACTTTGGGGAGTGATACACCCCACTGTGGAGCCAGCACGGGTATCTACGGTAGGGAGCCGATCGCTTGGGGAGTAGCAGGTACACCTAGTGGAGATAGGGGCAGACGGCACCTATGTAGTCAGCTAGGGGTACAAGAGACTACTATTAAAATTACTAAGTTGTGGGTACACCTTGTGGAGATAGGGGCAGACGGCACCTATGTAGTCAGCTAGGCTACACGAAACTACTATTAAGAATTACTAAGTACACTTAGTGGGATCAACCTTTAAGTAGGAATTACCCTTGGGTGGGTAGAACTGGTGTGGTGCAGTGTAGGAATTACCCTTGGGTAGGTAGATCTGGGGTGGTGCAGTGTAGTATTTATCCTTAGGTGGATAGGCGCGTCTTTACCGTTATCTTAGTTTATCCTAAGTCTAGTTGGCTACTTAGTGTAGTCATTTATCCCCAGTCGTACCGTACCAGGTTTATATCATACCCTAATTACTTTAATGATTGTATTGTTAAGGTTATAGGGCTCACTCAGACTTATGTCTGACCCCGTTGTTTTTATCTTTTTCCCCAACCCTCAGGTTCTCAGAGTGGGCCTAGCACTAGTGGGCTTTGATCAGATTGCTTTATCTATCTTTTGGAGCTTGGACTCTTGAAGAAAAGCTCGGTTATCTTTTCTATTATGGCTATTAGTATGTAGTGGGATTATGTACTTAGTTTTAACGAGATGGATATTTTGTACTTGACTCTTGTTGGTTTTTGAGATGTAACCGAACATGTTTACCTTCTGCTGCAATGAAATGATGTTTTAAATTTCAAGTATTACTTATACCTGTCTTGTTGTAATTTTTCAGTTCTATATTCATTTAAATACTCCACCGAAGCTAAGGCATTCCCTTTGTGAGTGACCTTAGCGGGTGTGGGGTGTTACAAAAAAGAAAAAAAATTCCCAAGCTTTAGCTGGTAAACGAACTACACAATTCCTTGTCTCGACTTCTTGGTTTCCATGAATGTGCAGTGGTTTTTTCTGCTTATGCATGCATTAGTGCATTTTTGTTCTAGGACTTGCGAAGTGATTTTTTAAAAAAACTTGGGCCATTTGAACCTGCACCCTGAATCTTTATATATGGATACATAAGTATTTATATATACATGTATATTTTGTTGGCCACTTGAATCTACCAACTGGAAATTGGACATGCCATCGTTTTATTTATATATTGGCCAAATGGTCCCTTGTCACTGTGTAGTTATGAAATTTCGAACCAACAGCTGGGTGTCACTTTGATTTGTAACCTATCTGCACATGATTACCTTATCTGTCACAACCTTGCATGCCAAATTTGAACATATAAATTATTATCAAACCTTGCATGAAGCCTGAACTTATCATTTGTGTAGTATTTTTGCTTACTTTCCCGAGAGTTGATGCATGCACATTATAATAAATATGTATTTTTTCCCCATAGTCCACTATCGCATTCATACATGAGAGATGTAGTTTGTTCTTATGGATAACTATGCACTTATTATACTGGTATTTTAGTTGTCTGCATTCCTTTGGCACTCATTCTGCAATCCCATATTTGTCATCGCATGTGCATGTTTGACATTTATCATTAATTAGCATGTTTGTTCCATGCCATGACCTTGTAAAATATGAGTCATATGATATTTAGGTTACTTAGTTGTATACTTATATTTATTGTTGGACCTGGGAGATTTTGGGACATATTAATACTCTTAGTTTTGGTGATTTGAGGAAATTCACCTCTCTAAAGCCCAAATTCCATTTAGTGGTCTAATATTTTAAAGTTGTTGTCTTTCACCTCTTAGATCCATGCATATACTTACTTGTGTGAGCATTTCCCTTGTCATTTGAAATTCTTACCTGTGCAAATAAATGCATAAGCACTAGGACGCTGCTTATCCATATGAGCATTTAACTAAATACTTGATGTTGCCTCAGTCAGTTGTTTCGTGTGTCATATTACATGAAATAGTATGTTAGGCAAAAAATGTTTAACGGACCATGCTATTAATTTTTTTTAGGTTTAACTATTTATTTCAATATATTATTGATGTTGTTTTACTTGAGCAAAGATTAATCCTGACTCAAGTGTTTTATGTTTTTGCATGGAACACTCGGATCAGATACGAATGTTGCAGGTTTTATAATTTATCTTTCAAAACTGGAAAGGAACATGAAGACGCAAGACGCATATGTGCGCACAAGGATCGACTGAAAAAGTAAACTTTAATTTTAAAAATCTGTGTATACATTGTATATTCTTCCGCTGTACAATATTTTATTATGTAAAACTTTGATATTTTTTATAAATTTTATTCCATTGTAATTATTGTGTATTGTGATTCTGTGTCTATTTATTCTATTTAAACCCCGTAAGCTATAACGATTCGCTGTTTTGAGCATCTGAAGTCGATTTAATTACGGATTCGAAACGTTAAAAATTATGAGTCATTACAGTTGGTATTAGAGCGAGGTTTGACAAAGCTTAGCTTATCGGATTTAAAAACTCATTAGAGATAGGATAGTGATGTCCTATAATGAGTGGTATTATCGCAAGAATCACTTTACATAGAGCGTATTTTGAAAATATAAATTATTTTGAAATCTAATAAATTGTTTTGAAAAGCATAATTATTTTGAAATATAATTTATGATAAGAGTTTTTAGTAGTATTGGATGTCGAGATTATACTATTTAGTATGTACGGATTTTGAATATATGCCTGATCAACGTATATATGAAGTCCAATCTATACTAGATAGATATTGAATCATATTCTAGTCGCTTGAAGATAATTCTGGTGATAGTTCAAACATCATCAGAAAGTTTGTCTTCAAGTTTCGAAAGTGGGATGACTATATGATTCCAATTTAAACGTCGAGAAATACTTGAAACGGTTTAGATGAATATTTGAAAATGTATGGATAATTCTAATAAAATGTTTGATAAATTTATATGAACTAGAAGTGATAAGCGAAATTTAATGTAGTTATGTATTCCTGGCTTGCTGAGTATAAAATTAAATTTGCTAATGAATTGGAATAAATTGGGAATAATTTGAATAAAATGAATGTTTGAAATATAATTCTGCCTCTTCGTTGGTTGTTGTGCTTTGTTTTTCCTTAATCTGCCATCATCCTTTATCATCCACTATGCGATCTATTCATGTTTGAAAATTTGAAATTGTCCAATCTTATCCCTACATTCTTTTCAAAATTCCCACCCTTCGAATTCGTTCCTTTGATAGTTCTCTTCGATAAGGCCTTCTTAGATTTGAATCTTGTTTCTATTTGAAATCCATCGTCAAGTTGTAACACCCCGAATTTCGGTTAATGCTAAAATTCACAAATTAAAGTATAATTAATCTCAGATGTGGGAATTAGGGGAAACGGGCTGCGTCATTGCATTCGTCTCAAGAAAATACGCGAAATAGAGTCCGAGTTTGCGTAAAATGGGTACCGTATGAAAGAGATATGGACGAACGAAGTTAGGCAGAAAAACCAGAAACAGGCCAGAAATGCACTGGCGCACTTGTGAAGTGCGCCAGTACAAAAATGCACTGGCGCACTTCTGAAGTGCGCCAGTACAAAGATACACTGGCGCACTTGTGAAGTGCGCCCGTGCCGAGCCAAGAAACCTGCACAGTTTCTAGAGAGTTCTGTGGTTGGGTGCACCAGTTTGGGGTTTGGGCTTGGTCTTAGGGCTGGTTTCTAGAGATTTCCGAAATCTAAGGGTCCTAATCTAATCTAGGGTTAATCTAAGGGCCTAAAACACTCCCTAATCCTATAAATAAGACCCCAACCCTATCCTAATTCATTCATAATTAGATCTTGTAACTAAACTATGGCAAAATGAAACTTGATCATGGCCTCCACAAATCAATGAAGAGAGTTGCAAGCTAATCAACCTCTAATCAACATCTTCGTCAACTAAAGCAACTAATTCCACTTCATAAGTTTGCTAATCTTGGTTTTGTGAGTTTCTATCACTTTGATGATCAATTGCTAAATTAAGTAGATGAGATATGATGAGATCTATGGTTTTGCATGAGCATTAATGGGTTTTCAAGTCATATGATATGATGTGAATATGCTAATCTATGTTTAATATTAATCCTATGTTTATGCATGTTGAATATGTGAGTTATGCATGTTGAATATGTGAGTTTATGCATGTTGAATATGTGAGTTATGCATGTTGAATATGTGAGTTTATGCATGTTGAATATGTGAGTTTATGCATGTTGAATATGTGAGTTTATGCAAGTTGGATATGTGGATTTATGCAAGTTAAGTGGTGGGTTTATGCATAATAAGTAATTGATTTTATGCATGCTAAGTATGTGGTTTTATGCATGCTAAGTGTTTGGTATTATGCATAAATCATGACATGCAAGTTTACCCTTTTAAAATGTGATGCATGCATATGCAAGATGATACCTTTATATGCTATGAATATATATATATATATATATGCATGGTTACCCTCCTTTAAGATGCAAGTCATATATGCAAGTTCAACATGTTATGCAAGTTATGTGTATGATGTTATGTAAGTTCATATGCAAGTTATGTGTATGATGTTATGCAAGTTATGTGCATGTTGTTATGCAAGTTCATATGCAAGTTATGTGTATGATGTTATGCAAGTTATGTGTATGTTGATATACAAGTTATGTTTATGATATTATGCAAGTTATGTGTATGATGTTATGCAAGTTAACATGTAACATGTTATGCAAGTTCACACCTTTAAGACACATGCAAGTTCACCTTTGTATAACCTATGAACACTTATGCAAGTTGCCTTTATACATGACATATGTATGTTCATGCAAGTTGGGTTATTTAGTAATTCTAGTTGGGTTAATATCATGATGTAAGTGGACACCTTTTAACCCATGTTAATGCTAATGTATGCTAAGTGAAACCCATGTTAATTGTGAGAGAATCTTCTCTTGGAAATATGTCGTGTTAGCATAAGTACGTGGGAAACGATGGGGTTAATAGACATGTTAATGAAATGGTGTGAAATGGTTATGATTAAGCATACCATAAAATGAATAAGTATAAGTGGGAATTTACCTATTGAGTTAGGTCTACCCCATGGGAATTTACCTATTGAGTTAGGTCTACCCATGTTATGAAAAACTTGATATTAATTAGGGATAATTAATATGGGGGTGATTAATTAGGTGTAATTAATCAACTAAGACACGAGGTTGGACCCTTTTGTAGCGGAAGTCTGCCCGGAACCGACCGGCCATCCAGCGGCTACAAATGATTGGCCCAATGTGAGAGGTCTTAGTCATAAATTAAATACATGATTAAAGCAAAGACACGAGGTTAGACACTTTTGATGACAGAAGTCTGCCCGGAACCAACCGGCATATCCAGCAGTCATAAAAGACGGTCTAATGTGAGAGGTCTTTATGAGGTCATGATCTTAATTAATGAATTAAGAAACACTTAACCATATTAGCATGTAGTGGGACATGAGGGGTTAAGTGGGTGCCTTGGGTGGCATGAGGAGACTAGTGGGTTGCCTTGGGTGGCAATAGAAAAATACGATTAGAATACTTAACCAAAGTGGAACATGTAATTAAACATGATTAAAGGGTTAAGTAAGTGCCATGGGTGGCATGTGAAAATACGATTAGAATACTTAACCAAAGTGGAACATGTAATTAAACATGATTAAAGGGTTAAGTAAGTGCCATGGGTGGCATGTGAAAATCTAGTGGGTACCTTGTATGACAATTAGAATATGATTAAAGGACTTAACCAAAATTTATAACATGTAAGGGGACATGGTTAAAGGGTTAAGTGGGATTCACTAGAAATAACAAGCTTAGGTGGTAGCTTGTGGGGGCCCATTTCAACCAATATCCCAAACGTATCTTTGTGGGCTCGACTCTAGTCGAGTGACGGGACACGCATATTGGGCTTGACTATAAGAGGCCAAACCGGGTTAGCGGTGGCAACGCGGGACCAACGGGTTTCATATGCGTGTGTGGACCCGGGCTGGTTGGTAAGTCGTTGTTGCATCGTGTAGATATAAAGCCGTGCACCGTTGATATTATCAGGTGGCCACCTTGGGGAGTGATACACCCCATCGTGGGACCAGCACGGGTATCTACGTAGGGGAGCCGATCGCTTGGGGAGTAGTGGGTACACCTATGTAGTCAGATAGGCGTACACGAAACTACTAAATTACTAAGTACACTTAGGGGGATCAACCTTTAAGTAGGAATGACTGGTGTGGTGCAGTGTAGTAATTATCCTTGGGTGGGTGGATGCGTCTTTACGGTTATCTTAGTTTATCCTAAGTATACCTAGCTGCTTAGTGTAGCCATTCATCCCCAGACCTTACCGTATATCAAGCTTATGTCTTCTCTGGTTACTTTAACGATTGTATTGTTAAAGTTATAGGACTCACTCAGACTTATGTCTGACCCCGTTGTTTTTATCTTTTTCCCAACCCTCAGGTTATCAGAGTGGGCCCAGTACGAGTGGGCTTTGATCAGGCTGCTTTATTCTCTTTTGGAGCTTGGACCATAGGTGTAGAGCTCAGCTTACCCTTTCTTTTATGGCTATCAGTTCATGTATTGGGATTATGTACTTTTATTCATCAGGGTGGATATTTTGTACTTTACTCTTATTATGGTTTTGTGATGTAACCAAACATGTTTTACTTTCCGCTGCAATGAAATGATGTTTTGAAATTTCTCAAGTACTATTTATATCTGTCTTGTTGTAATTTTTCTGTTCTATATTCACTAAAATACTCCACCGATGCTACGGCATTCCCTTAGAGAGTGACCATAGCGGGAGTGGGGTGTTACACGTGGTATCAGAGCAAAGGTTACCAGAACAGATAAATTTTTTTTTTAGAAAACTATTTTTCTAAAAACATTTTTGGAAGAAATATTTTCAAAAACATGTCTTTAAAGAGAAGAGTTTTTGAAAGAAAAGCATAATCCCCGATAGCCATATCTTTATCTTTCGAATTCTCCGTTTTGAATCTTTCCTTTTTTTCGTCTCAGCATGGCTGAAGATCTTTATCTTCCGGACGGTGTAGCGGTACCAGTATGGTATAGGAGGTTGTTAGAGGCTAGGGCCGCCGCTGCAGGTCCAGCAAATGTTCCTCCTCCACCCGTTGCACTCGTTCCTCCTCGTGCGGATACTTTTGCTATGACTTGTAGGAAGTTTAAGGCTATGGGAGGAAAACCTTTTGTGGGAGCTAGGGATTGGCTTAATGAGACGGAAGAATTGATGGAAATCTTGGAAGTGGAAGAGGGAAAGAAAGTCAGGTTAGCCGCTTGGTTAATGGAAGGAGAGGCCTCGTTTTGGTGGGAGGTCACTAATGGAGAACGCCCAATTGACTCTTGGATGGATTTCAGGCAAAGGTTTGAGGCAAAGTTTCTCTCAAAAGCGGAAGAAAATATGCACGTGGAAAGGTTCTTGAACTTAAAGCAAGGGAACTTGTCGGTGAAAGAATATGTTAACAAGTTTAATCAGTTAGAGAGATTCAACATGGACTTGGTAAACACACAAGAAGAGAAAGCTTTGAGGTTCGTTAAAGGCTTGAACGAACCGATGCACGGATTGGCTATGTCTCACATCCCTATGGGGGCCACTTTCGAGAAGCTAGTGGACATGGCACTTATGCATGAGGAAGAGAAGGGTCCCAATGCTAGTAAAGCACCCGAGAAGGAAGGAGATCAGAAGAGACCTCTACAGCAACAACAAAACAAGGGTGGGAAAGGCAACGCTGGCAAGGGAAAGAAGAAGTGCTTCAATTGTGGGACACTAGGCCACCTAAGCAAGGATTGTCGCAAGAAGAGGAAGGCTGGCTGCTTCCACTGTGACGAAGCAGGACATCTAGCGAAAGACTGCCCTAAGAAAGGGCAAAGGACGGGATCTACCTCAGGAGGACAGGTGCAAGTTCTTTTGGCACCAACTCAGGCAAGGGGGCAAGCTCAGGCTCTCGCGGTTCCACCGATTCAGGAAAGAGGTAGAACTATTTCCATTGAAAGTCTAGTTTTTCTGTTTAATTATCCGGGTCAAACTTTATTGGATTTTGACGCATCGAGTTCGTTTATTTCATTATTGTTAGTTGAGTCACTGCACTGAGACACCAGTTAGTAGATGATCCCTTAGTTGTTTCAAACCCAATTGGGGCTCCATGATGTGTTTGGGTTTGAAAGTTTCTATACTTAGCGTTGAGTTTAGATGTGATGCTTTCTGGGCTTCACGGGCTATGGGTTAGTTTTGGGCATGGACTGGTTATCCAGTAATGGTGCCGTTCTTATTGTGGAAGGAGAGTTGTTAGGCTTATGACCCGCTAGGGTAACACTCTCGAGATCTCTTGTAATCCCATGGAATCTGTTATGCTAAGTTATCTAGAGTCGCTTGACACGTCGGTCTAGAGTTTGCAATCTATAGAGTGGTCCGGGAATACTCGGATGTGTTTTAAGGAGGTGAAGGGCTTACCTCCGGAACGGGAGATTGACTTCCAAATATATCTGGTAGACAATGCCAAACCAGTGTCTTGGCCAGTGTGCCACGTGGCTCCTCGTGAGAGGAGGGAACTCCATAAGTAAGTAGGCAATTTGCTTGAGAAGGGGTTTAGAAGACGAAGTATATCGGAGTGGGGTGCTCCGGTAGTTTTTGCCACGAAGGCGGATGGGTCCCTCGGACTTTGTGTAGACTAAAGAGAGCTAAATAAACTCACAAAGAAGAATAGACACCCATTGTCGAGGATTGATGATCTCTTTGATCAGTTAGTGGGCGCCTCAGTATTTTCGCAGTTGGACTTAGCCACGAGGTTTCGTCAGTTGAGAGTGACTGAGGATAGTATAGAGAAGACTACCTTTAGGACTTCGGATGGTTTTTATGAGTGGCTGGAGATGCCATTTGGTTTGACGAACGCCCCCGCATATGATGAGAAGGGTGTTCAGGGAGTACCTAAATAAGTTCGTGATGGTCTTTGTAAATGACATCTTGGTCTTTTCTAGGAGCGGAATAAGTTTTCGTATGTGCTCAATAGGATGAGCAAAGCCAGTTATGGGATAAACGGTGGTTTTGGAGTGAGACTGGCGAGGACATCCAGAGTTGGACAAGGGCTTAATTATTTAGCCGTTTTTACTAGTATCATCTCACGTAGGTCGTCTGAATTCGAAGGAGGTATCCCTTGGGTGTTTGTCTGATATTGGTTTAGGCCTTTGGGGCTTGCATTTGGGGGATGTCGAGTTCGACTAAGGTGGTCTGCGTGAGAGATGGATAGTTGTGACGATTTTGCATGGGAGAATATCCCGATTTCCCCTAGAAGTGGAGAAAAGCATGCCTTACATCTCAGAGAAGTGTTGGAGACTCTTCGAGCACATAGTCTTAAAGCTAAATTCTCTAAATGTCATTTTTGGAGAAGAGAAGTGCGATTCTTAGGGCATGTGGTCTCTAAGGAAGGGATAGATGTGGATCCCGCAAAGATAGTATCTATCCAGGATTGGAAAGTTCCTAGGAATGCTACCGAAGTAAGAAGTTTCTTGGGGTTGGCAGGATATTATAGGAAGTTCATCAAAGACTTCGCGAAGATATCAGCCCCATTAACCCGCTTGACGAAGAGGAATCTGGTTTTCTCATGGGACGAGATGTACCAAGACATGAAGCGAGTTTTCTTTTTGGCCGGTATGAAGAAAGACATGGCCGAGTATGTCGCTAGATGCTTGGTGAAAGCGGAACAAAAGAAACCGAGTGGGTTGCTTCACCCATTGGAAGTTCCGCTAAGGAAGTGGGATAGTGTAACACCCCACTCCCGCTATGATCACTCACTAAGGGAATGCCATAGCATCGGTGGAGTATTTTAGTGAATATAGAACAGAAAAATTACAACAAGACAGATATAAATAGTACTTGAAATTTTAAAACATCATCTCATAACAGCGGAAGTAAAACATGTCTGGTTACATCATAAAACCACAATAAAGGTCAAGTACAATATCCATCAAAATAAAGAAGTACATAATCCCACTCTCATACAATAGCCAAACAAAAGAAAAGATAACTGGATAACTGGAGCTTTACATCTATCCAAGCTCCTAAAGACTGGAACAGCAATCCGATCAAGCTCCACTACTGCTAGGATCCACCGTAGGACCTGAGGGTTGGGAAAAAGATAAAAACAACGGGGTCAGACATAAGTCTGAGCGAGTCCTATAACTTTAACAATACAATCGTTAAAGTAACCAGAGAAGACATAAACTGATATACGGTAACATATAGGGATGAATGGCTACCCTAAGCAGTCAACTAAACGAAGATAAAGGATAAAGACGCATCTACCCTCCCTAAGGTAAATTACTAAACTGCACCACACCAGTCGTTCCTAACTTAAAGGTTGATCCCACCCAAGGACTTATAAAATTTACTAATTAGTACTTGCGTACCCCTAGGTGACCAAGTAGGCGCCACGGGGCCCTACAATCCACTAGGTGTACACACTACTTCCCATTCGATCGGCTCCCTAACGTAGATACCCGTGCTGGCCCCACCGTGGGATGTATCATTCCCCAATGTGGCAACCTGATGAAACTAAAGGTGCACGGCTTATATCTACTCGATGCAACAACGGCTTACCTACCAGCCCGGGCCCACTCACGCATATGAAGCCCGTTGGACTTGCGTTGCCACCGCTAACCCGTTTGCCTCTTACAGTCAAGCCCAGTATGCGTGTCCCGTCCTCGACATGGGTCGAGCCCACAAAGATACGTATGGGTTACTGGTTGAAATGGGCCTCCACAAGCTACCCACCTAAGCTTGTCCCTTTTTCTAGTATATCCCACTTAACCCTTTAATCATGTTTTAATTACATGTTCCATTTTGGTTAAGTATTCTAATCGTATTTTCTATTGCCACCCAAGGCAACCACTAGATTTTCTCATGCCACCCGAGGCACCCACTTAACCCCTCATGTCCCTCTACATGCTAATGTGGTTAAGTGTTTCTTAATTAATTAATTAAGAACGTAACCTTTGTAAAGACCTCTCACATTAGACTGTCTTTTATGACCGCTGGTTAAGCCGGTTGGGTCCGGGCAGCCTTATGTCATAACAGAGTCTAACCTCGTGTCTTTACATTAATTACGTATTTAGTTTGTGCCTAAGACCTCTCACATTGGGCTAACATTTGTAGCAACTGGTTAAGCCGGTTGGGTCCGGGCAGTTTTACGCTACAACTGAGTCCAACCTCGTGTCTTAGTCAATTAATTACACCTAATTAATCACCCTCATAATTTTATATTAATTATCCCTAATTAATCAAGTTTTCTTAACATGGGTAGACCTAACTTAATAGGTAAATTCCCATGGGGTAGACCTAACTCAATAGGTAAATTCCCAACACATAGTATGGGTACACCTAACCAAATAGGCAAATTCCCATACTATGTTTATTTATTTTGTGTTATGCATAATTATATTAATTTCACACAATCTTATTAACTTATGCATTTAATTACCCCATCGTTCCCACGTAATTTCGTTCATGATATAACACATATAAAAGGTGTCAACTTGCATATGAATGAACATGTTTCAAAGGTGCCATCTTGCATATTAACAAACACATAACTTGCATATGAACTTGCATAACATGTCACATAACTTGCATATAATATGTCACATAACTTACATATTCATTTTGCATAACAAACTTGCATATTAGCTTATAGACTTGCATAATGTGTCATCATGAACTTGCATATTAATAAACATGTAACTTGCATATTTACATACATGTAACTTGCATATTAACAAACATGTAACTTGCATATAAAGAAACATGTAACTTGCATATTTACATACATGTAACTTGCATATTAACAAACATGTAACTTGCATATTAACAAACATGTAACTTGCATATTTACATACATGTAACTTGCATATTAACAAACATGTAACTTGCATATTTACATACATGTAACTTGCATAGCATATTACCATGAACTTGCATAACATGCATATGATTACATAGCCCACAACTTGCATATTTAGCATCATGCAAACATAACATACATCATATTAAACTTGCATAAGCTTACATACTCAACATGCATAAACATAAGATTAATGCTAACATCATATCATATGATTCAAAGCTCATTAACCCACATACAAAACCATAAATCTCATCACATCTCATCTAATTAGTTTACCAAAAGATCATCAAAGTGATAGAAACTCACAACTAGCAACTTTGAACACCAAATGAAGAAGATTAAGATGCTAAGAAGGGATTAGAAGTTGATTAGAGAGTGATTAGTATGCAACCCTCTTCATAAAATTAGTGGAGGCCATGAGAGCTAGCATTTTGCCATAGTTTAGTTACTAGGTTTAATTATGAATGAATTAGGGTAGGTTAGGGTCTTATTTATAGATTAGGCAAGTGTTTTAGGCCATAGGATTAACCCTAGATTCAATCCAAGCCATCAAAGCATGTCTTGGGGAAGAAGTCAAGTGTAGGAACCATCTAGGGCCTTTAGATTAAAGATGGACCATGAGAACCATTCAAATGCAAAATCTGCACTTGAGCGAATCGGCCCACGGGTTGACAGCCAAACACCCTGGATTAACCCCTAGTCGACCCAGCGGGCTCGGGTCGACTTCAAAAATCGGCCGGTTCGGTTATTCCCCTCTCCCAATTCGCTGTTTTAAGCATTTTTGCATATTTATTTATTAAATTTTCAATTATATATATATATATATATATCAATATATATATATATCTACACAACCCATTTCACTTAATTAAGTATACTTTAATTTGGGAATTTTTCGTGAAACTTCGCGAGGCCATATCTTGGTCATACGGACTCCGATTTTCGAAAACTCGGACTCTATTTCGCGTATTTTTCCGAGACGAACGCAATGGCATAGCCCGTTTCCCTTGATTCCCATTTTAGAATTAAATTCTGCCTCGATTTATGTTATTACAGGTTATTGAAAATACGGGTTGTTACATTCTCCCCTCCTTAAAGGATTTCGTCCCCGAAATCTTCAAGTTAGGAAGAACGTATCCTACCATCCAATCATCCATCTACTCAAAGCATCATCCACGAGCAATCATTGTCCTTACAAGATTCTAAATGCTGGATGGATATATGCAAAAGTGTGTGTATATGTACTTACCTAATGCGAAAATCAGGCGGTTACTGATACAGTAAACCTCCTTAATGCAAACCATGATAGTGCCATGCATCCAATATGTATGCGAAACCCTATTGACACATACAAATTTCTACATGCGTGCACAACCATACACAAAAATGCATCATCCATATGATAACACAGCCATGATACATCCATCAATCTAACTACCACATCCATTTATGCAATATGCAACATGAAGTGACTGAGCCGATCTAGTGCCTAATGTGTGTGTATATGCATCCACGAGCAACCACTAGCAAACAATTGCATCCATATGCATCCATCAACCATAACATGTTTCAAACACATGTTTCAACCATAGGTTTTACCCTATCTAAAGGTCATAGGTATTAGCGAGAGGATATACTAAAGATAAGATAAGCACTAGACAAGCAATAAAGGAGAAGTTAAAAGACATACTCTCAAAAAGAAATGGATACAAAGAACGCATCTTTGCTTCCGTCTCCCAAGTAGCATTGCTTTCGTCATCTCCCCATTGCACTTTAACTAGCTGAACTTCTCTGTTCCTCAACTTCCTAGTTTCTGACCCAAGGATGCGAGTAGGAGCTCGTCGAATCGTCGCATCACGCTCTACCTCTACATCTCTAAGCAAGCTCGGCTCTACCACCTCCGCGGTCTCATGTAAGCACTTCCTCAAATGTGATACATGGAATACATCATGAACACCACTAAGTCTGTCGGGCAACTCCACCCTATATGCCATCCGTCCAATCCTTTCCTTAATAGGAAACGGCCCAACAAATCTCGGTGCTAACTTCCCTACGGACCCAAAGCGAACAACATTTCTCAATGGAGATACTTTGACAAAAACCATGTCCCCAACCTCAAACTCAAGATCCGTCCTTCTCCGATCCGCATAAGATTTCTGTCTATCTTGCGCTGCTTTCATCCTTTTTCGAATTAAATCAATCTTCTCTGAAGTCTCTCTAACCATATCCGGCCCAAGCAAGATCTTATCCGTAGATTCCCACCAACATGTAGGAGATCGACAAGGCCTTCCATAAAGAGCTTCGAAAGGAGCCATACCAATACTGGACTGAAAGCTGTTATTATATGCGAACTCCACCAAAGGAAGATGTTCTTCCCATGTACCTCCAAAATCCAAGATACAAAGCCTCAAAAGATCTTCTAAGATACGGTTCACCCTCTCAGTCTGACCGTCCGTCTGAGGATGATATGCGGTGCTCAAACACAACTGAGTCCCTACCGCCTCTTGCAAACTTCTCCAAAACTCACTAGTGAAAATAGGATCTCGATCACTCACAATGCTGGATGGTACGCCATGCAATCTAACAATCTCTCTAACATAGACTGAAGCAAGCCATGGAGCGGTCCTCTTACTCTTTACGGGTATAAAATGGGCACTCTTGGTAAGTCTGTCTACCACAACCCAAATTCCCGTATTGCCCTTCCTCGATCTCGGTAACCCGTCGATGAAATCCATCGAGACACTATCCCACTTCCACTGTGGAACTTCCAATGGGTGTAGCAACCCACCGGGTTTCCTTTGCTTAAAATCTGCCCAAGAGTCAACAGGGCGTTCTCCATTAGTGACCTCCCACCAGAATGAGGCCTCTCCCTTCATTAACCAAGCCGCCAACTTGACTTTCTTTCCCTCTTCCACTTCAAAGATATCTAGCAACTCTTCCACTTCCTTAAGCCAATCTCTAGCCTCTACGAAAGTCTCTGAACCAAGAAAAGGTTTTCCTCCTATAGCCTTGAACTCCTTGCAAACCTTAGCAAAATTATCCACTCTAGGCTGAGGAGGAGGAGCGGTTGTCTCTGGTGTAGTAGCATTGGCCGGACCCGCAGCCGCGGCCCTAGCCTCTTGCAACCTCCTATACCATAGTGGTATAACTAAACCCTCCGGGATGTTAAGATCTTCAGCCATGCTGAAACGAAAGAGGAAAGATTCAAAAAGGAGATTCCGAAAGATAAAGATATGGCTATTGGGGATTATGCTTTTCTTTTTCAAAAACTTTTTCTCTTAGAAGACATGCTTTTGAAAATACTTTCTTCGAAAATACTCTTAGAAAATAGTTTTTCTCAAAAATTTTATCTGTTCTGGTAACCTGGCTCTGATACCACGTGTAACACCCCACTCCCGCTATGATCACTCACTAAGGGAATGCCATAGCATCGGTGGAGTATTTTAGTGAATATAGAACAGAAAAATTACAACAAGACAGATATAAATAGTACTTGAAATTTTAAAACATCATCTCATAACAGCGGAAGTAAAACATGTCTGGTTACATCATAAAACCACAATAAAGGTCAAGTACAATATCCATCAAAATAAAGAAGTACATAATCCCACTCTCATACAATAGCCAAACAAAAGAAAAGATAACTGGATAACTGGAGCTTTACATCTATCCAAGCTCCTAAAGACTGGAACAGCAATCCGATCAAGCTCCACTACTGCTAGGATCCACCGTAGGACCTGAGGGTTGGGAAAAAGATAAAAACAACGGGGTCAGACATAAGTCTGAGCGAGTCCTATAACTTTAACAATACAATCGTTAAAGTAACCAGAGAAGACATAAACTGATATACGGTAACATATAGGGATGAATGGCTACCCTAAGCAGTCAACTAAACGAAGATAAAGGATAAAGACGCATCTACCCTCCCTAAGGTAAATTACTAAACTGCACCACACCAGTCGTTCCTAACTTAAAGGTTGATCCCACCCAAGGACTTATAAAATTTACTAATTAGTACTTGCGTACCCCTAGGTGACCAAGTAGGCGCCACGGGGCCCTACAATCCACTAGGTGTACACACTACTTCCCATTCGATCGGCTCCCTAACGTAGATACCCGTGCTGGCCCCACCGTGGGATGTATCATTCCCCAATGTGGCAACCTGATGAAACTAAAGGTGCACGGCTTATATCTACTCGATGCAACAACGGCTTACCTACCAGCCCGGGCCCACTCACGCATATGAAGCCCGTTGGACTTGCGTTGCCACCGCTAACCCGTTTGCCTCTTACAGTCAAGCCCAGTATGCGTGTCCCGTCCTCGACATGGGTCGAGCCCACAAAGATACGTATGGGTTACTGGTTGAAATGGGCCTCCACAAGCTACCCACCTAAGCTTGTCCCTTTTTCTAGTATATCCCACTTAACCCTTTAATCATGTTTTAATTACATGTTCCATTTTGGTTAAGTATTCTAATCGTATTTTCTATTGCCACCCAAGGCAACCACTAGATTTTCTCATGCCACCCGAGGCACCCACTTAACCCCTCATGTCCCTCTACATGCTAATGTGGTTAAGTGTTTCTTAATTAATTAATTAAGAACGTAACCTTTGTAAAGACCTCTCACATTAGACTGTCTTTTATGACCGCTGGTTAAGCCGGTTGGGTCCGGGCAGCCTTATGTCATAACAGAGTCTAACCTCGTGTCTTTACATTAATTACGTATTTAGTTTGTGCCTAAGACCTCTCACATTGGGCTAACATTTGTAGCAACTGGTTAAGCCGGTTGGGTCCGGGCAGTTTTACGCTACAACTGAGTCCAACCTCGTGTCTTAGTCAATTAATTACACCTAATTAATCACCCTCATAATTTTATATTAATTATCCCTAATTAATCAAGTTTTCTTAACATGGGTAGACCTAACTTAATAGGTAAATTCCCATGGGGTAGACCTAACTCAATAGGTAAATTCCCAACACATAGTATGGGTACACCTAACCAAATAGGCAAATTCCCATACTATGTTTATTTATTTTGTGTTATGCATAATTATATTAATTTCACACAATCTTATTAACTTATGCATTTAATTACCCCATCGTTCCCACGTAATTTCGTTCATGATATAACACATATAAAAGGTGTCAACTTGCATATGAATGAACATGTTTCAAAGGTGCCATCTTGCATATTAACAAACACATAACTTGCATATGAACTTGCATAACATGTCACATAACTTGCATATAATATGTCACATAACTTACATATTCATTTTGCATAACAAACTTGCATATTAGCTTATAGACTTGCATAATGTGTCATCATGAACTTGCATATTAATAAACATGTAACTTGCATATTTACATACATGTAACTTGCATATTAACAAACATGTAACTTGCATATAAAGAAACATGTAACTTGCATATTTACATACATGTAACTTGCATATTAACAAACATGTAACTTGCATATTAACAAACATGTAACTTGCATATTTACATACATGTAACTTGCATATTAACAAACATGTAACTTGCATATTTACATACATGTAACTTGCATAGCATATTACCATGAACTTGCATAACATGCATATGATTACATAGCCCACAACTTGCATATTTAGCATCATGCAAACATAACATACATCATATTAAACTTGCATAAGCTTACATACTCAACATGCATAAACATAAGATTAATGCTAACATCATATCATATGATTCAAAGCTCATTAACCCACATACAAAACCATAAATCTCATCACATCTCATCTAATTAGTTTACCAAAAGATCATCAAAGTGATAGAAACTCACAACTAGCAACTTTGAACACCAAATGAAGAAGATTAAGATGCTAAGAAGGGATTAGAAGTTGATTAGAGAGTGATTAGTATGCAACCCTCTTCATAAAATTAGTGGAGGCCATGAGAGCTAGCATTTTGCCATAGTTTAGTTACTAGGTTTAATTATGAATGAATTAGGGTAGGTTAGGGTCTTATTTATAGATTAGGCAAGTGTTTTAGGCCATAGGATTAACCCTAGATTCAATCCAAGCCATCAAAGCATGTCTTGGGGAAGAAGTCAAGTGTAGGAACCATCTAGGGCCTTTAGATTAAAGATGGACCATGAGAACCATTCAAATGCAAAATCTGCACTTGAGCGAATCGGCCCACGGGTTGACAGCCAAACACCCTGGATTAACCCCTAGTCGACCCAGCGGGCTCGGGTCGACTTCAAAAATCGGCCGGTTCGGTTATTCCCCTCTCCCAATTCGCTGTTTTGAGCATTTTTGCATATTTATTTATTAAATTTTCAATTATATATATATATATATATCAATATATATATATATATATATATATATATCTACACAACCCATTTCACTTAATTAAGTATACTTTAATTTGGGAATTTTTCGTGAAACTTCGCGAGGCCATATCTTGGTCATACGGACTCCGATTTTCGAAAACTCGGACTCTATTTCGCGTATTTTTCCGAGACGAACGCAATGGCATAGCCCGTTTCCCTTGATTCCCATTTTAGAATTAAATTCTGCCTCGATTTATGTTATTACAGGTTATTGAAAATACGGGTTGTTACAGATAGTGTCTCGAAGGATTACCGAAATCAAGGAAGGGTAATACGGGGATTTGGGTTGTGGTAGATAGACTTACTAAGTGTGCCCATTTCATACCCATGAAGAGCAAGATGACTATTCCATGTCTAGCTTCAGTTTACATTCGAGAGATTATTAGATTGCATGATGTACCTTCCAGTATAGTGAGCGATCGAGATCCTATCTTCACTAAAGAGTTTTGGAAAAGTTTGCAAGAGGCGGTAGGGACTCAGTTGTATTTGAGTACCGCATCTCATCCTCAGATAGACGGCCAGACCGAGAGGGTGAATCGTATTTTAGAAGACCTTTTGAGGCTATGTATCTTGGATTTAGGAGGTACATGGGAAGAGCATCTTCCATTGGTGGGGCTGCCCGACAGACTTAGTGGTGTACATGATGTATTCCATGTGAGGTAGGGCCTACATAAGATCGTAGAGGCGATAGAGCCAAGCTTGCTTAAAGAAGTAAGGTAGAGCGTGATGTGATTATTCGACGAGCTCCTACCCGCATCCTTGGGTCAGAGATTAGGGAGTTGAAAAACAGAGAGGTTCGACTAGTCAAAATGAAAAAGGAGAGAAAGTGAGAGCAATGCTACTTGGGAGACAGAAGCGAAGATGCGTTCGTTATGCCCATCCCTTTTTGAGGGTATGTGCTTTAGACGTCTCCTTTATCGGTTGTCTAGTGCTTATCTTATCCTTAGTATGTCCTCTCATTAGTACCTTTGACCTTCAGATAGGATAGTCCTATGGTTGAAACATGTGTTTGAGACATGTTATGGTTGATGGATGCAAGTGGATGCAAGTGTTTGCTAGCGGTTGCTCGTGGATGCATATACACACACTCTAGGCACTAGATCGGCTCAATCACTTCATATTGCATATTGCATAAAATTGTGTGTAGGAAGCTATATTTATGGATGTATAATGATTGTGTTATCATATGGATGATGCATTTTGGTGAATGATTGTGCACTCATGTAGATATTGTATGTGTCGATAGGGTTCTTTCGCATACATAATGGATGCATGGCATTATCATGGTTTGCATATGTTCATACATTAGATAGGGAACATATACACACACTTTTTGCATATGCTCATACATCATTAGAAATTGTTTTAAGGACAATGGATGCCCGTGTTTGATGGATTGAGTAGATGGTTGTTTGGATGGTAGGATATGCATTCTCCTTAGCTTAGAGATTTCGGGGACGAAATCCTTTAAGGAGGGGAGAATGTAACACCCCGAATTTCGGTTAATGCTAAAATTCACAAATTAAAGTATAATTAATCTCAGATGTGGGAATTAGGGGAAAAGGGCTGCGTCATTGCGTTCGTCTCGGAAAAATACGCGAAATAGAGTCCGAGTTTGCGTAAAATGGGTACCGTATGAACGAGATATGGACGAACGAAGTTAGACAGAAAAACCAGAAACAGGCCAGAAATGCACTGGCGCACTTGTGAAGTGCGCCAGTACAAAAATGCACTGGCGCACTTCTGAAGTGCGCCAGTACAAAGATACACTGGCGCACTTGTGAAGTGCGCCCGTGCCGAGCCAAGAAACCTGCACAGTTTCTAGAGAGTTCTGTGGTTGGGTGCACCAGTTTGGGGTTTGGGCTTGGTCTTAGGGCTGGTTTCTAGAGATTTCCGAAATCTAAGGGTCCTAATCTAATCTAGGGTTAATCTAAGGGCCTAAAACACTCCCTAATCCTATAAATAAGACCCTAACCCTACCCTAATTCATTCATAATTAGATCTTGTAACTAAACGATGGCAAAATGAAACTTGATCATGGCCTCCACAAATCAATGAAGAGAGTTGCAAGCTAATCAACCTCTAATCAACATCTTCTTCAACTAAAGCAACTAATTCCACTTCATAAGTTTGCTAATCTTGGTTTTGGTGAGTTTCTATCACTTTGATGATCAATTACTAAATTAAGTAGATGAGATATGATGAGATCTATGGTTTTGCATGAGGATTAATGGGTTTTCAAGTCATATGATATGATGTGAATATGCTAATCTATGTTTAATATTAATCCTATGTTTATGCATGTTGAATATGTGAGTTATGCATGTTGAATATGTGAGTTTATGCATGTTGAATATGTGAGTTTATGCATGTTGAATATGTGAGTTTATGCATGTTGAATATGTGAGTTTATGCAAGTTGGATATGTGGGTTTATGCAAGTTAAGTGGTGGGTTTATGCATAATAAGTAATTGATTTTATGCATGCTAAGTATGTGGTTTTATGCATGCTAAGTGTTTGGTATTATGCATAAATCATGACATGCAAGTTTACCCTTTTAAAATGTGATGCATGCATATGCAAGATGATACCTTTATATGCTATGAATATATATATATATATATATATATATATATATATATATATATATATATATGCATGGTTACCCTCCTTTAAGATGCAAGTCATATATGCAAGTTCAACATGTTATGCAAGTTATGTGTATGATGTTATGTAAGTTCATATGCAAGTTATGTGTATGATGTTATGCAAGTTATGTGCATGTTGTTATGCAAGTTCATATGCAAGTTATGTGTATGATGTTATGCAAGTTATGTGTATGTTGATATACAAGTTATGTTTGTGATATTATGCAAGTTATGTGTATGATGTTATGCAAGTTAACATGTAACATGTTATGCAAGTTCACCTTTGTATAACCTATGAACACTTATGCAAGTTGCCTTTATACATGACATATGTATGTTCATGCAAGTTGGGTTATTTAGTAATGCTAGTTGGGTTAATATCATGATGTAAGTGGACACCTTTTAACCCATGTTAATGCTAATGTATGCTAAGTGAAACCCATGTTAATTGTGAGAGAATCTTCTCTTGGAAATATGTCGTGTTAGCATAAGTACGTGGGAAACGATGGGGTTAATAGACATGTTAATGAAATGGTGTGTAATGGTTATGATTAAGCATACCATAAAATGAATAAGCATAAGTGGGAATTTACCTATTGAGTTAGGTCTACCCCATGGGAATTTACCTATTGAGTTAGGTCTACCCATGTTATGAAAAACTTGATATTAATTAGGGATAATTAATATGGGATTGATTAATTAGGTGTAATTAATCAACTAAGACACGAGGTTGGACCCTTTTGTAGCGGAAGTCTGCCCGGAACCGACCGGCCATCCAGCGGCTACAAATGATTGGCCCAATGTGAGAGGTCTTAATCATAAATTAAATACATGATTAAAGTAAAGACACGAGGTTAGACCCTTTTGATGACAGAAGTCTGCCCGGAACCAACCGGCATATCCAGCAGTCATAAAAGACGGTCTAATGTGAGAGGTCTTTATGAGGTCATGATCTTAATTAATGAATTAAGAAACACTTAACCATATTAGCATGTAGCGGGACATGAGGGGTTAAGTGGGTGCCTTGGGTGGCATGAGGAGACTAGTGGGTTGCCTTGGGTGGCAATAGAAAAATACGATTAGAATACTTAACCAAAGTGGAACATATAATTAAACATGATTAAAGGGTTAAGTAAGTGCCATGGGTGGCATGTGAAAATACGATTAGAATACTTAACCAAAGTGGAACATGTAATTAAACATGATTAAAGGGTTAAGTAAGTGCCATGGGTGGCATGTGAAAATCTAGTGGGTACCTTGTATGACAATTAGAATATGATTAAAGGACTTAACCAAAATTTATAACATGTAAGGGGACATGGTTAAAGGGTTAAGTGGGATTCACTAGAAATAACAAGCTTAGGTGGTAGCTTGTGGGGGCCCATTTCAACCAATATCCCAAACGTATCTTTGTGGGCTCGACTCTAGTCGAGTGACGGGACACGCATATTGGGCTTGACTATAAGAGGCCAAACCGGGTTAGCGGTGGCAACGCGGGACCAACGGGTTTCATATGCGTGTGTGGACCCGGGCTGGTTGGTAAGTCGTTGTTGCATCGTGTAGATATAAAGCCGTGCACCGTTGATATTATCAGGTGGCCACCTTGGGGAGTGATACACCCCATCGTGGGACCAGCACGGGTATCTACGTAGGGGAGCCGATCGCTTGGGGAGTAGTGGGTACACCTATGTAGTCAGATAGGCGTACACGAAACTACTAAATTACTAAGTACACTTAGGGGGATCAACCTTTAAGTAGGAATGACTGGTGTGGTGCAGTGTAGTAATTATCCTGGGGTGGGTGGATGCGTCTTTACGGTTATCTTAGTTTATCCTAAGTATACCTAGCTGCTTAGTGTAGCCATTCATCCCCAGACCTTACCGTATATCAAGCTTATGTCTTCTCTGGTTACTTTAACCATTGTATTGTTAAAGTTATAGGACTCACTCAGACTTATGTCTGACACCGTTGTTTTTATCTTTTTCCCAACCCTCAGGTTATCAGAGTGGGCCCAGTACGAGTGGGCTTTGATCAGGCTGCTTTATTCTCTTTTGGAGCTTGGACCATAGGTGTAGAGCTCAGCTTACCCTTTCTTTTATGGCTATCAGTTCATGTATTGGGATTATGTACTTTTATTCATCAGGGTGGATATTTTGTACTTGACTCTTATTATGGTTTTGTGATGTAACCAAACATGTTTTACTTTTCGCTGCAATGAAATGATGTTTTGAAATTTCTCAAGTACTATTTATATCTGTCTTGTTATAATTTTTCTGTTCTATATTCACTTAAATACTCCACCGATGCTACGGCATTCCCTTAGAGAGTGACCATAGCGGGAGTGGGGTGTTACACAAGTTGTCGTGGTTTATCAAGTAATATAAATGTAAGTTAAGCGAATTAATAAAAGTAGTTATTCACTAATTTAATTGAATCAAGTATTTAGAAAATACTTGTTGTAAGGACATATGATTGTTGAAAATTTATAAAATGTTAACTAAGTATATATTTATGATGATTGGATTAATGAGTTGAAACGTTGAACCGTTGAAATGTAATAAGAAGTGTGAAGATAAATTATGGAATAGAAATGAATTTAGTTATAATTTAGGAGGTCATTTGACTAAACTTAAGGACTTGATTTCAGAAATTTTGAGATTAATTTCTAATGTTTTGAAAGAAAAAAAACTAATAGTATATGCGAGTACTTTCGAATAGAAATTTTAAATTGATTTAAGTTATGAACCGAATATTTGAAAATTTGAAGGTTGGCTTAAAACCTATAACATGAAATGAATGTAAAATTCAAACTTCAAGTGAAATTTGGAAATGAGAAATTGAATAAGAAAATTTGGGTTTTGATCTAATTTGAACACTTGGTTCAACTGAATTGTTCCAATTTAATCTTACGTTAAACTTGAGTTTGATATCGATATTGGAAATCCATGTTTGATAAAATTCTGGAAGTTCGGAAAATTGATTCGGATCAGAATATTTCTTGAAACTAGTATTATTTCTTTTACAACTACATATGTTTTACCATTGGTTTATTTGAAAGAAAGTATTAAATTTATTTATCTTATTTAATTATTCCATACCAAATCTATTTATTCTATTCAAACCTATTTATATCCAGCTTAATATTCTTTGGTTTACTATGTACCAAATCCTATCTATTTTATTTCAACCTATTTTAACAACCTATCTAAATTTATGAAAAACTTATTTTTCCAGAAACTTGTTTATCGTATTCACACCTATTTCATTTCAATTTTATTATTTACTTAAACTATTTTGTATTTAACTGTTTTGAAATATTTATTTCTGATTCGAGCAATTTACATTCGAAATTATTAGACGTAAAGATTCCACTGAATAATGAAATTGTGATATGTAACCAAAATCAAAATGTGAAGTTTGATGATGAATTGATTGTGAATATAAAGCGGATTTGGAATGATATTCAATATTCAAATTAATTGTAAAATGAAAACTGAATTGGTATTGAAATGAAATTTCGAAATTTTTTGATTTTGAATATTGATATGATGTTTTGAACCATATTATGGAAGATTGATATTAGAACGATGATTAATTCAAAACTATGCATTTCAGAAGATAATGGATTAGAAAGAGATCTTATATAGTGGAATTTATATTGGAATGTCATATTTGAAAACTTGACTTGGAAAGGAAATCTTATGTAAAATAACACTTACATAAGTGTGATATGAGGAATAAAATGAAGTACTATATATAGTATCTTATGTTTTCAAGAACCAAATATATGAGGAAGTACCTTCCAGTGCGTGCCTACTCGGTAGCTAATGATCAGGACCTCTGGTCCATTGAAAACCGTCGGATTTTCCCAAAATTGGAGTCGTTAGGACCGCTTTGGGAAGATCTTTCAGTCGATATAAATTTTGTTAAAATCCAATGGTTAGATTTCAAGATAAGTGTAAATCAAATTTCGATAAAAACAGCGTCAGGGCTGCCCATCGACCCGAAGCGTCGTTAAATAAATTTGGCTATTTTTATATAAATAAAAATAGCGATAAATCGTTATTAAATACTATTAATGATATGAAATGATTTTAACCTATATATGCGAGAATAATTTGAAAAGACCGAGTTAATCATTTCAAATGATTATACGACGATCTAAATTGAAGATCTTAAAGATGGCGATTGAAGACCGACGATCTTCACATCGAAAGGATAACTACTGATGTCCGGCATTGGTTAGCTACCAGTAAGGGGTTAAAGTGGTAGTTGTCCGGACGTACTTGTTGACCGTCTGGATATGCGAGCACCTCTCTTCCGTATTGGACATACGGGACGAGGAATAATGTGACTCCAGTTTCGTTCAGACCCAGAATGTACTTGTAAATGGATGTGTGTCCGACATTGGATTTCATTCCGTGTAATTAAATTGATTTCTATTTAATATATATCTGTGGTGGCGGAGAATTTATTCTCTTTCTTAACACCCTTCTTTGAGACACATGAGCTTGAAGGTTATATATTGGTAGTTATCGATCGCATGGCGTGAATTGTCAATGTGACATGCCAAGATGCAATTGATCGAGGCTTTTGTTGAAAAGTAGATCCTTGTGGATAATGATCAAAGCATAGCCTATTTCGGCATAGCTTTGTGCATAACGTTACTTGTAGAGTAAAAAACGGGACAAGGGAACGCAGGGAGTGCATACGTTTCTTTCTAGCTAGAAGTAGTGTTTCGGTTTTTACAAGGCCCGACATTTTTACTTATGTGGTTGATGGAATGAGGCGCGTCGGTTTTATTGGTCGATTGTGACTATTTTATAGGTTCAGTAGGACCGGGAAGCATGTGTTCAGGAATTGCCAACCCACTAAAGTATTTGTGGATCGGCCCTGCAGTATCCAAGGGTTCGCCCGCGTTCGAATCCTGAGACATCGCTAGAGTGTCTCGAATCGGTTAGGAGGTCGTCCCTAGCCTTGACTCATGATGGAAATCCAATCTCCAATACAACATTACAGTTTTGATTGTAAACCTATATATGGCAACATAGTATATGATAGCTATGCCGTCTAGGATTGATACATTTACTTTGAAGTATTTTAAAACTGATTAGACACTAATGATAATATTAAACATTATTATCCATGTATCAAGCATTTTTTAACATTATAAGGTAAAACACTATCTTCCAGTTTGCGTTGCATTATGTGATGGGACTTCAGTCTTATAATGATTTCATTTTCTAAAAAGCATTGCGTTGTTTTTTTTTTGTAGTAAATTTATTAAACATATGCACTGGCAGTCCAATGGAGTAAACTTGTTCCGCGTTAGCGGCGTGGTCCTGTGATTTGCCATATTGTTAATTAAGAAAGATTTCTCATACCAGTCCCATGACTGACTCGTAATTTTTTTCACTTTGCAAACTCGGGTGCCCTCTTTCCACACGGGCAGCCAAATGACAGGTTTTGGTATGAATATTTTCTGGACTGGAGCTTGCTAAGGAAGAAGATGAAGACCCTTTTCTTTTTATCTTTTTATTTGCTTCTTGAGACATTTAGACATTATTGAGCTTTGATGTATTTGGTGGAGATTGAGACTTTACTTCTTTCCTTGTTTAGACTTCTATTTTGCTAAGTGTATTCTGTACTACGTACTCTGATGTCTGTGATGTTATGTTGTGGTGACATTTCCATTTCTGCTGCAATGATTTATGTGTTATGTTATTATCTGAGATCTACTATTGTTGTAATTATGTTGTACTCCTATGATTATCCTTACTTCCATACCACGGAAGTTTGGGGTCATCACAGTTGGTATTAGAGCTAAAGGTTAACCTTAGCTTCGAAGTATATTTTTTTTAGAACAATTCGTCTAGATAGAATCAGCAGTATTCTAAGACGAGTAGCTCATTAGAGATAGGATTAGTAATGTCCTAGAATGAGCACAGCAGAATAGCACATATTAATCAGTCATTACATCATTATTATCTTATCATATGTCTCTACTTTTAACCTTTTCTTTAAAATTATCATTTCTGTTAGTCTGACTCTTTCCTTGATGCTACAGAACTAACTAAGAAATGAGCACCAGAGCACATACTAGAGCCCGAGGCAAAGGTGGGGCTAGAGAACCCGCTAGAGATGAGACTCCTGTTGCTTAAAGACAGTCCTCTCTCGAGGCTGTGACACCACCTTCTCCCCCGCAGCCATTTGATTTGGACAAAAAGTCCAAGAAGTACAGAAACTTAGGGGGTGTAACCTTTACCGGCCGGGAGAATGTCATTGAGGCGTAGGCGTGGCTGAAGAACTGTGAGAAAATCTTTGAAGGTTTGGAATTGGAAGATCAACGCGAGCGCTTCTTGGCAACATGGCTATTAAAAGTCCAAGCAGAAATTTGGTAGGACACAGTCAATATTGGCAATGATGTGGCCAACATGTCCTGGAGCAGGTTCAAAGAGCTTTTCAATGATAAGTATATCCCTCCACAGGAAGTTGAGAGGCTCCATGATCAATTCACAAATCTGCAGCAGGGAGAAATGATCATTTCAGAATATATCCGGAAGTTCGAGGAACTTTCCCGCTACGCTCCAGAGCTAGTTCAGGAGCCAGTGCATAAGAACAAGAGATTTATCAACGGCATCTCCAAGAAGTACCTGAATAGGGTCACTGCTCACATCAAGCTCCCCTTCAATGGAATGATCTTGATGGCTAACCATTATGAAGATAATGATAGCAATGCATAGCAGGAGCGTGAAAAGAACCAGAACAACAACAAAAGAAAGCAGGCTGATAAGAAAGCAGAGGCGAGTGAATCATCTACTGCCAATCCCTAGGGGAAATAGAAAAGAGACAAGTCTAAGGTGAATTGCTTCAATTGTCAGAAGATGGGGCATTTTGACTATGAATGATGAGCCCTGAAGAAGCCTAGAAGAAATGAGTCTGGACCGAGTCAGAACCGCGGTAAAAATTCTCGGAACAATCAGGAGTGCTTTAATTGCCATAAGACGGGGCAATTTATCAGAAATTGTCCTCTGCTCAAGAAATCTGAAGTAGCACATGTCTATGATGAAGCGGCTGCACTGACTTCTTCCGAAGGATCAGGTAAACCTGATGTTTTAGGAGGTACTCTTAATATTAAGAACATTCCTATTACAGTTTTGTTTTACACTGGTGCATCAAGAAGTTTTATTTCTAATGACACGATTAAAAACCTTAATTTGAAACCCAGAAAACTTAAAGAATCAATTAGAGCCCATAGTCCGATAGGAGGTTCACTTATCCTCGATCAGTACTGTAGAGTGCTTATTTCTTGTTCTTACTTCCAGTTGCCTTTTGACTTGATCGTTATGAGTTTTTATGGATACGATATCATACTTGGGCTAGATTGGCTAACAAAGTATGAGGCTGAGTTACTATGTGCTGAAAGTGTAGTTTGAATTAAAACCAAATTCGGAAATATGATGACTATACCATGCCACGCCTCAGCCATAGATAGGAAAGCATTTTGGTCTTCTCTAGAAGTCACTCCTGCTTCTATTGAGGATATTCCTGTCGTCAGAGATTATGCGGATGTGTTCGAAGAAGTTGACAGCTTACCTCCGCGCAGAGAAATCAACTTCAGAATTGACTTAGTTCCGAATGCAAGGCCCGTTGTGCATCCTATTCGGAGAATGACACTGAAAGAAAAAGAGGAGCTGAGCAATCAAACTAAGCAACTTTTTTGGAAGGGTCTGATCAGACCTAGCTTCTCAAGCCGGGGTGCAGCAGTGGAGTTTGTACCAAAGTCAGACGGTACCCTCAGGATATGTGTGGACTACCGTGACCTCAATAAGCAAATGCTGAAAAATAGATACCCACTGCCACACATTGATGATCTGCTAGACCGCTTGAATGGAGCACGAGTAATCTCTAGGACGGACCTAGCTACAGGTTTCCATCAACTACGCATTGCCGAAGAATGTGTGCCTTTGACAGCTTTCAGAGGACCAGACTTATTTTATGAATGGCTAGTGATGCCCTTCGGCTTATGCAACGCTCCAACATACTTTGTTGATCTGATGAACAGGGTATTCCGAGATGTTTTAAATAAATTCGTGCTGGTGTTCATCGATGACATCCTGATCTTTTCTAAATCCACTGCTGAACACGAAAAACATCTGAAAGAAGTCTTGGAGATTTTGCGAAGAAATGTGCTGAAAGCCAAATTCTCCAAATGCATATTCTGGCAAGAAGAGGTGAAATTCCTCGGCCATGTTGTATCAAAGGAAGGCATTTCAATAGATCCAGGAAAGATCTCAGCCATCCAAGATTGGAAGCAGCCTAGCATGCCCATAAAAGTCAGAAGTTTCTTAGGTCTGGCTGGCTATTATCGGAAATTCGTTAAGGATTTTTCGAAATTATCTTGTCCATTGACAAAGCTGACTAGGAAGCATACAAAGTTCATTTGGAAACCTGAATGTGAGGCAGCTTTCCAAGAGCTGAAATGGAGGTTGATCACTGCTCCTGCGTTGACCATTATAGATAGCAATCAGGATTCGAAAGTCTGGACAGATGCTTCTAGAGAAGGTTATTCTTTTTATCTAAATAAACATGTCAGAGATGACATTTTTAATGTCAAATCTTATTTTTAACATGTTATCCTTTTATCTATTTAAGGTATTGGTGCGGGTTTAATGCAAAGGGACAAGGTAGTTGCATATGCTTGCCGTAAGTTAAAACCGCATGAGAAGAATTACGCCACTCATGATCTTGAGCTAATGGCCATCGTATTTGCACTAAAGATATGGAGGCACTATTTCTTGGGTGAGAAATTCGAGCTGTATACTGATCACAAATCCTTAAAGTATATGTTCACCCAAAGATATATGAACTTGAGGCAACAACGTTGGGTTGAATTCCTTGCGCCATATGACCTGGACATCTTATATACTCCAGGAAAAGCTAATGTTGTAGCTGATGCACTCAGCAGGAAGAATATGGCCATCACCAATCTTATCCTCGCCAATCTCATTATTACACCTTCCTTGATCGATAAGATCTTTGATGTAATAACCCGGAAATCTGAGCCAATTTAAAAAAAATATTTTGCCAATTTTGATGAATTTCGAATATTTAAAATGAATTATTTTAAATAATAATGACGAGAAATTTATTTTGAATAGAATTAGAATGTATATATTTATATAGATCGTCATTAGCATATAAATAATTATTTTTAATTATAAAAGGAATTGAAAATAGCGCAGTAGTTCGAAAATTTGATTTCAAAATTCAAATGAATGTACAAGATTCAAAATAAACCGGATTTTAACGAAACCAAAAATATTAGAATATATTTGTAAATATCTTTCCGACGAATCCGAAAAATTGAAATTTCATAGCGGGAATCAAAAGTTACGTCTAGTTGAAAATTCAGAATAGTCGCTATGAAATTTTGGCCCTTAAAAATGGAAATTTTGCAAATGACCTCGGTTTCGACGAGACCACTTTTGTTGGATCCGGGATGTCAAATTATTGCTAGATTCCAAAATTCATAATTTTTCGAATCAATATGTGAGCATGGCAAAGGAAAACATGTTTTAACATTTTCAATCGATTTCGATCTTCCAGAAAATGGCCATTTTTCAAACGGTCTCAGAATTTGACGAAATTAGTTTTGTTAGGACTGTATTGTCAATACAAAGCTAGAAAATATTTTTCGGGAATTTTTAGAGTTCTTATGTGGCCCCGGTAAATTTAAATGTGTGTTCAAATTCAGTATATAGATTTATATTTTGATTTTGACGGAAACTGGTCGAAACAACCGAAATAGCTTACGATACATATCCCATTGTGTTCGGAATGGGGGTAATTAGCTATGGACGACAGTCGGTGGGCTTGATTTCGAGGTCGAAATAAAAAGTAACCTTATGGATTATAAAATTAATAAAATAAATATATATTATATAAGTCAACCTTTTCTCTCTCCCTCCCTACGTTACACATTATAGATCGAAATTAAAAGAAAAAAAAGGAAACAACGGACGACGGAGGACCATCGCCGCCTTCCCCAGGCCCGCCGCCGCCGCGACCTAGCTGCCCCCCCCCCTCAGATGACCGACGCCGCCCTCCCCTTCCCCTCCTTGCCCCGTTGAGAACCCCGAGCCCACAACGCCTCCAGTCACCGCCCGTCCCCATCACCACTCCTGGCACCGCAGCCTCACCCCCTTCGGCACCCCCTCTCGCCTCTGACCTCCCCTTTCCCTCCCCCCTCCCTCTAAACCCCAATCCACCCCAAACCCCTTTTGAAACCGATGCTCCGGCCAATGTGGGCCCTGTCATCAATTGTCCGATCACCCACGACTCCGACATCGCCATCTACCACCTCCGATTTGGCTGGTGAGCTTTTATTTTTGTTTTATTTATTCATGTAATTAAAATTTTGATCTTTATATGAAAATTCTTTGAATAAAAATATGATCTTTAGCTAGAATAAAAATCCGATTTTTTATATGTGTTGCTTTAAAATAAAAATCCGATTTTTGTGTATGAGAAAGCGAGTTAAAAATCCGATTTTTATATATGCAGTAGTGGTATAAAAATGTGATTTTTACATATAAAGATTTGATCTTTATTTATATGTATAACAAAAAAAGAAGTGATTTTTAATTATATATAGCGATATGAAAAATATGATTTTTATATATGAACTGCCATTATAAAAATGTGATTTTTATTATGAACAGCAAGAAAAGGATTGTGATGGGACCGATTGGAAACAAATCAAAATTCAAACCGTTCAGAAATAAAGAATGGCGGAGTGGAACCCTCGGTGAGAACTCCTCACTTTTATTTTATTTTCTAGTTGAAATATGTACTAGGATGCAGACGGTGCTTAGCAGCACCCAACACCCGTCGTCCGCAGACCATGGATGACTTGGTTGTTTGATTGATGTGTTGTGATAAATTGATTGTGTGATGTGAGATGGAATGAATAAATATTTTATAGTTAAAAATATAATCTTTAACGTGTATATAAAATAAATATGAATAAACAAATTGGACGATTTGTTTATGTACACCCATTTGACTAATATTGATTGGGACGTTAAATTTTACACATCGACCAATTGCACAAATAAAAATCTGTGTTTGTTGATTTGAAACCCCACACGAGTGTTGGGATGACATTTGACGTACACTAATCCAAATTATTTAGCTGTATGTCGATCGATTGGTTGACAGACTGTGTTAGCGTTAATTATTTATATTTAATGCTTATGCAGTTGCGTGGTGCACTCTGGATGATGGTTGATTATTTATCATTGCTATTATATACATGTATTGTAGGGAATCCATATAATTAACATTATATGGTAATTGTTTAGGCCTCATTCCAATTTGGAAAATAAAGAATATTACAAAATATAAATTCATGTGTTGAATAAAAGAATATTCATGTGTTGAATAAAAGAAAATTCATGCGTTGAATAAAATATAAATTCATGTGTTGAATAAAAGAAATTTCATGTGTTGAATAAAAGAATATTCATGTGTTGAATAAAATATATATTAAGGTGTTGAAGAAAATATTCATTTGTTGAATAGAATAACGAAGTTATTGAAAGATATAAAGCCGTGTTGATTAGATTGACGCCATTTTGATGTGAACGATATTTATATCGATTTTATTCATTCTTATAATGAATATAGAAAAGGAAGTGATTTCAAAATATAACGTTTTGAAAGTATTATCATTTATAGATTAATGATATGGAATATTCAATTCTGATTAGAAATTGAATATGAAGTTGAAATCATTTTGAAAACGAATTTTAAACGATTTATAAAATACGTTTTGAAAGGAAATCGATGAAATATATATAATATTATATATATATAATGGCCTGAATAGAATGCGTCGCGCTGCGGCAGTTCGCGAATTTCGACCATTAACTTCGAATGGACATTACGGGAGATCCGACCGTCGGATTCTCCTAAAACCGGAACCGTTGGGTTTGTATCGAAAAGAGCTTTCTAAATAATATTAGAGATTTGACATCAAATGGTGGGATTTGGAATTATGTCCAAATAAAATTTGGAAAAGGTTGTTGTAAGTGCAGTTCGATGGCCGTTGATGGAAATCGACTGTACGGGCCTTGATAAAATTATTAAAAATAGTAATAATTTGTGTAAAATCATAAGAAATGATTTGGAAAGAATTAGGATGAAAAATTCCATATTTGAAAAGATAAAAATAGATTTTTATCGAAATGAACTAGTTTTGAACTAAAATTATAATCCATTTATTTTTGAAATAAATAAATTGGATTTGAAAGGGTTTTAAAAGTAACCAGAATTTCCAATAATTGAATTGGAATGGATTTGAATCGAAATTGTCTTTGGAATATTTCGATGTTGGATTTCGTGATTATACAGATATTGTTACGGAAATTTGAAAGATATATTTATATCGTTATTTCCAATACGATATTTGTTGTTCGTAGAATTTGATATTGAATATAAGCCGATATATTTTCTATTCAGAGCCTTGTATTTAATATCAAATGGAAATTGGGTTTATCGTTAACTATGTTTTAATGACATTTGTTCTTTAACCCGATTTACAGTGAAATGTGATTTGGAATTTATAAATCTTTTGTTAAGATATAAAGGAGATTTTCAAAAGTAAAGTTTTCCAATTTAATAAAATAAATTGGAATGGAATGGAATTCGATTTGGTAATAATCGAAGTGAATTTCTGTGGAAGACAACTAATATGTCTGGAATTTAAAAGGCTTTGCCGTTATTCCATTTATATTATTAGTCCGATATGGAAGTTTATGTCGATTATATATATCGATTTGTTTTCCATGAAGATTCCATTGTAAATAGAGTGTGATTTTGGGTTTATCGTGTATCGTGTTTTAAATGACATTGGTTCTTTAACCCAGATAAAGACGAGATATGATTTCCCAAGTTAAATAATCATTAATAGTGATTATTGGGAAGATTAAAACCAAGTGGAGTTTTAATGAATCTTTAATTAGATTGAAATGATCGAGAATGGAGTATCAACAGTTCTGCTCCAGGCGATAGTTAAATCTTTAATTAGATTTGAATGTGAAATGGTAATTGAATTTACCGATAACACCCTGGTGTTAGATATGAAGTATTACCAGTTTTACTTCATGGGATGAATAGGTTGGGATTGGGAAATTTAAAACAAATGTTTACTTCGGTAAGGTTCGTTAATCCCGACTAGTTTGGATAAACCATAATTTGGTTTAACTTGATATTCAAAAGAAGATTAAAGAATAAATTTAAAGAATTTATCTTCGATAAAATTAATGGGAACCTTTCCCAAAGTATAAGAATATTTGAATAAAAGAATATTCTGAATTGGAATGAAGCGTATGTTGTGTTTGTGTAACACTTGTTTATTATATACGCGAGTTATTCAAAAAGACCGGGTTTATCCCATTCTGAATAACTGATTCGACGATGTGTCGAGGATGAAGACGATGGTCGAAGACCAGAGGTCTTCACATCGTTTGGATAATTACTGATGATCTTGATTGGGCTGTACAGAATCAGTTGGTGATCGTCCAGACGTACTTGGAGATCGATGGATATGCGAAGTACAAGGTGCCTCCGGTTTCGTTCAGACCCCGAACGGATTGTAAATGGACTGTGTGTCTGACATTGGATATCATTCTGTGTGATTGATGGATATCAATCGCATGGAGTCGTTTTCCTGTGTGGCGTACTAAGATGCAAATGATCAAGACCTTTGTTGAAAAGCAAAGTCTTGTGGTTGATGATCAAAGCACCGCCTGTGTGGCATAGCTTTGTGTAGCATTAATTCGCGAGCCTCACACCCCGGTTGTGAACCAGAAATAGGATAAGACCGCAGGGAGGGCATGCGTTTCCTTCTATCTAGGGTGGTGTCACTGACCTACCAGCCCTGATATTTATATTATTTTCACCTATGTGGTTGTTGGATTGCGAGGCGCCTAAGATATATCGGTGACTATGTGGAGCCGATGGAGTCATTTAGCTCATTTACGCCCCCAAAGGGCGGGGAAACGCAGTGTTCAGGCATTTTAATCCACATCGGTGGACCGGCCCTGAAGATCCAAGTGTCACTCGAGTCTGATCCTGATACATGGGCTAGATTGTCTCGAAGCGGTGAGGACGATCCCTTGCCTCGGCTCATAGATGGAAATCCAATTTCCAATGCAAGACTTTGTGGTTTTGATTGTAAACTTATATATGGCGACATAGTGGTATGAGGCACTTATGCCGTCTATGATTGATACTTATGATTGAAATTGTTTTGACACTATACACTTATAGTAATAATAAAAGATGAAATTTCACATACCAAGCATTCTTTGGCTATTATAAGGTAAAACCCTATCCTCCGGCTTGTGTTGCATTGTGTGATGGTACCTGGGTCTTATAATAGCTTCATTGTTCTTTATTTAGCATTGTGTTGTTGTTTTATGCACTGGTATTCTTGGGAGGAAACCTGATCCGTGTTATACGGCTTGGTCCCTTGATTTACCTAACTTTAAAATAAAGATTAATAACTGCTTTAGTTCTCACACCAGTCACATGACTAACTTGGAGTTTATTGTTTTAACCTAAACTATGGGTGCCCTTATTTTGCATGGGCAGCTAGTAGTTTTGGTTTTGCAGATTTATATTCACAGGATCCTGATTTACAGCTGGAACGATATCCGGAAAGCTCTGTATTCGTATATTCTTTTCAGTTGTGTTTTGTATTATTTTCCGTTGCTATGTAATGTATTGTAAATCTCTGATATTTAATGTGTAATATTTATTCGTACTCTGTATATTCTTGTATTCTGATGGAATTGTTGTAATAAACAATGAAATGTTCTTCTATTTGTGTTCTGATTTGTCGTGTTCTCAATACAATCCGTGATTTCTCGTAAAGGGGATTTCGGGTCGTAACAGCTTGGTATCAGATCTTTGGTTTACACAGCTCGGAGAACAAGACACGTTAGAACCAAATGAAAGAATTCATCAGAGATTGGATTAGTAATATCTAATAAGAATGACACGTCAGAGATGGGATTAGTAGTATCCTAGGACGAGTGTGAAGAGTGATGTTTTTAAAAATAAAATGAAAACAAATTTTGTTTTGAAAATTTAAACTTTATTATTCGTATTTGAATATTTATTTGTATTGAATTTGGACAATCCAATATATAAAGATTTTGCATATACGTATGATCCACGGGTATTCGAAGTTTTAATATACTGGATAGATATAGAATCACACTCTAGTCGCTCGGGGATAATTCCGGTGATGTCGCGACATCATCAGTATTTATGTTCGAGTTTCGAAGGTGTGATATTTATATATTTCCAATTAACTGGTGTGAGAACTAAAACTAGATAGGGCTTATTGTTGTGATTTGGCATCAAAAATCTGATTTTTGGACCATGTATCAAAGTTATGAATTTAAAAAGCTAATCAACGAATTGATTGCTGATTGTGTTGTTTGATTATTGGTTGATTAATTAGAATTTGAACCATTTAGCCAAATTGAACCAAATATTGAACTGTATTGCCAATTGTTTGAAATTGCATACATGTACATGTATATACATTGAACAGGTCATAGCAAGGAGGCTAGAGAAGAGGAATAAAAATGTTTGCCTGACAAATAGGTACACGTTTATTGTATTTCTTGGGGTTTTTGATGATTTTATGAGCCGATTGGCTTTTCCTTTTTTTTTAGATTGGTCAGGGCCCTAGGAGGCTATTTGAAATATCCCGAAGCTCCCCGGTGCAGGGGAGGTTATGGCGAAATTTTTCAAAAATTTAGGGTGTTAGCCAAATTTTTTAAAAATTCGAAAAGTTCTTAGAAACTGAAAAGTTGAAGAACTTAAGTCATAATGAAAATAGTGAAAGTTGAGTTGATTAGTTAAACAACTTTCATCTTCGTTCCTTTTCGGGGATTAAAAGTTTTAAGTGGGGGAGATTGTAATAACCTGGAAATCTGAGCCAATTTAATTTTTTTTTTTGGCAATTTTGATGAATTTCGAATATTTAAAATGAATTATTTTAAATAATAATGACGAGAAATTTATTTTGAATAGAATTGGAATGTATATATTTATATAGATCGTCGCTAGAATATAAATAATTATTTTTAATTATAAAAGGAATTGAAAATGCCGCGGTAGTTCGAAAATTTGATTTCAAATTTCAAATGAATGTACAGGATTCAAAATAAACCGGATTTTAACAAAACCAAAAATATTAGAATCTATTTGAAAATATCTTTCAGACGAATCCGAAAAATTGAAATTTCATAGTAGGAATCAAAAGTTACGTCCAGTTGAAAATTCAGAATAGTCGCTATGGAATTTTGGCCCTTAAAAATGGAAATTTTGCAAACGACCTCTGTTTTCGACGAGACCACTTTAGTTGGATCCGGGATGTCAAATTATTGCTAGATTCCAAAATTCATAATTTTTCGAATCAATATGTGAGAGTGACAAAGGAAAACGTGTTTTAACAGTTTCAATCGATTTCGATCGACCAGAAATGGCCATTTTTCAAACGGTCTTAGAATTTGACGAAATTAGTTTTGTTAGGACCGTATTGTCAATAAGAAGCTAGAAAATATTTTTCGGGAATTTTTAGAGTTCGTATTTGGCCCTGGTAAATTGAAATGTGCGTTCAAATTCAATATATAGATTTATTTTTTGATTTTGACGGAAACTGATCGAAACAGTCGAACTGGCTTATGATACATACCCCATTGTGTTCGAAATGGGGGTAATTAACTGTGGACGACAGTCGGTGGGCTTGATTTCGAGGTCGAAATAAAAAGTAACTTTATGGATTATAAAATTAATAAAATAAATATATATTATATAAGTCAACCTTTTCTCTGTCCCTCCCCACGTTATAAATTACAGATCGAAATTAAAAGAAAAAAAGGAAACAATGGACGACGGAGGACCATCGCCGCCTTCCCCAGGCCAACCGCCGCCACGACCTAGCTGCCTCCGCCCCTTAGATGACCGGCGTCGCCCTCCCCTTCTCCTCCTTGCCTCGCTGAGAACCCCGAGCCCACAACACCACAAACAATGCCTCCGGTCACCGCCTGTCCCTATCGCCGCTCCTGGCGCCGCAGCCACACCCCCTCCGTCACCCCCCTCTCGCCTCCGACCTCCCCTTTCCCTCCCCCCCTTCCTCTAAACCCCAATCCACCGCAAAACAGCCCAAACCCCCTTTGAAACCGATGCTCCGGCCAATGTCGGCCCAGTCATCAATTGTCCGGCCACCCACGACTCCGACACCGCCATCTACCACCTCCGATTTGGCTGATGAGCTTTTATTTTTGTTTTATTTATTCATGTAATTAAAAATTTGATCTTTGTATGAAAATTCTTTGAATAAAAATATGATCTTTAGCTAGAATAAAAATATGATTTTTTATATGTGATGCTTTGAAATAAAAATCCGATTTTTTTGTATGAGAAAGCGAGGTAAAAATCCGATTTTTATATATGTAGTAGTGGTATAAAAATGTGATTTTTACATATAAAAATTTGATCTTTATTTATATGTATAACAGAAAAAGAAGTGATTTTTAATTATATAGCGATGTTAAAAATATGATTTTAATATATGAAGTGCCATTATAAAAATGTGATTTTTAAAATAAACATCATATTAAAAATGCGATTTTTATTATAAACATCATGAAAAGGATTGCAATGGGACCGATTGGAAGCAAATCAAAATTCAAACCGTTCAGAAATAAAGAATGGCGGAGTGGAACCCTCTGTGAGAACTCCTCACTTTTATTTTATTTTCTAGTTGAAATATATACTAGGATGTAGACGGTGCTTAGCAGCACCCGACACCCGTCGTCCACAGACCGTGGATGACTTGGTTGTTTGATTGATGTGTTGTGAAAAATTGATTGTATGATGTGAGATGGAATGAATAAATATTTTATAGTTAAAAATATAATTTTTAACGTGTATATAAAATAAATATGAATAAACAAATCGGACGATTTGTTTATGTACACCCATTTGACTGATATTGATTGGGACAATAAATTTTACACATCGCCCAACTGCACAAATAAAAATCTGTGTTTGTTGATTTGAAACCCCACACGGGTGTTGGGATGATATTTGGCGTACACTAATCCCAATTATTTAGTTGTATGTCGATTGATTGGTTGACAGATTGTGTGAGCGTTAATTATTTATATTTAATGCTTATGCAGTTGTATGGTGCACTCTGGGTGATGGTTGATTATTTATCGTTGCTATTATATACATGTGTTGTAGGGAATCCATATAATTAACATTATATGGTAATTGATTGGGCCTAATTCCAATTTGGAAAATAAAGAATATTATAAAATATAAATTCATGTATTGAATAAAAGAATATATTCATGTGTTGAATAAAAGAATATTCATGTGTTGAATAAAAGAAAATTCATGTGTTGAATAAAATATAAATTCATGTGTTGAATAAAAGAAATTTCATGTGTTGAATAAAAGAATATTCATGTGTGGAATAAAATATATATTCATGTGTTGAAGAAAATATTCAGTTGTTGAATAGAATAACGAAGTTATTGAAAGATATAAAGCCGTGTTGATTAGATTGACGCCATTTTGACGTGAACGATAATTATATCGTTTTTATTCATTTTTATAATGAATATAGAAAAGGAAGTGATTTCAAAATATAGCGTTTTAAAAATATTATCATTTATAGATTAATGATATGAAATATTCAATTTTGATTAGAAATTGAATATGAAGTTGAAATCATTTTGAAAACGAATTTTAAACGATTTATAAAATACGTTTTGAAAGGAAATCGATGAAATATGTATAATATATTATATATATATAATGGCCTGAATAGAATGCGTCGCGCTGCGGCAGTTCGCGAATTTCGACCATTGACTTCGAATGGACATTACGGGAGATCCGACCGTCGGATTCTCCTAAAACCGGAACCGTTGGGTTCATATCGAAAAGAGCTTTCTAAAGAATATTAAGAGATTTGAAATCTAAAGGTGGGATTTGGAATTATGTCCAAATCAAATTTGGAAAAGGTCGCTGTAAGTGAAGTTCGATGGCCGTTGATGGAAATCGACTGTACGGGCCTTGATAAAATTATTAAAAATAGTAATAGTTTGTGTAAAATCATAAGAAATGATTTGGAAAGAATTGGGATGAAAAATTCCATATTTGAAAAGATAAAAATAGTTTTTTATCGAATGAACTAGTTTTGAACTAAAATTATAATCCATTTATTTTTTATATAAATAAATTAGATTTGAAAGGGTTTTAAAAGTAACCAGAATTTCCAATAATTGAATTGGAATGGATTTGAATCGAAATTGTCTTTGGAATATTTCGATGTTGGATTTCGTGATTATACAGATATTGTTATAGAAATTTGAAAGATATATTTATATCTTTATTTCCAATACGATATTTGTTGGTCATAGAATTTGATATTGAATATAAGCCGATATATTTTCTATTTAGAGCCTTGTATTTAATATCAAACGGGAATTGGGTTTATCGTGAACTGTGTCTTAACGACATTCGTTCTTTAACCCGATTTACAGTGAAATGTGATTTGGAATTTATAAATCTTTTGTTAAGATTTAAAGGAGATTTTCCAAAGTAAAGTTTTCCAACTTGATAAAATAAATTGGAATTCGATTTGGTAATAATCGAAGTGAATTTCTGTGGAGGAAGACAACTAATATATCTGGAATTTAAAAGGCTTTGCCGTTATTCCATTTATATTATTAGTCGGATATGGAAGTTTATATCGATTATATATATCGATTTGTTTTCCATGAATATTCCATTGTAAATAGAATGCGATTTTGGGTTTATCATGAATCGTGTTTTAAATGACATTGGTTCTTTAACCCAATTAAAGACGGGATATGATTTCCCAAGTTAAATAATCATTAATAGTGATTATTGGGAAGATTAAAACCAAGTGGAGTTTTAATGAATCTTTAATTAGATTGAAATGAGCGAGAATGGAGTATCACCAGTTCTGCTCCAGGCGATAGTTAAATATTTAATAAGATTTGAATGTGAAATGGTAATTGAATTTACCGATAACACCATGGTGTTAGATATGAAGTATTACCAGTTTTACTTCAAGGGATGAATAGGTTGGGATTAGGAAATTTAAAACAAATGATTACTTCAGTAAGGTTCGTTAATCCCGACTAGTTTAGATAAACCATAATTTGGTTTAAATTGATATTCAAAAGAAGATTAAAGAATAAATTTAAAGAATTTAACTTTGATAAAATTAATGGGAACCTTTCCCAAAGTATAAGAATATTTGAATAAAAAAATATTCTGAATTGGAATGAAGCGTATGTTGTGTTTGTGTAACACTTGTTTATTATATACGTGAGTTATTCAGAAAGACCGGGTTTATCCCATTCTAAATAACTGATTCGACGATGTGTCGAGGATGAAGATGGTGGTCGAAGACCAGAGGTCTTCACATCGTTTGGATAATTACTGATGATCTTGATTGGGCTGTACACCTAAGAGGAGGGAATCAGTTGGTGATTGTCCAGACGTACTTGGAGATTGATGGATGTGCGAGGTACAAGGTGCCTCCGGTTTCGTTCAGACCCAGAACGGACTTGTAAATGGACTGTGTGTCTAACATTGGATATCATTCTGTGTGATTGATGGATATCGGTTGCATGGAGTGGTTTGCCTGTGTAGCATACTAAGATGCAAATGATCAAGGCTTTTGTTGAAAAGAAAAGTCTTGTGGTTGATGATCAAAGCACCGCCTGTGTGGCATAGCTTTGTGTAGCGTTAATTCGCGAGCCTCACATCCCGGTTGTGAACCAGAAACGGGAGAGGACTGCAGGGAGGGCATGTTTTTCATTCTAGCTAGGGTGGTGTCACTGACCTACCAGCCCTGACATTTATATTATTTTCACCTGTGTGGTTGTTGGATTGCGAGGCGCCTCGGATATATCGGTGACTATGTGGAGCCGCTGGAGTCATTGTCTCATTTACGCCCCCAAAGGGCGGGGAAACACAGTGTTCAGGCAATTTAATCCACATTGGTGGACCGGCCCTGAAGATCCAAGGGTCACTCGAACTTTGATCCTAAGACATGGGCTAGATTGTCTTGAAGCAGTGAGGACGGTCCCTTGCCTCGGTTCACAGATGGAAATCCAATTTCCAATACGAGACTTTGCGGTTTTGATTGTAAACTTATATATGGCAACATAGTGGTATGGGGCACTTATGACGTCTATGATTAATACTTATGATTGAAATTGTTTTGACACTATACACTTATAGTAATAATAAAAGATGAAATTTCACGTACCAAGCATTCTTTGGCTATTATAAGGTAAAACCCTATCCTCCAGCTTGCGTTGCATTGTGTGATGGGACCTGGGTCTTATAATAGCTTCGTTGTTCTTTATTTAGCATTGCGCTGTTGTTTTATGCACTGGTATTCTTGGGAGGAAACCCGTTCCGTGTTATACGACGTGGTCCCATGATTTACCTAACTTTAAAATAAAGATTAATAACTGTTTTAGTTCTCACACCAGTTACATGACTGACCCGAAGTTTATTGCTTTAACATAAACTCTGGGTGCCCATATTTTGCACGGGCAATTAGTAGTTTTGGTTTTGCAAATTTATATTCACAGGATCCTGATTTACAGCTGGAACGATATCCGGAAAGCTCTGTATCCGTATATTCTTTTCGGTTGTGTTTTGTATTATTTTCCGCTGCTATGTAATGTATTGTAAATCTCTGATATTTAATGTGTAAAATTTATTCGTACTCTGTATATTTTTGTATTCTGATGGAATTGTTGTAATAAACAATGAAATGTTCTTCTGTTTGTGTTCTGATTTGTCGTGTTCTCAATGTAATCCATGATTTCCCGTCAGTGGGAGTTTAGGTCGTAACATCTTCTCTTCAGAAGGATGATGAATTTATTCAGAGAATCAGCAAAAGAATTAGGGAAGGCAAACCAACGAGTTTCCAAATTGACGACAAAGGGGTTCTGAGGCTATTAGGCTGAATCTGTGTTCTGAACCTCCCTGTGCTCCGAAAAGAAGTAATGGATGAATGTCACAAATCTAAGCTCAGTATTCATCCAGGGGTGAGCAAGATGTATTATGACCTCAAGCGTACATTTTGGTGGAGATCTATGAAGAGAGACATTTCTATATATGTTGCTAGATGTCCCACCTGCCAGCAAGTCAAAAGCGATCAGCAAAAGCTAGTAGGTTTGTTGCAACCGCTAGGGGTTCTAAGTTGGAAGTGGGACGAAATTTCTATGGACTTCATTGATAGCTTGCCCCGAACTAGGAAAGGCAATGACAACATATGGGTGATTGTAGACCGCTTCACAAAGACTTCCCATTTTATCCCTGTCAAATCTAATAGAACAGCTCGAAGTTTGGCACAGCTTTATTTCAGAGAGATTGTCATACTACATGGGGTTCCCAATAGCATCGTTAGCTCGCGATCCGATATTTGCTAGCAATTTCAGGGAAGCTTTCCAAGAAGAGCTTGGAACCAAGTTGAATATGAGCACCGCTTATCATCCTTAGACAGATGGCCAGAGTGAGAGGGTGAACCGCATATTAGAAGACTTGTTGCGAGCATGCATCCTTGATTTTGGCGGGTCATGAGAAGATCATTTGCACTTGGTTGAGTTCTCCTATAATAACAGCTACCAAGCAAGCTTGCAGATGTCGCCATTTGAAGCATTATATGGCAGGCCAAGCAGATCTCCTGCACGTTGGGTGGAACCCGACAATCGATTAGTATTGGGTCCTGACATGATTCGTGAAGCAGCAGATAAAGTTGATTTTATTAAGAAGCAATTACTGGCTGCTCAAAGCCGACAGAAGAGCTACGCAGACGCACGAAGAAGGAATTTAGATTTCTCTGTTGGTGATCTTGTATACTTAAGGGTTTCCCCACTGAGAGGTGTAATTCGATTTGGGAAGACAGAGAAGTTGGCGCCAAGATTCATTGGTTCATTCCCTATTCTTGAAAGGATTGGAACTCTCGCTTATAGGGTACAGTTGCCCGACTGGTTGTCAGGTGTTCATGATGTATTCTGTAACACCCCGCCTCCGCTAGGGTCACTCGCAAAGGAATGCACTAGCTTTAGAGGGGCGTTATTGGTAAACATGCACAGAAATATCACAAGACAGAACATATAAAATAGCGGAAGTAAAATCGAACTTTCATAAACATCAATAATTAAGGTCTAGAGCCTTTTACATAAGAGTACATCAAAACCTGTCTTGCAATAGTAAAGAAGCATAAAGACTTTTTCATAAATTATTCCCCAAGTAAAAACAGTAAAGTAGCCATAGCCAAGAAAAGTCCAAGCCATCCATGATGACCTTCAAGCAGAAGAAGTCTGAACTAAACAACAGTATTTCCTCCCTGTAACCTGGGGGGAACGGAAGAAAAGAGGCGAAACAAAACGGGTCTGTCAAAAAGACTGAGTAAGCCCTATCTACTATCAGCATAAAAACTAGTAAAGTTAACTGACATGAGAAACTGAGATGAACATAAGCATGATGACAAGATAGATAAGCTAAATCAAAATAACAGGATGAACTACTGAACTCAGATAAACTAAGGTGTCATGATAAATTACGGTGTCAAGATAAAACAAGGTATCCCATCGTCAAGTTCCTGTCAAGTATAATATCCCCAAGATATCTATCACGTATAACATCCCATGGTATCTATCCTGTCTTTTAGCTCTGCACCTACCGTACTAGTATCCCCACCGTATCATGTGTTAACCATGAATGACCCTTACTCAAAAGTCGTGTAATGGTCTATGTCAACCTAATATATCGCATATATAGGTTACTCAACTCGTATGTTTTGTTCCATGTAAATGTTCAGTCCCTTGCCGTAGACCATACGGGCTTTCCCATGAGATTCTATACTACTTTAACATAGTTCCATAATCCTTAAGATCGTTTTGGATTGTCACCCTATATCTAACTAGGGTCTTTCAACATGAATCATTGTTTGTACAACTAGGACTTATGCTACCCTGGACTACTAGGGATTATGCTTACCTATTGCACGTTTTCGTATCTCGGTTTTGGTTCAACCACCCAGGGCCACTAGGATTTACGCTAACCGTCAACCGCGCCCTTTTTCCCACGCATTCATCGTGAATCGTTTTTCCATGACTGTATGCACATGTATCACATCGTGCCATCCGAGTCCTGTCACAGGGCAGACTAGGAAATACAGGACTATGTCGGGAGCTTTCGATTTATCTGCCGATGCAGATGCTAAGGTCTGTTTTTTTCTATACGTGGCTATGGTCCCACGAGACAACTCCCTCAACTAGTGAAAGACAAGACAGGATAAATCCTGTATGAGAACACACTACTGGCCAACCCACAATCCTAGCCTTACCGCAACCATAATTAGATAGCAATTATGGTATTTTGGGTGTTCTCTGCTTTTCCGTACGTACACGCTTGACCAAAGATGGTAGGTAGCCTGACGAAATGCTATCTAGGGTACGACCGTGTATCGTCGACTATCCCCTATCCATCCCCGTCTTTAGGTCGCTCGTATAGCAACCAAGGCATACTCTTGGTTCTTCTAACGCAGACCTTAACCTCTCATGAGCCTAGTATGATCACCTGGCAGCTCATAGAGGGATACCAAGAATATCCTCACGTTCCCCGAAGCCGCTGCTTCGTTACCCAGTTCGCTGGAGCCTTTATCTAAATCAGATACTTGCTCCTACTCGTATACTTAAACGATGACCTACCATATCAGGTTACTCATCTATCTATGAACTGGTCTAAATTTCCTTGACTAAGAATCATTACTTAGTTATTCTTCAACTAAGGTTTACCACTTAGCCTTATTCCCGTTATCCCTGTTAACTACGGTTATCCACCTAATCCTCAGAACTAGGGTTTACATAATGGATTAAGTGTCACTTAAGTTCATGACTTAACCCGTCTACAAATCATGTCAAAATTGGCTAAGTATCCAAGTTCAAGACTTAACCCTACAAACCATGCTCAAGTTGGTTAAGTATATATTAACTTGACCCTATCAAATTACTGAGTCAAATCGGTCAAGCGTATTTAAGTGATTCGTGACTTAGCCTTATCATGTTTTCACGTTAGATTGGTTAAGTATAAGTTAACTTAACCTCAATAAATTCACGAGTTAGATTGGTTAAGTATAGGTCACTTAACCACCTCAAATCATCATGTTAGATTAGTTAAGTGTTTAACTTAACACCATTAAACTGCCAAGTGGGATTAATTAAGTCTAGGCTAACTTAACCCCATCCGATTTCCATGTTTAGACTAGTTGAGTCTAATCTTAACCCCATCCATTAACTGTATTTTTCGGTTAAGTGTCATTAAGAAAACTTACTTAACCTTACCAAATTATCGTGTTGGATTGATTAAGTGTTGGTTAACTTAACCCCGTCCACTAGTCGTATAAAAATGGTTAAGTGTCATTAGGCAAATCAAGTTACTTAACCTACCCAACCTTGTCATGTTTTGTTAAGTATCATTGGCCTAATCAATTTACTTAACCCATTGTCCATGTCATATTTGGTTAAGAGTCATTAATCAAATTAACTTAACCCTATCATGTGGCATTAATTACTTAATGCACCTCAACCTCTCACATTAGACTTTGTTGTGGTTACTAGTTAAGCCGGTCGATTCCGGGTAGCTTTACACCACAACTTGGTCTAACCTCGGGTTCAAGCACAACATGACCAACTTCTCACATTGGGTCCTATTTTTTGCAACTACTTGTTAGGCCGGTCGGTTCCGGGTAGTTTTACGTTGCAAACTCAACCCAACCTCGAGTTGGTCACTTTCATGTTTAGTCTAGTGTCATGTTCATATTCAAGTTTTTAAGAATATGGGTAGACCTAACTTAATAGGTAAATTCCCAATTTCATATTTTCAAACATACTCACATGTCAACTTCCATGTTATATTTCAAGTCATGTTTTCAAGTTGTATTTTCATGTCATTAGAAATTACCCATAACATAACCCAACGCTTTTAAACTCGCATATACGTTCGCAACAACGTAATGGATTAAAAGAAGAGACTTGGCAAAGGCATGACAAAAATGGATATTAAGCCACAAGTTAATCATGGTGGCAAATGAGGCACAAATGTGTTCATTAACTTGCATGTTACATTCTTAAGCCTCAAAAACATGCATAAACCCAAACTTGGCACATAAGCGAATCATGGTGACAAAAGACATGGAATGATGACTAGTAACTCGCATATATCATCATATAAGGGTCATGACTTCATATGCAAGTTGACATAAAGGTTATGAGGGTTCTCATGTTGCATAATGCAACATTTCAACATAATGGTTGTAGCTTTTAGCCCACAAGATCAAGATAATGACTTCATAAACTTGCATGACATGATAGCATGTATCATACTCAATGATCAAACCCAAACTTGCAACATGAACATTTAACTTCATAGTTAATATCTAAGAGTAGGGAAAGGGCTTACATTGCTATGAAGGCACAAATCGATTAAGTTAAAGATTGAGACAATGCCTATGCATGCCATCATCCAAAAACCCAAAGATGAAAGCTCCAAATCAATAAAAACCCCATCTTGATGAACAAAGGTCAAAGCTTTAGCCTTTAAATCAACTTGAGAAGCTCTCATACTAACATAGGGACTCTCTAACACTCACATGATCATGAAACTTCTCATAGAAATGAAGTGGAGGCTAGGATTTTGAGTGGAGGCCATGAGAGGAGCAATTTTGCCATAGTTTAGTTGCATGAATGAACAATGAGGATTTAGGAGAGGGTTAGGGGCTTATTTATAGAGATTAGGATTAGTTTGGACCCTTAGATTAACCCTAGGACCAACCTGAACCATCAGATTTCAAACCAGGCCCAAAAACCTAGCCAAGACAGGAAATAGGTGCACCAGGCAAAACTGCCCGGCCACCATAAGTCGACCCCCAAGTCGACAGGGCTGTCGACTTGGGTCAAGCCATGTCGACTCCCAAGTCGACGGGGCTGTCGACTTGGGGTACTTGGCAGGAATTTTTCCCACCTAGCCCTCCAGCCCTAATTTCCGAAATTAGAACTCGTTTTTGAACTTGAATTTTCTGAAAACTTCGTCGGACCATAACTTGGTCATACGGACTCCGATTCTCGAAAACTCAGACTCTATTTCGCGTATTTTTCCAAGACGAACGCAATGGCATAGCCCGTTTTACTTGATTCAGAATTTAAAATTAAATTCTGCCTTGAGTCTCATCTTAACATGTTATCGAAATATGGGTTGTTACATTCTCCCCACCTTTTAGGATTTCGTCCCCGAAATCTCCAAGTTAGGAAGAACATATCCTACCATCCATCATTCATCTACTCAAAACATCATCCACAAGCAATCATTGTCCTTAGATGATTTCTAATGCTGTATGAATATATGCAAAACATGTGTGTACATGTTCCTTAGCTAATGCTAATGATCAGGCCTGAATAATCTTTCTAATGCAAAATATGTATAGTGCCATGAATCCAACATGTATGCAAATAATCCTAGTCATGTAGATACTATATGCGTGCACAATCATTCATTCATATGCAACAACCGCATGATAATACATTCGATTTCATCCATAAACAAGTATAAATACTCGTGCATACGCAATATGAAATGTGGCCGAGTCGTGCTAGTATCTAATGTGTATTCGCGCATCCACGAGCAACCACTTGCAACCACTTGCAACCATATCAATCATAACATGTTTCAAATACATGTTTACATCCATAGGGTTCTACCTAGGATTCCCTGAAACAGGGTCGAGAAGATAAACAAGACAAACTCCTTACGGGGTTTGTAACAGAAAATAGGACCGAGAGGATGTCCACAAAAGATAGCCTACAAGTAAGCTCTACAGAAAACAGGGATCAAGGATATACTCCCAAAAAGAGATATCATGCGCGTATCTAGTCTTTGACCATCAAAGTCGTATTTCCTCGAGCTTAATTCCATTGTGCCTTGACCGTCTTTTAACTTCGCGATCTCGTAGCTTCTTATTTCCTGTTTCCATAACATGAGCCAGAACTCATTTCTTCGTCGCCTCTCGTTCCACTTGCACTTATCCCTTTTTCTAGAATACTTGGCGCAAACATGACTGCGTACTCATGATCTCATGCAAGCTTTCCAAAATTCACTAGTGAATCTTGGATCTCGTTTATATACTATAAGGTATTCCATGTAGAAGAACTTTCTGTTGAAAGTAAACAGATGTCAACCAGGTTATCAAGCGCACTTACTAGGGTGATCTCTATAACCCATGCATAAATGAAGTAAACCATCCGTCTTATTGGCGAACACCACTCGATCGGGCTTCAAATTTCCAATAAAGGCATCAAGGGATTCTAAGTAACTAGTCATGACAGAACCTCAAAAAGGTTACACGATACTTCGAGGGTATTACCAAGGCTAGTCAAAAGGTCTAACTACCCTCCTATCAAACCCGAGAGTGGCAACCCCTACTGGATAACCACTTCATCCCTAGAATCCATCCGTAGCTTATAAACATAAGCATTATTTCAAAACTCAACACTGGGCATAGACATTCTCAAATCCAAACAAGTCATGTATAAATGGACTGATTCTCCAATAGGACTTTGAGACAAAAAATGGGATTCTCTATTACGCTAGTACTTAAGGTGCAGAGACTCAACTATCGAAGCAGACTTAAATGATACGAAAAACTAAGTCCTAACGGGATGATAGAGAAGAAAAGCTAAACCTTTAACAAGATCGTTACCCTCCTTCCGAGGTACCCTAGAAATGAGAGCATACTACTGCCCTCCCGATGATCTTGTCCTTGTCCCATAATACTTAACTATCCGCCCCGTTTTACCATGCCAAAGGTACTCTCTCGTCATGGGTTTCATTGTTCATCTTTCTCCCTCCTTTGAGGACTAAGCCATACCAACAAGTTGCTCATCCTTAAGCTCGTATCCTTTATCCTCTTTCTCACTATCCTTTCTTATAACGCGGCCACTGGTCTCTCGAGAACCACCTCCATCGTATGGAAAGCACTTTCGTAGATAGAAAAGACTAGTCGCAGTTAAAACCACTGTGACTACAGATGGAGGAAAGAAAGGAAAAGAGATTCAATTAAGGAAACAAGGATAGTGCTAATGGCCTTTGGAGAATAGCCTTTTTCTTTTAAAAGAAAATTTTCTTGAAAAAATGCTTCTTTGTAAACGATTTTCAAATAGTTTTCAGAAGGTCTTTAAAAACTTTTGCCCAGTCTGGTAACCTTCTGCTCTGATACCACGTGTAACACCCCGCCTCCGCTAGGGTCACTCGCAAAGGAATGCACTAGCTTTAGAGGGGCGTTATTGGTAAACATGCACAGAAATATCACAAGACAGAACATATAAAATAGCGGAAGTAAAATCGAACTTTCATAAACATCAATAATTAAGGTCTAAAGCCTTTTACATCAGAGTACATCAAAACCTGTCTTGCAATAGTAAAGAAGCATAAAGACTTTTTCATAAATTATTCCCCAAGTAAAAACAGTAAAGTAGCCATAGCCAAGAAAAGTCCAAGCCATCCATGATGACCTTCAAGCAGAAGAAGTCCGAACTAAACAACAGTATTTCCTCCCTGTAACCTGGGGGGGAAACGGAAGAAAAGAGGCGAAACAAAACGGGTCAGTAAAAAAAGACTGAGTAAGCCCTATCTACTATCAGCATAAAAACTAGTAAAGTTAACTGACATGAGAAACTGAGATGAACATAAGCATGATGACAAGATAGATAAGCTAAATCAAAATAACAGGATGAACTACTGAACTCAGATAAACTAAGGTGTCATGATAAATTACGGTGTCAAGATAAAACAAGGTATCCCATCGTCAAGTTCCTGTCAAGTATAATATCCCCAAGATATCTATCACGTATAACATCCCATGGTATCTATCCTGTCTTTTAGCTCTGCACCTACCGTACTAGTATCCCCACCGTATCATGTGTTAACCATGAATGACCCTTAATCAAAAGTCGTGTAATGGTCTATGTCAACCTAATATATCGCATATATAGGTTACTCAACTCGTATGTTTTATTCCATGTAAATGTTCAGTCCCTTGCCGTAGACCATACGGGCTTTCCCTTGAGATTCTATACTACTTTAACATAGTTCCTTAATCCTTAAGATCGTTTTGGATTGTCACCCTATATCTAACTAGGGTCTTTCAACATGAATCATTGTTTGTACAACTAGGACTTATGCTACCTAGGACTACTAGGGATTATGCTTACCTATTGCATGTTTTCGTATCTCGGTTTTGGTTCAACCACCCAGGGCCACTAGGATTTACGCTAACCGTCAACCGCGCCCTTTTTCCCACGCATTCATCGTGAATCGTTTTTCCATGACTGTATGTACATGTATCACATCGTGCCATCCGAGTCCTGTCACAGGGCAGACCAGGAAATACAGGACTCGGTCGGGAGCTTTCGATTTATCTGCCGATGCAGATGCTAAGGTCTGTTTTTTTCTATACGTGGCAATGGTCCCACGAGACCACTCCCTCAACTAGTGAAAGACAAGACAGGATAAATCCTGTATGAGAACACACTACTGGCCAACCCACAATCCTAGCCTTACCGCAACCATAATTAGATAGCAATTATGGTCTTTTGGTTGTTCTCTGCCTTTCCGAACGTACACGCTTGACCAAAGATGGTAGGTAGCCTGACGAAATGCTATCTAGGGTACGACCGTGTATCGTCGACTATCCCCTATCCATCCCCGTCTTTAGGTCGCTCGTATAGCAACCAAGGCATACTCTTGGTTCTTCTAACGCAGACCTTAACCTCTCATGAGCCTAGTATGATCACCTGGCAGCTCACAGAGGGATACCAAGAATATCCTCACATTCCCCGAAGCCGCTGCTTCGTTACCCAGTTCGCTGGAGCCTTTATCTAAATCAGATACTTGCTCCTACTCGTATACTTAAACGATGACCTACCGTATCAGGTTACTCATCTATCTATAAACTGGTCTAAATTTCCTTGATTAAGAATCATTACTTAGTTATTCTTCAACTAAGGTTTACCATTTAGCCTTATTCCCGTTATCCTTGTTAACTACTGTTATCCACCTAATCCTCAAAACTAGGGTTTACATAATGGATTAAGTGTCACTTAAGTTCATGACTTAACCCGTCTACAAATCATGTCAAAATTGGCTAAGTATCCAAGTTCAAGACTTAACCCTACAAACCATGCTCAAGTTGGTTAAGTATATATTAACTTGACCCTATCAAATTATTGAGTCAAATCGGTCAAGCGTATTTAAGCGATTCGTGACTTAGCCTTATCATGTTTTCACGTTCGATTGGTTAAGTATAGGTTAACTTAACCTCAATAAATTCACGAGTTAGATTGGTTAAGTATAGGTCACTTAACCACCTCAAATCATCATGTTAGATTAGTTAAGTGTTTAACTTAACCCCATTAAACTGCCAAGTGGGATTAATTAAGTCTAGGCTAACTTAACCCCATCTGATTTCCATGTTTAGACTAGTTGAGTCTAATCTTAACCCCATCCATTAACTGTATTTTTCGGTTAAGTGTCATTAAGAAAACTTACTTAACCTTACCAAATTATCGTGTTGGATTGATTGAGTGTTGGTTAACTTAACCCCGTCCACTAGTCGTATAAAAATGGTTAAGTGTCATTAGGCAAATCAAGTTACTTAACCTACCCAACCTTGTCATGTTTTGTTAAGTATCATTGGCCTAATCAATTTACTTAACCCATTGTCCATGTCATATTTGGTTAAGAGTCATTAATCAAATTAACTTAACCCTATCATGTGGCATTAATTACTTAATGCACCTCAACCTCTCACATTAGACTTTGTTGTGGTTACTAGTTAAGCCGGTCGGTTCCGGGTAGCTTTACACCACAACTTGGTCTAACCTCGGGTTCAAGCACAACATGACCAACTTCTCACATTGGGTCCTATTGTTTGCAACTACTAGTTAGGCCGGTCGGTTCCGGGTAGTTTTACGTTGCAAACTCAACCCAACCTCGAGTTGGTCACTTTCATGTTTAGTCTAGTGTCATGTTCATATTCAAGTTTTTAAGAATATGGGTAGACCTAACTTAATAGGTAAATTCCCAATTTCATATTTTCAAACATACTCACATGTCAACTTCCCTGTTATATTTCAAGTCATGTTTTCAAGTTGTATTTTCATGTCATTAGAAATTACCCATAACATAACCCAACGCTTTTAAACTCGCATATACGTTCGCAACAACGTAATGGATTAAAAGAAGAGACTTGGCAAAGGCATGACAAAAATGGATATTAAGCCACAAGTTAATCATGGTGGCAAATGAGGCACAAATGTGTTCATTAACTTGCATGTTACATTCTTAAGCCTCAAAAACATGCATAAACCCAAACTTAGCACATAAGCGAATCATGGTGACAAAAGACATGGAATGATGACTAGTAACTCACATATATCATCATATAAGGGTTATGACTTCATATGCAAGTTGACATAAAGGTTATGAGGGTTCTCATGTTGCATAATGCAACATTTCAACATAAAGGTTGTAGCTTTTAGCCCACAAGATCAAGATAATGACTTCATAAACTTGCATGACATGATAGCATGTATCATACTCAATGATCAAACCCAAACTTGCAACATGAACATTTAACTTCGTAGTTAATATCTAAGAGTAGGGAAAGGGCTTACATTGCTATGAAGGCACAAATCGATTAAGTTAAAGATTGAGACAACGCCTATGCATGCCATCATCCAAAAACCCAAAGATGAAAGCTCCAAATCAATAAAAACCCCATCTTGATGAACAAAGGTCAAAACTTTAGCCTTGAAATCAACTTGAGAAGCTCTCATGCAAACATAGGGACTCTCTAACACTCACATGATCATGAAACCTCTCATAGAAATGAAGTGGAGGCTAGGATTTTGAGTGGAGGCCATGAGAGGAGCAATTTTGCCATAGTTTAGTTGCATGAATGAATAATGAGGATTTAGGAGAGGGTTAGGGGCTTATTTATAGAGATTAGGATTAGTTAGGACCATTAGATTAACCCTAGGACCAACCTGAACCATCATATTTCAAACCAGGCCCAAAAACCTAGCCAAGACAGGAAATAGGTGCACCAGGCAAAACTGCCCGGCCACCATAAGTCGACCCCCAAGTCGACAGAGCTGTCGACTTGGGTCAAGCCATGTCGACTCCCAAGTCGACAGGGCTGTCGACTTGGGGTACCTGGCGGGAATTTTTCCCGCCTAGCCCTCCAGCCCTAATTTCCGAAATTAGAACTCGTTTTTGAACTTGAATTTTCTGAAAACTTCGTCGGACCATAACTTGGTCATACGGACTCCGATTCTCGAAAACTCAGACTCTATTTCTCGTATTTTTCCGAGACGAACGCAATGGCATAGCCCGTTTTACTTGATTCAGAATTTAAAATTAAATTCTGTCTTGATTCTCGTCTTAACATGTTATCGAAATACGGGTTGTTACATTCTCCCCACCTTTTAGGATTTCGTCCCCGAAATCTCCAAGTTAGGAAGAACATATCCTACCATCCATCATTCATCTACTCAAAACATCATCCACAAGCAACCATTGTCCTTAGATGATTTCTAATGCTGTATGAATATATGCAAAACGTGTGTGTACATGTTCCTTAGCTAATGCTAATGATCAGGCCTGAATAATCTTTCTAATGCAAAATATGTATAGTGCCATGAATCCAACATGTATGCAAATAATCCTAGTCATATAGATACTATATGCGTGCACAATCATTCATTCATATGCAACAACCGCATGATAATACATTCGATTTCATCCATAAACAAGTATAAATACTCGTGCATATGCAATATGAAATGTGACCGAGTCGAGCTAGTATCTAATGTGTATTCGCGCATCCACGAGCAACCACTTGCAACAATATCAATCATAACATGTTTCAAATACATGTTTACATCCATAGGGTTCTACCTAGGATTCCCTGAAACAGGGTCGAGAAGATAAACAAGACAAACTCCTTACGGGGTTTGTAACAGAAAATAGGACCGAGAGGATGTCCACAAAAGATAGCCTACAAGTAAGCTCTACAGAAAACAGGGATCAAGGATATACTCCCAAAAAGAGATATCATGCGCGTATCTAGTCTTTGACCATCAAAGTCGTATTTCCTCGAGCTTAATTCCATTGTGCCTTGACCGTCTTTTAACTTCGCGATCTCGTAGCTTCTTGTTTCCTGTTTCCATAACATGAGCTAGAACTCATTTCTTCGTCGCCTCTCGTTCCACTTGCACTTATCCCTTTTTCTAGAATACTTGGCGCAAACATGACTGCGTACTCATGATCTCATGCAAGCTTTCCAAAATTCACTAGTGAATCTTGGATCTCGTTTATATACTATAAGGTATTCGATGTAGAAGAACTTTCTCTTGAAAGTAAACAGATGTCAACCAGGTTATCAAGCGCACTTACTAGGGTGATCTCTATAACCCATGCATAAATGAAGTAAACCATCCATCTTATTGGCGAACACCACTCGATCGGGCTTCAAATTTCCAATAAAGGCATCAAGGGATTCTAAGTAAATAGTCATGACAGAACCTCAAAAAGGTTACACGATACTTCGAGGGTATTACCAAGGCTAGTCAAAAGGTCTAACTACCCTCCTATCAAAACCGAGAGTGGCACCCCCTACTGGATAACCACTTCATCCCTAGAATCAATCCATAGCTTATAAACATAAGCATTATTTCCTTACTCAACACTGGGCATAGACATTCTCAAATCCAAACAAGTCATGTATAAATGGACTGATTCTCCAATAGGACTTTGAGACAAAAAATGGGATTCTCTATTACGCTAGTACTTAAGGTGCAGAGACTCAACTATCGAAGCAGACTTAAATGATACGAAAAACGAAGTCCTAACGGGATGATAGAGAAAAAAAGCTAAACCTTTAACAAGATCGTTACCCTCCTTCCGAGGTACCCTAGAAATGAGAGCATACTACTGCCCTCCCGATGATCTTGTCCTTGTCCCATAATACTTAACTATCCGCCCCGTTTTACCATGCTAAAGGTACTCTCTCGTCATGGGTTTCATTGTTCGTCTTTCTCCCTCCTTTGAGGACTAAGCCATACCAACAAGTTGCTCATCCTTAAGCTCGTATCCTTTATCCTCTTTCTCACTATCCTTTCTTATAACGCGGCCACTGGTCTCTCGAGAACCACCTCCATCGTATGGAAAGCACTTTCGTAGATAGAAAAGACTAGTCGCAGTTAAAACCACTGTGACTACAGATGGAGGAAAGAAAGGAAAAGAGATTCAATTAAGGAAACAAGGATAGTGCTAATGGCCTTTGGAGAATAGCCTTTTTCTTTTAAAAGAAAATTTTCTTGAAAAAATGCTTCTTTGTAAACGATTTTCAAATAGTTTTCAGAAGGTCTTTAAAAACTTTTGCCCAGTCTGGTAACCTTCTGCTCTGATACCACGTGTAACACCTCGCCTCCGCTAGGGTCACTCGCAAAGGAATGCACTAGCTTTAGAGGGGCGTTATTGGTAAACATGCACAGAAATATCACAAGACAGAACATATAAAATAGCGGAAGTAAAATCGAACTTTCATAAACATCAATAATTAAGGTCTAAAGCCTTTTACATCAGAGTACATCAAAACCTGTCTTGCAATAGTAAAGAAGCATAAAGACTTTTTCATAAATTATTTCCCAAGTAAAAATAGTAAAGTAGCCATAGCCAAGAAAAGTCCAAGCCATCCATGATGACCTTCAAGCAGAAGAAGTCCGAACTAAACAACAGTATTTCCTCCCTGTAACCTGGGGGGAAACGGAAGAAAAGAGGCGAAACAAAACGGGTCAGTAAAAAAAGACTGAGTAAGCCCTATCTACTATCAGCATAAAAACTAGTAAAGTTAACTGACATGAGAAACTGAGATGAACATAAGCCTGATGACAAGATAGATAAGCTAAATCAAAATAACAGGATGAACTACTGAACTCAGATAAACTAAGGTGTCATGATAAATTACGGTGTCAAGATAAAACAAGGTATCCCATCGTCAAGTTCCTGTCAAGTATAATATCCCCAAGATATCTATCACGTATAACATCCCATGGTATCTATCCTGTCTTTTAGCTCTGCACCTACCGTACTAGTATCCCCACCGTATCATGTGTTAACCATGAATGACCCTTACTCAAAAGTCGTGTAATGGTCTATGTCACCCTAATATATCGCATATATAGGTTACTCAACTCGTATGTTTTATTCCATGTAAATGTTCAGTCCCTTGCCGTAGACCATACGAGCTTTCCCATGAGATTCTATACTACTTTAACATAGTTCCATAATCCTTAAGATCGTTTTGGATTGTCACCCTATATCTAACTAGGGTCTTTCAACATGAATCATTGTTTGTACAACTAGGACTTATGCTACCTAGGACTACTAGGGATTATGCTTACCTATTGCACGTTTTCGTATCTCGGTTTTGGTTCAACCACCCAGGGCCATTAGGATTTACGCTAACCGTCAACCGTGCCCTTTTTCCCACGCATTCATCGCGAATCGTTTTTCCATGACTGTATGCACATGTATCACATCGTGCCATCCGAGTCCTGTCACAGGGCAGACCAGGAAATACAGGACTCGGTCAGGAGCTTTCGATTTATCTGCCGATGCAGATGCTAAGGTCTGTTTTTTTCTATACGTGGCTATGGTCCCACGATACCACTCCCTCAACTAGTGAAAGACAAGACAGGATAAATCCTGTATGAGAACACACTACTGGCCAACCTACAATCCTAGCCTTACTGCAACCATAATTAGATAGCAATTATGGTCTTTTGGGTGTTCTCTGCCTTTCTGTACGTACACGCTTGACCAAAGATGGTAGGTAGCCTGACGAAATGCTATCTAGGGTACGACCGTGTATCGTCGACTATCCCCTATCCATCTCCGTCTTTAGGTCGCTCGTATAGCAACTAAGCCATACTCTTGGTTCTTCTAACGCAGACCTTAACCTCTCATGAGCCTAGTATGATCACCTGGCAGCTCACAGAGGGATACCAAGAATATCCTCACGTTCCCCGAAGCCGCTGCTTCGTTACCCAGTTCGCTGGAGCCTTTATCTAAATCAGATACTTGCTCCTACTCGTATACTTAAACGATGACCTACCGTATCAGGTTACACATCTATCTATGAACTGGTCTAAATTTCCTTGACTAAGAATCATTATTTAGTTATTCTTCAACTAAGGTTTACCACTTAGCCTTATTCCCGTTATCCTTGTTAACTACGGTTATCCACCTAATCCTCAGAACTAGGGTTTACATAATGGATTAAGTGTCACTTAAGTTCATGACTTAACCCGTCTACAAATCATGTCAAAATTGGCAAAGTATCCAAGTTCAAGACTTAACCCTACAAACCATGCTCATGTTGGTTAAGTATATATTAACTTGACCCTATCAAATTACTGAGTCAAATCGGTCAAGCGTATTTAAGCGATTCGTGACTTAGCCTTATCATGTTTTCACGTTAGATTGGTTAAGTATAGGTTAACTTAACCTCAATAAATTCACGAGTTAGATTGGTTAAGTATAGGTCACTTAACCACCTCAAATCATCATGTTAGATTAGTTAAGTATTTAACTTAACCCCATTAAACTGCCAAGTGGGATTAATTAAGTCTAGGCTAACTTAACCCCATCCGATTTCCATGTTTAGACTAGTTGAGTCTAATCTTAACCCCATCCATTAACTGTATTTTTCGGTTAAGTGTCATTAAGAAAACTTACTTAACCTTACCAAATTATTGTGTTGGATTGATTAAGTGTTGGTTAACTTAACCCCGTCCACTAGTCGTATAAAAATGGTTAAGTGTCATTAGGCAAATCAAGTTACTTAACCTACCCAACCTTGTCATGTTTTGTTAAGTATCATTGGCCTAATCAATTTACTTAACCCATTGTCCATGTCATATTTGGTTAAGAGTCATTAATCAAATTAACTTAACCCTATCATGTGGCATTAATTACTTAATGCACCTCAACCTCTCACATTAGACTTTGTTGTGGTTACTAGTTAAGCCGGTCGGTTCCGGGTAGCTTTACACCACAACTTGGTCTAACCTCGGGTTCAAGCACAACATGACCAACTTCTCACATTGGGTCCTATTGTTTGCAACTACTAGTTAGGCCGGTCGGTTCCGGGTAGTTTTACGTTGCAAACTCAACCCAACCTCGAGTTGGTCACTTTCATGTTTAGTCTAGTGTCATGTTCATATTCAAGTTTTTAAGAATATGGGTAAACCTAACTTAATAGGTAAATTCCCAATTTCATATTTTCAAACATACTCACATGTCAACTTCCATGTTATATTTCAAGTCATGTTTTCAAGTTGTATTTTCATGTCATTAGAAATTACCCATAACATAACCCAACGCTTTTAAACTCGCATATATGTTCGCAACAACGTAATGGATTAAAAGAAGAGACTTGGCAAAGGCATGACAAAAATGGATATTAAGCCACAAGTTAATCATGGTGGCAAATGAGGCACAAATGTGTTCATTAACTTGCATGTTACATTCTTAAGCCTCAAAAACATGCATAAACCCAAACTTGGCACATAAGCGAATCATGGTGACAAAAGACATGGAATGATGACTAGTAACTCGCATATATCATCATATAAGGGTTATGACTTCATATGCAAGTTGACATAAAGGTTATGAGGGTTCTCATGTTGCATAATGCAACATTTCAACATAAAGGTTGTAGCTTTTAGCCCACAAGATCAAGATAATGACTTCATAAACTTGCATGACATGATAGCATGTATCATACTCAATGATCAAACCCAAACTTGCAACATGAACATTTAACTTCATAGTTAATATCTAAGAGTAGGGAAAGGGCTTACATTGCTATGAAAGCACAAATCGATTAAGTTAAAGATTGAGACAACGCCTATGCATGCCATCATCCAAAAACCCAAAGATGAAAGCTCCAAATCAATAAAAAAAAACCATCTTGATGAACAAAGGTCAAAGCTTTAGCCTTGAAATCAACTTGAGAAGCTCTCATACTAACATAGGGACTCTCTAACACTCACATGATCATGAAACCTCTCATAGAAATGAAGTGGAGGCTAGGATTTTGAGTGGAGGCCATGAGAGGAGCAATTTTGCTATAGTTTAGTTGCATGAATGAATAATGAGGATTTAGGAGAGGGTTAGGGGCTTATTTATAGAGATTAGGATTAGTTAGGACCCTTAGATTAACCCTAGGACCAACCTGAACCATCATATTTCAAACCAGGCCCAAAAACCTAGCCAAGACAGGAAATAGGTGCACCAGGCAAAACTGCCCGGCCACCATAAGTCGACCCCCAAGTCGACAGGGCTGTCGACTTGGGTCAAGCCATGTCGACTCCCAAGTCGAAAGGGCTGTCGACTTGGGGTACCTGGCGGGAATTTTTCCCGCCTAGCCCTCCAGCCCTAATTTCCGAAATTAGAACTCGTTTTTGAACTTGAATTTTCTGAAAACTTCGTCGGACCATAACTTGGTCATACGGACTCCGATTCTCGAAAACTCAGACTCTATTTCGCGTATTTTTCCTAGACGAACGCAATGGCATAGCCCGTTTTACTTGATTCAGAATTTAAAATTAAATTCTGCCTTGATTCTCGTCTTAACATGTTATCGAAATACGGGTTGTTACATATTCCATGTGTCCCAACTCCGGAAGCATATTCATGATGCAGATTTAGTTGTGGAGGAAGCAGCACAACAAGATTTGGAAATTACCCCAAGCCTAGCAGTAAGGAGGGAGCCAGTGAAAATAGTTGGCAATGAAACCCGAGTTCTGAGGAACAAGAGGATCCACTTAGTCAAAGTGCAGTGGAGCGGGGATCCTAGAGACTGTACATGGGAGACTGAAGATAGCATCAAACAGGCTTATCCCAAGTGTAGAGCAGACATCTCCGAGTAACTCTTGTGTTGAGGAACATTTACAATACCTTGCATTTTCCGTTATGTTTCCTACTTTACTATTGTTTCCTTTTCGGGGACGAAAAGCTTTTAAGTGGGGGAGATTGTAACAACCCGGAAAATCAGAACCAATTTAAAAAAATTATTTTGGCTATTTCAGTGAATTTTGAATAGTTAAAATAAATTATTTTAAATAATTATGATTAAAAAATTTAGTTAATCGAAGTTAGAGCGAATATATTTATTTTAATTTCCAAAGAAATTAGAAATTGCACGGTAGTTTGAAAAGTCAAACAATAACTTTGACTGAATGTACAGGATTCAAAATTAAACGGATTATAGTGAAACCAAAAATATCTAAATATATTTAAAAATATCTTTCCAACGAATCCAAAAAATCGAAATTTCATAGCAGAAATCAAAAGTTATTGCCAGTTGAATATTCAGAATAGTCGTTATAGTATAATTTATAACCCGTATAAAAGGCCATTTTACAAACGACCTCCCTTTTCAACGAAACCAGTTTTGTTGGATTCGGAATGTCAAATTATTTCTAGATTTCAATTTTCATAATTTTTCGAATTAATATGTGAGTGTGCCAAAAGAAAATGTGTTTTGTCGATTTCAGTCTAATTTAATCGACTTGAAAATGGCCATTTTTCAAACGGTCTCCAAATTCGACGAAATTAATTTTGTTAGGACCGTATCATCAAAACAAGGCCAGAAATAATTTTTCTGGAATTTTCAGAGTCCGTATGTGGCCCCGGTGAATTTAAATGTGTGATCGAATTAAATATATAAAAGATTTAAATTTTAAATTAAAGAAATCAGGCTACAAACAGTTGTTTGGCCTGACGGGACCTAGCCCATTAGTTCCGAAATATGGGCAATTAGGTAGGAACAACTCCTGTTGGACTGAAATTGGAGTTGTTAAGAATTTATGGATTTAATTGTAAAATTAGGAATAAAATATTATAAAATCCTTTTGTCCTTTTCCCCAAAACCCTAAACTCCCTGTAGCCGCCACTCCCTTTATCCGTGGCCGACATCACTCCTTGCTTCTCCCTTTAAAATCCGTCAATCCTCTAACCGAAATCCGTCCCTCCAGTTTAAGCTTTCGAAGAGATTTTCATCCCCTTTAAATCCATATGGTTAACATCCCCTGAAACTGCACGTAACCCGAGAACCGACACCCCCCAAAGTCCACGCGTTAAGGCCGCCGCCTCCCCTTGGCCAGATTGAGTTAGACGTGGTGGGCCCCACGATGTGCGCCGCTCTTCACTCCCCTACGCTGCACCATCCGATCTTCGAATCACTTCACCAATTGAGCGTGATTCCATACCCTAGTTCTGAGGTTTTCTGAAAAGCTTACGGCCTTGAACTTATGTAGTAGAAAGGTATTTTCTTTAATTAATTAATTAATTTAAATTATTATCAACCTAAAACAAATCATAACTCATCCATACTGACTCAGAACTGAACGATTTTTGAAGCGTTGCGATCGTAGACACGAGATCTACGTTTCTAGACTGACTTGATCCAATTTTGAGCTGATTGAATTTTGGCAAAAAAATTGCAGATCTGAACCACTCAGTTTCAAACTACAGTGAGAAATCCTATTTTAATTTTTATTATTATTTATTTTAAAATAATTAGAATAAATCATAATTGTATTCTCATTGATTCGCTATATATTTCTACATGTTATACTACGTGATTTGATATGCATGTGATGTGTTAATGTAGATCTGTAATTTGGGTGATATTGTGTTATTATTAAATTTTCCATAAAAATAAATCAAACATTTTTGTTGATATTTTGTTGAATCAAATATATTCAATAAAAATGGAGCATCATCTTTATTTTATTTGGTTGGAATTAAATTTGCCATTAAAATAAAAATATCACCTTTGTTTATTTGTTTGATTGAATTAGAATTTTCAATCAAATAAAATATATCACCTTTGTTATTATTTGATTGAACTAGAATTTTCAATCAAATAAAATGTCACCTTTGTTATTATTTGATTGAACTAGAATTTTCAATCAAATAAAATGTCACCTTTGTTATGGTTTGATTGAACTAGAATTCTCAATCAAATAAAATATCACTTTGTTGTAATTGATTGAATTTACAATGAATCAAACATTTTTGTTGTTATTTTTGTTGAATCAAATATTCAACAAAAGTGGTGCATCACCTTTATTATATTTTATTGACGGTATATTTGCAATAAAAATGAATCAAACATTTTTGTTGTTATTTTGTTGAATCAAATATATTCAACAAAAATGGAGCATCATCCTTATTTTGGTTGGTTGGAATTAAATTTGCCATAAAAATAAAAATATCACTTTTGTTATTATTTGATTGAACTAGAATTTTCAATCAAAATGAATATCACTTTTTAATCATTTCTGTTGAATTAGAATTTTCAACAAAAATGGAATATATATTTTTATGTCATTTTGTTGAACTAGAGTCTTCAACAAAATTAAAGTATACCTTTGTTTCTTTTTGTCGAATTAGAATTTTCAACAACAAAAAAAGTATACATTTGTATGTCATTTGTTGAACTAGAGTTTTCAACAAAATCAAATATCAATTTCTATCACTTGTTGAATTAGTTTAGAAAGGAAAGAAAAGTTCATGTTTTTTTTTAAAAAAAAAATGTTTACATTAAGAATCCACATTTTTAATGTAATGATTGAGGTTAGAAAAAATGTACATGTTTTAGGATTAAAAACATGTAGTCATTAAAAGCCATATTTTAATGTCATTTACGAAATTAGAAAATGTACATGTTTTAGAAATAAACATGTAGTCGTTAAAAACCATATTTTAATGCCATTAAGAAAATTAGCAAAATGTTCAAGGTTTGAACGAAAACATGATTTCATTAAAAATATGCAATTTTAATGTAATAAGAAAAATGTACATGTTTTTAATCAAAACATGATTTCATTAAAAATTTACATTTTAATGACAAGAATAGAAAAAGAGAAAATGTACATGTTTTTAATCAAAACATGATTTCATTAAAAACATACATTTTTAATGTAATGTTAAAAATAAGAGAAAAGATCCATGTTTTAAAATGCAAAACATGTTATACATTAAAATTACACTTTTAATGTAATATTAGAAAACTAGGAAAGATTCATGTTTTAAAAAGGAAAACATGTTTTACATTGAAATTTCACTTTTTATTGTACAAATAGAAATGTAGAAAAAGGAACATGCTTTAAAAAGAAAATATATTTTACATTAAAAATTCACCTTTTAATGTAATAAAAAAAGTTGGACAAACATTCATGTTTAGAATTTATATGCGTAGTTAAATTTGCATTTATAATTACATCGCATATATTAGAATTTATATGCGTTGTTAAAATAACATTTATAATTACATCGCATATATTAGAATTTATATGCATTGTTAAAGTTACATTTATAATTACACCGCATATATTAGAATTTATATGCGTTGTTAAATTTGCATTTATAATTACATCGCATATATTAGAATTTATATGCATTGTTAAAATAACGTTTATAATTATATCGCATATATTAGAATTTATATGCGTTGTTAAAATAACATTTATAATTTATTGCATATATTAGAATTTATATGCGTTGTTAAAATAACATTTATAACTATATCGCATATATTAGAATTTATATGCCTTGTTAAATTTGCATTTATAATTACATCGCATATATTAGAATTTATATGCGTTGTTAAAATAACATTTTTAATTACATCGCATATATTAGAATTAATATGCGTTGTTAAATTTGCATTTATAATTACATCGCATATATTAGAATTTATATGTGTTGTTAAAATAACATTTATAATTACATTGCATATATTAGAATTTATATCCGTTGTTAAATTTGCATTTACGCATATATTAGAATTTATATGCGTTGTTAAAATAACATTTATAATTATATCGCATATATTAGAATTTATATGCGTTGTTAAAACAACATTTATAATTACATCGCATATATTAGAATTTATAAGCGTTGTTAAAGTTACATTTATAATTACATCGCACATATTAGAATTTATATGCATTGTTAAATTTGCATTTATAATTACATCGCATATATTAGAATTTATATGCGTTGTTAAAATAACATTTATAATTATATCACATATATTAGAATTTATATGCGTTGTTAAAGTTACATTTATAATTACATCGCATATATTAGAATTTATATGCGTTGTTAAAGTTACATTTATAATTACATCGCATATATTAGAATTTATATGCGTTGTTAAATTTGCATTTATAATTACATCGCATATATTAGAATTTATATGCGTTGTTAAAATAACATTTATAATTATATCGCATGTATTAGAATTTATATGCGTTGTTAAAATAACATTTATAATTATATCGCATATATTCGAATCTATATGCATTGTTAAAGTTACATTTGTAATTACATCGCATATAATATAATCTATATGCGTTGTTAAAGTTACATTTATAATTACATCACATATATTAGAATCTATATGCGCTGTTAAAATAACATTTATAATTACATCGCATATATTAGAATTTATATGCGCCGTTAAAATAACATTTATAATTACATTGCATATATTAGAATTTATATGCGCTGTCAAAATTACATTTATATTTACATTTGCATGTATTATAATTTATATGCAAAGTTGACTCGTCAGTGGATAAATTTTCATGTGTATGGTATATGCTGTTTGACAGTAGATAGATATGATATGCCAATAAAAACATTCTTTTATTTGGCATATTAAAAACGTTAGATAAATCGTCGAATGGTTTATACTTATATATAATTATATATATAAATGTAAATTAAAATTTAATGCGCAGTAGTTCGCGTTTCGAAATTGTAACTTTAGACGATTATACCGAAAGATCCAACCGTCGAATTTTCTGAAAACTGGAACAGTTAGGACCGCTTTGGGAAGATCTTTCCATCGATATAAATTTTTTTAAAATCCAATGGTTAGATTTCGAGATAAGTGTAAATCAAATTTTGATAAAAACAGCGCCAGGGCCGCCCCTCGACCCGAAGCGTCGTTAAATAAATTTGGCTATTTTTATATAAATAAAAATAGTGATAAACTGTTATTAAATACTATTAACGATATGAAATGATTTTAAGTTATATATATGAGAGAATCTTTTGAAAAGACTGAGTTAAATCTCATTTCAAATGATTACACGACGATCTAAATTGAAGATCTTAAAGACAGCGATTGAAGACCAGCGATCTTCACATCGAAAGGATAACTACTGATGCCCGGTATTGGTTAGCTACCAGTAAAGGGTTAAAGTGGTAGTTGTCCGGACGTACTTGTTGATTGTCCGGATATGCGAGCACCTCTCTTCCGTATTAGACATACCAGACGAGGAATAAGGTGAGTCCAGTTTCGTTCAGACCCAGAACGAACTTGTAAATGGATGTGTGTCCGACATTGGATTTCATTCCATGTAATTAAATTGATTTCTATTTAATATATATCTGTGGTGGCGGAGAATTTATTCTCTTGCTTAACACCCTTCTTTGAGACGCATGAGCTCGAAGGTTATATATTGGTAGTTATCGATCGCATGGCGTGAATTGTCAATGTGACATGCCAACATGCAATTGATCGAGGCTTTTGTTGAAAAGCAGAGCCTTGTGGATGATGATCAAAGCATAGCCTATTTCGGCATAGCTTTGTGTATAACGTTACCTCGCTTGCCTCACACCCCGGTAGAGTCAAAAACGGGACAAGGGAACGCAGGGAATGCACACGATTCTTTCTATCTAGAAGTGGTGTTTGTGTTTTTACAAGGCCCGACATTTTTACTTATGTGGTTGATGGAATGAGGCGCCTCGGTTTTATTGGTCGATTGTGACCATTTTATAGGTTTAATAGGACCGGGAAGCGTGTGTTCAAGAATTGCCAATCCACTAAAGAATTTATGGACCGGCCCTGCAGTATCCAAGGGTTCGCCAGCGTCCGAATCATGAGACATCTCTAGAGTGTCTCGAATCGGTTAGGAGATCGTCCCTAGCCTTGACTCATGACGGAAATCCAATCTCCAATACGACATCATGGTTTTGATTGTAAACCTATATATGGCGACATAGTATACGGTAGCTATGCCGTCTAGGATTGATACATTTACTTTGAAGTATTTTAAAACTGATTAGACACTAATAATAATATTAAACATTATTTTCCATGTATCAACCATTTTTTATCATTATAAGGTAAAATTCTATCCTCTGGTTTGCGTTGCATTGTGTGATGGGACTTGAGTCTTATAACGATTTCATTTTCTAAAAAGCATTGCATTGTTTTTTTTTGAAGTAAAGTTTATTAAACATATGCATTGACAATCCAATGGAGTAAACCCATTCTGCGTTAGCGGCGTGGTCCTATGATTAGCCATATTGTTAATTAAGAAAGATTTCTCATACCAGTCCCATGACTGACTCGTAGTTTGTTTCGCTTTGCAAACTTGGGTGCCCTCTTTCTACACGGGAAGCCAAATGATAGGTTCTAGGTATGGATATTTTTTGGACTGGAGCTTGCTAAGGAAGAAGATGAAGACCCTTTTCTTTTTATCTTTTTAGTTTCTTCTTGAGACATTTAGACATTATTATGCTTTGATGTATTTGGTGGAGATTAAGACTTTACTTATTTCCTTGTTTAGAGTTTTATTTTGCTAAGTGTATCATATACTACGTACTCTGATATCTGTGATGTTATGATATCATTTCCATTTCCGCTGCAATGATTTATGTGTTATGTTATTATCTGAGATCTGTTATTGTTGTAATTATGTTATACTCCTATGATTATCCTTACTTCCGAACCACGGAAGTTTGGGGTCGTCACTTTAACTGAGATATCAGTAAACATATTAGTGCACTCTGCATTCACTAGTACTCTGTCTAATTTGCATGATTTTTTTTTGCATTCACCACTTCTCCATGTATATTTCAGGCCTTTATGGACTGGTTCGAGTAATCTAGTCTCCACTACACACTCATTAAACTCTGACAATTGGGAAACCTTTAGTGTAAGCCCACCTTTCTTTTATTACTTTTTAACACTGCATTAAAATCCCCCATCACCAACCATGGCCTATGAATGCCTGCACTAATAGCTTTAATTTTATTCCAAAGGATTATTCCAAATAATTAAAATCCTTCTCTGTAGTTTGCGTATGTCGAATATGTTTGTTCTGCAACAATAAGATTCTGTCTTTTTCTTCTATGTCATTATTATTAGTAGACTCCCATTCATTACCCATACAAGTATTAAAATAACTCATGTTATCATCATTAAACTTATTCTCCAACACGCCCAAAATAGAAGGTGAGAGTTCCCTTCGAAGATTAGAGAGGTCTAGTTGACGGGCATCATTGTTTAGATCTCTAACGTTCCAGCTGACTATATACATTTGGAAGTTTGAGAATTGCTCCTCAACGTCCTAGAGGTGGTTGCATGCACACTTGAAAGTGTGCTCGCTTCCTTACTTTTTAATTGTTTGTCATATTGCTCATTTGGTTTAGTGAATTTAGTTGTAGTGACTTCTTGTACCGCTGTCCTTTCTGATTCCATATGTACTTGTCTTGTACGTGACAGCTTTTCTTTTACTGGTGTACTTGGTTGGCCTATGTCATATTTTCTTAGACCCCAAGGGCAGGGCCCACCTCCCCCTGATCCTGCTGATGGACTGTGAATGTGTTGCTTTGGGTTGGAATTATCTGTAAATTATAAGTATGGGTAACTGGTTCAGTTGCTTGTGATGTGGCGGCAACTTGATCCACCCTTTTTTCTGGTTGTACATATGTCTCACTTGTTGTAGCTTTGTCTTTCAATTGCCAAACTTGTGTACCTGGTGCTGCTACCGCACCACAACGGTCATCTATATGGCCAAAACAGACATATCTGCTGCATTTAGGGGGCATAGCTTCGTACTCAATGTCTTGCACATACATGTTTCCTTTGCTGTCTTTGGCACACGCTTGCTTCTTAAGGTCATCACATGCCTTGATTTCGGCTAGCACCCTGGCATACTTAAGTCTAGTGACGTTTTTAGTGTTGTCATCCATGGTTAAGGGGTTGCCAATTAGACTAGCCAGTTTGCTTATTCCTCTGGCATTCCAAAGGGATAGATCTAGATTAATAATTTTAATCCACACTGGATGTGTCTCCAATATATCCCTCTCTAGCCTTAAATTAGGTTCCCATTTTTTGATAAACATCAATTTGTTGTCCATGAACCACGGTCCTCCCTCAAGTACTTTATGACGATCCACAACTTTGTCAAAATTTATCAAATAAAACCCGTTTTCTCGAGCAAATACACTCCAGTTACCTGTCGTTCTCCATTCTCGTCGAATAAACGCATTTAAGTGAACATAATAGGGTCTTTTACCCACTAAATAGACACAAATAGCATCACCCCATAAAGTTTTAGCTTGTTTGAAAACCTCGTCATCTAACACAGCGTACTCACCCAAATCATCTTGTGTGGCTTCAAATCGTTCCACCCCGCAATTGATTGAAGTATTAACTGTTATTGCTTCAACCAACGTGCGCGTACTGTTGGCAAACTTTTGATTAAGCCACGTTGGCTTAGGGTTATGGCTATTGGAGATTTTCCCAAATCTAGCTTTAGAGTTTGTTATCCTTGTGACCGACGCCTTCTGTCCATGTTTTTTACTAACTACCTGCCAATCATTTTCCACTTCTGCTTCGTCTGGAGTACTAGGGTTTGAATCCCTATTTTTGTGGACACTGCCATTTTCAATAGGATATATATATAATTAATCTAGAATTCAAAACAGTTCAAAATTCACATAGAAAAGGGGAGTGGGAAAATTCCCACCCAGGGTTGTCGACCCCATCAAGGGGGTGTCGACCCCTGAGTCGACCCCATCATGGGGGTGTCGACCTCTGGGTCGACCCCATCAAGGGGGTGTCGACCCCTTGGTCGACACACCAAGGGGGGTCGACACCCTCATGGTAGATCTAGGCAGAATTCTTCTGACTGAATTCAGACTCCTTCCTTAACTTGGTTCATTGGCTTTAGGTTATAAAAAAGACCCCATATCTCTTGTTTCTCCACACCTAAAACAATGGAGAACTAGATGCTGCCTCTCCCCAGATTAAATCAAGTCTTTTCTTCTTCAACAATCAACTAGAGTTATTCAAGTTTAGAGATCTGTGATTCAACATCTTCAATTCCTCTTCTATTTCTTAGATCAAATCATAGTGAGTCTATGTTAATTTTAGATCTAAATACTTAAAATTTAATCTTGACGTGACTATAACTTAGATCTAAGCCTGTAACTATCTGAATCATATCAGATCTGATATAACCTGTGTATTTAAGTTATTTTGACATGACTATGATCTGGATCTAGATCCAAACTTATAGGCATGTCAAGATTACATTTTAGTTATTTCTATCTAAAAATAACATAGACTCACTGTGATTGGATCTAAAAAAATGAGAAAAGCGTTTTGATGTTGAATTAGTGATCCTTGAATACGTATGAAAACCTTAATGAAAACCATGTCTCCTACATCAAACTCAAAGTCAGTTGTTGACGATATTTTTCGCCAACACCGAAGATAGGTCTATAGAGATGGAAGTAAGGGGAAAATGGGATTATTCAGTTCCTACAAGTTTGAGTTAGTTCACCCTTTCCTAGATATCAAGGTCTTAAGCCTGGAGATTAGTTACTCTTCCCTCAGGGGTTGAGTATCACACTTTTGCCACTCGAGTGCCAACAGTTACCTTGGGATAAGGGTTTCCTAAGCATGACACATGTAAGGAAGCTGAATAGCTTTCGGAAGGTTCATCTAGTCTTGGTGCAAGGTAGGAAGCTTGAGGAAGATAATTTTGGCAATCGACGGTTTAGGAGTTTGGGAGAGGTAGGTATGGTAAGGCTTATATCGTGAGGAAAGCATCAGGTCGCCAAGAACCCGACGGCTTAAGTGTCAGGTTGTTAAGAACCTAACGACTTGAGCAAGAATATTCTAATGATCCAACCGTATAGCAAAATACACACAAAAATATAATAAAAGGTAGCATAGCATGCGGAAAAAGTAAGAACACACAATTTTTAGTGGTTCGGTTCTGATTGAACCTACGTCCACTTTAAGAGCTTTGATGATTTTATTCATGGAGGAGCTTACAAAAGAAATCCCAAAATCGGTTTACATATTTTCTCTTCAAAGATAGGAGGAAAATTGTAGAGAACAGGAAAGAAGGTCACCTCCAATGTGACTCTTCGGGTCTTATTTATAGAGGTTTTGGGTCCCCTTTTTCTGCTTCTTTTTCCTGCCACTTTTTTTGGTGCCATCTTTTTGTTCCTGCCTTTGGCTTTCATTTTTTGTCTTTTTCATCCTTTCTCCTACTCCCCACGGCCTTCTGCTATCGTTTTTGTCTTTTTTTGGCTTTACCCCTTTCGTCATCAGCCTTTCATCAACAACCTTTTGTTATAGCTATCTTTAACATACTCTAGCTTCCTCTAGCTGTCTCTAGCTTTCTATAGCCGTCTCTAACTTCCTCTACCTTGCCTTCCTAGACTACGTTGCCGGTTTCTGAACCCCTTCCGTTGTGGGCTCAACAGAAGACCTTCTTGAATGCGGAAACAGGGTTTCTGCAGTTCTTGTGAACTCCAGTTCCGGCAGAAAGGTTTCGACCGCCTTTCTTCCCATTAAATGTCTACATGGATGCTTTTTTGTCTTTGCAATATCAATTTTGGACTCTCGGGAGTAGCTCTGGTACCATGCCTTCCTATAGTTTAGTCTCGAAAGTTATTCTTGGCTTTGATGGCTTTCTGTTTCGGGACCTCTGGTCTCGATTCGTCTCTATACCTCTCTGCTTAAGTAGTGGATTATGAAGTCTTTGGTTGAAACGACCCAAAATTCCCCTTGCGGAAAATCTTGGATTGTTTTGAGAACAACACGCATCTGAACACAAATAAAAGAACATTTCCATTACTATTGCAACAGTTTACATCAGAGTACCAGAATAAGAGCATAAATAAACGAAAATACAATATCAGAGATTTACAATTTACAATGCAGCGGAAAATATAATATAAATGCATAGCAGAAGACTAATATGCTCTGGACACAGCTTTAGGCTTTGATCCAGGATCTTGCTAAAGAGATAAATATCTGCAAAACAAGCTACTCGACTGCCCATGTAGAAAAATATGGGCACCCAAGTTTGCAAAGGTGGAAACAAACAACGGGTCAGTCATGGGACTGGTATGAGAATTCTTAACTAATTTAACTAATAGTAATAAGACAAATCCAAAGACCATGCCGCTAACGCGGAACGGATTTTATTCCAATGGATTGTCGTGCATAATTTAAAGTGTCAAAACAGATAAATAAGTAAATCGTAAAACAACGCAATGCTTTTTGGAAAAAATAGAATCACCATAAGACTCAAGACCCATCACACAATGCAACGCAAACCAAAGGATAGAGTTTTACCTTTTGGTGATTAAACATGCTAAATACGATAAATACGAATTCAATATTATCATTAGTGTATATATGTTTCAAAACATTTCAAAATAAATGTATCAATCCTAGGAAGCATAGCTACCATATACTATGCCTCCATACTAGTAATACAATCGGGTCGTATTTGGAATTTGGTTTCCATCATGAGTCAAGGCTAGGGAGGAGCTCCTTACCGATTCGAGACACTCTAGCTAATGTCTCAGGATCCCCCGTAGTGAACCCTTGGAAAGCTGCAGGGTCGGTCCACACATACAGCTTTGTGGATTAGTTATTCCTGAACACACGTTTCCCGATCCTATAGGACCTATCATCCGAGGCGCCTCATTCCATCATCCACATAAGTAAAATATCAGCCAGTTTAAGCACCGACACTACTTCTAGCTAGAAAGAAACGTTCTGCTCTCCCTACGTTCCCTTCTCCCGTTTTAGACTCCACCGGGTTGTGAGGCTCGTGAAGTTACGCTATACACAAAGCTATGCTAATTAAAGTTGTGCTTTGATCATCCACAAGGCTCTGCTTTTCAACAAAAGCCTTGATCATTGCATCTTAGCATGCCGCATCGTCAATCCATACCAAGTATTTAATCGTCTACTAAAATATGTAAAATGGGTGTTAAGAAAAAAGAATAAATTCTCCGCCACCAGCATTTACACATTCAGCAGGGATCAATAACTATAATATATAACGGAGTACGATGTCAGAAACACAATCCATTTAAAATTCCGTTCCGGGTCTGAACGAAACTGTATCCGATAAATCTCCACGTACATCTGGATGATCAATAATTCCATCGTCTTGGCTGTACACTCAATCAAGATATAAATAATCATCCATTCGATGTGGAAATTTCCCGGTCTTCAATAACCGTCTTCATCGTCCACCTTCAATCGTCGTATGAATTATTCAGAATGGGTTAAACCCGGTCTTTCTGAATAATTTGCGCAATTTAAAATTATGTGCTCTAAACACAACCAACGCCTCATTCCAATCCGATTTAAGATATACATAAAAAACTATATTTAGTTTTAGTACTCTAAAATCCTCATTTATTGATTATTTAACTTTCAAGAAACAATCTTGTCTTTAACTGGGTTAAAGAACAAATGTCACTCAAACATCGTTCACGATAAACCCAAAATCATATTTCAGTTAATTCCAATTTAATATATTAAATTGAAAACTACTCTTTAGAATATTTCATTAAATATTAATTAAAAGATTAATAAATTACAAATCATCACTTCATCGTTAATTTGGGTTTTAAGAACTAATGTCATTTAAAACATTTTCATGGTCAACCCAAATCAACTTCCAATTAATGTTAATATTGGAAAATTCATATATATTTTCTTTCTTTTCTTTCCCTTAATTAAAAATGTCATTCCTGTCTTAAATTCCAATCTAATTTATTCACTTGAAATACTTGGTTTTAATAAAACCATTTTTCACTCTTTTATTTATTTATAGAAATAAATAAACTACTTAACTTGATAAAAATATCTTTCCTCTCAATAAATTTGGAATTTCACATCCAAAACTCTTTTAAAACATTTATTAAGATTTAACATAAATTTTCCCTATTTTAATTATTTAAATGTTTCAAAAAAAATTCCCTCATTAAATAAAAAGATGATTTTTCATTTTAAATCACTTTCATGTTCCCTCGTCACATTAAAAATATAAATTTGTAATGTAAATCAAATTCACGTTTTTATACGGCATTAAAAATTTGCAATTTTAATGTAAAACAAATTCCATGTTTTATATGACATTAAAAAGTTGCATTTTTAATTTAAAACAAATTTCATGATTCTATATTAAAATAAAGAATAACTTTTATTTTAAAACATTTACATATTCTTATGTTACAATAAAATAATAACTTTTTAGCGCTAACCATTTAATGTAAACTCATATTCCTAAATAAAAGGATTAACTTTTTATATTGAAATATGTTTCATGTTCTTACTTTTAATAAAATATTAACTTTTATTTTCTAGGCATATTTCATAAATTTCACTGTAATAAAAGATTAACCTTTATTTTATACATATTTCATATTCTTATCTTATATTTACGTTTAAAATGTAAATTAAAAATACTATGTTAAGTTTCATTCTCTTATTTACATTCTAAAATGTAAATTAAATTGCAATGTCAAAATCTCTTCTTTTATTTACATTAAAAATGTAAATTAAATTGCAATGTCAAAATCTCTTCTTTTATTTACATTAAAAATGTAAATTAAATTGCATATCTTATTTTGACAACTTCTTTTCCAAATTGGAATGAGACCCAAACGATTTACCATATAATTATAATTATATGGTTTTCATACATCCCATGTTATTCTAGACTAATGATAAATCATTAAAAACATCCAATCATCCAAAGTGTATATTTGTACTTCATAGCGTCAAATAAATAACGCTTATAACTAATCACAAGGGCGATGTGTAATTATCAACCCAAGACCCGTGTGGGGTTTCAACCAACTAACATTCAAATAATATATATAATTATTTGTGCATTTGGGCGATGTGTGAAAATTATCAACCCGATCGACAAATACAAGTCAGGTAACTTGTACATGGCAGTGTAACATTAATTTTTAACAATTCTATAACAATCAATATTAATGATATACGTTGCATACTGCTAAAATTTACATAACATAACAAATCATATCATGACATAACATAACGTACAACACAACATACATGCATCAGATAATTTCAAACAATTATTTCACCACAAGCATTTAAATCACATTCATTTATAATAATAAATAAATACGGTAAAAGTTTTTGAGTGAGAAAAGAGTTCTCACCTTGGTTTGTACTTTGCCGATGTTTAAATGGTCGAACCCAATTTTGGCCCAAAATTGAACTTGCTCCAAATTTGGCAAAACTAGTGTCTATGCGAAGGTCTCGACTCACTGATCACAGCAAACCCTGTTTTGCGCAATTTCGAGTTCGTTACAACAAGTTATGAATTTCTGAAGTTTGAACGAATTAAATAATTAATTAAAATTACCGAAAATACCCAAAAATTCAACTTCCTCCAAATTGGAAGAATTTAGTGTCCACGCGTACCTCTCGTCGCCACGATCGCAGCGGATCTGAAATCATCAGATTCTGAGTTCGTATGAGAGAGATATACAATTTCAAATTTTGAATTACAAAACTACCCCCAAATCTCGGTCAAAACTGAGCTCGCTACCTTTGACCGCACTTTTCTCCCTCCTTCGACCTCCGATTGACCTGAAACCACCGCCATCCTCTTCATCTTCGAGAGGCGCACGCACGCTCCAAGCCGCCGTGGCTGTTGATGCACTGATCGCCGGAATTTCGCCAGAAAGAGAAATTCGCCTCGCGGACCCCACAGGCCACATCTCTTATCCAAATGACCTGAAAATTTCTGAGCACCTTCTTCTTGTGTAGACGAAGAACTTTCGTGTTTGGCCCTTTGCCTGTTTCTTCACGGATTGGCCAGAAATTGATCATCTTTGTTCTGAGCTCGCCGGAATTTTCTGTTTTGCTCCAATTCAGTTTTCCTCGATTTCCGTGCCCTTCCATCGACTTTCAGACAAAACTTTCTGTAGTAAAGTTGTAGATCTTTGTCTCCTCTACAATTTCTTCCATTACGCCATCCTCCAATTCTTCACGGTTTGGGCAGAAAACACTAAAATCCGAAACTGACTTTTTGTAATCAAACTCCGATCCCGGTGAATCCGTGTGACGATAGGTCTTGATTTTTCGTGGTAGAAAGTGGATAAGAAGATGAACAAAACCCAGAAAGGGTTTGGTCTAATTTTGTTCTGATTTGGAGTTATAAATTGTTAAGTTTTAGGGTCTTTTGTGCTGAAACGACCCGCAAATCCGTGCTATCTGAGTTGACTAAAAACACCACACGTCCAACTCAAATAACACAGAAATACGACTCATTTTTAGAAAGAAGTTAGAGGATGAGAAATAGAAAGAAAGAAATATTAGAATAGAAGAAAACGAAGGTCACAAACTCACAGCGGAACGAATAAAATATATTATATAACATAAGCTTCGAAATACAAATCTGTTTTGTACATACATACATACCATCATCAGAGTACACATAACATTTGATCCAGCGGAAGTGACTCTAAATAACTAACGTTGAAGCCTCCTGCTTCAAGCTCCTCCAAGTGTATCTGTAAAAGCCTGAACACTTGACTGCCCGTACAAATTTGGGCACCCAAGAGTTTAGGGAAAACAAAACAAAATAAACTCTGGGTCAGTCATGGGACTGGTGTGAGTAAACTCCAACCACTTGTTTAACTTTTAAAAATCCTTTCAAAAGAAAAGATAATAGTAAGACCAGCCCACACATAAACACGGACGGTTTTTACCTTACTATAACCCAAAACACTTTGATATCAAATCCAGTGATATTATAGTAATGTCTACATCAAATAAATAACCAAATAGCAGAACGCTTGCATCTCACGTTCCACATATATAGTATAAAACCAAAAACCGCATGGCGCTTATTGGAGATTGGATTTCCAACATGACAAGGTATGGAACCACCTTCCGATGATGTATCTCTAGAGGCGAATACACCTGGGTTCAACAAGAACATCTTGCAACCCGGCCCACACATGACCGACCACTCATTTCGCTTGAGTGTATCGAATGTATATCACCAACGTTTGGGCTCAAACCACCGTTTCCCGAATGGGCAGAATCGATAGATTTAGAAACAAAAGGAATTTCTCTAGATAGGTGATTATACACCCTAATGGGTGCGACCCACATAGCCATGCTGCCTGCCCGATTTTTGTCCTTTCCCGGTTGTTGAGGCCTGAGGCTACGCATACTTACCATTCCTTGATAACACAATCACTTTGAATGCCACATTGTCAGATCCGTTAATCACTAGTTGAGTTTGCACAAATATTCTGGATATTATGCTAAGGGAATAAATCCGTTGCAACCATATATATTCGTACAGACCAACCCATTTGATCATTGGAAATACTCTGTCAGACATTCGTCCATTTACGTTCGTTCTGGGATTGAACGAAGCCGAAGGCACTTTTTCTATAAATAGAAAAGCCCTTGCTCTTCACTCCGTCTTCAATATATTCAGCATACTTGGTTCGCAACGCTTATGCCGATACGGAGTGGTTCTTCGGATAATAATCCAACCGGTCTCTCCATATTGACAACGATGGTCAAAACTTCGATAGTCTGTGATTTAACTATCGAATAAAAACAAGTGTTCAATCAACATATCAAACAAATCACTGGGCCCTTTAATTAATTTTTCATTAATCAAATCTCTTTTCCATTCCCTCTATCAATATTTGTTATCCAAATATTTTCAATAACCATATTGGCCCTTTACGCTATTTTTGATTTCGTTTTCTTATCGAATTCTATATATATATATCGATATATAGATTTCTAATTGTCAAATTTCTTAAAAATATTCTAACTCCTTAAATTCCCGGAAAAATTCGCCATAACCTCCCCTGTATCGGGAGCATCGGGAAATTTCAAATAGCATCCCGGTATCTTCCAATCTCAAAAAGAAAAAGAAAAAGCCAAGCGGCTTGCCGATACGGCGCATAAAACCTCATATATGAATTAAACATGTACCTTTTGTCGAGCACCTTATTTATATACCTGCATTATCCTTGCCCCATACCTGTCTCCTGTATATCTATACCTGTCCCATTTATTTCAACTTCGTACACTCGTTTGACTCGATTCGTTAAAGTAATTCTTTAACTAACTCTCTGCCCATCTCGCTTGTATATTTGAATATAACCCGTTTCGAATATATTTCCACTTACTTATCAATCAATTGAATTCAAATTCCAATTTTAGTTCTATATTCGATTTCGAATATATATTTACAATCCCAAATTTCACCTTTCAAAGTTCGATTTTAGTTCAAACTCGATTAACTAATTCTTCTTTAGTTAATTCTATTCAATAATCAAAAATATGATTATTGTTTCAAAAATCATCTTCTTTACTTCACTTGAGTCCATATTTATTTTCTAACTCAAGTCTAGATTTTTAAATGGAAATCCGGATTTTTATTTGCTTAAAATCCCAATATTTATATATAAAATCCATTATGGTTTATAATGGTTTATGGCGCTGCTTTTCTAAAAATTTGATTTTGACATAACTCAAAATCTATACGACGAAATTCAGATTTTTCTCCTTCATTAGAAACTATTATCAAATCGGCCCTGACGTTTCTTGTTTCAAAGAATTTCGACTTCAATTGGGTTCTGTATACTCGATTGAAGTTCGAATCGCTATTTTACGAACTGCAGCGCTGCGGCGAGTTCGTTTTAATTATGTTTATATATATAAACTTTTTAAACTTCTTAAAAATGAATTCAACTTCGTTTTAACCTTATTTGAATTCCTTGATTCAAATTCCAATCTCACTTTTGAATTCTATATTTCAAATCCCAATTCCTTTTCTATTTGATATTCAAATTCAATATTTGAATTTCTATTTGAATTCCCTATATTCAAATTCTAGACTTGAATTCATTTGAATTCTCTTAAATTCAAATTCCATTTCAAAACCATTTGGATTTCCTATTTTGAAACCCTATTTGAAATTCTATTCCCAATTCTACTTTGAAAATCCTATTTCCAAAGTTTATTTCAAATTCTATTTTGAAATCTCATATTCAAATTTCTATTTGAACTTCGGTATTCAATTCCATGTTCAAATTCAATACTCGAATTTCTATTTCAAATCTCTATTCAAATTTCATATTTAAATTCCATTCAAAGCTCTATTCAAATTTCACATTTTGAATTCTTCTTTGAAATACTATATTTCAAATTTTATTCAATTTTTCTTTGAAATTCTATATTTCAAATTCTATCTTGAAATTCTACATTCAAATCTCTATTTGAATTTCTTTATTCGAATTCCTTTGAATTCAAATTTTATTTTAATTCCTTGAATTCAAAATCTATTTTTCATTCTAATCTCGTCTATTCAAATTCTATTTGAATTTCTAATATTCAATCTCCCCTTAATATTCAAATATTTAAATTCCTTTTCTAATTCTACTATTCCAATGTTATACTCAAATTTCATTTGAGTTATATATTTAAAAATTCCATTTCAAATCCTATTTTGAAATTTCATTTCAAATTCCAATTTCACACTTGTATTTCTATTTCTGAATTATCAAACGATAATTCTTTTTACTTCATTTATAACTTCGTTATAAAAGAACTATTTATAAACTTCGTTTATAAAGAACTACTTGTTTTATTTTTCAAAACAAGTCTTATATTTCCATTCCATTAAAAATTCAAATTCTATTTAAAAATAGAATTTTTCCTTTTAAAATCTCAAATGTCCTTTTAATTGGCCCAGTGATATTTAAACACACAAAGCAACGAATTATTTATTTTTCTAACATGTCATATATAACAATACATATGCAAACAAATAAACAAACAGATAATATATTTTTGAGGAATCCAGTTGGATTCCTCCAACCTGTTTTCCTGCATCCACAGATGTTAGCACATAAATAATACCCATTCTGCTTCGTGGCAGAATATCACGGTATAGAAGGTCATCCACTAATCATAGCGTGGGGCGTATAGGGTAATCATCCGCTATGAAACTGCGGGCATCCGCTAATGAGACTGCGGGAATCCAACCAATCAATCAACCCAATATATATATAATAGCCTAAATAACTAATATATATAAAGCAAGCAGAAAAATCCAAACAAGCATCAACAATTATTTTTACGAAGTAAAAATAATTAAAATAAAAGGTGAGTGAGATTTACTCACCAGATTTTATTCGATCCCTTTCTGACTCAATCCAAACCTTGTTGCGAGGTATTTTCCATATTATCCAATATACTTTGTTTTATCAGCACTGTTATGCATTCTGATTTTAATTCCCATCATCTCGGTGATGGGTCATCTCCACCGAACCATCTCGAATTGTCTGGAATGAATTTATTCCCATGATATTTTTATTTGATGATTAAACAAATTATTTATTTAAATTATCCACACCATAAATAAAATATTTATTCTATGTATTTTAAACATTAAACCCCTTTTATACATTTACCGCTTAAATAGATAAACAACAAATTTACTTACTTTTTATCTATTTCCCTTTCTAAATTAACCCTCACAAATTAATTTAAATTAACTAAATCTCTTACCTTAAGAAAATGCCTTCTTCTTCCTTTAAACAGCGGTAACTCCACTGTCGAACTCCTCGGTACAAACGCTACCGCTCCACTATCATACGAGATTCCCATTTCTATTCGATCGACCTTCATTCCTTAACAAAAATTGAGATCCCAAACCGACTGTTCGAGACTTACAGAACCCATCGCACCGCTCCTGACCGACCCCTCTGACGATCACACAAACTCCGATGCAAACCCTAAGTCATCGCATCGTTTAACAGTATCCAATACCCCCTTCACAAGCTCGCCTCGTTGATGTCGATCCTCGCGACATTGATTGACTTCGGAGTTAGTCGATTTCATTGAGGGACTTTGAAATTGGAGTGGGAGTTTCCACTTGAAGCTTGCGGATTCGGTATGATTTCATTTAGGCTTGAACTCGATTTTGATTAGCAAAAGAAGGAGCGGCCCTTTTTATTTTACTTCCAGAAGAGGATTAAAGGAAATAAATGGAAGGGGATGTCGTGATTTTAAAGGAAAGGGTGCGGATATATCCATTGAAGCTTTTGAGTTCGATTTTTGCTGAGGACCCAAAATGAATTGAAGAGGGAGGAGTGTCGCAATTTATAGAAAAGAGGGAGGGAACAATTCGTACTCGCCATTAATTCATGTTTTCTCCTGGATATCAAATGTGAACGACAGGAATTTGTGCTCGAGGAAGAAATATAGGGTGGCTTGATTTCTTTAGGTCTGCGCTATTTTCAGTATATAGGTCGGCTTTTGATAAAAAATCTTAGGGTGGCTGAAACGATGTGTTTGTATTTTGATTTGATTTTATTTAACTAAATAACTTAAATATCTCGTGGTACCGTTACTCGAAAACCAAAACTGCTATCCTAACGTAACGACCGACGTTGTCAGATTATAGTGTTATTCTGAACTTCACGGAATTAGTTCTGGAATTTAATTCGACTGTGTAGAGGAAATAACAATCTAAATTAATGATTTAAAACATAAATCGATTTCAAAATAATTTAATTTAACAAAAATAAATTATTATCATCGCTCTATTTCAATATAAAATTTATATTAATCGACATTGTTTCGATTCAGTTTTAACTTCGAATTGAATCATTTCAAACTTCTCGTATTTCGATAATTATCAAATTAAATCGTATTTCGATTATTTAATCGATAATCCAATATAAAAATTCTTTTATATTACCAACACAATATTTAAAATGATATTAAATATTTAAAATTAATCGTTCAAAAACCTGGGTCGTTACATTCTTCCCCCCTTAAAATAATTTCGTCCTCGAAATTGCTAAGATAGGAAAAGTGATACAAATCTATTACTTTTCAAAACTTCTTTATATTGAAACTCAACTCCTCATATTTCAATAAATTAATTTCAACCAAAACTTTTGGTCTTCACACATTTAATTTGAATGATCTACGATCAATCCCTTTTATATCCAATCTATGTTCTATTAAACTAATTCAAATTGATTCCGCTCAATTTATTCACTTTAATCATTTAACTATCATAAGTTAAATTTAAATTTCAGAATTCAAATACCCGGGCGTTTATTTCAAATCCTTCTGAAATCATATAAATATATACATATAGTTATAATCTTTTCAAATTCAAAATATTTGAATTTTTCAACTAACTTGTTTCCTTTCAAACAAATTTCCATCAAACTTTTTCTAAGGTAGCCATTCGTCACTTAGAAACTCGGAAATGAACACTGATGATGTTGCAATCATCATCAGAATTATTTCCCAGCCACTGAAGTGAGTTCAGTGCTTTATTATTTCAAAATCCATCTAAAATGATTTTCTTTCAAATCCTTCTAAAACAAAGCTATATTACTTTAATATACTTTGGAAAATAATTTTCAATTTCCCAGGATTAAAATTCCAAATTCTGGTTTGAATTAAATTCTAATTCATCTCATTTGTATATTTAATTCATATACAAATTTTATTTGGTTCTATATAACCATTTCATTTCTATAATCGTATTTGATTATAATATTAACATTCAACATATCCATATAATATAATGATTTCAAAAATCATTCTTCCTATATCAAAATATAATTTTGGGTAAAATTATTTCATCTACCCACTTGAAAACAATATCATGTTCAATCTTCTGTTCAAGCGTTTAGAAATTCCTATCGACTTCGTGGCGTCCCACGATTCGACCAGAATTCATAAACCACTCAACAGACTAGCCAACACAATATAAAACAACTTTTTATATCAATAACAAATACGCGCTCTCGTATCTATACACTCAACTCATTCTAGGGTACTACTGACCCTATCTCTAATGAGCACATGCCACACAAGCCTAGGTGTTCGCTCAACCTAAGCTCTGATACCAACTGAAACGACCCGCAAATCCGTGCTATCTGAGTTGACTAAAAACACCACACGTCCAACTCAAATAACACAGAAATACGACTCATTTTTAGAAAGAAGTTAGAGGATGAGAAATAGAAAGAAAGAAATATTAGAATAGAAGAAAACGAAGGTCACAAACTCACAGCGGAACGAATAAAATATATTATATAACATAAGCTTCGAAATACAAATCTGTTTTGTACATACATACATACCATCATCAGAGTACACATAACATTTGATCCAGCGGAAGTGACTCTAAATAACTAACGTTGAAGCCTCCTGCTTCAAGCTCCTCCAAGTGTATCTGTAAAAGCCTGAACACTTGACTGCCCGTACAAATTTGGGCACCCAAGAGTTTAGGGAAAACAAAACAAAATAAACTCTGGGTCAGTCATGGGACTGGTGTGAGTAAACTCCAACCACTTGTTTAACTTTTAAAAATCCTTTCAAAAGAAAAGATAATAGTAAGACCAGCCCACACATAAACACGGACGGTTTTTACCTTACTATAACCCAAAACACTTTGATATCAAATCCAGTGATATTATAGTAATGTCTACATCAAATAAATAACCAAATAGCAGAACGCTTGCATCTCACGTTCCACATATATAGTATAAAACCAAAAACCGCATGGCGCTTATTGGAGATTGGATTTCCAACATGACAAGGTATGGAACCACCTTCCGATGATGTATCTCTAGAGGCGAATACACCTGGGTTCAACAAGAACATCTTGCAACCCGGCCCACACATGACCGACCACTCATTTCGCTTGAGTGTATCGAATGTATATCACCAACGTTTGGGCTCAAACCACCGTTTCCCGAATGGGCAGAATCGATAGATTTAGAAACAAAAGGAATTTCTCTAGATAGGTGATTATACACCCTAATGGGTGCGACCCACATAGCCATGCTGCCTGCCCGATTTTTGTCCTTTCCCGGTTGTTGAGGCCTGAGGCTACGCATACTTACCATTCCTTGATAACACAATCACTTTGAATGCCACATTGTCAGATCCGTTAATCACTAGTTGAGTTTGCACAAATATTCTGGATATTATGCTAAGGGAATAAATCCGTTGCAACCATATATATTCGTACAGACCAACCCATTTGATCATTGGAAATACTCTGTCAGACATTCGTCCATTTACGTTCGTTCTGGGATTGAACGAAGCCGAAGGCACTTTTTCTATAAATAGAAAAGCCCTTGCTCTTCACTCCGTCTTCAATATATTCAGCATACTTGGTTCGCAACGCTTATGCCGATACGGAGTGGTTCTTCGGATAATAATCCAACCGGTCTCTCCATATTGACAACGATGGTCAAAACTTCGATAGTCTGTGATTTAACTATCGAATAAAAACAAGTGTTCAATCAACATATCAAACAAATCACTGGGCCCTTTAATTAATTTTTCATTAATCAAATCTCTTTTCCATTCCCTCTATCAATATTTGTTATCCAAATATTTTCAATAACCATATTGGCCCTTTACGCTATTTTTGATTTCGTTTTCTTATCGAATTCTATATATATATATCGATATATAGATTTCTAATTGTCAAATTTCTTAAAAATATTCTAACTCCTTAAATTCCCGGAAAAATTCGCCATAACCTCCCCTGTATCGGGAGCATCGGGAAATTTCAAATAGCATCCCGGTATCTTCCAATCTCAAAAAGAAAAAGAAAAAGCCAAGCGGCTTGCCGATACGGCGCATAAAACCTCATATATGAATTAAACATGTACCTTTTGTCGAGCACCTTATTTATATACCTGCATTATCCTTGCCCCATACCTGTCTCCTGTATATCTATACCTGTCCCATTTATTTCAACTTCGTACACTCGTTTGACTCGATTCGTTAAAGTAATTCTTTAACTAACTCTCTGCCCATCTCGCTTGTATATTTGAATATAACCCGTTTCGAATATATTTCCACTTACTTATCAATCAATTGAATTCAAATTCCAATTTTAGTTCTATATTCGATTTCGAATATATATTTACAATCCCAAATTTCACCTTTCAAAGTTCGATTTTAGTTCAAACTCGATTAACTAATTCTTCTTTAGTTAATTCTATTCAATAATCAAAAATATGATTATTGTTTCAAAAATCATCTTCTTTACTTCACTTGAGTCCATATTTATTTTCTAACTCAAGTCTAGATTTTTAAATGGAAATCCGGATTTTTATTTGCTTAAAATCCCAATATTTATATATAAAATCCATTATGGTTTATAATGGTTTATGGCGCTGCTTTTCTAAAAATTTGATTTTGACATAACTCAAAATCTATACGACGAAATTCAGATTTTTCTCCTTCATTAGAAACTATTATCAAATCGGCCCTGACGTTTCTTGTTTCAAAGAATTTCGACTTCAATTGGGTTCTGTATACTCGATTGAAGTTCGAATCGCTATTTTACGAACTGCAGCGCTGCGGCGAGTTCGTTTTAATTATGTTTATATATATAAACTTTTTAAACTTCTTAAAAATGAATTCAACTTCGTTTTAACCTTATTTGAATTCCTTGATTCAAATTCCAATCTCACTTTTGAATTCTATATTTCAAATCCCAATTCCTTTTCTATTTGATATTCAAATTCAATATTTGAATTTCTATTTGAATTCCCTATATTCAAATTCTAGACTTGAATTCATTTGAATTCTCTTAAATTCAAATTCCATTTCAAAACCATTTGGATTTCCTATTTTGAAACCCTATTTGAAATTCTATTCCCAATTCTACTTTGAAAATCCTATTTCCAAAGTTTATTTCAAATTCTATTTTGAAATCTCATATTCAAATTTCTATTTGAACTTCGGTATTCAATTCCATGTTCAAATTCAATACTCGAATTTCTATTTCAAATCTCTATTCAAATTTCATATTTAAATTCCATTCAAAGCTCTATTCAAATTTCACATTTTGAATTCTTCTTTGAAATACTATATTTCAAATTTTATTCAATTTTTCTTTGAAATTCTATATTTCAAATTCTATCTTGAAATTCTACATTCAAATCTCTATTTGAATTTCTTTATTCGAATTCCTTTGAATTCAAATTTTATTTTAATTCCTTGAATTCAAAATCTATTTTTCATTCTAATCTCGTCTATTCAAATTCTATTTGAATTTCTAATATTCAATCTCCCCTTAATATTCAAATATTTAAATTCCTTTTCTAATTCTACTATTCCAATGTTATACTCAAATTTCATTTGAGTTATATATTTAAAAATTCCATTTCAAATCCTATTTTGAAATTTCATTTCAAATTCCAATTTCACACTTGTATTTCTATTTCTGAATTATCAAACGATAATTCTTTTTACTTCATTTATAACTTCGTTATAAAAGAACTATTTATAAACTTCGTTTATAAAGAACTACTTGTTTTATTTTTCAAAACAAGTCTTATATTTCCATTCCATTAAAAATTCAAATTCTATTTAAAAATAGAATTTTTCCTTTTAAAATCTCAAATGTCCTTTTAATTGGCCCAGTGATATTTAAACACACAAAGCAACGAATTATTTATTTTTCTAACACGTCATATATAACAATACATATGCAAACAAATAAACAAACAGATAATATATTTTTGAGGAATCCAGTTGGATTCCTCCAACCTGTTTTCCTGCATCCACAGATGTTAGCACATAAATAATACCCATTCTGCTTCGTGGCAGAATATCGCGGTATAGAAGGTCATCCACTAATCATAGCGTGGGGCGTATAGGGTAATCATCCGCTATGAAACTGCGGGCATCCGCTAATGAGACTGCGGGAATCCAACCAATCAATCAACCCAATATATATATAATAGCCTAAATAACTAATATATATAAAGCAAGCAGAAAAATCCAAACAAGCATCAACAATTATTTTTACGAAGTAAAAATAATTAAAATAAAAGGTGAGTGAGATTTACTCACCAGATTTTATTCGATCCCTTTCTGACTCAATCCAAACCTTGTTGCGAGGTATTTTCCATATTATCCAATATACTTTGTTTTATCAGCACTGTTATGCATTCTGATTTTAATTCCCATCATCTCGGTGATGGGTCATCTCCACCGAACCATCTCGAATTGTCTGGAATGAATTTATTCCCATGATATTTTTATTTGATGATTAAACAAATTATTTATTTAAATTATCCACACCATAAATAAAATATTTATTCTATGTATTTTAAACATTAAACCCCTTTTATACATTTACCGCTTAAATAGATAAACAACAAATTTACTTACTTTTTATCTATTTCCCTTTTTAAATTAACCCTCACAAATTAATTTAAATTAACTAAATCTCTTACCTTAAGAAAATGCCTTCTTCTTCCTTTAAACAGCGGTAACTCCACTGTCGAACTCCTCGGTACAAACGCTACCGCTCCACTATCATACGAGATTCCCATTTCTATTCGATCGACCTTCATTCCTTAACAAAAATTGAGATCCCAAACCGACTGTTCGAGACTTACAGAACCCATCGCACCGCTCCTGACCGACCCCTCTGACGATCACACAAACTCCGATGCAAACCCTAAGTCATCGCATCGTTTAACAGTATCCAATACCCCCTTCACAAGCTCGCCTCGTTGATGTCGATCCTCGCGACATTGATTGACTTCGGAGTTAGTCGATTTCACTGAGGGACTTTGAAATTGGAGTGGGAGTTTCCACTTGAAGCTTGCGGATTCGGTATGATTTCATTTAGGCTTGAACTCGATTTTGATTAGCAAAAGAAGGAGCGGCCCTTTTTATTTTACTTCCAGAAGAGGATTAAAGGAAATAAATGGAAGGGGATGTCGTGATTTTAAAGGAAAGGGTGCGGATATATCCATTGAAGCTTTTGAGTTCGATTTTTGCTGAGGACCCAAAATGAATTGAAGAGGGAGGAGTGTCGCAATTTATAGAAAAGAGGGAGGGAACAATTCGTACTCGCCATTAATTCATGTTTTCTCCTGGATATCAAATGTGAACGACAGGAATTTGTGCTCGAGGAAGAAATATAGGGTGGCTTGATTTCTTTAGGTCTGCGCTATTTTCAGTATATAGGTCGGCTTTTGATAAAAAATCTTAGGGTGGCTGAAACGATGTGTTTGTATTTTGATTTGATTTTATTTAACTAAATAACTTAAATATCTCGTGGTACCGTTACTCGAAAACCAAAACTGCTATCCTAACGTAACGACCGACGTTGTCAGATTATAGTGTTATTCTGAACTTCACGGAATTAGTTCTGGAATTTAATTCGACTGTGTAGAGGAAATAACAATTTAAATTAATGATTTAAAACATAAATCGATTTCAAAATAATTTAATTTAACAAAAATAAATTATTATCATCGCTCTATTTCAATATAAAATTTATATTAATCGACATTGTTTCGATTCAGTTTTAACTTCGAATTGAATCATTTCAAACTTCTCGTATTTCGATAATTATCAAATTAAATCGTATTTCGATTATTTAATCGATAATCCAATATAAAAATTCTTTTATATTACCAACACAATATTTAAAATGATATTAAATATTTAAAATTAATCGTTCAAAAACCTGGGTCGTTACATGTGCAAAGAATATTTTTAGAGTGGAGGCCATGGAATATGAAGAAAATGAAGATGAAGGCTATGTTATGTTTAGGGTTCAGCTAATGGCTGTTAAAAGATATATATATAGGTAGGTTATAAACTCAATTAGGCCCAATTACCCTTATGTACATATATTAATACATTTTTTTGTCCGCTTTTCGTAGTTTAAAAATTCGTGTTAACACCTACGAATTCCATTGTAATTGAAAATTGAAACATAAATATTCCTTGACATTACGGATTTAAAGAAATGGTTTCGTCATTTTCCAAGTCCGTATAAATTAATAATGAATTTGAAAATTGACCGTTTTCACTGAAAAATCAATTATAATTACATATTAATTCTAAAAATTCCAGAAAAATCATTTCTAGTTTTGTTTCGATGATACGAACCCAACAAAATTAATTTCGTTGAATTTGAAGACCGTTTGCAAAACTTCACTTTTCAAGGCGTATTTATTTTATATTTAAAAATATATTTTTATATGAATAATTTCGAAAACTCAAAATATATAAGTTCTTATACTTTTTCAATGCAGAAACATCATTTTGAACTCAATGGAAGTGGTTTCGAGTCCAAATTCATTCTTATGCAAAAAGTAGCCTTTTGGGCCATATATTTTAATATATATAAATTCCATAGCGTTTTTCTGAAATTTTAAATTTGCCATAACTTACAAATTATAAATTGAAATCTTAATTTCTTAAATTCATTGGAAAGATATCGTCAATACGATCCTAATGTTTCTTGTTTCGTCCAATTCTGAATTATAATGAATTTTATATATTTTCCAAAATTTGAAAATCAAATACTGAAATTACCGCGCTATTTCCGGCTCGAAATATAATTAATATAAATTATACGTTCTAACTTCGATTTAAAATAAATTATTTTGCCGTTATTATTTAAAATAAATTATTTTAAATATACTAAATCCTTTAAATTAACTAAAATGAAAATTTTAAATTTGCCCCAAAATTCCGAGTCGTTACAATCTCCCCCACTTAAAATCTTTTCGTCCTTGAAAAGGAACGAAGCTAAAAGTTGTTTACTTAATTAACTCAATATTCATTCTAATCAATTTTCAATTCAGTTCAATATTGAATTCAATCTAGTTAAATGTATCATTTTATTATATATTGGTTTTGTTAATTACCGTTTCAATAATTTTATTAGTTAAACTAATAATCAAACATCACAACCAGCAGTCAATTAGGTGATTAACTTTTCAAACATATATAGCTTTAATATATATAGATAAAAATCATGTTTTTAGTGCAAATCACTGCAAATAACCCTATCTAGTTTTGGTTCTCATACCAGTCAATTGAAAATATATATATCCCACTTTCGAAACTCGAACATAAACACTGATGACGCTAGCAATCATCAGGATCATCTCCGGGCGACTAGAGTGTGATTCTATATCTATTCAGTATATTAAAACTTCGAATATCCGTTAAGTACTCGTCTATTCAAAATCTTTATATACTCGATTGTCCAAATAAAATATAATAATATATCAAATACGTATTTTTAAAATAAAAATTTTCAAAATATTAAATTTGTTTTCTTATTTATTTTAAAGAAAATAATACTCTTCACACTCATTCTAGGATACTTCTAATCCTATCTCTAACGAGTTATTCTTAATGGATATTACTAATCCAATCTCTGATGAATTCTTTCATTCGGTTCTAATGTGTTTTGTTCTCGAGCTCTGTAAACCAAAGCTCTGATACCAAAATGAAACGACCCAAAATTCCCCTTGTGGAAAATCTCGGATTGTTTTGAGAACAACACGCATCAGAACACAAATAAAAGAACATTTCCATTACTGTTGCAACAGTTTACATCAGAGTACAAGAATAAGAGCATAAATAAATGAAATTACAATATCAGAGTTTACAATTTACAATGCAGCGGAAAATATAATATAAATGCGTAGCGGAAGACTAATATGCTCTGGACACAGCTTTAGGCTTCGATCCAGGATCCTGCCAAAGAGATAAATATCTGCAAAACAAGCTACTCGACTGCCCGTGTGGAAAAATATGGGCACCCGAGTTTGCAAAGGTGGAAACAAACAACAGGTCAGTCATGGGACTGGTATGAGAATTCTTAACTAATTTTACTAATAGTAATAAGAAAATCCAAAGACCACGCCGCTAACGCGGAACTGGTTTTATTCCAATGGATTGTCGTGCATAATTTAAAGTGTTAGAACAGATAAATAAGTAAATCGTAAAACAACGCAATGCTTTTTGGAAAAAATAGAATCACCATAAGACTCAAGTCCCATCACACAATGCAACGCAAACTAGAGGATAGAGTTTTACCTTATGGTGATTAAACATGCTAAATACGATAAATACGAATTCAATATTATCATTAGTGTATATATGTTTCAAAACATTTCAAAATAAATGTATCAATCCTAGGAAGCATAGCTACCATATACTATGCCTTCATACTAGTAATACAATCAAGTCCATAGGGTCGTATTTGGAATTTGGTTTCCATCATGAGTCAAGGCTAGGGAGGAGCTCCTTACCGATTCGAGACACTCTAGCTAATGTCTCAGGATCCCCCGCAGTGAACCCTTGGAAAGCTGCAGGGCCGGTCCATACATTCAGCTTTGGGGATTAGTTATTCCTGAACACACGTTTCCCGATCCTATAGGACCTATCATCCGAGGCGCCTCATTCCATCATCCACATAAGTAAAATATCAGCCAGTTTAAGAACCGACACTACTTCTAGCTAGAAAGAAATGTGCTGCTCTCCATGCGTTTCCTTCTCCCGTTTTAGACTCCACCGGGTTGTGAGGCTCGTGAAGTTAAGCTATACACAAAGCTATGCTAATTAAAGTTGTGCTTTGATCATCCACAAGGCTCTGCTTTTCAACAAAAGCCTTGATCATTGCATCTTAGCATGCCGCATCGTCAATCTATACCAAGTATTTAATCGTCTACTAAAATATGTAAAATGGGTGTTAAGCAAAAAGAATAAATTCTCCGCCACCAACATTTACACATTCATCAGGGATCAATAACTATAATATATAACGAAGTACGATGTCAGACACATAATCCATTTAAAATTCCGTTCTGGGTCTGAACGAAACCGTATCCGGTAGATCTCCACATACATCTGGATGATCAATAATTCCATCGTCTTGGCTGTACATCCAATCAAGATATAAATAATCATCCATTCGATGTGGAAATTTTCCGGTCTTCAATAACCGTCTTCATCGTCCACCTTCAATCGTCGTATGAATTATTCAGAATGGGTTAAACCCGGTCTTTCTGAATAATTTGCGCAATTTAAAATTATGTGATCTAAACACAACCAACGCCTCATTCCAATCCAATTTAAGATATTTAAAAAAACTATATTTAGATTTAGTCCTCTAAAATCCTCATTTATTAATTATTTAACTTTCAAGAAACAATCTTGTCTTTAACTGGGTTAAAGAACAAATGTTGCTCAAACATCGTTCACGATAAACCCAAAATCATATTTCAATTAATTCCAATTTAATATATTAAATTGAAAACTACTCTTTAGAATATTTCATTAAATATTAATTAAAAGATTAATAAATTACAAATCATCACTTCATCGTTAATTGGGGTTTTAAGAACTAATGTCATTTAAAACATTTTCATGGTCAACCCAAATCAACTTCCAATTAATGTTAATATTGGAAAATTCATATATATTTTCTTTCTTTTCTTTCCCTTAATTAAAAATGTCATTCCTTTATTAAATTCCAATCTAATTTATTCACTTGAAATACTTGGTTTTAATAAAACCATTTTTCACTCTTTTATTTATTTATAGAAATAAATAAACTACTTAACTTGATAAAAATATCTTTTCTCTCAATAAATTTGGAATTTCACATCCAAAACTCTTTTAAAACATTTATTAAGATTTCACATAAATTTTCCCTATTTTAATTATTTAAATGTTTCAACAAATTTTTTCCTCATTAAATAAAAAGATGAATTTTCATTTTAAATCACTTTCATGTTCCCTCGTTACATTAAAAATATAAAATTGTAATGTAAATCAAATTCACATTTTTATATGGCATTAAAAATTTGCAATTTTAATGTAAAACAAATTCCATGTTTTATATGACATTAAAAAGTTGCATTTTTAATTTAAAACAAATTTCATGATTTTATATTAAAATAAAGAATAACTTTTATTTTAAAACATTTACATATTCTTACGTTACAATAAAAGAATAACTTTTTAGTGCTAAACATTTAATGTAAACTCATATTCCTAAATAAAAGGATTAACTTTTTATATTGAAATATGTTTCATGTTCTTACTTTTAATAAAAGATTAACTTTTATTTTCTTGGCATATTTCATAAATTTCACTTTAATAAAAGATTAACCTTTAATTTACACATATTTCATATTCTTATCTTATATTTACATTTAAAATGTAAATTAAAAATACTATGTTAAGTTTCATTCTCTTATTTACATTCTAAAATGTAAATTAAATTGCAATGTCAAAATCTCTTCTTTTATTTACATTAAAAATGTAAATTAAATTGCAATGTCAAAATCTCTTCTTTTATTTACATTAAAAATGTAAATTAAATTGCAAATCTTATTTTGACAATTTCTTTTCCAAATTGGAATGAGACACAAACGATTTACCATATAATTATAATTATACGGTTTTCATACATCCCATGTTATTCTAGACTAATGATAAATCATTAAAAACATCCAATCATCCAAAGTGTATATTTCTACTGCATAGCGTCAAATAAATAACGCTTATAACTAATCACAAGGGCGATGTGTAATTATCAACCCAAGACCCATGTGGGGTTTCAACCAACTAACATTCAAATAATATATAAAATTATTTGTGCATTTGGGCGATGTGTGAAAATTATCAATCCAATCAACAATTACAAGTCAGGTAACTTGTACATGGCAGTGTAACATTAATTTTTAACAATTCTATAAGAATCAATATTAATGATGTACGTTGCATACTGCTAAAATTTACATAACATAACAAATCATATCATGACATAACGTACAACACAACATACATGCATCAGATAATTTCAAACAATTATTTCACCACAGGCATTTAAATCACATTCATTTATAATAATAAATAAATACGGTAAAAGTTTTTGAGTGAGAAAAGAGTTCTCACCTTGGTTTGTACTTTGTCGGTGTTTAAATGTTCGGGCCCAATTTTAGCCCAAAATTGAACTTGCTTCAAATTTGGCAAAATTAGTGTCAATGTGAAGATGTCGACTCACTGATCGCAACAAACCCTGTTTTGCGCAATTTCGAGTTCGTTACAACAAGTTATGAATTTCTGAAGTTTGAACGAATTAAATAATTAATTAAAATTACCGAAAATACCCAAAAATTCAACTTCCTCCAAATTGGACAAATTTAGTGTCCACGTGAAGCTCTCGTCGCCACGATCGCAGCGGATCTAAAATCATCAGATTCTGAGTTCGTATGAGAGAGATATACAATTTCAAAGTTTGAATTACAAAACTACCACAAATCTCGGTCAAACCTGAGCTCGCTACCTTTGACCGCACTTTTCTCCCTCTTCCGACCTCCGATTGACCTAAAACCACCGCCATCCTCTTCGTCTTCGAGAGGCGCACCCACGCTCCAAGCCGCCGCGGCTGTTGATGCTCTAATCGCCGGAATTTCACCAGAAAGAGAAATTCGCCTCGCGGACCCCACAGGCCACACCTCTTATCCAAATGACCTGAAAATTTCTGAGCACCTTCTCCTTGTGTAGACGAAGAACTTTCGTGTTCGGCCCTTTGCCTGATTCTTCACGGATTGGCCGGAAATTGATCATCTATGTTCTGAGCTCGCTGGAATTTTCTGTTTTTGCTCCAATTCAGTTTTTCTTGATTTCCGTGCCCTTCCATCGACTTTCAGACAAAACTTTCTGCAGCAAAATTGTAGATCTTTGTCTCCTCTACAATTTCTTCCATTGCGCCATCCTCTAATTTTTCACGGTTTGGCCAAAAAACACCAAAATCCGAAACTGAATTTTTGCAATCAAACTCAGATCCCGGCGATTCCGTGCGACGATAGGTCTTGAATTTTTCGTGGTAGATAGAGGATAAGAAGATGAACAAAACCCAGAAAGGGTTTGGTCTAATTTTGTTATGATTTGGAGTTATAAATTGTTTAGTTTTAGGGTCTTTTGTGCAAAGAATATTTTTAGAGTGGAGGCCATGGAATATGAAGAAAATGAAGATGGAGGCTATGTTATGCTTAGGGTCAGCTAATGGATGTTAAAAGATAATATATAGGTAGGTTATAAATTCAATTAGGCCCAACTACCCTTATGTACATATATTAATACATTTTTTTGTCCGCTTTTCGTAGTTTAAAAATTCGTGTTAACACCTACGAATTCCATTGTAATTAAAAATTGAAACATAAATATTCCTTGACATTATGGATTTAAAGAAACTGGTTTCGTCATTTTTCGAGTCCGTCTGAATTAATAATGAATTTTTAAAGTTTGAAAATTGACCGTTTTCATTGAAAAACCAATTATAATTACGTATTAATTCTAAAAATTCCAGAAAAATCATTTCTAGCTTTGTTTCGACGATACGAACCCAACAAAATTAATTTCTTTGAATCTGAAGACCGTTTGCAAAACTTCACTTTTCAAGGCGTATATATTTTATATTTAAAAATATATTTTTATATGAATAATTTCCGAAACTCAAAATATATAAGTTCTTATACCTTGTCAATGCAGAAACGTCATTTTGAACTCAATGGAAGTGGTTTCGAGTCCAAATTCATTCGTATGCAAAAAGTAGCCTTTTGGGCCATATATTTTAATATATATAAATTCCATAGCGTTTTTCAGAAATTTTAAAATTGCCATAACTTACAAATTATAAACTGAAATCTTAATTTCTTAAATTCATTGGAAAGATATCGTCAATACGATCGTAATATTTCTTGTTTCGTCCAATTCTGAATTATAATGAATTTTATATATTTTCCCAAAGTTGAAAATCGAATACTGAAATTACCACGCCATTTCAGGCTCGAAATATAATTAATATAAATTATACGTTCTAACTTCGATTTAAAATAAATTATTTTGCCGTTATTATTTAAAATCAATTATTTTAAATATACTAAATCCTTTAAATTAACTAAAATAAAAATTTTAAATTTGCCCTAAAATTCCGGATCGTTACATCGGTAGCGGTAATAGGACCCCGTTCCGGCTTCTGGCATATGTGTTCATCTTTAGTTATAAAGGTGGGATTACCTTCCGGTGATGTTGAAGATGGCTCTAGATGTTGGTCTTGGTGTCAAGTAGGTATCAGTAGGTTCTTTCCTTCTTCTGCTTACGTCTTGGATTATATGCTTTCGGCACCAGGTGTATGCTTCTAGAATTTTTATTCTGCATCCCATTCAGTGTCGGCATTACCCTCTCGGTATCTTCCTTTTCATATTGACCTTGATCTTTCCCCTGTCATGACCTTTCAGAATCTTCAGTACTACTTTCTATCTCCAGCTGTCGGTATTGGATCAGTATTATTGTATTCAGATTCTTCTTGACCGTTGGTGTCTACTTTCGGCTTTTCCCTTTTTATTCTATGGCTTTGTTGTTAGCTCTCGGACTTTATTTCCGATGAATCCTCGGATTTGGTCTTTTCCCTACGAACCTGGTTTCGCTGTCCGAATCCCCCTTTATCCTTTCGGCTTAAAGCTTCCGCTTCTTCATACTTGATTAGTACGAAATTTTGTGTTAACAGTTTGCCTCCCGTATTATGAAGAAGCTTTTGTTCTTTAGGACAAACTCTTGTGATTCCTGTACAACTCTCCTGTCACTCAAAATTTGTCATGAATATCTTTTAGCATTAGCTCCACATTTCCCGGAACATTAATGCGAGGGGAAACATGACTTCGACACAACTTGCGAATCGCGAGCCCTGATGTACGAGAGACAATATGCGATTATGCAGAATTTTGATTTAAAGTTCAGCATTCTCCTAAAAGTGTTGAATGAAGAACTCAATATTGTTATCGAAACATTACGCTCTCAAGAATTCACCATTAGAAATGTGAAATCTTAAATTTCGCATATGGATGTTTGCAATAGGAGATTCGTGACTGTCAAGCACAATGCATTAGCAAGAGTAACATGACCTTCCTGTACGGAGTGTAGAGAATGCGCTTAATAAATTTTAACAATGGTAGTGAATACTAGGGGTAAATGTGCTTTGGGTTTAGAAAACTCCCTGTACGAATTGTTGAGAGATCACGATCCTTGTTGGAAGGCTTCGGGTTGGAGGTCCAAAGTACCTGCCTGTGTTCTACTTTGAGGAATTTTATCTAGAAACGATATCAATATATTCAAAATCTGTATGTAAATATGGTAGAAAGAAATTAGCTCCCTTTATGGAAATAAGTAAATACTTAGGAACGAAAGTTTAAGGCTTAAACATGAGTTTATGCGATAGGAATTCAAAAACCTGAATGTTATAGGCAAATGAAAACCCAAAAATAGAAAATCAGATATCAGAAATTCCTATTTGCACTTAGTTAGAACCCCAAGACTGATGCTTGGGTAATAAGAAAACCAGAAATCCTGAGACTTAGGTTCGGATAAATGGAAATCAGAAATTGTTACAGAAACCTCGAGACTTATACTCAGGTAAGTAGAAACCAGAAATCGTCTGGAAACCCCAAGACTCATATTTGGATAAGTCTAAACCGAAAATCATAGAGGAAGCCGCAAGACTCACGTTGGGGTAAATTTAAATCAAAAATCATATAGAAAGCCTTAAGACTAATGCTTAGGCGATTTCAAATCAGAAATTCTACAGAAAGCCCCAAGACTCACACTTGGGTGAATTTAATCGGAAAGCCCCAAGACTCATGCTTGGGTGGATTTGGATCAGAAATCGTGCAGACATCCTTAAGACTCATACATGGGTAAACTAAAATCAGAAATCGTAGCAACCCCGAGGCTCATGCTCGGGTAAATTGAAATCAGAAATCATGCGGAAACCGTGCACCTATTGGTAGTTACTGAAAATATTGTAAGTGGAATGCCTTAATAATAGCATAAAGCAAGCATTGAAAGTTCACTCGAAGGCCATCTAATGAAAGCAACACAAATCATCCAGTGATTATATATGTGCATAGTGTCAACCTATCCAAACATTATTGAAAGTGATCAAGCAACCGTAGATTATGTGTGTGTTTCTCGGTGGTTCGCTCAGAGAACACTTTGAAGAAAGAGTCTTAAATATTATGAGAAATCATCTTAGGGTGGGTATATACAGAGGACTGCTTTCATAATAAGTTAATCCTGTCCTGAGTTAGTTAGTTGCTCGGCGAATGTTCCTCTTAGCTTTCTAGCCATTGGGTATCTAACGTCTAGTCTTATTCCTAACCCATAGGATATGGAAATGAATGAATGGTCTCTAAGAGAGTGACACTTGTCCCTTTATGGGTAATGAATGCATTATAATAACTAGCCCCACTTAGGGGGCGACTCCACTAGCTAGAGATGAAGCATATAGCCCGGCTCTCCTTTGTAAGAAATGAAGGTATTCTAGCCCTACCCCAAAGGCGACTCCATTGCAGAAGACGAAGGTATTGTAGCCCTACCTCAAAGGCGACTCCAGTATTGGAGATGTAATCTTTGTGGCTTCTCTTCTTGGAAGCTTTATTTGTTGCTCCTCTTCTGGAGGCTTTGTTTGACGCTCCTCTTCAGGGAGGCTGTGTTTGTTGTTGCTTCTCTCTCTAGAAGCTTTGTTTGTCGCTCCTCTTCTAGGAGGTTGTGTTTGTTGTTGCTTCTCTCTCTGGAAGCTTTGTTTTGACGTGGCTTTTCTCTCCGTAAGATCTGTTGATGTAGCTTTTTCTTCCGGAAGCTTTGTTGATGTCCCATACCATTTACGAAAGTATTTATGTGCGTCAGTAAATGAGTCAGGTGACAGTGCTTTGTGTAAAGTAAAAGGATAGGGCGATCAAAAAGAATCATATCCATTCTGAAACGACATTGAGCATTTGATTGTTTTCTTTGGACAACTTTTTTTGGAGCTTGTTTATCTGAGCAACTTCTATCGAAGCTTGTTATTGATTAATAGCTTTGTTGTGCATTTATTGATGCATTGGACTCTTTATGTGCTCCCTTTTGAGCTTTCGTTCCCTTATGGGGGACATGACATAACAGAAGGTGCTCCCCTCGAGCACTTGTTGTATGCACAAGCCGGAACAGAGTTTGGTTTTTACCTGTAATAGCACTCGAACTTATATGAGTACTTGTTTGACTATAAGTAAAATGATAAAGCTAAACGAATAATAAAAGTAATCTTTTGAGATAAGAGGCTTATTGTTGAGTTCCCATTCCCATGTTGCGTTATCTCTGACCAGCTTTCCTACTGATTTTACTTTCTCAAATGAGCTTTCTTTTCTTTTAGGCTTGATGTATCTTTATCAATCTCCAACAATGTCTGGTTTGTGTCCTTCTATCTTGTGATAAGAGCAATAGTCTTTCCTTTTGTTCAATTTGGTAGAACCTTCTGCAAGGGGATTGGAAACAAGCCCTTCTTCCTTCTGTTCTTGCTTCAAGCTTTTTCTTGTGTTAAGTATTTCTTCTATAAGAATGAATTTATTAGCTCTGGAATACAAATCATCCAAACTTCCACACTCATTTAAGATAAGCTCTTTCCAAAAGGGCGATGGTACAAGAAACCCTGATCATACAGCTCTCAACTTCTCTCTATCTCTCGCCCCTTTCACCTTGAGTGACTTAATGTGAAACCTCTTTAGATAGCAGTTAAGTAACTCCACTAATCTGTGTTTGATTTTAGCTAAATCGTAAATGCTATTTGCCGAATCCTTTTGCATATAGAATTGCGTGCTAAATGCGGTGGACAATTGCTTCCAAGATATAAAGAGAGGGCCATGATAGTGTTTGCTCCATTTAACAGCTCTTCCATGAAGAGTTGTCACGAAGACCTTGCATCGAAGGGCTTCAGAAGTGTTATATGTATCCATGTAATTCTCAAAAAGGGATATATAGTCCTCAGGGTCTGTAGTCCCATCATACGCGAGTTTGTGCTCTTTTACACCATATGGAACTTCACCATCATTATCTCTTTGGAGAAGGGGATTCCTTGCAACTTTCAATCTTTTATCCATGTTAGGCTTTCGTTTACTTCTAAACTAACCACCTCCTTTGATGCCTGGTTACTTCTCCATGAGATTGGGATGTTATGTGGATTTGATGAAGACTCGATTTGATTATAAAGCTCCTGAGGTGATATGATCCTTGATTCTGCTTCATAAGGTTCTGCTTCAGAGGATCTTCGGACCAAGTCTGCTTCAATAAATATTCTTGTGGTATTAGTTTGTGTAGACAAGTGTAATATTACCAACTCATCTTTTGTTAAAGTTGAAGATCCTCCAGTTTCTAGTTTGGCTATTTTGATGTTGTTTTCTTGAATGAATGACATGTTGGTTCCTTCTTTTTCCACTTTTCCCCAATGGAATCACCCTTTAATTGATTTTCAGAATACCTTGGTATTCAGAAGCTCCTTGTTGAGATTCCTTGTATAATTTTGCTCCTCCAAAGATTAGTCCAAACCGGGATGGGACAGCACAGTTAGAAAAGTGGCAATACTATCCAAAAGGTTGAAGGTAGGAATGGAGACGGAGGTTCGAGCCCTCCTTCTAGCGCCAAAATATTGACGCCAAAATATTGACGATATTTTTCGTCAACATCGGAGATAGGTCTAATGGGATGGACCTAAGGGGAAAATGGGATTATTCAGTTCCTACAAGCTTGAGTTAGTTACCTTTTCCTAGATATCAAGGTCTTAAGTTTGGAGATTAGTTACTCTTCCCTCAGGGGGTGAGTATCATGATTTTGCCACTCGAGAGCCAATAGTTACCTTGGAATAAGGGTTTCCTAAGCACGACACATATGAGGAAGCTGGACAGCTTTCGGAAGGTTCATCTAGGCTTGGTGCAAGGTAGGAAGCTTGAGGAAGATAATTTTGGTAATCGACGGTTTAAGACTTAGGGAGAGGTAGGTAAGGTAAGGCTTATATCTTGAGTAAAGCATCAGGTCTCCAAGAACCCATTAGCTTAAGTGTCAGGTTGCTAAGAATCTAATGACTTGAGCAGGAATATCCTGATGATCCAACCGTATAGAAAAATACACACAAAAATATACTGAAAGGTAGCATAGCATGCAGAAAAAGTAAGAACACACAATTTATTGTAGTTCGGTGCGGATTGAACCTAAGTCCACTTTAAGAGATTTGATGATCTTATTCGTGGAGGAGCTTACATAAGAAATCCCCAAACTGATTTACATATTTGGGTTAGTTCTCTTCGAAAATGAGAGGAAAATTGTAGAGATCAGGAAAAAAGGTCCCCTCCAATGTGACTCTTCGAGTCTTATTTATAGAGGTTTTGGGACCCCTTTTGCTGCTTCTTTTTCCCACCACTTTTTTTTGTGCCATCTTTTTGTTCCCGCCTTTGGCTTTCATTGTTTTGTCTTTTTCTTCCTTTCTCCTGCTCCCCATGACCTTCAGCTGTCGTTTTTTTGTCTTTTTCTGGTTTTACCCCTTTCGTCATCAGCCTTTCGTCAATAACCTTTCGTTAGCTTCCTCTGGCTGTCTCTAACATACTCTAGCTGTATCAAGCTTTCTATAGCCGTCTCCAGCTTCCTCTACCTTTCTATGGCTTCCGAGACCATGTTGTCGGTTTTTGAACCCCTTCTGTTGTTGGCTCAGCAGAAGACCTTCTTGAATGCGGAAACAGGGTTTCGGCTGTTCTTATGAACTCCAATTCCGGCAGAAAGGATTCGACCACCTTTCTTCCCAACAAATGTCTTCATTGATGCTTCTTTGCCTTTGCAATTTCAATCTTGGACACTCGGGAGTGGATCTGGTACCATGCCTTTCAGTAGTTTAGTCTCGAAAGTTATTCTTGGCTTTGATGGCTTTCGGTTTCGGGACCTCTGGTCTCAATTCGTCTTTATACCTCTCTGCTTAAGTAGTGGACTATGATATTTTCGGTAGCAGTAAAGGGAGCCGGTTCCGCCTTCTGGCATATGTGTTCGTCTTTAGTTATAAAGGTGGGCTTCTAGAATACCTTCCGGTGATGTTGAAGATGGCTCTAGATGTTGGTGTTGGTGTCAAGTAGGTATCAGTAGGTTCTTTCCTTCTTCTGCTTACGTCTTGGATTATATTCTTTCGGCACCACGTGTATGCTTCCAAAGTTGTTATTCTTCATCCCATTAAGTGTCGACATTACCCTCTCGGTATATTCCTTTTCATATTGACCTTGATCTTTCCCCTGTCATGACCTATCGAAATCTTCAATACTACTTTCTATCTCTAGCTGTCGGTATTGGATCGGTATTATTGTATTCTGATTCTTCTTGACCGCCAGTGTCTGCTTTCGGCTTTTCCCTTTTTGCCCTATGGCTTTGTTGTTGGATCTCGGACTTTGCTTCCGATGAACCCTCGGATTTGTTCTTTTCCCCATGAACCTGGTTTCGCTGTCTGAAACCCCCGTTATCCTTTCGGCTTTAAAGCTTCCACTTCTTAATATTTTATTGGCACGAAATTTTGTGTGAACATCAGTCCTTCTCCTATTTACGTAGAACTTTTTCCTGTCTTGAGTTGTCTTCATGCATCAGCGGATAAGGTCATTCTTTTCTGAAGTTTCTCTAACTGCACCCGGTCTAAGTAGAAATCTTTCTGTAGACTTCCACCACCAAGTTGGAGATCTACGGGGTCGTCCATATAATGCTTCGAAGGGTGCCATGCTAATAAGCTTGATAACTGTTGTTGTAGGCTAACTCTACTGAAGAAAGATGCTCTTCCCATGTCTCTCCGAAGTCTAGGATACACAACCTTAAAAGATCTTCAAGAACTTTATTCACCCTTTCCTTCTGTCCATCTATCTGAGGGTGATAAGCGGTGCTGAAATGCAAATGTGTACTTAATGCTTCTTGCAGGCTCCTCCAAAATTCACTAGTGAAATGGGGTCACGATCAATTACGATACTGGAACAAAATCCATGAAGACGGACTATCTCACAAACGCACACTACTGCCAACCATGTTATCTTACTCTTAACTAGAATGAAATGAGCACTCTTAGTAAGTCTATCTACTATAACATAAATACCGGTGTTGCCTTTCCTCGATCTATGTAACACCCCGTAATTTTAACAACACTAAAGATGATAAATTAAAGAATACTTAATGAAATATTCAGAATTAAGTGAAACAAACTGCGTCATTGCGTTTTTCTCGGAATTCCAGTCAAAATAGACACCTGGTTTGCGTAAAACGGACACCGTATGAAGAAGTTATTAAGGTTTAAAGTTTGTGTTTGCATAAGAAGAATATATATATATATGTATATATATAATTAATTCAGAATTCAAAACAGTATAAAATTCACGTAGAAAAGGGGAGCGGGAAAATTCCCGCCTAAGGGTGTCGACCACATCAAGGGGGTGTCGACCCGTGGGTCGACACACCAAGGGTGGTCGACCCCCTTACGGAAGATCTGGACGGAATTCTTCTGGCTGAATGTAGACTCATTTTTTAACTTGGTTCGTTGGCTTTAGGTTATAAATAAGACCCATTTCTCTTGTTTCTGTGCACCTAAAACAATGGAGAATTAGATGTTGCCTCTGCCCAGATTAAATCAAGTAATTTCTTCTTCAACAATCAACTAGAGTTATTCAAGTTTGGAGATCAATGATTCAACATCTGCAATTCCTCTTCTATTTCTTAGATTAAATCACAGTGAGTCTATGCTAATTTTAGATCTAAGTACTTAAAAATTAATCTTGATATGACTATAACTTGGATCTAAGACTGTGACTATCTGAATCATTTCAGATCTATTATAACCTGTGTATTTAAGTTATTCTGACATGACTATGATCTAGATCTAGATCCAAACTTATAGGCATGTCGAGATTATATTTTAATTATTTCTATCTAAAAATAACATAGACTCACTATGATTGGATCTAAAAAATCAGAGAAAAGCGTGTTGATGTTGAATCAACGATCTTTGAATACGTATGACAACCTTGATGAAAACAATGTCTCCTACATCAAACTCAATGCCAGTCCTTCTTCTATTTGTGTAGGACTTTTGCCTGTCTAGAGTTGTCTTGCATCGGTGGATAAGGTCATTCTTTTCTGAAGTTTCTCTAACCATATCTGATCCAAGTAGAAGTCTTTCTGTAGACTTCCACCAAAAAGTTGGAGATCTACGGGGTCGTCCGTATAATGCTTCGAATGGTGCCTTGCTAATACTAGCTTGATAACTAATTGTTGTTGGCAAACTCTACTAAAGGAAGATGTTGTTCCCAAGTCCCTCCGAAGTCTAGGATACACAACCTTAAAAGATCCTCAAGAACTCTATTCATCCTTTTTATCTGTCCATCTCTCTGAGGATGACAAGTGGTGCCGAAACACAACTGTGTACTTAATGCTTCTTGCAAGCTACTCCAAAATTCACTGGTGAAAATGGGGTCACGATCAACTGTGATACTGGAAGATATTCCATGAAGATGGACTATCTCACGAACGTACACTACTACCAACCATGTTGTCGTCCTCTTACTCTTAACCGAAATGAAATGAGTGCTCTTAGTAAGTCTGTCTACTATAACCCAAATACTAGTGTTGCCTTTTCTCGATCTATGTAAAACCCCTTAGTTTTAACAAAAATAAAGATGATAAATTAAATAATACTTAATTAAATATTCAGAATTAAGTAAAATTGAATGTGCCATTGCATTCGTCTCGAAATTCTGGTCAAAATAGACACCTGCTTTGCATAAAACGGACACCGTATGAAGAAGTTATTAAGATTTAAAGTTTGTATACACATAAGAATATATATATATACATATATAATTAATCCAGATTTCAAAACAGTTTGAAATTCACATAGAAAAGGGGAGTGGGAAAATTCCTGCTCAGGAGAGTCGACCCCATCAAGGGGTGTCGACCCCTGGGTCGATACACCAAGGGGGGTTCGACCCCCTCACGGTAGATCTGGGAACAATTCTTCTGGATGAATGTAGACTCCTTTCTTAACTTGGTTCGTTGGCTTTAGGTTATAAATAAGACCCCATTTCTCTTGTTTCTCCACACCTAAAACAATGGAGAACTAGATGATGCCCCTGCCCAGATTAAATCAAGTCTTTTCTTCTTCAACAACCAACTAGCGTTGTTCAAGTTTAGAGATCTGTAATTCAACATCTGCAATTCCGCTTTTATTTCTTAGATCAAATCGCAGTGAGTCTATGTTAATTTTAGAACCAAATACTTGAAAGTTAATCTTGACATGACTATAACTTAGATCTAAGCATGTGAGTATCTGAATCATATCAGATCTTCTATAACCTGTGTATATAAGTTATTATGACATGACTATAATCTAGATCTAGATCCAAACTTATAGGCATGTCAAGATTACATTTTAATTATTTCTATCTAAAAATAACATAGACTCACTGTGATTGGATCTAAAAAAACTAAGAAAAGCGTGTTGATGTTGAATCAGTAATCTTTGAATACGTATGAAAACCTTAATGAAAACATTGTGTCTTACATCAAACTCAATGTCAGTCCTTCCCCTATTTACGTAGGACTTTTTCCTGTCCTGAGCTGTCTTCATGCATCGGTGAATAAGGTCATCCTTTATGAAGTTTCTCTAACCACATCCGGTCCAAGTAAAAGTCTTTCTGTAGACTTCCACCAACAAGTTAGAGATCTACAGGGTCGTCTGTACAATGCTTCGAAAGGAGCCTTGCAAATACTAGCTTGATAACTGTTGTTGTAGGCGAACTCTACTAAAGGAAGATGCTCTTCCCAAGTCCCTCCTAAGTCTAGGATACACAACCTTAAAGATCCTTAAGAACTCTATTCACCCTTTCCGTCTATCCATCTTTCTGAGGGTGATAAGCGGTGCTGAAACACAACTGTGTACCTAATGCTTCTTGCAAGCTCCTCCAAAATTCACTAGTGAAAATGGGGTCACGATCAATTACGATACTGGATGGTACTCCATGAAGATGGACTATCTCATGAACGTACACTGCTGCCAACCGTGCTGCCGTCCTCTTACTCTTAACCGGAATGAAATGAACGCTCTTAGAAGTCTGTCTACTATAACCCAAATACTGGTGTTGCCTTTCCTCTATCTATGTAACACCCCATAATTTTAACAACACTAAAGATGATAAATTAAAGAATACTTAATTAAATATTTAAAATTAAGTGAAATGGACCACGCCATTGCGTTTGTCCCAGAATTCTGGTCAAAATAGTTACCTGGTTTGCGTAAAACGGACATCGTATGAAGAAGTTATTAAGGTTTAAAGTTTGTATACGCATAAGAATATATATATATATATATAATTAATCCAGAATTCAAAACTGTTAAAAATTCACGTAGAAAAGAGGAGCGGGAAAATTCCCACCCAGGGGTGTCGACCCCATCAAGGGGGTGTCAACCCCTTGGTCGACACACCAAGGAGGGATCGACCCCCTCAAGGAAGATCTAGGCAGAATTCTTCTGACTAAATGTAGACTCCTTTCTTAACTTGGTTTGTTGGCTTTAGGTTATAAATAAGACCCTGTTTCTCTTGTTTCTCCACACCTCAAAACAATGGATAACTAGATGCTGCCTTTGCCCAGATTAAATCAAGTCTTTTATTCTTCAATAATCAATTAGAGTTATTCAAGTTTAGAGATCTGTGATTCAACATCTGCAATTCCTCTTCTATTACTTAGATCAAATCATAGTGAGTCTATGTTAATTTTAGATCTAAATATTTAAAAGTTAATCTTGACATGAATATAACTTGGATCTAAGCCTGTGACTATCTAAATCATATCAGATTTTCTATAACCCGTGTATTTAAGTTATTTTGACATGACTATGATCTAGATCTAAGCCTATACCTATTTATCTTGTCAGATCTACCATTGTTAGTTGATCTAATTCATTACTTAGATCTCATCATGCCAGTTTATGATGTCCCTATTATGTTAGAATCTGTTCTACTATCACATGCTCATCAGATCTATTTCTATAAGCCTATCTTGTCATTATGCCGAACTTTATCACTCTATGTTTGTTAGTTTCTATGCCTATTTTTGCCATTATATGATAACTTGTTATTATAATCATTTTTGTCCTCTTCCCTTCTTCTTTTCCCTTTTATTTTGATATAGCTAGGCTACCTTTGAGCCTAGACATGCCGCTGAAATATGCGAACACGTAAAACTGGGAATAAGGGGAAAACGTTAAAATTGGAGCATAACTTATATTGGGAAATTTGGGCATAAATTGAATGTAATATATGAATGTGGACTTGGGGCATAAACTGCAATTGTGATTAACAACCTTAATGTGGGGCATATGGTTCATTATGAACATGACTTGGGAAAGGGGCATAAAAACCTATAATGACATAGGAATAATTGGTTAATAGTTGAAATGCTTAGAATTACAGCAATTAGAAATTGTAACCACGCTTAGACATGATGTAAGATTACACTTGTGGTGGAAGTTTGCCCGGAACTGGCAGGCATATCCAGCAACCACAAGTGGTGATCTAATGTGAGGGGTCTAAATGCATAAACACGTGACGTACTAAGACACGAGGTTAGGCCCGACTTGTGGAAGAAGTCTGCTCGGAACCGGCCGACATATCCAGCATCCACAAGTTATAGGCTTAATGTGGGAGGTCTAGTTCATTATAAAAATAAATGAATATATGGTAATAAACTTGAATCTTAACCTAATTGAATCCATAGGGATTGTATATGTTAACTTGAGTAAGGATTAAGTAAAATTGTGTGAAACAGTGGGAGGGTTTAGTATATCTTGGGTTGGCGGGTAATATTTATATATAGGCCCACAAACTTAAACTGTGGGGTTATGTAATCTTTTACTCTAGTATGGCATAACCTGTGGAAAACCTAGCGGGGATGCAAGAATAAAGGGAAGCTTGTATCATCTTGTGTGTGGGACCCATTTCAATTAGTATCCCATATATAGGTATCAAACGAGTACTCCGAACTAGGTCGGATTTGGGGCACGCTTACTAGGATGATTGTAAGAGATCCAAACGAAGGGGTGGTGTGGGCAGCGCATTCCGACGGGGTCATGTGCATGCATGGGTCTGACAGAGGAGATTTAGAAGCTGTGACATCAGTAGATATGGTTGTGCACATCCAGAAAACGAAGGGTTGCCACTTTAGAAAGTGATACTTCCTACATGGTATCTACGGAGTAGGGAGCCGATCGATTGGGGTAGTAATTAGGGTATATCTAGACTCTGGTATGTTTATGAGCCCGTTATTATTCTTAGGGGTAACTCTGGTATGTTGGGCTACCTATTGATTGTATGGGGTCAAAACCTCTCACTAGAAGTACGCCTAACTCTACCATCTTATAGTTGTTGGGATCATCTCATTTTGGTTAGGGTGCGTTTTTTACAGGTCCCTATTAAGTTTCAAAATATAAAAAAAAAACCGGTGATAAACATAATATAGAATACATCCCTATTTTTGAACTTCCGCTAAAAAAATTCCAGATCTACCCTTATACACCTAAAAAACTATCCAACAACTGTTTGTCCTCATTTACTCAGTCAATCGCTCCTATTATCTCGCCCATAAACCTAAATCAACAATTCTGGAAAACAGTCGTTCAATCCAACAGCAATTTTTTTATTACTTTTTTTTTATTTTTACGAAAAACTAGACAACTATATAAAAAAATATTACATAAAATGATTTTTTTTTATTACTTTTTTTTATTTTTTACAAAAAACTAGACAATTATATACATATATTACGTAAAATTGCATACATTTATGCAACTAAGTGTAATAATTGCATGCATATATTAATATTATGCAGAAAATAAATTATTAGTTTTGCGTAGCTAAGTGAAATAATTGCATACATATACAGAACTGTACTGCGTAATTGCTGGAACAAAAAAAATGACAAAAAAGTAAAAACATATAATTATAACAAGATGCTTATATATATATATATGCAAATAACAGAAACATGTGCATACTTACATGAAAATTTTCATAACATTTACATGTACTACATCAAAAAATAAGTACAGACCACATTTACATGTACTACATCAAAAATTTCAAAACAATTACAAAGCAGAGATGACGGTCTTTTGAAGAACAAATAATTTTGTTAAGACCCAGCTTATTGCGCAAACCACATCTAGTAGTCTCTGTAGAAACACATGCAGATTTCAATCATTTGGAAAAGGATGGACGACCAATCTTCAACAACACGATAACACCAATATCTGCCGGAACACTGTTATATAAAAAAAGAAAATCAACATTAGTAGGCTTAATGTGCAGTAACCTAAATTAAAAAAAAATTGCTTCAGAATAATATAAATACATGCGTACAATTCATCAAAATAACAATAATTTCTGAATATTTATATGCAAGTATTCCAGATATATGCATAGAAATATGAATATATTTGTAAAATAATATGTTTTTCGGTTTGTTTGATAAAAAATTGCATACATATATGCATATATTAAAAATAGCTGCATATTTGTCCGCAATTTTTTATCAGAAGTTCAGCAAAAATCAGATATTTTCCTACATCTTACACAATAATTTCTAAATATTTATATGCAAGTATTCCAGATATATGCATAGAAATATGAATATATTTGTAAAATAATATGTTCTTCTGTTTGTTTGATAAAAAACTGCATACATATATGCAAATATTAAGAATAGCTGCATATATGTCCGCAACTTTTCATCAGAAGTTCAGCAAAATTCAAAGATATTTTCCTACATCTTACACAATAATTTCTAAATATTTATATGCAAGTATTCCAGATATATGCATAGAAATATGAATATATTTGTAAAATAATATGTTCTTCTGTTTGTTTGATAAAAAACTGCATACATATATGCAAATATTAAGAATAGCTGCAAATATGTCCGCAACTTTTCATCAGAAGTTCAGCAAAATTCAAAGATATTTTCCTACATCTTACAGATCGCGATTTTGAATGTTTTTCTGTTTGCATTTTCATCAAAAATTGCATACATATATGCATATATTTAAGAATAGCTGCATAATTGTCCGCAACTTTTTAACAGAAATTCAGCAAGAATCAACCATGTTGCAAAAGAAAACTTTAAAACTGTATACACTCTCAATTAAAACACACATTACAAATTGTCATTCCAGGAGTTGTCGAATGAGTTTTACAGATAGAAAATATAAATATAGTGACATACAAATAAAATTAAAACATAGTCAAATGATTGAATTACTAGCCGCCCAAAAAGACTAGAAGAATACCTTTCGCTGAAATCACTTCGTTGTCGCGCCCGTCTGCCTGGATTGCTAATTTCTCCTTCTATGCAAATTGAAATCCAAATCGCTTGACTGGATTCGATGCGATGCCTGCCAGAATCACTGGAATCGCTGCTGACTCTTCGCTAGAACCAAAAATTGAACGCGATAAGAATTTTGGGGATTAAGGGGTTTCGGTTGAAGGAGGAAGCAGCCACCGATTAGAGGCCATCAATTTCGTTGGAGCCGCCGCCGCCATGAAGAACGAATTTTAGGTTTCTGGAAAAGAAAAAAAAAAGTAAATACGTAATGAATAGATCCAACCTAGCTAAATACGGCGTGAATTAAGAAAAAGGGCACTTTTGTAAAAATACCAGCCGCTGTTTGAAATTAGGGATGTAATTTATATGTTTTGAAATAGGAGGATGTGAGCCTAATTAAGTTTGCTTTTAGGGATGTGTGCCTAATTTTCACTTTTGGTTATACTAGTATTGGTGCGGAGAGACAGAGAAAGAGAAAGTACTAGAGAAGTGCAACACATTCTATTATGTTTATCCTGTTTACCTTGTCATACCTAACTTTTTATGATGTTATCTCTCTTATCCACTTTATATGCTTGTCATGGTACTTTTACTTATTTATATGCTAAGAGTAACGGGACTCGCTAGACATTATGTCTGACCCATTCTTTTTCCTCTTCTTTCTCTCCCGTCCCCCTCCCCCAGGTTCTCAGGGTGGGAGTACTCAAGCTTGATCAAGATTTTGCTTCCATCTTGCTTGGAGCTGCTTAGACGTATTGCTTGATTTCATATCTCTAATATGGCTATGTTTTGGGGATTATGCTTCTTTTATTATTGTACTCTGATATTTTAAGTACAAGGCAAAAGTTTTAATGATGTACTAGGTTTTATACATTTCAGACATATGATGTAACCATGTTTTTAACCACGATGTTTTCTGCTTAATAAAATTTTAAATTCTGCTGCTATTTTATATCTATCTTGTAATGTTTCTATTTACCTACAACGCTTTATGAAACTTAATGCATTCTCTTAATGAGGGACATTAACGGATGTGGGTGTCACAATCTTGGAAAACCATCAATGAAATCCATGGAGATGCTCTCCCACTTCCACTATGGGACTTCCAAAGGATGAAGTAAACCACGGGCTTCCTTTGCTCAGCTTTGACTTGATGGCAAACCAAACATCGAGAAACAAACTCTGCCACATATTTCTTCATCCCAGCCAAAAGAAAACCCTCTTCATCTCTCTACACATTTTATCACCGCTTAGATGAATAGTCAGCTTAGAATGATGAGTTTCCTCAAGGACTGTCTTCAACAAACTCCCAACTCGGGGAAAACAAAGGCTTCCATCTCCTCGCAACCACCCTCTATCGTCCGTGGAGTATCTACTGAGGTGACTAGAAGTCTCCCCTCTACCGAGCCTATCCAAGATGTCTGAAATCTTTGGATCCTCTCGCCGTGAAGTTCCTATCTGATCCAATAGAGTAGGTCGTACCTCTAGTGATGCCAATAAAATAAGTGTAAACTCGGTGGAGGGTCTAAAATCAAAAGTTGATATGAACTCCAAGCTTTTCCTCTCCAAAAACAGAGGACTCAAAGTCATCCTCTTCCCACTCAATGCGCCTGCCACCACATTACCCTTGCTAGGGGTATAAGCAATTTCAAAATCATAGGATGCTAGAAACTCCATCCATCTTCGTTGCCTTAGAATAAGATCCTCCTGTGAGAACAAGTACTTAAGAGATTTATGATTAGTGTACAACTTGAACTTCTCTCCAAGTAGATAATGGCGCCAAGTCTTCAGCGCGAATACTGTGGCAGCTAGCTCTAAGTCATGGGTAGGGTATTTCTTTTCATGAACCCTTAGCTGTCTACTTCCATAACATACCACCCTTCCCTCTTGCATCAGAACCACGCCAAGCCCTATACCATATGCATGCCTATACCACATGCATCACTGTATACTGTGAACACTTTGTTTCCATCGGGAAAGGTCAAGACTAGGTCTGTTGTCAGAGCCCTCTTCAGTCGCTGGAAAGCATCGTGACAATCTACATCCCAAGAAAATCTCAGATTATTCTTCGTCAGCCTCGTGAGTGGGGTTGATATCTTTGCGAAGTCCTTAGTGAACTTCGTATAATAGCCAGCCAATCCAAGAAAACTTCTCACCTCCATTGCATTCTTTGGGATTTGCCAATCTTGAACTCCAACTACCTTCGTGGGATCCACTGCTATCCCATCTTTAGAGACTACGTGCTCTAGAAATCTCACTTCTTTTCTCCAAAAATTACATTTAGAGAACTTCGCCTTAAGCTGGTGCGCACAAAGAGTTTTCAAAACCTCCCTTAAATGTCGGTCATGCTTTTCACCGTTCTTAGAGAAAATCAAGATGTCATCAACAAAGACCACAACGAACTTATTTAGAAACTCCTGAAACACCCTACTCATCAGATCAACAAAATAGGCGGGTGCATTCGTCAACCCAAAAGGCATGACGAGCCACTCGAAGAAACCATCTGGAGTTTTAATAGCGGTCTTGTCTATACTATCCTTGGCCACCCTCAAATGATGAAACCCCGTGGCCAAGTCTAACTAGGAGAAAACAGATGCACCAACAAGTGGGTCAAACAGATCATCTATCCTCGGACGTGGGTGCCTGTTCTTTTTAGTGAGTTTATCCAACTCTCTGTAATCCACACATAAGCGAAGCGAACCATCTACATTTGTTGCGAATACTACTATAGCACCCCATTTAGATATGCTTCGCCTAATAAACCCTTTCTCTAGTAGCTCCCCTACTTGCTTGCTAAGCTCCTTCCTTTTTCTTGGAGTCATGTGGCGCACAGGCAATGCAACTGGCTTTGCATTGTCCACCAAGTATATACAGAAATCAATGTCGCGCCTCAGAGGTAAGCCCCGAACCTCCTCAAAAATATCAGGATACTCACAGTCTAATGGTACATATTGCAGATCATCGATAGATGCATCAAGTGACTCTTGGAAACTAAGCATGATAGACACTTTAGGGTCATAGGAAATTTGGAGGGTCCTCCCATGGAAAGTCAAAAGTCTAACGACCCTCCTCTCATAATCTAGAATGGCACCATACATGGCTAGCCAATCCATCCCTAAAATCAAACCATAGCCCATGAAACCAAGAAAATATGCGTCGCACTCAAACTTGACGCCTAACACAAATATTCTCAAACCCCGACAAATCATAGACAAATGAGCCGTACCACTAATGGGGTTTGAGACAACAACGGGATCCAAAACCATACTAGTACTAAGGTGTAGAGACTAAACTACAGAATCAGATATAAAAGAATGCGAAGCGGCCGAACCAAAAAGAGTTCCAACAGAATGATTGGAAAGAGAAATCAAACCTTCAACGGAAACTTTCCTACCTCTATCTGGTGCATCGGCCACGAGAGCATGTACCTACCCTCCCAAAGATCCTGCCCTTTGACCTTGTCCTTGCTTCTTCGGGAACTCCTTAGAAAAGTGTCCGACCTCTCCATAATTGAAACAAGCATTCTTCCTTCTTTTGCGGTCTTTTCTCAAATGACCCACATGCCCACAACTATAACATTCCCTCTTTACTAGGGATTTGTCATTCTTTCTTCTTCTGCAATCTTTGACCAAATGACCCCTACGTCTACAACCATGACATTTTTTCCTAGAGGAATTATCTACTCACGACGGGGGAGGAACAACGGCTGCAGCTGAGGGGGGACGCCTCCTTGGCTCCCTGGCGGTGCCATAGCCTTAAGATACCTATGGAACCAATCTAGTATTTTAACGCCCTCAGGAATGTTAAGCTCCCAAGACATGCTGGAAAAAAGGAAAAAGGGACTCAAACAGAGAATCGTAAGATATTACATATGGCTTCGGGAAAAATGTTTTTCAAAACAGACTTTTTCTTTTGAAAAATGATTTCTTTTAAAACCTTTTTGAAAACAATTTTTGAATGCATTAACTTTCATATGGCTCTGATACCAATTATGACACTCCACGTCCGTTAATGTCGCTCTTTAGAGAATGCATTAACTTTCATGAAGAATTATAGGTAAATAGAAACAGAAATGTTACAAGACAAATATAAAATAACAACGGAATTTAAAACTTTATTGAGCAGAAAACATCATGGTTCAAAACATAGTTACATCAAGAGTCTAAAGTATATAAAACCCAGTATATCAACTTAAAACTTCTGTCTTGTACTAAAATCATCAAAGTACAATAAACATGAAAAGAGCATAATCCCCAAAAAAATAGCCATAATAGAGAAGGTACCAAATCAAGCAGTACATCTAAGCAGCTCCAAGCAAAAGGAAAGAAGAATCCTGATCAAGCTTGAGTATTCCCACCCTGAGAACTTGGAGGGGAACGAAAGAGAAAGAAGAGGAAACAAAATAGGTCGACATAAGTCTGGCAAGTCCAGTTACTTTTAGCATATATTTAAGTAAAAGCATCATGACAAACATATAAAACTGGATAAGAAGGATAACCACATATAAGGCAGGTATGACAAGGTAAACAAGATAAACAAGATAAACTGAATAGGGCATATATGTATAGCTCTTCTTTAATACTTTTCTCTCTATCTCTTTGTACCAATACTAGTATCATATGAACAAGATGATCCCCAACAAGATGGTAGACTTAGGCGTACTTCTAGTGAGAGGTTTTACCCTATACAATAATAGGCAGCCCAACTGAACATACCCGTGTTACCCCCTAAGGATAATAACAGGCTCCTAAACAGACGGGCCTAGATGTACCATAATTACTACCCCAATCAGTTGGCTCCCTACTCCGTATATACCCTGTTCTGGACCCATAGTAGGATGTATCACTTCCTAAAGTGGCAACCCTTCGTTTTCAGGATGTGCACAACCATATTTACTGATGTCATGGTGTCTTAGCCTCCCTTGTCCAGACCCATGCACGCACATGACCCCGTCGGAATGGGCGGCCCACACCATCCCCTCTTTTGGACCTCTTACAATCAGCTCAGTAAGAGTGTCCCGACTCCGACCTAGTTCGGAGTACTTGTTTGATACCTATATATGGGTTACTGACTGAAACGGGTCCCACAAATAAAATGATACAAGCTTCCCCCTAGGCTTGCATCCCCACTACTAGGATTCCCATAGGTTATGCCTTCCAGTGTAATAAGATTGCATAACGCTAACATGTTAAGTTTGTGGGCCTATATAAAAATATTACCCACCACCCCAAGATATACTTAACCCTCCCATGGTTACAAGCAAGTTTACTTAACCTCTACTCAAGTTAACATGTTCATGCAATCCCTATGTATACAAACAGGTTAAGTATTACAAGTTCATTACTATATATTCATTTATGGTTATGATGCGCTAGACCTCCCACATTAAGCCTACAACTTGTGGATGTTGGATATGCCAGGCGGATCCGGGGAGACTTCTTCCACAAGTCGGACTTAACCTCGTATCTTAGCCTGTTACATGTTTATGCACTTAGACCCCTCACATTAGATTCACCAATTGTGGTCGCTGGATATGCCGGGCGGGTCCGGGGAGACTTTTACCACAAGTGTAATCCGACCTTGTTTCTAAGCGCGGTTACAAAGTTCAAACCTTAATGTCTTCTTCATACGATGTCCGTTTTACGCAAACTTGGTGTCTATCTTAAGTAGAATTCTAAGAAGAACGCAATGGCGCAGTCCATTTTATTAATTTCAAATATTTAATTAAGTATTCCTTAGTTTATCATCTTAATGTGTTATAAAATTACGGGGTGTTACACTTTGTCACACCCTTTGTAAAGCAGAAGTTCGCAATTATACATGTATGGTTTTCTCTAGGAAATTTACTTTTGCTAGTGCGATGTAAAGTTTATACCCTACTGGTTTTGCATGCAAACTTAAAGCACCCTTCCCCATATTTTTTTCTCCCATAACCTGTCTGTTTATCCCTATGTCTCATCTAAACATAAACACCAATGTAAGATTAATTTGAGGTTAATTTATTAATGTCACATGAAGTCTGCTTATACTAGTCAAGCGTTGTACAATGGACACACATGTTATCTCGCCATGCATGGAACGTGTGTGTTGATGCTCGATTGTCGTGTTTAATAGTTATATAATGCACCTGAGCCTTATAAAATCGCATTTTACAGGCTTTGGGGCCATAAACATGTTTATACATGCTCGATATTTTGTGCACTTGCCAAAAAAAACTGCACCTGAATATTCTATTTCACTTGACTGTGAAAAAGAAAATAAATTAAGAATAAATAAATATACATACTCTAAATATGAATATTTTGTACTAAACAAAAAGAAAAAAAATCCCAAGCTTTAGCTGGTAAACGAACTATACAATGCTATGTCTCAACTTCTTGGTTTCCATGAATATACAATGGTTTTTTCTGCTTATGCATGCATTAATGCATTTTGTTCTAGGACTTGCAGAGTTATTTTTTTTTAAAAAATTGGGGCAGTTTGAACCTGCACACTCAAACATTATATATGGATGCATAATTATTCATGTATATATGTATATTTTGTTAGCCATTTAAATCTACCAACTGGAATTTGGACATGCTACCATTTTACTTATATATTAACCAAATGTTCCCTTGTCACTGTGTAGTTACAAAATTTCGAACCAACAGCTGGGTGCCACTTTGATTTGTAACCTATCTGCACATAATTACCTTATCTGTCACAACCTTGCATGACAAATTTGAACATGTAAATTGTTATCTAGCCTTGCACGTAGCCTGAACTTATAGTTTGTGTAGTATTTTTGCTTACTGTCATGAGAGTTGATGCATTCACCTTATAATATATATGTATTTTTTCCCATAGTCCACTGTCGCATTCGTACGTAGGAGATGTAGTTTGTTCTTATGGACGCCTATGCACTTATTATACTGATATTTTAGTTTTTTGCATTCCTTTGGCACTCATTCTGCAATCCCATGTTTGTCATCGCATGTGCATGTTTGACATTTATCATTAGTTAGCATGTTTGTTCCATGCCATGACCTTAGAAAATATGTGTTAGATGATATTTCCATTATTTAGTTGTATACTTATATTTATTGTTGGACCTGGGAGATTTTGGGACATATTAATACTTATAGTTTTGGTCATTTGAGGAAATTCACCGCTCTAAGGCCCAAATTCCATTTTGTGTTTTAAGATTTTAAAGTTGTTGTCTTTCACCTCTTAGCTCAATGCATATACTTTCTTGCGTGAGTATTTCCCTTGTATTTTGGAATTCTTCCCTGTGTAAATAAATGCATAAACACTAGGATGCTGCTTATCAATATGATACCTCCAAAACTCACTTATAAACACCCCCTTGCTTGGCATTCTACTGGTTGACATATTTGGACTTCCACTACACTTTAGCATATAGGATTGGAGCAGCCAAGCACCATTAATGGTTGTCATCATCATTTCCATGACTTTGGAAATATCCATGAACTTGCAAATGCTACATAAACTTTTGCCTACACCTTTTGGACATTCAATTGGACTTCTGCATGCTTTTAGACATAGTTTCATACTTTCGAATGTTAGAGCTATTTCTTGGACATTAAAACACATTTTGACTCAACGAAGAAGTAGAAGTGAATTTTTGTCAAAGTTTAGAATTAAAAGCTATTTGTTGTTGTATTATACAACTTTGAATACACAAATTTTCCGAACTTGCACAAAAATTGTAATTGAGAAAAATATGATGAGTGGTTACTATGAAGTCGGCGTAGGCATAAGTGACGAACCACTATAAAAGCTTTGTGTTCCCTTAACATTTCTTTGTCTTTGGATACCCGGATATAAGTTTATGACTAAACTTATTGTAACAACCCAAATTTTTAAAAAACAATAATTGAATTGAGGAACAAACTGATAAAATGAATATTAATCAAGTAAATATTGAGAATTAAATAAAATGGATACCGCCGTTGTGTCCGTTACGAAATTCTGATTCAGATAGATTTTTAGGTTTATGTTAATCAAACAAGAACTGAATAAGTTATGATTAATAAAATTTTGCAATTAAATTAAAGAATTTAATATATAAACAGGAAATAAAGCAATGGTAAATGGGTGACTCATCCCTTAATTGGGTCGACACATGGGTTGACCCATGTCTATGGTTGGTCGACCCACCTTCAAGCCTACCGTAGATAATTTCTTATGTAATGCTGATGTATAAAATGCGTTGAACTTGTACAGTAAATTTAAATGAACCTGGACAGGTTTGTATGTTTTATTCCTTACTGACTCAACATAATGTGTCTTTAACAGTTTTATTTTAAAACCTAATATCCTATGGTTTATATTATCCTAATAAATCTATAAATAGGCTAGCAAGCTCACCATTTTCTTACTCAAACATTTCTTCATCTTCTTCCTCCTCTAAGTTATGTTCTGAAATAAAATTAAGAAAATGTCGGGGTGCTGTCAAAACGTAGATTAAACGGATAATTTTTTTACAATAACTATTTCAATGGCTTTTTCTAGATCAACAACAATTGTGAGTATTACTGTGATTTTCATATTTCTTCTAAGTTGATATTAAAAAGATACAGTAGTTGTTATAGTAATCTAAATAAATAAGAATTTTGATAGTAAAATATGTTGGATCTGAAAATACCAGTGTTTATAAATTTATTCTTATATGTTATTGTTGTTTTAATTACAATCAATTAATTGTTCATTTTTAGTTGTTACTGTTTATATGTACATCTTTCTTCCTTACTCCCTTTCTGTCATTGTTTATTTACAGTCTTGTTATGCATTTACTATAACACCCCGTTATTTTGAAACATGTCATAAGAGATAATTAAAGAATAATTAATTTTTAAGAGAAGAATTAGGTGAAACAAGTTACGTCAATGCGTTTGTGGCTATTTTCTAGTCAATTTAGACCTATGGTTTGAAGAAAACCGATTTAGGAAGAAAAGATATCTTTTAATTAAATATTGCAACAAAACATGAAAAAAAGAGGAATGAGAAAAAAATAATGGATACCATTGTCCTAAGTCTTGGTAACAAAAGACTAATTATCCCAGTTGGTTAGAGCATGTGACTTGCATACAAGAGGTACCGAGTTCGATCCCCGCCAGCGCTATATTTTTGTTTTAGGGGAATGACTAAAAAGTGGCTTAGTGTGAACGCAGTTCAATTAAATAGCGGTTTAGTGTGAAAAGGGTTAATTGGAGGATTAATTGGAAAAATGGTTAAAAGGAAATATATATATATATATATATATATATATATATGACGTGTGGGTGTCAACACCCTGCTGCTGGGCATCATGTTACACACATGGCCCTTTTTTATTGGTTAACGATCGTTTTTTGCAATATGGCTATTTTCTATTGGTCGGATGACGTGGACGATTCATATGGCTCCCGATCTAATATAATAGCCCTAATTAACTCACTACACCTATATAAATACACCTAGACCTAAACCTAAAGTCACTACACTAATTCATGGCGCCTCCATGCTGCTTCAACCTAAACTAGTCCTCTTTCTTCAACAAATCAAAGTAAAGGAATTTTGAAAAGGGGATCGAATCTACAACAACTACAACACCTAATTCTCTTCCTTAATCCAATCTTTGTGAGTTCATAGATTATTTTTAGACTAAAATAATGCTAAAGTAATTCTGACATGTTGTAAATTGGATTTGGGAATTATACATAATAATAAGATTGAATCTCATCAATTCTATCTTAGCCTATAACATCAGACTCAAGATTCTTATATGCTCGTGTTGATATTATCATCAGTTTTAGCTGTTTTATCATATCTTTATGATCAGTTCATACTTATGCCTTAAAATTGTTATTATTATGCCTGTTCTTTATCTTATCCCTTCCTCCTTCCCTTTTTGGTTTCTATAGCCGGGCTACTTCGAGCCTAGGCCAAATCTCATAGAGATGAAACGTACGAATGGTAATTTAGGGAACGATGGGAAATTTGGCATAATATACGTTGGGTTGGTTTGGACATGACAAATGTTAAATTTGGCATAATATATGTTAATTGTTGGGCATGATATGAAATTGGGAATTTTGGGTAATTGACATAATTAGCCTAAAATTGGCATAAACTGCAAATAAATTGGCTAAGATAAGCATGCTGAGACACGAGGTTAGACTCCGTTTGCGGTAGAAGCCTGCCCGAAACCAACCGGCCTAACCAGCAACCGCAAACGACCAGTCTAATGTGAGAGGTTGTAGGCATAACTAAAAGATGCTTAGACACGAGGTTAAGTCTGGCTTGTGGCAGAAGTCTGCCTGGAACCGCCCGGCACATCCAGCGGTCACAAGCCATCGATTTAATGTGAGAGGTATGTGCATTAATAACTAATTAATGCTGATCAAAGATGAATATGATACCTAAAACATGTTAGGTGGGTGGGGTTAAGTTAACTTGTGTAAGATGACAACTTAACCAATAATACAAGAATAAAGTGGATAGGTTTAAGGCAAGCTTAACCAATAATGCATATTGATTAGATAAGTGGATGGGGTTAAGTCAACTGGGTTGATAGACAACACTTAACCAATATAAGTTTGGGTTAGGATAAACCATGGGGAAAAAACCTAGTAGCGGTAGGGACCGATTTCATACGGTAACCCACTTAGTGGTATCGGGAACCCTAAGCTAGGCAGGGTTGGGGGACGCTTACTCGGCTGATTATAAGCGGTCAAATAAGAGTGAGGGTGCAGCAGTGTAGGTTCCGATGGGTTCATTAAGTGTGCACAAGGTGTTCCCGGCATTGAAAGATTTAGCCACTGTACATCAATAGGTATAAAGCTGTGCACCCACGGGTTGCCACTTAGGGAGTGATACACCCTAAGCTGGGACCTGTTAGAGTTTATGCCCTAGAGGCAATCCATTTGATGTGATGAATAACGTTATTGTTTTATTTGGAATGAAAAATATTCTGTTATGTTATATTTACTGCGTAATATAAATATTAACATAATAGAAGTCCTTCGAATAATAATACGGAATTATATAGTTCGAATAAGACTGAACTTGAGATTATATAATGTGATAAGTATTATAATTCTTAAATGTCCCTAGTCGAGTTTTATTATTTATATAGGACAACAATAAAGTGTTGAGACTTGTATATTGATTGACTGATGATCACATCTCATTGATCATTAATATACGTGATATTAAAGTCAAGATATAAATACGTATTGGAGAATAGCGTATTGGGCTGACCCACCGTGAGATAACTGCATGGAATATAATCAACAGTATCATAAGTTGTTCTCATAGTGACAGTGATGTAATGGTCCTCAGACCTGAAATCTTTATAATTTTATTCGATGATATTTGTGTTTTGATATCATTTAAAGTTATTCGTAACAGAGTAACGATAACGGTGATTATTGGATACATCTCGAGTCGAATTAAAATTATGAATGATCTAGATGGAATTTAACCCTACAATATATTTGTAGTGATATCCATGGGCCTCTTGATTGAGTGAGACTGTGAAATGCATGGCCGTGCTCAAATATTGATTTGTTTTAAACAGTCTGCTCATCGATCAAGAAAAATGGATTAAATTATAACGAGGATGACACGATCCATGCCTCTAGTTTGATCCTGGATATATTGGTTAAAAGGATTATATTACATTGATACACTGGTCACAGAAAGGTTGTGTTGAATCGATGATCTTATTATAACTTGGGTAGCAGCGATGTATTGCTAGATGTCAATCACTGTTTATGATTTGAATACGATTTAAAATTATTTCCAACGTTGTAATAACCTATGGGGTCTCACAACAGAGCGTTATAAAAGAGAAATTATTTTGGACAAATAAAAAAATCAATACGTTGATATTTTATTTGAAGTTGGAATGGGCTTTCGTTATGGATCCTAATTTTATGGATAATTAACACTTATAAAGGAACACACACTTCCATTTATAGGTGGTGCGGCTAACCCTAAATGGGATTAGATCAGATCTAAAAAAGGCCACAAAAAAACCCTCATCTCCAATATTCCACAATAATGGCGGCTAGCACCGGTTTTATATTCTTCCCTGATTCGATCAAAAGGAGGAAGCGCTCTAGTGGATAACCATGGAGGCAAGGCGACATGTCGAGCTTCAGATTCGATCAACCAAATCTTTAATCTGGTTCTGTATAATCTCGAGAAACCCTAAGAGGTATGATTTTAATTTTGTTCGATTTACAAGTTCATAGATCTAATCGTGTTAGTTTTAGTTTAAATTTCGTTATCGTAATGTGAATTTGAACTAAAATCCCTTTCAATGGTATCAGAGCGAGGTTAATGCGTGAATTTATAAATTGGACTTTAATTTTGGGGCTTTCTGTTTGATGAATTCGGAGATACAAATTAACTCACAAAGGAAAACCGTTTCATTACCAGATATCTTATATATGATGTAAGATCTGAAATTTAATGATCTGGAATGGTTTGATAATCCTTTTAAATCTGGAATACATTGAAAAATTCGATTTAAAAGTGAAATTGTTTCACTATGAATCAAAATTGTATTTGATACAATTTGTAAAACCGCTATACTGTAATCAAAACTTTGAAGTGGATTTATTGTTGGTTAGATTTGAATCTGAACTAAATTTGATGTTACTATTACCTAATTTGTTTATCATAGTATCATGCTGATAGATCAAAACAGTTTTGATTTATCAAAATGACCAGTCAATTTAGGTCCTGATTTCATAATATCATAAGAACTGTTCTGTTTTACTTGCTGGAGGAATTTTAATGTTTGAAAATTCTTGCATATATCCTACAGTACAACTTTTACATTATATAGATAATGTAAAGGAAATCTTCAAATCATAATATATATATTTTGATTTGTTGATTTTGCAAGAATTATATATATATAATTATATATATATGTATGTATGTATGTATGTATGTATGTATATATATGTGAATTCTATAAATTTGATTTACAAATTTCACAGTAATTTACAACATTAAAAACAAGTTCAGAGCTTGTTTATGGTATGAACAAATAGTTGACACACAGATTGCTAACTCAGTTATGTATGCGATAATTGATATTCAAATTCATGTTTGGATGATTTTGAATCATTGGAACCATGATGAACAGCATGATTAATATTATGAACATGCATATTATTATGTTTAACTTCAATTTATCATATATGATGATATGAGATCAAAGTGTCTGATTAATAAGTATGCTTGACCAGTCCTAATTATATATATATCATCAAAATTGGATTTTGCTGATTGATAAATCAGAAAAATAGTTTTCTGACTAATTTTGATTTACCGAAATCAATAATATGCAAATTTGTCAAGAAAATTTTTGGTTTTAACATTTATACTTGGATGTAAAATCAGAATTATGACTGTTTTTGATTTCAAATCAATCCAAGTTTATTTGATTATAGAATCAGATATAAATACATTTGGATTTTATTATTTCAGTCAAATAAATCTATACCTTGAAATCTGATTTGAACCTTACAGAAGATATGATTTTCTGCTTCATGCTGTATATATATATAACAAGGCAAAATCATGAAATGGTTTTAATGTCATTTAATATGATAATGCATATGTATCAGTTTTATATGTGTTTGTCTGGGTTTTACATAAATTTTGAAATCTGGATTTTAACATTGCACCAAATTAGATTTGAAAGCTTCCCTGTTTGCTTCTATTTTGGTAAGGAACTGCTATTTATGATTTAAATGTTAAATCTGAACCATATGTAATTTTTTTTTTATAGTTAGAAAGAGTTCAAAATTATCAAGAAGGCAATGTATGATAAATCACTATTATGAATACTGATACTAGTGATACATGGAATGTTACGAAGTTTTGATTCAAACATGAAATGGTTTCATAATAATCAAAATCTGTTTTGTTATTAAAAACTGAATTTTGAATTCATACCATGTATGCCTGAAAATTGGATCTGAAAATTAAAATTGTTTAAACTAAACCGTGTTTTGACACTTAAATACATATGTATTCACAATCATATATGCAGTGATGAGATAAGTTAATACAAAATCCTGTCTTAATTAGAATATTATGTGTGTTCAAAACTGATCATCTGGGCTATCTCTGTTTATATTATTATAATAATGAAACAGTGTTTTGAACACTGTTGCATATTCAGACTGAACTGTTTCAAAACTTGATTTAGCCGTGAAAAGTGTTTCATAGTAATAAAAAAAAAATTATGTAGTAATGATTGTCAGTGTTTGGATTTTATAAAATAAATAAAGTCTGTGTACATTAAAATTATGACTAAACATGCATGTATAGATGCATAAACATGCATTTTATTTAACAGATTGTCTGTTTTGATCAGACTTTATATATATATTTTGAAGTTTGTTATAACATGCAGTCCATAAATACTTATTTCAAATTTAACTCGTGTGAACTCATTTGGTGATCTTTGTATCTTATATTGATAAGTAGGGATGCTGTTGGATGCAAATAGTTTGCATAAACTTTTGCAAATGTAATATAAGTTTGAATATTAATCGTCCATAACAATTGGATTACTGATAAGATCCTTATACATAAGTATTTTATTATTCAGTCACATGCAAATTCTTTTTGCTACATGTTAGTGTGATAATGATCAACTTTTGCAAGTGAAACCAGAGTTTGACTCTGTTAGTTCTTGGAACAGTTTGATTTGTATATGAATACGTTCGCTTCAATATGCATACATATTGATAATGGCAGTATTAAGCTAATGTTCATGTACACTTGATATGTTTGACTTATTACATGCACAAGAAATACATTTGATGTATTTGACTTGTTGCTTACTCGTAGTATACATTTGATGTATCAGAATTACAGCCTGTATATCAAATACATTTGATGTATAAACCATGTCGATTAAAATTTGTTTAACAGGGGTTAAATGGAATTATATGCTCACTGCTGAACTGTTTCAGTGGGAAAAGCAGCAATGAATTCCTAAAATTTGAACGGCAATGATGCAAGAGATAAGTTTGACTTGTCCTGGAAATTCAAACTGCATATGAGAATCCAAGGGGCATACTCAACTCATATATATCCATTTGTATAATGTATACAAATATTAATATATGTGCTGATGGGTATGGAATGAATTGCTATGTAATGAATAAACTAATTCATATGTAAGTATAGCAAGTTGTACATTTATATAACATCTAGATTCATGTACAAATATTGTATGTTAACTGTATGTCAATATATTGTCTATTGCATTTTGGAATTTGATCATACTGGAATGGGTTGAACCCTTCATATGTATATGTATGGTTAATGTGATTTGGTTTACTGTGTTGTTACAAAATACTTGAAGCTGTGGTTTTTATGTTATGGAAATATATAGGATACCTCCTTACTATATGAATTTATGAAATTCAATATAAAGGCATGATCTATATTAGTTAACTAATTAGGGTATTAAATTTATGGAAATGGATTGGACCTTGGAATTAATGGGCTCACTCAACGTTTTATACTGTACCGGACTTTAAATTGTTTGGGCCTGCAAGTTGTATGCATCTAGAAATAGAAATGATTTCTCGCTATTATTCTATATACAAGCTTTAAGTTAACCATTGTCATTATTATTTTGAAATGTTCGAATAAAATAAACTAGGTTTAACGTGTAATATTGAATTTAAATATAAATATGTGTTTAACATATTTTATTTGAATCAAACATTATATTATGAATATAAAATACGTATATTTGATATATGTAAATAACACTAATAATGTTTTCCACTACAAATTATAAAATTCCCTTTAGAGCAAATTTTGTTATATTAAGTCATGGTGAAGTCTTCCAATAATATACTCATCACTGTCCAAAATCACTGGATGTAACTAACGCCAAAGCGTTGTGCACCTTTTATTTTGGTTATATGTGATGGAGTAAAATGTGGTGCTCCAACCTATTATTGGGTCTGACTTAACTAGGTTGCATAATACGATTATGGCCTTAGAGACAAAAGCATGAATTATTCTACATTTTGAGCAAATGAATAATACTGAACAGAATGTTCAACATGCGATCCAAGAGTTATATAGACGATATAATTGACATAAGATGTCTACCTAAAAGGTTGTGTTTTGAGTTCAGCCAAAGCAATGTCAAGGCGTGACTAGATATGGATCTTGGAACACCATTATATGTATATAATGATATATATATATAAAAACAGAGGGATGTTAATTCGAGTGGGAGCGTATTTTAGTTTAAATTATATATTTATGTTAATATAAAATTTTGATTGCCAAAATTTTGTATTAAATAAATATTACAGAATCAGTTATTATTTTATCTAATGTAGATATTAAATAATAAATAACTTGATAATTTAAATTAATCCTTAAGAAGGATATAAATTGAATTAAATCAAATTTCTTGACTAACATTGAAATTTGAGGATTGTCCTCAAATAAATCAAACGTAATTGTTATACTAACATAGAGGATCTAAAATGAAAGGGTGAGGTGTGACTTCAACCGAATAATATATAAATGTTATAACAATCTACTTATACGTTTCTAGTATTAGATACTAGATATAAATCACATAAATGTATGTTAATTTACAGAAATTGCAAAATAAGTAGAGATCTGATAAAATGACTAGTGGACTTACGAATGGATATGAAACAAAAGTTGCTGGATTATCCATAGAAAGTTAATTCTTGTTGTGTATACTGGCTTAATAAAATTAATAAAATAATTGTTATTATGAAATTCCATTTAAAATAAATGTTATTATAAATCTTGTTCAGACAAGTTTAAATTTCATTTGTAATAAAAGAACAATTGTTATTCATTATATTTAAATGAAATATCTTATGGAATTTCACAAATAGTTAATGATCTTTATAAATTGTTAACTATAATGTACTTGACATAAACACTGTGTGGGCTAAATTTAATAATTTAAATCCAACATACCTTTAGCATTGTCAGTTAGCCAATATAAACAAGAAACGCATATTAAAACTCCATAATGATGGAATTTTGAGGTCATTTGATTTTGAATCATATGAAAAATGTAAATCTTGTTTATAGGGCAAATAACTGAATCACCTTTCACTTGACACAGTGAATGGACTATTAAGTATTGGGTTTCATACATAATGATGTATATGGAGCAATGAATACATATGTTATATGTAGGTTTTATTACTTCACTGATAATATCAGTAGATATACATATGTATACATATCAGAATCCTTTGAAAAGTTCAAAGAATTCAAAGTGAAGTTAGAAACCAATTTTAATAGAATATAAATACTTTTCGAACAGTTCGAAAGAGAATATTTAAGCCAATAAATTTAATGACTATCCAGATGAGTTTGAAATTGTTTCACGACTCACACCACCTAAAACACCATGTTGAAATGGTGTGCCTAAAAGGAATAATCACACCTTATAAGATATGGTACGACCAAGATAAGTCATATAGATCTTCCAGTAAGTTAAATTGAGAACAATTAAATTAGTCCTACTAAAACGAGTCTTAAGACGCCGTATAAGATATGGATTATGAAATGTCCTAGTATGTCTAAATGCGCAGATTTGGGATGTATGGCGCTTGTTAAACGTCATTCCTCTGATAAGATCGGACCCAAATCAAATAAATATTTTGTGAAATATCCAAAAGAAGAAAATGGATATTAACTCTATAAATCCTCTGAGAATAAAATGTTTATTACTCGAATTGGTATCCTTATAAAAGAGAGTCAGTCTCTAACATACCGATGAGAATAAAATAGAATCTGAAATGTCTCGGAGACCACAAAATACCATTGAATCTTGTATAGACAAGAAATTGAGTGGGAGTAACACAACAATTACAATGTTATATATTGATAACACATTAATTATTGTGAATAATGTTAGTTTTAAAACAAGAAATAGATACTGATTCTAAGAAAGAAAATGTTTGGATTAAGAAGTTCATAATTGAACTTAATTCATTGTTGATCCAATGATATACATTACGATAACAATGTGGCTATTGCTCAGGCCTAAAACATTAAACTCATAATCAATCCAAACATATATTTAAGAAATATAACTCTTACGTGAAATTATTCACAGAGGATATGAACATATCTGCAAAGTTGCAAAAGCTGTAATGTTGCAGACCTACCGAATTAAACATTGTCGCAGCAGAAGTTTAATAGTCACACTAGTTTCTTGAGTATATGATACATGAATGATTGACTCTAGTGCAAGTGGGAGATTGTTAGAGTTTATGCCCTAGAGGCAATCCATTTGATGTGATTAATAACGTTATTGTTTTATTTGGAATGAAAAATATTCTGTTATGTTATATTTACTGCGTAATATAAATATTAACATAATAGAAGTCCTTGGAATAATAATACGGAATTATATAGTTCGAGTAAGACTGAACTTGAGATTATATAATGTGATAAGTATTATAATTCTTAAATGTCCCTAGTCGAGTTTTATTGTTTATATAGGACAACAATAAAGCGTTGAGACTAGTATATTGATTGATTGATGATCACATCTCATTGATCATTAATATACGTGATATTAAAGTCAAGATATAAATACGTATTGGAGAATAGCGTATTGGGCTGACCTACCGTGAGATAACTACATGGAATATAATCAACAGTATCATAAGTTGTTCTCATAGTGACAGTGATGTAATGGTCCTCAGACCAGAAATCATTATAATTTTATTCGACGATATTTGTGTTTTGATATCATCTAAAGTTATTCGTAACAGAGTAACGATAACGGTGATTATTGGATACATCTCGAGTCGAATGAAAATTATGAATGATCTAGATGGAATTTAACCCTACGATATATTCGAAGTGATATCCATGGGCCTCTTGATTGAGTGAGACTGTGAAATGCATAGCCGTGCTCAAATATTGATTTGTTTTAAACAGTCTGCTCATCGATCAAGAAAAATGGATTAAATTATAACGAGGATGACACGATCCATGCCTCTAGTTTGATCCTGGATATATTGGTTAAAAGGATTATATTACATTGATACACTGGTCACAGAAAGGTTGTGTCGAATCGATGATCTTATTATAACTTGGGTAGCAGCGATGTATTGCTAGATGCCAATCACTGTTTATGATTTGAATACGATTTAAAATTATTGCCAACGTTGTAATAACCTATGGGGTCTCACAACAGAGCGTTATAAAAGAGAAATTATTTTGGACAAATAAAAAAATCAATACGTTGATATTTTATTTGAAGTTGGAATGGGCTTTCGTTATGGATCCTAATTTAATGGATAATTAACACTTATAAAGGAACACACACTTCCATTTATAGGTGGTGCGGCTAACCCTAAATGGGATTAGATCAGATCTAAAAAAGGCCACAAAAAAACCCTCATCTCCAATATTCCACAATAATGGCGGCTAGCACCGGTTTTATATTCTTTCCTGATTCGATCAAAAGGAGGAAGCGCTCTAGTGGATAACCATGGAGGCAAGGCGGCATGTCGAGCTTCAGATTCGATCAACCAAATCTTTAATCTGGTTCTGTAAAATCTCGAGAAACCCTAAGAGGTATGATTTTAATTTTGTTCGATTTACAAGTTCATAGATCTAATCGTGTTAGTTTTAGTTTAAATTTCGTTATCTTAATGTGAATTTGAACTAAAATCCCTTTCAGGACCCACATAGATATCTACAAGTTAGGGAGCCGATCGATTAGGGGTAATGTGGGGACATCAAGTATCTATTATGGGCAAGTGGACTTTCAAGGATTGTATGGGGAGGATACCACTTAATAGATGTTACGCCTGAGTGCTACCAATTGCGGGGTTGGGATCATTTCGTTAAGAATTACTAGTAGGCGGTGCAGAGAATTAAATTAAGTAAGAAATCTGCGAAGCACACTAGACATTCCTTTATATTCATCCTATTATCCAGCTTTACCTTATGTCATGGTTATAATTTCCATCCTGTTTATTCCTGTCATATTGCTTTACTTGTTTTCATGCTAAAAGTAGCTGGACTCACCATGCTTTATGTCTGACCTTTTTGTTTTTGCCTCTGTTTCTTCCGTTTCCCCCCAGGTTCTCAGGGAGGAAATACTGAAGCTTTATCTCTTTTCATTATAGTTATTTGGAGTGGGATTATGATTATGTACTCTGATAATAATTTTTTTCAAGATGGATATTTATGTACTTGATTCTAGTATGTGGTTTTGATGTTGTAACCAAACATGTTTTGCTTTTCCGCTGCAATGGATAAAGTTTGAATTTTCTTAAGTACGATCTATATATATGTCTTGTGATATTCTATTCTATACTCTTATAATACTCCATGGAAGTTAATGCATTCCCTTAGTGAGTGACATTAATGGACGTGGGGTGTTACACGTGGTATCAGAGCTGAAGGTTACCAGAACAGATAAAAGATTTTGAAAACCGTTTTCAAAAGGCATTTTTAGAAAGAAGTATTTTCAAAAACATGCTTTAAAGAGGGTATTTTCAAGGGAAAGGTTTATTATGAAAAAAATAATCCCCAAAAGCCATATATCTTTCTTTCGATTCTCTACTTGAATCTCTTTTTCCTTTCTTTTTGCCATAGTTTCGTAGGCATGTTAAAACTACGGCACATGTCGGAGGGCAAAGAAATGCCCAACCTCCATCTGTAGCTAAAGTAGTTTCACCTGCGGCTAATCTTCTTTCAAGCTTCCTAGGGTTTTCCGTGCGATGGTGGCAGCTTTTGAGGGACTTGTTAATATGTTACACAAGGATGGTAAAAATGAGAATGAGGGAGTTTAGGTTAAGGAGCACAACCCAAGGATGAGAAACTTGTTGATATAGCTTTAATCCACGAAGAGGGTAAAGGTGAAAAGAAAGAGGCGAAAGTGGAAGAATCACAGAAAAAGAAAGTAGAACCTAAGGAAGGTGGTAAGGATAACAAGGGCCACGGGAAGAAAAGATGTTTTAATTATGGAACATTGGGCCACTTAAGCAAGGACTGTAGGAAGAAGAAGAAGACAGGTTGCTTCCAATGTGGTGAGGCAGGACATATGATTAACGAATGCCCAAGGAGGCAAGGACAAGGACAGAGGACAGGATCTACTTCTGGAGGGCAGGTTCATGCTCTCATAGCAGCTACGCAGGAGAGAGGTAGAAACGTTTCTGTTGAAAGTTTGATTTTCCTTTTCGATCATCCTGTACGTACTTTGTTTGATTCTGGCACTTCACATTCGTTTATATCTGCTTCTATTGTTGAATCTCTGCACCTAAATACTAGTCTAGTTATGGATCCCATTGTAGTCTCAAATCCTATTGGGTGTACGACTCATCTTTCTATGTTATTTCGGGATTTGAGAATATATGTGTATGGCGTTGAGTTCAAATGCAATGCTTATGTACTTGGTTTCACGGGCTATGGGTTGATTCTAGGAATGGATTGGCTAGGTAGGTATGGTGCCATTCTCGACTGTGAAAAGATGGTAGTTAGACTGTTGACTAGTTTGGGTAATACTCTCAATATCTCATGCGACCCTAAGGGTTCTATTATGCTTAGCTACCTAGAATCTCTTGACACATCTATTAATGATTTGCAATCTGTTCGAGTAATCCGTGAGTATGTAGATGTCTTTGAGGAGGTTAGGGGCTTACCTCCAAAACGCGAGATAGATTTCCATATATACTTGGTAGACAATGCAAAGCCAGTTGCATTGCCTGTGCGCCACATGGCTCCAAGAGAAAGGAGGGAGCTTAGTAAACAAGTGAAAGAGTTGCTTGAGAAAGGGTTCATAAGAAGAAGTATTTCGGAGTGGGGTGCTCCTATGGTTTTTTCCACGAAGGCTGATGGTTCACTTAGATTGTGCATGGAATATAGGGAGCTAAATAAGATCACGAAGAAGAACAGACACCCATTGCCTCGGATAGATGATTTGTTCGATCAGTTGGTTGGTGCTTCGGTTTTCTCGCAGTTAGACTTAGCTACAGGATTTTATCAATTGAGGGTAGCCGAGGATAGTATAGATAAGACTGCTTTTAGGACTCCCGATGGGTTCTTTGAATGGCTCGTCATCCCTTTTGGTTTGACGATTGCACCCGCATATTTCATAGACTTGATGAGTATGGTGTTTAGAGAGTTTCTAAACAAGTTCGTGGTAGTCTTTGTGGATGATATCTTGATATTCTCTAGAAGCGAGGAAGAACATGCCCTACATCTTAGGGAAGTCTTAGAGTCCCTTCGAGCACATCAACTCAAAGCTATGTTCTCCAAATATCGTTTTTGGAGGAAGGAAGTGAGGTTCTTAGGGCACGCGGTCTCTAAGGAAGGGATAGCAGTGGATCCCGCGAAGGTGGTAGCAATCCAAGATTGGAAGATACCCAAGAACATTACAGAAGTAAGAAGTTTTCTTAGTTTGGCAGGCTATTATAGAAAGTTCATCAAGGACTTTGCTAAGATATCAGCCCCACTTACACAGTTGACAAAAAAGAATTTGAACATTTCTTGGGGTGTTGACTGTGATGATGCTTCCAACGTTTGAAGAGGGCATTGACAACAGCTCCAGTTTTAGTTTTGCCGGATGGGAGTAAATCGTTCATAGTGTATACCGATGCTTGCGGAACAGGGCTTGGCGCAGTTTTGATACAATAGGGAAGGGTGATATGATATGGTGGAAGGCAGTTGAAAGTCCATGAGAAGAATTACCCTACCCACGACTTAGAGTTAGTTGCCATAGTTTTTGCGCTTAAGTCTTGGCGCCATTACTTGCTTGGTGAGAGGTTTGAGTTATATACAGACCATGAGTGACTAAAATACTTGTTCTCCCAAAAAGATTTAAACTTAAGGCAATAGAGGTGGATGGAGTTCGTAGCATCCTACGATTTTGATATTGCATATACCCCTGGCAAGGGTAACGTTGTAGCGTACGCCTTGAGTAGAAAGAAGTTGACTTTGAGTCCTTTGTTTGTCGAGCGGCAGAGTTTAGAGTATATCTCTACCTTTGACTTTAGACCCTCTTTTGATTGTGTACCCGGTTTGTTGGCATCGTTAGGGGTACGACCTACGCTTTTAGGATAGATAAGTGCGGCACAGCGAGACGACCCACAGTTGATAGAGATAGTAGACCAACTCAACAGAGGGGAGTCTTCGAGCCATCTTAGTAGGTGTACTATCGATGACAAAGGTTGGTTGCGTAAGGATGCGAGGCTTTGCGTATCTCGAGACAAGGGTTTGAGGAGGACAATCCTTGAAGAAGTACATTGTTCTGAGCTGACCAAACATCCCGGTGGAGACAAGATGTATAGGGACATGAAGCGAGTTTTCTTTTGGGCCGGAATGAAGAAGGATGTGACTGAGTTCGTTTCTAGATGCTTAGTGTGCCAGCAAGTCAAGGTTGAGCAAAAGAATCCTGGTGGTTTGCTTCACTCTTTAGAGGTTCCACAGTGGAAATGGGAAAGTGTTTCCATGGATTTCGTCGATGGGTTTCCGAGTTCAAGGAAGTGTAATACAGGGATTTGGGTAGTAGTAGATAGACTTACCAAGAGCGCCCATTTCATTCTCATTAAGAGTAAAAAAACAGCAGATGGTTAACATCTGTTTATCTCCGAGAGATAGTTCGTCTACATGTCATACCTTCTAGTATAGTAAACGATCGAGATCCCATTTTCACTAGTGAGTTCTGGAAGAGCTTGCAAGAGGTGGTAGGAATGCAATTGTGTTTGAGCACCGCTTATCACCCTCAGATGGACGGCCAAACAGAAAGAGTGAACCAGATTCTAGAAGATCTTTTGAGGTTATGCATCTTGGACTTTGGAGGGACGTGGGAGGAACATCTTCCATTGGTGGAGTTCGCCTACAACAACAGCTATCAGACTAGTATTAGCATGGCACCTTTAGAAGCTCTATATGGACGACCTTGCCAATCACCGACTTGTTGGTGGGAGTCTACGGATAAGATTTTTCTTGGGCCCGATACGATTAGGGAAACTTCGAAGAAGATAAATTTGATTCGAAGACGCATGGAGACGGCACAGGACTGACAAAAGTCATATGCTGATAAGAGAAGGACCGATCTTGAGATCAGTGTTGGAGACATGGTCTTTATTAAAGTGTCACCATTGAGGAATGTAGTTCTCTTTGGATCTGTAGGGAAATTGGCACCAAGGTTCGTAGGGCCATTCCCCATTATAGAAAGAATTGGACAAATGGCCTACAGAGTGAAGCTGGCCGAGAAACTAAGTGGTGTGCATGATGTGTTTCATGTGTCCCATTCGAGGAAGTGTTTACATGATACTGCGGAAGTAGTAGAGCCGACCATGCTTAGAGAAGTGGAAGTAGAGCGATGCCATGAGAAGACGAGCTCCTACATGTATACATGGATCGAAGGTCAAGAAGTTAAGCAATCGAAAGGCAAGTTGGTTAAAGTCTAATGGGGAGATGATCAAGGAGACACGATTTGGGAAATGGAAGATAAGATACGCGCTTCGTACCCTTTCCTTTTTGAGGGTATGTTCTCAACTTCTCCTTTTTCTACTGCTTTGTTTATACTTGTTCTATCGTTTAGTGTATCCTCTCGATTATATCTTCGATCTTTAGTTAGAAAACCCTATGGTTGTAAACATGTGTTTGAGACATGTTATGATTGATGTTTGCAAGTGGATGCAAGTGATCGCTAGTGATTGCTCATGGATGCATTTACACACACATTAGGCACTAGATCGGCTCAATCACTTTAATATTGCATATGAATGAGTGTGCATAATTAAATTATTGGATGTATATTGAATGTGTTATCATATGGATGCTGCATTTGAATGAATGATTATGCACTCATATAGAAATGATATGTATCATTGGAATTCTTTTGCATACATAATGGATGCATGGCACTATCATGTTTTGCATTAAGGAGGTCAACTGAATCAGTAGACCGCCTGATCTTTGTATTAAAAAGGAACATATACACACACTTTTGCATATTTTCATATAGCATTAGAAATCTTTTAAGGACAATGGATGCTTGTGGATGATGGATGAGTAGATGGATGATTGAATGGTAGAATACATTCTTCTTAACTTGAAGATTTCGGGGACGAAATCCTTTAAGGAGGGGAGAATGTAACACCCTGTTATTTTGAAACATGTCATAAGAGATATTTAAAGAATAATTAATTTTAAGAGAAGAATTAGGTGAAACGGGTTACGTCATTGCGTTCGTGACTATTTTCTAGTCAATTTAGACCTATGGTTTGCAGAAAACCAATTTAGGATGAAAAAGATATCTTTTAATTAAATATTGCAACAAAACATTAAAAAAGAGGGATGAGAAAAAAATAACAGATACCATTGTCCTAAGTCTTGTTAACAAAATACTAAGTAGCCTAGTTGGTTAGAGCATGTGACTTGCATACAAAAGGTTCAGAGTTCGATCCCCGCCAACGCCATATTTTTGTTTTAGGGGAATGGCTAAAAAGTGGCTTAGTGTGAACGTAGTTCAATTAAAAAGCGGTTTAGTGTGAAAAGGGTTAATAGGAGGATGAATTGGAAAAATGGTTAAAAAGAAAATATATATATGTATATCACGTGTGGGTGTCAACACCCTGCTACTGCGCATCATGTTGCACATATGGCACATTTTTATTGGTTAATGATCGTTTTTTCGTAACATGGCTATTTTCTATTGGTCGGATGACGTGGACGATTCCTATGGCTCCTGATCAAATTTAATGGCCCTAATTAACTCACTACACCTATATAAACATACCTAGACCTAAACCTAATTTCACTACACTAATTCATGGCGCCTCCATACTGCCTCAACCTAAACTAGACCTCCTTCTTCAACAAATCAAAGTAAAGGAATTCTGGAAAGGGGATCGAATCAACAACTACTACAATACCTAATTTTCTTCCTTAATCCAATCTTTGTGAGTTCATTGATTATTTTTAGATAAATAATGCTAAAGAAATTCTAACATGTTGTAAATTGGATTTCGGAATTATACATGATAATAAGATTGAATCTCATCAATTCTATCTTAGCCTATAACATCAAATTCATGATTCTTATAGGCCCATGTTGATATTATCATCAGTTTTATCATATCTTTATGATCAGTTCATACTTATGCCTATTGTTATTATTATGCATGTTCCTTATCTTATCCCTTCCTCCATACCTTCTTGGTTTTTATAGCCGGGCTACTTCGAGCCTAGGCCAAATCTCATAGAAATGAACGTACGAACGGTAATTTAGGGAACGATGGGAAATTTGGTATAATATACGTTGGGTTGGTTTGGGCTTGACAAATGTTAAATTTGGCATAATATATGTTAATTGTTGGGCATGATATGAAATTGGGAATTTTGGGTAATTGACAAAATTAGCCTAAAATTGGCATAAAATGCAAATGATTAAATTGGCTAAGATAAGCATGCTGAGACACGAGGTTAGACTCCGTTTGCGGTAGAAGCCTGCTCGGAATCAACCAGCCTAACTAGTAACCGCAAACGGCCAGTCTAATGTGAGAAGTCATAGGAATAACTAAAAGATGCTTAGACACGAGGTCAAGTCTGGCTTGTGGCAGAAGTCTACCCGGAACCGCCCGGCACATCCAGCGGCCACAAGCCATCGACTTAATGTGAGAGGTCTATGCATTAATAACTAATTAATGCTGATCAAAGATGAATATGATACCTAAAACATGTTAGGTGGGTGGGGTTAAGTTGACCTGTGTAAGATGACAACTTAACCAATAATACATGAACAAAGTTGATAGGGTTAAGGCAAGCTTAACCAATAATGCATATTGATTAGATAATGGATATGGTTAAGACAACTAGGTTGATAGACAACACTTAACCAATATAAATTTGGCTTAGGATAAACCCTGGGAAAAAACCTAGTAGCGGTAGGGACCCATTTTAGACAGTAACCCACTTAGTGGTATCGGGAACCCTGAGCTAGGCAGGGTTGGGCCACGCTTACTGGGCTGATTATAAGCGGTCAAATAAAAACAAGGGTGTAGCAGTGCAGATTCCAATGGGTTCGTTAAGCATGCACAAGGTGTTCCCGGCATTGGAAGATTTAGCCACTGTACATCAGTAGGTATAAAGCTGTGCACCCACGGGTTGCCACTTAGGGAGTGATACACCCTAAGCTGGGACCCGCACATATATCTACAAGTTAGGGAGCTGATCGATTACGGGTAGTGTGGGGACATCTTATATCTATTATGGGAAAGTGGACTTTCAAGGATTGTATGGGGCGGATACCTCTTACTAGATGTTACGCCTGAGTGCTACCAATTGCGGGGTTGGGATCATTTCGTCAAGAATTACTAGTATGTGGTGCAGAGAATTAAATTAAGTAAGAAATCTGGGAAGCGCACTAGACATTCCTTTATATTCATCCTATTATTTAGCTTTACCTTATGTCATGGTTATACTTTCCATCTTGTTTATTCCTGTCATATTGCTTTACCTATTTTCATGCTAAAAGTAGCTGGACTCGCCAGGCTTTATGTCTGACCTTTTTTGTTTTCGCCTCTTTTTCTTCCGTTCCTCCCCCCCCCCCCCCCCTCCCCCAAGGTTCTAGGGAGGAAACACTGAAGCTTGACTTGGATTTCTTTCTTCTTGAAGCGCTTGGAAGTGTTGAGAGTAATGCTCAGCTTTATCTCATTTCATTATGGCTATTTGGAGTGGGATTATGATTTCACTTTTGTACTCTGATAATAATTTTGTTCAATATGGATATTTATTTACTTGATTCTAGTATGTGGTTTTTATGTCGTAACCAAACAAGTTTTGGCTTTCCGCTGCAATGAATAAAGTTTGAATTTTCTTAAGTACCATCTGTATATCTGTCTTATGACATTCTGTTCTATACTCTTATAATACTCCATGGAAGTTAATGCATTCCCTTAGTGAGTGACATTAATGGACATGGGGTGTTACATTTACGGTTTGAGTTGCATGGATTTGGAATAATATGAAATAGAGTTAAAAAGAGGAGTTGGGCATATTATAATTTGTGAATTATGGAATGTAAATTAGGACTATTATAAATGAGTAATATGTATACATGAATAGGTTGAACTTAATATATTTATAGACATGTTAGTACAACATTGATTGAAAAACATGTAATTGACCTTAATTTTTATATATGTTTATGCTAATTGGTCATTCATGTTAATTGACATTAAGAAGAATATGTTAATTGGATAAAACATGTAATTTGTCATTTATGTTCAATTGACATTAGTTGAGGAAAATATTTTTAGTTGTCATTTATGTTCATTTGGTGTTAATTTGGGAAAACATATTAATTAGACATTTATGTTCATTTGATGTTAATTTGGGAAAAATAAGTTAATTAGGCATTTATGTTCATTTGAAAAAGCATGTTATTTGACATCAATTTGTAAACATGTATTTTACATCAATTTGTAAACATATCAATTTGGCACTGACATTGGAAAACATGTTATTTGACATTAATTTGTAAACATGATGGTTTGACATGGAATTGGAAAAAATGTTCAATTGACGTTAATTTGACGTTAATATGGAAAACACGTTAACTGTACTTAATAGGACATTAAGTAACCTTATTGGAAAAACTTGTTAATCAGAATAAGTTATACTTGATACAACATTAAGTAATCTGTATGGGAAAATATGTTAATTGGAATTAATAGTATTTAATTGTAATTGAACAAGAAAATGGGAAACATGTGAATTATAATTAATTTAATATCAAGTAAATATTTCATGGGAAAGGGTGAGAATCATATGTAAGTCTAGTAAAACATGTTGCTGCAATCTATATACATATGAGCAGGCATGGGGCCGATAGTGGAAAGTAAGACACTGTAACACCGGCGGATAGGATCATGTCTTTAAAGTTGACGGATTCAGGACTGTTATCCACGACTGTCATGGCTGGCATAGGCTATTCGTGTCTGTAGAGGGCCGATCGATGTCTAGCATTAGGAAAAATCCCTAGCAATTACTTGTTTCTGTCTAAATCTATAGAAATTCCAAACAGTCAATCTGCCTGATCTGATTTATATTATTATTGTTATCATCATTGTCTTTTTATAAGAATAGCCAATCCTTATTATCAGTTCATATTGGTTATTGTTCACCTTTAAATATGTTCAGACACTTACCTTATTATGACAGAAACATGAAATCAAAGTGGGTGATAAAGTAGCTGGAAGACATGGAATAAAGGTATCATTTCAAAAAATTTGTCTAGAAAAGATATGCCCTACTTGCAAAGAATCGATTCGGTGAAAGATGGGATCAGTAAATGGAAATTAAACCACTAGAACCACTATTTATCTGTTTTACTTAACTTAGCAAGTCGAGCTGGTAAGCACAGTAGCTCACCGTGCTTTATGTCTGACTCATTTCCTTTCTTCCTTTCTCTTTTCTTACCCCTAAACTTATAGGCAGAAAGCACATAGTTCAAATTTCTTTATTAGCTTTGTCATGATGGATTTCTACAAGTTGGATTACTTTCTGGTTCTCTTTCCAAGGTTAGGTTGTATCTTTTTGACTATATTTGGAGGATAATATCATTTTACTCTGATGTTGTTTTTGTTTGAGATTTTCAAGCATGGCATTTTGTAAATGTTTGGTTAAATGAAACAAAAATGGTTTTATAAAATGAAAATTTCTTCTTTCATTGTAAATTTATTATTTTATATCTTGAAATCTTAGTCTCTGTGATGTTTTATGTCATTATACCTGCAATACTCCGTATTTTCTTAGTGAAATCCTCATACGAGTGATATTAAAGAATGTGGTGGGTTACATTTGGTATCAGACCCTAAGGTTACCAAGATCACTAAAGTTTTGTTTTACAGAAAAGGAATTCCTAAAGAAAACGCACTATTCAGAAATCAAGAGTTACTTTTCAAAGTAACATATCCCTTATAGCGATTACAACCTTCCTTTGACTCTTTCAAAATCTTTATCTTCATAGTTGAGTTATGAGGCATTCTACCTAAGCTTTCCTTTGTAGGTTGAAAATTTGAATGACGGACAAACCCGTTTTACTTAGTAGTTGGGAAAGGTCGATGTTAAAAAGGAACTTGTTGCTAGAAAAATATTAGAAAGGGTTAATCATGGATGTAAAAGGGTGATTTGAAAAGTAAAAATAACCTAGACTGACTGGTTAAGAAAAAGGAATGTATTTCCATAGTTGGGTTTGAAATTAACATAGAAAACGCCATTGCAAGAATGAATGGATTGGTGCGGAATAAGGGTTTTATCCTATTGCACACCAATCGCCAACTTAAAGATAATTAAAAAGAAATATCTTGCAATTACAAATTTCTATAAAATAGATTGTCTTATACTATGGAAATATAATTTTTATACATTTTCAGTAGCCAATTAATTAGGGAACTTCCAACAAAGGTGAATTTAAGGATGACAAGTGAAAGGTGAACATGAGTATACTAATGGAAAAAGGATTATAGGGAACATATAATCAAAAATAAACAGGACACTAAGAGAAAAATGGTAAAAGGAAAGGATTGGTGTGTAACGATAAGGAATTTTGCTCGATCTGAATCAATCACTAAACCGACCAAGACCGTTCGGAACCCCCGATTGTTTTGAGAATAAGCCACCTCGAAACATAAACAGAAGAACATTTCATTGCTTATTACAACAATTCATTAGAATACAAGAATATACCGAGTATTAATAAATATTATACATCAGAGAAATATCAGAGATTTAAATACACTACTGCAGCGGAAAATTAATACAATACACAACTAAAAGAGATATACGGATAGATAGCTTTCCGGATATCGTTCCAGCTATAAATCAGGATCCTGTGAATAAAAAATCTGCAAAACCAAAACTACTAGCTGCCCGTGTCAAAATAAGGGCACCCAGAGTTTAGGTTAAAACAATAAACTCCAGGTCAGTCATGTGACTGGTGTGAGAACTAAAACAGTTATTAATTTTTATTTTAAAGTTACGTAAATCATGGGACCACGCCGTATAACACGGAACGGGTTTCCTCCCAAGAATACCAGTGCATAAAACAACAATGCAATGCTAAATAAAGAACAATGAAGCTATTATAAGACCCAGGTCCCATCACACAATGCAACGCAAGCCGAAGGATAGGGTTTTTACCTTATAATAGCCATGAATGCTTGGTACGTGAAATTTCATCTTTTATTATTACTATAAGTGTACAGTATCAAAACAATTTCAATCATAAGTATCAATCATAGATGGCATAAGTGCCCCATACCACTATGTCGCCATATATAGGGTCTACAATCAAAACCGCAAAGTTGCGTATTGGAAATTGGATTTCCATTTGTGAACCGAGGCAAGGGATCGTCCTCACCGAATTCGAGACTGTCTAGCCCGAGCCTCAGGACCCAGACACAGGTGATCCCTTGTATGATGAAAAAGAATTTCGCTCGACCCGAATCGATCGCTAAACCGACCAAGACCGTTTGAAACCCCTGAATGTTTTGAGGACAAGCCACATCGGAACGCAAACAGAAGAACATTTCATTGCTTATTACAACAATATCATCAGAATACAAGAATATACAGAGTATGAATAAATATTACACAGAAAATATCAGAGATTACAATACATTACATAGCAGCGGAAAAATAATACAATACACAACTGAAAGAGATATACGGATACAGAGCTTTTCGGATATCGTTCCAGCTGTAAATCAGGATCCTGTGAATATAAATTTGCAAAACCAAAACTACTAGCTGCCCGTGTCAAAATAAGGGCACCCAGAGTTTAGGTTAAAACAATAAACTCCAGGTCAGTCATGTGACTGGGGTGAGAACTAAAACAGTTATTAATCTTTATTTTAAAGTTAGGTAAATCAAGGGACCACGCCGTATAACACGGAACGGGTTTCCTCCTAAGAACACCAGTGCATAAAACAACAGCGCAATGCTAAATAAAGAACAATAAAGCTATTATAAGACCCAGGTCCCATCACACAATGCAACACAAGCCGGAGGATAGGGTCTTACCTTATAATAGCCAAAGAATGCTTGATACGCTAAATTTCATCTTTTATTATTACTATAAGTGTATAGTGTTAAAACAATTTCAATCATAAGTATTAATCATAGATGGCTTGGGTACCATATATCATGTCACCAATACTAGGCGCTACAATCAAAACCGCAAAGTCACGTATTTGGAAATTGGATTTCCATCTATGAACAGAGGCCAGGGATCGTCCTCTACCGAATTGGAGACTATCCATCCCGAGTCTCAGGCAAGCCTTGGATCGTCAGGGCCGGTCCACCGATGTGGATTATTATGCCTGAACACTGCGTTTCCCCGCCCTTTGGGGCGTAAATGAGCCCAATGACTCCATCGGCTCCACATAGTCACTGATATATCTGAGGCGCCTCACAACATCAACAATCACACAGGTGAAAATCATATAAATGTCAGGGCTGGTAGGTCACTGCCACCACCCTAGCTAGAAGGAAACGCATGCCCTCCCTGATGTCCTCTCCCATTTCTGGTTCACAACCGGGGTATGAGGCTCGCGAATCAACGTTACATAAAGCTATGCCACACAGGCGGTGCTTTGATCATCAACCACAAGACTTTGCTTTTCAACAAAAGCCTTGATCTATTGCCACATAGGCATGCCACACAGGCAATTCACTCCATGCGATTGATATCCATCAATATATAACCCCTGAGCTCATACATCTCAGAGAAGGGCGCTAAGCAAGAGAATAAATTCTCCGCTGCCAAACAGATATATATTTAATAGAAATCAATCACACAGAATAAAATCCAATGTCAGACACACAGTCCATTTACAAGTTCGTGCTGGGTCTGAACGAAACCGGAGGCACCTTGTACCTCGCATATCCATCGATCTCCAAGTACGTCTGGACGATCACCAACTGATTCCCTCCTCTTGGGTGTACAACCCAATCAAGATCATCAGTAATCACCCAAACTATGTGAAGACCTCCGGTCTTCAACCACCGTATTCATCCTCGACACCACGTCGAATCAGTTATTCAAAATGGGATAAACCCGGTCTTTCTGAATAACTCGCGTATATAATAAACAAGTGTTACACAAGCACAACATACGCCTCATTCCAATTAAGAATATTCCTTTATTCAAATATTCTCATACTTTGAGAAAGGTTCCCATTAATTTTATCAAAGATAAATTCTTTAAATTTATTCTTTAATCTTCTTTTGAATATCAATTCAAATTAGTCGGGATTAGCGAACCACACCGAAGTAATCATTTATTTTATTTCCCAATCCCAACCTATTCATCCCATGAAGTGAAACTGGTCATACTTCATATCTAACACCACGGTGTTATCGGTAAATTTAATTACCATTTCACATTCAAATCTAATTAAAGATTTAACTATCGCCTGGAGCAAAACTGGTGATACCCCATTCTCGATCACTTCAATCTAATTAAAGATTCATTAAAACTCCACTTAGTTTTAATCTTCCCAAAAATCAATATCCTTTCTTTGACTAGGTTAAAGAACCAATGTCATCTAAAACATGGTTCATGATAAACCCAAAATCACATTCCATTAATTATCGGGTTAAAGAACAAGTGTTATTTAAAACACCATTCACGATAAACCCAAAAATCAATTCCAATTCAATTCCAATTAAATACCATTTAATTGGTACACTTCATTAAATCTAAATAAAAAAATTTAATCTTTTTCTCAACTGGGTTTAAGAACAGTGTTAATGAAGACACCATTCATGACAAACCCAAATCACATTTGATATTAAATACAAGGCTCTGAATAGAAAATATATCAGCTTATATTCAATATCAAATTCTACGACCAATAAATATCGTATTGGAAATAACGATATTAATATATCTTTCAAATTCCCATAACTATATCTGTATCATCACGAAATCCAACATCGAAATATTCCAAAGACAATTTCGATTCAAATCCATTCCAATTCAATTATTGCAAATTCTGGTTACTTTTAAAACCATTTCAAATCTAATTTATTTATTTTAAAAATAAATGGATTTAAATTCTAGTTCAAAACCAATTCATTTCGCCAAAAATCTATTTTTATCTTCTCAAACTTGGAATTTTTCATCCCAATTCTTCACAAATCATTTCTTATGATTTTACACAAATTATTGATATTTTCAATAACTTTATGAAGGCCCGTACAGTCGATTTCCATCAACGGCCATCGAACTGCACTTACAACAACCTTTTCCAAATTTGATTTGGACAAAATTCCAAATCCAACCGTTAGATTTCACATCACTAACATTCATTAAAAATCTCTTTCCGATACGAACCCAAAGGTTCCGGTTTTAGGAGAATCCGACGGTCGGATCTCCCGTAATATCCATTCGAAGTCAATGGTCGAAATTCGTGAACTACCGCAGCGCGTTCTATTCAGGCCATTATATATATATATATATATATATATATATATATATATATATATATATATATATGTTATATTACGTCGATTTCCTTTCAAAACGTATTTTATAAATCGTTTTAAATCCGTTTTCAAAACGATTTCAACTTCATATTCAATTTCCAATCAAAATTGAATATTCCATATCATTAATCTATAAATGATAATATTTTCAAAACGTTATATTTTGAAATCACTTCCTTTTCTATATTCATTATAAAAATGAATAAAATCGATATAAATATCGTTCACGTCAAAATGTTTAATCTAATCAACATGGCTTTTATTCAACACATGAATGTTTTCTTCTATTCAACACATGAATATTTATTTTATTCAACACTTGAATATTTATTCTTTTCAACTCATGAATATTTTCTTCTATTCAACACATGAATATTTATTTTATTCAACACATGAATATTTATTCTTTTCAACACATTAATGTTTTCTTCTATTCAACACAAGAATATTTGTCTTATTCAACACATGAATATTTTCTTCTATTCAACACATGAATATTTATTTTATTCAATAAATGAATATTTTCTTTCTATTCAACACATGAATATTTTCTTTCTATTCAACATATGAATTTACTTTCTATTCAACACATGAATTTACTTTTATAATATTCCTTATTTTCCAAATTGGAATGAGGCCTAATCAATTACCATATAATGTTAATTATATGGATTCCCTACAACACATGTATATAATAGCAACGATAAATCATCAACCATCATTCAGAGTGCACCACACAACTGCATAAGCATTAAATATAAATAATTAACGCTTACACAGTCTGTCAACACATCGATTGACATACAACTAAACAATCAGGATTAGTGTACGTCAAATATCATTCCAATACCCGTGTGGGGTTTCAAATCAACAAACACAGATTTTTATTTATGAAGTTGGGCGATGTGTAAAATTTATCGTCCCAATCAATATCAGTCAAATCAGTGTATATAAACAAATCGTCCGATTTGTTTATTACTATTTATTTTATATACACGTTAAAAATCATATTTTTAACTATTAAATATTTTACACTATAAAATATTTTATTTCATTCCACATCACACAATCAAATTTCACAACACAACATTCAAACAAACAAGTCATCCATGGTCTGTGGACGACGGGTGTCGGGTGCTGCTAAGCACCGTCTGCATCCTAGTATATATTTCAACTAGAATTTAAAATAAAAGTGAGGAGTTCTCACCAAGAGCTAAACCAAACTCCGCGACTCTTCATATGCAGAAAATCTTCGCCGTTCTCGCCTTTTGTCACTTTCGTTACCCGTTTTCACTACATATATGAAAATCACATATTTTTACTTCGACTTCAAGATGATAAAAATAGCATCTTTAACACGATGTTTTCATTATAAAGATTATATTTTTATTCCAAACTTTTTCTATAAAAATCACATTTTTATATGGTATTCATATAAATAAAAATCACATCTTTATATGGTTTAAAAATCTTACCTTTGCTTAATTAAAAATCAAATCTTTTTATATTTGAAAATATAACCCTTTCTAAATTAAAGATCTAATCTTTCTATTTCAAAAATATAATCTTTCATAAAAATATGGTCTCTTCTTTTGTAAAAATATAATCTTTCTTATAAAAAATCATTTCTTTTATACATTAAAAATCTTGTCTTTCATAACTTCTTTACGATAAAAACCAAAAGTTTACCAATAAAAAAAATCTAAACTTTACTAGTTTATAGATCTAAACCTTACATAAAAGAAAATAAAGAAATGAAAACAAAACTCACATTTTTTATTGAAGGGGGGTTTTTTGCTGTTGACTGCGCGAGGGGGGGGGGAGGTTGTTGAGTTCGTCGGAGATAGGAGGGTGCACAAGTTAGGGGGGTTGATGGCGGCGGGCATTGGCCAGAGGCTGCGACCCTTCCTAGGGTTTAGGTGGCTTTTCATGGATTGGAGGGGGGAAAACGCGTCGGTTCACAGTAAAAGAAGGGGAGGGGGATCTGACGGGGAGGCGCGGCGGAGGGAAGCTCCAGGCGGCGGCGATAGGGGGGCGCGATTGAAGGTTGTCGGTTTTTTTTTCTAAATTGAGAAAACCAATTTGAATGGGGGTGTGGAGGTTGACCGGTAAGGGGAAGGAAGAGGGTGAGTTGGAATTTATATATATATTTTTTTAATTCTTTAACTAACACAAAAAAGTAACTTTCCAATACGAACTCCAAACTGAGCTCACCGACTGTCGTCCCTAGCAAGTTACCCCCATTCCGAACACAATGGGATATGTCTCGTAAGCCAGTTCGACTGTTTCGATCAGTTTTGATAGAAATTAAAATATAAATCTATATATTCAATTTTAAACGCACATTTCAATTTTCCGGGACCACATACGAACTCTAAAAATTCCCAAAAAATTATTTCCAGCTTCGTATTGATGATACGGTCCTAACAAAATTAATTTCGTCAAATTCAGAGACTGTTTGAAAAATGGCCATTTTCTGGTCGATCAAAATTGACTGAAACTGTCAAAACGCGTTTTCCTGTGCCACACTCACATATTGATTCAGAAAATTATGAATTTTGGAAACTAGCAATAAGTAGACATCTCGGATCCAACAAAAGTGGTTTCGTCGAAAACAGAGGTCGTTTGCAAAATTTCCATTTTTAAGGGCTAGAATTCCATAGCGACTATTCTGAATTTTCATCTGGGCATAACTTTTGATTCCCGCTATGAAATTTTGATTTTTCGGATTCGTTGGAAAGATATTCTCAAATAGATTCTAATCTTTTTGGTTTCGCTAAAATCCGGTTTATTTTGAATCCTGTACAATCATTTGAAATTTGAAATCGAATTTTCGAACTACCGCGCCATTTCAGGCTCGTTATATAATTAAAATAAATTTATTCGTTTTAACTTCGTCGACAAATATATTTTCCATTGTTATTATTTAAAATAATCATTTTAAATACTCAAAATTCACTAACATTGCCAAAATAAAATTTTTAAATAGGCTCAGATTTCCGGGTTATTACAATCTCCCCCACTTAAAACTTTTCGTCCCCGAAAAGGAACGAAGCCGAAAGTTGTTTAACCAATCAACTCAACTATCACTATTTTCATTAGGGCTTAAGTTCTTCAACTTTTCAGTTTCTAAGAACTTTTCAAATTTTTCAAAAATTTGGCTAACACCCTAAATTTTCGAAAAATTTCGCCATAACCTCCCCTGCACTGGGAGCTTCGGGATATTTCAAATAGCCTCCCATGGCCCTCACCAATCCAAAAGAAAAAGCCAAGCGGCTTGCCAATCGGCTCATAAAATCATCCAAACCTAAAGAAATTAGTAAACATGTACTTATTAGTCGGGCAAACAATTTTATTCCTCTTCTCTAGCCTCCTTGCTATGATCTGTTCAATGTAAGTACATGTATATGCATGCAAATGCGACTAATTTTCAATACAATTCGCTATTTGATACAATTTGGTTAAAGGTTAAACATTTAATTAATCGAACAATAATCAAACAAAACAACCAGCAATCAATTAATTTATTATCTTTTCAAATTCATAACTTGGGTACATAGTCTAAAAATCACATTTTTGGTGCCAAATCACAACAATAAGCCCTATCTAGTTTTGGTTCTCACAATAGTCAATTGGAAATATATAGATATCCCACTCTCGAAACTCGGACATGAATACTGATGATGCGATCGCTATAGCGATCATCAGAACCATCTTCGGGCGACTAGAGTGTGATTCTATATCTATCCAGTATATTAAGACTTCGTATACACGTGGATCAGACGTATATGCGAAATTTTTATATACTTGATTGTCCAAATCCAATACAAATAAATATTCGAATACGTTGAATAAAGTTTAAATTTTCAAAACAAAATTCGTTTTCATTTTAAAAATATACTCTTCACACTCGTTCTAGGATACTACTTATCCCATCTCTAACGAGTCATTCTCATTGGATATTACTAATCCAATCTCTGATGAATTCTTTCGTTTGGTTCTAACGTGTCTTGTTCTCTGAGCTCTGTAAACCAAAGCTCTGATACCAAATGTGACAAAAAGGAAATTCGCTTGATCCGAATCGATCGCTAAATGGACCAAGACCGTTCGAAACCCCTGATTGTTTTGAGGACAAGCCACATCGGAACGCAAACAGAAGAACATTTCATTGCTTATTACAATAATATCATCAGAATACAAGAATATGCAGATTATGAATAAATATTACACAGAAAATATCAGAGATTACAATACATTACATAGCAGCGGAAAAATAATACAATACACAATTGAAAGAGATATATAGATACAGAGCTTTCCGGATATCGTTCCAGATGTAAATCAGGATCCTGTGAATATAAATCTGCAAAACCAAAACTACTAGCTGCCCGTGTCAAAATAAGGGCACCCAAAGTTTAGGTTAAAACAATAAACTCTAGGTCAGTCATGTGACTGGTGTGAGAACTAAAACAGTTATTAATCTTTATTTTAAAGTTAGGTAAATTAAGGGACCACACCGTATAACACGGAACGGGTTTCCTCCCAAGAACACCAGTGCATAAAACAACAACGCAATGCTAAATAAAGAACAATGAAGCTATTATAAGACCCAGGTCCCATCACACAATGCAACACAAGCCGGAGGATAGGGTTTTACCTTATAATAGCCAAAGAATGCTTGATACGCTAAGTTTCATCTTTTATTATTACTATAAGTGTATAGTGTCAAAACAATTTCAATCATAAGTATTAATCATAGACGGCATGGGTACCATATATCATGTCGCCAATACTACGTTCTACAATCAAAACTGCAAAGTCACATATTTGGAAATTGGATTTCCATCTATGAACCGAGGCCAGGGATCGTCCTCTACCGAATTCGAGAATGTCTAGCCCGAGTCTCAGGCAAGCACACAGGCAAGACTTAGATCGTCAGGGCCGGTCCACCGATGTGGACTATTATGCCTGAACACTGCGTTTCCCTTCCCTTTGGGGGCGTAAATGAGCCCAGTGAATCCATCGGCTCCACATAGTCACCGATATATCCGAGGCGCCTCGCAACAGCAACAACCACACAGTTGAAAATAATATAAATGTCAGGGCTGGTAGGTCACTGACACCACCCTAGCTAAAAGGAAGCGCATGCCCTCCCTGATGTCCTCTCCCGTTTCTGGTTCACAACCGGGGTGTGAGGCTCGCGAATCAACATTACACAAAGCTATGCCATACAGGCGGTGCTTTGATCAATTGCCACTTAGGCATGCCACACAGGCAATTCACTCCATGCGATTGATATCCATCAATATATAACCCCTGAGCTCGTACGTCTCAGAGAAGGGCGTTAAGCAAAATAAATTCTCCGCCGCCAAACAGATATATATATTTAGTAGAAATCAATCACACAGAATAAAATCCAATGTCAGACATATGGTCTATTTATAAGTTCGTTTTGGGTCTGAACGAAACCGGAGGCACCTTGTACCTCGCGTATCCATTGATCTCCAAGTACATCTGGATGATCCCCAACTGATTCCCTCCTCTTGGGTGTACAGCCCAATCAAGATCATTAGTAATCACCCAAACGATGTGAAGACCTCCGGTCTTCAACCACCGTCTTCATCCTCGACACCACGTGGAATCAGTTATTCAGAATGGGATAAACCCGGTCTTTCTAAATAACTCGCGTATATAATAAACAAGTGTTACACAAACACAACATATGCCTCATTCCAATTAAGAATATTCCTTTATTCAAATATTCTCATACTTTGAGAAAGGTTCCCATTAATTTTATCAAAGATAAATTCTTTAAATTTATTCTTTAATCTTCTTTTGAATATCAATTCAAATTAGTCGGGATTAGCGAACCACACCGAAGTAATCATTTATTTTATTTCCCAATCCCAACCTATTCATCCCATGAAGTGAAACTGATCATACTTCATATCTAACACCACGGTGTTACTGGTAAATTTAATTACCATTTCACGTTCAAATCTAATTAAAGATTTAACTATCGCCTGGAGCAAAACTGGTGATACCCCATTCTCGATCACTTCAATCTAATTAAAGATTCATTAAAACTCCACTTAGTTTTAATCTTCCCCAAAATCAATATCCTTTCTTTGACTGGATTAAAGAACCAATGTCATCTAAAACACGGTTCACGATAACCCCAAAATCACATTCCATTAATTACCGGGTTAAAGAACAAGTGTTATTTAAAACACCGTTCACGATAAACCCAAAAATCAATTCCAATTAAATACCATTTAATTGGTACACTTCATTAAATCTAAATAAAAAGATTTAATCTTTTTCTCAACTGGGTTTAAGAACAGTGTTAATGAAGACACCATTCACGACAAACCCAAATCAGATTTGATATTAAATACAAGGCTCTGAATAGAATATATATCGGCTTATATTCAATATTAAATTCTACGACCAACAAATATCGTATTGGAAATAACGATATTAATATATCTTTAATATTCCCATAACAATATCTGTATCATCACGAAATCCAACATTGAAATATTCCAAAGACAATTTCGATTCAAATCCATTCCAATTCAATTATTGGAAATTATTGTTACTTTTAAAACCATTTCAAATCCAATTTATTTATTTTAAAAATAAATGGATTTTAATTCTAGTTCAAAACCAGTTCATTTCGATAAAAATCTATTTTTATCTTTTCAAACTTGGAATGTTTCATCCCAATACTTCACAAACCATTTCTTATGATTTTACACAAATTATTGATATTTTCAATAATTTTATCAAGGCCCGTACAGTCGATTTCCATCAACGGCCATTGAACTGCACTTAAAGCGACCTTTTCCAAATTTGATTTGGACATAATTACAAATCCAACCATTAGATTTCACATCACTAACCCTCGTTAGAAAGCTCTTTTCGATATGAACCCAATGGTTCCGGTTTTAGGAGAATCTGACGGTCGGATCTCCCGTAGTATCCATTTGAAGTCAATGGTCGAAATTCGCGAACTGCCGCGGCGCGTTTTATTCAGGCCATTATATATAATAATATATATATATATATACAACGTCAATTTCCTTTTAAAACGTATTTTATAAATCGTTTTAAATTCGTTTTCAAAAAGATTTCAACTTCATATTCAATTTCTTATCAAAATTGAATATTCCATATCATTAATCTATAAATGATAATATTTTCAAAACGTATTATTTTGAAATCACTTCATTTTCTATATTCATTATAAAAATGAATAAAATCAATATAAATATCGTTCACGTCAAAATGACGTCAATCTAATCAACATGGCTTTTATTCAACACATGAATGTTTTTTTCTATTCAACACATGAATATTTATTTTATTCAACACATGAATATTTATTCTTTTCAACACATAATGCTTTCTTCTATTCAACACATGAATATTTATTTTATTCAACACATGAATATTTATTCTTTTCAACACATGAATGTTTTATTCTATTCAATACATGAATATTTATGTTATTCAATACATGAATATTTATTCTTTTCAACACATGAATGTTTTCTTCTATTCAACACATGAATATTTATTTTATTCAACACATGAATATTTTCTTCTATTCAACACATGAATATTTATTTTATTCAACACATGAATTTTTTCTTTCTATTCAACACATGAATATTTTCTTTCTATTCAACACATGAATTTACTTTCTATTCAACACATGAATTTACTTTTATAATATTCATTATTTTCCAAATTGGAATGAGGCCTAATCAATTACCATATAATGTTAATTATATAGATTCCCTACAACACATGTATATAATAGCAACGATAAATCATCAACAATCATCCAGAGTGCACCACACAACTGCATAAGCATTAAATATAAATAATTAACGCTTACACATTCTGTCAACCCATCGATTGACATACAACTAAACAATCGGGATTAGTGTACGTCAAATATCATCCCAATACCCGTGTGGGGTTTAAAATCAACAAACTCAGATTTTTATTTGTGCAGTTGGGCGATGTGTAAAATTTATCATCCCAATCAATATCAGTCAAATCAGTGTATATAAACAAATCATTCGATTTGTTTATTACTATTTATTTTATATACACGTTAAAAATCATATTTTTAACTATAAATATTTTCCACTATAAAATATTTTATTTCATTCCACATCACACAGTCAAATTTCACAACACAGCAATCAAACAAACAAGTCAACCATGGTCTGTGGACGACGGGTGTCGGGTGCTGCTAAGCACCGTCTGCATCCTAGTATATATTTCAACTAGAATTTAAAATAAAAGTTAGGAGTTCTCACCAAGAGCTAAACCAAATGTCGCGACTCTTCATATGTAGAAAATCTTCGTTGTTCTCGCCTTTTGTCACTTTCGTTGCCTTATTCACTGCATATATAAAAATTACATACTTTTACTTCGCCATCAAGATGATAAAACTAGCATCTTTAACACGATGTTTTCATTATAAAGATTAAATTTTTATTCTAAACTTTTTCTATAAAAATCACATTTTTATATGGTATTCATATAAATAAAAATCACATCTTTATATGGTTTAAAAATCTTACCTTTGCTTAATTAAAAATCAAATCTTTTTATATTTGAAAATATAACCTTTTCTAAATTAAAGATCTAATCTTTCTATTTCAAAAATATAACCTTTCATAAAAATATGGTCTCTTCTTTTGTAAAGATATAATCTTTCTTATAAAAAATCATTTCTTTTATAAATTAAAAATCTTGTCTTTCATAACTTCTCTACGATAAAAACCAAAAGTTTACCAATAAAAAAAATCTAAACTTTACTGGTTTATAGATCTAAACCTTACATCGAAGAAAATAAAGAAATGAAAATAAAATTCACATTTTTAATTGAAGGGAGGCTTTTGTTGTTGACTGCGTGAGGGGGGGGGGAGGTTGTTGAGTTCGTCGGAGATAGGAGGGTGCGCAGGTTAGGGGGGTTGATGGCGAAGGGGCATTGGCCAGAGGCGGCGGCCCTTCTTAGGGTTTGGGTGGCTTTCATCAATTGGAGGGGGGGAACCGCGTTGGTTCACAACAGAAGAGGGGAAGGGGGATGTGACGGGGAGGCGCGGCGGAGGGGAAGCTCCAGGCGGCGGCGATAGGGGGGCGCGATTGAGGGTTGTCGGGTTTTTTATTTCTAAATTGAGAAAACCGATTTGAATGGGGGTGTGGGGGTTGACCGGTATGGGGAAGGAAGAGGGCGAGTTGGAATATAAATATATATATATTTAAATTCTTTAATTAACACCTAAAAGTAACTTTCCAATACGAACTCACCGACTGTCGTCCCTAGCTAATTACCCCCATTTCGAACACAATGGTATATGTCTCGTAAGCCAGTTCGATTGTTTTAATCAGTTTTGATTGAAATTAAATTATAAATCTATATATTCAATTTTAAACGCATATTTCAATTTACCGGGACAACATACGGACTCTAAAAATTCCCGAAAAATTATTTCCAGCTTCGTATTGACGATGCGGTCCTAACAAAATTAATTTCGTCAAATTCTGAGACTTTGAAAAATGGCCATTTTTTGGTCGATCGAAACTGTCAAAACGCGTTTTCCTGTGCCACGCTCACATATTGTTTCAGAAAATTATGAATTTTGGAAACTAGCAATAACTAGACATCCCGAATCCAACAAAAGTGGTTTCGTCGAAAACAGAGGTTGTTTGCAAAATTTCCATTTTTAAGGGCCAGAATTCCATAGTGACTATTCTGAATTTTCATCTGGGCATAACTTTTGATTCCCGCTATGAAATTTTTATTTTTCGGATTCATTGGAACGATATTCTCAAATAGATTCTAACATTTTTGGTTTCGCTAAAATCCGGTTTATTTTGAATCCCGCACAATCATTTGAAATTAGAAATCGAATTTTCGAACTACCGCGCCATTTCAGGCTTGTTATATTATTAAAATAAATTTATCCGTTTTAACTTCATCGAAAAATATATTTTCCGTCATTATTATTTAAAATAATCATTTTAAATACTAAAAATTCACTAAAATTGCCAAAATAAAAATTTTAAATTGGCTCCGATTTCCGGGTCATTACACCTTGGATCGTCAGGGCCGGTCCACCGATGTGGATTATTATGCCTGAACACTGCGTTTCCCCGCCCTTTGGGGTGTAAATGAGCCCAGTGACTCCATCGGTTCCACATAGTCACCGATATATCCGAGGCGCCTCGCAACAGCAACAACCACACAGGTGAAAATAATATAAATGTCAGGGCTGGTAGGTCACTGACACCACCCTAGATAGAAGGAAACGCATGCCCTCCCTGATGTCCTCTCCCGATTCCGGTTCACAACTGGGGTGTGAGGCTCGCGAATCCACTCTACACAAAGCTATGCCGCACAGGCCGTGCTTTGATCATCAACCACAAGACTCTGCTTTTCAACAGAAGCCTTGATCATTTGCATCTTAGCATGCCACACAGGCAAACCACTCTATGCAATCGATATCCATCAATCACACAGAATGATATCCAATGGGATATGTACTGACTGTCGCCCCTAGCTAATTACCCCCATTCCGAACACAATGGGATATGTAACGTAAGCCAACTCAGCTGTTTCGATTCGTTTCCATCTAAATAAAAATATAAATCTATATATTGAATTTGAACGCACATTTCAAATTACCGGGGCCACATACTAACTCTAAAAATTCCAGAAAAATTGTTTCCAGCTTCGTATTGACGATACGGTCCTAACAAAACTAATTTCGTCAAATTCCGAGACCGTTTGAAAAATGGCCATTTTCTGGTCGACCAAAATTGACTGAAACTGTTAAAACACGTTTTACTTCGCCACGCTCACATATTGATTCAAAAAATTATGAAGTTTGGAATCTAGCAATAACTTGACATCACGGATCCAACAAAAGTTGTTTCATCAAAAACGAAGGTCGTTTGCAAAATGGCTATTTTCAAGGGCCAGAATTCCATAGCGACTATTCTGAATTTTCAACTGGGCATAACTTTTTATCCCCGCTATGAAATTTCAATTTTTCAGATTCGTTGGAAAGATATTCTCAAATAGATTCTAATATTTTTGGTTTCGCTAAAATCTGGTTTATTTTGAATCTTGTACATTCATTTGGAATTTGAAATCGAAATTTCAAACTACAGCGCCATTTTCAATTCCTTTTATATTTAAAAATAAATATTTACATTCTAACGTCGATTCAAATAGATATATACATTCTATTTCTATTCAAAATAAATTTCTTGTTGTCATTATTTAAAATAATTCATTTTAAATATCCAAAATTCATTAAAATTGCCAAAATAAAAATTTTAAATTAGCTTAGATTTCTGGGTTATTACAATCTCCCCCACTTAAAACTTTTCGTCCCCGAAAAGGAACGAAGCTAAAAGTTGTTTTACAAATCAACTCAACTTTCATTATTTTCTTTACGGCTTAAGTTCTTCAATTTTTCAGTTTCTAAGAACTTTTCAAATTTTTCAAAAATTTGGCTAACACCCTAAATTTCCGAAAAATTTCGCCATAACCTCCCCTACAGCGGGAGCTTCGGGATATTTTAAATAGCCTCCCTTGGCCCTCATCAATCAAAAAGAAAAATAAAAAGCCAAGCGGCTTGCCAATCGGCTCATAAAATCATCAAAAACCCCAAGAAATACAATAAACATGTACCTATTTGTCGGGAAAACAATTTTATTCCTCTTCTCTAGCCTCTTTGCAATGACATGGGCAATGAAAGTACATGTATATGCATGCAAATGCGACTAATTTTCAATACAAATCACTTTTTGATACAATTTGGCTAAATGGTTCAACATTTAATTAATCAAACAATAATCAAACAACACAATCAGTAATCAATTAGTTGATTAGCTTTTCAAATTCATAACTTTGATACATAGTCCAAAAATCAGATTTTTGATGCCAATTCACAACAATAAGCCCTATCTAGTTTTGGTTCTCACACCAGTCTAATGGAAATATATAAACATCCCACTTTCGAAACTCGAACATAATACTGGTAATGTGATCACAATTACCAGTATCATCCCCGGGCGACTAGAGTGTGACTCCATATCTATCCAGTATATTAAAACTTCAAATACACTCGGATCAGACGTATACGCAAAATCTTTATATACTTGATTGTCCAAATCAACACAAATAAATAATCAAATATGAATAATTTATTTAAATTTTCAAAACTAAAATTGTTTTCTTCTTAAAAATACACTCTTCCGACTCATTCTAGGATACTACTGATCCTATCTCTAACGAGTTATTCTCATTGGATATTACTAATCCAATTTCTGATGAATCCTCTTGTTTGGATCTAACGTGTCTTGTTCTCTGAGCTCTGTAAACCAATGCTCTGATACCAAATGTAACGATAAGGAATTTCGCTCGTTTTGAATCGATCGCTAAACCGACCAAGACCGTTCGAAACTCCTAATTGTTTTGAGAACAAGCCACCTCGGAACACAAACATAAGAACATTTCATTGCTTATTACAACAATTCATCAAAATACAACAATATACAGAATATGAATAATATTATACATCAGATAAATATCAGAGATTTAAATACATTACTGTAGTGGAAAAATAATACAATACACAACTGAAAGAGATATACGGATATAGAGCTTTCCGGAAATCGTTCCAGCTGTAAATCAGGATCATGTGAATAAAAAATCTGCAAAACCAAAACTACTAGCTGCCCGTGTCAAAATAAGGGCACCCAGAGTTTAGGTTAAAACAATAAACTCCAGGTCAGTTATGTGACTGGTGTGAGAACTAAAACAGTTATTAATCTTTATTTTAAAGTTAGGTAAATCAAGGGACCACGTCGTACAACACGGAACGGGTTTCCTCCCAAGAATACCAGTGCATAAAACAACAGCGCAATGCTAAATAAAGAACAATGAAGCTATTATAAGACCCAGGTCCCATCACACAATGCAACGCAAGCCGGAGGATAGGGTTTTTACCTTATAATAGCCAAGAATGCTTGGTACATGAAATTTCATGTTTTATTATTACTATAAGTGTATAGTATCAAAACAATTTCAATCGTAAGTATCAATCATAGACGGCATAAGTGCCCCATACCACTATGTCACCATATATAGGGTCTACAATCAAAACCGCAAAGTCGCGTATTGCAAATTGGATTTCCATCTGTGAACCGAGGCAAGGGATCGTCCTCACCAAATTCGAGACTGTTTAGCCCGAGCCTCAGGACCCAGACACAGGTGAGCCCTTGGATCGTCAGGGCTGGTCCACCGATGTGGATTAAAACGCCTGAACACTGCGTTTCCCCGCCCTTTGGGGGCGTAAATGAGCCAAATGACTCCATCGGCTCCACAAAGTCACTGATATATCCGAGGCGCCTCGCAATCTAACAACCACACAGGTGAAAATAATATAAATGTCAGGGCTGGTAGGTCACTGACACCGCCCTAGCTAGAAAGAAACGCATGTCCTCCCTGAGATCCTCTCCCGTTTCTGGTTCACAACCGGGGTGTGAGGCTCATGAATCCACGCTGCACAAATCTATGCCACACAGGTCGTGCTTTGATCATCAACCACAAGACTTTTCTTTTCAACAGAAGCCTTGATCATTTGCATCTTAGCATGCCACACAGGAAAATCACTCCATGCAACCGATATCCATCAATCACACAGAATGATATCCAATGTCAGACACACAGTCCATTTACAAGTCCGTTCTGGGTTTGAACGACACCGGAGGCACCTTGTACCTCGCATATCCATCGATCTCCAAGTACGTCTGGACGATCACCAACTGATTCTCTCCTCTTGGGTGTACAGCCCAATCAAGATCATCAGTAATTATCCAAACGATGTGAAGACCTCCGGTCTTCGACCACCGTCTTCATCCTCGATACATCGTCGAATCAGTTATTCAGAATTGGATAAACCCGGTCTTTCTGAACAACTCGCGTATATAATAAACAAGTGTTACACAAACACAACATACGCCTCATTCCAATTCAGAATATTCTTTTATTCAAATATTCTTATACTTTGGGAAACGTTCCCATTAATTTTATCAAAGATAAATTCTTTAAATTTACTCTTTAATCTTCCTTTGAATATCAATTCAAACCAAATTATGGATTATCCAAACTAGTCGGGATTAACGAACCTTACCGAAGTAATCATTTGTTTTAATTTCCCAATCCCAACCTATTCATCCCATGAAGTAAAACTGGTTATACTTCATATCTAACACCACGGTGTTATCGGTAAATTCAATTACTATTTCACGTTCAAATCTAATTAAAGATATAACTATCGCCTGGAGCAAAACTGGTGATACTCCATTCTTGATCATTTCAATCTAATTAAAGATTCATTAAAACTCCACTTGGTTTCAATCTTCCCAAAAATCACTATTAATGATTATTTAACTTGGGAAATCATATCCTGTCTTTAACTGGGTTAAAGAACCAATGTCATTTAAAACAACGTTCACGATAAACCCAAAAATCAATTCAAATTCAATTCCAATTAAATACCATTTAATTGGTATACTTCATTGAATCTAAACAAAAAGATTTAATCTTTTTCTCAACTGGTTTTAAGAACAGTGTTAATGAAGACACCATTCATGACAAACCCAAATCCCATTTGATATTAAACACAAGGCTCTGAATAGAAAATATATCGGCTTATATTCAATATCAAATTCTACGACCAACAAATATCGTATTGGAAATAACGATATAAATATATCTTTCAAATTTCCATAACAATATATGTATAATCACGAAATCCAACATCGAAATATTCCAAAGACAATTTCGATTCAAGTCCATTTCAATTCAATTATTGGAAATTCTGGTTACTTTTAAAACCCATTCAAATCCAATTTATTTATTTCAAAAATAAATGGATTATAATTCTAGTTCAAAACTAGTTCATATCGATAAAAATCTATTTTTATCTTTTCGAATATGGAGTTTGTCATCCCAATTCTTTCCAAATCATTTCTTATGATTTTACACAAATTATTACTATTTTTAATAATTTTATCAAGGCCCGTACAGTCGATTTCCATCAACGACCATCGAACTGCACTTACAACGACCTTTTCCCAAATTTTATTTGGACATAATTCCAAATCCAACTGTTAGAGTTCAAATCTCTAATATTCTTTAGAATTCTCTTATCGATACGAACCCAACGGTTCCGGTTTTAGGAGAATCCGACTGTCGGATCTCCCGCAACATCAACTCGAAGTCAATGGTCGAAATTCGCGAACTACCGTGGCGCGGCGTGTTCTATTCAGGCCATTTAATATATACAATATATATTATATATATTTCATTGATTTCCTTTTAAAACGTATTTTATAAATCGTTTTAAATTCGTTTTCAAAACGATTTCAACTTCATATTCAATTTCAAATCAAAATTGAATATTCCATATCATCAATATATAAATGATAGTATTTTCAAAATATTATATTTTGAAATCAATTCCTCTTTGATATTCATTCTAAAAATGAATAAAATCGATATAGATATCGTTCATGTAAAAATGGCGTCAATCTAATTAACACGGCTTTATATATTTCAATAACTGCATTATTCTATTCAACAAATGAATATTTTCTTCAACATATGAATATATATTTTATTCAACACATGAATATATATTTTATTCAACACATGAATATTCTTTTATTCAACACATGAAATTTCTTTTATTCAACACATGAATATTCTTTTTATTCAACACATGAAATTTCTTTTATTCAACACATGAATATTCTTTTTATTCAACACATGAATTTTCTTTTATTCAACACATGAATATTCTTTTTATTCAACACATGAAATTTCTTTTATTCAACACATGAATATTCTTTTTATTCAACACATGAAATTTCTTTTATTCAACACATGAATATATATTTTATTTTCTAAATTGGAATGATACCCACTCAATTACCATATAATGTTATTTATATGGATTCTATACAACACATGTATATGATAGCAATGATAAATAATCAAACATGATCCAAAGTGCACCACACAACTGCATAAGCATTAAATATAAATAATTAACGCTTACACAGTCTGTCAACCAATCGGTCGACATACTACTAAACAATTGGGATTGGTGTACGTCAATATCATCCCAACACCCGTGTGGGGTTTCAATCAATCAAACACATATTTTATTTGTGCAGTTGGGCGATGTGTAAAATTTATCGTCCCAATCTATGTCAGTCAAATAGGTGTACATAAACAAATCGTTCTGATTTGTAAATGAATATCTATTTTATTCACCTCAACGTTAAAAATTATATTTTTAACTATAATATATTTTATTCCATTCCACATCACACAATCAACTTTCACAACACATCAATAAAACAAACAAGTCATCCATGGTCTGTGGACGATGGGTGTCGGGTGCTGCTAAGCACCGTCTGCATCTTAGTATATATTTCAACTAGAAAACAAATTAAATGTGAGGGGTTCTCACTGATAAGATTAACCAAACACCGCGACTCTTCATATGTAGGAAATCTTTGCCCTGTTTCCTTTGTGTCACTTTCGTTGTCTGTATTCACTACATATATAAAAATCACATTTTTATATAGTATTCATAGAAATAAAAATCATATTTTTATTTTTATTTCATATATTTTTACTTTCCACTTCATATATATAAAAATCGAATTTTTTTATCGCTACTTCATATATATAAAAATCGAATTTTTACTTTGCTATTTATATAATAAAAATCACATTTTTATATCATTACTTCATATATAAAAACCGTACTTTTATATCTCTACTACATATATAAAAATCAAATTTTTATTATCTATATATTATAAAAATCATATTTTTATTATTTCTATCATATATAAATCATATTTTTATATCTTCTATAATATCAAAATCATATTTTTATTATTTCTATCATATAAAAATTATATTTTTATTCGATTAAAAATCCTATCTTTGTTTTGATAAAAATCACATCTTTGTTTGGTTTAAAAATCAAAGCTTTTCATCACCAAAATTCTATCCTCTACATTACCATTTCATATAAAGAATTAATATTTAAAAATAATGCTTCAAATTAAATATATAAAAAAATCACTTACAGGTCTTTTTTCAGTGAGGGGGGGTCTGTCAGGGTTCGCCGGAGGTAGGGGAGGGCCGCTGGTGGGTGCGCCCTGACCGGCGGTGGCAGGCTTGAGCCCTGGCGGTGCAGTTTCCTTCAATTTGAGGGTTAGGGCTTTTTGGGTTCAGGTTTGTGGGAATGGAGAGGGGCGTAGGCGACAGGGGGGAACGGTGGTGCAGCGCCACCACGGGAGGGGCGCGACGCGGGGGTGCGAGGCCCAAGGGCGGCGGCGGGCTAGGGCAGAAGGGGATGAGCGGGTTTTTATTTTTTTTAGTTTTGACCATGTTTGACTTTGTGAAGGGAGATATAAGGTAAGGGCTTTAGAAACATGTATATATATATTATTTAATTAATTAATTTTTCCATATAAAGTACCCCATTCATTTAAACCCCAAATTAAACCCACCGACTGTCGCCCCTAGCTAATTACCCCCATTCCAAACAAAATGGGATATGTACCATAAGCCAATTCAGCTGTTTCGATCCGTTTCCATCAAAATAAAAATATAAATTTATATATTGAATTTGAACGCACATTTCAAATTACCGGGGCCACATACTAACTCTAAAAATTCCAGAAAAATTATTTCTAGCTTCGTATTGATGATACGGTCCTAACAAAACTAATTTCGTAAAATTTCGAGACCATTTGAAAAATGGCCATTTTCTGGTCGATCGAAATTGACTGAAACTGTTAAAACACGTTTTACTTTGCTACGCTCACATATTGATTCGAAAAACTATGAATTTTGGAATATAGCAATAACTTGACATCTCGGATCCAACAAAAGTGGTTTCGTCGAAAACGAAGGTCGTTTGCAAAATGGCTATTTTCAAGGGCCAGAATTCCATAGCGACTATTCTGAATTTTCAACTGGGCATAACTTTTCATCCGCGCTATGAAATTTCAATTTTTCAGATTCGTTAGAAAGATATTCTCAAATGGATTCTAATATTTTTGGTTTCGCTAAAATCCGGTTTATTTTGAATCCTGTACATTCATTTGGAATTTGAAATCGAAATTTCAAACTACCGCGCCATTTTCAATTCCTTTTATATTTAAAAATAAATATTTATATTCTAACATCGATTCAAATAAATATATATGTTCTATTTCTATTCAAAATAAATTTCTTGTCGTCATTATTTAAAATAATTCATTTTAAATATCCAAAATTCATTAAAATTGCCAAAATAAAAATTTTAAATTGGCTCAGATTTCCGGGTTATTACATGGTGGAAGAAAGAATGTTATCTATCTTTAGTTCTTTCTAGTTTTCCTATTTTGTTAAGGAATATTTTATCCCTTTTTCCTTTAGTGAATTGGTTGCGTGGGGCCATAGCCATAATAAGTTGAATCTTGTAGAGCGTCTGTATTGTAGGCTTCATGGAGCGGTCCTTTACAGATAGGGTAAATCCCTGAAGGTGTGATGATAGCACTAGTGACTGTTTTGCACTTAGGCTCAATAGTTGTTTATGAACACGCAGGGATCGGCTTGATCATATGTTTATCTATGGTAAGTCGAGGTTAAAACTAAAATTTTGATGTTTGGGGCATTTTTGGGTATGGATTAGGTTGCCATGATTAAGCCTCATATGACATATTGATTTATAACAAGGGGATAAATTTTGAGCCTAGAATATGGCATAGGCTTTAATATGATACATGGACTTATAGGTAAAAGTTACGGGCCTAATATATGTTAAGTATTTTGGGGGCTATTTTGACTGCAAGAAGGGGATGGTCGGGTTAAGTCATGTGATGGACTAATTTTTGAGACTTTTTGTGACTCGAAGGGTCAGTCATGTTGATATTATTAGTGCTTCTGTAAGAAGTATCGGTTCAGTTCTCTTTGTGCTATATATAATCCTAATAGTAAGTGCTTGAAAGATTATCTCTAGGAGAGAGAGATTAGTTTTCAGATCTGTATTTATGTCAATGATAAATTTTGGGTAAAACACATGGTGTCGGTGAGGATTGAGTTTCATGGTTTTGACTAAAATCTTTCCTAACTATGAGATTATACTGTAACGACCCAACTTTCGAACACCTCGGAAGTTGTATCATTATATAAGAATAAAAGATAGATAGAAGAAAAAACTAAAGAAAACATCAGAATCTCACAGTGGAACTTGATCATACCATAACAACCCAAAATATTACATATCATAAGTCAAGTACACTAGCGTAGTTCATACATACAGATACATTTCATCACAAATTACATACTTAACATTTGTGATACTAACTTGCAGATAATTATACATAACATCATGTATAAAACAACTTGCAAATAATTATACATAGATAAGCCAACATTCAGATCCTTCCCATCCAGCTACTCCAAAAGTTAAGTCAAAACCTGGATCACTTGTCTACTCATAACAAGAGTTATGAGTACCCAAGAGTTTAAAGGAAACATAGAAAAATAAACTCTGGGTCAGTCGGGGACTCGTGTGAGTAAACGATTTTAAAACAAGTTTAAGAAATAAAATCATACTCATAAGACCACAGCGTAAATACGAAACGGGTTTTTACCTTATGAGAATCAAAATAGTTTGTATATTTAAACCAGATATTTTGATAATGTCTAGGGTTTCCACAAATAATTTAAAATCTAGTAGAAATGCTTTCATCTCACATCCTACTTATATAATATACAAACAAAACCGCTTAACACTTATGGATAATGTATTTCCAACTATGACAAGGTATGGAACCACCTTCCGATAGTGTATCTCTAGAGAGGAATACATTGGGTTCATCAAGAACTTCTTGTAACCGGGCCACACATGACCGACCACTCATTTCTCTTGAGTGTATCGAATGTATATCACCAATGGTTGTGTATGGAAACCATTTCCCGAATAGGACAGCATCGATAGAATAAGGAAAAAATGAATCTCTATATAGGTGATAATACACCCTAGTGGGAGCTACCCACATAGCCATGCTGCCTGCCCGATTTTTGTCATTTCCTGGTTGTGAAGCTTGAGGCTAAACTTATCCTTTTGACAGATTATATCTTCAATTACTTTGAATGTGACATCATCCTATCTGTCAGAACACTCATTCGATTTCCCAAATATATTGCGGGCAATAAAGCTAAGAGAAACTAATTTCTCTACCACCAACTTAATATACTTACGTAAATTCGATGTGTAGAATCTAATAGATATACGTTGTCAGACACCCGTCCATTCTGGTTTGTCCTGGGATTGAACAGACCAAAGGTACTATTTAAAGTAGCCCTTGCATATCTCCGTCTTCACTTTTCTGAGACGCGTCATATAATTCGATTCGAAGTGGAATATTTATTCCGGTCTCTTTGAAAAGATGTACGTAACGTCTTTTACAGTTGATAAATAATTATTATCTGAACATGATTATGTTTCAGTTTACACATCCTTTGATTATGAGATTCAGTCAAACAATTTTATTCAGTTTTAACCATCATTTAGAAATGATCAAAATAAATCATGTGCGTCGCACATGGTATTTTCTTTGTTTGTCATCAGTGTTTTTACGACATTTAATACTTCAGTTATCTTGGTAAATTATTTTATTGCTTCTAGTTTATCATAAATAAATTAGATTTAAAACTTATTTAAATTATTTTCTTTATATCTCTAATTTCAAACTCGTTGAACTTCTTCAGTCAAACTTCTGTACTCCGATCTTCCTGCTATTTCTTCCTTTCACTTGCCTATGTCAAATTAAATAAAATTCTCTTTTTATTTAATTATTTATTTACTCTTTAATTTTATTTATTTTATATTTTAATTAAAACAAATTTTAATTAAAACTTCGTTCAAAAACTCATTTTTTAAGCGTATTGACCAAAAGTACCAATTTGCCAAAGTGCCAGTTCCAAAACACTATGATTCTGCTTGCCAAACCACTCCAGTCACCGTCTATTCTGGAATTGCCAAAGTACCACCTGGTACTTTCCCATTTTCCAAAGTACCAATGCGCCAGCTCTCGAAATCCTTTGCCATAACCGAGTTTTCTCGCCGTGCCAAAGTACCACTTGGCACTTTGCAAAGTACCAAAATACCATAGTGTCAGATCTCCAGTTCTCGTCCATTCCTTCAAAATCCTCATGACGTGACTGCTTATTTCCATTTTACCAAAGTACCACTTGGTACTTTGCAAAGTGCCAAGTACCAAAGTGCCAGATCTTCAGTCACCGTGCCAATCACTCCTGATCACCCCGTAAGCACCATGCTCTTGTTAAAGTACCAACTACCACCTGGTACTACCACCCCTTAAAGTACCACTTCCAGTCACCGTGTTCATCACCTCCAAACTTCCCTGGACACCGATGCCAACGCAGTACCCAATCCATGTACACAGACAGGTATCCGTGCACGTGTACAGCCGCCTCAGCCACCGTCGACCGTCTCCGATCATCTCCACAAGTCACCCATCACCTCCTGATCACGCCGCCACCTACAGATCTACCCACCATTGTCGCTATAGTGATTTCACCATATGACTTCACCACCATCGGATTGGGTTTCATCGGAGAAATTTCTGACCACCATGTCCTCCGACCGTATGAGTTTCTCCAAATCCGGCCACACCACCGTGACCTCCCCACGCTTCATTTCCCGCTAGACCGCACCTCTCAATCGTCGCCGCTGCTATGCAGTTCCGGCGAGAATGATCATCAACAAAAACAGGCCCATTAACCCTAAATCTATCTCGTTTTCAAAATCTATACATTTGAAAATTTGTTTTACGTTTTTCCTAGGATCTCCCACGCTCCTCTTTGCTTTGTGCCTTGTCACTTCAGCCAACGGATCGTCGGAAATTGATCAAACACTATTTTCTGGTCATCTTGACATTCCTCGATCACCACAGCGTTATAAATTATGAAACAAACATTAAAAATCATGGTTTGGTGTTATATTTCCATTTATATATTCAAATCGGGTTTTCGTATTGTTTGAATTTCATGTTTATAGAGGGTTTACAGAGAACATTCTGTTTTCTGTTTTTCTTGAATTTGAAATGTTCTTCTTTGCTTATATTTACACATGTATAGAATGTGTACATTGTATCCTATATTTATATCAACCTAGTGTGAGAAAATTGGTATGATTCTCTTCTAGGAATCAATGCCCATGATGTTCAATGTTTCACAGAACACAGTTGCAGTTTATGAGTTAAGGTTTTAAACTATCAACAACTTGTGCAATCATACTGATACTTGTATATATGAATATAACAGATGTACTCAAGGGTTTCAAGCATCAATCATCTGTTGTTGGTTGGCAAGAAGATGGTGTTAACATAACAGGACTTGCAGCTAAATCAACATATACACTGATGTGTACAAAACTGCTTATAGTAAAGAATTAAACAAAAAAATTAAATAAGGTTTTCTCACACAAATGGGTTTAGCAGATATGGTTCATGTCATTAAAAAGCCTGAATAATCATCTTTATGAATGATCAAACAGAGCAGCATTTACACTAGCAACACAGTAAATGTTTTGAAAATGGATCGACAGTTTGCCTTTAACAGTAAATGTCCATGGTATTTTGATCATACAAAACATGATTGCAACAGTAAGGCTCATCAATAAAATTATATAAGCGCAACATGTAAAAGTATTTATCAATTTGCATGGTTTTAAAGGAGAACACGGTGAGTGTTTACTCACTTTCTCAGCTTCCTATGAAATGCAGGTTTCAGTTTCCAGTTCTTTACTTGAAAATATGTGGTGCTCAAAATATATTTATAGCCAAGAAAATAATATAAACTAACATGTATTAATTGTTTGCATTCAATGCTTGCTGTTCTGATGGAAAAAGAAAAGATCCTCCTAATTGATGCCTAGTTTTGTCAAGTATAGCCTGCGCCTGTTTTATTTGTGTACTTAATATGCACAAAAGTCTTTGCCATCCTTTCTTGTTTCAGTTCTAGACAAAATCAGTAAATGCAAATGGTCCTTTTGGGAAATAAATCTACATTCTTCCTTACACACTCTGATGGCACAATTGGAATGTTTCTCTTAAGAGCAAGATGCTCTGAGCATCTCATTATCATTCGTCAGAGATTTACTTCACACACATTAATATGTTTTTACTTTAATAGAAATCTTAGTGGTGAAGTAAATTTGCATTAAATGCTTCATGAACAATAGTGTATGGTCTTTCATGATAGAAAGCAAACTAAGCTTCTATCAATTCTTGTTCAAACACTCAAGTGTCATGGATTCTTGTCACTACTCCCTTAGACATGAAGTAATAAAAATTTGGATTTTTCTTAATTAATTTAGTTTCTAATTGAAATGGATTTTTCTTTTTATGAAATTAAGATGCCTATGGTTGATAATGTCATACATAAGGTAGACATTCAAACCTAGATAAAAGCATAAGTATGTAGAATTAAAAGATTACTTTTTTTTCTTTTCTATATGAATGAAATCAATTTAGATTGGTCATTAATGTAATTACTGATTTTGTTCTAGAAATATTTAGCTTGAAATTTCTGGGACATTACATATACCATCATTGGATGGGTTCATAGATTAGGCAAGCTATCAGTACAATAAGTCCTCTCAGGTGTTGGAAGGAATGTAGGTTTTCTTAGGGGCTCTCGAACTCGAGCATTTATCCATGAAGGATTAGTTAGATTGGAATTTTTACTCCTTAAAACCCTCTCTCTTGAACAGAATAGTGTGGCCCTTATGTTGGAACTTTCTACATGTATTTTAAGTAAGAAGTTGGATTTCAGTTGTATTGGAAAGGTTTTCGAAAAAAAAGGCCATGTAAAAGAATTTTTGAAATATTTGTGCCTCATAGACAAGAGTGTAATAGGGAGGTGTTTTATGGAAACTTGTAGAATCACCTGAATCGGAACCCCATATGTGTAAAGTTTTAAAGAACAGAAATTTTTAAAGATTAATGTGTTTTGGTATGAAATTTGTATCTTGGAAATTTCAAAAAACAACTATATATGTTTCATAAAGAAATTTTGCAATTGAAATTTTGCCTCATTAAGATCTTTCAAATAAGATTTTGGAAAGTTATAAAAATATATATAAAAATGGGGTTGTAAGTAAGACTTTATGGGACTAGACAATATAAGTGGGATGAGCCAAGGGACACAAGATGGGTAAAGTAAAGACTAGAAATGTGGAAAGAGGAAAAGTCTGATTTTACTTGTAATATTAAGGTGGGCTTTTGGATTGGTCCATTTGAGAGTTTCTCCTCGAAGTAACTAAACTAAGTGAGATGAGAGAACTACACCGAGGGATTCAAGTTTCTTACCCGTATTCTTTGACAAGTATTTCCTCTTTGATATTCTATTTGTTGCTTCTTCCTTTGATTAGGGCTTCCCTCTCATATATTCTTGGGAAGTGTAGTTCTTAGGATTGAGCTTATAAATGATAGGATATGGTTGAAACATGTGTTTGAGACATTTTATGTTTGATGGTTGCTAGTGGATGCAAGTGTTTGCTAGTGGATGCATATACACACGTTAGGCACTACATTGGCTTAAGCACTTCATATTGCATATGGATGAGTGCACATTTTGAATTTTCAATGGATGAAAATGGTTGAATCATCACATGGATGTTGCATTTTGGTGAATTGTTGTGCACACATATAGAACTTATAAGTGTTACTAGGATTCTCTTGCATACATATTGGATACATGGTATAGACATAAATTGCATTAAGGAGGTCAGCTGAATCAGTAGGACGTCTGATCTTTGCATTAGCTTAGGGACATATACACGAAACTTTTGCATATGTTCATATAAAGCATTAGAAATTCCAAGGACAATGGATGCCGGTGGATATTGGTTGAGTAGATGGGTGTTAGCATTCATAACATTCTTCTAACCTTGGAGATTTCAGGGACGAAATCTTTTAAGGAGGGAAGAATGTAACAACCTAAATTTTCAACAAACAATTATTAATTAATGAATTGAGGAATAAAATGATAAAATAAATATTAATCACAAAATATTGAGAATTAAATAAAATGGATATCACCATTGTGTCCGTTATGAAATTCTGATTCAAATAGACTTTTAGTTTGCATAATCGGACAAGAAATGAACAAGTTATGATCAGTCAAAGTTTGCAATTAAATTAAAGAATTTAATTTATAAATGGAAAATAAAGAAACGGTAAATGGGCGACCTATCCTTTATCTGGGTCGACCCATGTCTAAGGTGGGTTGACCCACCTTCGAGCCTGCTGTGGATAATTGCTTATGTATTGCTGATGTGTAAAATACATTGAACTTGGATAATAAATCTAAATGGACCTGGACTGTTTTGTATGTTTTATTCCTTGCTGACTAAACATGATCTTTCTTTAACGGTATGATTTTAAAACCTAATATCTTATGGTTTACATTTTCCTCATAAATCTATAAATAGGGGAGCAACCTCACCATTTTCTCATACAAACATTTCTTCATCTTCTTCCTCCTCTAAGTTATGTTTTGGAAAAAATTAAGAAAATGTCAGGATGTTCTCAAAACATAGATTGAAATGATAATTCCTCTACAACAACTATTTCAAAGGCTTTTTCTGGATCTACAAAACCTATTGTGAGTATTACTATGATTTTCAGATTTTTTTTATATGTTAGTATTAAAATAGATACAATAGTTGTCGTATTAATCTAAATAAAAAAGTATTTTTGATAGTAAAACACATTGGATCTGAAAGTACCAGTGTTTATAAGTTTATTCTTACATGTTATTCTTGTTTTAATTACTGTCAAGTACCTATTCATTTTCAGTTGTTACTTGTTTATATGTATATCTTTCTTCCTTATCCCCTTTCTGTCATTGTTTGTTTACAGTCTTATTATTCCTTTACTATTTGAGTTGCATAGATTTGGATTAAAATGAAATAACTTTAAATATGGGAGTTAGGCATATTAGAATTTGTGAATTATGGATTGTAAATTAGGATTATCATAAAGGAAGAATATGTAAACAAGAATAGGTTGAACATAATTAATTTGTTGATATGTTAATATGGCATTGATTGAGAAACATGTACTTGACCTTAATTTGTATATATGTCTATGCTAATTTGTCATTCATGTTAATTGAAATTAAGGATAATATGTTAATTGGAGAAAACATGTAATTTGTCATTCATGTTCAATTAAATTAGTTGAGAAAATTATGTTCAGTTGTCATTTATGTTCGTTTGATGTTAATACGGGAAAACATGTTAATTAGACACTTATGTTCATTTGATATTAATTTGGGAACACTTTCTTAATTAGGCATTTATGTTCATTTGGTAAAGCATGTTATTTGGCATCAATTTGTAAACAAATATTTGACATCAATTTGTAAACATGTTAATTTGGCACTAACATTGAAAAACATGTTACTTGACATTAATTTGTAAACATGATGGTTTGACATGAAACTAGAAAATATGTTTAATTGACGTTAATTTGACATTAATATGGAAAACACATTAATTGTACTTAATTGGACATTACGTAACCTTATTTGGAAATCATGTTAATCAGAATGAGTTATACTTGATATGACATTAAGTAATCTGTATGGGAAAATATGTTAATTGGAATTAATGGTATTTAATTGGAAATTAGCATGCAAATGGAAAACATGTGAATTATACTTAGTTTAATATCAAGTAAATATGTCATGGGAAAGTGTGGGAATCAGATGTAAGTCAAGTAAAACATGTTGTTGTAATCTATATACATCTGAGTAGGTGCTTGTCTGTTTTCGGGAAGCGTTGTACACAGAATTACATTTAACAGGAAATGACATTTACAACCATTCTTATTAATGAGGTTAAACCCGCTAAGTTAAACCCGTTTAATTAATAAACTAAGAGGTTCCACGTCAGCTGTTTATAACCGCTTTTGGGACTCTTTAAATCATAGTTTACGTGGAGGACCAAGCCTATGGGTGGCTTGTGCCTATTCTGTTGTTGTTCGGAACCAGTAGTAGTCAGTATCCATGTTAGTATCATATCGGTGCTTTGCACTAGGTAGAGGCTAGGGCATGCCTTACTGATGTGCATTGTAAGAGGTTCAAAATCTTGGAGGTGAGTATGGGCACGTTCCAGCGGAATCATGAGCATGCATGGGTCCGATGGAGGGAACTAAGACACAGTAACACCGGCAGATAGAGTTGTGTCTTAAAGATAGCGACTTCGGGACTAATATCCCCGACTGTCGTGGCTGGCACAGGCTATTCGTTTCTGTACGGAGCCGATCGATGTGTAGCATTAGGAAAAATTCCTCTTACTTGCTTGTTTCTGTCTGAATCTATAGAAGTGCAAAACAGTCAATCTGCCTGTAATGACCCGCATTCTACGCAACGGAGGATCAAAGAATATTTATTTTATTTTCATATGAGGTCGTATAGTCGTGTAACTTTGGGGAACGATTATTGGGATCATTTCCCATGTTCATGATTTTTGCCGATTTTTAAATGACCGTTTTGCCCTTGGCGAATCTTGTTTTGCCTATAACTTTTGATTGGTAACGAGTTTTGACCTGAAAACACTTCCATTAGATTCATATGATGGTTTACCTTTCCGTAAAGTGGCCACATTAGCCAAACGGACTCATCATTTGGGAGATATGGCTGAAATAAGGTTTAGAAGGTGAAAAACAACTTATCGGGCCTAATTAGGGTGATTAGCAGTTAGGCACATAACCCATTTCGGGATTAGGTTTATGGGGAGGTTGAATTAGTTAGGAAACGATCTATTTTCATTTTCTCAGCCGCCTAAAACATTTCTCTAACCCTAGCCATGGCCTCCACCTTCTAAAATCACCCCAAATCATCTTCTAATCACTAATTAAAAAGATCTTCATCGAATCAAGGCAAATCAATACCAAATCAGAGTTGGAGCTGTTGTGTTACATAGGAAGACGCCCCAAATCAGAGATAGTTTCAGATCTAAAGGTTTATTTGCCCCTAAGGTGAGTGATTTGCATTGTTTTTCACTAATTACGGCTAATTAGGGGTGATTAGTGATAATTAGCGAAATTATAACTCAGAAAAATCTAGAAAAAATTGTTAAATTCTAAAATATTATTTTAGGGCTCTGATAGAAATTTGGGCTAATTTGGATGAGTTTTGCTAATTGTATGCTTAAACGTGATTAAGGGGAAATAAGGAAAAAACATGGGTTTTTGGGTATGTTTGATCTATTTTGACATGGTTAATTATCATTTTGGTGTTTGTGGTTGATGTTATATGTTGCTATGACCGTTTGGTATGATTTGTGATTATTTAGAAAAGTTAGAATGGTCGAAAACACCGTCATGTGGCGTAAAAACAGTCGTTGGAAGTCGTAGGAAAATATGCAGGAAACCAGATCGGATTGCACCATCCGAACCGACTCGCTCGTGAATGGTGGCTACGACCCTGACCCGCTCACGTTAGAGTGCACGAACTGACCCGCTCGCGTCAGAGAACCACGAACAGATCCAATGAAGGGTGAGTACCACGAACCGATGGGTGTCACGAACCAACAAGCACCAGAGTATCACGACCTGACCCAGATGGATACCACGAACCGAACCGATGTGGATGATCACGAACCAGGCTACTTCAGGAGGACCAAACCAAGTCAAATGGAGCTGTTTTCCGAACTGATCCGGAGAAGTCCAAACCCGAGATGCAAAGGTAGTCCAAATGAGAAGTTGTGACTCAGGATCCAGACGGGAACCAACGAGTTAACTTCATGAGTTGGGCTTTGCTGCAGGACGTGTGCAAAGGGGTTATCGACATCCGTAACTTTTATTCACCACCAAGACGGATGTTAGGCTACGGATCAGTGCAGTGGGGTAGTTATTACTCCATGGGGCAGAGTGATCGTAGCATAGCTACGAGCCAGTGCAGTGGAGCCGTCATTACTTCATGGGGAAGAGTGGACATAACAAAGGACTAGTCGCTATGGATCAGTGCAGTGGTGTCATCATGACTCCATGGGGTAGAGTGATCATAGCAAAGGATTTGGGTGGTCAAAGCAGTGGATATCGTATGCTTTACGCACTGAGTGAGAGATTCTAGGATTGTTGCTATGCTTGATTGTTTGCCATCATTATGACATGCACACCCCTCCCCCGTATCTTTACACCATATGTTAGTGTCACCTTAGAGTATTATACATCTTGTTGTGCTAACTCTTTGGTTGCAGATCCAGGTTAAGGTATGGTTTAGTATACCTGTTATTATTCTATTTTGCTGCTTATCACTCATACCAGACTTTTGTCTGACCCAGAGTTTTATGTTTCTTCTTATTACTCCGGGTGCTCTTAAACAGGCAGACTAGAGACAGGTTAGGTGATATGCACGAGTAGCTGTACTGTAGACGAGCAGGAGTATGATATATATATTCTCCCTGTGTCGCTGCTGGTCACTGCTTTTGGCATTAGTAGTGTACCTTTCTTATTTTGCTTTAGAGATAGTTTTAAAAGTTGTAATAATGATGATGTGGAACATAAGCTGTATTTCAGATTTCCGTTGCCATGATGGTTTAGTTTTCGGCTTATGCATTGTCTAACCTGTTTTATGTCAAAGTTATGTTATTATTATATTTTATCCCATGCGCTGTGAGACATTTTGTGAGTTCCTTGTTGGTTCACAAACCATTCTTTTCCTTTCTTTGATGACCTTCCCGTGCTAGTCGGGCATTGACACAGCGCGTTTCATTGGAAATGTCGGCTGGTGCGGGGCGGGCCGTCACACTTGGTATCAAAGCTCCAGGTTGCATAGTTAACCTAGGGAAAGACACCAGGTAGAGATAGTACGTATATGAGAGCGCGTATTTGTGATATTTTTGTTTTCAAAAGCTATATATACACTATTAGTGTATCTAAGGATGGAGTCGCACTGCACTGGCACCACTAAAGAGATGGTTAATCGTTTTCTCCTTACAAATTGAACGATGAGCCGACATACGAGAGGTACTGGTAGAGGAGCTAATAATGGGAATGCTCCTGATTTGAGGACAATGTTCACTGACTTCATGAGAGATATGCTTAGAGATGTTCAGAGAGCAGCTCCTAATGCTGCAAATGGTGGTGGTGCAACGGTGCAGGCGCCTAGGGCCGATTTCGCCAAGCTCTGTAAGGACTACACTAGTCTTGGTGGGAAGCCGTTCCACGGAACGGAATCGGCTACAGAAGTTCAGGATTGGTTGGATAGCTGTGAGCGTATCTTCGAAGACTTGGGTATCGAGGATGCGATGAAGAGAAGGCTAGCATCTCGTCAGCTGCAAGGGCGGGCTATGAATTGGTGGAATGCTATTAGGCAGCTACCCTTGAGGATCAAGTTACTTGGGATCAGTTCAAGGCCCGATTTAGTGAAAATTTTATCCCAGCTGCACAGAAGTCAGAAATGTTTAGGAAGTTCTTGGAGCTTAAGCAGAATGGTAGGGCAGTCTCGGAGTATATTGCTGAGTTTGATACTTTATCGAAGTATGGATTATCCCTTATAGATACTATCGGAAGAAGAACGAGAAGTTTATAACTGGTTTGGATGGATACTTGGGGAAAGGCTTATTAACCACATAGATGAGATGTTTGAATCAATTGTGGGGGAAAGCTTTGAGATCAGAGAGTCTATACCCTAAGTCGAAGACTGAGGTTGCATCTGCAGTGGAGCCAAGCCGCAAGCAAGAGGTGGAGGCAAGAATGGTTCTTAGAATAAGAGAAAGCAGAATCAGACCAAGGATGGCCAGAAGAAGAAGAAGAAGAAGAAGAAGAAGAAAGACGTTGAGTGCTTTAGCTATGGCAAGAAGGGTCATTATGCTAAAGAATGTCGATCAATACCAGCGGATAGGAAGTGCTTCAACTGTGGCCAAGTTGGACATCACAAGGATAAGTGTCCGCAACCCCCTAAAGAAAAGTAGATTGTGAAAGCATATGCTATTAATGTTGTTCCTTCTTCGTTGAATGCCCCAACTGCGGCGGAGAATGGAAAGAATGTCGTCATCCAAGGTATTCTTTTTGTTTACGATGTTCCTGTTCGAGTATTGTTTGATACTGGGGCTTTCCGTTCCTTCATATCTAGTGACCTGGTAGATAGGTTAGGATTGAAATCCGAGATAGTCGATAGATCTTTAGCGGTAACAAACCCAATTGGTGGTTCAACTAGCCTTAGTATAATCTGCTGTAATGTGGTCTTATTGAGTCATGGATGTATGTTTGCTTTTGATTGCTTTGTTTTGGGCTTTACTGGGTTTGACATTATTTTGGGAGTCGATTGGCTCCAAAGGTACGGGGTGGTGGTAGACTATGAGGGCTTTTTGGTGACAGTTGGAGCAGATGATGGGCGGAGGGTAGTGTTTGGTGGTCTACCAAGTGATGGGGTGATGGCTAGTTTTCTAAATTCCCTCGACATCCCGCATGATGAGTTGTCAGATGTGCCCGTGGTTGGCTAGTATCCGGACGTCTTCGAGGAAGTGACCGGACTTCCACCACACCGAGAGATTGAGTTTCGTATTGATTTAGTGAAAGATGTCAGACCTATAATGATGCCTATTCGTCGTATGGCACCAAGGGAGCAGCGAGAGCTCAGGGTGAATAAGGTTACGAGGAAGAATAAGTATCCTCTACTGCGGATAGATGATTTGTTTGATCAGTTTAGTGACGCAAGAGTGTTCTCCCAGTTGGATCTCGCGATAGGTTTTCATAAGTTTAGGGTGGAAGTTGAGAGTATAGCTAAAACGGTATTTCGGACGCCGTCTGGATTCTATGAGCGGTTGGTCATGCCATTTGGGTTGACCAATGCACCAGCTAATTTTGTGGATCTTATGAATAGGGTATTTAGAGATCAATTGAATAAGTTTATTCTTTTGTTCGTGGACGATATACTTGTTTACTCGAGGACGGAGGAAAAACACAAGGAACATTGAGAGTAGTGATGGAGGTGTTGAGAAAACACCAATTGGAAGCAAAGTTTTCTAAGTGTCACTTCTAGAGGAGGGAAGTGAGATTCTTGGGCCATGTTGTTTCAGAGAATGGTATTGTCGTGGACCCTGCAAAGGTGGCTACGGTACAAGATTGGTCTACGCCCAAGAATGCAACAGACATAAGAAGTTTCTTGGGGTTAGCTGGATATTATCATAAGTTTATCCAAGACTTCTCCAAGGTAGCGACACCGTTAATATAGTTGACCAAGAAGAATCAAGCTTTCGTTTGGGAAGAAAGGTGTGAAAATGTATTTTAGAGCCTAAATGAAAAGTTGACATGTGCACCAGTGTTAGTCATTCCTAAGGGTAATGAAGAGATGACAGTATACACGGATGCATGTAGTACCAGACTAGGTGTTGTACTGATGCAAGGAGGTAGGGTTGTAGCTTACGCTAGTCGGCAACTGAAACCGCATGGGAAAAGATATCCTACCCATGATTTGGAATTAGCAGCGATCGTGTTCGTGTTGAAGATGTGGAGACATTATCTCTTGGGAGAAAGATTTGAGTTATTTACTGATCATAAATCATTAAAGTACCTTTTCTCCCAAAAGGATTTAAATCTTCGTCAACAAAGATGGTTAGATTTCTTGGCTTCATATGATTTTGATATCGCATATACACCGGGGAAAGGCAATGCGGTAGCCGATGCATTAAGTAGGAGACATGCCAATTTAAGGGCTATGTTTCTTGAATGGAAGTAACTAGAGTATATCGCAGGGTATGATTTCAGACCAAAGTGCGAATTAGATCCAGTAATGTTAGCAAATTTGACGATCAGACCCACTTTGATTGAGCGGATTGGTTCCAGTCAGAGGGACGATCCTAACTTATTGGAAATCATCTCCAAGTTAGAGATAGGTATCGATGAGGAGATGGACAAGTATGGGCTTGATCGAGATCGATGGCTTAGAAATAATGGAAGACTAGTTGTGCCCAATGATAATGGATTGAGAGATGAAGTTCTTAGAGAATGTCATCACTCAAAACTAACCGTACATCCCGGTGGTAACAAAATGTATCGAGGCATGAAGCAGACCTACTACTGGGAAGGAATGAAAAGAGACGTTGGAAAGTTTATATCCAAATGTATGAACTGCCAGTTGGTTAAAGCTGAGCAAAAGAAACCTAGTGGTTTGTTGCAACCATTAGAAATTCCCGAATGGAAATGGGAACAAGTCTCGATGGATTTCATTGATGGGTTGCCAAGGACTAGATCGGGCCATGATAGCATTTGGGTGATTGTGGGCCGATTGACAAAGAGTGCAAAGTTTATACCTGTCAAGTCAAATAGAACAGCGGCTAAGTTAGCGGAACTGTATATAAAGTGGGTATTGAGATTTCATGGAGTACCCAAAGGCATTGTGAGTGACCAAGATCCGTTGTTTACCAGTGGATTTTGGAAGAGCTTACAAGAGGCATTAGGATCAGAACTACATCTCAGTACCGCGTACCATCCTCAAATCGGCATTCAGACGTAGAGGGTGAACCGTATATTAGAAGATCTCTTAAGAGCTTGTGTATTGGATTTTGGTGGATCATGGGATGACTATTTGCACATGGTTGAATTTTCATATAATAATAAGGCTGTATATTGGATAGGACAGTCCGTTGTACGGCTCGGTCCGAAACTATGAGATGTCTGGTCCGTGTCCGTCCGATTCTCTTATAGGACAGAGCTTGGACACACTAGTGTTCGGTCCGATCTAAAATGTTTGATGTTTTTCCATTATCCAAGGCTATATCGGACAGAACAGTCTATTGTCCAGCTCGATCCGAAGCTATATAATGTCTGCTTCGTGTCCGTCCGAATTCTTATAGGACAGAGCTTGGGCACACCTCCGTCTGGTCCGGTCCGACCCGTTTACACCCCTATATAATAATAGTTATCAGTCCAGTATTGGTATGGCTCCATTTAAAGCTTTATACGGAAGACCGTGCAACTCACCATCATGTTGGTTGGAAACCAGTGAGAAATTCGTGCTTGGGCCAGATGTGATATGAGAAACTTCAGATAAGATTAAGGTTATCCAACAGTGAATGAAGGATGCTCAAGACAGACAGAAGAGTTATGATGATAAGAGGAGAAGAGATCTAAAATTCTCCATTGGCGACTTGGTGTTCGTCAAGATTTCTCCGTTAAAGAGTGTGATATGATTTGATAGGAGAGGCAAGTTAGCACCAAGATTTGTTGGTCCATTCCCAGTTCTCGAGCAAGTTGGGAATTTGGCATATAAAGTTGAGTTACCGGACAAGATGGCAGGAGTTCATAACGTATTTCATGTTTCCTAGATAAGGAAATTCGTGCACGACCCCGATGTGGCTATTTCACCTGATCAGTTGGATGATATCGAAGTAGAACCCGAGGCGGTTAGGAACCGAATGCCAATTCATATTATCGAGCACGATACGAAGCAACTTCGAAGGAAAGCGGTGAATCTAGTCAAGTTTCAGTGGGGCGAGGATGAGAATGACTTTACTTGGGAGATAGAGGAGAGCATTAGGAAGACGTATCTAGAACTCTTTGCCTGGTAAGATATTCATTGCAATTTAGTCTTTCTACATGCTAGGATAGATTTGTTCTATTTGTTTTGCATGTTTGATGGTTGTCTATGGCTGATAGGCATGCGGGATCCTTTGTTTGTTTCTTAGTTAAGGAATTTCTAGGGCGAAATTTCTTAAGGGGGGAGAGTGTAACGACCCGAATTCTACACATCGGAGGATCGTAGAGTATTTATTTTATTTTCATATGAGGTCTTATAGTCGTGTAACTTTGGGGAATGACTATTGGGGTCATTTCCCATGTTCAGGATTTTTGCCGATTTTTAAATGACCGTTTTGCCCTTGGCGAATATTGTTTCGTCTATAACTTTTGATTGATAAGAAATTTTGACCTGAAACCACTTCAATTAGATTTGGATGATGGTTTACCTTTCCGTAGAGTGGTCACATTAGCCAAACAGACTCACCGTTTGGGAGATATGGCTAAATTAAGGTTTAGAAGGTGAAAAACAGCTTAACCAGGCCTAATTAGGGTGATTAGCAGCTAGGCCCATAACCCATTTCGGGATTAGGGTTATGGGGAAGCTGAAATTAGTTAGGAAATGATCTATTTTCATTTTCTCAACTGCCTAAAACATTTCTCTAACCCTAGCCATGGCCTCCACCTTCTAAAATCACCCTAAATCACCTTCTAATCACTAATTAAGAAGATCTACATCGAATCAAGGCAAATCAACACCAAATCAGAGTTGGATCTGTTGTGTTACATAGGAAGACGCCCCCAAATCAGAGATAGTTTCAGATCTAAAGTTTTATTTGTGCCTAAGGTGAGTGATTTGCATTGTTTTTCACTAATTACGGCTAATTAGGGGTGATAAGTGATATTAGCGAAATTATAACTCAAAAAAATCTGGAAAAATTTGTAAAATTCTAAAATATTATTTCAGAACTCTGATAGAAATTTAGGCTAATTTGGATGAGTTTTCCTAATTGTATGCTTAAACATGATTAAGGGGGGTTAAGGGAAAAACATGGGTTTTTGGGTATGTTTGATCCATTTTGACATGGTTAATTATCATTTTGGTGTTTGTGGTTGATGTTATATGTTGCTATGACCGTTTGGTATGATTTGTGATTATTTAGAAAAGTTAGAATGGTCGAAAACTCAGTCATGTGGCGTAAAAACAGTCGCTGGAAGTCGTAGGAAAATATGCAGGAAACCTAATCGGATCGCACCATCCGAACCGATCTGCTCGTGAATGGTGGCTACGACCCCGACCCGCTCACGTTAGAGTGCACGAACCGACCCGCTCGCGTCAGAGAACTATGAACAGATCTGATGAAGGGCGAGTACCACGAACCGATGGGTGTCACGAACCAATGAGCACCAGAGTATCACGACCTGACCCAGATGGATACCACGAACCGAACCGATGTGGATGATTACGAACCAGGCTACTTCAGGAGGATCGAACCAAGTCAAATGGGGCTGTTATCCGAACCGATCCGGAGAAGTCCAAACCTGAGATGCAAAGGTAGTTCAAATGAGAAGTTGTGACTCAGGATCAAGACGGGAACCAACGAGTTAACTTCATGAGTTGGGCTTTACTGCGGGACATGTGCAAAGGGGTTATCAACGTCCATAACTTAGATCCACCACCAAGACGGATGTTAGGCTATGAATCAGTGTAGTTGGGTAGTTATTAATCCATGGGGCAGAGTGATCGTAGCATGGCTATGAGCCAGTGCAGTGGAGTCGTCAGGACTTCATGGGGGTAGAGTTGACATAGCAAAGGACTAGTGGCTATGGATTAGTGCAGTGGTGTCATCATGACTCCATGGGGCAGAGTGATCATAGCAAAGGATTTGGGTGGTCAAAACAGTGGATATCATATGCTTTATGCACTGAGTGAGAGATGTGAGGATTGTTGCTATGCTTGATTGTTTGCCATCATTATGACATGCACACCCCTCCCCCGTATCTTTAGACCATATGTTAGTGTCACCTTAGAGTATTGTACATCTTGTTGTGCTAACTCTTTTGTTGCAGGTTCAGGTATGGTTTAGTATACCTATTACTGTTCTGTTTTGTTGCTTATTGCTCATGCCAGACTTTTGTCTGACCCAGAGTTTTATGTCTCTTCTTATTACTTCGGGTGTTCTTAAATGGGCAGACTAGAGACAGGTTAGGTGATATGCACGAGAAGCTGTACTGGAGACGAGCAGGAGGCTTCCACGTATGATATATATAGATATTCTCCCTGTGTCACTGCTGGTCACTGCTTTGGGCATTAGTAGTGTACTTTTCTTATTTTTCTTTAGAGACAGTTTTAAAAGTTGTAATAATGATGATGTGGAACATAAGCTATATTTCAGATTTCCGCTGCTATGATGATTTAGTTTTCAGCTTATGCACTATCTCACCTATTTTATGTCAAAGTTATGTTATTGTTATATTTTATCCCATGCGCTGTGAGACATTCTGTGAGTACCTTGTTGGTTCACAAACCATTCTTTTCCTTTTTTGGACGACCGTCCCGTGCTAGTCGAGCATCGGCACAACGTGTTTCATTGGAAATGCCGGCTGGTGTGGGGCGGGCCGTCACACTGCCTGACCGGATTTCTATTATTATTGTTATCATCATTGCCTTTCACTACAACAAATTTACCTTTTAATAGCACGTGAAAAATGCTATAATAGATTACCATTAGTGACGACGCTATATAACGACATGTAATAATATCCCCGTTATATCTTACAACTCAAATTTAAATGCCATAGTATTATACATTTTATAGCGCACGTTCACTAGTATGAAATGTTTTACATAACGTTCAAACATTGCAGATATATTTGCTTACTAAAATTTTTGCTTATTTTTTTTATAGTGTTATCAATAATTTTATAGCAGATATTCATTGCTACGAAAAATGTTTTCCATTTTGTTTTTTTTTTAAAAAACCGCTATTATTGAGTTCCCCATTGATGTATAGCATTCAGACCTTACTATGTTAAATACTCATTTTTTTATTTCATTATCACTGTTTTCATAGCTCATATTCATTGATATGAAAAGTTTTCCACACGGTTTACTTTTTATATAGCATTTCACATTTTGATTCCATAAGAGGAGTTTTCCGCTATGAATATTTGTAGTATATATAGTGTTTTCTGTGTTTTCATACCACACGTTCAATGATATGAAAAGGTTTTCCACACTATTTAATTTTTTACATAGCATTTCGCCTTTTATTTCCATAAGTACAATTTTCCGCTATTAATATTTTCAATATATAGCACATATTTCAGCTACGATCTTTGTATAGCAAATCACTTAACTTGTGCACAGTTCAAACAATTAAGCTGTAAATTCACAAGAAAAAACTGTCAATAGCAAAAAACTAATACCAAAAGCATATTTGATTTCAATTACAAAGTCATAGTTAATAAATCTACTAATAAATACAGGAATAAGTCAACATACATGTTGTTCAAACATCGTTTCAAAACAAGATTACATGAAAAATCACTTAGTCTTCAGCTTGTAAGCTCGTTCAACTTCTAGAACCTGCAATTCACAAGCACAAGTTACAGTCTTATAACAACGCAAAATGCAAGAAACACAACTAAAATGCAAAAATGAAACAATGTTTGATGTCATCTCAATTTTATTAGCAGTAGTTCTCAATTTTAATCAGCCAAACAACCAAGAAAGTTAGGAATTTCACAAGCTTTAACAAAGGAACAACAGAAATGTGCAGATGTATGAAAAGAACAATAACATGAACAAGAATATAGCATAAATTGAAAATGATAGAACTAAAGACAATTAACAGGAACACTATGATTGCAATTATTTAATTCAAATGTAAAACTAGAATTTAGTCCATATTTTGGTTTGAACAATTTTAATCTTCTATTAAGTTCTAATGAGATCTTGAGAACCATTTACCTCTTCAGTATTCATTGGTTATGCAAGCACTCTGAAAATATCTTCCCTCTTCAGTGTTCACCAGTTGTGCAAACACTCCAAAAAAATCTTTCGTGCCAAAATCAAATTTATAGAACTACAGTCCTTAGTTAAAGAATTATATATGCGGGCCGAAGCGTATTATGAAAGAAAAAACATCGCTTCATTATATGCATATATAGAAGTGCCATGTACAATGTATTATATGATTTATGTTGGTTCCGTTTATCAAATCAAGAAGAAGCACAGACATACACCACACAACGTAAATAGTGTTAAAGAGCATTACGTATAAATCAGATTAATCTTAGTAGGAAAACAACAACATCAATAAGCATTGGAATAGCCACAATTAGCAACTGATGATAAAATTGTATCTTTATTTTGTACTCTTTTAGTACCCTGTAACATCCATTTAATACTTGGGTTTTTAAATGCAATGTTTTCATTATTAAAATGTTGGATTGAAAGTCTATTTTTTGCCATTAAATTACGAATTTGTTGGGGTCTGTAATAAAATAAAGGGGATTTTAACTACAATGACAAATTGATTGAAAATTTTAACCACAAGAACAAGAGACTAAAAATTTATTCAAAATGACAAAACATAGCCCAAATTTGTTCAAAAGGACAAAACAAAGGACAGTTTTTTTAATTTTTTTTGTTTTTTTTCTTTTTGCAGATTTTAGGTATCAGTTTTGTATGTCTGTAGGTATCAGTTTGCTCTCCTCACTTATCTACAAGTTGTAGGCTAAAAACTGGTACCTTCAGACACAGAAAAATGCTACCTATTAGCTGTAGAGAGCAAACTGATACCTATAGAAATACAAAACTGATACCTAAAATCTACAAAAACAAAAACAAAACAAAAAAATTCTTACTTTTTCTATAAAAAAAAATTGAATGTCCTTTAATTAGTCCTTTTGAATAAATTTGGGCTATGTTTTGTTCGTTTGAATAAATTTTAAGTCTCTTGTCCTTGTGGTTAAAATTTTCAAACAATTTGTACTTCACAATATTTTCCTGTAAAATAAATCATACAAATGTTGACATGCAATTCCTGAAAATCGTACTTTAATTTATTCCCTTTTTTCTAAGGAAACTTTATTGTCCAGCCCATTAGCGGTTAACTCACAATTTTGACATAATTAAATAGCCTTCTATAAAAAGGTAATTTTGGTGTTTTTTGAAAGAAAAAAAACGTCGGTGGAGAAGAAGATAATTCTCAATAAATGTTAGGTTTTTTTCTTTTTTTTGTTCTTGCTAATGCTAATTTTAGCAACTTTCTCTTTGAGCAATAAGACTTAAGCAAAGGAGCTGTTTAGCTTCCCTTTTGAGAAATAAGCAGTTTTTGTGTCATATATTAATACTTTCATTGCCATTTGACAATAAAATCATCAGTTATATTTGCCTTCTGACCGAAAAGAGATTTTAGCTGCAAAAGATAGTTTAGCATCCTTTTTAATATATCAGTTTTATCGTGTCACAAAATACGACTTATATCAGTTTAAAATTTTTATGTGCATGTAAACTTAGAAACATGGTCTTGCATCACATAAATTGGCACTTACATAATTCTAAGTTTGGTAAGTAAAAGTATTTTATTTTTTACCCTTGTGTCTGGAATCCAGGAAATCACAAGTGTGACACATAACAAACTCCTTGACAATGCACAAAAGTTGAAGGTGCCTGTTCTGAAACTATAGTTAGTTGCTCGTGTTTATTTCACTTCCGATGATACTGAAATCAAAGAAGAGAAAACAGGTTATTTTGTTTTCAGTTTTCTTATTGCATGAAATCCGAAATGGAAATTTATCGTGATTCCGTTCCGGTGGCCGTCAGAACCAAAAAGGTTTGGACGGAGTTCCGACATGACGGCTGGAATTTAGAACCTTGCTTATAACTGACTTGCGCATTGTAAAAAAAGAAGAAGAAAATTAAATCATCACTTGTTGTTTCCAACAACGGATTTATCTATTAATGGCCTGTGCACTATAGATATCAAAGCCAGTTCAGTTGCAGCAGTCAAATAGTTAACAGGAAGGAAAGTGCCATACTTGAATCAATATATTATTATTTAGTTTTTTTAAAATTTACATTAAATTTCGAATTAGTTGAAGCAATATTTACATGATCTCTAAAAGTAGAAAATTCTTAAGTGGAAATAGTTAGGGAACAAATGTTTAGCCACACTTAATTAATGCTTACCTTCCCAACAAAGCCACCAAGTTCCCCCAAAGTAGTCATAAAGGAGAGTGCAACAGACCACACAGGTTACACTGTGGAAGTTCCCATAGATTCAGAAATTATAAGTAACCATAAGGCAGTAAATTCAAAGATCAACAATGTGCTTGATTTACCAAACCTGCTTTACTGGTCAGAATCACTGGAAAAATATCCATCCAAAGTTGACTTACATCAGCAATTTCCGACTCATCTACGAAGTGATCTCCAAACCCACAACAACATCCTTTTCCAATCAATTCATCAACCCATTAAACCAAAACTTGATACACTCAAAGCCCTTATATATTAATCTATCTCATTCAATATAGAAAAATATTGTGATTTAGGTGTGAAACCTAAGACTTCACTCAAGCCATTGCTTGTCGGTCTTAGTAAACCCCACAGGTAGTGATATACCCCAATTTTTCAACGCCTTCACACTACCTAGGTAGTCACCCCTAGAAATTGGCAGAGGCGGCCCTCGAACTTGAGACCTATGTCTCATCTCAATTCATCCACCTCTAACCAACTGAGCTAGGACAATCGGGTAAAAGTTAGCAAGATTTGAACCGTGAATCTCTCAAATAACAAACAAACAGCCCTTCCAACCCAACCATGAAGGATTTTCATTCAATATAGAAAAATAAATCTTCTAATATTATAGTAAGGGAATTGATGGTGAATTCCAAACCAAATGGTCATTTGAGAAGCTTTACATGAAAAAAAAAACAATTAAGCGCCAAAATTGGGAAATAAATAGGCAACAACTTGGTTTTGAATTTTAGGAGTTATTAAATCCATTAAATATACCATAGTTTTTACTCAAGAAGAAAAGTAACAATATAGTGACAAGGACAAAATATAAAAGCTATATCAGAAGAGCATATCCTTTTCTTTTGGTGCAAAAGAATATAACAAATACGATAATTTTCATTATTAAACTATAGGTCAAGGACCAACATGGCAATAAAATAAAATTTATCGAATAAAAGAATGATTAATCCAACAGTGTTTTACCTCTTTGGCAAGGATAAGTTCACTTGCCTCTTGTTGGCTAGCTTTTTGGCCAAGCCACCAAGGTTCACTCACAAGAAGAAAGTATGAAACTACGTTCCTTAAGTCCATGAAGGATCGGATCGCACCAGAGGGTCGCCCCTCTCGGATCGCCCCCCATCGGATCGCCCCCATAGCATCAGCGATCCGATTACCTCTACACGACTCGATCCGTACTTACACTACTACCCAGCACAGACCGATCCGATCCCCCGACGCACAGAGAAACCTCTGACCTGTTCAAGCACGAGCTAGTCTTCGTCGATCCGAGATGCACGGATCCAGCAACACGTGTCCCCAACTGTCATTTTGACCAATTCCTCCTTCTTGCTCGATCCGATATCTGAGGGGATCGCGACACCTGTCCACAATGGCTAATTTGACTAATTCTTCATCAAGCTGCGATACGATCCGATATTCTCGAGATTTGTGCCACGTGTGACCGTGATCCGCCTGACAAAATCAGCTATAAATAGCCCAGAGCTTGGCATTTTTCAGGATCTTTTGGCAGTATTGAGCACTGATTCCGCCATTACTGTCATACCACTATTTCTTGTCAGTTTTATTACAAGATTACTGAGAGAAATTACAATTGTAAAAGTGAGTTTGAGAGGAATCATTGATTGTATTAGCATTCAAAGTATAATCGATAACATATAAAGTGGACGTAGGCTCGTTAACGCCGAACCACTATAAATTCTGTGTGTTTTCTGCTTTTTCTTCATTCTCCAGTTATAATTCTTTATGAATCAGAACAATTTGGTTGTTGGGTCCAAATTTTGATCTAATATTTTGGTGCTTTCACTGAGAAAACAGTCCCAAAACTTCACTGTTCAGAATTTTGAAGATTCCTACGACATTTGATATCATGGCTGGAAAGAAGTCTAAGGAAGTGCGGGCTTCGCAGGCGAATGAAGTCGCGAATGAAATGGTTGGCGAAAGTGCACACGAGCAGGTCGTTGAGGGGGTCACGGATCGCGAGGATAGGGGGGCGACCCGAACCAATCTAGGTGCCATGATCCGACTTGAGGGTGGTGCTGCGAACCGCGAAGCTGGAGGGGTTGTTACTCGATCCCGTGATAACGCCCCGAATCCTCCGCATACCGTGACCACGAACCGATCCCAGGGAGGCGCTACGAGCCTCCAACCTCGATCCACAGCGATCCAAATTGATGACCAGACTACAACTCGACCTGGAAAGGAGCCTATGGCTCGCTCCTACCATCCTGGCCCCTCCGCTCGACCTGGCTCAAGCTCTTTGCGCATAAGAGAAAACGATGATGATCAATATGACCCTTCTGCTCCCGTTACTGAGGGGGATCCCTCTCGCTTTTCCGAAATGTGGGAGAGGCTATTTGATGAATTGGCTGCTCAAAGGCAGGAGAGCTCCATTCTGCGACAGAACTTGACCTCTATGGATAGAAGGCTTAATGATCTCGCAAGGCAAAGGACGCCCCCAGTTCCTCCGCTCACCCCAGAATACTCTTCTTCCTCAGAGGAATCGCCGAGACCTCCGCGGCGACCATATGAGAGGCCTGAAAACATAGAGCAGCTTCGATTTGGAACCTTGCCATCACGGGAAAAAGAGGCACTGGGGGTAGAGCCCTCAAACCGTAATATGAATGATCGCGCCGCAACTCTCAGAGCTCGAGGTGTGGACAGCCCTGTTCAGAATAGACTACCTCAGCCCCGTCTCCGTTCAAATGCTTATGGTAACAGGGGGCAGCGAAGCCCAATTCGAGCTCCGGATTTCGTGACCGCCCTTGGTAGAGAGATTAGAGAACCCCACCGAGCAAGAAGCGCTGACCCCGAGCCTCCACTGACCAGTGCAAATGTTGCAGCCATGATTCATCAAATTCTGGCAGATAGCCGTGGACAACGGAATGAAGATTGGGGAATTGACCGCAGTCACACCCCTTTCATTGATGACATTTTAGATGCAACGTTCCCGAGGCGCTTCAACATGCCGCAGATGAATCGTTACGCGGGTAGATCTGATCCCTTCCAACATCTGATGAGATATTCTTGGTCAATGACCGCTGTAACGACCCGCGTTCTACGCATCATAGGATCGTAGGATATTTATTTCTTTCACATACGAAGTCGTATGGTCATGTAACTTTGGGAGACGACTATTGGGGTCATTTCCCATGTTCATGATTTTTCTCGATTTTTAAATGACCATTTTACCCCTAGTTGGCACTGTTTTGGCCATAACTTTTGACTGGAAAGGAATTTTGACCTGAAACCACTTCCATTGGCTTCGGATGATGGTTTCTCTTTCCGTGGAGTGGTCACATTAGCCAAACGGACTTACCGTTTGGGAGATATGGCTGAAACAAGTTTCAGATGGTGAAAGATAGCTTAGTTGGGCTTAACCGGGTAATTAGCAGTTAGGCCCAAGGGGAATTTCGGGTTTAGAGGTATAGGAGGTCTGATTAGGGTTAGGTTATCACTTTCATTTCAGTTTTGAACAGCCACAAACCTCCTTGAGACCTTAGTAATGGCTTCCTACATCTAAAACACCCCAAATCACTCTCTAATTGAAGATTAGGCTTAGCAACACCAAATTAAGGAGAAAAAGCACCAAAGCAAGGTTAGAGCTGCTGTTAGACATCAGTATTCGCCCCAAATCAGAGGAGTTTCAGTTCTGAGAATTTCATTTGTGGCCAAGGTGAGTGATTTGCATAGTTTTTGCACTAATTACGGTGATTAAGGGTAATTAGTGAAGATTAGCGAATTTATACGTAAATAAATTCTGGAAAAATTCTTAAAATTCTAAAATAATGTTTTAAGGCTCTGTTAGAAATTTGAGATAATTTCGATGTGTTTTGTTAATTGTATGCCTAAACATGATTAAGAGTGCTTAAGGGAAAATATGAAGTTTTAGCTACTTTTGATCCATTTTGATTCATTTGAATTGTTGTTTGCTGTTTGTGGTTGCTATTACATGTTGCTATGACCCTATGGTATGTTCCATGATTGATTAGAATAGTTAAATTGCTCGAAAACGTCGTCGAATGGCTTAGAAAGCTCGCTGGAAAGTTGCAGGAGTGTGCAGGCTCCGAACCGGTTCGGATCGGAGAAAGGGGTCGGATCGGACTAGGGAACTGACCAAGGGAATCCGAACTGGATGAGGACTTGCCACTAGAAGAAGTTTGGCAGGAAGGAAGGCCATTGCTTAGAGTTGGAGTTGGACAGAAGATTGGATCGGAGCGATGGAGCAGATTGGATCGGAGTAAGGAAGCAGACCGGATCGGAGGAAGAGAACAGGACGGATCGGAGCAGGCAACAAGTCAAACAGGAAGAATCAGATCGGAAGAACTACCTCCGAACCGAACTCAAGCAGAGGCACCCGAACCGAACCGATATCTGAAGGGGGAGAATCACTGAACCGACCCGACCCGGAGGAAGACACCGACCCGACCCGAAGTGGACTACCGACCCGAACCAAGCTAGACGAGGACCACCAATCCGAACCGATCAGGAAGGTTATACCGAACCGAACCAAGCTAGATGAGGAGCACCGAACTTTCCAAGAGAGATAAAGCAATCCAATCAGACTCCACTAGAACTGGGCCCAACCTGAGGACCTGGAGGGGGAAAAAAGGATAGAAATGGAGGGGGTCAGACATAAAGTCCGGCGAGTATGACAATTCTAACAATACTATTATCAAAATAACTAGACCAAGGCATAAGCTGGAAGACAAGTAAATGTCTATGAACTATTGGGTATGGAAAAGCAGATAAAGATAACGTTAAAGGTAACGTTGGAGATAACGTTAAAGGCATACCTAGTTACTAATGAATAATTACTACACTGCACCGCACATTACTACACTGCACCGCACCAGTCACCCTAAAGGTTGATCCCACTTGCTTCACACAGAAACTACATAAATAGCCTTGCGTACCCTTAGCTGACTACATAGGTGTCGTCTGCCCCTATCTCCACTAGGTGTACCCCACTACCCACTTTCGATCGGATCCCTACTCGTAGATACCCGTGCTAGCCCCACAGTGGGGTGTATCACTCCCCTAAAGTGGCAACGCGATACAACTTGAGAATGCACGGCTTATACCTACACAATGCAACAACGTCTTACCTACCAGCCCGGGTCCACACACGCATATGAAACCCGTTGGACTTGCGTTGCCACCACTCCCCGTTTTGGCCTCTTATAGTCAAATCCAGTATGCGTGTCCCGTCCTCGACTTGGGTCGAGCCCACAAAGATACGTTTGGGATACTGGTTGAAATGGGCCCCCACAAGCTACACACCTAAGCTTGTCCACTAGTACATCCCACTTAACCCTCTTAATCATGTTCATTTACATGTGCGTTTGGTTAAGTCTTACTAATCGTATTTCACATGCCACTAAGGGCACCCACTAGATTCCTCATGCCACCCAAGGCACCTACTTAACCCCCATGTCCCACCTTACATGTTTATCTGATTAAGTATTTCTTAATTCATTCAGGCCGTAACCTCATAAAGATCTCTCACATTAGACTGGCATTTATGGCAGCTGGATTTGTCGGGCGGGTCCGGCAGTCTTACACCATGAAAGAGTCTAACCTCGTGTCTTTACAACTGTTATGCTTTAGTTTAGGCCTAGGACCTCTCACATTGGGCTGACATTTGTGACCACTGGATTTGCCGGGCGGTTCCGGGCATGTTTACGTCACAAACGAGTCCAACCTCGTGTCCTAAGCATTGATTATCACTTATAATCTTTTACCCCAGTTTTAATAATTCCCTATTCAAATTATTAATTTAGTCCACTTTTAATGATGCCCATAATTGACTCAATTATGGCCATCCATTCATGGCATGCAAAATCATATCAATTGCACCCCAACTTCTTTATATTAAATCCTTAACATTACCCCTACCCCACGTTTATACGTTCGCTTATTCAACGCAGAATATACGTTAGACTCGAATAGTCTAACTCATAGCACAAAAATAAATTATCACAACATATAGACAATTAAAATGAATCTAACCATAATAGGGGGAAACTTGCATAAACTACACGTGTTAAAGATCTAAAGGTGTCAACTTGTTAAATGTCACAATTTACATGATATGATCATAACCCAAATTTATGTATAAACTTGCATATGGGGTTTTAGGCAACATAATGATGGTTTGAACTAGCATAGAATTTCACATATGTCATAGCATAATTCTAGATTTCATAATTCTAGATCAAAATAGATGTCATGGCATATGTTCATAATCTCAACCTAAACTTTCATATGTGACTTGTCATATAGATCAACATAACCCAAATAATATCAACATCATGATTTGATTAACATGAACTAATTAGCATAGATAGTAACATCATGGCTTTTTAACATGTATGATTCATCACAACTTAGCATAGAAACTCTCAACATACATAACATCATCATAGCATGATTTACAACATATAGGATATCATCACCACATAGCATAGGATTTATAACATACATGATAGCATAAGATTTACAACAACACATATATGACAATTCACATCATCTACTCATAATCCATTCATGACTTAACCTAATTAAAATAATAATAATCTTGTTAAGATCATCATACTCACAATTAGAAGAGAAAAGAGAGTCTTGATTTGCTTTAGAGTTGAGTAGAATTTGGTTTTGATTAGCTTTTCTTCCTTCTTAGTTGGCGGCGGCTAGACTGAGTTCCATAGCGGCGGTATGACGGTAGCTATTCTAATTTTCATATGAATTAGGGTGAGAGACTACCTTGGTATTTATAGAGTTTAGGGTTTATTTAGACCGTCAGATCAACTCAAACTAACATGAACCGTTTAATTTGCCAACTCAGCCCTAAAGACACATCAGCAGCTCAGAACTGGGCTCAGTCAAAACCCTAGCCGACTGACTAGGTCGACACTATAGTCGACCTGGGGGGAGTGGGAGGTCGACATGGTAGTCGACCTGGGGGGGGAGGTCGACACTAGTGTCGACTCCCCAATCGACCTGCCTGGGTGGGAATTTTTCCCGCCCAGCCCGCTTCTGCACTTTCAGTTTGAATTTTAAATTTCCTGCGAGCTGTTTTGAATTTTCAGAAACTTCCGATGGCCATAACTTCTTCATACGAAGTCCAATTCACGCAAACTCGAACTCTATTTCAACCAGAATTCCGAGATGAACACAATGGCGCAACCCGTTTCCCACAATTCTCACATCTGAGATTAGTTATTCTATAATTTGTGAATATTAATATTAACAGAATTACGGGGTGTTACATTCTCCCCTCCTTAAAGGATTTCAACCCCGAAATCTTCAAGTCAAGAAGAATGTATATCCTAACATCCAATCGTCCATCTACTCAACCATCAACCACAGGCATCCATTGTCCTTATAGACTTCTAATGATTTCATGTTTAAATGCACAGTGTGTGTATATGTCCCTTATCTAATGCAAAATCAGGGGGTCCACTGATTCAGTTGACCTCCTTAATGCAAACCATGATAGTGCCATGCGTCCATTATATATGCAAAAGTTCCTTAATGCTACATATCATTTCTACATGCATGCACAATCATCATCTGAATGCAGCATCCATATGATAAAACAATCATCATACATCAATATTACTAAATACATCCATTTATATGCAATATGCAGTATGAAGTGACTGAGTCGATCTAGTGCCTAATAGTGTGTGTATATGCGTCCACGAGCAACCACTAGCAAACACTTGTATCCACTTTGCATCCATCATGCATAACATGTCTCAAACACATGTTTCAACCATAGGATTATCCTAACTAAAGGTCAAGGATACTGGCGAGAGGATACTCTAAAGGTAAGATAAGTACAAGCTAAGCGATAAAGTAGAAATTAAAGGACATACCCTCGAAAAGGAAAGGGTATCGTGAACGCATCTTCTCTTTTGTCTCCCAAGTAGCGTTGCTCTCATCATCTCCCCATTATACTTTGACTAGTCCGACCTCTCGATTTCTCAGTTTCTTGATCTCTGACCCAAGAATGCACGTAGGAGCTCGTCGAATCGTCACATCACGCTCTATCTCCACCTCTCTAAGCAAGCTCGGCTCTACCACCTCCGCGGTCTCGTGAAGCACTTCCTCAAATGTGACACATGGAATACGTCGTGTACACCACTAAGTCTCTCGGGCAACTCCACTCTATACGCCATCTGTCCAATCTTCTCCTTAATAGGAAACGGCCCTACGAACCTTGGTGCTAACTTCCCAACGGACCCAAAGCGAACAACGTTCCGTAATGGAGACACTTTGACAAAGACCATTTCCCTAACTTCAAACTCAAGATCTGTCCTCCTCTTGTCCGCATAAGATTTCTGCCTATCTTGCGCTGCTTTCATCCTCCTTCGAATCAAGTCGATCTTCTCCGAAGTCTCCCTAATCATGTCGGGCCCAAGTAAGATTTTATCCGTAGATTCCCACCAACATGTAGGTGAACGACAAGGTCGTCCATAAAGAGCTTCGAAAGGTGCCATGCCAATGCTAGACTGAAAGCTGTTGTTATATGCGAACTCCACTAATGGAATATGCTCTTCCCATGTACCCCCAAAGTCCAGGATACATAGCCTCAAAAGGTCCTCTAGAATGCGATTCACCCTCTCGGTCTGGCCGTCCGTCTGAGGATGATATGCGGTGCTCAAACATAACTGAGTCCCTACCTCCTCTTGTAAGCTTCTCCAAAATTCGCTAGTGAAAATAGGATCGCGGTCGCTCACTATGCTAGAAGGAACACCGTGCAAACGAACTATCTCTCGGACGTATACAGAAGCTAACCATGGAACAGTCCTCTTATTCTTCACGGGAATGAAATGGGCGCTTTTAGTAAGTCTATCTACTATAACCAAATTCCCGTATTACCCTTCCTTGATCTTGGTAATCGATCCACAAAATCCATCGAGACGCTTTCCCACTTCCATAGTGGAACCTCCAATGGGTGAAGCAACCCACAGGGTTTCTTTTGCTCCACTTTTACTTGTTGGCACACCAAGCATCTAGCGACATACTCGGCCACATCTTTCTTCATACCGGCCCAAAAGTAAACTCGCTTCATGTCTTTGTACATCTTGTCCCCGCCGGGATGAATGGTCATCTTCGAATGATGTGCTTCGTCAAGAATGGTCTTCCTTAGGTCATCGTCTTTTGGTACACAAAGTCTACCATCCCTACGTAACCAACCCTTATCATCTAGGGTATACCTAAGGAGATGGCTTGATGACTTCCCTCCTTTGAACTTTTCTACTAACTCAACCAACTGTAGGTCGTCTCGCTGTGCCTCGCCAATCCGTCCCAAAAGCGTAGGTCTGACCTCCAAGGATGCTAGCAAACCAGGTACGAAGTCAACGGAAGGTCTAAAGTCAAACATCGAAATGAATTCTAAGCTTCGCCACTCAACAAATAAAGGACTTAAGGATAATCTTTTTCTACTTATGGCGTCTGCCACCACGTTACCCTTGCCAGGGGTATATGTTATCTCGAAGTCGTAGGACGCTAAGAACTCCATCCACCTTTGCTGCCTTAAGTTTAAGTCCTTTTGAGAAAATAAGTATTTTAGTGATTTGTGGTCAGTGAATAATTCGAATCTCTCGCCAAGAAGATAATGACGCCAGGACTTAAGCGCGAAAACAATATCGGCCAACTCTAGGTCATGCGTAGGGTAATTTTTCTCATGCGCCCTCAACTGCCTTCACTGGTGCCATAAGAGCCTGCACCTGTCCTCCCGAGGTAGCTCCTGCCCTCTGCCCCTTCTTTGGGTAGTCCTTCACTAGATGTCCCGCTTCACCACATTGGAAACAGCCAGTCTTCTTTTTCTTTCGGCAATCCTTGCTGAGATGGCCTGGTATCCCACAGTTAAAGCATTTCTTCTTTCCCTTTCCACTATTGTCTTTACCACCCTTCTTGTTTTGCTGTTGTGGTTTCTTCTGATCCCCTTTCTTCTCGGGTGCCTTATCAGCTTTAGCGCCTTTTTTCTCATGCATGAGTGCCACGTCTACTAGCTTCTCGAAGGTGGCCCCCATAGGGATGTGGGTCATAGCCAACCCTTGCAACGGTTCATTCAATCCATTAACGAACCTCAGAGCCTTCTTCTCCCGCGTGTTCACTAAGTCCAAGCCAAACCTTGCTAACTGATTAAATTTGTTAACATATTCTTTCACTAATGAGCTTCCTTGCTTCAATGTCAAGAACCTTTCCATATATAGATTTTCTTCTACCCTTGAGAGAAACTTCGCCTCAAACCTACGTCTGAAATCTGCCCAAGAATCAACAGGACGCTCCCCATTAGTGACCTCCCACCAAAACGAGGCCTCTCCCTTCATCAACCAAGCTACTAATTTAACTATCCTCCCTTCTTCTACTTCAAAGATTTCCAGCAATTCTTCCACCTCCCTAAGCCAATCTCTAGCTTCCACAAAAGTTTCTGACCCTTGAAAAGGTTTTCCACCCATAGCCTTAAATTCCTTGCACGTCTTTGCAAAAGTATCAACGCGAGGAGGAGGAGGAATGGGTGCAACTGGTGGTGGAGGAACATTGGCTGGACCTGCAGTGGCCCTAGCCTCTAATAACCTCCTATACCATCCTGGTATCGTTACACCGTCAGGAAGGTTAAGATCTTCAGCCATGTTGAAATGAAAAAGGAAAGATTCAAAATGGAGAATTCGAAAGATAAAGATATGGCTATTGGGGATTATGTTTTTCTTAAAAAAAACTTTCCTCCTTAAATTACTCATTAAAACATGTTTTTGAAAGCATTTCTTCCAAAAATACTTTAGAAAAATAGTTTTTCTAAAAAAATTATCTGTTCTGGTAACCTTAAGCTCTGATACCACGTGTAACACCCCACGTCCATTAGTGTCACTCACATGGGGAATGCATTAACTTCCATGGAGGTTTTAAGTGAATATAGAACAGAAAAATTACAACAAGATAGATAATAAGTAGTACTTGGAAATTTAAAACTTCATTTTATTGCAGCGGAAATTAAATATGTCTGTTACATCATAAAACCATAATCTGAGTCAAGTACAATATCCATCTTCATAAAAACAAAATACATAATCCCATTACACAAATAGCCATTAAAGAAGATAACAAGATGGACTTTACTTCAACGGTCCAAGCTTTCCAAGAGAGATAAAGCAATCCAATCAAACTCCACTAGAACTGGGCCCAACCTGAGGACCTGGAGGGGGAAAAAGGATAGAAATAGAGGGGGTCAGACATAAAGCCTGGCAAGTATGACAATTCTAACAATACTATTATCAAAATAACTAGACCAAGGCATAAGCTGGAAGACAAGTAAATGTCTATGAACTATTGGGTATGGAAAAGCAGATAAAGATAACGTTAAAGGTAACATTGGAGATAACGTTAAAGGCATAACTAATTACTAACGAATAATTACTACACTGCACCGCACATTACTACACTGCACCGCACCAGTCACCCTAAAGATTGATCCCACTTGCTTCACACAGAAACAATATAAATAGCCTTGCGTACCCCTAGCTGACTACATAGGTGTCGTCTGCCCCTATCTCCACTAGGTGTACCCCACTACCCACTTTCGATCGGCTCCCTACTCATAGATACCCGTGCTGGCCCCACAGTGGGGTGTATCACTCCCCTAAAGTGGCAACCCGATACAACTTGAGAATGCACGGCTTATACCTACACGATGCAACAACGCCTTACCTACCAGCCCGGCTCCACACACGCATATGAAACCCGTTGGACTTGCGTTGCCACCGCTCCCCGTTTTGGCCTCTTAATGTCAAATCCAGTATGTGTGTCCCGTCCTCGACTTGGGTCGAGCCCACAAAGATACGTTTGGAATACTGGTTGAAATGGGCCCCCATAAGCTACCGACCTAAGCATGTCCACTAGTACATCCCACTTAACCCTCTTAATCATGTTCATTTACATGTGTGTTTGGTTAAGTCTCACTAATCGTATTTCACATGCCACTAAGGGCACCCACTAGATTCCTCATGCCACCCAAGGCACCTACTTAACCCCTATGTCCCACCTTACATGTTTATCTGGTTAAGTATTTCTTAATTCATTCAGGCCATAACCTCATAAAGACCTCTCACATTAGACTGGCATTTATGGCAGTTGGATTTGCCGGGCGGGTCTGGCAGTCTTACACAATAAAAGAGTCTAACCTCATGTCTTTACAACTGTTATGCTTTAGTTTAGGCCTAGGACCTCTCACATTGGGCTGACATTTGTGACCACTGGATTTGCCGGGCGGTTCCGGGCAGGTTTACGTCACAAACGAGTCCAACCTCATGTCCTAAGCATTGATTATCACTTATAATCTTTTACCCCAGTTTTAATAATTCCCTATTCAAATTATTAATTAAGTCCACTTTTAATGATGCCCATAATTGATCAATTATGGCCATCCATTCATGGCATGCAAAATCATATCAATTGCACCCCAACTTCTTTATATTAAATCCTTAACATTACCCCTACCCCACGTTTATACGTTCGCTTATTCAACGCAGAATATACGTTAGACTCGAATAGTCTAACTCATAGCACAAAAATAAATTATCACAACATATAGACAATTAAAATGAATCTAACCATAATAGGGGAAATCTTGCATAAACCACACATGTTAAAGATCTAAAGGTGTCAACTTGTTAAATGTCACAATTTACATGATATGATCATAACCCAAATTTATGTATAAACTTGCATATGGGGTTTTAGGCAACATAATGATGGTGTGAACTAGCATAGAATTTCACATATGTCATAGCATAATTCTAGATGTCATAATTCTAGATCAAAATAGCTGTCATGGCATATGTTCATAATCTCAACCTAAATTTCATATGTGACTTGTCATATAGATCAACATAACCCAAATAATATCAACATCATGATTTAATTAACATGAACTAATTAGCATAGATAGTAACATCATGGCTTTTTAACATGTATGATTCATCACAACTTAGCATAGAAACTCTCAACATACATAACATCATCATAGCATGATTTACAACATATAGGATATCATCACCACATAGCATAGGATTTATAACATACATGATAAAATAAGATTTACAACAACACATATATGACAATTCACATCATCTACTCATAATCCATTCATGACTTAACCTAATTAAAATAATAATAATCTTGTTTAGATCATCATACTCACAATTAGAAGAGAAAAGAGAGTCTTGATTTGCTTTAGAGTTGAGTAGAATTAGGTTTTGATTAGCTTTTCTTCCTTCTTAGTTGGCGGCGACTAGACTGAGTTCCATGGCGGCGGTATGACGGTAGCTATTCTATTTTTCATATGAATTAGGGTGAGAGACTACCTAGGTATTTATAGAGTTTAGGGTTTATTTAGACCGTCAGATCAACTCAGAACTAACCTGAACTGTTTAATTTGCCAACTCAGCCCTAAAGACACATCAGCAGCTCAGAACTGGGCTCAGTCAAAACCCAAGCCGACTGACCAGGTCGACACTATAGTCGACCTAGGGGGGAGGTCGACATGGTAGTCGACCTGGGGGGGAGGTCGACACTAGTGTCGACTCCCCAGTCGACCTGCCTGGGCAGGAATTTTTCCCGCCCAGCCCGCTTCTGCACTTTCAGTTTGAATTTTAAATTTCCTGCGAGCTGTTTTGAATTTTCGGAAACTTCCAATGGCCATAACTTCTTCGTACGAAGTCCAATTCACGCAAACTCGGACTCTATTTCAACCAAAATTCCGAGACGAACACAATGGCACAACCCGTTTCCCACAATTCTCACGTCTGAGATTAGTTATTCTTTAATTTGTGAATATTAATATTAACAGTATTACGGGGTGTTACATACAGAAATCCACGATAATAGTGGATGTACATGCTTCCATCCTACAGAAGACTATATGCGACGAGTGTACATGCTTCCATCCTACAGAAGACTGTATGCGACGAGTGGGAATAACTAAAGAAAATAATTTTCTATGTCATAATCTTGTCAGCAACAGAATAGTTATTATGATGTAGTTTAAACCTTTAAAATTACACCTATCAAACAAATTTAATTCTATGTAAATAACAGTTTTAAATTTTAATAAATGATGGCAATAACTGTACGTAGATAACGAATCTGCAATAGTACGAAAAAATGTTCCTAGAACAACTAAATCCAGTATAGCAGTTGGATAGAACAAGTAAAAAAATACAAGTTGAAGAATAGTGGAGTTTATGCCAAAAAAGAGGAACGGGTAAGAGAGGGTAGAAGTAAACGATGAATATAACTAATTTTGACACGTAAATTTGAAAAAATCTTGCAGGAGGTACTTTTGCTTAAAAAAAGAAAGAAAAACTTGCATGTCTACGTTTAGTCTCACAAGTAAACAAGTGGAAAACAAAACAGAAAGCAGGGTTAAAAAATTTGAATACATATGTTAGAAATGCTGCAGCCTTGCCACCCATGTGCTCAAAATGGGGTGCCACCTACTGGTCACCAACCAAGCCACCAACACCCACCAACCATCGTCTCACCTATAAATACACCCTTCTTCTTCATAATTCATATCCCATCTCAAATTCAATTAGAAGAAAAGGAGAGCAAGCTTAAGAGTGAGATCGAGTGTTGAGTGAAAAGTGTTTTGTGTAATCACTTTGTAATGTTCTCTCTTAAATAAAATATCTGCAGCAGCCTAGAGACGTAAGCATAATCGGCTGAACTTCGTTATCAAAGTTTGTGTGTCTTACCATTCTAAATTTTATTTCTTTTCTCCACAAACATAATTATAAGGAAATTTGCGTAATTTCCCAACAACTGGTATCAGGGCCATAATTTGTTAGAAAGGAAATTAAGTTCGAGTGGGAGTGATGGAGGTAGATGAATGAAAGGTGAAAATCGAGAAGTTTGACGGAGCAGACTTGGGTTTTTGGAAAATGCAAATTGAAGATTATCTATATCAGAAAAAGCTTTATCAACCTCTCTTAGAAAAGACGCCAGAGAATATGAATGATGAAGATTGGGCTCTTCTTGGTAGACAAGCTCTTGAAGTTATTCAATTGACGTTATCTCGCAATGTTGCTTTCAACATAGCAAAGGAAAAAACCACGACAGGTCTTATGGTGGCTCTCTCCAATATGTATGAGAAGTCGTCGGCCTCTGCCAAAGTTCATTTGATGAGGCGATTGTTCAATTTACGGATGACAGAAGGTGCATCGGTGGCTCAACATCTCAATGAGCTGAATACAGTTACATCTCAGCTAAGTTAAGTTGAAATTGAATTTGATGAAGAACTACGAGCGTTGATACTTTTGTCTTCCCTACCAAAAAGTTGGAATGCTACTATCACAGCAATGAATAGCTCATCGGGAAGCAATAAGCTAAAATTCGATGATATCCGTGATATGATTCTCAGTGAAGAGACCCAACGAAGAGATTCCGGTGAGTCGTCAAATTTTTCAATTTTGCATACACAATCAGAGGATGAAATTCAACACGAGGAAATGGATATAGCAAATCGAGCTACTAAGGTAGGCCGAAGGGCTGAAGATCTAAATCCAAAAATTCCAACAATTCTCACAGCTTAAAGACCGTTGAGTGTTGGAACTGTGGAGAGACCGGGCACTATAAAAATAAATGCAGAAGTGAACCAAAGGATCAGGAGGAAAAGAAAGAGGCAAATGTTACTTTTACCTCAAGAGGAGATGAAGCGTTGATATGCTCTTTGGAGAGTAAGGAAGAGTATTAAGTGCTAGACTCTAGAGCATCGTTTCATGCCACTTCGCAGAAAAAATTCTTCAAAAAGTATGTCTTTGAAAATCTTGGAAAGGTATATCTTGGTGGTGATCAACCTTGTGATATCATTGGTAAAGGTGCTGTGAAGATTAAGCTAAATGTGTCAGTTTGGGAGCTAAAGGATGTCGGGCTCATACCTGATTTGAGGAAGAATTTGATCTCTGTAGGACAATTAGCTAGTGAAGGATATACTACGACATTCTATGGTGATGACTGGAAAATTTCGAAGGGTGCAATGACGATTGCTCAAGGCAAGAAGAGTGGTACTCTTTACATGACCGTAGGAGCATGATGTTCAATCATTGTTGCAGCTAGCAATGGAAATTCCAACATATGGCATCAAAGGCTAGGCCATATGAGTGAAAAGGGAATGAAGGTTATGCACTCGAAGGGGAAACTTCCACGTCTACAGTCAGTAGAAATAAGTATGTACGAAAATTGCATATTTGGAAAGCAGAAGAGAGTCAGCTTTCAAATAAATGGTAAAACCCCAAAGAAGGAAAAGCTGGAGCTTGTTCATTCCGATGTTTAGGGGCCAACGACCATCTCATCGATTGGTGGAAATCATTACTTTGTTATTTTCATCGATGATCACTCGCGAAAGGTATGGTTTTACTTTTTAAATCCTATATTTGAAGTGTCCAAGACTTTCAGGATATGGAAAACTATGGTTGAAAATGAGACAAATCTAAATATCATAAAGCTTAGAACTGACAATGGAGGTGAATATGAAGATACCGGATTCGAGCAGTTCTATTATGAGCACGGGATCAAAATGCAGAGAACTGTGTCGGGTACGCCTCAACAAAATGGTGTAGCTGAGCATATGAATCGAACATTGATAGGAAGAGCCAGAAGCATTCGTATACAATCAGGTCTACCAAAGCAATTCTGGGCAGAAGCAGTCAACACAACAGTTTATTTGATCAACAGAGGTCCTTCGGTTCCATTAGAGCACAAATACCAGAGGAGTTATGGAGTGGAAAGGAGGTAATACTATCACATTTAAAAGTTTTTGGTTGTATAACATATGTGCATATTAGTGATCAAGCCAGGAATAAACTTAATTCCAAATCCAAGAAATGCACTCTCATCGGCTATGGCGAAAATGAGTTTTGCTATCGTATTTGGGATGATGAAAACAAGAAGGTGATCTGTAGGCGAGATGTGATTTTTAACGAAAGAGTAATGTATAAAGACAGACATAAAACAAAAGTCAACGACTCAACGCAGAGTGAACCAGTATTTGCAGATTCAAATGACATTCCACATAGTCTCATGAAAGAACCGACTATAGTAAATCCACAACCCGATTAAATTGTTGATTTGAGCAATGTGGTCCAATCTGACACACTAAAACATCCTACTCCGGCTCCTGTATTGAAAAGGTCTACGCGACCTCATGTACCTAACAAAAGATACATGAACTATTTGTTGCTGACTGATGCAGGGGAACCTGAATGCTATGATGAAGCATCTCAGACTAAAGATGCTAGCAAGTGGGAGCTTGCCATGAAAGATGAGATGAAGTCTCCTATCTCCAACCAGACATGGGAACTAGCTGAGTTACCTGATTGTCGCTTTCCTATGGATTAGAAAAGCGCGAATTTTAAAATAAATACTGCAAGCGCACAGGTGTGTAGCATACAGGTCGAACACAGGGAGGCAAATTCAATCAAATTATTTAAATAATCTCTTGGGCGAGTTAGACAAATCTTTGAGGTTGGCTTTGAAAGCAAACGAAATTGAAACTACGATCCGATTCAGAACAAATCTAATTGAACCGACGATCAAATCACAATTATCAATTGGAAATTAAAATGCAAAACAGAAATAAAATGCAGAAATTAAAATTGCAGGAAAAGAAGAACAACAAAAAATAAAGTTAGGATTGTCGTTGAAACTAATCAAACGACTAATCGCTAATAAAAAAATGTAAAATACAATTGGTGTTCTACCAAAACTAATTGTGAAGACAACACCAATTGCTAAGAAAAAGAAAAATGCAAGAAAATAAAAGAGAACTAGAAACTTTATTAATGGAGAAGAAGAGAAAATAGGATACAGAATAATGGATGGTGGCTACAATGATATTACAAGGGTATATATAGGAGATAACCAAACCCTAACCCTAATACAATGATAGATGGGCCTTAGGGAATTCACCAAAAGAGTTTACAATGAGAATCTCAAATGGACCTTAGTTATATCTACTAAATTTTTGGTCTTTCTTCTTTTTCTCTTGGTTCTTTGACAAGCCTCCCTTGATTTGAGATGTGCATGGCCTTTTTATAAATCATTTTGTTGTCCAACAGCAACAAGATGTGGAATCTTCCTCTACAATTCTTCAAAATTTAAATATATAGCAATCTGATCTCCATTTCTTACTTTTCTGGTTGCATGCGGGCTGGGTTGGAATATCTGTGAAAGTAACAAAACAATGCCCAAGTAATATTTATTTATATACAAAAGACAAGATATAAGAGCATAAAATAAACACATTTCTATGTCAATCAAATACCCCCACACTTATCTTTTACTCATCCTCGAGTAAAACAAAAATTAAAAACTAACTAGATAGGTCACACTTTCGTAGGAAACACGATTGCATTGAGCGTATGCAACAAGCCGTTAAACCTCTAGGTGTCCCTAGTAGGACGAGTGGTGTCTCGTGAGGGTTTTCAGCGGATACTACCCACAAAATCCAAATGCAGTATGCTATGATTCTAATGCAACTACATGAATGCAATGGACATATGCGAATAAAAATGAAAAATGAAAACACGACTTGTTGCAGGAAAGTGGTACAACAAATTAAGTTAACAATTTCTAATCAGTTGATTGTACTTTAGATATCTCAACTTGTCACAAATTTTCAATATAAATCAAATTTTCAAATGTTAAATTGCAGTTTGGCCAGTTAGTTCGGTCGATAACATAGTGCAGCCATGAAATAGATTCTTAGTTTGCTTGACACAGTTTGCAAAGTGGTATTATTATTTTCTCATGTATGGCTAGTCAAATCAATAAGGTCAAGAAGTGTTTGGGCATCATCTCTTATTCTTTATTCTATAAAATTTTAAAATTTATGATTAAGTACATACACCTAACTTAGAAGACCAAGGTTTACCACCCATGCACTGCCTCGCGGACTAACGGAGAATGGGTAAAGAGCTTAGCGGATTGTGCAGGTTGACTTTGACTTTGTCAACAACGTGTCGGTAATCCTTAGGTGTCCAATCTCATAAAATGAGACCAAGATATTCCAACACTGACTTTGTCAACAACATGTCGGATAGAGCTTGGCGGGTTTGCACACCAACGCTTGATATACAAGCAATGTTGGATACCCTTGGATTACTATTTTTATTATTGAAATTATAAGAACAAAAGAGAGTTACGCGAATTCAACTTAACACAACTTAGTTTTAAAGATTCGAAAATCCAATATAAGTATTTTAAGTCCTCCACTTATTTAAACAATGACTACAATATAGAATAAATTTCATGGCCATCACCTAAGAATCTCCCTATGTACCGGTTACACTATTATCCCTCAAAATTCAACTTTTCATTATATTTCATATTCGATTTTAGTTGAGAGAAGAAAATACTATCAACTGATTAACAATCCTTAACTTATTTTGATGTATCAATCAAAAACGAGTCATGTTTTCAAAAAAAAATATGGTATGTTACTACGATCTAAAATGCATGATGGTCCTACTTAAATGATGAAGATGAATAAAAGAAAAATAAATAAAAATAAAAAGGATGCAATGCAGACTCCCCCCCACACTAGAACTAAACAGTGTCTGCACTGTAAACATTTCCTAAATTTGAAAGATCGTACCCAAAGGTGAACGAGATGCAAAATTATTTGAAGAATGAAATGCAGTCTAGCTATATGTAAAAATGGATCATATGTACAATGATATATGTGTTTGCGATGCATGCGATGCAAAGAATTCCACCAACTTTTTCCCCCACACTTAGTTCTAGCCCGATGAATCCCATTCCCACTGTGTCTAGGTAAGTTTTCTAATAAGCAAAGATTTTTGAAAACCATCTCATCTTTATACCTAGATTTATAGTCCAGCAGATAAATGTCCAGGGTCATCCTAACATGAAGTTTTTCAACCAAGCTAAAATTCCAAAAATAATTCATGTGGTCCACAAATTTATCATTGTAATTGTCCAAAAATTTGTAATCGTATATAAAATCAGTTCCAATCATGAGATTTAAATTTTGAGTGTTGTTCAAGACTATGTGATCACATTTCTCAACTGACAATGTATTTTCGACACTGACAATTTCATGTTCGTTTGAAATTTTCTCAATGTTAAAATTTTTGAACCCGTGATGTGAATCTACTTCTTCCTCATTTGGCAACTCATCCTCATACAATCCAAAAAATTCATGTTCATCAAAATCCTTTTCCAAATTTGAATTGAAAAAGTCAACATTTTCATTTTGTTCAATTTCAAAAATTTCCAGTTTCTCGCAGCCTGAAAGAGAAAGATCAAAATCCAAGCTTAAATCTTTTTCCTGAAAAGAAACGAAGTCCAAATCATTTCTTGAATTTTGAACAACTTCATTTAGATCATTATTCTCAATTTCCAAAGTTGTTATCTGAAAATTTTCAATATCAGTAAAGAATGGATTATTTCCTGATTCATCGCATTGAATTTGATTTTGTTGCTCGAGTTGTTCTTTAAAACACGTAATTAAACAAAGAAGTTCATCAAGTTATCTATCTTTTTCACCAAGCTGTCTATCTTGCTTTTCTACCCTCTCTCTAAGAATGTTAAGGTGATATTCTTCAGAATTATTGATTTGGGAGCTCTCGTTTTGGATTTCTTGATTTTCAAAGTTATAGTCCACATCAATTTCACAATCAATATTATTTCCAATGTGCTAGTTGTTTGAATTTTCAGAAAAGTGAATGATATTGGAAATCATTTTGATCATAAAAATTATGCTCGTAACCAAAATTGTTAAAATTCGAGTGAAAATTGCAATTTTTGTCATTTTTAAGATGTTGATATGGGCTATAATTTTGAAAATTTTGGTTTACAACCCCGTATTGATGTTGATCAAAGCTATATTGGGATTCAAAACTATTTTGATGTGGATATGGCCCATAATCGAAATTATTGAAATTTGAATTGACATTGCAATTTCGATCATATCCATGATTTTGAAAATGCGGGTCATTTGGAAAATTCTGAAAATTGTCGACATCGGGCTCACTAAATTTTGGAAAACTTTGTTTCATGAGCTGTAATTCATACTCATATTATTCAAGAGAGCGTCTACTCCGATTATTATCCCACATTTCTCTTAATGATTTTTTTGAATCAGACATTTTAAAGAAGTCACGACAAAACAGAAATTATTCTCACTTCAAAATAGTATAAATTACTAAGCTGCGCTCTATTAATTAGCTGACTCAATTAGAAGGGGGAAGAGGGTCTTATGGCCGTTCACGTATAGTATAAATACTAAGGGATACGACCAATGTTTTATGGGTAGTATGCAACCTCTTTTGCTAATAGTTCAATAAATTGAACTACTATATATCCGCGATCCAATTATACGAGACAGTCAACTTCACAAAGCACCACTCTTCAATTATATTATTTTGCAATGTCTGTTTTTATTGTTGAAAACAATGAGAATGAAGATTTCAGTTATGGAAATATCAGTCAACCACAAAAATCAGATAATAGCAACTTTAGAAATTTAAAATATTGTACAAGCAAGCCGCTGCCCCTGCAGAAGATTTTTACAAGCAATTTCTATATTTTTCAGCACCTGTAGAGTTTAGAGAATTTTACAACGGGGTATGCCAGTCCGTCCATAGAAATTAAGCTTCACTGTTTGCTTTGCTCGATTTGGATTCCTTTGATTTGTTTGCTGACATTCCTTCTTCACTTTGCCCTTTGGTCTTTGCTTTTTTTTTTTTTTTTTTTGAAAATAAACGGAAAAAATCTAAATTGGAACTAAAATAAAAACTAAGCTAGAAACCAACTGGACTAAATAAAAAGTGACAACTCAACTCAAACTAAAAAAAAACTTAAAACCAAACTAAACAAAACTAACGCCTAGGTAAAAAAAATTGAAAATCAAACAAAAGAAAACAAGAGACCACCACCGGTGCCACATGCTTGTTTATTGCTCACAAAAAAAAAACAAATAGCTTGTTTTCAATATTAGTCAAACGAACAAGTATAGCTTACCTCACCAATCCCACTCAAACAAAAATGAAAAATGGTAACCCACAAATAAATAACTCCTTTTCTTTCTTTAGTTTGCAAAACACGGCAAACACAAAATCTATCACCCAGAAAAATTGAAACAGACGAACAAGACTCTCGCCCCTTGCACCAACACAAAGGCCCAACACAATATAAACACACCAACCTCTGAGTATACGCTTAAATCTCAAACAAAATCTCAGAGAAAGCAGTAAGCCCCAGAACAAAATCGCAGCAACACAAACTATATAACATGCCCCCTTCTAGTTTTCTCAACAACAAACTTTTTCTCTTTTTTGTGTTTCGTTTTTTTTTTCAACGCTTGATCTGAGCGTTTCTTCGGTGACCTGGTTTGTGGTTTGCAGCGATTTTGCTTTGCGTATTCCTATTTTGGGGGTTCTGGACGATGATCGGAGTCTTTAATTTGAATTGGGAATTTCGGTTTTGGATTCGGATTTGAATTTTGGGCTTGAATTTCTTGGTTTGATGATTTCGAGGGGGACAAGTTTTGTTGTTTCTTCGATTACGGCTTCGGATCGTTTGTCTAAATTTGGGAATAGGCGAAGCGTTGTGGGTTTCTAGAATCGGTTGTGGACTGGAAGATGATGGTTTGGCAGAGGGTAGTTGCAGTTTCGGGTGTTCGATCTGATGTGAGGCTGGGGTAGATACAATTTAAGGTTTTGGGTCTGTGCGAACTGGGTACGGATTGAGGGGTTTGAAGGGGAGATGATGGGTTGACTGTAAGATGGAGTTGTGAAATGGGGGTAGTGGAAAGTATGGTCTGCTGTAGATTGATGGATGCGTGAGTAGTGGCTTCCGCAAATCGGATTTGAGGTGATACAAATAGTTGGTTTTGGTAAGGGAAATGAAGATGGTTGTAGTGGAGATGAACGCTGTCTTGGCTAATATAGGAATTTGGTCGGATGAGGATTAACGTGGGTTGAAGGTGATCAAAGGGTAAGGAACGATGGATATGTGGATTTTTGCGATGTTATGATGGCGAGATTTGTTGTTGGGAAAGTTTGGATGGGAAGATGGCTTTGAACGTTGTATGGTGTATGGTAGGGAATGATCGGTGGTCTGAGATTGATATAGCAATGTTCAAGGAAGAGAACAATATGGAAGAAGAAAAACAGTAGAAAGAAAGAAATTTGTTTTTTTTCAGTTACTTTTGTAAAAGGAGAAAGAATTGTAAAAAGGAAAAAAATTGAAGGAAAAAAGGAATGGTTTGAAAGATGGAAAAGATTGATTGAAAAGTGGCAAGTTCTCTCTATTTTTTTCAGAATATTGTAAAAAAAAAAATTGTAGATAGGGAAAAAATTAGATGGAAAGAAAGTGAATGAAAATGGGAAAGTGCTTTTTTTTATTGTTGTGAAAATAAAAGAGAAAAAAAATGTAAAAGGAAAGAAAATTTGAAAAAGGGATAGAAATAAATGAAAAGGAAGAAAATAAAATTAATGAAATTTGGCAAGTTTTTTTTCTTGTCTTAGAGATTTCAATATCAATAGTTTAATATCAAATCATCTAATCAAGATTTTTTTAATTTTCTTCTATATATACAAAAAAAATAAAAACTAACACGAATCAGAAATTAAATAAATAATAAAATTTTATCGTTACCTTCCCGGCAACGGTGCCAAAAACTTGATCATCGCTTTCCTATGGATTAGAAAAGCGCGAATTTTAAAATAAATACTGCAAGCGCACAGGTGTGTAGCATACATGTCGAACACAGGGAGGCAAATTCAATCAATTTATTTAAATAATCTCTTGGGCGAGTTAGACAAATCTTTGAGGTTGTTTTTTGTTCGCTAGCTTTTTGACCAAGCCACCAAGGTTCACACAAAAGATGGAAATGTGAAGTTCAACTCCTCTAGTTCATGAAAATTTTGATAATGGCCTAACCTTCCTCTTCGGATCGCGGCGCCATCTCGGTTCGCTACGTCCAAGGACGAACTGACCCGTCTATTGAAGCCCGACCCGATCCCATCACAAGAGGCGCAGTGAAGCTCCTGGCCTATTCAACCACGATCCGAGATGTATGGATCTTACGACACCTGTCCACAACTGTCATATTGACCAATTCTTCATGAAGCTATGATCCGATCCGATATTCTCGGGATTTGCGCCATGTATGACCGAGATCCGCCCGATATAATCAGCTATAAATAGCCCAGAGCTTGGCAATTTTCGGGATCTTTTGGCAGTTTGAAGGATTGATTCCACCATTACTGTCATAGCACTATTTCTTACCAGTTTTACTTCGAGATTACTGAAAGAAATTGTAATTGTGAGAGGGAGTTTGAGAGAAATCGTTGGTTGTACTAGCATCTAAAGTATAATCAATAGCATATAAAGTGGACGTAGGCTCGTTAACGCCGAACCACTATAAACCGTGTGTGTTTTCTGTTTTTCCTCATTTTTCAATTATAATTCTCTACGAATCAGAACAATTTGGGTGTTAGAGCCAAATTTTGATCTAACATTTTGGTGCTTTCACTGAGAACTGATTTCCCAGCATATTGGATTGTTGCTCCGTTGTTTCGATATTCAAGTTCGAAGGAAACAGTCCCGAAACTTCACTGTTCAGATTTTTGAAGATTCCAGCGGCATCTGATATCATGGCTGGAAAGAAGTTTAAGGAAGTACGAGCTTCGCAGGCGAGTGAAGCAGTTGAAGAAAGTGTACATGAGCAGGTTGAAGGGGGCGCCACGATCCGAATTGAGGGCGGAACGAACCGAACATCTGAAGGGGTTGTCACTCGATCCCGAGACAACGCCGCGAACCCCCCCTAATGTTACCACGAACCCATCCTAGGGGGGCGCTACAAGCCACATACACAGGTCTACTGCAATCCGAAGTGATGACCATACTACAACTCGACCTGGGAAGGAGGTTATGGCTCACTCTTCCCATCCCGGTACCTCTGTTCGGCCTGGCTCAAGTTCTCTGCGCATAAGAGAAAATGTTGATGGTCAATATGACCCCTCTGCTCTGGTCACTGAAGGAGATCTCTCTCGCTTCTCTGAAATGTGGGATAGGCTGTTTGATGAATTAGCTTCTCAAAGGTAGGAAAGCTCTGTGTTGCGACAGAACTTGACTGCTATGGATAGAAGGCTCGATGACCTTGTAAGGTAAAAAACACTCCCAGTTCGTCCGCTCACCCCGGAGTACTCTTCCTCATCAGAAGAATCGCCAAGACCTCTGCGGCGACCGTATGAGAGGGCTGAAAACATAGAGCAACTCCGATTTGGAACCCTGCCATCATAAGAGGAAGAGACACTTGGTGTAGGACCCTCGAATCGCAACTTGAATAATCGTGCCGCAACTCCTAGATCTTGAGTTGTGGACAATCCTGTTGAGAATAGACCACCTCAGCCCCTTCGCCGTACAAATACTCATGGTAACAGGGGGCAACGAAGCCCAATCCGAGCTCCGGATTTCGTGGTTGTTCCTAGAAGAGAGATCGGAGAATTCCACCGAGCGAGAAGCGCTGATCCCAAGCTTCCGATGACCAGTGCAAATGTTGCAGCTATGGTTCATCAAATCCTGGCAGATAGCCGTGGACAAAGGAATGAAGATTGGGGGATTGACCGCAATCACACCCCTTTTACTGATGACATTCTAGATGTAACATTCCCGAGGCGCTTCAACATGCCGTAGATGAACCGTTACGCAGGTAGATCTGATCCAATCCAACATCTAATGAGATATTCTTGGTCAATGACCGCTGCCGCAGCCTCAGACGCTGTAAAGTGCAAAGCATTCCCTATATTCCTGGAGGATGTAGCGTTATTATGGTTTACTCACTTACGAGCAAGATCAATTTCCAGTTTCAGGGAGTTGAGTGAAAGGTTCGTGGAACAGTTCCGCATTTATGCACAGAGGACAAAGAGTGTGATTGATCTGTTCCTTGTCAAGCAACGACCAGGCAAGAGCGTAAGGGTATATCTGGATCATTTCAACCTAGCTGCCACTGAAGTCAAGGATCCCCATGAGCCAACTGTTGTGGCAGCCCTGATCGATGGGGTAGATAAAGATACTGAATTTGGGAGATACCTGGCCAGCAAGCCACCTCATACTAGAGAATTGTTCTACGAGAAAGCTAACGTACGCTTACGTCAGGAGGAGGTATACGTTAACCGGAAGATGAAAATGGCAGATAAGGAGGAGATCCAAAGTAATGTGGCCATCAAGGAAATCGGAGACAGCTCGGGGAAGGTTGAAGTCAATGTTGGAAACCGAAACCAGGGCGGCGGCCGCCAGTCAGGAAATAATGATAATAACAGTAATGACAATAATCGGAAGAGAAATCGGGGGAACGACGCCCAGAGAAGGACCCGTCCCAGGTCTTTCGAAAATTATACGCCAATAAATGATACTTTGGAGAATATCTTCGTAGACCCATACAACGTTCTCCAGCATAAAAGGACTCCTCCAAGAGATTCGACGGAGAAAGAACGTGAGACGGGGAAGTTTTGTCTCTTCCATCAGACTCACGGCCACTCTACAAATGAATGCCGTCATCTGAGAGACGTAGTTGAGAGGTTGCTCCGGGAAGGGAAATTGGATGAGTACAGGGTGACTCCTAGAGACAGGGGGCAAGCTATTCAGACCCTGAACCAAAACCAGAATCAAACAACTGCCCGGCCAACTGTCCAGCAGAAAGGAAAGGATCTGGTTATCAATACCATAATCGGAGGGCTTCACCTAGCCGGGCATAGTTTCAAGGCGATGGATCAGTACGTAAATGCAGCAAAGCAGCATCTTGAGGTAGGAGAGTGTAGCAACCCTGAGGACAATGTCCTGGTAAAACAGCAAAAGATGATGTCAGTTGACGTCATTTTCCGCAATCGAGAGAGTATTGGAGTCCACGCTCCGACCGAAGATCCATTTGTAATCACAGTTCCTATTGGCCCGGCCACTGTTCATAAAGTTCTAGTGGATAACGGGAGTTCAGTCAACATTCTATTCAAAAAGTCGTTCGATCAAATGAACCTTGAATTGAAAGATTTAAAGCCATGTGAAGAATGGATCCGTGGATTTAACGGAGCTTCAACTGCTCCAATGGGATATGTAGAGCTGCCGGTAACACTTGGGGAAGGAGAACGCCAGAGAGTGAGAATTCTTCCCTTCGTGGTTTTGGGTATTGAATACCTTATAATGCCTTCTTGGGCCGACCGGCCCTAGCAAAGTTTATAGCTTGTATAGCCCCCTGGTGCTTGTTATTGAAGTTTCCTACGGAAGTTGTTGTCGGCATAGTCATAGGAGATCAGGTTGTCGCATGAGCATGTTACATTGCAGAGCTAAAGCTACTCCGTAAAGGAAGAGATATAGAAACTAAATATGCTTCTTCCCCCACAAGGGAGGAGGCGTCATAGCAATTAAAGAGAATGACTATGGGTGAGTCGCCCAGAGAACTGCCCGAGGATATAGATCCCAGAGAGGACGAAGAAACTGGGGGTAGAATGGCGGCACCCAACGAAACGACTGTGGATGTACCGATCAATGATAGCGACCCAGAGAAGGTCCTGAAGATTGGATCCTAGTTGGATCCGGTTCGAGCTAAAGAACTGACGGATTTCCTAAAAGATAACTTGGATGTAGTTGCTTGGACCCACGCGGACATGTGTGGGATATCTCCATCAATCATGAGTCACTCATTAAGTATTAACCCAAAGCATCCCCGTGTAAAACAAAAAAGGCGAATGCTGGGCCCAGAGAGGTCCGCGGCCTTGAAAAGTTAAGAAGTAACGGATTCAGCAGAGACTCAACCTACCCAGATTGGATTTCAAATTCAGTTTTCGTAAAGAAGGCCAATGGAATGTGGCGTACATGCATTGATTTTTCGGATTTGAATAAAGCCTGCCCAAAAGATAGCTTTCCGTTACCCAGAATTGATCAGTTGGTAGATTCAACGGCGGGTCATGAGCTTCTCTCTTTCATGGACGCTTATTCAGGATATAACCAGATCCCTATGCATGCCAGATCAAGAACACACTAGCTTCATTACGGATCTGGGATTATACTGCTACGTGGTAATGCCTTTTGGTTTGAAGAACACAGGCCCTACATATCAACGGTTAGTGAACAGAATGTTCTATAACCAGATTGGGAAAATGATGGAGGTATACGTTGACAACATTTTGGTTAAGTCCAGACAATCACCCAATCACACTACAGACTTGGCCGAGATATTTGGTATCCTTCGAAAGTATGGGATGAAACTCAACCCAACGAAATGCTCATTTGGGGTTGCCTCCAGGAAATTCTTAGGATTCATTGTCAGATCGCGCGGGATTGAGATTAATCCAGACCAGATCGCAGCAATCAGAGGCCTAGACAAATCAAAGATGTGCAAAGCCTTGCAGGGGAAGTAGCAGCATTAAGCAGATTCATCTCTAGAGCGACAGACAAATGCATTCCATTCTTTGAATTGATAAAGTGAGGAAAACGAATTTTAAATGGACTCCTGATTGCATAGAAGCATTTCAGAACCTGTTGAATCATCTGGAGAGGCCTCCGATACTGTCTAAGCCAGTGGACCACGAGGATTTATGCGTGTACTTAGCAGTGTCGTCCCACGCAATCAGCTCAGCATTAGTAAGAGAAGAAGACAAGGTTCAAAGGCCAGTGTATTACGTAAGTAAAAAATTGGCGGCAGCTGAGCGCAATTATCCGAGGATAGAAAAGCTGGCGTACAGTTTATTGATTGCATCTAGGAAGCCTCGACATTATTTCCAAGCTCATCCTATCACCGTGTACACTGATCACCCGCTCAAGCAAGTTCTACAGAGACCAGAAGCCTCTGGAAGACTGCTCAAATGGAACATTGAATTGATTCAATTTGATCTGAATTTTCAGCCCCGACGATCGATGCGGGGGCAAGTGCTGGCAGATTTCATAGCAGAATTTACTGTCCCGGAGGATGACATAGTAAATGAAGAGGCTGACCCACCAAAACTATTTCTCGATCCTAGCGCTTGGAAATTGTATACTGATGGTGCTAGGAATGATAAATGATCCAGTGCCGGAGCGGTGCTTGAAACTCCTGAGAAACAACTGATGTCCTATGCTATCTGGTTGGAATTTCGCGCCACTAACAATGACTCCGAATATGAAGCCCTGATAGCCGGGCTGAGGATCGCAAATGAATTAGAGATCGCGAAGCTGGACATATTTTGTGATTCCAAGTTGGTTATAAATCAGGTCAATGGAAAGTTCCGAGCTAAGAGCCCAAGATTGATTTCGTATTTGGAGAAAGTGAAGAAGTTGCTGACTGGCTTTGATCATTACAGTATATCTCATATTCTATGGTCAGAGAACCAACAGGCGGACAAGTTAGCGAAGATGGCTAGTTCCGATGATCCTGAAGAAGTCGGGCTAACCCCAGTTGAAGTACTTCAGTTCCCTAGCATAGGTCAAATGGAAGTTGATCCGATACTAGAGACTGAGCCAGAAAGGGAGTCATGGATCACCCTCTAAAGAATTACTTGATGAATGGAATGCTTCCGACCAAGAAGAGCGAGAGGCGTAAAATAATCCGTAAAGCTTCCCGATACGTTCTGCAAGGTGGAGTCATGTACAGATAGGGATTTTTGATGCCCCTTCTCCGGTGTATAGCCCATGACGAAATCAAGAGTGTACTACAGGAAGTACATGAGGGTGAATGCGGTGAGCATACTGGAGGACAGACATTGGCAAAAAGGGTATTGCGGTATGGTTACTTCTGGCCTACCATAAACAAAGATGCGGCAAAATACGCACGACGCTGTGATGCATATCAAAGATTTTCAAAAATTCCCAGGGCGCCTCCTGGCCAGTTAAAGACAATGATGAGTCCATGGACTTTCGCTATGTGGGGAATTGATATCATCGGAAGCCTCCCTATAGCGAAGGGCGGAGCAAAGTTCGTTATTGTAGGTGTAGACTACTTCACCAAATGGGTCGAGGCTGAGCCGTTAACTACAATCACAACCAAGTGAGTGATTAATTTCATTGTTAGGAACATTATTTGCCGGTTTGGGATCCCGAAGATTGTCATAACTGACAATGGTACCTAGTTTGATAGCAACGAGTTCAGGGACTTCTGCCAGAAGTACCACATTGAGAAACGGTACACCTCTGTGGCACATCCGCAGTCGAACGGATAGGTCGAAGTAGCAAATAAAGTGATTAAGTCCATTATTAAAAGAAGATTGAAGTGGGCCAAAGCCATGTGGGTCGATGAATTACCCTTGGCATTATGGGCCTACAGGACAACGTATAAATCGACGACAGGCCATACCCCCTTCTCTCTTGCTTTTGGAGCAGAGGCAGTCATCCCGGTTGAGCTAAAAGTACCATCTCACCGAGTCACTTATTACGATCCGATGACTAATAACGAGTTACTCCTTGAATCCCTAGATACAATAGAGGAGAAGAGGGATGAAGCAGACCTGCGTGCCTTGAGACACAAGCAACAGGTCGCTAGATACTACAACAAAAGGGTTCGATCCCGAACCTTTGAACCTGGAGTCTTTGTTCTGAAGCGTGTCTTTCCACCACCAACTTATATGGGTGCGAAGTGGGAAGGACCATACTCCGTTCTACAAAGTCTTGATAATGGAACCTTCAAGCTAGCAACCGTAGATGGAGAAGAAATCCCCAGAGTGTGGAATGCCCAACATTTGCGGCACTATCTGATGTAAAGTTGTCAGATTTATCCTTTTGTTTCATAGGACCATGTAAAAGGCATGACTTGCCTAGAATAGTCCAATGTTTTGAGAAAAGGATTATAAAGTGGATGTAGGTCACGATTCGACCGAACCACTATAAAAATATTGTGTGTCGTTTACCTTTATTTGCACTATTATTTATCTGCTCTTCTATCTTTATAAAGTTTGCTGTAATACCATATAGCGATCACAGAAACTTGTAATTCTAAGTGCCTTCCATCAGAATGGAGAGTAATCCACAGCCAGAACGCTGAAGGTGCAATAAAGTGAGTCACACCATTGATTGCACTCTAACTCTCCAGAGCCGAAAGAGAAAGTAAAGGACGCAAAAATAACGTCCACACGGCAAGGCGACGCACCATGATAAAAACCGCCTTGACAGGACCCTAACCTTGGCGACTGTTAGGAGAGTATAAAAGCGTCTATGATTAAGCGCTGAGAAAGAGCTCTTACCCCGCTGAAGGATCGGGGGGCGACTGAACAGCTGAGCTCGAACTCTAACCTTGGCGACTGCCAGGAGAGTATAAAAGCGTCTATGATTAAGCGCTGAGAAAGAGCTCTTACCCCGCTGAAGGATCGGGGGGCGACTGAACAGCTAAGCTCGAACTCTAACCTTGGCGATTGCCAGGAGAGTATAAAAGCATCTATGATTAAGCATTGAGAAAGAGCTCTTACCCCGTTGAAGGATCGGGGGGCGACTGAACAGCCGAGTTCGAACTCTAACCTTGGCGACCGCCAGGAGAGTATAAAGGCATCTATGACTAAGCGCTGTGAAGGATGCTGGAGACTCAGCACCCCCAGAATTTATGCCCTGCTGAAGGATCGGTGAGCAGAACATGGTACACGATGATGCAAAAGAAATAAACTTTCATTCATAAACTGCAAGCTTACAAGATAAAGAGGAACCTAAACAAAAGTGAGGGCCATTCTCACAATTACATTTCATGGCCAGTGGAAAGCCAAAAAACAAAATACGGAAAAACGTCTACATCCTACTTATGCTTGGGAGACGACTTGGATTTTTTCTCCTTCTGTTGTTCCAGCTCCGCCTTGCCAGCATCAGATTGATCGCTCTTCTTTCTTTTTCTTTTGTCAATAAGGGGAGCTGAGGGATCATCAGAAGACTGGGAAGCAAGCTGTTTGGTAATTGATTTGGGTTGGAGTTTTAGTACCAACCTAGTTTTGGGATTAAACTCTGAGATCGGAGGCACATTCAAAGGCTCTTGCTAATCTTTTTTCAAGTACAGCTGTTTCTCTTGCCTAGCCCTCCTTTCAATCAAGGTTTCCTCATCGTCGCCTTTGATTTCTTTGGTAATGGTGACTTCCTCTTCATCGTCTTCATGGTGCCCATCCATATCTCTCAAAGCCTCGATGGGCTCAGTATCTCGGGGAATATCAGTACTGGGTGCGAGAAGGACTTTCTCCGTTGTCGCACCTTCGGGCTGCTTGGAAGCTTCAGCGCTAGCACTTGGCGGGATGACAATCTTCTCCGCCTTTGTCTTCTTCTCAGCATCCTTATCGGCTGGCACGCCACCTGTAACATGAGAAACAAATGTTATTTCAGGAGAGAATGCGGTTTGCTCAGTTGATTGTTCGGCAAGACGGTGACAAGTGACGATCGCTTTGACAAATTGCGGAGAGAATATAGAGATACCTTCCACTGATCCTCCATCCAGGCTAGCAGCAGAAGCTCCAACAACTGGAGGAGTCGGACCCACAGGAATCAATGGATCATTGGGACTGCATTCCTCAATTTCGGAGGCTTTGAGCTTTGCAGCTGAGCTCGAGCCTTCTTCAATCTTATTTTTGCCCATGGCCAGAGTTTTCTCCTTATCCATCTCTTCTTGGAGTAGGCGTTTGCCTTTCTCTAAATTCTCGGGTTTGTTATCCTTAAGAATGGTCCGCATCAGCTCATTCTCATCAATCTCATCAACTCCTAGTCGTCGTTTCTCGCCCTGGACGATTGCATCCCATATGTTGGCTAAAGTAGCATGGTAGTCCGGGATCAAGGAGATGTTACGAGTCTTGATGACCTGGCCAAGGAAGTCAAACTGCATTTCTTCAAATCCTTCAATATCTTTCTCGCTCTCGAGGAGCTTTTCATTAGAAGCAGTAGCCATTTCAATGGCACTTTCCACATTATTTTCAGCAAGAACCGCACGCTTCTCTGATTGCGCGAGTTGATCATTTAGAATCGCTCTCTCTTTTTCGGCCAGAGCTAAACTATCTTTCAAGCTTGCCTTTTCTTTCTCCCAAGCAACTTTTTCAGCTTCGAAATGATCCTGTGCTGTTTTCAGTTCGGTGTTGGACATCTTGAGATCTTCCACCCCCTTCATCAATGACACACGCTTTTTGCTATTAGAATCGAGCTCATTATGAAAACGTTGCCTGGCCTCCCCCAGCTCTGTCTTATAATTTTTAGCATCTCGTTGAGCCAAGGAAAGCAAAGATTGTGCATCTTCCAAGTCCTTTTCCATTTTCACCTTGGCACTGTCATTGCTATCTATCCTTACTTTGGACCTGTGTGCTTCCATTTCTAGCGTTCGGATAGCGTCTGAAAGATTGATAGCGTGTTTCTTCATCGCCTCATATTGCTTGGCTACATGGCGAACGTGTCCGATGACTTCAGTATCCCAATTCTCAGGGACTGGTTCCAGAGTTGGAACGAACATCATCCTCTCGAAGAAGATATCGGGGAATTGTTCTCGTAATTTCTCCAGCTTAGCCTGAGTCTTAGGACCATGGATATAGTCTCGTGCCCTGGGGGCACTCAAACTTTGTTGACTGGAGGGGACGAGGTCAGTTTTCTCCTTCTCAGAATCCTTGTTTGGATCCTTTTTTTTATCCTTAGGCTCGTGGTGCTTTTTTGATGACTTACTATGAGACGGCGTGCTCTTCGGAGGAGTTAAGTCTTTGGGAAGCCGTTTTCCCCCTGTAGGTGGCACTTGATGACTATGGGGCTTCCCAGAGGTTTGTTTTGACGGGGATCTGGATGGTGAAGAGCGAGGCTTGTAAGAATCCCGGGACCGATGGCTGTCTCCCCCTCGGCTGCTGCTACGAGCGCACTCAGGATCTGAACGAAGACTTGGGGTGCCCGCACGAAGGGAACGATAAGAATAAGACTTTCTGCATGTCATCCTTCCTGCAAATGAAACAAGCATATGTTAGAATTACGAACAACAATAGTGTAGAAAGTGCTGTGGTGAACGGTGCATGTGATCTGTGCATCCCATATAATCCCCTAACGGACCAGGGCCCAGAGCTAAGCTCGTCTGTGTAGTTTCTTTTTCTCCAACAGGGGCATTCGCTTCCTCAGAGGAAGGAAAGAATGATCCCCCATCGAAGTCATCATGAGAGTAAATGGCATCTGGTAGAGGAATCTTGTTCAGTTCCCTTATTATCTGCTCCTCCGTGAAATCATCATGAACGACGGGATCGACCGGCGGTGAAGCTCTTGAGGGAGAATGCTCTTTAGAGGCCGAAGTTTCTTTAGGCTCGTCAACTCGGATCTCATCTTCCTTATACTTATTCGGATCTTCATTGTCTTGATCAATGAGCGGTGAAGGAATCTTGTAAAGTCTAGTTGTTTCTATAGCCTGCGAGGTTCCCTCTCCCCCAACCAGGGGCACATATTTATAAGGTTTGTCGTCCTTGCCCAGTCCGAATCTTATATCCAGAAGACGGTGCTTGTGAAGATTCTCGTCGGTGAGACACAGCTTTATTCTCAAGAAATCTGATTTGCTTTTGAGACGACGAGACACTCGGTTTTCATACACTGAGCCTTTTGTCTTGGGGAAAGTATGATATGCATGGAGAAAAGAAACTTGTTAGCGTCTTGGTTATTTAGTCAAGTCACTAATCTGGAGAATTAAAACTCACTTACTTTAAGCCATTTTCGTGCACATCCTGCCTGTAGTTTTATGTAAAACCAATCGGCTTTGGGATCCCCTATGTTGCTGTAACCGTCAATTACGACCTTCCTGTTGGCCACTGATTAAAAGTAGGAGATATATGGAGTTGCCTTGGAACAATGCTTAAAAAGGTAATAGAACTTTAAGTCTTTAAAGGTAAGCTCAGTCTGCAGAATCTATGGATACGCAACGGATAGAGTGTATAGAGCTGCATAAGCATTGGGGTGGAGCTGCATTGGAGCAATACGCAATCGCCTTAAAGTTTCCATGACGATTGGCGGGAACGGAGGAATAGCGCCTACCGTACACATCAATCTACTAATGGTCATGTGCCCAGCTGGGGCAGAATTAGGTCTATCGTCCTTGCCCGGAGTTTTGACATCATCCCAAGATATTCCGTGCTTCAAGCATAGTTTCTGAATCTTGGTGTCTTCCAATTTAGAAGCCAGACAATCAGTGAATTTATCTATATCCTTGGCTCCGGGAAGCTCATCGGGAGCCCGATCGTCCGCCTCTTCGGGTGATGTATCGTCTGAAGACGTTGATTCCGCACCAGAGTCCATTTTGTAGTCAGGATCAGACTTATCTTGATCTGAGGTTGAGGGAAGCACGTTGGGTTCATGATGCACCGATGTCTCTGGTTCAGTGCCTTTCTCTGGTATCTTAGTTACTTGTTTATCTGACATAGTTGTGTTGGCAAGTATAACAGATTAGAATACGGCTACCCTTCCCCCCGTGTATGCAAGTGCCAGTGTGTGCCTGTGCATGCATTTAAGAAAAGCATAGAAGTTAACAAGATCATCGAGATATTAGTCATTGCTTGCTGTTAAGTTATGCTGCTGGTCAGTCCAGAAAGTTCGTCTCAAAGGCTCTAACCTAACTGTCCATTGGTATATTAGAATTAAGTTGCATTGAATGTTTAACAAGTTCGTTGGATCGTTCATTAATTCGGATCGTGCATCAGGGTTCGGATCGCAGGGAATGAATCTTGGATAAAGGTCCGAATCGCGGAAAATGGATCGTGGGACAGGGATCTGGTCGGGGCATGACTATCGCGACCCACATCTTTCTGTCCTCACTTAAACCAGTGGTCCATTCAATACTGCGACTCGATCCGACCTCCAACGCCTACTCCTCCCGCCTACCATCACCACGATCCAGTGCCTCGCCATCTTCCTCCTCTTTCCTCCTAATCCACGATCCGACCTGACTCGCTCTTCTTCTTCTTCTTTGCTTCTTCTTCATCACCCCTCCTAGCTCTGTCACGCGAGCACCTAAACCCATTATTCATCGCTAATACATCCCCAAACGCCACCAATTCCACCATTTTCCCTTCTCAAATTAGCAGAAAACTCCAGAAAAACGAAAGAGAAATTTTGTGAGAAGGTTTTCAATAAGATTACCTCTCTTAAAGTGGAAAAACAAGTGGGTTTCCGGAGATTTAAAGAACTAGGGTTTTTTCCTCGATAGAGCCGATGGCGGCGATGAACGAACAAAGAAGAAGGGGAAAAGAGTGAAGAGGGTTCGGTTTTATATAGCTAAACCCGCGACCGTTAGTCTCCCCTTTTTCGTCTTATACGAACCATGGGCTTCGGTGGATCGCGGAGGCAAGCCCATCGGGCCCAGCAAAGAAGAAAAAGGCCGATCCCTGGGTCGACTCGCTACGATGGATGGCCCACCATACTTAAAGCCCACCACGTTCTGAATAGAAGCCCGTTGCGCTTCGTGAATAATCCCGAATGATCACTAAAAAAACCCGAGATGAACAGTATGCCCCACGGATCGTGGTATGAATACGCGATCCGAACCGATGGGTCATGAACAGAAGCCAAAAATCAGAAATCAACAAACTACAAGTTACTACTTTTTACAGTTGGCTATGAGATTCAACAAACAATTTTCGAAGATAAAAATTCAGCAGTATTAGTGAAAATTTGGAAGTTCACCTAGCAACTCGACAACGAAGTTTTACAAGCTCCGGAGATAGAAATTATCCGATCAATAAAGAAATGATGAATGATTTATGCTGATATTTATACCAATCAAGGAATGCAGCTTTCCGAAGTGACACGACATTCCAGACGGGCACGACCATCTGATTAAATCGCTTCACGAAGAGATGTCGTTATAGTTTCGAAGCATGCTCCATCGTCGACAAAGCATACTTCGAGGGGGCAAAATGTTGGCTAGCTTTTTGACCAAGCCACCAAGGTTCACACACAAGCTGGAAATGTGAAGTTCAACTCCTCTAGTTCATGAAAAGTTCGATTGTGGCCTAACCTTCCTCTTCGGATCGCGACGCCATCTCGGTTCACTACGTCCAAGGACGAACCGACCCGTGCATTGAAGCCCGACCCGATCCCATCACAGGAGGCGCAGTGAAGCTCTTGACCTGTTCAACCACAATCCGAGATGTATGGATCTTGCGACACCTGTCCACAACTGTCATATTGACCAATTCTTCATGAAGCTACGATCCGATCCGATATTCTCGGGATTTGCGCCACGTATGACCGCGATCCGCCCGATATAATCAGCTATAAATAGCCCAGAGCTTGGCAATTTTCGGGATCTTTTGGCAGTTTGAAGGATTGATTCCACCATTACTGTCATACCACTATTTCTTACTAGTTTTACTTCGAGATTACTGAAAGAAATTGTAATTGTTAGAGCGAGTTTGAGAGAAATCGTTGGTTGTACTAGCATCTAAAGTATAATCAATAGCATATAAAGTGGACGTAGGCTCGTTAACGCCGAACCACTATAAACCATGTGTGTTTTCTGCTTTTTCCTCATTTTTCAGTTATAATTCTCTACGAATAAGAACAATTTGGGTGTTAGAGCCAAATTTTGATCTAACAGTTTTGAAAGCAAACGAAATTGAAACTACGATCCGATTCAAAACAAATCTAATTGAACCGTCAATCAAATCACAATTATCAATTGGAAATTAAAATGCAAAACAGAAATAAAATGCAGAAATTAAAATTGCAAGAAAAGAAGAACAACAAAAAATAAAGTTAGGATTGTCGTTGAAACTAATCAAACGACTAATCGCTAATAAAAAAATGTAAAATACAATTGGTGTTCTACCAAAACTAATTGTGAAGACAACACCAATTGCTAAGAAAAAGAAAAATGCAAGAAAATAAAAGAGAACTAGAAACTTTATTAATGGAGAAGAAGAGAAAATAGGATACAGAATAATGGATGGTGGCTACAATGATATTACAAGGGTATATATAGGAGATAACCAAACCCTAACCCTAACCCTAATACAATGATAGATGGGCCTTAGGGAAATCACCAAAAGAGTTTACAATGAGAATCTCAAATGGGCCTTAGTTATATCTACTAAATTTTTGGTCTTTCTTCTTTTTCTCTTGGTTCTTTGACAAGCCTCCCTTGATTTGAGATGTGCATGGCCTTTTTATAAATCATTTTGTTGTCCAACAGCAACTAGATGTGGAATCTTCCTCTACAATTCTTCAAAATGTAAATATATAGCAATCTGATCTCCATTTCTCTACTTTTCTGGTTGCATGCGGGCTGGGTTGGAATATCTGTGAAAGTAACAAAACAATGCCCAAGTAATATTTATTTATATACAAAAGACAAGATATAAGAGCATAAAATAAACACATTTCTATGTCAATCATTACCCATAGGGAAGAAGGCACTTCATAATTAATGGGTGTATTAGGTGAAAGAGGAGCATGATGGTTCCAAGAGATACAAAGCTCGACTAGTTATCTAAGGATTCCAACAGAAGGAAGGAGTCGACTACACTGACATTTTTTCTCCCGTTGTGAAGCTCAATGCTATCAGGTCAATATTAACTATTGTTGCTATTGAAGACCTTCATCTTGACCAGTTAGATGTGAAGACTGCATTTCTTGATGGTGACTTGGATGAGGAGATATACATGCACCAACCAGATGGTTTCTTCGAGAGATAGAAAAAGAACATGTTGTGCAGATTAAAGAAAATTTTATATGACCTGAAACAAGCCCCAAGACAATGGTACAAAAAGTTTGATGGATTCATGCACAAGGAAAAATTCCAGAAGTGCAATGCTGATCATTGTTGCTACTTCAAGCGATATAGGACCAGTTATATCATTTTACTGTTTTATGTTGATGACATGTTAGTAGTAGGATCAAATATGGATGATATCAGAAAGCTGAAGCAACAATGGTCAAAGGAGTTTGACATGAAAGACTTAGGTCCAGCAAAGAAGATTCTCGAGATGCAAATCACTAGAAATAAGCAGAAAGGACTCTTGCAGCTATCTCAGGCCGATTACATCAGCCGTGCTTTGCAGAGATTCAACATGGGCAATGCTAAGCCCGTAAATACACCGTTGTCCAATTACTTTCACTTATCCACGGAGTAGTCCCCTCAAATAGAGGAGGAAATAAATTTCACGATTGATGTTCCTTTTTCCTCAGCTATTGAAGTTTGATGTATGCCATGGTCTATATGAGACCAGAAATTGGACATGCAGTGGGAGTTGTTAGCGGGTTCATGTCATATCCGGGAAAAGCTCATTGGGAAGCAGTCAAGTGGATTTTGAGGTATCTACAAGGCACCGTATATAATGCATTGTACTTTGGTAAAGGGCAGGTTAAAGCTCAAGGCTATGTAGATGCAGACTTAGGAGGTGAAGTCGATTATCGAAGAAGCACTACAGGTTATGTGTTCATGGTTGGAACTACAACTGTTAGTTGGATATCACAGGTATAGAAGATTGTCACTTTACCACTACAGAGGCTGAATATGTAGCAATCACCAAAGCTAGTAAAGAGATGATATGGCTTTAAGGTTTGTAAACTGAGTTGGGATTCAAACATGAAAGGATTGTTTTATACAGTGATAGTCAAAGTGCAATACACTTAGCGAAGAATTCAGCATTTCAGTCCAGAACCAAACATATTGGTCTTCGCTATCACTTCATTAGATCTCTACTGGAAGATGATGTGTTAATACTGGAGAAGATCGAAGGAAGCAAGAATCCAGCAGATACGTTGACAAACAGTAACTATCGATAAACTGAAGTTGTGTTCAACTTCAGTTAGTCTGCTAGAGTAACAAGATCAAAATGGTTGTTGCATCGATCAAGGTGTAAAGACGGATTGAAATCAGTCTTCAAGTGGGAGATCGTTAGAAATGCTGCAGCGTTGCCACCTATGTGTTCAACATGGGGTGCCACCAACCATGCCACCTACCGGCCACCAACCAAGCCACCAACCATCCTCTCACGTATAAATACACCCTTCTTCTTCATAATTTATATCCCTTCTCAAATCTAATAAGAAGAAAAGGAGAGAAAGCTTAAGAGTGATATCGAGTGTTGAGTGAAAAGTGTTTTGTGTAATCACTTTGTAATATTCTCTCTTAAATAAAAGATCTGCAGCAGCCCAGAGACGTAGGCATAATTGGCTAAACTCTATTATTAAATTTTGTGTGTCTTACCATTCCACATTTTATTTCTTTTCTCCACAAATCTAATTATAAGGAAATTTGCGTAATTTCCCAACACTATAGGCAGAAGCACGTTCAGCTAGAGAGATGATAGTACCGTGACTATTATTTCTGCCTATTTTTGTCCACAATGTGAGATTGGGAAGAATGCAAATATTTGCTCTCCTATTTATCATCATAAGCGAAGTGGTAAACAATCAACTGATAGAATACTGAACTTCGGGAAGATTTAAACTTGGGAAACAAAATTAAAATAGTAAATTCAATCAGCCATGATGATCCTTAAATTTAGAGTTGTATATGTATAACAGGGAACATAAAAACTAAATAGAGCCACTACATATATAGTAATGTGAATTCCTGCCTCGTTTCTTTCTAGTTGCAGCTGCTATAGATTATATTTTGAAGTGTCATTAGCGGCAATATCAATAGTTTATTTGTGGAAGAAAATAAGCAATGAGTAGTAACAATAATAGTAGATGACATGCTTACAAAATTAGAAATATTGTATGCAGTTATTTTCCGTGTAGTAGTAGTTGAGTTAGTACCGCAAAAGTGGATCACCAGTTGCTAGAACTCTTGTACAACTGAGCAAGTTGGGCTAAAAAATTGAAAATAACGGTCCATCGTCCATTCCTTATTGGTTTAACATAACAACGGCTGTAGTAGAGAAACAGTACCATTAGTTGTTTTATCTTTAACCATCCCTACAAATTTTAGAGTCAATAATCTAATTTAAAATGAATGAGATGCAGACTTTAAAACTGTAACCAATCATCAATGAAAGAATTGAGAATGAAAAACTGATTGCAGTAATTTAGTTCATCGTATAAAGATTGAAGCATAGAAGTTACTCTCATGAGTTTACAAAAACATAAATCAACAACTCAGGCTAACAAACCCCAGTATCCATAAAATAGAATCATTCGAATAGAAGAGACATCAAGCAGAAGCATATACTACTGCTATTAGCGATACCTGTAAAAACAAAAGACACTGAAGGCTCACAAACGCAGTTGTAGTGGATATATAATTAAAGCCATGTTGTCATGGGTTACACTCCGTGATCCAACCAAGTCATTCAGATGTATGAGTAAGAAGCAGAGTGGTTAAATTAACAGTCTGATCAATGAAATAGGCATGAAAGTATGGTGAGAAAAACCACGATAGTTGGTTTAAGTAGCTGTAATCATATATCACAATGTTATTGCTTTATCTAGTACTGGTTACTAATTTTATCAATTTTGCATGATCTAAATGATCCTTTGGCATCAAGGAGACCTCCCATGTGAATATTATTGGATGACAAATAACATCAACATTGAATAACGTATCAGATATTATAGAAGAGCAAATTACCATAGAAAATGCATGTGGTTACTTGAAATGAGATACAGTAAACAACCAAAAGAAAAGAGATAAACCCTGAGTTTGAAATTTAATTATTTCTAGAAAAGTCGGTAAACATCGACTGTGCCTTTCCTTTTCGATAAAGAACATGAGGTTTTACATATGGTTTATTTTTATTTCTTTGGCAAGGCCCATATGGTACATATTACACACATTAATACAAATTACGTGTTAATAAAACAGTTATTGCAAGAGATAGGAATCGACTGTAAACAAAAAGAACATACTCGGTTTTGAGATTGGGTATTATCTCTACACAATAATAACAATAGGATATTAATAAGCTCCATTTTTAAGTTTTATTTGTTAATTTTCTAGCTGTATGAAAAAAGTATAAATGTATAACTGGCACAAACATGATAATAGAATATAATTATTAGATTAAATAAATAAAATTAACCAACTCTATGTAAACAATAGCAGTATATCAAAAGATTCGAATTTTGTACAAACTATGTTAGCCAGATTGTTCCTAAAAGATATGTATAGCGTACATGTATGTTACACCAACCGTGTATATTGATAATGGTCTAAAAGTTTAATTTAGTCACCTTATATTTATGTGATTATTAGTAGATCTTTTTCATTAAGGTAGTTGAGTAGTGCATTTTTGGAGATCAAAATGTATAATCTGCTTAATATATCATATAGTAAGCGAAAGGCAATTGTCTAAGCGAGTTTCGACACTTAGTACAAATACCGCAAGAAGGATGTCATGTAGAAAATATTTAGAATAAAGAGTTTGTGGCATCAGTTTTCAGACTTAATCATACCATGGTAAAAATTAAAATGCCAAATTTGACATTTCCAGTGAATTTAAATATTATTGCAAAACAGATGTATGGAAATGTATATGACTGTAATAATCTGAATCTTAATTTACGACTTTTAAAACAATTGGTTTTTCATAAACAAAAATTCAAGTTTAACATCAATGCGGTTACCATTTGGATCATGCGCTTCAAAAACCACCACAAAGCTTCCGCTCCTCCTGAGGATTGAATTAAGATTCTGGAATCTCGCTAAGTAGCATAGCTTGAAGAGGGGTGAGGGGGGTAAAACAAAATGCTACGCATTAAGGCTAAGAGACAGGACACCAAATGTCTATGCAAGGAATAATATGCACAAAATTAGGAAGCCTAAATTACTTTAATTGTATACTATATTACTTATACTATTGTATAATCAGTAACTTACACATCTAAATCTAGTCCATGAGCAATTCCATGAGCCTTTTAAACTTGATTGGTCATGGTTGGTTTTGTTGCATAACACTAAGGGAAAGAAATAAGTTGAACCTCCTCACACAGTACTGCAACTAAAAATATAAAACTAATCGAAATACAGTGAAAGAACAAAAGAATAAAAGAGGGGGACATCGTACATTGAAAAAATAACTAACCTGAAAAATATTACTAGACAATGCATCATAAAATAGAGAGTAGAAAACACTTTCTAAACAGAATACATAACCCAAACATGAATCCATGTCTGAAATGTCATGTAAGTCAAAAAAAATAGAATAAATAATTTCTAGTATGAAAATGAATGCTTTTGTGACTTCATACACAGCAAAACAAATTACTTTATTTTACATGTCGTTGCTTCGTAAAAAATTATTTTTCAAACAGGAAATGATTAATATAAGAAACAAATAATTGTTTATCAATCCTGAAAGAAAATATAATTAAATCAATAGGAAAGACTATCGAAACATATAGGGTCATCAAGTGCAGAAAAGTCAACCCTAAATTTATTGGATATTTTATGATATAGCCGCTAAAATTAGTGTACAGTACCAGATCAAAAGTTTTCGGGTATATCCTTGTTACTCAAGAAGGTAACTTGTAAAATATGAACAAAGGCTTAATAAATTAGAGTCATCAAAGATGAATAATACATAAAATTCCTTGGTTTTAATGGAATAGATGAGAAACATGAATCAATGTTGTTAAGCAATTACAGAAGCAACGTGATAAATATCACTGCCTGCTATGATATACTGAGATGAAAGTATAGTAGGAAATAAAAGGTGTTAAAACCAAAATTTGATTTCAACACCAAAGGTATAATGTAAACACTTCACCAAACGGTTAGAGTGAGCCCACAATCACAAAATATAAAGCAAAGATGAAGAATAAAGATTTTTATAGTGGTTCGATCTAAAATATATCTACGTCCACTTTTGAATCATTTCTCATTATGATACTTTTTTTTATAACACACATGAATTCTCTCATATTGTTCATTTCTCGCTTTTATCTCTTTCTGGGATCTAAATTACACTTGAATTGGCAAAGGAATTGGAGAGATCTCTTGCTTTGTGATGATGGATGTATGAATCTTCAATCACTTTAGCAATTGAACTATCTTCATGGGATTCCATAGCGATTTATTGTTAGATCTAGGCTTTGGAGAGGTTTAGCGGGGATTAAAGATCACTTGAATTGTGTTGGAGAAGTTTATAATGTAGTTTAAAGGAGATTTGATCTATTTGATGTTGCATCAAGGTATATTGATCCTAGGAAGCCATTAATGGAGTTTGTAATGAAGCTTCGAGGGTTGAAGAAATGATTTATTGGCCTTCGGGGTAGAAGAATTGGTCCCCCTTCAAGTGTGGTGTAGTGGGGTATTTATAGAAATGTTTAAAGAGGAGTGGCAAAGTGGTAAATAGGGTTCGGTACAGTTGGCGGTCACCGCTTTACAACTGGTTATGAGCTGGAATGCGACATGGCAAGATGCGAATTGGTTCCAGGATGCACATTGCGACATATGGGGTGGATTGGGTATATTTCCCTCCTCGTCTTAAATGAACATAATGACTTAAATCAGCAGGAACGAATTATTTATGATATTCATTCCTATGACCTGCTATCACGTGGTCCCCTTTACAACCGACTCAAGTTACTTAACATGGTATGGAGGAATCTCCTGATATGCGGCATGAGTCAACTGCAACATGACTTAGCTGCCTTTTATTTACCATTTTCCATGTGCCTTGTGCATATAAATTGCTATGTCCTTTGTTAAATGTGTATCCAACATTTTGCATTGTAGTTCAAATATCTTGTGAACTGTTTATTTTTGTACAATGCGAGTTGCTTTGCTTCCTGAGTACAAATTAATGATATTGCAACTTAAATGTATTCAACAACATGATTCATATTGTGGACACGTGGCTTGCTAACCTATGACTTCAATATCTTTCTTTCCTACAACATGCCTTTTCTTTGCGTACATTTACGGTCTGATCTTTTTATGAAGGGAATGTGGCCTTCTTATGATGACAACTGGCGGACAATTCATTTGAGCGTCGTGACATGCTTTTTATACTTACATTTTGCTGCATGAAATGGCCACATCCTCTCTGAATTGGGACCACCTGAGCTAGCTAATGTGTATTAAAATTGGCCCAACATCTTCCCTTTTCCACGTGTGTTTGATTCATACATGAGCTGATGGGAGTTCTTCGCATGCGGCTTGACATGGTGCTCTTCAACAAACATATATTACAACATAACATGAGGGAGTTGTAGTGGCACAGTCTCGCCGACATGGTTTGGAACAACTTAAGCCCACTTAATGTTACTTGCGGTGTGACTTGTTCATGGTTTGACTATGGCCTGACAACATGAGGCTAATGAGCGGGCTCAACGACATGCAGCATAGCGACATGCGGTATGAGTGAAAACAGTCCATCTTTTATATGCTGCTTCGCCATGTGGGTTTCACATCATACTTGAATCTCGTGCAACCGTAATGCCGACAACCTTATGTACTAAATTAATCCTTCTTTTGCATGTCGTGATTTGTTACTCATGTGGCATGCCGATGTAAGGACCGTACGACATGGAGACATGATCTTGTCAACTCGGTTCAAGCCGTTTGAACGACATGAAATTGTATATGACGACTTGAACGTAGCGGTTACCACGGTGCACTGAACGATTTTATTGCATGTCGTGCTGGCGACATGACCAGTGTATAGCTTTTTGACGTCAATCCCTTAGGCCGTGTTTTAACGGGGTCAACATTTGCCCCTCGAAGCTTGTATTTTTCGCTTGCGAGAAATGCGAGCTTCGAAATGAACACAATATTTTTTGAGATCCAGTTGTAGCTTTTCGCTTGATATGGCAAATCATGCTTCATGCCATCTGTTCTGTAATTAAAACAAACATTTGCATGATTTTGGACTTATACTTTGTTATTGATCGTCCACATCAATAACATATTAGTTTAATCATTAGGAAATGAATTATTGTGAATTGAGTGATGTGCCTATGCAGAACTATTTCGTTTAACTATTTAAAATTCGAAAAACATTGTTTGCACAGATGCAGTACTCGAATTCGAATTCACAATGGTACTTGAGTTATGCTAACCGATATGTATATTGATTGAAGATTTCAAGTTCTGCCTTTCTAAAGGCTTATATGATCTTGTATGACGGTTTACGTTTGATGAAACGTGTACCTGTTCAGATTAGAACTTCGATTTGAGTTTTCGAGGCCAGAGCGATTGCAGCCTTTGGATGGATTCAATATTTTGGATTTGCTTCGACACCATGGATCATCCTCGGATATATACAGAATCTTGAATCTCCGTTTCACGACGACTTGCCCTTGTGCATAATTATTACACAATCAGAGCTTTGTAGACGAGGGAGTCTTTGTGCTAAGAGATTCTAATTGGGTTTCCCAAGTTGAACCTTATCGGTGGAGTGATTTTTATCGACTTATCGAGCTATCGACTTTGTCGAACTTTTCAAATGCCCCATTTTGAAGGCGAGATTAAGCCAAGTGTATTGGCTCCTTTGACGGAAATATATTGGTTTCTTGCTCGTTGCAATGTTGCTATGGACTCGCGGTGTTTTCCCGGGCACAAAGAGAAAACTATATATATATATATATATATATATATATATATATATATGATACAACATCGAAGTACATAGACAAATCAGATTATAAAATCTGATTAATACACAACATACAACATAAATAAACTAGTACCAGAAAATACGGGAATACGTCTCATCCCCAGCTCTTCTCCCGAACTCCAAGTAAAACCTAACCAGGAAATATACTCAGTCTGACCTGAGCACATTTTGAAGCAAAGAAAAATTAACACAGATAAGTCTGGAATACTTTCAGCGATAACACTCATAATAAACAACATGGTTAACTTTTAAAAATCCTTTGGAAGATTGGAACTCTCGTAAGACGCGACCACACATAAACATGACACGAGTTTTTACTTTACGATAACCAACTCACCCACTTATATCAAATCCGATGGTATTATAATAATTTCTATCAAATCACAAGTAAATAGGAACATAATAAAAAAACTTGCATTTCGCTTTTCAATATATTTGGTTTACAATGAAAGCGTATGAATCATATTGTCGTTTGGATTTCCAGCATGACAAGGCATGGAACCACCACTCGATCAGTGTTCTCTAGAGAGGCAACACTGGGGTTCAATAAGAACATTTTGTAACTCGGACACAGATGACCAACCACTCATTCAACTTGGGTGTACCGAATATATTGTCACCCATGGTTATGATCAGCAACTGTTTCTCGTAAGCATAAGGAAGCGACAGAAGAATAAACAAATGAATTTTCTCCAGACGGTGACAATATATACTATTGAGAATGAGCTACATAACAATGTTGCCTGTCCAATTTCTGTCATTTCCCGATTGATGAGGCTTGAGATCACGATTACCTTTTTGAACATCATATCATCTTTTACTTTGAATGCAACATTGTCAAATCAATCAAATCACTAATAGATATGCACAAATATACTCTAAATGTTAAGCTAATGGAAGCCTCCTTCTCCGCCACCAAGCTTGGTATATTTGTAAAAACCAGCATATGTGATTCTTTGAAAATAATCTATCAGATGTTCATCCATACAGGTTCATTCTGGGACTGAACGAAATCCGAAGATACCTCTGAACAAAGAGGTTTACTGCTACAGGTTTGATCTTGGTACCCTCTATCCTCGAAAATCTATGTCTTTAAATCACATAAATATCCCTGTAATGTTAGTTCTCGAACACAAAGTTGGTTCAAAGTGGTATTGGATCCATGTTCGCAAACGGAAATTCTATCGATTAGAAAATCGTCGCGAAGTGTATATAACCGCAAGCGCATGGCGTACACTTGTAGTACGCAGCGAATATGGGTCGATCCACGAAGAAAGAAATAATTCTAATTATATTCAATCAAACTAAAACAATGTTGAGTGAAATTTTAACTACAAGTAAACTAACAAACTAAGATAGATAAAAACTATGAGATTAAATGACAACTTAGGAATAAATCCACTGTCTAGATCACATGAATAAACATAAAATGAAACCATGATCTCTCTTTGTTTGGTCATTTGTGAATTTAGTTGATATGATTATTATAAGTATAGCTTATTCATGTTATCAATTAGCACAACATAAACTATCAAACTATAACATAACCACTAAATCACCTTACTAGTTCTAATGAAAAATGAACAAGTTGAAATTGAAATATACTTTAAGCATGGCCTATGAACTATTAATTAGAACTATAGACCATCAAATTTTTATTTCAACCTCTAATTAATCACCATCATCATATGTGGATGAAGATGTAATTAGTGAACATATGTCTAAGCATAGCCTAGTTGGTGTCAACAATATAGGCTATCAAATTCAATAATGAACACAGAACCAATAACTTCTACATGATATGAAGCACAAAAATAGAGCATGAATAAACAAATTATGTTGCATCTACATAATCAAGAGAGCTTCATTACCCCTACGTTGAAAGGGATTAGCCTCTAATGTATGTAATTATGACGATAAATATAGATTGCAACATTAAAAATAAAGGGAAAAGAGAGAACTAATCAACAAAAATAAATTAAACTACTTGCATAAAATAAAACTACATTAATGCATAAAGTAAATAACAAGAATTAAATGAACAAGAAATTAAATTGCATTAACATGAAAATTACATAGGAGGGAAATGGCTAAGAAGCCATGAAAGAAAAAAGAGAGCTTTGATTTTGATCCTACCAACTAACTACTAAAAGAGAGGATTTTTACATCAACATAATGGGGGGAATTTATACATTCTCTAAACCCTAATCACTTTTGTTGAGGACTACCAAAAATACTCCTTCATGGAGCTTCAAATTGTCTTTATCTACTACTGGTTCATTAAAATTGTATGAAGCATTTTTTATCTCCACTTGCTAATATATTAGCCTCTAATTGTAGCATTAAGGAAGGAGAGATAATGGGTAGGTGGGGTCCTCCACTAAGTAGTGAGTGAATTGATTCCGTCTCCAATTCTTTGTATCCACTTTGTGCATGTATATCTCCATGTAAACTTTATGTGCATACTTCATTTTTGCTCCTAAATTCCTACAAGGCACATGAAAATGAATAAGTAAATTTTATCAAAAATAAATATGTGCACAAATGACCGTTTTGCCCCAATATGAAGATGAATGCATGATAATTTGAGAATTTTTGGTTTTTGGTTAAAACATATAAAAATAGTCCGATATGTTATTTATTTTATCAAAACAAGATTAAATGTGTGAATATAAATGTGCATTTTTACGTGCACATCAAATACCCTCCTCCACACTTATCTTTTTATTTGTCCTCGAATAAACTAAAAGACTAAGATAAATCCATTTTCATTGGGAGAATGATTGCATTAAGTGTATACAACAAGTTGTTAAACCTCCGTGTGTCCCCAGAAGGATAAGTGTTGTCTCATGAGGGTTTTCATCGGATACTACCCACAAAATCCAAATACTAGATGCAAAAAATGTTTACGAAATGCAAGATTTAAAAATATTTACAAGGTGAATGCAAGTTTTTGAAAGAATAATTACAAATGGGTAATTTACTTTTAAATTTGACGAGAATGAATTAACACAAGTTTGGGTCGTCGGAATGAAATTCAAGTCCTTTACTAATCAAAATTTCAAACAAAAATCAGTTTATCGTTACAAACTCCTCTAGCTTAGCCAGTTGTTTTGGTAGAAACATAGTGCAAATATGAAATGAATTCTATAATCGATATCAAAAATCCTAAAATGACATCTTTATTTCGTTTTGGTTAACAATTAGGTCAAATAAGTGAAGAAGATGCTTGGATTTCAAGTACTAACTCTCTCTTCATTTTGAAAAATATTTACATTATTATTTAAAAACACCTAACTGAAAAGACGAACGTATACCACCCCTATACTTCATTACGACTTACGTGAGGACTGGGACAGAGCTTAGCGTATTGTGAAAACCGAAGCTGACTTTGTCAACAACATGTCGGTAATCTTTAGGTGTCCAACTCATAAAATGAGACCAAGGTATATCACCCCTGCACTGCATTACGACTTACGTGAGAGTTGGGACAGAGCTTGGCGGGTTTGCACACCAATGCTATATTTACAAGCAATGTTGGATACCATTGGATAGCTTAATATTATATATATTTTTTATTTTATTTTTCATTTTCTTTTTTTTTCTTTTTTTTTTTGTAGAGAGAGAGTTAATCGAGAATATCTTAGCACAACTTCACTTAAAAGATTTAAAATGTTATCGCAAGTAGTCTAAATCAACCATTTATTTAATAGGACTACAATTTAGAAAGCATTTCATACTCATCACCTACGAATCTCCCTACATACCAGTTACACTAAATTTTCTCATAATTCAAACTTTTCTTTCGTTATCCATTAAGAAAAGTGATTTTCCAAACATTTTAGTCGTACGACCAAAACCGTATATTTACTTCATCGTGCCCATTTAAAAGTAAATTAAAATGCAATTTTTTTTTTTGAAATTTTGTTTTTGGGATGAGAAAAGAAAAGAAAAGTGAAATCTATGCAAAAACAAAATAAATATGAAACCCCCTCCACACTTGATTTGGACTGTGCCCCCACAGTCAACCCAAGTAGCAAGAGAAAAGGAAAACAAAATTTTGAACATATGCCTTATATTTATAAAAAAAAATATTTACAGTATATAAGAAAATATACTAACAAGAAGTAAATGAAATGGTCATATAAAGACCGATTCATTTGTCTCTTCAAGTATGAGAGACACAACTTAAGCTTGAAAAACCAAAAAAATAAATTCAAAGTTAAATGTTTGTTAGGAAAAAACGAATGTCGTTTTATTAAATATCGAATGAAATTTTTTGGTTTTTGGGTTAGATTGAATAAATGGTTGAAACTCATGTTTAATTTCACCAAATTGAATTTCAAATTTATCATTCAAAATTTATTCAAAAATATAGATTTCAAAATCCAAATGTTGATTCAAATCTACTCGTTCAGAATTCAATTCATCGTCGAAAAGTTCAAAAAATTTGTGTTCGTCAAATTCATCTTCCTTTGAATTATTTACAACTTCATTGCATAAATCATTTTCAAATTCTAAAGTTGTGGTTTGAAATTCGTTATTTATAGAAAAAGGAAGATCGATTTCGAGATTTTGTTCCACCCTCTCAAATGAATTGAAATCCAACTCAATTACCGTGTTTTCAACAACTTTGTTAAGATTGTTATTTTCAGTTTCAAAAGTTGTTATTTGAAAATCATCGATTATGGGCAAAGCTGGATCATTATTCGAATCGTTGCACATTTGGATTTCTGTTTCTCATGAAACTTCAAGTAGTTTTCATACAACAAATCTGTGTAATTGTCGTCAATTTCGTTCATTTGCTCAACAAAATCAAATTTATAATTATTTACATAAGAATTTGAAATTGTCGAGAACAAAAAATTTCAGTTGCACCACAATTGAAATTATTCCCATTTCCAAAACTATTTCAATAATTATTAATGTTTCCATTTTGAATTTGAAATTCATTTTAGTATTCGAAATTGAATTGGCAAGGGTTATAATCAAAATCATTTGAATTTGGAATTAAATTTGAATTTTGAAACTTTGATTTGAATTATTGCACATTAATGAAATATATGTTTCATTTAATTTTTGACTAGATTCAAGTAAAGATTGAATACTTGTTTCAAGACTTGACGGTTGATCGTCATTTTGAAAATTTTGTGGCGCAAAATCCAAGTTATTTGTACAATTCACTTTTTCATTTTGAATTTGAAATTCATTTTGGAGTTCGAAATTGAATTGGCAAGGATTGTAATCAAAATCATTTGAATTTGGAATTGAATTTGAATTTTGATTATTTTGAAAACTTTGACTTGAATTGTTGCACATTAATTAATTAATCTTTTTTTTTTTGGCAAAGCCGACCGGTTTTTTAGGTAACCGCAAACACCTTTATTATAACTAATAATAAAATACAGTGTAGTACAGGTGATTGTTAGTAGACAATCAGCTACGGTTTTTAAAGTGGACCGTCCATCACATTTGCTGGATTGAAGTGCCCAGCTCACTGTACAAAGAAAAACAGGAGTGAAGCAGAGATGCTTCAACTACTATGAAACCTAACAGCTAGTCACCAGAGGCTGAGCGAGGAGAAGACGAAGTGGAGGCAGACGATGAGGAAGAAGACGAAGGGACCATGTCATTCAGCAATGTGACAAAGTGACTAGGAAGGTTAGGCTCATAACCAGGATGGTTCATGTCATATACAAAATTTCTATCCCAAGAGGCATCAGACAATATACTGGCATTGTGGTCCACATAAACACCATCAGTATATAGTTTCAGATCATTCCCGTCATCAAAGTAATGCAAAAACCTAACTTTTGCTTTCTCATCATCTTCACCGTCCGATACAAACATATAATAGACCTTATTAAGGGGATCATACCTCATTCCAGAATCTAGATGTACCCAGGATTTCTCTTGCAAGATCCAAACAACAGTTGCATCAACAGCTCTCTGAGCAGCTACGTCAGCTACGACAACTGGGATATCAATGACCAGATCAGCAGGTTTAAGGGGATCAGAAGGTTCAGAACGGATAATAATAGAAGGATCAGGTGGAACACCATTATTCAAATCAGGATTAGGTAATTGAGGAGCAAAAGGAGGTGCAATAGGGGCAGGCTGCACTGCCTTAGCAACCCAGACACAAGTTGGAGGCATAGGAAGCGGAACCTTAGAAGGCAAGGGCGCAGACAACGGAATCTTACAAGAAGAAGCAGTGTGCCCAAAGGAGTGACAAGAGGAACATATATCTGGCGTCCAACCATAACGGACTCTAACCTTCGCAGTAACTCCAGGAGCAAGCTGAACCGTAATCGAAGAAGGAAGTGGTTTGTTAGGAGTAATTTCGATGAGAGCTTTAGCATAGACTAGTTTAGTGCGTGCAGTGGTAGTGGCATCAAAACATCTCAATTTACCAACATGACAGGCAAGCCAATTCAGACCAATTAACGGTTGCAATACAGACGGGATCTGTGAGAAGTAAGTCCATACTGGAATAGATAGCACTTGCTCTCTAGCACTGGAAATAGAAGGTGACCATGCAGAAACGATAAACGGTTTACCATCAATAAAAGAGGGTTCGGATTGCAATACAAGAAGACGTTCTTCAGAAGATGAAAATTTGATGTAGTACATAGAGTCTAGGAAGATAACCTTAATATCACCCCTAATTTTCCAAATCCGTTTGAGTAGAGTTCTTGGATCATTTACACGCTGCAGAGGGTCAAGAAAAAATCCCACAACATATCCCGACCAAAAGCTAGCACCGGCATCAACTAGCTGGGAAAGAAGTTGTGATACACCATTTATAACAAGTGGTTCGTAATCAACTGGTTCATACACGCCAGCATTACTCGGCAAATTATTGAAAAGAGACTTCCAACACCTGCCCGCAGCGCCAAGAAGACCATACTGCGTTCCAATAGCTGCGACATTCTCACAAACAGTTGGTGGGCGAGTAGGAATAAGTTGCGCAACACAACCATTGTGGGCAGAAGCTTCCTGCACACAACAAGCCTTCCCTCTCAGCGTATTGACCTCAACAGCTTTATTCAAATTACCAACATCTGGCATTATTTTGCCAGGAACAGCTGATGCACTACCATCAGAAGCAGCAGCCCAAGAGGAAGGGTCATTGGGACTTACAGATTTAGCAGAGACACTAATCAGAGCCGGGAATTCATCGCGAGCAAGAGCGGTGGAGGCACGAAGAGTAGATCCCAGATCTACATGTCGTTCGACGCCTTCGGAGAGAGTAGCGCGAGGCACTACACGGTTGAGATTGAGAGGCGTGAAACGGTGCTTGCGTGTCATGGACGGATCGGCAGGAGGAAAACTATCAGAGAGCCGCCATAAATAAAAATACTCCACAATAAATAAAAATAAATAAATGACTGTTAATTAATTAATTAATCTTTGACTTGATTCACTTAATCTTTGACTTTCTTCAAGTTGAGATTGAATAATTATTTCAGGGCTTGAGGGCAGATCATTATTTAGAAAATTTTGATGGTGTAAAATCAGGATTATTTTGAAAAGTTGGTGGTGTAAAGTCCAAATTGTTTGTATAACAATTGTTATTAAAATATCCATATGAATTTGGTGTAAAATTTTGTGGATTATATTGATTTTCACAACTATCGTAAAATCCATGAAAATAAGGAAATTGAGACATTTTCAAAAGAAATGATTCTTTTTTTCTTTTTGGTTTTTTAAGAGAAAAGAAAATAAAAAATTACAATTATTTTTAGATTTTTGTTTTTTTTAATTTTTTTGGGTTTTTCTTAATATATGCATGAACCTAATGCAACTATATGAATGCAAATAACTATTTACAAATTTTCTAAAATTATATAATGAAGGTTAGATTAATTTCAACAAAAATTTCTCAGCCAGTTAATGGACATGAGTTATCGATGCATCAGGAATCACCCTAGCAATGCAACCGAAGGTTTAATTACCTTTAGAGGAACAACCACTATAATATTTACAAATCACCTTAATATTTATAAACGGTTATTACTCTGCTGTAGTCTAGACACCGAGAAATAATTTGTTAGAAATAAATCAATTTGTCAAAATATAATTATGTCCTTAGAAAATAAAAACAAAAATAAGAGGAATCCAAAACAGAAATTAAATGTGAATTACAATGCAACTATAAATGAATTTTTATTTTGTTTTTGAATTTTTTCTAAAATTTTTTGTGTGAATGCAAATGCTAGAAATCAACAATGCAACTAAAATAAAAGCAAGGGTGAGAGCACAATATCAAAGCGTGGATATTAGCAATTTATTTTAGAAGCGATTTTTTAAAGTAGAGCAGCCCGATCTTTTAAGCAATTATTAGCAAGAAATCTTCATCCGCTAAGTTCTGCAACCTGAAATGGAGTTGAAGTCAATTCTTTTTTTTTTTGGATGAAACGACAGAAGAAATAAGAAGGTCAAACAAAAAAAGTAAAGAAAGAAATCTACTCAAACTAATCAAAGTCAAGACCCGGCCCACTTGCCCACAACGAAGCCTAATACCCACAAATCCCAAAATTACACCACAATGACACGCAAAAATCACAAGCGTCCCAAATTTTTCTCTTTCTAAAAAAAATAGATAGCAGAAATCAAAGTCAGGAATTGCAGTTTTTTTTTCGAATTCAAGTCCAAAGCCCAATTCCAAGTCGCGACTTCAATTTTTCCTCGACTTTGAATTTTCTGGGTTAAGAGGATGAAGGGTGGTGCGAATTGGTGGTTTTTGGATACGATGAAAGATTAGATTTTGGGTGGATGCTTTCGGACTGTAGCCGATTGATTTTTCTGGTGGGGGGAAGGCGAGTTTGGAAAGTCGAAGTGTGATTCTGGATGACGATAAGGATGTGGTGTAATTCGATATGAAGGTGACAAGAGGTTGTGGTTCGTGAAGAAATGGTATTTGATGAAGGGTGGACTAGTTGATGACTGTGGATAGGAGATGATGGTGATGTTTGGCTAGGTGTAGGCTTGTTGTTTTGTAGTGAGGTGGTGGACTTTGAGATGTATTGGGTAATGGCAAATTCTATTCTCACCCCTTTCATTTCCTTTCCCACCCCATCAAAATATATTAAATTTAAATGACAACTTTACCCCTACTTGAAAGGAAATGCATGAAGAATGGCTTCAGTAGTCAAGCGGAGGAACAAATGTCAACGATGAGCAAATTCAGAACTGCATACATACATAAAAATCCCAACCGAATGGCTGGGGAAGCTTCAGATCTAGTTTCGGAACTAGCAGATATAATTATTTTACTAAAGCAAACGGTCAATCCGAATGGCTGGACAAGCTTCAGAGCTGAAGAGGAACGATGTATGTATGCTAACCACGTTGTGATTGGATGTGGGTTCCTTGCAAATAAGGTTATGCCTTAACGTTGGTTCCATGCAATTCACGTTACGTTGAGGATTGGAGGAAGATGTTGTTTGTAGCATGTTTATTTTTCTAATCAAGGTTATTACGGGAACACAGCGGGGTGACAACGGAAAATTGTGGGGTGTTTGTTTTTTCTTTAAACTTACGGGGTGGGAAAAGAAATTAATGGGGTGGAAATAGATATTGCCTTGGGTAATAGGGTCGGTGTATGAAGGTGAAGCAGTGGGAAGTTTGTGTAGGGTGGAGGGGTTGTAGGTGGATATATGGTGCAGGTAGGATTGTTGAACAAGTGTAAATGCTGGTTTTGTGGTTCGAAAATGTATGTGGTTTTGCTCTTCGTTGAAGTAGTTTGGCAGAAGTACAATGACTGAAGTTGTAGGTGGAATAGTGGAGGATGGTTGTTCGGATTTGAGTGGTGTGGTTTTGTGTGAGTGTGGTGAATGTGGCAGTTCAGCAGTTTGGTTAGAGGAGGAAAGGATTGGAGTTAGGATCAGTGGCAAAGAAGAAGAGGTGGTTTGAGTAGATGGATGAGGAGGAAATGTGATGACAGTGGGAGTTGCAGCTGTTGTGTGTATGGTGAGGGTAATGAAAGAAGTGTTGAGAATGGTTTGTGCTTATTTGTTGGGTGGTGAACTGCTATACAGATAACTAAGACCAACCCCAACGCGGGGTTGGTCAGTGGGTAACTGACCCCCAACGCGGGGTCAGTTGCCCACTTGGGGGTTGCTTTGGCAACCCCCAAGGTTGCCAAAGCAACCGACCGGTTGCTTTGGTTGCAACCTTTAGCCGGCTTATTTAAAGCCGGCTAAAGGTAGCCGGCTTTAAATAAGCCGGTTAAGGGTTTGGGAGAAATTTATCTTCCCTCCTTATCCGGCTTTTATAAAGCCGGATAAGGGGTGTGGTGTGGATTGATTTCCACACCACACCACAGATTGCAATCGGACGGTTGTCCGATTGCAATCCACGTAATACCTTATTCGGCTTTATAAAAGCCGGATAAGGTATTACAAGCAACTCATCCGTTGGGGTGAGTTGCTTTGCTGATTGGATGGATTTGACAAATTCATCCAACCAGCGTTGGGGATGCTCTAACAGTATGGTGTTGCTGGTGAATGGATGGAAATGCAAATGCAAATGACAGAAGTGAAGAGTTGACTGGCAGTATTGTATGCACTGAAATGAAAACAGAATTTGTATGAAACTGAAATGAAATCTAGAAAGTCTGTAAATAGTGCAATGAGGCTTGAAAACAGTTTGTAAAAGTTTGAATGTAGCAGAAATTTGTAAATTTGAATGTAATTCAATGAAATGTGAAGAGCTATGAAATAGAATGGAGTTGGATTGTATAATCAGAGAATGTATGTAACGTCCCGTATTTTTGGCAAGTCAGATATTTAATTTATTTTAATATTTTAAATATTTATTTGAGATTTATAAATGGGTTCAAATTATATAATTCGTTTATATAACGTAGTTTGAACGTTAATTTACATATAACTATAAAACGAACTCGAAAACGCCGCGGTAGTTCTTAATTTACGTTTTGAAACTTCAACTGGATATACAGAACCCATTTTAAGTCAAAATTCTGTGAAACAAGAATCGTTTGGATTGATTTGATTATATTTTTTAAATGGAAGAGAAAAATTAAGATTTCGGCTTATAAATTGTTAGTTATGTCCAATTCAAATTACCAAATAGTTGTCATGGAATTCGTTAATAAATTATAACATTTATTTAATAAATTATTTCTATATAAATTGAATATCGTTCACTCGAAGATATTAATGTTGACTTATAATTCCTATTGGGTTATATTTGAAGTGATATGCATATCGATTTAGTTATATTTAATAATAATAACTTATTTTTAGTTAAATAGAATCGGTTTGAAATTTATTTATATTTTATCGATATTATATAAGCCTTAAAAATGTTTTCTTTTGAAACAACCTCCATTTCCGACGAAACAAATTTTATTGGAATACGTATGACTAATTTTTGCTAGATTTCCAATTTGAAGCCAATCGGAGTTATTTTATTTGTGTATGCAACTTAAAGGTGAACCGATAATTCAAAATAACGTCGTCGTGCAAACGGAGTCCGTTTTTAATGAAATTAATTTCATTGGAACCGGAACATTATGATGTAGCAGTACATCCATTCTCGTTGTGTTTGGGGTTCGAGTTTGGCTATGCGTATTTTTAAACGGTTAGCATTGAACAATGATATAACCGGTAGAGTTAAAAACCGTATAACAATAAAAGAAAATAAAAATTCAACCTCTAAATCAAAAGAAGTACAAGCTTGTTTTCAAATCAAATATACACAAGATATAAACACTGTCCTACGCTATGTGAAAGGAAAACTAAAAGCCTAGCTTTTGTGTACCTGCAAAAACTGCACATAATGTCTTCACCATCACCACAACGTAAACTCGGACAAGATTACTGAAATGAAGACTCAAATGTAGATCCTGAGGCCACCTATATTCGTGGAAAGAAAGTACAACAGGCACGACTTACACTCGAAATGAAAACTCAAGTAGCTAGCATATTCACTTCAAGTGTCCATTTCTTATCACGAAAAGCTGGAGACCTATGCTTGAAATACATTAATATGCCTACACCTTGAACTCGCAGAATATTCAACGCAGCTATCATATGAAAAGTAAAACTCACTGCAAACCTATTTTTCCTTCACCTCCAAGTTTTAGAGAAGCTACTTCTTTCTTCTCCTACGATTTCGAATCAATCATGCCTATGAGATTTGTATGCAACCCTACTAACCCTAAAGCTTAATCGTCAAGGAGCCGTCGTTATAAATACCAACCCCATTTTATTTCTTCCATCAGCAAGTTTGCCGCAAGTTCCATGGGCAAAATTATATACATTTATATACTTAAAAAAAAGGGATAAAAACGCGCATGGGAGAAACGCTGCAGTTGCTATTGGAATGTTTGACTTTTGCCAATACGCCAAGTAGCAGGAGAAGAGCGAAGCCTGGGAATTCGGGAAGAAGTCGGTAGATGTTAATGTGTAAACAAAGGGGTTGCGTTGGGAAGGATAGCGTGAGGGGTTAAATTTGCTGAAGCTTGGAAAAGCAAAACAGTGAACAGTAGAAATAAGTGGGCATGTTTTGTGTACTGCAAGTATTGCGTGAAGAAAATGGAAAGTAGGAAAGGTGTTCGGCAAGGCGTTGAGGGAATTGGTGACCATGTGGGGGTTAGCGTGAGGGGATTCAGGTGGAAGAGGCCATGGTGGCGAGGAGTTGTCAAGGAACTGTGTGTGGAGCTTACACGATGGGTATGTCAAACAAAGTGTTGAAGGTTTATTCGAGCATGTTTTCTCTTGCAAGTTAGGGAAGAAGAAACCCAATGTAGAAGCAGTATTCGTGGATGGATACACGGTAGCGGATAAGAGAGGTTGGACATTCTTGTCAGGTGAATAGCAAATGGAAGGAAGGTACATACGAGCAGGAGGAAAATATATATATGCAAAGTGAAAAGAAATTAGCAGCATGTCTTTAGGACAATGAAAAAAGAGAGAAGAGAACGGGAGAGGGCGGAGCAGTCGGAACCGGGAAAAGGGGAAGGTCAGGCCACATCCAAATGGTGCTCCGATGATCGGAACCATGAACGGCGGTGAGAAGACGACGGTAGCGCAAGCTGGAACATGCTGTAATTGGATTGATGGAAAAGTGATGGTGCGTATCAGGGAAAGGAGAGGGAAGGGACCGTGTATATTCTTCCAGTGAAGTCGGTGCTTTGTGCTCTTGGGAAAGTTAGACCAAAAGTGAACTAAGGAGATGGTAGTGTTTGCACGAGGCAGAAAAGAAACCAATCTTGTTTTTTTTTCAAATTAAAGAAGTCCAGTTGTCCTCATTTTAGCGGAAAGAAATGGATTGGGCAGACTGATGCGTGGAGGATAGTTGATGGGCCTATATTCGAAAGTCAGCATTTACGAAGGTACGTTAGCACTGGGAACAAATTCTTACCTAAAATATTTGGTAAATAATAAGGTAATTAAAAAAGGATCAAAATAGTTTAAATTAAGTCATATAATCAATAATTGTATATTAATAAGATAATTAAATAAGGATCAAAATAGTTTAAATTAAGTCATAGAATTAATAATCGTATATTAAAACGCGTATATATCTTTTGGTTATGATAACAGAATGGAATGAAACTAGCGATGCTAGAGTCATATTTTTGAATGCTGCATTATGGAAATAGTTTGGACGGATTTAAAAGTAGCAGGAGTTTTTCGGTTAAATTAAACAACCGTTTAATTTAACTGGAATTGGACCATTTCAACGAATCAAACCAAGGTGAGTTCAACTCACTCAGTTTTTTTTTCCATTTATATTTTATATAAGTCGGATTTAATATTAGTGAGCTTTTCTTGTTATTATTGGTTGTTTACTAAATATATGGTTTTATACTGACTGAGCTGATTTAATTGAACGGTCATTTAATTTAATTTAAACCAATCATTATTTTTTAACGATTATTCTCAAAGGAGGCAACTTACCTTATTGGTGAGTTTATAATAATATAAACATATTAAATTGAATATGATTGTTTAGACTACTAATATTGTTGATTTTTGAATGTTATATCTGTTTGTTGAAATATATGATATTATTTCAGTTAACATTTCTGGATGCATGGAAACTGGTTGGAGGGATCCAACTGGATTCTCAAATATATTAATGTTGTTTATTTTCATATTATCATTATATGAACTGTTCTGATTTAATGATTGATTTGGTTGTTATTCGTCGAGTTAAAACCCGACATTTTTTTAACCAATATGCAGTATTAGTTGAGTAATCGGCGATAGTTTGCCTAAAAGCAAATCTTTTATAAATATTGATTTACCGTAAAGTGGATCGAACGTAATGAAGTTATAAAATTTATTTATAACTAATGGTAGATTTTTAAATCTATTAATTAGAATAAAAGTTTCTTAAAAAGGAAATCAATATTTAAATTGTTATTTAAGTTTATAATAATTATCAAATGGTTTTAAGAATCCAATTCTTATGCTAATAAGATTTATATGAAGATGAGCAGAGATTAACGTAACGGTTAAGAGTTGAATTAATTATTTCTCAAAGAAAATTAAGTGGAATATTCAAATTAATTATATTATTAATTAACTTAAAGGAAAGACTAATTGGATTAATGAAAGAGATAACTATGGTTTAAGATTTTAATTGAACTTAATTAGTTGGTTAATTTGTTTGAATTAATCTAATGAAATAGATTAATGAATATTTGTTTAATTTTTAAAAAGAAGTTAATATTTATAAAGAACCTAACTATTTCTATAATAGTTAACGATGAGGAAAATTATTATTATTGTAATAATTTGGGAAATTATTATTTAAATGATGAAATTCATAATATAAGTAATCAAGTTTGGAATAGAGTTTAGTTGGTTTTAATTGAAAGGAGTGTGAACGAGTTTTAATCAAGATTTTAAACGAAGTTTTAAAAGAGAATTTGAAGCTAGTGTAATAGCTTAAAATAAACGTTTTACATAATGTTGAATTAAGAAAAGAAAAGAGCAATAAAAGGTTTATATTAAACCAGAATATATAAATGAGGTTTATAAAAGGGATATAAAGTCAAAATGGTAAGTTTAAATTAACATTATCTAAAAATGAGATGGAAACGAGAACTCCAAAGTAGAATATGGTTAAATAGTTTTAAAGTGAAATGATATGGGTTGATAAGGAGTTAAGATAAGAATTAGAACCTAACCGAAGATTGGTTAAGTTGAGTGATTTTTTGAGTGTTAATCTGATGTTGATTTCGGTCTTCGGGGTTGATACTTAAGGTTACCAGTTTACGGTCAGGGACTAATGAATGCTGAATTATAGAAATGCATGGATAATGTTTTAACTAATGTTTTGGAATAATAGTGAACTGGAAAATTTGATATAGTTATGCGATATATTTTCTAAGTACTTAAAATAAAATAGGTTAAGAAGATTCTTATTATAAAATAATAAGTAAATACCCTATTTTATATTGAAGGATTTAGAAGTCTAATTAACTATTCATTAATTATTTTGAATTAAAAAGGCCAAGTGAAGCTGAATACTGAACCAGTGAATACATTTTTATTTTGTTGGTTGAATGGTTGTTTATTTGATAGTTAGATAACCGACTATCAAATCTGGCCTATACAATTGTTGGTACGGAAGATCAAGATCGAATTTATATTCGGAAACCATTCTGACGAGCAAATACGAAATTTAGAAGATATCGGATGCTGATCAAGACAGAGCAATTGAAGACCGTGGATTTTCATAAGACGGACGAATTACTTAGAAGCTCTAGATTCACGCTCGAAGAGATACTGTGATTCTGTCGTGGTTAGAATCCACGGATTGCAAGGACAACTCGCTATCAACCCATAGGGTGATTCCCAGGATTTAATAGGAGGGTACCTTCGGTTCATCCTGTTCCTGGATGACTTGTATGGACGAACGTCTAACAGAGTATTTCTTAAGGATCACATACGTTGATTTTTACAAACGTACTTCTGTTAGCAGTGGAGAAGGGCACTTCTCTTAGCTTAACGACAGAGTATTTTTGTGAAAGTCAATTAGTGATTTGGCGGATCTTACAATGTGGAATTCAAAGTAAATAACGACCAGATGTTCTAAAGGTGAATTCAAACCTCAAGCCTCAGAACCGGGAAATGAAAAAAATCGGGCATGCATCATGGTTATGTGGGTTGCTCCCATTATGGTGTATAATCACCTATCTAGAGAGATTCCATTTCATTCTTTAATCTATTTTGATGTTGTCCCTTTTTTGTGGAACGGTTGCTGATCCTAACCGTTGGTGATATACATTCGATACACTCAAGAGAAATGAATGGTCGGTCATGTGTGGGTTGGGTTGTAAGACGTTCTTGTTGAACCCAGTGTATTCTCCTCTAGAGGTACACTATCGGTAGGTGGTTCCATACCTTGTCATAGTCGAAATCCAATCTCCAATAAGCGCCCGTGGTTTTGATTTTGTACTATATATGTGGAGCGTGCGGTGCAAGCGTTCCACTAGATTGTTATTTATTTGTATTTAGACACTATTATAATATTAGAATATATATATATATGATTTCAAAATGTTTTCGGTTATCGTAAGGTAAAAACCATCCGTATTTATGTGTGGATTTGGTCTTACGATCGTCTTTTCTTTCGAAAAGGAATTTTAACTTTAAAATCAAATTGGATGATGTTTATAAACTTAGTGGGTTTCTCACTCTAGTTCACCAGACCGATCCGGTGTTTTGTAAATGCTCGGGTTAGCCCGGGTTTTTCAGGTTTAGGTTTGGACACTATGAAGTTCAGAAGACAAGCTGAAGGAGTTCAGATGTACTAATATTTATTCCACTGTGTGTTGTATATAAGGACAGATTATTATAACTGTCCAGATGCATTGATGTGCCCTGATGATTGTAAGTTATTTCAAGCTCTGAATAAAGTTATTTCTATATTATATTTTGTTCCATTGCGATGTGAGACACTGATTCTGTTGTATTTTCTTCTTCTTATTTCTTCTATTCTAATATTTCTTTCTTTATTATCTCATCCTCTAAATTCTTTCCATTGACATCTAGGTTTCCAGTACAATTTGGGTTGGACTAATGTTGTTTGGTCAGCTCAAAAGGTACTGGAAATTTGGGTCGTCACACTTGGTATCAGAGCTATTGGTTTAGTAATAACCTTGGCTCTGTGGTGTTACTCGATAAAGATGGGGTTAGGAATACCATAGATTGATTTTGAGTGTGTATATATATATATATATGATAGCGCGTATTTGTAAATAATATAAAAATGTTTTATATTGTGTTATTTGTTCGATTTAATTTAGAATTGGCAATGGACAAGATATTGTTTTGTAAAGAGGGTAAATGGAATAATTTTACCCAAATTATATTTTTGTATAATAAAGAAATAATTTTATTAAATTATTGATATATTAGTATGTCTAATTGATTGAATGGAATTTCAGTTTATGAATTGGAATGGTTGAATATAACCAGAATATTTCACATACGAAATAAGAACAGAATGAAAGATTTGTGTAATGAAAATCAGAATTGGAGTGTAAAATAGAAGTAAACTAATTAGAAATCCAATTAGTTATTCGAATATGGAGCTTAAAATTAACTTGGTTAAGTGGAATTGGGAATGGATATTTAAATTAAACCGATTTAAATTTGGATATCGAATTAATAATAATTTAACGGAAATCGATCTGATACTAATGGATTGATAATTTGAGTATGTTAATTCAAGTAAATATTAACGTTGAATATGAATTAAATGATTTGATTAAGTTAATTGTGCATTGTTTGTTGATTGTTTGTTTGATTGGTTGAATATATGTTCATCTATGGTTTAATAAGTGTTGAATGAATTAAAGCTAGATAAATGGATTCCAGTTGATTAATAAATTATTATTTAGAAATTCATGAAATTGTTACTTACCTGGATGAATTGAGTTGAGTATAGGTACCAGAAGGCTATGTTGATTGAGTTTGGTTGAGTGAATTGCACATGAATTGAGCAAGCATGCTCAATAGCGCTCGATAAGGTACGCCTAGGCAAAAATATTTTTTTGGCATTTTGAATTTAGTTTTCCGACCGTGTAAGTCGATGTGTATAAATATATGTATATATATATATTATTTGTTCCTGCGATATCACAGAAGTCCCTCCATATAAGGGAGACTCTATCGAATTTTTCCAGGGATTTTAGATGTTAAAAATTTTCTGATATTTTTGGAAAGTTATATTTACAATAATGAATTGTCTTTTGATTTTAATTGACTTTGATTTTTGAAATTTATTGGGATTTGTAGCATTTCCTCTACCTTAGTAATTTCGGGGACGAAGTTCTTTTAAGGAGGAAGGAATGTAACATCCCGTATTTTTGGTAGTCAGAAATTTAATACTCCCTCCGTTCCTATATATAAGATGTTTTAGCAAGTTTGGTGTGTTTCAAAATATAAGATGTTTAGGGTTTCATGCTCTCTTTATCCGTGATGCATAATCAATAATGATACTTTTTATGCATCTATCCATGTTCCCAACCACTAATTGTTCCTTTGTTAATGACTTTTTTTCTTCTTTTTAAAAAAGTGGTGCATGAAAAGAAGTAATTTAAAAGAATAAGGCAACATTGATTAGCTCCTTAATTCTTGTGCAAACAAGCAAAACATCTTATATATTGAAACGGAGGGAGTATATTTTAATATTTTAAATATTTAGTTGAGATTTATAAATGGGTTCAAATTATATAATTCGTTTATATAACGTAGTTTGAACATTAAGTTTACATATGACTATAAACCGAACTCGAAAATGCCGCGGTAGTTCTTAATTTACGATTTGAAACTTCAAATGAATACACAAAATACATTTTAAGTCAGAATTCTATGAAATAAGAATCCTTTGGATTGATTTGATTAATATTTTTTTAATGGAAGAGAAAAATGGAGATTCAACTTATAAATTAATAGTTATGTCCAATTCAAAATTTCAAAAATTCGCTATGGAATTCGTTAATAAACGATAACATTTATTCAATAAATTATTTCGATATAATTTGAATATCGTTCGCTCAAAGATATTAATGTTGAGTTATAATTCCTATTGGGTTATATTTGAAGTGATATGTATATCGATTTAGTTATATTTGATAATAATAATTTATTTTTAGTTAAATAGAATCGGTTTGAAATTTATTTATATTTCATCAATATTATATAGGCCTTAAAAATGTTTTCTTTTGAAACAACCTCCATTTCCGACGAAACAAATTTTATTGGAATACATATGACTAATTTTTGCTAGATTTCCAATTTGGAGCCAATCAGAGTATTTTATTTGTGCGTGCAATTTAAAGGTGAACCGATAATTCAAAATAATGTCATTGTGCAAACGGAGTCCGTTTCCAATGAAATTAATTTCATTGGAACCGGAACGTTAGGATGTAGTAGTACATCCATTTTTGTTATGTTTGGGGTTTGAGTTTGGCGATGCGTATTTTTAAACGGTTAGCAGTGAACGACGATGTAACCGGTAGAGTTAAAAACCATATAACAATAAAAGAAAATAGAAATTCAACCTCAAAATCAAAAGAAGTATAAGCTTGTTTTCAAATCAAATATACAAAAGATATAAACACAGTCATACGCTATGTGAAAGGAAAATTAAAAGCCTAGCTTTTGTGTACCTAAAAACAACTGCACATAATGTCTTCACCATCACCACAACGTAAACTCAGACAAGACCAATGAAATGAAGACTCAAATGTAGACCCTGAGACCACCTATATTTGTGGAAAGAAAGTACAGCAGGCACGGCATACACTCAAAATGAAAACTCGAGCAGCTAGTATCTTCACTTCAAGTGTCTATTTCTTATCACGAAAAGCTGCAGACCTAAGCTTGAAATATATTAATATGCTGTAACAACCCGAAAATCTGGGCCAGTTTAAAATTTTTATTTTGGCAATTTTAGCGAATTTTGATTATTTAAAATGAATTATTTTAAATAATATCGATGAGAAATTTATTTTGAATATAATTCGAGCGTATATATTATACGCGTCGTCGTTAGAATATAAATATTTATATATAATTATAAATAGAATTGAAAATGGCGCGGTAGTTCGATAATTCGATTTCAAACTTCAATTGAATGTACCGGGTGCAAAACAATCCGGATTTTAGTGAAACCAAAAACATTAGGATCTAATAGTGATTATCTTTCCAACGAATCCGAAAAATCAAAAGTTTGTAGCGGGAATCAAAAGTTATGTCCAGTTGAAAATTCTGAATAGTCGCTATGGAATTCAGGCCCTTAAAAATGGACATTTTGCAAATGACCTCGGATTTCGACGAAACCACTTTTGTTGGGTCCGTGATGTAAAGTTATTGCTAGATTCCAAGTTTCATAATTTTTCGAATCAATATGTGAGCGTGGCAAAAGGAAAACGCGTTTGACCAGTTTCAGTTGATTTTAATCGACTGGAAATTGGCCATTTTTCTAACGGTCTCAGAATTCAACGAAACTAGTTTTGTTAGGACCGTATCGTCAATACGAAGCTAGAAAATATTTTTCTGCCATTTTTAGAATTCGTATGTGGCCCCGGTAATTTGAAATGTACGTTTAAAATTCAATATAGTGATTTAAATGTAAATTAAAAGGAAACTGATCGAAACGGTCGATTCAGCTTGCGGTACATATCCCATTGTGTTCGGAATGGGGGTGAAACGCTATAGGCGACAGGCGGTGGGCCTCGTTTCGAGGTCGTATGGGAAAGTCAACTTTTAGAAATTAAATAATATAAAAAAATAAAAAAAAATATTCCCTCCTCCCCTTTTACCCTCCTGGCCCCCCCCCTTTCAAAAAAAATGAAATCAGAAAAAAAAAAAAGAAGAAAAAGAGGGCGGAGCCCTAGATGGCTCGACGGAGCCACCGTCGCACCCGCCACCTCTTCTCCTTCCTCCTTCATCGTCTCCGACCGCCACCCGCCTCCTATCGCGCCTCCCTCCTCTGCTGTGCGACCATCCCCAAACCCCCCCTCGTGAAAACAACCGAGCGCCGCCCACTTCTAGACCCCCCCCGATCTGCAAACCTCCGAAGCCACCCACCTCCCTCCAGCGAGGCAGCCGCCGACGCCCCCCCCCTTCGAAAAACTATCTGTAAGTTTTTTATTATTTATTTATTTATTTTATTTATTTTATTTTTATATACAGGGTTTTAAAAACTGTATTTTTAAATAATTTAAAAACTGTTTTTTTAAAAGAAAAGAAACTGATTTTTGTTTTAGGAATTTTAAAACTGTTTTAAAAGGATTTTAAAAAAACTGGATTTTAAAAAAAAAAAAAAAAAAAAAAAAGGATAAAAACAGATTTTATAAAAGGTAAAAACTGATTGGTTAAAGCTTTAAAAACTGATTTGAGAAGAAATAAATAAAACTGAATTTTATAAAAAGATTAAAACTGTTTTTTTAAGTTAAGTAAAAACTGTTTTTTTAAAGTTAAGTAAAAACTGTTTTTTTAAGTTAAGTAAAAACTGTTTTTTTAAGTTAAGTAAAAACTGTTTTTTTAAGTTAAGTAAAAACTGAATTTTATAAAGGTATAAAAACTGATTTTTAAGATGATTTAAAAAAAAATTGATTTATAAACTAAAAGGAGATTAGGAAGTCGAAATAGAAAAATAGAATTTTTATACATTGAACTTCGATAGAAAAATAGAATTTTTATCTATTGAACTTCGATAGAAATATAGAATTTTTATATATTGAACTTCGATAGAAAAATAGAATTTTATATATTGAACTTTGAAATAAAAATTCGATTTTTATATATGGAACTTTGAAATAAAAATTCGATTTCTATATATGGAACTTTGAAATAAAAATTCGATTTTTATATATTGAATAGCGAACTAAAAATTCGATTTTTATATATTGAATAGCGAACTAAAAATTCGATTTTTATATATTGAATAGCGAACTAAAAATTCGATTTTTATATATTGAATAGCGAACTAAAAATTCGATTTTTATATATTGAATAGCGAACTAAAAATTCGATTTTTTTTATATTGAATAACGAAGTCAAAATTCGATTTTTACATAGGTAGTAAAAGCGGACGACGAAGATGACGAAGATGCGATAGCAATGAAGTTTTCTATCAATGAAGAGCTGTGGAGCTAGGATAGCTATATGTGAGAATTTCTCACCTTTCAATTTCTTTTCTAATTATATATATATACTAGGATGCAGACGGTGCTTAGTAGCACCCGACACAATCGTCCACAGACCATGGACTTGTTTGTTTGGTTGCATAGATTAGTTGAATTATTTGTTTGAATTGAATTGTTTGGTGAGATGAAATTGATTTGATTGATGTGTGAATGGCGTGGGCCTTCACTAGACCGGGGATAAGGCTAGGCCTTGTCCCGTTTCTAGTATCGTGCCGTTATGCCGCCGAAATTTTCTAAAATATGTTAGAAAATAAAAATATCATTTTATTGTGTAAATGAATTGAATAGAAATTCATAGGTTGAAATAAAATGTTTTATCGTTAAAAATATAATTTTTAACGTGAATGTGAATAAATGAATAGTTATAAACAAATCGGCCGATTTGTTTGTATATACACTGATTTGACTGATATTGATTGGGTCGATAAATTTCACACATCGCCCAACCGCACAAATAAAATATGTGTTTGATTGTTTGAAACCCCACACGGGTGTTGGGATGAAATTTGAAGTTCACTCATCCTGATTGATTAAATATGTCGATCGATTGATTGACAGGCTGTTATAAGCGTTGAATATCTATATTTGATGCTTATACAGTGTAGTGCACTTTGGTTGATGGTTGATTATTTTCAATGCTATTATATACATGTGTTGTATGAAAATCCATATAATTAATTTTATATGGTAATTGATTGGGCCTCATTCCAGTTTTGAAAAAGAAATATTTGAAATAGAATATTTGAAAATAAAGGAATATATGAAGCCGTGTTGATTAGATTGACGCCATTTTGACGTGAACGATATTTATATCGATTTTAAAAACGATTTCGAAATGAATTGAATTGAAAACGAATTCAAAGTGAATTGAATTGAAAACGATTTCGAAATGAATTGAATTGAAAACGAATTCAAAGTGAATTGAAAGTGATTTCGAAATGAATTGAATTGAAAACGAATTCAAAGTGAATTGAAAGTGATTTCGAAATGAATTGAATTGAAAACGAATTCAAAGTGAATTGAAAGGGATTTCGAAATGAATTGAATTGAAAACGAATTCAAAGTGAATTGAAAGTGATTTCGAAATGAATTGAATTGAAAACGAATTCAAAGTGAATTGAAAGCGATTTCGAAATGAATTGAATTGAAAACGAATTCAAAGTGAATTGAAAGTGATTTCGAAATGAATTGAATTGAAAACGAATTCAAAGTGAATTGAAAGCGATTTCGAAATGAATTGAATTGAAAACGAATTCAAAGTGAATTGAAAGCGATTTCGAAATGAATTGAATTGAAAACGAATTCAAAGTGAATTGAAAGTGATTTCGAAATGAATTGAATTGAAAACGAATTCAAAGTGAATTGAAAGTGATTTCGAAATGAATTGAATTGAGATGGAAGTTGAAATAGATTTTGAAACGAATTTTAAAACTATTTATATAATTCGTTTTGAATAGAAATCGACGAAATATATATTATATATATTATATATAATATAATGGCCTGAATAGAACGCGCCGCGCCGCGGCAGTTCGTGAATTTCGACCATTTATTTCAAACGGACATTACGGGAGATCCGACCGTCGGATTCTCCTAAAACCGGAACCGTTGGGTTCGTATCGAAAAGAGCTTTCTAGCGAATGTTAGAAATTTGAAATCTAACGGTTGGATTTGGAATTATGTCCAAATCAAATTGGAAAAAGGTCGCTATACGTGCAGTTCGATGGCCATTGGTGGAAATCGACTGTATGGGCCTTGATAAAATTATTAAAAATAGTAATAATTTGTGTAAAATCATAAGAAATGATTTGTGAAGATTTGGGATGAAAAACTCCATATTTGAAAAGATAAAAATAGATTTTTATCGAAATGAACTAGTTTGAACTAGAATTATAATTCTATTTATTTTTAAATAAATAAATTGAATTTGAAATGGTTTTAAAAATAACCAAAATTTCCAATGATTGCATTGGAGTGGATTTGAATCGAAATTGTCTTCGGAATATTTCGATGTTCGAATTCGTGATATTACAGGTGTTGTTATGGAAATTTGAAAGATATATATTTGTATCGTTATTTCCAATACGACATTTGTTAGTCGTAGAATTCGATATTGAATATAAGCCGATATATTTTCTATTCAGAGCCTTGTATTGAATATCGAATGTGATTTGGGTTTGTCGTGAATGGTGTCTTCACTAACATTGTTCTTGAACCCAGTTGAGAAAAGATTAAATCTTTTTATTTAGATTTAATGAAGTGTACCAATTAAATGATATTTAATTGGAATTGAATTGATATTGATTTTTGGGTTTATCGTGAACAGTGTTTTAAATAACACTTGTTCTTTTACCCGATAATTAATGAATGTGATTTGGGTTTGTCGTGAATGGTGTCTTCACTAACACTGTTCTTGAACCCAGCTGAGAAAAGATTAAATCTTTTGATTTAGATTTAATGAAGTGTACCAATTAAATAATATTTAATTGGAATTGAATGGATATTGATTTTTGGGTTTATCGTGAACAGTGTTTTAAATAACACTTGTTCTTTAACCCGATAATTAATGGGATGTGACTTTGGGTTTATCGTGAACCGTGTTTTAAATGACACTGATTCCTTAACCCAGTCACAGATTAAAACTAAGTGGAGTTTTAATGAATCTTTAATTAGATTGAAAAGATCGAGAATGGAGTATCACCAGTTTTGCTCCAGGCGATAGTTAAATCTTTAATTAGATTTGAATGTGAAATTTAGAAACTAACTGGCGGTTAGCCAAGCAGAATGGTTTTCTGGATATTGATCTGATGTTGGTTTCGGCCTTCGGGGTTAATATTTGGGGAATTATTCTCTTGATTAATTTACGGTTAGTGACTAATGAATTGGAATGAGGCGTATGTTGTGTTTGTGTAACACTTATTTAAAATATACGCGAGTTATTCGGAAAGACCGGGTTTATCCCATTCTGAATAACTGATACGACGATAAGTCGAAGATGAAGACGATGGTCGAAGACCGGAGGTCTTCACGTCGTTTGGGTGATAACTGATGATCTTGATTGGGCTGTACACCCAAGAAGATGGAAACAGTTAGTGATCGTCCAGACGTACTTGGAGATCGATGGATATGCGGGGTACTAGGTGCCTCCGGTTTCGTTCAGACCCAGAACGGACTTGTAAATGGACTGTGTGTCTGACATCGGATTTCATTCTGTGTGACTGATATCGGTTGCATAGGATGGCTTGCCTGTGTGGCATGCTAAGATGCAAATGATCAAGGCTTCTGTTGAAAAGCAAAGTCTTGTGGTTGATGATCAAAGCACGGCCTTTGTGGCGTAGCTTTGTGTAACGTTTGATTCGCGAGTTTCACACCCGGTATGAATCAAAAACGGGAGACGGACCTCAGGGAGGGCATGCGTTTCTTTCTAGTTAGAAGTGGCGTCAGTGGTTTTACACGCCCTGACGAGTTTGACTTATGTGGTTGTTGCTGTTGCGAGGCGCCTCGGTTATATCGGTTTCGGCCGATGCATTCTGGTCGGCTGACGGACCAGACTTACACCCCATAGGGTGGGGAAACGTAGTGTTCAGGCATTTTAATCCACATCGGTGGACCGGCCCTGTCGCTCCAAGGTCACTCGAGCTCTGACCTGTGGCTCGGGCTAGAGAGTCACGAATAGGTTGAGGATCTTGCCCCTAGCCTCGGTTCATAGACGGAAATCCAATTTCCAAATACGTGACATTTGCGGTTTTATTTGTAAACCTATATATGGCGACATAGTGGCATGGGACGCTCATGCCGCCTATGATTGATACTTATGATTTGAAGTGTTTTATACACTATGCACTTATAATAGTATCAAATGATTTGTTTTAAACGTATCAAGCATTCTTTGGCTGTTATAAGGGAAAACCCTATCCTCGGCTGCGTTGCATTGTGTGATGGGACCTGGGTCTTATAACAGCTTCATTTTTCTTTATTTAGCATTGCGCTGTTTGTTTGATGCACTGGTATTCTTGGGAGGAAACCCGTTCCGTGTTATACGGCGTGGTCCCTTGATTTACCTAATGATTTAAAATAAAGATTAATAACTGTTTTAGTTCTCACACCAGTCACATGACTGACCTGGAGTTTATTGTTTTAACCTAAACTCTGGGTGCCCTTATTTTGACACGGGCAGCTAGTAGTTTTGGTTTTGCAGATTTATATTCACAGGATCCTGGTTTACAGCTGGAACGATATCCGGAAAGCTTTGTATCCGTATATCTCATTCTAGTTGTGTATTGTATTATTTTTCCGCTGCGATGTATTTAAATGTAATTTAAATCTCTGATAATTCTGTGTAATATTCTTTTATACTCTGTATATTCTTGTAATCTAATGCATTGTTGTAATATACAATGAAATGTTCTTCTGTATGCGTTCTGTTTTGTCCTGTTCTCAAACGATAGGGCGTTTCGAGCGGCCTGGATCGGTTTAGCGACTGATTCGGACCGAGCGAAATTCCTTGCCGTCACATTTGGTATCAGAGCTTTGGTTTACAAAGCTCAGAGAACAAGACACATTAGAACCCTACGAAAGAATTCATCAGATATTGGATTAGTAATATCCAATTAGAATGACTCGTTAGAGATAGGATCAGTAGTATCCTAGAACGAGTGTGAAGAGTATATTTGTAAAATGAAAACAAATTTTGTTTTGAAAATTTAAATCAATTATTCGTATCTGATTATCTATTTATATTGAGTTGGACAGTCCAGTATATAAAAATTTTGCGTATACGTCTGATCCGCGTGTATTCGAAGTTTTAATATATTGGATAGATATAGAATAATACTCTAGTGGCCCGAAGATGATTCTGATGGTTGAGTACTCATCGTCAGAATTTATATTCGTGTGACGAAGGTGTGATATCTATATATTTCCATTAGACTGGTGTGAGAACCAAAACTTATATAGTTAGAACACCTTGTTGTGAATTGGAATCAAAAACAAGATTTTCAGTATATATATCAAAATTATGAATTTGAAACGTTAAATTCACTAATTGATTGATGATTGTGTTGTTTGTTTAATTGTTTGATAATCTTGAACCATTATGCCTAACTGCATCACATTTTGAACTGTATTGAAAATTGGTCGCATTTGCTTGCATACATATACTCACATTGAACAGGTCATAGAAAGGAGGCTAGAGCCAGAGAATAAAATTTGTTTGCCCGACAAATAGGTACATGTTTACTACATAATTTCCTGTTTTGTTTGGGTGATGATGATTTTGTGAGCCTATTGGCTAGCCGCTTGGCTTTTTCTTTTTCTTTTTGAGATCTGAAGGACCGGGGAAGCTATTTGAAATTCCCCGATGCTCCCGGTGCAGGGGAGGTTATGGCGAAATTTTTCGAAAATTTAGGGTGTTAGCCAAATTTTTGAAATTTTGAAAATTCTCAGAAACTGAAAAGTTGGAGAATGGAAGCCAAATCGAATGTAGAGCTGAATAATCAAACCACTTTCGACTTTGTTCCTTTTCGGGGACGAAAAGTTTTAAGTGGGGGAGATTGTAACAACCCGAAAATCTGGGCCAGTTTAAAATTTTTATTTTGGCAATTTTAGCGAATTTTGATTATTTAAAATGAATTATTTTAAATAATATCGATGAGAAATTTATTTTGAATATAATTCGAGCGTATATATTATACGCGTCGTCGTTAGAATATAAATATTTATATATAATTATAAATAGAATTGAAAATGGCGCGGTAGTTCGATAATTCGATTTCAAACTTCAATTGAATGTACCGGGTGCAAAACAATCCGGATTTTAGTGAAACCAAAAACATTAGGATCTAATAGTGAATATCTTTCCAACGAATCCGAAAAATCAAAAGTTCGTAGCGGGAATCAAAAGTTATGTCCAGTTGAAAATTCTGAATAGTCGCTATGGAATTCAGGCCCTTAAAAATGGACATTTTGCAAATGACCTCGGATTTCGACGAAACCACTTTTGTTGGGTCCGTGATGTAAAGTTATTGCTAGATTCCAAGTTTCATAATTTTTCGAATCAATATGTGAGCGTGGCAAAAGGAAAACGCGTTTGACCAGTTTCAGTTGATTTTAATCGACTGGAAATTGGCCATTTTTCTAACGGTCTCAGAATTCAACGAAACTAGTTTTGTTAGGACCGTATCGTCAATACGAAGCTAGAAAATATTTTTCTGCCATTTTTAGAATTCGTATGTGGCCCCGGTAATTTGAAATGTACGTTTAAAATTCAATATAGTGATTTAAATGTAAATTAAAAGGAAACTGATCGAAACGGTCGATTCAGCTTGCGGTACATATCCCATTGTGTTCGGAATGGGGGTGAAACGCTATAGGCGACAGGCGGTGGGCCTCGTTTCGAGGTCGTATGGGAAAGTCAACTTTTAGAAATTAAATAATATAAAAAAATAAAAAAAAATATTCCCTCCTCCCCTTTTACCCTCCTGGCCCCCCCCTTTCAAAAAAAATGAAATCAGAAAAAAAAAAAGAAGAAAAAGAGGGCGGAGCCCTAGATGGCTCGACGGAGCCACCGTCGCACCCGCCACCTCTTCTCCTTCCTCCTTCATCGTCTCCGACCGCCACCCGCCTCCTATCGCGCCTCCCTCCTCTGCTGTGCGACCATCCCCAAACCCCCCCCTCGTGAAAACAACCGAGCGCCGCCCACTTCTAGACCCCCCCTCCGATCTGCAAACCTCCGAAGCCACCCACCTCCCTCCAGCGAGGCAGCCGCCGACGCCCCCCCCCCTTCGAAAAACTATCTGTAAGTTTTTTATTATTTATTTATTTATTTTATTTATTTTATTTTTATATACAGGGTTTTAAAAACTGTATTTTTAAATAATTTAAAAACTGTTTTTTTAAAAGAAAAGAAACTGATTTTTGTTTTAGGAATTTTAAAACTGTTTTAAAAGGATTTTAAAAAAACTGGATTTTAAAAAAAAAAAAAAAAAAAAAAAAGGATAAAAACAGATTTTATAAAAGGTAAAAACTGATTGGTTAAAGCTTTAAAAACTGATTTGAGAAGAAATAAATAAAACTGAATTTTATAAAAAGATTAAAACTGTTTTTTTAAGTTAAGTAAAAACTGTTTTTTTAAAGTTAAGTAAAAACTGTTTTTTTAAGTTAAGTAAAAACTGTTTTTTTAAGTTAAGTAAAAACTGTTTTTTTAAGTTAAGTAAAAACTGAATTTTATAAAGGTATAAAAACTGATTTTTAAGATGATTTAAAAAAAAATTGATTTATAAACTAAAAGGAGATTAGGAAGTCGAAATAGAAAAATAGAATTTTTATACATTGAACTTCGATAGAAAAATAGAATTTTTATCTATTGAACTTCGATAGAAATATAGAATTTTTATATATTGAACTTCGATAGAAAAATAGAATTTTATATATTGAACTTTGAAATAAAAATTCGATTTTTATATATGGAACTTTGAAATAAAAATTCGATTTCTATATATGGAACTTTGAAATAAAAATTCGATTTTTATATATTGAATAGCGAACTAAAAATTCGATTTTTATATATTGAATAGCGAACTAAAAATTCGATTTTTATATATTGAATAGCGAACTAAAAATTCGATTTTTATATATTGAATAGCGAACTAAAAATTCGATTTTTATATATTGAATAGCGAACTAAAAATTCGATTTTTTTTATATTGAATAACGAAGTCAAAATTCGATTTTTACATAGGTAGTAAAAGCGGACGACGAAGATGACGAAGATGCGATAGCAATGAAGTTTTCTATCAATGAAGAGCCGTGGAGCTAGGATAGCTATATGTGAGAATTTCTCACCTTTCAATTTCTTTTCTAATTATATATATATATACTAGGATGCAGACGGTGCTTAGTAGCACCCGACACAATCGTCCACAGACCATGGACTTGTTTGTTTGGTTGCATAGATTAGTTGAATTATTTGTTTGAATTGAATTGTTTGGTGAGATGAAATTGATTTGATTGATGTGTGAATGGCGTGGGCCTTCACTAGACCGGGGATAAGGCTAGGCCTTGTCCCGTTTCTAGTATCGTGCCGTTATGCCGCCGAAATTTTCTAAAATATGTTAGAAAATAAAAATATCATTTTATTGTGTAAATGAATTGAATAGAAATTCATAGGTTGAAATAAAATGTTTTATCGTTAAAAATATAATTTTTAACGTGAATGTGAATAAATGAATAGTTATAAACAAATCGGCCGATTTGTTTGTATATACACTGATTTGACTGATATTGATTGGGTCGATAAATTTCACACATCGCCCAACCGCACAAATAAAATATGTGTTTGATTGTTTGAAACCCCACACGGGTGTTGGGATGAAATTTGAAGTTCACTCATCCTGATTGATTAAATATGTCGATCGATTGATTGACAGGCTGTTATAAGCGTTGAATATCTATATTTGATGCTTATACAGTGTAGTGCACTTTGGTTGATGGTTGATTATTTTCAATGCTATTATATACATGTGTTGTATGAAAATCCATATAATTAATTTTATATGGTAATTGATTGGGCCTCATTCCAGTTTTGAAAAAGAAATATTTGAAATAGAATATTTGAAAATAAAGGAATATATGAAGCCGTGTTGATTAGATTGACGCCATTTTGACGTGAACGATATTTATATCGATTTTAAAAACGATTTCGAAATGAATTGAATTGAAAACGAATTCAAAGTGAATTGAATTGAAAACGATTTCGAAATGAATTGAATTGAAAACGAATTCAAAGTGAATTGAAAGTGATTTCGAAATGAATTGAATTGAAAACGAATTCAAAGTGAATTGAAAGTGATTTCGAAATGAATTGAATTGAAAACGAATTCAAAGTGAATTGAAAGTGATTTCGAAATGAATTGAATTGAAAACGAATTCAAAGTGAATTGAAAGTGATTTCGAAATGAATTGAATTGAAAACGAATTCAAAGTGAATTGAAAGCGATTTCGAAATGAATTGAATTGAAAACGAATTCAAAGTGAATTGAAAGCGATTTCGAAATGAATTGAATTGAAAACGAATTCAAAGTGAATTGAAAGTGATTTCGAAATGAATTGAATTGAAAACGAATTCAAAGTGAATTGAAAGCGATTTCGAAATGAATTGAATTGAAAACGAATTCAAAGTGAATTGAAAGCGATTTCGAAATGAATTGAATTGAAAACGAATTCAAAGTGAATTGAAAGTGATTTCGAAATGAATTGAATTGAAAACGAATTCAAAGTGAATTGAAAGTGATTTCGAAATGAATTGAATTGAGATGGAAGTTGAAATAGATTTTGAAACGAATTTTAAAACTATTTATATAATTCGTTTTGAATAGAAATCGACGAAATATATATTATATATATTATATATAATATAATGGCCTGAATAGAACGCGCCGCGCCGCGGTAGTTCGCGAATTTCGACCATTTATTTCAAACGGACATTACGGGAGATCCGACCGTCGGATTCTCCTAAAACCGGAACCGTTGGGTTCGTATCGAAAAGAGCTTTCTAGCGAATGTTAGAAATTTGAAATCTAACGGTTGGATTTGGAATTATGTCCAAATCAAATTGGAAAAAGGTCGCTATACGTGCAGTTCGATGGCCATTGGTGGAAATCGACTGTATGGGCCTTGATAAAATTATTAAAAATAGTAATAATTTGTGTAAAATCATAAGAAATGATTTGTGAAGATTTGGGATGAAAAACTCCATATTTGAAAAGATAAAAATAGATTTTTATCGAAATGAACTAGTTTGAACTAGAATTATAATTCTATTTATTTTTAAATAAATAAATTGAATTTGAAATGGTTTTAAAAATAACCAAAATTTCCAATGATTGCATTGGAGTGGATTTGAATCGAAATTGTCTTCGGAATATTTCGATGTTCGAATTCGTGATATTACAGGTGTTGTTATGGAAATTTGAAAGATATATATTTGTATCGTTATTTCCAATACGACATTTGTTAGTCGTAGAATTCGATATTGAATATAAGCCGATATATTTTCTATTCAGAGCCTTGTATTGAATATCGAATGTGATTTGGGTTTGTCGTGAATGGTGTCTTCACTAACACTGTTCTTGAACCCAGTTGAGAAAAGATTAAATCTTTTTATTTAGATTTAATGAAGTGTACCAATTAAATGATATTTAATTGGAATTGAATTGATATTGATTTTTGGGTTTATCGTGAACAGTGTTTTAAATAACACTTGTTCTTTTACCCGATAATTAATGAATGTGATTTGGGTTTGTCGTGAATGGTGTCTTCACTAACACTGTTCTTGAACCCAGCTGAGAAAAGATTAAATCTTTTGATTTAGATTTAATGAAGTGTACCAATTAAATAATATTTAATTGGAATTGAATGGATATTGATTTTTGGGTTTATCGTGAACAGTGTTTTAAATAACACTTGTTCTTTAACCCGATAATTAATGGGATGTGACTTTGGGTTTATCGTGAACCGTGTTTTAAATGACACTGATTCCTTAACCCAGTCACAGATTAAAACTAAGTGGAGTTTTAATGAATCTTTAATTAGATTGAAAAGATCGAGAATGGAGTATCACCAGTTTTGCTCCAGGCGATAGTTAAATCTTTAATTAGATTTGAATGTGAAATTTAGAAACTAACTGGCGGTTAGCCAAGCAGAATGGTTTTCTGGATATTGATCTGATGTTGGTTTCGGCCTTCGGGGTTAATATTTGGGGAATTATTCTCTTGATTAATTTACGGTTAGTGACTAATGAATTGGAATGAGGCGTATGTTGTGTTTGTGTAACACTTATTTAAAATATACGCGAGTTATTCGGAAAGACCGGGTTTATCCCATTCTGAATAACTGATACGACGATAAGTCGAAGATGAAGACGATGGTCGAAGACCGGAGGTCTTCACGTCGTTTGGGTGATAACTGATGATCTTGATTGGGCTGTACACCCAAGAAGATGGAAACAGTTAGTGATCGTCCAGACGTACTTGGAGATCGATGGATATGCGGGGTACTAGGTGCCTCCGGTTTCGTTCAGACCCAGAACGGACTTGTAAATGGACTGTGTGTCTGACATCGGATTTCATTCTGTGTGACTGATATCGGTTGCATAGGATGGCTTGCCTGTGTGGCATGCTAAGATGCAAATGATCAAGGCTTCTGTTGAAAAGCAAAGTCTTGTGGTTGATGATCAAAGCACGGCCTTTGTGGCGTAGCTTTGTGTAACGTTTGATTCGCGAGTTTCACACCAGGTATGAATCAAAAACGGGAGACGGACCTCAGGGAGGGCATGCGTTTCTTTCTAGTTAGAAGTGGCGTCAGTGGTTTTACACGCCCTGACGAGTTTGACTTATGTGGTTGTTGCTGTTGCGAGGCGCCTCGGTTATATCGGTTTCGGCCGATGCATTCTGGTCGGCTGACGGACCAGACTTACACCCCATAGGGTGGGGAAACGTAGTGTTCAGGCATTTTAATCCACATCGGTGGACCGGCCCTGTCGCTCCAAGGTCACTCGAGCTCTGACCTGTGGCTCGGGCTAGAGAGTCACGAATAGGTTGAGGATCTTGCCCCTAGCCTCGGTTCATAGACGGAAATCCAATTTCCAAATACGTGACATTTGCGGTTTTATTTGTAAACCTATATATGGCGACATAGTGGCATGGGACGCTCATGCCGCCTATGATTGATACTTATGATTTGAAGTGTTTTATACACTATGCACTTATAATAGTATCAAATGATTTGTTTTAAACGTATCAAGCATTCTTTGGCTGTTATAAGGGAAAACCCTATCCTCGGCTGCGTTGCATTGTGTGATGGGACCTGGGTCTTATAACAGCTTCATTTTTCTTTATTTAGCATTGCGCTGTTTGTTTGATGCACTGGTATTCTTGGGAGGAAACCCGTTCCGTGTTATACGGCGTGGTCCCTTGATTTACCTAATGATTTAAAATAAAGATTAATAACTGTTTTAGTTCTCACACCAGTCACATGACTGACCTGGAGTTTATTGTTTTAACCTAAACTCTGGGTGCCCTTATTTTGACACGGGCAGCTAGTAGTTTTGGTTTTGCAGATTTATATTCACAGGATCCTGGTTTACAGCTGGAACGATATCCGGAAAGCTTTGTATCCGTATATCTCATTCTAGTTGTGTATTGTATTATTTTTCCGCTGCGATGTATTTAAATGTAATTTAAATCTCTGATAATTCTGTGTAATATTCTTTTATACTCTGTATATTCTTGTAATCTAATGCATTGTTGTAATATACAATGAAATGTTCTTCTGTATGCGTTCTGTTTTGTCCTGTTCTCAAACGATAGGGCGTTTCGAGCGGCCTGGATCGGTTTAGCGACTGATTCGGACCGAGCGAAATTCCTTGCCGTCACATATGCCTACACCCTAAACTTGCCAAATATTCAACGCAGTTATCATATGAAAGTAAAACTAGCTGCAAACCTATTTTTCCTTCACCTCCAAGTTTTAGAGCAGCTACTTCTTTATTCTCCTACGATTTCGAATCAATCATGCCTACGAGATTTGTATGTAACCATACCAACCCTAAAGCTTAATTGCCAAGGAGCCATCGTTATAGATACCAACACCATTTTATTTCTTCCTTCAGCAAGTTTGCCGCAAGCTCCATGGGAAAAAATATATACAGTTATATACTTAATAAAATAAAATAAAATAAAAATAAAAAAGGGATAAAAATGCGCATGGGAGAAACGCTGCAACTGCTATTGGAATGTTGTTTTTGCCAAAACGCCAAGTAGCAGGAGAAAAGCGAAGCCCGGGAATTCGGGAAGAAGTCGACAGATTTTAATGTGTAAACAAAGGGGTTGCGTTGGGAAGGATAGCTGGGGGGTTAAATTTGCTGAAGCTTGAAAAAGAAAAACAATGAACAATAGAAATAAGCGGGCATGTGTAACGACCCGTATTTTTTGTCAATTTATTTTAAATATTTAGTATGGTTTTAAATATTGAATCTATAATATAAATGGCATTTTATATTGGATTATCGATTAAAATAATCGAAATACAGTTTATTTTGATTTTATATAATATCGTAATACGAGAATCTAAAATAATTCAATTCGATGTTAGAATTAAGTCAAAACAATTCAGATGATCAGTATTAATTGTATTTGAATATAGATGATAATAAAAATATTTTATTATCAGAGAATTTATTTGTTTTTGAATTTAAAGTATATTATATCGATTTAATATGGTTATTTTATATACACACATTCGAAATAAATTTCAGAAAATATTCTGTTGAGTTCAGTATAACGCTATAACATTGGAACGACGGTCGGTACGCTAAAATAGCGGTTCACGATTTTTAGTTGTGAACCCCGAGATATTTATAGTGGATAGGATCGATATCAAATCGATATCTATTTAAAAAGAATAAAAATCTCTATATGTCAAATCGAATTAAATATAAATCAAATCATAATTAATTTTATGTACCCTACCTATAACACCTATTCCTTAATACTGAAGTCTTCATCTTTATATATATAAACGCGCAACCCCTCTTTCATTTCTGTTTCCATTTTTCCATTTCCTCAGATAAGAAAATCGGTGCTGAGTTCCATTTAATCCTTCGAGAAAATATATATTGAATCCTTCCAGAAATCCTTTTACGAACAAATCGAAATAAAAAGGGGGATCGACATTTGCTACCGAGACTACGGTGGAGCATCGCAAGTCAAATTGGAGAATCGCGAGTCCCAGAACTGACGTCGAGACTTCAGAGAGAGGGTCGCCGTGTCAGGAAAAGGGGTGCGCAATTAGTTCGAAGGGGATGCTGTGTAAGGGTGCGATTGGAGGTAAGGAAGACAGCGCGATGCTCTCTAGTATGTTAGGGTTCAGAGGAGTATCGATGTGGGAAAAGCAGTGCGAAGGGAACTAGGCGATTACATTGATTTTTGGGGGAAGTTGGCATCGTTATGGTAGTTGGGTGGACTCGACGGCCTGAAATGGACGGAGGCCAGTATGGGTGTCACGACAGTTTCAGTTAATTTTTGGTGAAATCGAAGAGGGCTCAGGGATGTACTTCGGTCCTGAGTGGTGTAGTGCGAAGTTCTGATGATGATGATAGTGGAGAAGTCACTGTGGACTTGTTTAGTTCAGTTTCTAAAGTTAGGGGTATTTGCAGTTTCAAGTACAAGGAAAATATAGAGCATAAGGTAATTTAAATTCAGTTACTTAAGTTGTTAATTTTATAATTTGTTTCTAGATAAATAAAAATGGGTATAAGGTTATCAAAAGTTATAATCTAAATTTGATTGTTAAGGTATGAATTAGTTTATATAATTGGAAATTTAATTTATTTAAAAGAAAATGGAAAAGGTAATTAAAGTTGTTGTTCATTTATTTAAGTAAGCATTGAAAATGTATATGGTTAAGTGTTTGAAAATACATAGAATAAATTAATTTATAGGATAAGTTAGTTTAAATTAAAAATCATTTAACCATTGAATTAAATTAATGGTAGGTACAAAATTAACTTATTCAAGACAATGCATAGCCGAGATGATTTGGAAATTACATAGGATATGTCGGCAAAAATCAGGTGAGTAAATCTCACTCACCTTTTATTTAAAATTATTTTTATCAGTTAAAAATAATTGTGTTGTTGCTTGTTTGGTTGCATTCAATATTTTTGTGCATCTTAAATATATTAGTTATTTAGGCTTGGTGGTTGCTATTATATATATATATATATATATATATATATTGGTGGTTGGATTTCCCGCAGTATTATTAGCAGATGCCCGCGGTACCATTAGCGGATGATTACCCTATACGCCCCATGCTATGATAGTGGATGACCTTCTATACCGCGATATCCTGCCTTGAAGCAGGATGGGTATTATTTTTGTTGACTAACGTCTGTGGATGCAGGAAAAACAGGTTGGAGGGATCCAATTGGATTCCTCAAAAATATATTATCTGTTTGTTTGTTTGTTTGAACCTATACTGTCATATATGATGTGTTAGAAAAATAAATGATTGGTTGTTGGTGTTTAAATATCACTGGGCTTAAATGTTGATATTTTAAAAATATCGAAAAAGGAAATTTCCAGAGTTAAAAGGGGAAATTCTATTTTTCAAAAATAGAATTTGAAATTTGAATTGAATCAAAATATTAACTTGTTTTAAAAGAATAAAAACAAGTAGTTCTTTTATAAACGAAGTTTATAAACGAAGTGAAAAGCGTTATCATTGGATAATTCAGAAATAAAATATACAAGTGTAAAATTGAAAAGGGAAATCTATTTTCCAATAGTAGAAATATCGATTTCAAAAGAAATTGAAATCAAGACTTGTTATAGAATTTGAATATAGAAATTCAAATGGAAATTTAATATAGAAAATTTAAATAGAATTTCAAAATAGAAAATTTAAATAGAATTTCAAAATAAAATTTCAAAATATAATTTGAATATAGAATTCAAATAGAGTTAAAATGGAATTTGAATATAAAATTCAAATAGAATTGAAAATAGATTTGAATATAGAAATCTAAATGAAGTTTGAAAATAAATTGAAATTCAAATGGAGATTGAAAATGGAATTTAAATATAGGAAATTCAATTTGAAATAGAATTTGAATATAGAAGATCGAAGTATAAATAAATTTATTTCTGAGCTAGGGAAAATCGACAATTTTAGAAGATCGAAAATATTATGTTGAATTATATCAAAATGGAGTTGACCTTATTATAAACGAAGTTAAAACGTTTATATTTATAAATATAATTAAAACGAACTCGCCGCAGCGCTGCAGTTCGTAAATTGGCGTTTTGAACTTCAATTGAGTATACAGAACTCAATTGAAGTTGGAATTCTTTGAAACAAGAAATGTCAGGACCGATTTGATAATAGTTTTCTAATGGAGTAGAAAAATCTGGATTTCGTCGAATAGATTTTGAGTTATAGCAAAATCAAATTTTCAGAAAAACAGCGCCATAACCATTTAAAAACCATAATGGTTTATTTAATTTTATAAAAGGATTTTAAGCGAATAAAATCCGAATTTCTATTTAGAAAATTTCAGATTTGAGTTGTAAATTATATGTGAACTCAAGTGGAGTAATGAATTGATTTTTGAAACAGAAATCAAATTTTTGATTATTGAATAGAATTAACTAATTCGAATAGTAATTAGTTTCTGAGATTTTGAATTGATATTGGGCTTTGAATAAGTGAATTCGATTTGGAAATTTATATTCGAAATCGAAAAGAAAACTAGAATTGAAATTGAAAATTCAATTTGGTTATGAGCAAGTTAAATATTTTATTTGAACATGTTATGTTCAAACAAAGAAGTGAAATGGGCAAAATAACTAATTAAAGAATAAATAAGCGAAACTGAATTCAAACGATTGGATAGTGTTGAATTGAATTGAAAACAGGTGAGCATGTGTTAGACAGGTATGGGATGAAGTATATGAATATTTTAATTTATGTGCCCGACAAAAAGGTACCTGTTTAAATTCATATATGAGATTTTATGCGCCGTATCGGCAAGCTGCTTGGCCTTTTCTTTTTGTTTTGGATTGGTGAGGACCATGGGAGGCTATTTGAAATATCCCGATGCTCCCGATACAAGGAAGGTTATGGCTAAATTTTCCGGGAATTTAAGGAGTTAGAATATTTTTAAGATAATTTGATAGTTAGAAATCAATGTATCGATATATATAGAATTCGATAAGTAAATGAATTTAAAAATAGAATATTGTAAACAAAAAGGAAATCTATAAATTAGAAATAGAAAGCGAACCATATACATGTTTTAAAAATGAATAATTGGTTTTTATGGTGTGTTTATTCGAGGTAAATGGTTTTGCCCGTTTTGAAGTTGAGGATGTTTTCAGTCAAGGTCTGAGAGGTAATTTTACCCCAACTTGATTGATTTCATTTTTAATTGATAAATAGCAAGATCCAGTCTCGAAGAAAAGTGTTTGCATAAGAGTTAGTGAATAAAATATTTTGGGTTGTTGTAACGATGTTTTACACAACATTCGTTTTAACCCAAGTGGTGGAATTTTGGAAATATAAAAGTAAATATTTCCTGAGTATAATTAAAGTAGTCGAGAAAGAGATAAATGATTGAAATTGTTTCAATTTCAAATAGAATATATTTTCTAAGTGTAGGAAATAAAAGTAGGCGAGATATAGAAATGTTTTCCAAAGAATGTAAGAGACCGAGATGATAATTGAAAATATTTGTTTAACAAATATTGATAAGGAAATGGAAAGGGTGATTTAATTAATGAATAGTAATCAAGGGGCCCAGTAATTATTTGATTGTTTTGAATGGATGTTTGTTTTTCTTCGATAGTTAAATAACCAACTATCAAAGTATTTGCCAATATTGTTGTCAATATGGAGAGACCGGTTGGATTATTATCCGAGAACCACTCTGTATTGGCAGTAGCATTGCGAGTCAGATTATATGAAGATAATCGAAGACGGAGTAAAGTGCAAGGGCTTTTTCTATTAATAGAAATTGTGCCTTCGGTTTCGTTTAGTCCCAGAACGAATGTATATGGACAAATGTCTGACAAAGTACTTCCAATGATCGAATATGTTAATCTGTACAAATATATATGGTGGGAACGGATTTATTCCCTTAGAATAATATCCAGAATATTTGTGCAAATCAATTAGTGATTAACGGATCTGACAATGTGGCATTCAAAGTGATTGTGCTATCTATGAATGATAAGAAATCGTAGCCTCAGGCCTCAACAACCGGGAAATGACAAAAATCCGGCAAGCAGCATGGCTATGTGGGTCGCTCCCATTAGGGTGTATAATCACCTATCTAGAGATTCATTTAATTCCTTATTCTATTCGATGCTGTCCCATTCGGAAAGTGGTTGCTGATCCCAACTGTTGGTGATATACATTCGAAACACTCAAGCGAAATGGGTGGTCGGTCATGTGTGGGCCGGGTTGCAAGACATTCTTGTTGAACCCAGTGTATTTCTCTCTAGAGATACACTATTGGAAGGTGGTTCCATACCTTGTCATAGTCAGAATCCAAATCTCCAATAAGCGCCCGCGGTTTTTGATTTTATATTATATATGGAGCGTGAGATGCAAGCGTTCCACTAGATTCTATTTATTTGATGTAGACATTATTATAATATCACTGGATTTCGTATCAAAGTGTTTTGGATTATAGTAGGGTAAAAACCGTCCATGTTTATGTGTGGGCTGGTCTTACTAATATCTTTCCTTTCGAAAGAATTTTGAAAGTTAAACAAATGATTGGAGTCTACTCACACCAGTCCCGTGACTGACCCAGAGTTTACTTTGTTTTGTTTTCCCTAAACTCTTGGGTGCCCAAATTTGTATGGGCAGTCAAGTAGTCGGGATTTTACAGATTCACTTGGAGGAGCTTAAAGCAGGAGGCTTCACCAGTTAGTTACAGACTATTATATTTCCGCTGTGTATTGTGTTGTATCTGGAAACAGGTGTGTATAACTGTTCCAGGAATAACTGTTGTGCTCTGATGATGGTATGTATATAAAGTTACTGATTTGTATTTCAAAAGTTATGTTATATAATATATTTTATTCGTTCCGTTATGAGATTTGTCTTCTTTGTTTTCTTCTATTCTAACATTTCTTTCTTTCTATTTCTCATCCTGTAACTTCTTTCTAATAATGATTCGTATTTCTGTGCAATTTGGGTTGGACGTGTGGTGTTATTAGTCAACTCAGATAGTACGGATTTGCGGGTCATTACAGCATGTTTTGTGTACCGCAAGTATTATGTTAAAAAATGGAAAGCAGGAGTGGTGTTCGGCAAGGCGTTGAGGGAAGTGGTGATCATGTGGGGGTTGGCGTGAGGGGATTCAATTGGAAGAGGCCACAGTGGCGAGGAGTTGTCAAGGAATTGTGTGTGGAGCTTACACGATGGGTATGTCAAACGAAGTGGGGAAGGTTTATTCGAGCGTGTTCTCTTTTGCAAGTTGGGGAAGAAGAAACCCATTGTAGAAGCAGTATTCATGGATGGATACAAGGTAGCGTATAATAAAGGTTGGGAATTCTTGTCACGTGAATAGGAAATGGAAGGAAGGTACATATGAGCAGGAGGAAAATATATGTATACAAAGCAAAAAGAAAGTAGCCACATGTCTCGGGGACAATGAAAAAAGAGAGAAGAGAACAGGAGAGGGAGGAGCAGTGGGAACCGGGAAAAGGGGGAGGTCAGGCCGCGTCCAATTAGTGCCCAGATGATCGGAACCATGAACGGTGGTGAGAAGACGACGGTGGCGCAAGCAAGAACGTGCTGTAATTGGATTGATGTAAAAGTGATGGTGCGTACCAGGGAAAGGAGAGGGAAGGGACCGTGTATATTCTTCCAGTAAAGTCAGTGCATGTGTTCTTAGGAGAGGAAGACCAACAGTGAAATAAGGAGATGGTAGTGTTTGCACGACGCAGAAAAGAAATCAACATTGTTTTTTTTCAAATTGAAGAAGTTTAGTTGTCCTCATTTTAGCGGAAAGAAATGGATTGGGCAGACTGATGCGTAGAGGATAGTTGATGTGCCTATATTCGGAAGTCAACTTTTACGATGGTAAGTCGGCCCTGGAGACAGGTTCTTACCCAAAATATTTGGTAAATAATAAGGTAATTAAATAAGGATCAAAATAGCTTAAATTAAGTCATATAATTAATAATTGTACGTTAATAAGATAATTGAATGAGGATCAAAATTGTTTAAATTAAGTCATATAATTAATAATCGTATATTAAAACGCATATATATCCTTTTCTTATGACAACAGAATGGAATGAAACTAGCGATGTTGGATTCATATTTTTGAATGCTGCATTCTGGAAACAGTTTGGGCGGATTTGAAAGCAGCAGGAGTTTTTCGGTTAAATTAAACAATCGTTTAATTTAACTGGAATTAGACCATTTCAACGAATCAAACGAAGGTGGGTTCAAATCACTCAATTTTTTTTCATTTATATTTTATATAAGTCGGGTTTAATATTTGTGCGCTTTGCTTGTTAATATTGGTTATATACTAAATATATTATTTTATACTGACTGAACTGATTTAATTAAATGGTCGTTTAATTTAATTTAAACCAATCGTTATTTTTAACGATTATTCCAAAGGAGGTAACTTACCTCATTGGTTACATTTATAATAATATAAACGTATTAAATTTAATATGATTGTTTGGAATGCTGATATCTTGATTTTTGAATCATATATCCGTTTATTGAAATATATGATATTATTTCAGTTAACATTTCTGGATGCAGGGGAAACAGGTTGGATGGATCCAACTGGATTCCACAAATATATTAATGTTGTTTATTTTCATATTATCATTATATGAACTGTTCTAATTTAACGATTGATTTGGTTGTTATGCATTGACTTGACACGCAACGTTTATTTTGTTTTATCCAGTGTGCAGTATTGGTTGAGTAATCGGCAGTAGTTGGCCTAAAAGCAAATCGTTTTATAAATATTGATTTACCATAAAGTGGATCGAAAGTAATGAAGTTATAAAATTTATTCATAACTTAAGGTAGATTTTTAAATCCATTTATTATAATAAAAGTTTATTAAAAAGGAAATCTATATTTATATTGTTATTCAAGTTTATAACAATTATTAAATGGTTTTATGAATCAAATTCTTATGTTAATAAGATTTATAAGCAGATGAGCAGAGATTAACATAACTGTTAAGAGTTGAATTAATTGTTTCTCAAAGACAATTAAGTGGATTATTTAAATTAATTATATTATTAATTAACTAAAAGGAAAGACTATTTTGATTAATGAAAGAGATAACTGTGCTTTAAGATTTTAATTGAACTTAATTAGTTGGTTAATTTATTTGAATTAATCTAATGAAATAGATTAATGAATATTTGTTTAATTTTTAAAAAGAAGTTAATATTTAAAAAGAACTTTACTATTTCTATAATAGTTAACGATGAGGCAAATTATTATTATTTTAATAATTTGGGAAGTTACTATTTAAATGATGAAATTCATTATATAAGTAATCAAGTTTGGAATAGAGTTTAGTTGGATTTAATTGAAAGGAGTGTGAACGAGTTTTAACCAAGATTTTAAATGAAGTTTTAAAAGATATTTTTAAGCTAGCGTAATAGCTTAAAATAATTTTTTTACTTAATGTTGAATTAAGAAATGGAAAGCAAAATAAAAGGTTTATATTACACCAAAATATGTAAATAAGGTTTAGAAAAGGGATGTAAAGTCAAAACGTTAAGTTTAAATTAACATTATCAAAAAATGAGATGGAAACGAGAATTCCAAAGTATAAAATGGTTAAATAGTTTTAAAGTGAAATGATATGGGTTGATAAAGAGTTAAGATAAGAATTAGAACCTAATTGAAGATTGGTTAAGTTGAGTGATTTTCTGAGTGTTAATCTGATGTTGATTTCGGTCTTTGGTGTTGATACTTAGGAGATATTCTCTTGCCAGTTTACGGTAAGGGACTAATGAATGCAGAATTATAGAAATGCATGGATAATTTTTTAACTAATGTTTTGGAAAAATAGTGGACTGGAAAATTTGATATATGTATGTGATATTTTTTCTAAGTATTTAAAACAAAATAGGTTAAGAAGATTCTTATTATAAAATAATAAGTAAATTCCGTTTTTTTACATTGAAGGATTTAGAAGTCTAATTAACTATTCATTAATTATTTTAAATTAAATAGGCCAAGTGAATACTGAACCAGTGAATGCATTTTTATTTTTATGGTTGAATGGTTGTTTATTTGATAGTTAAATAACCAACTATCAAATCTGGCCTATACGATTGTTGGTGTGGAAAGACCGAGATTGAATTAATATTCAGAAACCATTCCAACTAGCAAATACAAAGTTTAGAAGATATCTAATGCTGATCAAGACGGAGCAACTGAAGACCGTGGATTTTCATAAAATGGACGAATTACTTAAAATCTCTAGATTCGCGCTTGAAGATATACTGTGATTCTGTCGTGGTTAGAATCCACGCATTGCAAGGACTGCTCGCTATCAATCCATAGGGTGATTCCTAGGATGTGATAGGATGGTGCTTTCGGTTCATCCTGTTCCAGGATGAGTTGTATGGATGAACGTCTAACAGAGTATTTATTAAGGATCACGTACGTTGATTTTTACAAATGTATTTATGTGCGTAGCGGAGAAGGGCACTTCTCTTAGCTTAACGACCAGTGTATTTTTGTCGACGTCAATTAGTGATTTGGCGGATCTGATGATGTGGCATTCAAAGTACATGACGACTAGATGTTCTAAAGGTGAATTCAAACCTCATGCCTCACAACCGGGAAATGAAAAAAATCGGGCAGGCATCATGGTTATGTGGGTCGCTCCCAATATAGTGTGTAATCACCTATCTTGAGAAATTCCATTTCATTCTTTAATCTATTTCGATGTTGTCCCTTTTTGGGGAAACGGTTGCTGATTCCAGCCGTTGGTGATATACATTCGATACACTCAAGCGAAATGAGTGGTCGGTAATGTGTGGACTGGGTTGCAATACGTTCTTGTTGAACCCAGTATATTCCCCTCTAGAGGTACACTATCGGCAGGTGGTTCTATACCTCGTCATAGTCGGAATACAATCTCCAATAAGTGCCTGTGGTTTTGATTGTATACTATATATGTGGAGCGTGAGATGCAAGCATTCCATTAGATTGTTATTTATTTGTATTTAGACACTATTATAATATCAGAATATATATATGATTTCAAAATGTTTTGGGCTATCGTAAGGTAAAAACCATCCGTATTTCTGTGTGGATTTGGTCTTACGATTGTCTTTTCTTTCGAAAAGGAATTTTAACTTTAAAATAAAAATGGATGACATTGATATACTTAGTGGGTTTCTCACTCTGGTTCACCAGACTAAACCGGTGTTTTGTAAATGCTCGAGTTAACCCGAGGTTTTCAGGTTTAGGTTTGGACACTATGAAGTTTAGAAGCCAAGCTGAAGGAGTTTAGACGTACTAATATTTATTCCACTTTTTGTTGTATATAATGACAGATTATTATAATTGTCTAGATATATTGATGTACTCTGATGATTGTAAGTTATTTCAAGTTCTCACTAAAGTTATTTCTATTTTATATTTTGTTTCGTTGCGATGTGAGACACTGATTCTATTGTGTTTTCTTCTTCTTATTTCTTCTATTCTAATATTTCTTTCTTTCTTATCTCATCCTCTAAATTCTTTCCATTGACATCTAGGTTTCCGGTACATTTGGGTTGGACTGGTGTTGTTTGGTCAGCTTAAAAGGTACCGGAAATTTGGGTCGTCACAATGTAAAACCAAGCAATCGAAGAAACAATGCACAATGCACAGAAATGATAATAATAGAAGAAGGATTTTATTTTTTATTTTTTCCCTTTAAAATACAAAGCAGAAAGACAACAAGCAGAAAATAGTTGGAATCAATTAAATAATGATAAACAGAAAACAAAAGTATTGATAGTTTGTTTATTTTATCTTTTCTTTTTTTTCTTTTAAAAAAAAGATAATGAAAGAAGAAGATAAAAACTAGATGAAAACAAAGACAAACACACACAAACAACACTAAATTCAGGTGAACAAAAACAAAATGCACACAAACCCTTTTCTTAATGACGCTAAACAAAATGAAAACAAAGAAACAAAAACACACATACAACCAAAAGGTAACACAATTAAACAAAAAACATACAACTTTTTTAAAAAAAAGAACTACAAATAAGAAAAATTAATTTGAAGAATAAAACCAAAATCAAAATTATTTGCTTGACAACGGCGCTAAAAACTTGTTCGCAAACGAAAATTCTATCAATTAGAAAATCATCGTGAAGTGTATATAACCGCAAGCGCACGGTGTACATTTATAGTACGTGGCGAATACGGGTCGATCTACTAAGAAAGAAATAATCCTAATTTTATTCAATCAAATTAAAATAAAGTTAAGTGTAATTTTAACTACAACTAAACTAACAAACTTAGATAGATAAAAACTATGAGATTAAATGACAACTTTGGAATAATCCACTCTCTAGATCACATGAATCAACATAAAATGAAACCATGATCTCTCATTTTTTGGTCATTTTTGAATTTAGTTGATAAGATTATTATAAGTATAGCTTATTCATGTTATTATTTAGCACAACATAAACTATCAAACTATAACATACCCACTAATTCACCTTACTTGTTCAAATGAAAAATGAACAAGTTGAAATAGAAATATACTTTAAGCATAGCCTATGAACTATTAATTAGAACTGTAGACCATCAAATTTTTATTTCAATCTCCACTTAATCACCATCATCATATGTAGATGAAGAGGTAATTACTGAATATATTACTAAGCATAGCCTATTTGGTGTCAACAATATAGGCTATCAAATTCAATAATGAACACAAAATCAATAACATCAACATGACATGAAGTACGAAAAGAGAGCATGAATAAAAAAATTATGTTCCTTCTACATAATGAAAAGAGCTTCATTACCCCTAAATTAAAACGGATTAGCCTCTAATGTATGTAATCGTAACAACAAAGATAGATCGCAGCATTAAAAATAAAGGAAAAGAGAGAGAACTAATTAACAAAAATAAATTAAACTACTTGCATAAAAAACTACACTAATTCATAAAGTAAATAACAAGAATTAAATGAACAAGAAATTAAATTGCATTAACATGAAAATTACATAAGAGGGAAATGGATAAGAAGCCATGAAAGAAAGAAAGAGAGATTTCATTTTGATCCTACCAACTAACTACATAATGGATGAATTTATGCATGCACTAAACCCTAAAACCCTAATCACTTTTGTTGGAGACTACCAAAAATACCCATTCACGAAGCTTCCAATTGTCTTTAGCTACTAATGGTTAATTAAAATTGTATGAAGCCTTTACGTCTACACTTGCTAATATATTAGCCTCTAATTGTACCATTAAGGAAGGAGAGATATTGGGTAGGTGGGGTCCTCCATTAAGTAGTGAGCGAATTAATTCCATCTCCAATTCTTTGTATCCAATTTGCGCACGTATATCTCCATGTAAACTTGATATGCATACTTCATTTTTGCTCCTAAATTCCTATAAGACACATGAAAAATAAGAAGTAAATTTTATCAAAAATAAATACATGCACAAATGATCGTTTTACCCTAATATGAAGATGAATGCATGATAATTTGAGAATTTTGGGTTTTGGTTAAAACACGTAAAAATAGCATAACATGTTATTTATTTAATCAAAACAAGAAATTTGTGAATATAAATGTGCATTTTTACATGCAGTCCAGTTCCCATCCCGTCTCTTCGAACTAACCCGACAATAGTCCAAAAGAGAACAATCGATAGTCAGTTTTCTAGATATCAACTAAAATAGTACAGATCAGTAAATTGGCAAGTCAAACCCCTTTTTATTCAAAATCATTCGTTAAAAATCCTTCATCGACTAAAATCGATTCAATATATTTACGTGACGACCCGAATTTCGGTACCCTTTAAGTCGATCAAATACAACACAAGTCCAACCCAAAGAACAATAAAACCCAGATGTCAAAGAAAGAAAGTAGAGGACGAGAATAGATAAGATAGAAAATTCAGAATAGAAGAAAAGAAGAACATGCAACAGAATCAGAGGAAACACGAATCTCACGGTGGAATAGATAAAATATAATAGATATATAATCACTTTTGAAATACAACAGTACTTGGACTTACATACATCGTCAGAGTACAATACATATACATCACAGTGCATATAAACTCTATATATCTAGAGTTGAAGCCTCCCGCTCCAAGCTTCTCCAGAAAATCTGTAAAATCATGAACTACTATATTGCCCTTACAAATTTGGGCACCCAAGAATTTATGAAAACATAGAAAAATAAACTCTAGGTCAGTCATAGGACTGGTGTGAGTAAATGATTTTAAAACAGATTGATTTTTAACTTTCAAAAATCTTTTGAAAGAAATGATAATCGTAAGACTGATCCACACATAAATAGGGATGGTTTTTATCTTACAATAACCTAAAACATTCTTTGAAAACAATATTATTCTGATATTATAATAATGTCAAAATACAAATAAATAGCAATCTAGCGGGCTTGCATCTCATGCTCCACGTACGTAGTATACAATCAAAACCGCGAACGGTTATTGGAGATTGAATTCCAACAATGACAAGGTATGGAACCACTTGCCGATAGTGTATCTCTAGAGGGGAATACACTGGGTTCAACAAGAACGTCTTGCAACCTGGCCCACACATGACCGACTGCTCATTTCTATTGAGTGTATTAAATATATTGCCACCAACGATTGGGCCCACATAACCATTATCCAAAGATACAAAAGCGAAAGAAGAAACAAATATGAATATTCTCTAGATAGGTGACAATACACCCTAATGGGGCCGACCCACATAGCCATGATGCCTGCCCGATTTTTGTCATTTTCCGGCTGTGAGGCTTGAGGTCAGAACTTACCGTTTGTAACAACACATCTTTATTTACTTTGAATGCCACATCGTCACACCCATCAAATCACCTTAAAACCACGGGTAAAAAGCTAAGAAAAACGAATTCCTCTGCCACCAAACATAATTTTGAAGGGATCAACTTAAGCGATTCTGTTAGGTATACTCTGTCAAACATTAGACCATACAAGTTGTCCTGGGACTGGACAAACCGAAGGCACTATTCTATAAACAGAACAACCCTTGCATAAACTCCATCTTTAATTATCTTCAAAAATCTCTGACTTGAAATGTATAAATCGAATCAAAGTGGGATTAAATTCTGGACGCTTCGAAACGACCACGTAAAAGGTCAAGATTTGATAATCGGTATTTAACCATCAAATATAAAATAAAATGTATAGATTTATTTCCATTGGATCTGCTAAGCCTCGTTTTAAATAATATTTAATTATTTAAATCCAAATATTAACTTGATTATATATTTGTTTGAAAACATAAATATAACTTAACTTAGAAAATCTCTTGTTATCAATCTTATGTGATAATTTCGCTCTTGAATGTCAGTTTCATAGCTAAAGACGATATTCGATTCTAACACTCATTTTGGATTCAACTAATATAATCTATAAGATAATAGTGAAATCGTTCAAGTTAGGATATTTTAATTACCTCTCAGACCTTGAGTCGAAATCATTCTTATCATCCAGAGTCATAGAAGTTCGATACCCAAAATATTCGATAAAACTATAAATTGGTAAATTTGTTTGATTTTCAAACCATTTCAAAACAACGTTGTTGTTTGAGAACATTCATCAAGTTAACTTGAATATAAAACTAAGGAATTTAATCAAATAAATCGATTTAATTCCCTTTCCTTAAATAATTTAATTATCCTTAAAATTTACTTAATTATGGGATTAACTAAGTTAAAATATCATCTTAAATAATTTATCAAATTTCTCTTCTCAACGCAGTTGTACAACTATCTTATCAAAGTCTATTAATCAAAAATATTAAATGACTTTTAAATAAAAGCTTTCTACTTTTTAGCAATTGCTTGATAAAAACTATTCTAGAAACAAATTAATTCAATAACCAATTTCTATTTAAAACAGTAGATTTACATCAACCTAAAACCAATCTGATTAGTTGATCACAATAAATCTTCCTTTTTAAATTAATTAATAATATAATTAATTTATAATAAACATCTTTAATTGTTTCATAAAACAATTATTCAAATCATTAACAACTTGAGTTAATTTTTGATTTACTTTACAAAAATTATAACTTACACTACAAGAAAAGGGGTTATCTACAATTGCAAATCACAGTGTTTTCTTCTCCATGTTGTAAAAATCAAACATTAGTATGTTGTTTTTAGGTTAAGCCGCTAAGATAAATTAAAGTGGGAATTATTTTTCACTTCCCTTCACTCCTACTAAATTCGGCCGCGTATCGGAAAAAAGTCCCCAAAATTTTAAAATCTCAAATACAAATTTTCCATCGCAATTTCATCGTCCGCCTGGTCTTCGTCTCTTTTTTGAATCTCCGTTCAATTCGCACTATTGCTCTGGTCTCTCGGTTGCCATAACGGAAGCCAATCGGTTCCAGTGGAGGAATTTACATTCCAGTGGAGGTCGCACCTATAGATTCCGTTTAGGTTTCTTCGTCCTCAAGTTAACGTAAGTCTCTCCTTGATTATTTTATCTTTTTCATTGATTAGCCAATCTTTAGTTAACATAAGCTAGTTTTAGCAGCTATTTGATTTGCTTAAAATGTATGTTTGGGTAGGTGTTGTTTTGTGAATTTATTGAAAATGAGTTGTTTTGTTAAGGTCATCCACACTCGATTCATTCCAGTATGCACGATCATGTGCCCAAAATAAAGTATAATACATGTACAACATTATGCTAATAAAAAGAAAAGAACTTGCTTGGTTGCTAAGTGACCAAAACTATTCAATGTCCATGTTTGCACGCACCGCCTATATGAATCATGTTTTTTTTGTGCAGCTTTATGTCCCTATTTATATAACAATATAAACTTAGTCGCCATTTAATTTAAACTAATAATGCATATGTATTAAATATCCCAAATGGCAAATTCATGGTATAAAAGGAAAAACTCTTCATTTCATGGTTTAACCCTTAAGTACAAAAGGTTAGAACCTTGTTAATGTATCATTCCTTTCCTATGAAGTAGTTCATATTTTGCTTAGTTATTTTACGTTTAACTTAAGTGGTATCTATTTCAAATTTACATAAGTTTTAAAACCATTATAATAATACAAACAAAATAAGAAAACATTTCTTGCTTGTTCTACATTAGTTAAAATATTTTACAACTTAAATATATTATTTTCAAAAATTTCATCATATTTATTATTCAAATTTTATTTAATATAAATTAACCACTAAAGTTAAACAAAATAAATTGTGTTACAAACTCTGACAAAAACCGCGACATTACAATCTACCCTCCTTAAAAGAATTTCGTTCCCGAAATTAAAGAGTAATGAGGAGATTTCCCTCATATTCAAACTCGTAGACTTATAACAAACACCTACATGAGTTATTCCCTGTCAATCAAACAAATAAGTTATCCAAAGAACACATGTTACTTTCCAAAACATTCACAACAAGCAAAACACACAATACAATTACATTTATCAGTTCCTGACTGTAAATTAGTAAGAAAATAATCCTCTAAGTATCAACCCCGAAGACCGAAATCAACATCAGATCAATACTCAGAAAATCATTTAACTTAACCAATCTCCAGTTAGGTTCCAATTTCTTAATAGTTAAAATTTCAAATTCCATAATCCAAACTTCTGATTTTTATTTCAAACCAGGTTGACATCACATATCTTGATTCCATATTAAATTCAAAACCTTTAAATTTTTCCAAAACCTTTTGTTTTATTCAACCAATCCCAGTTTGTCTTATTTGTATATTATATTATTATACAAATTTAATTGGGTTCAATATACCTTTCAATTCTTAAATCCTTTTTGATTAAAATAACAACAATAAACACATCTATATATAATAATTTCAGAAAATTATCCTTTAATAGAAAAATATAATTTTGGAAAAAATTACTTCATTTACCCAACATTTAAAAAAATATTGTTTCGATTCACTCTATTGAAGAGTTTAGAAACTCCTATCGGTATAGCTGTTCCTTTCCGTATCGACCATAATTCATAAACCACTTGACAAACCAATCAACCAATATAAAACAATTTTTATATCAATTAATAAATATGCGCTCATATATATATATATATATATATATATATATATATATACTCATACTCAATCTATGGTACTTCTAACACCATCTTTATTAAGTCACGCTACAGAGCCAAGGTTACCACTCAACCTTCAGCATTGATACCAAGTGTGAAGACCCGAATTTGGTACCCTTTGAGTCGACCAAATACAATACAAGTCGACCCAAAGAACACTAAAACCCAGATGACGAAGAAAGAAAGTAAAGGATGAGAATAGATAAGATAGAAAATTCCGAATGGAAGAAAAGAAGAACATACAACAGAATCAGAGTAAACATGAATCTCACAGTGAAATGGATAAAATATAATAAATATATAATCACTTTTAAAATACAATGGTACTTAGACGTACATACATCATCAGAGTGCAATACATATACATCATAGTGGAAATAAACTCTATACATCTAACGTTAAAGCCTCCTGCTCCAAGCTCCTCTAGAAAACCTATAAAATAATGAACTACTTGACTGCTCATACAAATTTTGGTACTCAAGAGTTTAGGAAAACATAGAAAAATAAACTCTGGGTCAGTCATGGGACTTGTATGAGTAAAGATTTTAAAACATATTGATTTTAACTTTTAAAAATCCTTCGAAAGAAAAGATAATCGTAAGACCGATCCACACATAAATACAGATGGGTTTTACCTTACGATAACCTAAAAAATTCTTTGAAAACAGTATTATTCTGATATTATAATAGTGTCTAAATACAAATAAATAGCAATCTAGCGGAACGCTTGCATCTCATGCTCCACATACATAGTATACAATTAAAACCGCGAGCGCTTATTGGAGATCGAATTCCGACTATGACAAGGTATGGAACCACCTTCCGATAGTGTGTCTCTAGAGGGGAATATACTGGGTTCAACAAGAACGTCTTACAACCCGGCCCACACATGACCGACCACTCATTTCTCTTAAGTGCGTAGAATATATTGTCACGAACGGTTAGGCTCGCATAACCGTTATCCGAAGATATAGAAGCAAAAGGAGAAACAAATATGAATATTCTCTAGATAGATGACAATACACCCTAATGGTAGCGACCCACATAGTCATGCTGCTTGCCCGATTTTTGTCATTTTCCTATTGTGAGGCTTGAGGTCAGAACTTACTGTTTGTAACAGCACATCTTTATTTACTTTGAATGCCACATCGTCTAACCCGTCAAATCACCACAAAACAACGAGTAAAAAGCTAAGAGAAATGAATTCCTCCGCCACCAAACATAGTTTTGAAGAGATTAACTTACACGATCTGTTAGGTGTACTCTGTCAGACATCCGTCAATAAAAGTTGTTCTGGGACTGGACAAACCGAAGGCACTATTCTGTAAACTAAACAGCCCTTGCATAAACTCTTTCTTTAATGGTCTTCAAAAATCTTTGATTTGAAACGTATAAATCGAATCAATGTGGAATTAAATTCTGTACTTTCCGAAACGACCACGTAAAAGGTCAAGATTTGATAATCAGTGGTATAACTATCAAATATAAAATAAAATGTATAGATTTATTTTCATTGGATCTACTAAGCCTTGTTTTAAGTAATCTTTAATTATTTAAATCCAAATATTAACTTGCTTATATATTTGTTTGAAAACATAAGCATAACTTAACTTAGAAAATCTCTTGTTATCAATTTTACATGATAATTTCTCTCTTGAATGTTAGTTTCACAGCTGGAGACGATATTCAACTCTAACCCTCATTTTTAATCCAATTAATACGATCTATAATATAACAGTGAAATCGTTCATATTCAGATATTTTAATTACCTCTCGGACCTTGAGTCGAAATCATTCTTATCATCAAGAGTCATAGAAGTTCGATATCCAAAATATTTGATAAAACCATAAATTGGTAAATCCATTTGATTTTCAAACCATTTCAAAACAACGTTGTTGTTTGAGAACATTCATCAAGTTAACTTGAATATAAAACAAAGAATTTTAATCAAATAAATCGATTTAATTCCCATTCCTTAAATAATTTAATTATCCTTAAAATTTATTTAATTAAGGGATCAACTAAGTTAAAACGTCATCCTAAATAATTTATCAAATTTCTCTTCTCAACTCAGTTGTACAACTATCTTACTAAAGTCCATTAATCAAAAATATTAATATTCTTTTGAATAAAAGCTTTCTACATTTTAGTTTGCTTGATAAAAACTATTCTAGAAACAAATTAATTTAATAACCAATTTTATTTAATACAGTAGATTTGCATTAACCTAAAATCAATCTGATTAATTGATCATAATAAATCTTCCTTTTTAAATTAATTAATAATATAATTAATTTATAATAAACATCTTTAATTGTTTCATTAAACAATTATTCAATTCATTAACAACTTGAGTTAATTTTTGATTTACTTTACAAAAATTATAACTTACACTATAAGAAAAGGGGTTATCTACAACTGCAAATCACAGCGTTTTCTTCTCCATGTTGTAAAAATCGAACATTATTACGTTATTTTTAGTTTAAACGCTAAGATAAATTAAAGCGGGAATTATTTTTCACTTCCCTCCACTCCTACTAAATTTGGCCGTGTATCCAAAAAAATTCCCCAAAATTTTAAAATCTCAAATACAAATTTTCCATCGCAATTTTGTCGTCCGCTTGGTCTCCGTCTCTTTTTCGAATCTCCGTTCAATTCGCACAATTGCTTTGGTCTCTCGGTTGCCATAACGGAAGCCAATCGGTTCCAGTTGAGGAATTTTCATTCCAGTGGAGGTCGCACCTATAGATTCAGTTCAGGTTTCTTCGTCCTCAAGTTAACGTAAGTGTCGCCTTGATTATTTTATCTTTTTCATTGATTAGCCAATCTTCAGTTTTTGTAACATATGTTATGCCTGCTGAAAATGTTGACTATGCTATTAGCAGTTCATACGTTGTTGTGTCTCATTTAGTATCACTGTTTTATTTAAGTAGTTATGTTAATTTGCTTGTACACAACAATCGACTATTACTTTAAATTTTAGAAAGTTTCTTGCTTATGTACTAGATGATGATGGATAAATATTGGGTTCATTTACATAGGTAACTACCTAATTCTCAAAATAAATGTAATTTGCAAATCAAATCATATATTTTGACAAAAGCAAAAAGATTTTTTCTTCAAAGAACTAGTAGTGAGTATCAGCAAGGAGCTCGGAAGTTTGTGCATACCGCTATGAAAAATTCTGGAAATGCAGAAAAAAAATCTTTGTCCTTGCTTAGATTGTCGAAATCTTAGTCATCAATACGGAAGGTGGTAGTTGAGCATCTGATTATAAGAGGAATGGACCGTGTATATAAGACAAGTAGGTGGTATTGTCACGATGAGCACATAAATATAAGCATAGATGTTAAGTTTGAAGACATTTATGATTTAGGCTAACTGAGAATAACAAATTATTTAGGCTAACTCATATTTTGCTATGGCTATAACTGTACTTCTATGTTTTAAATTCCCCTAAACTGTCGTTATTTGCTGTGGAAAGCAATGTTGTTTTCCTGTAAATGACATATTGAGGTATAGCATATTCAGGATGGCCTTAGCACACAAGTGTTTGGATTGTATAGTTCTGCTATATATTTTATGTTTTCCTCATGTTTTAATAATAGGAAATGAGGCTAATAATGCGACAACAACAAAGAAGCAAAGGAGCCAAAAATATATTGCACATGCCTAATAAACGAAAGAAGCATATTGAAGACAACAACGTTCAAAGCGAGGGCAATCCACAAGTAGTAGTAGAAGATAATCCACAAGTAGTAATAGATAATCGAGCACAAGCAGTAGAAAATAATCCATAAGTAGTATATGATAATCGAGCACAAGCATTAGAAAATAATGCACAAGGAGTAGAAGATAATCCTAGTGCATTTGAGAACCGTACAATGCAAAAACGAACAACACGTGGAAGCCGATAAACTAACTGAAAATGCAAACGCCAGTCGACTAAAGAAAAGAAAGAGTAGAGGTGCTATGAAAATGAAGAGACTTCCTTCAAACTTCACAAATCATGTTGAATTTGAATTTAATGAGAATGATGAACCAATAGGTCAAGGATCAGTCCATTTATCGTCTTTTTTAGGACCACTTGTGCGAGAGCATGTTCCAGTCACACTTAGTAGTTGGAGACACCTTGACGCTGGTCTGAAAGCCATTTTATGGGATTGCATTCAGATATATTTTTTAATTTTTATCTCGTTGTGTCTATTTAACTCATTGTTTTATGCCAAATAAAAAATCCAGATGTTTGGATTTAATATCAGATATCTGGATACCTATTCAGGCATAATATTATAGGCCTAGAAAAATATATGACGTCTGGGTAAAATACCCAGACGTCTAGGTACTTCTTTAAGCTTAATAGTTTAGGCTAAGAAAAAAAATCCAGATGTCTGGATAAAATATTAGACGTCTGTATTCTTCTGCAGATATAATTCTCTAGCCCGAGAAATCTATTAGACGTTTAGCTAAACTAAGCAGACGGCTGAATATTTATTCAGGCAAATTACTTTAGACCCAAAAAAAATTCCTGATGTCTGGATAAAATCTCAGACGTCTGAATTCTTCTACAGATATTTTTTTTTGGCTGAGAACACTATCAGATGTTTGGATAAAATATCCAAACATCTAAAAACATCTTCAGGCATTTTACTTTAGGCCGGAGAAAAATCCAAAAGTCTAGATAAATTTTCAGATGTTTGATTGATATTCAGATTGCTTTCTTTTTCTACTCTTAGACGTCTGGAAAATATCCGGATGTCTGACACACCTGTTTCACCTGTGCATATCTTCCTTGTTGTCGAGCTATAGCCATATATAATTAAATTTCTATATCCACAATATTTTCCATCCATACCCGAATTACATATAAATAGCATATCTGAATTACATAACAATAACATACCCAAATATCATAACGAACATAACAACAACATGTCCAAATTGCATATTGAACGTAACATATCCAAGCTGAAGGTTTTAACTTAATTTCTGGTTAAGAATTTACTTGGTGATTCACTTGGTGGATGCATTTTAGCGCACGAACCCAACCGGGATTTCATGCTTATTAACTTTATTCAAGTGACAAATGTTGCTTCACTTAACGTAATGAAAATCACAACTCCTTATAGTTCAGCAATTTATTTTGAAGCAACCTTTACTACATTTGAAGCAAACTGTGTCGTGGAAGTAATACACATTTATTTTGCTGTACATAGGAAATGTTTTCGTAGGGTTATCTATTTTTCCATTGCAGTAAAAGAAAAGGAGATAACCTTAGGAAAGCACTTCCCTACAACAACACAAATGTATATTACCTACACTACATAGTTTGCTTCAAAGATAGTAAAAATTACTTCAAAATGAACTGCTGAACGGAAAGTAGTTGCAAATTTCATTACGTTAAGTGAAGCAAAATTTGTCCCTTAAATAAAGCTATTAAAGCATGAAAGCCCGATTGGGTCCGTGTGCTAAAATGCATCCACCTATTAGATCACCGAGTAAATTCTTCAACTTGGTCACGCTTCTTCTTCTTCATAGTCTGTAAACAGTTAAGATACATCACTCAATCAACAAATACACAACTAAATATGGATAACTTGAACTTTAATCACAAGTTTAATTATAAACATACACATACAAGCTTTATACAACAAAGTTAGGCAAACTTACTAGTAGGAGGCGGTTGACAATAAGAAGACGCCATTGAAGTTAATTTCGGAGGAAAATTTTGATTTTTGGCCATTGAAGTTAATTTTAGGAGGCCACTGAAGTTTATACCCAAATGAGGCCTAAACCAGCAATTTATATCCGTTATAAGTTCTCAAAAAGGGGCTAAATGCAAAATTTTCTTTTTTTAATCACAGGCTAGATTTGTGTTGAATGATGAATGGAAAAAGGTCCCCATATTTCGGCAAATGGGGCGTATTTTTAGGTGCCCAAAATGCACGTTAGTTAATAAATTGGTCAAAGCAAAGTCCAAGGAGGAAAGACTTCAAATGAAATCGGATAATATCAAAACTATGATGTAGTGGAATGATTCTATCAACTTGAAAACTAGTCCAAAGTTTAAGGTATATTATATATAAATGGCCATCTTCGTATATGTGAATTAACTAGTCAGTATTTTTTAATTTTTTATTTCAGCAACAAAAACATTCAAAGCCATTAGATGCCGACAGATGCCACATACATGAAGCCGTAAAGGAATGACACACTTAGCTGCTGATTTGGTCAGAAATAATTCTAATGTTGTGATCTCGTCATGCCATTTATAGAGTTATGATAAATTATTTTATTCAAATTTTTATTACCAAAGAAAAACGAGAGTCCAGATCCCTCTTCTGTCGGTCGATCTGATGTTTGGATTAAATCTCACACTCGAAAAAACGGCGAGCCGACGAGCTCAATTGTTGAAGAAACTATCGTATGTGATTTAATTTGAAATTGACACATTACAAATGATTTTATAATGTGATAATGTTGAAAGTTACAATGTATGTTGTCCTTTACAAGAGAAGAATAAAAAGTTTAACGCTGAATCACAAGCTACCTCGACAACTTCTGTGAGAGAAGATGCTCTTTCAGTAGTGCTAGGAAACGATAGACCAGGACGATTAAGAGGAACGGGAAGAGGTATTAATCGCACCAAGTTTGTTTTGTCACAAGCTAATAAAAAACAATCAATGCAACTACAAAACAGAGTTGCGGATTTGGAGAAGATGTTTCAAATGCTAGTATCACAAAACCAGTTATTTCTAAAGCGAATGGCAATAAGTTATAACTTGTATGTAGCAATTAGTTATTTGCATTCTGTGAGCTTAGAATCATAGTAAATCAATGAATAAACTCTTTGTTGAGTAATGAATACATAAATAATTCATAATAAAATTCAAGTTGTCATATAAACCCAAACATAAAATAAAGATTGAGTACATGAAATAGTTTCATACTTCACTTTTCGCAAAACCAAAAGATGAATCCAGATATAAAGTAAATTCAAGCTGGACACTACTGCATGTACGGGCTTGACACTGCTGCATGTAGATATGGTTTCTATGTTGTGGTATGCTCAAAAGGTGAATCAATGAATCATGGCTATATGCCAGAACATAAAACGTTCGACCCTGTTCATAAAAGATGACTCAATATGTGTATATACATGTATCACCTCATCTAGAACTTATCAAAATGAGCTGCATGTACACATTGCTCCTTATCAGAAATGAGCTGGCTATTTCATCCCTATCTAAAACTTATTAGTAGAGTTACTTCTTGTCTTCACCATACTTCAAAATATTATGATAGACCACACTCATAGTAACTTAAAGAAACAGTCCTACTGTTTTAAGTTACTTCTTTCCTCTTACACAAGCCTTATTACCATGTCTGTCATGAAGCAGTGATGTCATGCTCGCATCTATTGGGAGCAAGCCATGCCGCCTTGGTTAATTGAAGCCATGCTGCCTTGGTTAAGGTTAGTACTATCATGAGGTTATTTTCAGATCCATGTAGAGGGGTATTCAGTACCTTAAAGATACCGAATACCTCATCTACATGGTTTTGAAAATAAACTTTGTGGTAGCACAACTTAACATTTTAAGGAGCTACAATGCTATCATATATCGCTGTGTCCAATATATTTTTTGTTTTGATATTTGATCAAGTTGTCCTATATATCGTTTTATTCCAAATGTATATCAATTTGTCTAATATATCGTTGTGTTCTACATGTATTTTAATTTGTCCAATATATCGCTGTGTTCGTTATGATATTCAATGCTTCTACAGACATTATTTTAGGCCGAGAAAATATCCAGACGTCTGGATAAAATATCCACACGTCTGAATGATTCTTCATGCATAATATTTTAGGCTGAGATTTAATATAGACATCTGATTGCTGCTTCATTCATAATTTTTTAGGCCGAAAGAAATTTCAGACGTTTGGATAAAAACTCCAAACGTCTGAATACTTCTTCAGGAATAATATTTAGACAAAAATGAAATCCAAACATCTAGATAAAATGTTAGACATCTGATTATCTTTCAGATGGTTTTCTGGTTCTGATATCAGACGTCTGGCAATATATCCAAACGTCTGACGCATTAAAATCAACTGTGCATGTCGCAAAATCATTACATTCTGATATCCGTCCATATCTGAAAATTAAGAGGATACGGATATCCGATATCTAAAAATTAAGTGGATTATCCGCTATCCGAAAATAATTCTTGATACAGATACAAATATGGCACTATCAACAAGTTATCACAAGCTAAGATACGTCAAAGTCACAATCAAAACACAACCATCAAAGTCACATTCAAAACACAACAAACTAACATCATCTAGTTATCACAAGCATAGCACACATCAAAGTCACAATCAAAACACAACCATGTCACAAAATAAAGTTTAATACATAGATAATTTTTTATAAATTGCAAATTAAGCATCGACGTCTTTAGGTTCGACTCTCGCTTTTGTTGAGTCGCTATCCCCCTCTTTATCTACCCCTATGTCCACCTTATCATCATATTTCTTTGATTCTTCTTTTTCCTCAGGTTCGATGCTCGCATCTTTTGGGTCGCCTTCCCCATCCTGTTCTTCCTCTCTCTCCTCATTGTCATTGGATATCTATGGATCGTCTTTTTCTTTAGGTTCGATGATCGCTTCTTTTGGGTCGCCTTCCCCCTCTTTTTGTTCCTTTATCTCCTCCTTATCATCGGATTTCTTAGGTTCGATGCTCGCTTCTTTTGGGTCGCCTTCCCCCTCTTTTTCTTCCACTTTCTCCTCCTTGTCACCAGATTTATTTGAATCTTCTTTTTCTTTAGAATTATGTACTGAAAAGGTTAGAGATGGTGGAGATGGCGGGGTCCATGGTCGAGTACGTCGTAAAATTTCAGTGAGCGACCGTGCTGTTGCACTCATTGTATTCTCAATAGATGCGAGACGAGCCGCTAGTGTAAGTTCCATATTCGCAATACGATTCCCCAAGGAAACTTGATTTTGATACAATATTAGTTGATTATGAATGATGACACGACAAAATGATTCGTTTGGAAGAATTTGTGCCTTGGGAGAAGTCATACCTTCAAAAGTTTGATATTGACAAGCTTATTGGGAGGAAGATTTCGGCATATCTAGAATATGCTCTTGAAGATTCTCTATGGAGGAACCTGTTAACCTTAACATTTATCTCTCCATTCATCCAGAGTGCAAAATGTTGGTGGTTCTTCTGAGAGACGCATCAAGAAGAAGATTTTTTTACCTGCTTTCTTAACCGGAATTTCCTCAAACGTTGATAAATAAGTCGGAACATTTTTGCCTTTAATAATCTCATAATAAACGGAGCATAAATAATTGTTTGTCGAGACCTACTCCAAAATTCCTTTAGTTCATCAAAGATAAATTGAGGCTAATTAACTTGAATACCACCAAATATAGCATATAAGGCCCTATGCACCAGATCAAGTATTTTTTCATGGCTTTCAACCCGAGGAAACACTGTATTTATAAGAACTCAGGTAAGAAATCTCGCTTTTGGTCTTAAATATTTAGTAAAAAACTGAGGCATATCATCGTCCCAAATTTGATGAGTAATCTTATCCCGTGGCTTAAAATGCATATCGCGAATATCATTTATATTTGTCCCGGTATTATAACGTTGCAATATATCTCCTATGTCCTTAGTTGTGAATTTAACAGTAACCCCGCTAACAATTGACCAAATTCAATCTTTTTCTACTTGAGGATTCCAAAAATCTGTACTATCTAAGTTCGCATAGAATAGAAATATGGATTACTGGTCAATGTGAAAATGATTAGAATGGAATGAGACCAGTGTTACAAGACCATCATCCTGGCATAAGCTATGTAAATCATATATCAGAAAATCAATGAGACTGTAGAATGGACTAGTATGTAGGAATTTATTCTGCATCAATCCATATCTTTCTATTGCCAAGGATGCTTTGTTCATCCATCTGTCGATTCGTGATTGCAAAACTGGTTGGGGTGTTTTTCAGTAGTTTGTGGAGGATTTGATGATTCTTCACCTGCCCTCTTTCGTTTTGATGAGCTTTTTTTTAGGACCCATGATTTGGACTGGATTTGGGATTTTAGGGTTATAGAAGTTTCAATTTGATCGGTGAAATGGAAGAGTGAGGAATAGAAGGTTCCAGTTATTTTTATATAGAAATAACTGACATTTGATTTAGGTTTTTTTCAACATGAGGAAGTTTTCAGACGCCTGGGAATAGTTTCATATGTCTGTGTTGGATGATATTTAAACCCGTGTTTATTTTCAAACGTCTGCTAATTTTTTTAGACGTCTAATTTTAGTTGTTTTATTTTAACCCTGTCAATTTTCAGACTTCTCGTTTATTGATTCAGACGTCATGTTTTAAATTTTTTGTGAGATATCCCCTTAACTGCATAACTGTTTACAAAATTGTATCACGATCACCACCAATTAATAATTACTTGCATAATTGTTTATCAGGTTAAAGGAAGCAGCAGGGATGAGAGTCCATCTTAAGTGGTACAAATGATTTATATTATTATTGCCATAACAATGGAATTTATTTTGATTTAATATATAATATAAATGATTTTGACTAAATGTAGAGTAGGTATGACCAACCGAATGTCAGATGTAATTTGTTGGATTGGACTGGGATGGATGAAATAGTAGCTGAAGGAAGCGTTCTTTCAGATGACCCTAAAGAGCTTTTATACAATATTCTACTTGGACCAAATGCCATGAAAATTTTGATAGAAATCCAGAAGAAATTGGATGCTTATTTATGGAGGTCTACTCCTAGGATGATCTCACATATTAGAGAAGCTAAGGATGAGATAGTAGCATGGCCATCTAACAGAGTTGTATTCCACACTATGATAGTCTCTGAAAATGATGAAAATGCGGTATACTTAATTCTTTATGCACTCATTAGCTCTATGATATAATATAAGAACCTGATAATTTTTTTTACTAGAGTAAAACTTCATCAACAAATAAGAAATGCAGGTTGTATGATTGGGTTGGAAGCAAAGAATTAGTTGCCGAAGGGTGGTTGTACTCTACTAATCCAAATCGGCTCGTGGATAATATTCCACTTGAACAGTCTATTGTGCTTGTTTTTATTGATGCGCCAAAAAAATCAGATGCATTCTTATGGAGAACACCATTTGTTATGACATATGTTGGAGAAGCTATTGGGTGTAAAGTAGCTTGGCCGCAAAAAAATGTCGTTCTTGAGGATATTAATGCTACGGAATCTGCTGATATGCCAAATATAGTATCACATTCAACGGTAATGTGTAGTTTATGTATTTAATTCATAAAAACATGCGTATACCTTGATACTATTTTATTATTATAATCACTTCTGTTTTGTAGAAAACATATGTAAACTGTTTCAAATATTGCATGATAGACCACTAGTTTAAAGTCAAACATTAAATGCAAGTTGATTAGTGTTCATGGAGAGTGTTAATCCCTAAAATACCATGCACACATTGGGCAGAAGGGTACAAGGCGGGTCCTACCAGCGTCGGCCGTACATAACACAACCGTACTAAACAGGATCCAAATATCGAGCCCAATGCAGGTCAAGTCTATCAGTGCGACTGGGCTATGAGAAACGCAACTCAACAAAAATGAAGGCTGCACATCAAGAGAACCGCTCAGGCGCTAAAATATGATGGGTCATCTGCTTTGCACGAGCTAGGGCAACCTCGTAGTATAACTATAAAGCCAAGCGGCACCATTCAAAAGCAACAAGAGGACGAGCGTCCTTGGTTAAAGAAGGGCGATCGCGCAAGGAACAAAGGAGGATCGATCTCAGCTCCACACTCCGCTCTTACAAAATCTCCCAAAGAATCCGCGCCCGCACTTAAGGACCCGCTCAGCTATTCGAGACACTCACCAAGTCGTCCGCACATAACACCGAATGCGACCACAGACAACTGGCTACAGCTGTCCGGTGGCATGGTCGTAATTAGCAGAATGAACGACCCACAACCTGGATAAACAGATCCCAGATCATTCACCACGAGGAATTCACCTATAAATACACCATGACTACCCACATTTAGAGGGGGCTTTTTGGAAAAACCACGAAGTGCTACAAAACTTCAAACTCAACGATAGATCTGGCCATGGCGTCAAGTACCATTTTAGAGTGAAGGCATCTGCTCTCTCAATCATTCATCCCTCCTTCTTCTCCTCAAACTCTATTATTCTCCTGTATGATTCTCTAGATCAAAACAAATAAACGAGGATATATTGAGTAGATATAGAGATGTATGAGGCCAGAGAATTGATGTACTTTGTAATTCTTATCATAAGACAGGAAACTGCCTTCGTGGTGGACGTAGGCCTCGTTAACGGCTGAAAAACTCTAAATCTCGTCTCTACTTTACTTTTTCCCGCATTTTTTTACATTTTATTGCTAATTAGACATTGTTCAATTTATTTCTTACCAAATTGGTGAAGTATAGTTTAGTGCCTTGGATGTTTAGACCATTTTTGGTGTAAACATTTTGGCGCCCACCGTGGGGCCGTGTTCATAATTTCCTTTTGTAATTCAGCAATCGAAACGTCCCAAAATTGTTTTCTCCTTCGAAATCATGGTTGGATCGAAGAAAAGCAGTAAATCCACTAAAGTCGATGTGATCATCGAGGATGATAATGCTAACGAAGCTACACCTCCAATCTTGAACCAAGGGGCTGGGAAAACTCCCGGGCCATCTGTCACACGAGATGACTTGGACGTGATTGTAACCGGCTTGAACAAGAAAATGGATAATACGGCGAATATGATAATGGAAAGGTTTGATGTCCTGACCAATAGTCAAGCCAATCTGTTACCATCAAACGTTGTGGGTAATGCTAACGAAAAAGAGGACTCATCAGCCTCAGACCCTGGACGACCTCACAGCTCAGTGAGAGACAGGGAAGAGGCCGGCGTTGGGGATCCTAAGGTCAGATCTCCACAGCGCAAAGAAGAACGTGCGACGAATTGCTACGACATAGCCTCCCTCAAGAAGGATGCGAGGTGCCGAAGCTTAAACCGTGGCCACGCTAACATCAACATCGATCCTGATGGACAAGCGAGCGATGAAAGGTGCATCACAGACTTAATCCAGCGAGTAATGAAGGGGAAGGCGGCTCAAGAGGATGAGGAGAAAGAATGGGAGTTTCCCCTAGCAAAAATCCATTCACGGAGGAGATCCGTCAAGCAAAATTCCCGAAGAAATTTATACCACCAACAATAGCACCTTACAGCGTAATCGGAGATCCGACAATTTTCCTAGTCAAATACGACCAGCACATGAATGGAGCTAGACCCACAGACAAAATCAAGTGCTTATACTTTCCCGTTTGCCTAGAAGGTGTAGCTTCACTATGATTCACCAGACTCCAGCCTAGGTGTATCGACCAGTTTGCAGATCTGGCGAGGAGATTTCAAGATCAATTCCGGCTGCAGGCCACCAAAGAAAGGGACGTGATGTCACTCAGCGAGATGAAACAGCGGCCTGAAGAAACCATCAGAGCTTTCCATACATGCTTCTGCGCTACAACAGCAGAGGTCATAGAACCAGAACCTTGGTATTTGCTTGCAGCCCTGAGAGGGGCCATCGATAAGAAATCAGAGTTTGGAAAGTGGCTTAAAATGAAGAAACCAAAGACCTTAAAGAAGTTCTACAAGAAAGCTGAAGAGTATATGAGTGTGGAAGATGAATCTCTGGGTGCCCAGATGACTATGGAAAATAACGCGACCAGAGAGGGGAAGAACAATGGGCCCAGGGCCGAGCAGAAGAGCGACCTAGGACAAAAGAGGGGAAACAATGAAGGGGATAACAAAGATTATAAGAGGACACGGATGTATAAACCCTCTAAGCTAACTCTCTTAAATGAAACCCCAGAGTGGATTTACCAAGCTACGAAGGACTCAGGCCTTTTCCCTCAGATGAAGCCGCAGAAGGTAACTGAACAACAGGCGAATTCCGGGAATTTTGCCGTTTCCATAGCCAACCAGGGCATAGCACTAACGAATGCCGCCATCTGAAGAGTTTGATTGAAGAGCTCATCAGGAAGAACCGACTCCAGCAGTATGTGAAAAATCCCCAAAACTCTCCGGCCGCGCAGGGGCATAACAATACGGCTAGCTAGCCCAACTCAAACAAAGAGGACCAAGTGCCAGACGACTCAAGACCAGTAATCAATATGGTATTCGGAGGTCCTCACCCAACCGGGGAAAGTTGGGCAGATATGGAAAGATACGCTAATGAATTGAAGGATGTCACAAAAAAGGAAGGGTGCATGATCTTGAACAACGAGCTTCCAACAAAGATGCAGAAAACCTCAACTGAGGACGTGATATTCAGAGACAAGGATGCAGAAGGCTTAATTACGTCAACTATTGTTGCCATGGTGATCACAATCGGCCTTGGACCTGTAGTGGTAAAAAGGGTCCTAGTTGACACCGGGGCATCAGTTAATGTGATCTTTATAAACACTTTCCAAAAGATGAATCTCTCCATGGCAAAAGTGCGTGCGTACCCGCATAAGATCCACGGCTTTACAGGTCAACCTACGCAACCCATCGGAACGATCGATTTGCTTGTTGAATTAGCAGACGGGGAGCGTCAAGTTTCCATGATACAGACCTTTGTCATAATAGACGAGTTTTCATCTTATAATGCATTCCTTGGGAAGCCAACTCTTTCGAACTTCAGGATTTCTTTAGCTCCCTGGTGTTTGATCATGAAGTTTCCAACCGAAAGGGGAATCAGTGTAATCAAGGGCGATCAAATGGCCGCAAGAGACTGCTACGTGGTAAAACTGAAGGAAGCCAAGAAAAAAGAATCAGGAAAGGATGCGGGGGTTCTCCCTTGCATCCAAAATTCCCCTTTATAGAAACTAAAGAGAGGTCCATGCACTGGTGAGCATAGCGGAACACAGAAGGAGATCGATCCTAGAGAAGCCAGTGTAGAGGATAAAAGGGCAACCTCAGCCGAAAACACGACTCCTATAGCTGTAGATCCAAAAGACCCAAACCGTGTGTTGAATATAGGGTCACGGCTGACCCCCGAATTGAAAAACCAATTGATTGTCTTTCTAAGAGCCAACTTGGATGTGTTCGCATGGAACCATTCCGACATGTGCGGAATATCACCGTATGTTGCAATCCATAAGCTAAACATTGACCCGCGGGTTCCGGCTGTCATACAAAAAAATGAGAACCTAGGGGCTGGAGAGGTCGCATGCCTTAAAAGAAGAAGTCGACAGGTTAATGGAAAATGGGTTCATCAGAGAGTCTACCTATCCGGAATGGGTGTCCAACCCGGTGCTCGTAAAGAAATCAAACGGCAAATGGCAGGTCTGTGTAGATTATTCGGACTTGAATAAAGCTCGTCTGAAAGATAGTTTCCCTCTCTCCAGAATCGACCAATTGGTGGATTCCACGGCCGTCCATGAATTGCTATCTTTCATGGATGCATATTCCGGCTACAATCAAATCATGATGTATGGTCCAGACCAAAAAAACACTAGTTTTATTACCGATCTCGGCTTATACTGTTATAAGGTGATTTCATTTGGTCTAAAAAACGCAGGAGCAACTTACCAACGACTGGTAAACGCTATGTTCAAGAAACAAATTGGTAGGACGATGGAAGTCTATGTCGATGACATGTTGGTTAAGTCAAAGAAAGCAATCGGCCATTTAGAGGACTTGGCCTGAATGTTTGACATCCTGCGATAATATGGCACGAAGTTGAACCGTTTGGAATGTAGTTTTGGTGTTGACTCAGGCAAGTTCCTTGCGTACATGGTCAACGCTAGAGTTATAGAAGCTAATCTAGCCAAAATATCAGTATTAAGAGAAATGCGCGCCCCAGGGACCAAGAAGGAGCTTCAGTGCCTAAACGAGAAGATCGCGGCTTTGAATCGTTTCATATCCAGGGCAACAAACAGATGTCTCCCATTCTTCGATGCCCTCAGGAAGGAAAAAAAAAGAGATACAGTGGACCCCTGAGTGCCAGAAAGCCTTCGAAGAACTGATCCAACATATGGCAACGCCACCTATGTTGTCGAAGCCTAGTGACGGCGAAGACTTGTTTTTATACTTGGCGGTTTCTGCTCATGCTCTAAGCGCCACGCTAATCAGAGAAGACTTGAAGATACAAAAACCGGACTATTACATCAGCAATAGGTTATCCGGAGCGGAGCTTAATTATCCAAGACTTGAGAAACTTGCTTATTGTTTGCTTATTGCATCAAAGAAGCTTCGCCCCTACTTCCAAGCTCATTCCATCAAGGTGCTCATGGACCAACCTCTGAGGCAAGTCCTGTCCTAACCTGAAGCCTCTGGAAGATTGCTAAAATGAACTCAGTCAGTACGACATCACGTATCATCCCCGAAAAGCGATCAACGAACAAGCACTGGCTGACTTCATTGCGGAATTTACCGACCGAGGGGAAGTAAAGGAACAGGATGATATCAAAACTAATGTCCAATGGAAACTATTTGTAGATGGAGCATCGAACGACCGCTGTTCTGGGGCAGGGGTAGTCCTCGAAACCCCTAAAGGAAAATCCCTATGCTATGCGTTAGGGTTGGAATTTGCGGCAACCAACAACGAGGCCGAGTACGAAGCCCTTATTGCAGGAATAAATCTTGCGAAAGAATTACAAATAAAAGTTATATAGATCTTCAGCGACTCCCAGCTCGTGGTAAGCTAGATTACAGGAGAATTCCAGGCGAAAACGAGTAACTTTCCAGGTTATCTTACAAGGGCCTTGGAATTGTTGGAAGATTTCGAGCATTACACCATATCTCATATTCCCAGAGAAGATAATACTAAGGCTGATTTATTGGCCAAATATGCGAGCACAGGGGACGCGTAGCTAACGGGGTTAGTTCCAGTAGAAGTCCTTTCCAATCCAAGCACAAAGCAGACCGAAGTGGGTTGGATCATGGAAATAACTGACGAGTCAAGTTCATGGATGTCACCAATTAAAGAATACCTCACAACTGGAGCACTCCCAGTCGAAACCAAACTCCGAAGAAAGATCTTGCGAAAGGCTCCTTTATACCTTATTCAAGATGGGCGACTGTATAGACAAAGGTTTTCTACACCTCTGCTTCGCTGTGTCACAAAGAAGGAATCTAAGGCAATTATGGAGGAGTTGCATGAAGGAGAATGCGGAGGTCATACCGAAGGACAAACTTTAGCCAAAAAGATCCTACGATATGGTTATTTCTGGCCAGACATCAACAAATATTCCACGACTTACACCAAAAAATGTGATAGGTGTCAAAGATTTGCCAAAATCCCAAGACTACCATCCACAACCATAACACACATGGTCAACCCATGGTCGTTTGCTATCTGGGGCATTGACCTCATAGGAGCCCTGCCCGCAGCAAAATCTGGTTTCAAATATGCAATTGTTGTTGTTGACTATTTTACAAAATGGGCTGAAGCAGAACCGTTAGCCACTATAACTTCAAAGAAAATTATTAACTTTGTCTTGAAAAACATCATATGCAGGTTCGGGGTACCACAAAAGATAATCACGAACAACGGGACCTAGTTTGAAAGTGAAGAATTCCAAAGCTTTTGTGCCAAGTATAAAATCCAAAAAAGCTTTTCAATGGTCGCTCATCCACAAGCGAACGGGCAGGTGGAGGCAATAAAAAAAATCATCAAGACTACCATCAAGAAGCAACTAGAAAAGGCTAAAGGCGCATGGGTAGATGAACTCCCGCTGGCATTGTGGGCGTATCACACTACGCACAAAACTGCAACAGGGCATACTCCCTTTTCTTTATCCTATGGCTCTGAGGCTATGATACCAGTGGAGTTGGAAGTCCCTACCTACCGAAGGCTACATTTTGACTCCAAAGAAAACGAGAAGCTACAGCTCGAAGCACTCGACCGGCTCGAGGAAAGAAGAAAGGAAGCGGAACTCAGAGTAGCCGCACACCAAAGAAGGGTGGTCAGGCACTTCAATTCGAAAGTCAAGCATAGAACTTTTGGGGTTGGATACCTAGTTCTGAAAAAGATAACGACTGGCACTGGAGTCTTCGGCCCTAATTGGGAAGGACCTTATGATATAAACCAGAAAATCCAGGATGGAACTTTCAAATTAGCCACCACAAACGAGAACCAAATTCCATGAGCATGGAACAACGATCATATCTGTCATTATTTCTTATAGCGTGTTATTCAAATATGCATAGAAAATGCTGTAAAGATTCATCAAATTTTTGCATTTTAGTGATGTACATGAAGTGATTAAATATGAAATCTTAATTACATGCACAGGTCGCTCATTCATCATCCTTCACTAAAAGATGATTTCCTTGTGTAGGCAAACGAGCGATCGGGGAGCAACAACCCGAGGAAATTCCAACTTCCATCAAGGAGCACTGAACCCCTCAGTACAGAACCAACAAAAGCTTGGTGCCATATTAAAAAGTCGATGCTGGAGTGAAAAGCAACTCAAAAGTCCCACGGATTAAATTGCTTAAACCCACCGAAGAAGCACCTTCTTAGATGACCTTCCTAGGTGCTGGACACGGGTTTTCCAACTTGAGAAAAAAGAAACTCAATGAGGCAAACCAACGTCTGCGTCCTCGGTCAAAGCATAAAGTCGGAAAAACCGACATGTCCCGAAACGAAAAAAAAAATTCCGATTTCAAAAGGGGCCTACCTTGGTAGGTAAAAACACGAATTCTTCCTTTTGAGTCGAAAGCTCGATGAGTTGAATTAGTGTCCGCTCCTCGAATGAAGCATAAAATGGGGAAGGATTAAACATGCTGGAAGGACCAGCGCAAAATAGAAACCCGACCAAAAGGAGGTGGCCAACCTTGTCTTTGTTACAAGTCAAACAGAGCCAAGGACGGATTACAACAGTAGAAATCCTAGCTGTATGGGGTACCCACTCTTGTTCTTTGTTGTTGACCAAGTCAAACAAAGCCAAGAGTACAAAATCAGAAATCCTAGCCGTATGGGGGTGTCCGTTCTTGTTCTTTGTTATTAACCAAGTCAAATGAAGCCAAGTTCGGATTCTACATTAGAGCCCAAGTCCTCCCACGGGGGCACGCATAAAAATGCATCACAAAAATACCAAGCAGATAAAACAGGATATTTAATAAAAAATCTAAATGGTTGACTTGCCAAAGTTAAAACAACTAAAAAACTAACCAACCAAATCAAATACTGAAAACTGGGTAATCCCAGCCTAACAAGAATGATACAAGACTAACCGTGATACAATATTAACGAACGGACATTCCGCAAGACAATATTAACGTACGAACGAACGCCTCGTGATACGATGCTAATGCACGATCGCCGTATATAAAATAAAAACCTTTAATAGAAAATACAGGTGTATTGTCATAGCGGGGCAGAGAGGCATGGCACAACACAAACATGGAAAGCATCGCAAAACCAGCTAGGTAACCGTTCATCAGAAACACAAGAGAGTCACAAGTCAAACACAAAGTCACCAAACGACAAGCAACATAATGTCAAGGGCGAGGGCCAACACCCGCTTACACAACCGGTCTTGAAAACTCAAAATCAAAAACGACCAAGAGAGAGGATTGCAGATCTCTGGCCTTCCTTGGCCTACCTACCTTCCTCTTCACTGGAGTAGGAAAAGATGAAGACCCTTCAGCACGTACAAGAGCCGCCGACTCAACCCCTTGGGGGCAAAGGAAGCAACTATGCTATCATTTGACCTAAGGGCCTGGATTAACTTTGCCTTATCATATTCCAAAGCAGAAATACGCTCGAGGTTGTCCTTGTGAAGTTTCTGAAGTCAAAGTCCAACTTGTGCCAGCCAACCATCCGCTTAGCAGAATGATTCTTCAACAAGTCCATCTGTTCTCCAAATCGATGCACAGCAGTCTCAAGGCGAGCCAGCATCTGATTTTTCGCTGTAGTCATATCATAAGCAAAATTCATATGATCAGCCGGGGATACATCCGCATTCGAAGGAACCCCCTCTAAGTTCCATCCCCGAAATCGCTTAGCAAAAGTGGGATTGCAAGGCCCGGGAGCATAACGAGGCCTATTGATAATGGCTTGGAGTTCTATATAAGAAGGGCAGGAAGGAGAATTTATGGACGGTTGACCAGCCGACTGAGTCCCATCCCTCGAAATGCTCAAATCAACAAAGGTTCCATTTTGGTGTTGCTCCGAAGGTGAAACCATCCTGCAAATGGACTAGGGAATAACCGTGAGGCTCAAAGGAAGAATGAGAAAGGGAAAAGTCATCAACAAACCTGAGTAGCAGTAGAAAAAGATGTGAAGTTCTTTCTTTCAGATTTAAGAATCCCTCTCGGAAGATAAATAAAAGCAAAATCGAATGACAAATGAGGGATTGAAGGGGAGATTAAAAGGCACAAAGGTATTCTTTGCCATGTCATCATAACACTTGAGTACTGAGATAGGTGTCTCATCAAAAGACCAGTTGGTGTAATCATTCCCCATAATTTTGTCTTATACAACAAAACAAGGCAAACCAAACGTCTCGCTCAAAGATAAAGATGCAAGCCAGCTTCAACAAAGTGATCCCGTCTTCTGCACGAACGACCTCCCAAGTCAGGATAAACCTACCACCCAATGTGCGATCAAATATATCAAAGCCCATAATTCCTTACCAAAAAGAAATCACGGACTTCGAGATGCAAGTGTTAATCCCTAAAAAACCATACACACATTGGGCAGAAGGGTACAAGGTGGGTCCTACCAGCGTCGGCTGTACATAACACAACCGCACTAAACAGGATCCAAATATCGAGCCCAATGCAGGTCAAGTATATCAGTGCGACCGGGCCATGAGAAACACAACTCAACAAAAATGAAGGCTGCACATCAAGAGAACCGCTCAGGCGCTAAAATAAGATGGGTCATCCGCTTTGCACGAGCTAGGGCAACCTCGTAGTATAACTATAAAGCCAAGCGGCACCATGCAAAGGCAACAAGAGGACGAGCGTCCTTGGTTCAAGAAGGGCGATCGCGCAAGGAACAAAGGAGGATCGATCTTAGCTCCACACTCCGCTCTTACGAAATCTCCCAAAGCATCCGCGCCCGTACTTAAGGACCCGCTCTGCTATTCGAGACACTCAGCAAGTTGTCCGCACATAACACCGAATGCGACCACAGACAACTGGCTACAGCTGTCCGGTGGCATGGTCGTAATTAGCAGAATGAACGACCCACAACCTGGATAAACAGATCCCAGATCATTCACCAAGAGGAATTCACCTATAAATACACCATGACTACTCACATTTAGAGGGGGCTTTTTGGAAAAACCACGAAGTGATGCAAAACTTCAAACTCAACCACAGATCTGGCCATGGCATCAAGTACCATTTTAGAGTGAAGGCATCTGCTCTCTCAATCATTCAACCATCCTTCTTCTCCTCAAACTCTATTATTCTCCTGTATGATTCTCTAGATCAAAACATATAAACGAGGATATATTGAGTAGATATAGAGATGTATAAGACCAGAGAATTGATGTACTTTGTAATTCTTATCATAAGATAGGAAACCGCCTTCATAGTGGACGTAGGCCTCGTTAACGGCTGAACCACTCTAAATCTCATCTCTACTTTACTTTTTCCCGCATTTTTTATTTTTTATTGCTAATTAGACACGGTTCCATTTATTTCTTACCGAATTGGTGAAGTACAGTTTAGTACCTTCGGTGTTTAGACCATTTTTGGTGTAAACAGAGAGAAAGAAGTTGTTGCTGAAGGATGCGTGTCTTCAATTGACCCAAATGCGATGGTCAATTTTGTTCATTTGGGAGAAGGTGCCGTTAAAGTTTGGGTTGATATTGTCAAAGTTCCAAATGCACCTTTATGGAGACCTACATCTGAGTTTGAGTTTATTGAAGATGCAATTGGTTCTACTATAGCTTGGCCTTCTGCAAATGTCGCCGCAGAATCGTCTTCAAATAAGAATGACTTATACTTCTCTTTACTTATTGTCAGTATGGATGATGGAAATACTCCTTATTATGATTGTTTTGGTAGAATTATACTTCAAGTATGATTTCCCTTTTTACCTCTTAAAACTGAATTAATATTTAAATTTCATTTAGGTAGATAAAACCAGAAAAAATAGAAGATATAGTGACCTAGATGTGATGAAACATTTTGATCTTATACAATTTTTCTTTCTTGCAATTTGGTCGTACTAAGCTATATGCATATTTGTTGACACAAGAAATGTTGCGAAGTTTAGGATGCTGGTTGGAAAAAAAATATGTTGCCTGTGCATGGAACTGAACCATGCCAACGCTGTCAAGTAGTTTAAGCACTACGACCAATCAAACAAACCAATAATAGAAATGTTATATTTATACCGAATCCAACAACAAGATGACTTGATCACACTTGACCTCGTTTTCTTTTCACATATCCATGTTTAGCCGTACTTTTTAGTTCAATTGCTAGGAGTTTCTCAGTGTCATACATATACAACAAAAGTAGTTATAAATTTTCTTATTGCCAAATTAGGTGTTGATGTTTGATGCATGATGGAAATTCAATTTAGAGTACACAAGCTTGGACTTTGAATGATTTATATTTTTCTTTTTGTCAGTAAGCATCTTTTGTAAAAACAAGTTAGATGGGAACATCGATTACAAAATGTTATGTCCAACTATTGTATATTTGGTATATGGAATTATTATAACTTATGTGATATAGTTTTATAATTATAATTATTTTGTGTTATTTGAATTTCGTGATGATTTTGAACTGCATTGTGTAAAAATGATAAATGTTGATAGATGTACCTCAACAACTCTATAGAAAAGCTGTGATATATTTTGAAAAAACGCTGTGGCATGCGGGAATGAACAACATTTGCAGATGATAAAAAACACTGTGATATATATGGTAAAACAATGTGATATGTAGAAAGTAACAACTTTACTAACCAGAAATAAACGTTGGAATATATGTTGGAAAACGCTATGCTATATGGACGGTCATAACATTTTTGGACTTTATAAAACACTGTTATATATGTTGAAAACGCTATAATATATGGACGATGACAATGTTTATAGCCATTTTAAAACGCTGTTATATATTCATAAAAACGTTGCGGTATGAAGACGATAGCAACGTTTCTAACCCATATAAAACGCTGTTATATATGTGATGAAGAAGGAATAATTTGTGTTAACTATGCAAATACAACAACACAAAACGCTGTATAAACATAATGACAATGCCAATTAAAACGCTGTACAAATATAACAACAACACCAACTAAAACGTTGTAGTATGTCCTTTTTCTACAGCATTTACAAAGTATTGTGATATTCCCATGACCTATAACAACGTGTCCGTAGACATCGTTCTTCAAAATGCTATAAAATCATATAACAGCGTTTTTTCAACGCTATCAATGAACAAATTTGTTGTAGTGTTAACTGTTCCAACGGTATATAGCATGTCAGATAACATTCAAGTTATTAATCAAATTTATGCAAACATCCATGTACATACAATTCAATATTATCTATTGAAATATAACATCTCAACAATATATATTTATTGATAAAATATATTAATCAATATAATAGCAAAACAATGCTTATTTCTGCTGGTAAAGGTCAAGAATAATTTAGTTAATATAGTTTACAGTGGAAAGGTGTTTATGTCCACTAATGGATGTCAATATATAATTAACGTAATTGAACACACTCAATTATTTACTCAATTTACAGATCATTATATATCAGTTATTAATAGTTGGGTTTTAATTTAGTTTAACAACTAAATTTATAACTGATAAATTTAACAAATCAATTCATTTAATTAGAACTCGATAGTTATGTTGAGTTATACATTATTGTTTGACTCGACTACACATCCATGAACCAATAATTTCCAGCCGTTTGGTCTTGATCTAACTTATATTTATATACGTTACTATATATCAATATTTGTATTCAATTTTTAACATAGAATAATTTCTTTTTTTCTTTAATTAAAATGGGCCGGGCCCAATTTAAACAGCCCATACAATTTCTGTCTTTATATATCGATTTACTGATATATATATATATATATATATATATGTGTGTGTGTGTGTGTGTGTGTGTGTGTTTACCCTTAGTCTTTAAATTTAAATTCTCTTTTTGTTTATTTATTTAAAAGCTGCGCCAAGAAGCCCAAGCCGATATCCAAAACTTACGCTGAACAAATCACATGCCTGTATCCATTCTTTCTCCATGTTCAAAACCTCACGCAAACCAAACTTTCCAAGTCCAACCCCCAATCTTTCTTCTCCTTCTTTTCTTTACACCTCCTTTTGACCATATTCTTCACGCATCCATGTATACATTGAAGTTAAAGTATGGGCTTATTGGGTCGAATACCTTGCTTCCCTGTGTATCCTCTTTTCTTTTCTGTTTTCTGTTTGGGCTTGGCCCATCATTCTGAACAGGCTATTATATAAAGCCGCCTAATGTTATGTACAGATTATTATTACATTCTTGTATTCAAAGACAAATTATATTTTTCATGCAATAACAAAACTTTGATTCTTTTCTAAAACCCTAACTTCGTATCAGAGCAGTTTCATGTGCTTAACAGCATCAATTGCTTGATCCTGAACGATTGTTTTCAAGGAATTATTGTCCATCAGCAATATATCATCATTTGGACCCTCTCATTCAAGGTTTTAACCTCTTCATTTGAGAGTTGTTGGCATCAATCAAGGAACTGTGCCTCGCCTAAAGTTCTTCAGACTGCAACAGTTCTTCCATTGATACTTTGTGGTGAAAATTACCTGATTCATTCAAGAAACCGATCAAGAAATCAAAGAAACTGGTCCAATTGGTTTAAGAGCCATCCAGCAAGACTTGTCAGTTTAACAATTCATCAAGATTGTTCATCATTCAAGTCTTAAAGGTATCTACTTAAATCAAAACAGAGTAGTTCCTTTAAATTCTCAATTCAAGGCTTCAGAAATCAGAGTATTTTTACCTTTCTTGTTTGATTTGCGACTATATTTTCTATCATGGCTGGACCTGGTGATGAAACCAGTGTCAATGTATCCAGTGCAAGAACATCAACTTCTCAGAATCTACCTCCTTCTGATCCCATTCAAGATTTGATGAAAGCAGTCATCAAACCACAAAATCAGCTGATTTCAATCCAACTGATGACTCTAACTATCTGTTATGGAAATTGCAGATAGAAACAGCAATTAGAGGGTATGGTCTTGATGATTACATATATGGAACAAAAATCATTCCTCCAAAATTTGTTAGAGATAATGAGGATAAACTTGTTCAAAATCCAGAATTTCAATCTTACCAGAGACAAGATAGTCTCATTTGTGCATGGATGATGTCATCCATTGGTGCAAGCATTTTACCTCAATTAATTGGTGTTAGAACTGCTAATGAAGTATGGTTTACAATTGAGAGGAATTTTTCTGCACAGTCCTCTGCAAGAATTATGCATCACAGAAGACTGCTTCACAGTATTAAAAAAGGTGATTCAACAATGAATGAGTATTTGCTAAAGGTAAAAAACATTTGTGATCAATTAAGTTCAGCAGGTCAAAAAATTCCTGAATCTGAACAAGTTTTATCAATTGTGAGTGGGTTGGATGATGACTATGAAGCAGTCACTGCAATTATCTTGTCTATGGATCCTACACCAAGTCTACAATATGTGTATTCAACCTTATTAGCTCATGAAGGCAGAATTGATCATAAAAGAAATATGATTTCAGACATGTCTGTTAATTACACAGCCTATGGAAGGGGTAAAAATCAAAGCAATGCTTCAAAAAATCAGAATCAGCCTAATTTTCAGAGAGGTGGTCAGTCAAATCGTGGTAGAGGCAGAGGTAGAAATAACAAAAGACCTAGATGCCAAATTTGTGAAAAATTTGGTCACACTGCCAATAAATGCTATTTTAGGTATAATTCCAGTGTGAATCCAGGGCAGTCAAGCAATTGTTCTAGTGTAAACTTGGTGAATGTGCAGAAGGACAGCAACAAAAATCAATCTGAAAATTCAAATACAGATTCTATTTCTACTGATGATGCTATAGATGATTGTTGGTACCCGGATTCAGGAGCTACAAATCATATTACCAACAACTTAAACAATCTCAATTTGGGGAACAAAGAATACAAAGGTATGCAAAATCTTTTAGTTGGTAATGGCAAGATTGCACATATAACACATACTGGAAATGCAAGTTTAAAAGGACCTAAAGAACTTATTTTAAAAAAATTGTTAAGGGTTCCTTCTATTAAAAAGAATCTATTGAGTGTTTCCCAATTTGCTAAGGATAACAATGTATTTTTTGAATTTTATCCTAATTATTGCATTGTCAAAGACATTCTGACACAAGAAGTTATTTTGCAGGGTAATGAGATTAAAGGGTTATACAGATTCGATGTCACTAATTCTAGAAATTCTAAATGCTTAAATAAAGTGTGCTTATCTACTTCTGTAAATGATTCTGATTGTAACAAGCAGTTTGAATTGTGGAATTGCAAGTTAGGACATCCAAGTGTTAAAATTGTGAAACAAATTATGAAATGCAATAACTTGAATGTCAACAATATTTCTGATTCATATGTTTGTTCTTCTTGTTAATTGGGAAAATCTCATAAACTTGCATTTCCAAACTCACACACAATTTATTCTAATCCACTTGAATTAGTGGCAACTGATTTATGGGGACCACCATCCACTAGTTCAGTATATGGTTACAGGTACTATATTTCCTTTATTGATGTTTATTCCAGATTCACTTGGATTTACATGCTAAAATCTAAAACTGAAGTGAGTAATGTGGTAATGCAGTATATTAATAAAGTTGAAAATATAACTGGGCATCATGTTAAAACCTTTCAAACTGATGGTGGAAGAGAGTTCTTACCACTGAAATTAATTTTTGAAAAGAAAGGTATTAGTCATATGATTACTTGTCCATATACTTCAGAACAAAACGGTTTAATAGAAAGGAAACATAGGCATATTGTTGAAACAGGTTTGACTCTACTTTCTCAAGCTTCAATGCCCTTAAAATATTGGCCTGAAGCCTTTGAGACAAGTGTACATTTAATAAATTTATTACCCACTAAGGTACTAAATTTTAATTGTCCTCAGGAGATTTTATTTAAAGTTAAACCAGATTATCATCACTTGAAAATATTTGGATGTCAGTGTTTTCCTTGTCTAAGGCCATATAATGCTCATAAATTAGATTTCAGATCTAAATCCTGTACTTTTCTAGGATATTGCAATAGACAGAAGGGTTTTAAGTGTTTAGATAATACTGGTAGAATATACATTTCCAGACATGTAAAATTTAATGAGGAGAAATTCCCATTTAGTAATATTAATTGTAAGACAACTGAAAAAGTTATTGAGCAAAGAGTGGTTATTCCTGATATACCTGAGGATGTTCAAGTGATGGTGCCATCTACATTAGCTGCTAGAGACACCACCACCAGCTCTCAACTCACAATGCCTATAGAGAGGCCAGGTCAAGAGCATGTCACTAATGACAACATTGAAGTTCAAGATCAGTCATTTCAAGAAACTACTGAAAGCAGCAGTCAATCATCTGCTAGAGAACAAGCTGAAAAAATCAGTCATGACAGAGGGAATAGAGATAATCTCAATCAACATCCAATGTTAACTAGAGCAAAGTGTGGTATTTTTAAACCCAAAAATATTAATACTATTGTGTTTCAAGATGAACCAGTTTCCTTTCATGAAGCTAATCAATATGACAATTGGAAACAAGCTATGGCAGAAGAATATAATGCCTTAATTAGCAAAGGAACCTGGTCTCTGGTTGAAAAACCAGAGAATAAAAATATAATTGGATGCAGATGGGTATATAAATTAAAGAAAAATTCTAATGGTTCAATTTCTAAATACAAGGCTAGGTTAGTTGCTAAAGGTTATTCACAACAGTGTGGTTTTGATTTTACTGAAACCTTTTCACCTGTTGTGAAACCCACATCAATTAGAATAATATTGTCAATAGCCTTATTTAGAAATTGGAACATCAGACAACTTGATGTTAATAATGCCTTTCTTAATGGTGATTTACAGGAAGAGGTGTTCATGCAACAACCAGAATGATTCAGTCAAGGCAATAATACAAATTTGGTGTGCAAGCTCAATAAAGCAATTTATAGGTTAAAGCAGGCACCTAGAGTGTGGTTTGATAAGCTGAAATCTACACTTGTCAACTATGGATACACATCTACCAAATCTGACAATTCTATTTTTACAAAATTTTCTGAAACTGATACAACATATATTCTAATTTATGTTGATAACTTTATTATTATAGGAAGCAATAAATCTGAGATTGACAATGTCACTAAAAGGTTGAATACAGAATTTTCTATCAAAGACCTTGGTGACTTAAGCTACTTCCTAGGTGTTGAAGTCAAAAGATCCAGTTCAGAAATCCATCTTAACCAAAGAAAATATATTACTGAAATCCTTCAAAGAGCTAAAATGGACAAGGCAAATCCTCTACCAACTCCTATGATCACTAACAGTCAACTTTCTAAAAACAAAGGAGAGGCATTTTCAGATGCAAGGTTCTATAGGAGTATAATTGGTGCATTACAATATGCTACTATTACAAGGCCTGATATTGCTTATTGTGTAAATAAAGCAAGTCAATTTATGCAAAATCCTTTAGATACTCACTGAGTTGCAGTTAAGAGAATTCTTAGATATCTGAAAGGAACACTGGATCATGGACTAGTTTTTAAAGCCAGCAATACTCTAAATATAAACACATATGCAGATGCAGACTGGGGTGCAGACATTGATGACAGAAAATCAACTTCTGGTTATTGCATCTTTTTAGGAAAAAATCCAGTTTCATGGAGTGCTAGAAAGCAGAGTACTGTTTCTAGATCTAGTACAGAAGCTGAGTTCAGATGTGTTGCTAGTGCAGCAGCAGAAGTGTTGTGGATCGAATCCTTATTGAGTGAACTTAAGGTTAAAACAGAAAAAAAAGCTGTAATATGGTGTGATAATGTGAGTGCTATCTCATTAGCTTCTAATCGAGTTCTTCATTCAAAGACAAAGCATATAGAGATCGATTTATATTTTATCAGAGAGCAAGTGTTACAAGGAAAATTAAGGGTTGGATATATACCGTCACAGCATCAAAAAGCTGATGTACTTACTAAACCTCTTTCCAAGCTCAATTTCACGAGACTGAAGGAAGAACTATGCGTAGACGCTGCAGATTTGAGCAAGAGATCAACAAGGATGATTTATATTCCAGATTGAGGTTGTTTCAGCTAAAGTATATCAGAATTGAAGATGTAATCTGCTCAAAATCATAAAAATTCCTTTATCAATTCCTGATGTTCAAAGACCTAATTAACAGTTAAAGTTTCGAGTTTTACCTGATGTTCTGAGAGAGACGATGAAGAAAATTAGCTGATAATCTTCGCTCTCGAGTAATTTGAAGCCATCGTTGTGTGTTTTTCTCTGAGCCGCCGCCATTTTCTTATGTTTGGAAACCTAATTGGTATAATAACCGATTAGGGTTTCGGGGGGGAGTTAAAGTATGAGCTTAATGGGTCGAATACCTTGCTTCCCCGTGTATCCTCTTTTCTTTTCTGTTTTCTGTTTGGGCTTGGCCCATCATTCTGAACAGGCTATTATATAAAGACGCCTAATGTTATGTACAGATTATTATTACATTCTTGTATTCAAAGACAAATTACATTTTTCGTGCAATAACAAAACTTTGATTCTTTTCTAAAAACCTAACTATTGATCACCATACCATCTTGCTGTACATAACCCATACTATAGCCCGATTACCCTTCTCCTTTCTTTTTTTTTCTTTTTTTTTTCTTTTTGTAGTTGCTATTGCTCTTCTCTCCTCCTTCTGTTTTGAACAGTGCACAACATTGCATCCGTGTGCCTGCACAGATGAACTCATCACCAGAGGACCGTCACGACCCTCCCCACAAATGGCTAATAACCACCGAAACCCAATGTCATTACCTAAGAATCTCATATCAATCACTGTCGAAATTCAACAGTTCACCACAAGCTAACAACTTGCTTTAGATCGTAGAAAAACACCTTTGTTTCCACCATACTTCACCGATCCACCTCAAATTCCGACCAGAGACTCACGATGCCCCCAACATCTATTCCCCCTAGTGCGATCCTGTTTTGCCAACCCACTATATATGGCGGGTTCATCCCCAAACCTTCACGTTCAAAAACATACACAAAAACCTAAATCCCCCTCAAATTCGAGATTCACTTATTTGAAAAAAATATTTCATATTTTTCCTCAACTCTTCACCTCTCCACGCTGCTCCATGGTGAATTTCACAGCATACGGCTATCTTGGGTAGTCGAAAAGGCCTCGTCACCAACGTACGGTTATCCCCCTATTCATACTTATCTACGCCACTAAAAATTCTCATTTTAGTTTCAAAAATCACGATTCTCCATTTGCAATCCACCCATATGCCTGAATTGATATTTTAGGGTGATGGAAATTTTGAGTTTTACCCAATACTTTACTGTGTATAGGACAATATTACCTCCATACAATATTATATCACCCAAACTAAATTTAAAAAAATATACTTTCAACGCAAATGAATGATTTTCGTATTGATGTCAGATGTTAAAACACGTAAGAAATCGAGTGATTGATTTTATGTAAGGTAGGGGTGTTTGCAGAGCCTATATTTTTATTTGTTACAGGCTTATATATTTGTTCCATTCTTTAATATTTCATGTTTAAATGAAGAATCCTTTAATTCCATACATACAAAGAATCATCATAATATATATGTAATCTGTAATTGGTTTTCTTAAGTCCACCATTGTTCACTTTAAGGCTTTGGTAGATTTGTTTAATAAACATCACCCATCAAAGACAGGCATATATACATATATCAACATCAAAATAACTCAAAGAGGAAGCTTACTCACCTCGTCCACAGTTCTTATGCAAATTGTAGGTTTTCATCATCTATATTCTGGTATCCGGTTTGTTTTGCTTCAAGCCATTTTATTCCAGACTCCTAGTTCTCTGGTTTGGTTTATTGCCTTAAGTTTTGTCTATCATTTTTAATCTTAGTCTAGTTCGGATAACTTTTTTTTTTGAATGTATGTAGTAGGATATGCTATATTTATATATGCAAGAATGAAAAAATTAATTGCTGCACATGTCTGTATGGGAAATGCAATGTATGATTTGATGTAAGTGGCATAGCTGATAGCTGTTGCTATGATTTGAAAAAGATGAGCTATGTAGTAGCCGTTCTTAGTTGTGCATGTTGTTGGAATTTAGAGGAGGAAGAGGAATAAATTATGAGAAACAAGAAATTTTGTAAAAGAGGAAAACTTTAATTACTTTTTTTTTTCTTTTTTTTTTTCTTCTTCTTGATTGATACAAATGAGTGATTACATGTTAATTTATATAAGAGAGAATCTCTAGACTTTTCTTCATTTTACATATTTGCTTAGTCTAGATTCTTCTCTAATCTTATTTTAATAACTCTAATATTTATTACCATATATTTTGTGCTTCCCGAAATATAAAAATAAAATTTGTCTCATAATCAATGTTTCCTTAAAAACCAAGTTTATTTGTTTTCTCTTATTTTCAACATCCCCCCGTAAACTTGGTTTTATTACTCCAAGCAGATTTCTTTGTATCTCACGTGTTTTGGCATAAATGAAGAAATTATCCAAATTTTCTTTTTTCGTTTCTTCCTTTTTTCCAATATGAAGTTCTTCGATGCAATTTCTTCAACGGTGCTCCTTTCTTTTTGTCCTCCTTCATTTGCACAAGACGTTCCAAAAAGTACGTGTTCTAGCTTACTTCTTGTTCCGGTGTCATAAACTTTGAATGAATCATATATGGCATCTTTAAATTCTTTAAAAAATTCACTTTTACAGTATTTGTTCAATTTAATTTCTTTGTTTGTGTTAACTAATACCGAACAAACAATAGCGCTAGCCGTTTTCTCACCAACATCTTCAAGCACGACTTTTGACTCTTTTTCCATGACAGCATCCTCTCTCTCATCAATAATTTTAGATTCAGTAACATCATCAAGCTTCTCATTATCGGCATTCTTTGTATTATGCACCGCTTCACTTACTTCTTCAACTTGAGTTTTTTGTTCATCTTTGAAGTCTTCTTCTTCTTCCCTTTTGATAATCTTTGCCTTTTCTTCTCTTTTATTCTCTGCTAGTGCCACATCAATATGGTTAGCGGAATTCTCCACTACAGCTTCTTGCTTTTCTTCAGCAAATGCATCTTCTTCTTTATTCTCTAAAAGTTTTTCTTCATCCAACTTCTCTTCCTCTATCTCATCCATCATCTCTTCTTTCATAGGCTCTGGCATAGTCTCTTCTTTCTTCTTCTCTTGCTCCTTCTCGTTCACACTTTCGCTATCCTTCTTTTCATCTTTCTCATCAATCAACTTATCTTCATTCATTATCTTTGCATCATCTTTTCCGTACACCTTTTTCAAAAGATTCCATGAATCTTTTGTACACCTTCCTCTAAAAATGAGATCCGAAGCTTTTTCATCGACGTTCTCAGCAATCACAGAAAGAGCACGATAATCTTTCCGTTTTAATTTCGCAAAGGCTTTCTTGTCCATTTGCGACATACTCTGCATGTCTTTACGCCATTCATAGCCATTTTCAACAATCTCCCACAGACCTTTGGAGATTAACTCCTCTTTTTTCCTACTGCTCCATTCCTCAAAATTCTCTTTTGTGAGAACAAACGTCGAAAAAAATAGAAATGTCATAATTTCAACCAGGCTCCGATACCACTTGTTAGAAAATTTGTGCAGCTCTGATACCACTGTTGGAATTTAGAGGAGGAAGAGGAATAAATTATGAGAAACAAGAAATTTTGTAAAAGAGGAAAACTTTAATTACTTTTTTTTTCTTTTTTTTCTTCTTCTTCTTGATTGATACAAATGAGTGATTACATCCTAATTTATATAAGAGAGAATCTCTAGACTTTTCTTTCTCTAGACTTTTCTTCATTTTACATATTTGCTTAGTCTAGATTCTTCTCTAATCTTATTTTAATAACTCTAATATTTATTACCATATATTTTGTGCTTCCCTAAATACAAAAATAAAATTTGTCACATAATCAATGTTTCCTTAAAAACCAAGTTTATTCGTTTCCTCTTATTTCAACACATGTGTTGTATATTTAGATTTGAAAAGAAGCCATATTATTTAGCTGTGTACGTACAGGGTAGCATTTTAGTTTGCTTCAGGTAAACAAAAGGCACGGTCTTCATGTGATTGGGCCAACAATTTGTACAGCTGGTACCTTAAATTTCCTATAAGGTATTTGCAAGCCTATTTCCATTTATTAAACTATGGTGCACAGTTCAACAATAATATGTTTTTAGATCACCCTTATTCTGCTGATTGAAAGGACAAGATAGCTAGTTTTAGCAGTTATTTGATTTGCTTAAAATGTAAGTTTGGGTAGGTGTTGTTGTGTGAATTTATTGAAAATGAGTTGTTTTGTTAAGGTCATTCACACTCGATTCGTTCTAGTATGCATGACCATATGCCCACAATGAAGTATAATACATGTACAACGTTATGCTAATAAAAAGAAAAGAACCTGCTTGGTTGCTAAGTGATCAAAACTATTCAATGTCCATGTATGCACGCACCGCCTATATGAATCATGTTTTTTATGCAGCATTATGTCCTTATTTATATAACAATATAAACTTAGTCGCCATTTAATTTAAACTAATAATGCATATGTATTAAATATCCCAAATGGCAAATTCATAGTATAAAAGCAAAAACTCTTCATTTCATGGTTTAAACCTTAAGTACAAAAGGTCAGAACCTTGTTAATGTATCATTCCTTTCCTATGACGTAGTTCATATTTTGCATAGTTATTTTACATTTGACTGAAGTGATATCTATTTCAAATTTACATAAGTTTTTAAACCATTATAAAAATAAAAACAAAATAAGAAAACATTTCTTGCTTGTTCTACACTGGTTAAAATATTTTACCACTTAAATATATTATTTTTGAAATCTTCCTCATATTTATTATTCAAATTTTATTTAATATAAATTAACCACTAAAATAATCCAAAATAAACTGTGTTACAAACTCAGACAAAAACTGGGACATTACAATTTATCTCAACAAATCTTTTTTATTTTCGTTGCTTTGAAAACAATAACTAACATTTATATCTTTAGGAAAAATGTTTTCACCAAAAACCTTTTAATTTCCTTACCTCCAAAATATCGTTATATTTTTACAAAACTCATTTTTATTTCCTTTACTTTGGAAATATTGTAATATATCCACAAAACCCCTCTTTCTGTTCCCTTTACTTTGGAAAATATTGCTATAAACACACATCTAATTGGTAATGATTAAATCACCAAATCTTATATGGGTTAACAATGTAATTCAATCATTAATTGTTTATTATATAAAACTAAAAGGTTTTATTTAATTTCAAACTTTACAGATTGAAGTTTTAAAACTTCACTTATGGAAATAACAATTCAATTTCGGTATCTATTTTTATTTCTAAACCAATTTAGCTTTTTCATTTCCTCAAAATCATTGCCATTTACTTATATTATAGGAATAAGTGTGTTCCCAAAACCAGACTATCTTCGTTACTTAGAAAATAATGTTATATACTTAGCCGAACATTATAAGTATAATCACAATTCAAATCTGGACCAGACAATGTCAATTAATACATTGTTTAACATAAACCCAATAGTTTCAATATATTTCAAAACCTTGAAAATAAAGTTGCAATATTATTTCTCTTGTGGAAATAATAAATTAATTCCGATCACTACAACAAAATGACCATATTACAACAGTGGAAAAAAGTTGTAAAAGACTTTTTACAACGGTGGAGCCACCGTCGTCTATTAAGAAGTTGTAATAGACTAAAATCTATTACAACTTTTTTGCACCATTGCGACACCGTTGTGAAATGTACATTTTACAACTGTTTTCCACCGTTGTAATAAAATTTATTACAACTTTTTATAACTGTTGTAGTATACTTTATTAAAAGTATTATTTAAACTTGTAATGTATGATCAAATTATATACATATTATTAATAAAAGAATTCATTTCAGAACATATTATCTACAAACTGAAGATATTAAACAAAATTAAAACATGAACCAAAACAATATATTAGAATTTTCAAACTCTCATCATTTATTTATAAATCATACAAGTATCTCATGTACATAAAGCATCTACAACAAAATCCATTATCCAAGACCCAAAAATCCAAATGACTTGAAGTCATCTTTCATAAATATACATATATTTCTGTCTTTCTTGTTCCAAAACCGAAAATACTCCAAGTTATTTTCAGAAGATCGGATAGCACGGTTACCACAGTGAGCATAAAATACACAGCCTGCAATGCTTATGACCTGCATAATCAGCTAAAAAAAATTGGAAAAAAACAAACAAATAAAAAGAGATAAGAGTAGGATTTGTTTATTCGGAGTTAAGTTAGCTTAGCACTTACAACACAATTTTGTAGAACAACAAAAATTTCTAGTCTCTTCCCAGCTACTCGAACAACACTGCCAACTTTTACAGCAAAAATAGGCAATTAGATGTTAGAAAGAATCAACTTTGAGCTCAGAAAAAATATAATAACAGTATTGAAATTAATACTTACCTACCAATCCTAGATAGCACGAAATAAATTTCCTTTTCCAGTCGAATCTTCGATCTATGTTTTCAGCCTAGCGAGTATACTCAAAACGATATTTTCAAGGCCGATCTAAAATCCATATAGGGGCGGGCTTCAGCTATTTTAACTCCATCATGAATCTGATGGCGAAGTTTTTCTAGACTATGATGTCGAATATGATGAGGCAGGCGAGCACGTGAGGAAATCATTCTGATGGCTTCAAAGGTGAAATCGATTAGGGCTTTTGGATGGTTGACTACGAACAAGAAAAATCGATTAGAGTTTTGTCTATGATGACTTCAGAGGCGGCGATTGAAATCGTTTCTAAAATCGGCTCTGTAGGAAGCTGATCGAAATTTAATTGATTTTAGACTTTGGGTTTTGATTTATGATTTTAGACTTTGGGTTTTTGTCTGATGGTACGGTTTTTTGTTGGAAAAGATAATTTTAGAAAGGGCGGACGGGAAAAAAAATTGGAGCCAAAAATTTCAGCTCGGAGGGAACTTTTCATTTTGAAATTGATTTCATTTATTATAGGCAGCGAAAACGAGGAGTTATAGAAATGTTGTAATTAACATCTATTACAACAAAGAGAATAAAAAAGTTGTTGAAAAAATGTATATTACAACTTTTTTTAAAAAAAGTTGTAAAAAAACCTTTATTACAACTGTTATTTTGTAACCGTTGTAAATATAAAGTTATAATATAGTCAATTTGTTATAGTGAATATTTTTAACATTACAAACCAATATCATCCTTAGATAATCTTGAAGTCATTCAAGTTAGGGTATTCTATTTATCTCTCAGATCTTGATCGACAACGTTCTTTTCTTAATATGGATAAAAGTTTGTAACACATAAAGTTGATAATAATTATAATATCATATCCATTTCATTTACTATTTCATATAAAATATGGTTTATAAACCATTTCTTGCATTTTAAAATATACTTCTAGATTAAAATTGCTTTAACTAAACTTGTTGATTAAGTAACACTTACTAAAACCCAAAATCTTCTATACAAATTCATTTTCACTTGGATTTATTATAAAAATCCATTTAACATTCTTTTACATCTTGAAAACCTCCTTTAGATTACAATCATTTCATCCAATTTAAATATTGAGTGAACGTTTGTTTAAAATTCTCGCATTAATTTTATATTTCTTTTATGAACCTTTGTTTATAAGATTTGGGTTTGTTCCTAAACCCTTTAATACAATTTGTTTTATAATTCGGATTTCATTACAAAATCCATTAACCAAATATTTTACCCAAAAACCGATACATCTTATTATATAACCTAATTTGGATTTTGTTACCCAAAATCCCTTTACCCAAGTTGCTGCACATATCCTTCAACTATATTTCTTTGAACAAACTTCCCTTTTTCATCATTAAAAAATCTCCTTTAAATTAAAATCATTTTATACAATTTCAATATTTAGTAATTGTTTATATAACCATATCAGATTAGCTTAAACCTCTTTTATAAACTTTTGTTTATAAAACTTGATTTATATTATAGCGTCCTTTTTCTAAAACCTGTAGCATCCCGTATTTTTTATGGTCGAATAATTAATTTATTTGATTATTTAAATAATGGTTTGGTAATTTTAAATGACTTGAATTAAATTATATTTAATATTTAATTAATAGAATAATATATTTAATTCTGAAATAACCGAAAATAGTAGAATTGGCAATATTGTGTGAATTTGAGGGTGTAAGAGATTTGGTTGAGTTTAGATTCGAATTATTATAGTGAATCTATTTAATAAACAACGTTAGAACATACAAATTATATTATAGTTATAATCGGGCTCAAAATGGCACGATAGTTCATAATTTGGCGATTTGAACTTTAATTTGATATACAGAATCCGATTTAAGTTGGATTTCTATGAGACAAGAAACGTTCGGATCTGGTGAACTAAATGGAAGAGAAGAATTGAGATTTCGTCTTGTAGATTGTGAGTTATGTCCAAATCAAAATTTTAAAAATTCACTATGTAAACCGTTATAATTTATAACGATTTATTTATTTTTATAAAAGGATTTTTATACTATATATTGAATATCGATTAACCTGGATTTGAAATATCGATTTATAAATCCATATACATATATATTTTGGAGTTTAATAATATTCTATTGAGATATATATGATAATCTTAATTTAGTATTATTAAATTAAATTGGTATTAAATATATTAATATTTATTGGTTTATTTAGGCCTTAGAAAATAATCGTTTTTACAAACAACCTCCGTTTTCGATGAAATTAATTTTGTTTGAATCGGAATATTAAATTATTGTTAGATTTCAATTTTCATGATTTTTTGAGTTAGTATGTGGCCATGTGGAATTTAAATGTGAAAAACAGTTAATAAGTTGACTTTAAAAATAAGTTGTGTGAGCAAATGGACTCGGAATTCGACGAAACAAGTTTGTTTGGGTCCGTAATGTCGAACTATAGCTATATGTCTGTTTTCGTTAGATTTGGATATGTTATGTGATCATAGGGATTTTTAACGACAAATATAGACAGCATAAAAATATAAATTAATATAAAATTGAATATAAAAAATAATATTTTTCTCCTAAATATACGGCATAACTCAATAACCCTAAATTCATTTTCTCTCTGGTCAATGGCATTAGGCCGCCACCATTTTTATTTTCACCGAAGGAATTTTCATACTCAAATAATTTTTAAAAATCAGAAATGAAACTATAAATCGAAAATCAAACATATTTGGAATCCTGGAGGGATTCTCTGCATTCTGTGGTACTTGTTGATAGGGTTCGAATAATTTTATGTCAATGTTTTTTTACACAGCGTGGTATTTTAGCCGAGGGCTTAGAAATTTTGGAATTACAGGCATGGATGAGCGATTAGATGGTTAGCGCAGTGTTTGTGTTATGGAGAAGATTCATTTGTGGGTTTTTTGTGGAATACGATGATTGAAAGTGTCATGACTGAGTAATGGGAGGCGCGGTTCTTCCAGATGTCGTGATTAGGGAGCGGATGATGAGTTGTTCAATGGCGAGGTGAGGTTGGAGCACTCGCGAAGGAGATGAGGTCGGTAATGTCAATTCTTGTTTTCCTGAAAAATTGGAGAAGACATTAGAGTGAGGGATTGCAGTAATGGCAGCTATATACGGACGAGCTTCTTCGTTAGGGAAGAAAGGATTAACCATGTATTAGGCACGGTAATGATACAGATTAGGAATTTTTAAGTATATAATTAAGTAGGTTAATAATTATTAATTATAATTAATCGAACATGTAAAATTAATATCTCATCCATACATTATCAGAATCTGATGAATCAAGATCCTTTGGGATCGTATAGACAAATGCTGCACAATGGAACTGATTTGGAGAGATTTGGAGCTTGTTTAAATTTATGGCGACATAAAACGCCTAATCAGATATACTGAACGTTTATCGTTATTTAATGATAAACGACCAAAGTGAGTAAAACTCACTAACTGTTTCCAGTTTATATTTTAGAATTGATAACTAATGATTGAATGTTGTGTGATGGTTATTTGGATTAATTGCTGACTAGTTGGTTGGAAATGAAGATACAGTTATATATATAAATTGTTAATTTAATATTGATTATGTTTATCAAAATATTTCATATTGAAATGAAATTGATGTTATTTATATTGTTTAACATCTGTGACGCAGGGAAACAGGTTGGAGGGATCCAACCGGATTCCTCAACATTTATATTAAGATTTTTCATATATTGTGATATATGATGTGATATATAATTTGTTATTGATTATGTGTTTTTGGATGATGATTGATCCTTTTTGTTTGGTACTTTTAAATACCATAAGTGATATCAGAATATATAAAGGAAATTTTTAAGTGGATATTGAATTTAATTATTTTATAAAATCAATGGATTTTATAAAAGGAAATATTTGGGAAATTTATAGAATTATGAAAAAGCGATTTCACAAGTTATACAGGAATTACGAGAAGTCTGATATAAAGTAGATCTATTTTAATAAATAAATTGAGAAGATTAATTTATTAGCAATATTTATAAATTAATAAAAATATTTATTATTGGATAAAGTGAGTATATATATATATAAGTATGAAATTATATTAAGAAGTAAAATCGGTTTTAACACCGATATTTGAAAATGGAACGTAAATTTAACATTTATAAAGGGAATTATAAAGGATGGAATATGAATTTGAAAAGGGAAAAATCTATTTTAAAAATAGAAATGGAATTTCGAATGGCTAGAAATAAATAACTTGTTTATTAATAAAAACAAGTAGTGTGATTTATAAATAATTTTAATAAATGAAATAAAAATAATTATCAGCGGATAATTTGGATTGTCAATTAAGTAGTGAATTTAAAACGGGAAATTGGGAGTTGTTTTAAAAAGAGAAACGATGGAATTTATTTCGATGTTCGAAATGTGAATAGGATTAAATAAAATTCATAAAGATTGGTAATTAAAATTCAACTTGGCCAAGTGTTATAAAATAATTTATTTTAGGAAATTATATATTGAATAAATCGGGATTTGATGAGATAATTAATATTCGACTGGAAACCGATATTTTAGAATCGAATATAAAGCCGATAGACAATTATAAAACTATTAAATAAAATCAACCATGAAGTTGACATGTAAACGAGATTTGATAAATAAAATGGAATGTGAATATGAAGTTATAAAATGACTCGATAATTGGAATTTGAACCTGTGTTAGTATTTAAGTTATGAAATCAAGTTTTGATTTGATAAAACGAGTCCAGTTTTCTGTAAAGGAATAATATTCACGTTTTAAAGTGAATAACGATTTAAAATCAAACGTTTTGCAGAATTAAAATAGTTATGAAAGGAAATTGGTAATTGTGGGAAGTACTAAATTCAAAAATGAATTTAGAAATTGAGTTGACCTGAAATGGTAAATTATTCTGGAAGTTCAGAACGTAAATCGAATAGAGTTATTCGAAAGAGAGTTATCAAATAGAGTTATTCGAAAGAGAGAAATCGAATAGAATTATACGAAAGAGAGTTATCGAATGGAGTTTATTCGAAAGAGAGTTACTGTAGCGACCCGAACTTCCCGGCTGGCCAAAACCGAACAAGAAGGCGGACAACTTTGAGGACAAAATGCATCGGAACGCAAACAGGAGAACATTTCATTGCTTATTACAATAATTTCATCAGAGTAGAAGAATATAACAGAGTATGAATAATTAATATACATAAGAAAAATATTAGAGATTTAAATTACAAAGCAGCGGAAAAATAATACAAAACACAAATGAAAGAAATACACGGATACAAAGCTTTCCAAATATAGCTCCAGCTGTAAATCCAGGATCCTGGAAAAGAAATATCTTCAAAAACCAAAACTACTAGCTGCTCGTGTGGAAAATAGGGGCACCCAGAGTTTATGTTAAAACAATAAACCCCAGGTCAGTCACGGGACTGGTGTGAGAACTAAAACAGTTATTTAAAACTTTACTTTAAAATAGAGTAAATCAAGAGATCATACCGTATAATACGGAACATGTTTTCTCCCAAGAATACCAGCGCATAAAACAGTTTATAAATAATTCAATGCTTTTCGACAAAAATGAAGTTATTATAAGACTTAGGTCCCATCACACAATGCAACGCAAGCCGAAGGATAGAGTTTTCCCTTATAATTGCCAAATCATTTTTGATAGTACTATAAGTGTATAGTGTCAAAATGAACTTCAAATAAAAATGTATCAATCATAGATGGCATGGGTACCATATATCATGTCGCCATACTAGAAACCGAAAAGTCACGTATTGGAAATTGGATTCCATCTATGAGTCAAGGTAAGTGATGTACTCCTCGCCGACTTCGAGACACTCTAGCAAATGCCTCAGGATTCCCCGCAGTGAACCCTTGGATCCTCCAAGGTCGGTCCTCTCTTACATTTAAGGATTGGCAATTCCTGAACACATGTTTCCTGGTCCTATCAGACCTACCACTTTGCCACTAGGGACCAATATCCGAGGCGCCCCGCATTCAATCATCCACATAGGTAAAAATAAATAAATGTCAAGGCTCCATACCACGACACCACCCATAGCGAGAAAGAAACTTTGTGCACTCCTTGGGTACCTTATCCCGTTTTTGACTCATACCGAGGTTTGAGGCTCGCGAATTAACGCTATACACAAAGCTATGCTATTTAAAGCCGTGCTTTGATCATCAATCACAAGGCCTTGCTTTTCAACAAAAGCCTTGATCACTGCATCTCTGCATGCCACACTGACAACTCATGCCATGCGACCGATACCCATCAATATATAACCTGTAAGCTCATACGTCTCAGAAAAGGGTGTTAAGCAAGAGAATACATTCTCTACTGACAAACAAATATATATTTAATAGAAATCAATCACACAGAATGAAATCCAATGTCAGACACACATCCATTTACAAGTTAGTTCTGGGTCTGAACAAAACCGGAGGTGCCTTATCCCTCGTCCTATATGTCCAATACAGGAGGGAGGCCCTTGCATATCACGTCTATCTCCAAGTACGTCTGGACGATCACCACTTATTAGCTTATCTCGGGTGTACAACCCAATCAAGACATCAGTAATCATCCAAACGACGTGAATATCTCCAGTCTTCAACCACCGTCTTCATCGTCGACTTATCGTCAAATCAGTTATTTAGAATGGGCATAAACCTGGTCTTTCTGAATAACTCGCGTATCTCATAAAAAAGTGCTACGCAAACACAACATAAACCTCATTCCAATCCAGAATATTCTTTTATTCAAATATTCTTATGACAATTTAAACCAAATTAAGGTTCTCGAGATTAACGAACCTTACGTAAGAAATCATTTTTTTTTATTTTACAATCCCAACCTATTCATCCCATGGAGCAAAACTAGTAATACTCCATATCTAGCACCACCGTGTTATCGGTAAAAATGAATTACCATTTCATATTCAAATCTAATTAAAGATTTAATTATCGCATGGAGCAAAACTGGTGATACTTCATTCTCGATCATTTCCCAAATTTGATAATTTAAATTATCACATTCACATTTCAATCTAATTAAAGATTCATTAAAACTCCACTTAGTTTTAATCTCACAAATCATTACTTAAAGATTATTTAACTTTGGGAAATCACAAATGCCACATTGACAATCTACACCGTACCATCGATTTCTGTGAATATATAACCTCTAAGCTCATACGTCTCAGAGAAGGGTGTTAAGAAAGAGAATAAATTCTCTACCACCAAACAAATATATATTTAATAGAGATCAACAATATATTTCAAATTACAACGTTAGGCATGTAATCCTGTCTTTTACTGGGTTAAAGAACTAATGTCATTTAAAACATATTTCATGATAAACCTAAAATCACACTCCATTAACTATGGAATCTTCATGGGAAACAAATCAATATATAATCGATATCAATTTCCATATCCGACTAATAATATAAATGGAATAATGGCAAAGCCTTTTAAATTCCATATATAGTAACATTCTTCTTCCACAGAAGCTCACTCGGATCATTACCAAATCGAATTCCATCCAATTCCAATTTAATATATTAAGTTGGAAAACTTTACTTTGGAAAATTCCATTAATCTTAATAAAAAGATTTATAAATTCTAACACCCCTTTTCACTGTTAACCGGGTTAAAGAACGAATGTTGTTAAAAACACAGTTCACAATAAACCCAATTCACATTCCATTTTATTCCAATTACTAAATATAACTGGAAATTCTAATAATCTTAATTAAAAGATTTATTCTTTTCACACGGGGTTTAAGAACAATGTTATTAAACACATCATTTACGACAAACCCAAAATCCGACTTGATATTAAATATAAGGTTCTAAATAGAAATTATATCGGCTTACATTCAATATCAAATTCTGAAACCAACACATATCGTATGGGGAATAACGATATATATGTCTTCTAAATTCCTCAATAGTATCCTTATAGCCACGGAATCCAATATCAAAATATTTCGAAGATGATCCCCATTCAAATCCATTCCAATTCATACATTGGAAAATTCTTGTTGGACTAAAACCATTCCCAAATCCAATTTATTTATTTAAAACATTGGATTATCCTTCTAGTTACTAACTAGTTCATTTTGATAAGAATAAATTTTGATAAACGTGGAATTTTTTACCAAATTCTTTTCAAATCATTTATTATGATTTTACACAATTTATTAATATTTTTAATAAATTTATCAAGGCCCGTACAGTCAGTTTCCAATAACGACCACCGAACTGCATCCATAACGACCTTTTCCAAATTTGATTTGGACATTGTTCCAAATCCAACAGTTAGATTTCAAATCTCTTATATTCATTGGAAAATTCTTTTCGATACAAACCTAATGGTTTTAGTTTTAGGAGAATCCGATGGTCGAATCTCCCGTAATGTGAATTCGAAGTCAATGGTTGAAATTCTTGAACGGTCGCAGCGCGACTCGTTCTATTCAAACAACTAATGTATATATATACATATATACACACACACACACACACACATATATATATATATAATACATATATATTTCATTCATTACGTATTTTATAAATTCGTTTTAAAAACGATCCCCACTTTCATTTCAATTTTAAATCAAAATTGAATACTTCTTATCATTATAATATTTACATGATAATATTTTCAAAATATCAGATTTTGAAATCATTTCCTTTTTGATATTTGTTATAAAAATGAATAAAATCGTTGTAAAAATCGTTCACGTCTAAATGGTGCAAATCTAATCAACACGGCTTCACACATTTCAATATTTTCGTGTCCATCCAAAATCGAACATCAAATTCACATTTTAATCCTTTACTGAATATTATTTTAAAATATCCATTATTCTAAAATATTCGTTTTTTATGGATTGGAATCATACCCAACCAATTAACATATAATGTTATTAATATGGATTTCATACAACACATGTGTACAACAACAATGATAACCAATCATCCATATTCCAGAGTGCATTACACAACTGCATAAGCATTAAATATAAATAATCAACGCTTACAACAGTCTATCAACCCATCGACTGACATACAACTAAACAATTGGGATGAGTGTATGTCAAATATCATCCCAATACCCGTGCGGGGTTTCAATCAACAGATACTGAATATTGTTTGTGCAGTTGGGCGATATGTAAAATTTATTGTCCCAATCAATGTTAATTAAATGGGTGTACATAAACAAATCATCCAATTTGTAACTGAATATTTATTTTCATTTCAGGAGAATTTTATGCCATTCACATATGTGTTAAAAATTATATTTTTAACATTAAAATATTTATTTCAACACTTGACTATTTTATATAGTTCATACATTCAATAAAAATAATATTTCTATTTTTCAAACATTTTATTCAACACATGAATATTTTATATAGTTCATTTCAGGAAATTTCATATACATTTCAGTTCCAGAAAAATTCGGCATTATAACGGCGCGATATTAGAACTGGAGTAATGTCTAACATTACCCTCCCCTGATACTGGCTCATGCCATATGCAATAATCAATCCAATCAACAAAACTACAATAAAATCAATAACCACAATACAGTCAATTTTTCCATAATACAATCAAAACAAACAACCATGGTTTATACAACAAATAGTGTCAGGGGCTACTAAGCCCCGTCTGCAGCCTAGGATATATTTAACTGTAAAATAATTTGAGCGAGAAGGTGTTCTCACATTGGGATCCACTCCGTCGTTATTCTCTGATGCTCTGATTTGCTGTTCTGGTTCCAAAATTTGCAAAAGAGCTCCAATCTTCGCACGGTCTTTTTTTCTAACTTAAATGCGCCATTCTAGACAACTTTCGCCTAGTGGCCTTTCTTCCGAAAATGCTCCTATTTACCAGAATTTGTGAAAAGACAATATTAGGACAGTAGATTTTGGATGCGTTTTTTGAACAACTCCGAAATCCAAAATATGACTTCCATATACTCAAATCGAAGAGAAAAACGAGATCTTTGACTTTGGTACCATGGAGTTTTGGCCAGAAGCGCTTGGATTGGATGTTATTGGCGAAATAGTCATAGGGGGTTATTTGCAAATACTGAAATTAGTGAAAAGGTTTTTTTTTGGAGATGGAGGGGTCCATTGTCCGTTTGGCGGCTGGAGGAGGGGCGGCGTGGGGTCTGCAGGCCACGGGGGTGGTGCAGGTGGCGGCAGAGGGGCATAGTTGGCTGGAGGCGGCAGTTTTTGGTGGACAAAGGGGTTTGAACGGTTTTGAGAGGAAGGAGGAGGAAGGGGGTTCTGGTCGTCATCGGCGGGCTGGAGGGGGTGCGGCGACGCGGTGGAGGAGGCGGCGACGTGGGCGGCGCTGGGTTGGAGGGTGCGGCAATTTTCTTATTTGACCATGTGTTTGAAAAGTGAGAGAGAGAATTAGGTTTTAAGGATATATATATATATATAAATATTGAAACACCCCACCTCCGTTAAGGTCACTTACAAAGGGAATGCCTTAACTTTGGTGGAGCATTATAGGTAAAAGACACAGACAATTTACAAGACAGACATATATAAGCAGCGGAAAAACTAAATTTATTTCATACGTGGTTCATAACAAAAACATTACAACAAACTATCTCAAAACAACTTCGAAATCATTACATCAAAATCTCCGTCTTGATTATAACATAAAGGAGCATAAAACACAATAAAACTGCATAAATCCCCAATTAGTAGTGTGTCCAAAGCCATAGCCAAAGATAAGAGGTTCCAAGCTATACATCACAGAGTCTTCAAGCTTGGAAAGATGAACGGTCCAAATTAAGTTGAGCTTCCCTCCCTGGCTACCTGGGGGGTGGGAACGGAAGGAAAGAGAGCAAGAGAAAAATGGGTCAGACATAAGTCTGGTAAGTCCAGCGATTATTCAACATGTAAACTGGTAAGAGAACCAGGACATGAATAAACTGGACGCAGGACAATAATAAAGAAATAAGGTAACATAGGATAAGGCAAGATAAACTAATCATACTATCGTAGTCAAATCCATATTCTCTGCACCTACTAGATATTTCAACCATCATCATGAGTTCAAACCCAGTGATCCCTTTTTATCGATCGGCTCCTACTCGCACGAATTTACTACTTGTGTCATACGGCCCCGCTCGATTGTAGATACCTGTGCTTGTCCCACCATGGGGTGTATCAAATCCTATGGTGGTAACCCAACACGATTCAAGATGCACAGTGTATAACTACTGATGCCCAGTGCCTACTTTTTCCACTTTGGAGTACGTGCACCCCCGTACTCCGTCGGAACCTACAATGACGCACCAATCGCCGTTGTTTCGACTGCTTATAATCAGCCCAGTAATCGTGCCCCACCCTGCCTAGTTCAGGGTACCATGATACATCTATGTGGGTTACTGCTGAAATGGGTCCTCGTTACTAGGGTTTCCTAATCAACATGTTAAATTGGTTAATTGTCCAAGTTAACCTAACCCCACCCATCAGTTTAGTTAACATGTTGTATTGGTTAAGTGTTGCCTTAATTAACTTAACCCTACCATTCCTAACTTAGCTTTAATTCATTCATTAAAGCACCAACCACTCACATTAGACAGGTATTTTTGCGGTTACTGGATGTGCCGGTCGGGTCCGGGCAGTTTTACACCGCAACTCAGTCTAACCTCGGGTTCTTTTGGGCTTGATGCACTAACCTCTTACATTAGATATATATATTGTTACGGTTACTGGATGTGCCGGGCGGTTCTGGGCGGTCTACACTGTAACTCAATCTAACCTCGGGTCAGGCATATTCGTCTTTTCTAAATTTCCATATTTACCTCTTTATATTTATATGGAAATTATTGTAATTCAAGTCAAGCCCCACTTTCCCTTTTAAATCAAGTTCATAATTTTAGGTATAAAAATTGATACCACTTTATACTATAAAATATTTACACGTTTATGAGCCAAATATGCCAATTATATGTAATTTCATGTTTTTCCCCAACGTTACCCCCGTTAAACTTTCGCATAAATCACATAAAATGTTAGGCTCGATACATAGCCTAACTTATACACAAAAGGGGAAAAAGAGGAACATGTAATAATTCCAACATCATAAAAATATGGATCTAACTACATGTGTGTCATATGAATTTGGCATAGAACAATATACATTTAATTATGAACTTGCAAATTTAGATCCACTCAACATGAATCGTGAAATAGGGGTTTTACATAGAACTACATAAACTTAAAATTAGGCATGTAGTTATGAACTAGCAAATTAGCATGTAGTTCTAGTCATATATGTGAACATGGTTGAACTTGCATAAACATAGCAAAATTTCCAAATTGACATACAACATATAGGTGTCATTACCAAATCATATAAAATGAAATGTCATCGCCAAATTATGCAACATGGTATGTCATCGCCAAATTACACAACATGATATGCCATTGCCAAATTATACAACATAATATGTCATCGCCAATTTATTCAACATGATATGGCATCGCCGAAGTATACAACATAATATGTCATCGCTAAATTACACAACATATATCTCATTGCCAAATTATACAACATATGGATTCATTGCCAAACATTTAACATTTATCATCAAATTACATACAACATGATCACAAACTTAACATGATAGGAGTCATAGTCTTAATCAATTCAGTTTTAACGAAAAGGATAGGCATAAATTTACATTAGGCGTTGTTCTACATCCAATTATTTAGTCACGATTCTAATATCATTTAGGTTTAAATGATAACTGGACTTACAAAAAGGAGACTAGTATTGTGTTCTGGGATTTGTATTCTGAAATTGAATAGCTCTCCTTTGTTGTAGACGTTGAATTCTCTTAGTTGAATTAGATTTGATTTGTAATTCCTAACTTGCTTTCTAGTTGAAGGAGAATGGCGGCTACTCTAGGTTGAGTATTGACAGCATGATGGTCTTAGGAATATTTTTGTGTGGCTTAGGTTTTAGATTTAGGTTGCTTATATAGAAGTTTGATTTAATAGGAGCCATCAGATCAACCTAGGGCCAATCAAAGCCATTCAATCCTAAGAGAACCAAACAGAATTTTCCATACAAGCCCTTATGACTCAAAAATCGTTACCGAAAGAAAACACGTCAGGTTTCAGATCTGGCCCGAGGGGGAGGTCAGCCCCCAGGTCGACCCCCTGGTCGACCTGTATGGGTGGAGGTCGACCCCTGTTCGAAATTTGAATTTTCTAAACTTTAATCTGAGCTGTTTATTTAAATTCTTGAATCTTGTGAAGGTCATAACTCCTTTATACGGAGTCCGATTTATGCAAACTCGGACTCTATCTAAAGCAGAATTCCGAGAAGCAAAATTCCGAGACGAAAGCAATGGCGTAAACCGTTCCCCTTAATTCTCACATTTGTAATTAATTTTTCTTTAATTCATTACTTTAATGTTTACAGAAAATACGGGGTGTTACATTCTCCCCTCCTTAAAGGATTTCGTCCTCGAAATCTTCGAGTCAAGAAGAACGTATATCCTACCATCCAATCGTCCATCTACTCATCCATCAAACACAGGCATCCATTTTCCTTAAAAAGACTTCTAATGCTTCATGATCAAATGCATAGTGTGTGTACATGTCCTTATCTAATGCAAAATCAGGCGGTCTACCGATTCAGTTGACCTCCTTAATGCAAGTCACGTTGGTGCCATGAGTCCATTATGTATGCAATCATCCCTAATCATACTTTCCACATGAGTGCATAATCATTCATACAAATGCAACATCCACATGATAACACATCAAGTTTCAATCATATACAATTACATATATGCATATGCAATATGAAAGAGACTGAGTCGATCTAGCACCTAATGTGTGTGTATATGCATCCACGAGCAATCACTAGCAATCACTTGCAACCACTTGCAACCACCAATCATAACATGTTTCAAATACATGTTTACATCCATTGGTTTCAACCTAAGGATCAAGAATAGCACAGAGGAAATACTAAAAAGATAGATACGAGCATGAATAAACTTGAGGAAAAAAAAGGATCAAAGATGTACCCTCAAAAAGAAAAGGGTAGGCTGCGCGTATCTTGGCCTCAGTCTCCCAAGTTGCGTCTTCCTCAGCGTCACTCCATTGAACTTTAACAGGTTTAACTTCGCGGTTGCATAGCTTTTTGACTTCTGTACCCAAGATACGAGTTGGAACTCTTCTCACAGTCGCCTCTCGTTCTACTTCTACTTCCTCTAATATGATCGGTTCCACCACTTCCGCAGACTCATGTAAGCACTTTCGTAGGTGAGAAACATGAAAGACATTATGAACTCCAGCCAATCTTTCGTGCAGCTCTACTCTGTAAGCAATATTTTTAATGATAGGGAATGACCCAACAAATCTTGGTGCCAACTTTCCTGTGGATCGAAATCGAACGACGTTCCTTAAAGGAGATACTTTAAGGAAAACCCTGTCTCCAACCTCAAACTCAAGGTCGGTCCTTCTTTTATCTGTGTAGGACTTCTGTCTGTCGTGGGAAGTCTTCATTCTTCTTCGTATCAAGTCCACTTTCTCTGAAGTTTATCTAATCATATCTTGTCCAAGTATGAGCTTGTTTGTAGACTCCCACTACCAAGTTGGTGATCGACATGGTCTTCCATGTAAAGCTTCGAAGGGTGTCATGCCTATGGCGGCTTGCTAGCTATTGTTGTAGGCAAACTCCACCAAAGGAAGATGATCTTCCCATGTTCCTCCAAAGTCAAGAATGCATAATCTCAAGAGGTCCTCTAATACTCTGTTCACCCATTCCGTCTGACCATCGGTTTGTGGGTGATAGGCCGTGCTTAAGCATAGCTGTGTGCCTACAACCTCTTCCAAAACTCGCTCGTAAAGATAGGATCTCGGTCACTCACAATGCTGGAGGGTATCCCATGGAGTCGAACTATCTCTTTAAGATAAACGGATGCTAAAGACGAGGCAGTCCTTTTACTTTTAACAAGTATAAAGTGAGCGCTTTTTGTGAGCCAGTCCACTATTACCCAAATACTGGTATTGCCCCTTCTTGATCTAGGCAGCCCATCAATAAAGTCCATTGAAATGCTATCCCATTTCCACTGTGGGACCTCTAGAGGATGAAGCAAACCACCAGGCTGCTTTTGCTCCGCCTTGACTTGCTGGCATACTAAGCACTTAGAGATGAATTCAGCTACATCCCTCTTCTTTCCATTCCAAAAGAAAACCCTTTTTACGTCTTTATACATCTTGTCTCCACCTGGGTGTATGGTCAACTTGGAATGGTGTGCCTCTTCGAGAACCTTCTTCACCAAATCCCTTGCTTGTGGGATGCATAGCCTTCCATCCTGCCTCAACCAACCCTTATCATCGATGAAGTATCTATTGAGGTGACTAGAAGTCTCACCCCTAATTAGCTTATCCATCACATCAACTAGCTTAAGGTCTTTATGTTGCGCGGTTCCTATTGAGTCCAAAAGAGTAGGTCGCACTTCTAGTGATGCTAACAAACCAGTCACATTATCGATAGAGGGTCTAAAGTCAAAATTGGCTATATACTCCAAGCTCTGCCTTTCTACAAAGAGAGGGTTTAAGGTCAGCTTCTTTCTACTCAAGGCGTCTGCTACTACTTTGCCCTTGCCAGGGGTATACGAAATCTCGAAATCGTAGGATGCCAAGAACTCCATCCATCTTTGTTGCCTCAAGTTAAGATCTTTCTACGAGAAAAGGTACTTCAACGATTTATGGTCAGTATACAATTCAAACTTTTCACCTAGGAGATAATGGCGCCAAGACTTAAGTGCAAAGACAATGGCAGCCAACTCTAGATCATGGGTTGGGTAGTTTTTCTCATGTACTTTCAACTGTCTGCCTCCATAAGCTACTACCTTCCCATCTTGCATCAAGACAGCACCTAGTCCCGTACCACATGCATCCGTGTATACGGTAAACATCTTGCTCCCATCCGGCAATGTCAGAACTGGGGTTGTTGTTAGAGCCCTCTTCAATCGTTGGAAAGCAACATCGCAATCCAAATCCCAATTGAAAGTTAGGTTCTTCTTCGTCAACCTTGTAAGTGGAGATAAGATTTTCGCAACGTCTTTGATCAATTTTTGGTAAAAGCCTGCTAGACCGAGGAAGCTTCGGACTTCGGTCGCATTCCGTGGAACCTTCCAATCTTGCACCGTAACTACTTTTGCGGGGTCCACAGCTAACCCTTCCTTGGACACCACATGTCCAAGAAACCTTTCTTCCTCTCTCCAGAAGTGGCATTTGGAGAATTTAGCTTTCAACTGATGTGCTCGAAGAGTATCCATGACTTCTTTTAAATGTTGAGCATGCTCTTCCTCACTCTTTGAGAAAATCAAAATGTCATCTACGAAGACCACAACAAACTTATTAAGGAACTCCCTGAACACCCTGCTCATTAAGTCAATGAAATAAGCGGGTGCGTTTGTCAAGCCGAAAGGCATGACAAGACACTCGAAGAAACCATCTGGGGTTCTGAACGCGGTCTTATCAATACTGTCTTCAGCCACTCTTAGTTGATGAAACCCGGTAGGTAGATCTAGTTGGGAGAAAACCGATGCACATACAAGCTGATCGAACAAGTCGTCTATTCTTGGGAGTGGGTGCCTATTCTTCTTGGTCAGCTTGTTTAGCTCCCTATAATCAATGCATAGGCTAATCGAACTCTTTAACTTGCTTGCTGAGTTCTTTCCTCTCCCTTGGAGCCATGTGTCTAACGGGTAAAGCAGTGGGTTTTGCATTATAAACGAGGTATATGCGGAAGTCTATCTCCCGCTTCGGAGGTAACCCCTTCACCTCTTCAAAGACATCCGAGTATTCACAGACTACTCTAACAGACTGCAAATTCTCAACAGACGCATCAAGAGATTCTAGATAGCTAAGCATAACAGAGTTCATGGGATTACAAGAAATTTCGAGAGTGTTACCGAGGCGAGTATTGAGTCTAACCACTCTCTTTGCACAATCGAGAATGGCACAATTACTAGATAGCCAATCCACTTCTAGAATCAATCCATAGCCCGTGAAGCCCAAAACATAGGCATTACATCTAAACCCAACACTTAGTATAGAAATTTCCAAATCCAAACAAATCATTGACAAATAAGTTGAGCCCCCAATTGGATTTGAAACAACCAAGGGATCCTCTACTAAACGGGTGTCTAGGTGTAGAGATTCAACTAAAGCAGTAGATATAAAAGAGTGCGATGCGCCATAATCAAAGAGTGTACGAACAGGATGATCAAAAAGATAAACTAAACTCTCAACAGAAACATTTCTACCTCGTTTTTGCGGAGGTTCCATGAGAGCGTGAACCTGCCCTCCAGAAGTAGATCCAGTTCTCTGCCCTTGCCCTTGCTTTCTTGGGCAGTCCTTAGCCATGTGTCATGTCTCGCCGTAATGGAAACAGCCACCCACCTTCCTCTTCTTCTTTCTGCAGTCCTTAACCAGATGTACAGGAATGCCACAAAAATTACACTTCCTCTTGTCACGGGGTTTGTTGTTCTTCCCGCCCTTCTTGGAATCTGTCTTCTTGCTCTGTGATCCTTCCACTTTCTTATCTTGAGGTACTTCCACCTTTGTCTCTTTCTTGCCAACCTTATCTTCTTCTTGTAATAGTGCCATGTCCACCAGTCTCTCATAAGTTGCACCCATAGGTATATGGGACATAGCTACGCTGTGTAGTGGCTCATTCAATCCTTTAACAAAACGGAGAGCCTTCTTATGTGGTGTGTTCACTAACTCCAATCCGAACCTAGCCAGCTGGTTGAATTGGTTAACGTATTCCTTGACCGACATACTCCCCTGTTTGAGAGCTAAGAACTTCTCTATTTGTAGGTTTCGTTCAGCTTGTGAGAGGAATTTCATTTCAAACCTCATTCTAAAATCCATCCAAGTTTCAACTGGTCTTTCAACGTTAGTAACTTCCCACCAATAGAAGGGTTCGTCTTTAAGCAACCACACAGCCAACTGTATCTTCTGCCTATCGTCCACTTCGAAGATATCAAACAAATCCTCAGTTTCTTTGAGCCAGTTTCTTGCTTCTACGAAGGATTCATTTCCATTGAAGTTCTTTCCACCCATGGCTCGAAAGTCCCTACATATCTTTGAGAAAGCACTTGCACGAGGAGGAGGAGGAGAAACCGCTGCAGCTGGGGGAGGAGGAACGTCTGTTGGGCCTGCGACATTAGCCCTAGCCTCTAGGTACCTTCTGAACTAGCCAGGTACCGACATACCCTCTGGATTATGCATTTTTAAAATAAAACAACACCTTTTCTTGAAAAATACTTCTTTAAACTTCTTTTTGAAAAATAGTTTTCAAAAATTTTATCTGATCTGGTAAACCTTTGCTCTGATACCAAGTGAAACACCCCTCCTCCGTTAAGGTCACTCACAAAGGGAATGCCTTAACTTTGGTGGAGCATTATAGGTAAAAGACACAGATAATTTACAAGATAGACATATATAAGCAGCGGAAAAACTAAATTTATTTGATACGTGGTTCATAACAAAAACATTATAGCAAACTGTCTCAAAACAACTTCCAAATCATTACATCAAAATCTCTATCTTGATTATAACATAAAGAGCATAAATCCCCAAGTAGTAGTGTGTCCAAAGCCATAGCCAAAGATAAGAGGTTCCAAGCTATACATCACAGAGTCTTCAAGCTTGGAAAGATGAACGGTCCAAATTAAGCAGAGCTATTCCCTCCCTGGCTACCTGAGGGGGGGGGGGAACGGAAGAAAAGAGAGCGAGAGAAAAATGGGTCAGACATAAGTTTGGTAAGTCCAACGATTATTCAGCATGTAAACTGGTAAGAGAACCGTGACATGAATAAACTGGACGCAGGACAATAATAAAGAAATAAGGTAACATAGGATAAGGCAAGATAAACTAATCATACTATTGCAGTCAAATCCATATTCTCTGCACCTACTAGATATTTCAACAATCATCATGAGTTCAAACCCAGTGATCCCTTTTTATCGATCGGCTCCTATTCGCACGCATTTACTACTTGTGTCATACGGCCCCGCTCGATTGTAGATACCTGTACTAGTCCTACCATGGGGTGTATCAAATCCTATGGTGGCAATCCAACACGATTCAAGATGCACAGTGTATAACTACTGATCCCGATGCCTGCCTATTCCACTCCGGAGTACGTGCACGCCCGTACTCCGTCGGAACCTACACTGACGCATGAATCGTGAAATAGGGGTTTTACATAGAACTACATAAACTTAAAATTAGGCATGTAGTTGTGAACTTGCAAATTAGCATGTAGTTCTAGTCATATATGTGAACATGGTTGAACTTGCATAAACATAGCAAAATTTCCAAATTGACATATAACATAAAGGTGTCATTACCAAATCATACAAAATGAAATGTCGTCGCCAAATTATGTAACATGGATGTCATCGCCAAATTACACAACATGATATGCCATTGCCAAATTATACAACATAATATGTCATCGCCAATTTATTCAACATGATATGGCATCGCCGAAGTATACAACAAAATATGTCATCGCTAAATTACACAACATATATGTCATTGCCAAATTATACAACATATGGATTCATTGCCAAGCATTTAACATTTATCATCAAATTACATACAACATGATCACAAACTTAACATGATAGGAGTCATAGTCTTAATCAATTTAGTTTTAACAAAAAGGATAGACATAAATTTACATCAGGCGTTGCTCTACATCCAATTATTTAGTCACGATTCTAATATCATTTAGGTCTAAATGATAACTGGACTTACAAAAAGGAGGCTAGTCTTGTGTTCTGGGATCTATATTCTGAAATTGAATAGCTCTCCTTTGTTGTAGACGTTGAATTCTCTTAGCTGAATTAGATTTGATTTGTAATACCTAACTTGCTTTCTAGTTGAAGGAGAATGGCGGCTACTCTAGGTTGAGTATTGACAACATGACGGTCTTAGGAATATTTTTGTGTGGCTTAGGGTTTAGATTTAGGTTGCTTATATAGAAGTTTGATTTAATAGGAGCCATCAGATCAACCAAGGGCCAATCAAAGCCATTCAATCCTAAGAGAACCAACCAGAATTTGCCACACAAGCTCTTATGACTCAAAAATCGTCACCCAAAGAAAACACGTCAGGTTTCAGATCTGGCCCGAGGGGGAGGTCGACCCCCTGGTCGACCTGTATGGGGGGAGGTCGACCTGACCTTGGGCGGTAAAATTCCAGCCTAGCCTACTTCTGCTTTTGATTTCGAAATTTGAATTTTCTGAACTTTAAATTGAGTTGTTTATTTAAATTCTTGAATCTTCTGAAGGTCATAACTCCTTTATACGGAGTCCAATTTACGCAAACTCGGACTCTATCTCAAGCAGAATTCCAAGACGAACGCAATGGCATAACCCGTTCCCCTTAATTCTCACATTTGTAATTAATTATTCTTTAATTTGTTATCTTATTGTTTACAAAAAATACGGGGTGTTACATATATATATATATATATATTATTTTATACTATTTTATCTTTCAAAAAGTGTGTTTTTCATTCGAACTCCAAATCGAACCGAACGACAGTCAGCCCTAGCTAAATATCCTCATTCCGGACACAATGGGATATGTTTCGTAAGCCAATTCAATTGTTTCGATCAATTTTATTTTAAATTAAAATATAAATTAATATAACGTTCAAAATTGAATTCAACGTACATTTTAATTTACCGGGGCCACATACTAACTCCAAAAATTCCAAAAAAATAAAGCTAGCTACGTTTTGACGATACAGTCCTAACAAAACTAATTTCATCGAATTTGGAGACCGTTTGAAAAATGGTCATTTTCCAGTTGATTAAATTCTAACTAAAATTACCAAACACATTTAAAATCACCACGCTCACATATTAATTCAAAAAATTACGAAAATTGAAATCTAGCAATAATTTGATATTCTAGATCCAACAAAAGTGGTTTTGTAAAAAACGGAGGTCGTTTGCAAAATGATTATTTTTAAGGGTCATATATATAATTAATATATATATATATTCCATGAATAAGAAATGGAAAGATATAGTTAGACAGATTCCAATATTTCTTCTTTCGTCTGATTCTGATTTATATTGAGTTCTATACATTCAGTTGAAATTTAAAATCGAATTTTCAAACTACCGCTCCATTTCAGGCTCGTTTTATAATCAAAATAAATTTATTCATTCTAATTTCGTTTTGAACAAATTATAGTTGTTATTATTTAAAATAAATCATTTTAAATATTCAAAATCCATTAAAATAGCTAAAATAAAATTTTTAAATCGGTTCAGAAATTCTGGGTTGTTACAATTCGTTGAAATTCGATTATATCGAATTTGGGAAAGTATTATTTTCTTTTCTATTTTTAATTACGATTTATTTTATTAACAAATAAATTGTTTATTTATTTATTTAAAATAAGGAAAAAGAGTTATTTTTTTAAGTTAGGTATTTAGAAAATAGGGATTACAACATTCTTTTTATAACCAATATTTTTCATAAAAGAAGTGGATTCGTAAACTGAATTCGAGAATTACATAAGAAAGGATTTGATGGAAAGTTAAGAAATGTGATTAAAGAAATTAGAAACTAACTGGAGATTAGTTATGTTGAACAACTTTCAGGATATTGATCTGATGTTGGTTTCGGCCTTCGGGGTTAGTACGTAGGGAGTTGTTCTCTTACTAGTTTGCAGTTAGAGACTGATAGTTGTGGGAGGATAGTAATTCATGAATAAGAAATGGAAATGTCTCCAAAATAAATGAGACAGCCCAAACCCCCGTGCCACGGAAGCAAGGATAATCATTGGAATATACCACATTAATCACATCATCAGATTAAAGATAATAGCATAACACATGAAATCATAGGATAATATACATCATCATAACAGCGAAATCATAAATGTAATCATCATCAGAGTTACATAGATACAGGATACTACTTAGAACATAAAAGAGATAATCAGTCTACATCGGAATCAAATATAGCATGCATAAGGTAATGTCTAAAAGTCCCAAAATAAACGACAAAAGATAGTCTTCGTCTTCAGCAAAAAGAGCACCCCATGCTATGGTGCATATCCAAAGTAAAGCCTGTTACCTGCTTATTTGGCTGCCCGTGTAAAAAAAACGGCACCTGAGTTTGCAAGTGAAAACAAACTACGAGTCAATCATGGGACTGGTATGAAAAATCTTACTTAACTTATTTAATAATAAGGCTAATTACATCACCATGCCGCTAATGTGGAATGGGTTTACTCCATTGGATTGGCAGTGCCTAAAATAAAGTTAATCCTTTAAACAACGCAATGCTTTTTAGAAAAATGAAGCCAATATAAGACTCAGGTCCCATCACACAATGTAACGCAAGCCAGAGGATAGAGTTTTACCTTATAATGGCCAAATATGCTTGATACGTATAAAACAAAAATCATTTGATATTATTATTAGTGTATATATGTTTCATAAAACAATTTCAATATAAGTGTATCAATCATAGATGACACGAGCGTCCCATGCCACTATGCCGCCATATAGGTTTACAATCAAAACCGCATAATGTCGTATTGGAAATTGGATTTCCATCATGAACTAAGGCAAGGAATCTTCCTTCTGAATTCAAGACACTCTTGCCTGTGCCTCAGGATTCATCCGCAACTGCATCTCGAAGCGGTGGGGCTGGCCCACCTTCCCACGGTGGATTAGGGTTACTCCTGAACAATGTGTTTCCCTACCCGGTAGGGCATAAAATCTGGTCAGTATGTCGACCATGTCTAGAGCCACTAGTGACTCAAATCCGAGGTACCTCGCTTTCCATCATCCACATAAGTAAAAATGTCTGGGCTCCATACCATGACACCACTTCTAGCGAGAAAAAACGCTTTCTCTTCCTGCTGTCCCTCATTCCGTTTCTGGTTCATAACGGGGTATAAGGCTCACTAATTAACACTATACACAAAGCTATTCTAATTAAAGTCGTGCTTTGAACCTCATCCACAAGACTCTGATTTTCAACAAAAGGCTTGTTCATTTGCATCTTAGCATGCCACACTTACAATGCGTGCCATATGACTGATGTCTATCAATGTATAACCTCTAATCTTATACGTCTCAAAGAAGGGTGTTAAGTAAGGGAATAAATTCTCCGCCACTAAACAGATACATATTTAATAGAAATAAATCAACACAGAATGAAATCCAATGTCTGACACACATCTATTTACAAGTCCTTTCTGGGTCTGAACGAAACCAGAGGCACCTTATTCCTCGTTCCATATGTCCAATATGGAAGAGAGGCTCTCACACATCCGGACAATCAACAAATGCGTCCGGACCACTACCACTGTAACCTCATCAAGGGAGCTACCCATATCGAAGGAATCAGTAGTAATCCATTCGATGTGAAGATCACCGGTCTTGCACCGTCTTCATTTCCTTTGACTTTTAGTCATCGTCTAATTGTTTAAAATGAGATTTAACTCGACCTTTTCAAATAATTTTCGAATATATATAATTCAGATCATTTCTTCTCTTGGTTAAATTCAATTAAATTCTATAGATTAATGTCAAATGAATCTAACCATCAATATTAATTTATAAACCAAGTGAAATTAGTTTATTTCCGATCCATATCGTTTGTAATATTTTATAACAATTTATTGCTATATATATATATAAACAATCTATTTTAATTAAACGACGTTTCAGGTCACTACGCGGCCCTGGCGATATTTTTATTCAGATTTGAATTACACATTTCTCGGAATCTAACCATTGGATCTTAACAAAGTTAATATTATTGGAAAGATCTTCCAAAGCGAACTCAACGATTTCAGCGGGAAAATCCAAGGTCGGATCTCCTGGTATAATCGTTTAAAATTATGATTCTAAAATGCGAACTATAGCTGCGCGATTCGTTTTATTTTAATTTATATATATATAAATATAATTCGCTTGACGATTTCAAAACCATTTATTCTTCAAATATTGGCTAAATCCTTTAAATTTTGGAAAATTTCGCCATAACCTCTTTTGTATGGGCTGATCGGAAAAACCACAACTTGCCTCGTAGGGCCCTCATCAATCAAAAAGAAAAAGTAATAGCCAAGCGGCTCATAAAATCATCAAACCCAATGAATACATTAAACATGTACCAATTTGTCGGGCATACAATTTTATTCCTCTTCTTAGCTTCCATGCTATGACCTGTTCATTATATACACATGCATAGCTATCTAATAAATAAATCCAGTTCTATATTATTGATTTTAAATAAATCAATTTATGGCCACAATTTCATGATATCAATATTGTTTGTTTTGAATATCACGTTTCTTATTTTCATCACATACATTAGTTAAAAATTATATTTTTAACTAGTAAAAAATATATTTCAATCCATGGTAATTCTATACACTTCATATTCATGTTAAAAATGATATTTTTAATGAAAAAACATTTATTTCAACACATAATTGTTTTGTATAGTTCATACATATGATAAGAAGGAGATTTTTAATGAACAAACATTTATTTCAACACACGACGATTTTATATAGTTGATACATATGATAAAAATGAGATTTTTAATTAACAAACATTTATTACAATAAAAGACTAGTTTATATAGTTCATACATATGATAAAAAAATGAGATTTTTGATGAACAAACATTTATTTCAACACACGAGTATTTTATATAGTTCATACATATGATAAAAATGATATTTTTGGCTAACAAAAATATATTTCAACACATGGATATTTTTAACACTTCCTATACATGTTAAAAATAACATTTTTAATGAACACACCTTAATTTCAACATATGGTTATTTTGTATAGTTCATATTCAAATTAAAAATGATATTAATGACCAAATATTTATTTCAACATATGGTTGTTTTATATAGTACATATTCACATTAAAAATGATATTAATGAACAAATATTTATTTCAACATATGGTTGTTTTATATAGTTCATATTCACAATACAAATGATATTAATGAACAAATATTTATTTCAACATATGGTTGTCTTATATAGTTCATATTCACATTAAAAATGATATTAATGAACAAATATTTATTTCAGCATATGGTTGTTTTATATAGTTCATATTCACATTAAAAATGATATTTTTAATGAACAAATATTTATTTCAACACTTGATTATTTTTTTATCAACTGTTATAAAAAAATTCGGCATTATAAAGGTGCAATATTAGAATCGAGAAAAAAAGGTCTAGCATTATCCCACTTCTGATATTGGCTCGTGCCATACATAACCATTCCATTCAATCAAATCAATCATAGGGTTGAGAAACCCATATTCAACCTAATTTTCCACAGCACAATCAATTTTGCTGATTCCAAATTATACAACGCATAACTAATTTTTATACATCGCATATACACTTTCTACAATGCATATTTGTACATATATATATTATACATCGCATATATATATATATATATATATATATATATATAATTCACATCGTGTGTGTATATATATATATTCACATCGCATCACAATCACAACACAATACAGTCAATTTAAATCATCCCTGGTCTGCGGAGGAAGAGGTGAGCTAACAGGTACCGTATACAATTTATAATAATTTTACAACACATATATAATTTACTCCAATTTATTTTGAGTTTAGAAATCTCCCATTGGGTTCCACTCCTCCTTAATTTGTGGCTAGCCCTAAAATTCCACCGATCGCTTCTAGAATGTAGAATACGCTGTCACGAGTCCAATGTCTCCTGTTTCACTGGATTTCGACATCGTATGAGCAAGTTACGATTTTCATAAAGGTTAATGATAATTTAATTTAATATATAGTTAATTAATTAAAATAAACAACCTTCTTCCTAAATACTATACACAGGCCGCTACAAACCCATTTCGTTCCAAACTAGGGTCCCAATTCATCGCTCCTTCAGTCACCGTGATGATGATCAGAAGTTGCCAGTTGATGCGCCGCCGAGAGTTCTTCCACCACCTGAAAGTGGGGACCGCTCGCACCTTCGTCGAAGCCAGGAAACGGCTCGAACTGGTGGTGTTTGCATCCCTGATTTCGAGAAAAATAAGGCTCCATAAATGATCTCTACCATTGGATAGCAAATCGTGTCTGCTCTACAATCTTCGCTCAGAAAATTTCGTGATTCGATTCCTGGTTTGGAAGATCGAAGGGGTTTTTTGAATTGAACGCTTTCCGCCGTAATCGGTTTAAGGAGCAGCGCGATTTTATGGCTAATGATATTAGGGTTTGGAGAAATGTGATTGGCCCATTATATTTATATTTTAATTATTTAATTCCTTTAATTCCGAAAATACCCATTAATCAATATGAACTCCAAATCAAACCCAACGAGTATCACCCCTAGCTAAATACCATTATTTCGGACACAATGGAATATGTTTCGTAAGCCCATTCGACTGCTTCAGTCTGTTTTTCTCAAAACTAAAATATATAATGTTCAATAGTAGATTTGAATGTACATTCTAATTTACCGGGGCCACATACTGATTCCAACAATTCCCAAAAAAAAATCTAGATATGTTTTAACGGTACGATCCTAACAAAACTAATTGCATTGAATTTGGAGACCGTTTGAAAAATGGTCTTTTTAATGGTCGATCCAATTCAACGAAAATTACCAAACCCGTTTTAATTTACCACGCTCACATATTAATTCCAAAAATTATGGAATTTTAAACCTAGCAATAATTTGACATTTCGGATCCAAAAAAAGTGGTTTAGTCGAAAACGGAGGCCATTTGCAAAATGGTTATTTTTAAGTGTTATATTCTAATTTAAAAATCGAATTTTTAAATTCTGACACAATTTCTGCTAAAATTACCTTAAAAATAATTTTTAAATTTGTTCTGAATTTCAGGGTTGTTACATTCTCCCCCACTTAAAACTTTCATCGCCGAAAAGGAAATAATAGTAAAGAAGGAAACAAAACTGAAATAGAATATATTGTAAATGTAACTTTTGCCAGAGCTAATCAGAGATGCCCACCCTGCACTTGGATAAGCCTGCTTAATGCTGTCTTTTGTTTCTCATGTACAGTCCTTAGGATCTCCTCTCCACTGCACTTTGGCTAAATGCATCCTCTTGTTGCTGAGAATTTTGGTATCTTTGCCAATAATTTTCACTGGCTCTTTATGCACAGCCAAACTCGGAGTAATATCCAAATCTTGTTGCGATACTTCTTCCACGACCAAGTCGGGATCATGCACATGTTTACGAAGTTGAGAAACATGAAACAAATCATGCATTCCTGGCAACCAGTCTGGCAATTGAACCCTGTAAGCAAGAGTTCCTATCCTTTCGAGTATAGGAAACGGACCAATAAATCTAGGTGCCAACTTCCCTGTCTTCCCAAATCGAACTACTCCTCTCATTGGAGAAACTCTCAAATACACATAATCACCAACAGAAAAGGCCAGATCTCTTCTTCTAGAATCTGCATAACTCTTTTATCAGCTTTGAGCTGCTTGTAATCTCTTCTTAATGAAATCCATTTTATCTAATGCTTCTCGGATCATATCAGGACCCAATACCATTTGATTTCTTAGCTCTACACAACATGCATGAGATCTACATGGTCTATTATACAATGCTTCAAATGGTGACATTTTCAAGCTCGCTTGGTAGTTGTTATTATATGAAAACTCGGCCAGATGTAGGTGATCTTCCCAAGATCCTCCAAAATCAAGAATACATGCCTACAACAAATCTTCTAATATACGATTTACCCTCTCAGTTTGGCCGTCTGTCTGAGGATGATATGTGGTGTTGAGATTTAGCTTTGTTCCCAATTCTGCCTGAAATGATTCCCATAACTTACCAGCGAAAATCGGATTTCTATCACTGACAATACTGTTCAGCACTCTATGTAGTCTAACAATTTCTTTAAAACATATCTGTGCCAGACTTTGAGCGGTTCTATTCGACTTCGCAGGAATAAAATGGGCGGTCTTCGTGAAACGATCTACGTTCACCATATGCTGTCATTGCCCTTCTTGGTTCTAGGCAAACCATCAATGAAATCCATGGAAATTTGATCCCACTTCCAATCTGGATCCTCTAATGGTTGCAACAATCCTGCAAGTTTCTACTAATCACTCTAGACTTGTTAGCAAGTAGAACACCTACTAACATATATAGAAATGTCCCTTTTCACAGACATCCAACAGGATTTGCGTTTAAGATCGTTATGCATCTTACTTACTCCAGGATGAATACTAAGCTTGGATTTGTGACATTCATCAAGTACCTCTCTCCTGAGTTCTGGAACATCCGGAACACAAATTTGCCCTTGTAATCTCAGAACCCCTTTACTATCAAGCTGGAAATCTGAAGCTTCACCTTCTTGAATTCGCTTGCTAATTCTCTAAAAAAATTCATCATCTTTTTGAAGAACAGACATTTTCTTGATTAATGAAGGCGTAATAAAAAGATTGGCGATGATTGCAGTCTTTATGCTAAGCGCATCTGCTACAACATTGGCTTTCCCTTGAGTATACAATGTATATAGATCGTACGTTGCAAGAAATTCTAACCAACGCTGCTGCCTCAAATTCAAGTCTTTCTAGGTGAACAGATAATTCAATGACTAATGATCTATATATAATTCAAACTTCTCACCCAAAAGATAGTGCCTCCATATTTTCAAAGCAAACACGACGGCTGGCAATTCAAGATCGTGTGTAACATATCTCTTCTCATGCGGCTTCAACTGAAGGCTAGCATAAGCAACAACTTGGCCTCTTTGCATTAATACCGAACCTACTCCTTCTAGAGACGCATCTGTATAGACTGTTAAAATCTTGATTTCCATCAATAATAGTCAACATTGGAGTAGTAGTCAACCTTAACTTCAACGCTTGGAAAGCGATCTCACAATCAGTCGCCCAACTAAACCTTGCATGCTTCTTGGTAAGCTTCGTTACTGAACTAGATAGCTTTGAAAAATCCTTAATGAATTTCTAATAATAGCCAGCCAATCCTAGAAAACTTATGACTTATGTGGGCGTGCTAGGCTACTTCCAATCTTAAATAGCCGATCTTGCCTGGATCCACTGAAATTCTATTCTTCGATACTACATGACTGAGGAACTTTACTTCTTCTTGCCAGAATATGAATTTAGATAATTTGGCTTTTAATACATTCTTTCTCAGAATTTTCGAAACTTCTTCCAAATGCTTCGTGTGCTCGCTCGCTGACTTTGAGAATATTAAAATGTCATCAATGAAAACCAGCATAAATTTATGCAAGGCATCGCGAAATACTCGGTTCATTAAATCCACAAAATAAGCAGGAGCGTTACATAAGCCGAATAGCATTACTAATCACTCATAAAGTAAGTCTAGACCTCTGAAAGTTGTCAAAGGAACACATTCTTCGGCAATCCGCAATTGATGGAAACTTGTAGATAGGTCCATTCTCGAAAACACTTGAGCTCCATTCAAGCGGTCTAGTAAATCATCAATACGCGTTAATGGATATTTATTCTTCAACGTTTTCTTATTCAAGTCGCGGTAGTCTACGCATAACCTGAGGGTACCGTATGACTTTGGAACAAACACTACTGCTGCACCCCAAGTCGAAAAACTAGGCCTGATCGGATTTGTCCATAAAAGCTATCGAGTTTGGTCGCCTAATTCTTCTTTCTCTTTCAATGTCATTCTCCGAATTGCATGCACAACTGGCCTTGCATTTGGAATTAAATCGATCTGGAAGTCAATTTATCTTCACGGAGGTAAGATATCGACTTCTTCAAACACATCCGCATAATCTCTAACAATAGGAATATTTTCTATTAAAGTGGGAGAAACATCAAGAGCTGATCAAAATTCCTTTCAATCTGAATTTGGACCTTCATATGGTATCGTTATATGTTTTTCGAACTTAGTTTTAGCTTTAACAGTTCTCTCAACACATTTAACTTCAGCCTTATACTTGGTTAACCAATCCAATCCAAGTACAATATCGAACTCATCAATATTCATTACAATCAATTTGAAAGAAAACCGGTAATGGGAATAAGATATAGGCACTCTACAATATAACCAAAGATTGATGGAAACCCCAACTGGATTATTAATGCAAATAGTCTCTTTAAGGTAATTAAGGTCTAGAGTTAACTTCTTAGCCAAATTACTAGCGATAAAACTCCGTGATGCGCTCATATCAGACTATACTTTAATTGGAATATTGTTGACAATAAGAGTGCCTTCCAAAACATCTGGCCTTTCCCGACTAGTCAAGGATGTTGGAGCTTCTGCCACTTTATTTACCTGAGCCACTTTGTTCCTTTTTAAAAGCCGACAATCTTGCTTTACATGACCAATCTGATGGCAGATGTTGCATTCTCTGCTATCTTGAAACTTCTTACTGGATTTAGATCCATCCTTCCTTTGTTTCTTTAAAGATCCGCCATTTATCGACAAATATCCTTGCCTATTGCAGTTGGAGCATACGACTGTCGTTATCCCTTTATTTTTACTTACTTCGAATCTCTTACCTGCCTTAGTTTCCTTATTTTCCTCAGGCTTCGTACTTGCCTCAGGATTCTCACTTTCAGACTTTCCCTTCCTACTAAAGCTGCCATCCTCTTTATCTTCTAAAGCATTTTGTCTATCGATATCCTTATAGCGGAAAGCCATTTCTACCATTTTAGAAAATGGGAGCTCTATAAGAGTAGTCGCTCTGCTTTGATACTTCCTCTGAAGACACTCAATGAACCTCTGATTCTTCTTTATCGAATTCTGAATCAGCTCTGGACCGAATTGGGAAAGTGCATTGAATTTATTCTGATATTCCCAAATTGTCATATTACCTTGTTTTAAATTGAGAAACTCGTCATAGAGCCAATCAACTGCTTTTGAGGGAACAAATCTTTCTTTGAAAATTTCTTCAATTCTATCCTAGGTAATATTACCTTCTGGATTTTCAATAATGGTCGCCTTCCACCAGATTAAACTTCATCTTTGAGCAACCAAGGTGCTAGAAATCGTTTCCGGTCATTCCTCAATCCTAAGCCTTCGAAAATTCTCTCGGAAGAACGCAATCATGCTTGTGTTTCGATAACAGATTCGTTACCCGAGAATGGTACTCCACCCAGGTCTCTATACTTCTTTGCTAGAATATCAAGATCTGGTTCAGGCTGTGGGAGCACGATTGGCTCATTAAATTGTTGAACCACAGGGTTACTCCTTCTGCCTCTACCACTCATTTTTCTATTAGTTCTGCCAATATCAAAAAAAGAGTCAGGCCAACAGGAAAGATATCTTAAGGAATGGTAAAAGCATAAGTAATGATGTAATGATCAGGTTTTATGCTATCCTGCTGCACTCATTCTATGATATTACTAATCCTATCTCTAATGAGTTACTCGTCTTAGAATATCGCTGATTCTATTTCTAATGAGTCGTTTAATATGTTATACTCCAGAGCTAAGGTTAACCAAGGCTTCGATACCAAGTTGAGACAACCAAAACTCCCATACCACGGAAGCAAGGATAATCACTGGAATATAACACATTAATCACATCAGTTGATTACTGATAATAGCATAACACATGAAATCATAGAATAATATACATCATCATAACAGCGAAATCATAAAAGTCGTCATCATCATAGTTACACAAATACAGGATACTATTGAGTACATAAAAGAGATAATCAGTCTACATTAGAATCAAATATAGCATACATAAGGTAATGTCTAAAGTCCCAAAATAGGTGATAAAAGATAGTCTTCTTCTTCAGCCAAAAAAGCACCGCATGCTATGGTGCATATCCAAAATAAAGTCTGTTACCTGTTTACTTGGCTGCCCTTGTACAAATAAGGGCACCTGAGTTTGCAAGTGAAAATAAATTACGAGTCAGTCATGGGACTGGTATGAGAAATCTTACTTAACTTATTTAGTAATAAGGCTAATCACAAGACCACGCCACTAACGCGGAACGGGTTTACCCCGTTGGATTGCCAGTGCACAAAATGAAGTAAATCCTATAAACAATGCAATGTTTTTTAAAAAATGAAGCCATTATAAGACTCAGGTCCCATCACACAATGCAACGCAAGCCGGAGGATAGAGTTTTACCTTATAATGGCCAAATATGCTTGATACGTATAAAACAAAAATCATTTGATATTATTATTAGTGCATATATGTTTCATAAAACAATTTCAATATAAATGTATCAATCATAGACGACATGAGCGTCCTATGCCACTATGTCGCCATATGGGTTTACAATCAAAACCGCACAATGTCGTATTGGAAATTGGATTTCCATCATCAACCAAGGCAAGGGATCTTCATTGAGAATTTGAGAAACTCTAGCCCATGCCTCAGGATTCAACCGCAATAGCGCCTGGGAGTGGCAGAGCCGACCCACCGTCCCGTGGTGGATTAGGATTACTCCTGAATAATGCGTTTCATTGCCGTATGGGACATAAAATTTGGTCAGTATGTCGACCATGTCTAGAGCCACTAGGCACTCAAATCCGAGGTACCTCTCTTTCCATCATCCATATAATTAAAAATGTCTGGGCTCCATACCATGACACCACTTCTAGCTAGAAAGAAACGCATGCTCTCCCTACTGTGCCTCATCCCGTTTCTAGTTCATACCGGGGCGTAAGGCTCGCGAATTAACGCTATACACAAGGCTATGCTAATTAAAGTCGCGCTTTGATCATCATCTACATGACTCTTCTTTTCAACAAAAGCCATGTTCATTTGTATCTTAGAGTGCAACACCGACAATTCACACCATACGACTGATGTCAATCAATATATAACCTCTAAGCACGTACGTCTCAGAGATGGGTGTTAAGCAAGAGAATAAATTCTCAGCCACCAAAGATATATATATTTAATAGAAATAAATTAACATAGAATGAAATCCAATGTCAGACACACATCCATTTACAAGTCCATTCTGGGTCTAAACGGAATTATAGGTACCTTATTCCTCGTTCCATATGTCCAATACAGAAGAGAGGCCCTCACACATTCGGACAAATAACAAATGCCTACGGACCACTACCATTGTAATCTCATCAAGGGAGCTACCAATATTGAAGGCATCAGTAGTAATCCATTCGATGTGAAGATCACTGGTCTTGCACCATCTTCATTTCCTTCGACTTTAGTCGTCGTCTAATTATTTGAAATGAGATTTAACTTAGTCTTTTCAAATAATTTTCAAATATATATAATTCAAATCATTTCTTCTCTTGGTTAAATTTAATTCAATTCAATAGATTAATGTCAAATGAATCTAACCATCAATATTACTTTATAAACGAAGTGAAATTGGTTTATTTCCATTCCATATCGTTTATAATATTTTATAACGATTTATCGCTATTTTTATATATAAAAATAATCTATTTTAATTAAACAAGGTTTCAGGTCATTACGCTGCCCTGACGTTGTTTTTATTCAGATTTGAATTACACAATTCCCGAAATCTAACCGTTGGATCTTAAAAATTTTAATATCATTGGAAAGATCTTTTCAAAGAGAACCCAACGATTTCAGTTTCGGGAAAATCCGATGGTCGGATCTCGCGGTATAATCGTTTAAATTTACGATTCCAAAAGCGAACTACAGCTGCGCGATTCATTTTATTTTAATTTATATATATATATATATAATCCGTTTGACGATTTCAAAACCATTTATTCTACAAATATTTGGCTAACGCCTTTAAATTTTGGAAAATTTCGCCATAACCTACCTTGTACGGGCTGATTGGAAAAACCACAACTTGCCTCGCAGGGCCCTCATCAATCGAAAAGAAAAAGGAAAAGCCAAGAGGCTTGCCAATTGGCTCATAAAATCATCAAACCCAATGAATACATTAAACATGTACCTATTTGTCGGGCATACAATTTTATTCCTCTTCTTAACTTCCATGCTATGACCTGTTCATTATACACACATGCTTGGCAATCTAATAAATAAATCCAGTTCTATATTATTGATTTTAAATAAATCAATTTATGGTCACAATTTCGTGATATCAGTACGGTTTGTTCTGAATATCACATTTCTTATTTTCATCACATACTGTAACGACCCGGATTTTGGGCGACTTTGGTTATCGACATATACTCGATGTCGATAACCAAACATCAAAAAATCCTGGTAGTTAATGAAAGAAATTAGAGGGTGAGGATAGATAAGATAGAAACTTAGAATAGAAGAAGAAAAAGAAGAACTTACATCATCAGAGTAACACGAATCTCACAGCGGAACGAATAACATATAATATATAACATAACTTTGAAATGTAACAGTTATGTATACAATAGCACTTATCAGAGTACAGCACTTACAACACAACAGAAATACTATAGCTATATAATCCTGAAGCCTCCTGCTCCAGCTCTTCAAGTATCTGCAAATTCCTGACTACTTGACTGCCCATACAAAATTGGACACCCAAGAGTTTAGGGAAAACAACACAAAATAAACTCCGGGTCAGTCATGGGACTGGTATGAGTAAAACAGTTTAAAACAGTTTGAACAAGTAAACGATATCTCATAAGACCACGCCGCATAACGGAACGGGTTTTTCCCTTATGAGAATCCAATATATCTTTATATCAAAAACCTTTTGATATTATAATAATGTCTATCAACCACAATATAATAATCATCTAGCAGAAACGCTTTCATCTCACGTTCTACATATATAGTATACAATCAAAACCGCAAGCACGTATTGTGTAACGGATTTCCAACTATGACAAGGTATGGAACCATGTTCCGATCAGCGTACTCTAGGAATGATACACTGGAGTTCAACAAGAACATCTTGTAACTCAGCCACACATGACCGACCACTCATTTCGCTTGAGTGTATCGAATGTATATCACCAACGGTTGGGATCAGCAACCGTTCCCGTATATATATATATATATATATATATATATATATATATATATATATATATATATATGTATATATATATGGGACATCATTGATAGATTTAAGAAACAAATGAATATTCTCTAGATAGGTGATTATACACCCTACTTCGGTGCGACCGACTTAGCCATGTTGCCTGCCCAATTTCTATCATTTACTAGATGTGAGGCTAGAAGCTACACTTATCTTTTCACATACCACATCTTCATTCACTTAGAATGTCACATCGTCATACCCTTTAAATCACAAATTGATTTCCCCAAAAATACCACGGGTATAAGCTAAGAGAAACGAATTCCTCCGCCACCAACGTAAATACGTTTGAAACGATCAACTTACGTGATCTACCAGATATACTCTGTCAGACCTTCATCCATACAAGTTGTCCTGGGACTGGACAAACCGAAGGCACTATTCAGTACATCCATCTTAGAAACTTTTATCTAAGACTTATACAATAGTCCTTGCATTAACTCCATCTTCAATTATCTTTGGCATATATGATTCGCAACGCTTATGTCAATACAGAGTGGTTCTTTGGATAATAACCCAACCGGTCTCTCCATATCAACAACGTTAAAATGGTAAAACTTTGATAGTCGGTGATTTAACTATCAAATGAAAAATGTCCGTGTGCAAACAATGATCTTATTTCCACATGGAAATATCGATCCAATCATCAACCATATATATCTATATATCTATTCACATTTCCTTATTTTCTATATTTAGAAAATATACGTTATTAATACTGGAAAACATTTCCATAGCTTATTCACGCATCACTACCATTCCACAACTATTAGTCCCTAACTGTGAACTAGTAAGTGAACAATTCTCTAAGTATAAACCCCGAAGGCCGAAAACAACATCAGATCGATACCCGAAAAACTATTCAACTTACTAATCTCTAGTTAGTTTCTAATCTTGCTTAACTCTATATTCTTAACTCCTCTCGAATAACTAGATTCGATTAACTCCTCTTCGAATAACTTATATTCGACGAACTCTATTCGAATAACTACATTCGATCAACTCCTCTCGAATAACTAGATTCGATTAACTTTACTTATTTAACTCAACTTGATTAACTCTACCTGATTTACTTATCTCGATTAACTCGACCTACTTAACCCAACTGGTAAACTCGACTTACTTAACACAACTGGTAAACTCGACTTACTTAACCAAACTGGTTAACTCGACTTACTTAACCCAACTGGTTAACTCGACTTACTTAACCCAACTAGTTAACTCGACTTACATAACCCAACTGGTTAACTCGAACTGAACTGGTTAACTCTACTGAACTGGTTAACTCTATAGAACTTGTTAACTCTACCTGATTTACTTATCTCGATTAACTCGACTTGATTAACTCGACCTACTTAACCCAACTGGTAAACTCGACTTACTTAACCCAACTGGTAAACTCGACTTACTTAACCAAACTGGTTAACTCGACTTACTTAACTCAAGTGGTTAACTCGACTTACTTAACCCAACTGGTTAACTCGACTTACTTAACCCAACTGGTTAACTCGAACTGAACTGGTTAACTCAACTGAACTGGTTAACTCTACTGAACTGGTTAACGCTACTGAACTGGTTAACTCTACTGAACTGGTTAACCCTAACTGATTTACTCTAACTGGTTAACTCTACTGATTAACTCTTCTCGAATACCATATTCAACTAACGCCTTTCAAATACCATATTTGACTAACTCTTTTCGAATACCATATTCGACTAACTCTTTTCGAATACCATATTCGACTAACTTTTTCGAATACCATATTCGACTAACTCTTTTCAAATACCATATTCGACTAACTCTTTTCGAATACCATATTTGACTAACTCTTTTCGAATACCATATTCGACTAACTCTTTTCGAATACCATATTCGACTAACTTTATTCACTTTATAAAGAATTCCTTTTCAACAACGTTTTATTCATTTGAAAAGATTTACTTTTAAATAATGGTTCTACACTTTAAAAATGATTTTCTTTTAATAACGTTTTCCTCTTTATTACGGTTTCTGCTTTATAACGTTTTTCCCTTTTTATAACGTTGCCTTTCTAATTCTATTTGTAAATGGTTCACAAATATTTCCTTTTCACATTTGTTCTTGAAATATTCTAACTCCTTAAATTCCGAGAAAAATTCGCCATAACCTCCTTTGTACCGGGAGCATCGGGAAAATCCCCAAACCCGCCACACAGGCCTTTCCATTCAAAAAGAAAATGGTTTGAAATTATTTCCTTTTTAAATATCTCCTCTTAATAAATATTCCAATTTATAAATATTTCTGTTTTCAATATCACTTTAAAAATTCCCTTATCAACATCCGGTATGTTATGGTATTCAACAAATCAAAGCACGATGACTGATATTGTCCAAACCCATATAATCAACAACAGGTTGTACATCACATCATATATTTCACTATATGAAAAAAAAAAATAACTGTTGAGGAATCCAGTCGGATTCCCCCGACCTGTTTCCCTCCATCCACAGATGTTACACAATATGATTATCATCACTTTCAGTTCAATATGAAATATTCTGATAGCAGAATCAATATATAAATATTTAACGGTTTATATATGTATATATATATATATACTTTCCACTAATTGACTAGTAGTTCAATCAATCAACCAACACACAGCAATCAACAGATGATTAACAGTTCTAAAAATACATTATAAAAATATAACTGATCAGAGTTGGTGAGTTTTACTCACTTTGACAGTTCATCGTTAAAGAACGATAAACTGTTATTTGATTTGAATCAAACAATTTATTTCTCCATAAATTCATACGAGCCCCAATCCACTTCCAGTCAGCTTCATTGTGAAGCTCTCGTCCATACGGTCCCAACGCAACTTACGGTTCATCAATCTGATATCGTATGGTCGAGATATTCAATTTACAAATTCATTCAATATTTAAATTAATTAAAAACTAAGATTTAAACTTTTGAATGGGATCACCTTTTCCACAAGGCCCATTTCCATTTTAACATACACAGACCCGATCTTTTTCCATCTTCCCCAAATAAACCGTGAACTCCTGTAAAACATCAAGCAATTTTCCACCATTTTGACCACCTCGTTCTCCTCCTTTGCTCCGTCGTTCTACAATCCAATACTGCCATCGAACTCTCCTCTCCGATCTCTTCATCATCACCCTATTTTCCACAAGCCCGCACCCTTCTTCTCGTTCACGAGCTCGAGCAGGGACAGCGGACGATCGATGCTCATCAACACCAAACACCACCAGCTTCCGCCACAAGCTAGTCCTCACCACAGCGAGCTCAACTCCATCCACCAAAACAATCATCAGTTTTTTAATCACCCACAAACTAAAACCATAGGCTCACGGTCTTAGTATGACATCGAACAAAATGAGTTTGAACAACACCAAACCGGTATCAGAAGGGAGCGCTTGGCTAATGAAGATCGACGGAGCTGATTTCATGATTTTAGGAATTTTATCCTATTTGTTTGGGATTTTTCTTGGATTGAACTTTACAGAGGAAATGAAAAACATGTTGGCGGCTTCATTTCCTTTGACCGTGAATTGGTTTTAGGTTAGAGATGTTTGTAGGGGTATATATAGGGGATTGAGATATTTTAGATATTTTTAGATATTTTATTTTTATTATTTTATATTCATTTCCGCCATCTAAAAATCCGTGTGAGCACACACGATACCTAAAAATCACGAAAATTGACATGTTGCTAGAGTTCGACATTACGGTCCCAAATAAACTGGTTTCGTCGAGTTCCGACTCCGTATGCTTACATAGTGTATATTTAGCCATCGAAATACTGACTGTTTTTCACTCTAAAAATCCGTACGGCCACACAGTGACTCTAAAAATAACGAAACTGGAAATCTAACAACTATTTGACATTGCGGATCTAACAAAATTAGTTTCGTCGAATTCCGACTTCATTTGCAAAAGTGGATGTTTTTAACGCTTTGAATGACCCATTTAAATATATAAATATATTTAAATATAATTAAATTAAATATAAATAGATTTATATTATCGTATATATTCACTGTGGAATACCATATAGCTCCAGAATAATTATATTCTCGATATCCCAAGTCCTGGTTGAATAGATATTCAATTTACATTGAAAAATCCTTTTATAACGTATATAAAGCGTTACGAATTATAAAGGAATTTCACAGCGACTTTTCTGGAATTTGATTTGGACGTAAATCAAAATCTACACGATGAAATCCCGATTTTTCTCTTCCACTAGAAAGATATACTCCACCAGCTCCACATGTTTCTTGTTTCACAAAAATCCGATTTAAAACGAACCCTGTATACTCAGTATAAGTTCAAATCGCCAAATAGCGAACTAACGCACCATTTCGAGCTCTATTTTAATTATATTATAATTCTGTGTTCAAACTGACGTCGATTGAATATATTCGTCAATATAATTCAACTCTAAGCTGAATTAAATCTAAGGGACGACCCTGTTCACAGAATATTGTGATTCCCAATATTTTTGATTATTTCTGAATTAAATATATTATTTTATTATTTAATTTAATTAATTATTCCATATTATTTAATTAAACCTCTATTTAATTCACTATATCACTATTTATATAATTAAATAAATTAATTATATCCCTGAAAAAATGCGGGTCATTACATTCTTCCCCACTTAAAATAATTTCGTCCTCGAAATTGCTAAGTTAGAGGACGACCCTATCTATTGGAATTCCTAAGATTCGTTTACCCCTTATTTCTGATTTCAACCGAACCAATTAATATCGACTAAAATATTAATTCATTCCGACCAACTAAAATTTTAAAAAATTCTGAAAATTTTCTAACACTTTAAATTTTCGGAAAATTTTGCCACCGTTTCCTTTGTACCGGCATATACGTCAAACAACAACTCGCCTCTCTAGGCCTTCTCCAACCCAAAAGAAAATCAAACAGCCAAGCGACTTGCCAAATCGGCTCATAAATTCCAAACTCATATATAAAATAAACCTGTACCTTTTTGTCGGGCATATCATTATATCCCTACCATTCATTACCCCTTCTGCATATAACAATGCATTTCCAACTTGATCTCCAATCAGTTCATTCTCAAAACCAAATCAATCGCTTATATCTAAGCCGAATTCTATTTCAACTCGAGTTCCATTCTCGATTTCAACTCTTAACTCATCAATTCAATTCCATTCTAGATTATTCTATAACCAAATCCAGTTTTTCTTAACTTTTACCATCTCATTCTACTTAACTTCACAAGTTAAACTTTAAATTCTAGAATTTAAATCCCTGGGTTTTATTTCAAATCAATTTGAAATCATAATCACAATTCAAAAACCTTTGAATTCCTGAACACCTTGTTTTCGCAAACCAAATTTGAAAACAAAATCTTTGGTAGTGATCCGTCACTTACAACTCGAAAATGAACACCGATGATGGCATGCTTCATCATCGGAATCTATTTTCCAGCAATCGAAGTGAGTTCAATACTATATCACTTTCGAATCCATTTCCAAATACTTTCATTTTTGAAATCACTTTCAAAATATCCTTCACAAGGCTTGTAAACAATTTAAAATCTCCCAGGATCTTAAAATTCACATATATTAAATCCAGATTCATTTACAAACACCTTTCCCATTTCTGGGATTTTAAATTCCAATTCTGATCTAAATTCAGATTTAATTCATTTCAATTTCATATGATTCACTTGTATAAGTTCTGATTTGTTATATATAACTATTTCACATTTTATAATCTTATCTGATTATAATTACTACCAACACATCCTATATATGATAATATATCACATATCCATACTATGTCGGTCCATCGTATTCAAGTGTTTATAAACCCCTACCGATACAGTGGATCAAACTGATCGACCAGAACTCATAAACAACTCAGCCAATGAATCTCTACAATATAAAACCATTTTATATCAAATACAAATACGCACTCGTATATATACACTCAAACTCAATCTAGGGTGTTACTAACCCTATCTCTACCGAGTCACGCCACAGAGCCAAGGTAATTCTTAACTTAAGCTCTGATACCAACTGTAACGACCCGGATTTTGAGTAGGCTTTGCAACCGTCCCCATCCTCCAAAGCAGCAGGTAATACCCCACTGTGGCTTACATTGGTACCCCAGTCCATACTTTACGGCCAGCCTTTCGACTTCACAACCAACCCAACCAAAGGGACATGTAGGAGTAAGAGTCTCCCGTTCGCCACCTAACGAAAAGCGAGTACCCCCTATCATGCGACACATGCAAAGCACGCAACATGGACTGGTATGAGTAAAACAGTTTAAAACAGTTTGAACAAGTAAACGATATCTCATAAGACCACGCCGCATAACGGAACGGGTTTTTCCCTTATGAGAATCCAATATATCTTTATATCAAAAACCTTTTGATATTATAATAATGTCTATCAACCAAAATATAATAATCATCTAGCAGAAATGCTTTCATCTCACGTTCTACATATATAGTATACAATCAAAACCGCAAGCACGTATTGGGTAACGGATTTCCAACTATGACAAGGTATGGAACCACCTTCCGATCAGTTTACTCTAGGAACGATACACTGGAGTTCAACAAGAACATCTTGCAACTCAGCCACACATGATCGACCACTCATTTCGCTTGAGTGTATTGAATGTACATCACCAACGGTTGGGATCAGCAACTGTTCCCATATATATATATATATATATGGGACAACATTGATAGATTTAAGAAACAAATGAATATTCTGTAGATAGGTGATTATACACCCTACTTCGGTGCGACCGACTTAGCCATGATGCCCGCCTGATTTCTGTCGTTTACCGGATGTGAGGCTAGAAGCTACGCTTATCTTTTCACATACCATATCTTCATTCACTTAGAATGTCACATCGTCATACCCTTTAAATCACAAATTGATTTCCCCAAAAATACCACGGGTATAAGCTAAGAGAAACGAATTCCTCCGCCACCAACGTAAATACGTTTGAAACGATCAACTTACGTGATCTACCAGATATACTCTGTCAGACCTTCATCCATACAAATTGTCCTGGGACTGGACAAACCGAAGGCACTATTCCGTACATCCATCTTAGGCACTGTTATCTAAGACTTATACAATAGTCCTTGCACTAACTGCATCTTCAATTATCTTTGGCATATAAGATTCGCAACGCTTATGTCAATACAGAGTGGTTCTTTGGATAATACTCCAACCGGTCTCTCCATATCAACAACGTTAAAATGGTAAAACTTTGATAGTCAGTGATTTAACTATCAAATGAAAAATGACCGTGCGCAAACAATGATCTTATTTCCAAATGGAAATATCGATCCAATCATCAAACATATATATGTATATATCTATTCACATTTCCTTATTTTCTATATTTAGAAAATATATGTTATTAATATTGGAAAACATTTCCATAGCTTATTCACGCATCATTACCATTCCACAACTATTAGTCCCTAACTGTGAACTAGTAAGTGAACAATTCTCTAAGTATAAACCCCGAAGGCCGAAACCAACATCAGATCGATACTCGAAAAACTATTCAACTTACTAATCTCTAGTCAGTTTCTAATCTTGCTTAACTCTATATTCTTAACTCCTCTCGAAGAACTGGATTCGATTAACTCCTCTTCGAATAACTTATATTCCACGAACTCTATTCGAATAACTACATTCGATCAACTCCTCTCAAATAACTAGATTCGATTAACTTAACTTATTTAACTCAACTTGATTAACTCTACCTGATTTACTTATCTCGATTACCTCGACTTGATTAACTCGACCTACTTAACCTAACTGGTGAATTCGACTTACTTAACCCAACTGGTAAACTCGACTTACTTAACCAAACTGGTTAACTCGACTTACTTAACCCAACTGGTTAACTCGACTTACTTAACCCAACTGGTTAACTCGAACTGAACTGGTTAACTCTACTGAATTGGTTAACTCTATTGAACTGGTTAACTCTACCTGATTTACTTATCTCGATTAACTCGACTTGATTAACTCGACCTACTTAACCCAACTGGTAAACTCGACTTACTTAACCCAACTGGTAAACTCGACTTACTTAACCAAACTGGTTAACTCGACTTACTTAACCCAACTGGTTAACTCGACTTACTTAACCCAACTGGTAAACTCGACTTACTTAACCCAACTAGTTAACTCGACTTACTTGACCCAATTGGTTAACTCGACTTACTTAACCCAACTAGTTAACTCGAACTGAACTGGTTAACTCTACTGAACTGGTTAACTCTGCTGAACTGGTTAACTTTACTGAACTGGTTAACGCTACTGAACTGGTTAACTCTACTGAACTGGTTAACCCTAACTGATTTACTCTAACTGGTTAACTCTACTGATTATCTCTTCTCGAATACCATATTCGACTAACTCCTTTCGAATACCATATTTGACTAACTCTTTTCGAATACCATATTCGACTAACTCTTTCCGAATACCATATTCGACTTACTTTTTTGAATACCATATTCGACTAACTCTTTTCGAATACCATATTCGACTAACTCTTTCCGAATACCATATTCGGCTAACTCTTTTCGAATACCATATTCGACTAACTCTTTTCGAATACCATATTCGACTAACTCTTTTCGAATACCATATTCGACTAACTCTTTTTGATACCATATTCGACTAACTTTATTCACATTATAAAGAATTCCTTTTCAACAACGTTTTATTCATTTGAAAAGATTTACTTTTAAATAACCGTTCTACACTTTAAAATGATTTTCTTTTAATAACGTTTTCCTCTTTATAACGGTTTCTGCTTTATAACTTTTTTCCCTTTTTATAACGTTTCCTTTCTAATTCTATTTGTAAATGGTTCACAAATATTTCCTTTTCACATTTATTCTTGAAATATTCTAACTCCTTAAATTCCCAGAAAAATTCGCCATAACCTCCTTTGTACCGGCAGCATCGGGAAAATCCCCAAACCCGCCACACAGGCCTTTCCATTCAAAAAGAAAATGGTTTGAAATTATTTCCTTTTTAAATATCTCCTCTTTATAAATATTCCAATTTATAAATATTTCTATTTTCAATATCACTTTGAAAAGTCCCTTATCAACATCCGGTATATTATGGTATTCAACATATCAAAGCACGATGACTGATATTGTCCAAACCAATATAATCGACAACAGGTTGTACATTACATCATATATTTCACTATATGTAAAACAAATAAAATAACTGTTGAGGAATCCAGTTGGATTCCCCCGACCTGTTTCCCTGCATCCACAGATGTTACACAATATGATTATCATCACTTTCAGTTCAATATGAAATATTCTGATAGCAGAATCAATATATAAATATTTAACGGTTTATATTTATTTATATATATATATATATATAATTTCCACTAACTGACTAGTAGTTCAATCAATCAACCAACACACAGCAATCAACAGATGATTAACAGTTCTAAAAATATAACTGTTCAGAGTTGGTGAGTTTTACTCACTTTGGCAGTTCATCGTTAAAGAACGATAAACTATTATTTGATTTGAATCAAACAATTTATTTCGCCGTAAATTCAAACGAGCCCCAATCCACTTCCAGTCAGCTTCATTGTGAAGCTCTCGTCCATACGGTCCCAACGCAACTTACGGTTCATCAATCTGATATCGTATGGTAGAGATATTCAATTTACAAATTCATTCAATATTTAAATTAATTAAAAACTAAGATTTAAACTTTTGAATGGGCTCACCCTTTCCACAAGGCCCATATCCATTTTAACATACACAGACCCGATCTTTTTCCATCTTCCCCAAATAAACCGTGAACTCCTGTAAAACATCAAGCCATTTTCCATCATTTTGACCACCTCGTTCTCCTCCTTTGCTCCGCCGTTCTACAATCCAATACTGCCATCGAATTCTCCTCCCCGATCTCTTCATCATCACCCTATTTTCCACAAGCCCGCACCCTTCTTCTCATTCACGAGCTCGAGCAGGTACAGCGGACGATCGATGCTCATCAACACCAAACACCACCAGCTTCCGCCACAAGCTAGTCCTCACCACCACGAGCTCAACTCCATCCACCAAAACAATCATCAGTGTTTTAATCACCCACAAACTAAAACCCTAGGCTCACGGTCTTAGGATGACATCGAACAAAATGAGTTCGAACAACACCAAACCGGTACCAGAAGGGAGCGCTTGGCTAATGAAGATCGACGGAGCTGATTTCATGATTTTAGGAATTTTATCCTATTTGTTTGGGATTTTTCTTGGATTGAACTTTACAGAGGAAATGGAAAACATGTTGGCGGCTTCGTTTCCTTTGACCGTGAATTGGTTTTAGGTTAGAGATGTTTGTGGGGGTATATATAGGGGACTGAGATATTTTAGATATTTTTAGATATTTTATTTTTATTATTTTATATTCATTTCAGTTTTCTAAAAATCCGTGTGATCACACACAATACCTAAAAATCACGAAAATTGACATGTTGCTAGAGTTCGACATTATGGTCCCAACGAAACTGGTTTCGTCGAATTCCGACTTCGTATGCTCACACAACGTATTTTTAACCGTCGAAATACTGACTGTTTTCCACTCTAAAAATCCGTACGGCCACATAGTGACTCTAAAAATCACGAAACTAAAAATCTAACAACTATTTGACATTGCGGATCTAACAAAATTAGTTTCGCCGAATTCCGACTTCGTTTGCAAAAGTGGCTATTTTTAACGCTCTGAATGACCCATTTAAATATATAAATATATTTAAATATAATTAAATTAAATATAAATAGATTTATATTATTGTATATATTCACAGTGGAATACCATACAGCTCCAGAATAATTATATTCTCGATATCCCAAGTCCTGGTTAAATCGATATTCAATTTACATTGAAAAATCCTTTTATAACGTATATAAAGCGTTACGAATTATAAAGGAATTTCACAGCGACTTTTCTGGTATTTGATTTGGACGTAAATCAAAATCTACACGATGAAATCCCGATTTTTCTCTTCCACTAGAAAGATATACTCCACAACCTCCACACGTTTCTTGTTTCACGGAAATCCGATTTAAAACGAACCCTGTATACTCAATTGAAGTTCAAATCGCCAAATAGCGAACTACCGCGCCATTTCGAGCTCTATTTTAATTATATTATAATTCTACGTTCAAACTGACGTCGATTGAATATATTCGTCAATATAATTCAATTCTAAGCTGAATTAAATCTAAGGGACGACCATGTTCACAGAATATTGTGATTCCCAATATTTTTGATTATTTCTGAATTAAATATATTATTTTATTATTTAATTTAATTAATTATTCCTTATTATTTAATTAAACCTCTATTTAATTCACTATATCACTATTTATATAATTAAATAAATTAATTATATCCCTGGAAAAATGCGGGGCATTACACATACATTAGTTAAAAATTATATTTTTAACTACTAATTATACATTTCAATCCATGGTTATTCTATACTTCATATTCATGCTAAAAATGTTATTTTTAACACACGAACATTTATTTCATTACATGTAAATTTTATACACTTCATATTCATGTTAGAAATAAGATTTTAATAAACAAACATTTATTTCAACGCACGACTATTTTATATAGTTCATTCATATGATAAAAATGAGATTTTTAATGAACAAACATTTATTTCAATAAACGACTATTTTATATAGTTCATACATACAATAAAAATGAGATTTTTTATGAACAAACATTTATTTCAACCAGTGTTATCAAGACCCGACCGGGCCGCTGGTCGGATCGTTAGAACCGCCGGCCGTTGGCCACCACGACCCAGAGGTTTAAGCTGCGATGACACTGATTTTTGAATTGGGAATGGTTTTTAGGGAAGAAGAAGAAGAGATACAGTTTTCAAAACATGGAATTGCAGCAACTTTTACATTTCAGCCCATATTTTACATTACGGCCATTATTTCTTTTCGATTTTTTTGTTGTTAACCATTGTTCCACTCCAATTTTTATACTTATTTTTTAGTTTGCTCCGATAATTCTATATATATTACAAATATACATTCTATATTAAGCAATTCCCCCATGATTTACATTTTAAATCTGCAAACATGTTAGAAAATAAAAATGCACGGTTTGAACGGTCCAACCGGTTCAAGCGTCAAAACCTTAAACCTTAAGTCATCACGGTCTGACTTGCGGTTCGGTCATGATAACAGTGATTTCAAAACACGACTATTTTATATAGTTTATACATATGATAAAAATGAGATTTTTAATGAACAAACATTTATTTCAACATATGACTATTTTATATAGTTGAACATATGATAAAAATGATATTTTTGGCGAAAAAAAATATATTTCAACACATGGCTATTTTTAACACTTCCTATACATGTTAAAAATAACATTTTTAATGAACACACATTTATTTCAACATATAGTTATTTTATATAGTTCATATTCACATTAAAAATGATAGTAATGAACAAATATTTATTTCAACATGTGGTTGTTTTATATAACTCATATTCACATTAAAAATGACATTAATGAAAAAATATTTATTTCAACATATGGTTGTTTTATATAGTTCATATTCATATTAAAAATGATATTAATGAACAAATATTTATTTCAACATATGGTTGTCTTATATAGTTCATATTCACATTAAAAATGATATTTTTAATAGACAAATATTTATTTCAACACGTCATTATTTTTTTATCAACTGTTACAGAAAATATCGGCATTATAACGGCGTGATATTAGAACTGGGAAAATAATGTCTAGTAATATCCCTCTCCTGATACTGGCTCGCGCCATACGTAACCATTCCATTCAATCAAATCAATCATAGGGTCCATATTCAACCAAATTTTGCACAATACAATCAATTTTGTTGCATTTCCAACTTAGACAACGCATACCTAATTTGTACACATCGCATATACATTTTCTACAACACATAAATTGTATATATTCACATCGCATATATATATTATTCTCATCGCATCATAATCACAACACAATACAGTCAATTTAAATAATCCATGATTTGTGGATGAAGAAAGTGAGCTAACAGGCACTATATACAGTTTATAACAATTTTACAACTCATATATAATTTACTCCATTTTATTTTGAATTTAGAAATCTCACATTGGGTTCCACTCCTCCTTAATTTGTGGCTAGCTCTAAAATTCCGTCGGTCGCTTCTAGAATGTAGAATATGCTGTCACGAGTCCAATGTCTCCTGTTTCACTAGATTTCGACATCGTATGAGCAAGTTACGATTTTTATAAAGGTTAATAATAATTTTATCTAATATATAGTTGATTAAATAAAATAAACAACCTTCTTCCTAAATACTATACACAGGCCGCTTCAAAGCCATTTAGTTCTAAACTAGGGTTCCAATTCATCACTCCTCCAGTCACCGTGATGATGATCAGAGGCTGTCAGTTGATGCGCCGCCGAGAGTTCTTCCACCGCCTGAAAGTGGGGCCCGCTCGCGCCTCCGTCGAAGCCAGGAAATAGCTCGAACCGGCGGTGTTTGCAGCGCTGATTTCGAGAAAAATAAGGCTCCAGAAATGATCTCTACCATTGGAAAGGGAGATCGTGTCTCCTCTACAATCTTCGCTCAGAAAATTTTGTGACTTAATTCCTGGTTTAGAAGATCGAAGGTTTTTTTTGAATTGAACGCTTTCCGCCGTAATCGGTTTAAGGACTTGCGCGATTTTATGGCTAACCATTGTATTAATATTTTAATTATTTGATTCCTTTAATTCCGAAAATACCTATTAATCAATACAAACTCCAAATCAAACATAAAGAGTGTCGCGCCTAGCCAAATACCCCCATTTCGGACACAATGGAATATGTTTCATAGCCCATTTGACAGTTTTAGTTAGTTTTTCTCAAGATTAAAATATATAACGTTCAATATTAGATTTGAACGTACATTTTAATTTACCAGGGCCACATACAGATTCCAAAAATTCCCCAAAAATAAATCTAGATATGTTTTGATGATACGGTCCTAATACAACTAATTTCGTCGAATTTGGAGACCATTTGAAAAATGGCCTTTCTAGTGGTCGATCTAGTTAACCAAACGCGTTTTAATTTACCACACTGACATATTAATTCCAAAATTTGTGGAATTTTAAACCTAGCAATAATTTGACAATCCGGATCCAACAAAAGTGGTTTCGTAAAAAAACGGAGGTCATTTGCAAAATGACTATTTTTAAGGGTTATATTCTAATTTAAAAATCAAAATTTTAAATTTTGACAAAATTTCTGCTAAAATTACCTTAAAATAAATTTTAAATTTGTTCTGAATTTTAAGGTTGTTACAATAAATAACGTATATAGGAAATAAGAATTCACAAATATATATATGGAAATGGGGGAATGAGTAACTTGATGATAAATTAATTTAAAGGGAAAATGTTAATTGATGATTGATCGATAAACTTTTCCATTTGGAAATAAGATCGTTGTGTGTATGGATGTTTTCCTTTGATAGTTAGATAACTGTAAAGACCCGCAACTTCCCCGTAAAGGAAAGCGTCGGATAGTTCGAGAACAAGCCACAACAGAATGCATATAAAAGAACATTTCATTGTATATTACAACGATGCATCAGATTACAAGAATATGCAGAGTATAAAAGAATATTACACAGAAATATCAGAGATTTAAATTACATTTAAATACATCGCAGCGGAAAATAATACAATACACAACTAGAAGAAGATATACGGATACAAAGCTTTCCGGATATCGTTCCAGCTGTAAACCAGGATCCTGTGAATATAAATCTGCAAAACCAAAACTACTAGCTGCCCGTGTCAAAATAAGGGCACCCAGAGTTTAGGTTAAAACAATAAACTCCAGGTCAGTCATGTGACTGGTGTGAGAACTAAAATAGTTATTATTCTTTATTTTAAAAGTTAGGTAAATCAAGGGACCACGCCGTATAACACGGAACGGGTTTCCTCCCAAGAATACCAGTGCATAAAACAGCAGCGCAATGCTAAATAAAGAAAGATGAAGCTGTTATAAGACCCAGTTCCTATCACACAATGCAACGCAAACCGGGGGATAGGGTTTTCCCTTATAACAGCCAAAGAATGCTTGATACGTTTAAAACAAATCATTTGATACTATAATAAGTGCATAGTGTATAAAACAACTTCAAATCATAAGTATCAATCATAGGCGGCATGAATGCCCCATACCACTATGTCGCCATATATAGGTTTACAAATAAAACCGCAAATGTCACGTATTTGGAAATTGGGTTTCCATCTATGAACCGAGGCTAGGGGCAAGATCCTCAACCGATTCGAGACGCTCTAGCCCGCCCCTCAGGAACAGCCGCAACTGCCCCTTGGATCGTCAGGGCCGGTCCACACGGAGTGGATTATTATGCCTGAACAATACGTCTCCCCACCCTATGGGGTGTAAGTCTGGTCCGTCAGCCGACCAGAATGCATTCGGCCGAAACCGATATAACCGAGGCGCCTCGCAACAGCAACAACAACATAAGTCAAACTCGTCAGGGCGTGTAAAACCACTGACGCCACTTCTAACTAGAAAGAAACGCATGCCCTCCCTGAGGTCCGTCTCCCGTTTTTGATTCATACCGGGTGTGAAACTCGCGAATCAAACGTTACACAAAGCTACGCCACAAAGGTCGTGCTTTGATCATCAACCACAAGACTTTGCTTTTCAACAGAAGCCTTGATCATTTGCATCTTAGCATGCCACACAGGCAAGCCATCCTATGCAACCGATATCAGTCACACAGAATGAAATCCGATGTCAGACACACAGTCCATTTACAAGTCCGTTCTGGGTCTGAACGAAACCGGAGGCACCTAGTACCCCGCATATCCATCGATCTCCAAGTACGTCTGGACGATCACTAACTGTTTCCATCTTCTTGGGTGTACAGCCCAATCAAGATCATCAGTTATCACCCAAACGACGTGAAGACCTCCGGTCTTCGACCATCGTCTTCGTCTTCGACTTATCGTCGTATCAGTTACTCAGAATGGGATAAACCCGGTCTTTCCGAATAACTCGCGTATATTTTAAATAAGTGTTACACAAACACAACATACGCCTCATTCCAATTCATTAGTCACTAACCGTAAATTAATCAAGAGAATAATTCCCCAAATATTAACCCCGAAGGCCGAAACCAACATCAGATCAATATCCAGAAAACCATTCTGCTTGGCTAACCGCCAGTTAGTTTCTAAATTTCACATTCAAATCTAATTACAGATTTATCTATCGCCTGGAGCAAAACTGGTGATACTCCATTCTCGATCTTTTCAATCTAATTAAAGATTCATTAAAACTCCACTTAGTTTTAATCATTATCTGGGTTAAAGAATCAGTGTCATTTAAAACACGGTTCACGATAAACCCAAAATCACATTCATTAATTATCGGGTTAAAGAACAAGTGTTATTTAAAACACTGTTCACGATAAGCCCAAAAATCAATATCTATTCAATTCCAATTAAATATTATTTAATTGGTACACTTCATTAAATCTAAATAAAAAGATTTAATCTTTTCTCAACTGGGTTCAAGAATAGTGTTAGTGAAGACACCATTCACGACAAACCCAAATCACATTCGATATTCAATACAAGGCTCTGAATAGAAAATATATCGGCTTATATTCAATATCGAATTCTACGACTAACAAATGTCGTATTGGAAATAACGATATCAATATATATCTTTCAAATTTCCATAACAACACCTGTATAATCACGAATTCCAACATCGAAATATTCCGAAGACAATTTCGATTCAAATCCACTCCAATGCAATCATTGGAAATTTTGGTTATTTTTAAAACCCTTTTCGAATTCAATTTATTTATTTAAAAATAAATAGGATTATAATTCTAGTTCAAAACTAGTTCATTTCGATAAAAATTTATTTTTATCTTTTCAAGTATGGAGTTTTTCATCCCAATTCTTTCTAAATCATTTATTATGATTTTACACAAATTATTGCTATTTTTAATAATTTTATCAAGGCCCGTACAGTCGATTTCCATCAATGGCCATCGAACTGCACTTACAGCGACCTTTTTTGAATTTGATTTGGACATATCTCCAAATCCAACCGTTAGATTTCAAATTTCTAACATTCATTAGAAAGCTCTTTTCGATACGAACCCAACGGTTCCGGTTTTAGGAGAATCCGACGGTCGGATCTCCCGTAATGCCCGTTTGAAATAAATGGTCGAAATTCGCGAACTGCCGCGGCGTGGCGCGTTCTATTCAGGCCATTATATTATATATAATATATATATAATATATATATCGTCGATTTCTATTTAAAACGAATTATATAAATAGTTTTGAATTCGTTTCAAAAACATTTTCAACTTCCATTTCAATTCAAATCAAAATTGAATTCTTCTTTATAAATTCGTTTTAAAATCCATTTCTATTCAATTCAAATTTCAATTCAATTTGAATTTATTTCACTTCGCTTTCAATTCAATTCGAATTCGTTTTCAGTTCAATTCATTTCGAAATCGTTCTCAATTCAATTCATTTCGAAATCGTTTTCAATTCAATTCATTTCGAAATATTTCAATTCAATTCATTTCGAAATCGTTTTCAATTCATTTCATAATCGTTTTCAATTCAATTCATTTCGAAATCGTTTTCAATTCAATTCATTTCGAAATATTTTCAATTCAATTCATTTCGAAATCGTTTTCAATTCAATTCATTTCGAAATATTTTCAATTCAATTCATTTCGAAATCGTTTTCAATTCAATTCATTTCGAAATCGTTTTCAATTCATTTCGAAATCGTTTTCAATTCAATTCATTTCGAAATCGTTTTCAATTCAATTCATTTCGAAATCGTTTTCAATTCAATTCATTTCGAAATCGTTTTCAATTCAATTCATTTCGAAATCGTTTTCAATTCAATTCATTTCGAAATCGTTTTCAATTCAATTCATTTCGAAATCGTTTTCAATTCAATTCATTTCGAAATCGTTTTCAATTCAATTCATTTCGAAATATTTTCAATTCAATTCATTTCGAAATATTTGATTTCAAAATTACTTTTCAATATCCATTTCAAAATGAATAAAATCGATAAAAATATCGTTCACGTCAAAATGGCGCATCTAATCAACACGGCTTCATATATTTCCATTTTCAAATATTCTATTTCAAATATTTCTATTATTAAAATATTTCGTTCAACACATGACCAATCTCAATGAATGAGTACTGTCAACACATGAACTTTTATTTTATAATATTCTTTATTTTTCAAATTGGAATGAGGCCCAATCAATTACCATATAAAGTTAATTATATGGATTTTCATACAACACATGTATATCATAGCATTGAAAAATAATCAACCATCAACCAAAGTGCACTACACTGTATAAGCATCAAATATAGATATTCAACGCTTATAACAGCCTGTCAATCGATCGATCGACATATTAATCAATCAGGATGAGTGAACTTCAAATTTCATCCCAACACCCGTGTGGGGTTTCAAACAATCAAACGCATATTTTATTTGTGCAGTTGGGCGATGTGTAAAATTTATCGTCCCAATCAATGTCATTCAAATAGGTGTACATAAACAAACCGTCCGGTTTATAAATGAATATTTTATTTTATTCACTTCACGTTAAAAATTATATTTTTAACGATAAAACATTTTATTTCAACCTATGAATTTCTATTCAATTCATTCTTTAAATAAAATGTTATTTTTATTTTTCTAACATATTTTAGAAAATTTCGGCGGCATAACGGCACGATACTAGAAACGGGACAAGGCCTAGCCTTATCCCCGGTCTAGTGAAGGCCCACGCCATTCACACATCAATCAAATCACTTTCGTTATGCAAACTACAAAATTTGGGGTAAGAATCTAACCTAGTCTTACTCCTTCGCCTTATAACGGCGCACGTCTAATCCTAACCAATTTATCGATTCGATTTTTCACACCACAAACCACATTCAAACCAATATCTCAATCAATCACCAAACATCCAAACAAACAAGTCCATGGTATGTGGACGGGTGTCGGGTGCTTCTAATAAGCACCGTCTGCATCCTAGTATATATATATATCTAGAAAAAGAGAATTAAGAGTGAGAAGTTCTCACATTTAGCTATCCTAGCTCCACGGCCCTTCTAATGCAGGAAACCTTCGCCAACTCGCCTTTTTGTCGCTTTCGTTGTCCGCTTTCACTACATATGTAAAAATCGAATTTTTACTTCGCTATTCAATATATAATAATCATATTATTATTTTTTTTTTTTTTACTCGAAGTTCAATATATAAAAATCCTATTTTTAACTCGAAGTTCAATATATAAAAATTCTATTTTTAACTCGAAGTTCAATATATAAAAATTCTATTTTTAACTCGAAGTTCAATATATAAAAATTCTATTTTTAACTCGAAGTTCAATATATAAAAATCATATTTTTAACTCGAAGTTCAATATATAAAAATCATATTTTTATGCCGAAGTTCAATATATAAAAATCATATTTTTATGCCGAAGTTCAATATATAAAAATCATATTTTTATGCCGAAGTTCAATATATAAAAATCATATTTTTATGCTTTAAAAATCAATTCTTTTTCCTTTTTAAAAATCAAATCTGTTACTTTTTAAAAAATCAAACCTGTTACTTTTTTTTAAAATCAAATCTGTTTCTTTTTTTTTTTTTTTTTTAAATCAAATTAAAAACAGTTTTCTAACTAAAATAAAAACAGTTTTCTAACTGTAAAAAAAATTCAGTTTTTAAATTCTAAAACAAAGAAACAGTTTTTAAAATTCTTAAAAAAAAATGCAGTTTTGCTCTTTTAAAAAAAAACAGTTTTAAAAACCTTTTTCAAAATTAGAATTACAGAATTGAAAAATAAAAATAAAATAAAGTAAAGTAGAAAAGAAAAAAAAAAAACTTACTGCCGAAGAAACAGGGGGGGGGGGGGGGTCTTCACTGCGTCGGAGGGTTTCGAGGTATGGACGGCGGCTTCATCGTCGTCAGCGAGGGGGAGGGCTTCGTCGGTGATGTCTCGAAGGGGGGGGGGGGGCTGGCGAATTGAAGGAGGAGGAGGGCGGTGGCTTCCAGGGGGCTCGAACGGGGTGGCGCTGCTTCGGGATGAGGCGGCTTCGGGTTGTCGTTCGGTGGGAGGAGGATGAACGGAGGGCGGCTTCCAGGGTTTTGGCGGCGGCGATGGTTCGATTGCGGTTTTTCTCTTTTTTTTTTTTTTTTTTTTTTTTTATCTGATGGATGAATCAGGTTTTGGGGAAATAGGGGGGGGGCCAGAGTCAAAAGGAGGGAGTTATTATATTTTTTTTTTTTTTTTTTTTTTATTTAATTATTTTATTTTCGAAGAAGTTGACTTTTCACACATGACCTCTAAACGAGGCCCACCGCCTGTCGTCCATAGCGTTTCACCCCCATTCCGAACACAATGGGATATGCCACGCAAGCTGATTCGGCTGTTACAATCAGTTTCCGTTAAATTTACATTTAAATCTCTATATTGAATTTTAAACGTACATTTCAAATTACCGGGGTCACATACTAACTAGAAAAATTCCAGAAAAATATTTTCTAGCTTCGTATTGACGATACGGTCCTAACAAAACTAGTTTCGTCGAATTCTGAGACCGTTGGAAAAATGGCCATTTTCCAGTCGATTGAAATCAACTGAAACTGGTCAAACGCGTTTTCCTTTGCCACGCTCACATATTGATTCGAAAAATTATGAAATTTGAAACCTAGTAATAATTCGACATCACGGACCCAACAAAAGTGGTTTCGTCGAAATCCGAGGTCATTTGCAAAATGTCCATTTTTAAGGGCCTGAATTCCATAGCGACTATTCAGAATTTTCAACTGGACATATCTTTTGATTCCTGATATGAAATCTTGATTTTTCGGATTCGTTAGAAAGATATTCACTATTAGATTCCATTATTTTTGGTTTCACTAAAATCCGGATTGTTTTGCACCCGGTACATTCAATTGAAGTTTGAAATCGAATTATCGAACTACCGCGCCATTTTCAATTCCTTTTAATTATATATAATTATTATATATTCTAACGACGACGTATATAATATATACGTTCTAATTCTATTCAAAATAAATTTCACGTCGATATTATTTAAAATAATTCATTTCAAATAATTAAAATTCGCTAATATTGCCAAAATAAAAATTTTAAACTGGCCCAGATTTTACGGGTTGTTACAATCTCCCCCACTTAAAACTTTTCGTCCCCGAAAAGGAACAAAGTCGAAAGTGGTTTGATTAATCAACTCTACGCTCGATCTGGCTTCCATTCTCCAACTCTTTAGTTTCTGAGAATTTTCAAAACTTCAAAAATTTGGCTAACTCCCGAAATTTTTGAAAAATTTCGCCATAACCTCCCCTGCAATGGGAGCATCGGGGAATTTCAAATAGCTTCCCCGGTCCTTCAGATCTTAAAAAAAGAAAAAGAAAAAGCCAAGCGGCTAGCCAATAGGCTCACAAAATCATCATCACCCAAACAAAACAGGAAATTATGTAGTAAACATGTACCTATTTGTCGGGCAAACAAATTTTATTCTCTGGCTCTAGCCTCCTTGCTATGACCTGTTCAAAAGATATACATGTATGCAAGCAAATGCAACCAAACTTCAATACAATTCAATATTTGATTCAATTAGGCTAAATGGTTCAAAATTAGCAAACAACTAAACAAACAACACAAACATCAATCAATTAGTGAATTAGAGTTTCAAATTCATAATTTTGATACATATACAAAAATCATGTTTTTGATACCAAATCACAACAATAGGCCCTATCTAATTTTGGTTCTCACACCAGTCTAATGGAAATATATAGATATCACACATTCGAAACACGAATATAAATACTAATGATGTGGCCACATCATCAGAATTATCCCCGGGTGTCTAGAATGTGACTCTATATCTATCCAATATATTAAAATTTCAAATACACGCGGATCAGACGTATACGCAAAATCTATATATATTGGATTGTCCACATCAATATAAATAGGTAATCAAATACGAATAATTGATTTAAATTTTCAAAACAAAAATTTGTTTTCACTTTCAAAAATATACTCTTCACACTCGTTCTAGGATACTACTGATCCCATCTCTAACGAGTCATTCCCGTTGGATTTTACTAATCCAATATCTGATGTATTCTTTCGTATGGTTCTAATGTGTCTTGTTCTCTAGCTTTGTAAACCAAAGCTCTGATACCAAATGTAAAGACCCGCAACTTCCCCGTAAAGGAAAGCGTCGGATAGTTCGAGAACAAGCCACAACAGAATGCATATAAAAGAACATTTCATTGTATATTACAACGATGCATCAGATTACAAGAATATGCAGAGTATAAAAGAATATTACACAGAAATATCAGAGATTTAAATTACATTTAAATACATCGCAGCGGAAAATAATACAATACACAACTAGAAGAAGATATACGGATACAAAGCTTTCCGGATATCGTTCCAGCTGTAAACCAGGATCCTGTGAATATAAATCTGCAAAACCAAAACTACTAGCTGCCCGTGTCAAAATAAGGGCACCCAGAGTTTAGGTTAAAACAATAAACTCCAGGTCAGTCATGTGACTGGTGTGAGAACTAAAATAGTTATTATTCTTTATTTTAAAAGTTAGGTAAATCAAGGGACCACGCCGTATAACACGGAACGGGTTTCCTCCCAAGAATACCAGTGCATAAAACAGCAGCGCAATGCTAAATAAAGAAAGATGAAGCTGTTATAAGACCCAGTTCCTATCACACAATGCAACGCAAACCGGGGGATAGGGTTTTCCCTTATAACAGCCAAAGAATGCTTGATACGTTTAAAACAAATCATTTGATACTATAATAAGTGCATAGTGTATAAAACAACTTCAAATCATAAGTATCAATCATAGGCGGCATGAATGCCCCATACCACTATGTCGCCATATATAGGTTTACAAATAAAACCGCAAATGTCACGTATTTGGAAATTGGGTTTCCATCTATGAACCGAGGCTAGGGGCAAGATCCTCAACCGATTCGAGACGCTCTAGCCCGCCCCTCAGGAACAGCCGCAACTGCCCCTTGGATCGTCAGGGCCGGTCCACACGGAGTGGATTATTATGCCTGAACAATACGTCTCCCCACCCTATGGGGTGTAAGTCTGGTCCGTCAGCCGACCAGAATGCATTCGGCCGAAACCGATATAACCGAGGCGCCTCGCAACAGCAACAACAACATAAGTCAAACTCGTCAGGGCGTGTAAAACCACTGACGCCACTTCTAACTAGAAAGAAACGCATGCCCTCCCTGAGGTCCGTCTCCCGTTTTTGATTCATACCGGGTGTGAAACTCGCGAATCAAACGTTACACAAAGCTACGCCACAAAGGTCGTGCTTTGATCATCAACCACAAGACTTTGCTTTTCAACAGAAGCCTTGATCATTTGCATCTTAGCATGCCACACAGGCAAGCCATCCTATGCAACCGATATCAGTCACACAGAATGAAATCCGATGTCAGACACACAGTCCATTTACAAGTCCGTTCTGGGTCTGAACGAAACCGGAGGCACCTAGTACCCCGCATATCCATCGATCTCCAAGTACGTCTGGACGATCACTAACTGTTTCCATCTTCTTGGGTGTACAGCCCAATCAAGATCATCAGTTATCACCCAAACGACGTGAAGACCTCCGGTCTTCGACCATCGTCTTCGTCTTCGACTTATCGTCGTATCAGTTACTCAGAATGGGATAAACCCGGTCTTTCCGAATAACTCGCGTATATTTTAAATAAGTGTTACACAAACACAACATACGCCTCATTCCAATTCATTAGTCACTAACCGTAAATTAATCAAGAGAATAATTCCCCAAATATTAACCCCGAAGGCCGAAACCAACATCAGATCAATATCCAGAAAACCATTCTGCTTGGCTAACCGCCAGTTAGTTTCTAAATTTCACATTCAAATCTAATTACAGATTTATCTATCGCCTGGAGCAAAACTGGTGATACTCCATTCTCGATCTTTTCAATCTAATTAAAGATTCATTAAAACTCCACTTAGTTTTAATCATTATCTGGGTTAAAGAATCAGTGTCATTTAAAACACGGTTCACGATAAACCCAAAATCACATTCATTAATTATCGGGTTAAAGAACAAGTGTTATTTAAAACACTGTTCACGATAAGCCCAAAAATCAATATCTATTCAATTCCAATTAAATATTATTTAATTGGTACACTTCATTAAATCTAAATAAAAAGATTTAATCTTTTCTCAACTGGGTTCAAGAATAGTGTTAGTGAAGACACCATTCACGACAAACCCAAATCACATTCGATATTCAATACAAGGCTCTGAATAGAAAATATATCGGCTTATATTCAATATCGAATTCTACGACTAACAAATGTCGTATTGGAAATAACGATATCAATATATATCTTTCAAATTTCCATAACAACACCTGTATAATCACGAATTCCAACATCGAAATATTCCGAAGACAATTTCGATTCAAATCCACTCCAATGCAATCATTGGAAATTTTGGTTATTTTTAAAACCCTTTTCGAATTCAATTTATTTATTTAAAAATAAATAGGATTATAATTCTAGTTCAAAACTAGTTCATTTCGATAAAAATTTATTTTTATCTTTTCAAGTATGGAGTTTTTCATCCCAATTCTTTCTAAATCATTTATTATGATTTTACACAAATTATTGCTATTTTTAATAATTTTATCAAGGCCCGTACAGTCGATTTCCATCAATGGCCATCGAACTGCACTTACAGCGACCTTTTTTGAATTTGATTTGGACATATCTCCAAATCCAACCGTTAGATTTCAAATTTCTAACATTCATTAGAAAGCTCTTTTCGATACGAACCCAACGGTTCCGGTTTTAGGAGAATCCGACGGTCGGATCTCCCGTAATGCCCGTTTGAAATAAATGGTCGAAATTCGCGAACTGCCGCGGCGTGGCGCGTTCTATTCAGGCCATTATATTATATATAATATATATATAATATATATATCGTCGATTTCTATTTAAAACGAATTATATAAATAGTTTTGAATTCGTTTCAAAAACATTTTCAACTTCCATTTCAATTCAAATCAAAATTGAATTCTTCTTTATAAATTCGTTTTAAAATCCATTTCTATTCAATTCAAATTTCAATTCAATTTGAATTTATTTCACTTCGCTTTCAATTCAATTCGAATTCGTTTTCAGTTCAATTCATTTCGAAATCGTTCTCAATTCAATTCATTTCGAAATCGTTTTCAATTCAATTCATTTCGAAATATTTCAATTCAATTCATTTCGAAATCGTTTTCAATTCATTTCATAATCGTTTTCAATTCAATTCATTTCGAAATCGTTTTCAATTCAATTCATTTCGAAATATTTTCAATTCAATTCATTTCGAAATCGTTTTCAATTCAATTCATTTCGAAATATTTTCAATTCAATTCATTTCGAAATCGTTTTCAATTCAATTCATTTCGAAATCGTTTTCAATTCATTTCGAAATCGTTTTCAATTCAATTCATTTCGAAATCGTTTTCAATTCAATTCATTTCGAAATCGTTTTCAATTCAATTCATTTCGAAATCGTTTTCAATTCAATTCATTTCGAAATCGTTTTCAATTCAATTCATTTCGAAATCGTTTTCAATTCAATTCATTTCGAAATCGTTTTCAATTCAATTCATTTCGAAATCGTTTTCAATTCAATTCATTTCGAAATATTTTCAATTCAATTCATTTCGAAATATTTGATTTCAAAATTACTTTTCAATATCCATTTCAAAATGAATAAAATCGATAAAAATATCGTTCACGTCAAAATGGCGCATCTAATCAACACGGCTTCATATATTTCCATTTTCAAATATTCTATTTCAAATATTTCTATTATTAAAATATTTCGTTCAACACATGACCAATCTCAATGAATGAGTACTGTCAACACATGAACTTTTATTTTATAATATTCTTTATTTTTCAAATTGGAATGAGGCCCAATCAATTACCATATAAAGTTAATTATATGGATTTTCATACAACACATGTATATCATAGCATTGAAAAATAATCAACCATCAACCAAAGTGCACTACACTGTATAAGCATCAAATATAGATATTCAACGCTTATAACAGCCTGTCAATCGATCGATCGACATATTAATCAATCAGGATGAGTGAACTTCAAATTTCATCCCAACACCCGTGTGGGGTTTCAAACAATCAAACGCATATTTTATTTGTGCAGTTGGGCGATGTGTAAAATTTATCGTCCCAATCAATGTCATTCAAATAGGTGTACATAAACAAACCGTCCGGTTTATAAATGAATATTTTATTTTATTCACTTCACGTTAAAAATTATATTTTTAACGATAAAACATTTTATTTCAACCTATGAATTTCTATTCAATTCATTCTTTAAATAAAATGTTATTTTTATTTTTCTAACATATTTTAGAAAATTTCGGCGGCATAACGGCACGATACTAGAAACGGGACAAGGCCTAGCCTTATCCCCGGTCTAGTGAAGGCCCACGCCATTCACACATCAATCAAATCACTTTCGTTATGCAAACTACAAAATTTGGGGTAAGAATCTAACCTAGTCTTACTCCTTCGCCTTATAACGGCGCACGTCTAATCCTAACCAATTTATCGATTCGATTTTTCACACCACAAACCACATTCAAACCAATATCTCAATCAATCACCAAACATCCAAACAAACAAGTCCATGGTATGTGGACGGGTGTCGGGTGCTTCTAATAAGCACCGTCTGCATCCTAGTATATATATATATCTAGAAAAAGAGAATTAAGAGTGAGAAGTTCTCACATTTAGCTATCCTAGCTCCACGGCCCTTCTAATGCAGGAAACCTTCGCCAACTCGCCTTTTTGTCGCTTTCGTTGTCCGCTTTCACTACATATGTAAAAATCGAATTTTTACTTCGCTATTCAATATATAATAATCATATTATTATTTTTTTTTTTTTTACTCGAAGTTCAATATATAAAAATCCTATTTTTAACTCGAAGTTCAATATATAAAAATTCTATTTTTAACTCGAAGTTCAATATATAAAAATTCTATTTTTAACTCGAAGTTCAATATATAAAAATTCTATTTTTAACTCGAAGTTCAATATATAAAAATCATATTTTTAACTCGAAGTTCAATATATAAAAATCATATTTTTATGCCGAAGTTCAATATATAAAAATCATATTTTTATGCCGAAGTTCAATATATAAAAATCATATTTTTATGCCGAAGTTCAATATATAAAAATCATATTTTTATGCTTTAAAAATCAATTCTTTTTCCTTTTTAAAAATCAAATCTGTTACTTTTTAAAAAATCAAACCTGTTACTTTTTTTTAAAATCAAATCTGTTTCTTTTTTTTTTTTTTTTTAAATCAAATTAAAAACAGTTTTCTAACTAAAATAAAAACAGTTTTCTAACTGTAAAAAAAATTCAGTTTTTAAATTCTAAAACAAAGAAACAGTTTTTAAAATTCTTAAAAAAAAATGCAGTTTTGCTCTTTTAAAAAAAAACAGTTTTAAAAACCTTTTTCAAAATTAGAATTACAGAATTGAAAAATAAAAATAAAATAAAGTAAAGTAGAAAAGAAAAAAAAAAAACTTACTGCCGAAGAAACAGGGGGGGGGGGGGGTCTTCACTGCGTCGGAGGGTTTCGAGGTATGGACGGCGGCTTCATCGTCGTCAGCGAGGGGGAGGGCTTCGTCGGTGATGTCTCGAAGGGGGGGGGGGGCTGGCGAATTGAAGGAGGAGGAGGGCGGTGGCTTCCAGGGGGCTCGAACGGGGTGGCGCTGCTTCGGGATGAGGCGGCTTCGGGTTGTCGTTCGGTGGGAGGAGGATGAACGGAGGGCGGCTTCCAGGGTTTTGGCGGCGGCGATGGTTCGATTGCGGTTTTTCTCTTTTTTTTTTTTTTTTTTTTTTTTTATCTGATGGATGAATCAGGTTTTGGGGAAATAGGGGGGGGGCCAGAGTCAAAAGGAGGGAGTTATTATATTTTTTTTTTTTTTTTTTTTTTATTTAATTATTTTATTTTCGAAGAAGTTGACTTTTCACACATGACCTCTAAACGAGGCCCACCGCCTGTCGTCCATAGCGTTTCACCCCCATTCCGAACACAATGGGATATGCCACGCAAGCTGATTCGGCTGTTACAATCAGTTTCCGTTAAATTTACATTTAAATCTCTATATTGAATTTTAAACGTACATTTCAAATTACCGGGGTCACATACTAACTAGAAAAATTCCAGAAAAATATTTTCTAGCTTCGTATTGACGATACGGTCCTAACAAAACTAGTTTCGTCGAATTCTGAGACCGTTGGAAAAATGGCCATTTTCCAGTCGATTGAAATCAACTGAAACTGGTCAAACGCGTTTTCCTTTGCCACGCTCACATATTGATTCGAAAAATTATGAAATTTGAAACCTAGTAATAATTCGACATCACGGACCCAACAAAAGTGGTTTCGTCGAAATCCGAGGTCATTTGCAAAATGTCCATTTTTAAGGGCCTGAATTCCATAGCGACTATTCAGAATTTTCAACTGGACATATCTTTTGATTCCTGATATGAAATCTTGATTTTTCGGATTCGTTAGAAAGATATTCACTATTAGATTCCATTATTTTTGGTTTCACTAAAATCCGGATTGTTTTGCACCCGGTACATTCAATTGAAGTTTGAAATCGAATTATCGAACTACCGCGCCATTTTCAATTCCTTTTAATTATATATAATTATTATATATTCTAACGACGACGTATATAATATATACGTTCTAATTCTATTCAAAATAAATTTCACGTCGATATTATTTAAAATAATTCATTTCAAATAATTAAAATTCGCTAATATTGCCAAAATAAAAATTTTAAACTGGCCCAGATTTTACGGGTTGTTACAATAACCGACTATCATAGTTTTCGACCATTTTTCCGTTGTCAGTATGGAGAGACTAGGATCAGATTTATTATCTAAAAACCACTCCGTATGGGCATTAGGGTTGCTAATCAAATATGATGAAGATAATTGAAGACGGAGTTTTTGCAAGGGATGTTCTGTCAAATCCTAGGTAGAAATTGCCTAAGATGGGTTTCAGAATAGTGTCTTCGGTTTGTCCAGCCCCAGGACAACTTGAATGGAAGAATGTCTAACAGAGTATATTTAATAGATCGCGTAAGTCGATCTTTTCAAACGTATTTACTTTTGGTGATGGAAAAATTCGTTTCTCTTAGCTGTATACCCGTGGTATTTTTGGAGAAGTCAATTTGTGATTTGGCGGGTAAGACGATGTGACATTCAATGTGAATAAAGGTGTGATATGTACGTTATGGCCTCTAGCCTCACAACCGAGAAATGGTATAAAATCGGGTATGTCACATGTCTAAGTGGGTGGCTCCCAACTAGGGTGTATTTTCACCTAATCTAGAGATATTTCATTTTCTTCTTTAACCCATTTCGATGCTGACCCTTTCGGGTAACGGTTGCTGATCTCAAACATTGGTGATAATACATTCGGTGCACTCAAGAGAAATGAGCGACCAGTCATGTTTAGCCCGGGTTGCAAGATGCTCTTGTTGAATCCGGTGTATTCCTCCCTGGAGATACACTGCCGGAAGGTGGTCCCATACCTTTCCAGTTGGAATCCATTACCCAATAAGCACCCACGGTTTTTGATTATATATTATATATGTGGAACGTGAGATGAAAGTGTTCTACTATATTGTTATTTATTCGATTTAGACATTATTATAATATCAGAAGAGTATGGATTTTAAAGAATGTTTTGAGTTATCGTATGGTAAGAACCATCCGTGTTTATATGTGGATCGGTCTTACGATTTTTCTTTCTTTTAAAAGGACTTTAAAAGTTAAACAAATGGTTGAGTTTACTCATACCAGTCCCATGACTGACACAGACTTTATTTTGTTTTCCCTAAACTCTTGGGTGCCCAATTTTGTACGGGCAGTCAAGTAGTCGGGATTTTACTAATACTTGGAGAGCTGGAGAAGGAGGCTTCAAGATTATACAGCTATTGTTTATTCACGCTGTGTTGTAAGTGTTGTGCCCCAATAATGATATTTTATACAGATACTGGTTTTATTTCAAAGTTATGTTATATAAAATATTTATTCGTTCCGCTGTGAGATTCATGTTTACTCTGATGTTGTTGTTATGTTCTTCTTCTATTCTAATTTTCTATCTTATCTATTTCGAACCCTCTAACTTATTTCTATTAATGATCTGGTAATTTTCTGGTGCTTGGTTAGTCGATATGGTATTCTATATCGATAATCAGGAACGTAAAGTTCCCGAGCCATTACCAAACCCTTCCTGGATTCAATTAGATCTCATTACCCATTCGATTATTTTCTTAAATGAAATCCAAATAAAAAGTAATCGCTTTAATTACTATTAACTAAAATAATAGTTAACTTCATTATTTGCTTAAGTAAAGTAGTTTACTTCATTATTAACTAAAATAGAATAGTTAATCTCTTAAAATAGTTATTAAAATAATTTACTTTATTAATAACTCGATAATCACCTTTAAACACAATTATTTAAAGGTAAGTTAATTTTAAGAAATCTAATTAAGTTTAAGCAACTCTTTGTCATCTCCCTTTTGATTAGATTCACTGAATCAAATTAATCTAATAACCAGTTTTAATTTTAAATAGTTGACTTAGTCAACTCGGAACATCAGTAAACAGTTAACTGATAATACTAATTCTTTGCCTTAAATTAATTAATAATATAATTAATTTTATAATTTCATATAATTGTTTCATAGAAACAATTATTCCAAATTAGTCACCCTTAGGTAAATTTTTGCTTATAAACTTATATAAATAGGAATTTGTTATAAAACCCATTTATAATACTTTTATAAGATACGACTACAAATATTGATTTATTTATATAAACTTCTATTAAAATAACTTATGTAAAATAAGATTGAAAACTTATCATCAATAACAAAATTATTTTTTTAACTTTAATTCCGCCAATCCACCTAACAAAAAATCGACGACTAAAACAGATGGATTCTAGGCCATATGCTACCAATCACTTAATCAATACAACAACGTTGAATCCAATTCAATCGTCAACAACCAATTCAACAATCAATCATCCAAATATTATTTAATGTTACTTGGGTTTAAATAGTTCGTACATGCATAATATAAAAACAAGTAATGTACAAAATATCTGACAAATCCAGTTAGATCCCTTCAACCTATTTTTCCCTACATCATAGCTCATCATATCATTTAATAAATGCATATAAAATAAATAATTTTAATCTAATGCATTTCAATGACTGAAATATAAGTAACGTCTATCGACAAAACAATCAAACAAACAAAATCATCCATAGCATATAAACATCAAATTTTTATACTAACAACGATAAATTTTAGTCATATGAATTTTACTACATCACAGTATTTCAAAAAGCATGAGAGTTAACTCACATTTATATCAATCGACGATTAATGTCGATTTATGTAGTTTCAAACGAGCGTTTGTGTAATGACCCACTTTGAGCGTGCTTCAATTTGGTAGTTAGCCCATGTGAAATGTTCTCAAAGACGGATTGTTATGGTTACTTACACATTAGAAGAAAAAAAAAAGGCTACTTAATTGTCATTGCAATAATCTTACATCAAAGTACAAGAATATTAGAGTACAGATAATTGATTCACAGCGGAAAAATATCAAAGAACAATAAATTACAAAACAACGGAAACATAATACATTCAGTGGAAGACTACGAAGTTATCCAGAGTATAGATCTGGCCATAAGCCAGGATCCTGCTTTATGAATATCTAAAAAACCAAAACTACTAGCTTCCATTGTGAAAAATATGGACACACGGAGTTTAGGTGGCAAACAATAAACTCTGAGTCAGCCATGGGATTGCATGAGAAGCAAAAACAATTATTTACATTATTTTAAAGTTGGGTAATTCACGGGACTACACCTTATAATACGGAACGAGTTTTCTCCACATGAAAACTAGTTATAAAAACTCACAATGTTTTTTGAAAAATGAAGCTATTATAAGACTCAAGTTCCATCACACAATGCAAGTGCAAATCGGAGGATAGACTTTTACCTCATATTAGAAAAAACATGCTTGATACATGAAATTTCCCTTTTATTATAACAAGTGCATAGTATGGAAATCAATTACAAAAATAAATGCGTCAATCTTAGACAACATACTACCGCATCATATTATGTCGCCACATAGGTTTACAACTGAAAATGCAAGGTTCTTATTAGAAGATGGATTCACATAAATAGCTATGGGAAAGGATATTCCATATCCAATTCTGACCGTCTCTATAAATATTTTAGGACTCTCACGCATGTGAACCCTATATTGGCAAAGCCAACCCACCAATTTCCAATTAGTTCGGGTTAATCTTGAACATAACATTCCCCGGTCGTATCCGACCGCCATCTTGGTCAATGTTTGACCATCATCCGAGGGCCCTCGATTCCATCATCAACATAAGTAAATTGTTTGGGATCCATATCATGGCATCACCTTTAGCTAGAAGGAAACGTATGTCATTACTGTACTATCTTTTAATCCAGTTTTCGGTCGTTCACTGGCTGTGAGGCTTATCGAAGTAACTTTTCAACACAAAGATATGCCATACAAGCCATCCCTTGATCATCATCCACAAAGATCTTCTTTTCAACAAGAAGCTTTGATTGATCAATAACTTGGCATGCCAAATTGTCAATTCACAACATATAATCGGTGTAGATTAATATACAACTCTCTCAGTTCATAAGTGTAACACCCCGTAATTCTAAAAGAAACCGTTAACAATAAACTAAATAATACTTAATTAAATTAACAATATACTAAATGATACTTAATTAAATATTGGGAACTAAGTCAAATTAACTATACCATAGCATTCGTCCTGGAATTCTGGTTAAGATGGACTCCGAGTTTGTGTTAAACGGATATCGTATGAGGAAGATATGAAGCTTAGAAGTTTGTATACGTATAAGGGACACACACACACACACACACACACACACACACACACACATATATATATATATATATGTATGTATGTGTGTATGTATTTTTCAAAACCAAAATTCAAAATATTTCAAAAATATGTAAGTTGGAAAAAGGGACGGGCGCAGGCAGGAGTTTGACCCGTTATGGGTCAACCCATGCCTTGTCTGGGTCGACCTATGGGTTGACCCGGGGGGTGGGTCGATCCAACTCTGATCTGGCCGAATTCATACCGTTGCATTTGGACTTTTATGTTAACCAGGTTCATTATTTTCTAAATGGACGAATTTAAAAACTGAGATCAATGGTCAAGGATTGTCTTCTAACTCTATGTAAAGGCATGTGCTCTTATCAAATAAATCACACTTCTTTATGGTTCTCCAACAAACTCTTGTTCTGAAATTTTAAAATGAAAATGGAGAGATGCTACCGGAACTTGGATTGAATCAAGACAATTCTTACCTAGCATATACAAGAATCTCTCCTACAACATCAGCATATTATTCTCTATTCTTTAAATCCAACCTCTGCGAGTTCATGTTTCTTTTAGATATAAAAATTTAACAATAATCCTGACATGTTTATAAACCTGTATTTGAACCTATGCCTATTGAGAAACTGATTCATACCTAAACAATTCTGCTAGTATTACATGTATTCTTCTGTACACCTATTCTGCTGTTCAATTCTTATTTACCTATTTCTGTTATCGTATGCCTAAATCTGCTAGTATATGACTATTTTAGTTCTTCTTCGTCTCTCAGTCCCTTTTTATTTTATAGCCTAGGCTACCTTCTAGCCTAGGCCAATATCCTCGGTACATGCATGCGAACGAAATTGGGATAAGTCAGGAATGATTTGGAATGATAATTTGGGGGCATATCTTGTACTATGAATCACGACTAGAATTTAGGGCCATAACCCATACCGTGAAATATGACTAAAACTTGGGGTAGATTTTATACTGTAAATTATGATTGGAGGTTTGGCAGAATATAAATCTGTATGCTTAATTTAAAGATTAAGCAGAACATGTTAATGAAACTGTAAGAAACTTGTGTGACCTGTTTAATCTGATAGGGTTGTGTAGACCTGTTAACAAGTTAATCTGTAACCTGTTTAATCTGGTGGGGTTGTATGAACCAGTTAATCTGTAACTTGTTTAATCTGTTGGGGTTGTATAAACCTGTTACCCTATTAATCTGTAACCTGTTTAATCTGGCGGGGTTGTATAAACCAGTTAATCTGTAACATGTTTAATCTGTTGGGGTTTTATGAACCTGTTAACCCATTAATCTGTAACTTGTATAATCTGATGGGGTGGTATAAACCTGTTGACCCGATAATCTGTAACATGTTAAATCTGTGAGGTTAAGTAAACTTCTTTAATTTGTTAAGGTTATATTAACCTATTTACCTGTAAAACTTAACCTGCTATCTATGGAGGTTAGGAAAACCTGTTAATCTATGAGGCATAACCTATTAAAAATCCTAGTTAATTAGGGGACATAAGCTTAGGGGCCTGGCTTGTGTCATCTGTGGTGTAGGGCCCATATCAGTCAGTAACCCATTCAGGTATCAAACAGGGACCCCGCACTAGGTAAGGTCAGGGCATGCTTACTGAAATAATTGTAGGAGGTTCATCTGTGAGGGGGTGTTTGATGGCGGATTCCAACAGAGTCATATGTGTGCATAGGTCCGGCTTGCCTAGGAAAATAAGCCACTGTAGCACCAGTAAATAGGTCAGTGTCCTTCTTTAGGTTGCCACTTTAGGAAGTAATACACCCTACTATGGGGCCGACACAGGGTATTTATGAGTTAGGGAGCCAATTGCTTGGGGGTAGTAATTAGGGTACCCCTAGTCCTGTTTGTTTTCTGTTGAGGTACCTATTGTTTCTTTTTGGGGTAACACCCGTTATTTCTGTTGAGATGCCTATTATTTCTTTTTGGGTAAACCCATTACTAGAGTACACCTAATCCAACCATTATATTTCTGTTAAGTAATTAGGAGACACCTAATCCTGTCATAATATGATATACTAGTATTAGTGTAGAGAAATAACTGAGAAGCATAGCATGTTCCATATTATCCTGTTTTATCCTGCTTATCCTATTCAATCTGTTTATACCTGTTATTTGACACTGTTATCTCTCATCCAGTTTTTATGCATGTCTTTATACTTTTACTTCTTTATATGCTAAAAGTCACTGGACTTGCCAAACTTTATGATTGACCCGTTTGTTTCCTTTTCTCCCTCTCTTCCTTTACCCCTAGGTTCTGAGGTTGGGAACGCTTCGGCTTGATTAAGACTCTCTTCTGTTTCTGCTTGGATTTGGATTTGCTTCGATGTATCGCTTTGACTACTTATTTACTTTATTATGGCCAACCTAGGGGATAATGATTTTATGTTTCTGTACTCTGATTGCTTTTAGCGCAAGGCAGATGTTTCGTTTTCGGTATTTTAGCCTGATGTTGTAACTGGTTTTGAGACAACGACGTTTTTCTACTAAATAATGAATTTTTAAATTCCGCTGCTGTATTTTATATTTGTCTTATGAGATTCTGTTTCTGTTTACCTATAATGCTTCACGAAACTTAATTCATTCTGATAAAGAGTGACAGTAACGGATATGGGGTGTCACGTTTGGTATCAGAGCTGAAGGTTATAAGGTCGAATAAAAGTTATGAAAATCATTTTCAAAAGTAAAGTATTTTCAAAGAAAAGTCTATTTTTGAAAAAAATATTCTCCAAAGCCATATTCAACATTATCTCGATCACTTGTTAAAACTATTTTTCTTCTCTTTTTTGAATATCTAAGGCTCCCAACTTCCCGAAGGGTGTCCCCATTGTGGCACGGTTCTATAGGCATGTTAAAACTACGGCACATGCCGAACGGCAAGGAGGTTTCCCAACCTCCATCTGTATTCCCAATAGTACCACCTGCAGATAATTTTTTCTCAAGCTTCATAAGGAATTCTGTGCGATGGAGGCATGTTGAAAGAGACTTGTTAACATGCTGCACAAGGATAGTAAAGAGGAGAATAAGGGTGTTAAGGATGAGAAGCATAGCCCTAGGATGAGAAAAATGGTGGCCCAAGAAGGGAACATAGAAGAAAGAAGGAAAGTCTAATAAAGTTCAAATAAAGGCAAGACGAAATGTCATGGGTGTGGGAGCTAGGGTTATCTGGTCAAGGGTTCCAGAAAAAGGAGGAATGCTTGCTTCAACTGTGGTGAAGTCGGACACTATACTAAGGAATGCCTGGGGAAGCAAGGACAGAGGCAAAATGGCAGGATCTTTGGGAGGGAAGGTGCATGGTCTCGAGGCCAGTGTACCAGACAGAGGTAGGAAAGTTTCTATTAAAGGTTTGACTTCTCTTTCCGATCATCCCATTAGTACTCTTTTTGATTCTGGCACTTCTTACTCTTTTATATCCGATTCTGTTTTTGAGTCTCTACACCTTAGTACTAGTATTATTTCTGATCCCATTATTGTCTCAATCCTCATTGAGGGCATAGCTCATCTGTCTATGATATGTTGGGGTTTGAGGATATCTGTGTTGGGCATCGAGTTTGAGTGCGACGCATATGTGCTTGGTTTTATGAGCTATGGTCAGATTCTAGGGATGGATTGGCTAGCCATGTGTGGTGCCATTCTAGATTTTTAGAGGAGAGTCGTTAGACTTTTGACTTTCTGAGGGAGGACTTTCAAGATTTCCTATGACCCAGACGCGTCTTTCATACTTAGTTTCCGAGAATAGCTTGATGCTTTTGTCGATGATTTGCAATCCAGACCTGTTGTTTATGAGTATCCAGATGTTTCTGATGAGGTTAGGCGCTTACCACCGAGGCGCGAGATTGATTTACGGATATACTTGGTGGATAATGCGAAGCCAGTCGCATTGCATGTGCGCCACATGGCTCCTAGGGAAAGGAGGGAGCTTAGCAAGAAAGTAGGGGAGCTACTTGAGAAGGGGTTTATTTGGCGAAGCATATCAGAATGGGGTGCTCTAGTCATCTTTGCAACTAAGTCGGATGGCTCGCTTTGCTTATTTGTTGATTACAGGGAGTTGAATAATATCACTAAGAAGAATACGCACCCATTTCTGAGGATTGATGATCTGGTTGATTAGCATGTTGGCGCATCTGTTTTCTTTTAGTTAGACTTGGCCACGGGTTTCATTAGTTGAGGGTGGCCGAGCATAGTATAGACAAGACCACTTTCAGAACTCCAGACGGTTTCTTTAAGTGTCTAGTCATGCCTTTTGGATTGACGAATGTCCCCGTGTATTTTGTGGATTTGATGAGTAGGATGTTCCGGGAGTTTCTGAATAAGTTCCTTGTGGTCTTTGTGGATGAAATTCTGATCTTCTCGAAGAGAGAATAAGGGCATGCCCTAGATTTAGAGGAGGTTTTGAGGACTCTCAGAGCACACCAGCTTGAGACGAAATTCTCCAAAGGTCACTTTTGGAGAGAGGAAGTAAGATTTCTAGGGCATGAGGTCTCCAAGGATGGGATAGCGGTGACTCCCACGAATGTAGTTGCAGATCAAGATTGGAAGGTTTCAAAGAACGCAATGGAGGTGAGGAGTTTTCTTGGTTTAGCGGGCTATTATAAGAAGTTTATCGTGGACTTTGCAAAGATATCAGCCCTACTCCCCAGACTGACGAAGAAGAGTCTTACCTTTTCTTGGAGAATTGACTATGAGGATGCTTCAGCGATTGAAGAGGGCTCTGACAACAGCCCTGGTTTTGACTTTGCCTGATGGGAATAATGTGTTGACAGTATACACTGATGTATGTGGTACAGGGCTTGGTGTCTTCTTGATGCAAGAGGGAAGGGTAGTATGCTATGGGAGTAAACAATTGAGAGTTCATGAGGAACTACCATACCTTTGATTTGGAATTGGCTTCTATAGTGTTCGTGCTTAAGACTTGGCGGCATTATCTTCTTGGAGAGAGGTTCGAGCTATACATGGACCATAAGTCTCTAAAGTATCTATTCTCGTAGAAGGACCTCAATTTGAGACAACAGAGATGGATAGAGTTCCTAGCGTCCTATGATTTATATTTCTTATACCCCTGACAAGGGTAAGGTGGTGGCAGACGCGTTGAGTAGGCAGAGAATGATCATGAGTCCTTTATTCGTAGAAGGGAGGAGTTTAGAGTACATATCGATCTTCGATTTTAGGCCATCTACGGATCTTACACCTAGTCTATAAGCAACTTTAGAGGTACGAACTACTCTTATGAATCAGATAAAAATCTTTCCAGCGAGAGGACCCATAAATAGCATACATCTTGATAGGCTCAGTAGAAGGTGAGATTGCCAGAAATATTGGCGGGTGTTCATGATGTTTTCACGTTTTCACATTTTCGGAAATGTCTACAATACAGTAGAGGTAGTTAAAACGAACGTGCTTGAGGAAATAGAGTTAGAAAGGGAGGCAATAGTTAGACGAGTTCCTACTCATATACTTGGATAAGAGGTTAAGAAATTGCGCAATACAGAGATCAGTTGATGAAAGTGCAAGGGGGAGAACACAACAAGGATGCGACTTGGAGACTTAGGACAAATTTTGCGCTTCGTACACTTTTCTTTTCAAGGGTACGTTCTTAACTTCTTTTTCCAAGATTTTATTCGTACTTGCTTTTGTCATTTGAGTATATCCTATCCAACAAATCTTTGACCTTTAGGTAGGAAACCAATGGATGTAAACATGTGTTTGAGACATGTTATGTTTCATGGATGCAAATGTTTGCTAGTGGTTTCTCGTGGAGGCATATACACACACTAGGCACTAGATCGGCTCAAAGCACTCTCATACTGCATATGGATGTCTGTGCATTTTTTGTTTTAATGGATGAAAGTGGATGTATCATCATATGGATGTTGCATTTGGATGGGTGATTGTGCACATATATAGCGTTTGCATGATATACTATGATTATTTGCATACATGTTGGATTCATGGAACTAACATACATTGCATTAAGGAGGTCGATTGAATCAGTAGACTTCCTGATTTTTTGCATTAGTATAGGGACATATACCCACACCTTCGTATATGTTCATACGAGCATTAGAATTTTCTTAAGGACAACGGATGCCTGCAGAAGATGGATAAATAGATGGTTGTAGGTAGATGTAATAAACATTCTTCTTAACTTGGAGATATCGGGGACGAAATCCTTTGAGTATGGGAGAATGTAACACTCCGTAATTATAAAAGACAATGTTAACAATAAACTAAAGGATACTTAATTAAATATTGGGATTTAAGCAAAATGACTTGTACCATTGCCTTCGTCTCGAAACAAGGTGTTACATGTATTCTCTTCTGCAAAATCAACATATTATTGTCTCTTCTTTATATCCAACCTCTGTGAATTCATGTTACTTTTAGATGTAAAAATTTAATAGTAATCCTGACATGTTTATAAACCTAGATCTGAACCTATGCATGTTGGGAAACTGATTTGTATCTAAACAGTTTTGCTAGTATTACATGTATTCTTCTGTACACCTATTCTGCTGTTCAGTTCTTATATGCCTATTTTTGTTATCATATGCCTATTTCTTCTAATATATGTCTATTTCTGTTCTTCTTCCTCTCCCATTCACTTTTTATTTTATAGCCTGGGATACCTTCGAGCCTATGCCAATATTGATGAAACATGTGTGCGAACAAAATTGGGATAAGTTGGGAATGATTGGGAATGATAATCTAGGGGTATATCTTGTCCTATGAATCATGACTGGAATTGGGGGCATTACCTATACTGTGAAATATGACTAAAATTTGGGGGCATAATTTATACTGTGAATTATGACTGGAGGTTTGGGGGAATATAAATTTGTAGGATTAATTTAAAGATTAAGTGGAACATGTTAATGAAACTATATGAAACTTGTGTAACCTGTTTAATCTAATCGGGTTGTATAATCCCGTTAACCTATTGATCTGTAACCTGTTTAATCAGGTGGGGTTGTATGAACTAGTTAATCTATAACCTGTTTAATCTGTTGGGGATTTATAAACATGTTAACCCGTTAATCTGTAACATGTTTAATCTGGTGGGTTTGTATAAACCAGTTAATCTGTAACCTGTTTAATCTGTTGGGGTTGTATGAACGTGTTAACTCGTTAATATGTAACCTGTTTAATCTGATGGGGTGGTATAAACCTATTGATCCGTTAATCTGTAACATGTTAAATCTGCGAGGTTAAGTAAACTTGTCCAATCCGTTAAGGTTATGTGAACCTGTTTACCTGTAAAACTTAACCTGTTAATCTGTGGGGGTTAGGCGAACCTGTTAATCTGTAAGGCTTAACCGGTTAAAAATCCTAGTTGATCGAGGGACACAAGCTTAGGGGCTTGGCTTGTGTCAACTACGGTGTGGGCCCCATATCAGTCGATAACCCATTCTGGAATCAAACCGGGACCCCGCACTAGGTAGGTGTCAAGGAATGATTGTAAGAGGTTCATCTGGGAGGGGGTGTTTGATGGCAGGTTCAACGGAGTCATATGCATGCATGGGTCCATCTTGCCTGGGAAAATAAGCAGTTGTAGCACCAGTAAATATGTCTGTATCCTTCTGTAGGTTGCCACTTTAGGAAGTAATACACCCTACTGTGGGGCCGATACATAGTATTTATGAATTTGGGAGCTGATTGCTTGGGGGTAGTAATTAGGGTACATCTAGTCCTGTCTGTTTTCTGTAAAGGTACCTGTTATTTCTGTTTGGGGTAACACCCATTATTTCTATTGAGGTGCCTGTTATTTCTGTTTGGGTAAAACCCGTTACTAGAGTACATCTAATCCAACAATTTTATTTCTGTTAGGATCATTCTATTTCTGTTAAGTAATTGGGGGACATCTAATCCTGTCATAATCTGATATACTAGTATTGGTGTAAAGAAATAACCGAGAAGCATAACTTGGTCTATATTATCCTGTTTTATCCTTTTATCATGTTATGCTTGTTTATACCTATTATGTGACACTGTTGTCTCTCATCCAGTTTTTATGCCTGTCATGATACTTTTACTTCTTTATAGCTAAAAGTCACCGGACTCTCCATACTTTATGTCTGACCCATTTTGTTTACTTTTCTCTCTCTCTTCCTTTCCCCTTAGGTTCGCAGGGTGGGAGCGCTCCAGCTTGATTAGGACTCTCTTCTGTTTCTGCTTGGATTTGGATCTACTTCGATGTATCGCTTTGAATACTTGTTCACTTTATTACGGCTATCCTTAGGGATTATGATTTTACATTTCTATACTCTGATGGCTTTTAGCGCAAGACGGATGTTTTTGTTTCATGAATTTGGTTTCAGTAATTTAGCCTGATGTTGTAACTTGTTTTGAGACTATGATATTTTTATGCTAAATAATTATGTTTTAAATTTCGCTGCTATATTTTATATCTGTCTTTTGAGATTCTGTTTCTGTTTACCTATGATGCTTCACGAAACTCAACGCATTCTGATAAAGAGTGACATTAACGAACGTGGGGTATCATATTAACACTCAGAGGAGAGTATTACGCTAAGAGAATAAATTCTCTGCCACCAACTGATATAACATTAATAGACATAAATTTGTTATGTCGTAACTTATAATGTCATAGATACATCCATTTACAAGTTCTTTCTGGGTCTGAGGGAAACTGAAGGCACCTTATTCCTCGTCCAATAAAGGAGAGAGGCCCTTGCATATCCGGTCAATCTCCAAGTACGTCTGGATAACCGTCACTTATACCCTCGTCTTGGGTGCACGTCCCAATCGAGAAATCGGCAAAAATCCAAATGATGTGAAGATCTACGGTCTTCAACAACCGTCTTCAGTATCTTCAATACTCGTCGTATAGTTATTCAGAATGGGTTGAAACCCGGTATTTCCAAATAACTATCACATCATTAAAATCAAGTGATATATAAACATATCATATGTCTCATTCCATTTCAGAATATCAAATCATTCTTTACATTGGGAATCAATCCCTTAAATCTTATCAAAGATTTACTTCATTTAAAATTCTCCTTTATATCTTTCCTTGGAAAGTTATTTCAAAAGATTATAAAATCTCTTCTCACAAACTTAACTCAAATTAAGGTTTATAGCCTTATTGGGATTATCGAGCCTTATAAAAAGTAATCACTCAAATTGTTATTCGATTCCCGTCCTGTTCATCTTGTGGAGAAAAACTGGTGGTACTCCATATATAACACTCAACGTGTTTTGGTAAGTTTAATACTTACTTTCATTTCAAATCTAATTAATAATTCATTAGAACTCTAACATAGTTTTAATCTCTAAAAATAATCGTTCAATGATTACTTGACCCTGAAAATAAAACCTCTCTTTAACTGGGTTAAAGAATAGATGTTATTCAAAAACATCATTCACGACAAACCCACAATCCAATTTGATATCGAATATAAGGCTCCAAATGGAACTTATATAGACTTATATTCAACATCAAATTCTGAAATCAACAAATACTATATAGGGAATCACAATATCAATATCTTCCAAATTCCTTCAACAATATCTGTATGATTACAAAATCCAATACTGAAATATCAGAAGATTATTTCAATTCAAATCCAGTTAAATTCATCATTGGAAAATTTTTGTTATATTTAAAACCCTTTTTATCCAATATGTTACTTTAAACACTAGATCCTTTATCTATAGAAACTTCGTATATTCTTAGTCAAATATTTGATTTCCTATCGGTTTTCCCACCCATCGCCTAAAAGAAAAACTTTCAGTTAGATCTCATAGGTGGTACTAGACTGTACTCTTAGGAATCATCACATATTCCTTTTGGTTCTTTACGTTAGTTGCTAACCAACTTATTCTGGTAAAATATCTATTTTAACTTACTAAAACTTCGTATATTTTACCAAAATCTCTTTCAAATCATTTATTAGGATTTATTATAATATATCCATATTTTTAATAATTTTTATAAGGCCTTTACAGTCGGTTTCTATTTCTGGTCACCGAACTGCATTATAGTGACCTTTCGCAAAAATAGATTTAAACTTTTTTAAAAAATCTAACTGTTGGATTTTAAAACTATTTATTCCATTTTAAAATTCTTTTCACTTCAACCACACTTTTCTTTCGGGAGAATCCGACGGTCAAATCTCAAGGTATGCAGATTTAAAGTTAACGGTCGAAATTCACGAAGTACAAGTACGCGACAAGTCCTATTCAGAAAAATTCAATTTATAATTAAAATATAAGTAGAAAATTTCCAAAATAATTTATTAATTATATAAAACATATATAATTATTTTTGGAAATTATTTCCCTTTAAATAAAATATTCCAATAATTAATCATTTTAATATTATTTAAATCATTGTAATAATATTTTTTTTAAACTTATTATTTGAAGTCCAAATTTTCTTGATATTCATTATAAAAACAAAATTATAAACTTTTGAAAATAAAATCCTTTTAAAACTTACCCTAGATAACTTAACCGAACTTCACTTTCATCCGCTACTATTCAATTCAATTTAAATTTGAAAATATGCCTTAATTAATTAAAAATTAATTCAAATCAATTTCTTTATTTTACAAAAACTATTCATAATGACTTAAACTACCTTTCCAAATTAATTTGAATTTAAAATTTAAACTTTCATTTTTCACTGAATATTTTATTAATTAAATATTCAAATAATTCCGAATTGGAATGAGATTCAACCAGTTACCATATAATTCTATTTATATGGATTTCACAGATCATTGGCATCCAATAATAGTTGTTAATAACTAATAACATCCAATTATCACATATTGGCGTTATTGACCTAAGTGTTAAATTGTAACGATACGGATTTCGTCCGGTCCTAATCGATCACTAAACCGACCAAAACCATTCGAATCCCGCATACGCTAACTCTGGGTATACAACACATCAGAACAAATAACAGAAGACTTTTATAAACATCATAATAATGTTACATCAGAGTAAAGAATGTCAGAGTATATCGAAAATAATACATGGCAGAAGATAAATTTACATAATTGTAATACAATGCACAACGGAAATATAAACTACATAGCAGAAGACTGTAAATGCCTGGACACAGCTTAAAGCTTCAATCCAGAATCCTGCTCAATACATCTGCAAAATAAAACTACTCGACTGCCCGTGTGGAAAATAGGGGCACCCGAGTTTGTAAGGGAAAAGCAAACTACAGGTCAGTCATGGGACTGGTGTGAGAAACTCTATAGTCAAAATTAACTTATATAATCATAAGACAAATCACAGGACCACCCCGCTAACGCGGAACGGGTTTACCCCCATGAATTCCAGTGTATAAACAACAATCGGTAATATAGATATGGATCTACTATGCATCAATCAACATGCAATATCCCAATCTACCCATTTAGATTAATCACCACTTAGATTTTCCAAATCCAATTCAATTTACAGAAATTATTCCTTTGGATTTTATTTCCGATTTCTTATTTCAAATCATTTGAAATACCTATCTAACTTTCTATATCAAAGTAGATTTCACTTCGGGATCTCAATTCAAATCGTTTGGAAATATGAATTCCAAAACATAACAATGCATACAGACAAGTATGCAACCAAATATCGTGCTCCCCATCGACAAGGCAAAGGGTACGCACCTAGCAACTCGATATATAAATGTGCACCTACCCCACATAGGAGTAGGCTACACCGACGATGCACCTCCCACACATGGAGAGCATACACCGCTCTCCCACCTATACTTTTAGTCTCAGGGTTACCCGAATCTTTAGCCACATACTAAATCATTTCATATCCCGAAGTAGGGAAAATCATTTCACAACATAATAATCACAAGTACTTTCAAAACATAGTACTTCACATCAACAATTCACACATATGATCAGTCACTATTAATCATATAACCTTTGGGCTCGTACGTCTCAAAGAAGGGTGTTAAGCAAGAGAATAAATTCTCCGCCACCAAACAGATACATCATTAATAGCAACTAATCGAATATGTGATAAACCATAATGTAAAACCATAATATATTTCCAAATCATTTCGAAATCATCGGGTTTTAGCCCTCGAAATCCTTTCTATTTTATAAAACATTTTTATAAAACATTCTCTGTCCAAAATCGGGAATAAATTTCTTTTCACTTAAGAAAAATATATCATTTCACAATCATTCATTAAATTTGAATTGAACACAACATCGCTAAACACCTTATCGTCAAATCGTGAAGTGTTTCACAAGGTGTTAGCACACAGATATCTTTACCCAACCCAATGCTAAACGTAAAAGCAGGATTAATTTCCAAAAAGTAGAACAATCAATATGAAATGATTTTAGAGATGAAACCAATTGGGGCTTGAATAAATCTTCAATTAGATTTGTACGAATGAATGGTGATTAAATTTACCAAAACACGTGATGTGATTAAACCAAATTTACTTAGTTGTTGATATTGATTGTGGTTGATTGATTGTTCGGATGGTGCTCGACCAGTTTATGAGCAGAATATGCTACATCTAAATACATCACAGCGGAAAATAATACAAAACACAACTAGAAGTAATACACGGATACAGAGCTTTCCGAGTATCGTTCCAGCTGTAAACCAGGATCCTGTGAATATAAATCTCTGATATTTTCTGTGTAATATTTATTCATACTCTGTATATTCTTGTATTCTTATGGAATTGTTATAATAAGCAATGAATGTTCTTCTGTTTGCGTTCTAATGTGTGTTTTTCTCAACGCAATGTGTGCTTTCCTTCACGGGGAAGTTCGGGTCGCTACATAAATCATTAACATTTAATGCCAAATCAAACCATTGTGCTTGCGAACAAACTGAACAATTGTAAACAACTATAAAATTCGTTCGGCTTTCCTAAACAACAAGGGTTGTTGTAAAGGATGTCGAACTCTAGGACCAAAAATATTTAAATTAATAAATCCAATCAAGTTATTTTGAAGGTTTGATTGGTTGAAAATAACAGAAAATAAACAAAAGGAGAGTTTTTAACAGTAAATGAAAGCAATTAGGGAGTAATGACATAAATTAGATTAACAAGAATTAATAACCAAACAGATTGAAACAAATCTAATTCATGTGTCTGTCACAGACATGAATCAACGAAAATTAGGTTTCTAGAAACAAATATGTGAATAACGACAAGTATAGCCTATGTAGGAGCTAAGCTCTTAAACAACCATAGGCTATTAGGACAGATTCGCTATTTCATTTCTAAAACCCTAAAAATTAGATCTAAATCTGATAAGCGTTAGATCGAACTCGAATATACCCTGTGAAGGAGCATAGCTCTTAAACGACACAGAATATGAAGGTTCAGATCTAACACTTTGTTCAGATCTAGATTTATATACATGAAGTCCTAATCTCTTTGGCTATGTGATTCATATTGAATCTAAACTAAGCGTCATCACCCCCTAATTAAAGGGGATTAGCTAGAAATAGCTAGAAGAGAAGAGAAAGAAAAGAAAATTAACAACATTAACATAAATAAAATAAAATAAACTAAGAAGAGAAGGAGAAGAAGAATTTTATTCCAAGAGAGTTTACACAAAATAAAACCCAATGTAATTACAAATGAAGGAGATATGGTGTATTTATAGTTGCAATCTCAAAGATTAATTGGCTAATTACACAATGCGGGACTAAATATTTAGCCCAAATAACACATAGGTTAGTGTGAATGCAGTTGTAGAGTGAGAGGCCTTGCAAATGAGACAATGTGAACGCAAAATGAGTCTTCAGTGAGCCAAATCTACCTAACTGAACTCTATTTGCAACCATTCTTCAAGCTGTAAACTCTTCAAGCTTTAGTAATTTCAAACTTCACTCTTTTTAAGCAAATTCTTCATGATTTATCCATCAAATACTTTGAACCATGCTTTATCAACAATCTGAAAACACAATTATAAATACACAATATCAATTATTTTAAAGGGAGAACAAGATAAATAAGCGAATAAAATATACACATTTACGTGTATATCAAATAACCCCACACTTATCTTTTTATTCATCCTCGAATAAACTAAACTAAGATATGTCATACTTTCATAGGAAAAACGATTGCATTTAGCATATGCAACAAGCCGTTAATCCCCTAGGTGTCCCTAGTAGGATGAGTATTGTCATGTGAGGGTTTTCAGCAAATACTATCTACAAAATCCAAAGCATCTTTTGTACGCAGATTAACAAATGATATATTTAAGATCTTTCAGATTCCAAGGACTTTACCTAACTTCACTAACAACAGTTTGGTCCTACATTGTCCATCCCATTATTGGTGCAAAAATATATAAAAAAAATCAAGCTGAATCGTAATTCTCAAATTGGACCCCCACCACAATTAAATCCCCAATTTCCAAGTTCCTCAAATCGTGAACCCTCCTCCGATCTGGCATAACTCCATCTCGGCTTCTACGCAAATCCGAACAGCGAACCTAGACCCGAGCACCTGGAAAATACTTGTGATTCACATGGAGCACCTCTTTTCCCACTCGATTTTCTTAAGGATTAATCCCTTTAATATCAGCCATGTGCCAACCAATTGCTTCCTTATTTTTCTTAAGGATGGGAAGGAGCAATTTCTCCCACTCTATAGTAAGGTAAGAAGCGGTAATGAGAGGAAAAGTTTCATTGTCTCCTAAATAAGCGTACCTAAGATGACTAGGCAACACTTTGAGTTCGGAATTGGGAGACGGCTCAACCGAAGAAATTGGTTGAGGGATTGACTCAGTTGTGAGTGGCTCGACAGGAATTGATTCAGAGACATTTTCGGGGATATCTTGAAACAAGGTTTCGTAATTCGATTCAATTTCGTTGTTCAGATGGTCGATCTCGGGTTCATTGTCGTGGACGGCATGGATTTCAGAAAATTGATCTATATAAGAGTCAGGAAACTTTTATGTTCTAAGGATGTTTAGCTCGACAGTTATGTTACCTAAAGAATGTTTCACATACCCATTTCTACAGTTGATAAGCACATTAGAGGTTGCTATGGAGGGTCGTCCTAAAATGAAAAGGATTTGGTTCACAGGATTACTTACCTATTAAGTTTTTAGGACATTGAAATCAACCAGAAAGATGAATTCGCCTATTTTAATCAATACGTCCTCGATTTCGCCCATCGGTTTTTTACTTGAATGGTCAGCAAGCTGAAGGTTAACCTTGGTGGGTTTTAGTTCTCCTAATCCTAATTGGCGGTAAATGGAATATGTAAGCAAGTTAACACTAGCACCTAAGTCTAGCAGGCATTTATCGATTTTCTTGACCCCAATAGTACATGATATTGTGGGCCAGCCAGGATCTTTTATTTCACTGGCATTGATTGGGACAAGAATTCGCTTAGAGTTACTACTAGAAACACTTTCTTAGGTACATGTGTATAACGTTTTTGAGTGCATAAGTCTTTTAGAAATTCCGCGTCCCGTGGAACTTGTTGTATAATATCTAAAAGAGGAATGTTAACTTTAACTTGCTTAAATATTTCAAGCATCATTTCTAGCTGATCTGTCTTTTTTCTAGGTCGGAGTCTATGAGGAAATGGAGTAGACAACTCAATAGGTTGGGCTACCTGAGTTTGAGGATCGTCCTGATAAGAAATTAGCTCAATGTTTTGATCTGAGTTGGTCGAGTTTTTGGTAGGGTTTGGAAGATCGTCCGGTAAATCATTTGGGTTGACCATATGTTTGTCAATCTGTTTGCTGGATCTAAGGGCTGTGACCGCATTCAGGTGACTAACATTTGAATCTTGAATGATGTGAATTTGGATGGGGTTTGAATTTTGTCCTTTAGGGTTTTGGATGGGTTGACTCAGAAATGTACCCTTTTCCCTTTCACTTAATATAGCGTTAAGTTGAGACATTTGTTTTTGAAGTTCACTCATTTGTTGATTCGTGTTTTTCATATATGAATGTAACGAGTTTTCTTGTTTGTTTTGATTTTCAGTACTTTGCTTATTCATTTTCACTAAAAGCTTACTCGCCTTAGATAAATTCTCCTCAATCGTAGAAAAGTGTTTTTCATATTGGGGTGCAGCTATTTGATTATGGAAATGCACTCGGTTCGAATTGTAATGATTTCTCCTAAAGGGATTGTTCGAAGCATTGTTCGGTAATGCTTGATTCGAAGGTCTATTCATCAGTGGGTTATTTGGACCATAAGAAAGATTTGGGTGGTTGTTGAGTCGTTTGAAAGCATTCACTTGCTCAAGGGATTAGGGACAGTCATCTGCCATATGATTGGAGTTAAGACATATGTGACACATGGCTTGAGAAGCGTTATTAAACCGAGTGTATGATCTAACAACGTTCACTAATGCATCTTCAAGAGCCTTAGAAGAAGAGGATTTGATAGAATTACTACTGGAACGCGAATAGAGAGATTTTCCATTGGTTCGTTCCCATTGTTTCGATTTTTATGCTAACTCGTCGAGAAATTCACAAGCTTCAATGTCAGTGTGTTTTAGAAAATTGCCTTAAGACATAGATTCTAACATTTTCCTAGAACTATTATCGAGTCCATCGTATACAGTTCGACAAAATGACCTATTTCATAACCATGACGGGGACAACATAATAACAGTTCCTTAGATCTTTCGAAATATTGCCAAAAAGAGTCACCCCCTTTTTGGTGGAAATTAGTGATTTCGTTTCTGACTTTAGCTGTTTTTTCTGGGGGGTAGAACTTCTTAAGGAAAACTACCGTAAATTCATCCCATTTTCTTATCGAATTTGAAGGCAAGCTGAGAAACCATTTTTCTGCAAAGTCAGTGAGTGCGAATAGAATCAAACGAAGTTTAATTCCATCCTCACATAACTGTTGTAATTTAAAGGTTGCGTGTAACACCCCACCTCCATTAATGTCACTAACAAAGGGAATGCATTAACTTCAGCGAAGCGTTATAGGTAAAAGATGCAGATAAATTACAAGACAGACAAATAAAGCAGCGGAAAAAAATAAAACTTTACTTCATTGATAAAACAGTAGCTTGGTAAAACAGCTTGTACAAAGATTGTTTTCCAACACCAATACCCAATACAACAAAGTATCTGTCTAGTTTAACAAAATAAAGAAGCATAAAATAACAATGATATTCCCCAAATAAAGCATGAGCCATCCATAGCAGTGGAAAAGAGAGTCCAAAGCAATACATTAAAGAATCTTCAAACTTGGAAAGTGAAACGGTCCAAACTAAGCTGAGCTATTCCCTCCTTGTCTACTTGGGGGGGGGGACGGAAGAATAGAGGCGAAACAAAACTAGGTCAGACATGAGTCTGGCAAGTCCAGTGATTTTCAGTATGTAAACAGGTAATAGTAACATGACATGAATAAACTGGATCTAAGACAATATCGTGATAACAGGGATAACAAGATAACATAAGATTAGCATAAGATATGATAAGGCAAGATAAGCAGAATGCGCTTCAGTTCTTTCTCTGATTTCCTATTTTCTCTGCACCAACTAACCAGTATCCTAACTAGTGTCTTTTATAGAATGATCTGTATCCCCTACTAGTGTCCCAACTAGTATCATGTGAAAAAGGATCTGTATCCCCTACTAGTGTCCCAACTAGTATCATGTGTTATATAATAAGGTGATCCCAACCCCGTAATTGTGGTAGCCTTCAGGTGTACATCTAGTATGAGGATCTTACCTCAATCAGCCTAATTGCCATGAAGATGTTAGATGTACCCTTACTACCCTATCGATCGACTCCCTACATGTATTAATTTTCCTTGTGTCTGTGTCAATCGGCCCTCTCTTGCGTGTAGATACCCTGTGCTTGTCCCACCATAAGGTGTATCAATCCCTATGATAGCAACCCGACACGATTAAAGATGCACAGTGTATACTACTGATGCCCAGTGCCTGCTTTTCCACTTCAGAGCATGTGCACGCTCATACTCCGTCGGAACTACACCGTTGCACCCCCTACCACTATTTTGACTGCTTATAATCAGCCCAGTAATCGTGCCCCACCCTGCCTTGTTCAGGGTACCGTGATACATCTATGTGGGTTACTGCTGAAATGGGTCCCCGTTACTAGGGTTTCCTACTGGTTAAGTTTGTGGGCCTATATGTACAAATATTACCCACCTACATGAGATGTACTTAACCCTCCCACTAATTTAAACATGTTTATTTAACGGTTAAGTTTATGGGCCTATATATACTAATATTACCTACCTACCCAAAGTTTACTTAACCCTTCTACTTATCAAGTCAATCTGTATTATTGGTTAAGCTTTCCTTTACCCTATCCACTTTGTTCACGTAATATTGGTTAAGTATTGTCCATTCATGTTAACTTAACCTCCCCACACGTCATGTTGTATTGGTTAAGTGTTTCCTATTAACTTAACCCTGTTCATTCATCATGTTATATTGGTTAAGTGTTTCCCCTTAACTTAACCCCACTCGTTCATCATGTTATAATGGTTAAGTGTTCTAAATTTACTTAACCCCACCTTCTTGTTTAATTAACATGTTATAATGGTTAAGTTTTCTAAATTTACTTAACCCCACCTTCTTGTCTAATTAACATGTTATAACGGTTAAGTGTTCTAAATTTACTTAACCCCACCTTCTTGTCTAATAACATGTTATAACGGTTAAGTGTTCTAAATTTACTTAACCCCACCTTCATGTCTAATTAACATGTTATAACGGTTAAGTGTTCTAAATTTACTTAACCCCACCTTCTTAGCTAATAAACATGTTGTATTGGTTAAGTGTCGCCTATTCATATGTTACTTAACCTTACCATTCTTAGCATGTCTTTTTATTGGAATTAATTAATTTATTAATGCCCCAAACTCTCACATTAGAACTGTTGTCTGCGATTGCAGGATGTGCCGGGCGGTTTCGGGCAGACTTCTACTGCAAACTCATTCAAATCTCAGGTTTTGGGCTAAATGTGCTAACCTCTCACTTTAGATCTGTGTTGTTGCGGTTACTAGATGTGCCGGGCGATTCCGGGCGGTTTTACATCGCAATTCAATCTAACCTCGGGTTAGGCATGTTCATTTTTTAGCCATTTTACATATTTACAATTTATGTTCATATGTAAATTATGCACAAGTGTTGTCAATTCAAGTCATGCCCCATTTACTCTTTAAATTATGTCCATAATTCTAGGTATACAAATTCTACCATTTCATGCAACTAATCATTTACATGATTATGAGCCAATTTATGCCAATAGCATGTAGTTTAATATTTTTCCCCAACGTGTCCCCCGTTATTCGTTTGCATAATTCACATAGAACATTAGGCTTGCAAATTAGCCTAACTTATAAAGAAAAGGGAAAAGAAAGGGACATGTAACATTCCAATAGGCATAAACAATATAGATCAACATGCATAGTATAAATTTGGGATAAAATGACATAGAATTAATTAAGCATATAGGCGTGATCTTTCATTTAAATTAGATCCAATTAACATGCGAACTAGCATAAGTTTGATTGTATAAACATGAACATATATAGATCTCAAACATGGGTACTAGCTTGGATCTAACATATAACATGTATGAACATAACTTAGCATGTAACTTACATACATAAAAGAACCACAAATTTAATACAACATGATAGGTTCAATGGTATCAGTCCCCAATAGTCTCATAGGCATAATAGGTTTTACTATGTCAGTCATAACAGTCCAACAGGCATGATAGGTTTTACTATGTCAGTCACAACAGTCCAATAGACATGATAGGCTTTACTATGTCAGTCACAACAGTCCAATAGCCATAAGCAATTCAGAATTGACAAAAGGATAGACACGAATAGAATAAGGCATAGTTCTAGATCCAGTTATTATAGTCATGATTTCTTTTTAGGTGTCACATCTAAACAATAACTGTACTTACAGAAAAAAGGACGGATCTTGATTTCTGGGATCTGATTTCTAAATTTGAAAAGCTATCCTTTGATGTAGACGTTTGCTTCTCTAGTTCTTCTAATTGATTCCTAATTTGAATTTGATTCTCTAGTTTGGTGTAGATGAATGGAGGCTAGGCCAGTTTGTAGATGAACAACATGACGATTTCATAGAATGAGTTCTAGGGTTGAGGTTTGGGGTGATTATATAGGAGTCTAGGTTTAATTCTAGCCTTTAGATTAGTCTAGGAGAAATCAGAGCCACCAAACCAAAGAGATGTGTCATCCAGCAACCCGTAGCATGACACATATGCCCTAATACCTCATAAATCAATCATTGGCCAATCAGAGAGGGCCACGTTCAAAAAAAAACAATCGTTGACCAATAAAAATGTGCCACGTGCGCCACATGATGCGTACACGTCATATACATACATACGTACATATATATATATTTATGTATATATATATATATATATAAATATATATTTTATATATATATATATATATTTCTTTTTATCAATCTTTCCAATTAGCCATTTTCACACTAAACCACTTTTTGAACTGCGTTCACACTAAGCCACTTTTTAGTCATTCCTCTAAAACAAAAATATGGCGCTGGCGGGGATCGAACTCTTACCTCTTGTATGCAAGTCACATGTTCTAATCAAATGAGCTACTAAGTCTTTTGCTTACAAACCTTAGGACAATGCTAAACATTATTCTTTTCTCATTCCTCTTTTTCATGTTTTACTGCAATATTTAATTTAAAGATATCTTCTTCATTTTAAATCGGTTTTCTGCAAACCGTAGGTCTAAATTGACTAGAAAATCGCCATGAACGCAATGACGCTAGTTTCGTGACCAAATTCTTGAAGCTCTTCAAATTTTCTTTTTAATTGTTCGCATGCGTTTCTTTCCATTTCATATATTGCACTTAATTAACTTATTACATGAAATATTTATTGTCATTATTTAATTTTTCTCTTAAATATATCTATGTATATAATATATATGCATATTTCCACTTTTAAAATTTAGTATTCTTTAATTCGTTACTTTAACATTCACAGTAAATACGTGGTGTTACATTCTCCCCTCCTTTAAAGGATTTCGTCCCCGAAATCTCTAAGAATGTATCCTAACATTCAACATCCATCTACTAAACCATCAATCACATGCATCCATTATCCTTAAAAAAATTCTAATGCTTTCATGATCATATACATAGTGTGTGTACATGCCCTTATCTAATGCAAAATCAGGCGGTCTACTGATTCAGTTGACCTCCTTAATGCAAATTATGTCAGTGCTATGAGTCCATCATATTTGCAATTATTCCTAATCGTACTTTATAACTTTTACATGAGTGCTCAATCATTCATACAAATGCGACATCCATATGATAACACATCAAGTTTCAATCCAAATATATACACATATATGCATATGCAATATGAAAGTGACCGAGCCGATCTAGTACCTAGTGTGTGTATACGCATCCACGAGCAACCACTGGCAACCATTTGCAACCACTTGCAACCATCAATCATAACATGTTTCAAATACATGTTTACATCCAACGGTTTCTACCTAAGGATCGAGGATATGACCGAGAGGATATACTTAAAAGATAAAGACTACCAAATAAACTTTACAGAAAAAGAGAGATCAAGGATATACCCTCAAAAAGGGTATGATGTGCGTATCTAGTCTTCAGTCTTCTAAGTCGCATCTTCTTGAGCTTCACTCCATATTGCTCTGACTGTTTTAACTTCACGATTGCGTAGCTTCTTAATTTATGTTTCTAGAATATACGCTGGAACTCATTTCACTATCGCCTCTCGTTCCACCTTTTATTCTTATAGTATACTTGGCACTACAACTTCTGCCGTGTCATGCTAACATTTCCTCAAAAGGTCTTCCAAAATCCTATTCACCCTTTCTGTCAGAGGATGATAAGCGGTGCTCAAACATAACTGCGTACTCATGGCTACTTGCAAGCTTATTTATTAAGGTGACTAGAGGTCTCTGCTCTACTTAATTGACCATTGCATCAGCTATCTGAGATTATTTTCTTTGTGAAGTCCCTATATAATTCAAAAGCGTAGGTCTTACTCCTAGCGATGCCAACTACTAAATTAACCGAAGGTTTTAAAATCAAGGTTTGATATGTATTCTGAACTTTTCCTTTTCACATAAAGAGGACTTGAAGTCAACCTTTTTCTTCTTAAGGCATCCGCTACGACCTTAACCTTACATCAAAATGGCGCCTAGTCCCGTGCCGCATGCATCCGTGTATACGGTAAGCCATTTACTGCCGTAAGGTAAAAGTCAAAACTAGGGCCGTTGTAAGAGCCCTCTTCGATTGTTGGAAAGCGATATCACAACCAATATCCCGAGAAAAGGTTAGATTCTTCTTCGTCAATCTTGCAAGTGGGGCTAATACATTGCAAAGTCCTTAATGAACTTCCTATATTAGTCAGCTAGTCCATGAAAGCTTCTTACTTCTATTGCATTCCTTGGGAGCTTCCAGTCTTGCACCGCAACTACTTTTTTGGGACCTACTACTATCCCTTCTTTGGATGCCACATGTCCTAGAAACCTTACTCCTTCTCTCCAAAAATGGCATTTTTGGAGAACTTCGCCTTAAGTTGATGCGCTTCGAGGGTATCCGAGACTTCCCTTAGATGCAAAGCATGTTCTTCCTCATTCCAAAATATCATCTATGCACAAGCAAAGTGAACCATCCGCCTTTGTAGCGAAAACGACTAGAGCACCCCATTCCAAAATACTTTGCCTTATGAACCCTTTTTTTAAATAACTCTTTTACTTGTTTACTGAGCCCATCCTTTCCCTTGGATTCATGTGTACAGGTAATGCAACTGGCTTTGCATTGTCAACTAGACATATGCGGAAGTCTACCTCGCGTTTTAGGGGACAAACCCCTAACCTAATCAAAAACATCTGCGTACTCATGGACTACTCCAACGGATCGCAAATCGTCGATAGATGCATCAAGTGATTCTAGGTAGCAAGGACAAACTGATCCCTTATGATCGCACGAAGTCTCGAGGGTATTCCCGAGGTAAGTCGAAAGTCTAACTACCCTCCTTTCACAATTACTAGCTAACCAATCCATGCCCCAAAACATAATCATTACACTTAGACTCAATACTTAATATAGTTATTCTCAAATCCTCACAAACCAAAGATAAATGAGCCGAACCACAAATTGGATTTGAGACAATAATGGGATCTTCTACTATATGAGTACTAAGGTGCAGAAACTCAACTATGGAAGCATATATAAAAGAATGTGAAGCACTAAAATCAAAAAGAGTACGAACAGGATGATAAAAAAAGAACTAAACTTTTTCAACAGAAACTCTACTACCTCTCCCTTAGGTACGCTGGCGGTGAGAGCATGCACTAGCCCTCCTGAAAATCCTGTCCTTTATTCTTGCCCTTTTCCTTAATTATATGACCCCTTATACCATAATAACGACACTTCCTCTTGTCTTAGATTTTTCTATTCTTTCCTCCTTTGTGAACAAAGTCCATATCCATGAGTTTCTCATCCTTGGGTTGTGCTCCCTAGCCAAACTCCCTCATTCTCATCTTTGCCATCTTTGTGTAACTTGTTGACAAGTCTCTTGAAAGCTGCCTCCATCACATGGAAAACCCTACAAAGCTTGAAAGAAAATTAGCCGCAGGTGAAACTACTGCGGCTATATATGGAAGTTAGGCATTTCTTCGCCCATTGACAGGTGTCGTAGTCTCATCAAGCCTTCGGAACCATGCCGCGATGAGGTTACCTCCCAGAAAGGCAGGAGCCCCGGAGACTCAGTAAAGAAGGAAAACAAGGATTCAAACAATGGATCAAAAGATAACGCATATGGCTTTGGGGAATATGCCTTTAAAAAAACTTTTCTTTAGAAAAATGCTTCTTTTAAAACCATCTTGAAAATAATTTTTCAAATCTTTTATCTGATCTGGGAACCTTCAGCTCTGATACCAAGTGTAACACACCACCTCCATTAATGTCACTCAAAAAGGGAATGCATTAACTTCAGTGAAGCGTTATAGGTAAAAGATGCAGATAAATTACAAGACAGACAAATAAAGCAGCGAAAAAAAATAAAACTTTACTTTATTGTTAAAACATCAGCTTGGTAAAACAGCTTGTACAAAGATTGTTTTCCAACACCAAAACACCAATACCCAGTACAACAAAGTATCTGTCTAGTTTAACAAAATAAAGAAGCATAAAATGACAATGATATTCCCCAAATAAAGCATGAGCCAGCCATAGCAGTGGAAAAGAGAGTCCAAAGCAATACATCAAAGAATCTTCAAGCTTAGAAAGTGAAACAGTCCAAACTAAGCTGAGTTATTCCCTCCCTGTCTACAGAGAGGGGGGGGGGAACGGAAGAAGAGAGGTGAAACAAAACTAGGTAAGACATAAGTCTGGTAAGTCCAGTGATTTTCAGTATGTAAACAGGTAATAGTAACATGACATGAATAAACTTAATCTAAGACAATACCGTGATAACAGGGATAACAAGATAACATAAGATTAGCATAAGATATGATAGGGCAAGATAAGCAGAATGCGCTTCGGTTCTTTCTCTGATTTCCTATTTTCTCTGCACCAACTAACCAGTATCCTAACTAGTGTCTTTTATAGAATGATCCGTATCCCTTACTAGTGTCCCAACTAGTTTCCTGTGAAAAAGGATCTGTATCCCCTACTAGTGTCCCAACTAGTATCCTGTGTTATATAATAAGGTGACCCCAACCCCACAATTGTGGTAGCCTTCAGGTGTACATCTAGTATGAGGATCTTACCTCAATCAGCCTAATTGCCATGAAGATGTTAGATGTACCCTTACAACCCTATCGATCAACTCCCTACTTGTATTAATTTTCATTTTGTCTGTGTCAATCGGCCCTCTCTTACGTGTAGATACCCTGTGTTGGTCCCACCATAAGGTGTATCAATCCCTATGATAGCAAACCGACACGATTCAAGATGCATAGTGATACTATTGATGCCCAGTGCCTGCTTTTCCACTCCGGAGAATGTGCACACCCATACTCCGTCAAAACTACACTGCTGCACCCCCTACCGCTATTTTGACCGCTTATAATCAGCCCAAAAATCATGCCCCACCCTGCCTAGTTCAGGGTACCGTGATACATCTATGTAGGTTACTGCTGAAATGGGTCCCCGTTACTTGGGTTTACTACTGGTTAAGTTTGTGGGCCTATATATACAAATATTATCCACCTACACAAGATGTACTTAACCCTCCCACCGATTCAAACATGTTTATTTAACGTTTAAGTTTGTGGGCCTATATATACTAATATTACCCACCTACCCAAAGTTTACTTAACCCTCCTACTTATCAAGTCAATCTGTATTATTGGTTAAGCTTTCCTTAACGCTATCCATTTGTTCACGTAATATTGGTTAAGTGATGTCCATTCATGTTAACTTAACCTCCCCATACGTCATGTTGTATTGGTTAAGTGTTTCCTATTAACTTAACCCTGTTCATTCATCATGTTATATTGGTTAAGTGTTTCCCCTTAACTTAACCCCACTCGTTCATCATGTTATAATGGTTAAGTGTTCTAAATTTACTTAACCCCACCTTCTTGTCTAATTAACATATTATAACGGTTAAGTGTTCAAAATTTACTTAACCCCACCTTCTTGTCTAATTAACATGTTATAACGCTTAAGTGTTCTAAATTTACTTAACCCCACCTTCTTGTCTAATTAACATGTTATAAGGGTTAAGTGTTCTAAATTTACTTAACCCCACCTTCTTGTCTAATTAACATGTTGTATTGGTTAAGTGTCGCCTATTCATATATTACTTAACCTTACCATTCTTAGCATGTCTTTTTATTGGCACTAATTAATTAATTAATGCCCCAACCTCTCACATTAGAACTGCTGTTTGCGGTTGCTGGATGTGTCGGGCGGTTCCGGGCAGACTTCTACCGCAAACTCATTCTAACCTCGGGTTTTGGGCTAAATGCGCTAACCTCTCACATAAGATCTGTGTTGTTGCGGTTATTGGATGCGTTGGGCGGTTCCGGGCAGTTTTACAATGCAATTCAATCTAACCTCGGGTTAGGCATGTTCATCTTTTAGCCAATTTACATATTTACAATTTATGTTCATATGTAAATTATCCACAAGTGTTGTCAATTCAAGTCATGCCCCATTTACTCTTTAAATTATGTCCATAATTCTAGGTATACAAATTCTACCATTTCATGCTACTAATCATTTACATGATTATGAGACAATTTATGCCAATAGCATGTAGTTTAATATTTTTCCCCAACGTCTCCCCTGTTATTCGTTCGCATAATTCGCATAGAACGTTAGACTCGCAAATTAGCCTAATTTATAAACAAAACGGAAAAGAAAGGGACATGTAACATTCCAACAGGCATAAACAATATTGATCAACATGCGTAGTATAAATTTGATATAGAACGACATAGACTTAATAAAGCATATAGGCGTGATCTTGCATTTAAATTAGATCCAATTAACATGCGAACTAGCGTAAGTTTGATTGTATAAACATGGACATATATAGATTTCAAATATGTGTACAAGCTTGGATCTAACATATAACGTGTATGAACATAACTTAGCATGTAACTTACATACGTAAAAGAACCTCAAATTTAATACAACATGATAGGTTCAATGGTATCAGTCCCCAATAGTCTCATAGGCATAATAGGTTTTACTATATTAATCATAACAGTCCAATAGGCATGATAGGTTTTACTATGTCAGTCACAACAGTCCAATAGGCATGACAAGCTTTCCTATGTCAATCACAACAGTCCAATAGGCATAAGCAATTCAGAATTGACAAAAGGATAGGCACGAATAGAATTAGGCATAGTTCTAGATCCAGTTATTATAGTCATGATTTCTTATTAGGTGTTCACATCTAAACAATAACTGTACTTACAGAAAAAGGACGGATCTTGATTTCTGGGATCTGATTTCTGAATTTGAAAAGCTATCCTTTGATGTAGACGTTTGATTCTCTAGTTCTTCTAATTGATTCCTAGTTTGAATTTGATTCTCTAGTTTGGGGTAGATGAATGGAGGCTAGGCAAGTTTGTAGACGAACAGCATGACGACTTCATAGAAAGAGTTCTAGGTTTGAGGTTTGGGGTGATTATATAGAAGTCTAGGTTTAATTCTAGACTTTAGATTAATCTAGGAGAAATCAAAGCCATCGAACCAAAGAGATGTGTCATCCAGGCAACCGTAGCATGACACATATGCCATAGTACCTCAGAAATCAATCATTGGCCAATCAGAGAAGGCCACGTTCAAAAAAACAATCCTTGACCAACAAAAATGCGCCACGTGCGCCACATGATGCGTACACGTCATATACATATATATATATATATTTTCTATATATATATATATATATATATTCCTTTTTATCTGTCTTCCCAATTAACCATTTTCACACTAAACCACTTTTTGAACTGCGTTCACACTAAGCCACTTTTTAGCCATTCTCCTAAAACAAAAATATGGCGCTGGCGGTGATCGAACTCTGTATCTCTTGTATGCAACTCACATGTTCTAACCAAATGAGCTACTAAGTCTTTTTCTTACAAACCTTAGGACAATGATAAACATTATTCTTTTCTCATTCCTCTTTTCATGTTTTGCTGCAATATTTAATTTAAAGATATCTTCTTCATTTTAAATCGGTTTTCTGCAAACCATAGGTCTAAATTGACTAGAAAATCACCACGAACGCAATGCACCTAATTTCATGACCAAATTCCTGAAGCTCTTCAAATTTTTCGTTTTAATTTTTCGCATGCGTTTCTTCCATTTCATGTATTGCACTTAATTAACTTATTACATGAAATATTTATTGCCATTATTTAATTTTTCTCTTAAATATATCTATGTATATAATATATATGCATATTTCCACTTTTAAAATTAAGTATTCTTTAATTCATTACTTTAACATTCACAGTAAATATGGGGTGTTACATTGCGCAAACGTATTAAAATTTCATTAAGAACTTGTAAGGCTCATCATGAAAAAGTTTACCGAATTTGGGGAGGATGCTTATCTGACTCGACCGGATTTCGAAGTGGTTACCCACAGGATTGGGTAATTGAATGCAAGAAGGGACAGAAACTCTGTTTGGAATGAATCTGTCAATCAGGGTACGAGGTGTGGGCTCGTCAGCCATTTCTAAGGGTTGCTCGAGTAAACTTGGTTTTGTGGAAAGATAAGGTGGTCTGATTCTAACTAAATGACGAGATTCTTGGTCATGGGTCCAAGTTTCATGCACTATAACGAAGAAGAAAAGAGTTCGCCAAAGAAATTTAGACAGTGAAAAAGTTTGAAAAGAAGTGAGAGAGAGGTTTTTTTTTTTGAAAAATGGAAGTTTTAGAAAAGTACGACCTACATAACTTAGGAGGGCTAAAAAACAAAGAAGCTGAAAAAATGATTTTATATATATATATATATGTTCAAATTTTTATTTGTTTTTATGAGTTTTGATTTTTTTTTTTTTTTGCAATTCACAAACCAATCAGATACACAGAAATTAGCTACCATCAAATTTTCTGTCCTTGATAGCTCCTAACCCAAAATTATATAGTGACATGTTTGATTACTTAGAACAAAAGATTTCTCAGTCAGTTAACAGACATGAGTTATCGGTGCACCAGGAATCACCCTATCAATGCAGCAGAAGGTTTAAATACCTTAAGAACAACAACCGATATAATATTTATGAATCATCGTAATATTTATAAATGGTTATTTCTCTGCTGTAGTCTAGACACCAAGAAATAATTCGCTTAAAATAAATCAACTATCAAAATACAATTAAGCCCTAGATAAGCCTGTGACTTCTTTAAGTCCAACGTCTAGTCGTTATTATTAGTCAAATTCTACGATGAAATGCAATTTGTGGGCTAAGGAAAGGGTGACGAAATCCCTTACCTTATGTGAATTGGTATATTGCCCTTAACAGAATGAATAGAGTTGCTGAAATAATGCTTGCAGAAATTAAAAGATTTTACAAGCAAGTCGCTGCCCCTGTAGAAGATTTTTACAAGCAATGCCTATATTTTTTTCTTTGCAGCAGAGCACGTGTAGAGTTTAGAAATCACTCACTTAGGTCAGTAGTCCATCCAGTGTAAATGAGTAGCACTAGCGCATTCATACCCCACTTGATGTGCAACCGCTCCAATTCAAATCTGTTTGCCAATCGCTTTGGCTAACTCTTCACTTCTTGTTGGCCTTTGAATTGATTTTTTTTTCTTTTTTTAATAAAAGAAAATTAGAATGAAAACAAAATGAAGCTAAAAATCAAATGAGTGGAAAAAAACAAAATGAAAACAATACTAAACTAACCTTAATTTAACCAAATAAAGATGATTTTATTTATTTTAAATTTTTTTAACGCAAACTAAAATAAAACTTAAACCCAAATCAAGGAAACTCTAACAGTCAAGTTCAAATTGGATTTCACACACCGTCTAACACACCAGGCTCAATCAAAATAAAATTAGAGGAACTCAAACTAGAAACAAACACTCATAAATAACTAAATAAAAAAATGAAGCACACGGTTAAAAAAACAACTCAAAATATACTAGAGGAACTCAAACTAGAAACAAACACTCATAAATAACTAAATAAAAAAATGACGCACACATCTAAAACAACGACTCAAAATAAGGAAACTCTAACAGTCAAGTTCAAATTGGATTTCACACACCGTCTAACACACCAGGCTCAATCAAAATGAAACTAGAGGAACTCAAACTAGAAACAAATACTCATAAATAACTAAATAAAAAAATGATGCACACGTTTAAAACAACGACTCAAAATATACCAGAGGAACATAAACTAGAAATAAACACTCATAAATAACTAAATAAAAAAATGACGCACACGTTTAAAACAACGACTCAAATTATACTTCGCCCAAACAGAGTCCGCTATGCTCCTCAAACGAAATCCACTACACTCCTTACTCTTTGAACAGAACCCGACTTAATAAGGAAGGATATTGAAAGAGGGGAAAAGGAAAAAGAAAATCGAGTGGGAAAAAGGCGATCCACGTGAATCACAAGTAGGTTCCAGGTGCTCGGGTTTAGGTATGCTGTTTGGATTTGCGTGGAAGCCGAGATGGAGTTATGCCAGATCGAAGGAGGGTTCACGATTTGAGGAGCTTGGAAATTGGGGATTTAATTGTGGTGGAGGTCCAATTTGAGAATTGCATTTCAGGTGGCATGTAGGGTTGCAGCGTGGCTGTTGACCGAACTGGATATTGTGGTTTGTGAAATTTATTTGGATTTTGTGGTTTTTGGTCTGACGGGAGCGGATTATATGCTTGCGGTGTATGTGGCTTTTGGCAAATGATTTGTGAAGAAATCGTGGAGTATGTGTCTTTTGGCAATGGTATGGCTGAGGGGATATAGTATGGGAGAAGTAGACAAGGGATGTAAGGGTTGGCAATGGAGTTGTGTTTTGTGTGTAGATGCTTGGGGCGTGGATGGCTGTCGGAAAGAGGATTTTAATGAATGTTTTGTGCTGATAGAACGGTGATGGGAAGGTTTGGATGAGGTTCGGAGTTGATGGACGCTCAGTGAAGGTCAGATGAGGTGTTGCTATGGGATTTGGTGAAATTGGAGAAGTATGGTGAACGTGACTTTTGGTTATGAGATGCAGTGTGACGGTGGATTTTATAATGGTTGGAGATTGGAGAGAAAGAAGTTTATGAATAGATTTTTTTATTTGTCAGAATTGTAAAAGAGGAGGAAATTGGAAGGAGATTGTTAAAAAAAAAGGAAAGAAATAAAGAAAAACAACTGTAGAGAAGATTGAGAACTAAATTAGAAAAAAATGGCAAGTAATTTTTTTATTTTTATTTTTTTAGAAAAGTAAAGGGAAATGTATTGAAACATGGAAAGGCTATAGAGAAAGAAACAGAAACAAAAAGGCAAGATTTTTTTTAATGGAAAAATAGAAAAATAAAAATATAACTCAAAGAATTTACTAATAAAAATTATTTTGGTCCCCGACAAACTACACCAAAATTTGTTTGCGAACAAATTGAACAATTGTAAGCAACTACAAAATTCATTCGGCTTTCCTAAACAACAAAGGTTGTTGTAAAGGGTATCGAACTCTCGGACCAAATATATTTAAACTAATAAATCCAATCAAGTTATTTTGAAGGTTTAATTGGTTGAAAATAACAGAAAATAAACAAAAGTAGAGTTTTTAACAATAAATGAAAGCAATTAGGGAGTAATGACATAAATTAGATTAACATGAATTAATAACCAAACAGATTGAAACAGATCTAATTCATGTGTCTGTCACAAACATGAATCAACGATAATTAGGTTTCTAGAAACAAATATGTGAATAACGACAAGTATAGCCTATGCAGGAGCTAAGCTCTTAGATAGCCATAGGCTATCAGGACAGATTCACTATTTTATTTCTAAAACCCTAAAAATTAGATCTAAATCTGATAAGCATTAGATTTAGATCGAAATCGAATATACCCTGTGAAGGAGAATAGCTCTTAAACGACATAGAATATGAAGCTTCAGATCTAACCCTGGGTCCATATCTAGATCTATATACATGAAGTCCTAATCTCTATGGCTATGCGATTCATATGAAATCTAATTTAAGCGTCATCACCCCCTAATTAAGGAGATTAGCTAGACATAACTAGAAGAGAAGAGGAAGAAAAGAAAATAAACAACATAAACATAAATAAAATAAAATAATAACTAAGAAGAGAAGGAGAAGAATTTTATTCCAAGAGAAGTTATACAGAATAAAACCCAATGTAATTACAAATGAAGAGATGCAGTGTATTTATAGTTGCAATGGCAAAGACTAATTAGCTAATTACACAATGCAGGACTAAAGATTTAGCCCAAATAACACATAAGACAGTGTGAACACAACTGTAGAGTGAGAGGCCTTGCAAATGAGCCAGTGTGAACGCAGTATGAGTCTTCAGTGAGCCAAATCTACCTAGCTGAATTCTATTTGCAACCGTTCTTCAAGCTTTAAACTCTTCAAGCTTTAGTAATTTCAAACTTCACTGTTTTAAGAAAATTCTTCATGCTTTATCCATCAAATGCTTTAAACCATACTTTTTATCAACAATCTGAAAACACATCTATAAATACACAATACCAATTATTTTAAAGGGAGAACAGGATAAATAAGAGAATAAAATATACACATTTACGTGTATATCACATTGTTTACTAATATTAACAATTCATTATCATATTTGACAAAACCATTTCACATCAACGCACATCAAATTCATTTGGTCATTCACAATCAATAACAACCAATATCTGTGATATCACACCCATTCCATATTATATGTTCACCAATTTTTCTTGACTTAAGTGATCATAAGTGAATCAATTTACTTTGTTCATAAGTGATTAACTTCACAGTAACTACCATTGTCATTTTAACATTATGTTAACCTAACAATTAACCCATTTTAAACATCAAAACCTCATCACATATCATTACCAATCAATCACACAACAATTAATCATCAACAACATAATTTATTATTAAACTGAACTAGTTCAATAAATATGGTGAAGAGTTCTCACCATAGCTTCCAAACACCGTGACACTTCTTTTGTAGGACTTTCTTGCTTAGCGAACCCAAAATTGCAACTTTCCTACACAAATTCACTAGCTACTATATATATATACACACTTCTACTTGCAAAATCAAGAGAAAAGGTGAAGTCTTTTAGGGTTTTAAGGCTTGGAAGTATGGATGGGGCCACAGCTAAGGAAGGGGTTCCACCTGGGGTTGCGCAACTCTAGGGGGGGTTTAGGAGGTGGTGCATGGGTGATGGGGCCTAGGCAGGAGCTTAGTGTGGTGGAGTTTTGAGTTAAGGTGGAAAGAAGTAAATTTTCAAGGGTTTCAAGTGTAAAAGAGGGGTTTTGGGACTAGGAGGCTCACGTGGTGGAGGATGGGGATATAGGGGAGGTGCGCCTGTATAGGGGTGGTGTGGGGGATGGTGGTGCAAGTGGAGGAGGGGGCATGCGTTTTGGGTGGGAAGAGGAAGAAGATAAATTGTAGTTTAAGGAAGAAAATGAGAAAAAGGTGGGAAATTAGAATAAAATTAAATAAAATAAGAAACCTTCACATGCTAAAGTACATGGAAAAGAGATAAAAGAGAATAAATTGACAAGTGGAGAGGATGGAACATGAGTTTTCTAGTTGGTAGGATGAATAGGAATTTGTGTTGGAAGATAAGGATGAGTTTAATTGAAGGATTAATTTTGTTTTAGGGTTCATCTTAAGAAGTTTGTATCTATATTTAAAAATTTATTATAACTCTATAAAATCATTAGCACACGTTAATATGTCAGTTAGGTTGTCATTTACCATTTTCTCAATATTTTTCAATTGTTCCGTATTAGCTAAAACTGCTTAATTTCAAGATGAATTTTAATAGAACGATTACTATACGTTTTTAGTTGGTATGATCAAAACATAAGTCTGATCAATACGATATTCGAAACACTACTATATTTCACTAACACGGTTCTAGTAAAATTGGTCTCGTTGAATTCATAGACCATTTGAAAAATTATCCTTATTTCTAGTTTTTACTGAATTTTAATTAGTTTTTCAATATTTGTTTATATTACATATGCTAACATATTAAATCTGATTGACTTGAAATTTTAAACCTTACCATATTTTGACATTATGGATCTGATGAAAGTGATTTCTTCAGATTTAGAGACTGTTTAAAAAATGTTTTATTTTCAGGTCATCAAAATAAGATTAAATTATTGATTTTCAATATTACTCTTTTAAATTGATTTTAACAGCTTATTGACCTTGCTTTAATCCCAATAAATATAAAACCGAGTTTATAATTTATTTTCAATTATCATCAAGACCAAATTGAGTATTTTCCCTTTCAAAATCCTTTGGAATTAATTAAAAATTCATATTTTAAATTAACAGAAATATGGATCGTTACATTCTCCCCCACTTAAAAAATTTTCTTTCTTGAAATGGAATGAAGAAATGAAGAGAATACTGAAATTATACTGATACATTAAAAACAAAAGGTATCATATCATATATAGAAACATGTCACAACCAAAATATCAATTATAATCACAACATTACATATACCCGAGTGTAAAGTGCCACCTAAGATATAAGCTATGTATATGCACTTAACCATGCCAACTTGAGCACAACTATGTACTTGAATTGGTCTATATAAATGTAAAAATGGTGTCATACCCAAAATATACACTTAGTGCCTAGACTGCACTTAAGCAGGATCTAGCTATATATACAACATCTATACCAACTCGTAATAACCAACTCCCTAATCCTCTCCCGAGCCATGTTAGAAGGTCCAGAAAGTGATATATCCTCAAGCTCCTTATCAGCATCCTCAAAATGTGGGGCGTCTAAATCCTAGTTGGGTGCTACCTCCTCCTCTACCCAGAAGCCATCAGGATCATCATCATCACTCTTGTGATTAGACCAATATACTACCAGATCATCAGGGTCTTCCTCGTCATCAACATTATAACCTACCCGCTCGATCTCTAGATCAGTCACCTTATCTATCTCTAGAGAAAGATCCCATATTGATGGCTCCTCAAGGGCTATATGCTGAGCTAGGTCCTCTATCACAACACCCATCTCTTGCCCCAACTATTGCTCATTCCATACAGGTCCGTCTAGCTCTGGCTGCTGCATTACAAGCAAATCCAACTCTAGCTCATTATGCACAATATCCTGGATGATCTCAGGAGCATAGTCAGGAATAATCTCGACCACCGGCGGTGGCTCAACATCTATCACTAGGGATGCTACAGAAACTGGACCCCGCATCATAACATGGCCATCTATATCAAACTCAAAGCCTTCATCATCGGCTAACAACCAATCATCATGGGCTCCCAAATCCTTAAGATTACCTGAGTCTAAGTCCATGGAAGCATCATCCGAATCAGAGTCTGAATCTATGACCTCTAGTTGTCTATAGGCTGAGGTAGCATCAGACATGTACTCGTTGTCACTACTTTGACTAGAGAGACTATTCACGCATCTGCGTACTACGATGTTAAAGAACTACCATCCTAGCTGTCGAATGAACTACTTGATGCGACAGGTCCTCAGAACCGTGCCAGATATTGCCTAACTGTAAGCTGCTTACCTCTTTACAATTTAAAATAAATAATTTCAAATCAGGATATAAGCTTAACAACCATTCTTAAACTTATATGTTTCTTACGACCCCTTTAAGTAAAACAACAAATGGGTTTCATGTATATTCGTTGTCCAAAGTCATGAATATAACTTCCTTTATAAATTTTAACCTAATATGTGTTGGAATTTAACGAGTGCCCAAAATCGCTGAAAATTCTATTTACTTATCCTAATCAAACATCTTAAGTTCATAATCATTTCTTATGTATTTAAATTAGCTTTCAAACATCACATCACATCCTTCAGTCAATTAATTGATTAACTTTTCAATTTAATATGATGTTAAAACATATATCTTTTATATACTCAAATTATATTTTCAACGTCAAAATTATATATATGATAATCAAAAATACATCTTTCACATACATATTACTCTCTTAACTCATTCTAAGGTACTACTAACCCCATTTATAATGAGTAGCTCATTCTAGGATACCAATGATCCTATCTCTAATGAGTATTCTTTGATAGGCAATTAGTAGTCCTATCTCTGATGAGTCTTTTTATCTTGTTCTAATGTGTCGTACCCTCAAAGCTTTGTAAACCAAAGAACTGATAAGACTTCTGTAATAACTTGCTTTTGGGCCCACTTCAAGTTCGTAGTTAGCACACTCGAAACATTATCAAAGGCAGATTGTTATTGATACTTATGCATCAGAAGAAAAACAAAAGAATACTTCATTTTCATTGCAACAATCTTAGATCATAGTAGAAGAACAATAGAGTACAACTAATTGATTCACAATAGAAAAATATCAGAGAAAGTAAATTCCAAAATAGCAGAAACATAAATACATTCAACGGAAGACCATGAAGTAATCCAAAGTATAGATCCAGCCATAATCCAGGATCCTGCATTAAGAATATCTGCAAAATCAAAACTACTAGCTGCCATGTGGAAAATATAGGCGCCTAGGGTCTAAGTGGAAAACAATTAGCTCTGAGTCAGTCATAGGATTGGTGTGAGAAACAAAAATAGTAATTTACTTTACATTAAAGTTGGGTAAATCATGGGACCACAACGTATAACACAGAACATGTTTTCTCCATATGAATACCAGTCATAAAAACTCATAATGCTTTTGGGAAAATGAATCTATCATATGACTCAAGTCCCATCAGACAATACAAGCATAAAGCGGAGGATAGAGTTTTACGTTATAATAGCCAAACATGCTTGATATGCGAGATTTATCTTTTATTATCTCTAGTGCATAGTGCGGAAATCATTTCTAAAACAAATATACCAATCTTAGACGACATAATACCCCATCATATTATGTTGCCATATAGGTTTACAACTGAAAACGCAAGGTTTGTATTGGAAGTTGGATTTCCATCAATGACCAGGGCAAAGGATCTTACTTACCCAATTCAAACCATCTCTTACCAAATGTCCAGGACTCACATGCATATGAACCCTAGATCGGAAGAGCCAGCCCACCAATTCCCTGTGAGTTTGGGCCACTCTTGAACATAACATTCGCCGATCGTATCTGACTGGTATCTTGGTTGTTGTTTGACCATCATCCGAGGGCCCTCGATTCCGTCATCCACATAAGTAAATTACCTGGCCCCGTAGCATGTCATCACCTTTAGCTAAAAGGAAACGTATGTCCTTAATTTTCTATTTTTCATCCTGTTTTTGGACAATCACAGCTGTGAGGCTTGTCGAAGTCACGTTTTAACACAAAGCTACACTATATCCGCCATGCTTTAATCATCCACAAAGCTCTACTTTTCGATAAGAAGCTTTGATCAATCAGCAACTTGGCATGCCACATTGCCAATTAAAAACATCTAATCGTTATCTACTAATATATAACCCTTTGAGTTTATAAGTCTCAGAGGAGGGTGTTAAGTGAAGAGAATAAATTCTCCGCCACCAACTGATATAACATTAATAGACATCAATTTGTTATGTTGTAACTTACAATGTCAGACAAACATCCATTTACCTATTCGTTCTAGGTCTAAACAAAACTCAAGGCACCTTATTCCTCTTCCAATAAAGGAGAGAGGCCCTTGCATATCCGGGCAATCTCCAAGTACGTCTGGACGACCGCCAATTATAACCTCGTCTAGGGTGTACAACCCAATGGAGACATCAGTAATAATCCAAAAGATGTGAAGATCTCCGGTCTTCAACCACCATCTTCAGTATCTTTAATACTTGTCGTATAGTTATTCAGAATGGGTTGAAACCTGGTATTTCTGAATAACTATCGCATCATTAAAATCAAGTGATATATATATATAAACATATCATAAGTCTCATTCCAATTCGGAATACCAAATCAATCTTTACATTGGGAATCAATCCCTTGAATCTTATCAAAGATTTGCTTCATTTAAACTTCATGTTAAAATCATTCCTTGGAAAATTATTACAAAAGATTTTAAAATATCTTTTCACAAACTTAACTCAAATTAAGTTTATAGCCTTATTAGGATTACCTAGCCTTACAAAAAGTAATCACCCATTTCATTATTCCATTCCCGTCTTATTCATCCCTTGGAGAAAAACTAGTGGTACTCCATATCTAACACTCCTCCTGTTTTGTAAGTTTAGTTACCTTCTTTCATTTCAAATCGAATTAAAGATTCATTAGAACTCCAATTTAGTTTTAATGTCCATTTCATTCATTCAAATTTTTATTGAAAGATTTATTAAAACTATAGCATAGTATTAATCTCCAAAATTTATTATCCAATGATTACTTAACCTTAGAAGTAAACCCTATCTTTAACTAGGTTAAAGAATATATGTTATTCAAAAACATCATTCACGAAAATCCCAAATTCCAATTTGATATTGAATATAAGGCTCCAAGTGGAAATTATATCGACTTATATTCAACATCAAATTCTAAAATCAACATATACTGTATAGGAGTTAATGGGATCAATATCTTCCAAATTCCTTCAATAGTATCCATATAATTACGGAATCTAATATAATATCCGAAGATTATTTGCATTCGAATCAAATTAAATTCATACATTGGAAAAACTTTGGTTATTTTAAAAACCCTTTTGATTCCACAACTTCGTCTGTTCTGAGTCAAATATCTGATTTCCTTTCTGTTTTTTCCACCCTTCGCCTAATGGAAAAACTTCGAGTAAGATCTCACAGGTGGTACTAGACTGTACCCTTAGGAATCATAGCATATTCCTTCTGGTTCTTTACTTTAGTGGTTAACCAACTCATTCTAGTAAAATATATCTTTTAACTTCCTAACATTTTTTATATTTTACCAAAATCTCTTTCAAACCATTTATTATGATTTATTAGAATTTATCCATATTTTTAATAAATTTAAACTTAACTGTATCTACAACGACCTTTTCCAAAATAGATTCAAACTTATTTTAAAATCTAACCGTTGGATTTTAAAACTCTATATTCCATTTGAAAATTCTTTTCATTTTGAACCCAATGTTTTTGTTTTAGGAGAATCCGATGGTTGGATCTCCCGATATGCTGATTTAAAGGTAATGGTCGAAGTTCGTGAAGTGATGCTGCACGACAATTCCTACTTAGACCAAATTCGATTTATAATTAAAATCGAAGCTGAAGATTTACAAAACAATTTATTAATTCTATAAACCATATATAATTATTTTTGGAAATTATTTCCCTTTAAAATCATATATTCCAATATTTAATCATCTTAATATTATTTAAATCATTAAAATAATATTATTTTTTTAAACTTATTATTTGAAGTCCAAATTTTCTTGACATTCGTTATAAAATAAATAAGATACTTTTGTAAAGAAAACCCTTTTAACAATTACCCTGGATAAGCTAACCGAACTTCACTTTCGCCCATTACTATTCATTTCAATTTAAATTTGAAAACTTGCCTTAATTAATTAAAATTTATTCAAATCAAATTCTTTCTTTCACGAAAACTTTTCGTAATTACTTAAAATACGTTTCTAAATTAATTTGAATTTAAAATTCAAACTTTCATTTTTCAATGAATATTCTGTTAGTAAAATATTCAAATAATTCTGAATTTGAATGATATTCAACCAATTACCATATTGTTGACTTCAAAACTTGCATTGGCCAAATGTAAAGAAGTAGAAGTCCTTGAACTAGAAGAGAAAAGGTTTTGTGAAACGAGGCCAGAACCAGGTTGAGAAAACCTTAAGGGAAGTTAAGGCGATACCAAAAGCAAGGCCTGAATGCCACAACACTGATAACAGTAGCAAAAGTTTAGAAGATGCAATGACGCAAAGGTAGCAGGGAAGAGAAGAATGAATTATGGTGTAGGCATTAATATATAGTGGATTATCATCTTGATGACAACACCGGAACGAGGAAGACAAATGTTACTACCAGATTTCGACATCAAATCCAAATAGAGATTAAAGGGTATCGGAACGACACCAAAATCAAAATGGAAGAAAGAAAAAGCCAAAAGCCGATACCAAAAGCAAAGGAAGGGAAAATATTTGATATACATGCTATCAGTACCAACTATGGAGGCAAAAGTTTGGTACCGATACAAGGAAGATAATGGCAGGGCGAAACCGAAACCAACATGAAAGCAAAGTACAATTCAAGATAATGTCAATGATGACACTAAAAGCAATCAACCTTATCTCACTTATGAAGCCACATAATCCCGTATCAAAACTAAGAGCTGTAAAGGGGAAAGCATGAGACCAATTTGGGTTAGAGAAAAGGGTTATCGATACCAGTACACATGGTTTCGATACCATTAACAGAGAGCAGCTAATCAGAAGGAATCCTGAAACCACGCTATCGCAAGGTCAATACCGGAACCAAAGATCATTGAAGTAAGCCAAGGCTCATGAGATGGTATGGTCATCCATAATAACACACTTAGTTTCGATACCAATACCAAAGAAGGAATAAAGTCAACACTTGAAAGTAACTAAAGCAGGGCAGAGCCTGGAACTTTCTACCGGGACAGTTGTTATCGGAATAAAGGCTTACTGTTGAAAACGAAAGTAGCTAAAAGAGCTATCCATACCAATTTTCTAGCTATCTATACATCGCACGGAGGCGACACCAAATTCATAAGTAAAACATAGCCGTAAACAACACTCGGGATGGAAAGAGGGCCGAAACCAGGAAGTCGGGCATCGAAAGGCACTGATGCTGGCTGACACCAACACCGTATAACATTGCCAAAGCCTGAAGCGGTCTAAACACGGATTCTACTGACTTCAAGCGAATGAGGGGCCAATTTGTCTATAAATAAGAATCCACGGGTCTCATTTTAGGGGATTTTTCCTCATTCCTCAATCTTGTATTCATTTCTTAGAGAGAAAACCTTAATTTGCAAATCAATTTGGGGATTTTACTTGTAATCCCCTATGTACTCATACAAATGATTAGTAAAGAGAGAATCAACACTTGTGATCAATTCTATGGATTTCCTTATCATTTATGTCACTCTCTACCCTATGACAAAGCCTCATACGAAAGCCTAATTACCGAAATACCTTTCCTTGAGCCATTTGGCTTTCTAACTTGCATTGTGCTTAGGGAACCCTTATCCTAAGGTAATTGTTTGTCCTTAAGTCTCGTAAGCGTGATACTCACCTCTTGAAGGAAGAGTAACTAATCTTCGTGCTTAAGACCTTGATATCTTGGTAACGGTGAACTAACTCAATCTTGTAGTGACTAAAAAATTCCTTAATTTCCCTAGATCCATATCCTTAGAACTAATTACAGTGTTGACGAGAAATGTCGTTAACATTTTGGCGCTAGCAGGATGACTTGAACTTCCGATCCTTTGGATAACGTTTTCACATCCCTTGCTGTTCCATCCCAGTTGAACTAAACTTTGAAGAAATAAACCACGGACAAGAAGTTTCAACAGGAGTAATTTGCTTCGATCATCACTAATCCAAGAGCTATCGCAAAAATTGTGTAACCTTGAATTTTTTCCCTTATTCTGTATTCTAACATAACACAATACCCTCTAGATCAGTTGAGGTTGATTGGACCGAAAAAGAACTGGGAGTAGGATTCCAACGCATCATCTATCCTAGAAAATAACATACTTTCGAATGTCAACTCAGCAAGTTCAAAAACTAAGGAACCCTCAATCTTATTGGAGGGAGAAAATAATGAATTGGAAGCACTACATTTGGCCTTACAAATTGATGCTACTAGAAGACTTATTGAAAAGTACTTAGTTCAAAGAACCTATGGGGTAGAACTTTATGAGACAGAATCAAAAATAATGGAAACCCCAAAGTTTAATAGTCGAATTAGATCCCTAAGCAATCTGCAGAACAATATAATTTTGCGAAGTAATCAAATGATGAAGAGGTGGCCAATGCGGGATAAAATATAGCCCCATCATTCAACCCCAGTACTACTGAAACAAACGGACCCTCTGTCAGGCACAACCTTTGAATTTGAATTATGTAGATGAGAATACTAGTAAGATCAAGGCCCTAGAACAACAGTTTTTTGAAATGCGGAGCTTATGGCAGAATAATCGGCTACAAAAGTCTTTAGAGAGAACCAAGCTATGTCAGGAGGACGAAGTTGAGATCCCAAGGTGGGATGCAGCCAACTGAAAAGTCAAAGGAAAGAGAAAGCCAAATTGATTTCCTCTAGGAGAGGAAAATCTAATCTTTCAGAAGTATACTACAAGCGAAACCAACACAGCAAAAGGAAAGAACAATCTTGAAGCTAAACTACTGGAGGATCCAGTCCACAAAAATTAAACTATAAAAAATTAGAAGCCTACTTCAGAAACATGGCAGAGAAGACCATCAAAAATCTATTCGAAAATGAGAGGAAAAGAGTCTTGGATGAACAACTTAGCGATGGTGAAAGAATGGCATGATTCACTGATGAAATCATGAATACAGTGATACATCACACGTGAAAATCCCTGCCATAAGATACCATGGAACTACTGACCCTGACAATCACCTCATGGATTTCAATAGTTAAATGGATCTCTATGATGCTTCGATAGCTGTGCGATGTCGGCTATCTTCGGTAACACTTCAAGAGGCAGTTCCTAAATGGTATCGCCAATACCTAGAGAGAACCATCTACTCCTAAAGGCAGTTCTCGTGAGTTCTACACACAATTCGGCGCATGCAAAGATCCAGCCATGGACTACCCAATCCTTGCCAATATAAAGAAAAAGCAGGGGAATATTTGAGAAGTTACTTGGAAAGGTTTAAAATTGAGGCCCTAAAAAAGTAAAATGTGAACGATTGCAAGGAACTCATCACTGTCTATTCAGGTTTGATCGAGAATACCCCATTATGGAAGGAGCTTTACAAACAGGGATGCAGAGATTTGCAAGATTTCTATCTACAGGTAGATAAATTCATTCGCATGGATGAATTCAATCGTTCAAAAGGGAACTTCAACAAAAAGGGAGGTCTCGAGTGTAAGTCTAAGTCCCATCAAACAAGAAAAGAAATAGGGAGCCTCCAAGACTAAAACTTAAAGCTTTGTTCATGGGAATTGTTACAACTGCGGATCAAAGGACCATTGTGCTAATCAATGTCGCGGGCCCTACACATATCGCATTTACCGAATCCCTGGTCATGTAGCAACCTCGTACCCTGCACCTCCGAGAGGTAGCTAGGCATCTTATAAGCTTTTAGCGGCACTTCTTCTAATCCAAGAAGTGCACCTATATATTTAAAGAATTTCAACTTAACTGGGTATGTTTACAACTTTCAATCTTTTGATTAACCCCCTGAGTTGTGTGCTTCTACGAGTTGTGTGCTCGCTCTTAAACTATGTGATCACCTAAGCTGTTTGCTCACCCGAGAAGTGTGCTCATACGAGCTGTGTGCTCGCAGGTGAGCTATATGCTCACATGCGAATTTTGTGGTAGCACCCGAGCAGTGCGCTCGCACGTGAGCTGTGTACTCGCACAGAGCTGTGTGATCAAAGCAAATGCTTCCCAAATCAATCAAAGCCTAAGGGAGCAGCCTACAAATCGCATCAAAAGCTCTAGAGGAGCATTCTAGGCACGTACATCCTCTTCCTACACATCATTCTGCAAAAGGAAATGTAGGCTTGAAGGAAGCGCACGAAGCACACACAACCTCTGCTTAAAAAGCAAAGGTTGAACAAAAAATATAAAGCCTAAGAAGCAGCTCACAAATCAAATTAAAAGCTCAAGGATATGGATTGAAAATTGAAACAAAGCCCAGAAAGTGGCTCTCAAGGCTAAAGCAGCAACTCAAGCAAAGTCTATCAAATACACGAATCAGGGTTTGGTTCGGGGCTTCTATTATTAACAGATGTGGACATCTGGCCTTTTACTAAATACCAAAATCTGGGTTTGTTTTGGGACTTCTATCATTAACAGATGTGAATATTTGTTCTTGAATTAAATACCTGAATCGGGGTTTGGTTTGGGACTTCTATTATTACCAGAGGTGGATATCTGGTCTTCTACTAAATACCCAAATTTAGGTTTGGTTTGGGACTTCTATCAGTACCAGATATGAATATCTGGTCTTCCATTAGATACCCGAATCTGGGTTTGGTTATGGACTTCTATTATTACCAGATTGGATATCTGGTCTTTAACTAAATACCCAAATCTGGGTTTGGTTCGGGAAATTCTATCATTACCTGATGTGAATATCCAGTCCCCGTTAAATACCCGAATATAGGTTTGGTGCGGGACTTCAATTATTATCAGATATGGATATCTAGCCTTCTACTAATTACCCGAATCTGGGTTAAGTTCGGGACTTCTATCATTACCGGATGTGGATATTTGACCTTCCGTTAATTACCCGAATCTGGTTTGGTTCGGGACTTCTATTATTACCAAATGTAGATATCTGGTCTTTGGTCTAAAATACCCGAATTTGGGTTTTGGGATTTTATCTAATGCCAAAGGTGAATTTATGGCTTTCTATTATGAATGCCTAAATATGAGCTGAAAAACTTCTATCTATACTTCTTGAAGAGGATTTCTAGGTTTTTATTCATTATGATACCCAAATATGGAACTTAAGACTATAGTTCTCAGTTTGGAAAAAGGGATTTGTAAATCATGACTCGGGTTGGTGTCTCGACCTTAATATCTAAAAGCCTTCGAAATAAGTTCATGATCTCTCATCTCGATCATGGAGAATTTCTAAACATATATACACTAAAGTTGTTAATTATTGTTCTAACAATAATATACAGCACAAATAATTATGTTATCTTGTAACTATGTTTATTTTTTGGTTACAATTCAGATTTTGTCTTGTGTAAGATGAGTAAATCAACATATACAACCTACAAGATTAACACCCAAAGTTGTGTGCCAAGTTGAATGTTCTAAACACAGGCAAGGAATAAAATCAGGTGATATCTATATAGGTTACAAAATTATCTTTATAGCTTCATTTGTATTTACCTCACAAAAGTGTCAAGTACAAAAGTTAAACCTATATGTTAACTTTATCGCAAATTTCCTTGTTACATGGACTTGATTTAACAACACTCGACATAATGTGAGTTAAACCTTTAATGAGAATCTAACACATGAAGCATTAATAATTGTATGTTACACAGAAAAAAGGTGAAGGAGGTTCACATAAAGATCAAAATAATTTTATCAGAATTTCTATTTCAGAAGAAGAGTTTTGGCTTCTTTACAAATACTTGAGTTTGGGTATCAAAATTACTATTATATCATGGAGGGATTCTATTGTCTTATTTGCAAAGTATTCAAATAGGGTACCGGTTACTTTTACACAAATTATTTCTAGATGTGATATCTGAGTTTCTATTTACCCAAGTATGAGGCTTGGGATTTCTATTTTATTATGTGATATCTAACTTTCTGTTTAACTAAGCATGAGCACTGGAATTTCTATTACTTTCAGATATGATTGATGGTTTCTACTTTACTCGAGCATGAGTCTTTGGATTTTTGTTATGTTCAGATTCTTGAATTTCGATGGCATAAGTTCAAATCTGAGCCTCAAATATTTCCCTTGTCATCCCAAATGAGTATTCAAGACTTACAATACTTTCAGAAAATTTCCTTACATCTGAGTCATTCTAAGTGATTTTGAGTTCAGGTTTATCACCTAGTTTTAGGATGGAGTTTCAATCAAGAGCATGAGTTAGTATTTCAGGACTAGCATTTGGGATTTTCTAGAGAGAAAGATGGTAACTCAACACCTCACACAGGGAAGTTTTCCAAAATTATATTATTCTTACCCCTAATTTATCACTTCACGATTTAATTAAAATAATGTTTGACATATTATATGTGGAATATCAGACTGCATGCAAATTACATTAACCCATTATGCTTGTCAAAAGTAGACTTTTGGTTTTCTATTATAAACATCCATGTATATATTCTAGGTTCTGCTATCTCATATTTCCAAGAATAAATTCTTTATAGCTGAATACATAAATAAGAATATTGGATACCCTATTTGATATTAATTAGAAAGTATTAGGTCTTAAAACTCTCGGTATAGAATCCAACAAAAATGCATTATTTGCTTTGCATAATATGCATAATTAAATTCATAAAAATTCATAACTAGAAGTTCATGTTCCAACTCTGTTAATTAAGGGAACTTAATTTCCCCTCTTTCATTACTATTTTAAAGATACACAATACAAATGCCAAAACTTTTCTAATGTTTCTTGAGTTTTAGAGAAACAATACAGGAACCACGGAATTTTGTCCTGAAGAACAAAAGCTTCTTCATACTAGGGGGATAACAGTTGACACCAAAACTTGCATCAACCAAATATAAAAATGCAGAAGGCCTTGAAATAGAAGAGCAAAGGGCTTTGGGAAGCGGGGCCAGAACCAAGTAGAGAAAGCCTTGAAGTTAAGACGATACCGAAAGTAAGGTTTGAATGCCACAACACCGTTAGTGGTAGCAAAAGGTTAGAAGAAGCAATAGAAACAACACAAAGGTAGTAGGGAAGAAGAGAACGAAATATGGTGTCGGCATCAACATACAGTGGATTATCATCTTAATGATGACACTGGAACAAGGAAGACAAATGTTTCTACCATATTTCAACACTAAAACCAGATAGAGGTGAATGGGTATCGGAATGATACCAGAATCAAAATGGAAGAAAGAAAAGCCAAAAGCCGACAATGAAAGCCAAGGAAGGGAAAATATTTGATATACATGCTATATGTAACACCCCATAATTTTAAATATTAAAACTAACAAAATTAAGAACACTTAATTTTTAGTAAAAGAATTAAGTGAAACAGGTTGCGCTGTTGCGTTCGTCTCGGAATTCTGCTTGAGATAGATTCCGAGTTTGCGTAAATCAGTGTAACACCCCATAATTTTAAATATTAAAATTAACAATTTTAAGAATACTTAATTGTTAAAGTGATAATTAAGGGAAATGGGTTATGCCATTGCGTTCGACTCGAAATTCTGCTTGGAATAGAGTCCAAGTTTTCGAAAATCAGACTTCGTATGAAGAAGTTATGGCCCTCGGAAGTTTTAGTAATTTATATAAATTAAAAACAGATCAGAATAAAATTTCAAAATTCAAATTCAAACAGGAAATCGGGCTGGGCGGGATTTCTCCCGCCTAAGGCAAGGTCGACCAGGGGGTCGACCACCCCTACACAGGTCGACCAGGGGGTCGACCTGGTGTCGACGTACTCCCCGGGGCAGACTGAAATTTGACGATCCTGACTTGTTGCTGAGTCTTACCTGACCTGTTGCTGATTCACTAGGGAAGAGGTGGCAATTCTAGATAACTCTATCTAGTCTGGACGGTTGTGATTGCTCCTATGATATTCTAACAGCTTAGGTTGATATAAACTTCTATATAAGCACGCATAGACTCAAACCCTAAACCTAAACTAAATTAGTCTCTTAGCCACCATGTTGCTGCTAGAATAGTTCTTCTTCCTAAAGCTTAGGGATTGGCAAATCAGAAATTCTAATACAAACGACGAACGAATTATTCTCTTCTCTAACCTATCTTTGTGAGTACAATTTCTTTCACAAAATAATTAATAAATTAATTATGATGAGTTATAATTTGGTTTATGAGAACATGTCTATTGAATCATGTGATGTTATTTAACTTTGTTATCGTCTATTGGTGAACGTATGACAGTTTTGTTAACTTATGTTGGTAGATCTATTTCATATGTCCATTTACATACGTTTAACCTGATTCATTTTATGACATCAGTTTATATGCAAGTTTGGGATGTTAAATCATATGCTAGTTCGTATGTGAATCTTAAGCAAGTTTAGGATGTTAAATCATATGCTAGTTCGTATGTGAATCTTATGCAAGTTTGGGATGTTAAATCATATGCTAGTTTGGGTGTGAATCTTATGCAAGTCTGTTTTTACAAATGCTAGTTCGTATGTGAATCTTATGCAAGTTTGGGATGTTAAATCATACGCTAGTTTGTATATGAATCTTATGCAAGTCTGTTTTTACATATGCTAGTTCGTATGTGAATCTTATACAAGTCTGTATGCGGATTATACACAAGTTTATATGTGAATCAAGTATATACATATGCTAGTTTATATGCAAAACATGTGATAAATTCATATGCAAGTTTGTAGGAATCCATATGCAAGTTTAGGTGAAAACTATATTCACATTTTTAGGTGAAAACTATATTCATATATGCAAGTTTAGGTGAAAAACCATATTCACATATGTAAGTTTAGATGAAACCCATATTCATATATGCAAGTTCACAACTTCATGTTTATGTCTATATATAGATCCATGGTAGTTTATGCAAATTTATGTTATATGCGTTCATTCCCTATACAAGTTATTAACTATGCAAACTTATGTTATAATTCTTATTTGCAAGTTAGATCTATTTTTTGTGTTATGCAAGTTGTGATGTTGCTTTTCTTTTTATAAGTTAGACTATTTGCGAGTCTACATATTTCATGTTAAACGTACGAATGACGTGGGGATAATGGGAAAATATTAATAATACATATTGTGAATAGGCATAAAATGGCTTTAAAGGCATATAATTAAATTGAGACATTAATTGGTATAATTTATATACCTAAAAAGTATGGACATAATTTAGGTGACAATTATGGACATAGTTAATTTGGGAATTATTGACAATTTGAATAGGGATAATTAATTCATATTGGGGTAAAATAATTATGTGTAGTAATAAACGCCTAAGACACGAGGTTGGACTCGTTTATGGTGTAAGACTGCCCGGACCCGCTCGGCAAATCCAGCAGCCACAAACGGTAGTCTAATGTGAGAGGTCGAAGGCATAAATTAAATGCGTAACAATTGTAAAGACACGAGGTTAGACTCATTTGCGGTATAAGACTGCCCGGACCTGCCCGGCAAATCCAGCAACCGCAAACGATAGTCTAATGTGGGAGGTCTTACAAGGTTACGGTAATAATGAATTAAGTTACACTTAACCAAGATAAACATGTGGTGGGACATGGGGGGTTAAGTGTGTGAGATGGGTTATATGTGAAATACGATTAGAAACACTTAACCAAATTGAAACATGTAAGAAGTCATGAATAAGAAGGGGTTAAGTGGGAAATTCTAATGGGGACCAAGCATAGGTGGAAAGCTAGTGTCAAGCATGGGGGACCCTTTTCAAACCAGTAACCCATTAAGTATCTGTGTGAGCTCGAGTTAGATCGAGGACGGGGCACGCTTACTAGGTTTGATTGTAAGAGGTCAAAACGGGTTAACGGTGGCAACGCAAGTCCAATGCGGTCATGTGCGTGCGTGGGCCCAGGCTCGTAAGTAAGATGTTGTTGCATCGTGTAGATATAAGCAGTGCATCTTTAATGGTCGGGTTTCCACTTTGGGGAGTGGTATACCCCACTGTGGGACCAGCACGGGTATCTACGAGTTAGGGAGCCGATCGCATGGGGGTAGTGGGTACAACTAGTGGAGATAAGGGCAGGCGGCACCTATAAAGACAGCTAGGGGTACATGAAACTACAATTATGGTAATTGTTTTCAGTAGGCGGGATCAACTTTTAGGATGACTAGTAATGGTGCAGTGTTGTAATTATCCTATAGTGTTGGAGGCGCCATTAACGTTATCTTGTTCTTCTTGTTTGCTTTGTCTTGCCCACTTGTCTCACAGTCATTCCTTGTTTTACCAGTTTATGCCCTATCCTAATTACTTTAATAATTATATTGTTAAAGTTATTGGACTCGCCATAATTTATGTCTGACCCCCTTTGTTTTCGCCTTTTTCTTCCTTTTCTCCCCCCAGGTTCTCAGGGTGGGACTAGTGCTAGTGGAGCTTGATTTGGATCTTTCTCTCTCTTTTGGAAGTGCTTGGATTGCTTAAAGTAAAGTTTAGCTCATCTCTTTTGTGGCTACTTATGTTGGGGTTATTCTTTTTTACTTTATGTACTCAGAAAATAATTTGTCAAGATGGATATTAAGTGTACTTGGTTTTTTTATTGGTTTTTGATGTTGTTGTAACCAAACTATTTCTCTGCTACAATAAAAATTGTTTTAATTTTTCAAGTACCAATATATGTATCTGTCTTGTTATATTCTGTTCTATACATTAATAATACTCCATGAAAGTTAATGCATTTCCTTTGTGAGTGACCTTAATGGACGTAGGGTGTTACATGTTGTATCAGAGCTGAAGGTTAACAGAACAGATAAGAAATTTTGAAAAACTATTTTTCAAAAGCGTTTTTATAAAGAAATACTTTCAAAAATATGTTTTGAGGAGAGTATTTTCAAGAGAAAAGTTTGTTTTAAAAACATAACCCCCAAGAGCGATATATCTTTCTTTCGATTCTCCGTTTTGAATCTCTTCCTTTTTCTTTTTAGCATGTCTGGGTTACTTGAGATACCCGAGGGAATACCGATACCAACCTGGTTCAGAAGGTATCTGGAGGCTAGGGCCACTGCTGTAGGCCCAACAGATATTCCTCCTCCCCCAGTTGCGGTCGCACCTCCTCCTCCCCCTCCCTGCGTTGATACTTTTCCGAAGAAATGCAAAGATTTTCAGGCAATGGGCGGGAAACCTTTTCACGGATCAGAGATGTTTGTTGAAGCTCGAAATTGGCTTAAGGAGGTGGAAGATTTGTTTGGTATCTTCGAGATAGAAGATGGAAGGAAGGTCCAATTAGCTGCTTGGTTAATGAAGGATGAAGCCTCGTTTTGGTGGGAGGTCACGAATGGAGAGCGTCCAGTGGAGACATGGATGGATTTCAGACATAGGTTTGAGATGAAATTTCTCTCATGAGCAGAAGAGAATTTATACATGAATAGGTTCTTGGCATTGAAGTTGGGGAATTTATCATTAAAGGAGTACGTCAACAAGTTCAATCAGTTGGCCAGATTTGGCTTAGACTTGGTGAACACACCTGAAAAGAAGGCCCTGAGATTATTTAAATGTTTGAACAAGCCGCTACATGGGTTGGCTATGACCCACATTCCTATGAGGGCTACCTTTGAGAAACTGGTTGACATGGCGCTTATGTGTGAAGAGGAGAAAGGCGCTAATGCTAATAAGGCACCGGAAAAGAAAGGGGATCAAAATAAGTCACAGCAACAACCTAAGAATGGTGGTAAGGGTAACAGTAGAAAAGGAAAGAAAAGGTGCTTTAATTGTGGAACACCAGGCTATCTGAGCAAGGACTGTAGGAAGAAGAAGAAGAAGACTGTCTGCTTCAACTGTGGTGAGGCAGGACATCTGATTAAAGACTGCCCGAGAAGACAAGGGCAAGGGTAGAGGACAGGGTCTACTTCTGGAGGGCAGGTTCAGGCTCTCATGGCACCAGGGCAGGCAAGAGGGCAGGTTCATGCTCTCATGGCACCAGGACAGGAGAGAGGTAGAAACATTTCCTTTGAAAGTTTGGTTTTTCTGTTTGATCATCATGTTTATACTCTGTTTGATTTTGGCGCTTCACACTCGTTTGTGTCTGCTTCGTTAGTTGAAACAATGCACTAAATACTAGCCTAGTTACGGATCCCATAGTAGTCTCAAATCCTATTGGTGGTTCGGCTCATCTTTCAATGATTTATCGGGATTTGAGAGTGTCTATCTTGAGCGTTGAGTTTGAATGCAACACCTTCGTTCTTGGCTTAACGGGCTATGGGTTGATTCTAGGCATGGATTGGTTATCCAGTAATGGTGCCAACCTCGATTCTGAAAAGAGAGTGGTTAGACTTATGACTTGCCTCGGTAACACTCTCGAAATCTCTTGTAATCCCATACATTCTGTTATGCTTAGCTACCTAGAATCTCTTGATGCGTCTGTTGAAAACTTGTAGTCGGTTAGAGTAGTCCGTGAATACTCAGATGTATTCGAAGAGGTAAAAGGGCTTACCTTCGAGGCGGGAGATAGACTTCCGCATATTCCTTGTTGATAATGCAAAACCCATAGCTCTACCCATTAGACACATGGCTCCAAGGGAGAGAAAAGAGCTCAGCAAGCAAGTCAAAGAGTTGCTCGAAAAAGGGTTTATAAGACGGAGTATTTCTGAATGGGGTGCTCCAGTAGTATTCGCAACCAAAGCGGATGGTTCACTTCACCTATGCGTTGATTATAGGGAGCTAAACAAGCTGACCAAGAAAAATAGGCACCCACTTCCAAAAATAGATGACTTGTTTGATCAGCTTGTAGATGCGTCGGTTTTCTCCCAACTAGATCTGGCTACCGGGTTCCATCAGCTAAGAGTGGTTGAAGACAGCATTGATAAGACCGCGTTCAGAACCCCGGATGGTTTATTCGAATGGCTTATCATGCCTTTCGGCTTGACAAACGCACGCGCTTACTTCGTTGACTTGATGAGTAGGGTGTTCAGAGAGTTCCTTAATAAGTTTGTGGTGATCTTCGTTTATGGCATTTTGATTTTCTCAAAGAATGAAGAAGAGCATGCTTTGCATTTAAGGGTAGTCATGGATACTCTACGTGCACATCAACTAAAAGCCAAATTCTCCAAACACCATTTCTGGAGAGAAGAAGTGAAGTTTCTTGGACATGTGGTGTCCAAAAAGGGGTTAGCTGTGGACCACGCAAAAGTAGTTGCGGTGCAAGATTGGATGGTTCCACGGAATTCGACCGAAGTCCAAAGCTTTCTCGAGCTAGCGAGCTTTTACTGAAAGTTCATTAAAGGCTTTGCAAAAATCTCAGCCTTACTCACAAGATTGACAAAGAAGAACCTAACTTTCGGTTGGGATTTGGATTGCGATATTGCTTTCCAACGTTTGAAAAGGGCTCTAACAACAGCCCCAGTTCCGACATTGCCTGATGGGAGAAAAATGTTTACCTTGTACACAGACGCATGCTGTACAGGGTTGGGTGTTGTCTTGATGCTAGAAGGCAAGGTAGTTTGTTATGGGGGAAGGCAATGGAAACTACCCAACGCATGATTTGGAGCTAGCTGCCATTGTTTTCGCTCTAAAGTCATGGCGTCATTACCTACTAGGAGAAAGGTTCAAATTGTTTACTGACCATAAATCATTAAAGTACCTTTTCTCACAGAAGGATCTTAACATAAGACAACAAAGGTGGATGGAATTTCTGGCCTCATATGATTTTGAAATTTCCTATACCCTTGGCAAGGGCAATGTGGTAACAGACGCCTTGAGTAGAAAGAAGCTGACCTTGAGTCCTCTCTTTGTAGAAAGGCAAAGCTTGGAGTACATAGCAAACTTTAACTTTAGACACTCCTCTGAAATTGTAACTGGTTTGTTGGCATCGCTAGAGGTGTGGCCTACTCTTTTGGACTCAATAGGAACCGCGCAACGAGAAGACCCTCAGCTAGTTGATATGATGGATAAGCTAGTTAGGGGTGAGACTTCTAGTTACCTCAATAGATACTCCATCGATGATAAGGGTTGGTTGAGACGGGATGGAAGGCTATGCGTCCCACAAGTAAGGGATTTAGTGAAGATGGTTCTCGAAGAAGTGCACCATTCTAAGATGACCATACACCCACGCGGAGACAAGATGCATAAAGATAACAAAAGGGTTTTCTTTTGGAATGGCATGAAGAGGGATGTAGCTGAGTTCATCGCTAAGTGTTTGATATGCCAATAAGTCAAAGCGGAGCAGAAGAAGCCTGGTGGTCTGCTCCATCCTCTGGAGGTCCCACAGTTGAAGTGGGATAGCATTTCGATGGACTTTGTTGATGGATTGCCTAGGTCAGGAAGGGGAAATACCAGTATTTGGGTAATAGCAGACAGGCTCACTAAAAGCGCTCACTTTATACCTGTTAAAAGTAGAAGGACTGCCTCGTCCCTAGCATCCATTTATCTTAATGAGATAGTTCGACTCCATGGTATAACCTCCAGCATAGTGAGTGATCGAGATCCAATCTTTACGAGCAAATTTTGGAAGAGTTTGCAAGAGGCAGTAGGCACACAATTATGCTTAAGCATGGCCTATCACCCCCAAACCGATGGTTAGATGGAAAGAGTGAACAGTGTTTTGGAAGATCTCTTGAGGTTGTGCATTCTTGACTTTGGAGGGAAATTGGAGCATCATCTTCCTTTGGTGGAATTCGCTTACAACAATAGCTACCAAGCCACTATAGGCATGGCGCCCTTCGAAGCTTTATATGGAAGACCATGCCGATCACCAACTTGTTGGTGGGAGTCTACAGACAAGCTCGTACTTGGGCCAGACATGATTAGAGAAACCTCAGAAAAGGTGGACTCGATAAGAAGACGGATGAAGGCTGCACAAGATAGCAGAAGTCCTGCGCAGACAAAAGAAGGACCGACCTTGAGTCTGAGGTTGGAGATAGGGTGTTCCTTAAAGTATCTCCTTTGAGGAATGTCATTCACTTTGGGTCCGTAGGAAAGCTTGCACCAAGATTTGTAGGACCATTTCCTATCACTGAAAGGATTGGGACGATGGCTTACAGAGTAGAGCTACCCGAAAGACTGGCCGGAGTTCAAAATGTTTTTCATGTTTCTCAACTACCAAAGTGCTTACATGAGTCTGCGGAAGTGGTGGAGCCTAGTATACTAGAGGAAGTAGAAGTGGAACGAGAAGCGACTGTGAGAAGATTTCCAACTCGTATCTTGGGAACGGAAGTCAAAAAGCTACGCAACCGTGAAGTCAAGCTTGTTAAAGTTCAATGGAGTGACACTGAGGGAGATGCGACTTGGGAAACTGAGAGAAAAATACGCGCAGCCTACCCTTTTCTTTTTGAAGGTACCTCCTTGATCACTTTTTCCATAAGTTTATTTATGCTTATATCTATCTTTTAAGTATATCTCCTCGGTCCTAATCCTTAGGTAGAAACCAATGGATGTAAACATGTATTTGAAACATGTTATGATTGATGATTGTGAGTGGTTGCAAGTGGTTGCTCGTGGATGCATGTACACACACATTAGGCACTAGATCGGCTCATTCTCTTTCATATTGCATATAAATGTGTGTGCATATTTAAATTAATGGATATGTAATGGTTTTGTTATCATATGAATGCTGCATTTTGATGAATGGTTGTGCACGCATGTAGAAGTAATATGTATCGTTAGGATTCTTTTGCATACATAATGGACGGATGGCACTATCATGATTTGCATTAAGGAGGTCAATTGAATCAGTGGACCGCCTGATTTTGCATTAGATAAGGAACATATACACACACTTTTTGCATATGTTCATACGGCATTAGAAATCTTGTAAGGACAATGGATGCCTGTGTTTGATGGTTGAGTAGATGGATGATTGGATGTTAGGATATACATTCTCCTTAACCTGGAGATTTCGGGGGCGAAATCCTTTAAGGAGGGGAGAATGTAACACCCATAATTTTAAATATTAAAATTAACAATTTTAAGAATACTTAATTTTTAAAGTGAGAACTATGGGAAATGGGTTAACCCATTGCGTTCGTCTCGAAATTCTGCTATGAATAGAGTCCAAGTTTTCGAAAATCGGACTTCGTATGAAGAAGTTATGGCCCTCGGAAATTTTAGTAATTTATATAATTTAAAAATAGTTCAGAATAAATATTCGAAATTCAAATTCAAACAGGAAAGCGGGCTGGGCGGGATTTCTCCTGCCCAAGGCCAAGTCGACCAGGGGGTCGACCTCCCCTACACAGGTCGACCAGGGAGTCGACCTAGGGGTCGACCTACCCCCCGGGGCAGATCTGAAATTTGACAATCCTGACTTGTTGCTGAGTCTTACCTGACTTGTTGCTAAGTCACTAGGGCAGAGGTGGCAATTCTAGATAACTCTATCTAGTATGGACGGTTGCGATTGCTCCTATGATAATCTAATCTCTTAGGTTGATTTAAACTTCTATATAAGCACAAATAGACTCAAACCCTAAACCTAAACTAAATTAGTCTCTTAGCCACCATATTGCTGCTAGAATGGTTCTTCTTCCTAAGCTTAGGGATTGCCAAATAGAAATTCTAATACAAACGACGAACGAATTATTCTCTTCTCTAACCTATTTTTGTGAGTACAATTTCTTTCACAAAATAATTAATAAATTAATTATGATGAGTTATAATTTGGTTTATGAGAACATGTCTGTTGAATCATGTGATGTTATTTAACTTTGTTATCGTCAGTTGGTGAACGTATGACAATTTTGTTAACTTATGTTGGTAGATCTATTTCATATGTCCATTTACATACGTTTAACCTGATTCATTTTATGACATCAGTTTATATGCAAGTTTGGGATGTTAAATCATATGCTTGTTCGTATGTGAATCTTAAGCAAGTTTGGGATGTTAAATCATATGCTAGTTCGTATCTGAATCTTATGCAAGTTTGGGATGTTAAATCATATGTTATTTTGTGTGTGAATCTTATGCAAGACTGTTTTTACATATGCTAGTTCGTATGTGAATCTTATGCAAGTTTGGGATGTTAAATCATATGCTAGTTCGTATGTGAATCTTATGCAAGTCTGTTTTTGCATATGCTAGTTCGTATGTGAATCTTATGCAAGTCCGTATGCAGATTATACACAAGTTTATATGTGAATCAAGTATATACATATGCTAGTTTATATGCCAAACATATGATAAATTCATATGCAAGTTTGTAGGAATCCATATGCAAGTTTAGGTGAAAACTATATTCACATTTTTAGGTGAAAACTATATTCACATATGCAAGTTTAGGTGTAAAACCATATTCACATATGTAAGTTTAGGTGAAACCCATATTCATATATGCAAGTTTACAACTTCATGTTTAGATCTATATTTAGATCCATGGTAGTTTATGCAAATTTATTTTCTACATGTTCATTGCCTATATAAGTTATTAACTATGCAAACTTATGTTATAATTCTTATTCGCAAGTTAGACCTATTTTATGTGTTATGCAAGTTGTGATGTTGCTTTTCTTTTTATAAATTAGACTATTTGCGAGTCTAACATATTTCATGTTAAACGTACGAACGACGTAGGGATAATGGGAAAATATTAATAATACATATTGTGAATTGGCATAAAATGGCATTAAAGGCATATAATTAAATTGAGACATTAATTAGTATAATTTATATACCTAAAAAGTATGGACATAATTTAGGTGACAATTATGGACATAGTTAATTTGGAAATTATTGACAATTTGAATATGGATAATTAATTCATATTGAGGTGAAATAATTATGTGTAATAATAAACGCCTAAGACACGAGGTTAGACTCGTTTGTGGTGTAAGACTGCCCGGACCCGCCCGGCAAATCCAGCAGCCACAAACGGTAGTCTAATGTGAGAGGTCGAAGGCATAAGTTAAATGCGTAGCAATTGTAAAGACACGAGGTTAGACTCGTTTGCGGTATAAGACTGTGCGGACACGCCTGGCAAATCCAGCAACCACAAACGGTAGTCTAATGTGGGAGGTCTTACAAGGTTACGGTTAAAATGAATTAAGTAACACTTAACCAAGATAAACATATGGTGGGACATGGGGGGGTTAAGTGGGTGACATGGGTGACATGTGAAATACGATTAGAAACACTTAACCAAATTGAAACGTGTATGAAGACATGAATAAGAAGGGGTTAAGTGGGAAACTCTAATGGGGACCAAGCATAGGTGGAAAGCTTGTGTCAAGCATGGGGGAACCTTTTCAAACCAGTAACACATTAAGTATCTTTGTGAGCTCGAGTTAGATCGAGGATGGGACACGCTTACTGGGTTTGATTGTAAGAGGTCAAAAATGGTTAACGGTGGCAATGCAAGTCCAACGGGGTGATGTGTGTGCGTGGGCCCGGGCTGGTAGGTAAGACGTTGTTGCATCGTGTAGATATAAGTCGGGCTTCCTTAGTGGTATCGGGTTGCCACTTTAGGGAGTGATACACCCCACTGTGGGACCAGCACAGGTTTCTACGAGTTAGGGAGCCGACCACATGGGGGTAGTGGGTACAACTAGTGGAGATCGGGGCAGGCGACACCTATGAAGACAGCTAGGGGTACACGAAACTACCATTATGGTTATTGTGTTCAGTTGGCGGGATCAATTTTTAGGGTGACTAGTAATGGTGCAGTGTAGTAATTATCCTATAGTGTTGGAGGCGCCATTAACATTATCTTGTTCTTCTTGTTTGCTTTGTCTTGCCCACTTGTCTCATAGTCATTCCTTGTTTAACCAGTTTATGCCTTATCCTAATTACTTTAATAATTATATTTTTAAAGTTATTGGACTTGCCAGACTTTATGTCTGACCCCCTTTGTTTTCGCCTCTTTTCTTCCTTTTCTCCCCCCAGGTTCTCGGGGTGGGACTAGTGGAGCCTGATTTGGATCTTTCTCTCTCTTTTGGAAGTGCTTGGATTGCTGAAAGTGAAGTTCAGCTCGTCTCTTTTATTGCTACTTATGTTGGGGTTATGCTTTTTTACTTTATGTACTCAGAAAATAAATTTTCAAGATGGATATTAAGTGTAATTGGTTTTATTGTTGGCTTTTGATGTTGTTGTAACCAAACTATTTCTCCACCGGAATAAAAGTTGTTTTAATTTTTCAAGTACCAATATATGTATCTGTCTTGTTATATTCTGTTCTATACACCAATAATACTCCATGAAAGTTAATGTATTCCCTTTGTGAGTGACATTAATGGACGTGGGGTGTTGCAATCGGGCTCTGTGTGAAGAAGTTATGGAGTTCAGAAGATTTCAAGTTTAAACAGAAATTAAATTAAAATAATAATCAAAGGTCAAAACTGTTCAAAATTCGAAATTCGGTCATAGCATGCTGAGCGGGAAATTTCCCGCTCAGAGGTGCCTACCCCCCTAGGGGGAGTCGACATAGGTGTCGACCCCCCAATAGGGGAGTCGACGTAGGTGTCGACCCCCCTCCCCCGTAGGGAGTCGACCCCTTTTAGATCCTCTTCGCATGACAAAATTTTGAAGCCCTGAGCTGATGTGGCCTTCTCTGATTAGCCTATGACTAATTTCTAAGGTATTAGGGCTTATGTGTCGTGCTATGGTTGGCTGGATGACACATCTCTTTGTTTGATGGCTCTGATTTCTCCTAGACTAATCTAAAGGCTAGAATTGAACCTAGACTTCTATATAATCATCCCAAACCTCAACCATAGAACCCATTCTATGAAGCCATCATGCTGTTCGTCTACAAATCGGCCTAGCCTCCATTCATCTACCCCAAACTAGAGAATCAAATTCAAACTATGAATCAATTAGAAGAACTAGAGAATCAAATGTCTACATCAAAGGATAGCTTTTCAAATTCAGAAATCAGATCCCAAAAATCAAGATCCGTCCTTTTTCGGTAAGTACGGTTATTGTTTAGATGTGAACACCTAATAAGAAATCATGACAGTAATAACTGGACCTAGAACTATGCCTAATTTTATTCGTGCCTATCCTTTTTTCAATTCTGAATTGCCTATGCCTATGAGACTATTGTGATTGATGTAATAACGCCTATCGTGCCTGTGAGACTATTGTGATTGACATAATGAAAACTAACATGCCTATGAGATTGTTGGATTGACAAAATGGAACTTATCATGCCTATGGAACTGTTGTGATTGATTTATCATGTTGTACATCCAATGCCTATGAGCCTATTGGACTGACACAATTGAACCTACCATGCTGTATATGCAAATTACATGATAATTATATTCATACATGCTTACATGTTTAGATCCAAGCTAGTACCCATGTTTAAGATTTAAATAAGTTCATGCTTATACAACTAGATCTATGCAAGTTCGCATGCTAATTGGATCTAGTTTAAATGTAAGATCAAGTTCATGTGTTTAATTAAGTTTATGTCGTTCTATCCCAAATTTATACTACGCATGTTGATCTATTTTGTTTAGGCCCGTTGGAATGTTACATGACCTTTTCTTTTCCCTTTTGTTTATAAGTTAGGCTAATTTGCGAGCCTAACGTTCTATGTGAATTATGCGAATGAATAACGGGGGAGACGTTGGAAAAAATATATTAAACTACATGCTATTGGCATAGATTGGCTCACAATCATGTAAATAATTAGTAGCATGAAATGGTAGAATTTGTATACCTAGAATTATGGACATAAGTTAGAGGGTAAATGGGGCATGACTTGAATTGACAACACTTGTGGATAATTTACATATGAACATAAATTGTAAATATGTAAACTAACTAAAAAAATGAATATGCCTAACCCGAGGTTAGATTGAGTTACGGTTTAAGACTGCCCGGAACCACCCGGCACATCCAGCAACTGTAACAATATAGATCTAATGTGAGAGGTTAGCGCATTAAGCCCAAAAACCCAAGGTTAGATTGAGTTGCAGTGTAAGACTGCCCGGAACCGCCCGACATATCTAGCGGCCACAACAATATAGATCTAATGTGAGAGGTTGGTACTTTAATGAATGAATTAAAGCTAAGAAACAAACAGGACAAGAATGGTAGGGTTAAGTTAACACAATTGGGCAACACTTAACCAATGTAACATGACAGGTGGTAGGGTTAAGTAACACAAGAGATCAACACTTAATCAATGTAACATGACCAGTGGTAGGGTTAAGTTAACACTTAACCAATGAACGAGTGGGGTTAAGTTAATGGCACTACAAGAAAACACTGAATTAGCGTCAAATTTTTAGAAGTGGAATTTTACATCGCTAATTTGCGACGGATTTCCATGTGATTTGCAAGAGATAGTTTTTTGTATTTTTAAACATTTTTTCTTTTTTTTATTACCGTCGTATTCTGTCATCCCTCACTAATCCATCGCGAATTGCATCAAATTACCGATTGAAAATTTCTGTCGCTATTTTCCACTGCAAATACAAGCAGATTACCAACGAATATTAATAATTAATTTGTTCTATTGATGATTTATAAGTAGTAATAAATAATAATTTATGTTCTATTTTAAATAACTTATAATAATTGATTATTTAGAATTAGCAAAATAATCTTTTCTCATAACCGATGTAATTACTAAATTCTTAATTAAGTTCTTTGTTTCCATCACAAATTTCAGTTAGTATGCCAGTATATTTTACGCTAAATCTTAAAATTTTAAATTGTTCTTTTATATTTATTATCCTAAATATTAAAAATATCAATTTATTATAATAATTATTTAATCATTAATAATAAAACTTAATACTTAGAAATTATATCCAACACACAATAATTAATTTTAAATAATTGTATTTTGTAGTTACAATTGATAATTATAGTTGATACTTATATTTTATAGTTATATTTATATTATACTTTATATTTTTGCGCAACAATTGTAACATATGCCTATAACGGCTGCTTGTTTGTGTACGGTTTTAATTCACCATATGTAATAGCTTAACGTTGATTTAAAATTACCGGTTATGCCCATATGAAAATAAACCATCGCAAAATAAACCCTTTACCCCCATTTGCAGCTACCATCCACGAAATACAGGAATTTAATAATTTATAAATGATAACTTAAATAATTAATATTCCTAATTTATTATAATGAATAATTATCAATAAATAATTTACAAGTTAGTTAATTATTAACTACATAAATTATAGTTAATAATTAAATTAATAATGTTTAATAATATATATATATAATTCCAAGGAATTGGTAAAAAAGCTTTAAATTAATTAAAAAAACAAAAATTATGAACCAACATTTGATACATTATTCATAAGTTCAAAAATGTTAAAGTAATTTCAAAATTATAAAAATATAAACGTTATATTGTAGATATGCTCTACATATAACTTTTTTCTTACAACCCCTTTTTGATATTTAGTTTTTAAGTGACAATAATATTGGCTTCCATTCTTTAAATATTTGTATCCGTCCTCTAAATTATCAATAAACCATATTTAAAACCTTTTTGGATACAATACACATCATTTTAACCAACTTTATTATTTTTAGCCATCAGATTTTTAGATCCAACCATTTAGTTATACGAACCCTAGATCTAAATTTTATTCTAACAGACGCCTCATTTACTTCGCCTTCAACCAAATTCACGAAAGAAAAAAGAGAAATCACCAGTTCCCTTCCTCTAATTCGATCACCAGATTCCACTCACGATTCAACTCTACCTCCAGGCCATTGGAAGTTGCAATTCAACTCTACCTCCAGGCGATTAGAAGTTTTTATTCTGGTACATTCTTTAACTTCAAGCGATTCCAGATGATGCTTTCATTGTGAGTTTTTCATTAATTTTTCATTAATCTACATTTACCTAATTTCTATTTTGGTACGTTTTGTTACTGTTTTCCTTTTGCTTTTTGCGGCATGTTACAGATTTGTTTGGAGGGGAAGCTCTTGCTTGCATTGCAGGTACCTTAAATTTGTCATTTAATTTTTAAGCTGTTTATTTTTTTTTATACAATTATCGAACTTTTTTATTTTTAGTCTTATTTCTTTCGTTCTTCGATTTGTGTCCATATTTATTGTGTTTATTTGTGTGTGTTTTACTTTTGGTTTTTTATTGAAGAAACATTTTATTATGTTTTTGGTAAATGCCTGAATAAGTCAAACTTACTTAAATTTCTAAGTATTAAAAAAGGCAACCATATTCATTGTGCTTTTTTATTTATAACTTGTAAAGCATGTAGAATAAATCTGCCGTTCAAGCATACAAGAAGCTATATTTTGCTATGCAGAATAAATTTACCAAGTCAGTTACTGTGAAATTCTTTAATGAACTGATAATAATCCTTGTAGAAATGCTATTTATGTGCCATCTAACAGTCCTGTTACTGTGCAGTTATGCTGCTTTAGTCTATGTTGATATTCAATAAGCATATTGAAAATAAGGTATTTACTCAAATAATTGCTATTATTTTAATTTTTCGTACTTTATCCAATTATTTTACATTATCCTCACCAAGGTCATCCAAAAGTCATAATTGGAAGTATGCCAATCATGCAACAAAATTCTCATTCTATGCTGAATGAAAATAATGAATTTGAAATTGGAATTTTTTTTTTTGAAGTAGGAATGGGGGTTATTTGGAGTAGGTATGTATCATATGTATTCCATTATATTGTGTTATTTGGAGTAGGTATATATCATGTGTATTATATGATTTTGAACTTCCCATTTATGCTTTAGAAATTGGATAAAGATGTCAATTTTTATATGCAACACACTGAATTATTAATTTATTCATGAAGTGGAATCAATTGTATTACATATTTGTTTGTTAATTTATTGGTAGTGAACGATTTCATGTTTACATTGTGCATGTGATAGATTAAGCAGTCATTTTTGTTTGTTAAATTTTTTTATATCAATTTTTTTTCCTATACCTATTTTTTGAAGGCAACATAAACAGCAACCACTTTGATTTATTTAAAAGTAAAAGTAAAAAAGAATAAGAAACGTCGGACATGAAGCTACTGAGGCCCTTGGTTCAATTGCATGTATTATAACAAAAATTCCAATTTACTATCCAAGTGTCCATGATAATGTTTAATCAGCTATTTATATGTCTAAATCAAATCACAATGGTGTTTTTCATGTGGCAGCAAATGGTTGACTAAATAGGATATCGCAAAATGTGACTATATGTATATAATTCAAGGATATGTTCATAGTTCATACACCTCATAAATGCCAGTATTTTTACTTCTCCCTTTACAATTTTTATTTATAAATGTCCCTTTGTTCACATCTCAATTTGAAAGTACTTTTCTATTTTTACTTTCTCTCAAACTCAACTGGATTTTTATCTAAAAAAACTTTTAAACAGAATGAATCATGTTTTGTAAAATTTGAACAGAAAAGAGGAGCACCTTAAGAAGTAAAATATTATTAGAAAACCTGCTCAAATGGTTGCTTCAAATAAAGGTAAGGGAATGGCCAATGAATGAGAAGATTTAATAAAAAAAATTCCTGGAAGGCCGTTAGCAAATTATTTATGACAATTTAGTTAAAATATCGTGGAAGGAGATACTCATTAGTAAATTATCTATTTTTGGATGCTACATTTATTTTATTTGAATCGTTTCCTTTCCTTTAAACTAGTGTCATTTTCAATATACAAATAAATTATTAACGTTAATCTTGCTTGAACAAATAAAAAAAATAACATTCCAATCGAAAAGATAACTAATACCATATTTTAAAATCATATTTCAAAATTTAGTAAAAACACATGATCGTAAATATGCGTCAACTTTATAGGCAATTTTCATTCACTGCTCATTTCGGACCCTAAGATAAAAATTGAAATATCGTTTGTTTTATTCATTCGCTATATTTCATATCTACAATTTTCTATGAAATACTTTATTTTGCATTTTTATAAATACAAATGATGAATTTTTAGCTATGATTGCATGTATTAGGTAAACTTCTGGGCATATGAACCAAAGTGAACAAAGAAAGCTTATGGAAGGATCACCTATTCTGTTTATGTTACACCCAAGGTTTGTAAGTCTGTTGTTTTGTTAACTTTGCTACCTTTCTTATGGCATTTCTGGTTGCTACATAAGGAAACCCGCTTGCAGTCATGCTATGAATAAATAATTATGTACCTTTTTGTTATATCAAATTAATTAAATAATTGCCCACTTCCGAATATTATTTATTATTGGTACTATTCTGTGCATTTAGGTAGTGACTGTGACTTCTGTGTGGGTTGTTCCCTTGGGTCTGAAAGTGAAGAAATTTCAGGTTGTGCTGTTTAAGCTTTGTGTCGAATTGAGTCGATGTGGACTTATGTCAGTTGCTAGTTTTTCTTTGCTGGCTAGGTACATGTATTGTCATTTTGATGAAGTTAATGGCTTTCATCACATTAATGGGATGTTTATGAGTCTGCTTATCACCATTTTTCTCCTTAGCGATTGCCTCGGCAACAGAGGAGTATTATTGCTCAGCATTTTGGTGATTATGCTTCATACTCTTGTCTTTTAGCATGCTGAAGCTTTCTATTTTATCCTAAAGCTATGTTTATATTAATTTATTATGTTAAAAAAAGTGAATATTTAACAATTCACATTCTTGATTCCCATTCATTCGCACTGTCTCACAATTTCTAAAAAAGAATCTGCATAACCAATTCTGTGGAGTGTGATTAGCAACATCAAAATAAATATATGAGTTAATGAACATGATAGTGCATTAGCAATGCCTCGATGAATATATGACAAGTTAAAGTGGTATTTTTGTATTTAAAACTAGCATGCAGTTGCCTCAGTCTGTGCATTAGCAATGCCCCAATGAAGTTGAGGCAATTACCTCCATTTTAACCGAAGCAACGCAGTAGTTAGTTTAGGACAATGCATCGGTTCACCCAGCCTACATCCATTAAACTATTAAACTGAGAAATTGCCAGAGTAATAAATTTATTATGTATCAAATAGTATATGCTTTATTAAGATTGACTCACTTTACACTTACACTGATAACTGCTTTGTTAACCTACAATATGAAGTGTAGTGCATTCTTCTTAGTCATCACTTTCTTTCAGTATACATTCAAAATTGACATGCTCTATGAAGTATGCTATTTAGTTTCAACATAGTCTTTACATATTTTTTTAACTAAATTACCCTACTGATCACATCTTTGGTTGAATTCTTTTGCAAAAAAAGAAGACAATATTGAACTGGACAAAGAGTTGGCATTCGATGCTATTGGCAGACGTTCCTCACCTTTTTCCCTTGCCAACAGGTTTGCTATTTAACATGAATATCAGTCAATTCTACTGCTACATTTGTTCCCAAATTTTATATTAACCTTCCATCATAACGAACAACCCAAGCTATTAAGTTCCTGCATTAAATATGTTTCAACATGATTAGAGTATTTCGGTTCTACAACACCATCGACTCTCTAAAAAAACAAAAAAGCAAGAAGCTAATACAAGCACTACAGTTTCTTTTTTCTTTTTTTTTGATGCAGCGGTAGAACCATACAACATATAAGCCATACAAAGCGACTATATTTGATTTTCAGTGCATTGTTCTCTATTCTTCAGATTATATATTTTATTTTTCCTCCTACATCAATGCTAACGGTCGGCAGTCAATTAAAAGTACAAACAAATGGACGAGTTTAGCCCACATAAAAATGAATTAAGATATACAAATTATACAATGTTTTAATATAAAAAAATCTCTTTTAATCAGGAACCGAAGAAGCATTCTCTTTGGCAACTTATAATTATCAAGAGCGGTCGAGTCCATGTTTATATTATTTGAATTGGACCATATATAAATCCCTCTTTCTTCTTTGCTTCCAAGAACTATGTTGTCAAGAACAAATGCTACTAGGAGCGCCACTACCATGCTCATAGAGAGCAGAGAATTTAATGCGTAATTCAGCCATTGGCTACCATTGCCGACAGTCCCAACAAACCCAACTGCAAAATTGAGCACCATGCAGCACTTACGAAACAGAAGGGAGGTTGCATGTGAATTTCTTGTAGGTTCAGGAAATAAAGATTGTTACATATATGTGCCTTGATGTGTACAGTAGCATGTTGTTGTTTATTTTATAAGTTCTGCTGGGTTGTGAGGTAGTGGAGATGGTATATCAACTTGAACACACATGTTTGTATGTGGGATATGTTTAATGTTATGTTTGTATCTAGGATATGTTTGTGTGTGAGATAATGTTATGTTCTTTTTTGATATAAATATTATTGCTAATGATACAACTTTATTTATATATGTTTGGCGAATTTATCATTGTTTTTTGGTTGTGCTATCTATTTTAGTACTCACAGTTGAATGATTATAGTTGATAAAGCTGAAAGTGAAAAATAGGTTGAATGTTTATTAGCAGATCAGAAAGGGAATAGCGACAAATTACCGTCAAAATGGGTTTACTATCGTTTATTATCCGTCGCTAATCTCTAGCTAATTAGAAAAGGGTTTACCAATGTTTTTAATAAACAATAATTTATTATAAATTATTTTTCCGTCGGTAAATCGTCGATAAATAAAATTATTTTTTTATTATATATTTAGTGTAGTGACGGAAAATTGTCGGTAAATTCATGCCAATATCCATCGCAAATTTTTGACACAAATACCGTCATGGTGTTTACCGACTACAATGATTTACAGGAAATCCGTCGCTAAAAGCAATATAGCGACGGATTAGCAGCGGATTTCGCCGATACAAAATCAAATTTTTCTTGTAGTGTGGGAAACACTTAACTAATATAATAAAATGAATGAACAGGGTTAAGTTAATATAAAACACTTAACCAATTACAACATGATGAATGAGAAGGGTTAAGTTAATAAGAAACACTTAACCAACATGACATGGCATGTGGATGGGTTAAGTTAACTTGAATGGATGGATAACACTTAACCAATTTGGGGGGTAAACGAATAGACCCTAGAAAACCCTAGTAACGGGGACCCATTTCAGCAGTAACCCACATATATGTATCACGGTACCCTGAACTAGGCAGGGTGCGGCACGATTACTAGGCTGATTATAAGCGGTCAAAATAGCGACGGGGGGTGAAGTAGTATAGTTCTGACGGAGTATGGGCGTGCACGTGCTCTGGAGTGGAAAAGCAGGCACCGGGCATCAGTAGTATACACTGTGCATCTTGAATCATGTCGGGTCGCTATCATAGGGATTGATACACCTTATGGTGGGACCAGCACAGGGTATCTACAAGCAAGAGAGGGCCGATTGACACAGACACAAGGAAAAATTAATACGAGTAGGAAGCCGATCGATAGGGTAGTAAGGTTACATCAAACATCTTCATGGCAATTAGGCTGATTGAAGTAAGATCCTCATACTAGATGTACACCTGAAGGCTACCATAATTATGGGGTTGGGATCACCTTAATTTATAACACATGATACTAGTTGGGACACTAGTAGGGGATACATATCCTTTTTCACAAGATACTAGTTGGGACACTAGTAGAGAATACGAATCGTTCTATAAATGACACTAGTTGAGATGCTAGTTGGGTGGTGTAGAGAAATTAGGAAATCAGAGAAAGAACCGAATCGCATTCAGTGTATCCTACCTTATCATATCTAACGATCATCATTTGTTGTCTTGCTTATTATCGTGGTTATGTCTAGCATTCAATTTATTCATGTCATGATCCTTTTACCTGTTTACATGCTGAATAATCACTGGACTTACCAGACTTATGTCTGACCCGTTTTCTTTTGCCTTCTTTTCTTCCGTTTCCTCCCCCCACCCCCACCCCCAGGTTCACAGGGAGGGAATATCACCACTTAGCTCGGTTTTCTTTCCAAGCTCGAAGTTAAACGATGTATTGCTTTGGACTCTCTTTTCCACTTCTATGGCTGGTTCATGCTTTATTAGGGAATATCCTTGTCGTTTTATGCTTCTTTAATTTGTTAAACAAGACAGATGCTTGTTGTAATGGGTAAGGTTGTTTTGGTGTTGGAAAACAATATTTTTACGAGCTGTTTTACAAAGTTACTGTTTTATCAATGAAGTAAAGTTTTATATATTTTCCACTGTTTAAAAATTTTGTCTGTTTCGTAATTTATCTGTTCTATACACTTATGACGCTCCACTGAATTTAATGCATTCCCTTTATGAGTGACCTTAATGGAGGTGGGGTGTTACACGTGGTATCAGAGCTGAAGGTTACCAGAATAGATAAAGGATTTTGAAACCCGTTTTCAAAAGCATTTTTATAAAGAAGTATTTTTAAAAACATGTTTTAAAGAAGCGTTTTCCAAGAGAAAAGAATTGTTTTTAAAGGGGATATTCCCCAAAGCCATATGCACTACCTTTCTATTCTCTATTTGAATCTCTTCTTCCTTTCTTTTCATTATAGTTTCATAGGCATACGACACATGTCGAGGGCAAAGTAGTGCCCAACCTCCATCTGTCGCCGCAGTAGTTTCACCTGCAGCTAATCTTCTTTCAAGCTTTGTAGGTTACCGTGCGATGGTGGTAGTCTCGAGAAACTTGTCAACAAGCTACACAAGGATAGTAAGGATAAGAATAAGGGAGTTTGGGATAAGGAGCACAAGCCCAAGGATAAGAAGCTTGTTGATATGGCTTAATCCACGCAGAAGTAAGGTGAAAAGAAAGAGGCCAAAGTGGAAGAATCACAAGCAATAGATTGGAATATAAGAAGGGTGGAAGAAATAATAGATCCTGCAACAAGAGGAAGTGTCATTTCTGTGGTATAGCGGGACATTTAATTGTAGGAAGAAGAAGACAGGTGGTTGTTTTCAGTATGGTGAAGCAGGGCATCTTATCAAGGATTGCAGAAGGACAAGGACAAGGGCAAAGGACATACTCTTCTAGAGGGCAATTGCATGCTCTCACTGCTAGTGTACCTAAGAGAGGTAGGAACGTTTCTGTTAAGAGTTTAGTTTTTCTTTTCAATCATCCTGTTAGAACTTTGTTTGATTTTGGTGCTTCACATTCTTTTCTATCTGCTTCCATAGTTGAGTCTCTGCACCTTAGTACTTGTATAGTAGAAGATCCCATTATTGTCTCAAATCCAATTGGTGGTTCGGCTCATTTATCTATGATTTGTTTGGATTTGGGAATATCTATACTAAGCGTTAAGTTTAGATGTAATGCTTACGTTTTTGGTTTCATGGGCTATAGGTTGATTCTAGGGATGGATTAGTTATCCAGTAATGGTGCCATCCTCGATTTTGAAAGGAGAGTGGTTAGAATTATGACTCACCTTGGTAACACTCTCGAAATCTCTTATTATCTGATGAATTCCATTTTTCTTGGTTACCTAGAATCTCTTGATGCGTCTGTTGAAAGCTTGCAATCTGTTAGAGTAGTCCGTAAATACGTGGATGTCTTTGAAGAGGTGAAAGGCTTACCTCCAAAGCGAGAGATTGACTTCCATATATACCTTGTTGATAATGCAAAACCCGTTGCCTTACCCGTTAGACACATGGCTCCAAGGGAAAGGAAAGAGCTCAGTAAACAAGTAAAAGAGTTACTTGAGAAAAGGTTCATAAGGAGAAGTATTTCTGAATGGGGTGCTCCAGCTGTTTTCGCTACAAAGGCGGAAGGTTCACATCGCCTGTGCATAAATGATATTTTGGTTTTCTCTAAGAGTGGAGAAGAACATGCTTTGTATCTAAGGGAAGTTATGGATGCTCTTCGTGCACATCAACTGAAAGAAAAATTCTCCAAATGCCATTTTTGGAGAAAATAAGTAAGATTTCTAGGACATGTGGCGTCCAAAGAAGGGTTAGCAGTAGATCCCGCAAAAGTAGTTGCAGTACAAGACTGAAAGGTCTCAAGGAATGCAGCAGAAGTAAGGATCTCTCTTGGATTAGCGGGTTAATGTAGGAAGTTCATTAAGAACTATGTGAAGATATTAGCCCCACTTACTGGATTAACGAAGAAGAATCTAACCTTTGCTTGGGATATTGATTGTGATGTCGCTTTCCAACAATCGAGGAGGGCTCTTACAACGACCCAGTTTTGACTTTTACCTTACATTAGTAAAAGGTTTACGGTATGCATGGATGCATGCAGCTCGGGACTAGGCGACATTTTGATGTAAAAGGGAAGGTAAGGTCATAGTGGATGCCTTAAGAAGAAAAAGGTTGACTTCAAGTCCTCTTTAGGTGGAAAGGAAAAATTAATTCAGAATAATATCAACCCTTGATTTTAAAACATTCGGTTAAGCTAGCAGTTGGCATCGCTAGGAGTAAAACCAACGCTTTTGGATCAAATAGGGACTTCACAAAGAAAAGACTCTTAGGTAGTTGACGCAATGGATAAGTAAAGTCGAGAAGATACCTCTAATCACCTTAACAATTGAACTTGGTAACATGGGTAGCATTTGTTTATTTTCAAGAGATAGTTCTTCTACATGGAATACCCTCTAGTGAATTTTTAAGACCCTTTGAGGAAATGTTAGCATGACACAGCAGAAGTTGTAGTCCCAAGTATACTAGAAGGAGAAAGGGTGGAACAAGAGGCGACAGTAAAATGAGTTCCAACTCATACTTTGGAAACAGAAATTAAGAAGCTACGCAATCGTGAAGTTAAGACAGTCAGAGCAGAATGGGGTGAAGCTCAAGAAGATGCGACTTAGAAGGCTGAAGACTAGACACACGCATTATACCCTTTTTGAGAGTATATCCTTGATCTCTCTTTTTCTGTAAAGTTTATTTGCATGCTAGTCTTTATCTTTTAGGTATATCATCTCGGTCCTATCCTCGATCCTTAGGTAGAAGCCAATGGATGTAAACATGTGTTTGAGACATGTTATGTTTGGTGGATGCAAGTGGATGTAAGTGTTTGCTAGTGGTTGCTCGTGGATGCATATACACACACATTAGGCACTAGATCGGCTCAATCACTTTCATATTACATATGCATATATGTATTTGTATACGGATTGAAACTTTATGTGTTATCATATGGATGTTGCATTTGTATGAATGATTGCGCACTCATGTAGAGGTTATAAGGTACGATTAGGAATAATTGCATACATAATGAACTCATGGCACTGACATAATTCGCATTAAGGAGGTCAACTAAATCAGTAGACCGCCTGATTTTGCATTAGATAAGGACATATACACACACTATGCATATGATCATGAAAGCATTAGGAATCTTTTTAAGGACAATGGATGCCTGTGATTGAATGGTTGAGTAGATGGATGTTGGATGGTAGGATATACATTCTTCTTGACTTTTAGATTTCGGGGACGAAATCCTTTAAGGAGGGGAGAATGTAACACCCCGTAATTTTAAATATTAAAACTAACAAATTTAAGAACACTAAATTTTTATAAGAAGAATTAAGTGAAACGGATTGCGCCATTGCTTTCGTCTCGGAATTCTTCTTGAGATAGAGTCCGAGTTTGCATAAATCGGGCTCCGTATGAAGAAGTTATGGAGTTCAGAAGATTTCAAGTTTGAACAGAAATTAAATTTAAATAATAATCAAAGGTCAAAATTGTTCAAAATTCGAAATTCGGTCAGAGCACGCTGAGCGGAAAATTTCCTGCTCAGAGGCGTCGACCACCCAAGGGGGAGTCGACATAGGTGTTGACCCCCTATAGGGGTGTCGACATAGGTTTCGACCCCCCCGTAGGGAGTCGACCCCTTTGAGATCGTCTCACAATGACAAATTTTTGAATCTCTGAGCTGGTGTGGCCTTCTCTGATTGGCCTATGACTAATTTCTGAGGTATTAGGGCTTATGTGTCGTACTATGGTTGGCTGGATGACACATCTCTTTGGTTTGATGGCTCTGATTTCTCCTAGACTAATCTAAAGGCTAGAATTGAACCTAGATTTCAATATGATAACCTAAACTTCAACCCTAGAACCCATTCTATGAAGCCATCATGTTGTTCGTCTACAAACTGGTCTAGCCTCCATTCATCTACTCCAAACTAGAGAATCAAATTCAAAGTAGGAATAAGTTAGAAGAACTAGAGAATCAAACATCTACATCAAAGGATAGCTTTTCAAATTCAAAAATCAGTTCCCAGAAATCAAGATCCGTCCTTTTTCGGTAAGTACAGTTATTGTTTAGATGTGAACACCTAATAAGAAATCATGATAGTAATAACTGGATCTAGAACTATGCCTAATTATATTCATGCCTATCCTTTTGTCAATTCTGAATTGCCTAAGCCTATGAGGCTATTGTGATTGATGCAATGACACCTATCGTGCCTATGAGACTATTGTGATTGACATAATGAATCCTAACATGCCTACGAGACTATTGGATTGACAAAATGGAACCTATCATGCCTATGGAACTATTGTGATTGATTTATCATATTATACATCATATGCCTATAAGACTATTGGACTGACACAATTGAACCTACCATGCAGTATGAAACACCCCACCTTCGTTAAGGTCACTCACAAAGGGAATGCCTTAACTTCAGTGGAGCATTATAGGTAAAAGATACAGATAATTTACAAGATAGACATATAAACAGCGGAAAAACTAAATTTATTTCATAAGTACGTGGTTCAATCAAAACATTACAACAACTGTCTCAAACCAACTTTCAAATCCTTACAAGAAAATCTCTTTCTTGATTAAAACATAAAGAAGCATAAAATAACAGTAAGGCAGCATAAATCCCCAATAAGAGTGTATCCAAAGCCATAGCTCAAGGAAAGAGAATCCAAGTAATACATCTACTCTCTTCAAGCTGGAAATGGCCCGAACTAAGCTAAAGTATTCCCTCCCTGCGGACCTAAGGGGGGAACGAAAGAAAAGTAGACGAAAGAAAAATGTATCAGACATGAGTCTGGTAAGTCCAGTGATTATTTAGCATGGAAACAGGAAAAAGGACCATGACATGAATAAACTGAACCTAGGATAGCACCCTAGAAATAAGATAATAAAACTGAATATGCTATCGCACTCATTACTATTTCTCTACACCTACTTACAAGTGTTTCAACTAGCACCATGTGTTAAAGATAAATGATCCCCTTTATTGATCGGCTCCTACTCGTATACGTTTTCTACCTATGTCATTCGGCCCCGCTTGATTGTAGATACCTGTGCTGGTCCCACCATGGGGAGTATCAAATCCTATGGGGGCAACCCGACACAATTTCAAGATGCATAGCGTATAACTACTGATGCCCAATGCCTGCTTTTTCCACTCTGGAGTACGTGCACGCCCGCACTCCGTCGAAACCTACACTGATGCACCACCGCCGTTGTTTTGACCGCTTATAATCAACCCAATAATCGTGCCCCACCCTGCCTAGTTCAGGGTACCATGATACATCTATGTGGGTTACTGCTGAAATGGGTCCCCGTTACTAGGGTTTCCTAATCAACATGTTAAAATGGTTAAGTGTTCTCAAATTAACCTAACCCCACCCATCAGTTTAGTTAACATGTTGTATTGGTTAAGTATTGCCTCAATTAACTTAACCCTACCATTCCTTTCTTAGCTTTAATTCATTCATTAAAGCACCAACCACTCACATTAGATACGTATTGTTGCGGTCGCTGGATGTGCCGGTCGATTCCGGGCAGTCTTACACCGCAACTCAATCTAACCTCGGGTTGTTTTGGGCTTAATGCGCTAACCTCTCACATTAGATCTATATTGTTACAGTTGCTAGATGTGTCGGGCGGTTTCGGGCAGTCTTACACCGTAACTCAATCTAACCTCGGGTTAGGCATATTCGTCTTTTACTTAATTTACATATTTACCCTTCATATTTACATGTAAATTATCCACAACTATTGCCATTCAAGTCATGCCCCATTTACCCTCTATATCATGTTCATAATTTTTAGGTATATAAATTATACCATTTTATGCCACTAATCATTTATATGATTATGGGCCAAGCTATAACAATAATATGAAATTTAAGGTTTTTCCCAACGTTACCCCCATTATACGTTCGCATAATTCACATAGAACGTTAGGCTCGCAACTTAGCCTAACTTATAAACAAAAGGGAAAAGAAAGGAGCATGTACCATTCCTACAACATAAAATAATAAGGATCTAACTAAACATGTGTCATATAAATTTGGCATAAAACAATGAACTTGCATTTTGGATCCAATTAACATGAATCTTAAGCATACGAACGGAGACTTACATAGAATTACACAAATCCAATTAGGCATGTAAATGTGAACTTGCATTTGAGTTGGATCAAATTAACATAGATCTAAAAAAATGAGAATGTAGATCTAAACATATAGGCATATATGACTTAGCCTAAAACTTATATATATATAACATGATAGGTTCATCACCAATTTAGCATACAACATGATAAGTCCAATAAACCACAATAGTCTCATAGGCATATATGATAGAATCGTCACAAGAATAGACATGAATCATCATCACCATTATCTTACAACTAGGCACAGTTCTAGTTTCGCTTTATTACAAATCATGACTTTTAATTGTTCACATCTAAAGAATAACTGAACTTACAAACAAAAGAAAAATCTTGTTTTCTGGGATCTGTTTTTTGAAACTGAAAAGCTATCCCTTGATGTAAACTATCGATTCTCTAATTTTGATTTGATTTGTAGCTTCTAACTTGCTTTCTAGTTTGCTTCCTAGTTGGAGAAGATGGTGGCTATGCTAGGTTGACCATGAACAACATGACGGCTCCTTGGAATGAAGTTGTGTGGTTTAGGGTTGAGGGTTGGGGTTATTAATATAGAGGTTTTGATTTATGTGAGCCGTTAGATCAACCTAGGAGCAATCAGAACCATCCAGACAAGATAGAGCTATCCAGAAATCACCACCTATGCCCTAGTGACTCAACAACAAGTCAGAAATCGTCACTGTTCGGATCAGAATGCAGGAGTCGACCCCTACAGGGGGGTCGACACCTATGTCGACTCCCCTATAGGGTGGTCGACACCTATGTCGACCCCCCTGGGGGGGTCGACTCCCCGAGTGGGTATTTTCCCGCTCAGCCTCTTTTGCCTGAATTTGAAATTCGAACTGTTTTGTTTATTTATTTATTAAATTTTCAGTTTAAACATGAAATCTTCTGAACTCCATAACTTCATATGGAGTCCGATTCACGCAAACTCAGACTCTATCTCAAGAAGAATTCCGAGACGACCAAAATGGTGTAACCCGTTCCCCTTAATTCTCACTTTTACAATTTAGTATTCTTTAATTCGCTACTTTAATAAACATAGAAAATACAGGGTGTTATATTCTCTCATCCTTAAAGGATTTCGTCCCCGAAATCTTCAAGTCAAGAAGAATGTATATCCTACCATCCAATCGTCCATCTAATCAACCATCAAACACCGGCACCCATTGTCCTTAAAAAGATTTCTAATGCTTTCATGACTGTATGCATAGTGTGTGTATATGTCCTTATCTAATGCAAAATCAGGCAGTCTACTGATCCAGTTGACCTCCTTAATGCAAATTATATCAGTGCCATGAGTCCATTATGCATGCAATTATTCCTAATCATACTTTCTACATGAGTGCACAATCATTCATACAAATGCAACGTCCATATGATAACATACCAAGTTTCAATCTATATACAAATACATATATGCATATGCAATATGAAAGTGACTGAGTCGATCTAGTACCTAATGTGTGTGTGTGTGTATATGCATCCACGAGCAACCACTAGCAAACACTTGCAACCATCAACCATAACATGTTTCAAATACATGTTTACATCCATTGGTTTCTACCTAAGGATCAAGAATAGGACCGAGGAGATATACTTAAAAGATGATATAGGTATGCATAAACTTATGGAAAAGAGATCAAGGATGTACCCTCAAAAAGAAAAGGGTAGGCGGTGTGTATCTTGTCCTCGGTCTCCCAAGTCGCGTCTTCTTCAGCGTTACTCCATTGAACTTTAACAAGCTTGACTTCACGGTTGCGTAGCTTTTTGACTTCTATACCCAAGATACGAGTTGGAACTCTTCTCCCAGTTGCTTCTCATTCCACTTCTACTTCCTCTAGTATGCTTTGCTCCACAACTTTCGCACACTCATGTAAGCACCTTCGAAGTTGAGAAACATGAAAACATTATGAACTCTAGCCAGTCTTTCGGGTAGCTCTACTCTGTAAGCCATCGTCCCAATCCTTTCAATTATAGGAAATGGTCCTACAAATCTTGGTCCCAACTTTCCTATGGACCCAAAGCGAACGACATTCCTCAAAGGAGATACTTTAAGGAACATCTATCTCCAACCTCAAACTTAAGGTCGGACCTTCTTTTGTCTGCGTAGGACTTCTGTCTATCTTGGGCAGTTTTCAATCGTCTTCGTATCAAGTCCACTTTTTTTTTTGAAGTTTCTTTGATCATGTCTGGCCCAAGTAGGAGCTTGTCTGTAAACCCCCACCAACAAGTTGGTGATCGGCATGGTCTTCCATATAAAGCTTCGAAAGGTGCCGTGCCTATGGTGGCTTGGTAGCTATTGTTGTAAGCGAATTCGACCAAAGGAAGATGATCCTCCCATGTTCCTCCAAAGTCAAGAATGTACAATCTCAAGAGCTCTTCTAATACTCTATTCACCCTTTCCGTTTGACCATCCGTTTGGGGGTGATAGGCCGTGCTTAAGCAAAGTTGTGTGGCTACAACCTCTTTCAAACTCCTCCAAAACTCGCTCGTAAAGATAGGATCTCGATCACTCACAATGCTGGAGGGTATCCCATGGGGTAGAACTATCTCTTTAAGATAAATGGATGCTAAGAACGAGGCAGTCCTTCTACTCTTAATAGGTATAAAGTGAGCGCTTTTAGTGAGCATGTCCACTATTACCCAAATACTAGTATTGCCCCTTCTTGGCCTAGGCAATCCATCAACAAAGTCCATCAAAATGTTATCCCCTCTTTGGACACCACATGTCCAAGAAACCTTACTTCTTCTCTCCAGAAATGACATTTGGAGAATTTGGTTTTCAGCTGATGTGCACGAAGAGTATCTATGACTTCCCTTAAATGTAGAGCATGCTCTTCTTCATTCTTCGAGAAAATCAAAATATCGTCTACGAAGACCACCACAAACTTATTAAGGAACTCCTTGAACACCCTGCTCATCCAGTCAATGAAATAAGCGGGAGCGTTTGTCAAGCCGAAAGGCATGACAAGCCATTCGAAGAAACCATCAGGGGTTCTGAACGCGGTCTTATCAATCTTGTCTTCAGCCACTCTTAGCTGATGAAACCCAGTAGCCAGATCTAGTTGGGAGAAAACCGATGCACCTACAAGTTGATCAAACAAGTCGTTTATTCTTGGAAGTGGGTGCCTATTCTTCTTGGTCAGCTTGTTTAGCTCCCTATAGTCAACACATAGGCGAAGTGAACCATCCGCTTTGGTTGCGAATACTAGTGGAGCACCCCATTTAGAAATACTCCGCCTTATATACCCCTTTTCGAGTAGCTCTTTAACTTGCTTGCTGATCTCTTTCCTCTCCCTTGGAGCCATGTGTCTAACGGGTAGAGCTACTGGTTTTGCATTAACAACAAGGTATATGTGGAAGTCTATCCCCCGCTTCGGAGGTAATCCCTTCAGCTCTTCAAATACATCTAAGTATTCACGGACTACTCTAACAGACAACAAGTTTTCAACAGACGCATCAAGAGATTCTAGGTAGCTAAGCTTAAAATAATTCATGGGATTACAAGAGATTTCGAGAGTGTTACCGAGGCGAGTCATAAGTCTAACCACTCTCTTTTCACAATCGAGGATGGCACCATTACTGGATAACCAATCCATGCCTAGAATCAACCCATAGCCCGTAAAGCCCAAAACATAGGCATTACATTTAAACCCAATGCTTAATATAGAAATTTCCAAATCCAAACAAATCATTGACAAATAAGTCGAGCCCCCAATTGGATTTGAAACAACCAAGGGATCCTCTACTATACTGGTGTCTAGGTGCAAAGATTCAACTAAAGCAGTAGATATAAACGAGTGCGATGTGCCAGAATCAAAGAATGTACGAACAGGATGATCAAAAAGATAAACTAAACTCTCAACAGAAATATTTCTACCTAGTTCTTGCGGAGGTGCTATGAGTGCATGAACCTACCCTCTAGAAGTAGATCCAGTCCTCTTCCCTTGTCCTTGCTTTCTTGGGCAGTCCTTAGCCATGTGTCATGTCTCGACGCACTGAAATCAACCACCCATCTTCCTCTTTTTCTTTCTACAATCCTTAATCAGATGTCTAGGAATGCCACAAAAATTACATTTCCTCTTGTCACGGGGTTTGTTGTTCTTTCCGCCCTTCTTTGAATCTGTCTTCTTATTCTGCGATCCCTCCACTTTCTTATCTTGAGGTACTTCCACTTTTTCCTCTTTCTTACCATCCTTGTCTTCCTCCTGTAACAACGCCATGTCCACCAGTCTCTCATAAATTTCACCCATAGGTATATGGGACATAACTAGGCTATGCAGTGGCTCATTCAACCCTTTAACAAAACAGAGAGCCTTATTATAGGGAGTGTTCACTAACTCCAGTCCGAATCTAGCTAGCTGGTTGAATTGGTTGACGTATTCCTTGACCGACATACTCCCCTGTTTGAGAGCTAAGAACTTCTTCATCTGTAGGCTTCGTTCAGCTTGTGAGAAGAATTTCATTTCAAACTTCATTCTGAAATCCACCCAAGTTTCAACTGGTCTCTCAGCATTAGTAACTTCCCACCAATAAGAGGCTTCATCTTTAAACAACCATATGGCCAACTGTATCTTCTGCTTGTCGTCCACTTCGAAGATAACAAACAAATCCTCGGTTTCCTTGAGCCAGTTTCTTGCTTCCACGAATGATTCAGTTCCATTAAAGTTCTTTCCACCCATGTCTCGAAAGTCTCTACATATCTTGAGAAAGCATTTGCACGTGGAGGAGGAGGAACGGCTGCAGCTGGGGGAGGAGGAACGTCTGCTGGGTCTGCATCATTAGCCCTAGCCTCTAGGTACCTTCTGAACCAGCCAGGTATCGGTACGCCCTCTGGAAGGTTAAGATCCCCAGACATATTGAAACGAAAAAGAAAAGATTCAAAACTAAGGATAGAAAGATAATGCATATGGCTTTGGGGATTATGCCTTTTAAAACAACACTTTTTCTTAAAAATGATTCTTTAAACTTCTTTTTGAAAATTAGTTTCCAAAAAATTTATCTGATCTGGCAACCATCAGCTCTGATACCAAGTGAAACACCCCACCTTCATTAAGGTCACTCACAAAGGGAATGCCTTAACTTCGGTGGAGCATTATAGGTAAAAGATACTGATAATTTACAAAACAGACATATAAACAGCGGAAAAACTAAATTTATTTCAAAAGTACGTGGTTCAGTGAAAACATTACAATAACTGTCTCAAACCAACTTCCAAATCATTACAACAAAATCTCTATCTTGATTAAAACATAAAGAAGCATAAAATAACAATAAGGCAACATAAATCCCCAATAAGAGTGTATCCAAAGCCATAGCCCAAGGAAAGAGAATCCAAGCAATACATCTACTCTCTTCAAGCTGGAAATGGCTCGAACTAAGCTGAATTATTCCCTCCCTGCGGACCCGAGGGGGGGGGGAGGAAGAAAAGAAGACAAAAGAAAAATGGGTCAGACATGAGTCTGGTAAGTCTAGTGATTATTTAGCATGGAAATGGAAAAAATATCATGACATGAATAAAATGAACCTACGACAACACCCTAGAAATAAGATAATAAAACTGAATATGCTATCGCACTCATTACTATTTCTCTGCACCCACTTGCAGGTGTTTCAACTAGCACCATGTGTTCAAGATAAATGATCCCCTTTATTGATCGGCTCCTACTCATATACGTTTTCTATTTGTGTCATTCGGCCCCGCTTGATTGTAGATACCTGTGCGGGTCCCACCATGGATTGTGTCAAATCCTATGGTGGTAACCCGACACAATTCAAGATGCACTGTGTATAACTACTGATGCCCAGTGCCTGCTTTTTCCACTCCGGAGTACGTGCACGCCTGCACTCCGTCGGAACCTACATTGACGCACCATCCACCGTTGTTTTGACCGCTTATAATCAGCCCAGTAATCGTGCCCCACCCTGCCTAGTTCAGGGTACCATGATACATCTATGTGGGTTACTATTGAAATGGGTCCCCATTACTAGGGTTATCTAATCAACATGTTAAAATGTTTAAGTGTTTTCAAATTAACCTAACCCACTCATCAGTATAGTTAACATGTTGTATTGGTTAAGTATTGTCTTAATTAACTTAACCCTACCATTCCTGTCTTAGCTTTAATTCATTACTTAAATCACCAACCACTCACATTAGATATGTATTATAGCGGTCGCTGGATGTTCCGGTTGGTTCCGGGCAGTCTTACACCGCAACTCAATCTAACCTCGGGTTCTTTTGGGCTTAATGCGCTAATCTCTCACATTAGATCTATATTGTTACGGTTGCTAGATGTGTCGGGCGGTTTCGGGCAGTCTTACACCGTAACTCAATCTAACCTCGGGTTAGGCATATTCGTCTTTTACTTAATTTACATATTTACCATTCATATTTATATGTAAATTATTCACAATTATTGCCATTCAAGTCATGCCCCATTTACCCTCTACATTATTTTCATAAATTTTAGGTATATAAATTATACCATTTTATGCCACTAATCATTTATATGATTATGGGCCAAACTATGCCAATAATATGAAATTTGAGGTTTTTCCCAACGTTACCCCGTTATACGTTCGCAGAATTCTCATAGAACGTTAGGCTCGCAACTTAGCCTAACTTATAAACAAAAGGGAAAAGAAAGGAGCATGTACCATTCCCACAACATAAAATAATATGGATCTAACTAAACATGTGTCATATAAATTTGGCATAAAACAATGAACTTGCATTTTGGATCCAATCAAAATGGATCTTAAGCATATGAACGGGGACTTACTTAGAATTACACAAATCCAATTAGGCATGTAAATGTGAACTTGCATTTGAGTTGGATCAAATTAACATGGATCTAAAAATATGAGAATGTAGATCTAAACATATAGGCATGACTTAGCCTAAAAACTTGTATGTAACATAACATGAAAGAATCACCAAACTTATATATATAACATGATAGGTTCATCACCAATTTAGCATACAACATGATAAGTCCAATAAACCACAATAGTCTCATAGGCATATATGATAGAATCGTCACAAGAATAGACATGAATCAGCATCACCATTATCTTACAACTAGGCACAGTTCTAGTTTCGCTTTATTACAAATCATGACTTTTAATTGTTTACATCTAAAGAATAACTGAACTTACAAACAAAAGAAAAATCTTGTTTTTTGGGATCTGTTTTCTAAAACTAAAAAGCTATCCCTTGACGTAACCATCGATTCTCTAATTTAGATTTGATTTGTAGCTTCTAACTTGCTTTCTAGTTTGCTTCCTAATTGGAGAAGAATGGTGGCTATGATAGGTTGACCATGAACAACATGACGGCTCCTTGGAATGAAATTGTGTGGCTTAGGGTTGAGGGTTGGGGTTGCTAATATAGAGGTTTAGATTTATGTGAGCCATTAGATCAACTTAGGTGCAATCAGAACCATCCAGACAAGATAGAGCTATCCAGAAATCGCCACCTATGCCCTAGTGACTCGGCAACAAGTCAGAAATCATCACTGTTCGGATCAGAATGCAGGAGTCGTCCCCCTGAGCGGGAATTATCCCGCTCAACCTATTTTGCCTGAATTTGAAATTCGAACTACTTTTGTTTATTTATTTATTAAATTTTCTGTTTTAAACATGAAATCTTCTGAACTCCATAACTTCTTCATACGGAGTCCGATTCACACAAACTCGGACTCTATCTCAAGCAGAATTCCGAGACAAACGTAATGGCATAACCCGTTTCCCTTAATTCTCACTTTTACAATTTCGTATTCTTTAATTCACTACTTTAATAAACATAGAAAATACAAGGTGTTACACTGTATATGCAAATTACGTGATAAGTTATGTTCATACATGCGTACATGTTTAGATCCAAGCTTGTACCCATGTTTAAGATCTATATAAGTTCATGCTTATACAATTAGATCTATGCAAATTCGCATGCTAATTGGATCTAGTTTAAATGTAAGATCAAGTTCATGTGTTTAATTAAGTTTAGTCGTTCTATCCCAAATTTATACTACGCATGTTGATCTATTTTGTTTAGGCTTGTTGGAATGTCACATGTCCCTTTCTTTTCCCTTTTGTTTATGACTTAGGCTAATTTGCGAGCCTAACTTTCTATGTGAATTATGCGAATGAATAACGGGGGAGACGTTGGGAAAAAATTTATTAAACTACATGCTATTGGCATAGATTGGCTCATAATCATGTAACTAATTAGTAGCATGAAATGGTAGAATTTGTATACCTAGAATTATGGACATAATTTAGAGGGTAAATGGGGCATGAATTGAATTGACAACACTTGTGGATATTTACATATGAACATAAATTGTAAGTATGTAAATTAATTAAAAAATGGATATGCCTAACCCAAGGTTAGATTGAGTTACGATGTAAGACTGCCCGGAACTTCCCGGCACATCCAGCAACCGTAACAGTATAGATCTAATGTGAGAGGTTAGCGCTTTAAGCCCAAAAACCCGAGGTTAGATTGAGTCACGGTGTAAGACTTCCCGGAACCGCCCGACACATCCAGCGACCGCAATAATATAGATCTAATGTGAGAGGTTGGTGCTTTAATGAATGAATTAAGGGTAAGAAATAGACATGCCAAGAATGGTAGGGTTAAGTTAACAAAACAGGGCAACACTTAACCAATGTAACATGACAAGTGGTAGGGTTAAGTAACACAAGAGGTCAACACTTAATCAATGTAACATGACCAGTGGTAGGGTCAAGTTAACACTTAACCAAAGAATGAGTGGGTTTAAGTTAATGGGAAACACTTAACCAATATAATATGATGAATTAACAGGGTTAAGTTAATAGAAAACACTTAACCAATTACAACATGATGAATTAGATGGGTTAAGTTAATAAGAAACACTTAACCAACATGACATGGCATGTGGATGGGTTAAGTTGACATGAATGGATGGATAACACTTAACCAATTTGGAGGGTATACGAATGGACCCTAGAAAAGCCTAGTAACGGGGACCCATTTCAGCAGTAACCCACATAGATGTATCACGGTACCTTGAACTAGGCAGGGTGGGGCATGATTACTGGGCTGATTATAAGCAGTCAAAATAGCAGCAGGGGGTGCAACAGTGTAGTTCCAATGGAGTATGGGCATGCACGTGCTCCGGAGTGGAAAAGCAGGCACTGGTTATCAATAGTGTACACTGTGCATCTTGAATCGTGTTGGGTCGCTATCATAGGGATTGGTACACCTTATGGTGGGACCAGCCCATGGTATCTACACGCAAGAGAGGGCCGATTGACACAGACACAAGGAAAAATTAATACAAGTAGGGAGCCGATCGATAGGGTAGTAAGGGTACATCTAACATCTTCATGGCAATTAGGCTGATTGAGGTAAGATCCTCATACTAGATGTAGACCTGAAGGCTATCATAATTGCGGGGTTAGGATCACCTTAATTTATAACACAAGATACTAGTTGGGACACTAGTAGGGGATACAGATCCTTTTTCACAGGATACTAGTTGGGACACTAGTAGGGAATACAAATCATTCTATAAAAGACACTAGTTGGGATGCTAGTTGGGTGGTGCAGAGAAATTAGGAAATCAGAGAAAGAACCGAAGCGCATTCAGTGTATCTTACCTTGTCATATCTAACGATCATCATTTGTTGTCTTGCTTATTATCACGGTTATGTCTGGTATTCAATTTATTCATGCATGATCCTTTTACTTATTTACATGTTGAGTAATCACTGGACTTACTAGGCTTATGTCAGACCCATTTTCTTTCGCCTTCTTTTCTTCCGTCCCCCCTCCCCTCGATTCACAGGGAGGGAATATCACCACTTATCTCAGTTTTCTTTCCAAGCTCGAAGATAGACGAGGTATTGCTTTGGACTCTCTTTTCCACTGCTATGGCTGGCTCATGCTTTATTGGGAAATATCATTTTCGTTAATTGCTTCTTTATTTTGTTAAACAAGACAGATGGTTGTTGTAATGGGTAAGGGTGTTTTGGTGTTGGAAAACAATCTTTGTAAAATTTGTTTTACCAAGATGCTGTTTTATCAATGAAGTAAAGTTTTATATATTTCCCGCTGTTTAAAAATTTTGTCTGTTTTGTAATTTATCTGTTCTATACAATTATGACGCTCCACTGAATTTAATGCTTTCCCTTTGTGAGTGACCTTAACGGAGGTGGGGTGCTACACTATAGGTAACAACTAAGGAGGCAAAAGCTTGGTACTGATACAAGGAAGATAACGGAAAGGTGACACCGAAACTAACATGAAAGAAAATTACAACTATGGATAATGTCAATGACGACACCAAAAGTGATCAACCTGATCTCACTTCTAAAGGCCAATAGTCCGATATCGAATCTAAAAGCTATAAAGGGGAAAGCACAATACCAAGTTGGGTTAAACCAAAGAGCTATCTTTACCAATATACTTCGTATCGATACCTTTACCAGGGAGAAGCTTCAAAGTCATTAGAAGGAATCCCGAAACCATGCTATCCGAAAGTCGATACCGGAACCAAAGATCATTGAAGTAAGCCAAAGCTCATGAGATAAAAGGGTCATTCACACTAACATGCTGAGTGTCAACGCTGATACCAAAGAAGGAATAAAGATGACACTCGAAAGCCAAAAAGTATGGCAGAGCCTGGAAGTTTCTAACGGAACAGTTGCTATCGAAACAAAGGCTTACTGCGAAACTTAAAGCAGCTAAAGGAGCAATCATATCAGTTTTCTTGGTAAAGATACATTGCATGGTGGCCGCACTAACTTTATAAGCAAAACATAGACGATAACAACACTTAGGATGGAAAGAGGTCCGAAACCAAGAAGCCACCGATGACCACTGATGCAGGCCTACACCGACACTATGTGGCATTGCCGAAGCCGAAAGCGCTCTAAACAAGGCTTCTACTGAACGCAACCGAAAGGGGGCCCAATTTGTCTATAAATAAGACCCTAGAGGTATCATTTCAGGGGACTTTCCTCATTTCATAATCTTGTTTTCATTTATTAGAGAGAAAACCCTAATTTGTAAATCAATTTGAGGATGTTACTTGTAAACGCCTATGTACTCGTACAAATAATCAATAAAGAGAGAGTCAACACTTCTGATCAATTCGATGGATTTCCTTATCATTTATGTCACTTTTTCCTACCACTACCCTTCGACAAAGCCTCATATGAAAGCCTAATTACAAAAATACCCTTCCTTAAGCCATTTAGCGTTCTAACTTGCATTGCGCTTAGGGAACCCTTGTCCCAAGGTAACTGTTGGTCCTTAAGTCTCGTAAACGTTACACTCATCTCTTTTAGGAAGAGTAACTAATTTTTCTACTTATGACCTTGATATCTAGGAAACGATGAACCAACTCAAGCTTGTGTGAACTAAATCACCCCTTAATTTCCCTAGATGCACATCCTTAGCAGTAATTTAGGTGTTGACAAAAAATATTGTTGACACATACAATTCCATTTATATGGATTTCACACATCATTAGCATCCAATAATAGTTGTTAACAACTATTGATTTCAACTATCACATATTGGCCTTATTGACCTAAGTGTTATGGTTATTAACACTTAATCCTGAATCAAACCATTGTTAACTATGTACTAAGAATTCATTATCATATTTGAAAATACCATTTCACATTAAATTAAATTGATCATTCACAATCAATATCAACCAATATATGCGATATCACACCCATTCCATATTATATATTCACCAATTTTTCTAGACTTAAGTTAGTGATCATAGGTGAATCAATTTACTTTGTTCATAAGTGATTAACTTCACTAAAACTAACATTGTCATTTTAACATTGTGTTAACCTAACAATTAACCGATTTTAAACATCAAAACCTCATCACATTTCATTATCAAATCAATCAAACAATAATTAATCATCAACAACAAAATTTATTATTAAACTGAACTACTTAAATAAATATGGTGAAGAGTTCTCACTATAGCTTCCAAACATCGTGAAACTTCTTATGTAGGACTTTCTAGCTTTAGCAAACCCAAGATTGCAACTTTCTCACACAACTTCACTAATGGCTAAATAAATAAATATATATATGTATGTATGTATGTTTACAAATACTTTTACTTGCAAAATCAAGAGAAAAGGTGACATCTTTTAGGGTTTTAAGACTTGGAAGTGTGGGTGGGGCCTGCAGATAAGAAAGGCGCTCCACCTAGGGTAGCACAAGTCTGGTGGGGCTATAGGATGTGGTGCGTGAGGTAGTGGGGCCTAGGGAGAATCTTAGGGTAGTGGAGTTTTTTATTTAAGGTGGGAAGAAGTAATTTTTCAAGGGTTTTAAGTGTAAAAGATTGGTTTTGGGACTAGGAGGATAACATGGTGGAGGAGGGGGATATAGGAGAGGTATGCCTGGTGTAGGGGTAGTGTGGAGGCTAGTGGTGCAAGTGGAGGAGATGGCGTGGGTTTGGTTGAGGGGAGGAAGAAGATAAATTGTGGTTTAAGGACGAAAATAAGAGAAAAAAGTGGAAATTGAGAATAAAATAAAATAAGAAACCTTCACGTGTTAAAGTACATGGAAAAGAGAGAAAAGATAAGAAATGGACAAGTGGAGAGGATGGTACTTGAGTTGTCTAGTTGGTAGGAAGGTAAGAAATTTTTGTAGGAAGATAAGGATGAGTTTAATTAATGGATTAATTTAGTTTTAGGGTTTATCTTAGGAAGTTTGTATCTATATTTAAAAATTTATTTTAACTCTATAAAATCAGTAACACATGTTAATATGTCAGCTTGGTTGTTGTTTACCATTTTATCAAAAAAAAAAAAAAAAAAATCAATTGTTTCGTATTATCTAAAACTGCTTAATTTCAAGTCAAATTTCAATAGAATGATTACTATACGTTTTCAGTTCGTATGATCAAACTGTAAGTTTGATCAATACGAAATTTGAAACCCTACTATATTTCACTAATACAGTTCTAATAAAATTGGTCTTGTGAAATTTGGAGAACGTTTGAAAAATAGCCTTATTTCTAGCTTTTACTGAATTTTAATTAGTTTTTCAATACGTGTTTACATTATTTATGCTTACATATTAACTCCGATTGACTTGAAATTTAAAATTTTACCATATTTTGACATTACAGATCCGATAAAAGTCGTTTCAACGCATTATGGGACTATTTCAAAAATGGTCTATTCTAAGGTTATCAGAATAATATTAAATTATTGATTTTCAATGTTACCCTTTTAAATTGATTTTTAAAGCTTATTGACCTTGTTTTAGTCCCAATAAAATGTAAAACGAAGTTTATAATTTATTTTCAATAAACATCAAGACCAAATTCAGTATTTGACCTTTCAAAATCAACTAAAATCAATTAAAATTTCATATTTTAAATTGACTAAAAGTATGGGTCGTTACAGTTTGAAATTATATAAAATTCAGGATGGCTCCGAATCCTTCAAAACTATCTCTACGCATGGTACTCTCTGATTCGATTCCAACACCTCTTGTTTTGCTGGATTCAGTACATGTATTAACAAGTTATGTTGATTACAAGTTTTGGTTAACTTTAAACATTTTTAATTATAATTTAAAATTAATAACCTTTAATCCCTCTAATCCTTAAATTAGCATAAATCACTTTCTTTCTCCCTCTTTTTTCTGAAACCATCTCCAGGAACACTCACCATGACCGGATATTCTTCTCCACCCCCTCCCTTTCTACTTCGCCGTTTGATGAACCAATACCATCACTTGACATCGCTAACTCCAAAGCCTAGATGCTACAAACCCAACGCCAACCTCGATTTTCTCTCCCAAATCATAGAACTCTGGCACTGGTCAGCCCTAGGCATTGCACAAAAAAATCGAGCACCAGGAAATAGTGTCGCACCTCACAATATTTACATAGAATTGAAGTTCTCATTCTTGTAATTCCAACAAATCCAAAAATGTATTATTTCATCAATAATTTGATTCTATAGGAATTTTTAAAGGAAATGTTTAGTGGTGATGGTTTTTGTTTTTGACCAGACTAAGATGTATTCGCGAGGGTTGAGGAAATAAGATGAGATAGGTAAAATATTATTTTAATCAGTTTTATTTAATATAATAATCTATCTCTATTTTCCATTGGATGTTTTTTATTCATTCGATCACACACAAAATCCATTTGCGATGAAAATGGGCATACTAATATAGTTCGACATTCCAGACCCAATGAAACTTTTTTGTCTAATTCTAAGTCCATTTGCAAAATAGCTCTGTTTGAACATTTAAGTTATTAATTGATTCACATTTTAATTTCTTACGCTTACAAAATAATTCCGATTGGCATGAAATTGGTAACCATGCATTAACTTGTTATTCTGGACATGATGCACATATTTTCATTGAATTCAGAGATCATTTGAAAATTTCCCTTTTTAATTTCACAATGTAAATCGATATGTGTTTATATCGTGCTCGATCATAAAATAACTCTAATAGACTCCAAATTGGAAATCATACAATAATTAGCCATTACAGATTTTATAAAATTGGTTTAGTTGAAATCTAAGGTAGTTTGAAAATTGGCTATTCCCAAGTTCCATATTAAATCGATAAAATATAATTGATTCCAAAATGATCAAATCCATTGATAATAAATTATTATTATCATATATATTTAAATAGAATTCATATAAATTCCAAATAATCTAACTTGAAATTTAAACTCGATATTTTCATTTTAAAGTGAAATCGACATTCAATTTATTTTAAAATCCTTTTATTTTATTTGATAAATCGTTATGGTTCACAAACGATTCAATAACGACTTTTTAAAAATTTGATTTTGACATAACTCGAAATCTACAAGATGAGTTCTCGATTTTTCTCTTCCATTAGAAAACTATAGTCCAGTAGATCCGAAAGATTCTTGTTTTAAAGAATTATGAGTTATATTGGATAATGTACACTCAATAAAAGTTCAAAACATAAAACTTTGAATTACCGCGACGTTACGAGCTCGTTTTTAAATTAATTAAAAATTATATGTTCATACATTGTTTAATAAATAAATTCCTTATAAAAATCCTTTTATTTTCCCAGTTTAACATTTAAAACAAATTTAATTGTTCAAAATTAAAGGACTAAAAATCTGGGTCATTACACGTGGGATGGCTCAGATTCCTCATCTTTAGAAAGCATAGTGAAAGTGACACCGAACAAGCTAACATGTTGTTCATGGGAAAAGATAATGAGTTTAGTGATTTTACTTTGGAAGATATGGTAGAAATAAATACAGAGTTATTAGAGTCTAGAAATAATTAAAAAAATATAAATAAGCAAATGAGGATAAGAAAAGGAAGAACTTGAAAGAGATATGTTGAAAGATGAAAAATAAATATCAACTCTCTTTATTGAGTCAAGAAATTGAAACTCAAAAAGAAAAAAATAATGCACTTTATTCTGAAAATCACAGTTAAAAACTAAGAATAAAATAGTAGAATTAGGTAACTCCGGTCCAAAAATCAAGTTTGGTAATATTACCAAAATGTTTTTAACTTCAACAAAGGAAGTGTGAATTTATCTTAAATTATAGAGAATTCTCAACCTACAACCAGTAAAAAGGGATTAGGTTACACCAAGAAGGCCGATACTCAACCTTGAAAGAAACTAAATAAAAAGAATAAAATTAGTAAAATGTAGTATAAGAAAATTGGTTTTTGAAACTATAAATATATGGGTTTCTAAAACAAATGACTTTTTAATTATGAATAAATATATAAAGTCATTCTTGGAAACGATACATAAAAATAAGGATTATATTTATAAAAGGGACGCTGAACCCTCTTGGATTTAGTTTCTATGACCTAACTCTTAGGACCCTAACGAAGGAAGTGGGTACCAACGTCGTTACATATTTTTTGCTGGTTCCATTGAAGAAAACAGGAATATGGATACTCGATAGTAGGCGCTCAAAACATATGAATGGAGACAAAGAGATGCTGGCAAATATTATATACTCAAAATGTGGATAAGCCCCATTTGGAGATAATTCCAAAGTTTATATCATAGGAAAAGGCTGTGTGAGCAATACGGTACATCTAATTTATCTCTTATTAAAAATGTTTTGTTAGTTAAGAATTTAAAACATAATTTACTTCGTATTAGTCAATTATGTGACAAGGGTTTTAAAAAATCATTTTTAGAAAATAAGTTTAGTATTTCAAATAAAAATCGTAATATAATTTTTAAAGGAAATAAAGATAAAAATATTTATATCCTAAATATGAAAATAAATAATAATTTGAATTTTTTCTTATTAGTCAAAGAAAATTATCTATGGTTATGGCATAAAAGATTTTTTCCATATCAGTTTTAAAATAATAAATAAAATTTTGGAAAACAAATTAGTAAAAGGTCCGCCAGAAATGAAATTTAAAGTAGATAATCTATGTAAGGTTTGTCAACTAGGAAGACTGACAAAATCTTCATTTAGATCTAAAAAGTTCATTTCAACACAACAACCATTAGAAATTACTACATATGGATGTATTTGAGCGAACCCAGGTTCAATCCATGAACTATAATAGATATGTGTTTGTAATTTGAAACACCCCACCTCCGCTAAGGTCACTCACAAAGGGAATGCCCTAATTTTGGTGGAGCATTATAGGTAAAAGACACAGATAATTTACAAGACAGACATATATAAGCAGCGGAAAACTAAATTTATTTCATACGTAGTTCATAACAAAAAAAACATTGCAGCAAACTATCTCAAAACAACTTCCAAATCATTACATCAAAATCTCTGTCTTGATTATAACATAAAGAAGCATAAAACACAAATAAAACTGCATAAATCCCCAAGTGGTAGTGTGTCCAAAGCCATAGCCAAACATAAGAGGTTCCAAGCCATACATCACAGAGTCTTCAAGCTTGGAAAGATGAACGGTCCGAATTAAGCTGAGCTATTCCCTCCCTGGCAACCTGAGGGGGGGACCAAAGAAAAGAGAGCGAAAGAAAAATGGGTCTGACATGAGTCTAGTAAGTCCAGTGATTATTCAGCATGTAAATTGGTAAGAGAACCATGACATGAATAAACTGGACGCGGGACAATAACAAAGAAATAAGGTAACATAGGATAAGGCAAGATAACCAAGGCAAGATAAACTAATCATACTATCACACTCATATCCATATTCTCTTCACCTACTAGATATTTCAACCATCATCATGAGTTCAAACCCAGTGATCCCCTTTTTATCAATCGGCTCCTACTCGCACGCATTTACTACTTGTGTCATACGGCCCCGCTCGATTGTAGATACCTGTGCTGGTCCCACCATGGAGTGTATCAAATCCTATGGTGGCAACCCGACACGATTCAAGATGCAGAGTGAATAACTACTGAAACCTAGTGCCTGCTTTTTGCACTCCAGAGTACATGCACGCCCGTACTCTGTCGGAACCAACACTGACGCACCAACCGCCGTTGTTTTGACCACTTATAATCAGCCCAGTAATTGTGCCCCACCCTGCCTATTTCAGGGTACCATGATACATCTATGTGGGTTACTGCTGAAATGGGTCCCCGTTACTATGGTTTCCTAATCAACATGTTAAATCTGTTAAGTGTCCAAGTAAACCTAACACCGCCCATCAGTTTAGTTAACAGGTTTTATTGGTTAAGTGTTGCCTTAATTAACTTAACCCTACCATTCCTGACTTAGCTTTAATTCATTCATTAAAGCACCAACCACTCACATTAAACAGGTATTGTTGCGGTCATTGGATGTGTCGGTCGGGTCCGGGCGTTTTACACCGCAACTTAGTCTAACCTCGGGTTCCTTGGGCTCAATGCACCAAACTCTCACATTAGATATATATTGTTACGGTTGCTGGATGTGCCGGGCGGTTCCAGGCAGTCTTACAACGTAACTCAATCTAACCTCGAGTTAGGCATATTCGTCTTTTCTAAATTTACATATTTGCCTCTTTATGTTTATATGTAATTTATTGTCATTCAAGTCAAGCCCCACTTTCCCTTTAAACCAAGTTCATAATTTTTGGTATAAAAATTCTACCACTTTATGCCATAAACCATTTACATGATTATGAGTCAAATATGCCAATTACATGTAATTTCATGTTTTTCCCCAACGTTACCCCCGTTAAACGTTCGCATAAATCACATAAAATGTTAGGCTCGCTACATAGCCTAACTCATACACAAAAAGGGGAAAAAGAGGAACATGTAATATTCCAACATCATAAAAATATGGATCTAACTACACATGTGTCATATGAATTCGGCATAGAACAATATACATTTAATTATGAACTTGCAAATTTAGATCCACTCAACATGAATCGTAAAATAGGGGTTTTACATAGAACTACATAAACTTAAATTAGGCATGTAGTTGTGAACTTGCAAATTAGCATGTCGTTCTAGTCATATATGTGAACATGGTTGAACTTGCATAAACATAGCAAAATTCCTAAATTGACAAACAACATATAGATGTCATCACCAAATTATGCAACATGGTATGTCATCATCAAATTATACAACATGATATGTCATCGCCAAATTATACAACATGATATGCCATCGCTAAATTATACAACATGATATGTCATTGCCAAATTATACAACATATAGGTTCATTTCCAAGCATTTAACATGGTAGTTTTATCATCAAATTACGTACAACATGATCACAAACTTAACATGATAAGAGTCGTAGTCTTAATCAATTTAGTTTTAACAAAAAAGATAGGCATAGATTTACATAAGGCATTGTTTTACATCCAGTTAGTTTAGTCATGATTCTAATATCATTTAGGTCTAAATGATAACTGGACTTACAAAAAGGAGACTAGTCTTGTGTGCTGGGATCTGTACTCTGAAACTGAATAGCTCTCCTTTGTTGTAGACGTTGAATTCTCTTAGTTAAATTAGATTTGATTCATAGTTTCTAACTTGCTTTTTAGTTGAAGGAGAATGGCGGCTACTCTAGGTTGAGTACTGACAGCATGACGGTTCTAGGAATATTTTTGTGTGGCTTAGGGTTTAGATTTAGGTTGCTTATATAGAAGTTTGATTAATAGGAGCTGTTAGATCAACCTAGGGCCAATCAAAGCCATTCAAACCTAAGAGAACCAACCAGAACTTGCCACAGAAGCCCTAGTGACTCAGAAAATCGTCACTCAAAGAAATACGTCATATTTCAGATCTGGCCCGAGGGGGAGGTCGACCCCCTGGTCGACCTATGTGACCCAGGTCGACCCTTGTTCGACCTGATTTCTGGGCAGGAAATTTCCCGCCCAGCCTACTTTGGGGTTTTCGAATTTCAAAACTTGAATTTGAATTTCGGGCTGGTTTTATTATTTAAATTCTTGAATCTTTGAAGGTCATAACTCCTTCGTACGGAGTCCGATTTACGCAAACTCGGACTCTCTCTCAAGCAGAATTCCGAGACGAACGCAATGGCATAACCCGTTTCCCTTAATTCTCACATGTGTAATTAATTATTCTTTAATTAGTTACTTTAATGTTTACAGAAAACACGGGTTGTTACATTCTCCCCTCCTTAAAGGATTTCGTCCCCGAAATCTTCGAGCCAAGAAGAACGTATATCCTACCATCCAATCATCCATCTACTCATCCATCAAACACAGGCGTCCATTATCCTTAAAAAGACTTCTAATGCTTCATGATCATATGCATAGTGTGTGTACATGTCCTTATCTAATGCTAAATCAGGCGGTCTACTGATTCAATTGACCTCCTTAATGCAAGTCATGTCGGTGCCATGAGTCCATTATGTATGCAACCATCCCAAATCATACTTTCTGCATGAGTGCACAATCATTCATACAAATGCAACATCCACATGATAACACATCAAATTTCAATCATATACAAGTACATATATGCATATGCAATATGAAAGCGACTGAGCCGATCAAACACCTAATGTGTGTTTATATGTATCCACGAGCAATGACTAGCAATCACTTGCAACCACTTACAACCATCAATCATAACATGTTTCAAATACATGTTTACATCCATTGGTTTCTACCTAAGGATCAATAATAACACTGAGGAAATACTTAAAAAAAAGATAGATACGAGCATGAATAAACTTAAGGAAAAAGAGATCAAAGATGTACCTCAAAAAGAAAAGGGTAGGTTGAGCGTATCTTGGCCTCAGTCTCCCAAGTCGCGTCTTCCTCAACGTCACACCATTGAACTATTAACAAGTTTGACTTCGCGGTTGCATAGCTTTTTGACTTCTGTACCCAAGACACGAGTTGGAACTCTTCTCACAGTCGCCTCTCGTTCTACTTCTACTTCCTCTAATATGTTGTATATAACGGTGTTGTATACACAATTATATGATTTTTGTTTGATGATAACAACCAAATATATTTTTATTGTAAATGTGTTTGTTGCTGTACTGTTTCATATATTTATCACATACTGGAATATAATATTTATATTCAAATAAAAATACATCTGTACAGAAATTTAAATATTCACAGTATTTTATTTGAATATAATATTTTATTTAAATATCAAACAGTACAAATTTTATACTCCACTATTTGTACATCTCTGTATTACATTTCATGTCATATCAGATTTCATATCACTCTGTCACTCATTTCATATATACTTTCTTTCACTGTTTCATACATTCTGTTATACAAACACATTGACACTTTTACATTTCACAATTACACACACTGTTCTTGTTTTTTTCTGCCTTCCTGTCTTCTGTCTTCACAGTTTTCAGTCCAGTCACTTCAGTCCAGTCTCATCTTCTTACCTGTCACATGAAACAGAAACACACATTACACTGCAATAGAAATAATACTGAAAATATGCAAATATAAATTTTATTTTTAAAATTTTATTTGCCTCAGATTTCTGGTGTGTTTCTCATCATTTTTCATAACTCGATCTGATTCATCTGTGTCTAGTCATCTTGTATATACAGAACATAAAATATTGTCTGATGGCTGCATATACACACGTGTGCATTGCCTCGCCAATCAGCGAGCAACTGAGGAGAAACCACGTGGACCAACTCAACTCAGTGCATTAGAAAACAATGAAAAGTGGTCGAGTATGACATCTAACATGTATGCAGCAATACAAGTGAAGCCATTTCAAGTCGAGCAAGTGGACAAAGCAACAATGATCAATATACAATGGTGTGTACACAGCAAATTATGGTTTCAAAATGTCAACATATACGCTTTAACAACATGACAGGGGGATTTCACAATTACACAAAGACTAAACTGTCGTGCATAGCATTAAATAGAATAAAGTGCAGAAGTGGTCGAGCCAGTGGACATAGCATGATCAAGCCATACAAGTAAGTCGAGTGCAAGAATAAGCAAGTGCAGCAAAGTGCACAACATGGCAAGGCTACATGGAGCATATTGCAAATCAAGTTAACCAAGAGTAGTGCACCAGTTCACAACTGCATGACATAGTGCAATAGGAGTAGCAAGGAAATAATCTAAGAAGTTCAACATGGCCAAAAATAGACTCAGCAAAATGGGTGCATAAATATTGTCAGGTCAGCATGGTGAAGACAATATACCAAGTCAGGTTTCAAGTGTTCACAATGAAGCGTGGAAGCATGGATTACATGCATAGCATGCTTCAGTGTTTCATTTGCAAAGAATGGACACAACAAAAATGAATACATGTGCAATGTGTTCAGCACATGTAACAGTGTACAAGGGAACAGTTTTAAAATGATTTCAGAAAATTTCCCTTATTCCAAAAATGAACACATCATGCAAAATCAATGATCAATGGATTTACTCATATACGGCATGGTTTTTATGGCATGGTTTTTCTTGAAGGCCTCAATCACAATTGCAATGCAACAAATCAATGTATAACAACTGAAAATTTTGCCAAATATTTTTTATAGGAAATTTTCCACAAATAGGTTTTTGGCAAGATTTTTTTATTCAGTTGAAATCAATCAGGAATTCATTTCAGGCAACACAGGGAACAAACCAAATTTGTTTTGTAAACGTTTCATGGCAAAAGTGTTTTATTTGGCAAACAACAAATTCTTCTGGAAATTTTTTTTTATTCACTCAAAACAATTTCTGGCAAGTATCTAATGAAATATTGTTTTGCCAAAATTGATATTCCATTCCAGAGAACACGCAAGGAAACAAATATGGCATGGACCAGAAAATCAATGGACAGCATGCAAAAATTCACAGCAGAATTATTCAAGGGGACAAAATCAATATATTTCCAGAATTACATTTTTAGAGTTGAATCAATCTAGTCTGGCAAGCATTTCAATGATTTCCAGAAAATACAGTAAACCATTTTTGGCAAATTTCCTTCACAAATCAGGTTCTTGTTTTTTGGCAAACAATCAAATCTTTTTTGCACAAATTCTGTAATCACACAACAATATTTGGCAAAGCAAATTTTGGGCAAGAAGAAACAGATTGGTTTTTAACAGCAAAAGATGGAAAGCATTAAAATTGGCAATTAATTAATTATGGAAATCGAAATTATGGGTTGCCAAAGTTCAGAATGGTTTATAAAATCATGTCCAGGATCATCAGTTCAATCACACACATGTACCAAATTAATCAAGGCCGATACCAACTCAATCAAAGTTGAGAAATTCAAAAGGGGAAAGCACGCAATCAGATCAAGTTACATATGCGAAATCAGAGTGACTAGAGTTTTCGTTTTTACCCTATAAACACCTATCATCACTGGCAAATTATCCATCGAAAATTAACAACAATCAAGAGCAAAAATCAGAGAAACATTTATCTAGAATTTTACTCACAAGATTTCGATCGCCAGCAAAAACTGTAGATCGTGAAGCAAGAAGCATCGAATAGCAAAGCCGACAAAGCCATCAATCTGCATCAATTTAAAAGCATCGCGATTTGGGAGGAAGACTAGAAAACCCTAGCCGCCGCCATATTTTTTCTTCAGAAACCAAAGAGAACGGGAAAAAAAGATAATGGGTGCAACCAATTAACAAAGGAGGGCCGGCTATGTTTTTTATATGAAAAGGGATGATCCTTTTATTTTTACTCCTAGGGTTTCTATTTAGTTTGGTCTTTATTTTTGTGTTGTAATTTTTGTTTGTAACCAATCATCAAACAATTTCTAGTGTCTGTAAAATACTAGGTTGAGTCAGTCAGGGTGTTCACTGACAGTTGACAGAGTCTGTAAAATCTGGGTTACTGGTTACGGAGTCGTAATTAGGGGAAATCTAATCTAGGGGATTAGATTAGTCTACGGTTTTGAGCATAGGGTTAGAATAGGAGCAGGGTTTGCGAGTGTACATGGTCTTGTATGCGGGATCTGTTCTATCACCTAGTAGAAACCTTAGAAATGTAGCAATAGGCAGGGTTTTGCCGAAGCTGGGTATATCCGTGTGTAATTTATTTTCTGCATTTTTGTTTCTGCTATACTCTGTGATCTGTTTATTATTATATATCTCCCGTTAGATTTTTAATTCAGTTAAAAACTGTCATAAACCCTATTCACCCCCCTCTAGGTTTAATCTAGATCCAACAAGTGGTATCAGAGTAGGTACTTTCTGTTAACTCTAGAGTCATGGGTAACCCTAGTTGCCAGTTCTCAGAGAGTCAGTCCAGTCGTATTCCAACTAATTTCGATGGAACAGATTTTTTAAACTGGAAATCCAAAATGGAATTTTATTTAAAATCTGTTAATATTAAATGTTGGGATGTTGTTATCAATGGGTTTAATAGTGTAGATATTACTTTCAATGCTCGTGCTATGAAAATTATATTTGATTATCTTAGTACTGAACAGTTTAATCTTATTTGTCATTGTTTATCTACACAGGAGATCTGGGATACTTTCAATACGAAGTATGGAAAATCTGACAACAGCTCAAAACCCCAGAATGTCAACTCATTTTCAGAGTTTTGCTTAACAGGATTTACAAATGAAAATTCAGATGGATCAGTCGATGGAGATTCAACAAACACTGAGACAGAAAATTTCTCATATGAAGATTTAGTTTATATTTGCGTGGATTTAACTAAATCTGTTGACAAACTCCATTCTAAAAATAAATCTTTAAAAACTGAAAATCGTGAGTTGACCAGCAGAATTCATTGTTTGGAATTAAAACTTGAAAATGTTGTGAAATTTGAAAATTCTAATTGTGAAAATTGTTTGAAATTAAAAACTGATCTCGTTCATCTCAATAATAATATCCAAAGATTTGAAGAAGAAAATATGATTTTGAAAGATAATGAGATTGAGCCGAAAGATGCATACAATTCTTTACAAAAGGAATTTGAAAATTTTAAGGATATCAAAAATTCCAAACCTGAAATTGCTGAAAATAAAAGTTTGTTGAAAACAGATTTGATTTTGAACGAGCTAGAAGATGAGACTGAAAATTTGAAGAAACTTGAATCTGAAAAGCAAAACCATTTTAAGCTTGATATTTCCAAATCCCAAGCCAAAATTAAATTACTTGAAAATGAAAATTTGGTTTTGAAACAGTCAAATGTTGAACAGAAGATCACCATAAATCATTGCTCAAATTTGATAAAAGAAAATAGCGATCTTAAATCCAAAATTCAACGATTAGAATCAACTTTGGATAAATTTTCTAATGGGGAAAAATCGTTGAATATGCTGTTGCAAAACCAAGTTTCTGTTGGAAATAAATGTGGTCTTGGCTTTGGAAAAATTAATGTTTTTGAAAAACGAAATTCAAATGATTTGAAAAATCCTTCATACTTCTTTGAAAAGAATAGACTTGATAAATTGAACTCTGTTAATTTCAAAGGATTTTTGAATCATAAACGTGATGTGAATTTGTTTGATAACAATCCATTTAAACCATTCTGGACCCCAAAAAGAAATACAGTGAATTCATTTAATTTCAAACAGATTTGGGTCCCTAAAGGGATTTGGGCAAATTCTGATGGGTTGTTATATAAACAAGTTTGGGTACCTAAAGCTGTGAACAAAACTGTGAGTGGTTTTACAAATTTTGTTAGACCACTCGATTCTCTAAACTGTTAGGTACTGGAGGAGGCTGAGGAACTGCTAGGCAAAAGAGATTTGGATTCAAGCTGCCCAATACTTCTGTAATCATTCACAGTTCTTTAGCCAAGACTGTTGAGTTAGAGATATATTTGCTTACATCGATTTCAGGTATAATCTCTATACTCATCTTTGTAAATATTCTCAGTTTCTATTTTTTATGTATTCTTTCTTCTACCGCTTCTATTTTTCTTCAGTTTTTTTATTTGATTTATCACTGCCATTTTTTTTCTTTATGAGCGTTATTAACTTCCAATTGCAGAAGTCATGTTTTTTCCTGGAAATTTGCTTCTCTTGAATAAAACTATAATGTTTTTAATCTCTTCCAGATCTTAAACTCAATCCTGTAAATCCCTGCAATTGTTTTGAAGTTTGCTTTCTGATTCTCTAAATTCATAACAGTGTTGATGCATTAATATCATATCTTGAACACTGTCATTTCGAGTTCTAAATTTTTGAAGATCTGAAAAACAATTGAAATATCACACATCACTGCTATTCTGAGTTTATTCTAATTCATTTTAGAAAAGCTTGAAATATTATACTCATTACAACACTCTGCTAATTATCAGTTGTGGTAATTTCATTGATTTTCAGATTGGCTTGGATATTTTGTTTGGTCTTGAATCATTGCTTACATCTTGAAATCCGTTGTTATTCATGATCATCCAGTCTGTTTTGTTTGTTTGAGATTACTTGAAAATTTATGATATTTTGAATCTTACACACCTCTCAGATCTGAAATTATTATCCTGTGTAATTGATTCATTGTATCTCAAGATTCACATTTGTTCAAGTGATTTTGAATAAACCACTATTTTTGGATCATAAATTATTAATCAATCTTGATGTAAATGATTTGAAATTTGTCTTGTGATTGTCAGAAAAATTTGTGAAAAATTCTTTTGAAAAATGGTCATTAAAATTCACTGCTATTTCATGATGTATTTGATTTGAATATATGGTTGTTTAAAATCATTTGAAATTATTGATTTACTGAATCACACACATATCTTGAATGTGAAACTAATAATTTGGTGTGATCGATTCATTGAATCTAGAGTTTTTCATATTCCTCAAATGATTTCAAATAAACAGTATTTCTAATCTTGGATCATGAATGATCTTATGTGACCATCCTCTGACAAGTCTAATGTGATAGTGTTTTCTGTGCTGCTCTGATACTGTTTCAAATAATTTCTAGTTCTTATCTGCAGCTTTGAAAAATGTGCAAATTTGTTAATTCTGTCTGTTTGGGCTTTGTAATTAAAATTTGTTAATAGAGACACCAAGTGGTATCAGAAGCGCTGAATTTTTATGTATATATATTTTTTCTTATCCCTATTGCTTTGTATAGCTCTTCATATTCCTCTTGTAATTGTTTTTCAATTTTAAAATTATTTATTGATTATTCATTCAGAAGTTGAAATCAATATCCAAATTGAACTGTATTTATAATTCATCAAAATTATTATCAGATTTTGAAATTGTGATGAATCGTGACTGCAGTATATTTCACAACAAGAGGAGGTTTTATTTGGATTTTCATGATGGTTGAATATTTATTATATTATCTTTGAACTGGCAATTATTTCACGACCATCTTCATTATCTATCATCCTTCTACCATCCATTATGATTTTATATAAATATGGAGAGTTAATATCTTTTAGAAAATCTTTTTGAATAAACAGTGGAAATATTTGTGATAGAAATTGGACTATGTTATTATTCAGAATTAATGGTAATTGAAAATTTTCAATGATCTCGGTCCAGTCGAGCATATTTCATAATATAATTAATTTAGAAATTTATTTCACAGCCCATTTCTGTACCTACCCCATTTTCTATCATCCATATAATTAATATATAAGTGTGTCTCTAACCTCATTTAAAAATCCAAGCTCTGGTCATGCATGGTTAAGAGACAACTTATGATTTAAGCTGCGACTGACCTCATTTAAAAATCCAACCTCTGGTTATGCGTGGTCAGTGCGCTCTTAAATAAAATAAAATAAAAATGTGCTATAAATTGAAATTAATATGAAATTCTCCTTGGTGTTTAAAAACCAGCCTATCAATCCATATTTTAATCTGTGAAATGTGTTGAAATTTTATGACGTGTTATGATTTGTTGATTGATAGCTATTGAGATTTGAGACTATATGATTTTGTCACTTAAGTTGAATTTATAATTATAGTCCAAATCCATCACTATATTTTGTGCTTTTATTTATAAAATTCTTTTGGAAAATAATTGAAAATATATGTTTTTGAAACTCTCTCCATAATATATAAAATTCATCGTAAATCCATCATTTTCTACAATGTGAAATATGCCACCAGTTCTCAGTTTATTATGATTTTTGTTTGACTGATTGAGATTTATGATGACTGTTCTTCCTCTTATGCTAAAATTATATTATTTAGTCAGATATTTCATCTATATTTTAATTTATGAATCCTTTTGTTTAACAAAAGGGGAAGAATGGGTTGAGATTTTGATTTATGAGTGAATATTTTATAAATATTTTTATTTTTGAAAATTTATTATTCATTCATTTCACTCATGCACAGTTATAGGGGGAGTTGTCTGCTGTAGGAGGAGCTAATAAATATTCACTGTCAATATTCACTGTCAAACACATTTATTATATTCAAAATCTTCATATTTGTTTGTCATCACCAAAAGGGGGAGATTGTTGTATATAACGGTGTTGTATACACAATTATATGATTTTTGTTTGATGATAACAACCAAATATATTTTTATTATAAATGTGTTTGTTGCTGTACTGTTTCATATATTTATCACATACTGGAATATAATATTTATATTCAAATAAAAACACATCTGTACAGAAATTTAAATATTCACAGTATTTTATTTGAATAGAATATTTTATTTAAATATCAAACAGTACAAATTTTATACTCCACTATTTGTACATCTCTGTATTACATTTCATGTCATATCAGATTTCATATCACTCTGTCACTCATTTCATATATACTTTCTTTCACTATTTCATACATTCTGTTATACAAACACATTAACACTTTTACATTTCACTATTACACACACTGTTCTTGTTTTTTCTGCCTTCTTGTCTTCTGTCTTCACAGTTTTCAGTCCAGTCACTTCAGTCCAGTCTCATCTTCTTACCTGTCACAATAAACAGAAACAAATAGTATACTGCAATAGAAATAATACTGAAAATATGCAAATATAAAATTTATTTTTAAAATTTTATTTGCCTCAGCTTTCTGGTGTGTTTCTCATCATTTTTCATAACTCGATCTGATTCATCTGTGTCTAGTCAGCATATATATACAGGAACAGAAAATATTGTCTGATGGCTGCATATACACACGTGTATAAATATACACGTGTGCACTGCCTCGCCAATCAGCGAGCAACTGAGGAGAAACCACGTGGACCAACTCAACTCAGTGCATTAGAAAACAATGAAAAGTGGTCGAGTATGACATCTAACATGTATGCAGCAATACAAGTGAAGCCATTTCAAGTCGAGCAAGTGGGCAAAGCAACAATGATCAATATACAATGGTGTGTACACAGCAAATTATGGTTTCAAAATGTCAACATATACGCTTTAACAACATGACAGGGGGATTTCGCAATTACACAAAGACTAAACTGTCGTGCATAGCATTAAATAGAATAAAGTGCAGAAGTGGTCGAGCCAGTGGACATAGCATGATCAAGCCATACAAGTAAGTCGAGTGCAAGAATAAGCAAGTGCAGCAAAGTGCACAACATGGCAAGGCTACATGGAGCATATTGCAAATCAAGTTAACCAAGAGTAGTGCACCAGTTCACAACTGCATGACATAGTGCAATAGGAGTAGCAAGGAAATAATCTAAGCAGTTCAACATGGCCAAAAATAGACTCAGCAAAATGGGTGCATAAATATTGTCAGGTCAGCATGGTGAAGACTTCACAATGAAGCGTGGAAGCATGGATTACATGCATAGCATGCTTCAGTGTTTCATTTGCAAAGAATGGACACAACAAAAATGAATACATGTGCAATGTGTTCAGCACATGTAACAGTGTACAAGGGAAAAGTTTTAAAATGATTTCAGAAAATTTCCCATATTCCAGAAATGAACACATCATGCAAAATCAATGATCAATGGATTTACTCATATACGGCATGGTTTTTATGGCATGGTTTTTCTTGAAGACCTCAATCACAATTGCAATGCAACAAATGAGTATATAACGACTAAAAATTTTGCCAAATATTTTTTACAGAAGAAATTTTCCACAAATAGGTTTTTGGCTAGATTTTTTTATTCAGCTGAAATCAATCAGGAATTCATTTCAGGCAACACAGGGAACAAACCAAATTTGTTTTGTGAACGTTTCATGGCAAAAGTGTTTTATTTGGCAAACAACAAACTCTTCTGGAAAGTTTTTCTTATTCACTCAAAACAATTTCTGGCAAGTATCTAATGAAATATTGTTTTGCCAAAATTGATATTCCATTCCAGAGAACACGCAAGGAAACAAATATGGCATGGACCAGAAAATCAATGGACAGCATGCAAAAATTCACAACAGAATTATTCAAGGGGACAAAATCAATATATTTCCAGAATTACATTTTTGGAGTTGAATCAATCTAGTTTGGCAAGCATTTCAATGATTTCCAGAAAATACAGTAAACCATTTTTGGCAAATTTCCTTCACAAATCAGGTTCTTGTTTTTTGGCAAATAATCAAATCTTTTTTGCACAAATTCTGTAATCACACAACAATATTTGGCCAAGCAAATTTTGGGCAAGAAGAAACAGATTGGTTTTTAACAGCAAAAGATGGAAAGCATTAAAATTGGCAATTAATTAATTATGGAAATCGAAATTATGGGTTGCCAAAGTTCAGAATGGTTTATAAAATCATGTCCAGGATCATCAGTTCAATCACACACATGTACCAAATTAATCAAGGCCGATACCAACTCAATCAAAGTTGAGAAATTCAAAAGGGGAAAGCACGCAATCAGATCAAGTTACATATGCGAAATCAGAGTGACTAGAGTTTTCGTTTTTATCCTATAAACACCTATCATCACTGGCAAATTATCCATCGAAAATTAACAACGCAATCAAGAGCAAAAATCAGAGAAACATTTATCCAGAATTTTACTCACAAGATTTCGATCGCCAGCAAAAACTGTAGATCGTGAAGCAAGAAGCATCGAATAGCAAAGCCGACAAAGCCATCAATCTGCATCAATTTACAAGCATCGCAATTTGGAAGGAAGACTGGAAAACCCTATCCGCCGCCATATTTTTTCTTCAGAAACCAAAGAGAACGAGACAAAAAGACAATGGGTGCAACCAATTAACAAAGGAAGGTCGGCTATGTTTTTTATTTGAAAAGGGATGATCCTTTTACTTTAACTCCTAGGGTTTCTATTTAGTTTGATCTTTATTTTTGTGTTGTAATTTTTGTTTGAACCCAATCATCAAACAGTTTCTAGTGTCTGTAAAATACTAGGGTGAATCAGTCAGGGTGTTCACTGACAGTTGACAGAGTCTATAAAATCTAGGTTACTGGTTACAGAGTCGTAATCAGGGGAAATCTGATCTAGGGGATTAGATAAGTCTACGGTTTTGAGCATAGGGTTAGAATATGAGCAGGGTTTGCGAGTGTACATGGTCTTGTATGCGGTATCTGTTCTATCACCTAGTAGAAACCTTAGAAATGCAGCCGTATGCAGGGTTTTGCCGAAGCTGGGTATATCTGTGTGTAATTTATTTTCTGCATTTTTGTTTCTGCTATACTCCGTGATCTGTTTATTATTATATATATCTCGTTAGATTTTTAATTCAGTTAAAAACTGTCATAAACCCTATTCACCCCCCTCTAGGGTTAATCTAGATCCAACATAATATGCTTTGTTCCACCACTTCCGCGGACTCATTTAAGCACTTTCGTAGGTGAGAAACATGAAAGACATTATGAACTCCAGCCAATCTTTCGGGCGGCTCTACTCTATAAGCCATCTTTCCAACCATTTCAATGATAGGAAACGGCCCAACAAATCTTGGTGGCAACTTTCCTGTGGATCTAAAGCGAACGGCGCTCCTTAAAGGAGATACTTTAAGGAAGACCCTGTATCCAACCTCAAACTCAAGGTCGGTCCTTCTTTTATCTGCATAGGACTTGTGTCTATCTTGGGCAGTCTTCATTCTTCTTCGTATCAAGTCCACTTTCTCTGAAGTTTCTCTAATCATATCTGGTCCAAGTATGAGCTTGTCTGTAGACTCCCACCAACAAGTTGGTGATCGGCATGGTCTTCCATATAAAGATTCGAAGGGTGCCATGCCTATGGTGGCTTGGTAGCTATTGTTGTAGGCAAACTCCACCAAAGGAAGATGATCCTCCCATGTTCCTCCAAAGTAAAGAATGCATAATCTCAAGAAGTCCTCTAATACTCTGTTCACCCTTTCCGTCTGACCATCGTTTTGGGGGTGATAGGCCGTGCTTAAGCATAGTTGTGTGCCTACAACCTCTTGCAAGCTCCTCCAAAACTCGCTCGTAAAGATAGGATCACGGTCACTCACAATGCTGGAGGGTATCCCATGAAGTCGAACTATCCCTTTAAGATAGAAGGATGCTAAAGACGAGGCAGTCCTTCTACTTTTAACGGGTCTAAAGTGAGTGCTTTTTGTGAGCCTATCCACTATTACCCAAATACCAGTATTTCCCCTTCTTGACCTAGGCAGCCCATTAATAAAGTCCGTTGAAATGCTATCCCGTTTCCACTGTGGGACCTCTAGAGGATGAAGCAAACCACCATGCTTCTTTTTCTCCTCCTTGACTTGCCGGCATAATAAGCACTTAGAGATGAATTCAGCTACATCCCTCTTCATGCCATTCCAAAAGAAAACCCTTTTTATGTCTTTATACATCTTGTCTCTACCTGGGTGTATGGTAAACTTGGAATGGTGTGCCTCTTCGAGAACCTTCTTCACCAAATCCCTTTCTTGTGGGACGCATAGCCTTCCATCGCGCCTCAACCAACCCTTATCATCGATGGAGTATCTATTGAGGTGACTAGAAGTCTCACCCCTAATTAGCTTATCCATCACATCAACTAGCCGAGGGTCTTCACATTGCGCGGTTCCTATTGAGTCTAAAAGAGTAGGTCACACCTCTAGTGATGCTAATAAACCAGTCACATGATCGATAGAGGGTATAAAGTCAAAGTTGGCTATGTACTCCAAGCTCTGCCTTTCTACAAACAGAGGACTTAAGGTCGGCTTCTTTCTACTCAAGGCTACTACATTGCCCTTGCCAGGGGTATAGGAAATCTCGAAATTGTAGGATGCCAAGAACTCCATCCACCTTTGTTGCCTCAAGTTAAGATCTTTCTACGAGAAAAGGTACTTCAATTATTTATGGTCAGTATACAATTCAAACTTCTCACCTAGGAGATAATGGCGCCAAGACTTAAGCGCAAAGATGATGGCCGCCAACTCTAGATCGTGGGTTGGGTAGTTTTTCTCATGTACTTTCAAATGTCCGCCTCCTTAAGCTACTACCTTCCCTTCTTGCATCAAGACCACACCTAGTCCCGTACCATATGCATCCATGTATACGGTAAACATCTTGTTCCCATCCGGTAATGTCAGAACTGGGGCTGTTGTTAGAGCCCTCTTCAATCGTTGGAAAGCAACATCGCAATCCAAATCCCAATTGAATGTTAGGTTCTTCTTCGTCAACCTTGTAAGTGGAGTAGAGATTTTCGCAAAGTCTTTGATGAACTTTCAGTAAAAGCCACTAGCATGAGGAAGCTTCGGAGTTCTGTTGCATTCCGTGGAACCTTCGAATCTTGCACCACAACTACTTTGGCGGGGTCCACAACTAACCCTTCCTTCGACACCACATGTCCAGGAAACCTTACTTCCTCTCTCTAGAAGTGGCATTTAGAGAATTTGGCTTTCAACTGATATGGTCGAAGAGTATGCATGACTTCTTTTAAATGTTGAGCATGCTCTTCCTCACTCTTGGAGAAAATCAAAATGTCATCTACGAAGACCACAACAAACTTATTAAGGAACTCCCTGAACACCCTACTCATTAAGTCAACGAAATAAGCGGGTGCGTTCGTCAAGCCGAAAGGCATGACAAGCCACTCGAAGAAACCATCTGGGGTTCTGAACATTGTCTTATCAATACTGTCTTCAGCCACTCTTAGCTGATTAAACCCGGTAGCTAGATCTAGTTGGGAGAAAACCGATGCACCTACAAGTTGATCGAACAACTCAACTATTCTTGAAAGTGGGTGCCTATTCTTCTTGGTCAGCTTGTTTAGCTCCCTATAATCAACGCATAGGCAAAGCGAACCGTCTGCTTTGGTTGCGAATACTACTGGAGCACCCCATTCAGAAATGCTCTGCCTTATAAACCCCTTCTCAAGCAACTCTTTAACTTGCTTCCTGAGTTCTTTCCTCTCCCTTTGAGCCATATGTCTAATGGGTAAAGCAACGGGTTTTGCATTATCAACGAGGTATATGCGGAAGTCTATCTCCCGCTTCGGAGGTAACCCCTTCACCTCTTCAAAGACATCTGAGTATTCGCGGACTACTCTAACAGACTGCAAATTATCAATAGACGCATCAAGAGATTCTAGATAGCTAAGCATAACAGAGTTCATGGGATTATAAGAAATTTTGAGAGTGTTACCGAGGCGAGTCATGAGTCTAACCACTCTCTTTTCACAATCGAGGATGGCACCATTACTGGATAGCCAATCCATGCCTAGAATCAACCCGTAGCCTGTGAAGCCCAAAACATAGGCATTACATATAAACCCAACACTTAGTATAGAAATTACCAAATCCAAACAAATCATTGACAAATAAGTTGAGCCCCCAATTAGATTTGAAACAACCAAGGGATCCTCTACTAAACTGGTATCTAGATGCAGAGATTCAATAAAAGCATTAGATATAAAAGAGTGTGATGCGCCAGAATCAAAGAGTGTACGAACAGAATGATTAAAAAGATAAACTAAACTCTCAACAGAAATATTTCTACCTCATTCTTGCGGAGGTTCCAAAGAGCGTGAACCAGCCCTCTAGAAGTAGATCCGGCTCTCTACCCTTGCCCTTGCTTTCTTGGGCAGTCCCTAGCCATATGTCATGTCTCGTCGCAATGGAAACAACCACCCATCTTCCTCTTCTTCTTTCTGCAGTCCTTAACCAGATGTCCAGGAATGCCACAAAAATTACACTTCCACTTGTCATGGGGTTTGTTGTTCTTCTTGCCCTTCTTGGAATCTGTCTTCTTGCTCTGTGATCCCTCCACTTTCTTATCTTGAGGTACTACCACCTTTGTCTCTTTCTTGCAGACATTATCTTCTTCTTGTAACAGTGCCATGTCCACCAGTCTCCCATAAGTCGCACCCATAGGTATATTGGACATAGCTACGCTGTGCAGTGGCTCAATCAATCCTTTCACAAAACGGAGAGCCTTCTTATGTGGAGTGTTCACTAACTCCAATCCGAACCTAGCCAACTGGTTGAATTGGTTAATGTATTCCTTGACCGACATACTTCCATGTTTGAGAGCTAAGAACTTCTCCATCTGTAGGCTTTGTTCAGCTTGTGAGAGGAATTTCATTTCAAACCTCATTCTGAAATCCGTCAAAGTTTCAATGGGTCTTTCAGCATTAGTAACTTCCCACCAATAGGAGGCTTCGTCTTCAAACAACCATATGGCCAACTGTATCTTCTGCCTATCGTCCACTTCGAAGATAACAAACAAATCCTCAGTTTCTTTGAGCCAGTTTCTTGCTTCCACGAAGGATTCATTTCCATTGAAGTTCTTTCCACCCATGGCTCAAAAGTCCCTACATATTTTTGAGAAAGCATTTGCACACGGAGGAGGAGGAGGAGGAATAGCTGCAGCTGGGGGAGGAGGAACGTCTGTTGGGCCTGCGACATTAGCCCTAGCCTCTAGGTACCTTCTGAACCAGCCAGGTACCGGTACGCCCTCTGGAAGGTTAAGATCCCTATACATGCTGAAACGGAAAAGGAAAGATTCAAAACAAAGGATAGAAGATAGTGCATATGGCTTTGGGGGATTATGCCTTTTTAAAATAAAACACTTTTTCTTGAAAATTGCTTCTTTAAACTTCTTTTTGAAAAACAGTTTTCAAAATTTTTATCTGACCTGGTAAACCTTTGCTCTGATACCAAGTGAAACATCCCACCTCCGTTATGGTCACTCACAAAGGAAATGCCTTAACTTTGGTGGAGCGTTATAGGTAAAAGACACAGATAATTTACAAAACAGACATATATAAGCAGCTGAAAACTAAACTTATTTCGTACGTGGTTCATAACAAAAAAAAACATTACAACAAACTGTCTCAAAACAACTTCCAAATCATTACATCAAAATCTCTGTCTTGATTATAACATAAAGAAGCATAAAACACAAATAAAACTGCATAAATCCCCAAGCGGTAGTGTGTCCAAAGCCATAACCAAAGATAAGAGGTTCCAAGCCATACATCACAGAGTCTTCAAGCTTGAAAAGATGAACGGTCCAAATTAAGATAAGCTATTCCCTCTCTGGCTACCTGAGGGGGGGGGGGGGACAGAAGAAAAGAAAGTGAAAGAAAAATGGGCCAGACATGAGTCTGGTAAGTCCAGTGATTATTCAGCATGTAAACTGGTAAGAGAACCATGACATGAATAAACTGTATGCGGGACAATAACAAAGAAATATGGTAACATAGGATAAGGCAAGATAAACAAGGCAAGACAAACTAATCATACTATCGCACTCATATCCATAATCTTTGCACCTACTAGATATTTCAACCATCATCATGAGTTCAAACCCAGTGATCCCCTTTTTATAGATCGGATCCTACTCGCACGCATTTACTACTTGTGTCATACGACCCCTCTCGATTGTGGATACCTGTGCTAGTCCCACCATGGGGTTTATCAAATCCTATGGTGGCAACCCAACACTATTCAAGATGCACAGTGTATAACTACTGATACCCAGTGCCTGCTTTTTCCACTTCGGAGTACGTGCACGCTCATACTCCGTCGGAACCTACACTGACGCATCAACCGCCATTGTTTTGACCTCTTATAATCAGCCTAGTAATCGTGCCCCACCCTGCCTAGTTCAGGGTACCATGATACATCTATGTGGGTTACTGCTGAAATGGGTCCCCGTTACTAAGGTTTCCGAATCAACATGTTAAATTGGTTAAGTGTCCAAGTTAACCTAACCCCACCCATCAGTTTTGTTAACATGTTGTATTGGTTAAGTGTTTCCTTAATTAACTTAACCCTACCATTCCTGACTTAGCTTTAATTCATTCATTAAAGCACCCACCTCTCACATTAGGCAGATATTGTTGCGGTCACTGGATGTGCCGGTCGGGTCCGGGAAGTTTTACACCGCAACTTAGTCTAACCTCGGGTTCCTTTTGGCTCAATGCATTAACCTCTCACATTAGATATATATTGTTACGGTTGCTGGATGTGCCGGGCGGTTCCGGGCAGTCTTACACCGTAACTCAATCAAACCTCGGGTTTGGCATATTCGTCTTTTCTAAATTTACATATTTGCCTCTTTATGTTTATATGTAATTTATTGTCATTCAAGTCAAGCTCCACTTTCCCTTTAAATCAAGTTCATAATTTTGGGTATAAAAAATATACCACTTTATGCCATAAACCATTTACATGATTATGAGTCAAATATGCCAATTACATGTAATTTCATGTTTTTCCCCAATGTTACCCCCATTAAACGTTCGCATAAATCACATAATGTTAGGCTCGCTACATATCCTAACTCATACACAAAAAGGGGAAAAAGAGGAACATATAATATTCCAACATCATAAAAATATGGATCTAACTACACATGTATCATATGAATTCGGCATAGAACAATATACATTTAATTATGAACTTGCAAATTTAGATCTACTCAACATGAATCGTAAAATAGGGGTTTTACAAAGAACTACATAAACTTAAATTAGGCATGTAGTTGGGACCATGCAAATTAGCTTGTAGTTATAGTCATATATGTGAACATGGTTGAACTTGCATAAACATAGCAAAATTCCCAAATTGACATACAATATATAGGTTTTATCACCAAATTATACAACATGGTATGTCATTGCCAAATTATACAACATGATATTTCATCGCCAAATTATACAACATGATATGCCATCCCCAAATTATACAACATGATATGTCATCGCCAAATTATACAACATATAGGTTCATTTCCAAGCATTTAACATGGAAGTTTTATCATCAAGTTACATACAACATGATCACAAACTTAACATGATAAGAGTCATAGTCTTAATCAATTCAGTTTTAACAAAAAGGATAGGCATAAATTTACATTAGGGTTGTTCTACATCCAGTTAGTTTAGTCACGATTTTAATATCATTTAGGTCTAAACGATAACTGGACTTACAAAAAGGAGACTAGTCTTGTGTTCTGGGATCTGTATTCCGAAATTGAATAGCTCTCCTTTGTTGTAGATATTGAATTCTCTTAGTTGAATTAGATTTGATTCGTAGTTTTTAACTTGCTTTCTAGTTGAATGAGAATGGCGACTACTCTAGGTTGAGTATTGACAGCATGACGGTTCTAGGAATATTTTTGTGTGGCTTAGGGTTTAGATTGAGGTTGCTTATATAGAAGTCTTATTTAATAGGAGCCATTAGATCAACCTAGGGCCAATCGAAGCCATTCAAACCTAAGAGAACCAACAAGAACTTGCCATACAAGCCCTAGTGACTCAGAAATTGTCACTCAAAGATATACATCATGTTTCAGATCTGGCCCGAGGGGGAGGTCGACCCCCTGGTCGACCTATGTGACCCAGGTCGACCCCTTGGTCGACTTGATTTTTGGGCGGGAAATTTCCCGCCCAGCTTAATACGGGGTTTTCGAATTTTGAAATTTGAATTTCGGGCTGGTTTTATTATTTAAATTCTTGAATCTTCTGAAGGTTGTAACTCCTTCATACGGAGTCCGATTTACGCAAACTCGGACTCTATCTCAAGAAGAATTTCGAGACGAAAGCAATGGAGTAACCTGTTTCCCTTAGTTCACAAATTTTTAATTAATTATTATTTACTTTGTTACTTTAATGTTTACAGAAAATACGGGGTGTTACATAATTGTTGATGATCTTTTTGGATTTACTCGGACAATTTTCGTGAAAAATAAAAGCGATACCTTTGAGTATTTTAAAACTTTTGTTAAACAAGTTCAAATTTTAAAAGAATTTAAAATAAAAAAACATTAGAAGTGACCATGGAGAAGAGTTCAAAAATGAAATATTTGATCAATATTCAAAAAAGAATGGTATTTTTCACAATTTTTCGTTTTCTAGATCTTCACAACAAAATGGAGTTATAGAACGGAAAAACAGAACTTTACACGAATATGCAATAACATTATTAAATGGTAGTACGTTAACAAAACATTTCTGGGCGGAAGCCGTTTCAATAGTCTGTTATGTTTTCAATCGTGTTTCTATTCAGCCACTTAAGAAAAATACTCCGTATGAACTATTCAATGGCAGAAAATCAAGTGTTTCATTTTTTAAATTTTCGGATCAAAATGTTTTTTTTAAACATTAAAGATCATCTTGGAAAATTCGATTCAAAATCCAATGAAGGAATATTTCTTGGATATTCAAATCGAAGTAAAGCTTATTGTATTTTCAATAAAAGAACAAATAAAACTGAAGAAATAGTTCATGTTTCATTTGATGAAAAATTTGTTCAAAATTCATATAATAATTAAATTTTGAAAAATAAGACTTTTCGAGAAGATAATAATCTGATTTATAACTTTAGAGAAGATGAAAATGTTATTCATAAAAACAGTAATGAAAATATCAATTCTAACAGCATAGAAAATCAAGATATAAATGAAAATAATATTCAAAATGAGAATTTTGATCAAAATACTACATAAAATAAAAACAATATTCAGAATATTAGAGAAGATGAGAACATTGTTCATAATTCTAGAGAAGATGAAAACATTGTTCATAATAACAAGGAACTACGATCTCCACCAAGAATATTACGAAATCATCCAGTTCAAAATATTATTGGAGAAATTAATTCAAATGTAAGAACTAGATATCAATTAAATTTAGTAAGTCACGTAGCATTTTTATCTAATATAGAACCTAAAAATGCAAAAGAAGCTTCTACTTATGAAAATTGGATTATAGCTATGCAAGAATAACACAACCAATTTGAACATAATGAAGTTTGGGAATTAGTTCCTAGACAAAATGATTCGAGCAGTAATTGGCACAAAATGGGTGTATAAAAATAAAGCTAAGGAATTAGGAAATATAACTAGAAATAAAGCCAGATAGTCGCACAAGGATATAATCAAGAAGTAGGAATGGACTATGAGAAAACATTTGCTCCACTTACGAGATTAGAAGCAATTCATGTCTTATTAGCTTACGCTTGCTTTCATAATTTTAAATTATATCAAATGGACATAAAAAGTGCCTTTTTGAAAGAATATATAAAAGAAAATGTTTACATTAAACATCCACTATTATTTACATATGAAATTACTCTGATTATGTATATATTGAAAACGGCTTTATATGGTATAAAACAAGCACCACTTTCTTGGTATGAACATCTAAAAAATTGTCTTCTATGTTTTGGATTTCAAATAGGAAAAGTTGATCAAGCAATATTTATAAAAAAATATAAACAAGATATTTTATTAATTCAAATATACATAGATGACATTATATTTGGTTCTACTAACAAAAAACTATGTAAAGAAGTTTCAGAATTTATGGATAAGGAATTTGAAATGTCCCATATGGGAGAATTGTCTTATTTTGTTGGTTTACAAATTAAACAATTATCCAATGGTATCTTTATAAGTCAAGGAAGATATTGTAATAATCTAATAAAAAAAATTGGAATGGAAAATTGTTCTACTAAACCAACTCCTATGAGTACAATAACACATCTCGATAGAGTTGAAAATGGTAAAAGTGTTGATTAAAAATTATATCGTAGTATGATAGGATCATATTATATTTAACAGCAAGTAGACCTTATATAGTGATGAGTGTATTTTTATGTGCATATTTTCAAGCTAATCCAAAAGAATCACACTTACGAGTACTAAAGCATATATTTTGTTATCTAAGCAATAATAAAGATTTTTGACTTTTCTATTCGAAAGATTGTTCCTTTCAAGTATTATCTTTCTATGATGCTGATTTCGGAGGATCACAGGCGGATCAAAAAAGTACAAGTGATACTTGTCACTTTTTTGGTAAATCACTGGTCACTTGGTTTAGCAAGAAACAAAATTGTGTTTTACTATATACGTGTGAAGCTGAAGACATATCAGTAGCTTTAGCATGTGTTCAAGTTATATACATGCAACAAACACTTAATGATTCTAATATAAATATATCAAAATCAACTATTTACTGCGATAACACGAGTGCGATAAATTTTTCTAGAAACCTAATTAATCACTCTCGAACTAAACATATAGACATTAGATATCACTTTTTATGCGATAATATAGAAAGAGAAGTAATTAACTTAGAATCTGCGACATCATAATTTCAAATAGCAGAAATTTCCACAAAACTGTTACTTGAAAACTCATTTATGAAATTAAGAAGACAACTAGGCATCGTTTCATTTAAGGATTTATTAAAATTTTGGAAATTTTAAGTCTAAAAATAAAAAATAAAAAATAACTGCGTCAACCGGGACTTAAACCCTGATGTCCTGATTATTAGTTGGATAGCCTTTCCATTTAGCTACTAGGTGTTTCTTATCTATCCTAAATATTCTAATATACTTATAGTTTCGTATATTTTATTAACTCTAATATATTAACCACTAGCTAATAATCTATTTTTAGCTTACATTTGTCGTTTATAATTACTCTTACTAAACATGACATGCTTAATTCTTAATAAAAGGGAATTTTTACTTATAATGCATGGTAAAACTATTATGGACTATATACAAAAGTAAAAGGAAAAAATTTCTAAAACAAAATCATTATGTCTTCACAATCATATTCATCAAAGTCCTCACAATCATCAACTCCAATTTTGATTACTACTCCAAAACAAGATTTAATTTATAAATGGTCTTCGTACCGCATAGGATATACATCGAAAAGTAAGAAATCTAAATGATCATTAGCTATTTCACCATTAACCAAATAAAAAATCTACGATATTCCTCATTTTCAATAGTAGCAATTCGATGTTCAACGTGAGCTTTATTTTGAACAAAAAACTACTATGAGAAAATTAACCTTCTTAGAGCAAATTACATTAAGAGTATGCGGAACTTTCAAGCCTGGCGTTCACGATTGCTCTTCTTCATGGAATCCATGGAATCAAAGTCCAAAATGACCTCCATGTACTCCAAATTCTTAGGATGGGAATTTTTCTGCGGATGAAGAAGCTAAGAAGAAACTATCCCTGAAGAAATCTTCTTCCTCAACTTCTGAATAAATTCTGAGGAAATTTAACATATTTTTTTATTTCATTTCAAAATAATAAATGTAATGATAAAAAATATATGATTAAAATTTCAATAAAATTGTTAGCATGGTTTTTGGCTAATAATCATTTATGAATTAAGTCAAAGATTAACTTATGTATATTACTACTTGTTAAATAAGTACAACATATTTAAGAATTCCTATTCTACGACAAACAATAATAAAACGATAAAATTTATTTAAAAAATTAACAAAACAAATGGATAGCTGAAAAAACTCTAGATTCAACCATCTAAACGAAAATACAAACGTCTAATTTTTATATATACTATATCTTTATCCTAGATTTCAGCCGTTTGACCCCTAGAAAACAGCAAATGAAATCCATGCCTACTCTCTGGTTGGAAATTCACTTAATTTAGTCCTTTGAATCAACAAATAAGCTAGCTATATTGGTTCATGATTATTTTTAATAGGGTCACATACCCGAAACCCATATTAAATTAAACCTATATCATCCTAAAACCGTTCATTTTTCATTCCGTCAACCCTAGATTATGAAATTTAACATCAAAATCAAAAATATCCAATTCAAAAATCTCAAAATCCACTCAAACATGATGCCTCCAAGAGCTAAAAGGCTGAAACAAACTAAAATCGGGCCAAGTGCTGACTAAATAAGGAAATGGTTACATAATGATATTGCAGTTCAACGATTCATGGCTATGAAAGATTCAAAATTCTATCATGGCTATTTCATCAGTTTTTTATAAATTACGGGTTATCAAATTCAACAAATAGCAAGCTTGACTCACTCTAAATCTCTTATTAGTTTTGAAGATAATAAGAAGTTAGATGATTTGTTTATTAAGTTGTTTCTAGCTAATCTTAACTTGGATATTGAATAATCGAAAGATATATACAATGTAATTTGGTCTTAATTATGTGAAGTTTCTGTGTTTATTCCTATCGCTCATCTTGGTCGTCTCTTACATTGCGCTTTTAATGGAGTTAATTTGATGATATCGAAGTGATATGGATGAAAGATATGTGGTATCTCATAATTTTTTATCCGACAACTTACGTGATATGTCCAAATTGAAGTCAAGTGCCTTCCGATCCCAAGCCTGGATTATACATCAAACTTTAATTTGATCATGCCAACCTCGCACCAGAAGTTGTGAAAAAGTCTATAAGTGTGATTTTCGAGCTTTGTACGCCATCTACAACAACATTCAAGTAAATTATACCAAAATTATAATGGATGAGTTCCTCGACATTACTTCTAAAATGAAATATAAAACCATCGAATTTGGTGCTTATAGCATGTGTACTCTACTAAACTCAGCGGTTAAGCTCATGGAATCAACAGCATCTTCGGAAGGAGAAATTGGTGCAAAGATATTTGCTTTAATGTGTATTTCCGCTAGACCGCTAACTCTTAATATCATTCCTTTGAACTATGGCAATAAAATGTTGCTAATAAAGTCGAACAACCCTCCAAGCCAACAACATCAAAGAGGCATCCTCTTCCGTGACACTTGATAATGAAAATAATATACAAGTGGTTAGTCCGAAGAAAATCAAAAGAAATCCCTTGCTTCTATCTCTAATAATCAACTTAAATTGCAAAAAAAAAATGACTAAGTTTCAAGATAAATTGAAACGACGTTGTAACTCGATTAAGGGCTTTCTATCAAAGATTTGGAACAAAATAGCTTGTTCTGGTGCTTCTTCTTCCGAAGTCTACAAGCCTACCATCTTCGAATGGACTACCGAGGAAGAAGTCAATGACGAGGAGGATGATAACGACAATGGCGATGATGATGAGGAAGGGGAAGAATGAAATTTTAAGTTCATTTAAATTCCTTTGATATTGTATAAATAATTTTATTTTGATCTTTGAAACTCCATGCTTTTAGATGCTTGCTACTTGGTACTATTGCATTCTATGTAATATTATTTTGTACTCTATGTTGATGTTTGTTGAATCTTATGCTATGGTATGGTTTTTTATTATTTTGAGGATATATCATTGTTTAACTATGATTTGAATATTTTAATTTCAAGCATTATATATATAACATCTTATTAGTTCATCACATAGATTCGTTCTTGGTTTTGGTGTTATCGTGCTTATGATAATGCTTGTTAATTATGGACATATATTATGTTTTCAACCTTATATTATGGTTGAAACTTATGAATCTTATGCCACTAATGATGGTATTATGGATTTGACTAGCATTTTACATATTGACTTGAATAACTCAAGCATCATACATATATCACTAAACTACATATTGATTTCCTATAAGCTGTTATTCCCTTTTTCTCAATGACAAAGGAAGATAAAATTATTAGCATATATACGCAGGAGAGGGGGAGGGAGCAATATATTCAGGGGGAGCAAATGTAATATTTACACTATTTTATTTCATATATATATATATATATATCCAAAGTTGTATATAGTTGTCATACCTCCATTTTGGTCTAAAATTTTGATTACGACAACTATATATCGACAATATTATTCACTACCATCTTTTACAGGAAAAAGGAGAAGAATATAATCTAAATACACGAAGATTCAATGAGAAGATATTTTCGGTATAATTACTATGAAATCGAATCTGTATTTAGTTAGCTATTATTGTTAAAATCTCTCTAATAGTATTTGTGTGTGTATATATGTATAGACTTTAGTTTTTAAACGGCTGAAACACATGTGTTGAGATATGCGCATCAGCCAATTGATTTAGAAATTCAGCTGCATGATTACTGAGTATTCAAACAAATTAGTTTGAATATTCAGCCTGCTGAATTACATGACTTGTGCACATGCACACTTCTTTTAAAATATTAGCCGTATTTTAGCCATTTGAATTATAAATTCAGCCGGCTGAACTGAAGAGTTGGGACTCTTTAAAGAGCCATAACTCTTTAATACAAGAGTTATGACTATATCTTCTGACTAAACCTTTTCATGAATAATTGCAACCCTTTTTTTTACTATAAATATACCTCGCAATCATTTGTTTAAATTAATGATCTTTCCTGATTACTATATTCTTTGATTCTGAAATATTCTCATACAATATTCATTTGTGCTCTCATATTTTCTATACTCGGTGACTATAAATCACATTCCTTCTCAATTCTTCACTTGCTTTTAAATATATATATATATATATATGTATATATATATATACAAAGGAGAATATTATAGAAAGGGTGTACTCATTTGTGACTTATCAGTGCTATCAAGAACATATCAGTGCTATCAAGAACACATATACAGTCAAAAATAATCTTTTGTATTTGTTGAAGTCGTGTTCTGTTGCTAAGGCAAGAATTCGTCTTCGGCTATTGAGGTAAAATCCTTTCTGCTGCTCAGGCGTTGTACTACATGTTCCTCCAAGCTAAATGAGGGTGTTGATTAGTTGAAATTCCAGATGGAGTCTGGGTCCAAATGTAGGACGGTGCTCTAAACCAGTATAAAAATTCCTGGTGTTCTTTACTTTATTCACTGCATTTATATTTACTATCAATGTTACAATCTCTAAGTATTTATCTCATTAAATATTTACTTGCATATATCAAAAATAATATATCACCTTATCAAAACTTCTGCATATTCACATATTTCCATATTACTCGATACTACTTGCCTTTTTCATCACCTATGCTTGCATGTGCTCCACACAGATGGTTGAAGCCTGCCAAGTACTATCCATGCAGACTTGGTGCTGTAGCACCCCATAAAAATATACCCAAAACAAAGTTAATAGTAATAAATAATAAAAATTTCCAATAATTTAGTAATACAATAAGGGATTGAAAATGGAATTTTGCAGCATTGGGAATTTGGCCCTGAAAATACTGTAGTTGTATTAGTGACAAAATTCTGATAAATTTTCATATATAGTATGTAAGAATTTGAGCTCGTATGAAAAGATTACACTTAAAAGAAATTGTACATTAATTATGTATGTAACAGTGTTTGAAATTCAAATTATAATATTAATATATGAAATAATATATGTATGACGGCCCGCCTCGCACCAGCCGACATTTCCAATGAAAGTGCGCAGTGCCAATGCCCGACTAGCACAGGACGGTCGCCATAGAAAGGAAAAGAAAGGAATTTGAACTAACAAGGAACCTGTAGAATGTTTCACAGCGCATGGGATAAAATATAATAATAACATAACTTTGACATAAAACAGGCAAGACACTACGTAAGCTGAAAACTAAACCATCATAGCAGCGGAATCCAAAATACAGCTTATGATCCAACACCATTATTACAACTTCAAAATACTGTCTCAAAAGCAAAAGAAAGAAAAGGTACACTACTAATGCTCAAGCAGTGACTAGCCATAACACAGGGAGAATATATGTAGATAATACGTGGGAGCCTCCTGCTCGTCTCCGAATCAGCTACTCGTGCATAACCAGCTAACTTGTCTCTAGTATGCTCGTTTAGGAGCACTCAGAGTAATAAGAAGAGACATAAAACTATGGGTTAGACAAAAGTCTAGTATGAGCGATAAGCAGCAAAACAGAACAACAACTGGTATAACTAACCATACCTGAACCTGGACCTGTAACCAAAGAGTTAGCACAACAGGATGTACAATACTCTAAGGTGACACTAACACATGGTGTGAAAATAATGGGGAGTGGGTGTGCATGTCTTGATGATAAAAAACATCAAACATAGCAATCATCCTCACATCTCTCACTCAGTGCGTAAAGCATACGATATCTACCACTTTGATCAACCAATCCTTTACTACGATCGCTCTGCCCCATGGAGTCACGATGACTCCACTGCACTGATCCATATCCACTAATCCTTTGCTATTTCCACTCTGCCCTATGGAGTCATGACAAATCCACTGCAGTGGCTCATAGTCTTGCTACGATCACTCTGCCTTACGAAGTCATGACAACTTCACTACACTGATCCATATCCAATATTCGTCTCTTCGTGGTGAGTCAAAGCTATAGACATCGATAACCCCTTTGCACACGTCCCGCAGCGAAGTCCAATTCATGAAGTTAACTCGTTGGTTCCCATCTGGATCCTGAGTTCTACTTCCCATTTGGGCTACCTTTGCATCTCGGGTTTTGGTCATCATCCTCGTTCGTGACTTCAGCTAGTAGCTCCAAGCTTTCGTTCACGTCCATGCCTTAATTCGCAGTTTGAGATTCGTCTCTAGGCTCGGCTTTTGGAAGCATGCTCCTCTGGTTCGTGACACACACCTAGTCAGCTCGTGATCCTTTCCTGGTCTAGCTCGTGACCCGTGGTTCGTGCTCGTTGCTCTGGCTCGTGATGGTGGGACCCATCCGGTTCGTAGTGCTTGTCTGGGTCCAGCTCACGACTTCTGCTCTTAGGTACTTCAGTTCGTGATCATCAGGTGAGACCGGCTCGTGGAGGGGTGCTCGTAGGTAGGTAGGTGCTCCACGATTGGTTTGTGAGGATGCTTCTCTGGCGGCTCATGGAAGTGGTCGGCTCGTGATAGAAGGGTGCTTCACGAAGAGGAATGACCAATTTCCTGCAACTTTTTCCAACAAGCTATTTACGCCATACGACGGCTTTTTCGACCATTCTAACTTTTTTAAACAATCAAACATCATTCCAAACAGTCATAGCAACATGTATAATCGTACCATAAACACCAAAAAAACAACTTAACAAGATAAAGATGGATAAAATATACCCAAAACCCATGTTTTCCCTTAATCATGCTTAAGCATAACTGATGATAGGATTAGCAAAACATATCCAAATTATCCCAAATTTCTAATAGAGGTATAAAACAATATTTCATAATTTCTAAACATTTTCCAGAATTTAATCATGTAAAATTTTGTTAATTAACACTAATCACCCCTAATTAGCCGTAAATAGTGAAAAACAATGTAAATCACCCACCTTAGCCAAAATATAAACTCAGATCTGAAATGATTCTTTAAATGGCATGAATTACAATGCACACAACTGCCTTTGCCTCTAATTTGATGTTGATTAGACTTGGTTTGATGCTAACTAGCTTAATCTTCAATTAGAAAGTGATTTAGAGGTGTTTTAGAAAGTGGAGGCCATGGCTAGGGTTCAAGAGATGTAAGTGGCGGCTAGAAAACTGATTAGAAATTATTTCCCAAACCCAATCAGCCTCCCCATAACCCTAATCCTGAAATGGGTTATGGGTCTAGCTGTTAATCACCTTAATTAGGCACAGTTAAGTTGTTTTTCACCTTCCAAACCTTGTTTCAGCCATATCTCCCAAACGGTATATCCGTTTGGCTAATGTGACAACTCTACGGAATGCTAAACCATCATCTGAATCCAACGGAAATGGTTTAAGTCAAAACTCCTTACAAATCAAAAGTTAAAGACGAAAAAGATTCACTAGGGGAAAACGGTCATTTAAAAATTGGAAAAAATCGAGAACATTGGAAATGACCCCAATAGTCGTTCCCCAAAGTTACATGTCCATACAACCTCATATGAAAAAAAAATCTATGATCCTTCAATACGTAGAATACGGGTCGTTACACTCTCTCCCCCTTAAGAAATTTCGCCCCAGAAACTCCTTAACCAAAAACATACAAAGGCGTTATGCATGCCTATCAGTCATTCACAAACAATCAAACATACACAGCAAGCACAACAAGGCTACCCTATCATGCAATTTACTAACAGGGGAAGAAACTATCACTATTAAAATCTTACTAGGCAAAGAGTTCTGGATGCGACTTCCTTATGCTCTCCTCTGTCTCCCAAGTACAGTCACTTTCATTCTAGACCCGCTGAACCTTGAACAGTTTCACCGCCTTCCTTCGAAGTTGCTTCGTATCGCTCTCGACAATATGGATTGGCTTGCGGTTCCCAACCGCCTTGGGTTCTACTTCGAAGTCATCCAACTGATCCGGTGAAATAGTCATATTAGGGTCATGCTTGAACTTCTTTAACTGGGAAACATGAAACACGTTATGAACTCCAGCCATCTTGTCTGGCAACTCAACTTTACATTCCAAATTCCCAACTTGCTTGAGAACTGGAAAGGGACCAACAAATCTTGGTGTTAACTTGCCTCTCCTACCAAATCGAATCATGCTCTTTAATGGATAAATCTTGACAAACACCAAGTCGGCAATGGAAAATTTTAACTCTCTTCGCCTCTTATCCGCATAACTCTTCTGCCTATCTTGGGCAACCTTCATTCGCTGTTTGATAACCTTGATCTTACTTGAAGTTTCTCTTATTACATCTGGCCCAAGCACGAATTTCTCACCGAATTCTAACCAACATGATGGTGAGTTGCACGGTCTTCCGTATAAAGCTTCAAATGGAGCCATACGAATATAGGACTGATAACTACTATAATATGCGAACTCCATTAGATGCAAATGGTCATCCCATAATGCTCCAAAATCCAATATACAAGCTCTCAAGAGATCCTCTAATATACGATTCACCCTCTCTGTCTGACCGTCAGTTTAAGGATGATACACGGTACCAAAATGTAATTCTAATCCTAAAGCCTCTTGTAAGCTCTTCCAAAATCCACTAGTAAACAACGGATCTTGGTCGCTCACAATGCCTTTGGGTATTCCATGAAATCTCACTACCCACTTCATATACAGTTCCGCTAACTTAGTTGCCATTCTGTTCGACCTGACGGGTATAAACCTTGCACTCTTTGTCAATCGGTCCATAATCACCCAAATGCTATCATGGCCCGATATAGTCCTTGGTAAACCAACAATGAAATCCTTTGAGACTTGTTCCCATTTCCATTCCGGAACTTCCAATGGTTGTAACAAACCACTAGGCTTATTTTGCTCGGCTTTAACTAGTTGGCAATTCATGCATTTGGATATAAACTTTCCAACATCTCTTTTCATCCCTTCCCAAAAGTAGGTCTGCTTCATGTCTTGATACATTTTTTTTACCACCGTGATGTATAGTTAGTTATGAGTGATCACATTCTCCAAGCACTTCATCTCTCAATCCATTGAAATTGGGTACAACTAGTCTCCCATTCTTTCTAAGCCATCCATCTCGATCAAGCCCATACTTGTTCATCTCCTCACTGTCGATACCCATCTCTAACCTGGAGATGATTTCCAATAGGTTAGGATCGTCCCTCTGACTGGAACCAATCCGCTCAATCAAAGCGGGTCTGACCATCAAACTTGTTAACATCTCTAGATCCAATTCACAATTTGGTCTGAAATCATGCCCAGTGATGTATTCCAGTTGTTTCCATTCAAGAAGCATATCTCCAAACTGGCATGTCTTCTACTCAATGCATCAGCTATCGCATTGCCCTTTCCTGGTGTATATGTGTAACACCCCACGTCCGTTAGTGTCACTCACAAAGGGAATGCACTAAGTTCTGTGGAGCATTTAGGGTAAAAGATGCAGATTAATTACAAGTCAGACAGAAATTAAACAGCGGAAAATAAAACTTTGCTTTATTGATAAAATAGTTTGTACAAAGATTTCTTTACAATATCAGAGTATCATCTGTCTTACAAAATAAAGAAGCATAAAGCAATATTTATATTCCCCAGTTTTAGCAAGAGCCAGCCATAGCATCTGAAAAAGAGAGTCCAAGCAAAACTTAGACAAATCTTCAAGCTGGGAAAGAGTGACAGTCCAACTTAACTTGAGCTATACTACTCCCTCCTCTACTACCTGGGGGTGGGGGGACGGAAGAAAAGAAGACGAAAGAAAAATAGAGTCAGACTTAAAGCCTGAGTAAGTTCAGTAACTTCTAGCATGCGAACATGGAAAAACAGAACGACATGAATTAACTGAATACAAGATAACACCATGATGATAGGGTTGGCAAGATTCGACAAGACTAACACGAGATATGCTAAGCTAAGATAAACTGGATATGCTCTAATACTTTCGCCGCTTCGCTATTTCCTTCTTATACTGGTTTCTATATCTCTGCACCGCCTAACTAGTGTCCCAAGTAGTAACGATAACGTGATCCCAATCCCTGTATTTTCCATCGCCTTTAGGCATCCATTTATTTATTTGTTACCTAGATTTAATCTAGGGTTTTCTACCAAGTACTTTCTAGATTCAACTAGAGTTTACGCTGTCTGCTGAACGCTTCTCGGATTCAGGATTTATGCCACCTAGTTCAACTAGGAATTATGCTACCTGTCGAACGATGCCCCCAAGTCTAGGACACACTACCTAGAGTGGTATATGTTCCTATACTTACCCACGCATGTATCGCGAATCGTTTATCGCTTGTCTAGATGCACATGTCCTGTAATGTGCGACCCGAGTCCTGTGTCAGGGCAAATCAAGGAATACAGAACTCGGTCGGGAGCTTTCAGATATCTACCGATGCAGATGCTAAGTTCTGTTTTTATTTCAGTGTCTATGGTCCCACTTGACCCCTCCCTCAACTAATGAAAGGCACACCTTGAAAAATGAGAACTATACGCCGGCCCCCGGTGCCCCACTATCCTATGGCCATCCTCATCCATAACTAGATAGCAAGTATATGGTCTTTTGGAGTTCTCTGCCTTTCCGCTTCACGTATCTCGATTGACTCAAGATGGATGGTGAACGACGAGTCGCTATCACAGGGCTACCGTTTGCTCGCCGAATCACGCCGGTCCATCCTGGTCTTTAGGTTTCCATGTGTTGCAACCAAGGCATACCCCTGGTTCTTCTACGCAGACCTTAACCTCTGTGGGCCCAAGCGGATCATCAGCAGCCTCACAAAGGGATACCAAGAGTACCCTCACGTCCCCTCGAAGCCTCGGGCTCCGTAACCCAATTCATTGGAGCCTTCTTTCTACTCAGACGGACATTCGCTCCTTCCCGCATTATACTAAGAATTACTACTTAGTTTTATTAACTAAGATTTACCACTTAGTTTCCTAAATCATTGTTTTCTTAACTATGGTTTACCACTTAGTTCTCTTTCCCGTCAATTTGGATTGGTTAAGTGTCATTGGTCAATTCAAGCTAACTTAACCCTCTTCCTTTATCCTCTTAAACTGGTTAAGTGTTATCAGTAATTCATGTTGACTTAACCCGACCACAAACCAAGTTATATTGGTTAAGTATTACTTAACCCTACGCGTTCATCCTGTATTGGTTAAGTGTTCCTTTTTAACTTAACCTTTCCCGTCTGTTTTAACTAACATGTTATTAATGGTTAAGTATTATCCCTTCATGTTTTAGGCTTAACCCTATTCCTTTATCACAAACAGATGGTTAAGTGTTCAAGTTTACTTAACCCTACGGTCTTGTCCAGCTAACATATCAAATTGGCTATGTGTATTAAATTTTACTTAACCCCAACCTCTAGACTAGTTAACATGTTAATTTGGCTAAGTGTATTAGCTTTGCTTAACCCCACCTTCTAGTCTAGTTAACATGTTAGTTTGGCTAAGTGTTTCCTTAGTTACTTAACCTCTACAAATCTTGTCTTGTTACCATGTGAAGTTGGTTAAGTGTCCCTATGGACTTAGCCCTCCCATCCTAGCTTAACTGTGTTAAATTGGTTAAGTGTTCCTATGGACTTAACCTTCCCTTTCTAGCTTAACTGTATGGCCCTAACCCCACCCACTAGTCAGGTTATTGTGTTGAATTGGTTAAGTGTCTTAGTGAACTTAACCCTACCATTCTTGTTCTAGCTTTAATTTAATAGATTAAAGCCACGACCACTCACATTAGATAGATATTGTTGCGATTACTGGATGTGCCTGTTGGTTCCGGGCAGATTTACGTCGCAACTCAGTCTAACCTCGGGTTAGGCCTATTCATGTTTTCTAGTTCAATGGTTTTGACTAATTTTCAAATCAGGTTTTGAAAGTAACCATCCCGTTCGTCGGATCAGTTAGGGATAGCCAGGGAGAGCAGGAAACTTGTATTTTCCAAACCCAAGCCTAGACACTATCCTCTTTGTCACCCTAGAACTTTCTGGCGTGTTATTAAAAGAGTTGTCGTTAATAAATCTTTAATTTGTCTAAATCATTTCCTCATTTAGAACAAATTTTATAAGTAAATTAATCCTAATTTACTTATTTTCTAATTACTCTTTTAATGTGAATTGTCAACATTTATTCTTACGGCCCATTCTCCCCTCTATATCATATTTATGCTTTTTGGTATGTAAACTATACCAAATTAAGTGTCACTAACCATGATTTTGCTAAACCTGATAGTTATTCCCAATTATGGCCAATTTCACATTTATGCCAATATAATTACCATGCCAAATTAGCTTATCCAATTCCGATTCAACCATCTAATTCACGTCAAACTAGACTTATTACTCTAGTTCTCTATTCATGAAAATGCTAGATTTACACGTCAATACTAGATTCAAATTACACATCTTATAATTTATGTCAAATTTATCCAATTTGCATTTCTATGAACATGCCATAATACATGTTCCCAATTTATGCCAAATTCCATGTTTTACAACTATGTTTTAGTACATTTCACATTATGCCCAAATTGTATTCCCACCGTTCGTATAATTGCGATTCAATCTAGATTGTGGATAAGTCTATACTCGTAGAAATTAGGGAACGAACCAAAGATGCTTTGCAAAAGATAGACATACTAACTGGCATAAAAAGGGTTGAATAACGACGTCGGTTCAAGAACATGGTTAGACCTAACTTAATAGGGACATTCCCATAGTCTATAACCAAGGGTAGACAGAATAGAGATGTTGGTTCAAGAACATGGGTAGACCTAACTTAATAGGTAAATTCCCAAGGTCTAAAACCAAAGAAAACCAAGGACAAGCAGAATAAATAATTGGGTTTAGACCCAATCTCATAATTACAGAACTTAAGCAATACTTTCCTAGTCATGAATCATAGGTGTTTAATCACAGATTTCCTTGTTTTGTCATAGGCAATAGTTTATGTTTCCTGATCAAAGGCATAAGCTTAGTCAAGGAAATAATCCTTATATTCACATTCACAGTCATAGGCAATGTTCATAGTCATAGGCAATGTCCATAGTCATAGGCAATGTTCATAGTCATAGGCAAATGTTCATGGTCACAGGCATATGGTTTTAAGGTCCATAGTTTCATAGTCATGTTCTATTTTGTCCTCGAATCATAACAGTTCTTAATTAGGTTCAATAGTATTGGCACTGATTCGAATAGAGAGAGAGAGAGAGAATTGGCATATTCTTTTATTCCTTTAATTTCATGTCACGAACAAAGAAAAACGTTCAAATCTAGAAATAACTGACTTACAGAGGTTAGATCAGAACAGAAAGATGGCGTTGCTAAGATTCGTAGAAAAACAGTCGTTTGAACCTCCTCTTGAATCCTAGCTTGAATCTCTTCTTCTTGAAAGTCTTTTGAGCAGCATCTTCTCGTCTTGTTTTATTTTATATATTTATTTATTTCTATATTTTAGAGGAGGAGAAGAAGCCATGTCTAACTAGAATCTTTGCAGCATAAGGGTAGAAAAGAATTGTGAATAGAGAAGAAGACCAGGGCTATTTATATAGTGTAGCAGTCAACGAATCTGGTCAGAAGGGTGTCCAAATACAGAGAAACGAATCTGGTGTAGAAAACAGGAAAAACGGGGGGGGGGGGGGGGGGTCGACCCCCAGGTCGACTATGTAGTCGACCTGGTTGACACATGTCGACTACCCAGTCGACCTGGGTAGCCCAGGTCGACTACCCAGTCGACCTGGGTGTCTTGGGTGGGAAAATTCCCGCCCTGGCCAATCCGGCCCGATTTTGAAATTTGAATTTGACCTGTTTTGAATTTTGAACTTCGCTGAATCTTCCGGAGGCCATATCTCCTCATACGAACTCCGATTTATGCAAACTCGGACTCGTTTTCATGCAGAATTCCGAGACGAATGCAATGGCGCAGCCCGTTTCCCTTGATTTTGATTTTAACTTTTAATTCTGCCTTGATTTGTGAATCTTAGCGTTACAGAATTACGGGGTGTTACATTCTCCCCCACTTAAAAGGATTTCGTCCCCGAAATCTTCAAGTTAGAAAGAATGTGTACTACCATCCAATCACCCATTTACTCAACCATTCAATCACAGGCATTCATCGTCCTTAAAAGATTTCTAATGCTTTCATGTTTATATGCATAGTGTGTGTATATGTCTTTATCTAATGCAAAATCAGGCGGTCTACTGATCCAGTCGACCTCCTTAATGCGAGTCATGTCAGTGCCATGCGTCCAACCATGTATGAAAGCATCCCTAGTTATGTAAATACTACATGCGTGCACAGCCATTCATCCATATGCAACATCTATATGATAACATATCAGGCTCATCTTTCAAACAAATACATATCTGTAAATGCAATATGAAAGCGTCTAAACTGATCTGGTGCCTAATACGTATGCATATGCATCCACGAGCATCCATTAGCAACCACTTGCAACCACCAACCATAACATGTTTCAAACACATGTTTACATCCATTGGCTTCTACCTAAGGATCGAAGATACGACCTAGGTGATATACTTCAGAAAGAGAGAAACAACTATGCGTAAAGCTCCTACCAAAGAAATCAAGGATGCACCCTTAAGGAAAAGGGTATGATGCTAGTATCTAGCCTTCTTTAGCTTTACTCCACTGTATCTTAACTAATTTAACTTCATGATTGTGAAGTTCTGGATCTCCATTTCCAAAATAAACAGATGTCAATCACGGTACCAAGTATATGTACTAAGATGATTAGAGGTTTCCCTCTTATCCGCCATGCCATAACCATAATAGTCGAAAGGTCACTACGTGCTCTTTGGAGTGCCTGTCACATCTATTCATCTCTCACGCAACCCATCCTAGTCGAACTCGACATCCCTCAAGTACAAGCCCCAAAGGCCTAAACCAATATCAGACAAGCACCCAAGGAATATCTCCTCCGATTTTAGATGATCTACGTGAGATGATATAAGCAAACTCGATAGCTATTCTCAAATCCCTACTAACCAAAAATAGACGGGTCGGACTACCAACTGGATTTGATACTCTAGTGGGATCTTTCTACTATACAAGTACTATGGTGCAGAGACTCAACAATGGAAGTGGATATGAACAAATGCGAAGCGCTAAAACCAAAAGAAATAGTACGAACATCAAAACTAGACTCTTCCAACAGAACTTTACTACCTTTCTCCTAGGTACGCTTAGAGGTGAAAGTATGTACTTGCCCTTCTAGAAAATCTTGTTCCTCGTCCTTGCCCTTGTCCTTAATTATATGCCCTACTATACCCTAGTAAAGATACTTCCTCTTGTCTTAGGTTTTATAATTTCTTCCTCCTTTGTGAGCTAAATCTATATCCATGAATTCCTCATCCTAGGGTTATGCTCCTTAGCCAAACTCCTCATCCCCTTCCGTGTATAACCATGTTGACAAATATCTCGAAAGTTGCCTCCATCGCCCGAAAAACCTTATAAGCTTTGAAAGAAAAGTGCCCGTAGATGAAACAACTACGGCTATGGATGGAAGCCGGGCACTACTTTGCCCATCGATGAGGTTAACTCCCAGAAAGCCAGGAGCCCCAGAGACTCAAGAAAGAAGAAGTCAAGAATTTAAACATAGGAAGAGAAGATAGTGCGTATGGCCTTGGGGAATATGTCTTTAAAACAAATCTTTTCTTTTAAAAATGCTTCTTTTAAAACCGTTTTGAAAATAATTTTTCAAATCCTTTATCTGATCTGGTAACCTTCAGATCTGATACCACGTGTAACAACCCACGTCCGTTAGTGTCACTCAAAAAGGGAATGCACTAAGTTCTGTGGATCATTTAGGGTAAAAGATGCAGATAATTTACAAGACAGACAGAAATTAAACAGCGGAAAATAAAACTTTGCTTTATTGATAAAATAGTTTGTACAAAGATTTCTTTACAATATCAGAGTATCATCTGTCTTACAAAATAAAGAAGCATAAAAAAATATTTATATTCCCCAGTTTTAGCAAGAGCTAGCCATAGCATCTGAAAAAGAGAGTCCAAGCAAAACTTCGACAAATCTTCAAGCTGGGAAAGAGTGACAGTCCAACTTAACCTGAGCTATACTACTCCCTCCTCTACTACCTGGGGGGGGGGGAACGGAAGAAAAGAAGACGAAAGAAAAATAGAGTTAGACATAAAGCCTGAGTAAGTTCAGTAACTTCTAGCATGTGAACATAGAAAAACAGAACGACATGAATTAACTGAATACAAGATAACACCATAATGATAGGGTTGGCAACATTCGACAAGACTAACACGAGATATGCTAAGCTAAGATAAACTGGATATGCTCTCAAACTTTCGCCGCTTCGCTATTTCCTTGTTATACTGGTTTCTATATCTCTGCACCGCCTAACTAGTGTCCCAACTAGTAACAATAACGTGATCCCAATCCCTGTATTTTCCATCGCCTTCAGGCATCCATTTATTTATTTGTTACCTAGATTTAATCTAGGGTTTTCTACCAAGTACTTTCTAGATTCAACTAGAGTTTACGTTGTCTGCTGAACGCTTCTCGGATTCAGGATTTATGCCACCTAGTTCAACTAAGAATTTTGCTACCTGTCGAACGATGCCCCCAAGTCTAGGACACACTACCTAGAGTGGTATATGTTCCTATACTTCCCCACGCATGTATCGCGAATCGTTTATCGCTTGTCTAGATGCACATGTCCTGTAATGTGCGACCCGAGTCCTGTGTCAGGGCAAATCAAGGAATACAGAACTAGGTCGGGAGCTTTCAGATATCTGCCGATGCAGATGCTAAGGTCTGTTTTTATTTCAGTGGCTATGGTCCCAGTTGACCCCTCCCTCAACTAATGAAAGGCACACCTTGAAAAATGAGAACTATACGCCGGCCCCTGGTGCCCCCACTATCCTATGGCCATCCTCACCCATAACTAGATAGGAAGTATACGGTCTTTTGGAGTTCTCCGCCTTTCCGCTTCACATATCTCGATTAACTCAAGATGGATGGTAAACGACGAGTCGCTATCACAGGGCTACCGTTTGCTCGCCGAATCACGCCGGTCCATCCTGGTCTTTAGGTTGCCATGTGTTGCAACCAAGGCATACCCCTGGTTCTTCTACGCAGACCTTATCCTCTGTGGGCCCAGGCGGATCATCTGCTGCCTCACAGAGGGATACCAAGAGTACCCTCAGGTCCCTTCGAAGCCTCGAGCTTCGTAACCCAATTCGTTGGAGCCTTCTTTCTACTCAGACGGACATTCGCTCCTTCCCGCATTATACTAAGAATTACTACTTAGTTTTATTAACTAAGATTTACCACTTAGTTTCCTGAATCATTGTTTTCTTAACTATGGTTTACCACTTAGCTCTCTTTCCCATCAATTTGGATTGGTTAAGTGTCATTGGTCAATTCAAGCTAACTTAACCCTCTTCCTTTATCCTGTTAAACTGGTTAAGTGTTATCATTAATTCATGTTGACTTAACCTGACCACAAACCAAGTTATATTGGTTAAGTATTATTTAACCCTACCCGTTCATCCTGTATTGGTTAAGTGTTCCTTTTTAACTTAACCTTGCCCGTCTATTTTAACTAACATGTTATTAATGGTTAAGTATTATCCCTTCATGTTTTAGGCTTAACCCTATTCCTTTTTTACAACCTGATGGTTAAGTGTTCAAGTTTACTTAACCCTACGGTCTTGTCCAGCTAACATATCAAATTGGCTAAGTGTATTAAATTTTACTTAACCCCAACCTCTAGACTAGTTAACATGTTAATTTGGCTAAGTGTATTAGCTTTGCTTAACCCCACCTTCTAGTCTAGTTAACATGTTAGTTTGGCTAAGTGTTTCCTTAGTTACTTAACCTCTACAAATCTTGTCTTGTTACCATGTGAAGTTGGTTAAGTGTCCCTATGGACTTAGCCCTCCCATCCTAGCTTAACTGTGTTAAATTAGTTAAGTGTTCCTATGGACTTAACCTTCCCTTTCTAGCTTAACTGTATGGCCCTAACCCCACCCACTAGTCAGGTTATTATGTTGAATTGGTTAAGTGTATTAGTGAACTTAACCCGACCATTCTTGTTCTAGCTTTAATTTAATAGATTAAAGCCACGACCACTCACATTAGACAGATATTGTTGCGATTACTGGATGTGCCGGTTGGTTCCGGGCAGATTTACATCAACTCAGTCTAACCTCGAGTTAGGCCTATTCGTGTTTTCTAATTCAAGGGTTTTGACTAATTTTCAAATCAGGTTTTGAAAGTAACCATCCCGTTCGTCGGATCAGTTAGGGATAGCCAGAGAGAGCAGGAAACTTGTATTTTCCAAACCCAAGCCTAGACACTATCCTCTCTGTCACCCTAGAACTTTCTGGCGTGTTTTTAAAAGAGTTGTCATTAATAAATCTTTAATTTGTCTAAATCATTTCAGCATTTAGAACAAATTTTATAAGTAAATTAATCCTAATTTACTTATTTCCTAATTATTCTTTTAATGTGAATTGTCAACATTTATTCTTACGGCCCATTCTCCCCTCTATATCATATTTATGCTTTTTGGTATGTAAACTATACCAAATTAAGTGTCACTAACCATGATTTTGCTAAACCTGACAGTTATTCCCAATTATGGCCAATTTCACATTTATGCCAATATACTTACCGTGCCAAATTAGCTAATCCAATTCCGATTCAACCTTCTAATTCACGTCAAACTAGACTTATTACTCTAGTTCTCTATTCATGAAAATGCTAGATTTACACGTCAATACTAGATTCAAATTACACATCTTATAATTTATGTCAAATTTATCCAATTTGAATTTCTATGAACATGCCATAATACATGTTCCTAATTTATGCCAAATTCCATGTTTTACAACTATGTTTTAGTACATTTCACATTATGCCCAAATCGTATTCCCACTATTCGTATAATTGCGATTCAATCTAGATTGTGGATAAGTCTAGACTCGTAGAAATTAGGGAACGAACCAAAGATGCTATGCAAAAGATAGACACACTAACTGGCATAAAAAGGGTTGAATAACGACGTCGGTTCAAGAACATGGGTAGACCTAACTTAATAGGTAAATTCCCATAGTCTAAAACCAAGGGTAGACAGAATAGAGATGTTGGTTCAAGAATATGGGTAGACCTAACTTAATAGGTAAATTCCCAAGGCCTGAAACCAAAGAAAACCAAGGACAAGCAGAATAAATAATCGGGTTTAGGCCCAATCTCATAATTACAGAACTTAAGCAATACTTTCCTAGTCATGAATCATAGGTGTTTAATCAAAGATGTCCCTGTTTTGTCATAGGCAATAGTTTATGTTTCCTGATAAAAGGCATAGGCTTAGTCAAGGAAATAATCCTTATAGTCACAGTCACAGTCATAGGCAATGTTCATAGTCATAGGCAATGTCCATTGTCATAGGCAATGTTCATAGTCATAGGCAAATGTTCATGGTCATAGGCATATGGTTTCAAGGTCCATAGTTTCATAGTCATGGTCTATTTTGTCCTCGAATCATAACAGTTCTTAATTAGGTTCAAGAGTATAGGCACTGATTCGAATAGAGAGAGAGAGAATTGGAATATTCTTTTATTCCTTTAATTTCATGTCACGAACAAAGAAAAACGTTCAAATCTAGAAATAACCGACTTACAGAGATTAGATCAGAACAGAAAGATGGTGTTGCTAAGATTCATAGAAAAACAGTCGTTGAAGTCGTTTGAATCCCCCCTTGAATCCTAGCTTGAATCTCTTCTTCTTGAAAGTCTTTTGAGCAGCATCTTCTCGTCTTGTTTTATTTTATATATATATTTATTTATATATTTTAGAGGAGGAGAAGAAGCCATGTGTAACTAGAATCTTCGCAGCATAAGGGTAGAAAATAATTGTGAATAGAGAAGAAGACCAGGGCTGTTTATATAGTGTAGCAGTTAACGAATCTGGTCAGAAGGGTGTCCAAATACAGAGAAACGAATCTGGTGCAGAAAACAGGAAAAACAGGGGGGGTCGACCCCCAGGTCGACTATGTAGTCGACCTGGTTGACCCAGGTCGACTACCCAGTCGACCTGGGTAGCCCAGGTCGACTGCCCAGTCGACCTAGGTGTCTTCGGCGGGAAAATTCCCGCCCTGGCCAATCCGGCCCGATTTTGAAATTTGAATTTGACCTGTTTTGAATTTTGAACTTCGCTGAATCTTCCGGAGGCCATATCTCCCTCATACGGACTCCGATTTACGCAAACTCAGACTCGTTTTCATGCAGAATTCCGAGACGAATGCTATGGCGCAGCCCGTTTCCCTTGATTTTGAATTTAACTTTTAATTCTGCCTTGATTTGTGAATCTTAGCGTTACAGAATTACGGGGTGTTACATTCTCCCCCACTTAAAAGGATTTCGTCCTTGAAATCTTCAAGTTAGGAAGAATGTGTCCTACCATCCAATCACCCATCTACTCAACCATTCAATCACAGGCATTCATCGTCCTTAAAAGATTTCTAATGCTTTCATGTTTATATGCATAGTGTGTGTATATGTCTTTATCTAATGCAAAATCAGGCGGTCTACTGATTCAGTCGACCTCCTTAATGCGAGTCATGTCAGTGCCATGCGTCCAACCATGTATGCAAGCATCCCTAGTTATGTAAATACTACATGCGTGCACAGCCATTCATCCATATGCAACATCCATATGATAACATATCAGCCTCATCTTTCAAACAAATACATATCTGTAAATGCAATATGAAAGCGTCTAAACTGATCTAGTGCCTAATACGTATGCATATGCATCCATGAGCATCCATTAGCAACCACTTGCAACCACCAACCATAACATGTTTCAAACACATGTTTACATCCATTGGCTTCTACCTAAGGATCGAAGATACGACCTAGGTGATATACTTTAGAAAGAGAGAAACAATTATGTGTAAAGCTCCTACCAAAGTAATCAAGGATGCACCCTTAAGGAAAAGGGTATGATGCTAGTATCTAGCCTTCTTGAGATTTACTCCACTGTATCTTAACTAATTTAACTTCATGACTGTGAAGTTCTGGATCTCCATTTCCAAAATAAACAGATGTCAATCACGGTACCAAGTATATGTACTAAGATGATTAGAGGTTTCCCTCTTTTCCGCCATGCCATAACCATAAGAGTCGAAAGGTCACTACGTGCTCTTTGGAGTGCCTGTCACATATATTCATCTCTCACGCAACCCATCCTAGTCGAACTCGACATCCCTCAAGTACAAGCCCCAAAGGCGTAAACCAATATCAGACAAGTACCCAAGGAATATCTCCTCCGATTTTAGATGATCTACGTGAGATGATATAAGCAAACTCGATAGCTATTCTCAAATCACTACTAACCAAAAATAGACTGGTCGGACCACCAACTGGATTTGAGACTCTAGTGGGATCTTTCTACTATACAAGTACTATGGTGCAGAGACTCAACAATGGAAGTGGATATGAAAAAATGCGAAGCGCTAAAACTAAAGGAAATAGTACGAACAACAAAACTAGACTCTTCCAACAGAACTTTACTACCTTTCTCCTAGGTATGCTTAGAGGTGAAGTATGTACTTGCCCTTCTAAAAAATCTTGTTCCTCGTCCTTGCCCTTGTCCTTAATTATATGCCCTATTATACCCTAGTAAATATACTTCCTCTTGTCTTAGGTTTTATAATTTCTTCCTCCATTGTGAGCTAAATCCATATCCATGAATTCCTCATCCTAGGGTTATGCTCCTTAGCCAAACTCCTCATCCCCTTCCGTGTATAATCATGTTGACAAATATCTTGAAAGTTGCCTCCATCGCCTGAAAAACCTTATAAGCTTTGAAAGAAAATTGCCCATAGATGAAACAACTACGGCTATGGATGGAAGCCAGGCACTACTTTGCCCATCGATGAGGTTAACTCCCAGAAAGCCAGGAGCCCCAGAGACTCAAGAAAGAAGGAGTCAAGAATTTAAACAGAGGAAGAGAAGATAGTGCGTATGGCTTTGGGGAATATGTCTTTAAAACAAATCTTTTCTTTTAAAAATGCTTCTTTTAAAACCGTTTTGAAAATAATTTTTCAATCCTTTATCTGATCTGGTAACCTTCAGCTCTGATACCACGTGTAACACCCCACGTCTGTTAGTGTCACTCACAAAGGGAATGCACTAAGTTCTGTGGAGCATTTAGGCTAAAAGATGCAGATAAATTACAAGACAGACAGAAATTAAACAGCGGAAAATAAAACTTTGCTTTATTGATAAAATAGTTTGTACAAAGATTTCTTTACAATATCAGAGTATCATCTGTCTTACAAAATAAAGAAACATAAAGCAATATTTATATTCCCCAGTTTTAGCAAGAGCCAGCCATAGCATCTGAAAAAGAGAGTCCAAGCAAAACTTCGACAAATCTTCAAGCTGGGAAAGAGTGACAGTCCAACTTAACCTGAGCTATACTACTCCCTCCTCTACTACCTGGGGGGGAAACGGAAGAAAAGAAGACGAAAGAAAAACAGAGTCAGACATAAAGCCTGAGTAAGTTCAGTAACTTCTAGCATGTGAACATGGAAAAACAGAACGACATGAATTAACTGAATACAAGATAACACCATGATGATAGGGTTGGCAAGATTCGACAAGACTAACACGAGATATGCTAAGCTAAGATAAACTGGATATGCTCTAATACTTTCGCTGCTTCGCTATTTCCTTGTTATACTGGTTTCTATATCTCTGCACCGCCTAACTAGTGTCCCAACTAGTAACGATAACGTGATCCCAATCCCTGTATTTTCCATCGCCTTCAGGCATCCATTTATTTATTTGTTACCTAGATTTAATCTAGGGTTTTCTACCAAGTACTTTCTAGATTCAACTAGAGTTTACACTGTCTGCTGAACGCTTCTCGGATTCAAGATTTATGCCACCTAGTTCAACTAGGAATTATGCTACCTGTCGAACGATGCCCCCAAGTCTAGGACACACTACCTAGAGTGGTATATGTTCCTATACTTCCCCACGCATGTATCGCGAATCGTTTATCGCTTGTCTAGATGCACATGTCCTGTAATGTGCGACCCGAGTCCTGTGTCAGGGCAAATCAAGCAATACAGAACTCGGTCGGGAGCTTTCAGATATCTGCCGATGCAGATGCTAAGGTCTGTTTTTATTTCAGTGGTTATGGTCCCACTTGACCCCTCCCTCAACTAATGAAAGGCACACCTTGAAAAATGAGAACTATACGCCGGCCCCTGGTGCCCCACTATCCTATGGCCATCCTCACCCATAACTAGATAGGAAGTATATGGTCTTTTGGAGTTCTCCGCCTTACCGCTTCACGTATATCGATTGACTCAAGATGGATGGTAAACGACGAGTCGCTATCACAGGGCTACCGTTTGCTCGCCGAATCACGTCGGTCCATCCTGGCCTTTAGGTTGCCATGTGTTGCAACCAAGGCATACCCCTGGTTCTTCTACGCAGACCTTAACCTCTGTGGGCCCAGGCGGATCATCTGCAGCCTCACAGAGGGATACCAAGAGTACCCTCACGTCCCCTCGAAGCCTCGGGCTTCGTAACCCAATTCGTTGGAGCCTTCTTTCTACTCAGACGGACATTCGCCCCTTCCCACATTATACTAAGAATTACTACTTAGTTTTATTAACTAAGATTTACCACTTAGTTTCCTGAATCATTGTTTTCTTAACTATGGTTTACCACTTAGTTCTCTTTCCCGTCAATTTGGATTGGTTAAGTGTCATTGGTCAATTCAAGCTAACTTAACCCTCTTCCTTTATCCTGTTAAACTGGTTAAGTGTTAACAGTAATTCATGTTGACTTAACCCGACCACAAACCAAGTTATATTGGTTAAGTATTACTTAACCCTACCCGTTCATCCAGTATTGGTTAAGTGTTCCTTTTTAACTTAACCTTGCCCATCTGTTTTAACTAACATGTTATTAATGGTTAAGTATTATCCCTTCATGTTTTAGGCTTAACCCTATTCCTTTATCACAACCTGATGGTTAAGTGTTTAAGTTTACTTAACCCTACGGTCTTGTCCAGCTAACATATCAAATTGGCTAAGTGTATTAAATTTTACTTAACCCCAACCTCTAGATTAGTTTACATGTTAATTTGGCTAAGTGTATTAGCTTTGCTTAACCCCACCATCTAGTCTAGTTAACATGTTAGTTTGGCTACGTGTTTCCTTAGTTACTTAACCTCTACAAATCTTGTCTTGTTACCATGTGAAGTTGGTTAAGTGTCCCTATGGACTTATCCCTCCCATCCTAGCTTAACTGTGTTAAATTGGTTAAGTGTTCCTATGGACTTAACCTTCCCTTTCTAGCTTAACTGTATGGCCCTAACCCCACCCACTAGTCAGGTTATTATGTTGAATTGGTTAAGTGTCTTAGTGAACTTAACCCTACCATTCTTGTTCTAGCTTTAATTTAATAGATTAAAGCCACGACCACTCACATTAGACAGATATTGTTGCGATTACTGGATGTGCCGGTTGGTTCCGGGCAGATTTACATCGCAACTCAGTCTAACCTCGGGTTAGGCCTATTCGTGTTTTCTAGTTCAAGGGTTTTGACGAATTTTCAAATCCGGTTTTGAAAGTAACCATCCCGTTCGTCGGATCAGTTAGGGATAGCCAGGGAGAGCAGGAAACTAGTATTTTCCAAACCCAAGCCTAGACACTATCCTCTCTGTCACCCTAGAACTTTCTGGCGTGTTATTAAAAGAGTTGTCGTTAATAAATCTTTAATTTGTCTAAATCATTTCCTCATTTAGAACAAATTTTATAAGTAAATTAATCCTAATTTACTTATTTCCTAATTACTCTTTTAATGTGAATTGTCAACATTTATTCTTACGGCCCATTCTCCCCTCTATATCATATTTATGCTTTTTGGTATGTTAACTATACCAAATTAAGTGTCACTAACCATGATTTTGCTAAACCTGACAGTTATTCCCAATTATGGCCAATTTCACATTTATGCCAATATACTTACTGTGCCAAATTAGCTAATCCAATTCCGATTCAACCTTCTAATTCACGTCAAACTAGACTTATTACTCTAGTTCTCTATTCATGAAAATGCTAGATTTACACGTCAATACTAGATTCAAATTACACATCTTATAATTTATGTCAAATTTATCCAATTTGCATTTCTATGAACATGCCATAATACATGTTCCCAATTTATGCCAAATTCCATGTTTTACAACTATGTTTTAGTACATTTCACATTATGCCCAAATCGTATTCCCACCGTTCGTATAATTGCGATTCAATCTTGATTGTGGATAAGTCTAGACTCGTAGAAATTAGGGAACGAACCAAAGATGCTATGCAAAAGATAGACATACTAACTGGCATAAAAAGGGTTGAATAACGACGTCAGTTCAAGAACATGGGTAGACCTAACTTAATAGGTAAATTCCTATAGTCTAAAACCAAGGGTAGACAGAATAGAGATGTTGGTTCAAGAACATGGGTAGACCTAACTTAATAGGTAAATTCCCAAGGTCTAAAACCAAAGAAAACCAAGGACAAGCAGAATAAATAATCGGGTTTAGACCCAATCTCATAATTACATAACTTAAGCAATACTTTCCTAGTCATGAATCATAGGTGTTTAATCACAGATGTCCCTGTTTTGTCATAGGCAATAGTTTATGTTTCCTGATCAAAGGCATAGGCTTAGTCAAGGAAATAATCCTTATAGTCACAGTCATAGGCAATGTTCATAGTCATAGGCAATGTCCATAGTCATAGGCAATGTTCATAGTCATAGGCAAATGTTCATGGTCATAGGCATATGGTTTTAAGGTCCATAGTTTCATAGTCATGGTCTATTTTGTCCTCGAATCATAACAGTTCTTAATTAGGTCCAAGAGTATAGGCACTGATTCGAATAGAGAGAGAGAGAGAGATAGAATTGGCATATTCTTTTATTCCTTTAATTTCATGTCACGAACAATGAAAAATGTTCAAATCTAGAAATAACTGACTTACAGAGATTAGATCAGAACAGAAAGATGGCGTTGCTAAGATTTGTAGAAAAACAGTCGTTGAAGTCGTTTGAACCTCCTCCTGAATCCTAGCTTGAATCTCTTCTTCTTGAAAGTCTTTTGAGCAGCATCTTCTCATCTTGTTTTATTTTATATATATATTTATTTATATATTTTAGAGGAGGAGAAGAAGCCATGTCTAACCAAATCTTTGCAGCATAAGGGTAGAATAGAATTGTGAATAGAGAAGAAGACCAGGGCTGTTTATATAGTGTAGCAGTCAACGAATCTGGTGCAGAAAACTGGAAAAACAGGGGGGTCGACCCCCAGGTTGACTATGTAGTCGACCTGGTTGACCCAGGTCGACTACCCAGTCGACCTGGATAGCCCAGGCCGACAACCCAGTCGACCTGGGTGTCTTGGGCGGGAAAATTCCCGCCCTGGCCAATCCGGCCCGATTTTGAAATTTGAATTTGACCTGTTTTGAATTTTGAACTTCGCTGAATCTTCCGGAGGCCATATCTCCCTCATACGGACTCCGATTTACGCAAACTCGGACTCGTTTTCATGTAGAATTCCGAGACAAATGCAATGGCGCAGCCCGTTTCCCTTGATTTTGATTTTAACTTTTAATTCTGCCTTGATTTGTGAATCTTAGCTTTACAGAATTACGGGGTGTTACAATATGCGATATCAAAATCATAGGAAACCAAGAATTCTAACCATATTTGCTATCAGAGATTTAGATCCTTCTGAGAGAAGAGATACTTTAATGACTTATAATCGGTAAACAACTCGAATTTTTCTCCCAAGTGATAATGTCTTCACATCTTCAACGTGAACACGATCGCTGCCAATTCCAAGTCATGGGTAGGATATCTTTTCTCATGCGGTTTCAGCTGCCGACTAGCATAAGCTATAACCCTACATCTTTGCATCAATACAGCACCAAATCTGGTACCACATGCATCTGTGTATACTGTCATCGCTTCATTCCCTTTAGGAATGACTAACACTGATGCACACGTCAACTTTTCCTTTAGGCTCTTGAATGCATTTTCACACCTTCTGTCCCAGACGAAAGCTGGATTCTTCTTGGTCAACTGAGTTAATGGTGCTGCTAACTTGGAGAAGTCTTGGATAAACTTACGATAATATCCAACCAATCCCGAAAAACTTCTTAATCTGTTGCATTCTTAGGCATAGACCAATCTTGTATCGTAGCCACCTTCGCAGGGTCCACGGCAATACCATTTTCTAAAACAACATGGCCCAAGAATCTCACTTCTCTCCTCCAGAAGTGAAACTTAGAAAACTTCTCTTTCAATTGGTGTTTTCTTAACACCTCCATCACTATCCTCAAATGTTCCTTGTGTTCTTCCTCTGTCCTTGAGTAAACCAAGATATCTTCTACGAACACAAGAACAAACTTATTTAATTGATCCCTGAATACCATATTCATAAGATCTACAAAATATGCTGGTGCATTGGTCAACCCGAATGGCATGAACAACCACTCATAGAATCTAGACGGCGTCCGAAATGCCGTTTTAGGAATACTCTCAGCTGCTACTTAGAGCTGACGAAATTCTGTCGCGAGGTCCAATTGGGAGAACACCCTTGCTCCCTCCAGTTGATCAAACAAATCATCTATCCGCGTAAAAGGATACTTATTCTTCCTAGTCACTTTATTCAACTCGCGATAGTCCACACTTAAACGAAGGGAACCATCTGCCTTGGTAACAAATACAACTGGTGCTCCCCACTCGAAGACACTTCTTTTGATAAATCCCTTCTTCAAAAGATCGCTTACTTGCATCCCGAGCTCTCTCTGCTCCCTTGGGGCCATACGACGAAGTGGCATCACTATAGGTCTAGCATCTTTCACTAAATCAATACGGAACTCAATCTCTCGGTGTGGTGGAAGTCCGGTCACTTCCTCGAAGATATCCAGATACTGGCCAACAATGGGAACCCCTGATAACTCATCCTGTGGGATGTCAAGGGAATTTAGAAAACTAGCCATCGCCTCATCACTGCGTAGGCCACCAAACACTACCCTCTGCCTATCATCCGCCCTAATAGTCACCGAAAATCCCTCACAGTCTACCACCACCCCATATCTTTGGAGCCAATCGACTCCCAAAATAATGCCAAACCCAGTAAAGCCCAAAACAAAGCAATCACAAGAAAACGTACATCCATGACTCGATAAGACCACATTACGACATATCATACTAAGTCTAGTCGAACCACCAATCGGGTTCGTCACCGCTAAAGGTCTATCGACTATCTCGGGTTCCAATCCCAAACTATCTACCAAGTCACCAGATATAAAGGAACTGGAAGCCCTAGTATCAAACAATACTTGAATAGGAACATCATAAACAGAAAGCATACCTTGAATGATGACATTCTTTCCTTTCTCCACCGTAGTTGGGGCATTCGACGAAGAAGGAACAACATTAATAGCATATGCTTTCACAATCTGCTTCTCTATAGGAGGTTGTGGACATTTATCCTTATGATGTCCTACTTGGGCGCAGTTGATGCACTTCCTGTCCGCTGGCTTTGCTCAACATTCTTTAGCATAATGGCCCTTCTTGCCATAGCTATAGCACTCAACATCTTTCTTATTCTTCTTTTGACCATCCTTAACTTGGTGCTATCTATGCTTACTTTTATTCTAACAATTATTCTTGCCTCCACCGCTTGCTTGCGGCTTTGGTCCCTCTACAGATGCAATAGTAATTTCAGCCTTGGGCTTAGGATAACGACTCTCTGATCTCAATGCTTTCCCAACAATCGATTCAGAAGTCGCATCAATATGCTTTATAAGCCTTTCTTCCAAGTACTGATCTAAACCAGTTATGACCTTCTCATTCTTCTTCTCCGGATTTCAGTAAGGGATAATCCATACTTCGATAAAGTATCAAACCCAGCAATATATTCCGAGACTGCACTACTGTTTTGCTTAAGTTCCAAGAACTTCCTAAGAAATTCTGACTTCTGGCAGTTGGGAAAAACTCGTCATTGAAGCAAGCTTTAAATTGATTCCATGTAACTTGATCCTCAGGGGTAGCTACCTTAAAAGCATTCCACCAATTCATAGCCCGTCCTTGCAGTTGATGGGTTGCTAGCATCCTCTTCATCGTGTCTTCGATTCCCAGATCCTCGAAGACACAATCACAACTATCAAGCCAACCCTGAACTTCTGTAGCCGATTCCGTTCCATGGAACAGCTTCCAACCAGGACTAGTGTAGTCCTTAGAGAGCTTGGCGAAATCAGCGCCTGCACCGCCGCACCACCACCATTTGCAGCATTAGGAGCTGCCCTCTGAACATCCCTAAGCATCTCTCTCATGAAGTCAGTGAAAATCATCCTCATATCAGGAGCATTCCTATTATTGGCTCTTGAGCCAGTATTCCTCGTATATCGGCTCATCGTTCAATCTGTAAGGAGAAAATGATTAACCATCAATTCAGTGGTGCCAGTGCAGTGCGACTCTATCCTTATATATACACTAATAGTATGTATATATAACTTTTGAAAACCAAAATATCACAAATACGCGCTCTCATATACGTATACTACCTCTCCCTGGTGTCTTCCCTAGGTTGACTACGTAACCTCGCTCTGATACCAAGTGTGACAGCCCGCCCCGCAGCAGCTGACATTTCCAATGAATGTGCGCAGTGCCAATGCCCGACTAGCACGGGATGGTCGCCAAAGAAAGGAAAAGGAAGGAATTTGAACTAATAAGGAACCTGTAGAATGTCCCACAGCGCATAGGATAAAATATAATAATAACATAACTTTGACATAAAATAGGCGAGACAGTGCATAAGCTTAAAACTAAACCATCACAGCAACGGAATCCAAAATAAAGCTTATGATCCAACACAATATTACAACTTCAAAATACTATCTCTAAAGCAAAAGAAAGAAAAGGTACACTACTAATGCCCAAGTTGTGACCAACAACAACACAGGGAGAATATATGTAGATAATACGTGGGAGCCTCCTGCTCGTCTTCGGATCAGCTACCCGTGCATAACCAGCTAACCTCTCTCTAGCTCGTTTAGGAGCAGTCAGAGTAATAAGAAGAGACATAAAACAATGGGTCAGACAAAAGTCTGGTATGAGAGATAAGCAGCAACATAATACAATAAAAGGTATAACTAACCATAACCGAACCACGACCAGCAAGCTAACAGTTAGCACAATAGGATGTACAATATTCTAAGGTGACACTAACACATGGTGTGAAAATAATTGGGAGAGGGTGCGCATGTCATGGTGATAGCAAACATCAAACATAGCAATCAACCTCACATCTCTCACTCAGTGCGTAAAGCATACGATATCCACCACTTTGATCACCCAATCATTTGCTACGATCACTCTGCCCCATGGAGTCGCGATGACTCCACTGCACTGATCCATAGCCACTAATCCTTTGCTATGTCCACTTTGCCCCATGGAGTCATGACAACTCCATTGAACTGGCTCATAGCCTTGCTGCGATCACTCATGCCATATGAAGTCATGACAACTTCACTACACTGATCCATAGCCAATATTCGTCTCTCCGTATTGAGTCAAAGCTATAGACATCGATAACCCCTTTGCGTACCTCCCGCAGTGAAGTCCAATTCATGAAGTTAAATCTTTGGTTCCCATCTGGATCCTGAGTTCTACTTCCCATTTGGACTACCTTTGCATCTCGGGTTTTGGTCATCATCCCCGTTCGTGACTTCAGCTGGTAGCTCCAAGCTTCCGTTCACGTCCATGCCTCAATTCGCAGTTTGAGATTCGTCTCTAGGCTCGGCTTGTGGAAGCATGCTCCTCTGGTTCGTGACACACACCTAGTCAGCTTGTGATCCTTTTCTGGTCCATCTCGCGACCCGTGGTTCGTGCTCCTTGCTCTGGCTCGTGATGGTGGGACCCGTCCGGTTCGTGGTGCTTGTCTGGGTCCAGCTCACGGCTTCTTCTCTTAGGTACTTCGGTTCGTGGTCATATGGTGAGACCGGCTCGTGGAGGGGTGTTTGTGGGGAGGTAGGTGCTCCACGATTGGTTCATGAGGATTCTTCTCTAGTGGCTCGTGGAAGGGTTCAGCTCGTCACAGAAGGGTGCTTCACGAACGGGAATGACCAATTTTCTACAACTTTTTCCAACAAGCTATTTATGCCATACGACGACATTTTCGACCATTCTAACTTTTCTAAACAATCACAAATCATTCCAAACAGTCATAACAACATTTATAATCGACCATAAACACCAAAACAACAACTTAACATGATAAAGATGGACCAAATATACCTAAAACCCATGTTTTCCCTTAATCATGCTTAAGCATAATTAATGATAGGATTAGCAAAACATATCCAAATTAACCCAAATTTCTAACAGAAGTCTAAAACAATATTTCAGATTTTCTAAACATTTTCTAGAATTTAATCATGTAAAATTTTGTTAATTAACACTAATCACCCCTAATTAGCCGTAATTAGTGAAAAACAATGCAAATCACTCACCTTATCCAAAATATAAACTCAGATCTAAAATGATTCTTTAAATGGCATGAATTCCAATGCACATAGTAGACTTTGCCTCTAATTTGATGTTGATTAGACCTGGTTTGATGCTAATTAGCTTAATCTTTAATTAGAAAGTGATTTGGAGGTGTTTTAGAATTGGAAGCCATGGCTAGGGTTCAATAGATGTAAGTGGCGGCTAGAAAACTGATTAGAAATGATTTACCAATCCCTATCAGCCCCCCCCATAACCCTAATCCCGAAATGAGTTATGGGCCTAGCTGTTAATCACCCTAATTAGGCCCGGTTAAGCTGTTTTTCACCTTCTAGACCTTGTTTCAGCCATATCTCTCAAACGGTAAGTCCGTTTGGCTAATGTGACTACTCTACAGAAAGATAAACCTTCATCCGATTCAAATGAAAGTGGTTTTAGGTTAAAACTCCTTACCAATCAAAAGTTATAGGAGAAACAAGATTCGCAAGGAGCAAAATGGTCATTTAAAAATGGGTAAAAATCATGAATATTGGAAATGACCCCATTAGTCGTTCCCCAAAGTTACACGACCATATGACCTCATATGAAAAAGAAATAAATATTCTACGATCCTTCGATATGTAGAATGTGGGTCGTTACAAAATGACCAATAAATGAGTGATTGGAATATTCCATCTAATTTGAATTCTTGTGTATATATAAGTATACAATAGGGGACAAGGATAACATTTAAAAGAAAAGAAATAAATGGAATTAATAAACACTATGTAATAAAACCTTTTTAGCGCTCACATAGGTTCACTAGAAAAATTTGCGACCAAGAGGTCGACCACCCCCCTAGAAGGTTGCCGACCATCGGTCGACCGCCCTTCTAGGGGAGCGGTCGACCGCCTGGCGCGGCCAGTGCACAGTGAGGCCTGGTATGGGTCAGGTTTTTGTGGCCTGGATTTAATCTTAATAATCCTATGGCTATTATTTACACATACACCTATGAGTAACACCCCAGACCCAAGACCTAAACCTGGCTTCTTCTTCCTTACTTCTACTCTGCCAATGATTCCTGAGGAATTTGTAATAGGTTTTCTTCTTTCTCTCTTAAAATTTATTTTATTCTTTTCTAATCCCTTTTCTTATAGGATTTGATTAGGATCAAATTTTGGAATCATAGAATTTTTATATATAAGAATTCTAACTATTAGATTCTTATATTTATAGATTCCTAGAGGTTGGAGTTCGCATCAAATAGGCAAACATCGTCAGATCCACATCATTTCCATCACTCTGAGTGGAAATAGTAATTTTTTAGCATATTCTACCTTTGTAGATTCTTATATGAATAACTATGCCTATGGAGATTTGGATTAGCGATAGTATCAAACTGTAAAACCCCCAGATCTCCAAACTTTATATATGCTTCGTAAGAATTGTCAATGAACGTTGGGTTTGTGAATTTGTTTGAGTTGTGGATCAAGAACATTTTTTCTTATTTACTTTAATTTGATTTGATTTATCCTTTTTATTTAAAAAGAGTTTGTGATGTGAAAAGGTTCAGATTTGATTTAGTTTTATTATTTGAATAGGTTTGAATTTCCATTCTTAATGGGTAATCTGAACGTATTCAGATTTGAAACAAATTGAATGTCCACATTTTTATGTACAACATAAGAAAGAGTAAATTGGATTAAACAAAGGTCTATGTATGTATGTATGTGTGTGTCTATATATATATATATGTTTATGTATGTATATATGTATATATATGTGTGTGTGTGTGAATATAGGTATAATGTTGTACGAGATTTACATCTTGTTCTTGATTCATTACTTAAATTATTCTAACAAGCCTAGGATGCAAGTTATGATTGTTATGTTATATTTTTTTCTAATACTGGTATCATTAATTATGTCATATATTTAGCGGTCTGATTTAGGAATTGACTTATATGTCTTAAATATAGACCAAATTGACAATTTACCCCGTTAAACGTTTCACCCATTCATACAAAAATTAGCATTTATTATACGTATTAAATATTCTACCGATATAGCATAATTAATGTAATCAGTGCAGTAATGATGTAATAAATACGATTAGAATAAGTTATAGTTTGAAATGTCCCCATATACAAATTATTGTTTATGTATGTGTGAATATAAATGACTTACTTATATATTAAATAATGACACACAGACATGAGGTTAGTCATCGTTTGTGGTAGAAGTATATCCAGAACCGATTGGCAAACCTAGCGAGAACAAATGAACATGGCTAATTTGAGAAGTCTGGATGTCATGGGCCATTTAAACTAATACACTATGACATAAGGTTAAGCCCACTTGTAATAGAAGTCTTCCCGGAACTGTCCAACATATCCAGCATCTACATGTAGAGGTTTAATGAGAGAGGTTTAGTGTGTATATACATATTTACCTTTTATGTGCGTAAATAGGTAGGATTAATATACCTTGAGAAGGTCTTAAGTGGATGGCTCTCTTCTTATCTAGTATGGGTCATAAGTTGTTAGGACTAGAACCATTCTGAAGGTTTATTCCTTGGATGTAGACCAAAGTCACGGGGCCTTACCTTATTAGATTCGAAGTAAGTCTATGGGTCTTCTCTAAAAGTGCTTTAGCCATGGCGATAACGGAGTAGGGTCGTTTGCTAGAATGTCTACTTCTGCTAGGAGCTTATGAGGGCCAACCTAGGGAAAGTATTGGTATACGTTGGACGTAGCATGATATTTTAATCACCAACTATGTAAGGGAAGTCTAAAGAGACATAGGTATTCTACTGTAATATCAGTTAAGCAGTAACATGAGACGTCTGCCAGATTAAATGGCTTCATGCGGGCCTTCACTAAACCGGTACTAAGCGGCGAGATAGTACTTCTCATATTACTTGTGATAATATATTCTTAAGATCGTTGACGTAATAGGACGGGGTCTTAAGTGGCTAGGGTCTGCCTTAGGTCGTAAGAGATCATGATAATCCACCCTTAATAGGTATGTTAAAATGAACCTTAAGTGACTGAGAATGTCCACCTCGTTAGGTTTCCATCCTAAATGCACTAATGAAGGTCTTACGTGATTGATTTGGATATCGACCTCATTGGTTAAATACTTCTTTGTACATGTTTGTGCTTATGAGTTTTGTAGACATACCTTGACATATATAACCTACCAAATCTAAGGTATGGACTTTAAACAAGTATTATTTTCAACCATACAGGTGTTTATGTTCTAACCCTCTCCTTAACATATCCACAAGCCAGTTGGTGGGATAGATTCAATGGGCAAAGCAATGATGGAGACTGAAGAAGACGATGGAGATATTGTGCTTTTATTAGTTATCATTGGTGTATTGCTTATGGAAACTCTTGATGAAGAATTTTAAAGATGTACCGTATTAAATAATTGTATTTGGCAATTGTTTGCTAAATCTGCGATTTTTAATAATATGGTGCATCTTATTTTTGGTATTATACTTTCACGTTCCATGTGTGAGATTCCGTAATGCTATGTTTATCTGTTATTCTGTACCAGTAAAATTCGTTATAGGAACCAAAAATCCATTTAGAGTGGCTCTATGTTTCGATGGGCCTTTTCTGGGTCAAAATTTAGGCCCACTCTAGGCTGGTTGTTGCATTTGGTATCAGAGCGAGATTACCCGATTATAGGGAAATTATGCATATGAGAGACTTATATGTATTTTGAAAAAGGTTTTCAAACGATATATATGATATGTATATATATATATATACATATATATATTACCGCAATAAGAATATGTAACTATACTAGGCAGCCTTTTCGTTTTCGTCCCTTTTCAGCTTAAATACTATCTCATGAGTATCCTCTACAGGATTCTTCCTTTTCTTTTTCAGATAGTAGAATGGCTGATAATCATTTCGGATAGGGAAATTGGGCTAGACCTCAGTATTTGCAAGAATGGTTCCAATAGTATCTCCGTACTGTGGAGCAAGTCCCTATTGCTGATCCCGCCCCAGCAGTGCCTGCAGTTCCTACCGCTGAGCTAACCTTTGATTTTCCTCGATTCTATAAAACCTTCACAAACCTTTATGGAAAACCATTCTTAGAAATAGAATGTTTTGCGAGTGCTCAAGCTTGGATAATGGAATATGAAAGGATTTTTGAGGCCACTGGATGGGCAGACAAATTTAAAAGAAGGATTGTGGCCTGGCACTTAAAAGGAGAAGCCCTTGAATGGTGGAACCTAGTATCTGGACAAAACGAGGTCCGAGTATTTGCAAGGGCTGAATTCAAGACCCATTTTGAAGAAAGTTTCTGTCAAAAGCCAAGATGATGATCCAATTAGAGAAGTTTATCATCTCAATCAAGAAAGTTTGAGTCTACAAGAGTATGTGGCTAAATTCATTGAGTTAAGTAAGTTTGATAGGGGATTGGTGGATACCGCAATGAGAAAAGCCTTAAGATTTGTTATGGGATTGAACTCCCCACTGAAGGACACTTTGTTAGTGCAAGTAACATTTGGAGAAACCTTTGAAACATTAGTGGAGATGACAATTTTGTGCATAGCTGAAGGATTTAACAAGAATAAGAATGGTGAGAAGGGAGAAGGAAGTTCTGGTCTTAGTAAGAATAAGCAAAAGGCATGGTGGAAGAATAAGAATAAAGGGTAAGTTTAAGAAGGATGCTAAGACTTGTATGAGGTGCAACCGCAAGGGACCTGAGGCCAAGAATTGCAGGATTGCTTTAGCAAAGAAATAGTTTAAAGGAAAGCGCTACAACTTTCACGAGGAATGATACATGTCTTAAGACTTCCCAAAGCCTAAGGTTGTTCAAAGCGGTCAGAATTATGCATTGGAGGCTGATATAGAATCGACCTTTAAAAGATCAAAGTCAACCCGCACTTCAAGCCTATATCTGGGAGTCGTCCTAAAGCTATCTATACCGACAGGCTTGGTGTTGATACAAAGAAGATAGACATGATAATCAAAAATAAGTTCCAGAGACCGGGACCATCCGTCCGAGATTCGGAACCTTAAAAGCAGTAAGCAAAGCCAAAAGAGCGGCCGAAAACTAAAGAGCCTGAGTCAAAAGGGAGAGGCGGCCAATAGGGGCTTCTGCTGGCCCAATAGCAAAAGGGGCCCCAATTTTTCTATAAATAAGACCCCAGGGGTCTCATTTTCAAGGCGGATTTCTCATTTCTCATTCTTATACCCTCTTTCTCTAGAGTAAACCCTAATTTCTAAATCAGTTTGGGGATTTCCATTGTACTCACTTATATACATCAAATCAAAGATCAATAAAGAGTGGATCAACACTTAGCATATTTTCTTATGAGTTTCTCATGTGGTTTCTTAATTATCTCATACATGTCATGTTATATGTTCTCTATGTGGTCTCAGATTCCTATTTAAGTCTAGACCCATCCGCAAAGTTAGTGCAGAACCCCTTCCTACAAGTTGTTTGTCCCTTCATCGAGAGTTGTGTTTAGAGAACCCTTATCCCAAGATAAATGTTGGTTTTTGAGTTGCTTAAGCGTGATGCTCATCCAATTGAGGGAAGAATAACTAATCTTTTGGACTTTAAACCTTGATATCTAGGAAATGATGAACTAACTCAGACTCGAGAAAACTAAATAATCTCATTTTTTTCCTTAGGTCTACTTCCATTGACCCATCTCCGATGTTGATGAAAAATATTATTAACATTTTGGCGCTAGAAGGAGGGCTTGAACCTTAGGGGTCGACCCGTGGGTCGACCCACTCAAAGGTGTGTTGACCCTAGGGTCGACCTCATCGTCGAATCCCACCCAATTTGGGGCAGATTCCTTTGCGAACGTGGATTACTTTATGGACCATATTCGTTGCTACGCACCTATAAATAGACTTGTAGAGTCTAGCCTAAATCTCATATTTTTAGAGAAGATGTCTAGACTCTGCCATTTTTCTTCCTCCTCAAAACTCTTCAGAAAATAGAATAATTAGTCTTAGGAAATTCTGATTCAAGATCTGGAGGAAAAGGATGTATATTTAAAAAAAAGGATGTTCAGTTCTGTTCGAAGTAATGTAAATTCTTAGATCTGGTCAATTTAAATTTCTCCTCTTTCTTCCCTTTTTCTTTTAGTCTGAGAATCGTGAATCCATGATTACTTAAATACTTGATTCCAGTTAGGAGAACCATGGAATGCTAGGTCTGGACCAGATTCAGAATTGGAAAGCAATTAAGTGAGTTGATTTAAGTTATACCTTTTTGATAATGGTATGCTGGAATGGTTAATCTATTGAAATGTAAATCTACTGAAATGTATAAACCTGTTAAAATATGTAGAAATGATTACTGTTGTATACATACATGTTCTAATTACATGTTAATCTGTGACATAATATGTACTTGAAGCCTTAACTGCAAGAATTGGGACAATTACATGTAAATCTGTTAAATTCGAATAATTATATGATTGGATAATTACATGTTATTCTTTTAAAGTTGGGTTAATTACATGTTAAGAAGAACATGCCACATGATAATCAGTTAAAATGGACTTAACATAATATTAAGTATGACATGTAAAAATAGAATTACAGTAAAAATTTGGAAGAATGGAAATGCCTAAATTATATGGAAAATTTACGGTAATTAAGAAATTGTAAATGCACTTAGACATAAGGTTAAATTCAACTTGTGGTAGAAGTTTGTCTGGAACAGTTGGCAAATCCAGCATCCACAAGTTGTTAATTTAATGTGAGGGGTCTAATGAGTGAATATACATGTAATGGTGCTAAGAAACGAGGTTAAGTCCAACTTGTGGTAGAAGTCTGCCCGGAACCGCCCGGCAAATCCAGCATCTACAAGTGGTAGGCTTAATGTGAGGGATCTGGTGCATAAACATATATATGAATATATGTGTATAAATGGATAGAAATAAATGGCACTAATTGTAATTAATGGAAATGAATGTAAGTCACAACAGTAAAAGAAGTGGAATGAATGGGGAATGATAACAACCTTTTATGAATAAACCTGAAAGGGAAAAAGGAAAGATAATAAGTATGCTTATCCTAGGGACAAGTGGAAATTATAACTTAGATTATAATAAATGATAAAGGGAATGAGATAATTTACTTAACGAGATAAGTTGTACTTAATTATAAATTAAGCAATCTGTAAATCTGGCATCCTGAAACCTGTCGTTTGCTGCAAGTAGAGAAAAGAGGGGAAAACTTATGATATGCAATAAGTTGTACTTAATTATACATTAAGTAATCTGTGAACTTGAGAACCTGAGTCCTGCTGATGAGAATAACATGTTAAAGGCTCATTAATGAACTTAAATGGGATAAGTTATATAACTGAGATTGATAAGGAAGAGGAACTTGGTAACTTGAATTAGAAGTTAACATGATTGAAATAACCAAGTTAACTGGAAATCTGATGAGGTATAGCAAGCGTGTAATTAAATGATTAGACATAGGTGCTTGGACCAGTCCATACATCTGAAGGTGAATAACCCAATGGGGTAGATCATCGTGGTGTCATAAGGCACGAGGGGAGCACACGTCCACTTGGTTAGTTTGTTGTTATGCTTGTTGTTCTACTGACATTTTGTTGGCTCCGAAGGACTAGAAAGGGAAGCACATAGCTTCCAAGGACGTGGAGGGTACTCCTGGTAGTCCTCTGTGCAGTGGCAACGTTCAGGCTGTGCTCGCAGAAGTTAGGTCTGCGCGTTACTACCCGTTGAGTATACCTTGACTGCCACAATAGGGGTTAGTCAGTAGGCCGTAGGGTGGCATAGGTGATTCGACGATCTGGTTGCCTTGTGACTAGGTGGGTTACGACCATTTTATCGGGTTTCCTTTAGCGGGTCAAACCATTTGTTTGATAGCAGTCAGCGAGTAACAACAATCAACAGTCAGCGTAATGCGTGATGCGGAAAGATGGAGAGCTAAACCTATAGATCATCGACCTTTCGCTATAAAGACTTTCGTTTATGGGCCACGTCACCAGCTCTCAATTATGTTCATCTTTCACTAGTTGAGGAAGGGGTCGGGTGAGACCATAGCCACTGAAAATGCAGACCATAGCATTTGTGTATACAGATATCTGAAAAGCTCCCGACCGTGTTCCATGTTTCTTGTACAACCATGTTACGGAACTCGGTGCACAGTAGAGAATATGTGCGTTTAAGGCATCGAGAACGATTGACAATACATACGTTAGAAAGTCTAGATACATGCATGTCTTCTCTAGGTGGTGTATCATAGACTCTAGGGCATTACTCTGTGATGGAGTCTGATTCGAACGAATGGTTCGAAGATGGCAGTCTATACGTATGACACCCCCCCGTCCGTTAATGTCACTCACTAAGAGAATGCATTAAGTTTTGTGAAGCGTTGTAGGTAAACAGACACAGAATAATTACAAGACAGATATAAATAAGATAGCAGTGGAAATTTCAAATTTTTATTTCAACATAAAACAAAATACCGTAGTTCACAATACCATAAGTCAAAAAACCATTACAACAAAATACTTCTTTCTTCCATCATCAGAGAACATACGTATTAAAAAAAACATTATTCCCCAATAAAAAGAGTAAGCCATAGTAGAGACAAAGACTTGAGCCATACTCCGGAAGTAGCTTCCAGCAAGATAATATCCAAGTCCTGACAAGCCTAGGTGTTTCCTCCCTGAGAACCTCGGGGGGAGGGGGAAGCGGAAGAGAGAGGGAAAAACGAAGGGGTCAGACATAAAGTCTGGCGAGTCTAGTTACTTTTATCCAGTAAATAAATAAAGGTGAACATGACAGTCATAAAGTGGGTAAGAGAGGTCACTATATAAATGGCAGGTGTAACAAGGAAGATAAGGTAAGTTGCATACATACTTCACTAATGACTACTCTGCACTATTACTAGTTACTAGTATAACTAAAGTTAGATGATCACTTCCACAATAAGTTGGTAGACTTAGGGTATACGACCGAGTGTACCCTAACCATTACCCTAATCGATCGGCTCCCTATTCTGTATATACCCTGTGCTTGCCCCACAGTAAGAGGTATCACTTCCTAAAGTGGCAACCCATGAGGTGCACAACCAAATCTACTGGTGTCACGGTCATCTTAGCCCCCTCTTCCCGGCCCATGCACGCACATGTCCCTGGTCGGTTTGCGCCGTCCACACCGTCCATCCCGTTTAGATCTCTTACAATCAATCAGTAAGCGTGCCCTTATCTCCGCCTAGTACGGAGTTCTTTATTTGACACCTACTCCGGATTACTGATTGAAATGGGTCCCACACAATATAATACAAGCTCTCCCCTTTGTCTTGTATCCCCACTAGGTTTTTCACTGACTATGTATACCCCTAGGTGTCTTTAATTACATAGTCCTATACCAGTTATGCTTACCCTAAAGGGTGTCTTTAATTACATAACTTTATTCTATTTTCCATTGGCTATGTATACCATCATGTATCTTTAATTACATAAGCTTATTGGGTTAAGTTTGTGGGCCTATATATCTATTTATTACCCACCCCTTCTAATTTACTTAACCCACCCACTACTCATCCAGTTTTACTTAACCTTAACTTAAGTTCGTAGTCATACAATCTTTATGAATTAAATTAGGTTAAGTAGTCCAATTCTATTACCATGTCCAATTATGGTTTCATAATCACATTAGGCCTGCAACATGTGGATGCTAGATATGCCGGTCGTGTCCGGGCAGTCTTATTCCAAAGTTGGGCCTCACCTTGTGCCTTAGCCCGATTCGTATTTACATACTTTGACCTCCTACATTAGGTTCAACATTAGTGGCTGCTGGATATGCCGGTGGTGTCCGGGCAGACTTCCACCACTAACGTAACCTAACCTCGTGTCATAAGTACAATTACAATTCCTAATTGTAATTACTAACATTCCATTTTTAATTAATTTACCAATCAATTAATCCTTTCCTTTTATAGGCGTCAATACCTATTTTGCAACAATAATTTGAGTTACATATCCATAAATGGTTATATTCAAATTATGCCATTTTTACCCAAATTTACCTATGTCATTGTAGGTGATTATTTCTATGTTTCCCTATTTCAATTATATGTCCAACTTATATAAACATTATATAAATTATGCCAATTATAAATCCCCTTTTTCCCTATTTCCTAACTAACGTGATCGCATGTATTTTGGCGTCATCGAGGCTACAAATGGCCTCGCCTTAACAATAAAAAGGAGTGACAAAGGTAACAGTTTCAGCACAGTTTTGGCATAAGCATGACAATAAGGTGAATGGATATGTAATCATTATAGCAGGGTGAACATAGAGCTGATGAACTTGTGGCAACTACAATGTCAAAGTCAACATAACATGGTCTAAACTTGTAATTTAGATGTCTAACAAAATTAGTGTGACATAGTAGCATGATTAGATCTAAAAGGGTGGCATCACATGTCAAGTTTACAACATATCGTGATTACTACAACATAACAGGTGAAAGGTGATTAGCATAAAGGATTAGATCTAAATTAACAAGTTCGCATTTCCCATAATATAGTTGCAAGTCAAGATCTACATAGTCATCATAGTAGAATGTCCATAATCATACTGGATCCAGGGATAATGATATAATAAACTTGAATAAGTTCATGATTCACAACATATACCCAATTCGTACTCTATCATAATTCACATTTATCCATTTAAACCTAAAAGTGACTAGAAACTCACAGCGTTAGGTTCAGAAAATTTAGAGAGAGAGATCTGAATACTGAATAGCTAAACTGATTGAAGTAAACTTTGATTCTGTTTCATATTGCAACCCGATAACATATGGCCTCTATGATCTCTAATGGAGAAAATAAGAGAATAGGGTACCATATTTATAGCCTAAAACCAATGAACTAGACCCAGAATCAAGTCCAGGTACGTAAAATGAATTCTGCCCAGATCGATCCTATAGGGATCGGCACCCATGTCGACACCCCTATAGTGGGGTCGACACCTACGTCGACACCCTTGAGCGGAAATTTTCCCGCTCTGCCCGCTTTGGCCCGATTTTGATTTTTAAATTGTTTTTGAAGGTTTTGGAATTTATTATATATATATATTTATCTTGTGCGTATACAAACTTCGAACCCTCATAACTTTTTCATCTGGTGTCTGTTTTACGCAAACCAATTGTCCATTCTGACCAAAATTTCGAGACGGACACAATGGCATAGTCTGTTCTCTCTAATTCCGAATGTTAAATTAATTATTATTTAATTTATCATCTTTTAATGTCGTTAAAATTTGGGGTGTTACATTCTCCCCTACTCAAAGGATTTCATCCCCGAAATCTCTAAGTTAGGAAGAATGCATATCCTACCATCCATCATCCATCTACTCATCCAACATCCATTGTCCTTAAAAGCCTCTAATGCTGATATCAATATATGCAGAAGTGTGTGTATATGTCCCAAAACTAATGTGAAAGTCAGGCAGTCTACCTATTCAGTTGACCTCCTTAATGCAATGTATGTTAGTGCCATGAATCCAATATGTATGCAAATAAACCTATTACACCATATAAGTTCTATATGTGTGCACATACATTTGTCCAAATGCAACATCCATATAATAACTCATCCATTTCTATCCATAAAAGAAAATGCACACACATCCATATGTAGTATGAAAGTGATTGAGCCGATCTAGTGCCTAATGTGTGTGTACATGCCTCCACAGGCAACCACTAGCAAACACTTGCATCCACTAGTATCCATCAAACATAACATGTTTCAAACACATGTTTTCATCAATAGGACTCCTATCTAAAGGTCGAAAATACTATGAATAAGATATACTCAAATGATAGAAATAAGTACTGATAAAGCTTTTGGAAAAGGAGTTAAGAACATACCCTCGAAGAGAAAAGGGTACGAAGCACGAATCTTATCTTCGGTTTCCCAAGTCGCATCCTCTAGGTTATCTGCCCATTGAACCTTTAGCAACTTGATCTCTTTATTGCATAGCTTCTTAACCACTGATCCTAGAATACGGGAAGGTACTTGCCTGATTGTTGCCTCCCGTTCCACCTCTACCTCTTCCAATATACTAGGCTCAACAACTACCGCGGTGTCATGCAAGCACTTCCGCAGATGAGAAACATGGAAAACATCATGAACAAAAGATAGATTTTCAGGAAGCTTTACTCTATAGGCCATTTGGCCAATCCTTTTGGTTATGGGAAGTGGCCCCACAAACCTAGGTGCCAACTTCCCTACTGCTCCAAAGCGGACCACATTCCTCAGAGGTGATACTTTGATAAAAACCAAGTCTCCCACTTCCAATTCGATGTCAGTCTTTCTCCTGTCTGCATATGATTTCTACCTGTCTTGAGCTGTCCTCATCCGCCTTCGAATAAGGTCAATCTTTTCGGATGTTTCTCAAACCAAATCTGCAAGTAATAATCTTTCTGTAGATTCCCACCAATAAGTCGGTGATCTATAGGGGCGCCTGTACAATGCTTCGAAGGGTGCCATGCCAGTGCTGGCCTGATAGTTGTTATTATAGGCAAATTCCACCAAAGGAAGATGCTCTTCCCAAGTCCCTCCGAAGTCAAGGATACATAGTCTCGAAAGATCTTCAAGAATCCTGTTCACCCTCTCCATCTGCCCATCGGTCTGGTGATGATAAGCGGTGCTTAAGCGCAACTGTGTACCTAATGCCTCTTGCAAACTTCTCCAACACTCACTGGTAAAGATGGGGTCATGATCGCTTACTATGCTGGAAGGTACTTCATGGAGGCGAACTATCTCATGAACATAAATCGCTGCCAACCACGATGCCGTCCTTTTGCTCTTGACTGGAATAAAGTGAGCGCTCTTAGTGAGTCTATCTACTACCACATAAACACTGGTATTTCCTTTCTTCGATCTAGGCAACCCATCTTTGAAATCCATAGAGACACTCTCCAATTTCAACTGTGGCACATCCAACGGATGAAGCAATCCGCCGCGCTTCTTTTGCTCAGCCTTGACTTGCTGACAAACCAAACATTGAGAAACAAATTCAGCCACGTCCTTCTTCATCCCAGCCCAAAATAAAACCCTTTTCATGTCTCTATATATCTTCTCGTCGCTTGGATGAATAGTCATCTTAGAATGGTGGGCTTCTTCTAGGACTGCCTTTATCAAGCTTCTAGTCTGAGGAACACAAAGCCTTCCATCTCGTCGCAACCACCCCTTTTCATCTATGGCATATCTACTGAGGTGACTAGAAGTCTCCCCTCTTCTGAGCTTATCCATAATGTCTAGAATCTGTGGGTCACCTTGTTGCGAAGCTCCTATCTGCTCTACAAGAGTCGGTCGTATCTCCAAGGGTGCAAATAAATCAGGCAAATCTTCGATGGAGGGTCTAAAATCAAAAGCTGATATGAACTCAAAGGTCTCTCTTTCCACAAACAAAGGATTCAAAGTCATCCTTTGCCTACTAAGTGCGTCTGTAATCACATTACGCTTGCTAGGGGTATAAGAAATCTCAACATCGTATGAAGCTAAGAATTTCATCCACCGTTGTTGCCTTCAGTAGAGATCCTTCTGAGAGAATAGGTACTTGAGAGATTTGTGATCGATGTACAACTCGAATCTTTCTCCCAGTAAATAATGACGCCACATCTTCAATGAAAATACTATGGCAGCTAGTTCTCGATCATGGGTTGGGTAGTTCTTTTCATGAACTCTCAATTGCCTACCCCCATAACATATTACTTTCCCTTCTTGCATCTGCACCGCACCAAGCCCTGTACCGCACGCATCAGTGTAAACAATAAACACTTTACTTCCATTGGGAAATGTCAAGATTGGGGCTGTTGTCAGAGCCCTTTTCAGCCGTTGGAAAGCAACATCACAGTCTATATCCCATGAAAACACTAAATTCTTCTTTGCCAATCTAGTGAGAGGGGTTGATATCTTCGCGAAGTCCTTAATGAACTTCCTATAGTAACCTACCAACCCAAGAAAGCTTCTCACCTCGGTTGCATTTTTTGGAATATGCCAATCTTGCACTGCAACCACCTTCGCGAGATCTACAGCTATCCCTTCTTTGGAGACTACATGCCCCGAGAATCTTACTCCTTTCTCCAGAAATGGTATTTGGAAAACTTTGCTTTTAGCTGGTGGTCATGGAGAGTTTTCAAAACTTCCCTCAGATGTTGGCATGCTCTTCTTCGTTCTTGGAGAAGATCAAAATATCATCAACGAAGACTACGATGAATTTGTTTAGGAATTCCCGAAACACCCTACTCATCAAATCAACAAAATAGGCGGGTGCATTTGTTAGCCCAAAAGTCATCACTAGCCATTCAAAGAAACCGTCCGGAGTTCTGGAAGCAGTCTTAGCTATGTTATCCTCAGCCACTCTCAAGACGGAACACTATAGCCAAGTCCAATTGAGAAAATACTGAGGCACCAACGAGCTGATCATCAATTCTTGGAAGCGGGTGCCTATTCTTTTTGGTGAGCTTATTTAGTTCTCTATAGTCAACACACAAACGAAGTTATCCATCTGCTTTAGTTGCGAATACTACTGGAGAACCCCATTCAGATATGCTTCATCTGATGAACCCTTTCCCAAGTAGCTACCCTACTTTCTTATTCAGCTCCCTCCTTTCACTTAGAGCCATGTGGCGTACCGGTAACACAACTGGATTTGCATTGTCCATCAGATATATGCGAAAGCCGATCTCGTGCCTTGGAGGTAATCTCTATACCTCATCAAAAACATCGGAGTAATCCTGAACCACTGGAACAGATTGCAAGTCCTCTATGGATGCATCTAAAGACTCTAGGAAGCTAAGCATAACAAACCCTTGGGGGTCGCAAGAAACTTCGAGGGTCCTCCCATGACAAGTTGGGAGCTTGACAACCCTCCTTTCACAATCTAAAAAGGCTCCATATGTGGTAAGCCAATCCATTCTTAGAATCAACCCGTAGCCTATAAACCCAAGCACAAACGCGTCGCATTCAAACTCGACGCCTAACACTGATAATTTTAAACCCCTACAGATTATCAATAAATGAGCCGAACCACTAATGGGGTTTGAAACAGCCACGGATCTACTACAATACTAGTAACTAAGTGCAGAGATTCAACCACAGAACTAGATATAAACGAGTGTGAAGCACCAGAATCAAAAAGTGTTCTAACTGGATTGTTTGAAAGAGAAACTTAAATTTCTACGGAAATTTTTCTACCTCTTTCAGGAGCACTGACAGTGAGAGCATGCACCTTCCTTTTAGAAGTTCCTGCCCTCTGACCCCGTCCCTGTTTCTCCGGGCACTCCTTAGAGAAGTGTCCAACCACTCCACAATTAAAGCAATTGCCCTTCCTTCTCTTACTATCCTTGGTCAAGTGACCTTCCTTCCTACAATTTGCGACATTTCGTCTTATCCTTGCCTTTGACATCTTCTCCTCTTTTCTTTTTCTATTGATGTGGCTGTTGTTGCTGTTGCACTTTCTTGGGCCACACCTTCCTGTTCTGCGACGTCCCCTCAGTCTTTGCTTCCTTCTTCTCTCCCTTGTCCTCTTCATACATTAGGGCCATATCCACAAACCTTTCGAAGGTGACCACCATAGGAATATAGGACATAGCAAGACCATGCAGAGGCTCATTCAGTCCTTTAGCAAATCGTAAAGCCTTCATGTGCGGTGTATCCACCAAGTCTAGTCCGAACCTTGCAAGCTGGTTGAAATTGTTCACATACTCCTTCACCGTCAAGTTCCTTTGCTTGAGTGCTAAGAACCACTCCATCTGTTTGCTTTGCTCGGCTTGGGAAAGAAATTTCATTTCAAACCTCTATCTGAAATCTCCCCAGGTTTCCACCGGACGTCTAGCCTGGGTGACTTCCCACCAAAATAAGGCTTCGTCTTTTAACAGCCAAGCAGCTAACCGAATCTTTCTTCGGTCCTCCACTTCAAAGATTATGAATAAGTCCTCAGCCTCCTTAAGCCAATTCCGAGCTTCCACAAATGTCTCATTCCCATGGAATGGCTTGCCTCCCATAGAACGAAAGTCCTTACAGATTTTGGCGAAGTTATCTTCTCTTGGAGGGTGAGGAGGAGGAGGAATGACTGGAGCAACAGGAGGAGGAGCATCTCTCTGGCCTTCAGCTGCCGCCGTGGCATCCAAATATCACCGGAACCATCCGGGTATCGTGACGCCTTCTAGGATATTATGAATGTTTTGATCCCCAAACATGTTGAAAAAGGGAAAAGGAAGAATTTTAGATAAAGGACCAAAGGATATTACATATGGCTTCTTGGGGGATATTTTCAAAACAGACTTTTCTTTTTGAAAAATACTTTCTTTTAAAACCTTTTTGAAAAAATATTTTTCAAAACTTTTATCTAATCTGGTAACCTTCATATCTGATACCAAGTGTGACACCCCACGTCCGTTAATGTCACTCACTAAGGGAATGCATTAACTTTCGTGAAGCGTTGTAGGTAAACAGACACATAATAATACAAGACAGATATAAATAAGATAGCGGAAATTTCAAATTTTATTTCAAAATAAAACATAATACCGTAGTTCACAATACCACAAGTCATAAAACCATTACAACAAAATACTTCTATCTTGCATCATCAGAGTACATAGGTATTAAAGAAAAACATTATTCCCCAATAAAAAGAGTAAGCCATAGAAGAGACAAAGACCTGAGCCATACTCCAGAAGTAGCTTCCAACAAGATAATATCCAAGTCCTGACTAAGCCTGGGTGTTTCCTCCCTGAGAACCTGGGGGGAGGGGGCGGAACAGAAGAGAGAGGGAAAAACAAAGGGGTTAGACATAAAGTCTGGCGATTCTAGTTACTTTTAGCCAGTAAATAAATAAAGGTGAACATGACAGACATAAAGTGGGTAAGAGAGGTCACTATATAAATGGTTGGTGTGACAAGGCAGATAAGGTAATGTGTACACATACTTCACAAATGACTACTCTGCACTAACTAGTATAACTAAAGTTAGGTGATACCTTCCACAATAAGTTGGTAGACTTAGGGTATATGTCCGAGTGTACCCTAACCATTACCCTAATCGGTCGGCTCCCTATTCCGTAGATACCCTGTGTTGTCCCCACAGTAGGAGGTATCACTTCCTAAAGTGGCAACCCAAGAGGTGCAAAACCATATCTACTGGTGTCACAGTCGTCTTAGCCCCCTCTGCCCGGCCTATGCATGCACATGTCTGCAGTCGGTTTGCGCCGTCCGCACCATCTGTCCTATTTAGATCTCTTACAATCAATCAGTAAGCGTGCCCTTATCTCCACCTAGTACGGAGTTCTTTATTTGATACCTACTCCGGGTTACTAACTGAAATGGGACCCACACAATATGATACAAGCACTCCCCTTTGTCTTGTATCCCCACTAGGTTTTTCACTGACTATGTATACCCCTAGGTGTCTTTAATTACATAGTCCTATACCAGTTATGCTTACACTAAAGGGTGTCTTTAATTACATAACTTTATTCTATTTTCCACTGGCTATGTATACCATCAGGTGTCTTTAATTACATAACCCTATTGGGTTAAGTTTGTGGGCCTATATATCTATATATGACCCACCCCTTCTAATTTACTTAACTTACCCACTACTCATCCAGTTTTGCTTAACCCTAACTTAAGTTCATAGTCATACAATCTTTATGAATTAAATTAGGTTAGGTAGTCCAATTCTACTACCATGTCCAATTATGGTATCATACTGGGTTAGACCTCCCACATTAGGCTTGCAACATGTGGATGCTGGATATGTCGGTCGGGTTCGGCAATCTTATTCCACAGTTGGGCCTAACCTCGTGTCTTAGCCCGATTCATATTCACGTACTTAGACCTCCCACATTAGGTTAAACATTAATAGCTGCTGGATATGCCGGTCGAGTATAGGCAGACTTCCACCACTAACGTAACCTAACCGCGTGTCATAAGTACAATTACAATTCCTAATTGTAATTGCTAACATTCCATTTTTATTTAATTTACCAATTAATTAATCCTTTCCTTTTATAGGTGTCAATACTTATTTTGCAACAATAATTTGAATTACATATCCATAAATGGTCATATGCAAATTATGCCATTTTACCCAAATTTACCTATGTCATTATAGGTGATTACCTATTTGAATTATATGTCCAACTTATATAAACATTATATAAATTATGCCAATTATAAATCCCCTTTTTCCCCGTTTCCTAACTAACGTGATCGCATGTATTTTGGCATCATCGAGGCTACAAAGTAGCCTCGCCATAACAATAAAAAGGGAGTGACAAAGGTGACAATTTCAACACAGTTTTGACATAAGCATGACAACAAGGTGAATGGACATGTAATCATCATAATAGGGTGAACACAGAGCTGATGAACTTGTGGCAACTACAATGTCAAAGTCAACATAACATGGTCTAAACTTGTCATTTAGATGTCTAACAAAATTAGGGCGACATAGTAGCATGATTAGATCTAAATGGGTGGCATCACATGTCAAGTTTACAACATATCGTGATTACTACAACATAACAGGTGAAAGGTGATTAGCATAAAGGATTAGATCTAAATTAACAAGTTCGCATTTCCCACAATATAGTTGCAAGTCAAGATCTACATAGTCAGCATAGTAGAATGTCCATAATCATATTAGATCCTGGGATAATGACATAATAAACTTGCATAAGTTCATGATTCACAACATATACCCAATTTGTACTCTATCATAATTCACATTTGTCCATTTAAAGCTAAAAGTGACTAGAAACTCACAGTGTTAGGTTTAGAAAATTTAGAGAGATCTGAATTCTGAATAGGTAAACTGATTGTAGTAGACTTTGATTCTGCTTCAATTTGCAACCCGACAACATATGGCCTCTATGATCTCCAATGGAGAAAATAAGAGAATAAAGGACTATATTTATAGCCTCGAACCAATGAACCAAACCCGAAATCAAGTATAGGTACGTAAAACGAATTCTTCCCAGATCAGTCTGGGGATTCGACACCCCTATAGGGCGTTGTCACCCATGTCGACATCCCAATAGGGGGGTCGACATCTATGTCGACACCCCCTGGGATTCGACACCCACGAGCGGGAATTTTCTCGCTCAGCGCGCTTTGGCCCGATTTTGATTTTTGAATTGTTTTTGAAGGTTATGGAATTTATTATATATATATACATTTATCTTGTGCGTAAACAAACTTCGAACCCTCATAGCTTTTCATACAGTGTCCGTTTCACGCAAACCAAATGTCCATTCTGACCAGAATTTCGAGACGGATGCACCGACATTGTATGTTCCCTCTAATTTCGAATGTTAAATTAATTATTATTTAATTTATCCTATTTTAATGTCGTTAAAATTTTGGGTGTTACAATATGCTTAAATAGCACGACGATGGAGGGGCTATGCGGAACATAATGTAGTTATATTGGGATCCGTACGTAGCTCCGACTTAGGATGAGGGATTGCGTATATTTCTGTGGCGTTACGACGTAGACCGTGCGAGTGGGTTACCATAGGATGTACTATAATATTTGGGGTATCTACATATATAATGTATTAGGTTAATCTACTAGGGAGTAGGTGGGTACGACATGTGTGTAAGCCTTGAGTGCTGTTAAGCCAAGTAACCAAATAAATAAGGAAATGTAACTGAATGATATATGTAGGGTTATCCAGTGTATTTTTAATCTAGTCACCCGAACTTATGTTATGACACCTCCTTATAACATGCTTGCAGGTTAGATTTGTAGCAGAGATATGATAGCTTTGGATACTGGTTAGTTAGTATTGTTATCTGGGTAAGGCTATATTTTGATTATATTATATTTTATCCATTCCGCTGTGAGATATTTTCTGAACTCTGATATATTTTACATCTCTGTTCTTCTGCAGGATAACAGAAAAGCAATAGAATTTTTGATAGATTAGAATTTTGAAAAAAAACCGGTCTGTCTGAATTCGAGCTGTTACAATTGGTATCAGAGCCTAGGTTTAGGATTCCTGTATAGATAGTGAGTAAATATATTAGTATTTTTAAAATATAAATATAATATATATACCTAGATCCATAGAGGATCCCACTAAGTAGAAAAAGCATAATGTGGTGAGAATTGGGATATGTGTTTTGTATACTAAAGGAACGAATATGGAAATCTTAGACTCTTAGGTAATTTGGGTGGGAAGTGTAAAATATACTTTTTATGGAAGAAAAGAAAATCCCACGTGTTAGTATTTTCGGTTAGTGGGTTTGGCAGTAAAACGTTATAAATTGGAAAAGGTCATAAAGAGAAAAATGGATTAGGAATATATATAGTTGAGAGAATTCACTTTGTGGGAGTGTCTAGGAAAGCCTATGTATGTTGGAAACCAAATTTGAGTATAACCCCATTGTTAACTTTTGAGAACTTGAAATTGTAAAAGCTTTTGGAAGATGGTTTATGGTATTTTCAAGTTTTGATTTTAAAAGTGTTTTTTATGTTTAAAGTATGTAAAGTACATATTGAGTTTTGAAATAAAATGGGGTATATTTTGGAAATAGCGATTTCTTATAAAAATTTTGTTTAAAATGGATTCTCTCAAAAAAAAGTGCATCTTACAGACCATGTATAGCTCGCTAGTTTTCATGTTATATGGTATGAAAGGATTAAAAAGAAAACATAGAAAATGTTGTATTTTGATGCGGCATTTTGTTGAAAAGTAGAATTTTCTGTCAGGAAAGTTTTTAGATCTCTATTCTTTTGACAATCATTTTTGATAAATTGTTTTGACAGAAAATTTTGTTTGCTGGACAAAATAAGTTGTAGAAATTAAGAATAGAGTAGATGTTTGCACCATTTAGTAAGTAACTGAACTGACCTTATAGGAAAGAACAAGTTGTAAACGTGATTAAGAAAAAGTGTTCCATATCTACTCTAGTTTTTGTGATTTGGAAAAAAAAGATTTACATTTTTTGTAAAATGACATGTTTTTATGGTTTGGAAAAAGTAAGTTTTAGTGAGGAAAATAAAGTTTTGATGGTTTGAACTTTTGGAAGAAAAGTGAAATGAAAAGGACAAACCGTATTTTAAAAAAGTATGGAGTAGATAAGGATTAGTGCCTTGGGAAGAAGGGAAAAGTTTTGAGGCTATGAAGTAGATAGCAAGAAATATCTTGGAATAATGGTAAGTTCCCATAGAATGCGTAAGCATTGAGAAGCCTAAGGTGTTGCTTGAAAATGACTATTGGTAAATAGCTAGGACTAGTGATGACTACTAGATAGTGAAGGGCAAGTAAGTGTTTAAATCCTGTTTCTAATTTTACTATTAGGGTAAAGCCCATTATTACATTTCCGTTGGGATCATTATGTTATTTTGCTCATGTTGGGTAGTTAGGGTAACACCTAAACCTGTCATTGATCCTGTGGTTTGTACTTTTCTGTCTGAGGGGGACATGGTCCTGAGATTCTTGGACCTTAGTAGTAGCTGTGTAGGGCGTCTATTTTCCTATTTTAGTTGAAAGTCTAGAAAGCTTATTTGGAACTAAATTTAGATCAGAGGATTGAGTTAAATAAGCTAAAAAAGAGTAAAGGTACAACTAAAAAGAAAACAACAAATTCAGTAAAGCAACAAACATGACAGTTAAAATAGAAAATTCTGGGAAAAGGTGAATAATGGTAAGTATTCAAAGATAAGATCGGCAACAATTTTTTTTTAATGTAGGTTGTGCTTGGATAGGAAAATAAGGAATCTTTATAAAATAGTTACATAAAATCCAAGTACAGGTTGAAAAGGTATATAAAGGAAAAACAGAAGATATGAAATTTTCCGTTTTCCACCAATCGTAAACTCGAATTTATAAATAAAATAGATTTATCTGAAATTCAAAAAAATAGTGGCTTGGTAGTGTTTTGGATGAAAAAATTGGATGAACTACGCTCTTGCTCAGTAAGAATGTGGGAAAATTTGGATGGAAAAGTATTTTGATTTTCAAATACAGCATTCGTAGAATTTGCCAGTATATTTAGGATGTGTGCGTCATGTTTTCAAAGAGACTTTCAAGAAAAATTTGCATTCATATAGGAGGTACCGCTTAGGCATACATATATTACTATGTTATATTACACTTTGCACGAGTGCACAGTTGTTTGCAAAAATTGGATGCATACATGATGGATGTATATTATGCGAGGAATTATTTAATTTTACCTTTATCAAATTTCAGGGTTGAAATTTCCTAAGGCTAGGAGAATTTAACACCCTATAATTTTTAAGAACATTAATGACAATAAAATAAAGAAAACTTAATTTAATAATGGGAATTAAGTAAAACCGACTGTACGATCGTGTTCATCTCGGAATTTTGGTTCACATAGACTCGGAGTTTGCGTAAAAAAGCAACTTATGAAGAAGTTATGATTTTTAGATGTTTATATACACATTAGGTTCAAATTTTACAAACATATAAATAAAAGTATTCAAAAAAAATCAAATCACACAAAGCGGGAAAACTAGGAGGGAATTTGACCCGTTAGGGGTCGATCCACACCTTGGGGGTCCATCAATGGGTCGACCCACTCAAGTTTGTGTCGACAATGAGGCTGACCCCGGGGTTGTAAGAACCCATAACTTCCCCGTGAAGGAAAGCACGAATACTTTTGAGGACAAGACAAAATGGAACGCATACAGAAGAACATTTCATTGTTATTACAACAATTCCATCAGATACAAGAATATACAGAGTATAAATGAATAAATTACATTCGACAAATATCAGATATTACAATAAATTTCATAGCAGCGGAAAAATATACAAATCACAACTAGAAGTGATACACGGATACAGAGCTTTCCGAGCATCGTTCCAGCTGTTAATCAGGACCCTGTGAATATAAATCTGCAAAACCAAAACTACTAGCTGCCCGTGCGGAAAATAGGGGCACCCAGAGTTTAGGTTAAAACAATAAACTCCAGGTCAGTCATGTGACTGGTGTGAGAACTAAAACAGTTATAATTCTTGGTTTTAAAGTTAGGTAAATCAAGGGACCACGCCGTATAACACGGAACGGGTTTCCTCCCAAGAATACCATTGCATAGAACAAATAGCGCAATGCTAAATAAAGAAAAATGAAGCTGTTATAAGACCCAGGTCCCATCACACAATGCAACGCAAGCCGGAGGATAGGGTTTTTACCTTATAACAGCCAAAGCATGCTTGATACGTTTAAAACACATTATTTGATACTATTATAGGTGTATAGTGTCAAAACAATTTCACATCATAAATATCAATCATAGGCGGCATTAATGACCCATACCACTATGTCGCCATACTAGGTTCTACAAATAAAACCGCACTATCACGTATTGGAAATCGGATTTCCGTCATGAGTCGAGGCAAGGGGCAAGCTCCTCTCCGCATTCGAGACACTCTATCAAATGCCTCGGGACTGCATACAGCAATCCCCTGGATCCTCCAAGGCCGGTCCTCTCTTACTTTTGAGGATTGGCAATTCCTGAACACACGTTTCCCGGTCCTTACAGACCTATATCCGAGGCGCCTCGTATCCAACAACCACACAGGTGAAAAGTATATAAATGTCAGGGCTGGTAGGTCACTGACACCACCCTAGCTAGAAAGAAACGTCATGCACTCCTTGGGTCCGTCTCCCGTTTTTGACTCATACCGAGGTGTGAGGCTCGCGAATTCACGTTATACACAAAGCTACGCCACACAGGCCGTGCTTTGATCATCAACCACAAGGCTTTGCTTTTCAACAAAAGCCCTGATCAATTGCCACTTACGCATGCCACATTGGCAATTCACTCCATGCGACTGATGTCCATCGATATACAACCTCTGAGCTCGTACGTCTCAGAGAAGGGCGTTGAGCAAGAGAATAAATTCTCCGCCGCCAAACAAATGTATATTTAATAGAGATCAATCAACACAGAATAAAATCCAATGTCAGACACACAATCCATTTACAAGTTCGTTCTGGGTCTGAACGAAACCGGAGGCACTTTCCTCGCATATCCATCGATCTCCAAGTACGTCTGGACGATCACCAACTGATTCCCTCATCCTGGGTGTACAGCCCAATCAAGATCATCAGTAATCACCCAAACGATGTGAAGACTTCCGGTCTTCAACCACCGTCTTCATCTTCGACATCTCGTCGAATCGGTTATTCAGAATGGGTATAACCCGGCCTTTCTGGATAACCCACGTATATAATTAACAAATGTTACACAAACACAACGAACGCCTCATTCCAATTCAGAATATTCTTTTATTCACAAAAACACTTTCTTAGGGAAATGTTCCCATTAATTTTATCCAAGATAAATTCTTCTAAATTTATCCTATAATCTTCCTTTGGATATCATTTCAAACTAGTCGGGATTAACGAACCACACCGAAGTAATTATTTATTTTATTTCCCAATCCCAACCTATATATCCCATGGAGAGAACTGGTAATACTCCACATCTAACACCACGGTGTTATCGGTAAAATTAATTACCATTTCACGTTCAAATCTAATTAAAGATTTAACTATCGCTTTGGAGCAAAACTGGTGATACTCCACTCTCGATCACTTTTCAGATTTGATAATTTAAATTATCGATTCACATTTTAATCTAATTAAAGATTCATTAAAACTCCACTTAGTTTTAATCTTTTCAAAAAATCAATATCCTGCCTTTAACTGGGTTAAAGAACCAATGTCATCAAAAACACGATTCACGACAAACCAAATCACATTTGATATTAAATACAAGGCTCTGAATAGAAAATATATCGGCTTATATTCAATATCAAATTCTGAAACCAACATATATCGTATTGGAAATAACGATATAAAATATATCTTTCAAATCCCCATAACAATATTTGTATAGTCACGAAATCCAACATCGAAATATCCCGAAGACAATTTCGATTCAACTCCACTTCCACTTCACCTATTGGGAATATTGATTATTTTTAAAATCACTTTCAAATTCAATATATTTATTTCAAAAATAAATTGATTTTAATTCTAGTTCAAAACTAGTTCATTTCGATAAAAACTATTTTTATCTTTTCAAATGTGGAATTCTTCAGCTCAATTTTTCCCAAATCATTTCTTATGATTTTACACAAATTATAGATATTTTTAATAATTTTATCAAGGCCCGTACAGTCGATTTCCATCAACGGCCATCGAACTGCACTTACAGCGACCTTTTTCGAATTTGATTTGGACATAATTCCAAATCCAACCGTTTGACTTAAAATTTCTCATATTCATTGGAAAGCTCTTTTCGATACGAACCCAACGGTTCCGGTTTTAGGAGAATCCGTCGGTCGGATCTCCCGCAATGTCCGTTTGAAATAAATGGTCGAAATTCACGAACTACCGCGGCGCGGCGCGTTCTATTCAGGCCATTATATATATAATATATATATATTATATATATTTCGTCGATTTCCTTTTAAAACGAATTTTATAAATCGTTTTAACTTCGTTTCAAAACCATTTCAACACTATTTCCATTCAAAGCCAAAATTGAATTCTTCTTTATAAATTCGTTTTAAAATTCATTTCTATTCAATTCAAATTTTAATTCAATTTGAATTCATTTCAATTCCCTTTCAATTCAATTTGAATTCGTTTTCAATTCATTTCGAAATCGTTTTCAATTCAATTCATTTCGAAATCGTTTTCAATTCAATTCATTTCGAAATCGTTTTCAATTCAATTCATTTCGAAATCGTTTTCAATTCAATTCATTTCGATTTTATTCGAATTCAAATTCACTTTCTATTCAATTCGAATCGAATTCATTTTCTATTCAATTCGAATCGAATTCATTTTCTGTTCGATTCGAATTCATTTCAAATTGATTCAATAAAATTTCCATTTGAATTTTTAATCTAATTCAATTTGAATTTCCTTTCAAAATATTAAATTTTGAAATCACTTTTCAATATTCATTATAAACCGAATAAAATCGATATAAACATCGTTCGCGTCAAAATAACGCATCTCTAATCAACACGGCTTTATATTTCAATAATTCGTTATTCTATTCAACAAATGAATATTTGTTCTATTCAACACATGAATCTATATTTCTTTCAACACACGACTAATCTCAACACATGAGTACTGTCGACACATCACTATTTTTGTTATGTAAAATATTTTATAAAACTATGGTATCTATCGTTTGATTTTTAATTTGACTTCTACTGGGAAGTAGTTCTAATTTTAAATATGATAAAGATGTAAATTTTATTATATAAAATATTTCACTCAACACATGAACATCGTCAACACATGACTATTTTTATATTCAACACATGAATTTTCTTTTCTAATATTCATTATTTTCCCGATTGGAATGAGGCCCAATCATTCACCATATAACGTTAATTATATGGATTCCATACAACACATGTATATAATAGCATTGAAAAATAATCAATCATCAACCAAAGTGCACTACACTGTATAAGCATCAAATATAGATATCTGACGCTTATAACAGCCTGTCAATCGACCGATCGACATATTTAATAAATCAGGATGAGTGAACTTCAAATTTCATCCCAACACCCGTGTGGGGTTTCAAACAATCAAACACTTTTTTTTAGTTTGTGCAGTTGGGCGATGTGTAAAATTTATCAACCCAATCAATATCAGTCAAATCAGTGTAAATAAACAAATCGGCCGATTTGTTTATAAATATTTATTTATTCACTTTCACGTTAAAAATTATAATTTTAACGATAAAACATTTTATTTCAACACATGAATTTCTATTCAGTTCATTTATTCAATAAAATGATATTTTTCTTTTTCTAACATATTTTAGAAAATTTCGGCGGCATAACGGCACGATACTAGAAACGGGACGAGGCCTAGCCTTATCCCCGGTCTAGTGAAGGCCCACGCCATTCACACATCAATCAAATCAATCTCAATTCACCAAACAATTCAATTCAAACCAATTAGACTAACCAACTACACAACCAAACTATTTAACAAACAAGCCATCCATGGTCTGTGGATGACCGGTGCTACTAAGCACCGTCTGCATCCTAGTATATATATATATATATATAACTAGAAAAAGAGAATTTAGAGTGAGAAGTTCTCACCAATAGCTATCCTAGCTCCACGGCTCTTCCTTTGCAGAAGTCTTCGTCGTTTCGCCTTCTTGTCACCTTCGTTGACCGTAGCCACTACATATATAAAAAATTACACATTTTTATATTCGCTGATGTCTTTAAAATAAAAATCACATTTTTATTTATTCACTTTCAATTTAAAAGTCATATTTTTATAATCACTTCATATATTTAAAAATCGAATTTTTACTATGCTATTCAATATATAAAAATCATATTTCCTTACCGCTAATATATAGATAAAAATTCTATTTTTATAACGCTATTCTCTATATAAAGATTTCGCCTTTTCAAAAATATAGATTTCATCTTTATAAAAATCATCACTTTATTTCAACGTATATAAAATAAAAATCAGATTTTTATTTCGCTACATATACAAAGATGATATCTTTATATTCTTTATCCTATAAAGATTATATTTTTAATACTTTAAAAATATAAAAATCATATTTTTAATATTTCTATATAATAAAGATTATATTTTCACTTCTCTACATAAACAAAAATCATATTTTTAATACTTTAAAAATATAAAAATCACATTTTATTACTTTAAAAATCAAATCTTTTCTGTTTTAAAAATCACGTCTTTTCTAATTTAAAGACACTGTCTTTTCTAATTTAAAAATCACATCTTTTCTAATTTAAAAATACAGTCTTTTCTAAAAAAATCAGTTTTTAAACAAACAAAAAAAACAGTTTTAAACTTTAAAAATAAAAACAGTATTTAATCTTTTTTTTTCTTTTCAGTTTATATAAAACAAAACAAAATAAATAAATAAATAAAAAAGAAGAAAAGACTTACAGGGGGGTTTCCGTTCGTCAGTGGCTGACTTCAAGGGGGGGGCTGCTGTGGTTCGATCGCAGGGGAGGGTTAGGGTTCGATGTGGGTTCGGCGGTTTCTTGGGGGCTTCGACGAGGAGGGACGAAGGAGGGGAGGGGCTATCGGGTTAGGGCGTGGCAGGGTCTTTGGGCGATTTGGGTCTCGTGGGCGTGGCGCTCCGGTCTGGGGGTGGCGATGGACTAGGGGGTGGCGGAAGATGAGGGGAGGAGGAAGGATCCTCGACGGCGGCTTCGATTTTTTTTTCTTTCCTTTTTTTTTCTTTTTTTTTCCTTTTCCGTTCGATTGAAAATATGAGGGGGGGGGCCAACGGGTTTTGAAGGGGAGATATATATTTTTTTTTTAATTAATTATTTTATTTTGCAAAAAGTTGACTTTCACATACGACCTCGAAACGAGGCCCACCGCCTGTCGTCCATAGCGTTTTACCCCCATTTCGAACACAATGGGATATGTATCGCAAGCTGATTTGATCGTTTCAATCAGTTTCCTTTGAATTTACATTTAAATCACTATATTGAATTTTAAACGTACTTTTCAAATTACCTAGGTCACATACTAACTCGAAAAATTCTAAAAAAATATTTTCTTACTTCGTATTGACGATACGGTCCTAACAAAACTAGTTTCGTCGAATTCTGAGACCGTTAGAAAAATGGCCAATTTCCAGTCGATTAAAATCAACTAAAACGGGTCAAACGCGTTTTCCTATGCCACGCTCACATATTGATTCGAAAAATTATGAAATTTGAAACCTAGCAATAACTTGACATCACGGACCCAACAAAACTGGTTTCGTCGAAATCCGAGGTCATTTGCAAAATGTCCATTTTTAAGGGCCTGAATTCCATAGCGACTATTCAGAATTTTCAATTGGACATATCTTTTGATTCCCGCTACGAAATTTTGATTTGTCGGATTCGTTAGAAAGATATTCACAATCAGATCCCATTATTTTTGGTTTCACTAAAATCCGGATTGTTTTGCACCCGGTACATTCATATGAAGTTTGAAATCGAATTATCGAACTACCGCGCCATTTTCAATTCTATTTATAATTATATATAAATATTTATATTCTAACGACGACGTATATAATATATACGTCGAATTCTATTCAAAATAAATTTCTTGTCAATATTATTTAAAATAATCTATTTTAAATATTCAAAATTCGCTAAAATTGCCAAAATAAAAATTTTAAACTGGCCCAGATTTTGTGGGTTATTACAATCTCCCCCACTTAAAACTTTTCGTCCCCGAAAAGGAACAAAGTCGAAAGTGGTTTGATTATTCAACTCTACGTTTGATCAGGCTTCCATTCTCCAACTTTTCAGTTTCTGAGAATTTTCAAATTTTCAAAAATTTGGCTAACACCCTAAATTTTTGAAAAATTTCGCCATAACCTCCCCTGCACCGGGAGCATCGGGGAATTTCAAATAGCTTCCCCGGTCCTTCAGATCTCAAAAAGAAAAAGAAAAAGCCAAGCGGCTAGCCAATAGGCTCACAAAATCATCATCACCCAAACAAAACAGTAAATTATGTAGTAAACATGTAACTATTTGTCGGGCAAACAAATTTTATTCTTCGGCTCTAGCCTCCTTGCTATGACCTGTTTAATGATATATATGTATATGCAAGCAAATGTAACCAATTTTCAATATAGTTCAATATTCGGCCTAATGGTTCAAAAATTAGCAAACAACTAAACAAACAACACAAACATCAATCAATTAGTGAATTAGAGTTTCAAATTCATAATTTTTGATATATATACAGAAAATCTTGTTTTTGATGCCAATTCACAACAAAGTGTTCTAGCTATATTAGTTTTGGTTCTCACACCAGTCTAATGGAAATATATAGATATCACACCTTCGTTACTCGAACATGAATACTAATGACAACTAGTCAATCATCAGAATCATCTTCGGGCCACTAGAGTATGATTCTATATCTATCCAGTATATTAAAACTTCGGATATACGTTCATGACGCGTATACGCGAAATCTATATATACTCGATTGTCCATATTCAAAATAAATAAATATTCAAATACGTAAAAAAAAACGATTAAATTTTCAAAACAAAATTGTTTTCATTGAAAAATATACTCTTCACACTCGTTCTAGGATACTACTGATCCTATCTCTAACGAGTCGTTCTAATTGGATATTACTAATCCAATATCTGATGAATTCTTTCGTATGGTTCTAATGTGTCTTGTTCTCGAGCTCTGTAAACCAAAGCTCTGATACCACTGTAAGAACCCGTAACTTCCCCGTGAAGGAAAGCACGAATACTTTTGAGGACAAGACAAAATGGAACGCATACAGAAGAACATTTCATTGTTATTACAACAATTCCATCAGATACAAGAATATACAGAGTATAAATGAATAAATTACATTCGACAAATATCAGATATTACAATAAATTTCATAGCAGCGGAAAAATATACAAATCGCAACTAGAAGTGATACACGGATACAGAGCTTTCCGAGCATCGTTCCAGCTGTTAATCAGGACCCTGTGAATATAAATCTGCAAAACCAAAACTACTAGCTGCCCGTGCGGAAAATAGGGGCACCCAGAGTTTAGGTTAAAACAATAAACTCCAGGTCAGTCATGTGACTGGTGTGAGAACTAAAACAGTTATAATTCTTGGTTTTAAAGTTAGGTAAATCAAGGGACCACGCCGTATAACACGGAACGGGTTTCCTCCCAAGAATACCAGTGCATAGAACAAATAGCGCAATGCTAAATAAAGAAAAATGAAGCTGTTATAAGACCCAGGTCCCATCACACAATGCAACGCAAGCCGGAGGATAGGGTTTTTACCTTATAACAGCCAAAGCATGCTTGATACGTTTAAAACACATTGTTTGATACTATTATAGGTGTATAGTGTCAAAACAATTTCACATCATAAATATCAATCATAGGCGGCATTAATGACCCATACCACTATGTCGCCATACTAGGTTCTACAAATAAAACCGCACTATCACGTATTGGAAATCGGATTTCCGTCATGAGTCGAGGCAAGGGGCAAGCTCCTCTCCGCGTTCGAGACACTCTAGCAAATGCCTCGGGACCGCACACAGCAATCCCCTGAATCCTCCAAGGCCGGTCCTCTCTTACTTTTGAGGATTGGCAATTCCTGAACACACGTTTCCCGGTCCTTACAGACCTATATCCGAGGCGCCTCGTATCCAACAACCACACAGGTGAAAAGTATATAAATGTCAGGGCTGGTAGGTCACTGACACCACCCTAGCTAGAAAGAAACGTCATTCACTCCTTGGGTCCGTCTCCCGTTTTTGACTCATACCGAGGTGTGAGGCTCGCGAATTCACGTTATACACAAAGCTACGCCACACAGGCCGTGCTTTGATCATCAACCACAAGGCTTTGCTTTTCAACAAAAGCCCTGATCAATTGCCACTTACGCATGCCACATTGGCAATTCACTCCATGCGACTGATGTCCATCGATATACAACCTCTGAGCTCGTACGTCTCAGAGAAGGGCGTTGAGCAAGAGAATAAATTCTCCGCCGCCAAACAGATGTATATTTAATAGAGATCAATCAACACAGAATAAAATCCAATGTCAGACACACAATCCATTTACAAGTTCGTTCTGGGTCTGAACGAAACCGGAGGCACTTTCCTCGCATATCCATCGATCTCCAAGTACGTCTGGACGATCACCAACTGATTCCCTCATCCTAGGTGTACAGCCCAATCAAGATCATCAGTAATCACCCAAACGATGTGAAGACTTCCGGTCTTCAACCACCGTCTTCATCTTCGACATCTCGTCGAATCGGTTATTCAGAATGGGTATAACCCGGCCTTTCTGGATAACCCACGTATATAATTAACAAATGTTACACAAACACAACGAACGCCTCATTCCAATTCAGAATATTCTTTTATTCACAAAAACACTTTCTTAGGGAAATGTTCCCATTAATTTTATCCAAGATAAATTCTTCTAAATTTATCCTATAATCTTCCTTTGGATATCATTTCAAACTAGTCGGGATTAACGAACCACACCGAAGTAATTATTTATTTTATTTCCCAATCCCAACCTATATATCCCATGGAGAGAACTGGTAATACTCCACATCTAACACCACGGTGTTATCGGTAAAATTAATTACCATTTCACGTTCAAATCTAATTAAAGATTTAACTATCGCTTTGGAGCAAAACTGGTGATACTCCACTCTCGATCACTTTTCAGATTTGATAATTTAAATTATCGATTCACATTTTAATCTAATTAAAGATTCATTAAAACTCCACTTAGTTTTAATCTTTTCAAAAAATCAATATCCTGCCTTTAACTGGGTTAAAGAACCAATGTCATCAAAAACACGATTCACGACAAACCAAATCACATTTGATATTAAATACAAGGCTCTGAATAGAAAATATATCGGCTTATATTCAATATCAAATTCTGAAACCAACATATATCGTATTGGAAATAACGATATAAAATATATCTTTCAAATCCCCATAACAATATTTGTATAGTCACGAAATCCAACATCGAAATATCCCGAAGACAATTTCGATTCAACTCCACTTCCACTTCACCTATTGGGAATATTGATTATTTTTAAAATCACTTTCAAATTCAATTTATTTATTTCAAAAATAAATTGATTTTAATTCTAGTTCAAAACTAGTTCATTTCGATAAAAACTATTTTTATCTTTTCAAATGTGGAATTCTTCAGCTCAATTTTTCCCAAATCATTTCTTATGATTTTACACAAATTATAGATATTTTTAATAATTTTATCAAGGCCCGTACAGTCGATTTCCATCAACGGCCATCGAACTGCACTTACAGCGACCTTTTTCGAATTTGATTTGGACATAATTCCAAATCCAACCGTTAGACTTAAAATTTCTCATATTCATTGGAAAGCTCTTTTCGATACGAACCCAACGGTTCCGGTTTTAGGAGAATCCGTCGGTCGGATCTCCCGCAATGTCCGTTTGAAATAAATGGTCGAAATTCACGAACTACCGCGGCGCGGCGCGTTCTATTCAGGCCATTATATATATAATATATATATATATTATATATATTTCGTCGATTTCCTTTTAAAACGAATTTTATAAATCGTTTTAACTTCGTTTCAAAACCATTTCAACACTATTTCCATTCAAAGCCAAAATTGAATTCTTCTTTATAAATTCGTTTTAAAATTCATTTCTATTCAATTCAAATTTTAATTCAATTTGAATTCATTTCAATTCCCTTTCAATTCAATTTGAATTCATTTTCAATTCATTTCGAAATCGTTTTCAATTCAATTCATTTCGAAATCGTTTTCAATTCAATTCATTTCGAAATCGTTTTCAATTCAATTCATTTCGAAATCGTTTTCAATTCAATTCATTTCGATTTTATTCGAATTCAAATTCACTTTCTATTCAATTCGAATCGAATTCATTTTCTATTCAATTCGAATCAAATTCATTTTCTGTTCGATTCGAATTCATTTCAAATTGATTCAATAAAATTTCCATTTGAATTTTTAATCTAATTCAATTTGAATTTCCTTTCAAAATATTAAATTTTGAAATCACTTTTCAATATTCATTATAAACCGAATAAAATCGATATAAACATCGTTCGCGTCAAAATAACGCATCTCTAATCAACACGGCTTTATATTTCAATAATTCGTTATTCTATTCAACAAATGAATATTTGTTCTATTCAACACATGAATCTATATTTCTTTCAACACACGACTAATCTCAACACATGAGTACTGTCGACACATCACTATTTTTGTTATGTAAAATATTTTATAAAACTATGGTATCTATCGTTTGATTTTTAATTTGACTTCTACTGGGAAGTAGTTCTAATTTTAAATATGATAAAGATGTAAATTTTATTATATAAAATATTTCACTCAACACATGAACATCGTCAACACATGACTATTTTTATATTCAACACATGAATTTTCTTTTCTAATATTCATTATTTTCCCGATTGGAATGAGGCCCAATCAATCACCATATAACGTTAATTATATGGATTCCATACAACACATGTATATAATAGCATTGAAAAATAATCAATCATCAACCAAAGTGCACTACACTGTATAAGCATCAAATATAGATATTTGACGCTTATAACAGCCTGTCAATCGACCGATCGACATATTTAATAAATCAGGATGAGTGAACTTCAAATTTCATCCCAACACCCGTGTGGGGTTTCAAACAATCAAACACTTTTTTTTTAGTTTGTGCAGTTGGGCGATGTGTAAAATTTATCAACCCAATCAATATCAGTCAAATCAGTGTAAATAAACAAATCGACCGATTTGTTTATAAATATTTATTTATTCACTTTCACGTTAAAAATTATAATTTTAATGATAAAACATTTTATTTCAACACATGAATTTCTATTCAGTTCATTTATTCGATAAAATGATATTTTTCTTTTTCTAACATATTTTAGAAAATTTCGGCGGCATAACGGCACGATACTAGAAACGGGACGAGGCCTAGCCTTATCCCCGGTCTAGTGAAGGCCCACGCCATTCACACATCAATCAAATCAATCTCAATTCACCAAACAATTCAATTCAAACCAATTAGACTAACCAACTACACAACCAAACTATTTAACAAACAAGCCATCCATGGTCTGTGGATGACGGGTGTCGGGTGCTACTAAGCACCGTCTGCATCCTAGTATATATATATATAACTAGAAAAAGAGAATTTAGAGTGAGAAGTTCTCACCAATAGCTATCCTAGCTCCACGGCTCTTCCTTTGCAGAAGTCTTCGTCGTTTCGCCTTCTTGTCACCTTCGTTGACCGTAGCCACTACATATATAAAAAATTACACATTTTTATATTCGTTGATGTCTTTAAAATAAAAATCACATTTTTATTTATTCACTTTCAATTTAAAAGTCATATTTTTATAATCACTTCATATATTTAAAAATCGAATTTTTACTATGCTATTCAATATATAAAAATCATATTTCCTTACCGCTAATATATAGATAAAAATTCTATTTTTATAACGCTATTCTCTATATAAAGATTTCGCCTTTTCAAAAATATAGATTTCATCTTTATAAAAATCATCACTTTATTTCAACGTATATAAAATAAAAATCAGATTTTTATTTCGCTACATATACAAAGATGATATCTTTATATTCTCTATCCTATAAAGATTATATTTTTAATACTTTAAAAATATAAAAATCATATTTTTAATATTTCTATATAGTAAAGATTATATTTTCACTTCTCTACATAAACAAAAATCATATTTTTAATACTTTAAAAATATAAAAATCACATTTTATTACTTTAAAAATCAAATCTTTTCTGTTTTAAAAATCACGTCTTTTCTAATTTAAAGACACTGTCTTTTCTAATTTAAAAATCACATCTTTTCTAATTTAAAAATACTGTCTTTTCTAAAAAAATCAGTTTTTAAACAAACAAAAAAAAAACAGTTTTAAACTTTAAAAATAAAAACAGTATTTAATCTTTTTTTTTTCTTTTCAGTTTATATAAAACAAAACAAAATAAATAAAAAAAAAAAGACTTACAGGGGGGTTTCCGTTCGTCAGTGGCTGACTTCAAGGGGGGGGGGCTGCGGTGGTTCGATCGCAGGGGAGGGTTAGGGTTCGATGTGGGTTCGGCGGTTTCTTGGGGGCTTCGACGAGGAGGGACGAAGGAGGGGAGGGGCTATCGGGTTAGGGCGTGGCAGGGTCTTTGGGCGATTTGGGTCTCGTGGGCGTGGCGCTCCGGTCTGGGGGTGGCGATGGACTAGGGGGTGGCGGAAGATGAGGGGAGGAGGAAGGATCCTCGACGGCGGCTTCGATTTTTTTTCTTTCCTTTTTTTTTCTTTTTTTTTCCTTTTCCGTTCGATTGAAAATATGAGGAGGGGGGGGCCAACGGGTTTTGAAGGGGAGATATATATTTTTTTTTTTAATTAATTATTTTATTTTGCAAAAAGTTGACTTTCACATACGACCTCGAAACGAGGCCCACCGCCTGTCGTCCATAGCGTTTTACCCCCATTCCGAACACAATGGGATATGTATCGCAAGCTGATTTGATCGTTTCAATCAGTTTCCTTTGAATTTACATTTAAATCACTATATTGAATTTTAAACGTACTTTTCAAATTACCTAGGTCACATACTAACTCGAAAAATTCTAAAAAAATATTTTCTTACTTCGTATTGACGATACGGTCCTAACAAAACTAGTTTCGTCGAATTCTGAGACCGTTAGAAAAATGGCCAATTTCCAGTCGATTAAAATCAACTGAAACTGGTCAAACGCGTTTTCCTATGCCACGCTCACATATTGATTCGAAAAATTATGAAATTTGAAACCTAGCAATAACTTGACATCACGGACCCAACAAAACTGGTTTCGTCGAAATCCGAGGTCATTTGCAAAATGTCCATTTTTAAGGGCCTGAATTCCATAGCGACTATTCAGAATTTTCAACTGGACATATCTTTTGATTCCCGCTACGAAATTTTGATTTGTCGGATTCGTTAGAAAGATATTCACAATCAGATCCCATTATTTTTGGTTTCACTAAAATCCGGATTGTTTTGCACCCGGTACATTCATATGAAGTTTGAAATCGAATTATCGAACTACCGCGCCATTTTCAATTCTATTTATAATTATATATAAATATTTATATTCTAACGACGACGTATATAATATATACGTCGAATTCTATTCAAAATAAATTTCTTGTCAATATTATTTAAAATAATCTATTTTAAATATTCAAAATTCGCTAAAATTGCCAAAATAAAAATTTTAAACTGGCCCAGATTTTGTGGGTTATTACAGGGGTCGACCCCAACCGATCTGGGGCAGATTCCTTTGCGAACATGGACTGCTTTACAGACCATATTCGTTGCTGAGCACCTATAAATAGACTTGTAGAGTCTAGGCAAAATCTCATATTTTCAGAGAGGCTGTCTAGACTGTACCATTTTTCTTCCTCTTCAAATCTCTTAAGAAAATAGAATAATTAGTCTTAGGAACTTCTGATCCAAGATCTGGAGGAAAAGGATGTATATTTACAAAAAGGGTGTTCAGTTCTGTTCGAAGTAACGTAAATTCTTGGATTTGATCAATTTAAATTTCTCATCTTTCTTCCCTTTTTCTTTTAGTCTGAGAATTGTGAATCCATTATTACTTAGATTCTATATCCAATTAGGAGAACAATGGAATGTTAGGTCGGGACCAGATTCGGAATCGAAAAGCAATTAGGTGAGTGGATTTAAGTTATACCTTTTTTTATAATGGTATATTTATCATTTGACATTCCCCGTTAATATGCATATTAAATCTGCTGGAATGATTAACTGAAATGTAAATCTACTGAAATGTATAAACCTGTTAAAATATGTAGAAACGATTATTGTTGTATACATGCATGTTCTAATTACATGTTAATCCGTGACATATTATGTACTTGAACACTTAACTACAAGAATTGGGATAATTACATGTTAATATGTTAAATTGGAATGATTATATGATTAGATAATTACACGTTATTCTTTTAAAGTTGGGTTAATTACATGTTAAGAAGAACATGCGACACGATAATTAGTTAAAATGGACTTAATATGATGTTAAGTATGACATGCAAAAAAAGAATAACTGGTAAAATTTTGGAAGAATGGATATGCCTAAATTAAATGGAAAATTTACGGTAATTAAGAAATTGTAAACGCACTTAGACACGAGGTTAAATTCATCTTATGGTAGAAGTCTGCCGGGAACCACCCGGCAAATCCAGCAACCACAATTTGTTAATTTAATATGAGGGGTCTAGTGCAAAAATATACATGTAACGGTGCTAAGACACGATGTAACGACCCGCATTCTACACATCGGAGAATCGTAGAATATTTATTTTATTTTCATATGAGGTCGTATAGTCGTGTAACTTCGGGGAACGACTATTGGGGGTAATTTCCCATGTTCATGATTTTTGCTGATTTTTAAATGACCGTTTTGCCCCTAGCTGATCTTGTTTCAGCTATAACTTTTGATTGGTAAAGAATTTTGACCTGAAACCACTTCCATTGGATCCAGATGATGGTTTGCCTTTCCGTAGAGTGGTCACACTTGCCAAACGGACTTACCGTATGAGAGATATGGCTAAATTAACGTTTAGAAGGTGAAAAACAGCTTAATTTGGCTTAACCGGCTGATTAGCAGCTAGGCCCGTTGGGGGATTTCGGGATTAGATCTATATGAGGGTTGATTAGTGTTAGAGAAACATTTTCTTTGTCATTTTCCAACCTCCACTTACCTCTCTTCAACTCTAACAATGGCCTCCAACTCCTAAAACACCTTCTAATCACCGTTTAGTCAAGCATTAGCCTAATCTACATCAAATCAAGGCAAATTAGCATCAAGTTTGGGAGCTGCTGGAACACACAGAGATTCGACCTATATCAGAGATACTTTCAGATCTATAAGTAATTTGTGCCTAAGGTGAGTGATTAGCATTGTTTCTACATAATTACGGCTAATTAGGGGTGATTAGTGTTAATTAACAAAATTATACATGATTAAATTATGGAAAAATGTTTAGAAATTCTTAAATACTATTTTAAGCCTCTGTTAGAAATTTGGGTTAATTTGGATATGTTTTGCTAATCCTATCAGTAGTTATTGTTAAACATGATTAAGGGGGAAAACAAGGGTTTTGGGTATGTTTGATCTTTGTATACATGTTAAATTATGGTTTTGGTGTTTATGGATGATTATATATGTTGCTATGACTATTTGTCTTGTTTTATGGTTGTTTAGAACAGCTAGAATGGTCGAAAACGTCGTCATGTGTCATAAAAACAGTCGCTGGAAGTCATAGGAAAGTTGTGCAGGAATCGGATCATATCGTCCCTCCCCTACGAACCGACCCCAATCGTAACACCCCCCACGAATCGACCCGCTCACCTGGAGTGTGCCACGAACCGCCTAAGGAAGATAATCACGATCTGACGCTTGAAGAGGATCACTCACGAACCAGAGAGCACGACTCGAACTGATGGGATCATCACGACCTGACCCAGAGGTGCATCGCAACCGAACTGAACCCAGTGAGGCACCACGACCCAAACCTATGGAGGAAGGACACCACGACCAGAACCGATCTAGATAGGGTGCGACGAACCGAACCGCTTGATGGCCACGAACCAGAGTTGCTCACGAACCGATGGAGGACCCGAGCCTAGATGCTAATCACGAATCGGATGGAGACCAAAACCCGAGATGCAAAGGTAGTCCAAATGGGAAGTAGAACTCAGGATCCAGATGGGAACCAACGAGTTAACATCATGAATTGGACTTTGCTGCGGGACGTGTTCAAAGGGGTTATCGATGACCATAACTTTGATTCACCACCAAGACGGATGTTAGGCTACGGATCAGTGCAGTGGGATAGTCATTACTCCATGGGGAAGAGTGATCGTAGCATGGCTATGAGCCAGTGTAGTGGAGTCGTCATGACTTCATGGGGCAGAGTGGACATAGCAAGGGATCAGTGGCTATGGATCAGTGCAGTGGAGCCATTATGACTCCATGGGGGCAGAGTGATCATAGCAAAGGATTTAGGTGGTCAAAGCGGTGGATATCTTATGCTTTACGCACTGAGTGAGAGGTGTGAGGATGGTTGCTATGCCTGATTGTTGACATCACTATGACATGTACACCCCTCCCCCGTATCTTTACACCATATGTTAGTGTCACCTTAGAGTATTGTACATCCTATTGTGCTAACTCTTTGGTTGCAGGTCCAGGTTTAGGTATGGTTTAGTATACCTGTTATTGTTCTGTTTTGCTGTTTATAGCTCGTACCAGACTTTTATCTAACCCAGAGTTTTATGTCTCTTCTTATTACTCTGGGTTCTCGTAAACGGGCAAACTAGAGACATGTTAGGTGGTATGCACGAGTAGCTGTATTGGAGACGAGCAGGAGGCTTCTGCGTGTTATATATACATATATTCTCCCTGTGTCGCTGCTAGTCACTACTTTGGGCATTAGTAGTGTACCTTTCTTATATTTCTTTAGAGACGGTTTTAAAAGTTGTAATAATGATGATGTGGAACATAAGCTGTATTTTGGATTTTTCCGCTGCTATGATGGTCTAGTTTTCAGCTTATGCACTGTCTCACCTGTTTTATGTCAAAATTATATTATTATTATATTTTATCCCATAAGCCGTGAGACATTCTACAGGTTCCTTGTTAGTTCAAAATTCCTTTCTTTTCCTTTCTTTGGCGACCGTCCTGTTCAAGTTGGACATTGGCACAACGCACTTTCATTGGAAATGTCGGTTGGTGTAGGGCGGGCCGTCACACTTGGTATCAGAGCTCCAGGTTGCGTAGTTAACCTAGATAAAGACACCAGGGAAGGAAAATATGTATATGAGAGCGCGTATTTGTGATATTTAGGTTTTCAAAAGCTATATATATATAATATTAGTATATCTAAGGATGGAGTCACACTACACTAGCACCACTGAAGGGATGGTTAGTCGTTTTCTCCTTACAGATTGAACGATGAGCCGACATACGATGGGTACTGGTAGAGGAGCTAATAATGGGAATGCTCCTGATATGAGGACGATGTTCACTAACTTCATGAGAGAAATGCATAGGGATGTTTAGAGGGCAGCTCCTAATGCTGCAAATGGTGGTGGTGCAGCAGTGCAGGCACCTAGGGCCGATTTCACCAAGCTTTGTAAGGACTACACTAGTCTTGGTGGGAAGCTGTTCAATGGAACGGAATCGGCTACAGAAGTCCGGGATTGGCTCGATAGTTGTGAGAGCATATTCGAGGACTTAAGGATCGATAATGCGATGAAGAGGAAGCTAGCATCCCGTCAGCTGTAAGAAGGGGCTATGAATTGGTGGAACGCTATTAAGGCAGCTACTCCTGAGGATCAAGTTACTTGGGATCAGTTCAAGGCCCGATTCAGTGATAAGTTTATCCCAACTGCTCAGAAATCAGAATTGTTTAGGAAGTTCTTGGAGCTAAGCAAAATGGTAGGGCAGTCTCGGAGTATATTGCTGAGTTTGATACTTTATCGAAGTATGGATTATCCCTTATTGACACTCTCGAAAAGAAAAATGAGAAGTTCATAACAGGCTTAGATCAGTACTTGAGGGAAAGGCTTATAAACCATATTGATGAGTCTTTTGAATCAATTGTTGGGAAAGCATTGAGGTTAGAGTGCCTTTATCCTAAGATCAAGACTGAAGTCGCTGTTGCATCTGCAGAGGGGCCAAAACCGCAAGCAGAAGGTGGAGGAAAGAATAACTCTCAGGATAAGAGGAAGCAGAATCAGACCAAGGATGGTCCGAGAAAGAAAGAGAAGAAAGATGTTGAGTGCTTTAGTTGTGGCAAGAAAGTCCATTATGCCAAAGAATGTCGAGCAAAGCCAGCGGACAGGAAGTGCTTTAACTACAGCCAAGTGGGACATCACAAGGATAAGTGTCCGCAACCCCCTAAAGAAAAGCAGATTATGAAAGCATATGCTATCAATGTTGTTCCTTCTTCGTCGAATGCCCCAACTGTGTCGGAGAAAGGAAAGAATGTCGTTATCCAAGGTATGCTTTCTGTTTATGATGTTCCTGTTCGAGTGATGTTTGATACTGGGGCTTCCCGTTCCTTCATATCTAGTGACCTGATAGATAGGTTGGGATTGGAAACTGAGATAGTCAATAGATCTTTAACAGTGATGAACCCGATTGGTGGTTCGATTAGCCTTAGTATGATTTCTCGGAATATGGTCTTATCAAGTCATGGGTGTATATTTGCTTGTGATTGGTTTGTTTTGGGCTTTATTGGGTTTGGCATTATTTTGGGAGTCGATTGGCTCCAAAGGTATGGGGTGGTGGTAGACTATGAGGGATTTTTGGTAACAGTTAGAGCGGATGATGGGCGGAGGGTAATGTTTGGTGGTCTACCTAATGATGGGGTAATGGCTAGTTTTCTAAATTCCCTCGACATCCCGCATGATGAGTTGTCAGATGTGCCCGTGGCTGGCCAGTATCCGGACGTCTTCGAGGAAGTGACCGGACTTCCATCACACCGAGAGATTGAGTTCTGTATTGATTTAGTGAAATATGCCAGACCTATAGTGATGCCACTTCGTCGTATAGCACCAAGGGAGTAGCGAGAGCTCAGGGTGCAAGTAAGTGATCTTTTGAAGAAGGGATTTATCATAAGAAGTGCCTTCGAGTGGGGAGCACCAGTTGTGTTTGGAACCAAGGCATATGGTTCCCTTCGATTGTGTGTGGACTACAGCGAGTTGAATAAGGTGATGAGGAAGAATATGTATCGTCTACGGTGGATAGATGATTTGTTTGATCAGTTGAGTGGCGCGAGAGTGTTCTCCCAGTTGGATCTCACGACAGGTTTTCATCAGCTTAGGGTGGAAGCTGAGAGTATAGCTAAAACGGCATTTCGGACGCCGTCAGGATTTTATAATTGGTTGGCCATGCCATTCGGGTTGACTAATGCACCAGCATATTTTGTGGATCTTATTAATAGGGTATTCATGGATCAATTGAATAAGTTTGTTCTTGTGTTCATAGACGATATCTTTGTTTACTCGAGGATAGAGGAAGAACACAAGGAACATTGGAGGATAGTGATGGAGGTGTTAAGAAAACACCAATTGAAAGCGAAGTTTTCTAAGTGTCACTTTTGGAGAAGAAAAGTGAGATTCTTGGGCCATGTTGTTTCAGAAAATGATATTGTCGTGGACCCTGCGAAGGTGGCTATGGTACAAGATTGGTCTACACCCAAGAATTCAACAGACTTAAGAAGTTTCTTGGGGTTAGCTGGATACTATCGTAAGTTTATCCAAAACTTCTCTAAGATAGCAGCACCATTGACTCAGTTGACCAAGAAGGATCAAGCTTTCATCTGGGACGAAAAGTGCGAGAATGCAGTCAAGAGTCCAAAGGAAAAGTTGACATGTGCACCAGTTTTAGTCATTCCAAAGGGGAATTAAGAGATGACACTATACACTAGCGCATGTGGTACTGGACTAGGTGTTGTATTGATGCAAGGAGGTAGGGTAGTAGTTTATGTCAGTCGACAGCTGAATCCGCATGAGAAAAGATATCCTACCCATGATTTGGAATTGGCAGCGATCGTATTCGCGTTGAAGATGTGAATACATTATCCCTTGGGAGAAATATTCGAGTTGTTTACCGATCATAAGTCATTAAAGTGCCTTTTCTCTCAGAAGGATCTAAATCTCTGACAGCAAAGATGGTTAGAATTCTTGGCTTCCTATGATTTCGATATCGCAAATACACTAGGAAAGGGCAATGCAGTAGCTGATGCATTGAGTAGGAGACATGCCTGTTTAGGGGCTATGTTTCTTGATTGGAAGCAACTGGAGTATATCGCTGGGTATGATTGACCAAAGTGCGAATTGGATCCATAAATGTTAGCAAGTTTGACGATCAGACCCACTTTGATTGAGCGGATTGGTTCCAGTCCGAAGGACGATCCTAACTTATTGGAATTCATCTCCAAGTTAGAGATGGGTATCGATGAGGAGATGAACCAGTATAGGCTTGATCGAGATGGATGGCTTAGAAAGAATGGGAGACTAGTTGTACCCAATGCCAACGGATTGAGAGATGAAGTACTGAGAGAATGTCATCACTCAAAACTGACTATACATCCTGGTGGTAATAAAATGTATCGAGACATGAAGCAGACCTACTACTGGGAAGGGATGGAAAGAGACGTTGGAAGGTTTATATCCAAATGTATGAATTATCAGCTAGTTAAAGCCGAGCAAAGAAGCCTAGTGGTTTGTTACAGCCATTAGAAATTCCAGAATGGAAATGGGAACAAGTCTCAATGGATTTCATTGATGGGTTACCAAGGACTAGATCGGGCCATGATAGCATTTGGGTGATTGCGGACCGAATGACCAAGAGTGCAAGGTTTATACCCGTCAAGTCAAATAGAACAGCAGCTAAGTTAGCAGAACTTTATATGAAGTGGGTAGTGAGATTTCATGGATTACCTAAAGGCATTGTGAGCGACAGAGATCCGTTGTTTACTAGTGGATTTTGGAAGAGCATACAAGAGACTTTAGGATCAGAATTACATCTCAGTACCGCATATCATCCTCAAACCGACGGTCAGACAGAGAGGGTGAATCGTATATTAGAAGATCTCTTGAGAGCTTGTATATTGGATTTTGGAGGATCATGGGATGACCATTTGCATCTAGTTGATTTCGCATATAATAATATTTATTAGTCCAGTATTGGTATGGGTCCATTTGAAGCTTTGTACGGAAGACCGTGCAACTCACTATCATATTGGTTAGAAACCAGTGAAAAGTTTGTGCTTGGGCCATATGTGATAAGAGAAACTTCAGACAAGATCAAAGTTATCCAACAACGAATGAAGGCTGCCCAAGATAGGCAGAAGAGTTATGTTGACAAGAGACGAAGAGAGTTGAAATTCTCCATTGGCGACTTGGTGTTTGTCAAGATTTCTCCGTTACAGAGCATGATTTGATTTGGTAGGAGAGGCAAGCTAACACCAAGATTTGTTGGTCCATTCCCAGTTCTCGAACAAATTGGGAATTTAGGATGTAAAGTTGAATTGCCGGACAAGATGGCGGGAGTTCATAACGTTTTTCATGTATCCCAATTAAGGAAAATCGTGCATGACCCCGATGTGGCTATTTCACCTGATCAGTTGGATGATATCGAAGTAGAACCCGAGGCGGTTCGGAACCGCAAGCCAATTCGTATTGTCGAGTACGATACGAAGCAACTTCGAAGGAAGGCAGTGAAACAGGTCAAAGTTCAGTGGGGCAAGAATGAGAGTGACTGTACTTGGGAAACAGAGGAGAGCATAAGGGAATCGCATCCAGAACTCTTTGCCTGGTAAGATTTTAATCGTGATAGTTTATTCCCTTGTTAGTAAGCCGCATGCTAGGGTAGGCTTGTTTTGCTTGTTGTGTACGTTTGATTGTTATGAATGACTGATAGGCATGCAGAACACCTTCATATGTTTTGGTTAAGGAATTTCGGGGTGAAATTTCTAAAGGGGGAAGAGTGTAACGACCCACATTCTACGCATCGAAGAATCGTAGAATATTCATTTTATTTTCATACGAGGTCGTATACTCGTTTAACTTTGGGGAACGACAATTGGGGTCATTTCCCATATTCACGATTTTTTCCGATTTTCAAATGAACGCTTTACCCCTAACTGATCTTGTTTGGCTATAACTTTTGATTGGTACAGAATTTTACCGGAAACCGCTTCCATTGGATCCAGATGATGGTTTATCTTTCCGTAGAGTGGTCGCACTTGTCAAACGAACTTACCGTTTGGGAGATATGGCTGAATTAAGGTTTAAAAGGTGAAAAACAGCTTAATTGGGCTTAAATGGGTGATTAGCAGCTAGGCCCATTGATGGATTTTGGGATTAGAGCTATATTAGGGCTGATTAGGGTTAGAGAAACCTTTTCTTTGTCATTTTTCAGCCGCTACTTATCTCCCTTCAACACTAACAATGGCCTCCAACTCCTTAAACACCTTCTAATCACCGTTTAGCCAAGCATTAGCCTAATCTACATCAAATCAAGGCAAATTAGCATCAAGTTTGGGATAGAGCTGCTGTACCACACAGAGATTCGACCTATATCAGAGATACTTTCAGATCTATAAGTAATTTATGGCTAAGGTGAGTGATTATCATTGTTTCTACACTAATTACGGTTAATTAGAGGTGATTAGTGTTAATTAACAAAATTATACATGATTAAATTCTGGAAAAATGTTTAGAAATTCTTAAATATCATTTTAAGCCTCTGTTAGAAATTTGGGTTAATTTGGATATGTTTTGCTAATCCTATCATTAGTTATTGTTAAACATGATTAAGGTGGAAACAAAGGTTTTGGGTATGTTTGATTTTTATATACATGTTAAATTATGGTTTTGGTGTTTGTGGATGATTATGTATGTTGCTATGAGTGTTCGGCATGTTTTATGGTTGTTTAGAATAGCTAGAGTAGTCGAAAACGTCGTCGTGTGGCGTAAAAACAGTCGCTGGATGTCACAAGAAAGTTGTGCAAGAACCGGATCGGATCGCCCCTCTCCTACGAACCGAACCCGATTATGACACCCCCCCCCTACGTATCGACACGCTCACCTGGAGTGTGCAACGAACCGCCTGAGGAAGCTAATCACGATCCGATGCTTGTAGAGGATCACTCACGAACCAGAGAGCACGGCCCGAACCGATGGGATCATCACGACCCGACCCAGAGGAGCACCACGACCGAACCGAACCGCTGGAGGAAGGACACCATAACTTGAACCGATCTGGAGAGGGTGCTATAACCCGAACCGCTTGATGGCCACGAACCAGAGCTTCTCACGAACCGATGGAGGACCCGAGCCTAGATGATGATCACGAATCGGATGAAGACCAAAACCCAAGATGCAATGGTAGCCCAAATAGGAAGTAGAAATCAGGATCCAGATGGGAACCAATGAGTTAACTTCATGAATTGGAATTTGTTGCGGGATGTGTGCAAAGTGGTTATCGACGTCCATAACTTTGATTCACCACCAAGACGGATGTTAGGCTACAGATCAGTGCAGTGGGATAGTCATTACTCCATGGGGCAGAGTGCTCGTAGCATGGCTATGAGCCAGTGAAGTGGAGTCGTCATGACTTCATGGACCAGAGTGGACATAGCAAGGGATTTGTAGCTATGGATCAGTGCATTGGAGCCATTATGACACCATGGGGCAAAGTGGTCATAGCAAAGGATTTGGGTGGTCAAAGCAGTGGATATCGCCTATTGTGCTAACTCTTTGGTTGTAGGTCCAGGTTCAGGTATGGTTTAGTATACCTGTTATTGTTCTGTTTTGCTGCTTATCGCTCATACTAGACTTTTGCCTGACCCAGAGTTTTATGTCTCTTCTTATTACTCTGGGTTCTCTTAAACTTGCAGACTAGAGACAGGTTAGGTGGAATGCGCGAGTAGTTGTACCGGAGAAGAGCAGGAGGCTTCCACGTATGATATATACATATATTCTCCCTGTGTTGCTGTTGGTCACTACTTTGGGCATTAGTAGTGTACCTTTCTTATTTTGCTTTAGAGACAGTTTTAAAAGTTGTAATAATGATGATGTGGAACATAAGCTGTATTTTGGATTTTCCGCTGCTATGATGGTCTAGTTTTCAGCTTATGCACTGTCTCACCTGTTTTATGTCAAAGTTATGTTATTATTATGTTTTATCCCATGCGCTATGAGGCATTCTACAGGTTCCTTGTAAGTTCAAAATTCCTTTCTTGTCCTTTATTTGGCGATCGTCCCGTGCTAGTTGGATATTGGCATAGCGCACTTTCATTGGAAATGTCGGCTAGTGTGGGGCGGGCCGTCACACACGAGGTTAAGTCCAACTTGTGGTAGAAGTCTGCCCGAAACCGCCCGACAAACCCTGAATCCACAAGTGGTCGGCTTAATGTAAGGGGTCTAGTGCATAAACATATATATGAATACATGTGTATAAAAGGATGGAAATAAATGGCATTAATTGTAATTAATGGAAATGAATGAAAGTTGCAATAGTAAAAGAAGTGGAATGAATGGGGAATGATAATAACTTACTATGAATAAACCTGAAAGGGAAAAAGGAAACATAATAGGCAGGCTTGTCCTAGGGACAAGTGGAAATTATAATTTAGGTTATAATAAACGATAAAGGGAATGATATATGTTGTACTGAATTATAAATTAAGTAATATGTATATCTGGAAACCTGAATCCTGCTGTTTGCAACAAGTAGAGAAAAGAGGGGAAAACTTTTGAAATGCAATAAGTTGTACTTAATTATACATTAAGTAATCTGTGAACTTGAGAAACTGAGTCCTATTGATGATAATAAAAGTTAAAGGCTTATTAATGAATTTAAATAGGATAAGTTATATAATTGAGATTAATAAGCAAGAGGAACTTGGTAACTTAATAAGAAGTTAACATGATTGAAATAACCAAGTTAATTGGAAATCTAATGAGGTAGAGCAAGCGCGTAATTAAATGATTAGACATAGGCGCTTGGACCAGTCCAAACGTCTAAAAGTGTATAACCCAACGGGGTAGATCGTCGTGGTGTCATGAGGCATGAGGGGAGCGCACATCCACCTGATTATTATGTTGTTCTTCTTGTTGTTCTACTGATATTCTGATGGCTCCGAAGGACCGGAAAGCGAAACATGTAGTTTCCGAGGTCGTGGAAGGTACTCCTGGTAGTCCTCTGTGCAGTGGCAGCGTTTAGGCTATGCTCGCAGAGGTTAGGTCTGCGTGTTACTACCCGGTGAGTATATCTTGACTGCCACAATATGGGGTAGTCAGAAGGCTGAGGGTGGCATTGGTGATTCGACGATCAGGTTGCCTTTTGATTAGGCGGGTTACAACCATTTTATCGGGTTGCCTTTGGCTGGTCTAACCATTAGTTTGATAACAGTTGTCGGGTACCAACCATCGATAGTCAGCGTAATGCGTGATGCGGAAAGATGGAGAGCTAAACGTACATATCATCGACCTTTCGCTATCAAGGCTTTGGTTACTGAACATGCTAATTAGGATGTTGTTTTTTGTTTTGTTTCTGGACCACGTGATTTGCTCTCAATTCTGTTGGCCTTTCTCTAGTTGAGGGAGGGGTTGGGTGGGACCATAGCCATTGAAAATTCCAACCTTAGCATCCGTGTATACAGATATCTGAAAATCTCCTGATCGAGTTCTGTGTTTCTTATACAGCCATGTTACAGAATATGTGCGGTCAAGGCATCGAGTACGATAGACGATATGTACGTGAGAAAGTCTAGATACATTCCTGTAAGCTATTGGTGTTGTATCATAGACTCTAGGGCATTACACTGCGATGGAGTCTGATTCGATCGAATGGTTCGAAGGAGTCAGTCCATACGCTTACATAGCACGGCGATGGCGGGGCTATGCGGATCATAGTTTTGTTATATTGGGATACGTACATCACTGCGACGTAGAATGAGGGACTGCGTATATTCCTGTGGCGTTACGGAGGAGACCATGTGAGTGCCATACCATGGCATGTACCTTAATATTGGGGGTATCTACATATATACTATATTACATTAATCTATAGGGGAGTAGGTGGGTACGACGTGTGTGTAAGCCTTGAGTGCTGTTAACCCAAGTAACTTAATAAATAAGAAAATGTAATTGAACAGTATATGTAGGGTTATCCAAAATACGTAGTTTAAGTCCAATCACCAGAACTTGTGTTCTGACCACCTACTGATAAAATACTCGAAGGTTAGATTTGTGGCAGGGACATGATAGCTTTGGATACTGGTTATGCAGTATTATTATTTGGGTAAGGCTATGTTTTGATTATATTATATTTTATCCACTCCACTATGAGATATTTTCTGAGCTCTAATATATTTTATGTCTCTGTCTTTTCTGCAGGATACCAGAGAAACCAACACGAGTTTCGAAAGATTAGAATTTTGAAAAAGAAATCGGTCTATCGGAATTTGGGTTGTTATAGTGTCGGATTCCTACTCAAGTCTAGACCCTTCGCAAGGTTAGTGCAGAACCCCTTCCTATAAGCCGTTTTGCGCCTCATCGAGAGTTGTGTTAGGCAACCCTTATCCCAATATAACTATTGGTTTTTGAGTTGCTTTAGCATGATGCTTACCCTACTGAGGCAAGAGTAACTAATTTTTCGGACTCTAAGCCTTGATATCTAGGAAATGGTGAACTAACTCAGACTTATGAAAACTAAATAACCCCATTTCCCACTTAGTTCCATGAACCTATCTCCGGTGTTGATGAAAAATATTGTTAATAGGCTAGTTGAGTTGTTGAACCTTCCCTTATCTATCTGTAGTAATCCGATATAGGTAGCTAACCCTATCGGAGGAGTTAAGTATCTTAAGTTGATATGTAAAGACCTAGTATTAGATATTGACGGTATCGAATTCCTTTGTGAAGTGTATGCATTGAATTTTATGGGGTATGACCTTAAGCTAGGTATGGATTGGCTATAAATATATGGGGTCATCCTAGATTGCGATAAGAAAATTATTCATCTTAGGAGCCGAGGAGGACATAGTCTGAAAATTCCTTATAACATTAGAAACAACGATAAAGCTTTGTTATATACCTTATCCCCTAGTTCAGAAGGACCAACTTCGGTCCCTATAGTATGTGAGTTCTTTGACGTCTTGAAGGAAGTCACGGGACTTCCACCCTATAGAGAAATATCTTTTCGTGTTGATCTAGAGAAGGATGCTAGACCGGTAGCTTTACCCTTAAGGCATATGATGCCTAATTAAGGATAGGAGAGCTTTGGACAAACAGAATTCGAAATTACTACATATGGCTTTTATTCGACGAAGCACATTTGAATGGGGTGAACTTGTTATGTTTCCACCAAGCCAGATGGATCTCTAAGACTTTGCGCGGATTAAAGAGAGCTTAGTAAGCTAACCAAAAAGAATAGGTACCATTTACCCAGATTTGATGACCAGTTTGACAACTTCGGAGGAGCCCGAGTATTTTCCCAACTAGATCTTGCAAATGGATTTCACCAATTGAGAATTTCAAAGGACAGTAAAGGTAAAACTGTGTTTAGGATGCTATATGGATTGTTATAATCGGAAATTATGCCCTTCGGACTAACGAGTACACCCGCCTTCTTTGTCGACCTCATGAGTAGAGTGTTTAGGGGCATTTTGAATAAAACTGTGGTTCTTTCATAAATGATATTCTTATATTTTCAAAAGACCATAAAGAACACGAAGGTCACTTAAGACAACTCCTAGGGTAATTAAGAGAGAACCGGTTAAAACCAAAAATTTCGAAATATTATTTCTGGAGAGAAGAAGTTAGGTTTTTGGGACACATCTTGTCAAGCCAAGACTTGGCAATAGACCTTGCGAAGATTGAGGCAATTAAGGAATGGAGAGTACGTCGAAATGCCACAGAGGTGAGAAGCTTCCTTGGATTGGTTGGATATTACCAAAAGTGTATTAAAGATTTCGCAAAGATTTCTACAGCTTTAACTCAACTAATGAAGAAGAACTTGGTATTTTCTTGGAGTAATAAATGTGACATAGCTTTTAAGAAATTAAAGGAAGTGTTAACTAGTGCACCCATTCTTATCATACCCGATGGCTCAAAATCTTTCACGATTCACCCTAACGCATGCAGATTTGGTTTAGGAGCGGTTCTTATGCAAGAAGGAAGAGTTATTGCTTATGCCAGTATACAACTCATGGACCCCGAGAAAAGGTAACCAGTTCATGACCTAGAGCTAGCCGCAGTATTGTTCACCTTAAAAATGTGGAGGCATTATCTTTCAGGGGAGAAGTTTGAACTTTTTACCAATCATAAATCCTAAAAGTATTTATTCCCTCAATGTGTCTTGAATTTAAGACAAAATCGATGGATGGAATACATTGTCTCTTCTGACTTTATGATCCATTATACCCTAGGAAAGGGAAACGTCATAGCAGACGCGTTGAGTAGGAAGCATGCGTCTCTGAATACAATTTTGGAATGGAAACCATTGGAATTTCTTTTAACTTTAACTTGCAACCCCTGCTGGTGACTTCTAGTAGTTTTCTTGGAGTTATGCTTGTTGAACCTACTATAAGAGAAAGGAATGAAAATATGCAAGACCTTGACGAAGAGATAAGGAATTTGAAAGAGAAAGTGGGGAAGAAGGTGGCCATTCTCCATTTAGTCAGATATTCATTAGGCGATAATGGAAGTTTGCTTAAGGATGGATGACTTTGCGTCCCAAAAAGAGTGCCATAGGTCGATGACCATACATCCCGATGGGGATAAAATGTATAAAGATATAAAGAGGAATCTCCATTGGGAAGGGATGAAAAGGGAGATAACTGAGTTTGTAGCCAAACTTTTGACATTCCTAAAAGTAAAAGCAGAACAAGGAAGACCTGGAGGATTACTGTTACCCTTGGAAATTCCAATGTGAATGTGGGAACATATTTCCATGGATTTTGTGGATGGGCATCCAAGAAGTCAGAAGGGAGACGAGGCTATTTGGGTTGTAGTAGACCGTTTAACCAAGAGAGCTCATTTTATACCAATCAGAAAGAATAGGTCTGCAGCTTCATTGGCCCAGTTGTATATCAGAGAGGCAGTCAGACTACATGGTACCCCACTAGTATAGTGAGTGATAGAGATCCCTTATTCACGAGCGAATTTTGGAGGAGTTTACAAGCAGCCTTGGAATGACCCTCAACTTAAGTACAACTTATCACCCGTAAAACAATGGCCGGACAGAATGAGTAAATCGGATCCTAGAAGACTAGCTCAGATCTTGCATTATCTACTTCGAAGGAGTTTGGGAACAATACCTACCGCTTGTGGAGTTTACCTACAACAATAGTTTTAAAGCGACGATTGGTATGGCCCCTTTTGATGTGCTTTATTGGAGGCCATGCAAATTTCCAACTTGTTGGTGGGAAACTACCGACCAGGTTTTACTCGGACCAAACTTTGTCTGTGATTACATAGAGAAGATTTCTTTTATTAGGCAGAGAATGAAGGCAACCCAAGTTCTCCAGAAATCATATGCTGACAAGGGAAGGTGGGAACTTGAGTTCAGTATAGGAGACCTGGTATTTGTAAAGGTTTCCCATCATAAGAAGACTGTTCGGTTTTGGAAGACTAGGAAGCTGGCTCTCAGGTTTATTGGGCCTTTTCGGATCATCGAGAAGATAGGATCTTTGTCTTACAAAGTGGATCTTCCTGAGCACCTGTCAGGGATCCATAATGTTTTTCATGTATCTTATCTGAAAAAATGCCTTCATAATTCTATTATCAGACTCGAGCTTGATGTAATTAGGGACAAAGGAAAACTCAAGTTGGAGTCCAGGGTTCCCCGTGCCACTACAAGATTACAGAGCACGGAATCAAGAGATTCCACAATAAAACCGTTTGCCTCGTCCAAGCACGATGGGGAAATGATCCTATAGAAAGCACATGGGAGACTGAGGTTAAGATGAGACAGACTCACCAAGAGCTTTTTGGGGTAATTTTCCCCCTAAATTACGTCTATTAATGCATTGTGGTTTCTAGATTGGATGTTACAGAAATGGAAGCAAGACAATTGCACAGTGTACTCATATAGAAATTATGCATTAGGATGTTTTACGCACATACTGCATCACTTATTTCACATACACGCTAGGATTGATCTCACTTTAGGGAGTCTAGAATTCATAATCACTGCGAGTCATGGATGTTTATGGATGAATTAAAAATAACATGGATGTACAACATGGGTGTTTAAAGCGAGTTGTGTTTTTCGCCCCTTCAAACAGATTTCAGGACGAAATCTATTTTAAGGGGGGAAGAATGTAAAACCCCACAAAAATGTACCTAAAACAAAGTTAATAGTAATAAATAATAAAAATTTACAATATGTTAATAATATAATAACAGACTAGAAAATGTAATTTTGTAGCATCAGGAATTTGGTCACGAAAATACCGTAGTTATATTCATGACGAAATTCTGATCAATTTTCATATATAATATGTCAAAATCCGAGATCGTATAAGAAGATTACACTTAAAAGAAATTATACGTTAAATATATATGTAACAGTGTTTGAAATTCAAATTATAATATTAATATATGAAATAATATATGACCAATAAATGAGTGATTAGGATATTCCATCTAATTTGAATTCGTATGTATATATAAGTATACAACAGGGAACAAGGATAACATTTAAAAGGAAAGAAATAAATGGAATTAGTAAATGTTATATAATAAAACCTTTTTAGCATTCACATACATTCACTGGGATAATCTATGAGCAGAAGGTAGATCGCCCCCCCCCCCCCAGAAGGGGCGTCGACCGCCTGGCACTGCTAGTGCCTAGTGAGGCCCGAATCAGGTCAGGTTTTGGTGTTAGTTTAAAGATATAAATGGTCATGATTTAATATTAATAATCCTATGTCTATTATTTACAAGCACACACACCTACAAATAACACCCTAGACCCCAGACCTAAACCTAGCCTCCTTCCCTTTCCCTACCTCCACTCTACCATTTATTCCATAGGAATTTGTAATAGGTTTTCTACGTTCTCTCTTAAAATCTATTTTATTCTTTTATAATCCCTTTTCTTATAGGATTTGAATAGGATCTAATTTTTGGAATCATAGGATTTACATATATAAGAATTCTAACTATTTAATTCTTATATATATATATATATATAGATTTCTAGATGTTGGAGTTTGCATCAAATAGGTAAACATAATCATATCCACGACATTTCCATCACTGTGAGTGGAAATAATAATTGTTTAGGCATATTCTACATTTGTAGATTTTTATATGAATTAGTATGCCTAGGGAGATTTGGATTAGCGATAATATCAAACTATAAAACCCCCAAATCTCCTTCTTTTATACATGCTTTGTAGGAATTGTCAATGAATGTTGGTTTTGTGAATTTGTTTGAGTTATGGATCAAGAACATTTTTGGTGATTTACTTTTATTTGATTTGATTTATCCCTTTTATTTAAAAGGGGTTTATGTTGTAAAAAGGTTCGGATTTGATTTATTTTTATTATTTGAATAGTTTTGAATTTCCATTCTGAATGGGTAATTTCAATGTATTCGGACTTGAAACAAATCAAATGTCAACGTTTTTATATACAACATAAGAAAGGGTAAATTAGATTATATAAAGTCCATGTATATATATATATATGTGTGTGTGTGTGTGTGTGTGTGTATGAATAAATGTATATATATTGTACGAGATTTACACCTTGTTCTTGATTCATTACTTGAATTATTTTAACAAGCCTAGGATGCAAGTTATGATTGTTATGTTGATTTTTTCCATTACTGTTATCATTAATTATGCCATTATGCCATGTATTTAGCGGTCTGATGTAGGAATTAACTTGTATGCCTTAAATGTAGACCAAATGGACAATTTACTCTGTTAAAACGCGTTCATATGAAAATTACCATTTATTATATGTATTAAATTTTCTACTTATGTAGCGTAATTAACGTAATCAACATAGTAATGACGCAATAAATACGATTGTGATAAGTTTAGTATTTTAATTGTCCCATATATAAATTGTTGTTTGTGTGTGTATAAAATGGTTTATCTATGTATTAAACAGTTACACACAGACACACGGATAGACGCCATTTGTGGTAGAAGTCTACCCGGAACCAACCGGCAAATCCAGCTACCACAAGTGAACCTAGCTAATGTGAGAGGTCTGGGTGTCATGGGCCATTTAAACTAATACAATATGACATGAGGTTAGGCCCACTTGTAGTAGAAGTCTGCTCGGAACTTCCCGACATATCCAGCATCTACAGATAGACTATTTGATGTGAGAGGTCTAGTGTATATATATATATACTTGTCATGTGCATAAATAGGTAGGTTTACTACACCTTGAGAAAATTTTAAGTGAATGACTCTCTTCTTATCTAGTTTGTGAAGTGGTCAGGACCAGGACCATTCCGAAGGTTTATTCCTTGGATGTAAACGAAAGTCATGGGACCCTCCCTTATTAGATTCGAAGTAAGTCTATGGGTCCTCCTTCTCTGAAAGTGGTTTAGACTTGGCGATAATGGAGTAGGGTAGTTTACCGGAATGTCCACTACCTCTAGGAGCATCTAGGGCCAACTTAGGGAAAAGATTGGTATACGTTGGACATAGCATGCTATATTATTTATCAACTGTATAAGGGAAGTCTTAAGCGACGTAGGTGTTCTACTGCAATATTAGTTAAGTAGTAACATGAGACGCCCACTGGAGGGGTCTTAATTGGCTACATGCGGCCCTACACTAAACCGGTGCTAAGCGGCGAGATACTATTTCTCATATTACTTGTGAGAATATATTCTTAAGAACGTTGATGTATTAGGACTGGGTCTTAAGTGTGAAACGACCCAAACTTCCCCGTGAAGGAAAGCATAGATTGTTTGAGAACAACACACATCAGAACACAGAACATAAGAACATTTTATTGCTGATTACAACAATTACATCAGAGTACAAGAATATTCCAGAGTATGAATAAATAATATACATTGGAAATACAATATCAGAGATTTAAATTACATTTAGATAGCAGCGGAAAAAATAATACAAATATACAACCGAAAGGAATACACGGATACAGAGCTTTCCGAATATTGCTTCAGCTGTAGACCAGGATCCTGTAAATATGATATCTGCAAAACAAGCTACTCGACTGCCCATGTGGAAAATATGGGCACCCGAGTTTGCCAGTGAAACAAACTACAGGTCAGTCATGGGACTGGTATGAGAAATCTTAACTAACCTATCTAATAATAAGGCTAATCACAGGACCACGCCGCTAACGCGGAACGGGTTTACTCCATTGGATTGCCAGTGCATAAAATAAAATAAAGTAAATCGTCAAATAGCGCAATGCTTTTTAGAAAAATGAAACCATTATAAGACCCAAGTCCCATCACACAATGTAACGCACGCCGGAGGATAGGGTTTTACCTTATAATGGTCAAAAGATGCTTGATACGATAAAACACGTTACTAATGTGTATATATATTTAAAACATTTCAAAGTAAAAGTATCAATCCTAGACGGCATAGTACCCCATCCTACTATGTCGCCATACTAGTTATACAATCAAAACCGTAAAGGGCGTATTGGAAATTTGGGTTTCCATCATGAGTCAAGGCTAGGGAGGAGATCGTTACCGATTCGAGACACTCTAGCAATGCCCCAGGATTGGTACTTTGTCCAACCCTTGGATAGCTGCAGGGCCGGTCCCCCAATAGTGCAATGGGTAGGATTAGTTATGCCTGAACACACGTTCCCCTGTTCTAGTGAACCTACAATACGGCCGAGGGCGACCGCATAAATCCGAGGACTCGCAAAAAAATCCAACAACCACATAAGTAAATGTCTGGGCTCCATACCATGACACCACTTCTAGCTAGAAAGTAACGTGTGCACTCTCTGCGTTCCCTTCTCCCGTTTTAGACTCTACCGGGATGTGAGGCTCGCGAAGTCACGATATACACAAAGCTATGCCTAAATAGACTGTGCTTTGATCATCAACCACAAGGCCTGCTTTTCAACAAAGCCTTGATCATTTGCATCTTAGCATGCCACATTGTCAGACCTTACCATATCATTGATCATCTACCAATATATATAACCTCTAAGCTCATACGTCTTAAAGAAGGGTGTTGAGTGAAGAATAAATTCTCCACCACCAAACAGAAATATATAATCAGTAGCGTTCAACGAATACAGTAGAAATGAATACAATGTCAGACACACAATCCATTTGCAAGTCCGTTCTGGGTTTGAACGGAACAGGAGAAACCTGGGTGGTTCTCGTATATTCGGAAAATCAACACATACGTCTAGACGACTACCACAGAAGTCCCTTCAGGGTAGCTACTCCTATCGAGGACCTCAGTAGCGATACATCCATTCGATGTGAAAACCGCCGGTCTTCAACACCGTCTTCGTCTTCGATTCTTCATCGTCGTAATAGTTATTCAGAATGGGTTAAACCCGGTCTTCCCGAATAACTTGCGTATTCATATAATTAAAAATCAAGTGTTTAAGAAAACACATACAACGCCTCATTCCAATTCATCATATTCTTTTAAGAGAATATATTATTAGGGAAAGTTCCCATTAATTTTATCAAAGATAAATTCTTTTAAAATTATTCTTTAATCTCCTTTCTAGAAATTAATTAAAACTCCAATTGGGCTTTAATATCAAAAATCATTATTAAATGATTATTCCAACTTTAAAGGAATTAACCTTGTCTTTAATCGGGTTAGAGAATCAATGTCATTTAAAACATTGTTCACGATAAACCCAAAATCATGTTCCATTAATTATGGAATTTTCACAGAAATCAAGTCAATAAATAATCGGTATAAATTTTTGTATCGGACCAATAATATAAATGGAATAACGGCCAAGCCTTTTAAATTCCATATATAGTAACAGTCTTCTTTTACAGAATCCTATCTCGATTATTATCGAATCGAATTTCTATTCAATTCCAATTCAATATATATTAAATTGGAAAACTTGACTTTAGAAAATTCTTTTTAAATCTTAATAAAAGATTTATAAATTCTAAATCACTTTTAAATGTTAATTTGAGTCAAAGAACAAATGTCGTTTAAGAAACATAGTTCACAAAATCAATTTATTTAAGCAATTCCAAATAAATATTTTTCAAATGGAAAATTCTATTAAATCTTAATTTAATAAATTCATTCTAGTTACTAACCAGGTTATTCAAAGGAATATCCTTTATCTTTTGTTACATATTCTTTAAAATATTCATTATAAAATATTCTTTGTATGAAAAGATTTTCTATATAAAATATTCTTTATAAAATAGCAGTCATTATTTTAAAAGTTATTTGTACTATAATATTCTTTATTCTAAATATTCTTTATTTAAAAAAAATATTCTTTATATTAAAGAAATCCTTTATTGGAATGCGACTCAATCAGTCACCATATAACTTGAGTTATATGGATTTCATACATTGAATCTATATAACAAGGAAAATAAATGATTATCAAACATCCATCCACATCCAGAGTGCAATATACAACTGTGTGAGCATTAAAAATGAAATAATAACGCTCATCGCAGTCTGTCAATCTATCGATAGACGTACAATTAAATATTGGGATTAGTGTTTGTCAATTTCCATCCCAACACCCGTGTGGGGTTTCATCCAATCAAACAAATAATAAATCATCTGTGCACTTGGGCGATGTGTGAAAATTATCGTCCCAATCACATAAACAAGTCCGGTAACTTGTAAATGGAAGTGTACTATTCAGTTTTGAATATACTCAACATTATAATTAAACACACCAACCTCACAGACATATATTTCAATTCTTTTTAAAGTGACAAAAATTGCCTCTTTATTCTAATTCTTTTCAAGTGACAAAAATGTCTCTTTATTCTAATTTTTTCCAAGTGAAAAAAATGTCTCTTTATTCACTTTTTTTCCAAGTGACAAAAATGTCTCTTTATTCTACTTCATAATTTTTAATGTATAAAAAGTATACATTTTCAATTCTTCTTTTTTAATGTATAAAACATACATTTTCATTTCTTCTTTATGTAAACAAAATGTGATATTGTCGAGTCCTTTTTATGTAAACCAAACATGATAATGTTTCTTAACTTGCAATACAAACAAAATGAGATTTTGTTTATACTTTCTTAATGTAAACAAAAATATGATTTTTGGTTATTCTTTCTTAATGCAAACAAAAATATGATTTTTATTTATTCTTTCTTAATGTGAACAAAAAAATATGATTTTTGTTCATTCTTTCTTAATGCAAACAAAAAATATGATTTTTGTTCATTCTTTCTTAATGCAAACAAAAAAGGTATGATTTTTGTTCATTCTTTCTTAATGCAAACAAAAAATATGATTTTTGTTTATTCTTTCTTAATGCGAACAAAAAATATGATTTTTATTTATTCTTTCTTAATGCGAACAAAAAAAGTATGATTTTTGTTCATTCTTTCTTAATGCAAACAAAAAATATGATTTTTATTTATTCTTTCTGTTAGACCAAAAATGGTCCTAACACCCAAATCGTCGTATTTTGAGCATAGGATATGAAGAAATAACTGAAAAATAGAGGAAAAAGCAAGACAACGAGATTTTTATAGTGGTTCGGCGTTAACGAGCCTACGTCCACTTCATATTTTCTCATTTCACTCATAGATTACAATTACAATGAATATTGTCTTTCAATCACTTGAATTCAATGAATAATTCTCTCCGAATCCATTGAATTTATTGAGGAAGATAGGGGTTATTCATGGAGAAGTGTTGGCCATGGCAGCCATGGATGAGGAGATGCCAAAAGTCCCTTGAAAATGCCCTCTGAAGGTGTATTTATAGCTGTAGGAAAGCTCCTGGGAGGACTGGTTCGTGATGGGGTACGTGGCAGGCGATCCAGAAAAATAGGAGAGCCAGTAGCCTTGAGAATAGGTCAAAACAAGCTGCATTTGAACAGGTCCGAAGGTCGGATCGCGGTCATGGGTCGGATCGCGGTCATGGGTCGGATCGGATCGCGTAGGCAAGGGCGGATCGTATCGCGGTCATGGGTCGGATCGGATCGCGTAGGCAAGGGCGGATCGGATCGCGTAGGCAAGGGCGGATCGGATCGCGTAGGCAAGGGCGGATCAGATCGCGATCATATGCCAGCTTACACTCGTTCACGGAAATGGGCGTAACTTTCAAACCGTAAGTCTGATTGAGCCAAACCAAAGCTCAAACTGAAGCTAATTCAAAGGGCTACGAGTATATGAGGTGAATAGATCCAAATGGGGTCATTTGATAGGGGTTTCGGGCCAGTTTATACTGATGTTGTGATTTTGACCAAACTGCCTTGTGTCTTCTGACGATGCTTCCAATGCCAGAAAGCGGTGTTATCCAGAGATTCCATTTCAGACAGCATTTACCGAGAGGTGTGTCAACATGATCTTTGCTTTGGGTAGCCTGGTCACAAAGCAGGCTAACATTTTGCCCCCCAAAGTACATCTTATCGAAGATGAGATGTGCTTTGAATATGTTGAGCTAAATCTCTCTGGAACGTCATTTATCCTTGAGAAGGCTTCATCCAACTACTGCATTGCTTCCCTGGGAGGTAGTCAGGCCAAGTTCCACGGAAGGAGTATATGAGATGATCAAGAAATCGTTTAAACCTTGTCGGATCAAAGGATCTAATTCATCCGTCAGATGTCATGCTAAATCGTTGGCTCCCGAGCGTGATTCTACACACACAGGTCGTTGCCAAACAACATCATTATTCTATGCAAGCCAAGCGCGTGGTAGGGTTGGACTTTCTTTTTCATATGAGCCAATGTATGAAGTAGCCAACCAAATCATGGGGCAATGTAAGAATCTTTGGGCTCTGAGCTAACAACTGGACTATTGGGACGAAGCATATCAGAATCAACGTATGAATTTGTCATTTGTATTCAAGTTTGGATCATCTTGATATCTTGGTATTGATCCAGGATCTTAAAATTGCATTGAATCGTAACAGTAGGGAATCTGAAGGCCATGATCACTCTGGATCGTAGTCAAAGGAATCCGCGATCGCTCTGGATTGCTTCGCAATTCAATAATCATATGCAAGTCAGTAAGAGACGTAGTTGATACCATGTGAACCAGTGCTCGTGCGATCGTCACTATCATAAGGCAGTGGAGGAATTTGTCACACCTTCCATCCGGTGTAGCAGCGATTTAAACCATTGAAGTCACACTTGACCCGTAAACTGACTCATTTGAACGGGCAAGATGCATTCTGTCACATTCTGAAGACATAGTGTATACATTTCGGGTCATGTGCCAGGCCAGGGTCATATTCAATGTCAGCTTGCGAATCGGCATTCATGCTATGAGGGCCACTGGAGGACAAGCGAAGTTAATGCTTATGCCCCCAGCGTCGGTGGGGGTGAGCTAAGTTATTGGGGCATACGGTCTTTAAGCTCTTATACTCTCTGCAGTTGATTCAGGCCGTAGCTGAGTTGCAAGTTCAGCTATTCTAGTTGACCCAAGTTGTCCTGTGCTCTTCTTGAGTCAGCAAGAGTTCGAGTTGTACATGCGAATGGTCGAATCACATTTTCTTTGATATCATCTCTTCTCTTTAGTCAGATAGTGAGGATTGCCTCATCGGGCATCAGCGACTTCGGAAACTCTTATCAGATCAATTGCGGAGTCAAGTAAGGTTGTTGAATGCGAGTGAATAAATGTCGTTATGAAGTTAGTTGGGCCCCACCGTTTATGCTTCAGCATAGTCCGAAATGGTTATCACAGTCTTATTGAGTCTCTTTCTCATGCTCGGTTCAATTGTGCTTGACAAACAAGATCATGGGCTCGATAAGTGGTATAGATTCTCTTTGGAATTGCACATTCTTGTCATTGTTTTCCAGGGCTTTTCCTTTGTCCTTATCGTTTCAGGAATTAGAAGGTACCCCATTCTTTAGTCAGGAAGGCATCTAGGTTATTCGTCTCGACGCTAACACCTTTTTGTCATGAAAGTCTATCGACTTCAGGGTTGAATTGATCAAAATCTCTGAGAAAGTCTTGTTATAGAGAAAATTTAAAGTCCGGGGGAATAACAGGGGATCCTGACGTCCCACGTGTGAGGGCTGTGATTGTCGTTATCCACATCAACTAGAGGAGTACCGCTCCTCGAGAGGTGCCGAATTAAACTGGCGAGCAGATCACCGTCAAAGAATTGTTGCACATTATCAAGATCCTGGCTGGTGCCCCCAGCATCGAATCTGAGATTACAAAGGGGGTCTTTGCTGATTTCTTGTTTCCACGTCGATATTGCCCCCAGGTCACGGTTCGAGTCATTTGACCTGACCGGGTTCCTATTTTTCGAATTGTTGCGTTCTTTCTCGGAGCTGAGTATGAAATGTCGCTCGAGTATTCATTCGAGTTGGAGTTAAAACTGGTTGTGCATGATCTGAGTTCATTGTAATTCTTGCATTCTCATCTAGGAAGTTGCAGGTAGTCGTTCCATCGCCCATGTTTCCATCTACGACGTTCTGAATCGAAGCATCATGTTGTGTGACTGCTGATTGGTTCGTGTTCATCTCAGGTGTTCCCACTTGCTTTCTGCATGAAGGGAGGGGTTGGAGGCGAAATAGCTACATCTTATCCAATTGCTGTATGGGATATATCCAGCCTTATATGAGCTTCCCATTCTAGAAGTCGGTTGGGATCAGCAGATGGACATTCTCTTTGCATTTGTTTCTTGGTCCTCAAGGGGGCCTGTTAGGATCACAACACAAGTTAAACACAGGAACTTAAGTTATGCCGTTTGTAAATATTTTCAATAGCCATGGCCCCAGTTATAGGGTAAGTGCGAAAGACATGCGGTTGGATCACTTCCCTTTCGAATTCAGACATGTATACATGAGAAGAGGAAGTCACTTTCAGAATTCAAGCGATCATACTATCCAAACATGGAGTAGGACGTGTTCGGGACGGTAAAAGAAGCCTGTAATTCATAAATGTCTAGAATTCCATGATTACGTCGAATCATATTAAGGCCAAGGAATCAATGATCGCTCAAGATCGTACTAAGGTAGGGTAGACATCAAAAAATCTCAGGGCCTCGCCAGGTCCTTCCAGTTGCGAGTATGAAGTTGTATAACATGTCGCTGAACAATTCACTATCCAGGCTTCTTTTTCTGTCGTCGCCGTGAGTCGCACAGGCAGCTTAGAATTATGCGCCTACGTCATCTTTCTGGACGCGGCCCTTTAGTTATTCCCTACTGGTCTGCTGTTGTTGTACGAGTTCGGATCTCGCATTTTGTCCAGCTTTGTTTTGTGAGCCTGTACTTAGTGAATGAAATTCCATTTCTTTTTGTACTGCTGTGTTCGTGTGCTGCCCCCCATTCCCGGAAACGAGTGGTTCGAGCTCCATTTTCATTCTTGGTCCCAGTCGTGTGACGGGATAGGATCCCTTGAGTGGCATATGTCGTCATGCATTTATACTCTCCTGATCCTTCAGCGGAGCAGAAATTATGGGGGGTGCTGAGTCTCCAGCACCTTTCTCAGCGCTTAATCATAGACGCTTTTATACTCTCCTGGCGGTCGCCAAGGTTAGAGTTCGAACTCAGTTGTTCTGTCGCTCCCCGATCCTTCAGCGGGGTAAGAGTTCTTTCTCAGCGCTCAATCGGAGACGCTTTTATACTCTCCTGGCGTTCGCCAAGGTTAGAGTTCAGACTCAGCTGTTCAGTCGCTCCCCGATCCTTCAGCGGGGTGAGAGTCCTTTCGCATTATCCTGTACCTGCGAGCATTCCATAATTAGTTATGCATTTAAACATTTGAAATGCAAATAAGCAAACAAGTCATGAAACATTATAAGTTATCAGTGCAACTTATAAGTGAAAGTGCAGTAAAGTAGTATGTATGTATAGGCATGCCCCCAATCAATCATTAACTTAGTGCCTGGCCAGGTCTTGTTGAGGATTGATTAGGACCATAACTGTGTTTCCCCCATGTCGGGACATGGAGGATTTGGGATCAGCTTCCATCCAGCCCCCGATCCTTTAACCGGGGGGGGGGGGGGAATTTCCCGAGCCACGAAGTCTCTAGCGCTTTTATACTCTTCTGATACTTCACCGGGTTAGAGTTGCTGGAGCGCTGAATCTCTAGCACTTTTATACTCTCCCGATCCTTCAGCGGGTTAGAGTTCGAGCTCGGTTCATGATCTGCTCAACGATCCTTCAGCGGAGCAGAAGTTCTCAGCGCTAAATCATAGACGCTTTTATACTCTCTCTCGACTCTGGAGAGTTAGAGTTGGGACTCAGCTGTTCCATCGCTCCCCGATCCTTCAGCGGGGTAAGAGTCCTTTCTCAGCACCAAATCATGGACGCTTTTATATTCTCCTGGCGGTCGCCAAGGTTAGACTTTTGCTCAGGCGGCTCCGATCATGGTACACCGCCATGCCTTGTGGACGTCATCTTTGCGTCCTTTATACTTTCTCTCAGCTCTGGAGAGTTAGAGTCACGGATCAAGCGGTCTGCAATCATGCACGCTCATCAAACTCGTCCTAGGTTTACATTTTAATCCAAGCTCCGAGGATTAAAACCAGTCGAACAAGCAGTTGGAGCATTTGCCAAGGCTTTGAGTTCCTCCGAACAGTCTACGGGAGGAATGGTTGGCACCAGACTTCGGGTACCTGCATTATTCACACCGCACGAATTAGTCACGTCAGTAACTCGGAAAGCATGTGAAAGCAAATTTTATGATTGAAAAGTAAGCAAATTAAGAGGCAGTGTTGCCTCCTTTATTTGAATTCATGTAATTTGGTGGCGTCGAGCATAGGATCGAGCCATGTAGGCGGTCACACCGCGTCCATCTGGAGTCGGACTATGACTTTGTAACTCAATGATTTATGTTCAATTGTCTTGTGGTCTACCACGTGTGAGCCAAGGATTGGATGGTCATCCCGGATCCACCTTGAGCTATACATCATTCTTTAGACGAAGAGCGTGGCTTTGTAAACGAGCAGTTCAGTCGAGCTCGTTATAGTATTGCTCTATGGCTCTATATGCGGGTGTTACAAGTTTGATCGGTAGAAAATCCTGGATACCTACACCATCCACATATTAATTCATCTGAGTTAATTACATCAATAACTCATAAATCATGCAAATATAAGAGTCATGGTTATAGAATAATCCTGTTAAAGGAATGAGTATCATTCTGAGTGAAAAATGGCGTTGCATATTCATTGCAGGTCCATTTTGCTTCGCCCTATCTCTGTCAATAAAGGGCTTGATCGGGGTCTTGAGATGGCAAAGGCGGCTAGGTAGGTACTATAAGCGAGTGATGAGGTCGCATCTCCTTCAAATCGCCTTTTTGCCCCCGTGCTGAGGGTAAGGATAGAGTGTCAGGAAGTCATGACTGGATTGTGTTGGATCTAGAATAACCCTAGAGGGGGTGAATAGGGTTTTTCACAGTTTTTAAACTGAATTGAAAAACTGACAGGATATTAAAATAATAAACAGATCACAGAATATAGCAGAAACAGAAATGCAGAAAATAAATCACACACAGATATACCCAGCTTCGGCAAAACCCTGCCTACTGCTGCATTCCTAAGGTTTCTACTAGAAGATAGAACAGATCCCACATACAAGACCTTGTACACTCGCGACTCTCGCTCCTATTCTAACTCTACGCTCAAAACCCTAGACTGATTCAAACCCCTGAATCAGAATTTCCCCTAGTTTTACACAGACTAGTCAACTGCCAGTTAAACCCCTAACTGGTTCCCCCTAGATTTTACAGAATCTATAAACTGTTCGGTTTACAAAGAAATTAAAACTGAAACAATACAAAATAAAAGAAACTAAAGCAAAAACCCTAGGAGATAAATAACAAGGGTCATCCCCTTTTAGCCTTTAAACAAAAACGTGGCCGGCCCAATCTCATTTTTTTTACACCCGATCTCTTTGCTATGTGGAAAAAAAATGGCGGCGGCTCTAGGGTTTCTTCTTTGAGTTCCAAATCGAAATCGATGTTGTTAATTTTTGGCTCTGGAAATGATTTCTGGTGCTCGAATCTCCGATTGCTTCTCTGTCTTGCTCGATTGTTGTGTGGCTATGTGATTCTTCACTCTGGCGATCGAAACCCTAATGAAATTGTGAGTGTTCTTTGATTAAAAAATGTTGCTCTCTGATTTAGTTGTTGTTGGTTTCGATTTCGATGTCCTTCTCTGCCTATGATGTAACTGGTGTTCAATAGGATTATATAATCCTATACCATGCTCTGATTTCACGCTAATGACTTGAACTGATTTTGCACGATTTCCCTTTTCTGATTTAATCACCTCGACTTTTACTGTTGTTGCATGTGAATGCCTCTTTTGAGTTCTCGGCTTTAATTGAATTTCTCTGCGTGTATTTCTTCTGATAATTTGCGAGATTGAATCTTGAATTTATTGATGGGTTTTGGATAAATTTATTATTTGTTGTCCCTTCTGAAATTATGTCGTGACTCATTTCTTGATTTCTTGCCAAAAATTGATGCATGTAAATTTCTGAAATAAATCAAGCAGTTTCTTCATCCCTTGTTTGAATTCCTTTGCTCTGATTGTTCCCATGACTATTGTGAATTTAATCGATGAACCTGGACACGAATTTTCAAACAGATTTTCCCTTTTGAGTTATAAACACTTTGGCTTTGTTTGAATACGTCAATTCAAAATGTTTACTGATTTTAGTAAACATATCTAAACAGAATTCATGGCCCCTTGAAATTTCCTTTGCGTCACTTGATTCATGAATGGATTGTTGCCTTAAAAAATACTAAATTTCTGGACTGATTCTTGCCGATATTTGTTTGTGCCAAACTGGAGACAGATTAGAAAACATTCCCAAAAATGAAATACCGATTTAATGCTTTCCCAAAATCTGGAAAAAATAAATCTTGCCAAACTGATTCGATTGTAATTGTTTTCCAAGTTTGAAAAACAAATTAACTTGCTGAGTCTTGTTTAAGCTTGAACATGATACTTTGCATTCGGCATGCTTGTGATGTTTTCTGGTACACAAAGAAAACTGATATGAACTGATACTGTCTTGATCACTTGGTTGCTTGCATGTAGTTGCACCATCCATTTATACTCCTTTCTTTCCGAACAGCTTGTGACACTGAAACTGCTGCCTTATTTTCATGTACACCATGCTGAACTGAACTTGTGCACACCATGAACACTGTTGCTATGAATTTGAGCCACTCTGCTGTTTGCCATGATTATTTTCCTGTTTGCTAATTCATGCATGTACGTTGATGCTGCTTCATGCTTTTAAGCTTGCTGTCATGTTTTTTTTTTTTTTATCTTATGGCACATTGTTTTATGTTTGAGTCTGAATTGATGTGCCTTGGCCATGTTGACCATCCCCTTTGAAATCATTTTCACATTATGTTGTGTAATTTCCATTGCTATCCCTTGTCCATTTTTGTGTTCCACCTGGTTGTGTTTACTGTCTCGAGAGTTTATCACCTGTACTTGCCGTGGTTGTTTCGTTTGTGTTGGCTGTTTACATCTTTGAGTTGCTATCTTTTTGAAAAGAGTTTGATCATTGTGCACTTCTTGTTCCACCATGCTTGCTAGTTTGTTTTGAAATTGCCTAGCTCGACACATGAGCTTGTATGTTGACTTTGCATTCATTATGTTGTAGCATCCACTAGTATTTTACTGTATGTATGCATCACCTTTACTATACTTGCTGAACTCCATGACCATGCTGCATTGTTTTGGACCTTGGCTCGACACTTGAACAATGAGACTCGACCACTTGACCTGTCCATTCTGATCCTTGCTGCATTGCCCTGTCTTGATCCATGCACCACTTGATCATTGCTGCCATGTCTTTGTTTCATGTTGACATTGAGTTTTAGCTTTCCTGTATATGTGCCATGACTTTTCTTGACTATGATTCGACCCCTTTTCATTGCCGTTTTGATTTGAACCATGTTTGACCTATGTTGAACTTTCACTTGAATGTTTGTTGTAGCACTGAGTCGAGATGGTCCACGTGGCTCCTCCTCAGTTGCATACACTATATTCTGATTGGCGAGGCAGTGCACATATGTATATTTATACATGTGTGTATATGCAGCCATCAGACATATTTTCCTGTCCCTGCATTGTATATACATACTGTCTGCCTTGTGGTATTTACAGTGTATCACTGTGAATATCACAAGCTGTCTAGACACAGATTGATGGTTTTTATAAAACAGATCAAGTCAAGAAAAATGATGAGAAACACACCAGAAATCTGAGGCAAATAAAATTTTAAAAATAAAATTTATATTTGCATATATTCAGTATTATTTCTATTGCAGTATACTGTGTGTTTCTGTTTCATGTGTGACAGGTAAGCGGGGATGACTGGACTGAACTGACAGAAGACTGAAGAATGAAGTAAAGAACAATGTCAGTTAAAGAGTGTTTGTAACAGTGTATGTATAGATGAAAAATGTACAACTGAGTGTAAAGTGTGTATGAGTATTGAATGAGAAACTGTGAGTGTGAAACGTATTGCAATGCTGGGATGTACAAATAGTGGAGTATAAAATTTGTACTGTTTGAATATTGAAATAAAATATTCTATTTAAATAAAACACTGTGTTAATATTTGAATTTCTGTACAGGCATATTTTATTTAAATATAAATATTATATTCATTGCTGTGATGTATATATATAACAGTACAGTACCAAACACATTTATAATAGAAATATATTTGGTTGTTATCATCAAACAAAAATCATATAATTGTGTATACAACACCGTTATATACAACAATATCCCCCTTTTGATGATGACAAACAAACATGAAGATTTTGAATATAATAAATGTGTTTGACAGTGAATATTGAACTCCCCCTATTTATTAGCTCCCCCTACAACAGAACAGAAAACTCCCCTTATAACTGTGCATGAGTGAATATGAACTAAATAATGAATTTTCAAAATTAAAAATATTTATAAAATATTCACGCATAAATCAAAATCTCAACCCGTTCTCCCCCTTTTGTTATCATCAAAAGGATATAGAATTTAAAATATAGATGAATAGTGACTAACAAATAGGAAATCAGCTTAAGAGGAAGAACGATCATCATAAATCTCAATCAGTCAAACAAAAATCATAATAAACTGAGAACTAGTGGCATATTTCACATTGCAGAAAAATGACTGATTTACGATGAAACTTATATAAATGAGGAGAGTTATAAAAATATGAATATTTTTCATTTATTTTCAAGAGAATTTTATAAAAATGAGTACTAAAAATAGCGATGGATTCGGACTATAATTATAAATTCAACTTAAGTGACAAAATTGAATAATCTCAAATCCCAATATCTATCAATCAACAAATCATAATACGTCATAAAATTTCAACACATTTCGCAGATTAGAAAGTGAATTGATAGGCTGGTTATTATACACCAAGGGGAATTTCATAAAAAAAAATTATTTATTGCAAATTATTTTCTTTTCTTTTTCTTTTGATTTAAGAGCACCCTGACCACCCATAACCAGAGCTTGGATTTTTAAATGAGGTCAGTCGCAGCTTAAATTATAAGTTGTCTCTTAACCATGCATGACCAGAGCTTGGATTTTTAAATGAGATTAGAGACATACTTATATATTTATTATATATGTTTATCATTTCAGCTTTTTTTTTAAAAAAAAAAAACTCCTCGGTATAAAACCAATATATGGATGATAGAAAATGGGGTAGGTACAGAGATGGACTGTGAAATAAATTTGTAAATTAATTATATTTTGAAATATGACCAACTGTATCGGGATCATTGAAAATTCTCAATTTCACTAATTCTGAATAGTAACACAGTCACATTTCCATCACGAATATTTCCACTGTTTATTCAAAAAAGAATTTTATAAAAAAATTAAACTCTCCACATTAATATAAAAACATGATGGATGTCAGAATGATGATAGATAAAGGAGATGGTCGTGAAATAATTGCCAATTCAAAGATATTATAATAAATGTTCAACCATCATGAAAATCTAAATAAAATCTCCTCTTGTTGTGAAATATATTGCAGTCATAATTCATCACAATTTCAGATTCTGATATATTTTGATGAATTATAAATACAGAACAATTTGGATATTGATTTCAATTTCTGAATGAATAAAAAATAAATAATCTTAAAATTGAAAATTAATTACAAGAGGAATATAGAGAGCTATACAGGACAAGAGTGATTAAAATATATACAAAAAAAATTCAGCACATCTGATACCAATTGTAGTCTCCCTCTCGAGGATTTTAATTACACCCTGATGGATCATCATGGACATCTCAGACCAAAGAAATTTAAACACAAACCCAGCCAGACAAATTTAGCACATTTATTTGTATAAGGCAAAAAAAAGTATGGATCTATACTAGATGAAAATTTGAATCTCAGTACAGATGGGTGAAACAAATATAAGCACTTCTGATACCACTTGTTCTCGCTTTCTCAAGGATTTTACCAAGACAATGAAAACAAACTATGATATCACAGACAACAGAAATTTAAAGCCCAAGCAGACAAATCAAACAATAAGCAATTATCTAAGAACAGTATCAGAGCAGTGCAGAACACAATATCACATCATACTTGTCTGGGGATGGTCACATAAGAACTTTCATGATCCAAGATTTGAACTACCGTTTATTTGAAATCATTTGAAGAATACGAAAAATCTCTAGATTCAATGAATCGATCACACCAAATTATTATTTTCACATTCAGAAAATGTGTGTGATTCAATAAATCAATAATTTCAAATGATTTTAAACAAACAATCATTCAAATCAAATAACCATGAAATAGTAGAGAGATTTAACACCAATTTTTCAAAGAATTTTTCACAAGAATTTCAGACAAGCTCAAAGAAAATCAGATCATCTACATCAATTTTGTGAGATATTCATGATCCAAAGAATAAAAATAATTTATTTGAAATCATTTGAATTAACGTCAAATTTTGAGATATAATGAATCAGTCCCACAAGGTTAATAATTTCAGATTTAAGTGGTGTGTGAGATTCAAAATATCAGGAATTTCAGATGATTTCAAACTAAACTAATTTGAACCATAATAATCATGAATAAGGATGAAATTCTAGATGTATCACTGATTTAACCCAAATATTTTTCAAGTCAGAAATAATCAAGCCAATCTAAAAATTAATGAGATTATCACAACTGAGAAGTAATAGTGCTGTGATGAGTATAATACTTGAAGCGTTTCCAAAATGAATTGGAAGGGACTCAAAACAGCATAAGCGTGTGAAATTTCATTAATTATTCAGATCTTCAAAAATTTAGAATTCTAGTTAACAGTGTTCAAGATATGATATGAATGCATCAACACTGTTATGAATTCAACAATCAGAAAATAAACTTCAAAACAATTGCAGATATATACAACTTCAAATTCAGGATATGGAAATGATTAACACATGATGATTTTATACAAGTAAGGCAAATTTCCAGAAAATCATTAATTCTGCAACTGGAAGTTTAAGAAGTACAGACAAAGAAGAATATGGCAGTGTCAAATAAAAAACAAAAAAAACAGAAGGGGATAGAGGAAGGAATAAACACAGAAAATAAAAAGCAAAGGGAATATACAAAGGTGAGTTTAGAGATCATACCAGAATCCAATGTAAAGCAGAATCTCTAACTCATCAGATGTGGCTAAGGAACTGTGAATGGTTCTATGATATGTAGTAGTTTTGAATCCAGTTTTTCTTTAGCTATGCAGTTCCTCAGCCTCCTTTGGTACCTAACTGTTAAGAAAATTGAGTGGTCTAACGAAAGTAGTAAAACCACTCACAGTTTTGTTCACAACTTTTGGTACCCAAATCTGTTTATATAACAAACCATTAGAATTAACTTTCGTACCCTTAGGAGCCCAAATCGATTCGAATTTAACAAAACCCGTTTTATTTTCATTTGAGATCCAAGAAGGTTTAAATGGTTTGTTATAAAACACATCCTCATCTCGATTGTGATTTACAAATCCTTTGAAGTTTTTAGAGTTAAAATTTTCAAAACAAACATTTCTAAAGTGATTTGAGGGATTTTTAAAATCACAAGAATTTTGATTTCTAAAAACATCATTTTTCCCGAATCCAAGACCAGATTTATTTCCACTACAAACTTGGTTTTGTAACAGTATATTCAACGATTTTTCCCCATTAGAAAATTTATCCAATGTTGATTCTAATCGTTGAATTTTGGATTTCAGATCGCTATTTTCTTTTAATAAATTTGAGCAATTATTTATAGCGATCATCTGTTCAGCATTGGTCTGTTTCAAAACCAAATTCTCATTTTCTAACGATCTGATTTTGGCTTGGGATTCGGAAATTTCAAGTTCAAATTGTTTTTGCTTTTCCGACTCAAACTTCCTGGATTTTTCAATCTCATTTTCAAGTTCTTTCAAAATCAAACCACTTTTCACCAAATTTTCATTTTCAGCAATTTCAAATTTGGAATATATATCAGTCTTAAAAATTTCAAATTCCTCTTGTAACAAGTTATTCAAACTTGATTACTCAATCTTGTTCTCTTTTAAGATCAGAATTTCCTTTTCAAACTTTTGGATATTTTTATTGAGATGAACAAGATTGGTTTTCAATTTCAAACAATTTTTGCAATCTGAATTTGAAGAATTTTTAAAATGTTCAAGTTGTGATTCCAAATAATCAATTTTGCTGATCAACTCAGAATTTCTAGATTTCAGAGACTTATTTTTCAGTTGAAGTGTATCAACAGATTTTGTTAAATCAAGACACATGTAAACCAGATCTTCATATGAGAAATTTTCTGTTTCAGCACTTGTTAATTCTCCATCATCTGTTCCATCTGAAGTTTCATCTGCATGGCTTGTTAAGCACAGATCTGAAGCTGAGTTGTCGTTCTGGAGTTTTGAGCAGTCGTCAGATTTTCCATACAACGTACTGAGAGTTTTCCAAATATCTTGCGCAGTTAAACAATGAGAGATAAATATTAATTGATCATTACCAAGAAAAGAGTAAATAATATGCATAACACGAGCATTAAAAACTTTATTCCTCTTATCTAACATGTCTCCCAAATTTTCAATAATATTCCAATATTCTAAATTAACAGATTTTAAATAGGATTCCATTTCTGATTTCCAAATTAAAAAATCTGTACCATCAAAAATATTTGGAATGTGACTGGACTGACTCTCAACGATCTGACAACAAGGATTACCCATTACTCTAGAGTTAAACAAAAATACCTGGCTCTGATACCACTGTTGGATCTAGAATAACCCTAGAGGGGGGGTGAATAGGGTTTTTCACAGTTTTTAAACTGAATTGAAAAACTGACAGGATATTAAAATAATAAACAGATCACAGAATATAGCAGAAACAGAAATGCAGAAAATAAATCACACACAGATATACCCAGCTTCGGCAAAACCCTGCCTACTGCTGCATTCCTAAGGTTTCTACTAGAAGATAGAATAGATCCCACATACAAGACCTTGTACACTCGCGACTCTCGCTCCTATTCTAACTCTACGCTCAAAACCCTAGACTGATTCAAACCCCTGAATCAGAATTTCCCCTAGTTTTACACAGACTAGTCAACTGCCAGTTAAACCCCTAACTGGTTCCCCCTAGATTTTACAGAATCTATAAACTGTTCGGTTTACAAAGAAATTAAAACTGAAACAATACAAAATAAAAGAAACTAAAGCAAAAACCCTAGGAGATAAATAACAAGGGTCATCCCCTTTTAGCCTTTAAACAAAAACGTGGCCGGCCCAATCTCATTTTTTTTTCACCCGATCTCTTTGCTATGTGGAAAAAAAATGGCGGCGGCTCTAGGGTTTCTTCTTTGAGTTCCAAATCGAAGTCGATGTTGTTAATTTTTGGCTCTGGAAATGATTTCTGGTGCTCGAATCTCCGATTGCTTCTCTGTCTTGCTCGATTGTTGTGTGGCTATGTGATTCTTCACTCTGGCGATCGAAACCCTAATGAAATTGTGAGTGTTCTTTGATTAAAAAATGTTGCTCTCTGATTTAGTTGTTGTTGGTTTCGATTTCGATGTCCTTCTCTGCCTATGATGTAACTGGTGTTCAATAGGATTATATAATCCTATACCATGCTCTGATTTCACGCAAATGACTTGAACTGATTTTGCATGATTTCCCTTTTCTGATTTAATCACCTCGACTTTTATTGTTGTTGCATGTGAATGCCTCTTTTGAGTTCTCGGCTTTAATTGAATTTCTCTGCGTGTATTTCTTCTGATAATTTGCGAGATTGAATCTTGAATTTATTGATGGGTTTTGGATGAATTTATTATTTGTTGTCCCTTCTGAAATTATGTCGTGACTCATTTCTTGATTTCTTGCCAAAAATTGATGCATGTAAATTTCTGAAATAAATCAAGCAGTTTCTTCATCCCTTGTTTGAATTCCTTTGCTCTGATTGTTCCCATGACTATTGTGAATTTAATCGATGAACCTGGACACGAATTTTCAAACAGATTTTCCCTTTTGAGTTATAAACACTTTGGCTTTGTTTGAATACGTCAATTCAAAATGTTTACTGATTTTAGTAAACATATCTAAACAGAATTCATGGCCCCTTGAAATTTCCTTTGTGTCACTTGATTCATGAATGGATTGTTGCCTTAAAAAAACTAAATTTCTGGACTGATTCTTGCCGATATTTGTTTGTGCCAAACTGGAGACAGATTAGAAAACATTCCCAAAAATGAAATACCGATTTAATGCTTTCCCAAAATCTGGAAAAAATAAATCTTGCCAAACTGATTCGATTGTAATTGTTTTCCAAGTTTGAAAAACAAATTAACTTGCTGAGTCTTGTTTAAGCTTGAACATGATACTTTGCATTCGGCATGCTTGTGATGTTTTCTGGTACACAAAGAAAACTGATATGAACTGATACTGTCTTGATCACTTGGTTGCTTGCATGTAGTTGCACCATCCATTTATACTCCTTTCTTTCCGAACAGCTTGTGACACTGAAACTGCTGCCTTATTTTCATGTACACCATGCTGAACTGAACTTGTGCACACCATGAACACTGTTGCTATGAATTTGAGCCACTCTGCTGTTTGCCATGATTATTTTCCTGTTTGCTAATTCATGCATGTATGTTGATGCTGCTTCATGCTTTTAAGCTTGCTGTCATGTTTTTTTTTTTTTTATCTTGTGGCACATTGTTTTATGTTTGAGTCTGAATTGATGTGCCTCGGCCATGTTGACCATCCCCTTTGAAATCATTTTCACATTATGTTGTGTAATTTCCATTGCTATCCCTTGTCCATTTTTGTGTTCCACCTGGTTGTGTTTACTGTCTCGAGAGTTTATCACCTGTACTTGCCGTGGTTGTTTCGTTTGTGTTGGTTGTTTACATCTTTGAGTTGCTATCTTTTTGAAAAGAGTTTGATCATTGTGCACTTCTTGTTCCACCATGCTTGCTAGTTTGTTTTGAAATTGCCTAGCTCGACACATGAGCTTGTATGTTGACTTTGCATTCATTATGCTGTAGCATCCACTAGTATTTTACTGTATGTATGCATCACCTTTACTATACTTGCTGAACTCCATGACCATGCTGCATTGTTTTGGACCTTGGCTCGACACTTGAACAATGAGACTCGACCACTTGACCTGTCCATTCTGATCCTTGCTGCATTGCCCTGTCTTGATCCATGCACCACTTGATCATTGCTGCCATGTCTTTGTTTCATGTTGACATTGAGTTTTAGCTTTCCTGTATATGTGCCATGACTTTTCTTGACTATGATTCGACCCCTTTTCATTGCCGTTTTGATTTGAACCATGTTTGACCTATGTTGAACTTTCACTTGAATGTTTGTTGTAGCACTGAGTCGAGATGGTCCACGTGGCTCCTCCTCAGTTGCATACACTATATTCTGATTGGCGAGGCAGTGCACATATGTATATTTATACATGTGTGTATATGCAGCCATCAGAAATATTTTCCTGTCCCTGCATTGTATATACATACTGTCTGCCTTGTGGTATTTACAGTGTATCACTGTGAATATCACAAGCTGTCTAGACACAGATTGATGGTTTTTATAAAACAGATCAAGTCAAGAAAAATGATGAGAAACACACCAGAAATCTGAGGCAAATAAAATTTTAAAAATAAAATTTATATTTGCATATATTCAGTATTATTTCTATTGCAGTATACTGTGTGTTTCTGTTTCATGTGTGACAGGTAAGCGGGGATGACTGGACTGAACTGACAGAAGACTGAAGAATGAAGTCAAGAACAGTGTCAGTTAAAGAGTGTTTGTAACAGTGTATGTATAGATGAAAAATGTACAACTGAGTGTAAAGTGTGTATGAGTGTTGAATGAGAAACTGTGAGTGTGAAACGTATTGCAATGCTGAGATGTACAAATAGTGGAGTATAAAATTTGTACTGTTTGAATATTGAAATAAAATATTCTATTTAAATAAAACACTGTGTTAATATTTGAATTTCTGTACAGGCGTATTTTATTTAAATATAAATATTATATTCATTGCTGTGATGTATATATATAACAGTACAGTACCAAACACATTTATAATAGAAATATATTTGGTTGTTATCATCAAACAAAAATCATATAATTGTGTATACAACACCGTTATATACAACAGATTGCTAATGGTAGTACATCTTTGCATTGGTGTTAGGTTGTAAATTAGCATGAGAACAATGGATTCATGCTTATAGAAATTTTTGCACTTTCCATGCTAGGAAATAGGATATTACTGCTGGTGGGATAATCATATCACATAAATTTGCTGATATTCCCTCGATCCCATATCGGGGACAAGGGTTGGTGCGCCGACAATCAACCAGCATTCATGCGTAAGCATTCTAGATCTTCAACTCGCTAACTTTCAGGCAAGACTAAGTCAATTGGCCAGGCAAACTCTTGATGTATCAGCTCCGAATTAGATGATGTAATCTCGAGCAATTTATGCTCAAATCTGTAGTTGCCCCCAGCCTTAGGGGAGTGAGTCACTTGGCAGATAATCGATGAAAAGAGTGGAAGTATGAGTCTTCACTTTCTAACTTCAGAACGCCGTTGGCCAGAAGTTTCATTCATGTACATCTCCCATCTAATGGGTGGCTGACTGGTGATTTGGTCGAATCATTTAGGGAGGTGAATTTTCCAATTGCATTCGTTGGTGTTTGTTTTGGACAACCTTCCAAGAGAAATAGGCAATGTCGAATTGCATGTCATACCTCGAGGCATAAAGAATGATTGCACGCCTTTCTCTTCACCTTGTTAGATGCATTTTGTGCTATAGGAAGTTTATCATGGAGTTAACCATGACTCTCTTCCGGGTTTGGTCTCCAAAGTTGGATCAACTTCCATTTTATCAATGGTTGTATTTCATAGTGTCTTGATGGGGATCATCTCTATCTTTTCTGGATTATCGGAACTTTCTTATTCGACCAGATGATTCGACTTTAGATCTTCTGTGAATGAAATATGAGGTATTTGTAACGTTCCAATCCATCCAATAACTCTTCTGCCCATTCTAGGTAAGCTGCGAGTTGTGGTTTCTCCGACTGGAATTCCTTTCGAGTCATCCTTTGGGGGTTATCTGCAAAACTACGGCGTTGGATTGCCGATCATTTCTTGCACCGTCTGTATACAACTTCCAGGTGCTTGATTTCATCTTTCATTTCGAATGGCAACTCCATATAAAATCCCGCGATAGTGAACATACTGCATATGTCTTATTTGCTTGACAGGAGCACACTTCAGGTTTATACTCAAGAAATGACTCATAATTTGGGATAAAATCCCGCAAATATTAGCACTGGTCCAAACAAACACATCCAGGCTCGCCTACAGAAAGCATATAAGTTCTCTCGTTCGGAAGAGGTCTAAAGGAGATCCGATGTGAAGACCTTAGTCAGGTCGGCGTCACCAGTCGGAACACGTGCAGTTGCGTTATTAGATGTCACCCTTCTTCATCCCGAATCACCATCCTCCCTGGAATCTATGTCTTCGGGCAGGTCGTTTGGCAATTCCTTTTGCGATGCTCCCATCATTCGCAATATTGAAACCTCCTTCACACTCCATTTCATCTGGAGGGGAAGCGTCTTTGGGTTTCACGCAATCTCTGTTGCGTAGCATATTCCATCCTTCCTAATCAGTCGGCTTCTCCAATAACTTGGTCACCATAAACCAGTCTCACTCCGTCTTTGGTAGGGATATTTAATGGTTAACACCCATATGCTATGTAAGCTCTGAATTCCACTAGACCTGGTTGGTTGAGACCACGATCAGATAAGCTTGAATGCAATAGCATGGCTTGCAAGGCTTCAAGTAAGGTTCGTATATCCTATCACAACTGTTGTATGAAGTGGAGAGCTAATGGTTGATTCATATTTGCGTTGATCTCAAGTTCTCATTTCTTGACCAATGTCATAAGGTGGCTGGTGAGCAGTCAAGTTGTTATCATCCCAGCAATGATCCATATATCCAATCACGGCCTGCGGAGGTTCAATTGGTTCCTAACTCTGGGGACCAAAGTACATCGATCTAACCCTTGGACACGTGGAAATCAATCTATCTCGATGCGGTTGATGGCAAATAGGTGAACCGTAGGACATACGTTTTTCACCATGCCATTCAAGCGAAGGGTAACTTTGTAGTGCTAGGGTCCTTACTTGCCGTCGGGTATCCCATTATTGAGAATCATGGTCATTGGGATCTTTTGAGTCATCCTCAGAATAGTATCCGGATTGCTCTATGTCAATGTCATCTGGGATTTCGCCTGTAGGACAGGTTTAAGTCACGTAAACTAGGTAATCACTATTCGCTCAGGAGCATCATCAGTTGCATTTGGGAAATATGCACACCATTGGAGCTCTGGAAGAGGAGGCTGTTATGAGACCATCATTATTTTGTATACTGCCATAGCCAGCGTGTCGAATCTTTTCAACAACTCCTCACATTCAATAACATCGGTAGATAGAGGTCATGGCTTCTGGAAAGAATCCTCAGAATACCTACCGAATTTTGGTCGATAAGCATTTGTGATAATTGTGGGTCAGAATGTACTCCGAGCCGAAGGCGAGGCCGTCAGCGGGTCCGGGCGCAGCGCCGGCGGGGGTCCGGGGCCCCGCAGTCACTTTTGGAAGATAGAGCCTTTTCTGAAATGATCTGAAAATTACATTTTTTTCCAAAAAATGTCACTTTTTTTGGTCGGATCGCGACCCTTGTTCGTCACCACTTTTCTGGGTCGCGGTTCGCTACTGTCGTCTGGTTCGTGGCTCGGATCGTCAATTAATCAACGTTTTCGGATCGGATCGCGGATCCTACACCAGGTCGGGTCATGAAGATCACTCTGGGCCCGGGTCGTGGAGGTCGTTCCGCGAACTACGAATCGGATCGTGATGGCTCTTTGGGCTCCGTTCGTGGAGGTCGTTCCGCGAACCGCGAATCGGATCGTGATGGCTCTTTGGGCTCCGTTCGTGGAGGTCGTTCCGCGAACCGCGAATCGGATCATGATGGCTCTTTGGGCTCCGTTCGTGGAGGTCGTTCCGCGAACCGCGAATCGGATCGTGATGGCTCTTTGGGCTCCGTTCGTGGAGGTCGTTCCGCGAACCGCGAGCCAGTTCGTGATACCCCCTGCGATCCGCGAACCGCGAACCGAGAACCGGCCACCTGCTCTAACCTGCTCCTGTGCATTTTCTTTATAATCCTCAATCGGTTCTCAGTGAAAGCATCAAAATGTTAGACCAAAAAATGGTCCTAACACCCAAATCGTCGTATTTTGAGCATAGGATATGAAGAAATAACTGAAAAATAGAGGAAAAAGCAAGACAACGAGATTTTTATAGTGGTTCGGCGTTAACGAGCCTACGTCCACTTCATATTTTCTCATTTCACTCATAGATTACAATTACAATGAATATTGTCTTTCAATCACTTGAATTCAATGAATAATTCTCTCCGAATCCATTGAATTTATTGAGGAAGATAGGGGTTATTCATGGAAAAGTGTTGGCCATGGCAGCCATGGATGAGGAGATGCCAAAAGTCCCTTGAAAATGCCCTCTGAAGGTGTATTTATAGCTGTAGGAAAGCTCCTGGGAGGACTGGTTCGTGATGGGGTACGTGGCAGGCGATCCAGAAAAATAGGAGAGCTAGTAGCCTTGAGAATAGGTCAAAACAAGCTGCATTTGAACAGGTCCGAAGGTCGGATCGCGGTCATGGGTCGGATCGCGGTCATGGGTCGGATCGGATCGCGTAGGCAAGGGCGGATCGGATCGCGGTACCATTTTTTGGTCTAACACTTTCTTATTGCAAACAAAAAAAAATGATTTTTGTTCATTCTTTCTTAATGCAAACAAAAAAGGTATGATTTTTGTTCATTCTTTCTTAATGCAAACAAAAACTATGATTTTTATTTATTCTTTCTTAATGCGAACAAAAAAATATGATTTTTGTTCATTCTTTCTTAATGCAAACAAAAAAAAGGTATGATTTTTGTTCATTCTTTCTTAATGCAAACAAAAAATATGATTTTTATTTATTCTTTCTTAATGCAAACAAAAAAATATGATTTTTATTCATTCTTTCTTAATGCAAGCAAAAAATATGATTTTTATTTATTCTTTCTTAATGCAAACAAAAAATATGATTTTTATTTATTCTTTCTTAATGCAAACAAAAAATATGATTTTTATTCATTCTTTCTTAATGCAAACAAAAAATATGATTTTTGTTCATTCTTTCTTAATGCAAACAAAAAATTTGATTTTTATTTATTCTTTCTTAATGCAAACAAAAAATATGATTTTTATTCATTCTTTCTTAATGCAAACAAAAAATATGCTTTTTGTCATGTCCTTAATATAAACAAAATAATGATTTTGTCTAACTCTGTTTCAAAGTGCCAAAATGTTTCTCTTAATTCATTCCTTTTTCAAAGTGATAAAAATGAATGAATTACTTCATTCTTTCCAAAGTGGTAAAAATGTTTCCTTTAATTCATTTAACAAAACATGATAAAAATGTCAATCCTTTTCATTTAACAAAATATGTTAAAAATGTTAATCTTTCTTATTTAACAAAATATGTTAAATTTGTTAATCTTCTTCATTTAACAAAATATGTTAAATCTATTTTACTAATCATATTTAAAAAAATATGTCAACTCTATTCTACTAATCATATTTGACAAAATATGTTAATTCTCTTACAAATCATATTTGACAAAAATATGTTAATTCTATTACAAATCATATTTGAGAAAATATGTTAATTCTACTACAAATCATATTTGACAAAATATGTTAATTCTATTACAAATCATATTTGAGAAAAGATGTTAATTCTATTACAAATCATATTTGACAAAATATGTTAATTCTATTACAAATCATATGTAAACATAAAATATGTTATTCTATATAACACTTTTAACCAAAGCAATGTTTTCATCCTAAATAAACATTTTGACAAAAGCGGTGTATTAATCTAGATGTCCATTTTTAACCAAATGCAATGTTTTTATCCAAATGTTCATTTTTAACTAAAGCAGTGTTTTCTATTCTAAATGAATATTTTAACAAAAGCGGTATTTTAATCTAAACGCGCATTTTCTAACAAAAAGTGATTTTTAATCAAATGGACATTTCCTAATCAAAATGTTCTAATGTTAACATTTTTATACCAAAATGTCGATTTCATACTAATGCAACATTTTAAACTAAAATGCAAATTTTTATACCAATGTGACATTTTAAACCAAGATGTACATTTTGTACATTTCTATTTCAGCAAAGAAAAAGAAAAATGAGAACTTTTGTTCGTCAATAAACCTAATCCGACAAAATAATAAAAATAATAACTTTTGTTTTCAACTTTAAGTTTCAATAAGATTGATAATTTTGTTTCACTATTTGGTCATAACAAAAAATGATATATTTTTGTTTTCAATCCTAAATGTCACAACAAAACGATATATTTTGTTTTCATCCATTTCACCACCAACATGATACACACCATTTCCATTCAGTGATTTATCTCAATACAACAAGAACAACACTTCAATGAATATATAAATAACACCATAGAATGAATATAAACTTCAAAATAAAATAAATAAATAATTTATAAATTAAAAATAGAATTCTCACATTATTATTTGTTCAGATCTGATATTTTCCCCAAATCTTGACTTGCTCAGAATTGGTTCAAGTCTATTCCATCATGTAGTACTTTTCGACACGATTCCAATGGTGCTTGGCTTGTTTAATTCTGTTTCAATTTGCACGAGATATGAAGTTTTTAACATTTTACAATTAAATAATAAAATTAACATTTGATTATCCCTTAATTAGATCTTAAACCTTCTTCTTGGATACTGTAAATAATCGAACCCACGCTTCATCAGAAATCCTCCATCGCCGCTCCGCCCACAACCACCGTGACGCCCATCAAAGCTCACCGCTCCATCGCCCTTCGAGGCGGCCTCCGACGCCGGCCACCGTGGATCGCACGATGGGCCCCACCATTTTCAATTTGCATGCGAGCATGACAGCTTCAGGTCACGAATTCGCGAAGGCTGCTTCATGAAACTTCATCATCTCCGTATGAGATTGAAGAGGGAATGATGCTCTTCCATTCTGGTTTCGAATTCATGATTAATTCTAGAAAGATTTGGGAGAGATTGGTGATTTAGTTTGGTGTATTTTCGGCCATGGATTTTAGGGAAGAGGAGGCCGAAGAAGAAGAAAGAAATTTAGATTTATATATATAGATATATATATTTTTTTCCTTTATGTGGAGAAGAAGAATAAGATCTAAAATAATAAAAAAACAATTGCTCAGAAAAGGAAAAAGAATGAGAAAAATACGTGATTAATTTCTCACTGATGTCTCTTAACATATGGTAGGTTATGAAAGAAATTGATTAGCTGACTAGACATGAGGTAGCGTATTAATTTCTCATTTAAATTTCTAAAGCAAGTTACGAAGAAAAAGAGACTAAAAGGGAAGAATTGAATGCATATTTATGTTAAATGTATTTGTCTTTCCTGATGTTGAAAAGGCATGCGCATGAATTTATGCAAAAATCCATTGGCATTCACTTCTCCCTTAATTGGTTTCTCAATGTTATCATTTATTCTTCAAAAGTCTTTTGAAATTCAAACTTAAAATTATTAATGAGGTAGAAAAACTTTCCCTCCACTGTGAATCTCAAATTTAGAACAATGATAAAATTTCCTTTCTTAATATATATATATATGCTAATTTGAGGAATTGAAACCCTTTTTCATTTAAATTTGAAATAAAAACCGACAATAAATAGTAGGAGGCGAAAACGGAAATTTTATATAAACATCAATTAGAGAATTAATTGAGCATTTAGAAGAAAATGTTTATATGCAGATCATTCAGAACAACAATATAAACTAAGGTTGGTGCAATAAATGTAATCAATTTCCAACCAAACAAAGAATTGATATCCCCTTTTTTCTTAATTTGCTTTTACTTGTTTATTTCTAACATTTTGTTTCCAGTTTTCAACATTCATTACCAATACACAAATATATATTTTAAATTGAAACAATACCTGATTAGCATAAAATTTCTATGTATAAATTCATTTAATTTATGTTCATATATATGAATAATGTAACATGGATGCATGTGCTAAAAATAAGGAAGGGAAGAATTTATTTCACCGTTACACCGTAAATTAAATGCCAATGTCAATGCTAAATTCACGAATTTATTTCACCCATTATTTCTTTATTTAGAACTAAACTACATATAAAGTTAAAATATATTCTCTATTAGCAAAACGTTAACATTAAGAATTTAAATAAATAATCCATATATTTTATTACATGTGAATTGTTCATGCCCCGTATTTACATTAAAAAGAATATTTTTGACATATCTTAAATATATGTTTTCTTTTCTCTTTTAGTAATTAATTTCTAGCAATGTTAAAAAAATAATGTTTTTTTTTGCACTTTTATATTTACTAACATATATCTTTCTTTACTTCAAATAAAATAAAATTTTAATTCTTACTAATTTAAAATAAATTATTTTAAACAAACAAAACTCATTAAAATAACTTAAAATAAATTTTAAATTTGCCCCGAAATTTAGGGTTGTTACAATCTCCCCCACTTAAAAACTTTTCGTCCTCAAAAAGGAACGTAGCTAAAAGTTGATAAATTAACCAATTTAATTTTCATTGTTCTATCGTTTTACAATACTTTTATTAGTTAAACTAATAATCAAACATCACAACCAACAATCAATTAGGTGATTAATTTTTCAAATGTATATAATTTATATATAGTCAAAATCATATTTTTAGTGCAAATCACAACAGTGTGTCCTAACTAAGTGTTGGTTCTCATACCAGTCAGTGGAAATATATTAATATACCACTTTCGAAACTCGAACATAAATTCTGATGATGATGCATCAATCATCAGAATCATCTCCGGGCGTCTAGAGTGTGATTCTATATCAATCCAGTATATTCGAGGCTTCCAATACACGTTGATCAGACGTATATTAAAATCTCTATATACTCGATTGTCCACAATAAAATATAATATACTCAAATACGTCTATTGAGTTAAAAATTCCAAAGCTAAATTTGTTTTTATTTTTAGGAAAATAATACTCTTTGGACTCATTCTAGGATATTTCTGATCCCATCTCTAACGAGTCATTCTTATTGGATATTACTAATCCAATCTCTGATGAATTCTTCTGTTCATTTTCTAATGTGTCTTGTCCTCGAGCTCTGTAAACCAAAGCTCTGATTCCAAATGAAACGACCCAAACTTCCCCGTGAAGGAAGGCATAGATTGTTTGAGAAAAACACACATCAGAACACAGAACATAAGAACATTTTTTTGCTGATTACAACAATTACATCATAGTACAAGAATATTCCAGAGTATGAATAAATAATATACATTGGAAATACAATATCAGAGATTTAAATTACATTTAGATAGCAGCGGAAAAAATAATACAAATATACAACCGAAAGGAATACACGGATACAGAGCTTTCCGAATATTGCTTCAGCTGTAGACCAGGATCCTGTAAATATGATATCTGCAAAACAAGCTACTCGACTGCCCGTGTGGAAAATATGGGCACCCGAGTTTGCCAGTGAAACAAACTATAGGTCAGTCATGGGACTGGTATGAGAAATCTTAACTAACCTATCTAATAATAAGGCTAATCACAGGACCACGCCGCTAACACGGAACGGGTTTACTCCATTGGATTGCCAGTGCATAAAATAAAGTAAATCGTCAAATAGCGCAATGCTTTTTAGAAAAATGAAACCATTATAAGACCCAAGTCCCATCACACAATGTAACGCACGCCGGAGGATAGGGTTTTACCTTATAATGGTCAAAAGATGCTTGATACGATAAAACACGATACTAGTGTGTATATATATTTAAAACATTTCAAAGTAAATGTATCAATCCTAGACGGCATAGTACCCTATCCTACTATGTCGCCATACTAGTTATATAATCAAAACCGTAAAGGGCGTATTGGAAATTTGGGTTTCCATCATGAGTCAAGGCTAGGGAGGAGATCCTTACCGATTCGAGACACTCTAGCAATGCCCCAGGATTGGTACTCTGTCCAACCCTTGGATAGCTGCAGGGCCGGTCCCCCAATAGTGCAATGGGTAGGATTAGTTATGCCTGAACACACGTTCCCCGGTTCTAGTGAACCTACAATACGGCCGAGGGCGACCGCATAAATCCGAGGCCTCGCAAAAAAATCCAACAACCACATAAGTAAATGTCTGGGCTCCATACCATGACACCACTTCTAGCTAGAAAGAAACGTGTGCACTCGCTGCGTTCCCTTCTCCCGTTTTAGACTCTACCGGGATGTGAGGCTCGCGAAGTCACGATATACACAAAGCTATGCCTAAATAGACTGTGCTTTGATCATCAACCACAAGGCCTGCTTTTCAACAAAGCCTTGATCATTTGCATCTTAGCATGCCACATTGTCAGTCCTTACCATATCATTGATCATCTACCAATATATATATAACCTCTAAGCTCATACGTCTTAAAGAAGGGTGTTGAGTGAAGAATAAATTCTCCACCACCAAACAGAAATATATAATCAGTAGCGTTCAACGAATACAGTAGAAATGAATACAATTTCAGACACACAATCCATTTGCAAGTCCGTTCTGGGTCTGAACGGAACAGGAGAAACCTGGGTGGTTCTCGTATATTCGGTAAATCAACACATACGTCTAGACGACTACCACAGAAGTCCCTTAAGGGTAGCTACTCCTGTCGAGGACCTCAGTAGCGATACATCCATTCGATGTGAAAACCGCTGGTCTTCAACACCGTCTTCGACTCTTCATCGTCGTAATAGTTATTCAGAATGGGTTAAACCCGGTCTTCCCGAATAACTTGCGTATTCATATAATTAAAAATCAAGTGTTAAAGAAAACACATCCAATGCCTCATTCCAATTCAGCATATTCTTTTAAGAGAATATATTATTAGGGAAAGTTCCCATTAATTTTATCAAAGATAAATTCTTTTAAAATTATTCTTTAATCTCCTTTCTAGAAATTAATTAAAACTCCAATTGGGCTTTAATATCAAAAATCATTATTAAATGATTATTCCAATTTTAAAGGAATTAACCTTGCCTTTAATCGGGTTAGAGAATCAATGTCATTTAAAACATTATTCACGATAAACCCAAAATCATGTTCCATTAATTATGGAATTTTCACAGAAATCAAGTCAATAAATAATCGGTATAAATTTCTGTATCGGACCAATAATATAAATGGAATAACGGCCAAGCCTTTTAAATTCCATATATAGTAACAGTCTTCTTTTACAGAATCCTATCTCGATTATTATCGAATCGAATTTCTATTCAATTCCAATTCAATATATATTAAATTGGAAAACTTGACTTTAGAAAATTCTTTTTAAATCTTAAAAAAAGATTTATAAATTCTAAATCACTTTTGAATGTTAATTTGAGTCAAAGAACAAATGTCGTTTAAGAAACATAGTTCACAAAATCAATTTATTTAAGCAATTCCAAATAAATATTTTTCAAATTGAAAATTCTATTAAATCTTAATTTAATAAATTCATTCTAGTTACTAACCCGTTTATTCAAAGGAATATCCTTTATATTTTGTTACATATTCTTTAAAATATTCATTATAAAATATTCTTTGTATGAAAAGATTTTATATATAAAATATTCTTTATAAAATAGCAGTCTTTATTTTAAAAGTTATTTGTACTATAATATTCTTTATTCTAAATATTCTTTATTTAAAAAAAAAATCTTTATATAAAAGAAATCCTTTATTGGAATGCGACTCAATCAGTCACCATATAACTTGAGTTATATGGATTTCATACATTGAATCTATATAACAAGGAAAATAAATGATTATCAAACATCCATCCACATCCAGAGTGCAATATACAACTGTGTGAGCATTAAAAATGAAATAATAACGCTCATCGCAGTCTGTCGATCTATCGATAGACGTACAATTAAATATTGGGATTAGTGTTTGTCAATTTCCATCCCAACACCCGTGTGGGGTTTCATCCAATCAAACAAATAATAAATCATCTGTGCACTTGGGCGATGTGTGAAAATTATCGTCCCAATCACATAAACAAGTCCGGTAACTTGTAAATGGAAGTGAACTATTCAGTTTTGAATACACTCAACATTATAATTAAACACACCAACCTCACAGACATATATTTCAATTCTTTTTAAAGTGACAAAAATTGCCTCTTTATTCTAATTCTTTTCAAGTGACAAAAATGTCTCTTTATTCTAATTTTTTCCAAGTGACAAAAATGTCTCTTTATTCAAAAAATTTCCAAGTGACAAAAATGTCTGTTTATTCTACTTCATACTTTTTAATGTATAAAAAGTATACATTTTCAATTCTTCTTTTTTAATGTATAAAACATACATTTTCATTTCTTCTTTTTGTAAACAAAATGTGATATTGTCGAGTCCTTTTTATGTAAACCAAACATGATAATGTTTCTTAACTTGCAATACAAACAAAATGAGATTTTGTTTATACTTTCTTAATGCAAACAAAAATATGATTTTTGGTTATTCTTTCTTAATGCAAACAAAAATATGATTTTTATTTATTCTTTCTTAATGTGAACAAAAAAATATGATTTTTGTTCATTCTTTCTTAATGCAAACAAAAAATATGATTTTTGTTCATTCTTTCTTAATGCAAACAAAAAAGGTATGATTTTTGTTCATTCTTTCTTAATGCAAACAAAAAATATGATTTTTATTTATTCTTTCTTAATGCGAACAAAAAATATGATTTTTATTTATTCTTTCTTAATGCGAACAAAAAAAGTATGATTTTTGTTCATTCTTTCTTAATGCAAACAAAAAATATGATTTTTATTTATTCTTTCTTAATGCGAACAAAAAAAAATATGATTTTTGTTCATTCTTTCTTAATGCAAACAAAAAAGGTATGATTTTTGTTCATTCATTCTTAATGCAAACAAAAAATATGATTTTTATTTATTCTTTCTTAATGCGAAAAAAATAATATGATTTTTGTTCATTCTTTCTTAATGCAAACAAAAAAAAGGTATGATTTTTGTTCATTCTTTCTTAATGCAAACAAAAAATATGATTTTTATTTATTCTTTCTTAATGCAAACAAAAAAATATGATTTTTGTTCATTCTTTCTTAATGCAAACAAAAAAAAGGTATGATTTTTGTTCATTCTTTCTTAATGCAAACAAAAAATATGATTTTTATTTATTCTTTCTTAATGCAAACAAAAAAATATGATTTTTATTCATTCTTTCTTAATGCAAACAAAAAATTTGATTTTTATTTATTCTTTCTTAATGCAAACAAAAAATATGATTTTTATTTATTCTTTCTTAATGCAAACAAAAAATATGATTTTTATTCATTCTTTCTTAATGCAAACAAAAAATATGATTTTTGTTCATTCTTTCTTAATGCAAACAAAAAATATGATTTTTATTTATTCTTTCTTAATGCAAACAAAAAATATGATTTTTATTCATTCTTTCTTAATGCAAACAAAAAATATGATTTTTGTCATGTCCTTCTTAATATAAACAAAATAATGATTTTGTCTAACTCTGTTTCAAAGTGCCAAAATGTTTCTCTTAATTCATTCCTTTTTCAAAGTGATAAAAATGAATGAATTACTTCATTCTTTCCAAAGTGGTAAAAATGTTTCCTTTAATTCATTTAACAAAACATGATAAAAATGTCAATCCTTTTCATTTAACAAAATATGATAAAAACGTTAATCTTTCTTATTTAACAAAATATGTTAAATTTGTTAATCTTCTTCATTTAACAAAATATGTTAATTCTATTTTACTAATCATATTTGACAAAATATGTCAACTCTATTCTACTAATCATATTTGACAAAATATGTTAATTCTCTTACAAATCATATTTGACAAAAATATGTTAATTCTATTATAAATCATATTTGAGAAAATATGTTAATTCAATTACAAATCATATTTGACAAAATATGTTAATTCTATTACAAATCATATTTGAGAAAATATGTTAATTCTATTACAAATCATATTTGACAAAATATGTTAATTCTATTACAAATCATATGTTAACATAAAATATGTTATTCTATATAACACTTTTAACCAAAGCAATGTTTTCATCCTAAATAAACATTTTGACAAAAGCGGTGTATTAATCTAGATGTCCATTTTTAACCAAATGCAATGTTTTTATCTAAATGTTCATTTTTAACTAAAGCAGTGTTTTCTATTCTAAATGAATATTTTAACAAAAGCGGTATTTTAATCTAAACGCGCATTTTCTAACAAAAAGTGATTTTTAATCAAATGGACATTTCCTAATCAAAATGTTATAATGTTAACATTTTTATACCAAAATGTCGATTTCATACTAATGCAACATTTTAAACTAAAATGCAAATTTTTATACCAATGTGACATTTTAAACCAAGATGTACATTTTGTACATTTCTATTTCAGCAAAGAAAAAGCAAAATGAGAACTTTTGTTCGTCAATAAACCTAATCCGACAAAATAATAAAAATAATAACTTTTGTTTTCAACTTTAAGTTTCAACAAGATTGATAATTTTGTTTCACTATTTGGTCATAACAAAAAATGATATATTTTTGTTTTCAATCCTAAATGTCACAACAAAACGATATATTTTGTTTTCATCCATTTCACCACCAACATGATACACACCATTTCCATTCAGTGATTTATCTCAATACAACAAGAACAATACTTCAATGAATATATAAATAACACCATAGAATGAATATAAACTTCAAAATAAAATAAATAAATAATTTATAAATTAAAAATAGAATTCTCACATTATTATTTGTTCAGATCTGATATTTTCCCCAAATCTTGACTTGCTCAGAATTGGTTCAAGTCTGTTCCATCATGTAGTACTTTTCGACACGATTCCAATGGTGCTTGGCTTGTTTAATTCTGTTTCAATTTGCACGAGATATGAAGTTTTTAACATTTTACAATTAAATAATAAAATTAACATTTGGTTATCCCTTAATTAGATCTTAAACCTTCTTCTTGGATACTGTAAATAATCGAACCCATGCTTCATCAGAAATCCTCCATCGCCGCTCCGCCCACAACCACCGTGACGCCGATCAAAGCTCACTGCTCCATCGCCCTTCGAGGCAGCCTCCGACGCCGGCCACCGTGGATCGCGCGATGGGCCCCACCATTTTCAATTTGCGTGCGAGCATGACAGCTTCAGGTCAAGAATTCGCGAAGGCTGCTTCATGAAACTTCATCATCTCCGTATGAGATTGAAGAGGGAAGGTTGCTCTTCCATTCTGGTTTCGAATTCTTGATTAATTCTAGAAAGATTTGGGAGAGATTGGTGATTTAGTTTGGTGTATTTTCGGCCATGGAGTTTAGGGAAGAGGAGGCAGAAGAAGAAGAAAGAAATTTAGATTTATATATATAGATATATATTTTTTTCCTTTATGTGGAGAAGAAGAATAAGATCTAAAATAAAAAAAACAATTGCCAAGAAGAGGAAAAAGAATGAGAAAAATATGTGATTAATTTCTCACTGATGTCTCTTAACATATGGTAGGTTATTAAAGAAATTGATTAGCTGACTAGACATGAGGTAGCGTATTAATTTCTCATTTAAATTTCAAAAGCAAGTTACGAAGAAAAAGAGACTAAAAGGGAAGAATTGAATGCATATTTATGTTAAATGTATTTGTCTTTCCTGATGTTGAAAAGGCATGCGCATGAATTTATGAAAAAATCCATTGGCATTCACTTCTCCCTTAATTGGTTTCTCAATGTTATCATTTATTCTTCAAAAGTCTTTTGAAATTCAAACTTAAAATTATTAATGAGGTAGAAAAACTTTCCCTCCACTGTGAATCTCAAATTTAGAACAATGATAAAATTTCCTTTCTTAATATATATATGCTAATTTAAAGAATTGAAACCCCTTTTCATTTAAATTTGAAATAAAAACCGACAATAAATAGTAGGAGGGGAAAACGGAAATTTTATATAAACATCAATTAGAGAATTAATTGAGTATTTAGAAGAAAATGTTTATATGCAGATCATTCAGAACAACAATATAAACTAAGGTTGGTGCAATAAATGTAATCAATTTCCAGCCAAACAAAGAATTGATATCCCCCTTTTTCTTAATTTGCGTTTACTTGTTTATTTCTAACATTTTGTTTCCAGTTTTCAACATTCATTACCAATACACAAATATATATTTTAAATTGAAACAATACCTGATTAGCATAAAATTTCTATGTATAAATTCATTTAATTTATGTTCATATATATGAATAATGTAACATGGATGCATGTGCTAAAAATAAGGAAGGGAAGAATTTATTTCACCGTTACACCGTAAATTAAATGCCAATGTCAACGCTAAATTCACGAATTTATTTCACCCATTATTTCTTTATTTAGAACTAAACTACATATAAAGTTAAAATATATTCTCTATTTGCAAAACGTTAACATTAAGAATTTAAATAAATAATCCATATATTTTATTACATGTGAATTGTTCACGCCCCGTATTTACATTAAAAAGAATATTTTTGACATATCTTAAATATATGTTTTCATTTCTCTTTTAGTAATTAATTTCTAGCAATGTTAAAAAAATAATGTTTTTTTTTTGCACTTTTATATTTACTAACATATATCTTTCTTTACTTCAAATAAAATAAAATTTTAGTTCTTACTAATTTAAAATAAATTATTTTAAACAAACAAAACTCATTAAAATAACTTAAAATAAATTTTAAATTTGCCCCGAAATTTAGGGTTGTTACAAAGTGGCTAGGGTCAGCCTTAGGGTCATAAGAGATCATGAGAATCCACCCTTTTATAAATATGTTAGAATGGGCCTTAAGTGATAAAGAATGTCCACCTCGTTGGGTGTAACACCCCGTATTTTTAAGATAATAAAATAAGTAAAACTTAATTAAATATTCAGAATTAAGTAAAATGGACTACGTCATTGCATCTGTCTCGAAATTCTGGTTAAGATAGAAACCTGGTTTGCATAAAACGGACAACGTAAGAAGAAGTTATGAGCAATAGAAGTTTGTATAAAAATAAGGAGCTTATATGTATATATATTAAATAAATATATCCAGAAAATTCAAAAATCAGTTCAAAAATCAAAATGGCGGGCGGGAAAGTTCGGAGGGAAAATGGACTGTTGGAGGTCGACCTAGGGGTCGACCCACCCGAGGATCCAGAAAGTTCTTCTAAAGTGTTCGGTTCTGATATCTCAAATTTAGATCCGAGGATCCTGGTTCCTCTTCCACTCCTATAAATAAGACCCTGGACCTAACCCAAAATCTCATAATTCGGTACATATGCCGGAGCGCTTCCATTACACACTCTCTTTCTCTTCTCAAATCAATTCTGAAATTAAAATACTAGCCTATCAAATCTATTCTGAAATTAAGAACTAATCTATTTAAATTATTTCTCTTTCCCTTCTCTTTTCATGAAATAATAAATCCATAGTCGTTAGGTTATGAATCAAATTAAATGGGAAACCATGGATGATAGAGCGGATTAGTTCCAAAAATTTGGGAAAGCACGAAAGGTGAGTGGGTTTAAATTATAGCCCTTAGATAATATTATGAATATCATTTAGCATTCTCCTTTTTATAAATTGTGAAATTGCCAGTTAAATTATAAATTGCTGTTATAACAAGTTGAGAAGTTAATACGAATAGATCAGGAAATTCATATGTTGAATCTATTAAATTGGGTGAATGATTAGCATGATATAACGTTAAATTGTTAGTATGAATAATTCATATATTGAATCATTTGAAATGTTGGAATGTTTACATGTTACAATATTAATTTGAACATGAGGGAAAAATTCATATATTGGATTAGTTGGAGTGCTAAAAAAGCTTACATGTAAATTTGTCCCAATTATAAACAGGGAATAATTGGAGTAAGTAAATGACTATATGGATTCATGTTAACATAGAATCGAATAAATATGCGTTTGGGGCATCGACCAAATTATGTTTAAAGATCTAAAATTGGATCATAAGTGTAGAAAAATGATTTGGGCACAAATGGGATCATATGTAAAATTTGAATTGGCATAATTCAAATAATATGAATTCAGACATATAACCCATCATTAATATAATTGGGTAAATGGGCATTAACACCTACAAAGGCATAGGTTTAAATAATTGATTAATAATGAATGCCTAGGATTACAATTAGAAATTGTAATTACACTTATGACACGAGGTTAGGTTGCATTAGTGGTGGAAGTCTGCCCGTACCCGACCGGTATATCCAACAACCACTAATGTTAAACCTAATGTGAGAGGTCTAAGTGCGCAAATACGAGAAGGGCTATGACACGAGGTTAGGCTGAACTCGTGGAAGAAGTCTGCCCGGACCCGGCCGACATATCCAGTATCCATAGGTTGTAGGCCTAATGTGGGAGGTCTAGCCCATTATAAACCATAAATGGACATGGTAATGAATTGGACTACTTAACCTAATATAATCCATATGGATTGTATGAATATGAACTAAAGTTAGGGTTAAGTAAAAATTGTTCGATAGTGGATGGGCTAGGCAAATCTAAGGGGGTGGGTAATATTTACATATAGGCCCGCAAACTTAGCCCAATAAGGTTATTTAATTAATGACACGTAGTGGTATACATAACCAGTAGAAATAATAAAGTTATGTAATTAAAGACACCTTTTAGGTTAAGCATAACTTGTAGGAATGATAATCACCTATTATAAATAAATAACATTAATGAAAATGTTTTATAATAGGAAGACTTGTCCTAGGGACAAGTGAATATTAAAACTTAGGTTATAATAAACTATTAAGGAAACGGGATAACTAGTGAAATGAGATAAGGGACACTTAATTATAAATTAGGTAATCAATAAATGGGGAAAGCCGGAAACCAGTTGAGAAAAGGGGGAAAATAAATGGAATATAAGAAGTTGTACTTAATTATAAATTAAGTAACCTGTAAGCTTGGAAGTTTGATGCCCGTTGATAAGAATGGTTAGGCTTGTCCTAGGGACAAGTGGAAATTATAACATAGGTTATAATAAAAACGGGTAGAGAAACTTATTAATGGGCCTTAGTTAATAGAACTAAGTTAATAAGTAAACATCGATAAGTTGTATTGACAATGTAAAATGGAATAATGATTAAATGAGAAAGGATGAGGAAAACTTATGAGAGGAAATAAGTTATAATTAATCATAAATGGTAAGTGACATGTTAATTAGAAAACATGTGAATTGGATATACTTAATTACATATTAAGTAAAACATGTTATTGTAATGATGAAATCAACAAGAATATAAAAGGGATTGTGGATTACAAACCTTGGACCACAATCTAAAAAATAACATGTGGTGGGCTTATTAATAAACTTAAATGGATTAAGTTTTATGATTGAAATTAATAAGCAAGAGAAACTTGGTAATTAGAATAAGAATTCAATATAAATTGAAATAACCAGGTTAACTGGAAACCTGATGAGGTGAGACAAGCGCGTAAAAGAATGTTTAGGCATAGGGTCTAACAACATGCTAAAGTACGGCGCTTAGACCAGTCTGTGCGGTTGAGGGTGAATAACCCAACTGGGTAGATCATCCAGGTGTTATAAGGCACGATGGGAAGTGCACATTTATCTAATTGTTATAACGGCTCCGAAGGATTGGAAGAGGAAGCACGCGGCTTCTTGAGGTACATAAGGTGCTCCTAGTAGTCCTCTATGTGACAGCAGATGTCTTAGGCTGTGTCCATAGAGGTTTGGTCTGTAACTTCTAGGTGGGTGGGAATTGAATGCAGATGTAGCTATACAGTCAGAATGCTATGACGAGGGGACACCAGGGTGGTTCGGCGGTTGCCTCACGAGGAGGTAGAGGGTCATGACCAACAAGGATAGTAGACCGTCGGATACCCGTCATCGGCAGACAGTGGGATGCAGAAAGACTTGAGCTAAACCTAAGATACCATTTCATCCTTCACTATCGGTGTAGGGGGTTGAGGGGAGACGCCACATGGATGTTTATATTGTTTGCGTAGGGCCTGTCGCTTAGCTCTGGTAATCTTTACTAGTTGAGGGAGGGGCCGAGGTGGGGCCATAGCCACCACGAAAACAGACGCTAGGTATATCTGTATATAGAGGCTCTTTAAAGACGGGCCTGTGAAGATATGGAAAAGCTCCCGACCGAGTTCGTGCTTCTTTTATTGCCCTACCACGAAACTCAATGCAAATTAGAGGACGTGCGAGTGAGGCGTCGAGCTACAATTGAAGACACGCATGGTCGACAGTCTAAATAGATGCATGTCGGCTCTGGGTGGTGTATCGTAGACTTGAGGGCATTACTCCAGTATGGAGTCTGATTCCAACAAAGGTGGCAGTCAGTACGTTTACGTAGCATAGTAATGATAGATATATGCAGAATGTAATATTGTTATCCAGACATCACAACGACGTAGGATGAGGGACTTCGTATATTTCGATAATGTTACGGTAGAGCCCGTGCGAGTGGGGTACCATTGGGTGTACCTTAAAATTGGGGTAGCTACATATTACTATATTAGGTTAATCCACTAGAAAGTAAATGTGTATGACTTGTGTGTAAACCTTGAGTGCTGATAACCCAAGTAGCCTAACAAATAAGAAAATATGATTGAACGGTATATATAGGATTATCCAAAGTGTATAGTTCAAATCCAGCCATCAGAACTTGTGTTTTGACGCCCTCCTCATAACTTACTCGCAGGTTAGATGGTGGCAGGGATATGATAGCCTTTGATACAGGTTAGGATGTATTATTAATACGGTAAGGCTATATTTTGATTACATTATATTTTATCCATTCCGCTGTGAGATAATTTCTGAGCTCTGACCTGTTTTATGTCTCTGTCTTTTCTGCAGGATACCAGAGCAAACCAATTCGAGTTTCGATAAATTGAAATTTTGAAAAAAAAATCGGTCTGTCGAAGTTGGGTTTGTCAGATCTGGTATCAGAGCTTAGGTTTAGGATTCCTATATAGATAGTGAGTGAATGTATTTGTATTTTTAAAAATATAAATATATTATATATATGTATATATACTAGATCCATAGAGGAACCCACTAAATAGAAAGAGTATAATATGGTAGGAAATGGGAAGTTTGTTTTGTACACTAAAGGAATGAATTTGGAAATTCGAGACCCTTAGGCAATTTGGGTGGAGAATGTACAAAATACTTTGTATGGAAGGAAAAGTAAATCCTATATGATTAGTATTTTGGGTTAAGTGGGCTTGAAATCCTTATAAACTGGAAAAGGTTAAAAAGAGAAAAATGGATTAGGAATATATATATATATATATATAGTTGAGAGATTTGACCTTGGGGAGTGTCTAGAAAAGCCTAGAAGAATTGGAAACCCGCTTTCGGTCTAAACACATTATTAACTTTTAAGAACTTGAAATTATAAAAGTTTTGGGAAAATGTTTTATGGTGTTTTCAAGTTTTAATCTTAAAAGATATATTTTTAAAATATGTAAAGAAGTACATATTGGGTTTTGAAGTAAACTGGGGTATATTTGGCAAATAGCGATTTCTTGCGAAAATTTGGTCTAAGATGAAATTCTCTCAATAGAAGGTGCATAATATAGAGCATGTATAACTCGCTAGTTTTCTTGTTATATTTCATACAAGAATCTTTAATAAAGAAATATTTTAATTCTTTATTCTTACGACAACCCTTTTTGATAAATTATTCTAAAATAATTTTGTTGGGTGGACCAAATAAGTGCAGGAATTAAGAATAGAGTGGATGTTTGCACCTTGTAGTAAGAGACTAAACCGACCTTATAGGTAAGAACAAGTTGTAATCCCGACTGTGAAAATAGTTGTTCGTATCTACTCCAGTTTTGTGATTTGAAAAAAAATGATGATTTACATTTTTTAAGATGACATGTTTTTATGGTTTGGCAAAAGAAAGTTTTCATGAGGAAAATAAAGTTTTGAGACTTTTAATTTTTGGAAGAAAAAGGGCCAAACTATGTTTTAAACAAGTATGGAGTAGGCAAGGATTAGTGGCTAGGAAAGACGGGAAAAGTTTTGAGGCTATAAAGTAAATAGCAAGAATTATCTTGGAATAATAGTGAGTTCCCGTGGAATGCGTAAGCATTGGAAATCCTAGGATGTTTCTTGAAATAATTATTGGTACACAGCTAGGACTAGTAGTGACTACTATATAGTAAAGGGCAAGTAAGCATATATATCATGTTGCTAATTTCCGTGTTAGGGGTAAAACTCGTTACTACATTTCTATGGGGATCGTTCCGTTATTTTGTTGGCTAGCTATGGTAACACCTAAACCTTTTGTGGATCCCATAGTTTGGACTTTTCTGTCTGAGGGGGACATAGTCCTGAGATTCTTGGCCCAAAGTAGTAGCTGTGTAGGGTGTCTGTTCTCCGGTTTTAGTTGGAAGACTAGAAGCTTATTTAAATTTAAACTAAGATTAGATAATTAAATAAGCTATGAAAAGAGAAAAGGTACAACTGGAAAATAAACAACAAATTCAGTAAAGCAACAAAATGGAAAATTATGAGAAGAGATGGATAAGAATAAAAATTTCCAAGATAAGGTGAAAAGAAAACCAGAAACAAAAGAAATTTTCTTATGTGGGCTGTGCTTGGATAGGAAAAAAGGGAATCTTTATAAATAGTTACGTAAAAATCCAAGTACGGTTAGAAAAAGGTTGAAACAAGAAAAGCGGGAGATGCAGAGTTTTCCGTTTTCCACCTTTTTGTAACATAAGAAATCGAACTTAGAAAATTAGATTTTTCTGAAATTCGAAAAATAAAGTTGGTTGGTAAGATTATGGATGCAACAATTGGATGAACTATGCTCTTACTCAGTAAGAGTGTGGGAAATTTGGATAAAAAAGCATTTTGATTTTCAAAATATTGCATTCATGTAGAACTACCAATATATTTAGGATGTGAGCATCATATTTCAAAAGGATTTTTGAAAATTTGCATACACATAGAGGTACCGATTAGGCATGCATGTATTATTATGTAGTACTTCACTTTGCACAAGTGCGCAATGATTGCAAAAATTGGATGCACACATGATGGATGTATTTTATGCGAGGAGTTAATTTATTTTACCCTTATCAAATTTCGGGGATGAAATTTCCTAAGGGTGGGAAAATGTAACACCCCATATCTTTAAGATAATAAATAAGAATAACTTAATTAAATATTCAAAATTAAGCAAAATGGACTGCGCCATTGCATCCGTCTCGAAATTCTGGTTAAGATAGACATCTGGTTTGCGTAAAACAGACACCGTATGAAGAAGTTATGAGCATTAGAAGTTTGTATACATATAAGAAGCTTATACGTATATATATTAAATAAATATATCCAGAAAATTCGAAAATCAGTTCAAAAATCAAAATGGAAGACGGGAAAGTTCGGAGGGAAAATGGACCTTTAGGGGTTGACCTAGGGATCGACCCACCAACAGGGGGGTCGACATAGGGGTCGACCCACCAACAGGGGCGTCAACCTAGGGGTTGACCCAACCGAGGATCTAGAAAGTTCTTCTAACGTGTTCGGTTCTGATATCTTGAATTTTGATCTGAGGGTCCTGGTTCCTCCGCTACTCCTATAAATAAGACCCTAGACCTAACCGTAAATCTCATAATTTGGTATCTACGCTGGAGCTCTGCCATTACACAGTCTCTCTCTCTCTTCTCAAATCTATTATGGAATTAAAATATTAGCCTAGGAAAATTATGAATTCTGATCTGGAAGACAGAATCAACAAAAATAAAAAGATTATTAAATCATGAAAGCAAGGTAAACTTCTAGGAACTAATTTATTTAAATTATTTCTCTTTCCCTTCTCTTTTCATGAACTAATAAATCCATGGTCATTAGGTTTTAAATCAAATTAAAGGGGAAACATTGGATGATAGAACGGATCAGATCCAAAAATTTTGGAAAGCATGAAAGGGGAGGGGGCTTAAACTATAGCCTTTAGATAATGTTATGACAATCGTTTAGCATTCCCCTTTTTATAAATTGTGAAATTGCCAGTTTAATTATAAATTGCTGTCATAACAAGTTGAGACGTTAATATGAATAGATCGGGAAATTCATATGTTGAATCATTTAAATTGGGGGAATGATTATCATGTTATAACGTTAAATTGTTAATATGAATAATTCATATATTGAATCAGCTGAAATGTTTACATGTTATAATATTAAATTGAACATGTGTGAAAAAATCATATATTGGATTTGTTGGAGTGCTAAAAAAGTTTACATGCAAATTTGTCCCAATTATATATGGGGAATAATTGGAGTAAGTATATGACTATATGGATTCATGTTAACATAGAATCGAATAAATATGGGTTTGGGGCATCAACCAAATTATGTTTAAAGATCTTAAATTGGATCATAAGTATAGAAAAATGATTTGGGCACAAATGGGATCATATGTAAAATATGAATTGGCATAATTCGAATAATATGAATTTAGACTTATAGCCCATCATTAAATGGACGTTAACACCTATAAAGCATAGGTTTAAATAATTGATTAGTAATGAATGCCTAGGATTACAATTAGAAATTGTAATTGCACTTATGACACGAGGTTAGGTTACACTAGTGGTGGAAGTCTGCCCGGACCCGACCAGCATATCCAGCAGTCACTAATGTTGAACCTAATGTGAGAGGTCTAAGTATGCAAATACTAGAAGGGCTATGACACGAGGTTTGGCCCAACTTGTGGAAGAAGTCTACCCGGACCCGAACGGCATATCCAGTATCCACAGGTTGTAGGCCTAATGTGGGAGGTCTAGCCCATTGTAAACCATAAATGGACATGGTAATGAATTGGACTACTTAACCTAATCTAATCCATAGGGATTGTATGAATATGAACTAAAGTTAGGGTTAAGTAAAAATTGGTTGGACAGTGGGTGGGCTAGGCAAATCTAAGGGGGTGGCTAATATTTACATATAGGCCTGCAAACTTAGCCCGATAAGGTTATGTAATTAGAGACACCTAGTGGTATACGTCACCGGTAGAAATAATAAAGTTATGTACTTAAAGACACCTTTTAGTTTAAGCATAACTTGTAGGAATGATAATCACCTATTATAAATAAATAACATTAATGAAAATGTTGTATAATAGGAAGACTTGTCCTAGGGACAAGTGAATATTAATACTTAGGTTATAATAAACTCATAAGGAAACGGGATAACTGGTGAAATGAGACAAGGGACACTTAATTATAAATTAGGTAATCAATAAATGGGGGAAGCCGGAAACCAGTTGAGAAAAGGGGGATAATATATGGAATATAAGAAGTTGTACTTAATTATAAATTAAGTAACATGTAAGCTTGAAGTCTGAAACCAGTTGATAAGAATGGTTAGGCTTGTCCTAGGGACAAGAGGAAATTATAACATAGGTTATAAACGGGTAGAGTAACTTATTAATGGGCCCTAGTTAATAGAACTAAGTTAATAAGTAAACAGGAGTAAGTTTTATTGACAATGTAAAATGGAATTATGATTAAATGAGAAAGGATGAGGAAAACTTATGAGATTAAATAAGTTATATTTAATCATAAATGGTAAGTGACATGTTAATTAGAAAACATGTGAATTGGACATACTTAATTACATATAAAAATAAAACATGTTATTATAATGATGAAATCAACAAGAATATAAAAGGGACTAAGGATTACAGACCTTGGACCACAATCCAGAAAATAACATGTGGTAGGCTTATTAATAAACTTAAATGGATTAAGTTGTATGACTTAAATTAATAAGCAAGAGAAACTTGGTAATTGGAATAAGAATTCAATATGAATTGGAATAACCAAGTTAACTGGAAACCTGATCAGGTGAGACAAGTGCGTAAAAGAATGTTTAGACTTAGGGTCTAATAATATGCTAAAGTAAGGTGCTTAGACCAGTCCATGGGTTGGGGTGATTAACCCAACGGGGTAGATCATCGAGGTGTTATAAGGCACGAGGGGGAGCACACATTCATCTGATTGTTCTGACGGCTCCGAAGAACTGGAAGGGGAAGCACGTGGCTTCCTAATGTACATAAGGTGCTCCTAGTTGTCCTCTATGTGGCGACAGATGTCTTAGGTTGTGTCCGCAGAGGTTCGGTCTGCGCATAACTACTAGGTGGGTGGGCCTTAACTGCAGATGTAGCTATGCAGTCAAAATGCTATGACAAGGTGACACCACGGTGGTTCGGCGGTTGCCTCACGAGGAGGCAGAGGGTCAAAACCAACAAGGATAGTAGACTGTCGGATACCCGTCATCGGCAGCCAGTAGGATGCGGAAAGGCTTGAGCTAAACCCAAGATACCATTTCACCCTTCACTATCCGGGTAACGGGTTTAGGGGAGATGCCACATGGATTTTTAGATTGTTTGTGTAGGGGCAGTCGCTTAGCTCTGGTAGTCTATACTAGTTGCGGGAGGGGCCGAGATGGGGCAATAACCACCACGAAAACAGACCCTAGGCATATTTGTATATAGAGCCTCTTTAAAGACGGGCCTGTGTAGATATGGAAAAGCTCCCGACCGAGTTCCGTGCTTCTTGTATCGCCCTGCCATGGAACTCGGTGCACGTTAGAGGACGGGCGGCTGAGGCATCGAGCTACAATTGAAGACATATATGGTGGATAGTCTAGATACATGCATGTCGGCTCTGGGTGGTATATCGTAGACTTAAGGGAATTACTCTGGTATGGAGTCTGATTCAAACAAAGGTGACAGTCAGTACGTTTACGTAGCATAATAATGATAGATATATGCGGAATGTAATATTGTTATCCGTACGTCACTACGATGTAGGATGAGGGACTGCGTATATTTCGATAATGTTACGGTGGAGACTGTGCAAGTGGGGTATCATGGGGTGTACCTTAATATTGGGGGTAGCTACCTATATAATATATTAGGTTAATCCACTGGAAAGTAAATGGGTACGACGTGTGTGTAAGCCTTGAGTGATGATAACCCAAGTAACCTAATAAATAAGAAAATATGATTGAACGGTATATGTAGGATTATCCAAAGTGTATAGTTTAAATCCCGTCACCAGGACTTATGTTATGACCCCTCCTCATAACATACTCGCAGGTTAGATTGTTGCAGGGACATGATAGACTTGGATACTGGTTAGGCAGTATTATTAATACAGTAAGGCTATATTTTGATTACATTATATTTTACCCATTCCGCTGTGAGATAATTTCTGAGCTCTGACCTATTTTATGTCTCTGTCTTTTCTGCAGGATACTAGAGCATACCAATCCGAGTTTTGATAGACTGGAATTTTGAAAGAAAAAAATCGGCCTGTCGAAATTGGGGTTGTCACATTGGGTCTCCACCCTAAATGCACTAGTGAAGGTCTTAAGTGATTGATTCGGATATCCACCTCATTGGTTAATACTTCTTTGTATATGTGTGTGCTTGTGTATTTCGTAGACATACCTTGACATATATAACCTACCAAATCTAGGGTATGGCCTTTAAACAAGTATTATTTTCAGTCATGCATGTTTTTATGTTCTGTCCCCCTCTCCGTGACATATCCAACAGGTCAGTAGATGGGATAGGTTCATTAGGCGAAGTAATGATGGAGACTGAAGAAGACGATGGAGATATTATGCTATTATTAGTTATTGTTGTTGTATTTCTCATGGAAACTCTAGATGATGAATTTTAAAGATGTACAGTTTTAAATAATTGTATTTAACCATTGTTAATGGTGCATCTTATTTTTGTTATTATACTTTCTCATTCTGCTGTGTGAGATTCCATAATGCTTTGTTTACCTGTTATTTTGTACCAGCGAAATTTCTTATAGGAACCAACGATCCATTTAGAATAGATCTAAATTTCGATGGGCTTTTTCTGGGTCGAAATTTAGGCCCACTTTGGGTGTGTTGTTACAGGCGCCCTACGTAGATGACCTAAAAGTCTCAAATAGATGGTTTGGAGGTTTTACATGGATAGCTTAATGGGCAACACAAATGGCCTGTTAGCCTCGAATAAATGGCTCGATAGCTTACTACTGGAAATTCACAAAGATGACCTGAGGGACCACAAAAAATGCATCACCAACTTCTAAATAATAACCCAAAATATGTTAACAGTGCATCTCATACCATCCGTTCCTACTTATTAATTTACGACCTGTCAATTAATTCCGCATAGGTGTCGCGCTAATCGAACAAGCCTAGAATTATCTAATATAATATACGTGTGTGTCTCATACCACATGCTCTATCATATCGTTTAAGTCACCTCCTCATTCTCCCGAAGAGCGGAAAACATGTTGTTTTATAGAAAGTTACTCATTAAAAGAAATCGAGTTTAAAATTAATTTTGGAAGCATTTTGGAAATTATTTACTTTGAAAATTCTTTAAAAAAGGATATATATATATATATAATAACTTAGAAATTTATTATGTATTTTATAAATTGATTTATGAAATGCTTTATCCAAAATTTGGCTCAAAAAATCATTTGAAATCGATTCCGAAAATACGTATACAAAATCAGTGAAATCGTATAAACCTTAATGAAATCAACATACTATAACATTCAAAGAAAATTGTCGATCCATAGAATGAATCAACGTCAATTGCCTTTTGCTATTTGTAGGAATTACCCTATCAAAATTTGCTTAAAACATTGTAGCAAATTCCCACAAAAGCATCAAGGAAATCAAGATATGGGCACTAGATCACACAAAAGTTTAACTCGATCTAGCACCAAAATCATTTGTGCCAAGTCGGCCTAAACCAAAGCATAGGTCGACCTATGTGAGCTTTGGTTGAACTATTCACTTCCTTGGTCGACAACTAGGTTGCGAAACCTACAAGCTTTTTACCATTGCTCGATTCAAACTTCAATCACCAGTTTGACTCGGATATTGATAAAATTAAAACTAGATTTTAAGAAAAAAATGAAGATCAATATATGGACTATGAACATGAAGGGATTTTGCATGAATCAGGCTTAAAAAAGACGAATATAAAATCCTATAATGATCAACTCTAAATGGCAAGTAACTATAAACTTTAAAACTAAGTTTTTGCTAAGAACAAAAGAAAAACACACATAGAAACAAAAGGTTGTAGACATGAAAATCATGTTAAGCTAGATATGTGAGTTTACAACTCATTTTGATTAGATTTGCAAATGAATTATAGTGAATTTACATACAAGATTGAAGTTTTTTGGCTTAGAAACGGTTGAACAGAGCTTCAAGATCCCGAAGAAACTAAAACACAGACATGCAACCTAAAGAAGAAAATTACAGTAAATGCTTTCCTTAATCTAAAAATTAGGTAGATCAATTACAGGTTTTGCATAGATTATCTGTAATATAACAAGATTATCAAGCTTCCCTCAATTATAAATTCAGAAATGGTCTTGTTTTGAGAATTAGAGGAGGAGGGTTAATTCTTTCTTAGAGTTTTCGCAGAGACGAAAAAGAAGAGTGGAAGGAAGAAAAGTATGTTAAGCACCAAAATTTCCTCTTCCAATTCATCTCAACTGAGTTAATGGGTTTTGGTTTAGTCTTTAAACCTTCCTAAAAAGCTAATGTGATTAGCCTATGTTTACTTGGCCATTAATCTCTATTTTAATAACAAGTCTACACCCTTTCTTTACACTTACACATATTAACACAAAATTTACATGAACTTGGTTTACAATTTAATGTCTCTAACTTAAACAACATTTTAGTACATGTTTAAAAATCATTTGCAACGAATTAAACATGATTTGTAAGATACTAACACACTTAAGGTTTTTCATTTGTATTATGCTTGAAACTAATATTTTAAACACCACAATTTAAGAAACATTATTTTTTTTGCTTAATACGATTTCCATATTAAAACATTTTCACACTTAAATATTGGTTTTTAATCAATATTTTATTTATTACATTTTTGTTTCCAACTCGATTAACTTTAAAGTACACTTTAAATAAAGAAATCTATCATCTAACAATAATTTATAATTATAGTATTTTGGCATATAAAATTCATTAACATTTGTTTATATATCACAAACTCACATTTTAAAATCTTTATTTCCTCTGTATATAAATTTATTCGATTAATTAATGTTGAACTGAATTTCCATTACCATTTATTTAATTCAGTTTAACCTCAAACCCAACATATTACCACTTTATTACTTAAATTGGCACAAATATCATAGTTTATTCAACTTGTATGATTATACAAGTTATCCACTCAAAATTTATTTATTTTCTCAGCTCACAAATTATAAACATTGTTATAATTTGTTTACTATAGTACTGGACACCAGAGTTTTTACATGAGTCATTTTCAAATCAACCTGAATTTGACCCTTTTCTAAATGGGTCGGTTTGGGGTGGGCTCATGAACCCGGATTTGATTCATTTATAATCCGCTTATGGTTATACAGGTTGACCCAACCTATTTATGGTTATATAGGTTGACCCAACCCGCTTAATACCAAACAACCGGATTGGATTTGACTCATTTCGATCGAACCTGTACAAGGTTGACCCAAATTGTTTATTATCCATTTCTGACCCAACCCGTACAAGCTCATAAAATGATTATACAGGTTGACCCAAACTGTTTATTATCCATTATACTTGTATGGGTTGACACTACCAGTTTGTGACCTAACCGCCACGATTCGTTTACGATCGAACCCATTTATGACCTATATATGATCAAATCTGTCATGAACTGACCCGATCTGACCAAATTATATGGGTTTCACGGGTCAGTTTAGGTCAATACATTTATAGACGGGTTGAACTCTTGACCTGCTTAATAAATAGGTTAATCCAACCTTTTTAAATTCAACTCGAATCTGACTTGGTCCGATCTAAACCTAGCATGGTCCAATGACACCCACAATTTCTTACCCAACTATTTCTTCAAAATTGAAACTTTATTTATGACCATAAATTGATATTAAGAAAAAAGTTTAATTGTGGTGTACGAATAGAATTAGCCACATCTAAAATTATGCCTTAGGATTATGAAGTTTGATACCCATAATTTTTCTATGCATTAATTTTCATTACGATTTCCCAAAAAGATGCAATTTTAAAGGTTGCTTGATGGTGTACTAAATTGATATAATAACGACATTATTGAATTAATGCTTATTCATAGACAACTTTTTCCTCTCTCTCTAATGGCTTCCTTCAAATATCTTAAAAATTATGATTTTTCCTTAATTTGTTCTTGCACTTCTTCCTTGTCTCTTTGTGTTTTCCAGTGTGGTTCTTCCTTCTAGGTACTGCCCCTATTTCTCTTTCCCGCTGTGTGTTCTGGTTAGCCCTTCCCTAGGGTTTTATGGGTATGCTTGGCTGTGATTCATCTTTCCGTTCCCTCGGTTTCTTCTCTAGCCTCTGTCCTCCTGTAAAATTGACTATAGAGACCGTCAATGCCTGTATTAGTTTTCTGGTGGGGTTTGCGATGATGGATGTTTCTAGGGTGCTGACTCGGCTAGCTTCCATGCCACAACTTATGGCGGTTTTGCACCATAAATTTTTCTGAGTCAGTGATTCTTTCCTTGAATTGGTCCACTATTGGTTTCAATGGTCTTCCTCACCTCTGGTGGTCATTTCGGTAGGGCTTGGTTCCTCCATGCTTCATGGTGGGTCTCATGTTTTTATTGGTTCTTCGCCTGAGAGGGATTTTGATGAAGGAAACAAATTAGGGGATTTGATCCCTCCTATTCGTTTTCTTCCCCTCTCTATAGAGGGTCGCTTGTTGGTTTCTCTATTATTTTAGTTGTCTTAGGATTCTATTTTTTTGGCACTGGTGAAGGTGGTTTTCTGGTTGCTCCTTTCAGCTTTCGTAATGTAGTCTCTGTTTCTTCGGATAGGTTAGGGAAAGGGGATTTGACCCCCCGGATCCTCTATCTACCAAAGATTGTTTCTTATTAATTGTTGCGCTCCTCGGAGTGGCTAGGTGTTGGCGCTACTACTCAGGTCTATGTGCCTACTCACCGCAGTAGCTGGTCGGGCGGATGGGTTTCAGTTCCTTCGAATGGTATTCCGTCTCCTCTTTCTCGTTCTTCCAGGAAGGCCGTAAAGGAGTCCTCTTTTGGGGGTGTTGAAGCTCATGCTCCACCACCTATTGCGCTTTTTCTCCGCTTTTGGGGAATTCTTGTTGTGATGAATTGGTTGTCTTAGGCGATGTAATTGCTCCTCCAACTATTCCATCACGTGTTTGGCTTAAAGGAAAAAAGTACCATCAATGGTGTGATACAGTTGTATCATTTTCCGATAATAAGTGGGATGTTTCCTTCCTCCGGATGTAGTTGGTCCATAAGGACCTTGGTGTGTCATCAAGACCCGGTAGTTTGGTGGTGTCAGTTTTGGATGGTTTAGGCATCCATTTGCCTTAGTATGATCACTTACTTTCAGGTCAGGTATGGCTTTCTTCATTTTTAAATGTCGTCTCCTCTATTGTCATTGTTGGGACATGTTTAGCCTTTCCCTTTGGTGAATGTAACTACATTGCATGCTGGTTTGGGCTCTCTGGCTTTATCATTGCCTGGTATTGTGTTTTTTTCATTATCGAGGTTGGAGCAATGCGGTGAAGCAATGTTGCCTGCTGCCACCTCCTCTTTTCTGAGTTTCCCTATACTACTTGTCCAAGCATCGGGGTCTTTGATGCTTTGTGCACTTTTTCGTTTTCTTGAGTTTGGTTGGTTTCTCTTTGTTTTGGGTTTCTGGGTGTCCGATTTGTTTTTTGGTTTGTAGAGATATTGATGTTGGGGATCCCTTCCCTGCATTGTGAGTGCTGCCCTTACATATTGTTGAGGTTGGAATTCATGATCAGATTGGATTAGTACCTTCCGTTTTGGACTACAAGGTTGTTTAATGTTTTCAATTCAGATGGTTTCCACAACATTCCAATTCATGGATGGGTGTGCGACGAGTGTTTTGAGTTTTCCTATGGGTCTTTTTAGGTGGCTGCTCATTTCCTTTTCGGCTTTTCGGGTGTGTATGCAATATGCATGGTCGAATAGTTATTACTGATAATGGCTATATAGCCACAAACGCTCTCCTTGTGGTTACACATGGATTGCGGTGCCCCATTGTTGTACGGTTTCGATTGTACTTGCTTTCTCCCTTTCTTCGTTCGTATTTCCATCTTTTCTCCCTCCTCACTCAATCTCATGATAATTTGTGTTAGAGGAGAACGTACAGCGATTACTGACGTATCTAGGAGACGTTACAACATCCCTTTCCATTTCCTCACTACCCATCTCTTCTTCTATTCTTGTCTCGCATTTTTTTCCTTTGTTTAGTCTGGTCGAAATTCGTGCCATTGACGATCGATTAGACCGCCTAGAGAGGGATTCTTACTCTTGTCGTCGTGTTCAGTACCAGACTTCCAAATGGGAGTGTTTCCCATCCATTGAGAGTTGTACTTTTTCGCTTCCGTCTGCAGAATGCTCTTTATCAGTCTGCGTTTCTTCTCGCTCTTCTCGTTTTTCTAGAAGGAGTTCTCGGCTTATGTCGTGCACCCCTTGTACAATTTGTACTTGCTCCTTCGCTTCTTAGAGAAGATTGTTCGATCTACTCATCGCACTCTTTACCTGGTCTGATTTTCTTATCTCCATTCATTTTCTTTTTTGAGATTTGTTTCTTTTTTTCTTCCGCTTTCCCAGTATGGCGTCGTGCTTATTCTGGAATGTAAAGGGTATTGGAAACGATGTGTCTTTCTCGTGTTTGAAGTATATCATCAAGAAACACATTGTTTTTTGTTGGCTCTTCAAGAACCTTCGGTGGGGTTGAAGGCTCTCTCCGACGTCGTCTTTAGGCATGGATTTGGTGGTGGAATATCCAATGAATTCAATAAAATGTGGATTCTTTGGGCTAAAGATGTCACTATCAAAGTCATTTTTTAATTCTTTTCGGCTCCTACCTGTAGAGTGTTCTTATGCTCTCTTCCCCTCTTCTTTTCTGTTTTATGTTGTGTACACCAGATGTGATCGCGTCGAGTGTCTCTATTTATTGCATGATATGTTATCTCTCCTAGAGGTTGGTTCGAGAGCCTTTGTGTTGTAGGTGATTATATTGTTGTATCATGTCAAACAGAGAAAAGAGGAAGTGTCTTGATTAATCAAGCAAAGGTCAATGATTTTAACTCTTTTATTATCCAATTGGGGTAATATGAGGTTCCCTTTTTTGGATCGTCCTTTTACTTTGTGTAATAACTAATAAGGTCCAAGTAGAATCATCACTAGGCTCGATCGGGTCCTCAATTACGAGGGGTGGTTTAGACTCCTTTCGTTTTTTCTGTGAAGCACCTGCATCGTACCAACTCAGATCACGCCCCTTGTTCCTTAAGTGCTCCCCGTTTTCCTCCTCTAGGCCTTTTTCTTTTAGGTTTCAGTTGATATGGAAATCCCATCACTCCTTCACTTCGGTGGTGGAGGAATCTTGGGCTCTTCATGTTTCTGGTAGTCCATTCACAATCTTCTCCTCCAAACTCAAACTCTTCAAGGTGTTTTTGAAGACCTAGAATATTCAGGTGTTTAAGAACAAATTTGACCGAGCCTACAATGTTGAAAAGGCTCTTGTGTTCATGAAGTCCTCTTTCAATTAAGGTCCCTCCCTTGCTCTTAAGATGACTTGGGTAGAAGCCGAAATCGCTTTCAACCCGAAGTTGTGCATCGAGAATGCTTTCCTCAGGCAACGAGCAAGGTTCTAGTGGATTGTTAACGAGGATTCCAACTCTAAATTCTTCCACTCTTCCATTAGAAAGAAGAACAACCATCTCGCTATCCGTCAGATTCTCCGATTGGATGGTTCTTTGGCATCGATTACTGCTGAGGTGGCGAAGATGATTGTATCTCATTTTCAGTCCTTTCTGGGTAGCCCTTCAGAGTTATTTTTCGATCCTATGCTTCTTTCCTTTATCTCTTCGTTGGTTCAGTCTTATGAGACTAATTTCTTTGTTGTTCCCCATCCATGGACAAAATCAGAGCTAGTATTTTCTCTCTTAATGGTGACAATGGTAATGGTTTGGTTGGTTTTAAAGTGGACTTTTACCGTTTTTCTTGGCTCACTATTTCGTCAGACTTGTCCCTTACAGTACGTTCATTCGTCCCAATTGCCTTCCTCCCGAGGAGATGGACGTCGATGAACCTCGCACTTATTCCTAAGTGCGAGAACCCGCGTTCTTGCTCTGATTTTCGTCCGATTAGTTTCTATAACTTCTCTACCAAGGTCATATCAAAAGTTGGTGATTAGACTTGCTCCTCTCCTGGAGCATATTGTTTCCTCCTACTAGACGGGTTTCGTGAAAGGCCGCCTGATCACGGATAATGTTTTTCTGGCTCAAGAACTAATATCTTGGATATATCGAAAGAATAGAGGTTCCAATATGGTGATTAAGATTGACATGGCGAAGGCTTACGATCGCATGTCCTGATTTTTCATCACACGAATGTTGTGGTCTTTTGGGTTTCATGAGTAGTTTATTGACATGGCTTGAAGACATATCTCAGGGTGTTGGTTTTCCGTCCTTGTAAATGAAGCTATAAAAGGGTTTTCTGGTGTAGAATGAGGTCTCCTTCAGGGGGACCTCCTCTCCTCTTCCTTATTTGTTATCGTTGCTGAAGCTCTCGTTCGAGGGATCCACTCTCTTAACATAGTGGGGCATATTCACTGCTTTGGTATACCGGGTTTCATGAGCAGTTTATTGACATGGCTTGGAGACATATCTCAGGATGTTGGTTCTCCGTCCTTGTAAATGAAGCTATAAAAGGGTTTTCCAGTCTGGAATGAGGTCTCCTTCAAGGGGACCCCCTCTCCCCTTCCTTATTTTTTATCGTCGCTGAAGCTCTTGTTCGAGGGATCCACCCTCTTAACATAGCGGGGAATATTCACTACTTTGGTATACAGAGCGGATGCCCTGTTATTTCTTCATTGTCCTTTGTCGATGACATTATCATTTTCTCGCATGGGAATGATCGTTCGTTTACACGGCTTCTTTTATGAGAGTTGCTCTGGTCAGTAGATAAGTGCCCCTAAGAGTTGCTTTGTTCCCCCCAAAACCATGAGCCCATTGCCGATTTCTTTAATTGAGTCCCAGTTGTGATTTGGGGTAAGTTCACTTCCTATATCTTAGCTGGGTATTGTTCTGTTTCAAGGTTGCAAACTAGACTTTTGACCCCCTAACTGACAAAGTTAGGGGTAAGATCCTTTCTTTAAATTCTACCCTTATCCCCATAGCGGGTAGACTGGTTCTCATTAATTCTGTTCTCAAATAGCTGGGATTGCATGTATTCGCAGCGCAATCCCAGCAATGACTCCCACTTCATCATTTTTTTTGTATCAATCTCTGACTTCCTACTTTTTCTAGGGTAATAGGGAAAAGAGAGAAAGCACCACTAGATTTCTTATGATATGGTTTGTCATCCTAGGGAGAGGGGGTTTAGGATTACGCAACTGAGGCATGTGTGCAAGGCCTATGCTTGTAAGCTTTAGGTCAGATTCGGAGCTAACGACTCTCTCTGGGCTTTGCTCTTGCATACTAAGTATCTTCGTTTGGCTTCAATTGATTTCTTTGGCTCCTATCATATGCTAGTGAGATACGTAAGAGGATGCAATTGGTTAAATCTTTTTCTGACTTGCATGGAAGGAGAGTCGATTGGAATGGGAAGTTTTCTCCCTTCGAGCAACATGGAATGCTACTCGAGTCCCTGTCCCTAGAATTCCAATCTTTTCCTTTATCTGGGATACTCGTATCTTACTTATGGTCTCCATCCTAATGTGGAAATTATTCCACGACGGTCTTCCGGTGAATGCAAACCTGAGAAGGGTGGGCATCCCTTTAGCCTCTCGATGTAGGTGTTATTGTATCGGTTCAGAGCAATCGGTTGTGCATCTCTTCTTCAAGGCGGATGTTGCTCAGTTTTTTGGGCATCCTTGGGGGGAGTGGTGGGATTTTTGGGTCCCACCCTCCATTGTTGTCTCTTCTTCGGGCTTGGTGGGGCAGAGGGATGGGAAAGGATCTTAAATCGCTCAGTTTCAGGCTTTTCCTTGCTTTGTTGGCTGGCACCTTTATTGTGCAAGAAACAAGGTTGTCTTTGATCAGACTCCGATGGTGATGTTGATAAATATTCGTAAGGTTTCGGATGATGCCTTTTATGCTTTTCCAGGTAGGCGCTTCTTAGGTAACTGCATTTCTCGGTATCTTGGGTTGGTTTTTGATCTTTCATCACTCGAAGGACTCGTCTCAGTGGGGGGTTGGATGAGTGTGGTGCATGTGATTTTTTTCAAGTTGTGCTGATCTTCCGGTCGCTATCTAAAAGTTTTCACTTAGTGGATTATGTAGAAGCTCTGTGAGGGTCTTTCTGTTGGCTCTGTATTGCTGGATGTTGATGAGGGGTCGCAGTTTATAGGATTGGATGGTCTGGTTACTCCCTATTCTTGGATGGTTTCTGGAGCTTCTCTTAGTGGAGTGTTCCTTCTCGGATTTGGATTGCAGTTATGCACGGTTGCTCCTTAGTTCTCCTGCCCTGGATAGAATTGGTAGCCAAGGTATGAGTAGCAGTGGTTGATTTTGGCTTTTCTGGATCATTTTTGTTTTTGTAGTCTTGTAGATTGTGTGTTGGTGTCCTTTATTTGATTGTGGGTCTGTTTTGTGTTTTGTTTTTCTTTTGTCTTAGCTTTGGGGTGTGTGTATTTTTGTAGTGTTATTCTGGGTAGATTGCCGATATCCGAAGCTTTCTGCTTTGGTTGTTGTTTTTGTGAGCCATGGGGGAAATGTTTTTTTCTCCGCTTTTGTTATATATTTCTTTTGCTAATAAAAGCAACTTAATGCTTTTTAGTTCCACTTTACAATATTTTATTCCTCTTTCCTCAAATCAGTTATTGTGTTCATTAATTTTTTACATATGTATACATTAATACCTCTAATTAAATTTTAAATTAATAATAACAAATATTAACTTTCGTTGTGGATATGTATGATGTATACATTAGATTTCCATTTTCCACAACGGCATTTCGATACCTTATCTTCATCCATATATAGTTTGTTCAACAATAAGATGATCTCATTGATATAATTAGAATGAACTAATCAAATTGTTTCTAACATTGTAAAACAATTTTTGTTTTGATAGTTGTATCATTTGTTCGTAGCATAATGCATAACCTTGAAATTCATAATTCTCTAAGTATAGTATAAATTAAATCAATATATATTAACTCGTTTCAATTAATTATCAAATTCAACTAATAAAATTATTTCCAACATTTTAAAACCAATTCTGTTTTTATATTTGTATCTTTTATTTACAGTTGAATGCATAACATAAAAATCATCAATCTTCAGATATGGTATAAGATAAATAAATATATATTCATGTGTTTAAACTAATTGATCAAATCAAAAAACTGAACCTTTTCCATTATTGTAATACTATTTTCGTCTTGGTATTGTATCATTTGTTCACAGTTTAATGCATGACCTTAAAATTCATAAATCTTCAAATACGGTATAATACAATAAATCAAGATATATTCATGTTTTAAAATAATTATACATAAATAATTATTTTTAGCATGTCTTGTATAGAAGAAAAATTTATAAATACAAGTTAAACGAACAGTTTATGCTTCCAAGCCAACAATTAATATTTTTTTTGCAAATTCCCAATTAGTGATCTTTTATGACTATTTCATAGTACTTTATCTAGTTTATCAGTCCCATAAACTCAATTTCCTCTATTAATTGTAAATTCTAATTCACCCCTCATTTATTTCCTATTAATTGGATTTACATCCTTTTGTACCCTATTAATTATTGGAAACTCCTAGTTCAATTCATGTTTATTGCTAATTAACAAGAGTTCCTATTTTTCTAATAGCCTTTTTCTATTTTCCCTTATGATTACATGATTTAAAGCTATATTAATTTATATCGTAAACAAGCGTTATGTTGGGTTCATTTGTATTTATTAGCACAGTAAGTACGTATAAGCACTTATCGTACCAAATATATTCTAGTTACGATTATTTAATATAATACTCTATTCATATTTAATTTGCTGGAATTAGATTTCTTAGTAAGATTTTATGTTATGATTTCCATAAATCAGTTTAGAACCAAAAGAATAGATATAAAAATAAAAGGAAATATTTACTCCTTTTGAAATCAGAAGTATGACTATTTTATTTTCATTTAAAACAAATAGTGTAAACTATGAAGAGTAAACTTATACAATACATATCTTTTCCTTTTTATTTGCATTAACTAAAACATAGTCTTTTTCTATAAAATTTTGAAACATAAATAAATTTATAAAAGTCATTGGATATTTCTTCCATAAATTAAACTTTGAACAGTTCATAATTCAAAGTAATTAGGGAAGTCATCAAAATCAAAATAATATTTTTCACCTGAGTATAGTTCTGAAATAAAAATATACATCATTCAAATTCTAAAATATTGAGATTGTTTCCCTGATCATGGTGTAAGTAACATTTCAGATCCGTTCTAACGCAAGAATATTGTAACGACCTGTATTTTAGAATTTGCATATTTAATATTTTTATTTAAATATTAATCATTGTTTGAGTAGGGGTTCCAAAATTGTTCTTGGAATGACTTTCAGAATAATTTTGAGTTAAGGTTTGTCATGTTTGAGGTTTAGGAAAGTTTGGACTTAGCGAATAGCGTTTTGGGTGGAGATTATAAATAGATCTCATCTTCACCAATTTCTATCCAAGCCTCCGTCTCCCCATCAATTGACGAAATCGTCTGAGTCAATCAGTCCACTTTTAGATAAACCATCAACATGAGTTTTTTCTGTATTAACAATACGTACTCATCGACGTTTGATGTTCGTCTGGCGTCAGAGTTGACAAAAATTGCCAATAACCTGTCATGGGCACATTTCGATTTTGGGGTAATAATTCGTAATTGGTGAGCTTTAAAATAATGGCATTTGAATGAAAAAAGTGCACAAGAGGATGGTCGTTGCACTTGTGGTGGTTGACGTAGGTGCATTGGACTATGGCGTGAGAAATCGGGTGAAGACCTTATTCCGTTCATTTACGAACTAGAGGCAATCAGAGGCATTTGGTGGCTCGATGCTTGATGCGGTGGCTCAGCGCTTGATGACGTAGCTCGGCATGGAGAGATAGAGGAAAAGGTGGTAGAAGGGACGTGGTAGCGTCTAATGGTCTACGTGGAACGGCGTTCGGTTTGAGGAGGGGATGAGGTCGGATTCATGGGAAGGATTATAGCGTGGTTTATTAGAACCAATCAGGTAATTAGAGTTCAGCTAACGACGTTGCTTGTTATATTATTTATTCAATTTGTATAAAAAAATGTAACACATGTATTTGTCTCATGCGAGGTTCGTTTTATACATTGTTTCTTGCATTTGACTCATGACGGTGAGCTCTACGCTTTGAAGTAGGTTTGGGTTATTTTCCTTGAGCCAAATGATATTTCTCTCTCATTAAAATGTATAGTATATAATTGACGTTTACTTGTGATTTCTAATTATAAAATCGAATTTCTAAGATAGCTGAACATAGTAATTAGTAAATAAAAAGAAATAAATAGTGATTTAATTAAATTTAATGTGGACATCACATGTTACTCATTTGCACATTAACATGCTCTATTACACGTCATTTTGATATTGTCACTAGACTTAGGACATTCAGTCCATTTTGACTGGTACAGATAGGTCCTATTTATCCTGCTAGATGTTGTTTTAGATGCTTTTATACTAGCTTAAGGATTTGTATGACTTTTGGATGCATGGTTGAATTGTTTGTTTAGTTAGTTTAAAACGACTTTCGTAGGCGATCTAGTATTAGAAAATATCTCATAGGTTAGAGTTTGGTGGTTGATTTGAAGATAAAGGATGGACTTGGCAACGAGCTGGATTTCGCGACGAATACCAGAAGTTTTCCCTAGATGTGTATTTAACCAATTTTAGTTAAATAATTGGTAATGATCTGAGTAGAAACTATCGATTGTTATGGAGTGATCGTCATCGATTGCCAGTGTTATTGGTCACCTTTGCCAATTTGGCTTGGATAATGCTGCGACTTTGAGGAGCGGGATATGATGGCTCGTTTAATAGTGGCTTCGAGTAGTTCTTTTATTAGTGGCTTTTGCATGAAGCAAGGATATGGTGATTCTATATACTGACTTGTCATTTGACGAAGGTGCTTCATAATTGGGAGAAAGACTACTACGATGGATAGTTTTCTCCGAGATGTAGAAAAGACAACATTAAGTCATATAGAGATAAGTATTGGAGAGAAAGAGAGATGGAGACAAAGGATGATGCCTTTCGACATATGATGATCGTAGGGGATAATGCCTAGATCGTTATGACTTTAGGCTGGATTCTTATGGACAATTAATAAAATGGTTTATGCTGCGGAGAACATGTGTAAAGTGGTTATTGGTATTTGATGTTACACCTATGAGATAGTGGCACACAGATGGGATCAAAGTAAGTTGACACTTTCGACCTAATTTTCCTAGACCCTAGAGCCTATTGATGTTTTGGACTGGGTAGAGTTATTCTCTATGGTCTACTAACGATTTGAAATAATGGATAGTTTGGTATAGCTGATTGATGTTTTCGACCTATTGGTGCTTTAATGGATTAAGTGACCAAGGTATCTAGTATCATATGCTTTATGCACAGAGTAAGTGAATGTGAGGATGGATGATGGATGCTATGGTGGTTTATTATTTATCACCATTTGGTACCAAGACATTTATCACCCCCTTTGTACTAATAATAATCATAGAGTGGTGTATACTTTTTATTATGTACTAACTCTATGAATGCAAGGAAGGATAAGTATGATTCCATATCTTCCGTGCCATATATACCATTACGACTTTTGTAGTACTTTGAGATTTGATTATCGTTTACACTATATTGTTGTTTGACCCAATGTTTTATTTTCCTTTTATTACCTTGATGTTAATCGAAGATGCTGATAAGCCAACCAGGTGGCAGGTATGAGTATGATTTGGAACTACGCAAGTGGATTAGTAGAAGGCGACGTCATTCCTATTTGTGCTTGTATTATTATTGTTTATTCCATTGTGTGACACTATGGAGCCTTGATAGTGTTGTGTATTTTTATTTGAGATAACTATCAGTGTGAGTTTATTTATCACTTATATAAATTCTATTACTGTTCTATATAACTGTATGAGCATGTACTATGATTATGAGGTTTATATAGTTATTACTTACTTTCCTATTTTTTATCAATGATTGTTAATATTATATGTTATCTGACGTGCTATGATATATATGATAGGTTCTGCGATCGATTTTTGTGATCACTTCTTTCTCTTCTCTTCTATTTCCTCGTTTTATTTCCCTATTCTCTTTCTTTCAAATTTTCTTTCTCTTGACAAATGCATTGCATCAATCAGGTGCTTGTACAATGCGGTTGTAACGACCCGGGGTTTTCGACTCCGAAACCCGACATAAAACACAACGTCGACTGTTCAGACATCGAAAATACCGAATCATTAATAGAAAGAAATAAGAGGATGAGAAAGATAAGATAGAACTAATAGAATAGAAGAAGAAGAAGAAGAACACAGCTGAACATAATCAGAGTAAACACGAATCTCACAGCGGAACGAATAAAATATATTATATAACATAAGCTTTGAAATACAAATCTGTTTTGTACATATATACATACCAACATCAGAGTACAACATAACATTTCATACAGCGGAGATAACTCTAGATAACCAACATTGAAGATTCCTTCTTCAAGCTCCTCCAAGTACATCTGTAAAGCCTGAAACACTTGACTGCCCGTACAAATTTGGGCACCCAAGAGTTTAGGGAAAACAAACAAAATAAACTCTGGGTCAGTCATGGGACTGGTGTGAGTAAACTCCAACCATTCGGTTTAACTTTGAAAATCCTTTTGAAAACAAAAGGATAATAGTAAGACCAATCCACACTTAAACATGGACGGTTTTTACCTTACTATAACCCAAAACACTTTGATATCAAATTCAGTGATATTATCATAATGTCTAATCAAGTAAATAACCAAATAGTAGAACGCTTGCATCTCACGCTTTACATATATAGTATAAAATCAAAAACCGCAGGGCTCTTATTGGAGATTGGATTCCAACTATGACAAGGTATGGGACCACCTTCCGATGATGTATCTCTAGAGGCGAATACACCTGGGTTCAACAAGAACGTCTTGCAACCCGGCCCACACATGACCGACCACTCATTTCGCTTGAGTGTATCGAATGTATATCACCAACGGTTGGACTCAAACCACCGTCCCCGAATGGGCAGAATCGATAGATTTAGAAACAAAAGGAATTTCTCTAGATAGGTGATTATACACCCTAATGGGAGCGACCCACATAGCCATGCTGCCTGCCCGATTTTTGTCATTTCCCGGTTGTGAAGCTTGAGGCTACGTTTACCTTTTAGGACATCTGGCCACCATACACTTTGAATGCCACATCGTCAAACCCGTCAAATCACTAGTTGATCTTTCCAAAAATATTACGGGTATAAAAGCTAAGAGAAACGAATTTCTCCGCCACCAGACGTAATACCTTGAAAAGATCGTCTTCTGTGACCCTTAGGAATACTCTGTCAGACATTCGTCCATACAAGTTGTCCTGGGACTGAACAAACATAACAGTTCTTGAATTTCACTCCGTCTTCGATTATCTTCAACATAATCTAATTCGCAACGCCTATGCCTATACGGAGTGGTTCTCGGATATTAAATCCAACCGGTCTCTCTGTATCGACAACGATGGTCAAAACACTTCGATGGTCGGTTGTTTAACTATCGAAGTAAAAACAACATCCATTCAATGTACAACCAATATCACACAAATCACAGGCACTTTTTATTTAACATTCGTTCTTATATTTCTTTGGACAAACGTCATTACTTATTACTTTTGAATAAGTGAATTTCAAAACAAGCTGTTTTCCTTCCCTAGGAAGTGCTACTGTATATAAACATCACGCTTAAGTTTGGTTAACAGCGTTTCATTTATCGTTACAGTTCAAACTAGCTATACGCTGCTATATCCCTTTATAACTAATCTTGACATAACAGTCACGCTTAAGCCTAGTCAACAGCGTTACTTTACTGCTATAGTTCTGAGACTTGTAATATGCTACTATATTCCACTTTATAATTAATCTCAACACCTCTTCCCGTTACAAATTCTTGACATCTCTTTCCATTACAAAAATCTTGATATCTCTTTTCGTTACAAAAATCTTGATAGTCGGTGTTTTTTGAAAATAAACATCCATCAAACCATTTCACAATCTCGGCACTTTCTAATATTTCATTATTCATATTTTCCTAGATATTTCCAAAACTGTTTAACCTCATACTTCTTTGAAAAACCCATTTTCAAATATTATAGCACTTGTTCAACCACATTCTAGAAGATATACATTTATTTAATACCTGGAACATTTCCATCTTCCTTACCTTTCTTATTTTCTGTACTTTTAGAAAATACACATTATTAATGTTGGAAAAAACATTTCAAAACTCCATTTCTAAACTTCTCGTTAATCAGATCAATTTAGTTTAACACAAATAGAAATATCTACTTACAAAATGTTTACTTTCTGACCACTATTTACTTTTATTAAAATATCATTTCGCAATAGGAATCTAGACTCGTTTTACTACCCTTATTTCAAATACGATCATACTCCAAACATAGAATTATACTTTATTTCATAAGCATCTTTAAAATCGACTACTTGTTTTTGATATACTTAAAACAAGTCATCGCCTCCTTGTTTAATCAAGATTCAATTTCTGTTATTTAGAAATAATAAATAATCGATTCTTCCTATTTAAACTCGAATCAATTTATATCTAACTCACGGTATTAAAAATACCAGTTTATAATAGAACTTCTATTATAATTTATAATTTCGCTTCAATTATAAAGATATAATTTTTATAATTGAACTTCGTTGATTTGCTTGACGGTCAACCAATTTCTTAACAAAACGATGTGTTTATGGTTGATTGTTGCCACTTTCTAATCAATATCGTTTATTTACTAAATCATCATAACGTTGAACTTCCATTCAACACAGTTCAAACAGTGCATAAACAGTACATATAAATATTGAAGAATCCGGTTGAATTCCTCCTACCGGTTTCCGCATCCACAAATGTTAGTCAAACAATTATCACTGATTCCATACTGATGGAATCAATATCCAACCGGTGATGGGTACACATGCAACGATATATAATATTTCAACCAATTTAACCATAATCTGCCTAAACAACCATCACACAGCATTCAACCATTATTTAAAAATATAAATAAAATATTTTAAATAAAACGAAGTTAGTGAATTTACTCACCTTGGCGCGTTAACCGTTAAATAACGATTTGCGTCAGTCGATTAAACCGGACGTTCAGTTATGCCATGGATTCCAACGTGCTTCAAATATGTTCCATGGCGTACTGTTCATCGGTGCGATCTCAGCGCATCTTGGTTTATCCGATCCTGATAACGTATGACAGGTTTATACACTTTAAAATTTTATACACATTTTATATATAAGTTAAAATATTTATAATAACACTAGTTGTCTAGTTAAGGCTTAATTACCATAATTATGTTAATCCAATACTTCAGAATCCATGATTTTCCCAGGTCTGTATTTCCTGATTTACCTTCCAAATCTCACCCTTCTCTTTGTTCTGCACAAAAGCCAATTGGGATCATCAATAATTTTAAGTTAAATATTATCCCTTAATCTATGATTTGCATGGTCAAATTGTTTATACCAGATCGAGAAACCAGGTCGTCCTCCCCTTTTATCCCTCTACGCACTCCAAAGGCCACAAGCAAGTGCCATTTCCCTTACTGTTCAATGCCATGCTTCCGCTGCAATATGTACAGCGGAACCCAACTTCTCCTCAACTACTTCGCGAATGACCCAGCTTCCATAACGCCATGATCAACACTACACCACGTCCTACACGGTTTGTGCGTGAAAACCCCTCTGGCATTTATCCGTAACAGTGCATGCTCCTTTCCAAACAAAACTCGCTCCGTCCTTGTTTTGCTGCCTTCAAACAGTCAGTGTCGACGACGAACTAGGTCTCACACCTCAAAACCCTGTTGCACATTTCATTCGCATGCTGACTGTACATTCCTTGATAACTTCCTGGACCATACGTCCTCCCCTTCATGGACATACGTCCGCACTCCTTTTTTTTTCCATGTTCATTTTATTTTTGAAGCAACTGATTTTATTTTAGTTTTATTCGCCAGTGAAGCTCTCGGTCTCAATGGGTTCCTCGTTGAAACAACAGGAGGAAGACGTCTTCGCATAATGTATTTATAATAGAATGAACCTTGGCACGCAAGGTGTTCATTACTTGATAGGCACGTATTAGGGTACGTAGAGGCATAGACAAGTCTGCATGAAGTGACGGCCATATGTGAAGTTGCAGTAAGGAGAAGTCTGCATCCTCATATAGGGTAGCCTGCGTTAGAGAAAAGATAGGGTACGACACTTGGGGACGAAGGAACTTAAGGTTGAAACTGGACAGGTTGTATTTTCTTGTAGCGTCTTCATTTGTTAAAAAGTGAAAACTAACGAGTGGTTTACAACTTAAATGCTCAATAATAATAATGAACTAAAACATGTGCTTGAAACTTTCACTATATAAATAATAATAGTATTCGATCTGCTCCAGTTTAAGATTCGTATGCTTGTTCTCTAAATAAGAATTTCTTTCCTGAACTTTTGTTAGGATTCTCAATGAAGTTATTATGTAAATACTATAGCAGTTAACCTGTGTGGTCATCTTAGCTCTGCTCATTGGCTATCCCTTTATAAGGGTACAAAAAGGGACATTAACTTTATATATTACCAAAGCTTAAAGGATATGAAAAAATGTTGATGGGTTCCTAGCGGCGGTGCATGCCTGCCAGGACTTTGTTGCTATCAGGGGTGTATTTGCAGTGGGTGCAAGTGAAAAGAATGTTGCCATGAAAGTACATAAACATGTGCTTACCTATTTCCTATAGCTTTCAATTTTCACTGTGCTTTGAGAAAAACATGAACCTAGGCATAGCATCTACATAAATATGTCTTTGATTTCATGCACGCAGCTCAATAGAAGGTTATGGTCTGCCTTATGCAAAGCAGTGACGTATGGCCATGAAAGGATTGACGTTGATATGTTGATAGTAGACTTTATTTTATATTTTTGGTCAGAACATTGGTATGGTATTACCTCGGTAGCCATGAAGTCCATTTAATTTGATGAAGAGAAACTAAAGAATCCGTATGGGTTTCATTTAATGTCCATAGATTTCCTTTAAGGTGTCTGTGATGACGATGGTATAAAATTTCGTTCATTTACTGACCGCTACGGACAGAGATAAAAATACTGTCGTGTCCAGTGAGGTGCCACGGTCCCAAATACATAATAATATCAGTAGATTGACTCATATTTTGAAATCCCAAAATATTGATACAGGGTGCAAAATACTCCAAATAAAAAGTTGCGTATTTAATTAATTAAAAATTTCAGTAAAATTCTAAAAATTAAATTATCACTACGTCTCAAAAGAACTTTGTTCAAATCCGAAACCGATATCTAGTTATATCAAATAAACCGTTACGGTCGATAAACGATTTCATAGCGACTTTCTGAATATTTGATTTTGACATATCTTGCAATCTATACGACGAAATCTCAATATCTCACTTCTGTCAGAAAGATACAGTTCAACAGATTCCAATGTTTCTTGTTTTGCAGAAATCCGATTTAAACTGGGTCCTGTACACTCAGTTGAAGTTCAGAACGTTAAATTACGAATTGCAGCGTCGTTATGAGCTCGATTATATTTAATATATATTTTTATACGTTCAACTTCGTTTTAATTAATATATAAATCCACGCATTCAATATTTAAACTGATTTAAATATTCAAATACAACCCGATAAAAATGCGGGACATTACATTCCTTCCCCCTTAAAATAATTTTGTCCTCGAAATTGCTAAGGTAGGAAAAATGCTATAATCTCTATTATAAACAGGTTAAAAATCTTTTATTTAATTTCTTAGATTCAGTTTTCAAGTGAATCGATTAATTCTGATTAATTCTTCTTTTTAATAACATATTTTCAGAAGTTCTGAAAATTTCCTAACACTTAAAATTTCAAAGAATTTCGTCAGCATCTCCTCTGCACTGCTCATTCGGTATCATTCCAACTTGCCACTCTGGGCCTTCTCCAATCAATTTAATCTTCAATCCAATCATTCGCTTATGCTTAAGCCCATTCTCTTTCAATCCCAGTTTCAATTTAAAATTCCCAATTTTTTTCTCCATAATCAAATTTCATCCCCAGATTCGGTTTCATTCCAAATCTTAATTCACAACTCAACTACTCTGCCAAGTCAAATCCTTATTCTAGTACGATTTCCACTTACTTGGCTTCAATTCCACTCCATTTTTATTTGGCCTATCTAAATTCTCTGTTTATTTACTTCATAAGTAAATTTTAAATTTCAGAATTCAAATTCCCGGGGTTTTCATTTCAAATCAGTAAGAAATCATAATAACAATTCAAAACATTTGAATTTCTAACCAACTTATTTCCTCAAAACGATTCAAAATCTTGGGTAGTAATCCGTCACTTAGAAACTCGAAAACGAACACTGATAATGCGGCCGTCATCATCAGAATTTATTTTCCAGTGATCGAAGTGAGTTCAATACTATAGTACTTTCAAAACACTTACTTTCAAACATTTTCATTTGAAAATCACTTCCAAATATCTTTTCAAAGTGCTTGGAAAACATTTTCAAATTTCCCCAGGATTTTAAGTTTCCATAAATTTAGTCCACATTTTATTTCCAACTCTTTTCCAAGTTTCCAAAGTTCTAATTCCAATTTCTGGTTTAAATCCAGATTTATTCATCTGATTTTATATGAATGCTGATTGGTTATTTCTAACCATTTCACTTTATAATCTTATTTGATTATATAACATCCAACACATCCATATGTATTCTAATAATCTTAAAATATACATTTCTTTTTATATCAAAATATATTTGGGTAAAATTATTCTATTTACCCCTTTTTTTTTTAAACACACTATGTCGAATTACTCTGTTCAAGAGTTTAGAAACACCTATCGATACAGTTTGCAAATCCAGTATCGACCAGAATTTATAAACCACTCGCCAAACCAATCAACACAATATAAAACACTTTTTATATCAATTTACAAATACGCGCTCATATATATACACTCATACTCAATCTAGAGTATTACTAACTCCATCTCTATTGAGTTACGCCACAGAGCCAAGGTAATCACTTAACCTTCAGCTCTGATACCACTGTAACGACCCGGGGTTTTCGACTCCGAAACCCGACATAAAACACAACGTCGACTGTTCAGACATCGAAAATACCGAATCATTAATAGAAAGAAATAAGAGGATGAGAAAGATAAGATAGAACTAATAGAATAGAAGAAGAAGAAGAAGAACACAGCTGAACATAATCAGAGTAAACACGAATCTCACAGCGGAACGAATAAAATATATTATATAACATAAGCTTTGAAATACAAATCTGTTTTGTACATATATACATACCAACATCAGAGTACAACATAACATTTCATACAGCGGAGATAACTCTAGATAACCAACATTGAAGATTCCTTCTTCAAGCTCCTCCAAGTACATCTGTAAAGCCTGAAACACTTGACTGCCCGTACAAATTTGGGCACCCAAGAGTTTAGGGAAAACAAACAAAATAAACTCTGGGTCAGTCATGGGACTGGTGTGAGTAAACTCCAACCATTCGGTTTAACTTTGAAAATCCTTTTGAAAACAAAAGGATAATAGTAAGACCAATCCACACTTAAACATGGACGGTTTTTACCTTACTATAACCCAAAACACTTTGATATCAAATTCAGTGATATTATCATAATGTCTAATCAAGTAAATAACCAAATAGTAGAACGCTTGCATCTCACGCTTTACATATATAGTATAAAATCAAAAACCGCAGGGCTCTTATTGGAGATTGGATTCCAACTATGACAAGGTATGGGACCACCTTCCGATGATGTATCTCTAGAGGCGAATACACCTGGGTTCAACAAGAACGTCTTGCAACCCGGCCCACACATGACCGACCACTCATTTCGCTTGAGTGTATCGAATGTATATCACCAACGGTTGGACTCAAACCACCGTCCCCGAATGGGCAGAATCGATAGATTTAGAAACAAAAGGAATTTCTCTAGATAGGTGATTATACACCCTAATGGGAGCGACCCACATAGCCATGCTGCCTGCCCGATTTTTGTCATTTCCCGGTTGTGAAGCTTGAGGCTACGTTTACCTTTTAGGACATCTGGCCACCATACACTTTGAATGCCACATCGTCAAACCCGTCAAATCACTAGTTGATCTTTCCAAAAATATTACGGGTATAAAAGCTAAGAGAAACGAATTTCTCCGCCACCAGACGTAATACCTTGAAAAGATCGTCTTCTGTGACCCTTAGGAATACTCTGTCAGACATTCGTCCATACAAGTTGTCCTGGGACTGAACAAACATAACAGTTCTTGAATTTCACTCCGTCTTCGATTATCTTCAACATAATCTAATTCGCAACGCCTATGCCTATACGGAGTGGTTCTCGGATATTAAATCCAACCGGTCTCTCTGTATCGACAACGATGGTCAAAACACTTCGATGGTCGGTTGTTTAACTATCGAAGTAAAAACAACATCCATTCAATGTACAACCAATATCACACAAATCACAGGCACTTTTTATTTAACATTCGTTCTTATATTTCTTTGGACAAACGTCATTACTTATTACTTTTGAATAAGTGAATTTCAAAACAAGCTGTTTTCCTTCCCTAGGAAGTGCTACTGTATATAAACATCACGCTTAAGTTTGGTTAACAGCGTTTCATTTATCGTTACAGTTCAAACTAGCTATACGCTGCTATATCCCTTTATAACTAATCTTGACATAACAGTCACGCTTAAGCCTAGTCAACAGCGTTACTTTACTGCTATAGTTCTGAGACTTGTAATATGCTACTATATTCCACTTTATAATTAATCTCAACACCTCTTCCCGTTACAAATTCTTGACATCTCTTTCCATTACAAAAATCTTGATATCTCTTTTCGTTACAAAAATCTTGATAGTCGGTGTTTTTGAAAATAAACATCCATCAAACCATTTCACAATCTCGGCACTTTCTAATATTTCATTATTCATATTTTCCTAGATATTTCCAAAACTGTTTAACCTCATACTTCTTTGAAAAACCCATTTTCAAATATTATAGCACTTGTTCACCCACATTCTAGAAGATATACATTTATTTAATACCTGGAACATTTCCATCTTCCTTACCTTTCTTATTTTCTGTACTTTTAGAAAATACACATTATTAATGTTGGAAAAAACATTTCAAAACTCCATTTCTAAACTTCTCGTTAATCAGATCAATTTAGTTTAACACAAATAGAAATATCTACTTACAAAATGTTTACTTTCTGACCACTATTTACTTTTATTAAAATATCATTTCGCAATAGGAATCTAGACTCGTTTTACTACCCTTATTTCAAATACGATCATACTCCAAACATAGAATTATACTTTATTTCATAAGCATCTTTAAAATCGACTACTTGTTTTTGATATACTTAAAACAAGTCATCGCCTCCTTGTTTAATCAAGATTCAATTTCTGTTATTTAGAAATAATAAATAATTGATTCTTCCTATTTAAACTCGAATCAATTTATATCTAACTCACGGTATTAAAAATACCAGTTTATAATAGAACTTCTATTATAATTTATAATTTCGCTTCAATTATAAAGATATAATTTTTATAATTGAACTTCGTTGATTTGCTTGACGGTCAACCAATTTCTTAACAAAACGATGTGTTTATGGTTGATTGTTGCCACTTTCTAATCAATATCGTTTATTTACTAAATCATCATAACGTTGAACTTCCATTCAACACAGTTCAAACAGTGCATAAACAGTACATATAAATATTGAAGAATCCGGTTGAATTCCTCCTACCGGTTTCCGCATCCACAAATGTTAGTCAAACAATTATCACTGATTCCATACTGATGGAATCAATATCCAACCGGTGATGGGTACACATGCAACGATATATAATATTTCAACCAATTTAACCATAATCTGCCTAAACAACCATCACACAGCATTCAACCATTATTTAAAAATATAAATAAAATATTTTAAATAAAACGAAGTTAGTGAATTTACTCACCTTGGCGCGTTAACCGTTAAATAACGATTTGCGTCAGTCGATTAAACCGGACGTTCAGTTATGCCATGGATTCCAACGTGCTTCAAATATGTTCCATGGCGTACTGTTCATCGGTGCGATCTCAGCGCATCTTGGTTTATCCGATCCTGATAACGTATGACAGGTTTATACACTTTAAAATTTTATACACATTTTATATATAAGTTAAAATATTTATAATAACACTAGTTGTCTAGTTAATGCTTAATTACCATAATTATGTTAATCCAATACTTCAGAATCCATGATTTTCCCAGGTCTGTATTTCCTGATTTACCTTCCAAATCTCACCCTTCTCTTTGTTCTGTACAAAAGCCAATTGGGATCATCAATAATTTTAAGTTAAATATTATCCCTTAATCTATGATTTGCATGGTCAAATTGTTTATACCAGATCGAGAAACCAGGTCGTCCTCCCCTTTTATCCCTCTACGCACTCCAAAGGCCACAAGCAAGTGCCATTTCCCTTACTGTTCAATGCCATGCTTCCGCTGCAATATGTACAGCGGAACCCAACTTCTCCTCAACTACTTCGCGAATGACCCAGCTTCCATAACGCCATGATCAACACTACACCACGTCCTACACGGTTTGTGCGTGAAAACCCCTCTGGCATTTATCCGTAACAGTGCATGCTCCTTTCCAAACAAAACTCGCTCCGTCCTTGTTTTGCTGCCTTCAAACAGTCAGTGTCGACGACGAACTAGGTCTCACACCTCAAAACCCTGTTGCACATTTCATTCGCATGCTGACTGTACATTCCTTGATAACTTCCTGGACCATACGTCCTCCCCTTCATGGACATACGTCCGCACTCCTTTTTTTTTCCATGTTCATTTTATTTTTGAAGCAACTGATTTTATTTTAGTTTTATTCGCCATTGAAGCTCTCGGTCTCAATGGGTTCCTCGTTGAAACAACAGGAGGAAGACGTCTTCGCATAATGTATTTATAATAGAATGAACCTTGGCACGCAAGGTGTTCATTACTTGATAGGCACGTATTAGGGTACGTAGAGGCATAGACAAGTCTGCATGAAGTGACGGCCATATGTGAAGTTGCAGTAAGGAGAAGTCTGCATCCTCATATAGGGTAGCCTGCGTTAGAGAAAAGATAGGGTACGACACTTGGGGACGAAGGAACTTAAGGTTGAAACTGGACAGGTTGTATTTTCTTGTAGCGTCTTCATTTGTTAAAAAGTGAAAACTAACGAGTGGTTTACAACTTAAATGCTCAATAATAATAATGAACTAAAACATGTGCTTGAAACTTTCACTATATAAATAATAATAGTATTCGATCTGCTCCAGTTTAAGATTCGTATGCTTGTTCTCTAAATAAGAATTTCTTTCCTGAACTTTTGTTAGGATTCTCAATGAAGTTATTATGTAAATACTATAGCAGTTAACCTGTGTGGTCATCTTAGCTCTGCTCATTGGCTATCCCTTTATAAGGGTACAAAAAGGGACATTAACTTTATATATTACCAAAGCTTAAAGGATATGAAAAAATGTTGATGGGTTCCTAGCGGCGGTGCATGCCTGCCAGGACTTTGTTGCTATCAGGGGTGTATTTGCAGTGGGTGCAAGTGAAAAGAATGTTGCCATGAAAGTACATAAACATGTGCTTACCTATTTCCTGTAGCTTTCAATTTTCACTGTGCTTTGAGAAAAACATGAACCTAGGCATAGCATCTACATAAATATGTCTTTGATTTCATGCACGCAGCTCAATAGAAGGTTATGGTCTGCCTTATGCAAAGCAGTGACGTATGTCCATGAAAGGATTGACGTTGATATGTTGATAGTAGACTTTATTTTATATTTTTGGTCAGAACATTGGTATGGTATTACCTCGGTAGCCATGAAGTCCATTTAATTTGATGAAGAGAAACTAAAGAATCCGTATGGGTTTCATTTAATGTCCATAGATTTCCTTTAAGGTGTCTGTGATGACGATGGTTTAAAATTTCGTTCATTTACTGACCGCTACGGACAGAGATAAAAATACTGTCGTGTCCAGTGAGGTGCCACGGTCCCAAATACATAATAATATCAGTAGATTGACTCATATTTTGAAATCCCAAAATATTGATACAGGGTGCAAAATACTCCAAATAAAAAGTTGCGTATTTAATTAATTAAAAATTTCAGTAAAATTCTAAAAATTAAATTATCACTACGTCTCAAAAGAACTTTGTTCAAATCCGAAACCGATATCTAGTTATATCAAATAAACCGTTACGGTCGATAAACGATTTCATAGCGACTTTCTGAATATTTGATTTTGACATATCTTGCAATCTATACGACGAAATCTCAATATCTCACTTCTGTCAGAAAGATACAGTTCAACAGATTCCAATGTTTCTTGTTTTGCAGAAATCCGATTTAAACTGGGTCCTGTACACTCAGTTGAAGTTCAGAACGTTAAATTACGAATTGCAGCGTCGTTATGAGCTCGATTATATTTAATATATATTTTTATACGTTCAACTTCGTTTTAATTAATATATAAATCCACGCATTCAATATTTAAACTGATTTAAATATTCAAATACAACCCGATAAAAATGCGGGACATTACAGCGGTGTTAGATTATATAAGAACCGGTGGATGGCGGTCTTCACAGGTAGTATCAGATCTTAGGTTGCGTTTCTTAATCTAGTAGTATTGAATTTTAGAGTTAATATATACGAGAGTATAAGTATTTGTATATATTTTAGTTTTTATATCTATATATTAGTAGTATATATAGTATAGGTTGTTTTGCACACGACTTCCAATGGACTACTTTTCTCTATTAATGATTGATCAACCTGACCACATATTTGAGATGATCTAGCAAACGGGAAATACTTTTAATTACTCCATCCATGGAGTTGAAAATCGAGCATAATCATGGTCTACAAGTCATGATTTACGTTTTACGTCTCAAGCAATGGAATAAACCATTATATGGATATTACTATATCTTAAATTAGATTTAGTGCTCAAGTGCAACAAGTCCACTATGTCGCGTTGTATGGACACTTACGTGTCCATGTGGCAGGCTGTTCCTCAAAACGAAGTCGATTGTTCTATTTTGGTGCTAAGGCTATTTAGGTTCTCAAAAGAGTCTTTTCGACGGCTTAGAGTTAGATGCTGAGGCGGAATAGGAGTTTACTCATAGGGACCCCAAAGTTGAGCCGGAATTGGTCGAGAGTGTTTATTGCTTTGGGTTCTTAAACTCGATTTTCCCAAAACCAATTCATGGCTCACTTCAAAGATATTTGTGTTGACGTCTCGGAAGTTGGTGATTGCCGATTTAGGTAGCATTTTTTGTTAGAGTGCATAACCAAATTCGATGTGCAGTCGAAGTACGGTTTCTTCTATCTTTTATCGCTCTAATGTCTGGTGTTTGTGACTAGGTTAAGTGATCGACTCAAAATGTGATTATTTCATTTGATGAGTGAATGGTGGCTGGGAGGAGTCAATGGAGGTAGCCAGCAATGTTCGAACTCAAACCTAGCGTAGAAATTTGTCCTGCCATGTCGGGACAAATTGGGGAGACATATGTATTGATTGTCTTTTCCATTTCATCGAGTGCTCCCTCGATGAAAGAGAAGATAACGATATCACCACTCGATATGTATCTTCCACCAATGGTGTTTCCACAAGTGTTTTAGTTTGACATCAAGATTTCATCATTTCATCTGGTCTTGTAGTTTGGTGGATGAAAGAGATTGAAACTCGTGATAATTGGTTTACTTTCTTGGTTGTGACTTACCATGTTGAGGGCTTAGTCAGATTATATATGTGTGTAGTATCCTGTGTTTGGTCATCGAAAATTAAATACTACGGATTACTGCAACGTTCATAGCGTTTAGTTTCAACCATCGAGATTGGGGGTGTTATGGCATAACTACTCTACACTTGACAATATTCATTATCCCTCAAAACTCAAATCTAATCAAGTCATGTTTGCATGTTTTCCAATTTATTTTCTTTATGTCGATTGTAGCTTAACTGGATTTTACATTTGAATCCAGTAGTTCATTCGTTGGGAGGATATAGAATATCTCTAGTAGTAAGAGGATGTTGGTAACAATAATGGCCTATGACATTTTTCTCTTTAGTAGTGAGTCGCATTCTTAGAGTTAGTGGGCTGAGCCTAAATCTTCGATATGTGAGTTTCTCATGATTACACGATAGCTGGCTGAGACACCGAGTCCTATAGTAGCGAGTCGTCAGTCGAGCTTGTAGCTTGAGATTAGTTGGACGCATTTAATGAGCCGACCAGATTACCACTATATTTGAGTTGAGTTCCGTATCGATCTGGTCATAGATATTGACCCAGTAGTTATGCCTTTATGGTATATGGAACCTTTGGAGCAAGAAGCGAGTGAGTGCCTATTTTCATTGATTGGTGGCTTAAGGATAGGTTCTGGAGTGCAAGGATGTTCTTTCGGTCTAGAATCCTGAATGGATTTTACCAATTATAGAAAGTTTTGTTCGAGTAAAAACGAAAATTTAATAAGACACATTTGGCCATGTGGATTGTTTAAGTGCGAAGTATTTCACAATTAAAGGTTGTCGCATTTTAGTTGATATCCAGATTTGAGAGAAAGGGGGCAATATATATTAACAAGGATTTTGAAATCGTTTAGTGATGTTAAATCAGTGGGATTTTTCTTCTCGGAGAGATATATCAACCTTTGTTGGCAGCAATGGTTGAAATTCTTCACCTCCTGCGACTTTGTTTTTTCCCATGTGTACGCATGAGAAATGCAGTTGTTTGTGTTTAGAGTTCGGGATGTATCAATATAGGAGCATGATTACATTAGTGGGTGCCGCTTGTATTTATTACTGGTTATAATATTATAACTCAAGGTGATATGGTGCAGACCTGACCGAGGTCTTTGGCTCCATATGGAAGACATGTTATTTGTTCCCGACATCATTAGAAGGGGCTGGTTGAGCATTTGTTTCTTAACAAATTCGATGTCAACTAGCTATAACTGAATGGCAAAAATCGAATAATTTTATATGACTATTCAACATTCCTAAATGGATGCAGGAACAATTTTCAATGGTTTCCATCAATAGGTTTCCGCATAGTTAAGGATATTATGATAGCACGCGAGTCAAACTCGATTCGTTCATGAGAGTTGTTGGATTTATAATTCTTATTTTGGAATGACAATTGAGTTTTCGGGTCATATATTAGTTGAATCTAATATTGGAAATCTCGTATTAGTTAGATTAGTATCATGCATGCTAGGATACATACGGATGTTGTTTTATCATTTCTATTATTTTTTCCTATATGTTTGATTACTAATGCTTGACATAACTATTTATTCTCAGATGGTGGTAGGCATTTAGGATAGTTGTGTTATTGTATAGACTTTTGTTTGACATAAATTCCATGCATGACTTAACATGCTTATGGTAGATAAATTCTATTTATTTAGCATGATTATTCTTATTTTTGATATTTCTACTATTGTGCCTAATCCTCTTTGTTTATTATATGTGTAACAACCTATCCAGAATAGACCTAAATGTTGACCCAAAATAAAAAAAAGCTAATCGAAACTTAGAGCCATTGTAAATGGATCTTGTTTCCCATAAGGAAATGGTATAGCAGATATAATAGAGAACACTAAAGCGAAATCATAATCTCACACAGTGGAAGGGATAAAATATAGTAACTTATAACAGATGTACCTTTGATTAAAACCATCATAAATGTCAGTTACAATGAGTCTCATGCAATAATAGGTACATCTATATTAATTAGCCCAATATATTAATAATGACAGTAACAAATAGAACATAAATAGATAAATTCCTCCATCTCAGGCTCCTACCACTTCATCTCTCAGCATGAAGTCAAACCTATTGTCCTGTAAATATGTTAAGAGGAGCGAGGTCAAAACATAAAGTACTAGTGAACGAAAATAAGATGTGTTTAAAGGTTATACTCTATATTTGGAAGGTTAAATACTTCAAAGTATGTCAACGTAAACACACAAGCATACACAAACGAAGGTATATTCCAATTAATGAGGTGAACATTTGAATCAATCGTTTAAGAACTATATTAATGCATTTAGGGTAGATCAACGATCACTTAAGACCCAACGACTGTGGACATTCTCATTCACTTAAGGCCCATTCTAGTATTTATTAAGGGTGGACTCTTATGATCACTTAAGAACCTTAGGCGGACCCTAGCCACATAAGAACTCATCCTGTCACGTCAACGTTATATATATATATATATATATATATATATATACACACACACACACACACTCTCACTAGTAATATGAGAAGTAATATCTCCCTTCTTAGTGTCGGTTTAGGGTAGACCCGCATATAGCCATTTAAGGCCCCTCCGACGGGCGCCTCATGTTACTACTTGATTGATATTACGGTAGTAGACCTATACCACTAAAGACTTCCCTTAGATGGTGGTTAATAATTGCATGCAACGTCCGACATATACCTAACTCGTCCCTAGGTTGGCCCTTCCTTACATAGCTCCAAGAGGAAGTGGATATTCTAGTAAACTACCTTACTCTGCTATCGCCATGACTAAACTATTTTATAGAAGGAGGACCTATAGACCACATCGAATCTAGTAAGAGAGGGCCATATGACCTTGGCCCAAACCAAGGAATAAACCTTCGGCCAAGTCCTAACCACTTAATCCCCAAACAAGGTAAGAAGAAAGTCATCCACTTAAGACCTTCTCAAGACGGGTAGTAAGCCTACCTATACACGCATAATATATATATATATATAGAGAGAGAGAGAGAGACACACACTAGATTTCTCACATTAAACCGAATATCCGTAGATGTTGAATTTTCCCGACGGTTCCAGATAGACTTCTACTACAAGCGGGTTTAACCTCGTGACATAGTGTACTAAATTCAATATATATAAGCCATTAATACACACTCAAGCAAAAGAATCATATAGGAACATTTAAGTTCAAATCCTATCCTAACGTATTTATTATGCAATTATTATGTTTATTTACATTGATTACGCTATATAAATATATGATTTAATAATCGGTATTAACGCTAATTGTCGTTCGGATTATGAAATGCCTTAACGACGGATTTTATTAATCCTACTAACTTATAAGGCATACAAGCCCAATTCCCATAATAAACTACTCAAATCATGATATTTAATATCAAGAAGCAAATGGGAAAATATCAACAATAATCATTCAAACTTGTATCCTAGGCTTGCTAGAATTATTTAAACAATGCAAGAGATACCGGGAATCATAAATATATATATATATATACACACACACACATATACATATTCGTAATATTTATATATATTTATATTATAAACCGCTATTTGGATCAAACTTGTCCTTTTGTAAGTTTGCACATAAAAACGTTAATATTTAACTACTACAGATCTAAATACGTTCAAATGCTCTATTAAAAATAGAGATCTAAACCTGAAACACCCCACCTCCGTTAAGGTCACACACAAAGGGAATGCCTTAACTTCGGTGGAGCATTATAGGTAAAAGGTGCAGATAAATTACAAGATAGACAAATAAAATAGCGGAAAATAAAGTCATTTTATTAACAATGTGGTTCAGTCAAGCTTTTACAATGGTTTTCTCAATCATACTAAAAGTAATACATAGAACTTCTGTCTTGATTTAAAAACTTCCAAGTATAAAAGAAGCATAAAAATAACAATGATATTCCCCCAATAAAGCATGAACCAGCCATAGCAGTGGAAGAGAGGGTCCAAAGCAAAACATCGACTATCTTCGAGCTTGAAAAGAAATCTGAGTTAAGTGGTAACATTTCCTCCCTGAGAACCTTGGGGGGGGGGACGGAAGAAAAGAGGCAAAACAAAACTAGGTCAGACATAAGTCTGGTAAGTCCAGCTACTTTCAGCATGTGAACAAGCAAGAACAACACGACATAAATTAAACTGAATAAAGACATAAGCATGATGATAAGAAACATAGGATACACAGGATAAGCAATAGGCAAGATAAACTAAGTATAACATCGCATGTTAACTATTATCTGCTTCGCTACTACCCTGTTATTCTGATTTCTATATCTCTGCACCACCTAACGAGTGTCCCTAGTAGTAATCTGTATAAAGGATAATATTACAACGTGATCCCAATCCCCGCAATTGGGATAGCCTTCAGGTGTACATCTATTATGAGGATTCCACCTCAATCAGCCTAATTGCCATGAAGATGTTAGATGTACCATTACTACCCTATCGATCGGCTCACTACATGTACAAATGTTCCATGTGTCTATGTCAATCGGCCCTCTCTTACGTGTAGATACCCTGTGCTGGTCCCACAATAAGGTGTATCAATCCTTATGATGGCAACCTGACACGAATCAAGATGCCCAGTGTATAACTACTGGCACCCAGTGCCTGCTTTTTCCCACTCCGGAGTACGTGCACGCCCGTAAACCGTCGGAACCTACATTGACGTACCCCCTTCCGTTACCTTTGACCACTTATAATCAGCCTAGTAATCGTGCCCCACCCTGCCTAGCTTAGGGTACCGTGATACATCTATGTGGGTTACTGCTGAAATGGGTCCCCGCTACTAGGGTTTCCTATTGGTTAAGTTTGTGGGCCTATATTTACTAATATTACCCACCAACCCAATATGTACTTAACCCTCCCACCGATCCAAGTATGTTTATATAATGGTTAAGTTTTGTGGGCCTATATTTACTAATATTACCCACCAACCCGATGTGTACTTAACCTTCCCACAGATTCAAGCATGTTTATTTAATGGTTAAGTTTTGTGGGCCTATATTTACTAATATTACCCACCAACCCGACGTCTACTTAACCTTCCCACAGATTCAAGCATGTTTATTTAATGGTTAAGTTTTTTGGGCCTATATTTACTTATATTACCCACCAACCCGATGTGTACTTAACCTTCCCACGGATTCAAGCATTTTTATTTAATGGTTACGTTTTGCGGGCCTATATTTACTAATATTACCCACCAACCCTACGTGTACTTAAACTTCCCATGGATTCAAGCATTTTATTTAATGGTTAAGTTTTGTGGGCCTATATTTACTAATATTACCCACCAACCCGACGTGTACTTACCCTCCTACTCGTCAAGTCGTGTTGGTTAAGTGGTTCTTATTAACTTAACCTTTCTCGCTTATCATGTTGGATTGGTTAAGTTTGATTTATTAACTTAACCTTGTTCATTCATCGGGTTATATTGGTTAAGTATTTCCCATTTAACTTAACCCTATTCGTTCATCAAGTTATATTGGTCAAGTGTCATTAATCAATTCAAGTTAACTTAACTCACCCACTCGTCACGTCATGTTGGTTAAGTGTTTCCTTCTGGTGTTGACTTGACCCTACCTCAAATCATGTTATATTGGTTAAGTGTTGCCCTCTCGTGTTAACTTAACCCTTCCCATACGTCATGTTATACATTGGTTAAGTGTTATCCTCTTGTATTACTTAACCCCACCACATGTCATTATATATTGGTTAAGTGTATCCTCTTGTGTTACTTAACCCTACTACAAGTCATTATATATTTTGGTTAAGTGTTACCTTAGTTAACTTAACCCTACCATCTATTTAATTAACATGTTATAATGGTTAAGTGTTCCCTTAGTTAACTTAACCCTACCATCTGTTTAGTTTACATGTTATAACGGTTAAGTGTTCCCTTAGTTAACTTAACTCACCCTTATGTCATATTAGTTAAGTATCGTTAACCTAACCCTCCCACACTTAGCATGTGTGATTAGCATTAATTTGTTTATTAATGCACCAACCTCTCACATTAGATATGTGTTGTTGCGGTTACTGGATATGGCGGGCGGTTCAGGGCAGTTTTACACCACAACTCAATCTAACATCGGGTTTTTCTTGGGCATGATGCACTAACCTTTCATATTAGATAGGTGTTGTTGTGGTTATTGTTTGTGCCGGGCGGTTCCGGGCAGTTTTACACCACAACTCAATCTAACCTCGGGTTAGGCATTCTCATCTTTTAGCATATTTACATATTTACGGTGTATATGTAAATTATTCACAATTAAATTATAACATTAATTATGTTCATAATTAATGGCATACCAATTATACCGTTTTCATGCTAATTATCCAAATCCACCAAAACTAGTCATGATCCTGTTTCTCAAGTTATGCCCAACCAATTCCAATTTCAAGTTATTAATCAAAATAGGCTATACCCCGTCTTCCCAAACTTGCAATTGTAGTCATTCCCAAAATCACTGTGTCATATATTTGGCGTTCCAAATCAATAGTTAAGCCCAATCTAGTTTTAATATTCTAGTTTACAGTTGTATGGCCAAAACTTGGTTTACAAGCCAACTAACCCAAACTTGCAGTTATAATGATAACAATGCCCCAATGTCAATTACAAGTTTTTCCCAACCATTTCACCAAATATGTTATGTTCAGTTACTTTAACCAATTATGTTATGCCAATATTGTTAATTTCATGTTTAAGCCCCAATAACCCAAACCTTCCCCGCATTCCCATCGTACATATATCGCGATTCAACCTAGATTATAGGTCAATCTAGATTCAAAAATAAAAAAAAGAACAAATAGGAATGATATGACAATGATAGGCATAAGAACTGGCGCAAGATGATAGTCCCAAAACACAAGAATTACAGATTTAATAGAATTACAGCATGACTGAATAAACTGATTTAGAATCATTGCAGGCATATAGATCAAATTATGAACAATATTATGGACATGAAAGGCTTGAATAATAAACTAGTTTCGACAACTTGTATAGGTTCGATTGGATCGATAAGAAGCAACCCAAAGTCATAGATTCACAAAGGCTAAGAATATATCCAAATAGAAAATCAAGCATAGGTCCAAATTCATTATATTCCATGTCCATACTATAATTGGTTGTCTAAATCTGAAAGTAATCGTGAACTTACAAAACAAAGGCAAGTCTTATTTTCTGGAATTTGTATTCTGAAACTGAATTGCTCACCTTTGATGTAGATCGTTGAATACTCTAAATTAGATTTGATTTAATTCGATTCTTGCTTTAATCTTGCTTTCTAGTTTGATAAGAGATGGTGGCTGGGTTAGGATGATGATTGACAACATGGTGGCTCCTTGGAATGAATTTGTGTGTGGTTTAGGGTTTAGATTTAGGTTGCTTATATAGAAGACTAGGATTGTTTAGAGCCCTTAGATGAACTAGGAGTCCATCAAAACCACCCAGCTCAAATACACATTATCCGGCCACTAAGAAGAAGACACATCATCCCAGAACACTCCAGAATTCTGTGCTAGATCAGTATGGGTGCACTTGGCAGGTGCGCCAGTGCATTTTTGTACTGGCTCATCCGTGAAGTGCGCCAGTGCATTCTGGTCCACTTTCGGTTTTTCTGCCAAACCTCGTTCGTTCATATCTTCTTCATACTGTATCTGTTTTACGCAAACTTGGACTCTATCTCAAGCAGAATTCCGAGACGAACGCAGTGGCGTAACCCGTTTCATCTAATTCTTCTTTTAATAATTAATTATTCTTTAATTATCTCTTATGTCCCGTTTTAAAATTACGTGGTGTTACATTCCCCCTACTTAAAGGATTTCGTCCCCGAAATCTTCAAGTTAAGAAGAATGTATATCCTACCATCCAACATCCATCTACTCAACCATTCAATTACAGGCATCCATTGTCCTTAAAAAGGTTTCTAATGTTTTTCATGAACATATGCATAGTGTGTGTGTATGTCCTTACCCAAATGCAAAATCAGGCGGTCTACTGATTCAGTTGACCTCCTTAATGCGAATTATGTCAGTGCCATGAGTCCATCATGTATGCAATTATTCCTAATCGTACTTTATAATTTCTACATGAGTTCTTTAATCATTCATACAAATGCAACATGCATATGATAACACACCAAGTTTCAATCCATATGTATAAAAGTTCACTCATGCATATGCAATATGAAAGTGACTGAGCCGATCTGGTGCCTAATGTGTGTATATGCATCCACGAGCAACCACTAGCAAACACTTGCAACCACTTGCATCCACCAAACATAACATGTCTCAAACACATGTTTACATCCATTGGCTTCTACCTAAGGATCGGGAATAGGACCGAGAGGATATACTTAAAAGATAAAGACTAGCATGCAAACAAAATTTACAGAAAAAGAGGAATCAAGGGTATACCTTAAAAAGGATATGATGCGCGTATCTAGTCTTCAATCTTCTAAGTTGCATCTTCTTGAGCTTCGCTTCATTGTGCTCTGACTGTCTTGACTTCACGATTGCGAAGCTTCTCGACCACCATTTCCAAAACTTACTAGTAAAGATAGGAACTCGATAACTCACTATGCTAGAGGGTATCCAACGTAGTTGAATTACCTTTCCAAGATAAACAGATGTTAACCATGATACCAAGTGTATATACTAAGATGATTAGAGGTCTCTCCTATACTTAGCTTATCCATCACGTCACAAATCAGATGGTCTAAAGATAAAGGTTGCTAGTACTTTTTACCTCTCTTAAGGTCAGTCTTACTTAGGGCGCCTGCCACAACCATTTATTTCTGACGCAAACCATCCTAGTCGAACTTGACATCCCTCAAGTACAAGCCCCAGAGGCCTAAACCAATATCAGACAAGCACCCAAGGAATACCTCCTCCGAATTTGGACGATTTCTGTGAGATGATACTAGCAAAACAACCAAACAATTGAGCACTTAACCGACTCTGGCTATCCTCGCCAATCTTGCTCCAAAATTATCGTTGATCGCATAACTGGCTTTGCATTGTCGACTATATATATGCGGAAGTCTAACTCATGTTTTAGGGGAAAAACCCCTAACCTAATCAAAACATCCTCGTTCTCATGGATTATTCTAACAGATCGCAAATCGTCGATAGATGCATCAAGTGATTCTAGGTAGCTAAGCCTAACTGATCCCTTAGGATCGCATGAAATCTTGAGGGTATTTCCAAGGCAGGTAAAAGGTCTAACTACCCTCCTTTTGCAATTACTAGCTAACCATCCCATGCCTAGAATCAACCCATAGCCCATGAAACCAAAAACATAAGCATTACATTTAGACTTAGTACTTAATATAACTATTCTCAAATCCTTACAAATCAAAGATAAATGAGCCGAACCACGGATTGGATTTGAGAAAATAATGGGATCCTCTACTATACAAGCTCTAGGGTGTAGAGACTCAACTATGGAAGCAGATATGAAATAATCTGAAGCACTAAAATCAAAAGAGTACTAACAGGATGATCAAAAGAAAACTAAACTTTTTGAACAAAAACTTTACAACATCCCTCTCAGGTATGCTGGCGGTGAGAGCATGCTCTTGCCCTCCTGAAAATCCTGTTCTTTGTTCTTGCCCTTGTCCTTATATGACCCGTTATACTATAATAAAGATACTTCATCTTGTCTTAGGTTTTTACTATTCTTTCCTTTTACCTCCTTTGTGAACCAGGTCTATATCCATGAGTTCCTCATCCTTGGGTTGCGTTCCTTAGCCAAACTCCCTCATTTTCACCTTTGCCATCCTTGTGTAACTTGTCGACAAGTCTCTTGAAAGTTACCTCCATCGCACGTAAAAGATCCTATAAAGTTCGAAAGAAAATTAGCCGTAGGTAAAACTACTGTGGCTATAGATGGAAGTTGGGCGCTTATTTGCCCTTTTGACAAGTGTCGTAGTCTCATCAAGCCTACGGAACCATGCCGCGATGAGGTTACATCCGAGAAAACCAGGAGTCTCGGAGACTTAAGAAAGAAGGTAACAAGGATTCAGACAGAGGATTAAAAGATAGTGCATATGGCTTTGGGGAATATGCCTTTAAAGTAAAACTTTTCTTTTGAAAATGCTTCTTTTAAAACCGTTTTGAAAATAATTTTTCAAATATTTTATCTGATCCGGTAACCTTCATCCCTGATACCAAATGAAACACCCCACCTCCGTTAAGGTCACTCACAAAGGGGATTCCTTAACTTCGGTGGAGCATTATAGGTAAAAGATGCAGATAAATTACAAGACATACAAATAAAACAGCGGAAAATAAAGTCATTTTATTAACAATGTGGTTCAGTCAAGCTTTTACAATAGTTGTCTCAATCATACTAAAAGTAATACATAGAACTTCTGTCTTGATTTAAAAACTTCCAAGTATAAAAGAAGCATAAAAATAACAATGATATTCCCCAATAAAGCATGAACCAGCCATAGCAGTGGAAGAGAAGGTCCAAAGCAAAACATCGACTATCTTCGAGCTTGAAAAGAAAACTGAGTTAAGTGGTAACATTTCCTCCTTGAGAACCTTGGGGGGGGGGGGAACGGAAGAAAAGAGGCGAAACAAAACTAGGTCAGACATAAGTCTGGTAAGTCCAGCTACTTTCAGCATATGAACAAGCAAGAACAACATGACATAAATTAAACTGAATAAAGACATAAGCATGATGATAAGGAACATAGGATACACAGGATAAGCAATAGGCAAGGTAAACTAAGTATAACATCGCATGTTAACTATTCTCTGCTTCGCTACTACCCTGTTATACTGATTTCTATAACTCTGCACCACCTAACGTGTTTCCCTACTAGTAATCTTTATAAAGGATAATATTACAATGTGATCCCAATCCCCGCAATTGTGGTAGCCTTCAGGTGTACATCAATTATGAGGATTCCACCTCAATCAGCCTAATTGCCATGAAGATGTTAGATGTACCCTTACTACCCTATCGATCGGCTCCCTACTTATATAAAAGTTCCATGTGTCTGTGTCAATCGGCCCTCTCTTGCGTGTAGATACCCTGTGTTGGTCCCACCATAAGGGGTATCAATCCTTATGATGGCAACCCGACACGAATCAAGATGCACAGTGTATAACTACTGGTACCCAGTGCCTGCTTTTTCCCACTCCGGAGTACGTGCATGCCCGTAAACCGTCGGAACCTACACTAACGTACCCCCTGCCATTATCTTTGACTGCTTATAATCAACCTAGTAATCGTGCCCCACCCTGCCTAGCTCAGGGTACCGTGATACATCTATGTGGGTTGTTGCTGAAATGGGTCCCCGTTACTAGGGTTTCCTACTGGTTAAGTTTGTGGGCCTATATTTACTAATATTACCCACCAACCCGATATGTACTTAACCCTCCCACCGATCCAAGCATGTTTATATAATGGTTAAGTTTTGTGGGCCTATATTTACTAATAATACCCACCAACCCGACGTGTACTTAACCTTCCCACAGATTCAAGCATGTTTATTTAATGGTTAAGTTTTGTGGGCCTATATTTACTAATGTTACCCACCAATCCAACGTGTACTTAACCTTCCCACAGATTCAAGCATGTTTATTTAATGGTTAAGTTTTGTGAGCCTATATTTACTAATATAACCCACCAACCCGACGTGTACTTAACCTTCCCACGGATTCAAGCATGTTTATTTAATGGTTAAGTTTTGTGGGCCTATATTTACTAATATTACCCACCAACCTGACGTGTACTTAACCTTCCCACGGATTCAAGCATGTTTATTTAATGGTTAAGTTTTGTGGGCCTATATTTACTAATATTACCCACAAACCTGACGTGAACTTAACCTCCTACTCATCAAGTCGTGTTAGTTAAGTGGTTCTTATTAACTTAACCTTTCTCGCTTATCATGTTGGATTGGTTAAGTGTGATTTATTAACTTAACCTTGTTCATTCATCAGGTTATATTGGTTAAGTATTTCCCATTTAACTTAACCCCATTCGTTCATCAAGTTATATAGGTCAAATGTCATTAATTAATTCAAGTTAACTTAACTCACCCACTCGTCACGTCATGTTGGTTAAGTGTTTCCTTCTGTTGTTGACTTGACCCTACCTCAAATCATGTTATATTGGTTAAGTGTTGCCCTCTCGTGTTAACTTAACCCTTCCCATACGTCATGTTATATATTGGTTAAGTGTTATCCTCTTGTATTACTTAACCCCACCACATGTCATTATATATTGGTTAAGTGTATCCTCTTGTGTTACTTAACCCTACCACAAGTCATTATATATTTTGGTTAAGTGTTACCTTAGTTAACTTAACCCTACCATCAGTTTAATTAACATGTTATAATGGTTAAGTATTCCCTTAGTTAACTTAACCCTACCATCTATTTAGTTGACATGTTATAACAGTTAAGTTTTCCCTTAGTTAACTTAACCCACCCATATGTCATATTGGTTAAGTATCATTAACCTAACCCTCCCATACTTAGCATGTGTCATTAGCATTAATTTATTTATTAATGAACCAACCTCTCACATTAATATGTGTTGTTGCGGTTACTGGATATGTCGGGCGATTCCGGGCAGTTTTACACCACAACTCAATTTAACCTCGGGTTTTTCTTGGGTATGATGCACTAACCTCTCACATTAGATAGGTGTTATTGTGGTTACTTGATGTGTCGGACGGTTCTGGGCAGTTTTACACCACAACTCAATCTAACCTCAGGTTAGGCATTCTCATCTTTTAGCATACTTACATATTTACAGTGTATATGTAAATTATTCACAATTAAATTGTAACATTAATTATGTTCATAATTAATGGCATACCAATTATACCGTTTTCATGCTAATTACCTAAATCCACCAAAACTAGTCATGATCTCGTTTCTCAACTTATGCCCAACCAATTCCAATTTTAAGTTATTAATCAAAATAGGCTATACCCCATCTTCCCAAACTTGCAATAATAGTCATTCCCAAAATCACCATGTCATATATTTGGCGTTCCAAATCAATAGTTAAGCCCAATCTAGTTTTAATATTCTAGTTTACAGTGTCTGGCGAAAACTTGGTTTACAAGCCAGCTAACCCAAACTTGTAGTTATAATGATAACAATGCCCCAATGTCAATTACAAGTTTTTCTCAACCATTTGACCAAATATGTTATGTTAAGTTACTTTCCCAAATTATGTTATGCCAATATTGTCAATTTCATGTTTTTGCCCCCAATAACCCAAACCTTCCCCGTATTCCCATCGTACGTATATCGTGATTCAACCTAGATTATAGGTCAATCTAGATTCACAAATAAAAAAAAAGAACAAAAGGAATAGTATGACAATGAAAGGCATAAGAACTGGCGCAAGATGACAGTCCCAAAACACAAGAATTATAGATCTAATAGAATTACAGCATAACTGAATAAGCTGATTTAGAATCATTGCAGGCATATAGATCTGATTATGAATAATATTATGGACATGAAAGGCTTGAATAATAAACTAGGTTCGACAACTTGTATAGGTTCGATTGGATCGATAAGAAGCAACCCAAAGTCATAGATTCACAAAGGCTAAGAATAGATCCAAATAGAAAATCAAGCATAGGTCCAAATTTATTTTATTCCATGTCCATACTATAATTGGTTGTCTAAATCTGAAAGTAATCGTGAACTTACAAAACAAAAGCAAGTCTTGTTTTATGGAATCTGTATCCTGAAACTGAATTGCTCGCCTTTGATGTAGATCGTTGAATACTCTAAATTAGATTTGATTTAATTTGATTCTTGCTTTAATCTTGCTTTCTAGTTTGATAAGAGATGGTGGATAAGTTAGGATGATGATTGACAGCATGGTGGCTCCTTGGAATGAATTTATGTGTGGTTTAGAGTTTAAATTTAGGTTGTTTGTATAGAAGTCTAGGATTGTTTAGAGCCCTTAGATGAACTAGGAGTCCATCAGAACCACCCAACTCAAATACACATCATCCGGCCACTCAGAAGAAGACACATCATCACAGAACACTCCAGAATTCTGTGATGGGTCAGTATGGGCGCACTTGGCAGGTGCGCCAGTGCATTTTTGTACTGGCGCGCTTGTGAAGTGCGCCAGTGCATTTTGGTCGACTTCCGGTTTTTCTGCCAAACTTCGTTCGTCTATATCTTCTTCATACGGTATCCGTTTTACGCAAACTTGGACTCTATCTCAAGCAGAATTCCGAGACGAACGCAATGGCATAACCCGTTTCATCTAGTTCTTCATTTAATAATTAATTATTCTCTAATTACATCTTATGTCCCATTTTAAAATTACGGGGTGTTACAAAACCTATTTAAATTCTGCAGTCAAATCAAATTTTAACCTTTTTATACTACAAACATTTTATGTTTAATTTACCATGAAATGGGAAAATCCAAACAAAAGCATAACCACCAAATTATTTCTCAAGTTGCTTAATAAATTAAAAGCCCAAAATATTGATTGACAAACTTCACAAAAAATAAAGATAAGAGATTTGGGGGTGTTTTATTATGATATTATCGTGAAAACCCAAGTCCCCTAGGCATACAGATTCATATAAAATCTACAAAATATAGGGAACAGTCTAAACAAATCTTATTTCCGCTCACAGTAATTGAGGCAAAGGAAACTATAACAATTTGAATGTCGTATAGGAGAAATCAAAGTCGTTCTCTAACCGTACTGCAAATCTATACAAGAGAATCCTAGAAATTTGAGTCTCCCACATAGATAATTGAAATTCCATAATAAAAATCTTAATAGAAATAGGATAGAAAGAAAATAGATTAAGGATAGAAGAAGAAAAAGACCTTAATTTTCTGGAATTTCGATGGCAGAGTGGAGGCATAAGAAAAATGAAAATATGGTTTGGGGAAGGCTAGGAGAGTGGTATATATAGTTGCACGTGTAAATAAAGACCGTAGGATTTAATCCTGGCAGTCCGTGTGTAAAAGATATATAAAAACCCCTAACCAAAACATGCCAAATCCATAAAAATTCCCTAAGGGCGATCGACCACTCTATCGGAAGTGGTCGACCCTTTTGGGTTTGAAATGACCAATTAATTTGTTTAATTGATGGATAGATTAATTTAATTAAATGTTCCCTTATTACATTGATTGCCTTGATTGATTTCTTTCCCTTGTTTTCAAATCCTTGTCCCCTCTTGCACAGAAATATATACATACAAATTCAAACTTCTTGGAATATTCTTTTTAGTTAATTATATATATTAATATTCCATATATTTATTTATTCCATTTGAATTTGAGTCTGTGCTCGCAAACTATTAACGTTTCTTTATTTATTTATCTCTGAATTAATTCTTTGGTCCCTACTACTTATCCATATATTTGAATTTCGAATTCCTTAGGGGAATACTCTTTTATTCCAATTCATTCTTTATTATCGCCTAGATATTTATTTATTTTATTAATTCAAATGTTTATATGTGTATATTTACAGTACAATCTAATTTAATTATAATTTCTTCATATGGACTCCGTTTTCAACATATTATACAGGAAAACACATCAGAATTTTGTCACGGACGCAAATATAATATTTTCATGGCTAAAGTCATAATCGTCCAAATTTCCACTTTTCTGTTGTTTTACATTTATCGTTTATTTGACTTATTATTATTATTACATAATTATCTAATATTATATATATATATTTACTAGGTGTTACATTCTCCCACCACTACAAGAAAGCGTACCATATATAGCATTTATTCATAGCGTTTCTTCCTCAAACCCTATTAAATCCACGTTGAATGGAAAAATTTATAAATATTAAATGCTATACATCGGCCTTGTGGGACTAAATATGTATTAAAACTCGGTAAACGCTATACGTTTACATGGACCCATGTAGAAGGCGGGTTATTTTCATTTCCCTTTTCTCATTTCCCTCCTAAAATTTCACTTTCCGCAGTCTTCCTATTAAGCTCACTTCATGCCCTGGATTTCATTTGCTAAACGTAGCATACCAATCTCGATTTAACTCATCACAACGCTAATTTCACACATTAGCTCTCCATCTTTGACAGATTTCTACTTTTCCAAACCTCAGGTGGGCAAACCCTTGTTTATAATCTGCAATTTAAGGTATTTTCTTTATAGCCATTCCTAGTATTGTTGGGAATTTTTTTGTGTTTCAGAAATTTGGGGTTAGCTCACTGCATAGAATTCAAATCATTTGATATATTCATAGTAATACCATAAAATATATTCCTGTTAAGTAGTTATGCAAGTTTGAGTATAGCTGTTTTCAATTGGGACACATGAAACTTTTGTATATACACCTGATTCTATATGTTTCTTCAGTTATTTAATTAAGTAATATGAAATGATATCTAAGATTATTAAAATAGAATGAATACATTTTAAGGAAAATAATAATATTATATAAGTTATATACTTGTACAAAGTCCAAGTAATGCATATAATATAAGTGATTCTCTGACAAGATGAGGATGTGCTTGTTATTCTTATTTGAGCATTTTGTGCAGCCATAGATATTGGGATGACTTACAAGTGTATAGTCATTAAGGACAAAGACAGAATGCGTCGATTATGCATATTTGAGAAAAACATAACTTCAAAAACCTTATAAATTGTCGAATGACATTAGTTTATCTTGAAACCAATTTTATGTTGCTGCAAAACCTTATCCAAAAAGATACATAATTTTTATTTGCCAAGGAATATTAAAATTTTGAAAGTTGGAGCCGGTATAACTAGTGTAATATAGGAGCTCAATGGTGCACTATAAGGACAAGGCAAAGGCAAGTGAAGGTAGGCACATGTGATTTAGTGTGGGTTAAGAGAATTGGCAGTAATGGTAGGTTGAACAAGTGTGGTCTTGAGGGAGATTATATAGTAAGTGTGAGTTATTGCGCTGTGGAAGGCCAGTGAACTTTAGGGTAAAGCTACAGCCCAGTGGGCTTAAGGGTAAAGCCATGGGATTTGGTCATCACTTCAGGGTAAAGCTATGGGGTTTGGTCATCACTTCACGGTTAATCAACTTATCACTTTTTGTTCATATATTCATTTGGTTGTCCACACATTCATTCGAAAATGCGTAGTTTGTGCAATGGCATGTGTAAAGTAATAACAGTAATGGAGTAAGGTTTCACTCCATTTTGTGTAGAAGTATCAAAACCTATGATCTAAATGAAGTACTATCAAAACATATGTTGTACTCAGTGATTGATTTCTAACATAATATAGGCAATGCTTCCGTTGTTGGTACTAAGGTGCAAGTAAGGCAATGGGAGCAATGAATAAGGTATTAAGATGTTCTATCCATGGAGTTTTTCTTCTGTTCCTTTCATTTTAATTGTTTTGGAATTCAAATGACACTGCTGTTGTGATTTGTTACATAAAATCACATATGTTGATAGAGACGAGGCGTGGATGTGCTTGGTGGTAGAGGAGATACTGCAGCAACTGAAAGAAGGTTAGAAGGAGCAGTTTGGCGTTTGAGCGGATTTATTGCTAGATTTTGACCCGGTCTTCTGTGACTTATTCTGAAAGTATTGAGGGGATATATTCCTAATATATCTTTAAGGGGAAAATTAGATATTTTTCCTAAGCCTTCTATTTTCCTATAAAAGCAGCACATAGGGTTGGACTAATGAATGACCGAATAGAGTAGTGGTTGGGTACCTCTAGGGCTTGGTACCCTAGAGAGGATTGGTGTCTCCCAGTTAATCCAAGGGTTAGCTGTCGTTCTTCACTGTTCTCCTTCTCCAACAAGTGTTGTAGTTATCTAGATATTCTTTCCCTTTCTCAATAAGGTTATTGATTCTTGTAATTTTGTTTATTGTTGGGTTTGATCCATTGAGTGTAAACAAAATTTGTTTTTGTGAATCAATAAAGAGGGTGGTTGGGTGGAATACCTTGTGTTTGCACGTGTGATTTCATATCTGTATTTGTTTCCATAGAAATCATCTTTAAGTAATTGGGTGAAGAAGATCCTAGTCGCTTCCACGAAGGCGTAATTTCATAACAATTGGTATTAGAGCTAGATCATCGCAAAGCTTAGAGTGATTTTTGATTGGGAAAATTTGATTTTTGTTTGAAAACAAAATTGATTTTTTTTTAAAAAAAAAAAATTGATTTTTTTAATGTAGGATATGATGGTGCTGTTGGTGATGACTAATTTTGATTGGGGATTTGAAGGCCTCGATGGTTTGGTTGATGGAGATGAAGAGAAGCCCTCCAATGTGGATGGGGGAAGATGGAAGAAGACGAAGATGTTGGCAATTAGTTTGATTTGCCTATACCTTGGTGATTCAGTTCATGTTTTCGACAGGGGTCTTCACGTTGATGATGCTCGAGGGATCATGAGTGATCGAGGAAGGAGCTCAGGTCAAGTGGTAGACGGGTGTCGATGTGGAAGGCGAGTGACGGTTGAAGAACCTAGTCCATAGCAAGGTGGAGAGGTTAATTTGATCACTGCTGATGTGTTCGAAGGGGTTTTCACGTTGATGATGCTCGAGGGATCCGGAGTGATCGAGGAAGGAGCTCAGATCAAGCAGTAGATGGGTGTCGTTGTGGAATTGCAAGCACTTTTAGACCGTTGGTTGATGCACGGTGTAGCGCAGGTGATAGATGCATCTTCTACAGGCGGTGAGTTGTGTTTGTAACTAAGGTGTGGTCGTAGTCCTCCTTCAAATTGACTGGGTGTATCTCGTTGCCCTCAAATTGAGGTTGTGGGGTGTATCTCATTGCCCGGAAATCGAGGCTGGTTTAATTGAGAGGTGTATTTGAAAGAGCTAGGTTGACTTAGTTGGTGATTGTTGGAGTGTTGATATGATTTCAGATTACGGTGGAGCGTTGTGATGGTGATTTCACATGTCCATGGAAGTCACCGACTTGTTGCTGATGTGATTTCATATCAAGGTGGAGTGTTGTGATTTGTGACATAAAATCACATATGTTGATAGAGACGAGGCGTGGAGGGGCTTGGCGGTAGAGGAGATGCCGCAACAACAAAAAGAAGGTTAGAAGGAGCAGTTTGGCGTTTGAGCGGATTTATTGCTAGATTTTGACCCGGTCTTTCTGTGACTTATTCTGCAAGTACTGAGGATATATATTCCTAATATATCTTTAAGGGGAAAATTGGACATTTTTCCTAAGCCTTCTATTCTCCTATAAATGCAGCACATAGGGTTGGGTTAATGAATGACCGAATATAGTGGTGGTTGTGTACCTCTAGGGCTTGGTGCCCTAGAGAAGATTGGTGCCTCCCAGTTAATCCAAGGGTTAGCCGTGGTTCTTCATTGTTCTCCTTCTCCAACAAGTTTTGTAGTCAACTAGATATTCTTTCCCTTTCTCAATAAGGTTATTGATTCTTGTAATTTTGTTTATTGTTAGTTTTGATCCATTGAGTGTAAACAAAATTTGTTTTTGTGAATCAATAAAAAGGGTGGTTGGTTGGAATATCTTGTGTTTGCGCGTGTGATTTCATGTCTGTATTTGTTTCCATAGAAATCATCTTTAAGTAATTGGGTGAAGAAGATCCTAGTCGCTTCCGCAAAGGCGCAATTTCATAACAAGCACTTATTCTGCTTTAGCGATTGGATCATGCAAAAATAGTTGAAGGTAATGCAAGATTTTCAGATGTAGTCTGCACAAATGGAACCTGAATGATAGTAAGCATTAGGAAATAAAATGCGAGCTAAACCAATGCAAGCTGAACACAATGGCGCAGATAGCCCGAATGAAAATGACGATACATTTTATGAACCAATGCAAGATGCACTAGAGTACCTCTATAACGGCGCGATTTTCGATGCCTCGAAAGTCGTGTCATTATTGAAAGAATTTAGAAGATGAGATAGAAAAGATAGAACTTATAGAATAGAAGAATGAGAAGACATCAGAATCTCACAGCGGAATTTCACAAAATACATAATATATTACAATACAGGGTCTGATACATCATAGTACATCATCTTAGTACAATACCATAATACAATAGTATAATTATACATCATGACTAGGATAATACAAATGTCAAACTGGATACATAGATATTGATATACTACGGGTCTTGAATCTTGAACTTTATTGGGTTCCACTTGCCGACCTGGATTACTTGTCTACTCATAATAAATATTATGAGTACCCAAGAGTTTAGGAAACACAGGAAATAAACTCTGGGTCAGTCATGGGACTGGTGTGAGTAAACATAGTTAAATGATTGTAATCAGGGAATAAGGAATAAGGTTTTCCATTTGAACAAATTCATTTACTTTAGAAATCTTTAGACCTGCCCATAACTAATATATGGATAATGACCCAAGTATTTTATATCAAAACGTTTGATATTACAATAGTTTTTATCAAATAAATAATCATCTAGTGAAATGCTTGCATCTCACGTTCACATATATAGTATAAAATCAAAAGTCGCAGAGCGCTTATTGGAGATTGGATTACAACAGACAAGGTATGGGAGCACCTACCGATCAGTGTACTCTAGAGGGTATACACTGCAGGTTCAACAAGAACGTCTTGCAACCCAGCCACACATGACCGACCACTCATTTAGCTTAAGTGTATCGAATGTGGTGCCACCATGGTTGTTGGCCGTACAATCGAAATCTGAAGATACAGAATCGAAAATAAGAACAAATATGAATTTTCTCTAGATCGGTGATAATACACCCTGCTTGGGTATGACCCAACTAGCCATGCTGCCCAGCCCAACTTTTGTTACTTCCTGGTTGTGAGGTTTGAGGTCACATTTTTCTTCTGACAGATCATTTCTTCAATTACTTTGAATGCCACATCGTCATATTCGTCAGAAACACTCATTCGATTACCCAACTATATTACGAGCAATAAAGCTAAGGGAAACGAATTTTTCCGCCACCAACGTAATATACTTACGTAAATTCGATGTGTAGAATTTAACTGATATACGTTGTCAAACACTCGTCTATTCGGGTTTGTCCTGGGACTGAACAGACCGAAGATACTATTGCCTTTTGCATATCGTCGTCTTCAGTATTCTGACATGCGTCGTATAAATCGAGTCGAAGTGGGATGTTTATCCCGGACTCTTCGAAACGATGTACGAAATATCTTTTATAGTCGATAAATAATTATCGGCTTAATCTGATTATTTATTCAGTCTACTGTTGAGTTATTATTATAAACAGTGTTTGGTTTCCTGGTTCTTCACAGAATAGTTTAATTATCCTTTAAAAATAAACAGTCAAGGTGTATGGGTTTTACACTGTGTTTTGTTCAGTTTTAATCCTCATCTGGGAATATGTAATGCACGTGCTTCGCGCACGACATTTTTTTCTCTTCTTTTATCATCGCTGTTCAGACGATGTTTCAAACTTTTTATTCTGCTTATAAATCATCCCCTTATGTTTATTTAATTATAAGTAATTTAAATTAATAATTTAAATTAATTATTCACTTGTTATTTATAATTCAAAACTGATCGAACTTCTACCGTCGAACTTTTCGTTTTAATCTTCTGCTCCTTCTTTCCACTTGCCTTCGACTAAATTAAATAAAAATTCTCTTTTTATTTAATTACTTAATTTATTTCTAAATTTTATTTATTTTCAAATTCTAAATTTAAAACTGTTTAAATTTAAAATATCGTTCCGATTTGCCAAAGTACCGGTTTTGCTAAAGTACCAGTTACCGGGCCTTGCCACGACCGTGCCGATCACCTCTGTGTTTTCTTTCGTTTCGCCAATTTCCAGATCACTTCACCAGATCTCGACTCCTCCTCGTCAAATCACACCAATTCTCCCGTGGCAGTCACTTCATTTCCTTTTCTTTCTTTTTTTCCGGATCATCTCATTTCTTTCTCCTTCCTGTTTTGCCGCAACTCTTCTTATACTATTATTTTGATTTATTTTCTTTTTATTGTTTTCCTTTTTTCTTTCTTATCTTCTTCCCTTTTCTATATTTCCTACTCTTTTATATTTTATTTCTATTTTTCAATTCTTTATATTTAATTTCTATATTTCCTTTTCTATATTTCAATTCTTTCCAAATTGAAATAACATGGCTAATAATACACGTCGCACCCAAGCCTGCTCTGTTCCACGCCTCTCCTTCTTCTTCTCGTTTCTTCCTCTACCTGTACACCGATACACGGTGCACGTGCACCGATCATCCCCTCGACCTGCAGCCACAACAACCACCCTCGCAAACGCCACCGCGCCATCTGACCTCATTTCCACCCGCTACTCACCCTCCGATCAACCCAGTCACGATTTGGATGTTCAATCCCTAAAACAGTAAAACAACGGATAAACCCAATTCTCCTTCACGCCTCGTTACGCCACCACCGTGACCTGGATGGACTGCGGCCACCACCAACCCACTCACCGACGTCCCGCTTACCTCCACACCCCGTTCTGACCAACTCGATGGTCTGAGGAAACCTCACGAGACATTCAAAACTCGTACCCAAACATGCGCCCTAAAACCTACTTCACCTTCGATCCCGTTAATTAACCAATGGAAAAATTATTTTATATTTTTCTGATGCTCACCAATCACCCATACACCTCCTGACCAAGCCGCATCATCTCAGACCAAGTGGATCACCAGAAAATGCTCCATTTCCGATTTCTGGTGAACACAGTATTTCTCGATATCCACTAAACTAAAAATTGTGAAATTTCCTCTAAAAATCATCATTTCCTACCCTGATTCGATTTATATAAGTAAAACTTGATTTTGGCTTCATGGAAAATCTCATGTGATTTCATGGAAAATCTAAAAATCATCAGTTTTCTAACTTATGCAGGTAGAACACATCAACATCAAAATATGGAAAAGAAATCAACATTTAAAGGAAAGTTTACTCACTGTTCTGTATTTGTTTTCACAGGAACTAGTTTAACATGTTTATAGTAAGTCAATAGAAAAATCATGAGTAGTTATTATACGAAACACTGACAATATCATGATCAAATGATAACCCAAAAATGGAAGAGTTGAAAGTTAGATTTACTCACAACAATGCTTTCCACTTTTCCAGAGAATCAACTTCAGTTTTTAGTTTAACTTAGAGTTTGTTTGTGTGAGGGATACACGTGAATTCTTGTGTGTTTTTATAGCCAAACTCAAGTGTAAAAAATCGTTTTCTTGCACATGGTTCAACAGCAAACTCCTCCTTTAGCCTCACCCCTCTCTAGTCCTTATTATAAGGAGAGCACATGCATGAAAAATGTTTGTTTATCCTAGGCCTTGTCTTTTTTATTTCCTTCTAGAAGCCAAATCTATCAAACCTTACCTCCTTAAATGATGCACATGGTTCATATCTCTCCTTGATTTTATTTACAATAAACAATGGTTACTTACCTTATAAGTGTTTAGATATTTTGTTAAAAATGATTTTATATTTACAAGTTGTTGCTTAGGCTTTCTTAGGTGATGTTCTCTCCTATATGTTAGTTATACTACTCATGTTAAATCACCTTAAAAATATTGACTTCAAATGACTTACTTTGGTTTGTCTTTACTCATATGAATATTTACCACTTAGTAAATTTGTCAAACATGTTATGTGCCATATTATTTATATGTTTCATGTACACATATGACCGACTTGTATTTCTCCTGCACATGCTTATTTATCTATGTTTTTGATGCAAGGTCCTTTGTATTTAAAGTGACAAAAGCCCCCTTTTTATATGTAATATATGTTATCATATTTATGTATATGTATTAAGGTGTACATATACTTTTATTATGTTTCCAGTGATGGTTTTATTGTTACATATTTGTTCTATGTTAATCAAGTTTAAACATAGCCTTAAATATGTCTATTATTTGTTTATAAATCCATATTTGTATTTATATCACTTTAGTTTGTTTAAATAGCATATTTGATTTTAATCTCCTTGTTAAAATCAATCGTTGACAGTCAGAAAAAGTTGGGACATTACAACCTCGCTGAGGAGAATTGTTCAGATAGACGATTAATGTGGAAGTATATGTAGCTATGGAGGCTGAAATATCAAACGCAAGTCAAGCTAATCAAAGGTGGTGAAATAGAATTTTTCTAATCTTGTTGAGTCCAGACATTTCACCGGTCCAGAATGATGCTGTTACTTACTCCTTAGTTGTTAGACAATATGAAAAAAGATATAATCACTAATAGATTTGACAAAAAATATAATGGTGGGTTATGAAGAGAAAAAATAATTTATTGGGAAATTTATCATTGAAAATGCTAGATGGAAGGAATAAACAAACAATTTAAAAGCAAACAAAAATAGTTTAATAAAAAGGGAAACTAAGCAGTTGTATTGTATTCATGAACATTCACTAGTTACTTCTGTAAAACGTAGATATCTTTGGGTACATTATTTAGCAATATTCATGAATACATTATTTAGCATTATCTTTGGGATCAATGTGATGCAAGAGGGCTTGGTTTTGATCAAGAGGTTTTGTGACATGCACAACGTGCATGTCAGTTTCACTATTACACATGCCAGTAATATTTGGTTTTAGTTTTGAAACATTGAGTTGAGTTTGGCTGGTTTGAAGTTTGATCAACATTTGCATCTGACTTGGCATTAGTGAGAGGATTAGCATTTGTTACTTGTTAGAACCAGAGAAACAGATAGGGCATTATTTGAAACATGAGAGGCACATTCAACATTTAAACCAGATGAATGAGTTACTTGTTCACTAGCAAGGGAGTTAGGTTGTTTGGCAAGCTTAGGAGGATTAGTAGTGGATTTAGAGGCATTGGGCAATTGTAGCATGGAATTTGGCATGGCACATATGAGAGTTGTAATTTTGGCTGTTGGATTTTGGGAAGGACGTAGTAAAACCATGGTTTGAAATTTCGGCCGGAACCCCGAGATTCCGACCAACTCGGTTCGGTTCCGGCCACCAGCGAGACGAGATTAGGTTAAAATCTCGTCTCGCTAGTTAGCAGTAGAAAAAAAAATGGGAGAAGAAGAATAAACAGCAAGGCAGGAGAAGAACAATCAACGAAAACGTAAAAGAAAGATTCAGCGAGGAAAAGGAAAGACAGTAAATTGTTAACCCAAATTTGAGATTCGAGATGTTGTCTTCGTCGATTTGAAGAAAGTGCTGATGTCTTCGATTTCAGGTGGTAACTGCGATTGGAGATCGATAGCAAATCCATTCGATTTCTTGTTATCGTTGATCTTGCCGTCTTCTTATGCCCTAATTTCCATTTGCCGTCTTCATACGTGCGTTTGTAGGAAGCGATTTCTGTAAACAAGGGCTTGGCTATGCTGGTCGATTAATTTAGACTATGGGCCGGACTTTGAAATAACATAATTCACATTTATTTTTATTAAATTAAGACTAAACATGATGACATCAAGTGGGCTGTGCTCGTTTATTTTATTTAATGCGATACAGTTCTAAATCTAAATTAAACCTGCTTAATTTGGTTGGAAATTTATAGGACCAGACTATATTTTATATTTTAATTAGATGGATTAATGTTACATTTTCGTTAACAAAGCACTGAAAACTACAAACATGACCGAAACCGAAACGAAAAGCGAAACTACCGAAACTTCCGAAACCATCCGAAATTATGTTATTTTCAAATGAACGAAACCGAAACCGAGTTTTCAAACCTTGAGTAAAACCATTATTTCAATTAGTTAGGAAAGAATGCATTTCTGAATGGGAAAACGAACTAAGGTCGGGGACAATGGGATCTTTATCTAATTGCTCAATAACAGGTAGCACATACATCTCTTTGGCTTTGTCAGCTTCAACATTTACTTCATCCAGTAACAAGAATTAATTGTTTAGTGCAAGATCATCACTTTGCAGAGGTAACAATGATTTTTATCCTTTCTTTCAAAAGCTTAAGCACGTCCATACACATACCCAAGAAAGAAGAATGTACGCCTACCTTCAATCATGGATTCATTTGTAACTTATATTGAGATAAATGTACGCATGAAATAAAAAAGGGAAAGACACAACAATGAAACTCATTTATGCAAATTGGAAAGGATTTAATGAAGTTGAGGTGCTGTAATGTAACGTGCAAAGCGTTTGGTTAAATATATATATATGCACCTTTCTCATTTATTTACATTTTTTGACCGTTCAAGTACCGGGTGAAGTTTACGTATTGGCGTAGCAGACCCAAAATGACTAAAAAGTTATGACGAAACCAAATAGGGACACATCGAACTCAAATGACTCAGTTTTCAAAATGAACTGCGCAAGCTAATTCATAATTTTGTGGCGCACCGAGTACCGAAACTGACGAATATATATATATATATATATATATATATATATATATATATATATATATATATATATATATTATATGGTTATGGTGATCAGCGCAAGAGATGGACATAACGGTACAGAATTTGCAGTAGCATGACGCTTTGGTCAAAAATGCGTCATGGACCCCTTTTAACGTAAAATTTGCACGTCAAAATAATTAAACGGACGTCAAAACATCTGATTTTCACGAAACAAAAAATAATGTTATTCTTATAATTCAATCTCATATTTTTAGTTCAAATTCAATTGGATTCTGACAACGTTTTATTGGTAGCGATTTATTAAATGTTTAATTAAATTAGCGCAAACGAAGCGAACTTGCGTATTTTTTTATGAAATTCGTTCCTCCTCTAATGTTAGTTAGGTGCATCTCAAATAATTAATTTTGGAATTTTATCCAAATTTTAAATTTTTATTATTATTTATGATATATTTGTTGCCGCTACGGTTGCTGCTACCGCAAATAATCATCAAAAATCAAAAATCAATTCAAACGGAACAACTAAACTTTAACGTTTTCTATATATAATTGTTTATATCACTTCTACGTGAAAATAATATTTATTTATTTATTTTGGCATAGAAGAAAATAATAAATCTTAAAGAGAAACGTTTTATTGTGAACCAATTTCATATTTTAGTTTCCAAATAAATACATTCTAAATTAAATTCTTCGTTTAATTCCTATTATAAACCATTTCAAGTTCAATGATAAAATTCAATTCAATAATTTAATAATTGAAATATATGGGACGTTATATTGTAATAGAAGGGTAAAAATGATATAGAGACTTGACTCTAAAGTTGAAGGAGGCCAACCGACATTTGCAAATTGGAATGGATAATGATGGCAATGATAGGAAAGTTGCCAACCTCTTTTATGATAACCAAAATCTAATAGGCAGGGCATTACATGTGCATACGTACAATTGAAACAAAAAGCTAAAGCCAACTGGCTTACACGTAGGATAAGCATCAAATATTTTGATTTAGAGCGAACACTAATACTCGATGCTTGTTTGAAGATACAGAGGGCATTATTAATGAAGAATCAGTTATTACTTAAGAGACCATAGAATATTCTACAACTTAACGAGCATATACTGCAGTGCGTATAATATGAAAGCTTAAATTAGTGAGAAAAATCACAATACTAATATTTGGTTGACTATTGAATTAGCGAGAAAAGTCACAATATTAATGAGCATGCTATCTTATTTAATGATCACTAGAATATCATACAGGTTGACATGACAAATGCTATCAAACACTTTTTCTTTACAAGCATAATAATATTTAACTTGACCTCCGTTTATATTGTCAAAAAAGTGGTATGATTGAGGTGTTTGCATTGCAAAATTGATCCACCATAGATTGGTTTGGCATTCGGAAATGTCAGACAATAAAAGCTGCGTTTGTTGGGCTTTAAACTATTTTGTTTGTAGCTCTATAAATTGTTACTTTCAATTATATATTATTCGAATGAAATAAGCTCATTTCACTCTATTAGTAAGTTTAGATTTTACTTGCAAATCAATATTTATTTGCCATTTTAAATATTATTATTCTTGAAGAAATATTAATTTTATTGTTGAAGAGAGTGATGAGGCGTAGACTTATTGTGTTGTGTGTAATAATTACAAAAATAAAGTTGATAATTGAAAAATGGTGATGTTTTGCTCATACACATGTCCATAATTTATACGTATAAATACAATTCAAAAACAAATGCTCAGTATATTACGAAGCTCAGAAACAAAGGAAACATTTAGATGAGTGGATAATTCAATAATGCTCTAATACTGGCACAGCTAACATGAGGCAAAATAACAGTGCTAAAGCGTACACAGTCATTAGCAATAACAGGTTGAAGGATACCAGCAATGGACTGCAAGTCATAATTAATTATGTTAGATAAATTACAACATTACGACTCTAAGGAGAATGCCAAAAGGACCATAAGTGATTATCTCCAATCATGGAGAGAATCTTTCTCCAAAACCTAATCATATTACACTAAAACAAGAATTATAATTCAAAAATAGAGTTAGTAATAGTTTATGTGTATGTGGACATTGCAATAGTGATGTTGTTGCTTCTTTGAAAAGCTTTAATGTTTCCTTTAACAACATTTTCAGATAATGAAAAATAGACTAATATATACACAAGAAAGCATTGCTATTTGATATTGAATTTGATTAATTAGCCTTCTAGGTTTTGATAAATGCATGTTTTGATTATTTGCAGGGCTATCATTTCTTTTCAAGCCAGGACCAAGTTATTTTTACTTTAGGAAGACATGAATGAAATTCAAGCTATTCCTGCATCACTAGAATCAATTTGTAACCCTCAATTCTCTGCTCAGTTAAAGGTATTAATGCTCACCATAGTGCATTACTAGGAGATATTGATGTATGCTCATAATTTCCTTCCCCAATGAATTCCTTCTCAGGAAATATATGGGGCCTTACCCAATCTTCAAATTAACTAAATCTACACCTATGCACCATTAAATAATGCAATAGTTTAATTGCCTCGCTTCGCGCCTCGTTAGCTTAACACTAATGTATAAGAAATATATTCTTGGTAAGCAATGAAGGAGATTGAATGATTCAGTCATTGAATAAGGATAGTTAGTTTTTATGTAATTTGACTGAAAATACTGGTGTGTCTTTGATGTTTCCAGTTAAGAAATATTATCTACACTCCTATTTGTTGCAGTTTGATGTTTCCAGTTAAGTGCTAGTGCAATCGAAATAGTAGACAAAACTGGTGTTGTTCTATTACATGTACTCTTGTACACTCTGCTTGTTTCACTGTAGGACAGAATGATGGATTGGGATAACTGAGTGGTTTTGATTTTGAGGAAGTGGTAAAGATTGAGTAGTTGCAATATGAAGGAATTTAATTATTTGAGAGAAATCAATATTCAGCAATTATATGAATTGTTTGAGAATAGTAGAAATGTTATACATGTGATAAAGGCTCCAACAAGAATTCTGCTGAAATTCCTTTATGCATGTGCTGGTATTTATTCAAAATCAATCCCAGAAAATGTTCTTTTAAGTACTGGATAGAAAAGTTTCGAAGTGGAGTATTTTTAACTAATAATTACGAATAGATCAAAACAACATGTTTCTTCTCATTCAATGTTGCCTGAATAATATGGCAACATATCATGTCAATAAACTGTACGAGTAGAAGCACAAATTCAAAAAGAGTCATTATCTCTTTATATATACGCACAACAAGATAAGGAAGTAGAAAGCAAATTTTGAATTGAAAGCCAATGAGAGATGTACAAATCGTTGGTCCGAATTATGCAAAGAACTTTTATTTTTTCAACAAAAAATTTCATATAGCAAAGAAGACTGATTTGTAGTAAGTTACAAATTCCTGTTTCACATTTTCTACTTCAAATCATAAGTGGAGATTTATAGGTTATGCAACTGGAGAAACAATACAATCTTCACATGACATTTGATGAGATTTCTTGGTTTTTCTTTTAGTTTATCTTTTTGTCTTCATCACGGCCTTCGTATTTGCTATCTAGTATAAATTTCTTGTATGTAATCATAATCATGTCAAATTGGTGTAAATAAGACACCATGAACAATAGATTAATGATTGAATTTTTTTTAGATTTCATGCGGAATTTTGTTGGAGGTTTTACTTAATGTGAAACTATCATATAGTGTCTGTGAATCTTTTTTATGTGCATCATTGTTACAAGCAGAAGATAAAAATTTCTTCTTGTTTTGCTTCTGATAATGAAGTACTAATCATGAGTATAATTCTTTAATTATTGCGATTTTGTTACTAATCAGGTGGTCATTCAAATTGTAGGCACTGTTATGAAAATCAAGTGGAAAAGCTGTGGAAGAAGGAAGGGGAAGAAGAAATGCATGGTAATTTATTGATGCAACTATGTATGACATTTTAGTGACATGGAAAACTTGATAAAACAATGTGTATGAAATGCTAAGTTAGCATGTGAAAAGCTATTTGAAATGTGAAAAGCTATTTGAATGACATGTATGAGATACTAAATAGGATATAAGAAAGTTGTTTGAGTGATATCTATGAAATATTTTGCTGTAATTTACATATTTGTTGTCTTGGAAAATATGATATATCTATATGCATATAAGAAATGGATAAACCTATATGGAACAAGCTGAAACGTGCATATAAATTAATATATTGTATTATAGCGTTTTAAAAACGCTGTTGATTGAGGAAATCACATCACTGTAAACGCTATAATATGACTATGTAAATGCTATTGAAATATACATAAAATGCTATATAAGTAATTAACCAAACGGTATAGTACATGAACAAAAAAGCTATAGAAAGTTGATTTTACATAGTGTTTTTTCACTGCTATTTAAAACTGAAGGCCTAATACAGCATGTCGTTACACGGCATTCTCTGAAATGCTATAGAAGGATATAATAGCGTTTTTCAAATGTAATAAAAAGCCTTTTTTGTTGTAGTGCCCACCCCCCTAAAATCAATTTTGTCCGGAAATCTGTTTGAAGGGGTGAAAATACAACTCGCTGTAAACAACCATGTTACACACCCACCCATCTTATTTTAAATACATGCATAAAACATCCATGACTCACAATGATTATGCACTGCAGACTTACTAAAGTGAGATTAATCCTAACGTGCATGTGTAATAAGTGATGTAGTATGCATGCAAAACACTTTAACATGCATATAATTTCTATATGATTGCTTGGTGAATTTGTGTTGCAACCATATCCTAACTTCGAATCTAGCAACCATGATGTAACCAGAAATCCTAAATCTTCGAGGGAGGCCATAAAATTTTCAAATTTTCATGCCTTCTCTCGAATTTTCTCCTTACTGTACTTGAACCAATATAGATGAGTAATGAAAAGTGTCGAAATCTCGTGCTCCAAAATATCTATGATGACAGAAGATTCCCATGGTTCTGTCTTTGTCCCTGTTTCTTAATTAGACCCTACCAAAATTCATAGTACTGTGAAGGTATCTTAACAAACATAAAACTCTTATGGGCTCCTATAATTCATAATATCATATATCTCCCTAACTTAGGGAAAGCCCAAAATAAAATATCGACTCTTTATCCTTCATAATTTATCTAATGAAAATAGACTTTTTCCAAAGTCTAACCACAAATTTGGTTTGAGTAGAAATTTTTCAATGTTTATTCCATCAACACTTTGGTATTTTAGGTGGTCTCCTTAAAATCCTTCAAGAGTGCCCACTAATTACCAAATAAAAGATAAATATTACTCCTACCGTCGGAGAGGTCCAAGATGCAACTCTTCTTCTTATTCCCAAAGCTCTAGTCACCTTCAGTTTGTCCTTCAGGCTTCGAATGAGATGTAACTCAAAATTTTCCTAAATCAAATCACTAAATTTAACTAATTAATGTCTAGTCAACCCTAGTGACTGGAATATTTTCCTATGCTCCAATTTGCTGGAAATTAAATACTAGTAAGGTCTTTTGTTATAATTTTCATAAAATTTCCCAAATGGTAGTATTGACATATTTAAAATTATAACGAATGAGTATTGTTTTATTTTAATTGGATAGTTTAGTTTGCGTACAAACACGAAAATCACACATCAAATCCTTTTCATTTTTAGTATATTCCTAATAATTTTAAACATAGTCTTGTTGTGAATAACGACAAAAGGGATAATTTGTAACAATTAAACAAATATTCTTCAGCAAACCAAAACACTGTCATTTTCAAACTAAAAAGACTAATACAAACCTAATTAACTAAACATTGTCATTAATCTCATACTTATTTTTGAGGGTGTCATCTTACGAAGATAAACTTTTCAAAACTAAAAAAAAATTAAGACTAATACATTTCCTTCTTTTAGGTTACCAATCCAATTCTGCTTCCAAATCCTGTTGTAACATCCCAAATTTTTGGCGATTGAATAATTAATTAATTTAATTATTTAGATAGTGGTTTAGTAATTTAAATGGCTTAAATTAAATATCTTGATTATTTAATTATTATAACAAATGGAATAATATATTTAAATTTCGAAATAGTCGGGAATGTGTTGAATTTGCAGTGTTATGTAAATAGGATAATTTAAATTATTTAATCAAGTGCAGATTCGATTCATAATAACATTTTTTTATTAAATGACGTTTGAGCGTATAGTTTATAATTAAATTGTTGATGACAAAAAATGTCGTAAACACCAAAGATTCCAATTATTAGGAATAATTAATTTGGTCGTGTAGACGTGTGTGGAAAAAAGTAAATAACAAGAGAGATTTATGGTGGTTCGGCCTCGGTTCAGGCCTACGTCCACTTTATAGAGTCGTTGGAATATTATTGATATCACAAAGTTACAAGGTCAAGACCATCTCATAACATCCCATTACATTCATCCTTAAGCTATATGATGTCATCTCTAAGCTATATGATGTCATGATTATCATATATTTAATATATTTGGAAAAAGACACTTTTGCCCTTCTACTTCCTCAAATGGGAGATGCCATTAAATTAGGTCTTAAGCTCACAAATTCCATCCCCTTTCAAGTGTGAAGTCATGGGGTATTTATAGGAAAGGGATTAGGTAGGAGTAAGTGGGAGTAGGTAGAAATAGGGGACCATACCCAGAATTTCGCACCTAGAGCCTGCACACCAGTGAATTTCGCACCTGGAGCCAAGGGTGTGTATTTTCGCACCTCATGGGGTACCACATTCGCACCGCCTTGGGGAATTTGTAACCCGAGGGGTCCGAGTTTCGCACCCAGTAGGGTGCAAAGTTCGTACCCCGTAGGATACGAATTTCGCACCCTGCTGGGTGCGAAACTTGTACCCCTTGGGGGTACGAAATTCGTACCCCGAGGGGTCCGAATTTCATACCTCCTAGGGTGCGAAATTTGCACACTAGGGTATGAATTTCGCACCCCTGTTGGGTGCGAATTTCGCATATGGTGGGGCACGAATTTCACACCCTACTGGGTACGAATTTCACACCTTCTAGATGTGCGAAATTCGCACCTCGAGGGTGGTGCGAAGCTCCCATTCTGAGGGGCACGAATACCGCATGAACGGGTGTTTGGAGTGGCTCGAGATCCAGGCATGCGAGTCTTAGGGATTTGAGGCCTTGGTTCGCAAATGTGTTTGGGGTACCGCGAGGTCTCTGTTGGCGCGATCCCTCTTCATCATGTCTCGTTCGCTCCTGGGCATCCCTTTCGGCTTTAGTTCCACGCGATGCATTGAGTCGAGCGTGTCTCATGTACTTTTGGGAACCTGACCAAAAAGCTTGTTAACATTCGCCCCCTAAAGTACATCTTGTTTTGACATGATGTTCTTTGCATTGGATTAGGTAATAGTTGAGTTGTCGACTGTTCCTGCAAGTTAAAAGAAAACATATGTTAGTTATCGGGCTCGTTCGCTGTGGAATTGCGAGCAAGTCGTTACTGATGTGGCGTCGTGCTCGCGTTGTTAAGTATTTGTAGTGCGTCGCTTCTGCGTGTCCGGCGGGTTCGGTATATGCATGGAATACGTGTACATGAGCGCGTGGGGTGATGTTTCAAACTCAGGGGTTCGATTTATCTCTTCTTCTTCTTTTTTTTGAGGGCACGTCCTTCTGCATCTGGGGTGCGAAATTTCAAACCCTACGGGTTCGAAATTTTGAACCTCCAGGGTTTGAATTTTCGAGACCTGGAGGTTAGAAACTTCGAACCCTTAGGGTTCTAAATTTCAAACCCTGGATGTTCGAAATTTCGGAGCCCTCGGGTTCGAAATTTCGAACCCATGGATTTGAGATTTGGCGGAATACCAAGGGACTTTGCCTTTTTATTATAAATAGTCCCCCCTTATTTCCTCCCTTCCATTATTTTCTGTCTTGGCCGCCATTATTGTGAAAGCTCCTGAACACAACAATATTATTTCGAAGTAGACACAGGTAACGGCTGGGGCCGAAAAACGTGGAGGAAGGAGGTCGAAGGGTTGATACTTGGAGGAGTAGTTCAACGCGAGGGAGAGAGGCAAAGGTCCGAGCTAGGTTGGTAGTTCGAGCCCTCACAGGGTTCGAAATTTCAACCCTCCGGGGGTTCGAGTTTTCGAACCTCCATGGGTTTGCGTTCCTGAACCTCCAAGGCTCGGATTTTCGAGTCTGGGGGGTTCGAATTTCCAGACCTCCAGGGGTTGGATTTTCGAACCTCTAGGGCTAGAAATTCCGAACCTCGAGGGTTCAAAATTTCGAACCTTGAGGGGTTCGAATTTCCAGACGTTTATGGTTCATATTTTCGAGCCTCTAGAGTTCGGAATTCCAAACCTCGAGGGTTCGAAATTTCAAACCTTGAGGGGTTCAATTCTTCGAGACGGGGGGTTTTGCATTTTCGAACCTTGAGTATCAAATCTTCGAGCTCTGAAGAGGGTTGGAGCCTCTCTCGCCTATCACGGTGTTCGGGTTTGCTGCTAGCCTGACTGCTATGTGCCACCCCTTGGCGAGGTATTGTTTCCCTTGTACAGGACTTCGATCTTCCGACTGCCCACCTTTAGATTCACATATCAGTTGTATACTTGTGCGCTTGGTGCTAATGCATACAATGATAGTCGCGTGGATAGGGATTTGAATTTTTTCACATAGGATAGCGCATATATCTGAACTACGACTGAAATCTTCGACTGTTTTATTTTCTCTGTACATCTTAATTTTGCATGACACCACACAAACCTGTTAGCTTTAACCAGCACGAGGGGTATAGGTTATCCCAATGCGATGTCTAATACTAATGTATTAAAGTATAGTTAGCGATGCAAACAAGATCAAAGACTGGGAAGACCTTGGAGGCTGAGGCTTCCCTACCATCATCAAATACGTATGATTCTACCAACAGTGGGAGCTTGAGTGGCAGCAAGCTTTAGATTACCGAAGGATCTATTCCTTCTCTAATGGATAGTTCACCTGAAGTATCTGAACATGGGGAACAAATTGAGAGTTACATTCTCCGGTCATAAATGAAGAAGTTGAAAACATGGATATTATTAGTGAGGATGCATCGGCGGCTCCGGTAGCCGGGATATGATGCCCGATGTAGTTACCTTTGAAAATCTAATAGACTCGGTATTGTTGCGCATGGATGCTACAGCAGTTAGGAAAATGGAACTGCGATTCAACATACCAGAGGATGAAGTCCATGCACCGGGAGACGGTGGCAGGGTTTATGCACCGCCCGAGGGCTTGACTGCCTGTAATAGGAAAGCTTGTTTTGTAGGCTGCGTGTCCCCAGCACATGTCTTTATTCAGGACATGCTGCTTTATTTCCGCCTCTCACCTTCGCAACTGTATCCAAATGCTTATTCATCGCTCTTAGGAACTTACTTTCTATACCGAAAATATTTTCACTTGGAACCTACCAGAGAGGACATTCGGTATTTCTTCAGTCTGAGGAGAACGTCTAGCGGATCGCCCTCCCAATGGTTCCTGGAAGCAACAGCCGCCACCAAATTCTTCATCGGGACATGGTCTAGGCCGTCGATGTTCAAACAAGATTGGTTCTTTGTTCGCTTCCCTCCTGGATTTGGAAGGAGGTGGATAGAAGGGAGTAAGTACTTTCGAACTCCGTTCCCTACTGAAAAGTTCTTGGATTCTGCGTTTCATTATTTTTTGATCATGGCTGGAAATCCAGTGGAACCCACTAGTGCAGAGTACCGGCAATGCCTTAATGCTTTAAGAGCGATCCGCAAAGAGTCATGCAAAACTGATACCGTGATAAGTCAGGAGCGTCTTCGACGCGCTGGGTTGCTTTTCGATGATCGGGCTAAAATTAGGCCTAACGTTGCGAGCAGTGTACCGAAAGTGAAGGTGACAGAAGGTCCTGCGGCTTCTGGTTTGAAAAGAAAGTTGGCTTCTGTTGGGCCCAAACCCAAAATGGCTTTTAATATCTAAGGGGATGCGCATGGAGATGAGGCTCGTGGTCAGGAGAGGTCTGCTGAGGACAAGGGTTTGTCGGGCATTCCAGTCCCACCTCCGACAGGAGAGGCGGGGGCAGGAATGTTAGACAGACCACAATTTCTGGTGATTCCAACCGAGACCACCGCCTCACTCGCGGAGGAGGGCCAGTTTGATGGCCTTAACAAAATTGACTTAGACGTATCCCCATGGCAAGTTACGACTAACCTGGAAGAACTAGCTATTGCTGTGGAGGGGTTGATTCCTTCGAGCGGACCACAATCTGGTTTGTTGAGAGAACACTTAAGGCATACACTAATACACCCTACATAGCCTTTACTCTCCCCTGAATGTGTGACTTGTCTGATTTTGCTTCTATCCTTTGACATGTGATATGGCTAAAGGGCGTGGAGGAATAGGTTATGGACATGGAGGCGGCCAATTCCCTAGGAATCATTTCTTTGAGGTCTTTAGGAGAGGGACCAGCTTGTATGATACTCGACCCCTCCGAATCGCGGTAGTGAACACCAAGGTAGGGATCAACCTCGACGATCTCCGACCCCTCGTCCTCCTCCTTCAATTCGGGTGTCTGAGGGAGACTCTCGACTTAACTTAGGGGGCTCCCGGCGTTTGTCTTTGAGAACTCCTTTACCTACAACACCCCCAGCTCCAGCTCCCGTTACCACAGGGAGGGAGCCGCCATTCCGCAAACCAAGACCGGAGAGGACGATTGTAACTGGAACGCAAGAGGTAGCGAATTCTGTGCAACAAGGGCTTTCCGTGGAGGAAAGGAGGGCATGGTTGAAAAAGACTTTCCCTGGACACTACTTTGATGAGTTGACGGTCCTTCCTGATCTCCGTCCCCCTCCCACCAGTGACTCTAGGGAGATCTGGATGCATGTGAGGGAAGCATATCACCAGGCTGACGAGCTTACTGCCTATTCTTTTCATCTATCGAAGATGATCAAGAGGAATAACATGGAGCACACCAACGAGAGGCTGACCATTGATGCCAAGAATACTACCTTCCACAATTTGAACACAGAAATAGGTGAGCCTGCCTTTTTTGTATCCAGAAAATTCCCTCACTTGCACCTATATATTTGAATACTAAATCGTGGATCTCGCTGTTTTTAGCTGAGATAAGGCAAGCGTATGAGACACTCAAGAGGGAGGTCGATCACTCCTGCTCTGTTTTCACGAAAACTGTAGCTGATTTAACTACCGAGAACACAATCCTAAAGAAGGAAAAGGCTAAAGAAGATAAGGTTTGTGCTGATCTGGAGAGGGATAATGCAAGAGTCTCTTAGTGTAACAACCCGAATTTTAACAACGTGTTAAGACAAGAATCAAGGCAGAATTAAAAGTAAAAATCTGAATCAGGGAAAACGGGTTACGCCATTGCGTTCATCTCGGAAGAATACGCGAAATAGAGTCCGAAATTTCGTAAAACGGAGTCCGTATGACCGAGATATGGCCTCGCGAAGTTTCACGAAAAATTCAAATTCAAAACAGATTCAAAATTTCAGAAAATCAGGGTAGGTGGGAAAAATCCCACCCAGACCAGGTCGACCAGGGGGTCGACCTGGGTGGGACCAGGTCGACTGGGGAGTCGACCCCAGGGTCGACCTGGGGGTCGACCTGCCTGGTCGGACCCAGGCAGCCTGGTGCACCTGTTTTGCTATTTGGCTCGGTTTTGGAGGCTTGTGACGATTTTTGAGGGCTTGGATCTATCCTAGGGTTAATCTAACGGCCTAAACTACTCCTAATCTCTATAAAAAGACCCTAAGCCTACCCTAAACCCCTCATAATTCACTCATGCCACGAAGTGCTGCCCAAATGCCGAGTGATCATGGCCTCCATCTCCAACTCCAAGAGACTATGCATGCAAATCGGATCCAAATTGAAAGGTGCAAGCTTGCTACACCAAGTCGAGGCTCGATCAACGTTGCTACGGCGATTTCATGGCGGTTCTTCGTCAAAGGAGCCACCTTTCTTCGTCACGACGATGCATACTCCTTCCCTAAGCCTCGCTATGTAAGTTCTAGCTACTTCTAGATCTAAACGGTAGTCTTAATGATGGCATGGAATAAAACGAGATTAAACTAAGTATGCTAGCCTATATGAACCTTGTCATGCCTCTTTTGCTTGAACCTATGACTTTTGGCTATGCTTAGTGACTAGATCATGCTATTCATGTTATGATTAACCTAGTTTACTTTGCAAGTTTGAATCTTTATCTATGGAATGCTAGCATGAACCTTTGGGAACCATTTGACTTGTGAAACATTGGCAAAGATTTGACTTTGGGGCTTATGCATGTAAATGAACTCAAACCCCTTATGTATCATGCATGTTTGTGGCCAAATTCACTTATGATACTATGCATGTTTGTGGCCAAATCCTCTTATGAAACTATGCATGCTTGTGGCCAAATTCCCTTATGATACTATGCATATTTGTGGCCAAATTCCCTTATGATACTATGCATGTTTGTGGCCAATATGTTGGCATAATACCCTACTATGTGACTCGCTTCCACTTGGGTTGGAAATACGTTTGGGTAGCTTAGGAAAAACGTGGGTATGACATGAAAAACTTGACATGGGGCTTACATGAGAACATGACATTCATGATACATTTAAATATGATCATGACACGTGGGAAAACATGGAACTTGAACTAGAAATGGGTGGGTTGTAAGTGTAAAAAGACACTAGACCAAACATGAAAGTGGCCAACTCGAGGTTGGGTTGAGTTTGTAGCATAAAACTACCCGGACTCGCCCGGCTTAACTAGTGGCTACAAACAATAGGATCCAATGTGAGAAGTTGGTCATGTCGCGCTTAACACCCGAGGTTAGACTAGGTTGTGGTGTAAAACTACCCGGACCCGCCCGGCTTAACTAGTAACCACAACAAGGTCTAATGTGAGAGGTTGAGAGTGCAATAATTAAATTAATGCCACATGATAAGGTTAACTAAATTTGACTAATGACACTTAACCGATATGACACGAATGGGTAGGTTAAGTGGGACCGGGCTTGATTTCTTAATGACACTTAACCATACAAGACAATTAGGGGATGGGGTTAAGTAATTTACGCTTAACTAATCCGACTTGGTAATTAGATGGGGTTAAGTAATCCACACTTAACTAATCTAAACACGGTAAATTCGATGAGGTTAAGTAATCCATACTTAACTAATATAACACGGTAATTAGATGGGGTTAAGTAACTTAGACTTAACTAATCTAAACACGGTAATTGGATGGGGTTAAGGAACCTTCACTTAATTAATCTAAACACGGTAATTCGATGGGGTTAAGTTAAACACTTAACCAATCTAAACGTGGTAATTCAATGAGGTTAAGTAACCAATACTTAACCAACTTAACACGGTAATTTAATGGGGTTAAGTAACTTATACTTAACCAATTATACATGATGATTTGATGAGGTTAAGTAACCTACACTTAACCAATCTAATACGTGGGTCTGGTAGGGTTAAGTCACAAGACCTTTTAAATTAGGCTTAACCATTGTAATACGATTAGTGGATGGGGTTAAGTTAACCTATACTTAACCAATCCGACTCGACAATCTGATGGGATTAAGATAATCTATGCTTAATCAATCTAACATGATAATCTGATAGGGTTAAGACAAATAAATACTTAACCAATTTGACTTGATAGAGCTTTGTTTGCGAACAAATTATACAATTGTAAATAACTGTAAAATTCGTTCGTCTTTCCTAAACAACAAGGATTGTTGTAGAGGGTGTCGAACTCTGGGACCAAATTATTTTATTAATAAATCCAATCAAGTTATCCCTAACTTTTGATTGGTGGAAAACAAAGAAAATAGTAGAAATTAAATAAAAGAGAGTTTTAACAATAAGTGAAAGCAATTAGGGGATAATGACATAGATCAGATTCATAATCATCAATAGCCCAAAGATTAACCAGATCTAATACATGTTTCTGTCACAAACATGAATCAACGATAATAGGTTTTTAGAAACAAATATGTAAATAACGACAAGCATAGCCTATGCAGGAGCTCAGCTCTACAACCATAGACTATCAGGACAGATTCACTAATTAATTTCTAAAACCCTAAAATTAGATCTAGATCTGATAAACGTTAGATCGAACACGAATATACCTTGTGAAGGAGCATAGCTCTTAAACGACACAGGATATTAAGGTTCGGATCTAACCCTTGGTTCAGCTCTAGATCTATATACATGAATTCCTCATCCTTTGGCTATGTGATTCATATTGAATCATACTATCAGCGTCATCACCCCCTAATCAAAGGGGATTAGCTAGACATAGCTAAAGAAGAAGAGAAAAAGAAAATAAATAACATGAACATAAATAAAATAAACAAAAAGTAAAAAGAAAGGGAGAGAATGATTTTATTCCAAGAAGAGAATTACAGAATAAAACCTAATGTGTTTTTTACAAGACTAAGATACAATGTATTTATAGCTGATATGATAAAGGCTAGCTAGCTAATTACATAATGTGGGACTAAAGAAATAACCCAAATAACACATAAGCCAGTGTGAACGCAGCTTTAGAGTGAGTGGTCTAGCAAATAGGCTAGTGTGAACGCAACATGAGTAAGAGGCCTTCCAAATGAGCTAATGTGAATGCAGTTTGAGTCTTTATTGAGCCAAATCTTCTTAACTGAAATATAATTGCAACCGTTCTTCAAGCTTTAAACTCTTCAAGCTTTAGCAATTTTAAACTTCACTCTTTTTAAGCAAATTCTTCATGCTTTATCCATCAAATGCTCTAAACCATGCTTCTTGTCAACAATCTGAAAATACAGCTATAAATACAAAGTATCAATTATTTTAAAGGGAAAATAAGATAAATAAGCGGATAAAATATACACATTTATGTGTATATCAAATACCCCCACACTTATCTTTTTATTCGTCCTCGAATAAACTAAACTAAGATATGTCACACTTTCGTAGGAAACACGATTGCATTTAGCGTATGCAACAAGCCGTTAAACCTCTGGGTGTCCCCACTAGGATGAGTGTTGTCTCGTGAGGGTTTTCAGCGGATACTACCCACAAAATCCAAAGCGTCTTATGTACGCGGATTAATCAACCAATATATTTAAGGTTTTTCACATTCCAAGGATTTCACCTAACTTCAATAATAACGGTTTAGCCCCAAATTGTCCATCCCATAATTAGTGCAAAAATGAATAAAATTTTTCAAACTGAATCGCAATTCCTTGATAACACTGTAATTGTCTTGAAGGTTAAGAGTGTGGTGTCAACCAAAGTTCTACACATCGACAATGTGCACCCAATCATTTCATTATTCTTTTTTTTTTTGAATAATTTTGCACCAATGTAACTGTAATGTATTGGATATGAGTTATGCATAGATGAAGGAGAATTTTTGTAAGTTCTAAAAATATTCTAGATAAGAGGGCAAGTGTATTAGTTGAATTTCAAGCTACAAAAGATAAAGTAATACTAAGGCACATATGAACATTTTTATTTCCTTTCATCTCGTCTACTACAATCCTCACTTCTAAGTACAGTAGAATGGATGTGGATGGAATGGACTTGAATGCTTTTATAGTCAAGAATGATGAATGACTATTTTATTCAGAGAGACTCTCTCTTTATTTCATTTTTTTTTATTTTTTTTTCTTTCTTTCCTTCTTTTTTTTCTTTTTTCTTTTGCATGATGAATGATGAATGGAGATGGAATGGAGTGATGCCGTACATTATTTCATTTGATTCCTCCTCTACTACCAACACTTCATGGAAGGAAAGTTTTGTGCCCTAGTTACTCTACTTCTATAACCTTAATTCAACACACAAGTCTGGATTGATGTTATACAAAAAACTGAAAGAAATGATAAGCAAAGTTTCGTAAGATAGATAACCCATATAAAATAAGATGTGGTATATGGTTATCCTACCTTAAAACAAGTACGGAGTGGGTGGTGTAATATTGGTATAAAAAGTGACGTTTTTGACCTTTAAACAAAAGTTCTTGAGTATACCAATATAAGATAAACTTGTCGACACATGGATGTAAATCGACTAAAACTTGGGTTTGAATAATGTGGGGTATCGAAGAAGAACGCTACAATGAGTCATTTCTCCTTAACTGGGCCAAGTGGATTTTAGAACTTACGATTTTGAAAATTTGAGTGAAAAGAAAATATTATGCATTAAAATGAACTCAGAAAATCCAATGTAAGTGCAAAATCATTATTATTTGACTTTTTTTTTACTTGCACGTTCTAACATGTATAACAAAGGTTGACACGCTTACTCCAGAACACGACTAACATCTGCACAGTCTCAAGCTAGCATCTTAAAAAGACACATTACGATTCAATGAATAAATAATGTTCATTCTCATCACCCAACAATTCAACTTATCAAACAAGAACCAAGGTGTTATTTATGAATTTAAGTTAATCCTTGTTCAATGAATGACCTACTTCATAAAATTTGATTGCTGATGTAATGTAGATTCCCCCCCCCACACTTGAGTGTGACTGTGTCCTCACAGTCGTTAAACAAACATATCTTAGTGAAAGGGAAATAAAATAAGAGGGTCAGCACGGCTTACCGAGTACACATGCAGAAAATACGCAGTCATCGAATAAATGAACCGGTCCATAATGGACCAATGGATCAACCTCATTAAGATTATGAGACACAGCTGAAGCACAGAAAACCAAATCATAAAGAATTTTATATCATGTTCCAGATTTGGAAAAACAAATTTTGTTTTTTCAAAAGTTTGAGTTGCTAATTTTAAAATTTTAAGCTTACAATTGATCCTAAAATCGAATTGAACTTCTGTAGCAACTAAAGAGAGATCATCGAGCTGGGGTTCAGTAAAAGTTTCAAAAACAAAATTTGATTTGTTCAGATGATGTATAAATTGAGAGACGTGGGCATCACTCTCACCCCCACACTTGTTCTGAGAAATATTGTTCGGTTTTGCTTTGATATTTGAAATTTTGTTAACTAAAGGTTCATTCGTAGACCTAAAGTTTAAACCAAACAATTGAATTTTCAGTAAATTTCGAAATCGTGTTTTCTCAAAAACAATGTTATTCCAAAAGGAGTTCATATACTGCAGAAATTTATCAGTGAAAAACAAGTGATCATAGTGAGGTTCAGTTGAAATGATTAAATCGCAAGGAGTTTCAACAGTTTTGGAAAAATCGTCATTGTGTTCAAGATCACATTCAGCAGTTTCGTTATTATCAACCTCAAGAGTTTCAAAGTTTTCAAACATTTCATTTTCAGTTTCATACCCAACAACATTATCGTCAATCAATTCAAGAATTTTTAGCTCATCAAAGTTGTCCTCACTTGAACAGTTGTTAACAACTTCATCATTTTTGTCAAGTTGACAATCTAAAGTTGCTAAATTTTCAAAATTTTCAGAATCTGATAGAGGAAGATCAAATTGAAGATTAACATCTTCGTTTTCAAGTGAATTTAAATTCAAATCAAGCACAGGGCTTTCAACAACTTTATTAAGATCAATTTCAAAAGTTGTTAGTTGAAAATCGTCGATTGTGGGCAAAGGTGGATTTTTATTTGAATCGTCACAAGTTTGGATCCGATTTTGTTTCTCACGAAACTTCAAGTAATCGTCAAGTATGTTCGTTTGCTCAACAAAATCAAATTTATAATTATTTACATGAGAATTTTCACTTTGAGATTGTTGAGAACAAAAGTTTTCAGTAGCACCACAATTGAAATTATTCCCGTTGCCAAAATCATTTGAAAAGTGATTTACATTTCCATTTTGAATTTGAAATTCATTTTGGAGTTCAAAATTGAATTGACAAGTGTTATAATCAGAATCATTTGAATTTGGATGTGAATTCGAATTTTGATTATTTTGAAAGCTTTCACTTGAATTGTTGCATATGTATAACTTACACAATTCATTTATTTCTTTATTTTGTTGTATGCTCATTTCAAGTAAAGTTTCAACATGTGTTTCAAGAGTTGAGGGCTGATCATCATTTTGAAAATTTGGTGGTGTACAAACGGGATTATCTTGAAAATTTTGAAAAGTTGGTGGCGTAAAATCCAAATTGTTTGTACAATAGTTGTTATTAAAATATCCATATGTATTTGGTGTAAAATTATATGGATTGTATTGATTTTCACAACTATCGTAAAATCTGTAGGAATAAGGGAATTGAGACATTTTCAAGAAAGCTCTTAAAAAATATGTTAAAATTAACAACTTTGGATTATATGAATACAAGTCTAGGCCAGGTTCGGACAGGGATTATCAGTGTGCCACGAATCACCGTAGAAACACGACTGAAGGTTTAAGAACCTGTTTGAGTTCTTGACTCTACCGTTCCTTAGACACCTTAGAGAGTATCAATCCTAATTGTCAATTTAACAAATATTTTGTCCTATGATCTTTGGGGAATCCTCGATTTGATTTCAAAAATACTGTCTTCCACGTTTGTTTTAAAATTTCCAACCACACATCAATAGGCAAAATAATCCATCACAGACAGTCACAGAATAATAATTGCAGAAAAAAAATTACAAGCAAGCCGATGCCCTACAGAAGTTTTTTACAAGCACTTTCTATATATATTATTTTTTTATTTGCAGCAGCAGTCCCTGTAGAGTTAGAAAATACTCACCTTGATCGGCAGTCCGTCCAATGCAGTTTAGTCGCGCTAGCGCGTTCACACCCCACTTGGTGTGCAACCGCTCGAACACTGAATTGTCAACCGCTTTCTGTTGTTGTGATCGGATGTGGTGATGTTTTAGGCTACGAAGTGGGAATTCTGGCTGATAAAGTTTGAAGATGGTGTGATGCTTCGGTGGTGGTATGTGCTGAAACGAAGAAGTCTGATTAATGGTGGGTTGCTTTTGGGTATTGGATTTGAGGTGGTTTTTAGGGTAGACTTGCCAGCAGCGTTTTATGGTGATTGCGTTGATGGTATGTGGATGGTAGAGTTTTGTTTTTTTGTTTTTTTTGTTTTTTTTTTATTGTGATGGTAGTGGAATATGTGGACTTTTGCTAACTCGAGTTAGGTGATGGTGAGGCTTTGGTGAGGGATCAGAACTTGCGATTGGAGAGTTGCGGTTGGCAGGTAGAAGGTGATGAAGCCGCAGTTTTGTCTGGAAGAGGGGTTCCGTGACGTCAGTGAAGGTTTGTAGTAGGACTGAGGGAAGATTTGTGAGGGCTTAAGGCAAGGTTTTGGTTGTTGGCAAGACAGTAGAGGTGTGGAGATTTGTTTGAAGTGGTGGATGTGAAGTATGGACTGAAATGATGTAAGCGCAGTCTGTGGGTGATTTTGGAGTATTGAACGTGATTTGTATCAATCTATTTGGTGACAAACAGGACATAGAAAGGTTGCTGAGTTGCGGTGGTAAAGGGAGAATAGGTGTTCGGCTCTTTGGTTCTTTTGGCGAAGGATTGGGCGAGTTGTGAAGTTTTGGTGAATGTGAATGTAGTGGAGGTGTTTTGTCTAGTTGTGGTTAGAAAATGAGGACTGGGAATGGAGATTTGTGATGGAATTATTGTTGTATTTGTGTGGACGTGGGATGACAAGGAGTTTGGCAAGTTGTTGTTGAAACTTGCGCCTACCAGTGGTGGTTTTGTGGTGTTGCGGACGTGAAGATGTATAATGGTGGCTTAGTAGTTGATGCTGTATGGCTGGTGGCTGCGAATAGAAAAGAGAACGGAAAAGATTTTTTTTTTTTTTAGAAATAAATTGTAAATAGAAGGAAAGAGATTTGTAGAGAAATAGAAAGAAATGAATGAAAGAAAGGGGAAGGAAATTGTGAAGAAAACAGGTAAGAGATCAAAAAGGAAATTGCAGTCTTTTTTTTTCCTTGTACAAAAAGAAATGTAAAGACGGAGAAAGGAAACAAATCAAACAAAAATTGCAATTCTTTTTTTTTTCTCTCTTGGTAGGAAGATTACAGTATCATTGACTAACACCAAACCAAACCAATCAAGATTTTTTTTTTCTATCTATGCTAGAAAACTAAAGAGAACAAAATAAAATAAAATGTTTTTATTTTTTATTTTTTTATATGAAAATAAAAATGTAAAATAAGAAAATTATAACTCGAAGGATTTAAAAATAAAAGTTATTTTGATCCCCGGCAACGGCGCCAAAAATTTGTTTGCGAACAAATTATACAATTGTAAATAACTGTAAAATTCGTTCGTCTTTCCTAAACAACAAGGATTGTTGTAGAGGGTGTCGAACTCTGGGACCAAATTATTTTATTAATAAATCCAATCAAGTTATCCCTAACTTTTGATTGGTGGAAAACAAAGAAAATAGTAGAAATTAAAGAAAAGAGAGTTTTAACAATAAGTGAAAGCAATTAGGGGATAATGACATAGATCAGATTCATAATCATCAATAGCCAAAAGATTAACCAGATCTAATACATGTTTCTGTCACAAACATGAATCAACGATAATAGGTTTTTAGAAACAAATATGTAAATAACGACAAGCATAGCCTATGCAGGAGCTCAGCTCTACAACCATAGACTATCAGGACAGATTCACTAATTAATTTCTAAAACCCTAAAATTAGAACTAGATCTGATAAACGTTAGATCAAACACGAATATACCTTGTGAAGGAGCATAGCTCTTAAACGACACAGGATATTAAGGTTCAGATCTAACCCTTGGTTCAGCTCTAGATCTATATACATGAATTCCTCATCCTTTGGCTATGTGATTCATATTGAATCATACTATCAGCGTCATCATCCCCTAATCAAAGGGGATTAGCTAGACATAGCTAAAGAAGAAGAGAAAAATAAAATAAATAACATGAACATAAATAAAATAAACAAAAAGTAAAAAGAAAGGGAGAGAATGATTTTATTCCAAGATGAGAATTACAGAATAAAACCTAATGTGTTTTTTACAAGACTAAGATACAATGTATTTATAGCTGATATGACAAAGGCTAGCTAGCTAATTACATAATGTGGGACTAAAGAAATAACCCAAATAACACATAAGCCAGTGTGAACGCAGCTTTAGAGTGAGTGGTCCAGCAAATAGGCTAGTGTGAACGCAACATGAGTAAGAGGCCTTCCAAATGAGCTAATGTGAATGCAGTTTGAGTCTTTGTTGAGCCAAATCTTCTTAACTGAAATATAATTGCAACCGTTCTTCAAGCTTTAGACTCTTCAAGCTTTAGCAATTTTAAACTTCACTCTTTTTAAGCAAATTCTTCATGCTTTATCCATCAAATGCTCTAAACCATGCTTCTTGTCAACAATCTGAAAATACAGCTATAAATACAAATTATCAATTATTTTAAAGGGAAAATAAGATAAATAAGCAGATAAAATATACACATTTACGTGTATATCAAGCTTCTTGATACACTTAACTAACTTGTAGGGCTAAGCCTTGAACTTGAGTACTTAGCCAATCTTGACATGATTCGTAGGCGGGTTAAGTCATGAACTTGGATAACAACACTTAACCCATTTGACAAAACTCTAGCTCAGGGGACTAGGTTGGAAATCGTAGTTAACAAGGATAGCGGGAAGAGAGGCTAAGTGGTAAACCTTAGTTAAGGATAACTAAGTAATAATTCTTAGTCAAGGAAATTGGACCAGTTCACAGATAGATGAGTAACTCGATACGGCAGGTCATCGCTTGAACACACGTGGAGGATCGAATTATATGACTTGGATAAGGGCTCCAACGAACAGGGTGACGAAGCGGTAGCTTCGGGGGACGCGAGGGTACTCTTGGTATCCCTCTGTGAGGTGGCAGGTGGTCCATGAAACCCGGCCTCACAGAGATTAAGGTCTGCGATAGAAGAGCCAAGAGTATGCCTTGGTTGCTATGCGAGCGACCTAAAGACTGGGATGGATTAGCGTGGAGTCGACGATACTTGATTTTGCCCTCGATAGCACGTCGCCGACTACCTACCATCTTTAGTCAATCGTGTACGTACGGAAAGGCAGGGAACTCCCAACAGACCATATACTTGCTATCGAGTTATGGGTGAGGTTGGCTATCTGGAAGTGGGCATCGATGGGCCGTAGTGTAGTTCTCATACATGATTTTTCTTGGATTGCCTTTCAGTAGTTGAGGGAGGGGTCACGTGGGACCATAGCCACGGGTACAAAAACAGACCTTGATATCTGCATCAGCAGACGACTTAAAGCTCCCGACCGAGTTCCATATTTCTTGATTTTGCCCTGGCACGGAACTCGGATGGCACATTGAGGAACATGTGCGTCTAGACATGGAAAACGGTTCACGATACATACGTGGGATAAAAGGGCGCGGTTGACGGGTGGCATAATCCCTAGTGGTCCTAGGTGGCCAAAACCCAAACCGAGACACGGAAACGTTCATTAGGTAGCATAATCCCTAGTGGTCCTAGGTGGCATAAATCCTAAGGGAACGCGCGATAGTTCATGGTAAGGAAACATAACAAGATCAAGGGTAGCAGTCCAAAATAACCTCAAGGATAAAACGTTCACATGGGAAAGCCCGTATGGCCTACGGCAAAGGACTGAACTTATACATGGGAAGAAAGATACGAGTTGGGGAAAACCTACATATGCTATATATTAGGTTGACATGGACCATTACATGACATTGGGCAAGGGGCATTCGTAGTTAACACATGACGCGGGTTGGGATACTAGTACGAGAGGTGCAGAGCAAATATACATGTTAGAACCATGAGAAATATACATGATAGATACCGTGGGATGTTATACAGGATATATACCTTGGGATATTATACTTGATAGAAACCTGACGATGTGATACCTTGATTTATCATGACACCGTAGCTTATCATGATATCTTAGTTTACCTTGCTACAGTAGTTCAGCCTGTTACCCTGGTTTAGTTTATCTATCTTGTCGTCATCCTTATGTTTACTTTCAGTTTATGCATGTCATGTTACCTTTACCTGTTTTTATACTGGAAGTAGATAGGACTTACCAGTCTTTATGACTGACCCCGTTTTGTTTCGCCTCTTTGTCTTCCGTTTCCCCCCAGGTTTCAGGGAGGAAACACTGTTATCTAGTTCGGACTTCTTCTACTGCTTGAAGGTCATCACGCATGGCTTGGAATTTTCTTGGCTATAGCTACTTTACTGTTTTACTTGGGGAATAATTTATGAAATGGTTTTATGCTTCTTTATTATTGCAAGACAGGTTTTGATGTATTCTGATGTAAAAGGCTTTAGACCTTATTTTATAAGGTAATGAAATTTGTTTTACTTCCGCTGTTTTATATATGTTCAGTTTTTTAATATTTCTGTGCATGTTTACCTCGATAATGCTTCACCAAACCTAGTGCATTCCCTTTGTGAGTGACCCTAGCGGAGGTGGGGTGTTACATTTGGTATCAGAGCAGAAGGTTACCAGACTGGGCAAAAGTTTTTAAAACCTTCTGAAAACTATTTGAAAAACCGTTTACAAAGAAGCATTTTTCAAGAAAAGTTTTGTTTTGAAAGGCTATTCCCCAAAGGCCATTAGCACTATCCTTTGATTCCTTGATTGAATCTCTTTTCCTTTCTTTCCTCCATCTGTAGTCACAGTAGTTCTAACTGTGACTAATCTTTATCTAGCCACGAAGGTGTTTTCCGAACGATGGAGGTGGTTCTCGAGAGACCTGTTGCCGTGGTACAAGGAAGGATAATAAGAGTAAGGATAAAGGACGTGAGCTCTAGGATAAGCAACTATTGCTATGGCTTAGTCCATCAAGGAGGACAAGGACAAGATCATCGGAGAGGGCAATTGTACGCCCCCATTTCTAGGGTACCTAAAAGAAATGGTACCGTTTCTGGTAAAGGTTTAGTCGTTCTTTTCTATCATCCCGTCCATACTTTGTCTTGATCATCGTATCATTTAAGTCGGCTTGGATAGTTGAGTCTCTGCACCTTAGTACTAGCATGGTAAAGGATCCCAGTTTTGTCCCAAAAATCTGGTTGGAGAGTCGGTCCATTTATTCATGACTTGTTGGATTTTAGAACGTCTATGCCAAGTGTTGAGATTGGAAGCAATACTTCTATTTGTTCAGCCATGGATGGATTCTAGGGGTAAAGTGGTTACCATTCTCGATTTTTAAAAGAGGGTAGTCAGACTCTTGGTTTGCTTTGGTAATACCTTCGAAGTCTCATGTAACCTTTTGGGTTCTATCATGGTTAGTTACCTAGAATCTCTTGATGCATTTATCGGAAATCTCTGATCCAATCGAGTAACGTCCGCCAATAAGACGGATGGTTCATTCCACTTGAGCATGGGTTATAGGAACCACCCTAGTAAGTGCACGTGTTAACATGGATTGACATCGGTAAACGAGATCCAGAATTCACTAGTGAATTTTGGAGAGCTTGCATGAGTATGCAGATATGGTTGAGCCAAGTATACTAGGGAAAGAATAAGTGTAAGTGGAACGAGAGACAACGATGAAATGAGTTCCAACTCATACCTTGGAAATAGGAATCAAGGAGCTACGAAATCATGAAGTCAAAGGCGGTCAAGGCACAATGGAATTAGGCTCATGGGAATGCGGCTTAGACGCGCGCATCAAGTCTCTTTTTAAGAGTATATCTTTGATCCTTGGTTCTCCTGTAGAGCTTGCTTGCATGCTACTGCTTGGTGGATATCCTCTCGGTCCTGTCTCTGTTGCAAACCCCGTAAGGAGTTTGTCTTGTTTATCTCCTCGATCTTATCTTGGGAACCTTAGATAGAACTCTACGGATGTAAACATGTATTTGAAACATGTTATGATTGATATGGTTGCAAATGGTTGCAAGTGGTTGCTCGTGGATGCGCGAATACACATTAGATACTAGATTGACGCAGTCACGTTTTATGTTGCATATGCACGAGTATTTATACTTGTTCATGGATGAAATTGAATGTGTTATCCTGCGTATGTTGCATATGAATGAATGTTTGTGCACGCATATAGTACTTATATGACTAGAACTATTTGCATACATGTTGGACTCATGGCACTAAACATATTTTGCATTAGAAAGATCATTCAGGTCTGATCATTAGCATTAGCCAAGGAGCATATACACACACGTTTTGCATATGTTCATATGGCATTAGAAATCGTCTAAGGACAATGGTTGCCTGTGGATGATGTTTTGAGTAGATGGATGATGGATGGTAGGATGCGTTCTTCCTAACTTGGAGATTTCGGGGACGAAATCCTTAAAGGAGGGGAGAATGTAACAACCCGAATTTTAACAACGTGTTAAGACAAGAATCAAGGCAGAATTAAAAGTAAAAATCTGAATCAGAGAAAACGGGTTGCGCCATTGCGTTCGTCTCGGAAAAATACGCGAAATAGAGTCCGAAATTTCGTAAAACGGAGTTCGTATGACCGAGATATGGCCTCGCGATGTTTCACGAAAAATTCAAATTCAAAACAGATTTAAAATTTCAGAAAATCAGGGTGGGCGGGAAAAATCCCGCCCAGACCAGGTCGACCAGGGGGTCGACCTGGGTGTCGACCTGGGTGGGACCAGGTCGACTGGGGAGTCGACCCCAGGGTCGACCTGGGGGTCGACCTGCCTGGTCGGACCCAGACAGCCTGGTGCACCTGTTTTGCTGTTTGGCTCGGTTTTGGAGGCTTGTGACGATTTTTGAGGGCTTGGATCTATCCTAGGGTTAATCTAACGGCCTAAACTACTCCTAATCTCTATAAAAAGACCCTAAGCCTACCCTAAACCCCTCATAATTCACTCATGCCACGAAGTGCTGCCCAAATGCCGAGTGATCATGGCCTCCATCTCCAACTCCAAGAGACTATGCATGCAAATCGGATCCAAATTGAAAGGTGCAAGCTTGCTACACCAAGTCGAGGCTCGATCAACGTTGCTACGGTGATTTCATGGCGGTTCTTCGTCAAAGGAGCCACCTTTCTTCGTCACGACGATGCATACTCCTTCCCTAAGCCTCGCTATGTAAGTTCTAGCTACTTCTAGATCTAAACGGTAGTCTTAATGATGGCATGGAATAAAACGAGATTAAACTAAGTATGCTAGCCTATATGAACCTTGTCATGCCTCTTTTGCTTGAACCTATGACTTTTGGCTATGCTTAGTGACTAGATCATGCTATTCATGTTATGATTAACCTAGTTTACTTTGCAAGTTTGAATCTTTATCTATGGAATGCTAGCATGAACCTTTGGGAACCATTTGACTTGTGAAACATTGGCAAAGATTTGACTTTGGGGCTTATGCATGTAAATGAACTCAAACCCCTTATGTATCATGCATGTTTGTGGCCAAATTCACTTATGATACTATGCATGTTTGTGGCCAAATCCTCTTATGAAACTATGCATGCTTGTGCCCAAATTCCCTTATGATACTATGCATATTTGTGGCCAAATTCCCTTATGATACTATGCATGTTTGTGGCCAATATGTTGGCATAATACCCTACTATGTGACTTGCTTCCACTTGGGTTGGAAATACGTTTGGGTAGCTTAGGAAAAACGTGGGTATGACATGAAAAACTTGACATGGGGCTTACATGAGAACATCACATTCATGATACATTTAAATATGATCATGACACGTGGGAAAACATGGAACTTGAACTAGACATGGGTGGGTTGTAAGTGTAAAAAGACACTAGACCAAACATGAAAGTGGCCAACTCGAGGTTGGGTTGAGTTTGTAGCATAAAACTACCCGGACCCGCCCGGCTTAACTAGTTGCTACAAACAATAGGATCCAATGTGAGAAGTTGGTCATGTCGCGCTTAAGACCCGAGGTTAGACTAGGTTGTGGTGTAAAACTACCCGGACCCGCCCGGCTTAACTAGTAACCACAACAAGGTCTAATGTGAGAGGTTGAGAGTGCGTTAATTAAATTAATGCCACATGATAAGGTTAAGTAAATTTGACTAATGACACTTAACCGATATGACACGAATGGGTAGGTTAAGTGGGACCGGGCTTGATTTCTTAATGACACTTAACCATACAAGACAATTAGGGGATGGGGTTAAGTAATTTACGCTTAACTAATCCGACTTGGTAATTAGATGGGGTTAAGTAATCCACACTTAACTAATCTAAACACGGTAAATTCGATGAGGTTAAGTAATCCATACTTAACTAATCTAACACGGTAATTAGATGGGTTTAAGTAACTTAGACTTAACTAATCTAAACACGGTAATTGGATGGGGTTAAGGAACCTTCACTTAATTAATCTAAACACGGTAATTCGATGGGGTTAAGTTAAACATTTAACCAATCTAAACATGGTAATTCAATGAGGTTAAGTAACCAATACTTAACCAATTTAACACGGTAATTTAATGGGGTTAAGTAACTTATACTTAACCAATTATACATGATGATTTGATGAGGTTAAGTAACCTACACTTAACTAATCTAATATGTGGGTCTGGTGGGGTTAAGTCACAAGACCTTTTAAATTAGGCTTAACCATTGTAATACGATTAGTGGATGGGGTTAAGTTAACCTATACTTAACCAATCCGACTCGACAATCTGATGGGATTAAGATAATCTATGCTTAATCAATCTAACATGATAATCTGATAGGGTTAAGACAAATAAATACTTAACCAATTTGACTTGATAGGGTTAAGTCATGAGCTTCTTGATACACTTAACTAACTTGTAGGGCTAAGCCTTGAACTTGAGTACTTAGCCAATCTTGACATGATTCGTAGGCTGGTTAAGTCATGAACTTGGATAACAACACTTAACCCATTTGACAAAACCCTAGCTCAGGGGACTAGGTTGGAAATCGTAGTTAACAAGGATAGCGGGAAGAGAGGCTAAGTGGTAAACCTTAGTTAAGGATAACTAAGTAATAATTCTTAGTCAAGGAAATTGGACCAGTTCACAGATAGATGAGTAACCCGATACGGTAGGTCATCGCTTGAACACACGTGGAGGAGCGAATTATCTGACTTGGATAAGGGCTCCAACGAACTGGGTGACGAAGCGGTAGCTTCGGGGGACGTGAGGGTACTCTTGGTATCCCTCTGTGAGGTGGCAGGTGGTCCATGAAACCCGGCCTCACAGAGGTTAATGTCTACGATAGAAGAGCCAAGAGTATGCCTTGGTTGCTATGCGAGCGACCTAAAGACTGGGATGGATTAGCGTGGAGTCGACGATACTTGATTTTGCCCTGGATAGCACGTCGCCGACTACCTACCATCTTTAGTCAATCGTGTACGTACGGAAAGGCAGGGAACTCCCAACAGACCACATACTTGCTATCGAGTTATGGGTGAGGTTGGCTATCTGGAAGTGGGCATCGATGGGCCGTAGTGTAGTTCTCATACATGATTTTTCTTGGATTGCCTTTCAGTAGTTGAGGGAGGGGTCACGTGGGACCATAGCCACGGGTACAAAAACAGACCTTGATATCTACATCAGCAGACGACTTAAAGCTCCCGACCGAGTTCCGTATTTCTTGATTTTGCCCTGGCTCGGAACTCGGATGGCACATTGAGGAACATGTGCGTCTAGACATGGAAAACAGTTCATGATACATACGTGGGATAAAAGGGCGCGGTTGACGGGTGGCATAATCCCTAGTGGTCCTAGGTGGCCAAAACCCAAACCGAGACACGGAAACGTTCATTAGGTAGCATAATCCCTAGTGGTCCTAGGTGGCATAAATCCTAAGGGAACGCGCGATAGTTCATGGTAAGGAAACATAACAAGATCAAGGGTAGCAGTCCAAAATAACCTCAAGGATAAAACGTTCACATGGGAAAGCCCGTATGGCCTACGACAAAGGACTGAACTTATACATGGGAAGAAAGATACGAGTTGGGGAAAACCTACATATGCTATATATTAGGTTGACATGGACCATTACATGACATTGGGCAAGGGGCATTCGTAGTTAACACATGACGCGGGTTGGGATACTAGTACGAGAGGTGCAGAGCAAATATACATGTTAGAACCATGAGAAATATACATGATAGATACCGTGGGATGTTATACAGGATAGATACCTTGGGATATTATACTTGATAGAAACCTGACGATGTGATACCTTGATTTATCATGACACCGTAGCTTATCATGATATCTTAGTTTACCTTGCTACAGTAGTTCAGCCTGTTACCCTGGTTTAGTTTATCTATCTTGTCGTCATCCTTATGTTTACTTTCAGTTTATGCATGTCATGTTACCTTTACCTGTTTTTATACTGGAAGTAAATAGGACTTACCAGTCTTTATGACTGAACCCGTTTTGTTTCGCCTCTTTGTCTTCCGTTTCCCCCCAGGTTTCAGGGAGGAAACACTGTTATCTAGTTCGGACTTCTTCTACTGCTTGAAGGTCATCACTCATGGCTTGGACTTTTCTTGGCTATAGCTACTTTACTGTTTTACTTGGGGAATAATTTATGAAATGGTTTTATGCTTCTTTATTATTGCAAGACAGGTTTTGATGTATTCTGATGTAAAAGGCTTTAGACCTTATTTTATAAGGTAATGAAATTTGTTTTACTTCCGCTGTTTTATATATGTTCTGTCTTGTAATATTTCTGTGCATGTTTACCTCGATAATGCTTCACCAAACCTAGTGCATTCCCTTTGTGAGTGACCCTAGCGGAGGTGGGGTGTTACACTTAGCTCCAGGATGATAATAATGCTTTAAGAGAAGAAAGTGATAGTCTGAAGAGGCAGCTCGAGGAAATGAGGAAGGCGAAGGAGGATGCAGAGGCTAGTAATCGGGATTTGCTGAGCATGGTGGATGGATTGAAAGTTGAACACCTGAGAGAGGTGGAGTAACTAAGGGAGCAGTTGGAGGACACTGAATTCTGGGTAGAATCGTCTGTGGTGGATGATATCAAGAATATGTATGTTAAAGTTCTGAGGTTCCATGGACTCTCGTGGGTTGACGATTATTCCCGAGAACTGGCTCGGACTTGGGAGAGGTTAGTCCCATGTGAAGCTTATCTGCGCCAAGTGGATGTGAGCGCTTTAAATGAATGCCAACTCACCATTGATCTACTAACCGACGAGGAGCGCAAAAAGTTGGAGGAAGGTAGGAGGTTGCTGCGAGAGGATGCTGAGAGGGAGAGGCTGGCGAAGCTTGCTGTTGAAAAGGGGAAATTTGTCCTGACTGAGAGCGTGGTAGTAGTAGAGACCTTCACAGAGGGAAGCTCTTACCGGCTAATAGCCCCTGAATTAGCTATGGAGAGCGGTCCTGCATCTTTGACTAGGGTTTCAACGGAGTACGATCTTGAGCATCAAGAGCTAGGAGAGTTCGGATTCACCCTACCTACCATGATGAGTACCCTTCCTGTCCTTTCTACACCGTCCTTGACCGGAGGTGAATTCTCTTTGCCGTGTCTCCCTAAGGATGACGTGGTTACCGAATTTGCAGACTAAAAGTTTGTGTTTTTACTGTGAAGCCATTCTTGGACCGACCATGACTTCGGGCCCTTCCCCCGTGTTCCCATAAACGACTGAATCTAGACCAGGGCCTGTGAAAATTCAATTTGGAGAAGGCGACAATCAGCTTGACACCTTTTCGGATATATGGATAATTTCCAGACTTTATGAAGGTATTACTGAGGAAGAGGAGATGGTTGATGGATAGAGCTTTCGTGCTAGAGGGCCGATGGAGGCCGAGGTGCCTTCGATGCACGATTTGGTGCAAATTTTGAAGGGTCAAATTGCAGCCAAGTGTGAAGAGGTAGATGAGAAGTAGAGTCAGGACGAGGCAACCAAGTAGGAGGTCTAATGAAGACCAAACGAGATGCTGAGGAAAGAGCTGTTGAGACGGTTGCACAGAGGATAGCTAATGAGGAGGTGGAAAAGAAGAGGGCTGCCGACGCGGCCTAAAAGAAAAGGGAGGATGAGGAAGCCTAGTAGAGGGCCACCAAGACCCTTGAGAAAACCAAGGCTAATGATGTCACAACGCATAAGTCCCAAAAGCTCGCTGAGCGACGGGCCACTAGAGAGGCCAATGAGAGGGATGTGCGGGAAGGCAGGGAGATCCCGAAGAAGAGTGAAGTTGTAATTGGCCTTGCTACCGGAAGTGCCCCTATGCCTACGCCGCATACCACCCTTGTTGATATCACTGAGATCTCTAGCGGTGATGGTGCAGACGAGAAGCGCCTCTCGGCTTCTCATGAATTGACAACCTTCCAGAAGAGTCGAGGAGGCAAGAGGGGGTCCGGGAAGAAGAGGCCTGGCGCGAAGGATGAACCATCAAGTGTCGAATCTGCAATAAAGAAGCACAAGTACAAAAAGAAAAGACACGATTAGTGCTAGCAACTTAAATAGAAGTTACAATTATTTTGGTAGTGTAGGTCGATAGTTTATGCTGGTACGACCCCCACTTTTGGTTTTTCAAGACATGGTATGCTATTCATATACACCCTATCATTAAAAAAGAAAGATATTAGACACGTAGTTTGTTAAATGTATGTGTATGAAAATTGAATATGAATTAGTAAAGTTCGCAATTTAAGTCAAGTGTTCGGATGTTTTTCTTATGTTTTCCAGCATTCTGTACTTGCATAAGCATACTTATTGTTACATGTAATACAAAAGCGATTGGGGGCCTCACTCTGGGTAAATTATTCCAGAGGGGTGAGATAGAGCGCTGGTTTCAGTAAGTCTCCCTCAGCTCAGGAGACCCATAGTTTGCAAAATCGGGCTGGGCGCCTACTGCTTTTGGTTGCCGGAGGATGATCCCGAGTATAGCAAAGGCGTGGAGCATCGCAATTTGCTGTCCGCCCGGTGAGTGGCACTCCCGTCGTTCATCTGGTTGTGGCGAGCCACATACGTCATTTATTCGCTTAAGAAGAGAATCCTGGATCATCAACCTGTAGGGTCCGATCGTGGCCATGGGCTACCCCTTAGCCTTAATAGCTTCGGGGAAGAAACGATTTTAGGTCGGTCTTGGTGCTTCGCCAAGATTCGACCGACACCAGTAGCTAGGTGAAAAATTTACATCACTCCTGACTAACCGTTGGGCGGCCCCAAGTTGCTTGGGACTTAGGCGCAGAACGATTTGTCCTAGGTCTCAGCATGGGGCCGAGGTTGGAGTTCATTGTTATTTATACTAGGTCGAGACACGGGCCGACGACTCGAGTAGAATTGTCGGTTCCAGTGCTCGGGGTGTCGGTCGTAGCTACTGATGTTTAGGCTCGAGGTGGTGGTACTTTCTCCCGTGCTCGGAGGCTGATACGGGGATCGACTGATTACATGCTAGCTGATTGCATGGAATAAACCCAAAGAAGATAGGAAGCTAAACATCATTTCTACCAATAAATTTTATGTTAATAGCCTTTACAGTGCCTTTAATTGCTAGGAAACAAAACATCGTTAAAAAGCATAAACAACTGGGGACTAAGTTATGTAAAGTAGCGGCAGAGATATTCATTGTTCCATGCCCTTGGGAGTTCAGCTTCATCCACGGTTGCGAGTTTGAAAGATCCATTGCTGAGCTTTTGTTGTATGGAGTACGGGCCTTTCCAACGAAGGGCGAGGCCGGTTGGTGGCGGAAAGACCCGTTTCAAGACGAGTTAGCCGATGTTGAGGTCCTTACATTGGACCATAGAATTGAAGTATTGGGCTACTCATTGCGGTAGGTCAACGGCTCTGAGGTCGGCTTCGTTCCTCTTTTCATCTAGCAAGTCGAGTGATCCCAAAAGTAAATCCTAGTTTGTCTTTGGATCGAAATAAGTCACTCGATGAGATTGAAGCTCGAGCTCAAAGGGGATAATAGCATCAGATCCTTAGGCGATGGTGAAAGTAGTATGTCCGGTTTCTTTCTTGTGTGTTGTTCAGTAGGCCCATAGGGCTAGAGGAAGTTCGTTCGTCCACATGCCCCCAGCCTTTTCCAGACGTTTCTTGAAGACGGATTTGATGACCTTATTAACTGCTTCGACTTGCCCATTAGCATGGGGATGAGCCACCACCGAGAATCTTTTTTCGATGCTATGGCGCTGAAAGAAGGCTTTGAATTTGGCTCTCTCGAACTGAGTGTCGTTAACGGAAATGATAGCTTGTGGGACCCCATATCGAGTGACGATGTTGCGCACAAAGAAGTTTATCATCTTCTTGGTTATGATTGTGGCAAGAGCTTCGGCCTTTGCCCATTTGGTAAAATAATCAACTGCGATGACAACATACCATGCCCCACCTCTGGCCATTGGAAGAGTTCCAATGATGTCAATTCCCCACATGGTGAATGGCCATGGGATGATCATTTATGTCAACTCGGTAGGTGGGGCCCTTCGGATCTTTGAGAAGCGCTGGCACTTATCACACTTGCGAGTGTAGTCTGCAGCATCTTGATCAAGCGTGACCAATAATAACCATGTCTAAGGATTTTTCTAGCTAGGGTTTTTCCTCCAATATGGTCGATGCACTCACCCTTATGTACATTAGTGAGCACTCGGATGACATCGTCACGGGCTACGCATCTGAGCAATGGGACAGAGAAGCCTCTACGATAGAGCACCACATCCATAGGAAGGTAGCTAGCTGATTTATAGGTGAGCGCTCGCCTTTCCTTGTAGCATCCTAGGAGGATCCCATGTTGCAGGTAATTCTTAATCAACATCATCTAGGATTCAGGTTCGGAATCTGCGTTCAGGGCCACCTCAGTCTGTATTTGCTTGATACTTAGGGAGTTGAGGACTTCAACGGGGGAGGAATCAAAGAGTTGCGAGACCTTGGAGCTTGCTAGCCTGGCTAGTGGATTTGCTTTTTCGTTCAGTTCTCGAGGAATGTGTGAGATGACAAAGTGGTCGAAGTGAGTGAGTAATTTCTTAACCTGGGTTAAATATAGGGCGAGTCGTTCCTCCTTCGCTTGATATTCTCCTTGCACCTAAAGAACGAAAAGTTGTGAATTAGAGAAGATTTGGACGGTCTTTAGTCTAAGCTCAATCGCGATTCTGAGTCCGGTGATTAAGGCCTTATACTCCGCGTCATTGTTGGTAGCAGGGAAATCCAAGTTTAGGTTATAGTATATCGGGCGTTCTTCAGGAGTGATAAGAACGACTTCAGCCCCGGAGCATTTCCTGTTGGAGGAGCCATCCACAAACAATTTCCATTGAGCATTGGGAGCTTCAGCGTTCTTTGCAGGAGTCTCCTCGGGAGTAGTGAATTCTATGATGAAGTCAGCGATGGCTTGTCCGAGGATGGCCCAGCAGGGGATAAAGGTTATCTCAAACTGGCTTATTTCCATACTCCACTTTAGTAGCCATCCAGATACCTCGGGTCATTGTAGGACCGGTCGAAATGGCTGATCGGTGAACACCTTTATAGGATGAGAGTGGAAGTATGGTCGAAGCATCCGAGAAGAAATCAGTAGGTAGAACGCCAGCTTTTCCAGCTTCGGGTAGTTCTTTTCTTCCCCGTCAGTCATTTGCTTATGTAGTAGACAGGTCGTTAGACATGGTTCTCGATGCGTGCAAGTGCCGAGCTGATTGCCTGCATAGAAACAGCCAAATAAACATATAAGTCCTCATGATCCACAGGCATAGATTAGATAGTTGGTCTCTCTAAGTGATTCAGAAGGTCCTCGAACGCAGAAACGCATTCTTGGGTCTACTCAAAGTTGCGTTTTCCCTTTCAAAGCAAATCGAAGAAAGGAATGCACTTATCTATGGCTTTGGAGATGAACCAACTTAAAGAGGCGACCTTTCCATTTAAACTTTGGACATTCTTGACGTTCCTAGGGATTTGGATGTCCCAAATAACTTGGGTTTTTTTGGGTTGGCTTTGATTCCCCGGGAGTTGACTGTGAAACCCAAGAATTTTCCTGATGTGACTTCGAACGAGCACTTCAGAGGATTGAGTTTCATGTCATACAGGCAAAGGATATCAAACATTTTAGAGAGGTCGTGGATGTGGTCACTGGACTCTTTTGATTTGACCAACATGTCGTCCACGTACACCTCCATGGACTTTCCAATTTTGTTTTTAAAGAGCCGATTAACCATTTGCTAATAAGTGGCGCTGACATTCTTGAGGCCGAAGGGCATGACGCAATAGCAGTAACGTCCAAGGTCTGTTATGAAAGAGGTACGAACCTGGTCGCGAAGATTTATCGGGATTTGGTTGTGGCCTGAGTAGGCATCCATGAAAGATAGTAGCTGGTATCCGACGATTGATTCAAGAAGTCGTTCAATCTTCGGGAGCGGGAAGCTGTCATTGGGACATGCCTAGTTTAAATCGGAGAAGTCGAAGCACGTTCACCATTTACAATTTGCATTTTTAACCAGGACTGGATTGGAGACCCATTCGAGTTAGTTGGCTTCACAAATAAAGTTGTTGTTGAGTAGACGATTTACCACCTCCTCGAGTGCTTTGGAACTTTCGGGTCCCAAGAAGAGGTGCTTATGCTTGATTGGAGGCATTGTGGGATCGATGCCTAGACAATGGTAAGCGACTACGGGATTTATGCCTTTCATATCGGATTGAGTCCATGCGAACAAATCGAAATTTTCCTTTAAGAAATCTACAAGACCCTCTTTGATTGCGGGATGGAGTTGTGATCTTGTCTTCAACAACCTTGATGGATCATCGAGACTAACTGGAATATCTATCGTGGGTTCGACTAGAGTGGCCCTCATGTATACGGGCTCTTCGTACTTCCGTGGGTCGAGATCATCGAAAAGACGACAGTGGTGCCTAAGCCAAGGCCCAGACGCTGTTGATTGCAATGCTGAGATAGTCTTGGCGCAAGAAGGTATAGACACGGCTTTGCCATTGTCCTTATTGCGTGCAATCTTCCATTCTATTGCATAACATTCTCTGGCGCTTTCTTGGTCATCTCTAACTATTCCAATCCTGATCTCTATTGGAAATTTCATTAGGAGAGACCACAATGACATCCAGACCTAAAACTCTATGAGAAAAGGTCGTCAAAGGAAAGCGTTGTAAGGGGAATCGATGTCTATAACCATGAAAGTGAGTATTCGGACCCGGCTCCGATCCCGCTCGCCCAGCTCCACAGGTAAATCGATCGATCCAACCAGGGAACTAGAAGCCTAATTGAAGCCGTGGATCGTGGCGCGACATGGCTTTAAGTCATTTGTTTCCAACTTCATTTGGTCGTAAGCTGCTTTGAAAATGATGTTGACCGAGCTTCCCGAGTCGATTAATATTTTTCGGATAGAAGCGGTGCCGATCCGAGCCGTGATAACTGGTGGATCGTTGGTCGAGCTTTCCACCCCAGTAGAATCTCTTTCGCAGAAAACAATGTCATCCCGCATGATTTTTTGGAGCTTGGCAGGGACGGATTTGTTGGGAACGGAGCAAGCTTCATAAGTAGCATGCTTTATGGAACTCACATACTCTTCCATTTTCCAAAAGCTATCATGTGTAGAGTAAGGTCCACCACATACAGTGTTGATCACGATCCCTCGCCTTGGGTTAGATGGGCCAGCGACTGTCTTGGCAGGCACCTGAGGTGCTGGCGTCGGAGGCTTTGGATTTGTTTCGAGAGGAAAGGGATCTTGGACATATTACTCGAGTCATTTCTCACGGATAGTCTTTTTGATTGCATCCCTAAGCTGGTGGCACTCGTTGGTATCGTACCCGTATATGTCGTGGTATCGACAGTACCTCCCCGTATTTTCCTCGTAGTCAGTTGATTCTCTGGTATGTGGCTTTTTGTATGGCAATGTGTTACATGTCTCCAAGTAGATTATTTCTAAGTCTTCATTTAATGGGGTGTACGTCTCGAAGGCATGGTGAGGGCCGGGTTTCCTTGGCTCCGCCGAGGCCTGACCGTTATTTCGGCCACCAGGCCTACCGTTATTCAGTTTTTGCTGGTAGGGACCTACCCCCTTTTTCTGATCGAAGGGCTCTTCGACTTGTTTTCCTCTAAGGTTGTTATTTGCAGTGTCTGCTTAGCGGTCGTTGGGGCGACTTATGGCAGAGAGCCGGTTCTGGTTTGCCTCCACTTAGCATAAGTACTGATATGCCTTCTCATGGAAGGCGTCGAGGCTTTTTGGCTGCTTTCGATCGATGCACGCCTCGAATTCGGAAGTAGAAAGGACACCTTAGGCTAACTGAAAGAGTATAGTGCAAGGGTCCGGATCCTCGACCTTGATGAGGGCGATGTTAAACCGGGAGAGGTAGCTTTTAAGCGACTCGACGGGTCCTTGGTATAGGTTGGACAAAGTAAGGGCATTTTTTGGAGTTGGGATATGCATTCTGAATTGCTTGACTAGTTCTGTCGCTAGCTGGCTGAAGTTGTTGATGGAATAAAGTGGGAGGCGTGAGAACAAAAGTCAAGTGGTCCCTGATACGAATACGGGGAAGCACTTGCATTTGACCGGATCGTTACCCCGGCTCGAGTCCATTTTCTATTCATATCGATTCAGGAAGGCATAGGGAACGGTAGTGCCGTCGTAGAACGGCATCTATGGCATGTTGAAGCTTCACGGCCACTTGGCCTCATTTACCCTTCTTGTGAAGGGATTATGCCTAATATGGGACTCCCATGAGTCATGTACATTCCCTCGCATTTCCCTCATGATCCTTCAGATCATGTAGGGAAGGTTAGTTGGATGGGAGTACACCATAGGGACCCATGGTTTTGGCGAGGTTCTGGAGTCTGTTGCGAGGACGTCTTCTATGGTGGATGTCCGGGTCGTCTTCTTCCACGTCCTCGACATCTATAATCGGATCTTGGTGCGGAGCGGGTTGATGCAGATCTTATTCTGCAAATGCGTGGGCTGCTGGAATGGTTGATCCATCGTCTTGATGGGCGATCGTTGGGTTTTGTCGAAGAAGGGGTTGGTTGGTCGGACCCGATCCGTCATTAATGATCAAGAGAGAGCGATCTCGGTTTTGCACCCCCTCGCTATATGTGACTGTAGTTCAGTCGCCGTTGTCGTTGACATAGCCATTGCTGTTACCGTTGTCGAGGGCATTGGTGCGGGCGGCAACGTTGTTGATGAGGCTAAACCTCCTCCTTTGATGCGGCCTCTCGTCTCAGAAGAGGAAGTTTCCAAGATAGTTGTTCGGGGTCAAGCGTTGTTCCGAGTTAGTTGAAGTCGAGCGACGACGCACTGACTTTCTTGAAGTTGTCGCATAAGGTCGATGTTACTCTTTAGTGCTTGAATGAGCTCGACCGCTGTGTTCTCATATTTTTCATTAAGCACACAGATCTGTGCTTGTGTTGTGGGCGCTTCGGGGTCCACAATAGGAGGGATGTTTTCATTAGCGGTCGGGATGTCCGCTAGTTGAGGTCGTTGGGATGTCCCGGCCTCGACTGCGGCTGAAGAGCCGACCATTGCGTTCTTTGGTCACTTTACCATCGTAAGCGGACTCAGCGGTAGGTTTAACAAAGGAACCTCAAGCTCGTCGAAGTTGAGAGGATAACGTGTGACAAAGATGCAAATCTGATTTTTTCTCAGTGAAAGTACCAAATGTTGATGGCAAAAAATTTCGTAAACACAAACATTCCAATTACTAGGAATAATTAATTTGGTCGTTTAGACGAGAGAAGAAAAAGGTAAATAACAAGAGAAATTTATAGTGGTTCGACCTCGGTTTAGGCCTACGTCCACTTTGAAGAGTCATTGGAATATTATTGATATCACAAAGTTGCAAAGCCAAGACCATCTCATGACATCCCATTACATTCATCCTTAAGCTATATGATGTCATCTCTAAGCTATATGGTGTCATAATTATAATATATTTAATATATCAGGAAAAAGAAACTTTTGCTCTTATTCTTCCTCGAATGGGAGATGCCATTAAAGTAGCTCTCTAGAGGTCTTGAGCTCACAAATTCCAACCCCTTTCAAGTGTGAAGTAATGGGGTATTTATAGTAAAGAGGTTAGGTAGGAGTATGTGGAAGTAGGTAGAAATAAGGGACCACACCCAGAATTTCGCACCTGGAGCCTGCAAACCTGTAAATTTTATACCTAGAGCCTGGGGTGGAATTTTCGCACCTTGTGGTGTGCGAAATTCGCACCACCTAGGGATGTGAAGTTCATACCCCATAGGATACGAACTTCGCACACTACTGGGTGCGAAACTCGTACCCCTTGGGGGTACGAAATTCCTCCCTCGAGGGGTTTGAATTTCGCACCTCCTGGGGTGCAAAATTCGCACCCCAGTGTACGAATTTCGTACCCCTGTTGGGTGCGAATTTCTCACCCGGTGGGGCACGAATTTTGCATCCTTCTGGGTGCGAATTTTGCACCTTCTAGAGGTGCGAATTTCGCACCCCGAGGGGGTGTGAAACTCTCATTCTGAGGGGCGCGAAGACCGCATGAAAGGGTGTTTGGAGGGGCTCGATATCCAGGCTTGCGAGTGTAGAGATTCTAGGCCTTGGTTCGGAAACGTGTTTGGGGAAACTCAAGGTCTCTGTTGGTGTGATCCCTCTTCATCCTATTACTTTCGCTCCTGGGCATCCCTTTTGGCTTTTGTCCCATGCGATGCGTTGAGCCGAGCGCGTCTCGTATACTTTTGCGAATCAGACCAAAAAGTCGGTTAACATAAATTATAAAGGAGCTTGTAACATCGCTGTAGTTCATAGTTTTACATCTTGAACTTTAAATGAATATACAAAATTCGTTATTAATTGGATTTTTTTGAAAAAAGAAACGTTCGAATAAATTGAACTATATTTTGCTTATCGAAAAGAAAATTCGAGATTTCATCTTGTAGATTGTAAGTTATGTCCAAATAAAATTCTCAGAAAAGTCATTGTGGAATCATTTATAAGTTATAACAATTTATTTATATAATAAAAGGATTTTATACAAATTAAATATGGATTTTAACTTGAATTTTAAATGTTAAGTTATAAATCTAAGATGTTTATTTTGGTGCTATAAGATATTCTATTTGGATATATATGACAATATCAATTTACTATTATTGAATTGATTTATTTTTGAATTTATTGATATTTTATTGGTTTTATTTAAGCCTGAAAATTAGCGTTTTGCAAATGACCTCCATTTTCGATGAAACAATTTTTATTAAATTCATAATGATTAATTATAGCTAAATTTCAATTTTCGCACCAGTCGGGTTGTTTTGTGATCGTGCGAGATTGAAATGTGAATTGATCAATTATTTGACTTTAAAAACGGCGATGTGTGAGATAACAGACTCAGATTTCGAAAAAACATGTTTCATTGGATCCATAATATCAAACTATAGCTGTATGTCAATTTTCATCGAAATTGGATATGTTATGTGATCATACAAATTTATAAACAATGAGTGTAAGCAACGATTGATTAAAACTGAATAAAATATTCGATTAAAAAATTATTTTCTTCCTCTATAAATACTCTAACACCCTCCCTAACCTTAAATTATTTTCTTCGTTGGTCAAAAAATGTGCCTCAACCAGTTTGTTCTTCACGTGGAAATTCCAACTTCAAAAATCATTTTAAAATCATACAAAATATATAAAATCGTAACGTATATATATATATGTGTGTGTGTGCGTGTGTGTGTGTGTGTGTGTGGGTGGGTTCGTGAGAGCATTAGCTACAACTTCATGTTTGTTTTTTTTGTAATTCACACCATGTTCTTAAGTTTGGAAAATAAAGGCAGCAGCCTAGGGTTAACATTTAAGGGAGATTGAGGCATTGTTGCATGAATTCGAGTTTATATTCGGATTCAGGGTGGAGAATAACTAGAGTTTTGATATTTTTTTGGGATTCATAAAAATAAAAAGGGACGCATAATGGACTGTAGACACGTGGTGAACCTAGAAACTGCATTCCAGAGTTTGAGTTCGAGTTTAGCAAAACTTGTATGGTGACAAAGAGGAGTTTAAGAGGTGAATTATGGAGCTTTTGCTTGAATTTTAGGAGTTTGTGGAGGGAGAGAGGAATACTCGAAGCTCTAGGAATGCGCTATAGGGTTCAAGCTGTTAATCGGGAGGAAGAAACAATGAGGATGCAGATTAAGAGGAATATGGTAATTATAGTTTTAATTAAATTATTATACTAATCATTAATGATATTTAATCCATTCAAACTTGTAAAAGGCACAACTTATTCATTCTTAACCCTAATTCAACGAAAGAGGGTCCATTGGAGCCGTATGGACGCAGGCTACATAATGGAATTAGTTTGGATAGATTTGGAGCTAGTTACAACTTATGACAATATAGAATGCCAGATCGGATCTGTTGACCGTTTACTGTTGTTAATGATACATGACTAATGTCTGTAAACTCACAAACTCTTACCAATTTTATAATATTATAAACATATTTTAATGTTGATAAATGATGATTGAATGTTGTGTGATGGTTGTTTGGATGAATTATAATAAATGGTTTGAAATTATGTGTGCGTGTGTGTATATATATAAATTGTTGGTTAAATATTGATTTTGTTTATCATGATATCTCATATTGAAATGAAATTGACGTTATTTACGTTGATTAACATATGTGAATGCAGGAAAATAGGTTGGAGGGATCCAACTGGATTCCTTAAAATTTATTACTATTTGTTTTCATTTATTTTTATATATGACGTGTTAAATGTTTTCTGATAGATTTGTTGTATTTGGATGCTTGAATAGCACTAACCCTAAAAATTATTGGTATTTAAATACCGTAAAAATATATTCGAATGAAACGGAAAAGAATTTGAATTTTAAAAGGGTAAATCTATTTTCCACAAATAAAAATTTAATTTTGAATGGGTTAGAATTTAACAACATGCTTAAATAAATAAAACAAGTAGTTAAATTTACAAGCGATGTATATAAATGAAGTGGAATAATTATCATTGGACAATTTGTGAATGTGAATTCAAGAATGAATTATAAAGGGGAATTGTAAATCGTTTCAAAAGAAAACGATGAAATTTATTTCAATGTTCGAAATGTAAATAGATTTGAAATAAATCAATCAGGATTTATAATCGTATTCGACTATGTCAAAGTTTAAAAATAAAATATTTATTTTTAGAAATTTTATATTATATAATTCGAAAATTGATAAGATAATTAATATTTGGTTAGAAATAGATATTTTATAATCAAATGTAAAATCGATATAGAATTATAAACTTATTAAATAAGATAGACTAGAAAGTTAATGTGTAAACGAAATTTGATAATAAACATGAATGTGAATAAGAAGTTATAAAATGATTCGATAAAACGGATTCAAACCTGCAATAGTTTTTATGAATAAAGTCAAGATTTGATTTGATATAGCAATTCCAGATTTACATATGGTAATAATATTCACATTTAAAGTGGATAATGGTTTAAAAACAAATGTTTTTAACATTGGAATGGTTATAAGGAAAATTGGTAATGGTTTGAAAGTGATAAATTGAAAAGTGTAACACCACACCTCCGTTAAGTTCACTCTCAAAGGGAATGCATTAACTTCAGTGGAGCGTTATAAGTGTATAGAACAGATAAATTACAAAACAGACAAAATTTAAACAGCGGAAAATAAATAAAACTTTACTTCATTGATAAAAACAGCAGCTTGGTAAAGCAGCTTGGTAAAACAGCTTGTACAATGATTGTTTTCCAACTCCAATACCCATTAACACAAAGCATCTGTCTTGTTTAACAAAACAAAGAAGCATAAAATACAATGATATTCCCCAATAAAGCATGAGCCAGCCATAGCAATGGAAAAGAGAGTCCAAAGAAATACATCGTCTATCTTCGAGCTTTGAAAGAAAACTGAGCTAAGTGGTAATATTCCCTCCCTGTGAACCTGAGGGGGAGGGAACGGAAGAAAAGAGAGAGAAACAGAATAGAGTCAGACATAAAGCCTGGTAAGTCCAGTGATTATTCAGCATGTAAAGAGGTAAAATTATCATGACATGAATAGACTGAATACCAAACATAACCTTGATAATAAGCATATCAAGACAACAAATGATGATCGTTAGATATGACAAGGTACACAAGATAAACATGATATGATGATTGCGCTCCAGATTAAGATATTTCCTACACCACACTGTTTACTAAGACACCTTGGTTAAGGGAGTAACTCCCTGAGTATCAACCCCAAAGACCGAAATCAACATCAGATTGACCCCCAAGGAATTACCCAACTCAACCAACCTTATGTTACCGCACTATTACAAGATTACACCGCACCATTTGATATGACAAGGCAAGAAACACTGAATGCGCTTCGGTTCTTTCTCTAATTTCCTATTTTATCTGCACCACCCAACTAGCATCCTAACTAGTGTCTTTTAAAGAATGTTTCGTATTCCCTACTAGTGTCCCAACTAGTATCCTGTGAAAATGATCTGTATCCCCTACAAGTGTCCCAACTAGTACCTTACGTTATATAATAAGGTGATCCCAACCCCGCAATTGTGGTAGCCTTCAGGTGTACATTTAGTATGAGGATCTTACCTCAGTCAACCCAATTGCCATGAAGATGTTAGATGTACCCTTACTACCCTATCGATTCGGCTCCCTACTTGTATTAATTTTTCTTGTGTCTGTGTCAATCGGCCCTCTCTTGCGTGTAGATACCCTGTGCTGGTCCCTCCATAAGGTATATCAATCCCTACGATAGCAACCCGACACAAATTCTAGATGCACAGTGTATACTATTGATGCCCAGTGCCTGCTTTTCCACTCCAGAGCACGTGCATGCCCATATGCCATCAGAACTACACTGCTGCACCCCCTGCCGCTATTTTGACCGCTTATAATCAGCCCAGTAATCGTGCCCCACCCTGCCTAGTTTTAGGGTACCGTGATACATCTATATGGGTTACTGCTGAAATGTGTCCCCGTTACTAGGGTTTCCTAGGGTCTATTCGTATACCCCCCCCCCCAAAATTGGTTAAGAGTTATCCATCCATTCAATTTAACTTAACCCATCCACACGTCATGCCAAATTGGTTAAGTGTTTCTTATTAACTTAACCCTTCTTATTCATCATGTTGTAATTGGTTAAGTGTTTTCTATTAACTTAACCATGTTCATTCATCATATGATATTGGCTAAGTATTTCTCCTTAGCTTAACCCCATTCGTTCATTGGTTAAGTGTTAACTTAACCCTACCACTTGTGATGTTACATTGGTTAAGTTTTGCCCTCTTGTGTAACTTAACCCTACCATTTGTCATGTTACATTGGTTAAGTGTTGCCCTCTTGTGTTACTTAACCCTGTCACACGTCATGTTATATTGTTAAGTGTTGCCCTCTTGTGTTACTTAACCCTACCTCTTGTCATGTTATATTGGTTAAGTGTTGCCTTGATTAACTTAACCCAACCATTCCTAGCCTCTATGTTCCTTAACTTTAATGAATTAAAGAACCAACCTCTCACATTAGATCCATATTGTTGCGGTCGCTGGATGTGCCGAGCGGTTCTGGGCAGTCTTGAACCGCAACTCAATCTAACCTCGGGTTTTTGGGATTAATGCACTAACCTCTCACATTAGATCTATATTGTTACGGTTGATGGATGTGTTGGGCGGTTCCGAGCAGTCTTACACCGTAACTCAATATAACCTCGGGTTAGGCATATTCATCTTTTAATTAATCTACATATTTACAATTTATGTTCATATGTAAATTATCCACAAGTGTTGTCAATTCAAGTCATGCCCCATTTACCTGCTAAATTATGTCCATAGTTCTAGGTATACAAGTTCTACCATTTCATGCTATTAATCATTTACATGATTATGAGCGAATCTATGCCAATTACATGTAGTTTAATATTTTTCCCCAACGTCTCCCCCATTATTCGTTCGCATAATTCACACAGAAAATTAGGTTCTCAAATTAGCCTAACTAATAAACAAAGTGGAAAAGAAAGGGACATGTAACATTCCAATAGGCATAAACAATATAGATCAACATGTGTAGTATAAATTTGGGATAGAACGACATAAACTTAATTAAGCACATGAACGTGATCTGACATTTAAATTAGATCCAATTAACATGCGAACTAGCATAGATCTAATTGTATAAGCATGAACTTATATAGATCTTAAACATGGGAACTAGCTTGGATCTAAACATGTAAGCATGTATGAACATAACTTATCATGTAATTTGCATATACAGCATGCTAGGTTCAATTGTGTTAGTCAAATAGTCTCATAGGCATAGGATGTACAACATGATAAATCAAACACAACAGTCCCATAGGCATGATAGGTTCCATTTTGTCAATCCAACAGTCTCATAGGCATGTTAGGTTTCATTATATCAATCACAATAGTATCATAGGCATGATAGGTGTCATTACATCAATCACAATTGTCTCATAGGCATAGGCAATCCAGAATTGACAAAAGGATAGACACGAATAGAATTAGGCATAGTTCTAGATCCAGTTATTACAGTCGTGATTTCTTATTAAGTGTTCACATCTAAACAATAACTGTACTTACAGAAAAAGGATGGATCTTGATTTCTGGGATCTGATTTCTGAATTTGAAAAGCTATCCTTTGATGTAGATGTTTGATTATCTAGTTCTTCTAATTTATTCCTAGTTTGAATTTTGCTTGGCGCTTTCTAACTTGAATTCTAATTTGGAGAAGATGGAGGCTAGGCTAACTTAGGAATGTACAACATGACGTCTTCATAGTCTTAGGGTTATGAGGTTAGGGTCTAGGTTTGGCTACGTATATATAGATGTCTAGGATTAATTCTAGCCTTTAGATTAGTCTAGGAGAAATCAGATCCATCAAACCGAAGAGATGTGTCATCCAGCCAGCCGTAGCATGACACATATGCCCTAATACCTCAAAAATCAGTCATTAGCCAATCAGAGAAGGCCACATTAGCTCAGGGCTGTAAAAATTTGTCAAGGAGCTGGATTTGGGAGGGGCCGACTCCCTATGGGGGGTCAACACCTATGTCGACTCCCCTATAAGGGGGTCGACACCTATGTCGACTCACCCTGGGGTGGGTCGACACCCCTGAGCGGGAAATTTCCTGCTCAGGACGCACTTGCCAGATTTTGAAATTTGAACGGTTTTCTGATTTTCTTTATTATTATATTTAATTACTGTTTAAACTTGAAATCTTCTGAACTCCATAACTTCTTCATACGGAGTCCAATTCACGCAAACTCGGACTCTATCTCAAGCAGAATTCCAAGTCGAACGCAATGGCATAACCTGTTTCACCCAATTCCTCTTTTAAAAATTAATTGTACTTAGATTTGTTAATTTTGATATTCACAGAAAATACGGGGTGTTACAAAAAGTGAATTCAAAATGAAAATGGAAAATATAGTTGACCTGAAATGGTAAATTATTCTGAAGTTCAATGTTAATCGAATAGAGATTATTCGAAAGAGAGTTATCGAATATAGATTATACGAAAGAGAAATATATATTGAATGAGACAATCACCCATAACCCCTGCACTTAACAAGAGGAATAATGCAATGAAAGGCATGCCAGACAGCTATGAACGATCATCAAGGTATGGTAACACAAGCGGAACCTATCATAAAACTCACAGAGCAAGGATAAAATATAATAGAACATATACAACAGGTTAAAATAGTGGAGCGTCATATAACAAACTTTTGAAAACTTTCACAATATCCTGAAAGGTTATCCATACATCGTAGAAATATCAAGGTCTGTACATGAAGCTTCACTACAACACTCAGAGAGCAACTCAAACAGCTAAAATAGAAATATTAGATAGTAAGTAAGATAATACACCAGCCTCCTGCTCGCCTCCGAATTGCAACATCGTCCTCACTAAGCTATCACCTGTCATCTGCCACCTAGTCTTCTCGTCCACAACCGGATGAATAGCCCATGGTAATAAGAGTGGAACATAAAACTATTAGTCAGACAATAGTCTTAGTGAGTGATAAAACAGCTAACAAACATTAATAATAAAGTTTAAGAGAATCGACAAATAATAACTAATCAACTGTAACGACCCGTATTTTACGTATCGAAGGATCATAAAATATTTGTTTATTTTCATACGAAGTCATTTGGTCGTGTAACTTTGGGAAACGACTATTGGAGTCATTTCCCACATTCACGATTTCTTCGAATATAAAATGGTAGCTTTGCTCCTAGCGAATCTTGTTTCGCCTATAACTTTTGATTGGTAAGGAGTTTTGACCAGAAACCACTTCCACTGGATTCAGATGAAGGTTTCCGATTCCGTAGAGTGGTCACACTAATCAAACGGACTTACCATTTGGGAGATATGACTAAAATAAGATTTGAAGAAGGAAACACATCCAAATTGGGCTTAATTAAGTGATTAGCAGCTAGGCCCATAACCCAATTCAGGATTAGGGTTATGGGAGGGCTGAAAGGATCTGGAGAATCATCTCCTTTCGTTTTTCTAGCTGCCACAAACCTTTCCCAAACCCCAATTATGGCTTTATCTTCTAAATCTCTTTGTAATCACTTTCTAATCACAAATTAATCAAATTTACATCAAATCAAGCTGGATTAACATCAAATTCGAGGTAGAGCTGCTGCACCACATTGGAATCCGAGCCTAATTGTTAAAAGTTTCAGATCTATCATTTATTATTGGCAAAGGTGAGATTTGTATGTTTATACACTAATTAATAATTAGGGGTGATTACTGATAAGTAGAAAAATTATACATCCCAAAATTATGGAAAAATATGCATAAATTCTAAAATCATATTTCATGTCATATATATGGAATAGGGATGATTTGGATTTATTTGTTAATCTTAGAATTTAGGGGATTAAGGGGAAAATCATGGATTTGGGTATGTTTGATCTAAATTAACATGTGAAATCATTGCTTTGATGTTTTTGGTTGATTCTACATGTTACTACTACTTTTTGGTATGTTTTACGATTGCATAGGAAAGTTAAAATGGTTGAAAATGCCGTCGTTCGGCGAAAAATAGATTGCTGGAAATTTTGCATGGATCCGGATTGGATCGGATATGGGGGGATCAGATCGGATAAGAGAGACTGAACCGGATTAGAGCATGGCGAAAAGGAAGGCCACTTTCATAGTGTTGGTGTTTAAGTGGAGCACCGAAACGAATGGAAATGGAGGAGGACCGGACCAAACCGAGATAGGGAGGAGCACCAAACCGAACCGAGATGAGGAGGAGCACTAGACAGAACCGAGATGAGGAGGAGCATCGAACAGAACTTAAATGGACGAGCCGAACAGGAGCATCGAACAGAACCGGATTTGAGCTTCTACCACTACCACGCGATGACGATCGTGAACTCTTCTGAAGACCAACTCCAATTCAACCAAAACTCGAGATGCAAAGGAAGTCCAAGGGAGAAGTTATCGCTCAGGATCCAAATGGGAACCAACGAGTTAACTTCAAGAATTGGGCTTTGCTGCAGGACATGTGCAAAGGAGTTATCGATATCTATAACTTTGGTTCACCATTGAGAGAGAGGACATGTAGATGAACCAGAGCCAGGGCGGTGTGGACTGGTTGGCCCGTACCCTAGATCCAGGGCGCTGTGGACTAGTTAGGGTTATTGACTATAGACCAGGGCGGTGTGGTCATAGCAATAATTGTACAGAGTCTAAGCGGAGTGGACCCGTCATAACCCAAATGGATTTGGTGATCAAAGCAAGGATATCATATGCTTTGCGCACTGAGTGAGAGATGTGAGGATGATTTCTATGCTTGATGTCTGCTATCACCATGACATGCACACTTTCATTTTACACTCTATGTTAGTGTTACCTTAGAGTATTGTACATCTTTTTGTACTAACTCTTTGGTTGTAGGTCCACGTCAGGTCTGATTACTAGTACTTGTTATTGATCTATTTAGTTATATAGAATTGCTATCCCTCACACCTGAATTATGTCTGACCCAGAGTTTTATGTCTCTTCTTATTACTCTAGGCGCTCCTAAACAAGAAGACTAGCGACATGTTAGGTGGTTATGCACGAGTAGTTTTCCGGGGATGAGCAGGAGGCTTCCACGTACTATATATATATATTCTCCCTGTGTTGTTGTTGGTCACTGCTTTGGGCATTAGTAATGTACCTCTTTTATTTCCTTTTAGGGGTAATATTTTGAAGTTGTAATACTTGGATATGAAGCTGTATTTTGGATTCTGCTACTCTGATGGATATGGTTTAGTTTTTAGCTTATGTATTGTCTTGCCTGTTTTATATCAAGTTATATTATTATTATATTTTATTCTTTGCGTTGTGAGATATACTACAGGTTCTTTGGTAATTCATCATTTCAACCCTTTTGACGATCGTCCCGTGCTAGTCGGGCATAGGCACTACGCATTTCGGGGAAATATCTGATGGTACGGGGCAATAATCACACTTGGTATCAGAGCCTAGGTTGAGTAATCTAACTAGGGGAAGATATCAGGGAGAGATAGTATATGTATACGAGAGGGCGTAATTGTGATATTTTGGTTTTCAAAAACTATATATATATACTATCAGTATATCTAAGGATGAAGTGGCACTGCATTGGCACCACTAAGGAAATGGTTAATCGTTTTCTCTTTACAGATTGTACGAAGAGTCGAAATATGAGAAGTACGGTGAGGGACTCCGCATCCGGAGCTGAAGAGGGAGCGGGATCAGGGGCCAACAATGGGAATGTCCCTGATATAAGGACAATGTTTATTGCCTTGATGCGAGAGATGCTTAAGGATGCTCAGGGAGCAGTTCAAAATGCTTCTAACGGTAGTGGTGCAGTAGTGCACGCCTAAAGCCGATTTCACCAAGCTTAACAAGGATTATACTAGTCTTATGGGAAGCCGTTCCATGGAATGGAATAGGCTATGGAGGTTCAAGATTAGCTTGATAGTTGTGAGCGCATCTTCAAGGATCTGAGGATCAATGATGCAACGAAGAGAAAGCTAGCATCGCGTCAGCTTCAAGGGCGAGTAATGAATTGGTGGAATGCTATTAAAGCGTCTACTCCCGAAGATCAAGTTACTTGGTTCATTGACAAGTTTATTCCAGCTACTCAGAAATCAGAATTGTTCAGGAAGTTTTTGGAGCTTAACTAGAATGGTAGGGTAGTCTAGGAATATACTGCTGAATTCGATACCTTATCAAAATATGGTTTATCTCTTATTGATATTACCGAGAAGAATAATGAGAAGTTCATAACTAGCCTAGATGCATACTTGGGGGAAAGACATATAAACCATATCGATTAGACTTTCGAATCTACTGTGTGGAAGGCATTGACATCGGAGACCTTTACCCTAAGATGAAGACTGAGGTTACTATCACATCTGCAGAGGAGCCAAAACGCTGGCAAGCGGTGAAGGCAAGAAGAAGTTCCAGAATAAGGGAAAACAGAACCAAACCAAGGATGGTCTGAAAAAGAAGAATAAGAAAGATAGTGAGTGCTTTGGCTGTGGTAAGAAGGGTCTCTATATCATAGAATGTCGAGCGAAGTCGGGGGAGAAGAAGTGCTGCAACTGTGACCAAGTGGGGTATTTCAAGAATGAATGTTCGCAACCCCCTAAGAAGAAGCGGATCGTGAAAGCATATGCTATCAACGTTGTTCCTTCTTCGTCGAATGCCCCAACTGCGGCGGAGAAGGGAAAGGGTGGAGTTGTTCAAGGTATGCTTTTTATTTATGATGTTCCTGTTCGAGTATTGTTTGATAACAAAGTTTCCCATTCCTTCATATCAAATGACCTGGTAGATAGGTTGGAATTGGAACCCGAGACTGTCGATAAACCATTATTTGTGACGAACCCGATCGGTGGTTCGACTAGCCTTTGTTTTATTTGTCAAAATTTGGTCTTATCAAGTCATGGATGTATGTTTTCTTTTGTTTTGTTTTGGGCTTTACTGGGTTTAGCATTAATTTGGGAGTCGATTGGCTCCAAAGGTATGGGGTGGTAGTAGATTGTGAGGAGTCTTCGGTGACCTTAGACCAGATGATGGGCGGAGGGTGGTATTGGGTTGCCTATCTAGTGATGGGGTGGTGGCTAGTTTTTTGAATTCCCTCAACATCCCACATGATGAGTTAACATATGTGCCTATTGCTGGCGAGTATCCAGACATCTTTGAGGGAGTGACCGGACTTCCACCACATCGAGAGATCGAGTTTCAAATTGAGTTTGTGAAAGATGCCAGACCTATAGTGATGCCTCTTCGTCGTATGGATAGAAGATTTGTTTGATCAACTAAATGGAGCAAGGGTGTTCTCCCAGCTGGATCTTGCGACAGGATTTTATCAACTTCGAGTAGCAGCTGAGAGTCTTCCTAAAACGGCATTTTGAACATCGTCTAAATTATATGAGTGGTTGGTCATGTCATTCGGGTTGACGAATGCACCCGCATATTTTGTGGATCTTATGAATAGGGTTTCCAAAGATCAATTAAATAAGTTTGCTATTGTGCTCGTGGATGATATCTTGGTTTACTCGTGGATAGAGGAAGAACACAAGGAACATTTGATGGTAGTGATGGAGGTGTTGAGGAAACACCAATTGAAAGAGAAATTTTCTAAGTGTCACTTCCGGAGGAGGGAAGTTACATTCTTGGGGCATGTTCTTTCATAGGATAGTATTGTTGTGGACCCTGCGAAGGTGGATACGGTGCAAGGTTGGTCTACGCCCAAGAATGTAACGGACGTGACAAGTTTCTTGGGATTAGCTAGATATTATCGTATGTTTATTCAAGACTTCTCCAATATATCGGTAATGTTAACTAAGTTAACCAAGAAGAATCGAGCTTTTGTTTGGGACGAAAGATTTGAGAATGCACTTAAAAGTTTAAAGGAGAATATTATGTGTGCACCAGTGTTAGTTATTCCTAAGGGGAACGAAGAGATGACGATATACATGGATGCATGTGGTACCGAACTATGTGTTGTACTGATGCAAGTAGGTAGGTTTGTAGCATATGCTAGCCGGCAACTGAAACCACATGAGAAAAGATATCCAACTAGAGATTTAGAATTGGCAGCGATCGTATTCACGTTAAAGATGTCTCCACACTATCTCTTGGGAGAAAGATTCGAGTTGTTTACCGATCATAAGTCATTAAAGTATCTTTTCTCTCAAAAGGATTTTAATTTTCGTCAGCAGAGATGGTTAGAGTTTTTAGCTTCATATGATCTGAATAGATGTTAGCAAGTTTGATGATCAGATCGACTTTGATTGAGCGGATCGGTCCCAGTCAGAGGGACGATGCTAACCTATTGGAAATCATCTCCAAGGTAGAGATTGGTATCGATGGTGAAGGGATGAACAAGTATGGACTTGATCGAGAAGGATGGCTTCGAAAGAACGGGAGACTAGTTGTACCCAATGTTAATGGATTGAGAGATGAAGTGCTTAGAGAGTGTCATCACTCGAAACTGACTATACATCCTAGTGGTAACAAAATGTATGAAGACATGAAGCAGACATACTACTAGGAAGGGATGAAGAGAGGCGTTGGGAATTTTATATCCAAGTGCATGAACTGCCAGTTAGTTAAAACCGACAAAAGAAGCTTAGTGGTTTGTTACAACCGTCGATAATTCCTGAAGGGAAATAGGAACTAGTTTCAATGGATCTCATTGATGGTTTACCAAGGAGTAGATCAGGTTATGATGGTATTTGGGTGATTGTGGATTGATTGACCAAAAGTGCAAGGTTTATACTAGTCAAGTCGAATAGAACGACGGCTAAATTAGCGGAATAGTATATGAGATAGGTACTGAGATTTCATGGAGTACCTAAAGGTATTGTGAGTGAACGAGGTCCATTATTTACTAGTGGGTTTTGGAAGAGCTTACAAGAGGTCTTAGGGTCAGAATTACATCTCAGTACTGCGTACAATCCTCAAACCGATGGTCAAACAGAGAGGGGTGAATCCTGTGTTAGAGGATCTCTTAAGAGCTTGTATATTGGATTTTGGAGGGTCATGGGATGACCATTTGCATCTGGTTGAGTTCGCATATAATAATAGTTATCAGTCCAATATTGGTATGGCTCCATTTGAAGCTTTATATGGAAGATCGTGCAACTCACCATCATGTTGGTTGGAAACCAGTGAGAAACTTGTGCTTGAGCCAGATGTAATAAGAGAAACCTCAAATAAGATTAAGGTTATTCAACATCGAATGAAGGCTACATAAGATAGGAAGAAGAGTTATGCTGATAAATGACAAAGAGATTTGAAGTTCTCACTTGGCGACTTGGTATTCATTAAGATTTCTCCATTGAAGAGTGTGATTCGGTTTGGTAGGAGAGGTAAGTTAGCACCAAAGTTTGTTGGTCCATTTCCAGTTTTCGAGCGTGTTGGGAATTTTGCGTATAAAGTTGGATTACCTGACAAAATGGCGGGAGTGCACAACGTATTTCATGTTTCTCAATTAAGGAAGTTCGTAAACGATTTTGGTATAACTATTTCACCAGATCAGTTAGATGATATCGAGGTAGAATCCGAAGCAATTTGACGTCCCAGAACGATTCGTATTGTCGGACATGATACGAAACAACTTCTAAGGAAGACGGTGAAACTGGTTAAGGTCTAATGGGGTGATAATGAGAATGACTGTACATGGGAAACCGAAGAAAGGATAAGGAAGCCGTATCAAGAGCTCTTTACCTGGTAAAATTTTAATCGCGATATAGTTATTCTTTGGTTGTAAACTGCATGCTAGGACAGGCTTGTTGTGTTTATTATGTATGTTTGATTGTTTGTAAATGGTTGATGGGTATGTGGGACACTATTTATGTTTTCTTGGTTAAGGAATTTCGGGGGCGAAATTTCTTATGGGGGAGAGTTAAACGACCCGTATTCTACATATCGGAGGATCGTAGAACATATTTTTTTTCATACGAAATCATATGGTCGTGTAACTTTGGGAAATGTATTGGAGTCATTTCCCACATTCACGATTTTTGCAAGATTTAAAATGACTGCTTTGTCCCCAATGAATCTTTTTTCGCCCATAATTTTTGATTAGTAAGGAGTTTTGACCTGAAACCACTTCCATTGGATTCGGATGATGGATTTTCATTCTGTAGAGTGGTCACATTAATCAAACCGACTTACCTTTTGGGAGATATGGCTAAAATAAATTTTGAAATTGAAAAAAGCAACCTAATTGGGCTTAAATAAGTTATTAGCAGCTAGGCCCATAACCCAGTTCGATATTAGGGTTACGGGAGGACTGAAAGGAGTTGGAGAATCATCTCCTTTCGTTTTTATAGCCGCCACAAATCTTTCTCAAACAATAATCATATCTTCCATCTTCCAAATCTTTCTCTAATCACTTTCTAATCACAAGTTAATTAAATTTACATCAAACCAAGCTGGATTAACAACAAATTCGAGGTAAAGCTACTGCACAATCCGAGCCAAATCAGTAAAGGTTTCAGAACTATCATTTATTATTGCCTAAGGTGGGTGATTTGCATGTTTACACACTAATTAGTGCTAAATTGGGGTGATTAGTGATAATTAGCGAAATTATACATCCAAAAATTATGGAAAAATATGCATAAATTCCAAAATCATATTTCATGTCACATATATGAAATTGGGCTGATTTGGATTTATTTTGTCAATCCCAGATTTAGAGGATTAAGGGGAAAATCATGGATTTGGGTATGTTTTATCTAAATTAACATGTGAAATCGTTGCTTTGATGTTTTTGGTTGATTCTACATGTTACTACTATTGTTTGCATGTTTTATGATTGCATAGAAAAGTTAGAATGGTTGAAAACAACGTCGTTTGGTGAAAAATAGCTTGCTGGAAATTTAGCATGGATCTGGTTCGGATCGAATAGGGGGATCGGATCGAATAGGGGGACCGGATCGGATAAGACAGACCGAATCGGATTAGAGCGTGGCAAAAAGGAAGGCCGCTTGCATAGGGTTGGAGTTGGAGTGGAGCACCGAACCGAAATGGAGGAGCACCAAACCGAACTGAGATTAGCGGGAGCACCAGACCGAACAGTGATGAGGAGGAGCACTGAACCGAACCTAAATGGACATGCCGAACAGGGGCTTCGAACCGAACTGGATTCAAGCTTCTACCACTACCACGCGACAACGATCGTGAACTCTTCTAAAAACCAACTCCAATTCGACCAAAACCCGAGATGCAAAGGAAGTCCAAGTGGGAAGTTATCACTTAGGATCTAGATGGGAACTAACAAGTTAATTTCAAGAGTTGCACTTTGCTGCGGGAGGCATGAAAAAGAGTTATCGATATCTATAAGTTTGGTTCACCACCGAGAGTGGTGGCATGTAGACGAACCAGAGCCAGGGCGGCGTGGACTGGTTGGCCCGTACCCCAGAGTCAGGGCTGTGTGGACTGGGTAGGGTTATTACTATAGACCAGGGCGGTGTGGTCATAGCAATAGTTGTGCGGAGTGCAGGGCGGTTTGGACCCGTCATGGCCTTAATGGATTTGGTGATCAAAGCGGTGGATATGGTATGTTTTACGCACCAGGTGAGAGATGTGAGGATGATTGCTATGTTTGATGTTTCCTATCATCATAACAGGCACACTTCCATTTTGCACTCTATGTTAGTGTTACCTTAGAGTATTGTATATCTTGTTGTGCTAACTCTTTGGTTGCAGGTCCAGGTCAGAAATGATTACTTATACCTGTTATTGTTGTATTTAGTTATATAGAATTGCTATCGCTCACACCAGACTTTCGTCCGACCCAGAGTTTTATGTCTCTTGTTATTACTCTGGGTGCTCCTAAACGTGAAAACTAGAGGCAAGTTAGATGGTTATGCACGAGTAGCTGTCCGAAGATGAGCAGGAGGCTTCCACATATCATATATATATATATTCCCTGTGTTGTTGATGGTCACTGCTATGGGCATTAGTAGTGTACCTCTTTTATTTCCCTTTGGAGATAGTATTTTAAATTTGTAATGACTAGATATGAAGTTGTATTTTGGATTCCGCTACTCTGATGGATATGGTTTAGTTTTCAACTTATGTACTGTCTCGCCTATTTTGTATCAAGTTATGTTATTGTTATACTTTATTTCATGCGCTGTGAGATATACAACAGGCTCTTTGGTAATTCATCATTTCTACCCTTTTGACGATCGTCCCGTGCTAGTCGGGCATTGGCACCGTGCATTTCATGGAAATGTCTGATGGTATGGGGAGGCAGTCACATCTACCCACAACACCAGAGAAGAACTCAACCCCGTCTTCTCCACATCTGGCAATGATAGCCTTTACATCAAACACTTCAACCATACATCCATAGTAATCATAATAAGTATTCATTCATGGTAATCAGAAGTTAAGACTACTTGCGTTCCTAGCATCCAGATTATATGCATCTTACGCAAACCATCCTAATCGAATTCAACATTACTCAAGCACAAGCCCCAGAGGATGAAACCAATATCAGACAAGCACCCAAGAAACATCTCCTTCGACGTTGGACAATCTACGCAAGACGGTATGAACAAAGCAACCAATCAACCATGCCAAACTATGGCTATCACTGCCAATCCTGCTTCAAAACCATCGTTAATCGTATGATGGCCAACCTTGCTGTATGTCTAGGGCTAACGGTAACCCTAGTTCTAGCACAAACTCCATACGCCTTTCAACAATATGTATGTTTGTCCAACCTTGACAATTAGGCCTTTCAATGGTAACCAGGGTACTCGACCAACAACCTTCCATTCTTTTGGGTGCCCCCATTGTACCCCTGCTTTGAGCCTTCTAGAACTTATGACAATGATAATCTCTCGGCCTTCGTATTTGTAGTCATCCAACCCGACGAATTTTCATATATCAAGCAACCTTCTCAAGAAACCATTATCCACCAACTCACGACCTTTGATTTGTCATCTCATTCGTTGTTCCACACCGATCAACGAACACATTCAACACTTTGAATATTCCCACTTGAATTCCCCTCGAAGTCACAACATCACCGAACCAAATAACATCGATATATGATTCAACACCACTCTTAGCATTACGTCCATTTGCTATGAAATAAACCACAACGTTCATGCTACCAACCATAGCATTTTGGGCCCACTGCGCTGCGGCATGGGTTCAGACACTTCTGCCCGATTTTTATTTAAAAAGCCCTTTTTGTTCAATTTTGGGTCATCCCGAAAAAATATTTTTTTTTAGAAATAACCCAGTGCGACATACCCAACTTGTGACCGACTGACCCTCCCTCTTGATTCACGACCGACTACCAACCATGCCGACCGTGCCGACCCTACACCTGACTAATCGACCCGATCCCCTCTTCATGACCGAGCGGACCACATCTTGCTCAACCCAACACCAGTTCATGACCGAAACGAACAACCACGACCGAACCGAACACCACCCGTGGTTGACCAAACCAGTCCCCTGTGCTCACCTACCAACTTCCAACCTGACCGACTAGCTTCCATCCTGACCGACCAGAGACCTATACTCCCACTTATATTGCACCTGTACTACACGCTCGACCCATGGCCTGTTCAACCCCAATTCAAGTCCAATTTCGACCAAAGCTTCGCCAATCGACACAATCGACGAAATATGCTCATCTAATTCATTCAACACAACCATAAGCATGTTATGAAATCATTAACAACATGAATGTGATGAATATTACTAAAATTATGCAATTTTCACCAAAATCATGATAAATGAACATATGAACTAAATTATGGATCTAACTTGCATAAACATACAAAAATATATGGAAAGCGATTCTATGAAAATAGGCTTACCATGATGTAGATATAAGGAAAACGACTTGAAAATGATGAAGTTATGCACATACAACTTATATAATTGATTGAATTCGCATGAGAGGTGCATATCACTCACTAATTCTCCAAAACAATCTAAAACACTTAGATCTAGATCCTGACAGCAAAGAATTTTCTCTAAACTTTTCGATTCACTGAACTCTCCCTTGAAGTGGCGTAGATCTAGCTTTATACTATGTAGATCTTCGATTCTCCAAACTTTAATGGTGGAAAGGTGTAGAAGATGGAGGAATGAAGGAACTCTTTCTCTTCCAAATGAGAGAATGGAGAAAGTAAACTATTCTCCATGCCTCCTACCCCCTATTTATAGCCTCCACCAGCCCACTAATGGGCCTCCCCAAATCAGCCCGTTATGGCTTATCAAACCAGAACAACCAACTATTAAACATTAAAACAGCGATTTCTCCCAAATAGCTGAGCCAAATCTTTAATGTGGCCGCTCTATGGAATTGGTATCAACATTTCCTTTCTAATGACATAGGTCTCAACACCCGATTGGACCTAAGTCAAAAGTTATGCCCTGTACAAGACTAACAAGAGCAAAATGGTCACAAAAAAATTGGTTAAAATTATGGACATGTCTCACATCCCCATTAACCACATATTAAAACATTAAAATGATCCAATCCTCAGGGAATAAAATAAGAATATTTTACGATCCTCAGATACGTAAAATGCGGGCTGTTACATTGAAGTTTGACTATATCGAATTCACGAAAGTATTTTTTCTATCCGTTTTAATCAAGACTTAATTATTTATTCATTTAATTATTTATTATTTTATTTATTCAAATTAATGAATAAAAGTTATATTTTAAGATTTTATATCTTGGAGTATGGATTATAAAGCTATTGCTATAGTCAATGATTTCCGTTAAAAAAGTGGATTTGTAAATTGAAGCCGAGAGTTGCGCAAGTAATGTTTATTAAGATTCAAGTTGTGAAATTTGTCTATTTCGATGTTAAGCATGAAGTTCAGTTAAGGTCTGCGGCGTAATTATACCCAATTTCATTTACTTCATTATTGACTAAGGAATGGTTAAGGTTTGGTAGCGAGGATTTGTTAAAGATACGGTTAGCTAATGAGGGATTAATGGGTTGAGTTGTCATATCGATGTTTTACATAACATCCATTTAAATCCATATAAATGAGTTTCTGAGATGTTTTCCAAATATAATCAGAGATGTTTTCTAAGCATAGAAAATGAAACATTGTGGTTAATTAGAAATATGAATATACGGGAATAAGAAGTACGACTATATGGGAAAAAGAAAGATGAATAAAAGGGAATAAGAGATACAAATATATAGGAATAAGAAATACGGGTACATGGGAATAAGAAATATAAATATATGGGAAAAAAGAAATACGAATATACAGAAATAAGTAATACGAATATATGAAAATATGAAATTATGAATATATAGAAATAAGAAAAGTAAATATATGGAAATGTTTTCCAGTAATTAATAACGTATATTTTCTAAATATAAAAAATAAGAATTTGTGAATATACGGAAATATTTTCCAATGTTAACAAGAGATATTTTCTGGAATATAGAAAATAAATAGTTACAATATATGGAAATATTTTTCAAGAAACGCAAGAGGCCAAATGAGTTGAGTATATGTAACACCCCACCTCCGCCAGGGTCACTCTTGCAAGTACACTAGCTTTGGAGGGGCGTTTAACCGGGTAATCATGCACAGAGATATCACAAGACAGAACATATAAGTAAACAGAGTAGATAAAGCAGCGGATAAAATTACTATTTCAAAACCATAGTCAAGTTACATCAAAGTACTTAGTCATCATTTTCCAACAAAACAAAGTCTAGAAAACATAAACTGAAAAAAATAACATAAGTAAAGTATTCCCCAAAGATAACAGTAGTGTCGCCATAGCAAAGCTCAAGTCCAAACCGTACATGAGCTATCAGAGAAGCAAGCCAAAGATCCAAGCTAGGTGCTAATGTTCCCACCCTGAGAACCTGGGGGGGGGGGGGGGGGGGAACGGAAGAAAAGAAACGAAAGGAAAACAGGTCAGTCATAAAGACTGGTAATTCCTACCTACTATTGGTATAAAAACTAATAAAGTTAACTGGACATGAGAAACTGAGATGAAACATAAGGATGGTAACTAAACTGGCATGGTGAATAGTTAACAAGATAGATCAAGTGTGGCATCGCATATACAAGGTTAAGTTGCATCAAGAGTGTACTAGTATTCTACCTATGTCAAGTATAAACAAGAAGTGGTCCCTTGACCCAATAGGCCCAATATCATGAGATGACCCCAGTCAAGGTCCAACTATACGATCTAGTCGACCGGCTCCCTATAAGCCTAACTCGTCGTGTATCGGTGTCATACGGCTTAATCATGAAATGTAGTTAACTGTGCAAGGTCCACTCCAGGGTGTATCCAGCTCTAAGGTGTTAACCGCAGATACAGAACAATCACATACAGTCTAAACCTACTGGTGCCCATGTTCAACCCCGGACTCATGTGCACGATCATGGTCCGCCTGAACTTAACTGGTGCATACATTCAGCCGTCTCTTTTGGTCTCTTACAATCAGCCCAGTAATCGTGCCCCACCCTAGCCTAGTCCCATGGTATCCTGATACTATAGGTTATTGCTGAAAAGGACCACGTAACTAGGATTTCAAACGGGTTAAGTGTGGTTAACCCTATCCTAACCATGTATCGAGTTGGTTAAGTGTGTCCAAGAAATTCATGACTTAACCCTATCAATACATCGTGTTCAACTGGTTAAGTATATTCAAGTGGTCCATGACTTAACCCTACCATGTGGCATTAATTGACTTAATGCACCCCAACCTCTCACATTAGACTTTGTTGTGGTTACTAGTTAAGCCAGGCGGGTCCGGGTAGCTTTACACCACAACCTAGTCTAACCTCGGGTTTTAAGTGCGATATGACCAACTTCTCACACTGGGTCCTATTATTTGTAGCCACTAGTTAAGCCGGTCGGTTCCGGGTAGATTTATGCTACAAACTCAACCCAACCTCGAGTTGGCCACTTTCATGTTTTCTACATGTCATGTCCACATTCATGTTTTCAAACATAATCATATGTCAACTTTTCATGTCATATTTTCAAGTCATGTTTCATGTTATTTAAGATTGCCTAACTACCCATAACGTATTCCCATCGCACGTAAATTCGCATCAACACAAATAGATCAAAGAGGGAACATAACAATATGACAAGTTGGGCATAAGGTGGCAAAGTCTATCACAAGTTAAACACGGTGATATTTGAGGCAAAGTTGTTCAACATACTAGCATATGGCCTCAACATGTATGATAGCATAAAAGGTGACTTGGCCTCAACCATATCAAATATCATAAGGGTGCTTTGGCCTCAAGCATGCATAATAGCATAAGGGTGATTTGGCCACAAACATGTATGATAGCATAATTAGCAAATAGGGTGGTAACATGGTAATAGTTGACATAGGGTGACAATCCTAACTTGTGCATAGCAAATAGGTTCAATATCATCATATGCATGTCAAGGAACATGAGGGGTTAAGGTTTGTTAACATGCATAAGCCATAATCCATTTCATAGCATTTTTCCCAAAGGTCAACATGAACGGTACTAGGTTCATGATAGGTTCACAATCATAGATCAAGAGAGGCATGAATAGATCTATGCATACAATGATAGGTTCAAGGCAAATATTGCACTTAGGTCCAATTCCAATCTACACATGTATGGCATTAAACTTAGCAAATAGGGTGATAAACTTGTGATTAGCATATAGGTCGCATCATGGCAAGTTAACATCAAGGTCATGAGAGGTTCTATGTTGCATTATGCATAACTACCAAGTTCTATGTTGCATTATGCATAACCACCAAATAAAGCTCATAGCTTTCTACCCAAAAATCAAGGTAAATGATATTAGGTTCATGATAGTGCCACAATCATAGATCAAAAGAGTCATAAATGGATCTATGCATACAAATATAGCCCAAGGCACGTATTATACCCAAAAGTCCCATTTCAACTTGCTACACGATCATATTAACTTCATAGTTTAAATCTAAGAGTAGAGTGGGGCTTACAAAGCATGGCTATGAGAACTAGAACCAAATAGAACAAGATAAAGATGTGGTAGAAGCTCTAGGAATGATGTAGCAACACAAATGGCTAGAGAATAAGTAGCTCCTTTGTTTTGATGAAGAAAGATGGCTCCTTTTTGCCTTAGAAGCTCTCAAGATGAAGATGGAGGCCATGATTAGGGAGCATTTTGGCAGCACTTAGTTGTAGGATTGATTTGTGTGTGTTTTGGCTAGGTCTTAGGGTCTTTTTATAGAAGTTTAGGTTAGTTTAGGCCATAGGATTAACCCTAGTTTAGATCTGAGCCATCAAATCTCGTCACAGGCCTCAAAACATGACTCAAAGGGGACAGCAGGTGCACCAGGCCAAACTGGCCCAACCACCCAGGTCGACAGGGGTGTCGACTGGGAAGTCGACACCACCTGGGGCAAGTCGACTCCCCAGTCGACTTGGGGCTGGGCGGGAAATTTTCCCGCCCAGTCTGTTTGGCTCCAGATTTGATTTTTGAACTATTTTTGAACTTGAAATTTTCTGAAAACTTTGACGGGCCATAACTTGATCATACGGACTCCGATTTTCGAAAACTCAGACTCTATTTCGCATATTTTTCCGAGATGAACGCAATGGCACATCCCATTTCCCTTGATTCAGATTTTAACATTTAATTCTGCCTTGATTTACGTTATAACATGTTATTCAAAATACGGGTTGTTACATTCTCCCCACCTTAAAGGATTTCGTCCCCGAAATCTTCAAGTTAGGAAGAACGTATCCTACCATCCATCATCCATCTACTCAAAACATCATCCACGAGTAGTCATTGTTCTTAAAAGATTCTAAATGTTGTATGATCATATGCGAAAGGTGTGTGTATATGTACTTATCTAATGCGAAAATCAGGCGGTTACTGATTCAGTAAACCTCCTTAATGCAAAGTATGTTTGTGAAATGAGTCCATATGTATGCAAATTCATAACATAATTCATAATCTCTACATGAGTGCACATAACATTCATCCATATGCAATATCCACGTGATAGCATAACAAGTTTCAGCCATGAATAAGTATAAGCACTCATGCATATGCAATATGAAAGTGTGTGAGCCGATCTTAGTGCCTAATGTGTATCATGCATCCACGAGTATCCACTTGCAAACACTTGCAACCACTTGCAAACATCAAGCATAACATGTTTCAAATACATGTTTCATCCAAAGGGTTCCTACCTAAGGTTCTCATGACGAGGTTAACGAAATAACAAGATAAACATGGATAGCAAAAGAAAGATATGCTGACTTATAGGAAAAGAGATTGAGAATGTACCCTCAAAAAAAGAAATGGGTGAAGCGCGCGCATCTTCTCCTCGGTTTCCCAAGTTGCATCCTCTTCGGCTTCACTCCACTGAACCTTGACTAACTTGACTTCTCGATTCCTAAGCTTCTTGATCTCCGTCCCCAAGACACGGATCGAAGCTCGCCTTAGGGTTGCCCCTTTCTCTACCTCCACATCTTCAAGAATGCTAGGCTCAACCACCTCGGCTGACTCATGTAGGCACTTTCGGAGATGCGAGACATGAAAGACATTGTGCACTCCGGCCAGCTTCTCGAGCAATTCCACCTTATAAGCCATCTTCCCAATTCTCTCTATGATAGGTAAGGGTCCTACGAACCTTGGTGCTAGCTTCCCAACTGCTCCAAAACGAACCACGTTTCGCAAAGGAGAAACCTTCACGAAAACCATATCTCTAGCTTCGAATTCCAAATCTGTCCTTCGCTTGTCAGCATAGGATTTCTGTCTATCTTGGGCCGTTTTCATCCGTCTTCGAATCAACTCTACCTTCTCGGATGTGCCCCTTATCATGTCGGGCCCAAGTATAAGCTCATCCGTCGTCTCCCACCAACATGTTGGTGACTTGCACGACCTCCCATACAAAGCTTCGAATGGTGCCATCCCTATGCTTGCTTGGTAGTTGTTATTATAAGCAAACTCCACTTGAGGAAGATGGTCTTCCCAAGTACCACCAAAGTCAAGAATACATAGCCTCAATAGATCTTCTAGTACCCTATTCACCCTTTCGGTCTGACCATCCGTCTGTGGGTGATACGCCGTACTTCGATTCAATTGCATACCCATCGCTTCTTGCAAACTATTCCAGAATTGGCTAGCGAGAATTGGGTCACGATCGCTAACTATGCTAGAAGGAACTCCATGCAATCGCACTATCTCTCGAAGATAAACAGATGCCCGCCATGATGTGGTCCTCTTGCTCTTCACCGGAACAAAGTGAGCACTCTTCGTAAGTCTATCAACTATGACCCATATCCCATAAAGCCCAAATAGTTTGGTCAACTTAATGGACATCTTCACCCCAACTATATATCACAAATAGGCGAGTCATACTCCTTATGGGGTTTGCAACATAACTATGATTGAGAATAGGACCGAGAGGATATACTTAAAAGATAACATGCGAGTAAGCTCTACAGAATAATAGGGATCAAGGATATACTCTTAGAAAGAGATATAATGCGCGTATCTAGTCTTCAATCTTCTAAGTCGCATTTTCTTGAGCTTAATCCTATCGTGCCTTGACCGTCTTTTAACTTCACAATTTCCTAGCTTCTTAATTCTTATTTCCAAAATATGAGTTAGAACTCATTTCACCGTTGCCTCTCGTTCCACTTCCACTTATTCTTTTCCTAAAATACTTGGCTTAAACATAACTGCGTGCTCATGGTTTCATGCAAGCTTTCCAAAAATTCGTTAGTGAATCCTGGATCTCATTTACATACTATACGGTATTCCACGCAGAAGAACTATCTCTTGAAACCAAATGCCAATCCACGTTGCCAAATGTACTTACTAGGGTGATTTCTATAACCCATGCTTAAGCGAAATGGACTATCCGCCTTAGTGGCGAACACTATTCGATTGGATTACAAATTTCCAACAAAGGTGCCAAGGGATTCTATATAACTAATCATGACGGAACCCTAAAGGTCACATGAGATTTCGAGGGTATTACCGAGGCGAGTCATGAGCCTCGCAACCCTATGTTCGAAATCAAGAATGGCTCCATAACTGGACAACCAATTCATGCCCAAAATCAACCTGTATCCCATAAACCCGAGAACACAAGCATTACACATGAATTCTACGCTCAAGATAGAAATCCTAAAATCCATTCAAATCATAGATAAATGGGCGGAACCCCCAATTGGATTTGAAACACTAACGGGATTTTCAACTAGACTAGTACTTAGGTGCAAACTTTCAACAAGATCAGAAATAAAACTATGTGATGCGCCAGAATCAAATAAGGTACGGACAGGGAAATCAGAAATGTAAACATGACTTTCTATAGAAACACTACCTCGATCAAAAGCTGGAAGAGCGAGGAGAGCCTGCAACTGCCCTCCAGAGGGTCATGCTTGCTGAGTTTGCCTTTTCCCTTGTCCTCGCTTTTCCGGGCAATCCTTGCTATAGTGTCCAGACTCTCCACAATGAAAGCATTCGTCCAACTTCCTTTTCTTCTTCCTACAGTCTTTGGCTATGTGCCCAGTGGTCCCACAGAAGTTGAATTTCCTTGTCTCCCTGGTCTTGTTGTCAATGCAGTTGTTGTTGTCCTTGCCTCCTTTCTCGGAATCTACCTTCTTGCCTTGAGACTCGTTCAACTTGACTTCCTTCTTACCACTCTTATCTTCCTCTTGAAGCAGGGCCATATTTACCAAACTCTCGAAGGTCGCCCCCATGGGTATGTGAGACATGGCCAAACCGTTCAATGGCTCGTTCAATCCTAGAGCAAAGTGTAGAGCCTTCTTCTGAGCTGTGTTAACCAAGTATAAACCGAACCAAGCAAGCTGATTAAACTTATCCACGTATTCTCTAACGGTCATGTCCCCTTGCTTTAGTGATAGGAACCTCTCCATCTGAAGGTTCTCTTCTGTCGATGATAGAAACCTCAGTCCAAACCATCTCCTAAAGTCATCCCAAGTCTGAATTGGCCTAGTAGTGGTGGTGACTACCCACCAATATGCAGCTTCACCTTTCAACAGCTATACCGCTAACAAAACTTTCCTACGGTCTTCTATATCAAAGATAGCAAAGAGGTCTTCAGTTTCCTTTAACCAGTTTCTTGCCTCAACAAAAGTCTCCGTCCCAATAAAATTCTTGCCACCCATCGCCTTAAAGTCCTTGCAAATCTTCGCGAAATCCACTTGTGGATGTTGAGGAGGAGGAGGAGGAACCTCAGCTACGGGAGGAGGAGGAATGTTCGTGGGGCCGGCTTCATTCTCCCTTGCCTCCATGTACCTTCTAAACCAAATAGGTACTGGTACGCCCTCCAGAATGGCAAAATTATCGGCCATACTGAAACGAAGAAAAAGATAGATTGAGAACGAGAAAACAAAGGATAGTGCTAATGGCTTTTGGGGAATAGCCTTTTAAAATAAACTAGACTTTCTTGGAAAAATACTTAATTGGTTTTGAAAATAGTTTTCAAAAGGTTTTTTTTTAAACTTTTGTCCGGTCTAGTAAAACCTTATGCTCTAATACCAAATGTAACACCCCACCTCCGCCAGGGTCACTCTTGCAAGTATACTAGCTTTGGAGGGGCGTTTAACCGGGTAATCATGCACAGAGATATCACAAGACAAAACATATAAGTAAATAGAGTAGATAAAGCAGCGGATAAAATTACTATTTCAAAACCATAGTCAAGTTACATCAAAGTACTTAGTCATCATTTTCCAACAAAACAAAGTCTAGAAAACATAAACTGAAAAAAATAACATAAGTAAATTATTTCCCAAAGATAACAGTAGTGTCGCAATAGCAAAGCTCAAGTCCAAACCGTACATGAGCTATTAGAGAAGCAAGCCAAAGATCCAAGCTAGGTGCTAATGTTCCCACCCTGAGAACCTGGGGGGGGGGGGGGGGGACGGAAGAAAAGAAGCGAAAGGAAAACAGGTCAGTCATAAAGACTGGTAAGTCCTACATACTATTAGTATAAAAACTAATAAAGTTAACTGGACATGAGAAACTGAGACGAAACATAAGGATGGTAACTAAACTGGCATGATGAATAGTTAACAAGATAGATCAAATGTGGCATCGCATATACAAGGTTAAGTTGCATCAAGAGTGTACTATTATTCTAACCTATGTCAAGTATAAACAAGAAGTGATCCCTTGGCCCAATATCATGAGATGACCCCAGTCAAGGTCCAACTATCCGATCTAGTCGATCGGCTCCCTATAAGCCTAACTCGTCGTGTATCGGTGTCATACGGCTTAATCATGAAATGTAGTTAACTATGCAAGGTCCACCCCAGGGTGTATCCAGCCCTAAGGTGTTAACCACAAACACAAAACAAGCACGCACAGTCTAAACCTACTAGTGCCCATGTTCAACCCCGGACTCATGGGCACGATCATGGTCCGCCTGAACTTAACTGGTGCACACATTCAGCCGTCTCTTTTGGTCTCTTACAATCAGCCCAGTAATCGTTCCCCACCCTAGCCTAGTCCCAGATTATCCTGATACTATAGGTTACTGCTGAAAAGGACAACGTAACTAGGATTTCAAACAGGTTAAGTGTGGTTAACCCTATCCTAACCATGTATCGAGTTGGTTAAGTGTGTCCAAGACATTCATGACTTAACCCTATCAATACATCGTGTTCAACTGGTTAAGTATATTCAAGTGGTCCATGACTTAACCGTACCATGTGGCATTAATTGACTTAATGCACCCCAACCTCTCACATTAGACCTTGTTGTGGTTACTAGTTAAGCCGGGCGGGTCCGGGTAGCTTTACACCACAACCTAGTCTAACCTCGGGTTCTAAGTGCGATATGACCAACTACTCACATTGGGTCCTATTGTTTGTAGCCACTAGTTAAGCCGGTTGGTTCCGGGTAGATTTATGCTACAAACTCAACCCAACCTCGAGTTGGCCACTTTCATGTTTTCTACATGTCATGTCCACGTTCATGTTTTCAAACATAATCACATGTCAACTTTTCATGTCATATTTTCAAGTCATGTTTCATGTTATTTAAGATTGCCTAACTACCCATAACGTAATCCCATCGCACGTAAATTCGCATCAACACAAATAGATCAAAGAGGGAACATAACAATATGACAAGGTGGGCATAAGGTGGCAAAGTCTATCACAAGTTAAACACGGTGATATTTGAGGCAAAGGTGTTCAACATACTAGCATATGGCCTCAACATGTATGATAGCATAAAAGGTGACTTGGCCTCAACCATATCAAATAGCATAAGGTTGCTTTGGCCTCAAGAATGCATAATAGCATAAGGGTGATTTGGCCACAAACATGTATAATGGCATAATTTGCAAATAGGGTGGTAACATGGTAATAGTTGACATAGGGTGACAATCCTAACTTGTGCATAGCAAATAGGTTCAATATCATCATATGCATGTCAAGGAACATGAGGGGTTAAGGTTTTTTAACATGCATAAGCCATAATCCATTTCATAGCATTTTTCCCGAAGGTCAACATGAACGGTACTAGGTTCATGATAGGTTCACAATCATAGATCAAGAGAGGCATGAATAGATCTATGCATACAATGATAGGTTCATGGAAAATATTGCACTTAGGTCCAATTCCAATCTACACATGTATGGCATTAAACTTAGCAAATAGGGTGATAAACTTGTGATTAGCATGTAGGTCGCATCATGGCAAGTTAACATCAAGGTCATGAGAGGTTCTATGTTGCATTATGCATAACTACCAAGTTCTATGTTGCATTATGCATAACCACCAAATAAAGCTCATAGCTTTCTACCCAAAAATCAAGGTAAATGATACTAGGTTCATGATAGTGCCACAATCATAGATCAAAAGAGTCATAAATGGATCTATGCATACAAATATAGCTCAAGGCACGTATTATACCCAAAAGTCCCATTTCAACTTGCTACATGATCATATTAACTTCATAGTTTAAATCTAAGAGTAGAGTGGGGCTTACAAAGCGTGGCTATGAGAACCAGAACCAAATAGAACAAGATAGAGATGTTGTAGAAGCTTTAGGAATCATGTAGCAACACAAATAGCCTAGAGAATAAGTAGCTCCTTTGATTTGATGAAGAAATATGGCTCCTTTTTGCCTTAGAAGCTCTCAAGATGAAGATGGAGGCCATGATTAAGGAGCATTTTGGCAGCACTTAGTTGTAGGATTGATTTGTGTGGGTTTAGGCTAGGTCTTAGGGTCTTTTTATAGAAGTTTAGGTTAGTTTAGGCCATAGGATTAACCCTAGTTTAGATCTGAGCCATCAAATCTCGTCACAGGCCTCAAAACATGACTCAAAGGGGACAGCAGGTGCACCAGACCAAACTGGCCCGACCACCCAGGTCGACAGGGGTGTCGACTGGGCAGTCGACACCACCTGTGGCAAGTCGACTCCCAAGTTGACTCTCCAGTCGACTTGGGGCTGGGCGGGAAATTTTCCCGCCCAGTCTGTTTGGCTCCAGATTTGATTTTTGAACTGTTTTTGAACTTGAAATTTTCTGAAAACTTTGACGGGCCATAACTTGGTCATACGGACTCCGATTTTCGAAAATTCAGACTCTATTTCGCGTATTTTTCCGAGACGAACGCAATGGCACAGCCCGTTTCCCTTTATTCAGATTTTAACATTTAATTCTGCCTTGATTTACGTTATAATATGTTATTCAAAATACGGGTTGTTACAGTATATGTATGAAAAGATATGGGAACTGGGAAATGAGAAGCTGGGTAATGAATAAATTAATAAGAAGTTAATTTAAAGGGCTAAGTGTTGATTGACGCTTGATCAATGGAATTTCCATTTGGAAATAGGATCATTGGTTGTTTGGATGTTTCTTTGATGTTTAAATAACCAATTATCAAAGTTTTTAACGTACTTTATATTTCTGTTGTTAATACGAAGAAACCGGGATCAGGTTCATTATATAAAAACTACTCTGTGTGGGCATAAGCGTTGCGAATCAAATTATGTTGAAGATATTTGAAGATAAAGTAAAGTGCAAGGGGCGTTATTTCTTTAATACTAGGTAGGAATTACCTAAATGGATTGACATGATGGTGCCTTCGGTTTGTCCAATCCCATGACAACTTGTAAGGACGAGTGTATGACAGAGTATGCCTAACAGATCACCTATATTGATCTCTTCAAAAGTATTTACATTTGGTGGTGGAGGAATTCGTTTCTCATAGCATTATGCCTGTGATATTTTTTGGGAAACTAATAAATGATTTTGGCAGGTTTGACGATGTGGGATTCAAAGTGAATGATGCAGTGGTGTTAAAAAGGTAAGTATGGCCTCAAGCCACACAACCAGGAAATGATAAAAATCGGGCAAACAACATAGCTATGTGGATCGCTCCCATTAGGGTGTATTGTCACCTGGTCTAGAGAAAATCTATTTGCTTTTTTATTCTTTCATTACTATATGTTTTTGGTAACGGTTGTTGATCCCAACCATTGGTGATAATACATTCGGTAGACTGAACGAAATGTGTGGTCGGTCATTTGTGACATGGGTTATAAGATACTCTTGTTGAACCCTATATATTCCTCTCTAAAGATATACTATCGGAAAGGTGGTTCCATACCTTTTCATAGTCGGAAACCCGTTCTCCAATAAACACCTGCGGTTTTGATTGTATACTATGTATGTGAAGTGTGAGATACAAGTATTCAGATATATTGTTATTAACTGATTAAACACTATTATACAATTAGAATAGTGTTAATATAAAGAAATTTTGGGTTATCTTAAGGTAAAAACCATTTGTTTTTATGTATGGATCTGTGTTACAATTATCCTTTCTTTTAAAAGGATTTTTTAAAGCTAAACCAAGTGGTTGGAGTTTACTCACACCAATCCCATGATTGACTCAGAGGTTTTTTTTTAACCTAAACTCTTGGATGCTCAAATTTATACGGATAGTCAAGTAGTCGGGATTTTACAGACACACTTGGAGGAGCTTGGAGCAGGAGGCGTCAGCATTAGATAGCTATTGTTTATTTCCGATGTGTGGTAAGTGTTGTACTCTGATGTTGACATGTAAATACAGTTAGCAATTTGTATTTCAAAAGTTATGTTATATAATACAACTATATAGGCACGTTTAGTTGGGCTTGCATCTAATCATAATATGTATGCATTAATACAACAACGTGTGGACTATCTATAATAAACCTACATGACGTGATATGAAAATTTTCAAATCAAACTCCAATTTATTTCCAAGCAAAAATCTTTTTTGTAACTACATGTAGGTTTCCAAACATTTTATATACAGTTTTTTTATTGTAAAAAATGCTGATATTTCCAAGCATAAACTTACTGGTTATGCAGGTTTTAAAACTTAGAGGATATGTTATTTTACATATTGTATATATTACAAAAAATTGTTATTTGATGAAAAAAGCAAGACATTTAATAGCCTAAACATCACTAATAGTACTGTATATACAATAAGCTAATGAAAACAAAATTGAAAATGCATGCAGCACCTAATGAGTTAGTAATAAAATAATATAGTCAATTGATTAGCGCATTGATTATTTATTGTACAATTATTACACACAACAATTAAAGCAAAATTTACCATAAGAATTCTTAAGATTTTCCAAATAAAATGTATACAGAGATCAAGGCCAATTCATATTAACTGAGCATGACTAAATATCATTATTGTATGATTGGAAGAATGAGAATAAAATTATACTCTTAGTATTTTACATATGTTTTCATTGTTAATAAATGTATGTTACTCATTTAGTGCATTACACGTCGGAGGCTTTGGTGTTATTGCTTGTTGATTTTTTTGAACTTATGGAATGTTATGGTATGTATGGAATCTTATATCTTCTATGTGCATACTTTCACAAATCCACTGTAAAAAAATATAAATAAGGTCAAGTTATCTTAGAAAATAATTAAATAAATATAGCAATCAATATAAAGAGAAATGTAATATATAAGGAATAAAAGATAAAGTATTTTCAATAGTTTAGAACTCAAAAAGCTTACATCGTTTTTACCTTAAAAAGTAATAAATTAAACTGCTAATATACAAGAAATTAATCTTTTCATACATTATACCTCAAATGATCCTCCCTTTTTCATGAATTATCAACAGCAAATTTGGCATAACTGACATTGTATTGTTATAAATTGAATTTCATAGCCTAAGACAATACAAAGTGAAAGATACAAAGAAGGTACGGTCAAAAAGGAGAGTACAGGTTCAGCCTGCTTTATATTATATCGTTAATAAGCTTGAATATAAAATATAGATTGTAAATAAATAAAAGATACTCATTTTAGTTCAGTTCAAACATGTATTATTTTAAACTGACATCCAAAAAAGTGAAATAAAAAAAATCTAACAATAAATAGAAAATGAAAACAAATGAAGAACACGGTTTCTGTATCATGGCACTCAATTAAGTTCAGAACACATAAATCTTTATTAGTTCAATTCATGATTTTCAAATACAACCCCTCCTATTAGTCTAGCATGATATCCACAATTGGATTATTTGATCATTTTAGGTATGTACATTCGATTACACTATTAAACAATGGTTTTGCATGAGCCAAGTCCTGATAGATTTGCTTTTATCGATCAATGTCCCTGTACCAACTTCCAATCTACCAATCATTTTGGGTTCAGATTGACAGAAATGATATAACAACTGTTAAAGTACATGAAAATAAGTACAAAACTTCCAGATCAGGTGTTACATAAGACAACAAATACACAAAGAAACTCCAAATTTAGAACGACATGAGTAACCTCATTGAAATAACATCTTCCAATTCAATACAAAATGCCATGCAATCTTGCCTCAAACCAAATTGTGTATTTTCCTTTGCTTACTCCATCGCGAGCTTCAAGCTCGTCCTGTAAAATGAAATTATTAAATATGGTGAGTGTGCAACCTATTATCAGCGTAAACTATGTTTTAATTTAAATACTCAATTCTTTCACCGAACTTCAACTTCGCATCCTTACCAATTAGAATCAAATCAGCAGCCAAAAAGTTTCGAAACATTGATTCAGCATTGTTATTATCAACTTTACTTCCACTTAACCTTTTAGTTTGGCTAGAAAACATGGTAAATTAATAGTTTATGTAAGTGTGATGTCGTGAATGTAAAACAAAATTGAATAATAGTTTTATTGGCATCACCTAATATCGCAGTTACAAACATCCATAGCAAAATCCGCAGAATCTTTCAACTGACAACATCTTATACAATAGCAATATATATAAAATCAAGACGTTGAGGATTTAACAGAATTTATAACCTAACGGATAATAGCCTCAAAACATTAAACATACTAACCATAACACTATAAGAGAAACAATTGTTTCAAATGGCCAGGGGCCGTTGGAAAGGCCATTGGTATAAGGATCAACGGTTTACAACTACTTCCAATGCAACCAACGTCTTTTTTCCAACGGCTTCCAACTGATAATTTGGCTAGATGTCCTTTCTTCATGGCTAAAGGGACGATGGAAATGGTTGAAATCCGTTGGAAATGCGCCGTTGGAAGACGTTAAAAGCCATTGAAAATGTGAACCTGTAAACCGTTGAATTCTGTTGCTCGCCATTGGAAATCTAGGAGTTTTTTTCTTCTTCCAGATTTCAGAATTGCCACTTCCAGCCACACACAACATATATAATCATCCAAACTGCTCCATTTCGAGCATATAACTCAGTCTCAACCACATATACAACTAAACAAATGAAAAAAGAAAATTCAAACACAAAACACATAACATTAACCAATATTTACATAATACAACAACCAAACATCGCCAAAACAACATGATTCTACATACCATGTCCAAACCAGTTATAACCAATACCATGTCCAAACTATATCATCACCAAACCATCATAACATCATGTGCAAACCAATATGTACAACCATCATGTCATGTAGCAAGCCTCACCAACTCTCAAAACGTAAATGTCATCAAAATAAGCTAATCTGATCAACTCTCTCCACCAGAAGATGAAGGTGGTGTACCGTGCTACGTAATGAACTCCGCCAGCCATTGGTTAAGCACCTTCATCTGCTATTCAGGGCGACGAACATGCTCATGAAGCTCTATAGTCTGTGCTTTCAACTGTGCGATTTCTTCCTTGTCCTGAGCCCTCTGATACGTCGCTGAGATGTCGTAATCTATATATAATTTCAGATTTTCAGTATTTCATAATAGGATTTCGAATACATTTGAGTTTTTTATTATAAATTTTAGTATTACCTCTAGATTTCCATAACCATATCGTCTGTTCTGGGTAGGTTAATCCATGACAGCATCAAATATCATGTCCTCATTATCCTTGGTCAATGCATTCCTCCCAGTAGATTCCAGTAACTACGCCCTTTGTACCTGAAATTTTTCCTGTAATACAAAAACCAAATGAATTTAGATAACACTATTTTAATTAAATTATAAGTCTAACTTAACTATTTTATACTTATATATCTCTCACGCGACTTATCATCTTGGTCCCAATTGTACGAAACTAAGTCTGTGTTGTCAGTCTGACTCAATGCATGTGTATGCTCGAAAACATCCCAGTACGACACAGGAACCATACGTGCTCTCTCTCTCCCGAAATAAGCATGCATACTTAAAGTTAAATCAACTATTAATTTTGACAAGTTATAAATTAAAATTTTAAAGTGTGAAATTACTAAATATACCAGATCCTCGCAATGGTGCTGAAACGACTTAGACCCACCACGATGCGTAACCGGATTCTTGCCCCTATTAGCTGAATTTCTCTCAGACTAGGCCTATACATTTGAATTTAAAAAAATGTATTATTCTAAATAACATATTAATCGAATAGAATAATTTAAATTAAATATGTAGTAAATTTACCAGAAACTCCTCATTATTATTCCAATAAGTATATAGCTCATCCCACACCGTTTTGCCCATCCAAGACGGTCTTTTCCCACCTGATTTTAAAGTGCTCATTGTCTCTCCGTAATTTCTTTCCATTTTACTATTCCAGGGGCGCTTGACCAGATCCAAATCCGTCTCCTGGAGATGCACTGAACCCTGCTTTTTTTTTAAAATAGCATACATATGAATTTATCAAATAGGAGAGCATGATTACTTAACGTAATAAATGTTATATTATATATATGTACCAGAAAATCCTGCCGTATGGTCTCCTTAACATTGTCGGGTATCGACGTCTATGTGGGCCAACATGCAGTCGTGCGAGCCTGATAAGCGCGTTTTGATATCTTCAAGACTGTGTTGGACGGCTCCTACTCAAAACCTTTGTGTTAAACAGAAAAAAATGGCTACTAGAATAAAAATTAAAAAATTATTATGCTTAAATTAAGTTTATACTAAAATCTTAGTATTTACCCTTTGCTGGCTTTTGGCTTATGCCAGACCATAGGACGGGATAACTCCGACGGACCACCCTCATCGCCACCTTGTGATGTCATACCTGTTACAGACAATAACATAACATAACATGAAAGAACTATGTAAAGTCTCTATATGAGATAAAATAAATACCTCACTTGATGACAAGTAAAGAAAGTAGGTGTAATGTCCCGTATTTTTGGTAGCCAAATATTTAATTTAATTTATTATTTTAAATATTATATTTGGAATATTATTGAATTTTAATATTGAATTCGTTTATTTAAAACGATGTTTAAACGTTATATATTTATATAATTATAAATCGAGCTCGAAAATCACGCGGCAGTTCGTAAATTTGAGTTTTGAACTTCAATTTAATATACAGGGTCCGATATAAATCGGATTTCTGTGAAACGAGAAACGTTGGAACCATATTGATGATGATTTTCATATGAAAGAGAAAAATCCAGATTTTGTGTTTTAGATAATAAGTTATGGCCAAATCAAATTTTAAAATAATCGCTATGGAATCGTTTTTAAATTATAACGATTTATTTATAAATATAAAAGAATTTTTACATAACAGGATATCATTTAAACTCAGAATTTCAAACAGGGAGTTTTAAATTCTATACTGTTTGAGATTGAAGCAGTTGTTTTAATAAATACAATGATATTAAAATATTATGGTTAAGTTTAGTTGTTGAAATTTAATGTATTGATATCATATAAGATTTATAAATAACTTAACCCAAAGCTTTCATACTACATATGCACAGTTATATTTTCAATACAAATCCCTGAACGTATATGTATATATTTACATACCCCATCAGCATTTCCATTTGGTTCGACAAACGAATGAAACCTGAATACATATCATATTTGTTCAACAAACAAACAAAGGCTAAGTAAACTTGTAAGAAGAAATAAGGACAACTGGGAGTGTATAACATAAGGACTGGAACCGTTACAATAAAATATATATGTATATATTGAAACATACAAAATAAAACTGTAAATGTTCAGAAAGAAAACAACACGTACATTCATATATTTTTATGTATACAAATGCTACATATTCATGTATATCATTGTTGGCACAAATCCGAAACATAATTCAAGATTCGTCTGTACAATACAAAACCCAACAATTTTCTCTTGCATATCTTGTCCCCGTCTTGTAATGAACAACTGAGAAAATAAGTTGAGAAAATATCATTTTCTATTTAGTAAATGTACAGTGGCGGGCATTTGCTACGTCTTATGACTAACAATAAAAGCTACATCACCGTTTTAAGCATTGTGCATACTTTGTATTTTACTTTGATCTTGTATTGATTTTTGTTACTAACCTATGTTAATTTCCTTGAAATTCATGTTCATCTGATTATATTGAACTGCATTAGTATCTTCAAAATAAACTAAAAAGGTTGGCCATATATTGCACTAACTATGAGTAGTGGTATCAACCAAAACTACCTATGTGTGATAAGTTAGATTGTTTCATGCTTACTACATACTAAAGGTCATATAACATCACCTCACGTTTGATGCATAAAATAGCAAAAGTGATCAGTATAAAGAATAAAAATATGTTGAAACTGAAATTTCCAATGCAAGAATAAAATGAAAAAATAAGAACCTTAAGATTTTGACAACACAAAATGTCATACAGTAAGCGATGATATTTGTAAACAATGGAAAATCTCATACACATCAAATCGAACAGCTATTTTTAAACAGCTAAAATAGCTAGCTTGACAACATGAACAACAAGAGAGAGTACAAGAATAGCTAGGGAAAACAGATGTATATATTGTATTTATACATCAACACTACAAATAGATCGAACAACTAATGCATATGCATATACACTAAGATTTCACATGCAAAATCACTGTTAAAAATCCAAATATAAAATCTAAAATACAGTTCCAAATCTCTGAGTTGATTAAACAACTCATGGTCATAACCTCCCCTAACCTATACCTATTCGATCACTATTGCATTTCGAACAAACTAACAGTGTTGAAATTTCAATACTCAATCCAACCAAATCTTGATAAAAACCATCACACATCCATTCAGTCTACATCACCTGTACTAACACAAATCTGAAAAGAGGAAGAAAATCCAATGGCCTAAGCCTATAGAGACCGAACCTATAAGTTGTGATGGACGTTGTGATTATCTAAAAGTTTCAACACTATAAATACATGCACCATATTTCATTTCCAGATCAAGCAGTAAAGAAGGAAAAAGGGTTTCGAACCACTGAAAAATCAAAATAAAATAATACTGCAATTCGAAATTAAATAAAAACTTATCTATAATCCTCATACCGTATGTTTTGGGCTGATTGCATGGTGATCCTGTTCGAAGTTGAAGTCTTACGGATTTGCGAGATGAAGACCTCGTTTTGTTGTCGAATGTGGATGTGAGAGGACGCTCGTTCATTTCTGGGAGGCTGGGGGTTGGACCATGGAGCGGTGATGGAGGTCAAAAGGGGAGAATGGAGGAGCGGTTGCGCAAGACCTTCGATGCGGTTGCCTTCGATTTGGTGGAAGACCGGTAGGGTTTGCAAATCGATCGAGGAGGAAGACCGAAGCAAGGCTGCGTAGGGAAGAGGAGATGTAGCTGATTTCGTTCTAGCCGACGGAAGGAAGGAGAAAATTCTGGTGTCGGCTTGCAAGGGTTTGAGGCGGCGGATGTTTTGTGATGGAAAGGGGGGTTCGGACGTTTTATGCATAGGAGATGGGCTTCAATTTCCTAGTGGACCGAGCTAAATATAGGGTAAGCCCAAAACTAAATAAAATTAATTCAAGTTTTCTGATGGTTTTATAAACTTAAATTGTTAATCTGAAATACCTACATGGTCAGAACTCGATGGGACAGGAAGCATCAGAACCCCGGCGACAAGCACCTCGACATGAAGCCGGTCTAGTGGCGGAAGCAGCTGTAAAATTTTGGTCACATTAAACACTATTTAATTTGACTAAACCAGACCATGTTATTGACGAATTAAAATCTAGGTGAGCTAAACTCACTCTGTTTTCCCATTTATATTTTTATATAAATTGGGTGTTCATTTTGTGTGCTCTAGTTGCTAATGGTTGACTGTTTGCCAATTATATAGTTATTCGTTGATTTCACCAATGGAATTAAACCGTTGTTTGATTTCAGTATTAAAAACAAATCGTTATTTAACGGTTTGGTCCAATGAAGGTAACTTACCTTGTTGGTCACGTTTATAAAATAAATGTGTTTAATGGTTTGAATTATTTAAACTGATTGAATTGTTTTGTTCATTGGTCGTTATTTATTATTATTAAAATTTTCAGCCAAATTGGATTTGATTTGCTTTCATATTATCATATATGAACTGATCCGATTGGGTGATTGATTTGAGTATTGATTGATGAGTGAAATTTCAACATCTGTGCAGTTTAAACCAATGGGCGGTATTGGCTGAGTGTCTGGCAACATATGGCCTATAAAATATATTTTTACAACTGGAGATAGATTTGAAACATATTATTTTAAATAAAAGTTTATAAATAGGGAAAATAAATAAAGGTTTTATTTAAGATTTGATTAATTCTATAAAGTCAACTCTGATGTTAATTAGATTCTTAAGTACGAGAATGAGGAATAAATCGAATGGTATTGTAATGACCCAAAAATCCGGTCTAATTTGAGCTGACCAAAAACACAAGTCCAACCCCAAATTAAACTGAAAATCAGGAAATTAATATAAAGAAAACAGAGGGTGAGGATAGATAAGATAGAAACTTAGAATAGAAGAAGAAGAAGGAGAACACCGCATCAGAGTAACACGAATCTCACAGCGGAACAAACAACATATAATAGATAATATATTCTTGAAATAAAATCATTATATGTATACAATAACATTATCAGAGTACAACACTTACAACACAGCAGAAATAAACTATAGTTATATGATCCTGAAGCCTCCTACTCCAGCTCTTCCAGTATATCTGTAAATCCTGACTACTTGACTGCCCGTACAAAATTGGGAACCCAAGAGTTTAGGGAAAACAACAAAATAAACGCCGGGTCAGTCATGGGACTGGTTTGAGTAAAACAGTTAAAAACAGTTTAAGCAGGTAAATGATATCTCATGAGACCACGCCGTATAACGGAACGGGTTTTTTCCTTATGAGAATCCAAATTATCTTTGTATCAAAAACCTTTTGATATTATAATAATGTCTATCAACACAATATAATAATCATCTAGTAGAAACGCTTTCATCTCACGTTCTACATATATATATACAATCAAAACTGCAAGCACGTATTGGGCAATGGATTTCCAACTATGACAAGGTATGGAACCACCTTTCGCTAGTGTACCTGTAGAAAGGAATACACTGGGTTCAACAAGAACATCTTGCAACCCGGCCACACATGACCGACCACTCATTTCGCTTGAGTGTATCGAATGTATATCACCAACGGTTGGGATCAGCAACCGTTTCCCGAATGGGACAGCATCAACAATAAATTTTTAGAAATAAATGAAACTCTAGATCAGGTGATTATACACCCTACTTCGGAGCGACCGACTTAGCCATGCTGCCTGCCCGATTTCTGTCATATACCGGATGTGAGGCTAGGAGCTACGCTTTATCGTCACACCAGATTCACTTTGAATGCCACATCATCAAATCCATCAAATCACCGATTGACATCCTCAACCATACATTATGTGTTAGCTAAAAGAAGTTTCCTTCTCCGCTTCCACTCTTGGTACGGTTGGAGAAAAAATATGCGTGATCGTTTGGAAATACTCTATCAGACATCCGTCCATACAAGCCATCCAGGAACAGGATGAATCGAAGGTACTATTCAATACATCCATCTTAGACAATGTTATTTAAGACTTATACAATAGCCCTTGCACTTTACTCCGTCTTCAATTATCTTTGGCATATATGATTCGCAACGCTTATGCCAATACATAGTGGTTTTTTGGATAATAATCCAACCAGTCTCTCCATATTAACAACGTTAAAATGGTCAAAACTTCGATAGTCTGTGATTTAACTCTCAAAGAAAAATACGTGTGCAACCAACGATATTATTTCCAGATGGAAATTATATCGAACAAACATCACTTAACATTAATCTCTTTAGTTCATTTTACATCTCCTGTTTCCCAATATTCAACATTTGCTATTTGCTAAATTTAGAAAATATATGTTATTACCATTGGAAAACATTTCCATTTCTTGTTTACGTATCACTTCTACAACTATCAATCTCTGACTGTAAACTAGTAGGAGAACAATTCTCTAAGTATAAACCCCGAAGGCCGAAACTAACATTAGATCGATACTCAGAAAACTATTCAACTTAACTAATCTCTAGTCAGTTTTCTAATCTTGTTTAACTCTATTTCTTACCTCTATTCGATTAACTAAATTCGATTGACTCTAATTCGAATAACTATGTCTATTTTTAACTCTATCTTGAATAACTATATTCGATTAACTAAATTCGATTAACTCTTTTATATCTCGTCAACTTCCTTTTATAATCCTATTTAGTTTCCAACTAAATATTCTTTTTATAATTCTATTTATTTTCTAAATAAATATTCCTTTATTCTATTTCCTTTCTAAATAGATATTCCTTTATTCTATTTACTTTATTAAATTTATTTATTTTCTAATAATTTCTCTTTTATAAAATCCTTTAATTTTTATAAATAGTTTATTTTCAATATTCACTTTGAAATTCCCTTTTCAACATTTCGGTATGTTATGGTAATTAACATATCAAAGCAGGATGATCAATATCGTCCAACACATATAATCGACAACAGATTATATATCACATCATATATCAAAATATATGAAAAACAATAAAATAACTGTTGAGGAATCCAGTCGGACTCCTCCAACCTGTTTCCCTGCATCCACGGATGTTACACAATAAAATCAACATCACTTTCAGTTCCATATGATGTATTCTGTTTAACAGAATCAAATATAGAAATTCAATTAACTGACTAGCAGTTAAATCAAACAGTCAACACACAGTCAATCAGCCAATATTTAACAGTTCTAAAAATACAACATGAAATTATAAACTGTTCAGAGTTAGTGAGATTTACTCACATTTGCAGTTCATCATTAAAGAACGATAAACTGTTTGATTTGAATCAGCCAATTTATTTTGCCGTAAATTCAAACGACCTTCAATCCACTTCCAGTTAGTTCCAATGTGGAGCTCTCGTCCATACGATCCAAACGCAACTTACGGTTCACCAATCTGATATCGTATGACCGAGATATAAAGGTTACAGGTTTTAACACTATATTTAAAATAAAATAATTAGTTTAACTTCACTTTAGGCTTTACCATCCAATTCCGGCCCATCCAGATTTTAAAAGCACACACCCGCCTAACCCCTTCTTCCACTTTCGTATTTCTCAAACTCGTGCTCTATTCCCAACCCATTACCGAACATTTCAAGCTTCCTCCTCTCTCACAGTTTTCACCGAATCAACAAACTGACACAATCGAAGCACTTCTCTTGCAAAGCTCTCCACCTTCATGCCGAAAACAACGAATTCGACACTCCCAAGTAAACCTGTCCTGACCATGTCCATTGCACGCTACAGGTTTCCGAACTCCTCATATACATATCGAACTCCACCAAAGTCCTCCCACCTGAACATTTCGGTCTCCGGAACACAACTCTACCACCCACTTGGCTCATCGTCTCCCTGCCTCCGACCATCCCTGGTGGAGTCCTACGTACTGCTTACATCGATGTCTTTTAATGATCGATTGACCCAAAAACTTGTAGTTGGCCACGGAAATCGAAGTTAAACCCAAACGCATCCTTTAAAGATCGAACTACAACCACAATAACCCAAAATCAAAAACCCTAGCACTACTGTTGCTCTTCAACCAGGCCAAAACAGGCATCACACTCACCGAAAACTACATGAGGATGAAGAGATTCGAAAAACAAGTGCGAAAATCATTGTTTGGAGATTTATAGAGTTTGATTACATTTTCTTTGATTTTTCCTCTTTCATTTTCGTCTGCATTTAGCTTTGGGAGGAAATTGGATTCGTACTGTGTTTATAGCTTTGAAGATGTGGTTGAAAAATGAGGGGTGCGTGGCCTCCTTAGGTTCACAAAATTAGGATATTTTCCATTGAAATTTTATATTTTATTTAAGCTATCGCTGATTGTAACCGTCCTTAAATATTCTTGTGGCCACACACGATACCCAAAAATCACCAAATTGGACATGCAGCTACAGTTCGACATTACGGTCCCAACGAAACTAGTTTGGTCGAATTCCGACTTCGTTTGCTCACACAACGTATTTTTTACCGTCGAAATACTGACTGTTTTTCACTCTAAAAATCCGTACGGCCACACAATGACACTAAAAATCACGAAACTGGAAATCTAACAACTATTTGACATTGCGGATCCAACAAAATTAGTTTCGTCGAATTCCGACTTCATTTGCAAAAGTGGCTATTTTTAAAGCTCTGGATGACCCATTTAAATATATAAATATATTTAAATATAATTAAATTAAATATAAATTAATTTATATTATCGTCTATACGCACAGTGTAATACCATACAGCTCTAGAATATTCCTATATGAGTTTCTAACTTGATATTCACTTCTGGGTCAACCCGATATTCGATTTATATTGAAATTCCTTTTTAAAATATAAATAATTCCTTTATAAATTATAAAAGAATTCCACAGCGACTTTTTGAAAATTTGATTTGGACATAAATCAAAATCTACACGACGAAATCCCGATTTTTCTCTTCCACTAGAAAGATTTACTCCACCAGCTCCACACATTTCTTGTTTCACAGAAATCCGGCTTAAAACGAATCATGTACATTCAGTTGAAGTTCGAATCACCAATTTATGAACTACAGCGCTATTTCGAGCTCGATTATAATTATATTATAATTATACGTTCAAACTGTCATTTATATAATATATTCGTTATTCAAATTCAATTCCAAGCTGAATTTAAACATCACAGATGATCCGGTTCACACCATATCGTCATTTCAATAAATTCTGATTATTTCAGAATATAATATATTATTTAATTTATTATTTTAATTAAATATTCACCATTATTTAATTCAACCACAATTTAATTCACTATATCATTATTCATATAATTAAATTAATTAATTATAATACCTCTGCCAATGCGGGTCATTACATTCTTCCCCACTTAAAATAATTTCATCCTCGAAATTGCTAAGGTAGAGAACGACCCTATCGACTGATTAGAACATATTTGTTCACTTCTTAACTTCAGTTTCAACTGAACTAATTTAATTCTAATTAAATTATTAATTAATTCTTATCAACGAAAATTTTCAAGAATCCTGAAAATTTTCTAACACCTTAACTTTTTTGAAAAATTTCACCAGCACCTCCTTTGTACTGGTCGATACGTCAAACTCCAACTTGCCTCTCTGGGCCATCTCCAACCCAAAAGAAAACCAAACAGCCAAGTGGCTTGCCAATTCGTCTCATCATCAATCTTATATCCAATAGAAATATAAACTTGTACCTTTTGTCGGCATATCATTATATCATTTCCACCTGTTATCAATTCAGCGGATACAATGGTCATCCCAATCAAATTCCAATCTGCTTTTATTCACAACATAACCATTCACTTATATCCAAGCCAAATATCATTTCAACTCGAGTTTCTTCTCGATTCCCAACTCTTAACTTGATTATCACATTACACTTCAAATTTGAATCTCACAATCCAATTTGTCTTGATATTATTCTAATTCAATCTCAGTTATCACTTTACTGGCTTAACTTTAATTCAATTTTGCTTTCACAATTTCTGTTAAATTTGTTTTTAATTCAAACAGTCTTTCCCTGGGAGTTTTTAAACAGTTTACTCTTTTCAAAAATCAAATTTTCCTTTTTAACATGTCACTGAGCCCTTAACTAATATTCCATTAGTTAAATCACTTCTCTATTTCTTTATCAATATTTGTTAACCAAATATTTTCAATAACCATATTGGCCTTTTATGTTATTTGGAAAACATTTCCGAATATCGCCTTCCTTTATTTTCTAAACTTTAGAAAATATATGCTATTTATAATTGGAAAATATTCCAATTACTTATCTCTTTTCCGATCTCGTTTATTTCAATACTTAGGAAATATTCTTTATTATATTTCCAAGCTTACACTTATTTGGGTTAAAACGGATGTTGTGTAAAACATCGTTACGACAACCCAAATACTATATTCAACTAACTCTTATTCAACATTGATCTTCGAGCCTGAAACCTTACAATTTATTTGTTAATAATGAAATCAATTAAGTGGGGGTATAACTACCTCTTAGACCTTGACTGAATAACATTTATAACATCAAAACAGATATGACTACTTACTCGAATAATCAATACCATACAACTACTTATTCACTTTTAAACACGTATACGCTTCCTCTTTCTATTCTTACTAGATTTTATTCTTAGTCTTCCTTTTTGATTTTACTATTCTATTTCTAAGTTTGTTTCCTTATCGACTTCTATATATATATCGATACGTTGATTTCTAACTATCAATTTATCTTACAAAAATTCTAACTCCTTAAATTCCCGGAAAAATTCGCCACAACTTCCTTTGTACCAGGAGCATCGGGATATTTCAAATAGCCTCCCATGGCCCTCACCAAATCAAAAGAAAAAGAAAAAGCCAAGCGGCTAGCCGATACGATGCATAAAATCTCATATATGAATTAAATACATACCTTTTCGTCGAGCATTCTATTTATATACCTTCATACCTTATCCATACCTATTTCATGTATATTTATACCTGCCCAATCTATTTTAACTATACCTGATCGTTTTTACTCAATTCGTTAATTAATTTGTTAATTAACTCTTTAGTCTATTTCACTTTTATATTTGAACATGACATGTTCAAATATATTTTAACTTGCTTATTAACTAATTTGAATCCAAATTTCAAATTTAAGTTCTATATTCGATTTCGAATATACATTTATAAATCCAATTCACCTTTCAAAGTTCAACTTCAAATTCAAAACTCGATTAACTAATTCCTCTTCGACTTAGTTAATTCTATTCAATTTCTATTCAAATTTTATATTACTTCTATTATTCAAATCTATATATCAAATTCTATATATCAAAATCTATAGTTTAAATTCCATTTGAATTCTATATTCAAATTCTATATATTCAAATCCTATATTTGAATTCCTTTATATTTTCTATATTCAAATTCTATATTTGAATTCCATTTGAATTTCTATATTCAAACTCCCATTGAATTTCTATATTCAATTTCTATTTCAATTCCATTGAATTTCATATATTCAAATTCCCTTTGAATTTCTATATTCAATTTCTATTTCAATTCCATAAAATTTCATACATTCAAACCCCCTTTGAATTTCTATATTCAATTTCTATTTCAAACTTTTTTTTATTCATTCTTTATTTTAAATCCCATTTTGAAATTCAACACAACTTGTCTTTCCCAAAACAAATTCAAAACAGTATCTCTGGTAGTAATTCGTCACTTACAACTCGAAAATGAATATTGATAATGCAGCTGTCATCTTCAGAATCTATTTTCCAGCGATCAAAGTGAGTTCAATACTATAAAACCATTTCTAAACATTTCCACTTTGAAATTCATTTCAAAATATAATTCACACTGCTTGTAAAACAATTTAAAATCTCCCAAGATCTTAAATTTTCCTTATTTTTAATCCAAATCCATTTACAAACACTTATCCAATTCTCCAGAGTTTAAACTCAATTTCTGGTCTAAATTCGGATTTAATTCATCTGGTTCTACATATTTTACTTATATGAATTCTGATTGGTTATTTACACAACCATTTAATTTATAATCTTACTCGATTATAATAACAACCAATATATCCAATATATTATAAATCATTTCAATATAAATTCTTTATATCAAAAATATACTTTGGGTAAAATCTTTTTCATTTACCCTTTTTCAAAACATACCATGACGGTTCATCGTATTCGAGTGTTTACAAAATCCTTACCGATACAGTGGATCAAACTGATCGACCAGAATTCACAAACAACTCAACCAATAAATCTCCACAATATAAAACAAATTTTTATATCAATAACAAATACTTTCACTCGTATATATACACTCAACTCAATCTAGGGTATTACTAACCCTATCTTTATTGAGTTACGCCACAGTGCCAAGGTAATTCACTTAACTTAAGCTCTGATACCAACTGTAATGACCCGAAAATCCGGTCAATTTGAGCTGACCAAAAACACAAGTCCAACCCCAAATTAAACTGAAAATCAGGAATTTAATAGAAAGAAAACAGAGGGTGAGGATAGATAAGATAGAAACTTAGAATAGAAGAAGAAGGAGAACACAACATCAGAGTAACACGAACCTCACAGCGGAACGAACAACATATAATAGATAATATATTCTTGAAATAAAATCATTACATGTATACAAAAACATTATCAGATTACAACACTTACAACACAGCGGAAATAAACTATAGTTATATGATCCTGAAGCCTCCTGCTCCAGCTCTTCCAATATATCTGTAAATCCTGACTACTTGACTGCCCGTACAAAATTGGGCACCCAACAGTTTAGGGAAAGCAACAAAATAAACTCCGGGTCAGTCATGGGACTGGTATGAGTAAAACAGTTAAAAACAGTTTAAGCAGGTAAATGATATCTCATAAGACCACGCCGTATAACGGAACGGGTTTTTTCCTTATGAGAATCCAAATTATCTTTATATCAAAAAACTTTTGATATTATAATAATGTCTATCAACACAATATAAAAAACAGCTAGCAGAAACGCTTTCATCTCACGTTCTACATATATACACAAAATAAAAACCGCAAGCACATATTGGGCAATGGATTTCCAACTATGACAAGGTATGGAACCAACTTTCGCTAGTGTACCTCTAGAAAGGAATACACTGGGTTCAACAAGAACATCTTGCAACCCGGCCACACATGACCGACCACTCATTTCGCTTGAGTGTATCGAATGTATATCACCAACGGTTGGGATCAGCAACCGTTTCCCAAATGGGATAGCGTTGACAATAGATTTTTAGAAATAAATGAAACTCTAGATCAGGTGATTATACACCCTACTTCGGAGCGACCGACTTAGTCGTGCTGCCTGCCCGATTTCTGTCATTTACCGGATGTGAGGCTAGGAGCTACGATTTATCATCACACCAGATTCACTTTGAATGCCACATCGTCAAATCCATCAAATCACCGATTGAGGTCCTCAACCATACATTATGTGTTAGCTAAAAGAAGTTTCCTTCTCCGCTTCCACTCTTGGTACGGTTGGAGAAAACAATATACGTGATCGTCTGGAAATACTCTGTCAGACATCCGTCCATACAAGTCATCCAGGAACAGGATGAACCGAAGGTACTATTCAATACATCCATCTTAGACACTGTTATCTAAGACTTATACAATAGCCCTTGCACGTTACTCCGTCTTCTATTATCTTTGGCGTATATGATTCGCAACGCTTATGCCAATACAGAGTGGTTTTTTGGATAATAATCCAACCGGTCTCTCCATATTAACAACGTTAAAATGGTCAAAACTTTGATAGTCTGTGATTTAACTATCAAAGAAAAATACGTGTGCAACCAACGATATTATTTCCGGATGGAAATTATATCGAACAAACATCATTTAACATTAATTTCTTTAGTTCATTTTACATCTCCTGTTTCCCTATATTCAACATTTGTTATTTTCTAAATTTAGAAAATATATGTTACTACCGTTGGAAAACATTTCCATTTCTTGTTTACGTATCACTATTCTTTCTACAACTATCAGTCTCTGACTGTAAACTAGTAGGAGAACAATTCTCTAAGTATAAACCCCGAAGGCCGAAACCAACATCAGATCGATACTCAGAAAACTATTCAACTTAACTAATCTCTAGTCAGTTTTCTAATCTTGTTTAACTCTATTTCTTACCTCTATTCGATTAACTAAATCCGATTAACTCTAATTCGAATAACTATGTCTGTTTTTAACTCTATCTTGAATAACTATATTCGATTAACTCTTTTATATCTCGTCAACTTCCTTTTATAATCCTATTTAGTTTCCAACTAAATATTCCTTTTATAATTCTATTTATTTTCTAAATAAATATTCGTTTATTCTATTTCCTTTCTAAATAGTTATTCCTTTATTCTATTTACTTTATCAACTTTATTTATTTTCTAAATAATTTCTCTTTTATAAAATCCTTTAATTTTTATAATTAGTTTATTTTCAATATTCACTTTAAAATTCCCTTTTCAACATTTCGGTATGTTATGGTATTTAACATATCAAAGCGCGATGATCAATATCGTCCAAACACATATAATCGACAACAGATTATATATCACATCATATATCAAAATATATGAAAAACAATAAAATAACTGTTGAGGAATCCAGTCGTATTCCTCCAACCTGTTTCCCTGCATCCACAGATGTTACACAATAGAATCAACATCACTTTCAGTTCCATATGATATATTCTGTTAAACAGATTCAAATATAGAAATTCAACTAACTGACTAGCAGTTAAATCAAACAGTCAACACACAGTCAATCAACCAATATTTAACAGTTCTAAAAATACAACATGAAATTATAAACTGTTCAGAGTTAGTGAGATTTACTCACATTTGCAGTTCATCGTTAAAGAATGATAAACTGTTTGATTTGAATCAACCAATTTATTTCACCGTAAATTCAAACGAGCTTCAATCCACTTCCAGTTAGTTCCACTGTGGAGCTCTTGTCTATACGATCCTAACTCAACTTACTGTTCTCCAATCTGATATCGTATGACCGAGATATAAAGGTTACAGATTTTAACACTATATTTAAAATAAAATAATTAGTTTAACTTCACTTTGGGCTTTACCATCCAATTCCGGCCCAACCAGATTTCAAAAGCCCACACCCGCCTAACCTCTTCTTCCACTTTCGTATTTCTCAAACCCGTGCTCTATTCCCAACCCATTACCGAACAATTCAAGCTTCCTCCTCTCTCACAGTCTTCACCGAATCAATAAACTGACACAACTGAAGCACTTCTCTTGCAAAGCTCTCCACCTTCATACCGAAAACAACGAACTCGACACTCCCACGTAAACCTGTCCTGACCATGTCCATTGCACGCTACAGGTTTCCGAACTCCTCATATACATATCGAACTCCACTAAAGTCCTCCCACCTAAACACTTCGGTCTCCTGAACGCAACTCTACCACCTACTTGGCTCATCGTCTCCCTGCCTCCGGCCATCCCTGGCGAAGTCCGACGTGCTGCTTACGTCGATGTCTTTTAATAATCGATTGACCCAAAAACTTGTAGTTGGTAACGGAAATCGAAGTTAAACCCAACCGCATCCTTTAAAGATCGAACTACAACCACAATAACCCAAAATAAAAAACCCTAGCACTACTGTTGCTCTTCAACCAGTCCAAAACAGGCATTGCACTCACCGAAAACTATATGAGGATGAAGAGATTCGAAAAACAAGTGCGAAAATCATTGTTTGGAGATTTATAGAGTTTGATTACATTTTCTTTGATTTTTCCTCTTTGATTTTCTTCTGCATTTAGCTTTGGCAGGAAATTGGATTCGTACTGTATTTATAGCTTTGAAGATGTGGTTGAAAAATGAGGGGTGTGTGGCCTCCTTAGGTTCACAAATGTATCAGGATATTTTCCATTGAATTTTTATATTTTATTTCAGCTATTGCTGATTGTAACCGTCCTTAAAAATTCTTGTGGTCACACACGATACCCAAAAATCACTAAACTGGACATGCAGCTACAGTTCGACATTACGGTCCCAACGAAACTTGTTTCGTCGAATTCCGACTTCGTATGCTCACACAACGTATTTTTAACCGTCGAAATACCAATTGTTTTTCACTCTAAAAATCCGTACGGCCACACAGTGACTCTAAAAATCACAAAAACTGGAAATCTAACAACTATTTGACATTGTGGATCCAACAAAATTAGTTTTGTCGAATTCCGACTTCGTTTGCAAAAGTGGCTATTTTTAAAGCTCTGGATGACCCATTTAAATATATAAATATATTTAAATATAATTAAATTAAATATAAATAAATTTATATTATCGTCTATATGCACAGTGGATTACCATACAGCTCTAGAATATTCCTATATGAATTTCAAACTTGATATTCACTTCTGGGTCAACCCGATATTCGATTAATATTGAAATTCCTTTTTAAAATATAAATAATTCCTTTATAAATTATAAAGGAATTCCACAGCGACTTTTCAAAAAGTTGATTTGGACATAAATCAAAATCTACACGACGAAATCCTGATTTTTCTCTTCCACTAGAAAGATATACTCCACCAGCTCCACACATTTCTTGTTTCACAGAAATCCGGCTTAAAACGAATCCTGTACATTCAATTGAAGTTCGAATCGCCAATTTATGAACTGCAGCGCTATTTAGAGCTCGATTATAAATATATTATAATTATATGTTCAAACTGTCGTTTATATAATATATTCTTTATTCAAATTCAATTCCAAGCTGAATATAAATATCATAGATGATCCGGTTCACACCATATCGTCATTTCAACCAATTCTGATTATTTCAGAATATAATATATTATTTAATTTATTATTTTAATTAAATATTCACCATTATTTAATTCAACCACCATTTAATTCACTATATCACTATTTATATAATTAAATAAATTAATTATAATACCTCTGCTAATGCGGGTCATTACAGGTATTGTTTTAATTTTAATAAGACTTTAAAAGGAAAAATTTAATAAAGGAATTTACTATGAAAGTTGTTAATCACCAAAGTCAAATATTATTTTAATAATTTAGAGAAATAATTTTTAATTGAGATTCATTAAAACGTACTTGAAGTTGAAGTGGAATGGCAAAAAGGAATTATGAATGGGTTTAAAACCCCAATTTGTATAACAAGTTATAAAAAGGGGTTTTAAGCGAAGATAATAGCTTAAAAATGAGTGTTACTTAATTGGTTGAGTTAGGTGAAAGGAAATTTAGATTAAAAGGATTTATAATAAAACAGGTTTATGTAAATGGGCTTTAGTGTGTAAAAGGGTTAATTATACATTAAAGTTACTTAATAATGGATTAAGTAAAAAGGGAAGGGATTAAAATAAGATTTCAAAGAAGGAATGGTCGAATGGGTTTGAAAAGGGATTAGTAAAAGTGGGTTTGGCAAAAGAAGTGGATCATGAGATTTTGTAACCAAATTTGAAGTATAAAATGAGTTTGGTTAAGGAAGCAGAGTTAAAAGTGGCGTTTTAGATAGAAGATTTCTTAATTAGTGGATTTAGAACTAATGGTATATTCTAGAAAATGATTTTCAAAAGGAAGGAAGGTTTATGAAGTCGTACTTTTGAACAAATATTTAAATGGAATTTGTGTTGGGATTAGGATGATATATTGGTTTTATATTACAACTCGTATTTTTCATTGGATATGAACGTTGTCGAACAAGGTCTGAGAGGTAATTAAAATACCCCAACTTGAACGACATCAGGACTATCTAAGGATGATATTAGTTGTAATAGGAAAACGGATTAGTCATAATTTATTTAGTGAAATGATAATGGAAAGATTGGGTTTTATTCAATAGGGACAAGCACTGGGCACTGTCAAGTAATGGTAAAAGATATTTCGTAATTTTGTTTACGAGTTGTTTCGAAGGTAAGAATAGAGAACTGGATATGATATGGGATTTTCCTAAATATAAGAATGAATCTGTTTAAAGTATAATCTTATGATAAATAAAGAAGCAAGAAAATATATTTATGATATCGAGAGTTTTAAATTTACATTTTGGTTTAAATTAAAAGGCCAAGTGGTGCTGAATACTTAACCGGTGGACTCATTTGATTGACATGATTGAATCACTAATTATTTTGATGGTTAAATCACCGACTATCAAACCTGTCTAATACGATTGTTGGTACAGAAAGACCGGGATCGAATTTATATTAGAAAACCATTCCGACTAACAAATACGTGAAGATACCAGAAGATGATCGAGATGGAGCATTGAAGACTGTAGAATTTCGTAAATGGAAGAACTGCTAATAATCTCTAGTCTGCAGCCAGAGAGGTAGTGTGGTTCTGTCGTGGTTGAAATCTATGGGTTGCAAGGACTTCTCGCAACTGATCTATGGGGTGATTCGTATACTGGATGCAGTAGGAGAGTACCTTCGGTTCATCCTGTTCCTGGATGACTTGTATGGACGGATGTCTGACAGAGTATTTCTTAAGGGTCACGTACGTTGATTTTTACAAACGTATCTCTGTTAGCGGCGGAGAGGGGCACTTCTTTAGCTTAACGACCAGAATATTTTTGTGGATGTCAATTAGTGATTTGGCAGATCTGACGATGTGGCATTCAAAGTGTATGATGACCAGATGTGTTCTGACCTCAAGCCTCATCAACTGGGAGGTGACAAAAATTGGGAAGGCAGCATGGCTATGTGGGTTGCTCCCTTTAGGGTGTATAATCACCTATCTAGAGAAAATCCATTTCATTCTTTAATTTATTTCGATGCTGTCCCTTTTGGGAAACGGTGGTTTGAGTCCAACCATTGGTGATATACATTCTATACACTCAAGCAAAATGAGTGGTCGGTCATGTGTGGGCCGGGTTGCAAGGCGTTCTTGTTGAACCCAGTGTATCCGGCTCTAGAGATAAACTATCGGCAGGTGGTCCCATACCTTGTCATAGTTGGAAATCCAATCTCCAATAACGCCCACGATTTTGATTGTATACTATATATGTGGAGCGTGAGATGCAAGCGTTCCACTAGATTGTTATTTACTTGTATTTAGACATTATTATAATATCAGAAAAGATATTGGTTTCAGAACTATTTTGCGTTATTGTAAGGTAAAACCCGTCCGTGTTTATGTGTGGTTTTGGTCTTACGATTATCCTTTTCTTTTGAAAAGATTTCTAACTTTAAAATCATGATTGGATGAGTTACCCTTAATACTGTGGGAGTTTTCTCACTCTGGTTCACCAGACTGACCCGGTGTTTTGTAAATGCTCGGGTTAGCCGGAGGTGTACAGGTTCAGGTTATCGAACGATGTGAAGAGACAAGCTGGAAGAGTCCAGACGTATGATATTATATAGCTACTATTTCGCTGTGTGTTGTATCTGAGGACAGGTTATTATAACTGTCCAGATGTTGATGTACTCTGATGACTGCAAGTATTTTTAAAGCTCTCAATAAAAGATTTATTTTTGTATTATATTTTGTTCTGCTGCGATGTGAGACTCTATGTTGAATTCGTTCTTCTTCTTCTATTCTAATATTTCTTTCTTTATTATCTCACCCTCTAATTTCTTTCTAATAACGTTCCAGTGTTTTCGGTGTTTGAAAGGTCGGCATGAGTTACAATAAAGGTATTTATGTCGATTTTTAGGGCCGAAAATTTTTGGGTCGTTACAGTGGTATCAGAGCTATTGGTTTAGTAATAACCTTGGCTCTGTGGTGTGACCCGATAGAGATTGGGTTAGTAATACCCTAGATCGAGATTGAGTGTATATATATATGAGAGCGTACTTGTAAATTTTATTTACAAATGTTTTGTATTGTGTTTGTTGATCGGTTCAAGTGTTGAAAAGCATAGAACTGGCAATGGATACAGTATTGTTTTATAAAGAGGGTAAATGAGATAATTTTACCCAAATTATATTTTGTATAGGAAAGAAATAATTTATCAAATTATCGAGATGTTGGTTTGTGTGTTTGATTGATGTGAATGAAATTCAAATTTGATTAAATTTGAATTGAAACTTAACTTGGTCAAATTTAATTAAATTAATTAAATTTGGAATTTGAATTAATAATAATCAAATAGAAATAAATCAGGTATTAACCGATTGATGTTCAAATATGTGAAACCAAAGTAAAATATTAAACTGAGCCTAAATTCAATTATTTTGATTGAGATTGATTGTGCATTGATGGTTGATTGGTATTGATTTGGTGTTAGATTGCTTGAATTTGAATTCATCGACAGTTTAATAAAAAGTTGAATTATAATTAAATTCCAGTATAGTCAACTGGAGTGTAATCACATAGATTAAAGTTGAATAATTCTTTCCTATGTTGCAAATGAATACTTCATGCTTGATTTTGGAAATTATTTATTTACTTTATTGAATTGTTTTTGATTTAAAATTAGTCTACTTAGAAATTCATGGGTTTGTAACGTCCTTTCTTACCTTAGCAATTTCGAGGACGAAATTATTTTTAAGGGGGGAAGAATGTAATGTCCCGTATTTTTGGTAGCCAAATATTTAATTTAATTTATTATTTTAAATATTATATTTGGAATATTATTGAATTTTAATATTGATTTCGTTTATTTAAAACGACGTTTAAACGTTATATATTTATATAATTATAAATCGAGCTCGAAAATCGCGCGGTAGTTCGTAAATGGAGTTTTGAACTTCAATTTGATATACAGGATCCGATATAAGTCGGATTTATGTGAAACGAGAAACGTTGGAACCATATTGATGATGATTTCCATATGAAAGAGAAAAATCCAGATTTCGTATTTTATATAATAAGTTATGGCCAAATCAAATTTTAAAATAATCGCTATGGAATCATTTTTAAATTACAACGATTCATTTATAAATATAAAAGAATTTTTATATAACGGGATATCATTTAAACTCAGAATTTCAAACGGGGAGTTTTAAATTATATACGGTTTGAGATTGAAGCAGTTGTTTTAATAAATACAATGATATTAAAATATTATGGTTAAGTTTAGTTGTTGAAATTTAATGTATTAATATCATATAAGATTTATAAATAACTTAACCCAAAGCTTGCATACTACATATGCACAGTTATATTTTCAATACAAATCCCTGAACGTATATGTATATATTTACATACCCTATCAGCATTTCCATTTGGTTTGACAAACGAATGAAACCTGAATACATATCATATTTGTTCAACAAACAAACAAAGGCTAAGTAAACTTGTAAGAAGAAACAAGGACAACTGGGAGTGTATAACATAAGGACTGGAACCTTTACAATAAAATATATATGTATATATTGAAACATACAAAATAAAACTGTAATATTCAGAAAGAAAACAGCACGTACATTCATATATTTTTATGTATAAAAACGCTGGCACAAATGCGAAACATAATACAAGATTCGTCTGTAAAATACAAAACCCAATAATTTTCTCTTGCATGTCTTGTCCCCGTCTTGTTTCTTTCCTGTAACAGTAAAGAAATTGTCAATATAAATAGCATAGGACAGCAATGAACAGCTGAGAAAATCAGCTGAGAAAATATCATTTTCGATCTAGTAAATGTACAGTGGCTAGCATTTACTACGTCTTACGACTAACAATAAAAGCTACATCACCGTTTTAAGCATTGTGCATACTTTGTATTTTACTTTGATCTTGTATTGGTTTTTGTTACTAACCTATGTTAATTTCCTTGAAATTCATGTTCATCTGATTATATTGAACTGCATTAGTATCTTCAAAATAAACTAAAAAGGTTGGCCATATGTTGCACTAACTATGAGTAGTGGTATCAACCAAAACTACCTATGTGTGATAAGTTAGATTGTTTCATGCTTACTACATACTAAAGGTCATACAACATCACCTCACGTTTGATGCATAAAATAGCAAAAGTGATGAGTATAAAGAATAAAAATATGTTGAAACTGAAATTTCCAATGCAAGAATAAAATGAAAAATTAAGATTCTTAAGATTTTGACAACACAAAATGTCATACAGTAAGCGATGATATTTGTAAACAACGGAAAATCTCATACACATCAAATCGAACAGCCATTTTTAAACAGCTAAAATAGCTAGCTTGACAACATGAACAACAAGAGAGAGTACAAGAATAGCTAGGGAAAATAGATGTATATATTATATTTATACATCAACACTGCAAACAGATCGAACAACTAATGCATATGCATATACAGTAAGATTTCACATGCAAAATCACTGTTAAAAATCCAAATATAAAATCTAAAATACAGTTCCAAATCTCTGAGTTGATTAAACAACTCATGGTCATAACCTCCCCTAACTTATACCTATTCAATCACTATTGCATTTCGAACAAACTAACAGTGTTGAAATTTCAATACTCAATCCAACCAAATCTTGATAAAAACCATCACACATCCATTCAGTCTGCATTACCCGTACTAACACAAATCTGAAAAGAGGAAGAAAATCCAATGACCTAAGCCTATAGAGACCAAACCTATAAGTTGTGATGTACGTTGTGATTATCTAAAAGTTTCAACATTATAAATACATGCACCATATTTCATTTCCAGATCAAGCAGTAAAGAAGGAAAATGGGTTTCAAACCACTGAAAAATCAAAATAAAATAATACTGCAATTCGAAATTAAATAAAAACTTATCTGTAATCCTCATACTGTATGTTTTGGGCTGATTACATGGTGATCCTGTTCGAAGTTGAAGTCTTACGGATTTGCGAGATGAAGACCTCATTTTGTTGTCGAATGTGGATGTGAGAGGACGCTCGTTCATTTCTGGGTGGCAGGGGGTTGGACCATGGAGCGGTGATGGAGGTCAAAAGGGGAGAATGGAGGAGCGGTTGCGCAAGACCTTCAATGTGGTTGCCTTCGATTTGGTGGAAGACCGGTAGGGTTTGCAGATCGATCGAGGAGGAAGACCGAAGCAAGGCTGCGTAGGGAAGAGGAGATGTAGTTGATTTCGTTCTGGCCAACGAAAGGAAGGAGAAAATTCTAGTGTCGGCTTGCAAGGGTTTGAGGCGGCGGATGTTTTGTGATGGAAAGGGGGGTTCATACGTTTTATGCATAGGAGATGGGCTTCAATTTCCTAGTGGACCGAGCTAAATATAGGGTAAGCCCAAAACTAAATAAAATTAATTCATGTTTTCTAATGGTTTTATAAACTTAAATTGTTAATCTGAAATACCTACGTGGTCAGAACTCGATGGGACAGGAAGCATCAGAACCCCGTCGCCAAGCACCTCGACATGAAGCCGGTCTAGTGGCGGAAGCAGCTATAAAATTTTAGTCACATTAAACACTGTTTAATTTGACTAAACCAGACCATGTTATCGACGAATTAAAATCTAGGTGAGCTAAACTCACTCAGTTTTCCCATTTATATTTTTATATAAATTGGGTGTTCATTTTGTGTGCTCTGGTTGCTAATGGTTGACTGTTTGCCAATTATATAGTTATTCGTTGATTTCACCAATGGAATTAAACCGTTGTTTGATTTCAGTATTAAAAACAAATCGTTATTTAACGATTTGATCCAATGAAGGTAACTTACCTTGTTGGTCACGTTTATAAAATAAACGTGTTTAATCGTTTGAATTATTTAAACTGATTGAATTGTTTTGTTCATTGGTTGATATTTATTATTATTAAAATTTTCAGTTAAATTGGATTTGATTTGCTTTCATATTATCATATATGAACTGATCCGATGTGGTGATTGATTTGAGTATTGATTGATGACTGAAATTTCAACATCTGTGCAGTTTAAACCAATGGGCGGTATTGGCTGAGTGTCTGGCAACATATGGCCTATAAAATATATTTTTACAACTGGAGATAGATTTGAAACATATTATTTTAAATAATGTTTATAAAAAGGGAAAATAAATAAAGGTTTTATTTAATATTTGATTAATTCTATAGAGTCAACTCTGATGTTAATCAGATTCTTAAGTACGAGAATGAGGAATAAATCGAATGGTATTGTAATGACCCGAAAATACGGTCTAATTTGAGCTGACCAAAAACACAAGTCCAACCCCAAATTAAACTGAAAATCAGGAAATTAATAGAAAGAAAACAGAGGGTGAGGATAGATAAGATAGAAACTTAGAACAGAAGAAGAAGAAGGAGAACACAGCATCAGAGTAACACGAATCTCACAGCGGAATGAACAACATATAATAGATAATATATTCTTGAAATAAAATCATTATATGTATACAATAACATTATCAGAGTACAACAATTACAACACAGCGGAAATAAACTATAGTTATATGATCCTGAAGCCTCCTGCTCCAGCTCTTCCAGTATATCTGTAAATCCTGACTACTTGACTGCCAGTACAAAATTGGGAACCCAAGAGTTTTGGGAAAACAACAAAATAAACGCCGGGTTAGTCATGGGACTGGTATGAGTAAAACAGTTAAAAACAGTTTAAGCAGGTAAATGATATCTCATGAGACCACGCCGTATAACGGAACGGGATTTTTCCTTATGATAATCCAAATTATCTTTGTATCAAAAACCTTTTGATATTATAATAATGTCTATCAACACAATATAATAATCATCTAGTAGAAACACTTTCATCTCACGTTCTGCATATATATATACAATCAAAACCGTAAGCACGTATTGGGCAATGGATTTCCAACTATGACAAGGTATGGAACCACCTTTCGCTAGTGTACCTGTAGAAAGGAATACACTGGGTTCAACAAGAACATCTTGCAACCCGGCCACACATGACCGACCACTCATTTCGCTTGAGTGTATCGAATGTATATCACCAACGGTTGGGATTAGCAACCGTTTCCCGAATGGGACAGCATCAACAATAAATTTTTAGAAATAAATGAAACTCTAGATCAGGTGATTATACACCCTACTTCGGAGCGACCGACTTAGCCATGTTGCCTGCTCGATTTCTGTCATTTACCGGATGTGAGGCTAGGAGCTACGCTTTATCATCACACCAGATTCACTTTGAATGCCACATCGTCAAATCCATCAAATCACCGATTGACATCCTAAACCAGACATTATGTGTTAGCTAAAAGAAGTTTCCTTCTACGCTTCCACTCTTGGTACGGTTGGAGAAAGAAATATGCGTGATCGTTTGGAAATACTCTGTCAGACATCCGTCTATACAAGTCATCCAGGAACAGGATGAACCGAAGGTACTATTCAATACATCCATCTTAGACACTGTTATTTAAGACTTATACAATAGCCCTTGCACTATACTCCGTCTTCAATTATCTTTGGCATATATGATTCGCAACGCTTATGCCAATACAGAGTGGTTTTTTGGATAATAATCCAACCGGTCTCTCCATATTAACAACGTTAAAATGGTCAAAACTTTGATAGTCTGTGATTTAACTCTCAAAGAAAAATACGTGTGCAACCAACGATATTATTTCCAGATGGAAATTGTATCGAACAAACATCGTTTAACATTAATCTCTTTAGTTCATTTTACATCTCTTGTTTCCCTATATTCAACATTTGCTATTTGCTAAATTTAGAAAATATATGTTATTACCGTTGGAAAACATTTCCATTTCTTGTTTACGTATCACTTCTACAACTATCAGTCTCTGACTGTAAACTAGTAGGAGAAAAATTCTCTAAAAAGGTGTTTAATTATTTAAACTGATTGAATTGTTTAATGGTTTGAATTATTTAAACTGACTGAATTATTTTGTTCATTGGTTGTTATTTATTATTATCAAATATTTTAGTTAAATTGGATTTGATTTGTTTTCATATTATCGTATATGAACTGATCCGCCAGGGTGATTGATTTGAGTATTGTTTGTTGACTGAAATTTCAACATCTGTGCAGTTTAAACCAATGGGCGGTATTGGCTGAGTGTCTGGCAACATATAGCCTATAAAATATATTTTTACAACTGGAGATGGATTTGAAACATATTATTTTAAATAAAAGTTTATAAAAAGGGAAAATAAATAAAGGTTTTATTTATGATTTGATAAATTCTATAAAGTCAACTCTGATGTTAATTAGATTCTTAAGTACGAGAATGAGGAATAAATCGAATGGTATTGTTTTAATTTTATTAAGATTTTAAAAGGAAAAATTTTATAAAGGAATTTACTATGAAAGTAGTTAATCACTAAAGTAAAATATTATTTTAATAATTTAGAGAAATACTTTTTAATTGAGATTCATTAAAACATACTCGAAGTTGAAGTGGAATGGCAAAAAGGAATTATGAATGGTTTAAAACCCCAATTTGTATAACAAGTTATAAAAAGGGGTTTTAAGCGAGGATAATAGCTTAAAAATGAGTGTTACTTAATTAGTTGAGTTAGGTGAAAGGAAATTTAGATCAAAAGGATTTATAATAAAATAGGGTTATGTAAATGGGCTTTAATGTGTAAAAGGGTTAATTATACATTATAGTTACTTAATAATGGATTAAGTAAAAAGGGAAGGGATTAAAATAAGATTTCAAAGCAGGAATGGTCGAATGGGTTTGAAAAGGGATTAATAAAAGTACGTTTGGTAAAATAAGAGGATCATGAGATTTTGTAACCAAATTTGAAGTATAAAATGAGTTTGGTTAAGGAAGCAGATTTAAAAGTGGCATTTTAGAAAGAAGATTTCTTAACTAGTGGATTAAGAACTAATGGTATATTCTAGAAAAAGATTTTCAAAAGGGAGGAAGGTTTATGAAGCCGTACTTTTGAACAAAATATTTAAATGGAATTTGTGTTGGGATTAGGATGAGATATTGGTTTTATATTACTACTCGTATTTTTCTTTGGATATGAACGTTGTCGATCAAGGTCTGAGAGGTAATTAAAATACCCCAACTTGAACGACATCAGGACTATTTAAGGATGATATTAGTTGTAATAGGAAAAGGGATTAGTGATAATTTATTTGGTGAAATGATAATGGAAAGATCGGGTTTTATTCAACAGGGACAAGCACTGGGTACTGTCAAGTAACGGTAAAAGATATTTCGTAATGTTGTTTACGAGTTGTTTCGAAGGTAAGAATAGAGAACTGGATATGATATGGGATTTTACTAAATATAAGAATGAATCTGTTTAAAGTATAATCTTATGATAAATAAAGTAGCAAGAAAATATATTTATGATATCGAGAGTTTTAAATTTACACTTTGGTTTAACTTAAAAGGCCAAGTGGTGCTGAATACTTAACCAGTGGACTCATTTGATTGACATGATTGAATCACTAATTATTTTGATGGTTAAATCACCGACTATCAAACCTGTCTAATATGATTGTTGGTACAGAAAGACCGGGATCGAATTTATATTCGAAAACCATTCCGACTAACAAATACGTGAAGATACCAGAAGATGATCGAGATGGAGCATTGAAGACTGTAAAATTTCGTAAATGGAAGAACTGCTAATAATCTCTGGTCTGCAGCCAGAGAGTTAGTGTGGTTCTGTCGTGGTTGAAATCTATGGGTTGCAAGGACTTCTCGCAAATGATCCATGGGGTGATTCGTATATTGGATGCAGTAGGAGAGTACCTTCGGTTCATCCTGTTCCTGGATGACTTGTATTGACAAATGTATGATAGAGTATTTTTTAAGGGTCACGTACGTTGATTTTTACGAAACGTATCTCTGTTAGTGGTGGATAGGGGCACCTCTTTAGCTTAACTGTAATAACCCGAAAATCTGGGCCAGTTTAAAATTTTTATTTTGGCAATTTTAGCGAATTTTGAATATTTAAAATGAATTATTTTAAATAATATCGACGTGAAATTTATTTTGAATAGAATTCGAAGTAAATATTTATATACGTCGTCGTTAGAATATAAATATTTATATATAATTATTAATAGAATTGAAAATGGCGCGGTAGTTCGATAATTCGATTTCAAACTTCAATTGAATGTACCGGGTGCAAAACAATCCGGATCTTAGTGAAACCAAAAATAATGGAATCTAATTGATAATATCTTTCCAACGAATCCGAAAAATCAAAATTTCGTAGCGAGAATCAAAAGATATGTCCAGTTGAAAATTCTGAATAGTCGCTATGGAATTCAGGCCCTTAAAAATGGACATTTTGCAAATGACCTCGGATTTCGACGAAACCACTTTTGTTGGGTCCGTGATGTCAGGTTATTGCTAGATTCCAAATTTCATAATTTTTCGAATCAATATGTGAGCGTGGCAAAGGAAAACGCGTTTGACCAGTTTCAGTTGATTTTAATCGACTGGAAATTGGCCATTTTTCTAACGGTCTCAGAATTCGACGAAACTAGTTTTGTTAGGACCGTATCGTCAATACGAAGCTAGAAATAATTTTTCTGGAATTTTTAGAGTTCGTATGTGACCCCGGTAATTTGAAATGTGCGTTTAAATTGAATATATAAAGAATTATACTTTAAATTCAACGGAAACTGATTTAAACGATCGAATCAGCCTACGATACATATCCCATTGTGTTCGGAATGGGGGTAAAACGCTATGGACGACAGGCGGTGGGCCTCGTTTAGAGGTCGTATGTGAAAGTCAACTTTTTGAAAAATAAAATAATTAAATTAATAAAAAAATTAAACTCCCCCCTTTAACCCGCAACCCCCCCTTTTTCTCGTTTACATTCAACAGAAATTAGGAAAAAAAATAACCCTCAATCGAATCGAGCGCGCCTCCCCGAGTTCACCGCCGCCGCCCCTAGCCTGCGCCCATCCAAACCCCCCGCCGCCGCTGATCATCGAGCCCCCTCCATCTCCACCTCGAGCGCGCCACCGCGAGACCCCAATCCCTCAGTCGCGCAATCCAACCACCGCCACCGCAACCTCCTACCGCCCCCTCAGCACCACCGCCCTCCGCCTTGCCTGCGCCTGGCCCCACCGCGCGAGCTCCATCTGCCGAGACCCCCCCTCCCTCGTTAAACCCCCTGTAAGTTTTTTTTTGGTTTTATTTTTATTTGTTTTATTTATTTATTAGGTAATAGATTTGTATTTACTAATGATGAATAAAGATTATATTTATAAAGTACATATTGGGATAAAGATTGAATTTTTATTCGTAGGAAAATATGATTTTTATATTTTTAAAGTATTAAAAATAAAATCTTTATTAAGTAGAAGTAGTAAAAATATGATTTTTATATTTTTAAAGAATTAAAAATATAATCTTTTATATTGTAGAAAGATAAAAATATGATCTTTGCATAGTAGGAACTATAAAAATTTAAAAAGGCGGAAACTTTATTTTTATAAAGGCGAAATCTTTAAATTTAAAAAGGTGAAATCTTTAAATTTAAAAAGGCGAAATCTTTATATAGAAAATAGCATGATAAAAATATAATTTTTATCTATATAACATCGTAGTAAAAATTCAATTTTTAAATATATGAAGTGATTATAAAAATATGTTTTTTAAATTGAAAGTAAATAAATAAAAATGTGATTTTTATTTTAAAGACATCAGTATATAAAAATGTGATTTTTACATATGTAGTGAAAGCGGACAACGAAAGCGATAAGAGACGAGAACAGTGAAGATTTCCTGCATTAGAGTTGCCGTGAAGTTGGATAGCTATCGGTGAGAACTTCTCACCTTTCAATTTCTTTTTCTAGTTATATATATATACTAGGATGTAGACGGTGCTTAGTAGCACCCGACACCCGTCATCCACAGACCATGGATGGCTTGTTTGTTAAATTGTTTGGTTGTGTAGTTGGTTAGTCTATTTGGTTTAAATTGAATTGTTTGGTGAATTGAAATTGATTTGATTGATGTGTGAATGGCGTGGGCCTTCACTAGACCGGGGATAAGGCTAGGCCTCGTCCCGTTTCTAGTATCGTGCCGTTATGCCGCCGAAATTTTCTAAAATATGTTAGAAAAATAAAAATATCACTTTTATTGTGTAAATGAAATGAATAGAAACTCATGTGTTGAAATAGAATATTTTATCGTTAAAAATATAATTTTTAACGTGAAAGTGAATAAATAAGATATTCATTTACAAACCGGACGGTTTGTTTATGTACACTGATTTGACTGACATTGATTGGGTCGATAAATTTTACACATCGCCCAACTGCACAAATAAAATCTGTATTTGATTGTTTGAAACCCCACACGGGTGTTGGGATGAAATTTGATGTTCACTCATCCTGATTGATTAAATATGTCGATCGGTCGATTGACAGACTGTTATAAGCGTCAGATATCTATATTTGATGCTTATACAGTGTAGTGCACTTTGGTTGATGGTTGATTGTTTATTAATGCTATTATATACATGTGTTGTATGGAATCCATATAATTAACGTTATATGGTGATTGATTGGGCCTCATTCCAATCGGGAAAATAATGAATATTAGAAAAGAAAATTCATGTGTTGAATATAAAAATAGTCATGTGTTGAAACTATTCGTGTGTTGAGTAAAATATTTTAAATAATAAAAATTACATCTTTATCATATTTAAAATTAGAACTACTTCTCAGTAGGAGTCTAATTGAAAATCAAACGATAGATACCATAGTTTTATAAAATATTTTACGTAACAAAAATAGTGATGTGTTGACAGTACTCATGTGTTGAGATTAGTCGTGTGTTGAAAGAAATGTAGATTCATGTGTTGAATGAAACAAATATTCATTTGTTGAATAGAATAACGAATTATTGAAATATAAAGCCGTGTTGATTAGAGATGCGTTATTTTGACGCGAACAATGTTTATATCGATTTTATTCATTTTAAAATGAATATTGAAAAGTGATTTCGAAATCGAATATTTCGAAATGAATTGAATTGAAAACGATTTCGAAATGAATTGAATTGAAAACGATTTCGAAATGAATTGAATTGAAAACGATTTCGAAATGAATTGAATTGAAAACGATTTCGAAATGAATTGAATTGAAAACGATTTCGAAATGAATTGAATTGAAAACGATTTCGAAATGAATTGAATTGAAAACGATTTCGAAATGAATTGAATTGAAAACGATTTCGAAAGGAATTGAATTGAAAACGATTTCGAAACGAATTGAATTGAAAACGATTTCGAAACGAATTGAATTGAAAACGATTTCGAAATGAATTGAATTGAAAACGATTTCGAAATGAATTGAATTGAAAACGAATTCAAATTGAATTGAAAGTGAATTGAAATGAATTCAAATTGAATTAAAATTTGAATTGAATAGAAATGAATTTTAAAACGAATTTATAAAGAAGAATTCAATTTTGATTTGAATTGAAAAGAAAGTTGAAATTGCTTTTGAAGCGAATTTAAAACGATTTATAAAATTCGTTTTAAATGGAAATCGACGAAATATATATTATATATATTATATATATAATGGCCTGAATAGAACGCGCCGCGCCGCGGCAGTTCGTGAATTTCGACCATTTATTTCAAACGGACATTGCGGGAGATCCGACCGTCGGATTCTCCTAAAACCGGAACCGTTGGGTTCGTATCGAAAAGAGCTTTCCAATGAATATTAGAAATTTGAAATCTAATGGTTGGATTTGGAATTATGTCCAAATCAAATTCGAAAAAGGTCGCTGTAAGTGCAGTTCGATGGCCATTGTTGGAAATCGACTGTACGGGCCTTGATAAAATCAATAAAAATATCTATAATTTGTGTAAAATTATAATATGTGAATTGGAAAGAACTGGGCTGGAAAATTCCACATTTGAATAGGTAAAAATAGATTTCTATCGAAATGAACTAGTTTTGAACTAGAATTAAAATCAATTTATTTTTGAAATAAATAAATTGAATTTGAAAGTGATTTTGAAAATAATCGATATTTCCAATACGTGAATTGGACTGGAGTTGAATCGAAATTATCTTCGGGATATTTCGATGTTGGATTTCGTGACTATACAAATATTGTTATGGGGATTTGAAAGATATTTTATATCGTTATTTCCAATACGATATTTGTTGGTTTCAGAATCTGATATTGAATATAAGCCGATATATTTTCTATTCAGAGCCTTGTATTTAATATTAAATGTGATTTGGTTTGTCGTGAATCGTGTTTTGATGACATTGGTTCTTTAACCCAGTTAAAGGAAGGATATTGATTTTTGAAAAGATTAAAACTAAGTGGAGTTTTAATGAATCTTTAATTAGATTAAAAAGTGAATTGATAATTTAAATTATCAAATCTGAAAGGTGATCGAGAATGGAGTACCACCAGTTTTGCTCCAATACGATGGTTAAATCTTTAATTAGATTTGAACGTGAAATGGTAATTAATTTTACCGATAACACCGTGGTGTTAGATATGGAGTATCACCAGTTTTGCTCCATGGGATATATAGGTTGGGATTGGGAAATAAACTAAATAATTACTTCGGTGTGGTTCGTTAATCCCGACTAGTTTGAGATGATATCCAAAGGAAGATTAAAGAATAAATTTAGAAGAATTTATCTTTGATAAAATTAATGGGAACCTTTCCCTAAGAATGTGATTTTGTGAATAAAAGAATATTCTGAATTCGAATGAGGCGTTCATTGTGTTTGTGTAACATTTGTTTATTATATACGTGGGTTATTCAGAAAGGCCGGGTTTATACCCATTCTGAATAACCGATTCGACGAGATGTCGAAGATGAAGACGGTGGTTGAAGACCGGAAGTCTTCACATCGTTTGGGTGATTACTGATGATCTTGATTGGGCTGTACACCCAGGATGAGGGAATCAGTTGGTGATCGTCCAGACGTACCTGGAGATGGATGGATATGCGAGGAAAGTGCCTCCGGTTTCGTTCAGACCCAGAAAGAACTTGTAAATGGATTGTGTGTCTGACACTGGATTTTATTCTGTGTTGATTGATCTCTATTAAATATACATCTGTTTGGCGGCGGAGAATTTATTCTCTTGCTTAACGCCCTTCTCTGAGATGTACGAGCTCAGAGGTTGTATATCGATGGACATCAGTCGCATGGAGTGAATTGCCAATGTGGCATGCGTAAGTGGCAATTGATCAGGGCTTCTGTTGAAAAGCAAAGTCTTGTGATTGATGATCAAAGCACGGCCTGTGTGGCGTAGCTTTGTGTATAACGTGAATTCGCGAGCCTCACACCTCGGTATGAGTCAAAAACGGGATAGTGACTGCAGGGAGAGCACGACGTTTCTTTCTAGCTAGGGTGGTGTCAGTGACCTACCAGCCCTGACATTTATATACTTTTCACCTGTGTGGTTGTTGGATATGAGGCGCCTTGGATATAGGTCTGTAAGGACCGGGAAACGTGTGTTCAGGAATAATTAATCCTCAAAAGTAAGAGAGGACCGGCCCTGAAGATCCAAGGATCATAGTGGGGTCCTGGGACATTTGCTAGAGTGTCTCAAACGCGGAGAGGAGCCTGCCCCTTGCCTCGACTCATGACGGAATCCAATTTCCAATACGTGTATTTCGGCTTTATTTGAAGAGCCTAGTATGGCGACATAGTGGGATGGGGCACTCATGCCGTCTATGATTTATATTTATGATTGAAATGTTTTGACACTATACACTTATTATAATATCAAAATAATGTGTTTTAAACGTATCAAGCATGCTTTGGCTATTATAAGGTAAAAACCCTATCCTCCGGCTTGCGTTGCATTGTGTGATGGGACCTGGGTCTTATAACAGCTTCATTTTTCTTTATTTAGCATTGCGCTGTTTGTTTTATGCACTGGTATTCTTGGGAGGAAACCCGTTCCGTGTTATACGGCGTGGTCCCTTGATTTACCGAACTTTAAAATAAAGAATTATAACTGTTTTAGTTCTCACACCAGTCACATGACTGACCTGGAGTTTATTGTTTTAACCTAAACTCTGGGTGCCCCTATTTTTCACATGGGCAGCTGGTAGTTTTGGTTTTGCAGATTTATATTCATAGGGTCCTGATTAACAGCTGGAACGATGCTCGGAAAGCTCTGTATCCGTGTATCACTTCTAGTTGTGTTTTGTATATTTTTCCGCTGCTATGTAATTTATTGTAATCTCTGATATTTGTCGAATGTAATTTAATCATTTATACTCTGTATATTCTTGTATTTGATGGAATTGTTGTAATAACAATGAAATGTTCTTCCGTCTGCGTCCTTTTGTGTGTTGTTCTCAAAGTATTCGTGCTTTCCTTCACGGGGAAGTTACGGGTTCTTTCAGTTGGTATCAGAGCTTTGGTTTACAGAGCTCGAGAACAAGACACGTTAGAACCATACGAAAGAATTCATCAGATATTGGATTAATAATATCCAATTAGAATGACTCGTTAGAGATAGGATCAGTAGTATCCTAGAACGAGTGTGAAGAGTATATTTTTCAAATGAAAACAATTTTGTTTTGAAAATTTAAATCGTTTTATACGTATTTGATTATTTATTTATTTTGAATATGGACAATCCAATATATAAAGATTTCGCGTATACGCGTCATGAACGTATATTCGAAGTTTTAATATACTGGGTAGATATAGAATCACATTCTAGACATCCGGGGATGATTCTGATAATGGTGCATCATCATCAGTATTCATATTCGAATTTTGAAGGTGTGATTTCTATATATTTCCATTAGACTGGTGTGAGAACCAAAACCTATATAGCTAGAACACATTGTTGTGAATTGGCATCAAAACAAGATTTTTGTATATGTATCAAAATTATGAATTTGAAAACTCTAATTCACTAATTGATTGATGTTTGGGTTGCTTGTTTATTTGTTTGCTAATTTTTATCCATTTAGCCTAATTGAACCGAATATTGAATTATATTGAAAATTGGTTGCATTTGCTTGCATATGCATATACTTACATTGAACAGGTCATAGCAAGGAGGCTAGAGCCGAAGAATAAAATTTGTTTGCCCGACAAATAGGTACATGTTTACTACATAATTTACTGTTTTGTTTGGGTGATGATGATTTTATGAGCCTATTGGCTAGCCGCTTGGCCTTTTCTTTTTCTTTTTGAGATCTGAAGGACCGGGGAAGCTATTTGAAATTCCCCGATGCTCCCGGTGCAGGGGAGGTTATGGCGAAATTTTTCGAAAATTCCGGGTGTTAGCCAAATTTTTGAAAATTCGAAAATTCTCAGAAACTGAAAAGTTGGAGAATGGAAGCCCGACCGAATGTAGAGCTTAATAATCAAACCACTTTCGACTTTGTTCCTTTTCGGGGACGAAAAGTTTTAAGTGGGGGAGATTGTAATAACCCAAAAATCTGGGCCAGTTTAAAATTTTTATTTTGGCAATTTTAGCGAATTTTGAATATTTAAAATGAATTATTTTAAATAATATCGACGTGAAATTTATTTTGAATAGAATTCGAAGTAAATATTTATATACGTCGTCGTTAGAATATAAATATTTATATATAATTATTAATAGAATTGAAAATGGCGCGGTAGTTCGATAATTCGATTTCAAACTTCAATTGAATGTACCGGGTGCAAAACAATCCGGATCTTAGTGAAACCAAAAATAATGGAATCTAATTGATAATATCTTTCCAACGAATCCGAAAAATCAAAATTTCGTAGCGAGAATCAAAAGATATGTCCAGTTGAAAATTCTGAATAGTCGCTATGGAATTCAGGCCCTTAAAAATGGACATTTTGCAAATGACCTCGGATTTCGACGAAACCACTTTTGTTGGGTCTGTGATGTCAGGTTATTGCTAGATTCCAAATTTCATAATTTTTCGAATCAATATGTGAGCGTGGCAAAGGAAAACGCGTTTGACCAGTTTTAGTTGATTTTAATCGACTGGAAATTGGCCATTTTTCTAACGGTCTCAGAATTCGACGAAACTAGTTTTGTTAGGACCGTATCGTCAATACGAAGCTAGAAATAATTTTTCTGGAATTTTTAGAGTTCGTATGTGACCCCGGTAATTTGAAATGTGCGTTTAAATTGAATATATAAAGAATTATACTTTAAATTCAACGGAAACTGATTTAAACAATCGAATCAGCCTACGATACATATCCCATTGTGTTCGGAATTGGGGTAAAACGCTATGGACGACAGGCGGTGGGCCTCGTTTAAAGGTCGTATGTGAAAGTCAACTTTTTGAAAAATAAAATAATTAAATTAATAAAAAAATTAAACTCCCCCCTTTAACCCGCAGCCCCCCCCCTTTTTCTCGTTTACATTCAACAGAAATTAGAAAGAAAAAAAACCCTCAATCGAATCGAGCGCGCCTCCCCGAGTTCACCGCCGCCGCCCCTAGCCTGCGCCCATCCAAACCCCCCGCCGCCGCTAATCATCGAGCCCCCTCCATCTCCACCTCGAGCGCGCCACCGCGAGACCCCAATCCCTCAGTCGCGCAATCCAACCACCGCCACCGCAACCTCCTACCGCCCCCTCAGCACCACCGCCCTCCGCCTTGCCTGCGCCTGGCCCCACCGCGCGAGCTCCATCTGCCGAGACCCCCCCTCCCTCGTTAAACCCCCTGTAAGTTTTTTTTTGGTTTTATTTTTATTTGTTTTATTTATTTATTAGGTAATAGATTTGTATTTACTAATGATGAATAAAGATTATATTTATAAAGTACATATTGGGATAAAGATTGAATTTTTATTCGTAGGAAAATATGATTTTTATATTTTTAAAGTATTAAAAATAAAATCTTTATTAAGTAGAAGTAGTAAAAATATGATTTTTATATTTTTAAAGAATTAAAATTATAATCTTTTATATTGTAGAAAGATAAAAATATGATCTTTGCATAGTAGGAACTATAAAAATTTAAAAAGGCGGAAACTTTATTTTTATAAAGGCGAAATCTTTAAATTTAAAAAGGTGAAATCTTTAAATTTAAAAAGGCGAAATCTTTATATAGAAAATAGCATGATAAAAATATAATTTTTATCTATATAACATCGTAGTAAAAATTCAATTTTTAAATATATGAAGTGATTATAAAAATATGATTTTTAAATTGAAAGTAAATAAATAAAAATGTGATTTTTATTTTAAAGACATCAGTATATAAAAATGTGATTTTTACATATGTAGTGAAAGCGGACAACGAAAGCGATAAGAGACGAGAACAGTGAAGATTTCCTGCATTAGAGTTGCCGTGAAGTTGGATAGCTATCGGTGAGAACTTCTCACCTTTCAATTTCTTTTTTTAGTTATATATATATATACTAGGATGTAGACGGTGCTTAGTAGCACCCGACACCCGTCATCCACAGACCATGGATGGCTTGTTTGTTAAATTGTTTGGTTGTGTAGTTGGTTAGTCTATTTGGTTTAAATTGAATTGTTTGGTGAATTGAAATTGATTTGATTGATGTGTGAATGGCGTGGGCCTTCACTAGACCGGGGATAAGGCTAGGCCTCGTCCCGTTTCTAGTATCGTGCCGTTATGCCGCCGAAATTTTCTAAAATATGTTAGAAAAATAAAAATATCACTTTTATTGTGTAAATGAAATGAATAGAAACTCATGTGTTGAAATAGAATATTTTATCGTTAAAAATATAATTTTTAACGTGAAAGTGAATAAATAAGATATTCATTTACAAACCGGACGGTTTGTTTATGTACACTGATTTGACTGACATTGATTGGGTCGATAAATTTTACACATCGCCCAACTGCACAAATAAAATCTGTATTTGATTGTTTGAAACCCCACACGGGTGTTGGGATGAAATTTGATGTTCACTCATCCTGATTGATTAAATATGTCGATCGGTCGATTGACAGACTGTTATAAGCGTCAGATATCTATATTTGATGCTTATACAGTGTAGTGCACTTTGGTTGATGGTTGATTGTTTATTAATGCTATTATATACATGTGTTGTATGGAATCCATATAATTAACGTTATATGGTGATTGATTGGGCCTCATTCCAATCGGGAAAATAATGAATATTAGAAAAGAAAATTCATGTGTTGAATATAAAAATAGTCATGTGTTGAAACTATTCGTGTGTTGAGTAAAATATTTTAAATAATAAAAATTACATCTTTATCATATTTAAAATTAGAACTACTTCTCAGTAGGAGTCTAATTGAAAATCAAACGATAGATACCATAGTTTTATAAAATATTTTACGTAACAAAAATAGTGATGTGTTGACAGTACTCATGTGTTGAGATTAGTCGTGTGTTGAAAGAAATGTAGATTCATGTGTTGAATGAAACAAATATTCATTTGTTGAATAGAATAACGAATTATTGAAATATAAAGCCGTGTTGATTAGAGATGCGTTATTTTGACGCGAACAATGTTTATATCGATTTTATTCATTTTAAAATGAATATTGAAAAGTGATTTCGAAATCGAATATTTCGAAATGAATTGAATTGAAAACGATTTCGAAATGAATTGAATTGAAAACGATTTCGAAATGAATTGAATTGAAAACGATTTCGAAATGAATTGAATTGAAAACGATTTCGAAATGAATTGAATTGAAAACGATTTCGAAATGAATTGAATTGAAAACGATTTCGAAATGAATTGAATTGAAAACGATTTCGAAATGAATTGAATTGAAAACGATTTCGAAACGAATTGAATTGAAAACGATTTCGAAACGAATTGAATTGAAAACGATTTCGAAATGAATTGAATTGAAAACGAATTCGAAATGAATTGAAAGTGAATTGAAATGAATTCAAATTGAATTAAAATTTGAATTGAATAGAAATGAATTTTAAAACGAATTTATAAAGAAGAATTCAATTTTGATTTGAATTGAAAAGAAAGTTGAAATTGCTTTTGAAGCGAATATAAAATGATTTATAAAATTCGTTTTAAATGGAAATCGACGAAATATATATTATATATTATATATATATATAATGGCCTGAATAGAACGCGCCGCGCCGCGGCAGTTCGTGAATTTCGACCATTTATTTCAAACGGACATTGCGGGAGATCCGACCGTCGGATTCTCCTAAAACCGGAACCGTTGGGTTCGTATCGAAAAGAGCTTTCCAATGAATATTAGAAATTTGAAATCTAACGGTTGGATTTGGAATTATGTCCAAATCAAATTCGAAAAAGGTCGTTGTAAGTGCAGTTCGATGGCCGTTGTTGGAAATCGACTGTACGGGCCTTGATAAAATCAATAAAATTATCTATAATTTGTGTAAAATTATAATATGTGAATTGGAAAGAATTGGGCTAGAAAATTCCACATTTGAATAGGTAAAAATAGTTTTCTATCGAAATGAACTAGTTTTGAACTAGAATTAAAATCAATTTATTTTTGAAATAAATAAATTGAATTTGAAAGTGATTTTGAAAATAATCGATATTTCCAATACGTGAATTGGACTGGAGTTGAATCGAAATTATCTTCGGGATATTTCGATGTTGGATTTCGTGACTATACAAATATTGTTATGGGGATTTGAAAGATATTTTATATCGTTATTTCCAATACGATATTTGTTGGTTTCAGAATCTGATATTGAATATAAGCCGATATATTTTCTATTCAGAGCCTTGTATTTAATATTAAATGTGATTTGGTTTGTCGTGAATCGTGTTTTGATGACATTGGTTCTTTAACCCAGTTAAAGGCAGGATATTGATTTTTGAAAAGATTAAAACTAAGTGGAGTTTTAATGAATCTTTAATTAGATTAAAAAGTGAATTGATAATTTAAATTATCAAATCTGAAAGGTGATCGAGAATGGAGTACCACCAGTTTTACTCCAATACGATAGTTAAATCTTTAATTAGATTTGAACGTGAAATGGTAATTAATTTTACCGATAACACCGTGGTGTTAGATATGGAGTATCACCAGTTTTGCTCCATGGGATATATAGGTTGGGATTGGGAAATAAACTAAATAATTACTTCGGTGTGGTTCGTTAATCCCGACTAGTTTGAGATGATATCCAAAGGAAGATTAAAGAATAAATTTAGAAGAATTTATCTTTGATAAAATTAATGGGAACCTTTCCCTAAGAATGTGATTTTGTGAATAAAAGAATATTCTGAATTGGAATGAGGCGTTCATTGTGTTTGTGTAACATTTGTTTATTATATACGTGGGTTATTCAGAAAGGCCGGGTTTATACCCATTCTGAATAACCGATTCGACGAGATGTCGAAGATGAAGACGGTGGTTGAAGACCGGAAGTCTTCACATCGTTTGGGTGATTACTGATGATCTTGATTGGACTGTACACCCAGGATGAGGGAATCAGTTGGTGATCGTCCAGACGTACCTGGAGATGGATGGATATGCGAGGAAAGTGCCTCCGGTTTCGTTTAGACCCAGAACGAACTTGTAAATGGATTGTGTGTCTGACACTGGATTTTATTCTGTGTTGATTGATCTCTATTAAATATACATCTGTTTGGCGGCGGAGAATTTATTCTCTTGCTTAACGCCCTTCTCTGAGACGTACGAGCTCAGAGGTTGTATATCGATGGACATCAGTCGCATGGAGTGAATTGCCAATGTGGCATGCGTAAGTGGCAATTGATTAGGGCTTCTGTTGAAAAGCAAAGTCTTGTGATTGATGATCAAAGCACGGCCTGTGTGGCGTAGCTTTGTGTATAACGTGAATTCGCGAGCCTCACACCTCGGTATGAGTCAAAAACGGGATAGTGACTGCAGGGAGAGTGAGACGACCCGATTTCCCGTTCTCACGGAAACAAGGTTATCTTTTGGAATATAACACAGAAACATATAATAGCAGAACAGAATTAAATAAATACACCAGAATGAACAACAAAATATACTGGATAAAAGTAATCATCAGAGTTACACAGTATACAGGATCTTACTTAGTACAAATACAGTTCAGCTATACATAAATGTCTACAGCGGAAATAAACAAAATATGTACAATAGGAGCTGAACAGCATAAAAAGAAATAAATGATAGAATCCATCTTCAGCTCCAGCTATCCAGAAAGAACCAGCTAAACCTGAATACAAGGCTGCCCGTGTGGAAAAAGGGGGCACCCGAGTTTGAGAGTGAAACAAACTACGAGTCAGTCATGGGACTGGTATGAGAAATCTACTCAACACATATATAATGTGGCAAATCACAGGACCACGCCACTTTCGTGGAACGGGTTTACTCCATTGGATTGCCAATGCTTTAAAACAAATCTTTCTTTAAAACATCGCTATGCTTTTTATAAAAATGAAGCCGTTATAAGACTCAGTTCCCATCACACAATGCAACGCAAACCGGAGGATAGAGTTTTTACCTTATAACGGCCAAAATATGATTGATACGAATAAAACAAAGGCATTTGATATTATTGTTAGTGTCTATATGTTTTGAAAACAATTTCAAATCATAACTATCAATCATAGACGGCATGGGTACCATATATCATGTCGCCATATATATATACAATTAAATTCGCACGATGTCGTATTTGGAAATTGGATTTCCGTCATGAACCAAGGCAAAAGATAGTCCTTACCGAATTCGAGACTGCCTAGCCCGAGTCTCAGGATCAGAGCTCGAGTGACCCTTGGATCGTCAGGGCCGGTCCACACGGAGTGGATTAAAAAGCCTGAACACTACGTTTCGCCGCCCTTTGGGGCGTAAGCGAGCCAACAAGTGACTCCATCGGACCCGGATCGTCCGATCTAACCGAGGCGCCTCGCAACAGCAACAACCACATAAGTCAAACTCGTCAGGGCGTGTAAAACCACTGACGCCACTTTTAGCTAGGAGGAAACGTAGGCCCTCCCTGAGGTCCGTTCTCCCGTTTTAGGTTCATACCGGGGTGTGAGGCTCGCGAATTAACGTTATACACAAAGCTACGCCACACAGGCGGTGCTTTGATCATCACCACAAGACTTTGCTTTTCAACAGAAGCCCTGATCACTGCATCTTAGCATGCTACACAGAATAAATCCTATGTCAGACACACAGTCCATTTACAAGTCCGTTCTGGGTCTGAACGAAACCGGAGGCACTAAATACCTCGCAAACCCTTCGATCACCACGTATGTCTGGACGATCACCACTCATTATCCATATTTCGGGATGCCTCCCAATCAGGACCTCGGTTACCATCCAAACGAGGTGAAGATCTCCGGTCTTCGACCATCGTCTTCATCTTCGACTTTCAATCGTCGATCAATTATTCGAAATGAGAATTAACTCGGCCTTTTCAAATAATTCACGTATATTTAGAATTTCAATTCAATTTATTTCAATGGTTAAATTATTCGACATCACCAATTTTGTCCTTTAATGTAATTTTCACACCAAACACATTCAACCATCAAACATCACATAAATCAAGCAAATTCAGTTTATTTCCATTCCATATCGCTTATGGTATTTTATAACTATTTATCGCTATTTTTATTTATTTTAAAATAGCCATTTTATTCAAAACGACGCTTCGGGCCATAAGGCGGCCGTGGCGCTGTTTTTCTTCAGGTTTGATTTACACATATCTGAAAATCTAACCGTTGGATCTTCACAAAATTTACATCATTAGAAAGGTCTTTTCAAAACGAATCCAACGGTTCCAGTTTCGGGAAATTCCGACGGTCGGATCTCCCGGTACAATCGTTTGAATTTTCGATTTCAAAATACGAACTGCAGCGTCGTTATTCGATTAAATATAATTTTATTTATATATATAAATAAATATAATCGTTTCTAGCGCTGTTTTTCTTCGGATTTGAATTAAACATTCCAGACAATCCAACCGTTGGATTTTTACAAGGTTGGTGCCGTTGGAAAGATTATTCCAAGGCGAACCCGACGGTTGAGGTTTCGGGAAAATCCAATGGTCGGATTTCCCGTACTAGTCGTTTGAAATTACGGTTTCGAAATACGAACTGCACGGCTTCGTTTCGTTTTAATTTTATTTATATTTATATAGTTATATAAATATAGTTCATTCAACAATTTCAATATCGTTTTCACTTCAAAAAATTTTCTAACACCTTAAATTTTGGAAAAATTTCGCCATAACCTCCCCTGCACCGGGAGCGTCGGGAAATCGCAAATAGCGTCCCGGTCCTTCTAATCTCAAAAAGAAAAAGAAAAAGCCAAGCGGCTAGCCAACAGGCTCAAAATCATCACCCAAACAAATCAGTAAATGTGTACCTATTTGTCGGGCACAAAATTTTATTCCTCTTCTCTAGCCCCTTTGCTATAACCTGTTCAATGAATATGCATGTACATATATATACAGTCCATATCATTTTTCATTTTCTATTCAACTTCCTATTTGATTTCTATTTGGTTTAAAAACTCCATTCATTCTAATGTTACATAAATAGGTGCAAATCATTTCACTAGCTAATTAATGAATATTTCAACTCATATATGTTTAGTTTGAACAAGTGGCTATTTTTAACACTTCTCATTTCAACGATTTTATGCATACAATAAAAATATGATTTTTATTGTAAAACAGTTCATTTCAAAACACTACTTTTCTATATAGTTCATATAGTCGATAAAAGGTGATTTTTATTATCAAACAATTTATTTCAAAATATGAATACCATTCAACACATGAATTTCTAAACAACGAATGAATATCAATTCAACACATGAATGTTTTCAATAGTTTTTATATATAGATAAAAATGTGATTTTTATTATCGAACAATTTATTTCAAAATATGAATACCATTCAACACATGAATTTCTAAACAACGAATGAATATCAATTCAACACATGAATGTTTTCTATAGTTTTTATATATAGATAAAAATGTGATTATTATTATCTAACAGTTTATTTCAAAATATGAATACCATTCAACACATGAATTTCTAAACAACGAATGAATATCAATTCAACACATGAATGTTTTCTATAGTTTTTATATATCGATAAAAATGTGATTTTTATTATTAAACGATTCATTTCAAATTATGAATACCATTCAACACATGAATTTCTAAACAACGAATGAATATCAATTCAACACATGAATGTTTTCAATTGTTTAAGCATATGAAAATAATTCAAACACAAGAATATTATTCAAAATTTCGGCAGCATAACGGCAGGGTAGTTACACCGGCACCGTCCCTAGTACGGCTCCTCGCTCTACCTTAAAACCTCGCTGTTTTTGACAATGGGAAACATGCATCTAGTTCGCACGCAGGCGGCATGTATATATTTATTTTTTTCATTTCCACAAACTAATCCTAAGTGGTTTCAACCAAATATTTCACAACCACCAATGGGTATTTTTCAACCACAATCAACCAATATCAATCACAAACAATCCCAAACAACCATTCGTTATCAACCAATTATCACAACAATTTCAACCAATAAATATCGTCCATGGTTTGTGGACGAGGGGCGTATATATATATATATATATATATATATATATATATATATATATTTATTTATTTATATATAGCAATTCACTTTTACTTCAACACATATATAATATATTTTAAATTAGAAATCTCACCAATAGCTATCCAACTGCACGACACTTCCTTGTATAAAATCTTCGCCTTTTGTTGCTTTCGCCCGTATTCTCTGCATATGTAAAAATCGAATTTTTACGATGCTATTCAATATATAAAAATATGATTTTTACTTCGACTTTCTCTAAATAAAAATATGATTTTTACTTCGACTTTCTCTAAATAAAAATATGATTTTTACTTCGACTTTCTCTAAATAAAAATATGATTTTTACTTTTGCTTTCACATATAAAAAATATGTTTTTTTCTTTTGCTTTCAACATATAAAAATATGTTTTTTTTTCTTTTGCTTTCAACATATAAAAATATGACAATTCTATTTTTACTTTCTTTTAAAGAAACCAGTTTTAAAATATTTTAAAAAATCAGTTTCAGTTTTTATCTTTTTATAAAATTCAGTTTTTACTTTTTTTTAAAAAAAAAAAAAAAATCAGTTTTTAATTTTTAAAAACCAAATCAGTTTTTATATTCTTTAAAATTTCAGTTTTTAACTTTTCAAGAAAACCAGTTTTTAAATATTTTAAAAAAATCATTTTCAGTTTTTATTTTTTTTTAAAACCTAAATCAGTTTTTAAATCCCTTTTTCAAATGCAGTTTTTAAATCCCTTTTTCAAATGAAGTTTTTAGTTTTTTCTTAAAAAAAACACAGTTTTATACTTTAAAAAAAATCAATTCAGTTTTAAAATACTTTTAAAAATTCAGTTTTAAAGTTCTTTTATAAAACAGTTCTACTTCTATAAAAATTTCTGTTTAAAAATTCTTTTATAAAAACAGTTTTAACTTTATAAATAAATCAGTTTAAAAATTCTTTTATAAAAACAGTTTTAACTTTATAAATAAATCAGTTTAAAAATTCTTTTATAAAAACAGTTTTAACTTTATAAATAAATCAGTTTAAAAATTCTTTTATAAAAACAGTTTTACTTTTATAAAAATTTCTGTTTAAAAATTCTTTTATAAAAACAGTTTTAACTTTATAAATAAATCAGTTTTATTCTCTGTTTAAAAATCGATTTTTTTTTTTGATTAAAAATAAAAATGAAATAAAATAGATAGCGTACCTGCGAAGGGGGGGGGGGGGGCGACTCGCCTTCGTCGGCGGCTCGGCGGCAAGGCGGCGCTTCGGGGGGGCTGCTTCGTGCTTCGGGGTTCGATCCGTGGAGGGGGGCGTCTTCGTGCTTCGGGGTTCGATCGGCTTCGGGGGCTGCTCGATGTCAGGGTCTTCGATCGAGGGAGGGAGCGTCGGCGATGATGGGCTCGTCGGCGTCAGGTCTTTAGGGGGGCGACGGCTTCGATTGTTCTAGGTTTTTTTTTTTTTTCTTTCTGTCTGAATCGAAATGAAGGGGGGGGGGCAAGCAGGAGATAAGTAGGGAGGGAAATGATTTTTTTTTTATTATTTAATTATTTAATTTAGCAAAGAGTTGACTTTCATCCACGACCTCTAAACGAGGCCCACCGCCTGTCGCCCATAGCGTTTCACCCCCATTCCGAACACAATGGGATATGTATCGCAAGCTGATTTGATCGTTACAATCAGTTTCCTTTTGAATTTTCATTTAAATCACTATATTGAATTTTAAACGCACATTTCAAATTACCGGGGTCACATACTAACTAGAAAAATTCCAGAAAAATATTTTCTAGCTTCGTATTGACGATACGGTCCTAACAAAACTAGTTTCGTCGAATTCTGAGACCGTTTGAAAAATGGCCAATTTCCAGTCGATTAAAATCAACTGAAACTGGTCAAACGCGTTTTCCTTTGCCACGCTCACATATTGATTCGAAAAATTATGAAATTTGAAACCTAGCAATAACTTGACACTGCGGATCTAACAAAAGTGGTTTCGTCGAAATCCGAGGTCGTATGCAAAATGTCCATTTTTAAGGGCCTGAATTCCATAGCGACTATTCAGAATCTTCAACTGGACATATCTTTTGATTCCCGCTATCAAATTTCGATTGGTCGGATTCGTTAGAAAGATATTATCAATTAGATTCCATTATTTTTGGTTTCACTAAGATCCGGATTGTTTTGCACCGGGTATATTCAATTGAAGTTTGAAATCGAATTATCGAACTACCGCGCCATTTTCAATTCTATATATAATTAGAATTAATTATATTCGTTTTCAAATGTCGATTCAAACTTAGTTTTCATCGCCATTATTTAAAATATTTATTTTAAATATTTAAAATCCATTATTTTAGCCAATTTAAAATTTTTAAATTGGTTCAGATTTTCTGGGTCGTTACAATCTCCCCCACTTAAAACTTTTCGTCCCCGAAAAGGAATAAAGTCGAAAGTGGTTTGATAAATCTACAATCCCACAATACAACAACCAATTTGTTTTTAATATTCAGAGTATAGAATAAACAATGCACATTCATGGGAAGAAAATAGCAACAGAATAGAGAATTAAATGGTAATGCAAAGTATGACAAATGTACCTTGCACCAGAGTCAATCAGAGATATCTACTCGGCATCTAGGATAAGCTTTCTGAATGCTCTCCTCAGTTTCCCAAGTACAATCTCGCGGATCTCCACTCCATTGCACTTTGACTAAGTGAACCTTCTTGTTCCTCAGCTCTTTGGTTTCTTTGCCGATAATCTTTAGCGGCTCTCGCCTCACAGCTAATTCTGGAGTAATTTCAATATCCTGCTGAGCTGCTTCTTCCACGATCAAGTCTGGATCATGAACGTGCTTTCGAAGTTGAGATATATGAAATACATCATGAACTCCAGGCAACCAGTCAGGCAGTTTGACCCTGTAAGCGAGAGTTCCGATCCGTTCCAGAATAGGAAACGGACCAATGAATTTGGGTGCTAACTTTCCAGTTTTACCGAACCGGGTAACTCCTCTCATCGGCGATACTTTCAAATATACATAGTCGCCAACTTCAAAGGATATATCTCTCCTTCTTTTATCGGCATAGCTCTTTTGTCGGCTTTGAGCGGCGAGTAATCTCTTCTTAATAAAATCGACTTTGTCGGCAGCTTCTCGAATCATATCGGGACCCAACACAAGTCTATTTCCAGGCTCGACCCAACAAGCAGGAGATCGGCACGGTCTACCATATAATGCTTCGAATGGCGGCATTGTCAGGCTTGCCTGGTAGCTGTTGTTATAAGAGAATTCAGCCAAATGAAGATGGTCTTCCCATGATCCACCGAAGTCTATAACACAAGCCCGCAATAGGTCTTCTAAAATACGATTCACTCTCTCAGTCTGACCGTCTGTCTGAGGATGATAAGCGGTGCTCAAGTTTAACTTCGTTCCTAGCTCGACTTGAAATGCTTCCCAGAATTTACTAGTGAATATTGTATCTCTATCACTGACTATACTGAGCGGCACTCCATGTAGTCTAACTATTTCCCTGAAGTAAATCTGCGCCAGACTCTGAGCAGTTCTATTTGATTTGACAGGTATAAAATGGGCGGTCTTCGTGAAGCGATCTACGATCACCCAAATACTGTCATTTCCTTTTCTGGTTCTGGGCAAACCATCAATGAAATCCATAGAAATATGTTCCCACTTCCAGCCAGGAACTTCCAGTGGTTGTAATAATCCAGCCAATTTCTGTTGGTCACTCTTGACTAGCTGGCAAGTAGGGCATCGGCTGACATATAAAGAAATGTCCCTTTTCATCGACTTCCACCAGAAAGTGCGTTTGATGTCATTATACATTTTGCTTACTCCTGGATGGATACTGAGTTTTGACTTGTGGCATTCATCCAGTACTTCCTTTCGAAGTTCAGGAATGTTAGGGACACAAATTCGACCTTTGAGCCTTAAGATCCCATCATTGTCAACTTGAAAACTCGAAGGTTCGCCTTGTTGAATTATCCCTCTGATCTTCTGAATGAAGTGATCATCCTCCTGAAGAGCAGATATCTTATCTAGCAATGAAGTCGTGATAATAAAACTGGCGATCATTACATTCTTTCTGCTCAGCGCATCGGCCACGACATTGGCTTTCCCTGGAGTATATATAATTTCAAAGTCATATGCCGCAAGAAACTCCAGCCAACGTTGCTGCCTCAAATTCAAGTCCTTCTGAGTGAACAGATACTTTAATGACTGATGATCTGTAAACAGTTCAAATCTCTCGCCCAGAAGATAGTGTCTCCAGATTTTCAAAGAGAATATGATAGCCAATAACTCAAGATCATGAGTTACATAGTTTTTCTCGTGCGGTTTCAGTTGACGGCTAGCATAAGCAATCACTTGGCCTCTTTGCATTAACACTGCTCCAAGGCCTTCTCTAGACGCATCAGTCCAGACTTTTAGATCTTGGTTGCCATCAATGATGGTTAACACTGGAGCTGTAGTTAATCTCAACTTTAGCTCTTCGAAAGCCTCCTCACTCTCTTCAGTCCATTTGAACTTAGAATGCTTCTTTGTAAGCTTCGTTAAGTCGCCAGATATCTTAGAAAAGTCTTTAACGAACTTCCGATAATAACTAGCCAATCCGAGAAAACTGCGGACTTCAGTGGGAGTACTGGGCTGTTTCCAATTCTGAATAGCTGTGATTTTGCTTGGATCCACAGCGATTCCATCTTTCGATACGACATGGCCCAGAAATTTCACTTCATCTTGCCAGAATATACATTTGGAAAACTTGGCTTTTAATACATTCCGTCTGAGAATTTCTAACACTTGTTCCAGATGTTTTTCATGCTCGGCCTTTGATTTAGAGAAGATCAGGATATCATCAATAAAAACCAGAACAAATTTATTCAAAACCCCTTTGAACACTCTATTCATTAGATCGACGAAATAAGCTGGAGCGTTACATAAGCCGAACGGCATTACTAACCACTCGTAGAATAAGTCGGGGCCTCTGAACGCTGTCATTGGAACACACTCTTCGGCAATTCGAAGTTGATGGAAACCTGTAGCTAGGTCCATTCTTGAAAATACTTGTGCTCCATTTAATCGATCTAACAAATCATCTATTCGCGGCAATGGATATTTATTCTTTATGGTTTGCTTGTTCAAATCACGATAATCCACACATAGACGTAGAGTACCGTCAGATTTTGGGACGAATACCACTGCTGCACCCCAATCAGAGAAACTAGGCCTGATCAGACCTTTCCATACTAGCTGTCTTGTTTGATTGTCTAATTCCTCCTTCTCTTTCAAGGACATTCTTCGAATAGCGTGAACTACCGGCCTTGCATTGGGAACTAAAGCAATCTTGAAATCTATTTCTCTTTGCGGAGGTAAGCGAACAACTTCCTCGAACACATCCGCATAGTTTTTGACGACAGGAATGTCTTTGATGAGGTCCGGAATATTCTCCATGACTTTAGGGACATTTTCTACTTGGGCTGGAGAAACATTCAAAGCTGCCCAGAAGTCTTTTCTATTAGCATTCTGACCTTCACAGGGAATGGTTATATAATCGCCTGATTTAATCTTCGCCTTTACGACTTTGTCGGCGCATTTGACTTCAGCTTCATATTTGGTTAGCCAGTCTAACCCCAAGATAAGATCAAACTCTTTAAAATTCATGACGACTGCGATGGTAGGAAACCGATAGCGAGAGAAAGAAACCGGCACTCCACAAACCCAACTGAGATCAATGGAACCCCCAACTGGATTCTGGACAGTCATTGGTTCCTTCAGCTTTCTCAAATTCAAATCCAGCTTCTTAGCTGCATCTTTGGCAATGAAGCTTCTTGACGCGCCTGTATCAAACAGTACTTTAACTGGGATGTCTTTGATAGTTAGCGTGCCTTCTAAAACATCTGGTCTTTCCTGGCTAGCTGAGGGCCCAGACGCTTCTGCTACTTCATTTATATGTACTGCTTTAGGTTTTCTGAGTAGCGGGCAGGCCTTTGAAAGATGACCGGCCTGATGGCATTGACTGCACTTTCTATTCTCTTGGAACTGGTTATCGGGTTTAGACCCTTTCTTTCGTTTCCTCGAGGTTTTACACTTCCTGGTCAGATGCCCCTGTTTATTGCAGTTAGAACATGTGGCAGTCGTTGCCAGTTCCTTTTCAGATTTAGCCCTTTTTCTCTTGGCACTGGGCTTCTCACTGACTTCAGACATTGTACTGGCCTTAGGACGATCCGTTTCAGACTCAATTTTATTACTAGAGCTGACTTCCTCTTCGTACTGTAGCATACCTTTCTTATCTAGATCTTCATATTGATAAGCCATATAAATCATTTCTGAAAAAGGAAGCTTCACATGCCCCAATACTTTATTCTGGTATTTCCTTTGAAGTCCGTGAATAAATCTCATATTTTTACTCTTCGGATTTTGAATTAGATGAGGAGCAAAGTGAGCAAGTTCATTGAATTTCTTATGATATTCGGGAATTGTCATGTCACCTTGAATTAGATAGGAAAATTCATCACACAATCTCTCGGTTGCTTCGGGAGGAGTAAATCTTTCTAGGAAAATCACTTTGAATCTGTCCCAGGTGATATCACCTTCTGGATTATTTTTGATGATTGATTCCCACCAGATTAAAGCTTCTTCTTTGAGCGCCCAAGATGCTACTAACCGTTTCTGGTCATCTCTCAGCTGGATATGCTCAAAGATTCTTTCGACAGAACTCAACCAAGCTTGAGTTTGAATAATAGATTCATTGCCCGAGAATTGCGCTCCGTTCAGATTTCGATATTTCTTTAATAGAGCCTCTAAATCGGGTTCTGTATTCCTTCTGTTTCTGGCACTCATTTTTCTAGTAATTCTGCAATTAGCAGATCAAGAGTCAGGTCACAGAAAAGGTATTTTAAAATATAGAAACACATACTTCAAATGTAAATGTGTCTATCAAGGTGTAATTTCATTCTGCTTTACTCATACTAGGATATTGCTGATCCTATCTGTATAGAGTTGTCCGTCCTAGAACACTACTGGTTCTATTTCTGACGAGTTCGTTCAAATGTCATATTCCAGAACTAAGCTTAACCAAAGCTCTGATACCACGTTGAGACGACCCGATTTCCCGTTCTCACGGAAACAAGGTTATCTTTTGGAATATAACACAGAAACATATAATAGCAGAACAGAATTAAATAAATACACCAGAATGAACAACAAAATATACTGGATAAAAGTAATCATCAGAGTTACACAGTATACAGGATCTTACTTAGTACAAATACAGTTCAGCTATACATAAATGTCTACAGCGGAAATAAACAAAATATGTACAATAGGAGCTGAACAGCATAAAAAGAAATAAATGATAGAATCCATCTTCAGCTCCAGCTATCCAGAAAGAACCAGCTAAACCTGAATACAAGGCTGCCCGTGTGGAAAAAGGGGGCACCCGAGTTTGAGAGTGAAACAAACTACGAGTCAGTCATGGGACTGGTATGAGAAATCTACTCAACACATATATAATGTGGCAAATCACAGGACCACGCCACTTTCGTGGAACGGGTTTACTCCATTGGATTGCCAATGCTTTAAAACAAATCTTTCTTTAAAACATCGCTATGCTTTTTATAAAAATGAAGCCGTTATAAGACTCAGTTCCCATCACACAATGCAACGCAAACCGAAGGATAGAGTTTTTACCTTATAACGGCCAAAATATGATTGATACGAATAAAACAAAGGCATTTGATATTATTGTTAGTGTCTATATGTTTTGAAAACAATTTCAAATCATAACTATCAATCATAGACGGCATGGGTACCATATATCATGTCGCCATATATATATACAATTAAATTCGCATGATGTCGTATTTGGAAATTGGATTTCCGTCATGAACCAAGGCAAAAGATAGTCCTTACCGAATTCGAGACTGCCTAGCCCGAGTCTCAGGATCAGAGCTCGAGTGACCCTTGGATCGTCAGGGCCGGTCCACACGGAGTGGATTAAAAAGCCTGAACACTACGTTTCGCCGCCCTTTGGGGCGTAAGCGAGCCAACAAGTGACTCCATCGGACCCGGATCGTCCGATCTAACCGAGGCGCCTCGCAACAGCAACAACCACATAAGTCAAACTCGTCAGGGCGTGTAAAACCACTGACGCCACTTTTAGCTAGGAGGAAACGTAGGCCCTCCCTGAGGTCCGTTCTCCCGTTTTAGGTTCATACCGGGGTGTGAGGCTCGCGAATTCACGTTATACACAAAGCTACGCCACACAGGCGGTGCTTTGATCATCACCACAAGACTTTGCTTTTCAACAGAAGCCCTGATCACTGCATCTTAGCATGCTACACAGAATAAATCCTATGTCAGACACACAGTCCATTTACAAGTCCGTTCTGGGTCTGAACGAAACCGGAGGCACTAAATACCTCGCAAACCCTTCGATCACCACGTATGTCTGGACGATCACCACTCATTATCCATATTTCGGGATGCCTCCCAATCAGGACCTCGGTTACCATCCAAACGAGGTGAAGATCTCCGGTCTTCGACCATCGTCTTCATCTTCGACTTGCAATCGTCGATCAATTATTCGAAATGAGAATTAACTCGGCCTTTTCAAATAATTCACGTATATTTAGAATTTCAATTCAATTTATTTCAATGGTTAAATTATTCGACATCACCAATTTTGTCCTTTAATGTAATTTTCACACCAAACACATTCAACCATCAAACATCACATAAATCAAGCAAATTCAGTTTATTTCCATTCCATATCGCTTATGGTATTTTATAACTATTTATCGCTATTTTTATTTATTTTAAAATAGCCATTTTATTCAAAACGACGCTTCGGGCCATAAGGCGGCCGTGGCGCTGTTTTTCTTCAGGTTTGATTTACACATATCTGAAAATCTAACCGTTGGATCTTCACAAAATTTACATCATTAGAAAGGTCTTTTCAAAACGAATCCAACGGTTCCAGTTTCGGGAAATTCCGACGGTCGGATCTCCCGGTACAATCGTTTGAATTTTCGATTTCAAAATACGAACTGCAGCGTCGTTATTCGATTAAATATAATTTTATTTATATATATAAATAAATATAATCGTTTCTGGCGCTGTTTTTCTTCGGATTTGAATTAAACATTCCAGACAATCCAACCGTTGGATTTTTACAAGGTTGGTGCCGTTGGAAAGATTATTCCAAGGCGAACCCGACGGTTGAGGTTTCGGGAAAATCCAATGGTCGGATTTCCCGTACTAGTCGTTTGAAATTACGGTTTCGAAATACGAACTGCACGGCTTCGTTTCGTTTTAATTTTATTTATATTTATATAGTTATATAAATATAGTTCATTCAACAATTTCAATATCGTTTTCACTTCAAAAAATTTTCCAATACCTTAAATTTTGGAAAAATTTCGCCATAACCTCCCCTGCACCGGGAGCGTCGGGAAATCGCAAATAGCGTCCCGGTCCTTCTAATCTCAAAAAGAAAAAGAAAAAGCCAAGCGGCTAGCCAACAGGCTCAAAATCATCACCCAAACAAATCAGTAAATGTGTACCTATTTGTCGGGCACAAAATTTTATTCCTCTTCTCTAGCCCCTTTGCTATAACCTGTTCAATGAATATGCATGTACATATATATACAGTCCATATCATTTTTCATTTTCTATTCAACTTCCTATTTGATTTCTATTTGGTTTAAAAACTCCATTCATTCTAATGTTACATAAATAGGTGCAAATCATTTCACTAGCTAATTAATGAATATTTCAACTCATATATGTTTAGTTTGAACAAGTGGCTATTTTTAACACTTCTCATTTCAACGATTTTATGCATACAATAAAAATATGATTTTTATTGTAAAACAGTTCATTTCAAAACACTACTTTTCTATATAGTTCATATAGTCGATAAAAGGTGATTTTTATTATCAAACAATTTATTTCAAAATATGAATACCATTCAACACATGAATTTCTAAACAACGAATGAATATCAATTCAACACATGAATGTTTTCAATAGTTTTTATATATAGATAAAAATGTGATTTTTATTATCGAACAATTTATTTCAAAATATGAATACCATTCAACACATGAATTTCTAAACAACGAATGAATATCAATTCAACACATGAATGTTTTCTATAGTTTTTATATATAGATAAAAATGTGATTATTATTATCTAACAGTTTATTTCAAAATATGAATACCATTCAACACATGAATTTCTAAACAACGAATGAATATCAATTCAACACATGAATGTTTTCTATAGTTTTTATATATCGATAAAAATGTGATTTTTATTATTAAACGATTCATTTCAAATTATGAATACCATTCAACACATGAATTTCTAAACAACGAATGAATATCAATTCAACACATGAATGTTTTCAATTGTTTAAGCATATGAAAATAATTCAAACACAAGAATATTATTCAAAATTTCGGCAGCATAACGGCAGGGTAGTTACACCGGCACCGTCCCTAGTACGGCTCCTCGCTCTACCTTAAAACCTCGCGGTTTTTGACAATGGGAAACATGCATCTAGTTCGCACGCAGGCGGCATGTATATATTTATTTTTTTCATTTCCACAAACTAATCCTAAGTGGTTTCAACCAAATATTTCACAACCACCAATGGGTATTTTTCAACCACAATCAACCAATATCAATCACAAACAATCCCAAACAACCATTCGTTATCAACCAATTATCACAACAATTTCAACCAATAAATATCGTCCATGGTTTGTGGACGAGGGGCGTATATATATATATATTTATTTATTTATATATAGCAATTCACTTTTACTTCAACACATATATAATATATTTTAAATTAGAAATCTCACCAATAGCTATCCAACTGCACGACACTTCCTTGTATAAAATCTTCGCCTTTTGTTGCTTTCGCCCGTATTCTCTGCATATGTAAAAATCGAATTTTTACGATGCTATTCAATATATAAAAATATGATTTTTACTTCGACTTTCTCTAAATAAAAATATGATTTTTACTTCGACTTTCTCTAAATAAAAATATGATTTTTACTTCGACTTTCTCTAAATAAAAATATGATTTTTACTTTTGCTTTCACATATAAAAAAAATGTTTTTTTCTTTTGCTTTCAACATATAAAAATATGTTTTTTTTTTCTTTTGCTTTCAACATATAAAAATATGACAATTCTATTTTTACTTTCTTTTAAAGAAACCAGTTTTAAAATATTTTAAAAAATCAGTTTCAGTTTTTATCTTTTTATAAAATTCAGTTTTTACTTTTAAAAAAAAAAAAAAAAATCAGTTTTTAATTTTTAAAAACCAAATCAGTTTTTATATTCTTTAAAATTTCAGTTTTTAACTTTTCAAGAAAACCAGTTTTTAAATATTTTAAAAAAATCAGTTTCAGTTTTTATTTTTTTTTAAAACCTAAATCAGTTTTTAAATCCCTTTTTCAAATGCAGTTTTTAAATCCCTTTTTCAAATGCAGTTTTTAGTTTTTTCTTAAAAAAAAACACAGTTTTATACTTTAAAAAAAATCAATTCAGTTTTAAAATACTTTTAAAAATTCAGTTTTAAAGTTCTTTTATAAAACAGTTCTACTTCTATAAAAATTTCTGTTTTAAAAATTCTTTTATAAAAACAGTTTTAACTTTATAAATAAATCAGTTTAAAAATTCTTTTATAAAAACAGTTTTAACTTTATAAATAAATCAGTTTAAAAATTCTTTTATAAAAACAGTTTTAACTTTATAAATAAATCAGTTTAAAAATTCTTTTATAAAAACAGTTTTACTTTTATAAAAATTTCTGTTTAAAAATTCTTTTATAAAAACAGTTTTAACTTTATAAATAAATCAGTTTTATTCTCTGTTTAAAAATCGAATTTTTTTTTTTGATTAAAAATAAAAATGAAATAAAATAGATAGCGTACCTGCGAAGGGGGGGGGGGGACTCGCCTTCGTCGGCGGCTCGGCGGCAAGGCGGCGCTTCGGGGGGGCTGCTTCGTGCTTCGGGGTTCGATCCGTGGAGGGGGGCGTCTTCGTGCTTCGGGGTTCGATCGGCTTCGGGGGCTGCTCGATGTCAGGGTCTTCGATCGAGGGAGGGAGCGTCGGCGATGATGGGCTCGTCGGCGTCAGGTCTTTAGGGGGGCGACGGCTTCGATTGTTCTAGGTTTTTTTTTTTTTTTTCTTTTCTTTCTGTCTGAATCGAAATGAAGGGGGGGGCCAAGCAGGAGATAAGGAGGGAGGGAAATGATTTTTTTTTTTTTATTTAATTATTTAATTTAGCAAAGAGTTGACTTTCATCCACGACCTCTAAACGAGGCCCACCGCCTGTCGCCCATAGCGTTTCACCCCCATTCCGAACACAATGGGATATGTATCGCAAGCTGATTTGATCGTTACAATCAGTTTCCTTTTGAATTTTCATTTAAATCACTATATTGAATTTTAAACGCACATTTCAAATTACCGGGGTCACATACTAACTAGAAAAATTCCAGAAAAATATTTTCTAGCTTTGTATTGACGATACGGTCCTAACAAAACTAGTTTCGTCGAATTCTGAGACCGTTTGAAAAATGGCCAATTTCCAGTCGATTAAAATCAACTGAAACTGGTCAAACGCGTTTTCCTTTGCCACGCTCACATATTGATTCGAAAAATTATGAAATTTGAAACCTAGCAATAACTTGACACTGCGGATCTAACAAAAGTGGTTTCGTCGAAATCCGAGGTCGTATACAAAATGTCCATTTTTAAGGGCCTGAATTCCATAGCGACTATTCAGAATCTTCAACTGGACATATCTTTTGATTCCCGCTATCAAATTTCGATTGGTCGGATTCGTTAGAAAGATATTATCAATTAGATTCCATTATTTTTGGTTTCACTAAGATCCGGATTGTTTTGTACCGGGTATATTCAATTGAAGTTTGAAATCGAATTATCGAACTACCGCGCCATTTTCAATTCTATATATAATTAGAATTAATTATATTCGTTTTCAAATGTCGATTCAAACTTAGTTTTCATCGCCATTATTTAAAATATTTATTTTAAATATTTAAAATCCATTATTTTAGCCAATTTAAAATTTTTAAATTGGTTCAGATTTTCTGGGTCGTTACAGAGAGCACGACGTTTCTTTCTAGCTAGGGTGGTGTCAGTGACCTACCAGCCCTGACATTTATATACTTTTCACCTGTGTGGTTGTTGGATATGAGGCGCCTCGGATATAGGTCTGTAAGGACCGGGAAACGTGTGTTCAGGAATAATTAATCCTCAAAAGTAAGAGAGGACCGGCCCTGAAGATCCAAGGATCATAGTGGGGTCCTGGGACATTTGCTAGAGTGTCTCGAACGCGGAGAGGAGCTTGCCCCTTGCCTCGACTCATGACGGAATCCAATTTCCAATACGTGTATTTCGGCTTTATTTGTAGAGCCTAGTACGGCGACATAGTGGGATGGGGCACTCATGCCGTCTATGATTTATATTTATGATTGAAATGTTTTGACACTATACACTTATTATAATATCAAAATAATGTGTTTTAAACGTATCAAGCATGCTTTGGCTGTTATAAGGTAAAAACCCTATCCTCCGGCTTGCGTTGCATTGTGTGATGGGACCTGGGTCTTATAATAGCTTCATTTTTCTTTATTTAGCATTGCGCTGTTTGTTTTATGCACTGGTATTCTTGGGAGGAAACCCGTTCCGTGTTATACGGCGTGGTCCCTTGATTTACCGAACTTTAAAATAAAGAATTATAACTGTTTTAGTTCTCACACCAGTCACATGACTGACCTGGAGTTTATTGTTTTAACCTAAACTCTGGGTGCCCCTATTTTCCACACGGGCAGCTGGTAGTTTTGGTTTTGCAGATTTATATTCACAGGGTCCTGATTAACAGCTGGAACGATGCTCGGAAAGCTCTGTATCCGTGTATCACTTCTAGTTGTGTTTTGTATATTTTTCCGCTGCTATGTAATTTATTGTAATCTCTGATATTTGTCGAATGTAATTTAATCATTTATACTCTGTATATTCTTGTATCTGATGGAATTGTTGTAATAACAATGAAATGTTCTTCCGTCTGCGTCCTTTTGTGTGTTGTTCTCAAAGTATTCGTGCTTTCCTTCACGGGGAAGTTACGGGTTCTTTCATTAACGACCAGAATATTTTTGTGGATGTCAATTAGTGATTTGGCGGATCTGACGATGTGGCATTCAAAGTGTTTGATGACCAGATGTGTTCTGACCTCAAGCCTCATCAACCGGGAGATGACAAAAATCGGGCAGGCAGCATGGCTATGTGGGTTGCCCCCATTAGGGTGTATAATCACCTATCTAGAGAAAATCTATTTCATTTTTTAATCTATTTCGATGCTGTCCCTTTCGGGAAACGGTGGTTTGAGTCCAACCGTTGGTGATATACATTTGATACACTCAAGCAAAATGAGTGGTCGGTCATGTGTGCCGGGTTGCAAGACGTTCTTGTTCAACCCAGTGTATCAGCCTCTAGAGATACACTATCGGCAGGTAGACCCATACCTTGTCATAGTTGGAAATCCAATCTCCAATAACGCCCACAGTTTTGATTGTATACTGTATATGTGGAGTGTGAGATGCAAGCGTTCCACTAGATTGTTATTTACTTGTATTTAGACATTATTATAATATCAGAAAAGATATTGGTTTCATAACTGTTTTGGGTTATCGTAAGGTAAAAATCGTCCGTGTTTATGTGTGGTTTTGGTCTTATGATTATCCTTTTCTTTTGAAAAGATTTCTAACTTTAAAATCATGGTTGGATGAGTTACCCTTAATACTGTGCGATTTTTCTCACTCTGGTTCACCAGACTGACCCGATGTTTTGTAAATGCTCGGGTTAGCCCAAGGTGTACAGGTTCAGGTTATCGAATGAAGTGAAGAGACAAGCTGGAAGAGTCCAGACGTGTGATATTATATAGCTACTATTTCGCCGTGTGTTGTATCTAAGGACAGATTATTATAACTGTCCAGATGTTGATGTACTTTGATGATTGTAAGTATTTTTAAAGCTCTAATAAAAGATTTATTTTTGTATTATTTTTTGTTCCGCTGCGATGTGAGACTCTGTGTTGTGTTGGTTCTTCTTCTTCTATTCTAGTATTTCTTTCTTTCTTATCACACCCTCTAATTTCTTTCTAATAACGTTCCAGTGTTTTCGGTGTTTGAAAGGTCGGCTGAGACGACCCGATTTCCCGTTCTCACGGAAACAAGGTTATCTTTGGAATATAACACAGAGACAGATAATAGCAGAACAGAATTAAATAAATACACCAGAATGAACAACAAAATATACTGGATAAAAGTAATCATCAGAGTTACACAGTATACAGGATCTTACTTAGTACAAATACAGTTCAGCTATACATAAATGTCTACAGCGGAAATAAACAAAATATGTACAATAGGAGCTGAACAGCATAAAAAGAAATAAATGATAGAATCCATCTTCAGCTCCAGCTATCCAGAAAGAACCAGCTAAACCTGAATACAAGGCTGCCCGTGTAGAAAAAGGGGCACCCGAGTTTGAAAGTGAAACAAACTACGAGTCAGTCATGGGACTGGTATGAGAAATCTACTCAACACATATATACTTGGCTAATCACAGGACCACGCCACTTTCGTGGAACGGGTTTACTCCATTGGATTGCCAGTGCTTTAAAACAAATCTTTCTTTTAAACATCGCTATGCTTTTTATAAAAATGAAGCCGTTATAAGACTCAGTTCCCATCACACAATGCAACGCAAACCGGAGGATAGAGTTTTTACCTTATAACGGCCAAGATATGCTTGATACGAATAAAACAAAGGCATTTGATATTATTACTAGTGTTTATATGTTTTGAAAACAATTTCAAATCATAACTATCAATCATAGACGGCATTAATGCCCCATACCACTATGTCGCCATATATAGGTATACAATCAAAACCGCACGATGTCGTATTTGGAAATTGGATTTCCGTCATGAACCAGGGCAAAAGATAGTCCTTACCGAATTCGTGACTCTCTAGCCCGAGCCACAGGCAAGTACTCAGTCAAGCCTTCGGAGCGACAGGGCCGGTCCACCGATGTGGATTAAAATGCCTGAACACTACGTTTCCCCGCCCTTTGGGGCGTAAACGAGCCAACGAATGACTCCATCGGACCCGGATCGTCCGATCAAACCGAGGCGCCTCGCAACAGCAACAACCACATAGGTGAAAAGTATATAAATGTCAGGGCTGGTAGGTCACTGACACCACCCTAGCTAGAAAGAAACGCATGCCCTCCCTGAGGTCCTTCTCCCGTTTTAGGTTCATACCGGGATGTGAGGCTCGCGAATTCACGTTATACACAAAGCTACGCCACACAGGCGGTGCTTTGATCATCACCACAAGACTTTGCTTTTCAACAGAAGCCCTGATCACTGCATCTTAGCATGCCACACAGGCAATTCATGCCATGCGACTGATGTCCATCGATATACAACCTCTGAGCTCGTACGTCTCAGAGAAGGGTGTTAAGCAAAAGAATAAATTCTCCGCCGCCAAACAGATGTATATTTAACAGAAATCAATCAACACAGAATAAACTCCAATGTCAGACACACAGTCCATTTACAAGTCCGTTCTGGGTCTGAACGAAACCGGAGGCACTATATACCTCGCAAACCCTTCGATCAACACGTACGTCTGAACGATCACCACTCATTATCCATATTTCGGGATGCCTCCCAATCAGGACCTCGGTTACCATCCAAACGAGGTGAAGATCTCCGGTCTTCGACCATCATCTTCATCTTCGAATTTCAATCGTCGGTCGATTATTCGAAATGAGAATTAACTCGGCATTTTCAAATAATTCACGTATATTTAGAATTTCAAATCGATTTATTTCAATGGTTAAATTATTCGACAACACCAATTGTGTTCTTTATATAGTTTTCACACCAAACACATTCAACCATCAAACATCACATAAATCAAGCAAATTCAGTTTATTTCCATTCCATATCGCTTACGATATTTTATAACTATTTATCGCTATTTTTATTTATTTTAAAATAGCCATTTTATTCAAAACGACGCTTCGGGCCATAAGGCGGCCGTGGCGCTGTTTTTCTTCAGATTTGATTTACACATATCTGAAAATCTAACCGTTGGATGTTCACAAAATTTACATCATTAGAAAGGTCTTTTCAAAACGAATCCAACGGTTCCAGTTTCGGGAAAATCCGACGGTCGGATCTCCCGGTACACTCGTTTGAAATTTCGATTTCAAAATACGAACTGCAGTGTCGTTATTCGATTAAATAAAATTATATTTATATTTATATATAAATATAATCGTTTCTGGCGCTGTTTTTCTTCAGATTTGAATTAAACATTCCAGACAATCCAACCGTTGGATTTCTACAAAGTTGGCGCCGTTGGGAAGATATTTCCAAGGCGAACCCGACGGTTGAGGTTTCGGGAAAATCCAATGGTCGGATTTCCCGCACTAGTCGTTTGAAATCACGGTTTCAGAATACGAACTGCACGGCTTCGTTTCGTTTAAATTTTATTTATATTTATATATTTATATAAATATAGTTCATTCAACAATTCCAATATCGTTTTCACTTCAAAAAAAATTTCTAACACCTTAAATTTTGGAAAAATTTCGCCATAACCTCCCCTGCACCGGGAGCGTCGGGAAATCGCAAATAGCGTCCCGGTCCTTCTAATCTCAAAAAGAAAAAGAAGAAGCCAAGCGGCTAGCCAACAGGCTCAAAATCATCACCCAAACAAATCAGTAAATGTGTACCTATTTGTCGGGCACAAAATTTTATTCCTCTTCTCTAGCCCCTTTGCTATAACCTGTTCAATGAATATGCATGTACATATATATACAGTCCATATCATTTATCCTTTTCTATTCGACTTCATATTTGATTTCTATTTGGTTTAAAAACTCCATTCATTCTAATGTTACATAAATAGGTGCAAATCATTTCATTAGCTAATTAATGAATATTTCAACTCATATATGTTTATTTTGAACAAGTGGCTATTTTTAACACTTCACATTTTAACGATTTCTTACATACAATAAAAATGTGATTTTTATTGTAAAACAATTCTTTTCAAAACACTATTTTTCTATATAGTTCAAGTTGGTGATAAAAATGGGATTTTTATTATCGAACAATTTATTTCAAAATATGAATACCATTCAACACATGAATTTCTAAACAACGAATGAATATCAATTCAACACATGAATGTTTTCAATAGTTTTTACATATGGATAAAAATGTGATTTTTATTATCGAACAATTTATTTCAAAATATGAATACCATTCAACACATGAATTTCTAAACAACGAATGAATATCAATTCAACACATGAATGTTTTCAATAGTTTTTACATATGGATAAAAATGTGATTTTTATTATCGAACAATTTATTTCAAAATATGAATACCATTCAACACATGAATTTCTAAACAACGAATGAATATCAATTCAACACATGAATGTTTTCAATAGTTTTTACATATGGATAAAAATGTGATTTTTATTATCGAACAATTTATTTCAAAATATGAATACCATTCAACACATGAATTTCTAAACAACGAATGAATATCAATTCAACACATGAATGTTTTCAATAGTTTTTACATATGGATAAAAATGTGATTTTTATTATCGAACAATTTATTTCAAAATATGAATACCAATCAACACATGAATTTCTAAACAACGAATGAATATCAATTCAACACATGAATGTTTTCAATACAATGAATAAATATAGTTTAAGCATATGAAAATAATTCAAACACACCAATATTATTCAAAATTTCGGCAGCATAACGGCAGGGTAGTTACACCGGCACCGTCCCTAGTACGGCTCCTCGCTCTACCTTAAAACCTCGCGGTTTTTGACAATGGGAATCATGCATCTAGTTCGCACGCAGGCGGCATGTTTATATTTATTTCATTTCCACAAACTAATCCTAAGTGGTTTCAACCAAATATTTCACAACCACAAACGGGTATTTTTCAACCTCAAACAACCAATATCAATCACAAACAATCCCAAACAACCATTCGTTATCAACCAATTATCACAACCATTTCAATCAATAAATATCGTCCATGGTTTGTGGACGAGGGGCGTATATATATATATATAGATATTTATATATAGCAATTCACTTTTCATTTCAACACATATATATAATATTTTTAAATCAGAAATCTCACAAATAGCTATCCAGTACCACGACACTTCCTTTATAGGAATCTTCGCCTTTTGTCGCTTTCGCCCGTATTCTCTACACATGTAAAAATCGAATTTTTACGATACTATTCGATATATAAATATATGATTTTCACTTCGACTTTCGATATATAAAAATATGATTTTTACTTCGGCTTTCAATATATAAAAATCTGATTTTTATTTTTTTAAAGAAATCAGTTTTCAATACCTTTTAAAAATCAGTTTTTTTTCCTTTTAAAAATCCGTTTTTATCTCTTTTAAAAATTCAGTTTTATATTTTTTTTTTTAAAACAAATCAGGTTTTCCCTTTCCATAAAAAATCTGGTTTTTATTCTTTTTAAAAATTTTTGTTTTAATTCTTTTTTTAAAAATTTCTGTTTTAATTCTTTTTTAAAAATTTCTGTTTTAAATTCTTTATAAAAAATCTGGTTTTTATTCTTTTTAAACAAATCAGTTTTATCCTAAAAAGAAAATCAGTTTTAAAATTCTTTTAAAAAAAATCAGTTTAATCTTTTTAAATAAAATCAGAATTAAAAAAAAAAAAAATAGATAAATAAGATAAAACTTACAGAGGGGGCTCGATTTGATTCGACGGGGGGGGGGGGGGGGGGGGGGTGTTCAAGATGTCGGCGGCAGCTTCGAGGTGGCTCGGGGTTCGAACGGGGAGGCGGCTGAAGGCGGGCGGTGGCGACGCTGCTTCGGGGGCTGCTCGATGTCAGGGTCTTCGATCGAGGGAGGGAGGACAGGCAGAGCGGACGGAGGTCGCGCGATGCTTCAGGGCGTCGATCGCCAGTCTTAGGGTTTTTCCCCTTTTTTTTTTCCTTCTGACTTATTGAATCGGGGGGGGGGGGCAAGCAGAAGAATAAAGGGAGGGAGGGAATAAAAAAATATATATATATTATTATTTATTATTTAATTATTCAAAAAGTTGACTTTCACATACGACCTCGAAACGAGGCCCACCGCCTGTCGCCCATAGCGTTTTACCCCCATTCCGAACACAATGGGATATGTATCGCAAGCTGATTTGATCGTTACAATCAGTTTCCTTTTGAATTTTCATTTAAATCACTATATTGAATTTTAAACGCACATTTCAAATTACCGGGGTCACATATTAACTCTAAAAATTCCAGAAAAATATTTTCTAGCTTCGTATTGACGATACGGTCCTAACAAAACTAGTTTCGTCAAATTCTGAGACCGTTTGAAAAATGGCCAATTTCCAGTCTATTAAAATCAACTGAAACTGGTCAAACGCGTTTTCCTTTGCCACGCTCACATATTGATTCGAAAAATTATAAAATTTGAAACCTAGCAATAACCTGACACTGCGGATCTAACAAAAGTGGTTTCGTCGAAATCCGAGGTCATTTGCAAAATGTCCATTTTTAAGGGCCTGAATTCCATAGCGACTATTCAGAATTTTCAACTGGACATATCTTTTGATTCCCGCTATCAAATTTCAATTTGCCGGATTCGTTAGAAAGATATCATCAATTAGATCCTAATGTTTTTGGTTTCACTAAAATCCGGATTGTTTTGCACCCGGTACGTTCAATTGAAGTTTGAAATCGAATTATCGAACTACCGCGCCATTTTCAATTCTATATATAATTATAATTAATTATATTCGTTTTCAATCGTCGATTCAAACTCAGTTTTCATTGCTATTATTTAAAATATTTATTTTAAATATTTAAAATCCATTATTTTAGCCAATTTAAAATTTTTAAATTGGTTCAGATTTTCTGGGTCGTTACAATCTCCCCCACTTAAAACTTTTCGTCCCCGAAAAGGAACAAAGTCGAAAGTGGTTTGATAAATCTACAATCCCACAATACAACAACCAATTTGTGTTTAATATTCAGAGTATATAATAAATAGTGCACATCCATGGGAAGAAAATAGCAACAGAATAGAGAATTAAATGGTAATGCAAGGTAGGGTAAATGTAACTTGCACCAGAGTCAATCAGAGATATCTACTCGGCATCTAGGATAAGCTTTCCGAATGCTCTCCTCAGTTTCCCAAGTACAATCTCGCGGATCTCCACTCCATTGCACTTTGACTAAGTGAACCTTCTTGTTTCTCAGCTCTTTGGTTTCTTTGCCGATAATCTTTAGCGGCTCACGCCTCACAGCTAATTCTGGAGTAATTTCAACATCCTGCTGAGCTGCTTCTTCCACGATCAAGTCTGGATCATGGACGTGCTTTCGAAGTTGAGATATATGAAATACATCATGAACCCCAGGCAACCAGTCAGGCAGTTTGACCCTGTAAGCGAGAGTTCCAATCCGTTCCAGAATAGGAAACGGACCAATAAATTTAGGCGCTAACTTTCCAGTTTTACCGAACCGGATTACTCCTCTCATCGGCGATACTTTCAAATATACATAGTCGCCAACTTCAAAGGATATATCCCTTCTTCTTTTATCGGCATAGCTCTTTTGTCGGCTTTGAGCGGCGAGTAATCGCTTCTTAATAAAATCGACTTTGTCGGCAGCTTCTCGAATCATATCAGGACCCAACACAAGTCTATTTCCAGGCTCGACCCAACAAGCAGGAGATCGGCACGGTCTACCATATAATGCTTCGAATGGCGACATTGTCAGACTCGCCTGGTAGCTGTTGTTATAAGAGAATTCAGCCAAATGCAGATGGTCTTCCCATGATCCACCGAAATCTATAACACAAGCCCGCAAGAGATCTTCTAAAATGCGATTCACCCTCTCAGTCTGACCGTCTGTCTGAGGATGATAAGCGGTGCTCAAGTTTAACTTCGTTCCCAGCTCGACTTGAAATGCTTCCCAGAATTTACTAGTGAATATTGTATCTCTATCACTGACTATACTGAGCGGCACTCCATGTAGTCTAACTATTTCCCCGAAGTAAATATGTGCCAGACTCTGAGCAGTTCTGTTTGATCTGACAGGTATAAAATGGGCGGTCTTCGTGAAGCGATCTACGATCACCCAAATACTGTCATTTCCTTTTCTGGTTCTGGGCAAACCATCAATGAAATCCATAGAAATATGTTCCCACTTCCAGCCAGGGACTTCTAGCGGTTGCAATAACCCAGCCAATTTCTGTTGATCACTTTTGACTAGCTGGCAAGTAGGGCATCGGCTAACATATATTGAAACGTCTCTTTTCATAGCCTTCCACCAGAATGTTCTTTTGAGATCGTTGTACATTTTGGCCACACCAGGATGGATACTCAACTTGGACTTGTGACATTCGTCTAACACTTCCCTTTTTAGCTCAGGAACGTCAGGAACACAAATCCTTCCTTTTAACCTTAGGGTCTCGTCGTTATCTATTTGAAAACACGAGGGTTCGCCTTTCTGAATCCTTTTGATCATATCTTTAATAAAGTTATCCTCCCTCTGAAGAATAGATATTTTGTCAATCAAGGAAGTCGTGATAATAAAGCTGGCGATCATTACATTCTTTCGGCTCAGCGCATCGGCCACGACATTGGCTTTTCCTGGAGTGTATATAATTTCAAAGTCATATGCTGCAAGAAACTCCAGCCAACGTTGTTGCCTCAAATTTAAGTCCTTCTGAGTGAACAGATACTTTAACGACTGGTGATCTGTAAACAGTTCAAATCTCTCGCCCAGAAGATAGTGTCTCCAGATTTTCAAAGAGAATATGATAGCCAATAACTCAAGATCATGAGTTACGTAGTTCTTCTCGTGTGGCTTCAGTTGACGGCTAGCATAAGCAATCACTTGGCCTCTTTGCATTAACACTGCTCCAAGGCCTTCTCTAGAAGCATCAGTCCAGACTTTTAAATCTTGGTTGCCATCGATGATGGTTAACACTGGTGCTGTCGTTAATCTTAACTTTAGCTCCTCAAACGCCTCCTCACTCTCTTGAGTCCATTTGAATTTAGAATGCTTCTTTGTAAGCTTCGTTAAGTGGCCAGATATCTTAGAAAAGTCTTTAACGAACTTCCGATAATAGCTAGCCAATCCGAGAAAGCTGCGGACTTCAGTGGGAGTACTGGGCTGTTTCCAATTTTGAATAGCCGTGATTTTACTTGGATCCACAGCAATTCCTTCTTTCGATACAACATGGCCCAGAAATTTCACTTCATCTTGCCAGAATATACATTTGGAAAACTTGGCTTTCAATACATTCCTTATGAGGATTTCTAGAACCTGTTCCAGATGCTTTTCATGTTCGGCCTTTGATTTAGAGAAGATTAGAATATCATCAATAAAAACCAGAACAAATTTGTTCAATACTCCTCTGAATACTCTGTTCATTAGATCGACGAAATAAGCTGGAGCGTTACATAATCCGAACGGCATTACTAACCACTCGTAGAATAAATCGGGGCCTCTGAACGCTGTCATTGGAACACACTCTTCGGCAATTCGAAGTTGATGGAAGCCTGTAGCTAGGTCCATTCGTGAAAATACTTGTGCTCCATTTAATCGATCTAACAAATCATCAATCCGCGACAATGGATATTTGTTCTTTATTGTCTGTTTGTTCAGATCACGATAATCCACACATAGACGTAGAGTACCGTCAGATTTCGGGACAAACACCACTGCTGCTCCCCAATCAGAGAAACTAGGCCTGATCAGACCTTTCCATACTAGCTGTCGTGTTTGATTGTCTAATTCCTCCTTCTCTTTCAAGGACATTCTTCGAATAGCGTGAACTACCGGCCTTGCATTGGGAATCAAAGCAATCTTGAAATCTATTTCTCTTTGCGGAGGTAAGCGAACAACTTCCTCGAACACATCCGCATAGTTCTTGACGACAGGAATATCTTTGATGAGGTCAGGAATATTCTCTGTAACTTCAGGGATATTTTCAATTTGGGCTGGAGAAACATCGAGAGCTGACCAGAAATCTTTTCTATTTGAAGTCGGGCCTTCACATGGTATGGTTATATAATTTCCCAATTGTGCTTTTGCCTTTACAACCCTCTCGGCGCATCTGACCTCCGCTTCATATTTGGTTAGCCAATCCAATCCCAGAATAAGATCGAATTCATTAAAATTCATGACGATACAGATAATAGGGAATTTATAGCAAGAAAAAGAGACTGGTACGGCACAAACCCAACTGAGATTGATGGAACCCCCAACTGGATTTTGGACAGTCATTGGCTCTTTGAGCTTCTTCAAATTCAAATCCAACTTCTTGACTGCACTCTTTGCAATAAAGCTCCGTGATGCACCTGTGTCAAACAGTACTTTAACTGGAATGTTTTTGACATTGAGCGTGCCTTCTAAGACATCAGACCTCCCTTGCTTATCTGAGGGCTCAGAAGTTTCTGCTATTTCGTTTATGTGTACTGCCTCGGATTTCTTTGAGAGTGGACACTCCCGTGTAATGTGACCTGCTTGACGACACTTATGGCATCTCCTTTCCCCATGTGGGTTCTTTTGTTTCATAGCGCGTTTATACCCACTCTCGATCTGCTTCTTTAGAGATCTGCAACTTATCGAGAGATGTCCTTGCTTATTGCAGTTAGAGCATACAGTTGTCGTTACTAGTTTCTTCTCTGATTCAGCCCTTTTTCTCTTGGCACTGGGCTTCTTACTGGCTTCAGGAATATCAGTTTCCGACTTTTCTTTGTCACTAGAACAGACTTCTTCTTCGTCGTGTAACATTCCTTTCTTATGAAGATCTTCATACTGATAAGCCATGTAAATCATTTCTGTGAAAGGAAGCTTCACATGCCCCAATACTTTATTCTGGTATTTCTTTTGAAGCCCATGAATAAATCTCATATTTTTCCTCTTTGGGTCTTGAATTAGATGAGGAGCAAAGTGAGCAAGTTCATTGAATTTCTTGTGATATTCGGGAATTGTCATGTCTCCTTGTATCAGATAAGACAATTCGTCGCATAGTCGTTCGGTCGCTTCGGGAGGAGTAAATCTTTCCAAGAAAATCACTTTGAATCTGTCCCAGGTGATATCACCTTCTGGATTATTTTCAATAACTGAATCCCACCAGAACAAAGCTTCATCTTTGAGAGCCCAGGAGGCCAGTAATCTTTTCTGGTTATCCCTCAGCTTTAATGCTTCGAAGATTTTCTCAGCCGAACGAATCCAAGCTTGTGTCTTCATAATAGATTCTTCTCCAGAGAACGGTATTCCACCCATATTTCGATATTTGATTAATAGGGCCTCAATATCCGGTTCTGCATTCCTTCTGTTTCTGACACTCATTTTTCTAGTACTTCTGCAAATGGCAGATCAAGTGTCAGGTCACAGAAAAGGTATTTTAAAATATAGAGACAAATACTTGAATGTAAATGTGTCTATCGAGGTGTAATTTCATTCTGCTTTACTCATACTAGGATATTGCTGATCCTATCTGTATAGAGTTACCCGTCCTAGAACACTACTGGTTCTATTTCTGACGAGTTCGTTCAAATGTTATATTCCAGAACTAAGCTTAACCAAAGCTCTGATACCACGTTGAGACGACCCGATTTCCCGTTCTCACGGAAACAAGGTTATCTTTGGAATATAACACAGAGACAGATAATAGCAGAACAGAATTAAATAAATACACCAGAATGAACAACAAAATATACTGGATAAAAGTAATCATCAGAGTTACACAGTATACAGGATCTTATTTAGTACAAATACAGTTCAGCTATACATAAATGTCTACAGCGGAAATAAACAAAATATGTACAATAGGAGCTGAACAGCATAAAAAGAAATAAATGATAGAATCCATCTTCAGCTCCAGCTATCCAGAAAGAACCAGCTAAACCTGAATACAAGGCTGCCCGTGTAGAAAAAGGGGCACCCGAGTTTGAAAGTGAAACAAACTACGAGTCAGTCATGGGACTGGTATGAGAAATCTACTCAACACATATATACTTGGCTAATCACAGGACCACGCCACTTTCGTGGAACGGGTTTACTCCATTGGATTGCCAGTGCTTTAAAACAAATCTTTCTTTTAAACATCGCTATGCTTTTTATAAAAATGAAGCCGTTATAAGACTCAGTTCCCATCACACAATGCAACGCAAACCGGAGGATAGAGTTTTTACCTTATAACGGCCAAGATATGCTTGATACGAATAAAAAAAAGGCATTTGATATTATTACTAGTGTTTATATGTTTTGAAAACAATTTCAAATCATAACTATCAATCATAGACGGCATTAATGCCCTATACCACTATGTCGCCATATATAGGTATACAATCAAAACCGCACGATGTCGTATTTGGAAATTGGATTTCCGTCATGAACCAGGGCAAAAGATAGTCCTTACCGAATTCGTGACTCTCTAGCCCGAGCCACAGGCAAGTACTCAGTCAAGCCTTCGGAGCGACAGGGCCGGTCCACCGATGTGGATTAAAATGCCTGAACACTACGTTTCCCCGCCCTTTGGGGCGTAAACGAGCCAACGAATGACTCCATCGGACCCGGATCGTCCGATCAAACCGAGGCGCCTCGCAACAGCAACAACCACATAGGTGAAAAGTATATAAATGTCAGGGCTGGTAGGTCACTGACACCACCCTAGCTAGAAAGAAACGCATGCCCTCCCTGAGGTCCTTCTCCCGTTTTAGGTTCATACCGGGATGTGAGGCTCGCGAATTCACGTTATACACAAAGCTACGCCACACAGGCGGTGCTTTGATCATCACCACAAGACTTTGCTTTTCAACAGAAGCCCTGATCACTGCATCTTAGCATGCCACACAGGCAATTCATGCCATGCGACTGATGTCCATCGATATACAACCTCTGAGCTCGTACGTCTCAGAGAAGGGTGTTAAGCAAAAGAATAAATTCTCCGCCGCCAAACAGATGTATATTTAACAGAAATCAATCAACACAGAATAAACTCCAATGTCAGACACACAGTCCATTTACAAGTCCGTTCTGGGTCTGAACGAAACCGGAGGCACTATATACCTCGCAAACCCTTCGATCAACACGTACGTCTGAACGATCACCACTCATTATCCATATTTCGGGATGCCTCCCAATCAGGACCTCGGTTACCATCCAAACGAGGTGAAGATCTCCGGTCTTCGACCATCGTCTTCATCTTCGAATTTCAATCGTCGGTCGATTATTCGAAATGAGAATTAACTCGGCCTTTTCAAATAATTCACGTATATTTAGAATTTCAAATCGATTTATTTCAATGGTTAAATTATTCGACAACACCAATTGTGTTCTTTATATAGTTTTCACACCAAACACATTCAACCATCAAACATCACATAAATCAAGCAAATTCAGTTTATTTCCATTCCATATCGCTTACGATATTTTATAACTATTTATCGCTATTTTTATTTATTTTAAAATAGCCATTTTATTCAAAACGACGCTTCGGGCCATAAGGCGGCCGTGGCGCTGTTTTTCTTCAGATTTGATTTACACATATCTGAAAATCTAACCGTTGGATCTTCACAAAATTTACATCATTAGAAATGTCTTTTCAAAACGAATCCAACGGTTCCAGTTTCGGGAAAATCCGACGGTCGGATCTCCCGGTACACTCGTTTGAAATTTCGATTTCAAAATACGAACTGCAGCGTCGTTATTCGATTAAATAAAATTATATTTATATTTATATATAAATATAATCGTTTCTGGCGCTGTTTTTCTTCAGATTTGAATTAAACATTCCAGACAATCCAACCGTTGGATTTCTACAAAGTTGGCGCCGTTGGGAAGATATTTCCAAGGCGAACCCGACGGTTGAGGTTTCGGGAAAATCCAATGGTCGGATTTCCCGCACTAGTCGTTTGAAATCACGGTTTCAGAATACGAACTGCACGGCTTCGTTTCGTTTAAATTTTATTTATATTTATATATTTATATAAATATAGTTCATTCAACAATTCCAATATCGTTTTCACTTCAAAAAAAATTTCTAACACCTTAAATTTTGGAAAAATTTCGCCATAACCTCCCCTGCACCGGGAGCGTCGAGAAATCGCAAATAGCGTCCCGGTCCTTCTAATCTCAAAAAGAAAAAGAAGAAGCCAAGCGGCTAGCCAACAGGCTCAAAATCATCACCCAAACAAATCAGTAAATGTGTACCTATTTGTCGGGCACAAAATTTTATTCCTCTTCTCTAGCCCCTTTGCTATAACCTGTTCAATGAATATGCATGTACATATATATACAGTCCATATCATTTATCCTTTTCTATTCGACTTCATATTTGATTTCTATTTGGTTTAAAAACTCCATTCATTCTAATGTTACATAAATAGGTGCAAATCATTTCATTAGCTAATTAATGAATATTTCAACTCATATATGTTTATTTCGAACAAGTGGCTATTTTTAACACTTCACATTTTAACGATTTCTTACATACAATAAAAATGTGTTTTTTATTGTAAAACAATTCTTTTCAAAACACTATTTTTCTATATAGTTCAAGTTGGTGATAAAAATGGGATATTTATTATCGAACAATTTATTTCAAAATATGAATACCATTCAACACATGAATTTCTAAACAACGAATGAATATCAATTCAACACATGAATGTTTTCAATAGTTTTTACATATGGATAAAAATGTGATTTTTATTATCGAACAATTTATTTCAAAATATGAATACCATTCAACACATGAATTTCTAAACAACGAATGAATATCAATTCAACACATGAATGTTTTCAATAGTTTTTACATATGGATAAAAATGTGATTTTTATTATCGAACAATTTATTTCAAAATATGAATACCATTCAACACATGAATTTCTAAACAACGAATGAATATCAATTCAACACATGAATGTTTTCAATAGTTTTTACATATGGATAAAAATGTGATTTTTATTATCGAACAATTTATTTCAAAATATGAATACCATTCAACACATGAATTTCTAAACAACGAATGAATATCAATTCAACACATGAATGTTTTCAATAGTTTTTACATATGGATAAAAATGTGATTTTTATTATCGAACAATTTATTTCAAAATATGAATACCATTCAACACATGAATTTCTAAACAACGAATGAATATCAATTCAACACATGAATGTTTTCAATACAATGAATAAATATAGTTTAAGCATATGAAAATAATTCAAACACACCAATATTATTCAAAATTTCGGCAGCATAACGGCAGGGTAGTTACACCGGCACCGTCCCTAGTACGGCTCCTCGCTCTACCTTAAAACCTCGCGGTTTTTGACAATGGGAATCATGCATCTAGTTCGCACGCAGGCGGCATGTTTATATTTATTTCATTTCCACAAACTAATCCTAAGTGGTTTCAACCAAATATTTCACAACCACAAACGGGTATTTTTCAACCTCAAACAACCAATATCAATCACAAACAATCCCAAACAACCATTCGTTATCAACCAATTATCACAACCATTTCAATCAATAAATATCGTCCATGGTTTGTGGACGAGGGGCGTATATATATATATAGATATTTATATATAGCAATTCACTTTTCATTTCAACACATATATATAATATTTTTAAATCAGAAATCTCACAAATAGCTATCCAGTACCACGACACTTCCTTTATAGGAATCTTCGCCTTTTGTCGCTTTCGCCCGTATTCTCTACACATGTAAAAATCGAATTTTTACGATACTATTCGATATATAAATATATGATTTTCACTTCGACTTTCGATATATAAAAATATGATTTTTACTTCGGCTTTCAATATATAAAAATCTGATTTTTATTTTTTAAAGAAATCAGTTTTCAATACCTTTTAAAAATCAGTTTTTTTTTCCTTTTAAAAATCCGTTTTTATCTCTTTTAAAAATTCAGTTTTATATATTTTTTTTTTAAAACAAATCAGGTTTTCCCTTTCCATAAAAAATCTGGTTTTTATTCTTTTTAAAAATTTCTGTTTTAATTCTTTTTTTAAAAATTTCTGTTTTAATTCTTTTTTAAAAATTTCTGTTTTAAATTCTTTATAAAAAATCTGGTTTTTATTCTTTTTAAACAAATCAGTTTTATCCTAAAAAGAAAATCAGTTTTAAAATTCTTTTAAAAAAAATCAGTTTAATCTTTTTAAATAAAATCAGAATTAAAAATTAAAAATAAAAATAAAATAGATAAATAAGATAAAACTTACAGAGGGGGCTCGATTTGATTCGACGGGGGGGGGGGGGGGGGGGGGGTGTTCGAGATGTCGGCGGCAGCTTCGAGGTGGCTCGGGGTTCGAACGGGGAGGCGGCTGAAGGCGGGCGGTGGCGTCGCTGCTTCGGGGGCTGCTCGATGTCAGGGTCTTCGATCGAGGGAGGGAGGACAGGCAGAGCGGACGGAGGTCGCGCGATGCTTCAGGGCGTCGATCGCCAGTCTTAGGGTTTTTCCCTTTTTTTTTTTTCCTTCTGACTTATTGAATCGGGGGGGGGGGCAAGCAGAAGAATAAAGGGAGGGAGGGAATAAAAAAAAATATATATTATTATTTTTTATTATTTAATTATTCAAAAAGTTGACTTTCACATACGACCTCGAAACGAGGCCCACCGCCTGTCGCCCATAGCGTTTTACCCCCATTCCGAACACAATGGGATATGTATCGCAAGCTGATTTGATCGTTACAATCAGTTTCCTTTTGAATTTTCATTTAAATCACTATATTGAATTTTAAACGCACATTTCAAATTACCGGGGTCACATATTAACTCTAAAAATTCCAGAAAAATATTTTCTAGCTTCGTATTGACGATACGGTCCTAACAAAACTAGTTTCGTCAAATTCTGAGACCGTTTGAAAAATGGCCAATTTCCAGTCGATTAAAATCAACTGAAACTAGTCAAACGCGTTTTCCTTTGCCACGCTCACATATTGATTCGAAAAATTATAAAATTTGAAACCTAGGAATAACCTGACACTGCGGATCTAACAAAAGTGGTTTCGTCGAAATCCGAGGTCATTTGCAAAATGTCCATTTTTAAGGGCCTGAATTCCATAGCGACTATTCAGAATTTTCAACTGGACATATCTTTTGATTCCCGCTATCAAATTTCAATTTGCCAGATTCGTTAGAAAGATATCATCAATTAGATCCTAATGTTTTTGGTTTCACTAAAATCCGGATTGTTTTGCACCCGGTACGTTCAATTGAAGTTTGAAATCGAATTATCGAACTACCGCGCCATTTTCAATTCTATATATAATTATAATTAATTATATTCGTTTTCAATCGTCGATTCAAACTCAGTTTTCATTGCTATTATTTTAAATATTTATTTTAAATATTTAAAATCCATTATTTTAGCCAATTTAAAATTTTTAAATTGGTTCAGATTTTCTGGGTCGTTACATCGGCATGAGTTACAATAAAGGTATTTATGTCGATTTTCAGGGCCGAAAATTTTTGGGTCGTTACAGTGGTATCAGAGCTATTGGTTTAATAATAACCTTGGATCTGTGGTGTGACTCGATAGAGATTAGGTTAGTGATACCCTAGATCGAGATTGAGTGTGTGTGTGTGTATATATATATGAGAGCGTACATGTAAATTTTATTTACAAATGTTTTGTATTGTGTTTGTTGATCGGTTCAAGTGTTGAAAAGCATAGAACTGGCAATGGATACAGTATTGTTTTATTAAGATGGTAAATGATATAATTTTACCCAAATTATATTTTGTATTGGAAAGAAATAATTTATCAAATTATCGAGATATTGGTTTGTGTGTTTGATTGATATGAATGAAATTCAAATTTGATTAAATTTGAATTGAAACTTAACTTGGTCAAATTTAATTAAATTAATTAAATTTGGAATTTGAATTAATAATAATCAAATAGAAATAAATCGGGTATTAACCGTTTTGAGACGACCCCAAACCCCGTACTGACGGCGACAAGGGTAATCCGTGGAATATAACACAGAAACAGATAATAGCAGAACATAATTTAATAAATACACCAGATAATGGACAATAGAATATACTGGATAAAAGTAATCATCAGAGTTACACAGTATACAGGATCATACTTAGTAAAAATACAGCTATACATAAATGTCTACAGCGGAAAACAAACATAATATGTACAATAGGAGCTGAACAGCATAAAAAGAGATAAATGATAGAATCCATCTTCAGCTCCAGCTGTCCAGAAATAACCAGCTAAACCTGAATACAAGGCTGCCCGTGAAGAAAGAGGGGCACCCGAGTTTGAAAGTGAAACAAACTATGAGTCAGTCATGGGATTGGTATGAGAAATCTACTCAACACATATATAATTTGGCTAATCACAGGACCATGCCACTTTCATGGAACGGGTTTACTCCATTGGATTGCCAGTGCTTTAAAACAAATCTTTCTTTTAAACAACGCAATGCATTTTATAAAAATGAAGCCATTATAAGACTCAGTTCCCATCACACAATGCAACGCAAACCGGAGGATAGAGTTTTCACCTTATAACGGCCAAGATATGTTTGATACGAATATAACAAAGGCATTTGATATTATTGCTAGTGTTTATATGTTTTGAAAACAATTTCAAATCATAACTATCAATCATAGACGACATGAGCGTCCCATGCCACTATGTCGCCAAATATATATATACAATCGAAACCGCACAGTCACGTATTTGGAAATTGGATTTCCGTCATGAACCAAGGAAAAAGATAGTCCTTACCGAATTCGTGACTCTCTAGCCCGAGCCACATGAACCAGACTCAGGTGGGCCCTTGGATAGTCAGGGCCGGTCCACCGATGTGGATTAAAATGCCTGAACAATACGTTTCCCCGCCCTTTGGGGTGTAAACGAGCCAACGAATGACTCTATCGGACCCGGATCGTCCGATCAAACCGAGGCGCCTCGCAACAGCAACAACCACATAGGTGAAAAGTATATAAATGTCAGGGCTGGTAGGTCACTGACACCACCCTAGCTAGAAAGAAACGCATGCCCTCCCTGAGGTCCTTCTCCGGTTTCTGGTTCATACCGGGGTGTGAGGCTCGCGATTTTACGTTACATACAGAGCTACGCCACACCGGCGGTGCTTTGATCGTCACCACAAGACTTTGCTTTTCAACAGAAGCCCTGATCACTGCATCTTAGCATGCCACACAGGCAATTCATGCTATGCGACTGATGTCCATCGATATACAACCTCTGAGCTCGTGCGTCTCAGAGAAGGGCGTTAAGCAATAGAATAAATTCTCCGCCGCCAAACAGATGTATATTTAATAGAGATCAATCAACACAGAATAAACTCTAATGTCAGGCACACAATCCATTTACAAGTCCGTTCTGGGTCTGAACGAAACCGGAGGCACTAAATACCTCGCAAACCCATCGATCACCACGTACGTTGGGACGATCACCACTCATTATCCATATTTCGGGATGCCTCCCAATCAGGACCTCGGTTATCATCCAAACGAGGTGAAGATCTCCGGTCTTCGACCACCGTCTTCATCTTCGACTTTCAATCGTCGGTCAATTATTTGAAATGAGAATTAACTCGGCCTTTTCAAATAATTCACGTATATTTAGAATTTCAAATCAGTTTATTTCAATGGTTAAATCATTCGACAACACCAATTTTGTTCTTTAATGTAATTTTCACACCAAACACATTCAACCATCAAATACCACATAAATCGAGCAAATTCAGTTTATTTCCATTCCATATCGTTTATGATATTTTATAACGATTTATCGCTATTTTTGTTTATTTAAAAATAGCCAATTTATTCAAAATGACGCTTCGGGTCATAGCGCGGCCGTGGCGCTGTTTTTCTTCAGATTTGATTTACACATACCTGAAAATATAACCGTGGGATCCTCATAAAATTTACATCATTAGAAAGGTCTTTTCAAAACGAATCCAACGGTTCCAGTTTCGGGAAAATCCGACGGTCGGATCTCCCGGTACAATCGTTTGAAGTTTCGAATTCAAAATACGAACTGCAGCGTCGTTATTCGATTAAATATAATTATATTTTTAAATATAAATACATATAATTGTTTCTGGCGCTGGTTTTCTTCAGATTTGAATTAAACATTCCAGACCATCCAACCGTTGGATTTTTACAAAGTTGGTGCCGTTGGAAAGATTTTTCCAAGGCGAACCCAACGGTTGCGATTTCAGGAAAATCCGATGGTCGGATTTCCCGCACTAGTTGTTTGAAATCACGGTTTCAAAACACGAACTGCACGGCCACATTTCATTTTAATTTTATTTATATTTATATATTTATATAAATATAGTTCATTCAACAATTCCAATATCGTTTTCACTTCAAATATTTCACTAACGCCTTTAAATTTTGGAAAATTTCGCCATAACCTCCTTTGTACGGGAGGGGCTGGGAAAATTCCCAAATAGCCACACGGGCGTCTCATGTCAAAAAGAAAAAGAAAAAGCCAAGCGGCTAGCCAACAGGCTCATAAAATCATCACCCAAACAAAATAGTAAATGTGTACCTATTTGTCGGGCACAAAATTTTATTCCTCTTCTCTAGCCCCTTTTGCTATAACCTGTTCAACAAATATGCATGTACATATATACAGTTCTTATCATTTATCATTTTCCATTCAACTTCATATTTGATTCCATTTGGTTTAAAAACACCATTCATTCTAATGTTGTATGCATAGGCAAAAATCATATCATTAGCTAATTAATGAATATTTCGACTCATGCATATTTATTTGAACGAGTTGCTATTTTTAACACTTCACATTTCAACAAATCATGTATATAATAAAAATGTGATTTTTATTATAAAACAATTCATTTCAAAACACTATTATTTTATATAGTTTATATAGGTGATAAAAATAGGATTTTTATTATAAAACAATTTCTTTTAAAACGAGATTATTTTACATAGTCCATATAGTTGATAAAAGCTGATTTTTATTATGAAACAATTTATTTCAAAATATGAATACCGTTCAACACATGAATTTCTATTCAACGAATGAATATCGATTCAACACATGAAGGTTTTCTATAGTTTCTATATATAGATAAAAATGTGATTTTTATATTTAAAACACGAATACCATTCAACACATGAATTTCTAATCAACGAATGAATATCGATTCAACACATGAAGGTTTTCTATAGTTTCTATATATAGATAAAAATGTGATTTTTATATTTAAAACACGAATACCATTCAACACATGAATTTCTAATCAACGAATGAATATCGATTCAACACATGAAGGTTTTCTATAGTTTCTATATATAGATAAAAATGTGATTTTTATATTTAAAACACGAACACCATTCAACACATGAATTTCTAATCAACGAATGAATATCGATTCAACACATGAAGGTTTTCTATACAATGAATAAATATAGTTTCAGCAAATGAAAATAATTCAAACACATGAATATTATTCAAAATTTCGGCAGCATAACGGCAGGGTAGTTAAAACCGGGACCGTCCCTAGTACGGCTCCTCGCTCTACCTTAAAACCTCGCGGTTTTTGACGATGGGGATCATGCATCTAGTTCGCACGCAGGCGGCATGTATATATTTATTTCATTTCCACAAACTAATTCTTTGTGGTTTCAACCAAATTTTTCTCAACCACAAATGGGTATTTTTCAACCATAATCAATCAATATCAACCACAAACAATCCCAAACAACCATTCGCTATCAATCAATTTTCACCCCAATCACAATCAATAAATATCGTCCATGGTTTGTGGATGAGGGGCGTATATATATATATATATATATATATATATATATATATATATATAGCAATTCACTTCTATTTCAACACATATATAATTTTTACAACGCATATATAACTTATACATCGAACGTACGACTTATACAACGCTTATACAAGAGGTGTACAACGCTTATATAACTCATACATCGACTATATAATTTATACATCGTCGTTTTCCATATCGTTTATAAATTTGAAATCTCACATTGGGTTCCACTCCACCAAAAATAGCAGAAGGCTCAGAAAAATATGCGGTCTCTTCTAGAATGTAGAAGACGTCCTCACGGTCACGATGTTTCCTGTTTCATCGAATTTCGTCAACGTATGATAAAGATATGATTTTTATTCAAAAGACAAGATTTGCAACACTAAAAAGTGTTACTTTCCATTCTGAAATTTAAACCCGTTTACCTCGTTAAAACTTCGAAACTAGGTTTCGAATATAAACCAAATCCGCTGCACTTCGTCGAGATCCTACCGCACCACGTTGACGAGCTTCGAGAGACGCCTCAGCGCCAGGAAGATGGTGGAGCTCGAACCCCTACCTCGGCCGGAAAATGGTGTGGAACTGGTGAACTTCGAAGAGGAAATTCTCTCGATATACTCAGTTAAAAAATCGAATCCAAGTATGGATTTGAAGCTTGCAAAATTCTCTACAAAAACTTCCAAAGGACGATGGGGTTTTGTTGAGCGTGGAAGGAGAAAATTGGCTGGGAAGTTTCGAGCTCTTTCCGCCGTGCGTTCTGAGGTTTCGAGGAAGAAGGTCGGGACTGAGAGAATGAGGTGGACCAATAGAATTTTTTTATTATTTTATATATTTTTAAATCTCTAAAATACCCTCTTTCCCTCACGAACCCCAATCCAGACCCAACGACTGTCGTCCCTAGCGTTTTATCCCCATTTCAAACATAATGGGATATGTTTCGAAGGCCCATTCGAATGTTTCAGTCAGTTTTCCTTCAGATTAAAATATAAAACATTCAATATTTAATTTGAACGTACATTTCAATTTGCCAGGGCCACAAATTGATTCGAAAAATTCCAGAAAAATAAATCTAGCTATGTTTTGATGATACGGTCCCAACAAAACTAGTTTCGTCGAATTCTGAGACCGTTTGCAAAAAGGCCCATTTCTGGTCGATCCAATTTAACTGTAATTGACCAAAACACATTTTCCTTTGCCACGCTCACATATCAGCTTCAAAAATTATGAAATTTGAAACCTAGCAATAACTTCACATCCCGGATCCAACAAAAGTGGTTTCGTCGAATTCCGAGGTCGTATGCAAAATGGCCAATTTCATGGGCTATATAAATTCCATAACGACCTTTCTGAAAATTCATTCGGCCATAACTTTTGCTTTCCGCTATGAAAATTGGATTTTTTAGATTTGTTAGAAAGGTATCCACTAACAGATTTAAATATTTTTGGTTTCACTAAAATCCGGATTGTTTTGCACCCGGTACAGTCCGACAAAGTTTGAATTCAATTTTTTGAAACTACAACACCTTTTCAGGCCTTGTTTATAATTATAATTAATTATATTCATTTTCAGTCGTCGATTCAAACCCACTTTCCATTGCTATTATTTAAAATATTTATTTTGAATATTTAAAATCCATTATTTTGGCTAATTTTAAATTTTAAATTGGTTCAGATTTTCTGGGTCGTTACAATCTCCCCCACTTAAAACTTTTCGTCCCCAAAAAGGAACAAAGTCGAAAGTGGTTTGATAAATTTACAATCCCACAACACAACAACCAATCCAATTATTTTCAACCTTTCAAAAACATACTAATCAATTTCTATACTCTTTTTAAAATCATTCAGACCATAGAATTTAAAAGTGCACATCCATGGAAAGAAAATAACAACAGAGTAGAGAATTAAATGGTAATGCAAAGTAGGGTAAATGTACCTTGCACCAGAGTCAATCAGATATATCCACTCGGCATCTAGGATAAGCTTTCTGAATGCTCTCCTCAGTTTCCCAAGTACAATCTCGCGGATCTCCACTCCATTGCACTTTGACTAAGTGAACCTTCTTGTTCCTCAGTTCTTTGGTTTCTTTGCCGATAATCTTTAGCGGCTCTCTTCTCACAGCTAATTCTGGAGTAATTTCAATATCCTGTTGAGCTGCTTCTTCCACGATCAAGTCTGGATCATGAACATGCTTTCGAAGTTGAGATATGTGAAATACATCATGAACTCCAGGCAACCAATCCGGCAATTTAACCATATAAGCGAGAGTCCCGATTCTTTCCAGAATAGGAAACAAACCAATGAATTTGGGCGCTAACTTTCCAGTTTTACCGAACCGGATAACTCCTCTCATTGGCGATACTTTCAAATATACATAGTCGCCAACAACAAAGGATATATCTCTTCTTCTTCTATCGGCATAGCTCTTTTGTCGGCTTTGAGCGGCGAGTAATCGCTTCTTAATAAAATCGACTTTGTCGGCAGCTTCTCGAATCATATCAGGACCCAACACAAGTCTATTTCCAGGTTCGACCCAACAAGCAGGAGATCGACACGGTCTACCATACAATGCTTCGAATGGCGACATTGTCAGGCTCGCCTGGTAGCTGTTGTTATATGATAATTCAGCCAAATGCAGATGGTCTTCCCATGATCCACCGAAATCTATAACACAAGCCCGCAATAGATCTTCTAAAATACGATTCACTCTCTCAGTCTGGCCGTCTGTCTGAGGATGATAAGCGGTACTTAAGTTCAACTTCGTTCCCAGCTCGACTTGAAATGCTTCCCAGAATTTGCTAGTGAATATTGTATCTCTATCACTGACTATACTGAGCGGCACTCCATGTAGTCTAACTATTTCCCTGAAGTATATCTGCGCCAGACTCTGAGCAGTTCTATTTGATCTGACAGGTATGAAATGGGCGGTCTTCGTGAAATGATCTACGATCACCCAAATACTGTCATTCCCTTTTCTGGTTCTGGGCAGACCATCAATGAAATCCATAGAAATATGTTCCCACTTCCAGCCTGGAACGTCTAGCGGTTGTAACAATCCAGCCAGTTTCTGTTGGTCGCTTTTGACCAGCTGGCAAGTAGGGCATCGACTAACATATATCGAGATGTCTCTCTTTAACGATTTCCACCAGAATGTCCGCTTGATATCATTGTACATCTTACTCACACCCGGATGGATACCGAGCTTTGATTTGTGGCATTCATCCAGTACATCCCTTCTTAGTTCAGGAATTTCTGGAACACAGACTCGTCCTTCTAACCTCAGAATCCCTTCGCTGTCGAGCTGGAAATCCGAAGCATTGCCTTTACGAATTCGCTGACTCATTCCTCTGATGAATTAGTTGTCTTTTTGGAGAGTCGATATCTTGTCAATCAACGAAGTCGCAATGATAAAACTGGCGATCATTTCATTCTTTCGGCTTAACGCATCCGCCACGACATTGGCTTTCCCTGGAGTGTATATGATTTCAAAATCATATGCTGCCAGAAACTCCAGCCAACGTTGCTGCCTCAAATTCAGGTCCTTCTGGGTGAACAGATACTTCAACGACTGATGATCTGTAAACAGTTCAAATCTCTCACCCAGAAGATAGTGTCTCCAGATTTTCAAAGCGAACACAATAGCCAATAACTCAAGATCATGAGTTACGTAGTTCTTCTCGTGTGGCTTCAGCTGACGACTAGCATAAGCAATCACTTGGCCTCTTTGCATTAACACTGCGCCAAGGCCTTCTCTAGAAGCATCAGTCCAGACTTTCAAATCCTGGTTGCCATCGATGATGGTTAACACCGGAGCAGTCGTTAGTCTTAATTTTAGCTCTTCAACAGCCTCCTCACTTTCTGGAGTCCATTTGAACTTAGAGTGCTTCTTCGTAAGCTTCGTTAAATGACCAGATATCTTCGAAAAGTTTTTAATGAACTTCCGGTAATAGCTAGCCAATCCGAGAAAACTGCGGACTTCAGTAGGAGTACTAGGCTGTTTCTAGTTTTGAATAGCCGTGATTTTACTTGGATCCACAACGATTCCTTCTTTCGATACTACGTGTCCCAGAAATTTTACTTCATCTTGCCAGAAGATACATTTGGAAAATTTGGCTTTTGATACATTCCTTCTGAGGATTTCTAACACTTGTTCCAAATTTTTTTCATGTTCGGCCTTCGATTTAGAGAAGATTAGAATATCATCAATAAAAACCAGAACAAATTTATTCAAAACCCCTCTGAACACTCTAATCATCAGATCGACGAAGTAAGCAGGAGTGTTACATAAGCCGAACGACATTACTAACCACTCGTAGAATAAGTCGGGACCTCTGAATGTTGTCATTGGAACACACTCTTCGGCAATTCGAAGTTGATGGAAGCCTGTAGCTAGGTCCATTCGTGAAAATACTTGTGCTCCATTTAGACGATCCAACAAATCATCTATTCGCGGCAATGGATATTTGTTCTTTATTGTCTGTTTGTTCAAATCACGATAATCCACACATAGCCGTAGAGTACCGTCAGATTTTGGGACAAACACCACTGCTGCACCCCAATCAGAGAAACTGGGCCTTATCAGACCCTTCCATACTAGCTGTCGTGTTTGATTGTCAAGTTCTTCTTTCTCTTTCAAGGACATTCTTCGAATAGCGTGAACTACCGGCCTTGCATTGGGAATCAAAGCGATCTTGAAATCTATTTCTCTCTGCGGAGGTAAGCGAATAACTTCCTCGAACACATCCGCATAATTTTTGACGACAGGGATGTCTTTCACTAGATCGAGAATATTCTCTGTGACTTCAGGGACATTTTCCATTTGAGCTGGAGAAACATTCAAAGCTTCCCAGAAGTCTTTTCTATTAGCATTCTGACCTTCACAGGGAATGGTTATATAATCACCTGATTTAATCTTCGCCTTTACGACTCTGTCGGCGCATTTAACTTCAGCTTCGTATTTCGTCAACCAGTCTAACCCCAAGATAAGATCAAACTCTTTAAAATTCATGACGACTGCGATGGTAAGAAACCGATAACGAGAGAAAGAAACCGACACTCCACAAACCCAACTTAGATCAATGGAACCCCCAACCGGATTCTGGACAGTCATTGATTCCTTCAGCCTTTTCAAATTCAAATCCAGTTTCTTAGCTGCATCCTTTGAAATGAAGCTTCGTGACGCGCCTGTGTCAAACAGTACTTTGACTAGAATGTTTTTGATAGTTAGCGTGCCTTCAAAAACATCAGCCCTTTCTTGACTAGCTGAGGGCTCGGAAGTTTCTGCTACCTCATTCACTTGAACTATTCCAGGCTTTCTGAATAGCGGGCAGTTTTTCGCAATATGACCGGCTTGGTGGCACTTATGGCAGCCTCTTTTCTCTTGTAGCCTCCCACCGGATTTAGACCCATCCTTAACCTATTTATTTAGAGATCTACAACTTATCGAGAGATGTCCTTGTCTATTGCAGTTACTGCATATGGCAGTCGTTACGGGTTCTTTCCCAGATTCAGCCCTTTTCCTCTTGGCACTGGGCTTCCTACCGACTTCAGATCTCGTACTGGCTTCAGGAATATCAGTTTCCGATTCTGCTTTGTCACTAGAACAGACTTCTTCTTCGTCGCGTAACATTCCTTTCTTATGGAGATCTTCATACTGATAAGCCATATATATCATTTCAGAAAAAGGAAGCTTCACGTTCCTCAGTACACTATTCTGATATCTTCTTTGAAGCCCGTGAATAAATCTAAGGTTCTTCCTCTTTGGGTCCTTGATCAGATGAGGAGCAAAGTGAGAAAGTTCGTTGAATTTCTTATGATATTCTGGGATGGTCATATCACCTTGTATCAGATAAGAAAGTTCGTCGCATAATCGCTCAGTCGCTTCGGGAGGAGTAAATCTTTCTAGGAAAATCACTTTGAATCTGTCCCAGGTGATATCACCTTCTGGATTATTCTCAATAACTGAATCCCACCAGAACAAAGCTTCATCTTTGAGTGCCCAAGATGCTAGTAATCTTTTCTGGTCATCCCTCAGCTTTAAACCATCAAAGATCTTTTCAGCCGAACGAATCCAAGCCTGTGTCTTCATAATAGATTCTTCACCAGAGAACGGTATTCCACCCATATTTCGATATTTGATTAATAGGGCCTCAATATCCGGTTCTGTATTCCTTCTGTTTCTGACACTCATTTTCTAGTACTTCTGCAAACAACAGATCAGGTGTCAGGTCATAGAAAAGATAATTTAAAATATAGAAACATATACTTCAATGTAAATGTGTCTATCGAGGTGTTATTTCACTCTGCTATACTCATACTAGGATATTTTTGATCCTATCTGTATTGAGTTACCCGTCCCAGAACACTACTGGTTCTATTTCTGATGAGTTCGTTCAAATGTTATATCCCAGAACTAAGCTTAACCAAAGCTCTGATACCAAATTGAGATGACCCCAAACCCCGTACTGACGGCGACAAGGGTAATCCGTGGAATATAACACAGAAACAGATAATAGCAGAACAGAATTTAATAAATACACCAGATAATGAACAATAGAATATACTGGATAAAAGTAATCATCAGAGTTACACAGTATACAGGATCATACTTAGTAAAAATACAATTTAGCTATACATAAATGTCTACAGCGGAAAACAAACATAATATGTACAATAGGAGCTGAACAACATAAAAAGAGATAAATGATAGAATCCATCTTCAGCTCCAGCTATCCAGAAATAACCAGCTAAACCTGAATACAAGGCTACCCGTGAAGAAAGAGGGGCACCCGAGTTTGAAAGTGAAACAAACTACGAGTCAGTCATGGGACTGGTATGAGAAATCTACTCAACACATATATAATTTGGCTAATCACAGGACCATGCCACTTTCGTGGAACGGGTTTACTCCATTGGATTGCCAGTGCTTTAAAACAAATATTTATTTTAAACAACGCAATGCATTTTATAAAAATGAAGCCATTATAAGACTCAGTTCCCATCACACAATGCAACGCAAACCGGAGGATAGAGTTTTTACCTTATAACAGCCAAGATATGTTTGATACGAATAAAACAAAGGCATTTGATATTATTGCTAGTGTTTATATGTTTTGAAAACAATTTCAAATCATAACTATCAATCATAGACGACATGAGCGTCCCATGCCACTATGTCGCCAAATATATATACAATCGAAACCGCACAGTCACGTATTTGGAAATTGGATTTCCGTCATGAACCAAGGCAAAAGATAGTCCTTACCGAATTCGTGACTCTCTAGCCCGAGCCACAGGACCCAGACTCAGGTAGGCCCTTGGATCGTCAGGGCCGGTCCACCGATGTGGATTAAAATGCCTGAACAATACGTTTCCCCGCCCTTTGGGGCATAAACGAGCCAACGAATGACTCTATCGGACCCGGATCGTCCGATCAAACCGAGGTGCCTCGCAACAGCAACAACCACATAGGTGAAAAGTGTATAAATGTCAGGGCTGGTAGGTCACTGACACCACCCTAGCTAAAAAGAAACGCATGCCCTCCCTGAGGTCCTTCTCCCGTTTCTGGTTCATACCGGGGTGCGAGGCTAGCGATTTTACATTACACACAAAGCTACGCCACACCGGCGGTGCTTTGATCATCACCACAAGACTTTGCTTTTCAACAGAAGCCCTGATCACTGCATCTTAGCATGCCACACAGGCAATTCATGCCATGCGACTGATGTCCATCGATATACAACCTCTGAGCTCGTGCGTCTCAGAGAAGGGCGTTAAGCAAAAGAATAAATTCTCCGCCGCCAAACAGATGTATATTTAACAGAGATCAATCAACACAGAATAAACTCTAATGTCAGGCACACAGTCCATTTACAAGTCCGTTCTGGGTCTGAACGAAACCGGAGGCACTAAATACCTCGCAAACCCATCGATCACCACGTACATTGGGACGATCACCACTCATTATCCATATTTCGGGATGCCTCCCAATCAGGACCTCGGTAACCATCCAAACGAGGTGAAGATCTCCGGTCTTCGACCACCGTCTTCATCTTCGACTTTCAATCGTCGGTCAATTATTTGAAATGAGAATTAACTCGGCCTTTTCAAATAATTCACGTATATTTAGAATTTCAAATCAATTTATTTCAATGGTTAAATCATTCGACAACACCAATTTTGTTCTTTAATGTAATTTTCACACCAAACACATTCAACCATCAAATACCACATAAATCGAGCAAATTCAGTTTATTTCCATTCCATATCATTTATGATATTTTATAACGATTTACCGCTATTTTTATTTATTTAAAAATAGCCAATTTATTCAAAACGACGCTTCGGGCCATAGCGCGGTCGTGGCGCTGTTTTTCTTCAGATTTGATTTACACATACCTGAAAATCTAACCGTTGGATCTTCATAAAATTTACATCATTAGAATGGTCTTTTCAAAACGAATCCAACGGTTCCAGTTTCGGGAAAATCCGACGGTCGGATCTCCCGGTACAATCGTTTGAAGTTTCGAATTCAAAATACGAACTGCAGCATCGTTATTCGATTAAATATAATTATATTTATAAATATAAATAAATATAATCGTTTCTGGCACTGTTTTTCTTCAGATTTGAATTAAACATTCCAGACCATCCAACCGTTGGATTTTTACAAAGTTGGTGCCGTTGGAAAGATTTTTCCAAGGCGAACCCAACGGTTGCGATTTCAGGAAAATCCGATGGTCGGATTTCCCGCACTAGTTGTTTGAAATCACGGTTTCAAAACACGAACTGCACGGCCACGTTTCGTTTTAATTTTATTTATATTTATATATTTATATAAATATAGTTCATTCAACAATTCCAATATCGTTTTCACTTCAAATATTTCACTAACGCCTTTAAATTTTGGAAAATTTCGCCATAACCTCCTTTGTACGGGAGGGGCTGGAAAAATTCCCAAATAGCCACACAGGCGTCTCATGTCAAAAAGAAAAAGAAAAAGCCAAGCGGCTAGCCAACAGGCTCATAAAATCGTCACCCAAACAAAATAGTAAATGTGTACCTATTTGTCGGGCAAAATTTTTATTCCTCTTCTCTAGCCCCTTTTGCTATAACCTGTTCAATAAATATGCATGTACATATATACAGTTCTTATCATTTATCATTTTCCATTCAACTTCATATTTGATTCCATTTGGTTTAAAAACACCATTCGTTCTAATGTTGTATGCATAGGCAAAAATCATATCATTAGCTAATTAACGAATATTTCGACTCATGCATATTTATTTGAAAGAGTTGCTATTTTTAACACTTCACATTTCAACAAATCATGTATATAATAAAAATGTGATTTTTATTGTAGAACAATTCATTTCAAAACACTATTATTTTATATTGTTTATATAGGTGATAAAAAATAGGATTTTTATTATAAAACAATTTCTTTTAAAACGAGATTATTTTACATAGTCCATATAGTTGATAAAAGGTGATTTTTATTATGAAATAATTTATTTCAAAATATGAATACCGTTCAACACATGAATTTCTATTCAACGAATGAATATCGATTCAACACATGAAGGTTTTCTATAGTTTCTATATATAGATAAAAATGTGATTTTTATATTTAAAACACGAATACCATTCAACACATGAATTTCTAATCAACGAATGAATATCGATTCAACACATGAAGGTTTTCTATAGTTTCTATATATAGATAAAAATGTGATTTTTATATTTAAAACACGAATACCATTCAACACATGAATTTCTAATCAACGAATGAATATCGATTCAACACATGAAGGTTTTCTATAGTTTCTATATATAGATAAAAATGTGATTTTTATATTTAAAACACGAACACCATTCAACACATGAATTTCTAATCAACGAATGAATATCGATTCAACACATGAAGGTTTTCTATACAATGAATAAATATAGTTTCAGCAAATGAAAATAATTCAAACACATGAATATTATTCAAAATTTCGGCAGCATAACGGCAGGGTAGTTAAAACCGGGACCGTCCCTAGTACGGCTCCTCGCTCTACCTTAAAACCTCGCGGTTTTTGACGATGGGGATCATGCATCTAGTTCGCACGCAGGTGGCATGTATATATTTATTTCATTTCCACAAACTAATTCTATGTGGTTTCAACTAAATATTTCTCAACCACAAATGGGTATTTTTCAACCACAATCAATCAATATCAACCACAAACAATCCCAAACAACCATTCGCTATCAATCAATTTTCACACCAATCACAATCAATAAATATCGTCCATGGTTTGTGGACGAGGGGCGTATATATATATATATATATATATATAGCAATTCACTTCTATTTCAACACATATATAATTTTTACAATGCATATATAACTTATACATCGAACGTACGACTTATACAACGCTTATACAATAGGTGTACAATGCTTATATAACTTATACATTGACTATATAATTTATACATCGTCGTTTTCGATATCGTTTATAAATTTGAAATCTCATATTGGGTTCCACTCCACTAAAAATAGCAGAAGGCTCAGAAAAATATGCGGTCTCTTCTATAATGTAGAAGACGTCCTCACGGTCACGATGTTTCCTGTTTCATCGAATTTCATCAACGTATGATAAAGATATGATTTTTATTCGAAAGACAAGATTTGCAACACTAAAAAGTGTTATTTTCCATTCTAAAATTTAAACCCGTTTACCTCGTTAAAACTTCGAAACTAGGTTTCGAATTTAAACCAAATCCTCTGCACTTCGTCGAGATCCAACCGCACCACGTTGACGAGCTTTGAGAGACGCCTCAGCGCCAGGAAGATGGTGGAGCTCGAACACCTACCTCGGCCGGAAAATGGTGCGGAACTGGTGAACTTCGGAGAGGAAATTCTCTCGATATACTCAGTGAAAAAATCGAATCCAAGTATGGATGTGAAGCTTGAAAAATTCTCTACAAAAACTTCCAAAGGACGATGGGGTTTTGTTGAGCGTGGAAGGAGAAAATTGGATGGGAAGTTTCGAGCTCTTTCTGCCGTGCGTTCTGGGGTTTCGAGGAAGAAGGTCGGGGCTGAGAGAATGAGGTGGACCAATAGAATTTTTTTATTATTTTATATATTTTTAAATCTCTAAAATACCCTCTTTCCCACACGAACCCCAATCCAGACCCAACGACTGTCGTCCCTAGCATTTTACCCCCATTCCAAACACAATGGGATATGTTTCGAAGGCCCATTCGAATGTTTCAGTCAGTTTTCCTTCAGATTAAAATATAAAACATTCAATATTTAATTTGAACGTACATTTCAATTTGCCAGGGCCACAAATTGATTCGAAAAATTCCAGAAAAATAAATCTAGCTATGTTTTGACGATACGGTCCCAACAAAACTAGTTTCGTCGAATTCCGAGACCGTTTGCAAAAAGGCCCATTTCTAGTCGATCCAATTTAACTGTAATTGACCAAAACACATTTTCCTTTGCCACGCTCACATATCAGCTTCAAAAATTATGAAATTTGAAACCTAGCAATAACTTCACATCCCGGATCCAACAAAAGTGGTTTCGTCGAATTCCGAGGTCGTATGCGAAATGGCCAATTTCATGGGCTATATAAATTCCATAGCGACCTTTCTGAAAATTCATTCGGCCATAACTTTTTCTTTCCGCTATGAAAATTCGATTTTTTAGATATGTTAGAAAGGTATCCACTAACAGATTTAAATATCTTTGGTTTCACTAAAATCCGGATTGTTTTGCACCCGGTACTGTCCGACAAAGTTTGAATTCAATTTTTTGAAACTACAGCGCCTTTTCAGGCCTTGTTTATAATTATAATTAATTATATTCATTTTCAATCGTCGATTCAAACCCACTTTCCATTCCTATTATTTAAAATATTTATTTTAAATATTTAAAATCCATTATTTTGGCCAATTTAAAAATTTTAAATTGGTTCAGATTTTCTGGGTCGTTACACGTTTGATGTCCAAATATGTGAAACCAAAGTATAATATTAAATTGAGCCTAAATTTAATTATTTTGATTGAGATTGATTGTGCATTGATGGTTGATTAGTATTGATTTGGTGTTAGATTGCTTGAATATGAATTCATCAACAATTTAATAAAAGGTTGAATAATAATTAAATTCCAGTATAGTCAACTAGAGTGTAATCACATGGATTAAAGTTGAATAATTCTGTCCTGTGTTGCAAATGAATACATCATGCTTGATTTTGGAAATTATTTATTTACTATATTGAATTGTTTTTGATTAAAATTAGATGGATTTAGAGATTCATGGGTTTGTAACGTCCTTTCTTACCTTAGCAATTTCGAGGACGAAATTATTTTTAAGGGGGGAAGAATGTAATGTCCCGTATTTTTGGTAGCCAAATATTTAATTTAATTTGTTATTTTAAATATTATATTTGGAATATTATTGAATTTTAATATTGAATTCGTTTATTTAAAACGACGTTTAAACGTTATATATTTATATAATTATAAATCGAGCTCGAAAATCGCGCGGTAGTTCGTAAACTGGAGTTTTGAACTTCAGTTTGATATACAGGATCCGATATAAGTCGGATTTCTTTGAAACGAGAAACGTTGGAACCATATTGATGATGATTTTCATATGAAAGAGAAAAATCCAGATTTCGTGTTTTAGATAATAAGTTATGGCCAAATCAAATTTTAAAATAATCGCTATGGAATCGTTTTTAAATTATAACGATTTATTTATAAACATAAAAGAATTTTTATATAACGGGATATCATTTAAACTAAGAATTTCAAACGGGGAGTTTTAAATTCTATACTATTTGAGATTGAAGCAGTTGTTTTAATAAATACAATGATATTAAATATTATTGTTAAGTTTAGTTGTTGAAATTTAATGTATTGATATCATATAGGATTTATAAATAACTTAACCCAAAGCTTGCATACTACATATGCACAGTTATATTTTCAAAACACATCCCTGAACATATATGTATATATTTACATACCCCATCAGCATTTCCATTTGGTTCGACAAACGAATGAAACCTGAATACATATCATATTTGTTCAACAAACAAACAAAGGCTAAGTAAACTTGTAAGAAGAAACAAGGACAACTGGGAGTGTATAACATAAGGGCTGGAACCTTTACAATAAAATATATATGTATATATTGAAACATACAAAATAAAACTGTAATATTTAGAAAGAAAACAGCACGTACATTCATATATTTTTATGTATACAAACGCTACTTATTCATGTATATCACTATTGGCACAAATGCGAAACATAATACAAAATTCGTCTGTACAATACAAAACCCAATAATTTTCTCTTGCATATCTTGTCCCCGTCTTGTTTATTTCCTGTAACAGTAAAGAAATTGTCAATATAAACAGTATAGGACAGTAATGAACAGCTGAGAAAATCAGCTGAGAAAATATCATTTCCTATCTAGTAAATGTACAGTGGCTGGCATTTTCTACATCTTATGACTAACAATAAAAGCTATATCACCGTTTTAAGCATTGTGCATACTTTGAATTATACTTTGATCTTGTATTGATTTTGTTACTAACCTATGTTAATTTCCTTGAAATTCATGTTCATCTAATTATATTTAACTACATTAGTATCTTCAAAATAAACTAAAAAGGTTGGCAATATGTTGCACTAACTATGAGTAGTGGTATCAACCAAAACTACCTATGTGTGATAAGTTAGATTGTTTCATGCTTACTACATACTAAAGGTCATACAACATCACCTCACGTTTGATGCACAAAACTGCAAAAGTGATCAGTATAAAAAATAAAAATATATTGAAACTGAAATTTCCAACGCAAGAATAAAATGAAAAACCAAGAAGCTTAAGATTTTGACAACACAAAATGTCATACAGTAAGCGATGATATTTGTAAGCAACGGAAAATCTCATACACATCAAATCGAACAGCCATTTTTAAATAGCTAAAATAGCTAGCTTGACAACATGAACAGCAAGAGAGAGTACAAGAATAGCTTGGGAAAACAGATGTATATTTTTTTTTATACATCAACACTGCAGATAGATCGAACAGCTAATGCATATGCATTTACAGTAAGATTTCACATGCAAAATCACTGTTGAAAATCCAAATATAAAATCTAAAATACAGCTCCAAATCTCTGAGTTGATTAAACAACTCATGGTCATAACCTCCCCTAACCTATGCCTATATGATCACTATTGCATTTTGAACAAACCAACAGTGTTGAAATTTCAATACTCAATCCAACCAAATCTTGATAAAAACCATCACACATCCGTGCAGTCCGCATCACCAGTACTAAAACAAATCTGAAAAGAAGATGAAAATCCAATGGCCTAAGCCTATTGAGACCGAACCTATAAGTTGTGATGGACGTTGTGATTATCTAAAAGTTTCAACACTATAAATACATGCACCATATTTCATTTCCAGATCAAGCAGTAAAGAAGGAAAAAGGGTTTCGAACCACTGAAAAATCAAAATAAAATAATACTGCAATTCGAAATTAAATAAAAAATTATCTATAATCCTCATACTGTATGTTCTGGGCAGATTACGTGGTGATCCCATTCGAAGTTGAAGTCTTACGGATTTGTGAGATGAAGACCTCGTTTTGTTGTCGAAGGTGGATGTGAGAGGACGCTCGCTTATTTCAGGGAGGCTGGGGGTTGGACCATGGAGCAGTGATGTAGTTCAAAAGGGGAGAATGGAGGAGCGGTTGCACAAGACCTTCGATGCGGTTGCCTTCGATTTGGTGGAAGACCGGTAGGGGTTGCAGATCGATCGAGAAGGAAGACCGAAGCAAGGCTGCGTAGGGAAGAGGAGATGTAGCTGATTTCGGTCTGGCCGACAGAAGGAAGGAGAAAATTCTGGTGTCGGCTTGCAAGGGTTTGCGGCGGCGGATGTTTTGTGATGGAAATGGGGGTTCCGACGTTTTATGCATAGGAGATGGGCTTCAATTTCCTAGTGGGCCGAGCTAAATATAGGGTAAGCCCAAAACTAAATAAAATTAATTCAAGTTTTCTAATGATTTTATAAACTTAAATTGTTAATATGAAATACCTACGTAGTCAGAACTCGATGGGACAAGAAGCATCAGAACCCCGTCGACAAGCCCCTCAACATGAAGCCGGTCTAGTGGCGGAAGCAGCTGTAAAATTTTAGTCACATTAAACACTGTTTAATTTGAGTAAACCAGACCGTGTTATCAACAAATTAAAATCCATGTGAGCTAAACTCACTCAGTTTTCCCATTTATATTTTTATATAAATTGGGTGTTTATTTTGTGTGCTCTGGTTGCTAATGGTTGACTGTTTACCAGTTATATAGTTATTCGTTGATTTCACCAATGGAATTAAACCGTTGTTTGATTTCGGTATTAAAAAGAAATTGTTATTTAAAGGTCTGATCCAATGAAGGTACCTTACCTTGTTGGTCACATTTATAAAATAAACGTGTTTTATGGTTAGAATTATTTAAACTGATTGAATTGTTTTGTTCATTGGTCGTTATTTATTATTATCAAAATTTTTAGTTAAATTGGATTTGATTTGTTTTCATATTTTCATATATGAACTGATCCGATGGGGTGATTGATTTGAGTATTGATTATTGACTGAAATTTCAACATCTGTACAGTTTAAACCAATGGGCGGTTTTGCCTGAGTGTCTGGCAACATATGGCCTATAAAATATATTTTTACAACCGGAGATAGATTTGAAACATATTATTTCAAATAAAAGTTTATAAAAAGGGAAAATAAATATATGTTTTATTTAAGATTTGATTAATTCTATAAAGTCAACTCTGATGTTAATCATATTCTTAAGTACGAGAATGAGGAATAAATCGAATGGTATTGTTTTAATTTTAATAAGATTTTAAAAGGAAAAATTTAATAAAGGAATTTACTATGAAAGTAGTTAATCACCAAAGTAAAATATTATTTTAATAATTTAGAGAAATACTTTTTAATTGAGATTCATTAAAACGTACTCGAAGTTGAAGTGGAATGGAAAAAAGGAATTATGAATAGGCTTAAAACCCCAATTTGTATAACATGTTATAAAAAGGGGTTTTAAGCGAAGATAGTAGCTTAAAAATGAGTGTTACTTAATTAGTTGAGTTAGGTGGAAGGAAATTTAGATCAAAAGGATTTATAATAAAACAGGGTTCTGTAAATGGGCTTTAATGTGTAAAAGGGTTAATTATACATTAAAGTTATTTAATAATGGATTAAGTAAAAAAGGAAGGGATTAAATTAAGATTTCAAAGAAGGAATGGTCGAATGGGTTTGAAAAGGGATTAGTAAAAGTGGGTTTGGTAAAAGAAGTGGACCATGATATTTTGTAATCAAATTTGAAGTATAAAATGAGTTTGGTTAAGGAAGCAGAGTTAAAAGTGGCATTTTAGAAAGAAGATTTCTTAATTAGTGGATTAAGAACTAATGGTATATTCTAGAAAAAGATTTTCAAAAGGAAGGAACGTTTATGAAGCCGTACTTTTGAACAAAATATTTAAATGGAATTTGTGTTGGGATTAGGATGAGATATTGGTTTTATATTACAACTCATGTTTTTCTTTGGATATGAACGTTGTCGATCAAGGTCTGAGAGGTAATTAAAATACCCCAACTTGAACGACATCAGGACTAAGGATGATATTAGTTGTAATAGGAAAAGGGATTAGTGATAATTTATTTAGTGAAATAATAATGGAAAGATTGGGTTTTATTCAACAGGGACAAGCACTGGGCACTGTCAAGTAAATGTAAAAGATATTTCGTAATGTTGTTTACGAGCTGTTTCGAAGGTAAGAATAGAGAACTGGATATGATATGGGATTTTATTAAATATAAGAATGAATCTGTTTAAAGTTTAATCTTATGATAAATAAAGAAGCAAGAAAATATATTTATGACATCGAGTGTTTTAAATTTACACTTTGGTTTAATTTAAAAGGCCAAGTGGTGCTGAATACTTAACTAGTGGACTCATTTGATTGACATGATTGAATCACTAATTATTTTGATGGTTAAATCACCGACTATCAAACCTGTCCAATACGATTGTTGGTACAGAAAGACCGGGATCAAATTTATATTCGAAAACCATTCCGACCAACAAATACGTGAAGATACCAGAAGATGATCGAGATGGAGCATTGAATACTGTAGAATTTCGTAAACGGAAGAACTGCTAATAATCTTTGGTCTGTAGCCAGAGAGGTACTATGGTTCTGTCGTGGTTGAAATCTACGGGTTGCAAGGACTTCTCGCTACTAATCCATGGGGTGATTCGTATACTGGATGCAGTAGGAGAGTACCTTCGGTTGATCCTATTCTCGGATGACTTGTATGGACGGATGACTGACAGAGTATTTCTTAAGGGTCACGTACACTGATTTTTACAAACGTATCTCTATTAGTGGCGGAGAGGGGCACCTCTTTAGCTTAACGACCAGAATATTTTTGTGGACGTTAATTAGTGATTTGGCGGATCTGACAATGTGGCATTCAAAGTGTATGATGACAAGATGTGTTCTTACCTCAAGCCTCATCAACCGGGAGATGACAAAAATCGGGCAAGCAGCATGGCTATGTGGGTCGCTCCCATTAGGGTGTATAATAACCTATCTAGAGAAAATCCATTACATTCTTTAATCTATTTCGATGCTGTCCCTTTCGGGAAACGGTAGTTTGAGTCCAGCCATTGGTGATATACATTCGATACACTCAAGCAAAATGAGTGGTCGTTCATGTGTGGGCCAGGTTGCAAGACGTTCTTGTTGAACCCAGTGTATCCGCCTCTAGAGATACACTATCGGCAGGTGGTCCCATACCTTGTCATAGTTGGAAATCCAATCTCCAATAACACCCGCGGTTTTGATTGTATACTATATATGTGGAGCGTGAGATGCAAGCGTTCCACTAGATTGTTATTTACTTTTATTTAGACATAATTATAATATCAGAAAAGATATTGGTTTCAGAACTGTTTTGGGTTATCGTAAGGTAAAAATCGTCCGTGTTTATGTGTGGTTTTGGTCTTACGATTATCCTTTTCTTTTGAAAAGATTTCTAACTTTAAAATCATGGTTGGATGAGTTACCCTTAATACTATGCGAGTTTTCTCACTCTGGTTCACCAGACTGACCCGATGTTTTGTAAATGCTCGGGTTAGCCCGAGGTGTACAAGTTTAGGTTATCGAATGATGTGAAGAGACAAGCTGGAAGAGTCCAGACGTGTGATATTATGTAGCTACTATTCCGTTGTGTGTTGTATCTGAGGACAGATTATTATAACTGTCCAGATGTTGATGTACTTTGATGACTGTAAGTATTTTTAAAGCTCCAATAAAAGATTTATTTTTGTATTATTTGTTGTTCCGCTGCGATGTGAGACTTTGTGTTGTGTTGGTTCTTCTTCTTCTATTCTAGTATTTCTTTCTTTCTTATCTCACCCTCTAATTTCTTACTAATAACGTTCCAGCATTTTCGGTGTTTGAAAGGTCGACATGAGTTACAGTAAAGGTATTTATGTCGATTTTCAGGGCCGAAAATTTTTGGGTCGTTACAGTAGGAAAGGCTATGATTCTATATGTTACTTGTTAATAAAAATGTCTGGTTAACATTACAAGTTTGAATCATAGAAGTGTTAAATATGAGTTTGATTCATAGATATGTCTAGTTAACATATGAGTTTGATTCAAAGAAATGTCATAAAAATAAATATAAAGTTTGAAGATAACATAATTATTATTTATGATATGTTACTTGTTAATAGATAACATAAGAAATATACATTAAAACGTGTTAACATAAGAAATATCTATCAAATCTGAATTTGATTCTTGCTATGTAAAAATAAACATAAAATTACCATTTTAAAATTGAGGGTTATTAGATAGTCGTCCTCATCACTTTCAGATTCTGACTCTATTTCCTTCTCCATATATGGTTCATCTACAGTCTCAAATACATCCATTAATGCATTTGATTCATCATTTAGAGGTCCAAAATCTGTATGATCATCGGTTATTACTATTTTTGTATTTTCCTTGATATCTTCTTGATAAGCTTGGTTGTCGGGAATATTACGTCCATCAAACGTAAACCTTGCCTTTGTTTTGGAAACAGTTCACCAATCTATTTTGTCTATTCTCATAGATGTATAAGCAGCATTATATACTTGAAAAGCTTATTTGGTAAGTACAAAAGGATCGTACTTATAATAATCGGAAGTATGTCTTACTTCTATAAGATTATATTTTGGGTGCACGTTGATTTCAGAACCTGAAACGTTGTCGAACCAGTTGCATTTAAACAAAAATACTTCTTCCACGTATACATAGAAAATCAACTAGCGAATTCTTTGCTGATATCGCCATTTGGATACTATGATTCATAAATGTTGCAATTATAGGACAAATGTTACATATATTATTAAAGATACAGTAAATGTATACATAGATGTATTAGTTCACTACCTAACGAACGGTGCAACTTCAGTGTAATTGATAAGAATATATGTGTGTGCTGCCTTATAATCTTTATCATTCATCCATTCTTCCATACATCTACCAAAAGGCTGACCATGTTTTTAAAAAATAGATAAAGTCGCTGGACAGTCATCTTGATCAATTCCTTCATCATTATGCGTAGTACTTGCAAATGATATGTTCACATGATCACTAAAATAATGAGAGAAAAAAATGAAGCTTCTTCTTAGATGTATGATTTCCAAATAGAACCTTCAACTCGAGCTTACCGCGTCACTTTATTCTTTATATGATGTAAATACCTATTTAGAATTATTGTAATTTTTTTAATACATTTCATTAACAAAAATTTAATTAACTAAATATTAATATGCCGTTCAAATGGATACATCCATCTGTATTGCACAGGCCCTCGAAGACATGCTTCTGATGGAAGATGGATTGGTAAATGCTAAATAACATTAAAAAAACCTAGAGGAAATATTTTTTTCAGTTTGTAGAGAAATATGGGGATTTCTTCCTCTAGTTTACGTAGACGATCAATTTTTAATGTAGTAGAACAAAGCCCTTTATAAAACAAACTAAGTTCTGTTACAACAGTCCAAACTTTAACAGGCAATAGTTCTTCGAAAGCGATGGGCAATAAATTTTCCATCATAACATGACAGTCGTGGCTTTTCATCCCGCTAAGTTTACTGTTTTTATGGTCGACACATCTACGAAGATGGGAAGATATACCATCCAGGAATCTCAATCCTTACATCCATTTTAAAAATATTTTAACTTGATTACTATCCAGTTCATAGCACGCTTTCGATGTTTTGGTGTCATTTGGCTTTATATGAAGCTTCAGACGATTACATATTACTTCGATATCACGTTTTGATTTCAAATCATCTTTCGTCTTCCCTCTAACATTCAAAATTGTATTGATTAAATTATCAAGCATGTTTTTCTCATTACGCATCACGTCAATATTATGACGAATCAAAAGATCTTTCAATAAGGCATCTCCCAAAATATGCTTTGTTTTCACTAATTATGAATCGTTGATTTACCTTGAATTTCTATCTATACTCTAGTTTCATGAATTTTGAAAAAATCTTATATAAGTTCATAAATTTCTTCACTTGTCCATACCTTAGGTGTCACAAAGATTCATGCCCATTAGCTGTAAAAAAAATCTTACTCTTCTGGAAGGTTGATTAATATGAAGAAAACATCTATAACAGTTAAACCATGAAATTTTCTTTCCAATAGGTAAAGAAAATGCTTTTGTTTCTTCCATACAGTACGGACAAACTAGACGACCACCCGTACTCCAACCTAAAAGCATTGCATAGGCAGGAAAATCGCTAATTGTCCACAACAGAGAAGCATGCATACGAAAGTTTTCTTTTGCGAATTATCATATGTTTCTTGTAATAACCCGGAAATCTGGGCTAATTTAAATTTTTATTTTGGCAATTTTAATGAATTTTGAATATCTAAAATGAATATTTCAAATAAAAACAGCGAGAAATTTATTTTGAATAGAATTCGAACGTATATAAGTATATAGATAGTCGTTAGAATATAAATAATTGTTTATAATTATAAAGGGAATTGAAAATGGTGCGGTAGTTCGATAATTAGATTTCAATTTTCAAATGAATGTACATGATTCAAAATAAACCGGATTTTAGTAAAACCAAAAATATTTGAATCTAATTGAGAATATCTTTCCAACGAATCCGAAGAATCGAAATTTCATAGCTGGAATCAAAGATATTTCCAGTTGAAAATTCTGAATAGCATCTATGGAATTCTGGCCCTTAAAAATGGGAATTTTGCAAATGACCTCGGTTTTCAACGAAACCACTTTTGTTGGATCTGCGATGTCTAGTTATTGCTATGTTTCAAATTTCGTAATTTTTCGAATCAATATGTGAGCGTGGCGAAGTAAAACGCGTTTGACCAGTTTCAGTTGATTTAAATCGACTGGAAAATGGCCATTTTTCAAACGGTCTCAGAATTCAATGAAATTAGTTTTGTTAGGACTGTATCGTCAATACGAAGCTAGAAAATATTTTTCGGGAATTTTTCTAGTTAGTATGTGACCCCGGTAAATTGAAATGCGCGTTCAAATTCAATATATAGATTTATATTTTGATTTTGATGAAAAATGTTCGAAACGATCGAATCAGCTTACGATACATATCCCATTGTGTTCAGAATGGGGGTAATTACCTATGGACGACAGTCGGTGGGCTTGATTTCGAGGTCGAAATAAAAAGTACCTTTTTGAAATTAAAATAAAATAAAATAAAAAAAACCTCTCTCTTTATCACTTAGACCCCCCCCCGATCGATTTCATTCAAAAAAAAACCTCCTAAACCTAATCGCGCTCCAAGCCACCGTCGAGACAGACGCGCCGCCGCCTCCTGGAGCGAACTCCGCCTCCAAGCACCCTCCTCGCGTCAGGGACTTCCCCCAGATCGATGTTTCGATCGAAGAAAATCCCCACCGCAAAGACCACGTCACCCCCACTGCCAGACGCTGCCGTGGCTCCCACCGCCGGCACCGAACTCCTATGATCCTCCGGCGACGTGAAATAGAGTGTGGCGATGGCTTTTCAATTGGAGCGGATGGGTGCTTTCTGCTGTGAACAACCGAGAAGAAAGGTGATTATACAGTAATGTCTTTATTTTGTTTAAATGTTGTTAACTTAACTAATTACAACACTAATTAGTATAGCAAGTTTTAGAAAATAATATTACCATGATTTTATAAAAATATATATAGTGTGATTTTTATTATATGAGAAACATAGGAAAGAAAATATAAATATGTTCTTTTATATAGAAATAGGATGATATAAAAATATGGTTTTTAAATATAAATTTATCAAAGATTAAAAAGTAAGTTTTAAAAATACACATAGAATAAGTTTTAACACTATACGTAGAATTTGATTTTTTTTTAAGTAAAAAGATCGGATTTTTATAAAGTAAAAAGATCAGATTTTTATAAAGTAAAAAGATCAGATTTTTATAAAGTAAAAAGATCAGAATTTTATAAAGTAAAAAGATCAGATTTTTGAAAGGGAAAAGATCATATTTTTCGAAATGAAAAGATCATATTTTTCTAAACGAAAAGATCAAATGTTTGTAAACGAAAAGATTGGATTTTTATATATATGAAGTGAAGGCAAAAATTCGATTTTTATATATATGAAGTGGAAATAGAAATATGATTTGTAAGTACATGTAGGTTATTAAAAATGTGATTTTTATATATGAACAACGTGAAAAGGATGTATTGGAATTTCGAATAAATTCAAACCATTCAGAAGGAAGGACTGATGGAGTGGATCTCGAATTCTGTGAGAACTTCTCTCTTTAAATTTAATTTTCTAGTTAAAATATATACTAGGATGCAGACGGTGTTTAGTAGCACCCGACACCCGTCGTCCACAGACCATGGACGGCTTGTATGCTTGTTTGTTTGATTTTGATGTGTAGTTGATTGTATGATGTGATGTGAAATGAAATAAAATATTTATATAGTTGAAAATATTTTATATTTAAAAATAGAATTTTAACGTGTATATGAAATAAATATTTATAAACAAATCAGACGATTTGTTTATATACACTGATTTGACTGATATGGATTGGGACGATAAATTTTACACATCGCCCAACTACACAAATAAAGTCTGTGTTTGATTGATTGAAACCCCACACGGATATTGGGATGATTTATGACATACACTAATCCCATTGATTAGTTGTATGTCGATCAATTGATTGATAGACTGTTATAAGCGTTAAATATTTATATTTAATGCTTATGCAGTTGTGTGGTGCACTCTGGATGATGGTTGATTATTTATCATTGATATTATATACATGCGATTGTAGAAAATCCAAATAATTAACATTATATGGTAATTGATTGGGCCTCATTCCAATTTATAAAATATTTTCATGTGTTGAAGTAAAATAATTTCATGTGTTGAAATAAAATATTTTCATGTGTTGAAATAAAATATTTTCATGTGTTGAAATAAAAAAAATTCATGTGTTGAATAAAAGTCGTGTTGATTAGATTGACGCCATTTTGACATGAACGATATTTATATCGATTTTATTCATTTTTCAATGAATATTGAATAGATTTGACAATTCGAATTAAATTGAAATTCGAATTAAACTAAAATGAATTGAAAGTTGAATTAAAATGAAATAAATTGAAATCATTTTGAATTGAATTTAAAACGTATTGAAATTGATCTGAAATCGATTTGAATTGAAACCGATTTGAATTGAAATGGATTTGAATTGAAATCGATTTGAAATGAATTTAAAACGAATTTATATTGGAATATTCAATTGTTATTAGAAATTGAATATGAAGTTTGAAATCATTTCGAAAACGAATTTAAAACGATTTATAAAATACGTTTTGAAAGGAAATCGATGAAATATATATAATATATATATTGTATATATATAATGGCCTGAATAGAACGCGCCGCACTGCGGCTATTCGCGAATTTCGACCATTGACTTCGAACAGATATTGCGGGAGATCCAACCGTCAGATTCTCCTAAAACCGGAACTGTTGGGTTCGTATGGAAAAGAGCTTTCTAATGATTATTAGAAATTTGAAATCTAATGGTTGGATTTAGAATTTTGTCCAAATCAAATTTGGAAAAGGTCGATGTAAGTGCAGTTCGATGGCCATTGATGGAAATCGACTATACGAGCCTCGATAAAATTATTAAAAATAATAATATTTTTTGTAAAATCATAAGAAATGATTTGTGAAGAATTGGGATGAAAAACTCCATATTTGAAAAGATTAAAATAGATTTTTATCGAAATGAACTAGTTTTGAACTAGAATTATAATTCTATTTATTTTTAAATAAATAAATTGAATTTGAAAAGGGTTTTAAAAGTAACCAGAATTTCCAATAATTGAATTGGAATGGATTTGAATCGAAATTGTCTTTGGAATATTTTGATGTTGGATTTCGTGATTATACAGATAGCGTTATGGAAATTTGAAAGATATATATATATATATATATATATATATATATCGTTATTTCCAATACGATATTTGTTGGTCGTAGAATTTGATATTGAATATAAGCCGATATATTTTCTATTTAGAGCCTTGTATTTAATATCAAATGTGATTTGGGTTTGTAGTGAATGGTGTCTTCACTAACACTGTTCTTAAGCCCGGTTGAGAAAAAGATTAAATCTTTTTATTTAGATTTAATGAAGCGTACCAATTAAATAATATTTAATTGGAATTGAATTGTTATTGATTTTTAGGTTTATCGTGAACAATGTTTTAAAATAACACTTGTTCTTTAACCCGATAATTAATGGAATGTGATTTTGGGTTGTCGTGAACGGTATCTTCAATAATACTGTTCTTAGACCCAAAGGAGTTAAGAAAATCAGAAACTAACTGGAGATTAGTTAAGTTGAATGGTTTCTGGGGTATTGATCTGATGTTGGTTTCGGCCTTCAGGGTTAATACTTAGGGAATTGCTCACTTGCTAATTTACGGTTAGGGACTGATTGAAATGTGATATGATTTTGGGTTTATCGTGAACCGTTTTTTAAATGACATGGATTCTTTAACCCAGTTAAAGATTAAAACTAAGTGGAGTTTTAATGAATCTTTAATTAGATTGAAAAGATCGAGAATGGAGTATCACCAGTTTTGCTCCGGGCAATAATTAAATCTTTAATTAGATTTGAACGTGAAATGGTAATTGAATTTATTGATAACACTGTGGTGTTAGATATGAAGTATTACCAGTTTTACTTCATGGGATGAATAGGTTGGGGTTGGGAAATTAAAACAAATGATCACTTCGGTAAGGTTCGTTAATCCCGACTAGTTTGAAGTGATATTCAAAGGAAGATTAAAGAATAAATTTAAAAGAATTTATCTTTGATAAAATTAATGGGAACCTTTCCCTAAGAATGTGAAATTTATAAACTAACTGGAGGTTAGCTAAGAAGAATGGTTTCCCGGGTATTGATCTGATGTTGGTTTCGGCCTTCGGGGTTAATATTTGGGGAATTGTTCCCTTACTAATTTACGTTTAGTGACTGATGAATTGGAATGAGGCGTATATTGTGTTTGTGTAACACTTGTTTATTATATACGCGAGTTGTTCAGAAAGACCGGGTTATCCCATTCTGAATAACTGATTCGACGTGGTGTCAAGGATGAAGACGGTGGTAGAAGACCGGAGGTCTTCAACATCGTTTGGATAATTACTAATGATCTTGATTGGGCCGCACACCCAAGAGGAGGGAATCAGTTGGTGATCATCCAGACGTACTTGGAGATCGATGGATAAGCGAGGTACTAGGTGCCTCTGGTTTCGTTCAGACCCAGAACGGACTTGTGAATGGACTGTGTGTCTAACACTGGATTTTAGTCTGTGTGATTGATTTCTATTAAATATACATCTGTTTGGCGGCGGAGAATTTATTCTCTTGCTTAACGCCCTTCTCTGAAACGTACAAGCTCAGGGGTTATATATTGATGGATATCAAACGCATGGAGTGAATTGCTTGTGGCATGCCTAAGTGGCATTTGATCAAGGCTTCTGTTGAAAAGCAGAGTCTTATGGTTGATGATCAAAGCACGGCCTGTGTGGCATAGCTTTGTGTAACGTTGATTTGCGAGCCTCACACCCCGGTTGTGAACCAGAAACGGGAGAGGACCTCAGGGAGGGAATGCGTTTCCATCTAGCTAAAAGGGGCGTCAGTGGTTTTACACGCCCTGACGAGTTTGACTTATGTGGTTGTTGCTGTTGCGAGGCGCCTCGGATATATCGGTGACTATTTGAAGCCAATGGAGTCATTTGTTGGCTCATTTACGCCCCAAAGGGCGGGGAAACGTAGTGTTCAGGCATAATAATCCACATAGGTGGACCGACCCTGACGATCCAAGGGGCAGTTGCGGCTGTTCCTGAGACTCGGGCTAGACAGTCTCGAATCGGTTGAGGACTATCTTTTGCCTCGGTTCACAGATGGAAATCCAACTTCCAATACGTGTCTTTGCGGTTTTATTTGTAGAGCCTAGTATGGCGACATAGTGGGATGGGGCGCTTATGCCGTCTATGATTGATACTTATGATTTGAAGTTGTTTTATACACTATGCACTTATGATAGTATCAAATGATTTGTTTTAAACGTATCAAGCATTCTTGGCTATTATAAGGTAAAAACCCTATCCTCCGGCTTGCGTTGCATTGTGTGATGGGACCTGGGTCTTATAATAGCTTCATTGTTCTTTATTTAGCATTGCGCTGTTGTTTTATGCACTGGTATCCTTGGGAGGAACCCGTTCCGTGTTATACGGCGTGGTCCCTTGATTTACCAAACTTTAAAATAAAGATTAATAACTGTTTTAGTTCTCACACCAGTCACATGACTGACCTGGAGTTTATTGTTTTATCCTAAACTCTGGGTGCCCTTATTTTTACACGGGCAGCTAGTAGTTTTGGTTTTGCAGATTTATATTCACAGGATCCTGATTTACAGCTGGAACGATACTCGGAAAGCTCTGTATCCGTGTATTACTTCTAGTTGTGTATTGTATTATTTTCCGCTGCTATGTAATGTATTGTAATCTCTGATATTTTATAATGTATATTATTTGTTAATACTCAGTATATTCTTGTATTCTGATGAATTATTGTAATAACAATGAAATATTCTTCTGTCTGCGTTCTGATTTGTCGTGTTCTCAAACAATCAGGCGTTTTTTACGGTCTTAGTCGGTTTAGCGAATGATTCAGATCGAGCGAAATTCCCGGTCATAACATTTCTACCCCTTCATACGACAAATTTTTTTAATTCTTCAATCAACGGTTGCATATAAACATTGATTCCTTGTGTCGGATCATCAGGACCAGGGATGACAATTGTGAGAAACATATAAGGTGTTTTCATATACATCCACAAAGGTAAACTATAAGGTGTTACAATTACTGGCCAGGATGAATATTCAGAACCAAATTGAGAAAATGGTGAAAACCCATCCGTGCCTAAAACAAGTCTAACATTACGACTCTCAGATGCAAAACTGGTATACTTTTGGTCAAAATGCTTCCATGCTTCTCCATCGGATGGGTGTGTTAACGTACCTTCTTCCTGTGTTCTCACACTTTGTCATCTCATATGTTGCACGGTTACATAAGATGCATATAACCTTTGAAGTCTAGGAGTAATAGGTAAATAATGCATACATTTATACGGGACTTCCTTTCCCTTTTTCTTTCTTGGTTTGTATCTTTCCAGATTACTTATTCTATAATTCTTAAGGTTGATATCTTCCTTCCAAAATAGGATGCAACCCTTTAGACATGTATTTATTTTTTGATATGGTAAACCAAAGGACGGCATCAATTTTTTTACTTCATAATGATTTCGCACATTAAATTATTGGGAGGCATATGCCGCTTCGCAGCTTGTACAACAGTTATAAATCCATCATATGTGAGGTTGTATTTAGTTTTCATCACGATGTATTCAGCAGTTACTGATAATTGAGTTCCGCTTTGACAGCCTTCCCAAATGGTTTTTTTGCAGCATCTAATAAATCAAATAATTTTTTTCTTTAATATTTGGTTCTTCTTCATCACTACCATCATCATCATTACCATCATTATCATTAAATCGTTGAACCAAGAACATAGAACATGCAACATCTTCAACCATTTGTTATACAAGATTTTTCGTAGCAATTTCATTATTCACTACCTCCTCAACTTGTATAGAAGTAGATGTTAACGGTCCTCCATGACGATTACAAACTAAATAGTTCGGATTAAAACCATACTGACGCAAATTAACTCCAACCATTTGAGGTATCAAATGCTTCAATAAGTTGCATCTACTACATGGACAATGGATTTGGATGTTGTTTCCGTTGTTACTTACAGCAAAATCAATAAACACGCTGACATCATTAATAAATTGTTTGTTTATTATGCCATTAGTTTCTCTTCGTTTGTACATCCAGCTTCGATCATTAAAATAATCAGTCATTTTTCCTAAGTACATATAAAATTAGAAAGTATGATAAAATAACGCAAAACCAAAAGGGACATATAGTAGTTGAAATACATTTTCTAAGCAGACAACCATTTTTGTAATTTTTATAACATCAATAGTTGAAATAGATTCATAATTTTTGTGTCCGATCGCTAAATTCTCAAAATTCCCTTATAATTTATGTATGCGGTCACAAATTCGTATCCAACTCACGATAAAATATTAATATCTAGTTTCGTTCGAAAAGCGCAAACATTAAGATTGTATTTTAATGAAAACATTTCTTTTACATATTAATTATGATGATAAAATTTGCATTGACATTTTGTTAAAACAATTTTAGTGTTGAATGCATGTTATGTTAATTGATCATTTACTGGTGGTTCATCCTACCTCCCATTACAAACACAATAACGCAATTAAATCACGTAAATTTTTTCAATTTAAACGATTCAACAAAATTTCGGCAACACCTCCCTTTAGCTCCCTGAACAGTACACAATTGCGTGTACATATGGAACATAAAGGAAGTGCTTTCAAAATTTTGAGAACCGTTTAAAATGAAATGATTTACGAGATTTAATTTCATTATTGTGTTTGTAACTTGTCTAATACAAAGGACAAATCCAATAAATATTTTATATGATGAATATAAATGTCCGTTTAGTTAATAAAACAAACATTAACATAACGATTATATACAATACTTATCAGACGGGGCCAAAAAAACTCTCTAAGGCTTTATGAATATAACAAATTAGGATTTGGGTTTTTTTTTGTGATTTTAGTTTTTTTTTTCAACTTCGATTTCGAAATTTCAACTTCAAAAATTCATGAAATCAAGTTGCAGGTTTACGATTTGTTGCTGTTTTTTTTAATATATATGGTGCGCATTTTTTTAAAAAGTCGCACAAATAAGCCCCGGGCTCAAAAAAGCCCAAGGCTCAAGCTGTGCGAATTAGCGCCTTAACCACTATGAGTTGCACGTATATGAATTTTATCACATATACCTCTATTTTCAACATTAAATTGGACTATATAACCGTACATTATATACAAAATTAAAAGTCATCTTCGATAAATTATTATAAAACATAAACTTAAATATTTCCATTTCCACTACACGTTTTCGACAAATTAAATATCGTTTTCAATGAATTGGGGCTCAACCAAATAAACAAATACATTGATTGATTACAAACTATATATACGTACAACACTATATGTATGCATATATACATATACAACTTGAACTAATTAAACCCTAGATTAGCAACATAATCAAATAAGTCTATAAATACAAACTCATTAACAACAACTAATTAAACCCTAGATTAACAACTAGTTATTTTATAAATAAAATCCTAGATTATCAACTTAAATGATTAAACCCCACATTAGCAACTAATTAACAGCACTAGACACACAATTACACTCTAATTATTCTTAAATTACTAAACTTAGGGTATTGAACAAAATTAGGATTAATTCATACCTCGAAATCAGGGAGAATCGGAGATTAGAGAGGAGGAGAGAGTGGCTTGAATGTGTTGGAGAGATCCTAGGCGGATGATGGTGTGGGGTGGCTTATTTCAGAATCGATGGGGGACAGAATTGGGGGATTGGGAAAATAATTCGTGGATTTTAAGAATGGGGAAAAGGAAGAAGGCTCGGCCAATTTTCTGCTCAGCCTGTGTAACGGGTATCAATGGCTTCCGATAGATTTAAAACCAACGACCGTAAACGGCTTCCAATGGGATATTTTTTTTACCCCGAAAGAAAATACTAAAATTTGGCTTTCGCTGGAAGCCGTTGGTCAACAACCGTTGGAGGCCGTTGAAACCGAACGTTGCTATACCGTACAATTCTAGTAGTGTAAAGACATCAAAGTCATCAGTAGCTCGAAAATGTGCTTCTGTCATTTCATAAGCAGAACACTTTCAATATACTTTAGGCATTTGATTGTTAAAGCATGTACATTACTTCAGGTTTATTTACATTACCACCGGCTTTTAAAACATAACTTTAGGACTTCGATCATTAAATCTTGAACATTACTTCAGGTTTATACGGGTTACCTCAATCCATCAAATTCGTGGTTTAGGAATTCAATCATTATAAGGCTGACCATTTCAATCATCACTTCAGTTCTTTGATCATTACAACCTGTATACATGTTCTGTATGCATGCCAATTCAAAAAATAATTATAATATGATAATATTTCTTTGGATGGCATTAAATAAAAATATAGGAACATTCAATTATGTTGGCTCTGTTGAACTCTTCAAAATGCTAGCAAGGCAATGAGATAATGTCCAAACACATGTGGAAACAAAACATGGTAATGATCCCCAAACTTTATTTGCCTACTCATGCAAATTTTCGTTGAAAGCATATGCATTAAAATTCCCCCAAAGTTCCTTAACTGACTTAAGAAAACAAAAAAGCTGTAACGACCCGGGATTTTCGACTCCGAAAATCGACACAAAACCCAGCGTCGACTGTTCAGACATCGAAAATACCTGATCATTAATAGGAAGAAATAAGAGGGTGAGAAAGATAAGATAGAACTAATAGAATAGAAGAAGAAGAAGAAGACAGCTGAACATAATCAGAGTAATCACGAATCTCACAGCGGAACGAATAAAATATATTATATAACATAACTTTGAAATACAAAACTGTATTGTATATTCATACCATCATCAGAGTACAACATAACATTTGATACAGCGGAAATAACTCTGGATAACTGACGGTGGAGCCTTCTACTTTAAGATCCTCCAAGTGCATCTGCAAAGCCTGAAACACTTGACTGCCCGTACAAATTTGGGCACCCAAGAGTTTAGGGAAAACAAACAAAATAAACTCTGGGTCAGTCATGGGACTGGTGTGAGTAAACTCCAACCATATGGTTTAACTTCAAAAATCCTTTGAAAGAAAAGATAATAGTAAGACCGGTCCACACATAAACACGGACGGCTTTTACCTTACTATAACCCAAATCATTTTTGATATCAAAATCCAGTGATATTATAATAATGTCTAATCAAATAAATAACCAAATAGTAGAACGCTTGCATCTCACGCTCTACATATATAATATAAAATCAAAAACCGCATGGCGCTTATTGGAGATTGGATTCCAACTATGACAAGGTATGGGACCACCTTCCGACAGTGTATCTCTAGAGGCCAATACACCTGGGTTCAACAAGAACGTCTTGCAACCCGGCCCACACATGACCGACCACTCATTTCGCTTGAGTGTATCGAATGTATATCACCAACGGTTGGACTCAAACCACCGTTCCCGAATGGGCAGAATCGATAGATTTAGAAACAAAAGGAATTTCTCTAGATAAGTGATTATACACCCTAATGGGAGCGACCCACATAGCCATGCTGCCTGCCCGATTTTTGTCATTTCCTGGTTGTGAAGCTAGAGGCTACATCTACCTTTTAGAACATCTGGCCACCATACACTTTGAATGCCACATCGTCAAACCCGTCAAATCACTAGTTGATCTTTCCAACAATATTACGGGTATAAAAGCTAAGAGAAACGAATTCCTCCGCCACCAGACGTAATACTTTGAAAAGATCGTCTTATGTGACCGTTAGGAGTACTCTGTCAGACATTCGTCCATACAAGTTGTCCTGGGACTGGACAAACAGAAAATACCATTCTGGAACCTGACGACCCTTGCATTTTACTCCGTCTTCAATTGTCTTCAGCATAATCAAATTCGCAGCACTTATGCCTATACGGAGTGGTTCTTGGATAAAATATCCAACCGGTCTCTCCGAATTGACAACGAGGGTCAAAACACTTCGATAGTCGGTTATTTAACTATCGAAGTAAAACAACATCCATTAAAATGTTCAACTAAACATCACACAACAATGGGCACTTTATTTAACATTCGTCATCATCGAATTTTATTTTCCATTTCTAATAGTGTTATTTAACTCTAATCATATTTCAAACATCGAAATGATGTCATCGTTTTCTGAAACGATTCTCCACTACTCGTTCTTTTATTTCTTTGAAGAATCATCGTTACTTATTACTTTAGAATAAGTGGATTTCAAAACAACTGTTTACATTCCCTAGGGAGTAGTGCTATATAAAAATCATACTTAAGTTTGGTCAACAGCGCTAATTTATCGTTATAGTTCAAAACTTGTCATGCGCTGTGATATTCTCCTTTATAATTAATCTTGACATAACAGTCACGCTTTAGCCTAGTCACAGCGTTATTTTATCGCTATAGTTCAAAACTTGCAACATGCTACTATATTCCACTTTATAACTAATATTGACATCTCTTTCCGTTACAAAAATATTGACATCTCTTTCCGTTACAAAAATATTGACATCTCTAATTCAATAACGTTTAAATGAGGCCCACTTAAGAAACAATTATTTAAATAAAAATAATTAACTAATATTTTACTTTATAAAATGAACTATAAAGTACCGGTTTATAATAGAATTCCTATTACAGTTTAAAACTTCACTTTAATTATAAAAATCTTCATTTTTATAATCGACTTCGTGGACGCCTGATGGCCAATCACTTCTTACAAAACGATGTGTTTATGGTCGACCGTTGCCAATTTCTAAATCGATATCATTTATTGATCAAAACAAATGTTGGATTTCCATCCAACATGGTTCAAACAGTGCACAAACAGTACATATAAATATTTAGGAATCCGGTTAAATTCCTCCAACCGGTTTCCGCATCCACAGATGTTAGTCAATTCAGTATCCAACCAATGGTGTGTACATATGCAACAATATATAATATTCAACCAATTTAACCATAATCTGTCTAAACAACCATCACACAGCATTCAACCATTATTTAAAATATAATTAAAATATTTTAAATAAAACAGAGTTAGTGAATTTACTCACCTTGGCGCGTTAACCGTTAAATAACGATTTGCGGTCGGTTGATTAAATCAGGCATTCAGTTCTGTACCGTTCGAGCTTTATGACCAACCGGCACCGTTTCTCACATTGTCACCGTCGCACTCATAAGTGATAAAACATGAAACTTGCTCCATCATTTTGCTAATTCAATTTTCCATCTCCAAACTTTAATGCCGCCATCACCTTGATAAGCTAGACCACCCTTGACCGACCATGCTGGAACCACTTGCGCCAGCAACTGACAACGTCCCCAAACACCGCTACTTTCTCCATCCTTGACGCCAAATTCCATTTCCTAGTTTATCTTCCCAAAAACGAATAGCACGCTCAGACATATATATGTCATTCTTCACGTCCCTTATTTCCTCAAGTATTAACGCCTTGTTATAGTCCCCCTCCCTTCTTCTACACTTTATGCGCCACCTGTACAACGTTTTCACCTCTATCCTTCTTACTGATAACCCACACGTGCATCATTACTTTACCCCATTCATGAAATTCGAATGATCCTCCTTCATTTAAAACCGAACCTGATGTCGTCCATTATCAATTTCAGCTTCCACATAATATAATATGTGCACATCAGGCAAAGCATGTTTGAACAACCACCTCTCTATTCATAATGACCCGTAAACCCCTTACAAACGTTGACACCATGCATGTATACCACTCTCCAGACCGCATGCAAGCATGTACATCATCATTCACCAGCATTTCCTTGCTCGCCCGAGTCTTGCCAGAGCCGACTCCCCTGCCTCCGCATGCTGTTCGGCCACTACTTCATCTACATGATGCTCTACGTTCCCTTTTGCTTTTAAAAGGTTTGAGTGTTATAAATATCATAGCAGAGGAGTTTTATTTATTTTCATGGTGACTTAGAGTTTCTGATTTAAAAAGAAAGCACAAGGCTTGCGTTTTATATTGGTCAGGTGCCTTGGGTGCAAAGGAATAGGGATTAATAGAACTATAGGTTAGGTTTGCTGTTCTTTCGACAAGTTCTTTTCAGCTCGAAACACTATGCTGCGTTGTAGGGGAAGGACAGCTATGTGTTTTCTTTGACATGAACTCTTGATGTGGTAACAGTGTATGCATGCATAGCTCCTGTACGATGATGTTTTAAATAATGCTTTTTACACGGTTTCAACCGTCATTTGAGTGTCCTTTACTTTATGTGTTGTTTGATATTATTATAGGCCAAACATTTTTCTTTTGTTTTCAAGTTTTAGATGATTCAACCCCGTGTGCATCGAGTTAAATGTTTATATGCTTCAATGCCATTTAACGTTCAATAACTTGTTATTGAATTTATCACCGGGTACCCTATGGTATACGAATTCTGTTTCGGTCACGGACGGCTATCGACCGAAATAAAAATACAGTCGTGTCCAACGATGAGCCACGATCCCAAAAATATAATAATATCGGTAGTTTAACTTATATTGTGAAACCCCGAAATATTGATTAAGGGTGCAAAATACTCCAAATAAAAAGTTGCGTATTTAATTAATTAAAAATTATAGTAAAATTCTAAAAATTAAATTATCTCTGCGCCCCAAAAGAACCTTGTCTAAATTCGAAACCAATAAGAAGTTATTTCAAATAAACCGTTATGGTCGATATACGATTTCATAGCGACTTTCTGAATATTTGATTTTGACATATCTTGCAATCTATACGACAAAATCTCAATATTTCACTTCTGTCAGAAAGATACAGTTCAACAGATTCCAATGTTTCTTGTTTTGCAGAAATCCGATTTAAACTGGTTTCTGTACACTCAGTTGAAGTTCAGAACGTTAAATTACGAACTGCAACGTCGTTATGAGCTCGATTATATTGAATATATATTTTTATACGTTCAACTTCGTTTTAATTAATATATAAATCTACTTATATTAAGAATTCAATATTTAACTGATTTAAATATTCAAATATAAATCGATAAAACTGCGGGACATTACATTCCTTCCCCCTTAAAATAATTTCGTCCTCGAAATTGCTAAGAAGTGGAGATGCTCTAATTCTAACTCCTCACAACCTACTCGGTTGAAATTTCTTACTTCACATCCCCATAACTCAATCCTTGGTTGATTCTCCATCAATCCATTCTCAAATCAATCTTTCGCTTTTACTAAGCCAAATTTCTATCTCAACTCCAACTTCATTTACTGATTCATTTCTCAAATCAGTTATCTTCATCTCCAAATTCAAAATTCGATTCTTATTCTTCACGAATCAATTCATTTTAATAACTTGAATTTCCACTATTTCTCTTTTACAATTTCCCTTCTGGATTGTTCCCATTTCAGTCCAATTTTGTTATCTTAGTTTAAATTCTATTTTTACCATTTTAACTCCATAGGTTAAATCATTATTTAAAAATTCAAATTCCTGGGATTTTTTACTTCAAATCAGTTTGAAATCATATATTATTCAAAACATTTGAATTTCCGACAACTTGTTTTCTCAAAATACTTCAAAAACAAAACCTTTGGTAGTAATCCGTCACTTAGAGCTCGAAAATTACACTGATGATGCCATGGTTCATCATCAGAATTATTTTCCAGCCACCAAAGTGAGTTCAATACTATATTACTTTCCGAAATCACTCCAAAATACCTTTTTCAATATTTGAAAAACATTTTCAAATCACCCAAGATCCTGAAATTCCTTATTCAAAATTCATTTACAACCGCTTTCCAATTTTCTAGAATTTTACTTCCAATTCTGTTTAATCCTCAGATTTATTTCATCTGATCTTATATATTATACAAATATGAATTCTGATTGGTTCTTCATATAACCATCTCAATTATAATCTTATTCAATTATAAACACAACCAATATATTATAATAATTCAAACATATATACTTTATGTCTGAATATATTTTGGGTAAAATTATTTTATTTACCTTCTTTTAAAGCAATACTATGTCGAAATTCTCTATCCAAGCGTTTATAAATCCCTATCGACCTCGTCAGCTAAACGCGTCGATCTGGAACTTATATACCATTCAACAGATCAATCGACACAATATAAAACAGGTTTTTGTATTGATTTACAAATACGCACTCATATAGATACACTCAAACTCAATTTAAGGTACTACTGACCACATCTCTATTGAGTCACGCCACAGAGCCAAGGTAATCAGTTAACCTTCAGCTCCGATACCACTGTAACGACCCGGGATTTTCGACTCCGAAAATCGACACAAAACCCAGCGTCGACTGTTCAGACATCGAAAATACCTGATCATTAATAGGAAGAAATAAGAGGGTGAGAAAGATAAGATAGAACTAATAGAATAGAAGAAGAAGAAGAAGACAGCTGAACATAATCAGAGTAATCACGAATCTCACAGCGGAACGAATCAAAAATATATTATATAACATAACTTTGAAATACAAAACTGTATTGTATATTCATACCATCATCAGAGTACAACATAACATTTGATACAGCGGAAATAACTCTGGATAACTGACGGTGGAGCCTTCTACTTTAAGATCCTCCAAGTGCATCTGCAAAGCCTGAAACACTTGACTGCCCGTACAAATTTGGGCACCCAAGAGTTTAGGGAAAACAAACAAAATAAACTCTGGGTCAGTCATGGGACTGGTGTGAGTAAACTCCAACCATATGGTTTAACTTCAAAAATCCTTTGAAAGAAAAGATAATAGTAAGACCGGTCCACACATAAACACGGACGGCTTTTACCTTACTATAACCCAAATCATTTTTGATATCAAAATCCAGTGATATTATAATAATGTCTAATCAAATAAATAACCAAATAGTAGAACGCTTGCATCTCACGCTCTACATATATAATATAAAATCAAAAACCGCATGGCGCTTATTGGAGATTGGATTCCAACTATGACAAGGTATGGGACCACCTTCCGACAGTGTATCTCTAGAGGCCAATACACCTGGGTTCAACAAGAACGTCTTGCAACCCGGCCCACACATGACCGACCACTCATTTCGCTTGAGTGTATCGAATGTATATCACCAACGGTTGGACTCAAACCACCGTTCCCGAATGGGCAGAATCGATAGATTTAGAAACAAAAGGAATTTCTCTAGATAAGTGATTATACACCCTAATGGGAGCGACCCACATAGCCATGCTGCCTGCCCGATTTTTGTCATTTCCTGGTTGTGAAGCTAGAGGCTACATCTACCTTTTAGAACATCTGGCCACCATACACTTTGAATGCCACATCGTCAAACCCGTCAAATCACTAGTTGATCTTTCCAACAATATTACGGGTATAAAAGCTAAGAGAAACGAATTCCTCCGCCACCAGACGTAATACTTTGAAAAGATCGTCTTATGTGATCGTTAGGAGTACTCTGTCAGACATTCGTCCATACAAGTTGTCCTGGGACTGGACAAACAGAAAATACCATTCTGGAACCTGACGACCCTTGCATTTTACTCCGTCTTCAATTGTCTTCAGCATAATCAAATTCGCAGCACTTATGCCTATACGGAGTGGTTCTTGGATAAAATATCCAACCGGTCTCTCCGAATTGACAACGAGGGTCAAAACACTTCGATAGTCGGTTATTTAACTATCGAAGTAAAACAACATCCATTAAAATGTTCAACTAAACATCACACAACAATGGGCACTTTATTTAACATTCGTCATCATCGAATTTTATTTTCCATTTCTAATAGTGTTATTTAACTCTAATCATATTTCAAACATCGAAATGATGTCATCGTTTTCTGAAACGATTCTCCACTACTCGTTCTTTTATTTCTTTGAAGAATCATCGTTACTTATTACTTTAGAATAAGTGGATTTCAAAACAACTGTTTACATTCCCTAGGGAGTAGTGCTATATAAAAATCATACTTAAGTTTGGTCAACAGCGCTAATTTATCGTTATAGTTCAAAACTTGTCATGCGCTGTGATATTCTCCTTTATAATTAATCTTGACATAACAGTCACGCTTTAGCCTAGTCACAGCGTTATTTTATCGCTATAGTTCAAAACTTGCAACATGCTACTATATTCCACTTTATAACTAATATTGACATCTCTTTCCGTTACAAAAATATTGACATCTCTTTCCGTTACAAAAATATTGACATCTCTAATTCAATAACGTTTAAATGAGGCCCACTTAAGAAACAATTATTTAAATAAAAATAATTAACTAATATTTTACTTTATAAAATGAACTATAAAGTACCGGTTTATAATAGAATTCCTATTACAGTTTAAAACTTCACTTTAATTATAAAAATCTTCATTTTTATAATCGACTTCGTGGACGCCTGATGGCCAATCACTTCTTACAAAACGATGTGTTTATGGTCGACCGTTGCCAATTTCTAAATCGATATCATTTATTGATCAAAACAAATGTTGGATTTCCATCCAACATGGTTCAAACAGTGCACAAACAGTACATATAAATATTTAGGAATCCGGTTAAATTCCTCCAACCGGTTTCCGCATCCACAGATGTTAGTCAATTCAGTATCCAACCAATGGTGTGTACATATGCAACAATATATAATATTCAACCAATTTAACCATAATCTGTCTAAACAACCATCACACAGCATTCAACCATTATTTAAAATATAATTAAAATATTTTAAATAAAACAGAGTTAGTGAATTTACTCACCTTGGCGCGTTAACCGTTAAATAACGATTTGCGGTCGGTTGATTAAATCAGGCATTCAGTTCTGTACCGTTCGAGCTTTATGACCAACCGGCACCGTTTCTCACATTGTCACCGTCGCACTCATAAGTGATAAAACATGAAACTTGCTCCATCATTTTGCTAATTCAATTTTCCATCTCCAAACTTTAATGCCGCCATCACCTTGATAAGCTAGACCACCCTTGACCGACCATGCTGGAACCACTTGCGCCAGCAACTGACAACGTCCCCAAACACCGCTACTTTCTCCATCCTTGACGCCAAATTCCATTTCCTAGTTTATCTTCCCAAAAACGAATAGCACGCTCAGACATATATATGTCATTCTTCACGTCCCTTATTTCCTCAAGTATTAACGCCTTGTTATAGTCCCCCTCCCTTCTTCTACACTTTATGCGCCACCTGTACAACGTTTTCACCTCTATCCTTCTTACTGATAACCCACACGTGCATCATTACTTTACCCCATTCATGAAATTCGAATGATCCTCCTTCATTTAAAACCGAACCTGATGTCGTCCATTATCAATTTCAGCTTCCACATAATATAATATGTGCACATCAGGCAAAGCATGTTTGAACAACCACCTCTCTATTCATAATGACCCGTAAACCCCTTACAAACGTTGACACCATGCATGTATACCGCTCTCCAGACCGCATGCAAGCATGTACATCATCATTCACCAGCATTTCCTTGCTCGCCCGAGTCTTGCCAGAGCCGACTCCCCTGCCTCCGCATGCTGTTCGGCCACTACTTCATCTACATGATGCTCTACGTTCCCTTTTGCTTTTAAAAGGTTTGAGTGTTATAAATATCATAGCAGAGGAGTTTTATTTATTTTCATGGTGACTTAGAGTTTCTGATTTAAAAAGAAAGCACAAGGCTTGCGTTTTATATTGGTCAGGTGCCTTGGGTGCAAAGGAATAGGGATTAATAGAACTATAGGTTAGGTTTGTTGTTCTTTCGACAAGTTCTTTTCAGCTCGAAACACTATGCTGCGTTGTAGGGGAAGGACAGCTATGTGTTTTCTTTGACATGAACTCTTGATGTGGTAACAGTGTATGCATGCATAGCTCCTGTACGATGATGTTTTAAATAATGCTTTTTACACGGTTTCAACCGTCATTTGAGTGTCCTTTACTTTATGTGTTGTTTGATATTATTATAGGCTAAACATTTTTCTTTTGTTTTCAAGTTTTAGATGATTCAACCCCGTGTGCATCGAGTTAAATGTTTATATGCTTCAATGCCATTTAACGTTCAATAACTTGTTATTGAATTTATCACCGGGTACCCTATGGTATACGAATTCTGTTTCGGTCACGGACGGCTATCGACCGAAATAAAAATACAGTCGTGTCCAACGATGAGCCACGATCCCAAAAATATAATAATATCGGTAGTTTAACTTATATTGTGAAACCCCGAAATATTGATTAAGGGTGCAAAATACTCCAAATAAAAAGTTGCGTATTTAATTAATTAAAAATTATAGTAAAATTCTAAAAATTAAATTATCACTGCGCCCCAAAAGAACCTTGTCTAAATTCGAAACCAATAAGAAGTTATTTCAAATAAACCGTTATGGTCGATATACGATTTCATAGCGACTTTCTGAATATTTGATTTTGACATATCTTGCAATCTATACGACAAAATCTCAATATTTCACTTCTGTCAGAAAGATACAGTTCAACAGATTCCAATGTTTCTTGTTTTGCAGAAATCCGATTTAAACTGGTTTCTGTACACTCAGTTGAAGTTCAGAACGTTAAATTACGAACTGCAACGTCGTTATGAGCTCGATTATATTGAATATATATTTTTATACGTTCAACTTCGTTTTAATTAATATATAAATCTACTTATATTAAGAATTCAATATTTAACTGATTTAAATATTCAAATATAAATCGATAAAACTGCGGGACATTACAAAAGCACTATTTTACGAGTCGCGTAGAGTGTTCTTTTTCGTTTTTGTTTTCCCTTTTGATCATTAATTGATTGAACGACCAACGGGTTACTGAAATACAAATACAATAGAAAGACATGTTATTTGACGATTAGTCGTAGCACAATACATATATACTAGTGCAAACCTAATTTCAAGTACTAGAAAAAACTTACAACCTTAATCATACTTCTTAAAGTGTTCAATCCATAAATATGATACTGATTTTGAGATCTTATGAAGCAAATTTTGGTAAAAGTCTACATAAGATGATACAAAAATGAATAGTGCTATAAATTAAAAACCACAATCGAATAAAAATATTACCTTCACATATAGTTTATTATGTGAATATTTGATTCAGTGGAACTTCAGTGAAGCTTATAAACTCCGACCTACACACTCATAAATATGAATTAGTACTACATATATAACATAAGATATTCAACTTGTATATATTGAAACATAAACATAAGAAGAAAAGGAAAGAAAGAATAACAAACCACACTCATTCTCAACGGCCAAGCACATGCTTGGGACAAAAGTCTTAGTTGGTGCTAAAGCACTGTGAATTTGACCTCGATACATATTTGAATAAAAAAAGCAACAAATAGTTGTTTCTTGGATTTATACATGTATCATCTTTCAAGCATTACTCCTCTCTTGACCTAAAATTATAATCTTATATATTGTAAAGAAAAATGAAATAAAAGCATCTGGTCTTACACTAAATATAACGTTGGAAGAAATATCAGTCCGCATGAAAACAAAATAGCTTACTATATGCAGCTATGTTTGAACAAATTCGATGCATATATTCATGACTCCACTGATATATTTAGTTAGTAAAACTCAACAATCTCCATAACTTAATAGAAATCATCAACATGTATGCCTAACACCAAGTTATAAATGATAAGAGAGTAAACATTAATGCTTAGTTTTGAAATCGATGCTCGGTTTTATTTATATAAACCAATATCAAAGAATGGAACTTAATTTCATGTGCAAACATACAACGTTAGCTTATAACTAAGAACGACATAACATTAAAAGAGTGGTCAACTCCTAATATGATTTTGGTTTATGACACAATATGAGTTTTATTTGAAAATCAAAGAATGAAACTTGGTTTCAAGTGCAAACTTACGCCTTACCCTAATTTCAAGTACTAGAGCAAACTTACGTCCTTAGCCATGTTTCTCAGAGTGCTCAGTCCATAAATATGATACTGATTTTGGAATAGTTATAATGCAAATTTTGGTAGCAATGGAATATCAATATAAGACAAAAGTGCTAGCCAAGGATTTATAATAAATTATATTAAATTATATTTGAAAAACAAAATGAAATGAAATAAATGAAATAGCGTAAAACACGGTAAGGTAGACATGAATTAACGTTTTTGAAGCCTTAATTGGTACAACAAACAAAACCCAACAAAGATGAAATTACCATAGTCACTATATATTCCGCAACGGCTGGAGAATGCACCGACCCCTTAAGGTAAAACCCGATTTCAACTAACTTCATACAAAATTATGAGAAATCATGAAATCAGCTTGTTAAAATTGTTCATATGAGGGAAAAAATGAATCAAAAATCAAGGACTGTATAGAAACGAAGAGGAAGGAGGTCGAAATTAGATGAAAATACCTTATTTCATTTAGCATAGCCGACCAATTTCTATAATGTTCCTTAACACTCTTTTATTATGACTAATAATAAAATTCCAATATAGTACTGGTGACTGTAGTTAGCAGTCAGCTAATGCGGTTATTAAGGTGGACCGCCCACCGTCAACGACATTTATATTAGCTCATCCACTGAATCCAATCTAGATTGCTATCCAAGAGCTGGTATAAGTTACTACACAACTAAATGACATCTCCACGCAGGGAGAAATTACATTATACAAGTTACACAGTACAAGACTATAGTAGCAAGTAAATAAAATGACTTTAGCTTGTGTTGAGAACAACGTCCATGATAAGACTTGACATTAGCCACCCTATCAAGCCATAAAAAAATAACACTTCAGGACAATAGAAAGGACATGCTCCAAACAGTTTCCTAGCACTTCCTTCTTGAGCTTGGAAGCCACACTTGCACTATTTGACTTTAAACCATTTCATAGTAGACCAACTGAAAATGTCAAGGGGTTCGAAGGAGAAGGTAAGGTCTACAAACAACATAGCAGTATTGAGAGCGCAAAGCTTCACCTACACCACTGAATACTCAAAGACCATGCGTTAACCAGCATACCAAGCACAAGACATACATCTACTACCACAAAGGAGGAAGCTAGCTCGAATAAAATTGAAAATATGTGAGAAATATGTTGAAAAATTGCAGAGGTATATATACATCAACATAGCACGAAATCATGGTTCAGTGCAACGCATCTCGTATTACGACTTCGTGCATTGATGATATACCCGCACAACCTCAAACATACAATCACTAACAGACTCACCAGAAAAGTGAGGAGCAGCTTCCAGGCTTCGTGCATTGATGATATACGTGCACAACCTCAAACACACAATCACTAACAGACTCACCAGAAAAGTGAGGAGCAGCTTCCAGGTTAACGAGTTACAAGATTATCTACTACACAAAACCGAGGGTTAATCCAAGCACCTCAAACCATAATAGTAACCCAAACAGATCAAAACCAGCTTTAAGACAGCTAATAAGTCGAATACTAGGAGAACATTGATAACCCATTAATAAAATAGTCCCATTAAAGATTGAAATCGAGACGCGAAATCAGTTTAACTAAATGCAGTTACTGCTCACCTGACAAACACCGTGTTAGAGCCAAATCCAACCGAATTCGTAAGCACCAGCTGAAGATCATGAGAATTCATGAAGTTGCCTAGAATAATTATGAATAGAGGAAAGGACCAAGGTCAGAGTTGATCAAAGAGGGAACTAAGTAGTAGAGATGAGGATGAAGAAATAATTAGTAGTAGAGATGAGATAGAGTAGTAGATTTGAATAATTAGTTTTTCGCTTGACTATTGAAACACAATTCATGAATCAAACAATCAAAACCACTAAACTAAAAACAACATATAAAATTAACAACTAATACACACACACCCCTAGAATCATAAATATATGTTGCAAAGTAAATGTATCAAAATAATAGTTTCAGTTGCACTGAATTGCTAGTCTTTTACTTAATCTCCAATCTTAATAGTTTCGCCTGGTTACAATTTCCACAAAACAATAAAGTTCACTTTTAAAAATGACAGTGAAGTAGATCAAACTCATAGTTCAGAAAGAGCCATATATAGTAATACTAATAAAACAACATGCTAACATCAGTACAGGTTTTTTATACCATAGTAGATCCAATTATAAACTATATACCAAAGTGATTACTTGATAATAAAACATATGTAGTTAATCGTTACAATTGGACAATCAGAATATATAGAGTGATAAGTTCCAAGCACCTATGCTTTTATGCTTAATGTCATCATTTTGGTGAATTACGGATCAATAAAGCAACCAAACGAAATAATTTTAAACTTAAAAGTTCAAACCGTACTACGTGTTGTACAAGCAATATATACAGGTAGCAAACAGTAAAAAAATATGATTAAAACCAAGGTTTTAATTCTCGGATATCAGTCGTGTTTTGTCTTAGGGATTTTATACATTTTATCTCGTAATGGGGGATATCTTAGATGATATGAGTCTAATTCGGGAGTTCGTCTCAGATTTCCATCTCAGGTCTGAAAATTCATATCGGAACAATCTCGGGGTACATGATATGTTCAAAAATGATATTTTTACAAAACGATATTTATGAATACTATTAAATACATAGTAACTTAAATGTGAATTGCAAAATAACTTTATTATTCTTTATTTTGCGAAAGATTGTTCACACTCTACATCGTAATATGCTTAAAACAGAAATATTGTTAGACATAAAACATTAAAAGGATCCAAAACATTAAAAATTTCAGCATAAATAGACCGTAAAATACATAACTTCATAGGTAACATGCATTTAAAGAAGGCGAATATGAAGATCATAAGCATTATAAAACTTTATGAACATATAATATGGTCATTTAACATGCAAAATGTAGAAGAATAAAAGATTATCATGGCTAGATTTGAGTTTTTTAATTATTGTTCTAGTTCAAACACTAATTTAAATTTAAACCAAAAAAATTAAGATCTTAGAAGATATTCGGCATTTCGTCTTGGTCAATATACCATTCGATATTGCAATATCTCGGGCGATATATCCGAAAGGAGATTTTGAGTGATATTTGCTGTTTCGTTTCGGAAGGAGCTCAAAATGAGATATCAAAGGAGATCTCGGGAGATATTTGAGAGATTTGAAACAGTGATTAAAACATAGAGTGGTATTATGAAGAGATATTAAGATACCTTTAAATATCATCAGAAGAGATTGTTTTGGCTCAACCATGATACTGCAAGCGATGAAAGCTTCAGCAACAAAGATGCCTTCAAAGCACAACAAAGATTCAAATCTTGATCGAAGTAGATGAAGCTATAGTTATGTATTTAAAGAAAGTTAACTTCAAGATTAAATCATTGCAACATTATGATCATACCTGAAAGGTAGATGTTTCTTTCCCTTTGATAACATCAAACATTGCTACTTTATGATCATCAAATATATTGTAGAATCATTTGTAAAACTCATGCCTGCATTTAAATTTGCAGCGACATCTCGTTAAATATTCTAATCTTAATAAAAACTTTTTGGTAAATACATATAACATAATGAAAAACTTAGATGAGCATAGCATGAAATTTTATTGGAAAAATTAACAATGACAAAATGGCGTATAAATTCATTACAGCAAATGTTCTGGTGACTAGAATAGTCTCATAAGTGAATCCCTAGTTTGTATCAAAGAAAGTAAACCATTATGATGCCAAATAATTTGAAATGGGCATCTGACCCCTTTGTCATCAAAGTAGATTATCACATTTCAAACTATGAATTAAACATTTAGATATAACAATAGTAAAATGGCATATAAATTCATCACAACAAATGTTCCAGCAATTAAAATAGCCCCACGGGTTAATCCCCAATACGTAGTGTGCTGCTAAAAGCACCTTAAAATTTGCTTCCTAACACCATAAATAAACACCACCATCATCCCTATACACATATTCCTCTAGCCACCATGAAATAAAAAATGGGCACCCAACCCTAAATTATTCCCGCTATTCCTTCATTCGACTCTATTTTCTTCTGCATTATCTTTCTTTGAATTTAGCATACACAATTTCTCCTATTACTCACAATAACAAAAATTAAATCCATAACAATCATTTTAATTTTTAAAAATTAAAAGAAAAAAAAGACAATAGCATTAGAAACCGTACAATTTTTTTTAAGATAAATAACCTTATCTTTTTCATTAGATCATTGGCTATTCGTGAAATATTTGTTCGTGTATAAGTTCTTGCCTTTATTGCTAAGAAATTCAACAGTAATGACTACTAAAATAATTTTTCCTCAAATTACAATAAAATTGAGAATTAGGGTTTAAGAGGAACCAACTGGGGAAGAAATAGATGGCAGATCATGTTAGAAAGCAAATCAGGTCGACGTTTACATTTGATCGATCGAGATAAGATGATAAAAAGAAACAGGGTTTACGTTTGAACTAATGGCGGGTGATGGAATGAGTTCGGTGATTAGCAATTGAGTGGATGAATAAAACTGGTGTTAGGAAGTACATTAATTTAATTAAGAGTAATTAAATTAAGCATGGTGTTAGGAAACACATTTCAGGGTGCTTGTAGCAGCACATCAGTACGCATCAAAGAAAGTTGAACATTATGAATAGATATAAGTGGGAAAAGGCATAGTAATACGACAACCATTTTGCATATTGTTATTGTTTGCTAGAAGTTTCCATGCTTCATTGAAGAGAATGTGCCTCCTACGACCCCAAACTCATCTTGCCACTTTAATATCGATTCCTAATACTTTGGTAATGAAATATGTAAAACATGAGTATGGATCCATCTATTAAGAAGAAATGTAAAAAATCAAATTATTTCCATCAGTATAAAATGTCAGTTAGTAATAGAGCAATGGCTACACATGAATTGTATAAGCTTAAAAATTATTCATGTTATTTTCATTTCTTCAACTTTAAAATAACAGTATATCAATTGATCATATGAAATGACATAATTTCAACATAAATATAGTGTACTTTATTTATCATAAACTTAATCACAAAATGTCTTCTGGAGAATCTTCATACGGTCTGAATTTAGGAAAACATAATGATTGCAATTCAAAAAACCATGCCCAACCCAGTTTAAAAAGAATATTTTACAAAGCAAAAGATCTAATCCTGACATTAAAACTGAATTAGTTAGATATGAGATAAAACATAGAAGAACTTAAAATTGAGCTAGGCATTTTTTTTTTGCAGATTAAGTTGAATTCATGTAATCAAACTTAAAGGATTTAAAAATAAAAATCTAGCCTTGGCATAGCACGTAAATCATATAAAATGGAACGAAGAGCAAAAAAATAGAGAACAATGGGAAAAAAACATAAATAAAATATAGGGAAGAAATATAACATGTTATTTACACTTGTATAAAATGCTAACTAGTAACAGAACAATTGTTGCATATCCTACGTAGAAGATTACAAATTTATCATGTTATTTTCAATTCCAGATCTTTTAGATGGCTTTTTAAAGATATTAGAAATATAAAACTAAAGTTCCATAATAATTCCAATTGGCATTTGAAGTAAAGTACAGAAAGAGAATGTCAGATTACTATATTATCACTAGTTTGAAAGCTCACATGCAAATGGTAATTTATGGATATTCTTTTGATTTTGTCCAGGTTTTACAGACAGTAGTATATAAAAATGACATTCATTATTCATATTTTTATATAATAATTTGGATAATATGCGAGCAACATTAAACTGTTAAGCAAAAAAAACTAATTTTTCTATAAAACAAATCAGAAGGACTTGCAATAATATATCATCTGAACAATATAGCTAATCCCATAATAGGAATAATTAATACAACAATAATGCATGCAAATAAAGCAATTAGAAATTTTTGCAGCCGTATCAAGCTGTAAAAACAACCACAAAATATAAAATATTTCTACTTGAGCAATATCAAACAGGAAAAAAGGGAACAAAATTGCATACCTGACATCTAGAAATTTTTTTAGGATGAACATACATTTGCATTGATACTTGCAACGAAAAAAAATACATGATCATTTTTCCATACACGAAACAGACATGAAGATCAAGTTAGTTTGGAACATCTTCCAGTAAGTAGATGGAAAAAAGAATTACATTGGAAATGGCTAAGAAAAGGAAATCGATGGTCAAATAACAATAATAATTGTGCAAAATATCCAAATTCAAAATTGTATAAGGTAAATCAGAATAGGAAAAGATTAAAACGTAATTGAACCTATAATGTTAGAAATTGGAGCAACAACACCATAGCTCTGAACTCGGCCAAGTAATTTTCAAATCTAGTAGCATCAAATTATGGGTTCTGCGTGATTCTCTTATTTTATCATCATAACTTTTCATGTCAACAAAGAGATTATTAATCATCAAGATGTGAAAATGGCAGAGAAATAGAAATCGATGGTCAAATAACAATAATAATTGTGCAAAATATCAAAATCCGAAATTGTATTAAGTACATCGAAATAGGAAAATGGCAGAGAAAATTCCACCAACGCGATAACTCTGTGCTCGACCAAATAATTTTCAGATCTAGCAGCCATCAAAATTAGGGGCTTTGGGTGATTCTCTGATTTTATCATCATAAGTTTTCATGTCAACAAAGAGATTAATAATCATCAAGATGCGATTTATTTGCAATTAGAGGAAACGAAGTAACAAATCCATAATTTAAATTCAAAGGGAATGAAATGGGTAGGAATTTGCTAGAAATAAAGACAGGATCATGCCAGGGGCTACTATGAACGAAGACATAAAGTAAGATGTCACCGTAGGATACAGTGCAAAATGGAAGGACATTTCTGGTATTTCAAAAAGAAGCTAAGTAAAATAGCGTAATGTGTTTTCTTTATTAGTAGTAATTATATTTTTATTCGTTCCGCTATGAGATTGTGTCTACTTTGTTGTTGTTATATTGTGATCTTCTTTTCTTCAATTATAACTTTTCTTTCTATTTCTCTCTCTCTAACCTCTTTCTATTAATGATCCGGTAAATTTCTGGTGCTTGGTTAGTTGACATAGTATTTGTGTCGATAATCAGGATCGGGAATTGGTCTGATCGTTACAGTGGTATCAGAGCAGAAGGTTGAGTTATAACCTTGGTTTTGTGGTTTAACTCGATAAAGATGGGGTTTGTAATGCCCTAGATTGAGTTTGAGTGTATATATACAGTAGAGCGTAGTTGTAATTGTTATAAAAGAGTTTTCTATCATTTTGTTTATCTGTTGAGTGGTATATGAATTCCACATTGACGCATTTAGCTGATGTAATCAATGGGGATTTATAAACAGTTGGAAAAGGCAAATAGACATATTATTGTTTTACGGGATTGATAAATGAAATAATTTTACCAATATTTTATATATAAAAGAATTTTCAAACTAATTTTAATTTGATGGATGTTTGGCTGATTGGTGGTTGTACCTGAATAGTTACGGGAATTAACTACCTATTAGGATAAGATAATCTTATCTTTTATATGAGTTTAGTTAAGAGATTCAACCTGAGTAAATTGTTTAATATGAATTTAAACCAAGAAGAACCCATGTGAATTAAACTTATATAGAATTAAAATTATATAAGCATAATTTATAAACAAGTTTTATAAATGGAAATGGATTCGAGTTGAGAATTAAGGGTCTGAATTTCTAGTGGATTTGGAAATGGTTTTCCAAAAGTTTTGGAAAAGAGATGTTCATATTTATTTTAAGGAGTTTATGAAAATAAATTGATTTAAAGGATTTTGTAAGCATAATTATTACTTGGGTCACTGGGAAATAATACCACGGATGGTCATAAACGCCAACTTTGTTCATTTTTGAGTTTCTAAGTAAGAACTGCGATTTTATATAAATTGTTGGATTGAAACGATATTTAGTTTTTGATCTAGAATTTATGATTTTAAAACTCGGAATTTGATTCTGAAATTCTCAATGAAATTATTTAAAATGATTTTGTGATGGTTACATATAACCAATTATGATTTGTATATGGATTATATATACAAACGAGATGAACTAAAATTAAATTTCGAACCAGAATATGGAATTTAAAATCCATGAAGGCTGGAAAGTATTTTTCTGAGGTTTTTGAAAATTTTATTGAAGTAATTTAGAAAGTATTTGAATGAAAATCATTTTGAATGGATTTTGAAAGTGATTAAGCACTTAAATCACTTCAGTCGCCAAAAAATAATTCAGATAATAGACTGCAGCATTATCGATGTTCATTTTCGAGTTTCTAAGTGACAGATTACTAACATAGTATAATAGCTAATGAAAATTTGTTTGAGAAAACAAGTTTTTTAGGAATTCAAAAGTTTTGAATTACTATGATTATGTATATTAGGGTTGTCAATGGATACTTTCAAATATGGATAGTGCTATATCTATATCCGTATCTGAAATCATTTTTGGATATCGGATATCTATATCTCTGGAGACGGACGAATATCGGATAATTATCCTATTCACCAACGATCAATAAATCGGGAAATATAAATGAATTTTTTAGTTAAACATGTAACGACCTGGATTTTTGACAGTTCAAATCGACAATGATCCTCACATATCGACTTAAACAAATCTAAAATACAGATAGTTATTGGGATTAATATAAGAAAAAGAAGAAAAATGAAAAACAATCATAGAATCTCATAGTGGCAGAAGGACAAAATATAATAAATAAATAACAATTCATGAAGCTGTTAAAACATACATTTGATTATAATTTAAAACAATTATCCGAGTTAACTATCATAAACATACCAATATTTGCAGAGGAATAATAATGATAAAACTCTTTTGAGCTCCATCTTCATCTTCATACAGGAATAGAAAATATTCATGGCCAAAACCGCAACTATTATCCATCAAATCTCACTCAGTACGCAAATGATTCTTCAAAACAAAAAATCCAACGCACTTCTCTTCTCAAACTCTTCCTCTCTAACACCATTACCTCAACTTCAGTCACCCAATGGAAAACCTGACTTCAACATGTACGCACGGTCTAGCCTACAAGTCTCGACACTTTTTATCATGGAATCTTATCAAATTTTGCTCCGCGATGTCCCTTTCCATCATGAATCCAAATACGACATTAAAATTATGCATCGTTCTCTATATAATTCATAAAACTCAACGCTAGCCTTGAAACCATTCACTGTAAAATGTCGACAAAAAATATTCATGCTGCACCTTTCACAATTTATATAGGGTCGGAGAGAATCAAGATGGGAGTTCAATGAATCAAATGATATTAAATTCCGTAGAGAATTGGATTTTATTTTATAAATTGAATATCTATGTCAAGGTAGCCATTGAAATTTCGGCTGCTGGGAAGAATAAGGAAAAGAGATTAGTAGATTTAGGTTTATAGAGATAAAAGGGTTTAATTATAGGCTAATAAATTTTAGGTATTTTATTAGTAAGCGTAATGGAGGATCCTTAGGTTACAAAATTTAAATATTATTTATATGTTATATTTCTAATATCTTTCCATGTCCGTCTCATTAATTATACATTACCTAAAATGTAACCTTTTCATTAGCACGAAACCTATTGGATATTATCAAATTTGCCAATGAATACTAATATTTCATCAGCCAAAAATATCATATGGAAATAATAAGCATTTTTTTTCACATGCATATAACATTTACCTCAATCTCCATATATTCATTTTTTTTCGAATTTAAAAGTTCGTTAAATTGATTCATACATTAATCAAATAAATTATATTAAATTAATTAACTTTCTTTTAACTAGCCTTCACGAGTAACAAATTTTCTTGCTTTGATTACTCAAAATTTAAATCATATTTTACAACAAACTCACATATCAAATTCAAAGTTAATTATTACATTAGTTTTCAATGTTTAGTTTCGATTGTAATTAAATCCGATTAAGTATATTTTTAGTTACAATAAATTGGTTATATTTAATTTTAATTCTTTTTATTCCAGCAATCTTGAATTTATAGATATAGTTGACATTTTTGTTTATATCTTATTATGTTAGTATCTTCCATTTATCATTTATAACGAAATACATAATTACGGCTAATTGCAATTAATTTATTTATCATAGCTTAAACTCGATTGAATCCCATTTATTGCTTATTATTCCATAAATCGTTACTTTTGGTCCTACATAACATTTGTTTAACCTTAACCGCAATAATTACATGCATTAGTTGCAATTTATTTCCAATTTATCATGAATGAATTAAATAGCAAATTTTAAATTTAAGAACTGATATAGGTTATAAATTCAAACACGCTTATATATTTGTTGTTTATCAACAAAAAAAAGAAAATGGTTTCACATACTAATCAATTAATCCATTGTAATTATTATTTCTAACAATTAGTTAAACATTTCTGTAACACCCCGTATTTCTGTTAATACTAATATTCACAAATTAAAAGAATTAATATTGAGAATTTGCACGAAATAGCCTTAAAAAGGCATATAACAAATTTGAGATATGTGAATTGCCTTAAAAGGCAAAAAATGGAATTAAGACATTAATTGGAAAATTAATATGTAGAAATGGTCATAAGTTAATTATGGATTAATTTGAATTCATGAATAGGTGCGTGTGTATATATATATATATATATATTTATATATATATGGGCAGTTAATGTAAACATGAATAGAAGTTTATTAATTTGCTGAGTGTTTGCTGAGTCACTTCTGACTCATTGCTGAGTCAATAAGATAAACCCCATCTGGTCTGAATGGCTGCGGTTATTTCTAGGTTAAATCTAATGGCCTAAATGAATCCTAACATCTATAAATAAGTGGGTAGACTCTAACCCTAAATCACATGAAAAATTGGAGAGCTACCGACATGCCGTTGCCATGGAGTTCAGCATAGCCGTCACAAACTAAAGAAGAAGAAGGCCTAATCTACAAACTAAATCTACTCAAATCAAATCAAAAGCTCTCTCTCTTTCTATTTCTCTTCTTTAAAATTGTGAGTATGATGAATCTCACAATATTATTATAAAATAATTTGATTAAGTTATGAATGGATCACAAGAAAGTGATATGAATTGTTATGTATTTGTAAATTATGTTGTGGATCTCTTGTTATGCTATTATGTTATCATATATATGTTGTTATGTTGTAGTGATTATGTTGTAAATAATCCTATGCTATGTCATATGTGATTAATCATGCTATGCTATGTTTTAAATCATATCATGCTATGTTGCAAATTATGATATGCTATGTTGTAAATCTTATATATGTTGTAGATCTCATATTATCACATATGTTGAAATACTTATGTTATATGATAATGATGTCATGTTAAGTTGTGTTGAATCATACAAGTTGTAAAATCATGATGTTAGTATTTATGCGAATTGGATCATGTTTAAAGTTTATGTTTTTTTTATAATAAATCTTGATTATGGGAATTTGCCTATTGGGTTAGGTGTACCCATATACATGAATCTACAAATTAATTGGATCTTGAATATGGGAATTTACCTATTAAGTTAGGTGTACCCATATACATGAATCTATGATTAAATGAATTTTGATTTTTGGGAATTTGCCTATTGAGTTAGGTGTACCCATATAAAACCATATTGTTAATGATGTTGATTCACACATGTCCTATACAAGTTTATGAAATTTGATCAAAATCATATTATGTGAATTATGAATAAGTTGACACCCTTAGATCCATGACATGTATAACCTTATGCAAGTTGTAATGTATGCAAGTTTTACCCCTTGTTATGATTTATTTAGTCACATATATATGTTGTTGTTGTGAATATTTTCTTTTATGCTATGAGTTAGACTAATCGGGTCTAGCATACATTTTGCGAATAAACATTCAAACGTGGGGTAGGGGTAATATTAGGAAATTAATAAATTGGGGTGCAATTGATATGATTTTGCATGCCTTAAATAGATGTCCATAATTGAGTCAATTATGGACATTGTTAAATTTGGAGTTAATTAATAATTCAAGTAGGGAATTATTAAAATTGGGGAAAGTGGATTATTAATAATAATCAATGCTTAGGACACGAGGTTGGACCCGTTTGTGACGTAAACCTGCCCGGACCTGCCCGACAAATCCAGTAGTCACAAATGTCGGCCCAATGTGAGAGGTCCTAGGCCTAAACTAAAGCATAACAGTTGTAAAGACACGAGGTTAGACTCTTTTATGGTGTAAGACTGTCCGGACCCGCCCGGCAAATCCAGCTGCCATAAATGCCAGTCTATTGTGAGAGGTCTTTATGAGGTTATGGCCTTAATGAATTAAGAAATACTTAGCCAGATAATCATGTAAGGTGGGACATGGGGGTTAAGTAGGTGCCTTAGGTGGCATGAGGAATCTAGTGGTTGCCTTTAGAGGCATTTGAAATACGATTAGACTTAACCAAATACACATGTAAATGAACATGACTAAGTGGGTTAAGTGGATGGACAAATGGGACAAGCTTAGGTGGAATGCTTGTGGGAAATAATGGGGGCCCATTTCAACCAGTATCCCAAAACGTATCTTTGTGGGCTCGACCCAAGTCGAGGACGGGACACGCATACTGGGTTTGACTATAAGAGGCCAAAACAGGGAGCAGTGGCAACGCAAGTCCAACGGGTTTCATATGCGTGTGTGGACCCGGGCTGGTAGGTAAGACGTTGTTGCATCGTGTAGGTATAAGCCGTGCATCTCCGTTATATCGGGTTGCCACTTCAGGGGAATGATACACCCCACTGTGGGGCCAGCACGGGTATCTACGAGTAGGGAGGCGATCGAAAAATGGAAAGTGGGGTACACCTAGTGGAGATAGGGGCAGGCGGCACCTATGTAGTCAGCTAGGAGTACGTAAAGCCATTAAGAAAGTTTCTAAGTGAATCTAAGTGGAATCAATCTTTAGGGTGACTGGTGTGGTGCAATATAGTGTTTATCCTTTAGTATTTAGGAGCGCCTATAACGTTTCCTTTAGCGATTGTCTATGTCCTTAATATGCTCTTTCATAGACATTTCCTTGTTTTCCAGCTTATGCCTTAGTCCAGTTATTTTGATAATAGTATTGTAGAATTATCATACTCGCCAGACTTTATGTCTGACCCCCCCTCTTTTTCATCTTTTTCTCCCTTCATGTCCTCAGGTTGGGCCAAGTTCCAGTGGAATCTGATTGGATTGCTTATCTCTTGGAAAGCTTGGACTGCTGAAGTAAAGTCCAGCTTGTTATCTTTCTTTTTAATGGCTATTTATGTAATGGGATTATGTACTTGTTTTATCAAGATAGATATTGTACTTGACTTTGATTGTGGTGTTATGATGTAATCAAACATGTTTTGACTTCTGCTGCAATCGAAATAAAGTTTTTAAATTTCCAAGTACTATTTTATATCTGTCTTGTTGAAATTTTACTGTTCTATATTCACCTAAAACCTCCATAGAAGTTAATGAATTCCCTTTGTGAGTGACATTAATGGACGTGGGGTGTTACACGTGGTATCAGAGCATAAGGTTACCAGAACAGATAAAAATTTTAGAAAAATATTTTTCTGAAGTATTTTTTGGAAGAAGTGCTTTCAAAAACATGTTATTTAGAGAAAGTTTTTATGAAAAACATAATCCCAAATAGCCATATCCTTATCTTTATCTTTCGAATTCTCCATTTTGAATCTTTCCTTTTTCGTTTCAGCATGGCTGAAGATCTTAATCTCCCAGAAGGTGTGGCGGTTCCAGGGTGGTTTAGGAGATATTTGGAGGCTAGGGCCACCACTGCAGGCCCAGCAGATGTTCCTCCACCCCTTGTTGCACCCATTCCTCCTCCTCCTCCTCGTGTTGACACTTTTGCAAAGACGTGTAAGGAATTTAAGGCTATGGGAGGAAAAACTTTTCAAGGGACTGAGACGTTTGTGGAGGCCAGAGACTGGCTTAAGGAGACTGAGGAATTGTTGGATATCTTTGAAGTGGAAGATGGGAGGAAAGTCCGTTTAGCTGCTTGGTTAATGAAGGGAGAGGCCTCGTTTTGGTGTGAGGTCACTAACGGGGAACGTCCAGCTGATTCATGGGCGGATTTCAGACGAAGGTTTGAGGCAAAGTTTCTTTCAAGGGCAGAGGAGAATTTAAATATGGAAAAATTCCTGACATTAAAGCAAGGGAGCTTATCAGTGAAGGAGTATGTCAATAAATTTAATCAGTTAGCAAGGTTTGGCTTGGAGTTGGTGAACACGCCAGAGAAGAAAGCTTTGAGGGTTGTTAGAGGCTTGAATGAACCGTTGCAAGGGTTGGTTATGACCCACATCCCTATGGGAGCCATCTTTGAAAGTCTAGTAGAAATGGCACTTATGCATGAGGATAAGGCAGTTGAAAAGAAAGGGGATCAGAAGAAACCCCAATAGCAAAATAAGAAGGGTGGTAAAAACAATAATGGCAAAAGGAAGAAGAGATGCTTCAATTGTGGGACGCCTGGCCATCTCAGCAAAGATTGTAGAAAGAAAAAGAAGACTGGTTGTTTTCATTGTGGAGATGCGGGACATTTGGTGAAGGACTGCCCAAAGAAGGGGCAGAGGGCAGGGTCTACCTCGGGAGGACAGGTGCAGGCTCTTATGGCACCAGGGCAGGCAAGGGGGCAAGTTCAGGCTATTGCGGCCCCACCGCTGCAAGAAAGAGGTAGAACAATTTCTGTTGAAAGCTTAGTTTTTCTGTTTGATCATCCTGTCCGTACCTTATTCGATTCTGGCGCATCTCATTCGTTTATCTCTGCATCATTAGTTGAATTACTGCACTTGAACACCAGTTTAGTGGAGGATCCCTTGGTTGTTTCAAATCCAATTGGGGGTTCAGCTCATTTGACCATGATATGTTTGGATTTGAAAATCTCTATACTTAGCGTTGAATTTAGATGTGATGCTTATGTATTGGGCTTCACGGGCTATGGGCTAATTTTAGGAATGGATTGGTTATCTAGAAATGGGGCCATTCTTGATTGTGAAAGGAGAGTAGTTAGGCTTGTGACTCGCCTTGGTAATGCTCTCGACATCTTTTGTAGTCCCATAAATTCCGTTATGCTAAGTTATCTTGAATCGCTTGACGCGTCTGTAGAGAATCTGCGAACGGTAGAGGTGGTCCGGGAATATCCGGATGTGTTTGAGGAGGTGAAGGGCTTACCTCCAAAGCGGGAGATAGACTTTCGAATTTATCTTGTGGATAATGCTAAACCCGTATATTTGCCAGTGCGCCACGTGGCTCCTCGTGAAAGGAGGGAACTCAATAAGCAAGTTAAGGAGTTGCTTGAGAAGGGGCTCATAAGACGTAGTATATCAGAGTGGGGTGCTCCAGTAGTATTTGCTACAAAGGCGGATGGGTCCCTTAGACTTTGTGTGGACTATAGAGAACTAAACAAGCTTACTAAAAAGAACCGACACCCACTGCCGAGGATTGACGATCTCTTTGATCAGTTAGTTGGCCACTGGCTTTCATCAACTGAGAGTGGCTGAGGATAGTATAGATAAGACTGCTTTTAGGACTCCTGACGGATTCTATGAATGGCTAGTGATGCCCTTTGGTTTGACAAACGCCCCCGCATATTTTGTTGATTTGATGAGTAGGGTGTTTAGGGAGTACCTTAACAAATTCGTGGTAGTCTTTGTGGATGACATCTTAGTCTTTTCTAAGAATGAAGAAGAGCATGCCCTACATCTTAGGGAAGTGTTGGAAACCCTTCGAGCGCATAACCTTAAGGCAAAATTTTCTAAGTGTCACTTCTGGAGGAAAGAAGTACGGTTCTTAGGGCACGTGGTTTCCAAGGAAGGGATAGCAGTGGATCCCGCAAAGGTGGTGGCCATCCAAGATTGGACGGTCCCTAAAAATGTAACCGAAGTAAGAAGTTTCTTGGGGTTGGCTGGCTATTATAGGAAGTTTATCAAAGACTTCGCAAAAATATCAGCTCCATTAACACGGTTAACGAAGAAGAACCTAGTTTTTACATGGGACGAAGATTGTGATGATGCGTTCCAACGTTTAAAGAGAGCCTTAACTTCAGCCCCAGTCTTAGTGCTGCCAGACGGGAATAAACCGTTTACCGTCTATACTGATGCTTGTGGGCGGGACTTGGCGCGGTCCTCATGCAAGAGGGAAGAGTAATAGCCTATGGTGGAAGGCAGTTGAGGGTTCATGAAAAGAATTACCCTACGCATGACGTTGAGTTGGCCGCAATTGTTTTCGTGCTTAAGTCTTGGCGTCACTATCTTCTTGGTGAGAAATTCGAACTGTTCACTGACCACAAATCATTAAAATACTTATTCTCTCAGAAGGATTTGAATTTAAGGCAGCAACGGTGGATGGAATTCCTAGCCTCCTACGATTTTGAAATAGCATATACCCCGGGCAAGGGTAACGTGGTAGAAGACGCCTTAAGTAGGAAAAGGTTGTCCTTGAGTCCGTTGTTTGTTGAATGACGAAGCTTAGAATTCATCTCCGTGTTTGACTTTAGACCCTCCGTTGACCTAGTACCTGGTTTGTTAGCATCCTTGGAGGTTAGACCTACACTTCTAGGACGAGTTGGTGAGGCACAGCAAGACGACCCCCAGTTGGTTGAGATAGTAGAAAAGCTCGAAGGAGGGGAGTCGTGTAGCCATCTTCGTAGGTATACCCTAGACGATAAGGGTTGGTTACGAAGGGATAATAGACTTTGTGTACCACAAGACGAAGACTTAAGGAAGGCCATTCTTGATGATGCTCATCGCTCAAAGATGACCATTCATCCCGGCGGAGACAAGATGTACAAAGATATGAAGCGGTTTTCTTTTGGGCCGGTATGAAAAAGGATGTGGCCGAGTACGTCGCTAGATGCTTGGTGTGCCAACGAGTAAAAGCGGAACAAAAGAAACCCGGTGGGTTGCTTCACCCATTGGAAGTTCCACTATGGAAATGGGAAAGCGTCTCAATGGATTTTGTGGATGGATTACTAAGATCAACGAAGGGTAATACGGGGATTTGGGTTATAGTAGATAGACTTACTAAGAGCGCCCATTTTATTCCCGTGAAAAGTAAGAGGACTGCTCCGTGGTTGGCTTCTGTATACATTAAAGAGATAGTTCGTTTGCACGGTATTCCTTCTAGTATAGTAAGCGACCGTGATCCCATCTTCACTAGCGAATTTTGGAAGAGTTTACAAGAGGCGGTAGGGACTCAACTATGTTTGAGCACCGCATATCATCCTCATACGGACGGCCAGACCGAGAGGGTGAATCGTATTCTAGAGGATCTTTTAAGGCTTTGTATCCTAGACTTTGGGGGTACATGGGAAGAGCACCTTCCGTTGGTAGAATTCGCATATAATAATAGCTTTCAGTCTAGTATTGGCATGGCACCTTTCGAAGCTCTTTATGGAAGGCCTTGCCGTTCGCCTACATGTTGGTGGGAATCTACCGATATAATCCTACTTGGGCCCGATATGGTTAGGGAAACCTCGGAGAAGATTGATTTGATTCGAAGGAGGATGAAAGCAGCACAAGATAGGCAGAAATCGTATGCTGATAAGAGGAGGACAGATCTTGAGTTTGACATTGGGGACATGGTTTTTATCAAAGTGTCTCCGTTACGGAAAGTTGTTCGCTTTGGGTCCGTTGGGAAATTAGCGCCAAGGTTTGTAGGGCCGTTTCCTATAAAAGACAGGATTGGGAAGATGGCGTATAGGGTAGAGTTGCCTGAGAAACTTAGTGGAGTACACGACATATTCCATGTATCACATTTGAGGAAGTGTTTGCACAAGACCGCGGAGGTGGTAGAGCCGAGCTTGCTTAAAGAGGTGGAAATAGAGCGTGATGCAACAATTAGACGAGCTCCTACATGCATTCTTGGGTCGGAGATCAAAAAGTTGAGAAATCGAGAGGTCAGACTAGTTAAAGTGCAATGGGGAGATGATGAGAGCAACGCTACTTGGGAGACAGAAGGGAAGATGCGTTCGCTATACCCTTTTCTTTTTGAGGGTATGTCTTTTAGTTTCTCCTTTATCGCTTAGCTTATCTTATCTTATCTTTAGTATGTCCTCTCATTAGTATCTTTGACCTTTAGTTAGGATAATCCTATGGTTGAAACATGTGTTTGAGACATGTTATGTATGATGGATACAAAATGGATGCAAGTGGTTGCTAGTGGTTGCTCGTGGATGCATATATACACACACTTTAGGCACTAGATCGGCTCAGTCACTACATATTGCATATTGCATAAATGAATGTATTTAGTATAATGGATGTATAATGGTTGTACCATCATATAGATGCTGCATTCGGTTGAATGGATGTGCACGCATATAGAAGTAGTTTGTAAGCAATTAGGATCTTTTGCATACATAATGGATGCATGGCACTATCATGAATTGCATCAAGGAGGTCAACTGAATCAGTGGACCGCCAGATTTTGCATTAGATACGGACATAGACACACACTGTGCATTTAAACATGAAAGCATTAGAAGTCTATAAGGACAATGGATGCCAGTGTTTGTTGATTGAGTAGATGGTTGATGATAGGATATAAACTTGAAGATTTCGGGGTCGAAATCCCTTAAGGAGGGGAGAATGTAACACCCCGTATTTCTGTTAATACTAATATTAACAAATTAAAAGAATTAATATTGAGAATTTGCACGAAATAGCCTTAAAAAGGCATATAACAAATTTGAGATATGTGAATTGCCTTAAAAGGCGAAAAATGGAATTAAGACATTAATTGGAAAATTAATGAGTAGAAATGGTCATAATTTAATTATGGATTAATTTGAATTCATGAATAGGTGCGTGTGTGTGTATATATATATATATTTATATATATATGGGCAGTTAATGTAAACATGAATAGAAGTTTATTAATTTGCTGAGTGTTTGCTGAGTCACTTCTGACTCATTGCTGAGTCAATAAGATAAACCCCATCTGGTCTGAATGGCTGCGGTTATTTCCAGGTTAAATCTAATGGCCTAAATGAATCCTAACATCTATAAATAAGTGGGTAGACTCTAACCCTAAATCACTTGAAAAATTGGAGAGCTACCGACATGTCGTTGCCATGGAGTTCAGCATAGCCGTCACAAACTAAAGAAGAAGAAGGCCTAATCTACAAACTAAATCTACTCAAATCAAATCAAAAGCTCTCTCTCTTTCTATTTCTCTTCTTTAAAATTGTGAGTATGATGAATCTCACAATATTATTATAAAATAATTTGATTAAGTTATGAATGGATCACAAGAAAGTGATATGAATTGTTATGTATTTGTAAATTATGTTGTGGATCTCTTGTTATGCTATTATGTTATCATATATATGTTGTTATGTTGTAGTGATTATGTTGTAAATAATCCTATACTATGTCATATGTGATTAATCATGCTATGCTATGTTGTAAATCATATCATGCTATGTTGCAAATTATGATATGCTATGTTGTAAATCTTATATATGTTGTAGATCTCATATTATCACATATGTTGAAATACTTATGTTATATGATAATGATGTCATGTTAAGTTGTGTTGAATCATACAAGTTGTAAAATCATGATGTTAGTATTTATGCGAATTGGATCATGTTTAAAGTTTATGTTTTTTTTATAATAAATCTTGATTATGGGAATTTGCCTATTGGGTTAGGTGTACCCATATACATGAATCTACAAATTAATTGGATCTTGAATATGAGAATTTGCCTATTAAGTTAGGTGTACCCATATACATGAATCTATGATTAAATGAATTTTGATTTTTGGGAATTTGCCTATTGAGTTAGGTGTACCCATATAAAACCATATTGTTAATGATGTTGATTCACACATGTCCTATACAAGTTTATGAAATTTGATCAAAATCATATTATGTGAATTATGAATAAGTTGACACCCTTAGATCCATGACATGTATAACCTTATGCAAGTTGTAATGTATGCAAGTTTTACCCCTTGTTATGATTTATTTAGTCACATATATATGTTGTTGTTGTGAATATTTTCTTTTATGCTATGAGTTAGACTAATCGGGTCTAGCATACATTTTGCGAATAAACGTTCAAACGTGGGGTAGGGGTAATATTAGGAAATTAATAAATTGGGGTGCAATTGATATGATTTTGCATGCCTTAAATAGATGTCCATAATTGAGTCAATTATGGACATTGTTAAATTTGGTATTAATTAATAATTCAAGTAGGGAATTATTAAAATTGGGGAAAGTGGATTATTAATAATAATCAATGCTTAGGACACGAGGTTGGACCCGTTTGTGACGTAAACCTGCCCGGACCCACCCGGCAAATCCAGTAGTCACAAATGTCGGCCCAATGTGAGAGGTCCTAGGCCCAAACTAAAGCATAACAGTTGTAAAGACACGAGGTTAGACTCTTTTATGGTGTAAGACTGCCCGGACCCGCCCGGCAAATCCAGCTGCCATAAATGCCAGCCTAATGTGAGAGGTCTTTATGAGGTTATGGCCTTAATGAATTAAGAAATACTTAGCTAGATAATCATGTAAGGTGGGACATGGGGGTTAAGTAGGTGCCTTGGGTGGCATGAGGAATCTAGTGGTTGCCTTTAGAGGCATTTGAAATACGATTAGACTTAACCAAATACACATGTAAATGAACATGACTAAGTGGGTTAAGTGGATGGACTAATGGGACAAGCTTAGGTGGAATGCTTGTGGGAAATAATGGGGGCCCATTTCAACCAGTATCCCAAAACGTATCTTTGTGGGCTCGAGCCAAGTCGAGGACGGGACACGCATACTGGGTTTGACTATAAGAGGCCAAAACATGGAGCGGTGGCAACACAATTCCAACGGGTTTCATATGCGTGTGTGGACCCAGGCTGGTAGGTAAGACGTTGTTGCATCGTGTAGGTATAAGCCGTGCATCTCCGTTATATCGGGTTGCCACTTTAGGGGAATGATGCACCCCACTGTGGGGCCAGCACGGGTATCTACGAGTAGGGAGCCGATCGAAAAATGGAAAGTGGGGTACACCTAGTGGAGATAGGGGCATGCGGCACCTATGTAGTCAGCTAGGAGTACGTAAAGCCATTAAGAAAGTTTCTAAGTGAAGCTAAGTGGAATCAACCTTTAGGGTGACTGGTGTGGTGCAGTATAGTGTTTATCCTTTAGTATTTAGGAGCGCCTATAACGTTTCCTTTAGCGATTGTCTATGTCCTTAATCTGCTCTTTCATAGACCTTTCCTTGTTTTCCAGCTTATGCCTTAGTCCAGTTATTTTGATAATAGTATTGTAGAATTATCATACTCGCCAGACTTTATGTCTGACCCCCCCCCTCTTTTTCATCTTTTTCTCCCTTCAGGTCCTCAGGTTGGGCCAAGTTCCAGTGGAATCTTATTGGATTGCTTATATCTTGGAAAGCTTGGACTGCTGAAGTAAAGTCCAGCTTGTTATCTTTCTTTTTAATGGCTATTTATGTAATGGGATTATATACTTGTTTTATCAAGATAGATATTGTACTTGACTTTGATTATGGTGTTATGATGTAATCAAACATGTTTTGACTTCTGCTGCAATTGAAATAAAGTTTTTAAATTTCCAAGTACTATTTTATATCTGTCTTGTTGAAATTTTACTGTTCTATATTCACCTAAAACCTCCATAGAAGTTAATGCATTCCCTTTGTGAGTGACATTAATGGACGTGGGGTGTTACAATTTCATTTATTCCTTTAATTTCCATTCTTAATTTCGGTTAATTATACCATTCAATTATCTTTATTGCAACTTATTTCTGCTTTATTTCAATAAATTAATGTTGGTTTTTGCAATCTATGAATATTAAAATATTGTAAGGTTACTATTGTAATCAAATAAAAAAATGGACTCGCATACAAGTTAATCATTCTAACTTAATAAATTTCAAATAACCACGTAAAATCTTACCATTTATTTACAATATTTGGTTTAATTCTTTTATTTCAATAAAAAATTAAATCTAATATTTACAATCATATACAGGTTAATATATTAATAACCTATTGAATTCACCATTAAATAAGCTTTTTCAAGTTTATATCAATTAAATTCAAATAATAAACTTATTAACCTTGTTTTAACCATTGTTCTCCAAAAGTAACACTAAATTTAAAGTTAAATAGTCGAAAAAATATGGGTTGTTACACTCTCCCCTACTCAAAACTTTTCGTCCTCGAAAAGATGTTGTAAGGAAGTTGTTAATTAATATATTCAACCATATCATTTCTCATTCAACTTAGAAAAAGTTTAACTTACATTCATTATTATTAATAACCATACAGACTAACATTCGATTCATTTCTAATGTATTAACTTATACAATTATTCACGCGTAATGAATTGACATATGAAATAGTAAGACGACCAAAAACAAATAGGAACATTCAAACAATCATATTCATCCATCTAAAGTGCAATTATGGATTTGCAATGTCAGTATATCATTCATACAATTTCATTTTGTTCATTTCACCCATAAACAACTCGTAGTTTTATTTTATCCAAATTCCTTATTCACTTCCAATTATTTTAATTGATTCACCTTGAATAGTTTTTTCTTTCAAATATAATATATATTTAATGATTTACACCTAATTCATAAAAATCCATTTTACGAACAATTTCATATTACATTTCTAAAGCTAACCTTTATTTCATTATTTCTCTTTTTCATTTCACTTAAGTTTTGCTTTATATAACACCATTCAACTCTAGTTCAATTTAAATGAAATTTCACATCACATAACTTAAGTTTTATTGATTGGTACAATATATAATTACAAATTTATATAAGCCCTTTTAAGTTCATGACATTATTCTAAGTTTTACTATGCAATATGGAGTAATAAAGCATCATTAAATATATCAATTTCAACTAATATTGCTTACTCAATCATTTAAATTTATTTTTCTACATTTCCATTCATTCAAAATTATTTACTTACTTATGTTATTTCTGTTAACTTCCATAAGTTAAATGAATCTAAGATCTATTTATAAACTTATTTCTTTGGTTCAATCTATTCACTTTCTTTGTGAATTCATTTTCATAACTAAACTACTCTACTAATTCATGACCTAAGTTTTATCCATATTTATAAACCATCATTTAGTTTCACCTTTATTTATTCACCAACACTTGTGCATTATACATTTTCCTATCTATGTAACATTTTACTTCTTAGATATTTAGTAAGTTATATATGCTATAAAGAAAGTTTAGTATCATACAAGTTCAACATTGTCTAATTTGTTTCAATTTCACTATTTCACATTCCTAAGAGTTTATTTTATTTTATACTTCTCTTTGGTTCATTTATTTATTTATTTCACAGTTTAGAAGTTCTAAAATTTTAAGTTTAATTCGTTTCAGTAATTATTTGAGAACTTAAGAATTCAACTTCAGGTTCGTTTCCTAATCAACTTTAAAACATTATGCATATATTATATATTTTATATCAAACCATACCATAAAGATTTAAAAGAAATTCAATTTAGAAAAAAAGTATAAAAGTTGTAAGTGGTCTCCCTCACTTACACTCTTGAAAATAAACATCGATGATGCGTGCACTCATCACCGAATCATTTCCTAAAGGCAAGAAGTGGATACACACTTATTTTTATATTAACCATTTGAAAACCATTTCTAAATGAAACTACTTTTAAAATATAATGATATTATTTCAAAACCATTTTAAAATCAATATTACATAACCACCGAAATTCAATTCTCAATTCATATTTAACATCTTCTTATTTCATTAAAATTAATTTTCAATATTTTATTTTTCTTATTAAGATCATTTAATAGTCAATAGTTTAGTTTTATTAACTAATTAAGCAAATTCGAACTTTAAGTTTTTAATCCGAAAAACAATGGCGACAACCGCTACCCTACCCCAAAACCCTTCCTCAAAATCCGATGTCCCTCTTCCATCGTTTCTCACTCCAGATCTACTGCCTGAACTCATCCTACCCTTTCCTGAACCACCTCCTCCCTCCGATATCCCCATCCTCTCCCCAGTCCCTCCTCTGCTTCTTCCATTAACCACTTGGAATCTCTGCCTGAGCAAAAATGGTCCATTCTTTTTTGTTTCGAAGCCAAAGAATGCAGGATCTTTTGAGGCTGCTGACATACATCTGGAATTCGATGGTGATAATCTCGTTCCAACAAATGACATAATACGAGCGAGTTCAGAGCAATGGAATGGCCATATCATTGTGTTCTTCCTCGACTCTCCGCTGGCTTACTACACGGTAGTTAATTTCTTGAAAAATCATTAGAGGCCACAAGGTAATGTTGATATTAAATCGAACGGGAGTATTTTTTTTCTTCTAATTTTCTTCAAATGGATAATAGAATTAGGATTATAGAGGCTAACCAAATCATCATTCGAAATAAATTGTTTATTGTAAAACCATGGCAACCTAGTTTGAGTAACGTAGCGAACTGTGTGAAGGTTGTGCCTGTTTAGATTAAAATGTACAACATACTACTTGTAGCTTGGTCGAAGCAAGGTATAATTTGGTTGGAAACTAGAGTAGGGAAATTCCTGTGTATGGATACTAATACTGAAGGCTTGAATAGACTGGAATACGCAAAATGCATGGTGTAAGTCTCTACTAACTCTTCATTACTGGACTTTTTTCCAGTTCAAAACTTAGATGGTACTATTCAATTTGTTAAAGCTTTCGACCTTTGGAAGCCAGAGTTATGCCTATTATGCAATGTTTATGGTCATATAGATGCAAATTGTGTAACACCCCGTGTATTCTATAACTGTGGAATTAACAAATTAAAGTATAATTAATTTGAAATCAAAGAACTAAGGGAAACGGGATACGCCATTGCGTTCGTCTCGGAAAAATACGCGAAATAGAGTCCGAGTTTTCGAAAAACGGAGTCCGTATGAAGAAGATATAGCCTCCGGAAGTTTCTGAAACAAGTTTAAAAATTAAAACCGGGCCCAATTGGCCAAGGCGGGAAAACTCCCGCCTAAGACACCCAGGTCGACTGGGCTGTCGACCTGGTCTAACCAGGTCGACAGGTCTGTCGACAGGGCTATCGACAGGGCTGTCGACCTGGTCCAGACCCAGGTCGAACCCAGTCCACCCTGGCTGGCCTATTCTATGTTGGTCGATTTTCTGTGGTCTGCTTTGTCATTAGGGCTAGGTGGCAGGCTCTAATTGGTCCCTCTTGCGAATGAATGGCTACGATCAATCCAAGCAACATCGATGGTCCTAATCAGTTCATAAACTCTATAAAATGACCCTAGACTCTACCTAGGTTTCTTACACAATTCTCTAGCCTCCATTGCTCTCTTCTTCTAATTAAAATAAAAATGGCGTCTCTGCTCTGCTGGAATTAAAACTAGAAGATAATCAACATCAGCCTAAGCAACTCAATTCAAACTAGAGATTAAAGTTTCTGCAAAGTTAAAGTTCTTTCTTTAATCCAATCAAGGCAAGTACAGTTATTCTCCGCTATAAACGTTAATTATAATTTTGATATGCATTTAAAACTGAGTTTGAGGTTGTATATATATTCTCTTCTGTTGGATCTGTTTTCTGTGACTGTTCTATATTCCTTTCTTCTTTTCTGCTTCTATAGCCAGGCTACCACGAGCCTGTGCCTAATCTCATAAGAGATGAACGTATGAACGCAAATTTTGGGATGAATGATGCGAAATTTGACAAGACTAAATTGAATGTATGACTTTAGGTCTGAGGCATAAAATATATTGGACATGTGACTTGGGATTGGATGCATAAATTTGACTATGAACATATAATTTATGCATGTTGCATGCATAGTTATGTTGTAATTTAGATATGTAATTAATTAGAAAAATAAGCATATGTTATAAACTAGTTTTAGACCTATGCATATTTTGTGATAAAAGAAGAAGAGGAACCACTGTAAGATTTCATATGATTTGAGACTTTGAACAAATGCATATAAAAGTCAAGATTTGATTTTTAGAAGATATGATTTAAAGATTTAGATTGTTGGGTATAGTTTGCATAATGATTCATGACTTGAAAAGAAGAAGATATGGAAGCTTAGGTGTAAAAGATTTACATTAATTAGGATATCTATTATTGTGATTACACCTAAATAGGGATTTTTGGATATATGGCATGCATTGGAATTAATGGTTATATTTGGTACAGTTTATATGTGAATCTGCTGTAAAATGCTAGTTTAACAAAAATTGGAACATATGTTATAGGGTAAATTATGTCCATATTCTGCGCTATGTAAATGTATGCAAACATGGAAGTATATGATCATGTTGTGAATCATGACATTATTTAGGCATATGAACTTAGGCCTAATTTATGTTTAGGCAAGGCATGTAAATAGAACCTTTAGAAATATTAAATTTGCTAAATCTGCTAATTTGCCAAGTTGCCTAAACTGCTAGTTTTGTTATATTGCCTAGACTGCTAATTAGATTGAAATGCCTAATCTGTTAAATTTGTCGGTTGAAATGCCTAAACTGTTATATGCCAAAATCTGCTAAGTTGCTAAATCTGTTAAATCCGTTAAGTCATATAAAATCTGTTATTTGCTATGTTGATATAATCATCCTGTTATTGATATAATCTGAATTGGCATATATATTGGGCGTGCGCATAAACGGTAAATTATTAATTAATTGGCCGCAAAGATAAACATGGCTAACTCGAGGTTAGAATGAGTTTGCGGCGTAAATCTGCCCGGAACCGCCCGGCACATCCAGTGGCCGCAAACAATAGGTTCTAATGTGAGAAGTTAGTCATAACATGCGTAAGACACGAGGTTAGGTCTGGCTTGTGGCAGAAGTCTGCCCGGAACCGCCCGGCATATCCAGCGGCCACAAGCTACCGACCTAATGTGAGAGGTCTGTGCATTAATAATTAATTAATGCAAATCTAAGATAAGAATGACGTCTAAAACGTATTGGGGAAAATAGGGTTAAACCAAAGGGATTAATAGATGTAGTAAAACCCGTCCATGAATCTGTAGGCCCAATACAAAGTTAGACAAATCTGAAAAATGTGTACATCTGATCCGTTAATCTGAAAACTTGTTAACTTAATTTGTGAATTAGTAAACCTGAATTCTGTATGTCTGAACTTGTAAACAAGTTAATCTGAAATCTGTTAGTCTGGGGACACAAGGTTAGGAGGGGAATTACTTGTGTCATCTGTTGTTTGGGACCCATATTAGTCAGTAACCCTTTCTGGTATCAAAACTTTGACCCAACAGTAAGTAGGGTCCGGGCACGCTTACTGAACTAATTATAAGAGGTTCATTCTGATAATGGCGCGGGGTGTTGATGGTGCGTTCCAACCGGGTCATGTGCGTGCATGGATCCCGGTCTGCCTCTGAGGATGTAAGACGCCGTGACATCTGTAAATAGGTCTGTGCCAATGGGTTGTCACTTTAGGGAGTGATACACCCTACTGTGGGGCCGACACAGGATATTTATGTATTAGGGAGCCGATCGCTTGGGGTAGGGTTTTAGGGTACGCTTAGTTCTGTCTGTTTCTGTTGGTACCGTCTGGTTCTGTTGGGTGGTAACACCTGTCTGTTTCTGTGTGGTACCGTCTGTTCGGGTGGTAAAGGCCCATTACTAGTGTACACCTAATTCCACATTCTGTTTCCATAGGAATAAATCTGTTTCTTCTTCTGTCTGTTTCTGATCGGGTAGTAAAGGCCCATTATTAGCATTCTGTTTCTGTTAAAGTATTCTGTACCCGTTCCTGCTTCAATTTAGACATTAGGGTGACACCTAATTTTGCTACACTAGTATTAGTGCAGAACAATAGTTTATATCATTCTGTTTTTCTGTTATATCTGCTACACCTGTTATAGTTATCTCACATCCAGTTTTATGTTCATATCATATTATTATTATCTGTTCATATGCTGAAAGTCACTGGACTTGCCAGACTTTTTGTCTGACCCTTGTTGTTTTCGCCTCCTTTCTTCCGTTTCCCCCCCCAGGTTATCCAAGGAGGGAAATACTTTAGCTTGATCCGGATTTCTCTTTGCTTGAAGTGCTTAAAGTATGGCTTGGCTCTGTATAGCTTCCGTTCCATGGGGATTATGATTTTAAGCTATGCATTTTGAAGGCTTTTGTACAAGACTGATATTTTGTACTTGAATTCTGAAATTGAAAGGATGTAACCATATAAATTTCTGTTTCCGCTGTAATAAAGTTAAAAATTTTCAAGTACTGTTTTATCTGTCTTGTAAGTTTCTGTTCTGTTTACTAAAATGCTCCACCAAAGTTAAGGCATTCCCTTTGTGAGTGACCTTAACGGAGGTGGGGTGTTACACTTGGTATCAGAGCTGAAGGTTACCAGATTGGGTAAAGTTTTTGAAAACTATTTTCAAAAAGGTTTTGGAAAGGAAGTATTTTCAAAAATAAAGCTTATTTTGAAAAACATGATCCCCAAGAGCCATATATCTTTCTTTCAGTCCTTTTTGTATTGAACCTTTCCTTTTTCGTTCCAGCATGTCTGAAGCATCTGAGATACCAGAGGGTGTTCATGTACCCGGTTGGTTTCGTCAATATCTTGAGGCTAGGACCGCCGCTGCAGGTCCAGCAAATGATCCCCCTCCTCCACCCCCTCCTCGTGCAATTGCTTTCTCAAAAATCTGTAGAGATTTTAGGGCCATGGGTGGGAAGGATTTCAAAGGAACTGAATCATTCGTAGAAGCAAGGAATTGGCTCAAAGAAACTGAGGATCTGTTCGTTATCTTCGAGGTGGACGATAGGCAGAAGGTGCAGTTGGCAGTATGGCTGCTCAAAGACGAAGCTTCCTACTGGTGGGAAGTCACTAACGCCGAGAGGTCGGTTGAGACATGGATGGATTTTAGAACAAGGTTTGAGACAAAATTCCTCTCGCAAGCTGAACGAAGTTTACAATTGGAAAAGTTCTTGTCTCTTAAGCAAGGAAGTATGACGGTCAAGGAATACGTCAACCAGTTCAACCAACTAGCAAGATTCGGATTGGATTTAGTCAACACTCAGCATAAAAAGGATCTCCGCTTTGTTGAAGGATTGAATGAGCCACTGCACAGCCTAGCCATGACCCATGTACCCATGGGAGCAACTTACGAGAAATTGGTGGATATGGCACTACTGCACGAGGAAGACAAGGGCCCAAAAGAGACAAAGAAGGAAGAACCACAGAATAAGAAAGCGGGGCCCAAAAAGGAAACACAAAAGAAGGATGAGAAGTCTGAAGATAAGAAGGGAAAAAAGTTCTTTACTTGTGGGAGCTCAACTCATCTGAACAAGGATTGCAGAAAAAGGAAGGGCGCTTGCTTCAACTGTGGGGAGATGGGACACTTCACTAGGGACTGCCCAAAGAGACGAGGACAAGGAGGGCAGGCGAATAATCTTGAGGCTAGTGGCTAGGATAGATATAGGAAAATTTCTATAGTAGGTTTAATTTCTTTATCTGATTATGGAGTTAAGACTTTTTCTGATTTTGGTATTTTGATTTTGTAATCGATACTCTGCACTTTAATGCTAGTATTATTTCTGAATTCCGCTATAGACTCAGACCCATAAGGGTTATGGATCATCTGTTTGAGACTGGGGTTTGAGGGATATCTGTGTTAGGCGTCAAGTATGACGCATACATTCTGAGTTTTCGTAGGGTGTCAATTTGATATTGGTTTCGGTCTTTGGGGCCGATACTTAGGACCCATGTCTAATGGGAACCAAATTTTCGTTCTATCTGTACTCGCTTTCATCATTCGACTGTATCCTATCGATCGAATATTTGAACTTTAGGTAGAAACTAATGGGTGTAAACATGTGTTTGAGACATGTTATGTTTGATGGTTGCAAGTGGATGCAAGTGGTTGCTAGTGGTTGCCCGTGGATGCATATACACACACTAGGCACTAGATCGGCTCGAAAACACTCTCATACTGCATATGGATGGGTGAGCATTTTTCAATTCTTGTGGATGCAAAATGGTTGATTCAGCACATGGATGTCGCATTTGAGTGAATGGTTGTGCACTCATATAGAAATAATATATATCATCAGAATTCTATTGCATACATGTTGAACTCATGGCACTGACATAATTCGCATTAAGGAGGTCAACTGAATCAGTAGACCGCCTGATCTTTGCATTAGATAAGGAACATATACACACACTTTTGCATATGTTCATACAACATTAGAAGTTTTCTAAGGACAATGGATGCTTGTGGATGATGGTTGAGTAGATGGGTGATTGGATGGTAGGACACATTCTTCTTAACTTGAAGATTTCGGGGACGAAATCCTTTTAAGTGGGGGAGAATGTAACACCCCGTGTATTCTATAACTGTGGAATTAACAAATTAAAGTATAATTAATTTGAAATCAAAGAACTAAGGGAAACGGGATACGCCATTGCGTTCGTCTCGGAAAAATACGCGAAATAGAGTCCGAGTTTTCGAAAAACGGAGTCCGTATGAAGAAGATATAGCCTCCGGAAGTTTCTGAATCAAGTTTAAGAATTAAAACCGGGCCCAATTGGCCAAGGCGGAAAAACTCCCGCCTAAGACACCCAGGTCGACTGGGCTGTCAACCTGGTCTAACCAGGTCGACAGGGCTGTCGACAGGGCTGTCGACCTGGTCCAGACCCAGGTCGAACCCAGTCCACCCTGGCTGGCCTATTCTATGTTGGTCGATTTTCTGTGGTCTGCTTTGTCATTAGGGCTAGGTGGCAGGCTCTAATTGGTCCCTCTTGCGAATGAATGGCTACGATCAATCCAAGCAACATCGATGGTCCTAATCAGTTCATAAACTCTATAAAATGACCCTAGACTCTACCTAGGTTTCTTACACAATTCTCTAGCCTCCATTGCTCTCTTCTTCTAATTAAAATAAAAATGGCGTCTCTGCTCTGCTGGAATTAAAACTAGAAGATAATCAACATCAGCCTAAGCAACTCAATTCAAACTAGAGATTAAAGTTTCTGCAAAGTTAAAGTTCTTTCTTTAATCCAATCAAGGCAAGTACAGTTATTCTCCGCTATAAACGTTAATTATAATTTTGATATGCATTTAAAACTGAGTTTGAGGTTGTATATATATTCTCTTCTGTTGGATCTGTTTTCTGTGACTGTTCTATATTCCTTTCTTCTTTCTGTTTCTATAGCCAGGCTACCACGAGCCTGTGCCTAATCTCATAAGAGATGAACGTATGAACGCAAATTTTGGGATGAATGATGCGAAATTTGACAAGACTAAATTGAATGTATGACTTTAGGTCTGAGGCATAAAATATATTGGACATGTGACTTGGGATTGGATGCATAAATTTGACTATGAACATATAATTTATGCATGTTGCATGCATAGTTATGTTGTAATTTAGATCTGTAATTAATTAGAAAAATAAGCATATGTTATAAACTAGTTTTAGACCTATGCATATTTTGTGATAAAAGAAGAAGAGGAACCACTGTAAGATTTCATATGATTTGAGACTTTGAACAAATGCATATAAAAGTCAAGATTTGATTTTTAGAAGATATGATTTAAAGATTTAGATTGTTGGGTATAGTTTGCATAATGATTCATGACTTGAAAAGAAGAAGATATGGAAGCTTAGGTGTAAAAGATTTACATTAATTAGGATATCTATTATTGTGATTACACCTAAATAGGGATTTTTGGATATATGGCATGCATTGGAATTAATGGTTATATTTGGTACAGTTTATATGTGAATCTGCTGTAAAATGCTAGTTTAACAAAAATTGGAACATATGTTATAGGGTAAATTATGTCCATATTCTGCGCTATGTAAATGTATGCAAACATGGAAGTATATGATCATGTTGTGAATCATGACATTATTTAGGCATATGAACTTAGGCCTAATTTATGTTTAGGCAAGGCATGTAAATAGAACCTTTAGAAATATTAAATTTGCTAAATCTGCTAATTTGCCAAGTTGCCTAAACTGCTAGTTTTGTTATATTGCCTAGACTGCTAATTAGATTGAAATGCCTAATCTGTTAAATTTGTCGGTTGAAATGCCTAAACTGTTATATGCCAAAATCTGCTAAGTTGCTAAATCTGTTAAATCCGTTAAGTCATATAAAATCTGTTATCTGCTATGTTGATATAATCATCCTGTTATTGATATAATCTGAATTGGCATATATATTGGGCGTGCGCATAAACGGTAAATTATTAATTAATTGGCCGCAAAGATAAACATGGCTAACTCGAGGTTAGAATGAGTTTGCGACGTAAATCTGCCCGGAACCGCCCGGCACATCCAGTGGCCGCAAACAATAGGTTCTAATGTGAGAAGTTAGTCATAACATGCGTAAGACACGAGGTTAGGTCTGGCTTGTGGCAGAAGTCTGCCCGGAACCGCCCGGCATATCCAGCGGCCACAAGCTACCGACCTAATGTGAGAGGTCTGTGCATTAATAATTAATTAATGCAAATCTAAGATAAGAATGACGTCTAAAACGTATTGGGGAAAATAGGGTTAAACCAAAGGGATTAATAGATGTAGTAAAACCCGTCCATGAATCTGTAGGCCCAATACAAAGTTAGACAAATCTGAAAAATGTGTACATCTGATCCGTTAATCTGAAAACTTGTTAACTTAATTTGTGAATTAGTAAACCTGAATTCTGTATGTCTGAACTTGTAAACAAGTTAATCTGAAATCTGTTAGTCTGGGGACACAAGGTTAGGAGGGGAATTACTTGTGTCATCTGTTGTTTGGGACCCATATTAGTCAGTAACCCTTTCTGGTATCAAAACTTTGACCCAACAGTAAGTAGGGTCCGGGCACGCTTACTGAACTAATTATAAGAGGTTCATTCTGATAATGGCGAGGGGTGTTGATGGTGCGTTCCAACCGGGTCATGTGCGTGCATGGATCCCGGTCTGCCTCTGAGGATGTAAGACGCCGTGACATCTGTAAATAGGTCTGTGCCAATGGGTTGTCACTTTAGGGAGTGATACACCCTACTGTGGGGCCGACACAGGATATTTATGTATTAGGGAGCCGATCGCTTGGGGTAGGGTTTTAGGGTACGCTTAGTTCTGTCTGTTTCTGTTGGTACCGTCTGGTTCTGTTGGGTGGTAACACCTGTCTGTTTCTGTGTGGTACCGTCTGTTCGGGTGGTAAAGGCCCATTACTAGTGTACACCTAATTCCACATTCTGTTTCCATAGGAATAAATCTGTTTCTTCTTCTGTCTGTTTCTGATCGGGTAGTAAAGGCCCATTATTAGCATTCTGTTTCTGTTAAAGTATTCTGTACCCGTTCCTGCTTCAATTTAGACATTAGGGTGACACCTAATTTTGCTACACTAGTATTAGTGCAGAACAATAGTTTATATCATTCTGTTTTTCTGTTATATCTGCTACACCTGTTATAGTTATCTCACATCCAGTTTTATGTTCATATCATATTATTATTATCTGTTCATATGCTGAAAGTCACTGGACTTGCCAGACTTTTTGTCTGACCCTTGTTGTTTTCGCCTCCTTTCTTCCGTTTCCCCCCCCAGGTTATCCAAGGAGGGAAATACTTTAGCTTGATCCGGATTTCTCTTTGCTTGAAGTGCTTAAAGTATGGCTTGGCTCTGTATAGCTTCCGTTCCATAGGGATTATGATTTTAAGCTATGAATTTTGAAGGCTTTTGTACAAGACTGATATTTTGTACTTGAATTCTGAAATTGAAAGGATGTAACCATATAAATTTCTGTTTCCGCTGTAATAAAGTTAAAAAATTTCAAGTATTGTTTTATCTGTCTTGTAAGTTTCTGTTCTGTTTACTAAAATGCTCCACCAAAGTTAAGGCATTCCCTTTGTGAGTGACCTTAACGGAGGTGGGGTGTTACAAATTGCCAAAGTCAGAAACAAAAGGCTAGAGAAAATGTTGTTAAAGGTATAGTTTTATCAGAAGTCACGGAGAATCAGAAAAAAGAAACTAGCAGGGCAAAGGAGAAAATTAGAGCAGAATCTGATGTAGTTAAGAACGGTTTGTCTAACAGAGGTTCTCAACGTACGAGAAATGCCACCGAGGTAAATACCTGGACAAGAGTGATCAAGTGAAAAAATTCAAATCAGATTTGCTGTCACAGGTAGAGAGAAGGGGAATCAGGTGGTAGTTGATGTCACTCCTCCAGTGAAAGTTGCAAATGTGGTTGGTACTTCTAATGCCTTCTCACACTTAACTATGTATGAAGTGGATAACTCAAGTCATGACATAAGCGATGAGATCGAAGATGGTGAAGTAGAACCAATAAAGTATGAATGACAAAGGTGAAGGAGCAAGGCGGATGAATTAGTGGGCACTGAAACTGTAAAGGGTAAAAGTACTTTGAGTCAACTAGATTACTTACAACAGAATTCAAAGCTGGATGCAATACTTGCGAGAAATACACAGGATGATCAGATTGCTATGGTACATAAGATATTGAATCAACCTTTTGGAGCTCCTTCAGCAAAAACTGATGCTAGTTTAGGTGAGCTCTACAATGCAAAACTTAAAGACAATGTTTGTACTATAATGTCGGAAACAACTTGTGAGGATGTGCAGAATGAAGCATTTACTTCATAGACCGGATGCATGACAACTCCTATACAGGCTGTGTCGCCCTTGCATCTAAACACTCCAAGTACAAGTGCTATTGAATTAGCCAGATCGACATATATAAGAGCCATCAACGCTAGTATTAAGGTTATCTCCGTATGCCTTCATGCTGAGCTAGAAAAAAGTGATGTTACCTCACTTGAGCGTCTAGTTGCTAAGAAGAAATTGTAGACGTTTAAAAATTTCTGTTCTGGTATAATCTTCGAACGATTGCACACTGCTCAGCTTGATTCAGTTTCGACAGTCCTTCAAAAAACTGTAGCTAGCGGTAAGAAGAAAGAGAGAAAGTCCCTAAAAATCATTGATGTATCAGCTAGCTCATGCGCACACATAGCTCCCCTTTCTACATACAAGGCTCGGCCTCCAAACATTATCATTGACCAAGTGACACCTAGTTCCAAAGAAAAAGTTGGAACTAAAATTCCTGTTACAAGGAGTATGAAAAAGGAGATGCTGAGAAATCTCAATGGATGAGGATAGCTGTCAACTTTAGGCAATGTAGTTCCTATGAGAAAAAAAAGTGTAACTTTAATGTAATGTGAGCCCAAAAATTGATATTGTGTAAGAGGTAGCTTGTATTCCCTATGTTGAAGCCTTTGCCGATATGCCTTTTGTATATCACCAGTACCCCCATGTATTTCTTCTTTTTTTGAATAAAACAGTGTTACGAATCACTATAAAAACTGCACAGCCTTGCCCAAAAAAACTAATTAAGAAAATTTAACAGGTTTTCAAAACAATTTCTTATATACAAAATATAATCCAAAACAATATTGTGTCGATAAGTCCAATTCGAGTTTTTAGAAATCCCTACCGATGCATTAGCGTCCAACTGCCGACCAGAATTCATAAATACTCAACGGAACGAATTAACACAATACAAAACCGTATTTATTTCAAAATTATAAGTATGTTCTCTCATATATACACTCAAACTCATTCAAGGGTATTACTACCATATCTCCAATGAGTTAATCCCAAATAGAGCTAAGTTTATCGCTAAACAAAAGCTCTAATACCAAATGTAACAACCTGGATTTTTTTACCGTTCAAATTTACAATGATACTCACATGTCGACTTAAACAAATCAAAAATACAGATAGTTATTGGAATTTATATAAGAAAAAGAAGAAAAAGAAAAACAATCACAGAATCTCATAGCGGAAGGACAAAATATAATAAATAAATAAATAAATAACAGTTCATGAAGCTGTTAAAACATACATTTGATTATAATTTACAACAATTATCAGAGTTAACTATCAAAAACATACCAATATTTGCAGCGGAATACTAATAATAAAATGGCTGTTGAACTCCATCTTCATCTTCATATAGGAACAAAAACTCTTCATGGCCAAAACCGCAACTTCTATCCATCAAATCTCCCTCGATACTCAATGATTCTTCAAACCGACAAATCCAACACATTTCTATTCTCAAACTCTTCTTCTCCAACACCATCACCTCAAATTCTGCTACCCAATGGAAAACTCGACTTCAACATGTACGCACAGTCTAGCCTATAAGTCTCAACACTTTTCGTAATGAAATCTTATCAAATTTCGCCTAGCGATGTCCCTTTCCCTCACGAATCCAAATAGGATATAAAAATTGCGCATCATTCTCTATACAATTTGTAAATCCCAACCCCAGCCTGGAAACCGTTCACTATAAAATGTCGACTAACAATATTCATGCCGCACCTTTCATAACTTATACAGGGTTGAAGAGAATTGAGATGTGAGTTCAATGAATCAAACGATATTAATTTCCATAGAGAATTGGATTTTATTTTATAAATTGAAGATCTACGTCAAGGTGACCATTGAAATGTCCGCTACTGAGAAGATAAAGGGAAAGAGAATATTAGATTTCGGCTTGGAGAGATAAAATGTAATGACCCGAATTTCCATACCCTTTGAGTTGACTAATTGCACCACACGTCCAACCCAAATGACACAGAAATACGAATCATTAGTAGAAAGAAGTTAGAGGATGAGAAATAAAAAGAAAGAAATATTAGAATAGAAGAAAAACGAAGATCACAAACTCACAGCGGAACGAATAAAATATATTTTTTAACATAACTTTTGAAATACAAATCAGTAACTGTATGTACATACCATCATCAGAGCACAACGGTTATTCCTCGAACAGTCATAAACACCTGTTTCCAGAAACAACATAGTACACAGTGGAAATTATGATAGTCTATAGCTAATAGGTGAAGCCTCTTACTTCAGGCTCCTCCAAGTGAATCTGTAAAATCCCGACTACTTGACTGCCCGTACAAATTTGGGCACCCAAGAGTTTAGGGAAAACAAATAAAATAAACTCAGGGTCAGTCATGCGACTGGTGTAAGTAAACTCCAATCATTTGTTTAACTATCAAAATCCTTTCGAAAGAAATGATAATCGTAAGACCGGATCCACACATAAACACGGATGGTTTTTACGTTACGTTTAACCAAAATATTTTTGATATCAAATCCAGTGATATTACAATAGTGTCTACATCAAATAAATAGAAATCTAGCGGAACGCTTGCATCTCACGCTCCATATATAATATAAAATCAAAAGCCGCAGGGCACTTATGGGAGATTGGATTTCCAACATGACAAGGTACGGAATCCGATAGTGTATCTCTAGAGGGGAATACACTGGGTTCAACAAGAACATCTTGCAACCCGGCCCACACATGACCAACCACTCATTTCGCTTGAGTGTATCGAATTTATATCACCAACGGTTGGGATCAGCAACTGTTTCCCGAAAGGGACAGCATCGATAGATTAAAGAAGCAAATTGAATTTCTCTAGATAGGTGATTATACATCCTAATGGGAGCGACCCACCTAGCCATGCTACCTACCCGATTTTTGTCATTTCCGGTTTGTGAGGCTTGAGGTTTGAATTATCTTCCAAAACATCTGGCCACCATTTACTTTGAATGCCACATCGTCAGATCCATCGGAAATCACTAATTAATTCCCACAAAAATACTCAGATTGTTAGGCTAAAGAAGTTTCCCCTCTTTGCCACCAACTTCGTACGTTTGAAGGAATCAACGTACGTAATCCCTTTGGAAATACTCTGTCAGACACTCGTCCTTACAAGTTGTCCTGGGTCTGGACAAACCGAAGGCACCATTCTATTAATCCATCTTAGGCAATTTCTACCTAGGATTAACAGAACCGCCCTTGCACTTTACTCCATCTTCATAATCTCTTCAACATAAGTTGATTCGTAACGCTTATGCCAATACGGAGTGGTTTTCAGATATTAAATCTGATCCCAGTCTCTCCGTATTGACAACAGAGGTATAAAATAAATCAAAACTTTGATAGCCGGTGATTTAACTATCAAAGAAACATCCATACAATTAACGGTCCTATTTCCAATTGGAAATCGTACCTATCAAGCATCAAACAGCACTGGGCCCCTTTAAATCAATTATTTATTATATTATCATTTACAATTCCCATTTCCCATCTTTCGTATCCTTTTAAAGCTCGATTTCCCCTCTCAATTCTGTGAAAAACATTTCCAATATTATAATTTCTCTATTCGAGAAAATATCCCTTATTCCAGTAAGAAAACATTTCTATATATATTGATGAAATCCTTATTTTCTATATTTAGAAAATATACCTTATTAATATCAGAAAATATTTCCATAATCCATTCCTTAATTCCTCGTTGACCAATATGTCGCATTTTATTTGGGAAAAAAACATTTCAAAATCCTTTAATATTAAGGCGATGTTATAAAACATCGTTATTACAACTCAAACCATTAATCATTTATCAACTAACCATATTGCTGACCAATCTTCACTATCGAACCTTAACCATTCCTCCATTAATCATGAAGTCAATCAAGTTGGGGTATAATTACCTCTCCTACCTTAATTGAACGACATTCTAAATTTTAAAATAGTCAAAGCTCACAACTTCAACAAAACATCGCTTACGCGACTCTCGGATTCAATCTAAGAATCCACTTCTTTTACAAAAAAATATTTATTATAACGGTAGCGTTATAATTGTTGTTCCAAACATTAATTACAACAACAACGTTATAATCGCTGTTTGGATTTACAAAACATTTACTATAACAACCTCGTTATAATCGCTGTTTCCAAATATTTGGTTTATAAAAATATAACATGTACTTATTAATTCAATTAATACGTAAATAAATAAATATTTAAATAATTAACTTTGATATAGACAAAAAGTAAAAATAACTACTTCCCTAAATTCGATATAATCGAATTTCCAATAAATATTTTTCTCTCGAATAATCTATATTCGATTTATATTCTGAATTTCGGAGTTATTCTACCATTTCAGTTTAATTCAAATTCCAAATTCACTTCTGAATTTATTCTTTTCCAAATCATTATCGAATTCCTTTATAACCATCCTAGTCTACGAAATATTATCACACTTTATTTTATTTCAAATTTTGAACTATAACTCATCGTTTTCTTTTAAAACGATCACCCGTTTCCTTTAATTCAATTTCCAATCTTGATTCATATTTCAAATCTATATTTTTTTTAGAGATATTTCATTTGCAAAATATTTCCTTTAAACCATTATTCACTTTAATTGTGAATATATATTTCTTTATATATAATCAAATTAATATTTTAAACATAAATTCTATTTATAACTTCTATTCAGAATTTTCCATACAAATCTCATCTTTTTATTTTAACTTATTTAAAATACCGTGTACAATTTCCTTTATAATTTTCTTTGTTCAAATCTCATTTCAAATATTATTTTTTCAAAACTAATTTCCACTTTTCCCTAAAATTCAAAATTTGAATTTATATTTCAATTTATCCAATGATAAATAATCCACTTTATACTTTCATTTAAGAACAACTTCTTGATTCATCCATTTGAACAGGTTTCTATTTTCAACTCTATTTGAAATTTTATTTCTATTTTGAAAATTTATTCCATTATAATTTCAACTTCCTTTTTCCCGTTCAAAAATATTTTATAGTATCTAACATACCACATTTTCTAGGGCCAGGGTAATTCAAACACAACATATCAAATCATGTATTATATAACACGTCATATAGCATAATCAAAACAGTAATATAAATATTGAGGGATCCAGTTGGATCCCCCCAACATGTTCCCTGCATTCACAGATGTTAATCATTATCAATAACATCAATTATATTAATCATCAATATGAAATATCGTGGTAAACAGAATTAAAAATCGATCAATGATTAATTATGGCAACCATTTCAACCAATTTTATCAACCATGCAACCAAACAATCATCACACAATATAAAATTACTACAAGTAGATTTAAAACTCGATTATATAAAAATATAAAGGAGTTAGAATGAGTGAGTTTACTCACATCGGTTCGCGGTTGATGATTCTTCTTCTATTTCATTTTGAAATCAAACGACCGTTTGATTTAAAATTCAAAATTTTAGTTGCTTCAGTTTTCAGCCACGTTAGTTCCATAGCGTAGATTCCATCGCTACCATCTCATCATGACTTGCTTGGTGAATTTCTGTTTACATATACAATGGTTATAACGTTTTCAATTTCATACATAAATTAATATAACTAATTTACTAATTATCTTTAATTATTCATCAGTTACCGTCTCAACCCCTGCTAATCACAGTTACTTCATGATAATCCATCTCCGATCTTCATACTTTTTAGTCGATCCCTTCCCTATACCCAGGCAACACGCGGAAAACAACCCCCAATATTTAACTCCATAGCATCCCTTAACACACGTTTTAAAATGGTTATCTGTTGTTCTTCTTGAATGGTTCGCAAACACCAGATAAATACATAATGTCATTTGACCAAATTGCCTTTCCCAACACCTTCCTCTTTACTTCCCTAATGGAATTATTCACGTGTCTTTCCTTCCATCTGCTCCTTCCAGTCAAAATGAACCACTTCCCCTCCTTAACCATAACTTAGCTCATGCACAAACAATACAGTGCTTTCATCGAACTTCTTGTTCTCAGAAAACAACCCAACGTTTACAATCATAAATATGCCTTAATCCAAATCTGAGCAGCATCCTCTTCTTCAGTTTTCATTCTCAGAACATCACTCCACCATTTAAATATCTTTTTCATGGTTTTACTGTCAATACCCTTGCTTCTTGTAAATCCTTGTGTCTAGAACACCAGCCACGATGAACAGTAGCCATCGAACAATATTATCACCGCCCCTTTCCGAAACTTCTTCTCCTTCACATACACATGACCTCCAACTCGCAACATTCAGAAGGAAGCTGACCCTTTTAGTTCGATTCTCTCCTAAACCTCACCAGTTTAAACGCTTTGATATCCTGAACTAACACCACCTAATTAATGAACTCCTCATCACCACAGAACCCGCCCATCACCAAAGCCCTCAAATCGTCACACCGAACCCCACAAAGTCAGCACCGCTGCTACAGCCATGACCTTCCCTTCCTCCTCCGATGAACATGAGCCCTTCCAGTAGCCGCAAACCCCTCATAACTCGAACAACCAAACCGGTTGCAAGCCCGTTCAACCCCTTCACCAGAAAGTTTTCAATCACTACTTAACCAAACTTCTTACGCTCGGTCTCTCTTTCCATTCGCTATTCTGACTCCCACGAGCACTGCCCCGCAGTCAACGTCCTATGTAACAACCCGTATTTAAATAACATGTTAAAACCATAAATCAAAGCAGAATTAATTTTTAAAGTAAGAATCAAGGAAACGTGTTGTGCCATTGCGTTTTTCTTGAAATTATGCTTGGAAACGAGTCCGAGTTTTCGAAAATCGGAGTCCGTGTGAGGGAGATATGACTCTCTGAAGTTTCAGAAATTTTCAGAATCGAAAACAGCTCGAATGTTCGAATTCAAAACCCAAAACAGGATGGGCGGGAAATTTCCCGCCTAGGACCAGGTCGACCTGGGGGTCGACCATAGTGTCGACCTCCCAGGGACCAGGTCGACCATAGTGTCGACCTGATGGTCGACCTACCTCCCGAACCCAGTTTTTGAACCTGATGCATTCTAATGTATTTAGACTCGCTTCGTGACCAGATTCATCCGCCTAATCCTATATAAGCAGCCTCCTAGCCTCATTCTTTTTACACCATTCTTCTCTATCCTTATGCTTCACAAACTCTTGATGATCATGGATTCTTTTTCCTCCTCTAAATTAAATTAAATTAAATTAAATCGCGAAGACTATTTCTTGAAGACTACGGCTAGGAATTTCATATTGGGGATTTGCTTCTATAATCAAAGCAAGATTCAATGATTCAACAATTCAACGACTAATTTCTAGGCTTGACTTTTGCATCTAAATTTCTTAGACCACGATCTGTAAGTTCAAGTTACTTTTAGATAAAAACAATAAACTTGATATGGACATGTTATAAATTGGAATTGGATCTATGTATGATTCATATCTATTTTTGTTCATCTTGGATCTTGACATATGGGAATATTGCAATGAAATCAGTTTGAACATATTCATGTTGTAAATCAGACTCTTTCATGTCCATAACATTATTATGCCTATGACGTTGAAACTATTGTTAATGGCCTAAGACTATGACGGTGAACATAATACTATACCCATGCCTATGCCTATGACTGTGAACATAAGACTATGCCTATGCCTACGACTGTAAACATAAGACTATGCCTATGACTATGACTGTTAACATAAGACTATTGCCTATGACTATGACAGGGACAATTGTGGTTAATCACCTATGATTCATGACCATGAGGTTATTGCCTAGGATTATGACTATGAAATTGGATCTAAACTTGATTTTCTATTCAGGCGTATCTTCTTTATTTGTCCTTGGATCTTGATTTTGGGGATTTTTCTATTTTAGTTAGATTTATCCATGTTCTTAAACCTAGATTATTATTCAAACCTTTTCATGTTCATAATGTTATCCGATCTATATGCCTACGATGTATTACTCAATTTATTCAGTTATGTTATGCCTTGGAAATAAATTGATAATAGAACAATGTTTATTATGTTATATGTGAAATTGAATGATATTCTATTTTATTATCATGTTGAATTGGGAATTAATGAATAAGTCTATTCATATGTATATTGGAGTATAACCTGTTATGAAAAGTTATGTAGTTTATCATATTATGCAAGTTTTAGTTTGTAAAATCATATCACATATGTGACTAAATGTTAGATCTATATGTTTATGTGTATATGTTAAACCTATGTCATATTTCAAGTTCATACTTATTAATATGCTCGTGATTGATTTGCAAGTTCACATATATGTAGGTTGATTTAGTCTATGTTGCAAATTCACATATATGTATGTTGATTTAGTCTACGTTTCAAGATCACACCTATGATATTCATGTTGATTATTTGCAAGTACACACCTATGGTGTTCATATTGACTATGCCGAGAATGCCAAGTTTACACCTATGTCATGTTTATGTTAATGAATTTCTTTATGCAAATTTTATGTACGTTAAATTACGCTAAGTTTTTAGCCTAATATTATATGTCAAAAATCATGCGGACGGAAAATTAGGCTAAAATTGTTAGCCTAATATTTAGATGGGGTAACGTTGGGAAAAATTTGTAATTATAGGAAACTTGGCATGAAACTCGCCATGAAACTTGACACGAACTTCACATGAATCTTGAACATGGACATGACACTAGAATGAACTTGAAAATGGCCAACTCAAGGTTGGGTTGAGTTTGCAGTGTAATTCTGCCCGTAACCGCCCGGCAAATCCAATTACTGCAAACAATAGGATCCAATGTGGGTAGTTGGTCATATCGCACTTGAAAACCCGAGGTTAGACTGAGTTGTGGTGTAATTCTGCCCGGAACCGCCCGACATACCCAGTGACCACAACAACAGGTCTAATGTGAGGGGTTGGGCTGCATTAATGAATTAATGCCACATGATAGGGTTAAGTCATGAACATGAAAGACAACACTTAACCAACTTGATACATGATTCGTAGACGGGTTAAGTCACGAACTTGAATGACAACACTTAACCAACTTGACATGCTAGACTGATAAGGGTTAAGTCACGAATTTAAATGACAACACTTAACCTATTGGACGAAAACCCTAGTTACGTGGTCCATTTCAGCAGTAACCCACTAGATGTATCATGGTACCCTGGAACTAGGCAGGGTAGGGCACGATTACTAGGATGATTGTAACCGACCAGAACAACGGCTGTGTAAGTGCGCCAGTGTAGGTTCAGGCGGGCTATGGTCGTGCACGTGGTCCGGAGTTGAAAAAGCAGGCATTGGGCATCAGTAGGTTTATCTGTGCATGCTTGATTCGTGTCGGTGGTTGACACCCTAGTGCTTGATACACCCTATGGTGGACCTAGCACAGGTGACTACATTCGTGATAGGGCCATATGACACAGACACATAACGAGCTAGAACTTGTAGGGAGCCGATCGGTTAGTGGATCATTCCATTGGACCTAGTAACAGGTCATTTCATGATATTGGGCCAAGGTATTATTTCATGATTAATATAAGACATGGGTTTGGGACTCTAGTACAGTTGGTGAAGCGAACCTAGAATATCTGATGCTATACTTGATTACACTTGAATTATCATGCTATCTTAGACTATCTTGCCAATCTTGACAGCATCCTTATGTTTACTTTCAGTTTATACATGTCATGTTGCCTTCACCTGTTTTTATGCTGAAAGTCACTAGGACTTACCAGTCTTTATGACTGACCCATTTTCTTTTGCCTCTTTCTCTTCCGTTCCCCCCCCCCCCCCAAGGTTCTCAGGGAGGAAACTCTAGCACTTAGCTTGGATTTCGCTTGCTTTCGGTTCAGCTCATGTATGGTTTAAGCTTGAGCTATGCTATGGTTGCATTTCTGCTACTTTTGGGGAATTAAGCTACTTTTGTTTATTTAAGATTATGCTTCTTTATTTATGCAAGACAGAATTTGTTGTAATGAAAAATAATGACTTTGATTATTTGGTACTTTGAATGTAAAAGGCTTTGACTATTTTGAAAGTAATGAAATTTATCTTTTGATTCTTCCGCAGGTTTATTTATGCTCTGTCTTGTAATATTTCTGTGTTTGTTTACCTCAATAACGCTCCTCCAAAACTAGTGCATTCCCTTTGTGAGTGAACCTAGCGGAGGTGGAGTGTTACATCCTACCAGCCCCCTCGAGCTCCGGCGAAACTCCTCGTGACTCCTATTTCCCAAAACCCAATCTCCTGAAAAAATGATCGCACCATATAACGCTGATACCACTTGAAACTCTCATTATTTACGATGGAAATAAATTAAACAAATTTTCAATTTTGGTTGGTATTGATTTATTCTGATTTTTGAAGAAATTATAATTGCTGTAGGAGACGAGAACAGAGGAAGTTGGGTCTTATTGATTTGTAAGTGGACGGCTTGTTTTATTTATAAAGATTCGGGTAGCTTGGTACCCACATAAATGAGATGGATTGGCAGAACGGTAGTTGTTGGCTTGCTACACACTGTTTCTGAAGACTTGGGATGCACGGTGTATGAAGCTTGCAGAATAAAGTTATGATTTTTCTTATATTTCCCATTGTTATCTAATTGCATTTTTGAAAAGGCATGTGAAGACAGGAAAAGTTTGTATAAGTTGTTGGTTTTATTTTTCCTTTTCTTTCTTTTATGAAACTGCTCTGATTTACTTATTTGAGGTTTATGTTGTACTGGTTACAAAAAATTCCATTTTATTCACTATCGCAACAAACAAAAATTAAAATACCATTTTGTTCAGCACTCTACCATGTTTTCAAAAGTGTAATAAAATGAACAAGTAAATTTATATTGTGATATCACAAACTGTAAATATAGGGTGTAAAATACTTCAAATAAAAAGCTATTTATTTTTCAACATAAAAATTACAAAAAAATTCAATAAATTAAATTATAACGACGTCCCAAAAATATCGCTATAATAATCTATCTTGGATTTTATAAAATTAAATCTCGTTATAATCATATATTGTTTGGAAATTGAATCAAACCAATCTCCAATTAACAAATAAATTACATATTCAATCTGAATACATACATATAGCTTCAAAAAAAAAATCTAACTTGAAATTTAAACTTGGTATTTCTATATTTAAATTTAAAACGATATTCAATATATATTAGAAATCCATTTACTTTATTAAATAAATTCCTTATAAAAATCGATTTGTATTCCAATTAAAATATTTAAAATAAATTTAAAAATTCAGAATTAAATAGCTAAAAATCCAGGTCGTTACATAAAAGGGTTTATTTATAGTCTAATAAATTTAAGGTATTTCATTAGTATGCGTAATAGAGGATCCTTAGGTTTCAAAATTTAAATATTATTTATAAGTTAAATTTCTAATATCTTTCCATGTCCGTCTCAATTTACCTGAAATATAGCCTTTTCATTAGCACGAAACCCATTTGGATATTATTAAATTTACTAATGAATACTTATATTATGATTTCATTAGCCATAAATATCATGTGGACACAATTAGCATTTTTTTGACATGCATATAACATTTACCTCAATCTCCATATATTCATTTTTTTTCGAATTTAAAAGTTCATTAAATTGAATCATACATTAAACAAATAAATTTTATTAAATTAATCAACGTTCTTTTAATTCAAACTTCATGAGTAACAAAATTTCTTGATTACTCAAAATTTTAACTATGGTTTAAAACAAACTCACATATCAAATTCAAAGTTAATTATTACATTAGTTTCAACTGCAATTAAATCCGATTAAGTATATTTTTAATTACAATAAATTGGTTTGACTTAATTTTGATTCTTTTTATTCGACCAATCTTGAATTTGTAGATATAGTTGGCATTTTTGTTTATATCCTATTACGTTAGTAACATCCATTTATCATTTAATGTACCATAATGAAATACTTAAGCTCGACAACAGGAATCACTTAGAAAACCGTCGCATGAAGTATTGTAATAAGACCGCAAGCGCATGACGTACAATTGTTAGTACGGGGCGAGTACAGGTCGATTCGCGGGGAAAGGAACAACTTCAATCTTACTCAATCAAATTAAACTAACCTTTGGATTGTTTTCTAACAAAAACTAAAGAAAACTTGAAACTATGTTGAGGGCTGAATATTAGATTAGAGAGCAATTTAGAGGTAAATCCCCTCTCATATTTATGTAAATTAACAAACATACAATTTATGATCTCTATTTTTAATATTAAGTGACATAAATGTTGCATTTATCACAAGCGTGGTTTATTTATGTTATTAGTTAACATAACATAAACTATCAAACTATAACACAACAATTAAACCACTCACTGTTCTCATGAAATTGAAAACAGAGCAAAATCTATTTTAATTATGATATATTAACTATTGTAATTAGTGACATAGATCAACAAATTTTGTTCTTGCGTATATTTCACAATCAAAAACCACTTAGCAAATATTGATGTAACTTGTGTTTATATTTAATAAGAATAGCTAATTTGTAAATGCAACATAAGTTATCAAACCCACATGTATAAACTTACGTCAAAATACACTATCATGAAGCACAAAATGAGTGATCACAAATCATATAAATGTTGAACTTACATAAAACTAGAGAGCTTCATTACCCTTAAATTGTAGGGACTTAGCTTCTAATGTATGTTATCATATTTACACATGTAAGTTTCAACATTGGAAAATAAAGCAAAATGAAAGAAAATCTAAATAGAACAAGAAAGTAACTAAACTAAGTGCATGTAAATAAATTTAGTTTATGAACATGAAGTAGAGAGCATGTAAATAAATCAAACTATGAACATAAAGTAGAGCATGGAAATTAAAAGAGACATAAGATAGACATAAAAAATAGGCTTGGAAGCCATTTTTATTTCTTTAATCACTTACACTTTCATATGCTAAAAAGGAGATCCAAAATACATAAAACAAAGAGGTATATACATGATCTAAAACCCAAAAACCCTAATCCCTCTCCTTGGGAATTCACCAAAATGCCTATTAATGAAACTTCTAATTGTCATTAGCCTCTAATAAGTCATATAGAATGCATGAGGCCTTTTGTCTGATTCAATTAGCCTTTAATATGAAGCTTAAGAGCTGGTGGGCTAGTTGAAATGTGGGGCCTCCACTATCCATAAAATAAATTAATTCTTTTCCTCCTCTTTTGTATATGCATGCTTTCCTTTATGTCTTCATGTATATATATCATTTTTGCTCCAAAGTTCCTACAAGAGATAATTACAAAGAACAAGTAAATGCAATCTCAAACAATAACATGCATTTAAACCCTCCAAATGAGTGATTATTTAAAACATTTAAAACATGGTTTGATCATATGAAATACCCAAAAATGTTCGTTTATTTAACTAAACAAGAAGAAATATGTGAACATAAATATGCATTTTTACGTGCACATCAAATACTCCTACACTTATCTTTTTATTTGTCCTCGAATAAAGTAAAAACTAAGTTAAATCCACTTTCGTAGGAAGCATGATCGCATTGAGCATATACAACAAGCCGTTAAACCTCGGGATGTCTCCTGTAGGACGAGTGTTGTCTCTTGAGGGTTTTCAGCGGATAAAACCAAAAAAATCCAAATGTTAAGTGAAAAATATTTACAAAATGCAAGATTTGAAAATATTTACAAGATGAATGCAAATTCTTTTTTTAAAAAGATTATTCACAAATGGGTAACTTACTTTTAAATAAAACATTAGTGAGTTAAATACAATTTTGGGTCATCACTATGAAATTTTAGTCTGTCACTAGTCAAACCTTCAAACAAAAGTCAGGTTATCGTTACAAACTCCTCCAGCTTGGCCAATTATTTCAGTTGAACACAGAGCAAATATGAAATGAATTCTATAATCGATATCAACAATCGTAAAATGGCATCTCAATTTCCTTTTCGTTAACAAATTAGGTCAAATAAGTGAAGAGTGTGCTTGGATTTCGAGTGCAAACTATCTCTTTATTACAAAATATTTACATTATTATTATTTACAAACACCTAGGTATACCACCCCTACACTGCATTACGACTTACGTGAGGGTTGGTAATCCTTAGGTGTCGAACTCGTGAAATGAGACCAAGGTATAGCCAACGCACTGCATTACGAGTTACGTGCGAGTTGGGACAGAGCTTGGCGAGTTTGCACACAAACGCCAGATGTATTAGCAATATTCGATACCCTTGGATTATTATTATATATATACACCTTTTTGTTTCTTTGTGTCCAACTCATCAAATGAGACCAAGTTATAACCAACACACTGCATTATGACTTATGTGGGAATTGGGACAGAACATGGCGAGTTTGCACACCAACTCTAGATGTACTAGCAATGTTGGATACCCTTGGATTATTATATTTCTTTTTTTTATTTTTTATTTTTTTACATAAGAGAGAGAGAGAGTTAAGCGAGAAAATCTTAGTACAACTTCACTTAAAAGATCTAAAATGTTATCATAAGTAGCCTCAATCAACCATTCATTTAATCAGATTACAATTTAGAAAACATTTCATACTCATCAACTACGAATCTCCCTATATACCAATTACATCAAATTTGCTCATAATTCAAACTTTTCTTTCGTTACCCGTTATGAGAAGTAAATTTCCAAACAATTTAATTGAACGACCAAAATTGCATGCTAACTTCATCATGTCTGATTTAAAAGTAAATAAAAATGGAATTTTTTTTCGGTTCTGAATTTTTTTCTAAAGAAAAAGGAAAAAATGCAGACTGAAACTATGCAAAATAGAATGAAAATGAGACTCCCTCCCCCTTCCCCATACTTAATTTTGATTGTGTCCCCACAGTCAATGCATGACACAATGAGTGAATCGAAGAGAAATATTTACATATTTACAAAGGAGGGTTAAAATTAACTTCTTACTGGACGTAGCATGGCTCATGAAGAATCATGAGCTCCTCCTCTCGATCAGTGGGAAATTCCAAGCATGGCTTTAGTCGTTGATCATTGACTTTGAAAATGGACTCATTTCTTTAGTTTTCTATTTCAAAGGCGCCGTGTGGAAAAACAGTTCGAACAACACAAGGTTCCATCTTGACTTTAACTTCCCAGGGAATAAATGAATTCGTGAGTCATATAATAAAACTTTTTGGTCTGGCAAAAATGTTTTTCTTAGAATTGACTTACTATAAAAAACTTTGGTTTTTTCCTTGTAAATTTTCGCGTTTTCGTATGCATCATTCCTAATTAACCTAATTCGTTTAGTTGCCATTTTCGGTTTTCCCCAGCTTGTTCAAGATCAAAGTTTAAGTTCTTTATTGCCCAAAGTGCTTTATGTTCAAGTTCAATGTAACGACCCGGAAAATCTGAACCAATTTAAAAAATTTAAATTGGCTAAAATAGTGGATTTTAAATATTTAAAATAAATATTTTAAATAATAGCAATTAAAAGTGAGTTTGAATCGACGTTTGAAAATAAATATAGTTACTTTGAATTATAAACAAGGCCTGAAATGGCACGGTAGTTTCAAATTTTGAATTCAAACTTCGACTGATTGTACCGGGTGCAAAACAAAACGGATTTGAGTGAAACCAAAAATATTTAAATCTGTTAGTGAATACCTTTCTAACGAATCTGAAAAATCGAAGTTTCATAGCGGAAAGCAAAAGTTATGGCCAAATGAATTTTCAGAAAGGTCGCTATAGAAATTATATAGCCCATGAAATTGGCCATTTTGCAAACGACCTCGGAATTCGACGAAACCACTTTTGTTGGATCCGGGATGTGAAGTTATTACTAGGTTACAAATTTCAGAATTTTTGAAGCTAGTATATGAGCGTCGCAAAGGAAAATATGTTTTGGTCAATTATAGTTAAATTGGATCGACCAGAAAAGGGACATTTTGCAAACGGTCTCAGAATTTGACGAAACTAGTTTTGTTGCTCTGATACCAAGTGTAACACCCCACCTCCATTAAGGTCACTCACGAAGGGAATGCCTTAACTTTGGTGGAGCGTTTTAGCAGACAGAACAGAAAATTTCAAGACAGATAAATAACACTATAACTTTATTACAGCGGAAAACAGAAATCAGTTTGGTTACATCTATACCAAAAACTCAAGTACATAAATATCGGTCTTGTTCAGAAAATCATCAGAGTACAAAACTTTAAAATCATAATCCCTACAGAATAGAAGCTGTAAAGAGCCAAGCCATACTTTAACCACTTCAAGCAGAAGGAATCTGGATCAAGCTAAAGTGTTCCCTCCTTGAAAATATTTGGGGGGGGGGGGGAACGGAAGAAAAAGAGGAGAAAACAAGTAAGGTCAGACATAAAGTCTGGCAAGTCCAGTGACTTTCAGCATATGAACATATAATAATAATAGTGACATGAAAATAAATCTGGATGCGAGATAACAGTAACAGGAGTAGCAGATATACTTAAGTTAAACAGAAAAAGAACAGAATGATGTAAGCTTTTGCTTTTCACTTCTATGCACTAATACTAGTATAACAGGATTAGGTGTCACCCTAATGTCTAAACTAAACCAGAAATAGGAACAAAATAATTTCCACAGAAACAGAAAGCTAGTAACAGGCCTTTACCACCCGAACAGAAACAGACAGAAGCAGAATGCTGATAATGGGCCTTTACCACCCGAACAGAAACAGACAGAAACAGAATATTAATAATGGGCCTTTACCACCCGAACAGAAACAGTCAGATTAATCCCTACAGAAACAGAATGTAGAATTAGGTGTACACTAGTAATTGGGCCTTTACCACCCGAACAGACGGTACCACGCAGAAACAGACGGGTGTTGCCACCCAACAGAAACAGACGGTACCAACAGAAATAGACAAAACTAAGTGTACCCTAAAACCCTACCCCAAGCGATCGGCTCCCTAAACATAAATACCCTGTGTCGGCCCCACAGTAGGGTGTATCTCTCCCTAAAGTGACAACCAATTGGCATAGACCTATTTACAGATGTCACAGCGTCTTACATCCACAGAGGCAGGCCGGGATCCATGCACGCACATGACCTGGTTGGAATGCACCATCAACACCCCTCGCCATTATCAGAATTCTGCTTCTGTCTGTTTACACCAAGAGCCATATATCTTTCCTTCGGTCACTCACAAAGAGGCATCTTTACCAAAACGCCCAACAGTAGGTAGGGCCTTGATTTACACCAAGTGTCCCATCTCACCATAGTTGAAGCAAGTGCCCTTTCTTTTTCTACAATCCTTGTTCAGGTGAGTCGAGCTTCCACAAGTAAAGCACTTTTTCTCCTTCTTATCTTCAGACTTTTCGCCCTTCTTTTGTGTTTCCTTTTTGGGCCATGCTTTCTTGTTCTATGGTTCTTCCTTCTTTGCCACTTCTTTCTTGCCATTGTCTTCCTCGTGCAGTAGTGCCATATCCACCAATCTCTCGTAAGTCGCTCCCATGGGTACATGGGTCATGGCTAGGCTGTGCAGTGGCTCGTTCAATCCATTAACAAAGTGTAGAGCCTTTTTATGCTGGGTGTTGACTAAATCTAGCCCGAACCTAGCCAGTTGGTTGAACTGATTGACGTATTCCCTGACCGTCATACTTCCTTGCTTAAGAGATAAGAACTTTTCCAGTTGTAGACTTCGTTTAGCTTGCGAGAGGAATTTCGTCTCAAACCTTATTCTGAAATCCATCCATGTTTCAACCGGCCTCTCGGCGTTAGTGATTTCCCACCAGTAGGAAGCTTCGTCCTTGAGCACCCATATTGCCAATTGTACCTTCTGCCTATCGTCCACCTCGAGGATAACGAACAGATCCTCAATTTCCTTGAGCCAGTTCCTTGCTTCTACGAATGATTCAGTTCCCTTGAAATCCTCTCCACCCATGGCCCTAAAATCATTATAGATCTTTGAGAAAGCAATTGCACGAGGAGGGGGCGGAGGAGGGGGATCATTTGTTGGACCTACGACGGCGGTCCTAGCCTCAAGATATTGCCGGAACCAACCGGCCTAACCAGTAGCCACAAACTGTCAGTCTAATGTGAGAGGTATGGGCATTAATATTTAATTAATGAAAATCTGGGATAAATATGATGTCTAAAACGTATTGGGTGGATATGGTTAAACCAACTAGACTGATACAATTAATAAACCCGTTTCATGAATCTGTAGGCCCATTACAAAGTTAGACAATCTATAAGTCTGTTAATATGTAATCGGTTAATCTGTAAGTCTGTTAATCTGTAACCGGTTAATCTTTAAGTCTGTTAAATCCGTATATCTGATCCGTTGGTCTAAAAACTTGTCAAATCTATGAACTGGTTGGTCTGAATTCTGTATGTCTGAACTTGTAAACAAGTTAATTTGAAATCTGTTAGTCTGGGGACACAAGGTTATGAGGGAAATTACTTGTGTCATCTGTTGTTTGGGACCCATATTAGTCAGAAACTCTTTCTGGTATCAAACTTTGACCCAACAGTAGGTAGGGTCCGGGCACGCTTACTGAACTAATTATAAGTGGTTCATTCTTGTTTATAGCTGAAGGTTACCAGATTTGATAAAAAGTTTTGGAAAATTATTTTCAAAAAGGTTTTGAAAGGAAATAATTTCAAGAAATAAAGCTTATTTCGAAAAACATAATCCCCAAGGGCCATATATCTTTCCTTCGGTCCTTTTTGTATTGAATCTTTCCTTTTTCGTTTCAACATGTCTGAAGCATCTGAGATACCAGAGGGTGTTCATGTACCCGGTTGGTTTCGTCAATATCTTGAGGCTAGGACCGCTGCTGCAGGTCCAGCAAATGATCCACCTCCTCCACCCCCTCCTCGTGCAATTGCTTTCTCAAAGATCTGTAAAGAATTTAGGGCCATGGGTGGAAAGGATTTCAAGGGAACTGAATCATTCGTAGAAGCGAGGAACCGTCTCAAGGAAACTGAGGATCTGTTCGTTATCTTCGAGGTGGACGATAGGTAGAAGGTACAATTGGCGGTATGGTTGCTCAATGACGAAGCTTCCTACTGGTGGGAAATCACTAACGCCGAGAGGCCGGTTGAAACATGGATGGATTTCAGAACAAGGTTTGAGACGAAATTCCTCTCGCAAGCTGAACTAAGTCTACAACTGGAAAAGTTCTTATCTCTTGAGCAAGGAAGTATGACGATCAGGGAATAAGTTAATCAGTTCAACCAACTGGCTAGATTCGGACTAGATTTAGTCAACACCCAGCATAAAAAGGCTCTCCGCTTTGTTAAAGGATTGAACGAGCCACTGCACAGCCTAGCAATGACTCATGTACCCATGGGAGCGACTTGCGAGAGATTGGTGGATATGGCACTACTGCACGAGGAAGACAACGGCAAGAAAGAAGAGGCAAAGAAGCAAGAACCATAGAACAAGAAAGCATGGCCCAAAAAGGAAACATAAAAGAAGGGAGAAAAGTCTGAAGATAAGAAGGAGAAAAAGTGTTTTACTTGTGGAAGCTCGACTCACCTGAACAAGGATTGTAGAAAAAGAAAGGGCACTTGCTTCAACTGTGGTGAGATGGGACACTTCACTAGGGACTGTCCGAAGAAACGAGGGCAAGGGCAAAGGGCAGGACCAACTTCTGGAAGGCAGGCGAACACTCTTGAGGCTAGTGGATAGGATAGAGATAGGAAAACTTTCTGTAGGAGGTTTAATTTCTTTATCTGATTGCTGAGTTGGAACTCTTTCTGATTCTGGCATTTTGATTCTATAACCGATAATCTGCACTTTAATACTAGTATTGTTTCTGATTCCACTGTAGGCTCAAACCCATAAGGGTTACGACTCATCTGCTTGTGATAGATTGGGGTTTGAGAGATATCTGTGTTAGGCGTCAAGTAGGACGCATATATTCTGGGTTCTATTATGCTTATTTTCCTAATAATCATTTATTAATCTGATCTGTACCGGTAATCTGTAAATACCTGAATATTTCTGATAATGTTGAGATTTCCAGTTTTGACATTGTCTAAAGAGGGTAATCCTCTAGGCATCAATCTGATGTTAATCTCGTTCTTCGGGGCCGATACTTAGGGGAATTTGTCTCTCAACCAAGGTCTAATGGAAACCAAGTTTTTGTTTTATCTGTACTCGCTTCCATTATTCGACTGTATCCTATCGATCGAGTCTTCGACCTATAGATAGGAATCCTATAGATGTAAACATGTGTTTGGGACATGTTATGTTTGATGGTTGCAAGTGGATGCACTCGTGGATGCATATACACAAACTAGGCACTAGATCGGCTCGAAAACACTCTCATACTGCATATGGATGTGTGTGCATTTTCAATTTTTGTGGGTGCGAAATGGTTGACTCATCACATGGATGTTGCATTTGGATGAATGATTGTGCACACATTTAGAAACAATATGTATCAAATAGGAAGATTGCATACATGTTGGATTCATGACACTGACATAGTTCGCATTAAGGAGGGCAACTGAATCAGTGGACCGCCCGATCTTTGCATTGGATAAAGAACATATACACACACTTTTGCATATGTTCATATAGCATTAGAAGTTTTCTAAGGACAGTGGATGCTTGTGGATGATAGTTTAGTAGATGGATGACTGGATGGTAGGACACATTCTTCTCAACTTGAAGATTTCGGGGACGAAATCCTTTAAGGAGGGGAGAATGTAACACCCCGTATTTTCTGTAATCGTATAAGTAACAAACCGGAGAATAATTAATTTTTAAAATAAGAAACAAGGGAAACGGGTTGAGCCATTGCGTTCGTCTCGAAATTCTGCTTGGAAACGAGTCTGAGTTTTCGAGAAACGGAGTCCGTATGAGGGAGATATGGCCCTCCGAAGTTTCAGAAAATTTCAGAATCGAAAACAGCTCGAAAATTCGAATTCAAATTCGAATTCAAACCCAGAAGCAGGCTGAGCGGGAAATTTCCCGCCCTGGACACAGGTCGACTGGGTAGTCGACCTAGCCCTGACCAGGTCGACTGGGTAGTCGACCTCCCCCAAACCAAGTCGACCATAGTGTCGATCTGGGGGTCGACCTGCCTCCCGAAACCCACTTTCTGAACCTGACGCATTCTGATGTATATAGACTCGTTTTCTGTCTAGATTCGTCCGCCTAATCCTATTTAAACACCCCCAGACCTCACTTTCTCTCCACACCATTTCATTCTACCTATGCTCTGCCTCTGTTCTGATTAAAATAAAAAATGGCGTCGCTACTCTACTGATATGAATTGGAGGTAGGACTAAAGCATCTTCTTCCAAACTGATTAAAATTAAAAGAGAACAACTGCAACTCTTCTTCTTCTTTAATCCAATCAAAGCAAGTACAGTTATTTTCCGCTATAAACGTTAATTATGATTGTGACATGAACTGTAAATCTGAATTTGAGGTTATGTCTGTTCTGTTCTGTTCTGATCTATTTTATTCTGCATCCCTTTCTTCTTTCTGTTCTATAGCCAGGCTACCACGAGCCTGCGCCAAATCTCATAAGAGATTAACGCACAAACGTTAAACTTTGGAACAAATAATGAATGATGGCATAAATGGGATATGGCTAATCTGTGAATGATTTAAGAAAAAGGAAATAGGTTGTAAACTAGATTTAGATCTATGCATATTCTGTGAATTGGAAGAAGAGGAATCATTGTATGTTAACATTTGACTTGAGACTTTGACATAACGCATATTTGGAATTAAGATCTGTTATAATTTAAAGTTCTAGATTGTTGGGCATATTGTTTATATAACAATTCATGATTTGGGATAAAAAAGAGAATATGACTTAGGTGTGAAGGTTTATATTAAGGTTTGATAACTATTAAATGTGAATAACACCTAAGTGGGAGATTTTTGAATATATGACGTGGATTGAAATCGATGGCTATATTTGGTATAATTTATATGTGAATATTTTGTACTTGGCAAGTTTAACTAAATTTGGGACATGTGTTATATGGTAAATTATGACCATAACTTGTGCCATGTAAATTCAATGCAAACATGGGGTACACGATCATATTGTGAATCATGAGAACTTTTTAGGCATGCAAACTTAGGCCAAATTTACAATTAGGCAAGATATGTTGATGAAACTTTAAGGAATGATTAAATCTGTTATATTGCCTAATCTGCTAGTTCTGTTATATTGCCTAATCTGCTAGTTCTGTTATATTGCCCGATCTGCTAGTTCTGTTATATTGCCTAACCTGCTAAATCTGTTCATCTACTAAATCTGTCATCTGTTAAGTCTGCTGAAAATGCCTAATCTGATATATGCTAAATCTGCTAAATTGCTTAATCTGTTAAATCCGTTAAGTCGCCTAATCTGCGAAATCTGTTATCTGCCATGTCTGTTGAGTTGATATATTTAGTCCATTATTGACATAATCTGAATTGGCTATAGTTATGAATAATTGACAAGTATATCAGGCGTGGGCATAAATGGTAAATTATTAATTAATTGGCCGCAAAGATAAACACGGCTACTCGAGGTTAGAATGAGTTTGCGGTGTAATTCTGCCCGGAACCGTGCGGCACATCCAATGGTCGCAAACAATAGGTTCTAATGTGAGAAGTTAGTCATAACGTGCTTGAAACCCGAGGTTAGACTCAGTTTGTGACAGAAACCTGCTCGGAACCCACCGTCCTAACCAGTAGCCACAAACTGTCAGTCTAATGTGAGAGGTCCGGGCATTAATATTTAATTAATGAAAATCTGGGATAAATATGATGTCTAAAACGTGTTGGGTGGATAGGGTTAAACCAACTAGACTGATGAAATTAATAAACCCGTTTCATGAATCTGTAGGCCCAATACAAAGTTAGATAATCTGTAAGTCTGTTAATCTATAATCGGTAAATCTATAAGTTTGTTAATATGTAACTGGTTAATCTGTAAGTCTGTTAAATCTGTATATCTGATCCGTTGGTCTAAAAAAACTTGTCTAATCTGTGAACCGGTTGGTCTGAATTTTGTATGTCTGAACTTGTAAACAAGTTAATCTGAAATCTGTTAGTCTGGGGACACAAGGTTAGGAGGGAAATTACTTGTGTCATCTGTTGTTTGGGACCCATATTAGTCAGTAACCCTTTCTGGTATCAAACTTTGACCTAACAGTAGGTAGGGTCCGGGCACGCTTACTGAACTAATTATAAGTGGTTCATTCTGGTAATGGCGAGGGGTGTTGATGGTGCGTTCCAACCGGTTCATGTGCGTGCATGGATCCCGGCCTGCTTCTATGGATATAAGATGCCGTGACATCTGTAAATAGATCTGTGCCAATTGGTTGTCACTTTAGGGAGAGATACACCCTAATGTGGGGCCAACACAGGGTAATTATGATTAGGGAGCCGATCGCTTGGGGTAGGGTTTTAGGGTACACTTAGTTCTGTCTGTTTCTGTTGGTACCGTCTGTTTCTGTTGGGCGGCAACACCCGTCTGTTTCTGTGTGGTATCGTCTGTTCGGGTGGTAAATGCCCAATTACTAGTGTACACCTAATTCTACATTTTGTTTCCGTAGGGATTAATCTGACTGTTTCTGTTCGGGTGGTAAAGGCCCATTATTAATATTTTGTTTCTGTCTGTTTATGTTCGGGTGGTAAAGGCCCATTATCAGCATTCTGCTTCTGTTTGTTTCTGTTCGGGTGGTAAAGGCCCATTATTAGCTTTCTGTTTCTGTGGAAATTATTTTGTTCTGTTTCTGCTTCAGTTTAGACATTAGGGTGACACCTAATCCTATTATACTAGTATTGATGCAGAGAAGTGAAAAGAAAAAGCTTACATCATTCTGTTCTATTTCTGTTTAACCTAAGTATATCTACTACTCCTGTTACTGTTATCTCGCATCCAGTTTTATTTTCATGTCATTATTATTGTTATATGTTCATATGCTAAAAGTCACTGGACTTGCCAGACTTTACGTCTGACCTTGCTTGTTTTCGCCCCTTTTTCTTCCGTTCCCCCCCCCAGGTTTTCCAAGGAGGGAATACTTTGGCTTGATCCGGATTCCTTCTGCTTGAAGTTCTTAAAGTATGGCTTGGCTCTTTACAGCTTCTGTTCTGTGGGGATTATGATTTTAAAGTTTTATACTCTGATGATTTTCTGAACAAGACTGATATTTATGTACTTGAGTTTTTGGTCAAGATGTAACCAAACTAATTTCTGTTTTCCGCTGTAATAAAGTTATAATATTGTTTATCTGTCTTGAAATTTTCTGTTCTATCTACTAAAACGCTCCACCAAATTTAAGGCATTCCCTTTGTGAGTGACCTTAATGGAGGTGGGGTGTTATATTTTCAAAAAGAAAGTCACTGGACTTGCCAGACTTTATGTCTAACCTTGCTTATTTTCGCCCCTTTCTTCCGTTCCCCCCCACCCTCCCCAGGTTTTCCAAGGAGGGAATACTTTAGCTTGATCCAGATTTCTTCTACTTGAAGTACTTAGAGTGCTTAAAGTATGGCTCGACGCCTTATGGCAGCTTCTGTGGGGATTATGATTTTAAAGTTTTGTACTTTGATGATTTTTCTGAACAAGACTGATATTTATGTACTTGAGTTTTTGGTAAAGATGTAACCAAACTGATTTCTGTTTTCCGCTGTAATAAAGTTATAATTTCTCAAGTATTGTTTATCTGTCTTGTAAATTTCTGTTCTGTCTACTAAAACGCTCCAACAAAGTTAAGGCATTCCCTTTGTGAGTGACCTTAATGGTGGGGGGTGTTACAACGGAATGTATAATGGAGATGGGTTATGGGACCTGTGGTATCAGAGCAAGGTTTCTTTCTTTGTTACGAGAATGTAGAATTATGTACCAAAGTTAAGGCATTCCCTTTGTGAGTGACCTTAATGGAGGTGGGGTGTTACACTCGTTTCTTCGTTAAGGGCGAAAAGTGCTTTACTTGTGGAAGCTCGACTCACCTAAACAATGATTGTAGAAAAAGAAAGGGCAATTTCTTCAACTGTGGTGAGATGGGACACTTCACTAGAGACTGTCCGAAGAAACGAGGGCAAGGGAAGAGGGCAGGACCAACTTCTAGAAGGCAGGCGAACACTCATGAGGCTAGTGGATAGGATAGAGATAGGAAAACTTTCTGTCGGAGGTTTAATTTCTTTATCTGATTGTTGAGTTGAAACTCTTTCTGATTCTGGCATTTTGATTCTGTAACCGATACTCTGCACTTTAATACTAGTAATGTTTTTGATTCCACTGCAGGCTCAAACCCATAAGGGTTACGACTCATCTGCTTGTGATAGATTGGGGTTTGAGATATATCTGTGTTAGGTGTCAAGTAGGACGCATACATTCTGGGTTCTATCATGCTTAGTTTCCTAAGAATCATTTAGTAATCTGATCTGTACCGGTAATCTGTAAATACCTGAATATTTCTGATAAGGTTGAGATTTCCAATTTTGACATTGTCTAAAGAGGGTAATCCTCTGGGCATCAATCTGATGTTAATCTCGGTCTTCGGGGCCGATACTTAGGGGAAGTTGTCTCTCAACAAAGGTCTAATGGAAACCAAGTTTCTGTTTTATCTGTACTCGCTTCCATCATTCGACTCTATCCTATCGATCGAGTCTTCGACCTATAGATAGGAATCCTATGGATGTAAACATGTGTTTGAGACATGTTATGTTTGATGGTTGCAATTGGATGCAAGTGGTTGCTAGTGGTTGCTCGTGGATGCATATGCACACACTATGCACTAGATCGGCTCGAAAACACTCTCATACTGCATATGAATGTGTGAGCATTTTCAATTTTTGTGGGTGCAAAATGATTGACTCATCACATGGATGTTGCATTTGGATGAATGATTGCACACTCATTTAGAAACAATATGTATCAAATAGGAAGATTGCATACATGTTGGATTCATGACACTGACATAGTTCGCATTAAGGAGGTCAACTGAATCAGTGGACCGCCTGATCTTTGCATTAGATAAAGAACATATACACACACTTTTGCATATGTTCATACAGCATTAGAAGTTTTCTAAGGACAATGGATGCTTGTGGACGATAGTTGAGTAGATGGATGACTGGATGGTAGGACACATTCTTCTCAACTTGATGATTTCGGGGACGAAATCCTTTAAGTAGGGGGAGAATGTAAAACCCCGTATTTTATGTAATTGTATAAGTACCAAACCAGAGAATAATTAATTTTTAAAATAAGAATCAAAGGAAACGGGTTGCGCCATTGCGTTCGTCTTGAAATTCTGCTTGGAAACGAGTCCGAGTTTTCGAGAAACGGAGTCCGTATGAGGGAGATATGGCCATCCGAAGTTTCAGAAAATTTCAGAATCGAAAACAGCTCGAAAATTCGAATTCAAACCCAGAAGCAGGCTGGGCGGGAAATTTCCCGCCAGTACCCAGGTCGACTGGGTGCTTGACTGGGTAGTCGACCTAGCCCTGACCAGGTCGACTGGGTAGTCGACTTCCCCCAGACCAGGTCGACCGTAGTGTCGACCTACGGGTCGACCTGCCTCCCGAAACCCACTTTCTAAACCTGATGCATTCTGATGTATTTAGACTCGTTTTCTGTCTAGATTCGTCCGCCTAATCCTATTTAAACACCCCCAGACCTCACTTTCTCTCCACACCATTTCATTCTACCTATCCTCTGCCTCTGTTCTAATTAAAATAAAAAAATGGCGTCGCTGCTCTGCTGAAATATGAACTGGAACTAGGACTAAAGCATCTTCTTCCAAACTAATTAAAATTAAAAGAGAACAACTGCAACTCTTCTTCTTCTTTAATCCAATCAAGGCAAGTACAGTTATTTTCCGCTATAAACGTTAATTATGATTGTGACATGAACTGTAAATCTGAATTTGAGGTTATGTCTGTTCTGTTCTGTTCTGATCTATTTTATTCTGCATCTCTTTCTTCTTTCTGTTCTACAGCCAGGTTACCACGAGCCTGCGCCAAATCTCATAAGAGATTAACGCACGAACGTTAAACTTTGGGACAAATAATGAATGATGGCATAAATGGGATATGGCTAATCTGTGAATGATTTAAGAAAAAGGACAAAGGTTGTAAACTAGATTTAGATCTATGCATATTCTGTGAATTGGAAGAAGAGGAATCATTGTATGTTAACATATGACTTGAGACTTTGACATAATGCATATTTGGAATTAAGATCTATTATAATTTAAAGTTCTAAATTGTTGGGCATATTGTTTATATAACAATTCATGATTTGGGATAAAAAGAGAATATGACTTAGGAGTGAAGGTTTATATTAAGGTTTGATAACTATTAAATGTGAATAACACCTAAGTTGGAGATTTTTGAATATATGACGTGCATTGAAATCGGTGACTAGATTTGGTATAATTTATATGTGAATATTTTGTACTAGGCAAGTTTAACTAAATTTGGGACATGTGTTATATGGTAAATTATGACCATAATCTGTGCCATGTAAACTCAATGAAAACGCGAGGTATATGATCATATTAGGAATCATGACAACTATTTAGGCATGAAAACTTAGGCCAAATTTACAATTAGGAAAGATATGTTGATGAAACTTTAAGGGATGATTAAATCTGTTATATTGCCAAATCTGCTAGTTCTGTTATATTGCCTAATCTGCTAGTTCTGTTATATTGCCTAATCTGCTAGTTCTGTTATATTGCCTAATCTGCTAGTTCTGTTATATTGCCAAATCTGTTAGTTCTGTTATATTGCCTAACCTGTTAGTTCTGTTCATCGGCTAAATCTGTCATCTGCTAAGTCTGCTGAAAATGCATAATCTGATATATGCTAAATCTGCTAAATTGCGTAATCTGCTAAATCTGTTAAGTCGCCTAAGCTGCAAAATCTGTTATCTGCCATGTCTGTTGAGTTGATATATTTAGTCTGTTATTGACATAATCTGAATTGGCTATAGTTATGAATAATTGACATGTATATTAGGCATGGGCATAAATGGTAAATTATTGGCTGCAAAAATAAACATGGCTAACTCGAGGTTAGAATGAGTTTGCGGCATAATTCTGCCCGGAACCGCCCGACACATCCACCGGCCCCAAACAATAGGTTCTAATGTGAGAAGTTAGTCATAATGTACTTGACACCCGAGGTTAGACTCAGTTTGTGGCAGAAACCTGCCCGGAACCAACCGGCCTAACCAGTAGCCGCAAACTATCAGTCTAATGTGAGAGGTCTGGGCATTAATATTTACTTAATGAAAATCTGGGATAAATATGATGTCTAAAACGTGTTGGGTGGATAGGGTTAAACTACCTAGACTGATGAAATTAATAAACCCGTTTCATGAATCTGTAGGCCCAATACAAAGTTAGACAATCTGTAAGTCTGTTAATATGAAATCGGTTAATCTGTAAGTCTGTTAATCTGTAACTGGTTAATCTGTAAGTCTGTTAAATCCGTATATCTGATCCGTTGGTCTAAAAACTTGTCTAATCTGTGAACTGGTTGGTCTGAATTCTGTATGTCTGAACTTGTAAACAAGTTAATCTGAAATCTGTTAGTCTGGGGACACAATATTAGGAGGGAAATTACTTGTGTCATCTGTTGTTTGGGACCCATATTAGTCAGTAACCCTTTCTGGTATCAAACTTTGACCCAACAGTAGGTAGGGTCCGGGCACGCTTACTGAACTAATTATAAGTTGTTCACTCTAATAATGACGAGGGGTGTTGATGGTGCGTTCCAACCGGGTCATGTGCGTGCATGGATCCCGGCCTGCCTCTGTGGATGTAAGACGTCGTGACATCTGAAAATAGGTCTGTGCCAATTGGTTGTCACTTTAGGGAGTGATACACCCTATTGTGGAGCCGACACAGGGTATTTATGTATTAGGGAGCCAATCGCTTGGGGTAGGGTTTTAGGGTACACTTAGTTTCTATCTGTTTCTGTTGGTACCGTCTGTTTCTGTTGGGTGGCAACACCTGTCTGCGTGGTACCGTCTGTTCGGGAGGTAAAGTCCCATTTACTAGTGTACACCTAATTGTACATTCTGTTTCCGTAGGGATTAAACTGTCTGTTTCTGTTCGGGTGGTAAAGGCCCATTATTAATATTCTGTTTCTGTCTTTTTCTGTTCGAGTGGTAAAGGCCCGTTATTAATATTCTGTTTCTGTCTGTTTCTTTTCGGGTGGTAAAGGCCCATTATTAATATTCTGTTTCTGTCTGTTTCTGTTCGGGTGGTAAAGGCCCGGTATTAGCTTTCTGTTTCTGTGGAAATTACTCTGTTCCTGTTTCTGCTTCAGTTTAGACATTAGCGTGACACCTAATCCTATTATACTAGTATTAGTGCAGAGAAATGAAATAGTAATATTAGTCTGTTCCTTCTATTTAACCTAAGTACATCCGCTGCTCCTGTTACTATTATCTCTCATCCAGTTTTATCTGCATGCCATGATTATTATTATCTGTTCATATGCTGAAAATCACTGGACTTGCCAGACTTTATGTCTGACCTTGCTTGTTTTCACCCCTTTTCTTCCGTTTCTCCCCCCAGGTTTTCCAAGGAGGGATTACTTTAGCTTGATCCATATTTCTTCTGCTTGAAGTACTTAGAGTGCTTAAAGTATGGCTCGACTAATTATGGCTGCTTCTGTGGGGATTATGATTTTAAAGTTTTGTACTCTGATGATTTTTCTGAACAAGACTGATATTTATGTACTTGAGTTTTTGGTAAAGATGTAACTAAACTGATTTCTGTTTTCCGCTGTAATAAAGTTATAATTTCTCAAGTATTGTTTATCTGTCTTGTAAATTTCTGTTCTGTGTACTAAAACGCTCCACCAAAGTTAAGGCATTCCTTTTATCAGTGACCTTAATGGAGGTGGGGTGTTACACTTGGTTTCAGAGCCAGGTTTCGATCCTGGGACCTGTGGGTTATGGACCCACCACGCTTCCGCTGAGGTCACTCTTTGTTACAGCGGAAGCGCACTCTATGTTCTGTTTACTAAAACGCTCCATTAATGTCACTCTTTGTTACACTTGGGTGGAAAGTAATATTATTCTCAAATCCTTTGTTAGTGACCTTGCTCTGATACCAAGTGTAACACCCCATCTCCTTTAAGGTCACTCACAAAGGGAATGCCTTAACTTTGGTGGGGCATTTTAGTAGACAGAACAGAAAATTTCAAGACAGATAGACAATACTATAACTTTATTACAATGGAAAACAGAAATCAGTTTGGTTACATCTTTACCAAAAACTCAGGTACATAAATATCAGTCTTGTTCAGAAAATCATTACAGTACGAAACTTTAAAATCATAATCCCCACAGAACAGAAGCTGTAAAGAGCCAAGCCATACTTTAAGCACTTCAAGCAGAAGGTATCCAGATCAAGCTAAAGTATTCCTTCCTTGGAAAATCTGGAGGGGGGGGGGGGGAAACAGAAGAAAAAGGGGCAAAAACAAGCAAGGTCAGACATAAAGTCTGGCAAGTCCAGTGACTTTCAGCATATGAACATATAATAATAATAATGACATGAAAATAAAACTGGATGCGAGATAACAGTAACAGGAGTAGTAGATAAACTTAGTTTAAACAGAAAAAGAACAGAATGATGTAAGCTTTTGCTTTTCACTTCTCTACACTAATACTAGTATAATAGGATTAGGTGTCACCCTAATGTCTAAACTGAAGCAGAAACAGGAACAAAATAATTTCCACAGAAACAAAAAGATAATAATGGGCCTTTACCTCCCGAACAGAAGCAGACAGAAGCAGAATGCTGATAATGGGCCTTTACCACCCGAACAGAAACAGACAGAAACAAAATATTAATAATGGGCCTTTACCACCCGAACAGAAACAATCAGATTAACCCTTGGGAAACAGAATGTAGAATTAGGTGTACACTAGTAATTGGGCCTTTACCACCCGAACAGACGGTACCACGCAGAAACATACGGGTGTTGCCACCCAACAGAAACAGACGGTACCAACAGAAATAGACAGAACTAAGTGTACCCTAAAACCCTACCCCAAGCGATCGGCTCTCTAAACATTAATACCTTATGTCGGCCCCATAGTAGGGTGTATCTCTCCCTAAAGTGACAACCAATTGGCACAGACCAATTTACAGATGTCACGGCGTCTTACATCCACAGAGGCAGGCCGGGATCCATGCACGCACATGACCCGGTTGGAATGCACCATCAACACCCCTCGCCATTATCAGAATGAACCACTTATAATTAGTTCAGTAAGCGTGCCCGGACCCTACCTACTGTTGGGTCAAAGTTTGATACCAGAAAGGGTTACTGACTAATATGGGTCCCAAACAACAGATGACACAAGTAATTTCCCTCCTAACCTTGTGTCCCCAGACTAACAGATTTTAGATTAACTTGTTTACAAGTTCGGACATACAGAATTCAAACCAACCAGTTCACAGATTAGACAAGTTTTTAGACCAACGGATCATATATATGGATTTAACAGACTTACAGATTAACCGGTTACAGATTAACAGACTTATAGATTACAGATTAACAGACTTACAGATTGTCTAACTTTGTATTGGGCCTACAACTTCATGAAACGGGTTTATTAATTTCATCAGTCTAGTTGGTTTATCCTTATCCACCCAACACGTTTTAGACATCATATTTATCCCAGATTTTCATTAATTAAATATTAATGCCCAGACCTCTCACATTAGACTGATAGTTTGCGGCTACTGGTTAGGTCGGTTCGTTCCTGGCAGGTTTCTGCCACAAACTGAGTCTAACCACGGGTTTCAAGCATGTTATGACTAACATCTCACATTAGAACCTATTGTTTGCGGCCACTGGATGTGCCGGGCGGTTCCGGGCAGAATTACGCCGCAAACTCATTCTAACCTCGAGTTAGCCGTGTTTATCTTTGCGGCTAATTAATTAATAATTTACCATTTATGCCCATGCCTAATATACATGTCAATTATTCATAACTATAGCCAATTCAGATTATGTCAATAACGGACTAAATATATCAACTCAGCAGACATGGCAGATAACAGATTTCGCAGATTAGGCGACTTAACGGATTTAGCAGATTAAGCAATTTAGCAGATTTAGCATATATCAGATTAGGCATTTTCAGCAGACTTAGCAGATGACAGATTTAGCAGATGAACAGATCTAGCAGGTTAGGCGATATAACAGAACTAGCAGATCAGGCAATATAACAGAACTAGCAGATTAGGCAATATAACAGAACTAGCAGATTTGGCAATATAACAGATTTAATCATTCCTTAAAGTTTCATCAACATATCTTTCCTAATTGTAAAATTGGCCTAAGTTTGCATGCCTAAATAGTTGTCATGATTACTAATATGATCATATACCTCGCGTTAGCATTGAATTTACATGGCACAGATTATGGTCATAATTTACCATACAACACATGTCCCAAATTTAGTTAAACTTGCCTAGTACAAAATATTCACATATAAATTATACCAAATATAGCCATCGATTTCGATGCACGTCATATATTCAAAAATCTCCCACTTAGATGTTACTCACATTTAATAGTCATCAAATCTTAATATAAACCTTCACACCTAAGTCATATTCTTTTTTTATCCCAAATCATGAATTGTTATATAAACAATATGCCCAACATTCTAGAACTTTAAATTAGAACCGATCTTAATTCCAAATATGCGTTATGTAAAAGTCTCAAGTCATATGTTAACATACAATGATTTCTCTTCTTCCAATTCACATAATATGCATAGATCTAAATCTAGTTTACAACCTATGTCCTTTTTCTTAAATCATTCACAGATTAGCCATATCCCATTTATGCCATCATTCATTATTTGTCCCAAAGTTTAACGTTCGTCCGTTAATCTCTTATGAGATTTGGCGCAGGCTCGTGGTAGCCTGGCTATAGAACAGAAAGAAGAAAGAGATGTAGAATAAAATAGATCAGAACATAACAGACATAACCTCAAATTCAGATTTACAGTTCATGTCACAATCATAATTAACGTTTATAGCGGAAAATAACTGTACTTGCCTTGATTGGATCAAAGAAGAAGAAGAAGAGTTGTAGTTGTTCTCTTTTAATTTCAATCAGTTTGGAAGAAGATGCTTTTGTCCTAGTTCCAGTTCATATTTCAGCAGAGTAGCGACGCCATTTTTATTTTAATTAGAACAGAGGCAGAGCATAGGTAGAACGAAATGGTGTGGAGAGAAAGTGAGGTCTGGGGGTGTTTAAATAGGATTAGGCGGACAAATCTAGACAGAAAACGAGTCTAAATACATCAGAATGCATCAGGTTCAGAAAGTGGGTTTCGGGAGGCAGGTCGACCCCCATATCGACACTATGGTCGACCTGGTCCCCCAAGGTCGACATTATGGTCGTCCTGGCCCTGGGGAGGTCGACTACCCAGTCGACGACCCAGTCGACCTGGGTCCTGGGCGGGAAATTTTCCGCCCGCTTCTGGGTTTGAATTCGAATTTCGAGTTGTTTTCGCGTCTGAAATTCTCTGAAACTTCGGAGGCCCATATCTCCCTCATACGGACTCCGTTTCACGAAAACTTGGACTCATTTCCAAGCAGAATTTCGAGACGAACGCAATGGCATAACCCATTTCCCTTGATTCTTATTTTAAAAATTAATTATTCTCTGGTTTGTCACTTATACGATCACAGAAAATACAGGGTGTTACATTCTCCCCTCCTTTAAGGATTTCGTCCCCGAAATCTTCAAGTTGAGAAGAATGTGTCCTACCAACCAGTCATCCGTCTACTCAACCATCATCCACAAGCATCCATTGTCCTTAGAAAATTTCTAATGTTGTATGAAGATATGCAAAAGTGTGCGTATATGTTCCTTATCTAATGCCAAGATCAGGCGGTCCACTGATTCAGTTGACCTCCTTAATGAGAACTATGTCAGTGTCATGAGTCTAACATGTATGCAATCTTACTATTTGATACATATTATTTCTAAATGTGTGCGCAATCATTCATCCAAATGCAACATCCATGTGATGAGTCAACCATTTGCATCCACAAAAATTGAAAATGCTCACACATCCATATGCAGTATGAGAGTGTTTTCGAGCCAATCTAGTGCCTAGTGTGTGTATATGCATCCACGAGCAACCACTAGCAACCACTTGCATCCACTTGCAACCATCAAACATAACATGTCTCAAACACATGTTTACATCCATAGGATTCCTATCTATAGGTCGAAGACTCGATCGATAGGGTACAGTCGAATGATGGAAGAGAAAACAGAAACTTGGTTTCCATTAGACCTTGGTTGAGAGACAAATTCCTTAAGTATCCGCCCCGAAGACCGAGATCAACATCAGATTGATGCCCAGAGGATTACCCTCTTTAGACAATGTCAAAACTGGAAATCTTAATCTTAACCTTTTCAGAAATATCCAGATGCTTACAGACTACTAGTACAAATCAGATTATCGAATGATTCTTAGAAAACTAAGCATGATAAAACCCAGAATGTATGCGTACTTCTTAATGCCTAACACAGATATCTCTCAAAACCCAATCTATCACAAGCAGATGAGTCATAACCCTTATGGGTTTGAGCCTACAGTGCAATCAGAAACAATACTAGTATTAAAGAGCAGAGTATCGGTTACAGAATCAAAATACCAGAATCAGAAAGAGTTTCAACTCAACAATCAGATAAAGAAATTAAACCTCCTACAGAAAGTTTTCCTATTTCTGTCCTATCCACTAGCCTCGAGAGTGTTTGCCTGCCTTCCAGAAGTTGGTCCTGCCCTCTGCCCTTGCCTCCTTATGGCCACTCACAAAGGGAATGCCTTAACTTTGATGGAGCATTTTAGTAGACAGGATAAAATGTTACAAGACAGATATAAAATAGTACTTGAAAAACTTTATAACTTTATTGCCGCGGAAAAAAAACAGAAATCAGTTTGGTTACAACTTTACCAAAAACTCAAGTACATATATATCAGCCTTGTTCAAAACCATCAGAGTACAAAACTTTAAAATCATAATCCCCATAGAATAGAAGCTATAAAGAGCCAAGCCATACTCTAAGCACTTCAAGCACTTCAAGCACTTCAAGCAGAAGGAATCCGGATCAAGCTAAAGTATTCCCTCCTTGGAAAACCTGAGGGGGGGGGGAAACGGAAGAAAAAGCGGCGAAAACAAGCAAGGTCAGACATAAAGTCTGGCAAGTCCAGTGACTTTCAGCATATGAACATATAATAATAATAATGACATGAAAATAAAACTGGATGCGAGATAAGAGTAACAGGAGCAGCAGATGTACTTAGGTTAAACAGAAGGAACGGAATAATATTACTTTTCATTTCTCTGCACTATTACTAGTATAACAGGATTAAGTGTCACCCTAATGTCTAAACTGAAACAGAAACGGGAACGGAATAATTTCCACAGAAGAGAATGCTAATAATGGGCCATTACCACCCCAACAGAAACAAACAGAAATAGAATTGCTAATAATGGGCCTTTACCACCCGAACAGAAACAGACAGAAACAGAATGCTAATAATGGGCCTTTACCACCTGAACAGAAAGTACAGAAACATAATGTTAATAATGGGCCTTTACCACCCGAACAGAAACAGACAGAAATAGAAACAGATTAATCCCTACAGAAACAGAATGTATAATTAGGTGTACACTAGTAAATGGGCCTTTACCTCCCGAACAGACGGTACCACGCAGACAGGTGTTGCCACCCAACAGAAACAGACGGTACCAATAGAAACAGACAGAAACTAAGTGTATCCTAAAACCCTACCCCAAGCGATCGGCTCCCTAATACACAAATACCCTGTGTCGGCACCACAATAGGGTGTATCACTCCCTAAACTGACAACCAATTGGCATAGACCTATTTACAGATGTCACGGCGTCTTACATCCACAGAGGCAGGTCGAGATCCATGCACGCACATGACCCGGTTGGAACGCACCATCAACACCCCTCGCCATTATCAGAATGAACCACTTATAATTAGTTCAGTAAGCATGTCCGGACCCTACCGACTGTTGGGTCAAAGTTTGATACCAGAAAGGGTTACTGACTAATATGGGTCCCAAACAACAGATGACACAAGTAATTCCCCTTCTAACCTTGTGTCCCCAGACTAACAGATTTCAGATTAATTTGTTTACAAGTTCAGACATACAGAGTTCAGATCAACTAGTTCACAGATCAGACAAGTTTTCTGACCAACGGACCAGATATACGTATTTAACAGATTACAGATTAACCGGTTACAGATTAACAGTCTTACAGATTAACCGATTACAGATTAACAGACTTACAGATTGTCTAACTTTGTATTGGGCCTACAACTTCTTGAAACGGGTTTATTAATTTCATCAGTCTAGTTGGTTTATCCCTATCCACCCAACACGTTTTAGACATCATATTTATCCCAGATTTTCATTAATTAAATATTAATGCCCAGACCTCTCACATTAGACTGACAGTTTGCGGCTACTGGTTAGGCCAGTTGGTTCCGGGAAGGTTTCTGCCACAAACTGAGTCTAACCTCGGGTTTCAAGCACGTTATGACTAACTTCTCACATTAGAACCTGTTGTTTGCAGCCACTGGATATGCCGGGCGGTTCCGAGCAGAATTACGCCGCAAACTCATTCTAACCTCGAGTTAGCCATGTTTATCTTTGCGGCCAATTAATTAATAATTTACCATTTATGCCCACGCCTAATATACATGTCAATTATTCATAACTATAGCCAATTCAGATAATGTCAATAACGGACTAAATATATCTACTCAACAGATATAACAGATAACAGATTTCACAGATTAGGCGACTTAACGGATTTAGCATATTAAGAAATTTAGCAGATTCTATATATAACAGATTAGGCATTTTCAGTAGACTTAGCAGATGACAGATTTAGCAGATGAACAGATCTAGCAGATTAGGCAATATAGCAAAACTAGCAAATTAGGCAATATAACAGAACTAGCGGATTAGGCAATATAACAGATTTAATCATTCCTTAAAATTTCATTAACATATCTTGACTAATTGTAAATTTGGCTTAAGTTTGCATGCCTAAATAGTTGTCATGATTCCTAATATGATCATATACCTCGCGTTTGCATTGAATTTACATGGCACAGATTATGGTCATAATTTACCATATAACACATGTCCCAAATTTAGTTAAACTTGCCTAGTACAAGAGATTTACATATAAATTATACCAAATATAGCCATCGATTTCAATGCATGTCATATATTCAAAAATCTCCCACTTAGGTGTTATTCACATTTAACAGTTATCAAATCTTAATATAGATCTTCACACCTAAGTCATATTCTCTTTTTATCTCAAGTCATAAATTGTTATATAAACAATATGCCCAACAATCCAGAACTTTAAATTATAACGGATCTATATTCAAAATATGCGTTATGTCCAAGTCTCAAGTCATATGTTAACATACAATGATTCCTCTTCTTCCAATTCATAGAATATGCATAGAACTAAATATAGTTTACAACCTATGTCCTTTTTCTTAAATCATTCACAGATTAGCCATATCCCATTTATGCCATCATTCATTATTTGTCCCAAAGTTTAACGCTCATGCGTTAATATCTAATGAGATTTGGCGCAGGCTCGTGGTAGCCTGGCTATAGAACAGAAAGAAGAAAGAGATGCAGAATAAAATAGATCAGAACAGAACAGAATAGACATAACCTCAAATTCAGATTTACAGCTCATGTCACAATCATAATTAACGTTTATAGCGGAAAATAACTGTACTTGCCTTGATTGGATTAAAGAAGAAGAAGAGTTGCAGTTGTTCTCTTTTTAATTTTATTTAGTTTGGAAGAAGATGCTTTAGTCCTAGTTCCAGTTCATATCTCAGCAGAGTAGCGACGCCATTTTTATTTTTTTATTTAGAACAGGGGCAGAATACAGACAGAATGAAATGGTGTGGGGGGGATGAGGCTAGGGGGTTGTTTATATAGGTTTATGCGGACGAATCTAGACAGAAAACGAGTATAAATACATCAGAATGCATCAAGTTCAGAAAGTGGGTTTTGGGAGGCAGGTCGACTCCCAGGTCGACACTATGGTCGACCTGGGTCCCTCCCAGGTCGACACTGTGGTCGACCTGGCCTGGGGAGGTCGACTACCCAGTCGATCACCCAGTCGACCTGGGTCCTTGGCGGGAAATTTCCCGCCCAGCCTGCTTCTGGGTTTGAATTCGAATTTGAATTTCGAGCTGTTTTCGATTCTGAAATTTTCTGAAACTTCGGAGGACCATATCTCTCTCATACAGACTCCGTTTCTCAAAAACTCGGACTCGTTTCCAAGAAGAATTTCGAGACAAATGCAATGGCGCAACCCGTTTCCCTTGATTCCTATTTTATAATTTAATTATTCCCTAATTTGTTACTTATACGATCATAGAAAATACTGGGAGTTACATTCTCCCCTCCTTAAAGGATTTCGTCCCTGAAATCTTCAAGTTGAGAAGAATGTGTCCTACCATCCAGTCATCCATCTACTCAACCATCATCCACAAGCATCCATTGTCCTTAGAAAACTTCTAATGTTGTATGAACATATGCAAAAGTGTGTGTATATGTTCCTTATCTAATGCAAAGATCAGGCGGTCCACTGATTCAGTTGGCCTCCTTAATGCGAACTATGTCAGTTTCATGAGTCCTACATGTATGCAATCTTCCTATTTGATACATATTATTTCTAAATGTGTGCGCAATCATTCATCCAAATGCAACATCCATGAGATGAGTCAACCATTTTGCATCCACAGAAATTGAAAATGCTCACACATCCATATGCAGTATGAGAGTGTTTTCGAGCCGATCTAGTGCCTAGTGTGTGTATATGCATCCACGAGCAACCACTAGCAACCACTTGCATCCAGTTGCAACCATCAAACATAACATGTCTCAAACACATGTTTACATCCATAGGATTCCTATCTATAGGTCGAAGACTCGATCGATAGGATATAGTCGAATGATGGAAGCGAGTACAGATAAAACAGAAACTTGGTGTCCATTAGACCTTGGTTGAGAGACAAATTCCCTAAGTATCCTCCCCGAAGACCGAGATCAACATCAGATTGATGCCCAGAGGATTACCCTCTTTAGACAATGTAAAAACTGGAAATCTTAACCTTTTCAGAAATATCCAGATGCTTACAGACTACTAGTACAAATCAGATTATCGTATGATTCTTAGAAAACTAAGCATGATAAAACCCAGAATGTATACGTATTTCTTGACGCCTAACACATATCTCTCTCAAACCCCAATCTATCACAAGCTGATGAGTCATAACCCTTATGGGTTTGAGCCTACAGCGGAATCAGAAACAATACTAGTATTAAAGTGCAGAGTATCGGTTACAGAATCAAAATGCCAGAATAAGAAAGAGTTTCAACTCAACAATCAGATAAAGAAATTAAACCTCCTACAGAAAGTTTTCCTATTTCTATCCTATCCACTAGCCCCGAGAGTGTTTGCCTGCCTTCCAGAAGTTGGTCCTGCCCTCTTCCCTTGCCCTCGTTTCTTCAGACAGTCCCAAGTGAAGTGTCCCATCTCACCACAGTTGAAGCAAGTGCCCTTTCTTTTTCTACAATCCTTGTTCAGATGAGTCGAGCTTCCACAAGTAAAGCACTTTTTCTCCTTCTAATCTTCATACTTTTCACCCTTCTTTTGTGTTTCCTTTTTGGGCCATGCTTTCTTGTTCTGTGGTTCTTCCTTCTTTGCCTCTTCTTTCTTGCCGTTGTCTTCCTCGTGCAGTAGTGCCATATCCACCAATCTCTCGTAAGTTGCTCCCATGGGTACATGAGTCATGGCTAGGTTGTGCAGTGGCTCGTTCAATCCTTTAACAAAGCGGAGAGCCTTTTTATGCTGGGTGTTGACTAAATCTAGCCCGAACCTTGCCAGTTGGTTGAACTGATTGACGTATTCCCTGACCGTCATACTTCCTTGCTTAAGAGATAAGAACTTTTCCAGTTGTAGACTTCGTTCAGCTTGCGAGAGGAATTTCGTCTCAAAGCTTGTTCTGAAGTCCATCCATGTTTCAACCGGCCTCTCGGCGTTAGTGATTTCCCACCAGTAGGAAGCTTTGTCCTTGAGCACCCATACCGCCAATTGTACCTTCTGCCTATCGTCCACCTCGAAGATAACAAACAGATCCTCAGTTTCCTTGAGCTAGTTCCTTGCTTCTACGAATGATTCAGTTCCCTTGAAATCCTTTCCACCCATGGGCCTAAAATCTTTACAGATCTTTGAGAAAGCAACTTACGAGAATGTAGAATTATTCTGAACGAGCAAAGGTCACTCACAAAGTTAAGGTCACTCACAAAGGGAATGCCTTAACTTCAATGGAGCATTATGGGTACTGGAACAGACATATATAAAACAGCGGAAAGCAAAGTGGAAGTACTTAAAATCATTTATTAAATAGAATTGTCTACAATAAAAGCCCATCAACATCCAATACCCAAATACATAGCTAAAATATATGTCTTGCTCAAAAACAAAGAAGCATGAAAATAAGTTGTAGTGTTCCCCAATAAAGCAGAGCAAGCCATAGCCAAGAGAAATCCAAGCCGTACATGCAAGAGCCTTGGAGCTTGGTAAGATCCGAATTAAGCTGTATTTCCACCCTGTGAACCTGTGGGAGAAACGGAAGAAAAAGAGGCAAAACAAATCGGGTCAGTCATAAAGACTGAGTAAGTCCTAGTGACTTTCAGCATAAAAACGGGTAAAGATAACATGGCATGAATAAACTGAAAGTAAACATAAGCATGATGACAAGACAAGCTACAGGCACGATAACTAAGAATAACATCATAGGATTTCTGTCATGTATAACATTGCAAGGTTCCCATTCAAGATGAAGTATAGTTTCGTAAGATTTCTATCAAGCATCGCAAGATTTCTCTGCTTCACCACTAAAATGATATCTATTATCTCTGCACCACCTAACTAGTGTCCCAACTAGTAATCTATATAAAATGATAAAATCATAACGAGATCCCAATCCCCAAAATTAAGGTTGCTTTTACGTGTACATATATTATTTATTACCTAGATTTAATCTAGGGTTTTCTATCGAGCGCTTCCTAGATTCAACCAGGATTTATGCCACCTAGGTCCAACCTAGGGATTATGCTACCTTTTGAACACTTCTCAGATTTAGGGTTTATGCTACCTAGGTCCAACCTAGGGATTATGCTACCTACGTGTGTCGTATGACCCCCAATGATTGTAGATACCTATGCTGGTCCCACCATGGGGTGTATCAAGACCCATGGTGGCGGCCCCGACACAAACTCAAGAAGGCATAGGTTATACTACTGGTGTCCCCAGTGCCCTGGTTGTCTGCTCTTTCTAGTATACCCGATTCAAACATAACTGTGTACTCATGGTTTCATGTAAGCTCTCCAAAATTCACTAGTGAATCCTGGATCTCGTTTACTTATTATATGGTATTCCACGCAGAAGAACTATCTCTTGAAAACAAACAAATGCCAACCATGTTGCCAAATGTACTTACTAAGGTGATTTTCTATAACTCATGCATAAGCGAGATGAATAATCCGCCTTAGTGGCGAACACTACTCGAGCGAATCAATAAATGTATCAAGAACGGATCAATAAATGTATCAAGAGATTCTAGGTAACCAAACATGGAAGAACCCTAAGGGTTACACTAGACTTCGAGGGCATTACCAACGCAACTCAACCGTCTAACTACCCTCTTTTCATACTCGAGAATGGTACCATTTCTGGACAACCACTCCATCCCTAGAATCAACCCATAGCCCAAAAACATAAGCTTTACTTCTAAACTCAACACTTAGCATAGACATTCTCAAATCCAAACAAGTCATGAATAAATGAGCCGATTCTCTACAGGATTTGAGACAAAAACGGGATCCTCTACTACACTAGTACTAAGGTGCAGAGGCTCAACTATCGAAGCAGAATTAAAAGGATGCGATGTAAAAAACCAAAGTTCTAACGGGATGATAGAAAAGAAAAGCTAAGCCTTTAACAGAAACGTTACCACCTCTCTTAGGTACGCTAGTAGTGAGAGCATACAATTGCCCTCTCGACGATCTTGTTCTTTAATTTATTCATTATGACGAACGAATCATGACCTCTCACATTAGACCGTGCATTTTGTGGCCACTGGATTTGCCGGGCGGTTCCGGGCAGACTTATACCACAAACTGGGTCAAACCTCGGGTCATAAATCGTTACGCCTACAATTTGGCCTTCGACCACAAACATGTTATTAAGGGAAACCCTGGAGGTTGAGATTTCCAGTTTTGACATTGAGGGAAATCCTCAGGGTGTCAATCCGATGTTGATTCCGGTCTTCGGGGTTGATACTTAAGGGAGTTTGTCTCTCAACCAAGGTTTAAGGGGAAACCAAGTTTTTGTTTTATCTGTACTCGCTTCCATCAATTGACTATCGATCGAATCTTCGAACTTTAGATAGGAATCCTATGGATGTAAACATGTGTTTGAGACATGTTAAGTTTGATGGTTGCAAGTGGATGCAAGTGGTTGCTAGTGGTTGCTCGTGGATGCTTATACACACACTAGGCACTAGATCGGCTCGAAAACACTCTCATACTGCATATGGATGTGTGAGCATTTTCAATTTCTATGGATGCAAAATGATTGAATCATCACATGGATGTTGCATATGAATGAATGGTTGTCACTCATATAAGAATGATATGCATCAAATAGGAAAAATTGCATACATGTTGGACTCATGACACTAACATAATTCGCATTAAGGAGGCCAACTGAATCAGTGGACCGCCTGATCTTTGCATTAGATAAGGAACACACACACACACTTTTGCATATGTTCATACAACATTAGAAGTTTTCTAAGGACAATGGATGCTTGTGGATGATGGTTGAGTAGATGGATGACTGGATGGTAGGACACATTTTTCTCAACTTGAAGATTTCGGGGACGAAATCCTTTAAGGAGGTGAGAATGTAACACCCCGTATTTTCTGTAATCGTATAAGTAACAAATCAGAGAATAATTAAATTATAAAATAAGAATCAAGGGAAACGGGTTGCTCCATTGCGTTCGTCTCGAAATTCTGCTTGGAAACGAGTCCGTGTTTTCGAGAAACGGAGTCCGTATGAGGGAGATATGACCCTCCGAAGTTTCATAAAATTTCAGAATCGAAAATAGCTCGAAAATTTGAATTAAAATTCGAATTCAAACCCAGAAGCAGGCCGGGCGGGAAATTTCCCGCCCAGGACCCAGGTCGACTGGGTGGTCGATTGGGTAGTCGACCTACCCCTGACCAGGTCGACTGGGTAATCGACCTCCCCCAGCCCAGGTCGACCATAGTGTCGACCTGGGGGTCGACCTGCCTCCCGAAACCCACTTTCTGAACCTGATGCATTCCGCTGTATTTAGACTCGTTTTCTGTCTAGATTCGTCCGCCTAATCCTATTTAAACACCCCTAGACCTCACTTTCTCTCCACACCATTTCATTCTACCTATGCTCTGCATCTTTCTAATTAAAATAAAAATGGCGTCGCTACTCTGCTGAAATATGATCTGGGACTAGGACTAAAGCATCTTCTTCCAAACTGATTGAAATTAAAAGAGAACAACTACAACTCTTCTTCTTCTTTAATCCAATCAAGGCAAGTACAGTTATTTTCCGCTATAAACTTTAATTATGATTGTGACATGAACTGTAAATCTGAATTTGAGGTTATGTCTATTATGTTCTGATCTATTTTATTCCGCATCGCTTTCTTCTTTCTGTTCTATAGCCAGGCTGCCATGAGCCTGCGCCAAATCTCATAAGTGATTAACGCACGAACGTTAAACTTTGGGACAAATAATGAATGATGGCATAAATGGGATATGGCTAATCTGTGAATGATTTAAGAAAAAGGACATAGTTTGTAAACTAGATTTAGATCTATGCATATTCTGTGAATTGGAAGAAGAGGAATCATTGTATGTTAACATCTGACTTGAGACATTGACATAACACATATTTTGAATTGAGATCTGTTATAATTTAAAGTTCTAGATTGTTGGGCATATTGTTTACATAACAATTCATGATTTGGGGATAAAAAGAGAATATGACTTAGGTGTGAAGGTTTATATTAAGATTTGATAACTATATAATGTGAATAACACCTAAGTGGGAGATTTTTGAATATATGACGTGCATTGAAATCGATGGCTATATTTGGTATAATTTATATGTGAATATTTTGTACTAGGCAAGTTTAACTAAATTTGGGACATGTGTTATATGGTAAATTATGACCATAATCAATGCCATGTAAATTCAATGCAAACGCGGGGTATATGATCATATTAGGAATCATGACAACTATTTAGGCACACAAACTTAGGCCAAATTTACAATTAGGCAAGATATGTTGATGAAACTTTAAGGAATGATTAAATCTGTTATAATGCCTAATCTGCTAGTTCTGTTATATTGCCTAATTTGCTAGTTCTGCTATATATTGCCTAATCTGCTAGATCTGTTCATCTGCTAAATCTGTCATCTGCTATGTCTGCTGAAAATGCCTAATCTGTTATATGCTAAATCTGCTAAACTGCTTAATCTGCTAAACCCGTTAAGTCGCCTAATTTGCGAAATCTGTTATCTGGCATATCTGTTGAGATGGTATATTTAGTCTTTTATTGGCATAATCTGAGTTGGCTATAGTTGTTAATAATTGACATGTATATTAGGCATGGGCATAAATGGTAAATTATTAATTAATTGGCTACAAAGATAAACATGGCTAACTTGAGGTTAGAATGAGTTTGCGGCGTAATTCTACCCAGTACCGCCTGGCACATCCAGTGGCCGCAAACAATAGGTTCTAATGTGAGAAGTTAGTCATAACGTGCTTGAAACCCGAGGTTAGACTCAGTTTGTGGCAGAAACCTGCCCGGAACCAACCGGCCTAACCAGTAGCCGCAAACTGTCAGTCTAATGTGAGAGGTCTGGGCATTAATATTTAATTAATGAAAATCTGGGATAAATATGATGTCTAAAACATGTTGGGCGGATAGGGTTAAACCAACTAGACTGATGAAATTAATAAACCTGATTCATGAATATGTAGGCCCAATACAAAGTTAGACAATCTATAAGTCTGTTAATCTGTAATCGGTTAGTCTGTTAATCTGTAACCGGTTAATCTTTAAGTCTGTTAAATCCGTATATCTGATCCGTTGGTCTAAAAACTTGTCTAATCTGTGAACTGGTTGGTCTGAATTCTGTATGTCTGAACTTGTAAACAAGTTAATCTGAAATCTGTTAGTCTGGGGACACAAGGTTAGGAGGGAAATTACTTGTGTCATCTGTTGTTTGGGACCCATATTAGTCAGTAACCCTTTTTGGTATCAAACTTTGACCGAACAGTAGGTAGGGTTCGGGCACGCTTACTGAACTAATTATAAGTGGTTCATTCTGATATTGGCGAGGAGTGTTGATGGTGCGTTCCAACCGGGTCATGTGCGTGCATGGATCCCGTCCTGCCTCTATGGATGTAAGACGCCGTGACATCTGTAAATAGGTCTGTGCCAATTGGTTGTCACTTTAGGGTGTGATACAACCTATTGTGGAGCCGACACAGGGTATTTATGTATTAGGGAGCCGATCGCTTGGGGTAGGGTTTTAGGGTACACTTAGTTTCTGTCTATGTCTGTTGGTACCGTCTGTTTCTGTTGGGTAGCAACACCTGTCTGCGTGGTACCGTCTGTTCAGGAGGTAAAGGCCCATTTACTAGTATACACCTAATTCTACATTCTGTTTCCATAGGGATTAATCTGTCTGTTTCTATTCGGGTGGTAAAGTCCCATTATTATTATTCAGTTTCTACCTGTTTCTGTTCAGGTGGTAAAGGCCCATTATTAATATTCTGTTTCTGTCTGTTTCTGTTTGGGTGGTAAAGGCCCATTATTAATATTTTGTTTCTGTCCTTTTCTGTTCGGGTGGTAAAGGCCCATTATTAGCTTTCTGTTTATGTGGAAATTATTCTGTTCCTGTTTCTGCTTCAGTTTAGATATTAGGGTGACACCTAGTCCTATTATACTAGTATTAGTGCACAGAAATGAAATAGTAATATTAATATGTTCCTTCTGTTTAACCTAAGTACATCCGATGCTCCTGTTACTATTATCTCTCATCCAGTTTTATCTGCATGCCATGATTATTATTATCTGTTCATATGTTGAAAGTCACTGGACTTGCCAGACTTTATGTCTGACCTTGCTTGTTTTCGCCCCTTTTCTTCCGTTCCCCCCAGGTTTTCCAAGGAGGTAATACTTTAGCTTGATCCAGATTTCTTCTGCTTGAAGTACTTAGAGTGCTTAAAGTATGGCTCGACTCCTTATGGAAGCTTCTGTGGGGATTATGATTTTAAAGTTTTGTACTCTGATGATTTTTCTGAACAAGACTGATATTAATGTACTTGAGTTTTTGGTAAAGATGTAACCAAACTGATTTCTGTTTTCCGCTGTAATAAAGTTATAATTTCTCAAGTATTGTTTATCTGTATTGTAAATTTCTGTTCTGTCTACTAAAACGCTCCACCAATGTGGGCATTCCCTTTATGAGTGACCTAAATGGAGGTGGGGTGTTACACTTGGTATTAGAGCCATACTTTAGATTGCAGCAGAAAGCTAACAATCTAGAACTTTAAATCTAGACCGAACCTCCATTAAGGTCACTCACAAAGGGAATGCCTTAACTTTGGTGGAGCGTTTTAGTAGTCAGAACAGAAATTTACAAGACAGATAGACAATACTTGAGAAATTATAACTTTATTACAGCGGAAAACAGAAATCAATTTGGTTACATCTTTACCAAAAACTAAAGTACATAAATATCAGTCTTGTTCAGAAAAATCATCAGAATACAAAACTTTAAAATCATAATCCCCACAGAAGCTGCCACAAGGCGTCGATCCATACTTTAAGCACTCTAAGTACTTCAAGCAGAAGAAATCTGGATCAAGCTAAAGTTTTCCCTCCTTGGAAAACCTGGGGGGGGGGGGGGACGGAAGAAAGGGGCGAAAACATGCAAGGTCAGACATAAAGTCTGGCAAGTCCAGTGACTTTCAGCATATGAACAGATAATAATAATCATGGCATGCAGATAAAACTGGATGAAAGATAATAGTAACAGGAGCAGCGGATGTACTTAGGTTAAACGGAAGGAACAGACTAATATTACTATTTCATTTCTCTGCACTAATACTAGTATAACAGGATTAGGTGTCACCATAATGTCTAAACTGAAGCAGAAACAGGAACAGAATAATTTCCACAGAAACAGAAAGCTAATAATGGGCCTTTACCACCCGAACAGAAACAGACAGGAACAAAATATTAATAATGGGCCTTTACCACCCGAACAGTAACAGGCAGATTAATCCCTATGGAAACAGAATGTAGAATTAGGTGTACACTATAAATGGGCCTTTACCTCCCGACCAGACGGTACCACGTAGACAGGTGTTGCCACCCAACAGAAACAGACGGTTCCAACAGAAACAGACAGAAACTAAGTGTACCTAAAACCCTACCCCAAGAGATCGGCTCCCAAATACACAAATACCCTGTGTCGGCTCGACAATAGGGTGTATCACTCCCTAAAGTGACAACCAATTGGCATAGACCTATTTACAGATGTCACGGCGTCTTACATCCACAGAGGCAGGCCGGGATCCATGCACGCACATGACCCGGTTGGAACGCACCATCAACACCCCTCGCCATTATCAGAATGAACCACTTATAATTAGTTCAATAAGCGTGCCCGGACCCTACCTACTGTTGGGTCAAAGTTTGATACCAGAAAGGGTTACTGACTAATATGGGTCCCAAACAATAGATGACACAAGTAATTTCCCTCCTAACCTTGTGTCCCCAGACTAACATATTTCAGATTAACTTGTTTACAAGTTCAGACATACAGAATTCAAACCAACCAGTTCACAGATTAGACAAGTTTTTAGACCAACGGATCAGATATACGGATTTAACAGACTTACAGATTAACAGACTTACAGATTAACCGATTACAGATTAACAGACTTACAGATTGTCTGACTTTGTATTGGACCTACAGATTCATCAAACGGGTTTATTAATTTCATCAGTCTAGTTGGTTTAACCCTATCCACCCAACACGTTTTAGACATCATATTTATCCCAGATTTTCATTAATTAAATATAAATGCCCAGACCTCTCACATTAGACTGACAGTTTGCGGCTACTGGTTAGGCTGGTTGGTTCCGGGCAGGTTTCTGGCACAAACTGAGTATAACCTCGGGTTTCAAGCACGTTATGACTAACTTCTCACATTAGAACCTATTGTTTGCGGCCACTGGATGTGCCGGGCGTTTCTGGGCAGAATTACGTCGCAAAATCATTCTAACCTCGAGTTCGCCATGTTTATCTTTGCGGCCAATTAATTAATAATTTACCATTTATGCCCATGCCTAATATACATGTCAATTATTCATAACTATAGCCAATTCAGATTATGTCAATAACAAAATAAATATATCAACTCAACGGATTTCGCAGATTAGGCGACTTAATGGGTTTAGCAGATTAAGCACTTTAGCAGATTTAGCATATATCAGTTTAGGCATTTTCAGCAAAATTAGCAGATGACAGATTTAGCAGATGAAAAGATCTAGCAGATTAGGCAATATAGCAGAACTAGCAGATTTGGCAATATAACAGAACTAGCAGATTAGGCAATATAACAGAACTAGCAGATTAGGCAATATAACAGAACTAGCAGATTTGGCAATATAACAGATTTAATCATTCCTTAAAGTTTCATCAACATATCTTCCCTAATTGTAAATTTGGCCTAAGTTTGCATGCCTAAATAGTTGTCATCATTCCTAATATAATCATATACCTCGCGTTAGCATTGAATTTAAATGGCACAGATTATGGTCATAATTTACCATATAACACATGTCCCAAATTTAGTTAAACTTGCCTAGTACAAAATATTCACATTTAAATTATACCAAATATAGCCATCGATTTCAATGCACATCATATATTCAAAATTCTCGCACTTAGGTGTTATTCACATTTAATAGTTATCAAATCTTAATATAAACCTTCACACCTAAGTCATATTCTCTTTTCATCCCAAATCATGAATTGTTATATAAACAATATGCCCAACAATCTAGAACTTTAAATTATACCAATCTTAATTCAAAATATGTGTTATGTCAATGTCTCAAGTCAGATGTTAACATACAATGATTCCTCTTCTTCCAATTCACAGAATATGCGTAGATCTAAATCTAGTTTACAACCTATGTCCTTTTTCTTAAATCAGTCAGAGATTAGCCATATCCCATTTATGCCATCATTCATTATTTGTCCCAATGTTTAACGTTTGTGCGTTAATCTCTTATGAGATTTGGCGCAGGCTCGTGGTAGCCTGGCTATAGAACAGAAAGAAGAAAGAGATGCAGAATAAAATAGATCAGAACAGAACAGACATAACCTCAGATTCAGATTTACAGTTCATGTCACAATCATAATTAACGTTTATAGCAGAAAATAAATGTACTTGCCTTGATTGGATTAAAGAGGAAGAAGAGTTGCAGTTGTTCTCTTTTAATTTTAATCAGTTTGGTGGAAGATGCTTTAATCCTAGTTCCAGTTCATATTTCAGCAGAGTAGCGATGCCATTTTTATTTTAATTAGAACAGAGGCAGCGCATGGGTAGAATGAAATGGTGTGGAGAGAAAGTGAGGTCTGGGGGTTTTTAAATAGGATTAGGCAGACGAATCTAGACAGAAAATGAGTCTAAGTACATCAGAATGCATCAGGTTTAGAAAGTGGGTTTCGGGAGGCAGGTCGACCCCCAGGTCGACACTATGGTTGACCTGGTCTGGGGGAGGTCGACTACCCAATCGACCTGGTCAGGGGTAGGTCGACTACCCAGTCGACCACCCAGTCGACCTGTGTCCTGGGCGGGAAATTTCCCGCCCAGCCTGCTTCTGGGTTTGAATTCGAATTTGAATTCGAATTTTTGAGCTGTTTTCGATTCTGAAATTTTCTGAAACTTCAGAGGGCCATATCTCCCTCATACGGACTCCGTTTCTCGAAAACTCGGACTCGTTTCCAAGCAGAATTTCGAGAAGAACACAATGGCGCAACCCGTTTCCCTTGATTCTTAATTTAAAAATTAATTATTCTCTGGTTTGTTACTTATACGCTCATAGAAAATACGGGGTGTTACATTCTCCCCTCCTTAAGGATTTCATCCCCGAATTCTTCAAGTTGAGAAGAATGTGTCCTACCATCCAGTCATCCATCTACTCAACCATCATCCACAAGCATCCATCGTCCTTAGAAAACTTCTAATGTTGTATGAACATATGCAAAAGTTTGTGTATATGTTCCTTATCTAATGCAAAGATCAGGCGGTCCACTGATTCAGTTGACCTCCTTAATGCGAACTATGTCAGTGTCATGAGTCCAACATGTATGCAATCTTTCTATTTGATACATAAAATGTGTGCGCAATCATTCATCCAAATGCAACATCCATGTGATGAATCAACCATTTTGCATCCACAAAAATTGAAAATGCTCACACATCCATATGCAGTATGAGAGTGTTTTCGAGCCGATCTAGTGCCTAGTGTATGTATATGCATCCACGAGCAACCACTAGCAAACACTTGCATCCACTTGCAACCATCAAACATAACATGTCTCAAACACATGTTTACATCCATAGGATTCCTATCTATAGGTCGAAGACTCGATCGATAGGATACAGTCGAATGATGGAAGCGAGTACAGATAAAACAGAAACTTGGTTTCCATTAGACCTTGGTTGAGAGACAACTTCCCTAAGTATCCGCCCTGAAGACCGAGATCAACATCAGATTGATGCCCAGAGGATTACCCTCTTTAGACAATGTCAAAACTGAAAATCTTAACCTTTTCAGAAATATCCAGATGCTTACAGACTACCAGTGCAGATAAGATTATCGAATGATTCTTAGAAAACTAAGCATGATAAAAACCCAGAATGTATGCGTCATGGTCAACTTAACGCTCAACAAAGATACCCAACTTACCACGCTTAGATGAGTCATAACCCTTATGGGTCTGAGTCTACAGCGGAATCAAAAACAATACTAGTATTTAAGTGCAGAGTATCGATTACAGAATCGAAATGCCAGAATCAGAAAAGAGTTTTTAACTCGAAAATCAGATAAAGAGATTAAAACTCCTATAGAAAGTTTTCCTATTTCTATCCTATCCACTAGCCTCGAGAGTGTTCGCCTGCCTTCCAGAAGTCGGCCCTGCCCTCTGCCCTTGCCCTCGTTTCTTCGGACAATCCCTAGTGAAATGTCCCATCTCACCACAGTTGAAGCGTGAGCCCTTTCTTTTTCTGCAATCCTTGTTCAGATGAGTCGAGCTTCCACAAGTAAAGCACTTTTTCTCCTTCTTATCTTCAGACTTTTCACCCTTCTTTTGTGTTTACTTTTTGGGCCATGCTTTCTTGTTCTGTGGCTCTTCCTTCTTTGCCTCTTCTTTCTTTTAGTTGTCTTCCTCGTGCAGTAGTGCCATATCCACCAATCTCTCGTAAGTCGCTCCCATGGGTACATGAGTCATGGCTAGGCTGTGCAGTGGCTCGTTCAATCCTTTAACAAAGCGGAGAGCCTTTTTATGCTAGGTGTTGACTAAATCTAGCCCGAACCTAGCCAGTTGGTCGAACTGATTGACGTATTCCCTGACCGTCATACTTCCTTGCTTAAGAGATAAGAGCTTTTCCAGTTGTAGATTTCGTTCAGCTTGCGAGAGGAATTTCGTCTCAAACCTTGTTCTGAAATTCATCCATGTTTCAATCGGCCTCTCGGCGTTAGTGATTTCCCACCAATTGGAAGCTTCATCCTTGAGCAACCATACCGCCAATTGTACCTTCTACCTATCGTCCACCTCGAAGATAACGAACAGATCCTCAGTTTCCTTGAGCCAGTTCCTCGCTTCTACGAATGATTCAGTTCCCTTGAAATCCTTTCCACCCATGGCCCTAAAATCTTTAGAGATCTTTGAGAAAGCAATAGCACGAGGAAGGGATGGAGGAGGGGGATCATTTGCTGGACCTGCGGCAGCGGTCCTAGCCTCAAGATATTGACGAAACCTACCTGGTACATGAACACCCTCTGGTATCTCAGATGCTTCAGACATGCTGAAACGAAAAAGGAAAGATTCAATACAAAAAGGACCGAAGGAAAGATATATGGCTCTTTGGGGATTATGTTTTTCAAAGAAAACTTTATTTTTGAAAATACTTCCTTTCATAACCTTTTTGAAAATAATTTTCCAAAACTTTTAATAAAATCCGGTAACCTTCAGCTCTGATACCAAGTGTAACACCCCACCTCCATTAAGGTCACTCACAAAGGGAATGCCTTAACTTTGGTGGAGCGTTTTAGTAGACAGAACAGAAATTTACAAGACAAATAAACAATATTTGAGAAATTATAACTTTATTACAGCGGAAAATAGAAATCAGTTTGGTTACATCTTTACCAAAAACTCAAGTACATAAATATCAGTCTTGTTCAGAAAAATCATCAGAGTACAAAACTTTAAAATCATAATCCCAACAGAAGCTGCCATAAGGTGTCGAGCCATACTTTAAGCACTCTAAGTACTTCAAGCAGAAGAAATCTTGATCAAGCTAAAGTATTCCCTCCTTGGAAAACCTGGGGGGAGGGAAAACGGAAGAAAGGGGCGAAAACAAGTAAGGTCAGACATAAAGTATGGCAAGTCCATTGACTTTCAGCATATGAACAGATAATAATAATCATGACATGCAGATAAAACTGGATGAGAGATAATAGTAACAGGAGCAGCGGATGTACTTAGGTTAAACAAAAGGGACAGACTAATATTACTATTTCATTTCTTTGCACTAATACTAGTATAACAGGATTAGGTGTCACCCTAATGTCCAAACTGAAGCAGAAACAGGAACAGAATAATTTCCATAGAAACAGAAAGCTAATAATGGGCCTTTACCACCCGAACAGAAACAGAATATTAATAATGGGCCTTTACCTCCCGAACAGAAACAGACAGAAACAAAATATTAATAATGGGCCTTTACCACCCGAACGGAAACAGACAGATTAATCCCTATGGAAATAGAATGTAGAATTAGGTATACACTGGTAAATGGGCCTTTACCTCCCGAACAGACGGTACCACGCAGACAGGTGTTGCCACCCAACAGAAACAGACGGTACCAACAGAAACAGACAGAAACTAAGTGTACCCTAAAACCCTACCCCAAGCGATCAGCTCCCTAATACACAAATACCCTGTGTCGGCTCCACAATAGGGTGTATCACTCCCTAAACTGACAACCAATTGGCACAGACCTATTTACAGATGTCACGGCGTCTTACATCCACAGAGGGAGGCCGGGATCCATGCACGCACATGACCCGGTTGGAACGCACCAACAACACCCCTCGCCATTATCAGAATGAACCACTTATAATTAGTTCAGTAAGCGTGCCCGGACCCTACCTACTGTTGGGTCAAAGTTTGATACCAGAAAGGGTTACTGACTAATATGGGTCCCAAACAACAGATGACACAAGTAATTTCCCTCCTAACCTTGTGTACCCAGACTAACATATTTCAGATTAACTTGTTTACAAGTTCAGACATATAGAATTCAGACCAACCAGTTCACATATTAGACAAGTTTTTATACCAACGGATCAGATATACGGATTTAACAGACTTACAGATTAACCGGTTACAGATTAACAGACTTACAGATTAATCGATTACAGATTAACAGACTTACAGATTGTCTAACTTTGTATTGGGCCTACAGATTCATGAAACGGGTTTATTAATTTCATCAGTCTAGTTGGTTTAACCCTGTCCACCCAACATGTTTTAGACATCATATTTATCCCAGATTTTCATTAATTAAATATTAATGCCCAGACCTCTCACATTAGACTGACAGTTTGCGGCTACTGGTTAGGTCGTTTGGTTCCGGGCAGTTTTCTGCCACAAACTGAGTCTAACCTTGGGTTTCAAGCTTGTTATGACTAACTTCTCACATTAGAACCTATTGTTTGCGGCCACTGGATGTGCCGGGCGGTTCCAGGTAGAAATACGCCGCAAACTCATTCTAACCTCGAGTTAGCCATGTTTATCTTTGCGGCCAATTAATTAATAATTTACCATTTATGCCCATGCCTAATATACATGTCAATTATTCATAACTATAGCCAATTCAGATTATGTCAATAACAGACAAAATATATCAACTCAACAGACATGGCAGATAACAGATTTCGCAGATTAGGCGACTTAACGGATTTAGCAGATTAAAAAATTTAGCAGATTTAGCATATATCAGATTAGGCATTTTCAGCAGACTTAGCAGATGACAGATTTAGTAGATGAACAGATCTAGCAGGTTAGGCGATATAACAGAACTAGCAAATCAGGCTATATAACAGAACTAGCAGATTAGGCAATATAACAGAACTAGCAGATTTGGCAATATAACAGATTTAATCATTCCTTAAAGATTCATCAACATATCTTGCCTAATTGTAAATTTGGCCTAAGTTTGCATGCCTAAATAGTTGTCATGATTCCTAATATGATCATATACCTCGGGTTTGCATTGAATTTACATAGCACAGATTATGGTCATGATTTACCACATAACACATGTCCCAAATTTTGTTAAACTTGCCTAGTACAAAATATTCACATATAAATTATACCAAATATAGCCATCGATTTCAATGCACGTCATATATTAAAAAATCTCCCACTTAGGTGTTATTCACATTTAATAGTTATCAAATCTTAATATAAACCTTCACACCTAAGTCATATTCTCTTTTTATCCCAAATCATGAATTGTTATATAAACAATATGCCCAACAATCTAGAACTTTAAATTATAACAGATCTTAATTCAAAATATGTGTTATGTCAATGTCTCAAGTCAGATGTTAACATACAATGATTCCTCTTCTTCCAATTCACAGAATATGCATAGATCTAAATCTAGTTTACAACCTATGTCCTTTTTCTTAAATCGGTCACAGATTAGCCATATCCCATTTATGCCATCATTCATTATTTGTCCCAAAGTTTAACGTTCGTGCATTAATCTCTTATGAGATTTGGCGTAGGCTCGTGGTAGCCTGGCTATAAACAGAAAAAAGAAAGAGATGCAGAATAAAATAGATTAGAACAGAACAGACATAACCTCAAATTCAGATTTACAGTTCATGTCACAATCATAATTAATGTTTATAGCGGAAAATAGCTGTACTTGCCTTGATTGGATTAAAGAACAAGAAGATTTGCAGTTGTTCTCTTTAAATTTTAATCAGTTTGGAAGAAGATGCTTTAGTCCTAGTTCCAGTTCATATTTCAGCAGAGTAGCGACGCCATTTTTATTTTAATCAGAACAGAGGCAGAGCATATGTAGAATGAAATGATGTGGAGAGAAAGTGAGGTCTAGGGGTGTTTAAATAGGATTAGGCGGACGAATCTAGACAGAAAACGAGTCTAAATACATCAGAATGCTTCGGGTTCAGAAAGTAGGTTTCGGGAGGCAGGTCGACCCCCAGGTCGACACTATGGTCGACCTGGTCTAGGGGAGGTCGACCACCCAGTCGACCTGGTCAGGGATAGGTCGACTACCCAGTCGATCACCCAGTCAACCTGTGTCCTGGGCGGGAAATTTCCCGCCTAGCCTGCTTCTGGGTTTGAGTTCGATTTTTCGAGCTGTTTTCGATTCTGTAATTTTCTGAAACTTCGGAGGGCCATATCTCCCTCATACGGACTCCGTTTCTTGAAAACTCAGACTCGTTTCCACGAAGAATTTCAAGACGAACGCAATGGCGCAACCCGTTTCCCTTGTTTCTTATTTTAAAAATTAATTATTCTCTGGTTTGTTACTTATACGCTCACAGAAAATACGGGGTGTTACAGTATCGTCAAAACATAGTCAGATTTATTTTTCTGGAATTTTTCGAATCATTTTGTGGCCCTGGCAAAGTGAAATGTACGTTCAAATTAAATATTGAATGTTTTATATTTTAATTTGAAGTAAAACCGACTGAAATAGTCGAATGGGCATACGAAACATATCTCATTGTGTTCGGAATGAGGGTAAAACGCTAGGGACGACAGTCGTTGGGTTTGGATTGGTGTTCGTGTGTGTAAGAGGGTATTTTAGAGATTTAAAAATATATAAATTAATAAAAAAAATCATTGGCCCAGGCTTGTTCTCTCTCCCCGATTAACTATCGATATACAGCGGCTACCCATTCGAACTTCCTTCCCCGATTCCGGCGAATCGAAGCAACATTAGCCCTCGCCACTGTTCAACTTTTTGAAGAACGCCCCTCGAGCTTCAAATCAGTACTAGTCTCGTCTTCCCTCGTGCTGTGAATCTCGAGCATCGTGCTTCTAAAGTGGTGCCGTTCGCACCACCGTAGCCGTCGCCTTCCACCGTCGAGTTCATCAGAAAGGGGACCTTCCGGTGCGTCGCTCGAGGCTCTACAACGTCGTGCAAGTGGATCGGCTTCATACTTCACGGATTCAAAGATTAATCGAACCCTACTTTTGAACGCAAGTGGATGGTATACGGCTTGGGTTAATGAAACTGTTTGTGGCACTTTAAAGTGTTGCAAAGTTAGTATATCGTATAAAAATCATATTTTTTTCACGTGTTGACGAAATTCGAGGAAACAGGAGGCATTGGACTCGTAGCGATGTTCTCTACATTCTAGAAGAGACCAGATATTTTTCTGAGCCTTCTGCTATTTTTGGTGGAGTGGAACCCAATGTGAGATTTCTAAATTATAAACAATATGGAAAACGACGATGTATAAATTATATAATCGATGTATGAGTTATATAAGCGTTGTACACTTCTTGTATAAGCGTTGTATAAGTTGTATGTTCGATGTACAAGTTGTATATGCGTTGTAAAAATGATATATGTGTTGAAATAGAAGTGAAATGCTATATATATATATATATATATATATATATATATATATATATATATACGCCCCTCGTCCACAAACCATGGACGATATTTATTGGTTGTGATTGGTATGAAAATTGGTTGATTACGAATGGTTGATTAGAATTGTTTGTGGTTGAAATTGATTGATTGTGGTTGAAAAATACCCATTTGTGGTTGAGAAATATTTGGTTGAAACCACATAGGATTAGTTTGTGGAAATGAAAAAAATATACATGCCGCCTGCGTGCGAACTAGATGCATGATTCCCCATTGTCAAAAGCTGCGAGGCTTTAAGGTAGAGCGAGGAGCCATATTAGGGACGGTCCCGGTTTTAACTACCCTGCCGTTATGCTGCCGAAATTTTGAATAATATTCATGCGTTAGAATTATTTTCATTTGTTGAAACTATATTTATTCGTTGAATAGAAAACCTTCATGTGTTGAATTGAAATTCATCCATTGAATAGAAATTCATGTGTTGAATGGTATTCGTGTTTTAAATATAAAAATCACCTTTTTATCTATATATATAAACTATAGAAAACCTTCATGTGTTGAATCGAAATTCATTCGTTGAATTGAAATTCATGTGTTGAATGGTATTCGTGTTTTAAATAAATTGTTTTAACAACAAAAATCACATTTTTACTCTATATATATAAACTATAGAAAACCTTCATGTGTTGAATCGATATTCATTCATTGGATAGAAATTCATGTGTTGAATGGTATTCGTGTTTTAAATATAAAAATCACCTTTTTATCTATATATATAAACTATATAAAACATTCATGTGTTGAATCAAAATTCATTCGTTGAATTGAAATTCATGTGTTGAATGGTATTCATATTTTGAAAGAAATTGTTTTATAATAAAAATCCTATTTTTATCATCAATATGAACTATTTAAAATAATCTTGTTTTGAAATAAATTGTTTTATAATAAAAATCCTATTTTTATCACCTATATTAACTATATAAAATAGTCGAGTTTTGAAATAAATTGTTTTACATTAAAAATCACATTTTTATTATATACATGAATTGCTAAAAATAGTGAAGTGTTGAAATATAAGACAGTTAGATAAAAATATCATTTTTATCAAATGTATGAAAATTATATAGTTTTGAAATCGAAGAGTCGATATATATATATATAAATAGAATTGAAATATATCGAATAACGAAGCTGTAGTTCGTATTTTGAAACCGTGATTTCAAACGGTTAGTGCGGGAGATCCGACCATCGGATTTTCCCGAAACCCAACCGTTGGGTTCGCTTTGGAAATATCTTTCCAACGCCATCAACTTCGTAAAAATCCAACGGTTGGATTGTCTAGAATGTTTAATTCAAATCTGAAGAAAAACAGCGCCAGAATTGATTATATATATATATATAATTATATTAAATCGAATAACGACGCTGCAGTTCATATTTTGAAATCGAAACTTCAAACGATTATACCGGGAGATCCAACCGTCGGATTTTCCCGAAACTAGAACCGTTGGATTCGTTTTGAAAAGATCTTTCTAATGATGTAAATTTTGTGAAGATCCAACAGTTAGATTTTCAGATATGTGTAATTCAAATCTGAAGAAAAACAGCGCCACGGCCACGTTATGGCCCGAAGCGTCGTTCTGAATAAATTGGCTATTTTAAAATAAATAAAAATAGCGATAAATCGTTATAAAATATTATAAACGATATGAATGTGAAATTTAGGAACTAACTGAAGGTTGGCTAAGTCGAATGGTTTCCTGGGTGTTGATCTGATGTTGGTTTCGGCCTTCGGGGTTAATATTTGGGAAATCGTTCTCTTACTGATTTACGGTTAGCGACTAATGAATTGAAATGATGCGTATGTGTATTTGTGTTGCACTTCTTTATTATATACGCGAGTTGCTCAGAAGGACCGGGTTTATCCCATTCTGAATAACTGAATCGACGATAAGAAATCGAAGATGAAGACGGTGGTTGAAGACCGGAGATCTTCACCTCGTTTGGATGGTAACTGATGTCCTGATTGGGAGGCATCCTGAAATATGGATAATGAGTGGTGATCGTCTAGACGTACGTGGAGATCGATGGGTTTACGAGGTATGTAATGCCTCTGGTTTCGTTCAGACCCCGAACGGACTTGCAAATGGACAATGTGTCTGACATTGGAATTTATTCTGTGTGATTGATAGCCATCAGTTGCACGGTGTGAATTGTCTGTGTGGCATGCTAAGATGCTGAGAGCAAGGCTTCTGTTGAAAATCAAAGTCTTGTGGTGATGATCAAAGCCCCGCCTGAGTGGCGTTGCTTCGTGTATAACGTGAATTCGCGAACCTCACACATCGGTATGAACCAGAAATGGGAGAAGGACCTCAGGGAGGACATGCGTTTCTTTCTAGCTAGAAGTGGCGTCAGTGGTTTTACACGCCCTGACGAGTTCGACTTATGTGGTTGTTACTGTTGCGAGGCCCCTCGGTTAGATCGGACGATCCGGGTCCGATGGAGTCATTCGTTGGCTTACTTACGCCCCATAGGGCAGGGAAACACATTGTTCAGGAATTTTAATCCACATCGGTGGACCGGCCCTGACGATCCAAGGGCCCACCTGAGTCTGGGTCCTGAGGCTCGGGCTAGACAGTCTCGAAGTCGGTAAGGACTATCTTTTGCCTTGGTTCATGACAGAAATCCAATTTCCAAATATGTGACTGTGCGGTTTTGATTGTATACTTATATATGGCGACATAATGGTATGGGGTATTAATGCCGTCTATGATTGATACTTATGATTTGAAATTGTTTTTGAAACATATAAACACTAGAAATAATATCAAATTATTTTGTTTTATTCGTATCAAGCATATTTTGGCCATTATAAGGTAAAAACTCTATCCTCTGGTTTGTGTTGCATTGTGTGATGGGAACTGAGTCTTATAATGGCTTCATTTTTATAAAAGGCATTGCGATGTTTAAAAGAATTGTTTGTTTTAAAGAACTGGCAATCCGATGGAGTAAACCCGTTCCACGAAAGTGGCGTGGTCGTGTGATTAGCCATATTATAAATGTGTTAAGTAGATTTCTCATACTAGTCCCATGACTGACTCGTAGTTTGTTTCACTTTCAAACTCTGGTGCTCCTTTTTCTACACGGGCAGCCTTGTATTCAGTTTTTAGCTGGCTTTCTCTGGATAGCTGGAGCTGAAGATGGATTCTATCATTTATCTCTTTTTATGTTGTTCAGCTCCTATCGTACATATTATGTTTGTTTTCCGCTGTAGACATTTATGTATAGCTGAACTATATTTGTACTAAGTATGATCCTGTATACTGTGTAACTCTAATGATTATGTTTATCCAGTGTATTATTTGTTCATTATCTGGTGTATTTAATTAATTATGTTCTGTTGTTATCTGTTTATGTGTTATATTCCAAAGATTACCCTTGCCACCGTCGGTACGGGGTTTGGGGTCGTCACATTCAAAGGGTAAATGATGGGCTTTACCGTAAACCAATCGGAAAGGGGGCATTCTAAGATTAGTTTTAAAAGCAGTACGGTAAGCCCAAAGTGCATCGATCAATTTCCATGACCAATCTTTTTTATTTTTATTGACAATTTTCTCCAAAATATGTTTTATTTGACAATTTGACACTTCGACTTGACCACAAGTTTGCGGATGATAAGGAGTGGACAACTTGTGGGTTATTGAGTATTTTTTCATTAAGAATTCAAAAGATCAATTACAAAAATGTGTTCCATTGTCACTTATTATTGTGCGAGGTGTGCCAAACCTTGAAAAGATGTTTTCTTTTAGAATTTACACAACAATTTTATGATCATTGGTTCTACATGGAACGGCTTTAACCCATTTCGAAACGTTGTCGACGGCGAGAAGAATATACAAGTTTCCGAAAGAGTTTGGAAAAGGTCCCATGAAGTCAATACCCCAAACATCAAAGATTTTGATAATAAGGATGGGGTTCAAAGGCATCATATTTCGTCGAGAATTCTTTCCTAGTATTTGACAACGATGGCAAGTTTTACAGAATTCGAACGTGTCTTTAAAGAGAGTGGAACAATAAAAACCACACTGAAGCAACTTTTCATCAGTTTTCCTAGGACCACACGCATGATCATGGAAGAACGAAAGAACACTCCTAATTTCGCTATCATGAACACATCGATGAATGATTTGTTCCGGACAATACTTAAACAAGTATTGGTCGTCCCGTAGAAGTATTTCACTTGAGAAATAAATTTGTATTTATCTTGTTTGGACCAAAATGAAGGGGTTTCCTTAGTGACGAGATAGTTCACTATGTCGGCAAACCATGGATCGATTGAAGTAGAAAGGAGTTGTTCAATTTGAAAGTTTTCATTGATTGGCAAAGAAGATGGAGCATTCGGAAGATGTGACAAGTGATCGACAATGACCTGACAAGTGATCGACAATGACATTATCGGATCCTTTTTTGTCTTTGATTGTAAGATCAAATTCTTGAAGCAAAAGGATCCATTGGATTAAGCATGACTTAGGATCCTTTTTAGCAAAAAGGTGTCGAAGAGCAGAATGATCAGTGTAGACCGTGATGTGGGATCCAATCAAGTAAGACCGAAATTTCTCGTGCGCAAAGACAACCGCTAAAAGTTCTTTCTCGATGGTCGTATAATAGATTTGAGCGTCATTCAAGGTCATACTCGAGTAGTAATTTACATGAAGGATTTTGTTGATGCGTCATCCTAAGACAACACCAACCGCATACTTAGAGGCGCGACATATGATTTCAAAAGGATGTTCCCAATTAGACAAGCAAATTATTGTAGCAGAAATGAGTTCGTTTTTAAGACGTTCAAAAGAAGTGACACATTCAGAGTTAAAGTCGAATGGGATGTCCTTTCCAAGAAGAGTAGTCAAAGGACAAGCGAGTTTGCTGAAATCTTTCAAAAAGCGTCGGTAAAAGCCAGCATGTCCAAGAAATGTGCGAATGTCCTTAACGAATTTTGGAATGGATAGTTTTGAAATAATGTCAACTTTCGCTTTATCAACCTCAATGCCATTATTTGAAATTACATGTCCAAGGAAAATGCCTTGTTTGACCATAAAGTGGCATTTTTCCCAATTCAACATTAAGGGTTTTTCCTTACATCGATTTAAAACAAGTTCAAGATGATGTAACCAAGAGGAAAAGCTAAAGATCGAAAAATCATCCATAAAAACTTCAAGAAATCATTCGATCATATCGGAAAAGATGCCTACCATACATCATTGGAAAGTCGCAGGACTGTTGCAAAGTCTGCAACGGGAATTCTATCACTTAGAAAACCCTCGCACGAAGTATTGTAATATGACCACAAGCGCACGACGTATAATTGTTAGTACAAGGCGAGTACGGGTCGATCTGCAGGGAAAGGAACAACTTCAATCTTACTCAATCAAATTAAACCAACCTTTAGATTGTTTTCTAACTAAAACTAAAGAAAACTAAAAACTAAGTTGAGGGCTAAATATGATATTAGAGAGCAATTTAGAGGTAAATCCCCTCTCATATTTATGTAAATTAACAAGCATAGAATCTATGATCTCTATTTTTAATATTAAGTGAAATAAATGTTGCATTTATCATAAGTGTAGTTTGTTTATGGTATTAGTTAACACAAGATAAACTATAAAACAATAATTAAACCACTCATTGTTCTTATGAAAATGAAAACAAAGCAAAATCTATTTTAAGTATGATCTATTCACTATTGTAATATGTGACATAGATCATCAAATTTTGTTCTTGCTCATACTTCATAATCAAAAACCACTTAGCAAATATTGATGTAACTTGGGTTTATATTGAATAATAATAGCTCATTTGCAAATGCAACATAAGCTATCAAACCCACATGTATAAACTTACATCAAAATCCACTACCACGAAGCACAAAATGAGAGATCACAAATCATATAAATGTTGAATTTACATAATACTAGAGAGCATCATTACCCCAAATTATAGGGGATTAACTTCTATTGTATGTTATCATATTAACATAGGGAAGTTTCAACATTGGAAAATAAAGCAAAATGAAAGAAAATCTAAATAGAACAAGAAAAGAGCTAAAATAAGTGCATGTAAATAAATCTAAACTATGAACATGAAGTAAAGAGCATGTAAATAAATCTAAACTATGAACATAAAGTAGAGCATAGAAATTAAAAGAGAAATAAGATAGACATGAAAGAAATAGGCTTGGAAGCCATTATTGTTTCTTTGATCACTTACACTTTCATATGATAAAATGGAGATCCAAAATACGTGAAACGAAGGAGTATATATACATGATCTAAATACCTAAAACCCTAATCACTCTAATTGGGAATTCCCCAAAATGCCCATTCATAAAGCTTCTAATTGTCATTAGCCTCTAATAAGTCATGTAGAATGCATAGTCTTTTGTCTCATTCAATTAGCCTTTAATATGAAGCTTAAGAGCAAGTGGGCTAGTTGAAAGTTGGGGCCTCCACTATCCATAAAATGAATTAATTCTTGGCCTCCTCTTGTGTATATGCATGCTTTCCTTCATATCTTCATGTGTATATATCATTTTTGTTCCCAAATTCCTACAAGAGATAATTACAAAGAACAAGTAAATACAATCTCAAACTATAACATGCACATTTTACCGTTTAAACCCCCCAAATGAGTGATTATTTTAAACATTTAAAACATGGTTTGATCAGATAAAATACCCAAAAATGTTCATTTATTTAAGTAAAAAAGAATAAATATCTGAACATGTGCATTTTTACGTGCACGTCAACTTAATTACAGTTAATTGCGATCAATTTATTTATCATAACTCAAATTTGATTGAGTCCTATTTATTGATTATTATTCCATAAACCGTTACTTTTCGTCCTATATAACATTTGTTCAACATTAACCGCAGTAATTACATGCATTAATTTCAGTTTATTTCCAATTTATCGTGAATAAATTAAATAGTAAATTTTAAATTTGAGAACTTTTACAGGTTATAAATTCAAACACATTTATATATTTGTTGTTTATAAAAAAAAATCAAATGGTTTCACATACTTATCTATTAATCAATTATAATTATTATTTTTAAGAATTAGTTAAATATTCCATTTATTCCTTTAATTCCATTCTTAATTTCCATTAATTACACCATTCAACAATTTTTATTGCAATATGTTTCTGCTTTATTTCAGTACATTAATGTTGGTTTCTGCATTCTATGACTAGTTACAACTTCTAATTAGAATAGCATAAGCTTATTGTTGTAATCAAATAAACAAATGGGTTCTCATACAAGTTAATCATTCTAAATTAAAAAATTCAATTGACCACGTAAAATCTTACCATTTGTTTACAATATTTGGTTTGATTCTTTTATTTTAATTAAAAATCAAATCTAATGTTTATAATCATATACAGGTTGTTATATTAATAACCTACTGAATTCACCATTAAATAAGCTTATTCAAGTTTATATCAATTAAATTCACGTAATAAATTTATTAACCTTGTTTTAACCATTGTTCTCAAAAAGTAACACTAAATTTAAAGTTAAATAGTCGGAAAAATACTGGTTGTTACAAAACATAAATGTTTTTTAGTTCCATTGATCACAAAAGTGTTATAAATAAACATATTTTACGAAATTACATAGATTTGAGTAGCTAATATGGGTTTAGTGAATATAATAAAAACCTTCGATTTTGTAAACCAATAAATAAAGCTCATTCATTGTATTAAAATACATATAATTTTGAGCATAATGTTAAAAAATCGGATGGATAATTTTCGGATGTGGATATCTATGTATCTACATCTGCATCCGCTTTTCGGATATAGGATATATATCCACTTTTCGGATATAGGCTATTTATCTGCTTTTCGGATATAGGATATTTATCCACTTTTCGGATACAGATCGGACGGATTTCGGATTTTTCAGGTATCCATTGCCGACCCTAATGTATATTTATAAAAGTACATGATTTCAAATTGATTTGAGATAAAACCCAAGAATTTCAATTCTGAAATTTAAATTTAACTTATGAAGTTAAATAAATTAAAATGGTAAAAATGAACCAAATGGATAAAAATCTTACTTAAGCTAAGTTAAATGGAATTGGATTGGATTAGAGAAAATCTTGAATGAAATTGAATATGGTGAAAAAAGAAGAAATATTTGAGATTTGAATTATAAATTGGTTTCAAGTTATGCGTAAGCAAGTTGATTATATATATATATATATATTGGATGTTGTTGTTTATTGGAATAAGATTTGGACTCAAGCATTATAAGTGGATTGGTTTTTAAGTAGAGATCAAGTTTGAATTATAGAATGGAAGTGAACTAATAATGGATTTGATTAGTGAATTAAAAATTAAAAGTTGGATTGATTTGAAATCAATTGGAATGGATGAATATATGTAAGACGGGCATGGACTGAAGTTAATGAAGAAAACTAAAATGGTAAGCTTGACAAAAGGCACATATTTAATTGAGTATGAGCCTATTTGGCAAGCCGCTTGAGTTTTTGATTTTCTTTTGGATTTGAAAGGGCCCAGAGAGGCAAGTTATAGTTGTACCGATTGAGCCGTATAAAGGAGACATTGGCGAAATATTCAAAGTGTTAGAAAATTTATAAGAAATTTTAATAATTAAAAATTGACTTGTTAATTATCTAAGATATTAGAAAACCAGAATTGTTTAATATGATTTAAGGTGTAATAATGAAGTTGATAAATTGATTTAATTTTTTTTTTGAATTAATGTCGAAATATGTAGGAGAGCATATGGATTGAAGATGAGTATGTGATGACGGATTGTCAAGAAATGGTAGACAAATCGTTTGGAATAAATAATGAAAGGTCAGATATTTGTATGAGGAATATGAAATGTAAGATTTCAACCAAGTGGGTTGTAAGGAGTTGGAAGAGTAATAGAATCTTTTATGCTTAGTAATTTCGAGGATGAAATTTTTTTAAGGGGGAAGGAATGTAACATCCCAGAATATTAGCGATTGAATAATTATTTATTTAATTATTTAAATAGTGGTTTGGTCATTTAAATGGAATAAATTAAATAATTCTGATTGTTTAATTAATACAAAAAGTGGAATAATATATCTAAATTCTGAAACAGTTGAAAATGAGTTAAATTTGCAATGTTACGTGAATTGGATAATGTAACGAGCTGCCTTTTTAGTCGCTTTAAATCGGTAACTAAACCTACTCAAACCATTCAAAATGGCAAATTGTTATTGCTTATGAGATTTAAACAGAATCAGATACAGAAATCACAGAATAAATAAGCTACAATATCTCAAGCGGAAGCATTTTCCACAAAATATAAGAGTTGTACAATAAATTTTACACAATGGAATTTCATAGATATTGATTAAATAAAACTTCACATTATTTCAGTTGCGTTGCGATTGTGGAGTGGAACACTACACAATGGAACTGACTAGAATCAAAACGGAGCAAATCATAATTTGAGGCAAATTTAAATTCAAAAAGTACTGAATTAAGAAATGAAAGAATGGAAGAGTGGAACCCAAAGTGAGAACTCCTTCTCACTAAATTGTACTTTATCATGTTATTATATTCATGTATAAAAATATATATAATTTCCAGTGTAGATTTTTATCAGTTTTAATCTTTATAAATGGTATACGGTGCCTATTAGCTCACCTCCTATGTCCGCAGACCATGGACGATATAATTGGCTGCATTGTGTTTTGATTGTGATGCTAAATTGTTTAAAATAATTAAAATAATTTAATATTATTTTGTGGTGGTTGAAATTAAATTATAAATATCTATTTATAATTTAAACAGTAAAATTGTCTAATTAGAAAAATAATTCAAACTAAATTGGAATTGGTTAAATTTATTAACCAATGGTTTCTTTAAATAGACTGTTATTATTTGAAAACCCCACACGGGTATTGGGCTGATATTTAACATACACTGATCCCAATAATTTGTAGTATGTCAATCGATGGTTTGACAGGCTGTGATGAGCGTTATTTATCTATTTTAATGCTTATACAGTTGTAAATTGCACTCTGGATGATGTTTGAATGTTGAATGATTATTTATCATTATTGTTGAATACATGTGATGTATCAAATCCATATAACTGAAATTATATGGTTACTGATTGAGTCGCATTCCGACTTAGAAATAATGAACATTTAAAATAACGAATATTTTAAAATAATATTCAACGAAGAATTAAAATATGATTTTGATATCCGATTTTGGATGGACACAAAAATATTGGAATATATGAAGCCGAGTAAGTAGCTAAACGCCATTTTAACCTGAACAGGTTTATCAGTCGATTTGATTCATTTTATAATGAATATAAAAAAGAATTGATTTCAAAATATGATATTTTGAAAATATTATCATTTTAATATTATAATGATATTGAGTACTCAATTTTGATTTAAAATTGAAAACGAAGTTGAAATCATTTTAAAATTAATTTACAAACGATTTATAAAATATGTTTTGAATAGAAATCTACAATATATATATATATATTATATAGTATAATGGCCTGAATAGAACGCGCCACGCAGCGACTGTTCGCGAATTTCGACCATTAACTTCAAATTGACGTAACGGGAGATCCGACCGTCGGATTCTCCTAAAACTAGAACCGTTGGGTTCACATCGAAAGGATCTTTCCATTTATAACAAGGGATTTGAAATCTAATGGTTAGATTTTAAAATATGTCCAAATTAATTTTAGAAAAGGTTGCTATGGATGAAGTTCGGTGGCCTTTATTGGAAACCAACGGTAAGGCCTTGGTAAAATTATTAAAAATATGGAAAAATTGTGTAAAATCCTAATAAATGATTGTAAAAGAGTTTGGATGAAATATTCCAAGTTTTGGAAAATAAAAGATATTTTTATCTAAATGAACAAGTTAATAGCTAAAGTGATATTGCAAACTTCGCTCATTGCGTAAACTACTTCGCCCTTGGGCTAAGAACATTTGGAATTCGTTGAAATCCAGAATCTCATCAACTCAAGATGCCATTTTGAACCTTAATATTCTAGAAGAATCATGCCCTCTCACTGAATCAGAAAGACAATCCCTCGATCTCCAACAAAAGGAATTACAAAGACTGATTAAACAAGAAGAAATTGGCTGGAAAACGTTCCAAAGCAAAATGGCTAGATGAAGGGGACAAAAACACTGCATATTTTCAATGTTTAGCCAATGGTCGCCGTCGAGCTTCTTTCATATTAGAGGTTTCTCACAATAGCAACACCATATCTGATCCCAAAGAAATATGTTTTCTTTTCACTCAGTTCTATAGAAACATTTTGGGCTCTCAACCACCACCTTCCCCTACAATTGATTGGCTAAAACTTTATCCTCATTCTTCACAGCTTCCCATTGATCACCCATTCTCCGAAGACGAAATCTAGATGGCCATTAAGGGCATGGCGTCAGACAAGGCCCCTGGGCCTGATGGATTCGGCCCATGTTTTTTCAAACACTTTTGGCCCACAGTTAAACATGACCTAATTGAATTGTGCTCTGAATTTTACTCCAACCCTTCAGTAATCGCCAAACTTAATTACGCTAATATCATCCTTATCCCGAAATTTCCTGGTGCCAGTTCTCTTATAGCATTCAGACCGATCAGCCTCCTCAATACTACCTTCAAGATTATCACCAAAATCCTAGCCTCCAGACTTCAAAATCACATTGCTGATTTAGTAGACAAATAACAATCTGCATTTATATTGGGCAGAAACATTTTAGATTGTGTAGCCGCTACCCAAGAAATTATCTCCTACTGCCATACCACTAACTTCCCAGGGGTGCTCCTTAAGCTTGATTTCTCAAAAGCATTTGATTCAGTCAATTGGGATTTCATTTTACAACTTATGTCTCATAGAGGCTTCCCTCTGAAATGGTGCACCTGGATTAAACACATTCTCATCTCGAGCTACTCCTCAGTCGCCATTAACGGAGAATCCAGAGGTAAAATTAAATCTAGGAGGGGATTAAGACAAAGTGTTCCCCTGTCGCCCTTAATTTTTGTTCTAATAGCCGATGTCTTTAATCAAATGGTGAAGCACTCCTTATCCAACAACATTCTCTCAGGAATTTCTCTGCCAAACTCTACCCTCATCACCACTAATTTGCAGTTTGCTGACGACACTATCCTCTTCACTTCACCAACCCCTCAAAATATTCATTGTCTAAAAGTCCTTATTTACACCTTTGAACTCATTTCAGGACTTTCCATCAATTTCAAGAAAAGCTCTATTATAATGATGGGTAATTCCTCGAATCTTGGTGCCTCAATTGCTAATTGCCTTAATTGTAAGGAAGATTCTTTCCCCATCATTTATCTTGGTATTCCTCTGCGGCCTACCAAACTTCATAAGTCTGATTGGTTTCCTCTCATTTCCAAAATTGAATCTAGACTGGCATCCAGGAAAGCTAACTCATTATCCTCTGCTGGCCGCCTGGTTCTCCTCAAAAGTGTCCTCTCCTCAATGCCATTATATTGGATGTCATTCCACAAACTACCAGTTTGGGTAATTAACAAGATAGATTCCATTCGTAGCTCTTTTTTTGGAATGGTGACAAACTCAAACGTCTTGTAAATTAGCAAACTGTTTGTCTCCCCTACTCACATGGGGGGTTGAATGTTCCACATCTCTCAACCTTCAATTTCGCTCTCTTATCCAAATGGATCTGGCGAATACTCTCTCCAACCAACTATATTTGGAAGGACTGGATCTTAAAACGTCACTACAACTCTAATCCACACTGGGTCCTTCATTTCACCCCTTACTCACGGCCGTCTCCCTTTTGGGGCGGTGTTTTGTGCTCCCTTCCGAGAGTTAAAATGCTTTTCCGTGTTAAAGTAAATAATGGAGAATCTTGCTTGTTTTGGCAGACATTTGGAATGGTGAATTACCTTTATCCTCTTCCTTCAACATTCTCGGGCCATCAAACAGATCCAACCTGCTAACTCTTGCTGAGGCATTTAGATTAGGGCCACTAGGCTTTTTTCCTAATTCATGGGTTGGGCTTTCCATGCTTATTGATTTAATTCACATTGGAGATCTTATTAATAGCTGCAGGCTATCTGTTGGGCCAGACTCTTTCTCTTGGGCCTTGAACTCCTCTAATACATTCTCTGTTATATCGTGTTATAATTATCTAATCCACCCAGGTCGTCACTTCTCTTATTCCAGAATCTGGAATTGTCACCTCCCTCCCCGTGTTATTTTTTTTCAATGGCTTCTAATCCATAATCGAATTAACTCTAAAGACAGACTTCGCCGTTTCAAAATCAATGTCGATCCACTCTGTGTCCTCTATAACCTAGAAATTGAATCTCTCAACCACTTGTTCTTTGACTGCGATTTTGCCTTCGCTGTTTGGGCGGCAATCAGTACTTTTTTTCTTGGATTCATTCCTTCGATTCGTTCCTTCTTTGATTATTGGCAGCACTCCTCCCCCGATCCGTCTATTGATTCTCTGGTAGCGATCTTCTCTTGGTGTATCTGGTTAGAGCGCAACGCTTGCATCTTCAATAAACCTAGAAAGTATTTGCTGGGAACATGTTATCACATTCTGCATCTCTTCGAACAATGGACAGGCACAATCAAGCGCGCCCGTTTCAGATTCTCCCTTCCCAGGCCGCACTCTCCTGAAACCTACGGCAGCAGCTCCTTGTTCCCTCATTGAGTAGGAGTAGCTGGTTGTTTTATTTTGGGTGTGTACCGCGGACTGTTATATAGTGCAGGCATGTTATGTAATTTTCTTTCTCATGGGGTAGTTTTATCATGTATATATATATTTTCGGTGTGCTAGACTGACTACTTAAGACCGTCTTGGTCTTTCTTATTTTGGATGTTACTGGTTGGGCTTGTCAACCAGCTACTATCTTATTTTATATCTACGAGTAATCGGCTGTGTGGTTCATGTTACACACCCGTCTTGCCTCAAAAATAGCTAAAGTGATAATCCAATTATTTTTAGAAATAATTAATTGGATTTGTAAATGGTTTTAATATAACCAGAATTTTACAAAGAATAACCTGGAATAGATTTGGAATGGAAATTATCTTCAGAATATTTTGATATTGGATTCCGTGATTATACAGATATTATTGAGGAATTTGGAAGATATAGATATCGTTATTCCCAATACGATATATGTTAGTTTCAAAATTTGATATTGAATATAAGCCGATATTAATTTCTATTCAGAGCCTTGTATTTAATATCAAATTGGATTTGGGTTTGTCGTGAATGACGTCTTTAATAACATCGTTCTTAAACCCTGATGGGAAAGGATAAATCTTTTAATTAAGATTTGAAGAAGTTTACCAATTAATTAATATTTAATTGGAATTGAATTGAAATTTGATTTTGGGTTTATCATGAACAGTGTTTTAAATAACATTTATTCTTTAACCCAATTAACAGTGAAGAGATGATTTGGAATTTATAAAATTTTTTATTAAGATTTAATGGAAATTTTTCAAAGTAAAGTTTCCTAATTTAATATATTAAACTGGAATTGAATGGAATTCGATTTGGTAATAATCAAGATGAGCTTCTGTGAAGGAAGACCGATATATATACGGAATTTAAAAGGATATGCCGTTATTCCATTTATATTATTAGTATGATACAAAAATTTGTATCGATTATATATTGATCTATTTTCTGTGAAGATTCCATAGTTAATGGAAGATGATTTGGGTTTAACGTGAACTGTGTTTTTAAATGACATTGGTTCTTCAACCTAGTTAAAGGCAAGATTAAATTCTTAAAATTGAATAATCATAAAGTGATGATTTTTGGAGATTAAAACTGAAATGGAGTTTTAATGAATCTTTAATTAGATTGAAATTAGAAATGAGATAATTAAATTTATCGAATTCATGAAATGATCGAGAATGGAGCATCACTAGTTTTACTTCTGCAATAGTTAAATATTGAATTAGATTTAAACGTAGAATGGTAACTAAATTTACCACTAACACAATGGGTGATAGATATGGAGTACTACCAGTTTTTCTCCATGGGATGAGTAGGTTGGGATTGGAAAAATAAAATAAATGATTACTTCGATATGGCTCGATAATCCTAACTAGTTTTATATACCATAATTTGGTTTAAAGTTGTGAAAAGATAATACAAAATCTTTTGAAATGGTTTCCAAGTGATGATTTAAACAAGAGGTTTAAATAAATTGAATCTTTGATAAGATTTATGGGAATAATTCCCAATGTAAAGAATATTTGAATAAAAAAATAATTTGGATTGGAATGAGGTGTATGATGTGTTTTTACAGCACTTGATTATTCATTATAAAATGCATGAGTTATTCGGAATGATCGGGATTATCCCATTCTGAATGACTGATATGGCGATTAAATATCAACGATGAAGACGGTGGTTGAAGAACAGATATCTTCACATCGTATCTGATGTCTTGATTAGGCAGATCCCCCGAGACAAGGTAATAAGTGGTGATCTTCTAGATGTACTTGGAAATCGAGTGGACATACGAGGACCTCTTTCCTGTATTGGACATACGGGATGAGGAATAAGGTGCCTCCGGTTTCATTCAGACGCCGAACAGACTTGTAAATGGATGTGTGTTTGACATTGGATTCCATTCTATGTTGATTGATCTCTATTAAATAAATATCTTTTTGGTGGCGGAGAATTTATTCTCTTGCTTAACGCCCTTCTCTGAGACGTACGAGTTTAGTGGTTATATATTGATAGACATCAGTTGCATGGCATGAATTGTCAGTGTGGCATGCTGAGATGCAAATGATCAAGGCTTTTGTTAAAAAGAAGAGTCTTATGGATGATGATCAAAGCACAACTTTAATTAGAATATCTTTGTGTATAGCTTTAATTCGCGAGCATCACAACCCGGAATGAACCAGAAACACGATGAGGGACCATAAGGAGGGCATGCGTTTCTTTCTAGTTAGGAGTGGAGTCATGGTATGGAGCCCAGACATTTTACTTATGTGGCTGTTGGAAAGTGAGTCACCTTGGATTTGAGTCCCTAGTGGCTATTGATATTGGTCGACATATTGACCAGTTTTGATGCCCCATAGGGAAGGGAAATGTTTTGTTCAGGAATTACCATTCCACTAAAGTATGTACGGACCGACCCTGCCGCTCCCAGGGACGATGTGTTATGTTCCTGAGGCACGGGCTAGAGTGTCTTGAATCGATAAGGAGAGATCCCTTGCCATGGTTTATGATGGAAATCCAATTTCCAATATGCGACTTTTTGGTTTTAGTTATAAACCTATATGGTGACATAGTGGCATGGGATGCTCATGTCGTCTATGATTGATACATTTATATTTGAAGTTGTTTGATACACTATGCACTTATAGCAATATCAAGATGTTTTGTTTTAAAACGTACCAATCATGTTTGATTATTATAAGGTAAAACTCTATCCTCTAGCTTGCGTTGCATTGTGTGATGGGACCTGAGTCTTATAACAGCTTCATTTTTCCAAAATGCATTTCGTTGTTTTATTTTAAACTAAGATTCATATAGAGTAAACCCATTCCGTGTTATACGACGTGGTCCGGTGATTTCCCAACTTTTAAATTAAAGATTTAGTAATTGTTTTAGTTCTCACACCAGTCCCATGACTGATTCAGAGTTTATTGTTTCTACCTAAACCCTGGTTGCCCATATTTTCCACACAGGCAGCTTGTAGTTTTGGTTTTCGCAGTTACTTCTTTTTACAGGATCCTAGATTACAGCTGGAGTTATATTCGTAAAGCTTTGTATCCGTTTATTTCACTCAATTCTATTAATCATTATATTTATACATTTTAAATTTTCGCTGGTATGTAGTTTAATCTATGATATTGTATTTCCGCTGTATATTATTTATTTGAACTCTGATATCTTGTACTCTGATGTATATTGTTGTAATAGAAATGAAATGTTCAATAGTTTGTGTTCTGATGCGTCGTGGTCTCAAAGCAATCCGGGCTTTCCCCTACAGGGGAAGTTTGTGTCATTACAGTTGGTATAAGAGCTTTGGTTTACCAAGCATGAGAACAAGACACATTAGAACTAAACGAAAGAATTCATCAGAGATAGGTTTAGTAACATCCTATAAGAAAACTCATTAGAGATAGGATCAACAGCATCCTAAAATGAGTTTAAAGAGTGTCATTTATAAAAAAATTGAAAAAAAATAGTTTTGAAAAATAAATTTTATTATATATATTTGAATATTTTATTTTATATTGATTTTGGACTATCAAGTATATGAAGATTTTGCATATATGCGTCATTAATTAATGTATATTCGAAGTCTCAGATATACTGGGTAAATATAGAATCACGCTCTAGTAGCGCGGGGATGATTCTGATGATGTGGCCACATCATCAACATCTGTTCTCGAGTTTCGAAAGTGGGATATCTATATATTTCTAATTTACTTGTGTGAGAACAAAAATTAGATAGAATTTACTTTTTGTGATTTGACATTGATAATATGATTTTGACTATATATATAAGATATATATGTTTTGAAAGATAATCAGCTAATTGATTGATGTATATGATGTGTGATTATTAGTTCAACTAATAAAAATATTGGGATAATAAAACCAATATAAGAATGAATGGTAAATTTAGCCAAAACAAATCAAATATTCAATTAAATTGAAAATTTATTGGAATTGCATAAATGTACATGTGTATATGATGAACAGGTCATAGCATGGAAGCTAAGAAGAGGAATAAAATTGTACACCCGATAAATAGGTACATGTTTACTATATTCATTGGGTTTGATGATTTTATGAGCCGATTGACTTTTTCTTTTTCTTTTGGATTGACGAGGGCCCTGTGAGGCAAGTGGTGGTTTAACCGATAGGGCTGTACAAAGGAGGTTATGGCAAAAAATTTCGAAAAATTAGGGTGTTAGCCAAATTTTTGAGAAATTAGATAATTCTTAGAAACTAAAAAGTTAGAGAATTAAAGCCAGAATGAAAGTTGAGTCGGTTAACAACTTTCATATCCTTTACTTTTCGAGGACGAAAAGATTTTAAGTGGGGGAGATTGTAACAACGTAGAATTTCTAAACCAATTTAAAATTTTAATTTTAGCTAATTTAATGGATTTGGAATATTTAAATGATTCATTTTAAATAATAACGATTTAAAATTTATTTAAATCGAAGTTGGAACGTATAAATTTAAAATTTAATTAAAACAAACTAAAAATGCCATAGTAGTTTGAAAATTCGATATTTAATTTCAAATGAATATACATAATTCAATATGAATCAGAATGTGATGAAACCAAAAATATTAGGATTAGATTTATTATATTTTTCTAATGAGTGCAAGAAACTGAGATTTCATTTTATAAATTGTAAGTAATGTCTAAATTAAAATTTAGAATAGTCGCTATGGAATTTATATATATTTTAAATTATATATAGCCCTTAAAATAGCCATTTTGCGAATGACCTCCATTTTCGACGAAACCACTTTTGTTGGATTCGAAATGTCAAATAATTGCTAGGTTTCAAATTTCATAATTTTTGGAATTAATATGTGAGCATAGCGAATTTTAATGTGTTTGGTAATTTCTATTTGAATTGGATCGACCAGAAAATGGCCATTTGTCAAACGGTCTCCAAATTCGACAAAATTAATTTTGTTAGGACCGTATCATCAAAAAATATCTAGATTTATTTTTCTATAATTTTTGGAGTCAGTATATGGCTCCGGTAAAATAAAATGTACATTTAAATTCAATATATATCGGTTTATATTTTAATTTTGATAAAAACCAATCGAAACAGTCAGATTGGCTTATGAAACATATCTCATTGTGTTCGAAATGTGGGTACTTAGCTAGGAACGACAGTCGTTGAGTTTGATTTGGAGTTCAAATGAAAAATCCCACTTTTTGAGATTTAAAATAATTAAAAATATAATATGTGCATATATATATATATATATATATATATATATTCTTCCAAAAACCCTAGTGCTCTCATAATTTCCGCCGCCAGAAGATTTTCAATGATCAGAATGCTCCGAAAAAGAATCCCCAATATCTTCAAATTAATTCAATGATTTTGAATGCTTCTTGTGGGAAAATCAGAGTACTTTCCGGCCTCTACAAACCAATACGAACTTGATAAATTTTCGTTCAGTATTCAACACGAATTTCGAGCGAGAAGTGGCCACGGTTAGGAGCGGTTTTGGAGGCGAGGGGGATTGTGAGTAGGCCCAAACTAAGTGCTACGGACGGCGGCATGGAGGGCTTCATGGTGGTGGCCTTCAATTGTTGGTGGAGGCGGTATGGTGGCGTGCGTACGGGAGGATGATGGTCGAACAATGGGTTCCGTATATCGCATGAGGGAGGAAGAGAATTTAGAAAGTAATTAAGTTTTTTTATTAATTAATTATGTAATTAATGCAAATAATAGCATATATTTTTCATATGAGGTCCAAACGCAGTGATTTCAGTTATGTTGCAATCGTTGAGTCGAACACTACGCAATGGAACTGATAGAATCAAAACGGAGCAAATCAGAATTTGAGGCAGATTTAAATTCAAATAGTTTTGAATTCATAAATAAAAGAATGGTGGAGTGGAACTCAAAGTGAGAACTCCTTCTCACCAAATTATATTTTATCACGTCATTGTATTCATGTATAAAAATATATAGAATTGCCAGTGTAGATTTTTATTAGTTTTAATCATTATAAATGGTATACGGTGCCTATTAGCTCACCTCTCTCATCCATAGGCCATGATGCCAAAATGTTTAAAATATTAAAAATAATTTAATATTATTTTGTGGTGGATGGAATTAAATTATAAATATCTATTTATAATTTAAATACTAAAAATTGGCTAATTAGAAAAATAAATCAAACTGAATTGGGCTTTGTAACACCCCGCCTCCGCTAGGGTCACTCGCAAAGGAATGCACTAGCTTTAGAGGGGCATTATTGGTAAACATGCACAGAAATATCATAAGACAGAACATATAAAATAGCGGAAGTAAAATCAATCTTTCATAACATGAATAAATAAGGTCTAAAGCCTTTTACATCAGAGTACATCAAAACCTGTCTTGCAATAGTAAAGAAGCATAAAGACATTTTCATAAATTATTCCCCAAGTAAAAACAGTAAAGTAGCCATTAGCCAAGAAAAGTCCAAGCCATCCATGATGACCTTCAAGCAGAAGAAGTCCGAACTAAACAACAGTATTTCCTCCATGTAACCTGGGGGGGAAACGGAAGAAAAGAGCCGAAACAAAACGGGTCAGTCAAAAAGACTGAGTAAGCCCTATCTACTATTAGCATAAAAACTAGTAAAGTTAACTGACATGAGAAACTGAGATGAACATAAGCATGATAACAAGATAGATAAGCTAAATCAAAATAACAGGATGAACTACTGAACTCAGATAAACTAAGGTGTCATGATAAATTACGATGTCAAGATAAAACAAGGTATCACATCGTCAGGTTTCTATCAAGTATAATATCCCCAAGATATCTGTCACGTATAACGCCCCGTGATATCTATCCTGTATTTTAGCTCTGCACCTACCGTACTAGTATCCCCACCGTGTCATGTGTTAACCAAGAATGACCCTCACTCAAAAGTCGTGTAATGGTCCATGTCAACCTAATATATCGCATATATAGGTTACTCAACTTGTATGTTTTATTCCATGTAAATGTTCAGTCCCTTGCCGTAGACCATACGGGCTTTCCCATGAGATTCTATATTACTTTAACATAGTTCCATGATCCTTAAGATCGGTTTGGACTGTTACCCTAAACCTAGCTAGGGTCTTCCAACATGAATTATTGTTTGTACAACTAGGACTTATGCTACCTAGGGCTGCTAGGGATTATGCTTACCTATTGCACGTTTTCGTATCTCGGTTTGGGTTCAACCACCTAGGGCCACTAGGGATTACGCTAACCGCCAACCGCGCCCTTTTTCCCACGCATTCATCGTGAATCGCTTTTCCATGACTGTTTGCACATGTATCACATCGTGCCATCCGAGTCCTGTCACAGGGCAAATCAAGAAATACATGACTCGGTCGGGAGCTTTCGATTTATCTGCCGATGCAGATGCTAAGGTCTGTTTTTCTTATACGTGGCTATGGTCCCACGAGACCACTCCCTCAACTAGTGAAAGACAAGACAGGATAAATCGTGTATGAGAACACAACACTGGCCAACCCACATCCAAGCCTTACCGCAACCATAATTAGATAGCAATTATGGTCTTTTGGGTGTTCTCTGCCTTTCCGTACGTACACGCTTGACCAAAGATGGTAGGTAGCCTGATGAAATGCTATCTAGGGTACGACCGTGTATCGTAGACTATCCCCTATCCATCCCCGTCTTTAGGTCGCTCGTATAGCAACCAAGGCATACTCTTGGTTCTTCTAACGCAGACCTTAACCTCTCATGAGCCTAGTATAATCACCTGGCAGCTCATAGAGGGATACCAAGAATATCCTCACGGTCCCCGAAGCCGCTGCTTCGTTACCCAGTTCGCTGGAGCATTTATCTAAATCAGATACTTGCTCCTACTCGTATACTTAAACGATGACCTACCGTATCAGGTTACTCATCTATCTATGAACTGGTCTAAATTTCCTTGACTAAGAATCATTACTTAGTTATTCTTCAACTAAGGTTTACCACTTAGCATTGTTCCCGTTATCCTTGTTAACTACGGTTATCCACCTAATCGTCATAACTAGGGTTTACATAATGGATTAAGTGTCACTTAAGTTCATGACTTAACCCGTCTACAAATACTATCAAAATTGGCTAAGTATCCAAGTTCAAGGCTTAACCCTACAAACCATGCTCAAGTTGGTTAAGTATATTAAGCAATTCACGACTTAACCTCGTCCAATTATCATTCTAGATTGGTTAAGTATATATTAACTTGACCCTATCAATTTACTTAGTCAAATCTGTCAAGTGTATTCAAGCGATTCGTGACTTAGCCTTATCATGTTTTCACGTTATATTGGTTAAGTATTGGTTAACTTAACCACAATAAATTAACGAGTTAGATTGGATAAGTATAGGTCACTTAACCATATCAATTCATCATGTTTAGATTAGTTAAGTGTTTAACTTAACCCCATTAAACTACCAAGTGGGATTAATTAAGTCTAGGCTAACGTAACCCCATCCGATTTCCATGTTTAGACTAGTTGAGTCTAATCTTAACCCCATTCGTTAACCGTATTTTTCGGTTAAGCGTCATTAAGAAAACTTACTTAACCTTACCAAGTTATCGCGTTGGATTGATTAAGTGTTGGTTAACTTAACCCCATCCACTGGTCATATAAAAATGGTTAAGTGTCATTAGGCCAATCAAGTTACTTAACCTACCCAACCTTGTCATGTTTTGTTAAGTATCATTAGCCTAATCAAATTACTTAACCCATTTGTCCATGTCATATTTGGTTAAGAGTCATTAATCAAATTAACTTAACCCTATCATGTGGCATTAATTACTTAATGCACCTTCACCTCTCACATTAGAATTTGTTGTGGTTACTAGTTAAGCCGGTCGGTTCCGGGTAGCTTTACACCACAACTTGGTCTAACCTCGGGTTCAAGCACAACATGGCCAACTTCTCACATTGGGTCCTATTGTTTGCAACTACTAGTTAGGCCGGTCGGTTCCGGGTAGTTTTACGTTGCAAACTCAACCCAACCTCGAGTTGGCCACACTTATATTATCTAAGTGTCATGTCCATCATGTTTCCCAAAACATGTTACAAGTTTTCAAGCATTTGGGTAGACCTAACTTAATAGGTAAATTCCCAAAGGGTAGACCTAACTTAATAGGTAAATTCCCAAGCTTATGTTTTTATGCATACTTACTTGTCAACTTCCATGTTATATTTCAAGTCATGTTTTCAAGTTGTATTTTCAGGTCATTAGAAATTACCCATAACATAACCCAACGCTTTTAAACTCGCATATACGTTCGCGACAACGTAATGGATTAAAAGAAGAGACATGGCAAAGGCATGACAAAAATGGATATTGTAACACCCCGTATTTCAGTTAATGCTAAAATTCACTAATTGCAGAATAAATAATCTCAAATGTGAGAATTGGGGGATACGGGCTGCGTCATTGCGTTCGTCTCGGAAAAATACGCAGAATAGAGTCTGAAATTTTGTAAATCGGAGTCCGTATGGCCCAGTTATGGCCCAATGAAGTTGGCAGAAAAATCAAGTTAAAAACAGATTTAGAAATGCAAAACTAGATTTTGAAATTGGAGCCAGCAGGGGGCCAGGCGGGAAACTTCCCGCCCTACCCATGTCGACAGGGCTGTCGACAGGCCTGTCGACTGGGCAGTCGACTTGCCTGTCGACCTGGGCGCGGCGTCCAGAGAACCTGGGTGCACCAGGTTGGGTTTTAGGCTGGCTTGGAGGGCTGGGTTCTAGAGATTTCCTAAATCTAACGGACCTAATCTAATCTAGGGTTAATCTAAGGGCCTAAAACACTCACCTAATCTATAAATACACCCTAAACCCCCCTAATCCTTACTAAAAATAGAAATGATGGCCTCATGCCGCCAAATTAAATCTTAGAGGGAGCCTCCACTAATTTATGAAGGAAGTTGCAAGCTAATCAACCTCTAATCATCATCTTCTTCATATTTAGCAACTAATTCCACTTCATAAGTTTGCTAATCTTGGGTTTGGTGAGTTTCTATCACTTTAACATCAATTGCTAAAGTAAGTAGATTGGGTGTAATGAGACTTATGGTCTTGAATGCGGATTAGTGAGTTTGAATCATTTGTAATGATATGCTACTCTATGTTTTCCTATGTTTATGCATATTTAATAAGTGGGTTTATGCATGTTTAATAAGTTGGTTTATGCATGTTTAACAAGCGGGTTTATGCATGTTTAATAAGTGGGTTTATGCATATTTAACAAGTGAGTTATGCAAGTTTATATGCAAGTTATGTGTATGTTTAAATGCAAGTTTAACATGATATGCAAGTTATGCATGCTTATGCAAGTATGAGAATGCTTATGCAAGTTATGTGTATGTTTAAATGCAAGTTTAACATGATATGCAAGTTATGCATGCTTATGCAAGTATGAGAATGCTTATGCAAGTTATGTGTATGTTTAAATGCAAGTTTAACATGATATGCAAGTTATGCATGCTTATGCAAGTATGAGAATGCTTATGCAAGTTATGTGTATGTTTAAATGCAAGTTTAACATGATATGCAAGTTATGCATGCTTATGCAAGTATGAGAATGCTTATGCAAGTTATGTGTATGCTTAAATGCATGTTTAACATGTTATGCAAGACATGTGTATGATAATATGCAAGTTTGGGTTAAATGTAGTTGGGTTAATATATGCTCATATATGCAAGTTGACATCCTCTTAACCCATGACAAAGTTATATGCTAAGATTTGGTTAAACCCATGATATTTGTGATGGATCTTCCCTTTATTATGTCATGAAATGAGAACGATTTACGTGGGGAACGATGGGGTTAATAAATATGTTAATAAAAGTATGATTGGGTATGATTAAGCATACCATAAAAAAATAAATTAACATAAGTGGGAATTTACCTATTGAGTTAGGTCTACCCCATGGGAATTTACCTATTGAGTTAGGTCTACCCATGTTATGAAAAATGTGTAATTAATTAGGGATAATTAATTATGGGGGTGATTAATTAGGTGTAATTAATCAACTAAGACACGAGGTTGGACCCTTTTGTAGCGGTAGTCTGCCCGGAACCAACCGGCCATCCAGCGGCTACAAATGATTGGCCCAATGTGAGAGGTCTTAGTCATAAATTAAATACGTGATTAAAGTAAAGACACGAGGTTAGACCCTTTTGATGACAGAAGTCTGCCCGGAACCAACCGGCATATCCAGCAGTCATAAAAGACGGTCTAATGTGGGAGGTCTTTATGAGGTCATGATCTTAATTAATTAATTAAGAAACACTTAACCATATTAGCATGTAGTGGGACATGAGGGGTTAAGTGGGTGCCTTGGGTGGCATGTGGAAATCTAGTGGGTTGCCTTGGGTGGCAATAGAAAATACGATTAGAATACTTAACCAAGTGGAAACATGTATTTAAACATGATTAAAGGGTTAAGTGGGATGCACTAGAAAAAGGGACAAGCTTAGGCGGGTAGCTTGTGGGGGCCCATTTCAACCAGTAACCCATATGTATCTTATTGGGCTCGACCCATGTCGAGGACGGGACACGCGTACTGGGCTTGACTATAAGAGGCCAAAATGGGTTAGCGGTGGCAATGCAAGTCCAACGGGTTTCATATGCGTGTGTGGACCCGGGCTGGTAGGTAAGACGTTGTTGCATCGTGTAGATATAAGCCGTGCACCGTTAATTATATCGGGTTGCCACTTTGGGGAATGATACACCCCACTGTGGGGCCGGCACGGGTATCTACGGTAGGGAGCCGATCGCTTGGGAGTAGTGGGTACACCTAGTGGAGATAGGGGCAGACGGCACCTATGTAGTCAGCTAGGGGTACATGAAACTACTGGGTAAATTTTCTAAGTACTTGGGAGGGATCAACCTTTAAGTAGGAATGGCTGGTGTGGTGCAGTGTAGTAATTATCCTTGGGTGGGTAGATGCGTCTTTACAGTTATCTTAGTTTATCCTAAGTCTACCAAGCTGCTTAGTGTAGCCATTCATCCCCAGACATTACCGTATGTCAAGTTTATGTCTTCTCTGGTTACTTTAATGATTGTATTGTTAAAGTTATAGGACTCGCTCAGACTTATGTCTGACCCCGTTGTTTTTATCTTTTTTTTCCCAACCCTCAGGTTCTCAGAGTGGGCCCAGTACGAGTGGGCTTTGATCAGGCTGCTTTTATTACCCTCTTGGAGCTTGGACCCTAGATGTAGAGCTCAGCTTACCTTTTTCTTTTATGGCTATCTGTTCATGTATTGGGATTATGTATTTTTATTTAGCAAGAATGGATATTTGTACTTAACTCTTATTATGGTTTGTGATGTAATCAGACATGTTTTACTTTCCGCTGTTATGAGATGATGTTTTAAAATTTTCAAGTATTACTTATATCTGTCTTGCTGTAATTACTCTGTTCTATATTCACTCAAAATACTCCACCGATGTTATGGCATTCCCTTAGAGAGTGACCATAGCGGGCGTTGGGTGTTACAGATATTAAGCCACAAGTTAATCATGGTGGCAAATGAGGCACAAATGTGTTCATTAACTTGCATGTTACATTCTTAAGCCTCAAAACATGCATAAACCCAAACTTGGCACATAAGCGAATCATGGTGACAAAAGATATGGAATGATGACTAGTAACTCGCATATATCATCATATAAGGGTTATGACTTCATATGCAAGTTGACATAAAGGTTATGAGGGTTCTCATGTTGCCTAATGCAACATTTCAACATAAAGGTTGTAGCTTTTAGCTCACAAGATCAAGATAATGACTTTATAAACTTGCATGACATGATAGCATGTATCATACTCAATGATCAAACCCAAACTTGCAACATGAACATTTAACTTCATAGTTAATATCTAAGAGTAGGGAAAGGGCTTACATTGCTATGAAGGCACAAAAGATATGACAAAGCCCTTATGCAATCAAATAGACTCAAAATGCAAGCGCTAACATAAAAACCCTTGAGCCAAAATGATCAAAACCCTTGCTTTATGATGCAAAGATAGAAACTTGACTTGAATGCAAGCTAATGACACTCATACAAGCTTGAAAACACTTGTATGCATGGAAAATCTCTCATAGAAACCATTTAGAAATTTTATGAAGAGAGTGGAGGCCATGAGAGGTAAAATTTTGCCATAGTTTAGTTGCATGAATGAATAATGAGGATTTAGGATAGGTTAGGGTCTTATTTATAGATTAGGCAAGTGTTTTAGGCCATAGGATTAAACCTAGATTCAATCCAAGCCATCAAAGCATGTCTTGGGGAAGAAGTCAAGTGTAGGAACCATCTAGGGCCTTTAGATTAAAGATGAACCATGAGAACCATCCAAATGCAAAATCTGCATTTGAGCGAATCGGCCCACGGGTTGACAGCCAAACACCCTGGATTAACCCCTAGTCGACCCAGCGGGCTCGGGTCGACCTCAAAAATCGGCCGGTTCGGTTATTCCCCTCTCCCAATTCGCTGTTTTGAACATTTTTGCATATTTATTTATTTAATTTTCAATTATATATATATCAATATATATATATATATTTCTCTGTGCAACCCATTTCACTTAATTAAGTATACTTTAATTTGGGAATTTTTCGTGAAACTTCGCGAGGCCATATCTTGGTCATACGGACTCCGATTTTCGAAAACTCGGACTCTATTTCGCGTATTTTTCCGAGACGAACGCAATGGCATAGCCCGTTTCCCTTGATTCAGATTTTACAGTTTAATTCTGCCTCCATTTATGTTATAACAGGTTATTGAAAATACGGGTTGTTACATTCTCCCCACCTTTTAGGATTTCGTCCCCGAAATCTCCAAGTTAGGAAGAACATATCCTACCATCCATCATCCATCTACTCAAAACATCATCCACAAGCAACCATTGTCCTTAGATGATTTCTAATGCTGTATGAATATATGCAAAACGTGTGTGTACATGTTCCTTAGCTAATGCTAATGATCGGGCCTGAATAATCTTTCTAATGCAAAATATGTATAGTGCCATGAATCCAACATGTATGCAAATAGTCCTAGTCATATAGATACTATATGCGTGCACAATCATTCATTCATATGCAACAACCGCATGATAATACATTCGATTTCATCCATAAACAAGTATAAATACTCGTGCATATGCAATATGAAATGTGACCGAGTCGAGCTAGTATCTAATGTGTATTCGCGCATCCACGAGCAACCACTTGCAACCACTTGCAACCATATCAATCATAACATGTTTCAAATACATGTTTACATCCATAGGGTTCTACCTAGAATTCCCTGAAACAGGGTCGAGAAGATAAATAGGACAAACTCCTTACAGGGTTTGTAACGGAGAATAGGACCGAGAGGATGTCCACAAAAGATAGCCTACAAGTAAGCTCTACAGAAAACATGGATCAAGGATATACTCCCAAAAAGAGATATCATGCGCGTATCTAGTCTTTGACCATCAAAGTCGTCTTTTAACTTCGCGATTTTGTAGCTTCTTATTCCTGTTTCCATAACATGAGCTGGAACTCATTTCTTCGTCGCCTCTCGTTCCACTTGCACTTATCCTTTTCCTAGAATACTTCACGCAAACATGACTGCGTACTCATCATCTCATGCAAGCTTTCCAAAATTCACTAGTGAATCTTGGATCTCGTTTATATACTATAAGGCATTCCATGTAGAAGAACTTTCTCTTGAAAGTAAACAGATGTCAATCAGGTTATCATGCGCACTTACTAGGGTGATCTCTATAACCCATGCATAAATGAAGTAAACCATCCGTCTTATTGGCGAACACCACTCGATCGGGCTTCAAATTTCCAATAAAGGCATCAAGGGATTCTAAGTAACTAGTCATGACAGAACCTCAAAAAGGTTACCCGATACTTCGAGGGCATTACCAAGGCTAGTCAAAAGGTCTAACTACCCTCCTATCAAAACCGAGAGTGACACCCCCTACTGGATAACCACTTCATCCCTAGAATCCATCCATAGCTTATAAACATAAGCATTATTTCCAAACTCAACACTTGGCATAGACATTCCCAAATCCAAACAAGTCATGTATAAATGGACTGATTCTCCAATAGGACTTTGAGACAAAAATGGGATTCTCTATTACGCTAACACTTAAGGTGTAGAGACTCAACTATCGAAGCAGACTTAAATGATACGAACAACGAAGTCCTAACGGGATGATAGAGAAGAAAAGCTAAACCTTTAACAAGATCGTTACCCTCCTTCCGAGGTACTCTAGAAATGAGAGCATACTACTGCCCTCCCGATGATCTTGTCCTTGTCCCATAATACTTAACTATCCGCCCCGTTTTACCATGCCAAAGGTACTCTCTCGTCATGGGTTTCATTGTTCATCTTTCTCCCTCCTTTGAGGACTAAGCCATACCAACAAGTTGCTCATCCTTAAGCTCGTATCCTTTATCCTTCTTTCTCACGATCCTTTCTTATAACGCGGCCACTGGTCTCTCGAGAACCACCTCCATCGTATGGAAAGCACTTTCGTAGGTAGAAAAGACTAGTCGCAGTTAAAACTACTGTGACTACAGATGGAGGAAAGAAAGGAAAAGAGACTCAATTAAGGAAGCAAGGATAGTGCTAATGGCCTTTGGGGAATAGCCTTTTTCTTTTAAAAGAAAATTTTCTTGAAAAATGCTTCTTTGTAAACGGTTTTTTTTTTCAAATAGTTTTCAGAAGGTCTTTAAAAACTTTTGCTGTAACACCCCGAATTTCAATTAACACTAATGGTTAGTAATTAAAGTATAATTAATCTCAGATGTGAGAATCAGGGGAAACGGGCTGCGTCATTGCGTTCGTCTCGGAAAAATAAGCGAAATAGAGTCCGAGTTTGCGTAAAACGGGTACTGTATGAAAGAGATATGGACGAACGAAGTTAGGCAGAAAAACCGAAAACAAGCAAGAATGCACTGGCGCACTTGTGAAGTGCGCCAACACAAAAATGCACTGGCGCACTTGTGAAGTGCGCCAACACATTTTTACACTGGCGCACTTGGGAAGTGCGCCCATGTCGGGACAGGAAACCTGCACAGTTTCTAGAGAGTTCTGTGGTTGGGTGCACCAGTTTGGGGTTTGGGCTTGGTCTTAGGGCTGGTTTCTGGAAGGTTCCAAAATCTAAGGGTCCTAATCTAATTTAGGGTTAATCTAATGGCCTAAAACACTTGCCTAATCCTATAAATAAGACCCTAAGCTAGCCCTAAATGGTCATAATCCTATCTCCTAACTAAACTATGCCAAAATTTTCTATGATCATGGCCTCCACTCAAAACCCTAGCCTCCATCCTATTTCTAAACTATTTCTATGAAGGCTTTCATGTGCATACAAGCATCTTTGAGTTGTATGAGTGATCATTTGGCTTGCATTCATCATCAAGTTGCAAGCTTTATGTTCAAGGCTAGAGTTTTTGGGTGATTTGTGGCAAGGGTTTGCTTATTGGAGTTTAGTGGTGAGTTTCTATAGACTTAACAATCAATTGTTAAATTGATTATGATAGGATATGATAAGATATGGCTATGTTTGTGGAATCAATGTGATTATGCAAGTTTAGTATAGTGTATGTTGTGTGCTATATGCAAGTTTAATGCTATGTTTTATGATGCAAAACACTATGTTGAACATTGATTCATATGTAACATGTTATGCAAGCTATATGGGAGATTATATGCAAGTCTATATGTAACATGTTATGCAAGTTATGTATTTGGTTTTATGCATGCTAAGTATTTGGTTTTATGCATGCTATGTATGTGGTTTTATGCATGCTAAGTATTTGGTTTTATGCATGCTAAGTGTTTGGTTTTATGCAAGTTTGTCTCTTTTTATGATATGCATAATATATGCAAGTTTGTCTCTAAGTATGGCATGTTATGCAAGTTCATATGCAAGTTATGATACATGTTCATATGCAAGTTCATATGCAAGTTATGATGCAAGTTCATATGCAAGTTATGATGCAAGTTCATATGCAAGTTATGATACATGTTCATATGCAAGTTATGATGCAAGTTCATATGCAAGTTATGATGCAGGTTCATATGCAAGTTTATGTGCAAGTTCATATGCAAGTTGTCTCTTTTATGATATGCATAATGCAAGTTTGGATTAAATATTAGTTGGGTTTAATGTATGTTCATATATGCAAGTTGACACCTTTTGAACCCATGATAAAGTTACATGCTATGTTGGCTAAACCCATGACCTTTGTGATGAATCTTCCCTTTATTATGTCGTGTTATGAGAACGAACTACGTGGGGAACGATGGGGTTAATATGCATGTTAATAAAATGATGTGAAATGGGTATGATTAATCATACCACAAATTAAATGGACGTAATTGGGAATTTACCTATTAAGTTAGGTCTACCCATATTATGGAGTTGGGAATTTACCTATTAAGTTAGGTCTACCCATACTATGGAATTGGGAATTTACCTATTGAGTTAGGTCTACCCATATTCTTAAAAATGTGTAATTAATTAGGAATAATTAATTCAAATTATGGGGGTGATTAATTAGGTGTAATTAATCAACTAAGACACGAGGTTGGACCCTTTTGTAGCGGAAGTCTGCCCGGAACCGACCGGCCATCCAGCAGCTACAAATGATTGGCCCAATGTGAGAGGTCTTAGTCATAAATTAAATACGTGATTAAAGTAAAGACACGAGGTTAGACCTTTTTATGACAGAAGTCTGCCCGGAACCAACCGGCATATCCAGCAGTCATAAAAGATGGTCTAATGTGAGAGGTCTTTATGAGGTCATGATCTTAATTAATTAAGAAACACTTAACCATATTAGCATGTAGAGGGACATGAGGGGTTAAGTGGGTGCCTTGGGTGGCATGTGGAAATCTAGTGGGTTGCCTTGGGTGGCAATAGAAAATACGATTAGAATACTTAACCAAAGAGGAACATGTAATTAAACATGGGTAAAGGGTTAAGTAAGTGCTTTGGGTGGCATGTGGAAATCTAGTGGGTGCCTTAAGTGGCAATTGATATATGATTAGATGACTTAACCAAACCTTAACATGTAGGTGGGCATGATTATAAAAGGGGTTAAGTGGGATACACTAGATAAAATAACAAGCTTAGGTGGTAGCTTGTGGGGGCCCATTTCAACCAATATCCCAACGTATCTTAGTGGGCTCGACTCTAGTCGAGTGACGGGACACGCATATTGGGCTTGACTATAAGAGGCCAAAATGGGTTAGCGGTGGCAACGCATGACCAACGGGTTTCATATGCGTGTGTGGACCAGGGCTGGTAAATAAGACGTTGTTGCATCGTGTAGGTATAAAGCCGTGCACCGTTGATATTATCAGGTTGCCACTTTGGGGAATGATACACCCCATTGTGGGACCAGCACGGGTATCTACGTTAGGGAGCCGATCGAATGGGGAGTAGTGTGTACACCTAGTGGATTGTAGGGCCCCGTGGCGTCTACTTAGTCACCTAGGGGTACGCGAGAACTATTAAGTTAATTTTATAAGTCCATGGGTGGGATCAACCTTTAAGTTAGGAATGACTGGTGTGGTGCAGTGTAGGAATTACCCTTGGGTGGGTAGATCTGGGGTGGTGTAATCCAGTAATTATCCTTAGGTGGATAAATGCGTCTTTTCGGTTATCTTAGTACATCCTGTGTTTAGTTGGCTACTTAGTGTAGTCATTATCCCCAGAGGTACCGTACCTTGTTTATATCATACCCTAATTACTTTAATGATTGTATTGTTAGGGTTATAGGACTCACTCAGACTTATGTCTGACCCCGTTGTTTCTTTATCTTTTTCCCAACCCTCAGGTTTGCAGAGTGGGCCTAGCACTAGTGGGCCTTGATCAGACTGCTTTATCTATCTTTTGGAGCTTGGACCGTGGATGTAAAGCTCAGTTTATCTTTTCTATTATGGCTATTAGGTTATGTAGTGGGATTATGTACTTTCGTTTTTATCAGGATGGATATTATGTACTTGACTCTTATTTATGGTTTTGGTGTAACCAAACATGTTTTACTTTCCGCTGAAATGAAATGATGTTTTAAATTCTCAAGTATTACTTATATCTGTCTTGTTGTAATTTTTCTGTTCTATATTCACTTAAAATACTCCACCGATGTTATGGCATTCCCTTAGTGAGTGACCGTAGCGGGTGTGGGGTGTTACACGTGGTATCAGAGCTTAAGGTTACCAGAACAGATAATTTTTTTAGAAAAACTATTTTCTAAGAATATTTTTGAAAGGAGTATTTTCAAAAACATGTCTTTTAAGAGAAAAGTTTTTGAAAGAAAAGCATAATCCCCAATAGCCATATCTATATCTTTCGAATTCTCCGTTTTGAATCTCTTCCTCTCTCGTTTTGAGTTTCCCCTCCGCGTATAGATGACCTTTCTAAGATAGATAAGAATGGAAAACCACTTCAAGGGACTTAGACATTAGTCGGATTAGAAGTTGGTTCAAGAAGGAGGAGGACTGGTAGGTATCTATTGGATAGACGATAGGAGGAAGGCTCAAATAGTTGTTTGGTTAATGAAGGATGAAACCTCATTGGTGGGAGGTTACGAGTGGAGAATGGGAAGAAGAAGGCGAGTAGTTATCCTTTTGGAGGAATGGGACACCGTATTAGGATTGTCCAAAGGGGCATGGGCAAGGTATGGAATCTCCTGGAGGGTAGTTGTATTCCCTCGCGGCTAGTGTACCAGATGGGGATAGGACCGTCTAGGTTGGAATTTGGATTTCTTTATTAACCGGTTCGAACTTTATTAGATTCTGACGCATCGAGTTCGTTTATCTCATCATTGTTAGTTGAGTCACTGCACTTAGACACCAGTTTGGTAGATGATCCTTTAGTTGTTTCAAACCCAATTGGGGCTCCATGATGTGTTTGGGTTTGAAAGTTTCTATACTTAGCGTTGAGTTTAGATGTGATGCTTTTTGGGCTTCACGGGCTATGGGTTAGTTTGGGCATGGACTGGTTATCCAGTAGGGGTGCCGTTCTTGATTTTGAAGGGAGAGTTGTTAGGCTTATGACCCGCTTGGGTAACACTCTCGAGATCTCTTGTAATCCCATGGAATCTGTTATGCTAAGTTATCTAGAATCGCTTGACACGTTGGTCGAGAGTTTGCGATCTGTTAGAGTGGTCCGGGAATACTCGGATGTGTTTGAGGAGGTGAAGGGCTTACCTCCGGAGCGGGAGATTGACTTCCGAATATATCTGGTAGACAATGCTAAACCTGTATCTTTACCAATGCGCCACATGGCTCCTCGCGAGAGGAGGGAACTCCATAAGCAAGTAGGGGAGTTGCTTGAGAAGGGGTCCATAAGACAAAGTATATCGGAGTGGGGTGCTCCAGTAGTTTTTGCTACGAAGGCGGATGGGTCCCTCAGACTTTGTGTAGGCTAAAGAGAGCTAAATAAACTCACAAAGAAGAATAGACACCCATTGCCGAGGATTGATGATCTCTTTGATCAGTTGGTTGGCGCCTCAGTATTTTCGCAAGTTGGACTCAGCCACAGGGTTTCGTCAGTTGAGAGTGGCTGAGGATAGTATAGAGAAGATTGCCTTTAGGACTCCGGATGGTTTTATGAGTGGCTGGTGATGCCATTTGGTTAGACGAACGCCTCCGCATACTTTGTTGATTTGATGAGAAGGGTGTTCAGGGAGTACCTAAATAAGTTCGTGATGATCTTGGTGGATGACATCTTGGTCTTTTCTAGGGGCGAAATAAGTTTTCGTATGTGCTCAATAGGTTGAGCAAAGCCAGTTATGGGATAAACGGTGGTTTTGGAGCGAGACTGGCAAGGACATCCAGAATTGGACTAGGGCTTAATTATTTAGCCATTTTTACTAGTATCATCTCACGTAGGTCGTCTGAATTCGAAGGAGGTATCCCTTGGGTGTTTGTCTGATATTGGTTTAGGCCTTTGGGGCTTGCATTTGGGGGATGTCGAGTTCGACTAGGGCGGTCTGCGTGAGAGATGGATAGTTGTGACGATTTTGCATGGGAGAATATCCTGATTTTCTCTAGAAGTGGAGAAAAGCATGCCCTACATCTTAGGGAAGTGTTGGAGACTCTTTGAGCGCATTGTCTTAAGACAACAAAGGAGGATGGAATTCTTAGCATCCTATGAGTTTGAGATAGCGTATACCCCTGGCAAGGGTAACGTGGTGGCAGACGCCTTAAGCAGAAAAAGGTTGTCTTTGAGTCCATTGTTCGTGGAATGGCGAAGCTTGGAGTTTAATTCTATGTTTGACTTTAGACCTTCCGTTGACTTTGTACCCAGTTTGCTAGCCTCCTTGGAGGTTAGGCCTACTCTTTTGGGGCGGATTGGCGAGGCACAACGAGACGACCCACAGTTGATTGAGTTAGTAGAAAAGCTCATAAGGGGGGGGAGTCGTCCAGCCATTTGGGTAGGTACACCCTAGATGGTAAGGGGTGGTTGCGTAGAGACGGTAGACTTTGTGTACCGCAAGACGAGGGTTGAGGAAGGCTATACTTGATGATGCACATCGTTAAAATATGACCATTCATCCTGGTAGGGACAAGATGTACCAAGACATGAAGAGAGTTTTCTTCTGGGCCGGTATGAAGAAAGATGTGGCCGAGTATGTGGCTAGATGCTTAGTGTGCCAACAAGTTAAAGCGGAGCAAAGGAAACCCGGTGGGTTGCTACACCCATTGGAAGTTCCGCAATGGAAGTGGGATAGTGTCTCGATGGATTTCATCGATGGGTTACCGAGATCGAGGAAGGGCAATACGGGAATTTGGGTTGTGGTAGACAGACTTACCAAGAGTGCCCATTTTATACCCGTGAAGAGTAAGAGGACCGCTCCATGGCTTGCTTCAGTCTATGTTAGAGAGATTGTTAGATTGCATGGCGTATCATCCAGCATTGTGAGTGATCGAGATCCTATCTTCACTAGTGAGTTTTGGAGAAGTTTGCAAGAGGCGGTAGGGACTCAGTTGTGTTTGAGCACCGCATATCATCCTCAGACGGACGGCCAGACTGAGAGGGTGAATCGTGTCCTAGAAGTCCTTTTGAGGCTTTGTATTTAGATTTTGGTGGTACATGGGAAGAGCATCTTCCATTGGTGGAGTTCGCATATAATAACAGCTTTCAGTCCAGTATTGGTATGGCTCCTTTTGAAGCTCTTTATGGAAGGCCTTGTCGATCACCTACATGTTGGTGGGAACCTACGGATAAGATCTTGCTTGGGCCTGATATGGTTAGGGAGACTTCTGAGAAGATTGACTTGATTCGAAGAAGGATGAAAGCAGCGCAGGATAGGCAAAAATCTTATGCGGACAAGAGGAGGACGGACCTTGAGTTTGAAGTAGGGGACATGGTCTTTGTCAAAGTGTCTCCGTTACGAAATGTGGTTCGCTTTGGATCTGTTGGGAAGTTAGCACCAAGGTTCGTAGGGCCGTTTCTTATTAAGGAAAGGATTGGACGGATGGCATATAAGGTGGAGTTGCCCGACAGACTTAGTGGTGTTCATGATGTATTCCATGTATCACATTTGAGGAAGTGCTTACATGAGACCGCAGAGGTGGTAGAGCCGAGCTTGCTTAGAGAAGAGGAAGTAGAGCGTGATGCGACTATTAGACGAGCTCCTACTCGCATCCTTGGGTCAGAAACTAGGAAGTTGAGGAACAGAGAAGTTCAGCTAGTTAAAGTGCAATGGGGAGATGACGAAAGCAATGCTACTTGGGAGACGGAAGCGAAGATGCGTTCTTTGTACCCATTTCTTTTTGAGGGTATGTCCTTTGAACGTCTCCTTTATCGTTTGTCTAGTGCTTATCTTATCTTTAGTATGTCCTCTCATTAATACCTTTGACCTTTAGATAGGGTAAATCTATGGTTGAAACATGTGTTTGAGACATGTTATGTTTGATGGATGCGTGTGGATGTAAGTGGTTGCTAGTGGTTGCTCGTGGATGCATATACACACACTCTAGACACTAGATCGGCTCAATCACTTCATATGGCATATTGCATAAAATTGTGTGTAGGAAGCTATATTTATGGATGTATAATGATTGTGTTATCATATGGATGATGCATTTTGGTGAATGATTGTGCACTCATGTAGATATTGTATGTGTCGATAGGGTTCTCTCGCATACATAATGGATGCATGGCACTATCATGGTTTGCATATGTTCATACATTAGATAGGGAACATATACACACACTTTTTGCATATGCTCATACATCATTAGAAACTGTTTTAAGGACAATGGATGCCCGTGTTTGATGGATTGAGTAGATGGTTGTTTGGATGGTAGGATATGCATTCTCCTTAGCTTAGAGATTTCGGGGACGAAATCCTTTAAGTAGGGGAGAATGTAACACCCCGAATTTCAATTAACACTAATGGTTAGTAATTAAAGTATAATTAATCTCAGATGTGAGAATCAGGGGAAACGGGCTGCGTCATTGCGTTCGTCTCGGAAAAATACGCGAAATAGAGTCCGAGTTTGCGTAAAACGGGTACCGTATGAAAGAGATATGGACGAACGAAATTAGGCAGAAAAACCGAAAACAAGCAAGAATGCACTGGCGCACTTGTGAAGTGCGCCAACACAAAAATGCACTGGCGCACTTGTGAAGTGCGCCAACACATTTTTACACTGGCGCACTTGGGAAGTGCGCCCATGTCGGGACAGGAAACCTGCACAGTTTCTAGAGAGTTCTGTGGTTGGGTGCACCAGTTTGGGGTTTGGGCTTGGTCTTAGGGCTGGTTTCTGGAAGGTTCCAAAATCTAAGGGTCCTAATCTAATTTAGGGTTAATCTAATGGCCTAAAACACTTGCCTAATCCTATAAATAAGACCCTAAGCTAGCCCTAAATGGTCATAATCCTATCTCCTAACTAAACTATGCCAAAATTTTCTATGATCATGGCCTCCACTCAAAACCCTAGCCTCCATCCTATTTCTAAACTATTTCTATGAAGGCTTTCATGTGCATACAAGCATCTTTGAGTTGTATGAGTGATCATTTGGCTTGCATTCATCATCAAGTTGCAAGCTTTATGTTCAAGGCTAGAGTTTTTGGGTGATTTGTGGCAAGGGTTTGCTTATTGGAGTTTAGTGGTGAGTTTCTATAGACTTAACAATCAATTGTTAAATTGATTATGATAGGATATGATAAGATATGGCTATGTTTGTGGAATCAATGTGATTATGCAAGTTTAGTATAGTGTATGTTGTGTGCTATATGCAAGTTTAATGCTATGTTTTATGATGCAAAACACTATGTTGAACATTGATTCATATGTAACATGTTATGCAAGCTATATGGGAGATTATATGCAAGTCTATATGTAACATGTTATGCAAGTTATGTATTTGGTTTTATGCATGCTAAGTATTTGGTTTTATGCATGCTATGTATGTGGTTTTATGCATGCTAAGTATTTGGTTTTATGCATGCTAAGTGTTTGGTTTTATGCAAGTTTGTCTCTTTTTATGATATGCATAATATATGCAAGTTTGTCTCTAAGTATGGCATGTTATGCAAGTTCATATGCAAGTTATGATACATGTTCATATGCAAGTTCATATGCAAGTTATGATGCAAGTTCATATGCAAGTTATGATGCAAGTTCATATGCAAGTTATGATACATGTTCATATGCAAGTTATGATGCAAGTTCATATGCAAGTTATGATGCAGGTTCATATGCAAGTTTATGTGCAAGTTCATATGCAAGTTGTCTCTTTTATGATATGCATAATGCAAGTTTGGATTAAATATTAGTTGGGTTTAATGTATGTTCATATATGCAAGTTGACACCTTTTGAACCCATGATAAAGTTACATGCTATGTTGGCTAAACCCATGACCTTTGTGATGAATCTTCCCTTTATTATGTCGTGTTATGAGAACGAACTACGTGGGGAACGATGGGGTTAATATGCATGTTAATAAAATGATGTGAAATGGGTATGATTAATCATACCACAAATTAAATGGACGTAATTGGGAATTTACCTATTAAGTTAGGTCTACCCATATTATGGAGTTGGGAATTTACCTATTAAGTTAGGTCTACCCATACTATGGAATTGGGAATTTACCTATTGAGTTAGGTCTACCCATATTCTTAAAAATGTGTAATTAATTAGGCATAATTAATTCAAATTATGGGGGTGATTAATTAGGTGTAATTAATCAACTAAGACACGAGGTTGGACCCTTTTGTAGCGGAAGTCTGCCCAGAACCGACCGGCCATCCAGTAGCTACAAATGATTGGCCCAATGTGAGAGGTCTTAGTCATAAATTAAATACGTGATTAAAGTAAAGACACGAGGTTAGACCTTTTTATGACAGAAGTCTGCCCGGAACCAACCGGCATATCCAGCAGTCATAAAAGATGGTCTAATGTGAGAGGTCTTTATGAGGTCATGATCTTAATTAATTAAGAAACACTTAACCATATTAGCATGTAGAGGGACATGAGGGGTTAAGTGGGTGCCTTGGGTGGCATGTGGAAATCTAGTGGGTTGCCTTGGGTGGCAATAGAAAATACGATTAGAATACTTAACCAAAGAGGAACATGTAATTAAACATGGGTAAAGGGTTAAGTAAGTGCTTTGGGTGGCATGTGGAAATCTAGTGGGTGCCTTAAGTGGCAATTGATATATGATTAGATGACTTAACCAAACCTTAACATGTAGGTGGGAATGATTATAAAAGGGGTTAAGTGGGATACACTAGATAAAATAACAAGCTTAGGTGGTAGCTTGTGGGGGCCCATTTCAACCAATATCTCAACGTATCTTAGTGGGCTCGACTCTAGTCGAGTGACGGGACACGCATATTGGGCTTGACTATAAGAGGCCAAAATGGGTTAGCGGTGGCAACGCATGACCAACGGGTTTCATATGCGTGTGTGGACCCGGGCTGGTAAATAAGACGTTGTTGCATCGTGTAGGTATAAAGCCGTGCACCGTTGATATTATCAGGTTGCCACTTTGGGGAATGATACACCCCATTGTGGGACCAGCACGGGTATCTACGTTAGGGAGCCGATCGAATGGGGAGTAGTGTGTACACCTAGTGGATTGTAGGGCCCCGTGGCGTCTACTTAGTCACCTAGGGGTACGCGAGAACTATTAAGTTAATTTTATAAGTCCATGGGTGGGATCAACCTTTAAGTTAGGAATGACTGGTGTGGTGCAGTGTAGGAATTACCCTTGGGTGGGTAGATCTGGGGTGGTGTAATCCAGTAATTATCCTTAGGTGGATAAATGCGTCTTTTCGGTTATCTTAGTACATCCTGTGTTTAGTTGGCTACTTAGTGTAGTCATTATCCCCAGAGGTACCGTACCTTGTTTATATCATACCCTAATTACTTTAATGATTGTATTGTTAGGGTTATAGGACTCACTCAGACTTATGTCTGACCCCGTTGTTTCTTTATCTTTTTCCCAACCCTCAGGTTTGCAGAGTGGGCCTAGCACTAGTGGGCTTTGATCAGACTGCTTTATCTATCTTTTGGAGCTTGGACCGTGGATGTAAAGCTCAGTTTATCTTTTCTATTATGGCTATTAGGTTATGTAGTGGGATTATGTACTTTCGTTTTTATCAGGATGGATATTATGTACTTGACTCTTATTTATGGTTTTGGTGTAACCAAACATGTTTTACTTTCCGCTGAAATGAAATGATGTTTTAAATTCTCAAGTATTACTTATATCTGTCTTGTTGTAATTTTTCTGTTCTATATTCACTTAAAATACTCCACCGATGTTATGGCATTCCCTTAGTGAGTGACCGTAGCGGGTGTGGGGTGTTACATTTGCCCAGTCTGGTAACCTTCTGCTCTGATACCACGTGTAACTCCCCGCCTCCGCTAGGGTCACTCGCAAAGGAATGCACTAGCTTTAGAGGGGCATTATTGGTAAACATGCACAGAAATATCACAAGACAGAACATATAAAATAGCGGAAGTAAAATCAAACTTTCATAACATGAATAAATAAGGTCTAAAGCCTTTTACATCAGAGTACATCAAAACCTGTCTTGCAATAGTAAAGAAGCATAAAGACATTTTCATAAATTATTCCTCAAGTAAAAACAGTAAAGTAGCCATTAGCCAAGAAAAGTCCAAGCCATCCTTGATGACCTTCAAGCAGAAGAAGTCCGAACTAAACAACAGTATTTCCTCCCTGTAAACTGGGGGGGGAACGGAAGAAAAGAGGCGAAACAAAACGGGTCAGTCAAAAAGACTGAGTAAGCCCTATCTACTATTAGCATAAAAACTAGTAAAGTTAACTGACATGAGAAACTGAGATGAACATAAGCATGATAACAAGATAGATAAGCTAAATCAAAATAACAGGATGAACTACTGAACTCAGATAAACTAAGGTGTCGTGATAAATTACGATGTCAAGATAAAACAAGGTATCACATCGTCAGGTTTCTATCAAGTATAATATCCCCAAGATATCTGTCACGTATAACGCCCCGTGATATCTATCCTGTATTTTAGCTCTACACCTACCGTACTAGTATCCCCACCGTGTCATGTGTTAACCAAGAATGACCCTCACTCAAAAGTCGTGTAATGGTCCATGTCAACCTAATATATCGCATATATAGGTTACTCAACTTGTATGTTTTATTCCGTGTAAATGTTCAGTCCCTTGCCGTAGACCATACGGGCTTTCCCATGAGATTCTATATTACTTTAACATAGTTCCATGATCCTTAAGATCGGTTTGGACTGTTACCCTAAACCTAGCTAGGGTCTTCCAACATGAATTATTGTTTGTACAACTAGGACTTATGCTACCTAGGGCTGCTAGGGATTATGCTTACCTAATGCACGTTTTCGTATCTCGGTTTGGGTTCAACCACCTAGGGCCACTAGGGATTATGCTAACCGCCAACCGCGCCCTTTTTCCCACGCAGTCATCGTGAATCGCTTTTCCATGACTGTATGCACATGTATCACATCGTGCCATCCGATTCCTGTCACAGGGCAAATCAAGAAATACAGGACTCGGTCGGGAGCTTTCGATTTATCTGCCGATGCAGATGCTAAGGTCTGTTTTTCTTATACGTGGCTATGGTCCCACGAGACCACTCCCTCAACTAGTGAAAGACAAGAGAGGATAAATCCTATATGAGAACACAACACTGGCCAACCCACATCCAAGCCTTACCACAACCATAATTAGATAGCAATTATGGTCTTTTGGGTGTTCTCTGCCTTTCCGTACGTACACGCTTGACCAAAGATGGTAGGTAGCCTGACGAAATGCTATCTAGGGTACGACCGTGTATCGTCGACTATCCCCTATCCATCCCCGTCTTTAGGTCGCTCGTATAGCAACCAAGGCATACTCTTGGTTCTTCTAACGCAGACCTTAACCTCTCATGAGCCTAGTATAATCACCTGGCAGCTCATAGAGGGATACCAAGAATATCCTCACGTTCCCCGAAGCCGCTGCTTCGTTACCCAGTTCGCTGGAGCCTTTATCTAAATCAGATACTTGCTCCTACTCGTATACTTAAACGATGACCTACCATATAAGGTTACTCATCTATCTATGAACTGGTCTAAATTTCCTTGACTAAGAATCATTACTTAGTTATTCTTCAACTAAGGTTTACCACTTAGCATTGTTCCCGTTATCCTTGTTAACTACGGTTATCCACCTAATCGTCAGAACTAGGGTTTACATAATGGATTAAGTGTCACTTAAGTTCATGACTTAACCCGTCTACAAATCCTGTCAAAATTGGCTAAGTATCCAAGTTCAAGGCTTAACCCTACAAACCATGCTCGAGTTGGTTAAGTATATTAAGCAATTCACGACTTAACCTCGTCCAATTATCATTCTAGATTGGTTAAGTATATATTAACTTGACCCTATCAATTTACTTAGTCAAATCAGTCAAGTGTATTCAAGCGATTCGTGACTTAGCCTTATCATGTTTTCACGTTATATTGGTTAAGTATTGGTTAACTTAACCACAATAAATTAACGAGTTAGATTGGATAAGTATAGGTCACTTAACCACATCAATTCATCATGTTTAGATTAGTTAAGTGTTTAACTTAACCCCATTAAACTACCAAGTGGGATTAATTAAGTCTAGGCTAACTTAACCCCATCCGATTTCCATGTTTAGACTAGTTGAGTCTAATCTTAACCCCATTCGTTAACCGTATTTTTCGGTTAAGCGTCATTAAGAAAACTTACTTAACCTTACCAAGTTATCGCGTTGGATTGATTAAGTGTTGGTTAACTTAACCCCATCCACTAGTCATATAAAAATGGTTAAGTGTCATTAGGCAAATCAAGTTACTTAACCTACCCAACCTTGTCATGTTTTGTTAAGTATCATTAGCCTAATCAAATTACTTAACCCATTTGTCCATGTCATATTTGGTTAAGAGTCATTAATCAAATTAACTTAACCCTATCATGTGGCATTAATTACTTAATGCACCTTCACCTCTCACATTAGACTTTGTTGTGGTTACTAGTTAAGCCGGTCGGTTCCGGGTAGCTTTACACCACAACTTGGTCTAACCTCGGGTTCAAGCACAACATGACCAACTTCTCACATTGGGTCCTATTGTTTGCAACTACTAGTTAGGCCGGTCGGTTCCGGGTAGTTTTACGTTGCAAACTCAACCCAACCTCGAGTTGGCCACACTTATATTATCTAAGTGTCATGTCCATCATGTTTCCCAAAACATGTTACAAGTTTTCAAGCATTTGGGTAGACCTAACTTAATAGGTAAATTCCCAAAGGGTAGACCTAACTTAATAGGTAAATTCCCAAGCTTACGTTTTTATGCATACTTACATGTCAACTTCCATGTTATATTTCAAGTCATGTTTTCAAGTTGTATTTTCATGTCATTAGAAATTACCCATAACATAACCCAACGCTTTTAAACTCGCATATACGTTCGCGACAACGTAATGGATTAAAAGAAGAGACTTGGCAAAGGCATGACAAAAATGGATATTAAGCCACAAGTTAATCATGGTGGCAAATGAGGCACAAATGTGTTCATTAACTTGCATGTTACATTCTTAAGCCTCAAAACATGCATAAACCCAAACTTGGCACATAAGCGAATCATGGTGACAAAAGATATGGAATGATGACTAGTAACTCGCATATATCATCATATAAGGGTTATGACTTCATATGCAAGTTGACATAAAGGTTATGAGGGTTCTCATGTTGCCTAATGCAACATTTCAACATAAAGGTTGTAGCTTTTAGCTCACAAGATCAAGATAATGACTTCATAAACTTGCATGACATGATAGCATGTATCATACTCAATGATCAAACCCAAACTTGCAACATGAACATTTAACTTCATAGTTAATATCTAAGAGTAGGGAAAGGGCTTACATTGCTATGAAGGCACAAAAGATATGACAAAGCCCTTATGCAATCAAATAGACCCAAAATGCAAGCTCTAACATAAAACCCTTGAGCCAAAATGATCAAAACCCTTGCTTTATGATGCAAAGATAGAAACTTGACTTGAATGCAAGCTAATGACACTCATACAAGCTTGAAAACACTTGTATGCATGGAAAATCTCTCATAGAAACCATTTAGAAATTTTATGAAGAGAGTGGAGGCCATGAGAGGTAAAATTTTGCCATAGTTTAGTTGCATGAATGAATAATGAGGATTTAGGATAGGTTAGGGTCTTATTTATAGATTAGGCAAGTGTTTTAGGCCATAGGATTAAACCTAGATTCAATCCAAGCCATCAAAGCATGTCTTGGGGAAGAAGTCAAGTGTAGGAACCATCTAGGGCCTTTAGATTAAAGATGAACCATGAGAACCATCCAAATGCAAAATCTGCATTTGAGCGAATCGGCCCACGGGTTGACAGCCAAACACCCTGGATTAACCCCTAGTCGACCCAGAGAGCTCGGGTCGACCTCAAAAATCGGCCGGTTCGGTTATTCCCCTCTCCCAATTCGCTGTTTTGAACATTTTTGCATATTTATTTATTTAATTTTCAATTATATATATATATATATCAATATATATATTTCTCTGTGCAACCCATTTCACTTAATTAAGTATACTTTAATTTGGGAATTTTTCGTGAAACTTCGTGAGGCCATATCTTGGTCATACGGACTCCGATTTTCGAAAACTCGGACTCTATTTCACGTATTTTTCCGAGACGAACGCAATGGCATAGCCCGTTTCCCTTGATTCAGATTTTACAGTTTAATTATGCCTCTATTTATGTTATAACAGGTTATTGAAAATACGGGTTGTTACAGGCTTGGTTAAATTTATTAACCAATGTTTTCTTTAAATAGACTGTTGTTGTTTGAAAGCCCCACACGGGTATTGGGATGATATTTAACATACACTGATCCTAATAAGTAGTAGTATGTCAATAAATGGGTTGATAGGCTGTGATAAGCGTTATTTATTTATTTTAATGCTTATACAGTTGTAAATTGCACTTTGGATGACGTTTGAGTGTTGAATGATTATTTATCATTATTCTTTAAGATAGGTGATGTACGAAATCCATATAACATGAATTATATGGTAACTGATTATGTCGCATTCCGATTCAGAAGTAATGAATATTTTAAAATATCAAATATTTTAAAATAACGTATATTTTAAAATATTATTCAGTGAAGAATTAAAATATGTATTTGATGTCTGATTTTGGATGGACACGAAAATATTGGAATATATGAAGCCGAGTAAGTAGCTAAACACCATTTTAACCCAAACGGGTTTATCGACCGACCTGATTCATTTTTTAATGAATACCGAAAAGAATTGATTTCAAAATCTGATATTTTGAAAATATTATCACTTTAATATTATAATTATATGGAATATTCAGTTTTGATTTGAAACTGAAAATGAAGTTGAAATCGTTTTAAAATAAATTTGTAAAAAATTTATGAAATACGTTTTGAATAGAAATCAATGATATACATATATTATAACGGCCTGAATAGAAAGCGTCGCGCAACGACCGTTCGCGAATTTCGACCACTAACTTCAAATTGACGTAACGGGAGATCCGACCGTCGGATTCTCTAAAACCGGGACATTGGGTTCGTATCGAAAAGACATTTCTAATGATAACAAGAGATTTGAATCTAACAGTTAGATTTTAAAATATGTCCAAACTAATTTCTGAAAAGGCCGCTATGAATGCAGTTTGGTGGTCGTTATTGGAAACCGACTGTAAGGCCTTGATAAAATTATTTAAAAATATGGAAAAAATTATGTAAAATCGTAATAAATGATTTGGAAAGATTTTGGATGAAATATTCCAAGTTTTGGAAAGATAAAAGATACTTTTATCTTAATGAACTAACTAATAACTAGAGCGATAATCCAATTATTTTTAGAAATGATAAATTGGATTTGTAAATGGTTTTAATATAACCAGAATTTTGCAACGAATAAATTGGATTATAGTTGGAAAGGAAATTATCTTCGGAATATATCGATATTGGATTCCGTGATTATACGGATATTGTTGAGGAATTTTGAAGATATTATATTGTTATTCCCAATATGATATCCATTAGTTACAGGATTTGAAATTGAATATAAGCCGATATTAATTTCTATCTAGAGCCTTGTATTTAATATCAAATTGGATTTTAGGGTTTGTCGTGAATGATGTCTTTAGTAACACCGTTCTTAGACCTCGATGGGAAAAGAATAAATCTTATAAATAAGATTTAAAGAAGTTTACTAAATAATTAAAATTTAAATGAAATTGAATTGAAATTGAGTTGAAATTGGATTTTGGGTTTGTCGTGAATGGTGTTTTAAATGAAATTTGTTCTTTAACCCAATTAATAGTGAAGAGAAGATTTCGAATTTATAAATCTTTTTATTATGATTTAATGGAAATTTTCCAAAGTAAAGTTTTCCAATTTAATATATTAAACTGGAATTGAATGGAATTCGATTTGGTAATAATCGAGATGAGCTTCTGTGAAGGAAGACCAGTACTATATATGGAATTTAAAAGGATATGCAGTTATTCCATTTACATTATTATTATGATACGGAAATTTATATCGATTATATATTGACCTGTTTTCCGTGAAGATTCCATAGTTAATGGAAGATGATTTGGGTTTATCATGAACTGTGTTTTTAAATGACATTGGTTCTTTAACCAAGTTAAAGGCAAGGTTAATTTCTTAAAATTCAATAATCATAAAGTGATGATTTTTGGAGATTAAAAATGAAGTGGTGTTTTAGTGAATCTTTAATTAGATTGAAATGAGAAATGAGATGAAGCGACCCAAACCTCCCCCTATGGGAAAACCCGGATTGAGTTGAGAAAACGACTCGTTAGAACACTAACAGTAGATTATTACAAGAATTTACATCAGAGTACAAGAATAAATCATAGTATGAATAAATATTACACAATGGAAAATAATATAATATTAGAGGTTAAAATACAAAGCCGCGGAAATTAAATGTATAAATACAATGTATAGCGAAAATACATCGACTACACAATTTAAAAAAAAATACGGATACAAAGCCTTCAGAATATAACTCTAGTTGTAATCTAGGATCCTATGAAAAGAAATCTGCAAAAAAGATGCCCGTGTGGAAAATATGGGCACTCAGAGTTTAGGTAGAAACAATAATATGTGAGTCAGTCATAGGACTGGTGTGAGAACTAAAACAGTTATTAAATTTATTTTAAAGTAAGGTAAATCAGGGGACCACGCCGTATAACACAGAATAGGTTTACTCCACATGAATATTAGTTAAAACAAAATAGCACAATGCTTTTTGAAAAATGAAGCTATTATAGGACTCAGTTCCCATCACACAATGCAACGCAATCCGGAGGACAGAATATACCTTATAATAGCCAAACATGCTTGGTACGTTTTAAAACAAATCATTTTGGTATTAATATAAGTGTATAGTGTGAAAATAACTTCAAAAAAAAATGTATCAATCATAGACGTTATAGTGCCCCATCCTACTATGTCGCTCCTACTATGTCGCCATGCTATTTTTACAGCTAAAACCGAAACCTTATGTATTGGAAACTGGATTTCCATCATGAGTCAAGGCAAGGGATGTACTCCTTACCGATTCAGATCACCTCTAGCAAGATGACCCAGGATTATGCACCGCGGGGCAACCCTTGGATCCTGCAGGGCCAGTCCGCACACACTTTAGTGGATTGGTTATTCCTGAACACACGTTTCCCGGTCTGATAGACCTATAAAATTGTCAGTAAGTCTACCATATCAAGAGCCACTGCAGACTCAAATCCAAGGCACCTCATTCCATCATCCACATAAGTAAAAATGTCTAGGCTCCATACCATGATACCACTTCTAACTAGAAAGAAACGTTGTGCACTCGCTGCGTTCCCTTATCCCGTTTTTAACTCATACCGAGGTGTAAGGCTCGCGAATTAGCGCTATACACAAAGCTATGCCATTTAAAATCGTGCTTTGATCTTCAACCATAAGACTCTCCTTTTCAACAAAATCCTTGATCATTTTCATCTTAGCATGTTACACTGACAATTCACGCCATGCAACTGATGTCTATCAATATATAACCTGTAAGCGCGTACATCTCAGAGAAGGGTGTTAAGCATGAGAATAAATTCTCCGCCACCAAACAGATATATATTTAATAGAAATCAATCAACACAGAATGAAATCCAATGTCAGACACACATCCATTTACAAGTCCGATCTGGGTCTGAACGAAACCAGAGGCACCTTATTCCTCGTCCCATATGTCTTATACAGGAGAGAGGTCCTCGCATATCCGGTCAATCTCCAAGTAAGTCTGGACGATCACCGCTTATTACCTTGTCTTGAGTGTACGACCCAATCAAGACATCAATAATCATCTAAATGATGTGAAGAACTCCGGTCTTCAACTACCGTCTTCATCGTCGACTTTTAATCGTCGTATTCATTATTTAGAATGGGTTACACCTTGTCTTTCCAAATAAATTTCGTATTTTATAGTCAAGTGTCAAGTGCTATAAAACACATCATACACCTCAGTCCAATTCCGAATATTCTTTTATCGAAGTATTTGCATTTTTAGGGAAAGGTTCCCATTAATTTTATCAAAGATAAATTCATTTAAACTATTTCTTTAATCTTCCTTTCGATATCAATTTCAAAATATTTTATTTTATCTTTCCACAATTCTAAACCAAATTAAGGTTTATAAAACTAGTCGGGATTTCAAGCCATACCGAAGTAATCATTAATTTATTAATCCCAATCCAAAACTATTCCTCCCATGGAGCAAAGCTGGCAGTACCCCATGTCTAACACCCATGGTGTTATCAGTAAATTTAGTTTTCATTTCACGTTCAAATCTAATTAAAGATTTAACTATCGCTTGGAGTAAAATTGGTGCTACTCCATTCTCGATCATTTCATGAATTTGATAAATTTAATTATTCCATTCTCATTCCAATCCAATTCAAGATTCATTAAACCGCTCTTAGTTTTATTCTTCCCACAATCATTATTTAATGATTATTTAACTTTGGAAACACAAACATGCCACATCAACAATCTACACCGTACCACTGATTTCTACCAATATATAACCTCTAAGCTCATACGTCTCAGAGAAGGGTGTTAAGCAAGAGAATAAATTTTCCACCACTAAATAGATATATATTTAGCAGGGATCAACAATACGGTTTGAAATACAATGTTAGACATGCAATCTTGTCTTTAACTGGGTTAAAGAACCAATGTCGTTTAAAAAACAATTCACGATAAACCCAAAAATCACATTCCATTAACAATGGATTCTTCACCGAAAACAGATCAATAAAAATTTATGTATCCAATCAATGATATAAATGGAATAAGGGCAAAGCCTTTTAAATTCCATATATAGTAACGGTCTTCCTTCACAGAACTCATCTCGATTATTACCAAATCGAATTCCATTTAATTCCAATTTAATATACTGAACTAGAAAATTTTACTTTGGAAAATTTCCATTAAATACTAATAAAAAGACTTATAAATTCCAAATCATCTCTTCATTGTTAATTGGGTTAAAAAACAAATGTTATTTAAAACATTGTTCACGATAAACCCAAAATCCAATTTCAATTCCATTCCAATTAAATATCAATTAATTGGTAAACTTCTCTAAATCTTATTCAAAATATTTATTCTTTCCTCAACTGGGTTTAAAAGTGTTATTTAAGACACCATACACGACAAACCCAAAACCCAATTTAATATTAAATACAAGGCTCTAAATAGAAATTATATCGGCTTATATTCAGTATCAAATTTTGAAACCAACGGATATCGTATTGGGAATAAAGATATTTGTATCTTCAAAATTCCTCAACAATATCCGTATAATCACAAAATCCAATATCGAAATATTCCGAAGATTATTTCCGTTCCAAATCCATTCTAATTTATTCATTGGAAAACTCTGGTTATTTGAAAACCTTTTTTAAATCCAACTTATTTATTTCTAAAAATAATTGGATTATTATTCTAGTTATTAACTAGTTAATTTCGATAAAAATTTATTTTTGTCTTACCAAATATGGAATTTTTTCATCCAAAATCTTCCCAAAACCCTTATTGTGAATTTACATAATTTTTCCATATTTTTAATATCGCACATACAATCGGTTTCCAATAACGGTCACCGAACTACATCTGTAATAACCCGGAAATATGAGCCAATTTAAAAAATTTATTTTGGTGATTTTAATGAATTTTGAATATTTAAAATGAATTATTTTAAATAATAACGACGAAAAATATATTTTCGATGAAGTTAAAATGATTATATTTATTTTAATTATATAACGAGCCTGAAATGGCGCGGTAGTTTGAAAATTCGATTTCAAATTTCAAATGAATATACAGAATTCGTTTTAAGTCAAAATTGAACGAAACCAGAAATATTTGAATCTGTTTACTCATATCTTTCTGACGGATGTAAGAAACTGAGATTTCACTTTATAGAGTGTAAGATATGTCCAGTTTAAAATTCAGAAAAGTCGTTGTGGAATTTATATATATTTTAATATATATACAAGCCTTGAAAATAGCCATTTTGCAAACGACCTCTATTTTCGACGAAACCACTTTTATTGGATCTGGGATGTCAAATTATTGCTAGATTTCAAAATTCATAATTTTTGAAATCAATATGTGAGCGTGGCAAAAGAAAACGTGTTTGAACAGTTTCAGTCAATTTCGATCGACTAGAAAATGGTCATTTTTCAAACGTTCTTAGAATTTGACGAGATTAGTTTTGTTAGAACCATATCGTCAATATGAAGCTAGAAAATACTTTTTGGAAATTTTTAGAGACTGTATGTAGCCCAGGTAAATTGAAATGTGCATTTAAATTGAATATATAAAGGTTTATATTTTAAATTCAATGAAAACTGATCGAAACGAGCGAATCAGTCGTCGATACATATCCCATTGTGTTCTAAATGAGGGTGATTAGCTAGGAGCGACAGTCGGTGGGTTCGATTTAGAGTTCGAATTAAGAAGTTGCTTTTTAAAATATATATATGTGTGTGTGTTCCCCTATTGTCCTTATCCCCTCCAAAATCAGTCAATGCGAAAAATTAGAAAAAGACCCAATCCCTAAATCCTGTCGCTCCTCCCTCCTACCCCCGCCTGACGTCGTCGCGCTGCTCCAGCCTCCCACCACCGCGTCGCCGACGATCCCCTTGGCCCTCCGCCTCCACCTTCCCTCCCGCTCCTCTATTAAAACCCTCGAACACCCCGTCTCCCTTTTGCCCTAGCCGCCTCCTCTTACAATGAGCCACCGCACGCCACTACCCACCTCCCCCACGCAGCCACAGGCGTCACTCATTCCTCTGGCCCCCAGCCACCTCAAGCCTCCCTTGCTCCTCCGGCCTGCGATGGCACCAGCGCGAGTAACCCTCCTCCTCCTAAATGACAGCGCCCCTCCTCTTTAGTCCATTGTAAGTTTTTAATTTTATTTATATAGTTATTTATTTTTATTTAATTAGACTAATTGGTTTTAAAAGAGATTTTTTTTCAGTTTTTATATGAAAGGGGAATAGTTTGAAAACTGAATTTTTATAGAATACAAAGATTTAATTTTCGATAGGAGAAAGTTTATATTTTTATTATAAGGAAGTTTACATTTTATTGGAGAAAGTTTATATTTTTATTATATTTTTATTTATTTTAGGTAATTAAAAATATGATTTTTAAATAATATACTTTGTTTTTAAGGTGAAAATTTTATGTGAAGTAGCGAATACATAAAAATATGATTCTTGGAAAGGTTATTTTTTTATTTAGTAAAGATATGATTTTTATATACTTGAGAATATAAAAATGTGATTTTTATATATGTAGCAAATACGGGCGACGAAAGTGATGAAGGGCGAGCACGGCGAAATTTTCTACATATGAAGAGTCGTGGCGTTTGGTTTAGCTTCTCGGTGAGAACTCCTCACTTTTAATTTGTTTTCTTGTTGAAATATATACTAGGATGTAGACGATGCTTAGCAGCACCCGACACATGTTGTCTACAGACCATGGATGACTTGTTTGTTTGATTGCTGTGTTGTCAAATTTGATTGTGTGATGTGGAATGAAATAAAATATTTTATAGTGGAAAATATTTTATAGTTAAAAATATAATTTTTAACGTGTATATAAAATAAATATTCATTTACAAATCGGACGATTTGTTTATGTACACCTATTTGACCGATATTGATTGGGACGATAAATTTTGCACATCGCCCAACTGCACTAATAAAAATCTGTGTTTGTTGATTTGAAACCCCAGACGGGTGATGGGATGATATTGACGTACACCAGTCCCAATTGTTTAGTAGTATGTCGACCGATTGGTTGACAGACTGTGTAAGCATTAATTATTTATGTTTAATGCTTATGCAGTTGTGTGGTGCACTTTGGATGATGGTTGATTATTTATCATTGCTATTATATACATGTGTTGTAGGGAATCCATAAAATTAACATTATATGGTAATTGATTGGGCCTCATTCCAATTTTGAAAGTAAGGAATATTATAAAAGAAAATTCATGTGTTGAATAGAAAGAAAATTCATGTGTTGAATAGAAAGAAAATTCATGCGTTGAATAGAAAGAAAATTCATTTGTTGAATAGAAAGAAAATTCATGTGTTGAATAGAATAAAAATTCATGTGTTGAATAGAAAAAAAATTCATGTGTTAAATAGAAAGAAAATTCATGTGTTGAATAGAATAAAAATTCATGTGTTGAATAGAATAAATATTCGTGTGTTGAATAAAATATATATTCATGTGTTGAATAAAAATATATATTCATGTGTTGAAGAAAATATTCATTTGTTGAATAGAATAACGAGGTTATTGAAATATATAAAGCCGTGTTGGTTAGATATGCACCATTTTGACGTGAACGATATCTATATCGATTATATTCGTTTTTATAATGATTAGAGAAGGAAGTGATTTCAAAATATAATGCTTTGAAAATATTATCATTTGTATATTTATGATGTGGAATATTCAATTTTGATTTGAAACTGAATATAAAGTTGAAATCGTTTTGAAAATGAATTTAAAATGATTTATAAAATACGTTTTAAAAGGAAATTGATGAAATATATATATATATTATATGTGTAATGGCCTGAATAAAACGTGCCGCGCTGCGGTAGTTCGCGAATTTCGACCATTGACTTCGAATAGACATTACGGGAGCTATGACCGTCGGATTCTCCTAAAACCGGAACCATTGGGTTCATATCGAAAAGAGCTTTCTAATGAATATTAGAATTTGAAATATAATGGTTGGATTTGGAATTATGTCCAAATCAAATTTGGAAAAGGTCGCCGCAAGTGTAGTTCAATGGCCGTTGATGGAAATCGACTGTATGAGCCTTGATAAAATTATTAAAAATAGTAATTATTTGTGTAAAATCATAAGAAATGATTTGTGAAGAATTGGGATGAAAAACTCCATATTTGAAAAGATAAAATAGATTTTTATCAAAATGAACTAGTTTTGAACTAGAATTATAATCCATTTATTTTTGAAATAAATAAATTGGATTTGAAAGGGTTTTAAAAGCAACCAGAATTTCCAATATTTGAATTGGAATGGATTTGAATCGAAATTGTCTTTGGAATATTTCGATATCGGATTTCGTGATTATACAGATATTGTTATGGAATTTCAAAGATATATTTATATCGTTATTTCCAATACGATATTTGTTGGTCGTAGAATTTGATATTGAATATAAGCCGATGTATTTTCTATTCAGAGCCTTGTATTTAATATCAAATGGGAATTGGGTTTATCGTGAACTGAAACGACCCACAAATCCGTACCCTTTGAGTCGACTAATAACACCAAACGTCCAACCCAAATGGCACAGAAATACGAATCATTATTAGAAAGAAGTTAGAGGATGAGAAATAGAAAGAAAGAAAAGTTGGAATAGAAGAAGAACGAAGATCACAAACCCACAGCAGAACGAATAAAAAAAGGTAACACAAACTTTGAAACACAAACTAGTAACTTTATATACATACAATCATCAGAGCACAACAGCTATCTCTGGAACAGTTATAAACGCCTGTTTCCATATACAACATATTACACAGCAGAAAATATAATAGTCTATAGCTAACTGGTGAAGTCTTCTGCCTCAAGCTCTTCCAAGTAAATCTGGAAAAATCTCGACTACTTGACTGCCCATATAAATTTGGGCACCCAAGAGTTTAGGGAAAACAAAACAAAATAAACTCTGGGTCAGTCATGGGACTGGTGTGAGTAAACTCCAACCATTTGTTTAACTTTCAAAATCCTTTTCAAAGAAATGATAATCGTAAGACCGATCCACACATAAACATAGATGGTTTTTACCTTACGATAACCCAAAACATTTTGATATCAAAATATGGTGATATTATAATGGTGTCTAAATCAAATAAATAGAATCTAGCAGAACGCTTGCATCTCACGCTCCATGTATTATATAAAATCAAAAACCGCAGGGCGCTTATTGGAGATTGGATTTCCAACATGACAAGTTATGGGACCACCTGCCGATAGTGTATCTCTAGAGGCGAATACACTGGGTACAACAAGAACTTCTTACAAACCGGCCCACACATGACCGACCACTCATTTCGCTTGAGTGTATCGAATGTATATCACCAACGGTTGGGATCAGCAACCGTTTCCCGAAAGGGACAACATCGATAGACTAAAGAACAAATGGAATTTTCTCTAGATAGGTGATTATACATACTAATGGGAGCGACCCACATAGCCATGCTGCCTGCCCGATTTTTGTCAATTCCGGGTTGTGAGGCTTGAGGTCATTTCGTATCTTTTAGAACACTTGACCACCATTCACTTTGAATGCCACATTGTCATACCCGCCAAATCACAAATTGATTTCCCTAAAAATACTACGGGTGTAAAGCTAGGAGAAACGAATTCCTCCCCCACCAAATGTAAGTACGTTTGAAGAGATCAAATCACGTGATCCATTAGATATACTCTGTCAGACATTTGTCCATTCACGTTGTCCTGGGACTGGACAAACCGAAGGCACTATCCCGTAAACAGGATAGCCCTTGCATAACTCCATCTTCGATTATTTCCATCATATTTGATCGCAACGCTAACGTCCATACAGAGTGGTTTCCCAGATAATAAATCTGATCCCGGTCTCTTCGTATTGATGACAGAAAAATGGTCAAAAACTTCGATAGTCGGTGATTTAACTATAAAAGAAAAATATGTGTGCAAACAACGATATTATTTCCAAATGGAAATTCTATCGATTAATCATCAATTAACATTGGCCCCTTTAAATTTACTCCTTATTATATTATCATTTCAAAAATCCATTTCCCATCTTTCGTATTCTTCCAAATCTCAATCTCGATTCTTAGAAGACATTTCCAATGTCATCATTCCTTTATTTGAGAAGATATCTCTTATTCCAATTTGAAAACCATTTCTATATATTCATATATTCTTTTACTAATCTGATCCCTAGCCACTCTTCACTACCGAACCTTAACCACTCCTCAGTTAATTATGAAGTCAATCAAGTTGGGGTATAATTACCTCTCAGACCTTAACTGAACAACATTCTCGACTTTGAAACAGTCAATGCTCACCACTTCAAACAAACCAACGTTTATGCGACTTTCAGATTCAATCTAAGAACACACTTCCTTTACGGAAAATATTGATTATAACGGTAACGTTATAATCGTTGTTTCCAAGTATTTGATTTATAAAACATTGCTTTTAACAACAGCGTTACAATCGTTGTCTAGAGTTATAGAACATTTATTATAATAATAGCGTTAAGATCGCTATTAAAACAGTTATTATAACGACAGCGTTAAAATTTCTATTTAGATTTACCAAAAATTTTATTATAACGGCAGCGTTTATAATCGCTATTTAAAAATATTTGATTTATCAAAATGCAACTTGTATTTATTTATTTCAATAAATAAATTAATAGGTAAATAAATAAATAAATTTGATTCAAACGGAAAGTAAAATATCTACTTCCACAAATTCGATATAATCGAATTCCTATAAATAACTTCCATTCGAATACTCTAAATTTGATTTATATTCTGAACTTCAGAATTTATTTTAGGTAAATTCAAGTTTCAAATTCAATATTTAATTTACCCTTTTCAAATCATTACCAATTTCTTTAATAATCATTCCAGTTAACAAAACATTATCACACTTTATTTCACATTCCCATTTTTGGAATAAAACTCATCATTTTCATTTTAAACGATTATCCTTTTTCCTCTTTCATTCAAGTTTCAATTTTGATTTATATTTCAAATCTAAATTTCCTTCAAAGATATTTCATTTGCAAAATATTTCATTTAAACTATCATTCACTTTATTCATAAATATACTTCTTTTATTTTTATTTTTTTATAGTCAAATCTGTTTGATCTTATACTTTATATGACATTTCAAATCCAATTTTCATTTTTAATGTCTATTTAGCATTTTTCAAAGAAAATCTCATTCTTTATATTATATTCCTATATAAATCTCTTTCACCATTTCCTTTGTAACCGATAAGTTCAAACCAACTAAAGTTAACGGTTTCAAATTCCATTTCCATCTTTAACAACAAATTCAGACTTTGAATTTATATTTCAAGTCCATCCAATGATAAACATTTTACTAAATTCAAAATGTCGTTTATAATAAACTTCTTGTTCTATCCATTTGAAACAAATCCTTTTTTTTCTTTTCTCTCTTCTTTCAAGTCCATTCGGAATTCTATTTATATTTTGGAAATAAATTTCCCATTTAAAAACTCAAGTTCTCCTTTTACATTTTTAAAAAAATATTTTTTTTCAGATATCTAAAATACCAAAATTTCTAGGGCCAATGATATCCAACAAAACATAATTTATCATAGTAAATAATAATATAAATGTTGAGGAACCCAGTTGGGTCCCTCCAACCTGTTTCCCTGCATCCACAGATGTTAATAAGCATTGATAATATTATGTCACATCAATATGAAATATCAGAACTAATCATTGATCAACGATGTAATCATATCAACCAATTTTATCAACCAGTTCAACCAAGCAACCATTACACAGTATACGATAAATTTAAAATTCGTTTATATAAAAATACAAACGAAGCAGAGTTGGTGAGTTTACTCACCTTGACTGTAGTTGAGGATTCTGCTTTTAATTTTGTTACAACCAAACAATGTTTGGTTTTATCACGAAATTCCACTAGCTCTATTCTCAACGGAGGTAGTGCCATGCTGAAGATCTCGCTGCCACAATTCCAATGCGATTTTTTTGTTGAATTCTATTCATGAACGAATTAATAGTTATTATTACAAGATTATGGTTATTAAATATTTATTTAATTCATTAACCACCATTATAACTAATTACCGATTTATTCCCTAAATCCATGGTTACACTTCCTTGCGTATTCTCCTGAAGCTCGCATCAGTGTTGAACCCATATGCTTCATTCTCCAGATCGATTACCATAGTGGGGTTGATGTATGGAGGTTTAAAAGAACTACACTCATTTCTTGTTCGCTTTATTCAACACTGAAAAGGACGTGAACATGCAAATGACTGAATTAAAAGCCCAACCTTTCCCTCACACAAAAAGCTACGCACATTATATCTTTTCCAAAACCATGATCATTGATTTGATTGCCTCTAATTCCACTTTTCCTTTACTAAACCTAAACTAAACCACCCTTATTTTTAAGTGAAATTAACCCTTCTTTAATATCCCCTTTAATCCCCTTCCCTCTGAAAATCGAATACAGCAATTTCACCTTAATTATATTTTATACCAGACTTCCATCTCTTATTGCTTCGAGCTGTGCTCCAACCCGTCGACGCCATTCAGCACCCAAAACCGACGATCGGACTGCCTCCTCTCACCGCGGCAGACATGCCCCAACGGTTTCTCTCCATTTGCCACCGTCCTTGTTTCGATCGATGCATCAATTCTCATAAAACCACCACAAAGTTCGCGTTCAACTCCACGCCTCAATCTCCATCCTCGACTGGAGTACACCCAACACTCATTGCTACAATCCACATCCTCCTGGCTTCAAACCCAAACTGGCTTCATCCCCTCTGATGGATTGCAGACGATGAATGAGTAGGAAAACCAAACTGCTTCTTCCAGTCACACACGCCATTATCAGTACCTAACGCCAACCACCCTCCTTCATTATTTCAGTACATACACAGTTTCAACTCCTTCCCAACTTTTATTCCTTTCACGAATTAACAACCAAACATCTTCGCTGCAGTCAGACGGGTACGGCAAGAAGATCATACCCACTATGCATGATGTAAATGTACCGAGTTGGATCGAAATGCAACACGGAGATTGAAACAGGAATATGGGAAAGTGAGGAAGTCGAGAAATGGTAAGGGTGTGTTGATTTTAGAGGAGACTCGATTCAGAAGAAAAAACTGTAAAAGGCACGCCTTAAATAGAAGAGAAAAGTTAAGGATCCTTTCAGAGTTCACGTGATCATCACGTTTACGTGGTGCACACGTTTACTTGGGTGACACGTTCACGTGTTCCGCACGTTTTCTTGGGTGGCACTTTTACGTGGTCAGCCTCTGTATTCCATTTAAGTTCTATGAGGGTGTATTACAGAAGCGTACAGATTATGGAAAAGAAACAAGTTTTTTTTATGGGACCATTTTCTTATTTCTGTGCATTAATCCGTATACCAAGATGACCGTATATGGCTTCACACCATAACTCATTTACTTTGTTATTTAAGCTACCTTAGATGTGTGTTTATTTAAGTTATGAAATTTAACAGTATGCAGTTATGTAAATTTCATTCATGTCCGAACTGTTACAGACAGGAATAAGAGTACGGTCGTGTTCAGTGAGGTACCACGATCCCAAAAATATTATAATATCGGTAGTTTAACTTATATTATGAAATCCCAAAATATTGATATAGGGTGCAAAATACTCCGAATAAAAACTTGCGTATTTAATTAATTAAAAATTACAGTAAAATTCTAAAAATTTAATTATAACTATGTCTCAAAAGAACCTTGTCCAAATTCAAATCCAATATTTAATTATTTTTAAATAACCGTTATGGCTCATATACGATTCAATAGCGACTTTCTGAAAATATGATTTGAACGTAACGTACAATCTATAAAACAAAATCTCGATTTTTCACTTCCATTAGAAAGATACTGTTCAATAGATTCAAACTTTCTTATTTCACTAAAATCCGATTTATTTTGAATCCTGTACATTCATTTGAAATTTGAAATCGAATTTTCAAACTACCGCGCCTTTTGAACTCGTTTTAATTATATTATACGTTTAAATATCGTTTTATTAAATAAATTCCTATATATAATTCAAATAAAATATTTAAAATAAATTTAAATATTCAGAATTCAATGGTTGAAAAATCTGGGTCGTTACATTCCTTCCCCCTTAAAATAATTTCGTCCTCGAAATTGCTAAGGTAGGAAAAATGCTACATACCCTCCTATTAACTAGGTCCAAAAATCCTTTTTATTCATTCCTTAACTTCACTTTAACTAGATCAATTTATTTCAATTAAAATATTAATTTATTCTTAATAACGAAAATTTTCTAATACTTTAAATTCTGAAAAATTTCGGCAGCATCTCCTCTGCACGGCTCAATCGGTACAACCACAACTCGCCTTTCTAGGCCTTCTCCAATCCAAAAGAAACTCGAAAAGCCAAGCGGCTTGCCCCCATAGGCTCATAAAATCATCAAACCCAAGTAATATTGTAAACATGTACCTTTCTATCGGACATAATTCTACCTCTTGCATTTGCTTCCATTCAATATCTGCTCAGCAAGCATATATCCATTACCAGTTGGTTCCTATCAATCCAACCTTTGGTCTATAATTTTCTGATTAGTTCACTTCTATTCGCTAATCCTAAATGAGTTTTGTTTTCAAAAATCAACCTTCTTATTCTGCTGGAGTTCAATTCCATCACAGTTTAATTCCAAACAACAGCATCCAATATATATTCAACTTGCTTGTAAATAAGTCGAATATTAATAATCCGAATCTCAACATTTCTTTATTTACTTCATTCGGAATTATTTCTAATCTAATCCACTTTTAATTTAACTCGACTTAAGTTAAATTTCAATCTATTTGATGCATTTTGCTATTTCAATCTATTCAACTTATACAAGTAAATTTTAATTTCAGAATTCAAATTCTCGGGTTTTTATTTCAAATTTGTTTGAAATCATATATATTTAAATATTAACACAATTCAAAACATTTGAATTTCTAAATCATCATTTCCCTTTCAAACAAAATTTTTCATTTCCAAATTACTATGGTAGCAATCCGTCACTCAGTAACTTGAAAATGAATACCGATAATGTCGCGACCCATTATCAAAATTATTTTCTCGCCATTGAAGCGTAATCACTTTTAAATCCATTTAAAATCATTCTTATTCAAAAATTCCTCAAAGTAATGTTAGATTACTTTTAAAAATACTTCAGAAAATATTTCTAACAACCGGGATTAAGAATTCCAATTTTTGGTTTGAATTCAATTCCAGTTCATCTAATTTGTGTATATTTTTCATATACAAGTTATATTTGGTAATATATAACCATTTCAATATTTTATAATTCCATTTGATTGTAATAACAATCAACACATTCAATAATTTCAGAAAATTATCACTTTTATATCAAAAATATCCTTTGGGGAAAATTATATCATTTACCCATCTTTAAAGCAATACTATGTCGAATTGTTTTGTTCGAGAGTTTAGAAACACCTATTGATACAGTTGTACATCCTGTATCGACCAGAATTCATAATCCACTCAACAAACCAGTCAACACAATATAAACCAATTTTATATCAAATCTACAAATACGCGCTCATATATATGCACTCAAACTCAATCTAAGGTATTACTAACCCCATCTCTATTGAGTCACGCCACAGAGCCAAGGTTACTACTCAACCTTCAGCTCTAATACCAAATGAAATGACCCGCAAATCTGTACCCTTTGAGTCGACTAATAACACCACACGTCCAACCCAAATGGCACAGAAATACGAATCATTATTAGAAAGAAGTTAGAGGATGAGAAATAGAAAGAAAGAAAAGTTGGAATAGAAGAGGAACGAAGATCACAAACCCACAGCGGAACGAATAAAATATATTAGATAACATAAACTTTGAAACACAAACCAGTAACTTTATATACATACAATCATCAGAGCATAACAGCTATCTCTGGAACAGTTATAAACACCTGTTTCCAGATACAACATTGTACACTGTGACGACCCCAATACCCATACTGACGGTGTCAAGGGTAATCTTTGGAATATAACACAGCAACAGATAAATAGCAGAATAGAAATAAATAAATACACTAGATAATGCACAATAGAATATACTGGATAAACGTAATCATCAGAGTTACACAGTATACAGGATCATACTTAGTACAAATACAGTTCAGCAATACATAAATGTCTACAACGGAAATAAACATAATATGTACAATAGGAGCTGAACAGCATAAAAAGAGATAAATGATAGAGCCCATCTTCAGCTCCAGCTATCCAGAAAAGCCTGCTAAACCTGAACACAAGGCTACCCGCGTAGAAAAAGGGGCACCCGAGTTTGAAAGTGAAACAAACTACGAGTCAGTCATGGGAATGTTATGAGAAATCTACACAACACATTTATAATATGGCTAATCACAAGATCACGCCACTTTCGTGGAACGGGTTTACTCCATCGGATTGCCAATGCTTTAAAACAAACAATTCCCCTAAACATCGCAATGCTCTTTATAAAAATGAAGCCATTATAAGACTCAGTTCCCATCACACAATGCAACGCAAACCGGAGGATAGAGTTTTTACCTTATAATGGCCAAAATATGCTTGATACGAATAAAACAAAAGAATTGGATATTATTTCTAGTGTTTATATGTTTCAAAACAATTTCAAATCATAAGTATCAATCATAGACGGCATTAATGCCCCATACCACTATGTCGCCATATATAAGTATACAATCAAAACCGCACAATCACGTATTTGGAAATTGGATTTCCGTCATGAGCCAAGGCAAAAGATAGTCCTTACCGACTTCGAGACAATCTAGCCCATGTCTCAGGGTCAGAGCTCGAGTGACCCTTGGATCGTCAGGGCCGGTCCACCGATGTGGATTAAAATTCTTGAACACTACGTTTCCCCGCCCTATGGGGCGTAAATGAGCCAACGGATGACTCCATCGGTCCCGGATCGACCGATATAACCGAGGCGCCTCACAACAGCAACAACCACATAGGTGTAAATAATATAAATGTCAGCCAGTTTAAGCACCGACACCACCTTTAGCTAGATGGAAACGCATGCCTTCCCTGAGGTCCTCTCCCGTTTCTGGTTCATACCTGGGTGTGAGGTTTGCGAATTCACGTTATACACAAAGCTACACCACACAGGCGGTGCTTTGATCATCACCACAAGACTTTGCTTTTCAACAGAAGCCCTGATCACTGCATCTTAGCATGCCACACGGGCAATTCACACCATGCAACTGATGGCTATCAATCACACAGAATGAATTCCAATATTAGACACACAGTCCATTTGCAAGTCCGTTCTGGGTTTGAACGAAACCGGAGGCACTGTATACCTCGCAAACCCATCGATTTCCATGTACGTCTGGACGATCACCACTCATTATCCATATTTCGGGATGCCTCCTAATCTGGACATCGGTTACCATCCAAACGAGGTGAAGATTTCCGGTCTTCAACCACCGTCTTCATCTTCGATTTCTTATCGTCGATTCAGTTATTCAGAATGGGATAGACCCTGTCTTTCTAAGCAACTTGCGTATATAATAACCAAGTGCAACACAAACACACAGACGCCATTTTCTAGTTCATTAGTCACTAACCGTAAATCAGTAAGAGAACGATTTCCCAAATATTAACCCCGAAGGCCGAAACCAACATCAGATCAAAATCTAGGAAACCATTCGACTTAGTCAACCTTCATTTAGTTTTTAAATTTCACTTCCATATCGTTTATAATATTTTATAACGATTTATCGCTATTTTTATTTATTTTTAAATAGCCAATTTATTCAAATGACGCTTCGGCCATAACGCGGCCGTGGCGCTGTTTTTCTTCACATTTGATTTACACATATCTGAAAATCTAACCGTTGGATCATCACAAATTTTATATCATTAGAAAGATCTTTTCAAAACGAATCCAACGGTTCCAGTTTCGGGAAAATCCGACGGTCGGATCTCCCGGTATAATCGTTTGAAGTTTCGATTTCAAAATACGAACTACAGCGTCGTTACTCGATTTAATTTAATTATATTTATATATATATATATATATAAATATAATCGATTCTGGCGCTATTTTTCTTCAGATTTGAATTAAACATTCCAGACAATCCAACCATTGGATCTATATAAAGTTGGTGTCGTTGGAAAGATATTTCCAAAGCAAACCCAACGGTTTCGGTTTCGGGAAAATCCGATGGTCGGATCTCCCGCACTAATCGTTTGAAATCACGGTTTCAAACACGAACTGCAGCTTCATTATTCGATATATTTCAATTATATATATATATATATATATATATATCTACTCTTCGATTTCAAAACTATATTCTTTTCATACATTTGATAAAAATGATATTTTTATCCAACCGACAATTATTTCAACACTTCGCTATTTTTAACCATTCATGTATATAGAAAAAATGTGATTTTTATTGTAAAACAATTTATTTCGAAACACGGTTATTTTATATAGTTCATATAGGTGATAAAAATATGATTTTATAAAACAATTTTTTTCTAAACACAACTATTTTATATAGTCTATATAGATGATAAAAATATGATTTTTATTATAAAACAACTTCTTTCGAACCCGAATACTATTCAACACATGAATTTCTATTCAACGAATGAATTTCTATTCAACACATGAATTTTATTCAAAATTTGTATATATACAATAAAAAGGTGATTTTTATATTGTTAAAACAGTTTATTTAAAACACGAATACCATTCAACACATGAATTTCTATTCAATGAATGAATTTCGATTCAACACATGAATGTTTTCTATAGTTTGTATATATAGTGTAAAAATGTGATTTTTATTGTTAAAACAATTTATTTAAAACACGAATACTATTCAACACATGAATTTCTATTTAACGAATGAATTTTGATTCAACACATGAAGGTTTTCTATTCAACACACGAATATAGTTTCAACACAGGAAAATAATTCTAACACATGAATATTATTCAAAATTTCGGTAGCATAACGGCAGGGTAGTTAAAACCGGGACCGTCCCTAGTACGGCTCCTCGCTCTACCTTAAAGCCTCGCAGCTTTTGACAATGAGGAATCATGCATCTAGTTCACACGCAGGCGGCATGTATATTTTTTTATTTCCACAAACTAATCCTATGTGGTTTCAACCAAATATTTCTCAACCACAAATGAGTATTTTTCAACCACAATCAATCAATTTCAACCACAAACAATTCTAATCAACCATTTGTAATCAACCAATTTTCACACCAATCACAACCAATAAATATCATCCATGGTTTGTGGACAAGGGGCGTATATATATATATATATATATATATATATATATATAAGCATTTCACTTCTATTCAACACATATATAATTTTTACAATGCATATATAACTTATACATCGAACGTACAACTTATACAACGCTTATACATGAGGTGTACAATGCTCATATAACCCATACATCGACTATATAATTTATACATCATCGTTTTCCATATCGTTTATAATTTAGAAATCTCACATTGGGTTCCACTTCACCAAAAATAGCAGAAGGCTCAGAAAAATATGCGGTCTCTTCTAGAATGTAGAAGACGTCCACACGAGTCCACTGTCTCTTCTTTCACTGAATTTCGACAACACAACAAAAAGATATGATTTTTACAAATTTGTAACGGTTTAAAGTGTTAAAACTGTTTTAAATTAACAAAGCCGTTTACCTTCAACCAATCTTCAAAACTAGGTTTGCAATTATCTTCGAATTTGAAGCACTTCGTTCAGATCGGGTTTCACCACGTCGAAGAGCTTCGAACCACCTTCTCGGCGCCAGTGGTCTCGTTCCGCTCGGTAGCACCATAGAGGCTCGGCGGCGCTCCAAACAGGTGGGCTTCACGTAGGTGATTCTGGCGATACGCTTAACGATGGAGGGCAAACTTAGAATGGATTTAAAGAGGAGAGTTAGAGTTTCAAAATGGATCAAGAATCACGCGATTTCATTGAGTGGTTGCAGAGAAATCGAAGAGGGAAGTTCCGAGCTCCTTTCCGTCATTCACGACCTTGTATCGGGGAGAGAGAAAGGTTTTTGTTGACCAATGAAAATTTTTCTTTAATTTGTATATTTTTAAATTTCGAAAATACCCCCTTTCACACACGAACCCCAATCCAGACCCAACAACTATCGTCCCTAGCATTTTACCCCCATTCCGAACACAATAGGATATGTTTCGTAGGCTCATTCGACTGTTTTAGTCAGTTTTCCTTCAAATTAAAATATAAAACATTCAATATTCGATTTGAACGTACATTTCAATTTGCCAGGGCCACAAATTGGTTCGAAAAATTCCAGAAAAATAAATCTAGCTATGTTTTGACGATACGATCCCAACAAAACTAGTTTTGTCAAATTCTGAGACCGTTTGAAAAATGGCCCATTTCTGGTCGATCCAATTTAACTATAATTGACCAAACCACGTTTTCCTTTGCCACGCTCACATACTAGCTTCAAAAATTATGAAATTTGAAACCTAGAAATAACTTCACATACCAGATCCAACAAAAGTGGTTTCGTCGAATTCCGAGGTCGTTTGCAAAACGGCCATTTTCCACGGGCTATATAAATTCCATAGCCACCTTTCTGAAAATTCATTTAGCCATAACTTTTGCTTCCCGCTATGATACTTCGATTTTTCAGATTCGTTAGAAAGATATTCACAAACAGATTTAAATATTTTTGGTTTCACTCAAAACTGTTTTGCTTTGCACCCGGTACAGTCAGTCAAAGTTTGAATTCAAATTTCGAAACCGACGCGCCATTTCAGGCCTTGTTTATAATTAGAATTAATTATATTCGTTTTCAAATGTCGATTCAAACTTACTTTTCATCGTTATTATTTAAAATATTTATTTTAAATATTTAAAATCCACTAAAATAGCCAATTTAAAAAAATTTAAATTGGTTCAGATTTTCCGGGTCGTTACAATCTCCCCCACTTAAAACTTTTCGTCCCCGAAAAGGAACAAAGTCGAAAGTGGTTTGATTAATCAATTCTACGTTCAATCTAGCTTCCATTCTCCAACTTTTCAGTTTCTGAGAATTTTCCAATTCTTCAAAAATTTGGCTAACACACAGAATTCTCGAAAATTTTCGCCATAACCTTCTTTGTACGGGGAGGGGTTTGGAAATTTATTAGGCCGTATTAGGTACCCAATAAATCCTATAAAGCATACACATATTTATAGTGATATATTCTGGTGTTTACAGGGGAGCGTGTATAGATAATAACTTCAGGGAATAAATTCCCGTCACCCTGTCAAAGCCTGAGGGAGTGTGTATTTTAATTGCTCTAGAGGATAAATCCTCGTCACCTCGTCCCGTGTGGGAAATAAATAATCCATGTGTCGTATCTAATGACTAGAGAGACGTGATTATTGTCAACTCCAGACCCGTGTGGGTTTTTATTAATCTGGCAATTTATCGTTACAATTTTATATGGTCCATATCAGTCATCAGTTCAACCTGTAAAATATAGTCATCGCCATACAAGCCTCTCACTCGTATGGTAAATCTTCCACCTCATCACACAAGCTCCAAATGCTTATGTGGTACATGATGAAGTACACCTATCTTCAAGAAGTATGCCATGTAGTGTAGTTCAAAATTAATTGTTACTATCCTATGTCGTTGTTTATTATTACACACAGAACAACCAGCACTTCGCATCCAATGGCATTCACAGGAGTTGATATAATAATATTTCGCATCCAACTCATTAAGGTTAACCTATTTGTCGGGCACGCAAATAATTTCTTTACTCAACAGCTAATCCATTTACGTGTTCAAACATATATGATGCACATGTCTATATTTCTATCTATTTTTAAATCAGTTCAATGTGTGATATAATCGAATAAATTCTACCATTCATTATATTATTGATTAAATTAACTATTGTTTTAATAATTTAATTAATCAGATCTACTATCACACAACACAAACAACAATCAAATTGTTTTTAACTTTTCAAAAATGTACTAATCAATTTCTATACTCTTTTAAAATCATTCAGACTATAGAATTAAAAGTGCACATCCATGAAAAGAAAATAACAACAGAGTAGAGAACTAATTGGTAATGCAAAGTATGGTAAATGTACCTTGCACCGGAGTCAATCAGAGATATCTACTCGACACTTAGGATAGGCTTTCTGAATGCTCTCCTCAGTTTCCCAAGTACAATCTTCCGGATCTCCACTCCATTGCACTTTGACTAAGTGAACCTTCTTGTTCCTCAGCTCTTTGGTTTCTTTGCCGAAGATCTTTAGCGGCTCTCTTCTCACAGCCAATTCTGGGGTAATTTCAATATTTTGTTGCGTTGCTTCTTCTACGATCAAATCTGGATCATGAACGTGCTTTCGAAGTTGAGATATTGAAATACATCATGCACTCCAGGTTAGCAATCAGGCAATTTAGCCGTATAAGCGAGAGTTCTAATCCGTTCTAGAATAGGATACGGACCAATGAATTTGGGCACCAATTTCCCTGTTTTACCGAACCGGATAACTCCCTTCATCGGCGATACTTTCAAATATACATAGTCGCCAACAGCAAATGATATATCTCTTCTTCTCTTATCGGCATAGCTCTTTTGTCGGCTTTGAGCGGCGAGTAATCGTTTCTTTACGAAATCGACTTTGTCGGCAGCCTCGCGGATCATATCAGGTCCAAATACAAGTCTATTACCGGGTTCGACCCAACAAGCAGGAGATCGGCACGGTCTACCATACAATGCTTCGAATGGAGACATTGTCAGGCTTGCTTGGTAGTTGTTGTTATATGAGAATTCAGCCAAATGCAGATGGCCTTCCCATGATCCACCGAAATCTAGAACACAAGCCCGCAATAGATCTTCTAGTATACGATTCACCCTCTCAGTCTGACCATCTGTCTGAGGATGATAAGCAGTGCTCAAGTTCAACTTCGTTCCCGGTTCGACTTGAAATGCCTCCCAGAATTTGCTAGTAAATATTGGATCTCTATCACTGACTATACTGAGCGGCACTCCATGTAGCCTTACAATTTCCTTGAAGTATATCTGCGCCAGACTCTGAGCAGTTTTGTTTGATCTGACAGGTATGAAATGGGCGGTCTTCGTGAAACGATCTACGATCACCCAAATACTATCATTTCCTTTTCTGGTTCTGGGCAAACCATCTATGAAGTCCATGGAAATATATTCCCACTTCCAGCCTGGAACGTCCAACGGTTGCAACAATCCAGCAAGTTTCTGTTGGTCGCTTTTGACTAGCTGGCAAGTAGGGCATCGGATAACATATAAAGAAATGTCCCTCTTCATCGACTTCCACCAAAAAGTGTGTTTGATGTCATTATACATTTTGCTTACTCCCGGATGGATACTAAGTTTTGAATTGTGGCATTCATCCAGTACTTCCTTTCGGAGCTCAGCAATGTTAGGAACACAGATTCGACCTTTTAGCCTTAGAATCACATCATTATCAACTTGAAAACTCGAGGGCTCGCCTTTTTGAATTATCTCTCTGATCTTCTGAATGAAGTGATCATCCTTCTGAAGAGCAGATATTTTATCTATCAATGAAGTCGTGATAATAAAACTGGCGATCATCACATTCTTTCGGCTTAACGCATCGGCCATGACATTGGCTTTCCCTGGAGTGTATAGAATCTCAAAATCGTATGCTGTAAGGAATTCTAGCCAACGTTGTTGCCTCAGATTCAAGTCTTTCTGGGTGGACAGATACTTTAGCGACTAGTGATCTGTAAACAGTTCAAATCTCTCACCCAGAAGATAATGTCTCCAGATTTTCAAAGCGAATACTATATCCAATAACTCAAGATCATGAGTGACGTAGTTTTTCTCGTGCGGCTTGAGCTGACGGCTAGCATAAGCGATCACTTGACCTCTTTGCATTAGTACTACACCCAGGCCCTCTCTAGAGGCATCCGTCCATACTTTCAAATCCTTATTGCCGTCGATAATGGTTAACACTAGAGCAGTCGTTAATCTTAACTTTAGCTCTTCAAAAGCCTCTTCACATTCTGGAGTCCATTTGAATTTTGAGTGATTCTTTGTAAGCTTCATTAAGTGACCAGATATCTTCGAAAAGTTTTTAACGAACTTCCGGTTAGCCAATCCAAGAAAATGGCGGACTTCTGTAGGAGTACTAGGCTGTTTCCAGTTTTGAATAGCTGTGATTTTACTTGGATCCACAGAAATTCCTTCTTTCGCTACGACATGGCCTGGAAATTTCACTTCATCTTGCCAGAATATACATTTGGATAGTTTGGCTTTTAATACATTCCTTCTGAGGATTTCCGGAACCTGTTCCAAATGCTTTTCATGTTCGGCCTTTGATTTAGAGAAGAATAGAATATCGTCAATAAAAACCAGAACAAATTTATTCAGGACTCCTCTGAACACTCTATTCATCAAATCGACGAAGTATGCTGGAGCTTTACATAAGCCGAACGGCATTACTAACCACTCATAGAATAAGTCTGGACCTCTGAATGTTGTAATAGGAACACACTCTTCGGCAATTCGGAGCTGATGGAAGCCTGTAGCTTGGTCCATCCTTGAAAAAACTTGTGCTCCATTCAGACGATCCAATAAATCATCGATTCGCGGCAATGGATATTTATTCTTTATTGTCTGCTTGTTCAAATCACGATAATCCACACATAGCCGTAGAGTACCGTCAGATTTTGGGACAAATACCACTGCTGCTCCCCAATCAGAGAAACTAGGCCTGATCAGACCCTTCCATACGAGCTGTCTTGTTTGATTGTCTAATTCCTCTTTCTCTTTCAAGGACATTCTTCGAATAGCATGAACTACCGGCCTTGCATTCGAAATCAAAGCGATCTTGAAATCTATTTCTCTCTGTGGAGGTAAGCGAACAACTTCTTTGAACACATCCGCATAGTTCTTGACGACAGGAATATCTTTTACGAGGTCGGGGATATTCTCAGTGACTTCAGGGATATTTTCTATTTGAGCAGGAGAAACATTCAAAGCTGCCCAGAAGTCTTTTCTATTAGAATTCTGACCTTCACATGGAATGGTTATATAATCACCTAATTTAATCTTCGCCTTAACGACTCTGTTGGCGCATTTAACCTCAGCTTTATAATTGGTCAACTAGTCTAACCCCAAGATAAGATCAAATTCTGTAAAATTCATGACGAGCGCGATGGTAGGTAACCGATAACAAGAAAAAGAAACCGGTACTCCACAAACCCAACTAAGATCGAGGGAACCCCCAACCGGATTATGGACAGTCATTGGTTCTTTAAGCTTTTTCAAATTCAAATCCAGCTTCTTAACCGCATTCCTTGCAACAAAGCTTCGCAACGCGCCGGTGTCAAACAGTACTTTAACTGGAATATCTTTGATAGTTAGCGTGCCTTCTAAAACATCCGGCCTTTCCTGACTAGCTGAGGGCTCAGAAGTTTCTGCCACTTCATTTACCTGAGCTTCTTTGGTTGTTTTTAACAGCTAGCACTCTATTTTACATGACCAAACCGATGGCATTGATTGCATCTTTTACTTTCCTGGAGATTTTTGCAAGATTTAAACCCATCATTCTTTCGTTTCTTCGAGGATTTACAATTCCTGGTCAGATGCCCCTGTTTATTGCAGTTAGAGCATGTGGCAGTTGTTACTGGTTCCTTCTCAGATTTATCCCTTTTTCTTTTGGCACCGGCTTTCTTACTTACCCCAGGACTATCAATCACAGACTCCACTTTGTTACTAGAACTGACTTCCTCTTCGTCCCGCAACATACCTTTCTTATAGAGATCTTCAAACTGATAAGCCATATAAATCATTTCTGAAAAAGGGAGCTTCACATTCCTCATCAGACTATTCTGATATTTTCGTTGCAGGCCATGAATAAATCTCAGATTCTTCCTCTTTGGATCTTGAATCAGATGAGGAGCAAAGTGAGAAAGTTCGTTGAATTTCTTATGATATTCTGGAATGGTCATATCTCCTTGTATCAGATAAGAGAATTCATCACATAATCGCTCAGTCACTTCAGGAGGAGTAAATCTTTCAAGGAAAATCTCCTTGAATCTATCCCAGGTGATATAACCTTCTGGATTATTTTTGATGATTGTTTCCGACCAGGTAAAAGCTTCTTCTTTGAGCGCCCAAGATGCTACTAATCTTTTCTGATCATCTCTCAACTGGATACATTCAAAAATTCTTTCGACAGAACTCATCCAAGCTTGAGTCTGAATTATAGATTCATTGCCCGAGAATTGTGCTCCGTCCAGATTTCGATATCTTTTTAATAGAGCCACTAGATCGGGTTCTGCATTTCTCCTGTTTCTGACACTCATTTTCTAGTACTTCTGCAAATAGCAGATTAAGTGTCAGGTCACAGAAAAGATATTTCAAAACATAGAAACATACACTTCAATGTAAATGTGTCTATCGGGGTGTATTTCATTCTGCTTTACTCATACTAGGATATTACTGATCCTATCTGTAATGAGTTACCCGTCCTAGAACACTACTAGTTCTATTTCTGACGAGTTCGTTAATATGTTATATTCCAGAACTAAGCTTAACCAAAGCTCTGATACCGCGCTGTGACGACCCCAAAACCCGTACTGACGGTGTCAAGGGTAATCTTTGGAATATAACACAGAAACAGATAAATAGCAGAACAGAAATAAATAAATACACCAGATAATGCACAATAGAATATATTAGATGAACGTAATCATCAGAGTTACACAGTATACAGGATCATACTTAGTACAAATACAGTTCAGCTATACATAAATGTCTATAGCGGAAATAAACATAATATGTACAATAGGAGCTGAATAGTACAAAAAGAGATAAATGATAGAACCCATCTTCAGCTCCAGCTATCCAGAAAAGCCTGCTAAACCTGAACACAAGGTTGCCCGTGTAGAAAAGGGGCACCCGAGTTTGAAAGTGAAACAAACTACGAGTTAGTCACAACAAACTACGAGTCAGTCATGGGACTGGTATGAGAAATCTACTCAACACATTTATAATATGGCTAATCACAGGACCACGCCACTTTCGTGGAACGGGTTTACTCCATCGGATTGCCAGTGCTTTAAAACAAACAATTCTTTTAAACATCACATTGCTCTTTATAAAAATGAAGCCATTATAAGACTCAGTTCCCATCGCACAATGCAACGCAAAACGGAGGATAGAGTTTTTACCTTATAATGGCCAAAATATGCTTGATACCAATTAAAACAAAAGAATTTGATATTATTTCTAGTGTTTATATGTTTCAAAACAATTTCAAATCATAAGTATCAATCATAGACGGCATTAATGCCCCATACCACTATGTCGCCATATATAAGTATACAATAAAAACCGCACAATCACGTATTTGGAAATTGGATTTTCGTCATGAACCAAGGCAAAAGATAGTCCTTACCGACTTCGGGACAATCTAGCCCATGTCTCAGGGTCAGAGCTCGAGTGACCCTTGGATCGTCAGGGCCGGTCCACCGATGTGGATTAAAATTCCTGAACACTACGTTTCCCCGCCCTATGGGGCGTAAATGAGCCAACGAATGACTCCATCGGTCCCGGATCGACCGATATAACCGAGGCGCCTCGCAACACCAACAACCACATAGGTGTAAATAATATAAATGTCAGCCAGTTTAAGCACCGACACCACCTCTAGCTAGAAGGAAACGCATCCCCTCCCTGAGGTCCTCTCCCATTTCTGGTTCATACCGGGGTATGAGGTTCGCGAATTCACATTATACACAAAGCTACGCCGCACAGGCGGTGCTTTGATCATCACCACAAGACTTTGCTTTTCAACAGAAGCCCTGATCACTGCATCTTAGCATGCCACACGGGCAATTCACGCCATGCAACTGATGGCTATCAATCACACCGAATGAATTCCAATGTCAGACACACAGTCCATTTGCAAGTCCGTTCTGGGTCTGAACGAAACCGGAGGCACTATATACCTCGCAAACCCATCGATTTCCACGTACGTCTGGATGATCACCACTCATTATCCATATTTTGGGATGCCTCCCAATCAGGACATCAGTTACCATCCAAACGAGGTGAAGATTTCCGGTCTTCAACCACCGTCTTCATCTTCGATTTCTTATCGTCGATTCAGTTATTCAGAATGGGATAGACCCGGTCTTTTTGAGCAACTCGCGTATATAATAAACAAGTGCAACACAAACACACATACACCATATTCCAGTTCATTAGTCACTAACCGTAAATTAGTAAGAGAACGATTTCCCAAATATTAACCCTGAAGGCCGAAACCAACATCAGATCAAAATCCAAGAAACCATTCGACTTAGCAAACCTTCAGTTAGTTTCTAAATTTCACTTCCATATCGTTTATAATATTTTCTAATGATTTATCGCTATTTTTATTTATTTTAAAATAGCCAATTTATTCAAACGACGCTTCAGCCATAACGCGGTCGTGGCACTGTTTTTCTTCAGATTTGATTTACACATATCTGAAAATCTAACCGTTGGATCATCACAAAATTTATATCATTAGAAAGATCTTTTCAAAACGAATCCAAGGTTCCAGTTTCGGGAAAATCCGACGGTCGGATCTCCCGGTATAATCGTTTGAAGTTTCGATTTCAAAATACGAACTGCAGCGTCGTTACACGATTTAATTATATATATATATGTGTATATATATATATATAGTCGATTCTGGCGCTGTTTTTCTTTAGAATTGAATTAAACATTCCAGACAATCCAACCGTTGGATCTTTATAAAGTTGGTGTCGTTGGAAAGATATTTCCAAAGCGAACCCAACGGTTTCGGTTTCGGGAAAATCCGATGGTCGGATCTCCCGCACTAATCATTTGAAATCACGGTTTCAAAACACGAACTTCGGCTTCATTATTCGATATATTTCAATTCTATTTATATATATATCGATTCTTCGATTTCAAAACAATATTCTTTTCATACATTTGATAAAAATAATATTTTTATCCAACCGACAATTATTTCAACACTTCGCTATTTTTAACCATTCATGTATATAGAAAAAATGTGAATTTTATTGTAAAACAATTTATTTCGAAACACGATTATTTTATATAGTTCATATAGGTGATAAAAATATGATTTTTATTATAAAACAATTTATTTCTAAACACAACTATTTTATATAGTCTATATAGATGATAAAAATTTGATTTTTATTATAAAACAACTTCTTTCGAACCCGAATACCATTCAACACATGAATTTCTATTCAACGAATGAATTTCTATTCAACACATGAATGTTATTCAAAATTCGTATATATACAATAAAAAGGTGATTTTTATATTGTTAAAACAGTTTATTTAAAACATGAATACCACTCAACACATGAATTTCTATTCAACGAATGAATTTTGATTCAACACATGAATGTTTTCTATTATTTGTATATATATAGTAAAAATGTGATTTTTATTGTTAAAAGAATTTATTTAAAACCCGAATACCATTCAACACATGCATTTCTATTCAACGAATGAATTTCGATTCAACACACGAAGGGTTTTCTATTCAACACACGAATATAGTTTCAACACAGGAAAATAATTCTAACACATGAATATTATTCAAAATTTCGGCAGCATAACGGCAGGGTAGTTAAAACCGGGACCGTCCCTAGTACGGCTCCTCGCTCTACCTTAAAGCCTCGCAGCTTTTGACAATGGGGAATCATACATCTAGTTCGCACGCAGGCTGCATGTATATTTTTTTCATTTCCACAAACTAATCCTATGTGGTTTCAACCGAATATTTCTCAACCACAAACGGGTATTTTTCAACCACAATCAATCAATTTCAACCACAAACAATTCTAATCAACCATTCGTAATCAACCAAGTTTCATACCAATCACAACCAATAAATATCGTCCATGGTTTGTGGACGAGAAGCATGTATATGTGTATATATATATATATATATATATATATATATATATATATATATCAATAAATATCGTCCATGGTTTGTGGACGAGAAGCGTGTGTATATAAATATATATATAAGCATTTCACTTCTATTCAACACATATATAATTTTTACAATGCATATATAACTTATACATCGAACATACAACTTATACAACGCTTATACATGAGGTGTACAATGCTTATGTAACCCATACATCGACTATATAATTTATACGTCGTCATTTTCCATATCGTTTATAATTTAGAAATCTCACATTGGGTTCCACTCCACCAAAAATAGCAGAAGGCTCAGAAAAATATGCGGTCTCTTCTAGAATGTAGAAGACGTCCACACGAGTCCACTGTCTCTTGTTTCACTGAATTTCGACAACACATCAAAAAGATATGATTTTTACAAGTTTGTAACAGTTTTAAAGTGTTAAAACTATTTTAAATTAACCAAGTCGTTTACCTTCAACCAATCTTCAAAACTAGTTTTGCAATTATCTTTGAATCTGAAGCACTTCGTTCAGATCGGGTTTCGCCATGTCGAAGAGCTTCGAACCACCTTCCCGGCGCCAGTGGTCTCGTTCAGCTCGGTGGCACCATGGAGGCTCGGCGGCGCTCCAAACAGGTGGGCTTCATGTAGGTGATTCTGGCGATACGCTTAACGATGGAGGGCAAACTTAGTATGGTTTTAAAGAGGAGAGTAAGAGCTTCAAAATGGATCAAGAATCACGCGATTTCATTGAGTGGTTGCGGAGAAATCGAAGAGAGAAGTTTCGAGCTCCTTTCCGTCGTTCGCGACCTGGTATCGGGGAGAGAGAAAGGTTTTTGTTGATCAATGAAAATTTTTCTTTAATTTATATATTTTTAAATTTCGAAAATACCCCCTTTCACACACGAACCCCAATCAAGACCCAACGAATGTCGCCCCTAGCGTTCTACCCCCATTCCGAACACAATGGGATATGTTTCGTAGGCCCATTCGACTGTTTTAGTCAGTTTTCCTTCAAATTAAAATATAAAACATTCAATATTCGATTTGAACATATATTTCAATTTTCCAGGGCCACAAATTGATTCGAAAAATTCCAGAAAAATAAATCTAGCTATGTTTTGACGATACGGTCTCAACAAAACTAGTTTCGTCGAATTCTGAGACCGTTTGAAAATTGGCCCATTTCTGGTCGATCCAATTTAGGGTTCGTTTGTCACAGGTCCCTATTAAGTTTCAAAATTAGGCTCGCATCCGGTCCTAAAATTCTTGTAAATTAGGTCCCTATTTTTCAAAAACATATAAAAAAATATAAAAAAATCACTAAAATTCATTATTAAATAAAACACGTTCACGCCAAAAAAATCAGGTGGAAAAACAATCAAAAACCACGTCAAAACCCAAAATAACACAAAATCAGTGAAACAGCAGGTTTTTGCATCAAAAGATGCACATATTTGTAAATAGTTGCACACATTCATGCTAATATTTCAGTGTTGCGCCCAAACTACAGTATAAATGCATACATGTATGCAGGTAAACTGCATTACATGCATCCTTTTATGCATATATTCAAATTTGACCTGTTTTTTCAAGCATTCGCCGTTTTCAGACATTGTTGCACACATTTATGCTCTTGTACAAAATAAATGCATGCATATATTCACTAGCCGTCGTCCCTTTTAAAATTGTTGCATACATGCATGCATATATACAGAATAGTTGCATTCATGTATGCAACTTTTCGTTACACGTGAATCTCAGTTCAACTTTGTATGCATAAATGTATGCAGTTATTTGCTAATAGTTGCATACATGTATGCGTATATTGGTCCAGATTTTCAACAGAAATACAGTATATGAATATATGCATACATGTATGCTACTTTTCAGATATTGCTGCACAGAAGTATGCAACTTTTTTTTTTTTGGCGAATGCTCCTGAGAATATTTCCTATTTTTAGAATTTTTTTTTTACTCACTAGCGCACTTTTTTTTTCAAAAATTGGAAAACACGTAACATTTCATGGCAGGTCCAAAAATGGACACAAAAAAGTGTGCGGCAGCTAAAAACAGGGGGCGGAAACATATGGAAAGTTAGGGGGGATGTGGCTTTAATTAAGTTTGAAAATAGGGATGTGTGCCTAATTTTCACTCCAATTTAACTGCAATTGACCAAAACACATTTTCCTTTGCCACGCTCACATACAAGCTTCAAAAATTATGAAATTTGAAACCTAGCAATAACTTCACATCTCGGATCCAACAAAAGTGGTTTTGTCGAATTCCGAGGTCGTTTGTAAAACGGCCATTTTCCACGGGCTATATAAATTCCATAGCGACCTTTCTGAATATTCATTTAGCCATAACTTTTGCTTCCCGCTATGAAACTTCAAATTTTCAGATTCGTTAGAAAGATATTCACTAACAGATTTAAATATTTTTGGTTTCACTCAAATCCGTTTTGTTTTGCACCCGGTACAGTCAATCAAAGTTTGAATTCAAATTTCGAAACTGCCGCGCCATTTCAGGTCTTGTTTATAATTAGAATTAATTATATTCGTTTTCAAATGTCGATTCAAACTTACTTTTAATCGTTATTACTTAAAATATTTATTTTAAATATTTAAAATCCACTAAAGTAGCCAATTTAAAAAAATTTAATTGGTTCAGATTTTCCGGGTCGTTACATACACAGCGGAAAATATAATAGTCTATAGCTAACTGGTGAAGTCTTCTGCCTCAAGCTCCTCCAAGTAAATCTGGAAAAATCCTGACTACTTGACTGCCCATACAAATTTGGGCACCCAAGAGTTTAGGGAAAACAAAACAAAGTAAACTTTGGGTCCGTCATGGGACTAGTGTGAGTAAACCCCAACCATTTGTTTAACTTTCAAAATCCTTTTCAAAGAAATGATAATCGTAATACCGATCCACACATAAACACGGATGGTTTTTACCATACGATAACCCAAAACATTTTGATATCAAAATATGGTGATATTATAATAGTGTCTAAATCAAATAAATAGAATCTAGTAGAACGCTTGCATCTCACGCTTCATATATAATATAAAATCAAAAACCGCAGGGCGCTTATTGGAGATTGGATTTCCAACATGACAAGGTATGGGACCACCTGTCAATAGTGTATCTCTAGAGGCGAATATACTGGTTTCAACAAGAACTTCTTACAAACTAGCCCACACATGACCGACCACTCATTTCGCTTGAGTGTATCGAATGTATATCACCAACGGTTGGGATTAGCAACCGTTTCCCGAAAGGGACAGCATCGATAGACTAAAGAACAAATGGAATTTTCTCTAGATAGGTGATTATACATCCTAATGGGAGCGACCCACATAGCCATGCTGCCTACCCGATTTTTTTCAATTCCGGGTTGTGAGGCTTTAGGTCATTTCGTACCTTTTAGAACACCTGACCACCATTCACTTTGAATGCCACATTGTCATACCCGCCAAATCACAAATTGATTTCCCCAAAAATACTACGTGTATAACGCTAGGAGAAACGAATTCCTCCCCTAACAAACGTAAGTACGTTTGAAGAGATCAAATCACGTGATCAGTTAGATATACTCTGTCAAACATTCGTCCATTCACGTTGTCCTGGGACTGGACAAACCGAAGGCACTATCCCGTAAACAGGATAGCCCTTGCATAACTCCATCTTCAATTATTTCCATCATTTTTGATCGCAACATATAGAGTGGTTTCCCAGATAATAAATTTGATCCCGGTCTCTCCATGTTGACGACGGAAAAATGGTCAAAAACATCGATAGTCGGTGATTTAATTATCAAAGAAAAATATGTGTGCAAACAACGATATTATTTCCAGATGGAAATTATACTGATTAATCATCAATCAACATTGGCCCCTTTAAATTTACTCCTTATTATATTATCATTTCAAAAATCCATTTCCCATCTTTCGTATTCTTCCAAATCTCAATCTCGATTCTTAGAAGACATTTCCAATGTCATCAATTCTTTATTTGAGAAGATATCACTTATTCCAATTTGAAAACCATCTCTATATATTCATACATTCTTTTACTAATCTGATCCCTAACCACTCTTCACTACTGAACCTTAACAACTCCTCAGTTAATTATGAAGTCAATCAAGTTGGGGTATAATTACCTCTCAGACCTTAACTGAACAACATTCTCAACTTTGAAACAGTCAAAGCTCACCACTTCAAACAAACCATCGTTTATGCGTCTTTCGGATTCAATCTAAGAACACACTTCCTTTACAGAAAATATTGATTATAACGGTAACATTATAATCGTTGTTTCCAAGTATTTGATTTATAAAACATTGCTTTTAACAACAGCGTTATAATCGCTGTCTAGAGTTATAGAACATTTATTATAATAATAGCATTAAGATCACTATTAAAACAATTATTATAACGACAACGTTAAAATTTCTATTTAGATTAACCAAAATATTTAATATAACAGCAGCGTTTAAAATCGCTATTTAAAAATATTTGATTTATCAAAATGCAACTTATATTTATTTATTTCAATAAATAAATTAATAGGTAAATAAATAAATAAATTTGATTCAAACGGAAAGTAAAATATCTACTTCCCCAAATTCGATATAATCGAATTCCAATAAATAACTTCCATTCGAATACTCTAAATTTGATTTATATTCTGAACTTCAGAATTTATTTCAGGTAAATTCAAGTTTCAAATTCACTATTTAATTTAACCTTTTCAAATCATTACCAATTTCTTTTATAACCATTCCAGTTAACAAAACATTATCACACTTTATTTCACATTCTAATTTTTGGAATAAAACTCATCGTTTTCATTTTAAGCGATTATCGATTTTCCTCTTTCATTCAAGTTTCAATTTTGATTTATATTTCAAATCTAAATTTCCTTCAAAGATATTTCATTTGCAAAATATTTCATTTAAACTATCATTCACTTTATTCATAAATATACTTTTTTTTATAGTTAAATCTGTTTGATCTTATACTTTGTATAACATTTCAAATCCAATTTTCATTTTTAATGTCTATTTAGCATTTTTCATAGAAAATCTCATTCTTTATATTCTATTCCTATATAAAACTCTTTCACCATTTCCTATGTGACCGATAAGTTCAAACCAACTAAAGTTAATGGTTTCAAATTCCATTTCCATCTTTCCCAACAAATTCAAACTTTGAATTTATATTTCAAGTCCATCCAATGATAAACATTTTACTAAATTCAAAATGTCGTTTATAATAAACTTCTTGATCTATCCATTTGAAACAAATCCTTTTTTTTTCTTTTTTTTCTTCTTTCAAGTCCATTCGGAATTCTATATATATTTTGGAAATAAATTTCCCCTTTAAAAACTCAAGTTCTCCTTTTACATTTATTTTTAAAAAATATTTTTTCAGAAATATAAAATACCCAAATTTCTAGGGCCAATGATATCCAACAAAACATAATTTATCATAGTAAATAATAATATAAATGTTGAGGAACCCAGTTGGGTCCCTCCAACCTATTTCCCTGCATCCACAGATGTTAATAAGCATCGATAATATTATTTCACATCAATAAGAAATATCAGAACAAATCATCGATCAAAGATGTAATCATATCAACCAATTTCATCAACCAGTTCAACCAAGCAACCATTTCACAGTATAAAATAAATTTAAAATTCATTTATATAAAAATATAAATGAAGCAGAGTTGGTGAGTTTACTCACCTTGATTGTAGTTGAGGATTCTGCTTTTTATTTTGTTTACAACCAAACAATGTTTGGTTTTATCATGAAATTCCACTAGCTCTATTCTCAACGGAGATAGTGCCATGCTGAAGATCTCGCTGCCACAATTACAATGCGATTTGTTTTGTTGAATTCTATTCATGAACGAATTAATAGTTATTATTACAAGATTATGATTATTAAATATTAATTTAATTCATTAATCACCATTATAACTAATTACCGATTAATTCCCTAAATCCATGGTTACCCTTCCTTGGGTATTCTCCTGAAGCTCGCATCAGTGTTGAACCCATATGCTTCATTCTCCAGATCGATTACCATAGTGAGGTTGATGTATGGAGGTTTAAAAGAACTGCACTCATTTCTTGTTCGCTTTATTCAACACTGAAAAAGACGTGAACATGCAACTGATTGAATTAAAAGCCCAACCTTTCCCTCAACCCAAAAGCTACGCACGTTATATCTTTTCCAAAACCATGGTCGCTGATTTGATTGCCTCTAATTCCCCTTTTCCTTTACTAATCCTAAACAGAAACCCCCCTTATTTTTAAATGAAATTAACCCTTCTTTCATATCCCCTTTAATCCCCTCCCCGCTGAAAATTGAATATAGAAATTTCACCTTAATTATATTTTATACCAGACTTTCATCTCCTATTGCTTCAAGCTGTGCTCCAACCCGTCGATGCCAGCCAGCACCCAAAACTGACGACCGGATTACCTACTCTCACCACTGTAGACATGCCCCCAACGGTTTCTCTCCATTTGCCACCGTCCTTGTTTCAATCGATGCACCAATTCTCATAAAACCCCGACAAAGTTCGCGTTCAACTCCACGCCTCAATCTCCATCCTGGACAGGAGTTCACCCAACATTCATTGCTACAATCCACATCCTCCTGGCTTCAAACCCAAAATGGAGTCATCCCCTCTGATGGACTGCAGACGATGAATGAGTAGGAAAACCAAACTGCTTCTTCCAGTCACACACGCCATTATTAGTACCTAACGCCAACCACCCTCCTTCATTATTTCAATACATACACAGTTTCAACTCCTTCCCAACTCCTTATTCCTTTCACGAATTAACACCCAAACATCTTCGCTGCTGTCAGACGGGTACGGCAAGAAGATCATACCCACTTTGAATGATGTAAATGTACCGAGTTGGATCGAAAGGCGACACGGAGATTGAAACAGGAATAGGGGAAAGTGAGGAAGTCGAGAAATGGTAAGGGTATGTTGATTTTAGAGGAGACTCGATTCAGAAGAAAAAAAACTGTAAAAGGCACGCCTTAAATAGAAGAGAAAAGTTAAGGATCCTTTCAGAGTTCACGTGATCATCACGTTTACATGGTGCGCACGTTTTCTTGGGTGACACGTTCACATGTTCCGCACATTTTCTTGGGTGGCACTTTTACGTGGTCAGCCTCTGTATTCCATTTAAGTTCTATGAGGGGTGTATTAGAGAAGCGTGCAGATTATGGAAAAGAAACAAGTTTTTTTTTATGGGACCATTTTCTTATTTTTGTGTATTAATCCATATACCAAGATGACCATATATGACTTCACACCATAACCCGTTTACTTTGTTATTTAAGCTACCTTAGATGTGTGTTTATTTAAGTTATGAAATTTAACAGTATGCAGTTACGTAAAATTTCATTCATGTACGAATTGCTATAGACAGGAATAAGAGTACGGTCGTGTTCAGTGAGGTACCACGATCCTAAAAATATTATAATATCGGTAGTTTAACTTACATTATGAAATCCCAAAATATTGATATAGGGTGCAAAATACTCTGAATAAAAAGTTTCGTATTTAATTAATTAAAAACTACATTAAAATTCTAAAAATTAAATTATAACTATGTAACAAAAGAACCTTGTCCAAATTCAAATTCAATATTTAATTATTTTTAAATAACCGTTATGGCTCATATACGATTCCACAACGGCTTTCTGAAAATTTGATTTGAACGTAACTTACAATCTATAAAACGAAATCTTGATTTTTCACTTTCATTAGAAAGACACTGTTCAATAGATTCAAACGTTTTTTATTTCGCTAAAATCCGATTTATTTTGAATCCTATACATTCATTTGAAATTTGAAATCGAATTTTCAAACTACCGCGCCTTTTGAACTCGTTTTAATTATATTATACGTTTAAATATCATTTCATTAAATAAATTCCTATATATAATTCAAATAAAATATTTAAAATAAATTTAAATATTCAGAATTCAATGGTTGAAAAATCCGGGTCGTTACATGAACTGTCTTTTAACGACATTTGTTCTTTAACCCGATTTACAGTGAAATGTGATTTGGAATTTATAAATCTTTTGTTAAGATTTAAAGTAGGTTTTCAAGGTAAAGTTTTCCAATTTAATAAAATAAACTGGAATGGAGTGGAATGTGATTTCGGGTTTATCGTGAACCGTGTTTTAAATGACATTGGTTCTTTAACCCACTTAAAGACCGGATATGATTTCCCAAGTTAAACAATCATTAATATTGATTTTTGGGAAGATTAAAACCAAGTGGAGTTTTAATGAATCTTTAATTAGATTGAAATGATCAAGAATGGAGTATCACCAGTTTTGCTCCAGGCGATAGTTAAATCTTTAATTAGATTTGAACGTGAATGGTAATTGAATTTACCGATAACATCGTGGTGTTAGATATGAAGTATGACCAGTTTTACTTCATGGGATGAATAGGTTGGGATTGGGAAATAAAATAAATGATTACTTCGCTGTGGTTCGATAATCCCGACTAATTTGAATTGATATTCAAAAGAAGATTAAAGAATAAATTTAAAGAATTTATCTTTGATAAAATTAATGGGAACCTTTCCCAAAGTATAAGATTATTTAAATAAAAGAATATTCTGAATTGGAATGAGGCGTATGTTGTGTTTGTGTAACACTTGTTTATTATATACGCTAGTTATTCAGAAAGACCGGGTTTATCCCATTCTGAATAACTGATTCGATGATGTGTCGAGGATGAAGACGGTGGTCGAAGACCGGAGGTCTTCACATCGTTTGGGTGATTACTGATGATATTTATTGGGTTGTACACCCAAGTGAAGTGAATCAGTTGGTGATCGTCCATACGTACTTGGAGATCGATGGATATGCAAGGTACAAGGTGCCTCCGGTTTCGTTCAGACCCAGAACGAACTTGTAAATGGACTGTGTGTCAAATGTTGGATTTTGCTCTGTGTTGATTGATCTCTATTAAATATACATCTGCCTGGTGAAGGTGAATTCATTCCCTTACTTCACCCTTCTCTGAGATGTACGGGATCAGAGGTTGTATATCGATAGACATCAGTCGCATAGTGTGAATTGCCTGTGTGGCATGCCTAAGTGGCAATTGATCAAGGCTTCTCTTGAAAAGCAAAGTCTTGTGGTTGACAATCAAAGCACCGCCTGTGTGGGATAGCTTTGTGTAACTTTGATTCGCGAGCCTCACACCCCATTTGTGAACCAGAAACGGGAGAGGACTGCAGGAAGGGCATGCATTTCCTTCTAGCTAGGGTGGTGTCAGTGACCTACCAGCCCTGACATTTATATTATTTTCACCTGTGTGGTTGTTGGATTGAGAGGCGCCTTGGATATATTGGTAACTATGTGGAGCCGATGGAGTCATTTGGCTCATTTACGCCCCAAAGGGCGGGGAAACGCAGTGTCCAGGGTTTAAGTTTAATCCACATCGGTGGACCGGCCCTGAAGATCCAAGGGTCACTCGAGCTCTGATCCTGAGGCTCAGGCTAGAGAGTCTCGAATCGGTGAGGACTGTCTTTTGCCTCGGTTCACAGATGGAAATCCAATTTGCAAATACGACACCGTGCGGCTTTGATTGTATACCTATATATGGCAACATAGTGGTATGGGGCACTTATACCATCTATGATTGATACTTATGATTGAAATTGTTTTGGCACTATACACTTATAGTAATAATAAAAGATGAAGTTTAGCGTATCAAGCATTCTTTGGCTATTATAAGGTAAAACCATATCCTCCGGCTTGTGTTGCATTGTGTGAAAGGACCTGGGTCTTATAATAGCTTCATTGATCTTTATTTATCATTCCTCTGTTGTTTTATGCACTGGTGTTCTTGGTAGGAAACCCGTTCCGTGTTATACGGCGTGGTCCCTTGATTTACCTAACTTTAAAATAAAGATGAATAACTGTTTTAGTTCTCACACTAGGGTTTGACTGTTGCTTTTAATTTGGGATGATTTATTTATTTTAATATTTAATTCCTTTATCCCTTAACGATGAAATTTTAACATCTGAACTTTAAATCAAACCCAACGACTGTCGCCCCTGGCTAAATACCCCTATTCTGAACGCAATGGGATATGTTTCGTAACCCAGTTCGGCTATTACGATCATTTTTCGTTTAAACTAAAGTATAAATCATTATATATTCAGTTTAAACGCACATTTTAATTTACCGAGGCCACGTACGGATTGTAAAAATTCCCAGAAAATATTTTCTAGCTTCGTATTGACGATACGGTCATAACAAAACTAATTTCATCAAATTCTGAGACCGTTTGAAAAATGGCCATTTTCCAGTCGATTAAAATCAACTGAAACTGGTCAAACGCGTTTTCCTTTGCCACGCTCACATATTGCTTTCAAAAATTATGACACCGCGGATTCAACAAAAGTGGTTTCGTCGAAAACAGAGGTCGTTTACAAAATTTCCATTTTTAAGGGCCAAAAATTCCATAGCGACTATTCTGAATTTTCAACTGAGCATAACTTTTTATCCACGCCATGAAATTTCAATTTTTCGGATTCGTTGGAAAGATATTCTCAAATAGATTCTAATATTTTTGGTTTCGCTAAAATACGGTTTATTTTGATTCCTGTACATTCATTTGAACTTTGAAATCGAAATTTCAAACTACCGCACCATTTTCAATTACTTTTATAATTAAAGATAAATATTTATATTCTAACGTCGATCTATATAAATATGTACGTTCTAATTCTATTCAAAATAAATTTCTCATCATTATTATTTAAAATAAATCATTTTAAATATTCAAAATTCATCAAAATTGCCAAAATAAAAATTTTAAATTGGCTCAGATTTTCCGGGTTATTACAATCTCCCCCACTAAAAACTTTTCATCCACGAAAAGGAACGAAGCTGAATGTTGTTCAACCAACAACTCAACTTTCATTATTTTCTTTAAGGCTTAAGTTCTTGGGCATTTCTAACCCCATCTCTAATGAGTTACTCATTCTAGAATGCTACTGATTCTATCTCTAATGAGGATTCTTCTATAGGATATTACTAATCCTACCTCTGATAAGTCTTTTATTCTGTTCTAAATAGTTTCACCCGAAAGATTTGAGTTAACCAAAGCTCTGATACCAACTGTAACGATACAGATTTTGCCCGGACCAAATCGATCGCTAAACCGACCAAGAACGTTCGAATCCCGCATACGCTAACTCTGGGCAGACAACACATCAGAACAAATAAAAGAAGACTTTAATAAATATCATAATAATGCTACACCATAGTACGGAATATATCATAGTATATCGAAATATAATACAGCGGAAGACTATCAATGCTCTGAACATAGCTTTATGCTTAAATCCAGAATCCCACTCATATATCTGCAACATAAGCTACTCGACTGCCCGTGTGGAAAATAGGGGCACCCGAGTTTGCAAGGGAAAAGAAAACTATAGATCAGTCATGGGACTGGTGTGAGAAACTCTACAGTTAAAATTAACTTATCAAAATGATAAGGCAAATCACAGGACCACGCCGCTAACGTGGAACGGGTTTACCCCCATGAATGCCAGTGTATAAACAACAATCAATAGTTATGGATCTACTATGCATCAATCAACATGTAATATCCCAATCTACCCGTTTAGATTAATCACTACACTTAGATTTTCCAAATCCAATTCAATTTACAGAAACTATTCCTTTGGAGTTTGTTTCCCGATTTCTATTTCAAATCATTTGAAATACATATCTAACTTTCTATAACAAAGTAGATTTCACTTCGGGATCTCAAATCAAATCATTTGGAAATGTGAATTCCAAAACATAACAATGCATACAAACAAGTACGCAACCAAATATCGGGCTCCCCCTAGACAAGGCAAAGGGCACGCACCTAAGCAACTCGATATATATATGTGCACCTCCCTCTATGGAGCAGGCTACACCGACGATGCACCTCCCACACATGGAAACATACACCGCCCATCTCACCCATACTTTTAGTCATCCGGGTTACCAGAATCTTTAGCCACACACTAAATCATTTTTATATCCCGAAGTGGGGAAAATCATTTCACAACATAATAATCACAAGTACTTTCAAAATATAGTGCTTCACATCAACAATTCACACATATAATCAGTCACTATTAATCACATAACTTTTGAGCTCGTACGTCTCAAAGAAGGGTGTTAAGCAAGAGAATAAATTCTCCGCCACCAAACATATACATCATTAATAGAAACTAATCAAGTATGTGATGAGCTACAATGTAAAACCATAATTCATTTCCAAATCATTTCGAAATCATCGGGCTTTAGCCCTCGAAATTCTTTCTGTTTTATAAAACACTTTTATAAAACATTCCCTGTCTAAAATCGGGAATACACTCTTTTCACTTAAGAAAAATGTCATTTCACAATCATTCATTAAATTTGAAATGAACACATCGCTAAACACCTTATCGTCAAATCGTGAAGTGTTTCACCAGGTGTTAGCACACAGATATTCTTACCCAACCCAATGCTAATTGTAAAAGCATATTTTGCTCATAAACTGGTCGAGCACAATCCAAACAATCAATCAGTCCAATTTGACATTAAATATAAGGTTTTGAATAGAGATAGTATCGACTTATATTCAACATCAAATCCTGAATCCAACGGATATCATATCGGGAATAACGATATCGATATCTTCCAAATTCACATCACAATATCCGTGTAATCACGAAATCCAATATCGAAATATTCCGAAGATAATTTCGATTCAAATCCATTCCAATTCATATATTGGAAATTCTGGTTATTTTTAAAACCATTTCAAATCCAATTTATTTATTCAAAAATGATTGGGTTATAATTCTAGTTCAAAACTAGTTCATTTCGATAAAAATGTATTTTTATCTTTTCAAATATGGAATTTTTCATCCTAATTCTTTTCAAATCATTTATTTTGATTTTACACAAATTATTACTATTTTTATAATTTTATCAAGGCCCGTACAGTCGATTTCCAATAACGGCCACCGAACTGCACTTACAACGACCTTTTCCAAATTTTATTTGGACATAATTCCAAATCCAAATGTTAGATTTCAAATCTCTAATATTCATTAGAAAGCTCTTTTCGAAACGAACCCAACGGTTCTGGTTTTAGGTGAATCTGACGGTCGGACCTCCCGTAATATCCGTTCGAATTCAATGGTCGAAATTCGCGAACTGCCGCAGCGCAGCGCGTTCTATTCAGGCCATTATATATATATATATATATATATATATATATATATATATAATATTATATATATTTTGTCGATTTTACTTTAAAACAAATTTTATAAATCATTTTAAATTCATTTCAATTTCTATTCTGGCTCAAGTTCTTCAACTTTTCAGTTTCTAAGAACTTTCTAATTTTTCAAAAATTTGGCTAACACCCTAAATTTTCGAAAAATTTTTCCATAACCTCCCCTGCACCGGGAGCTTCAGGATATTTCATATAGACTCCCATGGCCCTCATCAATCCAAAAATAAAAAGAAATAGCCAATCGGCTCATAAAATCATCATACCTAAACAAAACAGTAAATATGTACCTATTTGTTGGGCATACAATTTTATTCCTCTTCTCTAGCCTCCTTGCTATGACCTGTTCAATATATACGCATGTACATTTATGCAATTCTAATCAAATTTCAATTCAGTTCAATTTTTGATTCGATTTGGTTCGCTTTACCATTCATTCTCTTATTGGTTTGATTATTCCAATTCTTATTTAACTTCTTAGCTTTGCCAATTCTACTTTGGCATTAAAATCTATCTACGCTTACATAACGATCAACAATGAGGTTATTATATCGCTAATCACTTACTTGAATAATAATAAATGTTTATTATTATTCCACAACACTTATATATTTTATTACATCGTGTATATATACATGTTCATACAACGTATATGTATATTTTCATACTACGTATACATTCTTATATAACGTTTACATATTTTCACACAACGCCTATATAGTTTGTACAACGCGTATATAGTTTCTTTATGGCCTACATGCGTTAAAAATCATATTTTTAACGAACTAGTAATTTTTCTTTAGCATGACTATTTTATTCACTTCATTATCATGTTAAAATAGTATTTTAACTAACAAATATTTATTCCAACACTTTGTTATTTTTAACACTTCATACATATGATAAGGATGATATTTTTGGCAAACAAAAATATATTTCAACAACTATCTATTTTATTTACTTCATATATATGATAAAAATATGAATTTTATCGTTCAAACAATTTATTCAACATATGAATATTTTATCTACTTCATATATACAATAAAAATGTGAATTTTATCATTCAAATAATTTATTCAACACATGAGTATTTTATTTACTTCATACATACAATCACAATCGATTTGCACAACACAATCAAACAAACAAGTCATCCATGGTCTGTGGACGACGGGGAGCAGTTCATATATGCAGTTATACAATAAATAACTGTACAGAAAATTTATAGTGAGAGAATTCTCACCTTTGGTTTCCACTCCGCCGTGCTTCGTTGTCGCTAAGATTCGCTGTTTTAATTCCAACGCAATCTATATTCACGAAATTTGTATTAAAAATCACATTTTTAATACAATGCTATTTTTATAAAAATCCATATGTTAGTTTTTTTTCTAAAAAAAACAATGTATTTCCATCTTTCGAAAATAATGCTATATTTATATTTTTGAAAACAATGGTGTATATTTAAATTTAAAAACAACGCTTATCATATTCTTAAAAATCATGCTTCCATATTTTCAAAAACCATGCTTTCTTATTTTTAAAAACCAACATTGTTTACTACATTTTAAAACATAAAATAAAAGCATTGTAATTTTAATCTTAAAACAAAAAATAAAAGCATTGTTTTTTTTATATATATATAAAAAAATGCTCACTTGTTCTTCTCGCCCAGTAAACATTGAACGAAGCCCGATGTCATGAAACTTCCACCAAACATGAACCCTGGTCCACCGTGATCTCCAATTTCGCACACCCCCTGAACAACTCCGTCGTCGATCGGAGTACTCCACTGTGTCGCCCTTCGCCACGCCACCCACCTCCAACAAACTCGCAGTAATCAATGCACCATCAATCCCTCGAATCCTTTTCGAAACCAGCCACTTTAAGCTGCTTCTCCGGCCACAGCGCTGCACTAGAATCGATCATCCCCACCTCATTTTAAACCCTTGACCTAGCTCTTTAAATTTTTTAAGTAGTAGGTGATAATTCTTCTTGAATTAGAATTGATTGAGGAATCTAATCGCGAAAAACAGTGGCCATTAAAACTGAAAACACACGGCTTCATGGAGAGTTGACTTCACGATGACTAAAACTACGGTTTGACCGTTGCTTTTAATTTGGGAGGGTTTATTTATTTTAATATTTAATTCCTTTATTCCTTAACGATGATATTTTAACATCGGAACTTTAAATCAAACCCAACGACTGTCGCCCCTAGCTAAATACCCCCATTCTGAACCCAATAGGATATGTTTCGTAACCCAGTTTGGCAATTACGATCATTTTTCGTTTAAATTAAAGTATAAGTCATTATATATTCAGTTTAAATGCACATTTTAATTTACTGAGGCCACATACGGATTCTAAAAATTCCCGAAAAATATTTTCTAGTTTCGTATTGACGATACATTCCTAACCAAACTAATTTCGTCAAATTCTGAGACCGTTTGAAAAATGGCCATTTTCCAATCGATTAAAATCAACTAAAACTGGTCAAACGCGTTTTCCTTTGCCATGCTCACATATTGCTTTCAAAAATCATGAATTTTGAAACCTAGCAATAATTTGACATCCCGGATCCAACGAAAGTGGTTTCGTCGAAAACAGAGGTCGTTTGCAAAATTTCCATTTTTAAGGGCTAAAAATTCCATAGCGACTATTCTGAATTTTCAACTGGGCATAACATTTTATCCCCGCTATGAAATTTCAATTTTTCGGATTCGTTGGAAAGATATTCTCAAATAAATTCTAATATTTTTGGTTTCGCTAAAATCCGGTATATTTTGAATCCTGTACATTCATTTAAACTTTGAAATCAAAATTTCAAACTACCGCGCCATTTTCAATTCCTTTTATAATTAAAAATAAATATTTATATTCTAATGTCGATCTATACAAATATATACGTTATAATTCTATTTAAAATAAATTTCTCGTCGTTCTTATTTAAAATAAATCATTTAAATATTCAAAATTCTTCAAAATTTCCAAAATAAAAATTTTAAATTGGCTCAGATTTTCTGGGTTATTACAACATTCATTAGAAAGATTTTATTAAATAGATTCAAATATTTCTGGTTTTACTGAAATCCGATTTATTTCGAATTATGTACATTCAATTGAAATTTAAAATTGAATTTTCAAACTACCACGCCATTTTGAGTTCGTTTTATTATTAAAATAAATTTATACGTTGTAACTTAGATTTAAATAAATATTTAGTCGTTACTATTTAAAATAAATCATTTCAAATATTCAAAACCATTAAAATAGCTAAAATAAAACTTTTAAATTGGTTCATAAATTCTGGGTTGTTACAATCTCCCCCACTTAAAATCTTTTCGTCCTCGAAAAGGAACGGAGCTGAAAGTTGTTTAGCTAACCAACTCAACTTTCATTCTAGCATGAGTTCTTCAACTTTTCAATTTCTAAGAACTTTCTAATTTCTCAAAAATTTGGCCAACACCCTAAATTTTCAAAAAATTTCGCCATAACCTCCTTTGTATGGGCTAATTGGTAAAACCGCAACTTGCCTTACAGGGCCCTCATCAATCAAAAAGAAAAAGAAAAAAACCAAGCGGCTTGCCAATCGACTCATAAAATCATCAAAACCAAATGAATATAGTAAACATGTACCTATTTGTCGGGCATACAATTTTATTCCTCTTCTTGGCTTCCATGCTATGAGTTGTTCATTATATATACATGTACATATATCCAATTGCAACCAATTTTCAGTTCAGTTCAATATTTGATTTCAATTTGGCTAAATTAACTCTTTCATTCTCTTATTGGTTTTATTATTCCAATATTTTTAATTAGTTAAACTAATAATCCCATAACGCAACCAGCAATCAATTAGTTGTTTAGCTTTTCAAATATATTAGTTTTATATACTCAAAAAATCATTTTTTCAAGGCCAAATCACAAACAGTAAATTCTAGCTAAGGTTTTGGTTCTCACACCATTCAGTCAGAATCATATAGATATCCGCTTTCGAAACTCGAACATAAATGCATATGATGGAGCTCCATCATCAGAATCATCTTCGGGTGACTAGAGTGTGATTCTATATCAATCCTGTATGTTTGAGACTTCGAATATACGTTCATGACGCGTATATGCAAAATCTTCACATACTCGATTGTCCAAATTAAAATATAAAATACTCAAATGCATATAATAAGATAAAATTTTCAAAACTATTTTTTTTTTATAGATAGCACTCTTCTAACTCATTCTAGGGTATTACTAACCCTATCTCTAACAAGTCATTCTCATAGGATATTACTAATCCTATCTCTGATGAATTCTTTCATTTGTTTCTAATGTGTCTTGTTCTCGAGCTCTGTAAACCAAAGCTCTGATACCAAAATAAAGCGACCCAGACTTTTCCTTACGTGAAAGACAGGATTGTGTTAAGAACACAACTCATCAGAACACAAACAGTAGAACATTTCATTGTTATTACAACAATTTACATCAGAGTAGAAGAATAAATCAAATTATGAATAAATATTACGCAACGAAGAATAATATAATATCCGAGATTAAAATATAAAGCAGCGAAAATTAAATGTATAAATATAATGTATAGCGGAAATACATCGACTAACACAACTGAAAGAAATATACAGATACAAAGCTTTCCGAATATAGTTCCACTTGTAACCCAAGATCATATGAAAAGAAATCTGCAAAAAACAAAACTATTAGCTACCCATGTGGAAAATATGGGCACCCAGAGTTAAGGTACAAACAATAAACTCCGAGTCAATCATGGGACTAGTGTGAGAACTAAAACAATTATTAACTTTATTTTAAAGTAGGGTAAATCATGGGACCATGCCATATAACACGGAACGGGTTTACTCCACATGAATATTAGTTAAAACAAAATAGCACAATGCTTTTTGAAAAATGAAGCTATTACAAGACTCATGTCCCATCACACAATGCAACGCAAGCCAGAGGATAGAGTTTTACCTTATAATACCCAAACATGCTTGGTACGTTTTAAAAAAAATCATTTTGGTATTACTATAAGTGTATAGCGTCAAAATAACTTCAAATATAAATGTATCAATCATAGATGGCACAGTACCCCATCTACTATGTCGCCATACTAATTTTACAACTAAGGCCGAAAAGTCATGTATTGGAAATTGGATTTCCATAATGAGTCAAGGCAAGGATGTACTCCTTACAGATTCAGATCACCTCTTGCAAGATGACCTAGGATTACACACCGCGGGTCAACCCTTGGATCCTGCAGGGCCGGTCCACACATACTTTAGTGGATTGGTTTTTCCTGAACACACGTTTCCCAGTTATATCAGACCTCTAAAATGGTCAATAAGTCGACAATATCAAGAGCCACTAGGGACTCAAATCTGAGGTGCCTCATTCCATCATCCGCATAAGTAAAAATGTCTGGGCTCCATACCATGACACCACTTCTGGCTAGAATGAAACATCGTGCACTCCTTGCATTCACTTATCCCGTTTTTAACTCATACCGAGGTGTGAGGCTCGCGTATTAGCGCTATACAAAAAGCAGTGCTATTTAAAGCTGTGCTTTTATCATCAACCACAAGACTCTACTTTTCAACAAAATCCTTAATCATTCGCATCATAGCATGCCACATGATAATTCACGCCACGCAACTAATGTCTATCAATATATAACCTCTAAGCTTGTACGTCTCAGAGAAGGGAGTTAATCAAGAGAATAAATTATCCACCACCAAACATATATATATATATATATATAATAGAAATCAATCAACATAAAATGAAATCCAATATCAGACACACATCTATTTACAAGTCCGTTCTCGGTCTAAACGAAACTGGAGGCACCTTATTCCTCGTCCCATTTGTCCAATACAGAAGAGAGGTCCTCGCATATCCGGTCGATCTCCAGTACGTTTAGACGATCACCACTTATTACCTTGTCTTAGGTGTACGGCCCAATCAAGACATCAGTAAACATCCAAATGATGTGAAGAACTCCGGTCTTCAACCACCATCTTCATCGTCGATTTTTAGTCGTCGTATTCATTATTCAAAATGGGTTAAACCCTGTCTTTCCACAAAAACTTCCGTATTTGTTGGTGAATCAACTTAAAGATGTCGTAATTGATCTCTCTGAATCTTTTGTTGTTAGAGTTATTATTTCGAGACTTCCAAATTCTTGGAATGATATAAACAAGTGTCAAGTGCTATAAAAACACATCATATGCCTCATTCCAATTCAGAATATTCTTTTGTCCAAATATTCACATTTAGGGAAAGGTTCCTTTAATTTTATCAAAGATAAGTTCATTTAAATTATTTCTTTAATCTTCCTTTTGATATCAATTTCAAAAGATTTCATTTTATATTTCCACAATTCTAAACAAAACTAAGGTTTGTACAACTAGTTGGGATTATTGAGCTATACCGAAGTAATCATTTATTTATTAACCCTAATGCCAACCTATTTATCCTATGGAGAAAAACTAGTAGTATCCCATATCTAACACCCACGGTGTTATCGGTAAATTTAATTACTATTTCACGTTCAAATCTAATTAAAGATTTAACTATCGCCTGGAGTAAAATGGGTGGTACTCCATTCTCGATCATTTCATGAATTCGATAAATTTAGTTATCCCATTCTCATTCCAATCCAATTATAGATTCATTAAAACTCCCTTTAGTTTTATTCTTCCAACAATCATTATTTAACTTTGGAAACACAAACATGCCACATCGACAATCTACACCGTACTACTGGTTTCTAGCAATATATAACCTCTAACCTCATACTACTCAGAGAAGGATGTTAAACAAGATAACAAATTCTCCACCATCAAACAGATATATATATATATATATATATATTTAGTAGAGATCAACAATATGGTTTGTAATATAATGTTAGACACGTAATCATGTCTTTAACTGGGTTAAAGAACCAATGTTGTCTAAAACACAGTGCACGATAAACCCAAAAATCACATTCCATTAACCAAGGAATCTTCACAGAAAATAGATCAATATATAATCAATATAAATTTCTATATGCAATCAGTGCTATAAATGGAATAATGGCAAAGCCTTTTAAATTCCATATATAGTAACGGTCTTCCTTCACAGAAGCTCATCTCGATTATTACCGAATTGAATTCCATTTAATTCCAATGTAATATATTAAATTAGAAAACTTTACTTTGGAAAATTTCCATCAAATCTTAATAAAAAGATTTATAAATTCCAAATCATCCCTTAACTGTTAATTGGGTTAAAGAACAAATGTTACTAAAAACATTGTTCACGATAAACCCAAAAATCGAATTTCAATTCCATTCCAATTAAATATCAATTAATTTGTAAACTTCTCTAAATCTTATTTGAAAGATCTATTCTTTTCTCAATTGGGTTTAAGAACAGTGTTATTTAAGGCACCATTAACAACAAACCCAAAACCCAATTTAATATTAAATACAAGGCTCTAAATAGAAATTATATCGGCTTATATTCAATATCAAATTCTGAAACAAACGAATATCGTATTGGAAATAACTATATTTGTATCTTCCAAATTCCTCAATGACATTCATATAATCACGGAATCCGATATCGAAATATTCTGAAGATTATTTCAATTCCAAATCCATTCCAATATATTCATCGGAAAATTCTGGTTATTTTAAAATCATTTTCAAATCCAATTTACTTATTTCTAAAAATAATTGGACTATTATTCTAGTTATTAACTAGTTATTTTCAATAAAAAGTTATTTTTATCTTTCCAAATATGGAATTTCTTCATCCAAAATCTTTCCAAAATGCTTATTATGAGTTTACATAATTTTTCCATATTTTCAATAATTTTAATATTGCCCGTATGTTCGGTTTCCAATAACGGTCACCGAACTGCATCCACGGCGACCTTTTCCAAAACTGATTCGGACATACTTTAAAATCCAGCCTTTAGATTGTCAATCTCTTATATTCAATGGAAAGCTCTTTTCGATATGAACCCAATGGTTCTGTTTTTAGGAGAATCCGACGGTCGGATCTCTCTTACATCAATTTGAAGTTAATGGTCGAAATTCGCGAACGGTTGCTGCATGGTACGTTATATTCAGGCCATTAAATATATGTAATATATATATCATCGATTTCCATTTAAAACATATTTTATATTATATTTATAAACTTGTTTCAAAATGATCTTAGTTTCGTTTTCAATTTTAAATCAAAATTGAATATTCTATATCATTATAATATTAAAATAGTAATATTTTCAAAATATTTGATTTTGAAATCAATTTCTTTTCGATATTCATTAAAAATGAATAAAATCGATATAAAAATCGTTCGTGTTAAAATGGCTCTGTAATGACCCGCATTGGCAGAGGTATTATAATTAATTTATTTAATTATATAAATAGTGATATAGTGAATTAAATGGTGATTTAATTAAATAATGATGAATATTTAATTAAAATAATAAATTAAATAATAAATTTAATTCTGAAATAATCAAAATTGGATGAAATGGCGATATGTTGTGAATTGGTCAATTCAAAAGATGTAATTCGGTTTAGAATTGAATTACGATAACGAATATATTTAAATAACAATCGTTGAACGTATAAATTATAATATAATTATAATCGAGCTTGAAATGGCGATGCAGTTCGAAAATTGGCGATTCGAACTTCAACTGAATTTACAGGAATCATTTTAAGCCGGATTTCTGTGAAACAAGAAACGTGTGGAGCTGGTGGAGTATATCTTTCTAGTGGAAGAGAAAAATCGGGATTTCATTGTGTAGATTTTGATTTACGTCCAAATCAAATTTTAAAAAAGTCGCTGTGGAATTCCTTCATATTTTTTAAAGGAATTATTTATATTTTAAAAAGGAATTTCAATATAAATCGAATATCGGGTTGACCCAGAAGTGAATATCAAGTTAGAAATTCATATATGAATATTCTAGAGCTGTATGGTATTCCACTGTGAATATAGACGATAATATTTATTTTTAAATATATAATTTAATTATATTTAAATATATTTATATATTTAATTAAATGGGTTATTTAGGACTTTAAAAATAGCCACTTTTGCAAATGAAGTCGGAATTCGACGAAACTAATTTTTTTGGATCCGCAATGTCAAATAGTTGTTAGATTTACAGCTTCGTGACTTTTAGAGTCACTGTGTGGCCGTATGGATTTTTAGAGTGAGAAACAGTCAGTATTTCGACGGTTAAAAATACACTGTGTGAGCATACGAAGTCAGAATTCGACGAAACCGGTTTCGTTAGGACCGTAATGTCGAACTCTAGCTATACGTCTAGTTTGGTGATTTTTAGGTATCGTATGTAATCACTGGGATTTTTAGAAGGCAGATACAAGGAGAAAATCATTAAAATAAAATATAAAATCAATTCAAAAATATCTCCCCCAATTTCTCTGGTCGCAAGCAGGCCACGCCTCACCCTGTTTCAACCACAACTCTTACCTACCTCAAGCTCAGCCTATAAATAACTGTATAACCCAAAATCAGTCAACATAGAAAATTCAAAACAAATACAATAAAACCTCAAAAATCATGAAATTCATATGATTGAGTTTCTATTGAGTTTTTCTTCCATTCTATATGGGTTGTTTTGAGTTCGACGTAAATTTCTGTTGCTTCAGTTTTTCGAGCGGTGACCAGGGTTAAGGTTCGTGGGAGAATGAAGCGATGAATCGAGCATTAGAAATTTGTTTTGGATTCGCTTGGTGGTATAGCCTCTATTTGCAGATTCCTGGAGGATTCCATGACAAATGATGTCGATCGAAAACTGTACTGGTGCGAGCAAACCCACGAAGTCGCGATGAACAGCTCCAGTTCGAGCTCAGCGTTTGTGGTACCCGATTATAGAGCATGCTAAGAGGAGTTCAAAGGAATTTTTATTTTGATTTTTAAGAAAGTGAAGAAGAGTGTACTTGGATTGGAAAAGAGGCGGCTATGGGTAGGTTCCTGAAGAACAAAACGGGGAAGAAGTTGTTGCGGGCTCGGGTATTCCAACAGTGGGTTTATAAGGAGGAAATGGGCCGGAGTGATAAGTTAAGGCCCCTCTTTTATTTAAATCCATGTTTTTTTAATTATAATATGTATTAACTTGTAAATATCATAACTTTAACATACGATATCGAAATTCAGCGAAACAAGATCCGACAGGATCATATGGGCGGCGGTTACAACATGGAACTGACTGGAAGTGGATTGGAGCTCGTTTGAATTTACGGCGAAATAAATTGTTTGATTCAAATCAAGCAAACAGTTTATCGTTCTTTAACGTTGAACTGCCAATGTGAGTAAAACTCACCAACTCTGAACAGTTATATTTTTGTTATGTATATTTAGAACTGTTAAAAATTGTCTGATTGATTGTGCGTTGACTGTTTGATTGAACTGCTAGTCAGTTAGTTGAATTTCTATATTGATTCTGTTTAACAGAATATATCATATGGAAATGAAAGTGATGTTGATTTTATTGTTTAACATCTGTGATGCAGGGAAACAGGTTGGAGGAATACAACTGGATTCCTCAACATTTATTTTACTGTGATTCATATTTTGTGATATATGATGTGATATATAATCTGTTGTTGATTATATGTGTTTGGACGATATTTATCGTTGTTATATGGTATGTTAAATACCATAAGGAATACTAGATGTGGGAAAGTGGATTTTCAAAGTGTATTTTGAAAATGAATTATTTATATAAAATCGATGGATTTTATATAGAAAAGGAAAAGGGTTTTTATAAAAGAAAATATTTATAAAATCGAAGGATAAGTTAGAATAAAAGGAAATATTATTGGTTAGAATAAATAGAAAAGATAAAAGAGATATTTATTTGTTAAATAAATAGAATTGAAAAGGGAATAGTTATTTGTTAAGTAAACAAATAGAAAAGGAGTTAATTCATAGGAGTTAATCGAATAGAGTTAATCAATTAGGGTTGATCAGTTAGAGTTTATCAGTTAGAGTTTACCAGTTAAAGTAGAGTTAACCAATAGAGTAATTAAATAGAGTTAATCGAATTAGAATAAATCGATTAGAGTTAGTCGATTAAGGAGTTATTGAATATTAGTTATTCGAATGGAGTTAAAAGGAGTTAATCGATGTTAGTTTAATCGAGTTAAAAGGAGTTAATCGATGTTAGTTTAATCAAGTTAAAAGGAGTTAGTCGATGTTAGTTTAATCGAAAGGAGTTAATCGATGTTAGTTTAATCGATTAGAGTTAAATCAAATAAGTTAATCGAATATAGTTTATTCGAATAGAAAGTAAAAGAAGTTAATCGAATATAGTTTATTCGAGTAGAGTTAAAGGAATCATCGAATGTAGTTTATTCGAAAGGAGTTAAGTGAAACGAGTAAATCAATAGCGTTAGTCCGATAGAGTTAATCCAATAGCGTTAGTCCAATAGAGTTAATCCAATAGCGTTAGTCCAATAGAGTTAATTGAATAAAGTAAATTGAATAGAGTTATCGAATATACCTTATCGAAGGAAAGAATTATCGAATAGAGATTATTCGAAAGAGAATTACGTAAGGAAGTTTGTTAAAGAATTAAAAGGTGAACTTTGTCTATTTGAAGGTTAGAAACGTTGTTCAGTTAAGATCTGAGAGGTAGTATTACCCCAACTTGATTGACTTCATTTTCAACTAAGGAATGGTTAAGGTTCGATAGTGAAGGTGGTTTAAAGGAATTTATTTAATAAGCGTAATGGTTTGAGTTGGCATCGCGATGGTTTGTTTAAACATCTGTCTAAGTCCAATGAAGGAGTTTTGGAAAGGTTTTCCAAATAAGAACCAGAAATGTTTTCTGATATAGAAAACAAGAAATGGAAAAGTTTTCCAATGGTAATAACATATATTTTCTAAATTTAGAAAATAAGAAATGTTGAATATAGGGAAATAGGAGATGAAAAATGAACTAAGGAGATAAATGTTAAATGATGTTTGATCGATATAATTTCCTGTTGGAAATGATATCGTTGTTTGCACACCTGTTTTTCTTTGATGGTTAAATCACAGACTATCGAAGTTTTGACCATTCTAACGTTGTTAATATGGAGAGACCGGTTGGATTATTATCCAAAGAACCACTCTGTATTGGCATAAGCATTGCGAATCATATATGCCAAAGATAATTGAAGATGGAGTAAAGTGCAAGGGCTATTGTATAAGTCTTAGATAATAGTGCCTAAGATGGATGTACTGAATAGTACCTTCGGTTCATCCTGTTCCTGGGTGACTTGTATGGATGAATGTCTGACAGAGTATTTCCAAAAAGGTCACGTACATTGATTTCTTCAACCGTATCAAGAGTGGAAGCGGAGAAGGAAACTTCTTTTAGCTGACACGTAATGTATGGTTGTAGACGTCAATCTGTGAGTTGATGGATTTGACGATGTGACATTCGAAGTGAATTTGGTGTGATGATAAAGCGTAACCTCAAGCCTCATCAACCGGTAAATGACAGAAATCGGCCAGGCAGCATGGCTAAGTTGGCCACTCCGAAGTAGGGTGTATAATCACCTGATCTAGAGTTTCATTTATTTCTAAAAATCTATTGTTGATGCTGTCCCATTCGGGAAACGGTTGTTGATCCCAACCGTTGGTGATATACATTTGATACATTCAAGTGAAATGAGTGGTCAGTCATGTATGGCTGGGTTGCAAGATGTTCTTGTTGAACCCAGTGTATTCCTTTCTAGAGGTACACTAGCGAAAGGTGGCTCCATACCTTGTCATAGTTGGAAATCCATTACCCAATACGTGCTTGCGGTTTGATTGTATACTATATATGTAGAACGTGAGATGAAAGCGTTTCTGCTAGATGATTATTATATTGTGGTTGATAGACATTATTATAATATCAAAAGGTTTTTGATATAAAGATATTTTGGAATCTCATAAGGGAAAAACCCGTTCCGTTATTCGGCGTGGTCTTTTGAGATATGGTTTACTTGTTCGAACTGTTTTAAACTGTTTTACTCATACCATTCCCATGACTGACCCGGAGTTTATTTTGTTTTGTTTTTCCTAAACTCTTGGGTGCCCAATTCTGCACGGGTTGTCAAGTAGTCAGGATTTACAGATATACTGGAAGATCTTGGAGCAGGAGGCTTCAGGATTTTATAGCTATAGTTATTTCCGCTGTGTTGTAAGTGTTGTACTTTGATAATGATGTACATTCAAGTACAGATGTATATTTCAAGTTATGTTATATATATTACATGTTATTCGTTCCGCTGTGAGGTTCGTGTTACTATGATGTTGTGTTCTTCTTCTTCTTTTATTCTAAGTTTCTATCTTACCTTTCCTCACCCTCTAAATTCTTCCATTAATAACCCGTTATTTTCGATCCTTGGATGTTCGATATGTGTTGTATATCGGATAACCAAGATCACTAAAAACCCGGGTCATTACAATTGGTACCAGAGCTTAAGTTAAGAATTACCTTGGCTCTTTGGCGTGACTCAGTAGAGATAGGGTTAGTAATACCCTAGATTGAGTTTGAGTGTATATATATGAGCGCGTATTTGTTATTGGTATAAAAAAAATTATATTGTGGAGATTCATTGGTTGAGTTGTTTATGGGTTCTGGTCGATCAGTTTGATCAACTGTATCGGTAGGAGGTTGTAGACACTCAAATACGATGGGTCGACACGATATGTTTTGAAAAGAGGGTAAATTAAAATAAGTTTACCCAAGGTATATCTTGATATAAGGAAGATATATATATATATCAAAATTATAATATAGTGGACATATTGGTTGTTATTATAATCGAGTATGATTATAAATTAAATGGTTATGTAAATACCAATCAGAATTCATGTAAGTGAAATACGTGAAATCAGATGAGTTAAATCTGAAATTTAAATTAGAATTGAAATGGAAACTCTGGAAAATTGGATAAATGTTTGTAAATGGATTTGGATTTAAAGTAAGGAAAATTTAAGATCCTGGGAGATCTTAAATTGTTTTACAAGCAGTGCGAATTATATTTTTGAAATGAATTTCAAAGTGGAAATGTTTAGAAATGGTTTTATAGTGTTGAACTCACTTCGATCGCTGGAAAATAGATTCCGATGATGACAGCTGCATCATCAGTATTCATTTTCGAGTTGTAAGTGACGAATTACTACCACAGATACTGTTTTGAATTTGTTTTGGGAAAGACAAGTTGTGTTGAATTTCAGAATAAATTTTGATATATAGAATTTGAATATATAGAATTTGAATATAGAAATTCAAATGGGATTTATAACATAGAATTTGAATAGAATTTGATATATAGAATTTGAATAATAGAATTTGATATATAGATTTGAATAATAGAAGTGATATAAAATTTGAATAGAAATTGAATAGAATTAACTAAGTCGAAGAGGAATTAGTTAATCGAGTTTTGAATTTGGAGTTGAACTTTGAAAGGTGAATTGAATTTGTAAATGGATATTCGAAATCGAATATAGAATTTAAATTCGAAATTTGGAATCAAATTAGTTAATAAGCAAATAAAAATATATTTGAGCATGTCATGTTCAAATATAAAAGTGAAACAGACTAAAGAGTTAATTAACAAATTAATTAACAAATTGAGTTAAAACTATCAGTTATAGTTAAAATAGATTGGGCCGGTATAAATATACATGAGATAGGTATGGATAAGGTATGAAGGTATATAAATAGAATGCTCGACGAAAAGGTATGTATTTAATTCATAGCTAGCCGCTTGGCTTTTTCTTTTTCTTTTGGATTGGTGAGGGCCATGGGAGACTATTTGAAATATCCCGATGCTCCTGGTACAAAGGAGGTTATGGCGAATTTTTCTGGGAATTTAAGGAGTTAGAATATTTTTAAGATAATTTGATAGTTAGAAATCAACGTATCGATGTATATATAGAAGTCGATAAGGAAACGAACTAAGAAATAGAATAGTAAAATCAAAAATGAAGACTAAGAATAAAAATCTAGTAAGAATAGAAAGAGGAAGCGTATACGTGTTTAAAAGTGAATAAGTAGTTGTATGGTATTGATTATTCGAGCAAGTAGTCATATCTGTTTTGAGGTTATAAATGTTATTCAGTCAAGGTATGAGAGGTAGTTATACCCCAACTTGATTGATTTCATTATTAACAAATAAATAGTAAGATTTCAGGCTCGAAGATCAATGTTGAATAAGAGTTACTTGAATATAGTATTTGGATTGTCGTAACGATGTTTTACACAACATCCATTTTAACCTAAATAAGTGTAAGCTTGGAAATATAATAAAGAATATTTCTTAAGTATAGAAATAAACGAGATCGGAAAAGAGATGAGTAATTGGAATATTTTCCACTTATAAATAGCATATATTTTCTAAAGTTTAGAAAATAAAGGAAGGCGATATTCGAAAATGTTTTCCAAATAACATAAAAGGCCAATATGGTTATTGAAAATATTTGGTTAACAAATATTGATAAAGAAATAGAGAAGTGATTTAACTAAGGGGGCGGCTATTGGGACACAAAACTAGACACAAACATAGAGACACAGAATCTTGACCATTGGATCTTTTTGTCTTTATGTGGAGAGGTGGAATTCAGGGGGAGATCCAATGGTGTAGATTTTGTGTCACCTTATTTGTGTCTATTTGTTGTGTTCAAATAGAATTTCCCTTTAACTAATGGAATATTAATTAAGGGCTCAGTGACATGTTCAAAAGGAAAATTTGATTTTTGAAAAGAGTAATCTGTTTAAAAACTCCCACGGAAAGACTGTTTGAATTAAGAACAAACAGAAATTTGTGAAAGCAAATTTGAATTAAAGTAAAGCCAGTAAAGTGGTAACTGAGATTGAATTCGAATGATATCAAGACAAATTGGATTGTGAGATTCAAATTTGAAGTGTAATGGGATAATCAAGTTAAGAGTTGGGAATCGAGAAGAAACTCGAGTTAAAATGACATTTGGCTCGGATATAAGCGAATGGTTGTGTTGTGGATAAAAGCAGATTGGAATTTGATTGGGATGACCCTTGTATCCACTGAATTGGTAACAGGTAGAAAGGATATAATGATATGCCGACAAAAGGTACAAGTTTATATTTCTATTTGATATAAGATTTATGAGCCGAATTGGTTAGTCGCTTGGCTGTTTGATTTTCTTTTGGGTTGGAGATGGCCCAGAGAGGCGAGTTGGAGTTTGAGTTATTGACCAGTACAAAGGAGGTGCTGGCAAAAAATTTTGAAAAGTTAAAGTGTTAGAAAATTTTCAGGATTTTTGAAAATTTTCGTTAGTCAGAACGAATTAATAAATTTAATTGAAATTAAATTGGTTCAATTGAAACTGGAGTTAAGAAGTGAACAAATATGTTCTAGCAGTCGATAGGGTCGTCCTCTACCTTTTAGCAATTTTGAGGACGAAATTATTTTAAGTGGGGAAGATTGTAATGACCCGCATTGGCAGAGGTATTATAATTAATTTATTTAATTATATAAATAGTGATATAGTGAATTAAATGGTGGTTTAATTAAATAATGATGAATATTTAATTAAAATAATAAATTAAATAATATATTTAATTCTGAAATAATCAGAATTGGCTGAAATGGCGATATGGTGTGAATTGGTCAATTCAAAAGATGTAATTCAGTTTAGAATTAAATTACGATAACGAATATATTTAAATAACGATCGTTGAACGTATAAATTATAACATAATTATAATCGAGCTTGAAATGGCGTTGCAGTTCGTAAATTGGCGATTCGAACTTCAACTGAATGTACAGGATTCGTTTTAAGCCGAATTTTTGTGAAACAAGAAACGTGTGGAGCTGGTGGAGTATATCTTTCCAGTGGAAGAGAAAAATCGGGATTTCATCGCGTAGATTTTGATTTATGTCCAAATCAAATTTTAGAAAAGTCGCTGTGGAATTCCTTTATAATTTGTAAAGGAATTATTTATATTTTAAAAAGGAATTTCAATATAAATCGAATATCGGGTTGACCTAGAAGTGAATATCAAGTTAGAAATTCATATAGGAATATTCTAGAGCTGTATGGTATTCCACTGTGAATATAGACGATAATATTTATTTTTAAATATTTAATTTAATTATATTTAAATATATTTATATATTTAAATGGGTTATTTAGGACTTTAAAAATAACCACTTTTGCAAACGAAGTCGGAATTCGACGAAACTAATTTTGTTGGATCCGCAATGTCAAATAGTTGTTAGATTTCCAGTTTCGTGATTTTTAGAGTCACTATGTGGCTGTACGGATTTTTAGAGTGAGAAACAGTCAGTATTTCGACGGTTAAAAATACACTTTGTGAGCATACGAAGTCGGAATTCAACGAAACCAGATTAGTTAGGACCGTAATGTCGAACTCTAGTTACAGGTCCAGTTTGGTGATTTTTAGGTATCGTATGTAATCACTGGGATTTTTAGAAAGCAGATACAAAGAGAAAATCATTAAAATAAAATATAAAATCAATTCAAAAATATCTCCCTTGATTTCTCTGGTCACAAGCAGGCCACGCCTCACCTTGTTTCAACCACAACTCTTACCTACCTCAAGCTCAGCCTATAAATAACTGTATAACCCAAAATCAGTCAACTTAGAAAATTCAAAACAAATACAATAAAACCTCAAAAATCATGAAATACATATGATTGAGTTCCTATTGAGTTTTTCTTCCATTCTATATGGGTTGTTTTGAGTTCAATGTCAATTTCTGTTGCTCCAGTTTTTCGAGCGGTGACTAGGGTTAAGGTTCCCGGGAGAAAGAGTGGCCTCTATTTGTGGATTCGCTTGGTGGTATAGCCTCTATTTGTGGATTCCTAGAGGATTCCGTGACAAATGATGTCGATCGAAAACTGTACTGGTGTGAGCAAACCCACGAAGTAGTGATGAACAACTCCAGTTGGAGCTCAGCGTTTGTGGTACCCGATTATAGAGCATGCTAAGAGGAGTTCGAAGGAATTTTTATTTTGAATTTTAAGAAAGTGAAGAAGAGGGTATTTGGATTGGAAAAGAGGCGGCTATGGGTGGGTTCCTGAAGAACAAAACGGGGAAGAAGAAGTTGTTGTGGGCTCGGGTATTCCAACAGTGGGTTTATAAGGAGGAAATGGGCCGAAGTGATAAGTTAAGGCCACTCTTTTATTTAAATCCATGTTTTTTTAATTATAATATGTATTAACTTGTAAATATCATAACTTTAACATACGATATCGAAATTCAGTGAAACAAGAGCCGAAAAGATCGTATGGACGTCGACTACAACATGGAACTGACTGGAAGTGGATTGGAGCTCGTTTGAATTTACGGCGAAATAAATTGTTTGATTCAAATCAAACAAATAGTTTATCGTTCTTTAACGTTGAACTGCCAATGTGAGTAAAACTCACCAACTCTGAACAGTTATATTTTTGTTATGTATATTTAGAACTGTTAAAAATTGTCTGATTGATTGTGCGTTGACTGTTTGATTGAACTGCTAGTCAGTTAGTTGAATTTCTATATTGATTCTGTTTAACAGAATATATCATATGGAAATGAAAGTGATGTTGATTTTATTGTTTAACATCTGTGATGCACGGAAACAAGTTGGAGGAATACAACTGGATTCCTCAACATTTATTTTACTGTGATTCATATTTTGTGATATATGATGTGATATATAATCTGTTGTTGATTATATGTGTTTGGACGATATTTATCGTTAAATATGGTATGTTAAATACCATAAGGAATACTAGATGTGGGAAAGTGGATTTTCAAAGTGTATTTTGAAAATGAATTATTTATATAAAATCGATGGATTTTATATAGAAAAGGAAAAGGGTTTTTATAAAAGAAAATATTTATAAAATCGAAGGATAAGTTAGAATAAAAGGAAATATTATTGGTTAGAATAAATAGAAAAGATAAAAGAGATATTTATTTGTTAAATAAATAGAATTGAAAAGGGAATAGTTATTTGTTAAGTAAACAAATAGAAAAGGAGTTAATTCATAGGAGTTAATCGAATAGAGTTAATCAATTAGGGTTGATCAGTTAGAGTTTATCAGTTAGAGTTATCAGTTAGAGTTAACCAGTTAAAGTAGAGTTAACCAATAGAGTAATTAAATAGAGTTAATCGAATTAGAATAAATCGATAAAGTTATTCGAATAAGGAGTTATCGAATATTAGTTATTCGAATCGAGTTAAAAAGAGTTAATCGATGTTAGTTTAATCGAGTTAAAAGGAGTTAATCGATGTTAGTTTAATCAAGTTAAAAGGAGTTAATCGACGTTAGTTTAATCAAAAGGAGTTAATCAATGTTAGTTTAATCGATTAGAGTTAAATCAAATAAGTTAATCGATCATAGTTTATTCGAATAGAAAGTAAAAGGAGTTAATCGAATATAGTTTATTCGAATAGAGTAAAAGGAATTATCGAATATAGTTTATTTGAAAGGAGTTAAGTGAAACAAGTAAATCAATAGCGTTAGTCCGATAGAGTTAATCCAATAGCGTTAGTCCGATAGAGTTAATCCAAGAGCGTTAGTCCGATAGAGTTAATCCAATAGTGTTAGTCCAATAGAGTTAATTGATAAGGGTTAATCGAATAAAGTAAATTGAATAGAGTTATCGAATATACCTTACCGAAGGAAAGAATTATCGAATAGAGATGCTTCGAAAGAGAATTACGTAAGGAAGTTTGTTAAAGAATTAAAAGGTGAACTTTGTTTATTTCAAGGTTAGAAACGTTGTTCAGTTAAGGTCTGAGAGGTAGTATTACCCCAACTTGATTGACTTCATTTTCAACTAAGGAATGGTTAAGGTTCGATAGTGAAGGTGGGTTAAAGGAATTTAGTTAATAAGCGTAATGGTTTGAGTTGGCATCGCGATGGTTTGTTTAAACATCAGTCTAAGTCCAATGAAGGAGTTTTGGAAAGGTTTTCCAAATAAGATCCAGAAATGTTTTCTGATATAGAAAACAAGAAATGGAAATGTTTTCTAATGGTAATAACATATATTTTCTAAATTTAGAAAATAAGAAATGTTGAATATAGGGAAATAGGAGATGAAAAATAAACTAAGGAGATAAATGTTAAATGATGTTTGATCGATATAATTTCCCTTTGGAAATGATATCGTGCTTTGCACACCTATTTTTCTCTGATGGTTAAATCATAGACTATCGAAGTTTTGACCATTTTAACGTTGTTAATATGGAGAGACTGGTTGGATTATTATCCAAAGAGCCACTCTGTATCGGCATAAGCGTTGTGAGTCATATATGCCAATGATAATTGAAGATGGAGTAAAGTGACAGGGCTATTGTATAAGTCTTAGATAACAGTGCCTAAGATGGATGTACTGAATAGTACCTTCGGTTCATCTTGTTCCTAGGTGACTCGTATGGATGAATGTCTGATAGAGTATTTCCTGAAAGGTCACGTACATTGATTTCTTCAACCGTATCAAGAGTGGAAGCGGAGAAGGAAACTTCTTTTAGCTGACACGTAATGTATGGTTGTAGACATCAATCGGTGATTTGATGGATTTGACGATGTGACATTCGAAGTGAATCTGGTGTGATGATAAAGCGTAACCTCAAGCCTCATCAACCGGTGACAGAAATCGGAAAGGCAGCGTGGCTAAGTCGGTCGCTCCGAAGTAGGGTGTATAATTACCTGATCCAGAGTTTCAATTATTTCTAAAAACCTATTGTTGATGCTGTCCCATTCGGGAAACGGATGCTGATCCCAACCGTTGGTGATATACATTCGATACACTCAATCGAAATGAGTGGTCGGTCATGTATGGCCGGGTTGCAAGATGTTCTTGTTGAACCCAGTGTATTCCTTTCTAGAGGTACACTAGCGAAAGGTGGTTCCATACCTTGTCATAGTTGGAAATCCATTACCCAACACGTGCTTGTGGTTTGATTGTATACTATATATGTAGAACGTGAGATGAAAACGCTTCTGCTAGATGATTATTATATTGTGGTTGATAGACATTATTATAATATCAAAAGGTTTTTAATATAAAGATATTTTGGATTCTCATAAGGGAAAAACCCGTTCCGTTATACGGCGTGGTCTTATGAGATATCGTTTACTTGTTCGAACTGTTTTAAACTGTTTTACTCATACCAGTCCCATGACTGACCCGGAGTTTATTTTGTTTTGTTTTTCCTAAACTCTTGGGTGCCCAATTTTGTACGGGTTGTCAAGTAGTCAGGATTTACAGATATACTGGAAGATCTTGGAGCAGAAGGCTTCAGGATTTTATAGGTATAGTTATTTCCGCTGTGTTGTAAGTGTTGTACTTTGAAAATGATGTATATTCAAGTACAGATGTATATTTCAAGTTATGTTATATATATTTTATGTTATTCGTTCCGCTATGAGGTTCGTGTTACTCTGATGTTGTGTTCTTCTTCTTCTTCTATTCTAAGTTTCTATCTTACCTTTCCTCACCCTCTAAATTCTTCCATTAATAACCCGTTATTTTCAATCCTTGGATGTTCGATATGTGTTTTATATCGGATAACCAAGATCGCTAAAAACCTGGGTCATTACAGGCGCAAATCAAATCAACACGACTTCACATATTTCAATATTTTCTTGTCCGTCTAAAATCATACAACGAAATCATATTTCAATTCTTCACTGAATATCATTTTAAAATATTTGTTATTTCTGAACTGGAATCAGACCCAACCAATTACCATATAATGTTAGTTATATGGATTTCATACATCATCTGTACACAAAAACAATGATAAATAATCATCCAAAGTGCATTACATAACTGCATAAATATTAAATATAGACAATTAACGCTTACTACAGTCTGTCAATCAATCGATTGACATACAACTAAACAATTGGGATTAGTGTGCGCCAAATATCATCCCGATACCCTTGTGGGGTTTCAACCAATAAGTACTGAATATTATTTGTGCAGTTGGGCGATGTGTAAAATTTATCGTCCCAATCAATGTCAGTTAAATGGGTGTACATAAACAAATCGTCCGATTTGTAAATAAATATTTATTTGCATTTCAGGAGAATTTTGTGTCGTTCATATATACGTTAAAAAATTATATTTTTAACGATAAAATATTTATTTCAACACTTGACTATTTTATATAGTTCATACATTCAATAAAAATGATATTTTTATTGTTCAAACATTTTATTCAACACATGAATATTTTATATTGTTTATTTCAGAAAATTTTGGCATTATAACAGTGTGATATTAGAACTGGAATAATGTCTAGCATTATCCATATCCTGATACTAGCTCGCGCCATACATAACAATCAATCCAATCAACAAAACCACAATACAATCATTGCTCAACAAAACCAAATTTACAACCACAATTCAATCCAAACAAACATCCATGGTTTATACAATAAATAGTGACAGGAGCTACTAAGCCCCGTCTGTAACCTAGGATATATTTAACTGTAAAATACTTTGAGTGAGAAGGTGTTCTCACATTGGGATCCACTCCGCAATTGTTTTATAATCGTTGTTCTAATTCCAGAATTTGCAAAATAGCTCCAATCTTCACACGATCTTTTATCCTAGCTTAAACGCACCATTTCGGACGCCTAGTGGGCTTTCTTCCAAAAATGCTCCAATTCGCCAGAATTTGTGAAAAGACAGTTTTTGGACAACAGACTTTGGACATGTTTTCCGGGCGGCTCCGTGTTCCAAAATACGACTTTCATATACTCAAATCGAAGAGAAAATCGTGCTTTTTGACTTTTGCACGTGGAGTTTTGGTCAGAATCGCACGGTTGGGGAGTTATTGAGGTGGGATGGTCAGGGGGTATAATGTAAAACAGGAAATTTATAAAAACGGGTTTTTATTGGAGGGGGCCCCACTGGTTGGTAGTGAAGGTCTAAAGAGGCGGCGTAGGTGGTCGGGGAGATGGCATGGTGTGGCGCAGGTGGTGGTGGGGGCCCATGGCGGCTAGGGTTATGGTTTGGGGGTTGTTTGGCTTGGAGACTTCGAACGAGCGGCTGGAGAGAGAGGGGAAGCTACGTAGGGGTCGGCGTCGGAGGGAGGTGTGACGGTGATAGTGGTGACCGGCGGCAGGGCTGAGTTGGTAGCGGTGGCGGCTTAAACAAGATCGATCGGTTTTTTTCTTTCTTTTTTTCATTTTGAATGACGGGGTGTTAGAGATAAGGGTTGACCTAGTTTATATAACTATATATAACTATATATATACTTAATTTAATTATATTCCAAAAAGTTACTTTTTCATTTTAACCCCAAATCGAACTCAATAACCGTCGTCTCTAGCCAAATACCCCCATTTCGGACACAATGGGATATGTCCCGTAAGCTAATTTGACTGGTTCGATCTGTTTTCGTCAAAAATTAAAATATAAATTAATATAATGTTCAAAATTGATTTCAAATACATTTTAATTTACCACGCTCACATATTAATTCCAAAAATTATGAAATTTGAAACTTAACAATAATTTGACAATCTGGATCTAACAAAAGTGGTTTTGTCGAAAATGGAGGTCATTTGCAAAATGGCTATTTTTAAGGGTTATATATTTTATAAAAATATATATAAATTCCATAGTGACTATTTTAAATTTTAAACTGGACATAACTTTCAATTTATATTATGAAATCTGAATTTTTCACATTCATTACAAAGATATTGTTAAACAGATTCAGATGTTTCTGGTTTTACTGAAATCCGATTTATTTTGAATTTTGTACATTCAATTGAAATTTAAAATCGAATTTTCAAACTATCGCGCCATTTCGAGTTCGTTTTATTATTAAAATAAATTTATATGTTCGTAATTCGATTTCAATAAATTTTTAGTCATTATTATTTAAAATAAATCATTTTAAATATTCAAAATCCATTAAAATAAAAAAATAAAAAAAATTAATTGGTTAAAAAATTCCGGGTTGTTACATGAGATAATTAAATTTATCGAATTCATGAAATGATCGAGAATGGAGTCCCACCAGTTTTACTTCATGCAATAGTTAGATCTTTAATTAGATTTGACGTAGAATGGTAACTGAATTTACCAATAACACAGTGGGTGTTAGATATGGAGTACTACCAGTTTTGCTCCATGGGATGAATACGTTGGGATTGGAAAAATAAATGATTACTTCTAAAAGGCCCGATAATCCCGATTAGTTTGAAAAACCATGATCTGGTTTAATGTTGTGAAAAGATAATACAAAATCTTTTGAAATGGTTTCCAAGTGAAGATTTAAACAAGAGGTTTAAATGAATTAAATATTTGATAAGATTTATGGGAATAATTCCCAATGTAAAGAATATTTGAATAAAACAATATTCTAGATTGGAATAAGGCATATGATGTGTTTTTATAGCACTTGATTTTTGATTATAAAATACGCGAGTTATTCGGAAAGACCGGGTTTATCCCATTTTGAATAACTGATATGACGATTAAATATCAACGATGGAGATGGTGGTTGAAGATTGGAGATCTTCACATCGTATGGATGATTACTGATGTCTAGATTGTGTTGTTCCCCCGATACAGGGTAATAAGTGGTGATCGTCCAAACGTACTTGGAGAACGACTGGATATGTGAAGTCCTCTCTCTATATTTGACATACGGAAGGAATAAGGTGCCTCCGGTTTTGTTCAGACCCAGAATGGACTTGGAAATGGATGTGTGTCTGACATTGGATTTCATTCTGTGTCGATTGATCTTTATTAAATATATATCTATTTGGTGGTGGAGAATTTATTCTCTTGCTTAACACCGTTCTAAGAGGCACACGAGCTTAGAGGTTATATATTGGTAGACATCAGTTGCACGGCGTGAATTATCAGTGTGGTATGCGGAAATGCAAATGATCAAGGCTTTTGTTGAAAAGCAGAGTCTCGTGGATGATGATCAAAGCACATCTTTAATTTGCATATCTTTGTGTATAGCATTAATTCATGAGCTTCACAACCTGGTATGAACCTGAAACGGGATGAGTGACCGCAGGGAGGGCATGCGTTGATTTTTAGTTAGGAGTGGTGTCATGGTATGGAGCCCAGACATTTTGCTTATGTTATCGGAAAGCGGGGTACCTCGGATTTGAGTCCCTAGCGGCTCTTGATATTGGTCGACATACTGACCAGATTTTATACCCTATAGGGAAGGGAAACGTATTGTTCAGGAATTACCAATCCACTAAAGTAAGTGTGGACCGGCCCTACCGCTTCCAGAGATGATGTGTTATGTTCCTGAGGCACGGGCTAGAGTGTCTCGAATCAGTAAGAAGAGATCCTTTTCCTTGGTTCATAATAGAAATCCAATTTCCAATACGCGACTTTTCGGTTTTAGTTGTAAACCTATATAGCGACATAGTGGCATGGGACGCTCATCTCGTCTATGATTGATTCATTTATATTTGAAGTTGTTTGGTACACTATGCACTTATAGTAATATCAAGATGATTTATTTTAAAACGTACCAAGCATGTTTAGCTATTATAAGGTAAAACTCTATCCTCTGGCTTGCGTTGCATTGTGTGACGGGACCTGAGTCTTATAATAGCTTCATTTTTTCAAAATCATTGCGTTGTTTTATTTTAAATTGAGATTCATGTGGAGTAAATCCATTCCATGTTATACGGCATGGTCCCATGATATACCAACTTTTAAAATAAAGATTTAATAACTGTTTTAGTTCTCACACCAGTCCCATGACTGACACGGAGTTTATTGTTTCTGCCTAAACTCTGGGTGCCCATATTTCCCATATGGAAGCTTGTAATTTTGGTTTTTGCAGATACTTATTTTCACAGGATCCTGGATTACAGGTGGAGCGGTATTCGGTAACCTTTGTGTTCGTGTAATTCATCCAGTTGTGTTAGTCATTGTATTCATACATTTTAAATTTCCGCTGCTATGTATTTTAATCTCTGGAATTGTATTTATGCTATATATTGTTTATTTGAACTCTGATATCTTGTACTCTGATGTAAACTGTTGTAATTGCGATTAAATGTTCTATTATTTGTGTGTTCTGATGTGTCGTGTTATCAAAGAATTCCGGGCTTTCCCGTATAGGGGAAGTTTGGGTCGTTACAGTGTGTTTTAATATAACAAAGAAAGAGTGCATACTAATGTATTTCCGCTTTACACAAGCAGGGTGAGTATATCAACATGTGTAATTCAACTTACATAATAAGGTATGAGAAATACAACAAGGCAACATGATGAATAGTAGCATTAACATGGTGACAAAGGCACAATGATAACATGAAATTAGGCAACAAAGAGGCAAAAACAAAAAGGGAACCAACAAAATATGGCATGTACAACAAACAAAGCATCAACTATTATATTTCAATTTGCGTTGGTGTTGAAAAACTTTCATAAAGTAAATCGAGAGTAAAATCACCTTGTGTGAATATGATGAAGACAATAAATAAAAACGAACATTGACTAATCCTAAGCAGTGAATTTGAAAATCTTTCTTCCCCTTTGAGAAGGAAGATGGAAAAAAAATTAAGGAGAGGAGGATACCGCGAATTTTTAGGGAAGAGGAGGCTGATGAAGTAGAAAGGAATTTATGTTTAATTTTTTTATGTGGAGAGAGGGAAGAAGGTCTAAAATTTGTGTAAGACAATTATAGAGAAGAAAAAAAGAGTGAAGAAGGAAATTGAGAAATATACGTGATTTATTTCTCACTGGTGTCTCTTCATATATTGTAAGTTACAAATAAAATAAATTGACTGAGTATGGCTGAGGCGACAATATTTATTTCTCATTCATATTTCAAAAGTAAATCACAAAGAGAAAGAGAAAAAACATAAAGTAATTAATGCATGGTTTATTATTTGGCGTTAATTGCTTGAAAGATTATGACTTTTCGATTTTCAAAACACATAGCATTAAGATTTCAGAATTTAAGAAACCTAATCAAGAGGCAGGAAAGAATAAATAGAATAGAAATATACATACATGGAGTTGGTTTTTTTGGAGAGAAATAATGAAGGGAAAAGGGAAACGAAAAATAAGGGGATGCAAATTTAAGGAATGTAAATAAGTATATGAAATAAGATGTTTGAAAATAGAATGAAGGGAAATAAATAAATATTGCATCAAGGAAACAAAATAGAGGAGTGGGCATTGAAAACTGCTCCAACTATTCACATTTAAAAATAATTAAATTAATGAAGGTTTGAATTTGTAATCCCTATTCCAAATACCTAAACGTTACATTTTGCATAGAAAAGAAAATAATTAAAGAGATAGCTAAAGATATATATGTTGTTAGAATTTATTTCATATAGAATCTGCACATTATTTTCAATAAAACTTTTAGTAGAAATTAATAAATTCCATTGAAAACATAATAAATTTTATTTAAAAATAATTTTTAGATTCAATAGTTAAATTAAATTAAATAACATAAATGGTCAAAATATACGGGTTGTTACAGATAATTTAAGAGATTTAATCGAGTGTAGATTCGAGTTATAGTAACGAATTTATTTATTAAACGACATTTGAACGTATAAAATAAATGAGATCTTAACGTCACCCTAGTTATTAGTCTTATGTTTCGCACTTTGAATGAGTATGCATGATTCGTTATAAGTCGAGTTTCTTTGAATAAAGAAATGTTCGAATCGGTTAAATTATATTTTTCTAACGGAAGAGAAAAATTGAGATTTCATCTTGTAGATTGTAAGTTATGTCCAAATCAAATTCTTAGAAAAATCATTGTGGAATCGTTTACAAATTATAACGATTTATTTGTATAATTAACATATTTTTATATAAATTGAATATCGATTTAGCTTGAATTTTGAAATGTTGAGTTATAAATCCGAGTATGTTTATTTTAGAGCTATATGATATTCTGTTTGGATAAATACAATAATAATAATTCACTATTATTGAATTGCATTGTTTTTGAATTTGTTAAAATTTTATTGGTTTTATTTAAGCTTAAAATAGCCATTTTGCAAAAGATCTCCGTTTTCGACAAAACGAATTTTATTAAATCCATAATGATTAATTATCGCTAGATATTAATTTTCGTGCCAATCGAGGTTGTATTGTGACCATGCAAGATTAAAATGTGAATCGATCAATAATTTGACTTTAAAATAATGTTGTGTGAGAAAACAGACTCGGATTTCGACGAAACAAGTTTCATTGGGTATGTAATCTCAAATTATAGTTGTATGTCCATTTTCATCAAAATTGAATATCGTATGTAGTCATATGAATTTTTAAACAATGAATGATTAAAACAAAATAAAATAATCCATTAAACAAATACTTTCTTCCTCTATAAATACTCTAGCGCCGCCACTAGTTTGTTCTTCACGGTTAAATTCCAACTTCAAGAATCATTTTAAAATCATAAAAAATCTATAAGATAATATACGTATATATAGGTATGGATTCGAGAGAGCATTAACTGTAACTTCGCGTCCGTTTTGTACAACTCGCGCCATGTTCTCGAGTACGGAAAATAGTGGCAGCAGCCTAGGATTAACGTTTATGGGAGATTGAGGCATTGATGCATGAATTCGAGTTCATATTGGGATTCAGGTAGGAGAATAGCTAGAGTTTGGATTTTTTTTTTTATTTTGGATTTATAGAAATAAAAAGAGATGCATAGTGGACTGTAAACATGCGGGGAACCTAGAAACTGCATTCTAGAGTTTGAGTTCGAGTTTAGCAAGACTTATATGGTGATGAAGAGGAGATTAAGATATGAATTATGCAATTTTTTGTTTGAATTTTAGAGATTTTTTGGAGGGAGAGAGGAATGCTCGAAGTTCTGGGAATGGTGCTATACGAGTTCAAGCTATTAGTCAGGGAGAAGAAACAATGAGGATGTGGATTAAGAGAAATATGGTAATTAGAGTTTTAATAAAATTATTATATTCACTATTAATGATATTTATACCGTCTAAACTTGTAAAAGGCATAACTTATTCATACGTTATCTGAATTCAACAAAACCGGATACATTGGAACCTACGGACGTAGGCTACGTAATGGAATTGGTTTAGAGAGATTAGGAGCTCATGGCAGTTTATGGCAATATAAAACGCTTGATCGGATCTATTGACTGTTTACCGTTATTAACGATAAACGACCAATGAGAGTGAACTCACTAACTCTATCCAGTTTTATAATATTATAAATAGATTTTAATGTTGATAAATGCTGATTGAATTATGTGCGACGGTCGTTTGGATGAATTGTTAATAAATTGGTTGATATTATAGATATAGCTGCATATATATAAATCGTTTGATAAATATTGATTTTGTTTATCATGATATCACATATCGAAATGAAATTTATGTTATTTACATTGATTAACATATGTAAATGTAGGAAAATAGGTTGGAGGGGTCCAATTGGAATTCCTAAAATTTATTACTGTTTTTTTCATATATTTTTATATATGATGTGTTAAATGTTTTATGATAGATTAGTTGTGTTTGGATGCTTGAATAACACTAACCCTAAAATAATTGGTATTAAAATACCGTAAAAAATATTCGAATGAAATGGAAAAGAATTTGAGTTTTAAAAGGGAAAATCTATTTTTTTCAAAAATAAAAATTTAATTTCGAATGGACTAGAATATAATAACTTGTTTTAATAAATAAAACAAGTAGTTAAATTCATAAACGATGTTTATAAATGAAGTGGAATAATTATCATTGGATAATATGTGAACGTAAATTAAAGAATGAATGAAAAAGAGGAATTGAAAATCATTTCGAAAGAAACTATGAAAATTATTTTGATGTTCGAAATGTGAATAGAGTTTAAATAAATCCATAAGGATTTACAATTGGTATTCGACTATGTCATAGTTTAAAAATAAAATATTTATTTTTTGAATTTTTACATTATATAATTCAAAACCTAACAAGAGAATTAATATTCGGTTTAAAACTGATATTTTATAATTGAATGTAAAAATGATATATAGATTTATAAACATATTAAATAAGATAGATTAGAAAGTTGATGTGCAAACGAGAGCTGAAAATAAACCGAAATGTGAACGAGAAGTTATAAAATGACTCGATAAATGAGATTTGAAACTATGATAGTACTTATAAATAAAAACAAGGTTTGATTTAGTATAACGAATCCAGATTTATATACGAAATAATATTCACTTTTAAAGTGGATAATGATTTAAAAGAAAATGTTTTTCAAATAGGAATGGGTGTAAGGAAAATTAGTAATGGTTTAAAAGTGGTAAATTCAAATGAATTTAAAATGAAAATGGAAAATATAGTTGACCTGAAACGATAAATTATTTTGAAGTTCGAAACATTAATTGAATAGAGATTATTCGAAAGAGAGTTATCAAATAGAGATTATTCAAAAGAGAGTTAACGAATAAAGATCATTCGAAAGATAATTATATATTGAAATTCGACTACATTGAATTTAGGAAAGTATTATTTACTTTCTGTTTTAATCAAGACTTAATTATTTATTCATTTATTATTTTATTTATTGAAATTAATGAATTAAATTTATATTTTAAGATTTTGTATCTTGGAGCATGGATTATAATGCTATTGTTATAATCAAGGATTTTTGTTAAAAAGGTGGATTCGTAAATTGAATCTGAAAGTTGCGTAAGTGATGTTTGTTAAGGTTGAAATTGTGAACTTTGTCAATTTTGAAGTTAAGCATGATGTCCATTTAAGGTATGAGAGGTAATTATACCCTATCTTGATTGACTTCATTATTGACTAAGGAATGGTTTGGTTCGGTAACGAGGATTGGTTAGAGATACAGTTAGTTAATGAGGGATTAATGGGTTGAGTTGTCATGTCGATGTTTTATACAACATTTGTTTAAATCCATATAAACGAGTTTTGGAGATTTTTCCCCAATATAATCAGAGCTGTTTTCTAAGCATAGAAAATGAAATGTTGTGCTTGATTTGAAATAAGAATTACAAATATATGAGAATAAGAAATACGAATATGTGGGAATAAGAAATACGAATATATGGGAATAAGAAATACGAATATGTGGGAATAAGAAATACGAATATATGGGAATAAGAAATACGAATATATGGAAATAAGAAATACAAATATCTGAAAATATGAAAATACGAATATAGGGAAATAAGAAAAGTAAATATATGGAAATATTTTCCAGTAATTAATAACGTATATTTTCTAAAAATAAAAAAAGAATTTGTGAATATATGGAAATGTTTTCCGATATTAATAAGAGATATTTTCTAAAATATAGAAAATAAATAGTTACGATATATGGAAATATTTTTCAAGATTCGTGAGAGGGCAAACGATTTGAGAACATCCAGAAAAAGATATGGGAAATGGGAAATGAGAGGTTGGGTAATGAATAAATTAATAAAAATTAATTTAAATGGCTAAATGTTAATTGATGCTCGATCAATGCAATTTCCATTTGTAAATAGGATCATTGGTTTTTTGGATGTTCCTCTGATAGTTATATAACCGGCTATTGAAGTTTTTGGCCTATTTTATATTTTCTTTGTCAATACGAAGAAACCAGGATCAGGTTTATTTCCTAAAAGCACTCCGTGTAGGCATAAGCATTGCGAATCAACTAAAGATAATTGAAGACGGAGTAAAGTGCAAGGGTTATTTCGTTAATCCTTGTTAGGAATTTCCTAAAATGGATTGATGGTATGGTGCATTTTGTTTGTCCAGTCCCGGGACAACTTGTATGGACAAGTGCCTAGAAGAGTATGCATACAAATCATCTATATTAATATCTTCAAAAGTATTTACGTTTGGTGATGGAGGAATTCAATTCTCTTAGCTTTATGCCCATGATATTTTTCGAGAAATCAATAATTAATTTTGGCGGGTTTGATGATGTTGCATTCAAAGTGAATGATTCAGTGGTGTTAAAAGGGCAAGTATGGCCTCAAGCCTCACAACCGGAAATGACAAAAATCGGTAGGCAGCATGGCTATGTTGGTCGCTCTCATTAGGGTGCATTGTTACATGATCTAGAGAAAATCTATTTTCTTCTTTATTCTTTTGTTGTTGTATGCTTTCAGTAACAGCTTATGATCCCAACCGTTGGTGATAATACATTCGGTACACTCAACGAAATGAGTGGTTGGCCATGTATGGCCTGGGTTACATGATGTTCTTGTTAAACCCTGTGTATTACCCTCAAGATATATACTATTGGAAGACGATTCCATACCTTATCATAGTTGGAAACCCATTCTTCAATAAGTGCCCACAGTTTTGATTGTATACTATGTATGTGGAGCGTGAGATGCAAACGTTTAGCTAGATTATTATTGACTAATTAGACACTATTATAATATCATAATAGTGATGATATAAAAAATATTTTGGGTTATTGTAAGGTAAAAACCTTCTGTGCTTATCTGTGGATCAGTCTTACGATTATCCTTTCTTTTAAAAGGATTTTTTTAAAGTTAAACAAGTGGTTGAAATTTACTCATAATAATCTTATGATTGAACCAGAGTTTATTTTGTTTTATTTTCCCTAAATTCTTGGATGCCCAAATTTGTATGAGTAGTCAAGTAGTCGGGATTTTACAGACACATTTGGAGGAGCTCGGAGCAAGAGGCTTCAGCATTAGAAAGGTATTGTTTATTTCCATTGTGTTGTACTCTAATGTTGACATGTAAATGGAGTTAGTAATTATTGTTTTAAAAGTTTTCTTATATAATATATTTTATTCGTTCCACTGTAATATTGTGTCTACTCTGTTGTTGTGATAATGTGATCTTCTTTTCTTCTATTATAACATTTCTTTCTATTTCTCATCCTCTAACTTGTTTCTATTAATGATCTGGTAAATTTATGGTGTTTTTTTAGTTGACATGGTATTTTTTTCGATAATCAGGATCGCGAATTGGATGGTTCGTTACAGTGGTATTAGAGCTGAAGGTTGAGTGATAACCTCGGCTCTGTGTTGTAACTCGATAAAAATAGGTTAGTAATTCCCTAGATTGAGTTTGAGTGTATATATATGAGTGAGCATATTTGTAATTGTTATAAAAATGTTTTATATCGTGTTTGTTTACCTGGTGACTGGTATATGAATTCCACAATGACACGTTTAGCTGATGTAGTCAATGGGCATTTACAATCACTTGGACAAGGTAAATCGACATAATATTGTTTTACAGATTTGGCAAACACAGATTTTATATATTTCATACGTAAAGGAATTTTCAAACTAATTTTAGGTGATGCAATTTTCGCCGTTGCTGCAGACCTCAAAGGAAACATTTTAACTATCTACAGCAACACAACAAATATTGTTACAGTAGATTCCTATTTAGGTCTATAGCAACATCCTTAAGTGTTTGTAGCAACATCCAAAAATGTTGCTATAGATATTAATTATATTTACATATTTTGTGGGGCCCACGATGTAGGGACCATTTGACCCATGCCCCAATCTAATCACATCCCTATGGCAATACCTTGTATGGCTATTGCAACATTATTTCAGAAACATTTATAACTCGATGGCAACACTATATTAAAGCTACTACAACACTAGACTAACGCAACTGCAAGACGACATGGAAAAGACATTAAAAGGCAAAATATCACATAAATACTTGCATAATACACAGTACATAGTACACATCAAAATTTGTACAGTAATTATAAATTGCATAAACATCATAACACGTAGTACATAGTAAACATCACAATTTGTCAACAACAATAGTTGGGTTTTCATAAATGAGACTATGAGCTATTGCCTCCAGCCGGATTTTCATTATCACTGGACATGGTTGTGGAAATTAGTTCGTCTAGATTTAACTCTGGGTTAGCATCACCTAATTTTTTAAACACCTAAGCAAAATTCTCTTGTACCTTCTCATTTACCTTGGATTCTAGTTGTGCTTCAATTTCTTCAACAAGCCTTTTCCTTAACTCCTTTATATAAACATTTGTAAAAGCCTCGACTGATTGTTTTGTACACTTTGCATGCCTCCCTATAAGAAATGGATGACCATGTGATCTTCTATTTGAAATTATTGTTTCAGCAGTACTTCCTCCTTCTCCGCTGGCCATTGCCTATTGAAGTAAGTCCTACAAAATAAAGCCATGTCAAAATTACCCTACAGTAATTGTAGAGAATGCAGCAAATGCTTACGTATGGAGTGAAAGCAGCAAATGCTTACAAATGGAGAGAACGCATCAAATTACCCTATAGTAAATGCTTACATATGCAACAAATATATAGAGCAAATGCAGAACAAGTCACATTTTGGAAAACAATTTGTTTATGTGCATGTAATAGAAAAACATTTTGTAACATATATAATGGTAAAAACTGGAAAAAAAACAATGTATGTTTGCGATTAGACATCGTCATATGGTTATAGGAAAGTAGAAGGCATATGTATAGCCACATTCATAATGATGAGATAAAGGAAGAACGTCTCTATCGACAGCCATAAATATTTTACGATAAAAAAACAGATTTAAAAGCAGCACGATTCAATTAGAATGTTACATGTATAATCAAGCTATGGTTTTACACGTCTAACTCGATGTCAAATGCGCAAATGTCACGAAAATAGTTTCAAGTGCACAAATGTCACAAGTGCATGTACAGAGCATAAGTGCATAAGGTTACTGGTGTGAAATTCAGGTTCAACAAGTGTTTCAACAAATGCACATATGACTCTTCATGGGAGCTTGCTTCCTAATTGTTTTATGAAACATGCAATTCTGTTGGCATTTTAGCCAATTTCCTACATCATTAGCGAACATAATATCCCGTAAATTTTAGCTAGTTTCCGCTGCATGACCTTCACATAACAAGGATGGAGTGTAAATATTTGATAAATACAAAATACAGTTGTTATGTGCTTCAAATAGTGGCACTCAGTAGCTACCATCAATATGCCCAAGCAGAATAAATTTTTATTTTAGTCTATGATAGGGAAGCAATCAATATATAAAGAAAACAAAGATACCCATGTTTGGCTTTAATCATACGTAGGGAACAAAATTGCATATTTATTTTAATATTGCTCGTTGACAAGTTGACACATCTATACAATGGAATCTATACTATAGCATGTAGCATGCAAAATAAAACGTACAGTTCATGAGCAAACATGCACATCAACAAGACATCAACAATGTGCATCATGTACTGTAACACCCCATAATTTTAAAGAACACTATAATGATAAACTAAATAATACTTAATTAAATATTGGGAATTAAGTAAAACGGACCACACCATTGCATTCTTCTCGGAATTCTGCTTAAGATAGACTCAAAATTTGTGTAAAATGGACATCGTATGAAGAAGTTATTAACGTTTGAAGTTTGTATACACATAAGTAAAAATATATATATATATATATAATCAAGTGCAGAAATTCAAAAATCAAAAAGCGGGAAATGGAGGTAATTCGTCTTGTTAGGGGTCGACCCCGTGCCCCGTGGGTGTCGACTAATGGGTCGGCCCCTACAGGGGGGTGTCGACCCCACCCAGATGTAGGGCAGATCCATCCTGTGAACCGGGACTTGATTCTTGACCAGATTCGTTGACCGTAGGCTATAAATAGGACCTCATTTCTATTGTTTTATTCATCAAAAACAATGGAGACAATGAGGTATTGCCCTAACTCAGATAGAATTAGCCTATTCTTCTGCAACAACAACTTATATGTATTCAAGAATCTCTACTGCAACATCAACAGTCATTTCTCTGTTCTTTAGATCCAGTCCCTATGAGTTTATGTAACGAACCAGAAAATCTGAACCAATTTAAAATTTTTAAATTGGCTAAAATAATGGATTTTAAATATTTAAAATAAATATTTTAGCTAATGGCAATGAAAAGTTAGTTGAATCGACAATTGAAAACGAATATAATTAATTATAATTATAAACAAGGCTTGAAAAGGCGCTGCAGTTTCAAAAATTGAATTCAAACTTTGTCGGACTGTACCGGGTGCAAAACAAAACGGATTTTAGTGAAACCAAAAATATTTAAATCTGTTAGTGAATATCTTTCTAACGAATCTGAAAAATCGAATTTTCATAGCGGAAAACAAAAGTTATGGCCGAATGAATCTTCAGAAGGGTCGATGTGGAATTTATATAGCCCATGAAAATGGCCATTTTGCATACGACCTCGGAATTCGACGAAACCACTTTTGTTGGATCCGGGATGTGAAGTTATCGCTAGGTTTCAAATTTCATAATTTTTGAAGCTAATATGTGAACGTGGCAATGGAAAATGTGTTTTGGTCAATTGTAGTTAAATTGGATCGACCAGAAATGGGCTTTTTTTCAAACGGTCTCAGAATTCGACGAAATCAGTTTTGTTGGGACCGTATCGTCCCAACATAGCCAGATTTATTTTTGGGGAATTTTTAGAATCAGTATGTGACCCCGGTAAATTGAAATGTTCGTTTAAATTGAATATATAAAGAGTTATACTTTAAATTCAATGGAAATTGATTCAAACAGTCGAATGGGCCTGCGAAACATATCCCATTGTGTTCGGAATGGGGATAAAACGCTAGGGACGACAGTCGGTGGGTTTAATTTCGTGTTCGTATTAAAAAGTTACCTTTTTGTAATTAAAAATATTAAAATAATATATAAATAACCCTTCCCTTTAACTACCTCCCTCTCCCCTTACCGTTGACCATTCCAAATCAGATCAAAAAAAGAAAAAGAAAACACGGGTTTCCCCCAAATCGAAGTGGCGACGCCTTCGTCATCGCCACCCCCCACCTCGCGCACACGCCGACACCGCCCTCCCCCATGACCACCTCGCTCCGCCTCGAGACCCCCCCTCTCGTTCTCTCTCCTCCTTCAGGCGAACTCCCATTCGCGAACTCCGGGACCAACGAGCACCATCGAAGACCGCGCCGCCGAGGCCAACGACCACCGCCCTCCTCTGCAAGCCCCCAGCCACCACTAGCGCCACTTCCGACGTCCCCAGCCCCCCCGGCGCGCCTCAGCCCTCCTCCGACAGTGAGCCTTTCTGTCGTGACCTCCTGAAGCAAAACAGTGAGCGTTCCTTCCTCTTTTTATTTAAATAATTAAACACTGAACTTCCTTTTCAGATTTTGATTTTTATATATTTATATAACATAGAAAATAAACTGATTTTTATATGCGATATTAACATAGAAAGGTCGGATTTTTATATGCGATATTAACATAGAAAGGTCGGATTTTTATATGCGATATTAACATAGAAAGGTTGGATTTTTATATGTGATATTAGCATAGAAAGGTCGGATTTTTATATGTGATATTAGCAAAGAAAGGTTGGATTTTTAATGAAGTAAAGTTTTGATTTTTCAAAATGAAAAGATTAGATTTTTATACGAAGAAAGTTATGATTTTTCTTCATAGAAAAGATCGAATTTTCCATATGGAACAGTGAAGTAAAAATTAGTTTTCTCCAGATAGAAGTGGCGATAAATATTATATTTTTATAAATATGAAATTCGATGAAACAGGAAACATCGTGTCCGTGAGGACGCCTTCTACACTTTAGAAGAGACCGCATATTTTTCTGAGCCTTCTGCTATTTTTGGTGGAGAGGAACCCAATGTGAGATTTCTAATTTATAAACAATATGGAAAACGACGATGTATAAATTATATAGTCGATGTATGAGTTATATTAGCGTTGTACACCTCTTGTATAAGCGTTGTATAAGTTGTACGTTCGATGTATAAGTTATATATGCGTTGTAAAAATTATATATGTGTTGAAACAAAAGTGAATTGCTATATATATATATATACGCCCCTCGTCCACAAACCATGGGCGATATTCATTGGTTGAAATTGTTGTGAAAATTGATTGATAGCGAATGGTTGTTTGGGATTGTTTGTGGTTGATATTGATTGATTGTGGTTGAAAAATACCCGTTTGTGGTTGAGAAATATTAGGTTGAAACCACATAGGATTAGTTTGTGGAAATGAAATAAATATATGCATGTCGCCTGCGTGCGAACTAGATGCATGATCCCCATTGTCAAAAACCGCGAGGTTTTAAGGTAGAGCGAGGAGCCGTACTAGGGACGGTCCCGGTTTTAACTACCCTGCCGTTATGCTGCCGAAATTTTGAATAATATTCATGTGTTTGAATTATTTTCATTTGCTAAAATTATATTTATTCATTGAATAGAAAACCTTCATGTGTTGAATCGATATTCATTCGTTGATTAGAAATTCATGTGTTGAATGGTATTCGCGTTTTAAATATAAAAATCACATTTTTATCTATATATAGAAACTATAGAAACCTTCATGTGTTGAATTGATATTCATTCGTTGATTAGAAATTCATGTGTTGAATGGTATTCGCGTTTTAAATATAAAAATCACATTTTTATCTATATATAGAAACTATAGAAAACCTTCATGTGTTGAATCGATATTCATTCGTTGATTTGAAATTCATGTGTTGAATGGTATTCATATTTTGAAATAAATTGTTTGATAATAAAAATCGCCTTTTATCGACTATATGAACTGTGTAAAATACTCTCGTTTTGAAAGAAATTGTTTTATAAGAAAAATCCTATTTTTATCACCAATATGAAATATATAAAATAATAGTGTTTTGAAATGGGTTGTTTTACAATAAAAATCACATTTTTATTATATGCATGAATCGTTGAAATGTGAAGTGTTAAAAATAGCCACTTGTTCAAATAAATATATACGAGTTGAAATATTCATTAATTAGCTAATGATATGATTTGTACCTATGTATGTAACATTAGAATGAATCGTGTTTCTAAACCAAATAGAAATCAAATATGAAATTGAATTGAAAATGATAAATGATAAGAACTATATATATGTACATGCATATTCATTGAACAGGTTATAGCAAAGGGGCTAGAGAAGAGGAATAAAATTTTGTGCCCGACAAATAGGTACACATTTACTGTTTTGTTTGGGTGATGATTTTATGAGCCTGTTGGCTAGCCGCTTGGCTTTCTCTTTTTCTTTTTGAGATTAGAAGGACCGGGGAAGCTATTTGAGATTTCCCGATGCTCCCGGTGCAGGGGAGGTTATGGCGAAATTTTCCAAAATTTTAAGGCGTTAGTGAAATATTTGAAGTGAAAACGATATTGAAATCATTGAATGAACTATATTTATATAAATATATAAATATAAATAAAATTAAAACGAAACGAGGCCGTGTAGTTCGTATTTTGAAACCGTGATTTCAAACAACTAGTGCGGGAAATCCGACCATTGGATTTTCCCGAAACCTCAACCGTCGGGTTCGCCTTGGAAATATCTTCCCAACGGCACCAACCTTGTACAAATCCAACGGTTGGATTGTCTGGAATGTTTAATTCAAATCTGATGAAAAACAGCGCCAGAAGCGATTATATTTTTATATATATAAATATAATTATATATTTAATCGAATAACGACACTGCAGTTCGTATTTTGAAATCGAAACTTCAAACGATTGTACCGGGAGATCCGACCGTCGGATTTTCCCGAAACTGGAACCGTTGGATTCGTTTTGAAAAGACCTTTCTAATGATGTAAATTTTATGAGAATCCAACGGTTAGACTTTCAGATATGTGTAAATCAAATCTGAAGAAAAACAGCGCCACGGCCGCGTTATGGCCCGAAGCGTTGTTTTGAATAAATTGGCTATTTTAAAATAAATAAAAATAGCGATAAATCGTTATAAAATATCCTAAACGATATGGAATAGAAATAAACTGAATTTGCTCGATTTATGTAGTATTTGATGGTTGAATGTGTTTGGTGTGAAAATTACATTAAAGAACAAAATTGCTGTTGTCGAATGATTTAACCATTAAAGTAAATTGATTTGAAATTCTAAATGTACGTGAATTATTTGAGAAGGCCGAGTTAATTCCCATTTCAAATAATTGACCGACGATTGAAAATCGAAGATGAAGACGATGGTCGAAGACCGGAGATCTTCACCTCGTTTGGATGGTAACCGAGGTCCTGATTGGGAGGCATCCCGAAATATGGATAATGAGTGGTGATCGTTCAGACGTACGTGGTGATCGATGGGTTTGCGAGGTATTTAGTGCCTCCGGATTCGTTCAGACCCAGAACGGACTTGTAGATGGACTGTGTGTCTGACATTGGATTTTATTCTGTGTTGATTGATCTCTGTTAAATATACATCTGTTTGGCGGCGGAGAATTTATTCTTTTGCTTAACGCCCTTCTCTGTGACGCACGAGCTCAGAGGTTGTATATCGATGGATGTCAGTCGCATGGCATGAATTGCCTGTGTGGCATGCTAAGATGCAGTGATCAGGGCTTCTGTTGAAAAGCAAAGTCTTGTGGTGATGATCAAAGCACCGCCTGTGTGGCGTAGCTTTGTGTATAACGTAAATTCGCGAGCCTCACACCCCGGTATGGACCAGAAACGGGAGAAGGACCTCAGGGAGGGCATGCGTTTCTTTCTAGCTAGGGTGGTGTCAGTGACCTACCAGCCCTGACATTTATATACTTTTCACCTATGTGGTTGTTGCTGTTGCGAGGCGCCTCGGTTTGATCGGACGATCCGTGTCCGATGGAGTCATTCGTTGGCTCGTTCACGCCCCAAAGGGCGGGGAAACGTAGTGTTCAGGCATTTTAATCCACATCGGTGGACCGGCCCTGTCGCTCCAAGGGTCGATGCGTTCTGGTCCTGAGACACGGGCTAGAGCGTCTCGAATTCGGTAAGGACTATCTTTTGCCTTGGTTCATGACGGAAATCCAATTTCCAAATATGTGACTGTGCGGTTTTGATTGTATACCTATATATATGGCGACATAGTGGTATGGGGCATTAATACCGTCTATGATTGATAGTTATGATTCGAAATTGTTTTCAAAACATATAAACACTAGCAATAATATCAAATGCCTTTGTTTTATTCGTATCAAGCATATTTTGGCCATTATAAGGTAAAACTCTATCCTCCGGTTTGCGTTGCATTGTGTGATGGGAACTGAGCTTATAATGGCTTCATTTTTATAAAAAGCATAGCGATGTTTAAAAGGAAGATTTGTTTTAAAGCACTGGCAATCCAATGGAGTAAACCCGTTCCACGAAAGTGGCGTGGTCCTGTGATTGGCCATATTATATATGTGTTGAATAGATTTCTCATACCAGTCCCATGACTGACTCGTAGTTTGTTTCACTCTCAAACTCGGGTGCCCCTTTTTCTACACGGGCAGCCTTGTATTCAGGTTTAGCTGGTTATTTCTGGATAGCTGGAGCTGAAGATGGATTCTATCATTTATCTATTTTTATGTTGTTCAGCTCCTATTGTACATATTTCGTTTGTTTTCCGCTGTAGACATTTATATATAGCTGAACTGTATTTGTTCTAAGTAAGATCCTGTATACTGTGTAACTCTGATGATTACTTTTATCCAGTATATTCTATGGTTCATTATCTGGTGTATTTACTTAATTCTGTTCTGCAATTATCTGTTTCTGTGTTATATTCCAAAGATAACCCTTGCCACCGTCAGTACGGGGTTTGGGGTCGTCTCAATGTGGTATTAGAGCTTAGGTTAAGCTTAGTTCTGGAATATAACATTTGAACGAACCCGTCAGAAATAGAACCAGTAGTGTTCTAGGACGGGTAACTCTATACAGATAGGATCAGTATTATCCTAGTATGAGTAAAGCAGGATGAAATTACACCTCGATAGACACATTTACATTCAAGTATTTGTCTCTATATTTTCAAATATCTTTTCCGTTGACCTGACACTTTGTCTGCTAATTGCAGACGTACTAGAAAATGAGTGACAGGAACAGAAGAAATGATCGTATGGCTTGACCAGCTAATGAGCCAGTTGTGCTCATGCAGCCAGAATCCGATATAGAAGTTCTATTCAAGAGATTTCGAAATCTTGGTGGATCGCCATTCTTAGGCAAGGAGTCCATTATGGAAACACAAGCGTGGATTCGTTCTGCAGAGAAAATATTTGAGGGTTTAAAGCTGAGAGACGATCAGAAAAGTTTACTGGCGTCTTGGGCACTCAAAGAAGAAGCTTTGTTTTGGTGGGATTCTGTTATTAAAGATAATCCAGAAGGTGATATCACCTGGGACAGATTCAAAGTGATTTTCTTAGGAAGATTTACTCCTCCCGAAGCAACCGAGAGACTATGTGATGAATTTTCTTATTTGATACAAGGCGATATGACCATCCCAGAACATCATAAGAAATTCAACGAACTTGCTCACTTTGCCCCTCATCTGATTCAAGATCCAAAGAGGAAGAATCTGAGATTTATTCATGGCCTGCAAAGAAAATATCAGAAAAGTTTGATGAGGAATGTGAAACTTCCTTTCTCAGAAATGATTTTTATGGCTTATCAATACGAAGATCTAGACAAGAAAGGTATGTTACAGTACGAAGAGGAAGTCAGTTCTAGCGATAAGGTTGAATCAGAAACTGATCGTCCTGAGGCCAGTACCATGTCTGAGGTCGGTAAGGAGCCCAAAGTCAATCGGAAAAGGGCCAGACCAGGAAAAGAACCGGTAACGACCACCGTATGCAATAACTGCCATCAGAAAGGGCATTTGTCGATAAACTGTGGACCCTTGAAGAAACAAAGAAAGAATAAATTTAAATCCAAGGACAAGTTCCTAGAAAATAGAAAGTGCGTTCAATGCCGTCGGACTGGCCATCTTGAAAAGGACTGCAGGCAATTTAAGAAATCCAAAACAGCGTGAGTAAATGAAGTGGTAGAAGTAACTGCATCTTCATCTGCTCAAGGAAGATCTGATGTTTTAGAAGGCACGCTCAATGTCAAAAACATTCCAGTTAAAGTACTGTTTGACACAGGCGCGTCACGAAGCTTTATTGCAAAGAGTGCAGTCAAGAAGTTGGATTTGAGATTGAAGAAGCTCAAAGAACCAATGACGGTCCGAAATCCAGTTGGGGGTCCCATCGATCTCAGTTGGGTTTGTGGGGTGCCTGTCTCTTTCTCCTGCTATAAATTCCCTGTTATCTCTATCGTCATTAATTTTTGATGAATTCGATCTTATTCTTGGATTGGATTGGTTAACCCGATATGAGGCAGAGGTTAGATGCGCCGAGAGAGTTGTTAAGGCAAAGGCACAATCGGGGAATTATATAACCATACCATGTGAAGGCCCGACATCAAATAGAAAAGACTTCTTGGCAGCTTTGAATGTTTCTCCAACCCAAATGGAAAATATCCCTGAAGTTACTGAGAATATTCCTGACCTCATCAAAGACATTCCTGTCGTCAAGAACTATGCGGATGTGTTCGAAGAAGTTGTTCGCTTACCTCCGCAGAGAGAAATAGATTTCAAGATTGCTTTGATTCCCAATGCAAGGCCGGTAGTTCACGCTATCCGAAGAATGTCCTTGAAAGAGAAGGAAGAATTAGACAATCAAACATGGCAGCTGGTATGGAAGGGTCTGATCAGGCCTAGTTTCTCTGGTTGGGGTGCAGCAGTGGTGTTTGTCCCAAAATCTGACGGTACTCTACGTCTATGTGTGGATTATCGTGATCTGAATAAGCAGACAATAAAGAACAAGTATCCATTGTCGCGGATTGATGATTTGTTGGATCGATTAAATGGAGCACAAGTATTCTCACGAATGGACCTAGCTACAGGATTCCATCAACTTTGAATTGCCGAAGAGTGTGTTCCAATGACAGCGTTCAGAGGCCCCGACTTATTCTACGAGTGGTTAGTAATGCCGTTCGGCTTATGTAACGCTCCCGCTTACTTCGTCGATCTAATGAACAGAGTATTCAGAGGAGTATTGAATAAATTTGTTCTGGTTTTCATTGACGATATTCTAATCTTCTCTAAATCAAAGGCCGAACATGAAAAACATTTGGGACAAGTGTTAGAAATTCTCAGAAGGAATGTATTGAAAGCAAAGTTTTCCAAATGTATATTCTGGCAAGATGAAGTGAAATTTCTGGGCCACGTTGTATCGAAAGAAGGAATTGCTGTTGATCCAAGCAAAATCACAGCTATTTAGAATTGGAAACAGCCCAGTACCCCCACTGAAGTCCGCAGTTTTCTTGGATTGGCTAGCTATTACTGGAAGTTCGTTAAAGACTTTTCGAAGATATCTGGTCATTTAACAAAGCTTACAAAGAAGCACTCTAAATTCAAATGGATTCCAGAAAGTGAAGAGGCCTTTGACGAGCTAAAGTTGAGATTAACAACAGCTCCAGTGTTAACCATCATCGATGGCAACCAAGATTTGAAAGTCTGGACTGATGCTTCTAGAGAAGGCCTTGGCGCAGTGTTAATGCAAAGGGGCCAAGTGATTGCTTATGCTAGCCGTCAACTGAAGCCACACGAGAAGAACTATGTAACTCATGATCTTGAGTTATTGGCGATAGTATTCGCTTTGAAAATCTGGAGACACTATATTCTGGGTGAGAGATTTGAACTGTTTACAGATCACCAGTCGTTAAAGTATCTGTTCACTCAGAAGGACTTGAATTTGAGGCAGCAACGTTGGCTGGAGTTTCTTGCAGCATATGACTTTGAGATTATATACACTCCAGGGAAAGCCAATGTCATGGCCGATGCGCTGAGCCGAAAGAATGTAATGATCGCCAGCTTTATTATCATGACTTCCTTGATTGACAAAATATCTATTCTTCAGAAAGAGGACAACTTTGTTAAGGATATGATCAAAAGGATTCAGAAAGGCGAACCCTCGTGTTTTCAAATAGATAACGACGAGACTTTGAGGTTGAAAGGAAGGATTTGTGTTCCTGATATCCCAGAGTTAAAAAGGGAAGTGTTAGACGAGTGTCACAAGTCCAAGCTGAGTATCCATCCTGGTGTGGCCAAAATGTATAACGATCTCAAACGAACGTTCTGGTGGAAGGCTATGAAAAGAGACGTTTCAATATACGTTAGCCGATGCCCTACTTGCCAGCTAGTCAAAAGTGACCAACAGAAATTGGCTGGATTATTACAACCGCTGGAAGTTCCGGGTTGGAAATGGGAACATATTTCAATGGACTTCATCGATGGTCTGCCTAGGACCAGAAAAGGAAATGACAGTATTTGGGTGATCGTAGATCGCTTCACGAAGACCGCCCATTTTATACTTGTCAAATCAAACAGAACTGCTCAGAGTCTGGCGCAGATATACTTCAGGGAAATAGTTAGACTACATGGAGTGTCGCTCAGTATAGTCAGTGATAGAGATACAATATTCACTAGCAAATTCTGGGAGGCATTTCAAGTCGAGCTGGGAACGAAGTTGAACTTGAGCACCGCTTATCATCCTCAGACAGACGGTCAGACTGAGAGGGTGAATCGCATTTTAGAAGATCTATTGCGGGCTTGTGTTCTAGATTTCGGTGGATCATGGGAAGACCATCTGCATTTGGCTGAATTCTCTTATAACAACAGCTACCAGGCGAGTCTGACAATGTCGCCATTCGAAGCATTATACGGTAGACCGTGCCGATCTCCTGCTTGTTGGGTCGAGCCTGGAAATAGACTTGTGTTAGGGCCTGATATGATCCGAGAAGCTGCCGACAAAGTCGATTTTATTAAGAAGCGATTACTCGCCGCTCAAAGCCGACAAAAGAGCTATGCCGATAGAAGAAGAAGAGATATATCCTTTGAAGTTGGCGACTATGTATATTTGAAAGTATTGCCGATGAGAGGAGTTATCCGGTTCGGTAAAACTGGAAAGTTGGCGCCCAAATTCATAGGTCCGTTTCCTATTTTGGAACGGATCGGAACTCTCGCTTATAAAGTCAAATTGCCTGACTGGTTGCCTGGAGTTCATGATGTATTTCACATATCTCAACTTCGAAAGCACGTTCATGATCCAGACTTGATCGTGGAAGAAGCAGCTCAATAGGATATTGAAATTACTCCCGAATTAGCTGTGAGAAGAGAGCCGTTAAAGATTATCGGCAAAGAAACCAAAGAGCTGAGGAACAAGAAAGTTCACTTAGTCAAAGTGCAGTGGAGTGGAGATCCACGAGATTGTACTTGGGAAACTGAGGAGAGCATTCAGAAGGCTTATCCTAGATGCCGAGTTGATATCTCTGATTGACTCCGGTGCAAGGTACATTTACCCTACTTTGCATTACCATTTAATTCTCTACTCTATTGTTATTTTCTTTTCATGGATGTGCACTATTTATTCTATAGTCTGAATGAGTTTAAAAGAGTATGGAGGTTGATCAGTATATTTTTGAAAGGTTAAAACGATTTGATTATTGGTTGTGTTGTGTGATTGTAGATTTGTCAAACCACTTTCGACTTTGTTCCTTTTCGGGGACGAAAAGTTTTAAGTGGGGGAGATTGTAACGACCCAGAAAATCTGAACCAATTTAAAAAAATTTAATTGGCTAAAATAATGGATTTAAATATTTAAAATAAATATTTTAGCTAATGGCAATGAAAAGTTAGTTGAATCGACAATTGAAAACGAATATAATTAATTATAATTATAAACAAGGCTTGAAAAGGCGCTGTAGTTTCAAAAATTGAATTCAAACTTTGTCGGACTGTACCGGGTGCAAAACAAAACGGATTTTAGTGAAACCAAAAATATTTAAATCTTTTAGTGAATACCTTTCTAACGAATCTGAAAAATCGAATTTTCATAGCGGAAAGCAAAAGTTATGGCCGAATGAATCTTCAGAAGGGTCGATGTGGAATTTATATAGCCCATGAAAATGGCCATTTTGCATACGACCTCGGAATTCGACGAAACCACTTTTGTTGGATCCGGGATGTGAAGTTATCGCTAGGTTTCAAATTTCATAATTTTTGAAGCTAATATGTGAACGTGATAATGGAAAATGTGTTTTGGTCAATTGCAGTTAAATTGGATCGACCAGAAATGGGATTTTTTTCAAATGGTCTCAGAATTCGAACAAATCAGTTTTGTTGGGACCATATCGTCCCAACATAGCCAGATTTATTTTTGGGGAATTTTTAGAATCAGTATGTGACCCCGGTAAATTGAAATGTCCGTTTAAATTGAATATATAAAGAGTTATACTTTAAATTCAACGGAAATTGATTCAAACAGTCGAATGGGCCTGCGAAACATATCCCATTGTGTTCGGAATGGGGATAAAACACTAGGGACGACAGTCGGTGGGTTTAATTTCGTGTTCGTATTAAAAAGTTACCTTTTTGTAATTAAAAATATTAAAATAATATATAAATAACCCTTCCCTTTAACTACCTCCCTCTCCCCTCACCATTGACCATTCCAAATCAGATCAAAAAAAAGAAAGAAAAAAAAACACGGGTTTCCCCCAAATCGAAGTGGCGACGCCTTCGTCATCGCCACCCCCCACCTCGCGCACACGCCGACACCGCCCTCCCCCACGACCACCTCGCTCCGCCTCGAGACCCCCCCCTCTCGTTCTCTCTCCTCCTTCAGGCGAACTCCCATTCGCAAACTCCGGGACCAACGAGCACCATCGAAGACCGCGCCGCCGAGGCCAACGACCACCGCCCTCCTCCGCAAGCCCCCAGCCACCACTAGCGTCACTTCCGACGTCCCCAGCCCCCCCCCCCGGCGCGCCTCAGCCCTCCTCCGACAGTGAGCCTTTCTGTCGTGACCTCCTAAAGCAAAACAGAGAGCGTTCCTTCCTCTTTTTATTTAAATAATTAAACACTGAACTTCCTTTTTAGATTTTGATTTTTATATATTTATATAACATAGAAAATAAACTGATTTGTATATGCGATATTAACATAGAAAGGTCGGATTTTTATATGCGATATTAACATAGAAAGGTCGGATTTTTATATGCGATATTAACATAGAAAGGTCGGATTTTTATATGTGATATTAGCATAGAAAGGTCGGATTTTTATATGTGATATTAGCAAAGAAAGGTTGGATTTTTAATGAAGTAAAGTTTTGATTTTTCAAAATGAAAAGATTAGATTTTTATACGAAGAAAGTTATGATTTTTCTTCATAGAAAAGATCGAATTTTCCATATGGAATAGTGAAGTAAAAATTAGTTTTCTCCAGATAGAAGTGGCGATAAATATTATATTTTTATAAATATGAAATTCGATGAAACAGGAAACATCGTGTCCGTGAGGACGCCTTCTACACTTTAGAAGAGACCGCATATTTTTCTGAGCCTTCTGCTATTTTTGGTGGAGAGGAACCCAATGTGAGATTTCTAATTTATAAACAATATGGAAAACGACGATGTATAAATTATATAGTCGATGTATGAGTTATATTAGCGTTGTACACCTCTTGTATAAGCGTTGTATAAGTTGTACGTTCGATGTATAAGTTATATATGCGTTGTAAAAATTATATATGTGTTGAAATAAAAGAGAATTGCTATATATATATATATATATGCCCCTCGTCCACAAACCATGGGCGATATTCATTGGTTGAAATTGTTGTGAAAATTGATTGATAGCGAATGGTTGTTTGGGATTGTTTGTGGTTGATATTGATTGATTGTGGTTGAAAAATACCCGTTTGTGGTTGAGAAATATTTGGTTGAAACCACATAGGATTAGTTTGTGGAAATGAAATAAATATATACATGCCGCCTGCGTGCGAACTAGATGCATGATCCCCATTGTCAAAAACCGCGAGGTTTTAAGGTAGAGCGAGGAGTCGTACTAGGGACGGTCCCGGTTTTAACTACCCTGCCGTTATGCTGCTGAAATTTTGAATAATATTCATGTGTTTGAATTATTTTCATTTGCTAAAATTATATTTATTCATTGAATAGAAAACCTCCATGTGTTGAATCGATATTCATTCGTTGATTAGAAATTCATGTTTTGAATGGTATTCGCGTTTTAAATATAAAAATCACATTTTTATCTATATATAGAAACTATAGAAAACCTTCATGTGTTGAATCGATATTCATTCATTGATTAGAAATTCATGTGTTGAATGGTATTCGCGTTTTAAATATAAAAATCACATTTTTATCTATATATAGAAACTATAGAAAACCTTCATGTGTTGAATCGATATTCATTCGTTGATTTGAAATTCATGTGTTGAATGGTATTCATATTTTGAAATAAATTGTTTGATAATAAAAATCACCTTTTATCGACTATATGAACTGTGTAAAATAATCTCGTTTTGAAAGAAATTGTTTTATAAAAAAAATCCTATTTTTATCACCAATATGAAATATATAAAATAATAGTGTTTTGAAATGGGTTGTTTTACAATAAAAATCACATTTTTATTATATGCATGAATCGTTGAAAGCGTTAAAAATAGCCACTTGTTCAAATAAATATATATGAGTTGAAATATTCATTAATTAGCTAATGATATGATTTGTACCTATGTATGTAACATTAGAATGAATGGTGTTTTTAAACTAAATAGAAATCAAATATGAAGTTGAATAGAAAATGATAAATGATAAGAACTATATATATGTACATGCATATTCATTGAACAGGTTATAGCAAAAGGGCTAGAGAAGAGGAATAAAATTTTGTGCCCGACAAATAGGTACACATTTACTGTTTTGTTTGGGTGATGATTTTATGAGCCTGTTGGCTAGCCGCTTGGCTTTTTCTTTTTCTTTTTGAGATTAGAAGGACCGGGGAAGCTATTTGAGATTTCCCGATGCTCCCGGTGCAGGGGAGGTTATGGCGAAATTTTCCAAAATTTTAAGGCGTTAGTGAAATATTTGAAGTGAAAACGATATTGAAATCATTGAATGAACTATATTTATATAAATATATAAATATAAATAAAATTAAAACGAAACGAGGCCGTGCAGTTCGTATTTTGAAACCGTGATTTCAAACAACTAGTGCGGGAAATCCGACCGTTGGATTTTCCCGAAACCTCAACCGTCGGGTTCGCCTTGGAAATATCTTCCCAACGGCACCAACCTTGTACAAATCCAACGGTTGGATTGTCTGGAATGTTTAATTCAAATCTAATGAAAAACAACGCCAGAAGCAATTATATATATATATATATAATTATATATCTAATCGAATAACGACGCTGCAGTTCGTATTTTGAAATCGAAACTTCAAACGATTGTACCGGGAGATCCGACCGTCGGATTTTCCCGAAACTGGAACCGTTGGATTCATTTTGAGAAGACCTTTCTAATGATGTAAATTTTATGAGAATTCAACGGTTAGACTTTCAGATATGTGTAAATCAAATCTGAAGAAAAACAGCGCCACGGCCGCGTTATGGCCCGAAGCGTTGTTTTGAATAAATTGGCTATTTTAAAATAAATAAAAATAGCGATAAATCGTTATAAAATATCCTAAACGATATGGAATAGAAATAAACTGAATTTGCTTGATTTATGTAGTTTTTGATGGTTGAATGTGTTTGGTGTGAAAATTACATTAAAGAACAAAATTGCTGTTGTCGAATGATTTAACCATTAAAGTAAATTGATTTGAAATTCTAAATGTATGTGAATTATTTGAGAAGGCCGAGTTAATTCTCATTTCAAATAATTGACCGACGATTGAAAATCGAAGATGAAGACGATGGTCGAAGACCGGAGATCTTCACCTCGTTTGGATGGTAACCGAGGTCCTGATTGGGAGGCATCCCGAAATATGGATAATGAGTGGTGATCGTTCAGACGTACGTGGTGATCGATGGGTTTGCGAGGTATTTAGTGCCTCCGGATTCGTTCAGACCCAGAACGGACTTGTAGATGGACTGTGTGTCTGACATTGGATTTTATTCTGTGTTGATTGATCTCTGTTAAATATACATCTGTTTGGCGGCGGAGAATTTATTCTTTTGCTTAACGCCCTTCTCTGTGACGCACGAGCTCAGAGGTTGTATATCGATGGATGTCAGTCGCATGGCATGAATTGCCTGTGTGGCATGCTAAGATGCAGTGATCAGGGCTTCTGTTGAAAAGCAAAGTCTTGTGGTGATGATCAAAGCACCGCCTGTGTGGCGTAGCTTTGTGTATAACGTAAATTCGCGAGCCTCACACCCCGGTATGGACCAGAAACGGGAGAAGGACCTCAGGGAGGGCATGCGTTTCTTTCTAGCTAGGGTGGTGTTAGTGACCTACCAGCCCTGACATTTATATACTTTTCACCTATGTGGTTGTTGCTGTTGCGAGGCGCCTCGGTTTGATCGGACGATCCGGGTCCGATGGAGTCATTCGTTGGCTCGTTCACGCCCCAAATGGCGGGGAAACGTAGTGTTCAGGCATTTTAATCCACATCGGTGGACCGGCCCTGTCGCTCCAAGGGTCGATGCGTTCTGATCCTGAGACACGGGCTAGAGCGTCTCGAATTCGGTAAGGACTATCTTTTGCCTTGGTTCATGACGGAAATCCAATTTCCAAATACGTGACTGTGCGGTTTTGATTGTATACCTATATATATGGCGACATAGTGGTATGGGGCATTAATGCCGTCTATGATTGATAGTTATGACTTGAAATTGTTTTCAAAACATATAAACACTAGCAATAATATCAAATGCCTTTTTTTTATTCGTATCAAGCATATTTTGGCCATTATAAGGTAAAACTCTATCCTCCGGTTTGCGTTGCATTGTGTGATGGGAACTGAGTCTTATAATGGCTTCATTTTTATAAAAAGCATAGTGATGTTTAAAAGGAAGATTTGTTTTAAAGCACTGGCAATCCAATGGAGTAAACCCGTTCCACGAAAGTGGCGTGGTCCTGTGATAGGCCATATTATATATGTGTTGAATAGATTTCTCATATCAGTCCCATGACTGACTCGTAGTTTGTTTCACTCTCAAACTCGGGTGCCCCTTTTTCTACATGGGCAGCCTTGTATTCAGGTTTAGCTGGTTATTTTTGGATAGCTGGAGATGAAGATGGATTCTATCATTTATCTATTTTTATGCTGTTCAGCTCCTATTGTACATATTTTGTTTGTTTTCCGCTGTAGACATTTATGTATAGCTGAACTGTATTTGTTCTAAGTAAGATCCTGTATACTGTGTAACTCTGATGATTACTTTTATCCAGTATATTCTATGGTTCATTATCTGGTGTATTTACTTAATTCTGTTATGCAATTATCTGTTTCTGTGTTATATTCCAAAGATAACCCTTGCCACCGTCAGTACGGGGTTTAAGGTCGTCTCAGTTTACGTTGCTTTTAGATATAAACATTTAATAAGTTATCCTGACATGTTTATAAGTTTGGATCTAAACCTGTGCCTGTTAATAACTTGAATCACAACTAAATAGATCTTCCATTCCTTGTATATTTGATCTTTTGTTTAGTTCTCATATGCTTATTCGGGATATGCATATTCTGTATTATGTCATCATATGCCCATTCTGCTATTATTCCTATTTCTGTCACCATATACCTATTCTTTTAGTATGCCTATTTCTATCATCATATGCATGTTTTGTTATTTTGCTTATTTTTGTTCTCTTCTCTCCCTCTTTCCCTTTTTATTTTTATAGCCAGGCTACTTTCGAACCTAGGACTACCGCGGAAATATGCGAATGATCGAAATTGGGAATGGTTGGGAATGATAAATTGGGGGATAACCAGTAATGTAAAACATGATTGGGATTTGGGGACATAGGTTATACCTTGATCTAAAACTTTAATTTGGAGCATAACTTGTATCGTGAATCAGACTGGGACTTAGGGCATGAAATACCTGTAATGATCATGATCAATTGTTTAAGAATGAACATGCCTAAATTCATAGTAAACAGAAACCATAACCGCACTTAAACACGAGGTTAGATTACACTTATGGTAGAAGTATGCCCAGAACCGCCCGGAAAATCCAGCATCCACAAGTGGCTAATTTAATGTGAGGAGTCTATTGCGTAAATGAACATGTAACGGTGCTAAGACACGAGGTTAAGTCCGATCTTTGGTCGAATTCTGCCCTGAACTGCATGGCATATCCAGCATCCACAAGTGGTCGACTTAATGTGAGAGGTCTGGTGCATTAACAGACATGAATGGAATAATGATAATGACCTATTAACTTGTAATACTTAACATGTTTAAATCTTTGGGGTTTATATATGAACCTGTCAAAATTGTGTAAGGGTTAAGTAAACTTACTTGAATCAATGAAGGGTTACGTTAATCTGTTAAATCTATGGGGGCGGGTTATATGAACCCGACAAACTTAACCTATTTTATATGGTGGGGTTATGCTGGCTTGTTAATCTATTAGGCGTAACTTGCCATAATCTTAGTAGTGGGGATAAAAGCCTAGGGGATGGCTTGTATCATCTGTTGTGTGAGACTCGTATCAGTCAGTAACCCATCTTTGTATCAAGAGGAGGACCCCAAACTAGGTAGGGGTCAGGGCATGCTTACTAAGCTGATTATAAGAGGTCCATTGAGTGGGGGTGTTGATGGTTTTCTGTCGGATTAATGTGCATGCATGAGTCCACTTTCTTGAGATAATAAGACATTGTAGCATCAGTAGATATGGTTGTGCCTCTCAAAAAAAGGCTTGTCACTTTAGGAAGTGATACATCCTATCGTGGGGCCAGCACATGGTATCTGCAGGATAGGGAGCCGATCGATTAGGGTAGTAATTAAAGTACAAGTCCTGCTTGTTTAGGAGCTTGTGATTATCGTTGGGAGTAACACCTGTCATTTTTGTTGGGATTCCTAATATTATTGTTGGGGGTAAAATGTGTCACTAGAAGTACACCTAAGTCTACCATCTGTTTCTGTTGGGATCATTGAGTTTCTGTTATTATAATATTGGTGCAAAGGAAAGTACTTGAGAAGCGCAATATATTCTATTCTATTTATTTCGTTTATCCAACTCAGTCTGTTATACCTGTCTTTGATACTATTATCCCACTCATCCAATTTATATGCCTGTCATGATGCTTTTACTTATTTATATGTTAATAGTGACTGGACCCACTAGACTTTACGTCCGACCTGTTTTGTTTCCTTTTCTCTCTCTTCCTTTCCTCCTAGGTTCTCGAGGTGGGAATACTCAGGCTTGATTAGGATTCTCTCTTTCGTTCTGCTTGGAGCCTCTTAGATGCAGCGCTTTGATTTCATGTCTATTCTGATATGGCTCTTTTTGGGACAATATTTTTATATTACTGTACTTTAATGATTTTAGTACAAGGCAGACATTTTTATTTGATGTAACGGGTTTCCTGTACTTTAGATTTATGCTGTAATGGGTTTAGGACCATGGTGTTTTCTATTTGGAAAATAAAGTTATAAATTTCGCTGTTATTTTATATATGTCTTGTGATGTATCTATTTCTGTTTACCTATAACGCTTCACGAAACTTAATGCATTCTGTTAAAGAGTGACATTAACAAACATGGGGTGGCACCATTTGGTATCAGAGCTGAAGGTTACTGTAACATCCCATATTTTTAAGGTGTTTTAAATAATTTATTTAATTATTTAAATAGTGGTTTGGTAATTTAAAATGACCAGAATAAAATAAAATTGTATATTTAATTAATATAAATAATAGAATAATATATTTAATTTCCGAAATAGTCGGAAATACTTGAATTCACAATTGTGTGAATTAGATCATTTAAAATATATAATTCAGTTTAGAGTTGAATTTTATAAACGAATATATTATATAAACGACAGTTGAACGTATAATTATATTATAATTATAATCGAGCTCGAAATGGCGCGGCTTTTCGTAATTTGGCGATTTAAACTTTAAACTAATATACAGAATCTGTTTTAAGCCGGATTTCCGTGAAACAAGAAACGTTCGGAGCTGATGAAGTATATTTTCTAATGGAAGTGAAAAATCGAGATTTCATGTAATAACCCGCAATTTCTGAAAAAATTTAAAAAAATTATTTTGGCAATTTTAACGGATTTTGAATATTTAAAATGATTTATTTTAAATAATAACGACGAGAAAATTATTTTAATCGAAGTTAAAGAAATAAATTTATTTTAATTATAAAACGAGCCTGAAATGGCGCGGTTGTTTGAAAATTCGATTTCTAATTTCAATTGAATATACATAATTCATTTTAAATCAGAATTGAACGAAACAAGAAATATTTGAATCTGTTTAATAATATCTTTCTAAGAATGTAGGTGTTAGCCTACTTTGTGAACTAGGCAACACAAAGTTGAGATGTAAAACGTTGAAGAACTTAGAAAGCATCATAGCGGATCGGATCGGAAAGATGTTGCCGTTCGGATCAGAGAGATATTGCTGTTCGGATCGGAGAGCTGCTACTATTTGGATCGAAGAGACGCTGCTATTCGGATCGGAGGTCTACCTACTATTCGGGTCGAAGAGCTATCACCAGTCGGATCAGAGAATTATCATCAATCAGATCGGTGAGCTACTACCAGGTTGGGACGGAGCAGAGCGAAATGGATAAGAATTTAGTTTCAGCATTAATTCGGGTCGGATCGGATGCCCCGATCCGAACCCCTTCTGCATGCCCCTCCGATCCGAACCCATATTCCACATCACTTTCCCCCATGATCGCCTGATTATTCGGGGCGGTTATGACCAGTTCCTACCCACGATGACCACTACTCTGATGCGCTGTCAGCACTAGAATCCATCCGAACCCGAGGACGATGGGATGGAAGACACGTGGCTCCGATTCGGATCGGGTTCTGACTAAATTTTCACCTATAAATACCTTGCCTGGAGACAATTAAAGGGATCTTCTTTTTGGCACTTTGAGAGTTCAACCACTTTCATAAACCGAATTCCAGCACTCCCGGATAATCCAAATCGTCTTTCAACATTTGTTTTGAGACAATTGAGTGAATGTATGTGAGTTGTGAGTGAAAATGAGTGAATATCTCATTGTAATTGCAACTCTATAATCGAGAATAGTGATTGACAAGTGGACGTAGGCTTTTCAACGCCGAACCACTATAAATTCTGTGTCTCCATTTTACTTTTGATCTTATTTTAGACTGATTTTAGTCAATTTGGGTGTTAGAACCACTTTTTGGTCTAACATTTTGGTGCTTTCAATGAGAACATCTGAATTCTCTGTTTTTTGGGATTATCGTTCTACTTTTTGAACCGTTGAGTTCAAAGAAGTTAATCCTCAAGTTTCGACGCTCCTGAATATTTGTTGATTGATTGTTGAAAAACTATGGCCAAAGGAAAAGGCAAGGAAGTTCAAACTAGTCGAGGAAACGGAGTTGGCGAAGATCAGCAAAATGCAGTTGTGACAAGGTCTCGTGGGCAGAGCTCGGCAGTGGAACGAACTGATACAGTAAATCCGAACCGCACTCAAGGGGAGAGCTCCGATCCGATCCGGGTAGGAGAATCTGAAGCAGTGCACTCCCCCAACCTGAACCGATCCGACTTGGCTTCCCAGCTCCGACCCGAACAGGTCTCCCAGCTCCGACCCGAACTGATTGCAAATCTGCGAACCGACCCGACACTTGGTGATGTTGGAACCTCTACTCGAGCATCCACAAATGCTCCGACTCCAGCCACCAGGGTCAATGATCAGGTCAATCCATCCGCGCCTATTACTCAAGGAGATTTCACGCGCCTACTTGACATGCTTGAGAGTACTAGGGAGGCTATGAAAATCCACGAGCGCACCAATCTCATGATGCAAGAAAATATGAGACTCATGAGCAGGGAAATTAGCGAACTCCGTAGACAGAGAACCCCATTCCCGGTTCGCCACAGACCAATGGATCAGTCTTCTTCTTCCGAGGAAGAACGTCCCCGTGAAAGAAGGCCGCTCGAACGACCTCAGAATTTGGAGCAGCTGACGTTCGGATCTTTGGGGTCCCGCGAGGATGCTGCACGAGTACTAGGACCCAATGATCCAAGCTTGAGAGAGCCTATGTTGTTACCGATGCAGGGATCCCATGTATTACCTAGAGACCCTAACCTTACCAATCCCATTCAGGGGCAGATGCTTCAGCCCCTTCCTCCCAAGATCGACTGAGAGCGTAGGGAATGAAGAAGAGCAGAAGCAGCTCAAAGAAGAAGGGCGTCCCCTGAGCAAGAGCCCAGAGGAAACCCAAACATCGAAAGAAGGGCATCTCCTGAACAAGAGCCCAGAAGGAACCCGGATACCAGGGCCAGGGAGCCTGAACGACCCCTGACTAATGCTGACGTATGGGCAATGGTACGCCAGATTATGTCCGAAAGCCGGAACTACACCAATGAAGATTATGGCATTGAGCGAAGCCATACTCCTTTCACTGATGACATCCTCAACTTTCAATTTCCCCGACGTTTTAACCTGCCGCAGATGGACAAGTACAATGGGAGAACCGATCCGGGACAGCATTTGATGCGATACTCATGGCTCATGAATGCTGCTGCTGCTCCTGACGCAGTGAAGTGTAAAGCATTCCCGATCTATTTAGAAGATGTGGCGCTGCTATGGTTTACCCGACTTCCCCCTCGTTCGATATCGAATTATAGGGAATTGAGCGAACGTTTTATGAATCAGTTCCGACTCCATACCCAAAAGTCTAAAAGTGTTATTGAATTATCAAGAATTAAGCAGGCACCGGGAGAGTCTTTGAGGTGATATCTCGACCGTTTCAACTTAGCTGTGACTGAAGTTAGTGACCCGCACGAGCCCACCATCTTGATGGCTTTGATGGAAGGAGTCGATACTGACTCTGAGTTTGGAGATTACCTTTCTGGGAAGCCACCTCCCACGAGAGAGTTATTTTATGAAAAGGCCGATATTCAGTTGAGACGAGAGGAGGCCAGGGAAAACCGAAAGAGAAAGTCTGGAGCGGCTTCAAAAGAAAATGTTCAGAGTAGTGTCGCCGTGAAGCAGTCTGGAGAAAGTTCCGGAAAAGTTGAGGTGAATGTGGGAAACAAGAGTGGAAACGACAATAATGGAAACGGTGGCAACAACAACAACCGTAACGTGAATGGTAACAGAAGAAATAGAAATAGGGGAAGTGATCCTAACAAAATACCTCGATTCCAGACTTATGAGAATTATACACCGTTGAACGACACTCTGGAGAACATTTACTTTGGTACATACAATGTTTTGCAATATAAAAGACCGCCACCTCGCGACTCAATGGAGAAAGAAATGGCAACTGGAAAGTTTTGTTTGTTTCATGGAACTCATGGGCATTCGACCAATGAATGTCGACATTTGAGAGATGTGATTGAGAAGCTGCTGCGCGAAGGGAAGTTGGATGAATATAAGGTTGCCCCGAGAGACAGGGGGCAAGGAGAACAGGCTCCAAAACAGACCCAATCCGCTCCCAAGCCTACAGCGCAGCAGAAAGGCAAGGGAATTTTTATCAACTCCATAGTGGTTGAACCCCACCCAGCGATCCACAGTTTTAGAGCAATGGATCAATATGTAAATGCAGCTAAGCACGTAGATGTGGATGAATGTGATGATTTGGAAGACATCGCCCCCATAAAGCAACAGAAGACAATGTTTGACGACGTGGTATTCCGTAGCAGAGATAATACCGGGATCCAGTCACCCACCGACGATCCGTTGGTCATTACCACCACCATTGGGCCGGCATTGGTTCATAAGATGTTAGTGGACAATGGAAGCTCTGTTAATATTTTATTTAAAAAGTCATTCGATCAGATGAAGCTTGAATCTGAAGATTTGAAGCCATGCGAAGGTTGGATCCGAGGCTTCAACGGAGCATCGGCAGCTCCAATGGGGTACATAGAATTGCCCGTAACCTTGGGGCAAGGAGAACGCCGAAGAGTACGGATGCTTCAGTTCGTAGTATTGGACGTAGATTCGCCTTATAATGCATTTTTGTGAAGGCCTGCCCTTGCTAAGTTCAGGGCTTGCATCGCCCCTTGGTGTTTATTGCTTAAGTTCCCAACTGAAGCCGGAACCGGAGTAGTGAGAGGAGATCAAGTCTCCGGACGGGCCTGCTATGTTGCCGAATTAAAGTTGTTGATGAAGGGACTTAACATCGAGAGTAAAGGTGCCTCGCCTCCTCCAAAGGAGGGCTCGGCGTAGCAATTAAAGGGATCGGCCCCGAAGGAGTTGCCCAATGGAATGCCCGAAGACTTGGATCCCAGAAAAGACGAGGAATCAGAGACTAGAAATGCAACTCCTAATGAAGCGACAGTGGACATTCCCATTGATGAAGCTGATCCAACAAGAGTTTTGAAGATTGGATCCCAGTTGGATCCACGTTGGGCCAAAGAACTAACTGACTTCCTAAAGGCAAACTTGGACGTGTTTGCCTGGACCCATGCCGACATGTGTGGGATATCGCCATCCGTCATAAGTCATTCACTAAATGTAAACCCGAAATACCCGCCTGTAAAGCAAAAGAGACGTATGCTGGGCCCAGAGAGGTCGGCCGCTCTAAAAGAAGAAGTGGAGAAGCTGAAACAGAACGGATTTATTAGAGATTCGACATATCCCGACTAGATATCGAATCTCGTCTTAGTAAAGAAGCCGAATGGAAAGTGGCGGACTTGCATTGATTTTTCAGATTTGAACAAAGCTTGCCCGAAAGATAGTTTCCCACTTCCCAGGATTGACCAGCTTGTAGATTCGACAGCGGGACACGAACTTCTTTCTTTCATGGACGCATATTCCGGGTACAACCAAATTCCTATGCACGTGCCAGATCAAGAACACACGAGCTTCATTACAAATTTGGGGTTATACTGTTACGTGGTCATGCCGTTCGGATTGAAAAACGCTGGAGCCACTTATTAGCGCTTGGTGAACAGGATGTTTTATAATCAAATAGGGAAGAGTATGGAAGTTTATGTGGATGATATGCTTGTCAAATCGAAACAGTCCTCTAGCCATACGCAGGACTTGGCAGAAATGTTCGGTATCCTGCGAAAGTATCGGATGAAGTTGAATCCTTTGAAATGTTCATTTGGAGTGGCATCGGGAAAGTTTCTAGGCTTCATTGTGAGCTCCCGAGGGATTGAAATCAATCCCAGCCAAATAGCAGTGATAAGAAACATTGAAGAACCGAGGAGGATTAAAGATGTCCAAAGTCTTGCGGGGAAAGTAGCCGCGTTAAGTAGGTTCATCTCCAAAGCCACGGACAAATGCGTCCCATTTTTTGATTTGATTAAAAGGGGAAAGAAGAACTTTAAGTGGACTCCGGACTGTGTTGAGGCCTTTCGAAATTTATTGGAATTGCTAGAAAAACCGCCGATTTTGTCAAAGCCAGTGGATCACGAAGAGTTATTTGTTTACTTGGCAGTTTCGGCTCACGCTGTTAGCACAGCCTTGGTTCGAGAAGAAGACAAAGTGCAAAGGCCAGTATATTATGTAAGCAAGAAATTGGCAGCGGCAGAACGCAATTACCCAAAGATTGAGAAGCTCGCTTACAGCCTCCTAGTCGCCTCCCAAAAAATTCGTCACTATTTCCAAGCTCACCCAATAACCATATACACTGACCAACCTCTAAGGCAGGTGTTGCAGAGACCCGAAGCATCGGGACGATTGATCAAATGGAATATTGAATTAAGTCAGTTTGATTTAAATTTTCAGCCACGGAGGTTGATCAGGGGGCAGACTCTGGCTGACTTTATAGCAGAGTTCACAATCCCAGAGGAGGAAATAATCGATGACAAAGTGGTCAAGTCCGAAGATGAGTTAAAATTAGATCCATGGAAGCTATACACTGACGGAGCCAAGAATGACCGAAGGTCCGGAGCTGGAATCGTCTTAGTCACTCCTGAAGGACGGTCGTTATATTATGCTCTACGATTAGAATTTTCGGCGACTAACACTGATTCTGGATATGAAGCCCTGATTGCCGGTTTGAAGCTTGCTAAAGACCTCGGAATAAAAACGTTGGACATATTCTGCGACTCCAAAATCGTAGTTTGCCAAGTGCAAAAGGAGTTTGTGGCTCGGGGACCTCGACTCATTGCCTACCTCGGGAAAGTGGAAAAGCTGTTGAGCAACTTGGAGCGGTACAACATAACGCATATCCCAAGAGCCGAAAATCAGAAGGCAGACAGGCTGGCAAAGCTAGCTAGTTCCGACAACCCGGAAGAAACTGAAACAATTCCAATTGAAACGTTGGAATCGCCAAGCTTTGAGTCGATGGAAATTGAGTTCGCTTTCGAAGCGGAACCGGAGAAGGAGTCGTGGATGACCCCAATTAAGAACTTCCTTAAGAATGGGACACTCCCATCAAAGAAGAGTGAGAGACGGGTTATAGTTCGCAAGGCTACCAGATACATTCTTCAAGATGATACTCTTTATAGACAAGGATTTTCTATGCCCCTGTTACGATGTATAGCACACGACGACATCAAACATGTACTAAGAGAAGTACACGAAGGTGAGTGTGGAGATCATACAGGAGGCCAGACTTTAGCGAAAAAGATATTGCGGTATGGATATTTCTGGCCAACAATTAATAAAGATGCGGCTGATTATTCACGACGCTGCGATAAGTGCCAGAGATTCGCCGAAATCCCCAGAGCACCGTCGACCCAACTCAAATTGATGGTGAGTCCTTGGCCTTTTGCCATGTGGGGAATTGATATCATCGGAGTTCTACCAATTGCTAAAGGAGGAGCGAAATATGCAATAGTCGTTGTGGACTATTTTACGAAGTGGGTGGAAGCTGAGCCCCTAACCAAGATCACGGCAAGAAAGGTGATAAGTTTTGTGGTTAGAAATATTATATGCCGATTCGGGATCCCAAGGAACATAATAACTGATAACGGAACCAAGTTCGATGGTGCTGAATTCAGAAATTTCTGCCAGAAATATAAGATCGACAAACGGTACACTGCGGTTGCCTATCCGCAGTCGAATGGGCAAGTAGAAGTAATAAACAAGGTTATAAAATCCATCCTTAAGAAACGGTTAGAGCGCGCAAAGGCAAAATGGGTTGACGATTGCCCTTAGCTTTGTGGGCATATCGAACAACGTTTAAGACAGCTATTGGTCATACCCCTTTCTCTCTCTCCTTTGGTTCAGAAGCAGTAATTCCAGTAGAGCTTGAGGTTCCCTCCCACCGGGTGACGTATTATGACCCGATGACGAATCGGGCACTCTTACTCGAGTCTCTTGATGAAATCGAAGAAAAAAGGGACGAAGCAGATTTGCGCACGGCAAGACATCGACGTCAGATGGCACGCTATTACGACAAAAAAGTTCACCTTAGGACTTTTGAACCAGGAGATTTGGTGCTGAAGAGAGTCTTTCCATCCCTTCCTCACCTCGGTCCAAAGTGGGAAGGACCCTTTGTCATCCAACGGAAACTTGAAACAGGAACCTTCAAGTTAACGACCGTAGATGGCGAAGAGGTACCTAGGGCATGGAATGCCCAACATTTGATGCGATATTTGGATTAGAAATGTTGTACTATTTGCTATTTTTCTTATGAGCTCTGTAAAAAGGCACGACCTGCCTTAGGAAAGTCTGATGATATGAATAAAGAACTATAAAGTGGATGTAGGCTACGACTTAGCCGAACCACTATAAAAATATCGTGTGTCATTTACTTTCATGCATTATATATATACCCTCATCTATTACTCTGTTGCCATTATGGAATATAAGATGATTTAAAACCTGAAAGGATGAAAATAGTTTATATGTAAGAAAAAGCACAATGACTATTTGTGCGATAAGACATAAAAGAATGGGAAGATGACATTCTTAACTCTAACTCTCGAGAATTGAGAGAGAGTATAAAGGACGGGAAGACGACGTCCTTTGAGGCGTGAAGGTGCACCCAGACAAGAGACCGCCTCAGTAAGAACTCTAACCTGAATATAAGACAGGAGAGTATAAAAAATGCAAAAAAAAAACGACAGGCATTGACGGCACAGAGAGTGCAATACCGTCGAAAAATCAGAGACATTCAGACTGCTTGATTAAGTCTTGAATAGTTTTTTGAGATTGACTGGGGGCATATATGTATACACATATTTCCCCCCACCATAACTTCATTACACAACCATAGTAAGACATGCATTCTTACATAAGTGCAAAACTAATGGCTAACAGACATTGCAGAAAATGAATTATTTTTTATTTACAAATGAATGAATGTGTACAGGAAAACAGTCAAAAAGAAGGTGCAAGGGCCACCCTTATAGCAACAATTATTGGTCAACCAAATGCTAAAATAACGCAAGACAACCCACAATTTAGACTTAGAAGGAGGCTTGGATTTCTTGGCGGCTTTCTCCGCATCCTTCACCTCTTTTTCGGCCTCCGTCAAGATGCGCTTTGATTTTTTCTTTCCTGAAGCTGATGTGTTGGAATCGGTTGACTTCTTCCCGGAGGGCGGAGCGCTGGAATCAAGAGAAGACTTTTTAGCGAGTTCCTCTGTAATAGATCCAGTTGAAAGCTTAACAACTAACCTTGATCCCGCATCCACAACTGCGAGGGGCTTGAGGCTTTCAGGGTCTAAGTCTTCAGCTTTTAACTGCAAGCGTTTATCTTGATCAGCTTACAGTGCAGCTAAAGTAACATCATCAGCACTTTTCGACTCCCCGACTATTGCCACCTCCGGATCTTCCTCATGTCCCCCGTCGCCGCAATCAACCTTTAAGGCATCTATCATTTCGTCATCACGAGGAGTGTCAGCCTTAGACGGTTTGCCTCCTTCTCCCAAATCTATGGGAGCAGCCTTGTCCATTCCCCCTTTTTCCTTCTCCATAGGTTCCGCCCCAGAGGCAGTTCCCTGGGACGTATCTGTCTTTCCGGACGGTTGAATACCTACAGAGTGAGAAGCAACAGTTATCAACTCAGGAGAAAATAATGGGTTTTTCATCGATTGCTCAACCACGTGGCGAAAGGTAGAGATAGCCTTGACGAATTGAGGTGAAAGTGTAGAGATACCTTCCGAAGACTTCTCGGCTGGAGTAACTACTGTCTCCGATGCCGTTTCGGGAATAGGGGATAACAGAGTTGTTCGAGGGATCCCCGGGTTTTCAGGATCATATCCCTCTACTTCAGAAGTTGCGGGGGCTGTAGAAGAGGAACCAGCCTCGGGAATGTTCTTTTGCTTAGTCCTCCACCTCTCTTCGTCCATAGCAGCAGCAATGAGGCGGCGCCCTTCAGCTAGGCGTTCTGGCTCATCATCTCTTAAATATTTCTCCATCAGCTTATCCTCGTCAATGGAATTAACCTTGAGCTCCTGTTTCTCCCACTCGACGATCTGACTCCATACTTGGACTAGAGTAGATGGATAATCTTCAATCCAAGAAATGTTCCGGCGGCGGATGATATGCGCAAAGAATTCAATCATTAATTCGCCGAAACCCTGAAACTCTCCTCAGCCTCTGACAGTTGTTTGCGGGCCTCCTCAGCGGATTTGATAGCACACTCAACGTTACCCTCCGCTAGGGCAGCTCTGTTCTCCGCCTCCATTAGCTTAGAAGCCAAGTCAACATTTTTCTTTTCTAGTTCAGCATTCCTCCTTGCTAACTCGGCATTTTTCCGTTCAAGGTCAGCGTAAGCAAGGCGCGTTTTAGCAGCATCTGACTTAGCATCTTCGGCTTGCTTTTTTAACTCAGAACGCTCTTGTGTATGGGATTCGAGCAAATCATGGTAACGTTTTTGCATATCTTCAAATTGTTGTTTGAAGCTAGTAGCATCCCGTTGAGCAACAGCAAGCTGGGCCTGTGTGTCCTCCAAATCTTTTCCTAGATTCTTTAAGGCCTTTGCATCATCCTCAGCGGTTTTTTGCAACGAGTCAGCATTCGTGATTAAAGTGCGGATAATTCTGGAAAGGTTGCGTGAATACTTGAACATTTCAGAATACTGTTTCTCGACTGCATCTATCTTTGCTTTGGCCTCATCTGCCTACCTTGAAGAAATAGGCTCAAGAGCAGGTAAAAAAGTTAAGTTTTCGAAGTAATGTTCGGGAAATTGCTCCTCCAGATACGCCCGCTTAACTGCAGTTTCAGCATCTAGTGGTGGATGGGCAGGGATCGTCAGCTCAGTATCCCTATGCGTGGAGGATTCAATAGCCTCTTTATCTATTCTTGGCCGTTTAGCAGAGACCTTGCGTTTACTTCGCGACTCGGTATCTTTTGGCGGACTTCTCTCCCTGCTGCGCTTTTCTTGAGAAGAGGTTGAGTCTTACAGTTGCGGCCTGTCCTCTTCCCGACGACCTTGGTAACCTTTATATCTCTCCAGGTCCGTCCGGACAGGAGAGCGAGAACGCGAGGTTCGAGAGAGATAGGGTTCATAGGGCCTTCTCTCCTCCCTACTGCGATCGTCGCGGCGATCATACTCAATATCATAAGGTGGATTAGACATGCTGCGGCGGAGTTTCCTAATATCATAGTAAGATCGGGACATCGTGCCTGCACAACAAGACAAATGAAATTCAGAATCAATATTTTCACAAAGAGAAAGATGCAGTGAGTTGTAATGTTATTGTGTAAAATGTGTCCTAAGTGGTGTTTTTCCCCCCCAACCAACCCGAGTCCGAAGCTAGACTAGTACGGGCGGGCTCTTTGGCCTTAGCAGGAGTGGTCTCTTTGGAAGAAGTGAAAACTAAAGGATTCTTCCTAAAATCCTCTGAAGTGTAAATGGTTTTAGGTAAGGGGAGATCCCCCAAACCCTGAAACAGGGGGTCATCAGTGCTGGGAACATCTCCCTCAGAAGCATCGATCGGTGACTCTTTGGAAGACGTTGACTTTTCTGGAGAAATGGCATCCTCGCGAACAGTATACCCTTCGCGATGCTTTTCCGCCATGTTAGCCAACTCATCATCTTGGGTAGAAGAAGGAGAGGGTGAAGCTTGGAGAGGCACTGTAGGAGCTCTCGAACTTTCGCCCGTTTCGGGGATTACGTCCATTGGGGGAATATATACGTATGGAGCCGTCCCATGACCAATGCTACGAGTAACAGATAGCAACCCATGAAAATGAAGATATTTGTCCTTAAGGACTTCATCAATAGTTAAAAACTTCTGATCACCATTTAGGAGCTGGTGCTTCCGGTCAAAGAAAACTTGGTCTGATATTTGTTTTGGGTTATCGACTGCAAACAAAAAGAAAAACGAGTTAAGGCGATGACTTGAATGTATAGAGTCGAGATTTAGAAAACCAGTGCTTTACTTGATTTCATCCACCTCCTAGCACACCCTGGTTGTCGCTTCACATTAAACCATTCTAGCCTGGAATCCCCAGCTTTACTACTGAATGGCACTGGAATTATTTTCCTCTTAGGGACAGACTCAAAGTAACAGAAAGAAGGAGTCTCTCGAGTCCGATGCTTGAAGTTATAGAAGAAATGAACATCATCAAAAGTGAGCTCTACGCCTAAGATCTCACGGTACGCTACATATAAGGTGTACAAGTAAGCATAAGAATTAGGGTGCAGCTGCATGGGGGCAATCCGCATTTGTCTTAGAAAATCGACGATGAAAGGAGAAAATGGAGGGATAGCACCGACCATGCACATCAACCGAGTAATTGCCATATACCCTTCTGGAGGATTGTGAGGACGGTCAGTTCTCGAAGGCACAAGGGTGTCCCTTTTTAGTGTCCCATATTTTAGACAAATTCGGATAAGTCTGTCGTTGTCGATCGTCGATTCAACAGAGTCTTGGGGTGATTCCAATATGACGGCAGATTCAAATTCATCAAGAGCTCGGTCGTCGCCAATCCCTCCTTCCTCTTCACAACCTAGGGAAACTCCACCCTCCGAAGACACATTGTCGCTTTCGCGATTTCCAACCTCGTAGTCTGAACCCTCATCATTCCATTCTGGATCCGAGGGAGAAGATATGTCCTCAAGAGTAATTTTTTTGGATGTCTTCGGGGCCTCCTTCTTCTTAGCTAGTCTAGAAAAGCGTCCGGGTCTCATGGTCACAAAACTATTGAAGAAGCAATAGCACAAGTTAGAGTAAATTAGCCCGTATCCCCCGTGCATGTGTGCAAACTAAAGTGTAAACAGTGTATGCGGAAAGTGTAAAGTTAATATCTGAAAGTGCGATGCAAAATTTTGGCAAAGTAATAAGGATCAAGGCAGTTCTTGATGTCCAGTTATGTCCGCAAGGCACTATCCTAACTGTCCATTAAGTTGAAGATTATGCCAAGAGTTGATTGGGCCAGTTAAACGAGTTTTTATGCCTTAAGATGGACTGCCCTTCGGTTCGGTTCAGGCGCATTCATTGGGATCGGATCGGGGGCGAAGCCTCGCCTTGGGCTCGGATAAACATTGAAGCTCAGAAATAAAAATCGGATCAGCTCGGAAGTCGATTCCCCGAACGGTTCGGGTCGGATCACGTAGTCATGCCTCTCCTCCTTTATCTTACAGTCCGACCCGATCCAGTTAGGTGAGCTCCATTCCCCCCTTCTTTAACTACTTGCCCCGACCCGATCCGACCTTCTGGACTTCTTTTCTTTTTCCCTTTCTCCACTTTCCATACTCCACCGCCCGAACCGACTCCCTACGATCTTCTTCTTTTTTCTCTTCTTTAATTTTAGACCCAATACCATCTCCAACGCCCCAGTCATGATCGAACGAACTACAACTCCCTATCCCAACGCCTCGAAGCAGCAACGAAGCCACCAACAACAATAATGAAGGGAGAGGGTGTTGTAGCGTGGAAGCCACATCTAAGTCCGTCGAATCGACCGTAGATTTCGATTAAAACCAATTATTATGAAGTCGATCAATGATTCAAACCTACCGAGGTGTATAAGTTGGAGATTCATGCAAGAATTGTAAAAAGTTTTTCTCTTTTGAATTCTGGAGTTTCAGAACAGAACGCGCAAAGCGATAGGATAAAAAGAAAGTGAAAGGAAAATCGAGGTTGGATTTATATAAAAACAAGCTGACTATTCGTATCCACGTTCGGACCGGATCGAAAACCCAGTAGCATAGCTTGGCCCACTAGTCCAATGAGAAATAGAAAGAAGAAGGGGATCTGTTCAGGTCAGAATCCGAACCGAACAGAATGTTGTAGCTCAGCAGTAAATTAAACTGAAATTTGAAGAAGAGGATGAAAGCACAAGGAAAATCAAAGGAAAGATTACCTAGAAGGCGATATGCAATGATAATCAAAGCATGCTCCGTCTCCAACAGAAGCATCCTTTGAGGGGGCAAAATGTTAGCCTACTTTGTGAACTAGGCAACACAAAGTCGAGATGTAAAACGTTGAAGAACTTAGAAAGCATCATAGCGGATCGGATCGGAGAGATGTTGCTTTTCGGATCAGAGAGATATTGCTGTTCGGATCAGAGAGCTACTACTATTTGGATCGAAGAGACGCTGCTATTCGGATCGGAGGTCTACCTACTATTCGGGTCGAAGAGCTATCACCAGTCGGATCGGAGAATTATCATCAATCAGATCGGCGAGCTACTACCAGGTTGGGATGGAGCAGAGCGAAATGGATAAGAACTTAGTTTCCGCATTAATTCGGGTCGGATCGGATGCCCCGATCCGAACCCCTTCTGCATGCCCCTCCGATCCGAACCCATATTCCACATCACTTTCCCCCATGATCGCCTGATTATTCGGGGCGGTTATGACCAGTTCCTACCCACGATGACCACTACTCTGATGCGCTGTCAGCACTAAAATCCATCCGAACCCGAGGACGATGGGATGGAAGACACGTGGCTCCGATCCGGAACGGGTTCTGATCAAATTTTCACCTATAAATACCTTGCCTGGAGACAATTAAAGGGATCTTCTTTTTGGCACTTTGAGAGTTCAACCACTTTCATAAACCGAATTCCAACACTCCCGGATAATCCAAATCGTCTTTCAACATTTGTTTTGAGACAATTGAGTGAATGTATGTGAGTTGTGAGTGAAATTGAGTGAATATCTCATTGTAATTGCAACTTTATCATCCAGAATAGTGATTGACAAGTGGACGTAGGCTTTTCAACGCCGAACCACTATAAATTCTGTGTCTCCATTTTACTTTTGATCTTATTTTAGTCTGATTTTAGTTAATTTGTGTGTTAGAACCACTTTTTGGTCTAACAGTAGGAAAATGAAATTTCACTTTATAAATTATAAGCTATGTCCAGTTTAAAATTCAGAATAGTCGCTGTAGAAATTATATATACTTTAAATAATATATAGCCCTTATAAATAGCCATTTTGCAAACGACCTCCGTTTTCTACGAAACCCCTTTTGTTGGAACCGGAATGTCAAATTATTACTAGGTTTCAATTTTCATAATTTTTGAAATTAATATGTGAGCGTAGAAAAAGAAAATGTGTTTTGACCATTTCAGTCAAATTGGATCGACCAAAAAACGGCCATTATTCAGACGGTCTCCAAATTCAATCAAATAGTTTTGTTAGGATCGTTTTGTCAAAACAAAGCTAGAAATAATTTTTCTGGAATTTTTAGAGTCGGTATATGGCCCCGGTAAATTAAAATGTTCGTTTAAATTAAATATACATTGATTTATATTTAATTTTTTAGAAAAACCTATCGAAACAGTCGAATTAGCTTACCGGACATGTTCCATTGTGTCCGGAACGTGGGTATCTGGCTAGGGGCAACACTCGTTGGGTTTGATTTAGAGCTCGGATGGTTTAACAAAATATTTTTGAATTAAATAATTAATTAATATAAAATATACGATGTAAATACGGTATAAATACACTCTAAATATGTAACCCTAACTTATTCGTTCAGCAGCCCCAATTAAAACGAATGGCTTCAAACACTAGATCTTTCTTCCCATTCTTTATACAGATCCACTCAATAAATTTTGATTCTTCTAAAGTGAAAATAGAAGAGCACAATGGGATCCTTAAGTTGAACGGTCGAGATTGTCGATGGCTGGGCGGATTAGTCGATTCAGGCACTTGAAAGTGGCGGCTTTGTAGTCAATTTCCGACATCGGGCTGAGCTCGAGTTCGCCGTTGACCTCGGCGATGAGGGAGGAGGTGAAGGGCTTTAAGGCGGCTGCGATGGAAATGGGTCCTAACCCCTGCGGTGGCGGCAACATGGAACTTCTCAAATTGACAATGGGCTCGATGGGATCGGGTTTTCCTATGCAAACAAAGAAGAAGAAAGCAGTGGACTTGGATTAGCAATGAACGGTGAAGATTAAATTAATTAATAATTAATTATTTTTAAGTCCATGATTTAATGTATTTAGATTATTTTAAAATTCAAACCTAAATTGTGTTAAAATTCAAAACATAGATTGCTTTAAAAATACAACTTTGTTTTGCAAACAAAAATATAAACTTTGTTTTGCAAAAAAACAGAACTTCATTTTGCAAATGCAAATCATATCATTTTGCAAACACAAATCATATCATTTTTCAAATGCAAATCATATCGTTTTGCAAGTTGAAATCATATCATTTTGCAAATAGAAATCATATCGTTGTGCAAATAGAAATCATATCGTTTTGCATATAAAATTAACATTGTTTTTGAAACATAAAATATATATGTTTTTGAATATAAAGAGAACATTTTTTTTTGAATATAAAAGGAATATCACTTTGAATATGAAAAAAAGAAAACATTGTTTTAAACATAAAAAGGACTTTATTTAAAATATAAACAACATGGATTTTGTTTTCAAAATATAAATAACACGAGTTGTTTTCAAAGTATAAATAACATGACTTGTTTTCAAAATAAAAAAATACATGATTTGTTTTTAAATAACATAGTTTTGTAAAATCAAAATAACATGATTTGTAAAATATAAAAATAACACTTCTTTGTAAAGCAAAAAGAACATTGTTTTAGAATTCAAAAAGAACACTGTTTTAGAGATCAAATGATACATTGTTTTTGAAAAAAATAAGGATCATTAGTTTTGAGAATAAAAATCTTTGTTTCAAAGTATAAATTACATTGTTTTAAAGTATAGAATGACATTGTTTTTAAAGTATAAAATATACATTGTTTTAAAAGTATAAAATTACATTGTTTTAAAAGTAAATAACATAGTTTAAAAATACGATTTGTAAATAAATAGCATTGTAAACAAAAATATGTTTCTAAAATAAAGAGCATTGAAAATAAAAATATTTTTTTGTAAAATAACATTGTTTTAAATTATATATAGCATCGTAGGAAAAACATTATTTTTAATATATTTACCGCGTGAAACAGATTACGATGAAACTGACTGGAAGCTGAACGAAATCCGAATTGTCCACTAAAGACTGACGGAGTGGAAACGAAGGTGAGAACTCCTCACTCAAATTTCTACACAGTTGTTTATTTACCTTTATAACTGAAATATATATAGAATTGTCAGTTTAGATTTTTATCAGCTTAATCATTATAAACTGTACGCGATGCTTGTTAGATCACTTCCCTCGTCCACAAACCATGGACAATTTAAATTGACTGTATTGTATGTCGTTTGTGATGTTGAAATGATCAAAAATAATGTTAACATAAATTTGGTAGTTGAAATTAGATTATAAATATTTATTTATAATTTGAAGTTTGAACAGTGAAAATTGGTTAAATTTATTAACCAATAACTTGTTTAATTAAACTGTTATTATTTGAAAACCCCATACGGGTCTAAGGATGATAATTTATTCACATCTCCCTTGAATTTAATTATATGTCAATCGATGGATCGACAGCCTGTGATGAGCGTTATTTATTTATTTTAATGCTCACACAGTTGTAAATTTCACTCTGGTTGCAAATGGACTATTTATTGATTATTTATCGTTATTGTTGCATACAAGCGATGTATGAAATCCATATAATTGAAATTATATGGTATTGGATTGGGTCGCATTCCGATTCATAATTATTTTAATGTAAAAGGATAATTTTATATAAAAGAACATTTATAATGTAAAAAGGATATCCCTAATGTAAAATAACATTTCTAATGTATAAGAACATTATAATGTAATAGAATGAAAAAGAATATTTTAATGTTACAAAGCATTATAATGTGATAGAATGAGAAAGAATATTTTAATATTACAGAACATTATAAGAATGAAAAAGAATATTTTAACGTAAAAGGACAATATAAGGTAATAGAATGAAAAAGGAACATTTTTAATGTCACAGAACGTTATAATGTAATTAAATGTTAAAGAACATTTTAACGTTAAAGAACATATATATGTAAAATAATGGAGAAGACATTTTAATATATATAATAAAATAAGTCATTTTAAAATAAAGAATAGTTTTAAATATAGAGTCTTTGAAAGTAAAGGATATTTTAAATTAACAATATTTTCAAATAATATTTAATGAAGAATAAAATTATGATTTTTATGTCCGACTTTGAATGGACACAGAAATATAAAATATGAAGTCGAATTGAGTAGCAAACGCCATTTTAACCCGTATGGGTTTATCGATCGATTTTATTCATTGTAAAAATGAATACCAAAAAGAAGTAGTTTTTCAAAATCTAATATTTTGGAAATATTATCGTTTTAATATAATATAAATATAGAATATTCTATTTTTATTTAAAATTGAAAAAGAAGTTGAAACGTTTTAAAATGAATTTATATATTTTATAAATATGATTTAATTGGAAATCGATGAAATATATATTATATATATTCAATGGCCTGAATAGAACGCGTCGCGCAGCGACCGTTCGCAAATTTCAACCATTAACTTCGAATTGACATTACGGGAGATCCGACCGCTGGGTTCTCCTAAAACCGGAACCGTTGGGTTCGTATCGAAAAGAGATTTCCAATGAATATAAAATATTTGAAATCTAACGGTTAGATGTGGAGATATGTCCAAATCAATTTCAGAAAAGGTCGCTATGGATGTAGTTCGGTGGCCGTTGTTGGAAACCGACTGTACGGGCGATAATTAAATTATTAAAAATATGGAAAAATTATCTAAAATCATAATAAATGGTTTGGAAAGATTTTTGATGAAAAATTCCAATTTTATAAAGATAAAAATATATTTTTATCAAAATGAACTGTTTAATGAACTAGTTATTAATTAGAATAATAATTTAATTATTTTTGGAAATAAATAAATTGGATTTCAAAATGGTTTTGACTAACCAGAATTTTCTAAAGAATAAATTGGAATATATTTGAATGGAAATTATCTTCGGAATACTTCGATATTGGATTCCGTTATTATACGAATATTGTGAGGAATTTGGATGAGATATATATATATATATACCGTTATTCCCAATATGGTATTTGTTGGTATCAGAATTTGATCTTGAATATAGCCGACATAACTTCTATTCAGAACCTTATATTTAATATCAAATGGGATTTTGGGTTTGTCGTGGACGGTGTCTTTAATAACACTATTCTTAAACCCAATTTTTAAAAGAACAAATCTTTTAATTAAGATTTAAGAAAGTTTACAAATTAATTAATACTTACTTGAAATTGGATAAAGGAATTGTATTTTTGGGTTTATCGTGAAAGGTGTTTTAAATAACTTTTGTTCCTTAAACCAATTAACAGTGAAGGAATAATTTGGAATTTATAAATCTTTAATTAAGATTTAATGGGAATTTTCCAAAATAAAGTTTTCCAATTTAATATATTAAATTGGAATTGAATGGAAATCGATTGGGTAATACTCGAGATGAGCTCCCATGAATGAAGACCGACACTATATATGGAATTTAAAAGACATTGCCGCTATTCCATTTATATTATTTGTTTGATATGGGAATTTGTATCGATTATGCACTGTTATGATTTCCACGAAGATTACATAGTTAATGGAAGAAGATTCGGGTTTATCGTGAACAATGTTTTTAAAAGACATTAGTTCTTTAACGCAGTTAAAGATAACGTTAAATTCTTAAGCTTGAATAATCATTAAGTAATGATTTTGGAGATTAAAAAGATAAATTTAAAAGAATTTATCTTTGATAAAATTAATGGGAACCTTTTTCTAAAAATGTGAATATTTTATTAAAAGAATATTCTGAATTGGAATGAGGCGTAGGATGTGTTTTTTTATAGCACTTGTTTATTAAGTACGCCAGTTATTCGGAAAGACCGGGTTTAACCCATTCTTAATAATTGATACGACGACTAACAGTCGAAGAGATTGAAGACAACGCAAGACCGATGATCTTCACATCGAATGGATGAGTTGCTACTAATGCCCATGATTGGAGTAGCTACCATGAAGGGACTATAGTGGTAGTCGTCCGGACGTACTTGTTGAATGTCCGGATATGCGAGGGCCTCTCTTCCGTATTGGACTATACGGGACGAGGAATAAGGTGCCTCCGTTTCATTTAGACCCAGAACGGACTTGTAAATGGATGGTATGTCTGACGTTGTATTCCTTTATGCTGTATTCGTTGATCTCTGCTATATATATATATATATATATATATATATATATATATATATATATATATATGTTGGTGGCGGAGAATTTATTCTCTTGCTTAACACCCTTCTCTGAGACGTATGGGCTCAGAGGTTATATATATTGGCAGAAATCAATGGTATGGTATGGATTAACAATGTGTGACACGACCCGTTCTTCCCCGTGAAGGAAAGCACGGATGGCGTTGAGGACAAGACAAAATAGAATGCAAACAGAAGAACATTTCATTGTCATTACAACAATTCCATCAGATACAAGAATATACAGAGTATAAATGAATAAATTACATTCGATAAATATCAGAGATTACAATAAATTACATAGCAGCGGAAAAATATACAAAACACAACTAAAAGTGATACATGGATACAGAGCTTTCCGAGCATCGTTCCAGCTGTAAATCAGGACCCTGTGAATATAAATCTGCAAAACCAAAACTACTAGCTGCCCGTGTGGAAAATAGTGGCACCCAGAGTTTAGGTTAAAACAATAAACTCCAGGTCAGTCATGTGACTGGTGTGAGAACTAAAACAGTTATTTAAAACTTTACCTTAAAGATAGTAATTCAAGGGACCACGCCGTATAACACGGAACGGGTTTCCTCCCAAGAATATTAGTGCATATAACAAGACAACGCAATGCTTTTTGGGAAAAATGAAGCTATTATAAGACCCAGGTCCCATCAAACAATGCATCGCAAGCCGGAGGATAGGGTTTTCCCTTATAATAGCCAAATAATGCTTGATACATTTAAACAAATCATTTGATACTATCATAGGTGTATAGTGTCAAAACATTTTCAATCATAAATATCAATCATAGGCGGCATGGGTACCATCTATCATGTCGCCATACTAGTTCTACAGTTAAAACCGCAATATCACGTATTGGAAATTGGATTTCCGTCATGAGTCGAGGCAAGGGGCAAGCTCCTCTCCGCGGTCGAGACACTCTAGCAAATGTCTCAGGACCCCACTATGATCCTTGGATCTTCAGGGTCGGTCCTCTCTTACTTTTGAGGATTGGCAATTCCTGAACACACGTTTCCCGGTCCTTACAGACCTATATCCGAGGCGCCTCGTATCCAACAACCACACAGGTGAAAAGTATATAAATGTCAGGGCTGGTAGGTCACTGACACCACCCTAGCTAGAAAGAAACGTCGTGCTCTCCCTGAAGTCACTATCATGTTTTTGACTCATACCGAGGTGTGAGGCTCGCGAATTCACGTTATACACAAAGCTATGTCACACAGACCGTGCTTTGATCATCAACCACAAGACCTTGCTTTTCAACAGAAGCCTTGATCAATTTCCACTTACGCGTGTCACACTGGAAATTCACTCCATGCGACTGATGTCCATCGATATACAACCTCTGAGCTCGTACGTCTCAGAGAAGGGCGTTAAGCAAGAGAATAAATTCTCCGCCGCCAAACAGATGTATATTTAATAGAGATCAATCAACACAGAATAAAATCCAATGTCATACACACAATCCATTTACAAGTTCATTCTGGGTCTGAACGAAACCGGAGGCACTTTCCTCGCATATCCATCCATCTCCAAGTACGTCTGGACGATCACCAACTGTTTCCCTCATCTTGGGTGTACAGCCCAATCAAGATCATCAGTAATCACCCAAACGATGTGAAGACTTCCGGTCTTCAACCACGGTCTTCATCTTCGACATCTCGTCGAATCGTTTATTCAGAATGGGTATAAACCCGGTCTTTCTGAATAACCCACGTATATGATAAACAAATGTTACACAAACACAATAAACGCCTCATTCCAATTCAGAATATTCTTTTGTTCACAAAATCACATTCTTAGGGAATAGGTTCCCATTAATTTTATCAAAGATAAATTCTTCTAAATTTATTCTTTAATCTTCCTTTGGATATCATTTCAAACCACATTTTGGTTTTCCAAACTAGTAGGGATTAGCGAACAACACCGAAGTAATTATTTATTTTATTTCCCAATCTCAACCTATATATCCCATGGAGAAAACTGGTAATACTCCATATCTAACACCACGGTGTTATCGGTAAAATTAATTACCATTTCACATTCAAATCTAATTAAAGATTTAACTATCGCTTTGGAGAAAAATTGGTGGTACTCCGTTGTCGGTTACTTTTCAGATTTGATAATTTAAATTATCAATTCACATTTCAATCTAATTAAAGATTCATTGAAACTCCACTTAGTTTTAATCTTTTCAAAAATCAACATCTTGCCTTTAACTGGGTTAAAGAACCAATGTCCTCTAAAACACGATTCACGATAAACCCAAATCACATTTGATATTAAATACAAGGCTCTGAATAGAAAGTATACCGGCTTATATCCAATATCAAATTCTGAAACCAACAAATATCGTATTGGAAATAACGATATAAAATATATCTTTCAAATTCCCATAACAATATCTGTATAGTCACGAAATCCAACATCGAAATATTCTGAAGATAATTTCGATTCAACTCCAGTCCAATCCACGTATTGGGAATATTGATTATTTTTAAAATCACTTTCAAATTCAATTTATTTATTTCAAAAATAAATTGATTTTAATTCTAGTTCAAAACTAGTTCATTTCGATAAAAATATATTTTTATCCTTTCAAATGTGGAATTTTTCATCCCAGTTCTTTCCAATTCATATATTATGATTTTACACAAATTATCAATATTTTTAATAATTTTATCAAGGCCCGTATAGTCGATTTCCATCAACGGCCATCGAACTGCACTTACAGCGACCTTTTTCAAATTTGATTTGGACATAATTCCAAATCCAACCGTTAGATTTCAAATTTCTAGTATTCATTGGAATGCTCTTTTCGATACGAACCCAACGGTTCCGGTTTTAAGAGAATCCGACGGTCGGATCTCCCGCAACGTCAATTCGAAGTCAATGGTCGAAATTCACGAACTGCCGCGGCGCGGCGCGTTCTATTCAGGCCATTATATATATATATATTATATATATTTCATCGATTTCCTTTTAAAACATATTTTATAAATCGTTTTAAATTCGTTTTCAAAACCATTCCAACTCTATATTCAATTTCAAATCAAAATTGAATATTTCCTATCATTACTATATAAATGATAATATTTTCAAAACGTTATATTTTGAAATCACTATCCTTTCAATATTCATTATAAAAATGAATATAATCGATATAAATATCGTTCACGTCAAAATAGCGCAACTCTAATCAACACGGCTTTATATATTTCAATAAATTCGTTATTCTATTCAACAAATGAATATTTATTCTATTCAACACATGAATCTATATTTCTTTCAACACACGGCCAATCTCAGCACATGAGTACTGTCAACACACGACTATTTTTGTTATGTAAAATATTTTATAAAACTATGGTATTTATCGTTTGATTTTTCAATCAGACTCCACCGTGAAGTAGTTCTAATTTTAAATGTGATAAAGATGTAAATTTTATTGTTAAAATATTTTACTCAACACATGAATAGTTCCAACACATGAACATCGTCAACACATGACTATTTTTATATTCAACACATGAATTTCCTTTTATAATATTCATTATTTTTCCGATTGGAATGAGGCCCAATCAATCACCATATAATGTTAATTATATGGATTCCGTACTCCACATGTATATAATAGCAACGATAAACAATCAACCATCATCCAAAGTGCACCACACAACTGCATAAGCATCAAATATAAATAATCCACGCTTACACAATCTGTCGACCAATCGATCGACATAAAATTAAATAATTGGGATTAGTGTATGCCAAATATCATCCCAACACCCATGTCGGGTTTCAAATCAACAAACACAGATTTTTATTTGTGCCGTTGGGCGATGTGTAAAATTTATCGTCCCAATCAATATCAGTCAAATCAGTGTATATAAACAAATCGGCCGATTTGTTTATAAATATTTATTTACTCACATTCACTATATTCATATTCACGTTAAAAATTATATTTTTAACGATAATTAATTTATTTCAACCATCTACATCCATATCACAAACAAATTTTCACAACATATCAATCAAACAAACAAGCCATCCATGGTCTGTGGATGACGGGTGTCGGGTGCTGCTAAGCACCGTCTGCATCCTAGTATATATATATAACTTGAAAAAGAATTTTAGAGTGAGAAGTTCTCACCAATAGCTAATCCAATATCACGACTCTTCTTATGTAGAAGTCATCGCTGTTCTCGCCTTTTGTCACTTTCGTTGCCCGCTTTCACTACATATATAAAAATCACATTTTTATATTGTTGCTATGTATATAAAAATCATATTTTTATAATTGCTCCATATGGATAAAAATTCTACTTTTACATCGCTACTATATAGATAAAAATTCTATTTTTACATCGCTACTATATAGATAAAAATTCTATTTTTATCACGGTGTTCATATAATAAAGATTATATTTTTATCATGTTATTCTCTATATAAAGATTTCGCCTTTTCAAATATAAAGATTTCGCCTTTTCAAATATAAAGATTTCACCTTTTCTAATATAAAGATTTCACCTTTTCAAATATAAAGATTTCGCCTTTTCAAATATAAAAATTTCACCTTTTCAAATATAAAGATTTCACCTTTTCTAATATAAAGATTTCACCTTTTCAAATATAAAGATTTCGCCTTTTCAAATATAAAAATTTTGCCTTTTTATTTCATCACTATATAAATCATGTTTTTACTTTGTTATTCAATATATAAAAATCGAATTTTTATAACGTTAATGGTATCCTAAAAATCATAACTTCCTTTCAATTTGGTAGAATATATAAAATTGATTTATATTTCAAAATCAAAAATCAGAAAATAAACAAAGCCATTTTAATTATCCTAAACCGAATATTTAAAGTAAATTAAAATAAAACAAAATAAGATAAAATAAAATAAAATACTTACAGCATCCAGAGGAAGGGGGGTCTCGAGCTGACGGAGCTCGCGTCGGAGCTGTGGAGGTCGGGGCGTGGCTAGGGTTTCAGGAGGGAGGGGGTGCGGTGGGTTTTTCAGAGGAAGAAGAAGAAGAAGGAGAGGGGGAAGAAGGAAGCGGCGGCGGCGTCCACCAGGGGGGGCGCGATAGCAGCGGCGGTGGGTTCCCCCCCCCCCCCCCCCCGCGTCGCTCGCTCCTCTTTCTCTTTTTTTTTATTCTGTATGAAATCAATTCGAATGGGGGGGCTGAGGAGATAAAGGAGAGGAGAGAGATAAAGGTTATTTTTTTTATATTTAATTTCAAAAAGCAACTTTTTTATTTGACCTCTAAACGAAGCCCACCGCCTGTCGTCCATAGCTAATTACCCCCATTCCGAACACAATGGAATATGTATCGTAAGCTGATTCGATTGTTTCGATCAGTTTTTGTCAAAATCAACATATACTTCTATATATCGAATTTGAACGCGTATTTCAATTCACTGGGGTCACATACTAACTTTAAAAATAGCAGAAAAATATTTTCTAGCTTCGTATTGACGATACAGTCCTAACAAAACTAGTTTCGTCGAATTCTGAGATCGTTGGAAAAATGGCCATTTTCCAGTCGATTAAAATCAACTGAAACTGGTCAAACACGTTTTCATTTGCCACGCTCACATATTGATTCAAAAAATTATGAAATTAGAAACCTAGCAATAACTTGACACCACGGATCCAACAAAAGTGGTTTCGTCAAAATCCAAGGTCGTTTGCAAAATGTCTATTTTTAAGGGCCTGAATTCCATAGCGACTATTCAGAATTTTTAACTGGACATAGCTTTTGATCCCCGCTATGAAGTTTCAATTTTTTGGATTCATTGGAAAGATATTCTCAATTAGATTCTATTATTTCTGGTTTCACTCAAATCCGGATTATTTTGTACCCGATACATTCATTTAAAGTTTGAAATCGAATTATCGAACTACCGCGCCATTTTCAATTCTATTTATAATTATATATAATTATTTATATTCTAATGACGACGTATATAAATATATATGTTGAATTCTATTCAAAATAAATTTTTCGTCGTTATTATTTAAAATAATTCATTTTAAATCATCAAAATTCGCTAAAATTGTCAAAACAAAAATTTTAAACTAGCCCAGATTTTCCGGGTTATTACAATGTGGCATGCTAAGATGCATGGATCAAGGCTTTTGTTGAAAAGCAGATATAACGACACGAAATCCCCCTTACGGGGAATCATGGACTATATTGAGGACGAGAAGAATCAGAACACAAACAGAAGAACATTTCATTGCTTATTACAACAATTCCATCAGAATATAAGAATATACAGAGTATTAATAAATAATATACATTTGATAAATATCAGAGATTACAACACATTACATAACAGCGGAAAACAATACAAAACACAACTGAAAGTAATACACAGATACAGAGCTTTTCGAATATCACTCCAGCTGTAAACCAGGATCCTGTGAATATAAATCTGCAAAACTGAAACTACTAGCTGCCTGTTTGGAAAATAGGGGCAACAAGAGTTTAGGTTAAAACAATAAACTAAGTCAGTCATGTGACTAGTGTGACAATTAAAACAGTTATTTAAAAATTTACTTTAAATCAGATATATCAAGGGACCACGCTGTATAACACGGAACAGGTTTCCTTCCAAAGAATACCAGTGCATATCACAAAACAGCACAATGCTTTTTGAAAAAATGAAGCTATTATAAGACCCAGGTCCTATCACACAATGCAATGCAACGCAAGCCGGGGGATAGGGTTTTCCCTTATAATAGCCAAACATGCTAGGTACGTTAAAACAAATCATTTGATACTATTATAAGTGCATAGTGTGTAATAACCCGGAAATCCGAGCCAATTTAAAAATTTTATTTTGGCAATTTTAGCGAATTTTGAATATTTAAAATGAATAATTTTAAAAAATAATGGCAAAAAAATTATTTTGAATAGAATTCGAACGTATATATTAATATAGATCGTCGTTAGAATATAAATATTTATTTATATATATATATATAAGGAATTGAAAATGGCGCAGTAGTTCGATAATTCGATTTCAAAGTTCAAATGAATGTACAAGATTAAAAATAAACCGGAATTTAGCGAAACCAAAAATATTAGAATCTATTTGTGAATATCTCTCCAACAAATCCGAAAAAATCGATATTTCATAGCGGGAATCAAAAGATAAGTCCAGTTGAAAATTCAGAATAGTCGCTATGGAATTCTGGCCCTTAAAAATGGGAATTTTGCAAACGATCTCGGATTTCAGCGAAACCACTTTTGTTGGATTCGTGATGTCAAGTTATTGTTAGGTTTCAAATTTCATAATTTTTCGAGTTAATATGTGAGCGTGGCAAAGGAAAATGCGTTTGACCAGTTTCAGTTGATTTTAATCGACTGGAAAATGGCCATTTTTCAAATGGTCTCAGAATTCGACGAAACTAGTTTTGTTAGGACCATATCGTCAATAAGAAGCTAGAAAATATTTTTCTTGAATTTTTCAAGTTAGTATGTAACCCCAGTAAATGGAAATGTGCGTTCAAATTCAATATATAGAGTTATATTTTGATTTTGATGAAAACTGATCGTAACGGCCGAATCGGCTTACGGGACATATCCCATTGTGTTCGGAATGGGGGTTATTAGCTAGGGGCGACAGTCGGTGGGCCTCGTTTCGAGTTCGAATTTAAATGCAATTTTTTGGATAATTAATTAATTAAATAAAATATAAAAACTCCACCTCACCCCTTTCTCTCATACCGAAGTCAACCCCTCCCATTCCCCAATCATTCAAATCGGTTTCAGGAAGAAAAGAAAAAAATAAAAAGGAAAAAAAAAACTAAATCGATCGCCCCCCCCCCCCCCCACGTCTGTTGCTGCCGTTCCATCTTCTTCCTCCTCCTCGCACCGCGCAGCAGAACCCCCCCCCCCCCCTCCTCGCGAGCACGCCGCCTGAACCGCCGCGAACCTTAGCCTCCCCTCAAACTGACAGCCTCCGGCGCCTTCCCTAGACACCACCGCTCGAACAGAAAACCCCCTTTCCAATCGAAGAAACTGTAAGTTTATTCACTTATTTATTTCTTTTATTTTACACATGATTTTCAGTTTATTCACATGTAATTTTCAGAGTATTTTATATACGATAGAGTTTTGATTTTTATAGCATGAACATCGAAGTGAAGTGGAGATTTTTAAAGTCAGAAAGATCGTATTTCTAGAAGTTAAAATATTAGATTTTTAATTATAAAAAGGAGTGACTTTTAATGGAGGAAAAATATGATTTTTATATTACAGAAAGAAAAGAAATAATTTTTATATCATGGTATGGTGAAAAATATAATTTTTACGTAATAGGAAGGTTAAAAATATAATTTTTACATTGTAGGAAGGTTCAAAATATAATTTTTGTATGATGTAAAGATTAAAAATATAATTTTTATTATAGTAGAGTAAAAAAAATATGATTTTTATTAATGTAAGAGAGTAAAAATATAATCCTTAATAGGAGAAGAGCAATATAAAAATATAATTTTTATAACGAAGTGAAGATAAAAATTTGATTTTTATACATATTAGGCGAAGTAAAAATTCAATTTTTATATATTGAATATAGATAGTAAAAATATGATTTTTATATATTGAATAGCGAAGTAAAAATTCGATCTTTATATTAGAAATAGAAATATAAAAATATATTTTTTATACAGAATAAGCGTTGTAAGAATATATAAAGTAGAAATAAAAATAGAATTTTTATCTATTGAAATGAAGCAATAAAAATATAATTTTTATTTGAACAGCGTGAAAAGAACTACATTGGAATTTCAAACCGGTCCAGATGATTCAACATTTCAAAAGCAAAGCACGGCGGAGTGGAACCCTCTGTGAGAACTTCTCACTTTTAATTTAATTTTCTAGTTAAAATATATACTAGGATGCAGACGGTGTTTAGTAGCACCCGACACCCGTCGTCCACAGACCATGGACGGCTTGTATGCTTATTTGTTTGATTTTGATGTGTAGTTGATTGTGTGATGTGATATGAAATGAAATAAAATATTTTATAGTTAAAAATAGAATTTTTAACGTGTATATGAAATGAAATAAAAATAAACAAATCGGACGATTTGTCTATATACACACATTTGACTGATATTGATTGGGACGATAAATTTTACACATCGCCCAACTGCACAAATAAAATCTATGTTTGATTGTTTGAAACCCCACACGGGTATTGGGATGATATATGACGTACACTAATCCCAATAATTAGTTGTATGTCGATCGATTGATTGACAGACTGTTATGAGCGTTAAATATTTATATTTGATGCTTATACAGTGTAGAATGCACTTTGGATGATGGTTGATTATTAGCCATTGTTGATATATACTTGCGTTGTATGGAAATCCATAGAAATAAAATCTATGGTAATTGATTGGGCCTCATTCCAGTTTTGAAAAAGAAATATTTGAATAGAAATATTTGAAAATGAAATATTTGAATATAAATATTTGAAAAAGAAATATTTGAATAGAAATATTTGAAAAAGAAATATTTGAAATAGAATATTTGAAAATAGAAATATATGAAGTCGTGTAGATTAGATTGACGCCATTTTGACGTGAACGATATTTATATCGATTTTATTCATTTTATAATGAATATTGAAAGTGATTTCAAAATCTGATATTTTGAAAAAAATTGAAATTTGAATTAAAACTAAAAAGAAATGAATTCGAATTGAAGTTGAATAGAAATGAATTCGAAATGAAATTGAATTGAATTGAAAACGAACTGAAATTGAATTAAAAATCGATTTGAATTGAAATCAATTTGAAATGAATTTAAATCGAATTTATAAGGAAAAATTCAATTTTGATTTGAATTTGAAAAGAAGTTGAAATCGTTTTGAAAACGAATTTAAAACGATTTATATAGTACGTTTTGAAAGGAAATCGACGAAATATATATAATATATATATAGAATGGCCTGAATAAAACGCGCCGCGCTGCGGCAGTTCGCGAATTTCGACCATTGACTTCGAATGGATATTGCGGGAGATCCGACCGTCGGATTCTCCTAAAACCGGAACCGTTGGGTTCGTATCGAAAAGAGCTTTCTACGAATATTAGAAATTAGAAATCTAACGGTTGGATTTGGAATTATGTCCAAATCAAATTTGGAAAATGTCGTTGTAAGTGTAGTTCGATGGCCGTTGATGGAAATCGACTGTACGGGCCTTGATAAAATTATTAAAAATAGTAATAATTTGTGTAAAATCATAAGAAATGATTTGTTAAGGATTGGGATGAAAAACTCGATATTTGAAAAGATAAAAATAGATTTTTATCGAAATGAACTAGTTTTGAACTAGAAATTGTAATTTATTTATTTTTTAAATAAATAAATTGGATTTGAAATGGTTTTGAAAATAACCAGGATTTCCAATAATTGAATTGGAATAGATTTGAATCAAAATCATCTTCGGAATTTTCGATGTTGGATTTAGTGATTATACAGATATTGTTCTGGAAATTTGAAAGATATATATATATATATATATATCATTATTTCCAATACGATATTTGTAGGTCGTAGAATTTGATATTGAATATAAGCCGATATATTTTCTATTCGGAGCCTTGTATTTAATATCAAATGTGATTTGGGTTTGTCGTGAATGGTGTCTTCATTAACACCGTTCTTAAGCCCACTTGAGAAAAATATTAAGTCTTTTTATTTAGATTTAATGAAATGTGCCAATTAAATAATATTTAATTGGAATTGAATTGGTATGGATTTTTGGGTTTATCATGAATAGTGTTTTAAATAACACTTGTTCTTTAACCCGATAATTAATGGAATGTGATTTTGGGTTGTCGAGAACGGTATCTTCGATAATACTGTTCTTAGACCCAAAGAAGTTAAGAAAATCAGAAACTAACTGGAGATTAGTTAAGTTGAATGATTTCTGGGGTATTGATTTGATGTTGGTTTCGGCCTTCGGGGTTAATACTTAGGGAATTACTCACTTGCTAATTTACGGTTATGGACTGATTGAAATGTGATGTGATTTTGGGTTTATCGTGAACCGTATTTTAAATGACACTGATTCTTTAATCCATTCAAAGATTAAAACTAAGTGGAGTTTTAATGAATCTTTAATTATATTGAAAAGATCGAGAATGGAGTATCAGCAGTTTTGCTCCAGGCGATAGTTAAATCTTTAATTAGATTTGAACGTGAAAAGGGAATTGAATTTACCGATAACACCGTGGTGTTAGATATGAAGTATGACCAGTTTTACTTCATGGGATAAATAGGTTGGGATTAGGAAATAAAATAAATAATTACTTCGGTGTGGTTCGCTAATCCCGACTAGTTTGAAGTGATATTCAAAGGAAGATTAAAGAATAAATTTAAAAGAATTTATCTTTGATAAAATTAATGGGAGCCTTTCACTAAGAATGTGAAATTTAGAAACTAACTGTAGGTTAGCTAAGCAGAACGGTTTCCTGGGTATGGATCTGATGTTGGTTTCGGCCTTTGGGGTTAATATTTGGGGAATTATTTTCTTGTTGATTTACGGTTAGTGTCTGATGAATTGGAATGAGGCGTATGTTGTGTTTGTGTAACACTTGTTTATTATATACGCGAGTTATTCGGAAAGACCGGGTTTACCCCATTCTAAATAACTGATACGACGATAAGTCGAAGATGAAGACGGTGGTTGAAGACCGGATATCTTCATGTCATTTGGGTGATTATTGAAGATCTTGATTGGGTTGTACACCCAAGAAGATGGAAATAGTTAGTGATCGTCCAGATGTATTTGGAGATCGATGGATATGCGAGGAAATTGCCTCCGGTTTCGTTCAGACCCAGAACAAACTTGTAAATGTACTGTGTGTCTGACATTGGATTTCAGTCTATGTGATTGATTTCTATTAAATATATATCTATTTAGCGGAGGAGAATTTATTCTCTTGCTTAACGCCCTTCTCTGAGACATACGAGCCCAGGGGTTATATATCGATGGATATCTATCGCATGGAGTGAATTGCCTGTGTGGCATGCTTAAGTGGCAAATGATCAAGGCTTATGTTGAAAAGCAAAGTCTTGTGGTTGATGATCAAAGCACGACCTTTGTGGCATAGCTTCGTGTAACGTTTACCTCACGAGTTTCACACCCGGTATGAACCAGAAACGGGAGAAGGACCTCAGGGGGGACATGCGTTTCTTTCTAGTTAGAAGTGGCGTCAGTGGTTTTACACGCCCTGACGAGTTTGACTTATGTGGTTGTTGCTGTTGCGAGGCGCCTCCGTTTGATCGGACGATCCGGGTCCGATGGAGTCATTCGTTGGCTCATTTACGCCCCAAAAGGCGGGGAAACGCAGTGTTCAGGCATTTTAATCCACATCGGTGGACCGGCCCTGACGATCCAAGTGGCTTGACTGAGTACTTGCCCTGAGACTCGGAATAGACAGTCTCGAATCCGTTGAGGACTATCTTTTGCCTCGGCTCACAGATGGAAATCCAACTTCCAATACGTGACTTTGCGGTTTTATTTGTAGAGCCTAGTATGGCGACATAGTGGGATGGGGCGTTTATGCCGTCTATGATTAATACTTATGATGTGAAGTTGTTTTATACACTATGCACTTATAATAGTATCAAATGATTTGTTTTAAACTTATCAAGCATCCTTGGCTATTATAAGGTAAAAACCCTATCCTCCGGCTAGCGTTGCATTGTGTGATGGGATCTGGATCTTATAATAGCTTCATTGTTCTTTATTTAGCATTGCGCTGTTTTTTTTATGCACCGGTATTCTTGGGAGGAAACCCGTTCCGTGTTATACGGCGTGGTCCCTTGATTTACCTAACTTTAAAATAAAGATAAATAACTGTTTTAGTTCTCACACCAGTCCCATGACTGACTTGGAGTTCATTGTTTTAACTTAAACTCTAGGTGCCCTTATTTTGACACGGGCAGCTAGTAGTTTTGGTTTTGCAGATTTATATTCACAGGAATCTGGTTTACAACTGGAATGATATCCGGAAAGCTTTGTATCCGTATATCTCCTTCAGTTGTGTATTGTATTATTTTCCGCTGCTATGTAATTTATTGTAATCTCTGATATTTTTCTGCTGTATATTATTGGTTTATACTCTGTATATTCTTGTATTCTGATGGAATTGTTGTAATATACAATGAAATGTTCTTCCGTCTGCGCTCTCTTGTGTGTTGTTCTCGACTCAATCCGTGATTTCCTGTAAGGGGGATTTCGGGTCGTTTCATCGTGGTATCAGAGCTTTGGTTTACAAAGCTCAGAGAACAAGACACATTAGAACCATACGAAAGAATTCATCAGAAATTGGATTAGTAATATCCAACGAGAATGACTCGTTAGGGATAGGATCAGTTGTATCCTAGAACGAGTGTGAAGAGTAGTGTTTTTAATAAATAAAAGTGAAAACAATTTTTGTTTTGAAAATTTAAATCAATTATACGTATTTGAATATTTATTTGTATTGATTTGGACAGTCCAGTATATATATAGACTTTGTGTATACGTCTGATCCGCGTGTATTTGAAGTCTTAATATACTGGATAGATATAGAATCGCACTATAGTCGTTCGGGGATAATTCTGATGATAGCGATCTCATCATCAATATTTATGTTCGAGTGACGAAGGCGGGACGTCTATATATTTCCTATTAACTGGTGTGAGAACAAAAAATTAGATAGGGCTTATTGTTGTGTTTTGGCATCAAAAATGTGATTTTTGACTATATATCAAAGTTATGAATTTGAAACGATAACCCACTAATTGATTGATGGTTGTGTTGTTTGATTATTGTTTGATTAATTAAATTTGAACCATATAGCCAATTTGAACCAAATAGTAAGTTGTATTGAAAATTTATCACATTTGCTTGCATATACATGTTCTTACATTGAACAGGTCATAGCAAGGAGGCTAGAGCAGAGAAATAAAATTGTTTGCCAGACAAATAGTAAATGTTTACCATAATTTACTGTTTTGTTTGGATGATGATGATTTTATGAGCCGATTGGCTAGCCGCTTGGCTTTTTCTTTTTATTTTTGAGATCAGAGGGCCTGCATGGCAATTTCGGGATTTTCCCGATGCTCCCAGTGCAGGGGATGTTATGGCGAAATTTTTCGAAAATTTAGGGTGTTAGCCAAATTTTTGAAAAATTTGAAAAGTTCTTAGAAACTGAAAAGTTGAAGAACTTAAGCCGTAATGAAAATAAAGGAAGTTGAGTTGATTAATTAAACAACTTTCGGCTTCGTTCCTTTTCTGGGACGAAAATTTTTAAGTGGGGGAGATTGTAATAACCCGGAAATCCGAGCCAATTTAAAAAATTTATTTTGGCAATTTTAGCGAATTTTGAATATTTAAAATGAATTATTTTAAATAATAATGACGAAAAAATTATTTTTAATAGAATTCGAACGTATATATTAATATAGATCGTCGTTAGAATATAAATATTTATTTATATATATAAAAGGAATTGAAAATGGCGCGGTAGTTCGATAATTCGATTTCAAAGTTCAAATGAATGTACAGGATTCAAAATAAACCGGAATTTAGCGAAACCAAAAATATTAGAATCTATTTGTGAATATCTCTCCAACGAATCCGAAAAATCGAGATTTCATAGCGGGAATCAAAAGATAAGTCCAGTTGAAAATTCAGAATAGTCGCTATGGAATTCTGGCCCTTAAAAATGGGAATTTTGCAAACGATCTCGGATTTCGACGAAACCACTTTTGTTGGATCTATGATGTCAAGTTATTGCTAGGTTTCAAATTTCATAATTTTTCGAGTCAATATGTGAGCGTGGCAAAGGAAAACGCGTTTGACCAGTTTCAGTTGATTTTAATCGACTGGAAAATGGCCATTTTTCAAATGGTCTCAGAATTCGACGAAACTAGTTTTGTTAGGACCGTATCGTCAATAAGAAGCTAGAAAATATTTTTTTGAAATTTTTCAAGTTAGTATGAGACCCCAGTAAATGGAAATGTGCGTTCAAATTAAATATATAGAGTTATATATTAATTTTGACGAAATCTGATCGTAACGGCCGAATTGGCTTACGGGACATATCCCATTGTGTTCGGAATGGGGGTTATTAGCTAGGGGCGACAGTCAGTGGGCCCCGCTTCGAGTTCGAATTTAAAAGCAACTTTTTGGATAATTAATTAATTAAATAAAATATAAAAAATCCACCTCACCCCTTTCTCTCATACCAAAGTCAACCCCTCCCATTCCCCAATCATTCAAATCGGTTTCAGGAAGTAAAGAAAAAAAGAAAAAGGAAAAAAATCCTAAATCGATTGTGCGCCCCGCCCCCTCCACGTCTGCCGCCGCCATTCCATCTTCGTCCTCCTCCTCGCATCGCACAGCAGAACCACCCCCTCCTCGTGAGCACGCCGCCTGAACCGCCGCGAACCCTAGCCGCCCCTCAAACTGACAGCCTCGCGCCTCCCCGCCTTCCCTAGCCACCTCCGCTCGAACAGAAAACCCCCTTTCCAATCGAAGAAACTGTAAGTTTATTCACTTATTTATTTCTTTTATTTTACACATGATTTTCAGTTTATTCGCATGTAATTTTCAGAGTATTTTATATACGATAGAGTTTTGATTTTTATAGCATGAACATCGAAGTGAAGTGGAGATTTTTAAAGGCAAAAAGATCGTATTTCTAGAAGTGAAAATATTAGATTTTTAATTATAAAAAGGAGTGACTTTTAATGGAGGAAAAATATGATTTTTATATTATAGAAAGAAAAGAAATAATTTTTATATCATGGTATGGTAAAAAATATAATTTTTACATAATAGGAAGGTTAAAAATATAATTTTTACATTGTAGGAAGGTTCAAAATATAATTTTGTATGATGTAAAGATTAAAAATATATTTCTTATTATAGTAGAGTAATAAAATATGATTTTTATTAATGTAAGAGAGTAAAAATATAATCTTTATTAGGAGAAGAGAAATATAAAAATATAATTTTTATAACGAAGTGAAGATAAAAATTTGATTTTTATACATATGAGGCGAAGTAAAAATTCGATTTTTATATATTGAATATGGATAGTAAAAATATGATTTTTATATATTGAATAGCGAAGTAAAAATTCGATCTTTATATTAGAAATAGAAATATAAAAATATAATTTTTTATGTAGAATAAGCGTTGTAAAAATATATGAAGTAGAAATAAAAATAGAATTTTTATCTATTGAAATGAAGCAATAAAAATATAATTTTTATTTGAACAGCGTGAAAAGAACTACATTGGAATTTCAAACCGGTCCAGATGATTCAACAGTTCAAAAGCAAAGCACGGCGGAGTGGAACCCTCTGTGAGAACTTCTCACTTTTAATTTAATTTTCTAGTTAAAATATATACTAGGATGCAGACGGTGTTTAGTAGCACCCGACACCGTCGTCCACAGACCATGGACGGCTTGTATGCTTGTTTGTTTGATTTTGATGTGTAGTTGATTGTGTGATGTGATATGAAATGAAATAAAATATTGTATAGTTAAAAATAGAATTTTTAACGTGTATATGAAATGAAATAAAAATAAACAAATCGGACGATTTGTCTATATACACACATTTGACTGATATTGATTGGGACGATAAATTTTACACATCGCCCAATTGCACATATAGAATCTATGTTTGATTGTTTGAAACCCCACACGGGTATTGGGATGATATATGACGTACACTAATCCCAATAATTAGTTGTATGTTGATCGATTGATTGACAGACTGTTATGAGCGTTAAATATGTATATTTGATGCTTATACAGTGTAGAATGCACTTTGGATGATGGTTGATTATTAGTCATTGTTGATATATACATGCGTTGTATGGAATTCCATAGAAATAAAATCTATGGTAATTGATTGGGCCTCATTCCAGTTTTGAAAAAGAAATATTTGAATAGAAATATTTGAAAAAGAAATATTTGAATAGAAATATTTGAATAGAAATATTTGAAAAAGAAATATTTGAAATAGAATATTTGAAAATAGAAATATATGAAGCCGTGTTGATTAGATTGACGCCATTTTGACGTGAACGATATTTATATCGATTTTATTCATTTTATAATGAATATTTAAAGTGATTTCAAAATCTGATATTTTGAAAAGAATTGAAATTCGAATTGAAACTAAATAGAAATGAATTCGAATTTAAATTGAATAGAAATGAATTCGAATTGAAATTGAATTGAATTGAAAACGAACTGAAATTGAATTAAAAATCGATTTAAATTGAAATCAATTTGAAATGAATTTAAGTCGAATTTATAAGGAAAAATTCAATTTTGATTTGAATTTGAAAAGAAGTTGAAATCATTTTGAAAACGAATTTAAAACGATTTATATAATACGTTTTGAAAGGGAATCGACGAAATATATATAATATATATATATAGAATAGCCTGAATAGAACGCGCCGCACTGCGGGAGTTCCCGAATTTCGACTAATGACTTCGAATGGATATTGCGGGAGATCCGACCGTCGGATTCTCCTAAAACCGGAACCATTGGGTTCGTATCGAAAAGAGCTTTCTAACGAATATTAGAAATTAGAAATCTAACGGTTGGATTTGGAATTATGTCCAAATCAAATTTGGAAAAGGTCGCTGTAAGTGCAGCTCGATGGCCGTTAATGGAAATCGACTGTACGGGCCTTGATAAAATTACTAAAAATAGTAATCATTTGTGTAAAATCATAAGAAATGATTTGTGAAGGATTGGGATGAAAAACTCGATATTTGAAAAGATAAAAATAGATTTTTATCGAAATGAACTAATTTTGAACTAGAATAGTAATTTATTTATTTTTTAAATAAATAAATTGGATTTGAAATGGTTTTGAAAATAACCAGGATTTCCAATAATTGAATTGGAATATATTTGATTCGAAATCATCTTCGGAATTGTTCGATGTTGGATTTAGTGATTATACAGATATTGTTCTGGAAATTTGAAAGATATATATATATATATATATATATACCATTATTTCCAATACGATATTTGTAGGTCGTAGAATTTGATATTGAATATAAGACGATATATTTTGTATTCGGAGCCTTGTATTTAATATCAAATGTGATTTGTGTTTGTTGTGAATGGTGTCTTCATTAACACCATTCTTAAGCCTAGTTGAGAAAAAGATTAAATCTTTTTATTTAGATTTAATGAAATGTGCCAATTAAATAATATTTAATTGGAATTGAATTGGTATTGATTTTTGGGTTTATCGTGAACAGTGTTTTAAATAACACTTATTCTTTAACCCGATAATTAATGGAATGAGATTTTGGGTTGTCGAGAACGGTATCTTCAATAATACTGTTCTTAGACCCAAAGAAGTTAAGAAAATCAGAAACTAACTGGAGATTAGTTAAGTTGAATGATTTCTGGGGTATTGATCTAATGTTGGTTTCGGCCTTCGGGGTTAATACTTAGGGAATTGCTCACTTGCTAATCTATGGTTAGGGACTGATTGAAATGTGATGTGATTTTGGGTTTATCGTGAACCGTGTTTTAAATGACACTGATTCTTTAATCCAGTCAAAGATTAAAACTAAGTGGAGTTTTAATGAATCTTTAATTAGATTGAAAAGATCGAGAATGGAGTATCACCAGTTTTGCTCCAGGCGATAGTTAAATCTTTAATTAGATTTGAACGTGAAAAGGGAATTGAATTTACCGATAACACCGTGGTGTTAGATATGAAGTATGACCAGTTTTACTTCATAGGATAAATAGGTTGGGATTGGGAAATAAAATAAATAATTACTTCGGTGTGGTTCGCTAATCCCGACTAGTTTGAAGTGATATCCAAAGGAAGATTAAAGAATAAATTTAAAAGAATTTATCTTTGATAAAATTAATGGGAACCTTTCACTAAGAATGTGAAATTTAGAAACTAACTGTTGGTTAGCTAAGCAGAACGGTTTCCTGGGTATTGATCTGATGTTGGTTTCGGCCTTCGGGGTTAATATTTGGGGAATTATTCTCTTGTTGATTTACGGTTAGTGACTGATGAATTGGAATGAGGCGTATGTTGTGTTTGTGTAACACTTGTTTATTATATACACGAGTTATTCGGAAAGACCTGGTTTACCCCATTCTGAATAACTGATACGACAAGTCGAAGATGAAGACAGTGGTTGAAGACCGGATGTCTTCACGTCGTTTGGGTGATTATCGATGATCTTGATTGGGCTGTACACCCAAGAAGATGGAAATAGTTAGTGATCGTCCAGACGTATTTGGAGATCGATGGATATGCGAGGAAAGTGCCTCCGGTTTCGTTCAGACCCAGAACGAACTTGTAAATGGACTGTGTGTCTGACATTGGATTCCAGTCTGTGTGATTGATTTCTATTAAATATATATCTGTTAGGCGACGGAGAATTTATTCTCTTGTTTAACGCCCTTCTCTGAGACGTACGAGCCCAGGGGTTATATATCGATGGATATCAATCACATGGAGTGAATTGCCTGTGTGGCAAATGATCAAGGCCTCTGTTGAAAAGCAAAGTCTTGTGGTTGATGATCAAAGCACGGCCTTTGTGGCATAGCTTTGTGTAACGTTTACCTCACAAGTTTCACACCCGGTATGAACCAGAAACGGGAGAAGGACCTCACGGGGGGCATGCGTTTCTTTATAGTTAGAAGTGGCGTTAGTGGTTTTACACGCCCTGACGAGTTTGACTTACGTGGTTGTTGCTGTTGCGAGGCGCCTCGGTTTGATCGGACGATCCGGGTCCGATGGAGTCATTCGTTGGCTCATTTACACCCCAATGGGCGGGGAAACGCAGTGTTCAGGCATTTTAATCCACATCGGTGGACCGGCCCTAACGATCCAAGTGGCTTGACTGAGTACTTGCCCTGAGACTAACACTAGACAGTCTCGAATCCGTTGAGGACTATCTTTTGCCTCGGTTCACAGATGGAAATCCAATTTCAAATACGTGACTTTGCGGTTTTATTTGTAGAGCCTAGTATGGCGACATAGTGGGATGGGGCGCTTATGCCGTCTATGATTAATACTTATGATGTGAAGTTGTTTTATACACTATGCACTTATAATAGTATCAAATGATTTGTTTTAAACGTATCAAGCATTCTTGGCTATTATAAGGTAAAAACCCTATCCTCCGGCTTGCGTCGCATTGTGTGATGGGATCTGGGTCTTATAATAGCTTCATTGTTCTTTATTTAGCATTGCGATGTTTGTTTTATGCACTGGTATTCTTGGGAGGAAACCCATTCCGTGTTATACGGCGTGGTCCCTTGATTTACCTAACTTTAAAATAAAGATAAATAACTGTTTTAATTCTCACACCTGTCCCATGACTGACCTGGAGTTCATTGTTTTAACCTAAACTCTGGGTGCCCTTATTTTGACACGGGGAGCTAGTAGTTTTGGTTTTGCAGATTTATATTCACAGGAACCTGGTTTACAGCTGGAATGATATCCGGAAAGCTTTGTATCCGTATATCTCCTTCAGTGGTGTATTGTATTATTTTCCACTGCTATGTAATTTATTGTAATCTCTGATATTTTTCTGCTGTATATTATTTGTTTATACTCTGTATATTCTTGTATTCTGATGGAATTGTTGTAATATACAATGGAATGTTCTTCCTTCTGCGCTCTCTTGTGGGTTGTTCTCGACTCAATCCATGATTTCCCGTAAGGGGGATTTCGAGTCGTTTCATAGTGTATAAAACAACTTCAAATATAAATGTATCAATCCTAGATGGTAATATATCATGTCGCCAATACAAGGGTCCACAATCAAAACCGCAAAGCCACATATTGGAAATCAGATTTCTGTCTGTGAACCAAGGCAAGGGATCGTCCTTACCGCTTCGAGACGCTCTAGCCCGCCCCTAAGGCAAGCGCGCAGGCAAGCTTTGGATCGTCAGGGTTGGTCCAGACGAAGCGGATTAAAATGCCTGAACAATGCGTTTCCCCGTCTGTGGGGCGTAAACTGGTCATATTCCGTATCGGCCCCGGAATGACCGATATAGCTGAGGCACCTCACTGTCCATCATCCACATAAGTAAAATGTCAGGGCTTGGAAAATGCTGGCACCGCACCTAGTTAGAAGGAAACACATGTCCTCCCTGAAGTCCTCTCCTGTTTCTGGTTCGCACCAGGGTGCGAGGCTCACGAATTAATGCTACACAAAGCTATGCTATATTAAACCTGTGCTTTGATCATCAACCACAAGGCCCTGCTTTTCAACAGAAGCTTTGATCATTTGCATCTCAGCATGCCACACAGGCAATTCACGCTATGCAACCAAAGAATATCAATCACACAGAATGAAATCCAATGTCAGACACACATCCATTTACAAGTTCGTTCTGGATCTGAACGAAACCGGAGGCACCTTATTCCTCATCCCATATGTCCAATACAGGAGAGATGCCCTCGCATATCTGGTCGATCTCCAAGTATGTCTGGACGACACCACTTATTACCTTGTCTTGGGTGTACAGCCCAATAAAGACATTAGTAATCATCCAAAATATGTGAAGACCTCCGGTCTTCAACCACCGTCTTCATTCTCGACACATCGTCGAATTAGTTATTTAGAATTGGATAAACCCGGTCTTTCTGAATAACTCGCATATATAATAAACAAGTGCTATAAAAACACAACATACGCCTTATTCCAATCCATAATTTTCATTTATTCAAATATTCTTATACTTTGGGAAAGGTTCCCATTAATTTTATCAAAGATAAATTCTTTAAATTTATTCTTTAATCTTCCTATGGATGTCAATTCAAACCAAATTATGTTTATCTAAACTAGTCGGGATTAGCGCTCCTTACCGAAGTAATCATTTGTTTAATTTCCCAATCCCAACCTTTTCATCCCATGAAGCAAAACTGGATATACTTCATGTCTAACACCACGGTGTTATTGGTAAAATAAATTACCATTTCACGTTAAAATCTAATTAAAGATTTAACTATCGTTAGGAGCAAAACTGGCGGTACTCCATTTTCGATCATTTCCCAAATTTGATAATTTAAATTGTCAATTCCCATTTTTAATCTATTTAAAGATTCATTGAAACTCCAGTTGGTTTTAATCTTTCCAAAAATCAATATTTTTGGTTATTTAACTTGGGAAATCATATTATATCTTTAACTGGGTTAAAGAACCAATATCATTTAAAACACGATTTACGATAAACCCAAAGTCACATTCCATTCCATCAGCCTCTAACCGTAAATTAGCAAGTGAACAATTCCCTCAGTATTAACCCTGAAGGCTGAAACCAACATCAGATCAATACCCAGGAAATCGTTCAACTTAACTAATCTCCAGTTAGTTTCTGATTTTCTTAACTCCATTAGGTCTAAGAACAGTATTATTAAAGATACCATTCACGGTAACCCAAAATCTCATTCCATTGTTAATTGGGTTAAAGAACAAGTGTTATTTAAAACACCGTTCATGATAAACCCAAAAACCAATTTCAACTCAATTCCAATTAAATATTAATTAATTGGTATACTTCATTAAATCTAAATGAAAAGATTTAATCTTTTCTCAACTGGGTTCAAGAACAGTGTTAATGAAGACACCATTCACGACAAACCCAAAATCACATTTGATATTGAATACAAGCCTCTAAATTGAAAATATATCGGCTTATATTCAATATCAAATTCTGGAATCAACAAATACCGTATTGGAATAACGACATATATATATATATATATATATATATATCTTCGAAATTCCTCCACAAAATCCGTATAATCACGAAATCCAATATCGAAATATTTCGAAAATAATTTTGATTCAAATCCATTCAATTCATATATTGAAAATTCTGGTTATTTTTAAAACCATTTTAAATCCAATTCATTTTATTTAAAAATATTAGATATATAATTGTAGTTCATAACTAGTTCATTTCGTTAAAAATATATTTTTATCCTTTCAAATATGGAACTTTTCATCCTAACTCCTTCCAAATAATTTATTATGATTTTACACAAATTATTTGTATTTTTAATAATTTTATCTACGTCCGTACAGTCGATTTCCATAAACGGTCATCGAACTGCACTTACAATGATCTTTTCCAAATTTGATTTGAACATAAATCCAAATCCAACCGTTAGATTTTAAATCTCTAATATTTGTTAGAAATCTCGTTTTGGTACGAACCCCAAGGTTCCTGTTTTAGGAGAATCTGACGGTCCGATCTCCCGTAATGTCCGTTCGAAGTCGATGGTCGAAATTCGCAAACTACCGTAGCGCAGCGCATTCTATTTCATCGATTTCCATTTAAAACATATTTTATAAATCGTTTTAAATTCATTTTCAAAACAATTTCAACTTCATATTCAATTTCAAATCAAAATTGAATATTCCATATCATTAATATATATAAATGATATTATTTTCAAAACATTAGATTTTGGAATCAATTCCTTTTCGATATTCATTATAAAAATGAATAAAACCGATACGAATATCGTTCATGTCAAAATGGCGTTAATCTAATCACATGGCTTTATATATTTATATATATTCATGCCCATCCCAAATCGGACATAAAAATAACATTTTGATCCATTACTGAATATTATTTTAACATATTCATTATTTTAAAATATCCATTCTTTCTGAACTAGAATTAGACACGGTCAATTACCATATAATGTGATTTTATGGATTTCATACACACATGTATACAACAATAATCAAATACAGTCAACCATTGTCCAGAGTGCATTCTACACTGCATAAGCATTAAATATGAATATTTAACGCTTACAACAGCCTGTCAACCAATCGATTGACATACCACTAAACAGTTGGGATTAGTGTATGACAAATTTCATGTAACAACCCGGAAAATACGAGCCAATTTAAAAATTTTAAATTGTTTATTTCAAAGGAATTTGAGCAATTGAAATAGAATATTTCAATAAAATAGTGAAGTAGAAATAGTGGGGCAGTTTGAAAATTTGAATTCAGACTTTGACCGACTGTACCGAGTGCAAAATATAACGGATTTTAGTGAAACCAAAAATATTTAAATCAGTTTATGAATATCTTTCTAACGAATCTGAAAAATCGAAGTTTCATAGTGGGAATCAAAAGTCAAGGCCAAATGAATTTTCAGAAAGGTCGCTATATAGAATATATAGCCCTTGAAAATAGATATTTTGCAAACGACCCCGGAATTCGATGAAACCACTTTTTTTAGATCCAGAATGTCAAACTATTGCTAGGTTTTAAATTTCATAATTTTTGAAGCTAGTATGTGAGCGTGGCAAAAGAAAATGTGTTTGGTCAATTTCTGTTAAATTGGATCGGCCAAAAAAGGGCCATTTTTCAAACGGTCTCAGAATTCGACGAAACTAGTTTTGTTGGGACCGTAACGTCAAAACATTGCTAGATTTATTATTCTGGAATTTTTCGAATCAGTTTGTGGCCCTGGCAAATTGAAATATATGTTCAAATTGAATATTAAATGTTTTATACTTTAATTTGAAAAATAACTGACTCTAACAGTCGAATTGGCCTACGAAACATATCCCATTGTGTCCGGGATGGGCGTATTTAGCTAGGGACGACAGTCGTTGGGTTGGAATTGGTGTTCCTGTGGAGAAACACTATTATAAAATTTAATAAAATCATCGACCAATCAAATTTCTCCATTCATAATAAAAAAATATATCATAAAACCCCCTCCCCCCTCGACATCGACGCAAACGCTTTCTCCCCTTCCCTGGAGATTTCCGATTGCCACAGCCCGAATCAGCCCCACCCCCAGTTCAACTTTTTGTAGTTCTCCTTCCCCTCTTGATCAAATCCATATAAAGAACTCCCCCTATCGTTGCTCCTACTACGAGATTTCCTCCTCCAAAATCCCGACATTCCAGCCGCCGCTGCCTCTGATAGACGCCATCGAATTGCCCCCAACCGCCACGCACCTGAATCCCTCTCCTCCCTCTTCCACGCTGTACCCTCCGATCGTAGTATCGAGCCTTCGTTTTCGCGAAAACTGAAAACCTAGTTTTGAACAATCGTGAAAGGTATCGGCTTTATTTTATTTGAATTGAAAATAACACTTTTAAGTGTTGCAAGCTTTAAAAAATTATATCTTTGACGTGTGTTGACGAAATTCGATGAAATAGGAAACATCGTGACCGCAAGGAGGCTCTCTACCACATAGAAGAGACCGCGGATTTTTCTGAGCTCGGTAGAATTTTTAGCACCTCGATAACCAATGTGAGATTTCTAATTGCAATGTGAATGGAAATGTCATGTATAAATTATATAAGCGAAATATACATTATACACGTGTTGTATACCTCATGTACATGCATTGTGTAAGCTATATGAGCGAAGTATGAATTATACATGCATTGTATAAATGATATGTGTGTTGAAATGCAAGTAAAATATAGAAATAATATATATATATATATATATATATTATTCCTCTCGTCCACAAACCATGGACGATATTTATTGTTTGTGAATTGGTGTAAAAAATTGGGTGAATAATGCGAATGGTTGAATAGTTGTTTCTGGTTGATATTGATTGGTTGTGGTTGAAAAATACCCATTGGTGATTGAAACAAATTGGAAATAATTGTGGAAATGAAAATAAAACAAGCCGCCTGCGTGCGAACTAGATGCATGAAATCCCCATTGTCAAAAACCGCGAGGTTTTAAGGTAGAGCGAGGAGCCGTACTCGGGACCGTGCCGGTTTTAACTACCCTGTCGTTATGCTGTCGAAATTTTGAATAATATTCATGTGTTAGAATTATTTTCATATGTTGAAATTATTTTCATGCGCTGAAACTAAAGTCATGTGTTGAAACTATATCCATGTGTGGAAGTGCTCATGTGTTGAAAAGTAATATGTGAAAATTAAATTCATGTGTTGAATGAATAAGGTGTTTAAACAATAAAAATCACATTTTGACAATATATATGAAGTATGTAAAATATTCGCCTTATAAATAAATAGTTTCAACAATAAAAATTTCATCTTTCTTATATGAACAAACTATATAAAATATCCATGTGTGGAAATGCTCATGTGTTGAGAAGTGCGTGTGTTGAAAAGGTTCATGTGTTGAATAAAAGATCGAACAATAAAAATTACATTTTTGTTGAAATTATGAAGTGTTAAAAACATTCATGTGTTGAATAAATATTTTAGATGATGAAAATACCATTTTTATCATATATGTGATTTGCTAAAAATATGTGAGTCTTGAAATAAATATTTGTGAAAGGAATATTATTTTTAACATGCATAGGAACTAAATAAAATAGTCATGTGTTGAAATATATTTTAGTTCGCCAAAAATATCATTTTTGAAATGTGAAGGTTAAAAATAACCACTTGTTCAAATAAATATGCATGAGTTGAAATATTCATTAATTAGCTAATGATATGATTTTTGTTTATGTATGCAACATTAGAATGAATGGTGTCTTTAAACCAAATTGAATCAAATATGAAGTTGAATGGAAAATGATAAGTGATAAGAATTGCACATATGTACATGCATATTTATTGAACAGGTTATAGCAAAGAGGCTAGAGAAGAGGAATAAAATTGTGTGCCCGACAAATAGATACATGTTTACTGTTTTGCTTGGGTGATGATTTTATGAGCCTATAAGCTAGCAGCTTGGCTTTTTCTTTTTCTTTTTCTTTTTGAGATGAGACGCCCGTGTGGCTATTTGGGAATTTTCCTAGCCCCTCACATACAAAGGAGGTTATAGCGAAATTTTCCAAAATTTAAAGGCGTTAGTGAAATAGTTGAAGTGAAAACGATATTGAAATCGTCGAATGAACAGCAATTATATATATATATATATATATATATATATATATATATATATATATATATATATATAAACGACTAGTGCGGGAAATCCGACCATCGGATTTTCCCGAAACCGCAACCATTAGGTTCGCCTTGGAAATATCTTTCCAACGGCACCAACTTTGTAATGATCCGACGGTTGGATTCTCTGGAATGTTTAATTCAAATCTAAAGAAAAACAGCGCCAGAATCGATTATATTTATATATAAATATAAATATAATTAAATTAAATCGAATAACGATGCTGTAGTTCGTATTTTGAAATCATAACTTCAAACGACTAGTGTGGGAAATCCGACCGTCGGATTTTCCCAAAACTGAGACCGTTGGATTCGTTTTGAAAGGATCTTTCTAATGAAATAAAATTTGTGAAGATCCAACGGTTAGATTTTCAGATATATGTAAAACAAATTTAGTGAAAAACAGCGCCAGTGCCTAGGCACGACCTGAAACGTCGTTTAATTAAATATGGCCATTTTTAAATAAATAAAAATGGCGATATATCGTTATAAAATATTATAAATGATATAGAGTGGAAGTAAACCAATTTTGCTATGTTTGCTTTATGTGTGATGGTTGAATGTATTTAACATGAAAATTATACTAAGGAACTGAAATGTGAATGTTGAGTAACTTAACCATGCGAAGAATTGATTTGAAAATCCAAATGTACGTGGATTATTTGAAAAGGCCGAGTTAATTATCATTTCAAATAATTGATCGACGGTGAGAAGTCGAAGAGATGAAGACGGTTCAAGACCGACGATCTTCACATTGGATGGGTGGGCGCTACTGATGATCGTGATTGGAGTAGCTACCTTGAAGGAGCTGAAGTAATAGCCGTCCGGACGTATTGTTGATTGTGCGGATATACGAGGAATATGGTGCCTTCGGTTTTGTTCAAACGCAGAACGAACTTGTAAATGGACTGTTTGTCTGACATTGGATTTTGTTTTGTGCTAATTGATCTCTGTTAAATATATATCTGTTTGGCGGTGGAGAATTCATTCTCTTGCTTAACGCCCTTCTCTGAGACGTGCAAGCTTAGAGGTTATATATCGATAGAAATCAGTCGCATGGAGTGAATTGCCTGTGTGGCACGCCTAAGTGGCATATGATCAAGGCTTCTGTTGCAAAGCAAAGTCTTGTAGTAAATGATCAAAGCATGGTCTATGTGACGTAGCTTTGTGTATAACGTGGATTCGCGAGCCTCACACCCCGGTATGAGTCAAAAACGGGAGAAGGACCCAAGGAGTGCACGACATTTCTTTCTAGCTATGGTGGTGACAGTGACCTACCAGCCCTGACATTTATATCTACTTTTCACCTGTATGGTTGTTGGAATGCGAAGCGCCTCGATTATAGGTCTGTAAGGACCAGGAAACGTGTGTTCAGGAATTGCCTATCCTCAAAAGTAAGAGAGGACCGGTCTTGGAGGATTCAGGGATTGCTGTGTGCAGTCCTGGGACATTTGCTAGAGTGTCTCGAACGGAGAGGAGCTTGCCCCTTGCCTCGACTCATGATGGAATCCAATTCCCGATGCGAAATTGCGGATGTGATTGTATTACTAGTATGGCGACATGATATATGGTACCCATGCCGTCTAGGATTGATATTTATGATTGAATTTGCTTTTGAAAACATATATACACTAGTAATAATATCAAACACTTTTGTTTTATACGTATGAAACATTTCTTGGCCATTATAAGGTAAAACTCTATCCTCCGGCTAGCGTTGCATTGGGTGATGGGACCTGAGTCTTATATTGGCTTCATTTTTATAAAAAGCATTGCGATGGTTTAATCATTTACTTTATTTCATGCAATAACACTCATTGGAGTAAACTCGTTCCGCAAAAGTGGCGTGGTCCTTTGATTTGCCGTATTATTTTTGTTTAATAAGTTAAGTAAATTTCTCATACCAGCCCCATGACTGAATCGTAGTTTGTTTCACCTTGCAAACTCGGATGCCCTCATTTTCACACGGGCAGCCTAGTTACAGGTAGCTGACATATTTTAGCTAGGCACCGCAGTAGAGGTGCACTTTTGGGCTAATGGCGAGGCTTTACTATATTGTGATGATTGTGACTTTTCCGCCATTATTGTATATGTATTATGATTCCGCCACTGGCGATGTAGACTGGTGTTTAGCTTATGTATTCTCCATGTATGATTCTGCCACAGGCGATGTAGACTGATTATGTACTGTTATGCACTGAGTAGTATCCTGCACTGTGCTCTCTGATGTGGTGATATATATATATGATTCCGCTGTCATATTTGTGTAAATTATTCTATTTTCTTGTTTATGCTGTTATCTGTACTCTGCTAATTGTGATTAATGTGTTATATTCCAATGATTATCCTTAACACCGTGTCATGGGGTTTTGGGGTTGTCACAGCTGGTATCAGAGCTTTGGTTAACCTTTGTTCTGGAATTTAACACATTAAACACTTCATCAGAATAGAATCAGCGGTATTCTAAGGCGAGTAGCTCATTAGAGATAGGACTAGTAAAGTCCTAGAATTAGCTAAGCAGAATAGCAAAAACAATTTGATCAGTACATCATTGTCTTTCCTTAAATTCATCTGCTTTACCATACAATAAAATTATCTTTTCTGTAGGCTGACTCTTTTCTTGCTTATACAGAACTTGAAAAATGCCTACCCGAGTAGCCGCTGGTAGAGGAGGCCGAGCTGGCCATGGCAGAGGACGAGGAGAAGTCCCAGCTGAAGAGGGACCCTTAATACAACCCCCGGCCGCTCAATAATTCGAGCTGGACCGCGTGGCAAAAAGGTACAAGAACCTAGGAGGCAAAACCTTCTCTGGAACGGGCACTGTAATTGAGGCCCTTGCATGGCTGAAAACATGCAATAAAATACTAGGAGGTCTGAGGCTAGGGGATCAAGTCAAAACTTTCATGGGCGCTTGGCTTCTACAAGAGGAAGCCGAACTATGGTGGGAAGCTCTTAACGCAACAAACAGAAATGCTGGTAGGACATGGGACGAATTCAAAGAATTATTCAAAGAGAAGTATATCCCAGAGCAAGCCCTTGAGCGCATGCAAGACGAATTCGCAAACCTCCAGCAGGGGGATCTCTCAGTGCAGGATTATCTGAACAAGTTTACACAATTATCCCGCTATGCTCCTGAGCTTATCGCCACCGCAAATTCCAAGAACAAGAGGTTCATCCTCGGGCTGAAGCGACAGTACCAAGATAGGGCAATGGCCCACATCAAGTTGGCATTTAATGAATTAGTGGAAATGGCGTGCAACTATGAGGACCTGGATCAAAGGCCTGGATCAGGACCGTGCTAAGAGCCAAGCTAGGAATAAGCGCAAGCCTGCTACATACCAGCCAGAATCAAGCAAGACGGCATCCTCGAATCAGCAGACTAGCAGGCCGCCAAAGGGAAGCTGCTACAATTGTGGCAAGGGGGGCACTACTCAAATGTTTGCACAGCCTCGAAAAGGCAGAAGACCGACTCTCAAGGTTCAAGCCAGGGCTCTCAGAACCCTCGCTCATGCTTTAACTGTCGCAAGATAGATCATCTTGTCAAAGACTGTCCCTTGCTTAAGAAGGCCGGGGTTGCTCACGTATATGATGGGACGAACCCGTCGGCTGCTTCCGATGGAGCAGGCAAGCCCGATGTTTTGGGAGGTACCCTTACAATTAAAAATATTCCTATCTCTGTATTATTTGACACAGGTGCATCACGTAGTTTTATTGCTAGTAACACAGTTCACAAATTAAAGTTAAAACAAAGAAAGCTCAAAGAATCAGTTAAAGTTCATAATCCAATAGGGGGTTCTATTATTCTCAGTTCATATTGTAAAGTGCCAGCCTCTTATTCCTTCTACAAGTTTCCTTTTGATCTAGTCGTTATGGACTTTCCCGAATTCGATATCATTCTCGGGCTTGATTGGTTAACGAAATATGAAGGTGAAGTAAAGTGTGCGGAAAGGATAGTAAAAATTCGAACGAAGCTTGGATATATTACTGTACCGTGCCACGGTTCGAATCCAGATAGAAAGGAGTTTTGGTCTGCGTTAGAAGTTATCCCTACTTCCTTAGAAAAGATTCCTGTTGTTAGAAACTATGCGGATGTGTCTGAAGAAGTCGAAAACTTACCTCCGCAAAGAGAAATAGAATTCAAAATTGATCTAATTCCCAATGCCAGACCAGTAGTACATCCAATTCGCAGAATGACTCCAAAGGAAAAGGAAGAATTAGGCGATCAAACTCGTCAACTGCTATGGAAGGGCCTGATCAGACCTAGCTTTTCTTGTTGGGGTGCAGCTGTAGTGTTTGTCCCAAAGTCAGACGGTACTCTTCGATTGTGTGTTGATTACTGAGACCTCAACAAACAGACACTCAAAAACAAATACCCATTACCCCGCATCGATGATCTGCTAGACCAATTAAATGGGGTGAGAGTATTTTCCCGAATGGACCTAGCTACGGGTTTTTATCAATTGAGAATTGCCGAAGAGTGTGTTCCTTTGATAGCTTTTAGAGGTCCAGACATATTTTATGAATGGTTAGTAATGCCGTTCGGCCTATGCAATGCTCCAGCATACTTTGTCGATCTAATGAATAGAGTGTTCAGGGGAGTTCTGAATAAATTTGTCCTCGTATTCATCGATAATATTTTAATCTACTCCAAATCAAAACACGAGCATGAAAAACACTTAGAACAAGTATTGGAGATTTTGAAAAAGAACGTCTTCAAAGCCAAATTCTCTAAATGTGTCTTCTGGCAAGAAGAAGTGAAGTTCCTTGGCCACGTGGTGTCAAAGGAAGGGATTTCTGTCGATCCGAGCAAAGTAACAGCAATTCAAGACTGGAAACAGCCTACCACACCCACAGAGGTCAGAAGTTTTATGGGGTTGGCTAGTTATTATCGAAAATTCATTAAGGATTTCTCGAAGATATCCGGTCCATTAACGAAGCTCACGAAGAAGCATGAGAAATTTAAGTGGACTTCCGACTGTGAGGAAGCTTTCCAGGAATTGAAATCGAAATTGACAACTGCTCCAGTGTTAACCATTATTGATGGCAATCAGGATTTGACGGTCTGGACAGATGCTTCTATTAGAGGTCTTGGCGCAGTGTTAATGCAAAGAGGCCAAGTAGTCGCTTATGCAAGCCGCCAACTGAAACCGCATGAGAAGAATTGTGTAACTCATGATCTTGAGTTGCTAGCCGTTTTTGCTCTGAAAATCTGGAGGCATTACTTATTGGGTGAGAAATTTGAACTGTATACAGATCATCAATCATTGAAGTATTTATAAACCCAGAAGGATCTGAATTTGAGACAACAACATTGGCTAGAATCTCTTGCAGCGTATGATCTAGATATCCTGTATACGCCAGGAAAGGCTAACGTTATAGCGGATGCGCTTAGTAGAAAAAATGCAATCATTGCCAATCTTATAATTACGCCAGGATTGATTGATAAAATATCTGCTCTCCAGAAAAACGATCACTTCATTCAAAGGATCAGAGGGAGAATACATAAGGGCGAGCCCTCAAGTTTTCAGATAGATAAAGAAGAAGTTCTGAGACTGAAGGGGAGGATTTGTGTTCCCAACATCCCAGAGCTCAAAAGAGAGGTGCTCGATGAATGCCATAAATCCAAACTTTGCATTCATCCTAGAGTAAGTAAAATGTACAATGATATCAAACACACTTTTTGGTGGAGGGCGATGAAGAGGGACATTTCTTTATATGTTAGTAGATGCCCTACTTGTCAATTAGTCAAGAGCGACCAACAAAAGCTAGCTGGATTGTTGCAACCATTGGAAGTCCCAGGTTGGAAATGGGAACAGATTTCCATGGATTTCATAGATGGTTTGCCCCGAATCAAGAAAGGTAATGACAGTATTTGGGTAATCGTAGATCGCTTCACGAAGACTGCCCATTTCGTACCTGTCAGATCCAATAGAACTGCTCAAAGTCTAGCACAGATATATTTCAAAGAAATTGTTAAGCTGCATGGAATTCCCATCAGCATAGTCAGTAATAGAGACCCAATATTTGCTAGCAAGTTCTGGAAGGCATTTCAGACAGAACTGGGAACGAAACTGAACATGAGGACCGTTATCACCCTCAGACAGATAGCCAAACCGAACGTGTGAATACAATTTTAGAAGATTTAATGTGGCTTGTATTATTGATTTTGGTGGGTCATGGGAAGATGACTTTCATTTGGCAGAATTCTCATATAACAATAGCTATCAAGCAAGTTTGGAAATGTCACCATTTGAAGCATTATATGGCAGACTGTGCAGATCTCCAGCATGCTGGGTAGAACCTGGCAACATACTTGTGTTAGGACCCGATATGATTCGAGAGGCATCTGATAAAGTCGATTTCATCAAGAAGCGATTGAAAACCGCACAAAGCCGACAGAAAAGTTATGCAGATTCTAGAAGGAGAGATTTGACATTTGCTGTTAGAGATCATGTTTATTTGAAAATTTCTCCGATGAGAGGAGTGTTCCGATTCGGCAAAACTGGGAAGTTAGCACCTAGGTTTATTGGTCCCTTTCCTATACTAGAACAAATTGGAACTCTTGCTTATAGGGTTCAATTACCAGATTGGTTGCCTAGAGTGCATGATGTATTTCACGTATCACAACTTCGAAGACATGTGCATGATCCGGATCTTGTTGTAGAAGCAGCAGCGCAACAGGACTTGGAAATTACTCCAAAATTAGTAGTCAGAAGAGATACATTAAAGATTGTTGGCAAAGAAACTAGAGAGCTAAGGAGTAAAAAGATTCATTTAGTTAAAGTGAAGTGGGGTAGTGATCCTAGAGACTGTACTTGGGAGACTGAGGAGAGCATTAAGCAAGCTTACCCCAAATGCAGAGTGGACATCTCTGACTAACTCCGGTGCAAGGTACCTTTACAATACTTTGCATTTACATTTTGTTTCCTACTTTACTGTTGTTTCCTTTTTGGGGACAAAAAGTTTTAAGTGGGGGAGATTGTAACAACCCGGAAAATACGAGCCAATTTAAAAAATTTAAATTGGTCATTTCAAAGGAATTTGAGCAATTGAAATAGAATATTTCAATAAAATAGTGAAGTAGAAATAGTGGGGCAGTTTGAAAATTTGAATTCAAAATTTGACTGACCGCACCGAGAGCAAAATATAACGGATTTTAGTGAAACCAAAAACATTTAAATCTGTTTATGAATATCTTTCTAACGAATCTGAAAAATCGAAGTTTCATAGCGGGAATCAAAAGTTATGGCCAAATGAATTTTCAGAAAGGTCGCTATGTAGAATATATAGCCCTTGAAAATAGATATTTTGCAAACTACCTCGGAATTCGACGAAACCACTTTTGTTGGATCCGGGATGTCAAACTATTGCTAGGTTTCAAATTTCATAATTTTTGAAGCTAGTATGTGAGCGTGGCAAAAGAAAATGTGTTTGGTCAATTTCGGTTAAATTGGATCGGCCAAAAAAGGGCCATTTTTCAAACGTTCTCAGAATTCGATGAAACTAGTTTTGTTGGGACCGTAGCGTCAAAACATAGCAAGATTTATTATTCTGAAATTTTTCGAATCAGTTTGTGGCCATGGCAAATTGAAATGTACGTTCAAATTGAATATTAGATGTTTTATACTTTAATTTGAAAAATAATTGACTGTAACAGTCGAATTGGCCTACGAAAATTATCACTTTGTGTCCGGGATGGGGGTATTTAGTTAGAGACGACAGTCATTGGGTTGGAATTGGTGTTCGTGTGGAGAAACACTATTATAAAATTTAATAAAATCATAGGATGATCAAATTTCTCCATTCATAATTAAAAAATATACCAGAAACCCCCCTCGACATCGACGGAAATGCTTTCTCCCTTTCCCTGTCGATTTCCGATCACCACATCCCGAATCAGCCCCACCCCCAGTTCAACTTTTTATAGTTCTCCTTCCCCTCTTCAAATCCATATAAAGAACTCCTCCTATCGTTGCTCCTACTGCGAGATTTCCTCCTCCAAAGTCCCAACCTTCCAGCCGCTGCCGCCTCTGATAGACGCCACCGAGTTGCCCCCAACCGCTACGTGCCTGAAGCCCTCTCCTCCCTCTTCCATGCTATACCCTCTGATCGTCGTATCGAGCCTCGGTTTTCGCAAAAACTGAAAACCTAGTTTTGAACAATCGTGAAAGGTATCGGCTTTATTTTATTTAAATTGAAAATAACACTTTTAAGTGTTGCAAGCTTTGAAAAATTATATCCTTGTCGTGTGTTGACGAAATTCGATGAAACAGGAAACATCGTGACCGCAAGGAGGCTCTCTACCACATAGAAGAGACCGCAGATTTTTCTGAGCTCGCTAGTTTTTTAGCACCTCAACAACCAATGTGAGATTTCTAATTGAAATGTGAACGGAAATGTCATGTATAAATTATATAAGCGAAATATAAATTATACACGTGTTGTATACCTCATGTACATGCGTTGTGTAAGCTATATGAGCGAAGTATGAATTATACATGCAATGTATAAATGATATGTGTGTTGAAATGCAAGTGAAATATAGAAATAATATATATATACTCTCCTCATCCACAAACCATGGACGATATTTATTGTTTGTGAATTGGTGTGAAAAATTGGGTGAATAATGCGAATGGTTGAATAATTATTTGCGGTTGATATTGATTGGTTGTGGTTGAAAAATACCCATTGGTGATTGAAACAAATTGGAAATAATTGAGGAAATGAAAATAAAACATGCCGCCTGCGTGCGAACTAGATGCATGAAATCCCCATTGTCAAAAACCGCGAGGTTTTAAGGTTGAGCGAGGAGCCGTACTCGGGACGGTGCCGGTTTTAACTACCCTACTGTTATGCTGCCGAAATTTTGAACAATATTCATGTGTTAGAATTATTTTCATATGTTGAAATTATTTTCATGCATTGAAACTAAAGTCATGTGTTGAAAATATATCCATGTGTGGAAGTGCTCATGTGTTGAGAAGTAATGTGTGAAAATTAAATTCATTTGTTGAATGAATAAGGTGTTTAAACGATAAAAATAACATTTTGATAATATATATGAAGTATGTAAAATATTCACCTTATAAATAAATAGTTTCAACAATAAAAATTTCATCTTTCTTATATGAACAAACTATATAAAATATCCATGTGTGGAAATGCTCATGTGTTGAGAATTGCGTGTGTTGAAAAGATTCATGTGTTGAATAAAAGACCGAACAATAAAAATTACATTTTTATTGAAATTATGAAGTGTTAAAAACATTCATGTGTTGAATAAATATTTTAGATGATGAAAATACCATTTTTATCATATATGTGATTTGCTAAAAATATGCGAGTGTTGAAATAAATATTTGTGAAAGGAATATTATTTTTAACATGCATAGGAGCAAAATAAAATAGTCATGTGTCGAAATATATTTTAGTTCGCCAAAAATATCATTTTTGAAATGTGAAGGTTAAAAATAACCACTTGTTGAAATAAATATGCATGAGTTGAAATATACATTAATTAGCTAATGATATGATTTTTGTTTATGTATGCAACATTAGAATGAATGGTGTCTTTAAACCAAATTGAATCAAATATGAAGTTGAATGGAAAATGATAAGTGATAAGAATTTCACATATGTACATGCATATTTATTGAACAGGTTATAGCAAAGAGGCTAGAGAAGAGGAATAAAATTGTGTGCCCGACAAATAGGTACATGTTTACTGTTTTTCTTGGGTGATGATTTTATGAGCCTATTGGCTAGCCGCTTGGCTTTTTCTTTTTCTTTTTGAGATGAGACGCCCGTGTGGCTATTTGGGAATTTTCCCAGCCCCTCCCGTACAAAGGAGGTTTTGGCGAAATTTTCCAAAATTTAAAGGCGTTAGTGAAATAGTTGAAGTGAAAACGATATTGAAATCGTCGATTGAACTATGTTTATATATATATATATATATATATAATTAAAATGAATCGTGGCCGTGCAGTTCGTGTTTTGAAACCGTGTTTTCAAACGACTAGTGCGGGAAATCCGACCATCGGATTTTCTCGAAACCGCAACCGTTAGGTTCGCCTTTGAAATATCTTTCCAACGACACCAACTTTTTAAAGATACGACGGTTGGATTCTCTGGAATGTTTAATTCAAATCTGAAGAAAAACAGCGCCAGAATCGATTATATTTATATATAAATATGAATATAATTAAATTAAATCGAATAACGACGCTGCAGTTCGTATTTTGAAATCGTAACTTCAAACGACTAGTGTGGGAAATCCGACCGTCGGATATTCCCAAAACTAAAACCGTTGGATTCATTTTGGAAGGATCTTTATAATGAAATAAAATTTGTGAAGATCTAACGATTAAATTTTCAGATATGTGTAAAACAAATTTAGTGAAAAATAGCGCTAGTGCCTAGGCACGACCTGAAATGTCGTTTAATTAAATATGGCCATTTTAAATAAATAAAAATGGCGATATATCGTTATAAAATATTATAAACCATATAGAGTGGAAATAAACCAATTTTGTTGTGTTTGCTTGATGTGTGATGGTTAAATCTATTTAACATGAAAATTATACTAAGGAACTGAAATGTGAATGTTGAGTAATTTAACCATGCGAAGAATTGATTTGAAAATCTAAATATACGTGGATTATTTGAAAAGGCCGGGTTAATTCTCATTTCAAATAATCGATCGACGGTGAGAAGTCGAAGAGATGAAGACGGTTCAAGACCAACGATCTTCACGTTGGATGGGTGGGCGCTACTTATGCTCGTGATTGGAGTAGCTACCTTGAAGGAGCTGAAGTAGTAGCCGTCCGGACGTATTGTTGATTGTGCGGATATACGAGGAATATGGTGCCTCCGGTTTTGTTGAAACCCAGAACGAACTTGTAAATGGACTGTGTGTCTGACATTGGATTTTGTTCTGTGCTGATTGATTTCTGTTAAATATATATCTGTTTGGCGGCAGAGAATTTATTCTCTTGTTTAACGCCCTTCTCTGAGACGTACGAGCTTAGAGGTTATATATCGATAGAAATCAGTCGCATGGAGTGAATTTCCTGTGTGGCACGCCTAACTGGCATATGATCAAGGCTTCTGTTGCAAAGCAAGGTCTTATAATTGATGATCAAAGCATGGTCTGTGTGACGTAGCTTTGTGTATAACATGGATTCGCAAGCCTCACACCCCTGGTATGAGTCAAAAACAGGAGAAGGACCCAAGGAGTGCACGACGTTTCTTTCTAGCTATGGTGGTGCCAGTGACCTACCAGCCCTGACATTTATATCTACTTTTCACCTGTGTGGTTGTTGGAATGTGAGGCGCCTCGATTATAGGGCTGTAAGGACTGGGAAACGTGTGTTCAGGAATTGCCAATCCTCAAAAGTAAGAGAGGACCGGCCTTGGAGGATCCAGGGATTGCTATGTGCGGTCCTGGGACATTTGCTAGAGTGTCTCAAACGGAGAAGAGCTTGCCCCTTGCCTCGACTCATGACAGAATCCAATTTCCGATACGCAATTGCGGATGTGATTGTATTACTAGTATGGCGACATGATATATGGTACCCATGCTGTCTAGGATTGATATTTATGATTGAATGTGCTTTTGAAAACATATATACACTAGTAATAATATCAAACACTTTTGATTTATACGTATGAAGCATTTCTTGGCCATTATAAGGTAAAACTCTATCCTCTGGCTTGCGTTGCATTGTGTGATGGGACCTGAGTCTTATAATGGATTCATTTTTATAAAAAGCATTGCGATGATTTATTTATTTACTTTATTTCATGCACTAGCACTCATTGGAGTAAACCCGTTCCGCGAAAGTGGCGTGGTCCTTTGATTTGCCGTATTATTGTTGTTTAATAAGTTAAGTAGATTTCTCATACCAGTCCCATGACTGACTCGTAGTTTGTTTCACCTTGCAAACTCGGGTGCCCAAATTTTCACATGGGCAGCCTAGTTACAGGTAGCTGATATATTTTGGCTTGGCACCGCAGTAGAGGTGCACGTTTGGGCTAATGGCGAGGCTTTACTACATTGTGATGATTGTGACTTTTCCGCCATTATTGTATATGTATTATGATTCCGCCACTGGCGATGTAGATTGATGTTTAGTTTATGTATTCTCTATGTATGATTCCGCCACAGGCGATGTAGACTGATTATGTACTGTTATGCACTGAGTAGTATCCTGCACTGTGCTCTCTGATGTGGTGATATATATATGATTCCGCTGTCATATTTGTGTTAATTATTCTATTTTCTTGTTTATGCTATTATCTATACTCTACTAATGATGATTAATGTGTTATATTCCAATGATTATCCTTAACACCGTGTCGTGGGGTTTTGGGGTCGTCGCAGTTCATCCCAACAACCGTGTGGGGTTTCAATCCACGAACACTGAATATTATTTGTGCAGTTGGGCGATGTGTAAAATATATCGTCCCAATCCATATCAGTAAAATGGTTGTTCATAAACAAATCGTCTGATTTGTAAATGAATATTTATATTATTCATATCAATGTTAAAAATTATATTTTTAGTGATAAAATATTTTACTCAACATATGAATATTCTATTCACTTCATTTATATAATAAAAATGATATTTTTATTGTTCTAGCATATTTTAGAAAATTTCGATGGCATAACGGGCGATATTGAAATCGGGTAATGTCGAGCATTACCCTTCTCCTGATATCGGCTCGCGCCATACACCCATAACAATTCTAATCAATTCATTTCACCCAAACAACCAAATTCAACCAAATAATCTAATCAACCAAAACCAAACAATCAAACAAGCCGTCCATGGTTTGTGGACGACAGGGAATAGTTCATATATGCAGTTATAAAATAAATAACTGTATAAGAGAATTATAGCTAGGAGTTCTCACATTTGGGATCCACTCCTCCATTCTTTATTTCTGAACGGTTCGGATTTACCCAAAATTCCAATGCGATCTTTTCCCGCTGTTCATAGTAAAAAACGCATTTTCAATATGATATTTATTTTAGAAATCACATTTTTATAATGGCACTTCATATACAAAAATCATATATTTTTACAACGCTTCTTTCTATATAAAAATTATATTTTTATATTGCTTTATATATAAAAGATCACATTTTTATTTAACCATTCAAACAATAAAAATCATAATTTTATTATCTCTATAATATAAAAATCGTAATTTTATTATCTCTATAATATAAAAATCATATTTTTATTATCTCTATAATATAAAAATCCTATTTTTATTGTCTCTATAATATAAAAATCGTATTTTTATTATCTCTATTATATAAAAATCATATTTTTATATGGCTAAAAATATTATTTTAGATATACGATAAAAATAATCACATATTTATTTACTAAGAACATTTTCATATCCTAATGATCATATTATTAGTGAACTGAGGATCCAATTTTTACTCTAAGAAATTAAAACTAGGAAAACGTACCCATTTTTTTTGATCGATCGAGGACTCACGGAGGCACCGAGGGACTGCTCACGTCTGTAAAAAAGAAGGTGCGGAGTTTGTATCGCGCGGATCGAGGTGGGGTCGGGTGGCTCCTTGGCGTCGGAGGGAGGAATCTCGCGGCAGTCTGTTCTACTGGTGGCCGGCGGCTGTGGGATCAAATGAGGGTGGTGGTGTAGCTTTAATGGGAGGAGGGGGTGTGTGTGCGCGATGGAAAGGGAGGGGTTAGGGGAAGAGGGCTTGCCAGCGATGGCGATCGCCAAAGGAGGGTGGCACTGGCCATCCACGGTGGACGTGGCTACGGGGGGGGGGGGGGGGGGGATGGATTTATTTAGGCTTTTTTTAATTTGTTTTTGAAAGAAACTGTCTGGTAAGGGGGTGGAGATGGATAAAGAAGGTTGAGGGTTGATTTTAATTTTAATTTTTATATTATATTTAATTCCAAAAGTTGACTTCTTATTCCACCCCCAAACGAGACCCAAAGACTGACGCCCCCGACCAATTACCCACATTCCGAACACAATGGGATATGTATCGTAGGCTAATTCGATCGTTATGATATCAGTTTCGGCTAAGTTTGAAATATAAATCATTATATTGAATTTTAAACGTACATTTCAATTTATCGGGATCACATACTGACTCGAAAATTCCAGAAAAATTGTTTCAAGCATCGTATTGACGATTAGGTCCTAAAAACCTATTTTTTTCAAATTTGAAGACTGTTTGGAAAATGTCCCTTTTCTTGTCGATCCAAATTGACTAAAATTGACAAAACACGTTTACTTCTGCCACGCTCACATATTGATTCAAAAAATTATGAATTTTTGAATCTAGCACTAACTTGACATCGCGGATCCAACAAAAGTGGGTTCGTCGAAAACGGAGGCCGGCAAAATCACTATTTTTAAGGGCCAAAATTCCATACCGATTATTTTGAATTTTCAACTGAGCATAACTTTTTATCCCCCCAATGAAATTTCAATTTTTCGGATTTGTTGGAAAGATATTTTCAAATAGATCCTAATATTTTTGGTTTCACTAAAATTTGGTTTATTTTGAATCCTGTACATTCATTTGAAATTTGAAATTGAATTTTCAAACTACTGCGCCATTTTCAATTAATTTTATAATTAAAATAAATATTTATATTCGAACGTCGATTCTAAATAAATATTTACGTTCTAATTCTATTCAAATTAAATTTCTCGTCGTAATTATTAAAAATAATTCATTTTAAATATTCAAAATTCATTAAAATTGCCAAAATAAAAATTTTAAATTGTTTCTGATTTTTCAGTTTGTTACAATCTCCCCCACTTAAAATCTTTTCGACCTAAAAATGGAACGGAGCTGAAAGTTGTTTAACTAATCAACTCAACTTTCAGTTTGGCTTTCATTCTTCAACTTTTCAGTTTCTAAGAATTTTCCAATTCTTCAAAAATTTGCTAACACCCTAAATTTTCGAAAAACTTCGCCATAACCTCCTTTGTACGGGAGCACAGGGAAAATCCCCAAACCACCACACAGGCCTCTCCAATCAAAAAGAAAAATAAACAGCCAATCGGCTCGTAAAATCATCAAAAACCTGAAGAAATACAATAAACGTGTACCTATTTATCGACCAAACAATTTTATTCCTCTGCTCTAGCCTCCTTGCTATGACCTTTTCAATATATATGCAAGCAATTTCAAACAATCTTCAATTCAGTTCAATGTTTGGTATAATTAGGTTATATGTACCGTTCTTTCACATAATGGTTTTATTAGGTAAAAAATAATCAAACAACATAACCACTAATCAATTAGTGAATTAACGTTTCAAATTCATAATTTTGATACATATACAGAAAATCATGTTTTTGATGCCAATTCACAACAAGTAGCCCTGTTAGTTTTGGTTCTCACACCAGTCAGTTGGAGTCATATAGATATCCCACTTTCGAAACTCGAGCATAAATATTGGTAATGTGATCACAATTACCAGTATCTTCCCTGGGCGACTAGAGCGTAATTCTATGTCTATCCAGTATATTCGAGGCTTCAAACACACATGGATCAGACGTATATTAAAATCTTTATATACTTGATTATCCAAATCTATATAAAAATATATTCAAATACAAATAATTGATTTAAATTTTCAAAACAAAAATTGTTTTCATCTTTATTTGAAAACAACACTCTTCACACTCGTTCTAGGATACTACTGATCCCATCTCTAACAAGTCATTCTCATTAGATATTACTAATCCAATCTCTGATGAATTCTTTCGTTTGGTTCTAACATGTCTAGTTCTTCGAGCTATGTAAACCCAAGCTCTGATACCAAACTATAAAGACTCGAAATCCCCCTTACGGGGAATCACATATTGTACTGAGGACAAGATGAATCAGAACATAAATAGAAGAACATTTCATTGCTTATTAAAACAATTCCATCAGAATACAAGAATATACAGAGTATTAACAAATAATATACATTCGATAAATATCAGAGATTACAACACATTACATAGCAGCGGAAAACAATACAAAACTCAACTGAAAGTAATACACGGATACAGAGCTTTCTGAATACCATTCTAGCTGTAAACCAGGATCCTATGAATATAAATCTGCAAAACCAAAACTACTGGCTGCCCGTGTGGAAAATAGGGGCACCCAGAGTTTAGGTTAAAACAATAAACTCCGAGTCAGTCATGTGACTGGTGTGAGAACTAAAACAGTTATTTAAAACTTTACTTTAAATCAGATATATCAAGGGACCACGCTATATAACACGGAACGGGTTTCCTCCCAAGAATACCAGTGCATATCACAAAACAACGCAATGATTTTTGGAAAAATGAGGCTATTTTAAGACCCAGGTCCTATCACATAATGCAACACAAGCCGGGGGATAGGATTTTCCCATATAATAGCCAAACATGCTTGGTACATTAAATCAAATCATTTGATACTATTATAAGTGAAAAGTGTATAAAACAACTTCAAATATAAATTTATCAATCCTAAATGGCATGGGTACCATATATCATGTCGCCAATACGAGGCTTTACAATCAAAACCACAAAGTCACGTATTGAAAATTGGATTTCCATCTGTGAACCAAGGCAAGGGATCGTCCTTACCGCTTCGAGACTCTCTATCCCGCCCCTCAGGAAAGCGCGCAGCCAAGCCTTGGATCGTCAGGGCCGGTCCATATGGAGTGGATTAAAATGCCTGAACAATGCGTTTCCCCGCCCTATAGGGCGTAAAATGGTCATATCCCGACCAAACTATCGGCCTCGGAACGACCGATATAACCGAGGCGTCTCGCGATCCATCATCCACATAAGTAAAACGTCAGGGCTTGCAAAACACTGACACCACTCCTAGCTAGAAGGATCCATATGTCCTCCCTGAAGTCCTCTCCCATTTCTGGTTCACACCGAGGTGTGAGGCTCACGAATTAACGCTACACAAAGCTATACTATATTAAACCCGTGCTTTGATCATCAACCGCAAAACCCCGCTTTTCAGCAAAAGCCTAGATCATTTGCATCTCAGCATGCCACATAGGCAATTCACGCTATGCAACCAATGAATATCAATCACACAGAATGAAATCCAATGTCAGACACACGTCCATTTACAAGTTTGTTCTGGGACTGAACGAAACCGGAGGCACCTTATTCCTCATCCAATATGTCCAATACAAGAGAGAGGCCCTCGCATATCTGATCGATCTCCAAGTACGTTTGGACGATCACCACTTATTACCTTGTCTATGGTGTATATCCCAATAAAGACATCAGTAATCATCCAAACATTGTGAAGACCTTTGGTCTTCAACCACTATCTTCATCCTCGACACATAGTCGAATCAGTTATTCAGAATGGGATAAACCTGGTCTTTTTGAATAACTCGCGTATATAATAAACAAGTGCTATAAAAACACAGCATACGCCTTATTCCAATCTAGAATATCCCTTTATTCAAATATTCTTATACTTTGGGAAAGGTTCCCATTAATTTTATCAAAGATAAATTCTTTAAATTTATTCTTTAATCTTCCTTTGGAAGTCAATTCAAACCAAATTATGTTTATCTAAACTAGACGGGATTAGCGCTCCTTACCGAAGCAGTCATTCGTTTAATTTCCCAATCCCAACCTATTGATCCCACGAAGCAAAACTGGTAATACTTTATATCTAACACCACGGTGTTATCAGTAAATTAAATAACCATTTCCCGTTCAAATCTAATTAAAGATTTAACTATTGCTTGGAGCAAAACTGGCGATACTCCATTCTCGATCATTTTCCAAATTTGATAACTTAAATTATCAATTCCCGTTTTCAATCTATTTAAAGATTCATTAAAACTCCATCTGGTTTTAGTCTTTCCAAAAATCAATATTAATGATTATTTAACTTGGGAAATCATATCCTATCTTTAACTAGGTTAAAGAACCAATGTCATTTAAAACATGGTTCACGATAAACCCAAAATCACATTCCATTCTATCAGCCTCTAACCGTAAATTAGCAAGTGGTCAATTCCCTGAGTATTAACCCCGAAGGCCGAAACCAACATCAGATCAATACCCAGGAAACCATTCAACTTAACTAATCTCCAGTTAGTTTCTAATTTTCTTAACTCCATTGGATCGAAGAACAGTATTATTAAAGATACCATTCACGACAACCCAAAATCTCATTCCATTGTTAATTGGGTTAAAGAACAAGTGTTATTTAAAACACCGTTCACGATAAATCCAAAAACTAATTTCAATTAAATTCCAATTAAATATTAATTAATTGGTATAATTCATTAAATCTAAATGAAAAGATTTAATCTTTTCTCAACTGGGTTCAAGAACAGTGTTAATGAAGACACCATTCACGACAAACCCAAAATCACATTTGATATTAAATACAAGGCTCTAAATAGAAAATATATCGGCTTATATTCAATATCAAATTTTGGAATCAACAAGTACCATATTGGAATAACCATATATATATCTTCTAAATTCCTCCACAATATCCGTATAATCATGGAATCCAATATCGAAATATTCTAAAGATAATTTCGATTCAAATCCATGCCAATTCATATATTGGAAATTCTAGTTATTTTTAAAACCATTTCAAATCCAATCCGTTTTATTTAAAAATATTGGATTTATAATTCTAGTTCATAACTAGTTCATTTCGATAAGAATATATTTTTATCCTTTCAAATATGGAATTTTTAATAACCCGGAAATCTGAGCGAATTTAAAATTTTTATTTTTGCAATTTTAGTGAATTTTGAATATTTAAAATGAGTTATTTTAAATAATACGACGAGAAATTTATTTTGAATAGAATTTGAATGAATATATTTATTTGAATCGTCGTTAGAATATAAATATTTATTTTAAATTATAAAAGGAATTGAAAATGGCGCTGTAGTTTGAAAATTCAATTTCAAAGTTCAAATGAATGTACAGGATTCAAAATAAACCGGATTTTAGTGAAACCAAAAATATTAGAATCTAATTGAAAATATCTTTCCAACGAATCCGAAAAATTGAAATTTCATAGCGGGGATAAAAAGTTATGCCCAGTTGAAATTTCAGAATAGTCGCTATGGAAATTTTGGCCCTTAAAAATGGAAATTTTGCAAATGACCTCAGTTTTCGACGAAACCACTTTTGTTGGATCCGTGATGTCAAGTTATTGCAAGATTTCAAAATTCGTAATTTTTGAAATCAATTTGTGAGCGTGGCAAAAGAAAACGTGTTTTGTCAGTTTCAGTCAATTTCGATCGAGTAGAAAATGGTCATTTTTCAAATGGTCTCAGAATTTGACGAAATTAGTTTTGTTAGGATCGTATCATCAATACGAAGCTAGAAAATATTTTTCGGGAATTTTTAGAGTCCGTATGTGGCCACGGTAAATTGAAATGTGCGTTCAAATTCAATATACAGATTTATATTTCGATTTTGACGGAAACTGATCGAAACGATCGAATCAGCTTACGATACATATCCCATTGTGTTCGGAATGGGGGTAATTAGTTATGGGCGACAAGAGGTGGATCTCATTTTGAGGTTGAATTTTAAAGTTACTTTTTGGAGGATAAATAAATAAATAAAATAATATAATAAATATAAACCTTCCTTCCTCTCTTCAATCGGTCAACGCTCATAATAAAAAAACCGTCGTTTTCCTGGAAACTCCTCCCCACCATCGTTAGACGCCGTCGCGCCTTAGGGGGAGCCCACCGCCGCTAGCTTACCAGTCACATGACTGACCTAGAGTTTATTGTTTTAACCTAAACTTTGGGTGCCCTTATTTTCGACACGGGCAGCTAGTAGTTTTGGTTTTGCAGATTTATATTCATAGGAACCTGGTTTACAGCTGGAATGATATCTGGAAAGCTCTGTTTCCGTATATCTTTTTCAGTTGTGTATTGTATTATTTTTCCGATGCACTAATGTATTTAAATCTCTGATATTTCTCTGATGTATTATATTTATCCATACTCTGTATATTCTTGTATTCTGATGGAATTGTTGTAATTAATAATGAAATGTTCTTCTGTTTGCGTCCTGATGTGGCTTGTTCTCAACTCAATCCATTCTTTCCTTACCGGGGAAGTTCGGGTCGTTTCATTTTGGTATCGGAGCTTTGGTTTACAAAGCTCGAGAAGAAGGCATATTAGAACCGAATGAAAGAACTCATCAGAGATTGGATTAGTAAATCCAATGAGAATAACTCGCTAGAGATGGGATCAGTAGTATCCTAGAACGAGTGTGAAGAGTGATGTTTTTAAAATAAAATTGAAAACATATTTTGTTTTGAAAAATTAAAATTCAATTATTCGTATTTGAATATTATTTTTATATTGATTTGGACAATAAAGTATATAAAGATTTTGCGTATACATCTGATCCATGTGTACTTGAAGTTTTAATATACTGGATAGATATGGAGTCACACTCTAGTCGCTCGGAGATGATTCTGATGATTGTAGCTACATCATCAGTGTGTTCGAGTTTCGAAGGTGTGATATTTATATGTTTCCATTAGACTGGTGTGAGAACCAAAACTAGATAGGGCTTATTGTTGTGAATTGGCATCAAAAACATGATTTTCTGTATATGTATCAAAATTATGTGTTTGAAATGATAATCAACTAATTGATTGTTGATTGTGTTGGTTGATTAATTAAATGTTGAACCTTTAGCAAAATTGAACCAAATATGGGATTGTATTGAAAATTTATCGCATTTGCATGCATGTACATGTACTTACATTGAACAGGTCATAGCAAGGAGGCTAGAGAAGAGGAATAAAATTGTTTGCCCGACAAATAGGTATATGTTTATCATATTTCTTGGTTTTTAATGATTTTATGAGCCGATTGGCTAGCCACTTGGCTATTTCTTTTTCTTTTTGGATTGGTGAGGGCCATGGGAGACTATTTGAAATATCCAGAAGATTCCGGTGCAGGGGATGTTATGGCGAAATTTTTCGAAAATTTAGGGTGTTAGCCAAATTTTTGAAAATTTTGAAAAGCTCTTAGAAACTGAAAAGTTGAAGAACTTAAGCCATAATGAAAATAATGAAAGTTGGGTTGATTTGTAAAACAACTTTCGGCTTCATTCCTTATGAGGGACGAAAAGTTTTAAGTGGGGTAGATTGTAATAACCCGGAAATCTGAGCCAATTTAAAAAATTTATTTTGGCAATTTTAGTGAATTTGAATATTTAAAATGAATTATTTTATATAATACAACGAGAAATTTATTTTGAATAGAATTAGAATGAACATATTTATTTGAATCCTCGTTGGAATATAAATATTTATTTTAAATTATAAAACGAATTGAAAATGGCGCGGTAATTAGAAAATTCGATTTCAAAGTTCAAATGAATGTACAGAATTCAAAATAAACTGGATTTTAGTGAAACCAAAAATATTAGAATCTAATTGAAAATATCTTTCCAATGAATCTGAAAATTTGAAATTTCATAGCGGGGATAAAAAGTTATGCCCAGTTGAAAATTCAGAATAGTCGCTTTGGAAATTTTGGCCCTTAAAAATGGAAATTTTGCAAACGACCTCGGTTTTCGACGAAACCACTTTTGTTGGGTCCGTGATGTCAAGTTATTACTAGGTTTAAAAATTCGTATTTTTTGAAATCAATATGTGAGCGTGGCAAAAAAAACGTGTTTTGTCAGTTTCAGTCAATTTCGATCGACCAAAAAATGGCCTTTTTTCCAACGGTCTCAGAATTTGACGAAATTAGTTTTGTTAGGATTGTATCATCAATGCGAAGCTAGAAAATATTTTTCGGGAATTTTTAGAGTCCGTATGTGGCCACGATAAATTGAAATGTGCGTTCAAATTCAATATATAGATTTATATTTTGATTTTGATGGAGACTGATCGAAATGATCGAATCATCTTACGATACATATCCCATTGTGTTCGGAATGGGGGTAATTAGTTATAGACAATAGGCGGTGGATCTCGTTTTGAGGTCGAAATTTAAAGATGCTTTTTGGAGGATAAATAAATAAATAAAATAATATAATAAATATAAACCCTCCTTCCTCTCTTCAATCGGTCAACACTCATAATAATAAAAAAGAAAAAAACCCGCCATTTTTCTGGAAACCCATCCCCACCATCGTTCGACGCCGTCGCGCCTTAGGTGGAGCCCACCGCCGCTACCTCACCAGTCACCTGACTGACCTAGAGTTTATTGTTTTAACCTAAACTCTGGGTGCCCTTATTTTCGACACGGGCAACTAGTAGTTTTGGTTTTGCAGATTTATATTCACAGGAACCTGGTTTACAGCTGGAATGATATCCGGATAGCTCTGTATCCATATATCTCTTTCAGTTGTGTATTGTATTGTTTTTCTGCTGCAATAATGTATTTAAATCTCTGATATTTCTCTGATGTATTATATTTATTCATACTCTATATATTCTTGTGTTCTGGTGGAATTGTTGTAATTAACAATGAAATGTTCTTCTGTTTGCGTCCCGATGTGGCTTGTTCTCAACTCAATCCGTTCTTCCCTTACCGGGGATGTTCGGGTCATTTTAGAATTTTTCATCCCACTTCCTTCCAAATAATTATTATGATTTTACACAAATTATTGTTATTTTTAATAATTTTATCAAGGCCCGTACAGTCGATTTTCATAAACGGCCATCGAACTGCATTTACATCGACCTTTTCCAAATTTGATTTGGACATAATTCCAAATCCATCCATTGGCTTTCAAATCTCTAATATTCGTTAGAAAGCTCTTTTCGATACGAACCCAATGGTTCCGGTTTTAGGAGAATCCGACAGTCGGATCTCCCGTAATGTCCATTCGAAGTCAATGGTTGAAGTTTGCGAACTACCGCAGCACGGCGCATTTTATTCAGACCATTATATTATAATATATATATATATATATTGCTGATTTCCATTTAAAATGTATTTTAAAAATTGTTTTAAATTCGTTTTCAAAACGATTTCAACTTCATATTCAATTTCAAATCAAAATTGAATATTCCATATCATTAATATATATAAATGATAATATTTTCAAAACAATAGATTTTGAAATCAATTCCTTTTCGATATTCATTATAAAAGTGAATAAAATCGATATAAATATCGTTTACGTTAAAATGGCGCTAATCTAATCACATGGCTTTATATATTTATATATACTTGTATCCATCCCAAATCGGACATCAGAATCACATTTTGATCCATTACTAAATATTATTTTAAAATACTCGTTATTTTAAAATATTCATTCTTTCAGAACTGGAATCAGACACAATCAATTACCATATAATGTGATTTATATGGATTTCATACACACAATTATACAACAATAATCAAACACGGTCAACAATCATCCAGAGTGCATTCTAGACTGCATAAGCACTAAAAATGAATATTTAACGCTTACAACAGCCTGTCAACCAATCGATTGACATACCACTAAACAGTTGGGATTAGTGTATGTCAAATATCATCCCAACACTCGTGTGGGGTTTCAATCCACAAACATTGAATATTATTTGTGCATTTGGGCGATGTGTAAAATATATCATCCCAATCCATATCAGTAAAATGGGTGTTCATAAACAAATCGTCTGATTTGTAAATGAATATTTATTTTATTCATATCAACATTAAAAATTATATTTTTAATGATAAAATATTTTATTCAACATATGAATATTCTATTAAGTTCACTTATACAATAAAAATGATATTTTTATTGTTCTAACATATTTTAGAAAATTTTGGCAACATAACGGCGCAATATTAAAATCGGGTAATGTCTAGCATTACCCCTCTCCTGATATCGGCGCGCCATACACCCATAACAATTCTAATCAATTCATTTCACCCAAACAACCAAATTCAACCAAATAATCTAATCAACCAAACCAAACAATCAAGCAAGTCGTCCATGGCCTATGGACGACGGGGAACTGTTCATATATGTAGTTATGAAATAAATAACTGTATAAGAAAATTATAGTGAATTTGGGATCCACTGATCCATTCTTTATTTCTGAACGGTTCGGATTTGCCCAAAATTCCAATGTGATCTTTTCCTGTTGTTCATAGTAAAAATCGCATTTTTAATATGATGCTTATTTTAGAAATCACATATTTATAATGGCACTTCATATATAAAAATCATATATTTTTACAACGCTTCTTTCTATATAAAAATTATATTTTTATATCGCAATATATATATAAAAGATCACATTTGTATTTAACCATTCAAACAATAAAAATCGTATTTTTACTTTGCTAACTTCATCATAAAAATTGTATTTTTATTATCTCTATAATATAAAAATCATATTTTTATTATCTCTATAATATAAAAATAATATTTTTATACTGCTAAAAATATTATTTTAGATATACGATAAAAAAAATCACATCTTTATTTACTAAGAACATTTTCATATCCTAAAGATCATATTTTTAGTGAAGTAAGGATTCTATTTTTAATCTAAGAAATTAAAACTAGGAAAACATACCCATTTTTTTGTTTTGATCGATCGAGGACTCATGGAGGTACGGAGGGACTGCTCACGGTTGGAAAAAAAATGTGTGGGGTTTGTCTCGCAAGGATCGAGGTGGGACGGGGTGGCTCCTTGGCGTCGGAGGGAGGAATCTGGCGGTGGTCTGTTCTGGGGGTGGGCGGCGGTTGTGGGACCAAAGGTGGGTGGTGGCGTAGCTTTAACGAGAGGAGAGGCTGTGTGTGCACGGCAAAAGGGAAAGGGGTGGGGGAAGAGGGCTCGCCAGCGATGGAGATCGCAAAGGGAGGGAGGCACTGGCCAACCACGGCGGCGGTGGCTACAAGGGGGGCGCGATGGATTTATTTAGGGTTTTTTATATTTGATTTTGAAAGAAACTGTTGGGTAAAGGGGTGGAGAGGGATAAAGAGTGGTGAGGGTTGATTTTTGTTTTAATTTTTATATTATATTTAATTCCAAAAGTTGACTTCTTATTCGACCCCCAAACGAGACCCAACGACTGACGCCCCTAGCCAATTGCCCCCATTCCGAACACAATGAGATATGTATCATGGGCTAATTCGATCGTTATGATCAGTTTCCGCTAAGTTTGTAATATAAATCATTATATTGAATTTTAAACGTACATTTCAATTTATTGGGGTCACATACTGACTCAAAAAATTCCAGAAAAATTGTTTCTAGCTTCGTATTGACAATATGGTCCTAACAAAACTAATTTCGCCAAATTTGAAGATCGTTTGAAAAATGGCCATTTTCTAGTCGATCCAAATTGACTAAAATTGACAAAACACGTTTTCTTCTGCCACGCTCACATATTGATTCAAAAAATTAGATTTTTGGAATCTAGCAATAACTTGACATCCCGGATCCAACAAAAGTGGTTTCATCGAAAACGGAGGCCGTTTGCTAATTCGCTATTTTTAAGTGCCAAAATTCCATAGCGACTATTCTGAATTTTCAACTGGGCATAACTTTTTATCCCCGTTATAAAATTTCAATTTTTCGGATTCGTTGGAAAAATATTTGCAAATAGATCCTAATATTTTTGGTTTCACTAAAATCAGGTTTATTTTGAATCCTGTACATTCATTTGAAATCGAATTTTCAAACTACCTCATCATTTTCAATTCCTTTTATAATTAAAATAAACATTTATATTCGAACGTCGATTTGTTTGATTAGTAGGTTTGACCAATATACTTTATTTATATATGGATTTGGTCGGCCGAGTTGTGCTAGGTGTGGTCGCTCCACACCTGGAGATTGGGATAGGTCATTTCAGCCGACCGAATCCCATGGGAATAGAGCATATTGATGGTCATCCAAAGTGAGTAGTATATGTATTACAGTGTTTTCTCTTGCCGAGACGTAAGCCGTGGAGATACATTCGCGATGGATCTTTCAAATCTGCAGCCATCATGATGGAAACCCAATTTTCCAAAATGCTTTACGATTTTAGTTGTATACCTATATGGTGACATAATATATTATGTCGCTTACATGATATATTATGCCACCTAGGATTGATACATTTATATTCGAAATCGATTTCTACACTGTGCACTTATAGTATAAAAGATGAATTTCGCGTATTAAGCATTTTTGACCATTATAAGGTAAAACTCTATCCTTCGGCTTGCGTTGCATGGGGCTTGAGTCTTATAATGGTTTCATTTTTGTAAAGAGCATCGCGCTGTTTATTTTATGCATTGGTATTCTTGGAAGGAAACCCGTTCCGCGTTAGCGGCGAGGTCCCTTATTTACCTAACTTTAAAATCAAATTAATAACAGTTTTGAGTTCTCATACCAGTCCCATGACTGACCTGGAGTTTATTGTTTTAACCTAAACTTTGGATTCCTATAATTTCCACATGGGCAGCTAGTAGTTTTGGTTTTGCAGTTATTATGTTCACAGGATCCTGGTCTACAGCTGAAGCGATATTCGGAAAGCTTTGTGTCCGTGTATTTCCTTTAGTTGTGTTTGTATTACTTTTCGCTGCTATGTAATTTTAAATCTCTGATATTATTTTTCTGGTGTATAATTATTCATACTCTGGAATATTCTTGTGCTCTGATGTAAATTGCTATAATAAGCAATGAAATGTTCTTCTGTTTGTGTTCTGATTTTTCATGTTCTCAAAACAATCCGGGCTTTCCTTTACTGGGAAGTTTCCGTCATCACATTTCATTGTGTAAATTTTGAGTTATTTGAAAAGTCGCTATGGAATTCCTTTATAATTTGTAACGATTTATTTATATTATAAATAGATTTTTAATATAAACTGAATACTGATTTAACACTGGATTTGAAATATCGAGTTATAAATTCAGATGGGAATATTTTTGCTTTATATGATATTCTATTGTGAATATATATGATAATATTTATTCATTTATATTTAACATAATTATTTTTAAATATATTAATATTTAAATGGTTTATTTAGGGATTTAAAAATAGCCAGTTTTGCAAACGACCTCCGTTTTTTACAAAACTAATTTTGTTTGATCTGGAATATTAAATTATTGTTAGATTACAATTTTTGTGATTTTTGGAGTCAGTATGTGGCCGTACGGGATTTTAATGTGAAAAACAGTCAATTATTTGACTTTAAAAATATGTTATGTAAGCAAACGAAGTCGGAATTCGACGAAACCAGCTTCGTTGGGTCCGTAATGTCGAACTGTAGCTGCATGTCCATTTTCATCGAATTTGAATATTGTATGTGATCTTAGGGATTTTTAAAAGATGAACACATATAGTGATTGATTAAAATAGAAAAAAATCAATAAAAAATATTTAAAAATTTCTATAAATACCATACTTTATTTCTAAACCTAATTTTCACATTTCTCTAGTCAAATACATGAGCCGCTACTAGGAAACTTCTTCAAACCGATTTTGTGAACTTCTAAAATCCACTATAAATCAAACAAAAGTTCAAAAATCATGAGATTTATGTATTTGCAATCTCCATACCACTCTCTTCAATCTCGGGTATGAATTTTTGGGATCGAGTGTATTTTGTTCACTACAAAAGTAAATCGCACGAGCTAGGGTTTAAAGTAAGGGGAGATTGAGGCTTCAATGTTTGGATTCGATGTTGTTTTTGGGTTCACCATATCGACATGTGCTTGTTGGAAAAGTTTCATGGGTTTTGGGAGGAATGAAGTTCGGTACCTGCACTATGGAGCCTGAACGACTCTTTTTAAAGGAGGAGTGCGAGTGTTGTGTCTTGGTAATGGTTGTGAACAACACGAAAAAAAAGGATTTCAGTGAAGAGTTTGTGGAGATTAGTGGAAAAACAAGGGAGATAAAGGGGTGTAAAGATATGGTGATGGTGAAGTGTGGTTACGGTTTCCTGTTGCATGGAGGAAGAAGGTAAAAAAGGAGGTGGGTTGTGTTTGGCAATGGGCCGGATATTTGGTAAAAGCCCAATTCAAACTAAATTATAGTTTAAATTAATGTAAATAGTACATATGAATTTGTATAATTAATAACTTATTCGTACATAATTAGAATCACGAACGGATTGTCGCTTTGGGATCGCAGGGACGAGGGCTTCACAATGGAACTGACTGGGAATGAATTGGAGCTTGTTACAATTTATAGCGAAATAAATTGTTTGTCTGAATCAACAATAATTATCGTTATTTAACGATGATTGTCCAATGTGAGTAAAACACACTAACTCTATCAGTTTATATTTTTTATAAATATAATCTAGTAATGATAAATGCTGATTGACTGTTGTGTGATGATTGTTTGGTTGAATTGCTTATGTATTGGTTGAAATTATATATAAGGATATATATATATATATATATATATATATATATAAATCGTTAATCAAATATTGATTCTGTTTATCAGAATATTTCATATCGAAATGAAATCGATGTTATTATACTGTTTAACATCTGCGGATGCAGGGAAAAAGGTTGGAGGGATCCAACTGGATTCCTCAATATTTATAATACTGTTCTTTTCATATATTGTAATATACGATGTGATATATAATCTGTTGTTGATTATGTGTGTTTGAATGATATCGATCATTGTTATATGGTATTTTAAATACCATATATATAATACTAGAATTAAAAAGGGAATTTTCAATGTGTATGTTGAAATAAAATATATTTATATAAAATCAAATGATTTTATAAAAAGGAATTTCAAAGTGTATATTGAATAAATGGAGATATTTATTTAGAAAATAAATAGAGTTATAAATGGAAATATTTATTTAGAAAATAAACAGAGTTATAATAGGAAATATTTATTTAGAAAATAAATAGATTTATAAAAGGAAATATTTATTTAGAAAGTAAATGGAGTAATAAAAGGAAATATTTATTTATGGAATAAATAGAGTTAATTTGATAGAGTTAATCGAAATAGAGTTAATCGAAAAAGGAGTTAATCAAATATTAGTTATTCGAATAGAGTTAGTCGAATATTAGTTATTCGAATAGAGTTAGTCGAATATTATTTACTCGAATAGAGTTAGTCGAATATTAGTTAATCAATTAGCATGAGTCGAGTATTAGTTAATCGATTAGAGTGAGTCGAGTATTTGTTAAACGAATAGAGTTAGTCGAATATTAGTTATTCAAATAGAGTTCATTCGAAAGAAGTTAATCAAATATAGTTTATTCGAAGAATAGAGTTAATCGAATAAAGTTATTTGAAAGTAGTTAATCGAACAAAGGTATTCGAAAGTAGTTAATCGAACGAAGTTGTTAGAAAGGAGTTAATCGAATATAGCTATTCGAAAGGAATTAATCGAATAATGTTATTCGATAGAAGTTAATCGAATATAGTTATTCGAAAGGAGTTAATCGAATAAAGTTATTCAAAAGGAGTTAATCGAATAAAGTTATTCGAAAGGAGTTAATCGAATAAAATTATTCGAAAGGAGTTAGTCAAATATAGTTTATTCGAAAGGAGTTAATCGAATATAGTTTATTTGAAAGGAGTTGATTAATTAGAGTTAATCGATTAGAGTTAATCGAATAGAGTTAATCGATTAGAGTTAATCGAATAGAGTTAATAAATTAGAGTTAATCGATTAGAGTTAATCAAATAGATATAAAGGGTTAATCAAATAGAGTTAATCGAATAAAGTTATTCGAAGAGAGATTATCGAATATTGTTTATTCGAAAGGAGTTATCGAATATAGTTTATTCGAAAGGAGTTATCGAATATAGTTTATTCTAAAGGAGTTATCGAATATAGTTTATTCGAAAGGAGTTATCAAATATAGTTCATTCAAAAGGAGTTATCGAATATAGTTCATTCGAAAAGAGTTATCGAATATAGTTTATTCGAAAGAAGTTAAATCAAATATAGTTTATTCAGAAAGGAGTTATCGAATAGAGATTATTCGAAAGAGAGTTATATGTAGAAATTCGATTATATTGATGTCGAGAAAGTACTATTTACTTTCTGATTTTTAATGAAGATTTATTTATTTAGTTATAAATTGACTATTTAGTTATTTAGTTAAATTAAGAAATAAAAGTTATATTTTGAAGTTAAATATTTCAAAAGTAGGGATTATTACACTATAGTTATAATCAATGTTTTCAAATAAGAATTTGATTCGTGAATATTATCCAAGAGTTACGTAAGGAAGTTGGTTAAAGATTTAAAAGGTGATCTTTGTCTATTTCGAGGTTAAAAATGTTGTTCAGTTAAGATCTAAGAGGTAGTTATACCCCAACTTGATTGACTCCATTTTTAACTAAGGAATGGTTAAGGTTCGATAATGAAGGTTGGTTAAGTGAATTTAGTTAATGAGTGTAATGTTTTGTTTGGGCATAGCAATGTTTTATTTAAACATCTGTTTAAATCCAAATGTAGGAGTTTTGGAAATGTTTTCCAATAAGAATCAGAAATGATTTCTAATATAGAAAATAATAAATGGAAATGTTTTCCAATGTTAATAACGTATATTTTCTAAATTTTGAAAATAAGAAATCTTGAATATACGGAAACAGGAAATGAAAAATGAATAAATTAATGAACTAAAGAGATAAATGTTAAATTATGATTGATCGATATAATTTCCATCTGGAAATAATATCGTTGTTTGCACACGTGTTTTTCTTTGATAGTTAACCTACCGACTATCGATGTTTTTGACCATTTTTTCGTAGTTAATACGGGGAGACTGGGATCAGATTCATTATCTGAAAACCACTATGTGGGTGTTAGCATTGCGATCAAATATGATGAAGATAATTGAAGACGGAGTTATGCAAGGGCTATCCTGTTTACAGAATGGTGCCTTCGGTCGGTCCAGTCCCAGGACGACCTGTAACACCCCACGTCCATTAATGTCACTCACAAAGGGAATGCATTAACTTCCATGGAGGTTATAAGTGAATATAGAACAGAAAAATTACAACAAGACAGATAATAAGTAGTACTTGAAAACTAAAGCTTCATTTTATTGCAGCGGAATCATGTTTATTACATCACAAAACCATTAATCAGAGTCAAGTACATTATCCATCTTCAAAAAAACAAAATACATAACCCCATTACAAAATAGCCATTAAAGAAGATAACAGCTGGACTTTACTTCAATGGTCCAAGCTTTCCAAAAAGAGATAAAGCAATCCAATCAAACTCCACCAGAGCTGGTCCCAACCTGAGGACCTGGAGGGGGAAAAGGATAGAATTGGAGGGGGTCAGACATAAAGTCTAGGGAGTATGATAATTCTAACAATACTATTATCGAAATAACTAGACTAAGGCATAAGCTGGAAGACAAGTAAATGTCTATGACTATTAGGTAGATAAAGATAGCGGTTAAGAGAACGTTAAAGATAACAGTAAAGGCATACCTAATTACTAACGAATAATTACTATACTGCACCGCACATTACTACACTGCACCGCACCAGTCACCCTAAAGGTTGATCCCGCATGCTTCACACAGAAACTATATAAATAGCCTTGCGTACCCCTAGCTGACTACATAGGTGCCGTCTGCCCCTATCTCCACTAGGTGTACCCCACTACCCTCTTAGAAATTTTATAAGTAACTTCGTGTACTCCTAGCTGACTACATAGGTGTCATCTGCCCCTATCTCCACTAGGTGTACCCCCACTACCCACTTTCGATCGGCTCCCTACTCGTAGATACCCATGATGGCCCCATAGTGGGGTGTATCACTCCCCTAAAGTGGCAACCCGATACAAATGAGAATGCACGGCTTATACCTACACGATGCAACAACGTCTTACCTACCAGCCCGGGTCCACACACGCATATGAAACCCGTTGGACTTGCGTTGCCACCGCTCCCCGTTTTGGCCTCTTACAGTCAAGCCCAGTATGCGTGTCCCGTCCTCGACTTGGGTCGAGCCCACAAAGATACGTTTGGGATACTGGTCGAAATGGGCCCCCACAAGCTACCCACCTAAGCTTGTCACTAGTATATCCCACTTAACCCTCTTAGTCATTTTCATTTACATGTGTGTTTGGTTAAGTCTTACTAATCGTATTTCACATGCCACTAAGGGCACCCCCTAGATTCCTCATGCCACCCAAGGCACCTACTTAACCCCCATGTCCTACCTTACATGTTTATCTGGTTAAGTATTTCTTAATTCATTCAGGCCATAACCTCGTAAAGACCTCTCACATTAGACTGGCATTTATGGCAGCTGGATTTGCCGGACGGGTCCGGGCAGTCTTACACCATAAAAGAGTCTAACCTCGTGTCTTTACAACCGTTATGCTTTAGTTTAGGCCTAGGACCTCTCACATTGGGCTGACATTTGTGACCCTTGGATTTGTCGGGCGGGTCCGGGCAGTTTTACGTCACAAATGAGTCCAACCACGTGTCCTAAGCATTGATTAACACTTAAAATCTTTTACCCCAGTTTTAATAATTCCCTATTCAAATTATTAATTAAATCAACTTTTAATGATGTCTATAATTGACTCAATTATGGCCATCCACTTATGGCATGCAAAATCATATCAATTGCACCCCAACTTTTTAATATTAAATCCTTTATATTACCCCTACCTCACGTTTATACGTTCGCTTATTCAACGCATAATATAGTCTAGACTTGAATAGTCTAACGCATAGCACAAGGACAAATTACCACAACATATAGACAATAAAAATAAATCTAATCATAATAGGGGTGAAACTTGCATAAACTACGCATGTTAAGGATCAAAAGGTGTTAACTTGTTAAATGTCACAATTTACATGATATGATCATAGCCCAAATGTTTACATAAACTTGCATATGGGGTTTATAAGCAACATAATGATGGTGTGAACTAGCATAGGATATCACATATGTCATAGCATAGTTCTAGATGTCATAATAGATGTCATGGCATATGTTCATAATTTTTCTAATCAATTTAACTTGCATATGTAACTTGTCATATAGATCAACATAGCCCAAACATGATGATTTAATTAATATGAACTAACTAGCATAGATGGCTTTCTAACTTGTATGATTCATCACAACTTAGCATAGAAACTTTCAACCTACATAACATCATCATAGCATGATTTACAACATATAGTATATCATCACCACATAGCATAGGATTAATAACATACATGATAGCATATGACAATTCACATCATCTACTCACAATCCATTCATGACCTAACCTAATTAAAATGATAATAATCTTGTTAAGACTATCATATTCACAATTTAGAGAAGAAAAGAGAGAGTTTTGCTTTGCTTTAGGGTTGAGAGAATTAGAATTGAATTTGCTTTTCTTCTTTCTTAGTTGGCGGCGGCTCCATTGATTTCCATGGCGATGGTATGACGGTAACTATTCTATTTTAGTTAGGTTTAGGGTTAGCATTAGGATGTATTTATAGGTGTAGGAAGTTATTTAGGACCATTAGATTAACCCTGAACCAAGAGAACCAATCAAATGCAAAATCTGCATTTGAGCAAATCGGCCCACGAGTTGACAGCCAAACACCCTGGATTAACCCATAGTCAACCCAGCGGGGCTCGGGTCGACCTCAAAAATGGGCCGGTTCGGTTATTTCCCCTCCCAATTTGCTGTTTTGAACTTTTTCGCATATTTATTTATTTAATTTTTAATTTATATATATATATATATCAATATATATATATATATTTCTCTGCGCAACCCATTTCACTTAATTCTTTTCTAAAAATTAAGTATACTTTAATTTGTGAATTTTAATGTTATAAAATTACGGGGTGTTACATTCTCCCCTCCTTAAAGAATTTCGTCCCCGAAATCTCCAAGTCAAGAAGAATGTATATCCTACCATCTAATCGTCCATTTACTCAACCATCAAACACTAGCATCCATATTCCTTAAAAGACTTCTAATGCTTTAATTTATATATGCACAGTTTGTGTACATGTCCATATCTAATGCCAAATTAGGCGGTCTACTGATTCAGTCGACCTCCTTAGTGCAATTCATGATAGTGTCATGCTTCCAATATGTATGCAAAAGATTCGTAATGATACATATTAATTCTATATGCGTGCACAACCATCCACCCGAATGCAGCAACTATATGATAATACAACCATTATACATCCATTTTACTAAATACATCCATGTATATGCAATATGCAATATGAAGTGACTGAGCCGATCTGGTGCCTAATAGTGTGTGTATATGCATCCACGAGCAACCACTAGCAAACACTTGCATCCACTTTGCATCCACCATACATAACATGTCTCAAACACATGTTTCAACCATAGGATTATCCTAACTAAAGGTCAAAGATACTAGCGAGAGGATATACTAAAGATAAGATAAGTACAAGCTAAGCGATAAAGGAGAAATTAAAGGACATACCCTCAAAAAGAAAAGGGTATCGTGAACGCATCTTCTCTTCCGTCTCCCAAGTAGCGTTGCTCTCATCATCTCCCCATTGCACTTTGACTAGTCTGACCTCTCGATTCCTCAACCTCTTAATCTCCGACCCAAGAATGCATGTCGGAGCTTGTCGAATTGTCGCATCACGCTCTATCTCCACCTCTCTAAACAAGCTCGGCTCTACCACTTCCGCGGTCTCGTGCAAGCACTTCCTCAAATGTGACACATGGAATACGTCATGTACACCACTAAGTTTCTCAGGCAACTCCACTCTATACGCCATCCGTCCAATCCTCTCCTTAATAGGAAACGGCCCTACAAACCTTGGTGCTAATTTCCCAACGGACCCAAAGCGAACTACGTTTCGTAATGGAGACACTTTGACAAAGACCAAGTCCCCAACCTCAAATTAAAGATCCGTCCTTCTCTTATCCGCATATGATTTCTGCCTATCTTGCGCTGCTTCCATCCTCTTCTGAATCAAGTCGATCTTCTCCGAAGTCTCCCTAATCATATCGGGCCCAAGTAAGATCTTATCGGTAGATTCCCACCAACATGTAGGCGAACGACACGGCCGTCCATAAAGAGCTTCGAATGGTGCCATACCAATGCTAGACTGAAAGCTGTTATTATATGCGAACTCCACCAGTGGAAGATGCTCTTCCCATGTACCCCCAAAGTCTAGGATACATAGCCTCAAAAGATCCTCTAGAATGCGATTCACCCTCTCGGTCTGGTCGTCCGTCTAAGGATGATATGCGGTGCTCAAACACAACTGAGTCCCTACCGCCTCTTGCAAACTTCTCCAAAATTCGCTAGTGAAAATAGGATCGCGGTCGCTCACTATGCTAGAAGGAACACCGTGCAAACGAACTATTTCTCGGACGTATACAGAAGCTAACCATGTGTAATAACCCAGAAATTCTGAACCAGTTTAAAATTTTTATTTTGGCAATTTTAGCGAATTTTGAATATTTAAAATGAATTATTTTAAATAATATCGACGAGAAATTTATTTTGAATATAATTCGAACGTATATATTTATACGCGTCGTCATTATAATATGAATAATTTTATATAATTATAAATAGGAATTGAAAATGGCGCGGTAGTTCGATAATTCGATTTCAAACTTCAATTGAACGTACCGGGTGCAAAACAAACCGGATTTTAGTGAAACCAAAAACATTAGGATCTAATTGATAATATCTTTCCAACGAATCCGAAAAGTCAAAATTTCATTGCGGGAATCAAAAGATATGTCCAGTTGAAAATTCTGAATAGTCGCTATGGAATTCAGGCCCTTAAAGTGGGAATTTTGAAAACGACCTCAGATTTCGACGAAACCACTTTTGTTGGATCCGTGATGTCAAATTATTGCTAGACTCCAAATTTCATAATTTTTTGAATCAATATGTGAGCGTGGCAAAGGAAAACGCGTTTGACCAGTTTCAGTTGATTTTAATCAACTGGAAAATGGCCATTTTTCTAACGGTCTCAGAATTCGACGAAACTAGTTTTGTTAGGACCGTATCGTCAATACGAAGTTAGAAAATATTTTTCCGGAATTTTTCTAGTTAGTATGTGACCCCGGTAAATTGAAATGCGCGTTCAAATTCAATATATAGAGTTATACGTTGATTTTAACGAAAACTGATCGAAACGACCGAATCAGCCTGCGATACCTAACCCATTGTGTTCGAAATGGGGGTGAAATGCTATGGACGATAGTCGGTGGGCCTCGTTTAGAGGTCGTATGTAAAAGTCAACTTTTTCATAATTAAATAATTAAATAAAAAAATAATAACCCTCTCCCCTTCAAAACCATTAACTTCTGGCCCCTCATTTCGATTTAATTCATACCAGAGAAAAAGAAAAAAAAAAGAAAAAAAGAAAAAAGGGAGGAAGAGCAGCGGCTGCTGCCGCGCTGCCCACCGCCGCCGTCGAGGCGTGGTTCCCCCACCGCACCCCCTCCCCTTCGATCGCCACTTCCGAAGCACCCCCTCCTCGATTTGGCTCGCGTCAGTAAGCCCCGACCCCCAAAACCCTAGACAGTCGCTAGCATTCCGACCCACCACCACGACCGCCAGACCCCGGCGCCGACAGCACCCCCCTGCAACCGCTTCCGACACAGCGCAGAACCCCTCCCCCCCCCCGTTCGATTTCCATCAGCCCCCCTGGCCTGACCTCTGCCGCCTCCACCGATATGACCACCTATGTCAGCACCCCCATTGCCCCACTCCGCCACCAAATCGCAGCACACACGCCCCTTTCCTCGATCCACAGCGAAATCTCCTCCTTCCATACTAAATTGGCTACGGGCAACGAAAGTGACAAAAGGCGAAAAAGATAAAGATTTCTATAAATGAAGTGTCGTGAAGTTGGGATAGCTATTTGTGAGAACTTCTCACTCTTCAATTTCTTTTTCTAGTTATATATATATATATACTAGGATGCAGACGGTGTTTAGTAGCACCCGACACCATCGTCCACAGACCATGGACTTGTTTGTTTGGTTGTGTAGTTGGTTAGATTATTTGAGTTGCGTTGAATTGTTTGGTGAAATGGAATGGATTTGATTGATGTGTGAATGGCGTGGGCCTTCACTAGACCAGGGATAAGGCTAGGCCTTGTCCCGTTTCTAGTATCGTGCCGTTATGCCGCCGAAATTTCCCAAAATAAATTAGAACAATAAAAATATCATTTTATTGAATAAATGAACCGAATAGAATACTCATAGGTTGAATAAAATAATTTGGTCGTTAAAAATATAATTTTTAACGTGAATGTGAATAATAAATAATTATAAACAAATCGGCCGATTTGTTTATATACACTGATTTGACTGATATTGATTGGGTCGATAAATTTTACACATCGCCCAACTGCACAAATAAAATATGTGTTTGATTGTTTGAAACCCCACACGGGTATTGCTATAAAATACGACATACACTAATCCCAGTAATTAGTTATATGTCGATCGATTTTTTGACAGGCTGTTATAAGCGTCATATATCTATATTTAATGCTTATACAGTGTAGTGCACTTTGGATGATGGTTGATTATGTATCGTTGCTATTACATACATGTGTTATATGGAATCCATATAATTAACTTTATATGGTAATTGATTGGGCTTCATTCCAATTGGGAAAATAAAGAATATTATAAAGTAAAGGTTCATGTGTTGACCGTACTCATCCGTTGAGATTAGTCATGTGTTGAACGAAATATTTTAACAATAAAATTTACATCTTTATCATATATGAAATCAGAAATTAACTGGAAAATAGATGAGATGAGTGGTTTCCTGGATATTGATCTGATGTTGGCTTCGGCCTTCGGGGTTGATATTCAGGGAATCGTTCTCTTACTAATTTGCGGTTGGAGTCTGATTTAATATCAAACGATAGATACCTTAATTTTCATAAAATATATTAAATAACAAAAATAGTCACACGTGGACAGTACTCATTCGTTGAGATTAGTCGTGTGTTGACAAAAATATAGATTCACATATTGAATAGAATAAATATTCATTTGTTGAACAGAATAACGAATTTATTGAAATATATAAAGCCGTGTTGATTAGAGATGCGCTATTTTGGCGCGAACGATATTTATATCGATTATATTCGTTTTCATAATGAATATTTAAAAGAGATCGAATTTGAATTGAATATATAACGAATTTGAATTAAATTGAATAGAAAACGAATTTGAATTGAATATATAACGAATTTGAATTGAATTGAATAGAAAACGAATTTGAATTGAATATATAACGAATTTGAATTGAATTGAATAGAAAACGAATTTGAATTGAATATATAACGAATTTGAATTGAATTGAATAGAAAACGAATTGGAATTGAATATATAACGAATTTAAATTGAATTGAATAGAAAACGAATTTGAATTGAATATATAACGAATTTGAATTGAATTGAAAAGAGATCGAATTTGAATTGAATATATAACGAATTTGAATTGAATTGAATAGAAAACGAATTTGAATTGAATTGAAAACGAATTGAAATTTGAATTGAATAGAAACGAATTTTAAAACGAATTTATAAGGAGAAATTCAATTTTGATTTGAATTTGAAATGGAAGCTGAAATTGTTTTTGAAACGAATTTAAAACTATTTATAAAATTCGTTTTAAATAGAAATCCACGAGGTATATATTATATATTATATATATAATATAATGGCCTGAATAGAACGCACCGCGCAGCGGCAGTTCACGAATTTCGACCATTAACTTCGAACGGACATTACGGGAGATCCGACCGTCGGATTCTCCTAAAACCGGAACCGTTGGGTTCGTATCGAAAAGAGCTTTCTAACGAATATTAGAAATTTGAAATCTAACGGTTGGATTTGGATATACGTCCAAATCAAATTTGAAAAAGGTCGTTGTAAGTGCAGTTCGATGGCCGTTGGTGGAAATTGACTGTACGGGCCTTGATAAAATTATTAAAAATATCAATAATTTGTGTAAAATCATAAGAAATGATTTGGGAAAAATTGGGATGAAAAACTCCATATTTGAAAAGATAAAAATAGATTTTATCAAAATGAACTAGTTTTGAACTAAGATTAAAACCCATTTATTTTTAAAATAGATAAATTGGATTTGAAATGAATCTTAAATAGAATTGATTTGTGGGTTTATCGTGAACGGTGTTTAAAATAACACTAGTTCTTTAACCCGATAATAAATAGAATGTGATTTGGGTTTGTCGTGAACTGTGTTTTAAATGACATTAGTTCTTTAACCCAGTAAAAGGAGTTTTAACGAATCTGCAATTAGATTGAAATGTGAATTGATAATCTAAATTATCAAATTTGGAAAATAAGCGAGAATGGAGTATCACCAGTTTGGCTCCAAAGCGATAGTTAAATCTTTAATTAGATTTGAACGTGAAATGGTAATTAATTTTACCGATAACACCGTGGTGTTAGATATGGAGTATTACCAGTTTTGCTTCATGGGATGAATAGGTTGGGATTGGGAAATAAAATAAATAATTACTTCGGTATGGTTCGCTAATCTCGACTAGTTTGGGAAAAACATAATTTGGTTTGAAATGACAACCAAAGGAAGATTGAAGGATAAATTTTAAAGAATTTATCTTGGATAAAATTAATGGGAACCTTTCCCTAAGGATATGAAATTTAGAAACTAGCTGTAGGTTAGTTAAGACGAATGGTTTCCTGGATATTGATCTGATGTTGGTTTCGGCCTTCGGGGTTAATATTTGGGAAATTGTTCTCTTGCTAATTTGCGGTTAGTGACTGCTGAATTGGAATGAGGCGTATGTTGTGTTTGTGTAGCATTTGTTTTAATATACGCGGGTTGTTCGGAAAGGCCGGGTTTATACCCATTCTGAATAATTGATTCGACGATAAGTCGAAGATGAAGACGGTGGTTGAAGACCGGAAGTCTTCACATCGTTTGGATAATTACTGACGATCCTGATTGGGATGTACACCCAAGAGGATGGAAATAGTTGGTGGTCGTCCAGACGTACCTGGAGATCGATGGATATGCGAGGAAAGTGCCTCCGGTTTCGTTCAGACCCAGAACGAACTTGTAAATGGATTGTGTGTCTGACATTGGATTTTATTCTGTGTTGATTGATTTCTGTTAAATATATATATGTTTGGCGGTGGAGAATTTATTCTCTTGCTTAACGCCCTTCTCTGAGACGTACGAGCTTAGTGGTTATATATCGATAGATATCAATCGCATGGCATGAATTGCCTGTGTGGCACGCTAAGATGCAATGATCAAGGCTTTTTGTTGAAAAGCAGAGTCTTGTGGTTGATGATCAAAGCACGGCCAACATGGCAGCTTTGTGTATAACGTGAATTCGCGAGCCTCACACCTCGGTATGAGTCAAAAACGGGATACGGACTGCAGGGAGAGCACGACGTTTCTTTCTAGCTTTGGTGGTGTCAGTGACTTACCAGCCCTGACATTTATATACTTTTCACCTTTGTGGTTGTTGGATGAGGCGCCTCGATTTTAGGTCTGTAAGGACCGGGAAACGTGTGTTCAGGCATAACTAATCCTCTAACGTAAGTGAGGACCGGCCCTGAAGATCCAGGATTGCCCAAGTGTGTAGTCCTGAGACATTTGCTAGAGTGTCTCGAACGCGGAGAGGAGCTTGCCCCTTGCCTCGACTCACGACGGAAATCCAATTTCCAATATGTGTATTGCGGTTTTAATTGTAGAACTAGTATGGCGACATGATAGATGGTACCCATGCAGCCTATGATTGAAATATTTTGACACTATACACGTATTATAGTGTCAAATGATTTGTTTTAAACGTACCAAGCATGTTTGGCTATTATAAGGGAAAACCCTATCCTCCGGCTTGCGTTGCATTGTGTGATGGGACCTAGGTCTTATAATAGCTTCATTTTTCGAAAAAGCATTGCGTTGTCTTTTCTATGCACTGGTATTCTTGGGAGGAAACCCGTTCTGTGTTATACGGTGTGGTCCCTTGAATTACTTTCTTTTAAAATAAAGCTTTAAATAACTGTTTTAGTTCTCACACCAGTCACGTGACTGACCTGGAGTTTATTGTTTTAACCTAAACTCTGGGTGCCCCTATTTTCCGCATGGGCAGCTAGTAGTTTTGGTTTTGCAGATTTATATTCACAGGATCCTGGTTTACAGCTGGAATGATATCCGGAAAGCTCTGTATCCATATATCACCTTCAGTTGTGCTTTGTATTATGTTTCCGCTGCTATGTAGTTTATTGTAATCTTTGATATTTGTCGAATGTAATTTATTCAATTATACTCTGTATATTCTTGTATTTGATGGAATTGTTGTAATATACAATGAAAGGTTCTTCTGTTTGCGTTCTGATTTGTCTTGTCCTCACAGTAATTCGTTCTTTCTCATCTCTTCGGAGACCGGGGAAGTTCGGGTCGCTTCACCATGGAGCAGTCCTCTTACTCTTTACGGGAATGAAATGGGCGCTCTTAGTAAGTCTATCTACTATAACCCAAATTCCCGTATTACCCTTCCTCGATCACGGTAATCCGTCCACAAAATCCATCGAGACGCTTTCCCATTTCCATACTGGAACCTCCAATGGGTGAAGCAACCCACCGGGTTTCTTCTGCTCCGCTTTTACTTGTTGGCGTACCAAGCATCTAGCGACATACTCAGCTACGTCCCTCTTCATACCGGCCCAAAAGAAAACTCGCTTCATGTCTTTGTACATCTTGTTCCCGCCGGGATGAATGTTCATCTTGGAACGATGTGCATCGTCAAGAATAGTCTTCCTTAGGTCATCGTCTTTTGGTACACAAAGTCTACCGTCCCTACGTAACCAACCCTTATCATCTAGGGTATACCTACGGAGATGGCTTGATGACTCCCCTCCTTTGAGCTTTTCTACTAACTCAACTAACAGTAGGTCATCTCGCTGTGCCTCGCCAATCCGTCCCAAAAGTGTAGGTCTGACCTCCAAGGATGCTAGCAAACCGGGTATGAAGTCAACGGAAGGTCTAAAATCAAACATAGAGATGAACTCTAAACTTCGCCGCTCAACAAACAAAGGACTTAAGGAAAATCTTTTTCTACTTAAGGCATCGGCCACCACGTTACCCTTGCCAGGGGTATATGCTATCTCAAAGTCGTAGGATGCTAAGAACTCCATCCACCTTTGCTGCCTTAAGTTCAAGTCCTTTTGAGAGAATAGGTATTTTAAAGATTTGTGGTCAGTGAATAGTTCGAATTTCTCGCCAAGAAGATAACAACGCCCAGACTTATGCGCGAAAACAATAGCGGCCAACTCTAGGTCATGTGTGGGGTAATTCATCTCATGCGCTCTCAACTACCTTCCACCATAGGCTATTACCCTACCCTCTTGCATTAAGACTACGCCTAGTCCTGTCCCACAAGCGTCAGTATAAACGGTAAACGGCTTACTCCCGTCTGGCAATATTAAGACTGGGGATGAAGTCAAAGCTCTCTTCAAACGTCGGAACGCATCATCACAATCTATGTCCCATGTGAAAACTAGGTTCTTCTTCGTCAAGCGTGTCAATGGAGCTGATATCTTTGCGAAGTCTTTGATAAACTTCCTATAGTAGCCAGCCAACCCCAAGAAACTTCTCACTTCGGTAGCATTTTTGGGAACCTTCCAATCTTGGATGGCCACCACCTTCGCGGGATCTACAGCTATCCCTTCTTTGGAAACCACGTGCCCCAAGAACCGTACTTCCTTCCTCCAGAAGTGACACTTAGAAAATTTAGCTTTAAGCTTATGCGCTCGAAGAGTCTCCAACACTTCCCTAAGATGTAGGGAATGCTCTTCTTCATCCTTAGAAAAGATCAAGATGTCATCTACAAAGACTACCACAAATTTGTTAAGGTACTCCCTAAACACCCTACTCATCAGATCAACAAAGTATGTAGGGGCGTTTGTCAAACCGAAGGGCATCACTAGCCATTCATAGAAACCGTCCGGAGTCCTGAAGGCAGTCTTGTCAATGCTATCCTCAGCCACTCTCAACTGATGGAAACCAGTGGCTAAGTACAACTGCAAAAACACTGAGGCGCCAACTAACTGATCGAAGAGATCGTCAATCCTCGGCAGTGTGTGTCTGTTCTTCTTAGTAAGCTTATTAAGTTCTCTATAGTCCACACAAAGTCTAAAGGACCCATCCGCCTTCGTGGCAAATACTACTGGAGCACCCTACTCCGATATACTTCATCTTATGAAACCCTTCTCAAGCAACGCCTTCACTTGCTTACCGAGTTCCCTCCTTTCACGTGGAGCCATGTGGCGTACTGGCAAAGATACTGGTTTCGCATTATCCACAAGATATATTCGAAAATCTATCTCCCGCTTCGGAGGCAAGCCCTTCACCTCCTCAAACACATCCGAATATTCTCGGACTACTCTAACAGATCGTAGATTTTCCTCAGAAGCTTCAAGCGATTCTAGATAACTTAGCATAACCGAATTTATGGGATTACAAAAGATTTCGAGAGTGTTGCCAAGGCGAGTCACGAGCCTAACTACTCTCCTTTCACAATCAAGAACGGCTCCATTTCTGGATAACCAATCCATTCCTAAAATTAGCCCATAGCCCGTGAAGCCCAACACATAAGCATCACATCTAAATTCAACGCTAAGTATAGAAATTTTCAAATCCAAACACATCATAGACAAATAAGCTGAGCCCCCAATTGGATTCGAAACAACTAAGGGATCCTCTACTAAACTGGTGTTTAAGTGCAGTGATTCAACTAATGATGTAGAGATAAACGAATGTGATGCGCGCGAATCGAATAAGGTACGGACAGGATGATCAAACAGAAAAACTAAGCTTTCAACTGAAATGGTTCTACCTCGTTCTTGCAGCGGTGGGACCGCGAGAGCCTGAACTTGTCCCCTTGCCTGCCCTGGTGCCAAAAGAGCCTGCACCTGTCCTCCCGAGGTAGCTCCTGCCCTCTGCCCCTTCTTTGGGCAGTCCTTCACTAAATGTCCCACATCGCCACAATGAAAACAGCCTGTCTTCTTTTTCTTTTGGCAATCCTTGCTGAGATGGCCTGGTGTCCCACAGTTAAAACATTTCTTCTTTCCCTTGCCATTATTGTCTTTACCACACTTCTTGTTTTGCTGTTGTGGTTTCTTCTGATCCCCCTTCTTCTCGGGTGCCTTATCAGCTTTAGCGCTTTTCTCCTCATGCATGAGCGCCATTTCTACTAACTTCTCAAAGGTGGCCCCCATCGGGATGTGGGTCATAGCCAACCCTTACAATAGTTCATTCAAGCCATTCACGAACCTCAGCGCCTTCTTTTCCGGCGTGTTCACCAAGTCCAAGCCAAACCTTGCTAACTGATTAAATTTATTGACATATTCTTTCACTGATGAGCTTCCTTGCTTCAATGTCAAGAACCTTTCCATATATAGATTTTCTTCCGCCCTAGAGAGAAACTTCGCCTCGAACCTATGTCTGTAATCCGCCCAAGAGTCAATAGGACGCTCCCCATTAGTGACCTCCCACCAAAACGAGGCCTCTCCCTTCATCAACCAAGTTGCCAATCGAACTCTCCTCCCTTCTTCTACTTCAAAGATTTCTAGCAATTCTTCCACCTCCTTAAGCAAATCTCTAGCTTCCACAAACGTTTCTGACCCTTGAAATGGTTTTCCACCCATAGCCTTGAATTCCTTGCACGTCTTTGCAAAAGTATCTACGCGAGGAGGAGGAGGAACGGGTGCAACTGGTGGTGGAGGAACATTGGCTGGACCTGCAGCGGCCCAAGCCTCCAATAGCCTCCTATACCATCCTGGTATCGTTACACCGTCGGGTAGATTAAGATCTTCAGCCATGCTGAAACGAAAAAGGAAAGATTCAGAATGGAGAATTCGAAAGATAAAGATATGGGCTATTGGGGATTATATTTTTTTTCTTAAAAACCTTTCTCTTTAAATTTCTCATTAAAACATGTTTTTGAAAACACTCCTTCCAAAAATAACTATTTTTCTAAAGTATTTTTATCTGTTCTGGTAACCTTAAGCTCTGATACCACGTGTAACACCCCACGTCCATTAATGTCACTCACAAAGGGAATGCATTAACTTACATGGAGGTTATAAGTGAATATAGAACAGAAAAATTACAACAAGACAGATAATAAGTAGTACTTGAAAACTAAAGCTTCATTTTATTGCAGCGGAAACATGTTTATTACATCACAAAACCATTAATCAGAGTCCGGTACATTATCCATCTTAATAAAAACAAAATACATAACCCCATTACAAAATAGCCATTAAAGAAGATAACAAGCTGGACTTTACTTCAATGGTCCAAGCTTTCCAAAAAGAGATAAAGCAATCCAATCAAACTCCACTAGAGCTGGGCCCAACCTGAGGACCTGTAGGGGGAAAAGGATAGAAAGGGATGGGGTCAGACATAAAGTCTGGCGAGTATGATAATTCTAACAATACTATTATCGAAATAACTAGACTAAGGCATAAGCTGCAAGACAAGTAAATGTCTATGAACTATTAGGTAGATAAAGATAGCGGTTAAGATAACGTTAAAGATAACGGTAAAGGCATACCTAATTACTAACGAATAATTACTATACTGCACCGCACATTACTACACTGCACCGCACCAGTCACCTTAAAGGTTGATCCCGCATACTACACACAGAAACTATATAAATAGCCTTGCGTACCCCTAGCTGACTACATAGGTGTCGTCTGCCCCTATCTCCACTATGTGTACCCCACTACCCTCTTAGAAATTTTATAAGTAACTTCGTGTACTCCTAGCTGACTACATAGGTGTCATCTGCCCCTATCTCCACTAGGTGTACCCCACTACCCACTTTCGATCGGCTCCCTACTCGTAGATACCCGTGCTGGCCCCACAGTGGGGTGTATCACTCCCATAAAGTGGCAACCCGATACAACTGAGAATGCACGGCTTATACCTACACGATGCAACAATGTCTTACCTACCAGCCCGGGTCCACACACGCATATGAAACCTGTCGGACTTGCGTTGCCACCGCTCCCCGTTTTGGCCTCTTACAGTCAAGCCCAGTATGCGTGTCCCGTCCTCGACTTGGGTCGAGCCCACAAAGATACGTTTGGGATACTGGTCGAAATGGGCCCCCACAAGCTACCCACCTAAGCTTGTCACTAGTATATCCCACTTAGCCCTCTTAGTCATGTTCATTTACATGTGTGTTTGGTTAAGTCTTACTAATCGTATTTCACATGCCACTAAGGGCAACCCCTAGATTCCTCATGCCACCCAAGGCACCTACTAAACCCCCATGTCCCACCTTACATGTTTATCTGGTTAATTATTTCTTAATTCATTCAGACCATAACCTCATAAAGACCTCTCACATTAGACTGGCATTTATGGCAGTTGGATTTGCCGGGCGGGTCCGGGCAGTCTTACACCATAAAAGAGTCTAACCTCGTGTCTTTACAACCATTACGCTTTAGTTTAGACCTAGGACCTCTCACATTGGGTTGAAATTTGTGACCACTGGATTTTCCGGGCGGGTCCGGGCAGGTTTACGTCACAAGCGAGGCCAACCTCGTGTCCTAAGCATTGATTAACACATAAAATCTTTTACCCCAGTTTTAATAATTCCCTATTCAAAATATTAATTAAATCAACTTTTAATGATGTCTATAATTGACTCAATTATGGCCATCCACATATGGCATGCAAAATCATATCAATTGCACCCCAACTTTTTAATATCAAATCCTTAATATTACCCCTACCCCACGTTTATACGTTCGCTTATTCAACGCATAATATAGGCTAGACTTGAATAGTCTAACGCATAGCACAAGGACAAATTACCACAACATATAGACAATAAAAATAAATCTAATCATAATAGGGGTGAAACATGCATAAACTACGCATGTTAAGGACTAAAAGGTGTCAACTTGTTAAATGTCACAATTTACATGATATGATCATAGCCCAAATCTATACACAAACTTGCATATGGGGTTTATAAGCAACATAATGATGGTGTGAACTAGCATAGGATATCACATATGTCATAGCATAGTTCTAGATGTCATAATAGATGTCATGACATATGTTCATAACTTTTCTAATCAATTTAACTTGCATATGTAACTTGTCATATAGATCAACATAGCCCAAACATGATGATTTAATTAATATGAACTAACTAGCATAGATGGCTTTCTAACATGTATGATTCATCACAACTTAGAATAGAAACTTTCAACCTACATAACATTATCATAGCATGATTTACAACATATAGTATATCATCACCACATAGCATAGGATTAATAACATACATGATAGCATATGACAATTCACATCATCTACTCACAATCCATTCATGACCCAACCTAATTAAAATGATAATAATCTTGTTAAGACTATCATACTCACAATTTAGAGAAGAAAAGAGAGAGTTTTTCTTTGCTTTAGGGTTGAGAGAATTAGAATTGAATTTGCTTTTCTTCTTTCTTAGTTGGCGGCGGCTCCATTGATTTCAATGGAGATGGTATGACGGTAACTATTCTATTTTAATTAGGTTTAGGGTTAGCATTAGGATGTATTTATAGGTGTAGGAAGTTATTTAGGACCATTAGATTAACCATGAACCATGAGAACCAATCAAATGCAAAATCTGCATTTGAGCGAATCGGCCCACGGGTTGACAGCCAAACACCCTGGATTAACCCCTAGTCGACCCAGCAGGGCTTGGGTCGACCTCAAAAATGGGCCGGTTCGGTTATTTCCCCTCCCAATTCGCTGTTTTGAACTTTTTCGCATATTTATTTATTTATTTTTTAATTTATATACATATTAATATATATATTTCTCTACGCAACCCATTTCACTTAATTCTTTTCTAAAAATTAAGTATACATTAATTTGTGAATTTTAATGTTATAAAATTACGGGGTGTTACACGACCTGTATGGAAAAATGTCTTACGGAGTATATTTAATAGATTGCGTAAGTTGATCTCTTCAAACATATTTACGTTTGGTGGCAAAGGAATTCGTTTCTCTTAGTTATTTACCCGTGATTTATTTGGATAAATCAATTTGTGATTTAACGGGTATGATGATGTGACATTCAGAGTAAATGAAGATGTGGTTTGTAAAGGATACGTTATGGTCTCTAGCCTCACAACCGAGGAATTGTATAAAATCAGGTAGGTCGCATGGCTAAGTGGTTAGCTGCCAATTAGGGTGCATTGTCACCTGATCTAGAGTTTCATTTACTTCTATAATATATTTCGATGTTGTCCCTTTTGGAAAACGGTTGCTGATCCCAACCGTTGGCGATATACATTCGGTACACTCAAGCGAAATGAGTGACCGGTCATGTTTAGCCTGGGTTACAAGATGTTCTTGTGGAACCTGGTGTATTCCTCTCTAGAGATACACTGTCGGAAGGTGGTCCCATAACTTGCCCGTTGAAATTCATTACCCAATAAGCGCCCGCAGTTTTTGATTATATATTATGTATGTGGAATGTGAGATTAAAGAGTTCTGCTAGTTGATTATTTAGTTGTGATTGATAGGAGCTATTATAATATATAATGAGTTTGTTATAAAGTTTATCATTTCATTCAAAAAGATTTTGAAATGTTGAATCAAGTGTTTTGGATTCTCATAACGGAAAAACCTGTTCCGTTATACGGCGTGGTCTTATGAGATATTGTTTAATTGCTCAGACTGTTTTAAATTGTTTTACTCACACCAATCCCATAACTGACCAAGAGTTTATTTTTTTGTTTTCCCTAAACTCTTGGGTGCCCAAATTTGTACGGGCAGTCAAGTAGTCAGTATTTTACAGATATACTAACAACTTAGAGCAGGAGGCTTTAGGATTTTATAGCAATTGTTTATTTCCGCTGTGTTGTAAGTGTTGTACTCTGATAATGTTACTGTATACATATACTGATTTTATTTCAAAGTTATGTTATATATTGCTCGTTCCGCTGTGAGATTCGTGTTTACTCTAATGTTGTATGTTCTTCTTCTTCTATTCTAAGTTTCTATCTTATCTATTCTCACACTCTAATTTCTCTAATGAACTATCCGGTGTTTTCGGTTCTTGGATGATCGACATGGTGTTGTATGTCGATATCCAAGGTTGAAATTCCATGGGTCGTTACAGTGGTATCAGAGTTGAAGGTTAGGTAATCACTATGGTTCTATGGCGTGACATAGTAGAGATAGGGTTAGTAATGCCCTAGATTGAGTTGAGTGTATATATACGAGAGAGCGTATTTGTAAATTTTATAAAAATTGTTTTATATTGTAAAGATTTATTGGTTGATTTTTTTATGTGTTCTGATCGATCAGTTTGATCCACTGTATCGGTAGGGGTTTATAAACACTTGAGTACGATGAACCAACACTATATGTTTTGAAAAGATGGTAAATGAAATATTTCTACCCAAAATTATATTTTGATATAAAAGATTTATATTGGAATGATTACAATATATTGGATATATTGGTTGTTATTATAATTGATTGAGATTATAAAAGTAAAAATGATTATGTAAATAACCAATCAGAATTTATATAAGTGTAATATATGAAATTAGATGAATTAAATCTGAAATTAAAATTCTGTAAATATGAAAAGTGTTTGTAAATGGAATTGAGTTACGTATAAGAGAATTTTGAAATCCTGGGAGATTTTAGAAATGTTTTCCAAGCATTTGGAATAGTATTTTGAAATAAGTTTCAAAATGGAAGTATTTAGAAATGGTTTTAAAAGTGATATAGTATTGAACATAGTTCGATAGATGGGAAATAACCCTGATGATGAATTGCGACATCATTAGTGTTCATTTTTGAGTTCTAAGTGATAGATTACTACCAAAGATTTTATGTAATGACCTGCATTTCCAGAGGTATAATAATTAATTTATTTAATTATTTGAAAGGTGATTAAAAGGATCTCATGGTCGTTGAATTAAATAATGGTTAATATTTAATTAAAATAATAAATTAAATAATATATTTAATTCTGAAATAATCAGAATTGGCTGAAATGGCGATATGGTGTGAACTGAATCATCTGTGATTTTTAATTTAGTTTGGAATTGAATTATAATACCAAATATATTCAATCGACGACAGTTGAATGTATAGATTATAATATAATTATAATCGAGATCGAAATGGCGCTGCAATTCGTAAATTGGCGATTCGAACTTTAACTGAATGTACATGATTCGTTGTACGCCAGATTTCTGTGAAACAAGAAACATGTGGAGCTGGTGGAGTATATCTTTCTAGCGGAAGAGAAAAATGGGGATTTCGTTGTATAGAATTTGACTTACGTCCAAATCAAACTTTAGAAAAGTCGCTGTGGAATCCTTTATAATTTATAAAGGAATTACTTATTTTTTTAAAAGGAATTTCAAAATAAATCGAATATCGGGTTGACCCAGATTTGAAATATCAAGTTAGAAATTCATATAGTAATATTCTAGAGCTGTATGGTATTCCACTGTGAATATAGACGATAATATTTATTTTTAAATATTAAATATAATTATATTTAAATATATTTATATATTTAAATGGATCATTCAGAGCTTTAAAAATAGCCAGTCTTTCAAACGACCTCAGAATTTGATGAAACTAATTTTGTAGGATCCACAATATTAAATTATTGCTAGATTTCAATTTCCGTGATTTTTGAAGTCAGTATGTGGCCATACCGATTTTTAGAGTGAAAAACAGTCAGTATTTTGATGATTAAAAATACGTTGTGTGAGCAAACGGAGTCGGAATTCGACGAAACCAGTTTCGTTGGGACCGTAAGGTCGAACTGGAACAGGGATTTTTAAATGATAAGTTTAGTTAATTCCCAAACAATAAATGAATATGAAAATATTAAAGCTTCACTATAAATACCCTACCCCATTCCCTAACCTAATTCCTTTCCTTCAGAAGTCAACAAAAATCGCGCCTCCACTGGAACAAAAATTCCAACAGTAAATCGAGTGTTATAAATTCTCAAACAATTCATAGAAATTTCTATAAATCACTTGATGAGTATACATGAGGTCGTGTATCCATTCTCTTCCATTTAATGTGAGTTTCGTTCTGTTCGGTCCCCATTTTGCTCGCTGGTTTTGTGTAGCGTGAGCCTAGGGTTAAGAATAGCAGGAGATTGAAGGTGAGATGGAAGAAAAGGAGTTCGAATTCGGTTTCAGCATGCGATTTAACATCTTTTATGAATTTGTGGCAAAGAATGGTGATGTTTAATGTCACACGATTTCACTGAGTCAACGGAGAAGAGCCGACATCAGATTTTGCTGATGGAGCTCGAGTGTGATTCGGTGGTGCTTGTGAGAGGGAGGGGATGACGAGAATTAGATGTGTGTTTTCAACTCTGAGAATCGATGAAATTTTGTCGAGGGAGAGCTTGGTTTTGGTGCTGAAGTTTATTTCGAAGAACGTGATTTGCTTAAGAAGGAGGAGCGGATTTTCCAACTGATCGGGGAGAAGGTTTCAGGGGCCTGGGTATTAAGAAGGTATATGGGCCGGGAAAGGGAAGTTAAGCCCAATAGGAAATTAAACTATGTTATTTTTTTATTTATTTAAAATAGTATGTTAACTTCTAAAATGCGTATCTCCCTCATATGATATCAGATTGACGAACCATAAGTTGCGCTGGGATCGTATGGACGGGAGCAACACAATGAGACTAACTGGAAGTGAATCCGAGCTCGCTACAATTTATGGCGAAATAAATCGTCCGACTGAATCAAATAATGCAAACCGTTATCTAACGGTTAACGCGCCAAAGTGAGTAAATCTCACTAACTCTGAACAGTTTATAATTTCATGTTGTATTTTTAGAACTGCTAAAAATTGTCTGATTGATTGTGTGTTGAATGTTGATTGAACTGGTAGTCAGTTAGTGGAAATTATATATATATATATATATATATATGTAAACCGTTAAATCTATATATGTTGATTCTGTTAACAGAATATTTCATATTGAACTGAAAGAGATGTTGATTATATTTTGTAACATCTGTGGATGCAGGGAAACAGGTTGGAGGGACCCAACTGGGTTCCTCAATATATAAATACTGTTTTGTTTTATATATTGTGTTATACGATGTGATATGAAATCTGTTAATGATTTTATATGTGTGAATGAAAATGATCATTGTTGTATGGTATGTTAAATACCATGACATACCGGAATGTTGATAAGGGAAATTTTAAAGTGATATTTGAAAATAAATTATTTATAAAATCAAAGAATTTTATAAAAGGAAAATATTGATAAAATCAAAGAAGATTTTATAAACAGGAATATTTATAAATAGGGAATATTTATAAAAAGGATATTTATAAGTGGAATACTTATAAAGTGAATTATTTATTTAAGATAAATAAATAAGACATTAAATGGATTATTTATTTGGTAAATAATTTAGATATTATAAAGGGATTATTTACGTTGGAAGATAAGCAGGATTAAATCAAAGGAGAATTTAATTAGAAAATAAATAGGATTAAAATGGAATATGCATTTAGAAAATAAATAGAAGTATAAGAGAATTATTTATTTAGAAAATAGATAGAAATAGAAAAGGAAAGCATTTGTAGAACATTTACAAATGGAATTGAAAAAGAAACATTTGTAGAACATTTACAAATAGATTAAAAAGATTATTTATTTAGGGAATAAATAAAAGTATAAAAGGATCATTTATGTATAGAAAATAAATAAAAGAAAAGGGGTAATATATTTAGGAAATAAATAGAAAAGATAAAAGAAATATTTATTTGTTAAATAACTGGAATTGAAAAGGGAATAATTATTTGTTAAGTAAACAAATATAAAAGGAATTAATCAAAGGAGTTAATTCAAAGGAATAAATCAAAGGAGTTAATCCGAAATAGTAAATCGAAAAGAGTAAATCGAAATGAGTTAATCGAATATTAGTTATTCGGTAAGAGTTAATCGAATAGAGTAAATTAATTTGAGTAATCAGTTAGAGTTAATCAAATAGAGTTAAGCGAAGTAGAGTTATCGAATATCACTTATTCGAAGTAGAGTTATAGAATATAGTGTATTCGAGAGAAGAGTGATTCGAATTAGTTATTCGAATAGAGTTAAATAAATAAGAGTTATTCGAATTAGTTATTCGAATAGAGTTAAATAAATAAGAGTTATTCGAATTAGTTATTCGAATAGAGTTAAATAAATAAGAGTTATTCGAATTAGTTATTCGAATAGAGTTAAACGCATAGGAGTTATCGAATTAGTTATTCGAAAGGAGTTATCGATTATAGTTTAATCGAAAGGAGTTATCGATTATAGTTTAATCGAAAGGAGTTATCGATTATAGTAATCGAAAGGAGTTATCGAATTAGTTATTCAAAAGGAGTTATCGATTATAGTTTAATCGAAAGGAGTTATCGAATTAGTTATTCGAAAGGAGTTAAGTAAGGAGTTAAGTAAAAAGAGTTAATCGATTAGGGATAAATAATTAGAGTTAATCGAATTTAGTTATTCGGAGAAAGGTTTTCGAATGTAGTTATTCGTAAGAGAGATTATCAAATATAGTTATTCGAAGGGAGGAATTATCGAATAGAGATTTATTCGAACGAGAGTTACGTAAGGAAGTGTTAAAAAGTTAAAAGATGAACTTACCCTATTTCGAGATTTGAAATGTTGTTCAGTTAAGGTCTGAGAGGTAGTTATACCCAACTTGATTGTCTTCGTTTTTAATTTAGAAATGGTTAAGGTTCGAGAGTGAAAGTGGTTAAGTGAATTTAGTAAATAAGTATAGTGGTTTGAGTTTTCGTCGCGATGTTGATTTAAACATCTGTTTAAATCCAAGTAAAGAAGATTTGGAAATGTTTTCCAAATAGAATGAAAAACGTAATCAAATATTGAAATAGGAAGTACGAATATATATATATATATATATATATATATATATATATATATGTATATATATGATTGATGATTGATTGATAGAATTTCCATCTGGAAATAATAACGTTGTTTGCACACGTGTTTTTCTTCGATAGTTAACTCATCGACTATCGAAGTTTTTGACCAATTTACGTTGTTAATATGGAGAGACCGGTTGGATCATTATCCAAAGAACCACTCTGTATTGGCATAAGCGTTGCGAAGCATATATGCCAAGAAAATTGAAGACGGAGTAATGTGCAAGGGCTATTGTAGAAGTCTAAGATAACAGTGCCTAAGATGGATGTACTGAATAGTGCCTTCGGTTTATCCTATTCCTGGATGACTTGTATGGATGAATGCCTGACAGAGTATTTCCAGAAAGGTCACGTACATTGATTTCTTCAACCGTACCAAGAGTGGAAGCGGAGAAGGAAACTTCTTTAGCTAACACGTAATGTATTTTTGTAGACGTCAATTAGTGATTTTCGATGGATATGACAATGTGGCATTCGAAGTGAATCTGATGTGATGATAAGGCGTAACCTTAAGCCTCATCAACCGGTAAATGACAGAAATCGGGCAGGTAGCATGGCTATGTATGTAACAACCCGTGTTTTTATAACGTGTAATAACCATAAATCAAGGCAGAATTAATTTTTAAAATAAGAATCAGGGGAAATGGGTTGCGCCATTGCGTTCGTCTCGAAATTCTGCTTGGAAACGAGTCCGAGTTTTCGAAAATCGGAGTCCGTATGACCAGATTATGACCATTCGAAGTTTTCAGAAATTTTCAAGTTCAAAGCAGACTCAATTCGAATTTCAGACTTCCAAATGGACTGGGCGGGAAATTTCCCACCCAGGACCAAGTCGACCTGGGGGTCGACTATGTAGTCGACCTACCCAGGACTAGGTTGACCATAGTGTCGACCTGGGGGTCGACCTGGTGCCCGAGCCCATTTCTGAAGCTGGATTCACTCTTATGTATTTGGCCTCATTTCTGTCCACATTCGTTGACCTGACCCTATAAATACAACCCCTAATAGCAATCTCTCTACACCAAATTTCTTTCTGACCTTATGCTGCTCTGATTCTGGTTGAAAAGTTTGAGAGAGGGACTGCTTCTTCTACGTTGAGACTGCGTTAAGGGAATTGTTGATTTGGGGATTTCTATTAGGACTTGACTAAGCATATTCAACATCGACTCTCTTTTTCTAATTCTCGAACCACGATCTGTAAGCCCCTGTTATTTTCAGATTTAAACCGTAAATGTATTATGAATATGATGTAAATTGAAATTGGACCTATGTATGATGACTGTTTACATTCATTCTCGTTCATCTTGGATCTTGACTCTTGAATATTACTATGACATTGATTTGGGGACTATTCATGTTGTAAATCAAAAGAAACCCCTCTTATTATCATGTTGAATCTGTTATTAGTCACATGTTTATGACTATCACCTTATGTCAATCGTATCATGACTATACTATCACCTTATGACAGTCGTTGCCATGACTATACTATCACCTTGTGACAACTGTTATTTTGACTAGTACCTTATCTTGCTAGATTTGGAATCTTTATGTTTGAGGCCAATATTCCATATGCCAGTAATGTTTTAATCTTTTATTTCAAGTCATACTATGCTATGCTAGTAATCACTTTTGCCACCTTATACCCATTCCTTTTTATGTTATTCCCTATTAGATTTATTTGTATCGATTCGAAATTAAGTGCGATCGGAATACGATTTGGGTAGACTAGCTAAAACATAAGTTAGCTTTAAACTTGGACAGGAACGTTATTATGACTTGAACCTGAATATGGACATGAACTTGACACGATTTGACATGAAACATGACCTGAAAACTTGACATGAATCTAGATTTGAAAACTGGAACGTGGGCATGACAATTAGATAACTTGAAAATGGCCAACTCGAGGTGGGCTTGAGTTTGCAGTGTAAATTTGCCCGGAACCGCCCGGCAAATCCAGTGGCTGCAAACAATAGGATCCAATGTGGGTAGTTGATCATATTGCACGTAGAAACCCGAGGTTAGACTATGTTGTGGTGTAAATCTGCCCGGAACCGCCCGACAAATCCAGTAACCACAACAGTTAGTCTAATGTGAGAGGTTGGCGTGCACTAATTAATTAATGCCACATTATAGGGTTAAGTCATGAACCACTTGAATATACTTCACCAACTTGACACGATGACTTGATAGGGTTAAGTCATGAACTGCTTGAACACACTTAACCAACTTGATACAAGATCTGGATAGGGTTAAGTCACGAATTTGAATGACAACACTTAACCCATTAGAAACCCTAGTTACGCGGTCCTTTTTAGCAGTAACCCACTTAGATGTATCATGATACCCTGGGACTAGGCAGGGTGGGGCACGATTATTAGGCTGATTGTAAGCGACCAGAACGACGGCTGAGTAGGTGCGCCATTGTAGGTTCAGGCGGGCTATGGTCGTGCACGTAGTCCGGAGTTGAAAAAGCAAGCATTGGGCACCCGTAGATTTACACTGTGCGTGCTTGATTCATGTCGGTGGTTGGCACCATAGGACTTGATACACCCTATGGTGGACCTAGCACAGGTAACTACATTTCAGGATAGGGCCGTTTGACATAGACACATGACGAGCTAGGACTTGTAGGGAGCCGGTCGATTAATAGATCGTACCGTAGGACCCCGTAATGAGTCACTTCATGACACTGGGCTAAGGGATCATTTCATGGTTAATACTTGACATGAGTTAGAATACTAGTACAGTTGGTGCAGCGAACCTTGAACATGTGATGCCAGACTTGACTTATCTTGTTATCTTAATTATCCTACTAGTTCTGTTATCATCCTTATGTTTGATTCCAGTTTTCACATTTCATGTTACCTTTACTAGTTTTCATACTGAAAGTCACTAGGGCTTACCAGTCTTTATGACTGACCCTTTTTCTTTTGCCCCTTTTTCTTTCGTCCCCCCCCCCAGGTTCTCAGGGAGGAAACACTAGCTCTTAGCTTGGATTTACCTTGCTTTCTTACAGCTCATGTACGGTTTGGTCTTGGGCTATGCTATGGCAGCTTCTGCTATTTATGGGGAATAATTTACTTTAGTTTTAAGTTTATGCTTCTTTATTATGAACTTGATGTAATGGAATAATTTGTATCTTGGATATATGAGCTTTTGACTCTTTTCTAGAAAATAATAAGAAGTTGGTTTTTAATTTCTACCGCTGCTTTATTTATGTTCTGCCTTGTGATATCTCTGTGCATGTTTACCTGGATAATACTTCACCAAAACTAGTGCATTCCCTTTGTGAGTGACCCTAGCGGAGGTGGGGTGTTACATTTGGTATCAGAGCAGAAGGTTACCAGGCTGGGCAAAAGGTTTTAAAAACCTTCTGAAACTATTTTCAAAACCATTTATAAAGAAGCATTTTTCAAGAAAAGTTTTATGTTTAAAAAAAGGCTATTCCCCAAAAGCTATTAACACTTTCCTTGTTTCCTCGCTTGAATCTTTTTCTTTTCGTTTTTCAGCATGGCTGATCTTAACCTGCCTGAGGGAATACCCGTGCCTGGATATTTTCGAAGGTACTTAGAAGCCAGGGCCAACGACGCGGGCACGACAGACATCCCTCCTCCTCCTCCTCCCCCAGTGGCTGCGGTTCCTCCTCCTCCTGGTACCGCCTTTGCCAAAATATGCAAAGACTTTAATGCAATGGGCGGCAAGAACTTCGTTGGAACTGAAACCTTTGTTGAGGCATGAAACTGGCTAAAGGAAACAGAAGACTTGTTCATTATCTTTGATATGGAGGACCAAAGGAAAGTTCAGCTGGCAACATGGTTGTTGAAAGAGGAAGCTGCATTTTGGTGGGAAGTCACCAACGCTACCCGGCTAGTTGAAACTTGGGCAGACTTTAGAGAGAGGTTTGGGCTTAAATTCTTATCGTCTACAGAGGAGAACCTTCAGATGGAGACGTTCCTAACACTTAAGCAAGGGGATATGTCTGTGAGAGAGTACGTGAATAAGTTTAATCAGCTTGCTCGGTTCGGTTTGGATTTGGTCAACACAACCCAGAAAAAGGCTGTACGCATTGCTCGAGGATTGAACGAGCCACTACACAGCTTGGCTCTAACTCATATACCCATGGGGGCGACCTTTGAAAGCTTGGTGGATATGGCTCTACTTCATGAGGAAGACAAGAATAGCAAGAAGGAGGTTAAGCCTAACGAGACTTGGAATAAGAAAGCTGACTTCAAGAAGAGGAACAACAAGAATAACAAGAATAACAAGGGCAAAAACAAACCACGTGAGACGAGGAAGTGCAACTTCTGTGGTATTACTGGACATCTAGCTAAAGACTGTAGAAAGAAGAAGAGAAAGTTGGGTGAATGCTTTCATTGTGGAGATACTGGACACATCAGCAAGGATTGCCCTAAGAAGCAAGGGCAGGGGCAAGGGCAGACACAGCGAGCTGAACCTTCTGGAGGGCAGTTGCATGCTCTCAACACCACTCCAGCTCTTGACCAAGGTAGTAATATTTCCGTAGAAAGCCTTGTTTACATTTCTGACTTTCTTGTTCGAACCTTATTTGACTCTGGCGCATCGCATACTTTTATTTCCTCTAATATTCTTGAAAATCTGCGCCTAAGTACTAGTCTGGTTGAGAATCCCGTTATAGTTTCAAATCCAATTGGGGGCTCTTCCCATTTATCTGTTATGTGTGTGGATTTGAGGATCTCTATCTTAAGCATAGAATTCACGTGTAATGCTTATGTTCTCAGATTCATGGGATACGGTTTGATCCTAGGGATGGATTAGCCGTCTGATTATGGAGCCATTCTTGATTGTAAACGAAGGGTAGTGAGGCTCATGACTCGCCTTGGCAATACCCTTGAAATTTCTTGTAACCCGAAGGGTCCAGTCATGTTGTGTTATCTTGAATCCCTTGGCTCGTCCGACGATAATTTGCAATCTGTAAGAGTGGTCCGAGAATATCCAGATGTCTTTGATGAAGTGAGGGGATTACCTCCTAAATACGAGATAGAGTTCCGAATTTATCTTGTTGATAATGCCAAGCCAGTTTCATTGCCCGTTAGGCACATGGCCCCGCGAGAAAGAAGAGAGCTCAGTAAACAAATCAACAAGTTGCTTGAGAATAATTTCATAAGACGAAGCATTTCTGAATGGGGTGCTCCGGTGGTATTCGCTACTAAGGCGGATGGATCGCTTCGTCTATGCGTAGATTATCGTGTGTTAAACAAGCTGACGAAGAAGAATAGGCACCCACTACCAATAATCGACGATTTGTTTGACCAGCTTGTGGGAGCATCTATTTTCTCTCAACTCGACCTAGCCACAGGATTCCATCAGCTTAGAGTGGCTGAGGATAGCATTGACAAAACTGCGTTTAGGACTCCAGATGGGTTCTTCGAATGGCTCGTCATGTCGTTTGGGTTAACGAATGCACCTGCGTACTTCGTAGATTTGATGAGCAGGGTGTTTCGGGAGTTCCTTAACAAGTTTGTGGTAGTTTTCGTGGATTATATTTTGATCTTCTCAAAAAATGAAGAAGAGCATGCTAGACATCTCAAGGAAGTCATGGAAACGCTTAGAGAACACCAGTTAAAGGCTTAGTTCTCCAAATGCCATTTTTGGAGGAAGGAAGTTCGGTTCCTTAGACATGTAGTTTCTAAGCAAGGCATAGCCGTGGACCCTACAAAGGTAGTTGCGGTACAGGACTGGAAAATTCCTAAGAATGCAATGGAGGTGAGGAGCTTTCTCGGTTTGGCGGGCTACTACAGGAAGTTCATTAAGGACTTTGCTAAGATTTCAGCCCCACTTACTAAGTTAACAAAGAAGAACCTAGCTTTTACATGGGACATAGAATGTGACGCTGCTTTTCAGAGACTTAAGAGAGCCCTCACCACAGCTCCAGTTTTAGCATTACCCGATGGAAGTAAGATGTTTACCGTGTACACAGATGCGTGCGTCACATGATTAGGCGTTGTCCTAATGCAGGAAGGAAGAGTAATATGCTACGGGGGAAGACAACTTAAAGTTCATGAGAAAAACTATCCCACGCATGACTTGGAGTTGGCCGCGGTTGTCTTTGCACTTAAAGCGTGGCGTCATTATCTTCTAGGGGAGAGGTTCGAGTTATATACCGACCACAAATCGCTTAAGTACCTCTTCTCACAGAAAGATTTAAATATGAGACAACAGTGGTGGATGGAATTCTTGGCATCATATGACTTCGATATAGCTTATACCCCTGGCAAGGGTAATGTGGTGGTGGACGCGCTAAGTAGAAAAAGGTTAACTTTGAGCCCCTTGTTTGTTGAAATGAAAAGCCTTGATTTTATAGCAACCTTTGATTTTACACCTGCTGTTGAGTCATTGACTGCTACATTTGCATCTCTTGAGCTAAGACCTACACTTCTAGATTAAGTAGGGACTTCACAGAAGGAAGACTCACAGATAGTTGAAATCATGGACATGCTGATTAGGGGTGAGACGTCGAGTCACCTCAGTAGGTATGCCATAGATGACAAGGGCTGGCTAAGGCGCGATGGAAGGCTTTGTGTCCCACAAGTGGGAGACCTAGTAAGGAAAGTTCTCGAAGAAGCGCACCACTCGAAGATGACTATGCATCCCGGAGGGGATAAGATGTACAGGGATATGAAACGCATTTTCTTTTGGGCTGGAATGAAATAGGACGTAGCAGAGTTCGTTTCGAAGTGCATGGTGTGCCAACAAGTAAAGGCCGAGTCGAAGAAGCCTGGTGGGCTATTACATCCTTTGGAGGTTCCGCAATGGAAATGGGAGAGTATCTCGATGGATTTCATGGATGGACTGCCTAGGTCTAGGAAGGGAAATACTAGCATATGGGTCATAGTTAATAGACTCACGAAAAGTGCTCACTTCATTCCGGTGAAGAGCAAGAGGACCGCATCAGGGCTAGCGTCTATTTACCTTCGAGAGATAGTACGATTGCATGGAGTTCCTTCTAGTGTAGTTAGTGATCGTGACCCGATTTTCACTAGCCAGTTCTGGAATAGTCTGCAAGAAGCAATGGGAACACGGCTGAACTTGAGCATGACCTATCACCCACAGACGGATGGACAAACCAAAAGGGTAAATAGGGTACTAGAAGATCTCCTGAGGCTATGCATTCTTGACTTTGGTGGTACTTGGGAAGACCATCTTCCTCTCGTGGAGTTTGCATATAATAACAGTTACCAAGCTAGCATCGGAACGGCACCGTTCGAAGCCCTGTATGGAAGACCGTGCAAGTCACCAACTTTTTGGTGGGAAACGACAGACAGGCTTATACTTGGCACTGATATGATAAGAGACACCTCTGAGAAGATTGAATTGATACGAAGACGGATGAAAACGGCCCAAGATAGACAGAAATCTTATGCGGACCAAAGAAGGACAGACCTAGAGTTCGAAGTCAGAGATATGGTCTTTGTAAAAGTTTCTCCATTACGCAATGTAGTTCGTTTTGGAGTCGTTGGAAAGCTAGCAGCAAGGTTCGTAGGACCGTTTCCTATCGTTGAGAGGATTGTACGGATGGCCTATAAGGTAGACTTACCCGAGAAGTTGTCTGGAGTACGCAATGTCTTTCACGTCTCACATCTCCGGAAGTGCTTGCATGAGTCAGCTGAATTGGTTGAGCCAAGCATCCTTGAAGACGTAGAAGTGGAGAAAGAAGCAACATTGAGGTGGGTTCCGATTCGTATCTTAGGAACAAAGATTAAGAAGCTAAGGAATCGAGAAGTCAAGCTAGTTAAAGTGCAGTGGAGTGAAGCCCAAGAAGACGCAACTTGGGAAACCGAAGAGAAGATACTTGCGCTTTACCAATTTCTTTTTGAGGGTACATTCTCGATCTCTTTTTCCTTGAAAACCTTTTTCGTATCATGCTTCTAATATCTACGTTTGTCTTGTTATCTTCTCGATCTTAGGTAGAACCATATGGATGTAAACATGTGATCGAAACATGTTATGGTTGATGTTTGCAGATGGTTGCAAGTGGTTGCTAGTGGATGCATGACACACATTAGGCACTAGATCGGCTCAGTCACATTTTCATGCTGCATATGCATGAGTGCTTATACTTGTACATGGATGGAAACTTGTTATGCTATCGCTTGGATGTTGCATATGGATGAATGATTGTGCACTCATGTAGAGATTATGAACTATGTTAGGAATTTGCATACATGTTGTGTAACACCCCGTAATTCTGTTAATATTAATATTTACAAATTAAAGAACAACTAATCTCAGACATGAGAATTGTGGGAAATGGGTTGCGCCATATTGTTCGTCTCGGAATTCTAGTGGAGATAGAGCCCGAGTTTGCGGGAAACGAGTACCGGATGAAAAAGTTATGGACGAACGAAGTTTGGTGGCAAAAAAATGCACTGGCGCACTTGGGAAGTGCGCCAGTACATATTTACACTGGCGCACCTGGCAAGTGTGCCCAGGCCGAGGCTGGAGCCTGCACACCTTTCTGGTTCAGGCTGATCCGTGTTGTTGAGTCCATTCTGACTCCTTGCTGAGTCATTAGGGCTGACTCATCACCTTATCATAATTAAATGGTTTTGATTAACCCTAAGAACATCCGACGGCTTAAATTAGTTTATAACTCTATAAAAAGACCCCTATACACAAACCCTAAATCAGAAAATAAACAAAGACCATGGCCGTCATGCTGATATTTTGAGACCTAGAGCAGTCGCCATCAAATTAAAGATAAAGAACATCAACCAAATCAGAACTACCCAACCCTAACAGCGATTCTTCATCAAAAGAGTGCTAATTCGACTCTCTTTCTTCTATAATTGTGAGTATGATAGTCTTAACAAAATTATTATCATTTTAGTTAGGTTAAGCATGAATGGATTGTGAGTAGATGATGTGAATTGTCATATGCTATCATGTATGTTATTAATCCTATGCTATGTGGTGATGATATACTATATGTTGTAAATCATGCTATGATGATGTTATGTATGTTGAAAGTTCTATGCTAAGTTGCGATGAATCATACATGTAAAAAGCCATGATGTTACTATCTATGCTAGTTAGTTCATATTAATTAAATCATTATGTTTGGGCTATGTTGATCTATATGACAAGTTACATGTGCAAGTTAAATTGATTAGAAAAGTTATGAACATATGCCATGACATCTATTATGACATCTAGAACTATGCTATGACATATGTGATATCATATGCTAGTCCACACCATCATTATGTCGCTTAAAAACCCCATATGCAAGTTTATGTATAGATTTGGGCTATGATCATATCATGAAAATTGTGCCATTTAACAAGTTGACACCTTTTGATCCTTAACATGCGTAGTTTATGCAAGTTTCACCCCTATTATGATTAGATTTATTTTTATTGTCTATATGTTGTGGTAATTTTTCCTGTGCTATGCGTTAGACTATTCAAGTCTAGCCTATATTATGCGTTGAATAAGCGAACGTATAAACGTGGGGTAGGGGTAATATTAACGATTTAATAAGATGTTAGGGTGCAATTGATATGGTTTTGCATACCATAAGTGGATGACCATAATTGAGTCAATTATGGGCATCAATAAAAGTGGACTTAATTAATAATTTGATAGGGAATTATTAAAACTGGGGTAAAAGATTGAAAGTTGTCAATCAATGCTTAGGACACGAGGTTGGACTCGTTTGTGACGTAAACCTGCCCGGAACCGCCCGGCAAATCCAGTGGTCACAAATGTCAGCCCAATGTGAGAGGTCCTAGGCCTAAACTAAAGCATAACAGTTGTAAAGACACGAGGTTAGACTCTTTTATGGTGTAAGACTGCCCGGACCCGCCCGGCAAATCCAGCTGCCATAAATGCCAGTCTAATGTGAGAGGTCTTTATGAGGTTATGGTCTGAATGAATTAAGAAATACTTAACTAGATAAACATGTAAAGTGGGACACGGGGGTTAAGTAGGTGCCTTGGGTGGCATGAGGAATCTAGTGGGTGCCCTTAGTGGCATGTGAAATACGATTAGTAAGACTTAACCAAACACACATGTTAATGAACATGACTAAGTGGGTTAAGTGGGATATATTAATGAAAAGCTTAGGTGGGTAGCTTGTGGGGGCCCATTTCAACTAGTATCCCAAACGTATCATTGTGGGCTTGACCCAAATCGAGGACGGGACACATATACTGGGCTTGACTATAAGAGGCCAAAATGGGGAGCGGTGGCAACGCAAGTCCAACGGGTTTCATATGCGTGTGTGGACCCGGGCTGGTAGGTAAGACGTTGTTGCATCGTGTAGGTATAAGTCGTGCATTCTCAGTTGTATCGGGTTGCCACTTTAGGGGAGTGATACACCCCACTGTGGGGCCAGCACGGGTATCTACGAGTAGGGAGCCGATCGAAAGTGGGTAGTAGGGTACACCTTTTGGAGATAGGGGCAGACGGCACCTATGTAGTCAGCTAGGAGTACACGAAGTTACTTATAAAATTTCTAAGTGGGTTGTGGGGTACACCTAGTGGATATAGGGGCAGACGGCACCTATGTAGTCAGCTAGGGGTACGTAAGGCTATTTATATTGTTTCTGTGTGAAGCAAGTGGGATCCACCTTTTGGGTGACTGGTGCGGTGCAGTATAGTAATGTGCTGTGCAGTGTAGTAATGTGCGGTGCAGTGTAGTAATGTGCGGTGCAGTGTAGTAATCATTCGTTAGTAATTAGGTGTGCCTTTACCGTTATCTTTAATGTTATCTTAAAGTCTATCTTTATCTTCCAAATAGTTCATAGACATTAACTTGTCTTCCAGCTTATGCCTTAGTCTAGTTATTTTGATAATAGTATTGTTTGAATTATCATACTCGCCAGACTTTATGTCTGACCCCCTCCATTTCTATCCTTTTCCCCCTCCCGGTCCTTAGGTTGGCCCCAGTTCTAGTGGAGTTTGATTGGATTGCTTTATCTCTTTTTGGAAAGCTTGGACCATTGAAGTAAAGTCCAGCTTGTTATTTTTTTTAATGGCTATTTTGTAATGGGGTTATGTATTTTGTTTTTATGAAGATGGATAATGTACTTGACTCTGATTAATGGTTTCGTGATGTAATAAACATGTTTCCGCTGCAATAAAAATGAAGTTTTAGTTTTCAAGTACTACTTATTATCTGTCTTGTTGTAATTTTTCTGTTCTATATTCACTTATAACCTCCATGGAAGTTAATGCATTCCCTTTGTGAGTGACATTAATGGACGTGGGGTGTTACACGTGGTATCAGAGCTTAAGGTTACCAGAACAGATAAAAATACTTTAGAAAAATAGTTATTTTTGGAAGAAATATTTTCAAAAACATGTTTTAATGAGAAATTTAAAGAGGAAGTTTTTATGAAAAACATAATCCCTAATAGCCACATATCTTTATCTTTCGAATTCTCCATTCTGAATCTTTCCTTTTTCGTTTCAGCATGGCTGAAGATCTTAATCTACCCGACGGTGTAACGATACCAGGACGGTATAAGAGGTTATTAGAGGCTAGGGCCGTTGCAGGTCCAGCCAATGTTCCTCCACCACCCGTCGCACTCGTTCCTCCTCCTCCTCCTCGCATAGATACTTTTGCAAAGACGTGCAAGGAATTCAAGTCTATGGGTGGAAAACCATTTCAAGGTTCAGAAACGTTTGTGGAAGCTAGAGATTGGCTTAAGGAGGTGGAAGAATTACTAGAAATCTTTGAAGTAGAAGAAGGGAGGAGAGTTCGCTTAGCAGCTTGTTTGATGAAGGGAGAGGCCTCGTTTTGGTGGGAGGTCACTAATGGGGAGCGTCCTGTTGACTCTTGGGCGGATTTCAGACGTAGGTTCGAGGCGAAGTTTCTCTCTAGGGCGGAAGAAAATCTATATATGGAAAGGTTCTTGACATTGAAGCAAGGAAGCTCATCAGTGAAGGAATATGTCAACAAGTTTAATCAGCTAGCAAGGTTTGGCTGGGACTTAGTAAACACGCCGAAGAAGAAGGCTCTAAGGTTCGTGAATGGCTTGAATGAACCATTGCAAGGGTTGGCTATGACCCACATCCCGATGGGGGCCACCTGTGAGAAGTTAGTAGAAATGGCGCTCATGCATGAGGAGAAAAGCGCTAAAAATGATAAGGCACCCGAGAAGAAGGGGGATCAGAAGAAACCACAACAGCAAAACAAGAAGGGTGGAAAAGACAGTAATGGCAAGGGAAAGAAGAAGTGCTTTAACTGTGGAACCCCAGGCCATCTCAGCAAGGATTGCCGAAAGAAAAAGAAGATTGGTTGTTTTCATTGTGGCGATGCGGGACATTTAGTGAAGGACTGCCCAAGGAAGGGGCAGAGGGCAGGGGCTACCTTGGGAGGACAGGTGCAGGCTCTTCTAGCACCAGGGCAGGCAAGGGCACAAGTTCAAGCTCTCGCGGTCCCACCGCTACAAGAACGAGGTAGAACCATTTCTGTTGAAAGCTTAGTTTTTCTGTTTGATCATACTGTCCGTACCTTATTCGATTCAGGCGCATCGCATTCGTTTATCTCTACATCATTAGTTGAAACACTACACCTAGATACTAGTATTGTTACTGATCCCTTAGTAGTCTTAAATCCTGTTGGTGGTTCGGCTCATCTTTCTGTGATTTGTCGGGATTTGAGAGTGTTTATCTTGGGCGTTGAGTTTGAATGCAACGCCTTTGTCCTTGGTTTCACGGGCTGTAGTTAGATTCTAGGGGTGGATTGGCTAGCCAAGCGGGGTGCCATCCTAGACTGTGAAAGGAGGGTAGTTAGACTATTGATTCTTTGTAGAAAACCCCTCATATTTCTTACGACCCTAGGGGTTCAGTGATGCTTGACGCATCTAACGATGATTAGGAACCTGTTTGTGTGGTTCGTGAGTATGGAGACGTCGTTGATAAAGCGCGGGGTTTACCCATAGGGGCGGAATAAGTTTTCGTATGTGCTTAATAGATTAAGCAAAGCCCGTTATGTAATCAGCGGTAGTTTTGGAGCAAGACTGGCAAGGACGGCCAGAGTCGGTCAAGTGCTCAATTGATTGACCATCTTACTAGTATCATCTCACGTAGGTCGTCTGAATTCGAAGGAGGTATCCCTTGGGTGTTTGTCTGATATTGGTTTAGGCCTTTGGGGCTTGCACTTGGGGGATGTAGAATTCGACTAGGATGGTCTGCGTGAGAGATGGATAGTTGTGACGATTTTACATGGGATAATATCCTGGTTTTCTCTAGAAGCAGAGAAGAGCATGCCCTATGTCTTAGGGAAAGCTTAGGGACCCTACAAGTGCACTAGCTTAAATCTAAGTTCTCCAAGATACCATTTTTGGAGGAAGGAAGTGAGGAATTTAGGGCATGTGGTCTCTAGGGAAGGGAGATATGTTAAGATGGATGGAGTTCTTAGCATCCTACGACTTCGAGATAGCATATACCCCAGGCAAGGGTAACGTGGTGGCGGATGCCTTAAGTAGAAAAAGGTTATCCTTAAGTCCTTTGTTTGTGGAGCGGCGAAGCTTAGAATTTATTTCGATGTTTGACTTTAGAGCTTCCGTTGACTTTGTACCCGGTTTGCTAGCATCCTTGGAGGTCAGACCTACGCTTTTGGGACGGATTGGCGAGGCACAACGAGACGACCCACAGTTGGTTGAGTTAGTAGAAAAGCTCAAAGGAGGGGAGTCATCAAGCCATCTCCATAGGTATACCCTAGATGATAAGGGTTGGTTACGTAGGGACGGTAGACTTTGTGTACCAAAAGACGATGACCTAAGGAAGACTATTCTTGACGAAGCACATCGTTCGAAGATGACCATTCATCCCGGCGGGGACAAGATGTACATGGACATGAGACGAGTCTACTTTTGGGACGGCATGAAGAAAGATGTGGCCAAGTATGTCGCTAGATGCTTGGTGTGCCAACAAGTAAAAGCGGAGCAAAAGAAACCCGGTGGGTTGCTTCACCCATTGGAGGTTCCACTATGGAAGTGGGAAAGTGTCTCGATGGATTTTGTGGATGGGTTACCGCGATCAAGGAAGGGTAATACGGGGATTTGGGTTATAGTAGATAGACTTACTAAGAGCGCCCATTTTATTCCCGTGAAGAGTAAGAGGACTTCTCCATGGTTAGCTTCTGTATACGTTCGAGAGATAGTTCGGTTGCACGGTGTTCCTTCTTGCATAGTGGGCGACCGCGATCCTATTTTCACTAGCGAATTTTGGAGAAGTTTACAAGAGGCGGTAGGGACTCAGTTATGTTTGAGCACCGCATATCATCCTCAGACGGACGGCCAGACCGAGAGGGTGAATCGCATTCTAGAGGATCTGTTGAGGCTATGTATCCTAGACTTTGGGGGTACATGGGAAGAGCATCTTCCATTGGTGGAGTTCGCATATAATAACAGCTTTCAGTCCAGCATTGGTATGGCACCATTCGAATCTCTTTATGGACGACCTTGTCGTTCACCTACATGTTGGTGGGAATCTACGGATAAGATCTTACTTGGGCCCGATATGATTAGGGAGACTTCGGAGAAGATCGACTTGATTCGAAGGAGGATGATAGCAGCACATGATAGGCAGAAATCTTGTGCGGATAAGAGGAGGACAGATCTCGAGTTTGAAGTTGGGGACATGGTCTTTGTCAAAGTGTCTCCATTACAGAACGTTGTTCGCTTTGGGTCCGTTGGGAAATTAGCACCAAGGTTTGTAGGGACGTTTCCTATTAAGGAGAAGATTGGAAATATGGCGTATAGAGTGGAGTTGCCCGAGAGACTTAGTGGTGTACACAACATATTCCATGTGTCACATTTGAGGAAGTTCTTGCACGGGACCGCGGAAGTGGTAGAGCCGAGCTTTCTTAGAGAGGTGGAGATAGAGCGTGATGCGACAATTCGACGAGCTCCTACGCGCATTCTTGGGTCGGAGATCAAGAGGTTGAGGAATCGAGAGGTCAGACTAGTCAAAGTGCAATGGGGAGATGATGAGAGCAACGCTACTTGGGAGACAGAAGAGAAGATGCGTTTACGATACCCTTTTCTTTTCGAGGGTATGTCCTTTAATTTCTCCTTTATCGCTTATCTTGTACTTATCTTACCTTTAGCGTATCCTCTCGTTAGTATCTTTGACCTTTAGTTAGGATAATCATATGGTTGAAACATGTGTTTGAGACATGTTATGTATGATGGATGCAAAGTGGATGCAAGTGTTTGCTAGTGGTTGCTCGTGGACGCATATACACACACTATTAGGCACTAGATCAGCTCAGTCACTTCATACTGCATATTGCATATAAATGGCTGTATTTAGTAAAATGGATGTATAATGGTTGTGCTATCATATGGATACCGCATTTTGGTGAATGGTTGTGCACGCATGTAGAAATAATATGTAGCATTAGGGAAATTTTGCATACATAATGGACGCATGGCACTATCATGGTTTGCATTAAAGGAGGTCAACTGAATCAGTGGACCGCCTGATTTTGCATTAGATAGGGACATATACACACACTGTGCATTTAAACATGAAAGCATTAGAAGTCTATAAGGACAATGGATGCCTGTATTTGATGGTTGAGTAGATGGTTGTTTGGATGTTAGGATATACATTCTTCTTAACTTGAAGATTTCGGGGACGAAATCCTTTAAGGAGGGGAGAATGTAACACCCCGTAATTCTGTTAATATTAATATTTACAAATTAAAGAATAACTAATCTAAGACATTTGTGGGAAACGGGTTGCGCCATTTTGTTCGTCTCGGAATTCTAGTGGAGATAGAGTCCGAGTTTGCGGGAAACGAGTACCGGATGAAAAAATTATGGACGAACGAAGTTTGGTGGCAAAAATAAAATTAAAATTAAAATGCACTGGCGCACTTGGAAGTGCGCCAGTACATATTTACACTGGCGTACCTGCCATGTGCGCCCAGGCCGAGGCTGGAGCCTGCACAGCTTTCTGGTTCAGGCTGACCCGTGTTGTTGAGTCCATTCTGACTCCTTGCTGAGTCATTAGGGCTGACTCATCACCCTATCATAATTAAATGGTTTTGATTAACCCTAAGAACATCCGACGGCTTAAATTATTTTATAACTCTATATAAAGACCCCTATACACAAACCCTAAATCAGAAAATAAACAAAGACCATGGCCGTCATGTTGATATTTTGAGACCTAGAGCAGCCGCCATCAAATTAAAGATAAAGAACAACAACCAAATCAGAACTACCCAACCCTAACAGCGATTCTTCATCAAAAGAGCGCTAATTCGACTCTCTTTCTTCTATAATTGTGAGTATGATAGTCTTAACAAGATTACTATCATTTTAATTAGGTTAAGTCACGAATGGATTGTGAGTAGATGATGTGAATTGTCATATGCTATCATGTATGTTATTAATCCTATGCTATGTGGTGATGATATACTATATGTTGTAAATCATGCTATGATGATGTTACGTATGTTGAAAGTTCTATGCTAAGTTGCGATGAATCATACATGTAAAAAGCCATGATGTTACTATCTATGCTAGTTAGTTCATATTAATTAAATCATCATGTTTGGGCTATGTTGATCTATATGACAAGTTACATATGCAAGTTAAATTGATTAGAAAAGTTATGAACATATGCCATGACATCTATTATGACATCTAGAACTATGCTATGACATATGTGATATCCTATGCTAGTTCACACCATCATTATGTCGCTTAAAAACCCCATATGCAAGTTTATGTATAGATTTGGGCTATGATCATATCATGAAAATTGTGACATTTAACAAGTTGACAACTTTTGATCCTTAACATGCGTAGTTTATGCAAGTTTCACCCCTATTATGATTAGATTTACTTTTGTTGTCTATATGTTGTGGTAATTTGTCCTTGTGCTATGCGTTAGACTATTCAAGTCTAGCCTATATTATGCGTTGAATAAGCGAACGTATAAACGTGGGGTAGGGGTAATATTAACGATTTAATAAGATGTTGGGGTGCAATTGATATGATTTTGCATACCATAAGTGGATGACCATAATTGGGTCAATTATGGGCATCAATAAAAGTGGACTTAATTAATAATTTGATAGGGAATTATTAAAACTGGGGTAAAAGATTGAGAGTTGTCAATCAATGCTTAGGACACGAGGTTGGACTCGTTTGTGACGTAAACCTGCCCGGAACCGCCCGGCAAATCCAGTGGTCACAAATGTCTGCCCAATGTGAGAGGTCCTAGGCCTTAACTAAAGCATAACACTTGTAAAGTCACGAGGTTAGACTTTTTTATGGTGTAAGACTGCCCGGACCCGCCCGGCAAATCCAGCTGCCATAAATGCCAGTCTAATGTGAGAGGTCTTTATGAGGTTATGGCTTGAATGAATTAAGAAATACTTAACCAGATAAACACGTAAAGTGGGACATGGGGGTTAAGTAGGTGCCTTGGGTGGCATGAGGAATCTAGTGGCTGCCCTTAGTGGCATGTGAAATACGATTAGTAAGACTTAACCAAACACACATGTAAATGAACATGACTAAGAGGGTTAAGTGGGATATATTAATGACAAGCTTAGGTGGGTAGCTTGTGGGGGCCCATTTCAACCAGTGTCCCAAACGTATCTTTGTGGGCTCGACCCAAGTCGAGGACGGGACTGTGAAGACCCGCAACTTCCCCGTAAAGGAAAGCGTCGGATAGTTCGAGAACAAACCACAACAGAACGCATACAGAAGAACGTTTCATTGTATATTACAACAATGAATCAGATTACAAGAATATACAGAGTATAAAAGAATATTATACAGAAATATCAGAGATTTAAATTACATTTAAATACATAGCAGCGGAAAAATAATACAATACACAACTAGAAAGAGATATACGGATACAAAGCTTTCCGGATATCGTTCCAGCTGTAAACCAGGATCCTGTGAATATAAATCTGTAAAACCAAAACTACTAGCTGCCCGTGTCAAAATAAGGGCACCCAGAGTTTAGGTTAAAACAATAAACTCCAGGTCAGTCATGGGACTGGTGTGAGAACTAAAAACAGTTATTAATCTTTATTTTAAAGTTAGGTAAATCAAGGGACCACGCCGTATAACACGGAACGGGTTTCCTCCCAAGAATACCAGTGCATAAAACAAACAGCGCAATGCTAAGTAAAGAAAAATGAAGCTGTTATAAGACCCAGGTCCCATCACACAATGCAACGCAGTCGAGGATAGGGTTTTCCCTTATAACAGCCAAAGAATGCTTGATACGTTTAAAACAAATCATTTGATACTATAATAAGTGCATAGTGTATAAAACAACTTCAAATCATAAGTATCAATCATAGGCGGCATAAGCGCCCCATCCCACTATGTCGCCATATATAGGATTACAACTAAAACCGCAAATGTCACGTATTTGGAAATTGGATTTCCATCTATGAACCGAGGCAAAAGATAGTCCTCAACCGATTCGAGACAATCTAGCCTACCATGTCTCAGGATCAGAGCTCGAGTGACCCTAGGAGCGACAGGGCCGGTCCACCGATGTGGATTAAAATGCCTGAACACTACGTTTCCCCGCCCTTTGGGGCGCAAACGAGCCAACGAATGGCTCCATCGATTCGAGAACGACCGATCAATCCGAGGCGCCTCGCAACAGCAACAACCACATAAGTCAAACTCGTCAGGGCGTGTAAAACCACTGACGCCACTTCTAGCTAGAAAGAAACGCAAGTCCTCCCTGAGGTCCGTCTCCCGTTTTTGGTTCATACCGGGTGTGAAACACGCGAGGTAAACGTTACACAAAGCTACGCCACAAAGGCCGTGCTTTGATCATCACCACAAGACTTTGCTTTTCAACAGAAGCCTTGATCATTTGCATCTTAGCATGCCACACAGGCAAACCATCCTATGCAACTGATATCAGTCACACAGAATGAAATCCGATGTCAGACACACAGTCCATTTACAGGTCCGTCCTGGGTCTGAACGAAACCAGAGGCACCTAGTACCCCGCATATCCTTCGATCTCCAAGTACGTCTGGACGATCACTAACTGTTTCCATCTTCTCGGGTGTACAGCCCAATCAAGATCATCAGTTATCACCCAAACGACGTGAAGACCTCCGGTCTTCGACCATCGTCTTCATCTTCGACTTATCGTCGCATCAGTTATTCAGAATGGGATAAACCCGGTCTTTCCGAATAACTCGCGTATATTTTAAATAAGTGTTACACAAACACAACATACGCCTCATTCCAACTCATTAGTCATTAACCGTAAATTAATCAAGAGAATAATTCCCCAAATATTAACCCCGAAGGCCGAAACCAACATCAGATCAATATCCAGAAAACCATTCTACTTAGCTAACCGACAGTTAGTTTCTAAATTTCACGTTCAAATCTAATTAAAGATTTAACTATCGCCTGGAGCAAAACTGGTGATACTCCATTCTCGATCTTTTCAATCTAATTAAAGATTCATTAAAACTCCACTTAGTTTTAATCTGTGACTGGGTTAAAGAATCAGTGTCATTTAAAACACGGTTCACGATAAACCCAAAGTCACATCCCATTAATTATCGGGTTAAAGAACAAGTGTTATTTAAAACACTGCTCACGATAAACCCAAAAATCAATATCCATTCAATTCCAATTAAATATTATTTAATTGGCACACTTCATTAAATCTAAATAAAAAGATTTAATCTTTTCTCAACTGGGTTCAAGAACAGTGTTAGTGAAGACACCATTCACGACAAACCCAAATCACATTCATTAATTATCGGGTTAAAGAACAAGTGTTATTTAAAACACTGTTCACGATAAACCCAAAAATCAATATCAATTCAATTCCAATTAAATATTATTTAATTGGTACACTTCATTAAATCTAAATAAAAAGATTTAATCTTTTCTCAACTGGGTCCAAGAACAGTGTTAGTGAAGACACCATTCACGACAAACCCAAATCACATTCATTAATTATCGGGTTAAAGAACAAGTGTTATTTAAAACACTGTTCACGATAAACCCAAAAATCAATATCAATTCAATTCCAATTAAATATTATTTAATTGGTACACTTCATTAAATCTAAATAAAAAGATTTAATCTTTTCTCACTTGGGTTCAAGAACAGTGTTAGTGAAGACACCATTCACGACAAACCCAAATCACATTTGATATTCAATATAAGGCTCTGAATAGAAAATATATCGGCTTATATTCAATATCAAATTCTACGATTAACAAATGTCGTATTGGAAATAACGATATAAATATATATCTTTCAAATTTCCGTAACAACATCCGTATAATCACAAATTCCAACATCGAAATATTCCGAAGACAATTTCGATTCAAATCCACTCCAATGCAATCATTGGAAATTTTGGTTATTTTTAAAACCCTTTTTAAATTCAATTTATTTATTTAAAAATAAATAGAATTATATTTCTAGTTCAAAACTAGTTCATTTCGATAAAAATCCATTTTTATCTTTTCAAATATGGAGTTTTTCATCCCAATTCTTTCTAAATCATTTCTTATGATTTTACACAAATTATTGCTATTTTTAATAATTTTATCAAGGCCCGTACAGTCGATTTCCATCAACGGCCATCGAACTGCACTTACAGCGACCTTTTTCGAATTTGATTTGGACATAATTCCAAATCCAACCGTTAGATTTCAAATTTCTAATATTCGTTAGAAAGCTCTTTTCGATACGAACCCAACGGTTCCGGTTTTAGGAGAATCCGACGGTCGGATCTCCCGTAACGTCCGTTTGAAATAAATGGTCGAAATTCGCGAACTGCCGCGGCGCGGCGCGTTCTATTCAGGCCATTATATTATATATAATATATATAATATATATTTCGTCGATTTCTATTTAAAACGAATTATATAAATAGTTCTAAAATCGTTTCAAAAGCTATTTCAACTTTCTTTTCAATTCAAATCAAAATTGAATTCTTCTTTATAAATTCGTTTTAAAATTCATTTCTATTCAATTCAAATTTCAATTCAATTTGAATTCATTTCAATTCACTTTCGATTCAATTTGAATTCGTTTTCAATTCAATTCATTTCGAAATCGTTTTCAATTCATTTCATTTCGAAATCGTTTTCAATTCAATTCATTTCGAAATCGTTTTCAATTCAATTCATTTCGAAATCGTTTTCAATTCAATTCATTTCGAAATCGTTTTCAATTCAATTCATTTCGAAATCGTTTTCAATTCAATTCATTTCGAAATCGTTTTCAATTCAATTCATTTCGAAATCGTTAAAATCGATATAAATATCGTTCACGTCAAAATGGCGTCAATCTAATCAACACGGCTTCATAAATTTCTATTTTCAAATATTCTATTTCAAATATTTCTTTTTCAAAATAGTTGTTATTATCAAAATATTTCGTTCAACACATGACCAATCTCAATGGATGAGTACTGTCAACAAATGAACTTTTATTTTATAATATTCTTTATTTTTCAAATTGGAATGAGGCCCAATCAATTACCATATAAAGTTAATTATATGGATTTTCATACAACACATGTATATAATAACATTGAAAATAATCAACCATCAACCAAAGTGCACTACACTGTATAAGCATCAAATATAGATATCTAACGCTTACAACAGCATGTCAATCAATCGATCGACATATTTAATCAATCAGGATGAGTGAACTTCAAATTTCATCCCAACACCCGTGTGGGGTTTCAAACAATCAAACACCTATTTTATTTGTGCTGTTGGGCGATGTGTAAAATTTATCGTCCCAATCAATGTCATTCAAATAGGTGTACATAAACAAACCGTCCGGTTTATAAATGAATATTTTATTCACTTCACGTTAAAAATTATATTTTTAACGATAAAACATTTTATTTCAATCTATGAATTTCTATTCAATTCATTTATTCTATAAAATGATATTTTTATTTTTCTAACATATTTTAGAAAATTTCGGCGGCATAACGGCACGATACTAGAAACGGGACAAGGCCTAGCCTTATCCCCGGTCTAGTGAAGGCCCACGCCATTCACTCATCAATCAAATCAATTTCATTTTGCAAACCACAAAATTTGGAGTAAGGGTCTAACCTAGCCTTACTCCTACGCCTTATAACGGCGCACGTCTAATCCTAACCAATTTATCGATTCGATTTTTCACACCACAAACCACATTCAAACCAATATCGCAATCAATCACCAAACAGTCAAACAAACAAGTCCATGGTCTGTGGACGGTTGTGTCGGGTGCTACTAAGCACCGTCTGCATCCTAGTATAAATATATAACTAGAAAAGAAATAGAAAGGTGAGAAATTCTCACAGAATAGCTATCCTAGCTCCACGGCTCTTCTTTTGATAGAAATCTTCATCGCTATCGCATCTTCGTCGTTCTCGCCTTTTTGTCGCTTTCGCCCGTAGCCACTACATATATAAAAATCGAATTTTTACTTCGCTATTCAATATATAAAAATCGAATTTTTATTTCAAAGTTCAATATATAAAAATCGAATTTTTAGTTCAAAGTTCAATATATAAAAATCGAATTTTTAGTTCAAAGTTCAATATATAAAAATCATATTTTTAGTTCAAAGTTCAATATATAAAAATCGAATTTTTAGTTCAAAGTTCAATATATAAAAATCGAATTTTTAGTTCAAAGTTCAATATATAAAAATCGAATTTTTAGTTCAAAGTTCAATATATAAAAATCATATTTTTATTTCTTCATTAAAAATCACTTCTTTTTGTATTCAAAAACCACTTCTATTCGTTTTCAAAAATCAATTCTTCTTTATATGACCATCCTGTAAATATTTAACCTTTTATAAGTTAAAAATATCGCCTTTTTATCATATATAAATCGAACCTTTATATTTTCAAAACAAAGAAGTTTATCTTTTCAAAATTCAAATCTTTTACCCCTTTTTTTTTTAAAAAAAAAAATCAGTTTTTAAATCTTTTTCAAATCAGTTTTAATTTCTTTTATTATAAAATCAGTTTTTATTCTTAAAACCAAATCAGTTTTTGAACTGTTAAAATAAAAACAGTATTTAATCTTTAAAATAAAAACAGTTAATCTTTAAAATAAAAAAAACAATTAATCTTTAAAATAAAAAAACAGTTAATCTTTAAAATAAAAAAACAGTTAATCTTTAAAATAAAAAAAACAGTTAATCTTTAAAATAAAAAAAACAGAAATAAAATATTAATAAATAAATAAAAACGAAAACTTACAGTCGAGGGGGGGGGTTTCACCGCGGTTGAGGAGGCGAGAGGGGGTCAGCAACGGCGGCGGGTCCCTGGGTGGCTGGCGGTGCGGTTCCAGGCGGAGTTAGGGTTCGGGTTGGGGGTGTTTGCGTGGGGTGTGGGGTTCGAACATCAGGAGGGAAAGGAGGAGAGGTAGGTGCGGAGGAGGGGAGAGGGGGTGCGATGGCCTGTCGACGGCGGTGGAGGGTGGACGTCGGAGGCGCGATTCAATCTGGAGTTCTTTTTTTTTTCTTTTGTTCGAAATGAAAAGAATTCGGGGGGGGGGGGCCTGGTTAAGGGGAGAGAGAGGTTTTTTTTTTTTATTATTATTTTATTATTTTAAAAGTTGACCTTTACCTACGACCTCGAAACGAGGCCCACCGCCTGCCGTCCATAGCGTTTTACCCCCATTCCGAACACAATGGGATATGTATCGCAAGCTGATTCGATTGTTACAATCAGTTTCCTTTTGAATTTTCATTTAAATCACTATATTGAATTTTAAACGTACATTTCAAATTACCGGGGCCACATACTAACTAGAAAAATTCCAGAAAAATATTTTCTAGCTTCGTATTGACGATACGGTCCTAACAAAACTAGTTTCATCGAATTCTGAGACCGTTTGAAAAATGGCCAATTTCCATTCGATTAAAATCAACAGAAACTGGTCAAACGCGTTTTCTTTTGCCACGCTCACATATTGATTCGAAAAATTATGAAATTTGGAATCTAGCAATAACTTAACATCACGGACCCAACAAAACTGGTTTCGTCGAAATCCGAGGTCGTTTGCAAAATTGCTATTTTTAAGGGCTTTATATATATATAAAAATATATATAAATTCCACAGCGACTATTTCTAATTTTAAACTGGACATATCTTATCATTTCTAAGATGAAATCTCAGTTTGTTAACTTCGTTACAAAGATATAGTTATACAGATTCTAATATTTCTTGTTTCGTTCAATTCTGACTTATATTGAATTCTGTATATTCATTTGAAATTAGAAATCGAATTTTCGAACTACCGCGCCATTTTCTATTCCTTTTATAATTATATATAATTATTATATATTCTAACGACGACGTATATAATATATACGTTCGAATTATATTCAAAATAAATTTCACGTCGATATTATTTAAAATAATTCATTTTAAATAATCAAAATTCGCTAAAATTGCCAAAATAAAAATTTTAAACTGGCCCAGATTTTCCGGGTTGTTACAATCTCCCCCACTTAAAACTTTTCGTCCCCGAAAAGGAACAAAGTCGAAAGTGGTTTGATTAATCAACTCTACGCTCGGTCTGGCTTCCATTCTCTAACTTTTCAGTTTCTGAGAATTTTCAAAATTTCAAAAATTTGGCTAACACCCTAAATTTTTGAAAAATTTCGCCATAACCTCCCCTGCACCGGGAGCATCGGGAAATTGCAAATGGCGTTCCCGGTCCTTCTAATCTCAAAAAGAAAAAGAAAAAGCCAAGCGGCTAGCCAATAGGCTCACAAAATCATCATCACCCAAACAAAACAGGAAATTGTGTAGTAAACATGTACCTATTTGTCGGGCAAACAAATTTTATTCTCTGCTCTAGCCTCCTTGCTATGACCTGTTCAATGATATATATGTATATGCAAGCAAACGCAACCAAATTTCGATATAATTCAATATTTGATACAATTAGGCTAAATAGTTCAAAATTATCAAACTATTAAACAAGCAACACAAACATAAATCAATTAGTGAATTAGAGTTTCAAATTCATAATTTTGATACATATACAAAAATCATGTTTTTGATGCCAATTCACAACAATGTGTTCCTAACTATATAAGTTTTGGTTCTCACACCAGTCTAATGGAAATATATAGAAATCACACCTTCGTCACTCGAAAATAAATGCTGATGATGTTTCGAACCACCATCAGAACATTGTCGGGCTACTAGAGTGCGGTTCTATATCTACTCGGTATATTAAAACTTTGAATATACGCGGATCAGACGTATACGCAAAATCTATATATACTGGATTGTCCAAATCAATATAAATAAATAATCAACTACGAATAATTGATTTAAATTTTCAAAACAAAATTTTGTTTTCATTTTAAAAATCTACTCTTCACACTCGTTCTAGGATACTACTGATCCTATCTCTAACGAGTCATTCTCGTTGGATATTGCTAATCCAATATCTGATGAATTCTTTCATATGGTTCCAATGTGTCTTGTTCTCTGAGCTTTGTAAACCAAAGCTCTGATACCAACTGTGAAGACCCGCAACTTCCCCGTAAAGGAAAGCGTCGGATAGTTCGAGAACAAACCACAACAGAACGCATACAGAAGAACGTTTCATTGTATATTACAACAATGAATCAGATTACAAGAATATACAGAGTATAAAAGAATATTATACAGAAATATCAGAGATTTAAATTACATTTAAATACATAGCAGCGGAAAAATAATACAATACACAACTAGAAAGAGATATACGGATACAAAGCTTTCCGGATATCGTTCCAGCTGTAAACCAGGATCCTTTGAATATAAATCTGCAAAACCAAAACTACTAGCTGCCCGTGTCAAAATAAGGGCACCCAGAGTTTAGGTTAAAACAATAAACTCCAGGTCAGTCATGGGACTGGTGTGAGAACTAAAAACAGTTATTAATCTTTATTTTAAAGTTAGGTAAATCAAGGGACCACGCCGTATAACACGGAACGGGTTTCCTCCCAAGAATTCCAGTGCATAAAACAAACAGCGCAATGCTAAGTAAAGAAAAATGAAGCTGTTATAAGACCCAGGTCCCATCACACAATGCAACGCAGTCGAGGATAGGGTTTTCCCTTATAACAGCCAAAGAATGCTTGATACGTTTAAAACAAATCATTTGATACTATAATAAGTGCATAGTGTATAAAACAACTTCAAATCATAAGTATCAATCATAGGCGGCATAAGCGCCCCATCCCACTATGTCGCCATATATAGGATTACAACTAAAACCGCAAATGTCACGTATTTGGAAATTGGATTTCCATCTATGAACCGAGGCAAAAGATAGTCCTCAACCGATTCGAGACAATCTAGCCTACCATGTCTCAGGATCAGAGCTCGAGTGACCCTAGGAGCGACAGGGCCGGTCCACCGATGTGGATTAAAATGCCTGAACACTACGTTTCCCCGCCCTTTGGGGCGCAAACGAGCCAACGAATGGCTCCATCGGTTCGAGAACGACCGATCAATCCGAGGCGCCTCGCAACAGCAACAACCACATAAGTCAAACTCGTCAGGGCGTGTAAAACCACTGACGCCACTTCTAGCTAGAAAGAAACGCAAGTCCTCCCTGAGGTCCGTCTCCCGTTTTTGGTTCATACCGGGTGTGAAACACGCGAGGTAAACGTTACACAAAGCTACGCCACAAAGGCCGTGCTTTGATCATCACCACAAGACTTTGCTTTTCAACAGAAGCCTTGATCATTTGCATCTTAGCATGCCACACAGGCAAACCATCCTATGCAACCGATATCAGTCACACAGAATGAAATCCGATGTCAGACACACAGTCCATTTACAGGTCCGTCCTGGGTCTGAACGAAACCGGAGGCACCTAGTACCCCGCATATCCTTCGATCTCCAAGTACGTCTGGACGATCACTAACTGTTTCCATCTTCTTGGGTGTACAGCCCAATCAAGATCATCAGTTATCACCCAAACGACGTGAAGACCTCCGGTCTTCGACCATCGTCTTCATCTTCGACTTATCGTCGCATCAGTTATTCAGAATGGGATAAACCCGGTCTTTCCGAATAACTCGCGTATATTTTAAATAAGTGTTACACAAACACAACATACGCCTCATTCCAACTCATTAGTCATTAACCGTAAATTAATCAAGAGAATAATTCCCCAAATATTAACCCCGAAGGCCGAAACCAACATCAGATCAATATCCAGAAAACCATTCTACTTAGCTAACCGACAGTTAGTTTCTAAATTTCACGTTCAAATCTAATTAAAGATTTAACTATCGCCTGGAGCAAAACTGGTGATACTCCATTCTCGATCTTTTCAATCTAATTAAAGATTCATTAAAACTCCACTTAGTTTTAATCTGTGACTGGGTTAAAGAATCAGTGTCATTTAAAACACGGTTCACGATAACCCCAAAGTCACATCCCATTAATTATCGGGTTAAAGAACAAGTGTTATTTAAAACACTGCTCACGATAAACCCAAAAATCAATATCCATTCAATTCCAATTAAATATTATTTAATTGGCACACTTCATTAAATCTAAATAAAAAGATTTAATCTTTTCTCAACTGGGTTCAAGAACAGTGTTAGTGAAGACACCATTCACGACAAACCCAAATCACATTCATTAATTATCGGGTTAAAGAACAGGTGTTATTTAAAACACTGTTCACGATAAACCCAAAAATCAATATCAATTCAATTCCAATTAAATATTATTTAATTGGTACACTTCATTAAATCTAAATAAAAAGATTTAATCTTTTCTCAACTGGGTCCAAGAACAGTGTTAGTGAAGACACCATTCACGACAAACCCAAATCACATTCATTAATTATCGGGTTAAAGAACAAGTGTTATTTAAAACACTGTTCACGATAAACCCAAAAATCAATATCAATTCAATTCCAATTAAATATTATTTAATTGGTACACTTCATTAAATCTAAATAAAAAGATTTAATCTTTTCTCACTTGGGTTCAAGAACAGTGTTAGTGAAGACACCATTCACGACAAACCCAAATCACATTTGATATTCAATATAAGGCTCTGAATAGAAAATATATCGGCTTATATTCAATATCAAATTCTACGATTAACAAATGTCGTATTGGAAATAACGATATAAATATATATCTTTCAAATTTCCGTAACAACATCCGTATAATCACAAATTCCAACATCGAAACATTCCGAAGACAATTTCGATTCAAATCCACTCCAATGCAATCATTGGAAATTTGGGTTATTTTTAAAACCCTTTTTAAATTCAATTTATTTATTTAAAAATAAATAGAATTATATTTCTAGTTCAAAACTAGTTCATTTCGATAAAAATCCATTTTTATCTTTTCAAATATGGAGTTTTTCATCCCAATTCTTTCTAAATCATTTCTTATGATTTTACACAAATTATTGCTATTTTTAATAATTTTATCAAGGCCCGTACAGTCGATTTCCATCAACGGCCATCGAACTGCACTTACAGCGACCTTTTTCGAATTTGATTTGGACATAATTCCAAATCCAACCGTTAGATTTCAAATTTCTAATATTCGTTAGAAAGCTCTTTTCGATACGAACCCAACGGTTCCGGTTTTAGGAGAATCCGACGGTCGGATCTCCCGTAACGTCCGTTTGAAATAAATGGTCGAAATTCGCGAACTGCCGCGGCGCGGCGCGTTCTATTCAGGCCATTATATTATATATAATATATATAATATATATTTCATCGATTTCTATTTAAAACGAATTATATAAATAGTTCTAAAATCGTTTCAAAAGCTATTTCAACTTTCTTTTCAATTCAAATCAAAATTGAATTCTTCTTTATAAATTCGTTTTAAAATTCATTTCTATTCAATTCAAATTTCAATTCAATTTGAATTCATTTCAATTCACTTTCGATTCAATTTGAATTCGTTTTCAATTCAATTCATTTCGAAATCGTTTTCAATTCATTTCATTTCGAAATCGTTTTCAATTCAATTCATTTCGAAATCGTTTTCAATTCAATTCATTTCGAAATCGTTTTCAATTCAATTCATTTCGAAATCGTTTTCAATTCAATTCATTTCGAAATCGTTTTCAATTCGAAATCGTTTTCAATTCAATTCATTTCGAAATCGTTTTCAATTCAATTCATTTCGAAATCGTTTTCAATTCAATTCATTTCGAAATCGTTAAAATCGATATAAATATCGTTCACGTCAAAATGGCGTCAATCTAATCAACACGGCTTCATAAATTTCTATTTTCAAATATTCTATTTCAAATATTTCTTTTTCAAAATAGTTGTTATTATCAAAATATTTCGTTCAACACATGACCAATCTCAATGGATGAGTACTGTCAACAAATGAACTTTTATTTTATAATATTCTTTATTTTTCAAATTGGAATGAGGCCCAATCAATTACCATATAAAGTTAATTATATGGATTTTCATACAACACATGTATATAATAACATTGAAAATAATCAACCATCAACCAAAGTGCACTACACTGTATAAGCATCAAATATAGATATCTAACGCTTACAACAGCATGTCAATCAATCGATCGACATATTTAATCAATCAGGATGAGTGAACTTCAAATTTCATCCCAACACCCGTGTGGGGTTTCAAACAATCAAACACCTATTTTATTTGTGCTGTTGGGCGATGTGTAAAATTTATCGTCCCAATCAATGTCATTCAAATAGGTGTACATAAACAAACCGTCCGGTTTATAAATGAATATTTTATTTTATTCACTTCACGTTAAAAATTATATTTTTAACGATAAAACATTTTATTTCAATCTATGAATTTCTATTCAATTCATTTATTCTATAAAATGATATTTTTATTTTTCTAACATATTTTAGAAAATTTCGGCGGCATAACGGCACGATACTAGAAACGGGACAAGGCCTAGCCTTATCCCCGGTCTAGTGAAGGCCCACGCCATTCACTCATCAATCAAATCAATTTCATTTTGCAAACCACAAAATTTGGAGTAAGGGTCTAACCTAGCCTTACTCCTACGCCTTATAACGGCGCACGTCTAATCCTAACCAATTTATCGATTCGATTTTTCACACCACAAACCACATTCAAACCAATATCGCAATCAATCACCAAACAGTCAAACAAACAAGTCCATGGTCTGTGGACGGTTGTGTCGGGTGCTACTAAGCACCGTCTGCATCCTAGTATAAATATATAACTAGAAAAGAAATAGAAAGGTGAGAAATTCTCACAGAATAGCTATCCTAGCTCCACGGCTCTTCTTTTGATAGAAATCTTCATCGCTATCGCATCTTCGTCGTTCTCGCCTTTTTGTCGCTTTCGCCCGTAGCCACTACATATATAAAAATCGAATTTTTACTTCGCTATTCAATATATAAAAATCGAATTTTTATTTCAAAGTTCAATATATAAAAATCGAATTTTTAGTTCAAAGTTCAATATATAAAAATCGAATTTTTAGTTCAAAGTTCAATATATAAAAATCATATTTTTAGTTCAAAGTTCAATATATAAAAATCGAATTTTTAGTTCAAAGTTCAATATATAAAAATCGAATTTTTAGTTCAAAGTTCAATATATAAAAATCGAATTTTTAGTTCAAAGTTCAATATATAAAAATCATATTTTTATTTCTTCATTAAAAATCACTTCTTTTTGTATTCAAAAACCACTTCTATTCGTTTTCAAAAATCAATTCTTCTTTATATGACCATCCTGTAAATATTTAACCTTTTATAAGTTAAAAATATCGCCTTTTTATCATATATAAATCGAACCTTTATATTTTCAAAACAAAGAAGTTTATCTTTTCAAAATTCAAATCTTTTACCCCTTTTTTTTTTTAAAAAAAAAAAATCAGTTTTTAAATCTTTTTCAAATCAGTTTTAATTTCTTTTATTATAAAATCAGTTTTTATTCTTAAAACCAAATCAGTTTTTGAACTGTTAAAATAAAAACAGTATTTAATCTTTAAAATAAAAACAGTTAATCTTTAAAATAAAAAAAACAATTAATCTTTAAAATAAAAAAACAGTTAATCTTTAAAATAAAAAAACAGTTAATCTTTAAAATAAAAAAAACAGTTAATCTTTAAAATAAAAAAAACAGAAATAAAATATTAATAAATAAATAAAAACGAAAACTTACAGTCGAGGGGGGGGGTTTCACCGCGGTTGAGGAGGCGAGAGGGGGTCAGCAACGGCGGCGGGTCCCTGGGTGGCTGGCGGTGCGGTTCCAGGCGGAGTTAGGGTTCGGGTTGGGGGTGTTTGCGTGGGGCGTGGGGTTCGAACATCAGGAGGGAAAGGAGGAGAGGTAGGTGCGGAGGAGGGGAGAGGGGGTGCGATGGCCTGTCGACGGCGGTGGAGGGTGGACGTCGGAGGCGCGATTCAATCTGGAGTTCTTTTTTTTTTCTTTTGTTCGAAATGAAAAGAGATCGGGGGGGGGCCTGGTTAAGGGGAGAGAGAGGTTTTTTTTTTTATTATTATTTTATTATTTTAAAAGTTGACCTTTACCTACGACCTCGAAACGAGGCCCACCGCCTGCCGTCCATAGCGTTTTACCCCCATTCCGAACACAATGGGATATGTATCGCAAGCTGATTCGATTGTTACAATCAGTTTCCTTTTGAATTTTCATTTAAATCACTATATTGAATTTTAAACGTACATTTCAAATTACCGGGGCCACATACTAACTAGAAAAATTCCAGAAAAATATTTTCTTGCTTCGTATTGACGATACGGTCCTAACAAAACTAGTTTCATCGAATTCTGAGACCGTTTGAAAAATGGCCAATTTCCATTCGATTAAAATCAACAGAAACTGGTCAAACGCGTTTTCTTTTGCCACGCTCACATATTGATTCGAAAAATTATGAAATTTGGAATCTAGCAATAACTTAACATCACGGACCCAACAAAACTGGTTTCGTCGAAATCCGAGGTCGTTTGCAAAATTGCTATTTTTAAGGGCTTTATATATATAAAAATATATATAAATTCCACAGCGACTATTTCTAATTTTAAACTGGACATATCTTATCATTTCTAAGATGAAATCTCAGTTTGTTAACTTCGTTACAAAGATATAGTTATACAGATTCTAATATTTCTTGTTTCGTTCAATTCTGACTTATATTGAATTCTGTATATTCATTTGAAATTAGAAATCGAATTTTCGAACTACCGCGCCATTTTCTATTCCTTTTATAATTATATATAATTATTATATATTCTAACGACGACGTATATAATATATACGTTCGAATTATATTCAAAATAAATTTCACGTCGATATTATTTAAAATAATTCATTTTAAATAATCAAAATTCGCTAAAATTGCCAAAATAAAAATTTTAAACTGGCCCAGATTTTCCGGGTTGTTACAGGGACACGCATACTGGGCTTGACTATAAGAGGCCAAAATGGGGAGCGGTGGCAACGCAAGTCTAACGGGTTTCATATGCGTGTGTGGACCCGGGCTGGTAGGTAAGACGTTGTTGCATCGTGTAGGTATAAGTCATGCATTCTCAGTTGTATCGGGTTGCCACTTTAGGGGAGTGATACACCGCACTATGGGGCCAGCACGGGTATCTACGAGTAGGGAGTCGATCGAAAGTGGGTAGTGGGGTACACCTAGTGGAGATAGGGGCAGACGACACCTATGTAGTCAGCTAGGAGTACACGAAGTTACTTATAAAATTTCTAAGTGGGTAGTGGGGTACACCTTGTGGAGATAGGGGCAGATGACACCTATGTAGTCAGCTAGGGGTACGTAAGGCTATTTATATTATTTCTGTGTGAAGCAAGTGGGATCAAATTTTAGGGTGACTGGTGCGGTGCAGTGTAGTAATGTGCGATGCTGTGTAGTAATGTGCGGTGCAGTGTAGTAATCATTCGTTAGTAATTAGTTGTGCCTTTACCGTTATCTTTAACGTTATCTTAAAAGCTATCTTTATCTTCCAAATAGTTCATAGACATTTACTTGTCTTCCAGCTTATGCCTTAGTCTAGTTATTTTGATAACAGTATTGTTAGAATTATCATACTCGCCAGACTTTATGTCTGACCCCCTCCATTTCTATCCTTTCCCACTCCAGGTCCTCAGGTTGGGCCCAGTTCTAGTGGAGTTTGATTGGATTGCTTTATCTCTTTTTGGAAAGCATGGACCATTGAAGTAAAGTCCATCTTTTTATCTTCTTTAATGGCTATTTTGTAATGGGGTTATGTATTTTGTTTTTATGAAGATGGATAATGTACTTGACTCTGATTAATGGTTTTTTGATGTAATAAACATGTTTCCGCTGCAATAAAAATGAAGTTTTAGTTTTCAAGTACTACTTATTATCTGTCTTGTTGTAATTTTTCTGTTCTATATTCACTTATAACCTCCATGGAAGATAATGCATTCCCTTTGTGAGTGACATTAATGGACGTGGGGTGTTACATGTTGGATTCATGACACTAACATATTTTGCATTAAGGAGGTTTACTGAATCAGTAACCGCCTGATCTTTTGCATAAGATAAGTACATATACACACACTTTCTGCATATGCTCATACAGCACTAGAAATCTTTTTAAGGACAATGGTTGCCCATGGATGATGCTTTGAGTAGATGGATGATGGATGGTAGGACACATCCTTCCTAACTTAGAGATTTCGGGGACGAAATACTTTAAGGAGGGGAGAATGTAATAACCCATGTTTTTATAACGTGTAATAACCATAAATCAAGGCAGAATTAATTTTTAAAATAAGAACCAGGGGAAACGGGTAGCGCCATTGCGTTCGTCTCGAAATTCTACTTGGAAACGAGTCCGAGTTTTCGAAAATCGGAGTCCGTATGACCAGATTATGACCATTCGAAGTTTTCAGAAATTTTCTAGTTCAAAACAGACTCAATTCGAATTCAAAATTCGAATTTCAAACCTCCAAATGGACTGGGCGGGAAATTTCCCGCCCAGGACCAGGTCGACTATGTAGTCGACCTACCCAGGACCGGGTCGACCATAGTGTCGACCTGGGGGTCGACCATAGTGTCGACCTGGGGGTCGACCTGGGGGTCGACCTGGGGGTCGACCTGGTGCCCGAGCCCATTTCTGAAGCTGGATTCACTCTGATGTATTTGGCCTCATTTCTGTCCACATTCGTTGACCTGACCCTATAAATACAGCCCCTAACACCAGTCTCTCTACACCAAATTTCTTATTGACCTTATGCTGCTCTGATTCTGGTTGAAAGGTTTGAGAGAGGGACTGCTTCTTCTACGTTGAGACTGCGTTAAGGGAATTGCTGATTTGGAGATTTCTATTAGGACTTGACTAAGCATATTCAACATCGACTCTCTTTTTCTAATTCTCGAACCACGATCTGTAAGCCCCAGTTATTTTCAGATTTAAACCGTAAATGTATTGTGAATATGATGTAAATTGAAATTGGACCTATGTATGATGACTGTTTACATTCATTCTCGTTCATCTTGGATCTTGACTCTTGAATATTACTATGACATTGATTTGGGGCCTATTCATGTTGTAAATCAAAAGAAACCCCTCTTATTATCATGTTGAATCTGTTATTAGTCACATGTTTATGACTATCACCTTATGTCAATCATATCATGACTATACTATCACCTTATGACAGTCGTTACCATGACTATACCATCACCTTGTGACAACTGTTATTTTGACTAGTACCTTATCTTGCTAGATTTCGAATCTTTATGTTTGAGGACAATATTCCATATGCCAGTAATGTTTTAATCTTTTATTTCAAGTCATACTATGCTATGCTAGTAATCACTTTTGCCACCTTATACCAGTTCCCTTTTATGTTCTTCCCTATTAGATTTATTTGTATCGATTCGAACTTACGTGCAATGGGAATACGATTTGGGTAGACTAGCTAAAACATAAATTAGCTTTAAACTTGGACATGAACGTTGTTATGACTTGAACCTGAATATGGACATGAACTTGACACGATTTCACATGAAACATGACCTGAAAACTTGACATGAATCTAGATATGAAAACTTGAACGTGGGCATGACAATTAGATAGCTTGAAAATGGCCAACTCGAGGTTGGGTTGAGTTTTCAGTGTAAATCTGCCTGGAACCGCCCGGCAAATCCAGTGGCTCCAAACAATAGGATCCAATGTGGGTAGTTGATCATATTGCACGTAAAAGCCCGAGGTTAGACTATGTTGTGGTGTAAATCCGCCCGGAACCGCCCGGCAAATCCAGTAACCACAACAGTTAGTCTAATGTGAGAGGTTGGCGTGCACTAATGAATTAATGCCACATGATAGGGTTAAGTCATGAACCACTTGAATAAACTTAACCAACTTGACACGACGACATGATAGGGTTAAGTCATGAACTGCTTGAACACACTTAACCAACTTGATACAAGATCTGGATAGGGTTAAGTCACGAATTTGAATGACAACACTTAACCCATTAGAAACCCTAGTTACGCGGTCCTTTTCAGCAGTAACCCACTTAGATGTATCACGATACCCTGGGACTAAGCAGGGTGGGGCACGATTACTGGGTTGATTGTAAGCGACCAGAACGACGGATAAGTAGGTGCACCATTGTAGGTTCAGGCGGGCTATGGTCGTGCACGTAGTCCGGAGTTGAAAAAGCAGGCATTGGGCGCCCGTAGATTTACACAGTGCGTGCTTGATTCGTGTCGGTGGTTGGCACCATAGGACTTGATACACCCTATGGTGGACCTAGCACAGGTAACTACATTTCAGGATAGGGCCGTATGACACAGACACATGACGAGCTAGGAATTGTAGGGAGCTGGTCGATTAATAGATCGTACCGTAGGACCCCGTAATGGGTCACTTCATGACACTGGGCTAAGGGATCATTTCATGGTTAATACTTGACATAGGTTAGAATACTGGTACAGTTGGTGCAGCGAACCTTGAACATGCGATGCCAGACTTGACTTATCTTGTTATCTTAATTATCCTACTAGTTCTATTATCATCCTTATGTTTGATTCCAGTTTTCACATATCATGTTACCTTTACTAGTTTTCATACTGAAAGTCACTAGGGCTTACCAGTCTTTATGACTGACCCTTTTTCTTTCGCCCCTTTTTCTTTCGTTCCCTCCCCCCCCTTCCCCAGGTTCTCAGGGAGGAAACACTAGCTCTTAGCTTGGATTTAGCTTGCTTTCTGACAGCTTATGTACGGTTTGGTCTTGGGCTATGCTATGGCTTCTTCTGCTATTTATGGGGAATAATTTACTTTTGTTTTAAGTTTATGCTTCTTTATTATGAACTTGATGTAATGGAATAATTTGTATCTTGGATATATGAGCTTTTGACTCTTTTCTGGAAAATAATAAGAAGTTGGTTTTTAATTTCTACCGCTGCTTTATTTATGTTCTGCCTTGTGATATCTCTATGCATGTTTACCTGGATAATACTCCACCAAAACTAATGCATTCCCTTTGTGAGTGACCCTAGCGGAGGTGGGGAGTTACAATGTAGGTCGCACCAATTAGGGTGTATAATCACCTGAACTAGAGTTTCATTTACTTCAAAAAAAAATATTGTTGATGCTGTCCCATTCAGGAAATGGTTGTTGATCCGAACCGTTGGTGATATACATTCGATACACTTAAGTGAAATTAGTGGTCGGTCAGGTGCGGCCGGGTTGCAAGATGTTCTTGTTGAACCCAGTGTATTCCTTTCTAAAGGTACACTAGCGAAAGGTGGTTCCATACCTTGTCATAGTTGGAAATCCATTACCCAATACGTACTTGCGGTTTTGATTGTATACTATATATGTGGAACGTGAGATGAAAGCGTTTCTGCTAGATGATTATTATATTTGGTTGATAGACATTATTATAATATCAAAAGGTTTTTGATATAAAGATATTTTGGATTCTCATAAGGGAGAAACCCGTTTCGTTATACGGCATGGTCTTATGAGATATCGTTTACTTGTTCAAACTGTTTTAAATTGTTTTATTTACACCAGTCCCATGACTGACCCAGAGTTCATTTTGTTTTGTTTTCCCTAAACTCTTGGGTGCCCAATTTTGTACGGGCAGTCATGTAGTCAGGATTTACAGATGCTTGAAGAGCTGGAGCAGGAGGCTTCAGAATCATATAGCTATAGTTTATTTCCGCTGTGTTGTAAGTGATGTACTTTGATAATGATGTATATTCAAGTACAGATTTATATTTCAAAGTTATGTTATATATTAAATGTTATTCGTTCCGCTGTGAGATTCATGTTACTTTGATGTTGTGTTCTTCTTCTTCTATTCTAAGTTTCTATCTTATCTTTCCTTACCGTCTGTTTTCTTTCTATTAGTTTTTCTGATTTTCCAGTGTAATTGGGGTTGGACTTGTTTTATTTGGTCAGCTCAAATTGGACCGGAATTTTGGGTCACTACAGTTGGTACCAGGGCTTAAGTTAAGAATTACCTTGGCTCTGTGGCGTGACTCAATAGAGATGGGGTTAGTAATACCCTAGATTGAGTTTGAGTGTATGTATACGAGTGCGTATTTGTAATTTGACATAAAGTGGTTTTATATTGTGGAGATTCATTGGTTGAGTTGTTTATGGTTCTGGTCGATCAGTTTGATCCACTGTATCGGTAGGAGTTTATAAACATTCGAATACGATGGGTCGACATGATATGTTTTGAAAAGAGGGTAAATTAAAATAAGTTTAACCAAAGTATATTTTGATATAAAGAAGATATATATATCAAAATTTTAATGTAGTGGGTATATTGGTTGTTATTATAATTGAGTAAAATAATAAATTAAATGGTTATGTAAATAACCAATCCGAATTCATATAAGTGAAATACGTGAAATCAGATGAGTTAAATCTGAAATTTAAACCAGAAATTGAATTAAAACTCTGGAAAATTGGATAAGTATTTGTAAATGGATTTGGATTAAAAATAAGGAAAATTTAAGGATCTGGGAGATTTTAAATTGTTTTACAAGCAGTGTGAATTATATTTTGAAATGGATTTCAAAGTGGAAATGTTTAGAAATGGTTTTATAGTATTGAACTCACTTCGATCGCTAGAAAATAGATTCTGATGATGACAGCTGCATCATCAGTATTCATTTCGAGTTGTAAGTGATGAATTACTACCAGAGATACTGTTTTGAATTTTTTGGGAAGACAAGTTGTGCTGAATTTCAAAAAGGAAAATTTGATTTTTGAAAAGAGTAAACTGTTTAAAACTCCCAGGGAATGACTGTTTGAATTAAAAACAAATCTAACAGAAATTTGTGAAAGAAAATTTGAATTAAAGTAAAGCCAGTAAAGTGGTAACTGAGATTGAATTAGAATGATATCAAGAGAAATTGGATTGTTAGATTCAAATTTGAAGTGTAATGTGAGAATCAAGTTAAGAGTTGAGAATTGAGAAGAAACTTGAGTTAAAATGATATTTGGCTCGGATATAAGCAAATGGTGGTGTTGTGGATAAAAGCAGATTGGAATTTGATTGGGATAAAATTGGTATATGCTGAGTTGATAGCATATGGAAGTGATAGAGCTGATATGCCGAACAAAAAGGTACAAGTTTATATTCAATATAAGCATGAGATTTATGAGCCGAATTGGCAAGCCGCTTGGCTGTTTGATTTTCTTTTGGGTTAGGAAAGGCCCAGAGAGGCGAGTTGGAGTTTGACTTATTGACCAGTACAAAGGAGGTGCTGGCGAAATTTTTCGAAAAGTCAAGGTGTTAGAAAATTTTCAGGATTTTTGAAAATTTTCGTTGATAATAATTAATTAATATTAAATTGAAATTAAATTAATTCAGTTGAAACTGGTATAAGAAGTGAAAAAATAATTCTGAACTAGTTAGTAGGGTTCATTTTCTACCTTAGCAATTTCGAGGACGAAATTATTTTAAGTGGGGAAGAATGTAATGACCCACATTTTCAGCGGTATAATAATTAATTAATTTAATTATTTGAAAGGTGATTAAAAGGATTTCATGGTCGTTGAATTAAATAATGGTGAATATTTAATTAAAATAATAAATTAAATAATATATATAATTCTGAAATAATCAGAATTGGCAGAAATGGCGATATGGTGTGAACTGAATCATCTGTGATATTTAATTCAGTTTAGAATTGAATTAGAATACCAAATATATTCAATCGACGACAGTTGAATGTATATATTATAATTAATTATAATCGAGCTCGAAATGGCGCTGCAGTTCGTAAATTGGCGATTCGAACTTCAACTGAATGTACAAGATTCGTTTTACGCCGGATTTCTGTGAAACAAGAAACGTGTGGAGCTGGTGGAGTATATCTTTCTAGTGGAAGAGAAAAATCGGGATGTCGTCATATAGATTTTGATTTACGTCCTAATCAAATTTTAAAAAAGTTGCTGTGGAATTCCTTTATAATTTATAAAGGGATTATTTATATTTTTAAAAGGAATTTCAATATAAATCGAATATCGGGTTGACCCAGATTTGAAATATCAAGTTAGAAATTCATATAGGAATATTCTAGAGTTGTATGGTATTCCACTGTGAATATAGACGATAATATTTATTTTTAAATATTAAATATAATTATATTTAAATATATTTATATATTTAAATGGGTCATTTAGAGCTTTAAAAATAGCCAGTTTTTCAAACGACCTCAGAATTCGATGAAACTAATTTTGTTGGATCCGCAATATTAAATTATTGGTAGATTTCAATTTCCATGATTTTTGAAGTCAGTATATGGCCATAACAATTTTTATAGTGAAAAATAGTTAGTATTTTGATGACTAAAAATACGCTGTGTGAGTAAACGGAGTCGGAATTCGATGAAACCAGTTTTTTTGGGACCGTAAGGTCGAACTGTAGCTGTATGTCCGGTTTCATGATTTTTGGGTATCGTATGTGACAACATGGATTTTTAAATGATAAGTTTAGTTAATTACCAAACAATAAATGAATATAAAAATATTAAAACTTCACTATAATACCCTTTCCCATTCCCTAACCTAATTCCTTTCCTTCAGAAGTGAACAAAAAAATTGCGCCTCCACTGAAACAGAAATCCAACAGTAACTCAAGTGTTCTAAATTCTCAAACAATTCATAGAAATTTCTATAAATCACTCAATGAGTATACATGACATCGTGTATCCATTCTCTTCCATTTAATGTGAGTTTCGTTCAGTTCAGTCACCATTTTGCTTGCTGGTTTTGTATTGCGTGAGCCTAAGGCTTAGAATAATATTAGATTGAAGGCGAGATGGAAGAAAAGGAGTTCGAATTCGGTTTCAGCATGCGATTTAACATCTTGTATGAATTTGTGGCAAAGAATCGTGATGTTTGATGTCACACGATTTCATTGAGTCGACAGAGAAGAGCCGACATCAGATTTTGCTGATGGAGCTCGAGTGTGATTCGGTGGTGCTGGTAAGAGGGAGGGGATGACGAGAATTGGATGTGTGTTTTCAACTCTGAGAATCGATGAAATTTTGTGGAGGGAGAGCTCGGTTTTGGTGCTGAAGTTTATTTCGAAGAACATGATTTGCTGAAGAAGGAGGAGCAGATTTTCCAACTGATCGGGGACAAGGTTTCAGGGGCCTGGGTATTAAGAAGTTATATGGGCCGGGAAAGGGAAGTTAAGCCCAATAGGAAATTAAACTATGTTATTTTTTTTATTTAAAATAGTATGTTAACTTCTAAAATGCGTATCTCCCTCATACAATATCAGATTGACGAACCGTAAGTTGTGCTGGGATCGTATGGACGGGAGAAACACAATGATACTGACTAGAAGTGAATCTGAGCTGATTACAATTTATGGCGAAATAAATCATCCGACTGAATCAAATAACGCAAACCGTTATCTAACGGTTAACGCGCCAAAGTGAGTAAATCTCACTAATTCTGAACAGTTTATAATTTCATGTTGTATTTTTAGAACTGTTAAAAATTGTCTGATTGATTGTGTGTTGACTGTGGATTGAACTGGTAGTCAGTTAGTGGAAATTATATATATATATATATATATATATATAAACCGTTAAATCTATATATGTTGATTCTGTTAACAGAATATTTCATATTGAACTGAAAGTGATGTTGATTATATTATGTAACATCTGTGGATGTAGGGAAACAGGTTGGAGGGACACAACTGGGTTCCTCAATATATAAATACTATTTTGTTTTATATATTGTGTTATACGATGTGATATGAAATCTGTTGATGATTTTATATGTGTGAATGATACTGATCATTGTTGTATGGTATGTTAAATACCATGACATACCGGAATGTTGATAAGGAAATTTTTAAAGTGATATTTGAAAATAAATTATTTATAAAATCAAAGGATTTTATAAAAGGAAAATATTTATAAAATCAAAGAAGATTTTATAAACAGGAATATTTATAAATAGGGAATATTTATAAAAAGGATATTTATAAGTGGATTATTTATTTAAGATAAATAAATAAGACATTAAATGGATTATTTATTTGGTAAATAATTTAGATATTATAAAGGTATTATTTACGTTAGAAGACAAGCAGGATTAAATCAAAGGAGAATTTAATTAGAAAATAAATAGGATTAAAATGGAATATGCATTTAGAAAATAAATAGAAGTATAAAAGAATTATTTATTTAGAAAATAAATAGAAATAGAAAAGGAAAACATTTGTAGAACATTTACAAATGGAATTGAAAAAGAAACATTTGTAGAACATTTACAAATAGATTGAAAAGGATTATTTATTTAGGGAATAAATAAAAGTATAAAAGGATCATTTATGTATAGAAAATAAATAAAAGAAAACTTGTTATATATTTAGGAAATAAATAGAAAAGATAAAAGAAATATTTATTTGTTAAATAAATGGAATTGAAAAGGGAATAGTTATTTGTTAAGTAAACAAATAGAAAAGGAATTAGTCAAAGGAGTTAATTCAAAGGAATAAATCAAAGGAGTTAATCTGAAAGAGTAAATTGAAAAGAGTTAATCGAAATGAGTTAATCAAATATTAGTTATTCGGTAAGAGTTAATCGAATATAGTAAATTAATTTGAGTAAATCAGTTAGAGTTATTCAAATGGAGTTAAGCGAAGTAGAGTTATCGAATATCACTTATTCGAAGTAGAGTTATCGAATATAGTGTATTCGAGAGAAGAGTGATTCGAATTAGTTATTCGAATAGAGTTAAGTAAATAAGAGTTATTCGAATTAGTTATTCGAATAGAGTTAAATAAATAAGAGTTATTCGAATAGAGTTAAATAAATAAGAGTTATTCGAATAGAGTTAAACACATAGGAGTTATCGAATTATTTATTTGAAAGGACTTTTCATTATAGTTTAATCGAAAGGAGTTATCGATTATAGTTTAATCGAAAGGAGTTATCGATTATAGTAATCGAAAGGAGTTATCGAATTAGTTATTCGAAAGGAGTTATCAATTATAGTTTAATCGAAAGGAGTTATCGAATTAGTTATTCGAAAGGAGTTAAGTAAGGAGTTAAGTAAAAAGAGTTAATCGATTAGGGTTAAATAAATAGAGTTAATCGAATTTAGTTATTCGAAGAAAGGTTTTCGAATGTGGTTATTCGTAAGAGAGATTATCAAATATAGTTATTCGAAGGGAGGAGTTATCGAATAGAGATTTATTCGAACGAGAGTTACGTAAGGAAGTGTTAAAAAGTTAAAAGATGAACTTACCCTATTTCGAGATTTGAAATGTTGTTCAGTTAAGGTCTGAGAGGTAGTTATACCCAACTTGATTGACTTCGTTTTTAATTTAGAAATGGTTAAGGTTCGAGAGTGAAAGTGGTTAAGTGAATATAGTAAATAAGTATAGTGGTTTGAGTTGTCGTCGCGATGTTGATTTAAACATCTGTTTAAATCCAAGTAAAGAAGATTTGGAAATGTTTTCCAAATAGAATCAGAAACGTAATCAAATATTGAGATAGGAAATATGAATATATATATATATATGATTGATGATTGATTGATAGAATTTCCATCTGGAAAAAATATCGTTGTTTGCACACGTGTTTTTCTTCGATAGTTAACTCACCGACAATCAATGTTCTTGACCAATTTACGTTGTTAATATGGAGAGACCAGTTGGATTATTATCTAAAGAACCACTCTGTATTGGCATAAGCATTGCGAATCATATACGCCAAGAAAATTGACGACGCAGTAAAGTGCAAGGGCAATTGTATAAGTCTAAGATAACAGTGCCTAAGATGGATGTACAGAATAGTGCCTTCGGCTTATCCTGTTCCTGGATGACTTGTATGGATGAATGTCTGACAGAGTATTTCCAGAAAGTTCACGTACATTGATTTCATCAACCGTACCAAGAGTGGAAGTGGAGAAGGAAACTTCTTTAGCTAACACGTAATGTATTGTTGTAGACGTCAATTAGTGATTTTCGATGGATCTAACAATGTGGCATTCGAAGTGAATCTGATGTGATGATAAGGCGTAACCTTGAGCCTCATCAACCGGTAAATGACAGAAATCGGGCAGGTAGCATGGCTATGTAGGTCGCACCTATTAGGGTGTATAATCACCTGATCTAGAGTTTCATTTACTTCAAAAAAATCTATTGTTGATGATGTCCCATTCGGGAAATGGTTGCTGATCCCAACCGTTGGTGATATACATTCGATACACTCAAGCGAAATGAGTGGTAGATCATGTGTGGCCGGGTTGCAAGATGTTCTTGTTGAACCCAGTGTATTCCTTTCTAGAGGTACACTAGCGAAAGGTGGTTCCATACCTTGTCACAGTTGGAAATCCATTACCAAATATGTACTTGTGGTTTTGATTATATACTATATATGTAGAACGTGAGATGAAAGCGTTTCTGCTAGATGATTATTATATTTGGTTGATAGACATTATTATAATATCAAAAGGTTTTTGATATAAAGATATTTTGGATTCTAATAAGGGAAAAACCCATTCCGTTATACAGCGTGGTCTTATTAGATATCATTTACTTGTTCAAACGGTTTTACTCGCACCGGTCCCATGACTGACCTGGAGTTTATTTTGTTTTGTTTTCCCTAAACTCTTGGGTGCCCAATTTTGTACGGGCAGTCAAGTAGTCGGGATTTACAGATGCTTGAAGATCTGGAGCAGGAGGCTTCAGAATCATATAGCTATAGTTTATTTCCGCTGTGTTGTAAGTGATGTACTTTGATAATGATGTATATTCAGGTACAGATTTATATTTCAAAGTTATGTTATATATATTATATGTTATTCGTTCTGCTGTGAGAATCATGTTACTTTGAGGTTGTGTTCTTCTTCTTCTATTCTAAGTTTCTATCTTATCTTTCCTCACACTCGGTTTTCTTTCTATTAGTTTTTCTGATTTTCCAGTGTAATTGGGGTTGGACTTGTGTTATTTGGTCAGCTCAAATTGGACTGGAATTTTGGGTCACTACATTTTGTTTTTGAATTGTTTTGTGAAAAGCAAGTTGTTTTGAATCCTGAAAGGGGATATCTGGTTTTAGAAAAGCTGAACTATTTGAAAATCCCTGGGGAAGATTGTTTGAATTAAATAAATTATATTCGAATTTGTAAAAGCAAACAGAAATAGAAATTGAACTGAAACCAGTTAAGTGGAAAATGAATTGAGATAGAAAATATCGAACTAGACTGGATTAGAGATAATCCAAAATGGAATTGGACTAGTAAGTTAAGAGTTGAAATTAATAATGGAATCTAAATTGAGAACAGGATTTGGCTTGAGTATAAGCGAATGATTGGGATGACATTGGTACATGCAGAATTGGTAATAGATGGAAATGATATAATGATAGGACTGACAAAAAGGTACCAGTTTATATTATAAATGGGTTTGAGATTTTGATGAGCTGAATTGGCAAGGCGCTTGGCTGTTTGATTTTGTTTTGGGTTGAAGAAGGCCTAGAGAGGCGAGTTGGAGTTTGAGCTATTGACCAATACAAAAGAGGTGTTTGCGAAATTTTTCGAAAAGTTAAGCTGCTAGAAAATTTTCAGGATTTTTGAAATTTTTCGTTAGTAGGAATGAATAATTATTTAACTGAAATTAAATTGGTTCAATTGAAACTGAAGTTAAGAAGTAAACAAATAATTTTTAACCCAGTTAATAGGGTTTGTTTTCTACGTTAGCAATTTCGAGGACGAAATTATTTTAAGGGGGGAAGAATGTAACGTCCCGTATTTTTACGGTATTATAAATAATTTATTTAATTATTTAAATAATAGTTTGGTAATTTAAAATGACCAAAATTAAATAATATTGAATATTTAATTAATATAAATAATATATTTAATTTCCGAAATAGTCGGAAACAGTGGAATTCACAATTGTGTCAATTGGATCATTTAAAATATATAATTCAGTTTAGAGTTGAATTATATTAACGAATATATTATATAAACGACAGTTGTACGTATAATTATATTATAATTATAATCGAGCTCGAAATGGCGCGACAGTTCGTAATTTGGCGATTCGAACTTTAAACGAATATACAGAATCCGTTTTAAGCCGGATTTCTGTGAAACAAGAAACGTTCGAAGCTGGTGAAGTATATATTTCTAATGGAAGAGAAAAATCGAGATTTCGTTTGTAGATTTTGAGTTATGTACAAATCAAATTTTCGAAAAGTTGTTATGGAATTCCTTCATAAGTTATAACGATTTATTTATATTATAAATAGATTTTTAATATAAACGGAACAATGATTTAACACTGGATTTGAAATATCGAGTTATAAATTCAAATGGGAATATTTTGGGGTTATATGATATTCTATTGTGAATTTATACGATAATATTTATTTATTTATACTTAATTTAATTATTTTTAAATATATTAATATTTAAATGGTTTATTTAGGGATTTAAAAATAACCAGTTTTGCAAATGACCTCTGTTTTCAACGACACTAATTTTGTTGGATCCAGAATATTAAATTATTGTTAGATTACAATTTTGCTGATTTTTGGACTTAGTATGTGGTCGTACATGATTTTAATGTGAAAAACAGTCAATTATTTGACTTTAAAAATATGATGTGTAAGAAAACGAAGTCGGAATTCGACGAAACCAGTTTCGTTGGGTCCATAATGTCGAATTGTAGTTGCATGTCCATTTTCGTCGAATTTGAATATTGTATGTGATCGTAGGGATTTTTAAAAGATGAACACATATAGCGATTGATTAAAATAATCAATAAAAAATATTTAAATCTTTCTACAAATACCATACCTTATTTCTAAACCTAATTTTCACATTTCTCTGGTCAAATACACGCGCCGCTACCAGAAAATTTCTTCAAACCAACTTTGTGAACTTCTAAAATCCACCATAAATCAAACAAAAGTTCTAAAATCGTGATATTTATGTATTTGCCACTTTTTTCAATCTCGGTTATGAGTTTTTGGGATCGAGTGTATTTTGTTCACTGCAAAAGTAAATCGCGCGAGCTAAGGTTTGAAGTAAGGGGAGATTGAGGCTTCAATGTTTGGATTCAATATTGTTTTTGGGTTCAACATATCGATATGTATTTGTTGGCAAAGTTTCATGGGTTTTGGGAGGAATGAAGTTCGGTACCTGTGCTGTGGAGCCTGAACGACGCTTTTTAAAGGAGGAGTGCGAGTGTTATGTCTTGGTGATGGTTGTGAAGAGTATGGAAAAAGAAGGATTTCGGTGAAGAGTCTGTGGAGATTAGTGGCAAAATGAGGGAGAGAAAGGGGTGCAAAGATACAGAAATGGTGAAGTGTGGTTATGAATTCCTGTTGCATGGAGGAAGAAGGTAAAAGAGGAGGCGGGTTGTGTTTGACAATGGGACGGATATTTGGTAAAAGCCCAATTCAAAATAAATTATAGTTTAAATTAATGTAAATAGTATATATGAATTTGTATAATTAATATCTTATACGTACATAATTAGAATCACAAACGGATTGTCACGTTGGGATCGTAGGGACGAGGGCTTCACAATGGAACTGACTGGGAGTGAATTGGAGCTCGTTGCAATTTATAGAAAAATAAATTGTCTGTCTGAATCAACGACAATTATCATTATTTAACTCGTCCAATGTGAGTAAAACTAACTAACTCTATCAGTTTATATTTTATAAATATAATCTAGTAATGATAAATGCTAATTGACTACTATGTGATGATTGTTTGGTTGAATTGCTTATGCATTGGTTTAAATTATAGATAACGATATATATATAAATCATTAATCAAATATTGATTCTGTTTATCAGAATATTTCATATCGAAATGAAATCGATGTTATTATATTGTTTAACATCTGCGGATGCAGGGAAACAGGTTGGAGGGATCCAACTAGATTCCTCAATATTTATAATGCTGTTCTATTCATATATTGTAATATATTATGTGATATATAATCCGTTGTTGATTATGTGTGTTTGAATGATATCGATCGTTGTTATTTGGTATTTTAAATACCATATATATAATACTGGAATTAAAAAGGGAATTTTCAATGTGTATGTTGAAATAAAATATATCTATATAAAATCAAATGATTTTATAAAAAGGAATTTCAAAGTGTATATTGAGTAAATGGATATATTTATTTAGAAAATAAATAGAGTTATAAAAGGAAATATTTATTTAGATAATAAATAGAGTTATAAAAGGAAATATTTATTTAGAAAATAAATAGAGTTATAAAAGGAAATATTAATTTATGGAATAAATAGAGTTATAAAAGGAAATATATATTTATGGAATAAATAAAGTTAATTTGATAGAGTTAATCGAAAAAGGAAATAATCAAATATTAGTTATGCGAATAGAGTTAGTCGAATATTAGTTATTCGAATAGAGTTAATCGAATATTATTTATTCGAATAGAGTTAGTCGAATATTAGTTAATCGATTAGAGTGAGTCGAGTATTAGTTAATCGATTAGAGTGAGTCGAGTATTAGTTAATCGAATACAGTTAGTTGAATATTAGTTATTCGAATATTAGTTATTCAAATAGAGTTCATTCGAAAGGAGTTAATCGAATATAGTTTATTCGAAGAATAGAGTTAATCGAATAAAGTTATTCAAAAGTAGTTAATCGAATAAAGTTATTCGAAAGGAATTAATCGAAAATAGTTATTCGAAAAGAGTTAATTGAATAAATTTATTCAAAAGGAGTTAATCGAATATAGTTATTTGGAAGGAGCTAATCGAATATAGTTATTTGAAAGGAGCTAATCGAATAAAGTTATTTGAAAGGAGTTATTCGAATAAAGTTATTCGAAAGGAGTTAATCGAATATAGTTATTCGAAAGGAGTTAATCGAATAATGTTATTCGAAAGAAGTTAATCGAATATAGTTATTTGAAGGGAGTTAATCGAATATAGTTATTCGAAAGGAGTAAATTGAATATAGTTTATTCGAACGGAGTTAATAAATTAGAGTTAATTGATTAGAGTTAATTGATTAGAGTTAATTGATTAGAGTTAATCGAATAGAGTTAATCGAATAGAGTTAATCGAATAAAGTTAATTAATTAGAGTTAATTGATTGGAGTTAATCAAATAGAGTTAAGTAATTAAGAGTTAATCGAATAGAATTAATCAAATAGAGTTAATTGATTAGAGTTAAGCGAATAGAGTTAATCAAATAAAGTTATTCGAAGAGAGATTATCGAATATAGTTTATTCGAAAGGAGTTATCGAATATAGTTTATTCGAAAGGAGTTATCGAATATATTTTATTCAAAAGGAGTTATCGAATATAGTTTATTCGTAAGGAGTTATCGAATATAGTTTATTCGAAAGGAGTTATCGAATATAGTTTATTTGAAAGGAGTTAAATCGAATATAGTTTATTTGGAAAGGAGTTACTGAATAGAGATTATCCGAAAGAAAGTTATACGTAGACATTCGATTATATCGATGTCGAGAAAGTACTATTTAATTTCTGGTTTTTAATAAAGATTTATTTAGTTATAAATTGTCTATTTAGTTATTTAGTTAAATTAAGGAATAAAAGTTATATTTTGAAGTCAGATATTTTAGAAGTAGGGATTATTACACTATAGTTATAATCAATGTTTTCAAATAAGAATTTGATTCGTGAATAGAATCTAAGATTACGGAAGGAAGTTGGTTAAAGATTTAAAAGGTGAACTTTGTCTATTTCGAGGTTAAATATGTTTTTCAGCTAAGGTCTGAGAGGTAGTTATACCCCAACTTGATTGATATATTTTTAACTAAGGAATGGATAAGGTTCGATAGTTAAGGTTGGTTAAGTGAATTTGGTAAATGAGTGTAATGTTTTGAGTGGGCATAGCGATGTTTTATTTAAACATCTGTTTAAATCCAAATGTAGGAGTTTTGGAAATGTTTTCCAATAAGAATCAGAAATGTTTTCTAACATAGAAAATAATAAATGGAAATGTTTTCCAATGTTAATAACGTATATTTTCTAAATTTAGAAAATAACAAATGTTGAATATATGGAAACAGGAAATGAAAAATGAATAAATTAATGAACTAAAGAGATAAATGTTGAATGATGATAGATCAATATAATTTCCATCTAGAAATAATATCGTTGTTTGCACACGCGTTTTTCTTTGATAGTTAAGTCATCGACCATTGAAGTTTTTGACCATTTTTCCGTCGTCAATATGGAGAGACTGGATCAAATTCATTATCTGAAAACCACTCTTATGGGCGTTAGCGTTGCGATCAAATATGATGAAAATAATTGAAGACGGAGTTATGCAAGGGCCGTCTTGTTTACAGAATAGTGCCTTTCGTCTGTCCAGTCCTAGGACGACCTGTATCGAAGAATTTCTGAAGGAGTATATTAAATAGATCGCGTAAGTTGATCTCTTCTAACGTATTTACGTTTGGTGGCGGAGGAATTCGTTTCTCTTAGCTGTTTACTCGTGATATGTTTGGAGAAATCAATTTGTGATTTAGCGGGCATGACGATGTGACATTCAAAGTGAATGAAGATGTGGTTTGTAAAGGATATGTTATGGCCTCTAGCCCCACAACCGGGGAATGGTGTAAAATCGGGTAGGTCACATAGATAAGTGGTTAGCTGCCAATTTCGGGAAACGGTTGTTGATCCCAACCGTTGGTGATATGCATTCGGTACACCCAAGCGACTTGAGTGACGGTCATGTTTAGCCAAGGTTACAAGATGTTCTTGTTGAACCTGGTGTATTCCTCTCTAGAGATACACTGTCGGAAGGTGGTCCCATAACTTACCAGTTGGAATTCATTACCCAATAAGCGCCTGCGGTTTTTGATTATATATTGTATGTAGAACGTGAGATGAAAGCATTCTGCTAGTTGATTATTTAGTTGTGATTGATAGACACTATTATAATATCAAATGAGTTTGATATAAATTTTATCATTTCGTTCAAAAAGATTTTGAATTTTTGAATCAAGTGTTTTGGATTCTTATAATGGAAAAAACCGTTCCGTTATACGGCGTGGTCTTATCAGATATCGTTTAATTGCTCAGACTGTTTTAAATTGTTTTACTCACACCAGTCCCATGACTGACCCAGAGTTTATTTTGTTTTGTTTTCCCTAAACTCTTGGATGCCCAAATTTGTACGGGAAGTCAAGTAGTCGGGATTTTACAAATATACTGAGAGCTTGGAGCAGGAGACTTTAGGATTTTATAGCAATTGTTTATTGCCACTGTGTTGTAAGTGTTGTACTCTGATAATGTTACTGTATACATATACTGATTTTATTTCAAAGTTATGTTATATATTGTTCATTCCGCTATGAGATTCGTGTTTACTCTGATGTTGTATGTTCTTCTTCTTCTTTTCTAAGTTTCTATCTTATCTATTCTCACCTTCTAATTTCTTTCATGGACTATCTGATGTTTTCGGTTCTTGGATGATCGACATGATGTTGCATGCCGATATCCAAGGTCGTAAATTCCCCGGGTCATTACAGTTACCAAATTGGGTAAAAAGGTTTTGAAAATTGTTTTCAAAAGTTTTTTAAAAGAAAGCATTTTCAAAAGAAAAGTCTGTTTTTGAAAAACATATTTCCCAAAGCTATATGAAATATCTTTCGATTCTCTACTTGAATCCATTTTCCTTTTCTTTTCAACATGTCTGGGGAACTGATTCTTCCAAAAAGGTGTCCCCATTGTGGCATTGTTCCGTAGGCTTGTTAAAAATATAGCATATTTCGAAGGGCAAGGAAATGCCCACCCTCCAACTGTAGCCGCAGTAGTTCCAACTGCGACTAATTTTCTCTCAAACTTCGTAAGGATATTTGTGCGATGATGGCATCATTTGAGAGACTTGTTAACATTTTACACAAGAATGGTAAAGAGGAGAATAAGGGAGTTAAGGCTTAGGAGCACAGCCCAAGGATGAGAAAAATGGTGACCTAAGAAGGGATCATAGGAGAAAGAAGGAAAGCCAAATAAAATTCAAATAAAGGCAAAAAGAAATGTCATGTTTGTGGGAACGTGGGTCATTTGGTTAAATGTTGCCGAAAAAGGAAGAACACTTGTTTCAACTATGGCAAAGTTGGACACTATACTAGAAAATGCCTGAAGAAGCAAGGACAGGGCAAAAGACAGGACCATCTGGAGAGCCGATGCATGCTTTCAGGGTTAGTGGACCAGACGAATGTAGGAAAGTTTCTATTGAAGGTTTGATTTCTCTTTCCGATCCTCCTATTAGGACTCTTTTTTATTCTGGCGCTTCGCATTCGTTTATATCTGATTTTGTGGTTGAGTCTTTGCACCTTAGTACTAGTATGGTTTTGGATGTCATTATTGTCTCAAACCCTATTGGAGGTACTGCTCATTTGTCTATGATTTGTTGGGGTTTGAGAATATATGTGTTGAGCGTCGAGTTTGAGTGTGATGCATACGTGCTTGCTTTCATGGACTATGGTTTGATTTTATGGATGGATTGGCTAGCCAGGTGCGATGCCATTCTGGATTGTGAGAGGAGGATCGTCATACTTTTGACATGCCATGGGAGGACCCTCGAGATTTCTTGTGACCCTAAGGGGTCTGTCATGCTTAGTTTCCTAGAGTCGCTTGATGCATCTATCGATGACTTACGATCTGCACTAGTAGTCTATGAGTATCCTGACATTTTTGTGGAGGTTCGAGGATTACCTCCGAGGCACGAGATTGATTTCCGAATATACTTGGTGGACAATGCAAACCCAGTTGCATTGCATGTGCGCCATATGGCTACGAGAGAAAGGAGGGAGCTCAGCAAGCAAGTAGGGGAGCTACTTGAGAAACGGTTTATTAGGTGAAGCATATCTGAATGGGGTGCTCCAGTAGTATTCGCCACTAAGGCGGACGGTTCGCTTTGCTTCTGCGTGGATTACAGGGATTTGAATAAGCTCGCTAAGAAAACAGGTACCCACTTTCGAGGATAGGCGATTTGTTTGACCAGCTTTTTGGTGCGTATGTTTTCTCCCAGTTGACTTGGCCACGGGGTTTCATCAGTTGACGGTGGTCAAGGAAAGTATACACAAGACGTCTTTTAGAACTCCAGACGGTTTCTTCGAGTTGCTCTTCATGCCTTTTGGGTTAACAAATGCACCCTCCTATTTTGTGGATCTGATGAGTAGGGTGTTTTGGGAGTTCCTAAATAAGTTCGTTGTGGTCTTCGTTGATGACATGTTGATTTTCTCAAAGAGCGAGGTAGAGCAGGCCCTACATTTAAGGGAGGTTTTGAAGACTCTCCGGGCGCATCAGCTTAAAGCAAAATTCTCCAAATGTCATTTTTGGAGAAAGGAAGTGAGATTTCTAGGGCATGTCATCTCTAAGTATAGGATAACAGTGGATTCCGCAAAAGTAGTTATAGTTCAATATTGGCAGATCCCAAAGAATGCAACGAAGGTGAGGAGTCTTCTTAGTTTAGTTGGCTTTTATAGGAAGTTCATTAAGGACTTCACAACGATATCAGCCCCACTCACCAGACTGACAAAGAAGAATTTAACTTTTTCTTCGAATATAGATTATGAGGATGCTTTTCAACGATTGAAAAGGGCTCTGACAACAGCCCCAGTCTTGAATTTGGTTGATGGGAACAAAGTGTTCACAGTATACATTGATGCATGTGGTATAGAGCTTGGTGCTGTTTTGATGCAAGAGGGAAGGGTAGTATGTTATGGAGGTCGACAGTTGAGAGTTCATAAGAAGAACTGCCCTACCCATGACTTAGAGTTGGCTACCATTGTATTTGCGCTTAAGACTTGGCGCCTTTATCTACTTGGATAGAAGTTCGAGTTGTATACCGAACATAAATCTCTCAATTTTTTTTTGGCGAAAGGATCTCAATTTGAGGCAACAGAGATGGATGGAGTTCCTAGCATCATACGACTTTCAGATTGCTTATACCTTTGGAAATGGTAATGTGGTGGCGGATGCACTGACTAGGCAGAGGATGACTTTGAGTCCACTATTCGTAGAGAGGCAGAGCTTAGAGTATATATTGACCTTTGATTTTAGGCCATCTACGGATCTTATACCCGGTTTGTTGGCATCCTTAGAGGTGCGACCTACTCTTATGGATCAGGTAGGAACTTCACAGCGGGAGGGACCATAGATAGCAAACATCTTGGATAGGCTCAGTAAAGGGGGTACTTCTAGTCACCTCAGTAGATATTCCATGGATGATAGAGGGTGGCTGCGACGAGATGGAAGGCTTCGTGTTCCCCGAGTTGGGAGTTTGTTAAAGATAATTCTTAAGGAAGTCCATCATTCTAGAATGACTATTCATCTAGGCGGTGATAAGATGTAACAACCCGGAAAATGCGAGCCAATTTAAAAATTTTAAATTGGATATTTTCAAAGAATTTAAACAATTGAAATAGAATATTTCAATAAAGTAATGAATTAGAAATAGTGTGGCAGTTTGAAAATTTGAATTCAAACTTTGACTGACTGTACTGGGTGCAAAATGTAACGGATTTTAGTGAAACCAAATATATTTAAATCCGTTGATGAATATCTTTCTAAGGAATCTGAAAAATCGAAGTTTCATAGCGGGAATCAAAAGTTATGGCCAAATGAATTTTCAGAAAGGTTGCTGTAGAGAATTTATAGCCCTTGAAAATAGACATTTTGCAAACTGCTAGGTTTCAAATTTCATAATTTTTGAAGCTAGTATGTGAGCGTGGAAAAAGAAAAGGTGTTTGGTTAATTCCTGTTAAATTGGATCGACCAGAAAATGGCCATTTTTCAAACGGTCTCAGAATTCGACAAAACAAGTTTTGTTGGGACCGTAGCGTCAAAACATAGCTAGATTTATTTTTTTGGTATTTTTCGAATCAATTTGTGTCCCTGGCAAATTCAAATGTACGTTCAAATTAAATATTTAATGTTTTATACTTTAGTTTGAAAAATAACTGACTGTAACAATCGAATCGGTCTACAAAACATATCCCATTGTGTCCGGGATGGGGGTATTTAGCTAGGGGCGACAGTCGTTGGGTTTGAATTGGTGTCCGTGTAGAGAAACACTATTTTAAAATTTAATAAAACCACGGGCCAATCAAAATTCTCCTTTCATAATTTTAAAATAAATAAAATTAAAAAAAAACCGTCACCCTCGCGATTAACGGCAAAACCCTCATGACCACTTCCCGACCAAATCGCCGCCGCCTCAGGCCACGCCAGACCCCGACACCACCCAGATTCGAAAGCCCTCCCTTCCCTCTTCATATCCGACCAACCCTCGACCCCCCTCGTCGCCTGTGCCTCGAGATTCGCGCCCTCAAAGTTGAAGACTTTCCAACGCCGCCGCCGCTTCCTCAGGCCATCGATCTGGCCAAAACCCCCGGCGTCGTGAAGCCCTCTCCTCCCTCTTTCACGTTGTACCCTCTAATCGTCGTATCGAGCCTCGGATTTCACGAATTTTCAAAACCCAGTTTTGAACATCTTTGAAAGGTATCAGCTATAGTTTAATTGAATTGAAAATAACACTTTTAAGTGTTGCAAACTTTGAAAAATCATATTTTTATGATGTGTTAACGAAATTCGATGAAACAGGAAACATCGTGACCGCAAGGAGGCTCTCTACCATCTAAAAGAGACCGCGGATTTTTCTGAGCTATCTACGATTTTTAGCACCTCGAAAACCAATGTGAGATTTCTAAACTGAAATGTGGGTGGAAATGTCATGTATAAACTATATAAGCAAAATATAAATTACATGCGTGTCGTATACCTCATGTACATGCGTTGTGTAAACTATATGAGCGAAGTATGAATTATACATACATTGTATAAATTATATGTGTGTTGGAATGGAAATAATATATATATATACTCCCCTCGTCCACAAGCCATGGATGATATTTATTGATTGTGAATTAGCATGGAAAATTTGGTGAATAATGCGAATGGTTGATAGAATTATTTGTGGTTGATATTGTTTGGTTGTGGTTGGAAAATACCCATTTGTGATTGAAATAAATTGTGGAAAAGAAAATATCATACTCACCTGCGTGCGAATTAGGTGTATGAAATCCCCATTGTCAAAAACCGCGAGGTTTTAAGGTAGAGCGAGGAGCCGTACTCGGGACGGTGCCAATTTTAAATACCCTGCCGTTATGCTGCCGAAATTTTGAATTATATTCATGTGTTAGAATTATTTTCTTATGTTGAAATTATTTTCATGTGTTGAAACAAAAGTCATGTGTTGATACTATATCCATGGGTGGAAATGCTCATATGTTGAGAAGTTCATGTTTTGAAAAATAATTCATGTGTTGAATAAATAAATAGTTTTAACAATAAAATTCACATTTTTATATATATGAACTATGTAGAATATTTGTATTATAAATAAATTGTTTCAACAATAAAAATAACATCTTTCTTATATATATACAAACCATATAAAATATATCCATGTGTGGAAATGCTCATGTGTTGAGAAGCTCATGTGTTGAGAAGTTCATGTGTTGAATAAATATTTTTGATGATAAAAATACCATTTTTATCACGTGTGTGAATTGTTAAAAATATACAATGTGAAATAAATATTTGTTTGCTAAGAATATTATTTTTAACATGTATAGGAACTAAATAAAATAGTCATGTGTTGAAATATATTTTAGTTCGACAAAAAAAATCATTTTTAAGTGAAATGTGAGGTGTTAAAAATAATTATAAGTGGAGATAAACCTTGGTTCGCTAGAAAAATAATTTTTAGCTTAGTTCTGCACATATATATACATGTGTTGAACAGGAAATGGATTAGCTATTGAGTAAAGAATTTATTGCGTGCCCGACAAATAGGTAAACCTTAATGAGTTGGATGCGCAAATTTTATTATCATATTAACTCCTGTGAATGCCATTGAATGCGGAGTGCTAGTTGTTCTGTGTGTAAAAATAAACAATCTCTATAGGATAGTAACAATTAATTTTGAACTACACTACATGGCATACTTTTTGATAATATGCATACTTCATCATATACCACATAAGCATTTGGAGCTTGTGTGACGAGGTTGAAGATTTACCATACGAGCGAGAGGCTTGTATGGCGATGACTATACATTACAGGTTGAACTGATGACTAATCTGGACTATATAAATTGTAACGATAAATTGCAAGATTAATAAAAAAACCCCATACGGGTCTGGAAATGACAATAAACACGTCTCTCTGGTCATTAAGGCACAAAAACCATTTATAGGGTGACGAGAATTTATTCTCTGGAGTTATTATCTATACACACTCCCTTGTGGACACCGGAATATATCACTATAAATATGTGTGTGCTTATTAGGATTTATTGGGTACCTAATATGGCCCAATAAATTTCCAAACCCCTTCCCGTACAAAGGAGGTTATGGCGAAATTTTTCGAAATATAAAGGTCTTAGTGAAATATTTGAAGTGAAAACGATATTGAAATCATCGAATGAATTATATTTATATATAAAAATATAAATTAAATTAAAACGAATCGAGGCCGTGCAGTTCGCATTTTGAAATCGTAACTTCAAACGATTATACCGAAAGATCCGACCATCGGATTTTCACGAAACTAGAAACGTTGGGTTCGCTTTGAGAATATCTTCCCAATGATATAAACTTTGTTGAAATCCAACGGTTAGGTTCTCAGATATATGTAAAACAAATTTTGGGAAAAACAGCGCTAGTGCTTCGGCACGACCTGAAACGTCGTTTAATTAAAAAGGCTCGTTTTTAAATAAATAAAAATGGCGATATTTCGTTATAAAATATTATAGATGATATAGAGTGGAAATAAACCGATTCTACTTGGTTTGCTTGATATTTGATGGTTGAATGTGTTTGACATGAAAACTACACTAAAGAACTGAAATGTGAATGTCGAATGATTGAACCATGTGAAGAATTTATTTGAAAATCTAAATATACATGGATTATTTGAAAAGACTGAGTTAATTCTCATTTCAAATAATCGATCGACGGTTAGAAGTCGAAGAGATGAAGACGGTTCAAGACCGACAATCTTCACATTGGATGGATGGGCGCTACTGATGCTCGTGATTGGAGTAGCTACCTTGAAGGAGCTGAAGTGGTAGCCGTCCAGACGTATTGTTGATTGTGTGGATATGCGACGAATTTGGTGCCTCCGGCTTCGTTCATACCCAGAACGAACTTGTAAATGGACTGTGTGTCTGACATTGGATTTTTTTCTGTGTTGAGTGATCTCTATTAAATATATATTTGTTTGGCGGCGGTGAATTTATTCTCTTGCTTACCACCCTTCTCTGAGACGTACGAGCTCAGTGGTTATATATCGATAGAAATTAGTCGCATGGAGTGGATTGCCTGTGTGGCACGCCTAAGTGGCATATGATCAAGTCTTCTGTTGCAAAGCAAAGTCTTGTGGTTGATGATCAAAGCATGGTTTGTGTGGCATAGCTTTGTGTATAGCGTGGATTCGCGAGCCTCACACCTCGGTATGAGTCAAAAACGGGATAGTGACTGTAGGGAGAACACGACGTTTCTTTCTAGCTATGGTGGTGTCAGTGACCTACCAGCCCTGACATTTATATATACTTTTCACCTGTGTGGTTGTTGGAATGAGAGGCGCCTTGATTATAGGTCTGTAAGGACCGGGAAACGTGTGTTCAGGAATTGCCAATCCTCAAAAGTAAGAGAGGACCGGCCCTGAAGATCCAGGGATTGCTGTGTGCGATCCTGAGGCATTTGCTAGAGTGTCTCGAACGGAGAGGAGCTTGCCCCTTGCCTCGACTCATGATGGAATCCAATTTCCAATACGAAATATGCGGATGTGATTGTATTACTAGTATGGCGACATGATATATGGTACCCATGCCGTCTTTGATTGATATTTATGATTGAATTTGCTTTTGAAACATATATGCACTAGTAATAATATCAAACACTTTTGTTTTATACGTATGAAGCATTTCATAGCCATTATAATGTAAAACTCTATCCTCTCGCTTGCGTTGCATTGTGTGATGGGGCCTGAGTCTTATAATGGCTTCATTTTTATAAAAAGCATTGCGATGATTTAATAATTTACTTTATTTCATGCACTAGCACTCATTGGAGTAAGCCCGTTTCGCGAAAGTGGCATGGTTCTTTGATTTTCCTTATTATTGTTGTTTAATAAGTTAAGTAGATTTCTCATACCAGTCCCATGACCGACTCGTAGTTTGTTTCACCTTGCAAACTCAGGTGCCCCTATTTTCACGCGGGCAGCCTAGTTACAGGTAGCTGACATATTTTGGCTTGGCACCACAGTAGGGGTGCACTTTTGGCTCATGGCGAGGCTTGACTACATGTTGATGACTATGATTTTTCCACCATTATTGTATATGTATATGATTCCACCACGGGAGATGTAGACTGATGTTTCGTTTATGTACTCTCTGTATATGTGATTCCGCCATAGGCGATGTAGACTGATTATGTATTATTATGCACTAAGTTGTATCCTGCACTGTGCTCTATGATGTGGTGATATATATATGATTCCGCTGTCATATTTGTGTAAATTATTCTATTTCTTGTTTATGCTATTATCTGTACTCTGCTTATGATGATTAATGTGTTATATTCCAATGATTATCCTTAACACCGTAGCACGAGGTTTTGAGATCGTCACAGGTGGTATCAGAATTTTGGTTAACCTTAGTTCTGGAATTTAACACATTAAACACTTCGTCAGAATAGAATCAGTAGTATTCTAAGGCGAGTAGCTCATTAGAGATAGGACTAGTAATGTCCTAGAATGAGCTAAGCAAAATAGCAAAAATAATTTGATCAGTACATCGTAGTCTTTCCTTAAGTTCTTCTGCTTTACCATACAATAAAATTATCATTTCTGTAGGCTGACTCTTTTCTTGCTTATACAGAACTTGAACAATGGCTACCCGAGCAGCCGCTGGTAGAGGAGGCCGAGCTGGCCGTGGCAGAGGTCGAGGAGAAGTCCCAGTCGAAGATGGACCCTTAATACAACCCCCGGCCACTCAACAATTCGAGCTCCACCGCGTGGCTAAAAGGTACAAGAGCCTAGGAGACAAAACCTTCTCTGGAACGGGCACTGTGATTGAGGCCTTGGCATGGCTGAAAACATGCGAGAAGATAGTAGGAGGCCTGAGGCTGGGTGATCAAGACAAAGCTTTCATGGGCGCTTGGCTTCTGCAAGAGGAAGCCAAATTATGGTGGGAAGCTCTTACCGCAGCGAACAGAGATGCTGGTAGGACATGGGATGAATTCAAGGATTTATTCAAAGAAAAGTGTGTCCCAGAGCAAGCCCTTGAGCGCATGCACGACGAATTCGCAGACCTCCAGCAAGGAGATCTTTCTGTGCAAGGCTATCTGAACAAGTTTACACAGTTATCCCGCTATGCTCCCGAGCTCGTCACCACCGCTAAGTCCAAGAACAAGAGGTTCATCCTTGGGCTAAAGCGGAAGTACCAAGACAGGGCAATGGCCCACTTCAAGCTGGCGTTTAATGAATTAGTAGAGATGGCGTGCAACTATGAGGACCTGGATCAAAGGAACCTCGAACTGGATCGTGCTAAAAGCCAGGCAGGGAATAAGCGCAAGCCCTCCACAAACCAGCCAGAATCAAGCAATTCGGCATCCACAAACCAGCAGACTAGCGGGCCGCCAAAGGGAAGCTACTACAATTAATTGTGGCAAGGTGGGGCACTACTCAAATGTTTGCACAACCCCTAAAAGGCAGAAGACCGACTCTCAAGGTTCAAGCCAGGGCTCTCAGAACCCTCGTTCATGCTTTAACTGTCGCAGGACAGGTCATCTTCTCAGAGACTGTCCCTTGCTTAAGAAGGCCGACGTTGCTCACGTATATGACGGGACGAACCCGCCGGCTGCTTCCGATGGAGAAGGTAAACCCGATGTTTTGGGAGGTAACCTTACAATTAAAAATATTCCTGTCTCTGTATTATTTGAAACGGGTGCATCACATAGTTTTATTGCTAGTAACATCGTTCACAAATTAAAGTTAAAACAAAGAAAGCTTAAAGAATCGGTTAAAGTACATAATCCGATAGGAGGATCTCTTATTCTCAGTTCATATTGTAGAGTGCCAGTCTCTTATTCTTCTTACAAGTTTTCTTTTGATTTGATTACCATGGACATTCCTGAGTTCGACATCATTCTCGGGCTTGATTGGTTAATGAAATACGAAGCCGAATTAAAGTGTGCGGAAAGGATAGTAAAAATTAGAATGAAGCTTGGATATATTACTGTACCATGCCATGGTTCGAATCCAGATACAAAGGAATCTTGGTCTGCGTTAGAAGTTATTCCCACTTCCTTAGAAAAGATTCCTGTTGTTAAAAACTATGCGGATGTGTTTGAAGAAGTCGAAAACTTACCTTCGCAAAGAGAAATAGAATTCAGAATCAATCTAATTCCTAATGCCAGACCAGTAGTACATCCAATTCGCAGAATGACTCCAAAAGAAAAAGAAGAATTAGGCGATCATACTCGTCAACTGCTATGGAACGGTCTGGTCAGACCTAGCTTTTCTAGTTGGGGTGCAGGTGTAGTGTTTGTCCCAAAGTCAGACGGTACTCTCCGATTGTGTGTTGATTACCGAGACATCAACAAACAGAAGCTCAAAAACAAATACCCATTACCCTGCATCGATGATCTATTAGACCAATTAAATGGGGCGAGAGTATTTTCCCGAATGGACCTAGCTACAGGTTTTCATCAATTGAGAATTACCGAAGAATGTGTTTCTTTGACAGCTTTTAGAGGTCCAGACATATTTTATGAATGGTCAGTAATGCCGTTCGGCCTATGCAACACTCCAGCATACCTCGTTGATCTAATGAATAGAGTGTTCAGGGGATTTCTGAATAAATTTGTCCTCGTATTCATCGATGATATTTTAATCTACTCCAAATCAAAACTTGAGCATGAAAAACATTTAGAACAAGTATTGGAGATTCTAAGAAAGAACGTCTTCAAAGCCAAATTCTCTAAATGTGTCTTCTGGCAAGAAGAGGTGAAGTTCCTTGGCCATGTCGTGTCAAAGGAAGGGATTTCTGTAGATCCGAGCAAAATTACAGCAATTCAAGACTGGAAACAACCTACAACACCCACAGAGGTTAGAAGTTTTATGGGGTTGGCTAGTTATTATTGGAAGTTCGTTAAGGATTTTTCGAAGATATCCAGTCCATTAACAAAGCTTACGAAGAAGCATGAGAAATTTAAGTGGACCTCCGACTGTGAGGAAGCTTTCCAGAAATTGAAATCGAAACTGACAACTGCTCCAGTGTTAACCATTATCGATGGCAATCAGGATTTGATGGTTTGGACAGATGCTTCTATTAGAGGTCTTGGTGCAGTATTAATGCAAAGAGGCCAAGTAGTCGCTTATGCAAGTCGCCAACTGAAACCGCATGAGAAGAATTATGTAACTCATGATCTTGAGTTGCTGGCTATTGTTTTTTCTTTAAAAATCTAGAGGCATTACTTGTTGGGTGAGAAATTCGAACTATTTATAGATCATCAATCATTGAAGTATTTGTTCACCCAGAATGATCTGAATATGAGGCAGCAGCGTTGGCTAGAATTTCTTACAGCATATGATCTTGATATCCTGTATACGCCGGGAAAGGCTAACGTTGTGGCTGATACGCTTAGTAGAAAAACCGCAATCATTGCCAATCTTATAATTACTCCTGGATTGATTGATAAATTATCTGCTCTCCAGAGAAATGATCACTTCATTCAAAGGATCAGAGGGAGAAAACAGAAGGGCGAGCCCTCAAGTTTTCAGGTAGATAAAGAGGAAGTTCTGAGACTGAAAGGGAAAATTTGTGTTCCCAACATCCCAGAGCTCAAAAGAGAGGTGCTCGATGAATGCCATAAATCCAAGCTTTGCATTCATCTTGGAGTAAGTAAAATGTACAACGATATCAAATGCACTTTCTGGTGGAAGGCGATGAAGAGGGACATTTCTTTGTATGTTAGCAGGTGCCCTACTTGCCAATTAGTCAAGAGCGACCAACAGAAGCTAGCTGGATTGTTGTAACCGTTGGAAGTCCCAGGTTGGAAATGGGAACAGATTTCCATGGATTTCATAGATGGTTTGCCCCGAACCAAGAAAGGTAATGACACTATTTGGGTGATCGTAGATCGCTTCACGAAGACTGCCCATTTCATACCTGTCAGATCCAATAGAACCCCTCAAAGTCTAGCACAAATATATTTCAAAAAAATAGTTAAGCTGCATGGAATTCCCATCAACATAGTCAGTGATAGAGACCCAATTTTTGCTAGCAAATTCTGGGAGGCATTCCAGAAAGAATTGGGAACGAAAATGAATATGAGCACCACTTATCACCCTCAGATAGATGGCCAAACTGAGCAAGTGAACAGAATTCTAGAAGATTTACTGCGGGCTTGTATTATTGATTTTGGTGGGTCATGGGAAGATCACTTGCATTTGGCATAGTTCTCATATAATAACAGCTACCAGGCAAGTCTAAAAATGTCGCCATTTGAGACATTATACGGTAGACCATGCAGATCTCCCACATGTTGGGTAGAACCGGGCAACAGACTTGTGTTGGGACCCGATATGATTAGAGAAGCATCTGATAAAGTCGATTTCATCAAGAAGCGATTGAAAACCATGCAACGACAAAATAGTTATACAGATTCTAGAAGAAGAGATTTGACATTTGCTGTTGGTGATCATGTTTATTTGAAAGTTTCTCCAATGAGAGGAGTGATCTGATTCGGTAAAATTGGGAAGTTGGCACCCAGATTTATTGGTCCCTTTCCTATACTAGAACGAATTGGAACTCTTGCTTATTGGGTTCAATTACCTGATTGGTTGCCTGGAGTGCATAATGTATTTCACGTATATCAACTTAGAAGACTTGTGCATGATCCGGATCTTGTTGTAGAGGAACCAGCGCAACAGGACTTGGAAATTACTCCAGAATTAGCAGTCAGAAGAGAACCGTTAAAAATTGTTGGCAAAGAAACTAAAGAGCTAAGGAGCAAGAAGGTTCATTTAGTTAAAGTGCAGTGGATTAGTGATCCTAGAGACTGTACTTGGGAGACTGAGGAAAGCATTAAGCAAGCTTACCCCAAATGCAGAGTGGACATCTCTGACTAACTCAGGTGCAAGGTACCTTCACAATACTTTGCATTTACATTTTTGTTTCCTATTATGCTGTTGTTTCCTCTTCGGGGACGAAAAGTTTTAAGTAGGGGAGATTGTAACAACCCGGAAAATGCGAGCCAATTTAAAATTTTTAAATTGGTTAATTTCAAAGAATTTAAACAAATGAAATAGAATATTTCAATAAAGTAGTGAATTAGAAATAGTGTGGCAGTTTGAAAATTTGAATTCAAACTTTGACTGACTGTACTGGGAGCAAAATATAACAGATTTTAGTGAAACCAAAAATATTTAAATCTATTGATGAATATCTTTCTAACGAATCTGAAAAATCAAAGTTTTATAGCGGGAATCAAAATTATGGCCAAATGAATTTTCAGAAAGGTCGCTATAGAGAATTTATAGCCCTTGAAAATAGACATTTTGCAAACGACCACGGAATTAGGAGAAACCACTTTTGTTGGATCTGGGATGTCAAAGTATTGCTAGGTTTCAAATTTCATAATTTTTGAAGCTAGTATGTGAGCATGGCAAAAGAAAACGTGTTTGATTAATTCCTGTAAAATTGGATCGACCAGAAAATGGCCATTTTTCAAACGGTCTCAGAATTCGACGAAACTAGTTTCGTTGGGACCATAGCATCAAAACATAGATAGATTTTGTTTTCTGGAATTTTTCGAATCAATTTGTGGCCCTGGCAAATTGATATGTACGTTCAAATTAAATATTTATTGTTTTATACTTTAGTTTGAATAATAACTGACTTTAACAATCGAATCGGCATACGAAATATATCCCATTGTGTCCGGGATGGGGGTATTTAGCTAAGGGCGACAGTCGTTGGGTTTGAATTGGTGTCCGTGTAGAGAAACACTATTTTAAAATTTAATAAAACCACAGGCCAATCAAAATTCTCCTTTCACAATTTTTAAAATAAATAAAATAAAAAAACCCGTCACCCTTGGATTAACGGTGGAACCCTCCTCAACACTTCCCAACCAAATCGCCGCCGCCTCAGGCCATGCCATACCCCGTCACCACCCAGATTCGAAAGCCCTCCCTTCCCTCTTCATATCTGACCAACCCTCGACCCCCCTCGTCGCCTGTGCCTCGAGATTCGCGCCCTCAAAGCCGGCGACTTTCCAGCGCCGCCGCCCCCTCTTCCTCAGGCCATCGATCTGGCCAAAAACCCCGGCGCCGCGAAGCCCTCTCCTCCCTCCTCCACGCTGTACCCTCCGATCGTCGTATCGAGCCTCGGATTTCACGAATTTTCAAAACCAAGTTTTGAACATCTTTGAAAGGTACCGGATTTAGTAACTGAATTGAAAATAACACTTTTAAGTGTTGCAAACTTTGAAAAGTCGTATCTTTATGATGTGTTAACGAAATTCGATGAAACAGGAAACATCATGACTGCAAGGAGGCTCTCTACCATCTAGAAGAGACCGCGGATTTTTTTGAGCTATCTACGATTTTTAGCACCTCGAAAACCAATGTGAGATTTCTAAACTGAAATGTGGGTGGAAATGTCATGTATAAATTGTATAAGTGTAATATAAATTATATACGTGTCGTATACCTCATGTACATGCGTTGTGTAAGCTATATGAGCGATGTATGAATAATACATGCATTGTATAAATGATATGTGTGTTGGAATGGAAATAATATATATATATATATATATATATACTCCCCTCGTCCACAAACCATGGACGATATTTATTGATTGTGAATTAGCGTGTAAAATTTGGTGAATAATGCGAATGGTTGATAGAATTGTTTGTGGTTGATATTGTTTGGTAGTGGTTGAAAAATACCCATTTATGATTGAAATAAATTGTGGAAAAGAAAAAATCATACTCGCCTGCGTGCAAATTAGATGTATGAAATCCCCATTGTCAAAAACCGTGAGGTTTTAAGGTAGGGCGAGGAACCGTACTCGGGACGGTGCCGGTTTTAAATACCCTGCCATTATGCTGCCGAAATTTTGAATTATATTCATGTGTTAGAATTATTTTCATATGTTGAAATTATTTTCATGTGTTGAAACAAAAGTCGTGTGTTGATACCATATCCATGGGTGGAAACGCTCATGTGTTGTGAAGTTCATGTGTTGAAAAATAATTCATGTGTTGAATAAATAAATAGTTTTAACAACAATTATATATATATATATATGAACTATGTAGAATATTCATATTATAAATAAATTGTTTCAACAATAAAAATAACATCTTTCTTATATATATATACAAACCATATAAAATATATCCATGTGTGGAAATGCTCATGTGTTGAGAAGCTCATGTGTTGAGAAGTTCATGTGTTGAATAAATATTTTTGATGGTAAAAATACCATTTTTATCATGTACGTGAATTGTTAAAAATATACAATGTGAAATAAATATTTGTTTGCTAAGAATATTATTTTTAACATGAAAGGAACTAAATAAAATAGTCATGTGTTGAAATATATTTTAATTCGACAAAAATATCATTTTTAAGTGAAATGTGAGGTGTTAAAAATAATCAAAAGTGGAGATAAACCTTTGTTCGCTAGAAAAATAATTTTTAGCTTAGTTCTGCACATATATATATATACATGTGTTGAACAGGAAATGGATTAGCTTTTGAGTAAAGAATTTATTGCGTGCCCGACAAATAGGTAAACCTTAATGAGTTGGATGCGCAAATTTTATTATCATATTAACTCCTGTGAATGCCATTGGATGCGGAGTGCTAGTTGTTCTGTGTGTAAAAATAAACAATCGTTATAGGATAGTAAGAATTAATTTTTAACTACTTTACATGGCATACTTCTTGACGATAGACATACTTCATCATATACCACATAAGCATTGGAGCTTGTGTGACGAGGTTATAGATTTACCATACGAGCGAGAGGCTTGTATGGAGATGACTATATATTACAGGTTGAACTGATGACTAATCTGGACTATATAAATTGTAACGGTAAATTGCAAGATTAATAAAAACCCCACACGGGTCTGGAGATGACAATAAACACGTCTCTCTGGTCATTAAGGCAAAAAACGAGAATTTATTCTCTGGAGTTATTATCCATACACACTCCCCTGTGGACACCGGAATATATCATTATAAATATGTGTGTGCTTATTAGGATTTACTGGGTACCTAATACGGCCCAATAAATTTCCAAACCCCTTCCCGTACAAAGGAGGTTATGGCGAAATTTTTCGAAATATAAACGTTTTAGTGAAATATTTGAAGTGAAAACGATATTGAAATCATCGAATGAATTATATTTTTATATATATATATATATATAATTTAAATTAAAACGAATCGAGGCCGTGCAGTTCGCGTTTTGAAATCGTAACTTCAAACGATTATACCGAAAGATCCGACTATCGGATTTTCACGAAACTAGAAACATTGGGTTCGCTTTGGGAATATCTTCCCAATGATATAAACTTTGTTAAAATCCAACGGTTAGGTTTTCAGATATGTGTAAAACAAATTTTGGGAAAAAAACAGCGCTAGTGCTTCGACACGACCTGAAACGTCGTTTAATTAAGTAGGCCTGTTTTTAAATAAATAAAAATGGCGATACATCGTTATAAAATATTATAGATGATATAGAGTGGAAATAAACCGATTCTTCTTGGTTTGCTTGATATTTGATGGTTGAATGTGTTTGACATGAAAACTTGTAATGACCCGGATTTTTAGCGACTTTGGTTATCGACATAAGCACGATGTCGATAACCAAAACGTCGAAAAATCCTGGTAATTAGTGAAAGAAATTAGAGGGTGAGGAAAGATAAGATAGAAACTTAGAATAGAAGAAGAAGAAGAACACAATATCAGAGTAACATGAATCTCACAGCGGAACGAATAACATATAATATATGTAACATAACTTTGAAATATACATCTATATTTGAATATACATCATTATCAAAGTACAGCACTTACAACACAGCGGAAATAACTATAGCTATATGATCCTGAAGCCTCCTGCTCCAGCTCTTCAAGTGTATCTGTAAAATCCCGACTACTTGGCTGCCCATACAAATTCAGGCACCCAAGAGTTTAGGGAAAACAACAAAATAAACTCCGGGTCAGTCATGGGACTGGTATGAGTAAAACAGTTTAAAAACAGTTGAACAAGTAAATGAAATCTCATAAGACCACACCGCATAACGGAACGGGTTTTTCCCTTATGAGAATCCAAAATATCTTCATATCAAAAAACTTTTGATATTATAATAATGTCTATCAACCACAGTATATATATAATCATCTAGCAGAAACACTTTCATCTCACGTTCTACATATATAGTATACAATCAAAACCGCAAGCACGTATTGGGTAATGGATTTCCAACTATGACAAGGTATGGAATCACCTTTCGCTCGTGTACCTCTAGAGAGGAATACACTGGGTTCAACAAGAACATCTTGCAACCCGGCCACACATGACCGACCACTCATTTCGCTTGAGTGTATCGAATGTATATCACCAACAGTTGGGATCAGCAACCGTTTCCCGAATGGGACAGCATCAACAATAGATTTTTGGAAATAAATGAAACTCTAGATCAGGTGATTATACACCCTACTTCGGTGCGACCGACTTAGCCATGCTGCCTGCCCGATTTCTGTCATTTACCGGATGATGAGGCTAGAAGCTACGCTTTATCATCACATCAGATTTACTTCGAATGTCACATCGTCAAATCTATCAAATCACCGATTGACGTCCTCAACCATACATTACGTGTTAGCTAAGAGAAGTTTCCTTCTCCGCTTCCACTCTTGGTATAGTTGGAGAAATCAATATACGTGATCGTCTGGAAATACTCTGTCAGACATCCGTCCATACAAGTCATCCAGGAACAGGATGAACCGAAGGCACTATTCTGTAAACAGGATAGCCCTTGCATAACTCCGTCTTCAATTATCTTTTGGCATATATGATTCGCAACGGTTATGCCAATACAGAGTGGTTCTTCGGATAATAATCCAATCGGTCTCTCCATATTAACAACGTTAAAATGGTCAAAACTTCGATAGTCTGTGATTTAACTATCGAATAAAAATAGGTGTGCAAATAATGATATTATTTCCAAATGGAAATTATATCGATCAAACATCATTCAACATTCATCTCTTTAGTTCATTAATTTACTTATCTCATGTTTCCCTACGTTCAATATTCCTTATTTTCTAAATTGGGAAAATATACGTTATTAACAATGGAAAACATTTCCATTTCTTTGTTTCTTTATTAGAAAACATTTCTGGTTTCTTATTTGGAAAACATTTCCAAAGCTTCTTCATTGGACTTAGACAGATGTTTAAACAAACCATCGCCATGCCAACTCAAACCATTTCCTTTACTGTCGAACCTTAACTATTCCTTAGTTAAAAACGAAGCCAATCAAGTTGGGGTAGAACTACCTCTCAGACCTTAACTGAACAACATTTCTAACTTTGAAATAGGCAAAGTTCACTTTATATTCCTTTTACTATCTTCCTTACTTAATCCTCCTTCGAATAGATCTCTATTTAATTTACTCTATTCACTTAACCCCTTTCGAATAAACTATATTCGATTTACTAACTTTATTCGAATAAACTATATTTTATTAATTCCTTTTACTTTAACACTAATCGATTAACTTACATTGATTAGCTCTTTTTTCTTTAACTTTAATCGATTAACTAACATCGATTAACTCCTTTGCTTTCTATTCGAATAAACTATATTCGATTAACTCATTTGCTTTAACTCTAATCGATTAAACTAACATCGATTAGCTCCTTTTGCTTTCTATTCGAATAACTATATTCAATTAACTCATTTGCTTTAACTCTAATCGATTAACTAACATCGATTAACTCCTTTGCTTTAACTCTAATCGATTAAACTAACATCGATTAGCTCCTTTGCTTGAACTCTAATCGATTAAACTAACATCGATTAGCTCCTTTTGCTTTCTATTCGAATAACTATATTCGATTAACTCATTTGCTTTAACTCTAATCGATTAACTAACATCGATTAACTCCTTTGCTTTAACTCTAATCGATTAAACTAACATCGATTAGCTCCTTTTGCTTTCTATTCGAATAACTATATTCGATTAACTCATTTGCTTTAACTCTAATCGATTAACTAACATCGATTAACTCCTTTTTACTTTATCTCTAATCGATTAAATAACATCGATTAACTCTTTTTGATAAACTACGTTTTCCGTTACAACTATTTCCTTTTTATAACGTTTACTTACCGTTACAAATATTTCCTATTTATAACTTCTATTTACCGTTACAAATATTTCCTATTTATAACTTCTATTTACCGTTACAAATATTTCCTATTTATAACTTCTATTTATTTTCTAAATAAATATCCCTTTTCTATTTCTATTTATTTTCTAAATAAATATCCCTTTTATAAAACCATGTTCGTTTTATAAATATTTCCTTTTATAAAATCCTGTGATTTTAGAAAATTCCTTTATTTCAATATACATTGAAATACTTCTTTTTACATCCCAGGGTCTTTTATGATATTTACAATATCGAATAACAATGATCAACATCATTCCAACACACATAATCCATAATAGATTATATAACACATCATATATCACAATATATGAAAACAGTAAAATAAATGTTGAGGAATCCAGTCGGATTCCTCCAACCTGTTTCCCTGCATCACAGATGTTAAACAATATAGATAACATCACTTTCAGTTCCATATGATATATTCTGTTAAACAGAATCAATATAGAAATTAAATCAACTGACTAGCAGTTCAATCAAACAGTCAACATACAGTAAATCAGCCAATATCTAACAGTTCTAAAAATACAACATGAAATTATAAACTGTTCAGAGTTAGTGAGATTTACTCACATTGCGCGTTAACCGTTGAATAACGGTTTGCGTTATTCGACTCAGTCGGACAATTTTATTTCTCCATAAATTGTAACGAGCTTCGATTCGGTCTTGGTCAGTTCCATGGCGTAGCCACCGTCCATACGGTCCTGTCGGATATTGTTTTGCTTCGTTAAACGGCCCATCCAACCCATTCAAGCCCAGGCCGTATTTATCCTTCTTCCCCGAACAAAACTGGAAAATCCCGGTGCTCCAAAATGAATACCATGAACGACTTATCCATTCAGTATGTCTTCCTCTTCACTAATGAACACAACGCTCTCTCTCATTTCACAAAACAACCGTACTTCCCTTTTCTTTACCATTTGAAAATGTCCAAGGCCGACGTTAAAGTACCCCTTCCCTCATGTTTAAATGTTGCCACTTCGTCCTTCTAGTTCTGCCACTATTTTAATACCAATATCAGTTAAAAACTGCTTCCAGCACATTATAAACTGGCCCAAAACCATACAAAATACGGCCCATTTAGACAATAACCCCACCCGCTAAATCCTTACTTGTTTAGTAGCCTTAATTGTTCACAAGATTTTGAAGTCAACCCAGATGATTAAAAACGTGGTAACCGTGATCATCCACTTCATTTTCTTCCACTCCAAAAACTCCATCTCACCAAAACTCCATTGATCCCATTCTTTTGACTCCAACCGAACACTGTCATCAGACTCCTCAACTCCTCCTATTTTCTACAGCACCGCTCCACAACTAACAATCCCTCAACTTGCCACTTCCGACTTTACTAAGCCACTTCGCAAGCTCCTGTTTAGTTGCTAATCTTGCGGTCCCCTACTGCTCTTCATTAAACTATACTGGACTTCACCACTCATCACTTCACAAAACTCACGCCTGTTCTAACACATCTCCTTCCCGCAACATAACTCAGTACCCAACCACTGCTTCGCCATTCATCACCCCCTCCAATGCATTGTTAAATGAACGGCCGCCAGACACCATCCTACATCCCCGAAGTTCACCAGACCTTGCACTTGCCTCAACGCCTTCGACTCTGCCTACTGAACGATAAAGCCATCCCGTACAACTCCTCCATCCGCCGCCCTCTGGCCACCAGAGACTGCCCCACCACCATAGAACAACGCGTCATCTCCTCCTGCCCCCTCACCTAAAGCAGCTTCCTCCAGATCGACACGAGTTCGCTGGGATTTGCCTCAAACTGTCGAGCCTTCATACCCCAATTTTGTGAACCCTAACTGCTGTTGTAAAAGTCGGACTCCTAAAACGTGAATCACACCAAACGAAAACCATACGAGACTAAAGAGAGTGGTAGCACAAATTCAGAAATATATACTTTTCTATTTATAAGATTTGATTTGAATTTTTGGGAATTTATGAGGATAAAAAATGTTTTCTGGAAGAACATTGGCGGCTCGTAAAGCATTGACTTCGGTGGAGATAGTTTTTAGGGTTGGAAGTGTTTGGGGGGTTATTTATATAGGGTGTTTATACGGATGTTTGAAGTCCACATCATTGTGTCAAGGAACGAGAGGAAGTCCACTTAATTTCTGTGGTTGGAAAAGGAAAGACGTGGGCTTCTATTTATCGCTGAAATGAATTTAGTCCACACCTTTATAAATCTTTGTTTAACGTTATACAATAAGGCTGTCCGTCTTGTATATTTTGATCCACATACGAACTGCAGTAGACAGTAATAAAAATACTGTTGAGATCAGTGATGTGCCAGGATTCCAAGAATATAATAATATCGGTAGGTGGACTCATATTTTGAAACTTCAAAAATGTTGATTACAGGGTGCAAAATACTCCAAATAAAAATTCGCCTATTAAATTAATTAAAAATTACTATAAAATTCTAAAAACTAAATTATCACTATGTCCCAAAAGAACCTTGTCTGAATTCACACCCGATATCTAGTTATATTGAGATAACCATTATGGCCGATAAACGATTCTATAGCGACTATTCTGAAATTTGATTTGGACATATCTCAAAATCTACCCGACGAAATCCCGATTTTTCTCTTCCACTAGAAAGATATACTTCACCAGCTCCACACGTTTCTTGTTTCATAGAAATCCGGCTTAAAACAAATCATGTACATTCAGTTGAAGTTCGAATCGCCAAATTACGAACTGCAGCGCCATTTCGAGCTCGTTTATAATTATATTATAAACTATACGTTCAACTGTCGACGATTGAATATATTCGTTATTCAAATTCAATTTCAAGCTGAATTAAATATCACAGATGATCCGGTTCACACCATATCGTCATTTCAGCCAATTCTGATTATTTCAGAATTAAATATATTATTTAATTATTATTTTAAATAAATATTCACTATTATTAAATTCCATGACCATTATATTCACTAAACCACCATTTATATATTAAAATAAATTAATCATAATACCTCTGCCAATGCGGGTCATTACAAAACTATACTGAAGAACTGAAATGTGAATGTCGAATGATTGAACCGTGTGAAGAATTTATTTGAAAATCCAAATATATGTGGATTATTTGAAAAGGCCGAGTTAATTCTCATTTCAAATAATCGATCGACGGTTAGAAGTCGAAGAGATGACGACGGTTCCAGACCGAAGATCTTCACATTGGATGGATGGGCGCTACTAATGCTCGTGATTAGAGTAGCTACCTTGAAGGAGCTGAAGTGGTAGCCGTCCAGACGTATTGTTGATTGTGCGGATATGCGAGGAATTTGGTGCCTCCAGCTTCGTTCATACCCAGAACGAACTTGTAAATGGACTGTGTGTCTGACATTGGATTTTGTTCTATGCTGATTGATCTCTATTAAATATATATATGTTTGGCGACAGAGAATTTATTCTCTTGCTTAACGCCCTTGTAACACCCCACGTCCGTTAGTGTCACTCACAAAGGGAATGCACTAAGTTCTGTGGAGCATTTAGGGTAAAAGATGCAGATAAATTAGAAGACAGACAGAAATTAAACAGCGGAAAATAAAACTTTGCTTTATTGATAAAATGGTTTGTACAATGGTTTCTTTACAATATCAGAGTATCATCTGTCTTACAAAATAAAGAAGCATAAAAACAACATTTATATTCCCCGATTTTAGCAAGAGCCAGCCATAGCATCTGAAAAGAGAATCCAGGCAAACTTCGACAAATCTTCAAGCTGGGAAAGAGTGGCAGTCCAACTTAACCTGAGCTAAACTATTCCCTCCTTTACTACCTGGGGGGGGGGGAAACGGAAGAAAAGAAGACGAAAGAAAAACAGAGTCAGACATAAAGCCTGAGTAAGTTCAGTAACTTCTAGCATGTGAACATGGAAAAACAAAACGACATGAATTAACTGAATACAAGATTACACCATGACGATAGGGTCAACAAGATTGGACAAGGTAATCACAAGATATGCTAAGATAAGATAAACTGGATACGCTCTAATACTTTTCGCCGCTTCGCTCTAATACTTCGTCGCTTCGCTATTTCCTTGTTATACTGATTTCTATATCTCTACACCACCTACCTAGTGTCCCAACTAGTAACGATAACGTGATCCCAATCCCTGTATTTTCCATTGCCTTCCGGCATACATTCATTATTTATTACCTAGATCAAATCTAGGGTTTTTTATCAAGTGCTTTCTAGATTTAACTAGAGTTTACGCTATCTGCTGAACGCTTCTCGGATTCAGGATTTATGCCACCTAGTCCAACTAGGGATTACGCTACCTGTCGAACGATGCCCCCAAGTCTAGGACACACTACCTAGAGTGGTATATGTTCCTATACTTCCCCACGCATGTATCGCGAATCGTTATCGCTTGTCTAGATGCACATGTCCTGTAATGTGCGGTCCGAGTCCTGTGACAGGGCAAATCAAGGAATACAGAACTCGGTCGGGAGCTTTCAGATATCTGCCGATGCAGATGCTAAGGTCTGTTTTTATCCCTGTGGCTATGGTCCCACTTGACCCCTCCCTCAACTAATGAAAGGCACCCTTTGTAAAATGAGAACTATACGCCGGCCCCCGGTGCCCCACTATCCTATGGCCATCCTCACCCATAACTAGATAGCAATTATGGTCTTTTGGAGTTCTCCGCCTTTCCGCTTCACGTATCTCGACTGACTCAAGATGGATGGTAGACGACGAGTTGCTATCACAGGGCTACCGTTTTCTCGCCGAATCACGCCGGTCCATCCTAGTCTTTAGGTTGCCATATATATTGCAACCAAGGCATACCCCTGGTTCTTCTACGCAGACCTTAACCTCTGTGGGCCCAGGCGGATCATCTGCAGCCTCACAGAGGGATACCAAGAGTACCCTCACGTCCCCTCGAAGCCTCGGGCTTCGTAACCCAATTCGTTGGAGCCTTCTCGGACGGACATTCGCTCCTTCCCGTGTTATACTAAGAATTACTACTTAGTTTTCTTTCCCGTCAATTTGGGTTGGTTAAGTGTCATTAGTCAATTCAAGCTAACTTAACTCTCTTCATTTATCCTGATAAATTGGTTAAGTGTTATCCCTTTATGCTTTTTACTTAACCCTATTCATTTATCATATTCTGATGGTTAAGCGTTCAAGTTTACTTAACCCTATGATCTAGTCCAGCTAACATATTAAATTGGCTAAGTGTATTACTTAACCCCAACCTCTAGTCTAATTAACATGTTAAATTGGCTAAGTGTGTTAACTTTACTTAACCCCACCTTCTAGTCTAGTCAACATGTTAATTTGGCTAAGTATTCCCATGGACTTAACCCTCCCATTCTAGCTTTAACTGTGCTAAGTTGGTTAAGTCTTCCTTAACCTTCCCATTCTAGCTTAACTGTGTTAAGTTGGTTAAGTGTTCCTATGGACTTACCCTTCCCATTCTAGCTTAACTGTGTTAAGTTGGTTAAGTGTTCCTATGGACTTAACCTTCCCATTCTAGCTTAACTGTGTTAAGTTGGTTAAGTGTTTCTATGGACTTAACCCACCCATTCTTGCTTAACTGTGTTGAATTGGTTAAGTGTTTCTATGGACTTAACTCTCCCATTCTTGTTCTAGCTTTAATTAATAAATTAAAGCCGCAACCTCTCACATTAGACAGATATTGCTGCGGTTACTGGATGTGCCGGTCGGTTCGGGCAGGTTTACACCGCAACTCAGTCTAACCTCGGGTTAGGCATATTCATGTTTTCTAAGTTCAAAGGGTTTTTGATTAATTTCCAAATCTGGTTTTGAAAACAACCATCCCGTCCTTCGGATCAGTTAGGGATAGCCAGGGAGGGCAGGAAACTTGTATTTTCCAAACCCAAGCCTAGACACTATCCTCTCTGTCACCCTAGAACCTTCTGGTCTATGTGTTATAAAAAGGGATGTTATCAAAATATTTTTCTTTTGTTTATAAATTGTTAACAATTTATTTCAAAAGCCCATTTCCCCTTTTTAGACAAATTTGGCCTATATTTATTTGTCAAGCCTACTAGTATACTTATATTCTAGGCCCAAGTCCTAACCCACCATGCAGTTTAGGCCATTTCCTATTTCATTGCCGAAACTAGATTAAATATCCTAGTTTATAATTTATGGCCAAAACTTAACCAAGTTACATATTTTGTGGTAAATGAACAATTTACCATTTATGACGAATTCTATAAGTAAATTACTCCTAATTTACTTATTTCATTACTATTCTTTTAATGTACATTGTCACATTTATTATTATGGCCCATTCTCTCTTATTTATCATATTTATACTTTTTGGTATGTAAATTATACCAAATTTAGTGTCGCTAACCATAATTTATTCTAAACATGACAATTGCTCACAATTATGAATAAATTCAAAATTGTGCTAATATACTTATTCCAAATCAACCTTAATTAACCCAATCTTGGTTTAACATCCTAATTCACAATTTATGGCAAAACTAGAATTATTTTTCTAGTTTACATTTTATGCCTAAAATTTAGCTAACGCTAAATTTAATATGTCAAAATCACATATTCCCTAATCCATGTCAAATTTCCCCATTTTCATTTTAATATGCATGTCATAATACATATTCCAAATTATGTCAATTTCCAAGTTTACAATTACGTTCATATTCATTTCCATGTTTTTCCCCAAATCGCATTCCCACCGTTCGAATAATCGTGATTCAACCTAGATTATAAATAAATCTAGATTCGTAGATAAAAAGGGAATGAATCAAAATGACAAGAAGGAATAATTGGCATAAAAAGGTTTGGATAACAATGTAGGTTCAAGAATATGGGTAGACCTAACTAAATAGGTAAATTCCCACTGTCTTAAAACCAAAGAATGGGCAAAATAGATTCAAGAACGTGGGTAGACCTAACTTAATAGGTAAATTCCCACTGTCTTAAAACCAAAGAAAAACCAAGGAACAGGTAGAATAAATAATTGGGTTTAGACCCAACTTCTCAATCACAAAACTAAAGCAATATTTTCCTAATCATAAATCATGGGTATCAAAATCACAGTTGTCCTCATTATGTCATAAGTAATAGTTTATGTCCAAATCAAAGGTATAGGCCTAGTCAAGGAAATAATCCTTGTAGTCACAGCCACAGTCATAGGAAATGTCCATAGTCATATGCGATGTTCATAGTCCAAAAGGGAAAATAATTCCTATAGTCATAAGTCATTGTCATAGGCGATGTTTATATGTCCCAAAATCAAAGGCTTATGTCATAGTCCAAAGGCATATGCTTTCAAAGGCCACAGTTCTATAGTCATAGTCACGGTTACAGTCTTATTTGTCCTCGAATCATAACAGTTCTTAATTCAGTCCAAGAGTATAAACACAGATTCGAAGAGAGAGAGAGAGAGAGATTTGGCATATTCCTTTATTCCTTTAATTTCATGTCACAAATAAAACAAAATATTCAGATCTAGAAATAACCAACTTACAGAAAATAGATCTAGAAAAGAAGGAAAGCGTGGCTATGATTCGTGCGTCGTTGCTTGAAACTTGTTTGAGCTAGCCTTTGAATTCTTCACTTGAAACTTTGATTTGAATCTCTCCTTAAAAGTCTTTTAGCAGCATCTCCTCGTCTTGAATCGTATTTTATTTTAATTATTTAAGAAAATTTAGAGGAGGGGAAGAATCCATGAATCTTAGCAGCATAAGGATAGAAGAGAATTGGTGCAAAGAGAATGAAGACTAGGGCTGTTTATATAGCTGCTCAAGACCTTATCGTACACGCAGCGCTGAGTCAGCATTGAAACTAGTTAAGAAAATAGTCCAGGTACGTAGATGAATCTAGCCAAACCTTATCATACACGCAGTGCTGAGTCAGCATTGGGTCCCACTATTTTGGCGTAAAAATTTGAATTTCGAATGAATTGTATTTGGCGTAGAAATTTGATTTTCGAACTTTTGAATTTCTGGAATTTATTTAACTGTTTTATTCACATGAAATATTCTTATATGTATACAATTCCTCTAACGACCATTTTACGCGTATATATAAGCGCACAACTTTCATTTTATTTTCAAAATTTAAATGATGTTGCCATATTTCATTGACTGTAGCCTTATCTTGAATTTTATCTTTCGTATACATATATTTTTGCATATATATATATTTATATTCTCATATGTATATATATATATATTCTTTATTTCCTTATATGTACGTTCTTATCCTTTCAAATTTTGAATTTGTATACGTACATATATTTGCATGTTCAGTTGGCCCTCTCTAAGACAAAGATAAAAAAATTATGCCGCCGCCGGGGTTCGAACCCCCGACTTCCATGCTACAAATCCAATGCCTTAACCAACTGAGCTACAGAGGCTTTTGTTAATAAGTCTTAGAACAATAATAATTATTGTTCTCTCCTTACTTCTCTTTTTCATGTTAGTTACAATACTTAAATTAAACAACCGCATGGATCTTTTTCTTTTAAAAATTAATTATACTTTAATTTGAGAATCTTAATGTCACAAAATTACGGGGTGTTACATTCTCCCCCACTTAAAAGGATTTCGTCCCCGAAATCTTCAAGTTAGGAAGAATGTGTCCTACCATCCAATCACCCATCTACTCAACCATTCAATCACAGGCATTCATTGTCCTAAAAAGATTTCTAATGCTTTCATGTTCATATGCATAGTGTGTGTATATGTCTCTATCTAATGCAAAATCAGGCGGTCTACTGATTCAGTTGACCTCCTTAATGCAAATCATTTTAGTGCCATGCGTCCAATCATGCATGCAAACATCCCTAGTCATGTAAATACTACATGCGTGCACATCCATTCATCCATATGCAACGTCCATATGATATCATATCAAGTTCAACTTATAAACAAATGCATATATGTAAATGCAATATGAGAGCGTCCGAACTTGATCTAGTGCCTAATACGTATGCATATGCATCCACGAGCAACAATTTGCAACCACTTGCAACCATTCAACCATAACATGTTTCAAATACATGTTTACATCCATTGGCTTCTACCTAAGGATCGCAGATACAACCTAGAGGATATACTTTGGAAAGAGAGAAACAACTACGCGTAAAGCTCCTAAACAGAGAAATCAAGGATGCACCCTTAAGGAAAAAAAAGGCATGTTGCTAGTATCTAGCCTTCTTGAGCTTTACTCCACTGTATCTTAACCAATTTATCTTCACGATTGTGAAGTTCCTAACCACCATTTCCAAAATAAACAGATGTCAATCACGGTACCAAGTGTATGATTAGAGGTCTCTCCCTTATCCACCATGCCATAACTATAAGGGTTGAAAGATCACTACGCGCTTTTTAGAGCGCCTGTCAGAACTATTCATCTCTCACGCAAACCATCCTAGTCGAACTCGACATTCCTCAAGTACAAGTCCCAAAGGCCTAAACCAATATCAGATAAGTATCCAGGGAATAATTCCTCCGATTTTAGATGATCGACGTGATATGATATAAGCAAACTCGATAGCTATTCAAACCCCGACTAACCAAAAATAAACGGGTCGAACCACCCACTGGGTTTGAGACTGATTGGGATCTTCTTACTATACAAGTACTAAGGTGCAGAGACTCAACTATGGAAGCAAATATGAACAAATGCGAAGCGCTAAAAAGGAAAGAGTACGAACAGAAAAACTAGACTCTTCCAACAGAACTTTACTACCTTTCACCTAGGTACGCATAGTATATACTTGCCCTTCTGAAAATCTTGTCCTTTGTTCTTGCCCTCGTCCTTAATTATATGCCCTATCATACCCGAGTAAGGATACTTCCTTTTGTCTTAGGTTTTATAATCCCTTCCTCCTTTGTGAGCCAAGTCTACATCCATGATTTTCCTCATCCTTGGGTTGTGCTCTTTTGCCAAACTCCTCATTCTTTTCCGTGTGTAACCACATTGGCAAATCTCTTGAAAGCCGCCTCCATCGCACGGAAAATCCTATAACCTTGAAAGAAGACTGGCCATCAGTGAAACAACTACGGCTATAGATGGAAGTCGGGCACTACTTCGCCCTTCGATGAGGTTACCTCCCAGAAAGCCAGGAGCCCCAGAGACTCAAGAAATAAGGAGATAAGAATTCAAACAGAGGAAGAGGAGACAATGCGTATGGCTTTGGGGAATATGCCTTTAAAACAAATCCTTTCTTTTAAAAATGCTTCTTTAAAAATCTTTTGAAAATAATTTTTCAAATCTTTTATCTGATCCGGTAACCTTCAACTCTGATACCACGTGTAACACCCCACGTCCGTTAGTGTCACTCACAAAGGGAATGCACTAAGTTCTGTGGAGCATTTAGGGTAAAAGATGCAGATAAATTAGAAGACAGACAGAAATTAAACAGCGGAAAATAAAACTTTGCTTTATTGATAAAATGGTTTGTACAATGGTTTCTTTACAATATCAGAGTATCATCTGTCTTACAAAATAAAGAAGCATAAAAACAACATTTATATTCCCCGATTTTAGCAAGAGCCAGCCATAGCATCTGAAAAGAGAATCCAGGCAAACTTCGACAAATCTTCAAGCTGGGAAAGAGTGGCAGTCCAACTTAACCTGAGCTAAACTATTCCCTCCTTTACTACCTGGGGGGGGAAACGGAAGAAAAGAAGACGAAAGAAAAACAGAGTCAGACATAAAGCCTGAGTAAGTTCAGTAACTTCTAGCATGTGAACATGGAAAAACAAAACGACATGAATTAACTGAATACAAGATTACACCATGACGATAGGGTCAACAAGATTGGACAAGGTAATCACAAGATATGCTAAGATAAGATAAACTGGATACGCTCTAATACTTTTCGCCGCTTCGCTCTAATACTTCGTCGCTTCGCTATTTCCTTGTTATACTGATTTCTATATCTCTGCACCACCTACCTAGTGTCCCAACTAGTAACGATAACGTGATCCCAATCCCTGTATTTTCCATTGCCTTCCGGCATACATTCATTATTTATTACCTAGATCAAATCTAGGGTTTTTTATCAAGTGCTTTCTAGATTTAACTAGAGTTTACGCTATCTGCTGAACGCTTCTCGGATTCAGGATTTATGCCACCTAGTCCAACTAGGGATTACGCTACCTGTCGAACGATGCCCCCAAGTCTAGGACACACTACCTAGAGTGGTATATGTTCCTATACTTCCCCACGCATGTATCGCGAATCGTTATCGCTTGTCTAGATGCACATGTCCTGTAATGTGCGGTCCGAGTCCTGTGACAGGGCAAATCAAGGAATACAGAACTCGGTCGGGAGCTTTCAGATATCTGCCGATGCAGATGCTAAGGTCTGTTTTTATCCCAGTGGCTATGGTCCCACTTGACCCCTCCCTCAACTAATGAAAGGCACCCTTTGTAAAATGAGAACTATACGCCGGCCCCCGGTGCCCCACTATCCTATGGCCATCCTCACCCATAACTAGATAGCAATTATGGTCTTTTGGAGTTCTCCGCCTTTCCGCTTCACGTATCTCGACTGACTCAAGATGGATGGTAGACGACGAGTTGCTATCACAGGGCTACCGTTTTCTCGCCGAATCACGCCGGTCCATCCTAGTCTTTAGGTTGCCATATATATTGCAACCAAGGCATACCCCTGGTTCTTCTACGCAGACCTTAACCTCTGTGGGCCCAGGCGGATCATCTGCAGCCTCACAGAGGGATACCAAGAGTACCCTCACGTCCCCTCGAAGCCTCGGGCTTCGTAACCCAATCCGTTGGAGCCTTCTCGGACGGACATTCTCTCCTTCCCGTGTTATACTAAGAATTACTACTTAGTTTTCTTTCCCGTCAATTTGGGTTGGTTAAGTGTCATTAGTCAATTCAAGCTAACTTAACTCTCTTCATTTATCCTGATAAACTGGTTAAGTGTTATCCCTTTATGCTTTTTACTTAACCCTATTCATTTATCATATTCTGATGGTTAAGCGTTCAAGTTTACTTAACCCTATGATCTAGTCTAGCTAACATATTAAATTGGCTAAGTGTATTACTTAACCCCAACCTCTAGTCTAATTAACATGTTAAATTGGCTAAGTGTATTAACTTTACTTAACCCCACCTTCTAGTCTAGTCAACATGTTAATTTGGCTAAGTATTCCCATGGACTTAACCCTCCCATTCTAGCTTTAACTGTGCTAAGTTGGTTAAGTCTTCCTTAACCTTCCCATTCTAGCTTAACTGTGTTAAGTTGGTTAAGTGTTCCTATGGACTTAACCTTCCCATTCTAGCTTAACTGTGTTAAGTTGGTTAAGTGTTCCTATGGACTTAACCTTCCCATTCTAGCTTAACTGTGTTAAGTTGGTTAAGTGTTTCTATGGACTTAACCCACCCATTCTTGCTTAACTGTGTTAAATTGGTTAAGTGTTTCTATGGACTTAACTCTCCCATTCTTGTTCTAGCTTTAATTAATAAATTAAAGCCGCAACCTCTCACATTAGACAGATATTGCTGCGGTTACTGGATGTGCCGGTCGGTTCCGGGCAGGTTTACACCGCAACTCAGTCTAACCTCGGGTTAGGCATATTCATGTTTTCTTAGTTCAAAGGGTTTTTGATTAATTTCCAAATCTAGTTTTGAAAACAACCATCCCGTCCTTCGGATCAGTTAGGGATAGCCAGGGAGGGCAGGAAACTTGTATTTTCCAAACCCAAGCCTAGACACTATCCTCTCTGTCACCCTAGAACCTTCTGGTCTATGTGTTATAAAAAGGGATGTTATCAAAATATTTTTCTTTTGTTTATAAATTGTTAACAATTTATTTCAAAAGCCCGTTTCCCCTTTTTAGACAAATTTGGCCTATATTTATTTGTCAAGCCTACTAGTATACTTATATTCTAGGCCCAAGTCCTAACCCAGCATGCAGTTTAGGCCATTTCCTATTTCATTGCCGAAACTAGATTAAATATCCTAGTTTATAATTTATGGCCAAAACTTAACCAAGTTACATATTTTGTGGTAAATGAACAATTTACCATTTATGACGAATTCTATAAGTAAATTACTCCTAATTTACTTATTTCATTACTATTCTTTTAATGTACATTGTCACATTTATTATTATGGCCCATTCTCTCTTATTTATCATATTTATACTTTTTGGTATGTAAATTATACCAAATTTAGTGTCGCTAACCATAATTTATTCTAAACATGACAATTGCTCACAATTATGAATAAATTCAAAATTGTGCTAATATACTTATTCCAAATCAACCTAAATTAACCCAATCTTGGTTTAACACCCTAATTCACAATTTATGGCAAAACTAGAATTATTTTTCTAGTTTACATTTTATGCCTAAAATTTAGCTAACGTTAAATTTAATATGTCAAAATCACATATTCCCTAATCCATGTCAAATTTCCCCATTTTCATTTTAATATGCATGTCATAATACATATTCCAAATTATGTCAATTTCCAAGTTTACAATTACGTTCATATTCATTTCCATGTTTTTCCCCAAATCGCATTCCCACCGTTCGAATAATCGTGATTCAACCTAGATTATAAATAAATCTAGATTCGTAGATAAAAAGGGAATGAATCAAAATGACAAGAAGGAATAATTGGCATAAAAAGGTTTGGATAACAATGTAGGTTCAAGAATATGGGTAGACCTAACTAAATAGGTAAATTCCCACTGTCTTAAAACCAAAGAATGGGAAAAATAGATTCAAGAACGTGGGTAGACCTAACTTAATAGGTAAATTCCCACTGTCTTAAAACCAAAGAAAAACCAAGGAACAGGTAGAATAAATAATTGGGTTTAGACCCAACTTCTCAATCACAAAACTAAAGCAATATTTTCCTAATCATAAATCATGGGTATCAAAATCACAGTTGTCCTCATTATGTCATAAGTAATAGTTTATGTCCAAATCAAAGGTATAGGCCTAGTCAAGGAAATAATCCTTGTAGTCACAGCCACAGTCATAGGAAATGTCCATAGTCATATGCGATGTTCATAGTCCAAAAGGGAAAATAATTCCTATAGTCATAAGTCATTGTCATAGGCGATGTTTATATGTCCCAAAATCAAAGGCTTATGTCATAGTCCAAAGGCATATGCTTTCAAAGGCCACAGTTCTATAGTCATAGTCACGGTTACAGTCTTATTTGTCCTCGAATCATAACAGTTCTTAATTCAGTCCAAGAGTATAAACACAGATTCGAAGAGAGAGAGAGAGATTTGGCATATTCCTTTATTCCTTTAATTTCATGTCACAAATAAAACAAAATATTCAGATCTAGAAATAACCAACTTACAGAAAATAGATCTAGAAAAGAAGGAAAGCGTGGCTATGATTCGTGCGTCGTTGCTTGAAACTTGTTTGAGCTAGCCTTTGAATTCTTCACTTGAAACTTTGATTTGAATCTCTCCTTAAAAGTCTTATAGCAGCATCTCCTCGTCTTGAATCGTATTTTATTTTAATTATTTAAGAAAATTTAGAGGAGGGGAAGAATCCATGAATCTTAGCAGCATAAGGATAGAAGAGAATTGGTGCAAAGAGAATGAAGACTAGGGCTGTTTATATAGCTGCTCAAGACCTTATCGTACACGCAGCGCTGAGTCAGCATTGAACCTAGTTAAGAAAATAGTCCAGGTACGTAGATGAATCTAGCCAAACCTTATCATACACGCAGTGCTGAGTCAGCATTGGGTCCCACTATTTTGGCGTAGAAATTTGAATTTCGAATGAATTGTATTTGGCGTAGAAATTTGATTTTCGAACTTTTGAATTTCTGGAATTTATTTAACTGTTTTATTCACATGAAATATTCTTATATGTATACAATTCCTCTAACGACCATTTTACGCGTATATATATGCGCACAACTTTCATTTTATTTTCAAAATTTAAATGATGTTGCCATATTTCATTGACTGTAGCCTTATCTTGAATTTTATCTTTCGTATACATATATTTTTGCATATATATATATTTATATTCTCATATGTATATATATATATTTTCTTTATTTCCTTATATGTACGTTCTTATCCTTTCAAATTTTGAATTTGTATACGTACATATATTTGCATGTTCAGTTGGCCCTCTCTAAGACAAAGATAAAAAAATTATGCCGCCGCCGGGGTTCGAACCCCCGACTTCCATGCTACAAATCCAATGCCTTAACCAACTGAGCTACAGAGGCTTTTGTTAATAAGTCTTAGAACAATAATAATTATTGTTCTCTCCTTACTTCTCTTTTTCATGTTAGTTACAATACTTAAATTAAACAACCGCATGGATCTTTTTCTTTTAAAAATTAATTATACTTTAATTTGAGAATCTTAATGTCACAAAATTACGGGGTGTTACAGCCCTTCTCTGAGACATACGAGCTCAGAGGTTATATATCGACAGAAATCAGTCGCATGGACTGGATTGCCTGTATGGCACGCCTAAGTGGCATAGGATCAAGGCTTCTGTTGCAAAGCAAAGTCTTGTGGTTGATGATCAAAGCATGGTCTGTGTGGTGTAGCTTTGTGTATAGCGTGGATTCGCGAGCCTCACACCTCGGTATGAGTCAAAAACGGGATAGTGACTGCAGGGAGAACACAACGTTTCTTTCTAGCTACGGTGGTGTCAGTGACCTACCAGCCCTGACATTTATATATACTTTTCACCTGTGTGGTTGTTGGAATGCAAGGCGCCTCGATTATAGGTCTGTAAGGACCGGGAAACGTGTGTTCAATAATTGCCAATCCTCAAAAGTAAGAGAGCACCAGCCCTGAAGATCCAGGGATTGCTGTGTGCGGTCCTGAGGCATTTGCTAGAGTGTCTCGAATGGAGAGGAGCTTGCCCCTTGCCTCGACTCATGATGGATTCCAATTTCCAATATGAAATACGTGGATGTGATTGTACTACTAGTATGGCGACATGATATATGGTACCTATGCCGTCTATGATTGATATTTATGATTGAATTTTCTTTTGAAACATATATGCACTAGTAATAATATCAAACACTTTTGTTTTATACGTATGAAGCATTTCTTAGCCATTATATCTTCTGGCTTGCATTGCATTGTGTGATGGGACCTGAGTCTTATAATGGCTTCATTTTTATAAAAAGCATTGCGATGATTTAATAATTTACTTTATTTCATGCACTAGCACTCATTGGAGTAAACCCGTTTCGCAAAAGTGGCGTGGTTCTTTGATTTGCCTTATTATTGTTGTTTAATAAGTTAAGAAGATTTCTCATACCAGTCACATGACTGACTCGTAGTTTGTTTCACCTTGCAAACTCGGGTGCCCTTATTTTCACACGGGCAGCCTAGTTACAGGTAGCTGACATATTTTGGCTTGGCACCGCAGTAGGGGTGCACTTTTGGATCATGGCGAGGCTTGACTACATGTTGATGACTATGATTTTTCCGCCATTATTGTATATGTATATGATTCCTCCACGGGCGATGTAGACTGATGTTTCATTAATGTACCATCTATATATGTGATTCTACCACAGGCGATGTAGACTGATTATGTATTATTATGCACTAAGTTGTATCCTGCACTGTGCTCTCTGATGTAGTGATATATATATGATTCTGCTGTCATATTTGTGTAAATTATTCTATTTCTTGTTTATGCTATTATCTGTACTCTGCTTATGATGATTAATGTGTTATATTCCAATGATTATCCTTAATACCGTAGCACGGGGTTTTGAGATCGTCACATAAGATATATAGAGATATGAAGATGGTTTTCTTTTGGGCTGGGATGAAGAAAGATGTAGCGGAGTTTGTTTCTCGATGTTTGATTTGCCAACAAGTCAAAGCTGAGCAAAAGAAGACCGGTGGTTTACTTCATCCATTGGAGGTCCCAAAGTGGAAGTGGGAGAGTGTCTTTATGGATTTCATTGATGGTTTGCCTAGATCGATGAAAGGCAACAGCAGTATTTAGGTTATAGTTGACAGGCTTACTAAGAGCGCTTATTTCATTCTTGTTAAGAGTAAGTGGACAACAGCATGGTTGGCGGCAGTCTATCTTCGTGAGATAGTCTGTCTACATGGAGTACCTTCCAGTATAGTGAGTGATCATGAACCCATATTCACTAGTGAGTTTTGTAGGAGCTTACAAAAGGCATTAGGTACAGATTTGTGTTTGAGCACCACTTATCATCCTCATACCGATGGGCAGATGGAAAGGGTTCATAGAGTTCTTGAGGATCTTTTAAGACTATGTATCCTAGATTTCGGAGGGACTTGGGAAGAGCATCTTCCATTGGTAGACTTCGCCTACAACAACAGTTATCAAGCTAGTATTGGCATGACGCCCATTAAGGCATTGTATGGACGACCTTGTAGATCACCGACTTGTTGGTAGGAGTCTATAAATAGGCTTCTACTTGGACCTGAGATGATTAGAGAAACTTCAAAGAAGATTGATACCATTCGCAGCTGCATGAAGACGGATCAAGACAAGTAGAAGTCCTACGTAAATAAGAGAAGAAATGATATTGACTTTGAGGTGAGAGACATGGTTTTCATCAAGTTATCACCTTTAAGGAAGGTACTCTTTGGATCTGTAGGGAAATTGGCACCAAGGTTTGTAGGTCCATTTCCCATAACAAAAAGGATTGGCCAAATGGCTTATAGGGTGAAGCTGCCAGAGAGTTTGACGGGTGTTGATGATGTTTTCCACATTTATCATTTATGGAAGTGCATGCATGATACTGTAGAAGTAGTTGAACCGAGTATGCTTGAGGAAGTAGAGGTGGAATGGAAGGCGGCGGTTAGATGATTTCCTACCCATATTCTTGGATCAGAGTTTAAAAAGCTATGCAACCTAGAGGTCAAGTTGATGAAAGTTCAGCGGGGAGATAACCACGAGAATGCAACTTAGGAGGCTGAAGACTAGATTCGCGCTTCATACCCTTTTCTTTTCAAGGGTACGTTCTTAACTTCTTTTCTAAGGCTTTTATTCGTATTTGCTTATGTCGTTTAAGTATATCCTATCGATCGAATCTTCGACCTTTAGGTAGGGAACCAATGGTGTAAACATGTGTTTGAGACATGTTATGTTTGATGGATGCAAGTGGATGGAAGTGATTGCTAGTGTTTTCTCGTGGATGCATATACACACACATTAAGCACTAGATCGGCTCAACCACTCTCATACTGCATATGGACGCGTGTGCATTTCTTTTTCTTTTTATGGATGGAAATGGGTGTATCATCATATGAATGTTGCATTTGGATGGATGATTGTGCACACATATAGAGTTTACATGATATATTAGGATTATTACATGTTGGATTCATGGCACAAACATACACTGCAATAAGGAGGTCAACTAAATCAGTAGACCGCCTGATTTTTCGCATTAGCATAGGGAAATATACACACAGCTTTGCATATGTTCATATAAACATTAGTAATCTTTTAAGGACAATGGATGCCCGTAATTGGTGGACGAGTAGGTGGATGATGGATGTTAGGATATACGTTCTTCTTAACTTGGAGATTTCGGGGATGAAATCCTTTAAGTAGGGGAGAATGTAACACCCCGTTATTTTAAAGAACATTATCTAGGGACATAGTCTATACCTTGATTTAAAACTTTAATTTGGGGCCTAACTTGTATCGTGAATCAGACAGGGATTTGGGGCATGAAAAACCTATAATGAACATGAACAATTGTCTAAGAATGAACATGCCTAAATTTACATAAATAGAAACTGTGATTGCACTTAGACATGAGGTTAGATTACACTTATGGTAGAAGTCTGCCTGGAACCGCCCAGTAAATCCAACATCCACAAGTGGTTAATCTGACGTGAGGGGTCTAGTGCGTAAATGTACACGTAATGGTGCTAAGACACGAGGTTATGTCCGAATTGTGGTAGAAGTCTGCCTGGAACCGCCTGGCATATCCAGCATCCACAAGTAATCGACTTAATGTGAGAGGTCTAGTGCATTAACAGGCACGAATGGAATAATGATAATAACTTGTTAACCTATAACACTTAATCTATTTAAATATGTGGGGGTTATATATGAAGCAGTTAAAATTGTGTAAGGATTAAGTAAACTTGCTTGAATTAATGAGGGGTTAAGTTAATCTGTTAAATCTATGGGGGTGGTTTATATGAACTGACAAACTTAACCCGGTTTATATGGTGGGGTTATGCGGGCTTGTTAATATGTTAGGAATAACCTGTCAAAATCCTAGTAGGGTGGATACAAGCCTAGGGGGAGGCTTGTATTATCTGTTGCGTGGGACTTGTATTATCAGTAACCCATCTTGGTACCAAAAGGAGAACCCCGAACTAGGTAGGGGTCGGAGCATGCTTACTGAGCTAATTATAAGAGGTTCATCTGAGTGAGGGTGCTGATGGCGCATTCCATCGAATTCATGTGAATGCATGAACCTGCTTTCATGGGATAATTAGATGTTGTAGCATCAGTAGATATGGTTATGCCGCTAGAAAAAGAAGGCTTGCCACTTTAGTAAGTAATACAAGTTACTGTGGGGCCAGCACAGGGTATCCACAGGATAGGGTGTCGATCGATTGGGGTAGTAATTATGGTATATCTAGTCCTGCTTGTTTAGGAGCCCGTTATTATCGTTGGGGGTAACACCTATCATTTCTGTTGGGCTGCTTGTTATTATTGTTAGGGGTAAAACCTGTCACTAGAAGTACACCTAAGTCTACCATCTGTTTCTGTCGGGATCATTTTGTTTTTGTTATACTAATATTAGTGCAAAGAAAAGTACTTGAGAAGCGCAATATATTCTGTTCTGCTTATTCTATTTATCCTGCTTAGTATGTTATACCTGTCTTTGATACTGTTATCCCTCTCATCCAGTTTATATGCCTGTCATGATACTTTTACTTATTTGTATGCTAAAAATAACTGGACACGGCATACTTTATGTCTGACCCAATTTGTTTCCTTTTCTCTCTCTTCCTTTCCTCCCCAGGATCTCAGGGTGGGAATACTCAGGCTTGAATAGGATTCTCTCTTTAGTTCTACTTAGAGCTGCTTAGATGTACTGCTTTGATTTCCTGTCTACTCTGACATGGCTCTTTTTGGGGACTATGCTTTTATATTACTGTACTCTAATGATTTTAGTACAAGACAGATATTTTTATGTGATGTAATGGGTTTTTTGTACTTCATACTTATGTTGTAACTATTTTTTGGACCATTGTGTTTTCTATTTGGGAAATAAAGTTTTAAATTCAGCTGTTGTTTTATATATGTCTTGTGTTGTTTCTGTTTCTGATTACCTATAACGCTTCACAAAACTTAATGCATTCCGTTAAAGAGTGAGATTAACGGACATGGGGTGTTACATGTACAAAACAAAAAAAAAGTATTACAAAACAAAATTATTACTTGCAAGTTTGTACTTCATTACTTTAGGACTTAACACGTACTCACACCCATCTCTTCTCTTATGACTTTTAAGAAAAAATGTTGCATCAGATAGTGTTTCCTGATATAAGTTCAATAGATAGTTTAGCATACATTCTCTTCAGTCAAAAGCATCTAGGCTAACTACTTCGTGTCAATAGCTACCACGCTATCTCATCTATAAAAATGTAATTAATAAGCAACTATAAAGTATCGCATACCATTTTATGACAAAGCTGGGCGAACGACTTTGGACCAGCGGTGTGCGTGTCTTGATAGGACTTACGAATTTCAGTATTTTTCTTGGCATTTTTCTGAAATATACATAAAAAACAAATTACTTGTTTATCTCACAAAAAACCAAGCACTGGATTATGGAGCGAAGTAAATAATATGTATATATACCTGAATCTCCTCATCTTCCCAATACCTCAAGAGAACTTTAAAGTCCTCCTGTGGGATGTTGTCCAGCTTGATTTCTAGCCTCTCCTCATCGGTCTCATAAGCTTTATAATAAGCTATTTTTATGCGACTCTTGTACCCCCTCCAATAGTCGTGAATAGACTGCAACACCCGGTTTTCACATTCGTCGAGAATAATATATCGTTCCTAAAATATAAATCAAAGATTAAAAAGAATAAATAAATCATAATTCAGCTACATTATAGTTAATAGATCAATATTACTTATTGAAGTAAATTTTAGCTACACTATAGTTAATAATAGATTACCTGAACATAATTCCTTAGAGTTTGCTTTGACTTTTCAGGAACATCCAACCAAGATTTATACGTAAGTGGAACATCCCTTTTCAATGTTCCTAAGATGTTTTTCAATTATACTTTGTCATCATCTGAAATAGGTTGGAACCGCTCTTTCATCCCAATTACAACTCTTTTGTCATATGCCCTTATATGAATAGTAAACATCTTTGTTTGACCTCTGAGTCTTTTAGGAACTTCATCTTTAATTAAAATGAAAAGTCCCATCAAATAATAACATATAAATCATAATGTAAATTTGGACTTAAATATTAATCCCACTGTAATATTAAATATTATTATCACATCAATTCAATACATGCTTCAACTTCTTCAATTTCAATGTCTACCAAGACATTCTCCGCCATATCCTTATTAGCCATACGACTTGCACTAGATTTAGCAGCAAATTTCTTTTGTCGTTCTCGTAGAGCCAAATAATTAGCCACTGTTCCTTGTCCTTTAACATCCTTCTCAGTTGAACTTACTAATAGGCTTGGGCTTTGGCTTGGGCTTGGGGTTCTAAACATATCATTTTCCTTTGCCTTAACACTAGTTGAACGAGTTTGTGGTCTACAAACAGGCTTGGGCTTCTCAACATTTTTTAGTTATCTAAATTCTATATATAGGTAGGAAATAAGATTTGATTTTATAGTCATTATCTTCAGAAGCATAAAAAATAAGATACGTTGCTCTCACACATCTTTCGTGGACTTTGTGAAGTATCATCTTCACTATGCTCCATATGGTCGGGATTATATTGCTGACTATCCACATCCTTTTGCATCTTTTCTTTTCCTTTTTCCTTTTTTCGACTTGCATTTATCAGTCCAGCTGAAATTACAGGCACACCTAGAGAAATGAGAAGTTCATTGCTCCTTATCAAATTCTCAGCTCTTTGTATTTCATAGTCTTTTAGAGATAGTAGAGGTGGCACATTGTAAAAGACCGGCATTCTACGCATCAGAGGATCGTAGAATATTTATTTCATTATCATATGAAGTCATATAGTCGTGTAACTTTGGGGAACGGCAATTGGGGTCATTTCCCATGTTCCCGATTTTTTCTGATTTTTAAATGATCGTTTTTCCCCTAGCTTATCTTTTTTCGGCCATAACTTTTGACTAGTAAGGAGTTTTGACTTGAAACCACTTCCATTGGATTCGGATGATGGTATACAATTCCGTAGATTGGTCACATTAGCCAAACGAACTCACTGTTTGGGAGATACGGCTGAAACAAGGTTTAGAAGGTGAAACTGCTTAAGTGGGCTGATTAGGGTAATTAGCAAATGGGCCCATAACCCATTCGAGATTAGGGTTATGAGGAGGCTGAAATGATTTAGGTTTTCATTCTATTTCAGTTTTCTAGCCGCCATTTACCTCTTAGAAACCCTAACAATGGCCTCCAACACCCAAATCACCTTCTAATCACCATTTAAACAAGTTTTAGTCTAATCTCCATCAAATCAAGGCAAATTAGCATTAAATTAGGAACAGAGCTGCGGTGTTGCATAGAGATTCAACCCAAATTAGAGATATTTTCAGATTAGATTTATTTGTGGCTAAGGTGGGTGATTAGGATCTTTTTACACTAATTACGGCTAATTAAGGGTGATTAGTGAGAATTAGTGAAATTATAACTCAGAAAAATCTGGAAAAATTTGTAAAATTCTAGAACATCATTTTATGCCTTTGTTAGAAATTTGGATTAATTTGGTTAAGTTCAGATAATCCTATCATTAGTTGTGCTTAAACATGATTAAGGGGAAAATATGGGTTTTGGGTAGGTTTGATCCATTTTTAACTTATTGAAATTGTTGTTTTGGTGTTTGTGGTTGATTATACATGTTGCTATGACTGTTTGGAATGTTTTGTGATTACCTACAACAGTTAGAATGGTCGAAAATGTCGTCGTATGGCGTAAAACATTCATTGGAAGTTGCAGGAAATTATGTAGGGGACTGGACCAGATCGGTGGGGAAGGGTCGGGTCGGGTCATCTAGCCCACCCACGAGTCGCCTCAAGTGCACGAACCGAACCGCCTGCATGAAGTCATCAAACACCATCACGAACCAAACTGGCCTGCTTGCATTGGAAGATTACGACTCGATGCTCTAGAGAGGAGTCACGATCCGAACCGATGCCAACACTCACGAGCCGAACCGATGAGGAATTAGGACTTGGAGTTCACAATCCGAAGCTTCACCGAACCAAATGTTGACCACGACCTGGACCCAGTGAGACACCACGACCCGAACTGCTTGTTGGACACAAACCGGAGCTACTCACGAACCGATGGAGGACCCGAACCTATATGGTGATCACGATCCGAATGGAGATCGAACCAGGATGATGAAGACAAAAACCCGAGATGCAAAGGTGGTCCAAATAGGAATTAGAACTCAGGATCCAGTTGGGAACCAATGAGTTAACTTTATGAGCTGGGCTTGCTGCAGGACGTGTGCTAAGGGGTTGTCGACGTCCATAACTTTGATTCACCAACAAGAAAGATGTTAGGCTACGGATCAGTGCAGTGGGGTAGTTATTACTCCATGGGGCAGAGTGATTGTAGCAAGGCTATGAGCTAGTGCAGTGGTGTTGTTATGACTTCATGGGGCAGAGTGGACATAGCAAGGGATTAGTAGTTATGGATCAGTGCAGTGGAGCCATCATGACTTCATGGGGCAGAGTGATCATAGCAAGGATTTGGGTGATCAAAGCGGTGGATATCTTATGCTTTACGCACTGAGTGAGAGATGTAAGGATGGTTGCTATGCCTGATTATTTGTCATCATTATGACATGCACACCCCATCCCCCATATCTTTACACCATATGTTAGTATTACCTTAGAGTATTGTACATCTTGTTGTGCTGACTCTTTGGTTGCAGGTTCAGGTATGGTTTAGTATACGTATTATTGTTCTGTTTTGCTGCTTATCGCTCATACCAGACTTTTGTCTGACCTAGAGTTTTATGTCTCTTCTTATTACTCTGGGTGCTCTTAAATGGGCGGACTAGAGATAGGTCAGGTGATTATGCATGAGAAGCTGTACCGGAGACGAGCAAGAGGCTCCCACGTACGACACACACACACACATATATATATATGTATATGTATATATATGTATATATATGTATGTATGTATGTATGTATGTATGTATGTATTTTCCCCATGTCGCCGATGGTCACTACTTTGGGCATTAGTAGTGTACTCTTCCTTTACTTTGCTTTAGAGATAATTTGAAAAGTTGTAATAATGATGATGTGGAACATAAGATGTATTTGAATTTTCTGCTGCTATTATGGTTTAGTTTTCTGCTTTTGCACTGTCTCACCTGTTTATGTCAAGTATGTTATTATTATATTTTATTCCATGCGATGTGAGACATTCTACAGGTTCCCTGTTAGTTCAAATTCCTTTCTTTTTCTTTCTTTGACGACCGTCCCATGCTGGTTGGACATCGGCACAGCGCACTTTCATTGGAAATGTCAGCTGGTGCGGGATGGGCCGCCATACTTGGTATCAGAGCTGTAGGTTGCATAGTTAACCTAGGGAAAGACACCAGGGAGAGATAGTACGTATATAAGAGTGTGTATTTGTTATATTTTGGTTTTCAAAAGCTATATATATACTATTAGTATATCTAAGGATGGAGTGGCATTGCACTGGCACCACTGAAGAGATGGTTAATCGTTTTCTCCTTACAGATTGAACGATGAGCCAATACACGAGGGGTAATGGTAGGGGAGCTAATAATGGAAATGCTCCTGATATGAGGACGATGTTCACTGACTTCATGAGAGAGATGCTTAGGGATGTTCAAAGGGCAGTTCCTAATGCTGCAAATGGTGGTGGTGCAGCAGTGCAGGCGCCTAGGGCCGATTTCGCCAAGCTATGCAAGGATTACACTAGTCTTGGTGGAAAGTCATTCCACGAAATAGAGTTGGCTACAGAAGTTTAGGATTGGTTGGATAGCTGTGAGCATATCTTCAAAGACTTGGGTATCGAGGATGTGATGAAGAGGAAGCTAGCATCCCGTCAGCTGCAAGGATGGGATATGAATTGTTGGAATGCTATTAAGGCAGCTACCCCTGAGGATCAAGTTAATTGGGATCAGTTTAAGGCCCGATTCATTGATAAGTTTATCCCAGCTGCTCAAAAATCAGAATTGTTTAGGAAATTTATGGAGCTTAAGAAGAATGGTAGGGCAGTCTCGGAGTACATTGCTGAGTTCGATACTTTATCGAAGTATGGATTATCCCTTATTGACACTCCCGAGAAGAAGAATGAGAAGTTCATAACAGGCTTAGATCAGTACATGGGGGAAAGGCTTATAAACCATATTGATGGGACTTTTGAATAGATTGTTGGGAAAGCATTGAGGTCAGAAAGCCTTTATCCTAAGCCCAAGACTGAAGTCACTGTTATATCTATAGAGGGGCCAAAGCCGCAAGCAAGCAGTGGAGGCAAGAATAATTCTCATAATAAGAAGAAATAGAACCAAGCTAAGGATGGTCAGAAAAAGAGTAAGAAAGATGTTGAGTGCTTTAGCTATGGTAAGAAGGGCCATTATGCTTAAGAATGTTGAGCAAAGCCTGCGGACAGGATGTGCTTCAACTGCGGCCAAGTGCGACATCACAAGGATAAATGTCCGCAACACCCTAAAGAGAAGCAGATTGTGAAAGCATATGCTCTTAATGTTGTTCCTTCTTCGTCGAATGCCCCAACTGCGGTAGAGAAAGGAAAGAATGTCGTCATTCAAGGTATGCTTTCTATTTATGATGTTCATGTTCGAGTATTGTTTGATATCGGGGCTTTCCATTCCTTCATGTCTAGTGACCTGGTAGATAAGTTGGGATTGGAACTCAAGATAGTCGATAGATCTTTAGCAGTGACGAACCCGATTGGTGGTTCGACTAGCCTTAGTATGATTTATCGTAATGTGGTCTTATCGTGTCATGGATGCATGTTCGTTTATGATTGCTTTGTTTTGTACTTTACTAGGTTTGGCATTATTTTGGGAGTCGACTGGCTCCAAAGGTACGGGGTGGTGGTAGATTGTGAGGGCTTTTTGGTGACAGTTAGAGCGGATGATGGACGGAGGGTAGTGTTTGGTGGTCTACCTAGTGACAGGGTAATGGCTAGTATTCTAAATTCCCTCAACATCCTGCATGATGAGTTTTCAGATGTGCCTGTGGCTGGCCAGTATCCGGATGTCTTCGAGGAAGTGACCGGACTTCCACCACACCGGGAGATTGAGTTTCGTATTGATTTAGTGAAAGATGCCATACCTATAGTGATGCCACTTCGTCGTATGGCACCAAGGGAGCAACAAGAACTCGGGGTGCAAGTGAGCGATCTTTTGAAGAAGGGATTTATCAGAAGAAGTGTCTCTGAGTGGGGAGCACCAGTTGTGTTTGCTACCAAGGCGGATGGTTCCCTTCGATTGTGTGTGGATTACCGCGAGTTGAATAAGGTGACGAGGAAGAAAAAGTATCCTCTACTGCATATAGATGTTTTGTTTGATCAGTTGAGTGGCACGAGAGTGTTCTTCCAGTTGGATCTCGCGACAGGTTTACATCAGATTAGGATAGAAGCTGAGAGTATAGCTAAAACGGCCTTTCGGACATTGTCTGGATTCTATGAGTGGTTGGTTATGCCATTCTGGTTGACCAATGCACCAACATATTTTGTGGATCTTATGAATAGGGTATTCAGAGATTAATTGAATAAGTTTGTTCTTGTGTTCGTAGATGATATCTTGGTTTATTCGAGGACAGAGGAAGAACATAGGGAACATCTGAGGATAGTGATGGAGGTGTTGAGAAAACACCAATTGAAAAAAAAAAATTCTAAGAGTCACTTCTGGAGGACGGAAGTGAGGTTCTTGGGCCATATTGTTTCAAAGAATGGTATTGTCGTGGATTCTGCGAAGGTGGCTACAGTACATGATTAGTCTACGCCCAAGAATGCGACGGACGTAAGGAGTTTCTTGGGATTAGCTGGATATTATCGTATGTTTATCCAAGACTTCTCTAAGATAGCGGCACCGTTGACTCGGTCAACCAAGAAGAATCAAGCTTTCGTCTGGGACAAAAAGTGCGAGAATGCATTCAAGAGTCTAAAGGAAAGTTGACATGTACACCAGTGTTAGTCATTCCTAAGGGAATTGAAGAGATGACAGTATATACAGAAGCATGTGGTACAGGATTAGGTGCTATATTGATGCAAGGAGGTAGGGTTGTAGCTTACGCTGGTCGGCAACTGAAACCGCATGAGAAAAGATATCCTACCCATGATTTGGAATTGGCAGCGATCGTATTCGCGTTAAAGATGTGGAGACATTATCTCTTGGGAGAAAGATTCGAGTTGTTTACCGATCATAAATCGTTAAATATCTTTTCTCTCATAAGGATCTAAATCTCCGACAGCAAAGATGGTTAGAATTTTTAGCTTCCTATGATTTCGATATTGCATATACACCAGGAAAAGGCAATGCTGTAACTGATGCATTGAGTAGAAGAAAAGCCAGTTTAGAGGCTATGTTTCTTGAATGGAAGCGACTGGAGTACATTACTGGGTATGATTTCAAACAGACCTAAGTGTGAATTAGATCCAGCAATGTTAGCAAGTTTGACGATCAGACCCACTTTGATTGAGCGGATTGTTTCCAGTCAGAGGGACGATCCTAACCTATTGGAAATAATCTCCAAGTTAGAGATGGGAATCGATGAAGAAATGAACAAGTTTGGGCTTGATCGAGATGGATGGCTTAGAAATAATGGTAGACTGGTTGTACACAATGTCAATGGATTGAAAGATGAAGTGCTTAGAGAATGTCATCACTCAAAACTGTAACAACCCGTATTTTTGAATAACATGTTATAACATAAATCAAGGCAGAATTAAACTGTAAAATTTGAATCAAGGGAAACGGGCTGTGCCATTGCGTTCGTCTCGGAAAAATACGCGAAATAGAGTCCGAGTTTTCGAAAATCGGAGTCCGTATGACCAAGTTATGGCCCGTCAAAGTTTTCAGAAAATTTCAAGTTCAAAAACAGTTCAAATTTGAATTTAGAACTCAAATTCATCCAAAACAGACTGGGCGGGAAAACTCCCGCCCAGACAGGTCGACAGGGAGGTCGACACTAGGGTCGACCTCCCCCCCAACCAGGTCGAACCTAGAGTCGACCTGGGGGTCGACCTCCCTGGTCGGCCAGGTCGGCCTGGTGCACTTAATTGGGCTGTTTTGACCTGTTTTGTTGGTTAGTGACGGGATTTGATGGCTCGGATTGGATCTAGGGTTAATCCTATGGCTAATACTATCCTAATCTTCTATAAAAAGACCCTTAAGCCTAGCCTAAATCACCATTATTCAACCCTACAACTAAACTATTTTAAATTTGTTCCTCTCATGGCCTCCACTCTCATGCTAAAATTTCTAAGTTTATTTATATGAGAGATTTTGAGTTCATACAATTGTTTTCAAGCTTGTATGAGTGTTCTTAGTTTGCATTCAAGTCAAGTTGCAACATTTCTATTACAAAGCAAGGGTTTTTATTGATTTGGCTCAAGGGTTTTTCATTTGGAGCTTTCATATTTGGTTTTTTTTGGTGATTACATAAGGGCTTCGTCTCAATCTTTATAATAAATATTCATTTGGGTCTTCATAGCATTGTAAGCCCTTTTCTACTTTCTTTTTGAACTATAAAGTTAAATGAATGATGCAAGTTGGGTTTGATCATTATGATATGCAAGTTTGGTTGATCATTATGTTATGCAAGTTGGTTCAATCATTATGTATGACACATGTTGCTATGATATGCAAGTTTGGGTTGATCATTATACACATGTTATCATGTTATGCAAGTTAAACTTGAGTTTGTGAGCTTAAAGCTTCAAGCTTTATATTAAAGGTTGCATTTTGGCAACATGGAAGTTATCATATCCCTTATGATAACTTGCATGTGCGGCTAAATGCGAACTTCTAGCAACTTCTACATGTCATTTATCACCATGTATCACTTATATGCTAAGTTTGGTTTATGCATACTTTTGAAGCCTAATAATGCAATATGCAAGTATATGAACATATGTACATTTCATATGCCACCATGTTAAACTTGTGGCTTCAACACCTTTTTGTCATGATTATGCCAAGTTCCCTATTTTATCCTTTATGCATTGTTGCGATTATGTAAACGATGGGATTACGTTGTGGTTGGGTAACATGAACATGGTTTTTATAACATGACGTGATATGTTAGCTTGTAATTATGTTTTGGAAACATAATGGACATGACACTTAGAAAATATGAGTGTGGCCAACTCGAGGTTGGGTTGAGTTTGTAGCATAAATCTACCCGGACCCGCCCGGCTTAACTAGTGGCTACAAACAATAGGACCCAATGTGAGAAGTTGGTCATGTTGTGCTCGAACCCAAGGTTAGACCAAGTTGTGGTGTAAAGCTACCTGGACCCGCCCGGCTTAACTAGTAACCACAACAAGGTCTAATGTGAGAGGTTAAAGCACATTAAGTAAATTAATGCCTCCTGATTAGGGTTAAGTCATGGTCCACTTAATACTTAACCAATTTGGGCTTGATGGGTTAATCGGGGTTAAGTCATGAACCTTGGGTACACTTAACCAATTTAATCCACGTTTGGATCGGGTTAACCACATTTAACCCGTTAAGAAACCCTAGTTGCGTGGTCCTTTTCAGCAGTAACCCTCTTGATAGTATCATGATACCCTAGGGACTAGGCTAGGGTGGGGCACGATTACTGGGCTGACATGTAAGCGACCAAAACGACGGCTGAGTAGGTACGCCGGTGTGGGTCCAGGCGGACTATGGTCGTGCACATAGTCCGGAGTTGGAAAATCAGGCACGGATACCAGTAGATCTAGACTGTGCATGCTTGATTTGTGTCCGGGGTTGACACCCTAGGATATGATACACCCTAGGGTGGACCTAGCGCAGTTTAACTACATTTCATGTTTGGACCGTATGACACCGACACTTGACGAGTTAGGCTTATAGGGAGCCGATCAACTAGACCGTGTAGTTGGACCTTGATTTAGGTCACCTCATGATGTTGGGCCAAGCTTGGGCCAAGGGATCAATTCTTGTTTTTACTTGACATGTTAGAATGCTAGTACACCTGTGGTGCAAAACTTAACCTTGATTATGCGATGACACCTTTATCTATCTTGTTAGTTAATCATCATGCCAGTATGTTGTTATCCTTATGTTCATCTCAGCTTCTCATGCCAGTTAACTTTACTAGTTCATGAACTGATAGTAGTTAGGGCTTACAAGTCTTTTTGACTGACTTGTTTTCTTTCGCCTCTTTTCTTCCGTTTCCGCCCCCCACCTCAGGTCCTCAGGGTGGGAACATTGGAGCTTAGCTTGGATCTTTATAGCTTGCTTACTGGATTTGCTCATGTACGGTTTTGGACATTGAGCTAGCTATGGTTTATCAATTCACTTTGGGGATAGTATTTTATGTATTTCAGTTTTTCAGTTTATGCTTTTCTCTAGACTTTGTTTGTTGGAAAATAATGACCAAGAACTTTGTTGTAACTTAACTATGGTTTTGAAATGCTAGTTTTATCTGTTGCTTTACTACTCTGTTTTACTTATATGTTCGGTCTTGTGATATCTGCATGCATGTTTACCTTGTTTAACGCCCCTCCAAAGCTAGTGTGCTTGCAAGAGTTACCCTGGCGGAGGTGGGGTGTTACATTTGGTATCAGAGCATAAGGTTTACAAGATTTGGGCAAAAGTGTTTTTGAAACTTACCTTTTGAAAAACTATTTTCAAAACCAATTAAGTATTTTCCAAGAAAAGTCTAGTTATTTTAAAAAAAGGCTATTCCCCAAAAGCCATAGCACTATCCTTCGTTTCTTCGTTCTGAATCTATCTTTTTCTTTTTTCAGTATGGTCGATCTTAACCTTCCCGAGGGAGTGACCATTCCCGGATAGTTCCGGAGGTACTTGGAAGCTAGGGCCAACGATGTGGGCCCAGCAAATACCCCCAATATAACTTAGGTTCCTCCTCCTCCTCCTCCTCAGAATCCACAAGCAGATTTCGCTAAGATTTGCAAAGACTTTAAGGAGATGGGTGGCAAGAACTTTATTGGGACGGAGACTTTTGTGGAGGCAAGAAATTGGTTGAAGGAAACTGAGGATCTCTTCGCTATCTTTGATGTGCAAGATCATAGAAAGGTTTTATTGGCAGCATGGTTATTAAAAGAAAAAGCTGCTTATTGGTGGGAGGTCACCAATGCTACGAGGCCTATAGAGACTTGGGCCGACTTTAGGACGAGGTTTGGGCTTAAGTTTTTATCATCAGCTGAGGCAAATCTGCAATTGGAGAAGTTTATATCTTTGAAGCAAGGGGGCATGTGAATGAGTTTAACAAGCTCGCCCGATTCAGTTTGGACATGGTTAATACTCCCCAGAAGAAGGCTTTACGCTTTGCACGAGGGTTGAATGAGCCATTACAAGGTTTAGCCCTATCTCATATACCCATGGGAGCCACTTTTGAAAGACTAGTAGACATGGCATTGCTTCAAGGAGACGATAAGAATGGCAAGAAGGAAGTCAAGGCTATTGAGACTCAAGCCAAGAAGACAGACTCCAAGTGGGGAGGAAATCAGAGCAATCAGAACAACAAGAACAACAAGGGCAACAAGACCAAGGCAAAGGACCCAAGAAAATGCAACTTCTATGGGATTGTTGGGCACATAGCCAAGATTGCAGAAAGAAGAAGAGGAAGCGGGGCGAATGCTTTCATTGTGGAGAGACTGGACATTTTAGCAAGGATTGCCCCAAGAAGCAAGGACAAGGGCAAGGGCAGAATCAGCGTGCAGGACCTTCTGGAGGGCAAGTGCATGCTCTCATCACTGCTCCAGTTCAGGATCGAGGTAGTATTTCTGTAGAAAATCTTGTTTATATTTCTGATTATCCTGTTCGCACCTTATTTGATTCTGGCGCATCGCATAGTTTTATTTCTTCCGACATTGTTGAAAGTTTGCACCTAAGTACTAGTCTAGTTGAGGATCCCGTTTGTGTCTCAAATCCAATTGGGGGTTCCGCCCATCTATCTATGATTTGTGTGGATTTGAAGATTTCTATCTTGACCGTAGAATTCACATGTGATGCTTATGTTCTCGGATTCACGGGATACGGGTTGATCTTGGGCATGGATTGGTTGTCCAGTTATGAAGCCATCCTCGATTGTGAGCATAGGGTGGTGAGGCTCATGACTCGCCTCGGTAATACCCTAGAAATTTCTTGTAACCCTAGAGGTCCCGTCATGTTATGTTATCTTGAATCTCTTGACTCGTCCATCGATGATCTGCAATCTGTAAGGGTGGTCCGAGACTATCCTGATGTCTTCGAAGAAGTTAAGGGGTTACCACCTAAACGAGAGATAGATTTCCGCATTTATCTAGTGGATAATGCCAAGCCAGTATCATTGCCCGTTAGGCACATGGCCCCACGTGAAAGAAGGGAGCTCAGTAAGCAAATCAAGGAGTTGCTTGAGAAAAATTTTATTAGGCGAAGCATTTCTGAATGGGGTGCTCCGGTGGTATTCGCTATTAAGGCGGATGGTTCGCTTCGCCTATGTGTTGATTATCGAGAGTTGAACAAACTGACAAAGAAGAATAGGCACCCTTTACCGAGGATTGATGATCTCTTTGACCAGCTGGTTGGTGCTTCTGTTTTCTCTCAGCTTGATCTAGCCACCGGATTCCATCAGCTTAGAGTAGCTGAGGATAGCATTGATAAAACTGCGTTTAGGACTCCAGATGGATTCTTTGAATGGCTTGTCATGCCATTCGGTTTGACTAATGCACCCGCCTACTTCGTAGACTTGATGAGTAGGGTGTTCAGGGAGTTCCTTAACAAGTTCGTGGTTGTCTTCGTGGATGATATTCTGATCTTCTCAAAGGACGAGGAAGAACATGCCAGACATCTCAAGGAAGTGATGGATACGCTTAAGGCGCATCAGTTGAAAGCCAAGTTCTCCAAATGTCATTTTTGGAGAAGGGAAGTTCGGTTTCTTGGACATATAGTTTCTAAGCACGGCATAGCGGTGGATCCCGCGAAAGTGGTTGTGGTTCAAGACTGGAAGACTCCTAGGAATGCAACCGAAGTAAGAAGCTTTCTCGGTCTGGCGGGCTACTATAGGAAGTTCATCAGGGACTTCGCTAAGATTTCGGCCCCTCTTACTAAGTTGACGAAGAAGAACTTAGTCTTTGCATGGGACTTGGAGTGTGAGCTTGCTTTTCAAAAGCTCAAAAGAGCCCTTACCTCAGCTCCAGTTTTGGCATTACCCGATAGTGGTAAGATGTTTACCGTGTACACAGATGCATATGGCACGGGGTTAGGTGTTGTTCTAATGCAAGAGGGAAGAGTGATATGTTATGGGGGTAGGCAACTTAAAGTTCATGAGAAGAACTATCCCACTCATGATTTGGAGTTAGCAGCGATCGTCTTTGCACTCAAATCCTGGCGCCACTATCTTCTAGGCGAAAGGTTTGAGTTGTATACTGATCACAAGTCACTCAAGTACCTCTTCTCGCAAAAAGATCTGAACCTAAGGCAGCAAAGGTGGATGGAATTCTTGGCATCTTATGACTTTGAGATAGCTTATACCCCTGGCAAGGGTAATGTTGTGGCGGATGCACTAAGCAGAAGGAGGTTGACTTTGAGCCCCTTGTTCATTGAGATGAAGAACTTAGAATTCTTGGCAACCTTTGATTTCACGACGGCTGTTGAGTCGATGACAGGTTCATTAGCATCCCTTGAGCTTAGACCCACACTTCTTGATCAAGTTGGGGCTTCGTAGAAGGAAGATCCACAGATAGTCGAGGTCATGGACAAGTTGATTCGTGGCGAGACGTCTAGTCACCTGGCCAGATATGCTATAGATAAAAAGGGATGGCTAAGGCGTGATGGGAGATTATGTGTTCCTCGAGTGGGAGATTTAGTCCATAGAGTTCTTGAAGAAGCGCATCACTCGAAGATGACTATACATCCTGGAGGGGACAAGATGTATAGGGATATGAAGCGCATTTTCTTTTGGGATGGAATGAAGAAGGATGTGGCAGAGTATGTTTCAAAGTGCATGGTGTGCCAACAAGTGAAAGCCGAGTCGAAGAAACCAGGTGGGCTATTACATCCATTGGAGGTCCCGCAATGGAAGTGGGAGAGCATTTCTATGGATTTTGTGGATGGATTGCCTAGGTAAAGGAGAGGGAACACAAGCATATGGGTCATAGTTGACAGACTTACGAAGAGTGCTCACTTCATCCCAATAAAGAGCAAGAGGACCGCATCAGGGCTGGCATCTATTTATCTTCGAGAGATAGTGCGGTTGCATGGAGTTCCTTCTAGCATAGTTAGCGATCGTGATCCAATTTTCACTAGCCAGTTCTGGAACAGTTTGCAAGAAGCGATGGGTACGCGATTGAATCTGAGTACAGCCTATCACCCCCAGACGGATGGCCAAACCGAAAGGGTGAATAGAGTGCTAGAAGATCTCTTGAGGCTTTGTGTTCTCGACTTCGGTGGTACTTGGGAAGACCACCTTCCTCTTGTAGAGTTTGCTTATAATAATAGCTATCAAGCCAGCATAGGGATGGCACCATTTGAAGCTTTGTATGGAAGGCCGTGCAAGTCACCAACTTGTTGGTGGGAGACGACAGATGAGCTTATACTTGGGCCCGATATGATTAGGGATACATCCGAGAGGGTAGAGTTGATCCGAAGACGGATGAAGGCGGCCCAAGACAGACAGAAATCCTATGCTGACAGGCGAAGGGCAGATTTGGAATTCGAAGTGGGAGACATGGTTTTCGTGAAGGTTTCTCCTTTGCGTAATGTGGTACGTTTTGGAGCAGTTGGGAAGCTGGCACCAAGGTTCGTAGGACCCTTCCCTATCATAGAGAGAATTGGAAAGATGGCCTACAAGGTGGAATTGCCCGAGAAGCTAGCCGGAGTACATAATGTCTTTCATGTCTCGCATCTCCGAAAATGCCTGCATGAGTCCGCTGAGGTGGTTGAACCAAGCATTCTTGAAGACGTGGAGGTAGAGAAAGAGGCAACCTTGAGGAGAGCTCCGATTCGTATTTTGGGAACAGAGATCAAGAAGTTAAGGAATCGAGAAGTCAAGTTGGTGAAAGTTCAGTGGAGTGAAGTCGATGAAGACGCAACTTGGGAATCCGAGGAGAAGATGCGTGGGCTTTATCCATTCCTTTTTGAGGGTACATTCTCAATTTCCTCTCCTAAGTAGCATATCTTTCTTTTTGCTATCCGTGTTTATCATGTTTGTCTAGTTATCTCGTTAATCATGTCATGAGAATCTTAGGTAGAAACCCTTTGGATGAAACATGTATTTGAAATATGTTATGCTTGATGGTTGCAAGTGGTTGCAAGTGTTTGCACGTGGATACTCGTGGATGCATGATACACATTAGGCACTAAGATCGGCTCACACACTTTCATGTTGCATATGCATGAGTGCTTGTACTTATTCATGGATGAAACTTGTTATGCTATCACGTGGATGTTGCATATGGATGAATGTTATGTGCACTCATGTAGAGATTATAAATTACGTTAGGAATTTGCATACATATGGACTCATTTCACTAACATACATATGCATTAAGGAGGTTTACTGTATCAATAACCGCCTGATTTTCGCATTAGATAAGTACATATACACACACCTTTGCATATGATCATACAGCATTTATAATCCTTTAAGGACAATGACTGCACGTGGATGATGTTTTGAGTAGATGGATGATGGATGGTAGGATACGTTCTTCCTAACTTGGAGATTTCGGGGACGAAATCCTTTAAGGAGGGGAGAATGTAACAACCCGTATTTTTGAATAACATGTTATAACATAAATCAAGGCAGAATTAAACTATAAATTTTGAATCAAGGTAAACGGGCTGTGCCATTGCGTTCATCTCGGAAAAATACGCGAAATAGAGTCCGAGTTTTTGAAAATCGGAGTCCGTATGACCAAGTTATGGCCCGTCAAATTTTTCAGAAAATTTCAAGTTCAAAAACAGTTCAAATTTGAATTTAGAATTCAAATTCAGCCAAAACAGACTGGGCGGGAAAACTCCCGCCCAGACAGGTCGACAGGGGGGTCGACACTAGGGTCGACCTCCCCCCCAACCAGGTCGACACTAAAGTCGACCTGGGGGTCGACCTAGGGGTCGACCTCCCTGGTCGGCCTGGTGCGCTTAATTGGGTTGTTTTGACCTGTTTTGTTGGTTAGTGACGGGATTTGATGGCTCGGATTGGATCTAGGGTTAATCCTATGGCTAATACTATCCTAATATTCTATAAAAAGACCCCTAAACCTAGCCTAAATCACCATTATTCAACCCTACAACTAAACTATGTCAAATTTGTTCCTCTCATGGCCTCCACTCTCATGCTAAAATTTCTAAGTTTATTTATATGAGAGATTTTGAGTTCATACAATTGTTTTCAAGCTTGTATGAGTGTTCTTAGTTTGCATTCAAGTCAAGTTGCAACATTTCTATTACAAAGCAAGGGTTTTTATTGATTTGGCTCAAGGGTTTTCCATTTGGAGCTTTCATATTTGGGTTTTTTTGGTGATTGCATAAGGGCTTCGTCTCAATCTTTATAATAAATATTCATTTGGGTCTTCATAGCATTGTAAGCCCTTTTCTACTTTCTTTTTGAACTATAAAGTTAAATGAATGATGCAAGTTGGGTTTGATCATTATGATATTCAAGTTTGGTTGATCATTATGTTATGCAAGTTGGTTCAATCATTATGTATGACACATGTTGCTATGATATGCAAGTTTGGGTTGATCATTATACACATGTTATCATGTTATGCAAGTTAAACTTGAGTTTGTGAGCTTAAAGCTTCAAGCTTTATATTAAAGGTTGCATTTTGGCAACATGGAAGTTATCATATCCCTTATGATAACTTGCATGTGAGGCTAAATGCGAACTTCTAGCAACTTCTACATGTCATTTATCACCATGTATCACTTATATGCTAAGTTTGGTTTTATGCATACTTTTGAAGCCTAATAATGCAATATGCAAGTATATGAACATATGTACATTTCATATGCCACCATGTTAAACTTGTGGCTTCAACACCTTTTTGTCATGATTATGCCAAGTTCCCTATTTTATCCTTTATGCGTTGTTGCGATTATGTAAACGATGGGATTACGTTGGGGTTGGGTAACATGAACATGGTTTTTATAACATGACGTGATATGTTAGCTTGTAATTATGTTTTGGAAACATAATGGACATGACACTTAGAAAATATGAGTGTGGCCAACTCGAGGTTGGGTTGAGTTTGTAGCATAAATCTACCCGGACCCGCCCGGCTTAACTAGTGGCTACAAACAATAGGACCCAATGTGAGAAGTTGGTCATGTTGTGCTCGAACCCGAGGTTAGACCAAGTTGTGGTGTAAAGCTACCCGGACCCGCCCGGCTTAACTAGTAACCACAACAAGGTCTAATGTGAGAGGTTAAAGCACATTAAGTTAATTAATGCCTCCTGATTAGGGTTAAGTCATGGTCCACTTAATACTTAACCAATTTGGGCTTGATGGGTTAATCGGGGTTAAGTCATGAACCTTGGGTACACTTAACCAATTTAATCCATGTTTGGATCGGGTTAACCACATTTAACCCGTTAAGAAACCCTAGTTGCGTGGTCCTTTTCAGCAGTAACCCTCTTGATAGTATCATGATACCCTAGGGACTAGGCTAGGGTGGGGCACGATTACTGGGCTGACATGTAAGCGACCAAAACGACGGCTGAGTAGGTACGTCGGTGTGGGTCCAGGCGGACTATGGTCGTGCACATAGTCCGGAGTTGGAAAATCGGCACGGGTACCAGTAGATCTAGACTGTGCATGCTTGATTTGTGTCCGGGGTTGACACCCTAGGACTTGATACACCCTAGGGTGGACCTAGCGCAGTTTAACTATATTTCATGTTTGGGCCGTATGACACCGACACTTGACGAGTTAGGCTTATAGGGAGCCGATCAACTAGACCGTGTAGTTGGGCCTTGATTTAGGTCACCTCATGATGTTGGGCCAAGCTTGGGCCAAGGGATCAATTCTTGTTTTTACTTGACATGTTAGAATGCTAGTACACCCGTGGTGCAAAACTTAACCTTGATTATGCGATGACACCTTTATCTATCTTGTTAGTTAATCATCATGCCAATATGTTGTTATCCTTATGTTCATCTCAGCTTCTCATGCCAGTTAACTTTACTAGTTCATGAACTGATAGTAGTTAGGGCTTACCAGTCTTTTTGACTGACTTGTTTTCTTTTGCCTCTTTTCTTCCGTTCCCCCCCCCCCCTCAGGTCCTCAGGGTGGGAAAATTGGAGCTTAGCTTGGATCTTTATAGCTTGCTTACTGGATTTGCTCATGTATGGTTTTGGACATTGAGCTAGCTATGGTTTATCACTTCACTTTGGGGATAGTACTTTATGTATTTCAGTTTTTCAGTTTATGCTTTTCTCTAGACTTTGTTTGTTGAAAAATAATGACCAAGTACTTTGTTGTAACTTAACTATGGTTTTGAAATGCTAGTTTTATCCGCTGCTTTACTACTCTGTTTTACTTATATGTTCTGTCTTGTGGTATCTGCATGCATGTTTACCTTGTTTAACGCCCCTCCAAAGCTAGTGTGCTTGCAAGAGTTACCCTAGTGGAGGTGGGGTGTTACAAAAACTAACTATACATCCTGGTGGTAATAAAATGTATCGAGACATGAAGCAGACCTACTACTGGGAAGCAATGAAAAGAGACGTTGGGAAGTTCATATCCAAATGCATGAACTGCCAGCTAGTTAAAGCTAAGCAAAAGAAACCTAATGGTTTGTTGCAACCATTAGAAATTCCAGAATGGAAATGGGAACAAGTCTCAATGGATTTCATTGATGGGTTACTAAGGACTAGATCGGGCCATGATAGTATTTGGGTGATTGTGGACCGATTGACCAAGAGTGCAAGGTTTATACCCGTTAAGTCGAATAGAACAGCAACTAAATTAGCAGAACTGTATATGAAGTGGGTAGTGAGATTTCATGGAGTACCCAAAGGCATTGTAAGTGACCGAGATCCGTTGTTCACTAGTCGATTTTGGAAGAGCTTACAAGAGGCGTTAGGATCAGAATTACATCTCGATGCCGCGTACCATCCTCAAACCGAAGGTCAGACAAAGAGGGTGAATCGAGTATTATAAGATCTCTTGAGAGCTTGCATAATGGACTTTGGAGGGTCATGGGATGACCATTTGCATCTAGTGGAGTTCACATATAATAATAGTTATTAGTCCAGCATTGGTATGGCTCCATTTGAAGCTTTGTACGGAAGACCGTGCAACTCACCGTCATGTTGGTTAGAAACCGGTGAGAAATTTGTGCTTGGGCCAGATATGATAAGAGAAATCTCAGATAAGATCAAGGTTACCCGACAACGAATGAAGGCTGCCAAAGATAGGCAGAAGAGTTATGCTAATAAGAGGAGAAGAGATTTAAAATTCTCCATTGGCGACTTGGTGTTTATCAAGATTTCTCCTTTAAAGAGCGCGATTTGATTTGGTAGGAGAGGCAAGTTAACGCCAAGATTTGTTGGTCCATTCCCAATTCTCGAACAAATTGGGAATTTAGCATATAAAGTTGAATTGTCGGACAAGATGGCGGGAGTTCATAACGTATTTCATGTTTCCCAGTTAAGAAAATTCGTGCATGACCCCGATGTTACTATTTCACCTGATCAGTTGGTTGATATCGAAGTAGAACCCGAGGCGGTTGGGAACCGCAAGCCGATTCGTGTTGTCGAGCACGGTACGAAGAAACGTCGAAGGAAAGCGGTGAATTTAGTCAAGGTTCAGTGGGGCGAGGATGAGAATTACTGTACTTGGGAGACAGAGGAGAGCATTAGGAAAACGTATCCAGAACTCTTTGCCTCGTAAGATTTTAAATTTCGATTTACTCTTTCCGCATACTAGGATAGGTTTTTTTTTGTTTTATTGTTTGTGAACGACTGATAGGCATGCGGAACACCTTTGTATGTATTTGGTTGAGGAATTTCGAGGGCAAAATTTCTTAAGGGGGGAAGAGTGTAACAACCTGCATTCTACGCATCGGAGGATTGTAGAATATTTATTTCATTATCATATGAAGTCGTATAGTCGTGTAACTTTGGGGAACGACTATTGGGGTCATTTCCCATGGTCACGATTTTTGCCAATTTTTAAATGACCGATTTTCCCCTAGTGATCGTTTTTCAGCCATAACTTTTGATTGGTAGGGAGTTTTGACCTAAAACCACTTACATTGGATTCAGATGATGGTTTACAATTCCATAGAGTGGTCACATTAGCCAAACAGACTCACCGTTTGGGAGATATGGCTGAAACAAGGTTTAAAAGGTGAAAAACTGCTTAAGTGGGTTGATTAGGGTAATTAGCAAATGGGCCCATAACCCATTTCGGGATTAGGGTTATGAGGAGGCTGAAATGAGTTAGTTTTTCATTCTATTTCAGTTTTCTAGCCGCCATTTACCTCTTAGAAACCCTAACAATGGCCTCCAACACCCAAATCACATTTTAATCACCATTTAATCAAATTTTAGTCTAATCTACATCAAATAAAGGAAAATTAGCATCAAATTGGGAATAGAGCTGCTGTGTTGCATAGAGATTCAACCCAAATCAGAGATATTTTCAGATCTAAGATTTATTTGTGGCTAAGGTGAGTGATCAGCATCTTTTTACACTAATTAAGGGTGATTGGCGAGAATTAGCGAAATTATAACCCAGAAATATCTAGAAAAAATTGAAAAAATTTAAAACATCATTTTATGCCTCTGTTAGAAATTTGGGTTAGTTTGGTTAAATTTTGATAATCCTATCATTAGTTGTGCTTAAACATGATAAAGGGGAAAATGTGCGTTTTGGGTGGGTCTGGTCCATTTTTAACTTATTGAAATTGTTGTTTTGGTGTTTGTGTTGATTATACATGTGGCTATGACTATTTGGAATGTTTTGTGATTACCTAGAATAGTTAGAATGGTCAAAAACGCCGTCTTGTGGTGTAGAAAAGTCGCTGGAAGTTGCAGGAAATTATGAAGGGGACCGGATCGGATCGGTGGGGGAGGACCGGGTCGGGTCGTGTAGCCCACCCACGAGTAGCCTCAAGTGCATGAACCGAACCTCCTGCATGAAGTCATCAAACACCGTCACGAACCAAACCGACCTGCTTGCATTGGAAGATCACGACCCGATGCTCTAGAGAGGAGTCACGTTCTGAACTGATGTCGGGGCTCACGACCCGAACCGATGAGGAAGTAGGACCTAGAGTTCACGATCCGATGCTTCATTAAACCGAATGTTGACCACAACCCGGACCCAGTGAGGCACCACGACCCGAACTTCTTATTGGCCACGAACAGGAGCTACTCACGAACCGATGGAGGACCCAAACCTATATGGTGATCATGAACCGAATAGAGATCGAACCTGGATGATGAAGACCAAAACCCGAGATGCAAAGGTAGTCAAAATAGGAAGTAGAAATCAGGATCCAGTTGGGACCAATGAGTTAACTTCATGAGTTGGGCTTGCTGCGGGATGTGTGCTAAGGGGTTGTCGACGTCCATAACTTTGATTCACCACCAAGAAATATGTTAGGCTACGGATCAGTGCATTGGGGTAGTTATTACTCCATGGGGCAGAGTGATCGTAGCAAGGCTATGAGCCAGTGCAGTGGGGTTGTTATGACTACATGGGGGCAGAGTGGACATAGCAAGGGATTACTGGCTATGGATCAGTGCAGTGGAGCCATCATGACTCCATGGTGCAGAGTGATCATAGAAAGGATTTGTGTGATCAAAGCGGTGGATATCGTATGCTTTACGCACTGAGTGAAAGATGTGAGGATGGTTGCTATGCTTGATTGTTTTCCATCATTATGACATGCACACCTCCTCCCCCGTATCTTTACACCATATGTTAGTATTACCTTAGAGTATTGTACATCTTGTTGTGCTGACTCTTTGGTTGCAGGTCCATGTCCATGTATGGTTTAGTATACCTGTTATTGTTCTGTTTTGCTGCTTATCGCTCATACCATACTTTTGTCTGACCCATATTTTTATGTCTCTTCTTATTACTTTGGGTGCTCTTAAACGGGCAGACTAGAGACAGGTCGGGTGATTATGCACGAGTAGTTGTATCAGAGACGAGCAGGAGGCTCCCACGTACGATATATATATATATATATATGTATTCTCCTTGTGTCTCTGATGGTCACTACTTTGGGCATTAGTAGTGTACTACTCTTCCTTTACTTTGCTTTTGAGACGTTTGAAAAGTTGTAATAACGATGATGTGGAACATAAGCTGTATTTGAATTTTCCATTGCTATTATGGTTTAGTTTTCATCTTATGCACTGTCTCGCTTGTTTATGTCAAGTATGTTATTATTATATTTTATTCCATGTGCTGTGAGACATTCTGCAGGTTCCCAGTTAGTTCAAATTCCTTTCTTTTCCTTTCTTTGACGACCATCCTATGCTGGTTGGACATCAGCACAGCGCACTTTCATTGGAAATGTCGGCTGGTGCGGGGCGGGCCACCACACACATGAACATTCTGCAATTATATAATAAATACGAAAATCATAATACGTATGTTGCGAGAGTGGTACAAAATATTCAATTTACAATAAGATCATCATAATTAGAATTCTTCGAACCTGCTTGCCATTTTCATCTATATCTTCGTCTTCCCTTGGATGAATACATGATTCCAACTTATTCTTAACACCTGATGAGTTCATTATTGAATCGCTGATTTTTGGTGTTTTTTTCTGTGTCATCTTCCGATGATTTACCATAGCATCTGGCTTTAGATTAAGGGTTTCATTGTTGGGTTCCGAATTATTCAGCCTTGCCGACTTCCGAGGAATTTTCACGTCAGCTATCTTTTGATTCGTGCTTGCATTGCTGGATTCTGGATTATTCAGCCATGCCGACTTCCAAGGACTGTTCACCTTAGCTATCTTTTGATTTGTGGTTGTGTTGGGTTTTAGATTATTGAGCCACGCCGATTTCCGAGGACTGTCCACCTTAGCTATCTTTTGATTCGTGGTTGTGCTGGGTTCTGGATTATTGAGCCATGCCGACTTCCGAGGATTGTTGACTTCAATTAACTTCTTCTTTTTTGGTTCTATTTTAGTTGATGAGTCATCACGTACCGTCGTTTCAATGGTTCCGTAACCACAACAAATCATAAAATGATATTACAATTATGATCTTTAAATGAAATAATATCACAATCATTTTTTTTTGCTATATCAAAATATCACGAATTTGTAGATGATATTATCTAGGTATATGTGTGTATCTATAACCAGATTCAGTGGCCTTGGCTGAATGATTACATGCGGATGCATTTGCTTTAGTGGCTCAATTGCAGTATATATCGACAACGTTGTCGATATAAAATTCCAAGTTGCCACCATTGTTAGCTCCATTGACAAACTCTATGATGTCCGCATCATTCATCAGTGACTTCTACCTACCCTTCTCACCATTTTTTATATAAATCCCTCCTATTTCATTGTAGAGAAGGTCCTCCTTCACGAACTCCATGAGCACTATGTGCGAGAAGTAGTCAGGATCAATGCCCTTTACTATGGTAAAGTTTCCACCAACATATTATTCCTTCTGAAATGTACCCTTGTGATGAAATGTGAGATGCATGGATCCTCCCATCCTATACAAAATGTGTTTGTGTGTATCCAACAAGAGAAAACCTAAGACAAGTCAAATTGTTAATACAACTTGACCTAAGAATTTATAAGTAGTTTAAATCAAAACCCTAAAGTGATGTGAGAGAGAATATACCTCAAAGTCAAAACCCTAAAGTGATGCTTGAACTCCCAAATCGAAGCCCTACTTGAACCGAAATCGTTGAACAAAACTTGAACCCCCAAATCAAAGCCCTAATTGAACTGAAATCATTGAACAAAGCCTGAACCCCCAAATCAAAGCCCTAATCGATCCGAAGATTCAAAATTTTATTTTTGATTGCAAAAGCAAATGTTAATTGGTTAACAAAATTAGGAAGGGGAAATGAAAATAAGATGGTGGGGTACGAAGTGAATTGCGCCAAAGAAAAATTATTGTCTAGATCATAAGCGATTAGGATTGATGAGGTGTCACGTTCTACAATGTAGGATCTGATTCACGTAGATCAGTGCTAAGATATGGAAAGGTCTGTTGTAGATACGTTATATAAAATGTTGCATCGTGTTACACTTGTTTAGCTAGGCCAACACATTTTTATGGCTAAGGTAACACCCAAAATAGAACGTTGCAGTAGGACCAAAATATTATACTTATCGTCACATTTTGGTTAGAAACGCCTTGCAAAATCGTTGCATTAGGTCGTTTATGGCATAGTGTAAATTGGTGGATTAAAATGATATGTAGTTTTGGATCTTGAGTTTATGATTTTAAAACTCAAAATTTGGTTCTGAAATTCTTAACAAAATTATTGAAAATGAATTTGAGATGGTTACATATAACCAAGTACAATTTGTATATGCACAGTATATACAAACGAGATGAACTAAAATTTAAATTCGAACAAGAATATGGAATTTAAAATCCCAGAATGTTAAAAAGTATTTTTCTGAAGTGTTTTGAAAATGTTATAGAAATATTTTAGAAAGGATTTGAATAAAAATCATTTTAAATGGAATTTCAAAGTAATTAAACATTGAAATAAATTTAGTCGCTGGAAAACAATTTTGATAATGGACTGCAGCATTATCGGTGTTCATTTTCGAATTTCTAAGTGATAGATTGCCACCTTAGTAAAATTGCTAATGAAAATTCGTTTGAGAAAACAAATTGTTTTGGGAATTAAAAAGTTTTGAATTACTATGTTAAGTATATTAGGGTTGTCAACGGATATTTTTAGATAAGGATAATATTGTATATGTATCCATATTCGAAATTATTTTCAGATATTGGATATCCATATCCATGGATACAAACGGAAATTGGATAGTTATCCTATTTGCCAACAATCGATTAATCAAGTAATATAAATTAAAATTTTTAGTTTAACATAAATGTTTTCAATTCCACTGATCATAAAAGTGTTAAAATAAACAAATATTATGAAATTAAATAGATTTTAGTAGCTAATATGCATTTAGCGCATATAATACAAACCCTCGACTTAGTAAATTGATAAATAATTCTCATTCATTATATTAAAATACATATAATTTTGAGCATAATGTTAAAAATAACCGGATGGATAATTTTCGGACGTAGATATCTATGTATCCGCATCCTCTTTTGGCATATTGGATATTTTTCTTCTTTTCAGATACAGATGCAGATGGATTTTGGATTTTTCGGGTTTTCACTGACAAAGCTAACGTATATGTAAATATACGTGATTTCAAACTAATGTGAGATAAAACCCGGGTATTTGAATTCTGAAATTTAAATTTAACTTATTAAGTTAAATAAATTAAAATGGTAAAAGTGAATCAAATGGATTGAAATCTAACCTAAGCTAAGTTAAATGAAATTGGATTGGATTAGAGATACTCCCGAATGAAATCGAATATGGTAAAATAAGGAGAAATACTTTAGATTTGAATTATTAAAATGATTTCGAGTTATGCATAAGCAAGTTGAGTGTGTGTGTGTGTATATGTTGGATGTTGTTGTTTATTGGAATAAGATTTGGAATCAAGCAGGATAAGTGGATTGATTTTTAAATAGAAATCAAGTTTGATATAGAATGGAAGTGAACTAAACAGGGAGTTGATTAGTGAATTAAAAAAAATTAAAAATTGGATTGATTTGAAATCAATTGGAATGGATGAATATATGTTATACAGGTATGAAATGAAGTGAATGAAGAAAACTAAAATGGTAAGCTCGACAAAAGGTACGTATTTAATTGAGTATGATTTCTATGAGTCTATTGGGAAAGTCGCTTGGCTTTTTGATTTTCTTTTGGATTGGAAAGCGCCTAGAGAGGCGAGTTGTAGTTGTACCGATTCAGCCGTACAAGGACGCTGGCGAAATTTTCCAAAAATTTAAAGGGCTATAAAATTTCTAAGAAAATGTTAATAATTAGAAATTGAATCCTCAATTGTATAAGAGATTAGAAAACCAGAATTAGTTAATAAGATTTAAGGTGGAATAATGAAGTTGATAAATTTATTTAAAATTCAATTTGAATAAATGTGGAAATATATAGGAGATCATATGGATTGACGATGAGTATGTGGTTATGGATTGTCCAGAAATGGTGGACAAATCATTTGAAATAAATAATGAAAGGTCAGGTATTGATATGAGGATTGCAAGTTCTGTAAAAAACTGAGTTTAGGAAATATGAAGTGTAAGATTTCAACCAAGTGGGTTGGAGGAGTTGGGAGAGTTATAACATCTTTTTTTTCTTAGTAATTTCAGAGACAAAACTTTTTTAAGTGGGGAGGAACGTAACGTCCTGGATTTTTAGCGATTGAATAATTTATTTATTTAATTATTTAAATAGAGGTTTGGTAATTTAAATGGCTTAAATTAAATAATCCTAATTATTTAATTAATATAAATAGTAGAATAATATATTTAAATGTTGAAATAATCGGGAATGAGTTGAATTTGCAATGTTATGTGAATTGGATAATTTAAGAGATTTAATGGAGTGTAGATTCGAGTTATAATAACGAATTTATTTATTAAACAACGTTCTAAAGTATAATTTATAAATAAATTATAAACGAGCTCGTATTGTCGAGATAGTTCATAGTTTTAAGTTTCGAAATTTGAGTGAGTATTGATTCGTTATAAGTCAGATTCCTTTGAAACAAGAAATGTTCGAATCTACTAAACTATATTTTTCTAATGAAAGAGAAAAATTGGTATTTCATCTTTTGGATTGTAAGTTATGCCCAAAAAAATTCTCAAAAAAAATAAATCGTTTTGGAATCTTTTGTAAATTGTAACGATTTATATAACAAAAGGGTTTTTTATATAAATTGAATATCGATTTAGCTTAATTTTGAAATGTTGAGTTATAAATCTAAGTATGTTTATTTTGGAGCTATATGATATTCTATTTGGATATATACGATAATATTAACTTACTATTATTGAATTGAATTGTTTTTGAATTTAAATATTTTTTGTTTCATTTAAGCCTTAAAATAACCATTTTGCAAACGATCTCCATTTTCGACGAAACGAATTTCATTAAATATGTAATTATTAATCATTGATATATTTCAATTTTCATGGCAATCGAGTTGTTTTGTTACTTTGCTAGATTAAAATATGAACTGATCAATAATTTAACGTTAAAATAGTGGTGTGTGAGCAAACAGACTCGGATTTCGACGAAACAAGCTTCTTTGGGTCCATAATGTCAAACTATAGCTGCATGTCCATTTTCATCAAAAATGGAGATCGTATGTGATCATACGGAATTTTGAACAATGAATAAAAACAACGTTGATTTAAACTGACTAAAATAATCGATTAAAAAATATTTTCTTCCCCTACAAACACTTTAACACCCTTCGTAACCGAAACTATTTTCTTCACTAGTCAAAAAAATGCGTCGTCACCAACCTATTCTTAATGTGGAAATTCCTACTTTAAAAATCATTTGAAATCATACAAAGCCTACAAAATCATAATATATATATGTATCAATTTACTAGAGGATTAGTTACAACTTCATGTACATTTTGTGCAACTCTCGCCATGTTCTCAAGTTTGGAAAATAGAGACGACATCGTAGGTTTAATTTATGAGAGATTGAGGCATTGATGCATGAATTCGAGTTCATTTTGGGATTCAAGGTGGAGAATAGCTAGCGTTCTGATTTTTATTTTTTTAGATTTATAAAAATAAAAAAGGATGCATAGTGGACTCTACACATGTAGGAAATTTGGAAACTGCATTCCAGAGTTTGAGTTCGAGTTAACAAGACTTTATGGTTAATGAAGATAATAGAGCCGTTACAATAGAGCCGTTAGAGTGTGAATACATTTTTATCATATTTAGCATGCTTTGTCATTATCTACTAGCCGTTAGGCTCATGCATACTAGTTATATTTAATACTAGCCGTTAGGCTCATACATATATGGTATATTTTGTACTAGCCGTTGGGCTCATAGCACTATATATATGTGATCTTTGTATCATGTTTTGCATCAATAAAAATTGCAATTGTTCCTCTCTAATAACTCTCCTCCTCATCCCTTAATATGGTATCAAAGCCAAAGTGCCGAAAGGCTTAATCATCAAGCAGAAAGTTGTTTTTGTTTTATGGCCAACAACAATGAAGTAACCTTCGCTGTTTCAGGAAGTATGGGGTACAGCGCTTCACCTAACCATCAAGAGCTGATTAAACCAAAAAGCCAAATTATCACCACATCTCTAGATGAAGACAATTACATTCTATGGAAATATCAAGTAGAGATCGCTTCAAGAGGGTATGATTTACTGCAGTACATTAATGGGACAATAACAGTCCCACCAGCGACGATAACCAATTCGGAAGGAGTAATTGTGCCTAACACAGACTACACAAAGTTTCAAAAACAAGACAACCTCCTCTCCTCATGGCTCCTATCGTCAGTAAGTTCGAATTTATTATCACAAATAGTTGGATGTAGCACGTCTTATGAAATATGGAAAACAGTTGAACAAATTTTCAGTTCACAATCAGCTGCTAGAATCATACAATATAGAAGGGAATTACAAAATTCTAGAAAAAAGGAAGCAAGCATGAAAGAATACTTCGGTAAAATTAAAAATCTGTGTGACAAACTAAATGCTGTTGGCCATAAGATCAGCGACAATGAGCAAATCCTATTTATTATTGGTGGATTAGATGAAGAATACGAATCTCTAGTAACTGTGCTAGCCACACAACAAACCTTACCTGATTTACAGTTCATTCGATCAACACTCCTTGCTCATGAAGGCAGAATCGACCAAAGAAAAATAGCACAAAATAAGTTCTCTGCCAATTATACCACAGTCAGAAATAAGCAGATACAAGGAGATAACAACAACTATCGTGTGAAATGTCAAATATGCCAAAAGTTTGGTTACATGGCGAACAAATGTTACTTCAGGTATAATTCAGACGTAGGTAGACAACAGGCAAGCCAAAATTACTCTTCACAAAGAAGAGCACAAGAAAATATGGCAACAACAGGGAATTCAACTCAAAATAATAATATTGCAAACCGAAGACATAATGCTGCAGATGATGAAGTAAAAAATGAAGACAATGGCTTCGAAGAATGGTACCCTGACTCAGGAGCAACTCACCACATAACCAGAAATCTTCAAAATTTAAACATTAGGAGCAGAAATTACTCAGGTATGAGAAATTTGCATTTGGGTAATGGTAGTACTGCTAGTATCACACACATAGGCAAAGGGACTATTTTTGGGAAAAGACAACTCAAATTAAACAATCTTCTTAGGGTACCTAAGATTAATAAAAATTTGTTAAGTGTATCAAAATTTGCCAACGACAATAATGTTTACTTTGAATTTCATCTTAAGTTTTGTTTAGTTAAAGATTCCCTAAATCATGAAATATTACTTCGAGGTAACCTATACGATGGTTTATACAAATTCAAGACTACAAAATCAAGTGGAGAATTCTGGTACAATAATATAGATGCTAGTAGTGACAATGACTGTATTAGGAATTGTTGCAATAACGTTGATTATGACAATAATAGCAGTGAATGTAACGTGATTAATTCATGGCATGTAAAATTAGGACATCCTAATCTGGAAACTGTTAAGACTGCTCTGCGTAATAATAACATTCATTATAAAAATGTACCTATCAAACACACATGCACGCACTGCCAACTCGGCAAGAGCCACAAGCTCCCTTTTAGTGATTCTGAAACCAGCTATAATGAGCCACTGGAACTTATAGCCGCTGACTTATGGGGACCCGCGCCTCTAAATTCATATCAGGGACACAGGTATTATCTTCTTTTGTGGATGCTTATTCTAGATATACTTGGATATACATGTTGAAAACTAAATCAGAAGTTTGCAATACAGTTATGCAATTTATAACTCATGTCGAAAAACAAATGAACAGCACTGTTAAGGTTGTTCAGACAGATGGGGGAGCTGAGTTTAAACCTCTAACTAATTACTTTCTGAAAAGAGGGATAAAACATAGATTAACTTGCCCGCATACGTCCGAACAAAACGGTTTAGTCGAAAGAAAACATCGACACATAGTAGAGACTGGTTTAACTTTGTTATCACAAAGCTCATTACCCATGAAATATTGGAATGAAGCTTTCTACACATCTGTATTCCTCATTAACAAGTTGCCAACCAAAGTCTTAAACAATAAAAGCCCTCATGAAATGATATACAGTGTTAGACCAGAATATGGTTTTCTGAAAGCCTATGGGTGTCTATGTTTTCCATGTTTGAGAGATTATAACAATCATAAACTAAGTATGAGATCAAGCCCATGCACATTCATCGGGTATGCACAAAACCAAAAAGGTTATAAGTGCATGGACAAAAATGGAAAAATACATGTTTCTAGACATGTGATATTTGATGAAAACAAGTTTCCTTATGCAGAAAAGCAAATCGGCAAAAAGGATGGGGAACAAAGCATAAACAATAACATACGGTTCGAGCCATTCGTTACTGAACCACCATCAATTGATAGAAATGAAGAGCAACAACGTACAATCAATTTAAACACCCAGGAAGAAACTATGGATCGAACAAATGAGCAAACCAATGAGACACACAATGGCTCAGAAGATACAAACATACATCAAAACATGCAGTATAGTGAAGATATAGAAAACAACAACCATGTTGACACTACCAGCAACAATGATACACAGCAGCAAACACCACCACAATCAACTGGACATCACATGATCACCAGATCAAAGAGAGGAATCTTCAAACCCAAAGTATATAATATTTCTGCCAGTGAGATTGAACCATTGAATTTCACTCAGGCTATAAAATCAAACAAATGGAAGAAGGCAATGGACACTGAATATAAAGCTCTCATAAAAAACAACACTTGGAGCTTAGTGACTCAACTAAAACACAAAAATGTGATTGGTTGTAGATGGACATACAAAATAAAAAGAAAAGAATATGGATCTATTGACAAATACAAGGCCAGACTGGTTGCAAAAGGTTACGCGCAACAATTTGGTTTTGATTTCAATGAAACTTTTTCCCCAGTCATAAAACCCACAACCATCAGAATTATACTAACCATTGCTCTAAACAAAGGATGGAATGTGAAGCAACTGGATGTCAACAATTCTTTTTTGAATGGGGAATTGACTGAAGAGGTATACATGCAACAGCCTGAAGGATATGGTAATGGTGATAAAGTATGCAAACTACACAAAGAAATATATGGCTTAAAACAAGCTTCGAGAGCTTGGTATGAAAAGCTAAAGTCAACTTTGTCAAACATTGGTTTCTCACAAGTTAAATCGGACAATTCTCTATATATGAAGAAGGGCATACATGGAACTGTGTTCATTCTAGTATACGTTGACGACATGCTAATAACAGGAGACAACAGCGAAGAAATAAACAGAATCATACACAAGCTGGATCAAAAATTCGCCATTAAAGACTTGGGGGAACTAAAAAATTTTCTTGGAATACAAGTGATTAGGAAAAGCAATGGTGAATTAATATTATCCCAACAAAATTATATCACTGAAATACTGCAAAGGGCAAATATGCACAAGGAAAACCCATTACCTACGCCTATGATTAGTAACCTAAGACTATCTAAGCATAAAGGAGAAGCTATCGACAATGCCAAACAATATAGAAGCATAATAGGAGCGTTACAATACGCAACTATTACTCGACCAGACATATGCTACAGCGTCAATAAACTCAGTCAATACATGCAGAACCCTTTATCAGAACATTGGATGGCATTAAAGAGAGTGTTACGATACTTACAAGGCACAAAACACTACGGCATACGCCTAAATTCAGAAAAGGAACTTAACTTACAATGCTTTAGCGATGCCGATTGGGCCAACGATATTGATGATCGAAAGTCTGTCTCAGGATACTGCGTTTACCTCGGTTCCAATATCATTTCCTGGTGTACGAAGAAACAACAGACCACATCAAGATCTAGCATAGAGGCTGAGTACCGTGCACTGGCAAGCGCTACAGCCGAAATCATGTGGATAGAATCACTGATGGAGGAGCTTGGTTTCACTCCAAGACGAAAGCCGGTCATTTGGTGCGATAATAAGAGCACAGTATCTTTATCTCTAAACCCTATTCAACATTCAAGGACGAAACATCTTGAAATTGATCTCCACTTTGTGAGAGAAAGAACGCAATCAGGAAGACTTGCAATATGTCATGTGCCCGCATACTATCAGAGAGCAGATGCTCTCAAAAAGGCCCTTTTGACCAAAAAATTTATCAGAATGAGAGAGGAACTTCGCGTTATCAGTGCAGGCGGAAGCCAGAATGAGCAAGGAAACCCTAGTTCGAACTGAGGGGGCATAATGAAGATAATAGAGCCGTTACAATAGAGCTGTTAGAGTGTGAACACATTTTTATCATATTTAGAATTCTTTGTCATTATCTACTAGCCGTTAGGCTCATGCATACTTATTATATTTAATACTAGCCGTTAGGCTCATACATATTTGGTATATTTTGTACTAGCCGTTGGGCTCATAGCACTATATATATGTGCTCTTTGTATCATGTTTTGCATCAATAAAAATTGCAATTGTTCCTCTCTAATAACTCTCCTCCTCGTCCCTTAATGATAAAGAGGAGATTAAGAGATGAATTATGGAGTTTTTGGTTTGAATTTTAGAGGTTTGTTGGAGGGAGAGAGGAATGCTCGAAGTTCTGGGAATGGTGCTATACAAGTTCAAGCTGTTAATCGGGAGGAAGAAACAATGAGGATGTGGATTAAGAGAAATATGGTGATTAGAGTTTTAATCAAATTAGTATATTGATTATAAATAAGAGTTAAATCGTTCAAACTTGTAAAAGGCATAACTTATTCATATGTTATTCTAATTCAACGAAACAGGATTCGTTGGAGCCTATGGATGCAAGCTACGTAATAGAATTTGTTTGGAGAGGTTTGGAGCTCGTTACAATTTATGGCAATATATAACGCCTGATTGTATTTATTGATCGTTTACCTTTATTAACAATAAATGACCAATGTGAGTAAACTCGCCAACTTTGTCCAGTTTTATAATATTACAGACATTTTTAAATGTTGATAAATGATGATTGAATGTTTTGTGATAGTTATTTGGATGAATTGGTCGCAATTATAAATATAATAATATATATATATACATCGTTGGTTAAATATGGATTATGTTTATCATGATATCTCATATTGAAACGAAATTGATGTTATCTACATAAATTAACATCTGTGAATGCAGGGAAAAAGGTTGGAGGGATCCAACTGGATTCCTCAAAATTTATTGCTGTTTGTTTTCATATGTTTTTATATATGATGTGTTAAATGTTGTATGATAGATTTGTTGTATTTGGATGCTTGAATAGCACTGATCCTAAAATAACTGGTATTTAAATACCGGAAAGATATATTCGAATGAAACCGGAAAGAATTTGAGTTTTAAAAGGGAAAATCTAATTTTCCAAAAATAAAAATTTAATTTCGAATGGGCTAGAAAATAATAACTTGTTTTAATAAATAAAAAATAGTTAAATTTATAAACGATGTTTATAAATGAAGTAAAATAATTATCATTGGGTAATTTGTGAATGTAAATTAAAGAATGAATTAAAAAGGGGAATTAGAAATTGTTTCAAAAGAAAAGGATGAAATTTATTTCGATGTTCGAAATGTGAATAGAGTTGAAATAAATCCATAAGGATTTATAATTGGTATTCGACTATATCAAAGTTTAAAAATAAAATATTTATTTTTAGAAATTTTATCTTAGGTTATAATGCAAAACCTGTGGTCAAAGGGTTAATGAAGCCTTTTTGAGTTTTTCTAAAATAGCCTTCTTACTGCCGCATTCTGGGCAGTTGTAAAGGATGTTTCCGTCATTTCAAAATGGACAGTGGAAGTAGTCATTTCTTCACGTTTTCCTCCATATCTCCAGTCGTTTCTTCGATTCTTTATCCTCATTTTTTCTTCTGTCACTTCCTAACCCCAAGCAAGAAAACCCCAAACTCTCTCCCTTCGGCTACTGCCTTCATGCTTCAGATTTCGTTGAAGGTAAATCTCAGTTAAAAAAATTTAGACGAGTTTATTGATCAACACATTGTGATTGTGAAGTTGCAGAACGATTACAGCATTCGTACGTCTGTTGATTTTTCTTATTTGTGGGTTTGTATTATTTTAATCTATTTTATTTTGGTAGGAATTTGAAGAGGGAAACAAGAAATGCAAGCTAGGATATAGGAGACTATTCTAGGCTTTATGGCCGAAGGCATTTGATTTTCCTTCACCACGATCATACATCTGTCTCTCTACTTAATTTCAGCAATACTTTTCGGTCTGTTATTCATCTTTTCCATTACCTCGACCAGTAGTTGTATTCGCCTTAATTTGTGATCAAATTTCAATTCAATTTCCATTCAATTTATAATCAAACTGGTAATTTAAGTCTACTGTAAATCTTTAATTTTTTCTATAGGGCTTTTTTAGTTGTTGATTAAGCTTCAACACTCCATGGAAGAATACGAACCAACCAGTGGGTTTCGAATATCCATGGATGCAGTGCTTCATTTAGTGAAGTATTAGAAGACTACATATCGGTGTCGTTCTTCTTTTATTTATTTTTTATTTTTGGGTTTTTAGTTAATCCTGATAAAAGAAGTTGGTCTTTTTTACTTCAAGAATTCTTTCGTTTTTCCTTCATTTTGCTTTTGGAACTTCCATGACATCAAAAAAAATCTTTATATTCTATTGACACTTCAGAACAATTCAGTATGTGAATTTTGGTGTATGTATATATGTATGAATCGTACTCAGTTACTTATTTTTTGTGAGCATGTTAACATTTATTATGCTCAGGTGTTTTTGAACAGAATTGCAAGTTTTTTGTTCAGAAGTGAAACATTTGTGTTTCCGTTTTGTTTTCAAGTAAAACCTTTGCAGTTTCTACTGTTTTTATGCAACCTAATTTTGTTGCGCTCAGGCTCTTATGTTTTCAATTTGAAAACAATTGCCCATTTCAATAGATAGTTGTGATTTACAAACTATCAATCTGAAAACAGTTGCAATTTCAAATGTTAATCTGAAAAAGACTGTTATATAAAAGTATATTTTAAAATAAAACATTAGTGCTCAGGAGTCTGTCAAACCTTAAGGTATGCTTTTGCAAAGAAGATATCTAAAGAATATTGTACTGAACTATTCCTTTTGAAGTCGCAATCTATGAAAATTGACTACTACCAATTTTCTTATATTCACAGGTACATAAGTTTTAGGCAAAACGTTATATATCCAGTGTTATTCAGTTTGAGATTTTTTGATGAATTCGTTACATTATACCAACCTCAATCAAATTTGCTTGAGCAATTAAGGTTGTAGGCTTTATAGTTTTCAGCAAATTGATTATAATATACCTTGTTAAATTTTTTTGGCACTAAACTCAATTGTGGGAATAAATGCGAAATTAAGGAATGAGTATTGTTCTATGTTCTAACTGTTTGTAATTTGCTATGTTGTATTTGTAAATTAATGTGAAACATTGGTCAGTCCACTAATACGTGGAACATCTGCTCTGTGCTTTAATTATCAGTTACATGATATGATCAATACCAAAAAAGTTAACATTATGGATATCTCAAAATGTTTTAACAATTTATTTAGTCTTATAAGCATATTTTCTTTCTTTCTTTCAACTAAAGTAGTATGTATTACTCAAAGCAAGATGCTTTCCCACTGGACAAAAGCTGGGAAATTTGAGAGCTATAGCATTTGTATGTGCAAAAATAGTAGCATTTGACCCAAAAAAAAAATTACACCTTTTATTTTCAATGCGATAATATTTTTGCAATAATATTACTCGAATCAATAACTAGTCTGAAGTTTATTCCTGCAAGCTGTGCCCTTAGGAAGTGCTTAAGTAATATTTTCTTATTTTTTTTTTTTGTCACAGGATATAAACTTAGGCAGTTTTTTATTCTATTTTGGAACTTAAGTACTTCCCTATATACATATCTTCCATTCACACATGTCATTAGGAGAATTCTACTTTAGCAATCATATTCTACCTTTATTTTTGTCAATGAATTGTTTATGAAAGGTTAGGAATGTTTTGAGCCTTATTAGTATAATCTAATTCAAAATAATTTACTTCTTATGTTATGGATTAATTTATATCTTTTACAAGGTGGAGTTTCACCTTAATATATTTTGTCAGTTTTGTTGATGATTTCTCTTCATACATATAGTTAAATAACTCCATGTTTATTTGTAGGACCATGACATTGGCAGGATAAAGCTGGAAAAATGGTCGATGGCTTGCACATAATACAAAACCTTTAAAGAATATGATTTGGAGTTCAGACATGTTTTCATTTGAATTGACAGGTATGCTACCATAACTACATTTATCCTAATATGAGGAGTGACATTTAGTTTAAAGATAACATCAATGTTTTCTCAACTAAATTATTACCTGTTATTTGGAAGTTTTGTTTGGGAACATTGCCGTTGATTTAGCAGATGAATGCCAAGTATAGTGCATTGTTGTTGCCATTATAAATGTTAGGCCATATATAGCTTTTAACAAATTTTTTACATTATTTTAATAAAAGCAGATGCCATAAGTGTCAACTACTCATTTTATATTTCCATTAGATTTTTGCATCTACCAAGTTAGGAGGTCAACAAACATTAGAATTATCCATAACTGAATTCATTATTAGATCCAAGCCAATGCTAATCATGCGTACATATTTAAGAGCAATTCAGGTATCACCTGATTGTACAAAACAATATATCTATCTTTGCCTATTGATCAAGCCACCTATTATTGATCATGTGTTATAGATCTTAAACGAGAAGTAGAATAAAATATTTTGTCAATTACAGTTTGTCCTTTTGTTTTCTTTCTTCACAAAATGGTAATATGCCAGTTTTAGGTTATAAAGTTAAGTTTTATTGGAATGGGATGTAGTCATTAATGTCTTTGTTCTTCAGAATTTCTGCTCGACATTTTATTCTTCTAACTATTATCTGCTTTATTTACTTATTATCTTTCTTCATGTTCATAATTTGACGAAAAAATGTATTAGATTTTCTGACCATTAATGAAAGTGCATATCATCATTGCTTTCACTTGTTTCCTTTAGGATTGCGCTTGAATACTTGATCTAGATTGCATTTTTCTACAAGGTAAGTCATACTGTGCTTTCCATTTGTAAAAATAAGTTTTTCCATATCTCTCAAATTGTTTCGGATAAATATGATTTGTTTAAACATTTACATTTTCACATATTCCTATAAAATGGAAGTGTGCCATAAAAACATTAATCATATATTTAGATGTTTTGTTAATTTACCATATACTATTTTTTTTCTCATATTCCATTTGTTCTACCAATAAGAATGTCAGTCTAATATTTTTGTTATGTGATTCCTTTATTTTCACTCAACAAAAAAGTTATCTTTGATGACACATTAAAACCTGGATAACTTTTATCTTTTTTGACAAAAGAAAATAACAAAGAATTATCAATATTACATGGAAGAAACTATCAGACAATGTGCTCACAACTTATTATAACTATTATCTACTGTAGTTCCATGTACCTTTATCCTTATTGTCTTACCCATCATGAAATCACATGCTATTTTTATCAAATCTAATGCTAGAACAAAATTATCACGAGGTTTTTCACAATAGCCCAATAGATAGCATAACCTCTTCTTATTATCATATACAAATTGTATGGCATGTTAGTTCATCATTTATTTAATATGACAATACTTCATCTGCATATTTCTTTTATAATTTTTCTTTCGTTAATGTTTTGCGCTTTTTTATTGCTTCTTGCATTTCTAAGGCACGTAATACTTTGGAGCTAAGAGTTTTCTTCTTCTATTTTCATTTTGTATCTTGAAAAACGTTGAATTCCACATTTTGTTTATTGTTAATTTAAAAAGCATTTAGTTATTTGAGGTCGACCTTCAGATGGGGATTCCTTATTGATATAGTGAACTTGGTATTCATTATAGATTTGCAAAAACTGTATAGCTCTCACATTTTCTATCCTAACGTCTTTCAACTCTTGAATTTTCAAATTTCCATTTCCATACACTTAGCTCTTTCATTTTCATTATCAACGGAACAATTCGGCTGTTATGGATAGGAACAAATGTACAATGGTATTTAATGATTAATTATTGCATTATTTTCATATATAAGTGAATAAAAATGATGTTTTAAATGTGTAGTTGTCACTAACTTATTTCTGTAATCCTTTTTATTTGATATTATTATCAATTTGAGGATAAAATTTTACATTGATACCACTATATAAAATTTATAACTCTAGCTTAGTGCTAATGCTTGCTTTGATGTTCGACTATTTATACCTATAGCATCAGCGTATGCTTTTTCATGTACTACTGTTGTTAAACCGTACGACTTGAAGCTAAAATGTATTTTTTATTCCATCATGTTTTGCAAGAAGAATCAAGCTCTGTTGAAGTTACTTTTTGATAGATATGTGTACACAATACCATTATAGTGTTTTTTTGTGTAGACATATCAAAGGATGGATGAGTAATTAACAGCTAACTATGTAGTAATAAAACATGATCTATTCACTTTGCCAATTATTTTATTTGTTTTGATTTGGAGACATCTGTGTGGTGGAGAGATAAAATCTATAATTTGTATGTTATTGTGACAACAAGGAATTTCGCTCGATCCGAATCAGTCGCTAAACCAACCAATTCCGTTCGAAACGCCTGATTGTTTTGAGAACACGACAAAGCAGAACGCAGACAGAAGAACATTTCATTGTATATTACAACAATTCCATCAAAATACAAGAATATACAGATTATGAATAAATATTACACATTATAAAATATCAGAGATTACAGTACATTACATAGCAGCGGAAAATAATACAATACACAACTGAAGGAGATATACGGATACAAAGCTTTCCGAATATCATTCCAGCTGTAAACCAGGATCCTGTGAATATAAATCTGCAAAACCAAAAACTACTAGCTGCCCATGCAGAAAATGAGGGCACCCAGAGTTATGGTTAAAACAATAAACTCCAGGTCAGTCATGGGACTGGTGTGAGAACTAAAACAGTTATTAATCTTTATTTGAAAGTTTGGTAAATCAAGTGACCACACCGTATAACACGGAACGGGTTTCCTCCCAAGGATATCAGTGCATAAAACAACAGCGCAATGCTAAATAAAGAACAATGAAGCTATTATAAGACCTAGGTCCCATCACACAATGCAACGCAAGCCGGAGGATAGGGTTTTTACCTTATAATAGCCAAGAATGCTTGATACGTTTAAAACAAATCATTTAATACTATTATAAGTGCATACTGTATAAAACAACTTCAAATCATAAGTATCAATCATAGACGACATAAGCGCCCCATCCCACTATGTCGCCATACTAGGCTCTACAATCAAAACCGCAAAGTCACGTATTTGGAAATTGGATTTCCATCAATGAACCGAGGCAAAAGATAGTCCTCTACTGATTTGAGACGCTCTAGTCCACCCCTCAAGACCCAGACTCAGGTGGGCCCTTGGAGCGATAGGGCCGGTCCACCGATGTGGATTAAAATGCCTGAACACTGGGTTTCCCCGCCCTTTGGGGCGTAAATGAGCCAACGAATGACTCCATCAGACCCGGATCGTCAGATTAAACCGAGGCGCCTCGCAACAACAACAACCACATAAGTCAAACTCGTCAGGGCATGCAAAACCACTGACGCCACTTCTAACTAGAAAGAAACGCATGTCCTCCCTGAGGTCCTCTCCCGTTTTTGGTTCACCACCGGGGTGTAAGGCTCGCGAATCAACGTTACACAAAGCTACGCCACACAAGCCGTGCTTTGATCATCAACCACAAGACTTTGCTTTTCAACAGAAGCCTTGATCCATTGCCACTTAGGCATGCCACACAGGCAATTCATTCCATGCGATGGAAATCTATCAATATATAACCCCTGAGCTCGTATGTCTCAGAGAAGGGCGTTAAGCTAGAGAATAAATTCTCCGCCGCCAAATAAATATATATTTAATAGAAATCAATCACACAGACTGAAATCCAATGTCAGACACACAGTCCATTTACAAGTTCGTTCTGCGTCTGAATGAAACAGGAGGCACCTAGTACCCCGCATATCCATCGATCTCCAAGTACGTCTGGACGATCACCAACTGATTCTCTCCTCTTGGGTGTACGGCCCAATCAAGATCATCAGTGTAACACCCCGTATTTTCTATGAACGAATAAGTAACAACTCAAAGGATAATTAAGTTTTAAATAAGAATCAAGGGAAACGAGTTGCGCCATTGTGTCCGTCTCGGAATTCTGCTTGGAAACGATTCTGAGTTTGCAAGAATCGGAGTCCGTATGAGGGAGATATGACCCTCCGAAGTTTCAGGAATTTTCAGAATCGAAAACAGCTCGATTTCGAATTCAAAATTCGAATTCAAACCCAGAAGCGGGCTGGGTGGGAAATTTCCCGCCCAGGACCCAGGTCGACTGGGGAGTCGACTGGGTAGTCGACCCCCCCCCCCGGCCAGGTCGACTGGGCAGTCGACCCCCCCCCTCGACCAGGTCGACTGTGCAGTCGACCTGGGGGTCGACCTGGTCCCTGAACCTGGTTTTGGGCCTGGGTGCATTCTTGTGTATCTGGTCTCGTTTTATGCCTAGATTCGTCTGCCTAAACCTATTTAAACAGCCCCAAACCTAGCCTTCTATACACACAATTCTATTCTGCTTCTACTCTGCCTCTGTTCTAAATAAAAATAAAAATGGCGTCGCTACTCTGCTGGAAGCAAAACTAGAAGCTAATCTACATCAACCTAAGCAACTCAATTCTAGCTTGAAACTTCAACAACGGTTAAAGAAGATCAACTAACGTTGCTACAACTATCTTTCTTTTAGAATCCAATCAAGGCAAGTGCAGTTATTTTCCGATATAAACGTTAATTCTGATTGTGACATGATTGTAACTCTGAATTTGAGGTTGTGTATGTTTTGTTCTGATCTATTTTATTCTGTATCTCTTTCTTCTTTCTGTTCTATAGCCGGGCTACCACGAGCCTGCGCCAAATCTCATAAGAGATTAACGCAGAACGTTAAATTTTGGGACAAATAATAAATGATGGCATAATTGGAAATAACTGATCTGGACTGATTTAAGAAAAAGAACATAGGTTGTAAACTAGATTTAGATTTATGCATATTCTGTGAATTGGAAGGAGAGGAACCATGGTAGGTTAACATGTGACTTGAGACATTGGACATAACGCATATTTTGAATTAAGATCTGTTATAACTAGGTTGTTGGGCATATTGTTTATATAACAATTCATGATTTGAAAGAGAATATGACTTAGGTGTGAAGATCTATATTAAGATTTGATAACTATCAAATGTGAATAACACCTAAGTGGGAGATTTTTGAATATATGACATGCATTGAAATCGATGGCTATATTTGGTATAATTTATATGTGAATCTTTTGTACTAGGCAAGTTGAAATAAATTGGGACATGTAAATTATGACCATAATCTGTGACATGTAAATTCAATGCAAACGTGGGGTATATGATCATAGTGTGAATCATGACAACTATTTAGGCATGCAAACTTAGGCCAAATTATAATTAGGCAAGATATGTTTGTGAAACTTTAAGGAAGGATTAAATCTGTTATATTTGCCTAATTGGCTAGTTCTGCTATATTGCCTAAATCTGCTAGTTCTGTTATAATGCTTAATCTGCTAGTTCTGCTCTACTGCCTAGTCTGCTAGATCTGTTCATCTGCCAAATCTGTCATCTGCTAAGTCTGCTGAAAATGCCAAATCTGTTATATGCTAAATCTGCTAAATTACTTAATCTGTTAAATCCGTTAAGTTGCCTAATCTGCGAAATCTGTTATCTACTATATATGTTAAGTTGATATATTTAGTTTGTTATTGACATAATCTGAATTAGCTATGAATAATTGACATGTATATTAGGCGTAGGCATAAATGGTAAATTATTAATTAATTGGCCGCAAAGATAAACATGGCTAACTCGAGGTTAGAATGAGTTTGCGGCGTAATCCTGCCCGGAACCGCCCGGCACATCCAGTGGCCGCAAACAATAGGTTCTAATGTGAGAAGTTAGTCATAACGTGCTTGAAACCCGAGGTTAGACTCAGTTTGCGGCAGAAATCTGCCCGAAACCAACCAGCCTAACCAGTAGCCGCAAACTGTCAGTCTAATGTGAGAGGTCTGGGCATTAATATTTAATTAATGAAAATCTGAGGTAAATATGATGTCTAAAACTTGTTGGGTGGATAGGGTTAAACCCATTAGACTGATGAATTTAATAAATCTGTTTCGTGAATCTGTAGGCCCAATTACAAAGTTAGACAAATCTGTAAGTCTGTTAATCTGTAACTGGTTAATCGGTAAGTCTGTTAAATATGTATATCTGATCCGTTAGTCTGAAAACTTGTCTGTGAACTAGTTGATCTGAATTCTGTATGTCTGAACTTGTAAACAATTTAATCTAAAATCTGTTAGTCTGGGGACACAAGGATAGGAAGGGAATTACTTGTGTCATCTGTTGTTTGGGACCCATATTAGTCAGTAACCCTTTCTAGTATCAAAACTTTGACCCAACAGTAGGTAGGGTCCGGGAACGCTTACTGAACTAATTATAAGGGGTTCATTCTGATAATGGCGAGGGGTGTTGATGGTGCGTTCCAACCGGGTCATGTGCGTGCATGGATCCCGGCCTATCTCTGTGGATGTAAGACGCCGTGACATCTGTAAATAGGTCTGTGCCAATTGGTTGTTACTTTAGGGAGTGAAACACCCTACTGTGGGGCCGACATAGGGTATTTATGTATTAGGGAGCCGATCGCTTGGGGTAGGGTTTTAGGGTACACTTAGTTTTGTCTGTTTCTGTTGGTACCGTCTATTTCTGTTGGGTGGCAACACCCGTCTGTTTCTGCGTGGTACCGTCTGTTCGAGTGGTAAAGGCCCAATTACTAGTGTACACCTAATTCTACATTCTGTTTCCGTAGGGATTAATCTGTTTCTGTTTCTGTCTGTTTCTGTTCGGGTGGTAAAGGCCCATTATTAGCATTCTGTTTCTGTCTGTTTCTGTTGGGGTGGTAAAGGCCCATTACTAGCATTCTTTCTATGGAAATTATTCTGTTCCTGTTTCTGTTTTGGGGTGACACCTCATCCTGTTATACTAGTATTAGTGCAGAGAAGTGTAAAGCAATAGCTTATATCATTTTGTTCTTCTGTTATATCTGTTACACCTGTTACAGTTATCTCTCATCCAGTTTTATTTTCATGTCATGTTATTATTATCTGTTCATAATTGAAAATCACTGGACTTGCCAGACTTTTTGTCTGACCCTTGTTGTTTCGCCTCCTTTCTTCAGTCCCCCCCCCCAGGTTCTGTAGAAGGGAATACTCTAGCTTGATCCAGATTTCTTCTGCTTGAAGTGCTTAAAGTATGGCTTGTCTTCTTCTGTGGGGATTATGATTTTAAACTATGCATTCTGAAGGCTTTTGTACAAGACTGATATTTTGTACTTGAATTCTAATATTGTGATTTGAAAGGATGTAACCAAGCTTATTTCGGTTTCTGTGGTAATAAAGTTATAAATTTTTCAAGTACTGTTTTATCTGTCTTGTAAGTTTCTGTTCTGTTTACTAAAATGCTCCACCAAAGTTAAGGCATTCCCTTTGTGAGTGACCTTAACGGAGGTGGGGTGTTACACTTGGTATCAGAGCTGAAGGTTACCAGATTGGGTAAAGTATTTGAAAACTATTTTCAAAAAGGTTTTGAAAGGAAGTATTTTCTAAAGGAAAGTTTTGAAAAAAAAACATAATCCCCAAAAGCCATATATCTATCTTTTGATCCTCCGTTTGAATCTTTGTTTCCTTCTTTCTCCGGGGCTCCCGACTTTCTGGGAGGTAACCTCATCGCGGCATGGTTCTGTAGGCTTGATAAGACTATGACACTGGTCAAAGGGCAAGTAAGCGCCCGACTTCCATCTGTAGCCGCAGTAGTCTCACCTACGGCTAATTTTCTTTCGAGCTTTGTAGAATTTTCCATGCGATGGAGGCCGCTTTCAAGGGACTTGTCAACGTGTTACACACGGATAGTAAAGATGAGAATGAGGGAGATTGGCTAAGGAGCACAACCCAAGGATGAGAAACTCATGGACAGGGACTTGGTTCACAAAGGAAGCAAAAAGGAAACACAAAAGAAGGAAGAAAAGCCTGAAGATAAAGGAGGAGAAAAGTGCTTTACTTATGGAAGCTTGACTTAAGAGGAAGGACAGAGGACATGACCTACTTCGGGAAGGCAGGCGAATGCTCTCATAGTTGGTGGATAGGATAGAAGTAGGAAAATTTCCATAGAGAGTTTAGTTTCCTTATCTGATTATTGAGTTAGAACTCTTTCCGATTATGGCATTCTGATTTTGTAGTCGAGTCTCTGCACTTTAATACTAGTCTTGTTTCTGATCTGGTTATAGTCTCAAACCCCATAGGGGTTACGACTCATCTGTTGGTGATAGGTTGGGGTTTGAGAGATATCTGTGTTAGGCGTCAAGTAGGATGCATACATTTTGGGTTTTATCATGCTTAGTTTCCTAAGAATTATTCGGTAATCTGATCTGTACCAGTAATCTGTAAATATCTGAATATTTCTGATAAGGTTAAGATTTCTAGTTTTGACATTGTCTAAAGAGGGTAATCCTCTGAGTGTCAATCTGATGTTGGTTTCGGTCTTCGGGGCCGATACTTAGGACCCATGTCTAATGGGAATCAAGTTTTTGTTTTATCTGTGCTCGCTTCCATCATTCGACTGTATCCTATCGATCGAATCTTCGAACTTTAGGAAGAAACTAATGGTTGTAAACATGTGTTTGAGACATGTTATGTTTGATGGTTGCAAGTGGATGCAAGTGGTTGCTAGTGGTTGCTCGTGGATGCATATACACACACTAGGTACTAGATCGGCTCGAAAACACTCTCATACTGCATATGGATGTGTGAGCATTTTCAAATCTTGTGGATGCAAAATGATTGACTCAGCACATGGATGTTGCATATGACTGAATGGTTGTGCACTCATATAGAAATGATATGTATCGAGTAGGAAAATTGCATACATGTTGGACTCATGGCACTGGCATAATTCGCATTAAGGGGGTCAACTGAATCAGTGGACCGCCTGATCTTTGCATTAGATAAGGAACATATACACACACTTTTGCATATGTTCATACAACATTAGAAGTTTCTAAGGACAATGGATGCCAGTGATTTATGATTGAGTAGATGGATGTTGGATGGTAGGACACATTCTTCTTAACTTGAAGATTTCGGGGACGAAATCCTTTAAGGAGGGGAGAATGTAACACCCTGTATTTTCTGTGAACGAATAAGTAACAAATCAGAGGATAATTAATTTTTAAATAAGAATCAAGGGAATCGGGTTGCGCCATTGCGTCCATCTCGGAATTTTGCTTGGAAACGAGTCTGAGTTTGCAAGAATCGGAGTCCGTATGAGGGAGATATGACCCTCCGAAGTTTCAGGAATTTTCAAAATCGAAAACAGCTCGAAATTCGAATTCAAACCCAGAAGCGGGCTGGGTGGGAAATTTCCCGCCCAGGACCCAGGTCGACTGGGGAATCGACTGGGTAGTCGACTGGGTAGTCGACCCCTCCCCCCCCCCCCCGACCAGGTCGACTGGGGAGTCGACCCCCTCCCCCCACCAGGTCGACTGTGCAGTCGACATGGGGGTCGACCTGGTCCCCGATCCTGGTTTTGGGCCTGGGTGCATTCTTGTGTGTCTGGTCTCGTTTTCTGTCAAGATTCGTCTGCCTAAACCTATTTAAACAGCCCCAAACCTAGCCTTCTCTACACACAATTCTATTCTGCTTCTACTCTGCCTCTATTCTAAATAAAAATAAAAATGGCGTCGCTACTCTGCTGGAAGCAAAACTATAAGCTAATCTACATCAACCTAAGCAACTCAATTCAAGCTTGAAACTTCAACAACGGTTAAAGAAGATCAACTAACGTTGCTACAACTATCTTTCTTTTAGAATCCAATCAAGGCAAGTGCAGTTATTTTCCGATATAAACGTTAATTCTGATTGTGACATGATTGTAACTCTGAATTTGAGGTTGTGTATGTTTTGTTCTGATCTATTTTATTCTGTATCTCTTTCTTCTTTCTGTTCTATAGCCGGGCTACCACGAGCCTGCGCCAAATCTCATAAGAGATTAACGCACGAACGTTAAATTTTGGGACAAATAATAAATGATGGCATAATTGGAAATAACTGATCTGGACTGATTTAAGAAAAAGGACATAGGTTGTAAACTAGATTTAGATCTATGCATATTCTGTGAATTGGAAGGAGAGGAACCATGGTGGGTTAACATGTGACTTGAGACATTTGACATAACGCATATTTTGAATTAAGATCTATTATAACTAGATTGTTGGGCATATTGTTTACATAACAATTCATGATTTGAAAGAGAATATGACTTAGGTGTGAAGATCTATATTAAGATTTGATAACTATCAAATGTGAATAACACCTAAGTAGGAGATTTTTGAATATATGACATGCATTGAAATCGATGGTTATATTTGATATAATTTATATGTGAATCTTTTGTACTAGGTAAGTTGAACTAAATTGGGACATGTAAATTATGACCATAATCTGTGACACGTAAATTCAATGCAAACGTGGGGTATATGATCATAGTGTGAATCATGACAACTATTTAGGCATGCAAACTTAGGCCAAATTATAATTAGGCAAGATATGTTTGTGAAACTTTAAGGAATGATTAAATCTGTTATATTTGCCTAATTTGCTAGTTCTGCTATATTGCCTAAATCTGCTAGTTCTGTTATAATGCTTAATCTGCTAGTTTTGCTCTACTGCCTAGTCTGCTAGATCTGTTCATCTGCCAAATCTGTCATCTGCTAAGTCTGCTGAAAATGCCAAATCTGTTATATGCTAAATCTGCTAAATTACTTAATCTGTTAAATCCGTTAAGTCGCCTAATCTGCGAAATCTGTTATCTGCTATATCTGTTAAGTTGATATATTCAGTCTGTTATTGACATAATCTGAATTAGCTATGAATAATTGACATGTATATTAGGCGTAGGCATAAATGGTAAATTATTAATTAATTGGCCGCAAAGATAAACATGGCTAACTCGAGGTTAGAATGAGTTTGCGGCGTAATCCTGCCCGGAACCGCCCGGCACATCCAGTGGCTGTAAACAATAGGTTCTAATGTGAGAAGTTAGTCATAACATGCTTGAAACCCGAGGTTAGACTCAGTTTGCGGCAGAAATCTACCCGGAACCAACCGGCCTAACCAGTAGCCGCAAATTGTCAGTCTAATATGAGAGGTCTGGGCATTAATATTTAATTAATGAAAATCTGAGATAAATATGATGTCTAAAACGTGTTGGGCGGATAGGGTTAAACCCACTAGACTGACGAATTTAATAAATCTGTTCCGTGAATCTGTAGGCCCAATTACAAAGTTAGACAAATCTGTAAGTCTGTTAATCTGTAACTGGTTAATCGGTAAGTCTGTTAAATCTGTATATCCGATCCGTTAGTCTGAAAACTTGTCTGTGAAATAGTTGATCTGAATTATGTATGTCTGAACTTGTAAACAATTTAATCTGAAATCTGTTAGTCTAGGGACACAAGGATAGGAAGGGAATTACTTGTGTCATCTGTTGTTTGGGACCCATATTAGTCAGTAACCCTTTCTGGTATCAAAACTTTGACCCAACAGTAGGTAGGGTCCGGGCACGCTTACTGAACTAATTATAAGCGGTTCATTCTGATATTGGCGAGGGGTGTTGATGGTGCGTTCCAACCGGGTCATGTGCGTGCATGGATCCCGGCCTGCCTCTGTGGATGTAAGACGCCGTGACATCTGTAAATAGGTCTGTGCCAATTGGTTGTCACTTTAGGGAGTAATACACCCTACTGTGGGGCCGACACAGGGTATTTATGTATTAGGGAGCCGATCGCTTGGGGTAGGGTTTTAGGGTACACTTAGTTCTGTCTGTTTCTATTGGTACCGTCTATTTCTGTTGGGTGGCAACACCCGTCTGTTTCTGCGTGGTACCGTCTGTTCTGGTGGTAAAGGCCCAATTACTAGTGTACACCTAATTCTACATTCTGTTTCCGTAGGGATTAATCTGTTTCTGTTTCTATCTATTTATTTTCGGGTGGTAAAGGCCCATTATTAGCATTCTGTTTCTATCTGTTTCTGTTGGGGTGGTAAAGGCCCATTACTTGCATTCTCTTCTGTGGAAATTATTCTGTTCCTGTTTCTGTTTCTGTTTTGGGGTGACACCTAATCCTGTTATACTATTATTAGTGCAGAGAAGCGTAAAGCAATAGCTTATATCATTTTGTTCTTCTGTTATATCTGTTACACCTGTTACAGTTATCTCTCATCCAGTTTTATTTTCAGGTCATGTTATTATTATCTGTTCATAACTGAAAATCACTGGACTTGCCAGACTTTTTGTCTGACCCTTGTTGTTTCGCCTCCTTTCTTCCGTTTCCCCCCCAGGTTTTGTAGAAGGGAATACTCTAGCTTGAACCAGATTTCTTCTGCTTGAAGTGCTTAAAGTATGGCTTGTCTTCTTCTGTGGGGATTATGATTTTAAACTATGCATTCTGAAGGCTTTTGTACAAGACTGATATTTTGTACTTGAATTCTGATATTGTGATTTGAAAGGATGTAACCAAGCTTATTTCAGTTTCTGTAGTAATAAAGTTATAAATTTTTCAAGTACTGTTTTATCTGTCTTGTAAGTTTCTGTTCTGTTTAATAAAATGCTCCACCAAAGTTAAGGCATTCCCTTTGTGAGTGACCTTAACGGAGGTGGGGTGTTACAATCAGTAATTATCCAAACGACGTGAAGACCTCCGATCTTCAACCACCATCTTCATCTTCGACTAATCGCCAAATCAGTTATTCAGAATGGGACAAACCGGGTCTTTCGGAATAACTCGCGTATTTAATAAACAAGTGTTACACAAACACAACATACGCCTCATTCCAATTCATCAGTCACTATTCGTAAATTAGCAAGAGAATAATTCCCTAAATATTAACCCCGAAGACCGAAACCAACATCAGATCAATATCCAGGAAACCATTCATCTTAACTAACCTACAGTTAGTTGCTAAATTTCACATTTCTTAGGGATAGGTTCCCATTAATTTTAACAAAGATAAATTCTTTAAATTTATTCTTTAATCTTCTTTTGAATATCAATTCAAACCAAATTATGGTTTATCCAAACTAGCCAGGATTAACGAAACTTACCGAAGTAATCATTTGTTTTAATTTCCCAATCCCAACCTATTCATCCCATGAAGTACAAACTGGTAATACTTCATATCTAATACCACAGTGTTCTCGGTAAATTCAATTACCATTTCACGTTCAAATCTAATTGAAGATTTAACTATCGTCTGGAGGAAAACTGGGGATACTCCATTCTCGATCTTTTCAATCTAATTAAAGATTGATTAAAACTCTACTTAGTTTTAATCTTTAACTGGGTTAAAGAACCAGTGTCATTTAAAACACGGTTCACGATTAACCCAAAATCACATCATAGTTCAATCAGTCCCCAACCGTAAATTAACAAGTAAGCAATTCCCTAAGTATTAACCCCGAAGGCCGAAACCAACATCAGATCAATACCCCCAGAAACCATTCAACTTAACTAATCTCCAGTTAGTTTCTGATTTTCTTAACTCCTTTGGGTCTAAGAACAATATTATTGAAGATACCATTCACGACAACCCAAAATCACATTCCATTAATTATTGGGTTAAAGAACAAGTGTTATTTAAAACACTGTTCACGATAAACCCACAAATCAATTCAAATTCAATTAATTATTATTTAATTGGTACACTTCATTAAATCTAAATAAAAAGATTTAATCTTTTTCTCAACTGGGTTTAAGAACAGTGTTAATGAAGACACCATTCACGACAAACCCAAATCACATTTGATATTCAATACAAGGCTCTGAATAGAAAATATATCGGCTTATATTCAATATCAAATTCTACGACCAACAAATATTGTATTGGACATAATGATATATATATATATATATCTTTCAAATTTCCACAACAACATCTATATAATCACGAAATCCAACATTGAAATATTCCAAAGGCAATTTCGATTCAAATCCATTTCCACTTTATATATTGGAAACTCTGGTTATTTTCAAAACCATTTCAAATCCACTTTATTTATTTTGGAAATAAATAGAATTATAATTCTAGTTCAAAACTAGTTCATTTCGATAAAAACCTATTTTTATCTTTTCAAATATGGAGTTTTTCGTCCCAAGTCTTCACAAATCATTTCTTATGATTTTACATAAATTTTCAGTATTTTTAATAATTTTATCAAGGCCCGTACAGTCGATTTCCATCTACGGCCATCGAACTGCACTTACAGCGACCTTTTCCAAATTTTATTTGGACATAATTCCAAATCCAACCGCTAGATTTCAAATTTCTAATATTCTTAGAAAGCGCTTTTCGATATGAATCCAAGGTTCCGGTTTTAGGAGAATCCGACGGTCGGATCTCCCGCAATGTCCATTCGAAGTCAATGATCGAAATTCACGAACTACCGCGGCGTGGCGCGTTCTATTCAGGCCATTATATTATGTATATAATATATATATATACTTCGTTGATTTCTTTTCGAAACGGATTTTATACATCATTTTAAATTCGTTTTCCAAACGATTTCAACTTCATTTCAAATTCAAATCAAAATTGAATTTTTCCTTATAAATTCGTTTTAAATTCATTTCAAATTGATTTCAATTCAAATCGATTTTTAATTCAATTTCAGTTCGTTTTCAATTCAATTCAATTTCAATTCGAATTCATTTCTATTCAATTTCAATTCGAATTCAATTCTATTCAATTTCAATTCAATTTCAATACGAATTCACTTCAAATTGATTTACATTCAATTTCAATTCGATTCGAATTCATTTTATTTTCAACTCAATTCAAATTCTAATACATTTCAATTCAATTTAATTCGAATTTCTTCTCTATTCAATTCAATTCGAATTCATTTTCTAAAATATTCGACTACTGAAATCACTTCAATATTCATTAAAAACAAATAAAAACGATATAAATATCGTTCACGTCAAAATGGCGTCAATCTAATCAACACGGCTTCATATGTTCTATTTTCAAATATTCTATTTCAAATATTTCTTTTTCAAATATTTCTATCCAAATATTTCTTTTTCAAAACTGGAATGAGGCCCAATCAATTACCATATAATGTTAATTATATGGATTTTCTACAACACATGTATACAATAACAACGATGAATAATCAACCATCATCCAAAGTGCATTCTACACTGTATAAGCATCAAATATAAATATTTAACGCTCATAACAGTCTGTCCATCAATCGATCGACATACAGCTAATTATTGGGACTAGTGTATGTCATATATCATCCCAATACCCATGTGGGGTTTCAAACAACCAAACACAGATTTTATTTGTGCAGTTGGGCGATGTGTAAAATTTATCGTCCCATTCAATATCAGTCAAATCAGTGTATATAAACAAATCGTCCAATTTGTTTATATTTATTTATTCACATTCATGTCAAAAATTATATTTTCAACTATAAAATATTTTTAACTATTTAAATATTTTATTTCATTTCACATCCCATCACACAATCAATTACACATCAAAATCAAACAAACAAGCATACAAGCCGTCCACGGTCTGTGGACGATGGGTCTCGGGTGCTACTAAACACCGTCTGCATCCTAGTATATATTTCAAACTAGAAATAGATTAAAAGTGAGGAGTTCTCACAAAGGGTTCCACTCCGTCGTGCTTTGCTTTTGAACTACTGAATCGTCTGGATCTGTTTGAAATTCCTATGCAGTTCTTGTCCCGCTATTCATACATAAAAATTATATTTTTGTATTTCTAATTCTTATATAAAGATTGAATTTTTATGCTAATGTTCATATAAGAAAAATCGAATCTTTTTAATGTATAAAAATCAGATCTTTTTAAAGTAGAAAAATCAATTCTTTTCATGCTTTATGAATATAAAAACTTAACTTTTCATGTTATATGAATATATAAAAAAATTGAAATCCTCTTTGTGTTTTTAAAAATATAACCTTTCCTATTATAAATATATATATATATATAATCTTTTCCTATATAAAAATATAATCTTTATCTTTATATTAATCAAAATATAATCTTTTACGATAATCAAGGTAGAATCTTTCATGATTTTAAAGGTCCTATTTTTATATAATGGAAAACCCTATTAAATTATAAATAAAACCCGGAAGAAAACGCTCACCGTTGTTCTGGACGACGACTCGAGGGGAGGAGACTTGCGGCTGTAGTTGACTGGAGATAGGGGGTGACGCAAGGGGCTGGAATGGTCGGCGTTGAACTGCGGCGGGCTAGGGTATTAATGGCGACGGGTTTGGCTGCAAAAGAGGGTGAGAGGGAACGGGGGACCGAAGGAAGGAGGAGGGGGACCTGGGGATGACGTGTTGAGGGTGGATGGTGGCCAGCCCTGGCGCGGCGGCGATTGCCCTCCCCTTTGGAGGCGCTGCGATGGGGGCCAGGGCGCGATGCCCTTTTTCTCTTTTTCTTTTTATTTTATTTTTATTTTCCTTAAATGATTATGAATAGGGAAAAGGGGGTTTGACCTTAAAGGTAGAGAGAGAGGAGAGAATGATTATATAATATAATATATATATTTAATTATTTTAAATTCTAAAGCAACTTTTTATTTTCAACTCGAAATTGAACCCACCGACTATCGTCCTTAGCTAATTACCCCAATTCGGAACATAATGGGATATGTATCGTAAGCTAATTCGATCGTTTCGATCAGTTTCGTCAAAATCAACATATAACTCTATATATTGAATTTGAACGCGCATTTCAATTTACCGGGGCCACATACCAACTCTAAAAATTCCCAAAAAATATTTTCTAGCTTCGTATTGACGATACGGTCCTAACAAAACTAGTTTCGTCAAATTCTGAGACCGTTTGAAAAATGGCCATTTTCAAGTCGATTAAAATCAACTAAAACTGGTCAAACGTGTTTTCCTTTGCCACACTCACATATTGATTCGAAAAATTATGAAATTTGAAACCTAGCAATAATTTGAGATCACGGATCCAATAAAAGTAGTTTCGTCAAAATCCGAGGTCGTTTGAAAATTTTCCATTTTTAAGGGCCAGAATTCCATAGCGACTATTCTGAATTTTCAACTGGTCATATCTTTTGATCCCCGCTATAAAATTTCAATTTTTCGGATTCATTGGATAGATATTCTCAATTTGATTCACAATTTTTGGTTTCACTAAAATCCGGTTTATTTTGAATCCGGTACAGTCATTTGAATTTGGAAATCGAATTATCTAACTACCGCGCCATTTTCAATTCCTTTTATAATTTAAAATAAATAATTATATTCTAACGACGATTCAAAGAAATATATAATCTAATTCTATTCAAAATAAATTTCTCATCGATATTATTTAAAATAATCCATTTTAAATAATCAAAATTCGCTAAAATTGCCAAAATAAAAATTTTAAATTGCCTCAGATTTCCGGGTTATTACAATTATGTATTAAAAATTATTTAAAATGACATTTAATAATGATGAGGATGGAACTTGATAACTGAACTGTGTAACATTCTGCAGGCTTCCCGGTGGTTTCTGCGTTAACAGTAGGGATACCTAATGGCTTACTGAAGCATAAATTACTAGCAAAAACTGACCACTCCGTTATATTTGCCTGCTCTGTTTAATCTGAACCAATATGGAACTGCTCACACATTACTTTTCCACCCGTCTTTTCATGTAACCCATCTTTGCTTCGGTTGTCTACGCACACGTTCAACGAACGTGTGTACGTACTAGTATTATATAATTCGAAACCTGACAAGAGATTAAAAATTCGGTTTGAAACCTATATTTTACAATCGAATGTAAAATAGATATATAATTTCAAACTTATTAAATAAGATAGACAATAAGGTTGATGTGTAAATGAGATTTGATAATAAAATGGAATTTGAATGAGAAATTATAAAATGACTCGATAAAATGTATTTGAACCAGTAATAGTATTTATAAATAAAATTAAGATTTGATTTGACATAACGAGTCCAGATTTACATAGGGAAATAATATTCACATTCATAGTGGACAAGTGTATAAGCAAATGTTTTGCAAGTTGGAATGGTTAAAAGGAAAATTGGTAATGGTTTGAAAGTGATAAACTCAAAAGTGAATTTAAAATGAAAATGGAAAATATAGTTGAGCTGAAATGGTAAATTATTCCGACGTTTCGAGCATTAATCAAATAGAGATTATTCGAAAGAGACTTACCGAATATAGACTGTTCAAAAGAGAGTTATCGAACAGAGATTGTTCGAAAGAGAGTCATAGAATAGAGATTAATAGAAAGAGAATTATATATTGAAATTCGACTATATCGAATTCATGAAAGTATTATAAACTTTTCATTTTAATTAAGACTTGATTATTTATTCATTTAATTAGTTATTATTTTATTTATTCAAATCAATGAATAAAAGTTATATTTTAAGATTTTATATCTCGGAGCATGGATTATACGCTATTGTCATAATCAATGATTTCCATTAAAAAAATGGATTCATAAATTGAATCTGAGAGTTGAGAAAGTAATGGTTGTTAAGATTGAAGTTGTGAACTTTGTCTATTTTGAAGTTAAGCATGATGTTTATTTAAGGTCTGAAAGGTAATTATACCCCAACTTGATTGACTTCATTATTGACTAAGGAATTCTAAAGGTTTAGTAATTAAGATTGGTTAGAGTTGCGATTAGTTATTGAGGGATTAATGGGTTTAGTTGTCGTATCGTTGTTTTATACAACATCCGTTTAAATCCATATAAATGAGTTTTGGAAATGTTTTCCAAATATAAATCAGAGATGTTTTCTAAGCATAGGAAACGAACTGTTGTAATTGATTTGAAATAAGAAAAATGAATATATAGGAATGAAAAATACGAATATATAGGAATAAGAAATACAAATATATGGGAATAATAAATATGAATATATGGAAATAAGAAAAGTAAATATATGGAAATATTTTCAAATAATTAATAATGTATATTTTCTAAATACAGAAAATAAGAATTTGTGAATACATGGGAATGTTTTTCGATGTTAATAAGTGATATTTTCTACAATACAGAAGTAAATAGTTGCCATATATGGAAATTTCCAAGAATCATAAGAGGCCAAATGAGTTGAGAATATCTGGGAAATGATATAGGAAATGGGAAACGAGAAGTTGGGTAATGAATAAATTAATAAGAAATTAATTTAAAGGTCTAAGTGTTAGTTGATGCTTGATCAATAGAATTTCCATTTGGAAATAGGATCTTTGTTGTTTGGATGTTCTTTTGATAGTTAAATAACTAGCTATAACGGTTTTTTACCCATTTTATATTTTCGTTGTCAACACGGAGAGACCGGGATCAGGTTTATTATCTGAAAATCACTCTGTATAGGCATAAGTGTTGCGAATCAAATTATGCTGAAGATAATTGAAGACGGGGTAAAATGCAAGGGCTTTTTCGTTAATCCTAGATAGGAATTGCCTAACATAGATTGATGGGATGGTTCCTTTGGTTTGTCCAGTCCCAGGACAACTTGTATGGACGAATGACTGACAAAGTATGCCTAAAAGATCACCTATATTGATCTCTTCAAAAGTATTTATGTTTGGTGGCGGAGGAATTCGTTTCTCTTAGCTTTATGCTCATGAAATTTTTGGGGTAATCAATAAACGATTTTAGCGGGTTTGACGATGTGGCGTTCAAAGTGAATAATGCGATGGTGTTAAAATGGTAAATATGGCCTCAAGCCGCATAACTGGGAAATGACAAAAATCGGGCAGGCTGCATGGTTATGTGGGTCGCTCCCATCAAGGTATATTGTCACCTGATCAAGAGAAAATCTATTTGCTTTTTCATTATATCGTTGTTGTATGCCTTCAGTAACAGTTGTTTATCCCAACCATTGTTGATAATACATTCGGTTGACTCAACGAAATGTATGGTCGGTCATGTGTGACATGGGCTATAAGATGTTCTTGTTTAATCCTATGTATTCTTCTCTAGAGATATACTATCAAAAGGTGGTTCCATGCCTTGTCATAATCGGAAATCCATTCTCCAATAAGCTCCCATGGTTTTATTGTATGCTATGGATATGGAGCGTGAGATGCAAGCGTTTCGCTATACTGTTATTAACCGATTAAACGATATTATAATATCAAAATAGTGTACATATAAAGAAATTTTTGGTTATCGTAATGTAACAACCTGAATTTTTGGAACCGATTTAAAATTTATTTTTAGAAATTAAATATTTTATATGATTTATTTTGAGAATAAATGACGAAAAGTTTGTTTAAAACGCAGTTTGAACATATATATTAATATCAATTATAAAACGAACTTGAATTGGCGTGATAGTTTGAAAATTCGATTTTTAATTTCAATTGAGTATACATAATTCATTATAAATCAGAATTTGACTTAATATTTCTAATGAATGTAAGAAATTGAGATTTCACTTTATAAATTGTAAGTTATGTCTAGTTTAAAATTTAAAATAGTCGCTATGGAATATATATATATATATATATTATACGTATCCCTTAAAAATAGCCATTTTGCAAACGGCCTCTGTTCTCGACGAAACTAATTTTGTTGGATTCGGAACGTCAAATTATTGTCAGCTTTAAAATTTTAAGTCATTTGGAATTAGTATGTGAGCGTAGTAAATTTAAACACATTTTGTAAATTTAATTGAATTTAACAAGCTAGTTAAAAAGGCCATTTTTCAAACGGTATCCAAATTTGATGAAATTAATTTTTTCAGAACTGTATTTGTAAAGCATAGTTAGATTTCAAATTTCATAAGTTTTGGAGTCAGTATGTGGCCCCGGTAAATTAAAATATACGTTCAAATTCAATATATTTATTTATATTTTAATTTTGATAAAAACTGATCGAAGCAGCCGAGTCGGCTTAAGAAACATACTCCATTATGTCCGAAATGGGGGTATTTGGTTGGGGGCGACTGTCGTTGGGGTTCATTTGGAGCTCAAAGCGATAAATTTCTGAATAAAGTAATAAATAGAATAAAATATTATTATAATATATATAAACAAAAATTAAAACTCTAACAGCCCATTCATAGAAGGCGCCGCCAACACCCTTTCAATGGAAGATTTTGTTCAGTTCTTTCCTTCTCAAATTCTCTAAATCCACGAATCCATTTACGAAACTCCCAAAACAAAAATTCAAGGGCTACACGAGATCTTTGTAATGAACGATCAAGATCGAATTAACTAAATAGATTGGTAGAATTTCTCCCACGAACTGAGCGTGTTAGAGTGCAATTATCGAGGCCATGGGGCTATTAATTGGCGAGCCACCACCAACGCGGGGAGGTGGCGCTTCGGCACCCCTCGTGGCACTCTCTGATTCGGTTCGGACGATGTCTAGAGGCGTGCGCAGGTTGTTTCTTCTATGGGTGCCTAGGTTTGTTTTAGCTTGCATAAACGATGAAGAAAAAAGGCCAATGGACTTCAAATCAGAAAATGGACAGTGTAAATTAATTTAGGTTAAATAATATTTATTTAAATCTGAAATTATTTATACGATAATGGTGAAATCTTAAAAATTCGATAACTTTGTGATACGATGTCAGAATTCAACAAATCCAGATCCGTTAGAATTGTAAAATCGAGCACTACAACATCGAGCTGACCAGAATAGAAAACGAAGCAAGTAGAATTTTGAGCGAAATTAAATGTTTGTTTAATTTAGTTTAAAAATAAAACCCTCAATTAAAGACTGATGGAGTGGAAATCAAAGTTAGAACTCTCTCACTCAAATATTTTGTACAGTTATTTATTTTTGTAACTAAATATATATTGATTGCTTGTGATTACAATATTTGTTTTGTGATTGATGGTTGGTTACAGTTTTAATGCCATTATTATTAAACTGTAGATAAGTTCACATAAACTGTGATATAAACCCCATACGTGTATTGGGATGATAATTTTACACATCGCACAAGTATACAAATAATAATATTTGTTTGAAAACCCCACATGGGTCTAGGGATGAAAATTTGTTCACATCTCCCTTGGATTTAATTATATGTCAAACAAATAATTGACAGACTATTATAATAATTATTTAATTATTTAATGCTTATAAAGTTGAAAATTGCACTCTGGATGTGAATTGAATGTTTAATAGTTGTTTGTCACTATTTTCGAATACATATGTTGTATGGAATCCATATACTTAAAATTATATGGTAATTGATTAAATTTGATTCCAATTCAGAAATAACGAATATTTTAAAATATTATTCAGTGAAGAATAAAAAAAATGATTTCGATGTCCAATTTTGGATGGACACGAAAATGTTGAAATATTCATTACTAAAATGAATATGAAGCTGAGTTAAGCAGATATACAACATTTTAACTCGAAAGGAATTTTCTATCGATTTTATTCATTTTATAATGAATATCGAAAAGATTTGATTTCGAATTCTTTTATTTTACAAATATTATCATTTCAATATTATAATGATATGGAATATTCAATTTTGATTTAAAATTGAAATGGAAGTTGGAATCATTTTTAAAACGAATTTATAAACTTTTTGTAAAATATATTTTAAATGGAAATCGATGAACTGTATAATATGTATTTAAATGGACTTAATAGAACTTTTTGCGCAGCGACCATTCGCAAATTTCAACCACTGAATTTGAATGGACGTAACGGGAAATCCAACCGTCGGATTCTCCTAAAACCAGAACCGTTGAGTTCGTACCGAAAAGAGCTTTTGAGTGATAATAGGAGATTTGAAATCTAACAGTTAGATTTAAAGATATGTCCAAATCATTTTTGGAAAAGGTCGCTATAGATGCAGTTCGGTGGCCGATATTGGAACCAACTTTAAGGGTCCTAATAAAATTACAAAAAATATGAATAAATTATGTAAAATCATAATAAATGATTTGAAATGAACTTGGATGAAATATTTCGAGTTTGTATAGATAAAATATATTTTGTTTGAATAAGTTGTTTATCAACTTAAGCAAAGAACTGGAAAGGATTTGAATGGAAATAATCTTCGGAATATTTCGATATTAGATTCCATGATTATACGAATATTGTTGAGGAATTTGGAAGAAATAGTTATCGTTATTCCCTATACGATATCTGTTGGTTTTAGAATTTGATGTTGAATATAAGCCGATATGACTTCTATTAAGAGCCTTGTATTTAATATCAAATTGGATTTTGGGTATGCCATGAATGGTGTCTTTAATCACACTGTTCTGAAATGCAGTATGAGAAAGGAATAAATCTTAATTAAGATTAATGAGATTTTCCAATTAAAAAATTTACTTGGAATTGAACGGAAGTTGATTTTGGGTTTATTGTGAAAAATGTTTTAAATAACATTTGTTCTTAAAACCCAATTAACAGTGAAGATATGATTTGGAATTATAAATCTTTTAATTAAGAAATTATGGAATTTTTCCAAAGTACAGTTTTCCAATTTAATACATTAATTTGGAATTGAGTGGAATTTGATATACCAATAATCGAGATGAGCTTCTGTGAAGGAAGATCATTACTATATATGGAATTTAAAAGGATTTGTCGTTATTCTATTTATAGTATCAGTCAGATACGGAAATTTATATTGATTATATAATGATTAGATTTCCATGAAGATTCCATATTTAATGGAAGATGATTTGGGTTTATCGTGAACTGGGTTTTAAATAACATTAGTTCTTTAACCCAGCCAATTAAAGGATTTATTTCCAAAAAGTTGAATAATCATTCAATAATGGTCTTTGAGATTAAAACAAGAATGGAGTTTTAATGAATCTTTAATTAGATTGGAATGTGAATGAGGTAATTAAATTTACCGAATTCAAGAAATGATCGAGAATGGTGTATCACCAGCTTTACTCCATGTGATAGCTAAATCTTTAATTAGATTTGAAACATGAAATAGTAATTAATTTTACCGATAACATAGTTGGTGTTAGATATGGAGTGCTACCATTTTTGCTCCACGGGATGAATAGGTTGGGATTGGAAAAATAAAATAAATGACTACTTCGGTAAGGCTCGATAATCCCGACTAGTTGGATAAACCTTAATTTGGGTTAAGATTGTTAAAAGATAATACAAAATCTTTTGCAATGGTTTTTAAAGAAATATTTAAATAACAGGTTTATACAAATTAAATATTTTATAAGAATTATTCTCAATGTAACGAATATTTGAATAAAAGAATATTCAGGATTGGAATGAGGCGTATGATGCGCTATTATAGCACTTGATTATAAGATACGCGAGTTATTCGGAAAGACCGGGTTTAACCCATTCTGAATAACTGATGCAACGATTAAAAGTCAACGATGAAGACGGTGGTTGAAGACCGGAGATCTTCACATCGAATGGATGATTACTGATGTCTTGATTAGGCTGTATACCCAAGACGAGCTAATAAGTGGTGATCGTCCAGACGTACTTGGAAATCGACCGGATATGCAAGGGCCTCTCTCCTATATTGAACATATGGGACGAGGAATAAGATGGTTTCGGGTTTCGTTTGGACCCATAACGGACTTCCAAATGGGTTGTATGTTTGACATTGTACTTCGCACTGTATTTGTTAATCTCTGCTAAATATATATCTGTTTGGTGGCATAGAATTTATTCTCTTAATTAACACCATTCTCTGAGACGTGCGAGCTTAGAGGTTATATATTGGTGGAAATCAATGGTATGGTATGGATTGACAATGTGGCATGCTGAGATGCAAGGATCAAGGCTTTTGTTGAAAAGCAGAGACTTGTGGTTGATGATCAAGGAACAGCTTTAAGTAGGACGGCTTTGTGTAGCATTAATTCGCGACCCCCATACCTTAGTGTGAACCAAAAACGGGATAGATACTGCAAGGAAATGGACATATGTTAGCTTCTAGCTTGAAGTGATGCCATGGTATGGAGCCCAGACATTTTACTTATGAGGATATTGGGTATTATTTAATGGATGGCGAGGTACCTTGGATTTGATTTCGGTCGCCAATGGCCCTTTGATATGGTCGACAACTGACACATTTATCAACGTACTGACCATTTTGGAGGTTCGATAGAACCGACTAACGTATTGTTTATGGTATTGCCAATCAGTGACGACTGATCGGTTCTAGAGATCCAAGGGTCAATAAGGGCGTGATTTTGGGGCATGTGCTAGAGTGTCTCAAAATCAGTGAGGAAGATCCCTTGCCTCGGTTCATAGATGGAAATTCAATTTCCAATACGCGATTTTACGGTTTTAGTTGTAAACCTATATGGCAACATAATATATGGTACCTATGCTTTGACGACCCTAAACCCCGTATCCACGGTGGCAAGGGTAATCTCTGGAATATAACACATAAACAGATAATAACAGAATAGAAATAGATAAATACACCAGATAAAGTACAATAGAATACACTGGATAAACATAATCATCAGAGTTACACAGTATAAAGGATCATACTTAGTACAAATACAGTTCAGCTATATATAAATGTCTACAGCGGAAAACAAACATAATATGTACAATAGTAGCTGAACAGCATAAAAAGAGATAAATGATAGAATCCATCTTTAGCTCCAGCTATCCAGAAAGAGCCTGCTAAAACCTGAAGACAAGGCTGCCCATGTAGAAAAAGGGGCACCCGACTTTGCAAGTGAGAAAAACTACGAGTCAGTCATGGGACTGGTATGAGAAATCTACTTAACACATTATACAATTGGCTAATCACAGGACCACGCCACTTTCGCGGAACGGGTTTATTCCATTGGATTACCAGTGCTTTAAAACAAGTAAATCTTTTAAACATCACAATTCTTTTTATAAAATGAAGCCATTATAAGACTCAGTTCCCATCACACAATGCAACGCAAACCAAAGGATAGAGTTTTTACCTTGTAATGGCCAAAATATGCTTGATACGAATAAAACAAAAGCATTTGATATTATTACTAGTGTTTATATGTTTCAAAAACAAATTCAAATCATAAGTATCAATCATAGACGGCATTAATGCCCCATACCACTATGTCGCCATATTAAGGTATACAATCAAAACCGCACGGTGTCGTATTTGGAAATTGGATTTCCGTCATGAACCAAGGCAAAAGATATTCCTTACCGACTTCGAGACTACCTAGCCCGAGCCTCAGGATCAGAGCTCGAGTGACCCTTGGAGCGACAGGGCTGGTCCACCGATGTGGATTAAAATTCCTGAACACTGCGTTTCCCCGCCCTTTGGGGCGTAAGTGAGCCAACGAATGACTCCATCAGTCCCGGATCGACTGATATATCTGAGGCGCCTCGCAACAGCAACAACCACACATGTGAAAATAATATATTTGTCAGCCAGTTTAAGCACTGACACCACCTCTAGCTAGGAAGAAACGCATTCCCTCCCTGAGGTCCTCTCCTGTTTCTGGTTCATACCGGGGTGTGGGCTCGCAAATTCATGTTATACACAAAGCTACGCCACACAGGCGGTGCTTTGATCATCAACAACAAGACTTTGCTTTTCAACAGAAGCCTTGATTACTGCATCTTGGCATGCCACATAGGCAATTCACACCATGCAACTGATGGCTATCAATCACACAGAATGAATTCCAATGTCAAACACACAGTCCATTTATAAGTCCGTTCTGGGTCTGAACGAAACCGGAGACACTATATACCTCGCATACCCATCTATCTCCACGTACGTCTGGACGATCACCACTCATTATCCATATTTCGGGATGCCTCCCAATTAGGACATCAGTTATCATCGAACTGAGGTGAAGATCTCCAGTCTTCAACCACCGTCTTCATCATCGACTTCTTATCGTCGATTCAGTTATTCAGAATGGGATAAACCCGGTCTTTCTGAGCAACTCGCGTATGTAATTAACAAGTACTACACAAACACAACATACGCCTTATTCAAATTCATTAGTCACTAACCGTAAATTAGCAAGAGAACGACTTCCCAAATATTAACCCCGAAGGCCGAAACCAACATCAGGTCAAAACCCAGGAAACCATTTGACTTAGCTAACCTTCAGTTAGTTTCTAAATTTCACACTCCATATCATTTATAATATTTTATAACGATTTATCGCTATTTCTATTTATTTATTTGTAGCCAATTCATTCAAACGAAGCTTCGGGCCATAACGTAGCCGTGGCGCTGTTTTTCTTCAGATTTGATTTACACATATCTGAAAATCTAACCGTTGGATCTTCACAAATTTTATATCATTAGAAAGATCTTTTCAAAACGAATCCAACGGTTTCAGTTTCGGGAAAATCTGACGGTCGGATCTCCTGGTACACCCGTTTGAAGTTTCGATTTCAAAATACGAACTGCAGCATCGTTATTCGATTTAATTTAATTATATTTATATATATAAATATAATTGATTTTGGCGTTGTTTTTCTTCAGATTTGAATTAAACATTCCAGACAATCCAACCGTTGGATCTTCACAAAGTGGGTGTCGTTGGAAAGATATTTCCAAGGCGAACCCAAAGGTTTCGATTTCGGGAAAATCTGGTGGTCGGATCTCCCGCACTAATCGTTTGAAATCACGATTTCAAAACACGAACTACAGCTTTGTTATTCGATATACTTCAATTATATATATATAATCGTTTCTTCGATTTCAAAACAAATTTCTTTTCATACATTTGATAAAAATGATATTTTTATCCAACCGCCATTTATTTCGACACTTCACTATTTTTAACAATTCATGTATATAATAAAAATGTGATTTTTATTGCAAAACAATTTATTTCAAAACAATTTATTTCAAAACACAACTATTTTATATAGTTCATATAGATGATAAAAATATGATTTTTATTATAAAACAATTTATTTCAAAACACGACTATTTTATATAGTTCATATAGATGATAAAGATATGATTTTTATTATAAAACAATTTATTTAAAAAATGAATACTATTCAACACATGAATTTCTATTCAATGAATGAATTTCTATTCAACACATGAATGTTTTCTATTCAACACACAAATATAGGTTCAACACATGAAATTAATTCTAACACATGAATATTATTCAAAATTTCGGCAGCATAACGGCAGGGTAGTTAAAACCGGGGTCGTCCCTAGTACGGCTCCTCGCTCTACCTTAAAGCCTCGCAGCTTTTGACAATGGGGATTTCATGCATCTAGTTTGCACGCAGGCGGCATGTATATTTTTTTTCTTTCTTTCCCACAAACTAATCCTATGTGGTTTCAACCAAATAATTCTCAACCACAAACGGGTATTTTTCAACCACAAATAATTCAAATCAACCATTCGCTATCAACCAATTGTCACACCAATCACAACCAATAAATATCGTCCATGGTTTGTGGACGAGGGGCGTATATATATATATATATATATATATATATATATATAAGTATTTCACTTCTATTTCGACACATATATAATTTTTACAATGCATATATAACTTATACATCGAACGTACAACTTATACAACGCTTATACATGAGGTGTACAACACTTATATAACTCATACATCGACTATATAATTTATACATCGTCGTTTTCCATATCATTTATAATTCAGAAATCTCAAATTGGGTTCCACTCCACCAAAACTAGCAGAAGGCTCAGAAAAATATGCGGTCTCTTCTAGAATGTAGAAGACGTCCACACGAGTCCACTGTCTCTTATTTCACTGAATTTCGTCAAAAACGAAAAAGATATGATTTTTACAGTGAAATCAAAAACCGTTGCGCTTTGAAGTGCCATAATATAGTTTAATTAAAATCAGTCTGTTACCTCTCAAATTTCATTCAAAACTAGGTTGCCACTTTTCTCGAAATCTGTGTAGCTAGGGGCCGATCGGTCTACGCCACGTTGATGGCCTTCGAGAGGGCTCTCCGGCGCTACTCACTTTGTAGAACTCGAACTGCAAGTGGAGGCGGATTTTGATGCGAACGGCGGCGAATTTCTGGCCTTGGATCTCGACGGAGAAGCAACGACGGAGGGCGAATCCAATATGGATTTGAAGAGGAGGCCCGGATCTTCAAAAAGTTCCAAAGGGGGTGTGGTTTCATTGAGAGATGGAAGAGAAAAAGAGGAGGGAAGGATCGGAGGAGTTCCGCCATCGATCGGGGGGGTTTCGTAGAAAAAGACGGGGAGAGAGAAATCTGAGTTGGACCAATAGGATTTTTATATTTATAAATTTTTAAAAATCTGAAAATACCACTCATCTCATGCGAACTCCAATCCAAACTCAACGAATGTCGTCCCTAGCCAAATACCCCCATTCCGAACACAATGGAATATGTTTCGAAGGCCCATTCGAATGTTTCAGTCAGTTTTCATTCAAATTAAAATATAAAACATTCAACATTTGATTTGAACGGACATTTCAATTTGCCGGGGCCACATACTGATTCTAAAAATTCCCGAAAAATAAATCTAGCTATGTTTTGATGATACGGTCCCAACAAAACTAGTTTCGTCGAATTCTGAGACCGTTTGAAAAATGGCCCTTTTCCGGTCGATCCAATTTAATAAAAATTGACCAAACACATTTTCCTTTGCCACACTCACATACTAGCTTCAAAAATTATGAAATTTCAAACCTAGCAATAATTTAACATCCCGGATCCAACAAAAGTGGTTTCGTCGAATTCCGAGGTCGTTTGCAAAATGGCCATTTTCACGGGCTATATAAACTCTATAGCGACCTTTCTGAAAATTCATTTGGCCATAACTTTTGCTTCCCGCTACGAAACTTCGATCTTTAAGATTCGTTAGAAAGATATTCACTAACAGATTTAAATATTTTTGGTTTCACTAAAATCCGTTTTGTTTTGCACCCTGTATAGTCCGTCAAAGTTTGAATTCAAATTTTGAAACTATCGCGCCATTTCAGGCCTTGTTTATAATTAGAATTAATTATATTTGTTTTCAAACATCGATTCAAACCTACTTTTCATCGTCATTATTTAAAATATTTATTTAAAATATTTAAAATCCCCTAAAATAGCCAATTTAAAAATTTTAAATTGGTTCAGATTTTCCGGGTTGTTACAATCTCCCCCACTTAAAACTTTTCGTCCCCGAAAAGGAGCAAAGTCGAAAGTGGTTTGATTAATCAACTCTACTTCCAATCTGGCTTCCATTCTCCAACTTTTCAGTCTCTGAGAATTTTCAAATTTTTCAAAAATTTGGCTAACACCCGGAATTTTCGAAACATTTCGCCATAACGTCCTTTGTACGGGGAGGGGTTTGGAAATTTATTGGGCCGTATTAGGTACCCAATAAATCCTATAAATCATACACATATTTATAGTGATATATTCTGGTGTTTACAGGGGAGCGTGTATAGATAATAACTCCAGAGAATAAATTCTCGTCACCCTGTCTAAGCCTGAGGGAGTGTGTATTTTTAATTACTCCAGAGAATAAATTCTCGTCACCTCGTCTCGTGTGGGAAATAAATAATCCATGTGCCGTATCTAAAAACTAGAGAGACGTGATTATTGTCAACTCCAGACCCGTGTGGTTTTTTTTATTATTCTGGCAATTTACCGTTACATTTTATATGGTCCGTATCAGTCATTAGTTCAACCTATAATATATAGTCATCGCCATACAAGCCTCTCGCTCGTATGGTAAATCTTCAACCTCGTCACACAAGCTCCAAATGCTTATGTGGTATATGATGAAGTATGCCTATCTTCAAGAAGTATGCCATGTAGTGTAGTTCAAAATAATTGTTACTATCCTATGGCGATGTTTATTATTACATACAGAACAACCAGCACTCCGCATCCAATGGCATTCACAGGAGTTGATATAATAATATTTCGCATCCAACGCATTAAGGTTTACCTATTTGTCGGGCATGCAAATAAATTCTTTACTCAACAGCCAATCCATTTACCTGTTGAAACATATATAATGTACATGTATATATTTCTATCTATATTTAACTCAGTTCAATGTGTGATTTAATCGAATAAATTCTATCTTTCATTCTCTTGTTGATTTAATTAACTATCGTTCTAATAATTTAATTAATCAAATCCATTATCACACAACACAAACAACAATCAATTTTATTTTTAACTTTTCAAAAATATACTAAATAATTCATACACTCTTTTGAAAACATTCAGACTATAGAATTAAAAGTTCACATCCATAAAAAGAAAATAACAACATAGTAGAGAACAAAATGGTAATGCAAAGTCTGGTAAATGTACCTTACACCAGAGTCAATCAGAGATATCCACTCAACACTTAGGATAGGCTTTCTGAATGCTCTCCTCAGTTTCCCAAGTACAATCTCATGGATCTCCACTCCATTGCACTTTGACTAAGTGAACCTTCTTGTTCCTAGGCCCATTGGTTTCTTTGCCAATGATCTTTAGCTACTCTCTTATCACAGCTAATTCTGGAGTAATTTCAATATCATGTTGTGCTGCTTCTTCCACGATCAAGTTTGGATCATGAACGTGCATTCGAAGTTGAGATATGTGAAATACATCATGCACTCCAGGCAGCTAATTAGGTAATTGAACCCTATATGCAAGAGTTCCAACCCATTCAAGGATAGGAAACAGACCAATGAATTTGGGCGCCAACTTCCCAGTTTTACCGAACCGGATAACTCCTCTCATCAGCGATACTTTCAAATATACATAGTCGCCAACAGCAAATGATATATCTCTTCTTCTCTTATCGGCATAGCTCTTCTGTCGGCTTTGAGCGGCGAGTAATCGTTTCTTAACGAAATTGACTTTGTCAGCAGCTTCACGGATCATATCAGGTCCCAATACAAGCCTATTACCAGGTTCGACCCAACAACCAGAGGATCGGCACGGTCTATCATACAATGCTTCGAATGGTGACATTGTCAGGCTTGCTTGGTAGCTGTTGTTGTAAGAAAACTCCGCCAAATGTAAATGGTCTTCCCATGATCCACCAAAATCTAGAACACAAGCCCACAATAGATCTTCTAGTATACGATTCACCCTCTCAGTTTGACCATTTGCCTGAGGATGATAAGTGGTGCTCAAGTTCAGCTTCGTTCCCAGTTCTACTTGAAATGCCTCCCAGAATTTGCTAGTAAATATTGGATCTCTATCACTAACTATACTAAGCGTCACTCTGTGTAGCCTAACAATTTCCTTGAAATATATCTGCGTCGGACTCTGAGCAGTTCGGTTCGATCTAACAGGTATGAAATGGGCGGTCTTCGTGAAGCGATCTACGATCACCCAAATACTGTCATTTCTTTTTCTAGTTCTGGGCAAACCATCTATGAAGTCCATGGAAATATGTTCCCACTTCCAACCTGGAACGTCCATCGGTTGCAACAATCCAGCAAGCTTCTGTTGGTCGCTTTTGACTAGTTGGTAAGTAGGGCATCGGCTAACATATATTGAAACGTCCCTTTTTATAGCCTTACACCAGAATGTTCGCTTGAGATCGTTAAGCATTTTGGTTACACCTGGATGGATACTCAGCTTAGACTTGTGACACTCGTCTAACACTTCCCTTTTCAACTCGGGGATCTCGGGAACACAAATCCTTCCTCTCAATCTAAGAGTCCCATCGTTATCTATTTGAAAACACAAGGGTTCGCCTTTCTGAATCCTTTTGATCATATCCTTAATAAAATTATCATCCTTCTGAAGAATAGATATTTTGTCAATCAATGAAGTTGTAATAATAAAACTGGCGATCATTACATTCTTCCGGCTTAGTGCATCGGCCATGACATTGGCTTTCCCTGGAGTGTACAGAATCTGAAAATCGTATGCTGCAAGGAACTCTAGCCAGCGTTGCTGCCTCAGATTCAAGTCTTTCTAGGTGAACAGATACTTTAGCGACCGATGATCTGTAAACAGTTCGAATTTCTCACCCAGAAGATAGTGTCTCCAGATTTTCAAAGCAAATACGATGGCCAACAACTCAAGATCATGAGTGACGTAGTTTTTCTCATGCAGCTTCAGCTGACGGCTAGCATAAGCAACAACTTGACCTCTTTGCATTAATACTACACCAAGGCCTTCTCTAGAGGCTTCTGTCTAGACTTTTAAGTCCTGGTTGCCGTCGATTATCGTTAACACTGGAGCCATTGTTAATCTTAACTTTAGCTCCTCAATAGCCTCCTCACATTCGGGAGTCCACTTGAATTTTAAGTGCTTCTTTGTAAGCTTCGTTAAGTGACTAGATATTTTCGAAAAATCTTTAACGAACTTCCGGTAATAACTAGCCAATCCAAGAAAACTTCGGACTTCTATGGGAGTACTAGGTTATTTCCAATTTTGAATAGAGATGATTTTACTTGGATCCATAGCAATTCCCTCTTTCGATACGACGTGGCCAAGAATATTTACTTCATCTTGCCAGAATATACATTTGGACAGTTTGGCTTTCAATACATTCCTTCTTAGAATTTCTAGAACTTGGTCCAAATGTTTTTCATGTTCGGCCTTTGACTTAGAGAAGATTCGAATATTGTCAATAAAAACCAGAACAAACTTATTCAGGACTCCTCTGAACACTCTATTCATCAAATCGACGAAGTAAGCTGGAGTGTTACATAAGCCGAACGGCATTACTAACCACTCATAGAACAAGTCGAGACCTCTGAATGCTGTCATTGGAACACACTCTTAGGTAATATGAAGCTGATGGAAACCTGTAGCTAGGTCCATCCTTGAAAATACTTGTGCCGCATTCCGAAGATCCAATAAATCATCGATTCGCGGCAATGGATATTTATTCTTTATTGTCTGCTTATTCAAGTCACAATAATCCACACATAGTCGCAGAGTACCATCAGACTTTGGGACAAACACCACTGCTGCTCCCCAATCCGAGAAACTAGGCCTGATCAGACCCTTCCATACAGGCTGAAGAGTTTGATTGTCTAGTTCTTCTTTCCCTTTTAGAGTCATCCTCCGAATAGCGTGCACTACAGGCCTTGCATTCGGGATTAAAGCAATTTTGAAATCAATTTCTCTCTGCGGAGGTAAGCTAACAACTTCTTCGAACACATCCGCATAATTCTTGACGATAGGAATATCTTTTATAAGATCGAGAATATTCCCTGTGACTACAGGTATATTTTCTATTTGAGCAGGAGAAACATCTAGAGCTGACCAAAAGTCTTTTCTGTTTGAATTCAGGCCCTCACATGGTATGATGATATAATTCCCTGATTGGGCCTTTGCCTTAACAACTCTCTCGGCCCATCTAACCTCTACCTCATATTTAGTTAACCAATCCAATCCCAAAATAAGATCGAATTCAATAAAATTCATGAAGATAGAGATAGTAGGGAACTTATGACAAGAAAAAGAGACAGGCACCACACAAACCCAACTGAGATTGAGGGAACCCCCAACCGGATTATGGACGGTCATTGGTTCTTTGAGCTTCTTCAAATTCAAATCCAGTTTCTTAACCGCATTCTTTGCAATAAAGCTTCATGACGCACCTATATCAAACAGTACTTTAACTGGAATATTTTTGACATCAAGCGTGCCTTCCAAAACATCAGAACTTCCCTGGCAAGCTGAGGGTGCTGAAGTTTCTGCCACTTCATTCACTTGTACTGTTTCAGGTTTTCTGAATAGCGGGCAGGCCTTTAAAAGATGACCAGTCTGATGACATCCACCACATTTTCTATTCTCTATAACCTTGTTCTTTGATTTAGATCCTTTCTTCTTCTGCATTTTCAAAGACTTACATTTCCTGGACAGATGCCCCTTTTGATTGCAGTTAAGGCATATGGAGGTCATTACTGGTTCTTTCTCGGATCTGGCCCTTTTTCGATTGACTTTGGGCTTCTTACTCACCTCAGACATCGTACTGGCCTCAGGACGATCAGTTTCAGACTCAACTTTATTACTAGAACTGACTTCCTCTTCGTAACACAACATACCTTTCTTTTCGAGGTCCTCATACTGGTAAGCCATGTATATCATTTCTGAAAAAAGTTTCACATACCCCATTACTTTATTCTGGTATTTTCTTTGCAAGCCATGAATCAATCTCAGATTCTTCCTCTTCGTATTTTGAATTAGATGAGGAGAAAAGTGAGAAAGTTCGTTGAATTTCTTATGATATTCTGGGATAGTCATATCACCTTGTATCAGATAAGAGAATTCATCACAAAGCCGCTCAGTTGCTTCAGGAGGAGTAAACCTTTCTAGGAAAATCTCTTTGAACCTATCCCAGGTGATATCACCTTCTGGATTATCTTTGATGATCGTTTCCCACCAGATTAAAGCTTCTTCTTTAAGCACCCAAGATGCTACTAATCTTTTCTGATCATCTCTCAAATGGATATGTTCAAAAATTCTTTCAACAGAACTCATCCAAGCTTCAGTTTGAATTATAGATTCATTGCCCGAGAATTGTGCTCCGCCCAGATTTCGATATCTCTTTAATAGAGCCTCTAGATCTGGTTCTGCATTTCTTCTGTTTCTGACACTCATTTTCTAGTACTTCTGCAAATAACAGATCAAGTGTCAGGTCACAGAAAAGGTAATTTATAACATAGAAACATATACTTCTAATGTTAATGTGTCTATTGGGGTGTATTTCATTCTGCTTTACTCATACTAGGATATTACTGATCCTATCTATAATGAGTTACCCGTCCTAGAACACTACTAGTTCTATTTCTGGCGAGTTCATTAATATGTTATATTCCAGCACTAAGCTTAACCAAAGCTCTGATACCACGCTTTGACGACCCCAAACCCTGTATCGACGGTGGCAAGGGTAATCTCTGGAATATAACACATAAACAGATAATAACAGAACATAAATAGATAAATACACCAGAAAAAGTACAATATAATACACTGGATAAACATAATCATCAGAGTTACACAGTATACAGGATCATACTTAGTACAAATACAGTTCAGCTATACATAAATGTCTACAGCGGAAAACAAACATAATATGTACAATAGGAGCTGAACAGCATAAAAAGAGATAAATGATAGAATCCATCTTCAGCTCCAGCTATCCAGAAAGAGCCTGCTAAAAACTGAATACAAGGCTGCCCGTGTAGAAAAAGGGGCACCCGAGTTTTCAAGTGAAACAAACTACGAGTCAGTCATGGGACTGGTATGAGAAATCTACTTAACACATTATACAATTGGCTAATCACAGGACCATGCCACTTTCGCGGAACGGGTTTACTCCAATGGATTGCCAGTGATTTAAAACAAGTAAATCTTTTAAACATCGCAATGCTTTTTATAAAAATGAAGCCATTATAAGATTCAGTTCCCATCACACAATGCAACGCAAACTGGAGGATAGATTTTTTACCTTATAATGGCCAAAATATGCTTGATACGAATAAATCAAAAGCATTTGATACTATTACTAGTGTTTATATGTTTCAAAAACAAATTCAAATCATAAGTATCAATCATAGACGTCATTAATGCCCCATACCACTATTTCGCCATATTTAGGTATACAATCAAAACCGCACGGTGTCGTATTTGGAAATTAGATTTTCGTTATGAACCAAGGCAATAGATAGTTCTTACCGACTTCGAGACTGCCTAGCCGAGCCCCAGGATCAGAGCTCGAGTGACCCTTGGAGCGACAGGGCCGGTCCACCGATGTGGATTAAAATTCCTGAACACTGCGTTTCCCTGCCCTTTGGGGTGTAAGTGAGCCAACGAATGATTCCATCGGTCCCGGATCGACCGATATATCTGAGGCGCCTCGCTACAGCAACAACCACACAGGTGAAAATAATATATATGTCATCCAGTTTAAGCACTGATACCACCTCTAGCTAGGAAGAAACGCACGTCCTCCCTGAGGTCCTCTCCTGTTTCTGGTTCTACCGGGGTGTGAGGCTCATGAATTCACGTTATACACAAAGCTACGCCACACATGCGGTGCTTTGATCATCAACCACAAGACGTTGCTTTTCAACAGAAGCCTTGATCATTGCATCTTGGCATGCCACATAGGCAATTCACGCCATGCAACTGATGGCTATCAATCACACAGAATGAATTCCAATGTCAGACACACAGTCCATTTACAAGTCCATTCTGGGTCTGAACGAAACCGGGGGCACTATATACCTCGCGTACCCATCGATCTCCACGTACGTCTGGACGATCACCACTCATTATCCATATTTCGGGATGCCTCCCAATCAGGACATCAGTTATCATCCAACCGAGGTGAAGATCTCCGGTCTCCAACCACCGTCTTCATCGTCGAATTCTTATCGTCGATTCAGTTATTCAGAATGGGATAAACCCGGTCTTTCTGAGCAACTCGCGTATGTAATTAAAAAGTGCTACACAAACATAACATACGCCTTATTCCAATTCATTAGTCACTAACTGTTAATTAGCAAGAGAACGACTTCCCAATTATTAACCCCGAAGGCCGAAACCAACATCAGATCAAAACCAGGAAACCATTCGACTTAGTTAACCTTCAGTTAGTTTCTAAATTTCACACTCCATATCGTTTATAATATTTTATAATGATTTATCGCTATTTTTATTTATTTATTTATAGCCAATTCATTCAAACGACGCTTCGGGCCATAAAGTAGCCATGGCATTGTTGTTCTTTAGATTTGATTTACACATATTTGAAAATCTAACCGTTGGATCTTCACAAATTTTATATCATTAGAAAGATCTTTTCAAAACGAATCCAACGGTTTCAGTTTCGGGAAAATCCGACAGTCGGATCTCCCGGTACACCCGTTCGAAGTTTCGATTTCAAAATACGAACTACAGCGTCGTTATTCGATTTAATTTAATTATATATATATATATACATACATAAGTATAATCGATTCTGGCGCTGTTTTTCTTCAGATTTGAATTAAACATTCCATACAATCCAACCGTTGGATCTTCACAAAGTGGGTGTCGTTGGAAAGATATTTCCAAGGCGAACCCACCGGTTTCGGTTTCGGGAAAATCTGATGGTCGGATCTCCCGCACTAATCGTTTGAAATCACGGTTTCAAAACATGAACTGCAGCTTTGTTATTCGATATATTTCAATTATATATATATATATAATCGATTCTTCGATTTCAAAACTAATTTCTTTTCATACATTTGATAAAAATGATATTTTTATCCAACCGTCATTTTTTGACACTTCACTATTTTTAAAAATTCATGTATATAATAAAATTGTGATTTTTATTGCAAAACAATTTATTTCAAAACACGACTATTTTATATAGTTCATATAGATGATAAAAATATGATTTTTATTATAAAACAATTTATTTCAAAACACGACTATTTTATATAGTTCATATAGATGATAAAGATATGATTACTATTATAAAACAATTTATTATTAAAACAATTTATTTAAAACCATTCAACACATGAATTTCTATTCAACGAATGAATTTATATTAAACACATGAATGTTTTCTATTCAACACACGAATATAGTTTCAACACATGAAAATAATTCTAACACATGAATATTATTCAAAATTTCGGCAGCATAACGGCAGGGTAGTTAAAACCGGGGTCGTCCCTATTACGGCTCCTCGCTCTACCTTAAAGCCTCGCAGCTTTTGACAATGGGGATTTTATGCATCTAGTTCGCAAGCAGGCGGCATGTATATTTTTTTCTTTCTTTCCCACAAACTAATCCTATGTGGTTTCAACCAAATAATTCTCAACCACAAACGGGTATTTTTCAACCACAATCAATCAATTTCAACCACAAACAATTCAAATCAACCATTCGCTATCAACCAATTTTCACACCAATCTCAACCAATAAATATCGTCCATGGTTTGTGGACGAGGGGCATATATATATATAAGTATTTCACATCTATTTCAACACATATATAATTTTTACAACGCATATATAACTTATACATCGAACGTACAACTTATACAACGCTTATACATGAGGTGTACAACGCTTATGTAACTCATACATCGACTATATAATTTATACATCGTCGTTTTCCATATCGTTTATAATTCAGAAATCTCATATTGGGTTCCACTCCAACAAAAATAGCAGAAGGCTCAGAAAAATATGCGGTCTCTTCTAGAATGTAGAAGACATCCACATGAGTCCACTGTCTCTTGTTTCACTGAATTTCATCAACAAATGAAAAAGATATGATTTTTACAGTGAAATCAAAAACCGTAGCGCTTTGAAGTGCTATAATATAGTTTAATTAAAATCAGGCCGTTACCTCTCAAATTTCGTTCAAAACTAGGTTGACACTTTTCTCGAAATCTGTGTAGATAGGGGCCGATCGGCCTACGCCACGTTGATGACCTTCGAGAGGGCTCTCCGGCGCTACCCACTTTGTAGAACTCGAACTGCAGGTGGCGGCGGATTTTGGTGCGAACGGCGGCGACTTTCTGGCCTTGGATCTCGACGGAGAAGCAACGAGGGAGGGCGAATCCTATATTGATTTGAAGAGGAAGCTCGGATCTTCAAAAAGTTCCAAAGGGGGGTGTGGTTTCGTTGAGAGATGGAAGAGAAAAAGAGGAGGGAAGGATTGGAGGAGTTCCGCTATCAATCGGGGGGTTTAGGAGAAAAAGACGGGGAGAGAGAAATCTGAGGTGGACCAATAGGATTTTTTTATATTTATAAATTTCTAAAATTTCGAAAATATACCTTATCTCATACGAACTCCAATCGAAACCCAATGACTGTCGTCCCTAGCCATATACCCCCATTCCGAACACAATGGGATATGTTTCGAAGGCCCATTCGAATGTTTCAGTCAGTTTTCATTCAAATTAAAATATAAAACATTCAATATTTGATTTGAACGGACATTTCAATTTGCCGGGGCCACATACTGATTCTAAAAATTCCCGAAAAATAAATCTAGCTATGTTTTGACGATACGGTCCGAACAAAACTAGTTTCGTCGAATTCTGAGGCCGTTTGAAAAATGGCCCTTTTCTAGTCGATCCAATTTAATAGAAATCGACCAAACATATTTTCCTTTGCCACGCTCACATACTAGCTTCAAAAGTTATGAAATTTGAAACCTAGCAATAATTTAACATCCCGGATCCAACAAAAGAGGTTTCGTCGTATTCCGAGGTCGTTTGCAAAATGGCCTTTTTCACGGGCTATATAAACTCTATAGTGACCTTTCTGAAAATTCATTTAGCCATAACTTTTGCTTCCCGCTACGAAACTTTGATCTTTCAGATTCGTTAGAAAGATATTCACTAACAGATTTAAATATTTTTGGTTTCACTAAAATCCATTTTGTTTTGCACCCGGTACAGTACGTCAAAGTTTGAATTCAAATTTTGAAACTACCGCGCCATTTCAGGCCTTGTTCATAATTAGAATTAATTATATTTGTTTTGAAACGTTGATTTAAACCTACTTTTCATTGTTATTATTTAAAATATTTATTTTAAATATTTAAAATCCCCTAAAATAGCCAATTTAAATTGGTTCAGATTTTCCGGGATGTTACATATGCCACCTATGATGATACATTTATATTTGAAGTTGATTTCTTCACTTACAATAATAATAAAAGATAAATTTTGCGTATCAAGCACGTTTAGCTATTATAAGGTAAAATTCTATCATCTGGTTTGTGTTGCATTGTGTGATGGGACCTGAGTCTTATAGTGGCTTCATTTTTCCTTTTAGCATTGCATGGTCTGTTTTATGGTATTCTTGGGAGAAAACTCGTTCCATGTCATACGGCGTGGTCCCTTGATTTAGACAACTAAAAAATAAAGTTAATAACTGTTTTAGTTCTCATACTAGTCCCATGACTAACTCGGAGTTTATTGTTTCCCACCTAAACTCTAGGTCCCATATTTTCCACATGGGCAGCTGGTAGTTTTGGTTTTTGCAGATATTTCTTTCCACATGATCCTAGATTACAGCTGGAGCTATATTCAGAATGCTTTGTATCCGCGTATTTCTTCCAGTTGTGGTAGTTGATGTTTTCCACTGCACATTATGTTTATGTTTTTAAATGTAATTTAATTCTCTGATATTTTTCCGTTGTGAATTGTTTATTTGTACTCTGATATCTTGTACTCTGATGTAAATTGCTGTAATAGCAATGAAATTTTCTCATATTTTTGTTTTGATGCATCACGTTCTCAAAGCAGTCCGCCTTCTTGTTCGGTTTAGATCAGCCGGGAAGTTCGGGTCTGTAACGACCCGTATTTTCTGGCAAATTATTTAATTTATTTTATTATTTAAAATATTGATTTGAATTTAAATAATTGAATATAACCATTTTATTTTGAATAATTTTTTATAAATAATATAATAATATTTTAATTCCAAAATGGTCGGAAAATGTTGTGTTTGTAGTACATTGTCAACGGACAGTTTAAAATGATTTAAATTTGTTTATATTGAAATTATATTGATATATTAGTTTATTTAACAGCGGCTGGACGTATAATTTATAATTTATAATTTAATTATAAAACGAGCTGCAATGGCATGATATTTCGTAATATGTCGTTTTGAACTTTAATTGGCTGTACAGGGCCCAATATAAGCCGGATTTTCTCGAAACAAGAAACGCTAGAATCTATTAGATAATATTTTTCTAATGGAGGAGAAAATTCAAGTTTTCATAGTATAGATTTTGTTTTATGTCCAAATCAAATTTTAAAATAGTCGCTATGGAATTCCTTTATAAATTATAATGATTTATTTTATAAAATAAAGGGTTTTAAATATATTAAAAGCATTTTGGCTTGGAATCCAACCCGAGTTATTTTATTTTGGTATTATATAAAATTCTGGTCGTATATGGCCAATTACAATATTTATTTTCATTATATTGAGATATTTTTAAATTGATTTATTTTAATTCAATTGGACCTTTAAAAAGGGACTTTATTCAAACGAGCTCTGTTTTCGACGAAACAAATTTTATTGGGACCGCAATAGCAATTTATTGCTAGATTTCATGTTGCACGCAAATCGGAGTTATTCTGTGAGCGTGGCAAAATTTAATGCAAATAAAATGACCATTTGGACGTAAACGAGCACCGTTTGCGCAAACGGACTCGGAATTTAACGAAACAAGTTTCATTGGGACCGTAACATCAAATTATACTATGACGTCCATTTTCATAGCGAACGGAGTTTGTATGTGGTCACAAGAGAGAATAAACGGCGTTCAGAATTGCGATAGACACGAAATAAAAATCATTGGTCGTTGTCACTTATCACATCAACTTAAAATAGTATTATTTCATTTATATACACCTAACCTCAGCCTAAAATCTCTGCCAATACATTTCCATCGTCCATATTTTTTTTAGAATTTGCATAAAAACCCTCCTATACAAATTAACTTATTTCTCTCAATCTATAGTGAATCGGCTAGGGGAATATGAAGCAAAGTTGTAGACCGGCTTGATCCCTAGTTGCTGTAAAAAATTGAGGGTGATCCGATGATTGTGGTGGTCGAAATCGGTTGAAAACCGTGAAGATTCAATTTCGTTTTTATGGATTTTGTGGCATTTTGGGTTGTCGATTGATGTTGGGATCAAAGGGGATGTTGTAGAGGACGAAGAGGTGGTGATTTTCAACTTCGGGTCGAGGGTCTGAAATCGACCGTGGTGGTCGCGGTGGCGAGTTGAACGTGGGTGACAGTTTCGGGTTTGTTTAAGGGAGCAACGGTGGGGGTTTGGTCGATTGCGGCACCTAGGGTGGTCGAGGTGGTTGGAGTTCTAAAGGACGGAGAAGCTGGGTGGCGTACTGCGTCGATTGGCGATGGTGCAGTCCATTCATGTGGTCGGAGGCGTTCGAATTTGGGTGGCAAAGCAGTTTCGGTCGTGGGAGGTTTCTGGCTGATGGAGGCACTAGGGGCATCGCCGCTTCAGGTGAGGGTGGCTCGAGGAATGACAGTGGTGACAGGCCAGGCACGGAGGTCCCAGGTCAGGCGTAGGTGGCGGGGTGGTGCAACGATGAGAGGGAGCTTCGGGCATTGTTTTCATGCTGAAGAATTCAAGTACCATCGGGTTTGAGCAAGGGGAAAGGGAGAAAACGCATTCCAGAATTGCTGACGTGGCAGAATAATCAGGTAATTAAGTTTTAATAATATAATTTATTTATAATTAATATAGTTAATTAATCATTAAATATATATAAGATTGTATCGGCTATAACTTTTGCGTACGTTAACGAATTTCATCAAAACTGGGTTCGTTGGGATCGTGATGACGAGCACTACGTGTACAAGCTGGTCTGATCTGAAATGGAAGCAGTTAGAGATTCGTGTAATTTTAAACACCAGTTTAGAATTGTATGGTATAACGCACCAACTGTCAACCGTATTTAATGGTGAGTTAATTCTCGCACTTTTCTGGATTGCTATGATGTGATAAATCCATATAATTAAAATACCATTAACAATATATATATATATTTTGGTTAATTGGATGCGTTGGTTGCTTATGGTTGATTAAATAGTTGTTGTTAATTTATCGTCATTTATTTATTTATTAGTTTAAAATTATATGTTATCATGAAATGTTATAACAATTTATGATGCAGAGAAGGACAGGTTGGAGGGATCCGACCGGATTCCTTAAATATTATGGATGATTGTTTATTTTTATATTATTTACACATGAACCGATTGAACCCCAAATAACATTGAAACCTATCTGAATGTTGATGGTTGAATGGATGTGATCGTTGTTTTGATTTTAATCAATCGACAATATTGATTAAGTGGTTGGCAGTGAGGGCCTAAAATCTACTGTTTCAGGATCTCATATTGCCGTCAGGCGAATTAACACAGTTTAAAGTTATAAAAATTATTTTATACCTAAATTAGGGTTTGGGTTTATTTTATTTAAAAATATGAATAAGTAGTTTTTAAATATATTTATATTTTATAATCAAGTTCTAATAGAAATTAGTAATATTTTATAATTAGAAGTAAATGTCATTTTTGAGATTTGTGAACCACAGTCAGTAACTAATCTACGAGTTAGTAAAAATGGAATAATTTTTTTTATAAAACAATTAACTTATGGTTTAAATTAATTAAGTTATTTGATTAATTTAAAGAGGCAATGATGATGGAAATCAATTAATAGTTACTTGATATGTACGGTTGGAAAAAATCCACCGTTTTAAATTTGAAATTGATGGTTGGGTTAATTTGATTTAAATTAACCTAATCAATGGTTTTCAAAAGTATTCGTTAACTGGATGAATGTCATTAAAAGCTGGTTAATCTTTGATTAACTACATTTTTAGAATGATTATCGAATTGTTTATTTATTTATATATAAAGTAAATTGTTAATTAGTAACCTTTTTAAATGATTTAATTATCCTACCTTTATTCAATAATGGAATCAACGGTTTTTACTGTATTTAATTATGAAGTTAATTAATGAATGATTAATTATTGAAATAAACCACCTTTTCTGGTTAATAATGAAGTAAATTATTATAACAAAGCTATTGCTCTAATTATTTGAAATTCCTTTTTTTAGGAGGAATCAAGTATAGTAAGATTTTAATGTAAAAGGTCATAAAGAGATTTTTGTTGAAAATACAAAGTATTATAAGCAGAAGTTTTAAAGGAAAAGCAAATCATAGCGATATTTAAGAAAATAGAAGAAATGCGATCGAAAAGCAATTTCCAAAGTGAAAGCCATTAAGTGGATTAGCATTAAAAGGGTTTGGAATTCTACTTTAAACAAAATAAAGTTATGAAATGGCTAGTATGAATAGGATTTGAATTTAGTTCAAATCAACAAAGTGTAAATGGGATTTACAAGCTAATATGGGCGTTGCGACATGATTTTTATTAAGTAAAAATGAAGGAGATTAAATGGGACTTCTTAGAAAAGGATGTAATGGGTTCATTCAAAAAGAATATTAAATCGTTTAATATGCAAGTAAAGAGATTATAAATCAATTACCAATATAAGATATGGTATGAAAGTCATATTGAATTCAAATGGTAAATGAGATCGGGAAGTTTACTTAGGTAAAGGGAAGGTACACGGAAAGTGGGTTTTCAAATATAAGGAAAGGATTTATAAAACCATAACATATGGAGATGGGAATAATATATTGGATTATTGAGATAGTATTTGTTTAAATTACAAGCTTGTATCTATCTTGAGATAAGAACGCTGTCGCTTAAGGCCGAAGAGGTAATTTGAATACCCCAACTTGAACGGCTTCACTATTATCGAGAGATAATATTAGTTTGTAATGGGTGGGGAAATGGTTATCGAGTTATTTGCAATAAATAAAATTTATATTTTTTTAATTAACTTTTAGAATGGATTAACTATGCTAGTTTGTTAATCAGATATATATAACTATTTTTTTCTAATAATAACTAAAGCAAGTATTTCACGATTGGAATTCTTTTCTTAAACTAAATAAGATTATGATATGGATCAGTATTGTAACACCCCACCTCCGCTAGGGTCACTCACAAAGGGAATGCACTAGGTTTGGTGAAGCATTATCAAGGTAAACATGCACAGAAATATCACAAGACAGAACATATAAAATAGCGGAAGTAAAATCGAACTTTCATAAACATTAATAATTAAGGTCTAAAGCCTTTTACATCAGAGTACATCAAAACCTGTCTTGCAATAGTAAAGAAGCATAAAGACTTTTTCATAAATTATTCCCCAAATAAAACAGTAAAGTAGCCATAGCCAAGAAAAGTCCAAGCCATCCATGATGACCTTCAAGCAGAAGAAGTCCGAACTAAACAGCATTGTTTCCTCCCTGTAACCTGGAGGGGGGGAAACGGAAGAAAAGAGGCGAAACAAAACGGGTCAGTCAAAAAGACTGAGTAAGTCCTATCTACTTCCAGTATAAAAACAGGTAAAGGTAACATGACATGCATAAACTGAAAGTAAACATAAGGATAACTACAAGATAGATAAACTAAACCAGGGTAACCGGTTGAACTACTGTGGCAAGGTAAACTAAGGTATCATGATAAACTACGGTGTTATGATAAGTCAAGGTATCACATCGTCAGATTTCTATCGAGTACATTATCCCAAGGTATCTGCCCCGTCTAACATCCCACGGTATCTATTATGTATATTCTTCCTAGTTCTAACATGTATATTTGCTCTGCACCTCTCGTACTAGTATCCCAACCCGCGTCACGTGTTAACCATGAATGTCCCTTGCCCAATGTCATGTAATGGTCCATGTCAACCTAATATATAGCATATGTAGGTTTTCCCACTCATATGTTTCTTTCCATGTATAAGATCAGTCCTTTGCCGTAGGCCGTACGGGCTTTCTCATGTAAACGTTTTATCCTTGAAGTCGTTTGGACTGTCACCCTTGTTCTAGCTAGGCTCTTCCATATGAATCATCGTTTGAACTACTAGGACTTACGCCACCTAGCACCACTAGGGATTACGCTTACCTATTGCACGCTTTCGTATTTCGGTTTGGGTTAAACCACCTAGGCCACTAGGGATTACGCTAACCGTCAACTGCGCCCTTTTTCCCACGCATTCATCGTGAATCGTTTTTCTATAACTGTATGCACATGTATCACATCGTGCCATCCGAGTCCTGTCACAGGGCAAAACAAGAAATACAGGACTCGGTCGGGAGCTTTAGATTTATCTGCCGATGCAGATACTAAGGTCTGCTTTTCTACACGTGGCTATGGTCCCACGAGACCCCTCCCTCAACTAGTGAAAGGCAACACAAGAGACAATCTTGCATGAGAACTACACTCCGGCCAGCCCACATCCTACGGCCTACCTCACCCATAATTAGATAGCAATTATGGTCTGTTGGGTGTTCCCTGCCTTTCCGTACGTACACGCTTGACTTAAGATGGTAGATGATCGACGAACTTGCTATCTCGGGCACCTTATGTATTCGTCGACTCACTGCTATCCACCCCAGTCTTTAGGTCGCTCGCATAGCAACCAAGGCATATTCTTGGTTCTTCTACCGCAGACCTCAACCTCTCGTGAGCCTAGTATAATGACCTGGCAGCTCACAGAGGGATCCCAAGAATATCCTCACGTTCCCCGAAGCCGCTGCTTCGTTACCCAGTTCGCTGGAGCCTTTATCTAAATCAGATAGCCTGCTCCTACACGTATACTTAAACGATGACCTACCGTATCGGGTTACTCATCTATCTAAGAGGTGGTCCAAATTTCCTTATCTAAGAATTATTACTTAGTTTCTTTTAACTAAGGTTTACCACTTAGCCTTATTTCCATAATCCTTGTTAACTATGGTTATTTACCTAATCCTCCGAATTAGGGTTTATCTAATGGGTTAAGTGTCACTTAAGTTCACAACTTAACCCGTCTACAAACCACGTCAAAATTGGCTAAGTATCCAAGTCCAAAACTTAACCCTACAAACCATGTGTCAAGTTGGTTAAGTATATCAAGCAATTCATGGTTTAACCTTATCTAATTATCATTTTAGATTGGTTCAGTATATGTATTAACTTGACCTTATCTAATTACTGAGTCATATCGGTCAAGCGCATTCAAACGATTCGTGACATAGCCTTATCATGTTTTCACGTTAGATTGGTTAAGTATAGGTTAACTTAACCTCATCAAATTAACGAGTTAGATTGGTTAAGTATAGGTCACTTAACCTCATCAAATCATCGTGTTAAATTAGTTAAGTGTTTAACTTAACCCCATTAAATTACCAAGTTGGATTAATTAAGTCTAGGCTAACTTAACCCCATCCGATTACCATGTTTAGATTAGTTAAGCCTAATCTTAACCCCATCTAGTTACCGTGGTTAGGTTAGTTAAGTCTTAATTACTTAACCTCATCTAATTACCCAGTCGGATTAGTTAAGTGTAAATTACTTAACCCCATCCCCTAATCATCTTGCATGGTTAAGTGTCATTAAGGAAATCAAGCCCGGTCCCACTTAACCTACCCATTCGTGTCATATCGGTTAAGTGTCATTAGTCAAATTTACTTAACCTTATCATGTGGCATTAATTTAATTAATGCACTCTTAACCTCTCACATTAGACCTTGTTGTGGTTACTAGTTAAGCCGGGCGGGTCCGGGTAGATTTACACCACAACCTAGTCTAACCTCGGGTCTTAAGCGCGACATGACCAACTTCTCACATTCGGTCCTATTGTTTGCAACTACTAGTTAGGCCGGTCGGTTCCGGGTAGTTTTACGTTGCAAACTCAACCCAACCTCGAGTTGGCCACACTTATATTATCTAAGTTCATCATGTTTCCAAAACATGTTACAAGTTTTTCAAGCATTTGGGTAGACCTAACTTAATAGGTAAATTCCCAAAGGGTAGACCTAACTTAATAGGTAAATTCCCAAGCTCATGTTTTTATGCATACTTACATGTCAACTTCCATGTTATCTTTCAAGTCATATTTTCAAGTATAAACACATGTCATATTCAAGTTAAGATTTCGCGACATGTTCATGTTTATCTAACTACCCAAAATCGTGTTTTCCCAACGCAAGCAAAGCGAGTCAACATAGTAGGTATACTATGGCTACATGTAGACCCCAAAACATGCACGATGCCACAAAAGGGATTGGCTCCAAACATGCATGGCGTCATAAGGGGGTTTGGCCTTAAAACATGCATGATAGAGTCATATAGGGATTGACCATAAGCATGCATACTATCATATAGGATTTGGCCACAAACTTGCATAATATCATAAGGAGGTTTTGCCACAAACATGCATGAAACATAAGGGGTTTGTGTTCATATGCATGCATAAGCCCCAAGGTCAAGTATTTGCCTATGTTTCACAAGTCAAATGGTTCCCAAAGGTTCATGCAAATCTTCCATAGACAAAGATCCAAGCTTGCAAGATAAACTAGGCTAAACATAACATGAGTGACATGATTAAGTTGCTACATCTTAGTCTAAGGTCATAGATCATAGAAAAGGGACAAAGTTAGGTTCACATACATGCATACTTATGCTTTATCTCATTTTATCCCATGTCAACATTAAAAATACCGTTTTGATCCAAAAGTAGCTAGAACTTACATAGGCAAGGCTTAGAAAAGGGGTCATGCATCATCTTGACGAAGGAAGGTGGCTCCTTTAAAGAAGAACCTTCATGAAACTCGCATAGCAATGTTGATTTGGCCTCTATTTGGTGTAGCAAGCTTGCACCTTTTGATTTGAACCCGATTTGAATGCATAGGCTCTAGGGATTGGAGATGGAGGCCATGATCAAAATTGATTTTGGCATCACTTAGTTGCTAGGTTTGATTTTTAGGGATTTATGTTAGGTTTAGGGTCTTTTTATAGAGATTAGGGTGTGTTTTAGGCCATAGGATTAGATCTAGGATAGATTAGGACCATCAGACCTCGGAAGCTTCCAGAACCAGCCCAAGGACAAGACCAGGTGAGACAAACAGGTGCGCAAGGCAACTTACCTCGGCCACCCCCTGTCGACAGGCAAGTCGACAGGGCTGTCGACTTGGTCTGGGCCCAAGTCGACAGGCCTGTCGACAGCCCTGTCGACATGGCCTAGGCGGGAAACTTCCAGCCTAGCCCCCAGATCTGATTCCCAAAACTGTTTCCGAAATTCAAATTCCTAGAAACCTTCTTTGGGCCTTTTACGGGTCATACGGACTCCGATTCTCGAAAACTCAGACTCTATTTCGCGTATTTTTCCGAGACGAACGCAATGGCATAGCCCGTTTCACTTGATTCAGAATTTAAAGTTTAATCCTGTCTTGATTCTTGATTTAACGTGTTGTAAAAATTCGGGTTGTTACATTCTCCCCTTCTTAAAGGATTTCGTCCCCGAAATCTCAAAGTTAGGAAGAACATATCCTACCATCCATCATCCATCTACTCAAACCATCATCCACAAGCAACCATTGTCCTTAGACGACTTCTAATGCTTTACGAATGTATGCAAAACGTGTGTGTACATGTTCCTTAGCTAATGCTAATGGTCAGGCCTGAAAAATCTTTCTAATGCAAAGTATGTTTAGTGTCATGTATCCAACATGCATGCAAATAGCCCTAGTCATGTAAATGCGTGCACAATCATTCATTCATATGCAACATCCGCATGATAACACATTCAATTTCATCCATAAGAAAGTATAAATACTCATGCATATGCAATATGAAATGTAACCGAGTTGAGCTAGTATCTAATGTGTATTCGCGCATCCACGAGCAACCACTTGCAACCATTTGCAACCATATCAACCATAACATGTTTCAAATACATGTTTACATCCATAGGGTTCTACCTAAGATTCCTTGAAACAGGGTCGAGAAGATAAACAAAACAAACTCCTTACGGGGTTTGTAACAGAAATAGGACCGAGGGGATATCCATAAAAGATAGCCTACAAGCAAGCTCAACAGAAAACAGGGATCGAGGATATACTCTTAAAAAGAGATATCATGCGCGCATCTAGTCTTCATCCTTCTGAGTCGCATTTTCTTGAGCTTAGTTCCATCGTGCCTTGACCGTCCTTTAACTTCACGATTTCGCAGCTTCTTATTTCCTGTTTCCATAACATGAGTTGGAACTCATTTCCTCGTCGCCTCCCGTTCTACTTGTACTTATTCTCCTTCTAGAATACTTGGTGCAAACAGGACTGCGTACTCATGATTCCATGCGAGCTTTCCAAAATTTACTTGTGAATCCTGAACCTCGCACCACAAGGTATTCCACGTAGAAAAACTTTCCCTTGAAAGTAAACAGGTTACCATGCGCACTTACTAGGGTAATTCCCATAACCCATACATAAGTGAAGTAGACCATCCGTCCTACTAGCAAACACCACTCGATCGGGTTTCTAATTTCCAACAAAGGCATCTAGGGATTCTAAGTAACTAATCATGACAGAACCCAAAAGGTTACGCGATACTTCAAGGGTATTACCAAAGCGAGCCAAGAGTCTAACTACCCTCCTTCTAAAATCGAGAGTGGCACCCCTTACTGGATAACCACTTTATCCTTAGAATCCATCCATAGCTTATAAACATAAGCATTATTTCCAAGCTCAATACTTGACATAGACATTCTCAAATCCAAACAAGTCATGAATAAATGGACCGATCTTCCAATAGGACTTGAGACAAAAACGGGATCCTCTATTATACTAGTACTAAGGTGCAAAGACTCAACTATCGAAGCGGACTTAAAAAGATGCGGTGATCAAAACAAAGTCCCGACGGGATGATAGAGAAGAAAAACTAAACCTTTAACAAGATCGTTACCCTCCTTCCGAGGTACCCTAGAAATGAGAGCATACTATTGCCCTCCCAATGATCTTGTCCCTGTCCCATGATACTTAACTATCCGTCCCGTTTCACCATGCCAAAGGTACCCTCTCGTCATGGGTTTCATTGTTCATCTTTCTCCCTCCTTTGAGGACTAAACCATACCAACAAGTTGCTCACCCATAAGCCCATATCCTTTATCCTCTTTCTCACTATCCTTTCTTGTATAACTCTGCAATGGTCTCTCGAGAACCACCTCCATCGTAGGGGAAACACTTACGTAGCTAGAAAGATTAGTCGCAGTCAAAACCACTGTGACTACAGATGGAGTAGAGAAAGGAAAAGAGATTAAATCAAGGAAACAAGGATGATACTAATGGCCTTTGGGGAATAGCCTTTTTCTTTTCAGAGAAAATTTTCGTGAAAAATGCTTCTTTGTAAACGGTTTTCAAATAGTTTTCAGAAGGTCTTTAAAAACTTTTGCCCAGTCTAGTAACCTTCTGCTCTGATACCAAATGTAACACCCCACCTCCGCTAGGGTCACTCACAAAGGGAATGCACTAGGTTTGGTGAAGCATTATCAAGGTAAACATGCACAGAAATATCACAAGACAGAACATATAAAATAGCGGAAGTAAAATCGAACTTTCATAAACATTAATAATTAAGGTCTAAAGCCTTTTACATCAGAGTACATCAAAACCTGTCTTGCAATAGTAAAGAAGCATAAAGACTTTTTCATAAATTATTCCCCAAATAAAACAGTAAAGTAGCCATAGCCAAGAAAAGTCCAAGCCATCCATGATGACCTTCAAGCAGAAGAAGTCCGAACTAAACAGCATTGTTTCCTCCCTGTAACCTGGAGGGGGGGAAACGGAAGAAAAGAGGCGAAACAAAACGGGTCAGTCAAAAAGACTGAGTAAGTCCTATCTACTTCCAGTATAAAAACAGGTAAAGGTAACATGACATGCATAAACTGAAAGTAAACATAAGGATAACTACAAGATAGATAAACTAAACCAGGGTAACCGGTTGAACTACTGTGGCAAGGTAAACTAAGGTATCATGATAAACTACGGTGTTATGATAAGTCAAGGTATCACATCGTCAGATTTCTATCGAGTACATTATCCCAAGGTATCTGCCCCGTCTAACATCCCACGGTATCTATTATGTATATTCTTCCTAGTTCTAACATGTATATTTGCTCTGCACCTCTCGTACTAGTATCCCAACCCACGTCACGTGTTAACCATGAATGTCCCTTGCCCAATGTCATGTAATGGTCCATGTCAACCTAATATATAGCATATGTAGGTTTTCCCACTCATATGTTTCTTTCCATGTATAAGATCAGTCCTTTGCCGTAGGCCGTACGGGCTTTCTCATGTAAACATTTTATCCTTGAAGTCGTTTGGACTGTCACCCTTGTTCTAGCTAGGCTCTTCCATATGAATCATCATTTGAACTACTAGGACTTACGCCACCTAGCACCACTAGGGATTACGCTTACCTATTGCACGCTTTCGTATTTCGGTTTGGGTTAAACCACCTAGGCCACTAGGGATTACGCTAACCGTCAACCGTGCCCTTTTTCCCACGCATTCATCGTGAATCGTTTTTCTATAACTGTATGCACATGTATCACATCGTGCCATCCGAGTCCTGTCGCAGGGCAAAACAAGAAATACAGGACTCGGTCGGGAGCTTTAGATTTATCTGCCGATGCAGATACTAAGGTCTGCTTTTCTACACGTGGCTATGGTCCCACGAGACCCCTCCCTCAACTAGTGAAAGGCAACACAAGAGACAATCTTGCATGAGAACTACACTCCGGCCAGCCCACATCCTACGGCCTACCTCACCCATAATTAGATAGCAATTATGGTCTGTTGGGTGTTCCCTGCCTTTCCGTACGTACACGCTTGACTTAAGATGGTAGATGATCGACGAACTTGCTATCTCGGGCACCTTATGTATTCGTCGACTCACTGCTATCCACCCCAGTCTTTAGGTCGCTCGCATAGCAACCAAGGCATATTCTTGGTTCTTCTACCGCAGACCTCAACCTCTCGTGAGCCTAGTATAATGACCTGGCAGCTCACAGAGGGATCCCAAGAATATCCTCACTTTCCCCGAAGCCGCTGCTTCGTTACCCAGTTCGCTGGAGCCTTTATCTAAATCAGATAGCCTGCTCCTACACGTATACTTAAACGATGACCTACCGTATCGGGTTACTCATCTATCTAAGAGGTGGTCCAAATTTCCTTGGCTAAGAATTATTACTTAGTTTCTTTTAACTAAGGTTTACCACTTAGCCTTATTTCCATAATCCTTGTTAACTATGGTTATTTACCTAATCCTCCGAATTAGGGTTTATCTAATGGGTTAAGTGTCACTTAAGTTCACAACTTAACCCGTCAACAAACCACGTCAAAATTGGCTAAGTATCCAAGTCCAAAACTTAACCCTACAAACCATGTGTCAAGTTGGTTAAGTATATCAAGCAATTCATGGCTTAACCTTATCTAATTATCATTTTAGATTGGTTCAGTATATGTATTAACTTGACCTTATCTAATTACTGAGTCATATCGGTCAAGCGCATTCAAACGATTCGTGACTTAGCCTTATCTTGTTTTCACGTTAGATTGGTTAAGTATAGGTTAACTTAACCTCATCAAATTAACGAGTTAGATTGGTTAAGTATAGGTCACTTAACCTCATCAAATCATCGTGTTAAATTAGTTAAGTGTTTAACTTAACCCCATTAAATTACCAAGTTGGATTAATTAAGTCTAGGCTAACTTAACCCCATCCGATTACCATGTTTAGATTAGTTAAGCCTAATCTTAACCCCATCTAGTTACCGTGGTTAGGTTAGTTAAGTCTTAATTACTTAACCTCATCTAATTACCCAGTCGGATTAGTTAAGTGTAAATTACTTAACCCCATCCCCTAATCATCTTGCATGGTTAAGTGTCATTAAGGAAATCAAGCCCGGTCCCACTTAACCTACCCATTCGTGTCATATCGGTTAAGTGTCATTAGTCAAATTTACTTAACCTTATCATGTGGCATTAATTTAATTAATGCACTCTTAACCTCTCACATTAGACCTTGTTGTGGTTACTAGTTAAGCCGGGCGGGTCCGGGTAGATTTACACCACAACCTAGTCTAACCTCGGGTCTTAAGCGCGACATGACCAACTTCTCACATTGGGTCCTATTGTTTGCAACTACTAGTTAGGCCGGTCGGTTCCGGGTAGTTTTACGTTGCAAACTCAACCCAACCTCGAGTTGGCCACACTTATATTATCTAAGTTCATCATGTTTCCAAAACATGTTACAAGTTTTTCAAGCATTTGGGTAGACCTAACTTAATAGGTAAATTCCCAAAGGGTAGACCTAACTTAATAGGTAAATTCCCAAGCTCATGTTTTTATGCATACTTACATGTCAACTTCCATGTTATCTTTCAAGTCATATTTTCAAGTATAAACACATGTCATATTCAAGTTAAGATTTCGCGACATGTTCATGTTTATCTAACTACCCAAAATCGTGTTTTCCCAACGCAAGCAAAGTGAGTCAACATAGTAGGTATACTATGGCTACATGTAGACCCCAAAACATGCACGATGCCACAAAAGGGATTGGCTCCAAACATGCATGGCGTCATAAGGGGGTTTGGCCTTAAAACATGCATGATAGAGTCATATAGGGATTGACCATAAGCATGCATACTATCATATAGGATTTGGCCACAAACTTGCATAATATCATAAGGAGGTTTTGCCACAAACATGCATGAAACATAAGGGGTTTGTGTTCATATGCATGCATAAGCCCCAAGGTCAAGTATTTGCCTATGTTTCACAAGTCAAATGGTTCCCAAAGGTTCATGCAAATCTTCCATAGACAAAGTTCCAAACTTGCAAGATAAACTAGGCTAAACATAACATGAGTGACATGATTAAGTTGCTACATCTTAGTCTAAGGTCATAGATCATAGAAAAGGGACAAAGTTAGGTTCACATACATGCATACCTATGCTTTATCTCATTTTATCCCATGTCAACATTAAAAATACCGTTTTGATCCAAAAGTAGCTAGAACTTACATAGGCAAGGCTTAGAAAAGGGGTCATGCATCATCTTGACGAAGGAAGGTGGCTCCTTTGAAGAAGAACCTTCATGAAACTCGCATAGCAATGTTGATTTGGCCTCTATTTGGTGTAGCAAGCTTGCACCTTTTGATTTGAACCCGATTTGAATGCATAGGCTCTAGGGATTGGAGATGGAGGCCATGATCAAAATTGATTTTGGCAGCACTTAGTTGCTAGGTTTGATTTTTAGGGATTTAGGTTAGGTTTAGGGTCTTTTTATAGAGATTAGGGTGTGTTTTAGGCCATAGGATTAGATCTAGGATAGATTAGGACCATCAGATCTCGAAAGCTTCCAGAACCAGCCCAAGGACAAGACCAGGTGAGACAAACAGGTGCGCCAGGCAACTTGCCTCGGCCACCCCCTGTCGACAGGCAAGTCGACAGGGCTGTCGACTTGGTCTGGGCCCAAGTTGACAGGCCTGTCGACAGCCCTGTCGACATGGCCTAGGCGGGAAACTTCCAGCCTAGCCCCCAGATCTGATTCCCAAAACTGTTTCCGAAATTCAAATTCCCAGAAACCTTCTTTGGGCCTTTTACGGGTCATACGGACTCCGATTCTCGAAAACTCGGACTCTATTTCGCGTATTTTTCCGAGACGAACGCAATGGCATAGCCCGTTTCACTTGATTCAGAATTTAAAGTTTAATCCTGTCTTGATTCTTGATTTAACGTGTTGTAAAAATTCGGGTTGTTACAAGTATGGAAAGGATTTGAAGTCTAATTCAAATCATATAAACAAGGTGTTAATAGGGTTTTATCCAAACCGATCATTTTAAAAATAAGCGTTCACCTGTAGGCGAAATTAAGTGAGATGGTTTAATCGAAATAAGAAAGAGATTTGGTAATTAATCGTTTGTCATTTGATTAGATAGAAACATAACGATATGCCCAGAAGGGTAAAAGAAATGGAAAGTGGAAATATAGAACTATAACAATGATTTCAAATAAAAGAAGAATCGAAAAGGGGTTTGAGTAAATTATACGGTGTTTCCACGATTGAGGAAAATAAAAGAGGATTTATAAAATAAGGTAATATTTCCAAACAAAGGAAATAAAAAGAGATGTTGATAATGTTTTCATAATAACAAAATCAAAAGAGTTTTGATAAGATAAAATTTATGGAATCGATTTTAATAGAATTGATGGAATATATAGTGTTAATGAAATATATATACAAAGGACTTGAGCTGCCAATTCACCTAGATACACTTTATGATTTGATAATTAAATAACCAACTATAAAAATATGGTTTTAATCGATTATTGGTACGGAAAGACCGTGATCGAATTTTTATTCGAAAACCATACCAACCAGCAAAAATGTAACGTTGAAAAAATCAGAAGATGGTCGAGATAGAGCATTGAAGAGTGTTGATCTTCATGAGTGGAAGAACTATTCGTTAAATTTCTCTGGCTTGCACTCAGAGTTATGATGACCTTTGATTCTGTCGTGATTGAAGTCTTCGGATTGCAAGGACGTCTCATTACTTATCTATAGGGTGATACCAAGATGTGGTAGGAGGTTGCCTTCGGTTCATCCTGTTCCTGGATGACTTGTACGGACGGATGTCTGACAAAGTATTTCCTTAAGAATCATGTACGTTGATTTTTACTAATATACCAAGTTTGGTGGCAGATAAATTATCTTGCTTAACACCCAAAGTGTATTTGTGGATGTCAATTAGTGATTTGATGGATCTGACGATATGGCATTCAAAGATGTGTTGATTATCAAGATAAACGTGGCCTCGAACCTCATCAACCCGGAAATGGCACAAAATCGGGTAGGCAGCATGACTATGTGGGTTGCACCCATTAAAAGGGTATATCTTTACCTGATCTGGAGAAGTCAAATGCCTTCATTTGTCCCTTTATTTTTACATGTTATGCTATCTGTTCGGTTGGCTGACCCCTAACCGTGGAAATTATATATTCGGTACTCTCAAGCAAAATGAGTGGTCGGTTATGTGTGAGCCGGTTGCAAGACGTTCTTGTTGAACCCCAATGTATTCATCTCCGGAGTTACATTGTCGGAAGGTGGTCCTATACCTTGCCAGTAAATCCATTCTCCAATAAGCGCCCACGATTTTGATTGTATACTATATATGTAGAGCGTGAGATGCAAGCGTTTTGCTACATTATTATTTATTTGTGGTTTGATAAACATTATCATAATATCAGAAAATATATTGATTTCAAAAATGTTTTGGGTTATAGTAAGGTAAAAATCGTCCGACTTTATGTGTGGGCTAGTCTTACTATTAGTCTTTTGTTTCATAAAAAGGATTTTTCAAAGTTAAACAAGTTTTTTGTGCTGTGAATTTTTCACTGAAAGTATTACAGACTGATCCGGGTGAATTTTACTTTGCTTCAAATGTGCTCGGGTCAGACCGAGTATATTTACAGGTTAGGTTTCGCTTGGAGTTTCAGGAGCTGGAAGCAGGAGGCTTCACCGTTAGCTATATAAGTGTATTTCCGCTGTGATTGATGTATGTTGTACTATGATAAATGGTATGTATATATACGGTTTCTTTATAAAGAAAATTGTTATATTATATTTATTCATTCCGCTATAAGATTCTGATGTGTTCTTCTTCTTTCTTATATTCTAAAATTCTTTCTTTCTACTTCTCATCCTCTAACTTCTTTCTATTAATAGTCTGGGGTTCGATACTTGGATTTTTGACAAGTAATACGGATGATGTATTATTGTTGAAAATTCGAGCATCGATTTTTTTCCCAGGCCGTTACAGTTGGTATCAGAGCTATTGGTTTAGTTATAACCTTAGCTCAGTGGCGTAACTTAATAGAGATGGGGTTAGTAATACCCTAGATTGAGTTTGAGTGTATATATGGGGGCGCGTATTTGTGATTTATTATAAAATTATTTTTATATAGTTCTGCTCGGACTACATTTATATTTATTTATTTATTTATTTATTTATTTCTCAAATAATTATAATATGGATTTGTTTGAATAACTTGAATAAGATTTCAAATTGGAATATTGAACTGGAATAGATTAATATAATAAAAGAGATTTCACTTGTGAAATCGAGTAAATGATAATTGAATAGAAATTAAGCCAATATAAATCAATTGATGCGAAACCAAAGTGAAAGCAAACAAGAAATATTTATGTGAATCAAAATGGTTTGGTTGAATTGTTATGTCTTAGTTGTTTGTTATATGTTGGATGGTTTAAAACCAATCTAGAATAAATGAATTGAAACTATTGAGATGGATCAAAGTATAATGTGGAGATTAAGGAATTGTTTAGTTGAAATATATGGCATGGATATAGATTTGAACATTGGGTGTAGAACTGGATGATATGGATATTTGGATCTGACTAATATTGTTTTAAAGACAAATGAAGTTCATTGAAGTTAAGAGCAGGTATAGAGTTATAGAGTTAATTGAATCCAGTTTGGCATGTTAATCAAACAAGCACGAGTATATTTACCGCTTCTCGCATAATAACGCTCGCAAAAAGGTACGCCTATGCAAAATATAAAATTTTGGTTTTTATTTGGGTTTTGAGTTTGGATTTTGGATTTTGGACTTTTCCAACCGTGTTGGTCGATGTATATATTTCTTGAACCTGCAATATTGTAGATGTCCCTCCGTACAGGGGAGACTCTGCCAAAGTTTTTTCAAAATTTAAGGTGTTAGAATATTTTTGAAAATTTTTGGAAAATTTTGTTATTTGAAATAAATTGGGTTTAAAATCAATTAGGTTAGTTTTGAAAATAAAACCATGTTTTATTTAATTATATTTTTGTAATGATAATGGGTTTGCAGCATTTCTTCTACCTTAGTAATTTCGGAGACGAAATTCTTTTAAGAGGGAAGGGATGTAACGACCCGTATTTCCTGGCTAATTATTTAATTAATTTTATTATTTAAAATATTGATTTGAATTCAAAAATTGAATATAACCATTTTATTTTGAATATTTTATTAATAAATAATATAATATTATTTTAATTCCAAAACGGTCGGAAAATGTTGTGTTTGCAGTATAATGTAAACGGGCAGTTTAAAATGATTTAAATTTGTTTATATTGAAATTATATTGATATATTCATTTATTTAATGACGGTTGAACGTATAATTTATAATTTAATTACAAAACGAGTTGCAGCGGCGCAGTAGTTCATAATATTTCGTTTTGAACTTTAAGTGGTTGTACAGGGCCCAATATAAGCCGGATTTTCTTGAAACAAGAAACTCTAAAATCTATTGGATAATATATTTCTAATGGAGGAGAAAAATCGTGTTTTCATAGTATAGATTTTGTTTAATGTCCAAATCAAGTTTTGAAATAGTCTATATGAAATTCCTTTATAAATTATATTGATTTATTTTATAAAATAATGGGTTTTTAAATATTTTAAAACCATTTTGTCTTGGAATCTAACCCGAGTTATTTTATTTTGGTATTATATAAAACTCTGGTTGTATATGGCCAAGTACAATATTTTATTTTCATTATATTGAGATATTTTTAAATTGATTTATCTTAGTTCAAATTGCACCTTTAAAAAGGGACTTTTTTCAAACGAGCTCCATTTTTGACGAAACAAATTTAATTGGGACCGCAATGGCAACTTATTGCTAGATTTCAAGTTGCACGCAAATCGGAGTTATTCTATGAGCGTGGCAAAATTAAATGTAAATAAAATGACCATTTGGACGTGAACGAGCGTCGTTTGCGCAAATAGACTCGGAATTCGACAATACAAGTTTCACTGGGACCATAACATCAAATTATACTATGCCGTCCATTTTCATCGCGAACGGAGTTCGTATTTGGTTACAGGAACGAATAAACGGCGTTCAGAATTGCGATAGACACGAAATAAAAATCGTTGGTCGTTGTCACTTGTCACATCAACTTAGAATAATATTATTTCATTTATATATACCTAACCTCAGCCTAAATCTCAGACAATACATTTCCACCATCTATATTTTTTTAGAATTTGCAGAAAAACCCTCCTACACAAATTAATTTATTTCTCTCAATCTATAGTGAATCGGCTAGGGGAATACGAAGCAAAATTGTAGATCGACTCGATCCCTAGCTGTTGTAAAAAATTGGGGGTGATCGGACGACTGTGGTGGTCGGAATCGATTGAGAACCATAAAGATTCATTTTCGTTTTTGTGGTTTTATATCTTTTTGGGTTGTCGATTGATGTTGGGATCAAAGGGTATGTGGTAGAGGATGAGGAGGTGGTGATTTACACCTTTGGGTCGAGGGCCTGAAATCGACCATGGTGGTCGCGGTGGCGAGTTGAACGTGGGTGACAGTTTCGGGTTTGTTTAAGGGAGAAACGGTTAGGGTTTGGCTGATTGTGGCGCCTAGGGTGGTCGATATGGTTGGAGTTCTGAAGGATGGAGAAGCTGGGTGTCATGCTGCGTAGATTGGCGGTGGTGCGGTCAACTTAGGTGGTCGGAGGCATTCGAATTTGGGTGGCAAAGCAGTTTCGATCATGGGAGTTTTTTGGCTGATCGGAGGCAATAGGGACGTCACCGCTTTAGGCGAGGGTAGCTCGAGGAACGAAGGTGGTGACAAGCCGGGCGTGGTGGTCCCAAGTAAGGCATAGGCAGCGGGGTGGTGCAACGATGAGAGGGAGCTTCAGGCGTTGTTTTCATGTTGAAGAAGTCAGGTACCATCGGGTTTGAGTAAGGGAAAGGAAGAAAACGCGTTCCAGAATTACTGACGTGGCAGAATAGTTAGGTAATTAAGTTTTAATAATATAATTTATTTATAATTAATATAGTTAATTAGGTCGTTAAATATATATAAGATTGTATCGGCTATAACTTTTGCATACGTTAAGGGATTTCAGCGAAACTGGATTCTTGGGATCGTGACGACGAGCAAAGCTGGTCTGATCTGAAATGGAAGCAGTTGGAGACTCGTGAAATTTTAAGCACCAGTTTAGAATTATATGGTATAACGCGTCAACCGTATTTAATGGTGAGTTAATTCTCATACTTTTTTGGACTGCAATGATGTGATAAATCAATATATTTAAAATACCATTGACAAGATATATATTGGTTGATTGGATGCGTTGGTTACTTATGGTTGATTAAATAGTTCTTGTTAATTTATCATCATTTATTTATTTATTAGTTTAAATTTATATGCTATCATGAAATGTTATAACAATCCGTGATGCAAAGAAGGACATGTTGGAGGGATCCGACCAGATTCCTCAAATATTATGAATGATTGTTTATTTTTGTATTGTTTACACATGAACTGATTGAACCCCAAATAACATTGAAACCTATCTTAATGTTGATGGTTGAATGGATGTGATCATTGTTTTGATTTTAATCAATCGACGGTATTGATTAAGTGGTTGGAAGTGAGGGCCTAAAATTTACTGTTTCAAGATGTCGTATTGCAGTCAGGCGAATTGGCGTAGTTTAAAGTTATAAAATTTATTTTACAACTGAATTAGAGATTTGGTTTATTTTATTTAAAAGGATGAATAAGAAATTTTTAAATATATTTATACGTTATAGTCATTTTCTAACAAAAATTAGTAATATTTTATAATTAGAAGTAAATGTCATTTTTTTTTAGATTTGTGAACTACAGTCAGTAACTAATCTATGAGTTAGTAAAAATGGAACAATTGTTTTTGTAAAACAATTAACTGATGGTTTAAATTAATTAAGTTATTTAATTATTTTAAAGAGGCAATGATGATGGAAATCAGTTAACAGTTAATTAATATGTACAGTTGGCAAAAATTCACTATTTTAAATTTGAAATTGATGGTTGGGTTAATTTGATTTAAATTAACCTAATCGATGGTTTTCAAAAAAATTCATTAACTGGATGAATGTCGTTAAAACCTGGTTAATCTTTGATTAACTATATTTTTAGAATGATTATCGAATTGTTTATTTATTTATTTATAAAGTAAATTATTATTTAATAACCTTTTTAAATGATTTAATTAACCGAATCAATGATTTTTACTGTATTTAATAATGAAGATAATTAATGAATGATAAATTATTGAAATAAACCACTTTTCCGGTTAATAATGAAGTAAATTACTATAACAAAGCAATTGCTCGAATTATTTGAAATTCCTTTTTACAGGAGGAATCAAGTATAGTAAGATTTTAATATAAAGGTCATAAAGCGATTTTTGTTGAAAATCCAAAGTATTATAAGCAGAAGTTTTGAAGGAAAAGCAAGTCATAGCGATATTTAAGATAATAGAAGAAATGTGATCGAAAAACAATTTCCAAAGTGAAAGTTATTAAATGAATTAGCATTCAAAGGGTTTGGAATTCTACTTTAAACGAAATAAAGTTATGAAATGGCTAGAATGAAAAGGATTTGAATTTAGTTCAAATCAACAAAGTGTAAATGGGATTTATAAGCTAATGTGGGCGTTGCGACATGATTTTTATTAAGTAAAAATGAAGGAGATTAAATGGGACTTCTGAGAAAAGGATTTAATGGGTTCGTTCAAAAAGAATATTAAATCGTTTAATATGCAAGTAAAGAGATTATAAATCAATTACCAATATAAGATATGATATGAAAGTCATATTGAATTCGAATGGTAAATGAGATCGGGAAGTTTACTTAGGTAAAAGGGAACGGACAAGGAAAGCTTGTTTTCAAATGTAAGGTAGGGTTTATAAAACTATAACATATGGAGATGGGAATAATATATTGGATTATTGAGATAATATTGGTTTAAATTACAAGCTTGTATCTATCTTGAGATAAGAACACTGTCGATAAAGGACTGAGAGGTAATTAGAATACCCCAACTTGAACGGCTTCAGTATTATCAAGAGAGAATATTAGTTTGGAATGGGTAGGGAATTGATTATCGAGTTATTTGCAATTAAAAAAATTTATCATTTTTTTAAAATAAATTTTAAAATGGATTAACTGTGCTAGTTAGTTAATCAGATATATATAACTATTTTTTTCTAACAATAACTAAAGCGAGTATTTCACGATTGGAATTCTTTCTTAAACTAAATAAGGTTATGAGATGGATCAGTATGGTAAGGATTTGAAGTCTAATTCAAATCATATAAACAAAGTGTAAAAATGGTTTTACCCAAACCGATGATTTTAGAAATAAGTGTTCACCTATGGGCGAAATTAAGTGAAATGGTTTAATCAAAATAAGAAAGCGATTTGGAAATTAATCATTTGTCATTTGATTCAATAGAAATATAATGGTATGTCAGAAGGGTAAAGGAAATGGAAAGTGGTATTATAGAACTATAACAATGATTTCAAATCAAAGAAGAATCGAAAAGGGGTTTAAGTAAATTAAACGGTGTTTCCACGATAAAGGAAAATAAAAGAGGATCTGTAAAATATGGTAATATTTCCAAACAAATGAAACACTGTTATTATTGGATTATAATAGAATCGATAAGATAAAATTTATAAAAGAGGATCTGTAAAAGAGGATCAGTTGAGTTTCGATAAGATAAAATTTATGTAATCGATTATAATAGAATCGATGGAATATATAGTGTTAATGGAATATTTATACAAAGTACCTAAGCTGCCAATTCACCTAGATACACTGTTATTATTGGATAATTAAATAACCGACTATCAAAATATGGTTTTTATCGATTGTTGGTATGGAAAGGCGAGGATCGAATTTACATTCGAAAACCATTCTTACCAGCAAAAACATAACGTTGAAGAAATCAGAAGATGGTCGAGATAGAGCATTGAAGACCGTTAATCTTCATGAGTGGAAGAACTACTCATTAAATTTCTCTGGCTAGCTACCAGAGTTATGATGACCTATTATTTTGTCGCGATTGAAATCTTCGGATTGCAAGGACTTCTCGCTACTGATCTATAGGGTGATACCAGGATGCGGTAGGAGGATGCCTTCGGTTCATCCTTTTCCTGGATGACTTGTATGGACGAATATCTGACAGAGTATTTCCTTAAGAATCATGTACGTTGATTTTTACAAATGTACCAAGTTTGGTGGCGGAGAAATTCTCTTGCTTAACAGCCAGAGTGTATTTGCGGACGTCAATTAGTGATTTGACGGATCTGAAGATGTGACATTCAAAGATGTGTTGATTATCCAGATAAATGTGACCTCGAACCTCATCAATCGGGGAATGGAACAAAATGGGGTAGGCAGCATGGCTATGTGGGTCGCACCCATTAAAAGGGTATATCATTACCTGATCTGGAGAAATCAAATGCCTTCGGTTTTCCCTTTACTTTTACATGTTATGTTGTCGGTTCGGTTGGCTGGCCCCCAACCGTTGTAATGATATATTCGGTACTCTTAAGCGAAATGAGGGGTCGGTCATGTGTGAGCCGGTTGCAAGACGTTCTTGTTGAACCCCAATGTATTCATCTCTGGAGGTACATTGTCGGAAGGTGGTCCCATACCTTTCCAAGAAATCCATTCTCCAATAAGCGCCCGCGATTTTGATTGTATACTATATATGTAGAGCATGAGATGCAAGCGTTTTGCTAGATTATTATTTATTTGTGGTTTGATAGACATTATCATAATATCAAAAAAGATATTGATTTCAAAAATGTTTTGGGTTATAGTAAGGTAAAAACCGTCCGTGTTTATGTGTGCGCTGGTCTTACTATTATTCTTTTGTTTCATAAAAAGGATTTTTCAAAGTTAAACAAGTTGTTTGTGCTATGAATTTATCACTAAAGTATTCCAGAATGATCCGGGTGAATTTTGCTTTGCTTCAAACGCGCTCGGGTCAGACCGAGCATACTTACAGGTTAGATTTCGCTTGGAGTTTCATGAGCTGGAAGCAGGAGGCTTCACTGTTAGCTATATAAGTGTATTTCCGCTATGATTGATGTATGTTGTACTCTAATAAATGGTATGTATATATACAGTTTCTTTATAAAGAGATTTGTTATGTTATATTTATTCGATCCGCTGTAAGATTCTGATGTGTTCTTCTTCTTTCTTCTATTCTAAATTTCTTTCTTTCTACTTCTCATCCTCTAACTTCTTTCTATTAATAGTCTCGGGTTCGATACTTGGATTTTTGACGAGTAATACGGATGATGTATTATTGTTGAAAATTCGAGCGTCGATTTTTTTTTCTTTTTTCGGGACGTTACAGGGTTGCTACAGGTGGTATCGGAGCATTGGTTTACAAAGCACGAGAACAAAACACATTATAACCGAATGGAAGAATTCATCAGAGATAGGATTAATAATATCCTAAAAGAATAACTCATTAGAGATAGGGTTAGTAATACCCTAGAATGAGTTTAAAGAGTGTTATTTATAAAAAAGAATTTATTATTGAAATTTATATCTTATTATACCTATTTGAGTATTTTATTTTATGTTGAATTTGGGCTATCGAGTATAATAAAATTTTGAATATACGCGTAATTAAGATGTATTCGAAGTCTCAAATATACTAGGTAGATATAGAATCACACTCTAGTCGCCCGGAGATGATTTTGGAGATTGATATATCATCATCAGTATCTGTGTTCGAGTTTCGAAAGTGGGATGTCTATATGATTCCAATTGCCAGGTGTGAGAACCAAAACTAAGAATTTACTGTTTGTGATTTGGCATTGAAAATATGATTTTAAATACATAAAAGTTATATGTTTGATGACCAGTTTAAATAATGAAAATATTGGAATGATAAAACCAATAAGAGAATGAAAGATAAATCAAGCCAAATCAAATTTAATATAGAACTGAATTTAAATTTAGTTCGAATTGGATGTATATGCATATTTATGTGTTGAACAGGTTATTGATTTGACGCTGAGTAGAGAAATAAATTGCATGCCCGACAAACAGGTGCACCTTAATGAGTTGGTTGAGCAATTTTATTATTACTATTATAACTACTGTGAATGACTTGGATGCGTTGTGATGGTTATTCTATGTGAAATTAAAACATACGCCATATGATAGTAACAATAATTATGGATCACGCCGCATAACATACTACTGAAGATAGCATATCATATTCCGTATAAGAATTTGGCGCTTATATGACGAGGTTTGGATTACCATACGAGCGAGATGCTTATAGGGCTGGGCGCAGTGGTCCCAGGTCAGGCGTAGGCAGCGGGGTGGTGCAACGATGAGAGGGAGCTTCAGGCATTGTTTTCATGTTGAAGAAGTCAGGTACCATCGGGTTTGAGTAAGGGGAAAGGAAGAAAACGCATTCCAGAATTGATGACGTGGCATAATAGTTAGGTAATTAAGTTTTAATAATATAATTTATTTATAATTAATATAGTTAATTAGTCATTATATATATATAAGATTGTATCGGCTATAACTTTTGCATACGTTAACGTATTTCAGCGAAACTGGATTCGTTGGGATTGTGACGACGAGAGAAGCTGGTCGGATCTGAGATGGAAGCAGTTGGAGATTCAGGTAATTTTAAACCCCAATTTAGAATTATACGGTATAACACGTCAACCGTCAACCGTATTTAATGTAGAGTTAATTATCACACTTTTTTGGACTTCTATAATGTAATAAATTAATATAATTAAAATACCATTGACAAGATATATATTGGTTGATTGGATACGTTGGTTGCTTATGGTTGATTAAATAGTTATTGTTAATTTATCATCATTTATTTATTTATTAGTTTAGAATTATATGCTATCATGAAATGTTATAACAATCCGTGATGCAAAGAAGGACAGGTTGGAGGGATCCGACCGGATTCCTCAAATATTATGGATGATTGTTTATATTTATATTGTTTACACATGAACTGATTGAACCCCAAATAACATTGAAACCTATCCAAATGTTGATGGTTGAATGGATATGATCATTGTTGTGATTTTAATCAATCAACAGTATTGATTAAGTGGTTGGCAGTGAGGTCCTAAAATCTACTGTTTTAAGATGTCGTACTGCAGTCACGCGAATTGGCATAGTTTAAAGTTATAAAATTTATTTTACAACTGAATTAGAGATTTGGGTTTATTTTGTTTAAAAAGATGAATAAGAAGTTTTTAAATATATTTATACATTATAATCATGTTCTAATAGAAATTAGTAATATTTTATAATTAGAAGTAAATGTCATTTTTTAGATTTGTGAACTACATCCAGTAACTAATCTATGAGTTAGTAAAAATGGTATAATTGTTTTGTAAAAAAATTAACTGATGGTTTAAATTAATTAGGTTATTTAATTAATTTAAAGAGGCAATGATGACGGAAATCAGTTAACAGTTAATTGATATGTACGGTTGGCAAAAATCCATTGTTTTAAATTTGAAATTGACGATTGGGTTAATTTGATTTAAACTAACCTAATCAATGGTTTTCAAAAATATTCGTTAACTAGACGAATATCATTAAAAGCTGGTTAATCTTTGATTAACTATACTTTTAGAATGATTACCGAATTGTTTATTTATTTATTTATAAAGTAAATTGTTATTTAATAACCTTTTTAAATGATTTAATTATCTTGCCTTTATTTAATAATGGAATCAATGATTTTTACTGTATTTGATAATGAAGTTAATTAATGAATGATTAATTATTGAAATAAACCACCTTTTTCGGTTAGTAATGAAGTAAATTATTATAACAAAGCTATTGCTCGTATTATTTGAAATTCCTTTTTATAGGAGGAATCAAGTATAGTAAGATTTTAATGTAAAAGGCCATAAAGAGATTTTTGTTGAAAATCCAAAGTATTATAAGCAGAAGTTTTGAAGGAAAAGCAAGTCATAGCGATATTTAAGATAATAGAAGAAATGTGATCGAAAAGCAATTTCCAAAGTGAAAGTTATTAAATGAATTAGCATTCAAAGGGTTTGGAATTCTACTTTAAACGAAATAAAGTTATGAAATGGCTAGTATGAAAAGGATTTGAATTTAGTTCAAATCAACAAAGTGTAAATGGGATTTTTAAGCTAATGTGGGTGTTGCGACATGATTTTTATTAAGTAAAAAAGAAGGAGATTAAATGGGACTTCTTAGAAAAGGATTTAATGGATTCGTTCAAAAAGAATATTAAATCGTTCAATATGAAAGTAAAGAGATTATAAATCAATTACCAATATAAGATATGGTATGAAAGTCATATTGAATTTGAATGGTAAATGAGATTGGGATGTTTACTTAGGTAAAGGGAATGGACAAGGAAAGTGGGTTTTCAAATATAAGAAAGGTTTTATAAAACCATAACATATGGAGATGGGAATATTATATTGGATTATTGAGATAATATTGGTTTAAATTACAAGCTTGTATCTATCTTTAGATAAGAACGCCTTCGATAAAGGTCTGAGAGGTAATTAGAATACCCCAACTTGAACGGCTTCACTATTATCAGGAGCTAATATTAGTTTTGTAATGGATAGGGAAATGATTATCGAGTTATTTGCAATTAATAAAATTTATCATTTTTTTAAATAACTTTTAAAATGGATTAACTATGCTAGTTAGTTAATCAGATATATATAACTATTTTTTTTCTAACAATAACTAAAGCGAGTATTTCACGATTGGAATTCTTTACTTAAACAAAATAAGGTTATGAGATGGATCAGTATGGTAAGGATTTGAAGTCTAATTCAAATCGTATAAACAAGGTGTAAAAACGATTTCACCCAAACCAATGATTTTAAAAATAAGCGTTCACCTATGGGCGAAATTAAGTGAGATGGTTTAATCAAAATAAAAAAGGGATTTGGAAGTTAATCATTTGTCATTTGATTCAATAGAAATATAACGATATGCCAAAAGGGTAAAGGAAATGGAAAGTGGAATTATAGAACTATAACAATGATTTCAAATCAAAGAAGAATCGAAAAGGGGTTTGGGTAGATTAAACGGTGTTTCCACGATTAAGGAAAATAAAAGAGGATCTATAAAATATGGTAATATTTCCAAACAAAGGAAATAAAAAGAGATGTTGATAATATTTTCATAATAATGAAATCAGAAGAGTTTTGATAAGATAAAATTTATGTAATCGATTATAATAGAATCGATGGAATATATAGTGTTAATGGAATATTTATACAAAGGACCTGAGCTGCCAATTCACCTAGTTGCACTGTTATGATTGGATAATTAAATAACCGACTATCAAAATATGGTTTTTATCGATTGTTGGTATGGAAAGACTGAGATCGAATTCATATTCAAAAACCATTCCAACCAACAAAAACGTAACGTTGAAGAAATCAAAAGATGGTCGAAATAGAGCATTGAAGACCGTTGATCTTCATGAGCGGAAAAACTACTTGTTAAATTTATCTGGCTAGCTACCAGAGTTATGATGACCTGTGATTCTGTCGCGATTGAAATCTTCGGGTTGCAAGGACTTCTCACTACTGATCTGAAGGGTGATACCAGGATGCGGTAGGAGGATGCCTTCGGTTCATCCTGTTCCTGGATGATTTGTATGTACGGATGTCTGATAAAGTATTTCCTTAAGAATCATGTACGTTGATTTTTACAATTGTACCAAGTTTGCTGGTGGAGAAATTCTCTTGCTTAACACCCAGAGTGTATTTACAGACTTCAATTAGTGATTTGACGGATTCGACGATGTGACATTCAAAGATGTGCTGATTATTCAGATAAACGTGACCTTGAACCTCATCAACCGGGAAATAGCACAAAATCGGGTGGGCAGCATGGCTATGTGGGTAGCACCCATTAAAAGGGTATATCATTACCTGATCTGGAGAAGTCAAATGCCTTCGGTTTTCCCTTTATTTTTACATGTTATGTTGTCGGTTCGGTTGGCTGGCCCCCAACCGTGGTAATGATATATTCGGTACTCTCAAGCAATATGAGGGGTCGGTCATGTGTGAGTTGGTTGCAAGATGTTCTTGTTGAACCCCAATGTATTCATCTCTAAGGTACATTTTCGGAGGGTGGTCCCATACCTTGCCAAGAAATCCATTCTCCAATAAGCGCTTGCGATTTTGATTGTATACTACATATGTAGAGCGTGAGATGCAAGCGTTCTGCTAGATTATTATTTATTTGTGGTTTGATAGACATTATCATAATATTAGAAAAGATATTGATTTCAAAAATGTTTTGGGTTATAGTAAGGTAAAAACCGTCCGTGTTTATGTGTGCACAGGTCTTACTATTATTCTTTTGTTTCATAAAAAGGATTTTTCAAAGTTAAAAAAATTGTTTGTGCTGTGAATTTATCACTAAAGTATTCCAGACTAATCCGGGTGAATTTTGCTTTGCTTCAAATGTGCTCGGGTAAGACCGAGTATACTTACAGGTTAGGTTTCGCTTGGAGTTTCAGGAGCTGGAAGCAAGAGGCTTCACTGTTAGCTATATAAGTGTATTTCCGCTGTGATTGATGTATGTTGTACTCTAATTAATGGTATGTATATATAAAGTTTCTTTATAAAGAGATTTGTTATATTATATTTATTCGATCCGCTGTAAGATTCTGATGTGTTCTTCTTCTTTCTTCTATTTTAAATTTCTTTCTTTCTATTTCTCATCCTCTAACTTCTTTCTATTAGTAGTCTGGGGTTCGATACTTGGATTTTTGACAAGTAATACGAATGATGTATTATTGTTGAGAATTTGAGCGTCGATTTTTTTTCTTTTTCCGGGTCGTTAAAGGGTCGCTGTAGGTTGTATCGGAGCTTTGGTTTACAAAGCACGAGAATAAAACACATTAGAACCGAATGGAAGAATTCATTAGAGATAGGATTAGTAATATCCTATAAGAATAACTCATTAGAGATAGGGTTAGTGATACCCTAGAATGAGTTTGAAGAGTGTTATTTATAAAAAAGAATTTATTATTGAAATTTATTTCTTATTATACCTATTTGAGTATTTTATTTTATATTGAATTAGGACTATTGAGTATAATAAAATTTTGAATATACGCGTATTTAACGTGTATTCGAAGTCTCAAATATACTAGGTAGATATAGAATCACACTCTAGTCGCCCGGAGATGATTTTGGTGATTGATATATCATCATCAGTATCTGTGTTCGAGTTTCGAAAGTGGGATGTCTATATGATTCCAATTGCCAGGTATGAGAACCAAAACTAAGAATTTACTGTTTGTGATTTGGCATTGAAAATATGATTTTAAATACATAAAAGTTATATGTTTGATAACCAGTTTAAATAATGAAAATATTGGAATGATAAAACCAATAAGAGAATGAAAGATAAATCAAGCCAAATCAAATTTAATATAGAACTGAATTTAAATTTAGTTCGAATTGGATGTATATGCATATTTATGTGTTGAACAGGTTATTGATTTGACGCTGAGTAGAGAAATAAATTGCGTGCCCGACAAACAGGTGCACCTTAATGAGTTGGTTGCGCAATTTTATTATTACTATTATAACTACGGTGAATGACTTGGATCCATTGTGATGGTTGTTCTATGTGAAATTAAAACATACGCAATATGATAGTAATAATAATTATGGATCATGCCGCATAACATACTACTGAAGATAACATATCATATCATATTCCATTCAAGCATTTGGCACTTATATGACGAGGTTTGGATTACCATACGAGCGAGATGCTTGTATGGCTGGGCGCGGTGGTCCTAGGTCAGGCGTAGGCGGCGAGGTGGTGCAATGACGAGAGGGAGCTTCAGGTGTTGTTTTAATGTTGAAGAAGTCAGGTACCATCGGGGTTGAGTAAGGGGAAAGGAAGAAAACGCGTTCCCGAATTGCTGACATGGCGGAATAGTTAGGTAATTAAGTTTTAATAATATAATTTATTTATAATTAATATAGTTAATTAGTCGTTAAATATATATAAGATTGTATCGGATATAACTTTTGCATACGTTAATGGATTTCAGCGAAACTGGATTCGTTGGGATTGTGATGATGAGCAAAGCTAGTCTGATCTGAAATGGAAGCAGTTGGAGATTCGTGTAATTTCAAACACCAGTTTACAATTATACGGTATAACACGTCAACCGTATTTAATGGAGAGTTAATTCTCACACTTTTTTGGACTGCTATGATGTGATAAATTAATATAACTAAAATACCATTGACAAGATATATATTGGTTGATTGGATGCGTTGGTTGCTTATGGTTGATTAAGTAGTTGTTGTTGATTTATCATCATTTATTTATTTATTAGTTTAAAATTATATGTTATCATGAAATGTTATAACAATCTGTGATGCAAAGAAGCACAGGTTGGAGGGATCCAACTGGATTCCTCAAATATTATGGATGATTGTTTAATTTTATGTTGTTTACACATGAACTGGTTGAACCCCAAATAACATTGAAACCTATCCGAATGTTGATGGTTGAATGGATGTGATCATTATTGTGATTTCAATCAACTGACAGTATTGATTACGTGGTTGGCAGTGAGGGCCTAAAATCTACTATTTCAAGATGTCGTATTGCAGTCAGGCGAATTGACGTAGTTAAAAGTTATAAAATTTATTTTACAACTGAATTAGAGATTTGGGTTTATTTTATTTAAAAAGATGAATAAGAAGTTTTTAAATATATTTATACATTATAATCATGTTCTAATAGAAATGAGTAATATTTTATAATTAGAAGTAAATGTCATTTTTTTAGATTTGTGAACTACTGTCAGTAACTAATCTACGAGTTAGTAAAAATGGAATAATTGTTTTGGTAAAACAATTAACTGATGGTTTAAATTAGTTAAGTTATTTAATAAATTTAAAGAGGCAATGATTACAGAAATCAGTTAACAGTTAATTGATATGTACGATTGGCAAAAATCCACTGTTTTAAATTTGAAATTGACGGTTAGGTTAATTTGATTTAAACTAACCTAATCAATGGTTTTCAAAAATATTCGTTAATGGGACGAATGTCATTAAAAGCTGGTTAATCTTTGATTAACTATATTTTTAGGATGATTATCGAATTGTTTATTTATTTATTTATAAAGTAAATTGTTATTTAATAACCTTTTTTATTATCCTGCCTTTATTTAATAACGGAATCAACGATTTTTACTGTATATAATAATGAAAATAATTAATGAATGATTAGTTATTGAAATAAACCACCTTATCCGGTTAATAATGAAGTAAATTATTATAACAAAGTTATTGCTCGAATTATTTGAAATTCCTTTTTATAGGAGGAATCAAGTATAGTAAGATTTTAATGTAAAAGGCCATAAAGAAATTTTTGTTGAAAATCCAAAGTATTATAAGCAGAAGCTTTGAAGGAAAAGCAAGTCATAGCGATATTTAAGATAATAGAAGAAATGTGATCGAAAAGCAATTTCCAAAGTGAAAGTTATTAAATGAATTAGCATTCAAAGGATTTGGAATTCTACTTTAAACTAAATAAAGTTATGAAATTGCTAGTATGAAAAGGATTTGAATTTATTTCAAATCAACAAAGTGTAAATGGGATTTTTAAGCTAATGTGGGCATTGCGACATGATTTTTATTAAGTAAAAATGAAGGAGATTAAATGGGACTTCTTAGAAAAGGATTTAATGGGTTCGTTCAAAAAGAATATTAAATCGTTTAATATGAAAGTAAAGAGATTATAAATCAATTACCAATATAAGATATGGTACTAAAGTCATATTGAATTTGAATGGTAAATGAGATCGGGAAGTTTACTTAGGTAAGGAGAATGGACAAGGAATGCGGGTTTTCAAATATAAGGAAGGGTTTATAAAACCATAACATATGGAGATGGGAATAATATATTGGATTATTGAGATAATATTGGTTTAAATTAAAAGCTTGTATCTATCTTGAGATAAGAACGCTGTCGATCAAGGCCTGAGAGATAATTAGAATACCCCAACTTGAACGGCTTCACTATTATCAAGAGATAATATTACTTTGTAATGGGTAGGGAAATGATTATCGAGTTATTTGCAATTAATAAAATTATCATTTTTTTAAATAACTTTTAAAATGGATTAACTTTGCTAGTTAGTTAATCAGATATATATAACTTTTTTTTTCTAACAATAACTAAAGCGAGTATTTCACGATTGGAATTCTTTTCTTAATCTAAATAAGGTTACGAGATGGATCAGTATGGTAAGGATTTGAAGTCTAATTCAAATCATATAAACAAGGTGTAAAAAGGGTTTTACCCAAACCGATGATTTTAAAAATAAGCGTATACCTATGGGAAAAATTAAGTGAGATGGTTTAATCAAAATAAGAAAGGGATTTGGAAATTAATCATTTGGCATTTGATTCAATAGAAATATAATGATATGCCAGAAGGGTTAAGGAAATGGAAAGTGGTATTATAGAACTATAACCATGATTTCGAATCAAAGAAGAATCAAAAAGGGGTTTGAGTAAATTAAACAGTGTTTCCGCGATTAAGGAAAATAAAAGAGGATCTGTAAAATATGGTAATATTTACAAATAATGGAAATAAAAAGAGATGTTGATAATATTTTCATAATAACGAAATCAGCAGAGTTTTGGTAAGAAAAAATTTATGTAATTGATTATAATAGAATCGATGGAATATATAGTGTTAATGGAATATTTATACAAAGGACCTGAGCTGCCAATTCACCTAGAAACACTGTTATGATTGGACAATTAAATAACCGACTATCGAAATATAGTTTTTATCGATTGTTGGTATGGAAAGACCGGGATCGAATTTATATTCAAAAACCATTCTGACTAGCAAAAATGTAACGCTGAAGAAATCAGAAGATGGACGAGACAGAGCATTGAAGACCGTTGATCTTCATGAGTGGAAGAACTACTCGTTAAATTTCTCTGGCTAGCTACCAGAGTTATGATGACCTATGATTCTGTCGTGATTGAAATCTTCGGATTGCAAGGACTTCTCGCTACTGATCTATAGGGTGATAACAGGATGTGGTAGGAGGATGCCTTCGGTTCATCTTGTTCCAGGATGACTTGTATGGACGGATGTCTGACAGAGTATTTCCTTAAGAATCATGTACGTTGATTTTTACAAATGTACCAAGTTTGGTGGTGGAGAAATTCTCTTGCTTAACACCCAGAGTGTATTTGCGAACATCAATTAGTGATTTGACGGATCTGACGATGTGACATTCAAAGATGTGATGATTATCCAGATAAACGTGACCTCTAACCTCATTAACCGGGAAATGGCACAAAATCGGGTAGGCAACATGGCTATGTGGGTCACACCCATTAAAAGGGTATATCATTACCTGATCTGGAGATATCAAATGCCTTCGGTTGTCCCTTTATTTTTACATGTTACGTTGTCGGTTCGGTTGGCTGGCTCCCAACCGTGGTAATGATATATTCGGTACTCTTAAGCGAAATGAGGGGTCGGTCGTGTGTGAGCCGGTTGCAAGACGTTCTTGTTGAACCCCAATATATTCATCTCTGGAGGTACATTATCAGAAGGTGGTCCCATACCTTGCCAAGAAATCCATTCTCCAATAAGCGCCCGCGATTTCGATTGTATACGATATATGTAGAGCGTGAGATGCAAGCGTTCTGCTAGATTATTATTTATTTGTGGTTTGAAATACATTATCATAATATCAGAAAAGATATTGATTTAAAAAATGCTTTGAGTTATAGTAAGGTAAAACCCGTCCGTGTTAATATGTGCGCTGGTCTTACTATTATTCTTTTGTTTCATAAAAAGGATTTTTCAAAGTTAAACAAGTTGTTTGTGCTGTGAATTAATCACTAAAGTATTCCAGACTGATCCGGGTGAATTTTCGTTTGCCTCAAATGTGCTCGGGTAAGACCGAGTATACTTACAGGTTAGGTTTCACTTGGAGTTTCAGGAGCTAGAAGCAGGAGGTTTCACTGTTAGCTATATAAGTGTATTTCCGCTGTGATTGATGTATGTTGTACTCTAATAAATGGTATGTATATATACAGTTTCCTTATAAAGAGTTTTGTTATATTATATTTATTCGTTCCGCTATAAGATTCTGATGTGTTCTTCTTCTTTCTTCTATTCTAAATTTCTTTATTTCTACTTCTCATCCTCTAACTTCATTCTGTTAATAATCCGGGGTTTGATACTAGGATTTTTGACAAGTAATACGGATGATGTATTATTGTTGAAAATTCGAGCATCGAATTTTTTCCTATTTTCAGGCCGTTACAGGATCGCTACAGGTGGTATCAGAGCTTTGGTTTACAAAACTTGAGAAAAAACACATTAGAACCGAATGGAAGAATTCATCAGAGATACGATTTGTAATATCCTATAAGAATAACTTATTAGAGATAGGGTTAGTAATACCCTAGAATGATTTTGAAGAGTGTTATTTATAAAAAAGAATTTATTATTGAAATTTATATCTTATTATACCTATTTGATTATTTTATTTTATGTTGAATTTGGACTATCGAGTATAATAAATTTTGAATATACGCGTAATTAAGGTGTATTCGAAGTCTCAAATATACTAGGTAGATATAGAATCACACTCTAATCGCCCGTAGATGATTTTGGTGATTGATATATCATCAGTATCTGTGTTCGAGTTTCAAAAGTGGCATGTCTATATGATTCCAATTGCCAGGTGTGAGAACCAACACTAATAATTTACTGTTTTTGATTTGGTATTAAAAATATGATTTTAAGTACATAAAAGTTATAAAGTTATATGTTTGATAACCAGTTTAAATAATGAAAATATTGGAATGATAAAACCAATAAGAGAATGGAAGATAAATCAAGCCAAATCAAATTTATTATAGAATTGAAATTAAATATAGTTCAAATTGGATGTATATGTACATTTATGTGTTGAACAGGTTATTGATTTTACGCTGAGTAGAAAAATAAATTGCGTGCCCGACAAACAGGTGCACCTTAATGAGTTGGTTGCGCAATTTTATTATTACTGTTATAACTACTGTGAATGACTTGGATGCGTTGTGATGGTTGTTCTATGTGAAATTAAAACATACGCCATATGATAATAACAATAATTATGGATCACGCCGCATAATGTACTACTGAAGATAACATATCATATTCCATATAAGAATTTGGCGCTTATATGACGAGGTTTGGATTACCATACGAGCGAGTTGCTTGTATGGCGGGATCTGAATTACAAGTTGAACTAAAGACTGATTATGGACTTAATAACATATAAAGTTGAAACGACCCAAACTTCCAAGTAAAGGAAAGACTGGATTGTTTTTAGAACAACACACATCAGAATACAAACTAAAGAACATTTTTATTGCTGATTACAACAATTACATCAGAGTACAAGAATATAACAGAGTATGAATACTTATTACATAATAGAAATACAATTATATCAGAGATTTAAATTACATTAAAATAGCAGCGGAAAAATGATACAAATAAACAACCGAAAGGAATACACGGATACAAAGCTTTCAGAATATCGCTTCAGTTGTAGACCAGGATCCTGTAAATATATCTGCAAAAAGCTACTCGACTGCCCGTGTGGAAAATATGGGCACCCGAGTTTGCCAGTGAAACAAACTACAGGTCAGTCATGGGACTGGTATGAGAAATCTTAACATAACTTATCTAATAATAAGGCTAATCACAGGACCACGCCGCTAACGCGGAACAGGTTTACTCCATTGGATTGCCAGTGCATAAAATAAAGTAAATCATTAGACAACGCAATGCTTTTTAGAAAAATGAAACCATTATAAGACCCGAGTCCCATCACATAATGCAATGCAAACCGGAGGATAGGGTTTTACCTTATAATGGTCAAAAGATGCTTGATACTATAAAACGGATTTAATATTAGTGTGTATATATATTTCAAAAATATTTCAATCATAATGTATTAATCATAGACGGCATAGTACCCCATCCTACTATGTCGCCATACAAGTTCTACAATCAAAACCGCAAGGTCGTATCGAAAGTTGTATTTCCATCATGAGTCGAGGCTAGGGGCAAGCTCCTCTCCGATTCGAGACACTCTAGAAAATGCCTCAGGATCCCCCGCAGTGGACCCTTGGAACTTCAGGGTCGGTTCCTACCTAAGGGTAGTGGATTAATTATGCCTGAACACACGCTTCTCGGTCCCTTTGGACCTATAGTATGACCACTAACGGCGTATAAAAATCTGAGGCGCCTCATAATCCATCATCCACATAAGTAAAATGTCAGCCAGTTTAAGCACTTTCACCACTCCTAGCTAGAAAGAAACGTGTGCACTCCCTGCAGTCCTAATCCCGTTTTTGACTCATACCGGGGTGTGAGGCTCGCGAAATCACGCTATACACAAAGCTATGCCATAATAGGCTATACTTTGATCATCCCACAAGGCCTTGCTTTTCAACAAAAGCCTTGATCAATTGCATCTTGGCGTGCTACATTGACAATTCACGCCATGCGATCAATCACTATTAATATATACCAGAGTGTTAAGCAAAGAATAAATCCTCCACCACCAAACATACATAAATTAACAGAAATCGGTTTAATTCACATGGAACGAAATCCAATGTTAGACACGCATCCATTTACTAGCTTATGCTCTGGGTCTGAGCAAAAACCAAATCCGAACAATCAACAATAGTCCGGACGGCCACCACTGAAGCCCCTTCAAGGTAGCTACTCCCATCAAGGGTTTCTGTAGCAACACATCCATTCGATGTGAAGATCGTCGGTCTTCAACCACCGTCTTCATCTTCAACTCTTCATCGTCGTAGTAATTATTCGGAATGGGTTAAACCCGGTCTTCCCGAATAACTCACGTATTTTATAATTAAAATCAAGTACTATAAAAACACATCCAACGCCTCATTCCAATTCAGAATAATCTTATAATAAAATATTCACATTATTTTATCAGTGATAAACTCTTTAAATTATTCTTAAATCTTACTTTTAAAGATTTATTAAGAACCCAATTTGGTTTTAAATATCACAAATCATTATTCAATGATTAATTAAATTTAAGAAATTAATCTTATCTTTAACTGGGTTAAAGAACTAATGTCATTTTAAAACACCGTTCATGGTAAACCCAAAATCATCTTCCATAAAATATGGAACCTTCACAGAAATCAAATCAATATAATCGTTATAAACTTCTGTATCCGACCAATAATATAAATGGAATAACGGCAAAGCCTTTTAAATTCCATATGTAGTATCGGTTTACGTTTACAGAAGCTTATCTCGGTTATTATTGATTCGAATTCCATCCAACTCCAATTTAATATATTAAATTGGAAAACTTTACTTTTGGAAAATTCCCATTTAAAACTTGATACAAGATTTATAAATTCCAAATCATATTCTTACCGTTAATTGAGTTAAAGAACAAATGTCATTTTTAAAAACATTGTTCACGATAAACTCAGTTCACAAATCATTTATATTCCAATTACAAAATATAGTTTGAAACTCTAGTAATCTTACTTAAAAGATTTATTCTTTTCAACTGGGTTTAAGAAAGGTGTTATTGAAGACACCATTCACGACAAACCCAAAATCCAATTTGCTTAATTTAATTTCAATTAAATATTCACTAATTGAAAAACTTCATTAAATCTTAATTTAATGATTTATTCTAGTTAATAACTAGTTCATTCAATAAAAATATATTTTTCTAAAATATACTCTTTTCTAAGATGTTTCTTTTTCTAAGATATTTTCTAAAATATTATTTTTCTAAAATATTCTTTATTGGGATGTGACTCAATCAATAACCATATATTGCATGAAATCAACAATTATGGTAAATAACTATCAAACATCCAATTAATCAACCAGAGTGGATTCTACACTAAATATTGGGACTAGTGTAGATCATATATAATCCCAACACCCGTGTGGGGTTTCATCCAAAAATCGAATAATAAATTATTTGTGCACTTGGGCGATGTGTAAAAATTATCATCCCAATCACAAAAACAAGTCGGATGACTTGTAAATGGAAGTGTAATATTCAGTTTTGAATACACTAACATTATATTAAATACACCAAACACTTCATCAACACATACATATATTCTAAGCCATCATTAACATCATATTTTTAACATATGGTCTTTTTATTGTGACCAATCGAAAATAAAAATAAAAACCTTCCTATCTTTTGTGTAATCCTTTATTCTAATTACATTTTCTAACTAAAATGTATACATTATTCTAATTACATTTTCTAACAAACATGTGTTCTTTGTTCTATTTAAAATGACAACAATTATAATTTTGTCTAATCCCTTTTTATGTACAAAATATGGTACTTTTGTCTAATCTTTTCAATGTAACAAAATATGATAATTTTATCTGACCTTTCTTAAATGCACAAAATATGATAGCTTTGCCTAACTCTTCTTTAATGTACAAAATATGATAGTTTTGTCTAACTCTTCTTTAATGTACAAAATATGATAGTTTTGTTAAATTCTTTTGATGCTCATTTCTAACTCATTCTCTTTTTAATGTATAAAAATATACATTTTCAATTCATAACTTTTTAATGTACAACAATATACATTTTCATTTCATAACTTTTTAATGTATAACAATGTACATTTTCATTTCATAACTTTTTAATGTACAAAATATGATTTCTAATTTGATACAAAAGTAACAAATTTTAATCCAATAAACATTTTAAAATAAAAATGTTATTTTATGTCTAGTGTAACATTTCATAACAAAAATGTTCATTTTGTCCTTTATAATCTAACTAACATTATTGTTAATTTTGTCCTTTAAAATCTAATTAACATTTTTGTTAATTTTATCTGTAAACTTTTAATGCAAACCAAAAATGTGAATTTTGTTTATAAACTTTTAATGCAAACAAAAATGTCAATTTTGTTTATAAACTTTTTATGCAAACAAACATGTGAACTTTTATTTACAAAACATATTTCAAATAAAAAGGTTGTTTTTATTTGCTTAACAAATTCCTATTTAAAAACGTTATTCTTCACTAATCAAATTTTTTAATGAAAACAAATTTACATTAAAAATATATTCTTTTATTTGAAATAAAAGACGCTACGAATTTACTCTTTTTATTTAAAGCAAGATGACATTAAAAAAAAGTGATCTTTTAATATGAACTAAACGATATTAAAAAGGTGATCTTTTAAATATGAACTAAACGATATCAAAATTTTCCCAACAAATTCAATAACCAAATATGAAAACAAAAAAAATATGATTTTTAATTCTGCCTTTTTATTTGCATATAAAATGACGATACAATAAGTTTTCTAATTCTGAATTTTTAATTTGCAAATACAATGCAAAATAAAATATGATTTCTAACTTGTCCTTTTTTATTTGCAAATATGATATTGATAAAAATGTATTTTAAATCTTATCCTTTTTATTAACAAATAAAATGTTAATAAAAGTGTACTTTTAATTTTGACCTTTTTATTTGCAAATAAGATGTCAATAAAAACGTGTTTGTATTCTTGACCTTTTTATTAACAAATAAAATGTTAATAAAAATGTGTTTCCAAACTTGTTTCTTTTATTTATATATGGAGTAGAGTACCTTAAAACAATTTTGCCTTTTTATCTACACATGGAAATGTAAATAAAAATATAATAAACAATTTTAATATCCCTAAATAAACACGGTCTATATAATTTTTTAATCTAACCTAATTTACAGAACACGATGGTTTTTATCGGATTCATATAGATCTAGATCGTATGATAACAGATCTAAACATTTCAATGCAGTACAATTCATCAGAACACAAGAAAAATTCATCACAGCACAGTCTGAATAAACATCATACATATAATTATTTAACAACAACAGAATAATTAATTAAATTAATTAAATTTTAAAAATAAGAGATTCTCACCTTGGTTTCTGTTTGAATTTCTATACGCATTCAAATTTGGCTGAATTTCCAAATTGCTCCTTTTCAGCTCTAGTCAGTTCTATGAGGTAGATCTCATTTTTCTGATTCCAACGCTTTTCGTTTCGCTGAATTTCATTAAGATTTGAATGAGATACACGTGTTTAAATATTGGAAAATTTTAAATAAATAAATAATTATGGTTAATTAATTTAATCCTCCCTTTTCCACGTCACCCTTCTTTCTTCCCCAATCGTGTACTCCAGGTAAAAACCCGTTCCCGTTGCTTTCTAGGGTTCGAAATACCCTCCACCATGCTGCGTCGGAACGGAATCGAGCACCACCACCTTCACCGCCTTCGAGGCACCTCCACCCGCGCCCAATCATGGCCAACTCGGTGGCCCCCACTGCCCTGGGGATGCATGCGAACGGCAGGCCTTTGAGCCTTAGAATCTCGAAATCCATGCAACAGAAACCCATCATCACCGTACGAAATTAAAGAGGTCGAAAATCTCTTCTATATTCGCCTTACAATCTCCTCGAATTACTGATTGGATTGAGAAATTTTGAGGATTTAAAATCGGACAAGAATAGCCATTGAGAAGCATAGAAAGGCTGCTTGGTTTCTGAAATTAGGGTTTCGTATAGGTAGCGTATTTAACGCGTATTTTCTTATTTATTTAATTCATTAATTCAAGAATTATTTCTTCGACGATAATAACTCCGAATCGAACCCAACGAATGATGCCCCTAGCTAAATACCCCCATCCCGGACACATTGGAATATGTTTTGTAACCCAATTCAACTGTTACGATATGTTTTTCTTTAAATTTAATTATTAAATTCAAACGTATATTTTAAATTACCGGGGCCACATACGGACTCTACAAATTACAGAAAAATTATTTCTAGCTATGTTTTGACGATACGGTTCTAACAAGACTAATTTCGTTGAATTCTGAGACTGTTTGAAAAATGGCCTTTTTCTAGTCGATTAAATTTGACTAAAATAGTCAAAACACGTTTTCCTCTGCCACGCTCACATATTAATTCGATAAATTATGAAAATTGAAACTTAACAATAATTTGACATACCGGTACCAACAAAAGTGATTTCGTCGAAAACAGAGGTCGTTTGCAAAATGGCTATTTTTAAGGCCAATATATTTAATTAAAATATATATAAATTCCACAGCGACTTTTCTAAATTTTAAACTGGGCATAACTTTCAAATTATAAAGTGAACTTTCAGTTTTTCAGATTCGTTAGAAAGATATCATTAAATAGATTTAAATATTTCTTGTTTCGCTCAATTCTGATTTATTTTGAATCCTGTACATTCAGTCAAAGTTTAAAATCAAATTTTCAAACTGCAGCGCTGTTATAAACTCCTTTTATAATTAAATTAAATTTATTCGTTTTAAAATAAATTTTTAGTCATTCTTATTTAAAATAAATTATTTTAAATATTAAAATTCATTAAAATTTCTAAAATAAAAATTTTAAATTGGCCCCAAAATTCCGGGTTGTTACAAAAGTAAAATTGCAGGATTTAATAACAAACCCTACACAGGTCTTGAAATGACAAAAATGTACATGTCTCTCTTGTTTTAGATACGGTGCATGGATTATGACTAATTCCTATCACTAGGTCAAGGAATGATTTTTTTACACATCTCCCTTGAGCATAGATAACTCACATTTTATTTGTATGCGATATATACATTTATTGGGTGCCTAATATGACCCAGTAAATTTGTTCAGATCAGCCTGTACAAAGAAGGTTATGGCGAAAAATTTCAGAAATTTAGGGTGTTAGCCAAATTTCAGAGAAATTTAGAAGTTCTTAGCAACTGAAACATTAAAGAACTCGAGCCAGAAAGAAAGTTGAGTTGGTTAGTCAAACAACTTTTAGCTCCATTCTTTTACAGGGACGAAAAAGTTTTAAGTGGGGGAGATTAAAATAACCCGTATTTTTTGAACCAATTTAAAATTTGTTTTTAATTGATTTTGATAGAAATTAAATATGTTATATGATTTATTTTGAGAATAAATGATGAAAAATTTATTTAAAATGCAGTTTGAACGTATATATTATTATTATAAAACGAGCTTGAAATGGCGCGGTAGTTTGAAAATTCGATTTCTAATTCAATTGAGTAAACAGAATTCATTATATATTAGAATTTGATGAAACAAGAAACATTAGGATCCATTTAACTATGTCTTTCTAAAGAATGTAAGAAATTAAGATTTCACTTTATAAAATGCAAGTTATGTCCAGTTTAAAATTTAGAATAGTCTCTATGGAATATATATATACATATATATTATACATATCCTTTAAAAATAGCCATTTTGCAAATAGCCTCCGTTTTCAACAAAACTAATTTCGTTTGATCCAAAACGTCAAATTATTTTTAGATTTAAAATTTCAAGTCGTTTGCATAGTAAATTTAAATGCGTTTTGTAAATTTAGATGAATTTAATAAGCTAATTAAAAAGGCCATTTTACAAACGGTCTCCAAATTTGATGAATTAAGTTTTGTTAGGATCGTATTTGTAAAACGTAGCTGGATTTCTAATTCATAATTTTTGGACTTAGTATGTGCCCCCGGTAAATTAAAATATACCTTCAAATTCAGTATATTGATTTATATTTTAATTTCGATAAAAACTGATTGAAACAGTCGAATCAGCTTACGAAACATATTCCATTGTGTCCAGAATGGGGTTTTTGGCTAAAGGCGACAGTCATTGGGGTTCGTTAGGTGTTCGGAGTGATAAATTTCTATATAAAGTAATAAGTAGAATAAAATATTATTATAATATATATATAAACAAAAATCAAAACCCTAGCAGCCCATTCGTAGAACACGCCGCCGACTCCCTTTCAATGGCCGATTTTGTTTAGTTCTTTCTTCTTCAAAATCTCTAAATCCACGAATTCATTTATGAAACTACCAAAACAAAAATTCAAGGGCTACACGAGATCGTTGTAATGAACGGTAATGACCGAATTAAACTGCATAGATTGGGAGAATTTCTCCCTCAAACTGAGCGTGTTCGAGCGTAACTCTCGAAGCCATGGGGCCGCCACCGCCAGCGTGGGGAGGCGGCGCTCTTGCGCCCCTCGTGGCACTCCCTGATTTGGTTCCAACGACGTCCAAAGGCACGCACAGGTGGTTTCTTTGATGGGTGCCTGGGTTTGTTTCAGCATGCGTGAATGATGAAGAAGAAAGGCCAGTGGCCTTCAGATCAGAAAATGGATGGTGGAAATAAATTTAGGTTAAACAATATTTATTTAAATCGGAAATTATTCATACGATAATGGTGAAATCTTATCAATTCGATAACTTTGTGATACGATGTCAAAATTTAGCAGACCCAGATCCGTTAGAATTGTAAAATCGAGCTCTACAACATGGAACTGATCAAAATAGAAACGGAGCAAGTAGAATTTTGAGTGAAATTAAATGTTTGTTTAATTTAGTTTAAAAATAAAATCCTCAATTAAAGACTGACGGAGTGAAAATCAAAGTGAGAAATCTCTCACTCAAATATTTTGTACAGTTACTTATTTTTGTAACTGAATATATATGGATTGCCTGTGATTGCAATATTTTTTTAGTTATCGATGGTTGTTTACAATTTTAATGCCATTATTATTAAACTATAGATAAATTCACATGGAGTGTGATATAAACCCCACACGGATATTGGGATGATAATTTTACACATCGCCCAAGTATACAAATAATAATATTTGTTTGAAAACCCCACATGGGTCTGGGATGATAAATAATTCACATCTCCCTTGGATTTAATTGAATGTCAACCGATTGATTAACAGACTATTATAAGCGTTATTTAATTATTTAATGCTTATATAGTTGATAATTGCACTCCGGATGTGAATTGAATGTTCAGTTGTTGTTTATCACTATTTTTGAATACATGCGATGTATGGAATCTTTATAATTAAAATTATATGGTAATTGATTGAGTCTAATTCCAATTCAGAAATAACAAATATTTTAAAATAATATTCAGTGAAGACTCAAAATATGATTTTGACGTCCAATTTTGGATGGACACGAAAATGTTGAAATATTCATAACTGGAATGAATATGAAGCTGAGTTAAGTAGATATACGCCATTTTAACTCAAACGGAACTTTTTGTTGATTTTACTCATTTTATAATGAAAAGATTTCATTTCAAATTCTGATATTTTGAAAATATTATCATTTTAATATTATAATTCATGGAATATTCAATTTTGATTTAAAATTGAAATGGAAGTTGGAATCGTTCTTAAAACGAATTTAAAAACGTTTTATAAAATACGTTTTAAATGGAAAGTGATGAAATATTATATATATATATATATTTAAATGGCTTGAATATAACGTTTCGTGCAGCAACTGTTCGCGAATTTCGAACATTGACTTTGAACGGACGTAACGGGAGATCTGACCATCGGAATCTCCTAAAACTGGAACCACTAGGTTTGTATCGAAAAGAGTCCTCAAACAATAACAAGAGATTTGAAATCTAATGGTTAGATTTTAAGATATGTCCAAATCAGTTTTGGAAAAGGTTGCTATGGATGCAGTCCTGTGGCCGATATTGGGAACCGACTTTAAGGGTCTTAATGAAATTATTAAAAATATGAATAAATTATGTAAAATCATAACAAATGATTTGAAATGATTTTGGATGAAATATTCCAAGTTTGTAAAGATAAAATAAATTTTTATCTGAATAAGCTGTTTATCAACTTAAGTAAAGAATTGGAAACGATTTGAATGGAAATAATCTTCGGAATATTTCGATATTGGATTCCATGATTATACAAATATTGTTGAGGAATTTGGAAGATACAAATATCGTTATTCCCAATACGATATCCATTGGTTTCAGAATTTGATGTTGAATATAAGCCAATATGACTTCAATTCAGAGCCTTGTATTTAATATCAAACTGGATTTTGGTTATGCTGTGAATGGTGTCTTTAATAACATTGTTCTTAAACCCAGTATGAGAAAGGAATAAATCTTAATTAAGATCAATGAGATTTTCCAATTAATAACTTAATTGGAATTGAATGGAAGTTGATTTTTGGTTTATCGTGAAAAATGTTTTAAATAACATATGTTCTTAAAACCCAATTAACAGTAAAGATATGATTTGGAATTTATAAATCTTTTAATTAAGATTTAACGGAATTTTTCCAAAGTAAAGTTTTCCAGTTTAATACATCAAATTGGAATTGAGTGGAATTTGATTTACTAATAATCGAGATGAGCTTCTGTTAAGGAAGACCATTACTATATACGGAATTTAAAAGGCCTTGATGTTATTCTACTTATAGTATTAGTCAGATACGGAAATTTATATCAATTATACACTGATCAAATTTCCGTGAAGATTCCATAGTTAATGGAAGATGATTTGGGTTGATCGTGAACTTTGCTTTAAATAACATTAGTTCTTTAACCCAGTTAAAGACAGGATTTATTTCGAAAAACTTGAATAATCATTAAGTAATGGTTTTTGAGATTAAAACAAAAATGGAGTTTTAATTAATCTTTAATTAGATTGGAATGTGAATGAGGTAATTAAATTTACCGAATTCAAGAAATGATCGAGAATGGAGTATCACCAGCTTTACTCCATGTGATAGTTAAATCTTTAATTAGATTTCAAATGTGAAATGGTAATCAATTTTACCAATAACACAGTGGGTGTTAGATATGGTGTACTACTAGTTCTGCTCCACAGGATGAATAGGTTGGGATTGGAAAAATAAAATAAATGATTACTTCCGTAAGGCTCGATAATCCCAACTAGTTGGATAAACCTTAATTTAGTTTAGGGTTGTTAAAAAAAATACAAAATCTTTTGTAATGGTTTTTAAATAAAGATTTAAACAAGCGATTTAAACGAATTAAATCTTTAATAAGATTTATGAGAATGATTCCCAATGTAATGAATATTTGAATAAACGAATATTCTGGATTGGAATGAGGCATATAATGTGTTATTATAGCACTTGATTATAAGATACGCGAGTTATTCGTAAAGACCGAGTTTAACCCATTATAAATAACTGATACGATGATTAAAAATCGACGATGAAGACGTTGGTTGAAGACTGGAGATCTTTACATCGAATGGATGATTACTGATGTCTTGATTGGGCTGTACACCCAAGATGAGGTAATAAGTGGTGATCGTCCAGACGTACTTGGAGATCGATCGGATATGAGAGGGCCTCTCTCCTATATTAGACATATGGGACGAGGAATAAAGTGCCTCCGGTTTCATTCAGACCCAGAACGGACTTGCAAATGGATTGTATGTTTGACATTGTACTTCGCGCTGTATTCGTTGATCTCTGCTAAATATATATTTGTTTGGTGGCGGAGAATTTATTCTCTTAATTGACACCCTTCTTTGAGATGTATGAGCTTAGAGGTTATATGTTGGTGGAAATCAACGGTATGGTATGGATTGACAATGTGACATGCTGAGTGGCATGGATCAAGGCTTTTGTTGAAAAGAAGTGTCTTATGGTTGATGATCAAAGCACATCTTTAAGTAGCGCGGCTTTGTGTAGCGTTAATTCGCAAACCTTATACCTCGGTGTGAACCAAAAACGGGATAGAGACTGTAGGTAAATGGACATACGTTAGCTTCTAGTTAGAAGTGATGTCATGGTATGGAGCCCAGACATTTTACTTATGTGGATGTTGGGTATTATTTGATGGAAGGTGAGGTACCTCGGATTTAATTTGGGTCGCCAATGGCCCTTTGATATGGTCGAAAACTGAGAGATTTGTCGACGTACTGACCATTTAGGAGGTTCGATAGAACCGGCTAACATATTGTTCAAGGCATTGCCAATCAGTGACGACTGACCAGCCCTGAAGATCCAAGGTCACTAAGGGCATGATCTGAGGCATGTGCTAGAGTGTCTCGAAATCGGTAAGGAAGATCCCTTCCCTCAGTTCATAGATGGAAATTCAATTTTCAATACGCAAATTTACGCTTTCAGTTGTAAACCCATATGGCGAAATAATATATGGTGCCTATGTCGTCTATGATTGATACATTTATATTTGAAGTTTATTTCTTCACTTATAATAATAATAAAAGATAAATTTTGCGTATCAAGCATGTTAGGCTATTATAAGGTAAAACTCTATCCTCTGGTTTGTGTTGTATTGTGTGATAGGAACTGAGTCTTATAATAGCTTCATTTTTCCTTTTAGCATTGCCTGGTCTGTTTTTTGGTATTCTTAGGAGAAAACCCGTTCCGTGTCATATGGCGTGGTCCCTTGATTTACCCAACTAAAAAAATACAGTTACTAATTGTTTTAGTTCTCACACCAGTCCCATAACTAGCTCGGAGTTTATTGTTTACCACCTAAACTCTGGGTTCTCATATGTTCCACACGGCCAGCATGTAGTTTTGGTTTTCGCAGATATTTCTTTTCACAAGATCCTGGATTATAGCTGGAGCTATATTCGGAATGCTTTGTATCCGTGTATTTCTTTCAGTTGTGGTAGTAGATGTTTTCTGCTACACATTATGTTTATGTATTTAAATGGAATTCAAATCTCTAATATTTCTCGGCTGTAAATTATTTATTTGTACTCTGATATCTTGTAATCTGATGTAAATTGTTGTAATAGCAATGGAATGTTCTCATATTTGAGTTCAGATGTGTCGTGTTCTCAAAGTAATCCGCCTTCTTGCTCGGTTTAGGCCGGCCGGGATGTTCGGGTCGTTACACATAAGGTAAAAACCATTTGTGTTTATGTGTGGATCGATCTTATAACTATCCTTTCTTTTAAAAGGATCTTTAAAATTTAAACCAAGTGGTTGAACTTTACTCACACCAATCCCATGATTGACCCAGAATTTATTTTGTTTTATTTTACCCTAAACTCTTAGGTTCCCAAATTTGTATAGATAGTCAAGTAGTCATGATTTTACAAACACACTTGGAGGAGTTTGGAGCAGGAGGCTACCGCATTAGATGGTTGTTGCTTATTCCCGATGTGTTGTAAGTGTTGTACTCTGATGTTGACATGTAAATAAAATTAGTAATTTGTATTTCAGAAGTTATGCTATATAATATATTTTATTTGTTCTGTTGTGAGATTGTGTCTACGTTGCTATTGTGATCTTCTTTTCTTCTATTCTTATTTTTCTTTCTATTTCTCACCCTTTAACTTCTTTCTATTAATGATCCGGTAAATTTCTAGTGCTTGGTTAACTGGCATGGTATTTATGTCGATAATCGGGATTGGCAATTGGTCGTTCATTACACTTGTGTACGATAAATTGCTAAGTTAAGTATCCCCGTGAAGTTCTCTCTCTTACTTATTTATTTTAAAACTTAATAAGGGTTTTAAATCCCAACATCACAAGCATCAATAATGATTAATTCCTTATATCACTTTATACCCTTATCTAATCAATGCGGAGGAACCACTAGCGACCATAACCTTAAAAAATCTTTTGGAAGTTTTCTCTTACAATCAAATTGTTTAAAAGTGTTGATGTCTTATTACCAATTTCTGATCCCTAAAGATGCCAACCCTATCCATAAAATCTTCTGGAACCATTTTTCTAATAAATGTGGTCCATTTTCAAAATCCGACCCATTGTAATAACCCGAAAATCCGAACCAATTTTTTTATTTTGACAATTTTAGTGAATTTTGGATATTTAAAATTATATGAATCGGCGCTAGAATATAAATATTTATTTTTAATTATAAAAGGAATTGAAAATGGCGCGGTAGTTCGAAAATTCGATTTCAAATTTCAAATGAATGTACAGGATTCAAAATAAACCGGATCTTAGCGAAACTAAAAATATTAGAATCTATTTGAAAATATATTTCCAACGAATCCGGAAAATTGAAATTTCATAACGGGAATAAAAAGTTATGCCCAATTGAAATTTCAGAATAGTCGCTATGGAATTTTGGCACTTAAAAATGGAAATTTTGCAAATGATCTCCGTTTTCGACGAAACCACTTTTGGTGGATCAGGGATGTCAAATTATTGCTAGATTCCAAAATTTATAATTTTTGGGATTAATATGTGAGTGTGGCGAAGTAAAACGTGTTTTGTCAGTTTTAGTCAATTTGGATCGACCAGAAAATGACCATTTTTCAAACGGTCTCCAAATTTGAAAAAATTTGTTTTGTTAGAACTGTATCATCAATATGAAGCTAGAAAATATTTTTTGGGAGTTTTTAGAGTCCGTATGTGGCCCCGATAAATTGAAATGTGCATTCAAATTCAATATATAGATTTATATTTTGATTTTGATGGAAACCAATCGAAACAGCCAAACTGGCTTATGAAACATATCCCATTGTGTTCAGAATGGGGGTAATCAGCTAGGGACGACAGTTGGTGGGTTCGATTTCAAGTTCGAAATAAAAAGTTGCTTTTTGAAATTTTAAAATAATAAAATATATATATTTATAATTAACCCCATCCCCTTCTCCTTTTCCCCCTTTGACCAATTCATTTAGAAAAAAGTAAAAAAAAATAAAAGAAAAGGAGAAGAGGAAGGAGGAGCCGCCGTCGCTCCTCCACATCGCGCCACGCCTCCATCAGCGACACCACCACGTCGGTCGCCAAGCCCCCCTCTCGCTCCTCCGCTTCTCTCTCTCTCTTCATCCCCCCCCCCTCCATCGAAGAACCACACCCCCAATCCATTGTACCCCCAATCCGTCGCACCCCCTGACCCGAGCAGCGCGCTAGATCTGACTACCCACGTCAGCCCCCCTCTCTTCGAATGGTGTTAGTTATTTTTGTTTTACTTTATCATAATTTGTTTATGTAAAGTTATTACTATATAAAGATCTCGTTTTTTCATGTAATGGTTTGGAAATATGAATATGATTTTTATAAACTATAAAGATTTGATTTTTAAATCGATAAAGGTTTGATTTTTTATAAACGAAAAAGTTATATTTTTAACTTCATAAAAAAGAATAGATTGTTATCATATAGAAGTATAGATTTTTATAATGGTAAGGTTATGATTTTTATTGATTATAAAAATATGATTATTATATTAGTAGAATATTAAAAATATGATCTTTATAATATAAACATCAACATAAAAATTCGATTTTTATATATATGAAGTGGGAATAAAAATATGATTTTTATGTACATGTAGTGAATTAAAAATGTGATTTTTATTTTGAAAGCAATATAAAAATATAGTTTTGTTTATGTAAAAATATAATTTTTATCATATGAATAACAATAAAAAGATTAGATTTTTTTGTAAACATATAAAGATGAGATATTTATACAGGAAGCGATAACATAAAAATATGATTTTTATCTCTATAGCATTGAAATAAAAATGTGATTTTTAATGTGAACAACGTGAAAAAGATTGTGTTGGAAGTACGGGCAAATACAGACTGTTCTGAAATTTAGAAATAGCAAATGGAGGAGTGAATCTAAAAGGTGAGAACTACTCACTTTAATTGATTTTCTAGTTAAAATATATGTTAGGATGCAGATGGTGCTTAGCAGCACCCGACACCAGTCGTCCACAGGCCATGGATGACTTGTTTGTTCAATTGATGTGTTGTGAAAATTGATTGTGTGATGTGGAATAAATGTTTTATAGTTAAAAATATAATTTTTAACGTGTATATGAATAAAATAATTTTTATAAACAAATCGGATGATTTGTTTATGTACACATATTTGGCTGATATTGATTGGGACGATAAATTTTACACATCGCCCAACTGCACAAATAAAATTCGTCATTTGTTGATTGAAACCCCATAAGGGTATTGGATGATATATGACATACACTAGTCCCAATAATTTGTTGTATGTCGTTCGATTGATTGGCAGGCTGTATCAGCGTTGAATATTTATTCTAATGCTTATACGGTTTTAGAATGCACTCTGGATGTTGTTTTAATTTTTAATGATTGTTTATCAACATTGTTGTATGCATGTATTGGATAAAATCCATATAACTGAAATTATATGGAAATTGATTGAGTATGATTCCAGTTCAGAATTAACCAACATTTTAAAATAATATTCATTGAATATTGAAATGTGAAGCCGTGTTAAGTAGTTAAACGCCATTTTAACACGAACGGGAATTTGGTTGATTTTATTTGTTCTATAATGAATATCGAAAAGTGGTATCAAAATATGATATTTTGAAATGAATTTGAAATTCGAATTAAATTGAAATGAATTTGAATTGAACTAAAATTGAATTTAAATCGATTTAAAGTGAATTCAAAACGAATTGAATTGAAATTGAAATTGAATTGAAATCGATTTAAAATGAATTCAAAACGAACTGAAATTGAATTAAAATCAATTTTAAGTGAATTTAAAACGAATTGAAATTGAATTGAAATCAATTTGAAATGAATTTAAAATGGATTTATAATAGAAAATTCAATTTCGATTTGGGACTGAATATGAAGCTAAAACTGTTTTGAAACCGAATTCAAAATGATTTATAAAAATACGTTTTAAAAGGTAATCGACGAAATATATATAATATATATATTATATATATAATGGTAAGAATAGAATGCGCAGCGCTGCGGCAGTTCGCAAATTTCGACCATTGGCTTCGAATGGATATTACAGGAGATCCGACCGTCGAATTCTCCTAAAACTGGAACCGTTGGGTTTGTACCGAAAAGAGCTTTCTAACGAATATTAGAAATTAGAAATCTAATGGTTGGATTTGGAATTATGTCCAAATCAAATTTGGAAAAAGTCGCTGTAAGTGCAGTTCGATGGCCGTTTATGGAAATCGACTGTACGCGCCATGATAAAATTATTAAAAATATCAATAATTAGTGTAAAATCATAAGAAGTTATTTGAAAAGAATTGGGATGAAAAATTCTATATTTGAAAAGGTAAAAACAGAATTTTACGAAATGAACCAATTTTGAACTAGAATTATAATTCAATTATTTTTAAAATAAATAAATTGGTTTTGAAATGGTTTTAAAAATAACCGGAATTTCCAATATATAAATTGGAAATGGATTTAAATCGAAATTGTCTTCGGAATATTTTGATGTTGAATTTCGTGATTATACAGATATTGTTATGGAAACTTGAAAGATATATATATAAATATATATCGTACGATATTTGTTGATTTCAGAATTTGATATTGAATATAAGCCGATATATTTTCTATTCAGAGCCTTGTATCTAATATCAAATTGGATTTTGGTTTTGTCGTGAATAGTATCTTTGATAATACTATTCTTAAACCCAATGGAATTAAGAAAATTAGAAACTGACTGGAGATTAGTTAAGTTGAATGGTTTCCTGGGTATTGATCTGATGTTGGTTTCGACCTTCGGGGTTAACACTTAGGGAATTGTTCTCTTACTAATTTACAGTTAGAGACTGATGGAATGTGAATTGGGTTTATCGTGAGTTGTGTTTTAGCGACATTCGTTCTTTAACCCGATTTACAGTGAAATTGGATTTGGAATTTATAAATCTTTTATTATGATTTAAAGGAGATTTTTCATAGTAAAGTTTTCCAATTTAACATATTAAAATGGAATTGAATGGAATTCGATTTGGCAATAATCGAAGGAAGCTTCTGTAGAGGAAGACGGTTAATATATATGGAATTTAAAAGGCTTTGTAGTTATTCTGTTTATATTATCGATTGGATATGGAAGTTTATATCGATTATATATATCGATTTGTTTTCCATGAAAATTCCATTGTTAATGGGATGTGATTTGGGTTGTCGTGAAAGTTATCTTTAATAATACTGTTCTTAGACCCAACAGAGTTAAGAAAATCAGAAACTAACTGGAGATTAGTTAAGTTGAATGGTTTCCTGGGTATTGATCTGATGTTGGTTTCGGCCTTCGGGGTTAATACTTAGGGAATTGTTCACTTGCTAATTTACGGTTAAAGGCTAATGGAATGGAATGTGATTTTGGGTATATCGTGAACCGCTTTTTAAATGACATTGGTTCTTTAACCCGGTTAAAGACAGAATATGGTTTCCCAAGTTAAACAATCGTTAATATTGATTTTTGGGAAGATTAAAACCAAGTGGAGTTTTAATGCATCCTTAATTAGATTGAAATGATATCCAAAGGAAGATTAAAGAATAAATTTAAAGAATTTATCTTTGATAAAATTAATGGGAACCTTTTCCAAAGTATATGAATATTTGGATAAATAAATATTCTGGATTGGAATAAGGCGTATGTTGTGTTTTTGTAGCACTTGTTTATTATATACGCGAGTTATTCGGAAAGACCGGGTTTATCCCACTCTGAATAATTGATTCAACGATATGTTGAGGATGAAGACGGTGGTTGAAGACCGGAGGTCTTCACATCGTTTGGATGATTACTGATGTCTTGATTGGGCTGGACACCCAAGGCGAGGTAATAAGTGGTGATCGTCCAGACGTACTTGGAGATCGACGGATATGCGAGGGCATCTCCTCTGTACTGGACATATGGGGGAGGAATAAGTTGCCGCCGGTTTCGTTCAGACCCAGGATGAATTTGTAAATGGATGTGTGTCTGACATCGGATTTCATTCTGTGTAATTGATATATATCGGTTGCATAGCGTGAATTAACATTGTGGCATGCTGAGATGTAAATGATCAAGACTTCTGATGAAAACAAAGTCTTGTGGTTGATGATCAAAGCACGGCCTTTGTGGCATAGCTTTGTGTAGCGTTAATTCGTGAGCCTCACACCCCGGTGTGAACCAGAAACGGGAGAGGACTTCAGGAAGGACATGCGTTTCCTTCTAGCTAGGAGTGGTGTCAGCGTTTTGCACGCCCTGGCATTTTACTTATGTGGATGATGGATAGGAGACGCCTCAGTTATATCAGTCGATCTGAGACCGATGGAGTCATTCGGCTCATTTACGCCCCATAGGGTGAGGAAACGTAGTGTTCAGGCATTTTAATCCACATCGAGTGGACCGGCCTTGACGATCCAAGGCTTGCCTGCGTGGTTGCTTGAGACATGGGCTAGATTGTCTCGAAGCGGTAAGGATGATCCCTTGCCTTGGTTCACAGATGGAAATCTTACTTCCATTACGTGACATTTGCGGTTTTGATTGTAGAGCCTAGTATTGGCGACATGATATATGGTACCTATGCCGTCTAGGATTGATACATTTCTATTTGAAGTTGTTTTATACACTATGCACTTATAATAGTACCAAATGATTTGTTTTATACGTACCAAGCATGTTTGGCTATTATAAGGGAAAACCCTATCCTCTGGCTTGTGTTGCATTGTGTGATGGGACCTGGGTCTTATAATAGCTTCATTTTTCCAAAATGCATTGCGCTGTATTGTTATATGCACTAGTATTATTGGGAGGAAACCCGTTCCGTGTTATATGGCGTGGTCCCTTTATATATCCGATTTGAAGTAAAGTTTAAATAACTGTTTTAGTTCTCTCACTAGTCACATGGATGAACTGGAGTTTATTGTTTTAACCTAAACTCTGGGTCCCCCTATTTTCCACACGGGCAGCTAGTAGTTTTGGTTTTGCCGATTTATATTCACAGGATCCTGGGTTATAGCTGGAATGATATTCGAAAAGCTCTGTATCCGTTTATCTTCTTCAGTTGTGTTTTGTATTATTTTTCCACTGAAGTAATGTATTTAAATCTCTAAAGTAATGTATTTAAATCTCTGATATTTTCTGGTGTATAATATTCATTCATACTCTGTATATTCTTGTATTCTGATGAAATTGTTGTAATAAGCAATGAAATGTTCTTTTGTTTGTGTTCTGATTTGTCGTGTTCTTAATTCAATCCGGGCTTTCCTTCACCGGGAAGTTCGGGTCATTTCAGTTTGGTATCAGAGCTTTGGTTTACAGAGCTCGAGAACAAGGCACATTAGAACCGAACGAAAGAATTCATCAGAGATTGGATTAGTAGTATCCAATAAGAATGACTCATTAGAGATGGGATCAGTAGTATCCTAGAACGAGTGTGAAGAGTTTATTTTTAAAATGAAAACAAATATTGATTTGAAAATTTAAATCGTATTATACGTATTTGAATATTTATTTGTATTGAATTTGGACAATCCAATATATAAAGATTTTGCATGTACGCCTTGCAAACGTATATTCGAAGTTTTAATATAGTGGATAGATATAGAATCACACTCTTGTCGGCCAGAGATGATTTTATTGATGACTACATAGCATCAGCAGTTTGTGTTCGAGTTTCAAAAGTGGGATGTCTATATATTTCCAATTGACTAGTGTGAGAACCAAAATTAGATAGGGCTTATTGTTGTGATTCGGCACCAAAAATGGATTTTTGTATACATATCAAAATTATGAATTTGAAAAGATAATCAACTAATTGATTTCTAATTGTCGATTGTGTTATGTGATTATTCATTTAAACCATTATGTGAATGTACGGTAAATTTAGGCCAAATTGAATCAAATATTAAACTGTATCGAAAATTGCTTGGAAATGCATGCATGTACATATATATGTGTGAACGGGTCATAGCAAGGAGGCTAGAGCAGAGGAATAAAATTGTATGCCCGACAAATAGGTACATGTTTACAAATTTCTTGGGTTTGGATGATTTTATGAGCCGATTGGCTAGTCGTTTGGCTGTTTCTTTTTCTTTTTGGATTGGAGAGGCCTGTATGGCGATTTCGGGATTTTCCCGGTGCTCCTGTACAGGGGAGGTTATGGCAAAAAAATTTGAAAAGTTAGGGTGTTAGCCAAATTTTTGAAGAATTGGAAAATTCTTAGAAACTGAAAAGTTGAAGAACTTTAGCCATAATGAAAATAATGAAAGTTGAGTTGGTTATCTAAATAACTTTCAGCTCCGTTCCTTTTTGAGGACAAAAAGATTTTAAGTGGGGGAGATTGTAATAATCCGGAAATCTGAACCAATTTAAAATTTTTATTTTGGCAATTTTAGTGAATTTTGGATATTTAAATTGAATTATTTAAATAATGACGGCGAAAAAATTATTTTGAATAGAATTAGAACGTATATATTTATATGAATTGGCATTAGAATATAAATATTTATTTTTAATTATAAAAGGAATTGAAAATGGCGCAGTAGTTCAAGAATTCGATTTCAAATTTCAAATGAATGTACAGGGTTCAAAACGTATTTTAGCAAAACCAAAAATATTAGAATCTATTTGAAAATATCTTTTCAACGAATTCGAAAAATTGAAATTTCATAGCGGGAATAAAAAGTTATGCCCAGTTGAAATTTCAGAATAGTCGCTATGGAATTTAGCCCTTAAAAATGGAAATTTGGCAAACGACCTCCGTTTTCGACTAAACCACTTTTGTTGGATCCGGGATCTCAAATTATTGCTAGATTCCAAAATTCATAATTTTTGGGATTAATATGTGAGCGTGGCGAAGTAAAACATGTTTTGACAGTTTTATTCAATTTGGATCGACCAGAAAATGGCCATTTTTCAAACGGCCTCCAAATTTGATGAAATTAGTTTTGTTAGAACTGTATCATCAATACAAAGCTAGAAAATATTTTTCAGGAATTTTTAGAGTCTGTATGTGGCCCCGTAAATTGAAATGTGCGTTCAAATTCAATATATAGATTTATATTTTGATGGAAACCAATCGAAACAGCCAAACTGGCTTATGAAACATATCCCATTGTGTTCGAAATAGGGGTAATTAGCTTGGGACGACAGTCGGTGGGTTCGATTTCTAGTTCGAAATAAAAAGTTGCTTTTTGCAATTTTAAAATAATAAAATATATATATTTATAATTAACCCCATCCCCTTCTCCTTTCCCCCCGTTGACCAATTCATTCAGAAAAAAATAAAAAAAATAAAAAAAGGAGAAGAGGAACGAGGAGTTGTCGTCGCTCCTCCATATCGCGTCGCGCCTCCATCAGCGACGCCACCGCGTCGGTCGCCACGCCCCCCTCTCGCTCCTCCGCTTCTCTCTCTCTCTTCATCGCCCCCCTCCATCGAAGAACCGCACCCCCAATCCACCGCACCCTCAATCCGTCGCACCCCCCGACCCGAGCAGCGCGCCAGCCTCCACCGATCTGACCACCCACGTCAGCCCCCCTCTCTTCGAACGATGTAAGTTATTTTTGTTTTACTTTATCATAATTTGTTTATGTAAAGATATTACTATATAAAGATCCCCTTTTTTTCATGTAATGGTTTAGAAAAAAAGAAAAGTGAATATGATTTTTATAACCTATAAAGATTTGATTTTTAAATCAATATTTGATTTTTTATAAACGAAAAAGATATAATTTTACCTTCATAAAAAAGAATAGATTGTTATCATATAGAAGTATAGATTTTTATAGCAGTAAAGTATAGATTTTTATAACGGTAAGGTTATGATTTTTATTGATTATAAAAATATGATTTTTATATTAGTAGAGTATTAAAAATATGATCTTTATAATATAAATATCAACATAAAAATTCGATTTTTATATATATGAAGTGGGAATAAAAATATGATTTTTATGTACATGTAGTGAATTAAAAATGTGATTTTTATTTTGGAAGCAATATAAAAATATAGTTTTTGTTATGTAAAAATATATTTTTTATCGTATGAATAACAACAGAAAGATAAGATTTTTTATAAATATATAAATATGAGATCTTTATACAGGAAGCGACAACATAAAAATATGATTTTTATCTCTATAGCATAGAAATAAAAATGTGATTTTTAATGCGAACAGCGTGAAAATGATTGTGATGGAAGTACGGGCAAATACAGACTGTTCTGAAATTCAGAAATAGCAAATGGAGGAGTGGATCTCAAAGGTGAGAACTCCTCACTTTAAAATTTTTTGCTAGTTGAAATATATACTAGGATGCAGACGGTGCTTTGCAGCACCCGACACCCGTCATCCACAGACCATGGATGACTTGTTTGTTTAATTGATGTGTTGTGAAAATTGATTGTGTGATGCGGAATAAATGTTTTATAGTTAAAAATATAATTTTTAAAGTGTATATGAAAAAAAAAATATAAACAAATCGAACGATTTGTTAATGTACACATATTTGGTTGATACTGATTGGGACGATAAATTTTACACATTGCCCAACTGCACAAATAAAATTAGTTATTTGTTGATTGAAACCCCACATGGGTATTGGGATGATATATGACATATACTAGTCCCACTAATTAGCTGTATGTCGATCGATTGATTGACAGGCTGTATGAGCATTGAATATTTATTCTAATGCTTATACGGTTGTAGAATGCACTTTGGATGTTGTTTTAATTTTTAATGATTGTTTATCATCATTGTTGTATACATGTATTGGTTAAAATCCATATAACTGAAATTATATGGTAATTGATTGAGTCTGATTCCAGTTCAAAATTAACGAACATTTTAAAATAATATTCAATGAATATTGAAATGTGAAGCCGTGTTAAGTACTTAAACGCCATTATAACACGAAGGGGAATTTGGTCGATTTTATTTATTTTATAATGAATATCGAAAAGTGATTTCAAAATCTGATATTTTGAAATGAATTTGAAATACGAATTAAATTGAAATGAATTCGAATTGAATTGAAATTAAATTGAAATCAATTTAAAGTGAATTCAGAACTAATTGAATTGAAATTGAACTAAAATCGATTTAAAATGAATTCAAAACGAACTGAAATTGAATTAAAATCAATTTGAAGTGAATTCAAAACGAATTGAAATTGAATTGAAATCAATTTGAAATGAGTTTAAAACGGATTTATAATAGAAAATTCAATTTTGATTTTGGATTGAATATGAAGTTGAAACTGTTTTGAAACCGAATTCAAAACGATTTTTAAAATACGTTTTAAAAGGTAATCGACGAAATATATATATATATATATAATGGCCTGAATAGAACGCCCCGCGCTGCGGCAGTTCACGAATTTCGACCATTGATTTTAAATGGATATTATGGGAGATCTGACCGTCGGATTCTCCACAAACCAGAACCTTGGGAGCATATCGAAAAGAGCTTTCTAACGAATATTAGAAATTAGAAATCTAACGGTTGGATTCGGAATTATGTCCAAATCAAATTTGGAAAAGATCGATGTAAGTGCAGTTCGATGGCCGTTTATGGAAATCGATTGTACGCGCCTTGATAAAATTATTAAAAATATCAATAATTAGTGTAAAATCAGAAGAAGTGATTTGTAAAGAATTGGGATGAAAAATTCCATATTTGAAAAGATAAAAATAGATTTTTATCAAAATGAACCAGTTTTGAGCTAGAATTATAATTCAATTATTTTTGAAAAAAATAAATTGGTTTTGAAATGGTTTTAAAAATAACCAGAATTTCCAATATATAAATTGGAAATGGATTTAAATCGAAATTGTCTTTGGAATATTTTGATGTTGAATTTCGTGATTATACAGATATTATTATGGAAATTTGGAAGATATATATATATATATATATATTGTTATTTTCAATACTATATTTGTTGATTTCAGAATTTGATATTGATTATAAGCCGATATATTTTCTATTCAGAGCCTTGTATTTAATATCAAATTGGATTTTGGGTTTGTCCTGAATGGTATCTTTAATAGTATTGTTCTTAAACCCAATGGAATTAAGAAAATTAGAAACTGACTGGAGATTAGTTAAGTTGAATGGTTTCCTGGGTATTGATCTGATGTTGGTTTCGGCCTTCGCGATAACACTTAGGGAATTGTTCTCTTACTAATTTATGGTTAGAGACTGATGGAATGTGAATATGGTTTATCGTGAACTGTGTTTTAGCGACATTCGTTCTTTAACCCGATTTACAGTGAAATGGGGTTTGGAATTTATTAATCTTTTATTAAGATTTAAAGGAGATTTTCCAAAGTAAAGTTTTCCAATTTAACATATTAATTTGGAATTGAATGGAAATCGATTTTGCAATAATCGAAGTAAGCTTCTGTAGAGGAAGACGATTAATATATATGGAATTTAAAAGGCCTTGTCGTTATTCCATTTATATTATCGGTTGGATATGGAAGTTTATATCGATTTGTTTTCCATGAAAATTCCATTGTTAATGGGATGTGATTTTGGGTTGTCGTGAATGGTATCTTTAATAATACTGTTCTTAGACCCAACTGAAACACCCCACCTCCGTTAAGGTCACTCACAAAGAGAATGCCTTAACTTTGGTGGAGCATTTTAGGTAAAAGATGCAGATAATTGCAGGACAGACAAATAAAGCAGCGGAAAATAAAGTCATTTTATAAACAACTTAATTCAGTCAAGCTTTTACAAACAGTTTTCTCAATCATACTTAAATGTAATACATAGAACTTCTGTCTTGATTTAAAAACTTCCAAGTATAAAAGAAGCAAAAAAACAAAAATGATATTCCCCAATAAAGCATGAACCAGCCATAGCAGTGGAAGAGAGAGTCCAAAGCAATACATCGACTATCTTCGACCTTGGAAAGAAAACTGAGCTAAGTGGTAACATTTCCTCCCTGTAAACCTTGGGGGGGTGGAACGGAAGAAAAGAGGCGAAACAAAACTAGGTCAGACATAAGTCTGGTAAGTCTAGTGACTTTCAACATATAAACTGGCAAAAGTATCATAACATGAATAAACTGAATATAAGACAATACCATGATAACGGGGATAACAAGATAACATAGGATAAGCATAAGGCATGATAAGGTAAGATAAACTGAATGCACTTCTACTCTTTCTCTGCTTCGCTACTACCTTGTTATTCTGATTTTTATATCTCTGCACCACTTAACTAGTGTCCCAAGTAGTAATCTATATAAAATGATCATATATGATAACATGATCCCAATCCCCGTAATTGTGTTAGCCTTTAAGTGTACATCTATCATGAGGATTCCACCTCAATCTGCATAATTGCGATGAACATGTTAGATGTACCCTGGCTACCCAATCGATCGGCACCTTACTTGCATAAATGTTCCATGTGTCTGTGTCAATCGGCCCTCTCTTGCGTGTTGATACCCTATGCTGGTCCCACCATAAGGTGTATCAATCCTTATGATAGCGACCTGACATGATTCAAGATGATGCATAGTGTATAACTACTGGTACCCAGTGCCTTCTTTTTCCCACTTCGGAGTACGTGCATGCCCATAATCCGTCGGAACCTACACTGATGTACCCCCGGCCGCTATTTTGACCGCTTATAATAAGCCCAGAAATCGTGCCCCACCCTGCCTAGTTTCAGGGTACCACGATACATCTATGTGGGTTAATGCTGAAATGAGTCCCCGTTAATAGGGTTTCCTACTGGTTAAGTTTGTGGGCCTATATATACAAATATTACCCACCTACACGAGATGTACTTAACCCTCCCACCGATTCTAGCATGTTTTCTTAACGACTGAGTTTGTGTGCCTATATGTACTAATATTGCCCACCTACATGAGATGTACTTAATCCTCCCATCGATTCAAACATGTTTATTTAACGGTTAAGTTTGTAGGCCTATATGTACAATATTACCCACCTACACAAGATGTACCTAACCCTCCCAGCGATTCAAGCATGTTTATTTAACAGTTAAGTTTGCGGGCCTATATTTCCTAATATTACCCACCAAGCCGATGTACTTAACCCCTCCCGCACATTATGTCATATTGGTTAAGTGTTGTCCATTCATATTAACTTAACCCACCCAGTCATCGTGTCATGTTGGTTAAGTGTTTCTTAACAACTTAACCCCGTTGGTTCATAAAGTTATATTGGTTAAGTGTTTTCTTGTTAACTTAACCTCATGTGTTCATCATGTTGTATTGGTTAAGTGTCATCAATCAATTCAAGTTAACTTAGCCCACCTACTTGTCATGTTACTTTGGTTAAGTGTTGCCTTCTTTTGTAACTTAACCCTACCACAAATCAAGTAATATTGGTTAAGTGTTAACTTAACCCTTTCCATATATCATGTTATACCGGTCAAGTGTTTCCCATTAACTTAACCCTAGTCATCCATCTTGTTATATTGGTTAAGTGTTTCTCATTACTTAACCCTACTTATTCATCTAGTTCATTAGCATTAATTGATTTATTAATGCACCAACCTCCCACATTAGATATGTGTTGTTGCGGTTATTGGATGTGTCGAGCGGTTCCGGGCAGTTTTACACCACAACTCAATCTAACCTCGGGTTTTTCTTGGGCATGATGCACTAACCTCTCACATTAGATAGGTGTTGTTATGGTTACTAGATGTGCCGGGCGGTTCTGGGCAGTTTTACACCACAACTCAATCTAACCTCGGGTTAGGCATATTCATCTTTTCACTAATTTACATATTTATGGATTATATGTAAGTTATTCACAATTGTTGTCAATTTCAGATTATGCCGCATTTTGCATAAATGTCCAAGTCTAGATTTATATGCTAATTATCCCAACCAGTCATATTCCAATTCTCAAGTTATGCCCAACAAAGTAAATTGCAGGTTATGGCTCCCAAATTCAATTTCGAGTTATTACTCAAAATAGGCTACACCTAATCTTCCCGAGTTTATACTTATAGTCACGCCCCGATACCCCAATATACATTATTCTTTGGCGTCTCAACCAATGGTTATGCCCAATCTAGATTAATATTCCAATTTACAGTTTGCGCCACGTCTAGATTTAATATTTCAATTTACCCTAAGTTTGCAACAAAGACAAATTATGCCCCAAATCATAAGTTACAAAATTATGTTCCACCATTACCAAATAAACTATTCCCCATTACCCCTGTAATCCAATCGCACGTATAATAAGTTTCAGTCTAGATTCGAGGTTAATCTAGATTCATAAAATAAAGGGGACGAAAGAGGAACATAAATGAGAGTAGGTATAAAACAGGCATTAAAATAGTAGATCTATCAAATATTTTGGACCTAAGAGAATTAAAGATCTGTTAGAGTTGGGGTATAACAAAGGTAGATCTAAAACAAACTGACAGAAATAACCTCATAGACATATAGATCTGATATAAATAACATCACGAACCTAGAAGGATTATATATCAGATGTCCAACAAAGACAGGTTATACGACTCGAACTTCCCCGTGAAGGAAAGCACGGATTGCGTTGAGGACAAGACAAAATAGAACGCAAACGGAAGAACATTTCATTGTTATTACAACAATTCCATCAGATACAAGAATATGCAGAGTATAAATGAATAAAATACATTCGATGAATATCAGAGATTACAATAAATTACATGGCAGTGGAAAATAATACAAAGCACAACCGAAGGTGATATACGGATACAGAGCTTTCCGGATATCGTTCCAACCGTAAACCAGGTTCCTGTGAATATAAATCTGCAAAACCAAAACTGCTAGCTGCCCGTGTGGAAAATAGGGGCACCCAGAGTTTAGGTTAAAACAATAAACTCCAGGTCAGTCATGTGACTGGTGTGAGAACTAAAACAGTTATTTAAAACTTTACTTTTAAAAGAGAGTAATCAAGGGACCACACTGTATAACAAGGAATGGGGTCCTCCCAAGAATACCAGCGCATAAAACAAACAGCGCAATGCTAAGTAAAGAAAAATGAAGCTATTATAAGACCCAGGTCTCATCACACAATGCAACGCAAGCCAGAGGATAGGGTTTTTACCTTATAATAGCCAAAGCATGCTTGATACGTTAAAAACACATTATTTGATACTATTATAAATGTATAGTGTCAAAACAATTTCAATCATAAATATCAATCCTAGGCGGCATGAATGACACATACCACTATGTCGCCATACTAGGTTCTACAAATAAAACCGAGTTATCACGTATTGGAAATTGGATTCCGTCATGAGTCGAGGCAAGGGGCAAGCTCCTCTCCGTTCGAGACACTCTAGCAAATGTCTCAGGACCCCACTTTGATCCTTGGAATCGGTTGGGCCGGTCCTCACCTAACTTTGGAGGATTAGTTATTCTTGAACACACGTTTCGCGGTCCTAACAGACCTATACCCGAGGCGCCTCGCATTCCAACATCCACACAGGTAAAAAAAATATAAATGCCAGGGCTAGTAGGTCACTGACATCACCCATAGCTAGAAAGAAACGTCGTGTTCTCCCAACGGTCCGTATCCCGTTTTTGACTCATACCGAGGTGTGAGGCTCGCGAATTCACGTTATACACAAAGCTGAGTCACACATGCCGTGCTTTGATCATCAACCACAAGACTTTGCTTTTCAACAGAAGCCTTGATCAATTGCCACTTATGCGCGCCACACTGGCAATTCACTCCATGCGACTGATAACCATCGATATACAACCTTTGAGCTCGTACGTTTCAGAGAAGGGCGTTAAGCAAGAGAATAAATTCTCCGCCGCCAAACAGATGTATATTTAATAGAGATCAATCAACACAGAATAAAATCCAATGTCAGACACATGTAACAACCCGTAAAATGCGGGCCAGTTTGAAATTTTTATTTTGGCTATTTTAGCGAATTTTGATTATTTAAAATAGATTATTTTAAATAATATCGACGAGAAAATTTATTCTGAATATAAATCGAACGTATATATTATACGCGTCGTCGTTAGAAAATAAATAATTATATATAATTATAAATAGAATTGAAAATGGCGCGGTAGTTCGATAATTCGATTTCAAACTTCAATTGAATGTACCGGGAGCAAAACAATCCGGATTTTAGTGAAACCAAAAACATTAGGATCTAATTGACGATATCTTTGTAACGAAGTTAACAAACTGAGATTTCATCTTAGAAATGATAAGATATGTCTAGTTTAAAATTAGAAATAGTCGCTGTGGAATTTATATATATTTTTATATATATAAGGCCCTTAAAAATAGCAATTTTGCAAACGACCTCGGATTTCGACGAAACCAGTTTTGTTGGGTCCGTGATGTTAAGTTATTGCTAGCTTTCAAATTTCATAATTTTTCGAATCGATATGTGAGCGTGGCAAAGGAAAACGCGTTTGACCAGTTTCAGTTGATTTTAATCGACTGGAAATTGGCCATTTTTCCAACGGTCTCAGAATTCGACGAAACTAGTTTTGTTAAGACCGTATCGTCAATACGAAGCTAAAAAATATTTTTATGGAATTTATAGAGTAGTTATGTGACCCTGGTAATTTGAAATGTACGTTTAAAATTCAATATAATGATTTAAATGTAAATGCAACGGAAACTGATCGAAACTGTCGATTCAGCTTGCGGTACATATCCCATTGTGTTCGGAATAGGGGTATTACGCTAGAGGTGACATTCGTTGGGTTCAATCTGAAGTCCGTTTACAAAAATTGATTTTTAGGAAATTAATAATATTATTATAAATATATATAAAATAACCCCCTTCTCCTTATAACCTAATCCTTATACTCTTCTGTAAATCCAAGCCGCCACAGCTCAAATCTTCATGAAATTAAAACGAGCTCGAATCTTCACGAAACTAGCGGAGGTCGGATCCGTTCAACTCGCGGATCCTAGGGCTTCAAGCGGGTACCTTTACTAATGGGAGCGACGGGCATATGGGGTGTTCGATTTTTGGGTACATCGACGCGAGGTCTGGTGCGAGGCTGCCAACAGTCGGTGAGGAGGGGGAAACGAGGGACCGCGGTGGCGATGATGGGTGGCGATTCTGCTCTGGGGGTCGGAATATGGCACGGGGACGAGGGTTTTAGGGTCAGTGATGGGTTCCTGTTAACACAGTGAAAAAGTAAGGTTATTTTCATTAATTATTTTATTGATTAAGCAGTAATTAGTTTTAAATATCACATTGTTCATAATCAGTTTTCAAAATAAATATCGATAAAGCATTGTTTGCATAATATAAGAATATTGTTTTAGTTAGGTAAAAATAAATTAGCACTAGTTATGTAAATATCTTTGTTTTAAATATTAAAATAGCCTTTGATTTAGAAAAGAAAATTAACTTGGTTTTTGAAAATAAATACATTCTTGGTTTTTGAAAATAAATACATTCTTTGTTTTTGAAAATAAATACATTCTTGGTTTTTGAAAATAAATACATTCTTTGTTTTTGAAAATAAATACATTCTTGGTTTTTGAAAATAAATACATTCTTGGTTTTTGAAAATAAATACATTATTGGTTTTTGAAAATAAATACATTCTTGGTTTTTGAAAATAAATACATTCTTGGTTTTTGAAAATAAATACATTCTTTGTTTTTGAAAATAAATACATTCTTGGTTTTTGAAAATAAATACATTCTTTGTTTTTGAAAATAAATACATTCTTTGTTTTTGAAAGTAAATACATTCTTTGTTTTTGAAAATAAATACATTCTTGGTTTTTGAAAATAAATACATTCTTGGTTTTTGAAAATAAATACATTCTTTGTTTTTGAAAATAAATACATTCTTTGTTTTTGAAAATAAATACATTCTTGGTTTTTGAAAATAAATACATTCTTTGTTTTTGAAAATAAATACATTCTTTGTTTTTGAAAATAAATATAGTCATTGTTTTTTTTCAATATATTGAACTTCGAGTTAAAAATAGGATTTTTATATATTGAACTTCAAAATAAAAATAGGATTTTTATATATTGAACTTCGAGTTAAAAATAGGATTTTTATATATTGAACTTCGAAATAAAAATATGATTTTTATATATTGAATAGAGATGTAAAAATTCGATTTTTACATAGGTAGTGAGCGGATAACGAAGGTGACAAAAGGGCGAGAACGAAGAAGCTTTATATCAAAGAAGAGTCAAGATGATTGGGTAGCTCGGTGAGAACTTCTCACCTTTCAATTTTATTTCTAGTTATATATATATATACTAGGATGCAGACGGTGCTTAGTAGCACCCGACACAATCGTCCACAGACCATGGACTTGTTTGTTTGGCTGTTTGGTTATTGATTGTGATATTGGTTTGAATGTGGTTTGTGGTGTGAAAAATCGAATCGATAAATTGGTTAGGATTAGACGTGCGCCGTTATAAGGCGAGGGAGTAAGGCTAGGTTAGACACTTACTCCAAATTTTGTGGTTTGCATAATAAAATTGATATGATTGATGTGTGAATGGCGTGGGCCTTCACTAGACCGGGGATAAGGCTAGGCCTCGTCCCGTTTCTAGTATCGTGCCGTTATGCCGCCGAAATTTTCTAAAATATGTTAGAAAAATAAAAAATATCATTTTATTTAAAGAATGAACTGAATAGAAATTCATATGTTGGAATAAAATGTTTTATCGTTAAAAATATAATTTTTAACGTGAATGTGAATAAATAAAATATTCATTTACAAACCAGACGGTTTGTTTATGTACACCTATTTGAAGGACATTGATTGGGATGATAAATTTCACACATCGCCCAACTGCACGAATAAAATATGTGTTTGATTGTTTGAAACCCCACACGGGTGTTGGGATGAAATTTGAAGTTCACTCATCCTGATTTATTAAATATGTCGATCGGTTGATTGACAGGCTGTTTTAAGCGTTAGATATCTATATTTGATGCTTATACAGTGTAGTGCACTTTGGTTGATGGTTGATTATTTTTCCATGCTATTATATACATGTGTTGTATGAAAATCCATATAATTAACTTTATATGGTAATTGATTGAGCCTCATTCCAATTTGAAAAATAAAGAATATTATAAAATAAAAGTTCATGTGTTGACAGTACTCATTCATTGAGATTGGTCATGTGTTGAACAAAATATTTTAGTAATAAAATTTACATCTTTGTAATATAAAATAAAAGTTCATGTGTTGACAGTACTCATTCATTGAGATTGGTCATGTGTTGAACGAAATATTTTGATAATAACAACTATTTTGAAAAATAAATATTTGAAATAGAATATTTGAAAATAGAAATTTATGAAGCCGTGTTGAGTAGATTGACGCCATTTTGACGTAAACGATAACGATTTCGAAATGAATTGAATTGAAAACGATTTCGAAATGAATTGAATTGAAAACGATTTCGAAATGAATTGAATTGAAAACGATTTCGAAATGAATTGAATTGAAAACGATTCCGAAATGAATTGAATTGAAAACGATTTCGAAATGAAGTGAATTGAAAACGATTTCGAAATGAATTGAATTGAAAACGATTTCGAAATGAATTGAATTGAAAACGATTTCGAAATGAATTGAATTGAAAACGAATTCGAAATGAATTGAAAGCGAATTGAATTGAATTCAAATTGAATTGAAATTTGAATTGAATAAAAAACGAATTTATAAAGAAGAATTCAATTTTGCTTTGAATTGAAATGGAAGTTGAAATAGATTTTGAAACGAATTTTAAAACTATTTATATAATTCGTTTTAAATAGAAATCGACGAAGTATATATTATATATATTATATATATAATATAATGGCCTGAATAGAACGCGCCGCGCCGCGGCAGTTCGCGAATTTCGACCATTTATTTCAAACGGACATTACGGGAGATCCGACCGTCGGATTCTCCTAAAACCGGAACCGTTGGGTTCGTATCGAAAAGAGCTTTCTAATGAATGTTAGAAATTTGAAATCTAACGGTTGGATTTGGAATTATGTCCAAATCAAATTCGAAAAAGGTCGATGTAAGTGCAGTTCGATGGCCATTGGTGGAAATCGACTGTACGGGCCTTGATAAAATTATTAAAAATAGTAATAATTTGGGTAAAATCATAAGAAATGATTTGGGAAGAATTGGGATGAAAAACTCCATATTTGAAAGGATAAAAATAGATTTTTATCGAAATGAACTAGTTTTGAACTAGAATAGTAATTTATTTATTTTTAAATAAATAAATTGAATTTGAAAAGGGTTTTGAAAATAACCAAAATTTCCAATGATTGCATTGGAGTGGATTTGAATCGAAATTGTCTACGGAATATTTCGATGTTGGAATTCGTGATTAAACGGGTGTTGTTATGGAAATTTGAAAGATATATATATTTTTATATCGTTATTTCCAATACGACATTTGTTAATCGTAGAATTTGATATTGAATATAAGCCGGGATATTTTCTATTCAGAGCCTTGCATTTAATATCAAATGTGATTTGGGTTTGTCGTGAATGGTGTCTTCACTAACACTGTTCTTGAACCCAGTTGAGAAAAGATTAAATCTTTTTATTTAGATTTAATGAAGTGTACCAATTAAATGATATTTAATTGGAATTGAATTGATATTGATTTTTGGGTTTATCGTGAACAGTGTTTTTAAATAACACTCGTTCTTTAACCCGATAATTAATGGAATGATTTTTGGGTTTACCGTGAACAGTGTTTTAAATAACACTTGTTCTTTAACCCGATAATTAATGGAATGTGATTTTGGGTTTATCGTGAACCGTGTTTTAAATGACACTGATTCTTTAACCCAGTCGAAGATTAAAACTAAGTGGAGTTTTAATGAATCTTTAATTAGATTGAAATGGTCGAAAATGGAGTATCACCAGTTTTGCTCCAGGCGATAGTTAAATCTTTAATTAGATTTGAACGTGAAATGGTAATTGAATTTACCGATAACACTGTGGTGTTAGATATGAAGTACTACCAGTTTTACTTCATGGGATGAATAGGTTGGGATTGGGAAATTAAAACAAATGATTACTTCGGTAAGGTCCGCTAATCGACTAGTTTGAATTGATATTCAAAAGTAGATTAAAGAATAAATTCAAGAATTTATCTTTGATAAAATTAAGGGGAACCTTTCCCTATGAATGTGAAATTTAGAAACTAACTGTCGGTTAGCTAAGCAGAATGGTTTTCTGGATATTGATCTGATGTTGGTTTCGGCCTTCGGGGTTAATATTTGGGGAATTATTCTCTTGATTAATTTACGGTTAGTGACTGATGAATTGGAATGAGGCGTATGTTGTGTTTGTGTAACACTTATTTAAAATATACGCGAGTTATTCGGAAAGACCGGGTTTATCCCATTCCGAATAACTGATACGACGATAAGTCGAAGATGAAGACGATGGTCGAAGACCGGAGGTCTTCACGTCGTTTGGGTAATTACTGATGATCTTGATTGGGCTGTACACCCAAGAAGATGGAAACAGTTAGTGATCGTCCAGACGTACTTGGAGATCGATGGATATGCGGGGTACTAGGTGCCTCCGGTTTCGTTCAGACCCAGAACGGACTTGTAAATGGACTGTGTGTCTGACATTGGATTTTAGTCCGTGTGATTGATCTCTATTAAATATATATCTGTTTGGCGGCGGAGAATTTATTCTCTTGCTTAACGCCCTTCTCTGAGACGTACGAGCTCAGGGGTTATATATTGATGGATATCAATCGCATGGAGTGAATTGCCTGTGTGGCATGCTAAGATGCAAATGATCAAGGCTTCTGTTGAAAAGCAAAGTCTTGTGGTTGATGATCGAAGCACGGCCTTTGTGGCGTAGCTTTGTGTAACGTTGATTCGCGAGTATCACACCCGGTATGAATCAAAAACGGGAGACGGACATCAGGGAGGACATGCGTTTCTTTCTAGTTAGGAGTGGCGTCAGTGCTTGAACTGGCTGACGAGTTTGGCTCATGTGGATGTTACTTATTATTACTTGCTGAAAAGCGAGGCGCCTCGTGATATCGGTTTCGGCCGATGCTTCTGGTCGGCTGACGGGCCAGGCTTACGCCCCAAAGGGCGGGGAAACGCAGTGTTCAGGCATTTTAATCCACATCGGTGGACCGGCCCTGACGATCCAAAGGCTTGACAGAGTACTTGCCTGAGGCTCGGACTAGACAGTCTCGAATCGGTTGAGGATCTTGCCCCTAGCCTCGGTTCATACCATAAATGATAACCCAACTTCCAATACGACATTTGCGGTTTTGATTGTAAACTTATATATGGCGACATAGTGTTATGGGCCATTCATGCCGCCTATGATTGATACTTATGATTTGAAGTTGTTTTATACACTATGCACTTATAATAGTATCAAATGATTTGTTTTAAAACGTATCAAGCATTCTTTGGCTGTTATAAGGGAAAACCCTATCCCCCGGCTTGCGTTGCATTGTGTGATAGGACCTGGGTCTTATAACAGCTTCATTTTTCCTTATTTAGCATTGCGCCGTTGTTTTATGCACTGGTGTTCTTGGGAGGAAACCCGTTCCGTGTTATACGGCGTGGTCCCTTGATTTACCTGACTTTAAAAATAAAGAATAACTGTTTTAGTTCTCACACCAGTCACATGACTGACCTGGAGTTTATTGTTTTAACCTAAACTCTGGGTGCCCCTATTTTGACACGGGCAGCTAGTAGTTTTGGTTTTGCAGATTTATATTCACAGGATCCTGGTTTACAGCTGGAATGATATCCGGAAAGCTTTGTATCCGTATATCTCTTCTAGTTGTGTATTGTATTATTTTCCGCTGCTATGTATTTAAATGTAATTTAAATCTCTGATATTTCTGTGTAATATTCTTTCATACTCTGTATATTCTTGTAATCTGATGTATTGTGGTTATATACAATGAAATGTTCTTCTGTATGCGTTATGTTGTGTCTTGTTCTCAAACGATAGGGCGTTTCGAACGGCCTGGATCGGTTTAGCGACTGGTTCGGACCGAGCGAAATTCCTTGCCGTCACAGTTGGTATCAGAGCTTTGGTTTACAAAGAAGAGAACAAGGCACATTAGAACCATACGAAAGAATTCATCAGATATTGGATTAGTAATATCCAATTAGAATGACTCGTTAGAGATGGGATCAGTAGTATCCCAGAACGAGTGTGAAGAGTATATTTTTCAAATGAAAACAAATTTTTGTTTTGAAAATTTAAATCAATTATTCGTATTTGATTATTTATTTATATTGATGTGGACAATCCAGTATATATAGATTTTACGTATACGTCTGATCCGCGTGTATTCGAAATTTTAATATACTGGATAGATATAGAATTACACTCTAATCGCCCGGAGATGATTTTGATGATGGAGCTCCATCATTAGAATTTATGTTCGAGTGACGAAAGTGAGATTTCTATATATTTCCTATTGACTGGTGTGAGAACCAAAAATTAGATAGGGCCTATTGTTGTGATTTGGCATCAAAAACATGATTTTAGTATATGTATCAAAATTAGGAATTTGAAACTCTAATTCACAAATTGATTGATGTTTGTGTTGTTTGTTTATTTGTTTGCTAATTTTTAGCCATTATGCCTAATTTGATCAAACATTGAATTGTATTGAAATTTGGTCGCATTTGCTTGCATATACATGTATATCATTGAACAGGTCATAGCAAGGAGGCTAGAGCCAGAGAATAAAATTTGTTTGCCCGACAAATAGGTACATGTTTACTACATAATTTACTGTTTTGTTTGGGTGATGATGATTTTGTGAGCCTATTGGCTAGCCGCTTGGCTTTTTCTTTTTCTTTTTGAGATCTGAAGGACCGGGGAAGCTATTTGAAATTCCCCGATGCTCCCGGTGCAGGGGAGGTTATGGCGAAATTTTTCGAAAATTTAGGGTGTTAGCCAAATTTTTGAAATTTTGAAAATTCTCAGAAACTAAAGAGTTGGAGAATGGAAGTCAGATCGAGCGTAGAGTTGAATAATCAAACCACTTTCGACTTTGTTCCTTTTCGGGGACGAAAAGTTTTAAGTGGGGGAGATTGTAACAACCCGTAAAATGCGGGCCAGTTTGAAATTTTTATTTTGGCTATTTTAGCGAATTTTGATTATTTAAAATAGATTATTTTAAATAATATCGACGAGAAAATTTATTCTGAATATAAATCGAACGTATATATTATACGCGTCGTCGTTAGAAAATAAATAATTATATATAATTATAAATAGAATTGAAAATGGCGCGGTAGTTCGATAATTCGATTTCAAACTTCAATTGAATGTACCGGGAGAAAAACAATCCGGATTTTAGTGAAACCAAAAACATTAGGATCTAATTGACGATATCTTTGTAACGAAGTTAACAAACTGAGATTTCATCTTAGAAATGATAAGATATGTCCAGTTTAAAATTAGAAATAGTCGCTGTGGAATTTATATATATTTTTATATATATAAGGCCCTTAAAAATAGCAATTTTGCAAACGACCTCGGATTTCGACGAAACCAGTTTTGTTGGGTCCGTGATGTTAAGTTATTGCAAGCTTTCAAATTTCATAATTTTTCGAATCGATATGTGAGCGTGGCAAAGGAAAACGCGTTTGACCAGTTTCAGTTGATTTTAATCGACTGGAAATTGGCCATTTTTCCAACGGTCTCAGAATTCGACGAAACTAGTTTTGTTAAGACCGTATCGTCAATACGAAGCTAAAAAATATTTTTATGGAATTTATAGAGTAGTTATGTGACCCTGGTAATTTGAAATGTACGTTTAAAATTCAATATAATGATTTAAATGTAAATGCAACGGAAACTGATCGAAACTGTCGATTCAGCTTGCGGTACATATCCCATTGTGTTCGGAATAGGGGTATTACGCTAGAGGTGACATTCGTTGGGTTCAATCTGAAGTCCGTTTACAAAAATTGATTTTTAGGAAATTAATAATATTATTATAAATATATATAAAATAACCCCCTTCTCCTTATAACCTAATCCTTATACTCTTCTGTAAATCCAAGCCGCCACAGCTCAAATCTTCATGAAATTAAAACGAGCTCGAATCTTCACGAAACTAGCGGAGGTCGGATCCGTTCAACTCGCGGATCCTAGGGCTTCAAGCGGGTACCTTTACTAATGGGAGCGACGGGCATATGGGGTGTTCGATTTTTGGGTACATCGACGCGAGGTCTGGTGCGAGGCTGCCAACAGTCGGTGAGGAGGGGGAAACGAGGGACCGCGGTGGCGATGATGGGTGGCGATTCTGCTCTGGGGGTCGGAATATGGCACGGGGACGAGGGTTTTAGGGTCAGTGATGGGTTCCTGTTAACACAGTGAAAAAGTAAGATTATTTTCATTAATTATTTTATTGATTAAGCAGTAATTAGTTTTAAATATCACATTGTTCATAATCAGTTTTCAAAATAAATATCGATAAAGCATTGTTTGCATAATATAAGAATATTGTTTTAGTTAGGTAAAAATAAATTAGCACTAGTTATGTAAATATCTTTGTTTTAAATATTAAAAGGGTGCGTTTTTTACAGGTCCCTATTAAGTTTCAAAATATAAAAAAAACCCGGTGATAAAAAAAATAAAGAATACGTCCCTGTTTTTGAATTTCCGCTCAACAAATTCCTGATGTACCCTTACGCAGCTATCGCTCCTATCATCTCGCTGAAAAAATCTCGCTCAAAAAAAAAAAAAAAAGATTACTCAATCTACCGCTCCTATCATCTCGCTCAAATCATGTCGCTAAAAAAAAAAGAGTACTCAGTCGATCGCTCCTATCAACTGCTCAAATCCCTAAACCTACAATTCTACAAAACCGTAGATCACTCCAGAACCTATTTGTAGACATGTACTCAGTCCGATCGCTCTCCTATCTCGCTCAAAACCCAAATTCCACGACTTTGCAGAATTCTGGATCAATAAAAATCAAAAACGTCCTGTTTTGCTTTGCTGTCGACATATTCAAGTACAAGAAACAACGAAAAAAGTTATTAAGCTAATTGTTTTTTTCGTTCTGTATGATTGTAAGCAAGCACGCTTATGAATTAAATGTTTGAATGCATTTATTCGTAATAGAAGCACGTTGGAATTTCAGAATTAAACAATTCAGCAAAATAACAATAAAATCTGCATATTTATATGCATATATTCTGGATATGTGCATACATATATACATATATTCTATATGATTTTTGTCTGATTGCTTGATAAAAAGATACATACAGATATGCACATTTGTGTAAATTTAGTTTATAAGATATCACACAGTTGTAGTTTTAAGAAGAAAAAAAAATGATTCCTAGTTTATTTGAGTAATATTTGCATATTTTTGTGCAAGTTTGAAGAAAATGTGCATATATTTATGCAAATATCATTAAAAGTTCGACCGTATACATATTTAATGTATGCATTTTTGTAGAATTTATAAATGTTTTGTAGAATGGTTGAAAAAATTTCTTCAGTAAATATATGCAGATATTCATATTAATTGCATATTTGTATACTAAAATTTCATTAACTTAACAATATTAAATATAGAGGGTTAGGAAATTTGCATAAACTTGTGTAAACATTTAGAATACTTGCATAATATAATGCAAAATTTTGTTAAGTGAGTATATTATGCGATTAATGAATTCAGTTGCATATACATGTGCAGATATGCTACAAAAATGCATATGTACGTACAATTATTAAACTTATATGCATGTATTATAACCACTTGTGTATTTATATATGTCGTTGCTTCGGTGAGTTTTTCTTCAATCCTTATATAAATAAGTTTTGTAAGTTCAAATTTTTATTGCCATTACACGGTGAATTTTCAAGGTTTTTATGCTAATAAATCCTGTAAGTCTTTTGTCTCCGACTTTTTTTTTTTTATGAAAAACCAAACAATTAGATACAAATATTACATAAAATTGCATACATTTATGCAACTAAGTGAAATAATTGCATAATAAGATATCACAAAGTTGTAGTTTTAAGAAAAAAAAATGATTCCTAGGTTATTTGAGTAATATTTGCATAATTTTGTGCAAGTTTGAAGAAAATGTGCATATATTTATGCAAGTATCATTAAAAATTCGACCGTATACATATTTAATGTATGCATTTTTGTAGAATTTATAAATTTTTTGTAGAATGGTTAAAAAAAATTCTTCAGTAAATGTATGCAGATATTCATATTAATTGCATATTTGTATACTAAATTTTCATTAACTTAACAATATCAAATATAGAGGGTTAGAAAATTTGCATAAACTTGTGTAAACATTTAGAATACTTGCATAATATGATGCAAAATTTTGTTAAGTTAGTATATTATGCGATTAATGAATTCAGTTGCATATACATGTGCAGATATGCTACAAAAATGCATATGTACGTACAATTGTACTGCATATCTTGTAGCGTAAACTGTTGTGAATTTTTTCGTGTTGATTTAAATTTAGTTCAGTATTTAAATGATAATTCTGTGTTTTTAACAATTATTATTGTTCAGAATCTTTAGTTACGCATTTTTCCTATATAGTTGGGTAGAAATATGCAATTATTATGTATAGTTGCATAGATATATGCACTTATACTGCATATCTATATCAACTTTGCCTATTTAGTGCATATGTGAATAAATGTTTGCATTTATAAGCCTACATATTCACATTTATTTGTTTGCAGTTTTCCTGTTACATATTATGTAATACTTTTGCAGTTCTGTTCATACAGATAGAATTTTAAACATCAAAGACAACATCAGATAGTTGATTAATACTGCAAATATTTGCTGTTATGTAAGCAATTATTTTTGAAAAAATGCATAGGTGTATGCAAGTATTCAAAAAAATTCATAGATAAAAAATTTAGAGCATTTGCATATATGTATGCAACTAGAAGTAATACTTACGTACAGGTAAGTTTGAAAAAAACATCATCGTCTGTTGGAGTAATTATGCAGATATTTGCTGTTACGTAAGCAAGTATATTGAAAAAATGCATATAAGTATGCAAAATATTATGAATAAATGCACAGAAGAACACAACATTTCATACTGTCATAAGCAATTAGAACAACTCAATTTAATACATAAAATAACAAATTAATTCAATTTAGAAACTACATAATCATATCCACCAGTTCGAAAATAAAATATCAGTCGACATTGTATTAATGTATATAAACACCGCTTTACACCGTTTTAATCACTAGGTTTGTTTTCGTAATTACAGCTACTTCATAATTAATAATGCTCTCTCTTTTTCAACATCTAGCACATGAACATCTTCTAGGATAGGTCTCTGTAATAAGAAGTGAAAAGTTAATAAATATAAAAAAGTTATAAATATGTGCGCACAAGTGTGCAAGCATTCTGAATATATGCACAAATATGTGCAAACATTCTGGATAAACTTAGGAAAGCTCGGAAATAATGTTGACACATACACACACGTGTGCAAATATTCCGAACATATGCACAATAGTGTAAAATTATAGTTAAAAAAAGCACAAGCACGTGTTTTAACAATATTTGCATATTAGTATGCTCATATTAAGAATATATGCAAAGCGTAATACACATGTTTTAACAATATCTGCATATTAGTATGCACATATTCACAACTTATGCATATTTTTATACATAAATATAGTGAAAATTTAATAAATAAAACTGAACGATCTATAATAACGTTAAAACTTTGTACAATAATTAATAAACAATTCATCAACAAAACTGTACAAATAAAGAAGATCATATTAATCAATCAACAAAGATCGAGTAATCCTGAATATATGCTCATCCGTATACACCAGTTATAACAATAGTTGCATATTTTTATGCAAATACTAACAAATTATGCATATTTATATACACATATTCAGAATATGTGAACAAATATATTGCCAACCTAAACAAATAAATCGGAGGGATCTGTAATAACACTAAAACTATATACAATATTGTCAATCGTCAAGTCTGTACAATTAGGCTCAGATTAGATTATCAAATAACAGAGATCGAACAAAAAATGATAACCGTACAAAATAAAAATAATCAAAAAGTATAAATTACCTTGAAGAATAAACAATCAATATATTAATCAAGGATGGACGTCATTTAATTGCTGAACAAATTCTGAGCACCGTAAATTTTAGATCGACGGAAAGAGAAAATTGGGAATGATGGTGGCGCCGCCATGAAACAAAACAATATGATACTGGAAAAAAAATAAAACCCTAATACTTTTTCAAAATACATAAATGACGGCGTGTATTATGTAAAAAAGGGTAGTTCTGTAAAAAAACGTGCGGCTATTTGAAAATAGGGATGAAATTTATATGTTTCTAAAGGGGAGGATGTGAGCCTAATTAAGTTTGCTTTTAGGGATGTGTGCCTAATTTTCACATATTAAAATAGCCTTTGATTTAGAAAAGAAAATTAACTTGGTTTTTGAAAATAAATACATTCTTGGTTTTTGAAAATAAATACATTCTTTGTTTTTGAAAATAAATACATTCTTGGTTTTTGAAAATAAATACATTCTTTGTTTTTGAAAATAAATACATTCTTGGTTTTTGAAAATAAATACATTCTTGGTTTTTGAAAATAAATACATTCTTGGTTTTTGAAAATAAATACATTCTTGGTTTTTGAAAATAAATACATTCTTGGTTTTTGAAAATAAATACATTCTTTGTTTTTGAAAATAAATACATTCTTGGTTTTTGAAAATAAATACATTCTTTGTTTTTGAAAATAAATACATTCTTTGTTTTTGAAAATAAATACATTCTTTGTTTTTGAAAATAAATACATTCTTGGTTTTTGAAAATAAATACATTCTTGGTTTTTGAAAATAAATACATTCTTTGTTTTTGAAAATAAATACATTCTTTGTTTTTGAAAATAAATACATTCTTGGTTTTTGAAAATAAATACATTCTTTGTTTTTGAAAATAAATACATTCTTTGTTTTTGAAAATAAATATAGTCATTGTTTTTTTTCAATATATTGAACTTCGAGTTAAAAATAGGATTTTTATATATTGAACTTCGAAATAAAAATAGGATTTTTATATATTGAACTTCGAGTTAAAAATAGGATTTTTATATATTGAACTTCGAAATAAAAATATGATTTTTATATATTGAATAGAGATGTAAAAATTCGATTTTTACATAGGTAGTGAGCGGATAACGAAGGTGACAAAAGGGCGAGAACGAAGAAGCTTTATATCAAAGAAGAGTCAAGATGATTGGGTAGCTCGGTGAGAACTTCTCACCTTTCAATTTTATTTCTAGTTATATATATATATACTAGGATGCAGACGGTGCTTAGTAGCACCCGACACAATCGTCCACAGACCATGGACTTGTTTGTTTGGCTGTTTGGTTATTGATTGTGATATTGGTTTGAATGTGGTTTGTGGTGTGAAAAATCGAATCGATAAATTGGTTAGGATTAGACGTGCGCCGTTATAAGGCGAGGGAGTAAGGCTAGGTTAGACACTTACTCCAAATTTTGTGGTTTGCATAATAAAATTGATATGATTGATGTGTGAATGGCGTGGGCCTTCACTAGACCGGGGATAAGGCTAGGCCTCGTCCCGTTTCTAGTATCGTGCTGTTATGCCGCCGAAATTTTCTAAAATATGTTAGAAAAATAAAAAATATCATTTTATTTAAAGAATGAACTGAATAGAAATTCATATGTTGGAATAAAATGTTTTATCGTTAAAAATATAATTTTTAACGTGAATGTGAATAAATAAAATATTCATTTACAAACCAGACGGTTTGTTTATGTACACCTATTTGAAGGACATTGATTGGGATGATAAATTTCACACAACGCCCAACTGCACGAATAAAATATGTGTTTGATTGTTTGAAACCCCACACGGGTGTTGGGATGAAATTTGAAGTTCACTCATCCTGATTTATTAAATATGTTGATCGGTTGATTGACAGGCTGTTTTAAGCGTTAGATATCTATATTTGATGCTTATACAGTGTAGTGCACTTTGGTTGATGGTTGATTATTTTTCCATGCTATTATATACATGTGTTGTATGAAAATCCATATAATTAACTTTATATGGTAATTGATTGAGCCTCATTCCAATTTGAAAAATAAAGAATATTATAAAATAAAAGTTCATGTGTTGACAGTACTCATTCATTGAGATTGGTCATGTGTTGAACAAAATATTTTAGTAATAAAATTTACATCTTTGTAATATAAAATAAAAGTTCATGTGTTGACAGTACTCATTCATTGAGATTGGTCATGTGTTGAACGAAATATTTTGATAATAACAACTATTTTGAAAAAGAAATATTTGAAATAGAATATTTGAAAATAGAAATTTATGAAGCCGTGTTGAGTAGATTGACGCCATTTTGACGTAAACGATAACGATTTCGAAATGAATTGAATTGAAAACGATTTCGAAATGAATTGAATTGAAAACGATTTCGAAATGAATTGAATTGAAAACGATTTCGAAATGAATTGAATTGAAAACGATTTCGAAATGAATTGAATTGAAAACGATTTCGAAATGAATTGAATTGAAAACGATTTCGAAATGAATTGAATTGAAAACGATTTCGAAATGAATTGAATTGAAAACGATTTCGAAATGAATTGAATTGAAAACGAATTCGAAATGAATTGAAAGCGAATTGAATTGAATTCAAATTGAATTGAATAAAAAACGAATTTATAAAGAAGAATTCAATTTTGCTTTGAATTGAAATGGAAGTTGAAATAGATTTTGAAACGAATTTTAAAACTATTTATATAATTCGTTTTAAATAGAAATCGATGAAGTATATATTATATATATTATATATATAATATAATGGCCTGAATAGAACGCGCTGCGCCGCGGCAGTTCGCGAATTTCGACCATTTATTTCAAACGGATATTACGGGAGATCCGACCGTCGGATTCTCCTAAAACCGGAACCGTTGGGTTCGTATCGAAAAGAGCTTTCTAATGAATGTTAGAAATTTGAAATCTAACGGTTGGATTTGGAATTATGTCCAAATCAAATTCGAAAAAGGTCGCTGTAAGTGCAGTTCGATGGCCATTGGTGGAAATCGACTGTACGGGCCTTGATAAAATTATTAAAAATAGTAATAATTTGGGTAAAATCATAAGAAATGATTTGGGAAGAATTGGGATGAAAAACTCCATATTTGAAAGGATAAAAATAGATTTTTATCGAAATGAACTAGTTTTGAACTAGAATAGTAATTTATTTATTTTTAAATAAATAAATTGAATTTGAAAAGGGTTTTGAAAATAACCAAAATTTCCAATGATTGCATTGGAGTGGATTTGAATCGAAATTGTCTTCGGAATATTTCGATGTTGGAATTCGTGATTAAACGGGTGTTGTTATGGAAATTTGAAAGATATATATATTTTTATATCGTTATTTCCAATACGACATTTGTTAATCGTAGAATTTGATATTGAATATAAGCCGGGATATTTTCTATTCAGAGCCTTGCATTTAATATCAAATGTGATTTGGGTTTGTCGTGAATGGTGTCTTCACTAACACTGTTCTTGAACCCAGTTGAGAAAAGATTAAATCTTTTTATTTAGATTTAATGAAGTGTACCAATTAAATGATATTTAATTGGAATTGAATTGATATTGATTTTTGGGTTTATCGTGAACAGTGTTTTTAAATAACACTCGTTCTTTAACCCGATAATTAATGGAATGATTTTTGGGTTTACCGTGAACAGTGTTTTAAATAACACTTGTTCTTTAACCCGATAATTAATGGAATGTGATTTTGGGTTTATCGTGAACCGTGTTTTAAATGACACTGATTCTTTAACCCAGTCGAAGATTAAAACTAAGTGGAGTTTTAATGAATCTTTAATTAGATTGAAATGGTCGAAAATGGAGTATCACCAGTTTTGCTCCAGGCGATAGTTAAATCTTTAATTAGATTTGAACGTGAAATGGTAATTGAATTTACCGATAACACTGTGGTGTTAGATATGAAGTACTACCAGTTTTACTTCATGGGATGAATAGGTTGGGATTGGGAAATTAAAACAAATGATTACTTCGGTAAGGTCCGCTAATCGACTAGTTTGAATTGATATTCAAAAGTAGATTAAAGAATAAATTCAAGAATTTATCTTTGATAAAATTAAGGGGAACCTTTCCCTATGAATGTGAAATTTAGAAACTAACTGTCGGTTAGCTAAGCAGAATGGTTTTCTGGATATTGATCTGATGTTGGTTTCGGCCTTCGGGGTTAATATTTGGGGAATTATTCTCTTGATTAATTTACGGTTAGTGACTGATGAATTGGAATGAGGCGTATGTTGTGTTTGTGTAACACTTATTTAAAATATACGCGAGTTATTCGGAAAGACCGGGTTTATCCCATTCCGAATAACTGATACGACGATAAGTCGAAGATGAAGACGATGGTCGAAGACCGGAGGTCTTCACGTCGTTTGGGTAATTACTGATGATCTTGATTGGGCTGTACACCCAAGAAGATGGAAACAGTTAGTGATCGTCCAGACGTACTTGGAGATCGATGGATATGCGGGGTACTAGGTGCCTCCGGTTTCGTTCAGACCCAGAACGGACTTGTAAATGGACTGTGTGTCTGACATTGGATTTTAGTCCGTGTGATTGATCTCTATTAAATATATATCTGTTTGGCGGCGGAGAATTTATTCTCTTGCTTAACGCCCTTCTCTGAGACGTACGAGCTCAGGGGTTATATATTGATGGATATCAATCGCATGGAGTGAATTGCCTGTGTGGCATGCTAAGATGCAAATGATCAAGGCTTCTGTTGAAAAGCAAAGTCTTGTGGTTAATGATCGAAGCATGGCCTTTGTGGCGTAGCTTTGTGTAACGTTGATTCGCGAGTATCACACCCGGTATGAATCAAAAACGGGAGACGGACATCAGGGAGGACATGCGTTTCTTTCTAGTTAGGAGTGGCGTCAGTGCTTGAACTGGCTGACGAGTTTGACTCATGTGGATGTTACTTATTATTACTTGCTGAAAAGCGAGGCGCCTCGTGATATCGGTTTCGGCCGATGCTTCTGGTCGGCTGACGGGCCAGGCTTACGCCCCAAAGGGCGGGGAAACGCAGTGTTCAGGCATTTTAATCCACATCGGTGGACCGGCCCTGACGATCCAAAGGCTTGACAGAGTACTTGCCTGAGGCTCGGACTAGACAGTCTCGAATCGGTTGAGGATCTTGCCCCTAGCCTCGGTTCATACCATAAATGATAACCCAACTTCCAATACGACATTTGCGGTTTTGATTGTAAACTTATATATGGCGACATAGTGTTATGGGCCATTCATGCCGCCTATGATTGATACTTATGATTTGAAGTTGTTTTATACACTATGCACTTATAATAGTATCAAATGATTTGTTTTAAAACGTATCAAGCATTCTTTGGCTGTTATAAGGGAAAACCCTATCCCCCGGCTTGCGTTGCATTGTGTGATAGGACCTGGGTCTTATAACAGCTTCATTTTTCCTTATTTAGCATTGCGCCGTTGTTTTATGCACTGGTGTTCTTGGGAGGAAACCCGTTCCGTGTTATACGGCGTGGTCCCTTGATTTACCTGACTTTAAAAATAAAGAATAACTGTTTTAGTTCTCACACCAGTCACATGACTGACCTGGAGTTTATTGTTTTAACCTAAACTCTGGGTGCCCCTATTTTGACACGGGCAGCTAGTAGTTTTGGTTTTGCAGATTTATATTCACAGGATCCTGGTTTACAGCTGGAATGATATCCGGAAAGCTTTGTATCCGTATATCTCTTATAGTTGTGTATTGTATTATTTTCCGCTGCTATGTATTTAAATGTAATTTAAATCTCTGATATTTCTGTGTAATATTCTTTCATACTCTGTATATTCTTGTAATCTGATGTATTGTGGTTATATACAATGAAATGTTCTTCTGTATGCGTTATGTTGTGTCTTGTTCTCAAACGATAGGGCGTTTCGAACGGCCTGGATCGGTTTAGCGACTGGTTCGGACCGAGCGAAATTCCTTACCGTCACAACACACAATCCATTTACAAGTTCGTTCTGGGTCTGAACGAAACCGGAGGCACTTTCCTCGCATATCCATCGATCTCCAAGTACGTCTGGATGATCACCAACTGTTTCCCTCATCTTGGATGTACAGCCCAATCGAGATCATTAGTAATCACCCAAACGATGTGAAGACTTCCGGTCTTCAACCACCGTCTTCATCTTCGACATCTCGTCGAATCGGTTATTCAGAATGGGTATAAACCCGGCCTTTCTGAATAACCCACGTATATAATAAACAAATGTTACACAAACACAACAAAAGCCTCATTCAAATTAAGAATATTCTTTTATTCACAAAATCACATTCTTAGGGAATAGGTTCCCATTAATTTTATCAAAGATAAATTCTTATAAATTTATTCTTTAATCTTCCTTTGGATATCATTTCAAACCATGTTATGGTTTTCCAAACTAGTCGGGATTAGCGAAACACACCGAAGTAATTATTTATTTTATTTCCCAATCCCAACCTATTCATCCCATGGAGCAAAATTGGTAATACTTCATATCTAACACCACGGTGTTATCGGTAAAATTAATTACCATTTCCGTTCAAATCTAATCAAAGATTTAACTATCGCTTTGGAGCAAAACTGGTGGTACTCCATTTTCGATCACCTTTCAGATTTGATAATTTAAATTATCAATTCACATTTCAATCTAATTAAAGATTCATTAAAACTCCACTTAGTTTTAATCTTCCCAAAAATCAATATCCTGTCTTTAACTGGGTTAAAGAACCAATGTCATCTAAAACACGATTCACGATAAACCCAAAATCACACTCTATTGTTAATCAGGTTAAAAAACAGGTGTTGTTCAAAACACCGCTCATGATAAACCCAAAAACCAATTCAATTCCAATTAAGTATTATTTAATTGATACACTTCATTAAATCTAAATAGAAAGATTTAATCTTTCTCTCTATTGGGCTTAAGAACAGTGTTAATGAAGACACCATTCATGACAAACCCAAATCACATTTGATATTAAATACAAGGCTCTGAATAGAAAATATACCGGCTTATATTCAATATCAAATCCTGAAACCAACAAATATCGTATTGGAAATAATGATATACAATATATCTTTCAAATTCCCATAACAATATCTGTATAGTCACGAAATCCAACATCGAAATATTCCGAGGATAATTTCGATTCAACTCCAGTCCAATTCACGTATTGGGAATATTGATTATTTTTAAAATCTGTTTCAAATTCAATTTATTTATTTCAAAAATAATTTGATTTTAATTCTAGTTTAAAACTAGTTCATTTCGACAAAAATATATTTTTATCCTTTCAAATGTGGAATTTTACATCCCAGTTCTTACCAATTCACATATTATGATTTTACACAAATTATTAATATTTTTAATAATTTTATTAAGGCCCGTACAGTCGATTTCCATCAACGGCCATCGAACTTCACTTACAGCGACGTTTTCCAAATTTGATTTGGACATAATTCCAAATCCAACTGTTAGATTTCAAATTTCTAATATTCATTGGAAAGCTCTTTTCGATACGAACCCAATGGTTCCGGTTTCAGGAGAATCCTACGGTCGGATCTCCCGCAACGTCCATTCGAAGTCAATGGTCGAAATTCACGAACTGCCGTGGCGCAGCGCGTTCTATTCAGGCCATTTTATATATAATATATATATATATATATTATATTTCGTCGACTTCCTTTTAAAACGTGTTTTATAAATCGTTTTAAATTCGTTTTCAAAACCATTTCAACTCTATATTCAGTTTCAAATCAAAATTGAATATTTCATATCATTACTATATAAATAATAATATTTTCAAAACGTTATATTTTGAAATCACTCCTTTTCTATATTCATTATAAAAACGAATATAATCAATATAAATATCGTTCACGTCAAAATAGCGCAACTCTAATCAACACGGCTTTATATATTTCAATAAATTCGTTATTCTTTTCAACAAACGAATATTTATTCCATTCAACACATGAATCTATATTTTTTCAACACATGAGTACTGTCATAACACGACTATTTTTGTTATGTAATATATTTTATAAAATTAGGGTATCTATCGTTTGATTTTTAATCAGACTCCACCGTGAAGTAGCTTCTAATTTTAAATATGATAAAGATGTAAATTTTTTTATTAAAATATTTTACTCAACACATAAATAGTTTCAACACATGAACATCGTCAACACATGACTATTTATTCTATTCAAAATATGAATTTTCTTTTATAATATTCATTATTTTCCCGATTGGAATGAGGCCCAATCAATCACCATATAATGTTAATTATATGGATTTCATACAACACATGTATATAATAGCAACGATAAACAATCAACCATCATCCAAAGTGCACCACACAACTACATAAGCATCAAATATAAATAATCAACGCTTACACAGTCTGTCGACCAATCGATCGACATACAATTAAATAATTGGGATTAGTGTACCCAGATATCATCCCAACACCCGTGTGGGGTTTCAAATCAACAAACACTGGATATTATTTGTGCAGTTGGGTGATGTGTAAAATTTATCGACCCAATCAATATCAGTCAAATCAGTGTATATAAACAAATCGGCCGATTTGTTTATAAATATTTATTTCTTCACTTTCACGTTAAAAATTATATTTTTAACGATAATTAATTTATTTCAACCATCTACATTTTATTATCGATTTCACATCAACATCACAAACAAATTTCACAACACATCAAACAAGCATACAAGCTGTCCATAGTCTGTGGACGACGGATGTCGGGTGCTGCTAACCACCGTCTGCATCCTAGTATATATATATATAACTAGAAAAAAAAAATTATAGTGAGATGTTCTCACAAAAGCGATCCCAACTCCATGACACTTCAATTGTAGGAAATCATCACTGTTCTCGCCTTTTGTCACTTTCGTTGCCCGTAGCCACTGCATATATAAAAATCACATTTTTATATTGTCGCTATGTATATAAAATCATAGTTTTATAATCATTCTATATGGATAAAAATTATATTTTTACACCGCTACTATATAGATAAAAATTCCATTTTTACACCGCTACTATATAGATAAAAATTCTATTTTTACACCGCTACTATATAGATAAAAATTCTATTTTTACACCGCTACTATATAGATAAAAATTCTATTTTTATATCGATGTTCATATAATAAAGATTATATTTTTATCATGCTATCCTCTATATAAAGATTTCTCCTTTTCAAATATAAAGATTTAATCTTTTCTATCTATATAATATAAAAATCGTATTTTTAACCTCTACGTTATATAAAAATCACACCTTTCATTATATAAAAATATCATCTTTCATAGATTAAAAATCACTTCTTTATATCGTTAAAAATCTATTCTTTCTTTATAAATAAAAATCATAGCTTTATTCTCAAATTAAAAATCTCATCTTTAAAACAATTTCATTCGTATAAAAATCGCATCTTCAATTCTATGCTTTTATATATAAAGATCACTTCTTTGTTCGCATTTCATAGTAATAAAAATCATATTTTTAAAGCGTTAAAAATCATACTTTTACTTCTAAATGATTTCATATCAAAACTCCTAATTTTAAAGTGTTATATATATAAAAAAAAATAAGGTTTTAAATTAATAAAACTAAATAAAATAACATAAAAACTCACCGAAATCGATTGAAGGAAGGGATGCTCCCATTGTTGGAAGGGGAGGAGTTTCGGTGGGAGTTTCTGGGGTTGCGCAGGTCAAGGCGAGGGGAAAGAGGTCGTCGAGGTGGCGGTTGTGGCAGGGATGCGGTGGATTGGGGTTTTGGGGATCTCGCGTTCGGGGTTAACGGCGGTTTTGGGGAAGAAGGAGAGAGGGAGTGAGGCGCGAGAGGAGGAGAAGAAGAAGGAGAGGGGGCGACGACAGGTGGTAGGCCTGACGTGGAGGAGGCGTCGCGATGGATGGGGGGCGACGAGATCGACGGATCTCTTCCTTTTTTCTTTTATTCTGAATGAACGAAGAGAGAGATAGAGTGAGGGTTGAGAGAGAATATATATATTTTATTTTCTAAGTGGTTGACTTTTTCATTCTAACACGAAATCAAACCCAACAACTATCGCCCCTAGCTAATTACCCCCATTCCGAACACAATGGGACATGTATCGCAAGTTGATTTGATCGTTTCGATCAGTTTTCGTTAAAATCAACATATAACTCTATATATTGAATATGAACGCGCATTTCAATTTACTGGGGTCACATACGAACTCTAAAAATCCCCAAAAAATATTTTCTAGCTTCGTATTGACGATACGGTCCTAATAAAACTAGTTTCGTCGAATTCTGAGACCGTTAGAAAAATGGCCATTTTCCAGTCATTAAAATCAACTGAAACTGGTCAAACGCGTTTTCCTTTGCCACGCTCACATATTGAATCAGAAAATTATGAAATTTGAAACCTAGCAATAATTTTACATCCCGGACCCAACAAAAGTGGTTTCGTCGAAATCCGAGGTCGTTTGCAAAATGGCTATTTTTAAGGGCCTGAATTCCATAGCGACTATTCAGAATTTTCAACTGGACATATCTTTTGATTCCCGCTATGAAATTTCGATTTTTCGGATTCGTTGGAAAGATATTCTCAAATAGATCCTATTATTTTTGATTTCACTAAAATCCGGTTTATTTTGCACTCGGTACATTGAATTGAAGTTTGAAATCGAATTATCGAACTACCGCGCCATTTTCAATTCCTTTTATAATTAAAAATAATATATATATTCTAATGACGATCTATATAAATATATACGTTCGAATTCTATTCAAATTAAATTTCTCGTTGATATTATTTAAAATAATCCATTTTAAATATTCAAAATTTGCCAAAATTGCCAAAATAAAATTTTTAAATTGGCTCGCATTTCCGGGTTGTTACAATCTCCCCCACTTAAAACTTTTCGTCCCGGAAAAGGAACGAAGCCGAAAGTTGTTTAACTAATCAACTCAACTTCCATTTTTTCCTTTACGGCTTAAGTTCTTCAACTTTTCAGTTTCTAAGAACTTTTCAAAATTTTCAAAAATTTGGCTAACACCCTAAATTTTCGAAAAAATTCTCCATAACCTCCCCTGCACCGGGAGCACCAGGAAAATCCCGAAATTTCCATACAGGCCCTCTGATCTCGAAAAGAAAAGGAAAAAGCCAAGCGGCTAGCCAATCGGCTCATAAAATCATCATCACCCAAACAAAAAAGTAAATTATGGTAAACATATACCTATTTATCGAGCAAACAAATTTTATTCTTCTGCTCTAGCCTCCTTGCTATGACCTGTTCAATGTAAGTACATGTATATGCATGCAAATGTGACCAATTTTCAATATAATTCACTATTCAGTTCAATTAGGCTAAATGGCTCAAAATTATCAAACAAATAAACAAACAACACAAACATCAATCAATTAGTGGATTAACGTTTCAAATTCATAATTTTGATACATATACAAAAAATCATGTTTTTGATGCCAAATCATAACAAATAAATCTATGTAAGTTTTGGTTCTCACACCAGTCTAATGGGAATATATAGATATCACCCCTTTGAAACTCGAATATGAATACTGATGATGATGCACCATCATCAGAATCATTCCCGGGTGTCTAGAATGTGATTCTATATCTATCCAGTATATTAAAACTTCGAATATACATTCATGATGCGTATATGCAAAATCTTTATATATTGGATTGTCCAAATTCAATATAAATAAATTATTCAAATACATATAAAATGGTTTAAATTTTCAAAACAAAATTTGTTTTCATTTGAAAAATATACTCTTCAAACTCGATCTAGGATACTACTGATCCTATCTCTAACGAGTCATTCCAATTGGATATTACTGATCCAATATCTGATGAATTCTTTCGTATGGTTCCAATGTGTCTTGTTCTCGAGCTCTATAAACCAAAGCTCTGATACCAAATTGACACAACCCGAACTTCCCCGTGAAGGAAAGCACGGATTGCGTTGAGGACAAGACAAAATAGAACGCAGACGGAAGAACATTTCATTGATATTACAACAATTTCATCAGATACAAGAATATACATAGTATAAATGAATAAAATACATTCGATGAATATCAGAGATTACAAAAAATTACATAGCAGCGGAAAATAATACAAAGCACAACTGAAGGTGATATACGGATACAGAGCTTTCCGGATATCGTTCCAGCCGTAAACCAGGTTCCTGTGAATATAAATCTGCAAAACCAAAACTGCTAGTTGCCCGTGTGGAAAATAGGGGCACCCAGAGTTTAGGTTAAAACAATAAACTCCAGGTCAGTCATGTGACTGGTGTGAGAACGAAAACAGTTATTTAAAACTTTACTTTTAAAAGAGAGTAATCAAGGGACCACGCCGTATAACACGGAACGGGTTTCCTCCCAAGAATACCAGTGCACAAAACAAACAGCGCAATGCTAAGTAAAGAAAAATGAAGCTATTATAAGACCCAGGTCCCATCACACAATGCAACGCAAGCCGGAGGATAGGGTTTTTACCTTGTAATAGCCAAAGCATGCTTGATACGTTAAAAACACATTATTTGATACTATTATAAATGTATAGTGTCAAAACAATTTCAATCATAAATATCAATCCTAGGCGGCATGAATGACCCACACCACTATGTCGCCATACTAGGTTCTACAAATAAAACCGAATTATCACGTATTGGAAATTGGATTCCGTCATGAGTCGAGGCAAGGGGCAAGCTCCTCTCCGTTTGAGACACTCTAGCAAATGTCTCAGGACCCCACTTTGATCCTTGGAATCGGTTGGGCCGGTCCTCACCTAACTTTGGAGGATTAGTTATTCCTGAACACACGTTTCCCGGTCCTAACAGACCTATACCCGAGGCGTCTCGCATTCCAACATCCACACAGGTAAAAAGTATATAAATGCCAAGGCTGGTAGGTCACTGACATCACCCATAGCTCGAAAGAAACGTCGTGTTCTCCCAACGGTCCGTATCTCGTTTTTGACTCATACCGAGGTGTGAGGCTCGCGAATTCACGTTATACACAAAGCTGCGCCACACAAGACATGCTTTGATCATCAACCACAAGACTTTGCTTTTCAACAGAAGCCTTGATCAATTGCCACTTACGCGTGCCACACTGGCAATTCACTCCATGCGACTGATGTCCATCGATATACAACCTTTGAGCTCGTACGTCTCAGAGAAGGGCGTTAAGCAAGAGAATAAATTCTCCGCCGCCAAACAGATGTAAATTTAATAGAGATCAATCAACACAGAATAAAATCCAATGTCAGACACACAATCCATTTACAAGTTCGTTCTGGGTCTGAACGAAACCGGAGGCACTTTCCTTGCATATCCATCGATCTCCAAGTACGTCTGGACGATCACCAACTATTTCCCTCATCTTGGATGTACAGACCAATCGAGATCATCAGTAATCACCCAAACGATGTGAAGACTTCCAGTCTTCAACCACCGTCTTCATCTTCAATATCTCGTCGAATCGGTTATTCAGAATGGGTATAAACCCGGCCTTTCTGAATAACCCACGTATATGATAAACAAATGTTACACAAACACAACAAATGCCTCATTCCAATTCAGAATATTCTTTTACTCACAAAATCACATTCTTAGGGAATAGGTTCCCATTAATTTTATCAAAGATAAATTCTTCTAAATTTATTCTTTAATCTTCCTTTGGATATCATTTCAAACCATGTTATGGTTTTCCAAACTAGTCGGGATTAGCGAACCACACCGAAGTAATTATTTATTTTATTTCCCAATCCCAACCTATTCATTCCATGGAGCAAAACTGGTAATACTTCATATCTAACACTACGGTGTTATCGGTAAAATTAATTACCATTTCACGTTCAAATCTAATTAAAGATTTAACTATCACTTTGGAGCAAAATGGTGGTACTCCATTCTCGATCACCTTTCAAATTTGATAATTTAAATTATCAACTCATATTTCAATCTAATTAAAGATTCATTAAAAATCCACTTAGTTTTAATCTTCCCAAAATTCAATATCCTGTCTTTAACTGGGTTAAAGAACCAATGTCATCTAAAACACGATTCACGATAAACCCAAAATCACACTCTATTGTTAATTGGGTTAAAGAACAGGTGTTGTTCAAAACACCGCTCACGATAAACCCAAAAACCAATTCAAATTCAATTCCAATTAAATATTATTTAATTGATACACTTCATTAAATCTAAATAGAAAGATTTAATCTTTCTCTCTATTGGGCTTAAGAACAGTGTTAATGAAGACACCATTCACGACAAACCCAAATCACATTTGATATTAAATACAAGGCTCTGAATAGAAAATATACCGGCTTATATTCAATATCAAATCCTGAAACCAACAAATATCGTATTGGAAATAACGATACAAAATATATCTTTCAAATTCCCATAACAATATCTGTATAGTCACGAAATCCAACATCGAAATATTTCGAGGATAATTTCGATTCAACTCCAGTCCAATTCATGTATTGGGAATATTGATTATTTTTAAAATCACTTTCAAATTCAATTTATTTATTTCAAAAATAAATTGATTTTAATTCTAGTTCAAAACTAGTTCATTTCAACAAAAATATATTTTTATCCTTTCAAATGTGGAATTTTACATCCTAGTTCTTTCCAATTCACATATTATGATTTTACACAAATTATTAATATTTTTAATAATTTTATCAAGACCCGTACAGTCGATTTCCATCAACGGCCATCGAACTTCACTTACAGCGACCTTTTCCAAATTTGATTTGGACATAATTCCAAATCCAACCGTTAGATTTCAAATTTCTAATATTCATTGGAAAGCTGTTTTCGATACGAACCCAACGGTTTCGGTTTCAGGAGAATCCAACGGTCGGATCTCCCGCAACGTCCATTCGAAGTCAATGGTCGAAATTCACGAACTGTCGTGGCGCGACGCGTTCTATTCCGGCCATTATATATATAATATATATATTATATATTTCATCGATTTCCTTTTAAAACATATTTTATAAATCGTTTTAAATTCGTTTTCAAAACCATTTCAACTCTATATTCAATTTCAAATCAAAATTGAATATTTCATACCATTACTATATAAATGATAATATTTTCAAAACGTTATATTTTGAAATCGATCCTTTTCTATACTCATTATAAAAACGAATATAATCGATATAAATATTGTTCACGTCAAAATACCGCAACTCTAATCAACACGGCTTTATATATTTCAATAAATTCGTTATTCTATTAAACAAATGAATATTTATTCCATTCAACACATGAATCTATATTTTTTCAACACACGACTAATCTCAACACATGAGTACTGTCAACACACGACTATTTTTGTTATGTAATATATTTTATAAAATTAGTGTATCTATCGTTTGATTTTTAATCAGACTCCACCGTGAAGTAGCTTCTAATTTTAAATTTGATAAAGATGTAAATTTTATTATTAAAATATTTTACTCAACACATAAATAGTTTCAACACATGAACATCGTCAACACATGACTATTTATTCTATTCTACACATGAATTTTCTTTTATAATATTCATTATTTTCCCGATTGGAATGAGGCCCAATCAATCACCATATAATGTTAATTATATGGATTTCATACAACACATGTATATAATAGCAACGATAAACAATCAACCATCATCCAAAGTGCACCACACAACTGCATAAGCATCAAATATAAATAATCAACGCTTACACAGTTTGTCGACCAATCGATCGACATACAATTAAATAATTGGGATTAGTGTACCTAAATATCATCCCAACACCCGTGTGGGGTTTCAAATCAACAAACACTGAATATTATTTGTGCAGTTGGGTGATGTGTAAAATTTATCGACCCAATCAATATCAGTCAAATCAGTGTATATAAACAAATCGGCCGATTTGTTTATAAATGTTTATTTATTCACTTTCACATTAAAAATTATATTTTTAATGATAATTAATTTATTTCAACCATCTACATTTTATTATCGATTTCACATCAACATCACAAATAAATTTCACAACACATCAAACAAGCATACAAGCCGTCCATGGTTTGTGGACGACGGGTGCCGGGTGCTGCTAAGCACCGTCTGTATCCTAGTATATATATAACTAGAAAAAGAAATTTAAAGTGAGAAGTTCTCACAAATGCTATCCCAACTCCACGACACTTCAATTGTAGGAAATCATCATTGTTCTCGCTTTTTGTCACTTTCGTTGCCCGTAGCCACTACATATATAAAAATCACATTTTTATATTGTCTCTATGTATATAAAAATCATATTTTTATAATCATTCTATATGGATAAAAATTATATTTTTACACCGCTACTATATAGATAAAAATTCTATTTTTACACCGCTACTATATAGATAAAAATTCTATTTTTATATCGATGTTCATATAATAAAGATTATATTTTTATCATGCTATCCTCTATACAAAGATTTCGCCTTTTCAAATATAAAGATTTAATCTTTTCTAACTATATAATATAAAAATCGTATTTTTAACCTCTACATTATATAAAAATCATGCCTTTCATTATATAAAAATATCGTCTTTCATAGATTAGAAATCACTTCTTTATATCGTTAAAAATCTGTTCTTTCTTTAAAAATAAAAATCATAGCTTTATTCTCAAATTAAAAATCTCATCTTTAAAACAATTTCATTCGTATAAAAATCGCATCTTCAATTCTATGCTTTTATATATAAAGATCACTTCTTTGTTCGCATTTCATAGTAATAAAAATCATATTTTTAAAGCGTTAAAAATCATACTTTTACTTCTAAACGATTTCATATCAAAACTCCTATTTTTAAAGTGTTATATATATAAAAAAATCAGGTTTTAAATTAATAAAACTAAATAAAATAACATAAAAACTCACCGAAATCGGTTGAAGGAAGTGATGCTCCCATTGTTGGACGGGGAGGAGCTTCGGTGGGGGTTTCTGGGGTTGCGTAGGTCAAGGCGAGGGGAAAGAGGTCGTCGAGGTGACGGTTGTGGCAGGGATGCGGTGGATTGGGGTTTTGGGGATCTCGCGTTCGGGGTTAACGGCGGTTTTGGGGAAGGAGAGAGGGAGTGAGGCGCGAGAGGAGGAGAAGAAGAAGGAGAGGGGGCGACGGCAGGTGGTGGGCCCGATGTGGAGGACGCGTCGCGATGGGTGGGGGGGCGACGAGATCGACGGGTCTCTTCCTTTTTTTTGTGAATGAACGAAGAGAGGGAGAGTGAGGGTTGAGAGAGAATATATATATATATTTATTTTATTTTATTTTATTTTCTAAGTGGTTGACTTTTTCATTCTAACACGAAATCAAACCCAACGACTGTCGCCCCTAGCTAATTACCCCTATTCCGAACACAATGGGACATGTATCGCAAGCTGATTCGATCGTTTCCATCAGTTTTCGTCAAAATCAACATATAACACTATATATTGAATTTGAACGCGCATTTCAATTTACTAGGGTCACATACGAACTCTAAAAATCCCCAAAAAATATTTTCTAGCTTTGTATTGACGATACGGTCCTAATAAAACTAGTTTCGTCGAATTCTGAAACCGTTAGAAAAATTGCCATTTTCCAGTCGATTAAAATCAACTGAAACTGGTCAAATGCGTTTTCCTTTGCCACGCTCACGTATTGAATCGGAAAATTATGAAATTTGAAACCTAGAAATAATTTTACATCCTGGATCCAACAAAAGTGGTTTCGTCGAAATCCGAGGTCGTTTGCAAAATGGCTATTTTTAAGGGCCTGAATTCCATAGCGACTATTCAGAATTTTCAACTGGACATATCTTTTGATTCCCGCTATGAAATTTCGATTTTTCGGATTCGTTGGAAAGATATTCTCAAATAGATCCTATTATTTTTGGTTTCACTAAAATCCGGTTTATTTTGCACCCGGTACATTCAATTGAAGTTTGAAATCGAATTATCGAACTACCGCGCCATTTTCAATTCCTTTTATAATTTAAAATAAATATATATATATATTCTAACGACGATCTATATAAATATATACATTCGAATTCTATTCAAATTAAATTTATCGTCGATATTATTTAAAATAATCCATTTTAAATATTAAAAATTTGCCAAAATTGCCAAAATAAAATTTTTAAATTGGCTCGCATTTCCGAGTTGTTACAACAGGCATGATTGAATAATAACTTCCAAGGAATGTAAATCATTGATTCAATAGCAAGATAGGAATTAATCTAAAAGATTTGTTTTATCATTAAGCATGTACTTAGATCCATTTCATTATATGCCAAAATCATTATTAGGTGTTTAAATCTAAAAATAACTTGAACTTACATGTTTATAGTTCAATATACGCCCCAAATCCCAAGTTATATGTCCAATATGTTTTATGCCTCAAATCTCAAGTCATATGTCCAATACTTTATGCCTCAAATCTCAAGTCATATGTTTGATACACTTTATGTTTTGAATACAACATGCGTTATGTCCTCAAATCAGTTACAACTCAATTATGCCCAATTATACACAATTTAATAATTTTCCCAAATTTTAACGCTGGTCATTTCCAAATCATATTTTATGCCCAATTTTGTTTCCAACGTACGTTCATCTCTTATGAGATCCGGTTGAGGCTCGCAGTAGCCTGGTTATAAAATAAAAAGGGAAGAAGGAAAGAAGAGGCAAAGAATGGACATAATATTATCATTGATATAGATCTAATGGATATAGAAAGACATATAGAAATAAGTGTAATCTCAGATCCAATTTATTACAATGTCAGAATCACAATTAACTTTTATTTCTAAAAGTAACGTGAACTTACAAATTACAGAACGGTCTTGAATTCTGGGATCTGTATTCTGAAACTGAATAGCTCTCCTTTGAAGTAGATTATTTGTTCTTCTAATTTAGATTCGATTTGATGTTCTTCTTAATCAATTACTAGTTTGGATTTGATTTTCTAGTTTGGAGAGAATGAATGGAGGCTTAGGCTAGCTTGGAGACGAACATCATGACGGCACCATAGTTTTAGGGTTATAATGTTAGGGTTTAGGCTTAGCTACATATATTGTAACACCCCGCATCCGTTAAGGTCACTCACAAGGGGAATGCCTTAACTTCGATGGAGAGTTATAGGTAAAAGATACAGATAAATTACAAGACAGACAAAATTAAAACTGCGGAAAATAGAACTTTACTTTATTGATAAAATAGTTTGTACAACAATTGTTTTCCAATACCAGAATATCTGTCTTAAAAAATAAAGAAGCATAAAATAACATTTATATTCCCCAATGTAGCGTGAGCCAGCCATAGCAATGGAAAAGAGAATCCAAGCAAAACTTCGACTAATCTTCAGCTTGGAAAGAAAACTAGGCTAAGTAGTAATATTCCCTCCCTGTGAACCTGGGGGGAACGGAAGACAAGAAAGCGAAAGAAAACAGAGTCAGACATAAAGTCTGGTAACTTCACTAACTTTTAGCATGTGAACAGGTAAAAAGCAACATGGCATGAATTAACTAAATACAAGACAACACCATGATGACGGGAATCATAAGGTTAGCACAAGATATGATAAGGTAAGATAAACTGGATGCACTTCTATACTTTCTCTGCTTCGCTACTACCTTGTTATTCTAATTTCTATATCTCTGCACCACCTAACTAGTGCCCAACTAGTAACCTGTATAGACTGATAAAACAATAACGTGATCCCAATCCCCGAAATTGTGGTCGTTTTCAGGTATACATCTATTGTTTATTACCTAGATCTAATCTAGGGTTTTCTATCGAGCGCATTCTAGATCCAATGAGGGTCTACGCTACCTAGGGCTACTGGGGTTTATGCTATATATTGAATGTTTCTCGGATTTTAGGGTTTACGCGACCTAGGTCCAACTAGGGATAATGCTACCTATCGAACGGCGCCCTTAATCTAGGAGACACTACCCAGAGTGGTATATGTTCCTGGACTTTCCCCACGTATGTGTCGTGAATCATTATCACTGTCTAGATGCACTTGTCCTCTATATGTGCGACCCGAGTCTCGGGGCAGGTCAAATCAAAAAACACGGAACTCGGTCGGGAGCTTTCAAATATCTGCCGATGCAGATGCTAAGGTCTGTTTTTCCAGTGGCTATGGTCCCACCTGACCCCTCCCTCAACTAATGAAAGGCACACCTTGGAAAATGAGAATTATATGCAGGCCCTCTATGCCCCCATTAACCTATGGCCATCTGCACCCATAACTAGATAGCAAGTATATGGTCTTTTGAAGTTCTCTGCCTTTTCGCTTCACGTATCTCGATTGACTCAAGATGGTAGGTAGACGACGAGTTGCTATCATAAGGCTACTGGTCTCACCGAATCACGCTGGTCCATCCTAGTCTTTAGGTTGCCTTGTATTGCAACCAAGGCATACCCCTGGTTCTTCTAACGCAGACCTTAACCTCTGTGAGCCCAGGCGGATCATCTGTATCCTCATAAAGGGATACCAAGAGTACCCTCACGCCCCCTCGAAGCTGCGTGCTTCGTACCCCAGTACGTTGGAGCCTTCTTTAAAATCAGATGGACGTTCGCTCCTTCTCAAATTCTACTAAGGTTTACTACTTAGTTCCCTGAACCGTCGTTTTCTTAACTAAGGTTTACAACTTAGTCCTCTTAACTAAGGTTTACCACTTAGTTCTCTTTCTCGTCAAGTTGGATTGGTTAAGTGTCATTAGTCAATTGAAGTTAACTTAACCCATTCATTTGTCATGTTAAACTGGTTAAGTGTTATCAGTAGTTCATGTTGACTTAACCCTACCACAAATCAAGTTATACTGGTTAAGTATTTCTTATTACTTAACCCCACCCCTTCATCTTGTATTGGTTAAGTGTTTCCTTTAACTTAACCCTACCCATCTGTTTAGCTAACACGTTATAACGGTTAAGTGTTCTCTTACTTAACTTAACCCTAACATCTGTTTAATTCACATGCCCTAATGGTTAAGTGTTGTCCCTTCATGTTTTAACTTAACCTTGTTCATTTGGCAGACTATGATGGCTAAGTGTTCTAAGTTTACTTAACTCCACCTTCTAGTCTAGTTAACAAGTTAAATTGGCTAAATGTATTTAACTTAACCCCACCTTTTAGTCTAATTAACATGTTATAACGGTTAAACCTTTTCTTAACCTTACCCACTTGTCTAGTCAACATGTTATAACGGTTATTTAACGCCTACAAGTCTTGTCTTGTTAACATGTTAAGTTGGTCAAGTGTTCCTATGGACTTAACCCTTCCATTCTAGCTTAACTGTTTCTTAGCTTTAAATTATTCATTTGAAGCACCAACCACTCACATTAGACAGATATTGTTGCGGTCACTGGATGTATCGATCGGTTCTGGGCAGATTTACACCGCAACTCAGTCTAACCTCGGGTCCTTTTGGGCTCAATGCTCTAACCACCCACATTAGATAGGTATTGTTACGGTTGCTGGATTTGTCGGGCGGTTCCGGGCAGTCATATACCGTAACTCAATCTAACCTCGGGTTAGGCATATTCATCTTTCCTAGATTTACTGTAATGACCCGCATTGGCAGAGGTATTATGATTAATTTATTTTATTATATAAATGGTGGTTTATTGAATTAAATGATCGTGGAATTAAATAATGGTGAATATTTAATTAAAATAATAAATTAAAAATATATTTAATTCTGAAATAATCAGAATTGGCTGAAATGACGATATGGTGTGAACCGGATCATCTGTGATATGTAATTCAGCTTGGAATTGAAGTTGAATAACGAATATATTCAATCGTCGACAGTTGAACGTATATTTTATAATATAATTATAAACGAGCTTGAAATGGCGCTGCAGTTCGTGAATTGGCGGTTCGAACTTCAACTGAATGTACAAGATTCGTTTTAAATCGGATTTCTGTGAAACAAGAAACGTGTGGAGCGGGTGGAGTATATCTTTCTAGTGGAAGAGAAAAATCAGGATTTCGTCGTATGGATTTTTGAGATATGTCCAAATCAAATTTCAGAATAGTCGCTATAGAATCGTTTATCGGCCATAACGGTTATTTCGATATAACTAGAGATCGGGTTTGAATTTAGACAATGTTCTTTTGAGACATAACGATAATTTAATTTTTAGAATTTTACTGAAATTTTTAATTAATTTAATAAGCGACTTTGTATTTGAAGTATTTCGCACCCTGAAATCAACATTTTGAAGTTTCAAAATATGAATCCATCTACCGGTATTATTATATTTCTGGAGTCGGGACACCTCGCTCGTCACGATTACATTTGTATTTCTGTCCTTAGCAGAGTGTAACTAAACCGAGTTTTACGTAATAGGATGCGGTACTTCTTAGTTAAGAAATAAAATATCTATCCTAAATTATCCTAAGTCATTTGGACCAAAGGAAGGCCACGTTCAAGTGTTCTCAGCCGCTTGTTGTTTTCGAAATTGTGGAGATAGGAAAAACCATAAATTAATATCTAAAACCTTCCACTATAAAAGAGACTTAAGTCCTTTGTTAAAACCTAATTACATTCTCGAAAGAAAAAAAGGCGCCGCTGGTTTTTCCTTTTTTCTCAGTAAACCAACTCGATCCTCACAAAATCATATTAATTCAAATAAAATCAAACAAATCATCAAATAGGTATGATCGAATTCGTGTGGGTTTGCTCTCCCATCCCATACCCGTTTTAATGGGTTCGATCTTGGTTTTTCAGCACCGAGAATGAACAAAGCGCAAGCTAGGGTTGGTAATTTACTGATCTTGATGCCTTGAACCTCGATTTAGTTGTTGTATTTGGTTTTGTTGGGGATTTTCGCACGTTCTGTGAAATTTTTGATGGGTTCCGTGATATAAAGGTTCGATCTTTGTGGAGCAGAAGTCAGAGGAAGGTTTCAAAGATATGGGTGAAGTGTCGAGGTGTTTAAGGGGAAAAAAATCATGTTTTCAGTTGAAAGGATTTCAAGTGCGGAAGTGGTAGTTGCGGAGTATTTTATTTCTTGCGTTGGGATAATACTGGAGCGAGGAGCACTGAGTTTTTTTGTTGTGGCAGAAGGGAAGCACGTCTGTTGTTGCATGAATACACTTTGGGGAAGAATGAGCCGTAATGGCTATTGTGTAGAAGCCGAAATTTCCAGTGACCGTACTGGGAAGCATCTCGCGGTGATTAAGGTGGTCTGAGTTCGAAACATAGGAAGGACGTGAAGTAGGAAGGGAGGTCGTTGGAGAAAATGAAAATCGGGAGTGAAGTTTTGTTTAAGGGATCGGTGGAGATAAGGGATGGGAAGGAAGCAGTATCGAATGGACATTATACTGGAAGGATGTGCCTACGTGCATTTGTTGATGGAGTAGGAGGCCGTTGACAGTTTGTCCATCGTGAAGTACAGAAAGGTGCCAATGGTTCGGAAGCACACTGGTATGGAGGAGGACCATTTTCGGTTATTATGTGAATTAATGGAAGTGTTAAAATGGTGGTAAATGAAAGGAATGTACAAGTATAATAACTTAAAAGAAAAGGAGAGTTGCTCGTTCAGTTTACAGCAGCATGTTGGTAAGTTCGGAACATGGAGAAGCTGCGTATTTGTGGGAACTTAGGAAGGGAGACACCGTATGAATTGAGTAGTGAGATGGACCGGATAATACAAGGTAAAGGCAAAGTTAAATAAAAATGGAAAATCAAGTTTATTAAATACTAAATTGTACACAAACTTGCTAATATTTTATTGTGTACATCCGATATCAGAATCCAACGGAAAACAGTCACATTGAAATCATAGCAAGAGGATATACATTGTAGAACTGTTGTGGCTGAAAAGGGAGTTACTGGGATTTCGTGATGAAAGTCAAACGCTCGTTGATTTGAAATAAAACAAGGACAAAATCGTCTACTGCGAACAAAGTGAGTAAATCTCACTAACTTTGAACAGTTTATAATTTCATGTTATATTTTTAGAACTGTTAGATATTGGCTGATACTGTATGTTGACTGTTTGATTGAACTGCTAGTCAGTTAGTTAAATTTTCTATATTGATTCTGTTTAACAGAATATATCATATGGAACTGAAAAGTGATGTTATCTATATTGTTTAACATCTGTGATGCAGGGAGACAGGTTGGAGGAATCCAACTGGATTCCTCAACATTTATTTTACTGTTTTCATATATTGTGATATATGATGTGTTATATAATCTGTTATGGATTATGGGTGTAAGAATGATGTTGATCATTTTATTTGATATTTTAAATATCATAACAGACCCTGGGATGTAAAAAGAAGTATTTCAATGTATATTGAAATAAAGGAATTTTATAAAATCACAAGATTTTATAAAAGGAATTATTTATAAAACGAACACGGTTTTATAAAAGGGATATTTATTTAGAAAATAAATAGAAATAGAAAAGGAATATTTATTTAGGATAAATAGAAGTTATAAATAGGATATATTTGTAACGGTAAATAGAAGTTATAAATAGGATATATTTGTAACGGTAAATAGAAGTTATAAATAGGATATATTTGTAACGGTAAGTAAACATTATAAAAAGGAAATAGTTGTAACGGAAAACGTAGTTTATTAAAAGAAGTTAATCGATGTTAGTTAATCGATTAGTGTTAAAGTAAAAGAAGTTAATCGATGTTAGTTAATCGATTAGTGTTAAAGCAAAAGAAGTTAATCGATGTTAGTTAATCGATTAGTGTTAAAGCAAAAGAAGTTAACCGATGTTAGTTAATCGATTAGTGTTAAAGCAAAAGAAGTTAATCGATGTTAGTTAATCGATTAGTGTTAAAGCAAAAGAAGTTAATCGATGTTAGTTAATCGATTTGAGAATAAAGTTAAAAAGAAGTTAATCAATGTTAGTTAATCGATTAGAGAATAAAGTTGAAAGGAGATAATCGATGTTTGTTTAATCGATTAGAATAGAAGCAAGTGAGTTAAATCGAATATAGTTATTCGAATAGAAGCAAATGAGTAAATCGAATATAGTTATTCGAATAGAAAGTAAAAGGAATTATCGAATATAGTTTATTCGAAAAGAGTAAGTGAAATGAGTAAATAAATAGCGTTAGTCAAATAGTGTTAGTCCAATAGAGTTAATTGATAGGGGTTAGTCCAAAGGAGTTAAGTAAAAAGAGTCAATCGAATATAGCTATTCGAAGGAGGGTTAAGTAAGGAAGTTAGTAAATGGAATACAAAGTGAACTTTGCCCTTTTCAAAGTTAGAAATGTTGTTCAGTTAAGGTCTGAGAGGTAGTTCTACCCCAACTTAATTGGCTTCGTTTTAACTAAGGAATAGTTAATGTTCGGCAGTAAAAGGAAATGGTTTGAGTTGGCATCGCGATGGTTTGTTTAAACATCTGTCTAAGTCCAATGAAGAAGCTTTGGAAATGTTTTCCAAATAAGAAACCAGAAATGTTTTCTAATAAAGAAAACGAGAAATGGAAATGTTTTCCATTATTAATAACGTATATTTTCCCAATTTAGAAAATAAGGAATATTGAACGTAGGGAAACATGAGATAAGTAAATTAATGAACTAAAGAGATGAATGTTGAATGATGTTTGATCGATATAATTTCCATTTGGAAATAATATCGTTGTTTGCACACCTGTTTTTATTCGATAGTTAAATCACAGACTATCGAAGTTTTGACCATTTTAACGTTGTTAATATGGAGAGACCGGTTGGATTATTATCCAAAGAACCACTCTGTATTGGCATAACCGTTGCGAATCATATATGCCAAAGGAAATTGAAGACGGAGTTATGCAAGGGCTATCCTGTTTACAGAATAGTGCCTTCGGTTCATCCTGTTCCTGGATGACTTGTATGGACGGATGTCTGACAAAGTATTTCCAGACGATCACATATATTGATTTCTCCAACCGTACCAAGAGTGGAAGCGGAGGAGGAAACTTCTTTTAGCTAACACATAATGTATTGTTGAGGACGTCAATCGGTGATCTAACGGATTTGATGATGTGACATTCAAAGTGAATCTGGTATGATGATAAAGCGTAGTTTCTAGCCTCATCATCCGGTAAATGACAGAAATCGGGCAGGCAGCATGGCTAAATCGGTCGCACCGAAGTAGGGTGTATAATCACCTGATCTAGAGTTTCATTTACTTCTAAAAATCTATTGTTGATGCTGTCCCATTCGGGAAATGGTTGCTGATCCCAACTGTTGGTGATATACATTCGATACACTCAAGCGAAATGAGTGGTCGGTCATGTGTGGCCGGGTTGCAAGATGTTCTTGTTGAACCCAGTGTATTCCTCTCTAGAGGTACACGAGCGATAGGTGGTTCCATACCTTGTCATAGTTGGAAATCCATTACCCAATACGTGCTTGCGGTTTTGATTGTATACTATATATGTAGAACGTGAGATGAAAGCGTTTCTGCTAGATGATTATATATACTGTGGTTGATAGACATTATTATAATATCAAAAGGTTTTTGATATAAAGCTAATTTGGATTCTCATAAGGGAAAAACCCGTTCCGTTATGCGGCGAGGTCTTATGAGATATCATATACCTGTATAACTGTTTTAAACGGTTTTACTCATACCAGTCCCATGACTGACCCGGAGTTTACTTTGTTGTTTTCCCTAAACTCTTGGGTGCCTAAATTTGTACGGGCAGTCAAGTAGTCGGGATTTACAGATATACTGGAAGAGCTTGGAGCAGGAGGCTTCAGGATCATATAGCTATAGTTATTTCCGCTGTGTTGTAAGTGTTGTACTTTGATAATGATGTGTATTCAAATACAGATGTATATTTCAAAGTTATGTTACATATATTATATGTTATTCGTTCCGCTGTGAGATTCGTGTTACTCTGATGTTGTCTTCTTCTTCTTCTATTCTAAGTTTCTATCTTATCTTTCCTCACCCTCTAATTTCTTTCACTAATTACCAGGATTTTTCGATGTTTTGGTTATCGGCATCCCGTTTATGTCGATAACCAAAGTCGCCGAAAATCCGGGTCGTTACAGTTGGTATCAGAGCTTAAGTTGAGAATTACTTGGCTCTGTGGCGTGACTCGGTAGAGATAGGGTTAGCAATACCCTAGACTGAGATTGAGTGTATATATACGAGTGAACGTATTTGTTATTGATATAAAAATTGTTTTATATTGTGGAGATTCATTGGTTGAGTCGGTTATGAGTTCTGGTCGATCAGTTTGATCCACTGTATCGGTAGGAATTGGTAAACACTTGAATACGATGAACCGTCATGGTATGTTTTGAAAAGAGGGTAAATTAAAATAAGTTTACCCAAGGTATATCTTGACATAGAGAAGATATATATATCAAAATTATAATATATTGGATATATTGGTTGTTATTATAATCGAGTAAGATTATAAGTAAAATGGTTATGTAAATAACCAATCAGAATTCATATAAGTGAAATACGTGAAATCAGATGAGTTAAATCTGAAATTTTAAACCAGAAATTGAAGTTAAAACTTTGGAGATTTGGATAAGTGTTTGTAAACGGATTTGGATTAAAAATAAAGAAAATTTAAGATCCTGGGAGATTTTAAATTGTTTTACAAGCAGTGTGAATTATATTTTGAAATGGATTTCAAAGTGGAAATGTTTAGAAATGGTTTTATAGTATTGAACTCACTTCGATCGCTGGAAAATAGATTCTGATGATGACAGCTGCATCATCAGTATTCATTTTCGAGTTGTAAGTGATGAATTACTACCAGAGATACTGTTTTGAATTTGTTTTAAGAAAGACAAGTAGTGTTGAATTTCAAAATAGAATTTAAAATATAGAATTTGAACTTTTAAATAGATTTGAAATATTAACTTGTTTTAAAAGAAATAAAACGAGAAGTTCCTTTAAAAACGAAGTTTATAAAAAGTTCTTTTATAAACAAAGTTTATAAATGAAGTGAAGAGAATTATCATTGAATAATTCAGAAAAAACAAATACAAGTGTGAAGTTGAAAGGGAAATCTATTTTCCAAAGGTAGAAATATCGATTTCAAAAGGGATTGAAACCGAGACTTATTTAAAGGAATTTGAATAAAGGAAGTTCAAACATAGAATTTGAATAAGAAAATTCAAAGAGGAATTGAATATAGAAAATTCAAAGGGGATTTGAATATAGAAATTCAAATGAGATTTGAATAAAGAAGATTTAAATAATGGAAAATTGAATATAGAATTCAAATAGAAGTGAAAATGAAATTTGAATATAGAATTGAAATGAAATTCAAATATAGAATTTGAATAAGGAAAGTGAAACGAAATTCAAATATAGAAATTGAATAGAATTAACTAAGTCGAGAGGAATTAGTTAATCGAGTTTTGAAGTTGAAGATTGAACTTTGAAAGGTGGATTGGATCTGTAAATGGATATTCGAAATCGAATATAGAACATAAAATTGAAATGGAATTCTATTAGTTGATAAACAAGTTAAACCTATATTTGAACATGTATATTCAAATAAAAAGGTGAAATGGGCAAACCAGTAATTTGAAAAGCACTTAACGAACTAAGTTAAAATGATTGGATTAAGTTGAAATGAATTAGAAATGTATAAATATACATGAGATAGGTATGGATAAGGTACGAAGGTATATAAATAGAATGCTCAACGGAAAGGTATGTATTCAATTCATATATGAGATTTTATGCGCCGTATCGGCTAGCCGCTTGGCTTTTCTTTTTCTTTTTGATTGGAGAAGGCCTGTGTGGCAGTTTGGGGATTTTCCCGATGCTCCCGGTACAAAGGAGGTTATGGCGAATTTTTCCGGGAATTTAAGGAGTTAGAATATTTTCAAGATAATTTGATAGTTAGAAATCAACGTATCGAAATATATAGAAGTCGATAAGGAAACGAACTTAGAAATAGAATAGTAAAATCAAAAAGGAAGTCTAGAATAAAATCTAGTAAGCATAGAAAGAGGAAGCGGATACGTGTTTAAAAGTGAAGAAGTAGTTGTATGGTATTGATTTTTCGAGTAAGTAGTCAATCTGTTTTGGCGTTATAAATGTTATTCAGTCAAGGTCTGAGAGGTAGTTATACCCTAACTTGATTGATTTCATTATTAACAAATAAATAGTAAGATTTCAGGATCGAAGATCAATGTTTAATAAGAGTTAGTTGAATATAGTATTTGGGTTGTCGTAACGATGTTTTACACAGCATCCGTTTTAACCCAAATAAGTGTAAGCTTGGAAATATAATAAAGAATATTTCCTAAGTATAGAAATAAACGAGATCGGAAAAGAGATAAGTAATTGGGATATTTTCCAATTATAAATAGGATTATAAAGGTTATTGATTTAGAAAATAAAGGAAGGCGATATTCGGAAATGTTTTCCAAATAACATAAAGGGCCAATATGGTTATTGAAAATATTTGGTTAATAAATATTGATAAAGAAATAGAGAAGTGATTTAACTAATGGAATATTAGTTAAGGGCTCAGTGACATGTTCAAAAGGAAAATTTGATTTTTGAAAAGAGTAAACAGTTTAAAAATTCCCAGGGAAAAACTGTTTGAATTAAAAACAAATTTAACAAAAAAATTTGTGGAAGCAGATTTGAATGAAAGCAAATTCAGTTAAGTGGTAACTGAAGTTGAATTGAAAACGAATAAGATTGGATTTGTGTAATTAGAATCCGAAATGTTATTGGATTGGGAAGTTAAGAGTTTAAAATCGAGAATGGAACTCGAATTTGAAATAAAATTCGACTTAGGATATAAGAGAATGGTTGTGTTGTAAAGCAGATTGGGATGACATTGGTATATGCTGAATTAGCAGCAGATGTAAAGGATATCTTGATATGCCCAACAAAAAGGTACTAGTTTATATTATATATGAGTTTGGTGATTTTGATGAGCCGAATGAGCAAGCCGCTTGGCTGTTTGATTTTCTTTTGGGTTGGAGATGGCCCAGAGAGGCGAGTTGTGGTTGTACCGATTGACCAGTACAAAGGGGGTGCTGGCGAAATTTTTCAAAAAGGTTAAGGTGTTAGAAAATTTTCAGGATTTTTGAAAATTTTCGTTGATAAGAATTAATTAATATTTAATTGAAATTAAATTGGTTCAGTTGAAAACTGAAGTTAAGAAGGGAACAAATAGGTTCTGACCAGTAGATAGGGTCTACTTCTAGCTTTAGCAATTTCGAGGACGAAATTATTTTAAGTGGGGAAGATTGTAATGACCCGCATTGGCAGAGGTATTATGATTAATTTATTTTATTATATAAATGGTGGTTTATTGAATTAAATGATCGTGGAATTAAATAATGGTGAATATTTAATTAAAATAATAAATTAAAAATATATTTAATTCTGAAATAATCAGAATTGGCTGAAATGATGATATGGTGTGAACCGGATCATCTGTGATATGTAATTCAGCTTGGAATTGAAGTTGAATAACGAATATATTCAATCGTCGACAGTTGAACGTATAGTTTATAATATAATTATAAACGAGCTTGAAATGGCGCTGCAGTTCGTGAATTGGCGGTTCGAACTTCAACTGAATGTACAAGATTCGTTTTAAATCGGATTTCTGTGAAACAAGAAACGTGTGGAGCGGGTGGAGTATATCTTTCTAGTGGAAGAGAAAAATCAGGATTTCGTCGTATGGATTTTTGAGATATGTCCAAATCAAATTTCAGAATAGTCGCTATAGAATCGTTTATCGGCCATAACGGTTATTTCGATATAACTAGAGATCGGGTTTGAATTTAGACAATGTTCTTTTGAGACATAACGATAATTTAATTTTTAGAATTTTACTGAAATTTTTAATTAATTTAATAAGCGACTTTGTATTTGAAGTATTTCGCACCCTGAAATCAACATTTTGAAGTTTCAAAATATGAATCCATCTACCGGTATTATTATATTTCTGGAGTCGGGACACCTCGCTCGTCACGATTACATTTGTATTTCTGTCCTTAGCAGAGTGTAACTAAACCGAGTTTTACGTAATAGGATGCGGTACTTCTTAGTTAAGAAATAAAATATATATCCTAAATTATCCTAAGTCATTTGGACCAAAGGAAGGCCACGTTCAAGTGTTCTCAGCCGCTTGTTGTTTTCGAAATTGTGGAGATAGGAAAAACCATAAATTAATATCTAAAACCTTCCACTATAAAAGAGACTTAAGTCCTTTGTTAAAACCTAATTACATTCTCGAAAGAAAAAAGGCGCCGCTGGTTTTTCCTTTTTTCTCAGTAAACCAACTCGATCCTCACAAAATCATATTAATTCAAATAAAATCAAACAAATCATCAAATAGGTATGATCGAATTCGTGTGGGTTTGCTCTCCCATCCCATACCCGTTTTAATGGGTTCGATCTTGGTTTTTCAGCACCGAGAATGAACAAAGCGCAAGCTAGGGTTGGTAATTTACTGATCTTGATGCCTTGAACCTCGATTTAGTTGTTGTATTTGGTTTTGTTGGGGATTTTCGCACGTTCTGTGAAATTTTTGATGGGTTCCGTGATATAAAGGTTCGATCTTTGTGGAGCAGAAGTCAGAGGAAGGTTTCAAAGATATGGGTGAAGTGTCGAGGTGTTTAAGGGGAAAAAAATCATGTTTTCAGTTGAAAGGATTTCAAGTGCGGAAGTGGTAGTTGCGGAGTATTTTATTTCTTGCGTTGGGATAATACTGGAGCGAGGAGCACTGAGTTTTTTTGTTGTGGCAGAAGGGAAGCACGTCTGTTGTTGCATGAATACACTTTGGGGAAGAATGAGCCGTAATGGCTATTGTGTAGAAGCCGAAATTTCCAGTGACCGTACTGGGAAGCATCTCGCGGTGATTAAGGTGGTCTGAGTTCGAAACATAGGAAGGACGTGAAGTAGGAAGGGAGGTCGTTGGAGAAAATGAAAATCGGGAGTGAAGTTTTGTTTAAGGGATCGGTGGAGATAAGGGATGGGAAGGAAGCAGTATCGAATGGACATTATACTGGAAGGATGTGCCTACGTGCATTTGTTGATGGAGTAGGAGGCCGTTGACAGTTTGTCCATCGTGAAGTACAGAAAGGTGCCAATGGTTCGGAAGCACACTGGTATGGAGGAGGACCATTTTCGGTTATTATGTGAATTAATGGAAGTGTTAAAAGGGTGGTAAATGAAAGGAATGTACAAGTATAATAACTTAAAAGAAAAGGAGAGTTGCTCGTTCAGTTTACAGCAGCATGTTGGTAAGTTCGGAACATGGAGAAGCTGCGTATTTGTGGGAACTTAGGAAGGGAGACACCGTATGAATTGAGTAGTGAGATGGACCGGATAATACAAGGTAAAGGCAAAGTTAAATAAAAATGGAAAATCAAGTTTATTAAATACTAAATTGTACACAAACTTGCTAATATTTTATTGTGTACATCCGATATCAGAATCCAACGGAAAACAGTCACATTGAAATCATAGCAAGAGGATATACATTGTAGAACTGTTGTGGCTGAAAAGGGAGTTACTGGGATTTCGTGATGAAAGTCAAACGCTCGTTGATTTGAAATAAAACAAGGACAAAATCGTCTACTGCGAACAAAGTGAGTAAATCTCACTAACTTTGAACAGTTTATAATTTCATGTTATATTTTTAGAACTGTTAGATATTGGCTGATACTGTATGTTGACTGTTTGATTGAACTGCTAGTCAGTTAGTTAAATTTTCTATATTGATTCTGTTTAACAGAATATATCATATGGAACTGAAAAGTGATGTTATCTATATTGTTTAACATCTGTGATGCAGGGAGACAGGTTGGAGGAATCCAACTGGATTCCTCAACATTTATTTTACTGTTTTCATATATTGTGATATATGATGTGTTATATAATCTGTTATGGATTATGGGTGTTAGAATGATGTTGATCATTTTATTTGATATTTTAAATATCATAAAAGACCCTGGGATGTAAAAAGAAGTATTTCAATGTATATTGAAATAAAGGAATTTTATAAAATCACAGGATTTTATAAAAGGAATTATTTATAAAACGAACACGGTTTTATAAAAGGGATATTTATTTAGAAAATAAATAGAAATAGAAAAGGAATATTTATTTAGGATAAATAGAAGTTATAAATAGGATATATTTGTAACGGTAAATAGAAGTTATAAATAGGATATATTTGTAACGGTAAATAGAAGTTATAAATAGGATATATTTGTAACGGTAAGTAAACATTATAAAAAGGAAATAGTTGTAACGGAAAACGTAGTTTATTAAAAGAAGTTAATCGATGTTAGTTAATCGATTAGTGTTAAAGTAAAAGAAGTTAATCGATGTTAGTTAATCGATTAGTGTTAAAGCAAAAGAAGTTAATCGATGTTAGTTAATCGATTAGTGTTAAAGCAAAAGAAGTTAATCGATGTTAGTTAATCGATTAGTGTTAAAGCAAAAGAAGTTAATCGATGTTAGTTAATCGATTAGTGTTAAAGCAAAAGAAGTTAATCGATGTTAGTTAATCGATTTGAGAATAAAGTTAAAAAGAAGTTAATCAATGTTAGTTAATCGATTAGAGAATAAAGTTGAAAGGAGATAATCGATGTTAGTTTAATCGATTAGAATAGAAGCAAGTGAGTTAAATCGAATATAGTTATTCGAATAGAAGCAAATGAGTAAATCGAATATAGTTATTCGAATAGAAAGTAAAAGGAATTATCGAATATAGTTTATTCGAAAAGAGTAAGTGAAATGAGTAAATAAATAGCGTTAGTCAAATAGTGTTAGTCTAATAGAGTTAATTGATAGGGGTTAGTCCAAAGGAGTTAAGTAAAAAGAGTCAATCGAATATAGCTATTCGAAGGAGGGTTAAGTAAGGAAGTTAGTAAATGGAATACAAAGTGAACTTTGCCCATTTCAAAGTTAGAAATGTTGTTCAGTTAAGGTCTGAGAGGTAGTTCTACCCCAACTTAATTGGCTTCGTTTTAACTAAGGAATAGTTAATGTTCGGCAGTAAAAGGAAATGGTTTGAGTTGGCATCGCGATGGTTTGTTTAAACATCTGTCTAAGTCCAATGAAGAAGCTTTGGAAATGTTTTCCAAATAAGAAACCAGAAATGTTTTCTAATAAAGAAAACGAGAAATGGAAATGTTTTCCATTATTAATAACGTATATTTTCCCAATTTAGAAAATAAGGAATATTGAACGTAGGGAAACATGAGATAAGTAAATTAATGAACTAAAGAGATGAATGTTGAATGATGTTTGATCGATATAATTTCCATTTGGAAATAATATCTTTGTTTGCACACCTGTTTTTATTCGATAGTTAAATCACAGACTATCGAAGTTTTGACCATTTTAACGTTGTTAATATGGAGAGACCGGTTGGATTATTATCCAAAGAACCACTCTGTATTGGCATAACCGTTGCGAATCATATATGCCAAAGGAAATTGAAGACGGAGTTATGCAAGGGCTATCCTGTTTACAGAATAGTGCCTTCGGTTCATCCTGTTCCTGGATGACTTGTATGGACGGATGTCTGACAGAGTATTTCCAGACGATCACATATATTGATTTCTCCAACCGTACCAAGAGTGGAAGCGGAGGAGGAAACTTCTTTTAGCTAACACATAATGTATTGTTGAGGACGTCAATCGGTGATCTAACGGATTTGATGATGTGACATTCAAAGTGAATCTGGTATGATGATAAAGCGTAGTTTCTAGCCTCATCATCCGGTAAATGACAGAAATCGGGCAGGCAGCATGGCTAAGTCGGTCGCACCGAAGTAGGGTGTATAATCACCTGATCTAGAGTTTCATTTACTTCTAAAAATCTATTGTTGATGCTGTCCCATTCGGGAAACAGTTGCTGATCCCAACTGTTGGTGATATACATTCGATACACTCAAGCGAAATGAGTGGTCGGTCATGTGTGGCCGGGTTGCAAGATGTTCTTGTTGAACCCAGTGTATTCCTCTCTAGAGGTACACGAGCGATAGGTGGTTCCATACCTTGTCATAGTTGGAAATCCATTACCCAATACGTGCTTGCGGTTTTGATTGTATACTATATATGTAGAACGTGAGATGAAAGTGTTTCTGCTAGATGATTATATATATTGTGGTTGATAGACATTATTATAATATCAAAAGGTTTTTGATATAAAGCTAATTTGGATTCTCATAAGGGAAAAACCCGTTCCGTTATGCGGCGTGGTCTTATGAGATATCATTTACCTGTATAACTGTTTTAAACGGTTTTACTCATACCAGTCCCATGACTGACCCGAAGTTTACTTTGTTGTTTTCCCTAAACTCTTGGGTGCCTAAATTTGTACGGGCAGTCAAGTAGTCGGGATTTACAGATATACTGGAAGGGCTTGGAGCAGGAGGCTTCAGGATCATATAGCTATAGTTATTTCCGCTGTGTTGTAAGTGCTGTACTTTGATAATGATGTGTATTCAAATACAGATGTATATTTCAAAGTTATGTTACATATATTATATGTTATTCGTTCCGCTGTGAGATTCGTGTTACTCTGATGTTGTCTTCTTCTTCTTCTATTCTAAGTTTCTATCTTATCTTTCCTCACCCTCTAATTTCTTTCACTAATTACCAGGATTTTTCGATGTTTTGGTTATCGGCATCGCGTTTATGTCGATAACCAAAGTCACCGAAAATCCGGGTCGTTACATTTACATATTTATTCTTTTTGTCTATATGTAAATTGCTAACAACTCTTTTAAACAAATTTGGCCTATATCATATTCATTTGTCATGCCCACTAATATACCTATGTTCTAGGCCCAAATCTTGATTTACCTATCATTTAATCCAACCTGCAGTTTTATGCCAATTTTGATCTAGTATTCCCTATTTACAGTTCATGTGAAAACTAGATTTGATACTCTAATTTAAAGCTTAGGTTACTAGCCAATACTAGATTCAATATATCAAATTCCATCTTCTACAATTCACGTCAAATTACCCCAATTTGCATCTAATAGTCATGTTATAATACATGCTCTAAATTATGCCAAATAATATAGATTTCATGTTATACCCAAATAACCCCGCATTCATAACGTACGTATACCATGATTTCACAAGTTTTCTAAATACTCATGAAATGAAACTAAAAAGGGAATAGAGGATAAACATGAGAATTGACATAAAAGAATAGGCATGCAAAAGCGAGCCAAATACAAGGATAATGGATCCAATGGTTTTGGTGTACATAATAGCGAATAGGAATAAACTAAGCAAGTCACACCCTAGGTATGAGATCCAACAAAATGCCAGTTCGGTGTACAACATGTTTTGTAACTATAGTGTTATGGGCATAAACAATTAACCATAATAGTCTTAGGCGATTAACCATAATAGTCATAGTCATGGTCATAGGTAGAAATCTCATAGTTATGAATCATAGGCGATTAACCACAATAGTCATTGATAATTAACCAAAGTAGTCCTAGGCAATTATTTTAAATAGTCATAGGCAATTAACTGTAATAATTTCAAAGTCATGGTCATAGGCAAAAGTCTTATGTTCATAATCATAGGCAATAATCTCATAGCCATGGATCATGGCCGTAGGCAATAGTCTTATGTTCATAGTCATAGGCATAGTCTTTATGTTCACAGTCATAGGCATAGGCATAGGCATAGTCTTATGTTCACAGTCATAGTCTTAGGCCATTAACAATAGCTTTCAACGTCATAGGCATAGGCACAGTCTCATCGGTAATTAATCACAATAGTTCTTAATTAGATCCAAAGGCATATACAAGCACAGATTCAAATGAGAGGATCAGGCATATTCTTATATTCATTTAATTTCATGCCACAAATAGATCTAGACGTCCAAATCTAAAAAGTAACTAACTTACATTGATCGGTTTCAGAAAAGGATAATCAAATAGTGTTGGTGATTTGCTATGATTTGCATGACGTTGCTCGCAACCGTTGAATTAGCCTTTGATTCTTTTCTTAAAGCTTTAATCTTGATTCTCCAATTTGTGAATCTCGCGTTGCCTGAAAAAGAAGGTAGAAGGACTCTCTTAATTTGATTAATCTTGTTTTAATTGAATCATATAGTCTTTGGAGAAGAAGAAGTCATCTTCTTCATTAAGAATTTGTGCAGCATAAGGATAGAGAAGAATGGTGTGAGGAGTAGTGGGGATTAGGGGAGGTTTATATAGGCTTAGGATTACGAATCTAGTCAGAAAACACGTCTAAATACATTGCAATGCATCAGGTTCAAAAACTGGAATTCGGCACCAGGTCGACCCCCAGTTCGACACTATGGTCGACCTAGTCCCTGGGAGGTCGACACTATGGTCGACCCCCAGGTCGATCTGGCCCTGGGCGGGAAATTTCCCGCCCAGTCTGTTCCGGGTTTTGAATTCGAATTTCGAGCTGTTTTTCTATTCTGAAAATCCTTGAAACTTCGGAGGGTCATATCTCCCTCATACGGACTCTGTTTCTCGAAAACTCGGACTCGTTTCCAAGCAGAATTTCGAGACGAACGCAATGGCGCAACCCATTTCCCTTGATTCTTATTTTGAAATTTAATTATACTTTAATTTGTGAAACTTGATGTTACAGAATTATGGGGTGTTACATTCTCCCCCTCTTAAAAGGATTTCGTCCCCGAAATCTTCAAGTTAGGAAGAATGTATCCTACCATCCAATCACCCATCTACTCAACCATTCAATCACAGGAATTCATTGTCCTTAAAAAGATTTCTAATGTGTTCATGTTCATATGCATAGTGTGTGTTTATGTCTTTGTCTAATGCAAAATCAGGCGGTCTACTGATTCACTTGACCTCCTTAATGCGAATTATGTCAGTGCCATGCATCCAATCATGTATGCAAGCATCCCTAGTTATGTAAATATTACATGTGTGCATAGCCATTCATCCATATGATAACATATCAAGTTAAATCTGTTAAGCAAATACATATATGCGAATGCAATATGAAAGTGACTGAGTCGTTCTAGCGCCTATGGTGTGTATATGCAGCCACGAGCAACCATTTGCAATCATCAATCATAACATGTTTCAAATACATGTTTCAAATACATGTTTACATCCATTGGCTTCTACCTAAGGATCGATGATATGTCCTAGAGGATATACCTTAAAAGCTAGAAAGTATGCATATAATTCCTAGAAATAGAGATCAAGGATGTACCCTTAAGAAAAAGGGTATGATGCGTGTATCTAGTGTTCATCCTTCTAAGTCGCATCTTCTTGAGCTTTACTATTCTGTACCTTATCTAATTAATATTCACGATTGCGAAGCTTCTTGACCTCCATTTCCAAAATTTCCGTTGATCAGATAGCTGGGTTTTCATTGTCAATTGGATATATGCGGAAGTCTATCCCGCTTTTTAGGGGTAAACTCCTAACCTAATAAAAAACATCTGCATACTCATGGACTACCCTAACGGATTGCAAATTGTCGATAAATGCATTAAGCGATTCTTGCTAGCTAAGCATAACTGATTCTTTACACGAAATCTCAAGGGTATTTCCAAGGCAAGTCAAAAGTTTAACTACCCTCCTTTCAGAATTACTAGCCAACCAAACCATGCCTAGAATCAACTCATAGCCCATGGAACCAAAAACATAAGCATTACGCTTAAACTCAACACTTAATATAGTTATTCTCAAATCCTTACAAACCAAAGGTAAACGGGCCGAACCACCAATTGGATTTGAAACACTAATGGGATCTTATATTATACAAGTACTAAGGTGCAGAGACTCAACTATGGAAGTAGATATGAACAAATACAAAGCGCTAAGATCAAAAGAGTACTAATTGGTTGATCAAAACAAAAAGCTAAACTTTTTCAACAGAGACTTTTACTATCTCTCTCTCAGGTATTCTGGTGGTGAAAGCATGTACTCTCCCTTCTGAAAATCCTATCCCTCATCCTTTCCCTTGTCCTTAATTGTATGCCCTATAATACTATGGAAAAGATACTTCCTCTCGTCTTAGGTTTTATAATTCCTTCTTTCTTCGTGAGTCGAGTTTATATCCATGAATTTCTCATCCTTGCGTTGAGCTCCCTAGCCAAACTCCCTCATCCTCATCTTTACCATCATTGTGTAATCATGTTGACAAGTTTCTCAAAAGCTTCCTCCATCGCATGGGAAACCCTTCAAAGCTTGAAAGAAAACTAGCTGTAGGTGAAACTACTATGGCTATAGATGGAAGTCGGGCACTACTTTGCCCTTCGATAAGTATCATAGTCTTATCAAGCCTACAGAACCGTGCCGCGGTGAGGTTACCTCCCAGAAAGACAGGAGCCTCGAAGACTCAAGAAAGAAGGGGACAAGAATTCAAACAGAGGATCAGAAGATAGTGCGTATGGATTTTGGGGAATATGCCTTTAAAAAAAACTTTTCTTTTGAAAAATGCTTCTTTAAAACCCATTTTGAAAATAATTTTTTTTTTCAAATCTTTTATCTGATCTGGTAACCTTCTGCTCTGATACCACGTGCAACACCCCAGATCCGTTAAGGTCACTCACAAGGGGAATGCCTTAACTTCAGTGGAGAGTTATAGGTAAAAGATACAGATAAATTACAAGACAGACAAAATTAAAACAGCGGAAAATAGAACTTTACTTTATTGATAAAATAGCTTGTACAACAATTATTTTCCAATACCAGAATATCTGTCTTACAAAATAAAGAAGCATAAAATAACATTTATATTCCCGAATGTAGCGTGAGCCAGCCATAGCAATGGAAAAGAGAATCCAAGAAAAACTTCGACTAATCTTCAGCTTGGAAAGAAAACTGGGCTAAGCAGTAATATTCCCTCCCTGCGAACCGGGGGGGAATGGAAGACAAGAAAGCGAAAGAAAACAGAGTCAGACATAGAGTCTGGTAAGTTCAGTGATTTTCAGCATGTCAACAGGTAAAAAGCAACATGGCATGAATTAACTAAATACAAGACAACACCATGATGACGGGAATCATAAGGTTAGCACAAGATATGATAAGGTAAGATAAACTGGATGCACTTCTATACTTACTCTACTTCGCTACTACCTTGTTATTCTAATTTCTATGTCTCTACACCACCTAACTAGTGCCCAACTAGTAACCTGTATAGACTGATAAAACAATAACGTGATCCCAATCCCTGAAATTGTGGTCGTTTTCAGGTATACATCTATTGTTTATTACCTAGATCTAATCTAGGGTTTTCTATTGAGCGCATTCTAGATCCAACCAGGGTCTACGCTACCCAGGGCTACTGGGGTTTATGCTACCTATTGAATGTTTCTCGGATTTTAGGGTTTACGCGACCTAGGTCCAGCTAGGGATTATGCTACCTATCGAACGGTGCCCCTAATCTAGGACACACTACCCAGAGTGGTATATGTTCCTAGACTTTCCCCACGTATGTGTCTTGGATCGTTATCGCTGTCTAGATGCACATGTCCTCTATATGTGCGACCCAAGTCTCGTGGCAGTGCAAATCAAGAAACACGGAACTCGGTCGGGAGCTTTCAGATATTTGCCGATGCAGATGTTATGGTCTGTTTTTCCAGTGGCTATGGTCCTACCTGACCCCTCCCTCAACTAATGAAAGGCACACCTTGAAAAATGAGAACTATACGCAGGCCCTCTATGCCCCTCTAACCTATGGCCATCCGCACCCATAACTAGATAGCAAGTATATGGTCTTTTGGAGTACTACGCCTTTCTGATTCTTGTATCTCGATTGACTCAAGATGGTAGGTAGACGACGAGTTGCTATCACAGGGCTACAGGTCTCGCCGAATCACGTTGATCCATCCTAGTCTTTAGGTTGCCTTATATTGCAACCAAGGCATACCTCTGGTTCTTCTAACATAGACTTTAACCTCTGTGATCCCAAGAGGATCATCTGCAGCCTTATAGAGGGATATCAAGAGTACCCTCACGTCCCCTCGAAGCCGCGTGCTTCGTACCCCAGTTCGTTGGAGCCTTCTTTAAGATCAGATGGAAGTTCTCTCCTTCTCGTATTCTACTAAGGTTTACCACTTAGTTCCCTGAACCGTCGTTTTCTTAACTAAGGTTTACAACTTAGTCCTCTTAACTAAGGTTTACCACTTAGTTCTCTTTCTCGTCAAGTTGGATTGGTTAAGTGTCATTAGTCAATTCAAGTCAACTTAACCCATTCATTTGTCATGTTAAACTGGTTAAGTGTTATCAGTAGTTCATGTTGACTTAACCTTACCACAAATCAAGTATATTGGTTAAGTATTTCTTATTACTTAACCCCACCCCTTCATCTTGTATTGGTTAAGTGTTCCCTTTAACTTAACCTTGCTCATCTGTTTAGCTAACACATTATAACGGTTAAGTGTTCTCTTAGTTAACTTAACCCTAACATCTGTTTAATTCACATGCCCTAATGGTTAAGTATTGTCCCTTCATGTTTTAACCTAACCTTGTTCATTTGGCACACTATGATGGCTAAGTGTTCTAAGTTTACTTAACTCCACCTTCTAGTCTAGTTAACATGTTAAATTGGCTAAGTGTATTTTACTTAATCCCACCTTTTAGTCTAGTTAACATGTTATAACGGTTAAACCTTTTCTTAACCTTACCCACTTGTCTAGTCAACATGTTATAACGGTTATTTAACCCCTACAAGTCTTGTCTTGTTAACATGTTAAGTCGGTTAAGTGTTCCTATAGACTGAACCCTCCCATTCTAGCTTAATTGTTTCTTAACTTTAAATTATTCATTTAAAGCACCAACCACTCACATTAGACAGATATTGTTGCGGTCACTAGATGTGTCGGTCGGTTCAAGGCAGATTTACACCGCAACTCAGTCTAACCTCGGGTCCTTTTGGGATCAATGCTCTAACCACCCACATTAGATAGGTATTGTTACGGTTGCTGGATTTGCCGGGCGGTTCCGGGCAATCTTATACCGTAACTCAATCTAACCTCGGGTTAGGCATATTCGCCTTTCCTATATTTACATATTTATCCTTTTTGTCTATATGTAAATTGATAACAACTCTATTAAACAATATTGGCCTATATCATATTCATTTGTCATGCCCACTAATATACCTATGTTCTAGGCCCAAATCTTGATTTACCTATCATTTAACCCAACCTGCAGTTTTATGCCAATTTAGATCTAGAATTCCCTATTTACAGTTCATGTCAAAACTAGATTTGATACTCTAGTTTAAAGATTAGGTTACTAGATTCAATATATCAAATTACATCTTCTATAATTCACGTCAAATTACCCTAATTTGCATCTAATAGTCATGTTATAATACATGCTTTAAATTATGCCAAATAATATAGATTTCATGTTATACCCAAATAACCCCGCATTCATAACGTATGTACCATGATTTCACAAGTTTTCTAAATACTCATGAAATGAAACAGAAAAGGGAATAGAGGATAAACATGAGAATTGACATAAAAGAATAGGCATGCAAAAGCGAGCCAAATACAAGAATAATGGATCTAATGGTTTTGGAGTACATAATAGCGAATAGGAATAAACTAAGAAAGTCACACCCTAGGTATGAGATACAACAAAATGCCAGTTTGGCGTACACCATGTTTAGTAACTATAGTGTTATGGGCATAAACAATTAACCATAATAGTCTTAGGCGATTAACCACAATAGTCATAGTCATGGTCATAGGTAGAAATCTCATAGTTATGAATCATAGGCGATTAACCACAATAGTCATGGATAATTAACCAAAGTAGTCCTAGGCAATTATCCTAAATAGTCATAGGCAACTAACTGTAATAATTTCAAAGTCATGGTCACAGAAAATAGTCTTATGTTGATAATCATAGGCAATAATCTCATAGTCATGGATCATGGCCGTAGGCAGTAGTCTTATGTTCATAATCATAAGCATAGGCATAGTCTTATGTTCACAGTCATAGGCATAAGCATAGTCTTATGTTCACAGTCTTAGTCTTAGGCCATTAACAATAGTTTTCAATGTCATAGGCATAGGCACAGTCTCATCGGTAATTAATCACAATAGTTCTTAATCAGATCCAAAGGCATATACAAGCACATATTCAAATGAGAGGATCAGGCATATTCTTATATTCATTTAATTTCATGCCACAAATAGATCTAGACGTTCAAATCTAGAAAGTAACTGACTTACATTGATCGGTTTCAGAAAAGGATAATCAAATAGCGTTGGTGATTTGCTATGATTTTCATGACGTTGCTCGCAACCGTTGAATTAGCCTTTGATTCATTTCTTAAAGCTTTAATCTTGATTCTCCAATTTGCGAATCTCGCATTGCTTGAAGAAGAAGGTAGAAGGACTCTCTTAATTTGATTAATCTTGTTTTAATTGAATCATATAGTCTTTGGAGAAGAAGAAGAAGTCATCTTGTTCATTAAGAATTTGTGTAGCATAAGGATAGTGAAGAATGGTGTGAGGAGTAGTGGAGATTAGGCGAGGTTTATATAGGCTTAGGATTACGAATCTAGTCAGAAAACACGTCTAAATACATCGCAATGCATCAGGTTCAAAAACTGGAATTCGGCACCAGGTCGACCCCCAGGTCGACACTATGGTCGTCCTGGTCCCTGGGAGGTCGACACTATAGTCGACCCCCAGGTCGACCTGGCCCTGGGCGGGAAATTTCCCGCCCAGCCTGTTCTGGGTTTTGAATTCGAATTTCGAGCGGTTTTTCTATTCTGAAAATCCTTGAAACTTCGGAGGGTCATATCTCCCTCATACGGACTCCGTTTCTCGAAAACTTGGACTCGTTTCGAAGCAAAATTTCGAGACGAACGCAATGGCGCAACCCATTTCCCTTGATTCTTATTTTGAAATTTAATTATACTTTAATTTGAGAAACTTAATGTTACAGAATTACGGTGTGTTACATATATATAGATGTCTAGGATTATTTAGAGCCCTTAGATGAACTAGGAGTCCATTAGAACCACCCAGCTCAAATACGCATCATTCGGCCACTCAGAAGAAGACACATCATCACAGAACACTCCAGAATTCCGTGCTGGATCAGTATGGGCGCACTTGGCAGGTGCGCCAGGGCATTTTTGTACTGGCACACTTGTGAAGTGCGCCAGTGCATTCTGGTCGACTTCCAGTTTTTCTGCCTAACTTCGTTCGTCCATATCTTCTTCATACGGTATCTGTTTTACGCAAACTCGGATCTATCTTAAGCAGAATTTCGAGACAAACGCAATGGCATAATCTATTTCATTTAATTCTTCTTTTAATAATTAATTATTCTTTAATTATCTCTTATGTCCTGTTTTAAAATTACGGGGTGTTACATTCCCCCCTACTTAAAGGATTTCGTCCCCGAAATCTTCAAGTTAAGAAGAATGTATATCCTACCATCCAACATCCATTTACTCAACCATTCAATCATAGGCATCCATTGTCCTTAAAAAGTTTTCTAATGTTTTTCATGAACATATGCATGGTGTGTGTATATGTCCTTACCCAAATGCAAAATCAGGCGGTCTACTGATTCAGTTAACCTCCTTAACGCAATCATGTCGGTGCCATGAGTCCATCATGTATGCAATTATTCCAAATTGTACTTTATAACTTCTACATGAGTGCACAATCATTCATACAAATGCAACATCCATATGATAAGACATCAAGTTTCAATTCATATGTATAAAAATTCACTCATGCATATGCAATATGAAAGTGACTGAGCTGATCTAGTGCCTAATGTGTGTATATGCATCCACGAGCAACCACTAGCAAGCACTTGCAATCACTTGCACCCACCAAACATAACATGTATCAAACACATGTTTACATTCATTGGCTTCTACCTAAGGATCGAGAATAGGACCGAGAGGATATACTTAAAAGATAAAGACTAGCATGCAAATAAACTTTACGGAAAAAGAGGAATCAAGGATATACCCTCAAAAAGGGTACGATGCACGTATCTAGTCTTCAGTCTTCTAAGTTGCATCTTCTTGAGCTTCACTCCACCGTACCTTAACTAATTTAACTTCACGATTGCGAAGCTTCTTGACCTCCATTTCCAAAACCCACTAGTAAAGATAGGACCTCGATCACTTACTATGCTAGAGGGTATCCAATGTAGTCAAACTATCTTTCCAAGATAAACAGATGTTAACCATGATACCAAGTGCATATACTAAGATGATTAGAGGTCTCTCTTCTACGTAGCTTATCCATCATGTCACAAATCTGAGTGTCGATATCTCTCATGCAACCATCCTAGTCGAACTTGACATCCCTCAAGTACAAGCCCCAAAGGCCTAAACCAATATCAGACAAGCACCCAAGGAATACCTCCTCTGAATTTCGAAGATTTATGTGAGATGATACTAGCAAAACAACCAAACAATTGAGCACTTAACCGACTCTGACTATCCTCGCCAATCTTGCTCCAAAACTATCGTTGATCGCATAACTGGCTTTGCATTGTCATCTAGATATATGTGGAAGTCTACCTCATGTTTTAGGGGACAAACCCCTAACCTTAATAAAAAACATCTGCGTACTCATGGACTACTCCAACAGATCGAGAATCGTCGATAAATACATAAAGTGATTCTAGGTAGCTAAGACAAACTGATCCCTTAGGATCGCCCGAAATTTCGAGGGTATTTCCGAGGCAAGTCGAAAGTCTAACTACCCTCCTTTCACAATTACTAGCTAACCAATCCATGCTTAGAGTCAACCCATAGCCCATGAAACCAAAAACATAAGTATCTCAAATCCTTACAAACCAAAGATAAATGAGCCGAACCACAAATTGGATTTGAGACAATAACGGGATCTTCTACTATACAAGCTCTAGGGTGCAAAGACTCAACTATGGAAGCAGATATAAACGAATGTGAAGCGCTAAAATCAAAAAAGTACTAGCAGGATGATCAAAAAGGAAGAACTAAACTCTTTCAACAGAAACCTTACTATCTCTCTCTCATGTACACTGGCGGTGAGAGCATGCATTTGCCCTCTTGAAAATCCTATCATTTGTTCTTTCAATAGAAATCTTTCCTTTTTACCTCCTTTGTGAACCAAGTCTATATCCATGAGTTCCTCATCCTTGGGTTGTGCTCCTTGGCAAAACTCCCTCAGTCTCATCTTTACAATCCTTGTGTAACACGTTGACAAGTCTCGAAAGCTGCCTCCATCGCAAGGAAAATCCTACAAAGCTTGAAAGAAAATTAGCTGCGGGTGAAACTACTGCGGCTTTAGATGGAAGTTGGGTACTTCTTCGCCCTTTGACAGATATCGTAGTCTTATCAAGCCTACGAAACCATGTCGCGATGAGGGTACCTCACAGAAAGCCAAGAGCCCCGAAGAATCAAGAAAGAAGGAAACAAGGATTCAAACAGAGGATCAAAAGAAAGTGCATATGGATTTGGGGAAAATGCCTTTAAAACAAAACTTTTCTTTTGAAAATGATTCTTTTAAAGTCGTTTTGAAAATAATTTTTCAAATCTTTTATTTGATCCGGTAACCTTCAACTCTAATACCAAGTGAAACACCCCACTCCGTTTAAGTCATTCACAAAGAGAATGCCTTAACTTTGGTGGAGCATTTTAGGTAAAAGATGCAGATAAATTGCAGGATAGACAAATAATGCAGCGGAAAATAAAGTCATTTTATAAACAACTTAATTCAGTCAACCTTTTACAAACAATTTTCTCAATCATACTTAATTGTAATACATAGAACTTCTGTCTTGATTTAAAAACTTCCAAGTATAAAAGAAGCATAAAAACAAAAATGATATTCCCCAATAAAGCATGAACTAGCCATAGTAGTGGAAGAGAGTGTCCAAAGCAATACATCGATTATCATCGAGCTTGGAAAGAAAATTGAGCTAAGTGGTAACATTTCTTCCCTGTGAACCGGGGGGACGGAAGAAAAGAGGCAAAACAAAACAAGGTCAGACATAAGTCTGGTAAGTCCAGTGACTTTCAGTATATAAACAGGCAAAAGTATCATGACATGAATAAACTGAATATAAGACAATGCCATGATAACAGGGATAACAAGAGAACATAGGATAAGCATAAGGTATGGTAAGGCAAGATAAACTGAATGCGCTTCTACTCTTTCTCTGCTTCGCTACTACCCTGTTATTCTGATTTTTATATCTCTGCACCACCTAACTAGTGTCTCAACTAGTAATCTATATAAAATTATCATATGATAACGTGCTCCTAATCCCCGTAATTGTGGTGGCCTTCAGGTGTACATCTATCGTGAGGATTCCACCTCAATCTGCCTAATTGCCATGAACTTGTTAGATGTACCCTTACTACCCTATCGATCGGCTCCTTACTTGCATAAGTGTTCCATGTGTCTGTGTCAATCGACCCTCTCTTGCGTGTAGATACCCTGTGCTGGTCCCACCATAAGGTATATCAATCCTTATGATAGTGACCTGACACGATTCAAGACGCACAGTGTATAACTACTGGTACCCAATGCCTGCTTTTTCCCACTCCGGAGTACGTGCACGCCCATAATCCGTCGGAACCTACACTGACTTACCCCCAGCCGCTATTTTGACCACTTATAATCAGCCCAGTAATCGTGCCCCAACCTGCCTTGTTCCAGGGTACCATGATACATCTATGTGGGTTACTGCTGAAATGGGTCCCCGTTACTAGGGTTTCCTGCTGGTTAAGTTTGTGGGCCTATATATACAAATATTACCCACCTACACAAGATGTACTTAACCCTCCCACCGATTCTAGAATGTTTTCTTAACAGTTAAGTTTGTGGGCCTATATGTACTAATAATACCCACCTACACGAGATGTATTTAACCCTCTCATCGATTCAGGCTTGTTTATTTAACGGTTAAGTTTGTGGGCCTATATGTACTAATATTACCCACCTACATGAGATGTACCTAACCCTCCCATCAATTCAAGCATGTTTATTTAACGGTTAAGTTTGTGGGCCAATATTTCCTAATATTACCTACCAACCCGATATGTACTTAACCTCTACCGCACATTATGTCATATTGGTTAAGTGTTCTCCATTCATGTTAACTTAACCCACCCAGTCATCGTGTCATGTTGGTTAGGTGTTTCTTATTAACTTAACCCCGTTCGTTCATCAAGTTATATTGGTTAAGTGTTTTCTTTAACTTAACCCCACGTGTTCATCATGTTGTATTGGTTAAGTGTCATCAATCAATTCAAGTTAACTTAACCCACCTACTTGTCATGTTACTTTGGTTAAGTGTTGCCTTCTTGTGTCAACTTAACCCTACCACAAATCAAGTTATATTGGTTAAGTGTTGACTTAATCCTTTCCATATATCATGCTACACCGGTTAAGTATTTCCGATTAACTTAACCCTAGTCATCCATCTTGTTATATTGGTTAAATGTTTCTCATTACTTCACCCTACTCATCCATCTTGTTCATTAGCATTAATTGATTTATTAATGCACCAACCTCTCACATTAAATATGTGTTGTTGCGGTTACTGGATGTGCCGGGCGGTTCCAGGTAGTTTTACCCCACAACTCAATCTAGCCTCAGGTTTTTCTTGGGCATGATGCACTGACCTCTCACATTAGACAGGTGTTGTTGTGTTTACTGGACGTGCCAGGCGGTTCCGGGTAGTTTTACACCACAACTCAATCTAACCTTGGGTTAGGCATATTCATCTTTTCACTAATTTACATATTTATGGATTATATGTAAATTATTCACAATTGTTGTCAATTTCAGATTATGCCACATTTTCCATAAATGGCCAAGTCTATATTTATATGCTACTTATCCCAACCAGTCATATTCCAATTCTCAAGTTATGCCCAACAAAGCTAATTGCGGGTTATGGCTCCCAAATTCAATTTCGAGTTATTACTCAAAATAGGCTACACCTAATCTTCCCAAGTTTATACTAATAGTCACGTCCCAATACCCCAGTATACATTATTCTTTGGCATCTCAACCAATGGTTATGCCCAATCTAGATTAATATTCCAATTTACAGTTTGCGCCAAATCTAGATTTAATATTTCAATTTACCCCAAGTTCGCAACAAAGACAAATTATGCCCCAAATCATAAGTTACAAAATTATGTTCTTCCATTACCAAATAGACTATTCCCCATTACCCCCGCATTCCAATCGCACATATAATAAGTTTCAGTCTAGATTCGAGGTTAATCTAGGTTCAAAAAATAAAAGGGACGAAAGAGGAACATAAATGAGAGTAGGTATAAACCAGGCATTAAAACAGTACGTCTGTCAAATATTTTGGACCTAATAGGATTACAGATCTGTTAGAGTTGGGGTATAACAAAGGTAGATCTGAAACAAACTGACAGAAATAACCTCTTAGACATATAGATCCGATATAAATAACATCATGAACCTAGAAGGATTATATATCAGATGTCCAACAAAGACAGGCATGATAAAATAATAACTTCCTAGGCATGTAAATCATTGATTCAATAGAAAGATAGGAATTAATCTAAAAGATTTGTCTTATCATCAAGCATGGACTTAGATCCATTTCATTATATGCCAAAATCACTATTAGGTGTTTAAATCTGAAAATAACTTGAACTTACATGTTTATAGTTCAATTTACGCCCCAAATCCCAAGTTATATGTCCAATATGTTTTATGCCTCAAATCTCAAGTCATATGTCCAATACTTTATGCCTCAAATCTCAAGTCATATGTTCGATACACTTTATGTTTTGAATACAACATGCGTTATGTCCTCAACTCAGTTACAACTCAATTATGCCCAATTATACACAATTTAATATTTATCCCAAATTTTAGCGCTGGTCATGTCCAAATCATATTTTATGCCCAATTTTGTTTCCAACGTACGTTCATCTCTTATGAGATCCGGTTGAGGCTCGCAGTAGCCTGGCTATAAAACAAAAAGGGAAGAAGGAAAGAAGAGGCAAAGAATGGACATAATACTATCATTGACATAGATCTAATGGATATTGAAAGACAAATAGAAATAGGCATAATCTCAGATCCAGATTTATTACAATGTCAGAATCACAATTAACTTTTATTTCTGAAAGTAACGTGAACTTACAAATTACAGAACGGTCTTGAATTCTGGGATCTGTATTCTGAAACTGAATAGCTCTCCCTTGAAGTAGACTATTTTTTCTTCTAATTTTGATTTGATTTGATGTTCTTCTTAATCAATTACTAGTTTGGATTTGATTTTCTAGTTTGAAGAGAATGAATGGAGGCTTAGGCTAGCTTGGAGACGAATATCATGACGGCACCATAGTTTTAGGGTTATGATGTTAGGGTTTAGGTTTAGCTACGTATATATAGATGTCTACGATTATTTAGAGCCCTTATATGAACTAGGAGTCCATCAGAACCACCCAGCTCAAATACACATCATCTGGCCACTCAGAAGAAGACATATCATCACAGAACACTCTAGAATTCTGTGTTAGATCAGAAACTAACTGGAGATTAGTTAAGATGAATGGTTTCCTGGGTATTGATCTAATGTTGGTTTCAGCCTTCGGGGTTAATACATTGGGAATTGTTCACATGCTAATTTATGGTTAAAGGCTGATGGAATGGAATGTGATTTTGGGTTTATCGTGAACCGTGTTTTAAATGACATTGGTTCTTTAACCCATTTAAAGACAGGATATGGTTTCCCAAGTTAAACAATCGTTAATATTGATTTTTGGGAAGATTAAAACCAAGTGGAGTTTTAATGCACCTTTAATTAGATTGAAATGATATCCAAAGGAAGATTAAAAAATAAATTTAAGGAATTTATCTTTGATAAAATTAATGGGAACCTTTTCCAAAGTATATGAATATTTGGATAAAGAAATATTCTGGATTGGAATAAGGCGTATGTTGTGTTTTTGTAGCACTTGTTTATTATATACGCGAGTTATTCGAAAAGACTGGGTTTATCCCATTCTGAATAACTGATTCGACGATATGTCGAGGATAAAGACGGTGGTTGAAGACCGGAGGTCTTCACATCGTTTAGATGATTACTGATGTCTTGATTGGCCTGTACACCTATGGCGAGGTAATAAGTGGTGATCGTCCAGACGTACTTGGAGATTGACGGATATGCGAGGGCCTCTCCCCTGTATTGGACATATAGGGAAGGAATATGGTGCCTCCGGATTCGTTCAGACCCAGGACAAACTTGTAAATAGATGTGTGTCTGACATCTGATTTCATTCTGTGTGATTGATATATATCGGTTGCATAGCGTGAATTAACTTTGTGGCATGCTGAGATGCAAATGATTAAGGCTTCTAATGAAAAGCAGAGTCTTGTGGTTGATGATCAAAGCACGACCTTTGTGGCATAGCTTTGTGTAGCGTTAATTCGCGAGCCTCACACCCCGGTGTGAACCAGAAACGGGAGAGGACTTCAGGAAGGACATGCGTTTCCTTCTAGCAGGGAGCGGTGTCAGCGTTTTGCACGCCCTGGCATTTTACTTATGTGGATGATGAATAGGAGGTGCCTCAGTTATATCGGTGGATCCAGGGCCGATGGAGTCATTTGGCTCATTTACGCCCCATAGGCGGGAAAACGTAGTGTTCAGACATTTTAATCCACATCGAGTGGACCAGCCCTGACGATCCAAGGCTTGTCTGCGCGCTTGCCTAAGACATGGGCTAGATTGTCTCGAAGCAGTAAGGACGATCCCTTTCCTTGGTTCATAGATGGAAATCAAACTTCCAATACGTGACATTTGTGGTTTTGATTGTAGAGCCTAGTATTGGCGACATGATATATGGTACCTATGCCGTCTAGGATTGATACATTTATATTTGAAGTTCTTTTATACACTATTCACTTATAATAGTAGCAAATGATTTGTTTTAAACGTACCAAGCATGTTTGGCTATCATAAGGGAAAACCCTATCCTCCGGCTTGCGTTGCATTGTGTGATGGGACCTGGGTCATATAATAGCTTCATTTTTCCAAAATGCATTGCGCTGTATTGTAATACGCACTGGTATTCTTGGGAGAAAACCCATTTCGTATTATATGGTGTGATCCCTTGGCGTGGTCCCTTGATATATCCGATTTGAAGTAAAGTTTTAAATAACTGTTTTAGTTCTCACACCAATCACATGATTGACCCGGAGTTTATCGTTTTAACCTAGACTCTGGGTGCCCCTATTTTCCACACTGGCAGCTAGTAGTTTTGGTTTTGCAGATTCATATTCACAGGATCCTGGTTTACATCTGGAATGATATTCGGAAAACTCTGTATCTGTTTATCTCCTTCAGTTATGTTTTGTATTATCTTTCCGCTGTAGTAATGTATTTAAATCTCTGCAGTAATGTATTCAAATCTCTGAAGTAATGTATTTAAATCCCTGATATTTTCTGATGTATAACATTTATTCATACTCTGTATATTCTTGTATTTTGAAGAAATTGTTGTAATAAGCAATGAAATGTTCTTCTGTTTGTGTTCTCAATTCAATCCGGGCTTTCCTTCACGGGGAAGTTCGGGTCGTTTCACCCATCCATAAATACTTACTTATTTCCTTCAAGCTCCTTCAAGCTTGAAAATATCCATTTTCTCCGAATCCATTTATCCTTTAAACCAATCCTCGAAATTCTCTTTTTGTCTTATTAATTGCAAATTTAAATGTATTGCCCACTAAATTTGCAATTAATATCCATGAATCTTATTTCTGGAATTGCGAATAATGGTAATTATGCTATATTATATATACACACACACTAACCGCTAGAAACAGATTTAGTACATTAATTTCCTAGACTAAACTTTCTAGGGCAACTAGTTCATAGATAACCCTTAATTCTGGAAATACTATACTTCGCCATCTTTTCAAATATAAATTTATGGGACTGATACTAGGATTTCCATATTAAGTTGTTTAATTATCTTTGCGTAGTCCTACCTAATTCTAACTTATACGATTATTTACCCCTATTTATTTTGAAGTTATTTCCTTATTATTCTCAAACTTGCAACTGTCAGAAATAGGTGTTTAATGCATTATTAAAACCCAAGGCGTTAACATTTTCGCAAAGACTTTAATGCTTACTTTACCCAATGTCATTACAAATTTTGATAAAACACCCCTTTTTTAAATGTTACAACTACAATTTAGACGCCATTTTTTCAAATCCTTACTAAATATTATAAAAAAAATATAAGAGCGGGATAACGCTTGTCTTTAACAATAATTTTGAATGTCAACAATTACACTTTTCAAAAATGCAATTTTTTTTTTTAAAAACAGGTACTCATTCTATAGGATCTTAATTAATTCCCAAAATTGAAGTAGGCGACAATTGTACCTCCTAAATTTCCTAATGACATTTATTGCTAAACCTTTCAAAATATATTATTACTCCATAAAATATGCTTTTGAAACATTACTTTATGGTTTATGTATCTTTTAATAATAAAGTTTAATATCCCTTTTGACAATAAATTTTTAATAACTTCTTTATTCCTAGCAAAATGTTTCAATCAACTATGAAATTGCAACGTTTTACAAATATATATTACATGCTCATAAATTTTTAAATTAGGAGTAAAATATCCTCCCTTATTCTAGTGCCCGTCTTTTATCAACATTTTGAATGTTAGTCTTTAACGCCTTTCAAAACAACAATTGTTTTTGAAATAATCGTTTGTTACTATTTGAAAATAATATTTTAATCTTCTAAACATCAGATTAATTAGCAATTAATCATTTTAACACATCCATATCTATATTTTCAATTTATCCTATTACTTTCAGATATATTTAAAAACGTTGGACTACGTTCATTTTACCACTAAAGTTAAAAATTTTACTATCATGCTTGCATATTCTCATAAAATTTCCTATATGTATTGAAATTTGAAAGTCCATGATGAACATAAATATTCAATACCCTTTTATTTACACCATGGGAGGCCTTTCAAAAATTAATTTAATGGTAGCAAATAAATTTCAATTTAAATAAATTCCTTGGATTTGTCTTTTATCTATTATTCTACTTCAATATTACTACTTTCTCATATACTTCTTATTGTAAGAGCACTTATTGTTTCAATTTTATCTAGTTTTTGTAAATAAATTTACCATCTATTCTCTTTCAATTGAGTATATCTATGACGTTTACCTTGCCAAGCTTATGTGTTTTGCCTTCTTTCTCCTTTTAATTTAAACATCAATTTACTACACAATATGTACAAGAATCTTTTAAAGGCTCGTAACTGAAAACATTTACCATATTCTTTAATTATGAAATTCGTCTTTTGTTTTAATTAAAGTTTAAAATTATTGTTTATCTAACAGAAGAAACAATAAACTTTTTTTTAATTCCTCAAAACATTCATTTTCTCAAAAACCATATTTCAAATTTTCCTTCCTGAATGAAATTATTATGCAGCTTGAGTCTATAATTGAAATATCAAAATTCCCTTTTTCAAAATAATTTAATAGTGTGTCGAAAAATCAATTTATAGTTTTCTTAACACACTTGATTTTTTTTCGTCTAAACTTTCTAACACACTACTCTAAGGAAGTCCATTTCTTTTATTACATCCTTTCTTCCATATTCTTAAATTTTCAATTGTTGACATTCCTAATTACTGCCGCTATAAACGTTCTTCATTTTATCAATTAAATAACGCTCATTCTTATAGATGATTAAAAATTATTTATTTATACCTTTGCACAAATGGCCTTAATATTTTTCGATTCTAATATCCTTTTTATTGTCGACCATTAAGTGCTTTTTTGAATTTCAAAATTCCAGTAATTACTCATGTGGAAGTTTTATCCTATTTTATATTAACTTCTTGTTTAGAGAAAACAATGACCTCTCCTTTTCTCGACAGTCAAATTCTCGGAAAATCACCGCCTTTCTTGTAAATTTAGATCATCAGTCACTAATTCCACCAGATTTGTTTTCTAATCTGCAACATGCAGAGTGTAAGGTTACTTCTAATCAAGGTAATTTTGTCTTCCCGAATCTAAATTTTAAGTTCGACTTTCCAGATATGGTAGAGAAAGATCACGATTTAGCTAGTACGGTTAATTTGAGTAAAACTAAGGCTTGGATAGATGTTGTATCGGAAAATAGATATCACTAGAAAGTTATTCAGTTAAAATTTGTTGAACTAGAGGTTGAAAAAACAACATGAAATTAGCAGTTATAGATCAAGAGTTGACTAATAAGGCTAGAGAATGATGGGTTAACTCTATGTGTTTGGAAATAAGCCATATTATAATTTCCTAAAGAATTATATAGATAAAAATTGAAATCTAAAAGGAAATTATTAGTTATTTTCTAGAGAAAACGGCTACTTCATCATAAAATGTGATAATCCTGAGGATTGTGATAACATATTGGCTGCAGGGCCTCATTACTATAATAAAAGGTTGATATTCATGAAAATAAATGGCAGCCAGGTTTAAAATTGACTGAAGAATCACTACATTCAATTCCTGTGGGTTTGTTTAACTAATTAGAATTAGATTTTTTGTCTATGGAAGGTATAAGTAGAATTGCATTTACCTTTGGTAAACCTTTAAGATTGGACAGTGTAACTAAGGGGTTTATTCTCATTTCCTATGCAAGAGTTCTTTTAGAAGTGAATTATGAGTTTGATTTTCCAAAAAATATCCCTATACAATGTTGTAATGGAGATATAACTTGGCAAAGGGTAGTGTATGAATGGAAGCCTTCAAAGTGTTCTAAATGCAGAATTTTTGGGCATATCATTGGTGCTTGTAATTCTATAGAGTTTGGGCTCCCAAAGCTAATTCAAATCAAGCCAATGACATGGATGTAGATGATATGGGTTACAAGGATAAGCATAGTTTAGATATGGTAGGCAAGGATATAATAATTAGTGATCATAAAACTACAGCTGAAGGAGATAAAGAGACAAGTAGTGGATTGGGATCTGAAGGAGTTAACAAAGCTGCTAAGTGTATTTCAGGTGAAGTTGATCATAAGTTATGTAATGAGTCAGGGTTGTCCAAAGTGAATCAGGTGGAAATTTTGATTGTTGAGGAAGTTCTCGGTGAAAACAAGATAGGTTGAATGCTAGTAATATGTTAAATGACAAATTCTAATATGTTTTAGGAAGACTTGAAGTTAATAGGAATAATGAATGTATGCAAGATGGTTCAGACGGTTTGAATGAAGATGCACCACATTCAAAGGTTACTGTTGCTGCTAAATATGATTAGTATGGTAATTATTTCAATGATATGTAGGGTATGGTTTTGGATGAATCTGATAATTCATCTAGTGGTTTCAAAGAAGGAGAATCAAGTTTAAGCCAATAAATTTAGAGGTTGAAATAAAATCATTTATGATGAACCTATGGTGGAATCAAATCCCGAACGGACTAAACTAGTGTCCCAAATCCAATCTAGGTCCAAAACAAAAAAGAACAGTGAAGATGATAATTCTCTAATAAGTGTGCAAAATGGTGGGATATGTAAAAAGTAACCTCCTTACTATTGTTTTTGTCTATTGGTTATCTTGATGAGTTGGTTTGGAGTTACTAGTGGTGATGATTCTTGGGGCTCTATCTTATTGGCAGAGCTTTTAGTTTGGTTTCAGATGATGTTTGTTGTTGTTGTTTGGGTGTTTTTTGTATCAGATGTTATTGATATAGGTTGGATTGTTATCTGGCTTGTGTTATTAGGTGTTCGAGTTCTGGAAGCTGCGAGGTTTTGATCCTTGATACATCCGTTGATTCTTTTGGGAGTTTATTAGGATCAACTTCAAAGGGCCTGCAGGATAGGCTTTCAACTGTATTTTCTTCTGCTGGGCTTTTAGGCTTGGGTATTCTAGGTTGCTTTTGGTTTCTGTTTTAGCTATGTTATAGTATTTATCATCCGTTGTAATCTGGCATGTACCATGTGTTACAATTTTTATGTGTGTCTTGGTTTGAGTTGGCTTTTCATTTTCTTTGTATAGTATTTGTTAGTGTGTGTGTGTTTTATTTTGTAGCCAACTCATCCATCTTATGTAATTTGTTTCTTGTAATATAAGTACTATTCATTGTTCAAAAAAAAAGATTTATCCCATTTAATAAAAGGTATTCTTCCTCTTTTTCCTAAAACCTTCACATCTTTAGGTTATGGATTTAATTTGTCCTATGTGAAACCCCTACTACATATTTCTCCCTTATTTTTTCCATAAATGATAATTAAATCACTAGTTTATCCCCATTAACTGCCTATTAAATTGAGAGTTTCTTTTCACTTTCCAACTTTTTGGTTCTTACAACCCTTAAGTTCTTATTGACTTCCAGCTCAACAAGGGAACTACTGAATCACTCCATGGATTCTAGGAATTGCCAAGAAATTAAGGTTAATCCTTTCCTAGAAGGACATACAGACAGTATTTTCTAAAGATATGTGTACTTTTTAAAAAAATATACTAATATATATTAAAACTTTTGGAATATCCTCAAAAAAGACAAGTATGCCTCTTATAATATATTTTTCCTGTAATCAGGTAATCTATGCTCTGATACCAACTACAGCAACCCGTCTGGAATATGCCTAAATTTTGGCCAAAAAAAATCCAATAAAAATTTAATCATTCTAAACGGATCATTGGTTCCAATAAGGAAATGGTGAAATGGTATAACAGATATAACAAAGCATACTAAAGTGATATTAAAATAGATTCACGTTTAATTAAAACTATCATAAATGTTAGCTACAATGAGTCTCATGCAATAATGGGTACATTAACATTAATTATCCCAATATATTAATACTACCAATAATAAATAGAACATAAATAGATATACTCCTCCGTCGTCAGGCTTCCACCACTTCACTCTCAACATGAAGGCTAACTTTCTATCCTGTAAGTATGATAAGAGGAGGGAGGTCAGTATAGAAAGTTCTAGAAAATGAAAAAAAACATGTTTCTAAAGGCTATACTTTATATTTGGTAGGTTAAATACTTAAAAGTATGTCTACGTAAACACACAAGCATACACAAACAAAGGTGTATTCTAAATAATGAGGTGGACATCCGAATCAGTCGCTTAAGACCTTCATTAATGCATTTAGGGTGGAACAATGATCACCTAAGACCCAACAAGGTGGGCATTCTCGTTCACTTAAGGCCCATTCTAGTATATTTATCAAGGGTGGATTCCTAAGATCACTTAAGACCCTAAGGTAGCCACTTAAGACCTCGTCATGTTACGTAAGTGTTATAAATATGTATATACTCTCATTAGTAATATGAGAAGTAGTATCTCGCTGTTTAGTATCGGCTTAGGGTAGGCCAACATACAGTCATTTACGACCCCTCTGGTGGAAGCTTCATGTTACTACTTAACTGATATTACAGTAGTAGACCTATGCCACTTAAGACTTCTCTTACATGGTGGTTAATAATTGCATGCAACGTCCAATGTATACCTAACTCGTCCCTAGGTTGGCCCTTACATAGCTCCTAAACGAAGAGGACATTCCGTTAAACTACCCTACTCCACTGTCTCCATGACTAAAACACTTTAGAGAAGGAGGACCCATAGAACACTTCAAATCTAATAAGGGGTGTCCCATGACTTGGGCCCAAACCAAGGAATAAACATTCGGAACGGCCAAGTCCTAATCACTTAAGACCCAAACTAGATAAGAAGAAAGTCAGCAACTTAAGACCTTCTCAGGGTGGGTAGTAAGCCTACCTAAACACACATACGATACACACACACACACTAGATTCCTCACATTAAACCGACTACTTGTAAAAGCTAGATTTGTCAGGCGATTCCGGATAGACTTTTGCTACAAGTGGGCTTAACCTCGTGTCACAGTGCACTAAATTTAATTTATATAAGCCATTAATAAACACACAAGAAAACGGTTCCTGCGGGAACGTTTAAGTTCAAATCCTATCCTAACGTATTTATTATGCAATTATTATGTTTATTTACATTGACACGCTATAGAAATATATGATTTAATAATCGCTATTAATGCTAATTGTCGTTTGAATTATGAAACGTTCTAACGGTGAAGTTTGTCAATCCCATTCACTTATAAGGTATACAAGCCCAATTCCCATAATAAACTACTAGAATCATGGATTATTTAATAACAAGTAGCAAATGGGAAAATTTCAATAATAATCATTCAAACTGTATCCTAGGCTAGCTGGAATAATTTAAACAGTGAAAGAGAAACATAGCGTTTTACATAAACACATATTCAATATATATATAAATATATATATATATATATGTTTGGATCAAACTTGTCCTTTTGTTTGTCTGCACATAAAAACGTTAATATTTAATTAATATAGATCTAAGTACGTTCAAATGCTCTATTTAAAATAGAGATCTAAACTTATTAAAATTCTACAATCAAATCAAATCTTAACATTTTTATACTACAAACATTTTATAATTAATTTACGTTGAAATAGGAAAATCCAACCAAACAAAAGCATAACTACCAAATTATTCCTCAAACGTTGCTAAATACATTACCAACCCAAAATATTGATTGACAAATTTTGCGACAAAATAAAGATAGGAGATTTAGGGGGTTTTATTGTGATATTATTGTGAAAACCCAAATCTCATAGGCATATAGATTCACATAAAAATCTACAAAATACAGGGAAAGGTTTAAACATATCTTATTTCCACACACAGTGATTGAGGAAAAGGAAATAACAACGATTTGAATGCTACATGCGAGAAATCAATGTTGTTCTCCAACCTTACTGCAAATTTATATAAGAGAATCCGACAAATTTGAGTCTCACATATAGATTATAGAAATTCCAGAATAAAAATCTTAATAGAAATAGAATAGAAAAAAAATAGGTTAAGGATAGAAGAAGCAGACCTTACTTTTCTGGAATTTCATTGGCAGAGTGGAGGCATAAGTAAAATGAAAAATATGGTTTGGGAAAGGCTAGACGAGTGGTATATATAGTTGTATGTGTAATTAAATACCATAGGATTTATAGGATTTAATCCCTGCAGTCCATCTGTACAAAATATATAGAAAATCCTAACTAGAACAATTCAAATCCATCAAAATTCCCTAAGGGCGGTCAACCACTTTATGGGTCGACCACTTGGGGTCTAAAACGACCAATTAATTTGTTTAATCGATGGATAGATTAATTTAATTAAATGTTCCTTTATTACATTGATTGCCTTGATTGATTTCTTTCTCTTGTTTTCAAATCCTGTACCCTCTTGCACATAAATATATACATACAAGTTCAAACTTCATGGAATATTCTTTTTAGCTAATTAATATATTCATATTCCATATATTTATTTATTCCATTTGAATTTCAAATTGTATGAGCAAACTATTAACGTTTCTTTATTTATTAATTATTTGTCCCTCGTTACTTATCCATACATTTGAATTTCAAATACCCTAAGGGGATATTCTTTTATTCCAACTCATTCCTTATTATCCCCTAGATATTTATTTATTTTATTAATTAAAACATTTATATCTATGTATTTACAGTACATTCTAATTTAATTATAAGTTCTTCATACAAACTCCGTTTTCAATAACATATTATATATGAAAACGTATTAAAATTTTGTCATGAACACAAATATAATATTTTCTTGGATAAGCTTTAATTGTCCAAAATTCCATTTTCTGTTGTTTTACATTTATCGTTTATTTAACTTATTATTGTTACTTAATTATCTAGTCTACTATATGTATATTTTTATAGGGTATTACAATATGCCTAGGTACACAGAAGCATGAATTGATTTGTCTGGATGTTATCTCGCTCTTATTTGTATCTAAATGTTAAGCTTGCTTAAAAAGAGGTGTGTAGTAGATTTTTTTTGGCATAACCGACCGGTTTTTATAGTGATCTGTAACACTTATTATTATAATAAATAATAGTTACAAAAGTTTGGCAGATTGCCAACTATTATCTTTGGTTTTTAAGGTGGACTGTCCACTGCTTACGACATTTAAAGTGGGTCGTCCACTATATCTATACTAGATTACAGCCAAAGAGCTATTTTATTTTTAACTAGACTACTATGTATTTCCTATGCACTCCACGTAGGGAGGCAAACGTTACATGATTTCAGTTACTTGATAAATTACATGAGAATTACATTTGTTACTTGCAAAAAAATAAAACCTAAAGTACACTAGATTAACATTTCCCCATACCGAAGTACAGCTCCATGGCTAGTGTGCAGAAGAATTGTACAAACACAATTGCAAGGAATATGACATGGTAAGTTGACCTGAAGACAGACCAATCACTTCAGCCGCTCACAAAAGGAAACTGTTGCAAACAGGCCATCATTCTCACGAGTACCAACACAACAAACAGTAGCATATGCTGGCACATCACATCAGCTCATGCAAGTTGACCAGAGTCAAGGCTAAACAACAAGCCATCTCACCCATCATCACCGATCAGCAACCACAAAATTGCATAATCAATTTTCACAAGGGCTAATCGACAGGCAGTATCAAACTAGGAAGGATAACATAACCACTTTCAATACGATATAATTAAGAGCTAAAAAAACTTCACCTGAAATGATGTCTGAAAGAGAAGAGAAATAACCAGCTCGCCTAGAAACAACACCGACCAATATAAGCCCAAGTATATGACATAAAAGTGCTACCTTGGCGAATGAAATAAAGCACACCATCAATCAAGAGAGGGACCCAAAACCTCAGACAACTACTTTACCCACAACCAAATCCAACGTCAGACCATCAAAACTGATCCTACAAGTCGAGAACTACAACCATAATGAATCTCAACACTAAGCAAGGAACCAACACGACCAAACAAAGACTAATCATGAATGCCAAACCATTCTGGCAGTGGGTCACTGAGCTAAAGGAAAAGCTTCCAACACCAACCCCTCGTCAGCTGAAAACTCAGTCTCGTATGAGGGTTTGGATAGATTCTCAGCATAACAGAACAAAAACTTAGCAAAATGACCGGAAATGTTGGCAAGTCGCGATACCACCGCAAATGGTGAAGAACTACTGCGTTTGATAGCACACTGCGTAGAACTAGACAACCAAATCCACGCAAGTTGAACCGGTTCTAGATTCCAGGAAAGGACACCGCACGTAGACTTGGAAGGACAGTAGAAGCAAGAGCGGTAAGGAAAGAAGTTAGGTAGTGGGTTTAAAAGGAAGGGGAAGCTGGTGAGCGAAATGAAAAGGTTTCAGATCTGAAAATAAATTGAGGTCCGGTGAATCTCCTACGCACGGCGAAATCAATACTTTAGAGTAGAGAGAGACGCGGTGAGAAGAGAAGAGGGAGGAGGGGAGATGGGGAAGAAAACGAGGTCAATTCTTTTGTACCCAACTCGGGTGTTCCCGTGTGCCCGACAAATCACAATCACACATAAACCACACATATTATTAATAATCTAATGAACGGGTCCTACAATCCACTCAAAATCATTAGATTTTGTGCAAATCAGTGGCTAAGATTGATCCAGCACATGGGAACACCCAATTTGGGTATAGAACAATTCATCTCGAAGAAAACAAAGGAGAAATGGAAAAGGAACTTCTTGTCGCCATTTATTGGGTTTTCACCAGACCGAAACCTTTTAGATTACTGCATATTCTTTCGATTTTTTGGTGTGTAGTAGATTTAGAGTTATGGTTTTTTTTTCCATTAGTGCATTTTGATGATTTTATGCCCCAGAAATAGGTAGCCACTTTTGGGCATTTGTTTTCTTTTATTGGTTTATGCCTTGTATGGCGAGTTCTGGTCGAGTCAGGCAAATGAGGTGCTGTCGAAATTTTCCATGAATTTAGCTAAAATTGGAAGCAAGTTCAATATGCGATGCTAAATTGAATTGTCTTCCAACCAGTGGGTTGTTGTTCCTTATTTTTCATTATCCATTTGTTTGGAAAATAAATGTACAACTTGGGTGTTTTGCTTGGCTACATCAATCCCAATTTGATCATGGTTGTACTTAGGAATAGGAATTGTGTCTCCATGCCAAATTATGAGTCTATTTCCTTTTTTGTTATCGCTTTCAATGATTGTGGTTGGGAATTTATCATGCCTACCACTCTATGAGCTACCCATTCCCATTGTAAAGTGGAAATTTCTCTGGGTCTAGACCAACCTTAAATTTTCCATGCACAAAATGTGTAAGGATGCCTATTTTTAAGCTTTAAAATGGAATTCAAAATCAAATATCCTAAACATTATACGCCTAATGCATAAAATAACAATTTTAATTTCCATAGATATTCAGCATCTAAATGAATAAATAAAATTAATATCTTAGACATTAGGTCTAAGTACACACATAAAATATGTGCATTTATTTGTGAGTCATAACTCTATAAATTGATAAGAGTTTTTTATATGCTTTATTTAGTAACCTTAATAGTCAACAAAAATCGTAAGAGCTCACCAAAATTTTCTTTTCCTTGTTTTCATAACTCTGATGAATTTTAACCTTTCTTTGATGATTACATGCAACCTTAAATATCATTGTGATTTGCATAAAAACATGCAAAAGTGTGTGTATAATCACGGTATTAAAGGTTTTTGTTTTATGCAAGGTTTTAAGTCTCGAATAACGATCGCGTTTCATCTCGGGGACTCTATAGACTCGGTCTCGTATCGGGGGAGATCTCGAACGAGATGGGGGTAACTATGGAGTTCGTCTCGGATTTTCATCTCGGGTCTGAAAGTTCATATCGGAACAATCTCGGGGTACATGATATGTTAAAAATGATATTTTAAACAAATGATTTTTACGAATGCTATCAAAAACATAGTAACTTGAACTTAAAAATAACTTTATTAAACTTTATTTTGTGAAAGATCATTCGTACTCTAAATTGTAATATACTTAAAACAGGAATATTGTTAGGCAGGAAACATTAAAATGACCCAAAACATTAAAAAATTCAGCATAAATAGACCATAATTTCATAAGAAACATGTATGTAAAAAGACGAATATGAAAATCATAAGCATTGTAAAACATATACGAACATACAATATAGTCAATTAATATGCAAAATGTATTGATATGGCTAGATTTGAGTTTTTTAATTATAGTTCTAGTTTAGGCACAAATTTAAATTTTAACCAAAAAAACTAAGATCTCGGATGATATTCCAGTATTTCTTCTCGGTCGATATATCGTTCGATATTGTAATATCTCGGGCGATATATTTGAAAGGAGATTTAGAGTGATATTTGTTGTTTCGTTTCGAAAGGAGCCCAAAACGAGATCTCGGAGGAGATCTCCGGCGATATTTGCGAGATTTGGAACAGTGGTTTTATGATGTGTTGCCAATATTGAGAGTATTAAATGATACATGGTGTTTAAAAATATGTGAGAAAAATTTAAATTTTTTATCAATAGCTATTACAACAAATTTGTAAAAATGTACTTAGCACTTGGCAATACATATTGCTTTCAGATTTTCATTCAATAGCAAGTGCTTGAGACTGAGAGTTCAATGAGTACAATATGAATGTAAAAGTGATAATTTTTTTCCAAGCTATTCGTTATAGAATGAATTTAAGCATTAATAATCTCTTCTTTGTTTCACTTTATTACTTATAGGAAAATGTAAGAAGTTTTCTCTGTATGAAGTTGACTTAAAACTTGTACTACACGTTATTTCCACATTTAGTGCCATATAGAATTGATTTTTGTCCCAATGAGCCAATATTTTCTCAAAGACGAAAATTGAAGTTTCAAGCAGCTACTACAATACTTAGGTTCATCATTATTATCTTATGGTCTCTCTAGAATTGTTTCTCCTTACATAGAATCGGTTATCCTCCTTAACATATTGTATCTTATTGTATCTTTTTGTGGTTACCGGAACTAATAACACTCCCAAAGACTACATTGGCTGTGAAGGTGTCTCAAAATCTATTTTTTATAATTCTGCAGATATGATGGGGAAGGAGTGGTTGCGGGTGGTCGGCAAAGAGAGAAAGAGATCAGGAGAGGAGTCCATGCAATGTCATTAGTAATTATTGTAGTATGTAATATAATTGATTTGGCTGTATATTATGAAAAAAAATATTGTATGATTGATTGATTGATCGTATGTCTAAAAATTTATGTCGAACAAATTGATGATGATTTATTTCCTTGTCAAATGAACAATTGTAAATTTAACTTAAGATTTTGTTTATGTTACAATGCCTTAACATTTGAATGTATATATGAAGTGGTTGACTGAAGTATATTATGCAAATGAAATATTAAAGGTAAGTTTTACAATGTAATTGCAGTCGTTTTTCCAATAGTTATGGCCTTTGAGAATGATAATTTCCCATGGTTTTAACCATTGAAATGAGATATTCACCAACAATTATAAACATTGACAATTGAGAATTTTCCAACAATTATAATTGTTAGAAAATTTTCCACCTTCAATGGTTATAGATTTTTAAACATTCTTTCAAAATTTATCATGTACCTGCTACTCACAGTTATAATTGTTACAAATCTCATTTGTAATGGTTATAACTATTGGGAAAGAGCTCTTCTGGTGTTGTGCATAGTCTAGTGGTAGTGTTGCATGTTCTCGTCCTTGATAATCTTGGATTAGCTCCCACGTCTGTTATATTTATTCTTTCTTCAATTCATTTATTTTTCTTGCTTCTTCATTTTGTTTAATTCATAGTTGATAGCATGCTTCATTTCAAGTGCACTTGGTCAGAGTTGTCATGTTTCTCCTTCATATCCCATCATTCTCATATACTTTATTCCTCCTGTGTTTTTGCTGTAATATCACTGTATCTTATGTAAAATTTATTATCAATTATACAACCCCTTGACCTGAAGTAATTTAACAAAATATATTAGTATCATTATTGTATAGTTGCTATCATCAAAACATCAAAATTGCGTTTTTAACATTATGAGCCAATTTCTTCCCTCCTTGCTCCCCTTTTTGATTGTCGATGCATTTCCAAGCTAATTTGCTTCATTCAAACCCATTTAACAACATAAACACATAATAACAAGCATAAAAAATAAACAGTCAACTCAATGATGAGTTACAATAGCGGGTTGGTTTTATGTTAAGGAAGCACAATGAGAATCAAATACTCAAATAATCAAAACAACACATTGTAAATAGAGAGAATCAAATACTCAAATAATCAAAACAATACATTGTAAACAATATATTTTGTAACTGAGAACCACTTATCTTGGCAAGGGTATGCATAAAACATTTTGATGCTTCTTCCTCTTTCTTGGTTTACAGTAAACTGCTACTCTTTAACTTGATCTAAACTTGATTTTAATAGCCCCTTAAAATGTGGTTAGTTGCTGAGAGCTTCTGTTTGAATTTCACTAAATTTTGCACTTTATTTGAATAGTTTTTTACTTTTTATTTTTCAAAGAGGAACTTAGGGTTATGATTTTATTATATGAGAAGAAAAAAAAATGTAAAATGAAGCTACACAATATGGTTGTTGAAGAATGCCGAAAAGAATCAGGAATCCTTAAAAGGTGCAAAGTGGAAAAAAAATAAAACTTTTGTTTTACGTAAGGTTATGGACAGATCAACCATGAAATAATGCACCAATTCCTACTTATTCCTTTATTTCAATTTTTTTGGGAAGTTGATCATTAATGTCAACATGATGGTCAAGATAGACCTTGAACTCCCAATCTCTTAGAAGCACGCCTTATGACTACAACATACTATGTTGTCCTCTTCCTTAATTTATATAATAACAATTTGTACTTAGATCAACATGCCTTCCAAACTCGAATAAAAATAATATTTATTCAATAATAGCATATTCCCTAACACTATATTTCATAACAAACATATTTCACAATTTTCCTCACTTTAAAGTTAATTATCCCCAAAATAAAATATACTAGACCCATTTAAAATTATTTATCAATCTAAATAAATGTTCATTTCTTACTATAGCAAATCCCAATATTCTTCTATTAATCATTATTTAATTTTATAAATTATTGAGCCACCTTTAATCTATTTTAATTTTCTTTTCAAGTTTATAAATATCAATTTATCTTCATAATAATCAAAGCTACTATGTGCTAATAATTCATAATCTCGAAAATATCTAACACCAGGATAATTCTTTCAATAATTATTTTAATAGATAAATATTCTGAATGTAAATAAATACCACTATTTAAATCATCTTTTCACTAAATCTGAATATTAAATATTTATCATCAAAATTCTTAACTTTACAATATATTATATTGTTCAAGTCCCAATTATGTTTGTAAGTTACCAAATTGTCATAAATCACTCCTAAAAAAATGCTAAACTAAAGACTGAAAATATCAATCTTTAAGAACTCAATTCAATCTCTACATTGTCATTAAAGACCGATTAAAAACCAGTTATTTCAATCATTGTTTCTTAAGTCCCAAAAATATTTGAGACTGCGCACTCAGTCTTAAAATTTAAGTTCAGAAATTTACAGGTCATAAATTTATTTAAAGACGGAATTTTAGAAACTGAGATGTAATTACTAATCAGTTTTAAATTAAATATATATTAATTACTTACGTATATTAAGAAAAATATTATTTTGACTATATATAGTTTGATTTCATAATAAAACATATATATTATATTGATTGCCTTTGAGAAATAAAAAGTACATGGATTAGGTCTAACTAATAACTAAATACATAGTGCACAATTCATTACATTCCAAATTCATGGTTCAAGATTCATTACAGAATCAAATACACTGTTATTAAACAATTTTATATATATATATATATATATATATTGTGTGTGTGTGTTGATACTAGTTGGCATTGTAAACATGCACACTTCCTCTTCAGAAGAAGCTGAACCATAAACCCATGCCTTCACGTGAAAGCTAATAATCAAATGCATTTTTTTAAAATAAGTAGTCATATATTTAGTGTGGTGCTAAGGGCATCCCAATTTTCTCTTCCTATTACCACAACTAAAAAATACCACAAATTACCCTTTTATTCTTTCTAACACCTCACATTAAAAATAGGGGTTACCACGGTTTATACCTATTTCTCCCTCACAGCTTTAATTCATCTGTTCTCTCTTTCAAAAACCATAGATTTAACTCCAATCAACGTGAAATCTTTTGACATCGTTAATGCCGAGGAAGAAGAAAGCTGCAGATGCATCGTCGTCTCAACCCCAATCAACTCAATCAAGTTTTAACTCTAATTTCGGTTTGGTTAAAACTTGCACTGAGTATTATTTGACCTGAATGAAATTGATGGAAAAACGCTTTCTTGTCACGAACAGTATTTTCGAACGGTAGTTAATCGTCGTACGTGTATTGTATTGGTGGCGGTTGATCATCGTTTGTTCGATTGACTTTATTTGTTCTAAAATCAATGTGGTATTAGAAAACATAAAGAATTTAATGTATTTTACTTTTTCTAGTTGTGCTAATAGGAAGAGGAAACTGAGGTGCCCTTAGAACCACACTATATTCAACAAAGAAACACGCAAATAAACCAAATTAAAGAGGGAAAACAAATAAAAATTTTGCAAATTCAATTAATATTTGTAGCATCCTCTGTTTTCACGAGAAAGCCCAAATCCACATCCATGCCATTCATGTCCGTCCCACGATCTAATAATTGAAAGTTAATTGAGCTCGATTATGCGCATCTCTGCTAAAGATTATCCACGTCAATCACCCACAAGATGAAGCTTCTTCGAAAGCTTTCCAATTTTCACCGATTCATGCCATCTTGATCTGTTTGTGCTAGTAGTGAAAAATGCGTGGAAGGTGGTTTGAGTGCTGATGCAGGCGATTTCAAGTCGAATCTAACCTGGTGGTGAAAGACTTTTGAAATTGGCTTTTTAGATCCTTCCAATTCCTCTCCTAAGTTTCACAATCCGAACAAAGGAAACACTTTGAGCAAAAAAGCAGTATTACCCCATCAGAGATTGGCGTTGACTGCTTGTATATCTAAATATTCTTACTTGAACCATTTTGAATCGTTAGCAGTATTTTTTGGAAACAAATCGATATTTCATAAAGTCGGATGCGGATATCAGTATTTCTTGTCTTGCTGATGAACATGTGTGAAAGGAGATTGGTTTCAGAAGTGTTGAAGTTTATATGGAAAATGGAGAAATTTTGGGCGTGTGTACCATAATTCAAGGATGTGTTTAATGGTCACGTTTCTATTTATTTGAAATTCATTAATTTCTTAAAAAAAATAAAAAAAATCAACATGGATTGTTAATGATACCTTTAGATTTATATATAATTAGAAGATCTCGGCCGTTTTACTTATCCAAACACCGATTAAAAATCAAACTTTCATCATTGTATATTCCCTAATGATACAAACTATTTTCCAGTCTTTAACATTCAATATTAAAAATGGTTGTTTCTAGTGATTAATCAGTCATTAATTACAAACTGAAAATTATCAGTTTCTGTTTATCAGTCTTTAATTGAATATATTTTTATAGTTAACCTTAAACATTATAATTAACTCCAATTGTTCACATTTTGTTGTTTAAAACCCATTTAATTAAGGGACGATTTGGCTAAGGTTTGGATTAAGTTTCAAAATACAAAAAAAATCCCTATCGTAAAACTTTATTAATTGTCTCTGCTTTGCAAAAATTATCAAAAAAGTCAACATAGAAACTAACCAAATTTCGAGAATTCAATAAGTAATCTTTCCCATTACCATTTAAGAAAAGTAAAAATAAAACAATTCAAAGAAAAAAAAACCAAAATAATTCACATTTAAGCGAATTCCATTAAATTGCAGAAACTGTATAGAAAAATTACGGATACGTTTATAGTTTTAGTATACACTAAGGCATGTCTGCAACAAAAAATGAATATAGTTAACATAATGGAGACACAAGAAAATTTCATGGGTAATCAGAAGACATCGGATTAGATAATTAACTATAATTTCATATTGAAATTGGTATGTTTAATTTTAAATGTAGAAACAAAATTTTTGATCTAATATGTTGTATTGAGTTTTTGTAATTGAGATGGTTAGTAATTTGCACGTTTGTTACTTGCGCTAAATTTAGTAGGTTAGTGTTTAACATAAGCAACGATCCAAATGTAGTTAGGTCTCCTTTTCTTTTCTTTTTTAAATAAATCAGACCTTCTCTTAGTAAAAAATATATATTAATCTGGAGTCCTTTTAAAATTGTTCTCTCCTTAATCAAACTTGGTGTTCCTTTAACAATCCCCGTCCATATCCTTTTTATAAGATGCTAGAGCCACCAATTTTTTTTGCATAGAAATAAACTGTATCATGAAATGTGCAGAGGTATTTAAGGCGATTCACGGACCATAAACATCAAGTGGCTCACATAACTGCCGCGTTTTCTAACTTATGAAATGCCGGTTGACACGGTACTTTCGTTATTTAATAATTGGTTTGCTTGAAGAAATAATGTTCGTTTTACTAATATTAGATTCGTTAACTAAAAGAAAAATCTTCGTACCCATACATAAAACAACTAAACGTATATAAACACGAGATGATGTGCATAAACTGTGTCATATCAATATAACTTAAATAATATAAAAAAGAAGCCTTTGCAACAGCAGTATCGTATATCCACCAATATCGAATTACACTACCTCCAGTTTGTAGCATATCCGTAAAGGTAATAAACCTGGACTCGACAGCAGTATTACTTCTTCATATTAGTACTTCCAAATCAAACACCAAAAATTTCAAGATGGAAGCAGTAAAGTTTTAAGAACAACATCACCAAAACCATTAACAGCCAAAAGGTAATGCCCGGTCTCCGAAAGCTCATGATATTCCACCCAAGCAAGACGACTACAAATGTATCTCTGCAAAGCAACTGGCACAAGTCCATCCTCGTCTCCTTGCCATAAATGAACCGGAAATGGAGGATTCATAAGCTCCATTGGATCAAACTCCCATTTTCCAAACATCACCATCATGTCTCTCATGTATGACTCATGAATCCCTTGTTGTGTAGCCAGCTTCCTTTTCTGTAAACATATAAACTTATGAATATCATGGATGTCATGAATATTACCTTGTATATGTGTTGGTTAAGACTATAGAAAACAAGAAGAAGAAAAAAAGACTTACTTCTTGATATATTCCAGAAGACAAAGCTTTGTCTCGAAGTTGAGCATCTAATCGGTTTGGCAAATGAATTGTGCCTTTAACTACGGTTGAGGTGGGTAACCATGGCTGTTTCGTCCACCAGTTGAGCAACCAAGGTGCATAATATGCTACTCTAATGGCCCATTGATCACCTATATGCTGCTTCTTGTACTCTGTGCTTGATAGATTTTTTGGAAATCCTGGCCATCGATAGTTCACTACTGGTGACAGCAGTGCAACTCCAGCAAGCCTGCATTTGTGTTATTTTATCGGGTTAACTTGTTTCTATAAGTGTCACTTGGAGAAACTTGCTGCATTTCTACTCTATATCTAGTGTATTCCATGCAACTAAGCTTACACAGATGAAATGCTGTTTCAGCTTGATTTTAATGTCGCAAAATAGTATATCTATTATGTTTTCAGAACACCATTCTTAAATTTTCATATATTTCGTTAAATGTTACATAATCCTATTAAGTAACATAAGTATATTATATTATGATCATAAGGATAAATTTTCAAAATGTACTTTAGAAAAAATATATTAAAAGAACATGCCTCGTTGAATATTTACTGTAAAAATAAGCATTCTTTTTATAGCTTGCGCATTTTATAAATGCAGCCTTACTATAAAATATTTATATGGTTAAAACGAGACATATTTTTGTAATAAGTTTATAATGGGGTATAAAGTTATAATAAGTTTTTTTTGGAGTGCATTTTGGAAAATTGTCCTCATAAGAATAAAAGATATTTGCTATGATAATAATTTCAACTGAGTAGAGGAAATATATAGCCACAATACGAAATATAAACATGCGCACAATGACGTGTTTAAGATGGTTGTCAAGTTTATCCAGCCTATACAAATGCAAATCATAATGATGACAATAAAAAGATAGATTGTTTTGTAATATAGTGTTTATTCTTCTCATCAAAAAATTGAAGCAGATAAGATTACTTTTTTTCCTTTTGAAATTGAATATCAAGTATATGACAGTATATACTATATACTGCAAGTTTAGCATATAACAAGAATCAAAGCCGGAGCCTCTGTCCATTGAAATAGTGGTGCTGGACAAAGTAGATAAGTAATTGTACTGGTATAAATCGTGTTCTTCCTCTTCTTTTCTACATTATAATGGAATCCAAATTATGTCTATGGCAAATGAAAAGGTATGTGATGTATGAGCTTATGCTTACTATCTATTAAAATTGTCCAATTTAAAGACAATTGTACAATAAAGAGTTGAGAAAGTTCAGAGTAGAGCTATCTTCGGTTACAAACTTTAACAAACGTTAACTATGAGCATATAGAATTACTTGTATTACATAGAACTGTACTACTATTTTACCTTCCAGGGATATACTTTATGCTTCCCCAAACAGCATGGCCACCTAAAGAAAACCCTATCAAGTAGAACCTGGAACCAAGATTCAGTGCATCAGCAAGTTCTTCGATATCACGGGCTTCGCTTTTGGGCGACCTATTCGGGTTTGGGTCGCTTTCACCATACCCAGCACGGTCATAACCAACCATGTGAATGCCCAACTCGTTCACAATCGCATTGGAAGGGCGAAGCATGTCTTTTCTTGAACCACCGAACCCATGGCAGAATATGATCTTGTACTTAGCCAAATCTTTGTTTATGCCTCTCTCTTCGTAGGCCAGATGTCGACCGTCCCTTAGCTTTATTCTGGAAGCAGTTATTATTGGGCCATCTTTGGATCCGCATAGTTTCGGGGGCTCTGGTTGGATTTGTAGGTAACACCAGCTTATAAATGCTATGGTAAGTGCTGCTATGACTGCAAGCCTTTTGGGTGTGCTTCCTCCTAAACATGTGTAAAGATATAAATACCTTTACCACTAACAAACTATAAAAGAGACTCTTTTCTGTAATTCAAAGGTCTATTTGAAAACACTGAGTCTAATATAATAAACTAATGAATGCCGGAATATCAAAATTCCAAGTGAGTTATTTGCACATTACAATTAACAGAAGAAGAAGTAAATGTTGTTATTTTAATTCATTTCACATATTGATAAATATGTTTTTACAAAGCAAAAATATTTACATTATTATTTTAATTTATTAAAATTTTATTTAACTTGATAAATATAAGTAGAACATATACATGTGATGTCATCTAGAAGTAAACATTTAACAAATAATTAAAAAGTAATCGAGTTAGATTTAATTTAAATGTCATACAATAAATTATGCATATCTGCAAACATTATATGAGCAAGTAAGTGATGATAATTAAATTGATATCTAAATTTATAAGTGACAACTAGTTGAATATCAAGTTAAGAAGTAGGAAATGGAGAGCACGAACAAGGGTATTTACTGGCTAAGGTTGCTCCTTTAGATGTTTTTAAAAAATGGCATCCATCTAGAATGATAAGAAATTAAGATCCAGTCAATTGAGGATTAAGGGGTTTGGGAATAAAACTATGAACAACTAATGTGACAATAAGATAAATGTTACAGAATTTACTTACTTGTAGAAGGCTGTGTATGTTTTATGTTTCTGGATTCTGAAGTAGCCATTGTAGGGATTATCTAATTTTTAGTGAGGAAGATGGTAGATAAGTGCTTAGATAAGGTGCCTAGCCTTTAAGGGAAAAAAAGGTTGGAAAATATAGAAGAAGACGTATTGAATGGGGACTCAGTCAGTAGGTGGAACAGAGGCAGTGCGTGATGTTTATATTTCATTGAAGTTAGCAGAGTGAGCTGTAGTTATTACTTGTTAGGCCAACTACTGCAGTAAATGTGTTTTATCATCATAGAAATAGTACAAATAAATAATAAAGCAGTGTGATACATTAAGTTCTCAGCAAGAAACCTCGCTGAAGTGTGTATTATGTTTCTTCCGAGCTGTGCACTACTACACCTACACATGACTATTGTTTTCCCTTGTTTCTAGAAAGAAATAAAGTATTATATTATATATGCACATGAGGGACTCATTCTGTGATCATTTGAAAGTATATTATATGCCCATTTTTTCCTAGAATGAAATCCTGTATTGACTCAGGAAGAAAACGTAACAGCAAATTTCTTTTGGCTTGGTGTTACACCAAAATTGCCATCACATGCTAATTATGAAAAGAGCTCTTTGGTTTGCACCTTTGAAACTCATCATGTAGTTTCTCATGCTAATTTAAACACCTGTTACAATATCCAATACCCCACAGTTAAAAAATATACAGAGTGATGCCAAAGAATCAATCGAACTCGAAGCAAGAGTTGGGTTGAGTGCAATTACAACTAGAACTAAAAGCGCCTCAACTAGTACCAACCCATCAATGGTTAAGAGAAACATAATAAGCAGCAGTGAGCATTTTTTAGCTAAAACCAAATAAACCAAGTAGACCAATTAAGTTTGCTTGGTTTGGTTTAGTTTTTCTTGTTAATTGGTTGGTTTTAGTTTTATTTTCAAATTATTTTGGTTTATTAGTAGGCTGACAATTGAAACTGAAAAACCAAACCGAACCGACCCGAGAAGAACCAAAGCAGATGGGTCTCGGGTCGGGTCTAGATGATGAAAAATACAGTGTAGACCCGATTAAACCCGACCTGAACTGACATGACCCCAGAATTCCGACCTAAAAGCATTGAAATATATGCATTTTTAGTGTTACTACCCAGCCGAATCTGATCCGACTTGAACCGAAGTTCAGGTCAGGTCGGGTCCAGATTTTGAAATGTATAGTTTAAACCCGACAAAACCTGATCCGTCTAGAATCGAGACCAGTCGGGTTCAGATTCGGGTCCATCGAGTCGGGTCTAACTGTCACACCTGTTTATTCGTTGGTTTTTAATATTTTAAAACCAAGCGAACCAACTAAACCAAATATAAAAATTAAGTTATTTTAAAGTCAAAAAATTACGGCTAACACTACTATTTTTCATAATATTTTGATAATATTATTATTTTTCTTTCAATTCATACTAATGTTTTCCTAAGATGAATTTGTTTTAGAAAATATTTGCATTATATAGACTTAATTAATTTCTTTGATCTTATATTATCTCTACAACTAAATGATCAAATTAATATATGGTAAACCAAATATTATCGGTTTGGTTGGTTTCGATTTTAATTTTTTTTGGTTTGGTTTGGTTCGGTTTATGATTCTTGAATAGTTATCTTGGATTTACATTTTTATCGGTTTGAACTGAACCAATCATTTGCTTACCTTAACAATAAGATAAATGGTCAGAAAAAGCATAAATGGTCAAAAGCTTCATATAACTATATCATGTCATCAATCCACATCAAGACATATTATGTCAGATGATAAGTGTTCAAATAGAAGTCATACAAAGCAAGTTACGTCACTAATCCGAATGAAAAATAAAACATAAACTTACTATAAATATAGGAACCTTTCCAAAGTAGAGGGGTTGAAGATTCTCTTATAGATTCTGGATATTTATCTCATTCCCCTTTTGGAAAGTTCTAAGCCTCAAAAGGATCTTTAATGACGGACATTGCTGGAAATGTATTTATATACACAGTTAATGAAATTTTAAAGTGGACGTAGGATATCAATCCTGAACCAGCATAAATCCAGTATCCATTTATTTTTCACTGTTTATGCCTATTTGCTTTCGGCGTTTAGTTCACTAGAAATTTTCTTTTTCGAGTTTGTTTATGGATACTAAGACTTGTTAGCTAAATAAAAATTCAAGCTAATATAATTAGCGCTAGAAATAGGGCCCTTGATCTCTGTTTTACTCGTTTTCATCAAACCCATCTTTGGTCATGAAGTCTAAGTCATCTTCTCAAAAAGTTCTATAACGACCCGCCTTTTTGCTTGGTTATCGTCGATAATTCCTTATCATTCATAGAGACGGATTGTTAGGGACACTTATACATTTGCACAAAATAAAAGAACTTCCCATTATCATTACAATAATACTACATCAGAGTTACAAGAGATACATCAAAGTACGTCGATTACACAACGAAAAATATGAATTCTCCAAGATATAATAGCTCTTCTTAAACCAAAATCTTGCTCCAACCAACTCCAAGGCTAAATCTGCAAACCAAACTACTAGGATGTCCGTGTAAAAATTATGACCATCCAGAGTTTAGGTGTGGGAACAATAAACTACAGGTCAGTTATGGAACTGGTGTGAGAACTCAAAACAGTTGTTTTAGGGTTTATTTTAAAGTTAGGTAATTCACCAGACCACACCGCTAACACGGAACGGGTTTACTCCATTTGAATACCATTTCATAGAAATTTGCAATGACTTTAGAAAAATGAAACTAACATAATGTCTCACGGCACACATACTGTGCAAACGTACACTTAGGCGAGGTTTCTCCTCATGCAGTTAAAAATGCCTTTGATATGCGAAAATCCTCTTTCATATTATTGTTAGTGCATAGTGTGAACCTTTCGAAAGTAAATGTATTAAAATAGCCAGCATAGGTATCATATAATATACTGACATATGGTATACAACTAAAACCGTACAGCCTCGTAGTGGAGATTGAGTTTCCAACAATGACTAAGCAAAGGAACTTCCTTACCGAACTGAATTTTGAACACCTCTAGAGGGATGTTCGAGGATCAACTCATGCTCCTCATGTTAACACAAGGTCGGTTACCTCTGTAACTAGGTAACTTGGAGTACGCTTGAGTATGTCATCTCCCGATCGTTAATGGTCTTTCCGAGCACGCGCCAACAACAATCACAAAAGTAAATGTTTTACCACAATAGGTTAATACTTGGGATCCATACCATGGTACATCTTTTATCTAGAAGGAGAACACCCCATAACCCTGTTGCATTTCTTCATATGTTTTGGCTATTTGCCGCATTGTGAGGCTTGCTAAGGTCACGATACCTACGCTTAAATAAGCCATGTTTGATCAGCCATAGCTCATCACATAACTTAAGTATGCCACATTGTCCATTCACAACGCATCACTAGTTTCCATCAATATGTGACCTCTAAGCTCATACGTCTTAGAGAAGAGTGTTAAGCTAAGAGAATAAATTATCCACCACCAAGCACATATATATTTAATAAAGACCAGTGCTACGCAGTCAATTATACAGTTAGACACGCAATCTATATATGTCCGTTCTGGCTCTAAACGAAACATCAATCCGTAATTCCTTCACATACGTCCGGGCTTCTTGCCACTTAATTGATATAAAATCCATCTGCAAATGGGAGCTACCCATTTGAGACATTCAACAAGTCGTCCTTACGATATGAAGGGTCTCGGTATTCAATACCGTCTTCAATGTCTTTAATTGCTCCACAACGTCGTATTATTACTTGAAATGGTTTTCGGACATAAAACTGATCTCGGAATTTCCAACTAATAAGCGCAATTAAAAACACAATTACGAAACACACAGGCTTTCAACCAAATCTCCTTCCGTCTTGGATTTGTTAAATTAAACTTCTTTAAATCCATTCTCAAATTATCTTTAACAAAATCCATATTTTATCTTTTCTCCTTTTAAACACATCCTTTGAATCAAAGATAATCTAGCCTCAAAATCTCAACTAACTTTTCATTTGATTCTCGTTATCCAAATATAGTTTCTTTTAAAATACTTTAATCCATGTTTCAACCATAGTTTCCAATTAAAACGATTTCCCAACATTCAATTCTTTAATCTTAATTAAAAGATTATACTTCCTTCCCAATTCCTTACTTTCAATTTCATCAAATCAAGGATTTGATTAAATCCACAAATTATGATAAGAATTTCCACAACTCAATCTCATTAGGTTTCAAGAATGATATTATTGAAGATACCATTCACGAAAAAACCCAAATCAGTCGATATTGAACATAAGTTACATAGAAATTCTATCTGCTTATATTCGATATCAATTCCCATAATCAACGAATATTGTAAGAGGAATAACGATAATAATATTTTTCATATTCCTCAAATAGTTTACGTTTACACCACAAAATTTCATATCAAATATCCGAATATTATTTCTATCCAACTTATTTCAAACAAATCGAGAAATCCTTATCTTAGTTCGAGAACCCCTTGATATTGGATCGGGATAGAAATACCATCAACTTATCCTCAATATTAATCTCCGTATCCAACTCATACTATAAGCAGAATAATGGTAAACTACCTTTTAAATTTCTTGAATAGTAAGAGTCATCATCTACCGAATTAATATCAAATATCTGAAGATTTATCTCTAACCATATCCAATAATTTAAATTTGGAAAACCCGTTTTAATATTTAATGAACCAATTTGAATTCCATATATTTTTTTTTTTAAATCTTAAACCTTTGAAAACATTCCACCAATCATTTAAAAAATGATTACTTATCGTTCGGAAAACAGTTTGCGAGTTAAAACTTTCAAAACAGATTGTTTCCAAAAGAAGTGTTACAATAGCGTTTCAAAAGCGTTGCCAAAGTGTTACTAAAAACAGTTATCTTAACTAGTTGATCAAAATATCGTTTATCTTGGCCAAAACTTCAAATTTTCAATTCGAAACGCTTTAAATAAGTTATAATGATTATACAAAAAAAATCATATTTTTAAAATATTTATAATAGTTGTTTAAAGGTATGGTTGGCAAACTATACTTACAACGTCCTTTTCCAAAACATTTTTAAATATAACTTGAAAATTATGAGTCGAAATTAAAACTTCATTTGAAAGCCCTTGTTAATATAAATAAAAAAAAATCGTTTTGTGGAAATTGGATTTAAATTGCAAAAGTTATAAGCGTTTAAAGTTTGTAATTAAAATACGTGAAAGCCGCCGTGCGACAAGCTCTATTTTGACCTTAATATGTTCTCATATAAAAATTAATCCGAACTGCTTTAAAATATTTTAGAAGACCATTTTATACTTATATAAACCATTTTCTAGATAGAAAAACCAAACTTCACCTTTTCAAGAAAAAAAACGTTTTTATCGATTTATGACAAAATCTTGTTTTATCGCCCAAAACTTGTTTAATAAGACCTTCCTTTTTTATGAAGACTATTCACATACATTTCAATTACATTTTCAAATTATTTCAAATCTAAATTTTGAAAATAAATTTTAAACTCCAATTTCAATAATAATATTGCTTCCAATTACGAAGGAGATTCGCCGATCACCAATGCAATACCATAATTGTTGTGTTATAGTGTGGGCGAAACAACATCAACAACCATTATAAACATCCATAGCGACCATTATCAACATTATTAAATAAATAATAACTGTGCACAAGCGTTATAACACTAACGCTTAATAGTGTGTGTGTTCTAAACTATGCAATCATCATCCATCACAACAAACATTAATATCCAAAGCCGTTTCAAACAGATTACACTAGTTAACTATTCAAATTATAACTAATTCTTCACTAATTAATGTACAATATCTAGTGTAAAAGTTTAAAGAGTTCTCACCAATATAGTTTTCCCATTCTTTATGGTAGGCGAGTCTAGCTGACTACGAACGAACCGTCGGACTGTATTTCGACGCATCGTCTTCTTTGCTAATATATATAATGTATATTAATATCTTTATTTTTTTGTAAGAGGAGGAGGAGGGCGAACTTTGGCAAGGTGGTGGTGGTGATGGAGTGAAAATGGAGGAGGGAGAAGAAGGAGGAGGAATGTAACGTCCCGCATTTTTATCGGGTTGTATTTTGAATACTTAAATCAGTTTAAATATTGAATTCGTAATATAAGTGAATTTATATATTAATTTATAATGAATTTGAACATATAAAAATATATATTAAATATAATCGAGCCCGTAATATCGCGGCAGTTCGTAATTTAACGTTTTGAACTTCAACTGAGTGTACAAGATCCATTATTAGTAGGATATCTTCAAAACAAGAAACGTTGGGGTTCGTTAAACTATATCTTTCTAACAGAAGTGAAAAATCAAGATTTTGTCTTATAGATTGCAAGATATGCCCAAATCAAATATTCAGAAAGTCGCTATAGAATCGTTTATCGACCGTAACAGTTTATTTGATATAACTAGATATCGGTTTCGAATTTAGACAAGATTCTTTTGAGACGTAGTGATAATTTAATTTTTAGAATCTTACTGTAAATTTTAATTACTTAAATACGCAACTTTTTATTTGGGGCATTTGGCATTCTATATCAATATTTTGGGGTTTCACAATATGAGTTAAACTACCGATATTATTATATTTTTGGGACCATGGCAGCTAGCTGGACACGACGGTATTTTTATTTTTGTCGATAGCGGTCTGTAAATGGACGAAATTTTACGAAACAGATACCCTTCATAAATATCACATGCAAACGTCCATCCTTTTCCACTGAAATGAAAGGAAAAGAAGCCTCACAGCTACACACTACAAGTATACACTGCAGATCCTGGATGGAAGGAAACTCACGCACGTTACTGCTGAAAATTCAAGCTGTCAACTACCCTGTATTTTATATACTTCATGGTTAAGTGATGCAAGTACCAAGCGCAGCTATGCTGCGCTTTCTTACACCCTACGCTGAACCACTGTACATGCTATGTGCCTTCAAATCTCGTAGAAGGAAGTAAAATCTCATGAAATGAAATATGAAAAGAAAACACGCTAGAATTTTGAAACTGACCTCACCTCACAGTACAGCTACCTACTCTAACATCATGCCGCAAGTCACCTTATTTTCTTCAGCCCTAAGCAAAAGCAAGTAGTCAACCAAGTATTGCCTTCGCCATGTGTTACTGAAACAACTATCAGCTACCCCTATTCTATATACATTGCCTACCAAAACATACACACAGCATCTGCTATAACAGTTGGACAGTGCATACAATATTTGCAGCTATCCTATGGCCTACACGCATGGAAAGAAGAAAAGTGCAAGATTGCTACTTAGTCCTATTTCTTCATATCAAAGCATGGACTGAATCAACACCGTGCTCTATTGATTCAGCTATGCACATGCGTATATCCTTCTGGGCACATCTATACTTTCACTTCTCAATGACCCATCAAACGAAATGAAAACACAATGCCTAGCTATCCTACGGCTGCTGCACCTACTTGCCTAAAGCTTGGGTATCAAGGAATTAACCAATTATAAATACACACCAAGCTCACCGTTTTTTCTCTTCACAGTTTGGCAAAGTCTTTCCATGGCTACTAGAATAAAAGAAATATATACATATATGGAAATAAAAAAAAACCTCACGCATGTAAATACGAAGGGGCTCGCAGTGGGAAAATGAAGTGGGCAGATGTTTGTGAAGCAGGAAATGGGTTCCGGAATTAGACGTAAAGGAAAGCTGCTGTGTGGGCTTGGAGCGAGATCTGTTCACGTCAGGGTGAGCCAGTGGTACAGAAGTGAGGACGAGATGGTACGGTGAAGGGCCGTGTATATTTGGTTACGGTGCTGTATATTTGGTGCGGAGGAGATACGGGTGGGGGTGTCGAATGGAGCAGCTGGTGTGATCGTAGAACCCTATGGTGCATGAGGAATGAGGGATCGTATGAAGTATGTTTCCACTCGGGTGTTTTCATTGGGGCGTTGTAGTTTGACGGAGCAGCGAAGTAATGGGGTGCAGTCAAACGGTTAGAGCAGAGGCTAGGGGTCCGCTGTGTTTCTCTAACGTCGGACTGGTGGATGGTGAACATTGGCAGCGGACAGTCCATGATTGGTGGCAGCATGGTGTGGAAAGGGTGCGGTACCGTGGGATGTAGGATCGAAGAAATGGTACTGAACCGACAAGGAAGAAGAACAAAGTAGCAGGTATATTATAGCGCAAGTAATGGGTTTAAATGGAGAGAAGAAACTGTGGAAGGAAGAAAGGAAATACGTGGCAGTGTTATATGATTGTAGGTAACTAATCTCATTTAATATTTAATTAATCAAGTTTTGCCTAAAAATGAACTATTGGCGGCTTGGGCAGTGGTTATTATATGCCTGATGCATATAGAACATGCTGGACGGTTTAAATATGCTTATGTTTTGTTCGCATAAGTTATTAAGTATGCCTAATTCCCTTTTAACATGACTAATCCTTTTACTAAGCCTAAGTTAGTTTTTACGTTTGCCTAATCCTATAGCAAACAGTACTAATACTATATGGATGTTTTGCCAAATATATTTATATAATCCAGTAAGATAATGCGGTCTGACTTTTGTGTACACATCTTTTATATAAATGCCTAATCCAATTTTAATATGCACATATCCAAAGATTACGGTATGCATAATCCATCACGTGACCTAGTGGAGTGTAACGCCTTATATATATATCACTATACACTGTGCCCAAGTTATATTAACATATGCTTAACTACCTTTAAGATGACTAATCTTTCTTTAATAAATATATTATGCAAGATATTTGAACCTGATATAGTTTATAACGAGTGGACTGGGTATGAGTTTAACAATACACAAGTTGTTTTAAAAATACATGCGTGACCTCTATGTGGCATATAATATGCCATGGTCTTATCAAAATGTGGCCGGAGTACATATATTTCGTGTCTAGATTTCTCTACACATGCCAGTTTAATTAAACGATTAATTAACGTTACAAAGGTTTATTTAATTACGAAATACATAACAGGTTCATACCCGTAGCCAGTTCTTATATATTTTAAATGTATGCCTAACCAGATTTTAACGTGGTCGTGATTAGATCATAACGCAATGCATGTGGTGAAGAAAATATAAATTAAGTGATGCGGGTGTTGATTTGGAAACAACAAGTTGAAATTGAATGGATAGATACTAAAGTGTCTGATTGTGTTTTAACAGGTCGATTAATTATCTAAGAGTATAATAAATTAATAAATAAATAATATTATATTAAGTAGTGAATTCGGTATTAAAGTTATATCTGGTTCATACACTAACAGAATGAGATAAAACAAGTGGTGTCGGAACCATATCGACGTACACAACCGGATGGAACTGGTTTAATCAGAGTTGGCAGCTACTGGAATTTTAATTAAATTAAACGTCAGTTTAATTTAATTAAAACGGACTGTTTCAACGACAAACAAACCAAGGTGAGTTCAACTCACTCAGTTTTTATTCCACTTATATTTTATTTAAGTAGGGTTTAAATATTTATGTGCTATGATTTTAAAATTGGTTGATAGATGGCTGAATTGTTATTTGATGGTTGAAGCTCATATCTGTTTATTGAGATAAAATGATATTGTGAAATATCGTATTTGGGTGCAGGGAAAACAGGTTGGAGGGATCCAGCAGGATTCCTCACATTTATTGTTTATTTTCATATTGCGGTTATATGAACTGCTTAACTGATATGATTGGTTGATTGACTTGATTACTGATCGTTGAATCTAAATTCAACATTTATTTTGTTTTAACCAATAAACATTATTGGTTGGGTAGTTGGCAACAGTTGGCCTAAAAATAAATGGTGTTACAAATATTGATTTATCGTCGGTTGAATCGACGGTGATAAATTATATCCAAGATAGATTTTTAATCTATATACTTAAATAAAAGTTTAATAAAGGAAATTAAGGTTTATTATATTATTTTATAAGTTTTGAGTATTATTTAATAGTTACAAATCGAAGTTTTGCGTTAGTGAGATTTATAAGGAGACAAGTAGAACTAATGTAGTAGCTAAGAGTTGATTAATTGTTCAAGAAACAATTAAATGGAATATATTTAAATTGAGTATGTTATTAAATTTAAAAGGATGAATACTTTGATTTGGTCAACAAAGTGATCATGTTTTAACTTAGTTTGGTATTAAACTAATCTAATAAAATAGATTTACAAATATTTGTTTTTACCTTAATAAGGTTTTACATAAAAGTTTACTGTTGTTAGAAGTAACTATTTCTAAAATAGTTAATGAAAATGTAATTATTATTTAAGTGATTAATAAGTAATGAGTTTCATTAAGGCAAGTAATCCAAGAGGATATCGAAATAAAAATGGGATTTTTGAAAAGAGTTGATGAACAGTTTTATACTAAAAACTGAGGTTTATAACCAAGTTATAAAAGGGATTTCAAGCCGAGGTAATAACTGAAAATAAGTGTTTGAATTAAGAAAAGCAAAGCAAATAAAAAAGAGGTGCATATTAAGCTAGAGTTTTTAAATAATGTTTATAAAAGGGGGAGCGTGAGGCTAAAACGTTAAGTTTAAATTAACGTTACCTAGTAATGAAATTGAAACGAGGTTTTCAAAACAGAAATGGGGTAAAAGCAAATGTTTTGCAGATTTAGATGGAATTGAAGAATTTAGAAACTGACTGGAGATTAGTGAGTTGAACAACTTTTTGAGTATCGATCTGATATTGGTTTCGGCCTACGGGGATGATGGTTAGGAAGTTGTTCTCTTACTAGTTTTCAGTTATAGACTAATAATGCTGAAGTAACTGGAATAGCAAGCGATTTCGAATATAATGACATTTTCAAGATTTAAGAAACTAACGAATGCGTTAAATAAGTTTATTTAAAAGGAGAAGTGTTAGTTATTGTTTTCGAAAAATAAAACCAAAGTGATTTTGTGACGATGTTTATATGAAAGGGTTTAAACCAAAGTGAAAATTAGGCTCACATCCTTAAAATCAAACTTAATTAGACTCACATCCTCCCCTTTTGAAATATATAATTCTCATCCCTATTTTCAAAACACAGCTTTTATTTTTACGGAAATGCCCTCGTTCGATTTTCACGGTTCGTTTTTGCTTATAGGTTATGTATTAGGGTTTTATTCTTTATAGAAACCTAATTTTCTATTTCATGGCGGCGGCGGCTCCAGCACCAGGATTCTCCTCCTTCTTCTAGATCTCGCCGCTCTAGGAACTCCAATCAAGAGAACCCTGAATCGTCAGTTTCCAGAAATCCTGATCCTGAACGGTTGCGATTCAAGAGAACCCTCATTCGATTTTCACGCAGTAACTGATTCCGAACAAATTCCTTCTGGGATCCAGGAACGGCAGCGATTCCAGTTCTAAAGCTATCCAGGAACGGCAACGTAGCAATTCCATTATTCCAACGTAGGGTCTGCTTCTAATCTTTCACGGGCGGTTAGTAATTCGATGATAGTAGTTTGATTTTGTTTAAATTTATTTGTTATATTTAAATAGTCTCTGCGTTTTTCTATGTTTGAATCATGTAATTTTTAAAAGGGTTACAATCACCTGAGTAACTGGGTAAAATCAATTCCCTCGTAGAAGAGAACTGGAACAACTTCTCCTTCATATGTAATTAAAACCTAATTATCCTCTGTTAAACCAGAGTTCAGAACGCAACAAGCAATTATATTATTCTGAAGCATTTTTTGTAATTTTTTGCTGAACTTCTCATTAAAAGTTGCGGACATATATGCATCTTTTCTTCATACATGCATATATGTATGCATTTTTTTATCAGAAAAACAAAAAAAACATATTATTTTACAAATATATTCATATTTCTATGCATATATCTGGAATACGTGCATATAAATATTCATAAATTATTGTTTTTTACTGAATTGTTACCATGTATTTATATTATTCTGAAGCATTTTTTGTAATTTTTTTGCTGAACTTCTCATTAAAAGTTGCGGACATATATGCATCTTTTCTTCATACATGCATATATGTATGCATTTTTTTATCAGAAAAACAGTAAAACATAGTATTTTTCAAATATATTCATATTTCTATGCATATATCTGGAATACGTGCATATAAATATTCATAAATTATTGTTTTTTGCTGAATTATAACCATGTATTTATATTATTCTGAAGCATTTTATGTAATTTTTTGCTGAACTTCTCATTAAAAGTTGCGGACATAAATGCATCTATTCTTCATACATGCATATTTGTATGCAATTTTTTATCAGAAAAACAGAAAAACATATTATTTTACAAATATATTCATATTTCTATGCATATATCTAGAATACGTGCATATAAATATTCATAAATTATTGTTTTTTGCTGAATTGTTCGCATGTATTTATATTATTCTGAAGCAGTTTTTGTACTTCAGGTTACTGCAATAAGCTTATTAATGTTGATTTTTTTTTTTTGATAACAGTGCTCCGGCGGATATTGGTGTAGTGGTGTTGTTGAAGCTTGGTCCTCCATCCTTTTCCAAATGATTGAAATCTTCAGTTGTTTCTACCGAGACACTACTAGATGTGGTTTGCGCAATAAGCTGTGTCTTAACAAATTTATTTGTTCTTCAACAAACCATCATCTTTGCTTTGTAAATGTTCTGAAATTTTTGATGTAGTACATGTAAATGTGGTATGTACTTTTTTTTTGATGTAGTACGTGTAATTGTTATGAAAATTTTCATGTAAGTATGCACATATTTCTGTTATTTGCATATATATATATATATATATATATATATGCATCTTGTTATTATTATATGTATTTACTTTTTTGTCATTTATTTTGCTTCAGCAATTATGCAGTACAGTTCTGTATATGTATGCAATTATTTCACTTTTTTGCATAAATGTATGCAATTTTAATTAATATTTGTATCTATTTGTCTAGGTTTCGTAAAAATCAAAAAATCTTAATAAAAAAATTGTAGTCCCTACATTCAAGTAATTATTTATTTTTGTATAATATTAATGTATGCACGTCTACTTTATTGTTGCGCAAAACTAATAATTTATTTTCTGCATAATATTAATAATTGTATGTAATTATTCCACTTAGTTGCATGAATGTATGCAATTTTACGTTATATGTTGATCTAATTGTCTATTTTTTCGTAAAAATCAAAAAAAGTAATAAAAAAATCGCTGTTGGAGTGATTGACGGTTTTCTAGAATTGTAGGATTAGGTTTATGAGCGAGATTATAGGAGCGATAGACTGAGTAAATGAGGACAAACAGTTGTTGGATAGTTTTTTAGGTGTGTAAGGGTAGATCTGGAATTTTTTTAGCGGAAATTCAAAAATAGGGATGTATTCTATATTATTTTTATCACTGGGTTTTTTTTATATTTTGAAACTTAATAGGGACCTGTAAAAAACGCACCCTAAACCAAAGTTAGTATATATATCAATGATTGAATTCTAATGCATTTAAAAGGAGTTTTAAAATACTCTTATAATATAATAAGAAGTAAATAGAATGTTCAAATATTTGGGAGATTATAAGTTAATTTGTTTTAAAATAAAAATGGCCCAATGTTGCTGAGTACTGAATCAATGAATTCATTTTATTTTCATGATTGAATGGTTATTTATTTGGTAGTTAAATAACCGACTATCAAATCTGGCCAATGCGATTGCTGGAATGGAAAGACCGGGATCGAATTTATATTCGAAAACCATTCCGTACCAGCGAATACGAAATCGTCGAAGATACCGATTGAAGATGGAGCAATTGAAGACCAGGGATCCTCATGAGCGAAAGAATTATTTATCATTTTTCTTTGGTTTAGTGGCCAGAGGTATTTCGACAGTGATTCTGTCACGATTGGAATCTTTCGGCTTGCAAGGACTATTCTCTACTGATCCTTTGGATGCAGTAGGAGACTACCTTCGGTTTGTCCAGTCCCAGGACAACTTATATGGACGGATGTCTGACAGAGTATTTCCAAAGGAATTGTGTACGTTGATTTCCTCAAACGTATTTCTATGGTGGCGGAGAAGACGCCTTCTCCTAACTTATCAACCCGATTATTTTTGTGGAAATCAATTAGTGATTTCTGGAGGATCAAACGATGTGGCATTCAAAGTGAATGATGAACAGGTGTTCCAAAAGATACGTTATAACCTTAAGCCTCACAACCGGGAAATGACAAAAATCGGGCAGGCAGCATGGCTATGTGGGTCGCTCCCATTAGGGTGTATAATGACCTATCTAGAGAAATTCCATTTCCTTCTTAAATCTATCAATGCTGTCCCTTTTCATGAAATGGTTGCTGATCCCAACCATTGGTGATATACATTCGATACACTCAAGAGAAATTTGTGGTCGGTCATGTGTGGGCCGGGTTGCAAGACGTTCTTGTTGAACCCAGTGTATTCGCCTCTAGAGATACACTATCGGCAGGTGGTTCCATACCTTGTCATAGTCGGAATCCTATCTCCAATAAGCGCCTACGGTTTTGATTGTATACTATATATGTGGAGCGTGAGATGCAAGCGTTCTGCTAGATTGCTATCTATTTGTACTTAAACACTATTATAATATCAGATGATATATATATAATTTCAAAATGTTTTGGGTTATCGTAAGGTAAAAACCGTCCGTGTTTATATGTGGATTTGGTCTTACGATTATCCTTTTATTTCGAAAGGTTTTTGAACTTTAAAATCAAGATGGATGATCCCCTTAAACTTTGCGAGTTGTTCTCACTCTGGTTCACCAGACTGACCCGGTATTTGTAATGCTCGGGTTAGCCCGGGACATACAGGTTTAGGTTATCAGATACTGTGAAGAGACAAGCTGGATGAGTTCAGACGTATGACATTATATTATTTCGCTGTGTGTTGTATATGAGGACAGATTATTATAACTGTCCAGATGTGTTGGCTGTAAGCTGTACTCTGATGTTGTAAGTATTTTCAAGCTCTCAATAAAGATTTATTTCTATATTATATTTTGTTCCGATGCGATGTGAGACTCTGATTATGTTGTGTTAGTTCTTCTTCTTCTTCTATTCTAATATTTCTTTCTTTCTTACCTCACCCTCTAACTTCTTTCTCATAACTATCTGGTGTTTTCGATACTTGGATTTTGGCAAGTGATACGGGTTTAATGTATTATTGTCGAAGTCCGGGCGTCGAACCCGCTGGGTCGTTACAGTGTTATCAGAGCTATTGGTTTAGTAATAACCTTGGCTCTGTGGCGTAACTCGATAGAGATGGGTTATTAATACTCTAGATTGAGTTTGAGTGTATATATATGAGAGCGTATTTGTAAATTTTATATACAAATGGTTTATATTGTGTTGTTTTATCGGTTCAAGTGTTGAGAAGCATTGAACTGGTAACTGACACGATATTGTTTTCTAAAGGGGGTAAATGAAATAATTTTGCCCGAAATATATTTTGTATAGAAAGAAATAATTTGATCAAAAAATGGAGTTATTTATTTGTTTTGTTGATTTAATTAGAATTCAAATTTGATTAAAATTTGGATTGGGTTAATATAACCAAAAGATTTCTCATATTAGTAAATGAGAATTAATAGTCCAGAATATAACTTGGTGCTGAGTTGGATAAGAGCAAAATATATGATTTTTGGATAAAATCAGAATTGGATTTGAAATGGAAATAAACTAATTAGAAGATTAATTACTTAAATGATATGGAGTTGAAAACTTAACTTGGTTAAGTTAAGAATGGATATCGAAATTAAGATTTGGATTTGTAAATTAAACTGGATCGATTTGAAATTTGGAGTTCAATTAGTTAATTGAATATAAGGTCAAGACTTAACTCGGTTAAGTGGAATCGAGATTGGAGAATGAAATTAAATCAACTTGAAATTTGGAAATTTAGTTGATAATAATTGAATGGAAATCGATTGGATATTAATCGGTTGATAATTAAGGTATGTTAACCCAAGTAAATATTAATATTAAATATGAGTTCAGATTGATTGGTTTATTATTATTGATTATTGAGGGGTATATTAAATAAAATTCATCTGGGACTAAATGAATTGATTTTTGATTTATAATAAATTGGATTTTTGGGAAATTAATGAGTTTGTAACATTCTTTCTACCTTAGTAATTTCGGGGACGAAATTCTTTTAAGGGGAAAGGAATGTAACGTCTCGCATTTTTATCGGGTTGTATTTTGAATACTTAAATCAGTTTAAATATTGAATTCATAATATAAGTGAATTTATATATTAATTTATAATGAATTTGAACGTATAAAAATATATATTAAATATAATCGAGCCCGTAATATCGCGGCAGTTCGTAATTTAACGTTTTGAACTTCAACTGAGTGCACAAGATCCACTATTAGTCGGATATTTTCGAAACAAGAAACGTTCAGATTCGTTAAACTATATCTTTCTAACAGAAGTGAAAAATCAAGATTTCGTCTTATAGATTGCAAGATATGCCCAAATCAAATATTCAGAAAGTCGCTATAGAATCGTTTATCGACCGTAACAGTTTATTTGATATAACTAGATATCGGTTTCGAATTTAGACAAGATTCTTTTGAGACGTAGTGATAATTTAATTTTTAGAATTTTACTGTAAATTTTAATTAATTAAATACACAACTTTTTATTTGGGGCATTTGGCATCGTATATCAATATTTTGGGGTTTCACAATATGAGTTAAACTACCGATATTATTTTATTTTTGGGACCATGGCAGCTCGCTGGACACGATAATATTTCTATTTTTGTTGATAGCGGTCTGTAAACGGACGAAATTTTAAGAAACAGATACCCTTCATAAATATCACATGCAAATGTCCATCCTTTTTAACTGAAATGAAAGAAAAAGAAGCCACACAGCTACACACTACAAATATACACTGCAAATCCTAGATGGAAGGAAACTCACGCACGTTACTGCTGAAAACTCAAGTTGTCAACTACCCTGTATTTTATATACTTCATGGTTAAGTGATGCAAGTACCAAGCGCAGCTATGCTGCACTTTCTTACACCCTACGCTGAACCACCGCACATGCGATGTGCCTTCAAATCTCGTAGAAGGAAGTAAAATCTCATGAAATGAAATATGAAAAGAAAACACGTTGGAATTTTGAAACTGACCTCACCTCACAGTACAGCTACCTACTTTAACATCATGCCGCAAGTCACCTTATTTTCTTCAGCCCTAAGCAAAAGCAAGTAGTCAACCAAGTATTGCCTTCGCCATGTGTTACTGAAACAACTATCAGCTACCCCTATTCTATATACATTGCCTACCAAAACATACACACAACATCTGCTATAACAGTTGGACAGTGCATACAATATTTGCAGCTATCCTATGGCCTACACGCATGGAAAGAAGAAAAGTGCAAGATTGCTACTTAGTCCTATTTCTTCATATCAAAGCAAGGACTGAAGCAACACCGTGCTCTATTGATTCAGCTATGCACATGCGTATATCCTTCTGGGCACATCTATACTTTCACTTCTTAATGACCCATCAAACGAAATGAAAACACAACGCCTAGCTATCCTACGGCTGCTGCACCTACTTGCCTAAAGCTTAGGTATCAAGGAATTAACCAATTATAAATACACACCAAGCTCACCGTTTTTTCTCTTCACAGTTCGGCAAAGTCTTTCCATGGTTACTAGAATAAAAGAAATATATACATATATGGAAATAAATAAAAACCCTCACGCATGTAAATACGAAGGGGCTCGCAGTGGGAAAATGAAGTGGGTAGATGTACGTGAAGCTGGAAATGGGTTCCGGAATTAGACGTAAAGGAAAGCTGCTATGTGGGCTTGGAGCGAGATTTGTTCACGTCAGGGTGAGCTAGTGGTACAGAAGTGAGGAAGAGATGGTACGGTGAAGGGCCGTGTATATTTGGTTACGGTGCTGTATATTTGGTGCGGAGGAGATACGGGTGGGGGTGCCGAACGGAGCAGCAGGTGTGATCGTAGAAACCTATGGTGCATGAGGAATGAGGGATCGTATGAAGTATGTTTCCAGTCGGGTGTTTTCATTGGGGCGTTGCAGTTTGACGGAGCAACGAAGTGATGGGGTGCAGTCAAACGGTTAGAGCAGAGGCTAGGGGTCCTCTTTGTTTCTCTAACGTCGGACTGGTGGACGGTGAACGATGGCAATGGACAGTCCATGATTGGTGGCAGCATGGTGTGGGAAAGGGTTTGGTTCCGTGGGATGTAGGATCGAAGAAATGGTACTGAACCGGCAAGGAAGAAGTACAAAGTAGCAGGTATATTATAGCGCAAGTAATGGGTTTAAATGGAGAGAAGAAACCGTGGAAGGAAGAAAGGAAATACGTGGCAAAGTTATATGATTGTAAGTAACTAATCTCATTTAATATTTAATTAATCAAGTTTTGCCTAAAAATGAACTACTGGCACCTTAGGCAGTGGTTATTATATGCCTGATGCATATAGAACATGTTGGATGGTTTAAATATGCCCATAATAATATGTTCTGTTCGCATAAGTTGTTAAGTATGCCTAATTCCCTTTTAACATGACTAATCCGTTTACTAAGCCTAAGTTAGTTTTTACGTTTGCCTAATCCTATAGCAAACAGTACTTAATACTATATGGACGTTTTGCCAAATATATTTATATAATCCAGTAAGATAATGCGGCCTGACTTTTGTGTACGCATCTTTTATATAAATGCCTAATCCAATTTTAATATGCACATATCCAAAGCTTACGGTATGCATAATCCATCACGTGACCTAGTGGAGTGTAACGCCTTATATATATATATATATATATCACTATACATTGTGCCCAAGTTATATTAACATATGCTTAACTACCTTTAAGATGACTAATCTTGCTTTAATAAATATATTATGCAAGTTATTTTAACCTGATATTGTTTATAACGAGTGGACTGGGTATGGGTTTAACAGTACACAAGTTGTTTTAAAAATACATGCGTGACCTCTGTGTGGCATATAATATGCCATGTTCTTATCAAAATGTGGCCGGAGTACATATATTTCGTGTCTAGATTTCTCTACACATGCTAGTTTAATTAAACGATTAATTAACGTTACAAAGGTTTATTTAATTACGAAATACATAACAGGTTCATACCCGTGGCCAGTTCTTATATATTTTAAATGTACGCCTAACCAGATTTTAACGTGGCCGTGATTAGATCATATCGCGATGCATGTGGTGAAGAAAATATAAATTAAGTGATGCGGGTGTTGATCTGGAAACAACACGTTGAAATTGAATGGATAGATACTAAAGTGTCTGATTGTGTTTTAACAGGCCGATTAATTATCTAAGAGTAGAATAAATTAATAAATAAATAATATTATATTAAGTAGTGAATTCGGTATTAAAGTTATATCTGGTTCATACACTAACAGAATGAGATAAAACAAGTGGTGTCGGAACCATATCGACGTGCACAACCGGATGGAACTGGTTTGATCAGAGTTGGCAGCTACTGGAATTTTAATTAAATTAAACGTCAGTTTAATTTAATTAAAATGGACTGTTTCAACGGCAAACAAACCAAGGTGAGTTCAACTCACTCATTTTTTATTCCACTTATATTTTATAAAAATAGGGTTTAAATATTTGTGTGCTATGATTTTAAAATTGGTTGATGGTTGGTTGAATTGTTATTTGATGGTTGAAGCTCATATCTGTTTATTGAGATAAAATGATATTGTGAAATAACGTATTTGGGTGCAGGGAAAACAGGTTGGAGGGATCCAACAGGATTACTCACATTTATTGTTTATTTTCATATTGCGGTTATATGAACTGTTTAACTGATATGATTGGTTGATTGACTTGATTACTGATCGTTGAATCCAAGTTCAACGTTTATTTTGTTTTAACCAATAAACAGTATTGGTTGGGTAGTTGGCAACAGTTGGCCTAAAAATAAATGGTGTTACGAATATTGATTTATCGTCGGTTGAATCGACGGTGATAAAGTTATGAAAATTTATTTATATCCAAGATAGATTTTTAATCTATATACTTAAATAAAAGTTTAATTAAGGAAATTAAGGTTTATTATATTATTTTATAAGTTTTGAGTATTATTTAATAGTTACAAATCGAAGTTTTGCGTTAGTGAGATTTATAAGGAGACAAGTAGAACTAATGCAGTAGCTAAGAGTTGATTAATTGTTCAAGAAACAATTAAATGGAATATATTTAAATTGAGTATGTTATTAAATTTAAAAGGATGAATACTTTGATTTGGTCAACAAAGTGATCATGTTTTAAATTAGTTTGGTATTAAACTAATCTAATGAAATAGATTTACAAATATTTGTTTTTACCAAAATAAGGTTTTATATAAAAGTTTACTGTTGTTAGAAGTAACTATCTCTAAAATAGTTAATGAAAATGTAATTATTATTTAAGTGATTAATAAGTAATGAGCTTTGTTAAGGCAAGTAATCCAAGAGGATATCGAAATAAAAATGGGATTTTTGAAAAGAGTTGATGAACGGTTTTATACTAAAAACCGAGGTTTATACCAAGTTATAAAAGGGATTTCAAGCCGAGGTAATAACTGAAAGTAAGTGTTTGAATTAAGAAAAGTGAATTAAAAGAGGCGCATATTAAGCCAGAGTTTTTAAATAATGTTTATAAAAGGGGGAGCGTGAGGCTAAAACGTTAAGTTTAAATTAACGTTACCTAGTAATGAAATTGAAACGGGGTTTTCAAAACAGAAATGGGGTAAAAGCAAACGTTTTGCAGATTTAGATGGAATTGAAAAATTTAGAAACTGACTGGAGATTAGTGAGTTGAACGACTTTTTGAGTATCGATCTGATATTGGTTTCGGCCTACGGGGTTGATGGTTAGGAAGTTGTTCTCTTACTAGTTTTCAGTTATAGACTAATAATGCTGAAGTAACTGGAATAGCAAGCGATTTCGAATATAATGATATTTTCAAGATTTAAGAAACTAACGAATGCGTTAAATAAGTTTATTTAAAAGGAGAAGTGTTAGTTATTGTTTTCGAAAAATAAAACCAAAGTGATTTCGTGACGATGTTTACATGAAAGGGTTTAAACCAAAGTTAGTATATATATATCTATGATTGAATTCTAATGCATTTAAAAGGAGTTTTAAAATACTCTTATAATATAATAAGAAGTAAATAGAATGTTCAAATATTTGGGAGATTAGAAGTTAATTAGTTTTAAAATAAAAAGGGCCCAATGTTGTAGAGTACTACATCAACGAATTCATTTTATTTTCATGATTGAATGGTTATTTATTTGGTAGTTAAATAACCGACTATTAATTATGGGTAATGCGATTGTTGGTACGGAAAGACCGGGATCGAATTTATATTCGAAAACCATTCTGTACCAGCGAATACGAAATCGTCAAAGATACCGATTGAAGATGGAGCAATTGAAGACCGGGGATCCTCATGAGCGAAAGAATTATTTGTCAATTTTCTCTGGTTTAGCGGCCAGAGGTATTTCGACAATGATTTTGTCGCGATAGGAATCTTTCGGCTTGCAAGGATTACTCGCTACTGATCCTTTGGATGCAGTAGGAGAGTACCTTCGGTTTGTTCAATCCCAGGACAACTTGTATGGACGGATGTCTGACAGAGTATTTCCAAAGGAATTATGTACGTTGATTTCCTCAAACGTATTTCTGTGGCGGCGAAGAAGACACCTTCTCCTAACTTATCAACCCGATTATTTTTGTGGAAATCAATTAGTGATTTCTGGAGGATCGGACGATGTGGCATTCAAAGTGAATGGTGGACAGGTGTTCCAAAAGATACGTTATAACCTTAAGCCTCACAACCGGGAAATGACAAAAATCGGGCAGGCAGCATGACTATGTGGTCGCTCCCATTAGGGTGTATAATGACCTATCTAGAGAAATTCCATTTCCTTCTTAAATCTATCGATGCTGTCCCTTTTCGGGAAACGGTTGCTAATCCCAACCGTTGGTGATATACATTTCATACACTCAAGAGAAATGAGTGGTCGGTCATGTGTGGGCCGGGTTGCAAGACGTTCTTGTTGAACCCAGTGTATTCGCCTCTAGAGATACACTATCGCCAGGTGGTTCCATACCTTGTCATAGTCAGAATCCAATCTCCAATAAGCGCCTACGGTTTTGATTGTATACTATATATGTGGAGCGTGAGATGCAAGCGTTCTGCTAGATTGCTATCTATTTGTATTTAGACACTATTATAATATCAGATGATATATATATGATTTCAAAATGTTTTGGGTTATCGTAAGGTAAAAACCGTCCGTGTTTATGTGTGGATTTGGTCTTACGATTATCCTTTTATTTCGAAAGGTTTTTGAACTTTAAAGTCAAGATGGATGATCCCCTTAAACTTTGCGATTTGTTCTCACTCTGGTTCATCAGACTGACCCAGTATTTGTAATGCTCGGGTTAGCCCGAGACATACAGGTTTAGGTTATCAGATACTATGAAGAGACGAGCTGGATGAGTTCAGACGTGTGACGTTATATTATTCCGCTGTTTGTTGTATTTGAGGACATATTATTATAACTGTCCAGATGTTTTGGTTGTAAGCTGTACTCTGATGTTGTAGGTATTTTCAAGCTCTCAATAAAGATTTATTTCTATATTATATTTTGTTCCGATGCGATGTGAGACTCTGATTATGTTGTGTTAGTTCTTCTTCTTCTATTCTAATATTTCTTTCTTTCTTACCTCACCCTCTAACTTCTTTCTCATAACTATCTGGTGTTTTCGATACTTGGATTTTGGCAAGTGATACGAGTTTAATGTATTATTGTCGAAGTCCGGGCGTCGAACCCGCTGGGTCGTTACAAGGAGGCCTAAGGCCAAATTAGGAAAGGAATAGGAGGAAATGTGGCTTAGATAGACATGACCAAGAAGAAGGAAGGAAGGAGAAAGAAGGAGAAGTGGAGAATGAATGAAATGGAAAGGTAATGGTGCGTTTATATAGGACTTATAAGTGTGTAAGAAGCTTACACATCGTAGGACACTTGTTTTGTCCTAAAGCTTCCTTAACATGTATGTTGACACATGTTCTACGTGCAATGCTCCTTAACATGCACCATGCCACCTTATGAGACACTTGTCTTTCATGCATGCTTAGGTCCATACATGTAGACAAGTGTCCTAGACACTTGTTAACACAAGGGGGAAACTATTTTATGTAGCATTTTACTCAAAATTGATTCAAAGACAACACTTATAATAAAAGCTACCAATGGTTATAATATTCATAAAATTATATTTATATCTGTTAAAAGATCATATTAATAAAATAGTTTAACATAAACGAATTTGTAAAAGCATGATAAGTTCATATCAGATGGAATTAATGCTATATCTAAAAATTTAGGTTAAGTATTAAAAATTCTAATTTTTAAATTGGTTAAAATTCTAGATCGTTACATTCACCCCCTCTTAAAACTTTTCATCCTCGAAAAGGAAAGGGAATCGTAACTACCCATTCAACATCTTGTAGATTTTCAAACTCAAGATTAAAATTCTTTATACCAAAACTCTCGTCCTCATTATGGAAATGTCGGGTAGAATATTCTAGCACACATAGTTGCTGACAACCATGTTTACCATGTTCTCAATCGATAACTTCCAATTACCCGTTATATCTGACTCATCGTTTACTGGGCCAATTACTTATACTCAACGATTTACCGCCTTCAAGAAAACTCAGAGTTATAAATTATTCTCTTAGATCTATCTTGCAAATACAAAGGTTATGAAACTTATTCCTTTTCAGTTCCCTAAAATTACTATTAATCTTTACAGGAAAAGCTCGATCATCTCAAAAATCAGCTTGTCTAAACGTTTCAGTTTAGGTAATTTCTTTTTAAAATTCCCGCTTGCCAAATATTCTTCAATCAAATTGTGAAGCTTAATTCACAAGGTAGCGGTTCCTTTTGTTACCACAATATACTTTAGAACTTTTCGACTGTCCAAGATCGCTGATAATCCCAGATTTTAATTCCTTATTAATTATTCCAAATTCAAGGTCACAAAACTTATTTACTTTAAATTTTAGAGAAAACACTCAGATATTTCTTTATTAACCGCTTTAACCAATGTAGTCCGTAACCATTTCTAAAATATCGTCAAATATCTTATAGTCATATTGTGAAACTGAATTCGCAAGATATTTTCATTTAAGTTGGGGAGGACTAATTACAAAATATCCTGACTGATTAATTCCAACTTAGTCTTTAAATGGTTTCCCAAACTACCTTTTTTACTTATTGCTTATGTAAATTATAGCTTTACATAGATGTCATTTAATCTGCTGTGAAATTTTAATCACAAGATGTCCGCGCTCAAGTTTTAATTTCCAAATATTTTCAAAGACCTTTTTCCTTTATATTCAAAATATATTCTTTCAAAATCAATTTCAAAGTAATTGCCAATTCTTACTCAAAATTTTGATTTAAGTTTCTAGATGTATCTCTTCAAAACCAATTTCGTATTGCAAATACACTCTCATATATTCTCAACTTACTAACAGGTTTACCTGGTATGTTGCCTACAACTCTATCAAATTTTCAGGATCTCGCTTATCTATTCGAGTTCTAATTTACCAAACATTTTCAAACATTTATCTAAATGGGTTTAAGTGTATATTGATGTTTTAATCGAAATCATATGTTCATCCCACTTTCAAAACACGAAAATACATACTAATGATGCTGCAGTCATCAGTAGAATCATCTTCAAGTGACAAGAGTTTGATTCTGCATCTATCTAGTATACTTAGGACTTCGTATATATGTTGATCAGGCGTACATGCAAAATCTTCTTATACTTAATAGTCCAACCTCAACATCAAATAAAATACTCACTCTTATTATTTATTTTGAATTCTAACCATATTGAGGGAATTATTTTAACAAATTTGACCCAAGTTTATCCCTTGACATGAATTCTACTATTAATCCCAAAGGCTTAATTCATTATGCATGAAAGGCAGTCTATCGAACAAGTACTTTAAAAACTCATTCTAGGGCATTACTAACCATAACTATAATGAGTTCTTTCTCATAGGATATTACTAATCCCAACTCTGATGAGTCATTTCTTTTGTTCAAATGAGTCGTACCCCATAGCTTTGTTTAAATCAAAGCTCTGATACTAAAAATGTAATGACCGACCTTTTTGCTTGGTTTTCACAGGTAATTAAACCGACTTAAATCGTTCATAAAGATGGATTGTAAGGTACTTACACATTTGCACAAAATAAATGAACTTTCTATTATCATTACAGTAATATTACATCAGAGTTACAAGAGATACAACAAAATACATCAATTACACGATGGAAAATATGAATGCGCCAAGATATAATAGCTTCGGCTAAAACCAGAATCCTGGTCCAACCAAATCCAAGGCTAAATCTGCAAACCAAACTACTAGGTTGTCCATGTAAGAATTATGGGCACCCTTAGTTTACGTGTAAGAACAATAAACTCCAGGTCAGTTATGGGACTTGTGTGAGAACCCAAAACAATTTTTTTAGAGTTTATTTTAAAGTTAGGTAATTCACTCGACCACGCTGCTAACGCGGAACGAGTTTACTCCATGTGAATACCAGTGCATAGAAATTTGCAATGACTTTTGGAAAAATGAAACAACATAAGTCTCGCGGCACACACACCATGAAAACGCACACTTGGGCGAGGTTTCTTCTTATGTAGTTAAAAATGCCTTTGATACGCGAAAATCCTATTTCATATTCTTATTAGTGCATAGCATGAAAATCTTTCGAAAGTAAATGTATTAAAATACCCAGCATATGTACCATATACTATACTGACATATGGTATACAACTAAAACCGTACGGGATCGTAGTCGATATTGGGTTTCCAACAATGACTAGGCAAAGGAATTTCCTTATCGAACCGAATTTGAACATCTCCAGAGGAATGTCCGAGGATCAACTCATGATCCTCATGCTAACACATGGCCGGGTTACCTCTGTAACTAGGTAACTTAGAGTGCGCCCGAGCATGCCATCTTTCGGTCGTTACCAACCTTTCCGAGCGCACGCCAACAAAAACCACAAAAGTATATGTTTTTCCACATAGGTTAATACCTGGGCTCCATACCATGGTACACCTTTTATCTAGAAGGAGACAACACCCCGTAACCCTGTTGCATTTCTTCCTGTTTTGGCCATTTACCGGGGTGTGAGACTTGACGAGGTCACGATATACATAAAACTACGCTTGAATAAGCCATGTTTTGGTCATCCATAGCTCATCACATAATTGTCCATTCAAAGCGCATCACTGGTTTCCATCAATATATAATCTCTAAGCTCATACATCTTAGAGAAAGGTGTTAAACTAAGAGAATAAATTCTCCCTCACCAAACAGATATATATTTAACAGAGATCAATGCTATGCAATCAATTACAATGTCAGACACGTAATCTATACATGTCCGTTCTGGGTCTGAACGAAACAACAATCCAGAATTCCTTCACATATGTCGGGCTTTGATATAAAATCCATCTGCAAATGTGAGCTACCCATTTGAGACATTCAGTACATCGTCCTTACGATATGAAGGGCCATAGACTTCAATATCATCTTCAATTGCTCCACAATGTCGTATTGTTACTTGAAATGGTTTTTGGACATAAATCTGATCCCGGTCTTTTCAAATATTAAGCGCAATTAAAAACATAATTACGGAACTCATAGGCTTTCAACCAAATCTCATTCCGTCTTGGATTTGTTAAATTAAACTTCTTTAAACCCATTCTCAAATTATCTTTAACAAAATTCATATTTTAACTATTCTCCTTTAAACACGTCCTTTAAATCAAAGATAATCTAGTCTCAAAACCTCAACTAACATTTCGTTTACTAACTCGTTATCTAAATCCAATTTCTTTTGAAAACTTCAAATCCATATTTCAACAATAGTTTCCAATTAAAGCGATTTCCCAACATTCAATTATTCAATCTTAATTAAAAGATTATACTTCCTTCCCAATTCCTTACTTTCAATTTCATCAAATCAAAGATTTGATTAAATCCACAAATTATGATTAGAATTTCCACAACTCTCACTAGGTTTCAAGAATGATATTATTGAAGATACCATTCACGACAAAACCCAAATCAGTCGATATTGAACATAAGTTACACAGAAATTGTATTTGCTTATATTTGATATCAATTCCCATAATCAACGAATACTGTAAGAGGAATAACGATAATAATATTTTTCAAATTCCTCAAATAGTTTACATTTACACCACGGAATTTCATATCAAATATCCAAAGATTATTTCTATCTAAGTTATTTCAAACAAATAGAGAAAACCTTATCTTAGTTCGAGAACCCCTTGATATTAGATCTGGATAGAAATAACATCTATTTATCCTCAATATTAATCTCCATATCCAACTCATACTATAAGCGGAATAACGGTAAACAACTTCTAAATTCCTCGAATAGTAAGAGTCGTCATCTACCGAATTGATATCAAACATCCGAAGATTTATCTCTAACCATATCCATTTAATTAAATTTGGAAAACCCGTTTTAATATCAAATGATTCAATTTATATTCCATATTTTTTTTAAATCTTAAACCTTTGAAAACATTCCACAAATCATTTAAAAAAATGATTACTTATAGTTCGGAAAACAGTTTGCAACTTAAAACTTTCAAGACAGATTGTTTCCAAAAGAAGTGTTACAATGGCGTTTCAAAAGCATTGCTAAAGTGTTACAAAACAGTTATCTTAAGTAGTTGATCAAAATATTGTTTATCTTAGCCAAAACTTAAAATTTCCAATTCTAAATGCTTTTAAATAATTTATAATGATTTTACAAAAAAAATCCATATTTTTAAAATGTTTAAAATAGCTGTTTATAGTTATGGTTGGCAAATTGCACTTATATTGTCTTCTTTCAAAATGATTTTAAGCATAATTTGAAAATTATAATTCGAAAATAGAATCTTCTTTCACTCATTTGAAAGCCCTTGTTAATAGAAATCAAACATTTTTCATTTCATGTAAATCCGATTTAAATTGCAAAAGCTATAAGCATTTAAATTTTGTAATTAAAATATGCGAACTGCCGCTGTGCGACAAGCTCTATTTGGACCGTAATATATTCTCATCTAATTTTTTTTCCGAAATTCTTCAAAATACTTTAGAAAACCATTATATACTTATGTAAACCATTTTCTAGATAGAAAAACCAAACTTCACCTTTTCAAAATAAAACTATTTTCATCGATTTATGACAAAACCTTGTTTTATCATCGAAAACACTTTTAACAAGACGTCTTTTTTACGAAGACTATTTGTACACATTTCAATTCCATTTTCAAATCATTTCAAATCTAAATTTTGAAAATAAATTCCAAACTCCAATTTCAATAATAATATTGCTTCCAATTACGAAAGAGATTTGCTGATCACCAATGCAATACCATAATTATTGTGTCATAATGTGTGCGAAACAACATCAACAACCATTATAAACTTCTAGCAACTACCACCAACATTATTAAATAAATATTAATTGTGCACAAGCGTTATAACACTAACGCTTAATAGCGTATGTGTTCTAAACTACGCAACCATCATCTATCACAACAAATATCAACCATTAACATACATAGCCGGTTCAAACTGATTACACTAATTAACTATCTAAATTATAGCTAATTCTTCACTAATTAGTGTACAATAAACTAGTGTAACAGTTTAAAGAGTTCTCACCAATATAGCTTTCCTATTCTTCACTGTAGGCAAGCCTAGCTGACTGCGAACGAACCATCGGACTGTATTTTGATGCACTGTTTTCTTTGCCAATATATATATATATATATATATATTATGTATACTAATCTCTTTCTTTTTTTACAAGAGGAGGAAGAGAAGGGCGAACTTTGGGAAGGTGGTGATGGTGATGGAGTGAAAATGGAGAAGAAGGAGGGAGGAGGAGGCCTAGGGCCGAATTAGGAAAGGAAGAGGAGGAAATGTGGCTTAGGTAGATATGTCCAAAAAGAAGGAAGGAGAAGTGGAGAATGAATTAAATGAGAAGGTATGGGTGGGTTTATATAGGAATTCTAAGTGTGTAAGAATCTTACACATCGTATGCCACTTGTCTTGTCCAAAAGCTTCTTTAACATGCATGTTGACACATGTCCTACATGCAACGCTTCTTAACATGCACCATGCCACGTTATGGGACACTTATCTTTCACGCATGCTTAGGTCCATGCATTTAGAGAAGTGTCCTAGACCTTGCTAACATAAGGAAGAAGCTACTTTAGGTAGCATTTTACTCAAAAATGCTATAGAAACACTTATAAGAAAAGCTACCATTGGTTCTAATATTCATAAAATTATATTTATATCTGACAAAATATCTGTTAACGATATTTTTCATCAACACCGGAGATAGGTTTATGGAAGTGGACCTAGAGAAAAAATAGATTGTTTAGCCTTCACAAGTTTGAGTTAGTTCACTATCTCTTAGATATCAAGGCCTGGAATTCAAAAGAATGGTTAGTCTTCCCTCAATGATGTGAGCATCACGCTTAAGTGATTCAAGAACCAACAATTATCTTGGGATGAAGGATTCCTAAGCGCAACCCTTGGCGAATGGCTTAACGGTTTGAAGAAGGGGGTTCTGCACTGGGCTTGCGAAAGAGCCTATATTTGTAGAAAGAGGGGTGTTTCACCTGGCTTGCGGAAAGGTTTGGATATAGGTTCATGCACATGCAGAAAGCAAACAGTAATTTGGGGCAACAATGACTGAGAAATCACATAGCAAACCTATAAGGAAATACTCTAAGTATTGATTCACACTTTATTAATCTTTGATTTAGAATACATGAATAGAACAGAAGAAATCCCCAAATCGATCTAAGAATTAGGGTTACTCTAGAGAAAAAAGGAATACAAGAATAATAATGAGAAAATCGTCCTCAAAATGTGACCCTTGGGGTCTTATTTATGGAGAATTTGCGGCCTCTTCTGCTTTTGGGCTTGCAGAAGCCTCAATTGACCGATTTTCTCCTTGGTCTCAGATGTTTAGCTTCCGTTCGCCTTTATGGTGCTGATTATAACTTCTGGAGCGAGGTTCCCGGTCAATTAAAGCTTCTTTGAGATTGATATGAGCTTCTCAATATAAATGGCTTTAGGAAGACATTTGTGCTCCCGAAAGTGGCTTCTGGTTTTCTCATGAATACTTTGAGGAACTTGCTCTCGTGATGTATGTAGATAGCTGTCGGTTCGGAACTCCTGTCGGTGTCGGTACCGAGCAGATTAGTATGAACACCTTGTATCCCCTTTAGGGTTCCGGTTTTCCTCCCGGTGGAGACTTTGGGTATAGCCTGGTCTTTTGGAAGGTAGCTCCCGGTGATTTGTTTGCGGTTTATCAATGTGGCCTTTTGGTGTTTATGCAGTGGATGTTTCAGAAACTGGTTCCAGATAATCCCTACGTTCTTTTAACTTGGTATTCTTGATGTATTTATCTCCTGATGTATCGGTATTAAGCAGGTTGATACTGACAACCCTTCCGTCTTTCTGGGTTTTGATTGGCGGAGCTCTTGCCTTCCTCTTTCTTAGCTTCTAACTTAGGTGACCTTTTGTTATAGAACCCCCTGTCGGATACACCCTGCCGGATAGACCCCGTCGGATACACCTTGTCGGATAGACCCCGTCAGTATTCTGTAACTTTTGAGTTCTCTCTAGTGTTTGGCCTTTTCTTTCGGAGAATTATTATGTGCTTGTGTTCATTCGATACCCCTTCACCTTCAACCTGTTTCGGAGTTAATTTTGGTAGTAACATTTGCCCCCAAGTGAAAGGGTATTTTCAACTTTTTAAGTCAAACTTTTGTCTTTTCCTGAGTGTTGACCCAACGTCTTTTGATCTCCCATGATAGGAAGCGTTGATTGGTTTTCCCTTATACGGCGTGGATTAGAGGTAGTTTTTGCATAATTACCATCGCTTCTTCTTCTTCACTTTTTACTGCAACATTAATTTCTCAAGTCAGATTATTTGTTCATTGAGGACTCGAAGCTTTTTTCGAGAATCTCTCGATTGATTCTCTAGTAAATATTTCTGCTTCGAACTCTAAATAGGAATTAAATCATTTTTTCTAAGATAATTAGGGTTCAAGATATGCAATTTTCATAAAAGAGTTTATTTTGACAATTAAGTAACAGAAATAATGTTATTGGCAATAGCAATTTTATTACCAAAGTTGATGATTTGGCCATTCCCCCTTTTACTGATACCAGTTCCAGTGTTAATGTAATGTTCGAGAGTCGGTTTGACTCTAAATCGATGAACTATCCGATAGGGTTGTCGAAATGATGATTTTTCCTTAGTTTTGGTATCAGTAGAATTTAAGAACTTTAGCATTGCAACCTTTCGACTTTGGTTCTATGTGCCGGTTCCGAGAGCCAACCAGGCCTTCGGTGATGACTTAAAGTTGTCCGGTTCCGGTTCGACCGTTGCCTTTTCCTATGAATCTTCCTGGCATTATCCTTAGGAAAGGATAATCTTGTCATGACTAAGGGCTTAATTGTTCCTTAACAAATTTAAAATTTGTTGTGTATCTTGCTTAAACTGGCATTTATAATTATCTTAATATTCACTATCTTGACCATCTATCACTATTAGGTTCATACATTGTCACTTCATTACATATGATACCAATTCATGCATTTATGAAATTATAACACCTGACAGCGCCATGTCTGATAAAAGGAGTTCCAGACCATCAAAAACTGGTGTTCTTGGCATTTCTCAGAAGAGGAGACCTTTCTCCTTGAAGAAATCATTATTTACTCAGAGGATGAAGTAAATTCCATCATTGACAGCTTTGGAATGGACAACGTGGACGCTATACACGCTACCTACCGTGATAATGTTATGAATTCTCCCGAAGGGTATTTTGCATACTCGGCCATGCATATAAGGAATGATGGCTTCTTCCCTTTCCCAATTTTCATATCTCGACTTTTACGGGATCTGGAGGCTGCACCTATCCAACTCCTATCAAGCACTTATACATTGCTTTTATGTCTTTAAATACTCGCTCTTAAGTAGGGTCAGGCCCTCTCACTTCTAATCTCATTCAGCACCTGGTGCATTTTTCAAGAGGTGCTGACTCCCCTATATTTCGTGCCAACCCTTTGAGGAAGATTGTTAGCGATGGTGCGGGTAAGGCTATATCTTGAGAAGATCAATTCTTCTTCATCAGATGGACTGCCAGTATCTCAAGCAAATTTGATGATCATGATGAGTTTTCCAACCTTTTATGAGCGATTACTTTTCATATACATGGCCTAATTTTAGTTGCTTTTTCAGATCCTGCTTCCGAGAAGGTTACTTTAACCAAAAGTGAGTCTCGTGTGTTTGTGCTTATTTTGAAGCTACTTGAAGAGCCACAGGATCAATCTGTTTTGCTAACCATGGATAAGTTGCGTCAATATGATCTTCTCCTGGATGGACAAAAGGCTTTGGGACGTCCACCCATTCATTTTTCAGGATCTAAGCGTTTGACGTTGGGTTCAGATGTGTTTACTTATTTTACCCCTTTGTCTCCCAGTATGCTTGTTGAACTGTCAGTTTCTTTATTGAGGCCTCTTTAGTATTCAAGTTTTACATTTCTGAACTTCTCTTTAATTTTTCATTTGACTAGGAATTTTAGCTTCAGAAGCTTTGACACTTATTGATGCTTTAAATCGGTCCACTGCCGTTGCTATCAAGAGGTTGGCTGAGTTACCTGTCGAACCGCCAGCTAAGAAATTAAAACTTGATTTTTCAGCTTCTACAATTTCCGAGGGCACTTTCGGTAAGGAAAGTGGAGGTTATGCCCTGCCGCCATCCTTTTCGTGTACATCAGAAGTGGGTACGCATGCTACGTCGCGAATTCCAACTTCTCAGTCTACTGAGCCTTTGAGGCTTCCCGTCCCTTCAACAAATTTTGTTGACTTTGTGAAGCTTGCTCTTTCTTGTCCGGAGGTTACTGACATCCCGTTACCCTCTTCTTCTTCCGATGTGGCGGATTCCTATCAACATTTGATCAACCGAAAGCTTCAGGTACGAATCTCTCTCTCTTAATCTTTATTTATTGCGGCTTTTGATCGAATTCTTCTACTCTTTTGGATTACCAAAAGATGGCTTTTGTCTAAGTCAATTGCTTCTTCCTCAACCCCCAAAATTGTTCAACTTCGAGAGGCTAACGAAGCTTTTAGTGATGAATGTGAGAGGTTGAAAGCTTCCCTTGAACACGCTGAGGCAGCTTTAGAGGAGGAAAGGCAGACTAAGAATTCAGTTCCCGATAAAGTTTCGGCCTTAGAACATTAGATAGCGGAATATGTTCTAACTCACGCTGATGAGCTTCAGAAGAAGAAAGAGAAGCTTTCTCATGCTACGCAGATAATATATGAAGCCAAAGGCAGGATTTCTGATTTTTCACAAGTTCACCTTCCGCAAATTAAGATTGAATGTTACGAAGATGCCTTATTTCACATTCTTTCTAACAACTTTCAGAATCTTTCTGAGATCCGAACTACCACTGTTACACCTTTTATTAAGGATAAAGTTATGGAGCGGATCGAGTTGGGTAAACAAGGTGTCGAGATGCCACAGAAGGGAAAAACTAAAATTGAAGACCTTCTATACATCGACGAAGTTTACGATGATTCCAGTGAAAAAGAAGAGACTTCTATTTTCGTTGATGATAATGGGGATAATGGCGGTGATAGTTCCAGAGGTAGGGACCATCAGGATGAACATGACAAGGACAGGAATGATCCTCTTACGGGTGCCGAAGCATCTCATGATTCTGCTAAGCATGGTCCCGATGTTGGATGTTCCTATGTTGCCCGGGATTTTGAACCTTCCTTGTTTAAAGAAGATGGCACCTCCGGTCTCTCGACAAGAGAAAAACCTGTTGATTCTGAGGTTCCTCTCTCAGGTATAAACCTTGTTCTTGCAATGTTCTTACTATTTTGAAGTATTGGACTGTAACTAGTTTCCTGTTATTATATCTGATAAACAAAAAGAAAAGTTGTTTATCTCCTTAGAGTAGAATTAGAAAATAAACAAAAGGAATTAACTCAATCTTATGTAGAGCAAGAGAAATTATTAAAAGATTATAATTCCCTATCTCGAAAATACCGTGATCTTGAAAAGAGTGCACATAAGCTTATGTCTTATAAGGAGCATGAAGCGGCGCCCAGGCTAAAGAGAGCCCGTAAACATAGGGAAATTCCCCGCGGAAAGAACAAGGAACCGATAACTTTATTTTGGATGTTAATTAAGGACAGTGACATTTTGGTTGACTTTTTGTATGAAGTTTACAAACGATACAAAACAATGGATTTTTCCTTTATAGCGGTACGCAGTGAAGGTTTAATACATTGCCTTCATAGACGTCATTTAGATTAGTTTGGATCCGACCTGCACCATGAGGAGTGTTGGAACCTCGAAAGGGTTCTTTCAATTCCTAGGGACCCTCCCCCAGAAAAGCTTGAATACAATAAGGATAGGTTTATCACTGCGTTGTTTGAAAGGTTGATTTTGTATGAAGAATAGGGATATTTGTAAACTTGATACGACAATCTATGTAAAGCTTGTATGGAATTCTATATACTATATGTGACTGCTAATACACTTATTTGCATTATGATAGAATTTTGTTTAGTAGGAAGATGCATTACGTGTGACTTGTAGACTGAAAAAGGAATTTTTAACAATATCCATTCACACTTACAGGAAAAAAATGTTATCTCAATAAACTTAAGAGTGTTTACACTGGATTCCCTCGGCTCTCTTTTAGATTCTTGAGCGAAGACCATTAAGTAAATCTAAAAAGTCTAAGGGTTGAACATGCCGAGACATTATGTTAACGATAGATGTATTAATCAAGTGAAAGTGACCCTTTGTAACTCTTTCTGATCCGTATGTCACGACAATTTTTTTTTGGATTTAACTTACGCAAAGCTTTAATGTAAGAATGAAGCTCTATTTTTGCAAAATGTAAAGATATGAACATAATTGTTTTTTATTCTTGTGAGTAGGTAGATTGTCATGGAACTTTCCCGTCTCAAAGTGAAGCACTACTAGCAAACGAGAACTATATCTCAAGAAAAAAGAATTTACTCTAGAATTTATCCATTGAGCATTTGAATGAAAGAATGAACGCTTTGGAAGGCCAATTAGAAGAAAGAGAAAGAACTATTCTTGGATTGAAGACATACACAAAGACTAAACCCTCTATCAAGTTTGAGGATGGATTAAGGAGTTTACGCCAATACATTGTCGACTTGGAAATTGATTTAAACAATGTCAATACGAAGTGTGAGACGTGAGAATATTACTTCAAAAACATTCCTATCATGATGCGGTCCCAATCTCCTAGCGTTGCGACCGCACATAAGACCCCAGCCCTTCAAAAGTGTTCTTACTTGAATAACCCTCCTCCTAGGATAAAAGGATCAGTCATTTCTGAGTGGTGTAAAGGAGTGGCAGCTGAGATAAAGGGGACCTATGATACCAAGTTAATTAAAGATTCATATTACCATGTCAGCCGGTATGTTGATCAAATTAGATGCTTACAAGAAGAGAGGCATGATTTGCACATGAATGTTTTCGAGTTAAAGAAACAAAACAAGTCTCTTAGGGCTATGTGTAGAGCTTATAATAGAGCTTTGAAGCTTTAGATTAAACCTTCTGATCATCTTCATGAAGCGAGTAGAATAGTGCGAAAGCTTAACAAGCTATTAAGTATTTTACTTTGTCATGCCATTAATCACCCTTTACCTGAGGATGGAGAGGATCCGGACATTTAGTGACATTTTAGTAATAGTAATGTGTAAACATGTCCATGTTTAGGTAATTGGAAGTGTAACTCTTGTAAATGAACTTGTGCATTAGAGTTGTGTATCATGTAAATAGCTGTTGATATAAAAATGTAGATAACAGTTATTTGTACATAAATGGTTTAAAAAATTTGCTTGGACGAGAAAAGAGATAACCATTTTATTTGGAGTTCTTTTGATGATGGGCTCTTCATTTCCTCCTAAGTTTTGTTCTGTGGACTTTCTCCCGAGAACATATCTCTGGCTATTCTGATTCGAAATTTTGAGATAACACCTTGGAATTCTTCCTTTGGTGAATTATAAGCTTTCAGATTCATCCCAGGCTAGGATTATTTGGTAAAGGACCGGGAACTAGCTTCTGATGCTTTAATAGAGCCCATGGACTATTTCAGATTTGCGCATTTGACAGAAGTCCCGAACTAACCCAGATTCGGGTATTGAGATAAGGTCTGGAATTCACTTCCAGTGTTTGTAGAGATCCGAACCAACCCAGATTTGGGTATTAAAATAGGAGAGACCGAAAACCCACTTCTGGCCTTTGTTAAGTGTCGAATCAACCCAGATTCGGGTATTAAGATAGGAGACCCGAACCAACCCTCGTTCAGGCAGTTAGAAATTAAGGACCAGAAATCCTCTTCTCGCATTAATGTTTCGGTATCCCAATTGGATTTGATTTATGAAGTAGAGGTTGTACGTGCCTCTTGAGCCACTCTCTGGGCTTTTGATGTCAAAGCAGAGGATGTACGTGCTTTGTTGGCCACTCTCTGGGTCTGTGCGTCCGGTGCGCTTAGCTAGCTTATTCACAAGTAGGGCCCAAGGACTTACCTAGCCTTCCTCTAGGAGACACCTTATCGTTACTATCATAAGCGATGATAAGGTCTTAGAAACTTAAACCGGGCCATCGCAGACACGGAATTAAGGTTTACTCTTATGATGTTTTATAATGACCATCGTAGGTACTGATAGATTCTTACACACCACCCCCTCTAAGGGGTGCCCTATCCTGAATATCGTAGGCGATGATAGGGGTTTGTGCTCCCGTCTGCATGTAACGCGGAACATAAGCAGAGGTTGGATGTGCTCTTCTGTGAGCAGAGGTAGGACGTGCTTAGTTCATAGCAGAGGCAGGGCATACTCTTCTGCGAGCAGAGGTAGGGCGTGCTAATTCTAGATGCTTCACCACAACCATTTCTGTTGTGAAACGGAAACTTACGCTTTTGACGCTTTAACCTAGGCCCCTTTGATTTGGGCATGGGTAAAGACTAATACATCACCCCCCTCCGGAGGATGCCTTGCCCTGGCCAACTTAGCGATGACAAGGATTTTTTTTATCCATTTGTGGTTTGACCTATATTCGGTCATCTCAAGTTTGAAGGGATTTTCTCCTTTGCAATCGTGTAGACAACTCTTTTCTTCTCAAAGATTTTATTGGCGTATCCATCTATGCTTTCTTTACATATTTTTGTAGTTTTCCTTGGCTTAATAAGTTGATAACCATTCCCTCTAAAACTCTGCAATGGTCGGTTTTATGTCCATTTACCATACGGCAGTAGCAATAAGGCCCTTCCAACTTAACTTCATTTTTGGGCTTCTTCTTTAATGACGACCAAAAGTTTAACTCATGTTTAATTAGGAAGTAGATACCCTCAATTGACGTCGTGAGCTTACAACCTTTCGGCAACCTTGACTCGAAAGCCTTCTTTCGATGTTGAAGTTTGACCCTTTTACCACTTGATTTTGTTATCCCTTCTTCGTTTCTAACTTCCGTTTAGATGCCTTTTGACATGGGGGGCATATTTCTTTCATGCCTTTTTATGGTAAGAGGAGTGGATGCCTTCCCAACCTTCTGTTAGAATATTGTTCCCCTAGTCTGTGTTTGGATAACTTCTTTGATACGAAGAAAGGGGTTATATCTTTCCGTTGAGGGATGATTTAGGGTAAAGATCAGAGTTGGTCCTAAATGAAAGGGGTTAATACTTGACCCAACCGTGGGAAGACCATTAGTAACTCATAGAAACCTTTTATTCATGATGTTTTCCACTTCAAAGCTTAGTCCAACCGGGGACGGAACAACACAGGTAGATACGTCGTAAGGTTAACCAAAGGATCGGAGGTTCATGCCCTCCTTCTAGCACTAAAATGTTAATGATATTTTTCGTCAATACCGGAGATATGTCTATGGAAGTGGACCTAGGGGAGTAATAGGTTGTTAGCCTTTAAAAATTTGAGTTAGTTCACCGTCTCCTAGATACCAAGGTCTGGAATCTAAAAGAATAGCTACTCTTCCCTCAATTAGGTGAGCATCACGCTTAAGTGGTTCAAGAACCAACAGTTATCTTGGGATGAAGGATTCCTAAGCGCAACCCTTGGCGAATGGATTAACGGTTTGTAGAAGGGGTTTCTGCACTGAGCTTGCGGAAGGGTCTAAATTTGTAGAAAGAGGGGTGTTTCACCATGCTTTGCGGAAATGTTGAATATAGGTTCATGTACATGCAGAAAGCAAACAGTAAGTTGTGACAACAATGACTGAGAAATCACACAGCAAACCCATAAGGAGATATTCTAAGTATTGATTCACACTTTATTGATCTTTGATTTAGAATACATGAATAGAACAAAAGAAATCCCCATATCGATCTAAGAATTAGGGTTACTCTATAGAAAAAGGAATACAAGAATAAGAATGAGAAAATCGTCCTCAAAATGTGACCCTTGGGGTCTTATTTATAGAGAATTCAGGCCCCTTTCTATTTTTGGGCTATTGGGCTTGCAGAAGCCTCTGTCGGCCGCTTTCCTCCTTGATCTCGGATGTTTAGCTTCCGACCGCCTTTGTGGTGCTAATTATAGCTTTCGGAGCGAGGGTCCCGATCAATTAAAGCATCTTCGATATTGATATGAGCTGATGTAAATGGATTTCGGAAGACATTTGTGCATCCGGTTGTGGCTCCCGGGTGTAGGCTTCTGGTTTTCTCATGGATACTTTGAGGAGCTTGCCCTCGTGATGTATATAGATGGTTGTCGGTTCAGAACCCTTGTCGGTGTCGGTACTGAGCATATTAGTATGGATAGCCTGTATCCCCTTTGGGGTTCCGGTTTACCTCCCGGTGGAGCCTTCGGGTATAGTCTGGTCTTCCGGAAGGTGGCTCCTGGTGATTTGTTTGTGGTTTACCAATGTGGCCTTTCAGTGTTTAAGCAGTGGATGTTTCGGAAGCTGGTTCCGGATAATCCCTACGTGCTTTTAACTTAGGATGTATTTATCTCCTGATGTATCGGTATTAAGCAGGTTGATACCGACATCCCTTTCGTCTTTCTAGGTTTTGATTGGCGGAGCTCTTGCTTTCCTCTTTCTTAGCTTCTGACTTAGATGACCTTTCGTTATAGATCCCCCCTGCCGGATACACCCTGCCGAATAGACCTCGTCGAATACACCTTGTCGGATAGACCCCGTCAGTATTCTGTAGCTTTTGAGCTCTCCTAGTGTTTGGAATTTGCTTTCGGAGAATTCTTCTGTGCTTGTGGTCATCTGATACCCCTTCACCATCAACATGTTTCAGAGTTAATTTTGGTAGTTGCAATATCATATTGACAAAAATGAATTTGTAAAAGCATAATAATTTATTTTCAAAATTATACTGCTGTATTTTGAAATTTTAATTTATTTATAATAAATTCATATCATATGAAATTAATATTATATCCAAACATTCAAATTAAGTATTCAAAATTCTAATTTTAAATTGGTTAAAATTCTAGATCATTACAAGTTCTTTTTCCAACCACATACGAAGAAATTAAAGAATTACCACTAAATGAAATCAGTCAGATCAAACCAATCAACCTGTCATCATAGGTTTCTTCACCGAAATGAGTAAAATAATTTCAACTTGAAGATGATGAAACTTTCCTAATGTCTAATCAGAATCCTGGAAAATTGCCTACGGCAATGAGAACTTGAAAGCTGAAATTATTATGGAAAAAGAAGCTACTAAGAGAGTGGAAACCACGAAGACTATAGGCAGTTGATCTTCTAGGAAATCCCTTGATCTAAGCCCTAAACAACTGATCTGGGGGACGGTCATCCCGAAGATTTACTGCTTGGAATGAAAATTTTGAAACCCTACATCTCAGTGGTGACATGAGGAATGAGGCTCTAGCTATGAAGCTATCTAACCAAATGCACAAGTAACACGATGATCGCTCTAGCTTTGGAGCTTTGATAAGCTTGGAAAAGTTCAACCATTCTCTCAAGGTAACATAGGAGCCCTTATGCTTATAGGTTTAAGAGTTCCAAAGTTGTCTTATAATTGGACATCTGCAACACCTCAAATTTGGCATTGGTCAAATTAGTTATTTAGTTTCCAAAAACGAAATTTGAGAAAATGATGGAAATTGACCATTAAACTTCCACTGTTACGTTCGCGATATAATTCTGATCAACTTTCATATTTAGAACTTCATGAACGGAGTCTGCATGAAAAAGTGACGGATGAAAAACAATTACGGACTGAAATTAATTAATATAGTAAATGGTAATTAAAACTTTCCATTAATCACCTGATTCAGCAATAGCCAAGTCGCCCAAGAGGTCGACCGGGCGATCGATCAGTTTAGGTAGGGGAATTGAGCGCTCCTTTGACCTGTTGGTCGATGTGGCGGCTTGGGTTTTTAGTTAAATTTTTTTATACTAATGGATGGATTTTAATTAAATTTAATCCAATGGCTATTAGTAATTTGAGAGCTTATAGATAATGGCCTATAACCTTTACCTTTTGCTCATATTTTCTTGAGGCAACATTGAAGCTCTGTCATTTCCATTTCTTTAGTCTCATCCAAACTCTATGAAATATATTAGTTTTCAAATCTAATAACAAAGATTGGAGATAATTAATCCAGCTTTATTAATATTGATTTGTTCTTACACGTAAGGTAAATTCTTAGGTTTCTTAGGTTTTATTATTTATTTCTTTTTCATTTTCCAATTTTTTTTCCAGATCTACGAATTTTATATGTATACATAATCCTTTTTATGCATATTATAGGTTTGTAGGGAATTGAGAATAGAAACCTAAAATCCGCAATTCAGATATGAGATTTGAGATGGCTTGTTAGGTAAATAAGAAAGTTAGATATCATTTATAATATTAGATTTTGTTTTGTCTGTGTAATTACATGTATATCCCAAAATTTGATAACTGGGATTTGTAGGCCTTCTTGTAAAATATCTAAATTTTGCATACAATTCTTTATGTACTTTTTTGTAAATGTTTACATCTATCTGGAAATCAGTCCCTTATAGTATTGAGATTCTTGTGGTTGTTTAGTTACGTTCCAGATTTGTGATGGTTGGTGTACTTATAGGATTTAAGCAAATTTCCCTTTAGTTTCAAATCCATCTGTGTTATGGGTTGTTTAAGATTTTGTTTGGTTTTTGTAAAATAGTTGCCCTTTTTACACAAAAGATCATGTTTAAAATTATCGCGAGTGCGCAAAATAAATAAAAAGAAGCGATGTGTAATTCATTGTTTGTGCATAATTTGCACTGTCTATTCCAAATATAATATTACATATTCCTTGTAATTTTGAACATATTTATATTTTCTCTTTTAAATGTTTAGGAAAACTTACAGGAATTATAACAGAAGACTTTTAAATGGGATTTGAATCTCAACTAGCTAGAGCGTAGAAGGACTGTTCTAGTTAGTAATTTGGATTAGAATGTAAATAAATTGAAATTAAGAAATTAACAAACAAACACACATAAAAATAAATTAGGCATACGTAATAAGCACGCTAATACACACACACACTTTGTATCCATCCAAAAATACGTAATTCACGCTAATTATTATTAAGATTAGGTAAATAATAAATGTAGGTTTGAATTCGGAATGATCTCCGTTACTTATGGGTATTAATCAATATAACCCATAATAATTGGAGAATTTAAAATTGTAACCACTTTTTATTAAGAAATAAACGTCAATAAATACAAAAAGGTTATAATTTGTTTAGATGAGAACTTAATATTGTAACTCCAAATTAGGGGGAATAAATATAATGAACATAGATACACACACATGCACACACACGCACACACACACATATAATAGAGAACTAAAATAATAAATAATAAGTAATTAATGTAATCAATGAGAGTTACGATAAATAAGAATAATGACATAAAAAGGGACTGACAAAAATGATATTTAATTGAATGTCCATTGCCTTAGGAAAATTGACCGTTATGGTCATTAGCAGCATGTGACAACTATGGTAATTAAATTAATTAAATGAGGAATTGGGTGGTAATTACCATAACTAAGTCCAATAAATAATCTTAGAGTTATGAGCCTCATCTTAGGACAATCAATCCTATATTATCTCTAGTTTAATCTTTGGAATAATACTGTATGTAACATAGGAATTGCACTTAGTAGGTTTATGATGCGAGGTCGTTTGATTTATTCGACAGAAGTTTACACTTTCATACAGTCAGATATATGTACAACTGATGTGAGATATCATTAACCACAGAAACTTGTGACTATAATTATTATCGTAACATGAAATATTCTTAGAGGTTTACTTCAATTGTTGAGGTCATAAGTGACTACAGGGTATGCCTCCCTTTTGAAAAGAAGAAACCTAAAGGACAACTTAAGCCGTAGCTTACTTTAGAATTAACGTCCTAAGTAGTGAGATCCGCCTATTGGGGTATTAAGTGATTCGATTAGCACTTTTCTTTAAAAATAAGGGTAGATTCGTAGGGTCTGCCTTTGCCAGGTAGTAAGTGATCAAATGACTTGTCTTCTTCTAAATGTATATTAAATGGCTAATTAGGTATGAGATTAGTAATCTTTAGGGGAGTTCGCATCCTCTTAGCAGTAAATGATTGGGGGTAAAGTTCATTTTTAGATATGGTATTAAATGTCGTTACGTTGGTACCATATGTCCTTCTATTGTGATGGCCGTAGAAAATATGAAGTCACTAATCCTATTTGAATTATAAGAAATGCTTAATGATCAAATAATAAAGCATATAAGTGTGCATGGTGCATAGGTGCACACAAAATAGGATGAAATAAAACGTATTTTGAAAATATTACCTATATGTAAATTAGTGATTAAATACAAGTGCTCAAGTTTTTTACATTTTGAATAAGTATAGTTATGCCATAAGGATGGTAGGCAGATTTGTAAGTACCCATGGATATATGTACGTGATATATCTATCAGATAAAAATAATATGAAAACATAGAGAGTAAGTAAGCATGGAAAAAATACTTGAAGTAAATAGGCCAGATACCCTAGGCCAGATACAACTTAAAAATGAATAAAACAAACCTCTCTGGTGCAATGATAATATGAAGCATGGAAATAGAATGACTAGCTAGGAGATAAAGGGAAAATTTATAAAGTATGTTTCTATAGAAAGACAACCAACATAGCTTTAAAACGGAAATCTCTGCAGCAATTTAAAAGGAAAGTGGGAAGATGAACAGGTGATAAATTGGTGACTAAAAGATAATTATAGCTTGGGATAAAATTGACATTGCATAACCATTGAAACCTAAATGCCATGATTAGACAAATTATATATGGTTAGGTCTTGCTAGGCTGTTATTTCTCTTAGAAAAAATGGAAAAAGATAAAAACATTGCAGTAGTATCTAGAGAGAGCATGAAGCTGGGTTGAATTTGTGAAAATAGGCGATTGAAAGGATTAAATACAAGAGAGTTTAGGTGAGTATACTCTATAAGTTAAATGTGAATATGAAATGGATGTTGTGTTGTTATGATGTTTTGAATGATGATGATTTATATGGAACAAAAATTATTTGATAAATCCCTGAACAAATAATTGCCGATATAAGGAAAAATCCACTACTGTAAGGTAAGGTTGACAAAAGGAAATTAGGCAGCATGGACAAGGGGTCATAAGTTTGCGCCTATTTTTCCTATAAGAGAGTGAAGAGGTGCAATATATATATATATATATGTATATGTGTGTGTGTGTGTGTTGATCCTCTCTCACTAAAGTAATTTTCTAAATTAAGAAACTTCTTCATGAAGAGTTTAAGTACGAAAATCAAGGCTTAAGAGGTTCCCTAATACCTCTAATCATATGCTCACAATAATCTATAAAAATCAATTTTGTTGATATATAAAAAGGGATTTTTCTGATAGGTGTACACTTGATATGAATGCAACTATAAGTTCTTAAAAGTAATGACTGTGGTGTTTCAGTGAGATGGGTGTGATTGAATGCTTGTACATGTTGAGTTTGAATGGGTGATTGTTTGTTGTCTATACGCATCACCTATATATGCGTTGAGCCATTGCAATATGCACATGTTTATTAAGCAAGTATGAATGGCTGATTAACCCAAGGTAATATGGGTATGTAGTTACTTAGGACATGTGATAAGATGAAAGAGAATTGAGGAATTAACACATAGGTAAGCTGATGAGTCACTAATGGTTAGGGTAACCATGATTTACATTGATATACTTGACTCCAGGGAGGAAGTCAAGTATGCACATGGCTTGTTTAAGCTATGTAACCCTTTATATGTTAGGCAAACACAATGTGCACATGATTGTTCAATGTAATTTATTTGGGTTCAAAAATCTGAATATAATGGTTCAGGAAATAAGCAAAAAGTATAGCCTAGGAAGATATGAGTCATGTGATAAACTGTACAATGATAAGACATGGGATGCAAGGTGAAATGGTTGGTTGATGCTTGTTATGGATGCATAAATATATGAATGCTTGTGAATATGCAAAACTATTTTTCCTGGAAATAATATTCTCCAGGCTATACACTCTTAATGCATATCACCTGAATGACTTGCTTAAGTAAATTGATAAACATAAACCAAGTTAAAGTATAACATGTATTTATATTCATATGAAATAGTTTATGCTCATACAAACTTAAAGTCTGACCCTTATTTGATTGCATTTGCAATCTTGGGTGTCTCTCTTGAATGAGGCAGCTCAGTGATTGATAATAAGAAATAAGTTCATGGTTTGCAAGTGATCGAGCTGAAGGGTTTGCAGAAATTAAGTGTAAAGAAGTAGTAAATGAAACAACCTAAGATGAATTTAAATGTATTGGTTTAAGAATGCTGATGTATGATGAATGTTAATTTTATATCCTTTGAAAACTGATTAAAATATGGGCTAATGTACCCCAAGTAATTGTGTAAAGGAATGCTAAGATTTCTATGGAAATGAATAATGTATGAAGTTGATAAACTTATTTATATCTTGTGTTGTTAATGGAAGAAAGATTAGCAAGTAAGTGATATTTGCATGTGATTTCCTCCTTATACAGCAAGATATTGCATGATTTACACTTACATGTATATAAGAGTAGAAAATGTAGTAGGAAGACTTACTCATATTCTAGTATTGGTGTTAAATAGCAGAGTAAATGGATGAAAAAGATTGTTGTTCAAAGTGTAAAATTATTGAGTATATTTATATCTTGCGTGTAAAATGAAGAGGCAAGGGACATATAAATAATATATGCAAGTATCTTATGCCTTACACAACAAGATAAAGTAAAACAGAAAGGTTTATATATGTAAGCATAGCATGGATATTTACTTAAATACTTAAATAAAAAAAACCGAGTACACATGATAAATGATGCTAGTGTTAAAGTTGTTAAACTGTTAAAAGTGCACATAAATATTTATGTATGATGTAGTGATTGAGTTGTGACTCAAAGATGTGTAAGACCATAGCTCAGAAAGGTAATGCCTGCTTAATTGATATTTAATTCTAAGCTTAGACTGAACAAAATATAGGAGTATTGATACGTGCCGTTTAGTTAATGTATATTTGTGTGGAGTGATATGATGTAAATGGCTAGCATAGAATAAAGTATGGCTGCAACCTTGCTTTAACTTTATACAAATGGTACTAGATGACAGTATTCATAGGAATAGAACATAAACTATATGTAGAGTAACAAAATTATTTTAAAATGCTAAAACTGTAAATGAACAAAGCAGCATTGCCTCGGTTTAAAAGGGAAATACTGGGATCAAAATGATTCCTTTTGGTTGAAACAGCTAAGAATAAAAGCTTCTATTCTCCAATTCTATTGGTATTTTTAAATGAGGCATAAAGTTGCTTGAATTGCCTGAATATTACCATTAGTTATAGTATAACATTTACATTGAAACTCTATTTCCTTGCTGAGGTATTAGCACCCAGAATGTGCAGATTTGAAAATTCCATGCTTAGTTAAAATCGTGAAGTAAACTGCAGTTAAGGATGATTTGAATGTGATACAATGTATCTTCAAAACTATGACAATATGCATGCAAAGTCCATGATGCAATATGTTTAAATAATTTGTTTATAATGGTAAGAAAGCTTTTAAATTGAAGTAAAATGGATCTGGCAGTTCTGGATGTGAATAAAAAGTAGGCATGAAGTTTTGTATGGCCGGAAGTACGTATACATACATATCTTCAATGTGATGTGCTAAGGAATAGTTATATACATACATATAGTATATTTGTACTGGCATATGAAGTACAAACTACCCATAATACCAGTTGTAACGACCCAGGGATTTTCGACCCAGAAAATTGACATTTAAAACCAATGTCAACTATCCAAGCACTGGAAATACCAGATAGTTAATAGAAAGAAGTTAGAGGGTGAGAATAGATAAGATAGAAAATTAGAATAGAAGAAGAAGAACACAACAAATTCAGAGTAACACGAATCTCATGGAGGACAAATAAAATATAGTATACAGAGTAACATTGAAACACAAATCTGTATTTGTATATTAGAGTACAACACTTACATCACAGCGGAAATATACAATAGCTATAAAATCCTGAAGCCTCCTGCTCTAGCTCCTCCAAGAATATCTGGAAATACATGAACTACTTGACTGCCCATACAAATTTGGGCACCCAAGAGTTTAGGGAAAACAAAACAAAATAAACCCTGGGCCGGTCATAAGACTGGAGTGAGTAAACTCCAACCACTTGGTTTAACTTTTAAAAATCCTTTTCAAAAGAAATGATAATCGTAAGACCGATCCACATATAAACACGGATGGGTTTTACCTTACGATAACCCAAAACATTTTCAAAATCAATAATTTTCTGATATTATAATAATGTCTAATCACAAATAATTAACAATTTAGCAGAACGCTTGCATCTCACGCTCCACATATACATAGTATACAATCAAAACCGCAGGCGCTTATTGGAGATTGGATTCCGACTATGACAAGGTATGGAACCACCTGCCGATAGTGTATCTCTAGAGAGGAATACACTGGGTTCAATAAGAATGTCTTGCAACCCGGCCACACATGACCGACCACTCATTTCTCTTGAGTGTATCGAATATATTGTCATCTACGATTGCTAGCAACATAATCGTTCTCGAGAGATACAGAAGCGAAAGAAGTAACAAATATGAATATTCTCTAGATGGTGACAATACACCCTAATGGGGGCGATCCACATAGCCATGCTGCCTGCCCGATTTTTGTCATTTCCCGGTTGATGAGGCTTGAGGTCATAACGTATCTTTTAACAGATCACACCTCCATTTACTTTGAATGCCACATCGTCATACCCGCCAAATCGCAAATTGATTTCCCCAAAAATATCACGGGTATAAAGCTAAGAGAGACGAATTTCTCCACCACCAAACGTGGATACGTTTGAAGCGGTCAACTTACATGATCCATTAGATATACTATGTTAGACATTCATCCATACATGTTGTCCTGGGTCTGGGCAACCGAAGGCACTATTCTGTAAATCCATCTTAGGAAATTTCTACCTAGGATCGTTAGAACTGCCCTTGCACAAATCCGTCTTCAATTATCTTCGTCATATTTGATTCCCAACGCTAATGCCCATATGGATGGTTTTCAGATAATAAATCTGATCCCGGTCTCTCCGTGTTGACAACGGAAATGGTCAAAAACTTTGATAGTCGGTGATTTAACTATCGAAGGAAAACATGTGTGCAAACAAAAGTCGTATTTCCAAATGGAAATTTTACCGATCAATCATCAATCAACACTGAACCCTTTTAATAGATTTATCAATAATCATTTCATTCCCCGATTCCCTTTTTATATCCTTGCCCATGTATCTCTTCCAACTCGTTTAACCACTCACGATCCTTGAAAAAACGTTTTAATTTATTATAACTATTTATTTTCTATATTCCAGAAAATATTTCTTTTTCTTGTTTGGAAATCATGTCCAAAACTCCATCATTGGTTTTAAATAGATGTTTAAATAAAACATCGCTATGCCAACTCAACCCATTACACTCATTAACTAAATTTACTTAACCAACCTTAACCATTCCTTAGTTAAAAATGAAGTCAATCAGGTTGGGGTATAACTACCTCTCATACCTTAACTGAACAACATTTCTAACCTCGAAATAGACAAAGTTCACATTTTAAATCTTCAACAAACTTCCTTACGCAACTCTTGGATTCTATTTACGAATACACTTCTTTTATAGAATTCATTTTATTATGATAATAGTGTTATAATCCCATACTTCTGATATAACTTAAATATAACTTTTATTTATTTAATTCAGATAAATAAACCAACAACTAATTTATTAATAAATAAACCTTGATTTTAAACCGGAAAGTAAATAGTACTTTCCTACATTCGATATAGTCGAATTTAAATGTATAATTCTCTCTCGAATATTCTATATTCGAGAACTCTTTTTCGAATAACTATATTCGATAACTCTTTTTCGAATAAACTCTATTCGATAACCTCTCCTTCGAATAAACTATATTCGATAACTCTCCTTCGAATAACTATATTCAATAACTTTCCTTCGAATAACTATATTCGATAACTCTCCTTCGAATAACTATATTCGATAACTCTCCTTCGAATAACTATATTCGATAACTCAACTTTATTCCAATAACCAATATTCGATTAACTCTAATTTGATTAACTCTAATTTGAATAACTAATATTCGACTAACTCTATTCGATTAACTCTAATTTGATTAACTCTAATCGATTAACTCTAATCGATTAACTCTAATTCGATTAATTCTAATCGATTAACTCTAATTTAAATTCCCATTTGAATTCCTATTTCAAAACCCAATTTTTTCTTATAAATGTTTAATTTATAAAATATTCATTTTGATCCATTTTTCGCATTGAATGTGAAACATATTTCTTTTATATAATCCATTAAGTTTGATTTCGTATTTTAAAATAATATCCCATTTCCAAATGCTATTTATACTTCTATTTATAGAATTATTATTACGAAATCTCCTTTTTATTTCTAACACTTAAATCTCATTTATAATTCCCTTTATAAATGCTGAGTTCACATTCTATTTAAAATATCAGTGTCAAAAACCGATTCTACTTCTCTATATAAGTTCAGACCTATATATTCTATTTATCAAATGATAAATATTTTATTTAATTTATAAAACATTATTTATAAATTAATCTTCTCCATTTTATTTGTTAAAACAGATTTCAATTTAATATTTATTTTCCACTTATTTTCTTTCAGAAAATTCTATTCATTTTAGAAAATACTCACTTTTATAATATCCTATTGATTTCATATAAATATTTCATTTATAGTTTCCTATTTATTTCATATAAATATTTTATTCCAATTCTATTTATTTTCCAAATATTTCTATTTATAAAATCCATTGATTTTATAAAATCCGTAAATTCAATATCCACTTTGAAATTCCTTTTTATAAAATCATTTTATTTTATATAAATATATTTCATTTGATTTTATATAAATATATTTCATCTAATTTTATATAAATATATTTCATTTTCAATATACACTTTGGAAATTCCCTTTTTACATTCCAGTATCACTTATGGTACTAAAATACCAAATCAAAATGATCAACCATCATCCAAGCACACATAATGAATAACAGATTATATACCACCTCATATATCATAATATATGAAAAACAACATTATAAATATTGAGGAATCCAGTTGGATCCCTCCAACCTTTTCCCTCCATCCACAGATGTTAACAGTATAAATAACATCGATTTCATTTCAATATGAAATATTCTGATCAACAGAATAAATATTTAATTAACGATATATATATATATATGTATTACTATATCGATATTTTCAACCAATCAATTAGCAGTTCAACCAACCAATCGACACACATCAATCAAACAATATTTATCAGTTCTAAAAATACGTTATAAAAATATAAACTGAGCAGAGTTAGTGAGATTTACTCACATTGGACGATCATTGTTAAATAATGATAACTGTCGCTTGATTCAGACGGACAATTTATTTTGTTATAAATTGTAACGAGCTCCAATCCACTTCCGGTCAGTTCCACTGTGTGGCCCCCCTCCATATGATCCCAACGGATCTTGATTGATAATTATTAATTTTTGTAGGATTATAAACTATTAAAATAAACTTAGTTTAATTTAAAGTGGGCTTAACTTTTCCAATCGACCCAAAAACCAAGTCTTCCAGCCCGCATACGTTTGTTTATACAGTAACTCTTCTTCTTCAACCATATACGAACTCGCATCCTCCTCTTCATAGGCCATTACCGCAATCTTATCACCATAAAGCTCCCTTCACACTCACCGGAAACAAGCACCACCGCCACCATTGCCTTGCTCTTGCCGAGCTCATCCTCCCCATATCCTTTAAATCAAATCTAATCACTCCCTGGGATTTTCGATGAACTGTACATCGCACACGCTGTATTGATAGTCATCGACCCTTTTCAGCTTAGAACTCTACGAAAAATTCACGTGAGGTGCTAAATCCTACCACGAATACAAATCTCACCTCGAACTGCATCGATACCCCTTGGTTGTCACGAAATCCTCAGCCCTAGGCTGCGCTGGAAAAAAACCGATCGAACATTCTTACTTCGAAAACTAACAAAATACACACGGATGGAAGGACAACTTCATACGAAATCGAATATACAAGATTTATGATTTTTAGATTTTTCTTTGATTTTACATAGATTTTCGAAAGCAGGATTTTCCTTATGATTTGCAAACTGGTGGCGGCTCTTAATTTTTGACCGTGAAGAAAAGTGTTTAGGGTTTGACAATGATGGAGTATATTTATAGGATGTTTAATATATTTTTATTTGATTATTACATTTATTTTTAAGCAATCGCTATATGTATTTGTTGTCTAAAAATTCGTGTGGTCACATACAACATCCAAAAATCATGAAAATGGGCATGCAGCTACAGTTCGACAGTACGGACCTAATGAAACTAGTTTCGTCGAATTCCGACTTCGTTTGCTCACACACCGTATTTTTAAAGTCAAATTATCGATTGTTTTTCACATTAAAATCCCGTACGGCCACATTGTGATTCCAAAAATCATGAAAATTGAAATCTAACAATAATTTAATATTCAGATCCAACAAAATTAGTTTCGTCGAAAATGGAGGTCGTTTAGAAAACTGGCTTTTTTTAAAGCTCTAAATAAACCCATTTAAATGTTAATATAATTAAAAATAATTAAACTAAATAAAGATAATTTAATATTATTATATATATTCACACAGAATGTTATCTAGCTCCAAAATATACCCGTTTGTGTTTACAACTCAATATTTCAAATCCGGGTTAAATCTATATTCAATTTATATTGAAAAATCCATTTATAATTTAAATAAATCATTATATATTATAAAGGAATTCCATAGCCACTATTCGAAAATTTGATTTGGACATAACTCAAAAACTACACGACGAAATCTCGATTTTTCTCTTCCATTAGAAAAATATAGTTCACCAGCTCCGAACGTTTCTTGTTTCACAGAAATCCGATTTAAAACGGGTTCTGTATATTCAATTAAAGTTTGAATCGCCATATTACGAACTGCCGCGCCATTTCGAGCTCGATTATAATTACGATTATAATTATAATATAAATACACGTTCAAACTGACATTTATTAAATAAATTCGTTTATATAATTCAATTCTAAACTAAATTATATATTTTAAATTGTCCAATTCACATAATGTGGTCAATTCACTATTTCCGACTATTTCGGAAATAAATATATTATTCTATTATTTATATTAATTAAATATTCAATATTATTTAATTAAACTACCATTTAAATCTCTAAATCATTATTTAGATAATTAAATTAATTAATTATTATTCCGTAAATATACAGGATGTTACACCAGTAATTCTGGGGATATAACACATTCATAATTGATAAAAAAGGGTTAATACTTTCAGTATGGCAATTCTTCTTTTTATAACTTGATGGGATAATAAGATATGCAAATGCACATCAGTTATGTAAGGCACATGCCTAATTATAAAGCAGCCTTTATAAAGTATTTTGGTAAGGTAAAGTAGGCTTAAAGCAAAGCTTTAATACCTAGTTTATATACAGGGTTGAAACATGTATTTTATTCAATTTAAGGATCAAATAGGTTTGAATTAAAGTTATAAAATTTATAGAAAACGAGAAGGCTCAAAATAACCTTGATTTAACATAAGTAAAAGATGAACACTATTTGTAATGGTTTATGCCATGAAAAATTGTGCTTTATAACTAAACCACTTCATGTTCAGATTTAACAAAGTTTTTTCAATAAAAGATTGATTTATGAGAAAATTGTAGGGAGTCTAAATAATAGAAATCACCTATTCATACCCTATTTTTGCTGTGTAGATATTGGTTAAAATTCAGATTAACCAATATCCTTTGGCTTTATTTTATAAACTTTGATTAAAAGCAAAAAAGACTTGTACATCTTCATATATACAAGTTATTTGATATTTGTATTAAAGTAATATTTTTATATTGGCGTTATTGGTTCTAGGAAGTGATTTATTAGAAGGGGATGACCCTTTTCAGTAGATGACCCAGGATTTGTGTAAAATGCAAGTATATTTAAATTAAAAATTGGAAAATTTCATAGAGACCGGGTTCATGAGCTTCCGACTACTGTTAATGGCGACATACAAGTCCTTTTCTCATCCGCATCTTTCTCTTCAACTTTTTCATATCTTCCCTCTTCTTTTCGATCTTTCTTCTCAACAATAACCTCACCATATCCACAAAACCTATTGTCTATTTTAGTCTGCGTAGTAGCCTTGAATCCTCTCTGAGTTTCTTTCCAGATCCGAACCCTTCGCAACTTTTTTTTATTTCCTCATCACTCTTACTGCAAATTTATTACCTCACACTTGATTTCAGCTCCAACCTGTGCGCGATGGCCCTAACTGGACCTCTGTGGTTAAACTACTATGTCTTGTATCTGTTTGCTCATGGTTTCCTCGTTTGAATGATGGTTGTAGTGTGCTACCTCTTGTTACCTCGCGAATTGGAGCTTTTACATTGCTTGGTCTACATACTAACATATAGTTTGAGTTATGGGGTCGATTGAGGATATTGTTGAGTGCCAGTTCGAGATTGTGGTGTGTAAATCTGGTTTTCTTTTTAGTGGTTTCTACTTGCCTTGTTTGTTGTTTCAGGTTATCTTGTGTTGCTTTCTATGTGTGGTGGCCTTGTCTGGTTTTTGGTAATTTCTCTACGGCATTCTCTGTTTGAATTAGTCATCACAACAAACGTATATTGTAGTGTGCTACCTTTGTTCCTCGTGATTTGGTACTTTTCATTGCTTGGTGAATAATGTTCATGTAGTTTGAGTATTGGGGTTGTTTGTGGTGTTTGCTATTTTGCTAGTTTTGTTGTGGTGTGATCTCTTGTCAACTAATATGTGGTTTCGACTTGCACGTTTTGTGGAATTAGTGAGGTAGATCAAAATCAGTGTATGTGGGTGGGAGAAGTTGTGATGACAGTGGTGTTTTGAAGTCTTTTCACGGTGCTGACCAATCATGCTTTATCTATGTCATACTACATTATCACTACTATCTTGGTTTTCCATTGGTCTTGCTTAACTGCCTTCTCTAGCGCCTGATGATGCCTTGGCGCGCAATGTTGGAGCTTGGTGGTTTATTTAGGGTTGATGTCACTTGCTTTTGGTATGCTACTTTATGTCACTGCCCTTGTCAAGCTCGTAGGTAACTCTGTGTTGTCTTTGTGCAGCATATGTCAGTATGTGATGTTATTCATTTTGTCATATGTACCCTTCACTATGTACTATGGCCTCTTTTCGAGAGTTTTCATTTCTAGAGTTTGATGTTATTGCTTGAATCAAGGCTATACCTATTGGAAATTGGTGATGGAAAGGGTCGTTTGTCCTTGATATTGATGTTCTTTAGTTTGTGTGGCTCTAGATATGTCATTGCGTACTGGTTGCCTGCGCTGGCCAACGTTGTTACTGCCTTTGTGCAATAGTGACTTGTTATGTAACTTTTTGAATACCTTAGATATTTCATAACAGTTTTGTGATGTTTCTTTTTGTGTTCAATTGTAATCAGTTCTTTTTGAAGTTTGTTATTTTATCATCTCTCCCAGCGAGGAGAGATAGGTCATAAGCGGATTTAAGATTGTAGACTAGTTAAAATAAACTAGCTCCAGTACTTTTAGTCTGTTAGGTAGAGTGGACAGAACACTATAAACTCCATAAACGGTGGACTGTCCACCTTAAAAACCGATGTAGTTGATTGTTAACTACAATCGTCTGTACCATATTGTATTTTTTATTATTAGTTATAATATAAGGTCTTTGCGGTCACCTTAAAAATTTGGTCGGCTTTGACCAGAAAAAAAAAGATTGGAAAATTTTTAGGTGTCATTTCAGCTGGTATCAGAGTAGTGTTAATAAAATACACAGCTAAAAATGATTGAATTCTATGATTGTTTAAAGGATACACTGTTTAAATTTGCATGAATATTGAATGTTTGAATAAGTATATCTATATCATAGGTAGCAGTTTAAAAGTATTAGAACAACTTTGTTCTACGTTGTGATATTGCTTAGCATATATGAGCTTTCATCTTTGAAAAACTATAAGGAAGGCAACCTTGGTTATTTAATAAAAATAAGCATGATCTGTATATTTGTTTGAAGGTAATATAGTGGATAACTATGATATGTATGATAGTTGTTGGTTATGCAGGAATGAATAACCAGAAAGATATCTCTTTTGAGTCTTATTTGGTTGCCATCTACATGTGAATGAATAATTATTGCATGCTATTTGTATGAGCTTGTTTTTTAGGATAGATTAGCACTTAGGTAAATGGCCTGAATAAAGTAAGAAAACGAGACATGATAACTTAGTAAAATAACTAAGGACAGTGGTCTAGGAGGCTACATTAATTAGCTTGGCATGGTGAGTAATGCAATCTTGTACATGGCCTATTTAGGGCCAAGGATATGAAAGTGCTGGGTTAGCAGAGAATTTTGTCCTAGATAATGTACACATATAGTTAATATGAGTAGCAATGACCTGATAAAAAATAATGAGCTCATGATGGAATTTATGGTGACAAGTATAAGCTTGCTAGTAATGGATGAATGATAGACTCTGAGTAGGAATAAATCGGGTAATGAGGTGCTAATTAGGATGATGGTAAGATATTGGATAATTATGTTTTGATGGCTGTGTTTGCATGTTGATATGATTGAATAGTTACCAGGTACTCCATAGTTAAACCTTTAAGTATATTTGAATACAATAAAATGCACCAAATACTTTATATGCTTATATAAATAAAGTTAAAATTATGATTTAAATACTGGAAGTCAGTAGGCGTACAAAGAGATAGAATCCTTAATCTCTTGGAAAATTATCACCTTAACTTGAAAGGAGTTAAAACTGTTTAGAGATATAAGTTATTAAGATACTGAAGTAGCACATATGTCACTTATGTTTGATGTATACGTTTGCTAAAGTTGGGTATTAAAATCTCTAGTTATTTGTTGTGTTATCAGCATAACATGTCATGTTTGATTTGCTTGAACTAATACTATATAGGCCTTGCTGTAGTAAAAGGATATTTTGAAACTTATATCACTTGTTAGTGATGCCTGAGTATATGCATGCTTAGCAGTAACTTGAATGCATACATAATTGTATTAAGCAATCTAATAAAGCTTAACATGATTACATATACGAATATATGGATATAGTCATGAAATATTGATAAATGGCCTTTAAGAATGTTGAAATTTATGTTTGAGTCTGAATGCTTAGGGATTAAGTATCAAATTGCTGAAATAATGGCTTAGACTAAATAATGGTTAATGTAAATTTATAGCTAAAACATGGGTTAAAGCTTAAAATTTTTTTGCTGAGTTATCAGCATTAAAGTATATGGATCGTAAAGTTTAATCTTTTACTATCAACACTGCAATGATTTTAAAATCATGTGAGTCAGGAGGCATAGAAATGAATTTTGAAATTATATATATAAATTGTATGAAATGCCTATATGTTATATGCTAAAAAAGGTTTGAACACAAATATTTTAACGTTTCTTAAAGCAAGAGACAAGGTGCTATGATTTTACATATCTATATGCATTACTATAAAGCACAAGCATGTGACATACATATATAGCATGGTCGAATACAAAATAATTCAATTTGTAAAAATACATGTGATACAGTGTATTCATGTGAACTGAATACAAGTTATTCTTTAATACCCTGAAAATGCTACAAACCCTGTTTTGATTTAAAAAGGGAATGTTTAGGTTAAAGAGAGAAATAGCTTTGAAAAAAACCAACGTATGCTTGGTTGGAAAGGCAAACGATGATTTTTTTCCTTTTTGTGAAGATCCAAGCAATTTTAAGGTAGGCATATTATATACCCTAAATATTTGAAAGTTGGGTAAAATTATATCCTATTGTTTCAGATTAACTTAATTGCAAAATGCCACTGTTTTATTTTATGAAATCATACAATGGAATACATTGTAGATTAAATTAGAAAACTCAAGTTTTTGATAATCAAATGATCCAAATTTTAAGCAAGGAATAGTATAACCCAGCAAAAGAAATGATTTTGCAAATACAAGATTAATGAATGCTAGCTTTTGTATGAAAAAGCACATGAGTATAACTTCATCTTTGTAGCAGCCGCCCCGTACCATCGTACATTTCCCCGAAATGCGTTGTGTCAATGCCCGACTAGCACGGGACGATCGTCAAAAGTGTTGAGATGATGAATTACTAAAGAACCTGTAGTATATCTCACAGCGCATGGAATAAAATTTAATAATAACATAACTTGATATAAAATAGGCGAGATAGTATATAAGATGAAAATTAAACCATGTCCATTAGAGTAGCGGAATCCAAAATACAGCTTCATATCCAATTATTACAACCTTAAAATACTATCTCTAAAAGGAAATAAAAGAGGTACACTACTAATGCCCAAAGCAGTGACCAGGAACAACACATGGAGAATATGTATAAAGTATGTGGAAGCCTCCTACTCGTCCTCGGACAGCTACTCGTGGATAACAACCTAACCTGCCTCTAGTCTGCTCATTTAGAGCACGTAGAGTAATAAGAAGAGACATAAAACTCTAGGTCAGACGAAAGTCTGGTGTGAGCGATAGTAAATCTATATCACTAGATAAAGCAATAACAGGTATAAATACTCATACCTGACCTGGACCTGCAACCAAAGAGTTAGCACAACAAGATGTACAATACTCTAAGTTAACACTAACATAGAGTGTAAAATGGGAGTGTACGTGTCATGTTGATAGCAAACATCAAACATAACAATCATCCTCACATCTCTCACTCAGTCCGTAAAGCATACGATATCCATCGCTTTGATCACCAAATCCATTGGGGCCATGACAGGTCCACACTACTCTGGACTCTGTACAACTATTGCTATGACCACACCGCCCTGGTCTATAGTCAATAACCCAACCCAGTCCACACCGCCTTGGCTCTAGGGTATGGGCCAACCAGTCCACCCCGCCCTGGATCTGGTTCGTCTACACGCCCCCACTCTCAATGGTGAACCAACATTATAGATATCGATAATTCCTTTGCACGCGTCCCGCAGCAATGCCGAACTCTAGAAGTTAACTCGTTGGTTCCCATCTGTATCCTGATTGATAACTTCCCACTTAGTCTTCCTTTGCATCTCGGGTATTGGTTGAATTGGAGTTGGTCTTCAGAAGAGTCGTCGCGTGGTAGTGGTAGGAGCCCAAATCCGGTTCGGTGCTCCTTCTCATCTCGGTTCGGTGCTCCTCCATTTCGGTTCGGTGCTCCCTCTTTATCTCCATTCGGTTCGGTGCTCCACTCCAACTCCAACCTTATACAAGTGGCCTTCCTTTTCGCCATGCTCCAATCTGGTTCGGTCCGTCTTATCCGATCCGATCCCCCTTATCCGATCCGAACCGGATCCCTGTAGGATTTCCAACAAGCTATTTTCCGTCGAACGACGACGTTTTCGACCATTCTAACTTTTATGTGCAATCATAAAACATAACAAACAACAGTAGTAACATGTACAATCAACCAAAAACATCAAATCAACGATTTCACATGTTAATTTAGACTAGACATACCCAAATCCATGATTTTCCCCATAATCCCTTAAATTACGGGGTTAATAAAATAAATCCAAATCAACCCAATTTCATATATGTGACATGAAATATGATTTTAGAATTTATGCATATTTTTCCATAATTTTTGGATGTATAATTTCACTAATTATCACTAACCACCCGTAATTAGCACTATTAGTGTATAAACATGCAAATCACTCACCTTAGCCAATAATAAATGATAGATCTGAAACATTTACTGATTTGGCTCAGATTCTAATATGGTGCGGCAGCTTTATCTCGAATTTGGTGTTAATCCAGCTTGATTTGATGTAGATTTGATTAATTTGTGATTAGAGAGAGATTTAGAAGATAAGCCATGATTAGGGTTTGAGAAAGGTTTTTGGCGGCTAGAAAAATGAAAGGAGATGATTCTCCAACTCCTTTCATCTCTCCCATAATCCTAATCCTGAATTGGGTTATGGGCCTAGCTGCTAATAACTTAACTAGGCCCAATTAAGCTATTTTTCCATCTTCAAAATTTATTTCAGCCATATCTCCCAAACGTTAAGTCCGTTTGATTAATGTGAGCACACTACGGAATGGGAAACCATCATCTAAATCCAACGAAAGTGGTTTTAGATCAAAACTCCTTACCAATCAAAAGTTATAGGCAAAACAAGATTCCCCAAGGGCAAAACGGTCATTTTAAATCCGACAAAAATGATGAATGTGGGAAACGACCTCAATAGTCGTTTCCCAAAGTTACACGACCATATGACTTCGTAAGAAAATAAAACAAATATTCCACGATCCTCCGATACATAGAATACGGGTCGTTACACTTCCCCACCCCCTTTAGAAATTTCGCCCCCGAAATTCCTTAACCAAGAAAACATAGAGTAGTGTCCTGCATGCCTATCAACCATTTACAAACAATCAAACATACATTATAAACACAACAAGCCTGTCCTAGCTGGCGGTTTACTAATAAGGGAATAACTATATCGCTATTAAAATCTTACCTGGTAAAGAGCTCTAGATACGACTTTATTATGCTCTCCTCGGTTTCCCAAGTAGATTCATTCTCATTATCACCCCCACTTGACCTTAACTAGTTTCACTGTCTTCCTTCGAAGTTGTTTCGTATCATGTCCGATAATATGAATCGTTCTATGGCTTCCAACTGCCTCAGATTCTACCTCGATATCATCTAACTGATTTGGTGAAATAGTTATACCAGAACCGTGCACGAACTTCCGTAACTGAGAAACATGAAATACGTTGTGCACTCCCGCCATCTTGTCAGGTAATCCAACTTTTTACGCTGAATTCCCAACTTGCTCGAGAACTGGAAATGGACCAACAAACTTTGGTGCTAACTTACCTCTCCTACCAAACTGAATCACACTCTTCAACGGAGAGATCTTGACGAATACCAAGTCGTCAAAGGAGAATTTCAATTCTCTTTATCTTTTATCAGCATAATTCTTCTGCCTATCTTGGGCAGCCTTCATTCACTGTTGAATAACCTTGATCTTATCTGAAGTTTCTATTATTACATCTGGCTCAAGCACAAATTTCTCGCTGGTTTCCAACCAACATGATGGTGAGTTGCACGGTCTTCCGTACAAAGCTTCAAATGGAGCCACACCAATACTGGACTTATAACTATTATTATATGCGAACTCAATTAGATGCAAATGGTTATCCCATGACCCCTTAAAATACAATATACAAGCTCTCAAGAGATCCTATAATACACGATTCACTCTCTCTGTTTGACCGTCAGTTTGAGGATGGTACGCGGAACTGAGATGCAATTTTGACCCTAAGGCCTCTTGTATGCTCTTCCAAAACCCACTAGTAAATAATGGATCTCAGTCACTCATAATACCTTTAGGTACTTCATGAAATCTCACTACCCACTTCATATACAGTTCCGCTAACTTAGCTGTCGTTCTATACGATTTGACCAGTATAAACCTTGCACTTTTGGTCAGTCGATCCACAATAATCAAAATACTATCATGATCCGATCTAGTCCTTGGTAAACCATCAATGAAATCCGTTGAGACTTGTTCTCATTTCCATTCGGGAATTTCCAACGGTTGTAACAAACCACTAGCTTCTTTTGCTCGGCTTTAACTAACCGGCAATTCATGCACTTGGATATAAACTTCCCAACGTCTCTCTTCATCCCTTCCCAATTGTAGGTCTGCTTCATGTCTCGATACATTTTGTTACCATCGGGATGTATAGTATGTTTTGAGTGATGACACTCTCTAAGCACTTCATATCTCAATCCATTAACATTGGGTGCAACTATTATCCCATTCTTTCGAAGCCATCCTTCTCGATCAAGTCCATACTTGTTCATCCCTTCACCGTCGATACCCATCTCTACCTTAGAGATGATTTCCAATGGGTTAGGATCGTCCCTATGACTGGAACTAATCTGCTCAATCAAAGTCAGTATGATCATTAAACTTGCTAACATCTCCGGACCTAATTCACACTTAGGTCTGAAATCATATCCCGCGATATACTCCAGTTGCTTCCATTCAAGAAACATAGCCCCCAAACTGGCATGTATCCCACTCAATGCATCAGCTACTGCATTTCCCTTCCCAAGTGTGTTTGCGATATTGAAATCATATGAAGCCAAGAACTCTAACCATCTCTGCTGACGAAGATTTTAATCCTTTTGAGAGAAAAGATACTTTAATGACTTATGATCGGTAAACAACTTGAATCTTTCTCTCAAGAGATAGTGTCTCCACATCTTTAATGCAAACACGATCGCTGCCAATTCTAAATCATAGGTAGGATATCTTTTCTCATGTGGTTTCAGTTGCTGACTAGCATAAGCTACAATCTTACCGCCTTACACCAGTACAGCACCTAGTCCGGTACCACATGCATCCGTGTATACCGTCATCTCTCCATTCCCCTTAGGAAAAACTAACACCGGTGTTACTACCAGAATAAACTCCGAAACCAGCTGACGGTGAAGGGATATCGAAGTAACACAAACACAGAAGAACCTTCTGAAAACAGAAAGCCAAGTAATGGGAAGAGCCAAAAACGGTAGAGAATGATTCGAAAGCGGGATAAACCGACACCTTCCTAGAAGGAAGAAGCTCAGAGTCTAAAGAATGCCAACAAAGTTGACCCAGTAAGGTCCTTCCGACCGGGCTTATTCGGTTGGGAGTTCTGTAACTAAAGGTCATCGAGGTTAGAAGTTAACAAAGAGTAAGACAAAAACTCCGCTCATTGAAACCCGGAAGTGTTATCAATATTAACTAACTTAATACCGGTACATCTGGAGACAAAGACACCAAAAGAATATAGAGATCATTCGGAACCAGCTTCCGAAACATATGTCACAGAAAAAGCCAAATGGTCACATCGATAGACAGTAACACATCATTGGGAGCCACCTTCCAAAAGACCAGAAAACCCGAAAAACTCCACCTGGAGGCCGACCGGAACCCTAACAGATATTCAGGCTATCCATACTAATCTACTTAGTACGAATATCAACAACGGTTTCGTACCAGCAGCTATCCACATACAATAGGAGCACAAGCTCCTCTAAGTATACACGAGAAAACCGGAAGCCTAAATCTGGAAACTTACGTCTGAAAGCCTACACCCGGAAGACACTACTGGAGGTTCGAATGTTGTCTAAAAGTCATCTCCTCAACAAGTTCACATCAATCTCAAGGAGGACCTGATCGACCGGGACCCTCACCTCAGAGGCTATAACTAGCACCACAAAAGCGGCCGAAAGCCAAACATCCGAGACCAAGGAGAAAAGAAGCCAACAAAGGCATCCGCAGGCCCAAATAGCCCAATAGCGAAAGGGGCCCCAAGTGCTCTATAAATAAGACCCCATGAGTCACATTTCGGAAGGATCTCCCTCATTCTAATTCTTGTACTCCTTCTCTAAAAACCAAAAAGGGGGATCCATTGGAGGATTTCTTCTGTCTTGTTCATGTATTCTAAATAAAGGATTAATTGAGAACACATCTATGCTCAAAGTGTTTTTCTGTGAGTTTATCATGTTATTTACTAGTTATTATTGTTATGATATATTATTTTCTTTCTATATATGCATGGACTCTTGCCCAAGCCTTTCCGCAGATTGGATGAAACACCTCTTTCCTTAGGTTTAAATTCATCCTGCCAATCTCAGTTTTCCTTATAAGCTCAGATCTTTCCACGAACTTGATGTAGAATTCCTTACTAACATCCATTGAGCCCTTTGTCAAAGGCGGCGTTTAGTGATCCCTCTCCTCAAGACCTTGGCATATAGGAATAACCATCTGATCGAGAATCGTAAAGGCTAAACAACCCATCTCTCTCTTCTTAGATCCATTCCTATTGGCCTTTCTCCGGTATTGACAAAAAATATCGTTAACATTTTGGCGCTAGAAGGAGGGCTTGAACCTCCGACCTTGTGGTTAACAGCCACATATCTTCTGTGTTGTTCCATCCCGGATTGGACTAAACCTTGAAAAGGCGAACATTATGAATAAAAGGTCTTTGCCAGTAACTAATGGGTTTCTCATAGTTAGGATAAGTATTAACGTGCCATGGGCGACCGAAAGGCTCAAATTAGGAACCCTGCGCATCCAGGAGAAAGAGAAAGATGCAGAACCTTATGACATTGGTCGATTGAGCAATAACCCCTTCCACTTAGGACCTACTTCGATTTTTGCCTTGAATCGGTACTCAACGAGGTGATATAACTCCTTCCTACATATCAAAGAAGCTATTCTAACACCGGCTAAGGGAACCATATTCGAACTGAAGGGTGAAAAGGCTACCACTCCTCTCACTAGTAAAAGGTCTGAAAGAAACATACCCCCGCATCGAAAGGCAGTTAAAAGGAAGTTTAGGAACGAAGGTGGAATAACAAAGTCAAGTAATAAAAGGACCAAAATACAACAACGAAAGAAGGCTTTCGATTCAAGGTTGCCAAAAGGTTGCAAGCTCACAACATCAATTGAGGGAATCTACTTTCTAACTGGGCACGAGTTAAACTTTTGGCCGTCGTTAAAGAGCAAACCCAAGAAAGATGTTAAGTCGGAAGGGCCATATTGCTATTACCATATGATAAACGGACATGAAACAAACTATTGCAGAGTTTTAGAGGGGATGATAATCCACTTCTTAAGCCAAGGAAAACTACAAAAATATGTAAAGAAAGCATAGAGAGTTGCACCGATGAAATCTTTAAGAGAGGAAAAAGGTTACCTATACGATAGCAGGGGAGGAAATCCCAACAAGCCAGAATTGACAAAGGACAGGTCAAACAACAAATGGATACAAAAAACCTCATCATCACCAAATTGGTCAGGGCGAGGCATTCCCCTAAGGGGAGTGTGTGTTAGTCTTTCTCCATGCTCAAATCAGAGGGAGCTAGGTTAAAGCATCAAAAGCGTAAGCCACCGTTTCACACCAGAAATGGTAGTGGCGGTGCGTCTGAAAATTAGCACGCCCTGCCTCTGCTTGCAAAAGAGTACGCCCTTCGTCTTCTAGAACTAAGCACGTCCTACCTCTGCTTGTAGAAGAGCATGTCATACCTCTTCTTATGTTCCGCATTACCTGCAGAAGGGAACACAAACCCCTATTATCACCTACGATGGTCAGGATAGGGCACCCCTCGAAGTGGGGTAGCATGTAATCCTCTATCAGTACCTACGATGGTCAGTATAGAGCATCAAAAGAGTAAACCTTAGTTTTGTGCCTATGATGGACCCGTCTAAGTTTCTAAGACCATGTCACCACCTACGATGGTGAGGGAAAGGCACCTCCTGGAGGGAGGTCGGGTAAGCCCTTCGGCCCTGCTTGTGGATAAGCTAGCCAAGCGTACTAGACGCACGGGCCTAGAGAGTGGCCAACAAAGCACGTACATCCTCTGCTTTAACATCAAAATCCCAGAGAGTGGCTTAGGAAGCACGTACAACCTCTTTTTCGCATGCTAAATCCAAAAGGGTACACAAAACAATAATGCTGGATGGAGATCCGGTCTTCAATCTTTAAATACCCGAATCTGGGTTGATTCGGTTTTTCACAAATGCCGGAAGGAGTTCCGATCTTCAATCTTTAAATACCCGAATCTGGGTTGATTCGATTCTTCACCAATGTCGGAAGGAGTTCCGGTCTTCAATCTTTAAATACCTGAATCCAGGTTGATTCGGCTCTTCACAAATGCCGGAAGGGTTTCTGGCCTTCAATCTTTAAAACTTCAGAATCTGGGCTGATTCGACCCTTCACAAAATACCGAAAGGGAATTTCCCGTCCTCAATCTCTCATTATCGAAACAAAGGTTAGTTTGTGTCCCTTATATATCATATTCAGATCAAGGTTGATTCGACCCGTGGTGAAGGTAAGAAGAGGATTCCTGGTCTACACCGACACCCAAGTTTGAATAATCCTGAATTGAAACGGATCCGAAAAATCACCGATAGAAGAGGTCCAAAATAATCATCTCAAATTGAAACAGCGTCGGATGTACTCCTGAAAGAAGGGCCATGAAACAAAATTTGGAAGGAAGCCGGAAAATCATCATTAAAGCAAGTCCGAATAAAAAGGGTTATCTCTCCTTTGTTCAGGGAAATTTCTTAAGTCATTATAAGCAAACAATTGTTATCCGTGTTTTATATCAACAGTTATTTACATAACAAACATTGACAACACATAATTTCATTTCACAAAAGCTACATTCTCACTGGTCCAGATAGAGGTATAATCACATATCACTACTACAAAATATTATCAAATATCTAGGTCCTCTCCATCCTCAGGTAAAGGAGGATTAATGACATGACAAAGTGCGATACTTAGTAACTTATTTAGCTTTCAGAATTTTATACTCGTTTCATCAAGGTGGTCAGAGGGTTTGATTTGAAGCTTCAATGCCCTGTTATAAGCCCTACACATAGCCCTAAGGGATTTGTTTTCTTTCTCTAACGCAAAAACATTCACACGTAAATCATGCCTCTCTTCTTGTAAACGCCTAATTTGATTAGCATACCTAACGACACTATCATGGGAATCCTTGATTAACTTAGTGTCGTAAGTCTCCTTCATCACGGCCACCACTCTTTTGCTCCACTCAGAAATGGTTGACTTCTTTAACCCCAAAGGAGGATTTTTCAAGTTATAGTACTTAGGAAGGGTGGGAGTCTTACGAGCTGTCGCAACACCGGGAGACGAAGATCTCGTCATAATAGGAATATTCTTGAAAATGTTCCCACGTCTCACACTTTTAGTGACATTATTTAAATCAATTTCCAAGTTGACGATACATTGACGTAAACCCCTTAGTTCATCCTCGAACTTGATAGAGGGTTTAGTCTTTATGTTTGTATTTAATCCAAGGATAGTCAAATCCCTTTCTCTTAACAGATCTTTTAAGGCATTCATTCTCTCGTTCAAATACTTTATGGTTAAACTCTGACGAAAAATCTACCTTCCTTGAGACACAGAATTTTGTTCTCTTAACAATGGTGCTTTACCCCGAGGTGGCGAACTTTCACGATGGTCAACCTACCTGCAAGAACAAAGAAAAATAGCCCTGGTTATGTCTTGCTCGATTTACATAAAGCAAAACTCCGTTTTTAATACAAAAACTCTGTGAAAACAATCTATAACGACATATAGATAAAGAGAAAGTTACAAAAGATCACTTTCGCTTGATTAATGCATTCATCATTTACATAACATCTTGGCATGATTAGCCCTTATACTCTTTAGAATTACTTCGCAGTCTTCATTTAGAAAGTCAAAAGAGAGTCAGGGAAATTTAGTGTAATCACTCTCAAGTTTCTCTAGAAAATGCTTTTTCCAAAAAACAAGAGCATATGTTGTTAAAAACTTCTTTCTCAGTCTACAAGTCATACGCAAAGCAACTTTGTAATAAACAAAATTCACATGTAGAAATCGGGATCCCATACAAATATTACATAGATCGTTGGGTTAAATTTACAAGTATGGATCTTACTTTGCAAAAGAACGGTTTACTTCCTTCTGTTTGTTGCCTAACTTTGCTTAAGGTAGGAAACAACTTTGCTTTGGTTTATTGTAATGACAGGAGACTAGTTATAGTCAGATGTTAGGGGAATGAGAAAAACATTGTCGGAGCAAGAATTATACCTAATAAGAAGAAGCCTCAGGACCACTCTTAACAGAATCATGGAAAGTTCCGGCATCCGAAAGGGGATCGTTTCTACCCTCACTGTGCTTATCCTGGCTGCCATTACCTCAGGATCCATCGCCGTAACTTTTCCCATCATTACCAACAAAAGTAAAAGTCTCCCCTTCTTCACCTAAATCATCAGAGAGATTGCCAATATATAAAAGGTCCTCGACTTTAGATTCACTCCTCTGCGGGACCACAACGCCTTGTTCGCCCAACTTAATCATTTCCATAACTCGATCCCTGACGAAAGTAGGAACTTCGGAGATTAGGAAAACTTTCAAGGTTATCGGAAAGAAGGTGAAATAATGCATCTTCATAGTAGTTGGACTTAATCTGCGGAAGATGAACTTGCAAGAAATTAAAAATCCGGTCTTTAGCCGCATAAATTATCTGTGCGGCGCGTGAATGCTTCTCATCCTTCTTCTGAACCTGATCGGCATGAGTAAACACACCTTCCGCTATTTGATGTTCCAAAGCCGACACCCTGCCAGGGGTTACGTCCCATTCTGCCTTTCTATCTCTAAAGTTTCCTCGGCGTGTCTCAAGGAAGCTCTCAACCTCTCACATTTGTCACTTAAAGCTTCGTTTGCTTCTCGAGGTCGAATGATTTCAGTAGCAGGGGAAGAAAGAGTTTGCTTAAACAAGTGTCATCCTTTGGTAATCTGAAAAGTTGAAAGCATCTAGAAAATAATTACAACAAATTGGAGTACCGGATTAAAAAGAAATTTTATACCTTAAGCTGTCGGATGATCAAATTCTAGTGGAAATTTACCGTGATTGAAAGAGAGGAGGGTAACGAGACATCAGGAAATTTTGGACCAGGAAGAACTTGCTTCACAAAATTAGCAAAATCCGTTGAAGGATCAAGAGGCTTCGAAAGCTCAGCGGACTGAGAAGTTGGAATTCTCGTCATAACATCTGCACCCGCTCCCTATGTACGTGGAAGGGGTAACGAAAAAAACACTACCTCTTATTTCTCTACTAGAAGCACCCTCAGAAATTACGGAAGCAGGAAAATAAAGCTTTAACTTCTTCATTGGCGGGACAACAGATGACTCGGCCAACCTCTTAATAGCATCCACAGTACAACGATTCAAAACATCAGTGAGGGAAGAGACTTCCGAAGTCAAATCTCCTAGTCAAGCAAAGAACTAAAGAAAAATTCAACAATGTAGAACTTGGGTACCAAAGAGACCTCGATAAGGAAAATATCAGATCAACAAATCATACCAGGAAATAAGGCAGTAGAGGGAGAAAACACGTCTGAGCCTAACAGTAAACGCTTAGAGGCTGGAAAACGAATAGGTGGACGCCCTAAAACCTTCTGTCCATTAGGAAAGAGGTCATAGTGACACAACTTATCCTTAGCTAGTAGAGCAGACCGACCTAGCGGCTTTTCGAGTAGCTTCAAAATAAGCTCAAATACATGGGATTCACTTTTGGTTAAAGGCACTCTCTTAGAAACAAGATCTGAAACAAAACAATTAAAGATAAGTCACAAATGTGAAAAGTAGTCAATCACATGGGGATAGGGATTCACCATGATCAGCAAATTTTCCTAGAATACCGACAGGGCATCTGATGAAGAAGAACAGATCTTCCCAAGATACAGCCTTGCCCATTCCGTCAGTAACAATCTCTCGCATAGGGGTAGCATGGATTATAGGGAAGTCAACACCTCTTGAAAAACGCATCAGGTGTTGAATGAGGTTGGGAGTAAGAGAAGTCTAACATGATTCAAGAGCAAGCACTTCAAGACATAAAAGCATCATATAGTTGCTTGGTAAGAGTTGAATGGGTGCAATCTCCAAGTCCCGAAGAAGTCGAAATATGAAGGATGGGAAAGGGAAGAAACCCCATGCCAAATATGTACAACAGAGTAAGCGAAATATCCTTCAGGAGGATCCATAATATTGTCACAATTAGTAGCAGGAACAACCTCCACATTATCCATCCCAAAGCTTACAAGAATGGAATTCACTTCTCTTGAGAAGTAATCAAAGACTTCTTCAATGCGAAAGGTTTCCTCTTCCAAGAAGTACCACAAGCATCAGCTAGTGACGGGCCAAGACTCCCTTAGTCTGGCATAATGCTACCAGGTGATACAATTCCATAAGTACATAAATTGATATCATACTCACTAGAATACGATGGAGTAACAACACATAAACCTATCAGTAATAAATAGTAGAGACAGTGGGTATTAAGGCAGTCTGAATACTGGTTCAGATAAGGAACCCCAACAAATATCACATATGTTAAAGAATAGTCAAGCCCTTAATGACGACGGAATCATTCGATTTTCCTAAGAATAACATTAGAAGGTTCAGAGAAAAAGGTAATGGTTGAACCAGAATCAAGCCACCATGAGTCAATGCCATGAGACATGGTTGGTTCTCGAAGCTAGAAATTGGTAATGACGAAGGTCCCATGACCGTTACTTGATCATGAAAACAATTTCTTTTTGCATAATTTGCATACATCAAACCCTAGAAATTGGTAATTTTGGGGAAAAAGTATGCATGTAGCTCACCATGAATCGAAATCCAAAATCATGGACATTCAAACAATTTACCTCCAACACACACAAACTCTTAATTGATCTAGACAAAGTGATTCAACACCTAATTATAGTGTAGAGCAAAAGTATTTACCAGAAGTTCAACCGAGAAATTATTGAAACAAATTTTCAGTCCTTAGTGAACAAATAACCTGGTTCGAGAAATTAATGTTTTAGGTAAAAATTGAAGAAGAAGCGATAATAATTATGCAAAAAATACTTCAAATCCACACCATACAAACAAAAACCAATCAGTGTTTCAAATCAAGGAAGATCAAAAGACAAGGAAATGACTCTTTGGAAAAGACAAAAAGAACGACTTGAAAAGTCGAAAACACCCTTCACTAAGAGGGGAAAATGTTACTACCAAAATAAACTCTGAAATAAGCTGATGGTGAAGAGTTAACGAAGTAACAAAAACACAAAAGAACTTTCTGAAAACAGAAAGCCAAGTAATGGGAAGAGCTAAAAATGGTAGAGAATGATTCAAAAGCGGCATAAATCGGCACCTTCCAGGAAGGAAGAAGCTCAGAGTCTAAAGAATGCCAACAAAGCTCATCCAACACGGTCCTTCCGACAGGGCCTATTCAGTTGGGAGTTCTGTAACAACAGGTCATCGAGGTTAGAAGTTAAGAAAGAGCAAGACAGAATCTCCGCTCATCGAAACCCGGAAGGGTTACCAATATTAAGTCACTTAATACCGATATTGGAGATAAAGAAACCAAAAGAATATAGAGATTATACAAAACCAACTTTTGAAACATCTGTTGCAAAAAAAAAGCCAAAAGGTCACATCAGTGGACTATAACACATCATCGGGAGCCACCTTCCAAAACACCAGAAAACCGGAAAACCTCCACCGGGAGGCCGACCGGAACCCTAACAGATATTCAGGCAATCCATACTAATCTACTCAGTACGAATACCGACAACGTTTTCGAACCGGGAGCTATCGACATACACTTGGAGGACAAGCTCCTCTAAGTATACACGAGAAAGCTAGAAGCCTACATCAGGAAATTAACGTCCGAAAGCCTACACCCGGAAGATACTATCGGTGGTTCGAATGCTGTCCGAAAGTCATCTCATCAACAAGCTCACATCAATCTCAAAGAAGCCTCGATCCACCGAGACCCTCACCTTGTATGCTATAACCAACACCACAAAAGTGGCCGAAAGCCAAATATCTGAGATCAAGGAGGAAAGCAACCAACAAAGGCACCCGTAGGCCCAAATAGCCCAATAGCGAAAGGGGCCCCAAGTCCTCTATATATAAGACCCCATGAGTCACATTTCGGGAGGAGCTCTCTCATTCTAATTCTTATACTCCTTCTCTAAAAACCAAAAAGGGGGATGCATTGGAGGATTTCTTCTGTCTTTTTCATGTATTCTAAATAAAGGATTAACTGAGAACGCATCTATGCTCAAAGTGTTTTCCTGAGTTTAACATGTTATTTCCTAGTTATTGTTGCTATGATTTACTATTTGCTTTCTATATATGCGTGGATTCTTACCCAAGCCTTTCCGCAGATTGGATGAAACACCTCTTTCCTTATGTTTAAATCCATCCTGCCAATCTAGGTTTTCCTTATAAGCTCAGATCTTTCAATGAACTTGATGTAGAATTCCTTTCTAACATCCATTGAGCACTTTGTCAAAGGCGGCTTTTAGTGATCCCTCTCCTCAAGACCTTGGCACCTAAGAATAACCATCTGATTAAGAATCGTAAAGGCTAAACAACCAATCTCTCTCCTCTTAGATCCATTCCTATTGGCCTATCTCCGGTGTTAGCGAAAAATATCGTTAACAATTGGTGCATACGTCAACTTCTCTTTTGGTCTCTTAAATGCATTCTCACACCTTTTGTCCCAAACAAAAGCTTGATTCTTCTTGACGATGCTGCTATCTTGGAGAAGTCTTGAATAAACTTACAATAATATCCGGCTAATCTAAAGAAACTTCTCACGTTCATTGCATTCTTGGGCGTAGAACAATCTTGTACCATAGCCACCTTCACAGCGTCAACAGTAATACCATTCTCTAAAACAACATGACCTAAGAATCTCACTTCCCTCCTCCAGAAGTGACACTTTGAAAATTTCGCTTTTAATTGGTGTTTCCTCAACACCTCCATCACTGTCCTCAAATGTTCCTTGCGTCCTTCCTCTGTCTTCGAGTAAACTAGGATATCGTCCACGAACACAGGAACAAACTTATTTAATTGATCCCTAAAAACCCTATTCATAAGATCCACAAAATATGCGGGTGCATTGATCAACCCGAATGGCATGACAAACCACTGATAGAATCCAAACGGCGTTCGAAATGTCATTTTAGGTATACTCTCAGCTGCTACTCGCAACTGATGAAATCCTGTCGCAAGATCCAACTGGGAAAACACTCTTGCTCCATTTAGTTGATCAAACAAATCATCTATCTGTGGAAGAGGATACTTATTCTTCCTAGTCACCTTTTTCAACTCGCGGTATTCCACACATAAACAAAGGGAACGATTGGCTTTGGCAGCAAATACAACTGGTGCTCCCTGCTCGGAAACACTTCTTCGGATATATCCCTTCTTCAACGCCTACTTGAACTTCGAGCTCTCGCTGCTCCCTTGGCTCCATACGACGAAGAGGCATCACTATAGGTCTTGCATCTTTCATTAAATCAATCTGAAACTCGATCTGTCGGTGTGGTGGAAGTCCAGTCACTCCCTCAAAGATGTCCGAATACTCGCCAGCAATAGGCACATCTGATAACTCATCATGCTGGATGTCGAAGGAATTTAAAAAACTAGCCATCATCCCATCACTAGGTAGGCAACCCAATACCACCCTCCGCTCTAATGGTCACTAAAGACCCCTCACAGTCTACCACCACCCTATACCTTTGGAGCCAATCGACTCCAAAAAAAATGCCAAACCCAGTAAAGCTCAAAACAAAGCAATTAGAAGCAAACATACATCCATGTCTTGATAAGACCAAATTATGACAAATCATACAAAGGCTAATCGAACCACCAATCGGATTCGCCATAAATAAAGGTTTATCGACTATCACGGGTTTCAATTCCAACCTATCTACCAGGTCACTAGATACGAAGGAATGGGAAACCCTGTTATCAAACAATAATCGAACAAAAATATCATAAATAGAAAGCATACCTTGAATAATGACACCCTTTCCCTTCTCCGCCGCGGTTGGGGCATTCGATGAAGAAGGAACAACGTTGATAGCATAAGCTTTCACGATCTGCTTTTCCTTAGGGGGGTTGTGGACATTTATTCTTGAAATGTCCCACTTGATCATAGTTGATGCACTTCTTCTCCCCTGGCTTTGCTCAACAATCTCTGATATAGTGGCCCTTCTTACCACAACCAAAACACTCGATATCTTTCTTATTCTTCTTTTTCTGACCATCCTTGGTTTGGTTCTGTTTTCTCTAATTTTTGAACTCCTTCTTGCCTTCATCGCTTTCCTGTGGTTTTGGCTCCTCTGCAGATGTAATAGCAACCTCGGTCTTCGTCTTATTGTAAAGGTTCTTCGATCTCAATGCCTTCCCACAATAGATGTGAAAGTCTCATCGATATGGTTTATAAGTCTTTCCCAAAGTACTTATCTAAGACAGTTATGAACTTCTCGTTCTTCTTCTCGGCAGTATCGATAAGAGATAATCCATATTTCGATAAGGTATCGAATTCAGCAATATATTTCGAGACTACCCTACCATTCTTCTAAGCACCAAAAATTTCTTGAATAATTCTGATTTCTGAGCAGCTGGAATAAACTTGTCACTGAAGCGAGTCTTAAACTGATTCCAAGTAACTAGATCTTTGGGAGTAGCCACTTTAATAGCATTCAACCAATTCATTGCCCGTCCTTGAAGCTGACGCGATGCTAGCTTTCTCTTCATTGGATCATCGATCCCTAAATCCTCCAAGATGCGCTAACAACTATCAAGCCAATCCTGAACCTCCGTAGTCGATTCCGTTCCGTCGAACAACTTCCCACCAAGACTAGTATAATCCTTGTTAAACTTGACGAAATCGGCTCTAGGCGCCTGTACTACTGCACCACCACCGTTAGCAGCATTAGGAACTGCTCCCTGAGCATCTCTTGCATGAAGGCGGTAAACATCGTCCTTATATCAGGGACATTCCCCTTGTTGGCACCCAAACCCGCTCCATCTTCAATTCCCGATGCGGGGTTCCTCACTATGCTCCTCGTATTTCGGCTGATCGTTCAATCTGTAAAGAGAAAACGATTAACCATCTCATCGAGGAGTCTCCTTAGTGGTACCAGTACAGTGCGATTTCATCATTAGATATACTAATAGTATATATATATAGTTTTTGAAAACCAAAATATCACAAATACGTGCTCTCATCTACGTATACAATCTATCCTTGATTTCTTCCCCTAGGTTAAACTACGCAACCTAGACACTAATACCAGGTGTGGCGGTCGCCCCGCACCATCAGACATTTCCCTGAAATGCGCGGTGCCAATGCCCGACTAGCATGGGACGATCATCAAAAGGGTTGAAACGATGAATTACCAAAGAACCTATAGTATATCTCATAGCTCATGGAATAATAACATAACTTGATATAAAACAGGCGAGACATTACATAAGCTGAAAACTAAACCATATCCATCAGAGTAGCGGAATCCAAAATACAGCTTCATATCCAATTATTACAACTTTAAAATACTATCTCTAAAAGGAAATAAAAGAGGTACACTACTAATGCCCAAAGAAGTGACCAGCAACAGTACATGGAGAATATGTATAAAGTATGTGGAAGCCTCCTACTCGTCTCCGGATAGCTACTCGTGCAAAACCACCTAACCTGCCTCTAGTATGCTCATTTAGGAGCACCCAGAGTAATAAGAAGAGACATAAAACTCTGGGTCAGACAAAAGTCTGGTGTAAGCGATAGTAAATCTATATCACTAAATAAAGCAATAACAGGTATAAATAACCATACATGACCTGGACCTGCAACCAAAAAGTTAGCACAACAAGATGTACAATACTCAAAGTTAACACTAACATAGAGTGTAAAATGGGAGTGTGCGTGTCATGGTGATAGCAAACATCAAACATACCAATCATCCTCACATCTCTCACTCAGTGCGTAAAGCATACGGTATCCACCGCTTTGATCACCAAATCCATTGGGGCCATGATGGGTCCACACCGCCCTGGACTCCGTATAACTATTGCTATAACACACCGCCCTGGTTTATAGTCAATAACCCAACCCAGTCCACCCCGCCCTGGCTCTGGGGTATGGGCCAACCAGTCCACACCGCCGTGGCTTTGGTTTATCTACACGCCCCATCTCTAAATGGTGAACCAAAGTTACAGATATTGATTACTCCTTTGCACGCGTCCCGCAGCAAAGCCCAACTCTAGAAGTTAACTCGTTGGTTCCCATCGGGATCCTGAGTGATAACTTCCCACTTAGACTTCCTTTGCATCTCGGGTTTTGGTTGAATCGGAGTTGGTCTTCATAAGAGTCGTCGCGTGGTAGTGGTAAGAGCCCAAATCTAGTTCGGTTCGGTGCTCCTCATTACCTCGGTTTGGTGCTCCTCCTCATCTCGGTTCGGTCGGTTCGGTACTCCTCCATTTCAGTTCAGTTCGGTGCTCCCTCCTCATCATGGCTCGGTTCAGTGATCTAGTCCAATTCCAACCCTATACAAGTGGCCTTCCTTTTCTCCATCCTCCAATCCAGTTCGGTCCATCTTATCCGATCTAATCCCCTTTATCCGATCCGAACCAGATCCCTGCAGAAATTCCATTAAGCTATTTTCCGTCGAACAACGACATTTTCAACCATTCTAACTTTTCTACGCAATCATAAAACATATCAAACAACAGTAGTAACATGTAGAATCAACCAAAAACATCAAAGCAACAATTTCACACGTTAATTTAGATCAAACATACCCAAATCCATGATTTCCCCCTTAATCCCCTAAATTCCGGGATTAGCAAAATAAATCCAAATCAACCCAATTTCATGTATGTGACATGAAATATGATTTTAGAATTTATGCATAATTTTTCATAATTTTTGGATGTATAATTTCGCTAATTATCACTAATCACCCCTAGTTAGCATTAATTAGTCTATAAACATGTAAATCACTCACCTTAGCCAATAATAAATGATAGATCTAAAAATTTACTGATTTGGCTCGGATTCTAGTATGGTGCAGCAAATCGACTCATCTTATCTAGATTAGGTTTTCCGGAATAATACTCGAGTAGTCCTTTGAATTCCGTGGTGTAATCCATGGTCTTATGAACTCGACTACGTAGCGAAATTCGTAGGGCTGCACCTTTAATAGGCTGTGTATTTGTTACATTCATGTACATTTTTTATTATTGGTTCCAATGTAAGAATATTTTGTAAAACTCTGTTTTTTTATGTATAAAATTTCCATTGTGAGATATATTGTATTATTCTGTTCTGTGATGCTGTGTGATTTATTCTGTTAAACCTGGTAAACTAAATAACTATCTGTCTTTGTGAACGCTTCAAGTTGGTTTAAATACCGACTTAAAGCGATCAAAAAGGGCAGATCGTTACAGTTTCCTCGAATTTGGTGTTAATCCGGCTTGATTTGATGTAGATTTGATTAATTTGTGATTAAAGAGAGATTTAGAAGATGGAAGCTACGATTAGGTTTTGAGAAAGGTTTATGGCGGCTAGAAAAATGAAAGGAGATGATTCTCCGAATTCTTTCAGCCCTCCATAATCCTAATCCCAAATTGGGTTATGGGCCTAGCTGTGAATCACTTAATTAAGCCCCATTAGGTTGTATTCCATCTTCAAATATTATTTCAGCCATATCTCCCAAACGGTAAGTCTGTTTGATTAATCTGACCGCTCTACGAAATAGGAAACCATCATCCGAATCCAATGGAAGTGGTTTCAGGTCAAAACTTCTTATCAATCAAAAGGTATAGGTGAAACAAGATTCACCAGGGGCAAAATGGTCATTTTAAATCCAACAAAAATCTTGAATGTGGGAAATGATACCAATAGTCATTTCCCAAAGGTACACGACCATATCTCTTGGTACGAAAATAAATCAAATATTCTACGATCCTCCTATACGTAGAATACAGGTTGTTACATTCTCCATGAAGTAAGCCGTATAATATCTGGTTAATTATAACATTAATAGTTTCATTTCTTTGAAAAATGGTGCTAATTTAAAAAGCTTGAAAAAAATAGAGTGAATATGCAGATGTCATAGCTTTATATTTATTTTGTATACAGGAGGCCCTATAATAAATCTTTTTATTAAGAAGGAAGAAAATTTTGGAAATAGACAGGTAAACAAAAATTTTCATATGTATATAATAGAGGTTTTCGAGTGAGTAAAAGAACCTAGAAATAATTGAAGTTAACGCATTTCTCTTAATAATAATTAGAGGGTTCTTGTGAGATAGAGGAAAGTGAACCTTTGGATTCAATGGATGATTTGCTTATTATTTGCATTCAGTATAATATGTTTAAGCTTAACTTATGCATATATGTTAGACCAAAATCTGGGCCTAACACCCAAATGTAGATCACAGAATGCAGAAAAAATTAAATAAAGAGGAGACACACAAAGTTTTTATAATGGTTCGGCTCAAACCAAGCCTACGTCCACTTTATCTCTTCTTAAATCCTAAGAACTTACATGTACAATTCTCTCGGTTTATACACGAAATCCTCGTGTTTACAATGAAAAGGGGTAAGAAATTATAAGATTATACATGAAATCCTCGTGTTATAATGTGGAATTTGGCTCCTTTGCTGCTGAAATTGCTTTGTAGAGAGCAATGTGGAAGCTGTGAGGAGTTAGAGCCAAAAGATCCTTGAAAATGCCTTCAAATGGTGTATTTATAGCTGTAGGAGAGCTTCTGGGAAGACCGGTTTGTGGTGGGGTACGTGGCACCCGATCCGGAAAAGTAGGAGCAGGAGTAGCCTTAAGAATAGGTCAAAACAATGAGCGTATCTGCAGGTCTGGAGATCGGTTCGTGGTCATGGGTCGGATCGTGATATGGCTATCACGATCCGGGTCTGGTTGCGAGCTGGAGTGAAGTGTTGGCAATCGGGTCGTGGTCTACATGTGCTCCATGAGTCGGGGTGCTTCACGAGACGAGGGACATCACGAGCCGAGGGGGGCGATCCGATGAGGGGAAATTCGAGGGTGCATGAGCCATACTCCGATCGCGTGATGCTTCGTTGCATTATCTAGGAAATTGCCAGATTACACCAGTTTACGGAAACGGGCATAACTTTCAAATCGTATGTCCGATTGAGACAAACCAAAGCTCAAACTAAAGCTAATTCAGAGATCTACAAGAATTACTGAGATTAGCTTTGTAACCGCTGTTTTCGGGCCCAAAAAAGATCATCTGATAGGAGTTTCGGGCCTTTCTTTGTTCGTGATGCGACTTTGACCAAATCGCTGCCTGTCTTCTGACGATGTTCTCCATATCCGAGCACGATGTTATCCAGATATTCAGTGTGACAGCTTTTACCAAAAAGTGTGTCAACAAGTTTGCCCCCCCAGAACATATCTTGCTGGTTTAAGGAAGATGTGTTCTGGATAGTCCAGGAAATCTATAAGCCATAGAAATTCGATAATGCCATGACCTTGTCGGGTCTGGCAGCTATAGATATAATCCATACCTGTAAAGAGATAAAGAAAAAACAGATGTGCCAAATCCTGGCGATATTATTCAAATTTTCTGAGCATAAACCATGCTTCGGCGTCTGATGAGCACAAACCATACTCAAGGGACGTTTGAGTCATCCTGCCAAATCCTGGCAAGGGCCAACATTTCCAAGCATAATCCATACCCAGAAATCCAAATCGAGTATAATCCACGCCCGGTTTCTTTTGTCACATCCTAACAAGACCGTTTATAGGGCATAATCCATACCCTGGAGTTCAAACTGAGTATAATCCATACCCGATTTCTTTTGTCACATCCTGACAGGACCGTTTGCAGGGCATAATCCATACCCTGGAGTTCAAACTGAGTATAATCCATACCCGATTTCTTTTGTCACATCCTGACAAGACCATTTGTCATTCCTGAGTATAATCCATACTTAAGATTCCAAAGTGAGTATAAACCATACTCAGACCTGAAGTAAAGCTACGCCTGCCCTAGCCTGACAAGATAGTCCATCCCTAGGCATAATCCATACCTAGAGTTCCATAATAAGTATAAGCCATACTTTAACCGAATTTGAGGATCCTGCCACATCCTGACAAGATACTTAAATTTTCCAATACATGCTTGGAAAGTCCTTATTCAATTCAAAATGCAAAATCAAAGCAAATCCTGATTGGTTTGACGTCGAGTCCAGATCACTCTTTGGGGCTACATCCTAACCCGAAACGTGTGTACTCCGATTCAACCAATCGGAAAACCTAGTGAAAGCAGAAAAACAAATTTTAAAGCCTAAGAAATGCAGAAAATGAAAGATGATCTCATCCAGATCAGTTGATGATGAGCCCACGAGAGCTCGATCCAGGGTCGTTCCCTCTCCGGGGAGCAGGAGGTAGCAGCGCAGGTGCAGGCGCTGTCGGTAGTTTCACATACTCGGGTAGCTCTCCACGTCTAACCCGTTCCTCAATCAAATCACGAAGATGCCTGCAGTCATTTGTGTCATGTCCGTCCATATCGTGGAATATGCAGTGCTTTCCAGAATCATGTTCTCTTTGTGATGGCTCCCTCTTGGGAGGCTTTGGGTAGGAGATAGCACCGTTCGTGTCTAGATAGATGTCTGAGAGTGGGTCATTGAGTTCAGTGTACTTGTCATATCCGGGCCCTCTCTGGGGCTGAGGATTGCGGTCATTCTTGACAACGGTTTTTCCTTTGCCATTTCCAGAATTAGACGGTTCTCCGTCTTTATGCATGTTTACATCGAGAACTTTCTTCTCGGAGGTTGCATCTTCTTCCCGCAGAAATCTGACTGCTTCAAGGTAGAATTCGCCGAGATTTCGCGGTGGATCTCAGTATAAAGATTTTTTGAATTCCGTATTATCCAAGACACCGGATACCGCTGCCAATAGTACCATCAATGGTTCAGGTCTGTCAACTTATGCTGCTGCAATGTTGAATCTTTCCAGAAAGGAACGCAGAGTTTCTCTAGGCCTCTGCTTGACTGTGGTGAGTGACATGACGCTATAGGGTCGTGCGATGTGGACCCGAAACTATTCAAGGAAGCGAGCGACCAACATATTCCAGCTGTTGATCGATTCTGTTTCTAGCTGCCCAATCCACATGGCTGCTATATCAGTCAGAAAGAGGGGAAAACACTTAGCCATGACGTTTTCCGACGCCGATTGAACTTCCATATGTCGCTTGTAGCGCATCAGGTGCACGGTGGGATCCGTCCTGCCGTTGTATGGCTCCAGTTGTGGGAGTTTGAAATCCGGGGGATTGCGGGAGTTCCTGATTTCCTGAGTGAATGGGCTGTGATTAACGTCATCCACGTCATTCTGATATGTGCGGCCTCTCGAGAGGCGTTGAATTAGATCAGCGAGTCGATTGCCTTCAAAAAGCTGTTACAAACTTCCAAAATCAGAGCTAGTGCCCCCAGCGTTGAATGCAGGAGAGGATGGAAGCTGTTGGTGAGCTGTTGTCTGGGGATCGCGGGTCGCGGTTCGCTGTTCGAGGGGGGCGACCCGACCCGGTCGTGGATCGTGGAAGGCGGTGCGTGAGTCTGGGGGGGCGATCCGATCGGGTCGTGATGCCCTATCACGAGCCGCTTCTGGATCTCCATCACGAGTCGGTTGCGGTTGAGGAGAGAGAGCTTCTGTCCTTGTTTCCATTTGAACTGGGGCTGAAGTAGGTTGAACCTGAACATTTCCAAGAGTGAGGGGGTTGCCCCCGAGTCCAGATGATGCACGAGCCGCTTCAGTGGCTTCATTTCCAGTGACTTGAGCGTTGCTCGGCCTTCCATCCAGTCGAGCGAAGAAGTGGTTGATCATTTCCTGTTGTGTTTGGAGGAGATCATCTTGCCGTTCCATTTGATCTCTCAGTTCAGTGAGAACTCCGTCCATCTCGTCTCTGGTCAAGTATGCTGAAGGATCTCCATGAGAGGAAGCTTCCTGGCTTGCCTCGTTCCTTGTGTCTTCAACATCAGCATCATCAGCATGAGCGTAAGTTCCAGTCTTCTTCCTTTTGATTTTCATTTATCCAATAGACAAAAAATCCAAGCAAAAGTTAAAGTTGTTGGTTTCCCCCCTACATGGCACGCCAAAATGTTAGACCAAAATCTGGGCCTAACACCCAAATGCAGATCACAGATCACAGAATGCAGAAAAAACTAAATAAAGAGGAGATACACGAAGTTTTTATAGTGGTTCGGCTCAAACCAAGCCTACGTCCACTTTATCTCTTCTTAAATTCTAAGAAGTTACAAGTACAATTCTCTCGGTTTATACACGAAATCCTTGTGTTTACAATGAAAAGGGGTAAGTAATCATAAGATTATACACGAAATCCTCGTGTTATAATGTGGAATTTGGCTCCTTTGCTGCTGAAATTGCTTTGTAGAGAGCAATGTGGAAGCTATGAGGAGTTAGAGCCAAAAGATCCTTGGAAATGCCTTCAAATGGTGTATTTATAGATGTAGGTGAGCTTCTGGGAAGACCAGTTCATGGTGGGGTACGTCGCACCCGATCCGGAAAAGTAGGAGCAGGAGTAGCCTTAAGAATAGGTCAAAACAATGCGCGTATCTGCAGGTCTGGAGATCGGTTCGTGGTTATGGGTCGGATCATGATATGGCTATCACGATCCGGGTCTGGTTGCGAGCTGGAGTGAAGTGTTGGCGATCGGGTCGTGGTCTACATGTGCTCCACGAGTCTGGGTGCTTCACAAGACGAGGTGCATCACGAGCCGAGGGGGGCGATCCGAGGGTGCATGAGCCATACTCCGATCGTGTGATGCTTCGTTGCATTATCCAGGAAATTGCCAGATTACACCAGTTTACGGAAACAGGCATAACTTTCAAACCATATGTTCGATTGAGCCAAACCAAAGCTCAAACTGAAGCTAATTCAGAGATCTACAAGTGTTATTGAGATTAGCTTTGTAATCGCTGTTTTCGGGCCCAAAAAAGATCATCTGATAGGAGTTTCGGGCCTTTCTTTGTTCGTGATGCGACTTTGACCAAATCGCTGCCTGTCTTCTGACGATGTTCTCCATATCCGAGCGCAATGTTATCCAGATATTCAGTGTGATAGCTTTTACCAAAAAGTGTGTCAACAATAAACAAGTGTCAGAATAAAATGCCGTGCATCCTTATTTGGTTTTTATCACTTAGCTTTACCTAAGCTTCAGGTTGATCATTTATACAAAAGAGGCTTAACTTCTACAAGTGTAAACAAATGTGCACTATTATGACTCACTTTGAAATATTTTGCTTAAAAATTTTTGCTAGATTTAAAAGACAATATAATGTGCTTGTTTGTGTTGGATGTAGACCTGTCAAATGGTTTGGTCATGTAACAAATGGGTCGGGTAGAATTTAACCTGATCCATTTAAGAAATAAATAAACACGAACCATTTAATAAAAAGGGTCAACCCAACCCGACTAGTTCAACAAAAGGGTCAACCCGACCCTACCCATTTAAAAAATAATACCAATAAAACCACACAATTAAATTAAAAAACAACACCATTATATCATTACTAATACATAGAAAAGCAAAAATTGCAACAAAAAATGGAAAACTGCACTACATAAAATTATAGTATATTTGAACTCCATAAGTGGATGTAAATAGTACATTAGAATAACAAAAACAAACTGCACTAAGTAGTCCTTATATCACAGATGCAACCATTTTGTCCTCTCTTACACACAACCATACATATATCACCTCATTTACAGTATAACACATACACACATGTTCTGTGTTTGAAATTCTACTTTTTTTTAATGCAGAAACCAATCAAATGTTCTGCAAGCAGAAGAAGCTTCCCAAGTCTTGACTATAAAATCAAATATTAAATGGATTATAGAAAAACAACTAACACTTGCAAGTTTGTAAGTTATAAGTAATTAATCAAAATCCAAAGAAATAAAATGAATCTAAAACTAAGAAAAATAGTGATTATATGCTACTGTAACTAATATAAGTTATGTGCAAACAATTGAGTACATAAATGACTTAAGTAATTCAACTCAAATAGAAATCAAAATTGATTGTTTCGGGCCAGGTAAGGTAATAAAATTCCAATGTCAATTATTGACAAAAAGAGTATCTAGGAAACAATTCACAACTTAGCTAATTTGGAACCTTGAGAGTTCTAGGACCCATCCTTCGATAAATCATAAAGTTAGCCTTTTGTTTGTTCAGATGGCTAGATGTCCAATATTTAACCTTCTAACTTACCTGAAATGAAAGAATGTATCAAAAAAAAAAATGTTTCCCGTATATCGTGAAAACTAAAACGATCCGAGTGAACAAATGAAACAAGAAGCCCAATGTCATAATAACCAATTACCATTCCTTTACAAGTTATAGAAGAAAAAAAACAACGTTGTAGACTTCCTCTTCATGCTTCAAGTTTAAGAAAATGGCCTCATGACATAGGATGAATAACTAAGAGTAGCTAGCTGTAAAGTATCAAATAAGATCTCGTATAACCATAATCAAATACATGCAAAAGTCATTTCCATTAATAAGAAAGATTAAAACTCTAGATATTAACAATGACAATCATTATAACTAAGCTAGGCATGAAATAGTGAAGCAAAAATTATTGATTGCTTATACATATCATCAATTTCTTGATATTTAGCCAAAAAATACATAGAGAATATTAAAACAATAACAATAAATATTCATCAAAAACCAATTTATGATAAGCTCAGAAAGTGACTTGCATATTACTTGTTCATAAAACGAGTCATGTCCAAAAAAAATTCAAACAAAAACCTTCTTTTAAACAGTATTTGTTCGCTCCTAACATACTTTCTTCCATCTTTATATTACACTATTAGTAACATTTGTACTAATACCCTCTTACATCTAATATAACTTTCTTTATTTTCCATTTTTATTTTAAAGTAACCAATCTAGATGTATACTTTTTTTCCATTTACATGAGCAACATCATTTGTGACATGCCCATATCTAAATCAACATCAAATCGCCTACATAAAGAACTCATATTTCTCACATATTTTACTGCTCTGAGAAGCTTTCCCCTGATGATTAGCATAACCTCTAAAGCAATCAAAAAGAGTATGCGAAACCAAAAATTACATCCAAAAGGATAAACAGAAGTTAAAAATAAATATGAAACCAAGCGGCTTGGATGAGTACAAAAGATAGCTTAAGGAGTACAAAAGTGAAAGCAAGACTTTTGAGTAAAGCATAAAAACCTATCTCAAGTTTTACGTTTCTCCAAAAAGCAGCCCAAAGGGATAATAAAGTAAAATAACCTAGTATCTACAAAAAGTATAATGTTCTACCACTTCTATTTTTTTCATATTTATAATATACAATTTTTTCATATTTTTTTAACAATGCAGTGATGAGTTTGTGCATCTAAGCTCTTCTACTTTTGTTAACACTGGTTGATATAAGCATTAGTTGCCACTGTTCACAGTTATATTTAATTAAAACCTAGAATTGATAACCGAATTTCCATTTTAAACGCCATAGGTGAATTAGCATAAACGTGAAGTCATACTACATTTTTACTGCATTTTTACCATCCTTATCATATACATACATGAATATTACCAGCTTTAAAAATAGTTATGTGCAGTCAAAGAGAAAAGGGTGTAATAAATAAATGATTAAGTGTAAGTAATGGTCATCTTCAACACGTGAGATATGCAAATTGTAGAGAATCTAACTATAAAAGCAATTAGATGATACTACTTGAGTTTAGAAATACTTAAATTTAAAGCAATGAAGTATACTATTTGAGTTCTAAAATGTTTGTAATTTATCGGGTTTTTTATTTTATTTATAAACTTTTAACATAAATGTATAATTTTTCAATTTTAACAGAAGTAATTGCCTTTTGCTGATTTGAAGAACCGAATACGATGGTTTCCAAACAAAGAAAAAAAGGACTTCGTCTTAGATCTGAGGAAGCACCTCCTTTTTCGATCGTGATTAGATGAGCAAGCAGAACTAGGGTTGTCACCTTTTGCAAATCAGAGGATAAATTAGGGTACGAGGGTAAAGCGGGTTGGGTTGTGTAAGGACCCATAACTTCCCCGTGAAGGAAAGCACGAATACTTTGAGAACAACACACAAAAGGACGCATACGGAAGAACATTTCATTGTTATTACAACAATTCCATCAGATACAAGAATATACAGAGTATAAATGAATAAATTACATTCGATAAATATCAGAGATTACAATAAATTACGTAGCAGCGGAAAAATGTACAAAACACAACTAGAAGTGATACACGGATACAGAGCTTTCCGAGCATCGTTCCAGTTGTTAATCAGGACCCTGTGAATATAAATCTGCAAAACCAAAACTACTAGCTGCCCGCGTGGAAAATAGGGGCACCCAGAGTTTAGGTTAAAACAATAAACTCCAGGTCAGTCATGTGACTGGTGTGAGAACTAAAGCAGTTATTATCTTTATTTTTAAAGTTAGGTAAATCAAGGGACCACGCCGTATAACAGGGAACGGGTTTCCTCCCAAGAATACCAGTGCATAAAACAAACAGCGCAATGCTAAATAAAGAAAAATGAAGCTGTTATAAGACCCAGGTCCCATCACACAATGCAACACAAGCCGGAGGATAGGGTTTTTACCTTATAACAGCCAAAGCATGCTTGATACGTTTAAAACACATTATTTGATACTATTAAAAGTGTATAATGTCAAAACAATTTCACATCATAAATATCAATCATAGGCGGCATTAATGACCCATACCACTATGTCGCCATACTAGGTTCTACAAATAAAACCGCACTATCACGTATTGGAAATTGGATTTCCGTCATGAGCCGAGGCAAGGGGCAAGCTCCTCTCCGCGTTCGAGACACTCTAGCAATGCCTCAGGACCCCACTCTGATCCTTTGGAACCTCCAAGGCCGGTCCTCTCTTACTTTTGAGGATTAATTATTCCTGAACACACGTTTCCCGGTCCTTACAGACCTATATCCGAGGCGCCTCGTATCCAACAACCACACAGGTGAAAAGTATATAAATGTCAGGGCTGGTAGGTCACTGACACCACCCTAGCTAGAAAGAAACGTCGTGCACTCCTTGGGTCCGTATCCCATTTTTGACTCATACCGAGGTGTGAGGCTCGCGAATTCACGTTATACACAAAGCTATGCCACACAGGCCGTGCTTTGATCATCCACCACAAGACTTTGCTTTTCAACAGAAGCCTTGATCAACTGCCACTTACGCATGCCACACTGGCAATTCATTCCATGCGACTGATGTCCATCGATATACAACCTCTGAGCTCGTACGTCTCAGAGAAGGGCGTTAAGCAAGAGAATAAATTCTCCGCCGCCAAACAGATGTATATTTAATAGAGATCAATCAACATAGAATAAAATCCAATGTCAGACACACAATCCATTTACAAGTTCGTTCTGGGTCTGAACGAAACCGGAGGCACTTTCCTCGCATATCCATCGATCTCCAAGTACGTCTGGACGATCACCAACTGTTTCCCTCATCTTGGGTGTACAACCCAATCAAGATCATCAGTAATCACCCACACGATGTGAAGACTTCCGGTCTTCAACCACCGTCTTCATCTTCGACATCTCGTCGAATCGGTTATTCAGAATGGGTATAAACCCGGCCTTTCTGAATAACCCACGTATATAATAAACGAATGTTACACAAACACAACAAACGCCTCATTCCAATTCAGAATATTCTTTCATTCACAAAATCACATTTTTAGGGAAAGGTTCCCATTAATTTTATCCAAGATAAATTCTTCTAAATTTATTCTTTAATCTTCCTTTGGGTATCATTTCAAACTAGTCGGGATTAACGAACCACACCGAAGTAATTATTCATTTTATTTCCCAATCCCAACCTATATATCCCATGGAGAAAACTGGTAATACTCCACATCTAACACCACTGTGTTATCGGTAAAATTAATTACCATTTCACGTTCAAATCTAATTAAAGATTCAACTATCGCTTTGGAGCAAAACTGGTGGTACTCCATTCTCGATCACCTTTCAGATTTGATAATTTAAATTATCAATTCACTTTTCAATCTAATATAAGATTCATTAAAACTCCACTTAGTTTTAATCTTTTCAAAAATCAACATCTTGCCTTTAACTGGGTTAAAGAACTAATGTCATCTAAAACACGATTCACGATAAACCCAAATCACATTTGATATTAAATACAAGGCTCTGAATAGAAAATATACCGGCTTATATTCAATATCAAATTCTGAAACCAACGAATATCGTATTGGAAATAACGATATAAAATATATCTTTCAAATCCCCATAACAATATTTGTATAGTCACGAAATCCAACATCGAAATATCCCGAAGATAATTTCGATTCAACTCCAGTCCAATTCACGTATTGGGAATATTGATTATTTTTAAAATCACTTTCAAATTCAATTTATTTATTTCAAAAATAAATTGATTTTAATTCTAGTTCAAAACTAATCCATTTCGATAAAAATCTATTTTTATCATTTCAAATGTGGAGTTTTTCACCCCAGTTCTTTCCAATTCACATATTATGATTTTACACAAATTATTAATATTTTTAATAATTTTATCAAGGCCCGTACAGTCGATTTCCATCAACGGCTATCGAACTGCACTTACAGCGACCTTTTTCAAATTTGATTTGGACATAATTCCAAATCCAACCGTTAGATTTCAAATTTCTAATATTCATTGGAAAGCTCTTTTCGATACGAACCCAACGGTTCCGGTTTTAGGAGAATCCGACGGTCGGATCTCCCGCAACGTCAATTCGAAGTCAATGGTCGAAATTCACGAACTGCCGCGGAGCGGCGCGTTCTATTCAAGCCATTTTATATATATAATATATATATATATTATATATATTTCGTCAATTTCCTTTTAAAACGTATTTTATAAATCGTTTTAACTTCGTTTTCAAAACCATTTCAACTCTATATTCAATTTCTAATCAAAATTGAATATTTCATATCATTACTATATAAATGATAATATTTTCAAAACGTTATATTTTGAAATCACCTCTTTTCTATATTCATTATAAAAACGAATATAATCGATATAAATATCGTTCACGTCAAAATAGCGCAACTCTAATCAACACGGCTTCATATATTTCAATAACTTCTTTATTTTATTCAACAAATGAATATTTATTCCATTCAACACATGAATCTATATTTCTTCCAGCACCTGACTAATCTCAACACATGAGTACTGTCAACACATCACTATTTTTGTTATGTAAAATATTTTATAAAACTATGGTATCTATCGTTTGATTTTTAATTAGACTTCTACTGGGAAGTAGTTCTAATTTTAAATATGATAAAGATGTAATTTCATTGTATAAAATATTTCACTCAACACATGAACATCGTCGACACATGACTATTTTTATATTCCACACATGAATTTTCTTTTATATTATTCATTATTTTCCCAATTGGAATGAGGCCCAATCAATCACCATATAATGTTAATTATATGGATTCCATACAACACATGTATATAATAGCAATGATAAACAATCAACCATCATCCAAAGTGCACTACACTGTATAAGCATCAAATATAGATATCTTACGCTTATAACAGCCTGTCAATCAATCGATCGACATAATTAATCAATCAGGATGAGTGTTCAAACAATCAAACACAGATTTTAGTTGTGCAGTTGGGCGACGTGTAAAATTTATCGACCCAATCAATGTCCTTCAAATAGGTGTACATAAACAAACCGTCCGGTTTGTAAATGAATATTTTATTTTATTCACTTCCACGTTAAAAATTATATTTTTAACGATAAAATATTCTATTTCAACACATGAATTTCTATTCAGTTCATTTACACAATAAAAATGATATTTTTATTTTTCTAACATATTTTGGGAAATTTCGGCGGCATAACGGCACGATACTAGAAACGGGACGAGGCCTAGCCTTATCCCCGGTCTAGTGAAGGCCCACGCCATTCACACATCAATCAAATCAATTCCAATTCACCAAACAATTCAATTCTAACCAAATAAACTAACCAACTACTCAACCAAACAATTTAACAAGCAAGCCATCCATGGTCTGTGGATGACGGGTGTCGGGTGCTACAAAGCACCGTCTGCATCCTAGTATATATATATAACTAGAAAAAGAGAATTTAGAGTGAGAAGTTCTCACCGAGGGATCCACTCCTCCTGTTTTCTGAATTTCTAATCGATCTGGATTTCTGTTCTGCTCCCGCTCAATTCCATCGCACTCTTATTCACACTGTTCACGATAAAAATAAGGTTCATATTTTATTTCACTTTTCATATAATAAAAATCATATTTTTATCTTCACTTCATATATATAAAAATCGAATTTTTAACTTCACTTCATTATAAAAATTATATTTTTATAACTTCTACTATATAAAAGTCATATTTTTAATCTTCACATATAATAAAAATAATATTTTTACATCGTTCACATTCATATAAAGATCGTATTTTTATTATCTGTATAATATAAAAATCATATTTTTATTATCTATACTATATAAAATTATATTTCTAACTTACCACTCGAATAAAAATTATATTTTGAACCTTCCTATCATATAAAAATTATATTTTTAACTTTCCTATAATATAAAAATTATATTTTTATTATCTTTACTTTATAAAAATTATATTTTTAACTTGCTTTATATATGAGAAAGATTATATCTTTATCACCCTACTTTAAATAAAAAGGTTATATTTTTACAACGCGATATACACTAAAAAGATTACATTTTTAACACATTAAAAATCTCGTCTTTAAGTAGTTAAAAATCTCAACTTTGAGTAGTTAAAAATCTCAACTTTGAGTAGTTAAAAATCTCAACTTTGAGTAGTTAAAAATCTCAACTTTGAGTAGTTAAAAATCTCAACTTCTAAGTGATAAAAATCCTAACTTCTAAGTGATAAAAATCCTAACTTCTAAGTGATAAAAATCCTAACTTTTATCATTGAAAAATCCTACCTTCTTTCATTGAAAAATCCTACCTTGTATCATTGAAAAATCCTACCTTTTATCATTGAAATATCCTATCTTTTATAATTGAAAAATCCTCCCTTTTATCATTGAAAAATCCTATCTTTTATCATTGAAAAATCCTATCTTTTATCATCCTTGTATTTACAAAACCCTCGATTTTCAATCAAATTAATAGCACAAAAAAAAATGTTTACAAAGAAACTCACATTTCACTGTAAAACAAATTGGATCTTTGCCGCTTGGAGGGGCTCACGTCGGAGTCCTGGTGGTGGAGCTCGCGAGTTGGAGTGGTGGTGGAGGCGGTCGGAGGTGGCTGGGCAGTAGGGTACGACGGTATAGGGTTCGCGGTGGGTTAGGGGTTCTGGCGACTTCGATTTGGATGGAGGAGGGCGTAGAGAGAGAGGAGAGGAAGGGAGGCCGTTGGTGGGAGATCGGAGGTGGGAAGCCCGCCTGGAAGCGGCGGCGATAGCATCGCATGGGCGACGGGGTTCGTGGGTTGGAGGTCAATGGGGTTTTTTTCTTTTTTTTTTAATTTTAATTTAATTCTGAATGAAGAGAGAAAGAGGGGTGTAGGGGTATTAGTTTATATATTATTTTAATTTAAATTTTAAAATCCAAAAGTAACTTTTATTTTCGAACTCGAAATCGAACCCACCGACTGTCGTCCCTAGCTAGTTACCCCCATTCCAAACACAATGGGATATGTACCGCAGGCCAATTCGGTCGTTTCGATCAGTTTCCGTCAAATTTACATTTAAATCATTATATTGAATTTTAAACGTACATTTCAATTTACCGGGGCCACATACGGACTCTAAAAATTTCAGAAAAATTATTTCTAGCTTCGTATCGACGATACGGTCCTAACAAAACTAGTTTCGTCAAATTCTGAGACCATTTGAAAAATGGTCATTTTCTGGTCGACCAGATTTAATTGAAACTGTCAAAAAAAACGTTTAACTTCGCCACGCTCACATATTGATTCAAAAAATTATGAATTTTGAAACCTAGCAATAATTTGACATCCCGAATCCAACAAAAGTGGTTTCGTCGAAATCCGAGGTCGTTTGCACAATGTTTGCATTAATATATTAAATGGGTCAGGCCAAAATAATAATAATTATTAAATGAGTCAGACACAACCCTTTAGTATTAGGATTAATGGGTTAGGTAGAAGGATTAGGGTCAAATTTGATAGGCCTAGTTGGATGGCTGGACAGGTAAGGACTGCAAAATGTTTGCATTAATATATCTGATGAGTTTGTTTTATTTTATTTTTAATGAAAATCTTGAATATCCTTAGTAGATATCAGCTAGAGAGCTAGTTTGCAGAAAACTGAAAAGGATTCGTGGCAAGTGTTTATAATTGAATACATCGCTTTGCCATGAATGAACATGTTTAAACAAATGATTGAGTGAATGCGAAGGGTTTACATTAAAATTACATATAAGAATAAGCCATGATTAACTTAGCATGACATGAATTTGGTCCTTATTAATGAATGAATATACGCTATGATTTTTCTTTAAAAGAAAATATGTGCGTGTATGAATAAATCAAGAGACTGACTTAAGAATGGTTTAAATCAGTTTGTGATGCTAGTTATTTGATACTTGAAATAAGTATGACTGAATTATGGGACACAACTCCTAAAAGGAGTGGTGTATGTGATGAACTTAGAAAATATGAAGTAACTAAACCTATTTGAGTTATAAAAATTGCTTAATCTATATTTATATCTATATTATAATTACTGAGTTAGGAATGGAGGCCGCAAAAGAAATTTGCCAATTTAAAACTGAACCGTCGCGTATTCCTAATTCCCCTTCCCCTGTTCCCTTTACCCCTTTTCTCTTTATCAGAAATCAGAAACAGAAATGTGACTAAGCGTGCGTTCATGGCGAATGGAAACAGGGTATTTGACCGTGGCATTTGAGAGGGGTATTTGAGCATGGTACTGTAGTGAACGGGGAATGTGTTTTTAGCTACGAACGGGGCATTTGAGCAGGGTATTTAATTGTTAAATTAATTGTTGTTAATTAATTAAACATGATTTCACAAAACAAAATGACTAACATTTCATTACAACAACTAAAATACAAACATAAATAACAAAACTAGACTGGAAATTAGAACAAGTACATGAAAAGCTAAAATAGACGACAATGTGGTAATATGCTCAACTCCGCTGTAATAAATCCACGTATACCCTCATCAGGAAGTACCTCAACAATCTCCACATTCCGCTGATCATTGCGGAAAATCATCATAATCTTCCAAAACTCGACATTTATCGATTCCCGAACAAGCTCGTAGCAATGGGTAGCAAGCTGGTGAATATGGTTGGTCAAAAATGAGCGGCTCGAGCTACCACGTTCTACCTGTCTTTGCCTAGAGGGTTGACGAAAAGGAGGATCGCCGGTAGCCATCCAGTCCCCATAGTAATCGGCGTCGGTAGCAGTGAACGAAGCAGCTGGCATGGGTGCTGGTGGAGGTGCAGGTGCAGTAGGAGGCGCAACATCAGGAATCTGGTACGCACAAGTAGGCTTACGCAAACAACCCTCGAATAAAAGGTTCTGCTCTCAGAACTTCATCGGGGAGTTCTTCTTGAATCGTCTGTATGATCCACCAACACCGGTAGCCCAGAAATAATCAGGACCATCCAAAAAATCGAACATTGCATCTCATTCCCCGCCAGGTGTCCTGAGTAGTCTGTCCCACTCGCGAAATGTCCGCTTCATGTTATCCCATTTATTTTTAATCTGGGTATTTGTAAAATCCAGATCAAAACGGGTGTTCATCATTGTCGCGATTGTTGCATAGTAGTTGCTGATGCTAGAATCGTGCTCGGCTAGATACTCCACACAAATATCTATAAATGCAGAGTCACGCTCCTCCGTCCAGTATGCAATCGGGTGCGAAGTAGCTGTGGTAGAAGAGGTAGACATCTGCAGTACCAAAAAAAAATAAGAAAAATTCGAAAAAATATGTTATAGAGAATTAAAAAATAAACATAATGGTATAAAAAAATACCTTTTTATCTAGCAAAAATGGCGCGAAAAATTCGTTATTTGAGGCTATTTGGGAGAGGTTTCAGTTTGGTGGAGGAAAAGTGAGTAGGGGATACGGTTTTATAGCGGATGGAATGATACGTTAGAAATATATCCGTTGGCTTCCGATGCGTCGAATGCTAACGGATAGATTTTCAACGTTTCGTGAATGGTCTATTTGATCGGGCAATTTAGTGCTCGCGTCGGACGCGTCAGATGCGAGCACTTTCTCGAACGTGCCATTTTCTCGCTGCGAACGCACCCTAAACGTTATTCTCTATCCTTAAATCATAGGTATTCCATGTTTTTCAATCGTTACCAAAATCATAGGTATTCCATGATTTTCGAATCCAAATCTGAACAGAGCAAGTGAATTTGCCTTATTGCCACTCATGAGAGACAGATTGGCTACCGACATCCGGCACACTGACCGCTATCGACATTGGGTATAACATTGACCTTTCTACATATAAATTTTGCCATTGATTTCTGTATGATTTTTGGCTATACCTTTCATGTTACAATCGAATTTTGGTCGACTCTTCTTTCAGTTCTTCAATAACTAGGTTTTTGACTACGACATCGCTATAACGTCGATCTTCCTACAAACAACTTTTTCCTTTGATTTTAGTTTGCTTTTTTGTTACTGCTTTCATATTACAATTATAATTTGATTGATTCAAACTCTGGGTTCTTTTATATCTAGGTTTCGATTAGAATGGATATGAAAGGTGCATATGTCCTTTCAATCTGATTTGCTTCAGCGATGTACGTCGGTGAGTTCCTATCAACTTCTAGAATTTTTTTCCATCCTTGACGTACTTATTTTTTGATTATTTACTTGAATAACTATTTATGCTTTATTTGGCTCACGACAACAAAGAATTTGACAATGCTATAGGTATATATAAGTATGTCTACCATCATATAAAAGTATGTAGACAAGGCAATTTGCATTAAATTTCTTTGTATTGAATATAGGGACTGTCATAAAATCAATGAATGTATTATGATCAGAAATAACAGTTTTCATACAGTATTCTTTTTGATATGAAAATTATAATCAGTTTGTAATGCATAATAATTTGCCATGGTCAAAACTGACTGTTTGGTAAACATTTTGTTAGGATGGTTGCCATTGCACATAGTTGAATCAAAAAGCTAGAGATCCACACAAAAATTTTCTATGAACTGATAACTTTTTCAGAAAACATGTCACAACTGTTCATGTATGGTCAAAATCATGAGATAGAGCAAAATCATCCTACCAATTATTGCATGTTATTTCTATGCAAAAGGACAGGCATGCAAATCCAGTGTTTTCCTATTTATAATTAATGGTGTGCTATTTAGAGATCGTATTATATCTCAAATGAAATTATTTTATTAGGCTTGATACTATTTTTTTAAGAATTTACACCAAATGAATTAAATATCACATAATTTAGTGTAAAGAATTATTGTGTTATTGCACTGTTGGTGCAGCCTTTCCTTCATTTATAGTTTGATTGGGTGCCAATCTTTTACCATTGGTCACCTATAATAAAAGATAAAGTAAAAAAAGAAGTCGGTAAGGTTTCCAAAACAATACTGGCTTTTATGATTGCTCAATCAAATCAAATATGATTTGAGAGAGAAACTCTTTATTCCATGTATTAGTATTTAGTAAATGCTTTGATGGAAGCAAGAGTTTGTATTGCTGAAACTAAAGATGTTGATAGTTTCGGGTTTTTATTTCATATAAAAACCAAAGTACCAAGGATTGAGTCAACTTAGAAATGTTGCACAGTATAGATTAGTTAATCATTTCACTTTTAAATCTAGCATATTTTGTGCAAAAGTCACTGTTGTTGTCTTCAACATCTTAGATGCTTATATGAACCACTTTATACAAAAAACGCTATCATATCCAATTTTTTTAAAGTTCTACACTGAAAAAAATACTATAAACCACACATCAACTAGAGCGCCTCAGTGAAATCCTTCAGTTTGCCTTTTTTTACATTTTGAAAAGGCTGAGTTTCTGTAACGACCCGGATTTCGCCCGACCCCAATCGATCGCAAGATCGATCAAGACTGTTCAAAACCCGCGTACGTTAACTTTGGGCATACAACACATCAAGACAACAACACAGACTTTTATAACATCAATAATAAATGTTACATCAGAGTACAGAATATATCAGAGTACATCAATAAATAATACAGCGGAAGATACATTTACATTAAATTAAATATATTGCTGCGGAACTATTCTCAGCGGAAGGCCATCAATATTCTGGACCTAGCTTCAGACTTCAATCCAGGATCCTGCTTGACTATATCTGCAAAAAGCCACTTGACTGCTCATGTGGAAAAAGGGCACCCGAGTTTGCAAAGTGAAACAAACTACAGGTCAGTCATGGGACTGGTGTGAGAATTCTTACCTTAACCTATCTAATAAGTAGGCTAATCTCAGGACCACGCCGCTAATGCGGAACGAGTTTACTCCATTTAATTGCCAGTACATAAATAAAGTAAATCGTCAAATAATGCAATGCTTTTTAGAAAAATGAAACCATTATAAGACCCAGGTCCCATCACACAATGCAACGCACACAAGAGGATAGGGTTTTACCTTATAATAGTCAAAAGATGCTTGATACGTAAAAACGATATTATTATTAGTGTGTATATATATATTTAAAACATTTCAATATAAATGTATTAATCTTAGACGGCATAGGTACCATATACTATGTCGCCATATATAAGTTTACAATCAAAATCGTAATGTCGTATTGGAAATTGTTTTTTTGTCATGAAATCGAGGGTAGGGATCGTCCTCTTCCGATTCGAGACACTCTAGCAAATGCCTCAGGATCCCCCGCAGTGAACCCTTGGATCTTCAGGGCCGGTCCCCACCTAACGGTAGTGGATTGGCAATTCCTGAACACACGTTTCCCGGTTCCTTTGAACCTATAGTATGACCACTTCCGGCCTATAAAAACCCGAGGTACCTCAATCCAAAATCCACATAAGTAAAATGTCGGGCCGTGTTAAAGCATTGGCACTACCCCTAGCTAGAAAGAAACGTGTGCATTCCCTGCAGTCCTAATCCCATTTTTGATTCATACCGGGGTGTGAGGCTCGCGAAGTCACGCTATACACAAAGCTATGCCTAAACAGGCTATGCTTTGATCATCAACCACAAGACCTGCTTTTCAACAAAGCCTTGATCATTTGCATCTTAGCATGTCACATTGTCAGACCCTACCATATTATTGATCATCTACCAATATATATATATATATATAACCTCTAAGCTCATACGTCTTAGAGAAGGGTGATAAGTAAAGAATAAATTCTTCACCACCAAACAGAAATATATAATCAGTAGCGTTCAACAAATACAGTAGAAAGGAATACAATGTCAGACACGTAATCCATTTACAAGTCCGCTCTAGGTCTGAGCGAAACAACGTGTCCATCGATCTCCAAATGCGTTTGGACGATCATTACCAAATACCTTGCCTTGGAAGGCCAATCCCAATTTAAGATACCAGTCATCATCATCCCAACGATGTGAAAACCTTCGGTCTTCAATCACCGTCTTCATCTTCGACTCTTGATCGTCGTGATGATTATTCAGAATGGGTTAAACCCGGTCTTTCTGAATAACTCGCATATTTTGGGATTAAAAACAAATATTGGAAAATCACACATTTCGTCACATTCCAACTCAGAATATTCTTTTAATAAGATATTCGCTTAAAAAGATTCTCATTAATTTTATCAAAGATAAAATTCTGAAAATAAAATCTATAAATCCAATTCCAAAAATATGGAATTCCACAGAAATCGAATCAATACATAATCGATATAGATTGCTGTATCATACTAATAATATAAATGGAATAACGGCAAAGCCTCTTAAATTCCACATATAATATCGATCTTCTTTTACAGAAGCCCATTTCGATTATTACCAATCGAATTTCCACTTAATTCCAATTTAATATATTAAATTGAAAAACTTGATTTTTAGAAAATGCCCCTTTTTAAATCTATAAAATAGATTTATAAATTACAAATAATAATTTCAATGTAAATTGGATTAAAGAACAAATGTCGTTTAAAAACATCGTCCACGATAAATCCACTTCACATCTTAGTTTATTTATAATCACAAAAAAATATAATTGCAAATGCTAGTAATCTTTTAAAAACATATTTTAAAATAATCATAAAAATATTCTTTATATAAAGACCCTAAATAAAAGGTATGCTTTATATTATGAATTCTTTCTTTTACAAATATTCTTTGTTTTAACATATACTTGATTACAAATGTATTTTCTTTTATGAAAGAATATCCTTTATATAAAAAGAAAATTTCAAATGTAAAAATATTCTTATTTAAAAGAACACCTGAATCGAAATGCGACTCAAACATTTACCATATAATTTAGATTACATGGATTTCACACACATCATCTATATGATAATGACAGTATAATCATCAAAACATCCATCTGCATCCAAAGTGTACTTTCCACTGTGTAAGTGTTAAAATCAAATAATAACGCTCATCGCAGCCTATCGATCGAACGATCAACATACAACTAAATATTGGGATTAGTGTATATTAATTTTCATCCCAACACCCGTGTGGGGTTTCAACCAACAAACAGATAATAAACTAATTAGTGCACTTGCGCGATGTGTGAAAAGTATCGTCCCAATCACATAAACAAGTCGGGTAACTTGTGAATGGAAGTGTAATACACCATACATATAATGATGACAAGAAAATATCTCTATTGCAATGAATGAATAAGCATAATACTTCGTTCTATTAACAATTTCTATTTTTCTAGTTTAAACTCAAACAAGATGGTTATTTTGTTTTGACAATTCTAATGAGACAAGAATGATAAATATTTTGATCTAACTAACATATCTTGAAAAGTATATATCTTGCCAAACATAAGAGACATATATATATATATATATATATATATATATATCTATAAGTAAATTGCTTTAACTAATCCATTTGACAAAAATGAATATTTTTGACAAAATGTCTATTTGGTTTAACTAATATAAATTGACTAATATGAATAATTGTTTTCAACAAATGTAAATTGATAAAAGTAAATATTTTGTTATTAACTAGTATAAGTTGACAAAAGTGTTTATTTCATTTTAACTAAACCAAGTTTGACAAAGATGTTTACTTCATTTTATGTTTGCAAATAAAAATGTAACTTTTATTTTAGATGTTATATTGCATTGTGGAATGCAAATAAAAGAACAAACTTGATTTTCAAAGTATATTTACATTTGTGAAAGTAAAAGAGCAAATTTTATTTTCAATATATATATATATATTTACATTTGTGAATGCAAATAAAAGAAATAATTTTATTTTCAATGTATATTTGCATTGCAGAATGCAAATAAAAGAACAAATTTTATCTTTAGAATATACTTGCATTTGTGAATGCAAATAAAAGGGCAAGCTCTATTTTCAAAATATATTTGCATTAGGTAATGCAGATAAAAGAACAATTTATATTTTAATGTATATCTGCATTAGAGAATGCAAACAAAAGAATCAACTTTAATTTCCATGTATATTTACATTAGTGATTCCAAATAAAAGAACAATTTTTCCTTTCAAAATATATTTGCCTTAATGAGTGCAAAAAGAACTAATTTCATTTTGAAGGTATTTTTACATTGGTGAATGTAAATAAAAGAATAAATTTTTGGTTTCAACATATATTTGTATTGGTGAATGCAAATAAAAGGGTAGATTTTATTTTCAATGTATGTTTGCATTAGTTAATGCAAATAAAAGAGTGAACTCAAAATTTCAGTTCTAGGATAACATAAAAAAAGGGTATTTCATTGTTTTACACTTTTCTATGTGTTCTAATAACAAATAAAAGAATCCTTTTATTTGTTTATACTTATCTATACATTCTGATAACATATAAAAGAATATTTTATGTGTAAATATTTTTCTATTTATTCTAATGTCAAATAAAAGTGAATTTTATTTGTATAATAAATCCTAATTTTTAAATGACAAATAAAAAAGAAGATTTTATTCGTTTAATAAATTATGAGTTTCAAATGACAAATAAAAAGTGAATTTTATTTGTGCAACAAATTCTAAGTACATATTTGTGTTGTAGCATGCATTTAATAAGATGGACTTTATTTCTATGTCATATTTGTATGGAAAAATACAAATAAAAAGATGAACTTAATTTCTATGTTATATTTGTATGGAAAAATACAAATAAAAGATGAACTTAATTTCTATGTTATATTCGTATGGAAAAATACAAATAAAAGATGAACTTAATTTCTATGTTATATTTGTATGGAAAAATACAAATAAAGGATAATTCATTTTCTAAGTTATATTAGTGTTGAAAGTCACAAATAAAAAGATACTTCATTTGCTAAGTGTATATTTGCGTTAAGGGACAAAAATTAAAAAGACATTCATTATTCTATATGTATTTGTGTTAAGAATACAAATGAAAAGATGATTCATTTTTTTGTGAGCTTATTTCTATGAAATATTTGCATTGTAAAATGCAAATAAATAAATAATTCATATTCTAAGTTTTATTTGTGTTGGTAAACACAAATAAAAAGATGATTCTTTTACCGAGTTATATTTGTGTTGAAAAACACAAATAAAAATAATAATTCATTTCTATGTATATATTTATGCTAAAAAACACAAATAAAAGAATGGTTCTTTTTCTATGTTATTATTTGTGACGAAAAACACAAATAAAAGAATGGTTTTCTTTTTTTCTCAAATAAAATGTAAACACTTATGTGTTTTTCTCAAATATTACTTTTAATTTACAAATACAATGTAAACAAAGTTTTGTTTTATAAATATGTTTTTAATATCAACTATAAATTTTATTATTTTATAACGATTCTAATTCTATAATATCTTATGTATAAGGTGACAGTAAAATGAATTTTTTTACTGTAATTCACAAATTTGTTCTTAATGTAAACAAATAAAAGTAAGATTTTATTTGTTAACCAATTTCTGTCGAAATGAAAATATGTTCTATTCGTTGTTCATATTCTATTGTAAACAAACAAATAAAAATAATATTCTATTTGTCGTTCAATTTCCATAGTAAAATCAACCAATAAAAAGAGTTTTTATTTGTCATTCCAATTCTATTGTAGTATCAACAAATAAAGGTACGCTTTATTTGTCGTTCAAATTTCATTGTAACATCAGCAAATAAAAATAAATTTTTATTTGTCATTCAAATTTCATTGCTCATAAAAACAATATAATAATTTAAAATAAGTTAGAGCAACTAGATTACGATTTAAATCTGAAATAAATAAGATTTAGATCTAATTTTAGATCTAATTCTCTAACCACAAATAATTTCAATAATATATTAAATTCAATGCAGATCTAATCTATCATGAAAAAACAAACATAACACAAGCAACAATCAATAATATGTACAACACAAAACATTTCAGATTTGACTTAACATCACAATACAATTATTATTATCACGAGAAAATAATTAAAAATAATTTAAATAAATAAAATTAGAGTTCTCACATCGATATGGCTGAAAATTCGACTTTCTTGGATTCAGCTCTGGTCTGCACCATTGCGAAGATCTCGGAAAGACGAGTCCAACGCAACTTACGGTTCGTCAAATGGCCCTCGTACGAAAGAGATATTGATTTTTAAAGATTGCATAAATTAAATATTTAATAAATAAAATAATATTAAATAATTAACCTTCTTCTTCACGTTCTAGTCACGGCCGAACCCAAACACCATCGTCCACCCTCCTGCGCGCGCGCCAATCCGAGCTCCCCTCTGTCGATCGGACACTGCCACTCCGAAGCTCCGCCTGCGAGCCACCACCGCCCGCGAGCCACCACCGCCCAGAAGCACAGCCAACTCGGCCCCCTCCTCGCCTCGAAATCCGAACCCGAACGTGCCCACTTCCTTGCCAGAATTCGCGAAATCCGTGCACCAAAATCCGATCTTAACCGTATAGATTCGAAGCTCTCTGAATTCCCTTCGATTTGGTAGCCACCATCGCCCAGAAGCCCAGCCAACTCGGCCCCCTCCTTGCCTCGAAATCCGAACCCGAACGTGCCCACTTCCTTGCCAGAATTCGCGAAATCTGTGCACCAAAACCCGATCTTAACCGTATAGATTCGCAGCTCTCTGAATTCCCTTCGATTTGGTATATAGTTTGTAGATTTTCGTAGAACGGATTGAGAGAAATTGACGTTTGAATTTGGGAAATTTCTGGCCTTCGAAAGCAATAGGCGGCGACTGCAATTTTTTTAGGGTTAGGGTTTTATTTTCGGATTTTTTTATTATTAAATCTCGTAAAACGTGCTATAAAGGTGAAAATGCGGGCTGTCTCCGAATTGAGCTTGCTTACTGTCGATCATAACGTTTTGAGGCCTTCTGAGCGAATTGGGATGGGTCTCGGGGTCCAATTCCGAAATCTATAGAAAGTTTTATTTAAAATTACATTAAAAATTAATTAATTAATTATTGACCGTACATTTAAATATGCCGGGGCCACATATGACCTCGGAAAATTCTAAAAAAAAATATTTTTTACTTTCTTATGACGATACGAATCCAACAAAATTATTTTCGTCGAATTCTGAGACTGTTTGAAAATTGGCTATTTTTAAGGCGTTTAAATTTAACTGAAATAGTCAAAACACATTTTCTTTCGCCACGCTCACATATTAATTCAAAAAATTCTGAAAATTGAAACCTAGCAATAATTTGACATTCCGGTTCCAAAAAAGTGGTTTCGTCGAAAACAGAGGTCGTTTGAAAAATGACTATTTTCAAGGCCAATATATTTAATATTAAAAATACATTTTTAAACAAATAATTCCCGAAACTCAAAATATATAAGTGTTTACTGTTTTTCAATGCAGAAACATCATTCCGGACTCAATGGAAGTGGTTTCGAGTCGAAATTCCTTCATATGTGAAAAGTAGCCTTTCGGGCCATATATATTATATATATAAATTATACAGCGACCTTTCTAAAAATTGAATTGGCCATAACTTTTGATTTCCGCTATGAAATTTCCATTTTTCAGATTCGTTAGAAAGATATTTTTAAATAGATTCTAATATTTTTGGTCTCACTAAAATTCGTTAAATTTTGCATCCTGTACGGTCAGTCAAAGTTCAAGTTTGACTTTTCAAACTACTGCGTTATTTCTAATTCCCTTTTATATTTAAATTAAATTTATTCGTTCTAACTTCGATTAAAATAAATTCTAGCCATTATTATTTAAAATAAATCACTTTATATTCCCAAAATTCATTAAAATTTTCTAAAATAAAAATCTTAAATTGGTTCAGAATTTGCGGGTTGTTACAATCTCCCCCACTTAAAATCTTTTCGTCCTCGGAAAGGAAATGAAGCTAAAGTTGTTTATTTAACTAATTTAATTTTTATTCTTTAATTGTTTAATAATCTTATTAGTTAAACTCATATTCACACAACACAATCATCAATCAATTAGTTGATTAAAATTTCAAAAATATATAATTTTTATATATTCAAAAATCATATTTTCTAAAATCAAATTATATATATAATAACAAGTACGTTAATTATGAATTCTTCTTCACTCTGACTCATTCTAGGGCATTTCTAACCCCATCTCTAACGAGTATTCTCATTCTAGGATACTGCTGATCCTATCTCTAATGAGTATTCTTATTGGATATTACTATCCAACCACTGATGAGTCTTTTGTTTAGTTCTAACGAGTTGTACCCCAAAGATTTGAGCTAACCAGAGCTCTGATACCAGCTGTAAAGACCCAGATTTCGCCCGACCCCAATCGATTGCAAGATCGATCAAGACCGTTCAAAACCCGCGTACGTTAACTTTGGGCATACAACACATCAGGACAACAACACAGACTTTTATAACATCGATATTAAATGTTACATCAGAGTACAGAATATATCAGAGGACATCAATAAATAATACAGCGGAAGATACATTTACATTAAATTAAATATATTGCAGCGGAACTAATCTCAGCGGAAGGCCATCAATATTCTGGACCCAGCTTCAGACTTCAATCCAGGATCCTGCTTGACTATATCTGCAAAAAGCCACTCGACTGCCCGTGTGGAAAGAGGGGACCCGAGTTTGCAAAGTGAAAAAAACTACAGGTCAGTCGTGGGACTGGTGTGAGAATTCTTACCTAAACCTATCTAATAAGTAGGCTAATCTCAGGACCACGCCGCTAATGCAGAACGGGTTTACTCCATTGGATTGCCAGTGCATAAATAAAGTAAATCGTCAAATAACGCAATGCTTTTTAGAAAAATGAAACCATTATAAGACCCAGGTCCCATCACACAATGCAACGCACACCAGAGGATAGGGTTTTACCTTATAATGGTCAAAAGATGCTTGATACGTAAAAATGATATTATTATTAGTGTGTATATATATATTTAAAACATTTCAATATAAATGTATTAATCTTAGACGGCATAGGTACCATATACTATGTCGCCATATATAAGTTTACAATCAAAATCGTAATGTCGTATTGGAAATTTGTTTTCTGTCATGAAATCGAGGCTAGGGATCGTCCTCTTCCGATTCGAGACACTCTAGCAAATGCCTTAGGATCCCCCGCAGTGAACCCTTGGATCTTCAGGGCCGGTCCCCACCTAACGGTAGTGGATTGGCAATTCCTAAACACACGTTTCCCGGTTCCTTTGAACCTATAATATGACCACTTCCGACCTATAAAAACCCGAGGTACCTCAATCCAAAATCCACATAAGTAAAATGCCGGGCCGTAATAAAGCACTGGCACTACCCCTAGCTAGAAAGAAACGTGTGCACTCCCTGCAGTCCTAATCCCGTTTTTGATTCATACCGGGGTGTGAGGCTCGCGAAGTCACGCTATACACAAAGCTATGCCTAAACAGGTTATGCTTTGATCATCAACCACAAGGCCTGCTTTTCAACAAAGCCTTGATCATTTGCATCTTAGCATGTCACATTATCAGACCCTACCATATTATTGATCATCTACCAATATATATAACCTCTAAGCTCATACATCTTAGAGAAGGGTGATAAGTAAAGAATAAATTCTTCACCTCCAAACAGAAATATATAACCAGTAGCGTTCATCAAATACAGCAGAAAGGAATACAATGTCAGACACGCAATCTATTTACAAGTCCGCTCTGGGACTGAGCGAAACAACGTGTCCGTCGATCTCCAAATGCGTTTGGACGATCATTACCAAATACCTTGCCTTAGAAGGCCAATCCCAATTCAAGATACCAGACATCATCATCCCAACGATGTGAAAACCTTCGGTCTTCAATCACCATCCTCATCTTCGACTCTTGATCGTCGTGATGATTATTCAGAATGGGTTAAACCCGGTCTTTCTGAATAACTCGCGTATTTTGGGATTAAAAACAAATATTGGAAAATCACACATTTCGTCACATTCCAACTCAGAATATTCTTTTAATAAGATATTCGCTAAAAAAGATTCTCATTAATTTTATCAAAGATAAAATTCTGAAAATAAAATCTATAAATCCATTTCCAAAAATATGGAATTCCACAGAATTCGAATCAATACATAATCGATATAGATTGCTGTATCAGACTAATAATATAAATGGAATAACGGCAAAGCCTCTTAAATTCCACATATAATATCGGTCTTCTTTTACAGAAGGCCATTTCGATTATTACCAATCGAATTTCCACTTCATTCCAATTTAATATATTAAATTGAAAAACTTGATTTTTAGAAAATGCCCCTTTTTAAATCTATAAAATAGATTTATAAATTCCAAATAATAATTTCAATGTAAATTGGATTAAAGAACAAATGTCGTTTAAAAACATCATCAACGATAAATCCACTTCGCATCTTAGTTTATTTATAATCACAAAAAAATATAATTGCAAATGCTAGTAATCTTTTAAAAAAATATTTTAAAATAATCATAAAAATATTCTTTATATAAAGACTCTTAACGAAAGGTATGCTTTATATTACGAATTCTTTCTTTTACAAATATTCTTTGTTTTAACATATAGTTGATTAAAAATATATTTTCTTTTATGAAAGAATATCCTTTATATAAAAAGAAAATTTCAAATGTAAAACTATTCTTATTTCAAAGAACACCTGAATCGAAATGTGACTCAAACATTTACCATATAATTTAGATTACATGGATTTCAGACACATCATCTATATGATAATGACAGTATAATCATCAAAACATCCATCTGCATCCAAAGTGTACTTTCCACTGTGTAAGCGCTAAAATCAAATAATAACGCTCATCGCTGCCTGTCGATCGAACGATCAACATACAACTAAATATTGGGATTAGTGTATATTAATTTTCATCCCAACACCCGTGTGGGGTTTCAACCAACAAACAGATAATAAACTAATTTGTGCACTTGGGCGATGTGTGAAAAGTATCGTCCCAATCACATAAACAAGTCGGGTAACTTGTGAATGGAAGTGTAATACACCATACATATAATGATGACAAGAAAATATCTCTATTGCAATGAATGAATAAGCATAATACTTCGTTCTATTAACAATTTCTATTTTTCTAGTTTAAACTCAAACAAGATGGTTATTTTGTTTTGACAATTCTAATGAGACAAGAATGATAAATATTTTGATCTAACTAACATATCTTGAAAAGTATATATCTTGCCAAACATAAGAGACATATATATATATATATATATCTATAAGTAAATTGCTTTAACTAATCCATTTGACAAAAATGAATATTTTTGACAAAATGTCTATTTGGTTTAACTAATATAAATTGACTAATATGAATAATTGTTTTCAACAAATGTAAATTGATAAAAGTAAATATTTTGTTATTAACTAGTATAAGTTGACAAAAGTGTTTATTTCATTTTAACTAAACCAAGTTTGACAAAGATGTTTACTTCATTTTATGTTTGCAAATAAAAATGTAACTTTTATTTTAGATGTTATATTGCATTGTGGAATGCAAATAAAAGAACAAACTTGATTTTCAAAGTATATTTACATTTGTGAAAGTAAAAGAGCAAATTTTATTTTCAATATATATATATTTACATTTGTAAATGCAAATAAAAGAAATAATTTTATTTTCAATGTATATTTGCATTGCAGAATGCAAATAAAAGAACAAATTTTATCTTTAGAATATATTTGCATTTGTGAATGCAAATAAAAGGGCAAACTCTATTTTCAAAATATACTTGCTTTAGGGAATGCAGATAAAAGAACAATTTATATTTTAATGTATATTTGCATTAGAGAATGCAAACAAAAGAATCAACTTTAATTTCCATGTATATTTACATTAGTGATTCCAAATAAAAGAACAATTTTTCCTTTCAAAATATATCTGCCTTAATGAGTGCAAAAAGAACTAATTTCATTTTCAATGTATTTTTACATTGGTGAATATAAATAAAAGAATAAATTTTTGGTTTTAACATATATTTGTATTGGTGAATGCAAATAAAAGGGTAGATTTTATTTTCAATGTATGTTTGCATTAGTTAATGCAAATAAAAGAGTGAACTCAAAATTTCAGTTCTAGGATAACATAAAAAAGGGTATTTCATTGTTTTACACTTTTCTATGTGTTCTAATAACAAATAAAAGAATCCTTTTATTTGTTTACACTTTTCTATACATTCTGATAACATATAAAAGAATATTTTATGTGTAAATATTTTTCTATGTATTCTAATGTCAAATAAAAGTGAATTTTATTTGTATAATAAATCCTAATTTTTAAATGACAAATAAAAAAGTATATTTTATTCGTCTAATAAATTCTGAGTTTCAAATGACATATTAAAAGTGAATTTTATTTGTGCAACAAATTCTAAGTACATATTTGTGTTGTAGCATGCATACAAAAAGATGGACTTTATTTCTATGTCATATTTGTATGGAAAAATACAAATAAAAAGATGAACTTAATTTCTATGTTATGTTTGTATGAAAAAATACAAATAAAAGACGAACTTAATTTCTATGTTATATTTGTATGGAAAAATACAAATAAAAGATGAACTTAATTTCTATGTTAAATTTGTATGGAAAAATACAAGTAAAAGATAATTCATTTTCTAAGTTATATTTGTGTTGAAAGTCACAAATAAAAAGATACTTCATTTGCTAAGTGTATATTTGCGTTAAGGGACAAAAATTAAAAAGACATTCATTATTCTATATGTATTTGTGTTAAGAATACAAATGAAAAGATGATTCATTTTTTTGTGAGCTTATTTCTATGAAATATTTGCATTGTAAAATGCAAATAAATAAATAATTCATATTCTAAGTTTTATTTGTGTTGGTAAACACAAATAAAAAGATGATTCTTTTACCGAGTGATATTTGTGTTGAAAAACACAAATAAAAATAATAATTCATTTCTATGTATATATTTATGCTGGAAAACACAAATAAAAGAATGGTTCTTTTTCTATGTTATTATTTGTGACGAAAAACACAAATAAAAGAATGGTTTACTTTTTTTCTCAAATAAAATGTAAACACTTATGTGTTTTTCTCAAATATTACTTTTAATTTACAAATACAATGTAAACAAAGTTTTGTTTTATAAATATGTTTTTAATATCAACAATAAATTTTAATATTTTATAACGATTCTAATTCTATAATATCCTATGTATAAGGTGACAGTAAAAAGAATTTTTTTACTGTAATTCACAAATTTGTTCTTAATGTAAACAAGTAAAAGTAAGATTTTATTTGTTAACCAATTTCTGTCGAAATAAAAATATGTTCTATTCGTTGTTCATATTCTATTGTAAACAAACAAATAAAAATAATATTCTATTTGTCGTTCAATTTCCATAGTAAAATCAACCAATAAAAGGAGTTTTTATTCGTCATTCCAATTCTATTGTAGTATCAACAAATAAAGGTACGCTTTATTTGTCGTTCAAATTTCATTGTAACATCAGCAAATAAAAATAAATTTTTATTTGTCATTCAAATTTCATTGCTCATAAAAATAATATAATAATTTAAAATAAGTTAGAGCAACTAGATTACGATTTAAATATGAAATAAATATGATTTAGATCTAATTCTCTAACCACAAATAATTTCAACAATATATTAAATTCAATGCAGATCTAATCTATCATGAACAAACAAACATAACACAAGCAACAATAAATAATATGTACAACACAAAACATTTCAGATTTGATTTAACACCACATTACAATTATTATTATCATGAGAAAATAATTTAAATAAATAAAATTAGAGTTCTCACATCGATATGGCTGAAAATTCGACTATTTCGGATTCAGCTCTAGTCTGCGCCATTGCGAAGATCTCGGAAAGACGAGTCCAACGCAACTTACGGTTCGTCAAACGGCCCTCGTATGAAAGAGATATTGATTTTTAAAGATTGCATAAATTAAATATTTAATAAATAAAATAATATTAAACAATTAACCTTGTTCTTCACGTTCTAGTCACGGCCGAACCCAAACACCATCGTCCACCCCCCTCCGTGCGTGCCAATCCGAGCTCCCCTCTGTCGATCGGACACTGCCACTCCGAAGCACCGCCTGTGAGCCACCAACGCCCAGAAGCCCAGCCAACTCGGCCCCCTCCTCGCCTCGAAATCCGAACCCGAACGCGCCCATTTTCTCGCCAGAATTCGCGAAATCCGTGCACCAAAACTCGATCTTAACCGTATAGATTCGAAGCTCTCTGAATTCCCTTCGATTTGGTATATAGTTTGTAGATTTTCGTTGAATGGACTGAGAGAAATTGACGTTTGAATTTGGGAAATTTCTGGCCTTCGAATGCAATAGGCGGCGGCTGCATTTTTTTAGGGTTAGGGTTTTATTTTCGGATTTTTTTTTATTAAATCTTGTAAAACGTGTTATAAAGGTGAAAATGCGGGCTGTCTCCGAATTGGGCTTGCTTACTGTCGATCTTAACGTTTGAGGCCTTCTGAGCGCAATGGGATGGGTCTCGGGGTCCAATTCCGAAATCTGTAGAAAGTTTTATATAAAATTACCTTAAAAATTAATTAATTATTGACCATACATTTAAATATGCCGGGGCCACATATGACCTCAGAAAATTCTAAAAAAAAAATATTTTTAGCTTTCTTATGACGATACGAATGCAACAAATTTATTTTCATCGAATTCTGAGACTGTATGAAAAATGGCTATTTTTAAGGCGTTTAAATTTAACTGAAATAGTCAAAACACATTTTCTTTCGCCACGCTCACATATTAATTCGAAAAATTCTGAAAATTGAAACCTAGCAATAATTTGACATTCCGGTTCCAACAAAAGTAGTTTCGTAGAAAATAGAGGTCGTTTGAAAAATGACTATTTTCAAGGCCAATATATTTAATATTAAAAATACATTTTTAAACAAATAATTCCCGAAACTCAAAATATATAAGTGTTTACTGTTTTTCAATGCAGAAACATCATTCCGGACTCAATGGAAGTGGTTTCAAGTCGAAATTGCTTCATATGTGAAAAGTAGCCTTTCGGGCCATATTATATATATATATATATAAATTCTACAGCGACCTTTCTAAAAATTGAATTGGCCATAACTTTTGATTTCCGCTATGAAATTTCCATTTTTCAGATTCGTTAGAAAGATTTTTTTAAATAGATTCTAATATTTTTGGTCTCACTAAAATCCGTTAAATTTTGCATCCTGTACGGTCAGTCAAAGTTCAAGTTTGACTTTTCAAACTACTGCGTTATTTCTAATTCCCTTTTATATTTAAATTAAATTTATTCGTTCTAACTTCGATTAAAATAAATTCTAGCCATTATTATTTAAAATAAATCACTTTATATTCCCAAAATTCATTAAAATTTTCTAAAATAATTTTTTTAAATTGGTTCAGAATTTGCGGGTTGTTACAATTTCAATTATAAGAGTAAAATCCTTTTCAACATTATGTACTTCAAAATGCCGTTGTCAAATAGCCATCATGTATAGAGAATCTTTAGTGCTTCAACTAAGTACATAAAAAAATTAATGTCAATTATTTTGTTACATCAAGATTTCATAGCCAAAATTAATTTGTTTTTACATGATGAAGACAAGCATTTCAGTTTAATGATTAAATGCAGAAACTTAGCAAAACTGAAAGTCTGAAATGAAGAGAAGCCTGGCAAATCGTAATCTACAATTGATGTAATGATGAAGAATTAATGGAGATAAGATTTAATTTCATTTTAAGTTTATGCCCGATTTCAATATTTTCTATAATATGCACAATTTTACTTTGAAAACTTACAATCTATATTTTGCATTTCTAAAAAAATATATAGTCTTTATCCTCCTTTTTCAACGGTAAACCAATATATTGCTTTCTAGATTTACAATTTCTGGGAAAGGCTAATTTAATTTCTAATAGAACTGGGTAAGTTCATATTTCGAAGCTGTATTCTGTAATTTCCTTACTAGATTATACAACAGTTTATCATTCAAACTAAATGGTTTCAAACTGGACTTTCTATAATGCGTATGCATTCAGTTGCAAGTACCACATTGACATAACCACCTAGTTGCTATCTTTTGTATAAAAGAAGTTAAGTATATGGAAATCAAATACACACATGTGTCTCTTTGTGAAATCTTTTACTTATTTCTTAAATTATTATGATCATTTTTAGATGTAAGTTACTACTTTAAGCTCAGTCTTATAGGTAATATTAGGCCTATTATCATGATGTATTGTTGACACTTCAATTTGTATGGTTTCAGTACAATTTGTTCGCAATATGCAAAAGCAAGATAGGTGGTTTTAGTTATTTGTTGATAGAGGTGCATTTTTTTTAATAATTTCCATTTTTTGATGTGTCAATGGGTAGATTTCCATGTTTTTTAAGTCTGACTGTGAGTTTTTTTATTAAATATTATTAGATTAGACTTGAGATGCTAGTTTTGAACTTTTTTGTGCTTATGCTGAGTCATTTGGCTTTCTCTTCACCTATAATAAATTGTAATATTTCAATATGTCCTCAAGAATTGAACTCATGTAGAGTTAGCAACCTTATGCTCATTTCAAATCTTTCCTTTTTTTTGATATACTATTTACTTCAAAGAATGATTACAAAGTCGAAAATTCATGTATATGGTCAGCTGTATATTTTGTCAACTGGAAGGGCACATTGATGGCTTAACGACTCATGTTGTTTTCCATGTTAATTTTTTTTCATGCTTTTTCACCCCTATTAATTTTCTTTTTGTGTTACCAATGATTTAAATTGGTTATACACTATTGTTTGGATGAATTCAACATACCTTTTTCATCTCATATATCCTACTATAATTTCCGTGTGTACTTTTTTTATAGGATAAAAGCCATGCGTTTTTAGTCTGCCATTTTTTAACACCTATTTTGCATGTTTTGCTGCATTCAATAATGAAATATGTCAGTTGGGCAATTAGATACATGTGTTATACGGATTTAAAATAAAGGTTTGAATTACTTAAAATTTTGGTAAAGTTATCGATATTTCATAGATTTTTGTCTCATGGTATTAATATCATACATGAACATAACATAAAGGATCATCTAATTGCTTTTCAATGCCAAAAATACATGCTTATGGTTCCCATTTTTGCACGGTTTGAAGAGGAGTATTTCTTTGTACTCCATTTGGTATATTAAGAAGAGATTGATGATTAAATTTATGATGATCGATGAGTATGAATTTAAGTAAAAATAATAATATTATTTTGGTTACTTGTGCTTTAGGAAAAATAGTCACTACTCCCTCGCTAGGAGTGGACAAATACACTATCGTATGTGCTTCAATATTTTTACCTTTTTTGTAACCTAAGATTTGAAGTGCTTCTCCATTTTTTAATTCAAGGAGAGTACATTTTATTTTAGTTTTTCTTCTTCTCTTGATTTGTATTATTAGCATGTTAAAATAGTAGCATTTTTAAAAAGTGGCCTGGTATAAAAGGTAAACATTCCTTTAAAAATAGGGAAGAAAAATTGTGCATTTAAAGATGTTTTGTAATGTTCAAACATATATAGTAAAATGTTGTTTGTTTTCAGAGATAAGCTGATTTACCTTTTTTTTTTTTACATATATGACATAATCATTTCTTTATTCTATTTAATTTATACATCTGCTAAAATTCATCACCTCATACATTTTCATATTTACTACAATTGTTTTTTTTCTATGTTTAAACTTTTTTACTATAGACTGCATTGGTTGATAGTGCAAGAAAGTATCAATATTTTGAGTGGAAAATAAGTCAGGATCACATGGAATCCAAACATGGTAAGGAGTATTTTAATTTTTGCAATTGTAGTTTTTTAACCGATGAATCATCATTTGAAACTCCAAGCTTGGAGTCATATCAAATACAAATTTTAAATTTCAAAATTTTAAAGAAATTGTTAAAACAACAATAACAAAATTGTCTGATTTAAATAACTACCCATACAAATATATTTGCATACATCTTCAAATTTTTGGTTTATTTAAGATAGAAGAGCAATCTTGTTATAAGTACATAAATTTTCTGCTGATTTGAACCTATTCCTCTATCCAAAACATTCATATGTTTTACAATTATTTGTCATCTTCGAAATGATTAAGTAGTGTTTTGTTTGCAAAATTTGTTCGCTTTATAATTTCATTTACAAATAATATTTATGCCAACTTGTTAAACTCATTTTTTCTTTTGGTGAGTTTAAATGTTACTGCTGTATCGAATATCTCTCTAAATATTTTCAGGACAGGAACAAAATGATTAAAAAATTTATTTTGCTCATGCTTAATTTGTTTTAACTATTGATCTATACTGTGCAACAAATGAATTTGACATCCTTCAAAAAAAAAAGGATTTCAAGGTCCTCTTCATCTTTAAGCTAGGTTTTCTTAACTTATTTTTACTGTCATCACGAAACTTATAGGCATATTTCTTCGTTATTTGTTATAACCATATCTTCAATTTAAACGAAGTTTTTTTACTACTTTTTATCCAGTTTGCTTCAACCATGAATAGGTATAACACATTAAAACATATAATGTAAATTAATTGATGTTTTCCCCATTCAAATTCGTTGACATAAATATTACATTAAGTCGTTTTCTTCTACCATTTCTGATAGTTAATGATCGCATTGCTTATATATATATATTAATATATTGGTAATTTTAAATCCACGGTTTTAATAAGTTAATCTACCATTTTACTTTAATAAGTTAATCCACAACTATTTTGTAAGTTAATCCACAAATGGATTAACTTAAAGATTTCACCATATTATATAGTTAACAATCGATTTTGTGCTTCTTGTTTCACAATTCTGCGTTGTTTAACAATTCCCATATCCTTGCTTATTGATACTACACCTATGTTTTTCAGGCTCCATTATCGATTTGATCAAATAATTACTGAATGAATAAGAATTTGCTGTGTCCGAGGACAACAGAGAATTATCGAGGCTGATTTGATATCTGTTATCATCCATACTAGTAAAGGGCCTATACATATGAAAAAGTACCTCAACAAAAACATGCATACCTATTATTCATGAGGTGTATTGCAATCATAAGCTCGAATATGAAAGGCAATTGTATATTATACTTATAAGAGAATTTGGCTCCATAAGTGATTTTCAGCATGCAATCCTAATAGTTTAATTGAAGAAGTATCCATACTGATGCTGTGATGACCCTAAACTCCAGTGCCACGGAAGCAAGGATAATCATTGGAATATAACATATAGACAATAATAGAAGAACAAAAATATAGAATTACACCAGATAATGTACACCAGATTACACTGTAAATAATGTCAACATCAGAGGTACACAGCATAACAGGATCATACTTAGTACAAAATACAGTTATAGATTAATATAAGATATCTGCAGCGGAATCAAATGTAATATACATAATGGATTCTAAACAGCATAATAGAAATGATAGAATCCAAATTCAGCTCCATAACTATCCAGAATGAACCAGCTAAAACCTGAATACAAGGCTGCCCGTGTAGGAATAAGGGGCACCCGAGTTTGTAAAGTGAAATAAACTACGAGTCTGTCATGGGACTGGTGTGAGAAATCTACTTAACTTATTTGATAATAAGGATAATCAAAGGACCACGCCGCTAACGCAGAAAGGGTTTACTCCATTAGATTGCCAGTTAACTACCCGGGGAATTTCATCTCCGAAAATCGACACAAATACCAATGTCGACTATTCAAACATCGGAAATACCGGATAGTTAATAGAAAGAAGTTAGAGGGTGAGAATAGATAAGGTAGAACTATTAGAATAGAAGAAGAAGATGAACACAACAACATCAGAGTAATAAGAATCTCATAGCAGAACGAATAAAATGTAGTATACAAAGTAACATTGAAACACAAATCTGTATTTGTATATTAGAGTACAACACTTACATCATAGCGGAAATAAACAATAGCTATAAAATGCTACTGAAGCCTCCTGCTCCAAGCTCCAAGCTCCATCTAGTGTATCTGTAAATCCCGACTACTTGACTGCCCGTACAAATTTTGGGCACCCAAGTGTTTAGGGAAAACAAAACAAAATAAAACTCTGGGTCATTTCATGGGACTGGTGTGAGTAAACTTCATCCATTTGGTTTAACTTTTAGAAATCATTTTCAAAAGAAATGATAATCGTAAGACCGATCCACACAAAAACAATGATGGTATTTACCTTACGATAACCCAAATCATTTTCAAAATCAATACTTTTCTGATGTTATAATAATGTCTAATCACAAATAATTAACAATCTAGCAGTACGCTTGCATCTCACGCTCCATATGCAATTCAATTATTGTCCCCTGCATGTTCACATTTGTCACGACAACACGTTGAATCTAAGCTTTCCATACTTGACCCTTAAAAATATTTACATCATAGATTGTACATGCCTTAACAATTGAATGTTCTATGCATTACCTGCTCCATACGCCAGTTGATCTTGTTCAAGCTTATGCACCCATTTTTTTACCTTCTTGCTGTTGCCATGCATATTGAAGTATGCCTTTGTACATACATACACCATACTTTATACTTGGAAATAAAAGCTGGCATTCGGAATTTCCATGATGCAATTATATACATAGGACTGTCCATATATGTGTTGCACATTTTTGGTTGACCACCTCCGGAATTTTAAAACTAGCCGCAGTACATTCCGATCTTGTATTTTTTTTGCTTTGCGCAATGTTTGCATGCCTCACGTGTTGTTATTTTGCGGATGTTGGCACATATAACTTTATCATATGTCTTTACGTATTTTAGCATTGTCGTGCCATCTTCTTATGTGTGCATTCTCATGTTGGTCTCGAATACTTGTATGCGATCACTTTGGTACAATTTGGAAGTGCCTTTCACGGATCATTTTGCACAAATTTTTAAATAATTTATAGGGATTAAACTAATTATATTTAGTGTTTATCGAAGTTTACTGACTTGAAATAAGTTTAATCCTGACTCGGGTGTTTTGTGTATTTTGCTTGGGACACTCGGGTCAGGCCCTAAGTGTTCCAGGTTATAGATATCAGCTCGCAAAACAAGAGAGGACGTTGAGACGTGAAGACGCATGTGCGCTAAGCTCGAACAAAAGAAAAGTAAATTTGTTAAAGAATTCATGTATATACTTTATTTTACCTTCCGCTGTCCAAATGTTTATAAACCTCTGATATTTCTATAAAATTTTGTTCCGCTGCAATATTGTACTCAGTGATTCTGCATTTATTCTATTTAAACAGTGTAAGCCAAATAACAATCTGTCGTTTTGATCATTTCACGTTGGTTTAAATACCGACTTGAGACGGGCAAAATGGCAGGCCGTTACACTTATTAAATGGGTTAACAATTACTTGTTTACTTCTTAACTTCAGTTTCAACTAAACTAATTTCTTTCAATTAAAATATTAATTAATTTTTATTAACGAAAATTTCCAAAAATTCTGAAAATTTTCTAACACCTTAAATTTCTGAAAAATTTCGTCAGCACCTCCTTTGTACGACTCAATCGGTACAGCTACAACTTGCCTCTCTAGGCTTTCTCCAACCCAAAAGAAAATCAAATAGCCAAACGGCTTGCCAATCCGGCTCATAAATCACCAAACTCATATATAAATAAACATGTACCTTTTTGTCGGGCATATCATTATATTGTTTCCATCTGTCACCAATTCAGCATATACCAATGTCATCCAATCAAACTCAACTCACTCTTTTTATCTCCAACACGACCATTCGCTTATCCAAGCCAAATACCATTCTCAATCTCAAGTATCATTCTTGATTCCAAACTCTTAACTCACCAACCTAATATCATTTCAAACTCAAGTTCCATTCTCGATTCCAAACTTATACTCCACTAATCTGGTTCCTTTTTAAATTCCGATCTCATAATTCAGTTTTTTTCTTTCGATATTATTCTAATCCAACTCAATTTCAACTTACCTGATTTCAATTCAATTTGAGCTTGCTTTCACAAATTTCTATTTAATTTGTTTTTAATTCAAACAATTTTTTCATGGGAGTTTTAAACAGTTTATCATATGAAAATCAAACTTTCCTTTTTAGAATCCAAAACCTCCCATTTCCTCAAAACAATTGAAAAACAATATCTTTGGTAGTAATCCGTCACTTAGAACTCGAAAACGAACACTGATGATGTGGCCAGCATCATCAAAATTATTTCCAGCTATCAAAGTGAGTTCAATACTATATCACTTTTTAAAACCATTTCTAAATACTTCCATTTTGAAATCTATTCCAAAATACTATTTCCAATGCTTGGAAAACATTTCTAAAATCTCCCTGGATGTTTAAATTCTCATATATTTAATCCAGATTCATTTTCAACACTTTTATAATCTTCTAGGGTTTTAATTCCAATTCTGATTTAATTCATCTGATTTCACGTATTTCACTTATATGAATTCTGGTGGCTATTTACATAACCATTTCACATTTTATAATCTTACTCGATTATAATAACAACCAATATATTAAATATATTATAATCAGTCCAATATAAATCCTTTATATCAAAATATAATTTGGGTAAAATTATTTCATTTACCCTCTTTTCAAAACATACTATGTCGGTTTATCGTATGCAAGTGTTTTAGAAACCCTTATCGATATAGTGGATCAAACTGATCGACTAGAATTGACAAACTACATAACCAATAAATCTCTACAATGTAAAATTATTTTTTTATAAAATATACAAATACGTTCACTCGTATATATACACTCAACTCAATCTAGGGAATTACTAACCCCATCTTTACTGAGTTATGCCACAGAGCCAAGGTAACTACTTAACATTCAGCTCTGATATCACGGTAACAACCCTGGGAATTTCAACTTCGAAAATCGACACAAATACCAATGTCGACTATTCAGACATCGGAAATACCGGATAGTTAATAGAAAGAAATTAGAGGGTGAGAATTGATAAGGTAGAACTATTAGAATAGAAGAAGAAGTTGAACACAACATCAGAGTAACACTAATCTCACAGCGGAACGAATAAAATATAGTATACAAAGTAACACTGAATCACAAATCTGTATTTGTATATTAGAGTACAACACTTACATCACAGCGGAAATAAACAATAGCAATAAAATGCTATTGAAGCCTCCTGCTCCAAGCTCCATCTAGTGTATCTGTAAATCCTGACTACTTGACTGCCCATAAAATTTTTGGGCATCCCAGAGTTAAGGGAAAACAAAACAAAATAAAACTCTGGGTCAGTCATGGGACAAGTGTGAGTAAACTTCAACCATTTGGTTTAACTTTTAGAAATCATTTTCAAAAGAAATGAAAATCGTAAGACCGATCCACACATAACTAAAATTCGATTAACTCTAATTCGATTAACTAATATTCGATTAACTCTAATCCGATTAACTCTAATTCGAATAACTAATATTCGATTAACTCTATTTCTTATCTTAATCATATTCCCATTTGAATTCATATTTCAAAACCCACTTTCCTTATAAATGTTTTAATTTATAAAATACTCATTTTAATCCATTACCCATATTGAATGTGAAAATATTTCTTTTATATAATCCCTTAAGTTTGATTTTGTATGTTAAGATAATATCCCGTTTCCAAATACTATTTATACTTCTATTTATAGAACTATTCATACGAAATCTCCTTTTTATTTTTAACACTTAAATCTCATTTATAATACCCTTTATAAATGTTGAGTTCACATTCTATTTAAATATCGTTGCCAAAACCGATTTCTACTTCTCTATATCCGTTCAGACTTATATATTCCATTTATCAAATGATAAATATTTTACTTAATTTATAAAACATTATTTATAAATTAATCTTCTCCATTTTATCTGTTAAAGCAGATTTCTATTTATTTCTACTTAAATAAATATTTTCCATTTATCTGTTAAAAACAAATTTCCATTAAATATTTATTTACCACTTATTTCCTTTTGTAAAATTCTATTTATTTTATAAAATACTTCCTTTATATAATATCCTATTTATTTCATATAAATATTTCTTTTTTAAAATATCCCATTTATTTTCCAAATAAATTCCTTTTATAACTCTATTTATTTTACAAATATTCCCTTTTCAATTCTATTGGTTTTACCAATATTTCCTTTTCAATTCTGTTGGTTTTACCAATATTTCCTTTTCAATTCTATTGATTTTACCAATATTTCCTTTTCAATTCTATTTGTTTTACAAATATTTCCTTTTCTATTTTATTTCATATAAATATTTCTATTTATAAAATTCATTGATTTTATAAAATCCTTAAATTCAATATCCACTTTGAAATTCCTTTTTTTATAAAATCATTTGATTTTACATAAATATATTTCATTTTCAATATAGACTTTGAAAATTCTGTTTCTACATTCCAGTATTCCTTATGGTATCTAACATACCATATCACAATGATCAATATCATCCAAACACACATAACCAACAACAGATTATATATCACATCATATATCACAATATATGAAAACAATAAAAAAAATGTTGAGGAATCCAGTTGGATCCCTCTGACCTGTTTCTATGCATCCACAGATGTTACACAGTTTAATTCATATCAATTCCAATTCAATATAACATATTCTGATGAACAGAATAAATGTTTGTTTAACGATATGTGTGTATATCGTTAACTGTAATTTCAACCAATCAAACAACAATTCAACAAAATAATCATCACACAGAAATTAATCATCATTTATCGGTACTAGATTATATTTATAGATAATTTAAACAGAGTTAGTGAGCTTTACTCACCTTAGACGATCATCGTTAAATAACGATAATTGGTCGGTTGATTCAGACAGACAATTTATTTCGCTATAAATTGTAACGAGCTCAAATTCACTCTCAGTCAGTTCCAGTGTGTAGCTCTCATCCATACGATCCTAACAGATCCAATCGTTCGAAATTCTGATATCGTACGACCCAGATATAACATTGTAAAGGTAATACACTATTTAATCCAATTTAAACTCAACTCTAATTTTACTTGTTGGGCCTCACCTTACCATTTCGGCCCACATCAGCCCATGACCAATTTGTTCAACCCACTATACCTTCTTCTCCCAGATTAAACTCGCGATGGTTGCTCCGTCCATTTCTAGTTTTCATGCTTGGACTACTCCCTGTCCTCTTCTCGATAAAGTTCCCAAAAAAAACACTATAATTCATCCCTTCCCTTCCACTTCACAATCATCCCCTCAACTGAAACTCGGTGTCCCTTCTCACTCCCAGACAAATCCAAGAACTCTGATATTCACAGCACCACATCCTTCTAATGTCGCTTCTCTTTTCCTCTATTTAAAATCAAGTAAAACCACCAAAATTGCTCTCATCCACTACTCTTTCTCCTTATACCAAAGTTTCTAAACTCGAACAACATCTTCTCCTCGTGATTTTCGGATCCTCCGTACGCCTGCTGCAAAATGATCGACACTTTATAGTGTCGAATTCCATCAAAATCCACCAGTCAGTGTCTCTTCCCTTCATGAACACCACGCCATCTTCAATTGATCCAAAACTCCATTAAAATATCGAGGAGCCGAAGCCCTAGGTCGTGGGTATGAAATTTCAGCGACATAAAAGAGGTCGATCCCCAGAAAAAAGTACGAGCTTGAAGTGCTCTTCACTAGGAATCTAATTATACTTGTTTTGAAATTTTTAGGATTTTATCCCATTTGATTTAGATTTTCAAAACCAATAATGGTTTGCTGTAAGTGGAAAAACGAAGGCGATATTGGCATTGGGTGAGAAATGAATTAGGTTAGGGGTTTTAGGACTATTTATAGGCAGAAATAATATTATTTAATTTGATTATTTTTATCGATTTTTATTGAATTACTGCTTGTATTTATCATTAAAAATCTGTGTGATAACACACGATATCAAAATATCCTGAAATTGGGCATGCAGCCACAGTTCGACATTAAGGACCCAACGAAACTTGTTTCGTCGAATTCCGACTCCGTTTGCTCACATTGCGTATTTTTAAAGTCAAACTATTGACTGTTTTCCACATTAAAATCTCGCATGGCCACACGCTGATTTTAAAAATCACGAAAATTGAAATCTAACAATAATTTAATATTGCGGATCCAACAAAATTAGTTTCGTCGAAAACGGAGTTCGTTTGCAAAAGTGGCTATTTTTAAAGCTCTAAATAAACCCATTTAAATATTAACCCATTTAAAAATAATTAAATTAAATAATAATAATTCAATATTATAGTATATATATTCACGTACAATATCATATAACTCCAAAATAAATATATCAGGATTTATAACCCGATATTTCAAAATCCCCAGTTATACCGATATTCGATTTATACTTAAATCCTTTTATAATATAAATAAATCGTTATAAATTATAAACGGATTCCATAGCGACAATTTTAAAATTTGATTTGGACATAACTAACAATCTATACAACGAAATCTCGAATTTTCTCTTCCATTAGAAAAATGCACTTCACTAGTTCTGAACGTTTCTTGTTTCATAGAAATCCGAGTTAAAACGGATTCCGCAAATTCAATGGAAGTTCGAATCGCCAAATTACGAACTGCTACGCCATTTCGAGCTCGATTATAATTAAAATATAAATTATACGTTTAACTAGCATTTATAAATAAATTCGTTAATATAATTTAATTATAAACAGAATTATATATTTTAAATAATCAAATTCACCCAATATTACGAATTCCACTATTTCCGACTATTTCGGAGATAATTATATTATTCTATTATTTATTTTAATTAAATATTCAATATTATTTAATTATTAAACAATCATTTAAATCTCTAAATGTAACACCTCGGGATTTTGAATATTAAAATTAAAAAATTAAAGAATACTTAATTTCAAATGTAAGAATTAATGGAAACCGGTTATGTCATTGCGTTCGTTTCGGAATTCTGCTTGAAATAGAGTCCGAGTTTGTGTGAATTGGACTTCGTATGAAGAAGTTGTGGCCCAGAAAATTAAATACAAAGGCAGGTTGACAAAAGGGTCGACCTACCCCAGGCCAGGTCAACCAGGGGGTCGACCTCCCTATATACAGGTTGACCTGGGGGTCGACCTGCCCCTCGGGTCAGATCTGAAATCTGACGTTTTTCTTTATGTGACGATTCTGACTCTTTGCTGAGTCATTTAGGGATGATGTGGCTGTTCTATCTTGTCTGAATGGCTTTGATTTGCTCTAGGTTAATCTGACGGTTCCTGTTAAATCAAACTTCTATATAAGCAACCTAAATCCAAACCCTAAAGCCACACAAAAATATTCCTAAGACCGTCATGCCGTCAATAGTAAACCTAGAGTAGCCTCCATTCTCTTTCAACTCAAAAGCAAGATAGAAGCAAGAATCCAATTAAATCAAATCAAATTTAAAATAGCGATTAATCTACATCAAAGGTGAGCAATTCAGTTTCAAAATACAAATCCCAGAAAAACAGGACTGTTCTTTTGATTGTGAGTACTATTTCTTTCACAATATAATTAATAAATTAATTATGATGGGTTGTAATTGGATTATTAGAACATGTATGTTGAAACATGTGATGTTATTGTCTGTTTGCGAACGTATGACAGTTTTGTTGTTGTATGATTGGTAGATCTATTTATATGTACAATTATACATGTTTAACTTGAATCATTTTATGCAAGTTTACATATGTTAATTTGTGAATCTTATGCAAGTTTATGTTATGTGAATCTTATGCAAATTTATGTGTTAAATAATATGCGAATCTTATGCAAGTTTGGGATGTTAAAACATACGTATGCAAGTTTAGGATGTTAAAACATATGTGAATCTTATGCAAGTTTGGGATGTAAAAAACATATGTGAATCAAGTATATACATATGCTAGTTTGCATGCAAAAACATATGACATTAATTTACATGTTTAGATCCATATGCAAGTTTGTAGGAATCTATATGCAAGTTCACATTTTTATTAGATCTATATTTAGATCCAAGGAAGTAACATAATTATGCAAATTTATGTTTCCTATGCTAGTTTTGTATGTGAATCATATGCTAGTTTGAATGTAAGTTTGTATGAAATTCATATGCAAGTCATAGGAAAACCATATTTATATATGCAAGTTCATAATTACATGTTTAGATCTATACATTTAGATCCATGACAGTACATATTTTATGCAAATTTATGTTTTATGACTATTGCCTATGCAAGTGTTGATTAGGCAAATTTATGTTAATATGAATCATAATCGTGTAAGTTTTGATCCATGTTATGCTAGTTAGATCCATTTTGTGTGTTATGCAAGTTGTGATGTTTCTTTCCTTTTTATGAGTTAGACTATTTGCGAGTCTAACATATTTCACGTTCAACGTACGAACGACGTGAGGATAATGGGAAAATATTAAATTTTGCAAAATTGTGAATTGGCATAAAATGTCATAAAGGCATATAATTAATTTGAGACATTAACTGGCCTAATTTATATGCATAGTAATTATGGACATAATTTAAGTGACAATTATGGACATGGATTAAAATTGGAAGTTATTTGCAATTTGAAATAGGGATATTAATTCAAATTGGGGTTGAATAATAATATGTAATAATAAATGCCTAAGACACGAGGTTAGACTCGTTTGTGGTATAAGACTGCCCGGACCCGCCCGACAAATCCAGCAACCACAAACGGTAGTCTAATGTGAGAGGTCAAAGGCACAAATTAAATGAGTAATAAAGGCCTAAGACACGAGGTTAGACTCGTTTGTGGTGTAAGACTGCCCGAACCCGCCAGGAAAATCCAGCAACCACAAATGGTAGTATAATATGAGAGGTCAAAGGCATAAATTAAATGGTTCTTAGACACGAGGTTAAGTCTGGCTTGTGGTAGAAGTCTGCCCGGAACCGCCCGGCATATCCAGCGGCCAAAAGCAATCGACTTAATGTGACGGGTCTGTGCATTAATAATTAATTAATGCTGATTAAAGACGAATATGAATGACAAACAGAAGTTTGGTTGAGTGAGTGATTCTCTGAGTAACAATCTGATATTGATTTCGGTCTTCGCGGTTGGTACTTAGGGAGTTATTCTCTTAACCAATGTATCTGTGAACTAAGATATACTTAATCATAAATTAAGTAAAACATGATAAGTGGATAGGGTTAAGCTAGCTTAACCAATAATATATAAGTAGGTAGGGTTAATACCAGCTTAACCAATAATTTGATAAGTGGGAAGGGTTAAGACCAGCTTAACCAATAATAAATATATATTAATCTGATAAGTGGATAGGGTTAAGACAAACTTAACCAATAATATGTATTGATCTGATAGGGTTAAGACAAACTTAACTAATAATATATATTGATTTGATAAGTGGATAGGGTTAAGGCCAACTTAACCAATAAGATATAAGTGGATGGGTTTAAGACCAGCTTAACAAATAATATATTGATCTGATAAGCGGATAGGGTTAAGACAAGCTTAACCAATAACACATGTTGATCTGTTAAGTGCATAACATAGGGGACATGTGGGATATAATTATAAACACCTAACCAAGTTGAAAACACGTAAGAAGACATGAATAAGAAGAGGTTAAGTGGGGAATCTTAGTGGGGACCAAGCGTAGGTGGAAAGCTTGTGTGGGGGCCCTTTTCAAACCAGTAACACATTAAGTATCTTTGTGAGCTCGACCCAAGTCGAGGACGGGACACGCTTTCTGAGTTTGATTGTAAGAGGTCAAAACAAGTTAGCGGTGGCAACGCAAGTCCAACGGGGTCATGTGCGTGCGTGGGTCCGGGCTGGTAGGTAAGACGTTGTTGCATCGTGTAGATATAAGCCGTGCATCTATAGTGGTATCTGGTTGCCACTTTGTGGAATGATACACCCCATTGTGGGACCAGCACGGATATCTACGAGTTAGGGAGCCGATCGAATGAGGAAGGTAGTGGGTACGACTAGCGGAGATAGGAGCAGATGGCACCTATGAAGACAGCTAGGAGTATAACTACCATATTATGAATAAACATTGTAATTAGAATGGGTAGGGTTGTGGGTACAACTAGTGGAGATAGGGGCAGGCGGCACCTATAAAGACAGCTAGGGGTACACGAAACTACAATTATTATTCTTTTGTTCAATGGGCGGGATCAACTTTTAGGGTGACTAGTAATGGTGCGCTGTAATTAGCATTGGTGCAGTATAATAATTATCTTATAGTGATTAGGAGTGCAATTAACGCTAGAATATTCCTCTGTTTGCTTTGTCTTGCCCACTTGCTTCACAGTCATTCCTTATTTTGCCAGTTTATGCCTTATCCTAATTACTTTAATAATTGTATTGTTAAAGTTATGGTACTCGCCAGACTTCATGTTTGACCCCCTTTGTTTTCGCCTCTTTTCTTCCTTTTTCCCCCCAAGTTCTCAGGGTGGGACTAGTACTAGCGGAGCTTGATTTGGATCTCTTTCTCTCATTTTTGGGAGAGCTTGGATTACTGAAAGTAAAGTTTAGTTCATCTTTTTTATGGCTACTTATGTTGGGGTTATGCTTCTTACTTTATGTACTCTAAAAACAATTTGTCAAGATGGATATTAAGTGTACTTGGTTTATGAAGTCGTTGTAATCAAACTATTTCTCCGCTACAATAAAAGTTGTTTTAAAATTTTCAAGTACCAATATATGTATCTGTCTTGTTATATTCCGTTCTATACACAAATAATACTCCATGAAAGTTAATGCATTCCCTTTGTGAGTGACATTAATGGACGTGGGGTGTTATAAGTGGTATCAGAGCTGAAGGTTACCAGCACAGATATGAGATTTTGAAAAACTGTTTTTCAAAAGCATTTCATAAAGAAATACTTTCAAAGATATGTTTTAAAGAAAGTATTTTCAGGAGAAAAGTTTATTCTAAAAACATAACCCCCAAGAGCCATATATCTTTCCTTCGATTCTCCGTTTTAAGCCTCTTCCTCTTTCCTTTTTGAATTTCTTCCTCCACGTAGAGACGCTAATCCTATGATATGTAAGAACTTCCGTACGATGGGCGGAAAAACAACTTCATGGGACTGGGACGTTTGTCAAAGCCAGAAGGAAGTGGAGGACTTGTTGGTACCCTGAAGATAGAAGATGGGAGGAAGGTTCAATTAGCTTCTTGGTTAATAAAGGACGAAGCCTCATTTTGGTGGGAGGTCACGAATGTAGGATATAGAGAAGAGACATGGATAGGATACATGATAAGAAAATAGATCCAAAGAAAGGTGGTAAGGATAACAAGGGGCCAAGAGAAAAGGAAGGGCCACACTTGTGAAATACCCGACTACTTTAATAAAGACGTTAGAAAAAGAAGAAAAAGACTAGTTGTTATCGTTACAGGACATCTTATTAGGACTGTCCAAAGAAGCAAAAGGCAAAGGTAAGGACAAGGTACAGGATCTTCTGGAGGGCAGACGCGTTCCCTCATGACTGGCATACCTAATAGTGGTAGAAATATATCTTGGTTGGGAATTTGGTTTTTCTTTTTGATCATCCTGTTCGAATCTTGTTTGAATTCTGGCGCTTCACACTCGTTTGTATCTGCTTTGTTAGTTGAAACACTGCACCTAAATACTAGTCTAGTTATGGATCCCATAGTAGTCTCAAATCCTATTGGTGGTTCGGCTCATCTTTCAATGATTTGTCGGGATTTGAGAGTGTCTATCTTGGGCGTTGAGTTTGAATGCAACGCCTTCGTTCTTGGCTTCATGGGCACGGACTGGCTAACCAGATACGGTGCCATCCTAGATTATGGATGAAGGGTAGTTAGAATGTTGACTCGTTGTGGAAAGACCCTTGATATTTCTTGTGACCCTAGAGGTCTGTTAATGCTTAGCTACCTAGAATCCCTTGACGCATCCAATGATGATTTGGAATCTATTCCTGTGGTGCGTGAATATAGTGACGTCTTCGATGAGGTTCGAGGTTTACCCCCGAGGCGCGAGATAGACTTTCGAATATATCTAGTAGATAATGCAAAGCCAGTTGTATTACCAGTGCACCACATGGCTCCGAGAGAGAGGAGAGAACTCAGTAAGCAAGTGAAAGAGTTGCTTGAGAAGGGGTACATAAGAAGAAGTATTTCAGAGTGGGGTGCTCCAGTCGTTTTTGCTATGAAAGATGATGGTTCACTTAGATTGTGTGTGGACTATAGAGAGCTGAATAAGCTAAAAAAGAAGAACAGACACCCATTGTCAAGGATAGACGATTTATTCGATCAGTTGGTGGGTGCTTCGGTTTTCTCGCAAATGGATTTGGCTACAGGATTTCATCAGCTAAGGGTGGCTGAAGATAGCATAGGTAAGACTGTATTTAGAACCCCTGACGGTTTCTGCGAGTGGCTCGTCATGCCTTTTGGTTTGATGAATGCACCTGCATACTTCGTTGACTTAACGAGTAGGGAGTTTTTCTAAACAAGTTTGTGGTAGTCTTTGTGGACGATATCTTGATTTTCTCTAGAATCGAAGAAGAATACACCCTACATCTTAGGGAAGTCTTAGAGACCATACGAGTGCATCAAAGCTAAGTTCTCCAAGTACTATTTTTGGAGAAAAGAAGGGAGGTTCTTAGGACACGTGGTCTCTAAGGAAGGGATAGTTGTGGATCCTGCAAAGGTGGTGGCAATCCAAGATTGGAAAATTCCTAAGAACGCAACAAAAGTAAGAAGCTATTTAAGGCTAGCTGGTTTTTCGGTTAACGAAGGAGAACTCGACTTTTGCTTGGGATATTGACTGTGATGATGCTTTCTAGCATTTGAAGAGGACACTGACGACAGCTCCAGTTTTAGTTTTGCCAAATGGAAGTAAGCCATTCACAGTGAATACCGGTGCTTGTGGGACAGGGCTTGGAGTAGTTTTCGATGCAAGAGGAAAAGGTGATATGCAAAAGGCGGCAAGTACGAGCATCATTTATCATCCACAGACGTGTGGACGGACGGAAAGGGGTGAATAAAATCCTAGAAGATCTTTTGAGGTTATGTATCCTAGATTTTGGAGGGACATGAGGAGAGGCAACGAGCTTAGTGGTGTTCATGACATGTTTTCACGTATCGCATTTGCGGAAGTGTTACAAGATACCGCAGAAGTAGTGAAGCCGAGCATGCCTAGATAAGTGGAAGTCGAGTGAGACGCCATGATTAGACGAGCTCCTACATGCATCCTTGGATCAGAGGACATAATGCTACGCAACAGAGAGGTCAAGATGGTGAAAATCCAATAGGGAGATGATCAACGAGACACAATTTGGGAGACAGAAAGCAAGATGCATATGTTGTACCCTTTTCTTTTTTAGGATATGTTCCTAACATCTCCTTTTTCTATCGCTTTGTTTATATTTGTCTTGTCGTTTAGGATGTCTTGGCGATGATATCTTCGATCTGTAGTTAGGAAGAACCCTATTGTTGCAAACATGTGGTTGAGACATGTTATGTTTGGTGGATGCAAATGGATGCAAGTGGTTGCTAGTGGTTGCTCGTGAATGCATGTACACACACATTAGGCACTAGATCGGCTCAATCACCCTCATATTGCATATAAATATGTGTGCATGTTTAAATTAATGGCTATATAATGGTTATGTTATCAGATGGATGCTGCATTTTGATGAATGGTTTTGCACACATATAGAAGTAATATGTATCGATAGGATTCTTTCGCATACATAATGGATGCATGGCACTATCATGATTTGCATTAAGGAGGTCAACTGAATCAGTAGACCGCCTGATTTTGCATTAGATAAGGAACATATACACACACTTTTTGCATATGTTCATATGGCATTAGAAATCTTGTAAGGACAGTGGATGCTTGTGTTTGATGGTTGAGTAGATGGATGATTGTATGTTAGGATATGCATTCTCCTTAACTTGGAGATTTCGGGGGTGAAATCCTTTAAGGAGGGGAGAATGTAACACCCAGTGATTTTGAGGATTAAAATTAAAAAATTAAAGAATACTTAATTTCAAATGTGAGAATTAACGGAAACGGGTTGCTCCATTGTGTTCGTCTCAGAATTCTGCTTGAAATAGAGTCCGAGTTTGTGTGAATTGGACTTCGTATGAAGAAGTTATGACCCTCAGAACTTTCATAAATTTAAATAAAAACAATTCATAAAATTAAATACAAAGGCAGGTTGACCAGGGGGTCGACCTACTCCAGGCCAGGTCGACCAGGGGGTCGACCTCCATATATACAGGTCGACCTGGGGGTTGACCTGCCCCTCGGGTCAGATTTGAAATTTGACGTTTTTCTTTGTGTGATGATTCTGACTCTTTGCCGAGTCATTTAGGTTTGATGTGGCTATTCTATCTTGTCTGAATGGCTTTGATTTGCTCTAGGTTAATCTGACGGTTCCTGTTAAATCAAACTTCTATATAAGCAACCTAAATCCAAACCCTAAAGCCACACAAAAATATTCTTAAGACCGTCATGCCGTCAATGGTAAACCTAGAGTAGCCGCCGTTCTCTTTCAACTCAAAAGCAAGATAGAAGCAAGAATCCAATTAAATCAAATCAAATTTAGAATAGCGATTAATCTACATCAAAGGTGAGCAATTCAGTTTCAGAATATAGATCCCAGAAAAACAGGACTGTTCTTTTGATTGTGAGTACTATTTCTTTCATAATATAATTAATAAATTAATTATGATGGGTTGTAATTGGATTATGAGAACATGTCTGTTGAAACATGTGATGTTATTGTCTGTATGCGAAAATATGATAGTTTTGTTGTTATATGATTGGTAGATCTATTTATATGTACAATTATAAATGTTTAACTTGATTCATTTTATGTAAGTTTACATATGTTAATTTGTGAATCTTATGCAAGTTTATGTTATGTGAATCTTATGCAAATTTATGTGTTAAATAATATGCGAATCTTATGCAAGTTTGGGATGTTAAAACATACGTATGCAAGTTTAGGATGTTAAAACATATGTGAATCTTATGCAAGTTTGGGATGTAAAAACATATGTGAATCAAGTATATACATATGCTAGTTTGTATGCAAAAACATGTGACATTAATTTACATGTTTAGATCCATACGCAAGTTTGTAGGAATCTATATGCAAGTTCACATTTTTATTAGATCTATATTTAGATCCAAGGCAGTAACATACTTATGCAAATTTATGTTTCCTATGCTAGTTTTGTATGTGAATCATATGCTAGTTTGAATGTAAGTTTGTATGAAATTCATATGCAAGTCATAGGAAAACCATATTTATATATGCAAGTTCATAATTACATGTTTAGATCTATACATTTAAATCCATGACAGTACATAGTTTATACAAATTTATGTTTTATGACTATTGCCTATGCAAGTGTTGATTATGCAAATTTATGTTAATATGAATCATAATCATGCCAGTTTTGATCCATGTTATGCTAGTTAGATCCATTTTGTGTGTTATGCAAGTTGTGATGTTTCTTTCCTTTTTATGAGTTAGACTATTTGCGAGTCTAACATATTTCACGTTCAACGTACGAACGACGTGGGGATAATGGGAAAATATTAAATTTTGCAAAATTGTGAATTGGCATAAAATGGCATAAAGGCATATAATTAATTTGAGACATAAATTAGCCTAATTTACATGCATAGTAATTATGGACATAATTTAAGTGACAATTATGGACATGGATTAAAATTGGAAGTTATTGGCAATTTGAAATAGGGATATTAATTCAAATTGGGGTTGAATAATAATGTGTAATAATAAATGCCTAAGACACGACTTTAGACTCGTTTGTGGTATAAGACTGCCCGGACCCGCCCAACAAATCCAGCTAGCACAAACGGTAGTCTAATGTGAGAGGTCAAAGGCACAAATTAAATGAGTAATAAAGGCCTAAGACACGAGGTTAGACTCGTTTGTGGTGTAAGACTTTCCGGACCCGCCTGGCAAATCCAGCAACCACAAACGGTAGTCTAATGTGAGAGAACAAAGGCATAAATTAAATGGTGCTTAGACACGACGTTAAGTCTAGCTTGTGGTAGAAGTCTGCCCGGAACCGCCCGACATATCCAACGACCATAAGCAATCGACTTAATTTGAGGGGTCTGTGCATTAATAATTAATTAATGATGATTAAAGACGAATATGAATGACAAACAGAAGTTTGGTTGAGTGAGTTATTCTCTGAGTAACAATCTGATGTTGATTTCGGTCTTTGGGGTTGGTACTTAGGGAGTTATTCTCTTAACCAATGTATCTGTGAACTAAGATGTACTTAATCATAAATTAAGTAAAACATGGTAAGTGGATAGGGTTAAGACCAGCTTAACCAATAATATATAAGTGGGTAGGGTTAAGACCAGCTTAACCAATAATTTGATAAGTGGGAAGGGTTAAGACTAGCTTAACCAATAATATATATATATATATTAATCTGATAAGTGGATAGGGGTAAGACAAACTTAACCAAAAATATGTATTGATCTGATAGGGTTAAGACAAACTTAACTAATAATATATATTGATTTGATAAGCGGATACGGTTAAGACCAACTTAACCAATAAGATATAAGTGGATGGGGTTAAGACCAGCTTAACAAATAATATATTGATCTGATAAGCGGATAGGGTTAAGACAAGCTTAACCAATAACACATGTTGATCTGTTAAGTGGATAACATGGGGGACATGTGGGATATAATTATAAACACTTAACCAAGTTGAAAACATGTAAGAAGACATGATTAAGAAGTGGTTAAGTGGGGAATCTTAGTGGGGACCAAGCGTAGGTGGAAAGCTTGTGTGGGGACCCTTTTCAAACCAGTAACCCATTAAGTATCTGTGACGGCCCGCATTCTACGCATTGAAGGATCGTAGGATATTTATTTCTTTCACATACAAAGTCGTATGGTCATGTAACTTTGGGAGACGGCTACTGGGGTCATTTCCCATGTTCATGATTTTTCCCTATTTTTAAATGACCGATTTTCCCCTAGCTGATCTTGTTTTGACCATAACTTTTGATTGGAAAGGAATTTTGACTTGAAACCATTCCATTGGATTCAGATGATGGTTTATAATTCCGTAGAGTGGTCACATTAGCCAAACGGACTCACCGTTTGGGAGATATGGCTGGAACAAGTTTCAGATGGTGAAAAACAGCTTAATTGGGCTTAACTAGGTGATTAACAGCTAGGCCCAAAGGGGAATTTCGGGATTAGGAGTTTAAAAGGGCTGTTAGGGTTTAGAGAATACCTTTTCCTCATTTTTTAGCCGTCACTATTCATTCTTCTTAACCTAGTCATGACCTCCAACATCTAAAACACCTCTAAACCACTTTCTAATTGAAGATTAGGCTTGGCAACATCAAATTAAGGAGAGATAGCACCAAAGCAAGGTTAGAGCTACTGTTAGACATCAGTATTCGTGCCAAACAGAGATTCATTTTAGATCTGAGTTTTATTTGTGGCAAAGGTGAGTGATTAGCATTGTTTTGACACTAATTGCAGTTAATTAGGGTGATTAGCGTTAATCAGCGAATTTATTCATGTTAAAAATCTGGAAAAATATTTGTAAATTCTGAAATATTGTTTTATACCTCTGTTAGAAATTTGGGTTGATTTGGTTAAGTTTTGTTAATCCTATGATTAGTTTTGCTTAAACATGCTTAAGGGAAAATATGGGGTTTTGGCTATGTTTGATCCGTTTTAACATATCATATTGTTGATTTGGTGTTTGCGAATGATTATACATGTTGTTATGACTGTTTGGAATGTTTTATGATTGTTTAGAAAAGTTAGATTGGTCGAAAATATCGTCGTAGGACGTAAATAGTTCGCTGGAAGAGTTGCAGGAATATGGACCGGATCGGATCACCCGCACACCTGGACCGTGAGGAAGAAGCACGATCCGCACACTTGGACCGTGAGGAAGAAGCACGATCCGCACACTTAGACCGTGAGGAAGGAGCACGATCCGCACACTACAACCGTGGGGGAAGAGCACGATCCGCACAAAGTGACCGTGGGGAAGAGCACAATCCACACACATCGACCGTGGGGGAAGAGCACGATCCGCACACAGCGACCGTGAGGAAGAGCCCGATCCGCACATCACAACCGTGGGGGAAGAGCACGATCCGCACACAGCGACCGTGAGGAAGAGCCCGATCCGCACACCGCGACCATGAGGAAGAGCGTGATCCGCACACCGCGACCGTGAGGAAGACAAGGAGCTTGGACATGAGAAGATTAAAACCCAAGATGCAAAGGTAGTCCAAATGAGAAGTTAGAACTCAGTATCCAGTTGGGAACTAATGAGTTAACTTCATGAGTTGGGCTTTGCTGCGGGACGTGTGCTAAGGGGTTGTCGATGTCTATAACATTGGATCACTATGTGTAGGGGGTATGTGAACGGATTCAGGGCCACAGTGGCCTAGGTACGACAAAAGAGCTATAGACCAATGAAGTAGGGTCATTTGTAAAGATTTGGTCATGACTCCATGGGGTAAGCTTGGTAGTAGCAGTAGTTGTACAAGCCGAACTCCGTCACTACTTCGATGGGCCTAGTGATTGACAGTGGTGGACATCGTATGCTTTACACACTGAGTGAGAGATGTGAGGATGGTTGCTATGTTTGATTTGTTTGCCATCATTATGACATGCACACCCCCACCCCCGTATTCTTTACACCATATGTTAGTGTCACCTTAGAGTATTGTACGGTATGTAGTGCTAACTCTTTGGTTGCAGGTCCAGGTTCAGGTATGGTTTAGTATATCTGTTATTGTTCTGTTTAGCTGCTTATCACTCATACCAGACTTTTTGTCTGACCCAGAGTTTTGTGTCTCTTCTTATTACTCTGGGTGCTCTCACGAGCATACTAGAGACAGGTTAGGTGGTATGCACGAGTAGCTGTACCGGAGATGAGCAGGAGGCTTCCACGTATGATATATAGATATTCTCCCTGTGTCGCTGCTGGTCACTACTTTGGGCATTAGTAGTGTACCCTTCCTTTCTTTTAATTTAGAGACAGTTTTAAAGTTGTAATAATGATGATGTGGAACATAAGCTGTATTTGGATTTTCCGCTACTATGATGTTTAGTTTACTGCTTGTGCACTGTCTCGCCTGTTTTATGTCAAGTATGTTGTTATTATATTTTATCCCATGCGCTGTGAGACATTCTACAGGTTTTCGATTAGTTCATTCTCTTCTTTCCTTTCTTTGGCGACCGTTCCGTGCTAGTCGGGCATGTGTACAGCGCACTTTCGGAGGAATGCCGGCTGATGCGGGGCGGGCCGTCACACTTGGTATCAGAGCTCTAGGTTGCGTAGTTAACCTAGGGAAAGACACCAGGGAGAGATGATACGTATATGAGAGCGCGTATTTGTGATTACTTAGGTTTTCAAAAGCTATATGTATATATACTACTAGTATAAATAAGAATAAGGTTGCACTGCACTGACACCAAAAAGAAGATGGTTAATCGTTTTCTCTGTACAGATTGAACGATGAGCCGATATACGAGGGGTACTGGTAGAGGAGCCAATAATGGGAATGTTGCCGGGATGAGGACGATGTTTACTGACCTCATGAGGGTGATACTTAGAAATGTGCAGAGGGCAACTCCCAATGCTGGTAATGGAGGTGGTCCAATAGTGCAGGCGCCTAGGGCCGATTTCGCCAAGCTGAATAAGGATTGTACTAGTCTTGGTGGGAAGTCGTTCCATGGAACAGAGTCAGCTAAAGATGTTCAGCATTGGCTGGATAGCTGCGAGCGTATCTTCGAAGACTTGGGTATCGAGGATGCGATGAAGAGAAGGCTAGCACCCCGTCAGCTGCAAGGATGGGCAATTAATTGGTGGAATGCTATAAAGGCAGCTACTCCCGAGGATCAGATTACTTGGGATCAGTTTAAGGCTCGCTTTAGCGATAAGTTCATTCCAGATGCTCAGAAGTCAGTGCTGTTTAAGAAATTCTTGGAACTCAAGCAGAGTGGCAGAGCTGTCTCGGAGTATATTGTCGAATTCGACACTTTGTCGTAATATGGGTTATCCTTAATAGATACTGCCGAGAAGAAGAACGAAAAGTTCATAACTGGCTTGGATGGATATTTGGGGGAAAGGCTTATTAGCCACATCGATGAGACGTTTGAATCGATTGTGGGGAAAGCTTTAAGATCGGAAAGTCTTTACCCTAAGCCGAAGACTGAGGTCGCATCTGCAGAGGAGCCAAAACCGCAAGCAAGCGGTGGAGGCAAGAGTGGTTCTCAGAATAAGAGGAAACAGAACTAGAATAAGGATGGCCAGAAGAAGAAGAAAGATGTTGAGTGCTTTAGCTGTGGCAAGAAGGGTCACTATGCTAGTAATTGTCGAGGAAAGCCAGCAGACAGGAAGTGCTTCAACTGTGGCCAAGTTGGACATCACAAGGACAAGTGTCTGTAACCCCCTAAAGAAAAGCAGATGGTGAAAGCATATGCGCTTAGTGCTATTCCTTCTTCGTCGAATGCCCCAACTGCGGCGGAGAAGGGAAAGAATGTCATTATTCAAGGTATGCTTTCTGTTTATGATGTTACTGTTAGAGTTTTGTTTGATACCGGAGCTTCCAGTTCTTTATATCTATTGACCTGGTAGGTAGGTTGGGATTGGAGCCCGAGATTGTTGATAGACCTTTAGTAGTGACGAACCCGATTGGTGGTTCGACTAGCCTTAGCATGATTTGTCGTAATGTGGTCTTATCGAGTCATGGATGTATGTTTGTTTGTGATTGCTTTGTTTTGGGCTTTACTGGGTTTGGCATTATTTTGTGAGTCGATCGGCTCCAAAGATACGGGGTGGTGGTAGACTGTGAGGGCTTTTTAGTGACAGTTAGAGCAGATGATGGGCGGAGGGTAGTGTTTGGTGGTCTACCCAGTGAGGGGGTAATGGCTGGTTTTCTAAATTCCCTCGACATCCCGCATGATGAGTTGTCAGATGTTCCCGTGGTTGGCCAGTATCCGGACATCTTTGAAGAAGTGACCGAGCTTCCACCACACCAAGAGATTGAGTTCCGTATTGATTTAGTGAAAGATGCCAGACCTATAGTGATGCCACTTCGTCGTATGGCACTAAGGGAGTAGCGAGAGCTCGGGGTGCAAGTCAACGATCTTTTGAAGAAGGGATTTATCAAAAGGATTGTTTCTGAATGGGGAGCACCAGTTGTGTTTGCTACCAAGGCAGATGGTTACCTTCGTTTGTGTGCAGACAATCGTGAGTTGAATAAAGTGATGAGGAAGAATAAGTATCCTCTTCTACGGATAGATGATTTGTTTGATCAGTTGAGTGGGGCGAGAGTGTTTTCTCAGTTGGATCTTGCGACAGGTTTTCATCAGCTTAGAATGGAAGCTGAGAGTATAGCTAAAACGGCATTTCAGACGCTGTCTGGATTTTATGAGTGGTTTGTCATGCCATTCGGGTTGACTAATGGGCCAGCATATTTTGCGGATCTTATGAATAGGGTATTCAGAGATCAGTTGAATAAGTTTGTCCTTCTGTTCGTGGATGATATTTTGGTCTACTCAAGGATAGAGGAAGAACACAAGGAACATTTGAGAATAGTGATGGAGGTGTTGAGAAAACACCAATTGAAAGCAAAGTTTTCTATGTGTCACTTCTGGATGAGGGAAGTGAGATTCTTGGGCCATGTTGTTTCAGAAAATGGTATTGCCGTGGACCCTGCGAAGGTGGCTACGGTACAAGATTGGTCTACGCCCAAGAATGCAACTGACATACGAAGTTTCTTGGGATTTGCTGGATATTATCGTAAGTTTATCCAAGACTTCTCCAAGATAGCAGCACCGTTGACTCAGTTGACCAAGAAGAATCAAGCTTTCGTCTAGGACGAAAAGTGCGAGAATGCATTCAAGAGTCTAAAGGAAAAGTTTACATGTGCACCAGTATTAGTCTTTCCTAAGGGGAATGAAGTGATGACGGTATATACGGATGCATGTGATACCAGACTAGGTGCTGTATTGATGCAAGGAGGTAGGGTTGTAGCTTATGCAAATCGGCAACTGAAACCGCACGAGAAAAGATACCTTACCCACGATTTGGAATTAGCAGTGATCGTATTTGCATTGAAGATGTGGAGACATTATCTCTTAGGAGAAAGATTTGAGTTGTTTACCGATCATAAATCATTAAAGTATCTCTTCTCTCAGAAGTATCTAAATCTCCGACATCAAAGATGGTTAGAATTCTTAGCTTCCTATGATTTCGACATCGCATATACACCAGGAAAGGACAATGCGGTGGCTGATGCATTGAGTAGAAGACATGCCAGTTTAGGGGCTATGTTTCTAGAATGGAAGCAACTGAAGTACATCGCTGAGTATGATTTCAGACCGAAGTGCGAATTGGATCCAGAAATGTTAGCAAATTTGACGATCAGACCCACTTTGATTGAGCGGATTGGTTCCAGTCAGAGGGACGATCTTAACCTATTGGAAATCATCTCAAAGTTAGAAGTGGGAATCGACGGAGAGATGAACAAGTATGGGCTTGATCGAGATGGATGGCTTAGAAAGAATGGAAGACTAGTTGTACCCAATGTCAATGGATTGAGAGTTGAAATGCTTAAGGAATGTCATCGCTCAAAACTGACTATACATCCCGGTGGTAACAAGATGTATCGAGACATGAAGCAGACATACTACAGGGAAGGAATGAAAAGAGACGTTGGGAAGTTTATATCCAAATGTATGAATTGCCAGCTGGTTAAAGTTGAGGAAAAGAAGCCTAGTGGTTTGTTGCAACCATTAGAAGCTCCAGAATGGAAATGGGAACAAGTCTCAGTGGATTACATTGATGGGTTACCAAGAACTAGGTCGGGCCATGATAGCATTTGGGTGATTGTGGACCGATTGACTAAGAGTGCAAGGTTTATACCCGTCAAGTCAAACAGGACAGCAACTAAGTTAGCTGAACTATATGTAAAGTGGGTAGTGAGATTTCATGGAATACCCAAGGGCATTGTGAGTGACCGAGATCCATTGTTCATTAGTGGATTTTGGAAGAGCTTACAAGAGGCGTTAGGATCAGAATTACATCTCCGTACCGCGTATCATCCTCAAACCAACGGTCAAACAGAGAGGGTGAATCGAGTGTTAGAAGATCTTTTGAGAGCTTGCATATTGGATTTTGGTGGATCATGGGATGACCATTTACATCTAGTAGAGTTCACATATAATAATAGTTATCAATCCAGTATTGGTATGTTGGTTAGAAACTGGTGAGAAGTTTGTGCTTGGACCAGATGTGATAAGAGAAACTTCAGCTAGAATTAAAGTTATCCAACAACGAATGAAGGCTGCCCAAGATAGGCAGAAGAGTTATGCCGATAAGAAGAGAAGAGAATTAAAGTTCTCCATTGGCGACTTGGTGTTTGTCAAGATTTCTCCGTTGAAGAGCGTAATACAATTTGGCAGGAGAGGCAAGTTGACACCAAGATTTGTTGGACCATTCCCAGTTCTCGAGCAAATTGGGAATTTGGCATATAGAGTTGAATTACCAAAGAAGATGGCAGGAGTTCACAATGTATTTCATTTTCCCAGTTAAGGAAGTTCGTACACGACCCAGATATGACTATTTCACCTGATCAGTTGGATGATATCGAAGTTGAACCCGAGGCGGTTGGAAACCGCAGGCCTATGCGTATTGTTGGGAACGATACGAAGCAACTTCGAAGGAAGGCAGTGAAATTAGTCAAAATTCAGTGGGGCGAGAATGAGAATGACTGTACTTGGGAGATAGAGGAGAACATTAGGAGGACATATCCAGAACTCTTCGCCTGGTAAGATTACAGTTTCAATTTAGTCTTTCCGCATGCTAGGATAGGTTTGTTTTGTTTGGTTTGCATGATTGATTGTTGTATACGGCTGCTAGGCATGCGGGATCCTTTGTATGTTTTGGGTTAAGGAATTTCGGGGACGAAATTTCTTAAGGGGGAGAGAGTGTAACGACCCGCATTCTACGCATCGAAGGATCGTAGGATATTTATTTCTTTCACATACAAAGTCATATGGTCATGTAACTTTGGGAGACGACTATTGGGGTCATTTCCCATGTTCATGATTTTTCCCTATTTTTAAATGACCGTTTTGCCCCTAGCTGATCTTGTTTTGACCATAACTTTTGATTGGAAAGGAATTTTGATATGGAACCACTTCCATTAGATCCGGTTGATGGTTTACAATTCCGTAGATGGTCACATTAGCCAAACGGACTAACCGTTTGAGAGATATGGCTGAAACAAATTTCAGATGGTGAAAAACAGCTTAATTGGGCTTAACCAGGTAATTAACAGCTAGTCCCAAAGGGGAATTTCAGGATTAGGGGTTTACAAGGGCTGTTAGGGTTTAGAGAATACCTTTTCCTCATTTTTCAGACGTCACTATTCATTCCTCTCAACCTAGCCATGGCCTCCAACATCTAAAACACCTCTAAACCACTTTCTAATTAAAGATTAGGCTTAGCAACATCAAATTAAGGAGAGATAACACCAAAGCAAGGTTAGAGTTGCTGTTAGACGTCAGTATTCGTGCCAAACAGAGATTCATTTCAGATCTGAGTTTTATTTGTTGCAAAGGTGAGTGATTAGCATTGTTTTGACACTAATTGCAGTTAATTAGGGTGATTAGCGTTAATCAGCGAATTTATTCATGTTGAAAATCTGGAAAAATATTTATAAATTCTGAAATATTGTTGTATACCTCTATTAGAAATTTGGGTTGATTTGGTTAAGTTTTGCTTAAACATACTTAAGGGAAAATGTGGGGTTTTGGCTATGTTTGATCCGTTTTAACATATCATATTGTAGTTTTGGTGTTTGTGAATGATTATACAAGTTGCTATGACTGTTTGGAATGTTTTATGATTGTTAAGAAAAGCTGGATTGGTCGAAAACGCCGTCATATGGCATAAATAGTGAGGAAGGAGCATGATCTGCACACCTGGACCGTGAGGAAGGAGCACGATCCACACACTTGGACCGTGAGGAAGGAGCACGATCCGCACACAACGACCGTGGGGGAAGAGCACGATCCGCAAACAGCGACCGTGGGGGAAGATCACGATCCGCACACAGTGACCATGAGGAAGAGCCCGATTCGCGCATCGCGACCGTGGGGGAAGAGCACGATCCGCACACAACGACCGTGAGGAAGAGCCTGATCCGCACACCACGACCGTGAGGAAGAGCGCGATCCGTACACCGCGACCATGAGGAAGACAAGGAGCTTGGACATGAGAAGATTAAAACCCGAGATGCAATGGTAGTCCAAATGAGAAGTTAGAACTCAGGATCCAGTTGGGAACTAATGAGTTAACTTCATGAGTTAACTTCATGAGTTGGGCTTTGCTGCAGGACGTGTGCTAAGGGGTTGTCGATGTCTGTAACTTTGGATCACTATGTGTAGGGGGTACGTGAATGAATTCAGGGCCACAGTGGCCTAGGTACGACTAGCTATAGACCAATGAAGTGGGGTCATTTGTAAAGATTTGGTCATGACTCCATGGGGTAAGCTTGGTAGTAGCAGTAGTTGTACAAGTCGAACTCCGTCACTACTTCGATGGGTCTAGTGATTGACAGTGGTGGACAACGTATGCTTTACGCACTGAGTTATAGATGTGAGTATGGTTGCTATGTTTGATTTGTTTGCCATCATTATGACATGCACACCCCACCCCCGTATTCTTTACACCATATTTTAGTTGCACCTTAGAGTATTGTACGGTATGTAGTGCTAACTCTTTGGTTGCAGGTCCAGGTTCAGGTATGGTTTAGTATACCTGTTATTGTTCTATTTAGCTGCTTATTGCTCATACCAGACTTTTTGTCTGACCCGGAGTTTTATATCTCTTCTTATTACTCTAAGCGCTCTCACAAGCAGACTAGAGACAGGTTAGGTGGTATGCACGAGTAGCTGTACCGGAGACGAGCAGGAGGCTTCCACGTATGATATTTAGATATTCTCCCTGTGTCGCTGCTGGTCATCACTTTGGGCATTAGTAGTGTACCCTTCCTTTCTTTTAATTTAGAGACAGTTTTAAAGTTGTAATAATAATGATGTGGAACATAAGCTGTATTTGGATTTTCCGCTGCTATGATGTTTAGTTTTCAGCTTATGCACTGTCTCACCTGTTTTATGTCAAGTATGTTGTTATTATATTTTATCTCATGCCCAGTGGGACATTCCACATGTTTTCAATTAGTTCATTCTCTTCTTTCCTTTCTTTGGCGACCGTTCCGTGCTAGTCGGGCATGTGTACAGCGCACTTTCGGAGGAAATGTCGGCTGATGCAGGGCGGGCCGTCACAGTACCTTTGTGAGCTCGACCCAAGTCGAGGACGGGACACGCTTACTGAGTTTGATTGTAAGAGGGCAAAACGGGTTAGCGGTGGCAACGCAAGTCCAACGGGGTCATGTGCGTGCGTGGGCCTGGGCTGGTAGGTAAGACGTTGTTGCATCGTGTAGATATAAGCCATGCATCTTTAATGGTATCGGGTTGCCACTTTGAGGAGTGATACTCCCCAGTGTGGGACCAGCACGGGTATCTATGAGTTAGGGAGCCGATCGAATAGGGAAGGTAGTGGGTACGACTAGCGGAGATAGGAGCAGACGACACCTATGAAGACAGCTAGGAGTATAACTACCATATTATGAATAAACATTGTAATTAGAATGGATAGGGTAGTGGGTACAACTAGTGGAGATAGGGGCAGGCGGCACATATGAAGACAGCTAGGGGTACACGAAACTACAATTATTATTATTTTGTTCAGTGGGCGGGATCAACTTTTAGGGTGACTAGTAATGGTGCAGTGTAATTAGCATTGGTGCAGTATAATAATTATCCTATAGTGATTAGGAGCGCAATTAACGCCAGAATATTCCTCTCTTTTCTTTTTCTTGCCCACTTGCTTCACAGTCATTCCTTATTTTGCCAGTTTATGCCTTATCCTAATTAATTTAATAATTGTATTGTTGAAGTTATGGTACTTGCCAGACTTCATGTCTGACCCCTTTATTTTCGCCTCTTTTCTTCCTTCCCCCCTCCTCCAAGTTCTCAGGGTGGGACTAGTACTAGCGGAGCTTGATTTGGATCTCTTTCTCTCTCTTTTGGAAGAGCTTGAATTGTTGAAAGTAAAGTTCAGCTCATCTTTTTTATGGCCACTTATGTTGGGGTTATGCTTCTTACTTTATGTACTCTGAAAACAATTTGTCAAGATGGATATTAAGTGTACTTGGTTTATGAAGTTGTTGTAATCAAACTATTTCTCCGCTGCAATAAAAGTTGTTTTAAAATTTTCAAGTACTAATATATGTATCTGTCTTGTTATATTCCGTTCTATACACCAATAATACTCCACGAAAGTTAATGCATTCCCTTTGTGAGTGACATTAATGTACGTAGGGTGTTACACTAAATCCCTATTTAAATAATTTAAATAATTAATTATTATATCACAAAAATATAGGACATTTCATTCTCTCCCCCTTAAAATAATTTCGTCCTCGAAATTGCTAAGGTAGAGAACAAACCTTATTAACTGGGTTAACAATTATTTGTTTACTTCTTAACTCCAGTTTCAGCTGAACCAATTTCTTTCAATTAAAATACTAATTAATCCTTATTTCCGAAAATTTCCAAAAATTCTGAAAATTTTCTAACACCCTAAATTTCTGAAAAATTTCGCCCGCACCTCCTTTGTACGGCTCAGTCGGTACAACTACAACTCACCTCTCTAGGCCTTTTCCAACCCAAAAGAAAATCAATAGCCAAGCAGCTTGCCAATTCGGCTCATAAATCACCAAACTCATATATAAATAAACATGTAACCTTTTTGTCGGCCATATCATTATATTGTTTCCATCTGTCACCAATTCAGCATATACCAATGTTATCCAATCAAACTCAACTCACTTTTTTTATCTCCAACACGACCATTCGCTTTTCCAAGCCAAATACCATTCTCAATCTCAAGTATCATTCTTGATTCCAAACTCTTAACTCACCAACCCAATATCATTTCAAACTCGAGTTCCATTCTCGATTCCAAACTTATACTCCACTAATCTGGTTCCTTTTTAAATTCCGATCTCATAATTCAGTTTTTTCTCTCTCGATATTATTCTAATCCAACTCAATTTCAACATACCTGATTTCAATTCAATTTGAGCTTGCTTTCACAAATTTCTATTTAATTTGTTTTTAATTCAAACAATCTTTTCATGGGAGTTTTAAACAGTTTACCATATGAAAATCAAAATTTCCTTTTTAGAATCCAAAACCTCCCATTTCCTCAAAACAATTGAAAAACAATATCTTTGGTAGTAATCCGTCACTTAGAACTCGAAAACGAACACTGATGATGTGGCCAGCATCATCAGAATTATTTCCCAGCTATCAAAGTGAGTTCAATACTATATCACTTTTTAAAACCATTTCTAAATACTTCCATTTTGAAATCTATTTCAAAATACTATTCCCAATGCTTGGAAACCATTTCTAAAATCTTCCTGGATTTTTAAATTCTCATATATTTAATCCAGATTCATTTTCAACACTTTTATAATCTTCCAGGGTTTTAATTCCAATTCTGATTTAATTCATCTGATTTCACGTATTTCACTTATATTAATTCTGGTTGGCTATTTACAAAACCATTTCACATTTTATAATCTTACTCGATTATAATAACAACCGTTATATCAAATGTATTATAATCAGTCCAATATAAATCCTTTATATCAAAAATATAATTTGGGTAAAACTATTTCATTTACCCTCTTTTCAAAACATACTATGTTAGTTTATCGTATTCAAGTGGTTTAGAAACCCTTATCGATACAGTGGATCAAACTGTTCGAACAGAATTCACAAACTACTCAACCAATAAATCTCCACATTGTAAAATTGTTTTTTTTATAAAATCTACAAATACGTTCACTTGTATATATACACTCAACTCAATCTAGGGCATTACTAACCCCATCTCTACTGAGTTACGCCACAGAGCCAAGGTAACTACTTAACTTTCAGCTCTGATACCACTGTAACGACCTAGGGAATTTCGACTTCGAAAATCAATACAAATACCAATGTAGACTGTTCAGACATCGGAAATATCGAACAGTTAATAGAAAGAAGTTAGAGGGTGAGAATAGATAAGGTAGAACTATTAGAATAGAAGAAGAAGATGAACACAACAACATCAGAGTAACACGAATCTCACAGTTGAATGAATAAAATATAGTATACAAAGTAGCATTGAAACACAAATCTGTATTTGTATATTAGAGTACAACACTTACATCACAACGGAAATAAACAATATCTATAAAATGCTACTAAAGCCTCCTGCTCCAAGCTCTATCTAGTGTATCTGTAAATCCCAACTACTTGACTGTCCGTACAAATTTTGGGTACCCAAGAGTTTAGGGAAAACAAAACAAAATAAAACTTTGGGTTAGTCATGGGACTAGTGTGAGTAAACTTCAACCATTTGGTTTAACTTTTAGAAATCATTTTCAAAAGAAATGATAATCGTAAGACCGATCCACACATAAACACGGACGGTTTTTACCTTACGATGACCCAAAACATTTTCAAAATCAATACTTTTCTGATATTATAATAATGTCTAATCACAAATAGTTAACAATCTAGAAGAACGTTTGCATCTCACGCTCCACATATATATAGTATACAATCAAAACCACAGGCGCTTATTGGAGATTGGATTTCGACTATAACAAGGTATGGAACCACCTGCCGATAGTGTATCTTTAGGGAGGAATACACTAGGTTCAACAAGAACGTCTTGCAACCCGGCCACACATGACCGACCACTCATTTCTCTTGAGTGTATCGATTATATTGTCACTTACGGTTGCTAGCAACATAACCGTTCTTGAGAGATATAGAAATGAAAAGAAGTAACAAATATGAATATTCTCTAGATGGTGGCAATACACCCTAATGGGGGTGACCCACATAGCCATGCTGCCTGCCCGATTTTTGTTATTTCCTAGTTGATGAGGCTTGAGGTCATAACGTATCTTTTGACAGATCACACCTTCTTTTACTTTGAATGCCACATCGTCATACCCTCCAAATCACAAATTGATTTCCACAAAAATACCATGGGTATAAAGCTAGGAGAAACGAATTCCTCCACCACCAAACGTGGATACGTTTGGAGCGATCAACTTACGTGATCCATTAGATATACTCTGTCAGACATTCGTCCATACATGTTGTCCTGGGTCTGGACAAATCGAAGGCACTATTCTATAAATCCATCTTGGGCAATTTCTAACTAGGATCACCAGAATAGCCCTTGCACAACTCCATCTTCAATTATCTTCATCATGTTCGATTTGCAACGCTAATGCTCATACGGAGTGGTTTTCAGATAATAAATCTGATCCCGGTCTCTCCGTATTGACAACACAAATGGTCAAAACATTGATAGTTGGTGATTTAACTATCAAAGGAAAACATGTGTACAAACAACGGTCGTATTTCCAAATGGAAATCTTACCGTGCAAATCATCAATCAACACTGAACCCCTTTTAATTTAATTTGTCATTCAATTTTTCATTTCCCTTTCTCCATTTCAATATACTCGTAAATTCTTATTTTATAAATTTAGAAAATATACGTTATTAATCATTTGAAAATATTTCCAAATTTACTCCTATTTCTTATGTTCTATATTAGAAAACATTTCTAATTTTTATTTGGAAAATATTCCCGAAACTCCTTCATCGGATTTAAACAGATGTTTAAATAAAACATCGATATGCCAATCGGAACCATTAACATTTATTAACTAAATTCAATTAACAACCCTTCACTATCGAACCTTAATTATTCCTTAGTTTAAAATGAAGTCAATCAAGTTGGGGTATAACTACCTCTCAGACCTTAACTGAACAACATATCTAACCTCAAAATAGACAAAATTCACCCTTTAAATCTTCAACAAACTTCTTTACGAAATTCTCAGATTCTATTTACGAATCCACTTCCTTTATAGAATTCATTTGATTATAATAATAGTGTTATAATTCCATACTTCCGATATATATATATAATAACTTAAATATAACTTTTATTTATTTAATTTGGATAAATAAACAAACAACTAATTTATTAATAAATAAACCTTGATTTGAAACCAAAAAGTAAATAGTACTTTCCTACATCCGATATAGTCGAATTTCAGTATATAATTCTCTCTCGAATAATCTATATTCAATAACTCTCTTTCGAATAACTATATTCGATAACCTCTCATTCGAATAAACTATATTTGATAACTCTTTTTAACTAACTCTAATCCATTAACTCAAATTGATTAACTCTAATTAATTAACTCTAATTCAATTAACTAATATTCGATTAACTCTAATTCGAATAACTAATATTCGATCAACTCTAATTCGATTAAATCTAATTCGAATAACTAATATTCGATTAACTCTATTTCTTATCTTAATCAAATTCCCATTTGAATTCATATTTCAAAACTCCCTTTTCCTTATAAATGTTTCAATTTATGAAATATTCATTTTAATCCATTATCCACATTGAATGTGAAAATATTTCTTTTATATAATCCCTAAAGTTTAATTTTATATTTTAAAATAATATCCCGTTTTCCTAATACTATTTATGCTTTTATTTATAGAATTATTCATATGAAATCTCATTTTTGTTTCTAACACTAAAATCTCATTTATAATCCCCTTTATAAATGTTGAGTTCACATTCTATTTAAATATCGGTGTCAAAACCGATTTCTACTTCTCTATGTAAGTTTAGACTTATATATTCCATTTATCAAATGATAAATATTTCACTTAATTTATAAAATATTATTTATAAATTAATCTTCTCTATTTTATCTGTTAAAGAAGATTTCTATTTATTTCTACTTAAATAAATCTTTTCCATTTATCTGTTAAAAACAGATTTCCATTAAATATTTATTTTCCACTTATTTCCTTTTATAAAATTCTATTTATTTTATAAAATACTTCCTTTACATATTATCCTTTTTATTTCATATAAATATTTCCTTTTTAAAATATCCCATTTATTTTCCAAATAAATTCCTTTTATAACTCTGTTTATTTTACAAATATTCCCTTATCAATTCTATTGGTTTTACCAATATTTCCTTTTCAATTTTGTTGGTTTTACCAATATTTCCTTTTCAATTCTATTGGTTTTACCAATATTTCCTTTTCAATTCTATTTGTTTTACAAATATTTCCTAAATAATTCCTTTTCTATTTTATTTCATATAAATATTTTTATTTACAAAATCCATTGATTTTATAAATTCCTTAAATTCAATATCCACTTTGAAATTCCTTTTTTTTTAAATCATTTGATTTTTATATAAATATATTTCATTTTTAATATACACTTTGAAAATTCCGTTTCTACATTCCATTATTCCTTATGGTATCTAACATACCATATCACAATGATCAATATCATCCAAACACACATAATCAACAACATATTATATATCACATCATATATTACAATATATGAAAATAGTAAAATAAATGTTGAGGAATCCAGTTGGATCCCTCCGACCTGTTTCCCTGTATCCACAGATGTTACACAGTTTAATTCATATCAATTCCAATTCAATATAACATATTCTGATGAACAGAATAAATGTTTGTTTAACGATATGTGTGTATATCGTTATCTGTAATTTCAACTAATCAAACAACAATTCAACCAAACAATCATCACACAGAAATTAATCATCATTTATCAGTACTAGATTATATTTATAAAAATATAATTTAAATAGAGTTAGTGAGTTTTACTCACCTTGGACGATCATCGTTAAATAACGATAATTGGTCGGTTGATTCAGACAGATAATTTATTTCGCTATAAATTGTAACAATCTCAAATTCACTCCCAGTCAGTTCCAGTGTGTAGCTCTCGTCCATACGATCCTAACGGATCCAACCGTTCGAACTCTAATATCGTATGACCCAGATATAACATTGTAAAGTTAATACACTATTTAATCCAATTTAAACTCAACTCTAATTTTACTTATTGGGCCTCACCTACCATTTCGGCCCACATCAACCCATGACCAATTGTTCAACCCACTATACCTTCTTCTCCCAGATGAAACTCGCGATGGTTGCTCCGTCCATTTCCAGTTTTCATGCTTGGACTACTCCCTGTCCTCTTCTCGATAAAGTTCCCAAAAAAACACTATAATTCACCCCTTCCCTTCCTCTTCATAGTCATCCCCACAACGTGAAACTCGGCGTCCCTTCTCCCTCCCAAACAAATCCAAGAACTCTGATATTCACAACACCACTTCCTTCTAATGTCGTTTCCCTTTTCCTCCATTTAAAATCAAGTAAAAACCACCAAAATTCCTCTCATCCACTACTATTTCTCCTTATACCAAAGTTTCTAAACTCAAACAACATCTGCACCTCGCGGTTTTCGGATCCTCTGTACCCCTGTTGCAAAATGATCGACACTTTATAGTGTCGAATTCCATCAAAATCCACCAGTCAGTGTCTCTTCCCATCATGAACACCATGCCAACTTCAGTTAGTCCAAAACTCTGTCAAAATATCGAGGAACCAAAGCCCTAGGTCGTGGCTATGAAATTTCAGCGACATAAAAGAGGTCGATCCTGAGAAAAAGTATGAGCTTGAAGTGCTCTTCACTAGGAATCTAATTATAATTATTTTGAAATTTTTAGGATTTTATCCCATTTGATTTTGATTTTCGAAACCAATAATGGTTTGCTGTAAGTGGAAAAATGAAGGCGATATTGGTGTTGACGAAGGCAGTGAGAAATGAATTAGGTTAGGAGTTTTAGGATTATATATACGTAGAAATAATATTATTTAATTTGATTATTTTTTTCGATTTTTATTGAATTGCTGTGTAACGACCCAGATTTTCTGGCCGACTTATTTTGAATATTTAATATCATTTTAAATATTGAGCTGATAATATAATCAATTTTTATATTGAACTATCGATATAACTTTGAATATACTGAGAAATCTTGATACGCAAAAATGAAATGATTTAATGTTGAGTTAAACAGTTCAGTCAATATAAATTTTATATATTGAATTGGAACAATTATAATTATTCATTATCGATAAAATTTAATTGGTTGAGATCAATTTATATTTTGAATCTATTTAATTCGTCAATTTAATAATGTTATTCTATACATACGATTGAATTAAATTTTATAATCAGTTCCGTGGAGTTCAGAATAACGCAGTAATATGAGAGCGTCAGTCGTTACGGTTGAATAACAGTCTGTGGTTTCGAATTAAGGGCAACGAGATATTTCGGTATAATATATTAATTAAAATCTAATCAATTAAATACCGCCGACCTCTATTTTTCACTTTGCAGACCTACCTTGTATCTCGAGCCGAAATTGTTGCTCTCTTACTTCACTACAATGGTAAACACGATGTTTATTCTTCCTTCCTCGAGCTGAAAAAAATGTCTCTGATCTTTAATATCAGGGAGAGCAAGATTTCAATCCCCTGTACTCTTGTCCCCTCTTCAACGTTATAAAACCCATCGCCTTCCCAGACCTCAAACCAGAAAAACCAATTCTTGTTCTCCATCCCTTTCTCTCAAAGATCGAAAATCATTTCATATAAAAAAAAGAAATATATAACTTTTCTTTCTGATTCGCGAAAACACAGGCGATGGTATGAAAAGGGGGACGATCGAACTTTGCCATCTCAACTCGATGAATCTGCGCAGGTCGCGATGGTCTCTAGGGGTCAATTCGAAGTCGACGCACGTGATTTCAGAGGACGCGGCGCTAGCTTTGTGATGAACTGTGGAATTTGCAACGTTGTGATTCAAAATGGAGGTACGGGAAAGGGAAACTGGTCACTGCGATTTCAAGAGGAGCCCTCGAATTTCAGTTCATGGTGATTGGCGAATCGTGATGGGCTGAGGAGAATATTGGTGAGTGCGGCGATAGTGCGGTGTTGGTTCTGGGTTGCAAAGATGGGTTAACAGGCTAGGGGTTGACAAGGATTAAGGTATGAATTTAATTCAAAATCAGTAATTAACTTAGGTATTATTTTTAGTGTGAAACAGTTTTAATGTAAATACTTGGAAATTAGTTAAGACTAGAATTAGTCACTAATTCAGAATTTTGAAAAAAAAAAGAATTCTATTTAGTGAATTATTATATGAATTTTTAATTAGTTAAGAGAAATATTTAAACTTAAAACCGTTGGTTGTTCAAACCTAGGGAGTAAATATATATATAAAATTAATTTAGTAACCGTTATATATGAATGAAATTATTTATTCAATTAAATAGTTAATTTAAATAAATAAGTGTTAACCAGAAAATTTAAATCAAATTATCGTAGGTACGAATTCATTCAAGAAAGATTCGTAGCCGATGATTTGGAAATAAACAGGATATTTGACAGCTGCAATTCCGGTGAGTAAATCTCACTCACCTTTAGAATTATTTTTATTTCATTAAAAATAATTGTCTGTTGCTTGTGTGAATGATTTCTGGTTGCTTTATATATATATTAGTTATTTAGGCTATATATATATATATATATATATTGGGTTGATTGATTGGTTGGATTCCCGCAGTCTCATTAGCGGATGCCCGCAGTTTCATAGCGGATGATTACCCTATACGCCCCACGCTATGATTAGTGGATGACCTTCTATACCGCGATATTCTGCCACGAAGCAGAATGGGTATTAATTATGTGCTAACATCTGTGGATGCAGGGAAACAGGTTGGAGGAATCCAACTGGATTCCTCAAAATTATATTATCTGTTTGTTTATTTGTTTGCATATATATTTTTATATATGATGTGCTAGAAAAATAAATAATTCGTTGCTTTGTGTGTTTAAATATCACTGGGCTTAAGTAATGATATTTAAAAATATCGTAAAAGGATATTGGAAATTTAAAAAGGGAAATTCTATTTTTAAATAGAATTTGAATTTTAAATGGAAATAAAATATAAACTTGTTTGAAAAATAAAACAAGTAGTTTCTTTTTAAACGAAGTTATAAATAGTTCTTTTATAACGAAGTTATAAATGAAGTGAAAAGAATTATCATTTGATAATTCAGAAATAGAAATACAAGTGTGAAATTGAAATTCGAAATGAAATTTCAAAACATAATTTTCAAAAGAGAATTTGAAATAGACTTTGAAAATAGAATTTCAAAAATAGTATTGCAATGAAATTTGAATTCAAATATAATTGAAAGAGAATTTGACTATAGAAATTCAAGTATTGGATTTGAACATGAAATTTGATATAGGAATTCAAGCAGAAGTTTGAATATGGAATTTCAAAAATAGAATTTGAAATAAACTTTGAAAGTAGGATTTCAAAGTAGGATTGAAATAGGATTTCAAAATAGGAAATCCAAATAGTTTTGAAATAGCATTTGAATTCAAGGGAATTGAAATAGAATTTGAGTTCAAAGGAATTCAAATGGGATTGAAATAAAGGAAATTCAAAAATGGAATTTCAAATAAAAGAAGAATGTAATTTGAAATATTGAGAATTTCAAAGAAGAGAAAGTGGAATTTGAAACATTCAGAATTCCAAATAGAATTTAAAGGGAGTTTGAATATTTGAATTTCAAATAGAATTCAAATATGGGGTCTGAATATAGCAATTCAAATAGAATTTGAATAAATGAATTTGAATATAGAATTGCAAGGTAGAATTGTAATGAAATTTGAAATATCGAATTCAAGAGAATTGAATATGGGTTTGAATTTAGAATTCAAAGAAGAATTGAATATAAACTTCAAATATAATCGAAATAGAGTTTGAATATATTTGAATATGAAGTTCGAATAGAGATTTGAAATAGAAATTCAAGTACTGAATTTGAATGGAAAAGGAATTGGGATTTGAAAATAGAATTCAAAAGTGAGATTGGAATTTGAATCAAGAAATTCAAATAAAGGAAAATGGAGTTTGAATATTAGAAATTCGAATGGAGTAAAAATGGAGTTGGATTCATTTTAACGAAAGTTTAAAGGTTTATATATAAATATATAAATAAACGAACTCGCCGCAGCGCTGCAGTTCGAAAAATAGCGATTCTAACTTCAATTGAATATACAGAACGCAATTGAAGTCAGAATTCTTCGAAACAAGAAACGTCAGGACCGATTTGATAATAGCTTTCTAATGAAAGAGAAAAATATGAATTTCGTCATACAGGTTTTGAGTTATGTCAAAATCAAATTTTCAGAAAAGCAGCGCCAGAATCGTTTTAAAACCATAATGGTTATTTAAGGTTATAAAAGGATTTTAAGCAGGTAAAAATCCGAAGATTCTATTTAGGAAATTTCAGAGTTGAATTGTAAAATATATGCGAATTCAAGTTGTGTAAATGAATATGATTTTTGAAACAGAAACCAGATTTTGATTTATTGAATAGAATTAACTAAATTGAATAGAAATTAGTTAATGAGGTTTCGAAGGGATATTGGGATTTGAATAAGTAAATTCGATTGGAAATTTATATTCGAAATAGAAAAGAGAACTAGAATTGAAATTGAAATTCAATTTGGTTATGAACGAGTTAAATATTTGTTTGAACATGTTATGTTCAACAAAGAAGTGAAATAGGCAAAATGGCTAATTAAAGAATAAATGGGCAAAACTGAATCTGAATTCAAACGATTAGATGGTATTGAATTGAATGGGAAACAGGTGAACAGGTGTTAGACAGGTATGGGATGAAGTATGTGAAGAGTTTATAAACGTAATGCTCGACAAAAAGGTACATGTTTAATTCATATATGGGTTTTTATGCGCCGTATCGGCAAGCCGCTTGGCTTTTCCTTTTTCTTTTTGATTGAGGAAGATACCGGGAAGCTATTTGAAATTTCCCGATGCTCCCGATACAGGGGAGGTTATGGCGAATTTTTCCGGGAATTTAAGGAGTTAGAATATTTTTAAGAAATTTGACAATTAGAAATCTATATATCGATATATATAGAATTCGATAAGGAAACGAAATCAAAAATAGCGTAAAGGGCCAAGATTGGTTATTGAAAATATTTGGTTAACAAATATTGATAAGAGAATATAGAAGAGATTTAATTAATGAAATATTAATTAAAGAGCCCAGTGATTTGTTTGATATGTTTGGATGAACACTTGTTTTTATTCGATAGTTAAATCACAGACTATCGAAGTTTTTGACCATCGTTGTCAATATGGAGAGACCGGTTGGATTATTATCCGAAGAACCACTCCGTATCGGCATTAGCGTTGCGAACCAAGTATGCTGAATATATTGAAGACGGAGTGAAGTGCAAGGGCTTTTTCTAGTAATAGAAATAGTGCCTTCGGTTTCGTTCAGTCCCAGAACGAACGTATATGGACGAATGTCTGACAGAGTATTTCCAATGATCAAATGGGTTGGTCTGTATGAATATATATGGTTGCAACGGATTTATCCCTTAGCATAATATCCAGAATATTTGTGCAAACTCAACTAGTGATTTACGGATCTGACAATGTGGCATTCAAAGTGATTGTGCTATCAATGAATGGTAAGTATTCGTAGCCTCAGACCTCAACAACCGGGAAAGGACAAAAATCGGGCAGGCAGCATGGCTATGTGGGTCGCACCCATTAGGGTGTATAATCACCTATCTAGAGAGATTCCTTTTGTTTCTAAATCTATCGATTCTGCCCATTCGGGAAACGGTGGTTTGAGTCCAACCGTTGGTGATATACATTCGATACACTCAAGCGAAATGAGTGGTCGGTCATGTGTGGGCCGGGTTGCAAGACGTTCTTGTTGAACCCAGGTGTATTCGCCTCTAGAGATGCACTGTCGGAAGGTGGTCCCATACCTTGTCATGTTGGAAATCAAATCTCCAATAAGCGCCATGCGGTTTTTGATTTTACACTATATATGTGGAGCGTGAGATGCAAGCGTTCTACTATTTGGTTATTTACTTGATGTAGACATTATTATAATATCACTGGATTTTTGTATCAAAGTGTTTTGGGTTATAGTAAGGTAAAAACCGTCCGTGTTTATGTGTGGGCTGGTCTTACTATTATCTTTTCTTTCGAAAAGAGTTTTGAAAGTTAAACAAGTGGTTGGAGTTTACTCACACCAGTCCCATGACTGACCCAGAGTTTATTTTGTTTTGTTTTCCCTAAACTCTTGGGTGCCCAAATTTGTATGGGCAGTCAAGTAGTTAGGATTTTACAGATACACTTGGAGGAGCTTGAAGCTGGAGGCTTCAACGTTAGTTATTTAGAGTTACTTCCGCTGAATCAAATGTTATGTGTACTCTGATGATGGTATGTATTTATGTACAAAACATATTGTATTTCAAAGCTTATGTTATATAATATATTTTATTCGTTCCGCTGTGAGTTTGTGATCTTCATTTTTCTTCTATTCTGATATTTCTTTCTTTCTATTTCTCATCCTCTAACTTCTTTCTATAAATGGTTCGTATTTCTGTGTTATTTGGGTTGGACGTGAGGTATATTTAGTCAACTCAGATAGCACGGATTTGCGGGTCGTTTCAGTTGGTATCAGAGCTTAGGTTGAGCGAACACCTAGGCTTGTGTGGCATGTACTCATTAGAGATAGGGTCAGTGGTGCCCTAGAATGAGTTGAGTGTATATATACGAGAGAGCGTATTTGTAAACTGATATAAAAATTATTTTATATTGTGTTGGCTAGTCTGTTGAGTGGTTTATGAATTCTGGTCGAATCGTGGGACGCCACGAAGTCGATAGGGATTTCTAAACACTTGAACAGGAGATTGAACACAGTATTGTTTTAAAGTGGGTGAATGAAATAATTTTACCCAAAATTCTATTTTGATATAGAAAGAATAATTTCTAGAATTATTATTATATGGATGTGTTGGATGTTGATTTTATGATCAAATGAGATTATAAAATTGGAATGGTTACTTATAACCAAAATAGAATTTGTATAGGAATTAAATATACAAATGAAATGAATTAGAATTTAATTCAAACCAGAATTAAGAATTTAAAATCCTGGGAAGTTGAAAAATATTTTTCAAAGTAATTAAAATAATATAGTTTTATTTTGAAAGGGTTTTTGAATGAAAATCATTTTGAATTGATAAAGCACTGAACTCACTTCAGTCGCTGGGAAATAATTCTGATGATGATTGCAACATCATCAGTGTTCATTTCCGAGTTTCTAAGTGATAGGTTGCTACCTTAGAAAGTTTTGATGGAAATTTGTTTGAAAGAAAACAAGTAGTTTGAAAATTCAAATGTTTTGAATTTGAAATGGAAATAAATATACGTGTATATATTTAAGTGATTTCAAAAGGATTTGAAATGAAAATCCTGGGATTTGGATTCTGGAATTGGAATTTAACTTAAGCTAGTTAAATGAATTGAAGTGAATCAATTAACGAGAATCAATTTGAATAGGATTAATGGAATATAGATTGAATATAAATGGATTGATCGTAGATCATTCGAATTGAATAAAGAAGACCAAAAGTTTTGGTAGAATTGAATTTGTTGAAATATGAGGAATTGAGTTTCAACATAAGTGAATTTTTGAAAAGTAATAGATTTGTACCATTTTTTCTACCTTAGCAATTTCGAGGACGAAATTATTTTAAGGGGGGAAGAATGTAACGACCCAGATTTTCTGGCCGACTTATTTTGAATATTTAATATCATTTTAAATATTGAGCTGATAATATAATCAATTTTTATATTGAACTATCGATATAACTTTGAATATACTGAGAAATCTTGATACGCAAAAATGAAATGATTTAATGTTGAGTTAAACAGTTCAGTCAATATAAATTTTATATATTGAATTGGAACAATTATAATTATTCATTATCGATAAAATTTAATTGGTTGAGATCAATTTATATTTTGAATCTATTTAATTCGTCAATTTAATAATGTTATTCTATACATACGATTGAATTAAATTTTATAATCAGTTCCGTGGAGTTCAGAATAACGCAGTAATATGAGAGCGTCAGTCGTTACGGTTGAATAACAGTCTGTGGTTTCGAATTAAGGGCAACGAGATATTTCGGTATAATATATTAATTAAAATCTAATCAATTAAATACCGCCGACCTCTATTTTTCACTTTGCAGACCTACCTTGTATCTCGAGCCGAAATTGTTGCTCTCTTACTTCACTACAATGGTAAACACGATGTTTATTCTTCCTTCCTCGAGCTGAAAAAAATGTCTCTGATCTTTAATATCAGGGAGAGCAAGATTTCAATCCCCTGTACTCTTGTCCCCTCTTCAACGTTATAAAACCCATCGCCTTCCCAGACCTCAAACCAGAAAAACCAATTCTTGTTCTCCATCCCTTTCTCTCAAAGATCGAAAATCATTTCATATAAAAAAAAAGAAATATATAACTTTTCTTTCTGATTCGCGAAAACACAGGCGATGGTATGAAAAGGGGGACGATCGAACTTTGCCATCTCAACTCGATGAATCTGCGCAGGTCGCGATGGTCTCTAGGGGTCAATTCGAAGTCGACGCACGTGATTTCAGAGGACGCGGCGCTAGCTTTGTGATGAACTGTGGAATTTGCAACGTTGTGATTCAAAATGGAGGTACGGGAAAGGGAAACTGGTCACTGCGATTTCAAGAGGAGCCCTCGAATTTCAGTTCATGGTGATTGGCGAATCGTGATGGGCTGAGGAGAATATTGGTGAGTGCGGCGATAGTGCGGTGTTGGTTCTGGGTTGCAAAGATGGGTTAACAGGCTAGGGGTTGACAAGGATTAAGGTATGAATTTAATTCAAAATCAGTAATTAACTTAGGTATTATTTTTAGTGTGAAACAGTTTTAATGTAAATACTTGGAAATTAGTTAAGACTAGAATTAGTCACTAATTCAGAATTTTGAAAAAAAAAAGAATTCTATTTAGTGAATTATTATATGAATTTTTAATTAGTTAAGAGAAATATTTAAACTTAAAACCGTTGGTTGTTCAAACCTAGGGAGTAAATATATATATAAAATTAATTTAGTAACCGTTATATATGAATGAAATTATTTATTCAATTAAATAGTTAATTTAAATAAATAAGTGTTAACCAGAAAATTTAAATCAAATTATCGTAGGTACGAATTCATTCAAGAAAGATTCGTAGCCGATGATTTGGAAATAAACAGGATATTTGACAGCTGCAATTCCGGTGAGTAAATCTCACTCACCTTTAGAATTATTTTTATTTCATTAAAAATAATTGTCTGTTGCTTGTGTGAATGATTTCTGGTTGCTTTATATATATTAGTTATTTAGGCTATATATATATATATATTGGGTTGATTGATTGGTTGGATTCCCGCAGTCTCATTAGCGGATGCCCGCAATTTCATAGCGGATGATTACCCTATACGCCCCACGCTATGATTAGTGGATGACCTTCTATACCGCGATATTCTGCCACGAAGCAGAATGGGTATTAATTATGTGCTAACATCTGTGGATGCAGGGAAACAGGTTGGAGGAATCCAACTGGATTCCTCAAAATTATATTATCTGTTTGTTTATTTGTTTGCATATATATTTTTATATATGATGTGCTAGAAAAATAAATAATTCGTTGCTTTGTGTGTTTAAATATCACTGGGCTTAAGTAATGATATTTAAAAATATCGTAAAAGGATATTGGAAATTTAAAAAGGGAAATTCTATTTTTAAATAGAATTTGAATTTTAAATGGAAATAAAATATAAACTTGTTTGAAAAATAAAACAAGTAGTTTCTTTTTAAACGAAGTTATAAATAGTTCTTTTATAACGAAGTTATAAATGAAGTGAAAAGAATTATCATTTGATAATTCAGAAATAGAAATACAAGTGTGAAATTGAAATTCGAAATGAAATTTCAAAACATAATTTTCAAAAGAGAATTTGAAATAGACTTTGAAAATAGAATTTCAAAAATAGTATTGCAATGAAATTTGAATTCAAATATAATTGAAAGAGAATTTGACTATAGAAATTCAAGTATTGGATTTGAACATGAAATTTGATATAGGAATTCAAGCAGAAGTTTGAATATGGAATTTCAAAAATAGAATTTGAAATAAACTTTGAAAGTAGGATTTCAAAGTAGGATTGAAATAGGATTTCAAAATAGGAAATCCAAATAGTTTTGAAATAGCATTTGAATTCAAGGGAATTGAAATAGAATTTGAGTTCAAAGGAATTCAAATGGGATTGAAATAAAGGAAATTCAAAAATGGAATTTCAAATAAAAGAAGAATGTAATTTGAAATATTGAGAATTTCAAAGAAGAGAAAGTGGAATTTGAAACATTCAGAATTCCAAATAGAATTTAAAGGGAGTTTGAATATTTGAATTTCAAATAGAATTCAAATATGGGGTCTGAATATAGCAATTCAAATAGAATTTGAATAAATGAATTTGAATATAGAATTGCAAGGTAGAATTGTAATGAAATTTGAAATATCGAATTCAAGAGAATTGAATATGGGTTTGAATTTAGAATTCAAAGAAGAATTGAATATAAACTTCAAATATAATCGAAATAGAGTTTGAATATATTTGAATATGAAGTTCGAATAGAGATTTGAAATAGAAATTCAAGTACTGAATTTGAATGGAAAAGGAATTGGGATTTGAAAATAGAATTCAAAAGTGAGATTGGAATTTGAATCAAGAAATTCAAATAAAGGAAAATGGAGTTTGAATATTAGAAATTCGAATGGAGTAAAAATGGAGTTGGATTCATTTTAACGAAAGTTTAAAGGTTTATATATAAATATATAAATAAACGAACTCGCCGCAGCGCTGCAGTTCGAAAAATAGCGATTCTAACTTCAATTGAATATACAGAACGCAATTGAAGTCAGAATTCTTCGAAACAAGAAACGTCAGGACCGATTTGATAATAGCTTTCTAATGAAAGAGAAAAATATGAATTTCGTCATACAGGTTTTGAGTTATGTCAAAATCAAATTTTCAGAAAAGCAGCGCCAGAATCGTTTTAAAACCATAATGGTTATTTAAGGTTATAAAAGGATTTTAAGCAGGTAAAAATCCGAAGTTTCTATTTAGGAAATTTCAGAGTTGAATTGTAAAATATATGCGAATTCAAGTTGTGTAAATGAATATGATTTTTGAAACAGAAACCAGATTTTGATTTATTGAATAGAATTAACTAAATTGAATAGAAATTAGTTAATGAGGTTTCGAAGGGATATTGGGATTTGAATAAGTAAATTCGATTGGAAATTTATATTCGAAATAGAAAAGAGAACTAGAATTGAAATTGAAATTCAATTTGGTTATGAACGAGTTAAATATTTGTTTGAACATGTTATGTTCAACAAAGAAGTGAAATAGGCAAAATGGCTAATTAAAGAATAAATGGGCAAAACTGAATCTGAATTCAAACGATTAGATGGTATTGAATTGAATGGGAAACAGGTGAACAGGTATTAGACAGGTATGGGATGAAGTATGTGAAGAGTTTATAAACGTAATGCTCGACAAAAAGGTACATGTTTAATTCATATATGGGTTTTTATGCGCCGTATCGGCAAGCCGCTTGGCTTTTCCTTTTTCTTTTTGATTGAGGAAGATACCGGGAAGCTATTTGAAATTTCCCGATGCTCCCGATACAGGGGAGGTTATGGCGAATTTTTCCGGGAATTTAAGGAGTTAGAATATTTTTAAGAAATTTGACAATTAGAAATCTATATATCGATATATATAGAATTCGATAAGGAAACGAAATCAAAAATAGCGTAAAGGGCCAAGATTGGTTATTGAAAATATTTGGTTAACAAATATTGATAAGAGAATATAGAAGAGATTTAATTAATGAAATATTAATTAAAGAGCCCAGTGATTTGTTTGATATGTTTGGATGAACACTTGTTTTTATTCGATAGTTAAATCACAGACTATCGAAGTTTTTGACCATCGTTGTCAATATGGAGAGACCGGTTGGATTATTATCCGAAGAACCACTCCGTATCGGCATTAGCGTTGCGAACCAAGTATGCTGAATATATTGAAGACGGAGTGAAGTGCAAGGGCTTTTTCTAGTAATAGAAATAGTGCCTTCGGTTTCGTTCAGTCCCAGAACGAACGTATATGGACGAATGTCTGACAGAGTATTTCCAATGATCAAATGGGTTGGTCTGTATGAATATATATGGTTGCAACGGATTTATCCCTTAGCATAATATCCAGAATATTTGTGCAAACTCAACTAGTGATTTACGGATCTGACAATGTGGCATTCAAAGTGATTGTGCTATCAATGAATGGTAAGTATTCGTAGCCTCAGACCTCAACAACCGGGAAAGGACAAAAATCGGGCAGGCAGCATGGCTATGTGGGTCGCACCCATTAGGGTGTATAATCACCTATCTAGAGAGATTCCTTTTGTTTCTAAATCTATCGATTCTGCCCATTCGGGAAACGGTGGTTTGAGTCCAACCGTTGGTGATATACATTCGATACACTCAAGCGAAATGAGTGGTCAGTCATGTGTGGGCCGGGTTGCAAGACGTTCTTGTTGAACCCAGGTGTATTCGCCTCTAGAGATGCACTGTCGGAAGGTGGTCCCATACCTTGTCATGTTGGAAATCAAATCTCCAATAAGCGCCATGCGGTTTTTGATTTTACACTATATATGTGGAGCGTGAGATGCAAGCGTTCTACTATTTGGTTATTTACTTGATGTAGACATTATTATAATATCACTGGATTTTTGTATCAAAGTGTTTTGGGTTATAGTAAGGTAAAAACCGTCCGTGTTTATGTGTGGGCTGGTCTTACTATTATCTTTTCTTTCGAAAAGAGTTTTGAAAGTTAAACAAGTGGTTGGAGTTTACTCACACCAGTCCCATGACTGACCCAGAGTTTATTTTGTTTTGTTTTCCCTAAACTCTTGGGTGCCCAAATTTGTATGGGCAGTCAAGTAGTTAGGATTTTACAGATACACTTGGAGGAGCTTGAAGCTGGAGGCTTCAACGTTAGTTATTTAGAGTTACTTCCGCTGAATCAAATGTTATGTGTACTCTGATGATGGTATGTATTTATGTACAAAACATATTGTATTTCAAAGCTTATGTTATATAATATATTTTATTCGTTCCGCTGTGAGTTTGTGATCTTCATTTTTCTTCTATTCTGATATTTCTTTCTTTCTATTTCTCATCCTCTAACTTCTTTCTATAAATGGTTCGTATTTCTGTGTTATTTGGGTTGGACGTGAGGTATATTTAGTCAACTCAGATAGCACGGATTTGCGGGTCGTTTCATGCTGCTTGTATTTATCATTAAAAATCAGTGTGATCACACATGGGATTAAAAAATCCTGAAAATAGGCATGCAGCTATAGTTGACATTACGGACCCAACGAAACTTGTTTCATCGAATTCCGACTCCGTTTGCTCACACTGCGTATTTTTAAATTCAAATTATTTACTGTTTTCCACATTAAAATCTCGCACGGCCACACACTTATTTCAAAAATCACGAAAATTGAAATCTAATAATAATTTAATATTGCGGATCCAACAAAATTAGTTTCGTCGAAAATGGAGTTCATTTGCAAAAGTGGCTATTTTTAAAGCTCTATATAAACCCATTTAAATATTAACACATTTAAAAATAATTAAATTAGATAATAGTAATTCAATATTATCCTATATATATTCACGTACAATATCATATAACTCCAAAATAAATATATCAGGATTTATAACCCGATATTTCAAAATTCCCAGTTATATCGATATTCGATTTATATTTAAATCCTTATATAATATAAATAAATCTTTATAAATTATAAACGAGCTCCATAGCGATTATTTTAAAATTTGATTTGGACATAACTAACAATCTATACAACGAAATCTCGATTTTTCTCTTCCATTAGAAAAATACACTTCACCAGCTTCGAACATTTCTTGTTTCACAGAAATCCAAGTTAAAACGGATTCTGCAGATTCAATGGAAGTTCCAATTGCCAAATTACGAACTACTGTGCCATTTCGAGTTCGATTATAATTAAAATATAAATTATACGTTCAACTAGCAATTATAAATAAATTCGTTAATATAATTCAATTATAAACTGAATTATGTATTTTAAATAATCAAATTCACACAATATCGTGAATTCCACTATTTCCGACTATTTCGGAGATAATTATATTGTTCTATTATTTATTTTAATTAAATATTCAATATTTTAATTAATTAAACGATCATTTAATTCTCTAAATCCCTATTTAAATAATTAAATAAATTAATTATTATTTCGCTAAAAATATGGGACATTACATTCTTCCCCCCTTAAAATAATTTCGTCCTCGAAATTGCTAAGGTAGAGAACAAACCTTATTAACTGGGCTAACAATTATTTGTTTACTTCTTAACTCCAGTTTTAACTGAACCAATTTTTTTCAATTAAAATATTTATAAATTCTTATTAACAAAAATTTCCAAAAATTCTGAAAATTTTCTAACACCCTAAATTTCTAAAAAATTTGACCAGCACCTCCTTTGTACGGCTCAGTCGGTACAACTACAACTCGCCTCTCTAGGCCTTCTCCAACCGAAAAGAAAATCAAATAGCCAAGCGGCTTGCCAATTCGGCTCATACATCACCAAACTCATATATAAATAAGCATGTACCTTTTTGTCGGGCATATCATTATATTGTTTCCATCAGTCACCAATTTAGCATATACCAATGTCATCCAACCAAACTCAACTCACTTTTTTATCTCCAACACGACCATTCGCTTATCCAAGACAAATTTGATTCTCAATCTCAAGTATCGTTCTTGATTTCTAACTCTTAACTCACCAACCCAATATCATTTCGAACTCGAGTTCCATCCTCGATTCCAAACTCATACTCCACTAATCTGGTTCCTTTTTAAATTCTGATCTCATAATTCAATTTTTTTTCTCGATATTATTCTAATCCAACTCAATTTCAACTTACTTGATTTCAATTCAATTTGATCTTGCTTTCACAAATTTCTATTTAATTTGTTTTTAATTCAAACAATCTTTTCATGGGAGTTTTAAAGTGTTTACCGTATGAAAATCAAACTTTCCTTTTCAGAATCCAAAACCTCCCATTTCCTCAAAACAATTGAAAAACAATATATTTGGTAGTAATCCGTCGCTTAGAACTCGAAAAAGAACACTGATGATGTGGCCAGCATCATCAGAATTATTTCCCAGCTATCAAAGTGAGTTCAATACTATATCACTTTTCAAAACCATTTTTAAATACTTGCATTTTGAAATTCTATTTCAAAATACTATTCCTAATGCTTGGAAAACATTTCTAAAATCTCCCAGGATTTTTAAATTCTGATATATTTAATCCAGATTCATTTTCAACACTTTTATAATCTTCCAGGTTTTTAATTCCAATTTTGAATTAATTCATATGATTTCACATAATTCACTTATATGAATTCTGGTTGGCTATTTACATAACCATTTCACATTTTTTAATCTTACTCGATTATAATAACAACCAATATATCAAATATATTATAATGATTCCAATATAAATCCTTTATATCAAATATAATTTGGGTAAAATTATTTCATTTACCCTCTTTTCAAAACATACTATGTCGGTTTATCGTATTCAAGTGATTTAGAAACCTTTATCGATACAGTGGATCAAACTGATCGACTAGAATTCACAAACTACTCAACCAATAAATCTCTAACATGTAAAATTATTTTTTTTATAAAATCTACAAATACGTTCACACGTATATATACACTCAACTCAATCTAGGGCATTACTAACCCCATCTCTACTGAGTTATGCCATAGAGCCAAGGTAGCTACTTAACCTTCAGCTCTGATATCACTGTAACGACCCGGGGAATTTCGACTTCAAAAATCGACACAAATACTAATGTCGACTATTCAGACATCGGAAATACCAGATAGTTAATAGAAAGAAGTTAGAGGGTGAAAATATATAAGGTAGAACTATTAAAATAGAAGAAGAAGATGAACACAACAACATCAGAGTAACACGAATCTCTCAGCGGAACAAATAAAATATAGTATACAAAGTAACATTGAAATAGAAATCTCTATTTGTATATTAGAGTACAACACTTACATCACACCAAAAATAAACAATAGCTATAAAATATTGCTGAAGCCTCCTACTCCAAGCTCCATCTAGTGTATCTGTAAATCCCGACTACTTAACTACCCGTACAAATTTTGGGCACCCAAAAGTTTAGGGAAAACAAAACAAAATTAATCTCTGGGTCATTCATGGGACTAGTGTGAGTAAACTGCAACCATTTGGTTTAACTTTTAGAAATCATTTTCAAAAGAAATGATAATCGTAAGACCGATCCACCCATAAACACGGATGGTTTTTACCTTACAATAACCCAAAACATTTTCAAAATGAATACTTTTCTGATATTATAATAATGTCTAATCACAAATAATTAACAATCTTGCAGAATGCTTGCATCTCACGTTCCACATATATATAGTATACAATCAAAACCGCAGGCGCTTATTGGAGATTGGATTCCGACTATGACAAGGTATGGAACCACCTGCCGATAGTGTATCCCTAGAGAGGAATACACTGGGTTCAACAAGAACGTCTTGCAACCCGGCCACACATGACCGTCCACTCATGTCTCTTGAGTGTATCAAATATATTGTCACCTATGGTTTCTAGCAACATAACCGTTCCCAGGAGATACATAAATGAAAAGAAGTAACAAATATGAATATTCTCTAAATGGTGGCAATAGACCCTAATGGGGGTGACCCACATAGCCATGTTGCCTGCCCGATTTTTGTTATTTCCCGGTTGATGAGGCTTGAGGTCATAACGTATCTTTTGACAGATCACACCTCCATTTACTTTGAATGCCACATCGTCATACCCGCCAAATCACAAATTGATTTCCATAAAAATACCACGGGTATAAAGCTAAGAGAAACGAATTCCTCTGCCACCAAACGTGGATGCATTAGAAGCGACCAACTTACATGATCCATTAGATATACTCTGTCATACATTCGTCCATAAACGTTGTCCTGGGTCTGGACAAACCAAAGGCACTATTCTGTAAATCCATCTTAGGCATTTCTACCTAGGATCGCCAGAACAGCCTTTGCACAACTCCGTCTTCAATTATCTTCATCATGTTTGATCCGCAACACTAATGCCCATACGGAGTGGTTTTCAGATAATAAATCTGATCCCGGTCTCTCCATATTGAAAGATAACGGAAATGGTCAAAACATTGATAGTCGGTGATTTAACTATCAAAGGGAAACATGTGTACAAACAACGGTCGTATTTCCAAATGGAAATCTTACTGAAATCATCAATCAACACTGATCCCCTTTTAATTTAATTTGTCATTCAAATTTTCATTTCCCTTTCTCCGTTTCCATATATTCCTAAATTCTTATTTTATAAATTTAGAAAATATATGTTATTATTCATTTGAAAATATTTCCATATTTACTTCTATTTCTTATGTTCTATATTAGAAAACATTTCTGATTTTTATTTGGAAAATAATCCCAAAACTCCTTCATTGGATTTAAACAGATGTTTAAATAAAACATTGCTATGCCAATCGGAACCATTAACATTTATTAACTAAATTCAATTAACCACCCTTCACTATCGAACCTTAACTATTCCTTAGTTAAAAATGATGTCAATCAAGTTGGGGTATAACTACCTCTCCGACCTTAACTGAACAACATTTCTAACCTCAAAATAGACAAAGTTCACCCTTTAAATCTTCAACAAACTTCTTTACAAAATTCTCGGATTCTATTTACGAATCCACTTCCTTTATAGAATTCAATTGATTATAATAATAGTGTTATAATTCCATACTTCCGATATATATATAATAATAATAACTTAAATATAACTTTTATTTATTTAATTTGGATAAATAAACAAACAACTAATTTATTAATAAATAAACCTTGATTTAAAACTGAAAAGTAAATAGTACTTTCCTACATCCGATATAGTCGAATTTCAATATATAATTCTCTCTTGAATAATCTATATTCGATAACTCTCTTTCAAATAACTATATTTGATAACCTCTCATTCGAATAAACTATATTTGATAACTCGTTTTAATTAACTCTAACCGATTAACTCTAATTGATTAACTCTAATTCAATTAACTAATATTCGAATAAATCTAATTCGAATATCTAATATTCGATTAACACTAATTCGATTAAATCTAATTCGAATAACTAATATTTGATTAACTCTATTTCTTATCTTAATCAAATTCCCATTTGAATTCATATTTCAAAACCCACTTTTCCTTATAAATGTTTTAATTTATAAAATATTCATTTTAATCCATTATCCACATTGAATGTGAAAATATTTCTTTTATATAGTCCCTTAAGTTTGATTTCGTATTTTAAAATAATATCCCGTTTCCAAATACTATTTATACTTCTATTTATAGAATTATTCATACGAAATCTCCTTTTTATTTCTAACACTTAAATCTCATTTATAATCCCCTTTATAAATGCTGAGTTCACATTCTATTTAAATATCGGTGTCAAAACCGATTTCTACTTCTCTATATAAGTTCAGACTTATATATTCCATTTATCAAATGATAAATATTTGACTTAATTTATAAAACATTATTTATAAATAAATCTTCTCCATTTTATCTTTTAAACCAGATTTCTATTTATTTCTACTTAAATAAATCTTTTCCATTTATCTGTTAAAAACAGATTTCCATTAAATATTTATTTTCCACTTATTTCCTTTTGTAAAATTCTTTTTATTTTATAAAATACTTCCTTTATATAATATCCTTTTTATTTCATATAAATATTTCCTTTTTGAAATATCCCATTTATTTTCCAAATAAATTCCTTTTATAACTCTATTTATTTTACAAATATTCCCTTTTCAATTCTATTGGTTTTACCAATATTTCCTTTTCAATTCTGTTGGTTTTACCCTTATTTCCTTTTCAATCCTATTTGTTCTACAAATATTTCCTAAATAATTCCTTTTCTATTTTATTTCGTATATGTATTTCTATTTATAAAATCCATTGATTTTATAAATTCCTTAAATTCAATATCCACTTTGAAATTCCTTTTTTTATAAAATCATTTGATTTTATATAAATATATTTCATTTTCAATATACACTTTGAAAATTCCATTTCTACATTCCATTATTCCTTATGGTATTTAACATACCATATCACAATGATCAATATCATCCAAACACACATAATCAATAACAGATTATATATCACATCATATATCACAATATGTGAAAATAGTAAAATAAATGTTGAGGAATCTAGTTGGATCCCTCCGACCTGTTTCCATGCATCCACAGATGTTACACAGTTTAATTCATATCAATTCCAATTCAATATAACATATTCTGATGAACATAATAAATGTTTGTTTAACGATATGTGTGTATATTGTTAACTATAATTTCAACCAATCAAACAACAATTCAACAAAATAATCATCACATAGAAATTAATCATCATTTATCGGTACTAGATTATATTTATAGATAATTTAAACATAGTTAGTGAGTTTTACTCACCTTAGACGATCATTGTTAAATAACGATAATTGGTCGATTGATTCAGACAGACAATTTATTTCGCAATAAATTGTAACGATCTCAAATTCACTCCCAGTCAGTTCCAGTGTGTAGTTCTCGTCCATACGATCCTAATGGATCCAACCGTTCGAAATTCTGATATCGTATGACCCAGATATAACATTGTAAAGTTAATGCACTATTTAATCCAATTTACACTCAACTCTAATTTTACTTGTTGGTCCTTACCTTACCATTTCGGCCCAAATCATCCCATGACCAATTTGTTCAACCCACTATACCTTCTTCTCTCAGATGAAACTCGCGATGGTTGCTCCGTCCATTTCCAGTTTTCATGCTTGGACTACACCCTGTCCTCTTCTCGATAAAGTTCCAAAAAACACTACAATTCATCCCTTCCCCTCCTCTTCACAATCATCCCCTCAACGTGAAACTCGGCGTTCCTTCTACCTCCCAGACAAATCCAAGAACTCTGATATTCACAGCACCACTTCCTTCTAATGTCGCTTCCCTTTTCCTCCATTTAAAATCAAGTAAAAACCACCAAAATTCCTCTCATCCACTACCCTTTCTCCTTATACCAAAGTTTCTAAACTCGAACAACATCTGCATCTCGCGGTTTTCGGATCCTCCATACGCTTGCTGCAAAATGATCGACACGTTATAGTGTCGAATTCCATCAAAATCCACTAGTCAGTGTCTCTTCCCTTCACGAGCACCACGCCACCTTCAATTAGTCCAAAACTCCATTAAAATATTGAGGAGACGAAGCCCTAGGTCCCGACTATGAAATTTCAGTGACATAAAAGTGGTTATTCCCCAGAAATAAATACGAGCTTGAAGTGCTCTTCACTAGGAATCTAATTATAATTGTTTTGAAATTTTTAAGATTTTATCCCATTTGATTTTGATTTTCAAAACCAATAATGGTTTGCTGTAAGTGAAAAAATGAAGGTGATATTGGTATTGATCAAGGTAGTGAGAAATGAATTTGGCTAGGGGTTTTGGATTATTTATAGGCAGAAATAATATTATTTAATTCAATTATTTTTATCGATTTTTATTGAATTGCTGCTTGTATTTATCATTAAAAATCTGTGTGATCACACGTGGTATCAAAAAATCCTGAAAATGGGCATGTAATTACAGTTCGACATTACGGACCCAACGAAACTTGTTTCATCGAATTCCGACTCCGTTTGCTCACACTGCGTATTTTTAAAGTCAAATTATTGACTGTTTTCCACATTAAAATCTCGCACGGCCACACACTGATTTCAAAAATCACGAAAATTGAAATCTAACAATAATTTAATATTGCGGATCCAACAAAATTAGTTTCGTCGAAAACGAAGTTCATTTGCAAAAGTGGCTATTTTTAAAGCTCTAAATAAACCCATTTAAATATTAACATATTTAAAAATAATTAAATAAAATAATAATAATTCAGTATTATCGTATATATATATATTCACGTGCGATATCATATAACTCCAAAATAAATATATCAGGATTTATAACCCGATATTTCAAAATTCCCAGTTATATCTATGTTCGATTTATATTTAAATTCTTTTATAATATAAATAAATTGTTATAAATTATAAACGAATTTCATAGATACTATTTTAAAATTTGATTTGGACATAACTAACAATATATACAACGAAATCTCGATTTTTCTCTTCCATTAGAAAAATACACTTCACCAGCTCCGAACGTTTCTTGTTTCACAGAAATCCAAGTAAAAACGTATTCTGCAGATTCGATGGAAGTTCAAATCGCCAAATTATGTACTGCCGTGCCGTTTCGAGCTCGATTATAGTTAAAATATAAATTATACATTCAACTAGCATTTATATATAAATTCTTTAATATAATTCAATTATAAACTGAATTATATATTTTAAATAATCAAACTCGCACAACATTGTGAATTTCACTATTTCCGACTATTTCGGAGATATTATATTATTCTATTATTTTTTAATTAAATATTCAATATAATTTAATTAATTAAACGATCATTTAAATCTCTAAATCCCTATTTAAATAATTAAATTAATTAATTATTATATCGCTAAAAATACGGGACATTACAGCCAGTGCATAAAACAAGTAAATCATTTAAACATCGCAATGCTTTTTACAAAAATGAAGCCATTATAAGACTCAGGTCCCATCACACAATGCAACACAAGCCGGAGGATGGAGTTTTACCTTATAGTGGCCAAAATACGCTTAATACGTATAAATCAAAATCATCTGATATTATCACTAGTGCATATATGTTTCAAAAACAATTTCAATCATAATGTAACAATCATAGACGGCAAGGGTACCATATATCATGTCGCCATATATAGGTTTACAATCAAAACCGCACATGTCGTATTGGAAGTTGGATTTCCATCATGAACCAAGGCAAGGGATCGTCCTTACTCAATTCGAGACAATCTAGCCTACCATGTCTTAAGCTATAGTCGCAACTGCACCTAGGATCTTCAGGGCCCGTCGTCTCTTATGTTTGAGGATTGGTTATTCCTGAACAATACGTTCCCCACCCTATGGGGCGTAAATGAGCCAGATGACTCAATATCCATCGGCTTCGTAGTAACTGATATATCCGAGGTACCTCTCTTTCCATCATCCACATAAGTAAAAATGTCTGGGCTCCATACCATGACACCACTTCTAGCTAGAAAGAAACACATGTCCTCGCTGCAGTCTTTCATCCCGTTTCTGGTTCATAGCGGGTTGTGAAGCTCCCGAATTAATGCCATACACAAAGTTATGCTATATTAAAGCTGTGCTTTGATCATCAACCATAAGGCTCTGCTTTTCCACAAAAGCCTTGACTACTTACATCTCAGCATGTCACATTGACATTCCACGCCATACGACCGATGACTATCAATATATAACCTCTGAGCTCGTACGTCTCAGAGAAGGGTGTTAAGCAAGAGAATAAATTCTCCGCCACCAAACAGATATATATTTAATACAAATCAATTAGCACAGAATAAAATACAACATTAGACACACATCCATTTACTATTCGTTCTGGGTCTGAATGAAACCGGAGGCACCTTATTCCTCGTCCCATATGTCCAATAGAGGAGAGAGACCCTTGCACATCCGAACAATCAACAAATACGTCCGGACCACTACCACTGTAACCCCTCATGGGAGCTAACCGATCCAGGGCTTTAGTAGTAATTCATTCGATGTGAAGATCATTGGTCTTGCACCGTCTTCATATCTTCGACTTCTAATCGTCGATCAATTGTTTTAAATGAGAATTAACTCGGCCTTTTCAAATAATTCACGTATACATAGAATTCAAATCAATTCTTTTCCATGTTTAAATTATTCGACATTCACGTTACAATTCAATATAATAATTTTATGTCAAATACATCTAATCATCAGAATATCCAATAAACAAAGTAAAATCGGTTTATTTCCATTCCATATCGCTTATAATATTTTATAACAATTTTTCTCTATTTTTATATATATAAAAATAGCCCATTTTTATCGAATGACGTTTCAGGTCATTCGATGGCACTGGTGCTGCTCTCATCCTAATTTTAATTAGACATTTTGGAAAATCTTTCTGTTGGATCTTAACAAATTTTATATCATTGGAAAGATCTCTCCAAAGCGAACCCAACGGTTCTGGTTTCGGGAAAATCCAACGGTCGGATCTCCCGTAATAATCGTTTAAAATTATGATTTCAAAACGCGAACTGCAGCGTCGTTATTGTTTTATTTTAATATTATATATACATATATAATTCATTCTGGCACTGTTTTTATTTAGATTTGAATCAAACATTTCTCCAAATCTAACCGTTGGATCTCAACAAATTTTATATCGTTAGGAAGATCTTTCCAAAGCGAACCCAACAGTTTCGGTTCTAGGGAAATTCGATGTCGGATTTCTCGATATAATCGTTTAAAATCACGATCCCAAAACGCGAACTGTAGTGGCGCGATTCATTTTATTTTAATATATATATATATATATATATATATAATTCATTCGACGATTTTCAAATCGTTTTCACTTCAAACATTTGGCTAACGCCTTTAAATTTCGAAAAATTTCGCCATCACCCCCTTTGTATGGAGAGGGGTTTTGAAATTTATTGGGCTGTATTAGGCATCCAATAAATCCAGTATAAACATACACAATTTTTAGTGTCCTATTATATGCCCGAGGGAGTGTGTAAAATTACTCCAGAGATAAATCTCGTCACTCCGTCTAGTGTTGGAAATAATTAATCCATCTGCCGTATCTAATAACTAAAGAGACCTGATTATTGTCAACTCTACACCCGTGTTTTTTTTTTTAAATATGGCAATTTATCATTATATTTTATTTAGTCCATATCAGTCCTCAGTTCAACCTGCAATTCAATCATCGCCATACGAGCGTCTTGCCTGTGGTAATCTAAACCTCGTCATACAAGCTCCAAATGTTTATATGGAATATGATATGCTATGTAATCAATAGTTCGTCTTCGGTTCAACCAGAAATGTAGTCATCTCCATACAAGCGTCTCACTTGTATGGTAATTCCAACCTTGTCACATAAGCTCCAAATGCTTATGTGGTATATGATAGAGTGTGCTATCTTTACGAAGTATGCCATGCAATGTAGTTCAATATTAATCGTTACTATTCTATGGTGTTGTTTATAATCTCACACAGAACAACCTGCACACCGCATCCAATGACATTCACAAGAGTTTATATAATAAATAAAATTGCGTAGCCAACTCATTAACGCTTACCTATTTGTCGGGCACACAAATAATTCTTTACTCAATAGAAAATTCATTTTCCTGTTCAGCATATGTGTATATATGCATATCTACGCTAAAAACAATATTTTTAGCGAACAAATAATTATTTCCATACATGGTTATTTTTAACAGTTCGTATACATATTAAAAATAATATTTCTAATGAATAAGCATTTATTTCAACCGGTGGTTATTTTTAACACATCATATATGTGATAAAAATAATATTTTCAATGAACAAACATTTATTTCAAACTTTGACTATTTTTAACAGTTCATATACATGTTAAAAATATTATTTTTAATCAACAAATATTTATTTCAACCTTCTATTATTTTTAACACTTCATATACATGTTAAAAATAATATTTTCAATCAACAAATATTATTTTGACTCATGGTTATTTATAACACTTCATATACTTGTTAAAAATAATATTTTCAATCAACAAATATTTATTTCAACCTTCTGTTATTTTTAACACTCCATATACATGTTAAAAATAATATTTTCAATCAACAAACATTATTTGACTCATGGTTATTTTTAACACTTCATATACTTGTTAAAAATAATAATTTCAATCAACAAATATTTATTTCAACCTTCGGCTATTTTTAAAGGTTCCTACATACAATAAAAATGTGATTTTTATTGTTAAGGAATTTTATTTCAAACATGAATATTTTTAGTGATTCATATATACAATAAAAATGTGATTTTTATTGTTCAAACAATTTATTCAACACACGAATATTTTTAACACTTCGCATATATAATAAAAATGTCATTTTTATTGTTCAAACAATTTATTCAAAACACAAATATTTTTAACACTTTGCATATACAATAAAAATGTGATTTTTATTATTCAAACAATTTATTAAACACACGAATATTTTTATCACTTTGTATATACAATAAAAATGTGATTTTTATTGTTCAAACAATTTATTTGAACACAACAACTATTTTATATAATCATTTCAGAAAATTTCAGCATTACAACGGCAAAGTAGGTAGCACCGACACTGTGTCCAGCATGGCTCCTCTGCTATCCTAGGCCTTGCAGCATTACAATACTTTCATTTTCCGTAATACAATTCATTTTCATAATATAATGAATCCGCCACAAACACAATCAATTTTGTTGCAACGATTCAATCATTCACAACCTCAACAAATTCCTGCAGCACAATTCTGTCAAACAAACCGTCCATGGTCTGCGGACGATGGTGTCAGGAGCTACTAAGCCCCATCTGCAACATATATATATATATATATATTGTATTTAGATTGCTCACATTGGGTTCCACATGTTCTAAAATTGTAGAGAGCTCCAAAAATTCTCCGGTCTTTTCTAGAATGTAGAGGACGTCGTCACGAGTCCAATGTGTCCAGTTTCACTGGATTTCATCAACATATGTTAAAGATATGATTTTTTTTCTAAAATCATAATTTGCAATGCTTTTAGAAGTTGAAAACAGTTTAAATAACCTAGGTCATATACCTCATACTTTGATTCAAAACTAGGATCAGATTTATCTTCAAATCCGTAGCACGAGAGGATAATCGACCTTTGCCACGTTGAAGAGCTAGGGAAGAGCTTCCAGCGCATGCCACGTCAGCGAGCTCAGTGGTGGAGGGCGGCCAGAAATCACGACAACGCGGCAGAAGTTTGAGGGTCCAGATCTCTTTGAACACGCGACTATAAACTACAAACCCTATATGGATTTGATGCTTGAAGAATTCTCTACAAAATCTTCAATTGGGTCATTTGATTTTATTGGGTGGATTTAGAGAGATCGAGGAGAGAAGAAATCTACTCCTTCTCGTTCATATCGGAGGGGTATCGGGTTTTTTTTATTTTTTTGGAAACTATATTTAATGAATGGAAAAATTTTATTGGTCAATATATATATATTAATTTCTAAAATATGGTTTTCTAATCCGAGCTCCAAATCAAACCCAACGACTGATGCCCCTAGCTAAATACCCCCATTCCGGACACAATGGAATATATTTCGTAGCCCATTCTATTGTTTCAGTCAATTATTCTTCAAATTAAACTATAAAACATTCAAATTCGGATTTGAACATACATTTTAATTTGCCGGGGCCACATACTGATTCCAAAAATTCCCGAAAAATAAATCTAGCTATGTTGGGACGATACGGTCCCAACAAAATTAATTTCGTCGAATTTGGAGACCATTTGAAAAATGGCCATTTTCTGGTCGATCCAATTGAAACTGAAATTACGAAACACGTTTTCCTTTTCCACGCTTACATATTAATTCCAAAAATTATGGAAATTTGAATCTAGCAATAAATTGACATTCCTGATCCAACCAAAATGGTTTCGTCGAAAATAGAGGTCGTTTGCAAAATGTCTATTTTCAAGGGCTATATTTATATTAATTTCCATAGCGACTATTCTGAATATTCAACTGGCCATAACTTTTATTCCTGTTATGAAATTTCAATTTTTCATATTCGTTAGAAAGATATTTTTTAAAAAAATTAAATATTTATGGTTTTACTGAAATCCAATTTATTTTACGTCCTGTACATTCAGTCAAAGTTCAACTTCAAATTTTCGAACTACCGCGCTATTTCTAGCTCGTTATATATTAAAATAAATTTATTCACTTTAACTTCGATTCAGATAAATTTTTAGTCATTATTATTTAAAATAAATTATTTTAAATATTCCAAATTCATTAAAATAGCCAAATTATTTTTTTTTAATTGGTTCTGATTTTCTGGGTTGTTACGATCTCCCCCACTTAAAATTTATAGTCCCCGAAAAGGAAACAACAGTAAAGTAGGAAACAAAATGGAAAATAGAATATATTGTAAATGTACCTTGCACCAGAGCTAACTGTAAATGTACCTTACACCAGAGCTAATCAGAGATGTCCACTCCGCACTTGGGATAAGCCCGTTTGATGCTATCTTCCGTCTCCCATGTACAATCTCTAGGATCGCCGCTCCACTGCACTTTGACTAAATGAACCTTCTTGTTCCTGAGCACTTTAGTTTCTTTGCCGATAATCTTTATTGGCTCCCTTCTCACATCTAATTTCGGAGTAATATCCAAATTGTATTGCGTTGCTTCTTCAACGACCAAGTCTGGATCATGCACATGTTTACAAAGTTGAGACACGTGAAATACATCATGCACACTGAGCAACCAATCAGGTAACGGAACTATGTAAGCAAGAATTCTAATCCTCTCTAGTATAGGAAATGGACCTATAAATCTAGGCGCCAACTTCCCTGTCTTCCCGAATCTGACTACTCCTCTCATTGGAGAAACTCTCAGATATACATAGACACCAACAACGAATGCTAAATCTCTTCTTCTAGAATCTGCATAATTTCTATCGGCTTTGAGCTGCTTGAAGTTGCTTCTTAATGAAATCGAATTTATCCGAAGCTTGACGAATCATGTCGAGACCCAATACTAGTCGATTGCCTGATTCTTCCCAACATGCGGGATATCTACATGGTCGACCATACAATGCTTTAAATGGCGACATTCCCGCTTGGTAGTTGTTATTATATGAGAACTCAGCCAAATGCAAGTGATCTTCCCACGATCTGCCAAAATCAATAATACAAGCTCGTAATAAATCTTCTAGTATACGATTCACCCTCTCAGTTTGGCCATCTGTTTGAGGATGATATGCGGTGCTAAGGTTTAACTTTGTTCCTAGCTCTACCTGGAATGCTTCCCAGAATTTACTAGCGAATATCGGATCCCGATCACTAACAATACTACTAGGAACTCCATGTAGTTTAACGATATCTTTGAAATAAATCTGCGCCAGTTTCTGAGCCGTTCTATTTGATCTGATAGGTATAAAATAGGCGGTCTTCGTGAAACGATCTACGATCACCCATATAATGTCCTTACCTTTCCTGCTTCGGGGCAAACCATCTATAAAGTCCATGGAAATTTGCTCCTACTTCCAATTTGGAATCTCCAATGGTTGTAACAATCCAGCGAGTTTTTGTTGATCACTCTTGACTTGTTGGCAAGTGGAACACCTGCTAACGTATAAGGAAATGTCTCTTTTCATAGATCTCCACCAGAAGGTGTGTTTGATATCATTATACATTTTACTCACTCTCGGATGGATACTAAGTTTAGATTTGTGACATTCATCTAGTACTTATCTCCGGAGCTCAGAAATGTTTGGAACACAAATTCAGTCTTTTAACCTCAAAACCTCATTGTTATCAATCTGAAAACTCGAGGGTTTTCCTTTTTGAATTCTCTATCTGGTCCTCTGAATGAAGTGATCATCCTTCTGAAGAGCAGATATCTTATCAATCAATGAAGGCGTAATAATAAGATTAGCAATCATCGCATTATTTCTGCTAAGCGCATTTGCCCAACATTGGCTTTCCTCGGAGTATACAATATATCTAGATCATACGTTGCACGAAATTCTAGCCAAGGCTGCTGTCTCAGATTTAAATTCTTCTGGGTGAAGAAATACTGTAACGATTTGCGATTTGTATATAATTCGAACTTATCACCCAATAGATAATGCCTCTAGATTTTCAAAGCAAACACGATGGCTAACAACTCAAGATCATGAGTAGCGTATTTCTTCTCATGCGGCTTCAACTGACGGCTAGCATAAGTAACTACTTGACCTCTTTGCATTAATACTGCACCAGCACCTTCAATAGAAGCATCTGTATAGACTTTCAAATCTTGATTACTATTGATAATGGTTAACACTAGAGAAGTAGTTAATCTTAATTTCATCTCTTGGAAAGCTGCCTCACATTCTGGAGTCCAGTTAAATCTTGTGTGCTTCTTTGTAAGCTGCGTTAATGGACTAGACAGATTCGAAAAATCTCTGACGAATTTACGATAATAACTACCCAATTCCAGAAAACTTCGGACTTCTGTGGGCATACTAGGTTGTTTCCAATCCTGAATTGCAGAAATTTTTCTTGGATCAACTGAAATTCCTTCCTTTGATACAACATGACCAAGGAACTTCACTTCTTCTTGCCAGAATATACATTTGGAAAATTTAGCTTTTTAAACATTCTTTCTGAGAATTTCCAATACTTGTTCCAATTGTTTAGCATGCTCGCTCTCTGACTTAGAGAAGATTAGAATATCAACAACGAAGACCAGTACGAATTTATTCAAAACTTCTCTGAATACCCTGTTCATTAAATCGACAAAATAAGCTGGAGCGTTACATAAGCTGAACGACATTACTAACAACTCATAGAATAAGTCTGGACCCCTGAATGTTGTCAAAGGAACACATTCTTTAGCAATACGCAGTTGATGGAAACCTGTAGCTTGGTCCTTTCTTGAAAATACTTGCGCTCCATTCAAACGATCCAACAAATCATCAATTCGCGACAATGGATATTTATTCTTTAATGTTCGCTTATTCAAGTCACGATAATCCACGCATAGTCTAAGAGTACCATCTGACTTTGGGACAAACACCACTGCTGCTCCCCAATTAGAGAAACTAAGCCTGATCAGACCTTTCCATAGTAATTGTCGAGTCTGGTCCCCCAATTCTTCTTTCTCCTTTAAAGCCATTCTTCGAATAGGATGCACAATTGGTCTTGCACTCCGGACCAGATTGATTCTGAAATCAATTTCTCTATGCGGAGGTAAGCTATCCACTTCTTCAAACACATCCACATAATTTTTAACAACAGGAATATCCTCGATTAAAGTTGGAGTAACTTCTAGAGCATCCCAAAATTCTATTCTATCTGAATCTGTGCCTACGCATGGTAGGATAATATATCCAAGCTTCGTTTTAACTTTAACCACTCTTTCTGCACATTTAACCTCAACTTCAAATTTGGTTAACCATTCTAGCCCAAGAATGATATCAAATTCAGAAAGATTCATAACAATTAAATCAAAGGGAAACCGGTAACAAGAATAAGAAATGGGAACTCTACAATACAAATCGAGAACAAGAGAACTTCCTATCGGATTATGAACTCTAATCGATTCCTTAAGGTTCCTTGGTTTTAACTTTAACTTTTTGACTGTATTATTTGAAATGAAACTTTGAGACGCACCCGTGTCAAACAATACTTTCACTGGTATATTGTTGACAATTAGCATGCCTTCCAAAACATCTGGCCTTTGCTGGCTAGCTGAGGGTGCTAGAGTTTCTGCTTCTTTATATACATGAGCTACTTCAGCCTTCTTTAATAGCAGTCAATACTTTGCAAGATGACCAGCCTGATGGCAATTATAGCATCCCTTGCTCTCCTGAAGCCTCTTATTGATTTTAAGTCCTTTCTTCTTTTGTTTCTTTGAAGAGTTACAGTTCCTTATCGAATGCCCTTCCTTATTGCACTGGAGACATACGACTACTTTTTCCCTTTTCCGATTGACTTTAGGCCTCTTAATAACCTCTGACTTCGTACTTGCCTCCGACTGCATACTTATCTCTGGGCTATCAGTTTCAAACATCCTTTTGTTGCAAGAACTGACTTCCCCTTTGCCCTCCAGAAGACCTTGCTTATCAAGATCCTCATAGCAATAAGCCATGTATATCATTTTAGAAAAAGGAAGCTTCACATGTGCAGTTATGCAATTTTTGTACCTTCTTTGAAGCCCGTTACTAAACCTCAGATTCTTCTTTAAAGGATTTTCAATTAGCTTTGGGGAAAAACAAGAAAGTTCTTTGAATTTATCATGATACTCCTGAATGGTCATATCTCCTTGTTTTAGATAGTAGAACTCATCGTATAGCCGCTCAATTGCTTTTAGATGAATAAATTTTTCTTTGAAAATTTCTTTAAATGTATCCCAGGTAGTATTACCTTCTGGATTATTCTTAGTAACCATTTCCCACCAGATTAAAGCTTCGTCTTTGAGTGCCCAAGATGCCAGTAATCTTTTCTGATCATCTCTCAGCTTTAAGCCTTCAAATATTCTCTCAGACGAACGCATCCATATTTGTGTTTCAACAATAGATTCTTTACCTGAGAATGGCACTCCACCCAGATTTCGATACTTCTTTAATAGAGTTTCTATATCTGTTTTTGGCTGCGGAAGCACGATTGGCTCATTAGAATGCTGAACCATATAATTACTTCTTCTTCTTCTGCCACTCATTTTCTACCATGTCTGCAAATAGCAGACAAAGAATCAAGCCACAAAAAAGATATTGTAAAGCATAGAGACATACATTTAAATGTATATGCATTTATTGGGGTGTATTTTATTTTGCTATACTCTTTCTAGGGTATTACTGATCCTATCTATAATGAGTTATTCATCTTAGAATACAGTTGATTCTATTTATGACGAGTTCGTTAATATGTTATATTCCGGAACTAAGATTAACCAAAGCTCTAATACCAGCTGTGATGACCATAAACTCCCGTGCCACGGAAGCAAGGATAATCATTGGAATATAATATATATACAATAACAGAAGAAAAAAATTATAGAATTACACCATATAATGTACATCCGATTACACGGTAAATAATGTCAACATCAGAGCTACACAGCATAACAGGATCATACTTAGTACAAAATACAGTTACAGCTTAATATAAGATGTCTGTAGCGGAATCAAACATAATATACATAATGAAGTCTAAACAGCATAATCAAAATGATAGAATCCATCTTCAACTCCATAGCAATCCAGATTGAACCAGCTAAAACCTGAATACAAGGCTGCTTGTGTAGGAATAAGGGGCACCCGAGTTTGCAAAGTGAAACAATCTACGAGTCAGTCATGGGACTGGTGTGAGAAATCTACTTAACTTATTTGATAATAAGGCCAATCACAGGACCACGCCGCTAACGCGGAACGCGTTTACTCCATTGGATTTCCAGTTCACAAAACAAGTAAATCATTTAAATATCGCAATGCTTTTTACAAAAATGAAGCCATTATAAGACTCAAGTCCCATCACACAATGCAATGCAAGACGGAGGATAGAGTTTTACCTTATAATGGCCAAAATATGCTTGATACGTATAAATCAAAATCATTTGATATTATCACTAGTGCATATATGTTTCAAAAACAATTTCAATCATAATGTAACAATCATAGACAACATGGGTACCATATATCATGTCGTCAGATATAGGTTTACAATCAAAACCGCACATGTCGTATTGGAAGTTGGATTTCCATCAAGAACCAAGGCAAGGGATCGTCCTTACCGAATTCGAGACAATCTAGCCTACCATGTCTCAGGCTACAGTCGCAACTGCACCTAGCATCTTCAGGGTCGGTCCTCTCTTACGTTTGAGGATTGGTTATTCCTGAACAATACGTTTCCCCACCCCGTGGGGGCGTAAATGAGCCAGATGACTCAATATCCATCGGCTCCGTAGTAACCGATATATCTGAGGTACCTCGCTTTCAGCATCTACATAAGTAAAAACGTCTAGGCCTCATACCATGACACCACTTCTAGCTAGAAAGAAATGCATGTCCTCCCTGTAGTCCTTCATCCCGTTTCTGATTCATACCTGGTTGTTAAGCTCGCGAATTAACGCCATACACAAAGCTATGCTATATTAAAGCCGTGCTTTGATCATCAACCACAAGGCTCTGCTTTTCAGCAAAAGCCTTGATCACTTGCATCTCAGCATGCCACATTGACATTCCACGCTATGCGACTGATGTTTATCAATATATAACCTCTGAGCTCGTAGATCTCAGAGAAGGGTGTTAAGCAAGAGAATAAATTCTCCACCACAAAACAGATATATATTTAATAGAAATCAATCAGCATTGAATAAAATACAACGTCAGACACACATTCATTTACTAGTTCGTTCTCGGTCTGAACGAAACCGGAGGCACCTTATTCCTCGTCCATATGTCCAATACAGGAGAGAGGTCCTTGCACATCCGAACAATCAACAAATACGTCCGGACCACTACCAATGTAACCCCTCCTGGGAGCTAACCGATCCAGGGCATCATTAGTAATTCATTCGATGTGAAGATCATCGGTCTTGCACCATCTTCATATCTTCGACTTCTAATCGTCGATCAATAATTTGAAATGAGAATTAACTCGGCCTTTTCAAATAATTCACGTATACATAGAATTCAAATCAATTCTTTTCCATGGTTAAATTAATCGACATTCACGTTACAATTCAATATAATAATTTCATGTAAAATAAATCTAACCAATAGAATGTCCAATAAACCTAGTAAAATCGATTTATTTCCATTCCAAATCTCTTATAATATTTTATAACGATTTTTCGCTATTTTTATATACATAAAAATAGCCCATTTTTATCGAACGATGTTTCAGGCCATTCGATGGCACTGGCGCTGCTCTCATCCAAATTTGAATTAGATATTTCGCAAAATCTAACTGTTATATCTTAACGAATTTTATATCGTTGGAAAGATATCTCCAAAGCGAACCCAAAGGTTCCGGGGTCGGGAAAATCTTACGGCCGGATCTCTCGTAATAATCGTTTAAAATTACAATTTCAAAACGCGAACTGCAGCGTTGTTATTCGTTTTATTTTAATTATATATATATATATAATTCATTCTGGTGCTGTTTTTATTTTGATTTGAATCAAACATTTCTCTAAATCTAACCATTGGATCTCCACAAATTTTATATCGTTGGGAAGATCTTTCCAAAGTGAACCCAACAGTTTCAGTTTGGGGAAATCCGATGGTTGGATTTCTTGGTATAATTGTTTAAAATCACGATCCCAAAATGCAAAATGTAGCGGCGCGATTCGTTTTATTTTAACTTATATTTATATATAAATATAATTCATTCGATAATTTCAAAATTGTTTTATTTTAACTTATATTTAAATTTCGAAAAATTTCGCCATAACCTCCTTTGTACGGAGAGGGGTTTGGAAATTTATTGGGCCGTATTAGGCACCCAATAAATCCAGTATAAGCATACACAATTTTTAGTGTCCTATTCTATGCCCGAGGGAGTGTGTAAAATTACTCCAAAGATAAATCTTGTCACCTCGTTCAGTGTTGGAAATAAATAATTCATGTGTCGTATCTAATAACTAGAGAGAAGTGATTATTGTCAACTCTACACCCGTGTGGGTTTTATTAATCTGGAAATTTATCATTATATTTTATTTATCCCATATCAGTCCTTAGTTCAACCTGCACTTCAATCATCGCCATACGAGCGTCTTGCCTGTATGGTAATCTCAACCTCGTCATACAAGCTCCAAATGCTTATATGGAATATGATATGCTATGTAATCAATAGTTCGTCTTCGATTCAACTTGAAATGCAGTCATCTCCATACAAGCATCTCGCTTGTATGGTAATTCCAACGCTTGTATGGTAATTCCAACCTCGTCACATAAGCTCCAAATGCTTATGTGGTATATGATAGAGTATGCTATCTTCACGAAGTATGCCATGCAGTGTAGTTCAAAATTAATCGTTATTATTCTATGGTGTTGTTTATAATCTCACACAGAACAACCAGCAAACCGCATCCAATGGCATTCACAGGAGTTTATATAATAAATAAAATTGCATAGCCAACTCATTAAGGCTTACCTATTTGTCAGGCACACAAATAAATTCTTTACTCAACGGCAAATCCATTTTCCTGTTCAGCATATGTATACGTGTATATATATATATGCATATCTACGCTAAAAACAATATTTTTAGCGAATAAATAATTATTTCCTTACATGGTTATGTTTAGCCGTTCATATACATGTTAAAAATATTATTTCTAATGAACAAGCATTTATTTCAACCCGTGGTTATTTTTAACACTTCATATATGTGATAAAAATAATATTTTCAATGAACAAACATTTATTTTGACCTTTGACTATTTTTAACAGTTCATATACATGTTAAAAATATTGTTTTCAATCAACAAATATTTATTTCAACCTTTTGTTATTTTTAACACTTCATATACATGTAAAAACTAATATTTTCAATCAACAAATATTTATTTTGACTCATGGTTATTTTTAACACTTCATATACTTGTTAAAAATAATATTTTCAATCAACAAATATTTATTTCAACCTTCGACTATTTTTAAAGGTTCCTACATACAATAAAAATGTGATTTTTATTGTTAAGGCATTATTTCAAACATGAATATTTTTAATGACTCATATATATAATAAAAATGTGATTTTTATTGTTTAAACAATTTATTCAACACACGAATAATTTTAACACTTCGCATATACAATAAAAATGTCATTTTTATTGTTCAAACAATTTATTCAACACATGAATATTTTTAACATTTTGCATATACAATAAAAATGTGATTTTTATTGTTCAAACAATTAATTCAACTCACGAATATTTTTAACACTTCGTATATACAATAAAAATGTGATTTTTATTGTTCAAACAATTTATTTTAACACAACAACTATTTTATGTAGTCATTTCAGAAAATTTAAGCATTATAACGGTAGGGTAGGTAGCACCAGCACCGTGTCCAGCACGGCTCCTCTGCTCTCCTGGGCCTTGCAGCATTACAATACTTTCATTTTCCATAATACAATTCATTTTCATAATATAATGAATCCACCACAAACACAATCAATTTTGTTGCAACCATTAAATCATTTACAACCACAACCAATTCCAACAACACAATTCTGTCAAACAAATTGTCCATGGTCTGTGGACGATGGTGTCAGGAGCTACTAAGCCCCGTCTGCAACCTATATATTTTTATTTATTTATTTATTTTTGAATTTAGATTGCTCACATTGGGTTCCACTCCTTCTAAAATTGTAGAGTGCTCCAAAAATTCTTCGGTCTCTTCTAGAATGTAGAGGACGTCGTCACGAGTCCAATGTCTCTGGTTTCACTGGATTTCGTCAACATATGTTAAAGATATGAATTTTTTCTTAAATCATAATTCACAACACTTTTAGAAGTTGAAAACAGTTTAAATAACCCAGTCCGTATACCTCAGACTTTGATTCAAAACTAGGGTCGGATTTATCTTCAAATCTGTAGCACGAGAGGATAATCGATCTTCGCCACGTTGAAGAGCTAAGGAAGAGCTTCTAGCGCCTGCCACGTCAGCGAGCTCGGTGGTGGAGGGCGATCAGAAATCGCAACGACGCGGCGGAAGTTTGAGCATCCAGATCTCTTTGAACACGCGACTATAAACTACAAACCCTATATGGATTTGAAGCTTGAAGAATTCTCTATAAATTCTTCAACTGGGTCATTCGATTTTACTGAGTGGATTTAGGGAGATCGAGGAGACAAGAAATCTACTCCTTCCATCGTTCATATCAAAGGTGTATCGTTTTTTTTTTATTTTCTGGAAAATATATTTAATGAATGGAAAATTTTTATTGGTCGATATATATATTAATTTCTAAAATAGGGAAATCCGAGCTCTAAATCAAACCCAACGACTGATGCCTCTAGCTAAATGCCCCCATTTCGGACACAATGGAATATGTATCGTATGACCATTCGACTGTTTCAGTTAGTTATTCTTCAAATTAAAATATAAAACATTCAAATTCGGATTTGAACGTATATTTTAATTTGCCGGGGCCACATACTGATTCCAAAAATTCCCGAAAAATAAATCTAGCTATGTTGGGATGATACGGTCCCAACAAAATTATTTTCGTTGAATTTGGAGACCATTTGAAAAATGGCCATTTTTTGGTCGATCCAATTCAAACTGAAATTACCAAACACGTTTTCCTTTGCCACGCTCACATATTAATTCCAAAAAATATGGAAATTTGAATCTTGTAATAAATTGACATTCTGGATCCAACCAAAGTGGTTTCATCGAAAACGGAGGTTGTTTGCAAAATGTCTATTTTCAAGGGCTATATTTATATTAAATTCCATAGTGACTATTCTGAATATTTAACTGGCCATAACATTTATTCCTGCTATGAAATTTCAATTTTTCAGATTCTTAGAAATATATTTTTGAACAAATTTAAATATTTCCAGTTTGACTGAAATACGATTTATTTTGCATCCTGTACATTTAGTCAAAATTCAACTTCAAAATTTCAAACTACCGCGCTATTTCTAGCTCGCTATATAATTAAAATAAATTTATTCGCTTTAACTTCAATTCAAATAAATTTTTAGTTGTTATTATTTAAAATAAATTATTTTAAATATTGCTAATTCGTTAAAATAGCCAAATTAAAAATTTTAAATTGGGTTTGATTTTCCGGGTTGTAACAGACACCAAAATGATTATGAGATGCATTATTAACTAAATCAGCAGACATACTTGGCATTATTTCTTGATCTTCACACAAATAATTAGTATACTATAGATTCCATTTATGATCCATTGCGTTCCAATAATAGATAGTTTTTTGTATATCACATAAAATCTGATCAGATTAAGTGCTAGCAAACAAGGTTTTAGAACAAGATTCTTCTTTGAACATAAATACACATATTGAGACGGGTATATAATGTTAGACCAAAATCTGGGCCTAACACCCAAATGCAGATCACAAATTATAGAATGCATAAAAAAGTTAATAAAGAAGAGACACACGAGGTTTTTATAGTGGTTCGGCTGTAGATGTAGCCTACGTCCACTTTATAATCTTATTATTATACTGACAGATTACAAGAATCGGTTATATGCAGACACACAATCTGTGTGTTAATTGAGATTAAAAGAGGAGAATTTATGTGTCGAAAGGTGCAAAATCCTTGCAATCGGTAATGGCAGAGGCTGTCTAGATGTAGGAGAAAGTCTCAGCCAAAAAGTCCTTGAAAATGCCTTCAAATGGTGTATTTATAGCTGTATGAGAGCTTCTGGGAAGACCGGTTCGTAATAGGGTACATGGCACCCGATCCGGAAAAGTAGGAGCAAGATGTGGCATGAGAACATGCCAAAACAGTGCGTGTATCAGCAGGTGCAGGGATCGGTTCGTGATCATGGGATCGGATCGTGATATGGGTTCCACGAACCGAGGTCTGATCGTGAGCTGTATGGTGAAGCTGGTGTGTCACGAGCGGGTCGTGATCAGGAGGTGCACCACGAACGGGTCGTGATCTGAGGGTGCACCACGATCCGAGAGGGACGATCCGATGAAGGGCGAACCGAGAGTGCACAACGAGCCAAAGTGGATGCACGAGCCGTACTCCGATCGTGTGACGCTTCGTCGCTTTATCCAGGAAATTGCCAGATTACACCCATTCACGGAAACGGGGGTAACTTTCAAATCGTAAGTCTGATTGAGCCAAACCAAAGCTCAAACTTAAATTCAGAGATCTACAAGAGTTACAGAGCTGTGCTCTGTAATTGCTGTTTTCGGGCCCAAAAAAGGTCGTCTGATAGGAGTTTCGGGCCTTTCTTTGTTCGTGATGCGACTTTGACCAAATCGATGCCTGTCTTCTGATGTTGTTCTCCATATCCGAGCACGATCCTATCCAGATATTCAGTGTGACAGCTTTTACCAAAAAGTGTGTCAATATGTTTGCCCCCCAGAACATATCTTGCTGGTTGAAGGAAGATGTGTTCTGGATAATCTGAGAAATCCAAACCCAGAATGCAACGATCACGCCGGATCGTATTAAGGCCAGAAAACCGACGATCACACGGGATCGTATTAAGGCCAGAGAAATCCAAGAGGACTAGGAGTTTGTACCTGCAAGAAGATAAAACAAATAATGCAAGAATATTTCCTAGATGGCCTTACCGGAGTAAACCATCTGAGGAGATGTTAGAGGAGTTCCAAGACGGCCTTACCGGAGTAAGACGACCAAGAAAATGCCATGAAAATTCCAAGACGGCCTTAACGGAGTAAGACGACCAAGGAAAAGCACATGAGGTTCCAAGACGGCCTTACTAGAGTAAGATGACCAAGGAAAAGCACATGAGAATTTGTTTATACTGGACGGATCCAGTTGGGAGCCGAAGCTCATGTTTGTACTGGACAAATCCAGTTGGGAGCTGGAGCTCAATGCATTTTACAAATTCATGAAAATGCAGCGGTCGTTTGCCGGACACGACTGGAGACCACAAGCCGGTTATGTGTGTGTGTGCCGATGTGACCGCTCTTATTACATGCAGGGAAAACAAAGAAGGGCGAGAAGTCGCATAAAAGCCTAAAAACATGGACTACGAACCGGAGTTCGCCAAATTGAAGAGATCCGCTGAGTGGGATCAGTTAATGATAAGCCCACGATTGCTCGATCCAGGGTCGTTCCCTCTCTGGGGATTCGGCGATGGCAGCGCAGTTGTGGGCGTTGTTGGTTGAGTGACGTACTTGGATAGTTCTCCTCGCCTGACCTGAGCCTCAATAAGGTCACGCAAATGTTTGCAGTCATTAGTGTTATGACCATCCATTTCATGAAATATGAAGTGTCTGCCAAAATTGCGTTATGCTAGTGTTGGTTCCCTCTTGGAAGGCCTTGGATATGAGGCATCACCCCCTGTATCTATGTAGGTATTGCTCAGGGTGTCATTCAGTTCAGTGTATTTGTCGTATCTGGACCCTCTCCAGGGTGGAGCATTATGATCATTTGTAGCAAGGGTCTTTCCTTTACCCTTGTCATTGCCTTTTCCTAGATCGGGCAGTTCTCCATCTTTGAGCATGTTGACTTCGAGGGTTTTCTTCTCGAAAGTTGCATCTTCTTCCCACAGAAATCTATCTGCTTCGAGGTAGAATTCACTGATATTTCGTGGTGGATCTCGGTACAAGGATTTTTTAAACTCTGAGTTATCTAGAACGCCGGATACTGCTGCCATCAGTACCATCGATGGTTCAGGGCGATCAACTGATGCTGCTACAACGTTGAATCTTTCTAGGAATGAACGCAGAGTTTCTCTGGGCCTCTGCTTGATTTTGGTAAGGGACATGACATTCTTGGGTCGTGCGATGTGGACCCGAAATTGTTTAAGGAAGTGTGCGACCAACATGTTCCAACTGCTGATCGATTCCGTTTCTAGCTGTCGAATCCACATGGCTACTATATCAGTTAGAAAGTGGGGAAAACATTTAGCCATGACGTTTTCCGATGTCGATTGAACTTCCATATGTCATTTGTAGCGCATCAAGTGCACAGTAGGATCTGTCCTGCCATTGTAGGGCTCCAGTTGTGGAAGTTTGAAATCCGGGGGATTGCGAGAATTCCTGATTTCCTGAGTGAATAGGTTGTGATTGACGTCATCCACGTCATTCTGATAAGTGAGGCCTCTCGAGAGGCATTGAATCAGATCAGTGAGTCGATTGCCTTCAAAAAGCTGTTGCAAACTACCAAGACCAGAGCTGGTGCCCCCAGCATTGAGTGCAGGAGAGAACGGAGGATGTTGGCGAGCTGTTGCCTATGGATCGCGGCTCACGGATCGTGGATCGAGGGTGGCGACCCGACTCGGTTCGAGGGGGTCGGTTCGTGAGGCAGGGGGGCGATCCGACTGGGTCCTGGAGGTAGGTCACGAACCGGTTGTTGTTGAGCAAACGGGAGCGAGTTACTGGGATCTGCTCGTGAGCCTGGTAGTGCACCATGATCCAGATCACGATCTAGAGGTGTATCACGAGATGGTTGATGCTGTTGAACGGGGCTTACAATCCGGTGTTCATCTGATCTGGAGATGAAGTAGATCGCAGTGCATTTCCAAGAGCGAGTGGGTTGCCCCCGAGTCCTAATGATGCATGAGCCGTTTCTATTGCCTCGTTTCCAATGACTTGAGCATTACTCTGCTTTCCATCTATCTGAACGAAGAATTGGTTGATCATTTCCTATTGTTTCTGGAGGAGATCATCTTTTCGTGCCGCAGTTCAGTGAGAACTCCGTCCATCTCGTCTCTGGTCAAGTATGCAGAAGGATCTCCATGTAAGGAAGCTTCCTGGCTTGCCTCGTTCCTTGTGTCTTCAGCGTCATCAGCATGAGTGGAAATTTCAGTCTTCTTCCTTTTGATTGCCATTGATCCAATAGCCAACTTATCCAAGAAGAAGTTGAAGTTGTCGTGTGCCCCCTACTTGGCGTGCCAAAATGTTAGACCAAAATCTGGGCCTAACACCCAAATGCTGATCACAAATCACAGAATATAGAAAAAAGTAATTAAAGAGGAGACACACAAGGTTTTTATAGTGGTTCGGCTGTAGATGTAGCCTACGTCCACTTTATAATCTTATTGTTATACTGACAGATTACAAGAATCAGTTATATGCAGACACACAATCCGTGTGTTAATTGAGATTACAAGAGGGGAATTTATGTGTAGAAAGGTGCAAAGTCCTTGCAATCGGTAATGGTAGAGGCTATCTAGATGTAGGAGAAAGTCTCAGCAAAAAAGTCCATGAAAATGCCTTCAAATGGTGTATTTATAGTTGTAGGAGAGCTTCTGGGAAGACCAGTTCGTGATGGGGTACGTGGCACCCGATCCCGAAAATTAGGAGCAAGATGTGGCATCAAAACAAGTCAAAACAGTGCGTGTATCAGCAGGTGCAGGGATCTGTTCGTGGTCATAGGATCAGATCGTGATATGGGCTCGACGAACCGAGGTCTGATCGTGAGCTGTATGGTGAAGCTGGTGTGTCACGAGCGGGTCGTGATCAGGAGGTGCACCACGAACGGGTCGTGGTCTGAGGGTGCGCCACGATTCGAGGGGGGCGATCCGATGAAGGGCGAACCTAGGGTGCACCACGAGCCAAAGAGGATGCACGAGCCGTACTCCGATTGTGTGACGCCTCGTCGCTTTATCCAGGAAATTTCCAGATTACATCCATTCACGGAAACAGGCATAACTTTCAAACCGTAAGTCCGATTGCTAGATCTACATGAGTTACAGAGCTTTGCTCCGTATTTGCTGTTTTCGGGCCCAAAAAAGGCCGTCTGATAGGAGTTTCAGGCCTTTCTTTGTTTGTGATGCGACTTTGACCAAATTATTGTCTGTCTTCTGATGTTGTTCTCCATATCCGAGCACGATGCTATCCAGATATTCAGTGTGACAGCTTTTACCAAAAAGTGTGTCAACATATAAGGAAGTAGATATCGGTTGGTGATATGTCATAGAATATTGAATGACATATAATAACGTTTTAGATTTTATTTATATTAAATATGTAGAAAGCACTTGTTTTATAAAATAATGATGCAACTGTTAATTATAACCTTCATTTTAAATGCCTAGAAGAAATGTTGTTTTGTATTGAATTAATCAACTTAAAGAAAAAAACTACTTACTATTATGTTGAATTACTCCGCTTAATGCTTGAGCTTGGATTCCAAAACCAAGAAGACGACGGAAAACACACAAAAGAAGACGAAGAAGAAGAAGAAGAGAAAATACGTACGATTTTTTTGTGTGGATACACTGAATAAAATTTAAATTTTTGTAAAAGTCAACGATCCTATAAAATAGGGTGGATTAACTTACTAGTTCTATGGATTAGAATAAAAATTACCTAATATATTTAACCCATTAACTATATATATGATCCATTTTTATATATGTTCAATTATTGTGCAGATTACCATGAGTCCATTGATATATATATACACACACACACACATACATACATACATACATACATACATACATATACATACATATATATATATATACATACATATATATATATGTAGACACACACACTGATTTATTTGATTCCAATCCTTCTGATTGAAAAATTAGTTACTTATATAGGTGATGAACTGTTCTTAAGTTGGTATCATTGAATGGTCAACTGAACTATGCATATAATATATCGTGTAATATAAAAATAGTGTTGATAATTAAGTAATACGCTTCGGCCCTACTCATACATTTATGTTTTGGCATAAAAGAAATCTAATTACATAAATTACATTTCAGATCCTGAATAGATGTAATAAACATCTGTTATTTGTTAAACCATTTTAAGTCTCCGTTTATTATGTCAATTTATTTCGAACATACACATTTTTGATCTATCTTTTTGCATTTTGTATTAATGATTTTGCATAACAGTCAAAATTTTAAAGTCTCTAATGAAGTTGTGCATGTAAGGAAAGTGCTAGAAATCTATTATTTGTTTAGCCATGATATTAGCTTTGCAAGAAAAATTGTGTAATGAAATAGGAGATAATAATTATATCGGTGTAGTGTTTAAAATATCAATGCATTTCTAAATGGGGCAATTAACGATAAGGACAACCGCCTAATATAATATATCCATAAGGACAACCACCTAATATTTTTTCCAAAAGGACAATACACTACCCGTTCGATTTTCTAAAACAAAATCATGAAATCAAATCCACGTCCTCTTGTACATTCGATCTTTCACGAAATCACGCAATCACAAAATCACGCAATAAAGCAATCACGAATCATATTTCATGAATTCACGCAATCGATTCACGAATTTAAAAGTAACTGAAACTCCAAACGAATGCGATGAAAAATTAAAATCGAATGTCAAAACCCTATTTCGTGAATACAGCAAAGAGATGGAGCTCAAAATCGAACTAATGATCAAATAGTAGAAGAAATAGTTTTTGTGTTAGATTTAAATAAAAAACACGGCAGCAGTTTTTAGGTAGCAGTTTTATATTTTTTAAGGTATAAGTTTTACAGTTTTAAATGTGTTAACAAGGCAGCAGTTTTATATTTTTTTAGGTATCAGTTTTACAGTTTTAAATATGTTAAAATGGTAGCAGTTTTTAGGTATCAGTTTTGTATTTTTCTAGGTATCAGTTTTACAATTTTAAATGTGTTAAAACGGCAGAAGTTTTTAGGTATCAATTTTGTATTTTTTTAGGTATCGGTTTTCTTGTTTAAACTGTGTTATGTTTTTTTTAATCTGATTGTGTTGCTGTTTTAATTTTGTAGTTGTATTGTTGCATCAACTTTGCTACTAAAACGAAATTATTTCATTTTTATCAATCAAATTGCGATGCAAACATTTTCTGTATTACTTTGTTATGCTATTACATGTTGTTATTATTACTGATATGCTATTTGCATGTTGATTATCATTCTTAAACTTCGGTATGTATCGATGTAATGATTTATATTTTTTGTTTCAGCAAATGGGTATCATTTGTTGTATTTCTTGGTCTCACTTGTGCATTGTTTTCATGTTTACATTTTTAATTATCAGTTTATCATCGTTTTAGGTATCATTTTTTTCCCTGCATTTAGTAACAGTTTTTCAGTATCAGTTTAACAGCGTTTTAGATATCATTTTTTTCCTATAGTCAATAACAATATTTAAGTATCGGTTTACCAACCATTTAAGAATCGGTTTTTTCCCGATAGTCAATAATTGTCATTTTTACATCATTTCAGGCATCACTTTTATTCCTACAGTCAATAATTATCAGTACTAAACCATTTTAGGTATCTGTACTTGATAGCCTCGGTTACATATGACAATCAGTGTATTGAAACTATATAAAATTTTCTCTAAACGTTCAGTTATTTGTTATGTAATACACCAACATTACCGACAATGCATCCATCAACATTCATATAACCAATATTTCATACATCAACTCAATCAATAGTGAAGTGCAGAACTTTTAAATCTGTTTACATATAAAACTGAGATATAAAGCAATGTTTTCAAACATAATGTAACTACATATAACATTGTTCTTCAATCTAGACATTATTGATCTAACTACAAGCATGAAAATACCACAAAACTGATATCTGCAGAGACATATAACTGACACTTAGTAGCTAAAACAAAAAAAAAACACATTAAACTGATATAACATAGTAAATACAGTAAAACAGCTACCTATAAAAATTAAAAATGATACCTAAAAACTGCTGTAATATTTTGTTTATAATAACTAATGCAAAATATATTTGTATCACACTTGATTGATGACAGCAAAACAAGTTCGATTGTAATACATATTTAATGCAACAATACAATTGCACAATAAGTACAACATCAAAAACTTAACATAGTGTTTACAGTAAAACTGATACCTAAAAAAATTAAAAACTAATACCTAAAAACTACTGTATAGCTGAACATTAAAATGATTATAACACTAAATTAAAACAATTATAATAGTAAAGAAAAATTAAATCAATGCAAACAGATAACAATAAGCAAAAAAAAATCGTTTGCATTTCAGATTGCAAAATTTAATGACGAGATCTAAAACACGCTCGAGATCGAAGCTATTCTTCTGGAAGTCGCGATCGAAATGGATGTTTGAAGACGACTGCTGAAGATTGAAATATTGAAAGAAAAAAATCATGTTGGAAATTAGTGAGGAGAACGAGAAATGTGCGAGAATCGATTGTTGAGGAAGAAGAAATCAGCGCACATGAAGAAGAAAAGAATTAGTGTATTGTCCTTTTGAGTAAAATTTTAGTGGGTTGTCCTTATAGTTAAAAAAGCCTTCAATTTTGTCCTTGTGAATATTTTCCTCTTTCTAAATTTACAGATTGTTCGATTTTACCTTTGGCATTTTGCATCAACGTTTTTAGACTAAACGGTCAAAACTTAAAGCTTCCAATGAAGTAATGCATCTAATTAAACTACAAGAAACTGTTTAGCCATGATTTTATCTATGAAAATATGTTTTTACTAAAATAGGAGATAATAAATACGTCACTGACGTTTTTAAAACGTTAACAAACCTATTGGCTCTTGAATCTAGCGTCTTGCGTTTTGCACTAATGATTTAGACAGAACTATTGAAATTTTAAGTTTTTAACGGAGTAGTGCATGTAAGGAAACTGATGAAATCTTTTATTGTTTAGTCATGATTTCAGCATTGTAGGTATATTTATTTACCAAAATAGGAGATAATAAATATATCATTGTAATCAATGCATTTTTTAGTCTATAAATTCTTGAATCTTGCTTTTTGCATTTTCCATTAATGATTTAGATTAAACCAATAAAATTCTAAGTTTAGAATGAAATATTTTAAGTTCAGAATGAAATAGTGCATGCAAGGAAACTATTAAAAAACATGGTTTACTAAAAATAAATGGAATGATAAAACAACATTACACAACTAGGTATCATTTTCCTGTATTGTAGCATTGTTATTCAGAAGAGATGAAATGAGTTCAAAATCCGATGAATCAAATAAAGATGCCTTTAATTTACTACTTAAATGAGATCAAATAAGTTTTCCAGTTATATCGTTAAGTTTTTCAATCAATGAAGTAATATAACATCATATTTCATCATTATCCTTGCGCCCATAATTTCTTGGGCAGGTGATGGATGCCGGTAATCAATAAACAATCGACGCTTTTTCTCATGCTGTGTTGTAGTAAATTATGCTGGGAACCATGTCTGGTTATCTAATGGTTTATCATGAACCAGATTTGAGATATACATTATGCTCTTTTGATAGTTTTAATGACCAAGTTAATTAGAAATTTGATAGTTATTTAGGATGCTTAACTTATAGGAAAATTCATGCCTGATATTTAATTTGACCTTCAACAGGCGTTAGTTGTCAGAGACACAATCTATGTTGATGATCTCATTTCTTTAAAGAAGATGAAACGACCCAAACTTCCCCTTACGGGAATGCCCGGATTGCTTTGAGAACACGACGCATCAGAACAAAAACAACAGATTATTTCATTGCTATTACAACAATTACCTCAAAGTACAAGAATATATCACAGCCTGTCAATCCATCGATTGACATACAACTAAATATTGGGATTAGTGTATGTCAAATATCACCCCAATACCCGTGTGGGTTTTTCAGAAAACAACAGTCTATTTAAATAAATCATTGGTTAATAAATTTAACCAATTCTACTTCAGTTTGAATTATTTTTGTAACACCCAGGAAAATCAGAACCAATTTAAAAATTTTATTTTGGCTATTTTATTGAATTTTGAATATTTAAATTGATTTATTTTAAATAATAATGATTTAAAATTTATTTAAATCGAAGTTAGAAGGTATATATTTATTTTAATTATAAACCGAGCCTAAAATGGCGCGGTAGTTTGAAAATTCAATTTCAAATTTCAAATTTCAAATGAATGTACAAGATTCAAAATAAACCGGATTTCAGTAAAACCAGAAATATTTGAATCTATAATGACCCGCATTGGCAGGGGTATTATGATTAGTTTATTTAATTATATCAATGGTAATATAGTGAAATTAATGGTCGTGGAATTTAATGATGGTGAATATTTAATTAAAATAATAAATTAAATAATATAATTAATTCTGAAATAATCAGAACTGGCTGAAATGACGATATGGTGTGAACTGGATCATCTGTGATATTTAATTCAGCTTGGAATTGAATTTGAATAACGAATATATTCAATCGTCGACAGTTGAACGCATAGTTTATAATATAAATATAAACGAGCTCGAAATGGCGCTGCAGTTCGTAATTTGGCGATTCGAACTTCAACTGAATGTACATGATTCGTTTTAAGCCGAATTTCTGTGAAACAAGAGACGTACGGAGCTGGTGGAGTATATCTTTCTAGTGGAAGAGAAAAATCGGGATTTCGTCATGTAGATTTTGAGATATGTCCAAATCAAATTTTAAAATAGTCGCTATAGAATCGTTTATCGACCGTAATGGTTTATTCGATATAACTAGAGATCGGGTTTGAATTTAGACAAGATTCTTTTGGGACATAACGATGATTTAATTTTTAGAATTTTACTGTAATTTTTAATTAATTAAATAAGCAACTTTTTATTTGGAGTATTTTGCACCCTGTAGTCAGCATTTTGGGGTTTCACAATATGAGTCAACCTACCGGTATTATTATATTTTCCGGACCATGGAGAATTGCTTGACACGACGGTAATGTTATTTCAGTCCCTAGCAGTTCGTAAATACACAAAAATTTTGTATGATAGAGACCACCTAAAACTTTAAAACAAAAACATACAATATCCTAACATTTCACAAGGTCAAAGCAATGCCACATCCCCCTCCTTTTCTCAACCACCAGTTTTTTTTCTCTGGCCTAAAAACAGAAATCGCGGCCCTCACAAAACCCACAGAAGAATTCCATCTAAAAACCTATATAATACATTTTAATTCCCTTAACCCTAGCACTTAGTTTCCTCGATCAAACTTACGCCTCCATTCATCATCTCAGCAAAACCAAATATAGATCCGGAAATCGCAATTTAAAACATGTCAAAATGTACATGAAGAGGGTGGCGTGTAGGCGCCCCATTTGGTGGAGTAAAAGCAGACTCCGACGGTCTGTGGATGGATGCGACTGCGCCATGGTGTCAACGTGAGCATCAAGTCAATCTTCGGGGAGGTACTGTCGAGCTTCGATGAGAAGTGGCAGTCGAGTTGAGAGGAGGACTGACCTGCGAACGTGGGAAGAAGAAGTGCGGCCTGTTTACTGGAAGGTGGAGACTGTTGTTCTGTATTGAGAGGGATTGCATGGGTTTAGTTGTGAAGTAATGAGGGAGTGATAGAAGGGCCAAGCTATGTTTTAAGGCATTTTTGTATACTGGAAATGGTTGCTTTCACGGTGGTGGGTTTAGTTACAGAACGATAGGAGAAGATGGCTTCTGTTTTGGGCGTGAGCATTACTATGAATATCGGGATGAAGAGGAGTTGGATCCTTTTGGTTTTAGCTGGCGTTAGTAAGGATGAAAATGAATTGTATATTGGTAAACGTGAGTGAATTCTTGGTGATGGAAAAGGGCGCTCGCAAGGGGGTTGTCGTATGGAGCCAGTGGATTCAGTGTTTGATGAAGAGGAGATGCTACAGGTGTATGCGTGCGGTATTTGTTTTGTTAGAGGATCGGGTGATAGTATACTAGGCGCTGTTTTGGGTATTTGTGATGGGCCGGGTTTTTACAGGAGCCTAAACAATAAAAACATAAAAAAAGGGAGAGGGATAAGAAGGAGGATGATATTCATGGGACGTGAGGCTAACCAACAGAAGAATGGGAATTCAGGTTAGAGGAAAATATGGCCCATGGGTGCGGAAATGATTTGCGGTGGAGAAGATTCTATCTGGTGATGGGTCAAGCTATAACGAATTTCGAACGGTCAGATGCGTTGGGATCGTATGGACGACGACTACATAATGGAACTGACTAGGAGTGAGTTCGAGCTCATTACAATTTATGGAGAAATAAATTGTCCGTCGAAATCAAATAACGCAAACCGTTATTTAACGGTTAACGCGCCAAAGTGAGTAAATCTCACTAACTCTGAACAGTTTATAATTTCATGTTGTATTTTTAGAACTGTTAGATATTGGCTGATTGATTGTGTATTGACTGTTTGATTGAACTGCTAGACAGTTAGTTGAATTTCTATATTGATTCTGTTTAACAGAATATATCATATGGAACTGAAAGTGATGTTATCTATATTGTTTAACATCTGTGATGCAGGGAAACAGGTTGGAGGAATCCGGTTGGATTCCTCAACATTTATTTTACTGTTTTTCATATATTGTGATATATGATGTGATATATAATCTGTTGTCGATTATATGTGTTGGGACGATACTGATCATCGTGATTTGATATGTTGATTACCATAACATACCGAATGTTGATAAAGGAATATTTTCAAAGTGTATTTTGAAAATGAAATATTTATATAAAATCGATGGATTTTATATAGAAAAGGAAAAGGATTTTTATAAAAGAAATATTTATAAAATCAAAGGGTAAGTTAGAATAAAAGGAAATCATTTGTAAAGTGAAGAACTGTTACTAAAAGTAAATCTTTATAAATGAATAGTTTATTCGAATAGAAAGTAAAAGAAGTTAATCGATGTTAGTTAATCGATTAGTGTTAAAGCAAAGGAGTTAATCGATGTTAGTTTAATCGATTAGTGTTAAAGTAAAAGAAGTTAATCGATGTTAGTTAATCGATTAGTGTTAAAGCAAAGAAGTTAATCGATGTTAGTTAATCGATTAGTGTTAAAGCAAAGAAGTTAATCGATGTTAGTTAATCGATTAGTGTTAAAGCTAAGGAGTTAACCAATGTTAGTTTAATCGATTAGTGTTAAAGCAAAGGAGCTAATCTATGTTAGTTAATCGATTAGAGTTAAAGTAAAAGGAGCTAATCGATGTTAGTTAATCGATTAGAGTTAAAGTAAAAGGATTAATCCATGTTAGTTAATCGATGTTAGTTAATCGATGTTAGTTAATCGATGTTAGTTAATCGATGTTAGTTAATCGATTAGAGAATAACGTAAAAGGAGTTAATCGAATATAGTTATTCGAATAGAAAGCAAAGGAGTTAATCGAATATAGTTTATTCGAATAGAAAGTAAAAGGAGTAAATCGAATATAGTTTATTCGAATAGAATGAAGGAGTTAATCAAATATATAGTATTCAAATAGAATTAAAAGAGCTATCGAATATAGTTTATTCGATAGGAGTTAAGTGAATAGAGTTAGAGTTAAATCGAATAGAGTTAAGTGAAAAGAGTCAATCGAATTTAGCTATTCGAGGAGGGTTAAGTAAGGAAGATAGTAAAAGGAATATAAAGTGAACTTTGCCTATTTCAAAGTTAGAAATGTTGTTCAGTTATGGTCTGAGAGGTAGTTCTACCCCGACTTGATTGGCTTCGTTTTTAACTAAGGAATAGTTAAGGTTCGGCAGTAAAGGAAATGGTTTGAGTTGGCATAGCGATGTTTGTTTAAGCATCTGTCTAAGTCCAATGAAGAAGCTTTGGAAATTTTTTCCAAATAAGAAACCAGAAATGTTTTCTAATAAAAGAAATGGAAATGTTTTCCATTGTTAATAACGTATATTTTCCAAATTTAGAAAATAGGAAATATTGAATATAGAGAAACGGGAGATAAGTAAATTAATGGAATAAAGAGATAAATGTTGAATGATGTTTGATGTTTGATCGATATAAATTTCCATCTGGAAATAATATCGTTGTTTTCACACTTGTTTTTATTCGATAGTTAAATCACAGACTATCGAAGTTTTGACCATTTTAACGTTGTTAATATGGAGAGACCGGTTGGATTATTATCCAAAGAACCACTCTGTATTGGCATAAGCGTTGTGAATCATATATACCAAAGGAAATTGAAGATGGAGTTATGCAAGGGCTATCCTGTTTACATAATAGTGCCTTCGGTTCATCCTGTTCCTGGATGACTTGTATGGACGGATGTCTGACAGAGTATTTCCAGACGATCACGTATATTGATTTCTCCAACTGTACCAAGAGTGGAAACGGAGAAGGAAACTTATTTTAGCTAACACATAATGTATTGTTGAGGACGTCAATCGGGGATTGGATGGATTTGATGATGTGGCATTCAAAGTGAATCTGGTGTGATGATAAAGCGTAGCTTCTAGCCTCATCAACCAGTAAATGACAGAAATCGGGCAGGCAGCATGGCTAAGTCGGTCGCACCGAAGTAGGGTGTATAATCACCTGATCTAGAGTTTCATTTACTTCTAAAAATCTATTGTCGATACTGTCCCATTCGGGAAACGGTTGCTGATCCCAACCGTGGGTGATATACATTCGATACGCTCAAGCGAACTGAGTGGTCGGTCATGTGTGGTCGGGTTGCAAGATGTTCTTGTTGAACCCAGTGTATTCCTCTCTAGAGGTACACTAGCGAAAGGTGGTTCCATACCTTGTCATAGTTGGAAATCCATTACCCAATACATGCTTGCGGTTTTGATTGTATACTATATATGTAGAACGTGAGATGAAAGCGTTTCTGCTGGATTATTATTATATTGTGTTGATAGACATTATTATAATATCAAAAGGTTTTTGATATAAAGATATTTGGATTCTCATAAGGGAAAAACCCGTTCCGTTATACGGTGTGGTCTTATGAGATATCGATTACCTGCTTGAACTGTTTTAAACTGTTTTACTCACACCAGTCCCATGACTGACCCGGAGTTTACTTTGTTGTTTTCCCTAAACTCTTGGGTGCCTAAATTTGTATGGGCAGTCAAGTAGTCGGGATTTACAGATACATTGAAGAGTTGGAGCGGGAGGCTTCAGAATTATATCGCTATTATTATTCCGCTGTGTTGTAAGTGTTGTACTTTGATAATGATGTGTATATGCAAGTACAGATGTATATTTCAAGTTATGTTATATATATTATATGTTATTCGTTCCGCTGTGATGTTCGAGTTACTCTGATGTTGTGTTCTTCTTCTTCTTCTATTCTAAGTTTCTATCTTATCTTTCCTCACCCTCTAATTTCTTTCACTAATTACCAGGATTTTTCGATGTTTTGGTTATCGACATCGAGTTTATGTCGATAACCAAAGTCGCCAAAAATTCGGGTCATTACAGAATCGGTTTAAAAATATCTTTCTAACGGATGTGAAAAATTGAAATTTCATAGTGGGAATAAAAAGTTATGGCTAATTAAATATTCAGAAAAGTCGCTACGGAATTTAATATAATATATAGCCTTTATAAACAACCATTTTGCAAACGACCATCATTTTCGGCGAAACCACATTTATTGGATTTGGAATGTCAAATTATTGAAAAATTACAATTTTCATAATTTTTGGAATCAATATGTGGGCGTGGCAAAAGAAAGCGTGTTTTGTCAATTTAAGTCAAATTAGATCAAACGTTAAAAAGGCCATTTTTCGAACGGTCTCCAAATTCGATGAAATTAATTTTGTTAAGACCTATCGTCAAAACATAGCTAGATTTATTTTACTGGAATTTTTGGAATCCGTATGTGGCCCTGGTAAATTAAAATGTATGATCAAATTAAATAATTAAATGATTTACATATTACTTTAAATAAAAGTGGGCTAAAACGATCAAATGGGCTGACGGGACCTAGTCCATTATGTCCGAAATGAGGGTATTTGGCTAGGGGCAACATTCGTTAGGCAGGGTTTGGAGTTATTAGGAATCAACGGGTTTTTTTGTAAATTAGAGAATTAATTAATATAATAAATATAGGATTACAAAACCCTAGCCCCATCTCTGTACAGCCGCCGTTCAGCACGTTTTAATGGCTGATGGGTTCCGAAATTCTTCACCGAAAATCTCATGATCCTTACAATAAAAATCAAAAATTTCAAAAGCAAAAAGGGAGAAGGTAGTGAGATCTTACAGATCGACGGTTGTGATCGATAAAGACGTAGCGGTTTTCTCGAATTCCGCACTCCAAGGAGCTGCGTTTACATGCCATTATCATCCTCAAGAGGACGTTGATCTGGCCTTGGTTGTCAGGCATAGGCGGAGTGAAGCAAGGGCTTTGAGGGGGCTATATCTGATCGGGGTCCGGCAGGGTGTAGGGGCGCACGCAAGCCCAGATCGAAGGGGAACAATGGGTTCGACGTTACAGCGTATTGGGGAAGAAGGGTTAACCACCCTTAATAATGTAATTAAAATTAATTAATTATATATTTTTAATTATTAAAGTTGTTAAAGTTTAAAAGACTGTAACTTGTCCAAACAGGGACGAAATCGAACGAATCAAATTGCGTTGTGATCGTGTTGAAAAATACTACAACATGGAGCAGAGCAGAACTGAAATAGGGGCCATATGGATTTTTGATAAACTTAAACATATGTTTGATTTTATTAAAGATAATCATTTTAATTGATTTATGAAATCGATCAAGGTGAGATTTCTTATTTAAATAATTAGAATTAATTAATTAATATCGCGTTTAGAAATTCTTACATATACATTGTTAAATTCAGTTGGGTATTGTACGTGATTTGATTTGAATTGGTTGATGTTGTTTGTGGTGATCTGTTTGATTTAATTGAATTTAATGGAATTGTTGCAAATTGTATACAAATAAAAATATTCATTTTTATTTGTCATGTTAAATATTGAAATTGTATACAAATAAAAATATTCATTTTTATTTTCATGTTAATTATTGAAATTGTATATGTTAAATATTGTAATTGTATACAAATAAAAATATTCATTTTTATTTGTCATGTTAAATATTGAAATTGTATACAAATAAAAATATTCATTTTTATTTTCATGTTAATTATTGAAATTGTATATGTTAAATATTGTAATTGTATACAAATAAAATATTCATTTTTATTTGTCATGTTAAATATTGAAATTGTATACAAATAAAAAAATTCATTTTTATTTGTCATGTTAAATATGGAAATTGTATACAAATAAAAATATTCATTTTTATTTGTCATGTTAAATATTGAAATTGTATACAAATAAAAATATTCATTTTTATTTGTCATGTTAAATATAGAAATTTGTATGCAAGTAAAAATCTCTTTTTATTTGTCATTAGAAAATATAGAAATTTGTATGCAAGTAAAAATCTTTTTTATTTGTCATTAAAAAATATAGAAATTTGTATGCAAGTAAAAAATCTTTTTTTATTTGTCATTAGAAAAGATAGAAATTTATATACAAATAAGAGTTCATTTTTTTTTATTTGTTATGTTAAGTATAGAAATGTATGGAAATAAATCATTCTTTTTATTTGACACTGGAAGTATATAAAATGTATGCAAATAAATCATTCTTTTTATTTGACACTAGAAGTATAGAAAATGTATGCAAATAAATTATTCTTTTTATTTGACACTAGAAGTATAGAAAATGTTATGCAAATAAATCATTCTTTTTATTTGACACTAGAATTATAGAAAATGTATGCAAACAAACCATTCTTTTTATTTGACACTAGAAGTATAGAAAATGTATGCAAACAAACAATACTTTTTATTTGACACTAGATGTATAGAAAATGCAAGCAAATAAATCATTCTTTTTATTTGACAATAGAAGTATAGAAAATGTATGCAAACAAACCATTCTTTTTATTTGATAATAGAAGTATAGAAAATGTATGCAAATAAATCATTTTTTTTATTTGACACTAGAAGTATAAAAAATGTTATGCAAATAAATCATTCTTTTTACTTGACACTAGAATTATATAAAATGTTATGCAAATAAATCATTCTTTTTATTTGACACTTGAAGTATAGAAAATGTTATGCAAATAAATCATTCTTTTTGTTTGTCACTAGAAGTATAGAAAATGTATGCAAATAAATCATTCTGTTTATTTGACACTAGAAGTATAGAATATGTTATGCAAACATAAATTCTTCTTTTTATTTATACATTAGAAATGTAGAAAACAGGTAGGCAAATAAATATTTCTTTTTATTTGTCATTAGAAATGTAAAACATGTTATGCAAATAAATATTTCTTTTTATTTGTCATTAGAAATATAAAACATGTTATGCAAATAAATATTTCTTTTTATTTGATGTAAAACATGTTATGCAAATAAATACTTCTTTTTATTTGTCATTAGAAATGTAAAACATGTTATGAAAATAAATATTTCTTTTTATTTGCCATTAGCAATGTAAAACGCATAGACAAATAAATATTTCTTTTTATTTATACATTAGAAATCTAGAAAACATGTAGAGAAATAAATATTTCTTTTTATTTATACATTAGAAATGTAAAACATGTTATGCAAATAAATACTTCTTTTTATTTGTCATTAGAAATGTAAAACATGTAGACAAATAAATGCTTCTTTTTATTTATACATTAGAAATGTAAAACATGTTATGCAAATAAATACTTCTTTTTATTTGTCATTAGAAATGTAAAACTTGTAGACAAATAAATATTTCTTTTTATTTATACATTAGAAATGTAAAACATGTTATGCAAAACAAATATTTCTTTTTAGTTATACATTAGAAATGTAAAACATGTAGACAAATAAATATTTCTTTTTATTTATACCTTAGAAATGTTGAACATGTTGTGCAAAATGAATTCAACTTTTTATTTGTCATTAAAAATATAGAAAATTGGTATACAAATAAATTAATCTTTTTATTTGTCATAAGCAGCAAAGAAAATGTTATGACAAAAAAATCTTCTATTTTTTTGTCATAAGCAACATAGAAAATGTTATGAAAATAAAAATCTTCCTTTTATTTGTCAATAGCAACATAGAAAATGTTATGAAAATAAAAATCTTCTTTTTATTTGTCATGTAAAATATAGAATTGTTGTATAAATAAAATTCTTCTTTTTATTTATACATATGAAAGGTAGGAATTTTATGGACAATGAAACTTCCTTGTATTGTATATAAGTGAACACAGGAATGGTCAAAATTATATAAACATTAAAAATAAACATTTTTAAAGTATAAAATGATTCATTATTTGGAATAACATGTTTATTAGAAAATCATGTAAACATTAAAAAGAAAAAATTTAATATATAAAATGATTCATTAATAAAAATAACATGTACATTGGAAATTGTTTAGTGGTTGAAAAGTACATTTTAATGTTTATTTAGTTTCATTTAGAAATGTCACATTTTACAAGTTAGTAAAATAGGAAAATGTTGAAATACTAATATATGCTTTGTTTGTTGAAAGCATCATTTTTAATACATTAGTAAAATCGTTGAACGATTTATATATATATATATATATATTAAACGAATCGCGCACGGTAGTTCGCATTTCGGAATCGTAACTTTAAACGATTATACCGAAAGATTCGACCGTCGGATTTTCCCAAAACTGAAAACATTAGGTTTTCTTTGGGAAGATCTTTCCAACGATATTTGTTTTGTTAAAATTCAATGGTTAGATTTCGAGAAATGTGTAAATCAAATTTGGGTAAAAACAGCGTCAGGGTCGCCTATTGACCTGAAGCGTCATTAAATTAAATTGGACTATTTTTACATAAATAAAAATAACAATAAATCATTATAGAGTAATATTAACGATATGAAATGATTTAAATTATATATATATACGAGAATTATTTGAAAAGACTGAGTTCAATCTCCTTTCAAATAATTATATGATGATTTAAATCGAAGACATTGAAGACGGTGATCGAATATTGGCGATCTTCACATCGAACAGACGACTACTGATGCCCGACATTGGGTAGTTCCCAATAAAGGGTTACAGTGGTAATTGTCCAGATGTACTTGTTGATTGTTCGGATATGTGAGAACCTCTCTATCGTATTGGACATACGGGATGAGGAATAAGGTGTCTCCGGTTTCGTTCAGACCCAGAACGAACTTGTAAATGGATATGTGTCTGACATTGAATTTCGTTCTGTGTGAATTGATTTCTACTTAATATATATCTGTTTGGTGGTGGAGAATTTATTCTCTTGCTTAACACCCTTCTCTAAGACGTGCGAGTTTAGAGGTTATATATTGATAGATATCAGTCGCATGGCGTGAATTGTCAGTGTGGCATGCCAAGATACAAATGATCAAGGCTTTTGTTGAAAACCAGAGCCTTGTAGTTGATGATCAAAGCATAGCTTCATTAAGCATAGCTTTGTGTATAAGCATTACTTTGCGAGCCTCACACCCCGGTATGAGTCAAAAACGGGATCGTGACTGCAGGGAGTGCATGCGTTTCTTTCTAGCTAGAAGTGGTGTCATGGTATGGAGCCCAGACATTTTTACTTATGTTGATGATAGATTGCGAGGTACCTCCATATATTGGTCTCTACTAGCCAAGTGATAGGTCCAATAGGACTAGGAAACATGTGTTCAGGCATAACCAATCCACTAAAGTATTTGTGGGTTGGCTCTGAAGATCCAAGGGTTCGCCAGCATCCGAATCCTCAGGCATTTGCTAGAGTGTCTCGAATCGGTGAGGAGCCATCCTTAGCCTCGACTCATGATGGAAACCAAATTTCCAATACGACATTACATATTTGATTGTAAACCTATATATGGCGACATAGTAGGATGGGGTACTATGCCGTCTAGGATTGATACATTTACTTTGAAAATGTTTTAAACTGACTAGACACTAATAATAATATCAAGTTTTATACATATCAATCATGTTTGACCATTATAAGGTAAAACTTTATCCTTTGATTTGCGTTGGATTGTGTGATGGGACTTGAGTCTTATAATGGCTTCATTTTTCTAAAAATCATTGCGTTGTTTTAAAAGACTTACTTATTTAATGCACTGACAATCCAATGGAGTAAACCCGTTCTGCTTTAGCGGCATGGTCCTGTGATTAGACCTATTATTAGGTAAGTTAAGTAAGATTTCTCATACCAGTCCCATGACTGACTCGTAGTTTGTTTCACTTGCAAACTCGGGTGCCCATATTTTTTCACACGGGCAACCGAGTGGCTTATTTTGTTGATATATTGAGCAGGATTCCGGATCGAAGCTTAAAGCTGTGTCTAGAGAACTGATAGCCCTTCGCTGCGTTAGTTTAATTATTCCGCTGTGCATTGTATTACATTTATTGTAAATTATCTTCCGCTGTATTATATTCGATGTACTCTGATGTAATAGTATTATGATGTTCATAAAAGTCTTCTATTATTTTTTCTAATGTTTTGTATCCCCAGAGTTAGCGTATGCGGGATTCGAATGGTCTTGGTCGTTTTAGCGATCGATTAGGCCCGGGCGAAATCGTCATCGTTACATATGGTATCAGAGCTTTGGTTAATTCAAATCTTTGGAGTACAACTCGTTAGAACTAAACAAAAGACTCATCAGAGGTAGGATTAGAAATATCCTATAAAAGAATACTCATTAGAAATAGGATCAATAACAACCTGGATTTTCAGAACTAATTTAAAATTTTTATTTTAGCAATTTTCATGGATTTTGAATATTTAAAATGGTTTATTTTAAATAATAACGACTAAAAATTTATTTTAATCGAAGTTAGAATGAATTTTTTTAATTTAACTATAAAAGGAGTTTGAAATGGCGCGGTAGCTTGAAAATTCGATTCCAAATTTCAAATGAATGTACAGGGTTCAAAATAAATAGGATTTTAGTGAAATAAGAAATACTAGAATCTGTTTAAAAATATCTTTCCAACAAATGTGAAAAATCCAGATTTCATAACGGGAATTGAAAGTTATGTCCAGTTTAAAATTTAAAATAGTCGCTATGGAATTTAATATAATATAATAAATAGTCTTTTTGCAAGCAACCTCCGTTTTCAATGAAACCACTTTTGTTGGATCCGGAATGTCAAATTATTTCTAGATTTCAAATTTCATAATTTTTGGATTTAATATGTGAGCGCGGTAAATTTAAATGTGTTTGGTAATTTAAATTTAAAATGGATCAACCAGAAATTGACCATTTTTCAAACGATCTCCAAATTTGACGAAATTAGTTTTGTTAGGATCGTATCGTCAAAACATAGCTAGATTCATTTTTCGAGAATTTTTGGAATTAGTATATGGCCCCAGTAAATTAAAATGTACATTTAAAATTAAATATATTGATTTACATTTTAATTTAAAAAAAACTGATCGAAACAGTCGAATTGGCTTATAAAACATATCCTATTGTGTCCGGAATAGGGGTATTTAGCTAGGGGTGACAGTCGTTGGGTTTAATTTGGAGTCTGGACGAAAATCTCACATTTAAAAGAATATTAGAATAAAAATTAATAAATTATTTATTATAAATAGCCTTTTTTTTACTCAAACCAAACCCTAGCCATATGTGTTTCACGCAGCCGCCACCAAGCAATGGATGGCCTGCGAAGTCCGATTCAATTCCTCAAATTTCTCCTAAACCCTAAATCAATTTGAGATACCCCCAATTGATTTTTTTTTATCTCGATGAGATCAAGGTTTTGAATGGTTGAGATTTTATATCATTGAGGGAATTGCTCGAATTCTGCACCCAAACAACCGGCGTTCGTTCTTAAAAATCGAGGAGCTGGGGGCGACGGATTGAACGCCGGTCAGGGCATTGGTTAGTGAGCTTGAGCCGGTCGATGGTCCATCTTCTGATGATCGGCCAGTTAGACATGGGAGGTGCAGCGGCATTGAGTCTTGGACGAGCGTGGGTTTTGAAATCACCTGGAGATTAGAACGGAAGGGAAAGATAATCAAGGGCTAAGTGAAGTAATTAGGAGACTGATTAATATCTAATTATTTTAAATTTTGAAATGAATGTAATAATTGTCATAACTATTTCATACGAGGTCGAAATCCAGTGATTTTAGTTGCGTTGCGGTCGTGGCGGAGAACTCTACAACAAAGAACTGACCAGAATTAAAAGAAGCAAATCATAATTTGAAGCGAATTTAAATTCAAACAGAACAGAAATTAAGAAATAAAAGAACTGACAGAGTGGAGACGAAAGTGAGATCACTCTCACACTCAATTTAATTTACAGTTATTGTATACTAGGATGTAGATGGGGCTTAGAAGCCCCGACACGATTTTTTTGTATAGACCAGTTGATTGTTTGTTTGGATTGTGTTTGGATTTCCGTGTATTGATATTGTTGTATATTAAATTATTTATATAATATATATATATATATAAATTATCACGAAATAAAATAAATATTCATTTACAAACCATATGATTTGTTCACGTACACTTATTTATCGGATATTAATTGGGACGATAAATTTTACACATCGCCCAACTGCACAAATAATAAACAATATTTGTTGTTTGAAAACCCCACACGGGTATTGGGATAATATTTGACATACACTGATCCCAATAATTAATGGGATATCAATCGATGGGTTGACAGACTATATAAGCGTTATTTATTTATTTTAATGCTTATACAGTTGTAGAATGCACTCTGGATGTTGTATGAATTCTTAATAATTGTTTATCATTATTGTTGTATACATGCGATGTATGAAATCCACATAACTGAAATTATATGGTAATTGATTGAGTCATATTCCGATTCGGAATTAACGAATATTTTAAAATAATATTCAAAAAATATTGAAATGTGAAGCCGTGTTAAGTAGTTAAACGCCATTTTAACACGAACGGGAAATTCTGTCGATTTTATTCATTTTATAATGAATATCGAAAAGTGATTTCAAAATCTGGTATTTTGAAAATACTATCATTTTAATATTATAATGATAAGGAATATTCAGTTTTGATTTAAAATTGAAATGGAATTGAAATCGATTAGAAATGAATTTATAAACGAATTTATAAATGAAATATTCAATTTTAATTTAAAATTGAAATGGAATTGAAATTGATTTTAAATGAATTTATAAACGAATTTATAAATGAAATATTCAATTTTGATTTAAAATTGAAACGGAATTCAAATCAATTTGATATGAATTTATAAACAAATTTATAAATGAAATATTCAATTTTGATTTAAAATTGAAATGGAACTGAAATCGATTTGAAATGACTTTATAAATGAAATATTCAATTTTGATTTAAAATTGAAATGGAATTGAAATCGATTTGAAATGAATTTATAAACGAATTTATAAATGAAATATTCGATTTATATTTAAAATTGAAATCGATTTGAAATGAATTTATAATGGGAAATTCAATTTTGATTTAAATTTGAAAATCGAATTGAAATTGTTATAAAATGAATTTAAAACAAATTTATAATGGAATATTCAATTTTGATTTGAAATTGAAATGGAAGTGGAAATCGTTTTTAAAACGATTTATAAAATTCGTTTTAAATGGAAATCGACGAAATATAATATATATATATATATATATATATATAAATATAAATATAAATATATATATATATATATATATATTATAATGGCCTGAATAGAACGCGCCGCGCAGCAACCGTTCGCGAATTTCGACCATTAACTTCAAATTGATGTTACGGGAGATCCGACCGTGGGATTCTCCTAAAACTGGAACTATTGGGTTCGTACCGAAAAGAGCTTTCCGATGAATATAAGAGATTTGAAATCTAACAGTTAGATTTGGAGATATGCCCAAATCAATCTCAGAAAAGGTCGCTATGGATGTAGTTCGGTGCCCGTTATTGGAAACCGACTGTAAAAGTGCGATATTAAAATTATTAAAAATATGGAAAAATTATGTAAAATCATAGTAAATGGTTTAGAAAGATTTTTGATGAAAAATTCTAGTTTTACAAAGATAAATTAGATTTTTATCGAAATGAACTAGTTATTAACTAGAGTAATAATTAATTATTTTTAGAAATAAATAAATTAGATTTGAAAATGGTTTTAAAATAAATAGAATTTTCCAAAGAATAAATTGGAATGGATTCGGAATGGAAATAATCTTCTGAATACTTCGATATTGGATTTCGTGATTATACGGATACTGTTGAGGAATTTGGAAGATATATGTATATATATCATTATTTCCAATACGATATTTGTTGGTTTCAGAATTTGATATTGAATATAAGTCGATATAATTTCTATTTAGAGCCTTATATTTTATATCTAATTGGATTTTGGGTTTGTCGTGGATGGTGTCTTCATTAAAACTGTTCTTATGTGAAAAGAATAAATCTTTTAATTAAGATTTAGTGAAGTTTTCCGGTTAGTTAATATTAATTGGAATTGAATAAAAGAATTGGATTTTTGGGTTTCTCGTGAACGGTGTTTTAAATAACACTTGTTCTTTAACCCAATTAACAGCGAAGAATATGACTTGGAATTTATAATCTTTTAATTAAGATTAAGGGAATTTTCCAATGTAAAGATTTCCAATTTAACATATTAAATTGGAATTGAATGGAATTCGATTTGGTAATAATAGAAGTGAGTTTCTGTGGAGGAGACTGTTAATATATATGGAATTTAAAAGGCTTTGTCGTTATTCCGTTTATATTATTGGTCGGATATAGAAATTGATATCGATTATATATTGATCTGTTTTCCGTGAAGATTCCATAATTAATGGAATGGGATTTTTGGGTTTATCGTGAACTATGTTTTAAAGGACATTGGTTCTTTAACCCAGTTAAAGACAGGATTACATGTCTAGCATTGTATTTTGATACTGTATTCATTGATCTTTGATAAATATATATCTTTTTGGTGGCGGAGAATTTATTCTCTTACTTAACACCCTTCTCTAAGACGTAAGAGCTTAGAGGTTATATATCGGTAGAAACCAATGGTATGGTGTAGATTGTCAATGCGACATGTTTGATTTCCCAAAGTTAAATAATCATTGATATTGACTTTTGGGAAGTTTAAACTAAGAGGAGATTTAATGAATCTTTAATTAGATTGAAAAGTGAATGTGATAATTAAAATTATCAATTCAAGAAAATGATCGAGAATGGAGTATCACTAGTTTTGCTCCAAACGATAGTTAAATCTTTAATTAGATTTGAATGTGAAATGGTAAATAGTTTTTACCGATAACACCGTGGTGTTAGATATGGAGTATTACTAGTTTTGCTCCATGGGATGAATAGGTTGGGATTGGGAAAATAAACAAATGATTACTTCGGTAAGGTTCGCTAATCCCGACTAGTTTGGAAAACCTTAATTTGGTTTAAAATTGAAAAGATAATGAAATATTTTGTAATGATATCCAAAGGAAGATTAAAGAATAAATTTAAAAAAAAATTATACTTGATAAAACTAATGGGAACCTTTCCTTAAAGATGTGAATATTTGAATAAAAGAACATTCTGGATTGGAATAAGGCATATGATGTGTTGTTATAGCACTTGATTATAAGATACGCGACTTATTTGGAAAGACCAGGGTTTAACCCATTCTGAATAACTGATACGACGAAAAGTCGAAGAGATTGAAGACGGTGCAAGACCGACGATCTTCACATCGAATGGATGGGTTGCTACTGATGCCCATGATTGAAGTAGCTACCTTGAAGGGGCTACAGTGGTAGCCGTCTGGACGTACTTGTTGATTGTTCGGATATGCGGGGGCCTCTCTCCTGTATTGGGCATACAGGACAAGGAATAAGGTGCCTTCGGTTTTGTTCAGACCTAGAACAGACTTGTAAATGGATGGTGTGTCTGACATTGTATTCCTTTATACTAGATTCGTTGATCTCTGCTAAATATATATATATTTGGTGGCGGAGAATTCATTCTCTTGCTTAACACCCTTCTCTGAGACGTACGAGCTCAGAGATTATATATTGGCAGAAATCAGTGGTACAGTATGGATTGATAGTGTGGCATGCTGAGATGCACTGATCCAAACCTTTGTTGAAAAGCAAAGTTTGGTGGATGATGATCAAAGCACAACTTTAATATAGCACAGCTTTGTGTAGCGTTAATTCGTGAACCTCACACACCGGTATGGTGGCAAACTAATGGTTAGATCAGTATGCTTTAGAGATGAGGATAGACATCTTACGGGTTGTCATGGATTCGGTCGACCGAGGTGATACTGGGTGTGGTCGCCCCACACCAATAGGGATAGGGCACACCCCCCGATTCCCAGATAGATAGAGTTAGCGGTGTTTTCCAATGCTTGGACGTAAACCACGGTAACTTGTTTCCTGGATAGTGCGAATGTGCATTACGATGTTTTCGCATGCCTGCGACTTAAACCGTTGGGAATTGCACTACGCGATAGATCTTTAGGATCAGGAGCCACCATGATGGAAATCCAAACTTCCAATACGACATTTTGCGGTTTTCATTGTATACTATATATGGAGGCATAGTGGAATGGGGCGCTTATGTCGTCTATGATTGATACGTTTATATTTGAAGTTGATTTCTTTAATTATAGTACTAATAAAAAATTTGTTTTAAAATGTACCAAGCATATTGTAACAACCCGGAATTTTGGAACCAATTTAAAATTTTCATTTTAGCAATTTTAATGGATTTTAAATATTTAAAATAATTTATTTTAATAATAATGATTAAAAATTTAATTAAATCGAAGTTAGAATGAATATATTTATTTTAATTATAAAAGGAGTTAGAAATAATGCGATAGTTTGAAAATTTGAATTTGAACTTTGCTGAATGTGCATGAGGCAAAATAAATAGGATTTTAGTGAAACCAAGAATATTAGAATCTGTTTAAAAATATCTTTCCAATGAATCCGAAAAATTGAAATTTCAAAGCGGGAATCAAAAGTTAGGGCCATTTGAAAATTTAGAATAGTCTTTGTGGAATTTATATATATATTTTAATATAATAAATAACCATTTTACAAATGACCTACGTTTTCGACAAAACCACTTTGGTTGGATCCGGAATATCGATTTATTGCTAGATTCCAATTTTCATAATTTTTGGAATTAATATGCGAGCGTAGCAAAAGAAAACGTGTTTTGTCAATTTCAATCAATTTGGATCGGCCAGAAAATGGCCATTTTTCAAACGGTCTCCAAATTCGACGAAATTAATTTTGTTAGGACCGTATCGTCAAAAAAAGCTAGATATAATTTTTCTGTAATTTTTAGAGTTAGTATGTGGCCCCGGTAAGTTAAAATGTACGATCAAATTAAATAATTAAATGTTTTATATGTTAATTTCGATAAAAACTAATCGTAACAGCTGAATTGGGTTACGAAACATATTCCATTGTATCCAGAATAGGGGTATTTAGCTAGAGGCGATAGTCGTTGGATTCGATTTGGAGTTAGTATCAACAAACAAGTATTTTTCGAGTTAAAATAATTAAAAATAATAAAATATTAGTGTATAAATACCCCCACTTCAACTTAACCCTAGCCCTAGACAGACTAGCTGCTGCCTTGATCAATGGAAGGCCAAAAATCTCCTAAATCGATTCTTCAATTCCTTCCAATCGTGTAACTAAAATAAAAATCCCTCAAAGCGATGATGATAGAGCAGAGTTCGATCTTCATAATGGTATGGAGGTGATGAAATTTAAGTGAGTGATTTCGCCAACATTACAGCTAAAAGCAGTCAACTTCGCCAGCGTTTCTGGAGCAGGAGGAAGGCTCGAACCTGGAGTGGCTCATGGTGGTAGAAGCTGACATGGAGGGCACCAATGTGAGGTGCTCTGATCGGGGTTTCGGCGTTTGGATGGGAGTGCGGTGGCCGGTTCTTCCTGGTGTGCGTTGGGTTCTTTTGCGATGGCCTGGAGCAAGGTTATACGAAGAAGAACAGAAGGATTATTGAATAAGATTAAGGAGAAAATATAATCAAGTTATTTAAATTTGTAATTAATGTGATCTAATATATAAAATACAGTAACTTTGTCAAATCAAAGCAGAATTCGCTGATTCAAAATGCGTTAGAACGATAATTTCGTGATCTACACAATGAAACAAACTAGATCAGAAACGGAGCTATCTACAAATTCAGGAGGAATAAATACCACTGTGAGATTTCTCTATTTAAAATAAAAATAAATAAATAAATAAATAAATATATAGAAGTATATATATTTATATTTATACTGATTGTGATTGTAATATTAAATATATGCACCATATAAAATTGAGATTGACTGACTAATTGTGGTTGTGATGATATTGTGAATTATATTCATGTAGAATAAAAATATCATTTTGTTAGCAAATGTTATGTAGAATAAAAATATCATTTTGTTAGCAAATGTTATATAGGATAAAAATATCATTTTATTAACAAATGTTATCTTAAATTAAAAATATCTTATTTGTTAAATAGAAAAGAGTCAAAATAAAATAACATTTTTGTTAAATATATTTATGTCAAAACAAAATATCATTTTTGTTGAATTATATTTGTGTCACATAAAAATATCATCTTTATGTTGAAATAGAATTATCACATAAAAATATCATTTTTATGTTGAACGAGAATTGTCATGTAAAAACATTTTTATGTTGAATTAGGTGAGGATGAATTAAAATTGTCGATAACATAAAGATATCATTCTTATGTGTTATGTTAACATTGAATTTGTAAACAAATAAAAGTAGTCATTTTATTTGTTATGTTAAGGATAGAAATTTGTGTGCAAATAAATTTACATTTTTATTTGTCATGATAGAAATTTGTATGCAATTAAATTTACATTTTTATTTGTCATTTTTAGATAGAACTAAATGTATGCAAATAAAAACATTTCCTTTTATTTGTCATGTTGAGATTAGAAATGTATGCAAATAAAATATCCCTTTTTATTTGTCATTAAAGAGCATAGAAAATGTTATGAAAATAAAACATTTTTTTTATTTGGTCTTAGAAACATAGAGAATGTTATGTTAATTAAAAATATCATTTTGTTAGAATCATAGTATGTTAATTAAAAATGACATTTATTTAGAATAATGTCATGTGAAATTAAAATGTCATTTTATTAGATAATGTCATGTTAGGATAAAGATGTCAATTTGTTAGGAAATGTTACGTTGAAAAAAAAAAGAATATTTCAGTGATAAATTTTACATTTTTATAGTGCATGTAGAAATGATTAAAACGATCATTAGTTAGAAATTCAAAATCTATTAAAGATTAAAACATTTTCATTATCATGTTAGCGATATTAGAAAATTGGTCGTATGTTAAAAATATGATTTGAGCTAGATTAAAACATTATCATAATCACGCTAATATTAATATGGTAGTTGAAATTAAATTATAAATTTTCATTTATAATTTTAAGCAGTGAAAATTTGTTAAATAGAAAACAATTCAAACCGAATTAGAATTGGTTAAAATTGTTAACCAATGATTTATTTATATAAACTGTTGTTGTATGAAAACCCCACACAGGTATTGGGATGATATTTGACATACAATAGTCTCAATATATAATTAATTGTCAATTGATGGATTAACAGTCTGTAATGAGCATATTTATTTATTTTAATGCTCACACAGATGTAAATTTCACTCTTGATGTAAATGCATTGTTTGATGATTATTTATCATCATTGTTATATACATGCAATGTATGAAATCCATATAACTAAAATTATATGGTAATTGTTTGAGTTGCATTCCGATTCAGAATATCTTTTATGTAAAGAATAATTTAAAGTAAAGAATCTTTTAAATAAAGAATATTTTTAAAATAAAGAGTATTTTAAAATAAATTTAGTAAAGAATAAAGTTATGATTTTACGTCCATCTTAGAATGGATAAAAAAATATGAAGCCGAGTTAAGTAGCAAGCGCCATTTTACCGAAATGGGTTTTGTCGATCGATTTTATTCATTTTATAATGAATATAAAAAATTAGTGATTTTAAAATATAATATATTGAAAATATTAATATTTTAATATGATATAAATATAGAATATTCAATTTTGATTTAAAATTTGAAAAGTAAATTAAAAATCATTTTAAAATGAATTTATAAATATTTTATAAAATACTATTTAAATGGAAATCGATGATATAGTATATATATATATATATATATATATTTAATGACCTGAATAGAACGCGTCGTGCAGCGACCGTTCGCAAATTTCGACCATTAACTTCAAATTTATATAACGGGAGATCCAACCGTCGGATTCTCCAAAAATCAGAACCGTTGGGTTCGTATCGAAAAGAGCTTTCCAATGAATATAAGAGATTTTAAATCTAACGGTTGGATTTGGAATTGTTTCCTAATCATATTTGGAAAAGGTCGCTGTTAGTGCAGTTCGATGACCGTTTATGGAAATCGACTGAAATAGCCTTAAGAAAGTTATTAAAAATATGGAAAAATTATGTAAAATCATAATAAATGATTTGAAAAGAGTTTGGATGAAAAATTCCAATTTTGAAAGGATAAAAATATATTTTTATCGAAATGAACTAGTTATTAACTAGGATAAATCTTTAAATTAAAGATTTAATGAAGTTTTCCAATTAATTGATATTTAATTGGAATTACATAAAATAAATTAGATTTTTGTGTTTGTCGTGAATGGTGCCTTCAATATCACTGTTCTTAAACCCAGTTGAGAAAAGAATAAATCTTTTAATTAAGATTATTAGAGTTTCCAATTATATTTAGTAATTGGAATAAAATGAAATGTGAATTGGGTTTATTGTGAACTGTGTTTTTAACGACATTTGTTCCTTAACCTAATTAACAATGAAAATATAATTTGGGATTTACAAATCTTTTAGTAAGATTTAAATGCAGATTTTCCAAAGTAAAGTTTTCCAATTTAATGTTTTAAATTGGAATTGAATGAAATTCGATTTAATAATAATCGAGATGAGCTTTTGTGAATGAAGACCGTTATTATATATGGAATTTAAAAGACTTTGCCGTTATTCCACTTATATTATCAGTGTGATATGGAAATTTATATCGATTATATGTTGATTTGATTTCTATGAAAATTCCATATTTAATGGAAGATGATTTTTGGGTTTATCGTGAACAGTGTTTTTAAATGACATTAGTTCTTTTAACCCAGTTAAAGACAAGATTAATTTCTTAAAGTTGATTAATCATAAATAATGATTTTTGATATTAAAACCAAGTTGGAGTTTTAATGAATCTTTAAAAAGAAGATTAAGGAATAAACTTAAAAGAATTTACCTTTGATAAAATTAATGGGAATCTTTCCCTTATAATGTGAATATTTCATTAAAAGAATATTCTGAATTGGAATGAGGCATATGATGTGTTTCTATAGCATTTAATAATTTATTATAAAATACACGAGTTATTCAGAAAGACCAGGTTTAACCCATTCCGAATAATTACTACGACGATTAAGAGTCGAAGATGAAGACGGTGATTGAAGACCAGAGGTCCTCACATCGTTTGGATGATTACTGATGTCTTAATTGGGAGGCATCCCAAGACAAGGTAATAAGTGGTGATCATCCAAACGTACTTGGAGATTGACCGGATATGCGAGGACCTCTCTCCTATATTGGACATATGGGACGAGTAATAAGGTGCCGCCGGTTTCGTTCAAACCCAGAACAGACTTGTAAATGGATGGTATGTCTGACGTTGTATTCCTTTATGCTGTATTCGTTGATCTCTACTAAATATATATCTGTTTGGTGGAGGAGAATTTATTCTCTTGCTTAACACCCTTCTTTAAGACGTACGAGCTCAGAGGTTATATATTGGAAGAAATCAATGGTATGGTATGTATTGACAATGTGGCATGCTAAGATGCAAATGATCAAGGCTTATTGTTGAAAAGCAGAGCCTTGTGGTTGGTGATCAAAGCACAACTTTATTTAGCATAGCTTTGTGTAGCGATACTTCGCGAGCCTCACACCCCGATATGAACCAAAAATGGGAGAAGGACCCCAGGGAGAACATGCGTTTCTTTCTAGCTAGAAGTGGTGTCTGGGTTTACAAGCCCATATATTTTCACTTATGTGGATGATGGAAAGCGAGGTACCTTGAATTTGAGTCCCTAGTGGCTTTATTTTACGCCCCATAGGGCGGGGAGACGTATTGTTAAGGCATTACTAATCCACTAACATATTTGTGGATCGGCCCTGGCGCTCCCAATGGCTCATCTGAGTCTGAGTCTTGAGATATGGGCTAGATTGTCTCGAATTCGGTAAGGACGATCCCTTGCCTTGGTTCATGATGGAAATCCAACATCCAATGCGACACCATACGGTTTTGATTGTATAAGTAGTATGGCGACATAGTATATGGTAGTTATGCCGTCTATGATTGATACATTATGATTAAAATGTTTTTGAAACATATATGCACTAATAATAATAACAAATCCGTTTTATCGTACCAAGCATTTTTGACCCTTATAAGGTAAAACTATATCCTCCTGTTTGCATTGCATTGATTGATGAGACTTGAGTCTTATAATGGTTTCATTTTTCTAAAAAGCATTGCGTTGTTTAATAATTTACTTTATTTCATGTACTGTCAATCCAATGGAGTAAACTCATTCCGCGTTAGTGACATGGTCTTGTGATTAGCCTTAGTATTAGATAAGTTAAGTAAAGATTTCTCATACCAGTCCTATGACTGACTCGTAGTTTGTTTCACTTTGCAAACTCGGGTGCCCTCTTTTCCACACGGGCAGTCGAGTGGCTTGTTTTGCAGATATCTATTTATTAGGCAGGATTCTGGATCGAAGCTTAAAGTTGTGGCCAGAACAATGATAGTCTTCCACTGCATTGTGTTAAGTTTATTGTAAATTAATCTTCCGCCTTATTACTATTTATTTGATGTACTCTGATATTCTGTACTCTCATGTAACATTATTATGATGTTTATAAAAGTCTTCTGTTATTTGTTCTGATGTGTTGTATGCCCAGAGTTAATGCATTCGAGGATTTCCAACTTTTGGATCAGACCTGTGTGGTTTATGGTCGATTCAAAGGGTGGGGATTTTCGGGTCATTACACATATTTGGCTATTATAAGGTAAAACTCTATCCTCCGACTTGCGTTGCATTGTGTGATGGGACCTGAGTCTTATAATAGCTTCATTTTTCTTTATTTAGCATTGCGCTGTTTGTTTTAGGCAATGGTATCCTTAAGGGGAAACTCGTTCCGTGTTATACGGCGTGGTCCCTTGATTTACCTTATTTTAAAGTAAAGTTTTAATAACTGTTTTAGTTCTCGCACCAGTCCCATGACTGACGGGGAGTTTATTGTTTTAACCTAAACTCTTGGTACCCCTGTTTTTCCATACGGGTAGCTAGTAGTTTTGGTTTTGCAGATTTATTTATACAGGATCCTGGATTTGCAGCTGGAGCTATATTCGGAACGCTCTGTATCAATGTACTCCCTTCGGTTGTATTTGTTAATGTATTTCCGCTATGCATTGTGTTTTTACATTTTATTTCTGCTGCTATGTAATTTAATCTCTGATATTTTTCTATGTAATATTTATTCATACTCTGAATATTCTTGTACTCTGATGTAAATTGTTGTAAATAACAATGAAATGTTCTTCTGTTTGTTTTCTGATTTGTCGTGTTCTCGAAGCAGAACGCCTTCTTTTTCGGTTTAGGCCGACCAGGAAGCACGAGTCGCTACATTTGGTATCAGAGCTTTGGTTTACAGAGCTTAAGAACAAGATACATTAGAACCAAATGAAAGAATTCATCAAAGATTGGATTAGTAATATCCAATGAGAATGACTCGTCAGAGATGGGATCAATAGTATCCTAGAACAAGCGTGAAGAGTGTTATTTTTAAAATAAAGATAAACAAATTTTGTTTTGAAAATTTATACCTTGTTATACATATTTTAGTATTTTATCTTATATTGATTTGGACTATCTGGTATATGGGTATTTTGAATATACGTCTGAATAGTCGACGTGTATTCGAAGCCTTAAATATACTGGGGTAGATATAGAATCACACTCTAGTCTCCCGGAGATGATTCTGATGATGATAGTTATACCATCTATATTTAAGTTCGAGTTTCGAAAGTGAGATATCAATATATTTCCAATCAACTGGTGTGAGAACCAAAACCTTATTTTGAATTTATTGTTTGGAATGATTTTTGAATATATACACAAAAGTTATATGTTTTGGAAATTTAATTCACAAATTGATTGCTGGTTGTGTAGTCTGATTATTAGTTCAACTAAATAAAAATATTGGAATAATAAATCCAATATAAAAATGAAAAGTTGAATTGAACCAAATTAAAACCAATAAGAGAACATGAAAGTTAATCTTAGCTAAATCGAGCAAACATTGAACAGGTCATAGAAAAGAAGCTAAGAAGAGGAATAAAATTGTATGCCAGATTGTGACGAATGAAATTTCGCTCGGTCCGAACCAGTCGCTAAACCGACCCAGACCGCTCGAAACGCCCTATCGTTTTGAGAACACGACAAAATAGAACACATACAGACGAACATTTCACTGTATATCACAACAATGCATCAGATTACAAGAATATACAGAGTATAAACAAATAAATATTACACAGAAATATCAGAGATTTAAATTACATTTAAATACATAGCAGCGGAAAATAATACAATACACAACTAGAAGGGATATACGGATACAAAGCTTTCCGGATATCGTTCCAGCTGTAAACCAGGATCCTGTGAATATAAATCTGCAAAACCAAAACTACTAGCTGCCCGTGTCAAAATAGGGGCACCCAGAGTTTAGGTTAAAACAATAAACTCCAGGTCAGTCATGTGACTGGTGTGAGAACTAAAACAATTAATCTTTATTTTAAAGTTAGGTAAATCAAGGGACCACGCCGTATAACACGGAACGGGTTTCCTCCCAAGAATACCAGTACATAAAACAAACAGCGCAATGCTAAATAAAGAAAAATGAAGCTGTTATAAGACCAGGGTCCTATCACACAATGCAACGCAAGCCGGGGGATAGGGTTTTCCCTTATAACAGCCAAAGAATGCTTGATACGTTTGAAACAAGTCATTTGATACTATATTAAGTGCATAGTGTATAAAACAACTTCAAATCATAAGTATCAATCATAGGCGGCATGGGTACCATATATCATGTCGCCATACTAGTTTTACAATTAAAACCGCAAATGTCACGTATTTGGAAATTGGATTTCCATCTATGAACCGAGGCAAAAGATAGTCCTCAACCGATTCGAGACGCTCTAGCCTGCCCCTCAGGCAAGCGCGCAGGCAAGCCTTTAGATCGTCAGGGCCGGTCCACCGATGTGGATTATTATGCCTGAACACTACGTTTCCCCACCCTATGGGGTGTAAGTCTGGTCCGTCTGCCGACCAGAATGCATCGGCCGAAACCGGTATAACCGAGGCGCCTCGCAACAGCAACAACCACATAAGTCAAACTCGTCAGGGCGTGTAAAACCACTGACGCCACTTCTAGCTAGAAAGAAACGCAAGTCCTCCCTGAGGTCCGTCTCCCGTTTTTGGTTCATACCGGGTGTGAAACTCGCGAAGTAAACGTGACACAAAGCTACGCCACAAAGGCCTTGCTTTGATCATCACCACAAGACTTTGCTTTTCAACAGAAGCCTCGATCAATTGCCACTTAGGCATGCCACACAGGCAATTCACTCCATGCGTTTGATATCCATCAATATATAACCCCTGAGCTCGTACGTCTCAGAGAAGGGCGTTAAGCAAGAGAATAAATTCTCCGCCGCCAAACAGATATATATTTAATAGAAATCAAACACACAGACTAAAATCCAATGTCAGACACACGGTCCATTTACAAGTCCGTTCTGGGGCTGAACGAAACCGGAGGCACCTAGTACCCCGCATATCCATCGATCTCCAAGTACGTCTGGACGATCACCAACTGTTTCCATCTTCTTGGGTGTACAGCCCAATCAAGATCATCAGTAATTACCCAAACGACGTGAAGACTTCCGGTCTTCGACCATCGTCTTCAACTTCGACTTATCGTCGTATCAGTTATTCAGAATGGGATAAACCCGGTCTTTCCGAATAACTCGCGTATATTTTAAATAAGTGTTACACAAACACAACATACTCCTCATTCCAATTCATCAGTCACTAACCGTAAATTAATCAAGAGAATAATTTCCCAAATATTAACCCCGAAGGCCGAAACCAACATCAGATCAATATCCAGAAAACCATTCTGCTTGGCTAACCGACAGTTAGTTTCTAAATTTCACATTCAAAGGGAAAGGTCCCCATTAATTTTATCCAAGATAAATTCCTTGAATTTATTCTTTATTCTATTTTTGAATCTCAATTCAAACTAGTCGGGATTAGCGAACCTTACCGAAGTAATCATTTATTTTAATTTCCCCATCCCAACCTATTCATCCCATGAAGTAAAACTGGTAATACTTCATATCTAACACCACAGTGTTATCGGTAAATTCAATTACCATTTCACGTTCAAATCTAATTAAAGATTTAACTATCGCCTGGAGCAAAACTGGTGATACTCCATTTTCGATCATTTCAATCTAATTAAAGATTCATTAAAACTCCACTTAGTTTTAATCGTTAACTGGGTTAAAGAATCAGTGTCATTTAAAACACGGTTCACGATAAACCCAAAATCACATTCATTAATTATCGGGTTAAAGAACGAGTGTTATTTAAAACACTGTTCACGATAAACCCAAAAATCAATATCAATTCAATCCCAATTAAATATTATTTAATTGGTACACTTCATTAAATCTAAATAAAAAGATTTAATCTTTTCTCAACTGGGTTCAAGAACAGTGTTAGTGAAGACACCATTCACGACAAACCCAAATCACATTTGATATTCAATATAAGGCTCTGAATAGAAAATATATCGGCTTATATTCAATATCAAATTCTACGATTAACAAATGTCGTATTGGAAATAACGATATAAATATATATCTTTCAAATTTCCATAACAACGTCTGTATAATCACGAATTCCAACATCGAAATATTCCGAAGACAATTTCGATTCAAATCCACTCCAATGCAATCATTGGAAATTCTGGTTATTTTTAAAACCCTTTTCAAATTCAATTTATTTATTTAAAAATAAATAGAATTATATTTCTAGTTCAAAACTAGTTCATTTCGATAAAAATCTATTTTTATCTTTTCAAATATGGAGTTTTTCATCCCAAATCTTCACAAATCACTTCTTATGATTTTACACAAATTATTACTATTTTTAATAATTTTATCAAGGCCTGTACAGTCGATTTCCATCAACGACCATCGAACTGCACTTACAACGACCTTTTTCGAATTTGATTTGGACGTATCTCCAAATCCAACCGTTAGATTTCTAATTTCTAATATTCGTTAGAAAGCTCTTTTCGATACGAACCCAACGGTTCCGGTTTTAGGAGAATCCGACGGTCGGATCTCCCGTAATGTCCGTTTGAAATAAATGGTCGAAATTTACGAACTGCCGCGGCGCGGCGCGTTCTATTCAGGCCATTATATTATATATATATAATATATATAATATATATTTCGTCAATTTCTATTTAAAACGAATTATATAAATAGTTTTTAAATTCGTTTCAAAAGCAATTTCAACTTCCATTTCAATTCAAATCAAAATTGAATTCTTCTTTATAAATTCGTTTTAAAATTCATTTCTATTCAATTCAAATTTCAATTCAATTTGAATTCCTTTCAATTTGCTTTCAATTCAATTTGAATTCGTTTTCAATTCATTTCGAAATCGTTTTCAATTCAATTCATTTCGAAATCGTTTTATATTCAATTCATTTCGAAATCGTTTTCAATTCAATTCATTTCGAAATCGTTTTATATTCAATTCATTTCGAAATCGTTTTCAATTCAATTCATTTCGAAATCGTTTTATATTCAATTCATTTCGAAATCGTTTTATATTCAATTCATTTCGAAATCGTTTTATATTCAACTCATTTCGAAATCGTTTTCAATTCAATTCATTTCGAAATCGTTTTATATTCAATTCATTTCGAAATCGTTTTCAATTCAATTCATTTCGAAATCGTTTTATATTCAATTCATTTCGAAATCGTTTTCAATTCAATTCATTTCGAAATCGTTTTATATTCAATTCATTTCGAAATCGTTTTCAATTCAATTCATTTCGAAATCGTTTTATATTCAATTCATTTCGAAATCGTTTTCAATTCAATTCATTTCGAAATCGTTTTATATTCAATTCATTTCGAAATCGTTTTCAATTCAATTCATTTCGAAATCGTTTTATATTCAATTCATTTCGAAATCGTTTTCAATTCAATTCATTTCGAAATCGTTTTATATTCAATTCATTTCGAAATCGTTTTCAATTCAATTCATTTCGAAATCGTTTTATATTCAATTCATTTCGAAATCGTTTTCAATTCAATTCATTTCGAAATCGTTTTATATTCAATTCATTTCGAAATCGTTTTCAATTCAATTCATTTCGAAATCGTTTTATATTCAATTCATTTCGAAATCGTTTTCAATTCAATTCATTTCGAAATCGTTTTATATTCAATTCATTTCGAAATCGTTTTATATTCAATTCATTTCGAAATCGTTTTATATTCAATTCATTTCGAAATCGTTTTCAATTCAATTCATTTCGAAATCGTTTTATATTCAATTCATTTCGAAATCGTTTTATATTTAATTCATTTCGAAATCGTTTTATATTCAACTCATTTCGAAATCGTTTTATATTCAACTCATTTCGAAATCGTTTTATATTCAATTCATTTCGAAATCGTTTTATATTCAATTCATTTCGAAATCGAACAAAATCGATATAAATATCGTTCACGTCAAAATGGCGTCAATCTAATCAACACGGCTTCATGTATTTATATTTTCAAATATTCTATTTCAAATATTTCTTTTTCAAAATAGTTGTTATTATCAAAATATTTCGTTCAACACATGACCAATCTCAATGGATGAGTATTGTCAACACATGAACCTTTATTTTATATTATAAAGATGTAAATTTTATTACTAAAATATTTCGTTCAACACATGACCAATCTCAATGGATGAGTACTGTCAACACATGAACTTTTATTTTATAATATTCTTTATTTTTCAAATTGGAATGAGGCCCAATCAATTACCATATAAAGTTAATTATATGGATTTTCATACATTACACACATATAATAGCATTGAAAAATAATCAACCATCAACCAAAGTGCACTACACTGTATAAGCATCAAATATAGATATCTAACGCTTATAACAGCCTGTCAATCGATCGATCGACATATTTAATCAATCAGGATGAGTGAACTTCAAATTTCATCCCAACACCCGTGTGGGGTTTCAAACAATCAAACACATATTTTATTTGTGCAGTTGGGCGATGTGTAAAATTTATCGTCCCAATCAATGTCCTTCAAATAGGTGTACATAAACAAACCGTCCGATTTGTAAATGAATATTTATTTATTCACATTCACGTTAAAAATTATATTTTTAACGATAAAACATTTTATTCAACCTATGAATATTCTATCTGTTCATTTATTCAATAAAATGATATTTTTATTTTTCTAACATATTTTAGAAAGTTTCGGCGGCATAACGGCACGATACTAGAAACGGGACAAGGCCTAGCCTTATCCCCGGTCTAGTGAAGGCCCACGCCATTCACACATCAATCCAATCCATTCATTTCACCAAACAATTCAATTTCAATCAAATAATCTAACTAATTTGCAATCAAACAAACAAGTCCATGGTCTGTGGACGATTGTGTCGGGTGCTACTAAGCACCGTCTGCATCCTAGTATATATATATATAACTAGAAAAGAAATTGAAAGGTGAGAAATTCTCACCGAAAGCTATCCAAACATCTTGACTCTTCTTTGATATAACTCTTCTTCGTTCTCGCCTTTTTGTTACCTTCGTTGCCCGCTTTCACTACCTATGTAAAAATCGAATTTTTACTTCGCTATTCCATATATAAAAACCATATTTTTATTTTGAAGTTCAATATATAAAAATCATATTTTTATTTCGAAGTTCAATATATAAAAATCATATTTTTATTTCGAAGTTCAATATATAAAAAAAAACATTTTTACTTCGAAGTTCAATATATAAAAATCGCATTTTTACTTCGAAGTTCAATATATAAAAATCGCATTTTTACTTCGAAGTGTAATATATAAAAATCGCATTTTTACTTCGAAGTTCAATATATAAAAATCGCATTTTTACTTCGAAGTTCAATATATAAAAATCGCATTTTTACTTCGAAGTTCAATATATAAAAATCGCATTTTTACTTCGAAGTTCAATATATAAAAATCGCATTTTTACTTCGAAGTTCAATATATAAAAATCGCATTTTTACTTCGAAGTTAATCCTATATTTTCATAACAATGACATCTACATTTTCAAAACAACGACTATATTTTCTAAATAATTTTAAACTGATTTTATTTATGATTTTAAACTGATTTTAAAACTGATTTTACTTATGATTTTAAACTGAATTTAAATATGATTTTAAACTGAATCTAAATATGAATTTAAACTGAATTTAAATATGATTTTAAACTGAATCTAAATATGATTTTAAACTGAATTTAAATATGATTTTAAACTGAATCTAAATATGAAAAATAAATAGAAAACCTAAATCAAAACTTACTTTACCAATCGGTGGGGGGGGGGGGGGCGGGGGTTTGGGCGTTCGCTGGCGTCGGATGTCGGAGGGGCTCGCTGGGGGTAGCAGGGCGGCGGGCTAGGGTTCCAAGGCAATGGCGATTAGGTCTGGGGGGGGGGGCTCGGGTTCCTGGCGACATCGGTTTAGCTGGAGGAGGGCGTCGAGAGAGGGGAGGGGAAGGGAGGTGGGGGTGGCGCGCCTTGGACGCCGGCGGCGGTGGTTGATGTCGCGCCTCCTTCATCGTTCGATTTCTCCCTTTTTTTTTTATAAATCTGTAAAATGAATTCGAACGGGGGGGGGGGGGGCTGGGTATAGGAGAGGAAAGGTTTTAAATTTTTAATTATTTAATTATTTTATTTTGCAAAAAGTTGACCTTTACATACGACCTCGAAACGAGGCCCACCGCCTGTCGCCCATAGCGTTTTACCCCCACTCCGAACACAATGGGATAAGTATCGTGAGCTGATTCGACTGTTACAATCAGTTCCCGTTAAATTCACATTTAAATCATTATATTGGATTTTAAACGTACATTTCAAATTACCGGGGGCACATACTAACTCGAAAAATTCCAGAAAAATATTTTCTAGCTTCGTATTGACGATACGGTCCTAACAAAACTAATTTCATCGAATTCTGAGACCGTTTGAAAAATGGCCAATTCTCAGTCGATTAAAATCAACTGAAACTGGTCAAACGCGTTTTCCTTTGCCACGCTCACATATTGATTCGAAAAATTATGAAATTTGGAATCTAGCTATAATTTAACATCACAGATCCAACAAAAGTGGTTTCGTCGAAATCCGAGGTCATTTGCAAAATTCTCATTTTTAAGGGCCTGAATTCCATAGCGACTATTCAAAATTTTCAACTGGACATATCTTTTGATTCCCGCTATGAAATCTTGATTTTTCGGATTCGTTGGAAAGATATTATCAAATAGATCCTATGATTTTTGGTTTCACTAAAATCCGGATTGTTTTACACCCGGTACATTCAATTGAAGTTTGAAATCGAATTATCGAACTACCGCGCCATTTTCAATTCCTTTTATAATTATATATAATTATTTATATTCTAACGACGACGTATATAAATATGTACGTCGAATTCAATTCCAAACATTTTTCTCGTCGATATTATTTAAAATAATTCATTTTAAATAATCAAAATTCGCCAAAATTGCCAAAATTAAAATTTTAAATTGGCCTAGATTTTCGGGTTGTTACAATCTCCCCCACTTAAAACTTTTCGTCCCCGAAAAGGAACAAAGTCGAAAGTGGTTTGATTAATCAACTCTACGTTCGATCTGACTTCCATTCTCCAACTTTTCAGTTTCTGAGAATTTTCAAATTTTCAAAAATTTGTCTAACACCCTAAATTTTCGAAAAATTTCGCCATAACCTCCCCTGCAATGGGAGCATCGGGGAATTTCAAATAGCTTCCCCGGTCCTTCAGATCTCAAAAAGAAAAAAGAAAAAGCCAAGCGGCTAGCCAATAGGCTCATAAAATCATCATCACCCAAACAAAACAGTAAATTATGTAGTAAACATGTACCTATTTGTCGGGCAAACAAATTTTATTCTCTGCTCTAGCCTCCTTGCTATGACCTGTTCAATATAAGTATATGTATATGCAAGCAAATGCGACTAATTTTCAATACAATTCAATATTTGATGCAATTAGGCATAATGGTTCAAAATTATCAAACAATTAAACAAACAATACAAACATCAATCAATTAGTGGATTAACGTTTCAAATTCATAATTTTGGTATATATAAAGAAAATCATGTTTTGATGCCAAATCACAACAATGTATTCTAGCTATATTAGTTTTGGTTCTCACACCAGTCTAATGGAAATATATAGAAAATCACACCTTCGAAACTCGAACATAAATGTTGATGATGCGATCGCTATCATCAATATCATCTTCGGGCGACTAGAGTGTGATGCTATATCTATCCAGTATATTAAAACTTCGAATACACGCGGATCAGACGTATACGCAAAATCTATATATTCTGGATTGTCCACATCAATATAACTAAATAACCAAATACGAATAATTGATTTAAATTTTCAAAACAAAAATTGTTTTCATTTTCAAAAATATACTCTTCACACTCGTTCTAGGATACTACTGATCCTATCTCTAACGAGTCATTCTCATTGGATATTACTAATCCAATATCTGATGAATTCTTTCGTATGGTTCTAATGTGCCTTGTTCTCTAGCTTTGTAAACCAAAGCTCTGATACCAACTGTGACGAATGAAATTTCGCTCGGTCCGAACCAGTCGCTAAACCGACCCAGACCGCTCGAAACTCCCTATCGTTTTGAGAACACGACAAAATAGAACACATACAGACGAACATTTCACTGTATATCACAACAATGCATCAGATTACAAGAATATACAGAGTATAAACAAATAAATATTACACAGAAATATCAGAGATTTAAATTACATTTAAATACATAGTAGCGGAAAATAATACAATACACAACTAGAAGGGATATACGACTACAAAGCTTTCCGGATATCGTTCCAGCTGTAAACCAGGATCCTGTGAATATAAATCTGCAAAACCAAAACTACTAGCTGCCCGTGTCAAAATAGGGGCACCCAGAGTTTAGGTTAAAACAATAAACTCCAGGTCAGTCATGTGACTGGTGTGAGAACTAAAACAGTTAATCTTTATTTTAAAGTTAGGTAAATCAAGGGACCACGCCGTATAACACGGAACGGGTTTCCTCCCAAGAATACCAGTGCATAAAACAAACAGCGCAATGCTAAATAAAGAAAAATGAAGCTGTTATAAGACCCAGGTCCTATCACACAATGCAACGCAAGCCGGGGGATAGGGTTTTCCCTTATAACAGCCAAAGAATGCTTGATACGTTTGAAACAAGTCATTTGATACTATATTAAGTGCATAGTGTATAAAACAACTTCAAATCATAAGTATCAATCATAGGCGGCATGGGTACCATATATCATGTCGCCATACTAGTTTTACAATTAAAACCGCAAATGTCACGTATTTGGAAATTGGATTTCCATCTATGAACCGAGGCAAAAGATAGTCCTCAACCGATTCGAGACGCTCTAGCCCGCCCCTCAGGCAAGCGCGCAGGCAAGCCTTTAGATCGTCAGGGCCGGTCCACCGATATGGATTATTATGCCTGAACACTACGTTTCCCCACCCTATGGGGTGTAAGTCTGGTCCGTCTGCCGACCAGAATGCATCGGCCGAAACCGATATAACCGAGGCGCCTCGCAACAGCAACAACCACATAAGTCAAACTTGTCAGGGCGTGTAAAACCACTGACGCCACTTCTAGCTAGAAAGAAACGCATGTCCTCCCTGAGGTCCGTCTCCCGTTTTTGGTTCATACCGGGTGTGAAACTCGCGAAGTAAACGTGACACAAAGCTACGCCACAAAGGCCTTGCTTTGATCATCACCACAAGACTTTGCTTTTCAACAGAAGCCTCGATCAATTGCCACTTAGGCATGCCACACAGGCAATTCACTCCATGCGTTTGATATCCATCAATATATAACCCCTGAGCTCGTACGTCTCAGAGAAGGGCGTTAAGCAAGAGAATAAATTCTCCGCCGCCAAACAGATATATATTTAATAGAAATCAAACACACAGACTAAAATCCAATGTCAAACACACGGTCCATTTACAAGTCCGTTCTGGGGCTGAACGAAACCGGAGGCACCTAGTACCCCGCATATCCATCGATCTCCAAGTACGTCTGGACGATCACCAACTGTTTCCATCTTCTTGGGTGTACAACCCAATCAAGATCATCAGTAATTACCCAAACGACGTGAAGACTTCCGGTCTTCGACCATCGTCTTCATCTTCGACTTATCGTCGTATCAGTTATTCAGAATGGGATAAACCCGGTCTTTCCGAATAACTCGCGTATATTTTAAATAAGTGTTACACAAACACAACATACTCCTCATTCCAATTCATCAGTCACTAACCGTAAATTAATCAAGAGAATAATTTCCCAAATATTAACCCCGAAGGCCGAAACCAACATCAGATCAATATCCAGAAAACCATTCTGCTTGGCTAACCGACAGTTAGTTTCTAAATTTCACATTCAAAGGGAAAGGTCCCCATTAATTTTCTCCAAGATAAATTCCTTGAATTTATTCTTTATTCTATTTTTGAATCTCAATTCAAACTAGTCGGGATTAGCGAACCTTACCGAAGTAATCATTTATTTTAATTTCCCCATCCCAACCTATTCATCCCATGAAGTAAAACTGGTAATACTTCATATCTAACACCACAGTGTTATCGGTAAATTCAATTACCATTTCACGTTCAAATCTAATTAAAGATTTAACTATCGCCTGGAGCAAAACTGGTGATACTCCATTTTCGATCATTTCAATCTAATTAAAGATTCATTAAAACTCCACTTAGTTTTAATCGTTAACTGGGTTAAAGAATCAGTGTCATTTAAAACACGGTTCACGATAAACCCAAAATCACATTCATTAATTATCGGGTTAAAGAACGAGTGTTATTTAAAACACTGTTCACGATAAACCCAAAAATCAATATCAATTCAATCCCAATTAAATATTATTTAATTGGTACACTTCATTAAATCTAAATAAAAAGATTTAATCTTTTCTCAACTGGGTTCAAGAACAGTGTTAGTGAAGACACCATTCACGACAAACCCAAATCACATTTGATATTCAATATAAGGCTCTGAATAGAAAATATATCGGCTTATATTCAATATCAAATTCTACGATTAACAAATGTCGTATTGGAAATAACGATATAAATATATATCTTTCAAATTTCCATAACAACGTCTGTATAATCACGAATTCCAACATCGAAATATTCCGAAGACAATTTCGATTCAAATCCACTCCAATGCAATCATTGGAAATTCTGGTTATTTTTAAAACCCTTTTCAAATTCAATTTATTTATTTAAAAATAAATAGAATTATATTTCTAGTTCAAAACTAGTTCATTTCGATAAAAATCTATTTTTATCTTTTCAAATATGGAGTTTTTCATCCCAAATCTTCACAAATCACTTCTTATGATTTTACACAAATTATTACTATTTTTAATAATTTTATCAAGGCCTGTACAGTCGATTTCCATCAACGACCATCGAACTGCACTTACAGCGACCTTTTTCGAATTTGATTTGGACGTATCTCCAAATCCAACCGTTAGATTTCTAATTTCTAATATTCGTTAGAAAGCTCTTTTCGATACGAACCCAACGGTTCCGGTTTTAGGAGAATCCGACGGTCGGATCTCCCGTAATGTCCGTTTGAAATAAATGGTCGAAATTTACGAACTGCCGCGGCGCGGCGCGTTCTATTCAGGCCATTATATTATATATATATAATATATATATAATATATATTTCGTCAATTTCTATTTAAAACGAATTATATAAATAGTTTTTAAATTCGTTTCAAAAGCAATTTCAACTTCCATTTCAATTCAAATCAAAATTGAATTCTTCTTTATAAATTCGTTTTAAAATTCATTTCTATTCAATTCAAATTTCAATTCAATTTGAATTCCTTTCAATTTGCTTTCAATTCAATTTGAATTCGTTTTCAATTCATTTCGAAATCGTTTTCAATTCAATTCATTTCGAAATCGTTTTATATTCAATTCATTTCGAAATCGTTTTCAATTCAATTCATTTCGAAATCGTTTTATATTCAATTCATTTCGAAATCGTTTTCAATTCAATTCATTTCGAAATCGTTTTATATTCAATTCATTTCGAAATCGTTTTATATTCAATTCATTTCGAAATCGTTTTATATTCAACTCATTTCGAAATCGTTTTCAATTCAATTCATTTCGAAATCGTTTTATATTCAATTCATTTCGAAATCGTTTTCAATTCAATTCATTTCGAAATCGTTTTATATTCAATTCATTTCGAAATCGTTTTCAATTCAATTCATTTCGAAATCGTTTTATATTCAATTCATTTCGAAATCGTTTTCAATTCAATTCATTTCGAAATCGTTTTATATTCAATTCATTTCGAAATCGTTTTCAATTCAATTCATTTCGAAATCGTTTTATATTCAATTCATTTCGAAATCGTTTTCAATTCAATTCATTTCGAAATCGTTTTATATTCAATTCATTTCGAAATCGTTTTCAATTCAATTCATTTCGAAATCATTTTATATTCAATTCATTTCGAAATCGTTTTCAATTCAATTCATTTCGAAATCGTTTTATATTCAATTCATTTCGAAATCGTTTTCAATTCAATTCATTTCGAAATCGTTTTATATTCAATTCATTTCGAAATCGTTTTCAATTCAATTCATTTCGAAATCGTTTTATATCGAAATCGTTTTCAATTCAATTCATTTCGAAATCGTTTTATATTCAATTCATTTCGAAATCGTTTTATATTCAATTCATTTCGAAATCGTTTTATATTCAATTCATTTCGAAATCGTTTTCAATTCAATTCATTTCGAAATCGTTTTATATTCAATTCATTTCGAAATCGTTTTATATTGAATTCATTTCGAAATCGTTTTATATTCAACTCATTTCGAAATCATTTTATATTCAACTCATTTCGAAATCGTTTTATATTCAATTCATTTCGAAATCGTTTTATATTCAATTCATTTCGAAATCGAACAAAATCGATATAAATATCGTTCACGTCAAAATGGCGTCAATCTAATCAACACGGCTTCATGTATTTATATTTTCAAATATTCTATTTCAAATATTTCTTTTTCAAAATAGTTGTTATTATCAAAATATTTCGTTCAACACATGACCAATCTCAATGGATGAGTATTGTCAACACATGAACCTTTATTTTATATTATAAAGATGTAAATTTTATTACTAAAATATTTCGTTCAACACATGACCAATCTCAATGGATGAGTACTGTCAACACATGAACTTTTATTTTATAATATTCTTTATTTTTCAAATTGCAATGAGGCTCAATCAATTACCATATAAAGTTAATTATATGGATTTTCATACATTACACACATATAATAGCATTGAAAAATAATCAACCATCAACCAAAGTGCACTACACTGTATAAGCATCAAATATAGATATCTAACGCTTATAACTGCCTGTCAATCGATCGATCGACATATTTAATCAATCAGGATGAGTGAACTTCAAATTTCATCCCAACACCCGTGTGGGGTTTCAAACAATCAAACACATATTTTATTTGTGCAGTTGGGCGATGTGTAAAATTTATCGTGCCAATCAATGTCCTTCAAATAGGTGTACATAAACAAACCGTCCGGTTTGTAAATGAATATTTATTTATTCACATTCACGTTAAAAATTATATTTTTAACGATAAAACATTTTATTCAACCTATGAATATTCTATCTGTTCATTTATTCAATAAAATGATATTTTTATTTTTCTAACATATTTTAGAAAGTTTCGGCGGCATAACGGCACGATACTAGAAACGGGACAAGGCCTAGCCTTATCCCCGGTCTAGTGAAGGCCCACGCCATTCACACATCAATCCAATCCATTCATTTCACCAAACAATTCAATTTAAATCAAATAATCTAACTAATTTGCAATCAAACAAACAAGTCCATGGTCTGTGGACGATTGTGTCGGGTGCTACTAAGCACCGTCTGCATCCTAGTATATATATATAACTAGAAAAGAAATTGAAAGGTGAGAAATTCTCACCGAAAGCTATCCAAACATCTTGACTCTTCTTTGATATAACTCTTCTTCGTTCTCGCCTTTTTGTTACCTTCGTTGCCCGCTTTCACTACCTATGTAAAAATCGAATTTTTACTTCGCTATTCCATATATAAAAACCATATTTTTATTTTGAAGTTCAATATATAAAAATCATATTTTTATTTCGAAGTTCAATATATAAAAATCATATTTTTATTTCGAAGTTCAATATATAAAAAAAAACATTTTTACTTCGAAGTTCAATATATAAAAATCGCATTTTTACTTCGAAGTTCAATATATAAAAATCGCATTTTTACTTCGAAGTTTAATATATAAAAATCGCATTTTTACTTCGAAGTTCAATATATAAAAATCGCATTTTTACTTCGAAGTTCAATATATAAAAATCGCATTTTTACTTCGAAGTTCAATATATAAAAATCGCATTTTTACTTCGAAGTTCAATATATAAAAATCGCATTTTTACTTCGAAGTTCAATATATAAAAATCGCATTTTTACTTCGAAGTTAATCCTATATTTTCATAACAATGACATCTACATTTTCAAAACAACGACTATATTTTCTAAATAATTTTAAACTGATTTTAAAACTGATTTTATTTATGATTTTAAACTGATTTTAAAACTGATTTTACTTATGATTTTAAACTGAATTTAAATATGATTTTAAACTGAATCTAAATATGAATTTAAACTGAATTTAAATATGATTTTAAACTGAATCTAAATATGATTTTAAACTGAATTTAAATATGATTTTAAACTGAATCTAAATATGAAAAATAAATAGAAAACCTAAATCAAAACTTACTTTACCAATCGGTGGGGGGGGGGGGGGGGGGTTTGGGCGTTCGCTGGCGTCGGATGTCGGAGGGGCTCGCTGGGGGTAGCAGGGCGGCGGGCTAGGGTTCCAAGGCAATGGCGATTAGGTCTGGGGGGGGGGGGCTCGGGTTCCTGGCGACATCGGTTTAGCTGGAGGAGGGCGTCAAGAGAGGGGAGGGGAAGGGAGGTGGGGGTGGCGCGCCTTGGACGCCGGCGGCGGTGGTTGATGTCGCGCCTCCTTCATCGTTCGATTTCTCCCTTTTTTTTTTATAAATCTGTAAAATGAATTCGAACGGGGGGGGGGGGGGGGGCTGGGTATAGGAGAGGAAAGGTTTTAAATTTTTAATTATTTTATTTTGCAAAAAGTTGACCTTTACATACGACCTCGAAACGAGGCCCACCGCCTGTCGCCCATAGCGTTTTACCCCCACTCCGAACACAATGGGATAAGTATCGTGAGCTGATTCGACTGTTACAATCAGTTCCCGTTAAATTCACATTTAAATCATTATATTGGATTTTAAACGTACATTTCAAATTACCGGGGGCACATACTAACTCGAAAAATTCCAGAAAAATATTTTCTAGCTTCGTATTGACGATACGGTCCTAACAAAACTAATTTCATCGAATTCTGAGACCGTTTGAAAAATGGCCAATTCTCAGTCGATTAAAATCAACTGAAACTGGTCAAACGCGTTTTCCTTTGCCACGCTCACATATTGATTCGAAAAATTATGAAATTTGGAATCTAGCTATAATTTAACATCACGGATCCAACAAAAGTGGTTTCGTCGAAATCCGAGGTCATTTGCAAAATTCTCATTTTTAAGGGCCTGAATTCCATAGCGACTATTCAAAATTTTCAACTGGACATATCTTTTGATTCCCGCTATGAAATCTTGATTTTTCGGATTCGTTGGAAAGATATTATCAAATAGATCCTATGATTTTTGGTTTCACTAAAATCCGGATTGTTTTACACCCGGTACATTCAATTGAAGTTTGAAATCGAATTATCGAACTACCGCGCCATTTTCAATTCCTTTTATAATTATATATAATTATTTATTTTCTAACGACGACGTATATAAATATGTATGTCGAATTCAATTCCAAACATTTTTCTCGTCGATATTATTTAAAATAATTCATTTTAAATAATCAAAATTCGCCAAAATTGCCAAAATAAAAATTTTAAACTGGCCCAGATTTTCGGGTTGTTACAATCTCCCCCACTTAAAACTTTTCGTCCCCGAAAAGGAACAAAGTCGAAAGTGGTTTGATTAATCAACTCTACGTTCGATCTGACTTCCATTCTCCAACTTTTCAGTTTCTGAGAATTTTCAAATTTTCAAAAATTTGTCTAACACCCTAAATTTTCGAAAAATTTCGCCATAACCTCCCCTGCAATGGGAGCATCGGGGAATTTCAAATAGCTTCCCCGGTCCTTCTGATCTCAAAAAGAAAAAAGAAAAAGCCAAGCGGCTAGCCAATAGGCTCATAAAATCATCATCACCCAAACAAAACAGTAAATTATGTAGTAAACATGTACCTATTTGTCGGGCAAACAAATTTTATTCTCTGCTCTAGCCTCCTTGCTATGACCTGTTCAATATAAGTATATGTATATGCAAGCAAATGCGACTAATTTTCAATACAATTCAATATTTGATGCAATTAGGCATAATGGTTCAAAATTATCAAACAATTAAACAAACAATACAAACATCAATCAATTAGTGGATTAACGTTTCAAATTCATAATTTTGGTATATATAAAGAAAATCATGTTTTGATGCCAAATCACAACAATGTATTCTAGCTATATTAGTTTTGGTTCTCACACCAGTCTAATGGAAATATATAGAAAATCACACCTTCGAAACTCGAACATAAATGTTGATGATGCGATCGCTATCATCAATATCATCTTCGGGCGACTAGAGTGTGATGCTATATCTATCCAGTATATTAAAACTTCGAATACACGCGGATCAGACGTATACGCAAAATCTATATATTCTGGATTGTCCACATCAATATAACTAAATAACCAAATACGAATAATTGATTTAAATTTTCAAAACAAAAATTGTTTTCATTTTCAAAAATATACTCTTCACACTCGTTCTAGGATACTACTGATCCTATCTCTAACGAGTCATTCTCATTGGATATTACTAATCCAATATCTGATGAATTCTTTCGTATGGTTCTAATGTGCCTTGTTCTCTAGCTTTGTAAACCAAAGCTCTGATACCAACTGTGACGAATGAAATTTCGCTCGGTCCGAACCAGTCGCTAAACCGACCCAGACCGCTCGAAACTCCCTATCGTTTTGAGAACACGACAAAATAGAACACATACAGACGAACATTTCACTGTATATCACAACAATGCATCAGATTACAAGAATATACAGAGTATAAACAAATAAATATTACACAGAAATATCAGAGATTTAAATTACATTTAAATACATAGCAGCGGAAAATAATACAATACACAACTAGAAGGGATATACGGATACAAAGCTTTCCGGATATCGTTCCAGCTGTAAACCAGGATCCTGTGAATATAAATCTGCAAAACCAAAACTACTAGCTGCCCGTGTCAAAATAGGGGCACCCAGAGTTTAGGTTAAAACAATAAACTCCAGGTCAGTCATGTGACTGGTGTGAGAACTAAAACAGTTAATCTTTATTTTAAAGTTAGGTAAATCAAGGGACCACGCCGTATAACACGGAACGGGTTTCCTCCCAAGAATACCAGTGCATAAAACAAACAGCGCAATGCTAAATAAAGAAAAATGAAGCTGTTATAAGACCCAGGTCCTATCACACAATGCAACGCAAGCCGGGGGATAGGGTTTTCCCTTATAACAGCCAAAGAATGCTTGATACGTTTGAAACAAGTCATTTGATACTATATTAAGTGCATAGTGTATAAAACAACTTCAAATCATAAGTATCAATCATAGGCGGCATGGGTACCATATATCATGTCGCCATACTAGTTTTACAATTAAAACCGCAAATGTCACGTATTTGGAAATTGGATTTCCATCTATGAACCGAGGCAAAAGATAGTCCTCAACCGATTCGAGACGCTCTAGCCCGCCCCTCAGGCAAGCGCGCAGGCAAGCCTTTAGATCGTCAGGGCCGGTCCACCGATATGGATTATTATGCCTGAACACTACGTTTCCCCACCCTATGGGGTGTAAGTCTGGTCCGTCTGCCGACCAGAATGCATCGGCCGAAACCGATATAACCGAGGCGCCTCGCAACAGCAACAACCACATAAGTCAAACTTGTCAGGGCGTGTAAAACCACTGACGCCACTTCTAGCTAGAAAGAAACGCATGTCCTCCCTGAGGTCCGTCTCCCGTTTTTGGTTCATACCGGGTGTGAAACTCGCGAAGTAAACGTGACACAAAGCTACGCCACAAAGGCCTTGCTTTGATCATCACCACAAGACTTTGCTTTTCAACAGAAGCCTCGATCAATTGCCACTTAGGCATGCCACACAGGCAATTCACTCCATGCGTTTGATATCCATCAATATATAACCCCTGAGCTCGTACGTCTCAGAGAAGGGCGTTAAGCAAGAGAATAAATTCTCCGCCGCCAAACAGATATATATTTAATAGAAATCAAACACACAGACTAAAATCCAATGTCAAACACACGGTCCATTTACAAGTCCGTTCTGGGGCTGAACGAAACCGGAGGCACCTAGTACCCCGCATATCCATCGATCTCCAAGTACGTCTGGACGATCACCAACTGTTTCCATCTTCTTGGGTGTACAGCCCAATCAAGATCATCAGTAATTACCCAAACGACGTGAAGACTTCCGGTCTTCGACCATCGTCTTCATCTTCGACTTATCGTCGTATCAGTTATTCAGAATGGGATAAACCCGGTCTTTCCGAATAACTCGCGTATATTTTAAATAAGTGTTACACAAACACAACATACTCCTCATTCCAATTCATCAGTCACTAACCGTAAATTAATCAAGAGAATAATTTCCCAAATATTAACCCCGAAGGCCGAAACCAACATCAGATCAATATCCAGAAAACCATTCTGCTTGGCTAACCGACAGTTAGTTTCTAAATTTCACATTCAAAGGGAAAGCTCCCCATTAATTTTCTCCAAGATAAATTCCTTGAATTTATTCTTTATTCTATTTTTGAATCTCAATTCAAACTAGTCGGGATTAGCGAACCTTACCGAAGTAATCATTTATTTTAATTTCCCCATCCCAACCTATTCATCCCATGAAGTAAAACTGGTAATACTTCATATCTAACACCACAGTGTTATCGGTAAATTCAATTACCATTTCACGTTCAAATCTAATTAAAGATTTAACTATCGCCTGGAGCAAAACTGGTGATACTCCATTTTCGATCATTTCAATCTAATTAAAGATTCATTAAAACTCCACTTAGTTTTAATCGTTAACTGGGTTAAAGAATCAGTGTCATTTAAAACACGGTTCACGATAAACCCAAAATCACATTCATTAATTATCGGGTTAAAGAACGAGTGTTATTTAAAACACTGTTCACGATAAACCCAAAAATCAATATCAATTCAATCCCAATTAAATATTATTTAATTGGTACACTTCATTAAATCTAAATAAAAAGATTTAATCTTTTCTCAACTGGGTTCAAGAACAGTGTTAGTGAAGACACCATTCACGACAAACCCAAATCACATTTGATATTCAATATAAGGCTCTGAATAGAAAATATATCGGCTTATATTCAATATCAAATTCTACGATTAACAAATGTCGTATTGGAAATAACGATATAAATATATATCTTTCAAATTTCCATAACAACGTCTGTATAATCACGAATTCCAACATCGAAATATTCCGAAGACAATTTCGATTCAAATCCACTCCAATGCAATCATTGGAAATTCTGGTTATTTTTAAAACCCTTTTCAAATTCAATTTATTTATTTAAAAATAAATAGAATTATATTTCTAGTTCAAAACTAGTTCATTTCGATAAAAATCTATTTTTATCTTTTCAAATATGGAGTTTTTCATCCCAAATCTTCACAAATCATTTCTTATGATTTTACACAAATTATTACTATTTTTAATAATTTTATCAAGGCCTGTACAGTCGATTTCCATCAACGGCCATCGAACTGCACTTACAGCGACCTTTTTCGAATTTGATTTGGACGTATCTCCAAATCCAACCGTTAGATTTCTAATTTCTATTATTCGTTAGAAAGCTCTTTTCGATACGAACCCAACGGTTCCGGTTTTAGGAGAATCCGACGGTCAGATCTCCCGTAATGTCCGTTTGAAATAAATGGTCGAAATTTACGAACTACCGCGGCGCGGCGCGTTGTATTCAGGCCATTATATTATATATATAATATATATAATATATATTTCGTCGATTTCTATTTAAAACGAAATATATAAATAGTTTTTAAATTCGTTTCAAAAGCAATTTCAACTTCCATTTCAATTCAAATCAAAATTGAATTCTTCTTTATAAATTCGTTTTAAAATTCATTTCTATTCAATTCAAATTTCAATTCAATTTGAATTCCTTTCAATTTGCTTTCAATTCAATTTGAATTCGTTTTCAATTCATTTCGAAATCGTTTTCAATTCAATTCATTTCGAAATCGTTTTATATTCAATTCATTTCGAAATCGTTTTCAATTCAATTCATTTCGAAATCGTTTTATATTCAATTCATTTCGAAATCGTTTTCAATTCAATTCATTTCGAAATCGTTTTATATTCAATTCATTTCGAAATCGTTTTATATTCAATTCATTTCGAAATCGTTTTATATTCAACTCATTTCGAAATCGTTTTCAATTCAATTCATTTCGAAATCGTTTTATATTCAATTCATTTCGAAATCATTTTCAATTCAATTCATTTCGAAATCGTTTTATATTCAATTCATTTCGAAATCGTTTTCAATTCAATTCATTTCGAAATCGTCTTATATTCAATTCATTTCGAAATCGTTTTCAATTCAATTCATTTCGAAATCGTTTTATATTCAATTCATTTCGAAATCGTTTTCAATTCAATTCATTTCGAAATCGTTTTATATTCAATTCATTTCGAAATCATTTTCAATTCAATTCATTTCGAAATCGTTTTATATTCAATTCATTTCGAAATCGTTTTCAATTCAATTCATTTCGAAATCGTTTTATATTCAATTCATTTCGAAATCGTTTTCAATTCAATTCATTTCGAAATCGTTTTATATTCAATTCATTTCGAAATCGTTTTCAATTCAATTCATTTCGAAATCGTTTTATATTCAATTCATTTCGAAATCGTTTTCAATTCAATTCATTTCGAAATCGTTTTATATTCAATTCATTTCGAAATCGTTTTCAATTCAATTCATTTCGAAATCGTTTTATATTCAATTCATTTCGAAATCGTTTTCAATTCAATTTATTTCGAAATCGTTTTATATTCAATTCATTTCGAAATCGTTTTATATTCAATTCATTTCGAAATCGTTTTATATTCAATTCATTTCGAAATCGTTTTCAATTCAATTCATTTCGAAATCGTTTTATATTCAATTCATTTCGAAATCGTTTTATATTTAATTCATTTCGAAATCGTTTTATATTCAACTCATTTCGAAATCGTTTTATATTCAACTCATTTCGAAATCGTTTTATATTCAATTCATTTCGAAATCGTTTTATATTCAATTCATTTCGAAATCGAACAAAATCGATATAAATATCGTTCACGTCAAAATGGCGTCAATCTAATCAACACGGCTTCATATATTTATATTTTCAAATATTCTATTTCAAATATTTCTTTTTCAAAATAGTTGTTATTATCAAAATATTTCGTTCAATACATGACCAATCTCAATGGATGAGTACTGTCAACACATGAACCTTTATTTTATATTATAAAGATGTAAATTTTATTACTAAAATATTTCGTTCAACACATGACCAATCTCAATGGATGAGTACTGTCAACACATGAACTTTTATTTTATAATATTCTTTATTTTTCAAATTGGAATGAGGCCCAATCAATTACCATATAAAGTTAATTATATGGATTTTCATGCATTACACACATATAATAGCATTGAAAAATAATCAACCATCAACCAAAGTGCACTACACTGTATAAGCATCAAATATAGATATCTAACGCTTATAACAGCCTGTCAATCGATCGATCGACATATTTAATCAATCAGGATGAGTGAACTTCAAATTTCATCCCAACACCCGTGTGGGGTTTCAAACAATCAAACACATATTTTATTTGTGCAGTTGGGCGATGTGTAAAATTTATCGTCCCAATCAATGTCCTTCAAATAGGTGTACATAAACAAACCGTCCGGTTTGTAAATGAATATTTATTTATTCACATTCACGTTAAAAATTATATTTTTAACGATAAAACATTTTATTCAACCTATGAATATTCTATCTGTTCATTTATTCAATAAAATGATATTTTTATTTTTCTAGCATATTTTAGAAAATTTCGGCGACATAACGGCACAATACTAGAAACGGGACAAGGCCTAGCCTTATCCCCGGTCTAGTGAAGGCCCACGCCATTCACACATCAATCCAATCCATTCATTTCACCAAACAATTCAATTTCAATCAAATAATCTAACTAATTTGCAATCAAACAAACAAGTCCATGGTCTGTGGACGATTGTGTCGGGTGCTACTAAGCACCGCCTGCATCCTAGTATATATATATAACTAGAAAAGAAATTGAAAGGTGAGAAATTCTCACCGAAAGCTATCCATTCATCTTGACTCTTCTTTGATATAACTCTTCTTCGTTCTCGCCTTTTTGTTACCTTCGTTGCCCGCTTTCACTACCTATGTAAAAATCGAATTTTTACTTCGCTGTTCCATATATAAAAACCATATTTTTATTTTGAAGTTCAATATATAAAAATCATATTTTTATTTCGAAGTTCAATATATAAAAATCATATTTTTATTTCGAAGTTCAATATATAAAAAAAAACATTTTTACTTCGAAGTTCAATATATAAAAATCGCATTTTTACTTCGAAGTTCAATATATAAAAATCGCATTTTTACTTCGAAGTTTAATATATAAAAATCGCATTTTTACTTCGAAGTTCAATATATAAAAATCGCAGTTTTACTTCGAAGTTCAATATATAAAAATCGCATTTTTACTTCGAAGTTCAATATATAAAAATCGCATTTTTACTTCGAAGTTCAATATATAAAAATCGCATTTTTACTTCGAAGTTCAATATATAAAAATCGCATTTTTACTTCGAAGTTAATCCTATATTTTCATAACAATGACATCTACATTTTCAAAACAACGACTATATTTTCTAAATAATTTTAAACTGATTTTAAAACTGATTTTACTTATGATTTTAAACTGAATTTAAATATGATTTTAAACTGAATCTAAATATGAATTTAAACTGAATTTAAATATGATTTTAAACTGAATCTAAATATGATTTTAAACTGAATTTAAATATGATTTTAAACTGAATCTAAATATGAAAAATAAATAGAAAACCTAAATCAAAACTTACATTACCAATCGGTGGGGGGGGGGGGGGGTTTGGGCGTTCGCTGGCGTCGGATGTCGGAGGGGCTCGCTGGGGGTAGCAGGGCGGCGGGCTAGGGTTCCAAGGCAATGGCGATTAGGTCTGGGGGGGGGGGCTCGGGTTCCTGGCGACATCGGTTTAGCTGGAGGAGGGCGTCGAGAGAGGGGAGGGGAAGGGAGGTGGGGGTGGCGCGCCTTGGACGCCGGCGGCGGTGGTTGATGTCGCGCCTCCTTCATCGTTCGATTTCTCCCTCTCTTTTTTTATAAATCTGTAAAATGAATTCGAACGGGGGGGGGGGGCCTGGGTATAAGAGAGGAAAGGTTTTAAATTTTTAATTATTTAATTATTTTATTTTGCAAAAAGTTGACCTTTACATACGACCTCGAAACGAGGCCCACCGCCTGTCGCCCATAGCGTTTTACCCCCACTCCGAACACAATGGGATAAGTATCGTGAGCTGATTCGACTGTTACAATCAGTTCCCGTTAAATTCACATTTAAATCATTATATTGGATTTTAAACGTACATTTCAAATTACCGGGGGCACATACTAACTCGAAAAATTCCAGAAAAATATTTTCTAGCTTCGTATTGACGATACGGTCCTAACAAAACTAATTTCATCGAATTCTGAGACCGTTTGAAAAAGGGCCAATTCTCAGTCGATTAAAATCAACTGAAACTGGTCAAACGCGTTTTCCTTTGCCACGCTCACATATTGATTCGAAAAATTATGAAATTTGGAATCTAGCTATAATTTAACATCACGGATCCAACAAAAGTGGTTTCGTCGAAATCCGAGGTCATTTGCAAAATTCTCATTTTTAAGGGCCTGAATTCCATAGCGACTATTCAGAATTTTCAACTGGACATATCTTTTGATTCCCGCTATGAAATCTTGATTTTTCGGATTCGTTGGAAAGATATTATCAAATAGATCCTATGATTTTTGGTTTCACTAAAATCCGGATTGTTTTACACCCGGTACATTCAATTGAAGTTTGAAATCGAATTATCGAACTACCGCGCCATTTTCAATTCCTTTTATAATTATATATAATTATTTATATTCTAACGACGACGTATATAAATATGTACGTCGAATTCAATTCTAAACATTTTTCTCGTCGATATTATTTAAAATAATTCATTTTAAATAATCAAAATTCGCCAAAATTGCCAAAATAAAAATTTTAAACTGGCCCAGATTTTCGGGTTGTTACACAGATAAATAAGTACATGTTTACCATTTTATTGGGTTTGATGATTTTATGAGCCGATTGACTAGCCGCTTGGCTTTTTCTTTTTTTTGGATGGTGAGGGCACTGCGTGGCTAGTTGAGGTCTTAAATATCTCCCCGTACAAAGGAGGTTATGGCAAAAAAATTCGAAAATTTAGGGTGTTAGTCAAATTTTTGAAGAATTTGAAAATTCTTAGAAACTGAAAAGTTGAAGAATGAAAGCCAGAATGAAAGTTGAGTTGGTTAGTTAAACAACTTTCAGCTCCGTTCCTTTTCAAGGACGAAAAGATTTTAAGTGGGGGAGATTGTAATGACCCGGATTTTCAATACCAATTTAAAAATTTTATTTTTGCAATTTTAATTTATTTTGAATATTTAAAATGGTTTATTTTAAATAATAACGACTAAAGATTTATTTTAATCGAAGTTAAAACGAATTTTTTTAATTTAATTATAAAAGGAGTTTGAAATGGCGTGGTAGTTTGGAAAATTCGATTCCAAATTTCAAATGAATGTACAGGGTTCACAATAAATCGGATTTTAGTGAAACAAGAATTATTAGAATCTGTTTAAAAATATCTTTCCAACGAATGTGAAAAATCCAGATTTCATAACGGGAATTGAAAGTTATGTCTAGTTTAAAATTTAAAATAGTCGCTATGGAATTTAATATAATATAATAAATAGCCTTTTTGCAAACGACCTCCGTTTTCGATGAAACCACTTTTGTTGGATCCTGAATGTCAAATTATTACTAGATTTCAAATTTCATAATTTTTGGATTTAATATGTGAGCGCAGTAAATTTAAATGTGTTTGGTAATTTAAATTTAAAATGGATCGACCAGAAATTGACCATTTTTCAAACGGTCTCAAAATTTGACAAAATTAGTTTTGTTAGGACCGTATCGTCAAAACATAGCATGATTTATTTTTCGGGAATGTTTGGAGTCAGTATGTGGCCCCAGTAAATTAAAATGTACGCTTAAAATTAAATATATTGATTTATATTTTAATTTAAAGAAAAACTAGTCGAAACAGTTGAATTGGCTTACGAAACATATCCTATTGTGTCCAGAAGGGGTTATTTAGCTAAAGGCGACAGTCATTGGGTTTGATTTGGTGTTCGGACGAAAATATCACATTTAAAAGTACATTAGAATAAAAATTGATAAATTATTTATTATAAATAGCCTTTTTTTAACTCAAACCAAACCCTAGCCATATGTATTTCACGCAGCTGCCACCAAGCAATGGATGGCCTGCGAAGTCCGATTCAATTCCTCAAATTTCTCCTAAACCCTAAATCAATTCGAGATACCCCCAATTAAATTTTTATTTATCTCGATGAGATCAAGGTTTTAAACGACTGAGATTGTATATCATTAAGGGGATCGCTCGAATTCTGCACCCAAACAACCGACATTCGTGCTTAAAAATCGAGGAGCTGGGGGTGGTGAATTGAACGTCGGTCAGGGCGTTGGTCAGTGAGCTTGAGGAGGTCGATGGTTCATCTTCTGATGATCGGCCGAGGAGACAAGGGAATGCAGCGGCGTTGAGTTTTCGACGAGCGTGGGTTTTGAAATCACTTGGAGAATAAAAAGGAAGGGAAAGATAATTAAGGGCTAAATGAAGTAATTAGGAGATTAATTAATATCTAATTATTTTAATTTTTGAAATGGAATGTAATAATTGTCACAACTATTTCATTCGAGGTTGAAATCTAGTGATTTCAGTTGCATTGCGATCGTGGTGGAGAACTCTACAACACAAAACTGACCAGAATCAAAAAGAAGAAAATCAGAATTTGAAGAGAATTTAAATTCAAACAGAACAGAAATTCAGAAATAAAAGAACTAACGGAGTGGAGACAAAAGTGAGATCTCTCTCACACTCAATTTAATTTACAGTTATTATATACTAGGATGCAGACGGGGCTTAGAAGCACCCGAGACTATTTTTTTGTACAGACCAGTTGATTGTTTGTTTGGATTGCCGTGTATTGATATTGTTGTATATTAAATTATTTATAATATATATATATATATATTATCATGAAATAAAATAAATATTCATTTACAAACCGGACGGTTTGTTCTTGTACAATTATTTATCTATATTGATTGGGACGATAAATTTTACACATCGCCCACTGCACAAATAATAAATAGTATTTGTTGTTTGAAAACCCCATACGGGTATTGGGATAATATTTGACATACACTGATCCCAATAATTAGTGGTATGTCAATCGATGGGTTGACAGACTGTATAAGCGTTATTTATTTATTTTAATGCTTATACAGTTGTAGAATGCACTCTGGATGTTGTGTGAATTTTTAATGATTGTTTATCATTATTGTTGTATACATGCGATGTATGAAATCCATATAACTGAAATTATATGGTAATTGATTGAGTCTGATTCTAGTTCAGAATTAATGAATATTTTAAAATAATATTCGGAAAATATTGAAATGTGAAGCCGTGTTAAGTAGTTAAATGCCATTTTAACACGAACGGGAATTTCTATCGATTTTATTCATTTTATAATGAATACCAAAAACTGATTTCAAAATTTGATATTTTGAAAATATTATCATTTTAATATTATAATGATAAGGAATATTCAGTTTTGATTTAAAATTGAAATCGATTGAAATGAATTTATAGACGAACTTATAAATGAAATATTCAATTTTAATTTAAAATTGAAATGGAATTGAAATCGATTTGAAATGGATTTATAAATGAATTTATAAATGAAATACACAATTTTGATTTAAAATTGAAATGGAATTGAAATCGATTTGAAATGAATTTACAAACGAATTTATAAATGAAATATTCGATTTTAATTTAAAACTGAAATGGAATTGAAATTGATTTGAAATGAATTTATAAACGAATTTATAAATGAAATATTCGATTTTGATTTAAAATTGAAATGGAATTGAAATCGATTTGAAATGAATTTATAAACGAATTTATAAATGAAATATTCAATTTTGATTTAAAACTGAAATAGAATTGAAATCAATTTGAAATGAAATTATAAAACTAATTTATAACGGAAAATTCAATTTTGATTTAAATTTGAAAATAAAATTGAAATTGTTTTAAAATGAATTTAAAACGAACTTATAATGGAATATTCAATTTTTATTTGAAATTGAAATGGAAGTGGAAATCATTTTTAAAACGAATTTAAAACGATTTATAAAATTCGTTTTAAATGTAAATCGACGAAATATAATATATATATATATATATTATAATGGCCTGAATAGAACGCGCCGCGCAGCGACCGTTCGCGAATTTCAACTATTAACTTCAAATTGATGTTACGGGAAATTCGACCGTCGGATTCTCCTAAAACCGAAACCGTTGGGTTCGTATCGTAAAGAGCTTTCCAATAAATATAAGAGATTTGAAATCTAACGGTTATATTGGGAGATACGCCCAAATCAGTTTCAGAAAAGGTGTAACGAACCGGAAAATCTGAACCAATTTAAAATTTTTAAATTGGCTAAAATAATGGATTTTAAATATTTAAAATAAATATTTTAAATAATAGTGATGAAGAGTGAGTTTGAATCGACGATTGAAAACGAATATAATTAATTCTAATTATAAACAAGGCCTGAAATAGCGCTGTAGTTTCAAAAATTGAATTCAAACTTTGTCGGACTATACCGGGTGCAAAACAAAACGGATTTGAGTGAAACCAAAAATATTTAAATCTGTTAGTGAATACCTTTCTAACAAATCTGAAAAATCGAAGTTTCATAGCGGAAAGCAAAAGTTATGGCCAACTGAAATTTCAGAAAGGTCGCTATGGAATATATATAGCCCGTGAAATTGGCCATTTTGCAAACGACCTCGGAATTTGGCGAAACCAATTTTGTTGGATCTGGGATGTGAAGTTATTGCTAGGTTTCAAATTTCATAATTTTTGAAGCTAGTATGTGAGCGTGGCAAAGGAAAATGTGTTTTGGTCAATTACAGTTAAATTGGATTGACCAGAAATGGGCCTTTTTGCAAACGGTCTCAGAATTCGACGAAACTAGTTTGGTTGGGACCGTATCATCAAAACATAGCCAGATTTATTTTTCTGGAATTTTTCGAATTAGTTTGTGGCCCTGGCAAGTTGAAATGTACGTTCAAATCAAATATTGAATATTTTATATTTTAATTTGAAGGAAAACTGACTAAAACAGTCGAATGGGCCTACGAAACATATCCCATTGTGTTCGGAATGGGGGTAAAACGCTAGGGACGACAGTCGTTGGGTCTGGATTGGGGTTCGTGTGAGAAAGAGGGTATTTTCGAGATTTTAAAAATATATAAATAAAAAAAAAATCATGGCCAATCAAATCATTTCTCTCTCCCCGACCTTCTTCCCGAAACCCTCCAAGTGAACGACGGAAATAGCTCGAGACTTCCTGGGCTGATTTCTTCCAATCCGCTCCACTAAACACCTCGACCCAGTTGAGAATTCTTTAGAGATTTTCGAAGGCTTCAAATCCATACCAGGAGCACCCCGTATTGTTGCGTGTGGATCGAGAATCACCCTCACGAAGATGCGCCGCCTCGCGCCAGTTTCTGCCACCGCCGCCGCCGCGAGCTGGACCCCACCACCAGCGCCGAGAAGCTCTCTCCTCCCCCTTCGACGTTGTACCCACCGATCGTCTCCATGCTGCGCGGATTTCACGAAAATTCGTGACCTAGTTTTGAACCAAACTGAGAGGTATACGGCTATATATATTTTCAACAGTTTTAACACCTTTAAACCATTGCAAACTTTGAAAAATCATATCTTTTTCGTGTGTTGATGAAATTCAGTGAAACAGGAAACATCGTGACCGTGTGGACATCTTCTACTTTCTAGTAGAGACCGCATATTTTTTGAGCCTTCTGCTATTTTTGGTGGAGTGGAACCCAATGTGAGATTTCTAATTTATAAACAATATGGAAAACGATGATGTATAAATTATGTAGTCGATGTATGAGTTATATAAGCGTTGTACACCTCTTGTATAAGCGTTGTATAAGTTGTTCATTCGATGTATAAGTTATATATGCGTTGTAAAAATTATATATGTGTTGAAATAGAAGTGAATTGCTATATATATATATATATATATATATATATATACACGCCCCTCGTCCACAAACCATGGACAATATTTATTGGTTGTGATTGGTGTGAAAAATTGATTGATAGCGAATGGTTGATTGGAATTGTTTGTGGTTGATATTGATTGATTGTGGTTGAAAAATACCCGTTTGTGGTTGATAAATATTTGGTTGAAACCACATAGGATTAGTTTGTGGAAATGAAACAAATATATACATGCCGCCTGCGTGCGAACTAGATGCATGATTCCCCATTGTCAAAAACCGCGAGGTTTTAAGGTAGAGCGAGGAGCCGTACTAGGGACGGTCCCGGTTTTAACTACCCTGCCTTTATGTTGCCGAAATTTTGAATAATATTCATGTGTTTGAATTATTTTCATTTGTTGAAACTTTATTTATTCGTTGAATACAAAACCTTCATGTGTTGAGTCAATATTCATTCGTTGAATTGAAATTCATGTGTTGAATGGTATTCGTGTTTTAAATATATGATTTTTACATATAAACTATAGAAAACCTTCATGTGTTGAATCGATATTCATTCGTTGAATTGAAATTCATGTGTTGAATGGTATTCGTGTTTTAAAATATAAAAATCACATTTTTATTGATATATACAAACTATAGAAAACCTTCATGTGTTGAATCGATATTCATTCGTTGAATTGAAATTCATGTATTGAATGGTATTCGTGTTTTAAAATATAAAAAATCACCTTTTTATCGATTTATATAAACTATAGAAAACCTTCATGTGTTGAATCGATATTCATTCGTTGAATTGAATTCATGTGTTGAATGGTATTCATATTTTGGAAGAAATTGTTTTATTATAAAAATCCCATTTTTAACATCAATATGAAATGTATAAAATAATCTTGTTTTGAAATAAATTGTTTTAAAATAAAAATCCTATTTTTATCACCTATATTAACTATATAAAATAATCGTGTTTTGAAATAAATTGTTTTACATTAAAAATCACATTTTTATTACATACATGAATTGGTAAAAATAGTGAAGTGTTGAAATAGAAGCCAGTTAGATAAAAATATCATTTTTATCAAATGTATGAAAAGAATACAGTTTGAAATCGAAGAATCGATATATTTATATAAATAGAATTAAAATATATCGAATAACGACGCTGCAGTTCATATTTTGAAACCGTCATTTCAAACGATTATACCAGGAGATCCGACCATCGGATTTTCCTGAATTCGCAACCGTTGGGTTCGCTTTGGAAATATCTTTCCAACGGCACCAACTTTGTAAAATTCCGACGGTTGGATTGTCTGGAATGTTTAATTCAAATCTAAAGAAAAACAGCGCCAGAATCGATTATATTTATATATATATAAATATAATTATATTTAATCGAATAACGACGCTGCAGTTCGCATTTTGAAATCGAAACTTCAAACGATTATACCGGGAGATCCGACAGTCGGAATTTCCCAAAACTGGAACCGTTGGATTCATTTTGAAAAGATCTTTCTAATGATGTAAATTTTGTGAAGATCCAACGGTTAGATTTTCTTATATGCGTAAATCAAATCTGTAGAAAAACAGCTTCACGGCCGCGTTATGGCCCAAAGCGTCGTTTTGAATAAATTGGCTAGTTTAAAATAAATAAAAATAGCGATAAATCGTTATAAAATATTATAAACGATATGGATGTGAGATTTTGAAATAAACTGAAGGTTGGCTAAGTCGAATGGTTTCTTGGGTATTGATCTGATGTTGGTTTCGGCCTTCGGGGTTAATATTTGGGAGATCGTTCTCTTACTGATTGACGGTTAGTGACTAATGAATTGAAATGATGCGTGTGTATGTTAGTGTTGCACTGGTTTATTATATACGCGAGTTGCTCAGAAAGACCGGGTTTATCCCATTCTGAATAACTGAATCGACGATAAGAAATCGAAGATGAAGACGGTGGTCGAAGACCGGAGATCTTCACCTCGTTTGGATGGTAACTGAGGTCCTGATTGGGAGGCATCCCGAAATATGGATAATGAGTGGTGATTGTCCAGACGTACGTGGTGTTCGATGGGTTTGCGAGGTATATAGTGCCTCCGGTTTCGTTCAGACCCAGAACGGACTTGCAAATGGACAGTGTGTCTGACATTGGGATCTATTCTGTGTGATTGATAGCCATCAGTTGCACGGTGTGAATTGCCTGTGCGGCGTGCTAAGATGCAGTGATCAGGGCTTCTGTTGAAAAGCAAGGTCTTGTGTAGATGATCAAAGCACCGCCTGTGTGGCGTAGCTTTGTGTATAACGTGAAATCGCGAGCCTCACACCCTGGTATGAACCAGAAACGGGAGAAAGGACCTCAGGGAGGGCCTGCGTTTCCTCCTAGCTAGAAGTGGAGTCAGTGGTTTTACACGCCCTGACGAGTTTGATTTATGTGGTTGTTGCTGTTGCGAGGCGCCTCGGTTAGATCGGACGATCCAGGTCCGATGGAGTCATTTGTTGGCTCGCTTACGCCCCAAAGGGCGGCGAAACGCAGTGTTCAGGAATTTTAATCCACTTCGTGTGGACCGGCCCAGACGATCCAAGGGTCACTCGAGCTCTGATCCTGAGACTCGGGCTAGGCAGTCTCGAATTCGGTAAGGACTATCTTTTGCCTTGGTTCAAGACGGAAATCCAATTTCCAAATACGTGACTGTGCGGTTTTGATTGTATACCTATATATGGCGACATAGTGGTATGGGGCATTAATGCCGCCTACAATTGATACTTATGATTTGAAATTGCTTTTGAAACATATGAACACTAGTAATAATATCAAATGCTTTTGTTTTATTCATACCAAGCATATCTTGGCCATTATAAGGTAAAAACTCTATCCTCCGGTTTGCGTTGCATTGTGTGATGGGAACTGATTCTTATAATGGCTTCATTTTTTATAAAAAGCATTGCGATGTTTTAAAAGATAGATTTGTTTTTAAAGCACTGGCAATCCAATGGAGTAAACCCGTTCCACGAAAGTAGCGTGGTCCTGTGATTAGCCATATATTGAATGTGTTGAGTAGATTTCTCATACCAGTCCCATGACTGACTCGTAGTTTGTTTCACTTTCAAACTCGGGTGCCCCTTTTTCTACACGGGCAGCCTTGTATTCAGGTTTAGCAGGCTTTATTCGGATAGCTGGAGCTGAAGATGGATTCTATTATTTATCTCTTTTTATGCTGTTCAGCTCCTATTGTACATTATGTTTGTTTTCCGCTGTAGACATTTATGTATAGGTGAACTGTATTTGTACTAAGTATGATCCTGTATACTGTGTAACTCTGATGATTACTTCTATCCAGTATATTCTATTGTTCATTATCTGGTGTATTTATTTAATTCTGTTCTGCTATTATCTGTTTCTGTGTTATATTTCAAAGATTACCCTTGTCTCCGTCTGTACGGAAAATGGGGTCGTCACAAAAGGTCGCTATGGATGCAGTTCGATGGCCGTTATTGGAAACCGACTATACGGGCGATATTAAAATTATTGAAAATATGGAAAAAATTATGTAAAATCATAATAAATGATTTGGAAAGATTTTTGATGAAAAATTCCAGTTTTGCAAAGATAAAAATATATTTTTATCGAAATGAACTAGTTATTAACTAGAATAATAATTTAATAATTTCTAGAAATAAATAAATTAGATTTGAAAATGGTTTTAAAATAACCAGAATTTTCCAAAGAATAAATTGGAATGGAAATAATCTTCGGAATATTTCGATATTGGATTTCGTGACTATACGGATACTGTTGAGGAATTTGGAAGATATATATATATATCATTATTCTCAATACGATATTTGTTGGTTTCAGAATTTGATATTGAATATAAGCCGATATAATTTCTATTCAAAGCCTTGTATTTGATTTCAAACTGGATTTTGGGTTTGTCGTGAACGGTGTCTTCATTAACATTTTTCTTAAACCCCGTTTAGAAAAGAATAAATCTTTTAATTAAGATTTAGTGAAGTTTTCCAATTAATTAATATTTAATTGGAATTGAATAAAGGAATTGGATTTTTGGGTTTATCGTGAACGGTGTTTTAAATAACACTTGTTCTTTAACCCAATTAACAGTGAAGAATATGACTTGGAATTTATTATCTTTTAATTAAGATTATGGGAATTTTCCAAAGTAAAGATTTCCAATTTAATATATTAAATTGGAATTGAATGGAATTTAATCCGGTAATAATCGAAGTGATTTTCTGTGGAGGAAGACTATTAATACATATGGAATTTAAAAGGCTTTGTCGTTATTCCATTTATATTATTAGTCGGATACGGAAATTAATATCGATTTGTTTTCCGTGAAGATTCCCTAATTAATGGAATGGGATTTTTGGGTTTATCGTGAACTGTGGTTTAAAGGACATGGGTACTTTAACCCAATTAAGGATAGGATTACATGTCTAACATTGTATTTCGATACTGTATTCGTTGATCTTTGATAAATATATATCTGTTTGGTGGAGGAGAATTTATTCTCTTTCTTAACACCCTTCTCTAAGACGTACGAGCTTAGAGGTTATATGTCGACAGAAATCAATGGTATGGTGTAGAATGTCAATGTAGAATGTTTGATTTCCCAAAGTTAAATAATCATTGATATTGATTTTTGGGAAGATTAAAACTAAGAGGTGTTTTGATGAATCTTTAATTAGATTGAAAAATGAACGTGATAATTAAAATTATCAATTCAAGAAAATGATCGAGAATGGAGTATCACTAGTTTTGCTCCAAACGATAGTTAAATCTTTAATTAGATTTGAACGGTAAATAGTAATTAATTTTTACCAATAACACCATGGTGTTAGATATGGAGTATTACCAATTTTGCTCCATTGGTTGAATAGGTTGGGATTGGGAAAATAAACAAATGATTACTTCGGTAAGGTTCGCTAATCCCGACAAGTTTGGAAAACCTTAATTTGGTTTAGAATTGAAAGGATAATGAAATCTTTTGTAATGATATCCAAAGGAAGATTAAAGAATAAATTTAAAAAAATTCATGTTTGATAAAATTAATGGTAACCTTTCCCTAAAGATGTGAATATTTGAATAAAAGAATATTCTGGATTGGAATAAGGCGTACGATGTGTTGTTATAGCACATGATTATAAGATATGCGAGTTATTCGGAAAGATCGGGTTTAACCCATTCTGAATAACTTATACGACAAAAAGTCGAAGAGATTGAAGATGATGCAGGACCGAGGATCTTCACATCGAATGGATAGGTTGCTACTGATGCCCATGATTGGGGTAGCTACCTAGAAGGGGCTATAGTGGTAGCCGTCCGGACGTACTTGTTGATTGTACGGATATGCGAGGGCCTCTCTCCTATATTGGGCATACAGGACAAGGAATAAGGTGCCTCCGGTTTCGTTCAGACCTAGAGCAGACTTGTAAATGGATGGTGTGTCTGACATTGGATTCCTTTATACTATATTCATTGATCTCTGCTAAATATATATCTGTTTGGTGGTGGAGAATTCATTCTCTTGCTTAACACCCTTCTCTGAGACGTACGAGCTCAGAGGTTATATATTAGCAGAAATCAGTGGTATAGTATGGATTGATAGTGTGGCATGCTGAGATGCAGTGATCCCAACTTTTGTTGAAAAGCAAAGTTTGGTGGATGATGATCAAAGCACAACTTTAATATAGCACAACTTTGTGTAGCGTTAATTCGCGAGCCTCACACACCGGTATGGTGGCAAACGGATGGTTAGATCAGTATGCTTTAGAGATGAGGATAGACATCCTACGGGTTGTCATGGATTCAGTCGACCGAGGTGACGCTGGGTGTGGTCGCCCCACACCAGTAGGGATAGGGCACACCCCCGATTCCCAGATGGATAGAGTTAGCGGTGTTTTCCAATGCTTGGACGTAAGCCGTGGTAACTTGTTTCCTGGATAGTGCAGATGTGCATTACGGTGTTTTCACATGCCTGCGACGAAAACCGTTGGGAATTGCACTACGGGATTGATCTTTCGGATCAGGAACCACCATGATGGAAGTACAAACTTCCAATACGACATTTTGTGGTTTTCATTGTATACTCTATATGGCGACATAGTGGGATGGGGCGCTCATGCCGTCTATGATTGATACATTTATATTTGAAGTTGATTTCTTCACTTATAGTAATTATAAAAGATTTGTTTTAAAACATACCAAGCATATTTGGCTATCATAAGGTAATACTCTATCCTCTGGCTTGCGTTGCATTGTGTGATGGGACCTGAGTCTTATAATAGCTTTATTTTTCTTTACTTAGCATTGCGTTGTTTGTTTTAGGCACTGGTATCCTTGGGGGTAAACCCGTTCTATGTTATACGGCGTGGTCCCTTGATTTACCTTATTTTAAAGTAAAGTTTTAATAACTGTTTTAGTTCTCACACTAGTCCCATGACTGACCTGGAGTTTATTGTTTTAACCTAAACTCTGGGTGCCCCTCTTTTTCCACACGGGCAACTAGTAGATTTAGTTTTGCAGATTTATTTATACAGGATCCTGGATTTACAGCTGGAGCTATATTCGGAATGCTCTGTATCCGTGTACTCCCTTCGGTTGTATTTGTTGATGTATTTCCGCTACGCATTGTATTTTTACATTTTATTTCCGCTGCTATGTAATTTAATCTTTGTTATTTTTCTATGTAATATTTATTCATACTCTGAATATTCTTGTACTCTGATGAGTTGTTGTAAATAGAAATGAAATGTAAATTGTTTGTATTCTTGTACTCGTTAGAGATGGGGTTAGAAATGCCCTAGAATGAGTTGAGAGTGAAAAGATCATAATTAACGTATTTGTTATTATATATGTAATCCGATTTTCGAAAATATGATTTTTGAATATATAAAAGTTATATATATATTTGAAAAGCTAATCGACTAATTGATCTGTGATTGTGTTGTGTGATTATTAGTTCAACTAATAAAATTATTGAAACCAATAAAAGAGTGAAAGTTGAGTTGGTTAGTTAAAACAACTTTTGGCTCCATTCCTTATCGAGGACGAAAAGTTTTTAAGTAGGGGAGATTGTAACAACCCGAAAAATCAGAACCAATTTAATTTTTTTTATTTTGGCTATTTTATTGAATTTTGAATATTTAAGTTGATTTATTTTAAATAATAATTATTTAAAATTTATTTAAATTGAAGTTAGAAGGTATATATTTATTTTAATTATAAACTGAGCCTGAAATGGCGTGGTAGTTTGAAAATTCAATTTCAAATTTCAAATGAATGTATAGGATTCAAAATAAATCGGATTTCTGTAAAACCAGAAATATTTGAATTTGTTTGAAAATATTTTTCTGAAATATGTGAAAAACTCAAATTTCATAGTGGTAATAAAAAGTTATGGCCAGTTAAATATTCAGAATAGTCGTTATGGAATTTAATATAATATATAGCCTTTATAAATAGCCATTTTGCAAACGACCTCCGTTTTCGTCGAAACCAATTTTGTTGGATCCGGAATGTCAAATTATTACTAGATTCCAATTTTCATAACTTTTGGAATCAGTATGTGAGTGTGGCAAAAGAAAACGTGTTTTGTCAATTTTAGTCAAATTAGATCGACCATTAAAAAGGCCATTTTTCAAACAGTCTCCAAATTTGACGAAATTAATTTTGTTAAGACCGTATCGTCAAAACATAGCTAGATTTATTTTTGGGAATTTTGGGAGTCTGTATGTGGCGTCGGTTAATAAAAATGTACGATCAAATTAAATAATTAAATAATTTATATTTTAATTTAAAGAAAATATGCTGAAACGATCAAACTGGGTGATGAGACATAGCCCATTGTGTCTGGAATGGGGGTATTTGTTTAGGGGCAACATTCGTTGGGGTGGTTTGGAGTTATTAGGAATTAACGGGTTTTTTGTAAATTAGAGAATTAATTAATATAATATTATAAATATAGGATTACAAAACCCTAGCCCCATCTCTGTACAACCGCCGTTCAGCACGTTTCAATGGCTGATGGGTTCTGAAATTCTTCACCAAAAATCTCATGATCCTTACAATAAAAATCAAAAATTTCAAAAGCAAAAAAGGAAAAGGTAGTGAGATCTTATAGATCAACGGTTGTTATCAAAAAAGACGTAGTGGTTTTCTCGAATTCCGCACTCCAAGGAGCTGCGTTTGCACGTTGTTCTCAGCCTTAAGAGGACGTCGAAATGGCTTTGATTGCCAGGCATAGGCGGAGCGAAGCAAGGGCTTCGAGGGGGCTATATCTGATCGGGGTCCGAAAGGGTGTAGGGGCGCGCGCAAGTCCAAATCGAAGGGGAACAGTGGGTTCGACGTTATAGCGTATTGGGGAAGAAGGGTTAACCACCATTAATAATGTAATAATTAATTAAATTTGTTTAATTATTAATGTTGTCAAAGTTTAAAAGAGCGTAACTTGTCCAAACAGGGACGAAATCGAACGATTCAAATTGCGTTGTGATCATGATGAAAAATACTACAACATGGAGCAGATCAGAACTGAAACAGGGGTCATTTGGATTTTTGATAAAATTAAACATATGTTTGATTTTATTAAAGATAATCATTCTAAATGATTTCTGAAACCGATCAAGGTGAGATTTCTTGTTTAAATAATTAAAATTAATTAATTATTATCGCGTTTAGAAATCCTTACATATACGTTGTTAAATTCAGTTGGGTATTGTACGTGATTTGATTTGAATTGGTTGATGTTGTTTGTGGTGATCTGTTTGATTTAATTAAATATAATGGAATTGTTGCAAATTGTATACAAATAAAAATATTCATTTTTATTTGTCATTTAAATATTGAAACTTTATACAAATAAAAATATTCATTTTTATTTGTCATGTTAAATATTGAAATTGCATACAAATAAAAATATTCATTTATATTTGTCATGTTAAATATTGAAATTGCATACAAATAAAAATATTCATTTTTATTTGTCATGCTAAATATTGAAATTGTATACAAATAAAAATATTCATTTTTATTTGTCATGCTAAATATGGAAATTGTATACAAATAAAAATATTCATTTTTGTTTGTCATGTTAAATATTGAAATTGTATACAAATAAAAATATTCATTTTTATTTGTCATGTTAAATATAGAAATTTGTATGCAATTAAAAATATCTTTTTATTTGTCATTAGAAAATATAGAAATTTGTACGGCAGTAAAATTCTCTTTTTATTTGCCCTTAGAAAATATAGAAATTTGTATGCAAGTAAAAATCTCTTTTTATTTATCATTAGAAAATATAGATATTTGTATGCAAGTATAAATCTCATTTTATTTGTCATTAGAAAAGATAGAAATTAGTATACAAATAAGAATTCATTTTTTTTATTTGTTATGTTAAGTGTAGAAAATATATGCAAATAAATCATTCTTTTTATTTGACATTAGAAGTATATAAAATGTATGCAGATAAATCATTCTTTTTATTTGACACTAGAAGTGTAGAAAATGTATGCAGATAAATCATTCTTTTTATTTGACACTAGAAGTATAGAAAATGTTATGCAAATAAATGATACCTTTTATTTGATACTAGAAGTATAGAAAATGTCATGCAAATAAATCATACTTTTTATTTGACACTAGAAGTATAGAAAATGTTATGCAAATAAATCATACTTTTTATTTGACACTAGAGTATAGAAAATGTATGCAAATAAATCATTCTTTTTATTTGACACTAGAAGTATAGAAAATGTATGCAAATAATTCATTCTTTTTATTTGACACTAGCAGTATAGAAAACGTATGCAAACAAACCATTCTTTTTATTTTGCAATAAAAGTATAGAAAATGTATGCAAATAAATCATTCTTTTTATTTGACACTAGAAGTATAGAAAATTTTATGCAAATAAATCATTCGTTTTATTTGACACTAGAAGTATGGAAAATATTATGCAAATAAATCATTCTTTTTATTTGTCACTAGAAGTATAGAAAATGTTACGCAAATAAATCATTCGTTTTATTTGTCACAAGAAGTATATAAAATGTATGCAAATAAATCATTCTGTTTATTTGATACTAGAAGTATAGAACATGTTATGCAAACATAAATTCTTCTTTTTATTTATACATTAGAAATGTAGAAAACATGTAGGCAAATAAATGTTTCTTTTTATTTGTCATTAGAAATGTAAAACATGTTGTGCAAATAAATATTTCTTTTTATTTGTCCTTAGAAATATAAAACATGTTATGCAAATAAATACTTTTTTTTATTTGCCGTTAGAAATGTAAAACATGTTATAAAAATAAATATTTCTTTTTATTTTTCATTAGAAATGTAAAACATGTAGACAAATAAATATTTCTTTTTATTTATACATTAGAAATGTAGAAAACATATAGACAAATAAATATTTCTTTTTATTTATACATTAGAAATGTAAAACAAGTTATGCAAATAAATACTTCTTTTTATTTGTCATTAGAAATGTAACGACCCGGGAAAAAGATCGACGCTCGAGTCTTCGACAACAATACATAAACCGTATCGCTTGCCAAAAACCCAAGTATCGAACCCCCAGATTGTCATGAGAAAGAATTTAGAGGGTGAGAATAGAAATGTAACGACCCAGAAAATCTGAACCAATTTAAAAATTTTAAATTGGCTAAAATAATGGATTTTAAATATTTAAAATAAATACTTTAAATAATGGTGATGAAAACTGAGTTTGAATCGACATTTGAAAACGAATATAATTAATTATAATTATATATAGAATTGAAAATGGCGCGGTAGTTCGATAATTCGATTTCAAACTTCAATTGAATATACCGGGTGCAAAACAATCCGGATTTTAGTGAAACCAAAAATATTTAAATCTGTTAGTAAATATCTTTCTAACGAATCCGACCAATCGAAATTTGATAGCGGGAATCAAAAGATATGTCCAGTTGAAAATTCTGAATAGTCGCTATGGAATTCAGGCCCTTAAAAATGGACATTTTGCATACGACCTCGGATTTCGACGAAACCACTTTTGTTGGATCCGTGATGTCAAATTATTGCTAGGTTTCAAATTTCATAATTTTTCGAATCAATATGTGAGCGTGGCAAAGGAAAACGCATTTGACCGGTTTCAGGTGATTTTAATCGACTGGAAATTGGCCATTTTTCAAACGGTCTCAGAATTTGACGAAACTAGTTTTGTTAGGACCATATCGTCAATACGAAGCTAGAAAATATTTTTCGAGAATTTTTCTAGTTAGCATGTGACCCCAGTAAATTGAAATGCGCGTTCAAATTCAATATATAGAGTTATATGTTGATTTTAACGGAAACTGATCGAAATGATCAAATCAGCTTGCGATACATATCCCATTGTGTTCGGAATGGGGGTTAAACGCTATGGACGACAGGCGGTGGGCCTCGTTTCGAGGTCGTGGGTAAAAGTCAACTTTATGCAATTAATTTAATTAATAAAAAAATATATAAAATAATATCTCCCTCCCTTTATCCTTCTTTCTGGCCCCTCCCCCGATTTCATTAATCAGAAAAAAAAAGGCGCTCGAGCCCATCCAGAATCGCCGACACCCATCGCGGCGGCGCCACCACCCACGAGCCCACCCCTCCGATCGTCTTCCCCCTCTCTCCTTCTCCCCCGTTCTCCTCTCCTCCCTGTTCGAACCAAAATCGCGACGCCACCACCGAAGACCGCCGTGCCCTAGCCTCCCACCGCCGATCGCACCACCACTCCGCCGCCTCAGCCCACATCCCGACGCCTGACGACCCCCCCCCCCTTCGCAGATTACAGTAAGTATTTTATTTTATTTTTATTTTTATTTTTATTTTAATTCTGTAAATTTCGTTTTTTTTATTTCTGTAAAAACTGATTTTTAAAAAGATGTAAAACTGATTTTTAAAAGAATTTAAAACTGATTTTTTGAAAAGGATTTAAAACTGATTTTTAAAATGATTTAAAAACTGATTTTTTTTAAAAGGTTTAAAAACTGATTTTATTTTAAGATTTAAAATAGAAAAAGATTTGAACTTTAAATAGAAAAAGATTAGAACTTTGAATAGAAAAAGATTTGAACTTGGAAAAATAAAGATCATATTTTTAAAATAGAAAAGACGGAATTTTTATTAAGTAGAAGAAGTAAGATATGATTTTTATATTTTTTAAAGTAATAAAAATACAATTTTTACATCATAGGAATATTAAAAATATAATCTTTATTTTTGAAAAGGCGGAATCTATATTTTAGAAATTCGATTTTTATATATTGAATAACGAAGTAAAAATTCGATTTTTACATATGTAGAGAATACGGGCAACGAAAGCGACAAAAGGCGAGATTGGCGAAGATTTCTCTGAAGGAAGAGTCGTGGTATTGGATAGCTATTGGTGAGAATTTCTCATTCTTCAATTTCTTTTCTAGCTATATATATATATGTGTGAAATTAAAGTGAATTGCTATATATATATATATATATATATATATATATATATATATATATACGCCCCTCGTCCACAAACCATGGACGATATTTATTGATTGAAATTGTTGTGAAAATTGATTGATAGCGAATGATTGTTTGGGATTGTTTGTGATTGATATTGGTTGATTGTGGTTGAAAAATACCCATTTGTGGTTGAGAAATATTTGGTTGAAACCACATAGGATTAGTTTGTGGAAATGAAATAAATATATACATGCCGCCTGCGTGCGAACTAGATGCATGATCCCCATTGTCAAAAACCGCGAGGTTTTAAGGTAGAGCAAGGAGCCGTACTAGGGACGGTCCCGGTTTTAACTACCCTGCCGTTATGCTGCCGAAATTTTGAATAATATTCGTGTGTTTGAATTATTTTCATATGCTTAAACTATATTTATTCATTGAATAGAAAACCTTCATGTGTTGAATTGATATTCATTCGTTGATTAGAAATTCATGTGTTGAATGGTATTCGAGTTTTAAAATATAAAAATCACATTTTTATCTATATATAGAAACTATAGAAAACATTCATGTGTTGAATTGATATTCATTCGTTGATTAGAAATTCATGTGTTGAATGGTATTCATATTTTGAAATAAATTGTTTGATAATAAAAATCACATTTTTATCTATATATAGAAACTATAGAAAACATTCATGTGTTGAATTGATATTCATTCGTTGATTAGAAATTCATGTGTTGAATGGTATTCATATTTTGAAATAAATTGTTTGATAATAAAAATCACATTTTTATCTATATATAGAAACTATAGAAAACATTCATGTGTTGAATTGATATTCATTCGTTGATTAGAAATTCATGCGTTGAATGGTATTCATATTTTGAAATAAATTGTTTGATAATAAAAATCACATTTTTATCTATATATAGAAACTATAGAAAACATTCATGTGTTGAATTGATATTCATTCGTTGATTAGAAATTCATGTGTTGAATGGTATTCATATTTTGAAATAAATTGTTTGATAATAAAAATCACATTTTTATCTATATATAGAAACTATAGAAAACATTCATGTGTTGAATTGATATTCATTCGTTGATTAGAAATTCATGTGTTGAATGGTATTCGCGTTTTAAAATGTAAAAATCACCTTTTATCTATACATAAAAAACTATAGAAAACATTCATGTGTTGAATTGATATTCATTCGTTGATTAGAAATTCATGTGTTGAATGGTATTCATATTTTGAAATAGATTGTTTGATAATAAAAATCACCTTTTATCGACTATATGAACTGTGTAAAATAATCTCGTTTTAAAAGAAATTGTTTTATGATAAAAATCCTATTTTTATCACCTATATGAACTATATAGAAAAATAGTGTTTTGAAATGAATTGTTTTACAATAAAAATCACATTTTTATTGTATGCATAAATCGTTGAAATGTGAAGTGTTAAAAATAGCCACTTGTTCAAAATAAACATATATGAGTTGAAATATTCATTAAACAGCTAATGAAGTGATTTGCGCCTATTTATGTAACATTAGAATGAATGGTGTTTTTAAGCCAAATAGAAATCAAATATGAAGTTGAATAGAAAATGATAAATGATAAGAATTGTATATATATGTACATGCATATTCATTGAACAGGTTATAGCAAAGGGGCTAGAGAAGAGGAATAAAATTTTGTGCCCGACAAATAGGTACACATTTACTGTTTTGTTTGGGTGATGATTTTATGAGCCTGTTGGCTAGCCGCTTGGCTTTTTCCTTTTCTTTTTGAGATTAGAAGGACCGGGAAAGCTATTTGTGATTTCCCGATGCTCCCGGTGCAGGGGAGGTTATGGCGAAATTTTCCAAAATTTTAAGGTGTTAGAAAAATATTTGAAGTGAAAACGATATGGAAATCATTGAATGAACTATATTTATATAAATATATAAATATAAATAAAATTAAAACGAAACGAAGCCGTGCAGTTCGTATTTCGAAACCATGATTTCAAACAACTAGTACGGGAAATCCGACCATTGGATTTTCCCGAAACCTCAACCGTCGGGTACGCCTTGGAAATATCTTCCCAACGGCACCAACCTTGTAAAAATCCAACGGTTGGATTGTCTGGAATGTTTAATTCAAATCTGAAGAAAAACAGCGCCAGAAACGATTATATTTATATATATATATATATATATATATATAAATATAATTATATTTAATCGAATAACGACGCTGCAGTTCGTATTTTGAAATCGAAACTTCAAACGATTGTACCGGGAGATCCGACCGTCGGATTTTCCCGAAACTGGAACCGTTGGATTCGTTTTGAAAAGACCTTTCTAATGATGTAAATTTTGTGAAGATCCAACGGTTAGATTTTCAGATATGTGTAAATCAAATCTGAAGAAAAACAGCGCCACGGCCGCTTTATGGCCCGAAGCGTCGTTTTGAATAAATGAGCTATTTTAAAATAAATAAAAATAGCGATAAATCATTATAAAATACCATAAACAATATGGAGTGGAAATGAACTGAATTTGCTCGATTTATGTTGTATTTGATGGTTGAATGTGTTTGGTGTGAAAATTACATTAAAGAAAAATATGGGTGTTGTCGAATAATTTAACCATTGAAATAAATCGATTTGAAATTCTAAATATACATGAATTATTTGAAAGGGCCGAGTTAATTCTCATTTCGAATAATTGACCGACGATTGAAATTCGAAGATGAAGACGATGGTCGAAGACCGGAGATCTTCACCTCGTTTGGATGGTAACTGAGGTCCTGATTGGGAGGCATCCCGAAATATGGATAATGAGTGGTGATCGTTCAGACGTACGTGTTGATCGAAGGGTTTGCGAGGTATTTAGTGCCTCCGGTTTCGTTCAGACCCAGAACGGACTTGTAAATGGACTGTGTGTCCGACATTGGAATTTGTTCTGTGTGATTGATAGCCATCAGTTGCACGGTGTGAATTGCCTGTGTGGCATGCTAAGATGCAGTGATCAGGACTTCTGTTGAAAAGCAAAGTCTTGTGGTGATGATTAAAGCACCGCCTGTGTGGCGTAGCTTTGTGTATAACGTAAATTCGCGAGCCTCACACCCCGGTATGAACCTAAAACGGGAGAGGACATCAGGGAGGGCCTGCATTTCTTCCTAGCTAGGGCGGTGTCAGTGACCTACCAGCCCTGACATTTATATACTTTTCACCTATATGGTTGTTGCTGTTGCGAGGCGCCTCGGTTTGATCGGACGATCCGGGTCCGATGGAGTCATTCGTTGGCTCATTTACGCCCCAAAGGGCAGGGAAACGCAGTGTTCAGGCATTTTAATCCACATCGGTGGACCGGCCCTGACGATCCAAGGGTCGATGCGCTCTGACCCTGAGGCTCGGGCTAGGCAGTCTCGAATTCGGTAAGGACTATCTTTTGCCTTGGTTCATGACGGAAAACCAATTTCCAAATACGTGACTGTGCGGTTTTGATTGTATACCTATATATGGCGACATAGTGGTATGGGGCATTAATGCCGTCTATGATTGATAGTTATGATTTGAAATTGCTTTCAAAACATATAAACACTAGCAATAATATCAAATGCCTTTGTTTTATTCGTATCAAGCATATTTTGGCTGTTATAAGGTAAAAACTCTATCCTCCGGTTTGCGTTGCATTGTGTGATGGGAACCGAGTCTTATAACGGCTTCATTTTTATAAAAAGCATAGCGATGTTTAAAAGAAAGATTTGTTTTAAAGCACTGGCAATCCAATGGAGTAAACCCGTTCCACGAAAGTGGCGTGGTCCTGTGATTAGCCAAACTATATATGTGTTGAATGGATTTCTCATACCAGTCCCATGACTGACTCGTAGTTTGTTTCACTTTCAAACTCGGGTGCCCATTTTTCTACACGGGCAGCCTTGTATTCAGGTTTAGCTGGTTCTTTCTGGATAGCTGGAGCTGAAGATGGATTCTATCATTTATCTCTTTTTATGCTGTTCAGCTCCTATTGTACATATTTTGTTTATTTCCGCTGTAGACATTTATGTATAGCTGAACTATATTTGTACTAAGTAAGATCCTGTATACTGTGTAACTCTGATGATTACTTTTATCCAGTATATTTTGTTGTTCATTATCTGGTGTATTTATTTAAATCTCTTCTGCTATTATCTGTTTCTGTGTTATATTCCAAAGATAACCCTTGTTTCCGTGAGAACGGGATTTCGGGTCGTCTCAAGAAAGAAAGAAGTGTTGGAATAGAAGAAAGAAGAACACATCAGAATCTCACAGCGGAACGAATAAAATATAATACCAAATCTTTTATACAAAAGAACTGTATATACATACCAATCATCAGAGTACAACATATATCAATCACAGCAGAAAAATAACTTCATATAACTAGCGGTGAAGCCGCCTGCTTCTAGCTCCTGAAACTCCAAGTGAAACCTAACCTGGAACATACTCGGTCTGACACGAGCACATTTGATTTAAAACAAAATACACCGGGTCAGTCTGGAATACTATCAGTGATGAATTCACATAACACACACTTGTTTAACTTTGGAAAATCCTTTCGAAATCAAAGGATAATATAAGACAAGCCCACACATAAACACAGATGGTTTTTACCTTACTATAACCCAAACCATTTTCGAAATCATACTTTGATCTGATATTATCATAATGTCTAAATACTAGTAAATAACAATCTAGAGGAACGATTGCATCTCACGCTCCCCATATATAGTATACAAACCAAAAGCGCGGGCGCTTATTGGATATTGGATTTCCAACTGGACAAGGTATGGGACCACCTTCCGCATGTGTATCTCTAGAGGCGAATACACTGGGTTCAACAAGAACATCTTGCAACCCGGCCCTCACATGACCGACCACTCATTTCGCTTGAGTGTATCGAATGTATATCACCGACGGTTGGGATCAGCAACCGCGTGCCCGAAAAGGGACAGCATCGGAACATAGATTAAAGAAGCAAATGGAATTTCTCTAGATAGGTGATCATACACCCTAATGGGAGCGACCCACATAGCTATGCTGCATGCTCGATTTTTGTCATTTCCCGGTTGATGAGGCTTGAGGCTAGAATTCTTTTTCAAACATCTGGCCATCATTCACTTTGAATGCCACATCGTCAGATCCGCCAGATACCACTGAATGTTGATTTCCGCAAAAATACTCTGAGCGTTAAGCCAAAGAAGGTGTACATCCTTCTCCGCCACCAACAGAGATACGTTTGTAGAAAATCAATATACGTGAACCCTTTGGAAATACTCTGTCAGACACTCGTCCATACAAGTCATCCAGGAACAGGATGAACCGAAGTCACTCTCCTATTGCATCTCATATAGGAATCACCCCATGGATCAGTAGCGAGAAGTCCTTGCAACTCATAGATTCCAATCATGACAGAACCACAGTTTTATCTCTGGGAGCTAACCCGAGATTGTTAGCAGTCCTTTCGTTTATGAAGGTCTACAGTCTTCAATGCTCCATCTCGATCATCTTCTGATCTCTACATGTATTTGTTGTTCGGAATGGTTTTCGAATAAGAATTCGATCCCGGTCTTTCCATACCAACAAGCGTATTGGTCAACTTTGACAGTCGGTGATTTAACTATCGAATAACAAATGTGTAAATACAATCAGTTTACTGATTCAGCACTTAACACAACTTGACCTCTTAAAATGTATTTAACCAATTTCCTCAGATTAACTCTGAGTGATTTATTTTGATCGATTTAATCTTACTTGACTAACTCGACTTATTAAATTCACTGGATTAACTTGACTTAATAACTATTATCGATTAATTTATACTTGACCTAACTCCATTCGCTCGACTCTAGATCGTAGCGATCACAATGGTTACGCCTGATTCCCTCAGGAAACATCCGACCGCCGTAGGCTATCTGCAGCCCTGCGAATTACGCTAGCAGTCGTACACAATGGTAACTCTTCCTCATAACTATGTTTGACTAACTCTAACTTAAATACTATATTCGATCAACTCTGGTTGAATAAACAATATTCCCTAAAATTTTAAAACCATATTCTTATTTCTTTGAAATTAATATTGCAATATTATTTAATTTCCAAACCCTTGCATCAAAGTTCGATATTCCTCGTATAAGATGAAACCAATCTCATCACTTCACTCGTTCCAAACTAATACTATTCCTTGATAATAGTGAAGCCAATCAAGTTGGAGTATTTTAGTTACCTCTCAGACCTTGATCGACCCGTTCTTACCTCAGAATAATATCAGTTCGCCACTTAACCATCGATATTCAAATCTCGTTTAACCCCTTGTTTCAAATATGGTTTTATAACCCTTTTCTTACATTTGAAATCTCTTTGATAAATCTCTTTATCTAATTTGACAATTTAGTAAAAATCTTATTTAGATCTCCCCATTCACTTACCAATTCTATTGCACATCTCGTTTGGAGAACTTAGATTACAAATCCCTTTATAAACTCTTTTTCCTCGGGAGCCTTTATTCTATTCAAATTCACCTTACTTACTTAAAAATTAAGTAAGAATCCTATTTAAATCTTTATACTCACTTACCAACTTATTTACCCTGTTGGTTGAACACCCGAGTCATAAATCCTTTTATAACCTCTTAATTCACCTTTTTTTAGTTAATCAATTAACTTAATTGATTTAAAATTCCCATTTTATTGTTTTTAAGACAATTATCCTATTTTACCAACTCGTATGTAACTTCTTTGGATTTTCTGCTTTTAAATCGCATAAACCATTTCAATAGTTTTTCCCACAAACTCGATTTAAAATATTTATTTATAAATTTCTAATTCAATTATTTAAATAAAATAACCGAGAAGCTTCAATTTTGTTATAAAATAACTTATAACTTTAAAACTGCGACTTTTCACCGAACGGTCGAACGACGTCTGAACAACACGTTTTAGGCTATTCACTGCCAATTACCCAATCAACACTGTCAGTTGATTTTAAACACAATACAGGTGAATATTTGTTCAACCATCACACTCAATCAGGTTTTCCAACCATATGGTGTTCAATCAGTTCAATATCAACAATATAAACAAACAAACAACATATAAATCTTTGAGGAATCCGGTCGGATCCCTCCAACCTGTTCTGCCCTGCATCACAGCTCGTTAAACATTTCATAATAATATATGAAATAATTTCAATGATCTAATATTTAAAATGATAAATAACAGCAACCAACCAATCAGTAAACATTCAATGGCAACCAATCATCCAATTTATATTTTTAAAGGTAGATTATATTTTAATATGAATTTACCACATCACTGAATTCCAGAAGGTGTGAAAATTAACTCACCGGGTTATTCTGTCGACGGTTGGCGCTTTTGTCACTTTTAATCTTGAACGGACGTTCAAAATTAGCTGAAATTTCAACTGTCTCAGATCAGAGCCTAGTCAGTGCCATCGCCTAGGTCTCGTCCCTGCGATCCCGACGGATCCAGTTTCGCTGAAATTTGTTAACGTACAGAGAAAGATACGGCTATTTAAAGTTTGAATAGATTATACGATTTAATTAACTACTTAATTAATTAATAAATTAATTAAAGAATTAACTAATCATTACCTTTAATCATTACTTTGCCACGTCAGCAGCCGTTAATCCCCTCCCACGCGGTTTCTTCTTCTCCTCCCCAAAGAACCCGATCCCATTGTTTTGAACTCGACGGAAAAACGTGGTCACCCTCTTCCATCACCACCGCCAAACCATAGCATCGGAACCCTCGTTGACCCCCTCACCGTGACCGCCACCCACCCTTACACCATCGCCAGCAACCTCGTCCCCTGAAGCTGCTCGACGTCGCCAGAAACCCACAAAACCCGAACAACCAACAACCCTCAATTTCTCCATCAATGGACCACCGGAATTCGCCTGACCACCACCAGAGGGACCGCCGCACATCCCTGCTCCGACCAGCACCATCACCTCTGCCCAGATCCGCCTCCAGCACCGTGATTTTGGCCGAAACCCTTCACCACTTCAAAACCGAACCCGAAAATAAGCCTCTCCGATCATCTACCTCGTTCTCCCTCCTCCGACCATCGGAAATCTCGAGACCCGTGCCAAATGAAAGCTCTTTCTCTCCTCTAAGAAAGCCCTAAGGCCCCGGCCTCCCAAATCAACCACAACTCCTTGATTTTAGCTAAAAACGAAAATGAATCTTGCTGGTTTTAGGCTGATTCCGGCGACCTCAGGCCACGAAACTCCGCCAACTTTCTCCAGTAGATAGGTACGGTCCCGATCTATCACTTTGCCTTTGGAACCCCCCTCGAATCCTTCACGGTTTGGAAGAAATAAATGATTTTGCGTTGAGGGGTTTTATTGCAAAATTACATGATGATTTCGGAATTGGAGGCTAGGGTTTGATGAATTGGGCTTTATATAGTGCGAAAATAATATAGTTTATGTTGATGTGACGTATGATGATGACTAACGATATTTTATTTCGTGTCTGTCGCATTTTCGAACGTGGTTTATTCGCTGCTGCGCTCATATACGAACCCCGTTCGAGATGCGAATGGACGGCATGGCATAATTTGACGATACGGTCCTAATGAAACTTGTTTCGTCGAATTCTGAGTTCGTTTGCTCGAATGGCCCTCGTTTACGTTCAAATGGTCGTTTTTATTTACATTTTATTTTTCCACGCTCACAAATTAACCCCGATTGACACGCCACTTGAAATCTAGAAATAACTTGACGTTGCGGTCCCAATAAAATTTGTTTCGTCGAAATCTGAGCTCGTTTGAATAAAGGCCCTTTTATAACTGGCCAATTCAAATAAAATAAACCAATTTAAAAATACCTCAATATAATATTATTAAAATATCACTATTGGTCATACCTGACCAGAATTTGATGCTCTACTAAGAAAAAAGATCCCGGGTGAAATTCCAAGCCAAATCGATAGATAAAATATTTAAAACCCTTTATTTTATATAAACGCAGCGCTATATATATAAAGGGAATTCCATAGCGTTTTTTCCAAAATTTGATTTGGACATAAAATAAAATCTATACGATGAAAATTGGATTTTTCTCTGTCATTGGAAAGATATCGTCAAACCGGTCCCGACGTTTCTTGTTTTGAGGAAATCCAACTTATTCTGAACCCGGTACGACCAATTGAAGTTCAAAATGACAAAACGCGAACTACAGCGCCGCTGCAGCTCGTTATTTAATTAAATTATAATTATATGCTTGACCGTCGCCTTCGAATCGAAATCGTCACTATATTTTCAATATAACCAATATTTGAACACTTTAAATTGCCCGGTCACAATATAATTCAAATTCTATATTTCCCCAAATATTTTTGAAATAAAAATATTATTTTATTATTTATTTAAATAATATATTCCAAATAAAATCGTTAAATTCGATTATTTAAATTCGAACCCCTATTTTAAATAATAAAACATTCCAATAAAATGGCCAGAAAATACGGGACGTTACATTCCTTCCCCCTTAAAATAATTTCGTCCTCGAAATTGCTAAGGTAGAAAAGAACGTTATATCCCATTATCTTTTCAAAATAATTAAATTTAGAACTCGAATTTATTTTCAAACCGACCCGATTGGTTTTAAAACCAATTTATTTCAAATAAAGAATTTTCCAAAAATTCAAAAAAAATTCTAACACCTTAAATTTTTGGCAGAGTCTCCCCTGTACGGAGGACATCTGCAAAATTGCAGGTTCAAGAAATATGTATACATCGACTCTCATGGTCGGAAAAATTCAAAAACCAAACTCAAACCCCAAAGAAAAACCAAAAATTTCATATTCGCGTAGGCGTACCTTTTTGCGAGCGTTATCACGCGATAAGCGATATATTATACACGAGCTTGCTTAGTTATTTTGCAGCTCTATTCAAATTGGACTTAATTAAATCCAGAGTTTCCTTCCTGGATGGATTTTAAAACTGAAATGGCCTTTCAACACCTGTTCTCAACTCAAATGAATCCATTAGTTATCAAACAAATGTTAATTACTTTTAAACCATCCATATCATTCACATCAACCAATTATGCACACAATCCAATTCACACAAGACTATGATTATTTATAATCACTTCGTTTATTTCTTTAATTTTCCATTCGAATTTATTTATCTGGATTGATTATCCAACCTGTTTATTTCATTATTGGTTTTAAACCAAGTCTATCTATCCTAGATTTATATCCAAGCGATCAACAACACAATCCAAACATATCACATAATCAACAAATCAATCGATTGCCCATACTATAATAACCTTTACTTTTATTTTATTATAAAATAATTGGACAAAAATAATTTTCCAAGAATAATTTTATATTAAATCACAAATACGCTCTCTCGTATATCTACTCAGACTCAATCTAGGGTATTGTTAACCCCATCTCTGTTGAGTCACGCCACAGAGCCAAGGTTATCTCTAAACCAATAGCTCTGATACCACTATAACGACCCAACGACAGTGGGCTAACCTCCCACCGTGGCTTACAGAGATACCTCAGAACTGCTTTTACGGCCAGCCTCTCGACTCGACCAACCCACACTGTCGGGAGATGTAGGGGTAAGAGTCTCTCGTTCGCCACCAAACGCGAAACGAGAACTCCCTATCATCCATACCAATTAAGCAACCAGCTCTGATACCACTGTAACGAACCGGGAAAAAGCTCGATGCTCGAGTCTTCGACAACAATACATAAACCCATATCGCTTGCCAAAAACCCAAGTATCGAACCCCCAGATTGTCATGAGAAAGAATTTAGAGGGTGAGAATAGAAAGAAAGAAGTGTTGGAATAGAAGAAAGAAGAAGAACACATCAGAATCTCACAGCGGAACGAATAAAATATAATATCAAATCTTTTATACAAAAGAATTGTATATACATACCAATCATCAGAGTACAGCATATATCAATCACAACGGAAAAATAACTTCATATAACTAGTAGTGAAGCCGCCTGCTTCTTGCTCTTGAAACTCCAAGTGAAACCTAACCTGGAACATACTCGGTCTGACCCGAGCACATTTGATTTAAAACAAAATACACCGGGTCAGTCTGGAATACTATCAGTGATGAATTCACATAACACACACTTGTTTAACTTTGGAAAATCCTTTCGAAATCAAAGGATAATAGTAAGACTAGCCCACACATAAACACGGACGGTTTTTACCTTACTATAACCCAAACCATTTTCGAAATCATACTTTGATCTGATATTATCATAATGTCTGAATACAAGTAAATAACAATCTAGAGAAACGCTTGCATCTCACGCTCCCCATATATAGTATACAAACCAAAAGCGCGGGCGCTTATTGGATATTGGATTTCCAACTTGACAAGGTATGGGACCACCTTCCGCACGTGTTTCTCTAGAGGCGAATACACTGGGTTCAACAAGAACATCTTGCAACCCGGCCCTCACATGACCGACCACTCATTTCGCTTTAGTGTATCGAATGTATATCACCGACGGTTGGGATCAACAACCGCCTGTCCGAAAAGGGACAGCATCGAAACATAGATTAAAGAAGCAAATGGAATTTCTCTAGATAGGTGATCACACACCCTAATGGGAGCGACCCACATAGCCATGCTGCCTGCCCGATTTTTGTCATTTCCCGGTTAATGAGGCTTGAGGCTAGAATTCTTTTTCAAACATCTGACCATCATTCACTTTGAATGCCACATCGTCAGATCCGCCAGATACCACTGAATGTTGATTTCCACAAAAATACTCTTAGCGTTAAGCCAAAGAAGGTGTACATCCTTCTCCGCCACCAACAGAGAAACGTTTGTAGAAAATCAATATACATGACCCCTTTGGAAATACTCTGTCAGACACTCGTCCATACAAGTCTACCAGGAACAGGATGAACCAAAGGCACTCTCCTACTGCATCTCATATAGGAATCACCGCATGGATCAGTAGCGAGAAGTCCTTGCAACCCGTAGATTCCAATCACAACAGAACCACGGTTTTATATCTGGGAGCTAACCAGAGATTGTTAGCAGTCCTTCCGTTTATGAAGGTCTACAGTCTTCAATGCTCCATCTCGATCATCTTCTGATCTCTACACGTATTTGTTGGTCGGAATGGTTTTCGAATAAGAATTCGATCCTGGTCTTTCCATACCAACAAGCGTATTGGTCAACTTAGATAGTCGGTGATTTAACTATCAAATAACAAATGCGTGAATACAATCAGTTTACTGATTCAGCACTTAACACAACTTGACCTCTTAAAATGTATTTAACTAATTTCCTCTGATTAACTCTGAGTGATTTATTTTGATCGATTTACTCTAAGTTGACTAACTCGACTTATTAAATTCACTGGATTAACTTGACTTAATTACTATTATCGATTAATTTATACTTGACCTAACTACATTCGCTCGACTCTAGATCGCAGCGATCACAATGGTTACACTTGATTTCCTCAGGAAACATCCGACCGCCGTAGGCTATCTGTAGCCCTACGAATTACGCTAGCAGTCGTACGCAACGGTAACTCTTCTTAATAACTATATTTGACTAACTCTAACTCAAATACTATATTCGATCAACTCTGGTTGAATAAACAATATTCCCTAAAATTTTGAAACCATATCCTTATTTCTTTGAAACTAATATTGCAATATTATTTAATTTCCAAACCCTTGCATCAGAGTTCGATATTCCTCGTATAAGATGAAACCAATCTCATCACTTCACTCGTTCCAAATTAATACTATTCCTTGATAATAGTGAAGCCAATCAAGTTGGAGTATTTTAGATAACTCTCAGACCTTGATCGACCCGTTCTTACCTCAGAATAATATCAGTTCGCCACTTAACCATCGATATTCAAATCTCGTTTAACCCTTTGTTTCAAATCCGGTTTTATAACCCTTTTCTTACATTTGAAATCTCTTCGATAAATCTCTTTATCTAATTTGACAATTTGGTAAAAATCTTATTTAGATCTCCCCATTCACTTACCAATTCTATTGTACATCTCGTTTGGAGAACTTAGATTACAAATCCCTTTATAAATTCTTTTTCCTCGGGAGTCTTTATTCTATTCAAATTCACCTTACTTACTTAAAAATTAAGTAAGAATCCTATTTAAATCTTTATACTCACTTACCAACTTATTTACCCTGTTGGTTGAACACCCGGGTCATAAATCCTTTTATAACCTCTTAATTCCCCTTTTTTTAGTTAATCAATTAACTAAATTGATTTAAAATTCCCATTTTATTGTTTTTAAGACAATTATCCTATTTTACCAACTCGTATGTAACTTCTTTGGATTTTCTGCTTTTAAATCGCATAAACCATTTCAATAGTTTTTCCCACAAACTCGATTTAAAATATTTATTTATAAATTTCTAATTCAATTATTTAAATAAAATAACCGAGAAGCTTCAATTTTGTTATAAAATAACTTATAACTTTAAAACTGCAACTTTTCACCGAACGGTCGAACGACGTCTAAACAACACGTTTTAGGCCATTCACTGCCAATTACCCAATCAACACTGTCAGTTGATTTTAAACACAATACAGGTGAATATTTGTTCAACCAGCACACTCAATCAGGTTTTCCAACCATATGGTGTTCAATCAGTTCAATATCAACAATATAAACAAACAACATATAAATCTTTGAGGAATCCAGTCGGATCCCTCCAACATGTTCTGCCCTGCATCACAGCTCGTTAAACATTTCATAATAATATATGAAATAATTTCAATGATCTAATATTTAAAACGATAAATAACAGCAACCAACCAATCAGTAAACAATCAATGGCAACCAATCATCCAATTTATATTTTTAACGGTAGATTATATTTTAATATGAATTTACCACATCACTGAATTCTAGAAGGTGTGAGAATTAACTCACCAGGTTATTCTGTCGACGGTTGGCGCGTTTTTCGCTTTTAATCTTGAACGGACGTTCAAAATTAGCTGAAATTTCAACTGTCTCAGACCAGAGCGTAGTCAGTGCCATCACCTAGGTCTCGTCCCTGCAATCCCAACGGATCCAGTTTCGCTGAAACCCGTTAAAGTAGGAGTAAGATATGACTATTTAAAGTTTGAATAGATTATACGATTTAATTAACTACTTAATTAATTAATAAATTAATTAAAGAATTAACTAATCATTACCTTTAATCATTACTTTGCCACGTCAGCAGCCGTTAATCCCCTCCCACGCGGTTTCTTCTTCTCCTCCCCAAAGAACCTGATCCCTTTGTTTTGAACTCGACAGAAAAACGTGAACACCCTCTTCCATCACCACCACCAAACCATAGCATCGGAACCCTCGTCGACCCCCTCACCGTGACCGTCGCCCACCCTTACACCATCGCCAACAACCTCGGCCCCTGAAGCTGCTCGATGTCGCCAGAAACCCACAAAACCCAAACAATCAACAACCCTCAATTTCTCCGTCCATGGACCACCGGAATTCGCCTGACCACCACCAAAGGGACCGCCGCACATCCCTGCTCCGACCAGCACCATCACCTCCGCCCAGATCCGCCTCTAGCGCCGTGATTTTGGCCGAAAACCTTCACCACTTCAAAACCGAACCCAAAAATAAGCCTCTCCGATCATCTACCTCGTTCTCCCATCTCCGACCACCGGAAATCTCGAGACCCATGCCAAATGAAAGCTCTTTCTCTCCTCTACGTAAGCCCTAAGGCCCCGGCCTCCCAAATCAACCACAACTCCTTGATTTTAGCTAAAAACGAAAATGAATCTTGCTGGTTTTAGGCCAATTCCAGCGACCTCAGGCCACGAAACTCCGCCAACTTAAACCAGTAGGTAGGTACGGTCCCGATCTATCACTTTGCCTTTGGAACCCCCCTCGAATCCTTCACGGTTTGGAAGAAATAAATGATTTTGCGTTGAGGGGTTTTATTGCAAAATTACATGATGATTTCAGAATTGGAGGCTAGGGTTTGATGAATTGGGCTTTATATAGTGTGAAAATAATATAGTTTATGTTGACGTGACGTATGATGATGACTAACGATATTTTATTTCGTGTCTATCGCGTTTTCGAACGTCGTTTATTCGCTGCTGCGCTCACAACGAACCCCGTTCAAGATGCGAATGGATGGCATAGCATAATTTGACGATACGGTCCTAATGAAACTTGTTTCGTCGAATTCTGAGTTCGTTTGCTCGAATGGCCCTCGTTTACATTCAAATGGTCGTTTTTATTTACATTTTATTTTGCCATGCACACAAATTAATCCCGATTGACGCGCCACATGAAATCTAGCAATAACTTGACGTTGCGGTCCCAATAAAATTTGTTTCGTCGAAATCTGAGCTCGTTTGAATAAAGGCCCTTTTATAACTAGCCAATTCAAATAAAATAAACCAATTTAAAAATACCTCAATATAATATTATTGAAATATCACTATTGGTCATACCCGACCAGAATTTCACGCTCTACCAAGAAAAAATATCCCGGGTGAAATTCCAAGCCAAATCGATAGATAAAATATTTAAAAACCTTTATTTTATATAAACGCAGCGCTATATATATAAAGGGAATTCCATAGCATTTTTTCCAAAATTTGATTTGGACATAAAATAAAATCTACATGACGAAAATTGGATTTTTCTCTGCCATTGGAAAGATATCGTCAAACCGGTCCCGACGTTTCTTGTTTCGAGGAAATCCGACTTATTTTGAACCCGGTACGACCAATTGAAGTTCAAAACGCCAAAACGCGAACTACCGCGCCGCTGCACCTCGTTATTTAATTAAATTATAATTATACGTTCGACCGTCGTTTTCGAATCGAAATCGTCACTATATTTTAAATATAACCAATATTTGAACACTTTAAACTGCCCGGTCACAATATATTTCAAATTCTATATTTCCCTAAATATTTTTGAAATAAAAATATTATTTTATTATTTATTTAAATAATATATTCCAAATAAAATCGTTAAATTCGATTATTTAAATTCAAACCCCTATTTTAAATAATAAAACATTCCAATAAAATGGCCAGAAAATACAGGACGTTACAAGAAATGTAAGACATGTAGACAAATAAATACTTCTTTTTATTTATACATTAGAAATGTAAAACATGTTATGCAAATAAATACTTCTTTTTATTGGTCATTAGAAATGTAAAACATGTAGGAAAATAAATATTTCTTTTTATTTATACATTAGAAATGTAAAACATGTTATGCAAAATAAATATTTCTTTTTAGTTATACATTAGAAATGTAAAACATGTAGACAAATAAATATTTCTTTTTATTTATACACTAGAAATGTAGAACGTGTTGTGAAAAATAAATTCTACTTTTTATTTGTCATTAAAAATATAGAAAATTTGTATACAAATAAATTATTCTTTTTATGTGTCATAAACAACATAGAAAATGTTATGACAATACAATCATCCTTTTATTTGTCATAAGCAACGTAGAAAATGTTATGAAAACAAAAATCTTCCTTTTATTTGTCATTAGCAACATAGAAAATGTTATGAAAATAAAAATCTTCTTTTTATTTGTCAAATAAAATATAGAATTGTTGTATAAATAAAATTCTTCTTTTTATTTATACATATGAAAGGTAGGAATTGTATGGACAATGAAACTTTCTTGTATTGTATATAAGTGAACACAGGAATGGTCAAAATTATGTGAACATTAAAAAGAAACATTTTTAATGTATAAAATGATTCATTATTTAGAATAACATGTTTACTAGAAAATTATGTAAACATTAAAAAGAAACATTTTAATATATAAAATGATTCATTAATAAAAATAACATGTACATTGGAAATTGTTTGGACGTGAAAAAGTACATTTTAATGTTTACTTAGTTTCATTTAGAAATGTCACATTTTACAAGTTAGTAAAATAGTAAAATGTTGAAATACTAATATATGCTTTGTTTGTTAAAAGCATCATATTTAACATGTTAGTAAAGTCATTGAACGATTGATATTTATATATATAAATTAAAATTAAAATTAAACGAATCACGCATGGTAGTTCATGTTTCGGAATCGTAACTTAAATGATTATACCGAAAGATCCGATCATCGGATTTTCCCAAAACTGGAACCATTAGGTTCGCTTTGGGAAGATCTCTCCAACAATATTAATTTTTTTAAAACCCAACGGTTAGATTTAGAGAAATGTGTAAATCAAATTTGGGTAAAAACAGCACCAGGGCCGCCTATTGACCTGAAGCGTCGTTAAATTAAATTGGACTATTTTATATAAATAAAAATAACGATAAATCATTATAAAATAATATTAAAGATATGAAATGATATAAATTATATATATATGAGAATCATATGAAAAGACCAAGTTCAATCTCATTTCAAATAATTATACTACGATTCAAATCAAAGACATTGAAGACGGTGATTTAAGACCGGCGATCTTCACATCGAATGGACGACTACTGATGCCCGACATGGGGTAGCTCCCAATAAATGGTTACAGTGGTAGTTTTCCAGACGTACTTGTTGATTGTTCGGATATGCCGAAACCTCTCTTCCGTATTGGACATTCGGGACGAGGAATAAGGTGTCTTCGGTTTCGTTCAGACCCAGAATGAATTTGTAAATGGATGTGTGTCTGACATTGAATTTCGTTCTATGTGAATTGATTTCTACTTAATATATATCTGTTTGGTTGAGGAGAATCTATTCTCTTGCTTAACATCCTTCTCTAAAGCTTAGAGGTTGTATATTGATAAATATTAGTCGCATGGCGTGAATTGTCGGTGTGGCATGCCAAGATGCAAATGATCAAGGCTTTTATTGAAAAGCAGAGCCCAGTGGTTGATGATCAAAGCACAGCTTCATTTTGCATAGCTTTGTGTACAAGCGTTACTTCGCGAGCCTCACACCCCGGTATGAGTCAAAAATGGGATTGTGACTACAGGGAGTGCATGGGTTTCTTTCTAGCTAGAAGTGGGGTCATGGTATGTAGCCCAGACATTTTTACTTATGTGGATGATGGATTGCGAGGTACCTTGATATATTGGTCGCTACTGGCTAAGTGATAAGTCCAATAGGACCGGGAAACGTGTGTTCAGGCATAACCAATCCACTAAGTATTTGTGGACCGGCCCTGAAGATCCAAGGGTTCGCCAGCGTCCGAATACCGAGGCATTTGCTAGAGTGTCTCAAATCGGTGAGGAGCCATCCCTAGCCTCGACTCATGATGGAAACCCAATTTCCAATACGACTTTATGGATTTGATTGTAAACCTATTATGGCGACTTAGTTGGATGGGGTACTATACCGTCTAGGATTGATACATTCACTTTGAAAATGTTTTAAACTGACTAGACACTAATAATAATATCAAGTTTTATACGTATCAATCATGTTTGAACATTATAAGGTAAAACTCTATCCTCCGGTTTGCGTTGCATTGTGTGATGGGACTTGAGTCTTATAATGGTTTCATTTGTCTAAAAAGCATTACATTGTTTTAAAAGATTTACTTATTTTATGCGCTGAAAATCCAATGGAGTAAATCCATTCCGCGTTAGCGGCGTTGTCCTGTGATTAGCCTTATTATTAGGTAAGTTAAGTAAGATTTCTCAAACCAGTCCCATGACTGACTCATAGTTTATTTCACTTGCAAACTCGGGTGCCTATATTTTTCCACACCGGTAGTCGAGTAGTTTATTTTGTAGACATATTGAACAGGATTCTGGATCGAAACTTAAAGCTGTGTCCAGAATACTGATAGCTGTCCGTTGTGTTAGTTTAATTGTTCTGTTGTGCATTGTATTACATTTAATGTATATTATCTTCCGCTGTATTATATTCGATGTACTCTGATATTCTGTACTCTGATGTAATAGTATTATGATGTTTATAAAAGTCTTCTGTTATTTGTTCTGTTGTGTTGTATGCTCAGAGTTAGCGTATGCGGGATTCGAACGGTCTTGGTCGATTTAGCGATCGATTAGTTCCGGGCAAAATCGTTATCGCTACAATTTTTCTAATTAATCAATTTTCATTGTTTAAAATTATACGTAAATATTTATAATTAAATTTCAACTACCACAAAGTGTATCCATGTTGTTTGAAATACGAGTATCGTATATTCAAACAACGTTGCTTGTGCAAATGATTTGTGAATAGTTCATGTGTTGAACTCAAGCAATGTCACATACAACAGATAAAAATCAACAATGACAATATATATATATATATATATATATATATATTTAGTTATAGAATAAATAACTATACAAATATTTCAGTGAGAGAATTCTCACTTTCGTTTCCACTCCGTCGGTCCTTATTTGAAGATTGTATTTTTCAGCTAAATTGAACACGCTTTTAATTTAGCTGAAAATCCAATTTTCTCCATTTCCATTCTGGTCAGTTCCATCGCGTAGTGCTCTTCAAGATGTTTCCAATGCACTTCGATTTGCTGAATTCTGAAGTCGTATGTAAAAATTATAGCTATTTAAATTTGTAGACAATTAAATATACAATTAACTAAATTAACTAGTTAATTATTTACTTAATCCATGTTTAAACGCTAATCACCTTTCTTCCTCCTTCATAAAACTGGAACCGCATACACCCTCTTCAGTAAAACCATGGCAGGTTTCTTTCCCAATTAGTCCTTAATTTCTTCACCAATCTCCAATCCCTCAACACCGAAATCTTCCTCATGCTAAGCCCTATCATCTCGTCCCCACCTAATAAAACTCGACACCCTCCTATGTCACCGCGTCGGCAGCCTGCGCCGTCACCCCAAAGGAAAACAACGATACTTTTTTTTTTCACCGCGCTCCCTTAAAAAATTATGCAAGAGCTATACCCCCTCACGAATCCAAATATCAATTCAATTTAGACGATCATCGTACCTAACTGCTCAACACCGCAGCCCTATCTCATAAACACCCGCTGCCAATTTTCCAGCGATCAAAATTTTGTTCGAACCCATCAAAACTGCTATAGGATCGAAGAGAAACTCGTCACGATCTTACATATATTTTTCTCGAGATTTTTAAATGAGGATTGAGTTTGTTTTTGATTTTTAAAACTCAGGATTTTGGGTTGGAAGAAAAAAACAGTGCGGCGGAAAATAATGTTGACTGAAGAGGAAATGATTTAGGGTAAGGAGTGGTAAAGATGTAATATAGGGTAAGGGAATAATTTTTTTTATTTTATTTGTTTACTCCAAATTTGGAATCAACACCAAAGGTGCAAACGATGCACTTCACCGAGTCGGTAAGATTAAAATGTGGAACCGCGTTATTACGAAATAAAAAGCGTAAAATAAAGACAAAGGAATTTTTATAGGGTTCGATTCTAAATGAATCTACATCAACTTTGCAATCAATTTCCATTATGAAATTTTGTCTACAACATGAATGAACTCTCACTATACATTCATTTCTCATTATCCTCCCTTTTCACTCTCTTTACGATCTGACTACACTTGAATTTAGGAAATGGATGGAAGAGATCACTTGTTTTGTGATGGTAGATGTATCAATCCTTGATCACTTGGGCGCTTTTGTGTTCTTTCATGTCTTGGTGATATTTTGTGCTTAGATTCGAATTTCGCGAGGTTTGGAGAAGGTTAGAGATTGATTGGAATGGTCTTGGAGAGCTTTCTTATGTTGTATGAATGAAATTATCCCCCCCACCCACCGAATGTAAATTATGAGGGCTATTTATAGGTGGAATTCAGGCCAGGTGGCAATTTTGTAATTTTCCTGAACTGCCTTTAAGCCGTTAGGCGAGCTAAAGGATTCGGAGGAATGTTTTTGCGGTCTAAGGAGTGGCGACACGATCTTAAAAGATCGGAGCGAGCTAAGTTCCTCTTGTCAGTTGGCGGCACGGACTAAGACAAGGCGGTGCGAACTTGTACAAAGCGGAGCGGCCCAAGCATACCTAGAACGAGCCAAATCAGGACGAAGCAGTCTGAGCCTTGATGGAGCGGGCTAAAACCTTTAGCGGGCTAGCGACTTGAGGAGCTGTTGACCCAAGAACCTTGCCGGCTAGAATTTGGCATGCTATGAAGACCCGATGTGCTAGAAGTTTTTAGAGGGCTAAGGAGCTTAACGCCCTAAAGAGACTTAGTAACCCAAAGAATTTGAACAAGCTAAGATGTCCCAATGATCTAAGATGCCCAAACAAGCTAAAGCTTCCTGAACATCTCGCATTGCCTGAACCACCCAAGACACTATAACGATCTAGGGCACTTAAGTGGGCTAAGGAGCTTGATGAGTTAGAGGAACCATAATGACCCAAAGAGCCTATCGACCTAACATCATAAAATGACCCAAACATGCTTATTATTTTCTAAAACATATTTTATGGGTTAACATTTGCCCATCGAAGTTCGTATTTATTGAAAATAATATGGTCTTTGAACTAGGTAACCTTAACGTGTTGTTCGAGATTTTAGGTCGCTAGGGCCTTTAAACCGTGCGAGTTCCCGATGTCTTTTATCCTTAGGTCGTCCAGCTTCTCAGGTCGTTACACTGTCTTAAGTCATTATGGCTTCTTAGTCACGCTTTGATTAGAGCCCGTTGGTATCCTCTTTGGTATTAAATTGTTGAGGGGCCCTGTAAACTTGGTTTATTTGTTTAATCCCACTTTTCATTTTCTCTTAAAGTCATCATTCTCTTATAACCCTCATCTAGGTTAGAAAACCTCATTAATGGCGGCCATCATCAACTAAATCCTACTAACCTTCGATCATCATCATCATCAAATTGATTCAAATCCAAACAATCCCTCAGTCTGATTTGACTTTTAATCGAAGGTGAATCAAATTCGAAACTTCTCGTCACCAAGAATCTGGTTCGATTCAAGGTTTTCCACTTGTTGTGTATACATTTTAAGTTGAATTTGATACTTTCAGATTTTGCGAGATTATAATTTGTCATGATTTCAACATATGTTTAATGATAATGTTGAAGTCCGTAGTGATCTCTTTTTATGATCTTGAGTTCCACGAACATGACTTTGAATTTTCCTATTTGTGATGGTCTTGGCCTAATTTCCATGTATGAATTCTTGTAATTCGATCATAGATTTTAATGCTAGGTATTATGTACATTAGAATGATAATATTGCATCACTCATTAACGATCTTAATTTGCAACATCATGCCTTGTCATTCTTTTCAAAGTTGAAGCGCCAATGTTGGTTGTTTATTTTAGATCATTGTTCAGTAATAGCTCATCTTGAATTAGGTCGTCGCGATCACTTTTAGGTTTTAGACCGCGACCCTGCTCTAGGTCGTTGTGATAACTCAAGGCCTTAGGTCGTCATTTCAGTCCTCAGCTTTGGATTGTTCATCCCTTAAAGTTGGACTGTTATAGCGACCTAAAGTTTCCAGCTTGTGCAGAACAACCTAGAATCTGATATTATACAGAACAACCAAAACACTCAAGGTTGGCGGGAACGATCTAAAACGTCTTGAACAAGTTGCTTTCTATTTCGTTACTCAATTCTAAACACCTCTATTCGTGCAGGATGTAAAAAAGGATTGAGGTGATGCGAGGACAAAACTCGAAAACACCTTAGGTTGGACAAACTTTTCGTGTCATAAATTCAAATCGCTACTATTGCCCTAACTTTGGCTGAACTACGAGCTATCATAAACAAGCCTAGTTACACTCCCAAGCCACACACCTCCGAACTAGCTGATTGTTTCGAAGGCTGGTGTCTACAAGCATTGAACTTTGATCAATTTGACTTGGTCATATATCCATCCGACAAGCGATCAGTCCCCGAAGATTTGGATACTCTAAAGAATCACTCATTGATGCAACTTTATGCTACTAGGACTTGGATGGAAAAGCACTTCAAAGAAATCGGTCAATACCATACATGCAAATTGGGTGCCTGGAACACCTTTGCTTGTGATCTCCTAAGGCTAAACAAGTAGAATATTGAATGCATTATTACTTTGGAGAAAGACAAAGTCGTGCTTGTTCAGGATCTCAAGTGTCAGGATGACATCGTTGCCGAATTATCAGGTCCTGGAAGCAAAGCAGAACCAACCGGTACTTCTCATTCTGCTCAAGCTGGGAAATGATCTAGTGATGAAGAAGAGAAGTTCTCTTGTCTGACTTTTTCTATTATCTTTTATGTACTTATGCTCTAGACCGGTCGTATATGCGAGTGCCGACCATCACTTACCACTCTTATCATATTTTGTGTCTGATGTCTCTTTACTGGACTTGTGATGTGGTGATGGAAATGCATTTCGCCTGTCGTACTTTAAGCCTTCATTTTTGCCTTATCGTACTTTTGCTTTGTGCTAAGATCGAAATATATTTGCTATGGCAATTTTTGTTTTGAACTCATACGTCCATGCTACCTGTTCTGTTATTAAGACAAGCTTTTGCATGATTTTGGACTTATACTCACTATCAACTGTCCACATTGATAATGGATTAGTTATAAATGAATTATAGCAAAATTTATTTTACATTGAATAAAATGCTTGCCCAGGACCATCTTATTGACGGTTCAAACCTCATCAAATATTATTTGCGCAGTCATGTTATTCTAATTCAAATTTGTGTTAATGCTTGAAATCGACCAATCAACTAAGGTTGACTGTAGATCCCAAATGCTATCATTTTGATAACTCACAAGAGTGTGTTTGATATCTCTTATTTGAGAAATACATATCTATGATTCATTTTCTACTTCCTTTTTGAGTAGCTTCGATATTTGTGCCCCTTGTGGGAACTTGGTTAAGGCCCCAGTGTTTATCGTTATTGGATCAGGCGCTTCCTGATTCTGACGTTCAATTGGGCACTCGATATTCTTCACGTCTGAAATTTCAGATGTCATGCAAACATATTTTCCATTTTTCGCATCTGAAATTATCAAATGCTATGCAAATGGATTGGTACTCTTCACATCTGAAATTTCAGATGCTACGTAACGCATTTAACATTCTTCACATCTGGGGATTTTAGATGCTGCGCAAATGGATTTTTCATTCTTCACATATGGGGATTCCAGATGCTATGCAAATGGATCATTCATTCTTCACATCTGGGGATTCCAGATGCTAAGCAAATGGATTTTTCATTCTTCACATTTGGGGATTCCAGATGTTAAGCAAATGGATTTTTCATTCTTCACATCTGGGGATTCCAGACGCTACGCAAATGGATTTTTCGTTCTTTACATCTAGGGAATCCAGACGCTACGCAAATGGATATTTCATTCTTCACATCTGGGGATTCCGGATGCTACGCGAATGGATTTTTCATTCTTCACATCTGGGGATTCCAGATGCTGTGCAAATGGATTTTTCGTTCTTTACATCTGGGGCCAGATGCTACGTAAATGGATTTTTCATTCTTCATATCCAGGGATCCCAGATGCTACGCAAATGAATTTTTCATTCTTCACATTTAGGGATTCCAGATGCTACGAAAATGGATTTTTCATTCTTAAAATCTAGGGATTCCAAATGCTACGCAAATGGATTTTCGGCAGTTTTATCGCTTCGCAGGGCGGGCATCAGTCCCTTTATCAGATGCTTGACTTAGCATGCTATTCTAGTTTAGGAACAGAAGCTATGAACCTCTCACTTAGGGAGGTTCCCCTTCGATAAAAGTTTCAGCTCCTGCGTTTGTTTGTCGTGGCGCTTGCTCACTGTTTGAATCTTTGCGACTTTCCCATTCACTTCTCAAGGTAGTGTTTTTCCTATTTTTGCATTCGTGCATGTTGAAATTAACAACACTCGGCCCTTGAACTAGCGTTGTTGGGGTCACGATGTTATAGGAGCAAGCACTCAGCAAATGGCCTGCAATACGGAATCATCTTTTTTAAGAAAGTTTTAATTTGACGCATAACTTTGCAGGCAAGAAATTCATTCAAACAGATACGCTCTTAGTCATAGAGCTGTTGTTCAGTGCATTACTTGCAGATTATTACAGACTGTTCATGAAAAGTTCTGAATATAACAGAAAGTAAAATGCAAAGCAAAGCATGGACTAAAGCAAGGAACAAAGCATGAAGAAAAGATGTAGCGACATTGATTGCTTACTTCGAGCCACTGAAATCGAAGCACCCTCAACAGTTATTAGTTGATAATCAGCCTTGGATCGGCTTGAACAGAAGCTACATTGCTTGGAGCAGACTGATCATTTGATACCCCTTGCCTTTGAGAAATTGTAGAAGCGTTCAAGGCTTTCGGATTAGTGTTGTGACCAGGCTGGTTGTGAAATCTGCAGAACTTTCCTGAGTTTGCTGCATTGTCGCTTATCCTTATCGGATTTGGCTCGGCATACTCTTTATATTTCTTTGTTGCAAGATAGATATTTTCAGGAGTGTCATTCAAAGGTGTTAGTTCTGACTAATTGAAAAGGAGAGACTTCTTATTATTAGCCTTGTTGTCGTTCCCGTCATTGGTTCGCTTCTGTCCCTGAGTGTTCTTCTGATTGGACTGCATAGCTGCACTTTTAGGAGCTTCAAGGAGTTGGTTATCATCAATGATCTGAAGAGGTACAGGACTATCGTCTACCCCAATGTGCTCCTCCGCTATCTCATTGAACTTGTTAAGCATAGTTAATTCCTTCATCTTTATCCATCTCCCAAATTCGCTCATTCAGTCTATAGCATCGAGTAGAGCCATGAGGACTATACGTGGTTCTGGGTTCCTTACTTCAGACAAGGAAATATTGAATCGACTAAGGAAGGCTTTGGCAGTTTCACCTGGTTTCTGCTTCATGGCTGAGAGTGTTATAGCATCCTTGGCTTTGGTAGCGTACAAGCGGAACTGCTCTTTGAACTTTTTGGTCAGGTCGGAGAACCGATCGCTATATTTAGGAGGCAGCTTTGTAAACCATAGTGATGTAGCATTTTCTAAGTAGAGAGGGAAATATGTGCATCTTATCTCATCAGTTGCCTTAGCTGCACTCATATTCCACTCGTATTTGAATAGAAAGTGGTTTGGATCAACAAGGCCATTGTACAGAGGCAAAGTTGGTGGATTGAACTTCTTTAGACATTCTGCTTCAAGGATTCTTTCGGTGAATGCAGTCCTATCGGGAGAGAAGTCCCATTCCCTTTCATCATCTTTGCTATACTGATTCTTTTTCATGACTCGTTCTATTACATCTGAGATGTATTCTTTAGTGTTATGGCGCTCTGTGAAGCTGGGCTCTTTACCAAATGTTCATATAGGCATAGGATCTCGATTAGAGAGCTTAGGTACTTTGCCTTCTCAAAGAGAAGGTGCCCCCGTGAGAGGTTAATGACGTTTCGAGCATTCAATCCGGAATTATCCTTAGCTTTTGATTTCAATTCTTTGATATTAGCTTTGTCCCAGTCACTTGCCCCATCATAATCGTCTTCCATAGTGTCCTTGCGGTTATAATCGAAAGTGGGTGATTTATCATTCACTTCGATATCTACATGCACATTCAGAGGAGCTAGATTTGATTGAGCATTAAGGATGGCATCAAGTTTCTCCATCATCGCTTTAGTAGAGGCATCCCTTCGGTTGTTTACGTTGGCAATAACGGCTTTTAATTCATTTCTAGTTACACCAGCTCCGCTTTCCTAGTTTTCACCAACTTATAAGCAGTTTGCGAGTTGTGTTTCTTCATTAGCAACATTATCGGCTTCTACCACGGTTTTGCTAGCGGTCTTCTTAGATTTGGCCATAATTTTGAAGAAGGATGGGGTTTAGAACTTTAATGACAAGGCATTTAACTTTGCGAGAGTGTGAGAGGAGGTAGGAGATGCGAAAACGACCCCACAGTAGGCACCAAATGTTTACTCCAAATTTGGAATCAACACCAAAGGTGCAAACGATGCACTTCACCAATTCGGTAAGATTAAAATATGGAACCCTGTTATTACAAAATAAAAAGCGTAAAATGAAGACAAAGGAATTTTTATAGTGGTTCAATTATAAATGAATCTACATCCACTTTGCAATCAATTTCCATTATGAAATTTTGTCTACAACATGAATGAACTCTCACTATACATTCATTTCTCATTATCCTCCCTTTTCACTCTCTTTACGATCTAACTACACTTGAATTTGGCAAACGGATAGAAGAGATCACTTGCTTTGTGATCCTCGATCACTTGGGCGCTTTTGTGTTCTTTCATGTCTTGATGAGACTTTGTGCTTAGATTCGATTTTCGAGAGGTTTGGAGAAGGTTAGAGATTACTTGGAATTGTGTTGGAGAGCTTTCTTATGTTGTATGAATGAGATTCAAAGAGCTTTGATCCAATTGGAGAAAGCTTCAATGATCATAGGAATGGATTTGATCCACATGAAGTTGGAGATGAGCTATTAGATCCATGAAAGCCATTAGTGAAGTTGTAGGCAAGCTTTGAATTTGGCAGCACCTCCTCCTAGGAATCAATTCCCCCCCTCCCCGAATGTAAATTATGAGGGGTATTTATAGGTGGAATTCAGGCCAGTGGCAATTTTGTAATTTTCCTGAATGCCCTTTAGGCCTTGGGCGAGCTAAAGGATTCGGAGGAATGTTTTTGCGGTCTAAGGAGTGGCGGCATGAGCTTAAAAGAGTGGAGCAGGCTAAGTTCCTCTTGTCAGATGGCGGTGCGGACAAAGACAAGGCGGTGTGAGCTTGTATAAAGCGGAGCGACCCATGCATACCTAGAACGAACCGAACCAGGACGAAGCAGTTTGAGCCTTGATGGAGCGGGCTAAAACCTTTAGCAGGCTAGCGACTTGAGGAGCTGGCGACCCAAGAACCTTGCGTGCTACAACTTGGCATGCTATGAAGACCCGATGTGCTAGAAGTTTTTAGAGGGCTAAGGAGCTTAACGCCCTAAAGAGACATAGCTACCTAAAGAATTTGAACAAGCTAAGATGTCCTAATGATCTAAGATGCCCAAACGAGCAAAAGCTTCCTGAACATCTCGCATTGCCTGAACGACCCAAGACACTATAACGATCTAGGGAACTTAAGCGGGCTAAGGATCTCAATGAGGTAGAGGAACCATAACGACTAAAGAGCCCGTCAACCTAAAATCATAAAACGACCCAAATATGCTTATTATTTTTTGAAACATATTTTATGGATTAAAATTTTCCCCTCGAAGTTCGTATTTATTGAAAATAATACGGGCTTCGAACTAGGTAACCTTAGCATGCCGTTCGAGATTTTAGGTTGCTAGGTCCTTTAAACCGTGCGAGTTCCTAATGTCTTTTATCCTTAGGTCGTCCAGCTTCTCAGGTTGTTACACGGTCTTAAATCACTGAGGCTTCTTGGTCACGCTTTGATTAGAGCCCATTGGTATCCTCCTTGGTATTAGATCGTTGAGGGGCCCTGTAAACTTGGTTTATTTGTTTAATCCCCCTTTTCATTTTATCTTCAAGTCGTCATTCTCTTATAACCCTCATCTAGGTGAGAAAACCTCATTAATGGCGGCCGTCATCAACTAAATCCTACTAACCTCCAAATATCATCATCATCATCATAAAAGTAATTCAAATCTAAACAATCCCTCAGTCTGGTTCGACTTTCAATCGAAGGTGAATCAAATTCGAAACTTCTCATCACCAAGAATCAGGTTCGATTCAAAGTTTTCTACTTGTTGTGTATACATTTTTAGTTGAATTTGATACTTTTTGATTTTGCGGGAATTTTGCGGGATTATCATTTGTCACGATTTCAACATATGTTTGATGATAATGTTGATGTCTGTAGTGATCTCTTTTTATGATCTTACGTTCCACGAACATGACTTTGAATTTGCCTATTTGTGGTGGTCTTGGCCTAGTTTCCATGTATGAATTCTTGCAATTCGATCATGGTTTTTACTGCTAGGTATTATGTACATTATAATGATAATCTTGCACAATTCTATCGCTCATTAACGATCTTAATTTACAACATCATGCCTTTCCATTCTTTCCAAAGTTGAAGCGCCCCTGTTGGTTGTTTATTTTAGATCGTTGTTCTGTAATAGCTCATATTGAATTAGGTCGTCACGATCACTTTTAGGTTTTAGACTGCAACCCTACTCTAGGTCGTTGTGATAACTGAAGGCCTTAGGTCGTCATTTCAGTCCCCAGCTTTGGGTCGTTCAGCCCTTGAAGTTGGACTGTTATAGCGACCTAAAGTTTCCTGCTTGTGCAGAATGACCTAGAATCTTATACTATACAGAATGACCTAAACACTCAAGGTTGGCGGGAACGATCTGAAACATCTTGAACAAGTTGCTTTCTGGTTCGTTACTCACTTCTAAACACCACTATTCGTGCAGGATGTCTAAAAGGAATAAGGGGACCTCGAGCGAGGACAAAACTCGAATACACCGTAGGTTGGACAAACTTCCCGTGTCAAAAATTCAAACCACTACTGTTGCCCCAACATTGGCTGAACTACAAGCTATCATAGACAAGCCTAGTTACACTCCCAAGCCACACACCTCCGAACTTGTTGTTCGTTTCGTAGGCTGGTGTCTACAAGGATTGAACTTTGATCAATTTGACTTGTACATATATCCATCCGACAAGCGATCAGTCCACAAAGATTTGGATACTCTAAAAAATCACTCATTGATGCAACTTGATGCTACTAGAACTTGGATGGAAAAGCACTTCGAAGAAATTGGTCAATACCATGCGTGCAAATTGGGTGCTTGGAACACCTTTGCATGCGATCTCCAGTGGCTAAACAAGGAGAATATAGAACACATTATTACTTTGGAGAATGACAAAGCCGAGCTTGTTCAGGCTCTCAAATCTCAGGATGAGATCATTGCCGAATTATCGGGTCCTGGAAGCAAAGCAGAACCAACCGGTACCTCCTTCTTCTCAAGCTATGAAATGATCTAGTGATGAAAAGAAGAAGCTCTCTTGTTTGACTTTTGCTATTATATTTTATGTACTTATGCTCTAGACCGGTTGTATATTCGTGTGTCGGCCCTCGCTTACCACTCTTATGATATTTTATGTCCGATGTCTCTGTACTGAACTTGTGATGTGGTGATGGAAATGCATTTTTCCTGTCATACTTTAAGCCTTCATTTTTGCCTTATTGTACTTTTGCTTTGTGCTAAGATTGAAAAATGTTTGATGTGGCAATTTTTGTTTTGAACTCATACGTCCCATGCTACCTGTTCTACAATTAAGACAAGCTTTTGCACAATTTTGGACTTATACACATTATCAAGTGTCCACATTGATAATGGATTAGTTATAAATGAACCATAGCGAATTTTATTTTGCATTGAATAAAATTCTTTCCAGGACCATCTTATCTGACGGTTCAAACCTCATCAAATATTGTTTGTGTAGTCATGGTATTCTAATTCAAATTTGTGTTAACGCTTGAAATCAACCAATCAACTAAGGTTGACTATAGATCCCAAATGTTATGACTTTAATAACTCATATGAGTTTGTTTGATATCTCTTATTTGAGAAAAACGTATCTATGGTTCATTTTCTACTTCCCCTTTGAGAAGCTTTGATATTTGTGCCCCTTGTGCAGATTTTGGTTAAGACCCAAATGTTTGTCGTTTTTGGATCAGGAGCTTCCTGATTCTGACGATCAATTGGGCAATCGATATTCTTCACATTTGAAATTTTCAGATGCCATGCAAACAGATATTCCATTTTTTACATTTGAAGTTATCAAATGCTATGCAAATGCATTGGTACTCTTCACATCTGAAATTTCAGATGCTATATAAACGAAGTTAACATTCTTCACATCTGGGGATTTCAGATGCTGTGCAAATGGATTTTTTATTCTTCACATCTGGGGATTCCAGATGCTACGAAAATGGATTTTTCAATCTTTAGGTCTGGGGATTCCAGATGCTACACAAATGGATTTTTCATTCTTTACATCTGGGGATTCCAGATGCTACTCAAATGGATTTTTCATTCTTCACATCTGGGAATTCCAGATGCTACGCAAATGGAGATTCTACGCAAATGGATTTTTCATTCCTCACATCCGCGGATTCCAGACACTACGCAAATGGATTTTCCATTCTTCACATCCGGGGATTCCTGACGCTACGCAAATGGATTTTTCATTCTTCACATCCGGGGATTCCTGACGCTAAGCAAATGGATTTTTCAATTTTCACATCTGGGGATTCCAGACGCTATGCAAATGTATTTTTCATTCTTCACATCTGGGTATTCCTGATGCTACGCAAATGGATTTTTCATTCTTCACATCTGGGGATTCCAGATGCTACGCAAATGGATATTTCATTCTTTACATCTGGGGATTCCAGATGCTACGCAAATGGATTTTTCATTCTTCACATCCGGGGATTCCAGATAATCCCCAGATGGTAAGCAAATGGATTTTTCATTCTTCACATCTGGGGATTCCAAATGCTATGCAAATGGATTTTCGACTGTTTTATCGCTTCGCAGGGCGGCCATCAGTCCCTTTATCAGATGCTTGACTTAGCAGGCTATTCTGGTTTAGGAACTGAAGCTCTAAACCTCTCACTTAGGGAGGTGCCCCTTCGATAAAAGTTTCATCTCTTGTGTTTGTTTGTCGTGGCGCTTGCTCACTATTTGAATCTTTGCGACTTTCCCATTCACTTCTCAAGGCAGTGTTTTTCCTATTTTTTCAATCGTGCATGTTGAAATTTATAACACTCGGCCCTTGAACTAGCATTGTTGGGGTCGCGATGTTACAGGAGCAAGCACTCGGCGAATGGCCTACAATATTGAATCATCTTTTTAAAGAAAGTTTAATTTGACACATAACTTTGCAGGCAAGAAATTCATTCAAACAGATACCCTCTTAGTCATAGAGCTGTTGTTCAGTGCATCACTTGCAGATTGTTACAGACTGTTCACGAAAAGCTCTGAACATAACAGAAAGTAAAATGTGAAGCAAAGCATGGACTAAAGCAAGGAATAGAACATGAAGTAAAGATGTAGCGACGTTGATTGCTTATTCCGAGCAACTGAAATCAGAGCATCCTCAACAGTTATTAGCTGATAATCAGCCTTGAATCGGCTTGAACAGAAGCTATGTTGCTTGGACCAGACTGATCATTCGATACCCCTTACCCCTGAGGAATTGCAGAAGGATTTAAGGCTTGTAGATTCTTTACATATTGCTACAACCTGTTTTTCTTGATCAATTCCTCAATGGGGTTCTTCAGGTGTCGGCACTCGTTAGAGTTGTGACCAGGCTGGTTATGAAATCTGCAGAATTTTCCCGAGTTTGTTGCCTTGTCGCTTATCCTTATCGGATTTGGCTCCGCGTATTCTTTAGAATTCTTTGTTGCAGGATAGATATTTTCAGGAGTTCCATTCAAAGGTGTCAGTTTTGACGAATTGAAAAGGCGAGACTTCTTATTATTAGCCTTGTTGTCGTTCCCGTCATCGGTTCGCTTTTGTCCCTGAATGTTCTTTTGATTAGATTGCATAGCTGCACTTTTAGGAGCTTCAAGGAGTTGGTTATCATCAATGCTCTGAAGAGGTACATGATTATCGTCTACCCTCATGTACTCCTCTGCTTTCTTATAGAACTTGTCAAGCGTAGTCGGTTCCTTCATCTTTATTCATCTTCCGAATTCGCCTGTTTTGTCTATAGCATCGAGTAGAGCCATGAGGACTATACGTGGTTCCGGGTTCCTTACTTTAGACAAGGCAATATTGAATCGACTAAGGAAGGCTTTGACAGTTTCCCCAGGCTTCTACTTCATGTCTGAGAGTGTTATAGCGTCCTTGGCTTTGGTAGCATACAAGCGGAACTGCTCTTTGAACTTTTTGGTCAGTTCGGAGAACCGATCGATAGATTTAGGAGGCAACTTTGTGAATCATTGTGAAGCAGCACCTTCTAAGTAGAAAGGGAAATATGTGCATCTCATCTCATCAGTTGCCTTAGCCGCACTCATATGCCACTCGTATTTGAACAGAAAGTGTTTGGATCAACAAGGCCGTTGTACAGAGACAAATTTGGTGGATTGAACTTCTTTGGACATTCTGCTTCAAGGATTCTTTCGGTGAATGGAGTCCTATCGGGAGAGAAGTACCATTACCTTTCATCGTATTTGTAAGCTTGATTCTTTTTCATGACTCGTTTTTATACATCCGAGATGTATTCTTTAGTGTTATGGCGCTTTGTGAAGCTGAACTCTTTACCAAATGTTCGTCTAGGCATATGATCTCGATTACAAAGCTTAGGTGCTTTGCCTTCTCGACGAGGAGGTGCCCCCGTGAGAGGATTAGTGACCTTTCGAGCATTCACTTCGGAATGATTCTTAGCTTTTGATTTCAATTCTTCGATATTAGCTTCGTCCCTATCACTTGCCCCATCATAATCGTCTCCCATATTGTCGTTACGGTTATGATCGAAAGTGGGCGATTTATCATTCTCTTCGAGATCTACATGCACTTTCGGAGGAGCTAGATTTGATCGAGCATTAAGGATGGCATCAAGTTTCTCCATCGTCGCTTTAGTAGATGCATCCATTTGGTTTTTTACATTGGCAATAGCGGCTTTTAATTCATTTCTAGTTACACCGGCTCCGCTTTTCGAGTTTTCACCAACTTCAAAGTAGTTTGCGAGTAGTGTTTTTTCATTAGCAACATTATCGGCTTCTACCACGGATTTGCTAGCGGTCTTCTTAGATTTGGCCATAATTTTGAAGAAGGATGGGGTTCAGAATTTAATGACAAGGCATTTAACTTTGCGAGAGTGTGAGAGGAGGTAGGAGATGCGAACACGGCCCCACAGTGGGCGCCAAATGTTTACTCCAAATTGGATTCAACACCAAAGGTGCAAACAGTGCACTTCACCAATTCGGTAAGATTAAAATATGGAACCGCATTATTACAAAATAAAAAGCATAAAATGAAGACAAAGGAATTTTTATAGTGGTTCGATTCTATATGAATCTACATCCAATTTGCAATCAATTTCCAATATGAAATTTTGTCTACAACATGAATGAACTCTCACTATACATTCATTTCCCATTATCCTCCCTTTTCACTCTCTTTACGATCTAATTACACTTGAATTTGGCAAACGGATGGAAGAGATCACTTGCTTTGTGAAAGAAGATGTATCAATCCTTGATCACTTGGGCACTTTTGTGTTCTTCCATGTCTTGATGAGATTTTGTGCTTAGACTCGAATTCCAAGAGGTTTGGAGAAAGTTAGAGATTGCTTGGAATGATGTTGGAGAGCTTTCTTATTTTGTATAATGAGATTCAAAGAGCTTTGATCTAGTTGGAGATAGCTTCGATGATCATATGAATGGATTTGATCCACACGAAGTTGGAGATGAGCTATTAGATCCTTTAGAGCCATTAGTGAATTTGTAGGCAAGCTTTGAATTTGGCAGCACCTCCTCCTAGGAATCAATTTCACCCACGCCCTCCTCCCATCGAATTTTATTATGAGGGGTATTTATAGGTGGAATTCAGGCCAGGTGGCAATTCTGTAATTTTCCTGAACTCCCTTTAGGTCGTTGGGCGAGCTAAAGGATTCAGAGGAATGTTTTTGCGATCTAAGGAGTGGCGGCACGAGCTTAAAAGAGAGGAGCGGAGCGGGCTAAGTTCCTCTTGTCAGTTGGCGGCGCAGACTAAGACAAGGCGTTGCGCGCTTGTACAAAGTGGAGCGACCCAAGCATACCTAGAACGAGCCAAACCAGAACGAAGCAGTTTGAGCCTTGATGGAGCGGGCTAAAACCTTTAGCGGGCTAGCGACTTGAGGAGCTAGCGACCCAAGAACCTTGCGGGCTAGAACTTGGCATGCTATGAAGATCTGATGTGCTAGAAGTTTTTAGAGGGCCACGGTGCTTAACGCTCTAAAGAGACCTAGCAACCCAATTTGAATAAGCTAAGATGTTCCAATGATCTAAGATGCCCAAACGAGCTAAAGCTTCCTGAACATCTCGCATTGCCTGAATGACCCAAGACACTATAACTATCTATGGCACTTGAGTAGGCTAAGGAGCTCAATGAGGTAGAGGAACTATAACGACACAAAGAGCCTATCGACCTAAAATCATAAAATGACCCAAACATGCTTGTTATTTTTTGAAACATATTTTATGGTTTAACGTTATTTAATTCTCCTATTGGTTCTATTGCGTCCAAACACCAAATTAAACCCAACGATCTTCGCCCTAACCAAATACCCCCATTCTAGACACAATGGGATATGTTTTGTAAGCCAATTCTATTATTTTGATCAGTTTTTATAAAAATTAAAGTACAAATTAGTATAACGTTCTATATTGAATTCCAACATATATTTTAATTTATCGGGGCTATATACTGACTTCAAAAATTACAGAAAAATAATTCTAGCTGTGTTTTGATGATACAGTCCTAACAAAACTAATTTCGCTGAATTTTGAAGCCGTTTGAAAAATGGCCTTTTTCCAATCGATTAAATTCAAATCGAATTGACCAAACGCGTTTGAATTTACCACACTCACATATTAATTCCAAAAATTATGAAATTTGAAATCTAACAATAATTTGACATTTTGGATCCAACAAAAGTGGCTTCGTCGAAAACGGCGGTCATTTGCAAAATGACTATTTTTAAGGGCTATATATATTATAAAAATATATATAAATTTCATAGTGACTATTTTAAAGTGAAAATTAGGCACACATCCCTATTTTGAAACTTAATGTAGCCCACATCCCTCTAATGTTTTAAATACACTTCTGCCCCTAATTTTTGAATTGCCGCTTCCTTGTTTTGTGGATCCGCTTCCTACTTTTGTGATAACGCCTCCTACTTATTTTCACTTCGCCTCGTTCATTTTCTTCCAAAAAACGTTCGGCGCTGATTTAAAAAAAAAATCTAAAATCTGGAAATAATCCCATAAGTCCACGTCAAGAAAAAAGTAGTTGCATACATATATGCAAGTATTGACAATATTTGCATACATATATGCAATTATTGCATAAAGGAAATTATGTTAGCGTCTTGCCTGCGGATATGTTGCACACATGTGTGCATGTTTCGAATTTACTAGCACATTTGAATGCAAATAAAAAATGAACTTAGTTGCACTGTTATTAAATATTGTATTTTTTTATGCAAGAATGATGCAATATTTGCACAGAAATATGCAAAAAAACAAATGCGGATGCAACACTGGAATACTTGCACGTATATACACAAGAACTGGAATTCTTGCATAATATTATGCATTTAACTGTATTTTTTCGCTATTTTTTTGTTATTTGAGTGTTTTTTATTTTGTTCTGAGTGATTCTTTTGTCGAATGCATAATTTATTTTAATATTCATTTTCGTATTTTTTTTATTTTTTATTTCATTTTTGAGCTACTTTTGAAAATTAGGGACCAAATTTATAATAATTTTATGATCGGATGTGAGCCTAATTTTGAAACTTAATAGGGGCCTGTTAAAAATGCACCCTGTTATAATTTTTAAATGGTCATAACTTTCAATTAATATTATGAAATATGAATTTTTCACATTCATTTGAAAGATTTAATTAGATAGATTCTAACATTTCTGGTTTTACTGAAATCCGATTTATATTGAACTTCATACATTCAATTGAAAATTAAAATCAAATTTTCGAACTACCGGCAATTTCAAACTCTATTTATAATTAAAATAAATTTATACTTTCTAACTTAGATTTAAATAAGTTTTAAATCATTATTATTTAAAATAAATCATTTTAAATATTAAAAATACATTAAAATAGCTAAAATGAAAATTTTAAATTGGTTCATAAATTCCGGGTTGTTACAATCTCCCCCACTTAAAAAATCTTTTCGTCCTCGAAAAGGAACGGAGCTGAAAGTTGTTTAACTAACTAACTCAACTTTCATTCTGGCTTTCATTCTTCAACTTTTCAGTTTCTAAGAATTTTTAAATTTCTCAAAAATTTGGCTAACACCCTAAATTTTTGAAAAATTTCACCATAACCTCCTTTGTACGGGCTGATCAGTAAAACCACAACTTGCCTCACAGGGCCCTCATCAATCAAAAAGAAAAAGCCAATGGCTTGCCAATCGGCTCATAAAATCATCAAACCCAATGAATATAGTAAACATATACCTATTTGTCGGACATACAATTTTATTCCTCTTCTTAGCTTCCATGCCATGGCCTGTTCAATATATATACATGTGTATGTATACAATTTCAATCAATTTTCAATTTAGTTCAATACTTGACTCGATTTGGCTAAATTTACCTTTCAATCGCATATTGGTTAAGTTAATTATCATTCCAATATTTTTATTAGTTAAACTAATAATCATACAACACAACTAGCAATCAATTAGTTAGTTAAATTTTTAAATATATAACTTTGATATGTAGTCAAAAATCATATTTTTAGTGCCAACTCACAAACAATAAATTCTAACTAAGTTTTGGTTCTCACACTAGTCAATTGGAAATATATAGATATCCCACTTTTAAAACTCGAACATAAATGTTGATGATGAGATCTCAATCATCAGAATCATCTCTGGGCGACTAGAGTGTGATTTTATATCTATCCTGTATATTTGAGGCTTCGTATATACGATAGCTAGGCGTATATGCAAAATCTTCATATACTCGATAGTCCAAATTCAAAATAAAATAAAATAGTCAAATACATATAATAAGATATAATTTTCAACACTAAATTCGTTTTTTTATTTATAAATAACACTCTTCGAACTCGTTCTACAGTATTACTGACCCTATCTCTAACGTGTTACTCTTATAGGATGTTAATAATCCTACCTCCGATGAATTCTTTCGTTCGGTTCTAATGTGTTTTGTTCTCGAGCTCTATAAACCAATGCTCTAATACCAAACTAAAAAGTTGAAGAATGAAAGCTGAGTTGGTTAGTTAAACAACTTTCTTCTCCGTTCCTTTTCGAGGACGAAAAGATTTTAAGTGGGGGAGACTGTAACAACCCGGAATATCGCCCCCACTTAAAATCTTTTTGTCCTCGAAAATCTCCCCCACTTAATAAAATTTTAAGTGGGGGAGATTGTAACAACCTGGAATATCGCCCGTACATTAATATAGCTAAAATAAAAAATTTAAATTGATTCAAAAATTCTGGGTTTTTATAATAGAATTGAAGATCATTCCACTTACTTTAATATATAACAAGGTAACATCAAGGATAGGCAACAAACTTCGAGAAATGAAACTAGTATGAATCGCAGTATGACTGAATACGAAATATGGTGGGATATCTTGTCCAAGACAGGAGCTAAACAGATTGGGAAAAACATTCTTAATTTGAGAGTTATGCTGAAAAAACCACATCATGTGAGCTGTATAGTAACAAGATGATTATCCCTATATTATAAAATATATTTGCATTTGTTTTTCATCCCTTTTACGTTGATTGTTGTATATTAACCTCCATACTAACTAAACTCCATTTATGATAAGTAAGAGTCAAAAAATTTCCCTATTATTATTGGTCATCAAATGTTAAGCAATATATTGTAGCGTATAGCCATGTGTGAATCCCAACATGTAGATCCTTGCTTAATTATTCAAACCATCAAATTCATAAGCAGAAAGCGGCACAAAACTGGCTAGAATTGGTGAAGAGGAAAACTCCTAACTGTTGTTGTGGGAAACGTTATTCATGGAAGTGATGGGCCTGAAACTGCAAAAGATGAGATTGCACAATGGTTATAACCAAGTGAGTTGATTTCTTTCACAAGCAATGCAGAGAAGTTGATCTATGAAGAACTAATTTTCAACAGGTCTTCTTTAACCTTTTCTATGTTATTTTCAATTAACTGTTTAATTTTTTGCTATTCCAAAATTTTCCTTGGTGGAGCAGATAATAAAATGTAACTCTGCAAATGAACTACTTATTTACCTTCATATAAAAATAATGTGTTAGAAAGTCGTCTAGTTATGTATGATATTCTGATGAATAAGCAACTCTTTGTTACCAAGGCTGCCATGGGAAGTGAGTTGACTATTTTTCTGGTGAGGAAAAAAAAGCTCCCAACCAAGTTGTTGTTTTTGTTAGTCCTTAAAATTCTTTATTTCAAGCATAGTCTTCCCTGTAACAAACAGAAAGTCGAAAATTGCCATCTTTACAAATGTAGTTTTGTATAGTTGCAATCATTACTACATATCTTTTCATGAAGGTTTTACTTATGTTTCCAAAAAGATCATGTTCCATGTACAATTTTGATTCAGTCCTTAATAGGGAATGAGTGCAGAAGTCTGAAGACAAATGTAGAAAAGGTTTTTCTATCTCATTCATAGCTCAAAACTTCAAGTTAAGAATTTTAAGACATGCCTAGGAGTCTGTTTATGTCTATGTTTCTGTCTTGATTTTGATTCTATTCACGCTTATGTTTGCTGGCTACGTTATATGCAACGTACAAATTCGTTGACTGCTAAGCTACCAAAGGCACAACACATGAATATCGACAAGCAGAAATTTATATAGGAACATAAAAAAATGAAACTACTGATATTTGATCATGAATATTACTGAATGTACACAAAATTAATTAGCTTTAAGATTTTGCAGAGATATTTTGGAAGATTGGGCACAATTGTTAACTACAAAAGGTGCAATCACTAAGAATTTATATTGACCAACCATTTCTACGAGTTTGATTTTTCTTTAAGAAAAAATGGAAAGTGTTATAGGCAGAAACGTATTGATGCATACACGAATCGAAAAGTTATACTCCATACCCTTCAAACATACAACCTCAATGTTACGAGAAATCACGTGACATTTTTCTCATTTCTCATTTCTCTTGACAAATGAAATAAAATTGATCGCTATCATTATTTTTATTCATATATCTTTCAAGCTAACTAACCAATATCAACTTAGAACTCCATGTATTTCTATTCAAGTATTTTGAGCTTAATAGACTATTACTATATATTATCGTATTATCTAGATTTAATTTAACAGGTCCTAAACTATTGTATTTGGCATTTGCAATTGTATTTTGGACTATTACGTTGTATATTTAGTTGTTTAGGATATTGCTTTGCTATCAATTTTCAAAAAGGATTAATGTATTGCCTGTTCACAACTAAGACATCAAGGCTACCAAGATTTTAAAATAAACTATGACAAGCTAGTGTATTTAAGATATATTGATGTATCTATACTACGACAAGTTAAAGTATGACAAGGTGTTACAAACTTTAGATCAAAAAACAAAGGTTGATATTTCTATAAAGTAATTTTGTGTCCCACACATTATTTTAAATAAATACAAAAATAATTTTGTTGCAAATTTAGAAACATTGTTCATGAAAACTTACCAGTCCAAAACTTTTGTCTATAATGGCGGAAATCATGTAACTAATGTGAAATTTCATGCTTAATTTACTTATTATCACGTTAACATTTTTTGTATGTCATATATTTAAAAATAACACAATTTCTTTCTAGTTTGATGTAATATGTCAACTCTATATCAATGCATGCTTAAGCTGTAAACAAACAAAATATGTGAACATCCATATCCACCAAATTATAATCTTAAATTTTACGATACTGTTATGGAATTTCATGCTTAATTTACTTTCTTATCATGTTAACATTTTTTGTATGTCATATACTTACAAATAACACACTTTCTTCCCATTTTGAAACAGTTTCACCATAATATGTCAACTCTATATCAAAGCATGCTCAAGCTGTAAACAAACAAAATATGTGAACATCCATATCTACCCAGTTATAATCTTAAATTTTACTACACTATTTTTTTTTTGCATATTTTCTTGATCTTTACAATATCTTGCAAATTTTCAAGCGGACGTCAACATAAACTGCTACTTTATTTGGCTAGCAATATTTACGGAAGCTGGGAAAACTGCTTGAATGCTTTGAAAGAATACCACCACTTCTAGCTTATAGTTATTTGTTGCTGAAAGTTAATTTTTTTTTTCTGTTGTATTTGTACATGACACCCTTACGTTATCCAGCAGTTTAACTTCTATGTTTTTTAGCTATTTGAACATGTTTCTTTCCACCTATCCTATACTTCCATACAGTTAAATATCAAGCCTATCATTACTCAATAGTCTTTCACTTTTTTCCTATCTCCGTTTTACTTTTGCTGTGCTGATTTTAATGTACTGTTTAGAGGTTATCATTCTTTTATTAAATTCTGTTGTTAAAAAATTATAGTCTCTTGCATTTCATCAACGTTATAAATTAACAAGAATATCACCAACCATATGATGAGCAATGCAATGACCTCTATAAATATCCCTTCTATAAGCGATGTGATTTCTCTTTTTTCTTTAATAATAAAATTTCTCTCTTTATTTTTTTGAATTATGTTGTCTACGAAGACCAAATATATATTTGGTATCTTTATTCTTCAAGATAGTTATTGTTGATGTAGTCCAATTGTTTCAGATGTTGTAAACCTATATATCAATGAAGCTACACTATTTTTGTCACATCTATGTGCGAAGCATAGATGCGCACTAAAATTCTACCATTTGTTTGTGTTACTTTTGAATTGACAGAACCAAAATATTGTTTTGCAAAGTCTTATAGGTCATTTCCTTTTTCATTTGTTATTTTTGTCTATAGTTCCAATATGTACAAAATAGAAAAATTATTAATTTACTTACATCCCATGATCAAGCAACTTCAATCCACTAATATATAAGAAATTCAATAATTTGGATGAGTTATAGTGACCAATCACATATAAAGTATCTTCGGGCCAGTGGCAAACTTTTCAAATGTTACATGTATATTTTATGTCACACTAATACAAAATATATGTAATTAACTTGGATTTATTCTGTTAAAAAAATTATCGCGTCTAAGCATGATAGAGTGGTTTCTTAATTAACATATTCATGCATATTCCATATTTAATCAATCAAAGTGTGCGTTTATTTAGCTTACAACTTTTTACCATTATAATTTTTTATCATGAGTTTGTAGTGGTTTGCAAAGTAATGTAATTTAACTTCAATTACTCTTCAACCCAATAGATTATACTAAAATCGTTAAGAAAACTTTTATTATATGTAATATTCAATATACAATTACGGAACTACATTATAACTTTGGTCTACGGTTCACAAACTTTTCAAATGTATCATCACTTTTTAGTAATATTAAATATCAAAAAACTGATGGAGTACTATTGGCGTTGAAATTTTCGTTCACCTTTTTCTATTTTATTTTTGATGCAGTATAAAATTTGTGATAGCCAAAGAGATGAAATAACTCAAGGAAAAATACGATGTGCATCTAATTCAAAAACTAGTGAGCCGAAATATTTGGAATTAACACCAGAAAAGGCGAGAATGATTCAGCTATATATATTTCACATATATTTTTCTTTCTAAAACCAAGTAAATAAATCATATGATGACAATCGACGCTCTTAGTTTTAAGATTATAGTTATTTATATAACTTTAAAATCTACAAATACAAGTAGCATTTGTATAGAAGTTTTTCTTTACTCTTAAATTTATTCAAAAGTAAAAATAGGCATTTATAGAATCATAAATGTATAATAGCTAATGAGATGATTTTGTCTCCATGTCTTTCCAAGATGACAAAGTCTAAACTTTAAAGTAAACGGTTAGAACTAATATTAGAAACGTGTAAAAAACCATCTTTTAAGTCATTAACTTTTATTTATAAATGAAAATTAGCTTTCAAAGAAAAGCAGGTGGTATATTTTATTATTAAAACTTTCTCTTTTATCATCAAACTGTTGATTTTGCTTCTAGCCATTTATCGGGTATCGCCGTTCTTATATTGTTTGTTGGGTATACTAGTTCACAAACGGTTGAACTCTGTCATACTTTCGTGATGCTATATTGCAGCTTATTCCAGCATTCCTACATAATTAAATATTGTTCATTTTACTTAATTTATATAACATTTGTTTTTAATACAATCTCTGAGTAATATATCAATTCAATACGACAATACTTTATATATATATATGTAGCAACAACTACTCTCATCTATTTATTCCTTTAACTTATTATATAACCACTTCTGTATGGATTTTTGTTGAACAAAAAAAAGAATAAAGAGCCTAAAATCATATATGCAATGGTATTGGAAATCGATTATATTTACCTACACATACATATATTTTTGTCAAACCCATGTACAAAGCACGGGTTCGCACTTGTAATTAAATAATAAACCATAGAAGAGTGCATGGTGCAGAGGTGCTCACTAAATAGGATGAAATAAAACTGTTTCTGAAAAATATTACCTTTATGTAAACTAGTGATTAAATACAAGTTCTCAGGTTTTTACATTTTGAATAAATATAGTTATGTCGTAAGGATAGTAGGCAGGTATGTAAGTACCCCTGGATATATGTATATGATATATCTACAGGATAAAAATAATTTGAAAATATAAAGAGCAAGTAAGCATGGCAAAAATATTTGAAGAGAATAAGTCGGATACCCTAGGCCAAACACAACTTAAAAATGAATAAAATAAACCTCTTTGGTGCAATGATAATATGAAGCATGGAAATTGAATGATTAGTAGGAGAAAAATGGGAAAAAAAATTAAAGTAGTCTTTTTATAAAAAGATACCTAACATAGCTTTAAAAAGGAAATCTCTCTGTAGCAATTTAAAAGGAAAGTGGGTAGATGCATGGGTGATAAATTAGTGACTAAAAGATAATTCTAGCGTGGGATAAAATTATCATTGCATAACCATAGAAACCTTAATGTCTTGACTGGGCAAATTATATAAGATAGGTCTTGCCAAGCTATATTTTCTCCTAGCAAAAATGAAATAAGACAAGAACATGGCAGCAACTTCTAGGAGAGAGCATGAAGTCTGGTTGAATCAGTAAAAAGGGTATTGAAGCGATTAAATACAAGAGAGTTTAGGTGAATATACTATATTTTATATAGGCACTAAGAGAAAAGTTTCTCCCTTATATTCAGTACAATACATATCCGGGGTGTAGTGTGTTGTTTTGAGATGATCCTTGGATAAAGAAAGGCATTATTTTGTCGAAATTAGTGGACTATAATGCAATTTGTCAGTCTGGCATCCATCGCACTGCTAAGGTGAGAAATTTTCTATTTGAATGGTAAAATCATTTTGCCGTTTTTTTCTAGTGCAAGTACTGGGAATATTTGCAATAGTTTTCTTCATAACATTGCGTATAATTCTGATCATGGCATTGTGTGGGATGGCTAAAAGCACAATATTAAAAGTACCTACCTCCTGCTGATCGGTTATAAGCACCTTTCCAATTGGTTATGGCACATGATGGTGTGGAATAATTTTGCAGTTTCGGCGGAAAACTTTATGTTCTGGAAGGCAATTAATGGTGCTTTGTTAACTAAGAATCGATTAATCCAGATGGGTATGAGTGCGAATAATACTTGTTTTCTCTGTGACAACAATGAAGAAACTAAGGCGCATATATATTTCGAGTGTGGGTATTCGGTTGAGTTGTGACGGAAAATCCTTACGCTGTTTTAGTATCTTGTGCATTCTATGGATTCAGTGCAGCAATGGCATTTCATTCGTTTGTCTTCAAGATGGAGAAAACAAGAGCACATCCTTTCCATTCTTTGCATCAAGAAGCTTGTGAGATTTTTGTGGGATGAAAGAAATTTGCGCACCTTCATGTCAAGAAGGAGGTCCTCTAATGATCTTTAGATGCTGCTTAAACTCCAAGTCCGTCGGGATTTACCTTCATCCTTGTTTCATTTCGACATTGCCTTCTTGAGTGCTTGGTTCGAGCATCTACTGTAGTATGGTCTTGTTTGTGTGTTTGCTTGTTTGTAGTGTCTCTTATTGTTTGGGTTCGGCGCTTTTGCTGACTTTTCGTTGTATGTTTGTTTTGTTCTGTGTTAAATAAACGTGGTATGGGTTCCACTTAACCCCGTTTGCCTTGCAAAAAAAATAAAATAAAAAGGGCAGCCATTTTAAATATATGTATTGCTACTTTCTGTACATATATAAGTTAAGTGCGAATATGAAATGGATGATGTGTCAATATGATGTTTTGAGTTATCATGATTTATATGAAACAAAAAGTATTTGATAAAACTCTAAACAAATAATCATCGATATAAGGAAAAATCTGTTATTGTTAAGTAGGGTTGATAAAAGTAAATTAAGCAACATGGACATGAGGTCACAAGCTTATGCCTATTTTTCCTATAAGAGAGTGAAGAGGTATAATACAATATATATGTGCTGATCCTCTTTCACTGAAATAATTTTCTAACTTAAGCTACTACTTTATGAAGAATTTAAGTATAAAAATCATTGCTTAAGGGATTCCCTAATACCTTTAATCATATGCTTACAATAATCCATAGAAGATATAACTTATTGATATATAAAAAGGGATTTTTCTGGTAGGTGTAGGTGGTTACCTAGGATAGGTGTTAAGATAAAAGAAAATTAAGGAATTAATACATACCAGAGCTGATGAGTCTCTAATGGTTTGGGTAACCATGATTTACATTGACAAAATTGACTCCAGGGTGGAAGTCAAGTATGCACATGGCTTGTTTTAGCCCTGTGGGCCTTTGTGTGTTAGGGAAATACAATGTGCACATGATTGTTCAATGTAGGGTATTTGGGCTCAAAAATCTAAATATAATGATCCATGAAATAAGTGAAAAGGATAGCCTAAAAAGATATGAGTCATGGGGTAAACAATTTAATGAAAAGGCTCTGCATAAATAAATGAATCCTAGTGAATATGCATGAATGAGTTTCCCTGAAATTAAATTTTGCAGGCTATACACTATTAATGCATATCACCTGAATGACTTGCTTAAGTAAATAGATAAACATAAACCAAGCTGAAGTACAACCTGCATTTATATTCATATGAAATTGTGTATGCTCATAACAGACTTAAAGTCTAACCCTTGTTTGATTCCCTTTGCAATCTTTTGGGGTGTCTCGCCTGGATGAGGAAGCTCAGTGATTGCTTACAGGAAATTGGTGCATGGTTTGAAAGTGAATGAGCTATAGGATTTGCAGAAATTAAGTGTAAAGAAGTAGTAAATAGCAGAAGCCTAAGATGAATTCAATTGTATTTCTTTGAGAATGCTGATGTATGATGAATGCCAATTTTATATCCTTTGAAAAATAATTAAAATGTTGGCTGATGTATCCAAAGTAATTGTGCAAAGTAATGCTAAGATTCCTGTGGAAATGAATAATGTATGAAGTTGATAAACTTATTTATATCTTGTGTTGTTAATGGAAGAAAGAAAGGGAAGCAAGTGATATATGCACATGATTTCCTCCTTATATAGCAAGATATTGCATGATTTAAACTTACATTTATATATGAGTAGAAAATTGTAATGATCCAACTTTTCCGTACTGTTTAAGCTAACATTTTACTACTAATGTTCAATTCAAAGGGCAAAGGAAAGAGAATTGTTAACAGAAAGAAATTAGCGGGTGAGAAAAGAAAGAAATATTAGAATAGAAGAATAAGAAGATCAGAGTCTCACGACGGAATGGACAAAATATAACATATCAAAAACTCTTTACACATAAAGAAACTGTATATATATGATTACAACATTAGTGCACATTCATATCAATACAACAAACACAACGAAATAAATTAACACCAGACGGATATACATCTTGGCTCCATTTTCCCTTCTGAAGCTCCAAACGAAACCTAACCTGATAATATGCTCAGTTTGACCTGAGCACATTTGAAGCAAAGAAAAATTCACCTGGATCTATCGGGAATACTGTTAGTGATAAATTCATATCGCAAACAACTTGTTTAACTTTTGAAAATCCTTTGAAAGAACGGACTCTCGTAAGACATGACCACACAAAAACATGGTACGTGTTTTTACCTTACGATAACCAAAATCACTTTTTATATCAAAATTAGATGATATTATAATAATGTCTACCAATCCACGAATAAATAAGAATATTGCTAGAAAGCTAGCATCTCACTTTCCAACATAGTTGGTATACAACTAACAATGTACGACTCGTATTGGAGTTGGATTTCCAACATGAAAAGGTATGGGACCATCTCTTGATTAGTTTACTCTAGAGAGGATACGTTAGGGTTCAACAAGAGTACCTTGAGACACGACCATGCATGACAGACCACTCATTCAACTTGAGTGTATCAAATATATTGTCCCCTTATGTTTGCGCAACCACTATATTTCCTTAGAGATACAGAAGCGGTAGAAGAACTAAATAAATTTTCTATTGATGGTGACAAAAATCCCAAATGGAAATGACCTACATAACCATGCTGTCTGCCTGATTTCTATCATTTCATGGTTGATGAGGCTTAAGGTCATGATTACCTTTTTGGAACATTACATCATCATTCACTTTGAATGCAATATCGTCAGATCCGTCAAAACACCAGTTGACATCCACAAATTTACTGTGGGTGTTAAGCTAAGAGAAGGTGTCTTCTCCGCCACTAAACTTGGTATATTTGTACAAATAAACGTACGTGACCCTTAGGTAATACTCTATCAGACATTCGTCCATACAAGTCGTCCAGGAGCAAGATGAACTGAAGGCACCCTCCTACCGCATCCTATACAAGAATCACCCAAGAGATCAGTAGCGAGCAGTCCTTGAAATCCGAAGATTTCAATCGCAATAGAATCACCATAAAAAAATCTCTAGACACTAATTAGAGAAATTCATCAAGTGGTTCTTTCACACATGAAGATCCACGGTCTTCAATGCTCCATCTTTTTAAGTATTCCTGCATGTTAGTCTCGAACGCACAGTCGGTTCGAAGTGGTTTTGAGTCTAGTTTCTATCTCGGTATTTTCAAACAAACTCGTCAATGATCAAACGAATATTGATTTGATAGTTGGTTCTTTAACTATCAAATCTAATAGCATTGATTAGTATATCAATAACTCAGGCCTTTAAAATCATTCATTTAACATTCATCGATTCTTAGAAATCGATTGCATCTGTTTGTCTTAACAAATCTCTTTTGTTTCCTTTTACTTTATAAAAACATTAACAAATACTTACCTCTTTTAGAATAACATATTTACCAAACTCCTTTATCTCAAATTTTCATAGAAACCCCTGTTGTTCTTTTATCTTGTATATATCATTACATATCTTAACCAATCGGTATAGATTTTATTACCAGATCTTATATGGGTAAAACTAACATCAAGCGACGTACTTTTTATGATATAACTTCAAACAATTTCAATAACTTCAAAACCTATCAATTATAATTTACGATCTCGCTCATGGAAATTGTAATTTGATTTTCAATATCAAGTTCCAAGTATAACCTCTTATTCTCATTTTCTCGAAAAACAGAATCATTGAAATAAAACTGTATTTTATACCTTTCATAATAGATGTATTCCAAAATCCCTTTTTTATATTTCTTAGCTATTTAACAGACCCATTTAAGTTCTCTTACTTTGGAAATATTGTTTCATAATATCAATTCCTTTTGTATTTCCTTTACTTTGGAAATATTTTTATATGTACACAAAATTTCCTTTACCATTACAGACTAATACGATCTCTTGATTATAGTGAAGTCGTTCAATTTGAGGTATTTTAGTTACCTATCAAACCTTGATTGACAACCTTCTTATCCTAAGATAGATACCAGTTCGTAACTAAAATAGATCCTATAAATTCTATTTACCATTCCATTTTATTTTAATAAGGTTTTATAAACCATTACTTGCCTTTAAAATCTCCATTCAATTACAAATGATTTACTGAACCAACTCTAAGTAAAATGCTTAAATTAACACCCTCGCCTTAGTTTAAACCTCTTTATAACTTCATTTATAAACTTGGATTCATTTCAGAATTCCTTAATGTGATTAAACTAAGAATCTCATTACCACTTGATTACTTTATAGATGAAGTTCATTTAAAAAGATAATCACTTTAAAATAATTATTAACTTCATCGTTACCTAAATTAAAAGTAGTTAAATTTGTTGTTAACTCAAAATGGAAAAATTAATTTCTTATAAAAAATCATAAAAATGATAATTTATTTTATTAATAATAAACTTCTCGACAATTATCTTAAATACGTTTAATTAAAAGATTAATTAACTTATAAGAACATTCGTCAAGTTTAATGATTGTTCGTGAACTATTTTTATTAAATAATTGAAAAACAAATTAATCTAAAAATCGATTTCAATTGAAACAGTTGACTTAGTCAACTAGTAAACATCAGTTCACCGTTAAATGATTTCCATTAATCCCTCTATTTAAATTAATTAATGACTCAGTTAATTTAATAATATCGCTCAATTTTTTTTCTCAAAACAATTATTTCAAATTGTTACCCCGTAGGTTAATTCTTAGCTTATCTGCCAATAAAACTTATATAAGCATAGAAAACTTATTACACAACTATTATGTAAATACAAATTATAGATGTCGATTTATTTACAAAACTTCATTTACACTTAGCTTATAGTAATATAGTTGAAAATACAGCTTTAGTTATAAAAAAATTATAACTTCATTTGCATCAATTCGCCTGACGGTAAATCAACGTCTAAAAAGACGGGTTTTAGTCCATTCGTTACCAACCACTTAATCAATACTGTCTATATATTAAAACACAATAATCATTGAATTTAAATTCAATGATTAAACACAATCAACAGTCAACATCTAAATAGGTTATAACGTTATTGAGGATAAACAATTCGTATATGAATAGCATGGAAACCAACTAACATTCAATTTATTTTAGGAATCCAGTTAGATCACTAAAACCTGTTCTTCCCTGCATCACAGCTCATAATATCATACTATAATAGCATTAGCCATTTAAACGATGACATAATCAACAAACATCAATCAAATACAACTGTAATCACCCCTAGCATCCAATAATCCAATTTATACTATCAATGATAAATTTTAGTTATATGAATCAAAACACATCTTAGAATTCCAGAAAGTGCGAGAGTTAACTCACCATTTCGTTTTGATTCAATGAATTCAGGTTGTTTCATTTAAATGTTTAAAATTAAATTAAATCCCAATTGCTTCCAAATCCTTCTGAACCAGCACAGCAGTGTACTATTTTTCACTTCGATTCCAACGTGACTTGTTTCACTTGATTCTGTTCACGTACGAGGAAATTACATGTATTACAAGTTTTGATTACTTAAATATTATTAATTGAAAATCAATTAAACCTAATTATATAAATTATTAAATTAATTACCTCTTAATCAATTCATTAATCACCTCTTGACTACAAATTACCCTAATCTTCCTGTTCGAACACATGCTACCTCCAAATCAACAACGCGCCCACCTCCGGCTAACTATGACCGACCCCGGACCCATCGTTGTGATGCCGCCACCTTCCAGTGCCACCGTCCTAAAACTCGACCAGCGACTGTGCCCTAGGCCGCTTGAAATAAACCTCAAACAAAAACCGTTCATTTATCTACCATCGACACCACAGGCCATCACAACTGACAGGGCCACCGTCAAGTTAACGACCTCCGTCCCCTCTTCTACTTCTCTTTAGGACCCAACCACCCACGACGCATCTAGGTCCTCCAAATCGACCAAAACCTGGTCGCAACCACCCCAAAACACACAACCCAGATCATCTAATAATTTCATCGTCCACTAACCTATCATGCGACCGGGTCAACACCAAAGTTGTCGGCCTTTCTTCCCTTTCCAACTTCCCTTCAGAGTCGATCGCCTGAAATGGACCCCCATCGCCCCGAAATCCACAAAATACAAAAATGACTCCTCGCTGTTTGGAGGATTCCGGCCTCCATATGTGACAGTTGGCCACCAAATTTGGTTAGTAAGTCGGCCTCAATATGCTTAACAACTTTCGAGTTGATGACTTTTGCTAATTCCTTATGGATTGAGAGTTAAAAATTAACCTTTGAACTGGACTAAAATGTAAAATAGAGGCTGTTGATTTGGGAATTTTTGGTTATGGTTAAGGTGTTTATATACAGGAGGTTAATATTTTTTTTCTGAAGTGACAAGCAGTATTTTATTGAGAACGACTAAAGATATTTAGATTTATTATATTTTAATTCCTTCATGCCTATCGTCATTTCCAATCGATGTTTATTGATTAGTATGATCACTTACAAACTCAATTCACGAAAAAACGGACATCATGTTATGGTTTGACATTCCGGACCCAATGAAACTTGTTTCATTGAAATCCAAGTCTGTTTGCAAAAATAACACAAGTTTGAGTCCAAATTATCGATTTATTTACATTCAATTTGCGTACATTCACAAAATAACTCCGACTAACACGAAAATTGAAATCTAGCTATAATTAGTCATTTTGGGATCAACAAAATTTATTTCATTGAAATCCAATGTCATTTGAATAAGAGCTCTTTTTAAAGGTCCATTTTAGATCGAAATAATTCAATTTCAAAGCCCTTTAATATAATAATAATAAATTTCTATTATTGGATATACTCAACTAGGATTTCATATAGCTTCAAAATAAACATCCAAGTTGAAATGATATTAAATTTATAATAAATCCCCTTTTACTTTATTTAATAAATCATTATGATTTATAAACGATCCCATAGCAACCTTTTTTTTAAATTTGATTTGGACATAAGTCAAAATCTACAACATGAAAACTCGATTTTTCCCTTTCATTAGAAAATTATTATCCAAAAGATCTGAATGATTATTGTTCCAAATAATTCCAACTTATATTGGATCCTGTAAGTCCACTTAAAGTTCAAAACGTAAAACTACCAACTGTCGCGATGTTGCGGACTTGTTTTTAATTAAATTGTAAATTATACGTTCAAATGTCATTTAGTAAACGAGTTCATTAATATAATTTCAATCTAATCAATATTAAATCCTTTTTTATTGCCCAATTCACATTGTTTTACAAATCCCACTTATTTTGACTATTTCAGAATATATTATTAGTTTATTTTTATATTGATAAGATATTCAAAACCATTAAATAAAAGTTGTTAAATTTTCAAAACAACATTTAAAATAATAAAATAATTTAAATATTCGACTGCCAAAAATACGGGATGTTACAAAAATGCAGCAGGATGGCTTACTCATATTCTAGTATTGATGTTAAATAACAGAGTAAATGGATGAAAAAGAATTGTTGTGCAAAATGTAAAATTGTTAAGTATGTTTATATCTTATGTGTAAAATGAAAAGGGTAAGGCATATAAATAATATATGCAAGTATCTTCCTCCTTACACCACAAGATAAAGTAAAATGAAAATTACATATTTAAGTACAGTAAGAAGAATTACCTAAATACTTATATTAACAAAAAGTACAAATTATAAGTGATGCAAGTGTTAAAGTTAGTAAGCTATTGAAAGTGTACATAAATATTTATGTACGATGTAATGATTGAGTTGTGACTCAAAGTTGTGTAAGACCTTAGCTTAGAAAGGTAATGCATGTTTAATTGAGGTTTTAATATTTAATTCTAAGCTTAGGCTGAAATAAACATAGGTGTATTGATAGGTACCGTTTGGTTAATAAATATTTACATGCAATGATATGATGTAAATGGCTAGCATAGAATAAAGTATGGTCGGTGTTAGCCCTCTTTTTGGCACTAATCTTATCGGGCCAAAACCAAAGCCCAAACGCACAACCAAATACAAGTTACGCTCCAAGAGGCCCATCAGGGGCGATACATCAAGCAATGGAATATCGGCCCAAATCCAACTCAGTCAAATTGACTGCACATTACCTGAAAAATCGCTCACCAGGGCGACCGAGTTTCTCGCTTCCAAAAGGAACTCGTCAACCGATTATCTCGGACCAGCGTGGAAAATTTCTACAGAGCCAGTCCACTTAATATCCCGACTTCAAAGGAGATAAAGGCAGTCAACCATATGCGGGAAAAGCCCTTCTTTTGATATACCTCTCCACGGATGCCACGTCGGCCACAACTTTCGAGGATACTATTTATGAGCAGTGGAATCAGTCTTCCAGCCGCAATTCGAGCCAATGGATGGATTGCACGTATCTGGACCTTCTCGAAATGGCCGGACCATTTCGCAACAGCCCAAGCAGCATTTTCCACCTATAAATACCTCCAAGCTTAAAGAGGACGAGGACGACTTCTCTTGGCCAGACGGCTTCCTTCAAACTTTTCATCTCTACTCTCCTCCAGAATCTTAATCTCTAAAAAGGAAGAAAGGAAAATAGTCATTTTCTTTCTTTTCTCCAAACAGAAAAAGCATTGTATTTGTAATAAAAAAAAAGAGAGAAATAATATATAAAGTGGACGTAGGCATTGTCTTTGCCGAACCACTGTAAAAATTCTGTGTGTGCTCCCCGTTCTTTCACTTTTTATTGCATATTTTATCTTTATTCGTGTGTAGATCACGCGATTGGGGGTTGATTGTCACTAGTGACCAACTTTTGACTTCAACAGTCGGAGCCATGCTTTAACTTTATAAAAATGGTACTAGATGATAGTATTCATAGGAATAGGACATATACTATATGTAGAGTAACTGTAATGACCCGGTATTTTCACGGATCACTGATACGGTGTTAATTGATCGTGAATACGTATTTTCAAATACGATTTAAAAATTTAATTTATTAATTTCAGAACTTGTTAACATATATATAATAGCATTTATATGTGTGTATATCACAGCATTTGCATAGTTATGTAAAGTAGCATCTTTGCAAAATTCCCTTAACTTATGTATGCATACTTTTAACAGCATTTGGTTAAAAGTCACTTTTTCTTTCATATGAGAAAAACAACACTTTTGCATTAAAAGTTTTAATGCCATTTTTTTTCAAAACACTTGTTATTTTAAAGGGGCTTTAAAAACCTTTGTTTGACAACACTCTTTACTTTAAAATATTTAAACTCTTTTAATTTAAAGACATGGCAAATCAATTTTGTTGCTACATTTTCAGATTTGAAATCCTATCATTTCATTTCATTTGATTTTCTGAAATTAAAAACCCTTTGTTACTTTCAAGGCCACGGCCATTTTGTCAAGAAACACATGCATAGGAAGATCTACAAAATCATATTAAGATATTACAATCTTGCCTACACTAGTTAAACACACAAGAAATGATCCCTTTCAAGATTTTTCCTTGCAAACACTCACATGGCCGTGAGAAACTTGGTACAGAAATTTCAGAATCTTGCATACCTTGGAGGCCAAGGCATTGTATAATATAATTGTTGTTAAATCAGTGTTTTCCATGTGAAGAAATGTGAGCTAAGGCCATGTGAAAAACTGAGTTAAAAGGGTACAAAAGAACCTACAATTTTTGGCAAAATCCAAGAATGGATTTAGGAAAGAACATAAGGTACGGTAGGAATTTAATGTGATGTTGCTTAAAGGCCAATGGGGAAGTTTTGTAGGATGCTTAGGGGTGGTAGGAGGCAGGATGTAGGCTGAAAGAGACCATGTGAATATAGGAGAGAATATAAAGATGTAGAGAGAGAAAAGCATTTTAAAACTAAGTTTTCATTTGTCAAAATAAAAAGCTGCCGGCTGTTTTCAAAACATGCATTTAATGCACCGCATATTATATTGTTTTCTACCCTATATAAAGGCCCGGCCATGCACATATTTCACTCACTCAAAAACACACAGCAATTCAAGTTTTAGCAAAAGAAAACAAGAGTTTTGGAAGCTATTAATGTGAGTAAATCTTTTACTGTTCTTTCTAGTTGAAACTGAAAATAGATCTTGTTTGGGTTGAACTTGTGTGAATGGTAAGCTGGTTACATGTTTTGTTCTGATCAAACCATGGTTGTTTATCACTAAAACCTTAAGTGCTAATTGTTAGAAAACTGTCTCATGTTTTGTGTTATCATGCTTGATTTTCCTGTCTGAAATTAGATACCATTCCAAAGGTCGATCTGTTAATACATGTTAGTGGTAGGATTTAGATGTCATGCTGATTTCAAAACCCTTTTCTGTAGCCTAGAAACAATATGGAAGGACCAAATCACTTTAAACATACCCTGTACACTAAACTAGAAAACAAAGTATTTTCCATTTCAACTCTCTGTTTAAAGAAAAATTCAAAACTAATATTAAATCAAACGAAATACATGGGTGCATTCCTGGGGTTGAATGATGATTTTAGAAAGTGACTTTGTGGTTTTTAATAGTATATATATTGAGTTATGGGATATTTTTCAATTTGGAGAAATTAATTCAAAAATGGAGTTTGAGTGGATGGCATCAAAAACTGTTACTATTGAACCATCATGGACGTTAGATTGATGTATGGGTGGGGTTGTAGGAAATTCGGTGGTCAAGGATGATCGGGATAGTCGAATCTAGGTTTTGGGTTCATATTTTGAAGGGGGGTTGTCATTCGATCGTGGGACCTGAAGTGGTGATCGAGTGGAGTGAGGACCGGTGAGAAGATGCTCGTAGGGTGGGGGAAGAGGTCGGAGGTGGCGGCAACACTTACGGTGGTCAGAGCTGAGCAACAACGTCGGACTTTGAGGGTCAATTTGGAACTGTCTTTTCGGGTTAGTGAAGTTGAACATCATTTTTGAAGAGGAAAGGTTGAGATGCAAGATTGACCGGTCATGGAGGATCAGGGGGTGTGAGGTGATTTGCTGGTGATGACGGGTGGTTCTCATGGTGGTCGGACGCAGTGTGCAGGTGCACACAGCACGCGTACAGGGAAGTCAACGAGTTGGAAAGGAAGGGTAGAAAGGAAAACTGGAAGTGGTACTGTGAGGCTATATGGTATTTTGGTGCTTGGTTGATAAAAGTGGTACTTTGATAAACCAGGAAAAATCAGGCCAGAGTCACACGCGTACACCATGATTTCCAATATGGTACTTTCAACAAACTGGTACTTCGAGTTAAACGAGGTTTTAAAATTATAAATCAAATTTAAAACCAGCTTTAAATGAAATAATTAATTAAATTATAATATAAATAAAAATAACATTTTTATTTAAAAACTGTCAAGCTGTCAAAGGAAAAGTGGATCATGATTAGAAGTTCAGTTCTGTCAAGAACTGAAAAATACACCAGTCGAGATTTTAAATTAAATTAAATTTAATTTAAAATAACAATCAGAAATGATTTTCTAAACGAAATATTCAACTGGTAAAGTTAGCAAAAAGAAAGCCAATTAACGATAAAAGATCAGATATCGTTTTGACCAAAGTTGAGACGTCAGGATAGAAACTGTTAAATTATTAAGTTATAAATTTATTTTATAATTTAATTTGGAATTTAATTTCTACTGAGTGTTTAAATTTTAAACAAAGAAAAGAAGTCGTATGTGACACATACGACGAGTTTTGTCAATCTAAAGCGGTAATTTAAATTTTCCTGGTACCAGTAAATGATTTTGTCCAGCTCTTCAATTTGTAAAATAAGGACGGTGTTTGAAATCATGAGTAGAGAAATATAAAAAGAATTTTAATTAAATTTCTGTATAGAAAGAAGAAGTGAATCTGTTTTGTCGAGCTCTGGAATTAAAGTACGGAAGCTAAGATTTAAATTAAATTTTAATTTAATTTATAACTAGAATTTGAAAAGGGTTTCCAAATAAAAATATTCAAACTTTAAAGTCAACAGGAAGGAAGCTGATCAAGTATTGAAGATCAGATATGATTTGACAAGAGGCGAGAAGTTAGCACAGAAACGTAATTTCTGTTAAATTATAAACTTGGTTTATAATTTAGATTATAATTCATCTTCTAATGAAAATATGTAAAACTGTGAAGTCAAAGAAAGGACAAACCATATTCTTACACTAGAAGTGTCTGCCAACTGGATTTTCTGATATAAGAAAATGGTTATATATATTGATCTGCATTGGATAAGAGCTGTATTTTTCTTATTCATATTAGTTAGTTTAAGAAGAAGATTTATTTCTATTGGTATAAGGAATAGATCAAGGGTAAGGGATCAAGGGAAAATTTGACAAGAGAAGTTCAAAGTGTAACAGCTGTAAGAGAATTTATAAACCATAAATTTGATTCAGTTGTGAATATTCAGATCAAGAAGTGATTATGAGAAATAATTTTCTTAAGAATAATGTACTTATTCATTTTTAAAGTTGATGGGAAGAAAAACCCGTGCAACGCACACACTAAAATTGCCCAATTCTAAGATCTGATCAAAATGTCAGATAAAGGCAAGATGATCGCATACTGTTTGATTTGATTGTAATTATCTATGTAAATTAGATTATAGTCATGACAGATTAATGATTTAAATTAAAAATGTTCGTTAATCATTTCAAAGAGACCGGAATTTATATTCCACTTTGAATTGATTATACGTTGCGCGTCAGAGATTATCGAAGATAATAGAAGACGGAGATGAGCAAGGACTATTTGTAAATAGTGCCTTCGGTTTGTCCAATCCCAGGACAACTTGTATGGACGAATGTCTGACAAAGTAATTCTAACTGATCACGTACGTTGATCTCTTCAAACGTATTTATATGGTGGCAGAGAAATTCGTTTCTTTATGCTTTATACCTATAATTTATTTTTGGGGAAGTCAATTAGTGATCGGAAGGTTTTGACGATGTGGCATTCAAAGGAAATAAAGAGATGATGATCAAGCGTAAGTCTAGCCTCAAGCCTCACACCCAGGAAATGACAAAAAAATCGGGCTGGCAGCATGGCTATGTGGGTCGCTCCCATTAGGGTGTAGTATCACCTATCTAGAGAAATTCTTTTTGTTTCTAAATCTATCGATTCTGCCCATGCGGGGATGGTTGCCGCGCACAACCATCGGTGATATACATTCGATACACTCAAGAGAAATGAGTGGTCGGTCATGTGAAGGCCGGGTTGCAAGATGTTCTTGTTGAACCCAGGTGTATTTGCCTCTAGAGATACATCAGCGGAAGGTGGTCCCATACCTTGTCAGAGTTGGAAATCCAATTTCCCTAAGAGCCAAGCGGTTTGTATTTGTATACTATATCGGAAAATGTGAGATGCAAGCATTTTCCTAGATTTCTAAATTATTTGTGAAAACCCTTGATATTATGAAAATATCTGTTTCCAAGTATACAAAGTGATTTTGATCTCATAAGGTAAAAACCCGTTCCGTATTTACGGCGTGGTCTTATGAGATATTTTTATTTGTTTCCAAACTGTTTACTCATACCAGTCCCCTGACTGACCCGGAGTTTATTTTTCTGTGTTTTCCCTTAAACTCTTGGGTATTCATAACGCTTGTTATGAATAGACAAGTGAATCAGGATTCGATGGAACTTGTGAAGCTGGAATGAAGGTTTTTGCTGTGTGATGGTCCACCTATCTACTGTTTAATTAAGTCTATCAAATTGATCACCTATGATTTGTATAATTACTGATGTACTATGAAGGAGTTGTATCACTAGACCTATGTTGCTCTGATGTATTATGTACTGTTGTGTAACATTATAAAGTATTATCTTTGTGAAATTTCCGCTGTGAGATTCTGATGTTCTGTGATTTATCTTCTATCCACTTTTATTTCTTATTAATGGCACAACTTGAGATGTGTTCAAAAGTTGGGTCGTTACAGTTGATATCAGAGCTTAGGTTACTGATTACCTAGGCTTTGGGTGAGTGTGAGAGAGCGTATTTTTATATAAAAATTTAAAATGAATTTAACACAACTTGGATGATATACCTAAGGTAGTTATATCCTATCAAGACTCGATTGATAACCTGTTATAGTCAGGTGATCAAAATGAGCACCCGTGCACGAAGAGGTCGAGCTAGAGGGTCGTCCACTACTACTGGTCGTACTATTGGATCCCAGGATCAAGTAGAAACAATGGAGGAAGTGGCACAAGTCCAACAAGATAAGAGCTTTGCAACTATTTGTAAGGAGTATACGACTCTGGGAGGAAAAGTTTTCAAGGGAACTGAATCGTTTACTGAAGTTCAAGCTTGGATGAGGTCTTGTGAAAGGATTTTCAAAGGGTTAAAGTTGAATGACGATCAGAAACGTCTTTTGGCATCATGGCAACTTCAAGGAACTGCAGCGATTTGGTGGGATGCTCAAACTACTAATGTTCCTGAGGAAGATTTCACTTGGGAAAAGTTCAAAGAAGCTTTCGAAGCGCAATTTCTACCTGCAGCAGGGAAGACGAGGATGTATAGAGATTTTATTGATCTCAAACAAGGGAACATGAAAGTATCTGAATATGAGAACAAATTCAACTCACTTTCTTGTTTCGGGCCAGAACTGATCAATACCCCACTTAAGAAGAACGAAATGTTCATAGCAGGATTGAAGGATAGCCTGCAAGTTCAGATGATTGGACATCTCAAGATTTCATTCGTTGATCTAGTAGATATGGCAGTTCGCTATGAGGCACTGGAGGGTAAGAAGCCAGTTGCAAAAGCAGCACAGACGGGAGGAGCTAGTGGGGAAAATCCAAACAAAAGGAAGTTCAACCCGAACTGGAACAACAACAAGGAAGTACCCAAGATGGGGGAAAAAGCCAAAGAACGATTCAAAAATACCATATGCCACAACTGTTTGGAGAAAGGGCATATTGCCAAGTTCTGCACCAAGCCAGCAGCAGAAAAGCCACAGCAGACTCAGCAGCCGGAGCAATCTCAACCAAAGGGAACAAGTGATGCTATTCCCCAGAGATTTGCATGCTATAACTGTCATCAGCCTGGGCACTTGGTTAAAGACTGTCCGCTTATGAAGAAGTCACAGCAACCAAAGGTCTACGCTTTAATGGATAAGCCATCAACTTCTGAGAGTGTGAAAATGGAAGATATTTCAGAAGGTACCTTACTCTTTTCTTATAAAAGGAGTTAACAAACTAGGGTCAGCCTCGAGATAAAATGAATATGGGTGGAATAAATTGGGGTAATATCCAATCACATTAATACCGGAGATCGAGTTAGGATTTTAAATTGAGTTAAAATTTGGATTTTTCTGAAATTGAGACTAGACTTAAGTATTTATTTGTGTGTGGACTCAGTCAAAGTGAATGGGTCGATTTGTGAAAACAAATCATGTTGAGTTCTGAAATAGAGATCGTTAAGTATGTAAATTAAAGTTTTGGGAAAATACTTAACGAGGTTAAGAAGATTGACTTGTGAGTTAAGGGGATTTGGACAGATATTTTTGAATAGAAATAATTGTTGATGTTTGTTTTATTTATTGATGTGTTATTTATATAAGTCAATAACCCGAAATCTACTACTTACAAATTTCGGGGACGAAATTTTTATAAGGGGGGTAGAATGTAATGACCCGGTATTTTCACGGATCACTGATACAGTGTTAATTGATCGTGAATACGTATTTTCAAATACGATTTAAAAATTTAATTTATTAATTTCAGAACTTGTTAACATATATATAATAGCATTTATATGTGTGTATATCACAGCATTTGCATAGTTATGTAAAGTAGCATCTTTGCAAAATTCCCTTAACTTATGTATGCATACTTTTAACAGCATTTGGTTAAAAGTCACTTTTTCTTTCATATGAGAAAAACAACACTTTTGCATTAAAAGTTTTAATGCCATTTTTTTTCAAAACACTTGTTATTTTAAAGGGGCTTTAAAAACCTTTGTTTGACAACACTCTTTACTTTAAAATATTTAAACTCTTTTAATTTAAAGACATGGCAAATCAATTTTGTTGCTACATTTTCAGATTTGAAATCCTATCATTTCATTTCATTTGATTTTCTGAAATTAAAAACCCTTTGTTACTTTCAAGGCCACGGCCATTTTGTCAAGAAACACATGCATAGGAAGATCTACAAAATCATATTAAGATATTACAATCTTGCCTACACTAGTTAAACACACAAGAAATGATCCCTTTCAAGATTTTTCCTTGCAAACACTCACATGGCCGTGAGAAACTTGGTACAGAAATTTCAGAATCTTGCATACCTTGGAGGCCAAGGCATTGTATAATATAATTGTTGTTAAATCAGTGTTTTCCATGTGAAGAAATGTGAGCTAAGGCCATGTGAAAAACTGAGTTAAAAGGGTACAAAAGAACCTACAATTTTTGGCAAAATCCAAGAATGGATTTAGGAAAGAACATAAGGTACGGTAGGAATTTAATGTGATGTTGCTTAAAGGCCAATGGGGAAGTTTTGTAGGATGCTTAGGGGTGGTAGGAGGCAGGATGTAGGCTGAAAGAGACCATGTGAATATAGGAGAGAATATAAAGATGTAGAGAGAGAAAAGCATTTTAAAACTAAGTTTTCATTTGTCAAAATAAAAAGCTGCCGGCTGTTTTCAAAACATGCATTTAATGCACCGCATATTATATTGTTTTCTACCCTATATAAAGGCCCGGCCATGCACATATTTCACTCACTCAAAAACACACAGCAATTCAAGTTTTAGCAAAAGAAAACAAGAGTTTTGGAAGCTATTAATGTGAGTAAATCTTTTACTGTTCTTTCTAGTTGAAACTGAAAATAGATCTTGTTTGGGTTGAACTTGTGTGAATGGTAAGCTGGTTACATGTTTTGTTCTGATCAAACCATGGTTGTTTATCACTAAAACCTTAAGTGCTAATTGTTAGAAAACTGTCTCATGTTTTGTGTTATCATGCTTGATTTTCCTGTCTGAAATTAGATACCATTCCAAAGGTCGATCTGTTAATACATGTTAGTGGTAGGATTTAGATGTCATGCTGATTTCAAAACCCTTTTCTGTAGCCTAGAAACAATATGGAAGGACCAAATCACTTTAAACATACCCTGTACACTAAACTAGAAAACAAAGTATTTTCCATTTCAACTCTCTGTTTAAAGAAAAATTCAAAACTAATATTAAATCAAACGAAATACATGGGTGCATTCCTGGGGTTGAATGATGATTTTAGAAAGTGACTTTGTGGTTTTTAATAGTATATATATTGAGTTATGGGATATTTTTCAATTTGGAGAAATTAATTCAAAAATGGAGTTTGAGTGGATGGCATCAAAAACTGTTACTATTGAACCATCATGGACGTTAGATTGATGTATGGGTGGGGTTGTAGGAAATTCGGTGGTCAAGGATGATCGGGATAGTCGAATCTAGGTTTTGGGTTCATATTTTGAAGGGGGGTTGTCATTCGATCGTGGGACCTGAAGTGGTGATCGAGTGGAGTGAGGACCGGTGAGGAGATGCTCGTAGGGTGGGGGAAGAGGTCGGAGGTGGCGGCAACACTTACGGTGGTCAGAGCTGAGCAACAACGTCGGACTTTGAGGGTCAATTTGGAACTGTCTTTTCGGGTTAGTGAAGTTGAACATCATTTTTGAAGAGGAAAGGTTGAGATGCAAGATTGACCGGTCATGGAGGATCAGGGGGTGTGAGGTGATTTGCTGGTGATGACGGGTGGTTCTCATGGTGGTCGGACGCAGTGTGCAGGTGCACACAGCACGCGTACAGGGAAGTCAACGAGTTGGAAAGGAAGGGTAGAAAGGAAAACTGGAAGTGGTACTGTGAGGCTATATGGTATTTTGGTGCTTGGTTGATAAAAGTGGTACTTTGATAAACCAGGAAAAATCAGGCCAGAGTCACACGCGTACACCATGATTTCCAATATGGTACTTTCAACAAACTGGTACTTCGAGTTAAACGAGGTTTTAAAAATATAAATCAAATTTAAAACCAGCTTTAAATGAAATAATTAATTAAATTATAATATAAATAAAAATAACATTTTTATTTAAAATCTGTCAAGCTGTCAAAGGAAAAGTGGATCATGATTAGAAGTTCAGTTCTGTCAAGAACTGAAAAATACACCAGTCGAGATTTTAAATTAAATTTAATTTAATTTAAAATAACAATCAGAAATGATTTTCTAAACGAAATATTCAACTGGTAAAGTTAGCAAAAAGAAAGCCAATTAACGATAAAAGATCAGATATCGTTTTGACCAAAGTTGAGACGTCAGGATAGAAACTGTTAAATTATTAAGTTATAAATTTATTTTATAATTTAATTTGGAATTTAATTTCTACTGAGTGTTTAAATTTTAAACAAAGAAAAGAAGTCGTATGTGACACATACGACGAGTTTTGTCAATCTAAAGCGGTAATTTAAATTTTCCTGGTACCAGTAAATGATTTTGTCCAGCTCTTCAATTTGTAAAATAAGGACGGTGTTTGAAATCATGAGTAGAGAAATATAAAAAGAATTTTAATTAAATTTCTATATAGAAAGAAGAAGTGAATCTGTTTTGTCGAGCTCTGGAATTAAAGTACGGAAGCTAAGATTTAAATTAAATTTTAATTTAATTTATAACTAGAATTTGAAAAGGGTTTCCAAATAAAAATATTCAAACTTTAAAGTCAACAGGAAGGAAGCTGATCAAGTATTGAAGATCAGATATGATTTGACAAGAGGCGAGAAGTTAGCACAGAAACGTAATTTCTGTTAAATTATAAACTTGGTTTATAATTTAGATTATAATTCATCTTCTAATGAAAATATGTAAAACTGTGAAGTCAAAGAAAGGACAAACCATATTCTTACACTAGAAGTGTCTGCCAACTGGATTTTCTGATATAAGAAAATGGTTATATATATTGATCTGCATTGGATAAGAGCTGTATTTTTCTTATTCATATTAGTTAGTTTAAGAAGAAGATTTATTTCTATTGGTATAAGGAATAGATCAAGGGTAAGGGATCAAGGGAAAATTTGACAAGAGAAGTTCAAAGTGTAACAGCTGTAAGAGAATTTATAAACCATAAATTTGATTCAGTTGTGAATATTCAGATCAAGAAGTGATTATGAGAAATAATTTTCTTAAGAATAATGTACTTATTCATTTTTAAAGTTGATGGGAAGAAAAACCCGTGCAACGCACACACTAAAATTGCCCAATTCTAAGATCTGATCAAAATGTCAGATAAAGGCAAGATGATCGCATACTGTTTGATTTGATTGTAATTATCTATGTAAATTAGATTATAGTCATGACAGATTAATGATTTAAATTAAAAATGTTCGTTAATCATTTCAAAGAGACCGGAATTTATATTCCACTTTGAATTGATTATACGTTGCGCGTCAGAGATTATCGAAGATAATAGAAGACGGAGATGAGCAAGGACTATTTGTAAATAGTGCCTTCGGTTTGTCCAATCCCAGGACAACTTGTATGGACGAATGTCTGACAAAGTAATTCTAACTGATCACGTACGTTGATCTCTTCAAACGTATTTATATGGTGGCAGAGAAATTCGTTTCTTTATGCTTTATACCTATAATTTATTTTTGGGGAAGTCAATTAGTGATCGGAAGGTTTTGACGATGTGGCATTCAAAGGAAATAAAGAGATGATGATCAAGCGTAAGTCTAGCCTCAAGCCTCACACCCAGGAAATGACAAAAAAATCGGGCTGGCAGCATGGCTATGTGGGTCGCTCCCATTAGGGTGTAGTATCACCTATCTAGAGAAATTCTTTTTGTTTCTAAATCTATCGATTCTGCCCATGCGGGGATGGTTGCCGCGCACAACCATCGGTGATATACATTCGATACACTCAAGAGAAATGAGTGGTCGGTCATGTGAGGGCCGGGTTGCAAGATGTTCTTGTTGAACCCAGGTGTATTTGCCTCTAGAGATACATCAGCGGAAGGTGGTCCCATACCTTGTCAGAGTTGGAAATCCAATTTCCCTAAGAGCCAAGCGGTTTGTATTTGTATACTATATCGGAAAATGTGAGATGCAAGCATTTTCCTAGATTTCTAAATTATTTGTGAAAACCCTTGATATTATGAAAATATCTGTTTCCAAGTATACAAAGTGATTTTGATCTCATAAGGTAAAAACCCGTTCCGTATTTACGGCGTGGTCTTATGAGATATTTTTATTTGTTTCCAAACTGTTTACTCATACCAGTCCCCTGACTGACCCGGAGTTTATTTTTCTGTGTTTTCCCTTAAACTCTTGGGTATTCATAACGCTTGTTATGAATAGACAAGTGAATCAGGATTCGATGGAACTTGTGAAGCTGGAATGAAGGTTTTTGCTGTGTGATGGTCCACCTATCTACTGTTTAATTAAGTCTATCAAATTGATCACCTATGATTTGTATAATTACTGATGTACTATGAAGGAGTTGTATCACTAGACCTATGTTGCTCTGATGTATTATGTACTGTTGTGTAACATTATAAAGTATTATCTTTGTGAAATTTCCGCTGTGAGATTCTGATGTTCTGTGATTTATCTTCTATCCACTTTTATTTCTTATTAATGGCACAACTTGAGATGTGTTCAAAAGTTGGGTCGTTACAGTAACAACATTGTTTTAAAATACAAAAACTATAAATGAACAAAGCAGCAATGTCTCGGTTTAAAAGGGTAATACTGGGATTAAAATAATTCTATTTGATTGAATCTACCGCGAATGAAAACTACTATGCATTACTAAAATCTTGAAGTAAACTGGAGTTAAGGGTGATTTGAATGTGATACAATGTATCTTTAAAATTATGATAATTTGCAAGCAAAGTACATAATACAATATGTTTAAATAATCTATTAATAATAGTAAGAAAACTTTTTAAATTGAAGTAAAATGGATCTAGTAGTTCTACATGTGAACAAAGAAGTAAGCATGAAGTTTTGTATGGCCAAAGTATGTATATGTACATATCTTCATGCTGATGTGCCAAGGAATAACTATATTAATACATACAGTATATTCGTATTGGAATATTAAGTACAAGCTACCTATAATACCAGGAACTCTAGTGTAACGACCCGTATTTTTTAATGACTTAATAATTAATTTTATTTAATTATTCAAATAATGGTTTGGTAATTTAATGGTTTAAATTAAATAACTTTGAATATTTAATTAATATAATAACTAAATAATATATTTAAATTCCAGAATAATCGAAGAATAGTGGAATTCACAATATTGTGTGAACTTGATCATTTACAATATATATTTCAGTTTAGATTTGAATTATATTAACGAATATATTATATAATTGACAGTTGAAAGTATAATTTAAATTACAATTATAATCAAGCTCTAAATGGCTCGTCAGTTCGTAGTTTGGTGATTCGAACTTTAAACGAATATACAGAATCCATTTTTAATCGGATTTCTGTTAAACAAGAAACGTTCGGAGCTGGTGAAGTATATTTTTCTAATGGAGGAGAAAAATCGAGATTTCGTTATGTAGATTATGAGTTGTGATCAAATTAAATTTTTGAAAAGTCGCTATGGAATTCCTTTATAATTTATAACGATTTATTTATATTATAAAGGGATTTAAATATAAATCGAATATCGATATAACTGGGAATTTTGAAATATCGAGTTACAAATATCGATATATTTATTTTGGAGTTATATGATATTGTATGTGAATATATACATACGATAATATTAATTTTTTAATATTAAATTTAATTATTTTTAAATATATTAATATTTAAATGGGTTTATTTAGAGCCTTAAAAATAGTCAGTTTTGTAAACGACCTCCGTTTTCAACAAAAATAATTTTGTTGGATTCAGAATAGTAAATTATTATTAGATTTCAATTTTCATAATTTTTGGAGTCAATATGCGGTCGTACGAAATTTTAATGTGAAAAATAGTTGATAATTTGACTTTAAAAATATGCTGTGTGAGCCACCGGATTTGGAATTCGACGGAACAAGTTTCGTTGGGTCCATAATGTCGAACCATAGCTGCAAGTCCATTTTCATTGAAAACTGGATTCGTATTGGACCACACGAATTTTTATACAATGAATTGAGCTCAAGATTAAATATAAATTAATATTAAAATACCAAGCTTACATTGTAAGCTACTCTTTTCTATAAATAACGCAATAAAACCTAATTTCTTACTTCTGGTAGTCAAACTCTTTCCATGCCAACAAAAACAGGAAAATAACTTATGAGATCCGAAGTTTAGAAAATCCAAATCAAATCGTAGTAAAACCATAAATCCCGAAATTAATGTATTTGAATTCGGAGATAATCCTCTTCATTATCATACAAGTTTCAAGAGTTGCGATGTTGATTTTGGGGCTTGAAGCCAACGACTTTGAGTCGGTTTTCTGAAGCGTATACAGGCTCGAGTTGAATAGGGTTAATGGCATCGCAGGCGCGGAGGAAGGGGCTTCGATGGGAGTTAGAGGATCGGGCTTCGATGATGTAGTTTGTGAGTGGCGATGGACCTAAGGTTTTCATGATGGGTTTCATAGCTGTGTAATATAGTGATGTATGAAGACGCTATTCGGAGGACAGCGAACTCAAACTGATGGAAGCAAGGTGATGGAGACGAGGATCGAAGTTCACGTGGAGGTATGGGATCGATGGTGTCGAGAAGACGAGGGTTGGTGTCGGAGTTGGTATACAGGTGCGTATATACTGGTGACTTTGATTTTTTGAATAATGATGAATTGATTAAGGAATAAAGGGGAGTTATTTATTTGGAAGGGGAGATTGTGTATTGGGTTGGAAATAACAGGAATGGGACCAAAGATGTTTGGCATTGATTTGTAAGGGGAGCAAGATTGTTACTGTGTTCCTTTAAGAAAGAAGATTACTGTTTTAACAAAATTCACTGGGGGATATGAGTTGAGGAAGTTGTGTAAGGGTGTTTGTTGTAGGCGTTTTGGATGGGGAAGGAGAAGCTTGTTATACAGGTTTGGGTTTGCTCGGTTGTAAATGTAAGGCGTGAAGGAGATGTTGTCCATACAGGAAGTCCTTCTACTCTCAAGCGAGGCTAATATTTATTGTCAATGCCCTTTCTGTTGAGAAGAACTATAGTGATACTATTATAATAATTGTGTCAATCACCTGACTAGGTTAGCCTTCGGGATTCTTTAAGACCAAACTGGTTAATCCAAACTTTTGGGTCAGTGTTTTGGTTCCACCGAGGACTGAATCTCAGTAAATCTATCATGAAAGAAAAAAAATCACCAAGTTGCTACTACTTTTGGTCGTGTCGGGCATTTCATTGGGTTTGGGCCGAAGGAGATTTGTAAGGCCCATTTGAAAGAAAAAGAAAAAAAGAAAGAAAGTAAAAGCCCAAAATAAATAGTAAGGATACGTGAGTTAGTAGAAGAGGGAAGTCGGATATTAGGAAAGGAAGGAGGACTCAGGACTGTTTAGTGTTCACGGCAGGTGAATATGGTGGGGGCTGAATAAAAATGGTAAAGCCCAATATCAAATTTAATTAAGTTTAATTTTTTTTATTAAATAACATGTTAACTTACAAAAACCGTATAACTTGTGCATACGTTATCGAAATCCAAAAAAATTGGATCCATTGGGATCGTATGGATGGTAGCTATACAATGGAACTGATTGGAAGTGAATTGCAGCTCACTACAATTTATAGCGAAATAAATTGTTTTCTCTGAATCAACGATCGATTATCGTTATTTAACGATAAACCGACCAATGTGAGTAAATCTCACTAACTCTGTATAGTTTATATTTTTTTTAAAATATAATCTATTATTGATAAACGATGATTGATTGTTGTGTGTTGATTGTTTGGTTGAATTGTTGATGTCTTGGTTGAAATTATTGATAACAATATATATATATCTATATATAAATCGTTAATCAAATATTGATTCTGTTTATCAGAATATTTCATATTGAAATGAAATCGATGTTATTTATATTGTATGACATCTGTGGATGCAGGGAGACAAGTTGGAGGGATCCAACAGGATTCCTCAATATTATAATACCGTTTGTTTTCATATATTGTGATATATGATGTGATATAAAATCTGTGATTGATTATGATGATACTGGTCATGTTGTTTGGTATTTTAAATACCATATGAAATACTGGAATGTAAAAAGGAAATTTTCAAAGTGAATATTGAAAATGAAATATTTATATATGAAATAAATAGGATATTATAAAAGGTAATATTTGGAAAACAAATATTGGAAAATATAATTAAGGAAATATTTGGGAAATAAATAGAATTATATAAAAGGATTTATATAAATGAATAGGATTATATAAAAGGATTTATTTAAAATAAATAGATTTATATAAAAGGATTTATATAGAATAAATATAATTATATAAAGGGAATTATAAATGAGATTTAAGTGTTAGAAATAAAAAGGAGATTTGTATGAAAAATTCTACAAATATAAATACAAATAGAATTCGGGTTTGAGATATTGTTTTTAAATACGAAATCAAATTGTTTTGATTATTTGAAAAAAATATTTTTCACATTCTATGTGAAAAAATAGATGAAAGTAAATATTTTGCGAATAAAATATTTATAAAGGAAGTAGGGTTTGAAATAGGAATTAAAATGGAGTTAAAGGAATTAGAAACTGACTGGAGATTAGTTAAGTTGAACAGCTGTCTGGGTATTGATTTGATGTTGGTTTCGGCCTTCGGGGTTAATACGTAGGGGGTTGTTCTCTTATTAGTTTACAGTTAGAGACTGATATATGTGAGAAGATAGTGATGCGTGAATCAGAAATGGAAACGTTTTCCAAAGTTAATAATGTATATTTTCTAAAATTAGAATTAAGGATTTGATGAATATATGGAAACGACAAATGGGGAAATGAATAAATGTTGATTGATGATTGATCGATAGTATTTCCATCTGGAAAAAATATCTATGTTTGCACAAATGTTTTTCTTTGATAGTTAAATCACCGACTATCAAAGTTTTTGACCATTTTTCTGTCGTCAATACGGAGAGGCCTGGATTAGATTCATTATCAGTAAACCACTCTGTACGAGCGTTAGCGTTGCGAATCAAATATAATGAAGATAATTGAAGATAGAGTAATGCAAGGGCTGTTCTAGCGATCCTAAATAAAAACTGCCTAATATGGATTTATAGATTAGTTCCTTCGGTTGTCCAATCCCAGAATGACCTGTATGGAAGAATGTCTGACGGAGTATATTTAATCGATCGCGTAAGTTGATCTCTTCAAACGTATTTACATTTGGTGGTGGAGGAATTCGTTTCTCTTAGCTGTTTACCCGTGATATGTTTGGATAAATCAATTTGTGATTTGGCGGGTATGACGATGTGACATTCAAAGTGAATGAAGATGTGGTTTGTAAAGGATACGTTATGGCCTCTAGCCTCACAACCAGAAATGGTATAAAATCGGGTATGTGGCATGGCTAAGTGGTTAGCTGCCAATTATGGTGTATTGTCACCTGATCAAGAGAAATTCCATTTACTTCTATAATCTATTTCGATGTTGTCACTTTCGGGAAACGGTTACTGATCTCAACCGTTGGTGATAATACATTCGGTACACTCAAGCGAAATGAGTGACCGGTCATGTTTAGCCTGGGTTACAAAATGTTCTTGTTGAACCTGGTGTATTCCTTTCTAGAGATACACTGTCGGAAGGTGGTCCCATACCTTGCCAATTGGAATTCATTACCCAATAAGCGCCTGCGGTTTTTGATTATATATTATTTATGTAGAACGTGAGATGAAAGCGTTTTGCTAGTTGATTATTTAGTTGTGATTGATAGACACTATTATAATATCAAATGAGTTTGGTATAAAGTTTATCATTTCATTCAAAAAGATTTTGAAATGTTGAATCAAGTGTTTTGGATTCTCATAAGGGAAAAACCCATTCCGTGTTATACGGCGTGGTCTTATGAGATATCGTTTATTTTCTCAAATTGTTTTAAATTGTTTTACTCACATTATTCCCATGACTGGCCCGGAGTTTATTTTGTTTTGTTTTACCCTAAACTCTTGGGTGCCCAATGTATGGGCAGTCAAGTAGTCAGGATTTTACAGATATACTTGGAGAGCTTGGAGCAGGAGGCTTCAGGATTATATAGCTATTGTTTATTCCTCTATGTTGTAAGTGTTGTACTCTGATAATGTTACTGTATATATATATACTAGTTTTTATTTCAAAGTTATGTATCTATTGTATATTGTTCGTTCCGCTGTGAGATCCGTGTTACTCTGATGATGTTGTATGTTCTTCTTCTTCTATTCTAACTTTCTATCTTATCTATTCTCACCCTCTATTTTCTTTCATTAACTATCGGGTATTTCTGACGCTTGAATAGTCGACATTGAGTTTATGTTGGTTACTCAGGATCGCGAAAACCCAAGTCCTTACATCTAGGAATATAACCTACCGTTTATAATTGATCAAATAAGGGGTAATACTTTGAGTATGGTTATTCTTATTTTTATAACCAGATGGGATAATAAGATATCCAAATGGACATCAATTTTGTAAGGCACATGCCTGATTGTAAAACAACCTTTGTAAAGTATTTTGGCAAAGTAAAATAGATTTAAAGCAAACTTTAATACCTGGTTCATATACAGGGTAGAAACATGTATTTTATTTGACTTAAGGATTGAATAGGTTTGCATTAAAGTTATAAGATTTCTAGCAAATGCGAAGACTCAAAATAACCTAGATTTAATGTAAGTAAAAAGATGGAACACTATTTGTAACAGTTTATGCCGTGACAAATTGTGCTTTATAACTAAACCACTTCATGATCAGATTTAAAAAAGTTTTTTTTAATAAAGTTTGATTTATGAGAAAACAGCAGGGAGTCTACATAATAGAAAACACCTATTTATACCCTATTTTTGCAGTGTAGATATTGGTTGTTTCGGAGACTTGCTTGGCCACTGAACCTTTGTTGAAGCAATTTCAAAAGTGAACAACTAGAACTCGTAACTGATATGCTACATATGCTTTTTTCACTGCTACAACCTATTTTGTAACAACAAAATCATTGCACACTTTTGGGCTAATATTTTGTTATTGACTGCCTACATTGACAACATATTAGTTAATAATTAAAAATATATCTACAGTGAATTTCTTGTTCTGAATTGAATGAAGCATTTGTACATGCATACACATTTTATTCGACTGTTCATAGTTCGTTGGAATTCGTTTGTATAAATACGATACTTTCAAATTTGTAATGACGCTTGAGATCAACTAATCGATAGACGTCGGCTATGGATTTCAAGCTTCACTTTTTTTGATGACTTATATGATTATGCTCGACATTTCACACTTAGGAAATGCGTACCAGTAATTTATCTAAAACACAATTCCTTGTGTAGAATAAATACCCGAAAGAAATCTCGTCATCGGTCTAAAGACACAACAACGTCCGTCAAACTAAATCTTCTACATAAGTTTATGGAACTACGACGACTGCAGCTTCTGGGCCAGAATCAAACCATCCCTTTCCTGTCCCTAATCCAATTACTAAATATCATCTGGAAATATTCCCTGCAGTGATTATACCGCGTATTTTTAAGCAGTTATGCAATTAGTTTACCATTCCCAAAGCCGATGCAAGACTACCAGGGAAGAAGGAATGTGTCGATCTTCCACGCATTGTCTTCATAGCAGTTAAATGTCATATGTTGGTGAATGGAGCCGTTCCTCCCTTTAACCCATTTTTAGAGATGATCCTCAAGCATTTAGCTATTGCTCTATTCTAGTTGCATCCTAATGTCGGTGCCATCTTATTAGGTCTTTACGCACTTTTTATGAAAGCATGGCGTTGTATGTCCACTTTCGAGGATATTTGCTACATATGTGTTTTCAAGAAGAGGATGGAGCATCTATCTATAGTTTTTTTCGAGGGCGTTCGTAACTGCAAGCTTATATTTGGATTGTCTGATAGCGCTCGGGGATTTCTGAACCAGTTCTTCTATCTTCGATGCCCCAGGAGTTTTTATGGAATGTGGATGATCGAAGGTGAACATTTTTTCTTATAGCTCCTTACATCTGCTTTTTTCTAAGTGTCGACCTTTAAATCACCTTTTTGTTTTGCAGAATTACCATTCTTTGTTGAGGAAACTAATAGTCTCTGAATTAAACTCAAGAGTTTGAAAGTCATTAAAAGGTCTAGGAAAATTTTGATCACCGAAGGATCTATTCTTGAACTTGGATTACTCCATCTTTCTAGGTCTTTTCTCTCTAAAGAAGCCCTTTTTATTCACCAAACTACACCTTCAGCATCGGGTGTTGCGGCTTTCAGAGATGATACTACTTTGCAAAGCCCTTCCAAGGATTCCATCTTGAAGAAAAACTTAGATGTCCCTCGTCGAACTGAGCCGTCTTCCCAACCACAGCTGCCTCCTATTGAGGATGAGGAATTTGTACAACATGAAGGTAAATGCCCTGCAAATATTGATGAATAGCTCAAAGAAGGTGAAATTTCAAACCAAGGCGATCTTAATGTAGAGAGACTCAGTAACAAGCCTATGACTATAACTACTTATCAGGAGGATTTTATGGATATATATGAAGATTTGAGTGACCTTAATGTCACTTCATGTGGACTTTTCACAAGCGATATCGTAACCTCCAAAATGGCTGTTTTAGTTTCAAAGACGTCAGTTGACTTAACTCCCTCGGATTGTAAACCAGCCTCTGAGACTTCAACAACTTTAATTTCAAAACCAACTAGTGGTTCGTTGTTCGATGTGCGTTAGATCACATACCGCACACACTTAGAGATTTTACACCTTGCACATTGTTTTTTCCTATTCCGTTCCAATACTTCCTACTTTAATTGCTAAGCTCTCATTTTGTTTCGTTTCAGGTCAAAGAGTCTCTATTATGTGGATATCTTCAACTGTTACAAAGGTTCCTATAACCCACGACATTATGTTCCACTCACTATCATGATGCAGTTGAAGAACATAAACAAGCAAGGAAAGCTCAAGAGGTGCAGGACTATCAAGATAGGGAAGAAAGGAGCAGAAAATCTTGTGAAGAGCACCATAACCGGGATAGACATGATGAGGATAGCCGGAAGAAGAGAGAAAAAGACGATAGGAAGAACAAACGTATCAAAGGTAATTCCCACAAATGCTCTTAGAAAGATAAACTTCCTGCTTCTACCGCTCAAGCTTCTACTACCAACTTTATATCTTTGGCATCTCCATCTGTAACACCCACTCCTGCAGACATTCAGACAATCATCCAAAGACCAACCCACACTCTTGCACTAGCCCCCGCAACACTTGTTGAACGGTTCTCTAATTGGTGCTTAAAGTGAGTTTGTTTCAAACTAGACATCCACGCAACTGACAAGAATGAGATACTTAAGAGACTAGACACAGTGAAGGATAATATCGGGAAGCAACTGGATGTGGTTAAGGGTAATGCCGAGAAGATACCCCTGTGGTATAAGCTGGCTGACGAGCTTCAACGAGTTAACAAACTCAAACTCGATGCCTTGGTTACAAGAGATAACGATAAAGCTGAATGGACCAGAATTTTTCAATCATGTAAAGCTAGCATTGCATCTCTTTACTAAAAGACTCAGGAGTTGTAAGTATAAAACCAAAGGCTTAAAGATGAACTTGTTGCTGTTACGCTTAGAGAAAGCTTGCTACTCTCTCAAGTTAAAGATGCCCACTTTGCTCAGAAGACTACCGAGGATAGGCTGGCTACAGAGCGGCAAACTATGGAAGCTCATCAGCGGGATAATGCTAGCTTGTGAGAAAAAACCACTTCTCAAGAATAAGAAATTTCTTCTTTAAAGCCAAGGTGGTAGAACTTGAAAAGGAAAAAGACCAGGCTCTCTAAGGAAAGGCAGCTGCCGAGCAGGCATATGCTGCTACCAAAGCTGATTTTGATTCTACTATATTTAGTTTTTATAAATTTAGCGTCATGGGGAAAGGTAGTTTTTCCTTCTTACAGGATAGCTTTGCCATTACTTTAGATAAAGTTTGAGAAGCAATTCTTGCTGATCTCCAAGGTTATAATAGGGAGGAGTTTGTCTAACACTTTCTTGATGAAGAATCCCATAATGCCTTGGCTTTGGGGAAAGAGCTACTTTTGCGAGAACGCGGCTTATGGGTAGAAGCTGAGTCTTCTGGGGGTCATGCCCCAGACATAATTACTACCGCTGCTAACACAGCTCCAAATGATATTATTGCTTCTCTTCACAAGGATTCTGATGTGCTTCCTATTGATCCTCCTAGTATCCTCGAAGCTTCTCATGCCTCAGGTAAAACCGATATTGATCTAGTCATGTAAGACTTAGATTCCTTTTGTACTCCATATAGGCGTGGTGAGCCTCTTGCTAATTATTCATTTGCATTAGGCCTGCTTACACCGAATCCATCTATTGTCTTAGCTGAAATGACAACAATTGGAGCTATATTGACCTCTTCCACCTTAGTGTCAATCTCTTCTTCTTTTATTACTACACCTTCTCCAGGCGATCCCTCCTTGATTATGATCTCTACTCCTGCATCCGCTTCGCAAGCTGGGTCACAAGCAGAGAAAATTGAAGCAATTACTCACATAGATGACCCAGAATACACTCTAGAAGGAATAATAGATCTTGAAGACATAGATAAAAACTCGGAGAAGAGCGCTAAGAGATGTTTAGGGAAAAAGATCAAGTCCCAACACAAGAAACGTAAGGGAAAGCACACCATTCGTAAGAAAGAATCTGCTCTATCTTCTCCTGAGGATCCCCAAGGTGGTGCCAAAGCTAAGGAAAAAGATCAGCATGCCATTACACATTCTCCTCCCACCGGAGTTAGTAAGCCTTCTTTGAGGTTCGGAGACTCTTCAAAAAACGGGAAGAAGAAGAACTAGGGCACGTAGCTATTTTACTTTGCTTTATGTAGCTTTGTTTTTAACATACTGCTTTGATCGGATGTTGTGCGAGTGCCGATCCTCGCTTATGAACTTGTTAAGACTTGTTTTTTTAGTGTAATAGAGCTGCTTCTGCCTGGTGTACTTTAGTTTCTACTTTTAGCTTTGTCGTACTTTTGCGCATTTACTTATTTATGGAATGCAAGTCCTTTATATGTTGCGAAGTCGTAATGAGATGTGGTATGTTTTCGGAGCATTGTTTCATCCAATGTGGTTATGTTTCCCCTACACCATAGATCATCACGAATTGCATACGATGGATGATATCAACTTTGTCGAGTTTTCTTTGATTTTGACTAGGGCACTCAAAGCTCTTGATTTGTTGGCAAAGTCTTTTTGCTTCTTCCATTTTATTGATAGCTTTGGAGCCTTCCATTGCATCTAGGAGACCTGACTTTATTGGTTGATCCAGTGCTTCTTCTTGGAGAAGTCTTGTGTACCAGTGCCAAAACATGGGAGGTCTTATATTTTGGGCCCAATGTTCGTCTATTATCCAGCCCAGTTAATTCAAGCGTCGAAGACTTTTGTCTACTACCAGCTAATTGACTTAAGCGTTGGCGACGTAGATTGGGTGCCCCCGGGGAGGTCTTGGGTTAAATCCCAACAAATGTTGTAATTTGGCCAGGTACTTCCTGGCATTGACAAACTTATTGAGTGCCCCTGGAGAGGTCTTTAGTTAAAGCCCAACATTTGTCGTAATCGGTGCAAGTACTTTTGACACTAAGGAACTTATTGGGTGCCTCCGTAGAGGTCTTTGTTAAAGCCCAACATTTGTCGTAATCGGGCCAAGTACTTTCTTCCACTGACGATCTTGTTGGGTGCCATCGGAGAGGTCTTTGGCTAAAGCCCAACATTTTTTGTAATCAAGCTAGGTATTTCCTAACACTGACGATCTTGTTGGGGGCCTCCTTTCAGCTAGGACTTTTTTGTAATCAACCTTTGTTTCTTTTCCCACCGAATAAATCTAACATCGGAGAAACTTACGTTGGACACCCCCTTTCGGTTGGGAATTTTGTTTATCTTCGCTAAGAGAGGCTTTTGTTGTTGTGTCAATCCATGGGGCGGATGCCAATTCCTTCACCGTATGCTTGATTTAACAAGCTATTCTGATTAAAGAACAAGGGCCATGAACCTCTTGCTTTGGGAGATGCCCCTTCGATGGAACTTGCGCACTTTTGCTCGTTGCATCGCACCATTGGGCGAATGCTAGTTCTTTCATCGGATGCTTGACATAATAAGCTATCCTAATTAAAGAACCAGGGCCATGTGCCTCTCATTAAAAGAAGTGCCCCTTCGGTGGAACTTACAACCTTATGTTCTATCTTCGTGCCGGTTTTCCATGTCTTGTGCCATTTGACTCTTAGTGACTCCTTCGTTTTGCTTTTCGAGGCGGTGCCTTCCATCCTTGCACTTTTCGCATATCGATGTTTGTAGCACTCGATCCTTAAGCTTAGCATTGCTGGGATAAGTCGTTGTTGAGATCGCTAGGTTTCATTGAAATTTGAGAAAGCAAACATTCTTTATGTAACCTACAGTATTAAATTGACTTTAAGCAAATTTTGAATTATTTTGACAAGAATTTGCAAAATATATTATCGACATAAGCAGGCTAGCTTTTCATTCATTATCATGTTCAATTACAAGACTTGCTAAAATATTTACAATCATTATTTCTATAGGAAATTGAACAAAGCAACTATGAAAAACAACGACGGAGATGGTCAGAGTTCCAAGCTTGTGAAATCGAGATTCCATCAATAGTGGAGAGTTTGAAAGTGACATCCAGAAGATTCTGACTGATTACATATATCCCCTCCCAGTTTGGCCCGAATACACCTGTGGAAGTGATCACCCTTTTCAGCAGAAGATCCCAACTTTGAAAGTCCTTGGGTGAACTTTGTTGTTGAATTGTCGAGCTACTCCTCCTTGGTGTGCTGTGATTCAGAGTTCTACCTCATTCCTTCTCCCCACAAGTTGATCGAGTACCTCTAGTTGTAGCTGATCATTCTGTGATTGGTTGAAATGAATTCTGCAGTAAGTAGGAACCTCTAGCTTTATCGGAACCGTCGCTTCAGAAACAAATGCTAAGGAAAAGGGAGTGTCCGTAGTTGCAAATTTATGAGTCGTCCTATATGTCCATAGTGCAAGAGAAAGTTCGTCCATCCAACCACGTTTTGCTTTCTCAAGACGCTTCTTGATGGTTGACTTTATGATCTTGTTGATTGCTTCCACATGCCCGTTTGCCTACGAATGAGCTACAGCTACTAAAATCTTCTAGATTTTATACTTGGCACATAAACCTTTAAACTCTTCACTTTCAAACTGAGTCCCATTGTCGTTGATTATCTTTTATAGTACACCAAACCTACAAATGATATTCTTTAAGAAGAAATTGATGACTTTCTTTGAGGTAATGGTGGCCTGTAACGACCCAGAAAATCTGAACCAATTTAAAATTTTTAAATTGGCTAAAATAATGGATTTTAAATATTTAAAATAAATATTTTAAGTAATGGCGATGAAAACTGAGTTGAATCGACATTTGAAAACCAATATAATTAAATATAATTATATATAGAATTGAAAATAGCGCGGTAGTTCGAAAATTCGATTTCTAATTTCAAATGAATATACAGAATTCAATATAAGTCAGAATTGAACGAAACAAGAAATATTTGAATCTGTATAACTATATCTTTATAACGAAGTTAACAAACTGAGATTTCATCTTAGAAATGATAAGATATGTCCAGTTTAAAATTAGAAATAGTCGCTGTGGAATTTATATATATTTATATATATATAAGGCCCTTAAAAATAGCAATTTTGCAAACGACCTCGGATTTCGACGAAACCAGTTTTGTTGGGTCCGTGATGTTAAGTTATTGCTAGATTCCAAATTTCATAATTTTTCGAATCAATATGTGAGCGTGGCAAAAGAAAACGCGTTTGACCAGTTTCTGTTGAATTTAATCGACTGGAAATTGGCCATTTTTCAAACGGTCTCAGAATTCGACGAAACTAGTTTTGTTAGGACCGTATCGTCAATACGAAGCTAGAAAATATTTTTCTGGAATTTTTCTAGTTAGTATGTGACCCCGGTAATTTGAAATGTGCGTTTAAAATTCAATATAATGATTTAAATGAAAATTCAAAAGGAAACTGATTGTAACGATCAAATCAGCTTGCGATACATATCCCATTGTGTTCGGAATGGGGGTAAAACACTATGGACGACAGGCGGTGGGCCTCGTTTCGAGGTCATATGTAAAAGTCAACTCTTTGCTAAATTAGTTAATTAAATAATAATAAAAAAAAAAAATCATTTCCCTCCCTCCTTATCTCCTGCTTGGCCCCCCCCCCCTCATTCGATTATAACCAGAAATAAATAAAAAAAAAAAGAGAAAAAGGGAAAACCCTACCGACGCGCCGCTCAGCCACCAGACGACCGCCGAACCCCCACTACGTGTCGATCCGCCTCCCGATCCCCCTTAAGCTTCGCGACACCCACGAGCCCCCCCCTTAAGCATCGCGACACCCACGAGCCCCCCCCCCCCCCGTTCAAAGCCCTAGCGCCGCCCTCCCCCCTCGAAGAAGCCGCCGACGCCTTTTCTCCCCCGCGCCTCTGTAAGTTTTAAATTGTATTTTATTTTTATTTATTTTATTTTTATTTTATATATAAACTGTTTTTATAAAAAGGTTTAAACTGATTTATATAAAGTAAAAACTGAGATTTTTTAAAGGTTAAAACTGAAATTTTTCTAAAGTAAAAACTGCATTTTTATAAAAGAATGTAAAAACAGAATTTTTAAAAAAGAAAGTAAAACTGATTTAAAAAGATTTTAAAAACTGAATTTTTAAAAGAAAAACTGTTTTGAAAAGAAAATAAAAACTGCATTTTTATAAAAGAGAGAAACTGATTTTATATAAGAAATAAAACTGATTTGTTTTTTTTAAAAGAAATAAAACTGTTTTTGAAATAAAGAATAAAAACTGCATTTTGTAAAGAATAAAAACTGCATTTTATAAAAATAAAAACTGCATTTTCTATAAAGAATAAAAACTGCATTTTTATAAAAGAGAAAAACTGATTTTATTTTGAACTTTAAAATAGGAAAAAGGTTTAATCTTTTAGTAGAAAAAGATTGGAACTTGCAAAAGTAAAAATCATATTTTTTATGTTGAAAGTCGAAATAAAAAAACATATTTTTATATGTTGAAAAGCAAAAATAAAAATCATATTTTTATATGTTGAAAAATCATATTTTTATATGTTGAAAAATCATATTTTTATATGTTGAAAGCAAAAGTAAAAATCATATTTTTATATATTGAATAGCGAAGTCAAAATTCGATTTTTATATATTGAATAGCATAGTAAAAATTCTATTTTTACTTATGCAGAGAATACGGGTGAAAGCGACAAATAGGCGAAGATTTCTATTAAGAAGAGTCGTGAAGTTGGATAGCTATTGGTGAGATTTCTGATTTAAAAATTTATATATATATGTGTGAAGTAAAAGTGAATTGCTATATATAAATATATATATATATATATATATATATATATATATATATATATATACGCCCCTCGTCCACAAACCATGGACGATATTTATTGGTTGAAATTGTTGTGGAAATTTGATTGATAGCGAATGATTGTTTGGGATTGTTTGTGATTGATATTGGTTGATTGTGGTTGAAAAATACCCATTTGTGGTTGTGAAATATTTGGTTGAAACCACATAGGATTAGTTTGTGGAAATGAAATAAATATATATACATGCCGCCTGCGTGCGAACTAGATGCATGTTTCCCATTGTCAAAAACCGCGAGGTTTTAAGGTAGAGCGAGGAGCCGTACTAGGGACGGTGCCGGTGTAACTACCCTGCCGTTATGCTGCCGAAATTTTGAATAATATTCTTGTGTTTGAATTATTTTCATATGCTAAAACTATAGAAAACATTCATGTGTTGAATTGATATTCATTCGTTGTTTAGAAATTCATGTGTTGAATGGTATTCATATTTTGAAATAAATTGCTCGATAATAAAAATCACATTTTTATCTATATATAAAAACTATAGAAACATTCATGTGTTGAATTGATATTCATTCGTTGTTTAGAAATTCATGTGTTGAATGGTATTCATATTTTGAAATAAATTGTTTGATAATAAAAATCACATTTTTATCTATATATAAAAACTATAGAAAACATTCATGTGTTGAATTGATATTCATTCGTTGTTTAGAAATTCATGTGTTGAATGGTATTCATATTTTGAAATAAACTGTTTGATAATAAAAATCACCTTTTATCGACTATATGAACTATATAGAAAAATAGTGTTTTGAAATGAATCGTTTTACAATAAAAATCACATTTTTATTGTATGCATAAATCGTTAAAATGTAAAGAGTTAAAAATAGCCACTTGTTCAAAGTAAACATATATGAGTTGAAATATTCATTAATTAGCTAATGAAATGATTTGCACCTATTTATGTAACATTAGAATGAATGGTGTTTTTAAACCAAATAGAAATCAAATATGAAGTTGAATAGAAAATGAAAAATGATATGAACTGTATATATATGTACATGCAATATTCATTGAACAGGTTATAGCAAAGGGGCTAGAGAAGAGGAATAAAATTTTGTGCCCGACAAATAGGTACACATTTACTGATTTGTTTGGGTGATGATTTTGAGCCTGTTGGCTAGCCGCTTGGCTTTTTCTTTTTCTTTTTGAGATTAGAAGGACCGGGACGCTATTTGCGATTTCCCGACGCTCCCGGTGCAGGGGAGGTTATGGCGAAATTTTTCCAAAATTTAAGGTGTTAGAAATTTTTTTGAAGTGAAAACGATATAGAAATTGTTGAATGAACTATATTTTTATAAATATATAAATATAAATAAAATTAAAACGAAACGAAGCCGTGCAGTTCGTATTTTGAAACCGTGATTTCAAACGACTAGTGCGGGAAATCCGACCATTGGATTTTCCCGAAACCTCAACCGTCGGGTTCGCCTTGGAATAATCTTTCCAACGGCACCAACCTTGTTAAAATCCAACGGTTGGATTGTCTGGAATGTTTAATTCAATTTTGAAGAAAAACAGCGCCAGAATCGATTATATTTATATATAAATATAAATAGAATTATATTTAATCGAATAACGACGCTGCAGTTCGTATTTTGAAATCGAAAATTCAAACGATTGTACCGGGAGATCCGACCGTCGGATTTTCCCGAAACTGGAACCGTTGGGTTCGTTTTGAAAAGACCTTTCTAATGATGTAAATTTTGTGAAGATCCAACGGTTAGATTTTCAGATATGTGTAAATCAAATCTGAAGAAAAACAGCGCCACGGCCACGTTATGGCCCGAAGCGTCGTTTTGAATAAAATGGCTATTTTAAAATAAATAAAAATAGCGATAAATAGTTATATAATATCATAAGCGATATGGAATGGAAATAAACTGAATTTGCTTGATTTATGTGGCTTTTGATGGTTGAATGTGTTTGGTGTGAAAATTACATTAAAGAACACAATTGGTGTTGTCGAATAATTTAACCATTGAAATAAATCGATTTGAAATTCTAAATATACGTGAATTATTTGAAAAGGCCGAGTTAATTCTCATTTCGAATAATCGACCGACGATTGAAATTCGAAGATGAAGACGATGGTCGAAGACCGGAGATCTTCACCTCGTTTGGATGGTAACCGAGGTCCTGATTGGGAGGCATCCCGAAATATGGATAATGAGTGGTGATCGTTCAGACGTACGTGTTGATCAAAGGGTTTGCGAGGTATTTAGTGCCTCCGGTTTCGTTCAGACCCAGAACGGACTTGTAAATGGACTGTGTGTCCGACATTGGAATTTGTTCTGTGTGATTGATAGCCATCAGTTGCACGGTATGAATTGCCTGTGTAGCATGCTAAGATGCAGTGATCAGGGCTTCTGTTGAAAAGCAAAGTCTTGTGGTGATGATCAAAGCACCGCCTGTGTGGCGCAGCTTTGTGTATAACGTGAATTCGCGAGCCTCACACCCCGGTAGGAACCTAAAACGGGAGGAAGGACCTCAGGGAGGGCATGCGTTTCTTTCTAGCTAGGGTGGTGTCAGTGACCTACCAGCCCTGACATTTATATACTTTTCACCTATGTGGTTGTTGCTGTTGCGAGGCGCCTCGGTTTGATCGGACGATCCGGGTCCGATGGAGTCATTCGTTGGCTCGTTTGCGCCCCAAAGGGCGGGGAAACGTATTGCTCAGGCATTTTAATCCACATCGGTGGACCGGCCCTGTCGCTCCTAGGGTCACTCGAGCTCTGATCCTGAGACATGGTAGGCTAGATTGTCTCGAATTCGGTAAGGACTATCTTTTGCCTTGGTTCATGATGGAAATCCAATTTCCAAATACGACATCGTGCGGTTTTGATTGTATATATATATGGCGACATGATATATGGTACCCATGCCGTCTATGATTGATAGTTATGATTGAAATTGTTTTTGAAACATATAAGCACTAGCAATAATATCAATTGCCTTTGTTTTATTCGTATCAAGCATATTTTGGCCGTTATAAGGTAAAAACTCTATCCTCCGGTTTGCGTTGCATTGTGTGATGGGAACTGAGTCTTATAACGGCTTCATTTTTATAAAAAGCATATCGATGTTTAAAAGAAAGATTTGTTTTAAAGAACTGGCAATCCGATGGAGTAAACCCGTTCCACGAAAGTGGCGTGGTCCTGAGATTAGCCAAATTATATATGTGTTGAGTAGATTTCTCATACCAGTCCCATGACTGACTCGTAGTTTGTTTCACTCTCAAACTCGGGTGCCCCTTTTTCCACACGGGCAGCCTTGTTTTCAGGTTTAGCAGGTTCTTTCTGGATAGTTGGAGCTGAAGATGGATTCTATCATTTATTTCTTTTTATGCTGTTCAGCTCCTATTGTACATATTTTGTTTATTTCCGCTGTAGACATTTATGTATAGCTGAACTGTATTTGTTCTAAGTAAGATCCTGTATACTGTGTAACTCTGATGATTACTTTTATCCAGTATATTTTGTTGATTCCTTCTGGTGTATTTATATAATTCTGTTCTGCTATTATATGTTTCTGTGTTATATTCCAAAGATAACCTTGTTTCCGTGAGAACGGGAAATCGGGTCGTCTCAACGTGGTATCAGAGCTTTGGTTAAGCTTAGTTCTGGAATATAACATTTGAACGAACTCGTCAGAAATAGAACCAGTAGTGTTCTAGGACGGGTAACTCTATACAGATAGGATCAGTAATATCCTAGTATGAGTAAAGCAGAATGAAATTACACCTTGATAGACACATTTACATTTGAAGTATGTGTTTCTATATTTTAAATTACCTTTTCTGTGACCTGACACTTGATCTGCCATTTGCAGAAGTACTAGAAAAAATGAGTGTCAGAAGCAGAAGGAATACAGAACCGGATATTGAGGCCCTATTAATCAAATATCGAAATATGGGTGGAATACCGTTCTCTGGTGAAGAATCTATTATGAAGACACAAGCTTGGATTCGTTCGGCTGAGAAAATCTTCGAAGCATTAAAGCTGAGGGATAACCAGAAAAGATTACTGGCCTCCTGGGCTCTCAAAGATGAAGCTTTATTCTGGTGGGATTCTGTTATAGAGAATAATCCAGAAGGTGATATCACCTGGGACAGATTCAAAGTGATTTTCTTAGAAAGGTTTACTCCTCCTGAAGCGACCGAGAGATTATGTGATGAATTTTCTTATTTGATACAAGGTGATATGACTATCCCAGAATATCATAAGAAATTCAACGAACTTGCTCACTTTGCTCCTCATCTAATTCAAAATCCGAAGAGGAAAAATCTGAGATTTATTCATGGACTTCAAAGAAAATACCAGAATAAAGTATTAGGGCATGTGAAGCTTCCTTTTCCAGAGATGATTTACATGGCTTATCAATATGAAGATCTTCATAAGAAAGGAATGTTACGCGACGAAGAAGAAATCAGTTCTAGCAGCAAAAGAAAATTCGAAGCTGATAGCCCAGAGGCAAGTATGCAGCCTGAGGCCAGCACGAAGGCTGAATTCATAAAGAGGCCAAAGACCAATCAGAAAAAGGTAAAGACAATCATATGCCTAAAGTGTAATCAGCATGGGCATTCGATGAGAAACTGTAGATCTTCAAACAGTCGAAAGGATGGCGGGTCTAAATCCGGGATGAATTTCCTAGAAGATAGGAAGTGCAGTCAATGTCATCAGTCCGGTCATCTTTCAAAGGCCTGCCCGCTATTCCGAAAACCTGAAGCAGTACATGTAAATGAAGTGGCAGAAGTGCCTACACCCCCGTCTGCTCAGGAAAGGTCTGATGTTTTGGAAGGCACGCTCAATGTCAAAAACATTCCAGTTAAAGTACTGTTTGACACAGGCGCGTCACGAAGCTTTATTGCAAAGAGTGCAGTCAAGAAACTGGATTTGAATTTGAAGAAGCTCAAAGAGCACATGACTGTCCAAAATCCAGTGGGAGGTTCCATCAATCTCAGTTGGATTTGTGCATTACCTGTCTCTTTTTCTTGCTATAAATTCCCTATTATCTCTATCATCATGAATTTTAATGAATTCGATCTTATTCTGGGATTGGATTGGTTAACTAGATATGAAGCTGAAGTTAAATGCGCCGAGAGAGTGGTTAAAGCAAAGGCCCAATCGGGGAGTTATATAACCATACCATGTGAAGGCCCGACTTCAAATAGAAAAGATTTCTGGTCAGCTCTCGATGTTTCTCCAGCTCAAATAGAAAATATCCCTGAAGTCGCAGAGAATATTCCTTACCTCATCAAAGACATTCCGGTCGTTAAAAACTATGCGGATGTGTTCGAAGAAGTTGTTCGCTTACCTCCGCAGAGAGAAATAGATTTCAAGATTGCTTTAATTCCCAATGCAAGGCCGGTAGTTCACGCTATTCGAAGAATGACCTTGAAAGAGAAGGAAGAATTAGACAATAAAACACGACAGCTAGTATGGAAGGGTCTGATCAGGCCTAGTTTCTCTGATTGGGGTGCAGCAGTGGTATTTGTCCCAAAATCTGATGGTACTCTACGGTTATGTGTGGATTATCGTGATTTGAACAAACAGACAATAAAGAACAAATATCCATTGCCGCGGATAGATGATTTGTTGGATCGATTAAATGGAGCACAAGTATTTTCACGAATGGACCTAGCTACAGGTTTCCATCAACTTCGAATTGCCGAAGAGTGTGTTCCAATGACAGCGTTCAGAGGTCCCGACCTATTCTACGAGTGGTTAGTAATGCCGTTCGGCTTATGTAACGCTCCAGCTTATTTCGTCGATCTGATGAACAGAGTATTCAGAGGAGTATTGAATAAATTTGTTCTGGTTTTTATTGATGATATTCTAATCTTCTCTAAATCAAAGGCCGAACATGAAAAGCATCTGGAACAAGTGTTAGAAATTCTCAGACGGAATGTATTAAAAGCCAAGTTTTCCAAATGTATATTCTGGCAAGATGAAGTGAAATTTCTAGGCCATGTCGTATCGAAAGATGGAATCGCTGTGGATCCAAGCAAAATCACAGCTATTCAAAATTGGAAACAGCCCAGTACCCCCACTGAAGTCCGCAGTTTTCTCGGATTGGCTAGCTATTATCGGAAGTTCGTTAAAGACTTTTCGAAGATATCTGGTCACTTAACAAAGCTCACAAAGAAACATTCTAAGTTCAACTGGACTCAAGAAAATGAGGAGGCTTTCGAAGAGCTAAAGTTAAGATTAACGACTGCTCCAGTGTTAACCATTATCGATGGCAACCAAGATTTAAAAGTCTGGACTGATGCGTCTAGAGAAGGCCTAGGCGCAGTGTTAATGCAAAGGGGTCAAGTAATTGCTTATGCTAGCCGTCAACTGAAACCGCACGAGAAAAACTATGTAACTCATGATCTTGAGTTATTGGCTATCATATTCTCTTTGAAAATCTGGAGACACTATCTTCTGGGCGAGAGGTTTGAACTGTTTACAGATCACCGGTCGTTAAAGTATCTGTTCACTCAGAAGGACTTAAATCTGAGACAGCAACATTGGCTGGAGTTTCTTGCAGCATATGACTTTGAAATTATATATACTCCAGGAAAAGCCAATGTCGTGGCCGATGCATTAAGCAGAAAGAATGTAATGATCGCCAGTTTTATTATCACGACTTCATTGCTAGATAAGATATCTGCTCTTCAGGGGGATGATCACTTCATTCAGAAGATCAGAGGGATAATTCAACAAGGCGAACCCTCGAGTTTTCAAATAGACAACGATGGGATTCTAAGGCTCAAAGGTCGAATATGCGTTCCTAACATTCCTGAACTTCGAAAGGAAGTATTGGATGAATGCCACAAGTCAAAACTCAGTATCCATCCGGGAGTAAGCAAAATGTATAATGACATTAAACGCACTTTCTGGTGGAAGTCGATGAAAAGGGACATTTCCTTATATGTTAGCCGATGCCCTACTTGCCAGCTAGTCAAGAGTGATCAACAGAAATTGGCTGGATTATTACAACCGCTAGAAGTTCCTGGCTGGAAGTGGGAACATATTTCTATGGATTTCATTGATGGTTTGCCCAGGACCAGAAAGGGAAATGACAGTATTTGGGTGATCGTAGATCGTTTCACGAAGACCGCCCATTTCATACCTGTCAGATCAAACAGAACTGCTCAGAGTCTGGCGCAGATATACTTCAAGGAAATAGTTAGACTACATGGAGTGCCGCTCAGCATAGTAAGTGATAGAGATACGATATTCACTAGTAAATTCTGGGAGGCATTTCAAGTCGAGCTAGGAACGAAGTTAAACTTGAGCACCGCTTATCATCCTCAGACAGACGGTCAGACTGAGAGGGTGAATCGCATTTTAGAAGATCTATTGCGGGCTTGTGTTATAGATTTCGGTGGATCATGGGAAGACCATCTGCATTTGGCTGAATTCTCTTATAACAACAGCTACCAGGCGAGTCTGACAATGTCGCCATTCGAAGCATTGTATGGTAGACCGTGCCGATCTCCTGCTTGTTGGGTCGAGCCTGGAAATAGACTTGTGTTGGGTCCCGATATGATTCGAGAAGCTGCCGACAAAGTCGATTTTATTAAAAAGCGATTACTCGCCGCTCAAAGCCGACAAAAGAGCTATGCTGATAGAAGAAGAAGAGATATATCCTTTGAAGTTGGCGACTATGTATATTTGAAAGTATCGCCGATGAGAGGAGTTATCCGGTTCGGTAAAACTGGAAAGTTAGCGCCCAAATTTATTGGTCCGTTTCCTATTCTGGAACGGATCAGAACTCTCGCTTATAGGGTCAAACTGCCAGACTGGTTGCCTGGAGTTCATGATGTATTTCATATATCTCAACTTCGAAAGCACGTTCATGATCCAGACTTGGTCGTGGAGGAAGCAGCTCAGCAGGATATTGAAATTACTCCAGAATTAGCTGTGAGGCGAGAGCCGCTAAAGATTATCGGCAAAGAAACCAAAGAGCTGAGAAACAAGAAGGTTCACTTAGTCAAAGTGCAATGGAGTGGAGATCCGCGAGATTGTACTTGGGAAACTGAGGAGAGCATTCAGAAAGCTTATCCTAGATGCCGAGTGGATATCTCTGATTGACTCTGGTGCAAGGTACATTTACCCTACCTTGCATTACCTTTTAATTCTCTATTCTGTTGCTATTTTCTTCCCATGGATGTGCATTGTTTATTCTATACTCTGAATATTAAAAACAAATTGGTTGTTGTATTGTGGGATTGTAGATTTATCAAACCACTTTCGACTTTATTCCTTTTCGGGGACGAAAAGTTTTAAGTGGGGGAGATTGTAACGACCCAGAAAATCTGAACCAATTTAAAATTTTTAAATTGGCTAAAATAATGGATTTTAAATATTTAAAATAAATATTTTAAGTAATGGCGATGAAAACTGAGTTGAATCGACATTTGAAAACCAATATAATTAAATATAATTATATATAGAATTGAAAATAGCGCGGTAGTTCGAAAATTCGATTTCTAATTTCAAATGAATATACAGAATTCAATATAAGTCAGAATTGAACGAAACAAGAAATATTTGAATCTGTATAACTATATCTTTATAAAGAAGTTAACAAACTGAGATTTCATCTTAGAAATGATAAGATATGTCCAGTTTAAAATTAGAAATAGTCGCTGTGGAATTTATATATATTTATATATATATATAAGGCCCTTAAAAATAGCAATTTTGCAAACGACCTCGGATTTCGACGAAACCAGTTTTGTTGGGTCCGTGATGTTAAGTTATTGCTAGATTCCAAATTTCATAATTTTTCGAATCAATATGTGAGCGTGGCAAAAGAAAACGCGTTTGACCAGTTTCTGTTGAATTTAATCGACTGGAAATTGGCCATTTTTCAAACGGTCTCAGAATTCGACGAAACTAGTTTTGTTAGGACCGTATCGTCAATACGAAGCTAGAAAATATTTTTCTGGAATTTTTCTAGTTAGTATGTGACCCCGGTAATTTGAAATGTGCGTTTAAAATTCAATATAATGATTTAAATGAAAATTCAAAAGGAAACTGATTGTAACGATCAAATCAGCTTGCGATACATATCCCATTGTGTTCGGAATGGGGGTAAAACACTATGGACGATAGGCGGTGGGCCTCGTTTCGAGGTCATATGTAAAAGTCAACTCTTTGCTAAATTAGTTAATTAAATAATAATAATAAAAAAAAAATTCATTTCCCTCCCTCCTTATCTCCTGCTTGCCCCCCCCCTCATTCGATTATAACCAGAAATAAATAAAAAAAAAAAAGAGAAAAAGGGAAAACCCTACCGACGCGCCGCACAGCCACCAGACGACCGCCGAACCCCCACCACGTGTCGATCCGCCTCCCGATCCCCCTTAAGCTTCGCGACACCCACGAGCCCCCCCCCCCCCCTTAAGCATCGCGACACCCACGAGCCCCCCCCCCCCCCCGTTCAAAGCCCTAGCGCCCCCCCCCCCTCGAAGAAGCCGCCGACGCCTTTTCTCCCCCGCGCCTCTGTAAGTTTTAAATTGTATTTTATTTTTATTTATTTTATTTTTATTTTATATATAAACTGTTTTTATAAAAAGGTTTAAACTGATTTATATAAAGTAAAAACTGAGATTTTTTAAAGGTTAAAACTGAAATTTTTCTAAAGTAAAAACTGCATTTTTATAAAAGAATGTAAAAACAGAATTTTTAAAAAAGAAAGTAAAACTGATTTAAAAAGATTTTAAAAACTGAATTTTTAAAAGAAAAACTGTTTTGAAAAGAAAATAAAAACTGCATTTTTATAAAAGAGAGAAACTGATTTTATATAAGAAATAAAACTGATTTGTTTTTTTAAAAGAAATAAAACTGTTTTTGAAATAAAGAATAAAAACTGCATTTTGTAAAGAATAAAAACTGCATTTTATAAAAATAAAAACTGCATTTTCTATAAAGAATAAAAACTGCATTTTTATAAAAGAGAAAAACTGATTTTATTTTGAACTTTAAAATAGGAAAAAGGTTTAATCTTTTAGTAGAAAAAGATTGGAACTTGCAAAAGTAAAAATCATATTTTTTATGTTGAAAGTCGAAATAAAAAAACATATTTTTATATGTTGAAAAGCAAAAATAAAAATCATATTTTTATATGTTGAAAAATCATATTTTTATATGTTGAAAAATCATATTTTTATATGTTGAAAGCAAAAGTAAAAATCATATTTTTATATATTGAATAGCGAAGTCAAAATTCGATTTTTATATATTGAATAGCATAGTAAAAATTCTATTTTTACTTATGCAGAGAATACGGGTGAAAGCGACAAATAGGCGAAGATTTCTATTAAGAAGAGTCGTGAAGTTGGATAGCTATTGGTGAGATTTCTGATTTAAAAATTTATATATATATGTGTGAAGTAAAAGTGAATTGCTATATATATATATATATATATATATATATATATATATATATATATATACGCCCCTCGTCCACAAACCATGGACGATATTTATTGGTTGAAATTGTTGTGGAAATTTGATTGATAGCGAATGATTGTTTGGGATTGTTTGTGATTGATATTGGTTGATTGTGGTTGAAAAATACCCATTTGTGGTTGTGAAATATTTGGTTGAAATCACATAGGATTAGTTTGTGGAAATGAAATAAATATATATACATGCCGCCTGCGTGCGAACTAGATGCATGTTTCCCATTGTCAAAAACCGCGAGGTTTTAAGGTAGAGCGAGGAGCCGTACTAGGGACGGTGCCGGTGTAACTACCCTGCCGTTATGCTGCCGAAATTTTGAATAATATTCTTGTGTTTGAATTATTTTCATATGCTAAAACTATAGAAAACATTCATGTGTTGAATTGATATTCATTCGTTGTTTAGAAATTCATGTGTTGAATGGTATTCATATTTTGAAATAAATTGCTCGATAATAAAAATCACATTTTTATCTATATATAAAAACTATAGAAACATTCATGTGTTGAATTGATATTCATTCGTTGTTTAGAAATTCATGTGTTGAATGGTATTCATATTTTGAAATAAATTGTTTGATAATAAAAATCACATTTTTATCTATATATAAAAACTATAGAAAACATTCATGTGTTGAATTGATATTCATTCGTTGTTTAGAAATTCACGTGTTGAATGGTATTCATATTTTGAAATAAACTGTTTGATAATAAAAATCACCTTTTATCGACTATATGAACTATATAGAAAAATAGTGTTTTGAAATGAATCGTTTTACAATAAAAATCACATTTTTATTGTATGCATAAATCGTTAAAATGTGAAGAGTTAAAAATAGCCACTTGTTCAAAGTAAACATATATGAGTTGAAATATTCATTAATTAGCTAATGAAATGATTTGCACCTATTTATGTAACATTAGAATGAATGGTGTTTTTAAACCAAATAGAAATCAAATATGAAGTTGAATAGAAAATGAAAAATGATATGAACTGTATATATATGTACATGCAATATTCATTGAACAGGTTATAGCAAAGGGGCTAGAGAAGAGGAATAAAATTTTGTGCCCGACAAATAGGTACACATTTACTGATTTGTTTGGGTGATGATTTTGAGCCTGTTGGCTAGCCGCTTGGCTTTTTCTTTTTCTTTTTGAGATTAGAAGGACCGGGACGCTATTTGCGATTTCCCGACGCTCCCGGTGCAGGGGAGGTTATGGCGAAATTTTTCCAAAATTTAAGGTGTTAGAAAATTTTTTGAAGTGAAAACGATATAGAAATTGTTGAATGAACTATATTTTTATAAATATATAAATATAAATAAAATTAAAACGAAACGAAGCCGTGCAGTTCGTATTTTGAAACCGTGATTTCAAACGACTAGTGCGGGAAATCCGACCATTGGATTTTCCCGAAACCTCAACCGTCGGGTTCGCCTTGGAATAATCTTTCCAACGGCACCAACCTTGTTAAAATCCAACGGTTGGATTGTCTGGAATGTTTAATTCAATTTTGAAGAAAAACAGCGCCAGAATCGATTATATTTATATATAAATATAAATAGAATTATATTTAATCGAATAACGACGCTGCAGTTCGTATTTTGAAATCGAAAATTCAAACGATTGTACCGGGAGATCCGACCGTCGGATTTTCCCGAAACTGGAACCGTTGGGTTCGTTTTGAAAAGACCTTTCTAATGATGTAAATTTTGTGAAGATCCAACGGTTAGATTTTCAGATATGTGTAAATCAAATCTGAAGAAAAACAGCGCCACGGCCACGTTATGGCCCGAAGCGTCGTTTTGAATAAAATGGCTATTTTAAAATAAATAAAAATAGCGATAAATAGTTATATAATATCATAAGCGATATGGAATGGAAATAAACTGAATTTGCTTGATTTATGTGGCTTTTGATGGTTGAATGTGTTTGGTGTGAAAATTACATTAAAGAACACAATTGGTGTTGTCGAATAATTTAACCATTGAAATAAATCGATTTGAAATTCTAAATATACGTGAATTATTTGAAAAGGCCGAGTTAATTCTCATTTCGAATAATCGACCGACGATTGAAATTCGAAGATGAAGACGATGGTCGAAGACCGGAGATCTTCACCTCGTTTGGATGGTAACCGAGGTCCTGATTGGGAGGCATCCCGAAATATGGATAATGAGTGGTGATCGTTCAGACGTACGTGTTGATCAAAGGGTTTGCGAGGTATTTAGTGCCTCCGGTTTCGTTCAGACCCAGAACGGACTTGTAAATGGACTGTGTGTCCGACATTGGAATTTGTTCTGTGTGATTGATAGCCATCAGTTGCACGGTATGAATTGCCTGTGTGGCATGCTAAGATGCAGTGATCAGGGCTTCTGTTGTAAAGCAAAGTCTTGTGGTGATGATCAAAGCACCGCCTGTGTGGCGTAGCTTTGTGTATAACGTGAATTCGCGAGCCTCATACCCCGGTAGGAACCTAAAACGGGAGGAAGGACCTCAGGGAGGGCATGCGTTTCTTTCTAGCTAGGGTGGTGTCAGTGACCTACCAGCCCTGACATTTATATACTTTTCACCTATGTGGTTGTTGCTGTTGCGAGGCGCCTCGGTTTGATCGGACGATCCGGGTCCGATGGAGTCATTCGTTGGCTCGTTTGCGCCCCAAAGGGCGGGGAAACGTATTGCTCAGGCATTTTAATCCACATCGGTGGACCGGCCCTGTCGCTCCTAGGGTCACTCGAGCTCTGATCCTGAGACATGGTAGGCTAGATTGTCTCGAATTCGGTAAGGACTATCTTTTGCCTTGGTTCATGATGGAAATCCAATTTCCAAATACGACATCGTGCGGTTTTGATTGTATATATATATGGCGACATGATATATGGTACCCATGCCGTCTATGATTGATAGTTATGATTGAAATTGTTTTTGAAACATATAAGCACTAGCAATAATATCAATTGCCTTTGTTTTATTCGTATCAAGCATATTTTGGCCGTTATAAGGTAAAAACTCTATCCTCCGGTTTGCGTTGCATTGTGTGATGGGAACTGAGTCTTATAACGGCTTCATTTTTATAAAAAGCATATCGATGTTTAAAAGAAAGATTTGTTTTAAAGAACTGGCAATCCGATGGAGTAAACCCGTTCCACGAAAGTGGCGTGGTCCTGAGATTAGCCAAATTATATATGTGTTGAGTAGATTTCTCATACCAGTCCCATGACTGACTCGTAGTTTGTTTCACTCTCAAACTCGGGTGCCCCTTTTTCCACACGGGCAGCCTTGTTTTCAGGTTTAGCAGGTTCTTTCTGGATAGCTGGAGCTGAAGATGGATTCTATCATTTATTTCTTTTTATGCTGTTCAGCTCCTATTGTACATATTTTGTTTATTTCCGCTGTAGACATTTATGTATAGCTGAACTGTATTTGTTCTAAGTAAGATCCTGTATACTGTGTAACTCTGATGATTACTTTTATCCAGTATATTTTGTTGATTCCTTCTGGTGTATTTATATAATTCTGTTCTGCTATTATATGTTTCTGTGTTATATTCCAAAGATAACCTTGTTTCCGTGAGAATGGGAAATCGGGTCGTCTCATGGCCAGTGACTCTGCTTAAGCCCACTTCGTGAAGTAATCGACTGCTACAATGGCATATTTCATGCTAGATTTGGCGGTAGGCAATGCACCAATCAGATCGATACCGCAGACATCAAACGACCATGGACTGACCATTTGAGTCAATTTTATGGATGGTGCTCTGGGAATCTTGCAAGTCTTTGACACTTGTCACATTTCCTAGCATAAGCTGCAGAATCTCAATTCAAGTCGGGCCAGAAATAACCATATTTAGAATTTTCTTGGCCAATATCTGTCCACCGGATATCCTCTACACTCTCCACCATGTAATTCTGCCAAAATAGCCTTGGATTCCCCTTTGGTTACACATCCAAGTAGAGGCATAAATAAACCCCTTTTATATAGCAGACCATCCTGCATGAGAAACATAGGAGCTTTTCAGAGCAATTTCTTTCTCTTCTTTGGGTCATGGGAGCACACCATTGAGGAGATATTCTATGATTGGAGTCATCCATGAGTTTGGTTCTTTAGATGCTTCCATGATCCAATCTATATTATTGTCTTCCGTGCTGGGATTTTAGAGAACTTCAATCAGCACTAATCCTAACAACTGAGCATCTCCCGAACTAGCATAATTTGCAAGCGAATCCACCTTCATAATTTCTTTTAGAGGAATATGGGCTATGGTGTAGTAGTCAAAGTTGTTGAGCAGTTCCCAAACCTTCGAAAATAAGTTGGAAAATTTAACCCTTAGCTTAAAAATCTCATTTAACTTGGCACACCACTAGTTGCGAATCATTGAAAATTTGCAAGGATTTGAAGTGCAACTCCTTTGCTATCTTAAATCCAGCGATTAACGCTTCATACTCGGCTTCGTTGTTCGTCGATGGAACCTTAATCAGAACGCATAGAAAACTGAGCGTCCTTCAGGAGTTTCTAGAACTACTCCTCCTTCCAATCAATACTCATTCATAACAACATCAACAAACAACTTCCATCGAGTAATCACTTCTACAGGCTCTTCCTTCTCATATCCCCTATCCATAAACTTAGTAATGAAGTCTGCCAAAGCTTGTCCATTGATCGCCCTTCGTAGGCGGTAAGTGATATCATACTAACTGAGCTCAATATTCCACTTTAATAACCTTCCTGACATTTTTGGATGAAATAGGACTTGCTAAAGTGGCTGATCCATGAGCACTTTGATAGGGTGAGCTTGAAAATATGGCCTGAGCTTCTTCGAGGCAATAAGCATACAATATGCAAGCTTCTCCAACTTTGGATAATTCAGCTCTGCCCGAAAAGCCTCTTACTGATGTAATATACTGGCCTCTGAATCTTTAAATCCTCTCTTACCAAAGCTGCACTTTAGGGCATGGGAAGAAACAATAAAATAGAGGAATAAGTCTTCTCCATCTTTAGGCTTTGACAAGGAGGTGCTCCCATATGCTTGACTAACTCCTCAAAAGCCGTCTGACATTGTGGAGTCCATTGGAAGTCCTTCTTCCATTTTCTCAATGCATCAAAGAGTGGAATACACCTATATTTTCCTATTGAAAATGAAGTGACTCAATGCTGCAACCTTACCGTTCAGAATTTGAAGCTTTGTCTTTATCCTAGGAGCCTACATCTTTCTTAACGCTGAAATCTGAGTAGGTTTGGCCTCGATGCCCCTGGCATTGACCGTGAACCCAAGGCATTTCCTATATGCGACTCTGAAGGAACATTTAAGAGGACTCAATTTCATGCCATACTTCCCTAAAATATGAAACATCTCACAAGATTATCCAAATGATCATCTTCTCCTTTTAACTTTACCAACATATCATCCACATAGACTTCCATAGTCATTCCAATCTGAGACTTGAACATCACATTGACGAGACGTTGATAAGTCGCTCCAGCATTCTTTAACCCAAATGGCATCAACTTGTAACAATACAAACCAACATCTATAATGAAGCTTGTGTTCTCCTGGTTTGGTCCACGCATCATTATCTGGTTGTAGCCTAAATAAGTATCCATGAATGACAATAGCTCATGCCTTGCTTTTGCATCCACAAGCTGATCGATTTTGGGCAATGAGAAACTGTCTTTAGGGCATGCTTTATTAAGGTCAGAATACTCGATGCGTACTCACCACTTACCATTGGGTTTCTTCACTAACACAGGATTTAACACCCAATCCAGACATGTTGACTCTTGTATAAAGCGATTTTCCATCAGCCTATCCACTTCTTCCTTCAGAGCCATCGACCTTTTGGGGCCTTGAATCCTTCTCTTTTGCTTCATGGGTGATATGCTTGGATCAATGTTTAAGTCATGAGCTGCCACTTCGGGTAAAATCCTGCACATATCCGAATGGCTCCAAGCGAACACGTCTATATTAGCTTTCAAGAAAACAACCAATTCTTTCTGCAACTTCGGGCCCAATTGAGATCCTATCTTCAACACCCGATTAGGATCTTTTGGATGAACTGATATAGAGATTGTGACCTCAGTAGGCACCACTCGATTATCCCATGCACTTGTTTTACAAGGATCCATTTATTTCTGAGCTCCGTTGTGCTCTCCAGTGCAGAGTCCATGCCCTAGTTGCTATAAGATATGGTCTTAAATATGGAGAGGAGCCTCCCCATTCTTAGCCATATCCTTCTTATTTTCTTCATGCTACTCCATGAGATAACATTCTCTAGAAGTATGCCTTGGTCACACCAATGCCCTTATCAGTTGGAAACTTCATAGTCAAACATCAGAATGACACAGCAATTCTGAAATCAGCTAGTGCAGGTCTACCCAATAATGCATTATACATAGAAAGTTCATAAATAAGCACAAAGGTTTGCATCATAGCAACTCTTCTTTCTCCTTCCTCCAATTCAACAAGCAAGTCAATAACACCAATTGGTTGCTTTGGTTCACCAGTGAACCCCTAAATCTTAGGTTGACAAGCTCGTACATCAGCCATAGAAAGCTTCATTTGGTTAAAAGTATTTCAGAACAACACATTAACGGAGGCGCCGCAATCAACAAGCACCCTCTTAACTGTTGTTGGGCCTATTCCAACCATTACAACCATCGGGTCAAGAGTAGGAGTTATTATACCTTCTACATCTTTCTCTTTAAACACAGTGCCTTCACGAGAAATCTTTTGCTTCTTTACAGGAATGGTATTGCTCAAGATCAAACACTGCTCTTCCTTTGTGACATACTTCAATGTGTGTGCATATCTTTCAATATCTCCCCACTTGCTACCTGTTGGATGAAGACCTCTAGAGATGGTATTAATCACCGGCCTTTGGTTAGCTTATGCTGGAATTCCAGCGCTTGAACTAGGTTGATTAGAGGGTGCAGTCTTCCCCTGTGAATCCGTAGTCTGAGACTTCTTCATGTATTGTTGCAACCTATTCTTCCTTATCAATTCTTCAATCAAGCTCTGAAGATGTCTATGTTCATTTATGTTGTGGCTAGGCTAATTATGGAAGCGACAAAACCTTCCAGACTTCATCGATTGAACCCCAACCTTCTGTTGTTTTGGTTTCGCATAATTTTCTGTATCTTTGGTGGCTGTAAAGATATTTTCTAGGGTGTTAGTTAGAGGAGTCAATTCTGAAACATTGAAAAATCTGGATTTTTTTCCATTTTGTTATCGTTTCCTCTCTTCTGGCCCCCATTACTCTTTTGACCACCTTGAGCAGCATTATCTTTCTTCTCTGGCACATCATTACTCTCAGCAATATTTTGAATAGGAGAAGAGTCATCATCTTCAACCTTGATGAACTCTTCCTTTTTTTTATAAAATTTCTCAAGAGTGTTAGGGTTCTTCATTTTCATCCATCTCCCAAGCTCGTACTTTTTATCAACAGCATTGAATAATGCCATTAGCACCATACGGGGTTTAGGATTCCCTACTTCAGTCACAATAGCATTGAAGCATGTAAGAAAGGATCTAACCGGCTCACCCGGTCTTTGCTCCACATCATTCTAGTATACAGCCTAAACTACTCCCTAAATTTCTTTGCCAGAATAGAGAAATTATCCACAATCTTTGGCAGAAGTTTAGTAAACCAGAGCGATGCCGCTCCTTCTAAGTAAATGGGGAAATATAAGAAATTTATCTCATCTGTAGCCCGCGCACTGTTCATCTGCTGATCATACTTGTAGAGAAACAAGTTGGGGTCACCAATCCCGCTATAAGCTATCAGGTTGCAGGAGTAAATTTCTTTGAAAATTCGGTCTTTTGAATCCTTTCAGTGAGCGGGGTTTTGCTTGGAGCGAAGTCCCATTCTCTTTCGTCGTCATGTATTTACATATTCTCTTTTATAATCTACCTCACCGTCTCCGAAAGACATTCTTCTTCACCATGTCGACTCACAGAACGGACTCCATCACCTTTACCGGATGTTCGCTTAAGTGGATGATCACGGTCCGGGATACAAGGCCCTGTGCCTCCCTCTTGGCGAGGTGTCCCTTTGATAAGACTAACCACAGTTTAAGAAGTTTCTCTTACAGAATGGTTCCTAGCAATGGGTTTGGATTCTTCAATTTCAGCATCTTTCTCCTCACTTGAAGAATCATCAACTTCTTATGCATAATTCCCAAGGTTATGACCTGAAGCGGAAGAATGAAGATTATCATCCAATTCAACATGGTCCTTCTGGTTCACTGGATTTGTGACACTCCATGTCCGTTAATGTCACTCACTAAGGGAATGCATTAAGTTTCATGAAGCGTTATAGGTAAACAGACACAGAATAATTACAAGACAAATATAAATAAGATATCAGCGGAAATTTAGATTTTTATTTCAAACATAAATCATAATACCATAGTCCACATTACCATAAGTCTCCAAAACCATTACAATAAAATAACTTTTGTCTTGCATCATCAGAGTACATAAGTATATAAAAAGCATAATTCCCCAATTGAAAGAGTTAAGCCATAGTAGAGACAAAAACTTGAGCCATACTTTAGACGTAGCTCCTAGTAAGATGATATCTGAGTCCTGACTAAGCCTGAGTGTTTCCTCCCTGAGAACATGGTAGGGGAAACGGAAGAAAGAAGGAGAAACAAAAGGGTCAGACATAAAGTCTGGCGAGTCTAGTTACTTTTAGCCAGTAAGTAAATAAAACTAACATGATAGGCATATAAAGTGGATAAGAGAGATCACTACATAAATGGCAGGTGTGAAAAGGTAGACTGGGGAAGGTGTATACACTTCTCTAATGACTACTCTGCACTATTACTAGTATAACTAAAATGAGATGGTCCCTTCCACTATAATTTGGTAGATTCGGGCATACGTCCGAGTGTACCCTAACCACTACCCTAATCGATCGGCTTCCTACTTCGTAGACATCCTGTGCTAGCCCCACAGTAGGAGGTATCACTTCCTGAAGTGGCAACCCTTCATTTCCCAAGATGTGCACAACCATATCTACTGGTGTCACGGTGGTCTTATCCCCCTCTGCCCGGCTCATGCACGCCACATGGCCCGGTTGGTTTGCGCCGCCCACATCGTCTGTCTCGTTTGGATTTCTTATAATCAATCAGTAAGTGTGCCCCTTCTCCGCCTAGCACGGAGTACTTTATTTGATACCTACTCTGGGCTACTGACTTAAATGGGTCCCACACAATATGATATAAGCTCTCTCCTTTGTCTTGTATTCCCACTAGGTTTTTCACTGACTATGTTTACCCCTAGGTGTCTTTAATTACATAGCCCTATGTCAGTTATGCTTACCCTAAAGGGTGTCTTTAATTACGTAACCTTATTGGGTTAAGTTCGTGGGCCTATATGTAAATATTACCCACCCCCTATAATTTACTTATCCCACCCACTACCCATCCAATTTTTCTTAACCCTAACTTAAGTTCATAATCATACAATCCTTATGGATTAATTTAGGTTAAGCAGTCCAGTTCATTACCATGTCCAATTATGGTTGTAATGGGCTAGACCTCCCACATTAGGCCTACAATGTGTGGATGCTGGATATGCCAGTCGGGTCCGGTCAGTCTTATTCCACAGTTGGGTCTAACCTCGTGTCTTAGCCCGATTAATATTTGCACACTTACACCTCTCACATTAGGTTCAACTTTAGTGGCTGCTGGATATGCCGGTTGGGTCCGGGCAAACTTCCACCACAAATGCAACCTAACCTCGTGTCATAAGTGCAATTACAATTCCTAATTGTAATTACTAGAAATTCCATTTTTATCCAAATCTACCTATGTCATTATAGGTGATTATTTCTCTTTTTATCCCTATTTGATTATATATCCAATAATGTTCATATTCAAATTATGCCAATATTAACCTTTCGCCCCGTTCCCCAACTAGCGTACTCATAAATTGGTGACATGCCTAGGCTAGACAAGAGCTTAGTCATAAACGATAATAGGAAAAATAATGGGAATATAACTAAAGTGATCATCTTGGCATAAACATAAACTAGCATGATAATAAGGTGAATGGACATGTAATTAACATCATAACAAGGTGGACATAAAACTGATGAACTAGTGGCAGTCAATTGATTCTAACATAACTATGATGTCACAATAAGCATAGTAAGATCTAAATTAGCAATTTAGATGTCCAATTGGATTAGATCTAACATGATAACACAAGGTGATAAATTAGATCACATAATTTAGATCTTGAGGTCAAAGTAGATCTAACACCATTAAAATGACATAATAGCGTGTTTATATCTAAATATGGGTTCTCATGTCCAATTTACAACTTATCTAAGTTGATCGCAATATGACAGGTGAAAGGTGATTTACATAAAGAATTGGATCTAACCAATGTTGCAACAGTCCAAATTAACAGATTTACATTCACCACAATATAATTACAAGTCAAGATTCACATAGGTAACATAATAGAATAATCACAGTTGCATTAGATCAAAAAGTGTAGATATATCATGACATAGTATAAGATTTAACAAAAGCATAGATCCGCAGTTTACAACATATCCATTTCACAGTCTTTCACAATTTACTTCTATTTATCTAAACCTAAAAGCAACTAGAAACTCAAAGCGTTAGGTTTAGAGAATTGAGAAAGAACGGATCTTGAATTTTTGAATTTGATTTGCAAAGTAAGTTTTGGTAGAAAATGGTTCTGTCTCTGTAACAACCCGTATTTTTGAATAACATGTTATAACATAAATCAAGGCAGAATTAAACTGTAAAATCTGAATCAAGGGAAACGGGCTGTGCCATTGCGTTCGTCTCGGAAAAATACGCAAAATAGAGTCCGAGTTTTCGAAAGTCGGAGTCCGTATGACCAAGATATGGCCTCGCGAAGTTTCACGAAAAATTCAAATTCAAAACAGATTCAAATTTCAGAAAATCAGAAGTGGCGGGAAAATTCCCACCAGACCCAGGGGGGTCGACCTGGGGGTCGACTGGGGAGTCGACCTCCCCCCCAGGTCGACTGGGGAGTCGACCCCAAGGTCGACTGGGGAGTCGACCCCAAGGTCGACCTGGGTGTCGACCTGCCTGGTCGGCCCAGGCAACCTGGTGCACCCATTTTGGCTGTTTTGACCTGTTTTGGAGGCTTGTGACGGGATTTGATGGATTGGATTGAATCTAGGGTTAATCCTATGGCTAATACTATCCTAATCTTCTATAAAAAGACCCCTAAACCTAGCCTAAATCATCATTATTCAATCCTACAACTAAACTATGTCAAATTTGTTCCTCTCATGGCCTCCACTCTCATGCTAAAATTCCTAAGTTTATTTCTATGAGAGATTGTGAGTTCATACAAGTGTTTTCAAGCTTGTATGAGTGTTCTTAGCTTGCATTCAAGTTAAGTTGCAACATTTCTATTTCAAAGCAAGGGTTTTTATTGATTTGGCTCAAGGGTTTTTCATTGGAGCATTCATATTTGGGTCTTTTTGGTGATTGCATAAGGGCTTCGTCTCAATCTTTATAATAAATATTTATTTGTGTCTTCATAGCATTGTAAGCCCTTTTCTACTTTCATTTTTGAACTCTAAAGTTAAATGAATGATGCAAGTTTGGTTGATCATTATGATATGCAAGTTTGGTTGATCATTATGATATGCAAGTTTGGTTGATCATTATGATATGCAAGTTTGGTTGATCATTATGCAAGTTAACACATGTTGCTATGTTATGCAAGTTTGGGTTGATCATGTTATCATGTTATGCAAGTTTGGGTCGATCATGTTATCATGTTATGCAAGTTAAACTTGAGTTTGTGAGCTTAAAGCTTCAAGCTTTATGTTAAAGGTTGCATTTTGGCAACATGGAAGTTATCATATCCCTTATGATAACTTGCATGTGAGGCTAAATGCGAACTTCTAGCAACTTCTACATGTCATTTATCACCATGTATCACTTATATGCTAAGTTTGGTTTTATGCATGCTTTTGAAGCATAATAATGCAATATGCAAGTATATGAACATATGTACATTTCATATGCCACCATTTTAAACTTGTGGCTTCAACACCTTTTTGTCATGATTATGTCAAGTTCCCTATTTTATCCTTTATGCGTTGTTGCGATTATGTAAACGATGGGATTACGTTGGGGTTGGGTAACATTATGACAAGAACATGGTTTTTATAACATGACGTGATATGTAATTATGTTTTGGAAACATAATGGACATGACACTTAGAAAAGATGAGTGTGGCCAACTTGAGGTTGGGTTGAGTTTGTAGCATAAATCTACCCGGACCCGCCCGGCTTAACTAGTGGCTACAAACAATAAGACCCAATGTGAGAAGTTGGTCATGTTGTGCTCGAACCCGAGGTTAGACCAAGTTGTGGTGTAAAGCTACCCGGACCCGCCCGGCTTAACTAGTAACCACAACAGGGTCTAATGTGAGAGGTTAAAGCACATTAAGTTAATGAATGCCTCCTGATTAGGGTTAAGTCATGGTCCACTTAATACTTAACCAATTTGGGCTTGATGGGTTAATCGGGGTTAAGTCATGAACCTTGGGTACACTTAACCAATTTAATCCACGTTTGGATCGGGTTAACCACATTTAACCCGTTAAGAAACCCTAGTGGCGTGGTCCTTTGCAGCAGTAACCCTCTTGATAGTATCATAAGACCCTAGGGACTAGGCTAGGGTGGGGTACGATTACTGGGCTGACATGTAAGCGACCAAAACGACGGCTGGGTAGGTACGCCGGTGTAGGTCCAGGCGGACTATGGTCGTGCACATAGTCCGAAGTTGGGGAATCAGGCACGGGTACCAGTAGATCTAGACTGTGCATACTTGATTGGTGTCCGAGGTCTACACCCTAGGACTTGATACACCCTGGGGTGGACCTAGCGCAGTTAGCTACATTGCATGTTTGGGCCGTATGACACCGACACTTGACGAGTTAGGCTTGTAGGGAGCCGATCAACTAGACCGTGTAGTTGGACCTTGATTTAGGTCACCTCATGATATTGGGCCAAGCGTGGGCCAAGGGATCGATTCTCGTTTTTACTTGACATGTTAGAATGCTAGTACAACCGTGGTGCAAAACTTAACCTTGATTATGCGATGACATCTTTATCTATCTTGTTAGTTAATCATCATGCCAGTATGTTGTTATCCTTATGTTCATCTCAGCTTCTCATGTCAGTTAACTTTACTAGTTCATAGACTGATAGTAGTACGGCTTACCAGTCTTTTTGCCTGACATGTTTTCTTTCGCCTCTTTTCTTCCGTTCCCCCCCCCCCTCAGGTTCTCAGGGTGGGAACATTGGAGCTTATCTTGGATCTTTACAGCTTGCTTACTGGATTTGCTCATGTACGGTTTTGGACATTGAGCTAGCTATGGTTTATCACTTCACTTTGGGGATAGTACTTTATGTATTTCTGTTTTTCAGTTTATGTTTTTCTCTAGACTTTGTTGTTGGAAAATAATGACCAAGTACTTTGTTGTAACATGAATATGGTTTTGAAATGCTAGTTTTATCCGCTGCTTTACTACTCTGTTTTACTTACATGTTCTGTCTTGTGATATCTGCATGCATGTTTACCTCGTTTAACGCCCCTCCAAAGCCAGTGTGCTTGCAAGAGTTACCCTGGCGGAGGTGGGGTGTTACATTTGGTATCAGAGCATAAGGTTTACAAGATTTGAGCAAAAGTGTTTTTAAAACTTACCTTTTGAAAAACTATTTTCAAAACCAATTAAGTATTTTCCAAGAAAAGTCTAGTTATTTTAAATGGCTATTCCCCAAAAGCCATAGCACTATCCGTCGTTTCTTCATTCTGAATCTATCTTTTCCTTTTTCAGTATGGCCGATCTTAACCTTCCCGAGGGAGTGACCATTCCCGGATGGTTCCGGAGGTACTTGGAAGCTAAGGCCAACGATGTGGGCCCAGCAAATACCCCCAATATAACTGAGGTTCCTCCTCCTCCTCCCCCTCCTCAGAATCCACTAGTGGATTTCACTAAAGTTTGCAAGGATTTTAAGGCGATGGGTTGCAAGAATTTTGTCGGAACGGAGACTTCTGTGGAGGCAAGAAACTGGTTAAAGGAAACTGAAGTCCTCTTTGCTATCTTTGATGTGGAAGATCGTAGGAAAGTTCTGTTGGCGGTATGGCTATTAAAAGGGGAAGCTGCTTATTGGTGGGTAGTCACCACCACTACTAGACCAATTGAGACTTGGGATGACTTTAGGAGAAGGTTTGGACTAAAGTATCTATCATCGACCAAAGAGAACCTTCAGATGGAGAGGTTACTATCTCTAAAGCAAGGGGACATGACAGTTAGGGAATATGTGGATATGTTTAATCAACTTGCTCAGTTCGGTCTAGAATTGGTTAACACAGCTCGGAAGAAGGCCCTACACTTTGCTCTAGGACTGAATGAGCCATTGCGCGGTTTGGCCATGTCTCATATACCCTTGGGGGTGACCTTCGAGAGTTTGGTAAATATTGCCCTACTTCAAGAGGAAGATAAGAGTGGTAAGAGGGAGGTCAAGGCAAATGAGTCCCAAGGCAAGAAGGAAGATACCGAGAAAAGAGACAAGAACAACAAGAAGGGGAACAAGGGCGACAACAATCGCAATGACAACAAGACCAGGGAAACAAGGAGGTGCAAGTTCTGTCGGATCGTTGGGCACATAGCCAAAGATTGCAGGAAGAAGAAGAGGAGGTTAGGCGAGTGTTTCCATTGCGGAGAATCTGGACATTTTAGCAAGGATTACCCCAAGAAGCAAGGACAAGGGCAGGGACGAACTCAGCAAGTAGGACCCTCCGGAGGGTAGTTGCAGGCTCTCCTCACTCTTCCAGCTATTGGTCGAGGTAGTGTTTCTGTAAAAAAAAAAAAAAAAAAAAAAGAAGAAGTCATGTTTACATTTCCGATTTCCCTGTTCACACCTTATTTGATTCTGGCGCATCGCATAGTTTTATTTCTGATCTTATTGAAAGTTTTGCACCTAAGTACTAGTCTAGTTGAGGTCCTGTTAGTGTTTCAAATCCAATTGGGGGGTTCCGCCCATCTACCTATGATTTGTATGGATTTGAAAATCTCTATCTTGAGCATAGAATTCATGTGTAATGTTTAGGTTCTCGGGTTTATGGGATACGGGTTGATCTTGGGCATGGATTGGTTGTCCAGTTATGGAGCCATCCTCGATTGTGAGAGTAGGGTGGAGAGGCTCATGACTCGCCTTGGTAATACCCTAGAAATTTCTTGTAACCCTAGAGGTCCCGTCATGTTATGTTATCTTGAATCTCTCGACTCATCCATCGATGATCTGAAATCTGTAAGGGTGGTCCGAGACTATCCTGATGTCTTTGAAGAAGTTAAGGGGTTACCCCCTAAACGAGAGATAGATTTCCGCATTTATCTAGTTGATAATGCCAAGCCAGTATCATTGCCCGTTAGGCACATGTCCCCTCGTGAGAGAAGGGAGCTCAGTAAGCAAATCAAGGAGTTGCTTGAGAAGAATTTTATTAGGCGAAGCATTTCTGAATGGGGTGCTACGGTGGTATTCGCTACTAAGGCAGATGGTTCACTTCGTCTATGTGTTGATTATCGAGAGTTGAACAAGCTGACAAAGAAGAATAGGCACCCGTTACCTAGGATTGATGATCTCTTTGACCAGCTTGTAGGTGCTTCTGTTTTCTCTCAACTCGATCTAGCCATCGGATTCCATCAGCTTAGAGTAGCTGAGGATAGCATTGATAAAACTGCGTTTAGGACTCCAGACGGATTCTTTGAATGGCTTGTCATGCCATTCGGTTTGACTAATGCACCCGCCTACTTCGTAGACTTGATGAGTAGGGTGTTCAGGGAGTTCCTCAACAAGTTTGTTGTTGTCTTCGTGGATGATATTCTGATCTTCTCAAAGGATGAGGAAGAGCATGCTAGGCATCTCAAGGTAGTGATGGATACGCTTAGAGCACATCAGTTGAAAGCCAAGTTCTCCAAATGTCATTTTTGGAGAAGGGAAGTTCGGTTTCTTGGACATATAGTTTCTAAGCAAGGCATAGCGGTGGATCCCGCGAAGGTGGTTGTGGTTCAAGACTGGAAGACTCCTAGGAATGCAACCGAGGTAAGAAGCTTTCTCGGTCTGGCGGGCTACTATAGGAAGTTCATCAGAGACTTCGCTAAGATTTCGGCCCCTCTTACTAAGTTGACGAAGAAGAACTTAGTCTTTGCATGGGACTTGGAGTGTGAGCTTGCTTTTCAAAAGCTCAAAAGAGCCCTTACCTCAGCTCCAGTTTTGGCATTACCCGATAGTGGTAAGATGTTTACCGTGTACACAGATGCATGTGGCACGGGGTTAAGGGCTGTTTTGATGCAAGAGGGAAGAGTGATATGTTATGGGGGTAGGCAACTTAAAGTTCATGAGAAGAACTATCCCACTCACGATTTGGAGTTAGCGGCGATGGTCTTTGCACTCAAATCCTGGCGCCACTATCTTCTAGGCGAAAGGTTTGAGTTGTATACTGACCACAAGTCACTCAAGTACCTCTTCTCGCAAAAAGATCTGAATCTAAGGCAGCAAAGGTGGATGGAATTCTTGACATCTTATGACTTCGAGATAGCTTATACCCCTGGCAAGGGTAATGTTGTGGCAGATGCACTAAGCAGAAGGAGGTTGACTTTGAGCCCCTTGTTCATAGAGATGAAGAACTTAGAATTCTTGGCAACCTTTGATTTCACGACGGCTGTTGAGTCGATGACGGGTTCATTAGCATCCCTTAAGCTTAGACCCACACTTCTTGATCAAGTTGGGGCTTCACAGAAGGAAGATCTGCAAATAGTCGAGGTCATGGATAAGTTGATACGGGGTGAGACGTCTAGTCACCTTGCTAGATATACTATCGATGATAAAGGTTGGCTAAGGCGTGATGGGAGATTATGTGTTCCTCGAGTGGGAGATTTAGTCCATAGAGTCCTTGAAGAAGCGCATCACTCGAAGATGACTATACATCCTGGAGGGGACAAGATGTATAGGGATATGAAGCGCATTTTCTTTTGGGATGGAATGAAGAAGGATGTAGCAGAGTATGCCAACAAGTGAAAGCCGAGTCAAAGAAACCAGGTGGGCTATTACATCCATTGGAGGTCCCGCAATGGAAGTGGGAGAGTATTTCTATGGATTTTGTGGATGGATTGCCTAGGTCAAGGAGAGGGAACACGAGCATATGGGTCATAGTTGACAGACTTACAAAGAATGCTCACTTCATCCCAGTAAAGAGCAAGAGGACAGCATCAGGGCTAGCATCTATTTATCTTCGAGAGATAGTGCGGTTGCATGGAGTTCCTTCTAGCATAGTTAGCGATCGTGACCCAATTTTCACTAGCCAGTTCTGGAATAGTTTGCAAGAAGCGATGGGTACGCGATTGAATCTGAGTACAGCCTATCACCCCCAGACGGATGGCCAAACCGAAAGGGTGAATAGAGTGCTAGAAGATCTTTTGAGGCTCTGTGTTCTTGACTTCGGTGGTACTTGGGAAGACCACCTTCCTCTTGTAGAGTTTGCGTATAATAATAGCTATCAAGCCTGCATAGGGATGGCACCATTTGAAGCTTTGTATGGGAGGCCGTGTAGTTCACCATCTTGTTGGTGGGAGACAATAGATAGACTTATACTTGGACCCGATATGATACGAGACACATCCGAGAAAGTTGAATTAGTGAGAAGAAGGATGAAAGAGGCCCAAGATAGACAGAAATCCTATGCTGACAAGCGAAGGGAAGATTTGGAATTCGAAGTGGGAGAAATGGTTTTCGTGAAGGTTTCTCCTTTGCGTAATGTGGTACGTTTTGGAGCAGTTGGGAAGCTGGCACCAAGGTTCGTAGGACCCTTCCCTATCATAGAAAGAATTGGAAAGATGGCTTATAAGGTGGAATTGCCCGAAAAGCTAGCCGGAGTGCATAATGTCTTTCATGTCTCGCATCTCCGAAAGTGCCTACATGAGTCCGCTGAGGTGGTTGAACCAAGCATTCTTGAAGACATTGAGGTAGAGAAAGAAGCAACCTTGAGAAAAGCTCTGATTCGTATCTTGGGAACAGAGATCAAGAAACTAAGGAATCGAGAAGTCAAATTGGTGAAAGTTCAGTGGGGTGAAGCCGACGAAGATGCAACTTGGGAAACTGAGGAGAAGATGCGTGGGCTTTATCCATTTCTTTTTGAGGGTACATTCTCGATCTCTTTTCCTAATTAGCATATCTTTCTTTTTATCCGCGTTTATCCTGTTTATCTTATTATCTCGTTAAACTTGTCATGAGGACCTTAGGTAGAAATCCTTTGGATGAAACATGTATTTGAAACATGTTATGCTTGATGGTTGCAAGTGGTTGCAAGTGTTTGCACGTGGGTACTCGTGGATGCATGATACACATTAGGCACTAAGATCAGCTCACACACTTTCATGTTGCATATGCATGAGTGCTTATACTTATTCATGGATGAAACTTGTTATGCTATCACGTGGATGTTGCATATGGATGAATATTATGTGCACTCATGTAGAGATTATGAATTATGTTAGGAATTTGCATACATATGGACTCATTTCACTAACATATTTTGCATTAAGGAGGTTTACTGAATCAGTAACCGCCTGATTTTCGCATTAGATAAGTACATATACACACACCTTTGCATATGATCATACAGCATTTAGAATCCTGTAAGGACAATGACTGTACGTGGATGATGTTTTGAGTAGATGGATGATGGATGGTAGGATACGTTCTTCCTAATTTGGAGATTTCGAGGACGAAATCCTTTAAGGAGGGGAGAATGTAACAACCCGTATTTTTGAATAACATGTTATAACATAAATCAAGGCAGAATTAAACTGTAAAATCTGAATCAAGGTAAATGGGCTGTTCCATTGCGTTCGTCTCGGAAAAATACGCAAAATAGAGTCCGAGTTTTCGAAAATCGGAGTCCGTATGACCAAGATATGGCCTCGCGAAGTTTCACGAAAAATTCAAATTCAAAACAGATTCAAATTTCAGAAAATCAGAAGTGGCAGGAAAATTCCCGCCAGACCCAGGGGGGTCGACTGGGGAGTCGACCTCCCCCCCAGGTTGACTTGGGGGTCGACCCCAGGGTCGACCTGCCTGGTCGGCCCAGGCAACCTGGTGCACCCATTTTGGCTGTTTTGACCTGTTTTGGAGGGTTGTGACGGGATTTGATGGCTTGGATTGAATCTAGGGTTAATCCTATGGCTAATACTATCCTAATCTTCTATAAAAAGACCCCTAAACCTAGCCTAAATCATCATTATTCAATCCTACAACTAAACTATGTCAAATTTGTTCCTCTCATGGCCTCCTTTCTCATGCTAAAATTCCTAAGTTTATTTCTATGAGAGATTGTGAATTCATACAAGTGTTTTCAAGCTTGTATGAGTGTTCTTAGCTTGCATTCAAGTCAAGTTGCAACATTTCTATTTCAAAGCAAGGATTTTTATTGATTTGGCTCAAGGGTTTTTCATTGGAGCATTCATATTTGGGTCTTTTTGGTGATTGCATAAGGGCTTCGTCTCAATCTTTATAATAAATATTTATTTGTGTCTTCATAGCATTGTAAGCCCTTTTCTACTTTCATTTTTGAACTCTAAAGTTAAATGAATGATGCAAGTTTGGTTGATCATTACGATATGCAAGTTTGGTTGATCGTTATGATATGCAAGTTTGGTTGATCATTATGATATGCAAGTTTGGTTGATCATTATGACATGCAAGTTTGGTTGATCATTATGCAAGTTAACACATGTTGCTATGTTATGCAAGTTTGGGTTGATCATGTTATCATGTTATGCAAGTTTGGGTTATCATGTTATGCAAGTTTGGGTTGATCATGTTATCATGTTATGCAAGTTAAACTTGAGTTTGTGAGCTTAAAGCTTCAAGCTTTATGTTAAAGGTTGCATTTTGGGAACATGGAAGTTATCATATCCCTTATGATAACTTGCATGTGAGGCTAAATGCGAACTTCTAGCAACTTCTACATGTCATTTATCACCATGTATCACTTATATGCTAAGTTTGGTTTTATGCATACTTTTGAAGCCTAATAATGCAATATGCAAGTATATGAACATATGTACATTTCATATGCCACCATGTTAAACTTGTGGCTTCAACACCTTTTTGTCATGATTATGCCAAGTTCCCTATTTTATCCTTTATGCGTTGTTGCGATTATGTAAACGATGGGATTACGTTGGGGTTGGGTAACATTATGACAAGAACATGGTTTTTATAACATGACGTGATATGTAATTATGTTTTGGAAACATAATGGACATGACACTTAGAAAAGATGAGTGTGGCCAACTCGAGGTTGGGTTGAGTTTGTAGCATAAATCTACCCGGACCCGCCCGGCTTAACTAGTGGCTACAAACAATAAGACCCAATGTGAGAAGTTGGTCATGTTGTGCTCGAACCCGAGGTTAGACCAAGTTGTGGTGTAAAGCTACCCGGACCCGCCCGGCTTAACTAGTAACCACAACAGGGTCTAATGTGAGAGGTTAAAGCACATTAAGTTAATGAATGCCTCCTGATTAGGGTTAAGTCATGGTCCACTTAATACTTAACCAATTTGGGCTTGATGGGTTAATCGGGGTTAAGTCATGAACCTTGGGTACACTTAACCAATTTAATCCACGTTTGGATCGGGTTAACCACATTTAACCCGTTAAGAAACCCTAGTGGCGTGGTCCTTTGCAGCAGTAACCCTCTTGATAGTATCATAAGACCCTAGGGACTAGGCTAGGGTGGGGCACGATTACTGGGCTGACATGTAAGCGACCAAAACGACGGCTGGGTAGGTACGCCGGTGTAGGTCCAGGCGGACTATGATCGTGCACATAGTCCGGAGTTGGGGAATCAGGCACGGGTACCAGTAGATCTAGACTGTGCATACTTGATTGGTGTCCGAGGTCTACACCCTAGGACTTGATACACCCTGGGGTGGACCTAGTGCAGTTAGCTACATTGCATGTTTGGGCCGTATGACACCGACACTTGACGAGTTAGGCTTGTAGGGAGCCGATCAACTAGACCGTGTAGTTGGACCTTGATTTAGGTCACCTCATGATATTGGGCCAAGCGTGGGCCAAGGGATCGATTCTCGTTTTTACTTGACATGTTAGAATGCTAGTACAACCGTGGTGCAAAACTTAACCTTGATTATGCGATGACATATTTATCTATCTTGTTAGTTAATCATCATGCCAGTATGTTGTTATCCTTATGTTCATCTCAGCTTCTCATGTCAGTTAACTTTACTAGTTCATAGACTGATAGTAGTAGGGCTTACCAGTCTTTTTGACTGACCTGTTTTCTTTCGTCTCTTTTCTTCCTTCCCCCTCCCCCCCCCTCAGGTTCTCAGGGTGGGAACATTGGAGCTTAGCTTGGATCTTTACAGCTTGCTTACTGGATTTGCTCATGTACGGTTTTGGACATTGAGCTAGCTATGGTTTATCACTTCACTTTGGGGATAGTACTTTATGTATTTCAGTTTTTCAGTTTATGTTTTTCTCTAGACTTTGTTGTTGGAAAATAATGACCAAGTACTTTGTTGTAACATGACTATGGTTTTGAAATGCTAGTTTTATCCGCTGCTTTACTACTCTGTTTTACTTACATGTTCTGTCTTGTGATATCTGCATGCATGTTTACCTCGTTTAACGCCCCTCCAAAGCCAGTGTGCTTGCAAGAGTTACCCTGGCGGAGGTGGGGTGTTACAGTCTCAGTTCGTATCCAGGTAGCATACGACCTCCACGATTTCCGATGAAGAAAATAGGAGAATAGGACACGTATATATAGTTGCCAGACCCCCTAACACTGAGTGCCACATCAGCCTAGGGGTGTCGACACCCCTGTGGGTGGGTCGACCCGTAGGTCGACACCCCTCTAAGGGGGTCGACCCCCTAGAGCGGGATTTTTTTCCGCCATATCGAATTTTTCAAATTCGAACTGTTCTGGATAAAATTCTGACTCATCTATGACTCATGCGTATCTTTCTACGCGTATACAAACTTAAAACCCTCATAACTTCTTCATACGGTGTCCGTTTTACGCAAAGCAAATGTCTATCCTGACCAGAATTTTGAGACGAACGCAATGGTGCAGGATGTTTCCTCTAATTCTGAATATCAAATTAATTATTATTTAATTTATCCTCTTTAATGTTGTTAAAAATTCAAGGTGTTACAGGATTGGCCTAGGCAGTGAAAAGAATTTCCAACTTTTCTATTATGGATTTATTGGCAACTTCCATTTGTTGAGTCAAATTAGCAACAACAGTATCTAATTCTCCTCTAGTTATGTCAACTCCCACTCTCGAAGTTCGGCCAACTTCAGGATGATTAATTTGCAGAGTTACAGGATCATTGACAACATCCCTCGAGCCTGAAGTTATCGCAGACTTACTAGTCTTTTTTGGTGCCATAATCTCGAACAAAATTCTAAACTTTGTAAAGACTTTTTCAACAGCCCTGATCTTTAGACTTCGTGAATCTATCGTAAAAAGAAGGCTTCAATCCTCGATGCCCCCCACCACGGCTCTTAACCTTGTGGTCATGGGTTTGAGCCCCACGGTGGGCGCTAAAAATGTTAATATTAAAAATGGACACTAACAACCCAAGCGGTGTGACAACACAATAAAAATACTTAAACTAACATTAAAAGCAAGCACAAGGGGAAAACAGAAAAAGAGACAAGTGTTTTAGTGGTTCGGCCTCAGATTTGGCCTACGTCCACTTTAATGGAGGATTTCATTAAGATTTGCATCATTACAAGGTACAAGATCTCTTTTACTTCATACATTTTCCCTTTACAATGAATTTCTCTTTATTCTCTATGAATTATCTATCTTTTTCAATCACTTTCTAGTTCTAAAGTTGAAACGATCAATTCTCTCAAGTATCGACGATTAAAGAAATAAATCTTCGTTAATCGTGATCGGTGATGAACTTTGATATTTTCTGTAATGAATTGATGATGATGAAGAAGCTTCAATCTTGTTAGAGAGAGCTTTAATGGAGTTTGAGATGCTTTAAGATGTTGGAGAATGAAAATGGCAGCACTTCATTGTCGGAGAATTCAGATCCCTTCAATGTATGAAACAGTGGGGTATTTATAGGTGAGATCCAAAGGGAGTGGAAAAATTGTAATTAACATGTGTGTAGACATGCTTATGGATCAGCTGAGTCATTCCGTGTGGCATACTTTGGCCACGTCAGCCTAAAAATGGTTTGGGACTTCAATTTACAAAAAATATGCTGATCCCATTGTGTGCGCCCTGCCACATCTTCTATTTTGACGTGTTCTTCATTTGGTACTTAGCACTTGATACTTGGTACTGGCATGTTGGCGTTTGGCACTGGCATTTGGTACTCTGGCATTTGCCCAATCCAGAAAAGTGGTAGTGCCAAATCTGGAAAATTTCGTGAATCCCACGACGCGCGCTTTGGAAGTTCCTCATTTTGCTCGTGTGCAGCTGGTTGCCAGAGAAAACTGGTACTGCTCGATCCATACACTGGTATTGCCCGATCCGTGCGCAAGTGGTATTGTATCAAATACAGAAAATGGTGTGATCCTTCGATGTGCGCTCTGCCAAATCAGTCATTCCACTATGTGCGCGCTGCTTGCATGGCAAATGAGTTTACCCGATCCATTGGCAAGTTGGTTTTTCCCGATCCACTGAACTGAGCGGATCCCCTCGTGCAAATCAATGTTTCTACCATGCACAGCTTGTGTCTGGCACATTACCAAGGCAAGTGAATTTTTCCCGATCCATGAACAGGGATTTTGCCCGATCTGTGGAATTGCTTGAAATCCTCGACACGCACACGGGCAGATCACCATTTCCTTCGTGGTGTGCACTGCTTGCCATGGAAAACGTGACTTGCCCGATCCATGGACAAATGACTTGCCCAATTCATGGGAAAAATTTTAGCCCGATCCATTGCCAATCTTTAGCCCGATCCATAGCTAATATTTCTACCAAATCCATACACCAAAAATGTCTAATCCATGTTTAAATGCACCCATTCATGGCACATTTTTTTCTGATCTTTCACACTAAAACGTGTACGATCCATCAAGTTTTCAACATTGTTTATTTTATTTTTTGAATCACCTTTTTCACAATGTAGTTAACAAACTTCTTCTTTGGTAATCTTGTAGAATTGGTTTTAATGAATCATGTCAATAAAGGTTGGTATTTCCTAATAGAATCGACTAAGAATAAAAGTATTCAATGTGACTCTTATTTCTAATAATAATGGGAGCTTCTGAAATAACAATAGTATGGCAGGACTATCTAACAACTCAAATGTTTCTGCAACTTGTCCTAGATGTGCTATCAAAATCCTTGGGAATTACAAAGACTAAATGCAAATCTATGTACATAAAATAATGACATGGTAGTTTAATTGTCCTTCTTGTACGGTTGTTGGCCATGTTTACTGAAGCATATTATGCATGGTTGCATTGCTGGGTTTAGTGTCCATGCTATATCATTACCTATCAGCTTATTATGCATGGTTATTGCCACCTAGATCCTACAATTGTAACGTATTAGATTATCAATTGTTTATGTTACTTTATCGACATGGTAATGTTTTGTTCTGTTGTTGCATGTTTAAGGTTTATAACTTTGCATTTAACGTTGGCAGAAATAGAATAATCACCCTAAATCTATACAACAAAATGTTAAAAATGTGAAAACCAAAATAAAATCAAATTTGTATTGTTAAGCATTGTTCAGTAGCACATAGGAAATGAAAAATCTATAAGCGACCAGAATACATGTAGTAACAAAATTGCAAACACAAGAATAAATACACCAACAAATGAATAAATTACGCATTTCCTTATAGCTTGTATAGAAACAAAATTAACTGCATATCAGGTGATATATAAATGTGTTCCCAATGCATAACGAACAAATTTTGCATGCCTAGAAAACTAATCTCCTGTCAAAACACATATAATTGGTGTGAAGAAAAACCATTGTAGAAATCTTTAGTGAGCATATCACGAGAACATTCATAGCGCTTAGACATTCGCAAGGCTTAAACAAAAATAAAAGTGATAAGAGAAAGTCAAGCTTTACCTAGCACATCAGCTAACAAAACATACTGCGAAAGGCCTTCAGCGTCATGTATTGCAAGTTAAAATTTTAGTTCTCCTTTTATTTGGTGGTGGCATTGGATAGGGTAAGTTTTTGCATCGCCGTCTTTGCTATTCATTGGAAAAGTCTTATATATTTGGGCTGTTATTTTAATGTTGCTTCATACTACTTTATTCTACTTTTTCAATCTATATGATATAGTTTCTTTTTAAGGAAAAAATATGTTGTCTTAAGCTGATTACTCTTAACTCACATAGTGGCATTGTCATACTCTATCAAGTGTCATACTTCTACTCAGTGAAGTCAACGTTGTTATGAAGTAAGGCAACAATATACTATTGGAAATTTCAGAGGAGGAAGAGGAAGAAATTATGAAAAAAAAAAAGGAATTTTTAGGAGAAGAAAACTTTTATTTCTTTTCTTTTATTTCCCTTTATTTTTTGCTTGATAAAATTTAATTTGATTCATCTCATTCTTCATTAAACAAATAAAAGAATACATTTATATTTATAACATAACAAAGACTCTAGACTCTTCTTCACTAGATTCTTCCTTATCCTCTAATTTCTAGGCTTGCCTTAACAAACCATTATCTAAATAATCCGAATACGTATATGATAATTCTAATATTTATTACCATTTATTTTTATGCTTCCCTAAATACAATAATTAAATCTATTCCATAATTTATGTTTCCTTTTAAAACCAAGTTTATTTTCAACATCCCCCTTAAACTTGGTTTTTTTACTCTAAGCAGATTCCTTTGTATCTCATGTGTTTTGGCAGAAATAAAGAAATTACTCCAAGCAAATTTTCTTTTTTCTTTTCTTCCTCTTTCACAATATGAAGATCTTCGATGCCATTTCTTCAATGGTGCTCCATTCTTTTTGTCCTTCTTCATTCACACAAGACATTCCAAAAAGTGTGTGCTCTAGCTTTCATCTTATTCCGGTGTCATAAACTTTGAATGAGTCATATATGACATTTTTAACTTCTTTAAAAAATTCACTTTTACAGTATTTGATCAATTCAATTTCTTTGTTTGTGTTAACTAATATCGAGCAAACAGCAACGCTAGCCTTTTTCTCACCAACAGCCATGCTTACTTTTATAGTTTTGCTGTTTGTAAAGGTCCAATCGCTTTCCTTATGTTTATTAGGAGTGAAACTCTTGCATACTCCATCATCTAGGATGTTCGTGCCTTTTGGTAGTATTAGCACGGTGCCTTCGCCTGCACTCACTACGTCACTTACATTCATGATCGCTCTAGTTGAATGAGCATGGAAAACAAGTGATCTTTTACTTAGCACATCAACTCTCAAATCATTTGATTTACTGTCATGGAACTTAGCATTAGTTTCCATATTGTCTTCCAAGCCCAACCATAAACTTGCAAACGATAGAAAACTGCGTTTATCTTCATCTCATCTTAAAGTTGCCAAGTTTATCCGCATCTCTTCACTGCTAACTAAACATCTCGCTCCGATGTTAACAGTTTCGTCTATCCATCGTGACTGCTTGTCCCATTTCTTTACTTGCTCCATCATGATTCTTTTGCCAGCAGACATCAATTTATCTGACATTCCTAGGTCGCTTAACATGCTTGTGTGTTCAGCGCCGATATTTCCTCCAGTCGGCTCTGTCTTAGTACTAATATCTCTTCTAGAACTTTCATTGTTGGCACATTCAACCTCCTCGTCTAATTCTAGCTTGATTCTGATAATGTTAGCGCTTTCTCCCGTTTTCGCGGTTATCTCTAACACTTTGGTTAATGCTGATACTGAGTTCATTGATCCGCTTGCAGCATCACCGTCCACTGTATCTCTAATAGATTCAGCCGCTTCGGCTTCTTATGTACTCATGATCTTAGGATTACTACTAATCAACCTATCTGAAGCACTCGAAATGACTTTGTCGTAAACCAATGGTTCAGTTATGCGCTCATGTTCATCAGTCCTATTTGATACTTGACTGATTTCACCGACGGAGATAAACCCTTCTAGGTCTTTCGTCTCGCTCAAAGAGCTAGGTTCGGCCTGCGAAGCGACGTCGCAGTAGTAACCCGCTGGCCTACTTTGCTGCTGTTCACTGTCTTCTTGGCCTTTCGAATCTCCTCTTACGTTGCCGTGCGAATCGACCACGCATGCATTGTCCTCATCCATCTTCTTTGCATTGTCAACCAAATTGGAGCACTTCCTGATCTGACTATCTTCCTTTTCATCTTTCTCATTAATCAGCTTATCTTCATTCATTATCTTTGTGTCATCTTTTCCATACACGTTTTTCAAGAGATTCCATGAATCTTTTGTACACCTTCCTCTAAAAATGAGATCTTAAGCTTTCTCATCGACATTCTCAGCAATCACAGAAAAAGCACGGTAATCATTCTGTTTTAATTTTGCAAATGCTTTCTTGTCCATTTGCGCATGCTCTCGATGTCTTTACGCCATTCATAGTCATTTTCAACAATTTCCCATAAACCGTTGGACATTAGCTCCTCTTTTTTTCTACTACTCCATTCCTAAAAATTCACTTTTGTGAGAACGAACGACGAAAGAAATAGAAATGCCATAATTTCAACTAGGCTCTGATTCCACTTTGTTGGAAAATTTAGAGGAGGAAGAAGAAGAAATTATGAGAAAAAAAGACATTTTTAGAAGAAGAAAACTATTATTGCTTTGCTATTATTTCCCCTTATTTTTTTCTTGATACAACTTCATTTGATTCATCTCATTCCTCATTCAACAAATAAGAGAGTACATTTATAGTTATAACATAGCAAAGACTCTAGACTCTTCTTCACTAGATTCTTCCTTGTCCTCTAATTTCTAGGCTTGCCTTAATAAACCATTATCTAAATAATTCCAATACATATATGATAATTCTAATATTTATTATCATTATCTAAACTACTTTGCAACGTAAATATGTATTTGTCTTGTGAAACTTTGAAATGCAAAGTTGTGGATGGTGATTCGCAATTGTGGATGACTGGATTTGTGGAGAAGAAGGGTTGGTTTGGGTGGCGTACGACTAGAGAATGAGGCAGTGAGGAATTTTAATCAGGGGATGAATAAGGGAGTTTGGCTAGACTGTATGGAGTTGTGGCTTGCTGGTTGGTTGCGACGCAGAAGGGAGGATAGTGTTAAAGATAGGGATGAAGTTGTTGTTGACGTGTTCGGGTAGCTGTGATGTTTTGTTGTAAGGTGTGTAGAAGCTTGGAGTGTAGATGTTTTGTTTCAGTTTATTTTCAGATGGTGGAAGTGTGTGGAGATTGTACAAGAAGAAGGACGGTTGTTGTTCGTAATTCTACGATGATGAGGATGTGCTGAAATGGTTTCTTTTCGAGCCGTAGGGTGACAAGTTGGTTGTGGTAATGATTGGAGACAGATGATTAGGTTCAGACTTTGTTTGGTTGGACTAAAGTGAAGTGAGATGTCAGGACAGGGCAACTCTGTGCTATTTTGAAGAGTAGTTGAATGCTATGACTATTCGAATGAAGAAGAAGTATGGAAGTTATTGTATGGTTGAAGAGATAGATTTGTAGTGTTTTTGCAGGAGTGTATAATTGAGAGGAGCTGCCGTGAATGAAGCGAGAAAGGAAGAAAAACTAGAAAATAGGACTCAACAATAAATTAAATGAGTGAAAACAGAAGTGAAAACTCCCTTATTCATCCCCTAGTAAAAATTCCTCACTGCCTCATCCCTTAGTTTTTTAGGATATGGAATCACTGCTTACCCAAAGTAATGAAAATTTTTGGTTTTGAAAAAGTAGGGTGTATTATATTCAGTGGCAGAGCTAGCATTAGATTTCAGATGGCCATCAAAATCAAATAAATTGGGTTTTAATTTTAGAATTCATTGCTCATTCACGTTAGAAAAATACTTCATATTATGTTACTGTTAAGAAAGTGATATTAAAATATATTCAGTGAAGCAAAGGCAAGCAATCTAATGAACCTTAATAAATAAAAAACAAGAACATGTATTCAACATTGATGCTATGAATTCTATTTTCTCCAGTTGCTCTACTGCATTTTTTTATTCCTCATATTATGTTTATTCTTTGTTTAATTTTTGGTTAGTTTACTTCTGAACGTGCTATAACAGTTGACTCCCACATTATTTGCAGATATTTAACATAAGCTTAGACCACTCAAAAGTGATGTTCGATTTTATTCTTTTACTGCTTGGCAAGTTGAGTTAAGAGTCGTGGAAGCTTCAGAATCATTCAAGACAGGTACATAGAACACAAGCAGTTAGCATTGCTTATTTTCAAAAAATTTATTAGGTGTGTTTTTACTACTTGGACTTCTTTTAAAATATATGTTATGATAAACCAGCATGCCTTTTTTATAGTTTTGCTTCAAATCCAAAAACACATTATGAGGCTCATGCACTAACTTAATCTGCATTGTTTACACCGATGCATACTTTGATTGACTTAGGCATGTACTTCTGGTTGTAGTACCCACTGTTGTATCATGCAAAACTGAATTTAGTTGTAGTACCCACTGTTAGTTTTATAAGTAGATATTTGATGTCTTATCATACTGTGTGTTTAATCATATATTTGTGGGTGTTATATTTATAGATATTTGATGTTTTATTAGATTGTAATCATTATTCTATTGTGGCACTTGTTATGGAAGATTGATTATATTCAAATATGTAAATTTGTGTTGTGGCAAGCCTAAAAGGCTTATTTAAAAAACAAATTTGCATCTATTGTAATAGTAAAACAGACGTAAATGCATTGAAAAGTAAAACTACCATACACAACAATTTGCATCTGTTTGAAGGGTGAAAATAGCACATATAATACTTGTGTCTAATGTAGGCTACAACAGAAGCGAACATATCAAATTTGCATCTGTTGAAAAAAGAAGCAATAATATTTTAACATTTGTGTCCACTGCATTTGCATCCACATCGGAATAGATGCAAATGTTGCAAAATATTAGATGCAAATACCCTATTTTGTACTAGTGAGAGAATTTGTTTTTAAATATAAATCAGGAACAAAACTGTTAAACTATGCACGATCTCCCACAAACTAATTATTAAGATAATTAGAATTTGGATATGAACATTCTTCGTCAAACTATGGAATCCTAAGTATTTGTTAGGAGTTGTAATTAGAATAAATAAACCAAGAATGAAATGTTTAAAGAGTTACAAATACTTATAGATTAAGTTTCATAATTTTACAGAAAGGTATTTGGAAAATGGGAATAATTAGAAAGACAAAATTACCTAAACTAAAATATTTAGGTAAACTGAGTTATCTGGCTTTTCTATATAAAGGTTAGTAGTAATTCTAAAATTGAAAGGGGATGAGTTTTCACAAACCCTTGAATCCAAAGTAATCAACAAGTTAAGATTAAAACTTAAGGGAATGATTTCTATAAAAAAATTCCTTATAAGGGGCAGTAAATCATTGAGTGATAGGCAATATGCAATATTTGGCCTAATGGATGATGAGTCGGATACAATGGTTGACTAGGTAATTGGAGGTCATTGTCTGGGAACATTATAGATATGGCTATCCAGATTTATGGATGTAAGAGTATTATATTTGGCATTTCCGTTATGTGGACAAAATTTTGGTATAAAGAATTTTTGATCTTAAGTTTGAAAGTTCATAGAGAAGAGAAATTCTTGTTCAACCCCCTTTCCTTTTCGAGGACGAAAAGTATTTAGTGGGGGTGAATGTAACGATCCATAATTTTTGACAATTTGAAAACTAAATTTTTGGTATATAATTCGAATTTTCTGAGTATAAAACAGATTTTATGATTTAAATATGGATTTGTAATAATTATAAATTAAATTATATATATATGTTTAAATAATAAAATAGATGTTTGATTTTCTCAAAGTATAATGGTATAATTTTAGTAAGGATTTATTAGGTTTTGTTACAGCGAATTTTCCAAATACGCATTTATAAAACTATTTTTAAGTATGTTCTTTTGTAGTTAAACAAATATATTTTTAATATAGATAAATTAAAGTAAAATAATTATTTTGAATGATAAAAAAGTTAATGAGATCATCCGGTTTTGATAACGTTAGTCGTCGGATATTTAAATGGTTAAACGATAGCATATACATCAGAATATAGTAACATTTATAAGGCGTTGCAAGTTAGAAACACTTTAAAAAGTATTACAAAAGTACAGCTAAGTGGTAGGCGTATACCATGGGCACATGGTACATAGTTTCATAAGGATGCACAGTTTTCGATGGCTTCTCAAGAAAGCTTAAGATGGCTTCCAAGGGAAGCTTTAGAAAATTTCACTTACTCCCCCCTACTCTTATGAGCCTATAAAAGAGGCCTTACCCTCTCCATTTCATTCCATCTTCATTTCTACTTCTTCCTTCTCATTTCTAAGCTCTCTTCCTTTCCATCCATGGCTTTCACCTTCATCTTTTTCTCTTTTTTTTCCTCCTTCCCCCCTTTTTCCCTTCCCATCCTTATGTCGTGCACCCCCTTTTCCACCACCATCCATGACCAACCACTTTGCTACCTTCTCCTTCACCATCCATAGCCCTACCTCCTCTACCCAAGTCTAGCGAAGCACCCCTACACCACCACCTCTATGCACCACCATCTCATTCTTTTCTCAGACTCAACCTCAGCCCAGACCAATGACTTGCAAGAGCTATACCTCCTCCGAAAATGATCCAAATCATGCGATTCTTTTCTCGAATAGTGTATTTTTTCAGTGGCTACAACTTTGTAGTTGAGAACTTTCCTAACTCTGAGCCTAGCTATACCCAAAACCAGATCTTTGAAGGCCATATTTTCTGGCTGTCTTTTGTTGAATCTGGAAAACACATCCACTATTTGGATCATTTCTACCTAAAAAATTATCAGACTTAAGAAAAAAATTAACTGAAGAAAAGAGAATTTCCTATAACTCGTTGGGAACTTTTCGAAATTCAGAGAGAAGCTAATCCCAAAACTCATGGGAAGTTGGCCTATTTTCAGAGTCAGAAAGGTTACGCAGTTACGTTGTCTGTCGGTGAGAACACTTCACACTTATTTATTTATATATTTAATTATGAATGTTAAGTATATATGTGTAATGTTGGATGAATGGATGAATAGTTAATGACACATATACACTGATAAGCGTTAAGTATTGTAACACTTACATGTAGGATCTAATATTATTGATGGCATTGTTCTTGAGTGTTATGGATGTTCATATGCTGCTAATTGTTTGTTACATGTTGTCGTATACCCACGACACTCCAATTGTGGAATTATACGGGTGATTGATTAGGTCTCCTTCTCAAATTTGAAAATTTAATGATTTCATTAATTTAATATTGAGAGTTGAGCATGAAAATAAAGTTTTGAATTTAAAATCCAAAACAGTTTGGAAATGATATTGATGTATATACGAGCAACTCTGAAAGGTTGAAAACGATTCCAAGAACATTTTTAACTATAAATGGCTTTCTAATTTTGAAATCGATTTGAAAATGAAAAATTGAAAATTGAAGTTATGTAGATAAACGAAAATGTTTATTTTTAAATTATTAAAAATATGGAATTTTTTTGCAAAATTATTATAAATTATTTAAAAATGATTTGAATTGGAAAACGATTTTGTAAGCTTTCGAAACACTTTTGCAACGTTTCTTTACTGAATATAGTATATTTTGAGGATTTAACTTATGAATCATTATCCGAAACTTGAATGATCATTCTAAATGATTAATGTAATGTTTTTAAAAGTTAAAACATATCAGTTTTAAGTAAGCTCAAATATATCTTGAGATAAAAGTGTTCTACAATTATCAGTGAAATTGGAAATGGTGGAAAGTGGTCTTCGGATGCCGTTATTAAGTCCATAAATAAACTTGTACAATTAAAGGAATTTCAAAGGTAGAATTACCATTACTCCGCGGATAGTATCGGTTAAGTATGGAAATTGATACCGAACATAAGTGGATGTAATTTCTAACCAGTTCCCGTACAATGATTTCAGTTAAATCTATTGGAATAAAGGTTTTCTAAAATTAACAAGGTGGGTTTGGATAGAAATATTCTTTGGATATTTGGTATGGAATTCCATAGGTAGGATGTATACTATCCAGGGAATTTGAAAGATATTTATTATTATTCCACTTACAGTATTCACTGATTATGAGAAATGGTACTGAATGTAAGTTGATAATTTCTGTTTAAATCTTATAATCAATATCGATTGGTTTTTGGATTTATTATGAATGGTGTCTTAAATAACATCATTCTTTAATCTGCTAAGATTAAATCATAATTTTGAAATTTGAAGAGGAGTAAGATTTATAAAGGCTATTTGAAACGATACGTAATGATATTGATTTGGAGATGGGTTTTAAGAGGAAAGCAAATGAATAAAGAGTTAATAAATCTAGGTGAAATATTAATGAATGATTATTAAGATTTTTGAAAGCTAAATTATCTTTGATTTAAATAGATATGTTTTAAGGAGAAAAGTTATGAGATGAATTTTTGGGTTATGAATAATTACAATCTTTATTTACGTAGATTACATCTTAGAGAATTTTGAAAAGGTTATGATGAAGAGTTATCGAAGATTATATTAAATAATTTTGACAAAGAGATAATTTTGAAAGAAAAGCTAAGATCTTTCTTAAAGATTTATGACTATTTTTCAGAAAGGGTTTAAATAAGTTTTAATTACCAAAATCGAAGATGGAAGGAGATTTAGTTGAAATACTGTGTAATCCATAATCGTGTCTTTAAATTGCGCTAATTATTTGGAATGGCCGAGATCGGATTTATGTCCGGAAACCATTCCAAATGAATATACGACGTTATGGAGCAATTGAAGATGGTGGTTGAAGACCGACGATCTTCACATCGAATGGATTACTCGTTGATTTCTTGGTTGGGTCGTACACCCAATTACGAGGTTATTTAGCCGGATCTTCAAGGGTCTCTCTCCATTACTGGATGAGGAATAAGCTGCCTTCGATTTCTTATAGACCCAGAATGGACTTGTACGAATTATATGTCGCATATTGCAATTTATGGCATAGAAATTGATCTTCAATAATATATACTTGTTTGGTGGCATAGAATTATTCTCTTAGCTTAACAACCTTCTCTGTGATGTACAAGCTTAGAGGTTATATATTGGTAGACATCAATTATGTGTTATGAATTGGCAATGTAACATGCTAAGTGATTGTAACACCCCGTATTTTTGGAAAATATTAAAGTAACGAATTAAAGAATAATTAATTACAAATTGGAGAAATAGGTGAAATGGGTTGCGCCATAGCGTTCATCTCGAAATTCTGCTTGGAATAGAGTCCAAGTTTTCAAAAATCGGACTTCGTACGAAGAAGTTACGGCCCTCGGAACTTTCAGAAATTTATATAAAACAATTCAGAAAATTTAATACCAAGGCAGGTCGACCTGGGGTCGACCTACCCCTGGTCAGGTCGACCAGGGGGTCGACCTCCCTGTATACAGGTCGACCTGGGGGTCGACTTGGGGGTCGATCTCCCCCTCGGGTCAAATCTGAAATCTGATATGTTTTCTCCTGTGAAGAATTGCTGTGTCATTAGGACTTGCGTGGAACATTCTGGTTGGTTCTCTTAGGTTTGAATGGCTTTGATTTGCTCTAGGTTAATCTGACGGCTCCTATTAAATCAAACTTCTATATAAGCAACCTAAATCTAAACCCTAAGCCACACAAAAATATTCCTAAGACCGTCATGCTGTTAACACTCAACTTAGAGTAGCCGTCATTTAACTAGAAAGCAAGTAGGAATTGCAAATCAAATCTAATTCAACTAAGAGAATTCAACGTCTACAACAAAGGGGAGATATTCAAATTCAGAATACAGATCCAAAAACTCAAGACTAGCCTCCTTTTTGTAAGTCCAGTTATCATTTAGACCTAAATTATATTAGAATCGTGACTAAATAAATGGATGTAGAACTTCGCCTAATGTAAATCTATGCCTATCCATTTTGTTAAAACTGAATTGATTGAGACTATGATTATTATCGTGCTAAGTTGTATGTAATTTGATGATAAATGTTAAATGCTTGGAAATGAATCAATATGTGGTATAATTTGGCAATGACATATATTTTGTATAATTTAGCAATGACATATTATGTTGTATATTTTGGCGATGACATATGATAATTTGGCGATGGCATATCATATTGTGTAATTTGGCGATGGCATACCATATTGTATAATTTGGCGATGGATATCATGTTGTATAATTTTAGCGATGACATATCATGATGACACCTATATGTTGTATGTCAATTTGGGAGTTTTGCTATGTTTATGCAACTTGTTAGGCTAAGGCATGTATTATGTTTAGATTCACATTTAGATCTATGAAAAGTGGATTCAAAAATTAAAGCTCATATTTACATGCCTTGTTAAACTTGTGTAAAACCGTATGTTTAAGATTCATGATTATTGGATCCAAATTAAAGTTTACATTCACATGTCTAGTTGAACTTGTGCAATTCTATATGCTTAAGGTTTATGTTTATTGGACCCAAAATAAAAGTTTGCATATACATGCCTAGTTGGATTTGGGTAATTTCGTATGTTTAAGACCGTTGTTAATTAGACCGAAAATGCAAGTTCACCTTTATATGACTAATTGGAATTGTGTAGTTCTATGTAAACTCCCATCCATATGCTTATGGTTCATGTTGATTAGGTTCAAAATTGCAAGTTCATAATTAAACATATATTTAGTATATGCCAAATTTATGTGACATATGTTGGATCCATATTATGCTTGTCTTGAATGCTACGTGTCTCTTCCTTTTCCCCTCTTGATTTTGAGTTAGGCTAAATTGCAAAGCCTAACATTCTATGAAATTTATGCGAACGTTTAGCAGGGGTAACGTTGGGAAAAACATGAAGTTCCATGTTATTGGCATATTTTAAATGATTAGTGGCATTGAAATGGTATAATTTATATACCTAAAATTAAGAACATGGTTTAGGGAGAAATTAGGCATGACTTGAAAGACAATAATTTACATATAAATATAGAAGGTAAATATGTAAATTTAGAAAAGACAAATATGCCTAACCCGAGGTTAGATTGAGTTACGGTGTAAGACTGCCCGGAACCGCCCGGCACATCCAGCAACCGTAACAATATATATATCTAATGTGAGAGGTTAGTGCATTAAGCCCAAGAAAACCCGAGGTTAGACTGAGTTGCGGTGTAAAACTGCCTTGAACCACCCGGCACATCCAGTAACTACAACAATACCTGTCTAATGTGAGTGGTTGGTGCTCTAATGAATGAATTAAAGCAAAGACAGGAATGGTAGGGTTAAGTTAATTAAGGTAATACTTAACCAACATAACATGAATGACTAGGGTTAAGTTAATAGGAAACACTTAACCAGTATAGCATGATGAATGGGTAAGGTTAAGTGATAAGAAACACTTAAAAAATACAACTTGATTTGTGCTAAGGTTAAGTCAAAACAAGAGGGCAACACTTAACCAATATAACTTGATTTGTGGAAAGGTTAAGTAATAAGAAACACTTAACCAATATAACTTGATTTGTGGTAAGGTTAAGTCAAAACAAGAGGGCAACACTTAATCAATATAACTTGATTTGTGGTAAGGTTAAGTAATAAGAAACACTTAACCAGTATAACTTGATTTGTGGTAAGGTTAAGTCAAAACAATAGGGCAATACTTAACCAATATAACATGATTTGTGGTAAGGTTAAGTTAAAACAAGAGGGCAACACTTAACCAATATAACTTGATTTGTGGTAAGGTTAAGTCAAAACAAGAGGGCAACACTTAACCAGTATAACTTGATTTGTGGTAGGGTTAAGTTAACACAAGAAGGCAACACTTAACCAAAGTAACATGACAAGTAAGTGGGTCAAGTTAACTGGAATTGATTGATGACACTTAACCAATACAACATGATGAACACGTGGGGTTAAGTTAACAAGAAAACACTTAACTGATTAATAAACATGCTTGAATCGATGGTAGGGTTAAGTAAACTCGTGTAGGTGGGTAATATTAGTAAATATAGGCCCACAAAACTTAACCATTTAATAAACATGCTTGAATCGATGGGAGGGTTAAGTACATCTCGTGTAGGTGGGTAATATCAGTAAATATAGGCCCACAAAACTTAATCGTTTAATAAACATGCTTGAATCGATGGGAGGGTTAAGTACATCTCGTGTAGGTGGGTGATATTAGTAAATATAGGCCAATAAAACTTAACCATTAAATAAACATGCTTGAATTAGTAGGGTGGGTTAAGTACATATCGGGTTGGTGGGTAATATTAGTAAATATAGGCCCACAAACTTAACCAATAAGGAAACCCAGTAATGGGGACCCATTTCAGCAGTAACCCACATAGATGTATCACGGTACCCTGAACTGGGCAGGGTGGGGCACGATTACTGGGCTGATTATAAGCGGTCAAAACAGCGGCAGGGCGTACGTCAGTGTAGGTTCCGACGGTGTACGGGCGTGCACGTACTCCGGAGTGGGAAAACGCAGGCACTGGGTACCAGTAGTTATACACTGTGCATCTTGAATCTTGTCGAATCGCTATCATAAGGATTGATACACCTTATGGTGGGACCAGCACAGGGTATCTACACGCAAGAATGGGCCGATTGACACAAACACATGGAACATTTATGCAAGTAAGGAGCCGATCGATAGGGTAGTAAGGGTACATCTAACATGTTCATGGAAATTAGGCTGATTGAGGTGGAATCCTCACGATAGATGTACACCTGAAGGCTACCACAATTACGGGGATTGGGAACATGTAATCAGTTTATACAGATTTCTAGTTGGGACACTAGTTAGGTGGTGCAGAGATAGATATAAAAATCAGAATAACAAGGTAGTAGCGAAGCAGAGAAAGAGTAGGAGCGTATTCAGTTTATCTTGCCTTATCATACCTTATGCTTATCCAATGTTACCTTATTTCTTTGTTATTGTCCTGCGTCCAGTTTATCCATGTCATGGTTCTCTTACCAGTTTATATGCTGAATAATCACTGGACTTACCAGACTTATGTCGGACCTAGTTTTGTTTCGCCTCTTTTCTTCCGTTTTCCCCCTCCCTAGGTTCACAGGGAGGAAATGTTACCACTTAGCTCAGTTTTCTTTTCAAGCTCGAAGATGGTCGATGTTTTGCTTTGGACTCTCTCTTCCACTACTATGGCTGGTTCATGCTTTATTGGGGAATATCATTGTTATTTTTGTGCTTCTTTTACACTTGGAAGTTATTAAATCAAGACAGAAGTTCTATGTATTACTTTTAAGCATGATTTGAGAAAATTGTTGTAAAAGCTTGACTGAACCATATTATTTATAAAATGACTTTATTTTCCGCTTCTTTATTTGTCTGTCTTGTAATTTATCTGCAACTTTTACCTAAAATGCTCCACCAAAGTTAAGGCATTCCCTTTGTGAGTAACCTTAACGGAGGTGGGGTGTTTCACTTGGTATCAGAGTTGAAGGTTACCGGATCAGATAAAACATTTGAAAAATTATTTTCAAAACGATTTTAAAAGAAGCATTTTCAAAAGAAAAGTTTTGTTTCAAAGGCACATTCCCCAAAGCCATATGCACTATCTTTTGATCCTCTGTTTGAATCCTTGTTTCCTTCTTTCCTAAGTCTCCGGGGCTCCTGGCTTTCTGGGAGGTACCCTCATCGCGGCATGGTTCCGTAGGCTTGATATGACTACGATATCTGTCAAAGGGCGAAGAAATGCCCAACTTCCATCTATAGCCGCAGTAGTTTCACCTGCGGCTAATTTTCTTTCAAGCTTTGTAGGATTTTCCGTGCGATGGAGGCAGCTTTCGAGAGACTTGTCAACGTGTTATACAAGGATAGTAAAGATGAGACTGAGGGAGTTTGGCTAAGGAGCACAACCCAAGGACGAGGAACTCATGGATATAGACTTGGTTCACAAAGGAGGGGAGGAAAGAATAGTAAAACCTAAGACAAAAGGAAGTATCTTTATTATGATATAACGGGTCGTATAATTAAGGGCAAGGGCAAGAACAAATGACAGGATTTTCAGGAGGGCAAATGAATGCTCTCACCGCCAGTGTACCTGGGAGAGAGGTAGTAAGGTTTCTATTGAAAGAGTATGTTTTTTCCTTTTTGATCATCCTGTTAGTACTTTTTGATTTTAGCGCTTCACATTCGCTTATATCTGCTTCTGTTGTTGAGTCTCTGCACCTTAGTACTAGTATAATAAGAAGATCTCATTATTGTCTCAAATCCGGTTGGTGGTTTGGCTCATTTATCTTTGGTTTGTAAGGATTTGAGAATAGCTATGTTAAGTGTAATACTTATGTTTTCAGGTTTCATGGGCTACGGGTTGATTCTAGGCATGGATTGCTTAGCTAGTAATTGTGAAAGGAGGGTAGTTAGACTTTCGACTTGCCTCGGGAATACCCTCGAGATTTTGTGCGATCCTAAGGAATCACTTTGTCTTAGCTACTTAAAATCACTTTATGTATCTATCGACGATTTTCGATTCGTTGGAGTAGTCCATGAGTACGCAAGATGTTTTGATTAGGGTAGGGGTTTTCCCCCAAAAACTCAAGACAGACTTCCGCGTATATCTAGTTGATAATGCAAAGCCAGTTATGCGATCAACGATAGTTTTGGAACAAGATTGGCGAGGATAGCCAGAGTCGGTTAAGTGCTCAATTGTTTGGTTGTTTTGCTAGTATCATCTCACATAAATCATCCAAATTCGGAGGAGGTATTCCTTGGGTGCTTGTCTGATATTGGTTTAGGCCTTTGGGGCTTGTACTTGAGGGATGTCAAGTTAGACAAGGATGGTTTGTGTGAGAGATATCGACCCTCAGATTTGTGACATGATGGATAAGCTAAGTAGAAAAGAGACCTCTAATCATCCTAGTATATACACTTGGTATCTTGGCTCACACCTGTTTATCTTGGAAGGATAGTTCGACTACATTGGATACCCTCTAGCATAGTAAGTGATCGAGGTCCTATCTTTACTAGTGAGTTTTGGAAATGGAGGTCAAGAAGCTTCGCAACTGTGAAGTTAAATTAGTTAAGGTACCGTGGAGTAAAGCTCAATAAGACACGACGTGGAAGACTGAAGATAAGACACGCGCATCATACCCTTTTTCTTGAGGGAGTATCCTTGATATCTTTTTCTAGGAATTCTATGCATGTTTGTTTCTGTTTTTTTAGGAATATCCTCTAGGTCATATCTTCAATCCTTAGGTAGGAGCCAATGGACGTAAACATGTGTTTGAAACATGTTATGATTGGTGGTTGCAAGTGGTTGTTAGTGGTTTCTCGTGGATGCACATACACACATTAGGCACTAAATCGGCTTAGTCACTTTCATATTGCATATGCATGAGTGAATTTTTATACATATGAACTGAAACTTGATGTGTTATCATATGGATGTTGCATTTGTATGAATGATTGTCCACTCATGTAGAAGTTATAAAGTACGATTAGGAATAATTGCATACATGATGGACTCATGGCACTGACATAATTCGTATTGAGGAGGTCAACTGAATCAGTAGACCACCTGATTTTGCATTAGATAAGGACATATACACACACTATGCATATGATCATGAAGGCATTAGAAATCTTTTTAAGGACAATGGATGCCTGTGTTTGATGGTTGAGTAGATGGATGATTGGATGGTAGGATATACATTCTTCTTAACTTGAAGATTTCAGGGACGAAATCCTTTAAGGAGGGGAGAATGTAACATCCCGTATTTTCTGAGAATACTAAAGTAACGAATTAAAGAATAATTAATTACAAATTGAGAAATAGGTGAAACGGGTTGCTCCGTTGCGTTCGTCTCGAAAATCTTCTTGGAATAGAGTCCAAGTTTTTGAAAATCGGACTTCGTATGAAGAAGTTATAGCCCTCGGAACTTTCAGAAATTTGTATAAAACAATTTAGAAAATTTAATACCAAGGCAGGTCGACCTGGGGGTCAACCTACCCCAGGTCAGGTCGACCAGGGGCTCGACCAGGGGGTCGACCTCCCTATATACAGGTCGACCTGGGGGTCGACCTGGTGGTCGACCTCCCCCGTGGGTCAGATCTGAAATCAGACGTGTTTTCTCCTGTGACGAATTGCTGTGTCATTAGGGCTTGGGTGGCACATTCTGGTTGGTTCTCTTAGGTTTGAATGGCTTTGATTTGCTCTAGGTTAATCTGACGGCTCCTATTAAATCAAACTTCTATATAAGCAACCTTAATCTAAACCCTAAGCCACAAAAAAATATTCCTGAGACCACCATGCTGTCAACACTCAACCTAGAGTAGCCGCCATTCAACTAGAAAGCAAGTAGGAATTGCAAATCAAATCTAATTCAACTAAGAGAATTCAACATCTACAACAAAGGAGAGCTATTCAAATTCAGAATACAGATCGCAGAACTCCAGACTAGCCTCCTTTTTGTAAGTCCAATTATCATTTAGACCTAAATGATATTAGAATCATGACTAAATAAATGGATGTAGAACTTCGCCTAATGTAAATCTATGCCTATCCTTTTTGTTAAAACTGAATTGATTGAGACTATGATTCTTATCATGCTAAGTTGTATGTAATTTGATGATAAATGTTAAATGCTTGGAAATGAATCCATATGTGGTATAATTTGGCAATGACATATATGTTCTGCAATTTAGCGATGACATATTATGTTGTATATTTTGGCGAGGACATAAATTGGCGATGACATATTATAATTTGGCGATGGCATATCATATTGTGCAATTTGGCGATGGCATACCATATTGTATAATTTGGCGATGGATATCATGTTGTATAATTTTGGCGATGACATATCATGATGACACCTATATTGTGTATGTCAATTTAGGAATTTTGCTATGTTTATGCAAGTTGTTAGGCTAAGACCTGTATTATGTTTAGATTCACATTTAGATCTATGAAAATTGGATTCAAAAATTAAAGCTCATATTTACATGCCTTGTTAAACTTGTGTAAAACCATATGTTTAAGATTCATGATTATTGGATCCAAATTTAAGTTTACATTCACATGTCTAGTTGAACTTGTGCAATTCTATATGCTTAAGGTTTATGTTTATTGGACCCAAAATAAAAATTTGCATATACATGCCTAGTTGGATTTGGGTAATTTCGTATGTTTAAGACTCATGTTAATTAGATCCAAAAATGCAAGTTCACCTTTATATGACTAATTGGAATTGTGTAGTTCTATGTAAACTCCTATCCATATGCTTATGGTTCATGTTGATTAGGTTCAAAATTGCAAGTTCATAATTAAACATATATTTATTCTATGCCAAATTTATGTGACATATGTTGGATCCATATTATGCTTGTCTTGAATGCTACATGTCTCTTCCTTTTCCCCTCTTGATTTTGAGTTAGGCTAAATTGTGAAGCCTAACATTCTATGAAATTTATGCGAATGTTTAGCAGGGGTAACGTTGGAAAAAACATGAAGTTACATGTTATTGGCATATTTTAAATGATTAGTGGCATTGAAATGGTATAATTTATATGCATAAAATTATGAACATGATTTAGAGAGAAATTGGGCATGACTTGAATGATAATAATTTATATATAAATATAGAAGGTAAATATGTAAATTTAGAAAAGACAATTATGCCTAACCCGATGTTAGATTAAGTTATGGTGTAAGACTGCCCGGAACCGCCCAGCACATCCAACAACTGTAACAATATATATATCTAATGTGAGAGCTTAGTACATCAAGCCCAAGAGAACCCGAGGTTAGACTGCGTTGCGGTGTAAAACTGCCCAGAACCGCCTGGCACATCCAGTAATCGCAACAATACCTGTCTAAGATGAGTGGTTGGTGCTTTAATGAATGAATTAAAGCTAAGACAGGAATGGTAGGGTTAAGTTATTTAAGGTAACACTTAACCAACATAACATGAATGACTATGGTTAAGTTAATAGGAAACACTTAACCAGTATAGCATGATGAATGGGTAAGGTTAAGTAATAAGAAACACTTAACCAATATAACTTGATTTGTGGTAAGGTTAAGTCAAAATAAGAGGGCAACACTTAACCAATATAACTTGATTTGTGGTAAGGTCATGTAATAAGAAACACTTAACCAATTTAGCTTGATTTGTGGTAAGGTTAAGTCAAAACAAGAGGGCACCACTTAACCAATATAACTTGATTTGTGGTAAGGTTAAGTAATAAGAAACACTTAACCAATATAACTTGATTTGTGGTAAGGTTAAGTCAAAACAAGAGGGCAACACTTAACCAATATAACTTGATTTGTGGTAAGGTTAACTTAAAACAAGAGGGCAACACTTAACCAATATAACTTGATTTGTGGTATGGTTAAGGCAAAACAAGAGGGCAACACTAAACCAATATAACTTGATTTGTGGTAGGGTTAAGTTAACACAAGAAGGCAACACATTAACAAAGTAACATGAAAAGTAGGTGGGTCAAGTTAACTGGAATTGATTGATGACACTTAACCAATACAACATGATGAACACGTGGGGTTAAGTTAACAAGAAAACATTTAACCGTTTAATAAACATGCTTGAATCGATGGGAGGGTTAAGTACATCTCGTGTAGGTGGGTAATATTAGTAAATATAGGCCCACAAAACTTAACCATTTAATAAACATGCTTGAATCGATGGGAGGGTTAAGTACATCTCGTGTAGGTGGGTAATATTAGTAAATGTAGGCCCACAAAACTTAACCATTTAATAAACGTTCTTGATTCGATGGGAGGGTTAAGTACATCTCGTGTAGGTGGGTGATATTAGTAAATATAGGCCCACAAAACTTAACCATTGAATAAACATGCTTAAATCAGTGGGGAGTGTTAAGTACATATCGGGTTAGTGGGTAATATTAGTAAATATAGGCCCACAAACTTAACCAATAAGGAAATCCTAGTAACGGAGACCCATTTCAGAAATAACCCACATAGATGTATCACGGTACCCTGAACTAGGTAGGGTGGGGCACTATTATTGGGCTGATTATAAGCGTCAGAACAACGGCAGGGGGTACATCAGTGTAGGTTTCAACGGTTTACGGGCGTGCATGAACTCTGGAGTGGGAAAAAGCAGGCACTGGGTACCAGTAGTTATACACTGTGCATCTTGAATCGTGTCGGGTCGCTATCATAAGGATTGATACACCTTGTGGTGTGACCAGCACAGGTTATCTACACGCAAGAGAGGTTCGATTGACACAGACACATGGAACATTTATGCAAGTAAGGAGCCGATCGATAGGGTAGTAAGGGTACATCTAACATGTTCATGGCAATTAGGCTAGTTGAGGTGGAATCCTCACGATAGATGTACACCTAAAGGCTACCACAATTACGGGGATTGGGATCACGTTATCATTTTATACAGATTTCTAGTTGGGACACTAGCTAGGTGGTGCAGAGATAGATATAAAAATCAGAATAACAAGGTAGTAGCGAAGCAGAGAAAGAGTAGGAGCGCATTAAGTTTATCTTGCCTTATCATACCTTATGCTTATCCTATGTTACCTTATTTCTTTGTTATTGTCCTGCGTCCAGTTTATCCATGTCATGGTTCTCTTACCAGTATATATGCTGAATAATCACTTGACTTACCAGGCTTATGTCTGACCTAGTTTTGTTTTGCCTCTTTTCTTCCGTTCCCTCCCATGTTCACAGGGAGGAAATGTTACCACTTAGCTCAGTTTTCTTTTCAAGCTCGAAGATGGTCGATGTTTTTCTTTGGACTCTCTCTTCCACTACTATGGCTGGTTCATGCTTTATTGGGGAATATCATTGTTATTTTTGTGCTTCTTTTACACTTGGAAGTTATTAAATCAAGACAGAAGTTCTATATATTACTTTTAAGCATGATTTGAGAATTTTTTTGTAAAAGCTTGACTGAACCATATTATTTATAAAATGACTTTATTTTCCACTACTTTATTTGTTTATCTTATAATTTGTCTTCATTTTTTTACCTAAAATGCTCCGTCAAAGTTAAGGCATTCCCTTTGTGAGTGACCTTATCGGAGGTGGTGTGTTTCAGTGATTGTGATTTGGATGATCAAAGCATGGCTTTATATAAGCATTGCTTTGTGTAACGTGACCTCGTCCATCCTCACACCCTAGTATGATGGTAAACTGGTGGTTAGAGTTGTATGTTTGTTTCAGTGCACCAAGATGAGATGATGTAAAGGGTATTATGAAGTCTTGAGTCTGGGACGCTATGTATCGAGTACACAGATTCATGTGATGTAAGCTAGTATAACGGTGCCAGAGTCTGGACGTGTAACTGCGAGTTTTGGAATGATGCGCAAAATGTTGTGAGCCCATGATTGATCTTTCGTACCAAGAATCATCATCTTGGAAACATATTCTCCACTACAATCCCTTACGGTTTTAGTTGTATAGCCTACTGGATACCGGTAAGAATATGTCAACATAATGGGATGAGGCATTATGTTGTCTACGATTGGTACATTTACTTGCGAAATGGTTTTCCATAATATGCACTAATAATAACATTATAGGATTTTCAGCGTATCAAGCTTTTTTGGTTATCAAGGGACAAAACTCATCCATTGGTGTGTGCTTGCATTGTGTGATGTGGGAGAAGATGATAGGTTTATTTTCTAAAAAGTCATTGTGAACTTCTATGCAATATTATGCATATAGAGTGAACCTGTTCCATACTGTATGGTGTGGTCCTTGATTTACCTCACTTTAAAATAAACCTATAAAATAATTATTTTATTTTTCATGCCAGTCCCATGAATGACCTAGAGTTTACTGTTCCTTCACCTAAACTCTGGGTGCTTTAATTTTCCACTCAGGCAGATAGTGGTTTTGGTCTACAGATTTAATTTTGGAGTATGTTAGAGAAGGATGCAAGGTCGAAGGTGGAGTTATATCTTGGATCTTTATTCTTCCGCTGAGGGTTTATGTTTCTTTCTGATATGTTATGTTATACTCCGATGATCATTGTAACTATAATTTAAAAATATTGTTATGATGATAAAATGTTCTTTTTTCTGTTCTGATGCGTTATTACCCCAGGCGATGTGGATTCCAACTTTTGAATCTCCAGCATTTAAATACTTGGATGTATTAAGTGCCGATTTACAAACGTTGAAAATCCAGGTCATCACAAAGTGGGTCGTTGAGTGGAATATCTTGTATTATTGTATTTTGATCCATCTTGTTTTCAATGCAAGTTATCTCTTTATGATTTGGATGAATAAGACCCTGGTATACGCTTCCACAAAGCGTTGTCGTCCATACGTGGTATAAGCATAATTGTAGGTATCGGAGTAGATCACCATAAAGCTTAGAATAATTTAGGTGTGAAAAAAATGGTTTTTGATGTGGGATATGATTTCGTTTTCGAGGATGTGTGTTTTGATGTGGGGGATTGGGCTATTTGGAAGCCTAACATGAAGGATGTTCTATACCTCAGTGATCTTCTTGACCCAACTGATGGAGATATAAAGAAGCCCTCCGATGATAAGGGATAGTGGTAGAAGATGGATAAGAAGGCGTTTTATTTGATTCATTGGTACCTTGATGATTTAGTTTTCCATTATTTTGCTTGTTTTGAATTCATGAAGGATTCGTTGGACAAGTTGGTATATTTGTATGAGTCAAAGAGTGCTACCAGTAAGGCTTTTTTTTGTTCGAAAGTTAGTACATCTATGATTAAATGAAGACAAATCTATTGCGGAGTATGTGAATAAATTTCAAGATTTAATAAATCAGTTGACAAATGTAAAGTTTGATTTTGATGATGACTTACATGCTCTTTTATTGATACTTTGCTTTTTGAAAGTTGGGAAACTTTTGGTTGTTTCATTGATTAATTCCAAGGGTAATGGAACTATCTCTTTAGAAGCTGTTCAAAGCAGCCCTTTGAATGGGTGCTCAGGAAAAAAGGGTTAGGTTTGAAATCAGTTCAAAATGAGGTTACGGAGGCAAGGGACTCGAAGAAAGATAAATGTTAGAAAAGAAGGAAGCTAATAGTAAAGGTGATATCGCTTGTTAGTAATGTAATAAGAAAGGACACATGCTGCTGCAAGTGTTATGCTTATAAAAGGGATAAGAAGAACGTTATGGACGATGATTGTAGTGATGATGCATAAGCTGGTTCTGTTAAAGTTATCGATAGAGATGCTTCTTCCGATGTCCTCTTTAGTGAAAATAAGCGTTAGAAGATGGATTCGGGAGGCAGTTTTCACGTTTATTGTGATGTAAGTTGTTAATTTTTTTATGAGAAGAATGTCAACATGATTAAGATGACCAACGGAGTAGAGCTATCAATTTGTAGTATTGGATTTATCTGGTTTCGTGTAAACGACGATATGGTTAGGGGAAGTCTTTGGAGTCAGACAAGTACCCACTTGTTGGCATAATCTTAGTTCTCTCAGTGAGTTGAATGGCCATAGTTGCACTTATGAGACTCGATGTTAACTTTTGAGAGTAAAGAAAGGTGGTTATGTAAGGATAAGAGGAGTGTTAGAAGATGGAAAACTTTATAGATTGGTATGTTCGATAGTCTACTGTGGAAAGTGAATGAAGGTTAAAGGACCTAGTCCACAGCAACGTGGAGAGGTTAACATAGTCACTGCTGATGATTCTAGAATTGGGGATCATATTTCAGATAGGGTTTTCATGTTGATGATGCTCGATGGATCCATGAATTTAACGACCTGAAACCCTCGGCCGGCCTAGACCGAACGAGAACACAGATTGTTTTAGAACACGACGCATCGGTACACAGAAAAATAGAACTTTTCATTGCTTTAACAACGACATTACATCAAAGCACAAGAATATCAGAGTGCGAATAAATAATATACACAACGGAAATAAAATATCAGAGAATAAATACATAGCAGCGGAAATCAAAATGTATAAATACAATGCACAATGGAAATACATCAACTAAAAGAAATACACGGATATAAAGCTTTCCAAATATAGCTCCAGTTGTAAACCAGGATCCTATTAAATATAAATCTGCAAAACCAAAACTACTAGCTGCCCGTGTGGAAATTATAGGCACCTTGAGTTTAGGTGAAAACAATAAACTCCAAGTCAGTCATGGGACTGGTGTGAGAGCTTAAAACGGTTATAAAATTTATACTTTAAAAGTTGGAAAAATATCATGGGACCACGTTGTATGACACGGAACGGGTTTATTCCACATGAATATCATGTTTAAAATAAAAACAACGCAATGCTTTTTGAAAAATGAAGCTATTATAAGACTCAGGTCCCATCATACAATGCAATGCAGTGCAAGCCGAAGGATAAAGTTTTACCCTATAATATTCAAAGACGCTTGATATGCTTTAAAATAAATAATTTTGATATTATTATAAGTCCTTATTGTAGAAAACAATCTTCGAATATAAATGTATCAATCATAGATGGCATAGTACCCTATCCTACTATGTCGCCACATAAATTTACAACTAAAACCGAAAGGTCATGTATTGGAAATTGGATTCCATCTATGAGTCGAGGCAAGGGATCTTCCTTATTGGTTTCGAGACACTATAGCGCATGTCTCAGGTCACACCCTTAGTAACCCTTGGATTTTCAGGGCTGGTGCACACTTACTTATGTGGACTGGTTATTCCTAAACAATATATTTCCCAGTCCTATCGAACCTGTCAACTGTTCAGTATGTTGACCAATCATATCCGAGGGCCCACGCATCCAACATCCACATAAGTAAAATGTCTAGGATCCATACCATGATGTCACCTCTTGCTAGAAAGAAACGCATGCACTCCATGTAGTCACTAATCCCCTTTTTGACTCATACGGGGTGTGAAGCTCGCGAATTAACATTGTACACAAAGCTACGCTATTTAAAGTCTTTCTTTGATCATCATCCACAAGGCCCTGCTTTTCAGCAAAAAGCCTTGATCAATGCATCTTAGCATGCCACATTGTCAGTTCATACCATACAACTAATGTCTACCGATATATAACCTCTGAGCTCGTACATCTCAAAGAAGGGTGTTAGGCAAAGAGAATAAATTCTCCACCACCAAATAGATATATATTTAGTATAGATCAATTGATATAGCAAAAGTACGATGTGAGACACATAATCCATTTACAAGTTCGTCTGGGTCTGAACGAAACCGGAGGCACCTTATTCCTCGTCTCACATGTCGAGTACAAGAGAGAGGCCCTCGCAAATCCGGACAATCAACAAGTACGTCCGTACAACAACCACTAGAACCCCTTTAAAGCAGCAAATCCAATCAAGGACATCAGTAGTAATCCATTCGATGTGAAGATTGTCGGTCTTGCACCGTCTTCAATATCTTTGACTTTTACTCGTCGTAACAGTTATTCAAAATGTATTAAACCCGTTCTTTCCGAATAACTTGCACATCTGATAATCAATTGATTTATAAACACATCATATGCCTCATTTCAATCCAGAATATTCTTTTATTCAAATATTCATTATACTGGGAAATATTTCCATTAATCTTATCAAAGATTTAATTCAGTTAAACCTCTTGTTTAAATCATTCTTTGAAAACCATTGCAAAAGATTTTGCATTATCTTTTAACAATCTTAAACCGAATTAAGGTTTATATAAATAGTCGGGATTATCTAGCCTTACCGAAGTAATCATTCATTTCATTTATCCCAGTCCCAAGCTATTCATCCCATGGAGCCAAACTGGTGGTACTCCATATTTAATACCCGCAGTGTTATCGGTAAATTTAATTACCACTTAATGTTTCAAATCTAATTAAAGATTTAACTACCGTATGGAGTAAAACTGGTGGTACTCCGTTTCAAACAATTCTCCAATACGGTGAATTTAATACTTCTTTTTACGTTTCAATCTAATTAAAGATTCATTAAAACTCCAGCTTCGTTTTAATCCCAAAAATCATTACTCAATGATTATTCAACCTTTGCAAATTAATCTTGTCTTTACTTGGATCAAAGAACAAATGTCATGTAAAAACACTGTTCACAATAAACCCAAAATCATTTTCCATTTAATATGGAATCTTCATAAATTTTTGAATAATTTATAATTGACATAAATTTCCGTATCGGTCTAGTACTACAAATGGAATAGCGGCAAAGCCTTTAAAGTTCCATAAATAGTAAATGTCTGCCTTCACAGAAGCTCATCACGATTAATATTAAACGAATTCCATTCAATTACAAATTAATTAAATAAATTGGTAATATTTATTAATTTTTGATTAAAAGATTTCTTCCATAACTCACATTTCAACAGGGTTTAAGAATAGTGGTATTTAAGCCACCATTCACAACAAAGACGAATCCAATTTGATATTAAATATAAGGTCTGAAATGGAAATCATATAGACTTTCATTCAATATCAAATCCTGAAATCAACAGATACCGTTTTGGAATAATGATATCAATATCTCCCAAATTCCTCAACAATATCCATATAATCACGGAATCCAATATCAAAAATATACGAAGGTAATTTTCATTCAATTCAATTCCAATTTATATGTTGGAAACTTCTAGTTATGTTAAAATGATTTACCATCCAATTTATTAATTTAAAAACCATTGGATTACTATTCTAGTTATTAACTAGTTCATTCAGACAAAAGATCATTTTTCTTTTCAAACCTAGAATATTTCATCCAGAATATTTCCAAATCCCTTATTATTATTTTAAATAATTTATTTATATTTTTAATAATTTTATTAAGGCCCTTATAGTCGGTTTTCAATATCAGCAACCGAACTTCAACCTTAGCGATCTTTTTCAAAACTGATTTTGATATATTTAAAAATCGAACCGTTGGATTTAAAAAATTCTCGTTTATTGGAAAGCTCATTTTATTACGTTTCCATCGATTCCAATTTCAAGAAATCCAACGGTCGGATCTCCTGGTATGTCAATTCAAAGTTACAGACTGACATTCGTGAGTTGTCGCTTTGCGACGCATTCTATTCAATCATGAATTCGATTTACAAATTTTAAGTATAAATTGAAATGCTTCAAAACAATTTTTATAAATTATGTGAAATATATATAATCTTTTTTGAAAATCCGTTCCAGTCGTTTATATTCTAAATTACATATTTCATTATTCAGTCAATTTTACTATTTTTGTGTCCATCCAAAATCGGACATCAAAACCAAACTTCAATTGTTAACTGAATATTATATTAAAATATTCTTTTTATTCTAAATTGAAATGTGATTCAATCAATTACTATATAATTTCAGTTATATGGATTTCATACATCACATGTATTTAACAATAGTTATAAAAAACTATTAAACATCCAATTCACATCCAAAGTGCGCTTACATCCATATAAGCCTGAAATAATTATTTGACGCTTATATTGGTTTGTCAATCAATCAATTAACATTCAGTCTAAACACTTGGGATTAGTGTAAATCAAGTATCATCCCAATACACATGTGGGGTTTTCAACCAATAAATAATTAATAAATTGTTTATTCCATCTAATCAGTATTATTTAAATGGGTGTACATAGACAAGTCGTTCGACCTGTAAATAGATTTTTTTAATCCAATTTCAGCTACCACAAATAATTTAACATCTTTTTTAATATGTCAATTATTTCAAATTCACATTCAAATAATAATATAAATAACCATCCATTCATCCATGGGTTTGCAAACAACTTTGATGTGAGCTACCGGGCACCATATAACAATTTATGATAATTAAATCAAAATAAAAATCAGTATAGGCAGTCAATATATGTTTAAATATGATTATCTTAGCATAATGAAAGAGTGAGTGAGAGAGTTCTCACATTGATCGGTTTGACAGTTTCTTTTTAAATCAAATTAAACTGGAGTTTAATTTGACTCAAAAATGCAACTTGCTCCAAATTTGACCAAATTAGTTTTGTTGCGAAGCTCTCAACCCCACAATCACAAAGGATCTAGTTTCGCGCGATTCTGTGTTCGTACCAAAAAGTAATTAACGTATGAACTTCAAATAAATGAATTAAACAATCAATTAAATATACCCTTCTTCTCTAAATGACACCCTCCACCTTAAATGCTCGCCATGGCCAAACCATAACTCGAAATCGCACGAAAGTAGCGCCATTGTCTCTAGCATCTCCCCCTCTTTCCATGTTGGGTGGTCCCTCCTTCAGATTGCTACGTGCGCCTCCACAATCATCAGTTGAATGGAGAACTTCCTTTTCTGGTCATCTAGGTGCTGCGGCAACCTCGTTGCTCCAAATGCTACAAAGTTTTACCAGTAGCTCGGCCCCAACCTCCCGAACAATTCTCCCTTTGGACACTTCACCTGAAAATGGACGGATCGGTGGGAAATTGGTCATTTCCGTGATTGTCTTATTTTCCAACACCCCTCCAACCGAGTTGACATTCCAGCCAACTCCGACCACCTGAGACGTTGCCACCACTGCCAAAAGTTCCGTATGCTTCCCCGCTACTGCGCCATTTAGGGCTTTAATAATATTAAAATATTAATAAATTCCATAGCGACGGATTGAAATTTTTATTTGGACATAACTTACATTTTATAAAGTGAAATCTCAGTTTCTTACATTCTTAGAAAGACATGATTAATTAGATACTAACATTTCTGGTTTCATCAGATTCTGACTGATAATGAACACTGTACATTCATTTAAAGTATAAAACTAAATTTCCAAACTACCGCGCCATTACGAGCTCGTTTTAATTAAACTATAAATTTATACGCTCAAAGTTCATTTTAGATAAATTCTAAGTCGTTTATTCTCAAAATAAATCGTTCAAAATATTTAATTTTTATTAAAATCAATTAAAAATAAATTTTAAATTAGTTCCAAAATTCCTGCTTGTTACAATCTCCCCCACTTAAATCTTATTCGTCCCCAAAAAAGGAACGGAGCTGAAAGTTGTTTAATCAACCTTCTCAACTTTCATTCTGGCTTGAGTTCTTCAACTTTTCAGTTTCAAAGAACTTTCAAATTTCCCTAAAATTTGGCTAACGCCCTAAATTTTTGAATTTTTTTGCCATAACTTCCTTTTTATGGAGTGCTCGGAAAAATCACAAATGGCCATAAAAGGCTTTAATAAATCAATATGTATATATATATATATATATCAAACAAATGCTCATTGGGAGATGTGCAAAAGTTTATCATCCCAATACCCGTGAGTGGGATTTAAAAATCATGTGAACATCCATTGTGACCTATATACACCCAAGGTAGATGTGTAAAAATTTATCATCTCGAGACCCATGTGGGGGATTAGTCATTATCCATGTTCCTTATATACAACAAGAGAGATGTGTATATTTTTGTCGTCTCAAGACTTGGTGATGGGTTTTGTTACTAAATCATGCAATTTATCGTTATACATTTATTATGTCCATAATCAGTTCTCTGTTCAACCTGTAATTCAGCCCTCGCCATACAAGCATCAAACAAGTGCATGCTCATATGATCATCCAAACCTCATCATGTAAGCATCAAATAATTTCATGCTTATATGCATATGCTATGTTGTCCATAATATATGTTATGCAGTGTAGTCCATACCTATTTATTATTCTATGGTTTATGTTTAATTTCACACAAGAATCCATCATAGCGTATCCAATTCAATAATAATACAATAATAAAATTGCGCAACCAACTAAATAAGGTGCACCTGTTTGTCGGGCACGCAATTTATTTCTCTACTAAGCTTTAAGTCAATAACTTGCTTGACATATATATGCATATATATCTAATTCCAACTAATTTTAAATTTATCTTAACTTAACTCAATTCAAATAAATAACAAGTGTTTTTAATTTCATATATTCGTTGTCCAAAACCACCAAAGATTTTGTCTAATTTATCGAAATCAGACATCTTTAGTAATTCAACATGAAATCAAACAATCCATCAATGGATTAACAAATAAAATCAGGCTATATATATAGCAATCGCAATTACGTTTCTTATAAACATATATCTCTTTACTCATTATAGGGTATTACTAACCCCTTCTCTTATGAGTTTCTCATTCTAGGATACTACTTATCATATCTCTAATTAGTATTCTTAAATAGAATGTTACTCTATCTTTGATGAATTCTTTCGTCTGGCTCTAATGTGTCTTGTTCTCGAGCTTTGTAAACCAAAGCTCTGATACCACCTTTTAATGACTTAAAACCCTCGGCCGGCCTAAACCAAACGAGAAGGTAGATTGTTTGGGAACACGACACATTGGAACAATAGAACTTTTCATTGCTTTAAAACAATATTACTTCAGAGTACAAGAATATCAAAGTGTGAATAAATAATATACACATCGGAAATACAATATCAGAGAATAAATACATAGCTCCGAAAATAAAGATGTATAAATATAATGTACTGCGGAAATACATCAACTAACACAAATGAAAGAAATACACGGATACAAAGCGTTCAGAATATTGCTCCAGCTATAAACTAGGATCCTATTAAATAGAAATCTACAAAACCAAAACTACTAGCTGTCCATGTGGAAAATATGGGCAACTAGTGTTTAGGTGAAAACAATAAACTCTAGGTCAGACATAGGACCGGTGTGAGAACTTAAAACAGTTATTATCAGAAAAAAATCATGGAACCGCGCCGTATGACACGGGTTTATCCCACATGAGTATCAGTTTAAAATAAAACGACGCAATGCTTTTTGAAAAAAAGAAGCTATTATAAGACTCGGGCCCCGTCACACAATGCAACGCAAGCCGGAGGATAGAGTTTTATTTTATAATAGTCAAAAATGTTTGATACGCTTTAAAACAAAATATTTGATATTATTATAAGTTGCTTAGTGTATAAAACGATATTCAAATATAAATGTATCAATCATAGACAACATAGTAACCTATCCTACTATGTCGCCATATCGGTTTACAACTAAAACCGAAAGGTCACGTATTAGAAATTGGATTCCATCTATGAGTCGAGGCAAGGGATCTTCCCCACCAGTTTCGAGACACTCTAGCATACGTCTCAGGATCACACCCTTAGTAACCCTTGGATCTTTAGGTTCGGTCTACACTTACTTTTGTGGATTGGTTATTCCGAGGGCCCTCGCATCCATCATCCACATAAGTAAAATATCTGGGTTCCACACCATAAAATCACCTCTAGCTAGAAAGGAACGCATGCACTCCCTATAGTCACCAATCCCCTTTTTGACTCATACCGGGTGTGAAGCTTGCGAATTAACGTTATACACAAATTTGCGCTTTTTAAAGTCATGCTTTGATCATCATCCACAAGGCCCTGCTTTTCAACAAAAAGCCTTGATCATTGCATGTTAGCATTCCACATTGTCAGTACATACCATACAACTGGTAACTACCGATATATTACCTTTGAGCTCATACGTCTTAGAGAATGGTGTTAAGCAAAGAGAATAAATTCTCCGCCACCAAACAAATATATATTTAGTAGCGATCATTTGATATAACACAAACTATGACGTAAGACACATAATCCATTTGCAAGTTCGTTTTGGGTCTGATCAAAACCGGAGGCACCTTATTCCTCGTCCTATATGTCAACACACGAGAGAGGCCCTCGCATATCCAAATAATCAACAAGTATGTCTGGACAACTACCATTATAACCCCTTCAAGGCAGCAACTCCAACCAAGGGAATCATTAGTAATTAATTTGACGTGACGATTATCGGTCTTGCACTGTGAAACGACCCAAACTTCCCCTTTCGGGAGAGCCCGGATTGAGTTGAGAACAGGACAAATTAGAACATAAACAATTGAACACTTCATTGCGATTACAGCAATTACACCAGAGTACAAGAATATAACAGAGTATGAATAAATAATATACATCAGAAAAACATCATAGATTAAAATACATTACATAACAGCGGAAAAATAATACATAACACAACTGAAAGAGATACACGGATACAAAGCTTTCTGAATATAGCACTAGCTGTAAATCCAGGATCCTGTGAAATTCGAATCTGCAAAACCAAAACTACTAGCTATCCATATGGAAAATAGGGGCACCCAGAGTCTAGGTTAAAACAATAAACTCTAGGTCAGTCATGTGACTGGTGTGAGAACTCAAAACAGTTATTTAAAACTTTACATTAGAAATAAAGTATATCAAGGGACCGCACCGTATAACACGGAACGGGTTTTCTCCCAGGAACACCAGTGCATAAAACAAACACCGCAATGCTTTTTGGAAAAATGAACATGCAACGCAAGCTGAAGGATAGAATTTTACCTTATAATAGCCAAACATGTTTGGTATGTTTGAAACAAAAATCATTTGGTATTACTATAAGTGTGTAGTGCCAAAAACAACTTCAAATATAAATGTATCAATCATAGACGGCATGGGTACCATATATCATGTCGCCATACTAGTTCTACAATTAAAACTGCATGATGTCGTATTGGATTTTCATCATGAACCGAGGTAAGGGATCGTCCTTACCGAATTCGAGATTCTCTAGCCCGAGCCTCAGGCTCAGCCGCAACTTCACCTAGGATCTTCAGGGTCGGTCCTCCTTTACGTTTGAGGATTAGTAATTCCTGAATAATACATTTCCCTGCCCTATGGGGCGTAAATCTGGTCAGTATATCGACCATACCAAGAGCCACTAGGGACTCAAATCCGAGGTGCCTTACTTTCCAATATCCACATAAGTAAAATGTCTAGGCTCCATACCATGACACCACTCCTAGCTAGAATGAAACACATGTTCTCCTGCAGTCCTCTCCCGTTTCCGGTTCATACCTGGGTGTGAGGCATGCAAATTAATGCTATACACAAACCTATGCTATTTAAAGCCATTCGTTGATCATCAAACACAAGGCCCTGATTTTCAACAAAAGCCTTGATCACATACCACTCAACATGCCACGCTGTCACTCCATACCGTACCACCGATTTCCACCAATATATAACCTCTAATTTCATACGTCTCAGAAAAGGGTGTTAAGTAAGAGAATAAATTCTCCGCCAACAAATAGATATATATTTAGCAGAGATCAACGAATACAGTATAAAGGAATACAATGTCAGACATACCATCCGTTTGCAAGTCCGTTCTAGGTCTGAATGAAATCGGAGGCACCTTATTCCTCGTCCCGTATGTCCACTACAGGAGAGAAGTCCTCGCATATCCGGTCGATCTCCAAGTACGTCTGGACAATCACCACTTATTACCTTGTCTTGGGTGTACAGCCCGATCAAGACATCAGTAATCATCCAAACGATGTGAAGAACTTCGGTCTTTAACCACCGTCTTCATCGTCGACTTTCAGTCGTCGTATCGATTATTCAGAATGGGATAAACTTAGTCTTTCTGAATAACCCGCGTATTTTATAATCAATAATCAAGTGCTGTAAAAACACATTATATGCCTCATTCCAATTAAGAATATTCTTTTATTCAAATATTCTTTTCATAATTTAAACCAAATTAAGGTTTTCCAAACTAGTCGAGACTAGCGAAGCTTACTGAAGTAATCATTTATTTTATTTTCCAATCCCAACCTATTCATCCCATGGAGCAAAATCGGTAATACTCCATTTCTAACACCACGGTGTTATCGGTAATATTAATTACCATTTCATGTTCAAATGTAATTAAAGATTTAACTATCGCTTGGAGCAAAACTGGTGATACTCCATTTTCGATCATTTCCCAAAATTGATAATTTAAATTATCTCATTCACATTTTAATCTAATTAAAGATTCACTAAAGCTCCATTTAGTTTTAATCTTCCAACAATTATTATTTAATGATTACTTAACTTTGGAAACACAAACATGCCACATCGACAATCTACACCGTACCATTGATTTCTGCCAATATATAACCTCTAAGCTCATACGTCTCAAAGAAGGATGTTAAGCAAGAGAATAAATTCTCCGCTACCAAATAGATATATATTTAGCAGAGATCAACCAAATAGTTCGAAATACAATGTTAGACATGTAATCATGTCTTTAACTAGGTTAAAGAACCAATGTCATTTAAAACACAGTTAACGATGAACCCAAATCACATTCCATTAACTATGGAATCTTCATGGAAAACAAATCAATATATAGATATTAATTTCCGTATCCGACTATTAATATAAATGGAATAACGGCTAAGCCTTTTTGAATTCCATGCATAGTAATAGTCTTCCTCCACAGAAGCTCACTTCGATTATTACCAAATCGAATTCCATTCAATTCAAATTTAATATATTAAATTGGGAAACTTTACATTGGAAAAATTCCATGTATTCCACATCATATTGCACTGTTAATTGGGTTAAAGAGCGAATGTCGTTAAAAACACAGTTCACAATAAACCCAATTCACATTCCATTTTATTCCAATTACAAAATATAACTGGAACTCTAATAATCTTAATTAAAAGATTTATTCTTTTCTCACGGGTTTTAAGAACAGTGTTACTGAAGACACCATTCATGACAAACCCAAAAATCCAATTTAATATTAAATATAAGGCTCTGAATAGAAATTATATCGGCTTATATTCAATATCAAATTCTGAAACCAAAAAATATCGTATAGGGAATAACGATATATATATCTATCTTCCAAATTCCTCCACAATACCCATATAGTCACGGAACTCAATATCGAAATCTCCCGAAGATGATTTCTATTAAAATCCATTCCAATTCATACATTGGAAAACTCTGGTTAGATTAAAACCATTCACAAATCCAGTTCATTTATTTAAAAACATTGGATTATTTTTCTATTTAATAACTAGTTCATTTTGATAAAATATACTTTTATCTTAACAAACGTGGAATTTTTCATACTAATTCTTTCCAAATCGTTTTTATGATTTTACACAAATTATTAATATTTTTAATAATTTTGTCAAGGCCCATACAGTCGGTTTCCAATAACGGCCACCGAACTGCATCCATAGCGACCATTTTCAAATTTGATTTGGACATAATTCCAAATCGAACCATTAAATTTAAAATCCCTTATATTCATTTAGAAATCTCTTTCCGATACGAACCCAACGGTTCTGGTTTTAGGGGAATCCGACGGTCGGATCACCTGTAATGTCAATTCGAAGTCAATGGTCGAAATTCATGAACGATCGCGGCGCGTTCTATTCAGGCCATTATAATATATATATATATATATAATTTATATATTTTATTCAAAATGTATTTATAAAATATTTACAAATTCATTTTTAAAACGATTCCCACTACTATTTCAATTTTAAATCAAAATTGAATACTCCTTATCATTATAATATTTAAATGATAATATTTTCAAAACATCTTATCTTGAAATCATTTCCTTTTCGATATTCATTAAAATAATGAATAAAATCGATATAAACATCGTTCGCGTTAAAATTGCGCAAATCTAATCAATACGGCTTCACATATTTCAATATTGTCGTGTCCATCCAAAATCGATCATCAAATTCACATTTTAATCCTTTACTGAATATTATTTTAAAATATTCGTTATTTTAAAATATTTGTTATTTTAAAATATTCTTTCTTTCTGAATTGAAATCAGACCCAATTAATTACCATATAATTTATTATATGGTTTTCATACAACACATGTATATAACAACAATGATAACCAATCATCCATCATCTAGAGTGCATTACACAACTGCATAGGCATTAAATATAAATAATTAATGCGTACAACTGTCTATCAACCAATCGATTGGCATACGACTAAACAATTGGGATTAGTGTATGCCAAATATCATCCCATTACTCGTGTGGGGTTTCAACCAACAAATACTTAATATTATTTGTGTAGTTGGGCGATGTGTAAAATTTATCGTCCCAATCAATTTCAGTTAAATGGATGTACATAAACAAATCATCCAATTTTTAAATGAATATTTATTTTAGGAGAATTTTATGTCGTTCATATATACGTTAAAAATTATATTTTTAATGATAAAATATTTATTTCAACACTTGGCTATTTTATATAGTTCATACATTTAATAAAAATAATATTTTTATTGTTTAAACATTTTATTCAACACATGAATATTTTATATGCTTCATATATACATTAAAATGTGATATTTAATGAATAATATTTATTTAAGAAAATTTAGGCATTATAACGGCGTGATATTAAAACCGGAGTAATGTCTAGCGTTACCCCTCTCCTGATACTGGCTCGCGCCTTACACAATAATCACAACCAATTCAAACAATCCCACAATCAATTCACAATCAGTTTTACAATTACCACAATCCAAATTTCCATAATACAATCCAAACAAACAACCATGGTTTGTACAATAAATAGTGTCTGGGGCTACTAAGCCCCGTCTGCAACCAAGGATATATTTAACTGTAAAATAATTTGAGTCAGAAGGTGTTCTCACATTGAGTTCCTCTCAGCAATTCTTTATTTCTGAATTATATTTTTCAACTAAATTAAACATGCGTTTAATTTGGTTGAAAATCCAATTTGCTTTGTTTTCGTTTGGGTCAGTTTCATGTTGTAGAGTTCACCGCCACGATCGCAATGGGTCAGAAATCGTCGGATTCTGACCTCGTATGATAGAGATACGGTGTTATGAACATTGATTATATTAATTGTATAATTAATTAAATAATTAAAAATTAAAATCCCTTAACCTTTTCTTCTAAAAAACCCTTCGCTCTTTTCTGAACTACCCCAAACCCATCATCAATTTTTAAATCCCACTGCCGCTGCCAATATACTCGACCGGATGTCGATCGAGTGCCGCCACATCGAAGGCGGAGGTGGTGCCTTCCAGTGCCAGGCTTGGTGGCCGGCTCGGTGGGCCCTAGTGGCCGGGATTCAAGCGCGAACGATGCATTTCTAGGCTCGAAAATCGAGCTGCTCACTTCACTGATCTTCATCCAACTATTATGGATTTGAAGAGCAAAAAAAGTTCTTCAATTTTTGCTTTGGAATCAAACTATAATTCTGCGTGGATTTTGAGAAAGAAAGGGAGAAAGGATCGAATGAATTGGACCATCGAATTTTGAGTGGCGGCGCTGGTTATACGGGCTAGGGTTTGGGAGATGGGGGGTCCATATAATAATATATAATTAATATTTAATTCTATTTATTTCTCAAAAAAGGGAATTTTGCATCTGAACTCTAAATCAAACCCAACGAATGTCGCCCCTAGCTAAATACCCCTATTCTGGACATAATGGAATTGTTCCATAAGCCAATTCGACTGTTTCGATCAGTTTTCATCAAAATTAAAATATAAATCAATATATATTGAATTTAAATGAATATTTTAATTTACTGGGGCTACATACTAAATCCAAAAATTCTAAAAAGGTAAATCTATGTTTCGACGATACGGTCCTAACAAAACTAAATTCGTCGAATTTGGGGACCGTTTGAAAAATGGTCATTTTCCAGTCGATAAAATTCAAACTGAACCTGCAAAAAAAGTTTAAATTCACCATGCTCACATATCAATTCCAAAAATTATGAAAATTGGAATCTAGCAATAATTTGGAATTCTGGATCCAATAAAGGTGGTTTCATTGAATAGGGAGGTCGTTTCTTAAAATGGCTATTTTTAAGGGCTATATATTATATTAAAGTATATTTTAATTCCATAGCAACTATTTTAAATTTTAAACTGGGCATAACTTTCAATTTATACTATGAAATCTCAATTTCTTGCATTCATTAGAAATATATAATTAAACAGAATCAAATATTTCTGGTTTTACTAAAATCCGATTTATTTTAAATCCTATACATTCATTTGAAATTTGAAATTGAATTTTCAAACTACCGCGCCATTTCAGGCTCGTTTTATAATTAAAATTAATTTAATCGTTCTAACTTCGATTTAAATAAATTTTTAGTCGTTACTATTTAAAATAAATCATTTTAAACATTCAAAATCCATTAAAATAGATAAAATAAAAATTTTAAATTGGTTCTGAAATTTTGGGTTGTTACAATCTCCCCCACTTAAAATCTTTTCGTCCTCGAAAAGGAACGGAGCTGAATGTTGTTTAACTAACCAACTCAACTTTCATTCTGGCTTTTATTCTTCAACTTTTCAGTTTCTAAGAATTTTCTAATTTCTCAAAAGTTTGGCTAACACCCTAAATTTCTGAAAATTTTCTCCATAATCTCCTTTGTATGGGGAGACCTTTAAAACCGCAACTTACCTCTCAGGGCCCCCATCAATCCAAAAGAAATAGAAAAAGCCAAGGGCTAGCCAATCGGCTCATAAAATCATCAAAACCCAAGAAAATGGTAAACATGTACCTATTTGTCGGGCATAAAATTTTATTCCTCTTCTTAGCTTCCATGCTATGACATGTTCACACATATATATGTACATGTATGCAATTCTAAACAATTTTCAGTTCAGTTCATTATTTGATTCAATTTGGCTAAATTTACCTTTCATTTACATATTGGTTTCAATAATTTTATTAGTTAAAATAACAATCAAACAACACAACCAGTAATCAATTAGATGATTAGCTTTTCAATTATATAACTTTTATATATACTCAAAAATCATATTTCAATGCCAAATCAGAAAAAGTAACCCTAACTAGGTTTTGGTTTTCACACCGGTCAATTGGAAATATATAGATATCCCACTTTCGAAACTCGAAAAAAATTATCGATGATGGAGCTCCATCATCAAAATCATCTCCGGGCGACTAGAGTGTGATTCTATATCCATCCAGTATATTCGAGGCTTCGTATACACGTGGATCAGACGTATATTAAAATCTCTATACACCCGATAGTAGAAAATCAATTTAAAATAAAATTACTCAAATACATATAAGAAGATTTAAATTCCTAAACTAGATTTGTTTTCATTTTTATTTTAAAAATAATACTCTTTGAAACTCATTCTAGGATTCTACTGATCCCATCCCTTACGAGTCATTCTCATTGGATATTACTAATCCAATCTCTGATGAATTCTTTCGTTTGGTTCTAATGTGTCTTGTTCTCGAGCTCCGTAAACCAAAGCTCTGATACCACGTCTGAAACGACCCAAACTTCCCCTTTCGGGAAAGCCCAGATTGAGTTGAGAACAGGACAAATCAGAACACAAACAATCGAATACTTCATTGCTATTACAGCAATTACATCAGAGTACAAGAATATAACAGAGTATGAATAGATATTATACATCAGAAAAATATCAGAGATTAAAAAACATTACATAGCAGTGGAAAAAAATACATAACACAACAGAAAGAGATACACGATACAAAGCTTTCCGAATATAGCTCTAGCTGTAAATCCAGGATCCTGTGAAATAGGAATCTGCAAAACCAAAACTACTAGCTGCCCGTATGGAAAATAGGGGCACCCAGAGTTTAGGTTAAAACAACAAACTCCAGGTCAGTCATGTGACTGTGTGAGAACTCATAAAATTTATTTAAAATTTTACTTTAGAAATAAAGTAAATCGGGGGACCATGCCTGTAACACCCCACCTCCGCTAGGGTCACCCACAAAGGGAATGCACTAGCTTTGGTGGAGTATTATCTAGGTAAACATGCACGGAAATATTACAAGACAGAACATATAAAACAGCGGAAGAAAACATGATTTTATTTCTTTATAAAAGTAGTAAGGTCTAAAACCTTTTACATCAGAGTGCCATTAAATTTCTTACATCGAAACCTGTCTTGCAATAATAAAGAAGCATAAAACCATAGTCATACATTATTCCCCAAGTAAAATAGCCATAGCCAAGAAAAGTCCAAGCCATAAATGATGATCTTGAAGCAGAAAATCCGCACTAAGTAGCAACATTTCCTCCTTGTAAACCGAGGGGGGGGGACGGAAGAAAAAGAGGCGAAACAAAACGGGGTCAGTCATAAAGACTGGTAAGTCCTAGCTACTTTCAGCCTAAAAACAGGTAAGAGTAACATGACATGTATAAACCGAAAGTAAATATAAGCATGATGACAAGATAAACAGATTAAACTAAGATGAAAAGATAAACTCAAGTAACAAGATAACCAAGGTAACAGGATAACCAAGGTAACAAGATAACAAGATAAATTCGGAATAACATCGCATGTCTAACGTCCCCTACACCAACCTTACTAGCATCCTAACTCGTATCATCCCTTCCATGCATATGTATAGTCCCTTGCCGTATATCGTACGGGTTCCATCATGTTATTCTGTACTACTACAACGTACTGTCACCATCCTTGAAATTGCTCGGACTGCCACCCTTGATTTGGCCATTTTTCCTTATCACGAATTATTGCATGTTCAACTAGGATTTACGCCACCTAGGACCACTAGGTATTATGCTACCTATTGGACGTTTTCTAGATTAGATCAGGGTTTATGCCACCTAGGACCACTAGGGAATATGCTACCTATCGACTACGCCCTTTTTCCATGTAACGATCTAATCGATCGGCTCCCTACAAGTCCTAGCTCGTCGTGTGTCGGTGTCATACGGCCCAATCACGAATGTAACTACTCTGTGCTAGGTCCACCCTAGGGTGTATCAAGCCCTAGGGTGTCAACCACTGACACCATTCCAAGCACGCACAGTGTACAACTACTGGTGCCCACGCCTACTTTTTCAACTCCGGACTACGTGCGCGACCATAGTCCGCTTGAACCTACAATGGCGCACCTAACTCAGCCTTCGTTTTGGTCGCTTACAATCAGCCCAATAATCGTGCCACACCCTAGCCTAGTCCCTAGGGTATGGTGATACATCCTAGAGGGTTACTGCTGAAAAGGACCGCGTAACTAGGGTTTCCGTACAGCAAGTTAAGTGTAGAGACTTAACCTCTATCAGTCTAGCATGTCAAGTTGGTTAAGTGTGGTCATTCAAGTTTGTGACTTAACCCGTCTACATGACATGTCAAATTGGCTAAGTGTTATCATTCAAGTCCATGACTTAGCCCTACGAATCACGTGTCAAGTTGGTTAAGCGTATTCCATCGATTCATGACTTAACCGTATCCAAATCATCATGTCAAATTGGTTAAGTATGTTTAATCTTAACCCCATCAAATTACCATGTTAGATTGGTTAAGTATATTCAAGCTTAACCCCATCAAATTACCGCGTTAGATTGGTTAAGTATACTCAAGTGATTCATGACTTAACCCCATCAAGTTACCTTGTTAGATTGGTTAAGTATATATTAACCTAACTCCCATCCACTAGTCATATTATAATGGTTAAGTGTTACCCTCGTAAGTTTACTTAACCCTACCATGCATCGTGTTACACTAGTCGGGTGTTATCGACCCATTCAGGTTAAACTAACCCATCCTCAAATCATGTTATATGGTTAAGTGTCATCAAGTAATCAAGTCCGGTTTTACTTAACCCACCCATCCACATTATATTGGTTAAGTGTCATTAGTCTAATCAAGTTACTTAACCCACCCGTCCATGTCATATTGGTTAAGTGTCATTAGTCTAATCAAGTTACTTAACCCACCCGTCTATGTCATATTGGTTAAGTGTCATTAGTCTAATCAAGTTACTTAACCCACCCGTCCATGTCATATTCATTTATTATTTACTAATGCATCAACCTCTCACATTGGACTTATTTGCGGTCACTGGATACGCCGGGCGGTTCTGGGAAAAATTACACCGCAAATCCATTCTAACCTCGGGTTCAAGCATTACCACAATCTAATCTTTTCCTACGACCTCTCACATTGGACTATTTTTGTTGTGGTCACTGGATATGCCGGGCGGTTCCGGGCAGAATTACACCACAACTCAAGTCCAACCTCGTGTCGAAGGCATCCGTTAGATTGATAATTACGTATGTGTCATCTAAGTCAAAATCCCCACTTTACATATTACTAAGCATATGCCCAAGTTCCACATTACATGCCCATGAAAATATGTACCCAATTCTAGCCACTTTACATATGTCCAATTCTCGCCTATTTGCATGTATGCCAAGTTTATGACATCCCAACCCTATCAAGTTCTAGCCAAAGTTACATGTTGTCAAGTTCATGCCCAAATAAACCCAAATCATGGTTCATGTTTCCAATTCTACTTATGCCTAGTTAACGCAAGCCCAAACCCTTGATTTAACTTGCATAGTATCAAAACCCATGATTTAATTCATATGTCAACTCATGTATGCCGAAACTTGCAAATAATATTGGCAATACCCCAAATTTTCCTTGTTCATGTTATGCACAAATTTGACCACCCACACCTATATCCAAATAGGTGAAATCCCAATATTCCCCCGTATACAAATCGTATGTAAATCGTAGTTTAGGCCTAAGTCCGAAATCGACCAAGGTCCATCAAAAGAAAATAAATAGGGGAAGGTAGAAACTTTTCATAAAACAAGATCCAAGAGAAAATCATCATTACATGCATGATAAGAACATGAAAATTTGATTTGCGACATGCATAGGTTCAAATTAATGTCATAGCAACATCCCAAGAGGTCAAGATCAAAATGAACAAGAATGAGCATGGATTGAATATCATGCATAAATCCAATTCCAACTTTATCACATGTCATATTCAAGTTATCGTTTCAATCTAAAAGCATCTAGAACTTACAAATCGTGGTTAGTGAATTAGGAGCAAGAATCGTCATAGAATCATTGTAGCGACGTTGATCTACTCTCTTGATTTGATGTAGAAAGCTTGCTCCTTTGTCATGGATCTAGTTTGAATGCTCAAGCCTTTGAAGTTGGAGATGGCGACCATGATCAAGAGAGATTTTGGCAGCACTTCGTTGTTAGAATGAATTGTAGTGAATTAGGCTAGGTCTTAGGGTGTTTTTATGGAAGTTAGGACTAGTTTAGGCCCTTAGATTAACCCTAGTTTAGATCTGGACCACTGAAAATCGTCACAGGCCAACCAACCAGACCACACAAGCAAGCAGGTGCACAAGGCCAACCTGGCTCGACCAGGGAGGTCGACCCCCAGGTCGACACCCAGGTCGACTGGGCAGTCGACTACCCAGTCGACTCCCCAGTCGACTTGGGGTTGGGCGGGAAATTTTCCCGCCCAGTCTGTTGGGGCTAAATTCGAAATTCGAATTCGAATTTGAACTGTTTTCGTTTTCTGGTTTTTTGTGAAACTTCTAGAGGCCATATCTCGGTCATATGGACTCCGATTTACGAAATTTCGGACTCGTTTCCAACCAGAATTCCGAGACGAACGCAACGGCGCAACCCGTTTCTCTTGATTCTTAATTTAAAATTTAATTCTTCCTTGATTCTTGTCTTAACATGTTATTTAAAAATTCGGGTTGTTACATTCTCCCCTCCTTTAAGGATTTCATCCCCGAAATCTCTAAGTTAGGAAGAACGTATCCTACCATCCATCATCCATCTACTCAAAACATCATCCACATGAAACCATTGTCCTTAAAAGATTTCTAATGCCATATGAACATATGCAGAAAGTGTGTGTATATGTTCCTTATCTAATGCAAATGATCAGGCCTGATTGATCTTTCTAATGCAAAATATGTTTAGTGTCATGAATCCAACATGTATGCAAATAATCCTAGTCACGTAAGCACTATATGTGTGCACCAACATTCATCCATATGCAACATTCATATGATAACACATTCAATTTCATCCATAAATAAGTATAAACACTCATGCATATGCAATATGAAAGGTGACTGAGCCGATCTAGTGCCTAATGTGTAAATGCATCCACGAGCAACCACTAGCAACCACTTGCAGCCACTTGCAACCATCAATCATAACATGTCTCAAACACATGTTCACATCCATAGGGTTCTACCTAAGTTCTCAAGATAGGATCGAAAGATAGAAGCAAGTAAAAACTCTGTGCCCATTAGGCAATGTCAAAACTGGAAATCTACGTCACATATATACTGATTAGGAGAAGAACTCCCTAAGCACCAGCCCCGGAGACCGAAATCAACATCAGGCTGACACCCAAAGAATTACTCAATCAAACCAATATACGTTTCGAGGAAACTAAGCATGATGGACTCCTTTTAGGTCACAAGGGAATCCCTTCCTAAAACCAACCTGTATCCTATAAAATCCAAAAGGTTTAGTCAACCTAACGGACACCTTCAAGCCCTGACATGTATTATTAACCGATGAGTCATACCCCTATGGAGTTTGCAACGGAAATAAGATCGAGAATAGGACCGAGAGGATATGCATACAAGATAACATGCGGGTAAGCTCAACAGGAAGACAGGGATCAAGAATATACTCTTAAAAAGAGATATGATGCGCGTATCTTGTCTTCAATCTTCTAAGTCGCATTTCCTTGAGCTTAATTTCATTGTGCTTTGACCATCTTTAACTAGTTGATTTCTTGGCCTCTTAACTCCTATTTCCAAATATGAGCTGGAACTCAATTCATTGTCGCCCCTCGTTCCACTTTTACTTATTCTCCCTCTAGTTTACTTGGCTCAACCATATCCGTGTACTCTTGGTTTTCATGCAAGCTCTCCAAAATTCACTAGTGAATCTTGGATCTCGTTCACTTACTAGGAGGTATTCCACGCAGAAGAACTATCTCTTGAAAATAACAAATATCAACCATGTTACCAAGTGTACTTACTAGAGTGATTTCCATAACTCATGCACAAGCGAAATGAATCGTCCGCCTTAGTGGCGAACACTACTAGAATGGATTACCAACAAATGCATCAAGAGATTCTAGGTAATCAATCATGACAGAACCCTAAAGGTTACACGAGACTTCGAGGGTATTTCCGAGGCAAGTCAAGAGTCTAACTACCCTCCTTTCTGACCCGAGGATGGCACCCTTACGGGATGACCACTTCATCCCTAGAATCAACCCATAGCTCAAAAACATAAGCATTATTCCCAAAAGTCATAGATGTCTTCAAATCCAAACAAGTCGTGAATAAATGGGACGATTCCCCAACAGGATTTGAGACAAAAACGGGACCCTCTATTGTGCTAGTACTAAGGTGCAGAGACTCAGCTATCGAAGCAAGATTTAAAAAAAAAAAAGATGTTATGTACCAGAACAAAGTCCTGACGGGATGATAGAAAGGAAAACCTTTAACATGAGCATTACCATCCTTCCTAGGTGAGAGTATACAATTGCCCTCTCGACGATCTTGTTCTTTGCCCATATCCTTGTCCTATAGTACTTAACTACCTTCTTGTTCTGAGCCTCATTCGCCTTAACCATTCCTATCCTTTCTTGTATAACGCGGTAACGGGTCTCTTGAGAACTTTCTCCATCGCACGGAAAACATTTACGTAGCTAGAAAAGGATTAATCACAGTTAAAACTACTGTGACTACAGATGGAGGAAAGAAAGGAAAAGAGATTCGATCAAGGGAACTTAGGATAGTGCTAATGGCTTTTTGGGGAATAGCCCTTTTCTTTAAAACTTTTCTTGAAAAATGCTTCTTTGTAAAATGGCTTTGAAAATAGTTTCAGAAGGTTTTAAAAACTTTTTCCCAGTCTGCAAACCTTCTGCTCTGATACCAAATGTAACACCCCACCTCCCCTAGGGTCACTCACAAAGGGAATGCACTAGCTTTGGTGGAGTATTATCTAGGTAAACATGCACGGAAATATTACAAGACAGAACATATAAAACAGCGGAAGAAAACATGATTTTATTTCTTTATAAAAGTAGTAAGGTCTAAAACCTTTTACATCAGAGTGCCATTAAATTTCTTACATCGAAACCTGTCTTGCAATAATAAAGAAGCATAAAACCATAGTCATACATTATTCCCCAAGTAAAACAGTAAAATAGCCATAGCCAAGAAAAGTCCAAGCAATAAATGATGATCTTGAAGCAGAAAATCCGCACTAAGTAGCAACATTTCCTCCCTGTAAACCTGGGGGGGAAATGGAAGAAAAAGAGGAGAAATAAAACGGGGTCAGTCATAAAGACTGGTAAGTCCTAGCTACTTTCAGCCTAAAAACAGGTAATAGTAACATGACATGTATAAACCGAAAGTAAATATAAGCATGATGACAAGATAAACAGATTAAACTAAGATGACAAGATAAACTCAAGTAACAAGATAACCAAGGTAACAGGATAACCAAGGTAACAATATAACAAGATAAACTCGGAATAACATCGCATGTCTAACGTCCCCTACACCAACCATACTAGCATCCTAACTCGTATCATCCCTTCCATGCATATGTATAGTCCCTTGTCGTATATCGTACGGGTTCCATCACGTTATTCTGTACTACTACAACGTAGTGTCACCATCCTTGAAATTGCTCGGACTGCCACCCTTGATTTGGCCAGTTTTCCTTATCACGAATTATTGCGTGTTCAACTAGGATTTACGCCACCTAGGACCACTAGGGATTATGCTACCTATTGGACGTTTTCAAGATTCGATCAGGGTTTATGCCACCTAGGACCATTAGGGATTATGCTACCTATCGACTACGCCCTTTTTCAACGTAACGATCTAATCGATCGGCTCCTTACAAGCCCTAGCTCGTCGTGTGTCGGTGTCATACGGCCCAATCACGAATGTGGCTACTCTGTGCTAGGTTCACCCTAGGGTGTATCAAGCCCTAGGGTGTCAACCACTGACACCATTCCAAGCACGCACAGTTTACAACTATTGGTGCCCACGCCTGCTTTTTCAACTCCGGACTACGTGCATGACCATAGTCCGCCTGAACCTACAATGGCGCACCAAACTCAGCCGTCGTTTTGGTCGCTTACAATCAACCCAGTAATCGTGCCCTACCCTATCCTAGTCCCTAGGGTATCGTGGTACATCCAAGTGGGTTACTGCTGAAAAGGACCGCGTAACTAGGGTTTCCGTCCAGCAGGTTAAGTGTAGAGACTTAACCCCTATCAGTCTAGCATGTCAAGTTGGTTAAGTGTAGTCATTCAAGTTCGTGACTTAACCCGTCTACATGTCATGTCAAATTGTCTAAGTGCTGTCATTCAAGTCCATGACTTAGCCCTACGAATCACGTGTCAAGTTGGTTAAGCGTATTCCATCGATTCATGACTTAACCGTATCCAAATCATCGTGTCAAATTGGTTAAGTATTGTAACAACCCTGAATTTTAGGGCAAATTTAAAAATTTATTTTAAGTTGTTTTAATGAGTTTTGGTTGTTTAAAATAATTTATTTTGAAAAATTAAATATATTCTTTTTAATGTAAATACGGAGCGCATACAATTTGCATGTAATAGAATTTATTCTGTAATGTAATGTAATGTGGGAAACATTAAAACAAAAGATTCAATAAATATTCTAACAAGTTGACAAAAAGGAAGGTAGAAATTTAAAAATGCAAATTATGACAATTTTTAATTTTATTTCAATCAATGAATGCAGTATTAATGAAACAACGAAGAGAGGAGGTCACTAAAAACAAAGGCAAGAAAAGAAATTAATAGGATTAAGGTAAACAAATCAAACAGTAACTATTGGGTATTGATATGGTAACTATCTTGAATCAATATAATTAAGTATCGTAGTTATTGTATATTAAAAATGTAAATTTGAAGTTATCAAAATTATTTATTGGAATTGAAGTATTATTTTATTTCATTGGAATGTTAGCTATATGTAGCTTTCTACAAGTTATCACGATTTCATAAATAAATGTGTATCTTTTGAAAAATTTATTTCATTGTAATTCCTAGCAAGAAAGAAAGTCCAATTTTTTTTTTTTGGTTAAAAAAATAATAATAATAATTTATAATGTTAATCATTCAAAGATATACGTTAGTGCATTAAAATGTACAAATCCATATGAATGAATTAAAGAATTGTAAATGAGGTAATAATAATAGTTTAAATGTAGAATGAATTCATACGCAAGGACAATATATAAATCAAATAATAAATGGATATAATAAAAAACTATGGTGACGACGACTCAAAGAAGCTTATGAAACAAAAGTTTACTTGCATGTATTGAAAGCATTACATCTTTATTCATAATTAAATATGTAAATTTTCAATCAATAATTTCATTTATTAGGTATGTTAATTTTCAATCAATAATTTTATTTGTTCCAGTATGTTATTTATGAGTTCATGGTTTGACTTGATTGGGATACCATAAATTCTATATAAAAACTTCTGACAATATATACATATATATATATATGTATGTATGTGTATATATATATATATCTTTGGCTATTCTCGTTAATACTTTCCCCTATCTATTCTAATTGTATCATTCATTTATTAATAAATTTCCAGATGTGAATTACTCCGTTGAATTTTGAAAGGAAATAAATAATTATCCAATCAACGCACCAATTATGCGCATTAAATGAAGAATGACACACTGCAATAAATTTCATGCATTGTTATATCTTCGTATGCATGCAATTTAATTCTATGCACATTTATTTTTCTTTCCTTCTTTACATTAAATTATCATGTTGGATCATGTTCTCTATATTCCTTCATTATTTTCAACGTATGTAAATGCTCCCTTATTTTGAATTCTTCGTATATATAAAAAAAAACGTTCAACTAAAATTTGTTGAATAACTTAAATTGTGGTTTTATTATGTAATTGATAAATTTGTATATAGTAGTTAAGGATATTAATTAGGGGCTTCTCATTTGATTTATAATCATGCATTGAATACTTTTCCAATTTACTCTTTCTTATTTTATTCTTTATATTGAATAAGAAATAAATATCCTATCTCATGCCTAGTCAGCTAAATAATTTTTTTTTTCTTTTTCGTAACCTACTATATAATATATGAAGGGACACATTAGATAGATAAATATAGTACCTTTCTCGATTTCCTTCAACATTCTTTTCTCTGCAATTATATTCTATAAATGTTAAGAACTTCCTCCTCCTCTCTCCATAAAAAAAACTAAATCTTTCTACCTTTATCAACCTCATCTTCCCTAAAAAAATATATATTCATGGTGTCCTCTTCTTAAAATTTTATCCATACTCCTTCTCAAAAGAAAAAAGGGATCTTCAATTTGCAAATTTGCTGCACGGCAGTTGGTGGTGGTGCGATTTGGAGAGAGGGTGCTGGAGCGTATGGGTTCAGCGAGGTACATCAGGAACGAAGAAGAAACACGGAAGGTAGCGCTTTAAGGAACCTTATTATAATTTAATTTATTTAATTAATTACTTAACGATGTAATCAACATATAAAAGACATATCTTTTGCAATCGAAATCAGAAATCAACGAAACCAGTTGCGTTGGAATCATGATAACAAGATCTAGACTATGGAACTGACCAAGACCAAAACTGAGCATGTTGGAAATTTCAGATCTAAATTATTCGGTGAGAATCTCTGATTTTCACAATTTAAATTTATTAAATTAATCATTCTAATTTGTTAAATAATTATCTATATGATCTATGCTGTGATGTATTGTGTGGATTGTTTTGATGGATTGTAAGGTATTGTATTGCGTTGTATTGAGTAGATCTGTCATTTTATCATTTGGATTTGTATGGATCTGATATTAAATATCGCGGTTGGTAATTTAGATCAAACCAGAATTTCGATCTATACGCGCATTGCTATTTTTTTTAGTTCTATACATCATAAAATTTGCCGCAATGTAAAGATTCAAATTTTAATTGTTTACATAAGATTTGTTGTAATGAAAGATTCAATTTTTGAATATTGATTTGTACATAAAATTTTGTTTATAAAAAATATATTAAATTTTTAACTTGGTTAATTTATATAGAATTGTTCACATTAAGAAGTATTGTTTATTGAAATAAAAGAGTATTGATTTTGTTGAGACCAAAGCATCATTTTTGTTAAAACGAAAGTATCGTTTTTGTTGAAGCGACAAAAATAACAACATTTTTGATAGAAAGTTGAAGCGACAAAAATAATAATATTTTTGATAGGAATTAGAAACGACAAAAATAATCATATTTTTTGTTGTTTAATTGAAACGACAAAAATAATCATATTTTTGTTGTTGAAATGAAATGATCATATATTTTTGTCGAAATGAAACATGAAAATAAACACATTTTTAGTGTTTGTTTAGAAACTTGAAATATGGTCGCGTTTTGATGTCATGTATCGCATATGAAACCCAATCATATTTGACGTCATATATTGCATATGAAATATATTAATATTAGAATCATGGATTGTATATGTAATATAATCATGTTTAAGTGCATTGAAAATATAACACATTTTATTATGTAATAAAAAAAGTAGAATTTATATTGAAAATATAATTACATTTTTATGTAAGGAAAAGACATGAAATTTTTATCGCATATAAAACTACATTTTTATATGTAAATAAAAGTATGATTTGCATGTTAACTAAAAATTACATTTTTAGAAGTTGGGAATTCACATGATAAATAAAATTTCATTTTTATATGTAGTTAAGGTATGAGTTTGCAACGTAAAATAAAAATTACATTTTTTTATATGAAGTTAAGGTATGAATGTACATTGTAAAATAAAATTTCATTTCCCATGAAATTAAAGAATGTAAATGAAGTAAAAATTTACATTTCCTTATGTAAATAAAAAGAATTATTTTAGATGAAGCTTTCATTTACATTTTCATGTAAATAGGATATGTAGAAAAAAAGGGAAAATACTTATTTACATTTAGGTAAATATATAAGGAAAAGAAAAGGAAGACATTTATTACTTATAGTTTAAATAAATAAGAAAAAGAGATGTTTTAATAAAATTTTCTATGCATTAAAAGGAATAAATTGAAAGTTACATTTTAGTGGTTAATAAGTAAGAGTATGTCATTTATGATTGTATAAAAAGTTAGAATTTAAAAAGATTAACTTTTTAATTGTCCATGTGTTAAATTAAGAAGATTTTGTTTTCAAAACGTTATCAACTTTGAATTAAAGGAATGTTTTTATTTTATATTTAATTAATGAAATTAATTTACGTTGATTTAGAAAGATTACATCTTTGATGTCAATACGTTAAAGTAAAGAAGATATGGTTTCAAAATGGGACATGTAACGATCTAAGATTTCTGAAAATGAAATTTGAATTTAATATGAATCTTAAATAAAGTTTAAAAGGTTTAAATAAATGTTGAATCAAATTTTAGGCGATAATAGTATTTTTAAATGTTTGAAAATTTAAATTTTATTGTGAAATTTGTTATAACAATGTTTGTTTAGGAGAAATGGTTCGTCGTAAGTTATAATATCGAAATGAGTGTAATTAAGTTGCTAGAAACGATCAAAATTTGAAATTAAATTATAATTAAATATTCGTCGCAAATTTTTGTTCAGTTTCAGTTCGCGTAGTCTTAAAATATTTTATAGAAATTTATTGAAATTTTTATTTTGAAAAATAAGCATATATTTTTCTAACGTGTTTTAGGGTAACTGTGGTCCCTTTTTGACACTTTACAGAATCAATCAACCAGTCTGTTTTATTACTGTTCTGGGATCGTAACACATTACTATACATGATTATATTGTTAGTTCGGTGTTAATGGTTATCGATAATTAAAAATAAAAGAAATCAAGAAGGAAAGTTTGGTTTGTACATTTCAAACAAAAAAGGGAAAAAGTAACTTCCATGGACACAACGCAAGGCACCAAGTCTCATTTTACATATGTTAGGAACAAAAGCTAAGGCTACACTACGGATTTTGCTAGTGCTCACGACCAGAAGAAAATAAAAATACATATTCAAATAAAAAAAAAAGAGGAAAAAAAAACGTGTAAGCAAGTTAAGCATGTGAGGGGACACTTGTCCATGCATGTTGTACGTGCCAGCCTATTAGTTTATCCCCATCTCTTTCTTACTTCCTTTAGCTTGCTCGCCAACTCTTCCCTCAAGATCCGTATTCACCACAAGTCTGCAACCGACCTCCACCTTTTGTCTCTCCCCATTTTACCTCCCAGTCCGCCATTCTTACGGAAAAAAAATGAAGCAAAAACGTGAAACCGTGCATGTAGGAAGGACCCTTCGCGCCTTCTCTTCCTTCACCAACCGCATCATAGCTCATGCCTCCAGATCCGCTCCATTTTACAACACACTTCCTTGCTTTTCTCAACACTCTCCACCTGCATGCAAAGGAAGCCTTTCCCGTCTGCACTTCGTGCAAACACCCCACCTCCCGCTCCTTCCATATTTTCTTTACCATATTTTCTTTCTTGTTTTGTGTGTGTAAATTTTGGTGCACTGTGTTTTGTGTATGAACACATGTGAGCGTGAAAACATGAAGCAATTAGGGAAGCAGAAGTAATGGAAAAAGAAGAAGAAGAGTGTTTTGCAAATGTGAAATGCCACATGCAAAGGGCCAGACTCCCCTCACGGTTCTTTCTTTTGCACCGTTAATGGCTGTCATCACCCCTCTTCCCTTTCCCATTTAAAACCCAGTTCGCCATTCTCTTAAAAAAAGACAACGAAGAGGCAGAAGCATGAAAAAAAAAAAGAGGAGACAGAGCGCAAGAAGGGAAACGCGAAGAGGACGGAAATGGTGAGCAGATCTGGAGCGCAGCATTGGAGGGACCTCTACCGGAAAGCTATTGTGGTGAGAACACTCAATTAAATTTTGTTAAGATTTAAACTTATGCTATGCGTAGTGGTAATTGGTTGCATGGACGATTAATTATTTATTTATAGACGATATTTCCATTAGAATACGGTCGATGACATCGTAATGTTTGCCGATAAACGCATATCAATGCACGTTAGTGTTACAACGCGTGTTCGTAAGTTGGTTGTTGTGTGAATTTAAGAAATGAATGGATAAATAGTAAACATGGCAATAATATTGATATTGGTTGATAATATTACGATCATGGATCTTGTATTATATGCGGTGATTGTGAATGAGTATGGTTGTCGATCTAAACTGTAAATCGATACGCGTTAATGTTATAACGCGTATTCAAAAATTATGTCTTGTGTGCTTCTGAAAATGAATGCATAAAATGGTTTGAAGGTGTGAATATACATATGCACTCCTTTCGAACCTTATGTGGAAATTAAGAAAATTCCCTAATTTAATTAAGGAACCATTTAGTCATTAATTGACACTAAAATGACTGTGGCGTATTTTATTAACTTAAAAACATTGATTTAATAATATTTCGATTTAATAATATTGTTAATATTTCTTTTGTTCAATAGTATTTTGATTAACTATATAATATTTGATTATTTGAATAATGTCCTTAGTTAACATCGTATAGAATGACATCTATAAGCTCAATCATGTTGACTTGGTAATATGGTGTTATTTAAATGGTCTATTAACTATGCATGTTAAGAATATTTTAATGTGGGATTTGAAAAAAAAAACTTATTGATTTGACTTAATAGTATAAATAATTTGATCTTAGAAAACGAATTCGCATGTTATGAATTTTTATTGTAAATTAATATTTAAATTTATTTTGATTGCACTTGGAATTTGAGTTGTTGGTTTCAAAACTTGATTTTTTTTTTATCTAACGAATTGTTGCAAAAGTTAGGAAACTCGAACCTTTGAATTGAAATCAATTATGACTTTTGATAGAAATTTGGAATAACTTGAATGTTATGATAATAACATTGTTTCAACCGAGTAAGATTTGGTTAATTATGAAAGTTAACACAGAACTAAGTGGACGAAAGAGGAGTTGACTGTCTTCGCATCGATTGGATTAATTCGAGATTTTTTTTGAATTTGTTATACTCTTCGAGTATAAATATTAATGCAAATCATCGGCATGGGAAGGAAACAATTCCAACAAATATTTTGTATATGTATATGAGTTTCAACTACTTAAACATAGTATGTAAATTTCAAGGTTATTTAAATAAATATATTGATTTTAAAGATATGTATATGTTAAAATGTTCTATTTGTATACTTCTTACAAATTTAAATATGTTAAGTAATTATTTTAACCATTCTATTTTTCAAAGTTAGTCTTTATGTATATATCTAAAATTAATTTATAACAAATGTACTAATTTCAAATATTTTATTTAATTAAATTGGAATTGTTTCGGTCCTGAATCCTTTGATTTGAATATAATGAATCCGTTTTGAATGATTTCAATGGATTTGAATTAAGGAAATATTGAAATCGTGACTCTTGGTTATATTGATTTCGAAAGTAAGGCATTAAGAAAAGACTATCTATAAGTGATCATCTCTTAACAATCATTTCTAGGTTTAGATTTTTTTTAGAGATGTATATATATATATATGATGGAAAGCACTTGTTTTGTTTTATGAATACGCTTATTACTTGGAAAGACCGTGATCAGATTTAGGTCCGAAAACCATTCCAAGTAATAACACGACGCATGAAGCAAATTCAAGACTTGGAATCGATGAATGAAGACCGTGGTTCTTCACAGTCGAACGGACTGTCTGCCGATTGGTTTCTTTACTGAATAGCTACAGTAGAGAGATGCCCCTATTACCGTAGTGGCAGGAAGTTCGAACGTTTTGGGAGAACTTTCGGATTTCGTTCCGTTCAGACCCAGGACGGACTTGTATGGATGGTGTGTCTGACATTGAAATTGACCGCATAGCACTGATCTCCGTTAATATATATCGGATTTGTGGCAAATATTTTATCCTCATCTCAAAGTCATATGAACTTAGAGGGTATGCATTGATTGAAATCAGTGATATGTCGTGAATTGTCAATGTGGCACACCCGAGTTATGAACGAGCTAGTGATGATCAAGGCATTGCTTTTCTAAGCATGTTTTGTGTATGACGTGACATCGACAAACCTCACACCCCGGATGATGAGAAACTGGCGGTTAGGTTGTGTGTGTATATATATATATATATATATGAATTGATGATGACCGCTGCAGCAGTGGGAAACCACTTATGACTTATGGAATAGGGTATGTTCGGGGGGCCGTGCCTGGTCGAAAACCGTTGATCTACCTCGCGATTTGTATTGGTGTCCGCGTCTGGATGAAAAACCCATGATTACATTTCGTTTGTGTTCCGATTGATCTTTCGTGCCAGGAATCATCAAGTTGGAAACCCAAATCTCTAATACGAGCCATACGATTTTGGTTGTATATATGTATATGGCGACATAATATTATGGGTATTATGCCGTCTAGGATTAATACATTTATTTGCGAAATGGTTTTCCACACTATGTAATAGTATTGAAAGAGGATTTTCACGTATGAAGGCATTTTTGGTTATCATAAGATAAAACTCGCCTATTTGGTGTGCGCTTGCATTGTGTGATATGGGACGAGCTTATGATAGCTTCATTTTCCAAAAGTCAATGCGAATTTATATGCACGGGTATTCACATGTAGAAAACTCGTTCCGCGTTAGCGGCATGGTCCGGTGAATTTCCCAACTTTAAAATAAATCCTAAAAACAACTGTTTTATGTTCTCACACCAGTCCCATGACTGACCTGGAGTTTATTGTTCCTTCCTAAACTCTGGGTGCCCACAAATTTTACACGGGCAGCTAGTAGTTTAGTTTTACAGTTGTAGATCGTTGGAGCAAGAGTCGAAGCACTTTATGGATTGGAGTTCACGCTAGAGTTTGGAGCTTCCGCTATATTACGACTTCTTCCGCTGAGAGTATATTTACTTTTTCTTCCGCTGTATATGTTGTAACTCTGATATTCTATGTAACTCTGATTGTAATATTGTATTATGCAATAAAAAGTTCTGTTATTTTGTTCAATATATGTAAGTATCCATAACAATTCGTCTTTGTGAACGGTTTAAGTGGGTTTAATTACCAGCGAGAATCGAGCAAAAAGATGGGTCGTTACAGTTGGTATCAAAGCTTTGGTTTATACAAAGCTTTAGGGTACGACATATTTTGAACAAAAGATAGGACTCCTCAGAGTTATAATATCTTATTAGATATAGGGTTAGAAATGCCCTAGAATGAGATTTTGGAATATCCCGTCGAAAGAGTGTATTTTGAAATCCATATAAATTACTTTGAAACTCGTAAATCATTTTGAAAATGACAATTATTTTGAAATATAATTGAAGATGAGTGTTCTTGAGTATTGTATTCGACGTCACGACTGGACTATCAAGTATGTAAGGATTTTAAATATACGTCTGATCAACGTATATACGAAGTCCAGTATATACTAGATAGATATAGCATCACACTCTAGTCGCTCGGGGATGATTCTGTTGATGACTGCAGCACCATCGACATTCATTTTCAAGTTTCGAAAGTGTGATGACTATATAATTCCAGTTTAAACGTTGAGGAATGCTTAAAATCATCAGGCTAAGTGTTTTAATGAATAAACCTTAATAAAATGATTTGGTAAATTAATATAGAAATTAATTTAGGAAAACAAACAAGAGATCTTGAAGGGAAAAGCTGAGATTGGCTTAAGAATACTTAAAGACCTTGAAGCCTTAAAACTTTGAATAGGTTAAACAACAAGTACTTGAGAAATTAGAAAGATATATCTTAAGAGAAAAATCTCACTTAAGAACTGGGTATTGTATTGTTGAAAATGCACGTAAGGAAGATAATTTACCATATCTAAGATTTACAAGAATAATGGATCAAAGTATAACTAACATTTGAATATGAATTTTGTAATTTAATAGGTTGTAATCAAAGAAGATATCATATTCCTCGATAAGTGTCAAATAATAGAATTGAACCTATACCTAATAGGAATGGTGAACAATAAATTATAGGTTGAATTAATTTTCTTGGAGGTATAATCTTAGCAAAGCAAACCCTTAAGGTATTTAAAGGTTAATTTAACTTAAGTAGGAATTTGTGTAAAAAGTCGATTTTAGAATATAACTAACGTCTTAAGTGGGGGAGAAAATACTCTTCCCTATTGAGACGATATAAGGAAGTCAACTGGAAATTTCTTAACAAGCAATTGCTTAAGACGCAAAAGGAAATATTAAAGTAAGATTTTACCAAACTTGAATCGTCCTTAGTCGTATCGTTAGGTGCACTCGATTTATCTATCTTGACCTACACTAGTTTCTTTTTCGAACCAATTGTTCTTGAAGAGCATCATTCATACCTTTTGTCCTATGAACTTTGTTAAGTGATTTGATTCGAACTGTTGAGTAGCATCGTTCATCCCTTTTATTTAAGCTTGGTTGAATATCTTGACTCGAATCATCGTACTTTTGAACCGCCTATACTCGTATCCTTGGTGCCCTTGATTTCCTCGTCTTGATCCTGTTTGAGAATTTAAACCAAATTTATTGATCTTGAGTAGTTCATCTTTTGGATTTTGGCGTGTTTTGATTTAGGCCATTATACCTTTTAGTGCTCATTTTGATATCGAGCTTTTGTTTTGAACGTATGAAATTTGACATGATCCATGCATGTATACCTTTGTGTCGTTTGTCGAATAAAACCAAGATTGAGTTCAACCAAGATAACTTTGATTTATCCAAGACATGAGGTTAACGAAACTTAAACAAATGAGCTTTGCATAGAAATTGGAAGTGTTTGAAATATAGAATTCAATTTATGCTAGGAAAATGGATTTTGAAAGATGAATTTTATGAATTGGTTCTAAAATTTTTGAAACTTATTTCTAATGTTTTGAATAATGATGGTTTGAAACATGCACGTACTAAATCAGAGTGCGCAGCGAAAGTGTGATGGTATATTTGGATAAGGAATGTTTCAAGTGTTTTCTAACTATAGGAAATTGCAACCTTTTCAAACACGTTTTGATATTCGAAATAAGAATGAATATTTAGCCTATAGTATGGTGTAAATGATGATTTAATGAGTAGGTTTGAAAAAAAGAAAAGAGTTCAACTATATGAATTGTAAAGAGATTTCTGAGATTTCGACTTATGGCTCTTAAAATACTCTATCTTGTGATATATAAAGTTATTAGAAATGAAGTGTAAACGATTTTCAAAAACTTTAGAAAGTAGAAAGGCTTGAATTTGTATGAAAATCGATTTGAAAGGCTCGAATGGGTTAAATACGATCATAGATTTCGAAATGTGAAACCTAAAGTTGTATACTTGGAAGGCGAAAATTCTGTTGAACGATTTTGGTTTCCAACCAATTGGATGTAATGAATGGTTTATAAAAGAAAGTCGACGACTTGTATCTCGATATTTTGAAAATATTTAGAAATACCAAAATTATGGTTAAATATTTGAAAATTTTGGTTTACAACTTCAGAATATGAAATGATTTGGTTTGTTCGAGTAGCCATGACTAAAACTGGGTTGTGATGAGGGAATGGATCTTGTATGAGGGGTGGTACTCAGTTGCCCTGTCATGAGGATGAACTTCTCGAACTGATAACATATAGATTTGATCATAGTATGTTTGAAACTTTGAAAGCAAATTTGGTCTTGGGAATCCCGAAGTAAAGATATGATTAAGAAATGATATTTCAATGGTTTGAAAGGTAATGGGATTCAAAGTTAGAGAATTCATTTTGAAGCGCTTTGCAAATTATGATTTGCAATAATAGTTAAACCTAAAACTTCTTTAATCGACATTTCCAAAATTATACCTTTCTAATATAACGAATTGAATTTTGTTTTGATAAGTTTTCGAATAAAGCCGTTTGGCGAATTTAATCATAAGAAAGTTTCCTATAAGTTGCGTTGATAAATTTAGATTTAATATAAGAATTTGTAAGTTTAACAAATTTATAAATAAGATTTATTTTGCTTATGTATAATTTCACGAGCCCTCCTTTTCGAGGACGAAAAGCCTTAAGTGGGGGAGAATGTAACGATCTAAGATTTCTGAAAATGAAATTTGAATTTAATATGAATCTTAAATAAAGTTTAAAAAATTTAAATAATTGTTGAATCAAATTTTAGGCGATAATAGTATTTTTAAATGTTTGAAAATTTAAATTTTATTGTGAAATTTGTTATAACAATGTTTGTTTAGGAGAAATGGTTCGTCGTAAGTTATAATATCGAAATGAGTGTAATTGAGTTGCTAGAAACGATCAAAATTTGAAATTAAATTATAATTAAATATTCGTCGCAAATTTTTGTTCAGTTTCAGTTCGCGTAGTCTTAAAATATTTTATAGAAATTTATTGAAATTTTTATTTTGAAAAATAAGCATATATTTTTCTAACGTGTTTTAGGGTAACTGTGGTCCCTTTTTGACACTTTACAGAATCAATCAACCGGTCTGTTTTATTACTGTTCTGGGATCGTAACACATTACTATACATGATTATATTGTTAGTTCGGTGTTAATGGTTATCGATAATTAAAAATAAAAGAAATCAAGAAGGAAAGTTTGGTTTGTACATTTCAAACAAAAAAGGGAAAAAGTAACTTCCATGGACACAACGCAAGGCACCAAGTCTCATTTTACATATGTTAGGAACAAAAGCTAAGGCTACACTACGGATTTTTCTAGTGCTCACGACCAGAAGAAAATAAAAATACATATTCAAATAAAAAAAAAGAGGAAAAAAAAACGTGTAAGCAAGTTAAGCATGTGAGGGGACACTTGTCCATGCATGTTGTACGTGCCAGCCTATTAGTTTATCCCCATCTCTTTCTTACTTCCTTTAGCTTGCTCGCCAACTCTTCCCTCAAGATCCGTATTCACCACAAGTCTGCAACCGACCTCCACCTTTTGTCTCTCCCCATTTTACCTCCCAGTCCGCCATTCTTACGGAAAAAAAATGAAGCAAAAACGTGAAACCGTGCATGTAGGAAGGACCCTTCGCGCCTTCTCTTCCTTCACCAACCGCATCATAGCTCATGCCTCCAGATCCGCTCCATTTTACAACACACTTCCTTGCTTTTCTCAACACTCTCCACCTGCATGCAAAGGAAGCCTTTCCCGTCTGCACTTCGTGCAAACACCCCACCTCCCGCTCCTTCCATATTTTCTTTACCATATTTTCTTTCTTGTTTTGTGTGTGTAAATTTTGGTGCACTGTGTTTTGTGTATGAACACATGTGAGCGTGAAAACATGAAGCAATTAGGGAAGCAGAAGTAATGGAAAAAAAAGAAGAAGAGTGTTTTGCAAACGTGAAATGCCACATGCAAAGGGCCAGACTCCCCTCACGGTTCTTTCTTTTGCACCGTTAATGGCTGTCATCACCCCTCTTCCCTTTCCCATTTAAAACCCAGTTCGCCATTCTCTTAAAAAAAAAAGACAACGAAGAGGCAGAAGCATGAAAGAAAAAAAAAGAGGAGACAGAGCGCAAGAAGGGAAACGCGAAGAGGACGGAAATGGTGAGCAAATCTGGAGCGCAGCATTGGAGGGACCTCTACCGGAAAGCTATTGTGGTGAGAACACTCAATTAAATTTTGTTAAGATTTAAACTTATGCTATGCGTAGTGGTAATTGGTTGCATGGACGATTAATTATTTATTTATAGACGATATTGCCATTAGAATACGGTCGATGACATCGTAATGTTTGCCGATAAACGCATATCAATGCACGTTAGTGTTACAACGCGTGTTCGTAAGTTGGTTGTTGTGTGAATTTAAGAAATGAATGGATAAATAGTAAACATGGCAATAATATTGATATTGGTTGATAATATTACGATCATGGATCTTGTATTATATGCGGTGATTGTGAATGAGTATGGTTGTCGATCTAAACTGTAAATCGATACGCGTTAATGTTATAACGCGTATTCAAAAATTATGTCTTGTGTGCTTCTGAAAATGAATGCATAAAATGGTTTGAAGGTGTGAATATACATATGCACTCCTTTCGAACCTTATGTGGAAATTAAGAAAATTCCCTAATTTAATTAAGGAACCATTTAGTCGTTAATTGACACTAAAATGACTGTGGCGTATTTTATTAACTTAAAAACATTGATTTAATAATATTTCGATTTAATAATATTGTTAATATTTCTTTTGTTCAATAGTATTTTGATTAACTAAATAATATTTGATTATTTGAATAATGTCCTTAGTTAACATCGTATAGAATGACATCTATAAGTTCGATCATGTTGACTTGGTAATATGGTGTTATTTAAATGGTCTATTAACTATGCATGTTAAGAATATTTTAATGTGGGATTTGAAAAAAAAAACTTATTGATTTGACTTAATAGTATAAATAATTTGATCTTAGAAAACGAATTCGCATGTTATGAATTTTTATTGTAAATTAATATTTAAATTTATTTTGATTGCACTTGGAATTTGAGTTGTTGGTTTCAAAACTTGATTTTTTTTTTATCTAACGAATTGTTGCAAAAGTTAGGAAACTCGAACCTTTGAATTGAAATCAATTATGACTTTTGATAGAAATTTGGAATAACTTGAATGTTATGATAATAACATTGTTTCAACCGAGTAAGATTTGGTTAATTATGAAAGTTAACACAGAACTAAGTGGACGAAAGAGGAGTTGACTGTCTTCGCATCGATTGGATTAATTCGAGATTTTTTTTGAATTTGTTATACTCTTCGAGTATAAATATTAATGCAAATCATCGGCATGGGAAGGAAACAATTCCAATAAATATTTTGTATATGTATATGAGTTTCAACTACTTAAACATAGTATGTAAATTTCAAGGTTATTTAAATAAATATATTGATTTTAAAGATATGTATATGTTAAAATGTTCTATTTGTATACTTCTTACAAATTTAAATATGTTAAGTAATTATTTTAACCATTCTATTTTTCAAAGTTAGTCTTTATGTATATATCTAAAATTAATTTATAACAAATGTACTAATTTCAAATATTTTATTTAATTAAATTGGAATTGTTTCGGTCCTGAATCCTTTGATTTGAATATAATGAATCCGTTTTGAATGATTTCAATGGATTTGAATTAAGGAAATATTGAAATCGTGACTCTTGGTTATATTGATTTCGAAAGTAAGGCATTAAGAAAAGACTATCTATAAGTGATCATCTCTTAACAATCATTTCTAGGTTTAGATTTTTTTTAGAGATGTATATATATATATATATATATGACGGAAAGCACTTGTTTTGTTTTATGAATACGCTTATTACTTGGAAAGACCGTGATCAGATTTAGGTCCGAAAACCATTCCAAGTAATAACACGACGCATGAAGCAAATTCAAGACTTGGAATCGATGAATGAAGACCGTGGTTCTTCACAGTCGAACGGACTGTCTGCTGATTGGTTTCTTTACTGAATAGCTACAGTAGAGAGATGCCCCTATTACCGTAGTGGCAGGAAGTTCGAACGTTTTGGGAGAACTTTCGGATTTCGTTCCGTTCAGACCCAGGACGGACTTGTATGGATGGTGTGTCTGACATTGAAATTGACCGCATAGCACTGATCTCCGTTAATATATATCGGATTTGTGGCAAATATTTTATCCTCATCTCAAAGTCATATGAACTTAGAGGGTATGCATTGATTGAAATCAGTGATATGTCGTGAATTGTCAATGTGGCACACCCGAGTTATGAACGAGCTAGTGATGATCAAGGCATTGCTTTTCTAAGCATGTTTTGTGTATGACGTGACATCGACAAACCTCACACCCCGGATGATGAGAAACTGGCGGTTAGGTTGTGTGTGTGTATATATATATATATATATATATGAATTGATGATGACCGCTGCAGCAGTGGGAAACCACTTATGACTTATGGAATAGGGTATGTTCGGGGGGCCGTGTCTGGTCGAAAACCGTTGATCTACCTCGCGATTTGTATTGGTGTCCGCGTCTGGATGAAAAACCCATGATTACATTTCGTTTATGTTCCGATTGATCTTTCGTGCCAGGAATCATCAAGTTGGAAACCCAAATCTCTAATATGAGCCATACGATTTTGGTTGTATATATGTATATGGCGACATAATATTATGGGTATTATGCCGTCTAGGATTAATACATTTATTTGCGAAATGGTTATGTAATAGTATTGAAAGAGGATTTTCACGTATGAAGGCATTTTTGGTTATCATAAGATAAAACTCGCCTATTTGGTGTGCGCTTGCATTGTGTGATATGTGACGAGCTTATGATAGCTTCATTTTCCAAAAGTCAATGCGAATTTATATGCACGGGTATTCACATGTAGAAAACTCGTTCCGCGTTAGCGGCATGGTCCGGTGAATTTCCCAACTTTAAAATAAATCCTAAAAACAACTGTTTTATGTTCTCACACCAGTCCCATGACTGACCTGGAGTTTATTGTTCCTTCCTAAACTCTGGGTGCCCACAAATTTTACACGGGCAGCTAGTTGTTTAGTTTTACAGTTGTAGATCGTTGGAGCAAGAGTCGAAGCACTTTATGGATTGGAGTTCACGCTAGAGTTTGGAGCTTCCGCTATATTACGACTTCTTCCGCTGAGAGTATATTTACTTTTTCTTCCGCTGTATATGTTGTAACTCTGATATTCTATGTAACTCTGATTGTAATATTGTATTATGCAATAAAAAGTTCTGTTATTTTGTTCAATATATGTAAGTATCCATAATTGTTCGTCTTTGTGAACGGTTTAAGTGGGTTTAATTACCAGCGAGAATCGAGCAAAAAGATGGGTCGTTACAGGACATCTTGAAAAGATTGTTTTTAGAAAGTCACAAAAATAGGGAAAGTTACAATTTATATTAAATACTTGAAATCGGGATATTTAGGAATAAAGAATACCTTAGAATTAGGATTCTTTAAGGGAAAGGATAATTTAAATAATGACCTGTTATGAAAAAAAAATTATAATTATAAATTATAATTGTGCTTGGACACGAGGTTATGTTACATTTGTGGTAGAAGCCTGCCTGGACCTGACCGGCATATCCAGCAGCCACAAATGTTGAACCTAATGTGAGAGGTCCAAGTGCGCAAATACAAATTGGGCCAAGACACGAGGTTAAGCCCAACTTGTGGGATAAGTCTGCCCGGAACCGACCGGCCTATCCAACATCCACAAGTTGCAGGCCTAATGTGAGAGGTCTGGCCCATATTAAAAATAAAAATAGTTAAATAGAAGATGAACATTATTTTCACCGTCATGTTTAAAGAAGAGAAAATTACATATTTTATGTAATTAGATTAAAAGAAGAAATTTATATTTTTATTAAAAGAAAGAAAGAAAATTACGTCTTTATGTAATTAAAACCAAAAGTAAGACATTTACATTTTTTCTTGTGAAATTAAGATTAAAGGTAAAAGTTACATTTTTTTATGTAATTTGTATAAATAAATAAAAGTTTACATTTTAATGTGAATTAGATTAAAAAGGGGAAATTATCATTCTTTCATGCATGTAGATTAAAAGTGTGAAATTACAATTTTATGTAATTGGATTTTAACTAAAAAAAATAAGGATATGAAATTTATATTTTAATGAATTAGTTTTTCATTAAAAAGATTAAAAATATGGAAATTTCATTTTCATGTAAATAGATTAGCACACAAAATTATCGTTTTGTTTGTAATGTAAAATTATTATTTTTGTGTTTTGCATTGAAAAGATAACAAAATTATCAATTTTGTTACATTGAAATAAACAAACAAAAATACTCATTTTTTTAGAAGTAAAAGTGGATGAACAAAAATATTTGTTTGTTGAAATTGAAATGAAACACAAGAATGCCTATTTTTGTTGGAATTGGTATGATACACAAAATACATTTTGTGTAATTCGAAGGATGAAACAAGAAAATGTACATTGTTATGTATAAGATGTGTATGGGTATGAAAATAAAAATAAACATTATGGTGTGTACATTGTACGTTAATATTGTATATACGAATACGAATGTTTTTCGTTAGCAAAATGTAATGAAATAAAATAAATTTCATTACATATTATAAACATTTCGATAGGTTATGAAGCAAAACATTCACTACTTGTTATGCAATTACGTTAATGAAATGGAATTTAATTATTTTTATATATATATAAATAAAGATAAATCGTTACAAATTACTAATAACGATATGAAATGATTTCCAACTTATATATATACGAGAATTATTTGGAAAGTCTGAGTCTATCTCATTCCAAATAATTTGAACGACGTTTAAAATTTAAGAGTTGAAGACGGCGATTGAAGACCGACGATATTCACATCGAATGGACAACAACTGCTGATGCCCGTGATTGGAGTAGCTACCTTGAAGGGGCTACAGTGGTGGCCGTCCGGAGGTAGTGTTGATTTGTACGGATTTGGCTTTCGCTCAGACCCAGAGCATAAGCTTATAAATGGAATGTGTGTCTGATATTGTACTCCTTTATATTGTATTTATTGATTTTCTGTCGAACGTACGAATGTTTGGTGGCGGAGAATTTATTCTCTTGCTTAACACCCTTTTATATATTTTGGCAAAGGATTGGTAGTGTGATATGGAGTGACGATGTGGCATGGTAAGATGCATATGATCAAGGCTTTGTTGAAAAGCAGGCCTTGTAGGATGATCAAAGCATAGCCTGTTTAGGCATAGCATTGTGTATAGCGTGACTTCGCGAGCCTCACACACCGACGGAGTCTAAAACGGGAAAAGGGAACGCAGGGAGAGCAACACGTTTCTTTCTAGCTAGAAGTGGTGTTTGGGCTTTAACACGGCCCAGCATTTTACTTATGTGGATGATGGAATGAGGCGCCTCGGATGATAGGTCCTATAGGACTGGGAAACGTGTGCTCAGGAATAACTAATCTGCAACTCGTATGGTGGACCGGCCCTGCAGCTTTCCAAGGGTTCACTGCGGGGGATCCTGAGACATTAGCTAGAGTGTCTCGAATCGGTAGGAGCTCCTCCCTAGCCTTGACTCATGATGGAAACCAAAATCCAAATACGACCCTACGAATTTGATTGTATTACTAGTATGGAGGCATAGTAGTATTGGATATTATTCTTCCTAGGATTTATACATTTACTTTGAAATGTTTTGATATATACTAATAATAATATTAAACTCGTATTTGCCGTATTTAGCATGTTTAATCACTATAAGGTAAAACCCTATCCTCTGGTTTGTGTTGCATTGTGTGATGGGACCTGGGTCTTATGGTGATTCCATTTTCCTCAAAAGCATAACGTTGTTGCATGATTCACTTATTATTTGTTCTGACACTTTTATGCACGACAATCTATTGGAGTAAACCCGTTCCGCGTTAGCGGCGTGGTCCTTAGATTTGCCCTATTACTATTAGTTAAATTAGTTAAGAATTCTCACACCAGTCCCATGACTGACCCGTTGTTTGTTTCCACCGTTGCAAACTCAGGTGCCCTCTTTTCCACACGTGCAGTCGAGCAGTTTGTCTATAGGTTTATCTCTTTAGCAGGATCCTGGATTGAAGCTTAAAGCTGTGTCCAGAACATTGGAAGTCTTCCGCGGCCTTAGTTATTTTATTTCCGCTGCAATGTATTATAATATTGTAATTTATCTTCCGCTGTAATTATTAGTCAATATACTCTGATATCCTGTACTCTGATGTAACATTTATTATTAATGTTATAAAAGTCTGGTGTTATTCTTCTGATGTGTTGTATTCCCAAAGTTAACGTAGGCGGGATTTGAACGGTCTTGGTCGATTTTGCGATCGATTAAGGCCGGGCAAAATCCGACTCGTTACAGTTGGTATTAGAGCTTTGGTTAGCTCAAATCTTTGGGATACAACTCGTTAGAACTGAATAAAAGGCTTATCAGAAATTGGATTAGTAATATCCAATAAGAATACTCATTAGAGATAGGAGCAGCAGTATCCTAGAATGAGAAAACTCATTAGAGATTGGGTTAGTAATGCCCTAGAATGAGTTGAGAGTGTCAAGCTTATAATTAACGTATTTGTAATTATATATTTTAGAAAATACGACTTTTAATACATCAAAGTTATATATATTTTAAAAGCTAATCAACTAATTGATTGATGATTGTGCAGTATAATTATTAGTTCAACTAATAAAATTATTTAAACCAAAGAAAATATAAATTAGTTAGTTAATTAATCAACTTTTAGTTTCGTTCCTTTTCGAGGACGAAAAGTTTTTAAGTGGGGGAGACTGTAACAACCCTGAATTTTATGGAAAATTTAAAAATTTATTTTAAGTTGTTTTAATGAGTTTTGGTTGTTTAAAATAATTTATTTTGAAAAATTAAATATATTCTTTTTAATGTAAATACGAAGCGCATACAATTTGCATGTAATAGAATTTATTCTGTAATGTAATGTAATGTGGGAAACATTAAAACAAAAGTTTCAATAAATATTCTAACAAGTTGACAAAAAGGAAAGTAGAAATTTAAAAATGCAAATTATGACAATTTTTAATTTTATTTCAAACAATGAATGCAGTATTAATGAAACAACGAAGAGAGGAGGTCACTAAAAACAAAGACAAGAAAAGAAATTAATAGGATTAAGGTAAAAAATCAAACAGTAACTATTGGGTATTGATATGGTAACCATCTTGAATCATTATAATTAAGTATCGTAGTTATTGTATATTAAAAATGTAAATTTGAAGTTATCAAAATTATTTATTGGAATTGAAGTATTATTTTATTTCATTGGAATGTTAGCTATATGTAGCTTTCTACAAGTTATCACGATTTCATAAATAAATGTGTATCTTTTGAAAAATATATTTCATTGTAATTCCTAGCAAGAAAGAAAGTCCATTTTTTTATTTTTATTTTTTTGGTTAAAAAATAATAATAATAATTTATAATGTTAACCATTCAAAGATATACGTTAGTGCATTAAAATGTACAAATCCATATGAATGAATTAAAGAATTGTAAATGAGGTAATAATAATAGTTTAAATGTATAATGAATTCATATGCAAGGACATTATATAAATCAAATAATAAATGGATATAATAAAAAACTATGGTGACGACGACTCAAAGAAGCTTATGAAACAAAAGTTTACTTGCATGTATTGAAAGCATTACATCTTTATTCATAATTAAGTATGTAAATTTTCAATCAATAATTTCATTTATTAGGTATGTTAATTTTCAATCAATAATTTTATTTGTTCCAATATGTTATTTATGAGTTCATGGTTTGACTTGATTGAGATACCATAAATTCTATAAAAAAAACTTCTGACAATATATATATATATATATATATATGTATGTATGTATGTATGTGTATATATATATATATATATATATATATATCTTGGGCTATTCTCTTTAATACTTTCCCCTATCTATTCTAATTGTATCATTCATTTATTAATAAATTTCCAGATGTGAATTACTCCCTTGAATTTTGAAAGGAAATAAATAATTATCCAATCAACGCACCAATTATGCGCATTAAATGAAGAATGACACACTGCAATAAATTTCATGCATTGTTGTATCTCGTATGCATGCAATTTAATTCTATGCATATTTATTTTTCTTTCCTTCTTTACATTAAATTGTCATGTTGGATCATGTTCTCTATATTCCTTCATTATTTTCAACGTATGTAAATTCTCCCTCATTTTGAATTCTTCGTATATATAAAAAAAAATGTTCAACTAAAATTTGTTGAATAACTTAAATTGTGGTTTTATTATGTAATTGATAAATTTGTATATAGTAGTTAAGGATATTAATTAGGGGCTTCTCATTTGATTTATAATCATGCATTGAATACTTTTCCAATTTTCCCTTTCTTATTTTATTCTTTATATTGAATAAGAAATAAATATCCTATCTCATGCCTAGTCAGCTAAATTAATTTTTTTTTTCCTTTTCGTAACCTACTATATAATATATGAAGGGACACATTAGTGAGATAAATATAATACCTTTCTCGATTTCCTTCAACATTCTTTTCTCTGCAATTATCTTCTACAAATGTTAAGAACTTCCTCCTCCTCTCCCTATAAAAAAAAGTAAATCTTTCTACCTTCATCAACTTCATCTTCCCTAAAAAAAAATATATTCATGGTGTCCTCTTCTTAAAATTTTATCCATACTCCTTCTCAAAAGAAAAAAAGGGATCTTCAATTTGCAAATTTGTTGCACGATAGTTGGTGGTGGTGCGATTTGGAGAGAGGGTGCTGGAGCGTATGGGTTCAGCGAGGTACATCAGGAACGAAGAAGAAACACGGAAGGTAGTGCTTTAAGGAACCTTATTATAATTTAATTTATTTAATTAATTACTTAACGATGTAATCAACATATAAAAGAGCATATCTTTTGCAATCGAAATCAGAAATCAACGAAACCAGTTGCGTTGGAATCGTGATAACAAGATCTAGACTATGGAACTGACCAAGACCAAAACTGAGCATATTGGAAATTTCAGATCTAAATTATTCGGTGAGAATCTCTGATTTTCACAATTTAAATTTATTTAATTAATCATTTTAATTTGTTAAATAATTATCTGTATGATCTATGCTGTGATGTATTGTGTGGATTGTTTTGATGGATTGTATGGTATTGTATTGCGTTGTATTGAGTAGATCTGTCATTTTATCGTTTGGATTTGTATGGATCTGATATTAAATATCGCGGTTGGTAATTTAGATCAAACCAGAATTTTGATCTATACGCGCACTGCTATTTTTTTAGTTCTATACATCATAAAATTTTCCGCAATGGAAAGATTCAATTTTTAATTGTTTACATAAGATTTGTTGTAATGAAAGATTCAATTTTGAATATTGATTTGTACATAAAATTTTGTTTATAAAAAAAAATATTAAATTTTTAACTTGGTTAATTTATATAGAATTGTTCACATTAAGAAGTATTGTTTGTTGAAATAAAAGAGTATTGATTTTGTTGAGACCAAAGCATCATTTTTGTTAAAACGAAAGTATCGTTTTTGTTGAAGCGACAAAAATAACAACATTTTTGATAGAAAGTTGAAGCGACAAAAATAATAATATTTTTGATAGGAATTAGAAACGACAAAAATAATCATATTTTTTGTTGTTGAATTGAAACGACAAAAATAATCATATTTTTGTTGTTGAAATGAAATGATCATATTTTTGTTGTCGAAATGAAACATGAAAATAAACGCATTTTTAGTGTTTGTTTAGAAACTTGAAATATGGTCGCGTTTTGATGTCATGTATCGCATATGAAACCCAATCATATTTGACGTCATATATTGCATATGAAATATATGAATATTAGAATCATGGATTGTATATGTAATATAATCATGTTTAAGTGCATTGAAAATATAACACATTTTATTATTTAATAAAAAAAGTAGAATTTATATTGAAAATATAATTACATTTTTATGTAAGGAAAAGACAGGAAATTTTTATCGCATATAAAACTACATTTTTATATGTAAATAAAAGTATGATTTGCATGTTAACTAAAAATTACATTTTTAGAAGTTGGGAATTCACATGATAAATAAAATTTCATTTTTATATGTAGTTAAGGTATGATTTTGCAACGTAAAATAAAAATTACATTTTTTTATATGAAGTTAAGGTATGAATTTACATTGTAAAATAAAATTTCATTTCCCATGAAATTAAAGAATGTAAATGAAGTAAAAAATTTACATTTCCTTATGTAAATAAAAAGAATTATTTTAGATGAAGCTTTCATTTACATTTTCATGTAAATAGGATATGTAGAAAAAAAGGGAAAATACTTATTTACATTTAGGTAAATATATAAGGAAAAGAAAAGGAAGACATTTATTACTTATAGTTTAAATAAATAAGAAAAAGAGATGTTTTAATAAAATTTTCTATGCATTAAAAGGAATAAATTGAAAGTTACATTTTAGTGGTTAATAAGTAAGAGTATGTCATTTATGATTGTATAAAAAGTTAGAATTTAAAAAGATTACCTTTTTAATTGTCCATGTGTTAAATTAAGAAGATTTTGTTTTCAAAACGTTATCAATTTTGAATTAAAGGAATGTTTTATTTTATACTTAATTAATGAAATTAATTCACGTTGATTTAGAAAGATTACATCTTTTGTGTCAATATGTTAAAGTAAAGGAGATATGGTTTCAAAATGGGTCATCTTGAAAAGATTGTTTTTAGAAAGTCACAAAAATAGGGAAAGTTACAATTTATATTAAATACTTGAAATCGGGATATTTAGGAATAAAGAATACCTTAGAATTAGGATTCTTTAAGGGAAAGTATAATTTAAATAATGACCTGTTTTGAAAAAAAATAATTATAATTATAAATTATAATTGTGCTTGGACACGAGGTTATGTTACATTTGTGGTAGAAACATGCCCGGACCCGATCGGCATATCCAGCAGCCACAAATGTTGAACCTAATGTGAGAGGTCCAAGTGCGCAAATACAAATTGGGCCAAGACACGAGGTTAAGCCCAACTTGTGGGATAAGTTTGCCCGGAACCGACCGGCCTCTCCAGCATTCCACAAGTTGCAGGCCTAATGTGAGAGGTCTGGCCCATATTAAAAATACAAATAGTTAAATAGAAGATGAACATTATTTTCACCGTCATGTTTAAAGAAGAGAAAATTACATATTTTATGTAATTAGATTAAAAGAAGAAATTTATATTTTTATTAAAAGAAAGAAAGAAAATTACGTCTTTATGTAATTAAAACCAAAAGTAAGAAATTTACATTTTTTTCTTGTGAAATTAAGATTAAAGGTAAAAGTTACATTTTTTTATGTAATTGGTATAAATAAAGAAAAGTTTACATTTTAATGTGAATTAGATTAAAAAGGGGAATATCATTCTTTCATGCATGTAGATTAAAAGTGTGAAATTACATTTTTATGTAATTGGATTTTAACTAAAAAAAATAAGGATATGAAATTTATATTTTAATGAATTAGTTTTTCATTAAAAAGATTAAAAATATGGAAATTTCATTTTCATGTAAATAGATTAGCACACAAAATTATCGTTTTGTTTGTAATGTAAAATTATTATTTTTGTGTTTTGCATTGAAAAGATAACAAAATTATCAATTTTGTTACATTGAAATAAACAAACAAAAATACTCATTTTTTTAGAAGTAAAAGTGGATGAACAAAAATATTTGTTTGTTGAAATTGAAATGAAACACAAGAATGCCTATTTTTGTTGGAATTGGTACGATACACAAAATACATTTTGTGTAATTCGAAGGATGAAACAAGAAAATGTACATTGTTATGTATAAGATGTGTATGGGTATGAAAATAAAAATAAACATTATGGTGTGTACATTGTACGCTAATATTGTATATACGAATAGGAATGTTTTTCGTTAGCAAAATGTAATGAAATAAAATAAATTTCATTACACATTATAAACATTTCGATAGGTTATGAAGCAAAACATTCACTACTTGTTATGTAATTACGTTAATGAAATGGAATTTAATTATTTTTATATATATAAAAATAAAGATAAATCGTTATAAATTACTAATAACGATATGAAATGATTTCCAACTTATATATATATACGAGAATTATTTGTAAAGTTCGAGTCTATCTCATTCCAAATAAATTGAACGACGTTTAAAATTCAAGAGTTGAAGACGGCGATTGAAGACCGACGATCTTCACATCGAATGGACGACAACTGCTGATGCCCGTGATTGGAGTAGCTATGTAACACCCCACGTCCACTAAGGTCACTCATACCAGGGGAATGCCTTAGTTTCGGTGAAGTATTTTAAGTGAATATAGAACAGTAAAATTACAACAAGACAGATATAAGTAATACTTGAAAATTCAAAACATCATTTCATTGCAGCGAAAAGTAATACATGTTTGGTTACATCCCAGAACCATAAACCAGAGTCAAGTACATAATATCCATCTTGATAAAATAGAAGTACATAATCCCACTACATAACTAATAGCCATAAAAGGAAAGATAAGCTCGGCTTCACTTCAGAGGTCCAAGCTCCACAGCAATCAGATCAAAGCCCACTAGCACCAGGCCCACTCTAATAACCTGGGGTTGGGGGAAAAAGATAAAAACAACGGGGTCAGACATAAGTCTGAGTGAGTCCTATAACCCTAACAATACAATCATTAAAATAACCAGAGAAGACATAAGATGTTATACGGTAACGACTGGGGATGAATGGCTACACTAAGCAGCTTGGTAAACTTAGGATAAACTAAGATCACCGTAAAGACGCATTTATCCACCCAAGGATAATTACTAGATTACACCGCCCCAGACTTATCCCCCCCCAAGAGTAATTCCTACACTGCACCACACCAGTTCTACCTACCCAAGATTAATTCCTACTTAAAGGTTGACCCCACTAAATGTACTTAACAATTTTTACCCAGTAGTTTCTTTTACTCCTACATAGGTGCCGTCTGCCCCTATCTTTACTAGGTGTACCCACTACTCCCAAGTGATCGGCTCCCTAACGTAGATATCCGTGCTGGTCCCACAATGGGGTGTATCATTCTCCAAAGTGGCAACCTGATAATATCAACGGTGCACGGCTTTATACCTACACGATGCAACAACGACTTACTAACCAGCCCGGGTCCACACACGCATATGAAACCCGTTGGTCCTACGTTGCCACCGCTAACCCGTTTTTGGCCTCTTATAGTCAAGCCCAATATGCGTGTCCCGTCACTCGACTTGGGTCGAGCCCACAAAGATACGTTTGGGATATTGGTTGAGATGGGCCCCCACAAGCTACCACTTAAGCTTGTTATTTTATCTAGTGTATCCCACTTAACCCCTTTAACCATGTCCACTTACATGTTATAAATACTTTGGTTAAGTCATTAATCATATTTTAATTACCTTTCAAGGCACCCACTAGATTTCCACATGCCACCCAAGTCATTTACTTAATTCCCACATGCCACCCGAGGCACTTACTTAACCCTTTAATCATGTTTAATTCCATGTTCCACTTTGGTTAAGTATTCTAATCGTATTTTCTATTGCTACCCAAGGCAACCCACTAGTTTCCTCATGCCACCCAAGGCACCCACACTAGTTACTACGTGCCACCCAAGGTACCCACTTAACCCTCATGTTCCACTACATGCTAATTTGGTTAAGTGTTTCTTAATTAATTAAGACCGTGATCCTCCTAAAGACCTCTCACATTAGACTATCTTTTATGACCGCTGGTTAAGCCGGTTGGGTCCGGGCAGCCTTATGTCATAACCGAGTCTAACCTCGTGTCTTTACATTAATCACGTATTTAGTTTGTGCCTAAGACCTCTCACATTGGGCTAACATTTGTAGCAACTGGTTAGGCCGGTTGGGTCCGGGCAGTTTTACGCTACAACTGAGTCCAACCTCGTGTCTTAGTCGATTAATTACACCTAATTAATCACCCTCATAATTTATATTAACTATCCCTAATTAATATCAAGTTTTTCATAACATGGGTAGACCTAACTCAATAGGTAAATTCCCATGGGGTAGACCTAACTCAATAGGTAAATTCCCACTTATGTTAATTTATTTATATGGTATGCTTAATCATACCCAATCATACTTTTATTAACATATTTATTAACCCCATCGTTTCCCACGCAAATCGTTCTCATTTCACGACATAATAAAAGGGAAGATCCATCACAAACATCATGGGTTTAACCAAATCTTAGCATATAACTTTGTCATGGGTTAAGAGGATGTCAACTTGCATATATGAGCATATATTAACCCAACTACATTTAACCCAAACTTGCATATTATCACACATGACTTGCATAACATATTGCATATGAACTTGCATATTATCATACACATATCTTGCATAACATGTTGAACTTGCATATATTCACATAACTTGCATAACATGTTAAATTTGCATATAAGCATTCACATAACTTGCATAAGCATACATAACTTGCATAACATGTTAAACATGCATTTAAGCATACACATAACTTGCATAAGCATTCACATTCTTGCATAAGCATTCACATACTTGCATATTAACTCATAAACTTGCATAATGTGTCCTCATGAACTTGCATTTTAACAAACATGTACCTTGCATAGCATATCTTGCATATTATCATACATGTAACTTGCATATGAACAAGCATGTAACTTGCATAGCATATCTTGCATATTATCATACATGTAACTTGCATATGAACTTGTTAAACATGCATAAACCCATTTGTTAAACATGCATAAACCCACTTGTTAAACATGCATAAACCAACTTATTAAACATGCATAATATCACATACTTAGCATGCATAGAATCACATACTAAACTTGCATAATATCATATACTTAGCATGCATAAAATCACATACTCATCATGCATAATATCACATAATTAGCATGCATAAAATCACATACTCATCATGCATAATATCACATACTTAGCATGCATAGAATCACATATTCATCATGCATAAAACCACATACTTAATTTGCATAAAATCAATTACTTATTATGCATAAACCCACATATCCAACTTGCATAAACTCACATATTCAACTTGCATAAACTTACATATTCAACTTGCATAAACTTACATATTCAACTTGCATATATAGATTAGCATATCATTACAAATGATTCAAACTCACTAATCCGCATTCAAGACCATAAGTCTCATTACACCTAATCTACTTATTTTAACAATTGATCATCAAAGTGATAGAAACTCACCACTAGCAATTTGCACTCCAAATGAAGAAGATTAAGATGCTTAGAAAGGATTAGAGGTTGATTAGAGAGGTTGATTAGCTTGCTTTCCTCTTCATTGATTTGTGGAGGCCATGATCAAGTTTCATTTTGCCATAGTTTAATTACAAGATTTAATTATGAATGAATTAGGGTAGGGTTATGGTCTTATTTATAGGATTAGGTTGCATTTTAGACCCTTAGATTAACCCTAGATAGGATTAGGACCATCAGATCCAAGAAGCTTCCAGAACCAGCCCTCCAAGCCAGCCCAAGAACCCAAACTGGTGCACCCAGTTTCACTGGGCGTCGCACCCCTGTCGACAGGCAAGTCGACAGGCAAGTCGACCCCCCTGTCGACAGGCCTGTCGACAGCCCTGTCGACATGGGTAGGGCGGGAACTCTCCCGCCTGGCCCCGCTTGCCCTATTATTAAAATCTGAATTTAATTTATTAAATCTTGTTTTTAGCTTAGAATTTTCTGCAAACTTCATCGGGCCATAACTGGGCCATACGGACTCCGATTTTCGAAAACTCGGACTCTATTTTGCGTATTTTTCCGAGACGAACACAATGACGCAGCCCGTTTCCCCCCAATTCTCACATCTGAGATTATTTATTCTGTAATTAGTGAATTTTAGCATTAACCGAAATTCGGGGTGTTACATTCTCCCCTCCTTAAAGGATTTCGTCCCCAAAATCTCTAAGCTAAGGAGAATGCATATCCTACCATCCAAACAACCATCTACTCAATCCATCAAACACGGGCATCCATTGTCCTTAAAACAATTTCTAATGATGTATGAGCATATGCAAAAAGTGTGTGTATATGTTCCCTATCTAATGTACGAACATATGCAAACCATGATAGTGCCATGCATCCAATATGTATGCGAGATAACCCTATCGACACATACAGTATCTATATGAGTGCACAATCATTCATCAAAATGCATCATCCATATGATAACAAAATCATTATACATCCATAAATATAGCTACCTACACACAATTATATGCAATATGCAATATGAAGTGACTGAGCCGATCTAGTGCCTAGAGTGTGTATATATGCATCCACGAGCAACCACTAGCAAACACTTGCATCCACTTGCATCCATCAACCATAACATGTCTCAAACACATGTTTCAACCATAGGTTTACCCTATCTAAAGGTCAAACAGCACTAACGAGAGGACATACTAAAGATAAGATAAGTACTAGTCAAACGATAGAGGAGAAATTATACTCTCAAAAAAGAAATGGATACAAAGAACGCATCTTCGCTTCCGTCTCCCAAGTAGCATTGCTTCCGTCATCTCCCCATTGCACCTTAACTAGCTGAACTTCTCTGATCCTCAACTTCCTAGTTTCTGACCCAAGGATGCGAATAGGAGCTCGTCGAATCGTCGCATCACGCTCTACTTCCACTTCTCTAAGTAAGCTCGGCTCTACTACCTATGCGGTCTCGTGTAGGCACTTCCTCAAATGTGACACTTGGAATACACCATGTACACTACTAAGTCTCTCAGGCAACTCCACCCTATATGCTATCCGTCCAATCCTTTCCTTAACAGGAAACGGTCCAACAAACCTTGGTGCTCACTTCCCAACAGATCCAAAGTGAACCACATTCCGCAACGGAGATACCTTGATAAAAAGCATGTCCTAATATCAAACTCAAGCTCTGTTCTCCTCTTATCCGCATAAGATTCCGCCGCTTTCATCCTTCTTCGAACCAAGTCAATCTTCTCTGAAGTCTCTCTAACCACATTGGCCCAACCAAGATCTTATCCGTAGATTCCCACCAACATGTAGGTGATCAACAAGGCCTTCCATAAAGAGCTTCGAAAGGAGCCATACCAATACTAGACTGAAAGCTGTTATTATACGCGAACTTCACCAATGGAAGATGCTCTTCCCATGTACTTCCAAAATCCAAAATACATAACGTCAAAATACGATTCACCCTCTCAGTCTGGTCGTCCGTCTGAGGATGATATGTGGTACTCAAACATAACTGAGTCCCTACCGCCTCTTGCAATACTCTTCCAAAACTTGCTAGTGAAGATAGGATCTCGATCGCACACTATACTGGAAGGTACACCATGTAATCTAATAATCTCTCGAAGGTAAACTGAAGCTAGACATGTAATAGTCCTCTTGCTCCTCACGGGTATGAAATGAGCACACTAAGTAAGTCTATCTACCATAAGCCCAATCCCCGTATTACCCTTCCTTGATTTCGGTAATCCAACGAGACACTATCCCACTTCCCATTACGGAACTTTCAACGGGTGAAGCAACCCTCCGGGTTTCTTCTGTTCCGTTTTCACTTGTTAGCACACCAAGCGTCTAGCGACATACTTGGCCGCGTCTTTCTTCATATTGGCCCAAAAAGAAAACTCGCTTTATGTCTTGGTACATCTTGTCCCCACCGGAATGAATGGTTATCTTCGACCGATGTGTATCATCAAGTATAGCCTTCCTCAAACTCTCGTCTTGCGGTACACAAAGTCTACCGTCTCTACGCAACCACCCCTTACCATCTAGGGTGTACCTATTCAAATGGCTGGATGACTCCCCCTCCTTATGAGCTTCTCTACTAACTCAACCAACTGTGGGTCGTCTCGCTATGCCTCGTCAATTCTTCCCAAAAGAGTAGGCCTAACCTCCAAGGAGGCTAGCAAACCGGGTACAAAGTCAACGGAAGGTCTAAAGTCAAACATAGAAATAAACTCTAAGCTCCGTCGTTCAACGAACAATGAACTCAGGGACAACCTCTTTCTACTTGAGGCGTCCGCTACCATGTTTCCCTTGCCATGGGTATACGCTATTTCAAACTCATAGAATGCTAAGAATCCCATCCAAAATCATCACAACTGTCCATCTCTCACGCAGACCACCCTAGTCGAGCTCGACATCCCCCAAATGCAAGCCCCAAAGGCCTAAACCAATATCAGACAAACACCCAAGGGATATCTCCTTCGAGTTCAGGCGACCTACGTGAGATGATACTAATAAAATAAATAATGGCTAAACAATTAAGCCTTTGACCAACTTTGGATGTCCTCGCCAGTCTCGCTCCAAAACCACCGTTCTTCCCATGACTGGCTTTACTCACCCTATTGAGCACATACGGAAACTTATTTCGCTCCTAGAAAAGACCAAGATGTCACCCACCAAGACCACCACGAACTTATTTAGGTACTCCCTGAACACCCTTCTCATCAAATCAACAAAGTATGCGGGGGCGTTCGTCAACCCAAATGGCATCACCAGCCACTCATAAAAACCATCCGGAGTCCAAAAGGCAGTCTTCTCTATACTATCCTCAGCTACTCTTCAACTGACGAACCCTGTAGCTAAGTCCATCTGCGAAAACCTTGAGGCGCCAACCAACTGATCAAAGAGATCATCAATCCTCAGCAATGGGTGTCTATTCTTCTTTGTGAGTTTATTTAGTTCTCTTTAACCTACACAAAGTCTGAAGGACCCATCCGCCTTCGTGGCAAAAACTACTGGAGCACCCCACTCCGATATACTTCGTCTTATGAACCCCTTCTCAAGCAACTCCCCTACTTGCTTATGGAATTCCCTCCTCTCACGAGGAGCCATGTGGCGCACTGGTAAAGATACCGGTTTAGCATTATCCACCAAATATATTCGGAAGTCAATCTCCCGTTTCGGAGGTAAGCCCTTCACCTCCTCAAACACATCCGGATATTCCCGGACCACTCTAACAGATCACAAACTCTCGACCGACGTGTCAAGCGATTCTAGATAACTTAGCATAACAGATTCTATGGGATTACAAGAGATCTCGAGAGTGTTACCCAAGCGGGTCATAAGCCTAACAACTCTCCCTTCGAAATCAAGAACGGCACCCCTACTGGATAACCAGTTCATGCCCCCAAAATAACCCATAGCCCGTGAAGCCCAACAAGCATCACATCTAAACTCAACGCTAAGTATAGCAACTTTCAAACCCAAACACATCATGGAGCCCCAATTGGGTTTGAAACAACTAAGGGATCATCTACCAAACTGGTGTCTAAGTGCAGTGACTCAACTAACAATGATGAGATAAACGACCTCGATGCGTCAGAATCAAATAAAGTTTGAATCAGATAATATAGAAATCCCAAATTCCAACCTAGACGGTCCTATCCCCATCTGGTACACTAGCCGTGAGGGAATACAACTACCCTCCAGAAGATTCCGTACCTTGCCCCTGCCTCTTTGGACAATCCTAATAAGATGTCCTATTCCTCCCAAAAGGATAACTACTAGCCTTCTTCTTCCCTATTCTCCACTCGTAACCTCCCACCAATGAGGTTTCATCCTTCATTAACCAACAACTATTTGAGCCTTCCTCCCACCGTCTATCTATAGGTACCTACCAGTCCTCCTCCTTCTTGAACCAACTTCTAATCTGATTAACGTCTAAGTCCCTTGAAGTGGTTTTCCATCCCTATCTATCTTAGAAAGATCATCCATACGCGGAGGGGAAACTCAAAACGAGAGAGAAAGAGATTCAAAACGGAGAATTCGAAAGATATAGATATGGCTATTGGGGATTATGCTTTTCTTTCAAAAACTTTTCTCTTAAAAGACATGTTTTTGAAAATACTCCTTTCAAAAATATTCTTAGAAAATAGTTTTTCTAAAAATTTTATCTGTTCTGGTAACCTTAAGCTCTGATACCACGTGTAACACCCCACGTCCACTAAGGTCACTCATACCAGGGGAATGCCTTAGTTTCGGTGAAGTATTTTAAGTGAATATAGAACAGTAAAATTACAACAAGACAGATATAAGTAATACTTGAAAATTCAAAACATCATTTCATTGCAGCGAAAAGTAATACATGTTTGGTTACATCCCAGAACCATAAACCAGAGTCAAGTACATAATATCCATCTTGATAAAATAGAAGTACATAATCCCACTACATAACTAATAGCCATAAAAGGAAAGATAAGCTCGGCTTCACTTCAGAGGTCCAAGCTCCACAGCAATCAGATCAAAGCCCACTAGCACCAGGCCCACTCTAATAACCTGGGGTTGGGGGAAAAAGATAAAAACAACGGGGTCAGACATAAGTCTGAGTGAGTCCTATAACCCTAACAATACAATCATTAAAATAACCAGAGAAGACATAAGATGTTATACGGTAACGACTGGGGATGAATGGCTACACTAAGCAGCTTGGTAAACTTAGGATAAACTAAGATCACCGTAAAGACGCATTTATCCACCCAAGGATAATTACTAGATTACACCGCCCCAGACTTATCCCCCCCAAGAGTAATTCCTACACTGCACCACACCAGTTCTACCTACCCAAGATTAATTCCTACTTAAAGGTTGACCCCACTAAATGTACTTAACAATTTTTACCCAGTAGTTTCTTTTACTCCTACATAGGTGCCGTCTGCCCCTATCTTTACTAGGTGTACCCACAACTCCCAAGCGATCGGCTCCCTAACGTAGATATCCGTGCTGGTCCCACAATGGGGTGTATCATTCTCCAAAGTGGCAACCTGATAATATCAACGGTGCACGGCTTTATACCTACACGATGCAACAACGACTTACTAACCAGCCCGGGTCCACACACGCATATGAAACCCGTTGGTCCTACGTTGCCACCGCTAACCCGTTTTTGGCCTCTTATAGTCAAGCCCAATATGCGTGTCCCGTCACTCGACTTGGGTCGAGCCCACAAAGATACGTTTGGGATATTGGTTGAGATGGGCCCCCACAAGCTACCACTTAAGCTTGTTATTTTATCTAGTGTATCCCACTTAACCCCTTTAACCATGTCCACTTACATGTTATAAATACTTTGGTTAAGTCATTAATCATATTTTAATTACCTTTCAAGGCACCCACTAGATTTCCACATGCCACCCAAGTCATTTACTTAATTCCCACATGCCACCCGAGGCACTTACTTAACCCTTTAATCATGTTTAATTCCATGTTCCACTTTGGTTAAGTATTCTAATCGTATTTTCTATTGCTACCCAAGGCAACCCACTAGTTTCCTCATGCCACCCAAGGCACCCACACTAGTTACTACGTGCCACCCAAGGTACCCACTTAACCCTCATGTTCCACTACATGCTAATTTGGTTAAGTGTTTCTTAATTGATTAAGACCGTGATCCTCCTAAAGACCTCTCACATTAGACTATCTTTTATGACCGCTGGTTAAGCCGGTTGGGTCCGGGCAGCCTTATGTCATAACCGAGTCTAACCTCGTGTCTTTACATTAATCACGTATTTAGTTTGTGCCTAAGACCTCTCACATTGGGCTAACATTTGTAGCAACTGGTTAGGCCGGTTGGGTCCGGGCAGTTTTACGCTACAACTGAGTCCAACCTCGTGTCTTAGTCGATTAATTACACCTAATTAATCACCCTCATAATTTATATTAACTATCCCTAATTAATATCAAGTTTTTCATAACATGGGTAGACCTAACTCAATAGGTAAATTCCCATGGGGTAGACCTAACTCAATAGGTAAATTCCCACTTATGTTAATTTATTTATATGGTATGCTTAATCATACCCAATCATACTTTTATTAACATATTTATTAACCCCATCGTTTCCCACGCAAATCGTTCTCATTTCACGACATAATAAAAGGGAAGATCCATCACAAACATCATGGGTTTAACCAAATCTTAGCATATAACTTTGTCATGGGTTAAGAGGATGTCAACTTGCATATATGAGCATATATTAACCCAACTACATTTAACCCAAACTTGCATATTATCACACATGACTTGCATAACATATTGCATATGAACTTGCATATTATCATACACATATCTTGCATAACATGTTGAACTTGCATATATTCACATAACTTGCATAACATGTTAAATTTGCATATAAGCATTCACATAACTTGCATAAGCATACATAACTTGCATAACATGTTAAACATGCATTTAAGCATACACATAACTTGCATAAGCATTCACATTCTTGCATAAGCATTCACATACTTGCATATTAACTCATAAACTTGCATAATGTGTCCTCATGAACTTGCATTTTAACAAACATGTACCTTGCATAGCATATCTTGCATATTATCATACATGTAACTTGCATATGAACAAGCATGTAACTTGCATAGCATATCTTGCATATTATCATACATGTAACTTGCATATGAACTTGTTAAACATGCATAAACCCATTTGTTAAACATGCATAAACCCACTTGTTAAACATGCATAAACCAACTTATTAAACATGCATAATATCACATACTTAGCATGCATAGAATCACATACTAAACTTGCATAATATCATATACTTAGCATGCATAAAATCACATACTCATCATGCATAATATCACATACTTAGCATGCATAAAATCACATACTCATCATGCATAATATCACATACTTAGCATGCATAGAATCACATATTCATCATGCATAAAACCACATACTTAATTTGCATAAAATCAATTACTTATTATGCATAAACCCACATATCCAACTTGCATAAACTCACATATTCAACTTGCATAAACTTACATATTCAACTTGCATAAACTTACATATTCAACTTGCATATATAGATTATCATATCATTACAAATGATTCAAACTCACTAATCCGCATTCAAGACCATAAGTCTCATTACACCTAATCTACTTATTTTAACAATTGATCATCAAAGTGATAGAAACTCACCACTAGCAATTTGCACTCCAAATGAAGAAGATTAAGATGCTTAGAAAGGATTAGAGGTTGATTAGAGAGGTTGATTAGCTTGCTTTCCTCTTCATTGATTTGTGGAGGCCATGATCAAGTTTCATTTTGCCATAGTTTAATTACAAGATTTAATTATGAATGAATTAGGGTAGGGTTATGGTCTTATTTATAGGATTAGGTTGCATTTTAGACCCTTAGATTAACCCTAGATAGGATTAGGACCATCAGATCCAAGAAGCTTCCAGAACCAGCCCTCCAAGCCAGCCCAAGAACCCAAACTGGTGCACCCAGTTTCACTGGGCGTCGCACCCCTGTCGACAGGCAAGTCGACAGGCAAGTCGACCCCCCTGTCGACAGGCCTGTCGACAGCCCTGTCGACATGGGTAGGGCGGGAACTCTCCCGCCTGGCCCCGCTTGCCCTATTATTAAAATCTGAATTTAATTTATTAAATCTTGTTTTTAGCTTAGAATTTTCTGCAAACTTTATCGGGCCATAACTGGGCCATACGGACTCCGATTTTCGAAAACTCGGACTCTATTTTGCGTATTTTTCCGAGACGAACACAATGACGCAGCCCGTTTCCCCCAATTCTCACATCTGAGATTATTTATTCTGTAATTAGTGAATTTTAGCATTAACCGAAATTCGGGGTGTTACAAGCTACCTTGAAGGGGCTACAGTGGTGGCCGTCCGGACATAGTGTTGATTTGTACGGATTTGGCTTTCGCTCAGACCCCGAGCATAAGCTTATAAATGGAATGTGTGTCTGACATTGTACTCTTTTATATTGTATTTATTGATTTTCTGTCGAACTTACGAATGTTTGGTGGCGGAGAATTTATTCTCTTGCTTAACACCCTTTCATATATTTTGGCAAAGGATTGGTAGTGTGATATGGAGTGACGATGTGGCATGCTAAGATGCATATGATCAAGGCTTTGTTGAAAAGCAGGCCTTGTAGGACGATCAAAGTATAGCCTGTTTAGGCATAACTTTGTGTATAGCGTGACTTCGCGAGCCTCACACACCGACGGAGTCTAAAACGGGAGAAGGGAACGCAGGGAGAGCAACACGTTTCTTTCTAGCTAGAAGTGGTGTTTGGGCTTTAACACGGCCCGGCATTTTACTTATGTGGACGATGGAATGAGGCGCCTCGGATGATAGGTCCTATAGGACTGGGAAACGTGTGATCAGGAATAACTAATCCGCAACTCGTATGGTGGACCGGCCCTGCAGCTTTCCAAGGGTTCACTGCGGGGGATCCTGAGACATTAGCTAGAGTGTCTCGAATAGGTAGGAGCTCCTCCCTAGCCTTGACTCATGATGGAAACCAAAATCCAAATTCGACCCTACGAATTTGATTGTATTACTAGTATGGAGGCATAGTAGTATGGGATACTATTCTTCCTAGGATTTATACATTTACATTGAAATGTTTTGATATATACTAATAATAATATTAAACTCGTATTTGCCGTATTTAGCATGTTTAATCACTATAAGGTAAAACCCTATCCTCTGGTTTGTGTTGCATTGTGTGATGGGACCTGGGTCTTATGGTGATTCCATTTTCCTCAAAAGCATAACGTTGTTGTACGATTCACTTATTATTTGTTCTGACACTTTTATGAACGGCAATCTATTGGAGTAAACCCGTTCCGCGTTAGCGGCGTGGTCCTTAGATTTTCCCTATTACTATTAGTTAAATTAGTTAAGAATTCTCACACCAGTCCCATGACTGACCCGTTGTTTGTTTCCACCTTTGCAAACTCGGGTGCCCTCTTTTCCACACGGGCAGTCGAGCAGTTTGTCTACAGGTTTATCTCTTTAGCAGGATCCTGGATTGAAGCTTAAAGCTGTGTCCAGAACATTGGAAGTTTTCCGCTGCCTTAGTTTTTTTTTCCGCTGCAATGCATTATAATATTGTAATTTATCTTCCGCTGTAATTATTAGTCAATATACTCTGATATTCTGTACTCTGATGTAACATTTATTGTTGATGTTACAAAAGTCTGCTGTTATTCTTCTGATGTGTTGTATTCCCAAAGTTAACGTAGGCGGGATTTGAATGGTCTTGGTCGATTTTGCGATCGATTAAGGCCGGACAAAATCCGACTCGTTACAAGTATGTTTAATCTTAACCCCATCAAATTACCGTGTTAGATTGGTTAAGTATACTCAAGCTTAACCCCATCAAATTACCGCATTAGATTGGTTAAGTATACTCAAGTGATTCATGACTTAACCCCATCAAGTTACCTTGTTAGATTGGTTAAGTATATATTAAACTAACCCCCATCCACTAGTCATATTATAATGGTTAAGTGTTACCCTCGTAAGTTTACTTAACCCTACTATGCATCGTGTTACACTATTCGGGTGTTATCGACCCATTCAGGTTAAACTAACCCATCCTCAAATCGTGTTATATGGTTAAGTGTCATCAAGTAATAAAGTCCGGTTTTACTTAACCCACCCATCCACGTTATATTAGTTAAGTGTCATTAGTCTAATCAAGTTACTTAACCCACCCATCCATGTCATATTGGTTAAGTGTCATTAGTCTAATCAAGTTACTTAACCCACCCGTCTATATCATATTGGTTAAGTGTCAGTAGTCTAATCAAGTTACTTAACCCACCCGTCCATGTCATATTCATTTATTATTTACTAATGCATCAACCTCTCACATTGGACTTATTTGCGGTCACTAGATACGTCGGGCGATTCCGAGCAGAATTACACCGCAAATCGATTCCAACCTCGGGTTCAAGCATTACCACAATCTAATCTTTTCCTACGACCTCTCACATTGGACTATTTTTGTTGTGGTCACTGGATATGCCGGGCGGTTCCGGGCAGAATTACACCACAACTCAAGTCCAACCTCGTGTCGAAGGCATCTGTTAGATTGTTAATTACGCATGTGTCATCTAAGTCAAAATCCCCACTTTACATATTACTAAGCATATGCCCAAGTTCCACATTACATGCCCATGAAAATATGTACCCAATTCTAGCCACTTTACATATGTCCAATTCTTGCCTATTTGCATGTATGCCAAGTTTATGACATCCCAACCCTATCAAGTTCTAGCCAAAGTTACATGTTGTCAAGTTCATGCCCAAATAAACCCAAATCATGGTTCATGTATCCAATTCTACTTATGCCTAGTTAACGTTAGCCCAACCCCTTGATTTAACTTGCATAGTCTCAAAACCCGTGATTTAATTCATATGTCAACTCATGTATGCCCAAACTTGCAAATAATATTGGCAATACCCCAAATTTTCCTTGTTCATGTTATGCACAAATTTGACCACCCACACCTATATCCAAATAGGTGAAATCCCAATATTCCCCCGTATACAAATCGCACGTAAATTGTAGTTTAGGCCTAGGTCCGAAATTGACAAAGGTTCATCAAAAGGAAATAAATAGGGGAAGGTAGAAACTTTTCATAAAACAAGATCCGAGAGAAAATCATCATTACATGCATGATAAGAACATGAAAAAGTGATTTGCGACATGCATAGGTTCAAATTAATGTCATAGCAACATCCCCAAAGGTCAAGATCCAAAATAAACAAGAATGAGCATGGATTGAATATCATGCATAAATCCAATTCCAACTTTATCACATGTCATATTCAATTTATCGTTTCAATCTAAAAGCATCTAGAACTTACAAATCATGACTAGTGAATTAGGAGCAAGAATCGTCATAGAATCGTTGTAGCGACATTGATCTACTCTCTTGATTTGATGTAGAAAGCTTGCTCCTTTGTCATGGATCTAGTTTGAATGCTCAAGCCTTTGAAGTTGGAGATGGCGGCCATGATCAAGAGAGATTTTGGCAGCACTTCGTTGTTAGAATGAATTGTAGTGAATTAGGCTAGGTCTTAGGGTGTTTTTATAGAAGTTAGGACTAGTTTAGGCCCTTAGATTAACCCTAGTTTAGATCTGGACCACTGAAAATCATCACAGGCCAACCAACCAGACCACACAAGCAAGCAGGTGCACCAGGCCAACCTGGCTCGACCAGGGAGGTCGACCCCCAGGTCGACACCCAGGTCGACTGGGCAGTCGACCTGGTCCCTGGGGAGTCGACTACCCAGTCGACTCCCCTGTCTACCTGGGGCTGGGCGGGAAATTTTCCCGCCCAGTCTGTTGGGGCTAAATTCGAAATTCGAATTCGAATTTGAACTGTTTTCGTTTTTGGATTTTTCGTGAAACTTCTAGAGGCCATATCTCGGTCATACGAACTCCGATTTACAAAATTTCGGACTCGTTTCCAACCAGAATTCCGAGATGAACGCAACGGCGCAACCCGTTTCTCTTGATTCTTAATTTAAAATTTAATTCTGCCTTGATTCTTGTCTTAACATGTTATTTGAAAATTCGGGTTGTTACAATGCCGTATAACACGGAATGGTAGTTAGGATTATCGAGCCTTACCTAAGTAGTCATTTAGTTTATTTATCCAATCCCAACCTATTCATTCTTCAACTTTTTAGTTTCTAAGAATTTTCTAATTTCTCAAAAATTTGGCTAACACCCTAAATTTTCGAAAAAAATCGCCATAATCTCCTTTGTACGGGGAGATCGACGAATACAGTATAAAGGAATACAATGTCAGACATACCATCCATTTGCAAGTCCGTTCTAGGTCTGAACGAAACCGGAGGCACCTTATTCCTCGTCCCATATGTCCAATACAGGAGAGAGGTCCTTGCATATCTGGTCAATTTCCAAGTACTTTTGGACGATCACCACTTATTACCTTGTATTGGGTGTACAACCCAATCAAGACATCAGTAATCATCCAAACGATGTGAAGAACTCCGATCTTCAACCACCATCTTCATCGTCGACTTTTAGTCGTCGTATCGGTTATTCAAAATGGGATAAACCCGGTCTTTCCGAATAACCCGCATATTTTATAATCAATAATAAAGTGCTATAAAAACACATCATACGCCCCATTCCAATTTAGAATATTCTTTTATTCAAATATTCTTTTAACAATTTAAACCAAATTAAGGTTTTCCAAACTAGTCGGGATTAGCGAACCTTACCGAAGTAATCATTTATTTAATTTTCCAATACCAACCTATTCATCCCATGGAGCAAAACTAGTAATACTCCATATCTAACACCATGGTGTTATTAGTAAAATTAATTACCATTTCATGTTCTAATCTAATTAAAGATTTAACTATCTCTTGGAGCAAAACTGGTGATACTCCATTTTCGATCATTTCCCAAATTTGATAATTTAAATTATCTCATTCACATTTCAATCTAATTAAGGATTCATTAAAACTCCACTTAGTTTTAATCTTCAAACAATCATTATTTAACGATTATTTAAATTTGGAAACACAAACATGCCACATCGACAATATACACCATAGCATTGATTTCTGCCAATATGTAACCTTTATGCTCATACATCTCAAAGAATGGTGTTAAGCAAGAGAATAAATTCTCCACCACCACAAATATATATTTAGCAGAGATTAACTATACAGTTCGAAATACAATGTTAAACATGTAATCCTGTCTTTAACTAGGTTAAAGAACCAATGTCATTTAAAACACAGTTCACGATGAACCCAAATCACATTCCATTAACTATGGAATCTTCATGGAAAACAAATCAATATATAATCGATATCAATTTCCATATCCGACTAATAATATAAATGGAATAACGACTAAGCCATTTTAAATTCCATATATAGTAACAGTTTTTCTCCATAGAAGCTCACTTCGATTATTACCAAATCGAATTATATTCAATTCCAATTTAATATATTAAATTGGAAAACTTTACTTTGGAAAATTTCCATTAAATATTAATAAAAAAATTATATATTCCACATCACATTGCACTGTAAATCAGGTTAAAGAAAGAATGTTGTTAAAAACACAGTTCACAATAAACTCTATTCACATTCCATTTTATTCCAATTACAAAATAAAACTCAAACTCTAATAATCTTAATTAAAAGATTTATTCTTTTCTCACGGGGTTTAAGAATAGTGTTACTGAAGACACCATTCACGACAAACCCAAAAATCCAATTTAATATTAAATATAAGGCTCTGAATAGAAATTATATCGACTTATAATCAATATCAAATTCTGAAACCAACAAATATCGTATTGGGAATAACGATATATATCTGTTAGCCTATTTTGTGAACTAGGCTACACAAAGAGCAAACAACGGAAAATTCATCAATCGGTTCGGATCGGAGGAAAGTAGCGCAGGAAGTGAGTAGAGATCAGAGACGCAGAAATCACATCAGATCGGATCGGTAATACGTCAGCAATATCAAAGGATATCAAGTGACCTCATCGGATCGAATCGGAGAGATGCGTCAGCACATTAAACAACAAACGGCATCATCGGATCGGAGGAGTACACAAGCAACATCAAGGGATAGCATGCTGCCTGACCGGATCGGATCGAAGGAACCGATCTAAACCCCTTCTTCCCATTGAATTTGTAACCGTTGCTGCGCATATCTCCTGAAGACTCGGACAAGGTCTGACCATTTATCCCACGATCTCCTACTAAATCAATGCGCTATAGCCATCTTGGAGCCTCCGAACCCGACTCTCAAGGGATGGATGCCACGCAATTCCGAACCAGAGCCACTTCGAAGAGATTTTTAACCTATAAGTACATCATCTAGGGGCATTTGTAAGGATCTTTTGGCAAATTCTCAGTTCTTACTTCCTCCATAACCGAATTCTACAATCATATTCAGATCAAAACCATCTCTTAAAGTCTATATTTGAGAGATTTGAGTGAGTTTATGCATTGTAATTGTGAAGTTGAGTGAGAATTATTGTTGTCTTTGTATTCAAATCATCCAATAAAAGAAAATAAAGTGGACGTAGGCTCCTTAACGCCGAACCACTATAAATTGTGTGTTCTTTACTGCTTTTTGATTCTATTTCATTGAAATCATAACTAGTTTGGGTGTGTAACACCCCGAATTTTGGTTAATACTAATATTCAATAATTACAGAATAAATAATCTCAGATGTGAGAATTGGGGGAAACGGGCTGCGTCATTCTGTTCGTCTCGGAAAAATACGCGAAATAGAGTCCGAGTTTTCGAGAATCGGAATCCGTATGGCCCAGTTATGGCCTAATGAAGTTTTCAGAAAATTCAAAGTTCAAAACAGATTTAAAATTCAGGTTCAAATTTCGAAATTGGGGCCATTGGGCGTAGGCGGAAAAGTTCCCGCCTAGCTAACCAAGTCGACAGCCATGTCGACTGGGCAGTCGACTTGGCTAGGACCAAGTCGACAGCCCTGTCGACTTGTGTGTCGACAGGGGGTGCTCGGCCAGTTTGGCCTGGTGCACCATTTTAGAGTTTGGCTGTGCTTTGGGGCTGTTTTCTGGAAGCTTCCGAAATCTGACGGACCTAAACTAACCTAGGGTTAATCTAAGGGTCTAAAACACATCCTAATCCTATAAATAAGACCCTAAGCTAGCCCTAAATGATCATAATCCTATCCTCTAACTAAACTATGCCAAAAAAAATTATGATCATGGCCTCCACTCAAAATCCTAGCCTCCATCCTCTTTCTAAACTATTTCTATGAAGGCTTTCATGTTCATACAAGCATTTTTAAGTTGTATGACTGATTATTAGCTTGCATTCATCATCAAGTTGCAAGCTTTATTTTCAAGGCTAGAGTTTTCGGTGATTTTTGGCAAGGGTTTGCTTATTGGAGTTTAGTGGTGAGTTTCTATAGCCTTAATAATCAATTGTTAAATTGATTATGATAGGATATGATAAGATATGGCTATGTTTGTGGATCAATGTGTTTATGCAAGTGTATGTTGTGTGTTTTGCAAGTTTTATGCTATATGTTATGCAAGTTTAATGCTATGTTTTATGATGCTCATTATGCAAAACACTAAGTTGAACATTGATTCATATGTAACATGTTATGCAAGCTATATGTGAGATTATATGCAAGTTAATATGTAACATGTTATGCAAGCTATATGTGAGATTATATGCAAGTTCATATGTAACATGTAATGCAAGTTATGTGCATGATTGTATGCAAGTTCATATGTAACATGTTATGCAAGTTATGTGTTTGGTTATATGCAAGTTATGTGCATGATTATATGCAAGTTCATATGTAACATGTTATGCAAGTTATGTGTTTGGTTATATGCAAGTTATGTGCATGATTATATGCAAGTTCATATGTAACATGTTATGCAAGTTATGTGTTTGGTTATATGCAAGTTATGTGCATGATTATATGCAAATTCATATGTAACATGGTATGCAAGTTATGTGTTTGGTTATATGCAAGTTAACATGTGACATGCTATGCAAGTTCACACCTTTGTATGACATAAGGATCATATGCAAGTTACCCCCTTTGTGACATATGTACTTCATGCAAGTTTGGATTTAATGTATGCTCATATATGCAAGTTGACACCTTTTAAACCCATGATAAAGTTATATGCTATGTTGGTTAAACCCATGGCATTTGTGATGAATCTTCCCTTTATTATGTCATGTTATGAGAACGAATTACGTGGGGAACGATGGGGTTAATATGCATGTTAATAAAATGGTGTGAAATGGGTATGCTTAAGCATAACATAAAGTGAATGGACATAGTTGGGAATTTACCTATTAAGTTAGGTCTACCCATATTATGGAATTGGGAATTTACCTATTAAGTTAGGTCTACCCATATTATGGAATTGGGAATTTACCTATTGAGTTAGGTCTACCCATATTCTTGAAATTGGTAATTAATTAGGGATAATTAATACAAATTATGGGGGTGATTAATTAGGTGTAATTAATCGACTAAGACACGAGGTTGGACCCTTTTGTAGCATAAGACTGCCCGGAACCGACCGGCAAATCCAGCGGCTACAAATGATGGGCCCAATGTGAGAGGTCTTAGTCATAAACTAAATACGTGACAAGTGTAAAGACACGAGGTTCGACTCGGTTATGGTGTAAGGCTGCCCGGAACCAACCGGCATATCCAACTGCCATAAAAGACAGTCTAATGTGAGAGGTCTTTACAAAGGTTATGATCTTAATTAATTAAGAAACACTTAACCAAATTAGCATGTAGTGGGGCATGAGGGGTTAAGTGGGTGCCTTGGGTGTCATGTAGTAACTAGTGGGGGTGCCTTGGGTGGCATGAGGAAACTAGTGGGTTGCCTTGGGTGTCAATAGAAAATACGATTAGAATACTTAACCAAAGTGGAACATGTAATTAAACATGATTAAAGGGTTAAGTAAGTGCCTTGGGTGGCATGTGGGAATCAAGTAAGTGCCTTGGGTGGCATGTGGAAATCTAGTGGGTGCCTTGAGTGGCAATTAAAATATGATTAAAAGACTTAACCAAAATTTATAACATGTAAGTGGACATGGTTAAAGGGTTAAGTGGGATTCACTAGAAATGACAAGCTTAGGTGGGTAGCTTGTGGGGGCCCATTTCAACCAATATCCCAAACGTATCTTTGTGGGCTCGACCCAAGTCGAGGACGGGACACGCATATTGGGCTTGACTGTAAGAGGCCAAAACGGGTTAGCGGTGGCAACGCAAGTCCAACGGGTTTCATATGCGTGTGTGGACCCGGGCTGGTAAGTAAGACGTTGTTGCATCGTGTAGGTATAAGCCGTGCACCGTTGATATTATCAGGTTGCCACTTTGGGGGATGATACACCCCACTGTGGGGCCAGCACGGGTATCTACGTTAGGGAGCCGATCGCTTGGGGAGTAGTGAGTACACCTAGTGGAGATAGGGGCAGACGGCACCTATGTAGTCAGCTAGGGGTACACGAAACTACTATTAAAAATTACTAAGTACACTTAGTGGGATCAACCTTTAAGTAGGAATTACCCTTGGGTGGGTAGAACTGGTGTGGTGCAGTATAGGAATTACCCTTGGGTGGGTAGATCTGGGGTGGTGCAGTGTAGTAATTATCCTTGGGTGGGTAAATGCGTCTTCTCGGTTATCTTAGTACATCCTGTGTTTAGTTGGCTACTTAGTGTAGTCATTATCCCCAGAGGTACCGTACCTTGTTTATATCATACCCTGATTACTTTAATGATTGTATTGTTAAGGTTATAGGACTCGCTCAGACTTATGTCTGACCCCGTTGTTTTTTTATCTTTTTCCCAACCCTCAGGTTATCAGAGTGGGCCTAGCACTAGTGGGCTTTGATCAGACTGCTTTATCTATCTTTTGGAGCTTGGACCGTGGATGTAAAGCTCAGTTTATCTTTTCTATTATGGCTATTAAGTTATGTAGTGGGATTATGTACTTTTGTTTTATCAGGATGGATATTATGTACTTGACTCTTGTTTATGGTTTTGGTGTAACCAAACATGTTTTACTTTCCGCTGCAATGAAATGATGTTTTAAATTCTCAAGTATTACTTATATCTGTCTTGTTGTAATTTTTCTGTTCTATATTCACTTAAAATACTCCACCGATGTTATGGCATTCCCTTAGTGAGTGACCGTAGCGGGTGTGGGGTGTTACACGTGGTATCAGAGCTTAAGGTTACCAGAACAGATAAAATTTTTAGAAAAACTATTTTCTAAGAATATTTTTGAAAGGAGTATTTTCAAAAACATGTCTTTTAAGAGAAAAGTTTTTGAAACAAAAGCATAATCCCCAATAGCCATATCTATATCTTTCAAATTCTCCGTTTTGAATCTCTTCCTCTCTCGTTTTGAGTTTCCCCTCCGCGTATAGACGATCTTTCTAAGATAGATAAGAATGGAAAACCACTTCAAGGGACTTAGACATTAGTCGGACTAGAAGTTGGTTCAAGAAGGAGGAGGACTTGTAGGTACCTATTGGATAGACGATGGGAGGAAGGCTCAAATAGTTGTTTGGTTAATGAAGAGCAAAACCTCATTTTGATGGGAGGTTACGAGTGGAGAATGGGAAGAAGAGGGCTAGTAGTTATCCTTTTGGGAGGAATAGGACACCTTATTAGGATTGTCCAAAGAGGCAAGGGCAAGGTACGGAATCTCCTGGAGGGTAGTTGTATTCCCTCACGGCTAGTGTACCAGATGGGGATAAGACCGTCTAGATTGGAATTTGGATTTCTTTATTATCCGGTTCGAACTTTATTTGATTCTGACGCATCGAGTTCATTTATCTCATCGTTGTTAGTTGAGTCACTGCACTTAGACACCAGTTTAGTAGATGATCCCTTAGTTGTTTCAAACCCAATTGGGGGCTCCATGATGTGTTTGGGTTTGAAAGTTTCTATACTTAGCGTTGAGTTTAGATGTGATGCTTCTTGGGCTTCACGGGCTATGGGTTAGTTTTGGGCATGGACTGGTTATCCAGTAATGGTGCCGTTCTTGTTGTGGAAGGAGAGTTGTTAGACTTACGACCCGCTTGGGTAACACTCTCGAGATCTCTTGTAATCCCATGGAATCTGTTATTCTAAGTTATCTAGAATCGCTTGACACGTCGGTCTAGAGTTTGTGATCTGTTAGAGTGGTCCGGGAATACTCGGATGTGTTTGAGGAGGTGAAGGGCTTACCTCCGGAGCGGGAGATTGACTTCCGAATATATCCGGTAGACAATGCCAAACCAGTATCTTGGCCAGTGTGCCACATAGCTCCTCGTGAGAGGAGGGAACTCCATAAGCAAGTAGGCGATTTGCTTGAGAAGGGGTTCATAAGACGAAGTATATCGGAGTGGGGTGCTCCAGTAGTTTTGCCACGAAGGCGGATGGGTCCCTCAGACTTTGTGTAGGCTAAAGAGAACTAAATAAACTCACAAAGAAGAATATACACCCATTGCCGAGGATTGATGATCTCTTTGATCAGTTAGTTGGCGCCTCAGTATTTTCGCAGTTGGACTTAGCCACGGGGTTTCGTCAGTTGAGAGTGGCTGAGGATAGTATAGAGAAGACTGCCGTTAGGACTCCGGATGGTTTTTATGAGTGGCTGGTGATGCCATTTGGTTTGACGAACGCCCCCGCATACTTTATTGATTTGATGAGAAGGGTGTTCAGGGAGTACCTAAATAAGTTCGTGATGGTCTTTGTAAATGACATCTTGGTCTTTTCTAGGAGCGAAATAAGTTTTTGTATGTGCTCAATAGGTTGAGCAAAGCCAGTTATGGGATAAACGGTGGTTTTGGAGCGAGACTGGCGAGGACATCCAGAGTTGGACAAGGTCTTAATTATTTAGCCGTTTTTACTAGTATCATCTCACGTAGGTCGTCTGAATTCGAAGGAGGTATCCCTTGGGTGTTTGTCTGATATTGGTTTAGGCCTTTGGGGCTTGCATTTGGGGGATGTCGAGTTCGACTAGGGTAGTCTGCGTGAGAGATGGATAGTTGTGACGATTTTGCATGGGAGAATATCCTGATTTTCTCTAGAAGTGGAGAAAAGCATGCCCTACATCTTAGGGAAGTGTTGGAGACTCTTTGAGCACGTTGTCTTAAGACAACAAAGGTGGATGGAATTCTTAGCATCCTATGAGTTTGAGATAGCGTATACCCCCTGGCAAGGGTAACGTGGTGGCAGACGCCTTAAGCAGAAAAAGGCTGTCTTTGAGTCCATTGTTCGTGGAATGGCGAAGTTTGGAGTTTATTTCTATGTTTGACTTTAGACCTTCCGTTGACTTTGTACCCGGTTTGCTAGCCTCCTTGGAGGTTAGGCCTACTCTTTTGGGATGGATTGGCGAGGCACAGCGAGACGACCCACAGTTGGTTGAGTTAGTAGAGAAGCTCATAAGGGGGGAGTCGTCCAGCCATTTGAGTAGGTACACCCTAGATGGTAAGGGGTGGTTGCGGAGAGACGGTAGACTTTGTGTACCGCAAGACGAGGGTTTGAGGAAGGCTATACTTGATGATGCACATCGGTCGAAGATGACCATTCATCCCGGTGGGGACAAGATGTACCAAGACATGAAGCGAGTTTTCTTTTGGGCCGGTATAAAGAAAGATGTGGCCGAGTATGTCGCTAGATTCTTGGTGTGCTAGCAAGTGAAAGTGGAGCAGAAGAAACCCGGTGGGTTGCTTCACCCATTGGAGGTTCCTCTATGGAAGTGGGATAGTGTCTCGATGGATTTCGTCAATGGATTACCAAGATCGAGGAAGGGTAATACGGGAATTTGGGTTGGGGTAGACAAACTTACTAAGAGTGCCCATTTTATACCCGTGAAGAGTAAGAGGACTGCTCAATGGCTAGCTTCAATCTACATTCGAGAGATTGTTAGATTGCATGGTGTACCTTCCAGTATAGTGAGCGATCGAGATCCTATCTTCACTAGAGAGTTTTGGAAGAGTTTGCAAGAGGCGGTAGGGACTCAGTTGTGTTTGAGTACCGCATATCATCCTCAGACGGACGGCCAGACCGAGAGGGTGAATCGTATTTTAGAAGACCTTTTGAGGCTATGTATCTTGGATTTTGGAGGTACATGGGAAGAGCATCTTCCATTGGTGGAGTTCGCATATAATAACAGCTTTCAGTCTAGTATTGGCATGGCTCCTTTCGAAGCTCTTTATGGAAGGCCTTGTCGATCACCTACATGTTGGTGGGAATCTACGGATAAGATCTTACTTGGGCCCGATATGGTTAGAGAGACTTCGGAAAAGATTGGTTTGATTCGAAGAAGGATGAAAGCGGCGTAAGCAGACAGAAATCTTATGCGGACAAGAGGAGAACAGAGCTTGAGTTTGATGTTGGGGACATGGTCTTTGTCAAAGTATCTCCGTTAGGAATGTGGTTCGCTTTGGATCTGTTGGGAAGTTAGCACCAAGGTTTGTTGGACCGTTTCCTATTAAGGAAAGGATTGGACAGATGGCCTATAGAGTGGAGTTGCCCGACAGACTTAGTGGTGTACATGATGTATTCCATGTATTACATTTGAGGAAGTGCCTACATGAGACCGCTGAGGTGGTAGAGCCGGGCTTGCTTAAAGAAGTAGAGATAGAGCGTGATGAGACGATTCGACGAGCTCCTACTCGCATCCTTGGGTCAGAGACTAGGAAGTTGAGGAATCGAGAGGTTCAACTAGTCAAAGTGCAATGGGAGAAGATGAGAGCAACGCTACTTTAGAGACGGAAGAGAAGATGCGTTCATTATACCCATTCCTTTTTAGGATATGCCTTTTAATTTCTCCTTTATCGTTTGACTAGTACTTATCTTATCTGTAGTATGTCCTCTCGTTAGTACCTTTGACCTTTAGATAGGGTAAACCTATGGGTGAAACATGTGTTTGAGACATGTTATGATTGATGGATGCATGTGGATGCAAGTGTTTGCTAGTGGTTGCTCGTGGATGCATATACACACACTCTAGACACTAGATCGGCTCAGTCACTTCATATTGCATATAATTGTGTGTAGGTAGCTAAATTGATGGATGTATAATGGTTGTGTTATCATATGGATGATGCATTTTGGTGAATGATTGTGCACTCATATAGATACAGTATGTGTCGATAGGGTTCTCTCGCATACATATTGGATGCATGGCACTATCATGGTTTGCATATGTTCATACATTAGATAGTGAACATATACACACACTCTTTTCATATGCTCATACATCATTAGAAATTGTTTTAAGGACAATGGATGCCCGTGTTTGATGGATTGAGTAGATGGTTGTTTGGATTGTAGGATATGCATTCTCCTTAGCTTAGAGATTTCGAGGACGAAATCCTTTAAGGAGGGGAGAATGTAACACCCCGAATTTTAGTTAATACTAATATTCACTAATTACAGAATAAATAATCTCAGATGTGAGAATTGGGGGAAACGGGCTGCGTAATTGCGTTCTTCTCCGAAAAGTACGCGAAATAGAGTCCGAGTTTTCGAGAATCGGAGTCCGTATGGCCCAGTTATGGCCTAATGAAGTTTTCAGAAAATTCAAAGTTCAAAACAGATTTAAAATTCAGGTTCAAATTTGGGGCCATTGGGCGTAGGCGGAAAAATTCCCGCCTAGCTAACCAAGTCGACAGCCCTGTCGACTTGGCTAGGACCAAGTCGACAGCCCTGTCGACTTGTGTGTCGACAGGGGGTGCTCGGCCAGTTTGGCCTGGTGCACCATTTTAGAGTTTGGCTGTGCTTTGGGGCTGTTTTCTGGAAACTTCCGAAATCTGACGGACCTAAACTAACCTAGGGTTAATCTAAGGGTCTAAAACACATCCTAATCCTATAAATAAGACCCTAAGCTATCCCTAAATGATCATAATCCTATCCTCTAACTAAACTATGCCAAAATTTTCTATGATCATGGCCTCCACTCAAAATCCTAGCCTCCATCCTCTTTCTAAACTATTTCTATGAAGGCTTTCATGTTCATACAAGCATTTTTAAGTTGTATGAGTGATCATTAGCTTGCATTCATCATCAAGTTGCAAGCTTTATTTTCAAGGCTAGAGTTTTTGGGTGATTTTTGGCAAGGGTTTGCTTATTGGAGTTTAGTGGTGAGTTTCTATAGCCTTAATAATCAATTGTTAAATTGATTATGACAGGATATGATAAGATATGGATATGTTTGTGGATCAATGTGTTTATGCAAGTGTATGTTGTGTGTTTTGCAAGTTTTATGCTATATGTTATGCAAGTTTAATGCTATGTTTTATGATGCTCATTATGCAAAACACTAAGTTGAACATTGATTCATATGTAACATGTTATGCAAGCTATATGTGAGATTATATGCAAGTTAATATGTAACATGTTATGCAAGCTATATGTGAGATTATATGCAAGTTCATATGTAACATGTAATGCAAGTTATGTGCATGATTATATGCAAGTTCATATGTAACATGTTATGCAAGTTATGTGTTTGGTTATATGCAAGTTATGTGCATGATTATATGCAAGTTCATATGTAACATGTTATGCAAGTTATGTGTTTGGTTATATGCAAGTTATGTGCATGATTATATGCAAGTTCATATGTAACATGTTATGCAAGTTATGTGTTTGGTTATATGCAAGTTATGTGCATGATTATATGCAAATTCATATGTAACATGTTATGCAAGTTATGTGTTTGGTTATATGCAAGTTAACATGTGACATGCTATGCAAGTTCACACCTTTGTATGACATAAGGATCATATGCAAGTTACCCCCTTTGTGACATATGTACTTCATGCAAGTTTGGGTTAAATGCTAGTTGGGTTTAATGTATGCTCATATATGCAAGTTGACACCTTTTAAACCCATGATAAAGTTATATGCTATGTTGGTTAAACCCATGGCATTTGTGATGAATCTTCCCTTTATTATGTCATGTTATGAGAACGAATTACGTGGGGAACGATGGGGTTAATATGCATGTTAATAAAATGGTGTGAAATGGGTATGCTTAAGCATAACATAAAGTGAATGGACATAGTTGGGAATTTACCTATTAAGTCAGGTCTACCCATATTATGGAATTGGGAATTTACCTATTAAGTTAGGTCTACCCATATTATGGAATTGGGAATTTACCTATTGAGTTAGGTCTACCCATATTCTTGAAATTGGTAATTAATTAGGGATAATTAATACAAATTATGGGGGTGATTAATTAGGTGTAATTAATCGACTAAGACACGAGGTTGGACCCTTTTGTAGCATAAGACTGCCCGGAACCGACCGGCAAATCCAGCGGCTACAAATGATGGGCCCAATGTGAGAGGTCTTAGTCATAAACTAAATATGTGACAAGTGTAAAGACACGAGGTTAGACTCGGTTATGGTGTAAGGCTGCCCGGAACCAACCGGCATATCCAGCTGCCATAAAAGACAGTCTAATGTGAGAGCTCTTTACAAAGGTTACGATCTTAATTAATTAAGAAACACTTAACCAAATTAGCATGTAGTGGGGCATGAGGGGTTAAGTGGGTGCCTTGGGTGGCATGTAGTAACTAGTGGGGGTGCCTTGGGTGGCATGAGGAAACTAGTGGGTTGCCTTGGGTGGCAATAGAAAATACGATTAGAATACTTAACCAAAGTGGAACATGTAATTAAACATGATTAAAGGGTTAAGTAAGTTCCTTGGGTGGCATGTGGGAATCAAGTAAGTGCCTTGGGTGGCATGTGGAAATCTAGTGGGTGACTTGAGTGGCAATTAAAATATGATTAAAAGACTTAACCAAAATTTATAACATGTAAGTGGACATGTTTAAAGGGTTAAGTGGGATTCACTAGAAATGACAAGCTTAGGTGGGTAGCTTGTGGGGGCCCATTTCAACCAATATCCCAAACGTATCTTTGTGGGCTCGACCCAAGTCGAGGACGGGACACGCATATTGGGCTTGACTGTAAGAGGCCAAAACGGGTTAGCGGTGGCAACGCAAGTCCAACGGGTTTCATATGCGTGTGTGGACCCGGGCTGGTAAGTAAGACGTTGTTGCATCGTGTAGGTATAAGCCGTGCACCGTTGATATTATCAGGTTGCCACTTTGGGGGATGATACACCCCATTGTGGGGCCAGCACGGGTATCTACGTTAGGGAGCCGATCGCTTGGGGAGTAGTGGGTACACCTAGTGGAGATAGGGGCAGACGGCACCTATGTAGTCAGCTAGGGGTACACGAAACTACTATTAAAAATTACTAAGTACACTTAGTGGGATCAACCTTTAAGTAGGAATTACCCTTGGGTGGGTAGAACTGGTGTGGTGCAGTGTAGGAATTACCCTTGGGTGGGTAGATCTGGGGTGGTGCAGTGTAGTAATTATCCTTGGGTGGGTAAATGCGTCTTCTCGGTTATCTTAGTACATCCTGTGTTTAGTTGGCTACTTAGTGTAGTCATTATCCCCAGAGGTATGTACCTTGTTTATATCATACCCTGATTACTTTAATGATTGTATTGTTAAGGTTATAGGACTCGCTCAGACTTATGTCTGACCCCGTTGTTTTTTTATCTTTTTCCCAACCCTCAGGTTATCAGAGTGGGCCTAGCACTAGTGGGCTTTGATCAGACTGCTTTATCTATCTTTTGGAGCTTGGACCGTGGATGTAAAGCTCAGTTTATCTTTTCTATTATGGCTATTAAGTTATGTAGTGGGATTATGTACTTTTGTTTTATTAGGATGGATATTATGTACTTGACTCTTGTTTATGGTTTTGGTGTAACCAAACATGTTTTACTTTCCGCTGCAATGAAATGATGTTTTAAATTCTCAAGTATTACTTATATCTGTCTTGTTGTAATTTTTCTGTTCTATATTCACTTAAAATACTCCACCGATGTTATGGCATTCCCTTAGTGAGTGACCGTAGCGGGTGTGGGGTGTTACAGGGTGTTAGACAAATTTTTGGTCTAACATTTTGGTGCTTTCACTGAGAACCTTTCGAATTCTCAGCTTTTTCGAGATTATCATTCTACTATTTGGACCTTCAAGTTCAAAGAAGTAATCCCTTCTCTCTGACATCTTTCTGTACTTGTTGACTAACCGTTGAAGAATCAAGTGTTATGGCTAAGACCAAAGGAAAGGAAGTGCAAGGTGCAAGAGGAAATGATTCCAGAGAAGATCAGCAAGCTATCGTGTTAACAAGGTCACGCGCTCAAAGCTCTGGAGCGGATCATTCTAATCAGGAGGAAACGAACCGGATCGTGTTAACATCGATCCGAACTGATGATCCGATCCGTGGTGGTGATCCGATCCGAAACGATGATGTGGGGGGCTCTCACTCTCTCCATCTGAACCGCACTGACCAGGCTGCTGTGAACCGATCCGATCCGAACCAAAGTGAGGTTGGAACTTCTACTCGAGCTCCCTCCAACGCTCCGATTCCAGCCACGATGACTAATGTTCAGCCTGATCCATCTGCACCCATTACTCAGGGAGATTTTTCATGTTTTCTTGACATTCTTCAGAGCACTAAAGAAGCATTGGAAGCCCAAAGACGTGACAACCTTCGCATGCAGGAAAGCATGATTACCATGGGTAGAGAATTACAAGAGCTCCAGAGGCAGAGAACTCCTTCCCCACCGCGCCGCATTCCTACAGATGATTCGTCTTCTTCGGAGGAGGAACGTCCTCGCGAGAGAAGGCCGCTTGAACGACCTCAGAACCTCGATCAATTGACTTTTGGATCTTTGGGATCCCGAGAAGATACTTCTCGTGTATTGGGCCCTGATGACTCGAGTCTGCAATAGCCTATGTTGCTACCTATGCGCGGATCCCACGTCTTACCCAGGGATCCTAATATTACTAATCCCACACAGCAACAACTTCTCCAACCTCTACCTCCAGAGATCGACCGGGAGCGCAGAGAGCAACGTAGAGCGGCTGCCGCCAGAAAGAGAAGGTTATCCCCTGATCAGGAGCCCAGGGGTAAACCGAACATCAGATCTAGAGAGCCAGTACAGACATTAACCAATGTCGATGTATGGGCAATGGTGCGCCAGATTATGTCTGAAAGCCGGCGGTATACTAATGAAGATTTGGGCATTGAGCGAAGTCATACCCTTTCACAGATGACATCCTGAATTTCTAGTTCCCCCGACGATTCAACTTGCCTCAGATGGATTGATATTCAGGAAGAACAGACCCAGGGCAGCATCTGATGAGATATGCATGGTTCATGAACGCGGCAGCAGCTCCAGATGCCGTAAAATGCAAAGCTTTTCCCATTTATCTTGAAGATGTAGCGTTAATGTGGTTCACTTGACTTCCTCCTCGGTCGGTGTCAAATTTCACAGAATTGAGTGAGCGTTTCATGAATCAGTTCTGACTCCATGCCCAAAAGTCCAAGACCGTGATAGAATTGTCACGAATTAAACAGGGCCCAGGAGAATCTTTGAAGTCATATTTGGGTCGCTTCAATCTGGCCGTCACCGAAGTCACTGATCCCCATGAGCCCACTATCCTGATGGCCTTGATAGAAGGAGTAGATCCCGACACAGAGTTCGGGGATTACTTGGCTGGAAAACCACCTCCTACAAGATAATTATTCTATGAAAAGGCTAATGTCCGTTTAAGGCGAGAAGAAGCTAAGGCAAATCGGAAGAGAAAGTCCGAAGGGGGCTCGAAGGAAGGCATCCAGAGCAATGTCATCGTGAAACAGTCTGGTGACAGTTCAGGAAAAGTGGAAGTAAATGTTGGCAACTAGAGTGGTGGTAGTAGCAACAGAAATGGGAACGACAATAGAAGGAACAGAAACCGTGGGAATAGCTCTAATAAAAGACCCAGATTCCAAAGTTTTAAAAATTACACGCCGTTAAATGATACGTTGGAGAACATTTGTCTAGACACATACAGCATATTGCAGTACAAAAAACCACCACCCAGAGATTCTACTGAGAAGGAGATTGAAACAGGAAAGTTTTGCTTGTTTCATGGTACACACGGTCATTCCACCAATGAGTGTCGTCATTTGAGGGATATCGTCGAAAAATTACTGCGAGAAGGGAAGTTGGATGAGTACAAAGCCGCTCCAAGGGACAGGGGGCAAGGGGGACAAGCCCCGAACCAAGAACAACCTGCTTCAAAACCCACGGCTCAGCAAAAAGGTAAGAGGATCGTCATTAATTCCATTATAGGCGGGCCTCACTTGGTTGGTCGTAGTTTTAAAGCAATGGACCAATACGTCAACGCCGCCAAGCATTATGAAGTAGGAGAATGCAGCAGCCTTGAAGACATCACTCCAATAAAACAGCAAAAATCATTGTCCGATGATGTCGTATTCTGCAATAGAGATGAGTTTGGAGTTCAGTCCCCAACCGACGATCCGCTAGTGATAACCACGACAATTGGCCCCGCTCTGGTCCATAAGGTGTTAGTGGACAACGGAAGCTCGGTCAATATCCTCTTCAAGAAAGCCTTCGAACAAATGAGGCTCGAAGCAAAGGACTTAAAACCATGTCAAGGGTGGATACGTGGCTTTAACGGAGTATCTACAGCTCCAATGGGTTTTGTGGAATTACCAGTCATACTGGGGCGGGGGACCGCCAGAGAGTAAGTATCCTGCCGTTTGTAGTTCTGGATTTGGAGTTGCCTTATAATGCCTTCCTAGGCCGACCAGCCCTTGCCGAATTTAGGGCATGTATTGCACCTTGGTATTTGCTGCTAAAATTCCCGACTGACTCGGGAGTTGGGACGATGAGAGGCGACCAAGCTACGGGACGAGCTTGTTATGTGGCAGAGTTAAAGATGCTAATGAAGGGGCTGAATATAGATGCTAAAGACGATTCCGCCTCTCCAAAGGGGGCCTCGGCATAGCAACTAAGGGGTCCTGCCCCAAGAGATTCGCCCTCAGACGTGCTCGAGGATATAGATCCCAGAGAGGATAGAGGACTTGGGGACATGAAGGCAACTCCCAACGAAATAACAATCAACATACCTATGGATGAAACTGATCCAACAAAAGTACTAAAGATCAGCTCGCAACTAGATCCAGTTAGATCAAGGGAATTGGCTAATTTCTTGAAGGCAAATCTGGATGTGTTTTCCTGGACTCATGCTGACATGTATGGGATTTCTCCTACCATCATGAGCCACTCCTTGTGTATCAATCCAAAGCACCCACCAGTCAAGCAGAAGAGACGGATGTTAGGCCCAGAGCGGTCAGCAGGTTTGAAAGAAGAAGTAGAAAAATTAAAAGGTAATGGATTCATTAAGGATTCAAAATATCCCGAATGGATATCGAATCCTGTCCTGGTCAAAAAGTCAAATGGGAAGTGGAGAACGTGCATCGACTTTTCTGATTTGAATAAGGCTTGCCCGAAGGATAGCTTTCCTCTCCCCAGAATTGATCAGCTAGTAGATTCAACTGCTGGGCATGAACTCTTATCCTTTATGGACGCCTATTCCGGGTACAATCAAATTCCCATGCACATACCAGATCAAGAGCATACAAGCTTTATCACAGACTTGGGATTGTATTGTTACGTGGTAATGCCATTTGGGCTGAAAAATGCGGGAGCCACGTATCAGCGCCTAGTCAACCGCATGTTTTATAATCAAATAAGGAAAACCATGGAAGTGTACGTGGATGATATGCTCGTGAAGTCCAAGCAATCTCCCGATCATACGAAGGACTTGGAAGAAATGTCCGGCATACTACGAAGGTATGGGATGAAGTTGAACCCTTTGAAGTGTTCTTTTGGCGTGGCATCAGGCAAGTTACTCGGCTTTATCGTGAGTTACAGAGGAATTGAAATCAATCCGGACCAAATAGCAGCAATCAGGAACATAGAGGAGCCGCGGAAGATTAAGGATGTTCAAAGCTTTGCTGCAAGGTTGAAGCGCTGGGCAGGTTCATCTCCAAGGCAACAGACAAGTGTGTACCTTTCTTCGATCTCATAAAACGGGGAAAGTGAAATTTTGAGTGGACTCCCGACTGTGTAGAGGCATTCCAGAATTTGTTAGACTTTTTAGAAAAGCCTCCCATATTATCAAAGCCTGTGGAACACGAGGATTTGTTCATCTACTTGGCAGTATCGTCTCACGCCATCAGCACAGCATTGGTACGTGAAGAGGATAAAGTCCAGAAACCTGTGTACTACGTAAGTAAAAAACTAGCTGCTGCAGAACGCAACTATCCGAAGATAGAGAAGCTTGCTTATAGCCTCCTGATTGCCTCCCGTAAACTCCGCCATTACTTCCAGGCACACCCGATAATTGTATATACTGATCAACCTTTGAGACAAGTGCTGCAGAAACCCGAAGCATCGGGGCGATTACTCAAATGGAATATCGAGCTGAGTCAGTTTGATCTGAACTTTCAGCCACGAAGATCAATAAGGGGGCAGGCCTTGGCTGACTTCATAGCTGAATTTACAATTCCTGAAGAAGAAATAGTGGGTGACAAGATAGTTACTTTGGATCAAGAGTTGGAGCTCAGTCCGTGGAGATTATATACGGACAGAGCCAAGAACGATAGAAAGTCCGGCGCCGGAGTTGTTTTAATAACTCCTGAAGGACGATCTATTTATTATGCATTACGGTTGGAATTTACTGCTACTAACAATGATTCTGAGTATGAAGCCCTGATTGCTGGGCTGAAACTCGCCAAAGATTTGGGAGTGAAGACACTAGACATATATTGCGATTCCAAAATAGTTGTATGTCAAGTTCGGGAAGAATTTCTGCTAAAGGACCTCGACTCAGTGCTTATCTCAAAAAGGTAAAGGAGTTATTGGAAGGTTTGGAGCATTATAGCATAAAATACATTCCAAGAACGGAAAATCAGAAAGCAGATCTACTGGCGAAACTAGCAAGTTCTGGTAACCCTAAAGAAACCGAAATGGTCCCGATTGAGGTATTGGAATCACCAAGCTTCGACCTAATGGAAGTAGAGCTAGCCTTGGAAGTCGAATCAGAAAGAGAATCTTGGATCACATCAATTAAGAATTTTCTCAAGGACGGAACCCTCCCGTTAAAAAAGAGCGAAAGGCAAGCTGTAATACACAAGGCTGCAAGATACGTGTTACAGGACGACGTCCTTTATCGTCAAGGGTTTTCAATGCCCCTATTGCGGTGTATCGCACACGATGACATTAAACGTGTACTACGAGAAGTGCACGAAGGTGAGTGTGGAGATCACACTGGGGGTCAAACCCTAGCAAATAAAATATTACGGTATGGATATTTCTGGCCTACCGTGAATAAAGACGCGGCTGATTATTCCCGACGCTGCGATAGATGTCAAATATATTCCAAAGTTCCCAGAGCGCCTCCAACTCAGCTCAAGTCGATGATAAGTCCGTGGCCGTTTGCCACGTGGGGAATTGATATTATTGGAGTGCTACCTATTGCCAGAGGAGGAGCTAAGTATGCGATCGTTGTCGTGGACTACTTCACAAAGTGGGTGGAAGTTGAACCTCTGACAACCATCACGGCAAGGAAAGTGATCAGTTTTGCGGTGAGAAACATTATTTGTCGATTTGGGATACCGAAGACCATCATAACTGATAATGGGACGCAGTTTGACAGCATCGAGTTTAGAAACTTTTGCCAGAAATACAAGATTGATAAACGATACACTACAGTAGCTCACCCGCAATCAAATGGCCAGGTCGAAGCCATAAACAAAGTCATTAAATCAATTTTGAAGAAGCGGTTGGAGCGGGCCAAAGCTAGATGGTTAGACGAGTTGCCATTAGCTCTATGGGCCTATAGGACAACCTTTAAGATGGCTACCGGCCACACTCCCTATTCACTTTCCTTTGGGTCAGAAGCAGTGATCCCGGTAGAATTAGAAGTCCCTTCTCATCGAGTGGCGTATTACGATCCGATGACAAATAAAGCACTCCTCCTAGAATATCTTGATATGATAGAAGAAAAAAGAGATGAAGCCGACTTGCGTGCTTCGAGACATCGACATCAAGTAGCACGCTATTATGACCAAAAAGTTCGCTTCAAGACCTTTGAACCAGGAGACCTAGTACTGAAACAAGTCTTCCCGTCGTCGACCCAACTAGGACCAAAATGGGAAGGGCCATTCACCATCCAACGGAAGCTTGATACAGGAGCATTCAAGCTAACGACGGCGGACGGTGAAGAGATTCCCAGATCTTGGAACGCTCAGCACCTGCGACGATATCTGAGCTGAATAAGAAATGTCATATCTTTTGTTTTCATAAGCTATGTAAAATGGCACGACTTGCCTTAAAAAGTCTATTTATGTGAACAAAGGATTATAAAGTGGATGTAGGCTACGACTTAGCTGAACCACTATAAAAATATTGTGTGTCATTTACTTTCCTGCATTATTTATACATTCGACAATTATTCTATCGTGACTATGAAACACGAAATGTTAAACTAAATTTAGAAGGTTGGGGATGACCCATGTGCAGAAGTAAAAAAAGTGACTGTCTGTATGAACAAATACAAAAGAATGGGAAGACGACATTCTTAACTCTAACTCTCAAGAATCGAGAGAGAGTACAAAGGACGGGAAGACGACGTCCTCTGAGGCGTGAAGGTGCACCCAGATGAGAGACCGCCTCAACGAAACTCTAACCTGGTTACGAGACAGGAGAGTATAAAGATGCTAGAAAGAATAGGCATCAATGACAAAAGGAATATGGCCCCGTCCGAGAATCGGGGGCAATTGGATTTTTGATTTTGCCAATCTTGAATGATCCTTGCTCAGTTACGTAAGATTGACTGGGGGCATATATGCGCATACATATTTCCCCCAACAATGACTTCATTATATGACTTTAATTTGACATACTTGTGTATTTTCATTTAAGTACTGAACTAACGACTATTAGACATTGCAGGAAATAAACTATTTCTATTCACAAACATGTGATTTTGTACAAGGAAAACAAGCGAAAAAGAAGACGCGAGGGCCGCACTCGCTGCAACAATCGCGGGCCAATTAAATGCTAAAATAAAACAAAGCACTTCATCACTTGGGCTTTGGAGTGGACTTGGATTTTTTAGCAGCCTTCTGAGCATCCTTCGCCTCTCTTTCAGCATCAGATAAAATGCGCTTTGGCTTTTTCCTCCCTGTGACCGAAGTGCTGGAATCGGTTGATTTTTTCCCAGGAGTCGGAACACTGGAATCAAGAGAAGACTTTTTAGCAAGCTCTTCTGTAATAGACCTAGTTGAAAGCTTAATAACTAACCTTGATCCAGCATCCACCACTGCAAGAGGCTTAAGGCTTTCTGGGTCCAGGTCTTCAACTTTAAGCTGCATACGTTTGTCTTGTTCGGCTTTCAATGCACCCAAAGTGATGTCATCAGTGCTTTTTGAATCCCCAACTATAGCCACCTCAGGGTCTTCCTCATGTCCCTCGTTGCCGCCATCGTATTTCAAGGCGTCTATCATCGCGTCATCATGAGGAGCATCATCCTTAGACAGTTCAGCACCCTCTCCTGAATCAATAGTGTCATCCTTATCCTTTTCTCCTTGAGCCTTCTCCGCGGATTTTGCTCCAGTGGTGGTTCCCTGAGCCCCACCAACCTTCTCGGTCGGTTCAACACCTACAGAATGAGAAGCAACAGTTATCAACTCAGGAGAAAATAAAGGGTCCTCCATCGATTGTCCGTTTATGTGATGAAAAGTGGAGACGGATTTGACGAATTGAGGTGAAAAGGTATAAATACCTTCCGATGATTTCTCAGTTGGAGTAACTGCCGTCTCCGACGCCGTCTGGGGTATGGGGGATAAAAGAGATGCCTGAGGGATCCCCGGGTTTTCGGGGTCATATCCCTCTACTTCAGAAGTTTCAGTGGCAGTGGAAGAAGAACCAGCCTCAGAGATATTCTTTTGTTTGGCCATCCGCTTCTCTTCCTCCATAGCAGCAGCGATGAGGCGGCGTCCCTCGGCCAGGCGTGCCGGTTCATCATCTCTTATATATTTTTCCATAAGCTTGTCCTCGTCGACGGAGTCTACCTTGAGTTCCTCTTTCTCCCATTCGATAATTTGGCCCCATACGTGAACCAAGGTAGTCGGATAATCTTCAATCCAAGAGATGTTTCGACGACGAATTATATGCGAAAAGAATTCGATCAGTAATTCGCCGAAACCATGCACTTCCTCCTAGGCCTCTGACAGTTGCTGGCGGGTCTCTTCGGCGGACTTAATAACACTTTCTACATTACCCTCCGCTATGGCAGCCCTATTCTCGGCCTCCACCAACTTGAAATCCAAGTCAGCGTTTCTCTTCTCCAATTCAGCATTCTTTCTCACTAACTCGGCTTTTTCTCGCTCAAGAGCAGTGTAAGCAAGTTGCATTTTGGCGTTATCCGACTTAGCATCCTCTACTTGCTTTTTCAGCTCCAAGCGCTCTTGACTATGAGACTCGAGCAAGTCATGATAACGTTTTTGTAGCTCTTCAAATTGCTGCTTGAAGTTGGTAGCATCCCATTGAGAAACGGCAAGTTGGGCCTGTGTATCCTCAAGGTCTTTCCCCAACTTTTTCAAGGCTTTTGCGTCAGCTGCTGCAGTATTTTTCATCGACTCAGTATCCGTGATTAAAGTTCGAATGATTCTGGAGAGGTTACGCGAATACTTGAACATCTCTGAATATTGTTTTTCGACTGCATCAATCTTTGCTTTGGCCTCGTCTGCCCACCTCGAGGAAATAGGCTCGAGAGCAGGTAAGAAAGTCAGATTTTCAAAGTAGTGTTCGGGGAATTATTTCTCCAAATATATCTGCTTAACTTTAGACTCAGCATCCAGTGGTAGAGGTGGGCAGTACGTTAGCTCAGTATCCTTATATTTATCGGGCACGATGACTGCATCGCTCTTTCCAGACCGTTTATCAGAAACCTTATGTTTGCCTCGTGAGCTAGTGTCCTTCGGCGGGCTTCTTTCCCGACTGTGTTTGTCCTGAGGAGAAGTTCGGTCTTTCGGCTGCGACGTGTCTTCTCCCCGACAGCTCTGATAGCTTTTATGTCGGTCTGGGCCCGACCGGACGGGGGAGCGAGAGCGCGAGGTGCGCGATTGATAAGAATCATGAGGCCTTCTATCCTCTCTACCCTGGCTTTCACGACGGTCATGCTCAGCATCGGAAGAGGGCCTGGCCATGCTGCGACGTATTTTCCTGATGTCATAGTAAGCACGAGACATTGTACCTGCGCAACAATGTAAATGGAATTCAGAATTAGTGTTCTCATAAAAATTAAGTGTTGTGAAGTGTGGTGCTATTGTGTTAAGTGCATCCTAAGTGGTGTTCCCCCCGACAAACCCGAGTCCGAAGCCAGACTAGTGCGAGTGGGTTCTTTGGCCTTAGCGGGAGTGGTCTCTTCTGAAGAAGTGAAAACTAAAGGATTTGTACCAAAATCCTCTGAAGTGTAGATAGTTTCAGGTAAGGGGAGATCTCCTAAACCCTGAAATGTAGGATCATCGATACTAGGGCATCTCCTTGGGAAGCATCTATTGGCAGTTCTTTGGAAGACGTCGACTTTTCAGGAGAGATAGCATCCTCAGGGACGATGTACCCTTCTCGGTGCTTTTTGGCTACGTTGGCCAGCTCATCGTCTTGAGTTGAAGATGGAGAAGGTGAAGTTCGAAGTGGCATTGTGGGGGTTTTCGAGCTCTCGCCCGTTTCTGGAATTACGTCCACTGGGGGGATGTATACATATGGACCCGACCCATGACCTATGCTACGGGTAATGGACAGCAACCCGTGAAGATGAAGATATTCATCCTTAAGGACTTCATCGATGGTTAGAAATTTTTGGTCGTCATTGAGGAGCCGGTGCATCCGATCAAAGTACCCTTGACCTGATATTTGTTTTGGATTATCGACTGCAAACAAGAAGAAAACGGATTAATGTGTTGGCATGAACATTCAAAGTTGAGAGCTAGAAAACCAATGCTTTACTTGATTTTGTCCATCTCCTAGCACATCCCGGGTGTTGCCTTATATAAAACCATTCTAGCTTAGAATCGCCGACCTTGCTGCTGAATGGCGCTGAAATGATTTTCCTTTTTGGGGCTGATTTGAAGTAAGAAAAGGAAGGAGTTTCTCAAGTTTGATGCTTGAAATTATAAAAAAAGTGAACTTCGTTGAAAGTGAGCTCTGTACCTAAAATCTCTTGGTATGATATATATAAGGTATATAAGTAAGCATAGGAGTTGGGATGTAGCTGCATGGGGGCAATCCACATATGTCTTAGAAAGTCGACAACAAAGGTAGGAAATGGTGGAACAGCCCCAACCATACACATCAACCGGGTAATTGCCAAAAATCCTTCTGGGGGATTGTGAGGACGGTCAGTTTTCGATGGCACCAAGGTATCCCTTCTTAGTATACCGTGCTTTAGACATATGCGAGCAAGTCTGTCTTCGTCAATCATCGATTCTACAGAGTCTATCGGTGATTCCAAGATAATGGCAGACTCAAATTCGTCAGGAGCACGATTATCTCCAATCCCTCCTTCCTCTTCTATGCCCAGAGAAATTTCACTATCCGAAGGTGTTTCGTTGGTGTGCACTCCCATTTCATAATCTGGGCCCTCATCATCCCATTCAGGGTCTGAAGAAGAAGAAATATCGTCAATGGTAACCTTTTCAGAAGTTTCCATAACTTCCATCTTCTTTGCCAATCTAGATGAACGTCTTTCGGCCATGATCACTAGACTATCGAAGAAACAATAGCAAGAATTAGAGTTAAGTTGCCCGTGTCCCCCGTGTGTGTATGTGAACTAAAGTGTGTGCTACCTATGACAAAGATGCAAAGCACATGAAAGCGTGATATGAAGATTTAAAGAAGTAATAATGTTCAGAACGGATCTTGATATTTGTTTATGTTCGCAAGGCACTATCCTAACTGTCCATTAATTTGAAGATTATATTAAGAATTGGTTTAACCAGCTAAGCAAGGTCTTATGTGCAATCTTGGGCTGTCTTTCGGTTCGGTTCGGATACACGCACTAGGGTCGGATCGGGGAGAAAGCCTTGCGATAGCCTGGGACGAAAGTTGATGCCCAATGACCAAAGTCGAATCGGTTCGGAGGTAAGTATTTGTACGGTCTGGATCGAATTGAGCAACCATGCTTCTCCCCTCCTTTGTTTCACATTCTGATCCGGTCCGGTCGAGTAAGTCTTGTTCTTCTCTTGGCTTGCAAGTCCGACCGATCCGGTCAGTTGAGCCCCATTTTCGTCTCCATCTTATCACCCGAACCGATCCCCTGCACTCCTCCTCTCCCTTTTTCTTTTCCTCTTTGGGGTCAAGCTCGATCCTATGTCGAAAATCCCAACTGAAATCGAGTATCGATGCATTCAAATGCTCAACGAAGGATCTTAACCCCTCCACCGTCGCCTCGAGAGGGAGTTAACAACATCAACGACGATGGCGGAGTGGAGGAGGTCATGGTGACAAAACCCATTAAATACCTCGCTGGAATTGTTCAAGGAAACCGTGAATCCAAGCTAAAAGCAATTGTAAAGATGAGATTCAAGATTATAAAGCTACCTATGTGTTTAATTCGGGAATTAAGACGAGAATTTCGAAGTCTTTTTTTTCTTAGGAGCTAGGGTTTGATATACGAGCCAGAAAACGAGAACAATAAAAGGAAGAGAAATGGAAGAAGAAGAGTAGTGAACTTATATAGATTTAAGATGGCCCTTTGTATTCCTAGCCTACTTCACTCCGTTCGGACCGGGAGTCGAGCCCATGAAGGAACTCTGGCCTCTTAGTCCATAGTGTAGCAGTATTGAAAGGCCCATCCGAGTTTGCTACTGAAGGGAACCCGTTCGGATCGGGATTCGAACCGAAGGGGATCATATACACAGATTTATCACACAGGGAGAATTCTAAAAAAAACAAAAAAAAGGGAAAGTAAAGAAAAAGCCTACCTGGAGGAATCACTGGACATTAAATAAAAGCTCTCAAGGTTGTTCGAAAATGAAGGAAGTAATTCATATGGACTATGGATATATATAAGCAGCAAAAGCCACGACTTCATGAAGTGACACTACAAGTAGATGGAAGTGATCATTCAACGGTTCTAATTCAAAGGATGTTTCGTAAACTGCTTCGAAGCACACTTTTTCTCAGATAAGAGTGTACTTCGAGGGGCAAAACGTTAGCCTACTTTGTGAACTAGGCTACACAAAGAGCAAACAACGAAAAAGTCATCAATCGGTTTGGATCGTAGGAAAGTAGCGCAGGAAGTGAGTAGAGATCAGAGACGCAGAAATCACATCGGATCGGATCAGTAATACGTCAGCAATATCAAAGGATATCAAGTGACCTCATCGGATCGGATCGGAGAGATGCGTCAGCACATTAAACAACAAACGGCCTCATCAGATCGGAGGAGTACACAAACAACATCAAGGGATAGCATGCTGCCTGGTCGGATCGGATCGGAGGACCCGATCCGAACCCCTTCTTCCCATTGAATCTGTAACCGTTGCTGCGCATATCTCCTAAAGACTCGGACAAGGTCTGACCATTTCTCCCACGATCTCCTACTAAATCAATGCGCTGTAGCCATCTTGGAGCCTCCGAACCCGACTCTGAAGGGATGGATGCCACGCAATTCCGAACCGGAGCCACTTCGAAGAGATTTTTCACCTATAAATACATCATCTAGGGGCATTTGTAAGGATCTTTTGGCAAATTCTCATTTCTTACTTCCTCCATAACTGAATTCTACAATCATATTCAGATCAAAACTATCTTTTAAAGTCTATATTTGAGAGATTTGAGTGAGTTTATGCATTGTAATTGTGAAGTTGAGTGAGAATTATTGTTGTTTTGTATTCAAATCATCCAATAAAAGAAAACAAAGTGGACGTAGGCTCCTTAATGCCAAACCACTATAAATCATGTGTTCTTTACTGCTTTTTGATTCTATTTCATTGAAATCATAATTAATTTGGGTGTTAGACCAATTTTTGGTCTAACAATATCAAACTTCCAAATTCCTCCATAATACCCATATAGTCACAGAACTCAATATTGAAATATCTCGAAGATGATTTCTATTCAAATCCATTCCAATTCATACATTGGAAAATTCTGGTTAGATTAAAACCATTCACAAATCCAATTTATTTATTTAAAAACATTGGATTATCTTCTAGTTAATAACTAGTTCATTTTGATAAAAATATATTTTTATCTTTATAAACGTGGAATTTTTCATCCCAATTCTTTCCAAATCATTTATTATGATTTTACACAAGTTATTAATATTTTTAATAATTTTATCAAGGCTCGTACAGTTGGTTTCCAATAACGGCCACCGAACTGAATCCATAATGACCTTTTCCAAATTTGATTTGGACATTATTCCATATCCAATTGTTAGATTTGAAATCTCTTATATTCGTTGGAAAGCCCTTTCCGATAAAAACCCAACGGTTCTAGTATTAGGAGAATCCGATGGTCGGATCTCCCGTATTGTCAATTCGAAGTCAATGGTCGAAATTCACGAATGGTCATGGCACAGCGCGTTCTATTCAGGCCATTATAATATATATATATATATATATATCGTTCAAAATGTAATTATAAAATATTTACAAATTCATTTTTAAAACGATTCCCACTTCTATTTTAATTTTGAATCAAAATTGAATAGTCCTTATCATTATAATATTTAAATGATAATATTTTCAAAACATCTGATTTTGAAATCATTTTCTTTTCGATATTCATTATAAAAATGAATAGAATCGATATAAATATCGTTCGCGTTAAAATGGCGTAAATCTAATCAACACGTCTTCACATATTTCAATATTTTCGTGTCCATCCAAAATTGGACATCAAATTCACATTTTAATCCCTGAATTTTATTTTAAAATATTCTTTATTTTAAAATGTTAGTTATTTTAAAATATTTATTTTTCTGAATTGGAACCAGACCCAATCAATTACCATATAATTTATTTATATGGATTTCATACAACAACAGTGATAACCAATCATCCATAACCCAGAGTGCATTACACAACCGCATAGGAATTAAATATAAATAATTAACGCTTACAACAATCTGTCAACCAGTCGATTGACATACAACTATACAATTAGGATTAGTGTATGCCAAATATCATCCAAATACCCATGTAGGGTTTCAACCAACAAATACTGAATAATATTTGAGCAGTTGGGCGATGTGTAAAATTTATCGTCCCAATCAATTTAAGTTAAATGGGTGTACATGAACAAATCGTCTGATTTGTAAATGAATATTTATTTCAGGAGAATTTTATGTCGTTCATATATAAATTAAAAATTATATTTTTAACGATAAAATATTTATTTCAACACTTGGCTATTTTATATAGTTTATACATTCAAATAAAATAATATTCTTATTGTTCAAACATTTTATTCAACACATGAATATTTTATATGGTTCGTATATATATTTAAAAATGAGATTTTTAATGAATAAATATTTATTTCAGAAAATTTCGGCTTTATAACGACAAGATATTAAAACCAGAGTGATGTCTAGCATTACCCCTCTCCTGATACTGTCTCATGCCATACACAATAATCACAACCAATTCAAACAATCCCACAATCAATTCAAAATCATTTTTACAACCGCAATACAAATTTCCATAATACAATCCAAATAAATAACCATGGTTTGTACAATAAATAGTGTCGGGAGGTACTAAGCCCCGTCTGCAACCTAGGATATATTTAACTATAAAATAATTTGAGAGAGAAGGTGTTCTCACATTGGGTTCCACTCCGCCATACTATGGCGACCCGAACTTCCCGACCGGCCTAAACCGAACAAGAAGGCGGAGTACTTCAAGAACAAGACAAACCGAAACACAAACAGAAGAACATTTCATTGCTATTTACAACAATTTACATCAGAGTACAAGAATATTCAGAGTATGAATAAATATTACATAGAAAAATATCAGAGATTAAAATACATAGCAGCGGAAATAAAATGTATAAATACAATGCGTAGCGGAAATACATTAACAAACACAACCGAAAGAAATACACGGATACAGAGCGTTTCGAATATAGCTCCAGTTGTAAATCCAGGATCCTGTATGAATAAATCTGCAAAACCAAAACTACTAGCTGCCCGTGTGGAAAATATGGGCACCTAGAGTTTAAGTTAAAACAATAAACTCCAGGTCAGTCATGGGACTGGTGTGAGAACTAAAACAGTTATTAAAACTTTACTTTAAAAATAAGGTAAATCAAGGGACCACGCCATATAACACGGAACGGGTTTACCCCCAAGAATACCAGTGCCTAAAACAAATAACACAATGCTAAAAAAAGAAAAATGAAGCTATTATAAGACTCAGGTCCCATCACACAATGCAATGCAAGCCGGAGGATAGAGTTTTACCTTATAATAGCCAAATATGCTTGGTACATTTTAAAACAAATCTTTTATTATTACTATAAGTGAAGAAATCAACTTCAAATATAAATGTATCAATCATAGACGACATGAGCGCCCCATCCCACTATGTCGCCATATATAATATACCATCAAAACCGGAAAATGTCATATTTGGAAGTTTGGATTTCCATACTGGTGGCTCCTGATCCGAAACATCTATCGCTTACAATTACCAACGGCTTACGTCGCAGGCATCCGAAAATGCCGTAATGCACATCCGCACTATCCAGGAAACAAGTTACTACGGCTTATGTCCAAGCATTGGAAAACACCGCTAACTCTAATCATCTGGGAATCGGGGGGAGTGCCCTATCTCTACTGGTGTGGGGAGACCATAACCCATATCACCTCGGTTGACCGAATCCATGACAACCCATGGGGTGTCTATCCTCATCTCTAAAGCATACTGATCTAACCATCAGTTTGCCACCATACCGCTGTGTGATGCTCGCGAATTAACGCTACAAAAAGCTGTGCTAAATTAAAGTTGTGCTTTGGTCATCATCCACCAAACTTTGCTTTTCAAGAAAGGTTTGGATCACTGCATCTCAGCATGCCACACTATCAATCCATATTGTACCACTGATTTCTGCCGATATATAACCTCTGAGCTTGTACGTCTCAGAGAAGAGTGTTAAGCAAGAGAGTAAATTCTCCGCCACCAAATAGAAATATATTTAGCAGAGATCAACGAATACAGTATAAAGGAATACAATGTCAAACACACCATCCATTTACAAGTCCGTTCTAGGTCTGAACGAAATCGGAGGCACCTTATTCCTCGTCCCGTATGTCCAATACAGGAGAGAGGCCCTCACATATCCGTACAGTCAACAAGTACGTCCAGACGGCTACCACTGTAGCCCCTTCAAGGTTGCTACCCCAATCATGAGCATCAGTAGCGCCCATCCATTCGATGTGAAGATTGTTGGTCTTGCACTGTCTTCAATCTCTTCGACTTTTCGTCGTATCATTTATTCAGAATGGGTTAAACCGGCCTTTCCGAATAACTTGTGTATCTTATAATCAAGTGCTATAACAGCACATCATACGCCTCATTCCAATCCAGAATATTCTTTTATTCAAATATTCTTTAATATTCCTTTGGATATCATTTCTAAACCAAATTAAGGTTTATCAACTAATCGGGATTAGCGCACCTTACCGAAGTAATCATTTCTTTTATTTTCCCAATTCCAACCTATTCATCCCATGGAGCAAGCTGGTAACACTCCATATCTAACACCACAGTGTTATCGGTAAAAATTAATTACCATTTCACGTTCAAATCTAATTAAAGATTTAACTATCGCCTGGAGCAAAACTGGTGATACTCCATTCTCGATCATTTTCTTGAATTGATTATTTTAATTATCACATTCACTTTTCCATCTAATTAAAGATTCATTAAAAATCCACTTAGTTTTAATCTTTCCAAAAATCAATATTAATGATTATTTAACTTTAAGAAATCAAACATGCCGCATCGACAATCTACACCGTACCTTTGATTTCTGCCGATATATAACCTCTAAGCTCGTACGTCTTAGAGACTGGTGTTAAGCAAGAGAATAAATTCTCCACCACCAAATATATATATATAGCAGAGATCAACGAATACAGTATTGAAATACAATGTTAGACATGTATTCTGTCTTTACCTGGGTTAAAGAACCAATGTCATTTAAAACACAGTTCACGATAAACCCAAAATCACATTCCATTAACCATGGAACCTTCACGGAAATAGATCAATATATAATCGATATCAATTCCCATATCCGACTAATAATATAAATGGAATAATGACAAGGCCTTTTAAATTCCATATATATTAACAGTCTTTGTAACACCCCACCCCCGCTATAGTCACTCACTAAGGGAATGCCATAGCATCGGTGGAGTATTTTTAGTGAGTATAGAACAGTAAAATTACAACAAGACAGATATAATGTAATACTTGAAAATTTAAAACATCATCTCATAGCAGCGGAAAGTAAAACATGTTTGGTTACATCATAAAACCATAACAAGAGCCAAGTACAAAATATCCATCCTGAATAAAATAAGTACATAATCCCACTACTCATAACAAATAGCCATAACAGAAAAGATAAGATAAGCTGAGCTCTACATCTACGGTCCAAGCTCCAAGAGATAGATAAAGCAAACTGATCAAAGCCCACTAGCACTAGGCCCAACCTGAGGACCTGAAGGAAAAAGATAAAAACAACGGGGGTCAGACATAAGCCTGAGTGAACCCTATCTCCTTAATAATACAATTATTAAAGTAATTAGGGTATGATATGAACTCGGTATGGTATCTTTGGGGATAATGACTACACTAAGTTGCCCACGAACACAGGACGAACTAAGATAACCGTAAAGACGCATCTACCCACCCAAGGATAATTACTAACTGCACCACACCAGTTCTACCCACCAAGAGTAATTCCTACTTAAAGGTTGATCCCACTAAAGTCTTAGAAAATATAGCTAGTAGTCTCTGGTACTTCTAGCTGACCACGTAGGTGCCGTCTGCCCCTACCTCCACTAGGTGTATAACTGACCACGTAGGTGCCGTCTGCCCCTACATTCACTAGGTGTACCTAGTAATCTTACCCAGTAGTTTCGTGTACCCCTACATAGGTGCCGTCTGCTCCTATCTTTACTAGGTGTACCCACTACTCCCCATCGATCGGCTCCCTAACGTAGATACCCGTGCTGGTCCCACAGTGGGGTGTATCACTCCCCTAAAGTGGCTACCCAATACTATCAACGGTGCACGGCTTTATATCTACACGATGCAACAACGGCTTATCTACCAGCCCGGGCCCACACACGCATATGAAACCCGTTGGACTTGCGTTGCCACCACTACCCCGTTTTGGCCTCTTATAATCAAGCCCAATATGCGTGTCCCGTCACTCGACATGGGTCGAGCCCACAAAGATACGTTTGGGATATTGGTTGAAATGGGCCCCCACAAGCTACTACTTAAGCTTGTCATTTTATCTAGTGCATTCCACTTAACCCCTTTTTATAATCATGCCCCCTTACATGTTAAGGTTTGGTTAAGTCATCCAATTATATTACAATTGCCACTTAAGGCACCCACTAGATTTCCGCATGCCACCCAAGGCACTTACTTGATTCCCCCATGCCACCCAAGGCACTTACTTAACCCTTTAATCATGTTTAGTTACATGTTCCACTCTGGTTAAGTATTCTAATCGTATTTTCTATTGCCACCCAAGGCAACCCACTAGTTTTCTCATGCCACCCAAGGCACCCCCACTAGTTACTACATGCCACCCAAGGCACCCACTTAACCCCTCATGTCCCACTACATGCTAATATGGTTAAGTGTTTCTTAATTAATTAAGACCGTGATCTCCCATAAAGACCTCCCACATTAGACTGGCTGTTATGACCGCCTGGTTAAGCCGGTAGAATCCGGGCAGTCTTACGTCATAACAGAGTCTAACCTCGTGTCTTTACCTTAATCACGTATTTAATTTATGGCTAAGACCTCTCACATTGGGCTGACATTTGTAGCAACTGGTTAAGCCGGTCGGGTCCGGGCAGTTTTACACTACAAATGAGTCCAACCTCGTGTCTTAGTCGATTAATTACACCTAATTAATCACCCCCATATTAATTATCCCTAATTAATATCAAGTTTTCCATAACATGGGTAGACCTAACTCAATAGGTAAATTCCCATGGGGTAGACCTAACTCAATAGGTAAATTCCCACTTATGTTAATTAATTTTTTTTTATGGTATGCTTAATCATACCCATTTCAACATACTTTTAATTAACATATTAATTAACCCCATCGTTCCCCACGTAAATCGTCATTATGACATAACATAATAAAGGGAAGATTTACCACACATAACATGGGTTTAGCATATAACTTTATCATGGGTTAAGAGGATGTCAACTTGCATATATGAGCATGTATTAACCCAACTATATTCGACCCAAACTTGCATATTATCAAACATGTGTCTTACATAACATGTTGCATATGAACTTACATATCATCAAACATGTGATTTGCATAACATGTTGCATATGAACTTACATATCATCATACATGTGATTTGCATAACATGTAGAACTTGCATTTTAGCATATACTTAACTTGCATAAGCACTCACATACTTGCATAAGCATTCATATACTTGCATAAGCTTGCATATCATGTTAAACTTGCATTTCAACATATACATAACTTGCATAAACATTCACATACTTGCATAGGCTTGCATATTATGTTAAACTTGCATTTCAACATATACATAACTTGCATAAACATTCACATACTTGCATAGGCTTGCATATTATGTTAAACTTGCATTTCAACATATACATAACTTGCATAAACATTCACATACTTGCATAGGCTTGCATATTATGTTAAACTTGCATTTCAACATATACATAACTTGCATAAACATTCATATACTTGCATAAAATGCTAAACATGCATATAAGCATATACATGACTTGCATAAGTACTCACATACTTGCATAACATGTTTGCATAATGGATCCATATTCACTTAGTGTTTTGCATCATAAACATCATGAAACAACTTGGATAAAAATATCATGATTACATATTATGAAACTTGCATGACATAAGGCATATAACTTGCAAAACACATAATATTCACTACATCAAGCTTGCATAAATATATGGATCCACAAACATAGCCATACTTTATCACATCTTATCATAATCAATTCAATAATTGATTATTAAGGGGATAGAAGCTCACCAAAACAAGATTAGCAAGTTAAATGAAGCAAATCCCAATGTAGATTAGCTTGCAAACCCTCTTAGGATTTTTAGTGGAGGCTCTCCAATTTTCTAAGTGGTGGCATAATGGCCTTAGATCTATTTTTGGTAAGGATAAAGGGGGTATTAGGGTGTATATATAGATTAGTTAGATGTTTTAGGACCATAGGATATACCCTAGAACCAATCCTAGCCTTTAAAGCATGTCTTGGGGAAGAAGTCAAGTGTAGGAACCATTTAGGGCCCAAAAAAAACAGCCCAAAACTCATCCCGGGCCTCAAAACATGAGCAGTTTTTTATTTTTCGTGAAACTTTGACGGGCCATAACTTGGTCATACGGACTCCGATTTACGAAAACTCGGACTCTATTTCGCGTATTTTTCCGAGACGAACGCAATGGCACAGCCCGTTTCCCCTGATTCAGAATATTAAATTTAATTCTGCTCTGATTTATGTTATAACAAGTTATTTAACATACGGGGTGTTACATTCTCCCCTACTTAAAGGATTTCGTCCCCGAAATCTCTAAGTCAAGAAGAACGTATCCTACCAACCAACAACCATCTACTCAACCATCAAACACTGGCATCCATTGTCCTTAAAGTTTCTAATGTTGTATGAACATATGCAAAAAGTGTGTGTATATGTTCCCTATCTAATGCAAAATCAGGCGGTCTACTGATTCAGTTGACCTCCTTAATGCAAACCATGATAGTGCCATGCATCCAATATGTATGCGAAAGAACCCTATCGACACATACTATTTCTACATGCGTGCACAATCATTCACCGAATAAATGCATCATCCATATGATAGCACAACCATCATACATCCATTAATATAGCTACCTACACACATTTATATGCAATATGCAATATGAAGTGATTGAGCCGATCTAGTGCCTAAAGTGTGTGTATATGCATCCACGAGCAACCACTAGCAAACACTTGCATCCACTTGCATCCATCAATCATAACATGTCTCAAACACATGTTTCAACCATAGGACTATCCTATCTGAAGGTCAAAGGTACTAACGAGAGGACATACTAAGGATAAGATAAGTACCAGTCAAACGATAAAGGAGAAGTTAAAAGACATACTCTCAAAAAGAAATGGATACAAAGAACGCATCTTCGCTTCCGTCTCCCAAGTTGCGTTGCTCTCCTCTTCTCCCCATTGCACTTTGACTAGCTGAACCTCTCGATTCCTCAATTTCCTAGTCTCTGACCCAAGGATGCGAGTAGGAGCTCGTCGAATAGTCGCATCACGCTCTGCTTCCACTTCTCTAAGCAAACTTGGCTCTACCACCTCTGCGGTCTTATGTAGGCACTTCCTCAAATGTGACACATGGAAAACATCATGTATACCACTAAGTCTGTCTGGCAACTCCACCCTATATGCCATCCGTCCAATTCTTTCCTTGACAGGAAACGGTCCTACAAACCTCGGTGCTAACTTCCCAGCGGATCCAAAGCGAACAACATTCCGTAATGGAGACACTTTGACAAAAACCATGTCCCCAACTTCAAACTCAAGATCAGTCCTCCTCTTATCTGCATAAGATTTCTGTCTGTCTTGCGCTGCTTTCATCCTTCTTCGAATCAAATCAACCTTATCTGAAGTCTCTCTAACCATATCGGGCCCTAGCAAGATCTTATCCGTAGATTCCCACCAACATGTAGGTGATCGACAAGGCCTTCCATAAAGAGCTTCAAAAGGTGCCATGCCAATACTAGACTGGAAGCTGTTGTTATATGCAAACTCCACCAAAGGAAGATGCTCTTCCCATGTACCTCCAAAATCCAAGATACAAAGCCTCAAAAGGTCTTCCAAAACACGGTTCACCCTCTCGGTCTGGCTGTCTGTCTGAGGATGATATGCGGTGCTCAAACACAACTGAGTCCCCACCGCCTCCTGTAAACTCTTCCAAAACTCACTAGTGAAGATAGGATCTCGATCACTCACTATGCTGGAAGGTACCCCATGCAATCGAACTATCTCTCGAACATAGACTGAAGCAAGCCATGGAGCAGTCCTCTTACTCTTTACGGGTATGAAATGGGCGCTCTTAGTAAGTCTATCAACCACGACCCAAATTCCTGTATTGCCCTTCCTCGATCTCGGTAAACCATCAACGAAGTCCATCGAGACACTATCCCACTTCCATATCGGAACTTCCAAAGGATGAAGCAACCCACCTGGTTTCTTTCGCTCCGTCTTCACTCGTTGGCACACCAAGCATCGAGCGACATGCTCGGCCACATCTTTCTTCATACCGGCCCAGAAGAAAGCCCTCTTCATGTCTTGGTACATCTTACCCCCACCGGGATGAATGGTCATCCTAAAACGGTGTGCGTCATCAAGAATAGCCTTCCTCAAACCCTCGTCCTGCGGTACACAAAGTCTACCGTCTCTACGCAAGCACCCTCTATCTCTAAGGTGTACCTACTCAAATGGCTGGACGACTCCCCCCTTATGAGCTTCTCTACTAACACAACCAACTGTGGGTCGCCCCTCTGTGCTTCTCCAATCCGCCCCAAAAGAGTAGGTCTAACTTCCAAAGAAGCTAGCAAACCGGGTACAAAGTCAACGGAAGGTCTAAAGTAAAACTTAGAAATAAACTCTAAGCTCCGTCGTTCAACGAACAATGAACTCAAGGACAACCTTTTTCTACTTAAGGTGTCCGTTACCATGTTACCCTTACTCATAGGATGCTAAGGATCCCATCCACTTTTGCTGTCCTAAGACTATGCGCTCGAAGAGTCTCCAACACTTCCCTAAGATGTAGGGCATGCTCTTCTCCACCAGAATATCATCCAAAATCATCACAAATGTCTCCCACGTAGACCACCCTAGTCGAATTCGGCATCCCCCAAATGCAAGCCCCAAAGGCCTAAACCAATATCAGACAAACACCCAAGGGATACCTCCTTCGAATTCAGACGACCTACGTGAGACGATACTAGTAAAAATGGCTAAATAATTAAGCCCTTGACCAATTCTGGATGTTCTCGCCAGTCTCGCTCCAAAACCGTCGTTTATCCTATACTGGCCCTGCTCAGCCTATTGAGCACATACGAAAACTTATTTCGCTCCTAGAAAAGACCCAGATGTCATCTACAAAGACCATCACGAACTTATTTAGGTACTCCCTGAACACCCTTCTCAACAAAGTATGCGGGGGCGTTCGTCAAACCCAATGGCATCACCAGCCACTCATAAAAGAAATCATCCGGAGTCCCAAAGGCAGTCTCCTCTATACTATTCTCAGCCACTCTCAACTGATGAAATCCCGTGGCTAAGTCCTACTACAAAAATACTGAGGCGCCAGCCAACTGATCAAGGAGATCATTAATCCTCGACAATGGGTATCTATTCTTCTTTGTGAGTTTCTTTAGTTCCCTTTAGCCTACACAAAGTCTGAGGGACCCATCCGCCTTCATAACAAAAACTACTGGAGCGCCCCACTCCGATATACTTCGTCTTATGAACCCCTTCTCAAGCAAATCGCCTACTTACTTATGGAGTTCCCTCCTCTCACTAGGAGCCATGTGGCACACTGGCCAAGATACTGGTTTGGCCTTATCCACCAGATATATTCGGAAGTCAATCTCCTGCTTCGGAGGTAAGCCCTTCACCTCCTCAAACACATCCGGGTATTCCCGGACCGCTCTAACAGATCGCAGACTCTAGACCAACGTGTCAGGCGATTCTAGATACCTTAGCATAACAGATTCTATGGGATTACAAGAGATCTCGAGAGTGTTACTTAGGCGGCCCATAAGCATAACAACTCTCCCTTGAAAATGAAGAACAACACTCCTACTGGATAACCAGTCCATGCCCAAAATTAACCCATAGCCCGTGAAGCCCAACAAGCATCACATCTAAACTCAACGCTAAGTATAGAAACTTTCAAACCCAAACATATCATGGAGCCCCAACTGGGTTTGAAACAACTAAGGGATCATCTACCAAACTGGTGTCTAAGTGCAGTGACTCAACTAACAATGGTGGGATAAACGAACTCAATATATCAGAATCAAATAAAGCTTGAATCGGATGATAAAGAAATCCAAATTCCAACCTAGACGGTCATATCCCCATCTGGTACCCTAGTCATGAGGGAATACAACTACCCTCCAGAAGATTCCATACCTTGCCCTTGCTTCTTTGAACAATCCTAATAAGGTGTCCTATTCCTCTTAAAAGGATAACCACTTGCCTTCTTCTTCCCTATTCTCCACTCGTAACCTCCCACCAATGAGGTTTCATCTTTCATTAACCAAACAACTATTTGAGCCTTCCTCCCATCGTTTATCCAATAGATACCTACCAGTCCTCCTCCTTCTTGAACCAACTTCTAATCCGACTAACGTCTAAGTCCCTTGAAGTGGTTTTCCATCCTTATCTATCTTAGAAAGATCATCTATACGCGGAGGGGAAACTCAAAACGAGAGAAAGGGAGAGATTCAAAATGGAGAATTCGAAAGATATAGATATGGCTATTGGGGATTATGCTTTCCTTTCAAAAACTTTTCTCTTAAAAGACATGTTTTTGAAAATACTCCTTTCAAAAAATATTCTTAGAAAATAGTTTTTCTAAAAATTTTATCTGTTCCGGTAACCTTAAGCTCTGATACCACGTGTAACACCCCACCCCCGCTATAGTCACTCACTAAGGGAATGCCATAGCATCGGTGGAGTATTTTTAGTGAGTATAGAACAGTAAAATTACAACAAGACAGATATAATGTAATACTTGAAAATTTAAAACATCATCTCATAGCAGCGGAAAGTAAAACATGTTTGGTTACATCATAAAACCATAACAAGAGCCAAGTACAAAATATCCATCCTGAATAAAATAAGTACATAATCCCACTACTCATAACAAATAGCCATAACAGAAAAGATAAGATAAGCTGAGCTCTACATCTACGGTCCAAGCTCCAAGAGATAGATAAAGCAAACTGATCAAAGCCCACTAGCACTAGGCCCAACCTGAGGACCTGAAGGAAAAAGATAAAAACAACGGGGGTCAGACATAAGCCTGAGTGAACCCTATCTCCTTAATAATACAATTATTAAAGTAATTAGGGTATGATATGAACTCGGTATGGTATCTTTGGGGATAATGACTACACTAAGTTTCCCACGAACACAGGACGAACTAAGATAACCGTAAAGACGCATCTACCCACCCAAGGATAATTACTAACTGCACCACACCAGTTCTACCCACCAAGAGTAATTCCTACTTAAAGGTTGATCCCACTAAAGTCTTAGAAAATATAGCTAGTAGTCTCTGGTACTTCTAGCTGACCACGTAGGTGCCGTCTGCCCCTACCTCCACTAGGTGTATAACTGACCACGTAGGTGCCGTCTGCCCCTACATTCACTAGGTGTACCTAGTAATCTTACCCAGTAGTTTCGTGTACCCCTACATAGGTGCCGTCTGCTCCTATCTTTACTAGGTGTACCCACTACTCCCCATCGATCGGCTCCCTAACGTAGATACCCGTGCTGGTCCCACAGTGGGGTGTATCACTCCCCTAAAGTGGCTACCCAATACTATCAACGGTGCACGGCTTTATATCTACACGATGCAACAACGGCTTATCTACCAGCCCGGGCCCACACACGCATATGAAACCCGTTGGACTTGCGTTGCCACCGCTACCCCGTTTCGGCCTCTTATAATCAAGCCCAATATGCGTGTCCCGTCACTCGACATGGGTCGAGCCCACAAAGATACGTTTGGGATATTGGTTGAAATGGGCCCCCACAAGCTACTACTTAAGCTTGTCATTTTATCTAGTGCATTCCACTTAACCCCTTTTTATAATCATGCCCCCTTACATGTTAAGGTTTGGTTAAGTCATCCAATTATATTACAATTGCCACTTAAGGCACCCACTAGATTTCTGCATGCCACCCAAGGCACTTACTTGATTCCCCCATGCCACCCAAGGCACTTACTTAACCCTTTAATCATGTTTAGTTACATGTTCCACTCTGGTTAAGTATTCTAATCGTATTTTCTATTGCCACCCAAGGCAACCCACTAGTTTTCTCATGCCACCCAAGGCACCCCCACTAGTTACTACATGCCACCCAAGGCACCCACTTAACCCCTCATGTCCCACTACATGCTAATATGGTTAAGTGTTTCTTAATTAATTAAGACCGTGATCTCCCATAAAGACCTCCCACATTAGACTGGCTGTTATGACCGCCTGGTTAAGCCGGTAGAATCCGGGCAGTCTTACGTCATAACAGAGTCTAACCTCGTGTCTTTACCTTAATCACGTATTTAATTTATGGCTAAGACCTCTCACATTGGGCTGACATTTGTAGCAACTGGTTAAGCCGGTCGGGTCCGGGCAGTTTTACACTACAAATGAGTCCAACCTCGTGTCTTAGTCGATTAATTACACCTAATTAATCACCCCCATATTAATTATCCCTAATTAATATCAAGTTTTCCATAACATGGGTAGACCTAACTCAATAGGTAAATTCCCATGGGGTAGACCTAACTCAATAGGTAAATTCCCACTTATGTTAATTAATTTTTTTTTTATGGTATGCTTAATCATACCCATTTCAACATACTTTTAATTAACATATTAATTAACCCCATCGTTCCCCACGTAAATCGTCATTATGACATAACATAATAAAGGGAAGATTTACCACACATAACATGGGTTTAGCATATAACTTTATCATGGGTTAAGAGGATGTCAACTTGCATATATGAGCATGTATTAACCCAACTATATTCGACCCAAACTTGCATATTATCAAACATGTGTCTTACATAACATGTTGCATATGAACTTACATATCATCAAACATGTGATTTGCATAACATGTTGCATATGAACTTACATATCATCATACATGTGATTTGCATAACATGTAGAACTTGCATTTTAGCATATACTTAACTTGCATAAGCACTCACATACTTGCATAAGCATTCATATACTTGCATAAGCTTGCATATCATGTTAAACTTGCATTTCAACATATACATAACTTGCATAAACATTCACATACTTGCATAGGCTTGCATATTATGTTAAACTTGCATTTCAACATATACATAACTTGCATAAACATTCACATACTTGCATAGGCTTGCATATTATGTTAAACTTGCATTTCAACATATACATAACTTGCATAAACATTCACATACTTGCATAGGCTTGCATATTATGTTAAACTTGCATTTCAACATATACATAACTTGCATAAACATTCATATACTTGCATAAAATGCTAAACATGCATATAAGCATATACATGACTTGCATAAGTACTCACATACTTGCATAACATGTTTGCATAATGGATCCATATTCACTTAGTGTTTTGCATCATAAACATCATGAAACAACTTGCATAAAAATATCATGATTACATATTATGAAACTTGCATGACATAAGGCATATAACTTGCAAAACACATAATATTCACTACATCAAGCTTGCATAAATATATGGATCCACAAACATAGCCATACTTTATCACATCTTATCATAATCAATTCAATAATTGATTATTAAGGGGATAGAAGCTCACCAAAACAAGATTAGCAAGTTAAATGAAGCAAATCCCAATGTAGATTAGCTTGCAAACCCTCTTAGGATTTTTAGTGGAGGCTCTCCAATTTTCTAAGTGGTGGCATAATGGCCTTAGATCTATTTTTAGTAAGGATAAGGGGGGTATTAGGGTGTATATATAGATTAGTTAGATGTTTTAGGACCATAGGATATACCCTAGAACCAATCCTAGCCTTTAAAGCATGTCTTGGGGAAGAAGTCAAGTGTAGGAACCATTTAGGGCCCAAAAAAAACAGCCCAAAACTCATCCCGGGCCTCAAAACATGAGCAGTTTTCGTTTTTGATTTTTCGTGAAACTTTGACGGGCCATAACTTGGTCATACGGACTCCGATTTACGAAAACTCGGACTCTATTTCTCGTATTTTTCCGAGACGAACGCAATGGCACAGCCCGTTTCCCCTGATTCAGAATATTAAATTTAATTCTGCTCTGATTTATGTTATAACAAGTTATTTAACATACGGGGTGTTACAGTCTTCCTCCACAGAAGCTCATCTCGATTGTTACGAAATCGAATTCCATTCAATTCCAAGTTAATATATTAAACTGGAAATCTTTACTTTGGAAACTTCCATAAATCTTAGTTAAAAGATTATAAATTCCAAATCATATTCTTCACTGTTAATTGGGTTAAAGAACAAGTGTTATTTAAAACACCGTTCACGATAAACCCAAAAATCCAATTCTTTTATTCCATTCTAATTAAATATTAATCAATCAAAAAACTTTACTAAATCTTAGTTTAAAGACTTATTCTTTTCTCAACTGGGTTAAAGAACACTGTTAAAGAAGACACCATTCACGACAAATCCGAAATCCAATTTAATATCAAATACAAGGCTCTGAATAGAAAATATATCGTCTTATATTCAATATCAAATTCTAAAACCAACGGATATCGTATTGGAATAACGATATATATATATATATCTTCCAAATTCCTTAACAATATCCGTATAATCACGAAATCCAATATCGAAATATTCCGAAGATTATTTCCATTCCGAATCCATTCCAATTTAATCATCAAAAAATTCTGGTTATTTTAAAACCATTTTCAAATCTAATTTATTTATTTCTAAAAATAAATAAATTATTATTCTAGTTAATAACTAGTTCATTTCGATAAAAATATATTTTATCTTTTCAAAACTAGGATTTTTCATCCAAAATCTATCCAAATCATTTATTATGATTTTTCATAAATTTTTCCATAGTTTTAATAATTTTATTATCACCCGTACAGTCGGTTTCCAATAACGGCCACCGAACTACATCTATAGCGACCTTTTCTAAAATTGATTTGGACATATCTCCAAATCTAATCGTTAGATTTCAAATCTCTTACATTCATTGGAAAGCTCTTTTTGATACGAACCCAACGGTTTTGTTTTTAGGAGAATCCGATGGTCGGTTCTCCGATAACGTCCATTTGAAGTTAATGGTCGAAATTAGCGAACTACCGCTGCGCGGCGCGTTCTATTTAGGCCATTATAATATATATATATATATTATATATTCCATCGATTTCCATTTAAAACGAATTTTATAAATCGTTTTAAATTCATTTTAAAAACGATTTCCACTTCCATTTCAATTTCAAATCAAAATTGAATACTCCAGTATAAATTCATTTCAAATCGATTACAATTCAATTTCAATTCGTTTTAAATTCATTTCAAATCGATTTCAATTCAATTCCATTTCAATTCAATTCGATTTTCAAATTCAAATCAAAATTGAATATTCTTTATACAAATTCGTTTTAAATTCATTTTAAAACGATTTCAATTTGACTTTCAAATTTAAATCAAAATTTAATTTTCCATATCACTTCAATATTAAAATGATAATATTTTCAAAATATCAGATTTTGAAATCACTTTTCGATATTCATTATAAAATGAATAAAATCGACAAAATTATCATTCGTGTTAAAATGACGTTTAACTACTTACCACGACTTCACATTTCAATATTCACTTAATATTATTTTTAAATATTCGTAAATTCTGAACTGGAATCAGAAACAATCAATTACCATATAATTTTATTTATATGAATTCCAACATCATATATATACAACAATAATGATAAACAATCATTAAAAATTCAAACAACATCCAGAGTGCATTCTACAACTGTATAAGCATTAAAATAAATAAATAACGCTTATACAGGCTGTCAACCCATCGTTTGACATACCACTAATTTATTGGGATTAGTGTATGTTAAATATCATCCCAATACCCGTGTGGGCTTTTCAAACAACAAATACTGATTATTATTTGTGTAGTTGGGCGATGTGTAAAATTTATCGTCCCAATCAATATCAGATAAATAAGTGTACATAAACAAACCGTCCAGTTTGTAAATGAATATTTATTTTTTTCATTTCACAATAATTTATATATTTATTTTATATAAATAATTTTTATATACAACGACATCAATACATGACAATCACAATCAATTTCTGCATCACAATACAATCAAACAAGTGTCCATGGTCTGTGGACGACGGGGAGCAGTTCATAGAAGCAGTTATAAAATAAATAAATAACTATACAAAAATAATAGTGAGAAGTTCTCACCTTTGGTATCCACTCTGTCATTCTTTATTGGATGATTGTTGGGATTTGGATTTGATTCCAATCGATTCCATCGCAATCCGTTTCACACGAACTTTATATTAAAAATCGCATTTTGATTCAAATGCTCTAACATTTTTAATATTATTCTATTTACATAAAAGTCACATTTTTATTCGCTACCTACATCCATAAAAATCATATTTTTATATCAAAAATATATATAAAGATCATGTTTTTATAACTCGTGTTTACAAATAAAAATCACATTTTTATTTTTATGATTACATATATAAAAATCATATTTTTATTTTGCTAAAAATTATATTTTTACACCGTTAAAGATCATATCTTCATGTCGTTAAAAATCATATCTTCTTATTCAAATCTATATATATGAAAATCGTATTTTTATATTTTTAGAACCCTTCTCTTTATATTTTTAAAAATCCCAGTTATTTATATTTTTATAAATCCATGCTAATTTTATTTTTAAAAGCAATGCAAATTTTATTTTCAAAACTAAGATTTTTATTTTCAAACCAATTCTTTTCATATAAAATATTGGATTTTTAAACTAAAGCTTTTCATATAAAAAATTGGATTTTTAACCTAAAGCTTTTCATATAAAAAAAATGATTTTTACAAAAGCTTTTCATATAAAAAAATTTGAGTTTTAATCCTACATTAAGGGGAATAATTACACCTTCATCATTTTCTACCTGGACTGGAGAAAACCCGCGCTCCCATCCTTTCATCGCCAAATGTCGCCTCCTCCGTCGACCTGGCCAGCATCGGCCACCACCCTGTCGAAGCCCTATGAAATCCGCACCTACCCCTGGAACCGCGAGGAGTTCAAGCTCCATATCACCCCCAAAATCTCGTTCGAATATCCGCTCTTTGAGCCCAGAGTTCGCACTCCAGCATTGATGAAGACAGATCCTTTCTTTATGGATTTGAAGGACGAAGACGGATCTACAATTTCCGTTTTGAAGCATTTGCTAATTCATTGTATTTTGCAAAAGATTTTGGATTGAATTTGGCAGGGTTTTGATCGTCGATCGCTGATAAGGGGAGAGGCGGCTTATTTATTTTGACCAGACAAGGAAACGGTGACCTAGGTTTTTGACCCTTTGAGATATATTTATATAAATTTTAATTTGTAGATTAGCTGTTTATTGCCACCAACTCCAAATCAAACCCAGCGACTGACGCCCCTAACTAATTACCCCTATTCCGGACACAATGGGATATGTTTTGTAAGCTGATTCGATCGTTTTTAATAGTTTTTATTTAAATTAAAATATAAATCAATTTAAATTGAATTTGAACGTACATTTTAATTTACCATGGCCACATACTGACTCCAAAAATCCCCGAAAAAATATTTCTAGCTTCGTATTGACGATACGGTCCAAAAAAAACTAATTTCGTCAAATTTGGAGACCGCTTGAAAAATGGCCATTTTCTGGTCGATCAAATTCATAATGAAATTACCAAACGTGTTTTCCTTTGCCACGCTCGCATATTAATTCCAAAAATTATGGAATTTTAAACCTAGCAATAATTTGACATTCCGGATCCAACCAAAGTGGTTTCATCCAAAACGGAGGTCGTTTGCAAGATCTCCACTTTTAAGGGCTATATTTATTCCATAGCGACTATTCAAAATATTCAACTGGTCATAACTTTTGATTCCCGCCATGAAATTTCAATTTTTCAGATTCGTTAGAAAGATATTTTCAAACAGTTTCAAATATTTCTAGTTTTACAAAAATATGGTTTGTTTTGAATCATGTACATTCATTTGAAATTTGAATTCGAATTTTCAAACTACAGCACTATTTTCAATTCCTTTTATAATTAAAAATAAATATTTATATTCTAACTTTGATTTAAATAAATATATACATTCTAATTCTATTCAAAATAAATTTCTTGTCATTATTATTTAAAATAAATCATTTTAAATATTCAAAATTCACTAAATTGCCAAAATAAAAATTTTAAATTGATACTGATTTTCCGGGTTGTTACAATCTTCCCCGCTTAAAATCTTTTCGTTCTCGAAAAGGAACGGAGCTGAAAGTTGTTTTACTAATAAACTTAACTTTGATTCTGGCTTTCATTCTTCAACTTTACAATTTCTAAGAATTTTCAATTTTTCAAAAATTTGGCAAACACCCTAAATTTTCGAAAAATTTCGCCTTAACCTCCTTTGTACGGGGAGCATCGGGAAAATCCCCAAACCGCCACACAAGCCCTCTCATCTCAAAAAGAAAAAGAAAAAGCCAATCGGCTCATAAAATCACAAAAACCCAATAAAATGGTAGACATTTGCCTATTTGTCTGACATACAATATTATTCCTCTTCTCTAGCCTCCTTGCTATGACCTGTTCAATATATATGCATCTACATGTATTCAATTCAAATAAATTTTCAATTCTGTTCAAAATTTGATTCTATTTGGCTAAATTTACCTTTCGTTCATATATTGGTTCAATTCAACTTTTCATCCTCATATTGGATTTATTATTCCAATATTTTTATTTAGTTGAACTAATAATCAGACAACACAAACAACAATCAATTTGTGAATTAAATTTCCAAAACATATAACTTTTGTGTGTATATATATATATATATTTAAAAATCATATTTTTAGTGTCAAACTCCAAACAATAAATTGAAAATAAGGTTTTGGTTCTCACACTAGTCGATTGGAAATATATAGATATTCCACTTTCGAAACTCGAACATAAATACCGATGATTTATATATATATATATATATATATATATATATATATATCACCAGAATCATCTTCGAGCGACTAGAGTGTGATTCTATATCTACCCAGTATATTTGAGACTTCGAATACACGCTTGCAAGGCGTATATTCAAATTCTTCTTACACTTGATAGTCCAATTTCAATAAAAAATAAATATTCAACTATGAATAATTAGATATAAATTTTCAAAACAAAATTTGTTTTCATCTTTATTTTAAAATTAACACTCTTCACATTCATTCTAGGATACTACTGATCCCATCTCTAACGAGTCATTCTCATTGGTTATTACTAATCCAATCTCTGATGAATTCTTTCGTTCGGTTCTAATATGTCATGTTCTTGAGCTCTGTAAACCAAAGCTCTGATACCAAATGTGGCGACCTGAACTTCACGGTCGGCCTAAACCGAACAAGAAGGCAGACTGCTTCGAGAACAAGACAAATCGGAACGCAAATAGAAGAACATTTCATTGCTATTTACAACAATTTACATCAGAGTACAAGAATATTCAGAGTATGAATAAATATTACATAGAAAAATATTAGAGATTAAAATATATAGCAATGGAAATAAAATGTATACATACAATGCGTAGCAGAAATATATTAACATATACAACTGAAAGAAATACACGGATACAGAGCATTTCGAATATAGCTCTAGTTGTAAATCCAGGATCCTGTATGAATAAATCTGCAAAACCAAAACTACTAGCTGCCCATGTGGAAAATAGGGGCACCCAAAGTTTAGGTTAAAACAATAAACTGTAGGTCATCATGGGACTGGTGTGAGAACTAAAACAGTTATTAAAACTTTACTTTAAAAATAAGGTAAATCAAGGGACCACGCCGTATAACATGGAACGGGTTTACCCCCAAGAATACCAGTGCCTAAAACAACCAGCGCAATGCTAAGTAAAGAAAAATGAAGCTATTATATGACTCAGGTCTCATCACACAATGCAACGCAAGCCGGAGGATAGAGTTTTACCTTATAATAGCCAAATATGCTTCGTACGTTTTAAAACAAATCTTTTATTATTACTATAAGTGAAGAAATCAACTTCAAATATAAATGTATCAATCATAGACGGCATGAGCGCCCCATCCCACAATGTCGCCATATATAGTATACAATCAAAACTGCAAAATGTCGTATTTGGAAGTTTTGATTTCCATACTGGTGGCTCCTGATCCGAAAGATCTATCGCGTAGTACAATTCCCAACGGTTTACGTCGCAGGCATGCGAAAACGCCGTAATGCACATCCGCACTATCCAGGAAACAAGTTATCGCGGCTTACGTCCAAGCATTGGAAAACACTGCTAACTCTATCCATCTGGGAATCGGGGGGTGTGCCCTATCCCTACTGGTGTAGGGCGACCACAACCAGTATCACCTCGGTCGACCGAATCCATGACAACCCCTTTGGTGTCTATCCTCATCTCTAAAGCATACTGATATAACCATCAATTTGCCACCATACCGGTGTGTGAGGCTCGCGAATTAACGCTACACAAAGCTATGCTATATTAAAGCTATGCTTTGATCATCATCCACCAAAATTTTCTTTTCAACAAAGGTTTAGATCACTACATCTCAGAATGCCACACTATCAATCCATACTGTACCACTGATTTCTGCTAATATATAACCTCTGAGCTCGTACGTCTCAGAGAAGGGTGTTAAGCAAGAGAAAAATTTCTCCGCCACCAAACAGATATAGCAGAGATTAACAAATACGGTATAAAGGAATACAATGTCAGAGACACCTTCCATTTACAAGTCCGTTCTAGGTCTGAATGAAACCGGAGGCACCTTATTTCTCGTCCCATATGTCCAATACAGGAGAGAGGCCCTCGCATATCCGTACAATCAACAAGTACCTCCAGATGGCTACCACTGTAGACCCTTCAAGGTAGCTACTCCAATCATGAGCACCAGTAGCGCCCATCCATTCGATGTGAAGATCATCGGCCTTGCACCATCTTCAATCTCTTCGACTTTTCGTCGCATTAGTTATTCAAAATGGATTAAACCCGGCCTTTTCGTATAACTTGCGAATCTTATAATCAAGTGCTATAACAACACATTATATGCCTCATTCCAATCCAGAATATTCTTTTACTCAAATATTCTTTAATCTTCCTTTGGATATCATTTCTAAACCAAATTAAGGTTTATCAACTAATCAGGATTAGCGCACCTTATCGAAGTAATCATTTCTTTTATTTTCCCAATCCCAACCTATTCATCCCATGGAGCAAACTGGTAACACTCCATATCTAACACCGCAGTGTTATCGGTAAAAATTATTACCATTTCACGTTCAAATCAAATTAAAGATTTAACTATCGCTTGGAGCAAAACTGGTGATACTCCATTCTCGATCATTTTCTTGAATTGATAATTTTAATTATCACATTCACTTTTCCATCTAATTAAAGATTCATTAAAACTCCACTTAGTTTTAATCTCCCCAAAAATAAATATTAATGATTATTTAACTTTCGGAAATCAAACATGCCGCATCGACAATCTACACCGTACCAATGATTTCTGCCGATATATAGCCTCTAAGCTCATACGTCTTAGAGAAGGGTGTTAAGCAAGAGAATAAATTCTCCTCCACCAAACAGATTTATATTTAGCAGAGATCAACGAACACAGTATCGAAATACAATGTTAGACATGTATCCTATCTTTACCTGGGTTAAAGAACCAATGTCATTTAAAACACAGTTCACGATAAACCCAAAATCACATTCCATTAACCATGGAATCTTCACGGAAACAGATCAATATATAATTGATATCAATTCCCATATCCGACTAATAATATAAATGGAATAACGACAAAGCCTTTTGAATTCCATATATATTAACAGTCTTCCTCAACAGAAGCTCATCTCAATTATTACCAAATCGAATTCCATTCAATTCCAAGTTAATATATTAAATTGGAAATCTTTACTTTGGAAAATTCCATAAATCTTAATTAAAAGATTATAAATTCCAAATCATATTATTCACTGTTAATTGAGTTAAAGAACAAGTGTTATTTAAAACACCGTTCACGATAAACCCAAAAATCCAATTCTTTTATTCCATTCCAATTAAATATTAATTAATCGGAAAACTTCACTAAATCTTAGTTTAAAGATTTATTCTTTTCTCAACTGGTTTAAAGAACAGTGTTAATGAAGACACCATTCACGACAAACCCAAAATCCAATTTGATATCAAATACAAGGCTCTGAATAGAAAATATATCGGCTAAAATTCAATATCAAATTCTGAAACCAACGGATATCGTATTGGAATAACGATATATATATATATATATTCCAAATTCCTCTACAATATCTGTATAATCACGAAATCCAATATCAAAATATTCCGAAGATTATTTCCATATTAAATCCATTCCAATTTAATCATTGGAAAATTCTGGTTATTTTAAAACCATTTTCAAACCCAATTTATTTATTTCTAAAAATAGATAAATTATTATTCTAGTTAATAACTAGTTCATTTCAATTAAAATATATTTTTATCCTTTCAAAACTGGAATTTTTCATTCAAAATATTTCCAAATCAATTATTATGATTTTTCATAAATTTTCCATATTTTTAATAATTTTATTATCGCTCGTACAGTCGTTTTCCAATAACGGCCACCGAACTGCATCCATAACGACCTTTTCTAAAATTGATTTGGACATATCTCCAAATCTAACTGTTAGATTTTAAATCTCTTATATTCATTGGAAAGCTCATTTTGATTCGAACCCAACGGTTTCGTTTTTAGAAGAATCCGATGGTCGAATCTCCAGTAACATCCATTTGTCGTTGCGCGGCGCGTTCTATCCAGGCCATTATAATATATATATATATATATATCGTCGATTTCCATTTAAAACGAATTTTATAAATCGTTTTAAATTCGTTTTAAAAACAATTTCCACTTCCATTTCAATTTCAAATCAAAATTGAATATTCCAATATAAGTTCGTTTTAAATTCATTTCAAATCGATTTCAATTCAATTTCAGTTCGTTTTAAATTCATTTCAAATCGATTTCAATTCAATTCCATTTCAATTCAATTTGATTTTCAAATTCAAATCAAAATTGAATATTCTTTATACAAATTCTTTTTAAATTCATTTTCAAACGATTTCAATTTGACTTTCAAATTTAAATCAAAATTTAATTTTCCATATCATTTCAATATTAAAATGATAATATTTTCAAAATATCAAATTTTGAAATCACTTTTCGATATTCATTATAAAATGAATAAAATCGACAAAATTCCCGTTCATGTTAAAATTGCGTTTAACTACTTACCATGGCTTCACATTTCAGTATTCACTGAATATTATTTTAAAATATTCGTTAATTATAAACTAGAATCAGACTCAATCAATTACCATATAAATTTATTTATTTGGATTTCAACATCATATATATACAACAAAAATGATAAACAATCATTAAAAATTCAAACAACATTCGGAGTGCATTCTACAACTGTATAAGCATTAAAATAAATAAATAACGCTTATACAAGCTGTCAACCCATCGTTTGACATACAACTAATTTATTGGGATCAGTGTATGTCAAATATTATCCCAATACCCGTGTGGGGTTTCCAAGCAACAAATACTGATTATTATTTGTGTAGTTGGGCGATGTGTAAAATTTATCGTCTCAATCAATATCCGATAAATAAGTGTACATAAACAAACCATCCAGTTTGTAAATGAATATTTATTTTATTTTCATTTCACAATAATTTATAAATTTATTTTATATAAATAATTTTTATATACAACAATATCAATACATGACAATCACAATCAATTTCTACATCACAATACAATCAAACAAGTCGTCCATGGTCTGTGGACGACGGGGAGCAGTTCATAGAAGCATTATAAAATAAATAAATAACTGTACAAAAATAATAGTGAGAAGTTCTCACCTTTGGGATCCACTCTATCATTCTTTGTTGGACGGTTGTTGGGATTTGAATTTGATTCTAGTCGATTCCATCGCAATCTGTTTCACACGATTTTTATATTAAAAATCGCATTTTGATTCAAACGCTCTAAAAATCACATTTTTAATATTATTCTATTTACATAAAAGTCACATTTTTATTCGCTACATACATAAATAAAATCATATTTTTATATCAAAAATCTATATAAAGATCATGTTTTTATAACTCGTGTTTACAAATAAAAATCACATTTTTATTTTTATGATTACATATATAAAAATCATATTTTTATTTTGCTAGAAATTATATTTTTACACCATTAAAGATCATATCTTCATGCCGTTAAAAATCATATCTTTTTATTCAAATCTATATATATGAAAATCATATTTTTATATTTTTAAAACACTGCTCTTTATATTTTTAAAACCCTGCTCGTTATATTTTTAAAAATCCCAGTTATTTATATTTTTATAAATCCATGCTAATTTTATTTTTAAAAGAAATGCAAAGTTTATTTTCAAAACAAAGATTTTTATTTTAAAACCAATTCTTTTCATATAAAAAATTTGATTTTTAAACTAAAGATTTTCATATAAAAAAATTGATTTTTAACCTAAAGCTTTTCATAAAAAAAAAATTGATTTTTAATCCTATATTAAGAGGGATAATTACCCCTTCATCATTCTCTACCTGGACTGAAGAAAACCCACGCTCCCTTCCTTCCATCGCCAAACACCGCCTCCTCCGTCGACCTGGCCAGCATCGGCCACCACCCCGTCGAAGCCCTATGAAATCCGCACCAACGCCTGGAACCGCGAGGAGTTCGAACTCCACATCCCCCCAAATCTCGTTCGAACATCCGCTCTTTGAGCCCAGAATTCGCGTTGATGAAAACTGATCCTTTCTATATGGAATTGAAGAGCGAAGACGGATCTACAATTTCCGTTTTGAAGCATTTGCTGATTCACTATATTTTGCAAAAGATTTTGGATCAAATTTGGGAGGGTTTGGATCGTCGATCGCTGACAAGGGGGGCGGCGGCTTATTTATTTTGAACAGACAAGGAAACCTTGACTTAGGATTTTGACCCTTTGAGATATATTTATATAAATTTTAATTATTATTTTGATTCGTAGATTAGTTGTTTATTGCCACTAACTCCAAATCAAACTCAACGACTGATGCCCCCTAACTAATTACCCCTATTCCGGACACAATGGGATATGTTTCGTAAGCTGATTCGATCGTTTTTACTAGTTTTTATTTAAATTAAAATATAAATCAATTTAAATTTAATTTGAATGTACATTTTAATTTACCAGGGCCACATACTGACTCCAAAAATTCCCGAAAAAATATTTCTAGCTTCATATTGACGATACGGTCATAACAAAACTAATTTCATCAAATTTGGAGACTGTTTGAAAAATGGTCATTTTCTGGTCGATCCAATTCAAACTAAAATTACCAAACACGTTTTCCTTTGCCACGCTCACATATTAATTCCAAAAATAATGGAATTTTAAATCTAGCAATAATTTTATATTCCGGATCCAACCAAAGTGGTTTCGTTTAAAACGAAGGTCATTTGCAAAATCTCCACTTTTAAGGGTTATATTTATTGCATAGCGAATATTCTGAATATTCAACGGGCCATAACATTTGATTCCCCCTATGAAATTTCAATTTTTCAGATTCGTTAGAAAGATATTTTCAAACAGATTCAAATATTTTTGTTTTCACAAAAATCCGGTTTGTTTTGAATCCTGTACATTCATTTGAAATTTGAAATCGAATTTTCAAACAACTGCGCCATTTTCAATTCCTTTTATAATTAAAATTAAATATTTATATTCTAACTTCAATTTAAATAAATATATACGTTCTAATTCTATTCAAAATAAATTTCTTGTCGTTATTATTTAAAATAAATCATTTTAAATATTCAAAATTCATTAAAATTGCCAAAATAAAAATTTAAATTGGTTTTGATTTTCCGGGTTGTTACACATTCTTTATTTCTAAATTATATTTTCAACTAGATTAAACACGCGTTTAATTTAGTTAAAAATCCAATTTGGTCCATTTCCGTTTTGATCAGTTTTATGTTGTAGAGTTCTCCGCCATGGTCGCAACGGATCTGAAATCGTCGGATTTCGACCACGTATGAGAGAGATACGGTGTTATGAACATTGATTTTATAAATTATATAATTAAGTAATTAATTAAAAATTAAAATCCCTTAACCTTTTCTTCTAAAAACCCCTTCGTTCCTTTCTGAACTACCCCAAACCCATCGTCAATTTTTAAATCTCACTGCCGCCGCCAATATACTCGACCGGACGTCAATCGAGTGATGCTACGTCGTAGGCGGAGGTGGCGCCTTCCAGCGCTACGCGTGGTGGCCGGCTCGGTGGGCCCCAGTGGCCGGAATTCAAGCGCGAATGGCGCATCTTTAGGCTTGAAAATTGAGCTGCTCACTTCGCTGATCTTCATCCAACTATTATGGATTTGAAGAGCAAAAAAAGCTCTTCAATTTTTGCTTTGGAATCAAACTATAATTCTGCGTGGATTTTGAGAAAGAAAGGGAGAAAGAATCGAATGAATTGGACCATCGAATTCTAAGTGGCAGCGCTGGTTATACGGGCTAGGGTTTGGGAGATGGGGGGTCCATATATAATAATATTTAATTAATATTTAATTTTATTTATTTCACAATAAAAGGAATTTTGCATCCGAACTCAAAATCAAACCCAATGAATGTCGCGCCCAGCTAAATACCCCTATTCCGGACACAATGTGATATGTTTCGTAAGCCAGTTCGACTGTTCTGATCATTTTTCATCAAAATTAAAATATAAATCAATATATATTGAATTTAAATGTACATTATAATTTACCTAGGCCACATACTGACTCCAAAAATTCCGACAAAATTAATCTAGCTATGTTTTGACGATACGTTCCTGACAAAACTAATTTCTTCGAATTTGGAGACCGTTTGAAAAATGACCATTTTCCAGTCGCTAAATTAAAACTAAAACTGCCAAACAATATTAAATTCACCACGCTCGCATATCCATTCCAAAAATTATGAAAATTGGAATCTAGCAATAGTTTGACATTCCGGATCCAACAAAAGTGGTTTCGTTGAAAACAGAGGTCGTTTGCAAAAACGGCTATTTTTAAGGGCTATATATTATATTAAAAAATATATAAATTCCATAGCGACTATTTTAAATTTTAAACTGGACATAACTTTCAATTTATATTATGAAATCCCAATTTCTTGCATTCATTAGAAAGATATAATTAAACAGATTCAAATATTTCTGCTTTTACTGAAATTCGATTTATCTTAAATCATGTACATTCATTTGAAATTTGAAATTGAATTTTTAAACTACTATGCCATTTTCAAGCTCGTTTTATAATTAAAATTAATTTATTCGTTCTAACTTCGATTTAAATAAATTTTTAGTCATTATTATTTAAAATAAATCATTTTAAATATTCAAAATCCATTAAAATAGCTAAAATAAAAAAATTAAATTTGTTCTGAAATTCCGGGTTGTTACACACTGTCTTCAATATCTTTAACTTTTAATCATCGTAACAGTTATTCAGAATTAGTTAAACTCGGTCTTTCCGAACAACTTGCGTATCTTATAACCAAGTGACTTATAAACACATCATACGCCACATTTCAATCCAGAATATTCTTTTATTCAAACATTAATTATACTAGGAATTATTTCCATTAATCTTATCAAAGATTTAATTAACTAAACCTCTTGTTTAAATCTTTCTTTGAAAACCATTGCAAAAGATTTTGTATTACCTTTTAACAATCTTAAATCGAATTAAGGTTTATAAAACTAGTCGGCATTAACGAGCCTTACCGAAGTAATCATTCATTTTGTTTATCCCAATCCCAACCTATTCATCCAATAGAGCCAAACTGGTGGTACTCCATATTTAATACCCATAGTGTTATCGGTAAATTTAATTACCACTTAACATTTCAAATCTAATTAAAGATTTAACTATCGTATGGAGTAAAATTGGTGGTACTCCATTTCGAAACAATTCTCGAAAATGGTAAATTTAATTATTTATTTTTACAGTTCAATCTAATTAAAGATTCATTATAACTCTAGGTTGTTTTTAATCCCAAAAATCATTACTCAATGATTATTCAACATTTGGAAATTAATCTTGTCTTTACTTGAGTTAAAGAACAAATGTCATGTAAAACACTGTTCACAATAAACCCAAAGTCATCTTCCATTTAATATGGAATCTTCACGGAAATTTGAATAATTTATAATCGACATAAATTTCTGTATCGGACTAGTACTATAAATGGAATAGCGGCGAAGCCTTTTAAATTCCATAAATAGTAAATGCCTTCCTTCACAAAAGCTCATTTTGATTATTATTAATCGAATTCCATTCAATTTCAAATTTATTAAATAAATTAGAAATCTTTATTAAATCTTGATTAAAAGATTTCATCCATAACTCACATTTTAACAGGGTTGGTATTTAAGCCACCATTCACAATGAACCTGATTCCAATTTGATATTTAATAAGGTCTTAAATGGAAATAATATAGACTTTCATTCAATATCAAATCCTGAAATCAACAGATACTGTTTTGGAATAACAATATCAATATCTTCCAAATTCCTTAACGATATCCCTATAATCATAAAATCCAACATCGAAAATATTCGAAGATAATTTTCATTCAAATCCATTCCAATTTATATGTTGGAAACTTTTGGTTATGTAAAAACCATTTACCATCCAATTTATTAATTTAAAAACCATTGGATTACTATTCTAGTTGTTAACTAATTCATTCAGATAAAATATCTTTTATCTTTTCAAATATGGAATATTTCATCCAAAATCTTTCCAAATCACTATTATGATTTTACGCAATTTGTTTATATTTTTAATTAATTTTATTAAGACCCTTATAGTCGGTTTCCAATATCGGCCACCGAGCAGCATCCTTAGCGACCTTTTTCAAAAGTGATTTTGACATACTTAAAAATCAAACCGTTGGATTTAAAAAATTCTCATTTTATTGGAAAACTCACTTCATTACGATTCCAACGATTCAATTTTAAGAGAATCTGACGGTCGAATCTCTGATACGTCAATTCGAAGTTACGGGTTAACGTTCATGAATTGTCGTTGTGCGGCACGTTCTATTCAAGTCCGAATTCGATTTACAAATTTTAATTATAAATCGAAACGCTTCAAAACCATTTTTATAAATTATAAAAAAAAAATAATCATCTTTGAAAACTCGTTCCAGTCGTTTATTTTCAAAATTGCATATTTCACTATTCAGTCAATTTTAATATTTTTGTGTACATCCAAAATCGGACATCAAAACCAAACTTCAGCTGTTAACTAAATATTATATTAAAATATTCCTTTTATTCTGGATTGAAATGATATTCAGTCAATTACCATATAATATCAGTTATATGGATTTCATACATCACATGTATTAAACAATAGTTATAAACAACTATTAAACATCCAATTCACATCCAAAGTGAGCTTACATCCATATAAGCCTTAAATAATTATTTAACGCTTATATTGGTCTGTCAATCAATCGATTAACATTCAATCAGAACACTTGGGATTAGTGTAAATCAAATATCATCCCCATACCCGTGTGGGGTTTTCAACCAATAAATAATTAGTTTATTTCATCTAATCAATATTATTTAAATGAGTGTACGTAAACAAGTCGTTCAACCTGTAAATGGATTTTTCTAATCCAATTTCAGCTACCACAAATAATTTAACATCATTTTTTCAAATTCACATTCAAATCATAACATAAATAACCATCCATTCATCTATGGGTTTGCGAATAACTGTGGTGTGAGCTACCAAGCACCGTGTAATAATTTATGATAATTAAATCAATTTAAAAATCAGCATAGGCAGTCAATATATGTTTAAATGCGATTATCTTAATATAATAAAAGAATGAGTGAAATAGTTCTCACATTGATCGGTATGATGATTTCTTTTTAAATCAAATTTTTTTAGGGTTTAATTTGACTCAAAAATGCAATTTGCTCCCAAATTAACCAAATTAGTTTTGTTGTGAAGTCCTCGACTCCACGATCGCAACAGATCCAGTTTCACGCGATCCTGATTCATAGCAAAAAATATTAACGTACGAACTTTAAATACACGAATTAAACAATCAATTAAATATACCCTTCTTCTCCAAACGTCACTCTCCACTTTAAACACTCGCAATGGCCAAACCGTAGCTCGGAATCTCACGAGACCAGCGTCATTGTCTCCGTCATCTCCTCCTCTTTCCAAACTGGGCGGTCCTCTTTCAAATCGCCACGTGGGTCCCGTAGTTGTCAGTTGAACGGAAAACTTCCTTTTATGGTCATCTAAGCGCGGTGGCCACCTCGTTGCTCCAAATGCCACCAATTTTTCCAGTAGCTTGGCCTCGACCTCTCGAATAACTTTCCGTTTGGACACTTCGCTTGAAAACGGATGGATCAATGGGAAATTGCTCATTTCCATGACTGTCTCGTTTTCCAGCACCCCTCAGATCGACTCGACATTCCGGCCAACTCTAACCACCTGAGACGTTGTCACCACTGCCAAAAGTTTCGTATTCTTCCCCTCTATCATCCCCTAAAATCTCTTGGCCTAACTCTCCACATGGGACCCGCAGCGAGCAAAAGAACAAAGAAGAACAGTTCTGTTCAGCTCGTGATAACTCTCGACGCTGACCTCCACAATGACCCCCAAATTTTAGGCGTGGTTACACTCCTCATGCTCTATAAACACATTAAATTTTATAGCCTAACTCCTTACGATTTGAGAGATATAAATTATTTAGTGTTGAGGGGCTTTTTTGCAAAATGTTTTGAAAGAGGAAAGGGCGGCTGCCATTTTCGGTTTGGAGAAGAGGAGAAGGGTTGGGAGGTGGAGATATTATATAGTAGTGGGTTTTAATGTTAATTTATTATTTCTTTAGTTCGAGCTGTCTTCGTTCGACGTTTAGCCCCGATAACATATGAGTTCCGTTGGCGGTGAAAATTGACACACTTCTGTGTTTTGACAATACGGTCCTAATGAATCGTCAAATTCTGAGTCTGTTTGCTCAAAAAGCTCAATTTCGACTCAAATGACTAAATGATTCACAATTTATTGCGCACAATCACAGACTAACTCCAAAAATTACGAAATTTGAAATCTATCAATAATTTAATATTTTGAATCCAACAAAAGTGGTTTCATCGAAAACAGAAGCTATTTACAAAATGACTATTTTTAAGGGTTTTAATAATATTAAAATATTAATCAATTCCATAGCGACTATTTGAAATTTTAATTTGGACATAACTTACATTTTATAAAGTGAAATCTCAGTTTCTTATATTCCTTAGAAAGATATGATTAATTAGATCATAACATTTTTGGTTTCATCAAATTCTGATTGGTAATGAACACCGTACATCCATTTAAAGTTTAAAACTAAATTTCCATACTACCGCGCCATTATGAGCTCGTTTTAATTAAGTTATAAATTTATATGCTCAAACTTTGTTTTAAATGAATTATAAGTCCTTTATTATCAAAATAAATCGTTCAAAATATTTAATTTTTATTAAAATCAATTAAAAATAAATTTTTAATTGGTTCCGAAAATTCAGGGTTGTTACAATGAAGATCGGATAATAAGCTCAGGTCAAGTGATAGACGAGTGTCGACTTGCAAAATCCACAAAGGTAAGATGGAAATCTTTATGGTATAACCAACATATTTTAGACCGATTTTTTGTGGTGCACCTCATGACAAATGTGCATCACTTGCATGCGGAGGTTAAGGTTCGTAATGTAGTTTGATTTAGATATTGCATTTTGCGAAAGAGCTAGTGATGACATCTTCGTGTTTGATGAAGCTTTTGACGTGATTTCATATCAAGAAGAATTGTTGTGATTTGTGATATTAAATCACATGCCCATTGAAGCCGTCTATATGTGATAGTTTGGAAGTAGCTACGTGATGGAGGAGATGTTTTGCAAATTGAAGCTCAAAGGAGGAAGATATAGAGTCAGAATTTTCTGAAGTGCTTCAGCTCAGATGCCTGGTGGAAAGTACCAGGCGTCTGAACAATGTCTGTGGAAATTCCAGAGACTCAGCTCAGACGTTTGGTCTTTTCTACCAGACATCTAAGCTGGATATATCCATTTTGACATGGTGTTTCTCTAGATATATTTGTGATATTTTAAAGGGGCATTTTGGATATTTTCCCAGGTCTTCTACTCTCCCATGTAAGCTGCTTTCATGTTTGAAGATATGTGTATCACATTAAATAGGAATTAGAGAATCTTAATCTTACGATAATCTCTTGGTCGAGGGTTTCCCATCGTTCTTCATATTTCTTCTTATGCAACAATATTAATCATCTATATATTCTTTCACTTTCTCAATTTAGTTGTTGATTCAATTTGTGGTTTGTTTATTTTGACTTTGTTCCATTAAGTATAAACAAAAATTAATTTTTGGTGAATCAATAAAGTGGGTGGTTGTGTGTAATATATTGTGTTATTGTATTTTGATCCTTCTTGTTTTCTATTTAAGTTATCACTTTGTGATTTGAGTGAATAAGATTCTAGTATATGCTTCCACAAAGGGCAAGCGCTGCCACCATACCCATTTTGCCATACCCGTTTTGGGAATAACACTGATAATAAGAATAGATTAACCATAAGTATTTTGTTTTATCCTGACGATGCTTTCTGCGCCTCCTTCATTTTATGATGTATCTTCACTGTAAATTTTACATCTTTACCGTTATGGAACCACTAAACATTTTAATAACATAGTCATATACAAATGCAAATACTAGAGGTCTATTCTTTTGTCCTCATTTCCCGTCCTCCATATCCCTCCAATCAAATTCGTTGATTTCCTCCTTTTTGCAATTAGTCCTCCAACAATTGAGGGATTTAACTGCAAAATTTGGAAATCAGTGGCTGTGATTGGATGGAACACGGGAGGACACAGAAAATGAGGACAGAACAATTGGTGGCCAACGCGTAGACTATCAATGGAAACGGGCCATGTATCATGATGGTGAGAACAAATATGTTTCTAACAATTCCATTTAATACACTATGCACGGCACATATTTAACAAATTCACCAGGAATTATACTTGAGTAGGAGGCAAGCAAAACCAAAAGCAATGAAAATGCTAGCTTTACAACTTTATTTTCATGTCCAAGCAAGCACATATACCAAAACTAAAACCTAAGGAAAACTCACACATTTTAAACACAGAAATAACAATATACCCACTGACCCACGGAATAACCAGTAAAGTTTGATTATGGTTTTCTCAGTCACTGTATCTTTACAAACTACACATGTCCATAGCTACAACATATATATAGCAACCTCACTACACTTCTCAAACAATATAGTACACTAGCTTGTTAATTCAAGCATATATTCAAATTTCATTTTGTTCATATCATGGTGCCAAGAATAGAAGGATTGAGTCTATTCTTACTCCTCATCCATGCAGCAAACTTCGTCGTTTTATGTGGTAAGCATATACGAAAGGTTACTGCTATAGGTATCTATCTTATATGTGATGCATTATATTTTCTTACTTCAGAGGCTTGGAAACCAGTGAAGAATCAAAGGGATATGTATCATTACATAGTAGTAAAGAGAAACTACATAGATTCACCTTACTATTTACCATTATATGAAGGCGCCATGGCCCCAACAACTCACCCACCATACTGCATTAACCCCCCTCTAACTCCATACCTCCCTACCCCCGTTCTACCCAATTTACCCTCTCCACCATCTCCAATGACCTCACCACACAACCCACCACCCGTTTACACCCCAAACCCACCCGAATTCCCCACCCCTACCATCCCGGGTTTCGAGCCAGGCCCACCAGGCTTCGAGCTAAGCCCACCAGGCTTCGAGCCAAGCCCTCCAGAATACGTGCCAGGCCCCCCAGAGTTTTCTCCCGGACCGCCTATATACTTACCGCCTATTGTTTACCCGCCTCCAACCGCGCCACCTCCACCGCATGGAGGGTCGACAGGCATGGGCTTGTGGTGTGTGGCGAAACCCACCGTGCCTGACCCGATAATTCAGGAGGCAATGAACTATGCGTGCGGGTCGGGTGCGGATTGCGATTCGATCCAGCCCAAGGGCGCCTGCTTTCAGCCTGATACTTTGATAGCGCATGCTTCTTTTGCTTTTAATAGTTTTTGGCAGAGGACTAAGGCTGCGGGTGGCACTTGTGATTTTGGTGGGACTGCCATGCTTATTACTAAAGATCCTAGTAAGTTTCCTTCTCTCTTTTTTGCAGTGCTTATTATTAGGTACATAAAAATAATTGTATAACGTTGAAACGGAAATAATAGTTTTTAGATGATACCAAATTTCTTAACATGGTTTCTGGTAAAACAATTGTGTGTAGGCTATGATGGATGCCGCTTCAACATCAACTAGTAAGACTGTGGAAAACAAGATACTGCACATTTTCTTCTTCTTGAGGAATGATTCATATTAGGACATTACATATTATTTTGTTCAAAGATTTTGTAATTACTGCTTTTGGAGTGGGCCAGTAAACAGTCTTGTTATAAGGATTTTCGTTTCTTTGTAATTATTTTTGTGGTATTAAAAACAGAAAATATCTGAATTTGTTGCATCTTCCAAATGCAGGCAATTTAAGACCCATGCAAAGCATAAAATTTTGCTAATGAAAAAAAAAAAAAACAACAACAAATTTTTTTCAGTTACCACTGAATATGACTTCAGCTTCGTTTATAAAGGCCCAGCCCATTGCTGCAAGGCGCAAACAACCTGCTGTAGGTTGAATGCGTAGCATCTGCTGCTTAAATAGAGCGGCCATAACTAGTTCTGTAGATGAGTCTATGATGTGGGACATTTTTAAGTCCATTTTTGTCTAATATCTTCTGCATAGTAAGTTCTTCTACATCATATCATATTCTGCACATTATTCCATTGCTGTTTTGGAAACTTTACACTAAGGACAATCTTTTGTGCCAGTCTTTCATCAAATCAACAACAAATTTTGATCAAAACCGGTATATGAGTATGGATATATTTAGATAATTAAAATCAATATACATAAATATATGTTTCATAATCAAAATTTATCAAAATCAGATTTATAAACAGCAAAAAAAATAAACGCACGGTTTCGACGGTTCAACCGATCGGACCTTCAAAGCATTAAACCATGAGTCGTCGCGGTTTGACTTGCGGCCCGATCACGACAACTATGGTTTGATCCGATCGAATCACTTTCCATGTAGTACACAGTGCATATTATTTGAATTGTATACAAACAAACCCAATTTCTTTGTAAAAGAATATTCTATCATTTCTTACGTAAGATTCATAGGGTGCATCTGCAAACGAAATGAAATGGGCATTTGAAGGGGTATCTGCAAGAGGCTGGAAAAGAGACATTTTCACGAACAGAAAATGCGTTTTTTAACGAAAAAGGCAAATTGTAACGAGTATTATTATTATTTATTTGTTTGTATTTAATAAAGTAGTAGAAGGTAAAATACAAATTGCAGAATTTAAATTTCAGAATACAAAAAAAGTGTAGAATACAAAGTGCAGAAATTAAAATCCAGAACTAAAAAGCAGAAAATACAAAAACAACACCACAAAGGATTTCTTCTAAGCTTATCAACAGCATAACGGACACATTTCCTAAGTTGATCCGGCTTGTCCAGCGGAGAAAGAAAAAGGTTGTGCCCTCTGCTTTGATACTCGGTCACACACACAGCCACCTTCTAATCCTCATAGTTGTTTGTATCGCGACATACATCCATGCACGCATCGATGGTATCGTCCTATGACATGGCAGAAGGAACAAAATGACACGGACCGACACTTTGCCTAACATGCGGACGACTTGGACGGCTAGAGATCTTACCAGTATCGTCCCTAATGAAATCGCCGTAGAGCCGGGCTGCGAACTACATATTAATTGGGGAGGGGGGGGGACTCATGGAACTATAAACTGACACTCTTCTTTATTAATGCAGCCTTCAAAAAGAGCGTCCATCTCTTTGAATCTGCTGGGAGATGCATGAGTGTACTTGCGGCACTGTGCGGGTATCGTATCCCACCACTCGTTGGTTCCACCAACAGTGTCCTTCTCCTCGTTCCAATACCCGCCAGAAATATGTAGTAACCGGTTCCACGAAAACCAGTCCCTTTTAACACTGTCAAATTTATTCTTCATTTGACTTGCATTGTAATTGAGGTTGGTGCGCTCGTTGAAAAGTGTGACAACGTCCTCGTACCACTGTGCCACAGATGCTTGACGTTGCGGCAAGATCTCCATGCAAACATCAATAAAAGCGTTGGTTCTTTCGTGGTTCCAGTCGACGATAGTGCAGGTAGAAGAAGATTGACTAGCTGACATTCTGGAAAAAAAATCAAAAAATTACAAAAAAAGCATATATGATAAATATTGAGATGGAAAACACAAAAATAACAATGTTTACCTAAAAAAGTTGAAATAGATTCGCGAAAAAAATGAAGAAGGCTCAGATTTACGCTGGTTCGGTGAAGAAAACGGTGAAATGAGGTAAGGTATATATAGAAGATGGAGGGAAACGATCATTCGAAAATAGTCGTTTGGCATCCTGACGTGTCAGACGCAAACGACTACTTGCGAACGTTCAAGTTTGAAGGGTAAAAGCGTGGGCCCCACACATGACGCGTCATACGCAGATGCCAACTTCCCCTACCTTGTTGCGCTTGTAAACGGTACTTAAGTAAAAGTAAAAGAACATATCGATATAAAATCATCAACAAAAACAACTAACCCAGCTCGTATACTGTCAGAACCCCTTACGTTAAACAACGCTTCAGTTGGATCCATAGACATGCATAAAAAGCTCAATACTTTTAATAAATTGAACACAGAATAATTTTTTTATAACATATCTCAGTTGGTCTCCAATTACATGCAAGTTTAGAAACACCAGCTTTGAGTAGGGTAGCCTGGTGATCCGGAAATGCATTTGTGGCTAAACGAGACATTTAGGCCCCAACTGTTAAGCATACTCGGTTAGGCATAAAGCTATGAAAAACGAATTCCTCTGCCACTAAACGTAAATACTATTGAAGAGACCAATATAAATGATTTGTTTGGCATACCCTGTCAGACACTCGTCCATACAAGTTGTCATGTGACTGAACAAACCAAAGACACCATCCCATCAATCCATCTTAGGCAATTTCTAACTAGGATTATCAGAACAACCATTGCATTTTACTCCGTCTTTAATTATCATCAACATATTTGATTTGCAATGCTTATGCCTATACAGAGTGGTTTCAGATAATAAATCTGATTCCGATCTATCCGTATTGACAACGGAAATATAAAATGGTCCAAAAACTTTGATAGTCGGTTATATAACTATCAAATTAAAGAAATATCTATACAACCAACGATCCTATTTCCAAATGGAAATTCTACCGATCAAACATCAAGCAATACTTAGCCCTTTAAACTAATTTTTTTTTTTTAAACTTCCTCTCAATATCTTTACCCAGATATTCTTCATAACCCGATTTATCTCTCACGATTCTTGGAAAACATTTCTGTCTAACATAACTATTTATTTTCTATATTCCAGAAAATATCACTTATTAACATCGGAAAACATCTCCATATTCACATTCCTTATTTTCATCAATCGAATGATTTAATTTTCTATGCTTATAAAACTTCTCTGATTTTATTTGGAAAAACGTTTCCAAAACCCATTTACTTGGATTTAACAAACATTGTATAAAACATCGTTACGACCACTCAACCCATTAATCGTTCATTAACTAACCATATCTCTAACCAACTTTCACCAATGAACCTTAACCGTTCCTTTGCCAATAATCTCAATGCATCTATAATGGACAAAAACGGAGGATTTGAGCAGGGAAGCCTGGTGATCCGGAAATACATTTTTGGCTAAACGAGACATTTATGCCCTATTTGATTCCATTTTTAGCCTTTAGCATAAGCTTATTTTCAATTTTTAACATTTCTAATATAAAAAAATTAGGTCTATAATTTTGAAAATTTGATTTTAAACTAAAAATAAAAATGAAAGTTCCAAATCTATGTAGAATTTGATTATAAATATATAAACAATATATTAATATGATATGCACTTAATAATTAGCATTTATGTTGTTACATGTATGGAAGTTGATACAATAAAAAAACAAAAATAACAGTATAAATTGGTAGTCCATTTCTTAACTACCACTTTATGGAATATGAATTAAAAGATACATATACCATTGACCTGCTTTTTGGCAAGCCAGTCACACATCGATCTTTGGTTATTCATAGTTCTCGGGACTCGAGTACGAACTCACGAAGGTTTGAGGCGATTTGGACGAAGTTGCGAAAATCAGGAAAAACTCAGAAATTTAGCTATATGTTTGGGGGTCTGAACAACTTCCATAAACATATTTGGATTGATGCATCTCACGAAGTTCATAAGATGCTAGAAATTGGTTAAGTACACAGGGGTCGGCATTCTTTATAACGATCTCGAGGTTGGTATTCTCATGATACGACATTTCGTATCCTCGCTCTGGTGTTCGAGGGTAGGTATTCTTCTAGCACTCTGGATTTCGTATCCCACTTCTTAGGGTCGGTGTAATAACCCGGAAATCCGAGCCAATTTAAAATTTTTATTTTGGCAATTCTACTGAATTTTGAATATTTAAAATGAATTGTTTTAAATAATAACGACGAGAAATTTATTTTGAATAGAAATATAATGTATATATTTATATAGATCGTCATTTGAATATAAATATTTGTTTATAATTATAAAAGGAATTGAAAATGGCACGATAGTTTGAAAATTCAATTTCAAATTTCAATTGAATGTACAGGATTCAAAATAAACCAGATTTTAGTGAAGCCAAAAAATATTAGAATCTAATTGAGGATATCTTTCCAACGAATCCGAAAAATTGAAATTTCATAGCGGGGATAAAAAGTTATGTCCATTTGAAGTTTCAGAATAGTTGCTATGGAATTCTGGACCTTAAAAATGGAAATTTTGCAAACGACCTCGATTTTCGACGAAACCACTTTTGTTGGATCCGTGATGTCAAGTTATTGCTAGGTTTCAAAATTAGTAATTTTATGAATCAATATGTGAGCGTGGCAAAGGAAAACACGTTTGACCAGTTTCAGTTGATTTTAATCGATTGGAAAATGACCATTTTTCAGACGGTCTTAGAATTCGATGAAATTAGTTTTGTTAGGACCGTATCGTCAATACAAAGCTAGAAATATTTTTCAGGAATTTTTAGAATACCGTATGTGGTCCCGGTAAATTGAAATGTACGTTTGAATTGAATATATATTGAATTATATTTTAATTTAAATCAAAACTGATCGAAACGATAAAATTGGCTAACGAAACATATCCCATTGTGTTCGTAATGGGGGTAATACGCTGGGGACGACCGTCGTTGGGTTTGATTTGGGGTTCGTATACAAAACCCTACCTTTTCGATTTAAATAATATTATTATATTTATATATATAACCCTGGAATAACTAAACCCTAGTCAAATTCTTAATTTCATGGTCAACGCTCTGTCTCTCAGCCGACAATACCCTCCAACCGACGATCAAAACATCCCAACCGTCTCCCACCAATTCCGATCAACACTTGCAACAAATCGAAGGCCTTTCAACGCGAATATTAAAGAGCATCGCGGGCTCTAGCTTCTCATCGGGCATGATCGGAATCTGCTGATTGCCACCCCTGGAATCTCGTCCTAAAGTCGTGCCGCCTCGTCGAGATAACCACCGCCTACCGGAGTTCGAACTCGCCGCCGTCAAGGGTGGTGGTGCGGCTCTCGTAGCTCGACAAAGTGGCGCCCCCTGATCGAGACGAAACTTCCTATATCTTGCGCGATTTGCAACCCTAGATCTGAGCAGTGATGAGCGACGAGCTGTGCTTGTTCCAGGAACAGAAAATGATGAAGAAGGTAGTTTTTATTTATTTATTATATTAGCTTGATTAATTAAAAAAGGGGAAAATCTGATTTTTTATAAATATACATTATATGAAAAATATGGTTTATAAATATAAAGTAATATCATTTTTAAATACATATAACATTGTTTTTAAATTTACATAAAGCATTGTTTATAAAATATATGCTCACATTGTTTTAAAATAAAAATACCATTATTTTTAAAATAGAAAATATCATGGTTTTTAGAAATAAAAATAGAACAGGATTTTGAAAATATAATCATACAGGATTTTGAAAATATATACTAGAAAGTTGATTTGAAAATATAAACAGACCTTGTTTTGAAAATATAAACAGACCTTGTTTTGAAAATATAAACAAACTTTGTTTTAAAAATATAAATATAATTTGTTTTGAAAATACAAACATACTTTGTTTTAAAATTAAAAATAACATTGGTTTTATAGAAAAATATAACTTTGATTCTAAAAATATAACGTTTAGAAAAATATAACTTTGATTCTAAAAATATAACTTTGATTTTAAAAATATGTAGAACGATTTAAAAATATGATTTATTTATACGACTAGCATTATAATAAAAGTATGATTTTTATATGTGTAGCAACTTTAGAAATGTGATTTTTATTTATATCTGAACAGTATAAAAATGTGATTTTTGTTTATAACTGAACAGCATAAAAATGTGGTTTTTATCCGTTTAGCGTTGAAATAAAAATGTGATGTTTAACAAAAAAATCGTTTGAAACAGACTGCGATGAAACCGACCGTTCAGAAATAGAGAATGGAGTAGTGGATCCCAAGGGTGAGAACTTCTCACTTTAATTCTTGTTTTCTAGTTAAAAATATATACTAGGATGCAGACGGTGCTTAGCAGCACCCGACACCCGTCGTCCACAGACTATGGATGACTTGTTTGTTTGGTTGCCGTGTTGTGAAATTTGATTGTGTGATGTGGAGTGAAATTAAATATTTTATAGTAGAAAATATTTTATAGTTAAAAATATGATTTTTAACGTGTATATAAAATAAATATTTATAAACAAATCGGACGATTCGTTTATATACACTGATTTGACTGATATTGATTGAGAGATAAATTTTACACATCGCCCAACCGCACAAATAAAATATGTATTTGTTGATTTGAAACCCCACACGGGTATTGGGATGATATTTGATGTACACTAATCCCGATTGTTTAGTTGTATGTCAATCGATGGGTTGATAGACTGTGTAAGCGTTAATTATTTATATTTAATGCTTATGCAGTTGTGTGGTGCACTCTGGATGATGGTTGATTATTTATCGTTGCTATTATATACATGTGTTGTAGAAAATCCATATAATTAACATTATATGGTAATTGATTGGGCCTCATTCCAATTTAGAAAATATATTCATGTGTTGAATAGAAGTATAAATTCATGTGTTGAATAGAAAAATAAATATTCATGTATTGAATAGAATAAATATTCATGTGTTGAATAGGAGTATAAATTCATGTGTTGAATAGAAGTACAAATTCATGTGTTGAATAGAAAAATAAATATTCATGTGTTGAATAGAATAAATATTCATGTGTTGAATAGAAGTATAAATTCATGTGTTGAATGGAAAAATAAATATATATGTGTTGAAGAAATTATTCATTTGTTGAATAGAATAACGAAGTTATTGAAATATGTAAAGTCGTGTTGATTAGAGATGCGCCATTTTGACGTGAACGATATTTATATCGATTTTATTCGTTTTTATTATGAATATAGAAAAGGAAGTGATTTCAAAATATAACGTTTTGAAAATATTATCATTTGTGTATCGATGATGTGGAATATTCAATTTTGATTAGAAATTGAATACGTAGTTGAAATCGTTTCGAAAACGAATTTAAAACGATTTATAAAATACGTTTTAAAAGGAAATCGACAAAGTATATATTATATATATTATATATATAATATAATGGCTTAAATAGAACGAGTTGCGCCACGACAGTTCGCGAATTTTGACCATTGACTTCGAATGGATATTACGGGAGATCCGACCGTCGGATTCTCCTAAAACCGGAACGGTTAGGTTCATATCGAAAAGAGCTTTCTAATGAATATTAGAATTAGAAATCTAACGATTGGATTTGGAATTATGTCCAAATCAAATTTGGAAAAGGTCGCTGTAAGTGCAGTTCGATGGCCGTTGATGGAAATCGACTGTACGGGCCTTGATAAAATTATTAAAAATAGTAATAATTTGTGTAAAATCATAAGAAATGATTTGTGAAGAATTAGGATGAAAAATTCCATATTTGAAAGATAAAAATAGTATTTTTTTTAATCAAAATGAACTAGTTTTGAACTAGAATTAAAATTAATTTATTTTTGAAATAAATAAATTGAATTTGAAAGGGGGTTTAAAAGTAACCAGAATTTCCAATAATTGAATTGGAATGGATTTGAATCGAAATTATCTTTGGAATATTTCGATGTTGGATTTCGCGATTATACAGATGTTGTTATGGAAATTTGAAATGTATATTTATATTGTTATTTCCAGTACAATATTTGTTGGTCGTAGAATTTGATATTGAATATAAGCCGATATATTTTCTATTCAGAGCCTTGTATTTAATATCAAATGGGATTTGGGTTTGTCGTGCGCCGGAAGGCGCGGAGCGCCTCGGCGCGGAGCGACGGAAGGTCATTCTCCTCGCGATTAGAGACATCGTGCGTTAACTCGACACACCATCGTGCGTTAACCCGTTCCAGTGGAGAAAAAGATTAAATCTTTTTTATTTAGATTTAATGAAGTGTACCAATTAAATGATATTCAATTGGAATTGAATATGAATATATTTTTGGGTTTATCGTGAACGGTGTTTTAGGTAACACTTGTTCTTTAACCCGATAATTAATGGAATGTGATTTTGGGTTTATAGTGAACCGTGTTTTAAATGACATTGGTTCTTTAACCCAGTTAAAGATAGGATATGATTTCCCAAGTTAAATAATCATTAATAGTGATTATTGGGAAGAGTAGAACTAAGTGGAATTTTAATCTTTAATTAGATGGAAATGATCGAGAATGGAGTGTCACCAGTTTTGCTCCAGACGATAGTTAAATCTTTAATTAGATTTGAACGTGAAATGGTAATTGAATTTACCAATAATATCGTGGTGTTTGATATGAAGTATGACCAGTTTTACTTCATGGGATGAATAGGTCGGGATTGGGAAATAAAATAAATGATTACTCCGGTGTGGTTCGCTAATCCCGACTAGTTTGAATTGATATTCAAAAGAAGATTAAAGAATAAATTTAAAGAATTTATCTTTGATAAAATTAATGGGAACCTCTCCCAAAGTATAAGAATATTTGAATAAAAGAATATTCTGAATTGGAATGAGGCGTATGTTGTGTTTGTGTAACAATTGTTTATTATATACGCGAGTTATTCAGAAAGACCGGGTTTATCCCATTCTGAATAACTGATTCGACGTGGTGTCGAGGATGAAGACGGTGGTCGAAGACCGGAGGTCTTCACGTCGTTTGAGCGATTACTGATGATCTTGATTGGGCCGTACACCCAAGAGGAGGGAATCAGTTAGTGGTCGTCCAGACATACTTGGAGATCGATCGATATGCGAGGTACAAGGTGCCTCCGGTTTCGTTCAGACCCAGAACAGACTTGTAAATGGACTATGTGTCTTACATTGGATATCATTCTGTGTGATTGATGGATATCGGTTGCATGGAGTGGTTTGCCAGTGTGGCATGCTAAGATGCAAATCATCAAGGCTTCTGTTGAAAAGCAGAGTCTTGTGCTTGATGATCAAAGCACGGCCTGTGTGGCATAGCTTTATGTAACGTTGATTCGCGAGCCTCACACCCCAGTGGTGAACCAGAAACGGGAGAGGACATCAGGGAGGGCATGTGTTTCTTTCTAGTTAGAAGTGGCATCAGTGGTTTGACACGCCCTGACGAGTTTTACTTATGTGGTTGTTGCTGTTGCGAGGCGCCTCGGATATAGCGGTGACTGTGTGGAGCCGATGGAGTCATTTGGCTCATTTACGCCCCAAAGGGCGGGGAAACGCATTGTTCAGGCATTTTAATCCACATCGGTGGACCGGGCCTGACGATCCAAGAGACGATGCGTTCTGTTCCTGAGGGGCGGACTAGAGGCTCTCGAATCGGTAAGGACTATCTTTTGCCTTGGTTCACAGATGGAAATCCAACTTTCAATACATGACTTTGCGGTTTTGATTGTATACCTATATATGGCGACATAGTGGTATGGGGCACTTATGCCGTCTATGATTGATACTTATGATTGAAATTGTTTTGACACTATACATTTATAGTAATAATAAAAGATGAAATTTAGTGTATCAAGCATTCTTTGGCTATTATAAGGTAAAACCCTATCCTCCGGCTTGTGTTGCATTGTGTGATGGGACCTGGGTCTTATAATAGCTTCATTGTTCTTTATTTAGCATTGCGCTGTTGTTTTATGCACTGGTATTCTTGGGAGGAAACCCATTCCGTGTTATATGGCGTGGTCCCTTGATTTACCTAACTTTAAAATAAAGATTAATAACTGTTTTAGTTCTTACACCAGTCACATGACTGACCGGGAGTTTATTGTTTTAACCTAAACTCTGGGTGCCCTTGTTTTGACACGGGCAGCTAGTAGTTTTGGTTTTGCAGATTTATATTCAAAGGAACCTGGTTTATTGCTGGAATGATATCCGGAAAGCTCTGTATCCGTATATCTCTTTCAATTGTGTTTTGTATTATTTTTCCGCTGCGATGTATTTAAATGTAATTTAAATCTTTGATATTTTCTGTGTAATATTTATTCATACTCTGTATATTCTTGTATTCTGATGGAATTGTTGTAATTAACAATGAAACGTTCTTCTGTTTGCATTCCAATTTGTCGTGTTCTCAAAACAATAAGGGGTTTCAAACGGTCTTGGTCGGTTTAGCGACTGATTCAGATCAAGCGAAATTCCCGATCGCTACATTTGGTATCAGAGCTCTGGTTTACAGAGCTCGAAGAACAAGACACATTAGAACCAAATGAAAGAATCCATCAGAGATTAGATTAGTAATATCCAATGAGAATGACTCGTTAGAGATGGAATCAGTAGCATCCTAGAACGAGTGTGAAGAGTGTTGTTTTTAAAAATAAAAATGAAAACAAGTTTTGTTTTGAAAATTTAATTCAATTATTCGTATTTGAATATTTATTTATATTGATTTGGACTATCCAGTATATAAAGATTTTGCGTATACGTATGATCCGCGTGTATTCGAAGTTTTAGTATATTGGGTAGATATAGAATCACATTGTAGTCGCCCGGAGATGATTCTGATGATTGATCGATCATCATCAGAATTTATGTTCGAGTGACGAAGGTGTGATATTTATATATTTCCAATTGACTGGTGTGAGAACCAAAATTAGATAGGGCTTATTGTTGTGATTTGGCATCAAAATCGTGATTTTCTGTATATGTATCAAAGTTAAAAATTTGAAAAGCTAATCAACTAATTGATTGCTGGTTATGTTGTTTGATTATTGTTTATCTAATTAAAATGTTGAACCTTTAGCCAAATTGTATCAAATAGTGAGTGTATTGAAAATTTGTCGCATTTGCATGCATATACATGTACTTACATTGAATAGGTCATAGCAAGGAGGCTAGAGAAGAAGAATAAAATTGTTTGCCCGACAAATAGGTACATGTTTATTGTATTTCATGGGTTTTTGATGATTTTATGAGCCGATTGGCTTTGTCCTTTTCTTTTGGATTGGTGAGGGCCATGGGAGGCTATTTGAAATATCTCGAAGTCCCCGGTGCAGGGGAGGTTATGGCAAAAAAATTCGAAAATTTAGGGTGTTAGCCAAATTTTTGAAAAATTTGAAAAGTTCTTAGAAAATGAAAAGTTGAAGAACTTAAGCCGTAATGAAAATAGTGAAAGTTGAGTTGATTAGTTAAACAACTTTCGGCTTCGTTCCTTTTTGGGGACGAAAAGTTTTAAGTGGGGGAGATTGTGTAACGACCCGGAAAATCTGAACCAATTTAAATTTTTTAAATTGGCTAAAATAGTGGATTTTAAATATTTAAAATAGATATTTTAAATAATGACGATGAAAAGTAAGTTTGAATCGACATTTGAAAACAAATATAATTAATTCTAATTATAAACAAGGCCTGAAATGGCATGGCAGATTCAAAATTTGAATTCAAACTTCGACTGACTGTACCGGGTGCAAAACAAAACGGATTTGAGTGAAACCAAAAAATATTTAAATTTGTTAGTGAATACCTTCCTAACGAATCTGAAAAATCGAAGTTTCATAGCAGGAAGCAAAAGTTATGGCCAAATGAATTTTCAGAAAGGTCGCTATGGAATTTATATAGCCCGTGAAAATGGACATTTTGCAAACGACCTCAGAATTCGACGAAACCACTTTTGTTGGATCCGGGATGTTAAACTATTGCTAGGTTTCAAATTTCATAATTTTTGAAGTTAATATGTGAGCATGGCAAACGAAAATGTGTTTGATCGATTTCTATTAAATTGGATCGACCAGAGAAGGGCCATTTTTCAAACGGTCTCAGAATTCGACGAAACTAGTTTTGTTGGGACCGTATCATCAAAACATAGCTAGATTTATTTTTTTGGGAATTTTTCGAATCAATTTGTGGCCCTGGAAAATTGAGATGTACGTTCAAATCAAATATTGAATGTTTTATGTTTTAATTTGAAGGAAAAACTGATTCTAACAGTCGAATGAGCTTACGATACGTATCCCATTGTGTTCGGAATAGGGGTAATTAGCTAGGGGCGACAGTCGTTGGGTTTGATTTGGAGTTCGAATGTGATATTAACTTTTAAGAATTTAATTGAATTAAACAATATAATTTTTTTATATAAATACTCCCCCCTACAAGTTTAAACCCTAGACCAATCAGTTTTCACTACCGCCATTATGTATTGAACGGTCTGAAGCTCATGGCCTTCTTCTCCAATTTCCCCTAGATTCCATCATCAAATTCGAAAATCCATTGAAGCAAAACTGGAGAGCTCGTCGAGCTCTAGAAGCTCAACGGTGGAGATCATGGTTCATGGAGTATCTCGCGAGATTGTAGCACTCAAAAACCGACGGTTTGAGATGGAGTTCGTGGCCTCTGTGGCCACCGAGATTCACGCACCTTCAGGCGTTGGAGGAGGCTGCGAAGCCCTTCGAAGTGACGTCAGCGGATCGACTTCAGGTTGGACGGAGGCGGTGCAATGGTCAGAATTTGAAGTCGAGGTTTGAGGCGAGAGTCACCTGGAGAAGACGATGGATTAGGGGTGATTATCCCCTTATTTTAATAATTATTTATTTATTAATTATAATTATGTAATTAAATTTTAAATCTTTATAACTTGTTCATAACAGAACGGAATTCAACGAAACAAGTCGCAATGCGATCGTCTAAAAGTACACTACATTACAGAACAGACCAGAATAGAAACTGGAGCAATTGGAAATTTTTACTGAATTGAGCATCCAGTTAATTCAGTTAAAATAATCGCCAATCAAAGTGAGAATTCTCTCACTTTAAATTTTCTGTACAGTTATTTATTTCATAACTGCATATATAAACTGTTCCCCGTCGTCCACAGACCATGGACAACTTGTTTGTTTGGTTGTATTCTGTATGAAAATCGATGTGAGATTTCTAATTTATAAATGATATAGAGAACGACGATGTATAAATTATATTGTGAAAACCCGTAACTTCCCCGTAAAGGAAAGCGTCGGATAGTTCGAGAACAAACCACAGCAGAACACATACAAAAGAACATTTCATTGTATATTACGACAATGCATCAGATTACAAGAATATACAGAGTATAAATGAATATTACACAGAAATATCAGAGATTTAAATTACATTTAAATACATAGCAACGGAAAATAATACAATATACAACTAGAAGAGATATACGGATACAAAGCTTTCCGGATATCATTCCAGCTGTAAACCAGGATCCTGTGAATATAAATCTGCAAAACCGAAACTACTAGCTGCCCGTGTCAAAATAGGGGCACCCAGAGTTTAGGTTAAAACAATAAACTCCAGGTCAGTCATGTGACTGGTGTGAGAACTAAAACAGTTATTAATCTTTATTTTTAAAGTTAGGTAAATCAAAGGACCACGCCGTATAACACGGAACGGGTTTCCTCCCAAGAATACCAGTGCATAAAACAAACAGCGCCATGCTAAATAAAGAAAAATGAAGCTGTTATAAGACCCAGGTCCTATCACACAATGCAACGCAAGCCGGGGGATAGGGTTTTCCCTTATAACAGCCAAAGAATGCTTGATACGTTTAAAACAAATCATTTGATACTATTATAAGTTCATAGTGTATAAAACAACTTCAAATCATAAGTATCAATCGTAGGCGACATGAGCGTCCCATGCCACTATGTCGCCATATATAGATTTACAATCGAAATCGCAAAGTCACGTATTTGGAAATTGGGTTTCCATCTATGAACCGAGGCAAAAGATAGTCCTCAACCGATTCGAGACGCTCTAGCCCGCCCCTGAGGATCAGAGCTCGAGTGACCCTTGGATCCTCAGGGCCAGTCCACCGATGTGGATTAAACTTAAACCCTGAACATGCGTTTCCCCGCCCTATGGGGCGTAAACGAGTCAACTAAATGACTCCATCGGTTCGAGAACGACCGATCAATCCGAGGCGCCTCGCAACAGCAACAACCACATAAGTCAAACTCGTCAGGGCGTGTAAAACCACTGACGCCACTTCTAGCTAGAAAGAAACGCATGCCCTCCCTGACGTCCTCTCCCGTTTTTGGTTCATACCGGGTGTGAAGCTCGCGAATCAACGTTACACAAAGCTACGCCACAAAGGCCGTGCTTCGATCATCAACCACAAGACTTTGCTTTTCAACAGAAGCCTCGATCAATTGCCACTTAGGCATGCCACACAGGCAATTCACTCTATGCGTTTGATATCCATCAGTATATAACCTCTGAGCTCGTACGTCTCAGAGAAGGGCGTTAAGCAAGAGAATAAATTCTCCGCCGCCAAACAGATATATATTTAATAGAAATCAATCACACAGACTAAAATCCAATGTCAGACACACAGTCCATTTACAAGTCCGTTCTGGGTCTGAACGAAACCGGAGGCACCTAGTACCTCGCATATCCATCGATCTCCAAGTACGTCTGGACGATCACCAACTGTTTCCATCTTCTTGGGTGTACAGCCCAATCAAGATCATCAGTTATCACCCAAACGACGTGAAGACTTCCGGTCTTCGACCACCGTATTCATCTTCGACTTATCGTCGTATCAGTTATTCAGAATGGGATAAACCCGGTCTTTCCGAATAACTCGCGTATATTTAAAATAAGTGTTACACAAACACATCATACGCCTCATTCCAATCCATTAGTCACTAACCGTAAATTAATCAAGAGAATAATTCCCCAAATATTAACCCCGAAGGCCGAAACCAACATCAGATCAATATCCAGAAAACCATTCTGCTTGGCTAACCGACAGTTAGTTTCTAAATTTCACATTCATAGGGAAAGGTTCCCATTAATTTTATCCAAGATAAATCATTAAAATTTATTCTCAAATCTTCTTTTGAATTTTGATTCAACTAGTCGGGATTAACGAACCTTACCGAAGTAATCATTTGTTTTAATTTCCCAACCCCAACCTATTAATCCCATGAAGTAAAACTGGTCCTACTTCATATCTAACACCACGGTGTTATCGGTAAATTCAATTACCATTTCACGTTCAAATCTAATTAAAGATTTAACTATCGCCTGGAGCAAAACTGGTGATACTCCATTTTCGATCATTTCAATCTAATTAAAGATTCATTAAAACTCCACTTAGTTTTAATCTTCGACTGGGTTAAAGAATCAGTGTCATTTAAAACACGGTTCACGATAAACCCAAAATCACATTCCATTAATTGTCGGGTTAAAGAACGAGTGTTATTTAAAACACTGTCCACGATAAACCCAAAAATCAATATCGATTCAATTCAAATTAAATATTATTTAATTGGTACACTTCATTAAATCTAATTAAAAAGATTTAATCTTTTCTCAACTGGGTTCAAGAACAGTGTTAGTGAAGACACCATTCACGACAAACCCAAATCACATTTGATATTAAACACAAGGCTCTGAATAGAAAATATACCGGCTTATATTCAATATCAAATTCTACGACTAACAGATATCGTATTGGAAATAACGATATATATATCTATATCTTTCAAATTTCCCTAACAACATTTGTATAATCACGAAATCCAACATCGAAATATTCCGAAGACAATTTCGATTCAAATCCATTCCAATGCAATCATTGGAAATTCTGGTTATTTTTAAAACCCTTTTCAAATTCAATTTATTTATTTAAAAATAAATAGAATTATATTTCTAGTTCAAAACTAGTTCATTTCGATAAAAATCTATTTTTATCTTTTCAAATATGGAGTTTTTCATCCCAAATCTTCACAAATCATTTCTTATGATTTTACACAAATTATTGCTATTTTTAATAATTTTATCAAGGTCCGTACAGTCGATTTCCTTCAACGGCCATCGAACTGCACTTACAGCGACCTTTTTCGAATTTGATTTGGACATAATTCCAAATCCAACCGTTAGATTTCAAATTTCTAATATTCGTTAGAAAGCTCTTTTCGATACGAACCCAACGGTTCCGGTTTTAGGAGAATCCGACGGTCGGATCTCCCGCAATGTCCGTTTGAAATAAATGGTCGAAATTCATGAACTGCCGCGGCGCGGCGCGTTCTATTCAGGCCATTATATTATATATATAATATATATAATATATATTTCGTCGATTTCTATTTAAAACGAATTATATAAATAGTTTTAAATTCGTTTCAAAAGCAATTTCAACTTCCATTTCAATTCAAATTAAAATTGAATTCTTCTTTATAAATTCGTTTTAAAATTCATTTCTATTCAATTCAAATTTCAATTCAATTTGAATTCATTTCAATTTGCTTTCAATTCAATTCGAATTCGTTTCCAATTCAATTCATTTCGAAATCGTTTTCAATTCAATTCATTTCGAAATCGTTTTCAATTCAATTCATTTCGAAATCGTTTTCAATTCATTTCATTTCGAAATCGTTTTCAATTCATTTCATTTCGAAATCGTTTTCAATTCATTTCATTTCGAAATCGTTTTCAATTCAATTCATTTCGAAATCGTTTTCAATTCAATTCATTTCGAAATCGTTTTCAATTCAATTCATTTCGAAATCGTTTTCAATTCATTTCATTTCGAAATCGTTTTCAATTCAATTCATTTCGAAATCGTTTTCAATTCAATTCATTTCGAAATCGTTTTCAATTCAATTCATTTCGAAATCGTTTTCAATTCATTTCATTTCGAAATCGTTTTCAATTCATTTCATTTCGAAATCGTTTTCAATTCATTTCATTTCGAAATCGTTTTCAATTCAATTCATTTCGAAATCGTTTTCAATTCAATTCATTTCGAAATCGTTTTCAATTCAATTCATTTCGAAATCGTTTTCAATTCAATTCATTTCGAAATCGTTCAAAATCGATATAAATATCGTTCACGTCAAAATGGCGTCAATCTAATCAACATGGCTTCATAAATTTCTATTTTGAAATATTCTATTTCAAATATTTCTTTTTCAAAATAGTTGTTATTATCAAAATATTTCGTTCAACACATGACCAATCTCAAAGGATGAGTACTGTCAACACATGAACTTTTATTTTATATTGATAAAGATGTAAACTTTATTATTAAAATATTTCGTTCAACACATGACCAATCTCAATGAATGAGTACTGTCAACACATGAACTTTTATTTTATATTGATAAAGATGTAAATTTTATTACTAAAATATTTCGTTCAACACATGACCAATCTCAATGGATGAGTACTGTCAACACATGAACTTTTATTTTATATTGATAAAGATGTAAATTTTATTACTAAAATATTTCGTTCAACACATGACCAATCTCAATGGATGAGTACTGTCAACACATGAACTTTTATTTTATAACGATAAAGGTGCAAATTTTATTACTAAAATATTTCGTTCAACACATGACCAATCTCAATGGATGAAACTGTCAACACATGAACTTTATTTTATATCGATAAAGATGTAAATTTTATTACTAAAATATTTCGTTCAACACATGACCAATCTCAATGGATGAAACTGTCAACACATGAACTTTATTTTATATCGATAAAGATGTAAATTTTATTACTAAAATATTTCGTTCAACACATGACCAATCTCAATGGATGAAACTGTCAACACATGAACTTATTTTATATCGTTCTTTATCTTCTAAATTGGAATGAGGCCCAATCAATCACCATATAATGTTAGTTATATGGATTTTCATACATTACACACATATAATAGCATTGCAAAATAATCAACCATCAACCAAAGTGCACTACACTGACTAAGCATCAAATATAGATATCTAACGCTTATAACAGCCTGTCAATCAATCGATCGACATATTTAATCAATCAGGATGAGTGAACTTCAAATATCATCCCAACACCCGTGTGGGGTTTCAAACAATCAAACACAGATTTTATTTGTGCAGTTGGGCGATGTGTAAAATTTATCGTCCCAATCAATGTCATTCAAATAGGTGTACATACACAAACCGTCAGGTTTGTAAATGAATATTTATTTATTCATATTCACGTTAAAAATTATATATTTTAACGATAAAACATTTTATTTTAACTTATGAATTTCTATTCAATTCATTTATTCAATAAAATGATATTTTTATTTTTCTAACATATTTTAGAAAATTTCGGCGGCATAACGGCACTATACTAGAAACGGGAAGAGGCCTAGCCTTATCCCCGGTCTAGTGAAGGCCCACGCCATTCACACATCAATCAAAATCACCAAACAACCAAATTCAAATCAAATCATATAACTAATCTATGCAACCAAACAAACAATTCCATGGTCTGTGGACGATTGTGTCGGGTGCTACTAAGCACCGTCTGCATCCTAGTATATATATATAAATAGAAATGAAATTGAAAGGTGAGAAATTCTCACAAATAGCTATCCTAGCTCCACTTCACTTCATTGATAGAAATCTTCATCGCTATCGCATCTTCGTCGCCCGTAGCCACTACATATGTAAAAATCGAATTTTTACTATGCTATTCAATATATAAAAATCATATTTTTAACTTTGCTATTCAATATATAAAAATCGAATTTTAAAGATATAGATTCCGCCTTTTCAAAAATAAAGATTATATCTTTAATATTCCCACGATGTAAAAATTATATTTTTATTACTTCAAAAAATATAATTTTCATATCTTACTTCTTTTAAATTAAAATTAGTTTTAAAACCTTTATAAAATCAGTTTTATCATCTTTTTATTAAAAATCAGTTTTTCTTTGCTTTTAAAGTCAGTTTATAAATAAAAAAAAACAGTTTATAAATTCTAAAAAAAATAGTAATTAGTTTTTGCAAAACAAAATTAAAATAAAAATAAAATAACCCTAATCGCTCACCTCAGGCTGCGAAGAGGGAGGGAAGAAGGAGGAGGTGTCGATGTGGTGTTCGGTGGTGTCGCGGTTGCTCGATGGCGTTCGTCGGCGGCAGGCTTCAGGGGGGCGTCGCGACTTCGAGACGAGGCGGCAGGGTGTTCGAGGGCTTCGGGGTCTTCGATAGTGAGGGCGGCGTCGAGGGGTTCGTCGGCGTCTCGAGGGGGGCGGCGGCTCGATTGATTTAGGTTTTTTTTTTTTTTTTGTTTCTGAATAATGAATCGGGGGGGGGGGCAATGAAGAAAAGGAGGGAGAGAAAATTAAAATATATATATATTTTTTATTAATTAATTATTTAATTTTGGTAAAAAGGGTTGACTTTTACATACGACCTCGAAACGAGGCCCACCGCCTGTCGTCCATAGCGTTTAACCCCCATTCCGAACACAATGGGATATGTATCGCAAGCTGGTTTGATCGTTACAATCGGTTTCCTTTTGAATTTTCATTTAAATCATTATATTGAATTTTAAACGCACATTTCAAATTACCTGGGTCACATACTAACTAGAAAAATTCCAGAAAAATATTTTCTAGCTTCGTATTGACAATACGGTCCTAACAAAACTAGTTTCGTCGAATCCTGAGACCGTTAGAGAAATGGCCAATTTCCAGTCGATTAAAATTAACTAAAACCGATCAAACGCGTTTTCCTTTGCCACGCTCACATATTGATTCGAAAAATTATGAAATTTGAAACCTAGCAATAACTTTACATCACGGACCCAACAAAACTGGTTTCGTCGAAATCCGAGGTCATTTGCAAAATGTCCATTTTTAAGGGCCTGAATTCCATAGCGACTATTCAGAATTTTCAACTGGACATATCTTTTGATTCCCGTTATGAAATCTCGATTATTCGGATTCGTTGGAAAGATATTATCAATTAGATCCTATCATTTTTGGTTTCACTAAAATCCGGATTGTTTTGCACCCGGTACATTCAATTGAAGTTTGAAATCGAATTATCGAACTACCGCGCCATTTTCAATTCCTTTTATAATTATATATAAATATTTATATTCTAACGACGACGTATATAAAATATACGTTTGAATTATATTCAAAATAAATTTCCCGTCGATATTATTTAAAATAATCCATTTTAAATATTCAAAATTCGATAAAATTGCCAAAATAAAAATTTTAAACTGGCCCAGATTTTCCGGGTTGTTACAATCTCCCCCACTTAAAAATTTTCGTCCCCGAAAAGGAACAAAGTCGAAAGTGGTTTGATTAATCAACTCTACGCTCGATCTGGCTTCCATTCTCCAACTCTTTAGTTTCTGAGAATTTTCAAAATTTCAAAAATTTGGCTAACACCCTAAATTTTCGAAAAATTTCGCCATAACCTCCCCTGCACCGGGAGCATCGGGGAATTTCAAATAGCTTCCCCGGTCCTTCAGATCTCAAAAAGAAAAAGAAAAAGCCAAGCGGCTAGCCAATAGGCTCATAAAATCATCATCACCCAAACAAAACAGGAAATTATGTAGTAAACATGTACCTATTTGTCGGGCAAACAAATTTTATTCTTCGGCTCTAGCCTCCTTGCTATGACCTGTTCAATATAAGTATATGTATATGCAAGCAAATGCGACCAATTTTCAATATAATTCAATATGTGATTCAGTTAGGCTAGATGGCTAAAAATTAGCAAACAAATAAACAAACAACACAAACATCAATCAATTAGTGAATTAGAGTTTCAAATTCATAATTTTGATACATATACAAAAAATCATGTTTTTGATGCCAATTCACACTAAAGTGTTCTAGCTATATAAGATTTGGTTCTCACACCAGTCTATAGGAAATATATAGATATCACACCTTCGAAACACGAATACCAATTCTGATGATGTTCGAACTATCATCAGAATCATCTTCGGGCGACTAGAGTGTGATTCTATATCTATCCAGTATATTAAAATTTCAAATACACGTGGATCAGACGTATACGCAAAATATTTATATACTGGACTGTCCATATCAATATAAATAAATAATCAAATACGAATAATTGATTTAAATTTTCAAAACAAAATTGTTTTCATTTTCAAAAATATACTCTTCACACTCGTTCTAGGATACTACTGATCCCATCTCTAACGAGTCACTCTCATTGGATATTGTTAATCCAATATCTGATGAATTCTTTCGTACGGTTCTAATGTGTCTTGTTCTCTAAGCTTTGTAAACCAAAGCTCTGATACCAACTGTGAAAACCCGTAAGTTCCCCGTAAAGGAAAGCGTCGGATAGTTCGAGAACAAACCACAGCAGAACACATACAAAAGAACATTTCATTGTATATTACGACAATGCATCAGATTACAAGAATATACAGAGTATAAATGAATATTACACAGAAATATCAGAGATTTAAATTACATTTAAATACATAGCAGCGGAAAATAATACAATATACAACTAGAAGAGATATACGGATACAAAGCTTTCCGGATATCATTCCAGCTGTAAACCAGGATCCTGTGAATATAAATCTGCAAAACCGAAACTACTAGCTGCCCGTGTCAAAATAGGGGCACCCAGAGTTTAGGTTAAAACAATAAACTCCAGGTCAGTCATGTGACTGGTGTGAGAACTAAAACAGTTATTAATCTTTATTTTTAAAGTTAGGTAAATCAAAGGACCACGCCGTATAACACGGAACGGGTTTCCTCCCAAGAATACCAGTGCATAAAACAAACAGCGCCATGCTAAATAAAGAAAAATGAAGCTGTTATAAGACCCAGGTCCTATCACACAATGCAACGCAAGCCGGGGGATAGGGTTTTCCCTTATAGCAGCCAAAGAATGCTTGATACGTTTAAAACAAATCATTTGATACTATTATAAGTTCATAGTGTATAAAACAACTTCAAATCATAAGTATCAATCGTAGGCGACATGAGCGTCCCATGCCACTATGTCGCCATATATAGATTTACAATCGAAATCGCAAAGTCACGTATTTGGAAATTGGGTTTCCATCTATGAACCGAGGCAAAAGATAGTCCTCAACCGATTCGAGACGCTCTAGCCCGCCCCTCAGGATCAGAGCTCGAGTGACCCTTGGATCCTCAGGGCCAGTCCACCGATGTGGATTAAACTTAAACCCTGAACATGCGTTTCCCCGCCCTATGGGGCGTAAACGAGTCAACTAAATGACTCCATCGGTTCGAGAACGACCGATCAATCCGAGGCGCCTCGCAACAGCAACAACCACATAAGTCAAACTCGTCAGGGCGTGTAAAACCACTGACGCCACTTCTAGCTAGAAAGAAACGCATGCCCTCCCTGACGTCCTCTCCCGTTTTTGGTTCATACCGGGTGTGAAGCTCGCGAATCAACGTTACACAAAGCTACGCCACAAAGGCCGTGCTTCGATCATCAACCACAAGACTTTGCTTTTCAACAGAAGCCTCGATCAATTGCCACTTAGGCATGCCACACAGGCAATTCACTCTATGCGTTTGATATCCATCAGTATATAACCTCTGAGCTCGTACGTCTCAGAGAAGGGCGTTAAGCAAGAGAATAAATTCTCCGCCGCCAAACAGATATATATTTAATAGAAATCAATCACACAGACTAAAATCCAATGTCAGACACACAGTCCATTTACAAGTCCGTTCTGGGTCTGAACGAAACCGGAGGCACCTAGTACCTCGCATATCCATCGATCTCCAAGTACGTCTGGACGATCACCAACTGTTTCCATCTTCTTGGGTGTACAGCCCAATCAAGATCATCAGTTATCACCCAAACGACGTGAAGACTTCCAGTCTTCGACCACCGTCTTCATCTTCGACTTATCGTCGTATCAGTTATTCAGAATGGGATAAACCCGGTCTTTCCGAATAACTCGCGTATATTTAAAATAAGTGTTACACAAACACATCATACGCCTCATTCCAATCCATTAGTCACTAACCGTAAATTAATCAAGAGAATAATTCCCCAAATATTAACCCCGAAGGCCGAAACCAACATCAGATCAATATCCAGAAAACCATTCTGCTTGGCTAACCGACAGTTAGTTTCTAAATTTCACATTCATAGGGAAAGGTTCCCATTAATTTTATCCAAGATAAATCATTAAAATTTATTCTCAAATCTTCTTTTGAATTTTGATTCAACTAGTCGGGATTAACGAACCTTACCGAAGTAATCATTTGTTTTAATTTCCCAACCCCAACCTATTAATCCCATGAAGTAAAACTGGTCCTACTTCATATCTAACACCACGGTGTTATCGGTAAATTCAATTACCATTTCACGTTCAAATCTAATTAAAGATTTAACTATCGCCTGGAGCAAAACTGGTGATACTCCATTTTCGATCATTTCAATCTAATTAAAGATTCATTAAAACTCCACTTAGTTTTAATCTTCGACTGGGTTAAAGAATCAGTGTCATTTAAAACACGGTTCACGATAAACCCAAAATCACATTCCATTAATTGTCGGGTTAAAGAACGAGTGTTATTTAAAACACTGTCCACGATAAACCCAAAAATCAATATTGATTCAATTCCAATTAAATATTATTTAATTGGTACACTTCATTAAATCTAATTAAAAAGATTTAATCTTTTCTCAACTGGGTTCAAGAACAGTGTTAGTGAAGACACCATTCACGACAAACCCAAATCACATTTGATATTAAACACAAGGCTCTGAATAGAAAATATACCGGCTTATATTCAATATCAAATTCTACGACTAACAGATATCGTATTGGAAATAACGATATATATATCTATATCTTTCAAATTTCCCTAACAACATTTGTATAATCACGAAATCCAACATCGAAATATTCCGAAGACAATTTCGATTCAAATCCATTCCAATGCAATCATTGGAAATTCTGGTTATTTTTAAAACCCTTTTCAAATTCAATTTATTTATTTAAAAATAAATAGAATTATATTTCTAGTTCAAAACTAGTTCATTTCGATAAAAATCTATTTTTATCTTTTCAAATATGGAGTTTTTCATCCCAAATCTTCACAAATCATTTCTTATGATTTTACACAAATTATTGCTATTTTTAATAATTTTATCAAGGTCCGTACAGTCGATTTCCTTCAACGGCCATCGAACTGCACTTACAGCGACCTTTTTCGAATTTGATTTGGACATAATTCCAAATCCAACCGTTAGATTTCAAATTTCTAATATTCGTTAGAAAGCTCTTTTCGATACGAACCCAACGGTTCCGGTTTTAGGAGAATCCGACGGTCGGATCTCCCGCAATGTCCGTTTGAAATAAATGGTCGAAATTCATGAACTGCCGCGGCGCGGCGCGTTCTATTCAGGCCATTATATTATATATATAATATATATAATATATATTTCGTCGATTTCTATTTAAAACGAATTATATAAATAGTTTTAAATTCGTTTCAAAAGCAATTTCAACTTCCATTTCAATTCAAATTAAAATTGAATTCTTCTTTATAAATTCGTTTTAAAATTCATTTCTATTCAATTCAAATTTCAATTCAATTTGAATTCATTTCAATTTGCTTTCAATTCAATTCGAATTCGTTTTCAATTCAATTCATTTCGAAATCGTTTTCAATTCAATTCATTTCGAAATCGTTTTCAATTCAATTCATTTCGAAATCGTTTTCAATTCATTTCATTTCGAAATCGTTTTCAATTCATTTCATTTCGAAATCGTTTTCAATTCATTTCATTTCGAAATCGTTTTCAATTCAATTCATTTCGAAATCGTTTTCAATTCAATTCATTTCGAAATCGTTTTCAATTCATTTCATTTCGAAATCGTTTTCAATTCAATTCATTTCGAAATCGTTTTCGATTCAATTCATTTCGAAATCGTTTTCAATTCAATTCATTTCGAAATCGTTTTCAATTCATTTCATTTCGAAATCGTTTTCAATTCATTTCATTTCGAAATCGTTTTCAATTCATTTCATTTCGAAATCGTTTTCAATTCAATTCATTTCGAAATCGTTTTCAATTCAATTCATTTCGAAATCGTTTTCAATTCAATTCATTTCGAAATCGTTTTCAATTCAATTCATTTCGAAATCGTTCAAAATCGATATAAATATCGTTCACGTCAAAATGGCGTCAATCTAACCAACACGGCTTCATAAATTTCTATTTTCAAATATTCTATTTCAAATATTTCTTTTTCAAAATAGTTGTTATTATCAAAATATTTCGTTCAACACATGACCAATCTCAATGGATGAGTACTGTCAACACATGAACTTTTATTTTATATTGATAAAGATGTAAACTTTATTATTAAAATATTTCGTTCAACACATGACCAATCTCAATGAATGAGTACTGTCAACACATGAACTTTTATTTTATATTGATAAAGATGTAAATTTTATTACTAAAATATTTCGTTCAACACATGACCAATCTCAATGGATGAGTACTGTCAACACATGAACTTTTATTTTATATTGATAAAGATGTAAATTTTATTACTAAAATATTTCGTTCAACACATGACCAATCTCAATGGATGAGTACTGTCAACACATGAACTTTTATTTTATAACGATAAAGGTGCAAATTTTATTACTAAAATATTTCGTTTAACACATGACCAATCTCAATGGATGAAACTGTCAACACATGAACTTTATTTTATATCGATAAAGATGTAAATTTTATTACTAAAATATTTCGTTCAACACATGACCAATCTCAATTGATGAAACTGTCAACACATGAACTTTATTTTATATCGATAAAGATGTAAATTTTATTACTAAAATATTTCGTTCAACACATGACCAATCTCAATGGATGAAACTGTCAACACATGAACTTATTTTATATCGTTCTTTATCTTCTAAATTGGAATGAGGCCCAATCAATCACCATATAATGTTAGTTATATGGATTTTCATACATTACACACATATAATAGCATTGCAAAATAATCAACCATCAACCAAAGTGCACTACACTGACTAAGCATCAAATATAGATATCTAACGCTTATAACAGCCTGTCAATCAATCGATCGACATATTTAATCAATCAGGATGAGTGAACTTCAAATATCATCCCAACACCCGTGTGGGGTTTCAAACAATCAAACACAGATTTTATTTGTGCAGTTGGGCGATGTGTAAAATTTATCGTCCCAATCAATGTCATTCAAATAGGTGTACATACACAAACCGTCGGGTTTGTAAATGAATATTTATTTATTCATATTCACGTTAAAAATTATATATTTTAACGATAAAACATTTTATTTTAACTTATGAATTTCTATTCAATTCATTTATTCAATAAAATGATATTTTTATTTTTCTAACATATTTTAGAAAATTTCGGCGGCATAACGGCACTATACTAGAAACGGGAAGAGGCCTAGCCTTATCCCCGGTCTAGTGAAGGCCCACGCCATTCACACATCAATCAAAATCACCAAACAACCAAATTCAAATCAAATCATATAACTAATCTATGCAACCAAACAAACAAGTCCATGGTCTGTGGACGATTGTGTCGGGTGCTACTAAGCACCGTCTGCATCCTAGTATATATATATAAATAGAAATGAAATTGAAAGGTGAGAAATTCTCACAAATAGCTATCCTAGCTCCACTTCACTTCATTGATAGAAATCTTCATCGCTATCACATCTTCGTCATCTTCGTCGCCCGTAGCCACTACATATGTAAAAATCGAATTTTTACTATGCTATTCAATATATAAAAATCATATTTTTAACTTTGCTATTCAATATATAAAAATCGAATTTTAAAGATATAGATTCCGCCTTTTCAAAAATAAAGATTATATCTTTAATATTCCCACGATGTAAAAATTATATTTTTATTACTTCAAAAAAATATAATTTTCATATCTTACTTCTTTTAAATTAAAATTAGTTTTAAAACCTTTATAAAATCAGTTTTATCATCTTTTTATTAAAAATCAGTTTTTCTTTGCTTTTAAAGTCAGTTTATAAATAAATAAAAAACAGTTTATAAATTCTAAAAAAACAGTAATTAGTTTTTGCAAAAAAAAAATTAAAATAAAAATAAAATAACCCTAATCGCTCACCTCAGGCTGCGAAGAGGGAGGGAAGAAGGAGGAGGTGTCGATGTGGTGTTCGGTGGTGTCGCGGTTGCTCGATGGCGTTCGTCGGCGGCAGGCTTCAGGGGGGCGTCGCGACTTCGAGACGAGGCGGCAGGGTGTTCGAGGGCTTCGGGGTCTTCGATAGTGAGGGCGGCGTCGAGGGGTTCGTCGGCGTCTCGAGGGGGGCGGCGGCTCGATTGATTTAGGTTTTTTTTTGTTTATGAATAATGAATCGGGGGGGGGGGGGGGGGGCAATGAAGAAAAGGAGGGAGAGAAAATTAAAATATATATTTTTTTTATTAATTAATTATTTAATTTTGGTAAAAAGGGTTGACTTTTACGTACGACCTCGAAACGAGGCCCACCGCCTGTCGTCCATAGCGTTTAACCCCCATTCCGAACACAATGGGATATGTATCGCAAGCTGGTTTGATCGTTACAATCGGTTTCCTTTTGAATTTTCATTTAAATCATTATATTGAATTTTAAACGCACATTTCAAATTACCTGGGTCACATACTAACTAGAAAAATTCCAGAAAAATATTTTCTAGCTTCGTATTGACAATACGGTCCTAACAAAACTAGTTTCGTCGAATCCTGAGACCGTTAGAGAAATGGCCAATTTCCAGTCGATTAAAATCAACTGAAACCGATCAAACGCGTTTTCCTTTGCCACGCTCACATATTGATTCGAAAAATTATGAAATTTGAAACCTAGCAATAACTTTACATCACGGACCCAACAAAACTGGTTTCGTCGAAATCCGAGGTCATTTACAAAATGTCCATTTTTAAGGGCCTGAATTCCATAGCGACTATTCAGAATTTTCAACTGGACATATCTTTTGATTCCCGTTATGAAATCTCGATTATTCGGATTCGTTGGAAAGATATTATCAATTAGATCCTATCATTTTTGATTTCACTAAAATCCGGATTGTTTTGCACCCGGTACATTCAATTGAAGTTTGAAATCGAATTATCGAACTACCGCGCCATTTTCAATTCCTTTTATAATTATATATAAATATTTATATTCTAACGACGACGTATATAAAATATACGTTTGAATTATATTCAAAATAAATTTCCCGTCGATATTATTTAAAATAATCCATTTTAAATATTCAAAATTCGATAAAATTGCCAAAATAAAAATTTTAAACTGGCCCAGATTTTCCGGGTTGTTACATATATAGTCGATGTATGAGTTATATAAGCGTTGTACACCCTTTGTATAAGCGTTGTATAAGTTGTACGTTCGATGTATAAGTTTATATGCGTTGTAAAAATTATATATGTGTTGAAATAGAAGTGAAATGCTATATATATATATATATATATATATATATGCCCCTCGTCCACAAACCATGGACGATATTTATTGGTTGTGATTGGTGTGAAAAATTGATTGATATCGAATGGTTGATTGGAATTGTTTGTGGTTGATATTGATTGATTGTGGTTGAAAAATACCCATTTGTGGTTGAGAAATATTTGGTTGAAACCACATAGGATTAGTTTGTGGAAATGAAAAATATATACATGCCGCCTGCGTGCGAACTAGATGCATGATTCCCCATTGTCAAAAACAGCGAGGTTTTAAGGTAGAGCGAGGAACCATACTAGGGACGGTCCCGGTTTTAACTACCCTGCCGTTATGCTGCCGAAATTTTGAATAATATTCATGTGTTTGAATTATTTTCATTTGTTGAAACTATATTTATTCGTTGAATAGAAAGCCTTCATGTGTTGAGTCGATATTCATTTGTTGGATAGAAATTCATGTGTTGAATGGTATTCGTGTTTTAAATATAAAAATCACATTTTTATCTATATATACAAACTATAGAAAACCTTCATGTGTTGAATCGATATTCATTCATTGAATTGAAATTCATGTGTTGAATGGTATTTGTATTTTGAAATAAATTGTTTTATAATAAAAATCACATTATTATCATCTATATGAACTACATAAAATAATCTTGTTTTGAAAGAAATTGTTTTATAATAAAAATCCTGTTTTTATTACCTATATGAACTATATAAATTAATAGTGTTTTAAAATGAATTGTTTTACAATAAAAATCACATTTTTATTATATACATGAGTTGTTAAATATAGTGAAGTGTTGAAATAGAAGACAGTTAGGTAGAAATATCATTTTTATCAAATGTATGAAAAGAATATAGTTTTGAAATCGAAGAATCGATACATATATATTTAAATAGAATTGAAATATATCGAATAACGATGCTGCAGTTCGTATTTTGAAACCGTGATTTCAAACTATTAGTACGGGAGATCCGACCATCGGATTTTCCTGAAATCGCAACTGTTGGGTTCGCTTTGGAAAAATCTTTCCAACGGCACCAACTTCGTAAAAATCCAATGGTTGGATTGTCTGGAAAGTTTAATTCAAATCTGAAGAAAAACAGTGCCAGAAACGATTATATTTATATATATATATAAATATATTTATATTTAATCGAATAACGACGCTGCAGTTCGTATTTTGAAATCGAAACTTCAAACGATTATACTGAGAGATCCGACTGTCGGATTTTCCCGAAACTAGAACCGTTGGATTCGTTTTGAAAAGAACTTTCTAATGATATAAATTTTGTGAATATTCAACGGTTAGATTTTCAGATATGTGTAAATCAAATCTGAAGAAAAACAGCGCCACGGCCGCGTTATGGCCCGAAGCGTCATTTTGAATAAATTGGCTATTTTATAATAAATAAAAATAGCGATAAATCGTTATAAAATATTATAAATGATATGGATGTGAAATTTTGAAATTAACTGAAGGTTGGCTAAGTCGAATGGTCTCCTGGGTGTTGATCTGATGTTGGTTTCGGCCTTCGGGGTTAATATTTGGGAAATCGTTCTCTTACTGATTGACGGTTAGTGACTAATGAATTGAAATGATGCGTGTGTATGTTAGTGTTGCACTTGTTTATTATATACGCGAGTTACTCAGAAAGACTGGGTTTATCCCATTCTGAATAACTGAATCGACGATAAGGAATCGAAGATGAAGACGTTGGTCGAAGACCAGAGATCTTCACCTCATTTGGATGGTAACCGAGGTCCTGATTGGAGGCATCCCGAAATATGGATAATGAGTGGTGATCGTCCAGACGTACGTGGTGATCAATGGGTTTGCGAGGTATTTAGTGCCTCCGGTTTCGTTCAGACCCAGAACGGACTTGCAAATGGACAGTGTGTCTGACATTGGAGTTTATTTTGTGTGATTGATAATCATCAGTTGCACGGGGTGAATTGTCTGTGTGGCATGCTAAGATGCAGTGATCAGGGCTTCTGTTTAAAAGCAAAGTCTTGTGGTGATGATCAAAGCACCGCCTGTGTGGCGTAGCTTTGTGTATAACGTGAATTCGCTAACCTCACACCCCGGTATAATCCAGAAACGGGAGAAAGGACCTCGGGGGGGCATGCGTTTTCTTTCTAGCTAGAAGTGGCGTCAGTGGTTTTACATGCCCTGACAAGTTTGACTTATGTGGTTGTTACTGTTGCGAGGCGCCTCGGTTAGATCGGACGATCCGGGTCCAATGGAGTCATTCGTTGGCTCGTTGACGCCCCATAGGGCGGAGAAACACATTCAGGCATTATAATCCACTTCGTGTGGACCGGCCCTGACGATCCAAGGGCCCACTTGTGTCTGGGTCCTGAGACACGGGCTAGAGCGTCTCGAAGTCGGTAAGGACTATCTTTTGCCTCGGTTCATGATGGAAATCCAATTTCCAAATACGTGACTGTGCGATTTTGATTGTATACCTATTTATGGCGACATAGTGGTATGGGGCATTAATGCCGTCTATGATTGATAGTTATGATTTGAAATTGTTTTCAAAACATATAAACACTAGTAATAATATCAAATGCCTTTGTTTTATTCGTATCAAGCATATTTTAGCCGTTATAAGGTAAAAACTCTATCCTCCGGTTTGCGTTGCATTGTGTGATGGGAACTGAGTCTTATAATGGCTTCATTTTTATAAAAAGCATGGCGATGTTTAAAAGAATGATTTGTTTTAAAGCACTGGCAATCCAATGGAGTAAGCCCGTTCCATGAAAGTGGCGTGGTTCTGTGATTAGCCATATTTGAAATGTGTTAAGTAGATTTCTCATACCAGTCCCATGACTGACTCATAGTTTGTTTCACTTTCAAACTCGGGTGCCCCTTTTTCTACATGGGCAACCTTGTATTCAGGTTTTAGCTATCTTTATCCGGATAGCTGGAGCTGAAGATGGATTCTATTATTTATCTCTTTTTATGTTGTTCAGCTCCTATTGTACATATTATGTTTGTTTTCTGCTGTAGACATTTATGTATAGTTGAACTGTAATTGTACTAAGTAAGATCATGTATACTGTGTAACTCCGATGATTACTTTTATCCAGTATATTCTATTGTTCATTATCTGGTGTATTTATTTAATTCTGTTCTGCTATTATATGTTTCTGTGTTATATTCCAAAGATTACCCTTGTCTCCGTCTGTACGGGAAATGGGGTCGTCACTTCGTGGTATCAGAGCTTTGGTTAAGCTTAGCTCTGGAATATAACATATTAACGAACTCGTCAGAGATAGAACCAGTAGTGTTCTAGGACGAGTAACTCAACACAGATAGGATCAGTAATATCCTAGTAAAAGTACAGCAGAATCAGAACAACTCGTTAGAGATGGGGTCAGAAGTGCCTCAGAACGAGTCGAGGGTAATATGTTTTTAAATAACGTATTTGTGATTATATATAAATTTTGGTTTTAGAAATATAATTTTTGAATATATAAAAGATATATATTTGAATGGTAAAGGAATATATGAATTGATTAGTATATTTTTGAAAAGTTAAAAAACAATTTGATTGTTGTTTGCATTGTGTGATAGTAGATTTGATTAATTAAATTATTAAAACAATAGTTAATTTTATCAATAAAAGAATGAATGGTAGAATTTATTCGATTAAATCACACATTGAACTGATTTAAAAATAGATAGAAATATATACATGTGCATTATGTATGTTTGAACAGGTAATTGGATAGCTGTTGAGTAAAGATTTTATTTGCGTGCCCAACAAATAGGTAAACCTTAATGAGTTGGATGCGAAATATTATTATATCAACTCCTGCGAATGCCATTGGATGCGGAGTGCTAGTTGTTCTGTGTGAAATAATAAATATCGCCATAGGATAGTAACAATTAATTTTGAACTACATTACATGGCATACTTCTAGAAGATAGGCATACTTCATCATATACCACATAAGCATTTGGAGCTTGTGTGACGAGGTGGAAGATTTACCATACGAGCGAGAGGCTTGTATGGCGATGACTATATTTTACAGGTTGAACTGATGACTGTTATGGACTATTTAAATTGTAACGATAAAATTGCTAGATTAATAAAAACCCCACACGGGTCTGGAGTTGACAATAATCACGTCTCTCTAGTTATTAGATACGGCACATGGACTATTTATTTCCCATACGGGACGAGGTGACGAGGATTTATCCTCTGGAGCATTTAAAATACACACTCCCTCAGGCTTTGACAAGGTGACGAGAATTTATTCTCTAGAGTTATTATCAATACACGCTCCCCTGTAAACACCAGAATATATCACTATAAATATGTGTATGCTTATTAGGATTTATTGGGTACCTAATACGGCCCAATAAATTTCCAAACCTCTCCCCGTACAAAGGAGGTTATGGCGAAATTTTTCGAAAATTTCGGGTGTTAGCCAAATTTTTGAAGAATTTGAAAATTCTTAGAAACTGAAAAGTTGGAGAATGGAAGCCAGATCGAACGTAGAGGTTATTAATCAAACCACTTTCGACTTTGTTACTTTTCGGGGACGAAAAGTTTTAAGTGGGGGAGATTGTAACGACCCGGAAAATCTGAACCAATTTAAAAATTTTAAATTGGCTAAAATAGTGGATTTTAAATATTTAAAATAAATATTTTAAATAATAACGATGAAAAGTAAGTTTGAATCAACATTTGAAAACGAATATAATTAATTCTAATTATAAACAAGACCAGAAATGGCGCGGCAGTTTCAAAATTTGAATTCAAACTTCGACTGACTGTACCGGGTGCAAAACAAAACGGATTTGAGTGAAACCAAAAAATATTTAAATCTGTTAGTGAATACCTTTCTAACGAATCTGAAAAATCGAAGTTTCATAGCGGGAAGCAAAAGTTATGGCCAAATGAATTTTCAGAAAGGTCGCTATGGAATTTATATAGCCCGTGAAAATGGACATTTTGCAAACGACCTCGGAATTCGACGAAACCACTTTTGTTGGATCCGGGATGTTAAACTATTACTAGGTTTCAAATTTCCTAATTTTTGAAGTTAATATGTGAGCGTGGCAAAGGAAAATGTCTTTGGTCGATTTCTATTAAATTGGATCGACCAGAAAAGGGCCATTTTTCAAACGGTCTCAGAATTCGACGAAACTAGTTTTGTTGGGACCGTATCATCAAAACATAGCTAGATCTATTTTTTTTTGGGAATTTTTCGAATCAATTTGTGGCCTTGGCAAATTGAAATTTACGTTCAAATCAAATATTGAATGTTTTATGTTTTAATTTGAAGGAAAAACTGATTCTAACAGTCGAATGAGCTTACGATACATATCCCATTGTGTTCGGAATAGGGGTAATTAGCTAGGGGCGACAGTCGTTGGGTTTGATTTGGAGTTCGAATGTGATATTAACTTTTAAGAATTTAATTGAATTAAATAATATAAATTTTTTATATAAATATTACCCCCCCACAAGTTAAAACCCTAGCCCAATCAGATTCACTGCCGCCACTATGTATTGAACGGTCTGAGGCTCATGGCCTTCTTCTCCAATTACCCATAGATTCCATCATCAAATTCGAAAATCCATTGAAGCAAAACTGGAGAGCTCGTCGAGCTCTAGAAGCTCAACGGTGGAGATCATGGTTCATGGAGTATCTCGCGAGATTGTAGCACTCAAAAACCGACGGTTTGAGATGGAGTTCGTGGCCCCTGTGGCCACCGAGATTCACGCGCCTTCAGGCATTGGAGGAGGCTGCGAAGCCCTTCGAAGTGACGTCGGCGGATCGACTTCAGGTTGGACGGAGGTGGTGCAATGGTCAGAAGTTGAAGTCGAGGTTTGAGGCGAGAGTCACCTGGAGAAGACGATGGATTAGGGGTGATTATCCCCTTATTTTAATAATTAATTATTTATTAATTATAATTATGTAATTAAATTTTAAATCCTTATAACTTGTTCATAACAGAACGGAACTCAACGAAACAAGTCGCAATGCGACCGTCTTAAAGTACACTACATTACAGAACAGACCAGAATAGAAACTGGAGCAATTGGAAATTTTCACTGAATTGAGCGTCCAGTTAATTCAGTTAAAATAATGGCCAATCAAAGTGAGAATTCTCTCACTTTAAATTTTCTGTACAGTTATTTATTTCATAACTGCATATATGAACTGTTCCCCGTCGTCCACAGACCATGGACGACTTGTTTGTTTGGTTGTATTCTGTATGAAAATCGATGTGAGATTTCTAATTTATAAACAATATAGAGAACGACGATGTATAAATTATATAGTCAATGTATGAGTTATATAAGCGTTGTACACCCCTTGTATAAGCGTTGTATAAGTTGTACGTTCGATGTGTAAGTTGTATATGCGTTGTAAAAATTATATATGTGTTGAAATAGAAGTGAAATGCTATATATATATATACACACCCCTCGTCCACAAACCATGGACGATATTTATTGGTTGTGATTGGTGTGAAAATTTGATTGATATCGAATGGTTGATTGGAATTGTTTGTGGTTGATATTGATTGATTGTGGTTGAAAAATACCCATTTGTGGTTGAGAAATATTTGGTTGAAACCACATAGGATTAGTTTGTGGAAATGAAAAATATATACATGCCGCCTGCGTGCAAACTAGATGCATGATTCCCCATTGTCAGAAACCGCGAGGTTTTAAGGTAGAGCGAGGAGCCGTACTAGGGACGGTCCCGGTTTTAACTACCCTGCCGTTATGCTGCCAAAATTTTGAATAATATTCATGTGTTTGAATTATTTTCGTCTGTTGAAACTATATTTATTCGTTGAATAGAAAGCCTTCATGTGTTGAGTCGATATTCATTCGTTGGATAGAAATTCATGTGTTGAATGGTATTCGTGTTTTAAATATAAAAATCACATTTTTATCTATATATATAAACTATAGAAAACCTTCATGTGTTGAATCGATATTCATTCATTGAATTGAAATTCATGTGTTGAATGGTATTCATATTTTGAAATAAATTGTTTTATAATAAAAATCACATTTTTATCATCTATATGAACTACATAAAATAATCTTGTTTTGAAAAAAAAAAATTATAATAAAAATCCTGTTTTTATTACCTATATGAACTATATAAAATAATAGTGTTTTGAAATGGATTGTTTTACAATAAAAATCACATTTTTATTATATACATGAGTTGTTAAATATAGCGAAGTGTTGAAATAGAAGACAGTTAGATAGAAATATCATTTTTATCAAATGTATGAAAAGAATATAGTTTTGAAATCGAAGAATCGATATATATATATATATTTAAATAGAATTGAAATATATCGAATAACGACGCTGCAGTTCGTATTTTGAAACCGTGATTTCAAACGATTAGTACGGGAGATCCGACCATCGGATTTTCCTGAAATCGCAACTGTTGGGTTCGCTTTGGAAAAATCTTTCCAACGACACCAACTTTGTAAAAATCCAATGGTTGGATTATCTGGAACGTTTAATTCAAATCTAAAGAAAAACAGCGCCAGAAACGATTATATATATATAGTTATATTTAATCGAATAACGACGCTGCAGTTCGTATTTTGAAATCGAAACTTCAAACGATTATACCGGGAGATCCGACTGTCGGATTTTCCCGAAACTAGAACCGTTGGATTCATTTTGAAAAGATCTTTCTAATGATATAAATTTTGTGAAGATCCAACGGTTAGATTTTCAGATATGTGTAAATCAAATCTGAAGAAAAACAACGCCATGGCCGCGTTATGGCCCGAAGCGTCGTTTTGAATAAATTGGCTATTTTAAAATAAATAAAAATAGCGATAAATCATTATAAAATATTATAAACGATATGGATGTGAAATTTTGAAATTAACTGAAGGTTGGCTAAGTCAAATGGTCTCCTGGGTGTTGATCTGATGTTGGTTTCGGCCTTCGGGGTTAATATTTGGGAAATCGTTCTCTTACTGATTGACGGTTAGTGACTAATGAATTGAAATGATGCGTGTGTATGTTAGTGTTGCAGTTGTTTATTATATACGCCTTAAAAAGACCGGGTTTATCCCATTCTGAATAACTGAATCGACGATAAGGAATCGAAGATGAAGACGGTGGTCGAAGACCGGAGAACTTCACCTCGTTTGGATGGTAACCGAGGTCCTGATTGGGAGGCATCCCGAAATATGGATAATGAGTGGTGATCGTCCAGACGTACGTGGTGATCGATGGGTTTGCGAAGTATTTAGTGCCTCCGGTTTCGTTCAGACCCCGAACGGACTTGCAAATGGACAGTGTGTCTGACATTGGAGTTTATTCTGTGTGATTGATAACCATCAGTTGCACGGGGTGAATTGTCTGTGTGGCATGCTAAGATGCAGTGATAAGGGCTTCTACTGAAAAGCAAAGTCTTGTGGTGATGATCAAAGCACCTCCTATGTGGCGTAGCTTTGTGTATAACGTGAATTCGCGAACCTCACACCCCGGTATGAACCAGAAACGAGAGAAAGGACCTCAGGGGGGCGTGTGTTTTCTTTCTAGCTAGAAGTGGCATCAGTGGTTTTACATGCCCTGACGAGTTTGACTTATGTGGTTGTTACTGTTGTGAGGCGCCTCGGTTAGATCGGACGATCCAGGTCCGATGGAGTCATTCGTTGGCTCGTTGACACCCCATAGGGCGGAGAAACGCATTGTTCAGGCATTATAATCCACTTCGTGTGGACCGGCCTTGACGATCCAAGGGCCCACCTGTGTCTGGGTCCTGAGACACGGGCTAGAGCGTCTCGAAGTCGGTAAGGACTATCTTTTGCCTTGGTTCATGACAAAAATCCAATTTCCAAATACGCGACTATGCGATTTTGATTGTATACCTATTTATGGAAACATAGTGGTATGAGGCATTAATGCCATCTATGATTGATAGTTATGATTTGAAATTGTTTTCAAAACATATAAACACTAGTAATAATATCAAATGCCTTTGTTTTATTCGTATCAAGCATATTTTGGCCGTTATAAGGTAAAAACTCTATCCTCCGGTTTGCGTTGCATTGTGTGATGGGAACTGAGTCTTATAATGGCTTCATTTTTATAAAAAGCATAGCGATGTTTAAAAGAATGATTTGTTTTAAAGCACTGGCAATCCAATGGAGTAAGTCCGTTCCACGAAAGTGGCGTGGTCCTGTGATTAGCCATATTTGAAATGTGTTAAGTAGATTTCTCATACCAGTCCCATGACTGACTCGTAGTTTGTTTCACTTTCAAACTCCGGTGCCCCTTTTTCTACATGGGCAGCCTTGTATTCAGGTTTTAGCTGGCTTTATCCGGATAGCTGGAGCTGAAGATGGATTCCATCATTTATCTCTTTTTATGCTGTTCAGCTCCTATTGTACATATTATGTTTGTTTTCCGCTATAGACATTTATGTATAGTTGAACTGTAATTGTACTAAGTAAGATCCTGTATACTGTGTAACTCTGATGATTACTTTTATCCAGTATATTCTATTGTTCATTATCTGGTGTATTTATTTAATTCTGTTCTGCTATTATCTGTTCCTGTGTTATATTCCAAAGATTACCCTTGTCTCCGTCTGTACGGGAAATGGGGTCATCACAGATTGTAATAACCCGGAAATCCGAGCCAATTTAAAATTTTTATTTTGGCAATTTTAGTGAATTTTGAATATTTAAAATGAATTGTTTTAAATAATAACGACGAGAAATTTATTTTGAATAGAAATAGAACGTATATATATATATCATCGTTTGAATATAAATATTTATTTATAATTTTAAAAGGAATTGAAAATGGCGCGGTAGTTTGAAAATTCGATTTCAAATTTCAATTGAATATACAGGATTCAAAATAAACCAGATTTTAGTGAAACCAAAAATATTAGAATCTAATTGAGGATGTATTTCCTACGAATCCGAAAAATTGAAATTTCATAGCGGGGATAAAAAGTTATGCCCAGTTGAAGTTTCAGAATAGTCGCTATGGAATTCTGGCCCTTAAAAATGGAAATTTTGCAAACGACCTCAGTTTTCGACGAAACCACTTTTGTTGGATCTGTGATGTCAAGTTATTGCTAGGTTTCAAAATTCGTAATTTTCTGAATCAGTATGTGAGCGTGGCAAAGGAAAACGCATTGGACTAGTTTAAGTTGATTTTAATCGACTAGAAAATGACCATTTTTCAGACGGTCTCAGAATTTGATGAAATTAGTTTTGTTAGGATCGTATCGTCAATACGAAGCTAGAAATATTTTTCGGGAATTTCTAGAATACCGTATGTGGTCCTGGTAAATTGAAATGTACGTTTGAATTGAATATATATTGAATTATATTTTAATTTAAATCAAAACTGATCGAAACGATAAAATTGGCTAACGAAACATATCCCATTGCGTTCGGAATGGGGGTAATACGCTAGGGACGACAGTCGTTGGGTTTGATTTGGGGTTCTTATACAAAACCCTACCTTTTCGATTTAAATAATATTATTATATTTATATATAAAACCCTAGAATAACTAAACCCTAGTCAAATTCTTAATTTCATGGTCAACGCTCTGTCTCTCAGCCGACAATACCCTCCAACCGACGATCAAAACAACCCAACCGTCTCCCTCCAATTCCGATCAACACATGCAACAAATCGAGGGCCTTTCAACGCGAATATTAAAGAGCATCGCGGGCTCTAGCTTCTCATCAGGCATGATCAGAATCTGGTGATTGCCGCCCCCGGAATCTCGTCCCAAAGTCGCGCCGCCTCGTCGAGATAACCGCCGCCTACCGGAGTTCGAACTCGCCGCCATCAAGGGTGGTGGTGCGGCTCTCGTAGCCCGACAAAGTGGCGCCCCCTGATCGAGACGAAACTCCCTGTATCTTGCGCGATTTGCAACCCTAGATCTGAGCAGTGATGAGCGACGGGCTTACATTATATGAAAAATATGGTTTATAAATATAAAGTAATATCGTTTTTAAATACGTATAACATTGGTTTTAAATTTACATAAAGCATTGTTTTTAAAATATATGTTCACATTGTTTTAAAATAAAAATACCATTATTTTTAAAATAGAAAATAACATAGTTTTTAGAAATAAAAATAGAACACGATTTTGAAAATATAATCATACAGGATTTTGAAAATATATACTAGAAAGTTGATTTTGAAAATATAAACAGACCTGGTTTAGAAAATATAAACAGACCTTGTTTTGAAAATATAAACAGACTTTGTTTAAAAATATAAATATAATTTGTTTTGAAAATACAAACATACTTTGTTTTAAAATTAAAAATAACATTGGTTTTATAACAAAAAATAACTTTGATTCTAAAAAATAACTTTTAGAAAAATATAACTTTGATTTTAAAAATATATAGAACGGTTTAAAAATATGATTTTTTTATACGATTAGCATTATAATAAAAGTATGATTTTTATATGTATGGCAACTTTAGAAATGTGATTTTTATTTATATCTGAATAGTATAAAAATGTGATTTTTGTTTATAACTGAACAACATAAAAATGGGATTTTTATCCGTTTAGCGTTAAAATAAAAATGTGATGTTTAACATAAAAATGTGATGTTTAACATAAAAATCGTTTGAAACAGACTTCGATGAAACCGACCGTTCAGAAATAGAGAATGGAGTAGTATATCCCAAATGTGAGAACTTCTCACTTCAATTCTTGTTTTCTACTTAAAAATATATACTAGGATGCGGACGGTGCTCAGTAGCACCCGACACCCGTCGTCCACAGACCATGGATGACTTGTTTGTTTAATTGTTGTATTGTGAAATTTGATTGTGTGATGTAGAATGAAACAAAATATTTTATTGTGGAAAATATTTTATAGTTAAAAATATATTTTTAACGTGTATATAAAATAAATATTTATAAACAAATCAGACGATTCGTTTATATACACTGATTTGACTGATATTGATTGGGACGCTAAATTTTACACATCGCCTAACCGCACAAATAAAATATGTGTTTATTGATTTGAAACCCCACACGGGTATTGGGATGATATTTGACGTACACTAATCCCGATTGTTTAGTTGTATGTCAATCAATGGGTTGACAGACTGTGTAAGCGTTAATTATTTATATTTAATGCTTATGCAGTTGTATGTTGCACTCTGGATGATGGTTGATTATTTATCGTTGCTATTATATACATGTGTTGTAGAAAATCCATATAATTAACATTATATGGTAATTGATTGGGCCTCATTCCAATTTAGAAAATATATTCATGTGTTGAATAGAAGTATAAATTCATGTGTTGAATAGAAAAATAAATATTCATGTGTTGAATAGAATAAATATTCATGTGTTGAATAGAAGTATAAATTCATATGTTGAATAGAAGTATAAATTCATGTGTTGAATAGAAAAATAAATATTCATGTGTTGAATAGAATAAATATTCATGTGTTGAATAGAAGTATAAATTCATGTGTTGAATTGAAAAATAAATATTTATGTGTTGAAGAAATTATTCATTTGTTGAATAAAATAACGAAGTTATTGAAATATATAAAGCCGTGTTGATTAGAGATGCGCCATTTTAACGTGAACGATATTTATACCAATTTTATTCGTTTTTATAATAAGTATAGAAAAGGAAGTGATTTCAAAATATAACGTTTTGAAAATATTATCATTTGTGTATCGATGATGTGGAATATTCAATTTTGATTAGAAATTGAATACGAAGTTGAAATCGTTTCGAAAACGAATTTAAAATGATTTATAAAATACGTTTTAAAAGGAAATCGCCGAAGTATATATTATATATATATATATATATATAATATAATGGCCTAAATAGAATGCGCCGCGGCAGTTCGCGAATTTCGACCATTGACTTCGAATGGGTATTACGGGAGATCCGACCGTCGGATTCTCCTAAAACTGGAACCGTTGGGTTCATATCGAAAAGAGCTTTCTAAAGAATATTAGAAATTAGAAATCTAACGGTTGGATTTGGAATTATGTTCAAATCAAATTTGGAAAAGGTCGCTGTAAGTGCAGTTCGATGGCCGTTGATGGAAATCGACTGTACGGGCCTTGATAAAATTATTAAAAATAGTAATAATTTGTGTAAAATCATAAGATATGATTTGTGAAGAATTAGGATGAAAAATTCCATATTTGAAAGATAAAAATAGTTTTTTTTAATCAAAATGAACTAGTTTTGAAATTGAATTAAAATCAATTTATTTTTGAAATAAATAAATTGAATTAGAAAGGGGGTTTAAAAGTAACCAGAATTTCCAATAATTGAATTGGAATGGATTTGAATTGAAATTGTCTTTGGAATATTTCGATGTTGGATTTCGTGATTATACAGATATTGTTATGGAAATTTGAAAGATATATTTATATAGTTATTTCCAATACGATATTTGTTGGTCGTAGAATTTGATATTGAATATAAGCCAATATATTTTCTATTCAGAGCCTTGTATTTAATATCAAATGGGAATTGGGTTTGTCGTGAATGGTGTCTTCAGTAACACTGTTCTTAAACCCAGTGGAGAAAAAGATTAAATCTTTTTTGTTTAGATTTCATGAAGTGTACCCATTAAATGGTATTCAATTGGAATTGAATTTGAATTGATTTTTGGGTTTATCGTGAATGGTGTTTTAAATAACACTTGTTCTTTAACCCAATAATTAATGGAATGTGATTTTGGGTTTATAGTGAACCGTGTTTTAAATGACATTGGTTCTTTGACCCCGTTAAAGACAGGATATGATTTCCCAAGTTAAATAATTATTGATAGTGATTATTGGGAAGATTAGAACTAAGTGGAGTTTTAATGAATCTTTAATTAGATGGAAATAATCGAGAATGGAGTGTCACCAGTTTTGCTCCAAACGATAGTTAAATTTTTAATTAGTTTTGAACGTGAAATGGTAATTGAATTTACCAATAAAACCATGGTGTTAGATATGAAGTATGACCAATTTTACTTCATGCGATGAATAGGTTGGGATTGGGAAATAAAATAAATGAATACTCCGGTGTGGTTCGCTAATCCCGACTAGTTTGAATTGATATTCAAAAGAAGATTAACGAATAAATTTAAAGAATTTATCTTTGATGAAATTAATGGGAACCTCTCCCAAAGTATAAGAATATTTGAATAAAGGAATATTCTAAATTGGAATGAGGCGTATGTTGTGTTTGTGTAACACTTGTTTATTATATACGCGAGTTATTCAGAAAGACCGGGTTTATCCCATTCTGAATAACTGATTCGACGTGGTGTCGAGGATGAAGACAGTGTTCGAAGACCGGAGGTCTTCACGTCGTTTGGGCGATTACTGATGATCTTGATTGGGCCGCACACCCAAGAGGAGGAAATCAGTTAGTGGTCGTCCAGACGTACTTGGAGATCGATGGATATGCGAGGTACAAGGTGCCTCCGGTTTCGTTCAGACCCAGAATGGACTTGTAAATGGACTGTGTGTCTGACATTGGATATCATTTTGTGTGATTGATGGATATCGGTTGCATGGAGTGGTTTACCTGTGTGACATGCTAAGATGCAAATGATCAAGGCTTTTGTTGAAAAGCAGAGTCTTGTGCTTGATGATCAAAGCACGGCCTGTGTAGCATAGCTTTGTGTAACGTTGATTCGCGAGCCTCACACCCCGGTGGTGAACCAGAAACGGGAGAGGACATCAGGGAGGGCATGCGTTTCTTTCTAGTTAGAAGTGGCGTCAGTGATTTGACACGCCCTGACGAGTTTGGCTTATGTGGTTGTTTCTGTTGCGAGGCGCCTCGGATATAGCGGTGACTGTGTGGAGCCGATGGAGTCATTTGACTCATTTATGCCACAAAGGGCGGGGAAACGCAGTGTTCAGGCATTTTAATCCACATCGGTGGACCAGCCCTGACGATCCAAGGGACGATGCGTTCTGTTCCTGAGGGGCGGACTAGAGGCACTTGAATCGGTAAGGACTATCTTTTGCCTTGGTTCACAGATGGAAATCCAACTTCCAATACGCGACTTTGCGGTTTTGATTGTATACCTATATATGGCGACATAGTGGTATGGGGCACTTATGCCGTCTATGATTGATACTTATGATTGAAATTGTTTTGACACTATACACTTATAGTAATAATAAAAGATGAAATTTAGCGTATCAAGCATTCTTTGGCTATTATAAGGTAAAACCCTATCCTCCGGCTTGTGTTGCATTGTGTGATGGGACCTGGGTCTTATAATAGCTTCATTGTTCTTTATTTAGCATTGCGCTGTTGTTTTATGCACTGGTATTCTTGGGAGGAAAATCGTTCCGTGTTATACGGCGTAGTCCCTTGATTTACCTAACTTTAAAATAAAGATTAATAACTGTTTTAGTTCTCACACCAGTCACATGACTGACCTGGAGTTTATTGTTTTAACCTAAACTCTGGGTGCCCTCATTTTGACACGGGCAACTAGTAGTTTTGGTTTTGCAGATTTATATTTCCAGGAACCTGGTTTACAGCTGGAATGATATCCGGAAAGATCTGTATCCGTATATCTCTTTTAGTTGTGTTTTGTATTATTTTTCCGCTGCGATGTATTTAAATGTAATTTAAATCTCTGATATTTTCTATGTAATATTTATTCATACTCTGTATATTCTTGTATTCTGATGGAATTGTTGTAATTAACAATAAAACGTTCTTCTATTTGCGTTCCAATTTGTCGTGTTCTCAAAACAATCAGGGGTTTCGAACGGTCTTGGTCGGTTTAGCGACTGATTCGGATCGAGCGAAATTCCCGATCGTTACAGTCGGTGCTGTCAGTTTTTATGGAGTTCCATACTCCCTTAGATGGCTTTTGGATTCTACAAATTCCTTTAAGGCATGGGATCCCGACATTCTTGTCTCAACTTCTAGAGGTCGGTGTAATGTATTTTGTACCTCCAAGGATACAAAGTGAGGCTTGGTTCTCGAACGGAAAGGTTCAATAACGAAGTGGCTTTGGCTTGGAATTCAAGATGCTTTGAAGATGAAGCATGGTTTTTGGTTAATTCCCCGGGTTAGTACTGACCCAGGGGTCGGTATCGACCGCGAGGTATGAATTATTGGGGATACAAAGTACGTATCCCCGTGCCTATAAATGCCCTATTACTTGGCTTATTTAGGGATTCTTTTGGCCACTTTCTACTGCACTTGGGAAATTTGGACTTGAAGCTCTTTAATGGCTTCCTACATGTCTATTTGACTTTGAAGACTCCCATGGACTTCTGATCTTTTTCTTGGAGATCCTCATCAACATCTTGGCATTGCTTCATCCTCTTGGGTTTCCTTGGATATAGAAGCTTGTTGGACATAGAAAGTTTAATTATTGGACATTTGGACTTGATCAAGTATTAGAACTATCCCGTCAGTCAGAGGGAAGCAAGAGTGCCCATATTCAAGGGTAAATCGTTAGTTCCAAGGAGGGAATTGGCTGTTCCACACCGCATAACTGTCAGCTAAAGTGGAAATTAAAAGTTGACTAGTTTAGGAGCCATATTCTAGAGACTTCCCTTCCCGCTTCGCTAAGGAAATTAAGAAGGAATTTGTTATCTAGTTTCATATCTTTGTAAACATAAGAAGTGGAAGAAGGATTGTACTTGTAATTATATATATTATAATATACAAGTTATCTCGGAGTAGACATAGGCACAACTTACCGAACAAACATAAATCTGGCGTAAACAAGTGCAAGAAGATACGTACATCAATCGAACTACGTAACTTGATAGGACATGGATGGCGTGGTTACGGATTTGACTAAGGATTTGACTTCACTGTTGGAAAGTAAAGAAGAGCATTTCAGAAGGTAAGAAGCAACAATGACTGCTCTCCTGGCTCGGATCGAGGATTTCGGAAGGCCGTCGGGGCTAGGAAATACTGCGGGAACAAGTGCACGTGTTCCTCAAGGTTTGGCTCCAGACTTGCGGCAATTCTCAAAAATCAACTCCGAGTCGATACCAATCCAACGATCTGTACCGCTTCGACTAGACTCTCAGGGGAAACACCCTCCATTCCCGATGGGAGTACAACTCAAGGGGTTATGGTTGGTCCAGTTTTGGGTTCTAGAGCTGAAAATGCTGCAAATGTTGATCAAGCGCTGATGCACCACTACTACAAAATAGGTCATTTGCATCAGTAGTTTACCCTCTATTGCTTCAGTTCTATAATCGATGCAAATGCAGACGATGCAAAAAGCCTTTTCGTTTGCACCGTTCTAGAACCGGTGAAAAGAAAAAGTTTTCTGCACTGGTTGTCAGTAACAGCCTGTGCAAAAGATATGTTTTTTCACCGGTTATTACCACAAACCGGTGCAAAAAATGCTATTCTTGAAAAATAAACTTATTTTTTGCACCGGTTGTTTTATACAACTGGTGCGAGAGATAATGTATACTATTCATAAGGATAAATTAGATAATATCATCACTATAAGCAAACAAGATGATAGATTCACAACAATCCATTGGATAAAAAAGAGGATAATACGTCACACACCATTAGATTTCCATGATATGTCAAATTCAAAAAAAGTTGTTTACAAACATGATTATACCTATTACAAGAATAAAGCTAATAATAGTCATGCTATAACATTATAGAAATTCAAAGCATGTACAACAAATAACTAAAGCTAGCTCTTGAGAGTGACTTATTATGCAGACAAATGAAGCTCACTCCTTGCTTGCTATATCCGGTTCATTTCAGTTCAAGATAACCATTCACTCAAATTAAATGAAGTTAAATCCATTGGTGTTGACAGTTAAACAAAACAACTTGTGAATTTTATCTACCAGTTTCTTGCCATGCAACCAATCAGTATCCTCATGTCTTCCCTTCTTGTGAATTCCTTAATGCATAACTTTAAGCACAATAACGAACATTGCATATTTCAAGCTTCATCTCAATTATCTAAAATTAAAGAGGCAAGTAAATGCACTAAGAAACATGATCAAATGAAAGCAACTTAGATAGCAGCAAAGCATAAAATGGAATATGTAACGACCCGACTTTTTGCTCAGTTTTTGCCGGTAATTAAACCAACTTAAACCGTTCATAAAGACGGATTGTTAGGGGTACTTACACATTTGCACAAAATAAAAAGAACTTTTCCATTATCATTACAATAATATTACATCAGAGTTACAAGAGATACATCAGAGTACATCGATTACACAGCGGAAAAGATACTAAACTCAGCGGAAGAATGTGAATGCTCCAAGTCATAATAGCTTCAGCTAAAACCAGAATCCTGCTCCAACCAACTCCAAGGCTAAATCTGCGAACCAAACTACTAGGCTGCCCATGTAAAAATTACGGGCACCCAGAGTTTAGGTGAGGGAACAATAAACTCCAAGTCAGTCGTGGGACTGGTGTGAGAACTCAAAACAGTTATTTTTAGGGTTTATTTTAAAGTTAGGTAATTCTCCAGACCACGCCGCTAATGCGGAATGGGTTTACTCCATGTGGATACAGTGCATAGAAATCCGCAATGACCTTTTGAAAACAATGAAGCTATCATAAGCTCGTCCCACATCACACAATGCAAGCGCACACCAGATGAGCGAGTTTTGCCTTATGATAACCAAAAATGCATTTATACGTGAAAATCCTCTTTTACTACTATATAGTGTGGAAAACCTTTTCGCAAATAAATGCATTAAACCTAGCCAGCATAGTGCCCCATTCCATTATACTGACAGTCCTGCCGGTAACCAGCAGGCTATACAATCAAAACCGTACGGGCTCGTAGTGGAAAATTGGATTTCCAACAAATGACCAGGCAAAGGAACTTCCTTACCAAACCGATGGGTACGCCTCTAGAGGGACGCCCCGAGAACCAAATCGGGCTCTCTGCCAACACGAAGCCGGGTTACCCCTTAACTGGGTAACTTAGAGCACGCTTGAGTATATCACTTCCCGGTCGTTACCAACCTTTAAACCGAGGCCTCGCAACATCAACATCCATAAAAATAGAAGTTATCCACATAGGTTAATACCTGGGCTCCATACCATAGTACACCTTTTATCTAGAAGGAAATGACTACCCTTAACCTCGCTGCATCTTTCCTGTTTTAGCCATTTACTGGGTTGTGAGGCTTGCCGAGGTCACAATACACAAAGCTTCGCTTAAATAAGCCATGCTTTGATCATCCATAGCTCACCACATATCTTAAGTATGCCACATTATCCATTAACAACGCATCACTGATTTCCAATATATACCCTCTAAGCTCATATGTCTTAGAGAAGGGTGTTAAGCAAGAGAATAATTCTTCGCCACCAAACAAATATATATTGATAAAACAGTGTTACGCAGTTAATTACAATGTCAGACACACAATCCATAAATGTCCGTTCTGGGTCTGAATGAACATCATCCAAAAATCTCCAAATACATTCAGATATCGTGCCACTCCTCGTTTGGTTGTACGGACCAGTCCGAGATATTGGCATTCAACCCTAATGATTCGAAAACTCCCAGGCTTTACTTGGCGGTTTCGAAGTCTTCAATTGCTTTATAACGTCGTAATATTACTTGGAATGGTTTTCAGACATACATCCGATCCCGGTCTTTCCAAATAATAGGCGCAATTAAAAAAACAATTATAGAACACACAGGCTTTCTACCAATCTCCTTCCGTCTTGGATTTTGTCAAAATTAAACTTCTATAAACCCGTTCTCAAATTATTACGAAATCCATATTTAACCTTTCTCTTTTAAAACACGTCCTTTAAATCAAAGATGGTTTAGCCTTAAAGCCTTAATTATTTTTCCATTTGATAACTTGTTATCAAAATCCAGTTTCCTTTGAAAATCCTTAATCCACATTTCAACCATAGTTTACAATTAAATTGATTTTCCAACATTCCATTCTTTAATCTTAACTAAAAGATTATACTTTCTTTCCAGTTCCTCATTTTTAATTTCTCAAATCAAAGATCTGATTGAATCATCAAATTACGATATGAATTTCCATAACTCAATCTCATGGGGTTTCAAGAATGATATTATTGAAGATATGATTCACGACAAAACCCAAATCAATTGATATTGAACATAAGTTACACAAAAATTGTATCTACTTATATTTGATATCAATTCTCATAATCAATGAATACTATAAGTGGAATAACGATATAATAATATCTTCCAAATTCCTCAAATAGTATACGTTTACACCAAAGAATTTCATACCAAATATCCGAAGATTATTTCTATCCAACTTATCCCAATCAAATTGGGAAACTCGTATCTTAATTTAAAGATTTATCCATACCTTTGACATTAGATCTGGATAGAAATATCATCCACTTATACTTAATGTTAATCTCTGTATCCAACTCACACTATAAGCGGAATAACGGTGAACTACCTTTTAAATTCCTCCAATAGTAAGAGTCATCATCTACCGGATTAATATCAAACATCCGAAGATTTATCTCCAACCATATCCAACTATTAAAAACCTGTTTTAATATTAAATAAATCAATTTGAATCCCATATAAAGTATTTCCAATACTTTTGAACCTTTGAAAACATTCCACCAATCATTTACAAATGATTTCTTTTAGTTCGTGGTTTAAAAACTTCAAAATAGATTATTTCAAAGAAAGCGTTACAATAGCGTTTTGAAAGTGTTACAAAAGCATCACAAAATAGTTATCTCAACTACATTGATCAAATATCATTTATCTTGGTCAAAACTTAAACTTTACAATTCAAAACACTTTTACATAATTAATAATGATTTTACAATTTTTTTCCATATTTTGGAAACATTAAAAATGGCTATTTATAGTTATGGTCGATAACTTCTCTTATAGCGACCTTTCCCCAAAACGATTTTAAACATATCTTGAAAATTATAACTCAAAATTAAAATCTTCTTTCACTCATTTTAAAGCTCTTGTTAATATAAATCTATCGTTTTTTGTTTCATGCAAATCCGATTTAGATTGCAAAAGTTATAAGCGTTTAAAGTTTGCATCTAAAATAAACTAATTGCCGCTGTGCAACAAGCCCTATTTTGACCGCAATAAAAATTATTCTTCAATACTTTAAAATACCTTAGAAAACCATTATATACTTATGTAAACCATTTAAAGTAATTTACATTGACTTTCCAAATTTATTTTGGGTTCAAAATTCAACTTTTACTTTTTACTTAATAAATCAAATTCCAATTCATTTATAAATTCAAATAACTTCAAATTAACCATCCCATTAGTCGGACCAGTTAGGGATAGCCAGGGAGAGCAGGAAACTTCATTTCCAAACCCAAGCCTAAACACTATCCTCTCTGTCATCCTAAAATGTTTCGGTATTAATTTATTCATTTAAAGAATTTTATCCACATATATGAATACGGTCTTTCCCGATTATTAGCCTACAATTTCAATATGATATTATTTCTAATTACGAAGGAGATTTGCCGATCACCAATGTGATACCATAACTGTTGTGTCATAGTGTTTGCAAAACAACATCAACAACTATTTAAACATCCATAGCGACCATCATCAACATGATTAAATAAATCATAACTGTGCACAAGCGTTATAACACTAACGCTTAATAGTGTGTGTTCTAAACTACGCATCCATCATCCATCATAACAAACATCAACTATTATTAACCATTAATAATCCATTAATATATTTAAATTAGTCTAACTACTAATTAAATAATAAACCGTGGTTAAAGAGTTCTCACCAAACAGCTTTCCAATCTTCACGGTAGGTGAACCTAGCTGAGAGAACCGTCGGACAGTATTTCGGCGCACCGTCTTCTTTATCAAAATATATATAATATAATATATACTAATCTCTCTTTATATATTATAAGAGGAGGAGGAGAATGACGAACTTTGGCAAGGTGTTGGTGGAAAAGAGGAAGACTTATGCCATGGAAACCATGGCCATAAGCTTTAAGAAGAAGGTGGAAAGGAGGAAATGGAATGGAATGGTAAGAAAATGGAGAAAAGGTCTCCTTATATAGGAATAAAGAGTTAAGGAGGTGATGACACATAAGGGGGCACATGGAAGGCATGCATGAAAGCTTACATGCAAAATTACAAGTGTCCATACACTTGCCTTAAGAAGAGAAGGTGAACTTTTGGTAGCATTTTCCCTTAAATGCTATGAAAACTAAGGGCAACACTTAATTTTAATGCTACTGATTCATGTTATAGTTTGACAAATCCGATCAAACGACAATAGTATCAATAAATCCAAACTTATTAATAATCATTCTCATTTATAGTTCAAGTAAAATCTATCATATAACTTATCAAAATTATTAAATATTATTAACCATATATTTTTATGTCAAATTCAAATTCAAATTTAAATTAAAAAATTAAATTGGTTAAAAATTCTGGATCGTTACAGAATACTTGAACTCACTCGTTATAGTCTTCAAGCAATATTGAGCTACATCCAGTTCATGAGTTCCACGTAGTGGACCAAAAAAATCGTAGTCTACCTCTCTTTTCTCAACCCAAGTGTTTTTGTATTAATGACATGCAAACTGACACCACCTTTTCAACTCTCTCTTCCCAAACTTCTTCTTCCACACCAAATAATGTTGTCTCAAATCAGGTATTGGACAATGACTTCAATAAATAAAGACAAGAAGGTTCAACATTCAGTAAACAAAATAAAAAAAAGTCATTTTTAGAAAAATATTACTAATAATGAATAACCCAGCAAAATACAACTGTCCCTGTTTGATTTTCTCCAAAACATGCTCACTTTAGCATAATAACGAATGACTATAGTTAAACACAAACCCATTCCCATCCATGTCCAGGTGGTGGATCAAGGGATCAATGATTCTAAGCTAGTGAAGTCAAGTATAGTTCTACCAGTTTTAATATACAAATTAAAAGCGCTACTTTTTTTTATTGAAAAAACACACTGATATTCATAGCATGAAATATAATGACTTGATGGGTTATTTCTGTTTATCAGTTGGGACCGATTTTACAATACACGGCCTACTGAATAAGGTGAATAATTGGAAATATAGGATATTCAGCAAACCGGCAAACAAATAAAATAACTTGATATGAAATTTCAATCAACATCTGGAGCATGTCTTTGACATTTTGTATTCCTCTATTCCCGCTAATTAGATATTGACACAATGATGTGTTTTGCAATATAACTATTCTTTTATTTTTGCTAAAATTTCTAACTGGGTATCCTTTCAAAATGTATCAAAACCGAGTCAAGTTTGAATTGATTGTGGCAAAAACGAGAGGAAACTGAAATATGGCGAGTAGACTAGCATATAGCATTATTGTAGTATGTCAACAGTATTTGAAGAACTTTGATACATATTTGTGGATGTATCCGAGTGTAAATGATTGGTGCAAATTTAAGCCAGAAAAACAATATAAGCAATTATAAATTAAATAAAAGAAACAGAACTGGTGAAAACAACGTTCACTACACCCAGACAAGGAATTCAAATAGATCAAGCACAAAAATAGTTCCACCTGACAAGAATTAGTCATAATAAAGATGTGAAATATCTACCAATAGTAGCAAAATTCATAAAAGCAAACACAAAACACTCCGATTTTGAATAGGCTAACCCTTAGTGAGAGATTAATATTTCATCTATCATATTTGATAATAAATTCACTTAGATCAAATTCCTATATTGGTGTTGGGTCCTAAACTTTAAGTCATATGCCAATTAGCAGAAAAACTTTTAGTAGATTACGAAATTAGAATTTGAAAAGGAAAAAAAAAGCTAAATTAATATCAGGCTATATGTATAAATTTCATGCAAGTCCTTGTAAGAGAATGGAATGTTGATGATGTTTTGATGACAACAACCTTGTTTCAATCATTATCATTATTGATTATAAAATATATACTAACACTTTTATCCAGATTATATATATATATATATATATATTTATATACAGGATTTATACACAAGTATATATATTGAAGACTGAACAGTTAAGAGATTCAATATTTCAAAGGATTATCAAGACTCATGAGTATCAAGATATCAAGAGTCCAATATTATCAGAGTAATAGAATCTAGTTAGCATGTAAAACAATGAATAGCACTCCAACTCTATTATCAAATTATTCCGTTTAAATTATTTTCAAATTGATTTCAAACTCCTCTCAAAATGATTGTTAATCATCCAAGGATTTCAAACTTATGATTTCAAATCTATATTTCCTAATTATAAGTTTCTTATTTTTATAGTTTTACATTTTAAAACATTTCTATAAATATTTTATATACCGGGTTTATATTTGACTATAATTTCAAATATTCTTATTTAACTCTAAGTTTTCATTAAACCTTTTATGTTTATATATATATATATATCTTTATATATTCCTATATATATATATGTGTGTGTGTGTGTGTGGGTGTGTTTATAATTATATTATATAGTTTTCATATCACTTATATGTATATATATTAATCATATGTTTAAATAGTATTTTATTATGTCTTTATACTTGAAAAATTATATTTTAAACAACTAGTTTTATTTCAGGAATTTCCAGAATATATATTGGCTTAAATACTTGAAAAAATGATTTGAAATTTGAATGTATATGTGTATGTCGACATACATGTTTTTACATGTCGACATATAACTATCACATTTTATTTAAATTTAAGATTTGTGTCTTTTTATTTTAAAACGTTTCAGAAATGGTTGTATCTCTTGGAACACTATATAAAGGCCTTGATTTCGATTTTTTTAATAACTAACCTTCTCCTTCTTCTTCCTTTAACATACCACCGTTATTCTTAACAAATTTCTAAGACTCAACACTTATACTCTGCCGATTTCAGTACAAATCATATCATTCTTCTTCTATTTTCAATCTCTTTCAAATACTCTCTTTTTGAAGTGGTACTCAAGAGTAGTGCTACTCAAAACTTCTAGGGCAATTGTAACAAAAAACTGTAAGGTTGTGTTCCTTGTAGCCCTGAAATCAAGGAAAGGCGAGGGCATAAACCTTGTACCTCGTAAATCCAGGTTGGTGTGTTCCTTGTAGCTCGTAAACCAAGGAAAAGGAACGGTGTTAACCTTGTAGCCGTGAAATCAACGGTGTTGTAATTGGATACTGATATTAATAAAACTATACTCAATCCAACGTTGTGCAGGTCTGGATGTAGGAGCAATCCGAACAGGTATGAAATCTGGTGTATTCTTTCCTTTTTTGCATTTTATTTTGTATATATCTGCATCTGTGATTGCTTCTGTTGTGTTATTCATTCAATGATTCATATAGTAGTTCAAGTAATTAATAATATGGTGAGATTTCTATATGTTCTTTAAAACACTATTCACCATCTTTAGTGTTAGTTTTGACTTAAGATCCTCGATTCTCATCCCTAACAATTGATATCAGAGCATAGGTTTTCAAATTTTCTTCATCTGAATTTTGGAAATATTAAATAGCAAAAATTTTAAACAAATTTTTTGAAAAGGTATTTCATAGAATCATCATGATATTATTATTTGAAATTTTATTTAGTTATTTGAAAATTTACTCGATTCTTTAAAAAGTTGTGTTGTTTTGAAAGGAAAGGTTATGTTTGATGACAATTAGTCAAAAGACACCAAGATGTTCATTCATTTACCAAGAATAAAACGAAGAAGGACACCAAAATGTTCATTCATCAATCACGATGAAAAATAAGTATATTGGCAATCTACAATGAAGTGGATTGTAGTTCTTTTTCTCACAATCGTTTTGATGGTGGATTATCAAATTCCATTTAAAATTGAGCAAGATATGACAGTTTGAAGTTGACTATCCAAAATAGAAAATTGTAAACAGTTTTTTCTATTTTCCTCTCACTGATTCGGGCTACTGTACCATAAAACCCTTCAAATTCTTCACCAAGCTATTACTGAATCATAGCTCTTGCCTTCCTCTTTGATTTACCGCTAGTTTCATCTAATTCCATTAAGAAATAAAGTAATTATGCCTCCAAGAAGATTGATTGAAAGAGGAAAAACATGAAAAAGAAAGAGTAGAGTTTATGAAGTGATATGACTATTGGACCTATTTATAGTAGTGAAGTGTCCATTCATTCAAAATTCAAATTCAAAATTTTGGCGCCAAGATGAAAAACGAGTCTGTCGCAATAGAACAGATTTCCTCATCAAATGCTAAAAGATGTGAATTTGTGATTCATGACAATGGAAGGACAACAAAACAGAGGATTGCAAAAAGAGATATGCTTTACAATAATTTCATAATTATCATTATACTTAGGAATATACATCTATGCACATAGTTAGGTATAGAAATTCATCTCTTTTATAATTTTAGACATTTTGGTTCATATGTCGATATACCATAACATACATATCAATATACTAATCTAATTAAAATATTTCCTTATTTTAAAATTAAATTGGATTTTGAAAATTTGAAAGGATATCCTTCAATATGAAAATGTCAGTTCAAACTCCACTTATCAATTTTGTTTATCTACTTATTTTTCATATATTATGTTTCAAAATATATTTGTTGAATGTATATAAATCAATATATGCATATATAGTATGTAGATATGTTAATATGCTATATAGAATTTGAAATATTTTAAAATTTTCAAACATTTTATATTATTATATATCTGTATATGAAGTTTAAACATACATAATTTAACTTATATATTTTTTCACATATAATTTCATAATTATTTTAGGCCACATTATCACAAATACTATTTGTAACTTAAAACTAATTTTGATCTCTTATTTTATTATGATTTATAAAACTTGTATATTTAACTTAATATTTTGGCATAGTATATATATTAATATTTTTATGTCTTAAATATATAGTTTAAAATATAAAAAGTTATAATTTTATAGTTTACTTTATATTACTAGGTTTCATTAAAAATATCTTTTTTATAATTATAGTTTTTATATTATAATAATTTTCTAATTTTAAGTTTTAACATTTTAATGTTTCTTTAAAGAAACTAATTTGTTTTGATTTCTACAGCATAAATCTAAAAATAATTTGTTTTAAAAGATTGATGTATATCTTATAATAAATTAAATTTTAAGTCCTTTTTAAAATTCATTTTTATATATACAATTATAAATATATGTTTATATCAAAATAGTTTACTTCATATGATGCAATTTATATTCTCTTTAAAAAGATCTTCGATTTTTTAACTATATTATTTTTAAAGAAGCACCCTACTAAGATTATTTAAGTCCATATTTCTCATAAAATGTAATGGCCCGAATTTCCGTACCCTTTGATTTGACTAGTTACACTACAAGTCCAACCCAAATTGCACAGAAATATGAATCAGTAATAGAAAGAAGTTAGAGGACGAGAAATAGAAAGAAAAGTTAGAAAATGAAGAAAACGAAGAACATAAATCTCATAGCGGAACGAATAAAATATATTAAATAACATAACTTTTTAAAATACAAATATGTTTGGTATATACGTACCATCATCAGAGCACAACAGCTACTCCTGGAACACTTATCAGCACCTGTTTGCAGATACAACATAATACACAACAGAAAATATGATAGTCCATACCTAACTGATGAAGCCTCCTGTTTTAAGCTCCTCTAAGTGAACCTGCAAAATCCTGACTACTTGACTGCCCGTACAAATTTGGGAACCCAAGAGTATAGGGTAAAACAAAACAAATAAACTCTGGGTCAGTCATGGGACTGGTGTAAGTAAACTCCAACCATTTGTTTAACTTTAAAAAAATCTTTTCGAAAGAAAAGATAATCGTAAGACCAATCGACACATAAACACGGATGATTTTTACCTTACGATAATCCAAAATATTTTTGATATCAAATCCAGTGATATTATAATAGTGTCTAAATCAAATAAATAACAATCTGGCAGAACGCTTGCATCTCACTCTCCGTAGATAATATAAAATCAAAAACTGCAGGGAGCTTATCGGGGAATGGATTTCCAACTATGACAAGGTATGGGACCACCTTCCGATAGTGTATCTCTAGAGAGGAATACCCTAGGGTCAACAAGAACATCTTGCAACCCGACCACACATGATTGACCACTCATTTAACTTGAGTGTACCGAGCATATTATCACCAATGGTTATGATCAACAATCGTTACCGAAAGCATACAACAATTAATAGAATAAGAAGAAAATGATTTTTCTCTAGATTAGGTGATAATACACCTAATGGAATGGCCCATTTTACCATGCTTCCTGCCCGATTTCTGTCATATCCCGTTTGATGAGACTTGAGGTCACGATTTCCATTTTAGAACATACTCTGTCAGACATCCGTCCGTATACATTGTCTTGGGACTGGACAAACCGAAGGCACCATTCTATTAATCCATCTTGGGTAATTTCTACCTAGGATTAACATAGCATCTCTTGCACTTTACTCCGTCTTCAATCATCTTCAGCGTAAGTTGATTCGTAACGCTTATGCCAATACGGTGTGGTTTTCAGATAGTAAGCTTGATCCTGGTCTCTCCGTTTTGACAACGGAAGTATAAAATAAATTAAAACTTTGATAGCCGGTGATTTAACTATCAAAGGAACATCCATACAACCAACAATCCTATTTCCAAATAGAAATTCTAATGATCAACAATCAAACAACATTGGCCCCTTTTTATTTAGTTTCATATCTAATTACCATTTCCCCGTTTCTTTCAATATCTTTACCTAGATATTCTTCAAAACCTGCTCATTCCTTTCAAAATTCCTTGGAAAACATTTCCAATTATTATAAACTCTTTTCCCATATTCCAAAAAAATATACATTACTAACATCTAAAAACATTTCCGTACACTTCCATATTTCTTGTTTCTATATTTAGAAAACAACTCTGATTATATTTGGAAAATGTTTTCAAAATCTCTTAATTGGATTAAACCAATGTTATATAAAACGTCGTTATTATCACTCAACCCATTGATCGTTCATTAACAAAACATATCACTAACCAATCTTTGCTACCGAATCTTAACCATTCCTCAGTTAATCATGAAATCAATCAAGTTATGGTATAACTACCTCACAGACCTTAACTGAACAACATTCTTAACTTCAAATTAGTCAAAACTCACAATTGGAAACAAAACATCGCTTACGCAACCCTCAGATTCAATTTAAAAATTCACTTCTTTTACGGAAAACATTGATTATAACGATAGTGTTATAATCCCTACTTCCAAATATTTGATTTATAAAAATATAACTTTTATTCTTTAATTTCAATAAATAAATAATTCAAACTTGATTAAAAATAGAAAGTAAAAAGTGCTTTTCTAAATTCGATATAATCGAGTTCCAGTAAATAACTCTCTTTTGAATACTCCATATTTGATTTAATATTCCGAACTTCGGATAAATCAATTATTTGAGGTTAACTCAAATTTCACTTATAATTATCTCCATTCGCAAAACTTTTGCCTTCAAAACGTTATTCACTTTAAATCGTGAATAATATTTATTTTCTTGTAATCAAATCCATTTGATTTTATATTTATAAATAATATCTGAAAATCCAAATTCCATTTATAACTTCAATTAAAATTATTCATATAAAATCTCATTTTATTTCAACTATTTAAAATCTCGTCTAAAATTTCCTTAATAATTGCTAAGTTTAAATCTCATTTCAAATATTTGTTTCAAAACCGATTTCGACTTTTCTATATAAATTCAAATTTGAATTTATATTTCAATGTATCCCACGATAAATAACTCATTTATAAACAAATTCTTGTTTTCTCCATTAAACAGGTTTTTAATTTCAACTCTATTCGAAATTACATTTCTATTTTTGGAAATAAATTTCCTTCATAAAACTCAAATTCCCTTTTCTATATTCGAAAATATTTACTTTATTTAAATACCAAAACAATAGGGCCAATGTAATTTAAACACAACCTAATTAATCACCAATTTTATATATCACATCAAACAACACAATCAATGAAAACAGTAATAAAAGTGTTGAGAAATCCTGTTGGATTCCTCCAACCTGTTTCCCTGCATCCATAGATGTTAACGAACATAAATAACATCAATTTCATTTCAGTGTGCAATAATATGGTATATAAAATCAATATTCAATCAACAATTTCATATATATAACTATTTCAGCCATTTCAACCAATTTATCAACCAATCATCCAAATAATCATCACACTGCATAAAATTACTATGCATAAATTTAAAACTCATTTATATAAAAAATATAAACGAGTTAGAGTTAGTGAATTTACTCACCTTGTTTTGCGGTTGACGGTTCTGCTTTTGTTTCGTTTAAAACCAAACAAGTGTTTGATTTTATTAAGAAATTCCAGTGACACTATTTTCTACCACAACAGTTCTACAATGTAGATTTCTTCATTGTTGATTCCAATGTGACTTGTTTCGTCCGATTCTTATTAATGTTTTAATTAGTCATGTTTAATGCCTTTTTAACCAAGAATTAACATCGACAGTTCGTCCACCAGGCTTGGAAACCCCGATGTTAATCCACGCTGCTTTTAAACCATCGACATTTCTTCCTCCGCCATTGATCACCACTTCTCATTGTCGAACCACCTGAGCTAACCCCCATCACACCCATTTGTTTGACTGTCTACCATCCTCATCAACAGGACGTTCTTACCAGGAAACAAAAAGGGTCTAATCCTTCCATTATGCTTGCAGTAACCTCCCTAATCCACGTTATTATCAAACTCACCCACATATTACCAACAAACATGATTTCCAAACAAGTCTTCATCCAGTTTTCCTGATTACAACTTGCAGTACTGTCCATAATCTCTCCTCCCTCACATAGATTTTTCTCAAAACAATCCCTTGAAACCAACGCCAGAGACCTCCCTCACTAATCATCTTCACCCATGATAAACAAATGTTGCTCCTAACAGCAATTTCCATAGTAGCCCTTCACGAAGCAATCCAACACCGTGTCGATCAACGAATCCACGCGCTCCTAGTTCGTCGCGATTTCCATGTCCACGCGACCATAATGGCCCTTGCATCAGTTTTATGCATGAAATCCATCAAGAATTTCACACAAGTGCAAACCAATCCCACAAATCCAAACGTGGTACTGATTTCGCGTATTAAAGCTTCATCCTCTCCCAAAATCAAAAACTTGGGTGACGCTGTCTTGTTACCAGCGGACGAAAATGGTTCGGGTCCGCGAATCGCACATGAAGGTGAAGAAAAACGAAAGAGGAATGAGAAATTTGAGTGAAATGAATTGTTGTGAATTTTTTTATTTTTAAATTTCTCCCGAAGATTGCATTTTTTTCTGGAATTGAAGAAAACAATGATTGCAAGAATAAGAAAAGAGAAAACCAATTTTGGGAACTAGGGATTTTTAGAAATAAACGATTTTTATTTCCTTTACTGTAGAGTGCGAATTTGCAAAATGAACCAAGAAGACGAATCGGGGATACATAAAAATAGGGTGGCTTCGTGTGGAAGATTTAGTGTGGCTTTAGTTGGAAGGAACTGTATGGCTTTCCAGAGGAGCTTCACGATTTATTTTATTTAGTATTTAAAGATTATCGTACCCCGCTACACAGAATTTCATTCATTTACGGATTGCTATAGACAAAATAAAAATACTATCATGTCAAGCGATGTGTCACGATCCCAAAAATATAATAATATAGACAAGTTAACTTATATTGTGATATCCCTAAATGCTGATATAGGGTGTAAAATACTTCAAATAAAAAGTTGCTTATTTTTAAATAAAAATTATAGAAAAATTCTATAAATTAAAGTATAACTACATCTCAAAAATCTTGTCCAAATTTGAAACCAATATTTAATTATATTAAATAAACCGTTATGGCTTATACACGACTCCACAACGACTTTCTGAAAATTTGATTTGGACATAACTTACAATCTATATGACGAAATCTTGAGTTTTCACTTCCATTAGAAACATACAATTTAATGGACTCAAATATTTCTTGTTTCAAAGAATTCTGACTTATATTGGATCATGTGTATTCAATTAAAGTTCAAAATGTGATATTACGAACTATCACGACATTACAAGCTCGTTTTGTATTTAATTATAAATTATACGTTTCAAACATTCTTTTATAAATAAATTCCTTATAAAATCCTTTTAAATTATCAATACAAAATTTAAAAGCAATTTAAATAACTTAAAATTAACGGCTAAAAATTCGGGTCGTTACATTCCACCCCCCTTAAAATGAATTTCATCCCTGAAATTACTAAGGTAGGAAAAATGTTACAAACCATATTAACTAAGTTAAAAAATCCTTTTAGTTTACTTCATTTTTTCAATTTTGACTGAATCAATTAATTCCAATCAAAATATTAATTTATTTCTGCTAATAAAAATTTCAAATAAAATAAAATCTAACACCTTAAATTTTTGAAAATTTTTGGTACAGTCTCCCCTACATGGAGGGACTTCTGCTATATCGCAGGAAGAACAAATATATATACATTGACCCATAGGTCGGAAAACAAAATTAAAACCCAATTTTTATATTTTTGCATAAGCGTACCTTATATAAGCATTATTAATGGAACCCGCTCAATTTGTATACTGTTTATGCAGCCCAAAATCAAGCCAAGTAGCTCCATCTACCTGTACTTACTTAATTTGAATAAATGAGTCTTCGATATTAAATTTAATAATCATTCAATCCTTTAATTCGGACAAGCACAACATTTCCAAACAACACCTTTGCATTCGAGCCATATCCATTACAACTTGGGTTTAAAAATCAGTTTATTTGCCTCAGTCTATGTTGAATAACAATTCAGTTTATATCATTTCGTCATAAACCAACTTATAAACTTATTTGGCCAAGTTTCTGTCTTATTTTCTACTAAATTCCATTTCAATGGATTTCAAGCAGATTTTAGTTTTCATTCTGTTTTAGTTTGGGTTTGGATAATTTATAACAAATATTTTTACATCCATATTCCACACACATACATCCATATTTATCCAAATTGATTTTAAATCAATTTATTAGCTACTCAATTTAATTACCAATCAAATACAATTCCATTTAACTTACCTTAAGTTAAATTTTTTAATTCATTCGATTTACTTTCACCATTATAATCCATTTAACTTACGCAAGTTAAATTTAAATTTAGAATTTAAATTCCCAGTTTTTATTTCCAAATCGATTTGGAATCATATAATTCTACACATATATTAATAATTAATTCAACTCAAAACATTTGAATTTGTAAAATAACTTTGCCTCTCTCAAAAAAATTTCCATTAATAAATTATTATGGTAGCAATCCCTCACTCAGAAACTTGAAAATGAATATCGATAATGTCGCGATCCTTTATCAGAATTATTTTCTCGCCCCTGAAGTGATTTCAGTGCTTAATCAATTCCAAAATCCATTTAAAACCGTTCTTATTCAAAAATATCTTCAAGCAATGCTATATTACTTTATAATACTTTAGAAAATATTTACTAAACATCCGGGGTCTAAATTCGTAATTTCTAGTTTGAAATTAACCTTAGTTCATCATATTCGTATATATATTATCCATATACAAGTTATATTTGGTTATATATAACCATTTCGACATTTGATAACTTCATTTGATTGTAATAACAATCAACACATTCATATACTATAATAATTCAAAAATTATTTCTTTTATTACAAAATAATTTTTGGGCAAAATTATTTCATTCACCCATTTTAAAACAATACAATATCAAATTGCTTTGTTTGAGAGTTTAGAAACACCTATCGATACAGTTGTACATTTTGTATCGATAGAATTCATAAACCACTCAACACAATATAAAAACAATCTTATATCAAATATACAAATGTGTGCTCATATATATACACTCAAACTCAATCGACGGTATTACTAACCCCACCTCTATTGAGTTGCGCCACAGAGCCAAGGTTACTACTCAACCTTCAGCTCTGATACCAAATGTAATGGCCTGAATTTCCGTACCCTTTGATTTGACTAGTTACACTACAAGTCTATACCAAATTGCACAAAAATACGAATCATTAATAGAAAGAAGTTAGAGGATGAGAAATAGAAAGAAAGAAAAGTTAGAAAAGAAGAAAACGAAGAACATAAATCTCACAGTGGAACGAATAAAATATATTAAATAACATAACTTTTTGAGATACAAATCTCTTTGGTATATACATACCATCATCAGAGCACAATAACTATTCCTGGAACAGTTCACTTGTTTCCAGATACAACATAATACATAGCGGAAAATATGATAGTCTATAGCTAACTGATGAAGCCTCCTGCTTCCAGCTCCTCCAAGTGAACCTGCAAAATTCTGACTACTTGACTGCACGTACAAATTTGGGCACCCAAGAGCTTAGGGTAAACAAAACAAATAAACTCTAGGTAAGTCATTAGACTGGTATGAGTAAACTCCAACCATTTGTTTAACTTTAAAAATATTTTAGAAAGAAAAGATAATCGTAAGACCAATCCACACATAAACACGGATGGTTTTTACCTTACGATAACCGAAAATATTTTTGATATCAAATCCGGTGATATTATAATAGTGTCTCAATCAAATAAATAACAATCTAGCAGAACGCTTGCATCTCATGCTCCATAGATAATATGAAATAAAAAATGTTGGGTGCTTATCGGAGAATGGATTTCCAACTATGACAAGGTATGGGACCACATTCTGGTGTATCTCTAGAGAGGAATACCTTAGGTTCAACAAGAACATCTTGTTACCCAGCCACACATGATTGGCTACTCATTTAACTTGAGTGTACCGAGCATATTATCACCAATGGTTGTGATCAGCAACCGTTACCGAAAGCATACAACAATGAATATAATAAGAAGCAAATGAAATTTCTCTAGATCAGGTGATAATACCCCTAATTGGAATGACCCACTTGACCATGCTGCCTGTCCGATTTCTGTCATTTCCCGGTTGATGAGGCTTGAGGTCACGATTTCCTTTTTAGAACATACTCTGTTAGACACCCGTCCATATACATTGTCCTGGGACTAGACAAACCGAAGTCACCATTCCATTAATCCATCTTGGGCAATTTCTACCTAGGATTAACAGAGCAACTCTTGCACTTTACTCCGTCTTCAATCATCTTCAGCATAAGTTGATTTGTAATGCTTATGCCAATGCGAAGTGGTTTTCAGATAGTAAACCTGATCCCGGTCTCTCCGTATTGACAACATAAGTATAAAATAAAGTAAAACTTTAATAGCCAGTGATTTAACTATCAAAGGAACATCCATACAACCAACAATCCTATTTCCAAATAGAAATTCTAACGATCAAAATTAAACAACATTGGCTCTTTTTTTTTAATTTCATATCAAATTACCATTTCCCCGTTCCTTTCAATACCTTTACCGAGATCTTCTTCAAAACCACTCATTCCTTCCAAAATTCCTTGGAAAACATTTCCAAATATTACAAACTCTTATTTTCCCATATTCTAGAAAAATATATATTACTAACATCAGAAAACATTTCCGTATACATCCATATTTTTTATTTCCATATTTAGAAAAAAACTCTGATTATATTTGGAAAATGTTTTCAAAATCTCTTTATTTGATTAAACCAATTGTTATATAAAACATTGTTATTATCAATCAACCCATTGATCGTTCATTAACTAACCATATGACCAACCAATCCTTGCTACCGGATCTTAACCATTCCTTAGTTAATCATGAAGTCAATCAAGTTGGGGTATAATTACCTTTTAGACCTTAACTGAACAACATTCTTAACTTCGAAATAGTCAAAACTCACAATTTCAAACAAAACATCGCTTATGCAACTCTCAGATTCAATTTAAAAATTCACGTCTTTTACGGAAAACATTGATTATAACGATAGTGTTATAATCCCTACTTCCAAATATTTGTTTTATAAAAATATTACATTTATTCTTTAATTTCAATAAATAAATAAATAAATAAATAAATAATTCAAACTTGATTAAAAAGGGAAAGAAAAAAGTGCTTTTCGAAATCCGATATAGTCGAATTCCAGTAAATAACACTCTTTCGAATACTCCATATTTAATTAATATTCCGTACTTCAGATAAATCTATTATTTGAGGTTAACTCAAATTTTACTTATAGTTATCTCCATTCGCCAAACTTTTGCCTTCAACTCGTTATTCACTTTAAATCGTGAATAATATTTCTTTTCATGTAATCAAATCCATTTGATTTTATATTTATAAATAACATCTCAAAATCCAAATTCCATTTATAACTTCTATTTAAAATTATTCATATAAAATCTCATTTTATTTCAACTATTTAAAATCTCGTCTAAAATTTCCTTAATAATTGCTAAGTTTAAATCTCATTTCAAATATTTGTTTCAAAACCGATTTCCACTTTACTATATAAATTTTAATTTTAATTTATATTTCAATGTATCCTATGATAAATAACTCATTTATAACCAACTTATTGTTTTCTCCATTAAACAGGTTTTTAATTTCAACTCTATTCCAAATTACATTTCTATTTTTTGAAATAAATTTCCTTCATAAAACTCAAATTCCCTTTTCTATATTCGAAAATATTTATGTTATTTAAATACCAAAACAATAGGGCTAATGTAATTTAAACACAACATAATTAATCACCAATTTTATATATCACTTCAAACAACACAATCAATGAAAATAGTAATATAAGTGTTGAGGAATCCAGTTGGATTCCTCCAACCTGTTTCCCTGCATCCATAGATGTTAATGAACATAAATAACATCAATTTCATTTTCGTGTGCGTTAATATGGTATATAAAATCAACATTCAATCAACAATTTCATATATATAACTATTTTAGCCATTTCAACCAATTTATCAACCAATCATCCAAATAATCATCACACTGCATAAAATTACCATGCATAAATTTAAAACTCATTTATATAAAAAATATATAAACGAGTCAGAGTTAGTGAGTTTACTCACCTTGTTTTGTATTTGACAGTTCTACTTTTGTTTCGTTTAATACCATACGAGTGTTTGATTTTATTATGAAATTCCAGTGACACTGTTTTCTACCACAATAGTTCTACAATGTAGATTTCTTCATTGTGATTCCAATGTGAGTTGTTTCTTCCAATTCTTATTAATGATTTAATTAGTCATGTTATAGCTCTTTTAACCAAAAATTAACATCGACAGTTCGTCCACCAGGCTTGGAAAACCCGATGCTAATCCATGCAACTTTTAAACCATCTACATTTCTTCCTTCGGCCACTGCTCATCACTTCTCATTGTCGGGCCATGAAACACCCCACCTCCGTTAAGGTCACTCACAAAGGGAATGCCTTAACTTTGGTGGAGCATTATAGGTAAAAAAATGCAGATAAATTACAAGACAGACAAATAAAGCAGCGGAAAATTAAAGTCATTTTATTAACAATGTGGTTTAGTCAAGCTTTTACAACAGTTGTCTCAATCATACTTAAAAGTAATACATAGGACTTCTGTCTTGATTTAAAAACTTCCAAGTATAAAAGAAGCATAAAAATAAAATGATATTCCCCAATAAAGCATGAACCAGCCATAACAGTGGAAGAGAGAGTCCAAAGCAAAACATCGACTATCTTCGAGCTTGAAAAGAAAACTGAGCTAAGTTGTAACATTTCCTCTCTGTGAACCTGGGGGGGGGGAGGCGGAAGAAAAGAGGCAAAACAAAGCTAGGTCGGACATAAGTCTGGTAAGTCCAGTGACTTTCAACATATAAACAGGCAAAAGCATCATGACATTAATAAATTGAATATATGACAATACCGTGAGAACAAGGATAACAAGATAACATACGATTACTATAGATATGATAAGGCAAGATAAACTGAATGCGCTTCTACTCTTTCTCTGCTTCGCTACTACCCTGTTATTTTGATTTCTACGTCTCTGCACAACTAGTGTCCCACTAGTAATCTGTATAAACTGATAATATGATACGTGATCCCAATCCACGCAATTGTGGTAGCCTTCAGGTATACATCTATTATGAGGATTCCACCTCAGTCTGCCTAATTGCAATGAATGTATTAGATGTACCCTTACTACCTATCGATCGGCTCCCTACTTGTATTAATTTCTCTTGTGTCTGTGTCAATTGGCCCTCTCTTGCGTATAGATACCTTGTGTTGGTCCCACCATAGGGTGTATCAATCCTTATGATAGCAACCCGACACGATTCAAGATGCACAGTGTATAACTACTGGTACCCAGTGCCTACTTTTTCCCACTCCGGAGTACATGCATGCCCGTAAACCGTTGGAACTTTCACTGATGTACACCCTGCCGCTGTTTTGACCGCTTATAATCAGCCTAGTAATCGTGCCCTACCCTGCCTAGTTTCAGGGTACCATGATACATCTATGTGGGTTACTGCTGAAATGGGTCCCCGTTACTAGGGTTTCTTATTGGTTAAGTTTGTGGGCTTATATATACAAATTTTACCCACCTTCACGAGATGTACTTAACCCTCCCACTGATTCTAGCATGTTTACTTAAAGGTTAAGTTTGTGGGCCTATATGTACTAATATTACCCACCCAACTTGATATGTACTTAACCCTCCCACTGATTCAAGTATGTTTATTTAATGGTTAAGTTTGTGGGCCTATATGCACTAATATTACCCACCAGCCCGATATGTACTTAACCCTCCCGCACATTATGTCGTATTGGTTAAGTGTTGTACATTCATGTTAACTTAACCCATCATGTCATGTTGGTTAAGTGTTCCTATTAACTTAACCCTCCTCACTTATCAGGTTGGTTTAGTATTTCCTATTAACTTAACCCGTTCATTCATCAAGTTATATTGGTCAAGTGTTTCTTGTTAACTTAACCCCACGTGTTCATCATGTTGTATTGGTTAAGTTTCATCAATCAATTTCAAGTTAACTTAACCCAGCTACTTTTCATATTACTTTGGTTAAGTGTTGCCTTCTTGTTTTAACTTAACCTTGCCACAAATCAAGTTATATTGGTTAAGTGTTGCCCTCTTGTTTTAACTTAACCTTACCACAGATCAAGTTATATTGGTTAAGTGTTTCTTATTACTTAACCCTACCCATTCATCATGCTATACTGGTCAAGTATTTCTCATTAGCTTAACCCTAGTTATTCATGTTTTATTGGTTAAGTGTTCCTATGGACTTAACCCTAGTCGTTCATCTTGTTCATTAGCATTAATTGATTTATTAATGCACCAACCTCTCACATTAGATACGTGTTGTTGCCGTTACTGGATGTGCCTGGCGGTTCGGGGTAGTTTTACACCACAACTCAATCTAACCTTGGTTTTTTCTTGGGCATGATGCACTATCCTCTCAGATTAGATAGGTGCTGCTGTGGTTACTGGATGTGCCGGGCGGTTCCGGGCAGTTTTACACCACAACTCAATCTAACCTCGGGTTAGGCATATTCATCTTTAATTTACACATTTACCATATATATACACAAATCTAGATTTTACATGCTAATTACCAAATCAGTAGTTAGGCCAAATCTATATTTAATGTTCCAATTTACATTTTATGCCCAATCTAGATTTAATGCTCAAGTTACCCTAAATTCGCAATAATAACAATTATGCCCAAAACTTGATTTATATACCAATTTCATACTTTGTCGTTCATGCCAATTCTAGGTTCAATATGTCAAATTACATATTCCATAATTCATGTCAAATTACCCCAAATTGCATCTTAACAGTCATGCCATACTACATGTTCCAAATTATGCCAAATAATGTCAATTTCATGTTATACCCAATTACCCCCGCATTCATAACGTACGTATTTCGAGATTTAACTCAAGATTCATAAAATAAGGGGAGAAGAAAGATGGAACAGCATAGTCATATGACGATAAGAACTATTGGTCCAATAAACTTGATGTACTAAAAGACAAGTTTTTGCATAGAATACATCGCAGGCATATAGATACGATATGAATATCATCATGAATCATCACAGGCATATAGGTTTGACAAGAATTATATCATGAACTTTAAAAGGATTACAATTACAATATACAACAAGGAGAGATATGATTGGACCAATTTTCATAGTCAAAATTGATATCCAAAGATATATATATATATATATATATATATATTTTGAAAATTGGTACGCTTTATTATCTACTAAAAAACAGTACAAAGTTAGGTTAGCATACTAACCGTTACAATTGAAATGAAAACGTAAAGAAATACAAGCAAAATATAACCTAATTAACATAAATTCGGCCCATGATGAGGCCTATATCCCACTAATGTGCATTAGACTGCACCTCTCTTCCACATGCCCTACACCGCACCTTCCTAGCCAAAAGCTCCCCATGACAACAGCTGCTTCCATGAACAACACAAAAATCCTGTAAAGCACCATGCCCATTTCAAGATGTCACTGAGTACATTTTTTGAAGAAATTGGACCAAATTAAACATCTTCTTAAACTTCCCCAGATGGACCCCAAATTCAAGCTATGCAAGCCCCAAACAGCAAGATATAACACTTAATCCATAAACAGTCTCTTGAATATTGCAATTCGATTTCAAACATTTAATCTGGTTGACGACTCACAGACTCCTGTGAATCAGTCTTAATGCAAGAAACAATAAATCACAAGAACTGTACCACTGCCATGTTATACATGTTGTTCGAACATATTAAAAGAACTGGAATCTCAGGAGTTCGAAATCAAGAAAAAACCAACATATTTTCCTCAGCAAATTTATTAGAGAACCTCTTCAATACTGTTAGCAAAATCATCGAACATATCACCACATATAGCATAAACCAAAACATCCATTAATCATCTTCATACTTCTAAAGAAACCATAACAGGGTTCACATGATCTCAAAGAAAGCATACAGGTGATCAGTGGATAAAACATGGTTGAATCACATAAACAACACCAAGTGAATGTTGACAGCATATACCAAGATCCATTGAAACCCCTACTGAGAAGCAGAAGAAACATGTAATAACCCGGAAAATCTGGGCCAGTTTAAAATTTTTATTTTGGCAATTTTAGCGAATTTTGAATATTTCAAATGAATTATTTTAAATAATATCGACGGAAAATTTATTTGAATGGAATTCGAACATATATATTATATACGTCGTCGTTGGAATATAAATAATTATATATAATTATAAAAGGAATTGAAAATGGCGCGGTAGTTCGATAATTCGATTTCAAACTTCAATTGAATGCACCGGGTGCAAAACAAACCGGATTTTAGTGAAACCAAAAATAATGGGATCTAATTGATGATATTTTTCCAACGAATCCGAAAAATCGAAATTTCATAGTGGGAATCAAAAGATATGTCCAGTTGAAAATTCTGAATAGTCGCTATGGAATTCAGGCCCTTAAAAATGGGAATTTTGCAAACGACCTCGGATTTCGACGAAACCACTTTTGTTGGGTCCGTGATGTAAAGTTATTGCTAGATTCCAAATTTCATAATTTTTCGAATCAATATGTGAGAGTGGTAAAGGAAAACGTGTTTGACCAGTTTCAGTTGATTTTAATCGACTGGAAAATGGCCATTTTTCCAATGGTCTCGGAATTCGACGAAACTAGTTTTGTTAGGACCGTATCGTCAATACGAAGCTAAAAAATATTTTTCGGGAATTTATAAAGTTCGTATGTGACCCTGGTAAATTGAAATGCGCGTTCAAAATCAATATACAGAGTTATATGTTGATTTTTATGGAAACTGATCAAAATGATCGAATCAGCTTACGATACATATCCCATTGTGTTCGGAATGGGGGTAAAACGCTATGGACGACAGGCGGTGGGCCTCGTTTAGAGGTCGTATGTAAAAGTCAACATATAGGAGAATAAAATAATAAAATATAATTATATATATAAACCTACACCCCCCTTCTAAACCTAAATCAGAAATAGCCCGCCCCTTTTTTTTAATCGACTGCTACAAAACCCGTCGCCCTCCCCTACCCTCGCCGTCAGAGGCGCGCTCCCTCCCAGACCCGGCGCCGCCAGTGGCGAACCCCCCCTCACGCCACACCTCTTCTCCTCTTTCCCCTTTCCTTCTCGCGATAACAACCCACCGCAGCCCTGAATCCGCTGCACCGAAGTCACTGCGCCACGCTGGGCCCACCGCCGCCCCTGCCCCTTCTCCGACCAACCTCACCCCGCGCAGCACCCCGTGCTCCTCCTCCAACCAGAAACACAGTGAGCCTCCTTCTTCCTTTTTGTTACATTGTTTTGATTTCAATCTTTTCCTTTCTTTCCTTGTTGAATGACAGTACTAGGAGATTTGGATTTTGGTATAGAGAATATAGATTTAAAAATACGATTTTTATTTGTATATAAGGCGAGTTTTTTCATGTATAAAAGGCGAGATTTTATATTATAGTAGGAGGGTTAAAAATATAATTTTTATATTATAGAAGTATTAAATATATAATCTTTACTATATAGAAGATGTAAAAATATGATTTTTGTTTATGTAGAGAATTAAAAATATAATTTTTACATGATAGGAATATTAGAAATATCATCTTTATATGTGTAGAAAAATAAAAATGTGATTTTTATAATGATATATTTGAAAAGGCGAAATCTTTATATTTGAAAAGGCGAAATCTTTATATAGAGAATAGCGAGGTAAAAATATAATTTTTATCTATATAGTAGCAATGTAAAAATAGAATTTTTATCCATATAGTGTGGTTATAAAAATTCGATTTTTATATATTGAATAGCTAAGTAAAAATTCGATTTTTACATATTGAATAGCGAAGTAAAAATTCGATTTTTACATATGTAGTGGCTACGGGCGACGAAAGTGACAAAAGGCGAAAACGACGAAGATTTCTACTTAAGAATAGTCGAGATGATTGGATAGCTATTGGTGAGAACTTCTCGCTCTTCAATTTCTTTTTCTAGTTATATATATACTAGGATGCAGACGGTGCTTAGTAGCACCCGACATCTGTCATCCACAGACCATGGATGGCTTGTTTGTTTAATTGTTTGGTTGTGTAATTGGTTAGATTATTTGGTTTGAATTGAATTGTTTGGTGAAATGAAATTGATTTGATTGATGTGTGAATGGCGTGGGCCTTCACTAGACCGGGGATAAGGCTAGGCCTTGTCCCGTTTCTAGTATCGTGCCGTTATGCCGCCGAAATTTTCTAAAATAAGTTAGAAAAATAAAAATATCATTTTTATTTTGTAAATGAACTGAATAAAAATTCATGTGTTAAAATAAAATATTTTATCGTTAAAAATATAATTTTTAACGTGAATGTGAATAAATAAATATTCATTTACAAACCGGACGGTTTGTTTATATACACCTATTTGAAGGACATTGATTGGGACGATAAATTTTACACATCGCCCAACTGCACAAATAAAATCTATGTTTATTGATTTGAAACCCCACACGGGTGTTGGGATGAAATTTGAAGTTCACTCATCCTAATTGATTAAATATGTCGATCGATTGATTGACAGGCTGTTATAAGCGTTAGATATCTATATTTGATGCTTATACAGTGTAGTGCACTTTGGATGATGGTTGATTATTTATCATCGCTATTATATACATGTGTTGAATGGAATCCATATAATTAACTTTATATGGTAATTGATTGGGCCTCATTCCAATTTAGAAAATAAAGAATATTATAATATAAAGGTTCATGTGTTGACCGTACTCATCCGTTCAGATTAGTCATGTGTTGAACGAAATATTTTAACAATAAAATTTACATCTTTATAATATATAAAATTAGAAACTAACTGAAAAATAGATAAGATGAGTGGTCTCCTGGATATTGATCCGATGTTGGTTTCGACCTTCGGGGTTAATATTCTAGGAATCGTTCTCTTACTAATTTACGGTTGGAGTCTGATTTAATATCAAACGGTAGATACCTTAATTTTCATAAAATATATTAAATAACAAAAATAGTCACACGTGGACAGTACTCATTCATTGAGATTAGTCGTGTGTTGACAAAGATATAGAATCGTGTATTGAAAGAAATATAGATACATTTGTGGAATATAAAGCCGTGTTGATTAGTGATGCGCTATTTTGACGTGAACGATATTCATATCGGTTATATTCGTTTTTGAATTTAAAACGAATTTGAATTGAAAAGAAAACGAATTTGAATTGAAAAGAAAACAAAATTGAATTGAAATTTGAATCGAATAGAAAACCAATTTGAAACGAACTGAATTTGATTTAATTAGAAAACGAATTGAATTTGATTTGAATAGAAAACGAATTGAATTTGATTTGAATAGAAAACGAATTTGATTTGAATTGAATTGAAAAAGAATTCGAATTAAATTGAAAGCGAATTGAAATGAATTCAAATTGAAATTTGAATTGAATAAAAATGAATTTTAAAAACGAATTTATAAGGAAAAATTCAATTTTCATTTGAATTGAAATTGAAGTTGAAATTGTCTTTGAAACGAATTCAAAACTATTTATAAAATTCATTTTAAATAGAAATCGACGAAATATATATTATATATATAATATAATGGCCTGAATAGAACGCGCCGCGCCGCGGCAGTTCGTGAATTTCGACCATTTATTTCAAACTGACATTACGGGAGATCCGACCGTCGGATTCTCCTAAAACCGGAACCGTTGGGTTCGTATCGAAAAGTGATTTCTAACGAATATTTGAAATTTGAAATCTAACGGTTGGATTTGGAGATACGTCCAAATCAAATTCGAAAAAGGTCGCTGTAAGTGCAGTTCGATGGCCGTTGATGGAAATCGACTGTACGGGCCTTGATAAAATTATTAAAAATAGTAATAATTTGTGTAAAATCATAAGAAATGATTTGGGAAAAATTGGGGTGAAAAACTCCATATTTGAAAAGATAAAAATAAATTTTTATCGAAATGAACTAAGTTTGAACTAAAATTAAAACCGAACTATTTTTAAATATAAATAAATTGGTTTTAAAAAGGGGTTTTAAATAATCGGAATTTCTAATATATTTGATTGAAATTAAATTTAGAAGTGATTTGTGGGTTTATCGTGAACGGTGTTTCAAATAACACTTGTTCTTTAACCCGATAATAAATAGAATGTAATTTGGGTTTGTCGTGAACTGTGTTTTAAATGACACTAGTTCTTTAAATCTGAAAAAAGGAGTTTTAATGAATATGCAAGTAGATTGAAATGTGAATTGATAATCTAAATTATCAAATTTCGAAATTGAGCGAGAATGGAGTATCACCAGTTTTGCTCCAAAGCGATAGTTAAATCTTTAATTAGATTTGAACGTGAAATGGTAATTAATTTTACCGATAACACCATAGTATTAGATATGGAGTATTACCAGTTTTTCTTCATGGGATGAATAGGTTGGGATTGGGAAATAAAATAAATAATTACTTCGGTGTGGTTCGCTAATCTCGACTAGTTTAGAAAACCATAATTTGGTTTGAAACGACATCCAAAGGAAGATTAAAGGATAAATTTTAGAGAATTTATCTTGGATAAAATTAATGGGAACCTTTCCCTAAGAATGTGGAATTGGAATGAGGCGTATGTTGTGGTTGTGTAACATTCGTTTTAGTATACGCGGATTGTTCGGAAAGGCCGGGTTTACACCCATTCTGAATAACCGATTCGACGATATGTCGAAGATGAAGACGGTGGTTGAAGACCAAAAGTCTTCACATCGTTTGGGTGATTACTGATGATCTTGATTGGGCTGTACACCCAAGATGAGGGAATCAGTTGGTGGTCGTCCAGACGTACTTGGAGATCGATGGATATGCGATGAAAGTGCCTCCGGTTTCGTTCAGACCCAAAACGAACTTGTAAATGGATTGTGTGTCTGACATTGGATTTTATTCTGTGTTTATTGATTTCCGTTAAATATATATCTGTTTGGCGGCGGAGAATTTATTCTCTTGCTTAACGCCCTTCTCTGAGATGTACGAGCTTAGAGGTTATATATCGATAGATATCAATCGCATGGCATGAATTGCCTGTGTGGCATGCTGAGTTGCATGGATCAAGGCTTCTGTTGAAAAGCAAAGTCTTGTGGTTGATGATCAAAGCACGGCCTTTGTGGCATAGCTTTGTGTATAACGTGAATTCGCGAGCCTCACACCTCGGTATGAGTCAAAAACGGGATACAGACCATTGGGAGAACACGACATTTCTTTCTAGCTTTGGTGGCGTCAGTGACTTACCGGCCCTGACATTTATATACTTTTCACCTTTGTGGTTGTTGGAATGAGGCGCCTCGATTATAGGTCTGTAAGGACCGGGAAACGTGTGTTCAGGAATAAATAATCCTCTAACGTAAGTGAGGACCGGCCCAACCGATCCAGGGTTGCCCAGAGTGTGTAGTCCTGAGACATTTGCTAGAGTGTCTCGAACGCGGAGAGGAGCTTGCCCCTGGCCTCGACTCATGACGGAAATCAAATTTCCGATACGTGTATTGCGGTTTTAATTGTAGAACTAGTATGGCGACATAGTAGATGGTAGCTATGCCGCCTATGATTGATATTTATGATTGAAATTGTTTTGACACTATACACTTATTATAGTATCAAATGATTTGTTTTAAACGTACCAAGCATGTTTGGCTATTATAAGGGAAAACCCTATCCTCCGGCTTGCGTTGCATTGTGTGATGGGACCTGGGTCTTATAATAGCTTCATTTTTCGAAAAAGCATCACGTTGTTTATTCTATGCACTGGTATTTTTGGGAGGAAACCCGTTCCGTGTTATACGGCGTGGTCCCTTGAATTACTCTATTTTAAAGTAAAGCTTTAAATAACTGTTTTAGTTCCCACACCAGTCACATGACTGACCTGGAGTTTATTGTTTTAACCTAAACTCTGGGTGCCCTTATTTTCGACACGGGCAGCTAGTAGTTTTGGTTTTGCAGATTTATATTCACAGGATCCTGGTTTACAGCTGGAATGATATCCGGAAAGCTCTGTATCCGTATATCACCTTCAGTTGTGCTTTGTATTATTTTCCGATGCTATGTAATTTATTGTAATCTCTGATATTTATCGAATGTAATTTATTCGTTTATACTCTGTATATTCTTGTATCTGATGGAATTGTTGTAATAACAATGAAATATTCTTCTGTTTGTGTTCTGATTTGTCCTGTTCTCAAACGATCAGGGGTTTCGAACGGTCTAGATCGGTTTAACGACTGATTCGGATCGAGCGAAATTCCAGGCCGTCACATTTAGTATCAGAGCTTTGGTTTACAGAGCTCGAGAACAAGACACATTAGAACCATACGAAAGAATTCATCAGATATTGGGTTAGTAATATCCAATTAGAATGACTCGTTAGAGATAGGATCAGTAGTATCCTAGAACGAGTGTGAAGAGTATATTTTTCAAATGAAAACAATTTTGCTTTGAAAATTTAAATCAATTCTACGTATGTGATTATTTATTTATTTTGAATATGGACAATCCGATATATAAAGATTTTGCATATACGCATCATGAACGTATAGTCGAAGTTTTAATATATTAGATAGATATAGAATCACACTCTAGTCACCCGGATCTGATTCTGATGATTGACGCGTCATCATCAGTAATTATTTTCGTGTTTTGAAGGTGTGATATCTATATATTTCCATTAGACTGGTGTGAGAACCAAAACTAATATAGATAGATTTATTTGTTGTGATTTGGCATCAAAAACATGATTTTCTGTATATGTATCAAAATTATCAATTTGAAACTCTAATCCACTAATTGATTGATGTTTGTGTTGTTTGTTTATTTGTTTGAAAATTTTGAACCATTATGCCTAATTGAATCAAATATTGAATTGTATTGAAAATTGATCGCATTTGCTTGCATATACATATACTTACATTGAACAAGTCATAGCAAGGAGGCTAGAGCAGAGAATAAAATTTGTTTGCCCGACAAATAGGTACATGTTTACTATGTAATTTACTGTTTTGTTTGGGTGATGACGATTTTATGAGCCTATTGGCTTTTTCTTTTTCTTTTTGAGATCAGAAGGCCTGTATGGCAATTTCGAGATTTTCCCGTGGCTCCCGGTGCAGGGGAGGTTATGGCGAAATTTTTCGAAAATTTAGGGTGTTAGCCAAATTTTTGATGAATTTAAAAATTCTCAGAAACAGAAAAGTTGGAGAATGGAAAGCCAGATTGAACGTAGTGTTGATTAATCAAACCACTTTCGACTTCGTTCCTTTTCGGGGACGAAAAGTTTTAAGTGGGGGAGATTGTAATAACCCGAAAAATCTGGGCCAGTTTAAAAAATTTATTTTGGCAATTTTAGCGAATTTTGAATATTTCAAATGAATTATTTTAAATAATATCGACGGAAAATTTATTTGAATGGAATTCGAACGTATATATTATATACGTCGTCGTTAGAATATAAATAATTATATATAATTATAAAAGGAATTGAAAATGGCGTGGTAGTTCGATAATTCGATTTCAAGCTTCAACTGAATGTACCGGGTGCAAAACAAACCGGATTTTAGTGAAACCAAAAATAATGGGATCTAATTGATGATATCTTTCCAACGAATCCGAAAAATTGAAATTTTATAGCGGGAATCAAAAGATATGTCCAGTTGAAAATTCTGAATAGTCGCTATGGAATTCAGGCCCTTAAAAATGGGAATTTTGCAAACGACCTCGGATTTCGACGAAACCACTTTTGTTGGGTCCGTGATGTAAAGTTATTGTTAGATTCCAAATTTCATAATGTTTCGAATCAATATGTGAGTGTGGCAAAGGAAAACGTGTTTGACCAGTTTCAGTTGATTTTAATCGACTGGAAAATGGCCATTTTTCCAACGGTCTCGGAATTCGACGAAACTAGTATTGTTAGGACCGTATCGTCAATACGAAGCTAGAAAATATTTTTTGGGAATTTATAAAGTTCGTATGTGACAACGGTAAATTGAAATACGCGTTCAAAATCAATATACAGAGTTATATGTTGATTTTAACGGAAACTGATCAAAATGATCGAATCAGATTACGATACATATCCCATTGTGTTCGAAATGGGGGTAAAACGCTATGGACGATAGGCGGCGGGCCTCGTTTAGAGGTCGTATGTAAAAGTCAACATATAGGAGAATAAAATAATAAAATATAATTATATATATAAACCTACACCCCCCTTCTAAACCTAAATCAGAAATAGCCCGCCCCTTTTTTTTAATCGACTGCCACAAAACCCGTCGCCCACCCCTACCCTCGCCATCGGAGGCGCGCTCCCTCCCAGACCCAGCGCCGCTAGTGGTGAACCTCCCTCCTCACGCCACACCTCTTCTCCTCTTTCCCCTTTCCTTCTCGCGACAACAACCCACCGCAGCCCTAAACCCGCTGCACCGAAGTCATTGCGCCACGCTGGGCCCACCGCCGCCCCTGCCCCTTCTCCGACCAACCTCACCCCGCGCAGTACCTCGTGCTCCTCCTCCAACCAAAAACACAGTGAGCCTCCTTTTTCCTTTTTGTTACATTGTTTTGATTTCAATCTTTTCCTTTCTCTCTTTGTTGGATGACAGTCTTAGGAGATTTGGATTTTGGTATAGAGAATATAGATTTAAAAATACGATTTTTATTTGTATATAAGGCGAGTTTTTTCATGTATAAAAGGCGAGATTTTATATTATAGTAGGAGGGTTAAAAATATAATTTTTATATTATAGAAGTATTAAAAATATAATCTTTACTATATAGAAGATGTAAAAAATATGATTTTTGTTTATGAGAGATGTAAAAATATAATTTTTACATGATAGGAATATTAGAAATATCATCTTTATATGTGTAGAAAAATAAAAATGTGATTTTTATAATGATATATTTGAAAAGGCGAAATCTTTATATTTGAAAAGGCGAAATCTTTATATAGAGAATAGCGAGGTAAAAATATAATTTTTATCTATATAGTAGCAATGTAAAAATAGAATTTTTATCCATATAGCATGATTATAAAAATTCGATTTTTATATATTGAATAACGAAGTAAAAATTCGATTTTTATATATTGAATAGCGAAGTAAAAATTCGATTTTTACATATGTAGTGGCTACGAGCGACGAAAGTGACAAAAGGAGAAAACGACGAAGATTTCTACTTAAGAAGAGTCGAGATGATTGGATAGCTATTGGTGAGAACTTCTCACTCTTCAATTTCTTTTTCTAGTTATATATATACTAGGATGCAGACGGTGCTTAGTAGCACCCGACACCCATCATCCACAGACCATGGATGGCTTGTTTGTTTAATTGTTTGGTTGTGTAATTGGTTAGATTATTTGGTTTGAATTGAATTGTTAGGTGAAATGAAATTGATTTGATTGATGTGTGAATGGCGTGGGCCTTCACTAGACCGGGGATAAGGCTTTGTCCCGTTTCTAGTATCGTGCCGTTATGCCACCGAAATTTTCTAAAATAAGTTAGAAAAATAAAAATATCATTTTTATTTTGTAAATGAACTGAATAAAAATTCATGTGTTAAAATAAAATATTTTATCGTTAAAAATATAATTTTTAACGTGAATGTGAATAAATAAATATTCATTTACAAACCAGACGGTTTGTTTATGTACACCTATTTGAAGGACATTGATTGGGACGATAAATTTTACACATCGCCCAACTGCACAAATAAAATCTGTGTTTGTTGATTTGAAACCCCACACGGGTGTTGGGATGAAATTTGAAGTTCACTCATCCTGATTGATTAAATATGTCGATCGATTGATTGACAGGCTGTTATAAGCGTTAGATATCTATATTTGATGCTTATACAGTGTAGTGCACTTTGGATGATGGTTGATTATTTATCATCGCTATTATATACATGTGTTGAATGGAATCCATATAATTAACTTTATATGGTAATTGATTGGGCCTCATTCCAATTTAGAAAATAAAGAATATTATAATATAAAGGTTCATGTGTTGACCGTACTCATCCGTTGAGATTAGTCATGTGTTAAACGAAATATTTTAACAATAAAATTTACATCTTTATCATATATAAAATTAGAAACTAACTGGAAAATAGATAAGATGAGTGGTCTTATGGATATTGATCTGATGTTGGTTTCGGCCTTCGGGGTTAATATTCAGGGAATCGTTCTCTTACTAATTTACGGTTGGAGCCTAATTTAATATCAAACGATAGATACCTTAATTTTCATAAAATATATTAAATAACAAAAATAGTCACACGTGGACAGTACTCATTCGTTTAGATTAGTCGTGTGTTGACAAAGATATAGAGTCGTGTATTGAAAGAAATATAGATCCATTTGTGGAATATAAAGCCGTGTTGATTAGTGATGCGCTATTTTGACGTGAACGATATTTATATCGGTTATATTCGTTTTTGAATTTAAAACGAATTTGAATTGAAAAGAAAACGAATTTGAATTGAAAAGAAAACAAAATTGAATTGAAATTTGAATCAAATAGAAAACCAATTTGAAACGAATTGAATTTGATTTAATTAGAAAACGAATTGAATTTGATATGAATAGAAAATGAATTGAATTTGATTTGAATAGAAAACGAATTTGATTTGAATTGAAAATGAATTCGAACTAAATTGAAAGCGAATTGAAATGAATTCAAATTGAATTGAAATTTGAATTGAATAAAAATGAATTTTAAAAATGAATTTATAAGGAAAAATTCAATTTTGATTTGAATTGAAATGGAAGTTGAAATTGTCTTTGAAACGAATTCAAAACTATTTATTAAATTCATTTTAAATAGAAATCGACGAAATATATATTATATATATATAATATAATGGCCTGAATAGAACGCGCCGCGCCGCGGCAGTTCGTGAATTTCGACCATTTATTTCAAATGGACATTACGGGAGATCCGACCATCGGATTCTCCTAAAACCGGAACCGTTGGGTTCGTATCGAAATGGGCTTTCTAACAAATATTTGAAATTTGAAATCTAACGGTTGGATTTGGAGATACGTCCAAATCAAATTCGAAAAAGGTCGCTGTAAGTGCAGTTCGATGGCCGTTGATGGAAATCGACTGTACGGGCCTTGATAAAATTATTAAAAATAGTAATAATTTGTGTAAAATCATAAGAAATGATTTGGGAAAAAATGGGGTGAAAAACTCCATATTTGAAAAGATAAAAATAAATTTTTATCAAAATGAACTAAGTTTGAACTAAAATTAAAACCGAACTATTTTTAAATATAAATAAATTGGTTTTAAAAAGGGGTTTTAAATAATCAGAATTTCTAATATATTTGATTGAAATTAAATTTAGAAGTGATTTGTGGGTTTATCGTGAACGGTGTTTCAAATAACACTTGTTCTTTAACCCGATAATAAATAGAATGTAATTTGGGTTTGTCGTGAACTGTGTTTTAAATGACACTAGTTCTTTAACCCAGAAAAAAGAGTTTTGATGAATCTGCAAGTAGATTGAAATGTGAATTGATAATCTAAATTATCAAATTTCAAAATTGAGCGAGAATGGAGTATCACCAGTTTTGCTCCAAAGCGATAGTTAAATATTTAATTAGATTTGAACGTGAAATGGTAATTAATTTTACCGATAACACCATAGTATTAGATATGGAGTATTACCAGTTTTGGTTCATGGGATGAATAGGTTGGGATTGGGAAATAAAATAAATAATTACTTCGGTGTGGTTCGCTAATCTCGACTAGTTTAGAAAACCATAATTTGGTTTGAAACGACATCCAAAGGAAGATTAAAGGATAAATTTTAAAGAATTTATCTTGGATAAAATTAATGGGAACCTTTCCCTAAGAATGTGGAATTGGAATGAGGCGTATGTTGGGTTTGTGTAACATTTGTTTTAATATACGCGGGTTTACACCCATTCTGAATAACCGATTCGACGATATGTCAAAGATGAAGACGGTGGTTGAAGACCAGAAGTCTTCACATCGTTTGGGTGATTACTGATGATCTTGATTGGGCTGTACACCCAAGATGAGGGAATCAGTTGGTGGTCGTCCAGACGTACTTGGAGATCGATGGATATGCGAGGAAAGTGCCTCCGGTTTCATTCAGACCCAGAACGAACTTGTAAATGGATTGTGTGTCTGACATTGGATTTTATTCTGTGTTGATTGATTTCCGTTAAATATATATCTGTTTGGCGGCGGAGAATTTATTCTCTTGCTTAACGCCCTTCTCTAAGACGTACGAGCTTAGAGGTTATATATCGATAGATATCAATCGCATGGCATGAATTGCCTGTGTGGCATGCTGAGTTGCATGGATCAAGGCTTCTGTTGAAAAGCAAAGTCTTGTGGTTGATGATCAAAGCACGACCTTTGTGGCGTAGCTTTGTGTATAACGTGAATTCACGAGCCTCACACCTCGGTATGAGTCAAAAACGGGATACGGACCGTTGGGAGAACACGACGTTTCTTTCTAGCTTTGGTGGTGTCAGTGACTTACCAGCCCTGACATTTATATACTTTTCACCTTTGTGGTTGTTGGAATGAGGCGCCTCGATTATAGGTCTGTAAGGACCGGGAAACATGTGTTCAGGAATAAATAATCCTCGAACGTAAGTGAGGACCGGCCCAACCGATCCAGGATTGCCCAGAGTGTGTAGTCCTAAGACATTTGCTAGAGTGTCTCGAACGCGGAGAGGAGCTTGCCCCTTGCCTCGACTCATGACGGAAATCAAATTTCCGATACGTGTATTGCGGTTTTAATTGTAGAACTAGTATGGCGACATAGTAGATGGTAGCTATGCCGCCTATGATTGATATTTATGATTGAAATTGTTTTGACACTATACACTTATTATAGTATCAAATGATTTGTTTTAAACGTACCAAGCATGTTTGGCTATTATAAGGGAAAACCCTATCCTCCGGCTTGCGTTGCATTGTGTGATGGGACCTGGGTCTTATAATAACTTCATTTTTCAAAAAAGCATCACGCTATTTATTCTATGTACTGGTATTCTTGGGAGGAAACCCGTTCCGTGTTATACGGCGTGGTCCCTTGAGTTACTCTCTTTTAAAGTAAAGCTTTAAATAACTGTTTTAGTTCTCACACCAGTCACATGACTGACCTGGAGTTTATTGTTTTAACCTAAACTCTGGGTGCCCTTATTTTCGACATGGGCAGCTAGTAGTTTTGGTTTTGCAGATTTATATTCACAGGATCCTGGTTTACAGCTGGAATGATATCCGGAAAGCTCTGTATCCGTATATCACCTTCAGTTGTGCTTTGTATTATTTTCCGCTGCTATGTAATTTATTGTAATCTCTGATATTTATCGAATGTAATTTATTCATTTATACTCTGTATATTCTTGTATCTGATGGAATTGTTGTAATAACAATGAAATGTTCTTCTGTTTGTGTTCTGATTTGTCCTGCTCTCAAACGATCAGGGGTTTCGAACGGTCTAGATCGGTTTAACGACTGATTCGGATCTAGCGAAATTCCAGGCCGTCACAAAACATAACAGAAAAAAATTGTAGTGAAGAATCATGAGAAGGCAGGGCACCTTAAAACACAAACTAGTACTAAATATCACGAAAGCAGCTGAAGAATTGAATGAAATTCCCTATCAGATACGACAGAAATCCCACTCCAACCGTAAAAAAGCAAACCACAGACATCTGGACTCAATCAACCCCAAATTATATGCAATCGAACAAACATACCAGTCACGAAAATGTTAAAATCAATTAGAACGGTTATGAGGAAACGATAGTGAATCAACACCAGCGCCGACAATGTCAGATCCCAGCTCCCCCAATGTCTTGCTCTATTGATTCCAAATATCTTCATAACTGAAATATAGATCCAACGTTAAAACGCATCGAAGCATAAATTTGAGGGAAGAATCAGATCTGGAAGTTTGACCATCTGCGTTGGTTGGAAAGGAAATCAGATCTGAAATCTAAAGAGTATAATCGATCTATGAAACAGTCGGATCCGAAAATAACTGCGAAAAACTGATGAAAAATCAGATCTAGGTTTTGCTATAGTAAAAAATTGAAAATATAACTTTTCAACGAAAATATCCTTTCGTCGAAGGTAATCGGTATGGAAATCTGATGGAAAACAAATGGAAAACAGTTGGAAAATCGATGGAAAATAGATAGAATTCAGATAGGACGAGAAGAAAAGAGAGAGTCACACATGAACAAAAGCAGGCGAATAGCCTGTCGCCATGGACAAGACTCCCTTTTCACATATCCAAATATATATATATATATATGCCCTAATTTTTGATCTTAAACCACAACCTATGCTATGCCTTACATATTTACAGTTCAATTTACGCCCCTAAATCCCAAGTCATATGTCCAATACTTTATGCCTCAAATCTCAAGTCATATGTTCGATACACTTTATGTTTTGAATACAACATGTGTTATGTCCTCAAATCAGTTACAACTCAATTATGCCCCAATTATACACAATTTAATACTTCTCCCAATTTTAGCGCTAGTCATGTCAAATCATATATTATGCCCAATTTTAGCACTGGCCATGTTCAATTCATATATTATGCCCAATTTTAGCGCTGGCCATGTTCAAATCATATATTATGCCCAATTTTATTTCCAATGTACGTTCATCTCTTATGAGATTTGGCTCAGGCTCGCAGTAGCCTGGCTATAAAACAAAAAGGGAAGAAGGAAAGAAGAGACAGAGAATGGACATAATATTATCAATGAGATATATCCAATGGATATAGAAAGACAGATAGAAATAGGCATAATCTCAGATTCAGATTTATTACAATGTCAGAATCACAATTAACTTTTATTTCTGAAAGTAACGTGAACTTATAGTAAAAGAACAGTCTTGTTTTCTAGGATCTGTATTCTGAAACTGAATAGCTCTCCCTTGAAGTAGACTATTGATTCTCTAATTTACATTTGATTCTTAGAAAATAGTCGTTGAAGTCGTTGAACTAGCCTTTGAATCTCTACTAGAATTCTAACTTGATTCTACGAAGGACTTAAGTAGCATAACACCGTCTTTGATTAATTTTGATATGAATTAGGGTAGATTATAGGCGTAATGAAGTTGTGTAGAGAAAACTATAGCCTTAGGGGTGTTTATATAGCATAGGGATCAACGAATCTGGTCAGCACGGGCGTCTAAATGCAGAAAAATGAACCTGTCATCGGATCTGGAAATGGGGGGAGGTCGACCCCCTGGTTGACCTGTGTGACCCAGGTCGACCCCCTGGTCGACCTGGGTCCTGGACGGGAAATTTCCCGCCCAGCCCGGGTGTGTGATTTGAATTTCGAATTTGAATTTTTGAACCTGAGCTGTTTTAATTTATTTAAATCCTGAAACTTTTGAAGGCCATAACTTCTTCATACAGAGTCCGATTTACGCAACCTCGGACTCTATCTCAAGCAGAATTCCGAGACGAACGCAATGGCGTAACCCATTTCCGTTAATTCTTCTCTTAAAAATTAAGTATACTTTAATTTGTTAGTTCAATATTCTCAGAAAATACGAGGTGTTACAGGCCACCTGAGCTAACCCCCATCACACCCATTTGTCTAACTGTCTACCATCCCTCATCAACAGGATGTTCCTACCAGGAAACAAAATGGGTTTGATCCTCCCTTTATTCTTGGAGCAACCTCCCTAATCCACATTATTATCAAACTCACCCATATATTACCAACAAACATGATTTCCAAACAAGTCTCCATCTAGTTTTCGTGATTACAACTTGCAGTATCGTCCATAATCTCTCCTCCCTCACATAGATTTTTTTCAAAACAATCCCTTGAAACCAACGCCAACGACCTCCCTCACTAATATTCTTCACCCATGATAAACAAACGCTGATCCTAACAGTAATTTCTGCCCTTCACGAAGGAATCCAACACCATGTCGATCAACTAATCCACGCGCTCCTAGTTCATCGCGATTTCCAGGTCCATGCGAACACAGTGACCCTTACGTCAGTTTTTATGCGCGAAATCTATCCATAATTTCATGCAAGTGCGAACCAATCCCACAAATCCAAACGTGATACTGATTCCGTGCATTAAAGCTTCATCCTCTCCAAAAATCAAAAACGTGGGTGACACTGTCTTGTTACCAGCGGAGGAAAGAAAATGGATCGGGTCCACGAATCACACATGAAGATGAAGAGAAACGAAAGAGGAACGAGAAATTCGATTTATGGAATGAATTGTTGTGAATTTTTCTTATTTTTACATTTCTCCCGAAGATTGTGTTTTTTTCTTGAATTGAAGAAAATGATGATTGCGAGAATAATAAAAGAGAAAACCAATTTTGGGAACTAGGGACTTTTAGAAATAAACGTTTTTGCCCTTTGTTGTAGAGTGCGAATTTGCAAAATGAACCAAGATGAGGAATTGGGGATATATAAAAATAGGGTGGCTTCGCGTGGAAGATTTAGTGTGGCTTCAATTGGAAGGAACTGTATGGCTTTCCAGAGAAGCTTCACGATTTATTTTATTTAGTATTTAAAGATTAGAATACCCCACTACATATAATTTCATTCACTTACGGACTGCTATAGACAAAATAAAAATACTATCATGTCAAGCAAAGTGCCACAATCCCAAAAATATAATAATATAGACAAGTTAACTTATATTGTGATATCCTGAAATGCTGATATATGGTGTAAAACACTTCAAATAAAAAGTTGCTTATTTTTCAAAATAAAATTTACGTCAATTTTTTATAAATTAAATTATAACTACATCTCAAACATCTTGTCCAAATTTGAAACCAATATTTAATTGTATTAAATAAACCGTTATGGCTTATACACGACTACATAGTGACTTTCTGAAAATTTGATTTGGACATAGCTTATAATCTATAAGAGGAAATCTCTATTTTTCACTTCCATTAGAAAGATACGGTTTAATAGATTCAAACGTTTCTTGTTTCAAAGAATTCTGACTTATATTGGATCTTGTATATTCAATAAAAGTTCAAAACGTGAAAGTATAAACCACCGCGACATTACGAGCTCGTTTTAAATTTAATTATAAATTATACGTTTCAAACATTCTTTTATAAATAATTTCCTTATAAAATCTTTTTAAATTATCAATACAACGTTTAAAAAAAATTAAGTAATTTAAAATTAACGGCTAAAAATCCGGATCGTTACATAAAATTATTCTGAATATTTTACTACCTATCATGAATATATTTTTAATTACCATTAAACTCTTATCTTTACTCTTCTTTCAACCCCTTTCATTAGTATTATCATTAACCTAAGCCTAGAAATTAATGTATATTATCTTCGTTTAATTGAAATAATTTATAATATATATGTATATGCATAATAGTTAGATAGTACTTTGAATATCTTTTACTGAAATACATATCATCATCAAATCATTCTGCATAATTATTGTAATATTATCATTAAACATCCTAGTTCATATCATACCTCATTACAATAAATTACAATGCATGTTAAAAGCATTCATATCACAAGTTGCATTTCATTCAATAATCATTTCATATTGCTGTGCATATGACATATCGTACTATAAACAACATATCGCACCCACTACATTACATTATAACTTTTTAAGAAGTGTATTGTATGGGAAGTCTTGTATTGTTGTCTTAGAAATGCATAGGGTTATTAATTAAACACATAACATATTTACTTTAACTTGATTGACTTGTTTGGCTTGATTGATTTATTTGACTTGTATTGTTGTCTTAGAAATGTATAGCCAGTCTGCATCATACACGCCTCCCAAAGCATATTTGACTAAACGGATACTTAGAACTTCCTATTATCTATCTACTCAACTAAGCAACTGATAGTCTAATTGGAAAAAAAAGTCAAAAACTCGGGTAAGACAACAATTTGATATGAAAAACAACCTACCATATCAATCAAAAACAGATACCTAGTAAGACCGTCTCGCTTAGTGGAACGGGTTTTCGCCTCACTAATCTTGATAATATAATAACCATGACCAAGTCTCCTAGACTCACAATTTTTTAGAACCATAATAAGTTATGTGCATGTGTATAACATATAGTGAATTACTCATCCCCGTTTTTCTGATTGCCAGCCTTTACGTTCTTATGACTACTTATCATATATTCAAATGGCTATTTGTCTTAACATCATATGACAACCCATTAAGATTTAAATGAGTATCCGTCATAAGGTTATGAACACTACTCCTTACCATCTGGATCACCCATCCCCCTAGTTTGTCTTTATAAGTTCATGGATTACCCATCCGGTACATTTGACAACTTAAATAGATGTCTAACTATCACACACCCCATTGGTTTTCTAGGATAACTACGAACCCGCAAATTTCTATATTGGAGATTATACATCCCTGAAATCATGTGAACTATACATCTCACATTCCTTAGGTTTTAGAGGATACCCATCAAATTTATATTTCAATCGTATTCCTTAAGAATATGATTCATATTAATTGGTAACCCATATTCAGTGAATAGGAATCTAATTTTCATTAATACCATTGGTTTCTCTTATATGAAGCGACACCATAATTGGTCATATAATGATACAAAGCGAAGCAACATCCATTCCTTCATCGATCAAAGCATGAGCAACATGGTTACCCATTGTATACAAAATTGGCATTGAGTTGCAGTGAAACCATCTCACTTTTACCCATGTCAACCTCTTTTCCCAAGGAAAATGTTATGCTTCATTCAAAGCATTGAAATGAATAAACTTTAGAACATAAAAATAAAATCGTGATTTTTCTCTACTTGTCAAGATGAGAGCGAAGCGGAATGATATAACATCACCTGATATAGGTTATCAAACTAGGATAAAAGTATAAGGGATTCGTTAATTAAATTAATTATAAAATCAAGTTTAAAGATGAGTGATAACATAACTATATCGTTTTTCCTTTATGGATTTGAAATGAAGTGCCTTGAAACAAAAATGGGAGTTAGCCTTTTGTTTTAAAACAAGTGGTTCACATAGGTCAAAGCAAAGGAATCAATTCGTCTCTCCTTGTTTTGCTCATCACCTTATGGAAAACAATTCAATATCAATTGAATTGATATTTTATGCTTTCCCTTTGGTCAATGCAAAGTAGATAGAGCAAGGCGAAGCCATAGTTTGCATACTGTAGAACCAATATAAAGGAGAAATGGATTTCTTACTAAATAAAATTTTTTTTTTTACCAATTCCATATATATATATATATGTCAAAATCTTATTGACGGATCTTAAAATTTAAACATACCGTTTAGAAATTTGGTAAATTGTGCCTCATTCCAAAGGCTAAGAAAATGACGAATTAATAGTTATAACTAATTGCTTTTCCTTAAGCTTTTTAGGACAAAATAATTTATAATAATTAAATTTTAAGTAGGAAAAATTCCATAAATCACAAAAATTTGATAAAGGCATTCCTTTCATTCTATAAAAAAATTAAGTCAAACTTTTACATTTTATTATTTTATTTGACTGAATCCCGAAATTAAGCGTATTCCCCCTTACGGAATTCATAAAATATTCTTAATTTCTTGGAAAATTATGAAAATTAAATCCCATCTTCAAAGTTATGTTAAGCATGAAATATTCAAATCAAAAGCATTTAGAGGTATAAATCATATGTTTCTATCCAAAACATAGTCCAATTAATTCAAATTAATTCTTAAAAATCATCATTTTATTAAGCAGTGATTCAAACATCAGAAACAATGTTAAATAATATAAAAAACATACACCATTTGGTATTACCCATAGCCGAGTCAATCCAAAGGTAAAAGATGATTTGAGTGTACTATTAACCTTAAAATGGACGAGTAGGTTGAGATTTTAAGTAGCTTAATTATCTCAAGTTTCTCATAGATTTCTACTAGCTTTTCTTCTTCTCTTTAGTGATAATGATCGACCTATCTAACTTTAATTTTGTGTATATGTTTGTAAAACGAAAGGATAAATGAGAGGGTGATGAGTTACGGGATAAAAGATAAGAGCATTCCTATTTTTTCCCTTTACATAAGTTCTTTCTTATGTTAATTCAGTTAGTTAATAACTAAGGCTAAACCATATTAATTATTAAATTTCATTTCATTATCCTACTACATTATTTTATTTAATCTATTTAATTAAATTTTCGAAGTAGTGTCATATTAAAAATTAGAGGTGTTATAATGTAAGTTTTAAGAACTTGTAAGTCGCTCTCAGTCATCGAGAATGGCATAAAACAGCTTAAGAGAAAGATCGATAAGTTATTTTAAGTGTATTGGGGCAAGGATTATAACAATTGTATGTGGTAGACAATGTAGAGTGTGAGAAAGGTCTATCAATTAATCTTCATGTAGTTAGACCTATTTATCGTATTCACTTGCACCATTGTGTCATATACTATTAGAATTCTGCATGTTAGATTATGAACTATCAATTTATTGTTTATTTGAATGTTAAACTGGATGTTAGTTTTTTTGCTAATGGATGGTAGGTATACGGGGTTCTCTACTTGTTTATGTTCATTTAGGGATTTTAGGGACAAATTTCCTGAGGGGAGGAAGAGAATAGAATGACTTGTATTCTGATTTACTGTACAATAATTGTAGTTAATTCTCACATACACACACACACACACACACACATATATATATATATATATATAGTTGTATCTTTTTTTAATATCATTCTCCCGGATATTTTGCATCTCCATGATTTTTTATGAACTTTATGTTACACTTTTCACTTAGAAAATCTCATTTTGACTATAATTTTTGATAAAAGTCGGATTAGTTTCCCTAATATATCCCATTACTTCGTCATGGTGGTCTTTAATTATGTAGAGGTCATATAAGAAAAACGACTGCGTGATTTGAGACAGATAACAATTTGATGTTTCTATGGCTATTTTTTAAAATTAGAGTAGAGCTAGTATGCTAAAACTAGCAACCCTATTTATCTAATTACTCTCAGTTAAAAACAAGAGCTAAGGGGAGGCACTTGAAGATTACCTGCTCATTTCCTATCAACATCAAATCATATATCTGCTATAATTCATCTTAAATTCTCAAATAAACATAGAGATTCACAAAAAGTCATCTTTTATTTCTAATTAGAAATTAGATCTACATTAATTAATTAGATCTCTCCATTTTGGTTGCACGCTCAGTTAATTTCTTACTGTTTAGATTAGATCTCTAATCGATTTCATTGAATTTGACATTTGATGAATGATTATGATTTCTCACGTGTCTATATCAGGTTATATATTGTAATTAAGAGTTTTCATCATCTATATGTTGAATTAACCCTAAAATTTGTTGGATCTAGCTGACTTCATATTAGAAAGCCTAAATTAATGTAATTATGCATCTATATGATTAATATGTTAGATCCAATGAAATTAGTGAGTAATTAACCATGATTAATTCTAAATCGATGTTAGATTTGATTGATTCATGATTATATGTGAATTGATGATTATGTGATTGAATATGTTGTGTTAGTCATTGAATTTCCTAAATTTAATGTTATGCTTGATTTGCGTGTTTGTGTTGTGCTTGTTTTACTTACATGGATGGTCTATGCACATCCAAAGCAAAGTTCGTCGGAATCGCATGAGATATGGAGGATCAGCTTTGAAGCATGGTGGTGAGGTGCACTATGGATCTTAGCTTCGACAAGGCTATGGCTCGACATCGATCCATTGCCAATGGAAAACACCTATCCATAAAGAAGCTCTATTAAAGCAGCAAACATTATGGTGGAACTCTCATTCCTTATATATGTTATCTTAAAGATCTGGTGGTTATTGGAAAGGCCAAGTGTTGATGGGTTAATAGATGGTTATTAGAGGATTTCTTTAGGAACTCGGTGCAAGTTATGGTTTGTCAATAACTTCTATGGCGAATAAACTATGGCCTATGGAAGTGGTGACTCTTTGATTGGGGATTCAAATGGAGTGTCATTATAGTGATAGGCAGCTCGGGATGAAACAAGGTTGTAAGATAATGGAATGTTTTGAGTGGGATAGAACCTAAGACGAAGTTTTAAAGGCTCTGAACTCGAAGTGTTCTAATTATTGATCAAACTAAAGATATTTTAGGGATGCCCATTAGGACTGGTAGCGATGGTCTTGTACCATGGGTTGCCCAAGTAGATGAATCTTGTGCTGGTTGTCATATAGGTTATTGCGTATCCAAGGCTTTAAAAGGTGATAGTTAGGTTTTGTTTGATGGATGCTATAGTTGTTATGGATGCACCTTCTCTTCCTTCTCTGGGTAGGATTTCACCTATATGATACTGAGGTGGAGATTGGAAATAAGAATGATGAAGGAGATTTCTTAGATTCTTCTACCTATTCTGTTACGACATCCTAGATTGTTGTTGTTTGAGTAGCATATACAACTTAGTTACAATATGATCTCTTTCGTTTAAGGGATATGGAAGATATGATTTGTATGCCTATGTCTAGTAGCTTATTTTCCAGTATAGCTTTTGATAGTTACTTGTCGCCCACACCAAGCTTTGTCTGACCCAAGATTTTATGCTTCCTCTTACTATCTTGGGTGTTCATCGATAATGCTGATAAGCATACTAGATAGCAGGTTTAGTTACTTGGTCCCCAATCAAAAACGAGCCAATAGAGCTTGACATATTACTCATCTCGTATGTACTTTCCATTATTGTCCATGTACTCTAAGATATATGTAGTGAGGATTTGGTATGTTCAGATATTATGACATTTCATACACAATCGTTGATTTTATCAAGATGATGCTTCCACTTTGTAATGACTCACTACTATTCTGCTGCATATGTATTTTTAACCATATGTCATGAGATATATGAATGTTTTGCTTTTATTTATTCTGTGATGATCTTCCTATATTAGCTTGGAGTGTTCGCAATGCTTCATTTATGTTATTCATTGATGGTTGTGTATACCAGTAGTCACAAATGCTTAATTTGCACTACGATTTTTTTACTCAAGGCATGCATTTTTTATGCCTCAAGTGCCTAAGGCCTAAGCTTGTCGAGTAAAACGCCTTTTGACTTATGTCTTAATGCATTTCCATTTGTACCCCGCATAAGGTGAGAGATGGTATCTCATTGCTTAAGACTGATAGGACTACGTAGACGACATCTCGCCATTTATGACCTTCCTATTGGTGGAATCTTGTTGTACCATCTAGCTGACCTTATTGGATAATCTCCTTAGATGCTTAATACATCCCGTTGAATAGGTAGCCATATGGAATGACCATACCAGGCATTTAATCTCTAGGTTTAGGTAGGATTCATACACCATTTAAGACCCCTAACTGGAGGACCTATCCCACCGTAGCCACATAGGATCCAAGGAAGAGAACTATTCGCGAAGATGATCAAATTTGTACCTAGTTAGCCTTTAATGCATCTATTAAAGGATGTAGGCTATGTGATCTGCTTAATATCTTTTTATAGGTGGATCTCACCACTTAAGACCTTAATCCCAAAGCAGGCTACGCTCATAGGTTATTTTCTTCTTTGGTTTATCCTTACGGATGGGAGGAGGACCCCTTTGGGCCACTTAAGGCCTCACTCACGGAGTAAACCTTATTTTTGGAAATAATCAATACTATGCAAACTAACTATCATCACGGGTTTCTATGGTTAATGATATCTCATATCAGTTGGACATATATTCGACTGTTGGAAAGTTCAGACTTCTGTCGAATAAGGGAACTGACCTCGCACCATTAACCTACTAAGTTCAATTCTAACTTTTAATTATAAGTTCTAGATTGACTAGGATAAATAAGGAAAGTTATATCCTTCTTAGCCTAGGATATTTATTTAATTATTTTCCTTATTGGACTTGTTACTTAAAACCACAATCGATACCCATAAATCACCTTTTTATTTTCTTTGTTTCCATTTCATAGGGTTACTGTCATTTATGACCATAACAGTCATACTTCCCTAAGGTATTAATTATTAGTCCCAAGACTTCTATTTGTTGAACCCCAATAGACACTGTTAACTTATTAATTTATTTTCAGTTATATATATGTATACATATTTATGCACCAGACTTCTCACATTAAGCCGACCACTTGTGAATGCTGGAATTGTCGGGCGGTTCCGGGCTGATTTCTACCACAAGTTGACCTTAACCTCGTGTCTTGGTGCGGTTATAGTTGGATTTCCGAATTAGGGTTTACAACATTAATCCTAGCCAATTTAGAGATTATAACCTTTAGGCTTAATTACCTGATCAAATTTGTTTTCCCCAATCAAATTCGCTTACAATAGCTATTTGTTTGTTTATGGCCCTATTTATATCAATCAATTACACTAATTCCTATAACGGTCACCACAAATATATTCATTTAATATGGATTACATTTACATGTATAATTCCATAAAATGAAAAACATTCAGACATTCAAACATTTATTGTAACGTATATTTCGTTGTTTACGTACATTCAAATGGATAATGTATATATATTTATACTTATATTTTTGTGCAGTTAACGTAGTTCTTTTTTTTTGAAAATTGGTTAATATGCCAACATAATGGACAGAGTAGGCCTCGAACTCTTGATCACTTACCAGGAAAGAGCACGTCATTCCACTACGCCACACTATGGTGACCTTTTTTCTTTTTTTATTATTATTGTTAAGTTCAATGTTTTGGTTCAACTAATAACCAAACATTCCTTTTTGTATTCAATTTTTAAATAAGGTTCTATATCTTACAAAAAGAATGTCAACTACAGTTATTGAAATTACGCCTAAGTATTGGAATAAACACATTTCAAACCATAAGAAATACATATATTATGTATATTATGGAATAATTGATGTAAACTATGCACAAACACACATATTTATATTTATACGTGAATTTACAAACCCTTTTTTAATATTTGGCATATTTATTACTGGTTTCAAATATAGTCTTTTTATTTAAAAAGAGTAGAAAGACATATTTAGAATAATTAAGTTAAAAACCCAACAAAATTGAATACAAACAGGTTTATGTCCTTCTAATCAAAATTACATGAATCAATGTTTAATACCAAAAGTACAGATCTGGAATGAAGCTATATCTTAACAGTGTTTTTCAATAGCCACAATATATTTTAAACACAATTGTAGGCATTGATATAATCAATCAAGTAAGCCATAAATTATAATATTATTCAATACCACAAATCTATATTTTCAAGTTTTTGGCAACATTCATAAGCAGACCTGATAGGCATCATTTCAGATCTAATAATATTATAAACATATCTAATAAATATTTGGCACATATTTAAGATCTAATACAAATGAGATAGCTAAGCTACTATAACTTTGTACATAAATTTCCCACTCACCCGAAAGCATTCAAAACTGAAATCTGAATAACCTTTTAGGCCTACAATTCCCAAACTGTTACAGATCTACAGTTATTCTGAAAAGGGGATACTTTTAGATTTGTAGATTTGCAAGAAAATAGGAATAGAGGGGAGAATATGATGAAGGATAGCATAGATGTCAATTCATACCCTTTTCCACTTGAATCTGATTACCCCTTTCAAATCCATATGATTTATGTTTGATTCGATTGTATATGTACTAATTTTTGATTTGGGAATTAGTTTGAAGAGAAAGAGAAATGGCAGAGCTTCGTTGTTGTCCATAGATTTGTGTGGAAAAGAATGAGGCCTTAACCCTTTATTTATAGGAGTGGAATTTGCCGTGAACCGTTAGATTTAATTAAATAAACATCCTCCCATTTATATAATATTTTATATAAAATTAAACCCTCTTAACCTAGTCGTCACTGTTCTTTTCAAGCATGAAGCAGTCGACCGCTTATGCCCGCGGTGTCGATCGCCCTTGTGTTGTTTTTCCCAGTGAGGGCTGGTTATAAAAGGTAATATATATTATATTTATTTGTTTCCGCCCGTTTTCGTATTTCGTCCATAACTTTTTCATACGGACTCCGTTCGCGAAACTCCACACATGAAAGTTGACCAGAATTCCAAAATGAACACAAACGTTAAAGTCTCGTGGTCAGATTCCATCATTTGCAGAAATTCCTATTTTTGAAATCTATTTAAATAACTGATCTATTGTCAAAATTTCAAGTTGTTATATATATCTTGTTCGTGTAATAAAAATTATAAATGTGCGTTAATTTCTAACAATATAAATAAAATACAAGAAAATAGGTTGAAAAGTTTTCCGGCTTACATATTAAGTTTGATGACAACACTTCAAAATAATTAGTTTTCGAAAGAAAATGTAAAGAAATTATTATTTCTCGTAAAGGAAAATGATAAAAGATAAAAGAATTCACCTTTTCCCATAAAAATCGATAGACATACTTGAAATTAATCATTCTAAATTGCTTTTTAATAACTTATTATTTGTAATTATTTATTGTTGGAAATAAATGAGAAGGTTAGTGAAGAAGAGGTTATGTGGTAGTGGAGAAATACAAAGAAACAAAGTCCCACATTGTGTATGGTTTGTGGATATATCTCCTTAAATACCAAAGCCCCACATGTTATATCAAACAAATAACATGAACACATAAGGACTTGAATGAATGGGCTATGGAGGCTTTGGGCTTTCATATTAAATATTAAAATGTCAAAGATATGGGCCTTGGGCCTCTTGGGGTCTCTTGTGATAAATGGGCCGCCGTCTGTTAAAATGCGCGGAAAATGGTATTTTTACGCGGGTGCGAATATTTGGACCAGTGGATGCATCTGTTCGCCTGAACAGTGATCAGATGCGACCGGTTGAACCAGCGCGCCTGTACGAACGGTCGCTACTACCCAGAAAGGTACCCCTCCACCGCTATATATAGGCAGCCTGACAGAGCCATTAAAATACACAGAATTAATTCATTCGATCTCCTTCTTCTCCACTGCTCTGTTCTTAAAATTACTCTCTTGAGTTCGTGTTGCTCTGCACTTGAAAGCACTTCAAATTGCAGAGACCGGTCCGTTTTATCTTGGGAGACAATTGCTCGATAACCTTCAGCGCCAGTGAGGGAGCAATATTGTTTCAAAGAAACAGATTTACTCTGGACTCGGACGATACTGAAAGGTACTCTTCTCCTTTTCTGTTTTGCAACGGTTCTGCTCTGTTGCAATTCCGGTCGCGCTTTTCGCCATTACTAATTCTGAAACAATTCAAATTAGTAACGCTTCTTGATGTGACAATTGGATAGTGACAATTTATTGATTGCTATCAGATTCGTATTGCATTTGTATTGTTACGAATAACAATTTGAAACAATATTTTTTTCGTTTTTTGCAGAAAACGATAATGGCTAAAAGCAATAGCACTACTGCTGCGCCAACACCACTCGTAACCAATCCTTTTGGACCCGTGGTTACTCCAATGGCACTGTCTCATGGAGAAAGGCCAGAAAAGTTCACCGGAGCGGACTTCAAACGTTGGCAGCAAAAGATGCTATTTTACTTGACAACATTGGGCCTTGCAAAGTATCTTACAGAAGATGCTCCAGTCGTTGCCGAATTGGAACCAGATCCAGTTGAAGTTGAAGCCCTTAATGCTTGGAAAAATTCTGATTTCATGTGTAAAAATTACATCCTGAATGGCCTCGACAACAGTCTGTACAACGTGTACTGCACAATTGCAACATCCAAACAACTATGGTTGGCTTTGGAAAAGAAGTATAAAACTGAAGATGCTGGCATGAAGAAATTCATCACTGGAAAATTTCTTGACTTCAAAATGGTCGATACAAAGACTGTGATCAACCAAGTTCAAGAACTGCAACTTATCATTCGTCAACTAGAAGATGAAAAGATGACCCTTAGCGAATCTTTTCAAGTTGCCGCTGCTATTGAGAAGCCTCCTCCATCATGGAAGGACTTCAAAAACTACCTAAAGCACAAGCGCAAAGAAATGACAATGGAGGAACTTGTAGTTCGATTGAGAATTGAGCAAAATAATAGAAATTCAGAAAAGAAGATTTCTCAAAATGTGGTTGCCAAAGCAAACGTTGTCGAGACAGACAAGTCCAATAAGAGAAAACGTGGCAACCAACCTAAGAGGTCGAAGAAATTCAAAGGGTCATGCCATAATTGTGGGAAGAAGGGTCATAAAGCTGCAGAATGTCGCGGTCCACCCAAAAAGAAGAAATCAGAAGCGAATGTGGCAGAAGTTTCGGACGGTGTTTATGAAATGTACTTGTGTGCAGTTGTTTCAGAATGCAACCTTGTTGGCAACAACAAGGAGTGGTTTGTAGACACTGGAGCCACTAGGCATATATGCGCAAATAAGTGGATGTTCACAAACTACAAAAGTGCTACTAACGAAGAACAACTGTTTATGGGTAACTCGTCCACATCAAAGGTCGAAGGCAAGGGAAAGATTGTGCTAAAATTGACTTCTGGAAAAGAACTCACTCTAAATGATGTTCTCCATGTTCCAGAAATTCGCAAGAATCCAATTTCAGGATCGTTGCTCAGCAAGCATGGCTTCAAACTGACATTTGTGGCTGATAAATTTGTGTTGTCTAAGAATGGAGTGTACATAGGAAAGGGTTATGTATGTGATGGCCTATTTAAGGCTAATGTAACCACTGTTGTACCAAACAATGATATGAATAAAATTGAATCTTTTGCTTATATGGTTGATTCTCCTAATCTATGGCATTCTAGACTAGGTCATGTGAATTTTGATACTTTACAAAAACTGATCAATCTAGAATTCATACCTAAGTGTAGAATTGATTCAAATTACAAATGTCAAATTTGTGCTGAAGCCAAATTGACAAGAACCTCATTTCATCATGTTGAAAGAGAAACCGAACCTCTAGACTTAATACATACTGACGTATGCGACTTGAAAATGTGTCAAACTAGAGGAGGAAAAAGGTACTTCATCACCTTTATAGATGATTGTACAAGATACTGTTATGTATATCTCCTTAGAAGTAAGGATGAGGCGTTCGATATGTTTAAACAGTATAAAGCAGAAGTTGAGAATCAACTCAACAGAAAAATTAAAGCTTTAAGAAGTGATAGAGGAGGAGAATATGAGTTTCCATTTGAGGAATTCTGTGCTGAGCATGGTATAATACACCAAACTACAGCTTCTTGCTCACCTTAATCCAACGGTATAGCCGAATGGAAAAATAGAACTCTTAAAGAAATGATGAATGCCTTATTAATAAGCTCTGGCTTGCCAGATAATTTTTGGGGAGAAGCTATTCTTTCGGCAAATCATATTTTTAATAAAATACCACTAAAGAAAACGTCTAAGACTCCTCATGAACTTTGGAAAAACAGACCACCATCCTATAAATACTTAAAAGTGTGGGGGTGTCTTGCCAAAGTGGAAATTCCAAAACCGAAAAAGGTCAAAATAGGACCGAAGACTATAGATTGCATATTCATTGGATATGCTCATAATAGTAGTGCTATCGATTTTTGGTGTACAAATATGAAATTGATGACATTCATGAAAACACCATTATCGAGTCTCGAAATGCAAGTTTCTTTGAACACATTTATCCTCTAAAAACTTCTATTGAAACAAATGTTCAAAAGAGGCCAAGAGATCCAGATATTCCCGAGGATAATGCTGATCAAAGGAAAATGAATGATGAAACTAAGATAGAGGAACCGAGAAGGAGCAAGCGACAAAGGACCTCTAAATCCTTTGGACCTGATTTCTATGCATATATGATAAAAAATGAACCTCTAACTTACCAACAGGCAATGTCATCTCCCGATGCTCCTTATTGGAAAGCTGTCAATACTGAAATAGAATCCATTCTACAAAACCATACGTGGGAACTAGTGGATCTCCCTAAAGGATCAAAACCACTAGGATATAAATGGATATTTAAGAAGAAACTAAAGGCTGACGGCTCAATAGACAAGTATAAAGCAAGACTAGTAATAAAAGGATTCAGACAGAAGCAAGATCTGGATTACTTTGATACGTACTCTCCAGTTATCAGAATAACATCAATTAGGATGCTTATTGCAATCGCATCTATATTGAATTTGGAAATACACCAAATGGATGTGAAAACTGCGTTTTTAAACGGTGAACTGGAAGAGGAAATATATATGCAGCAACCAGAAGGGTTTCTAAGCCCAGGAAATGAAAATAAGGTGTGCAAGTTAGTGAAATCTCTTTATGGCCTTAAACAAGCACCAAAACAATGGCATGAGAAATTTGATGAAACAATGTTATCAAATGGATTCAAAATAAATGAATCAGATAAATGCGTCTATATAAAATGTATAGATGTTGGATATGTCATTTTTTGTCTCTACGTTGATGATTTACTGATCCTAGGAAGTAATAAGGTCATAATAAAGTCTACGAAGGACATTCTATCCTCTAGATTTGATATGAAGGACCTAGGAGTGGCCGATGTAATTTTGGGTGTAAAAATTATAAAGACACCACAGGGATATTCGTTATCTCAGTCACATTACATTGCTAAAATTCTTGAAAAATTCAAGTAGTATAATGTAACTACTGCAAAATCACCAGTAGATATGAACCAAAATTGGGTAAAGAACACCGGTGATGGTATCTATCAGCTTGAATACTCTCGTATACTGGGAAGTATTATGTATGTCATGAATTGCACTAGGCCTGATATTGCGTACGCTGTAAGCAAGCTAAGTAGATATACCAGCAATCCTTGTAAAAATCATTGGAAAGCAATAATCAGAGTTCTAGGATATCTAAAGTATACACAAAACTATGTGTTGCAATATGATAAGTATCCTTCAGTAATAAAAGGATATAGTGACACCAATTGGATAACGGGCTCAAATGACACAAAATCCAGAAGTGGATATGTGTTTACATTAGGAAATGGAGCAATTTCGTGGAAATCATCCAAACAGACTTGCATAACAAGGTCAACAATGGAATCTGAGTTCATTGCTCTGGATAAAGCCGCGGAAGAAGCAGATTGGCTTAGGGGGTTTTTAGAGGACATTCCAAATTGGGAAAAACCAGTACCTCCAATATGTATACATTGTGATAGTCAATCTGCTATAGGAAGGGCAAATAGTACATTGTATAATGGTAAATCGAGACATATTCGTCGTAGGCATAAAACCATAAGACAACTTCTCTCTAATGGAGTTATCACTATAGACTATGTAAGGTCAAAGGATAACATTGCGGATCCACTAACTAAAGGCTTGCCTAGAGAGAAAGTTCAAACCTTATCGATGGGAATGGGTTTAAGACCTATGATCTAAAAGTTTTTCTAAACGGAAACCCCACCTAGTTGACTGGAGATCCCAAGATCTAGGTTCAAAGGGACAACTAAGTTTATAGATAAATTTAATGGCACTGTTAAAATACAGACCATTCCTATGATAAGTCAGTGCACAACCCATTGGAGAATAGGATAAGCTTAACTTTTAATGATGTCTATACTGTGGTGTTATAAAAGACCCAAGTGGAGTATTACGGGATACTCTTTATAGAATCACCTACGTGAGTGTGAAGGCGCCGCTTCAAAAAGAATTGTAAGGTCGAATTCTTTAAACACTCATGAGACCAAGCAGGTGTTCATGGCAAAAACGAACATAAACAGAGAACCAAGGGGTTTAGAAACACTTAGCATGTGTTATCTTTATATACTTACACAAAAGGCTTACAGTTCAAAGACCATCTAGTCCACTGATTCGCCAGTAGGTTATAACGATAAACACTAGGAAAAGTTCAAGGCCATTGTGCTACTTTTACCGATACGTTAAATGTTTCGCAAAATTTAAGAACAAAATTAAGTAACCTCTCATTCATGTGGGGGATTGTTGGAAATAAATGAGAAGGTTAGTGAAGAAGAGGTTATGTGGTAGTGGGTAAATACAAAGAAACAAAGTCCCACATTGTGTATGGTTTGTGGATATATCTCCTTAAATACCAAAGCCCCACATGTTATATCAAACAAATAACATGAACACATAAGGACTTGAATGAATGGGCTATGGTGGCTTTGGGCTTTCATATTAAATATTAAAATGTCAAAGATATGGGCCTTGGGCCTTGGGGCTCTTGGGGTCTCTCGTGATAAATGGGCCGCCGACTGTTAAAATGCGCGGAAAATGGTATTTTTACGCGGGTGCAAACATTTGGACCAGCGGATGCATCTGTTCGCCTGAACAGTGATCAGATGCGACCGGTTGAACCAGCGCGCCTGTACGAACAGTCGCGACTACCCAAAAAGGTACCCCTCCACCGCTATATATAGGCAGCCTGACAAAGCCATTAAAATACACAGAATTAATTCATTCGATCTCCTTCTTCTCCACTGCTCTTTTCTTAAAATTACTCTCTTGAGTTCGTGTTGCTCTGCACTTGAAAGTGCTTCAAATTGCAGAGTCCGGTCCGTTTTATCTTGGGAGACAATTCCTCGATAACCTTCAGCGCCAGTGAGGGAGCAATATTGTTTCAAAGAAACAGATTTACTCTGGACTCGGACGATACTGAAAGGTACTCTTCTCCTTTTCTATTTTGCAACGGTTCTGCTCAGTTGCAATTCCGGTCGCGATTTTCGCCGTTACTAATTCTGAAACAATTCAAATTAGTAACGCTTCTTGACGTGACAATTGGATAGTGACAATTTATTGATTGCTATCAGATTCGTATTGCATTTGCATTGTTACGAATAACATTTATTCCTTTATGCGATTTTTTTTCTTATAAAAATTGGTAAAGACTAGTTCCCCGCCCTTCGCTACATCTCAGATCCTCCAGATATAAACCATATATTCAGATTAAAATAATATTATTTCTCTTTCTTCTCATGCTATGAAAAAGAACAACTATATTATTTTAAATGGAACATGTAGTGGAAAACATAAGGGATTTGAAATGTTGAAAAAGTGTGGAGATGCAAATCCTTACCCTATTATAGATACAGTAATTAATTATATTTGACTAATTAAACAACTAGAATACAAATTTAACATCAACGGATATTCTAATCAACTAATTATTTGTATTTCCTAAATCAAAAAATTATATTTTCAAACTTATCTTCAAAGAATATAGCAATTAATTGTTTATTATATTTTACTAACTAAAACATGTTGATTTTCAAATTTATCTTCAAAGAAACGTTCTATATAACAAACACCACTATATATATATATAATGATGCCTAAAACAAAATTGAAACATATATATATATATATTATATATATATTATATATCACTATAAATATAAAAGAAAACTCCTACTTCATTGACATGAATCCTAAGACGATGATTGCTTCAATTTACCTCTTGTTTCTGCTGTTATTTACTTCTTTTGGTTAGTTCCAATTCCATTCATATAACAATTTTTTCAACTTTCTTTAAGCAATAATAATGAAGGAATGAAAAGAAAATTTCAAGTAACCTCGACATCATTTGAAATTTATATGTGTAGAGGTTAACTACAATGAGATGGAAGTATTGTCATCAAACTTCAATGTAACATCAACATCATTTGAAATTTATGTGAGTGTGGATGATTATTAAAATTGAGGAGTATGGTTAACATTCCACATATATGTAAGTTATTCAATAGTTCTATTTATTTATGAATCACTAATTTGATTAATTTATTATTAAATTTGAAGATCGTGATAGGAAATTAGGTGGATGATACCTTCTAAAAGTATCCTAATGTTTTGGTTCAATAGTTAAAATTATTGCTTAGTATTAAACAAAAACCTGCATATTTATATGTTTTAATTGTATTCTAAGTTAATATAAATATTTTATCAATTAAATAAATTTAGTACTTTAATATGAGAATTATTTTTTGAAAAGCGGGGGTGTATAAGTATCTAAACACCACACCGAATAACTAAAGTTCAACTATTTCTCTTAATTGAACATGAATTTTCAAAATCTTATGTTATGTCATTTTTGATATATTTTTCATATCAATGCAAAGCCAATATTTCATTTTGTGGCCTCCCTATATTGCCGCTGTCTTTATAGTGTCCATCACATAAATCAGAAAAACCAAAGAAAATTAAAAAGCGTTGTATTTCTATCAAAAATCCATACCGATGACATGTTTTCATTAGAATTGTCATTTAATGGTAAATTTATCATTAGTTCATTACGAAACCAGTATCAAGCAATTCGTAATTGATATTGGGCTACATCATATATCGATGATATCGGTATGGTTACAGTTAATTTACCAATGCATATAATTAAGTGGATAAGACGAATTATCTTTTTTCTTTTATATTATAAAAGATTATTATTTTAGAATTTAGATTATGAATTTGATTTTAGAGATACATAATTCTTATCATCAATATAAACTCATGAATATTTTATGACCATATGACTGTGAAAACCTAAATTCAGTATAGAAATAAATCTTCATTTTAACTTTTTATTATAAAAAAGATATTACATTCTAAAAATTATTGTTTTTATTATAATATAATAAATTGATTAAATATATGCGAGGACTATTTTCCGAAAGTTTTAATGAAAGAGATGTATGGTGCACTTAGATTATCATAGAGGTTATCGTTCAATATTACATTATTTTGTTTTTTTAGATTTGAAGTGTTATGGTCAGTACAAAAATTTGTTTCTAGTTTATCATTGTTGATGCTGGAAGCCTGGAATAGGGTTGTTAGTGGATATTAGAAAAACTGAAATCCATCTGCATGCGTATCCAAAAATCGAACAAATATCCCAAAAAACGGACGTGGATATAGATACGTAGATATCCACATCCAAAAATTATTGGTCCGAATTTTTATAATAATATGCTCAAAATTATATGTATTTTAGTACAATGAATGAGATATTTATAATGCTTTATTAAGTTGAAGTTTTATATTATTTTCACTAAATGCATAACAACTTCTCAAATCTATTTAATTGCATCATATTTGTTAATTTTAAAGCTTTTGTGATCAATAAAAACAAAAAAATATTTTAAATAAAAAAATTCATATATATTTCTTTATTTATCGGTCGTTAGCGGATAGGATAATTACCCGATACCTGTCCATATCCGCGGATATGGATATCCGAAAATTATTTCGAATGCGGATATAACACTATCTTTATCCGAAAGTATCCGTTGACAACCCTATGCTGGAAGCCTCGAATCCAAAAATTCCTTCAACAACTACTATTCTCTTTTAAGGCAACATCTTCAACTTAGCCTAAACAATATTTGCTACCTTTGAATTCAATCATAAAATCTACTATGCTCTAACTTCATAATAAATAATACAAAATCCAATGAATACATGCATATATCGTAAAACTAAAAGGTTTCTTTTCAACGAATTAAACAATAGACTGTTTCTATGGTCTGCTGTCTGCTATGTTTGCACTTGAAATGTCCTGTTTATTAATTGGGCTATTGTTCTAAATGACAGAAGCTACTGTATGCTCGGAAATGAAGTGTGAAACAATAAAGAAATATCGGGGGATTTGCATTAATGACAAAGAAGTAGACTTGAACTGTGAAAAAGCATGCATAAACAGGGGATATTTGATCGGTTATTGTGGTCTCGGATGGCCGTGGATTTTAATGTGTTGGTGTTGTAAGCCTAAATAGAATTGATGGAAGTAATATACTCGCAACGATCTCAACAAATGAATAAATTATATTGCTTTAATTTCGAATGTTCCTCCATATTGTATAATCATGCAAGATATAATAGTTTATGAGTCCTTTTATTTGAAATGATTGCAACATTAGTTAATGTTAAAAGATTATTGTGTAAAATAAAGTAAATCCAAGGCTCGTCAAATGCAATAGAGAATTGGCTAGACCTCATATATCTCTTTCTACACCAAATTATACTCTATTTTTTAAACCTTTTACTACTCTCCTTTTCATCTAATTTCATCAAATCAATGTGAAGAACAAAGCGGGGTCTTTCATGGTTCCATGCTCCGCTTGAACGTTGTCTCCTTAGTTTCCCCTTGTCCAGCCAAAACATTGTTTTTAATCCTGGTTAAAGACGTGATATGATTTTGGTTAAATCACGATGTATAGCGTTAACCCTGTTAAAACACGGGTCAGAAATAATTAGTCAAATGCACGTGTAATAGATCGTTAACGTTTAAGTGCCATGGATTGGTGTTGTTTTAATATAATGGATCGGTTGTTCTCAGTCCTATGGATCGGTCAGGCTCATTCATATGGATCAGTCATCCCCAATGTGTATGGATCGATCGACCTCAACATGCAGGGGTCGGGGTCGGCTTCAATTACGGGTCAGTCATAATGGCTGGATCGGTTCATACATTTAACGCATGGGTTCACTTGCTTCATCAGAATGGATCAGATACAATGGGTACACGTGGCATCAGCTGTAGTAAATAAAATATGGAACATTTACATATTGGATACAATGCATGAGAACATTTACATATGTAGTAAACAAAATGATGAACATTGTAAATCTTCATGGCGTCACCTGTAAACAATACAAGTATGAACATAAATTGGTGACAGTTGTACACGATTAAATTTATGGATCGGCTATAAGGCAAATGGTAAATCAACATCTTCATGCAGAATGTAACTGGAAGTTATTTTCCATGAAGAACGGACATGTTTATACGTTTGATATAAATAACCAAAAAGTATGGGATAATGCATGAGATTGCTACGCACTTTATATATATAAATCCGGCATCCTTCACTACTATGAGTCGGTATGCTTCTAGATAAGTGGGCAACGACACAATATAATGTTACGTGGCTTCAGGAACACCTCAATAATGCTGCGAGTAATATAAAATATTATAACATATTAAAGAAGTTAGCAAGTAGTGGGCCACGTGGCAGCGCAATACATGAGAGGCGGACGACTTATATAATGAATGAAGAAAATAAGTTGCTGACTAGGTTGGCACATTATTTATAACATGGATCGACTTCAGTAAACAAGTATGGATCGGTACCTCAAAACACGCATGGACCGGCTTCAGTAAAATAGTATGGATCGGTATACAGCTGGATGGGTCGGTCACATTTAAACAATGCCGAGGCAGAGTCGTAAATTCCATGGGACGCCTGTTCTATGGGTCATCCAGAATGAAACCTAGTGGCATTTTCATAAATATTTTTATGGCCGATCCATAGCCTGCACACCATATTTTCAGCTTTGCCACTACCTCCAAACTACACCTATTAATACCCCCATTTCTCCACCATTCAAGGGACCGGTTTTTCTACCCCGAAGGGCTGCCAATTTCATTTCTCCACCACTCTTAGCCACTCCAAACTCCATTAATTCTCTATCAAGCCAAGATTCAACACAAAATCATCATGGAACTAATGAAGATCATCTAAATGTTCAAATGGTTGAGGATCTACACAACAACCATCAAAAATCAAGAGATCACACCGATTCCTTCATGAATTCAAGTGAAATCAAGAGAAAAAAAGAGAGGAGATAGAGGAGTTCATTACAAAAGAGTGACATGAGTGAAATGAATGAAATCATGTACTTTGTAAATTCTACTATGATAATGAAAATAGCTTCTATAATGGACGTAGGCGGATTGTAGGTCGAACCACTCTAAAATTCCCATGTCTTTACTTGTTTTTATACTTCGTGGCTCCATATTTTTCAAATCTTACATTTGTGAAATGTTACATAAACAACTTGGAGTGTTGTGATCAATTTTTGATTTCGTCATTTTTGGTTCCCACCATGGGGCCTAGTTCACATTTTCAAGTTTAAGTGCTTTGTGGAGATAGTGAAATTTGAAATTTGCTTCCACGATAGATTCTCCAATCTAAGATCCAGTCCAATGACGAATTCTCTTCAAAGTTCAAAACCTTGTCCGAGATAATGGCAAGATCAAAGAAGACTACAAGTAAAACAATTGGAGGATTAGACAATGTCTCTGATGAGGCTACGCCACTCATCAACCACTTTGAGATTGGCCAAAGCTCGAAAGGCGGAGTCGGAGCAACCAAAGATGAGTTAAACGCTGTTGTCGCCATTTAAATCAAAGGATGGAGACTTCCACTAAAACTTTAATGGAGGCTAATCAACCTCTTATCGATAAAATGAATTCTCTATTGAATGCACAAGTGAATCCCACTCCTCCTCAAAAAGTTCACGTCAACCTTGAAGAGAACGTGAATTTATCAGCCTCTGATCATTATCGTAATGATAACATGGAAGGGCTTGATGTATGGGAAATTGGCAATAGCGATGCTGATGTCCAAGACTCAAAGCTGAAGACTAAAATTCATTCCGATCAAAATACCCGAAGATTTGCTAGCCCGCAAAGGGGCATGTAACACCCCACCTCCTCTAGGGTCACTCACAAAGGGAATGCACTAGTTTTGCTGGAGTATTATCTAGGTAAATGCACAGAGATATCACAAGGAAGAACATAAATAAAGCAGTGGTAGAAATTAAAAACCAACTTTTTATTATTTTCAAGAAAAGAGTCAAAAGCTCATATATCCAAGATACAAATTATTCCATTACATCAAGTTCCAAATAAAGAAGCATAAACTTAAGATAACAAAAGTAGATTATTCCCCATAAATAGCAGAAGCAGCCATAGCATAGCCCAAGACCAAACCATACATGAGCTGTCAGAAAGCAAGTTAAATCCAAGCTAAGAGCTAGTGTTTCCTCCCTGAGAACCTGGGGGGAAGAAGCAAAAGAAAAAGAGGCGAAAGAAAAAGGGTCAGTCATATAGACTGGTAAGCCGTAGTGACTTTCAGTATGAAAACTAGTAAAGGTAATATGATATGTGAAAACTGGAATTAAACATAAGGATGATAACAGAACTGGTAGGATAATTAAGATAACAAGATAAGTCAAGTCTAGCATCGCATATTCAAGGTTCGCTGCTCCAACTGTACTAGTATTCTAACCCATGAAGAGTATTAACCATGAAATGATCCCTTGGCCCACAATCATGAAGTGACCCATTACAGGGTCCTACGGTACGATCTACTAATCGATCGGCTCCCTACAAGTCCTAGTTCATCATGTGTCTGTGTCATGCGGCCCTATCCTGAAATGTAGTTACCTGTGCTAGGTCCACCATAGGGTGTATCAAGTCCTATGGTGCCAACCACCAACACGAATCAAGCACACGCAGTGTAAATCTACGGGTGCCCAATGCCTGTTTTTTCAACTCCGGACTACGTGCACGACCATAGCCCGCCTGAACCTACAATGGCACACCAACTTAGCCATCGTTCTGGTCGCTTACAATCAGCCCAGTAATCGTGCCCCACCCTGCCTAGTCCTAGGGTATCGTGATACATCTAAGTGGGTTACTGCTGAAAAGGACTGCGTAACTAGGGTTTCTAATGGGTTAAGTGTTGTCATTCAAATTCGTGACTTAACCCTATCCAAATCATGTATCAAGTTGGTTAAGTGTGTTCAGGCAGTTCATGACTTAACCCTATCAAATCATCGTGTTAAGTTAGTTAAGTATATTCAAGTGGTTCATGACTTAACCCTATCATGTGGCATTAATTCATTAGTGCACGCCAACCTCTCACATTAGACTAACTGTTGTGGTTACTGGATTTGCCGGGCGGTTCCGGGTAGATTTACACCACAACATAGTCTAACCTCGAATTTTACGTGCGATATGGCCAACTACCCACATTGGATCCTATTGTTTGCAGCCACTGGATTTGCCGGGCGGTTCCGGGCAGATTTACACTGCAAACTCGACCCAACCTCGAGTTGGCCATTTTCAAGTTTATCTAATTGTCATGCCCACGTTCAAGTTTTCATGTCTAGATTCATGTCCAGTTTTCAGTTCATGTTTCATGTCAAATCGTGTCAAGTTCATGTCCATATTCAGGTTCAAGTCATAACATCGTTCATGTTCAAGTTTAAATCTAATTCATGTTTTACCTAGTTTACCCAAATCGTATTCCCATCGCACGTAAGCTCGAATCGATACAAATAAATCTAATTAGGGAATAACATAAAAAGGGACGGGTATAAGGTGGCAAAAGTGATTACAAGCATAGCATGGTATGACTTGAGATAAAGGATTATAACATTACTGGCATATGGAATATTGGAATTCAACATAAAGATTCCAAATCTAACCAAATAAGGTACTAGTCAAGATAACAGTTGTCATAAGGTGATAGTATAGTCATAGTGACGATTGACATAAGATGATAGCATAATCATGGTAACGATTGACATAAGGTGATAGTCATAAACTTGTGACTAATAGCAGATTCAACATGATAATATGAGGGGTTTTCTTTTTGATTTACAACATGAATAGGCACTAAATCAATGTCATAATAATATCCAAGAGTCCAGATCCAAGAAGAACAAGAACGGATGTAAAACAGTCATCATACATAGGTCCAATTTCAAATTACATCATATTCACATTACATTTATAGTTTAAATCTAAAAATAACTGGGGCTTACAAATCGTGGTTCGAGAATTAGAAAAAGAGAGTCGATGTTGAATCTTTATATGCTTAGTCAAGTCCTAATAGAAATCCCCAAATAAGCAATTCCCTTAACGCAGTCTCAACGTAGAAGCAGTCCTTTTCTCAAACTTTTTAATCAGAATGAGAGCAGCATAAGGTCAGAAAGAATTTTGTGTAGAGAGACTGGTGTTGTAACGATCCCAAAATCCGTGTGACGGTATTAAGGATAATCATTGGAAAATAACACATCAATCATCATAGCAGAGTACAGATAATAGCAAAAACAATAAATAGAATAATTTTACATGGATATGACAGTGGAATCACAACATGTAACAACATCAGAATAGCACAACGTAGGATATAACTTAGTAAATAAAAGGGAAATGATCAGTCACCATCACCAGAGGCGGAATATATACATGCAGTGAGACATAATAAGGGTATCAGTCTACATCGCCGAAGGCGGTACATATACATACGATAATAAGTACTGGAAGTAAAACAGTCTGCATCGCCAGTGGCGGAATAATAATATAGATACAATAATGGCGGAAAATGTCAAAGTCATCTCTGTGAAGTCAGCCTCGCCATGAGCCAAAATGCACTCTATGCAACAGTGCAGAGCCAAAAACAACATGTCACCTGTTAACTAGGCTGCCCGTGTGAAAATAAGGGCACCCGCGTTTGCAAAGTGAAACAAACAACGAGTCAGTCATGGGGACTGGTATGAGAAATCTATTTAACAGTTTAAACAACAGTAATAGGCAAATCATAGGACCACACCACTTTCGCGGAACGGGTTTACTCTAGTGATTGCTAGTGCATTTAAAACAAAGTAAATTCTTTGGAAACGACGCAATGCTTTTAAAAGGAATGAAGCCATTATAAGACTCAAGTCCCATCATACAATGCAACGCAAGCCGGAGGATAGAGTTTTACCTTATAATGGCCAAATATGCTTGATACGTGTAAAGCAAAATCATTTGGTATTATTACTAGTGTATATATGTTTCAAAAACGAATAGCATCATAAATATCAATCATAGGCGACATGAGCGTCCCATACCACTATGTCGCCATACATAAGTTACAATCGAGTCCTTTATCTCGTATTGGAAATTGGATTTCCGTCATGAGTCGAGGCAAGGGGCAAGCTCCTCTCCGCTTCGAGACATTCTAGCAAATGCCTCAGGACTACACACTCTGGGTAACCCCTGGATGCTTCAGGGCCATTCCTCTCTTACGTTTGAGGATTGGCAATTCCTGAACACACGTTTCCCGGTCCTTACAGACCTATAATCGAGGCGCCTTGCATTCCAACAACCACATAGGTGAAAAGTAGATATAAATGTCAGGGCTGGTAGGTCACTGACACCACCATAGCTAGAAAGAAACGTCATGCTCTCCTTGCAGTCCTTATCCCATTTTTAACTCATACCGAGGTGTGAGGCTCGCGAATCCACGCTATACACAAAGCCAGGCCTACGTAGGCCGTGCTTTGATCATCAAACACAAGACTTTGCTTTGCAACAGAAGCCTTGATCACATCATCTTAGCATGCCACATAGGCAGTCCACTCCATACGACTGATTTCCATCCATATATAACCTTTGAGCTCGTACGTCTCAGAGAAGGGCGTTAAGCAAAAGAATAAATTCTCCGCCGCCAAACAGATATATATTTAACAGAGATCAATCAGTATAGAACAAAATCCAATGTCAGACACACAGTCCACTTACAAGTCCGTTATGGGTCTGAACGAAACCGGAGGCGTCAAATTCCTCGTATATCCGTACAATGAACACATACGTTCAGACGGCTACTACTTCCGTTCCTTCACGGTAGCTACTCCAGTCAGGAACCTCAGCAGCGCCCATCCAACCGATACGAAGATCGTCGGTCTTGAATCGTCTTTATATTTTCCAATTCGAATCGTTCGATCAATTATTTGAAATGAGGGTTAGCTCGGCCTTTTCAAATAATTCACGTAATTAGAACTCAAATCAATTCTTTCCATAGTTATATTATTCGACATTCATATTTCAGTTCTTTAGTGTTATTTTCGTGTCAAACACATACAACCATCAAATATCAAACAAATCTAGCCAAATTGATTTATTTTCAATCTATGTTGCTTATAATATTTTATAACGATTTTTCGCCATTTTTATTTATTTAAAAATGGCCATATTCAATTAAACGACGTTTCAGGTCGTGCCGTGGCACTGTTTTTCCCCTAATTTGTTTTACACATATCGGAAAATCTAACCGTTGGATTTCTACAAAGTCTATATCAGTGGGAAGATATTCCCAAAGCGAACCCAACGGTTCTAGTTTCGTGAAAATCCGACGGTCGGATCTCCCACACTAGTCGTTTGAAGTTACGGTTTCAAAATTCGAACTGCAGCGTCGTTATTCGATTTAATTTAATTATATTTATATTTATATATAAATATAAATGATTCTGGCGCTGTTTTTCTTCAGATTTGAATTAAACATTCCAGACAATCCAACCGTTGGATTTTTACAAGGTTGGTGCCGTTGGAAAGATATTTCCAAGGCGAACCCAGCGGTTGCGGTTTCGGGAAAATCCGATGGTCGGATTTCTCGTACTAATCATTTCAAATTACAATTCCAAAACACGAACTGCGCGCTTCGATTCCTTTTAATTCTATTTATATTTTTATATATATATAAATATAGTTCATTCTTTAATTTCAACATCGTTTTCACTTCAAATATTTCACTAACGCCTTAATATTTCGAATTTTTTTGCCATAACCTCCTTTGTACGGGAAGGGGTTTGGAAATTTATTGGGCTGTGTTAGGTACCCAATAAATCCTATAAAGCATCCACATATTTATAGTGATATATTCTGGTGTTTACGGGGGAGCGTGTATAGATAATAACTCCAGAGAATAAATTCTCGTCACCCCGTTCCGTGTGGAAATAAATAGTCCATGTGCCGTATCTAATGACTAGAGAGACATGATTATTGTCAACTCCAGACCCGTGTGGGGTTTTTATTAATCTGGCAATTTATCGTTATATTTTATATAGTCCATATCAGTCATCAGTTCAACCTGTAGTATATAGTCATCGCCATACAAGCCTCTCGCTCGTATGGTAAATCTTCCACCTCGTCACACAAGCTCCAAATGCTTATGTGGAATATGATGAAGTATGCCTATCGTCAAGAAGTATGCCATGTAGTGTAGTTCAAAATTAATTGTTAGTATCCTATGGCGATGTTTATTATTTCACACAGAATAACCAGCACTCTGCATCCAATGGCATTCATAGGAGTTGATATAAAAATAAAATTGCGCAGCCAACTCATCAAGGCTTACCTATTTGTCGGACACGCAAATAATTTCTTTACTCTACAGCTAATCCATTTTCCCTGTTCAACACATGTATATATATGCAGAACAAAGCTAATAATAATATTTCTAACGAACTAATATTTATTTCAACACGTGTGTATTTTTATGAAAGCGTATACATGATAAAAGAAATATTTTTATCATCCAAAAATATTTATTCAACACGTGAATGTTTTTAACACTTCATATTCACAATAAAAATGTAGTTTTTATTGTCTATTCATTTTATTTTAAAATACGATAACATTCAACACATGAATTTCAATCCAACACATGAATATTCTCCATAGTTTGTATATATATATAAAAATGTGATTTTTATTGTTAAATCTATTTGTTCAAAATTCGAATAATATTCAACACATGAATTTCGACTCAACGAATGAATTTCAATTCAACACATGAATATTCTCCATAGTTTGTATATATATAAAAATGTGATTTTTATCGCTAAATCTATTTGTTTAAAATTCGAATAATATTCAACATATGAATTTCGATTCAACGAATGAATTCAATTCAACACATGAATATTCTCTATAGTTTGTATATATATAAAAATGTGATTTTTATCGCTAAATCTATTTGTTTAAAATTTGAATAATATTCAACACATGAATTTCAACTCAACGAATGAATTTCAATTCAACACATGAATATTCTCTATAGTTTGTATATATATAAAAATGTGATTTTTATCGCTAAATCTATTTGTTTAAAATTCGAATAATATTCAACACATGAATTTCGATTCAACGAATGAATTCCAATTCAACACATGAATATTCTCTATAGTTTGTATATATATAAAAATGTGATTTTTATCGCTAAATCTATTTGTTTAAAATTAGAATAATATTCAACACATGAATTTCGATTCAACGAATGAATTCCAATTCAACACATGAATATTCTCTAAAGTTTGTATATATATAAAAATGTGATTTTTATCGCTAAATCTATTTTTTTTAAAATTCGAATAATATTCAACTCAACGAATGAATTTCAATTCAACACATGAATATTCTTTATAGTTTGTATATATATAAAAATGTGATTTTTATCGCTAAATCTATTTGTTTAAAATTCGAATAATATTCAACACATGAATTTCGATTCAACGAATGAATTTCAATTCAACACATGAATATTGGTTTCAACATATGTAATTAATTTCAACAAATGAAAATTATTCTAACACATGAATATTTCAGAAAATTTCGGCAGCATAACGGCAGGGTAGTTAAAACCGGGACCGTCCCTAGTACGGCTCCTCGCTCTACCTTAAAACCTCGCGGTTTTTGACAATGGGGATCATGCATCTAGTTCGCACGCAGGCGGCATGTTTTATTTTCATTTCCACAATCCTATTCTAATTTGTTTCAACCACAAGAGGGTATTTTTCAACCACAAAGGTATTTTTCAACCACAATATCAACCACAAACAATTATTTCCAACCATTCGTCATACCATATAATATCACGCCAATCACAAGCAATAAATATCATCCATGGTCTGTGGACGAGGGGAGTATATATATATATTATTTCTATAATTCACTTGTATTTCATCACAATTCAAAGCATATATGTTTCACACAGCGCTTGTATAATTTATACATCGCTAATATAACTTATACAACACATGTACATGAGGTATACAATGCGCATATAATTTACACTTCGCTTATATAATTTATACAACACGATTCCATTCACACAATTTAGTTTAGATTCCTCACATTGGTTTTAGTAGTGCTAAAAATCGTAGGAAGATCAGAAAAATCCGCGGCTTCTGCTAGATGGTAGAGAGCCTCCCTGCGGTCCCGATGTTTCCTGTTTCATCGAATTTTGTTAACACACTAAACAGATATGATTTTTCAACGTTTTGCAACACTTAAAAACGTTATTTTAAATTCAGAAATTCAAAGCAGAAGGGTTTGCAAACCTTCGAAACTAGGTTTAGAATTTAAATCAAAACCATAGCTCAATATCCAGATCAGACCCTACGACATTGAAGCGCTATGAACAGGCTTCCTATCGGCGGTGGTGGCAGCGAACTCGGTGGCTCCAGCGTGGCACGACTGCGCTTCAAAGGGGCGAACTTCCTCGACGAAATTCAATTTCGATAGGCGATGGTCTTCGACGAGGCTGGGTTTGATTTGAAGAGGGGAGGAAGGCGATCAGAATTGTCAACTGGAGGCGGCGGCGAAATTGACTGTGGCGGTGGCGAAATTGGTGGGAAGGTTGGAGCGCGATGGACCGTCGAGAGCGGGGGAGGCTGCTAGGTTTTCTGGAGTTTTTTTTTATGAAAGAAAAAATCCTATTGGCCGAGGATTTATAGTAAATTTTAAATAGTGTTTTTACAAACGAACTCCTTTTCCAACCCAACGACTGTCGCCCCTAGCTAAATACCCCCATCTCGGACACAATGGGATATGATTCGTTGGCCAATTTGACTGTTACAGTCAGTTATTTTTCAAATTAAATTATAAAACATTTAATATTCAATTTGAACGTACATTTCAATTTTCCAGGGCCACAAAATGATTCGAAAAATTCCAAAAAAATAAATCTAGCTATGTTTTGACTCTACGGTCCCAACAAAACTAGTTTCGTCGAATTCTGAGATCGTTTGAAAAATGGCCATTTTCAGGTCGACCCTTTTTAACAAAAATTGACCAATCATATTTTCTTTCGCCCCGCTCACATACTAGCTTCAAAAATTATGAATTTTGAAACCAAGCAATAGTTTGACATCCCGGATCCAACAAAAGTGGTTTCGTCGAATTCCGAGGTCGTATGCAAAATATCTATTTTCAAGGGCTATATATGTTATATAGCGACCTTTTTGAAAATTCATTTGGCCATAACTTTTGATTCCCGTTATGAAACTTCGATTTTTCAGATTCGTTAGAAAGGTATTCATAAACAGATTTAAATATTTTCAGTTTCGCTAAAATCCGTTATATTTTCCACCCGGTACAGTCAGACAAAGTTTGTATTCAAATTTTCAAACTGCCTTACTATTCCCAATTCTTTATTTTATTGAAATATGCTATTTCAATTATTCAAATTCTTTGACTATAACCAATTTTAAAAAATTTAAACTGGTTCACATTTTTTGGGTTATTACAATCTCCCCCACTTAAAACTTTTCGTCCTCGAAAAGGAAATAACAGCAAAGTAGGAAACAAAATGTAAATGCAAAGTATTGTAAAGGTACCTTGCACCGGAGTTAGTCAGAGATGTCCACTCTGCACTTGGGGTAGGCCTGTTTAATGCTTTCTTCAGTCTCCCAAGTACAGTCTCTAGGATCACTACTCCATTGCACTTTAACTAAATGAATCTTTTTGCTCCTTAGCTCTCTAGTTTCTTTGCCAACAATCTTTAATGGCTCTCTTCTGAGCGCTAATTCTGGAGTTATGTCTATATCCTGTTGCGCTGCTTCTTCTACAACAAGATCCGGATCATGAACATGTTTTCTGAGTCGAGACACGTGGAACACATCATGCACTCCAGGTAACCAATCAGGTAATGAAACCCTATATGCCAGAGTTCCAATCCGTTCGACTATAGGAAAGGGACCAATAAATCTCGGTGCCAACTTCCCAGTTTTGCCAAATCTGATTACTCCCCGCATCGGAGAAACTCTTAAATAAACATAATCGCCAACGACAAATGATAAGTCTCTTCTTCTCGCATCAGCATAACTTTTCTGTTGTGTGGTTTTCAATCGCTTCTTAATGAAATCGACTTTATCTGATGCTTCTCGAATCATATCGGGCCCTAACACAAGTCTGTTGCCAGGTTCTACCCAACATGCGGGAGATCTGCACGGTCTACCGTATAATGCTTCAAATGGAGACATTCCCAAACTTGCTTGATAACTATTGTTATAAGAGAATTCGGCTAAATGTAAGTGGTCTTCCCATGAGCCTCCAAAATCAATAACGCAAGCCCGCAGTAAATCTTCTAGAATTCTATTCACCCGCTCAGTTTGGTCGTCTGTTTGAGGGTGATAAGCGGTGCTTAGATTCAATTTGGTTCCCAATTCTGTCTGGAATGCTTCCCAAAATTTGCTAGTAAATAGGGGATCTCTATCACTGACTATATTGAGCGGTACTCCATGCAGTTTAACTATTTCTTTGAAGTAAATCTGTGCTAAACTTTGAGCTGTTCTGTTGGATCGGACAGGTATGAAATGGGCAGTCTTCGTGAAGCGATCTACGATTACCCATATACTGTCGTTTCCTTTCTTAGTTCGAGGCAAGCCATCAATGAAGTCCATCGAAATTTGCTCCCACTTACATCCTGGAATTTCTAATGGTTGTAATAGTCCAGCTAATTTCTGCTGATCGCTCTTAACTAGCTGACAAGTGGAGCATCTACTAACATATAATGAAATATCTCTTTTCAAAGCCCTCCACCAGAATGTGCGCTTGATATCGTTATACATTTTGCTCAACCGGGATGGATACCGAGTTTAGACTTGTGACATTCATCAAGTACTTCCCTTCTTAGCTCAGGAATTTCTGGCACACAAATTCGCCCTCGTAATCTTAGGACCCCTTGGCTGTCTAGGCAAAAATATGAGGGTTTCCCTTCTCGGATCCGCTGGCTAATCCTTTTAATAAATTCATCGTCTTTCTGTAGAATAGTAAACTTATCTTCTAAGGAAGAAGTAATGATAAAACTGGCGATGATTTCATTCTTTCTACTGAGCGCATCTACGACAACATTGGCTTTCCCCGGAGTGTATAGAATCTCAAAATCGTATGCTGCAAGGAATTCTAACCAATGCTGTTGTCTCAAGTTCAGATCTTTCTGAGTGAATAGATATTTCAATGATTGATGATCGGTAAACAACTCAAACTTCTCACCCAATAAATAATGCCTCCAGATTCTTAAAGCAAACACGATAGCTACTAACTCAAGATCATGAGTTGCATAGTTTCTTTCATGCGGCTTCAGCTGACGGCTGGCATAAGAGACCACGTGGCCCTTTTACATTAATACTGCGCCTAGCCCTCTAATAGAAGCGTCTGTCCATACAGTCAAGTCTTGGTTGCCTTCTATAATGGTCAATACTGGTGCAGTTGTCAATTTCAGTTTCAGCTCCTGGAAAGCTTCTTCACATTCGGGAGTCCATTTGAATTTCTCATGCTTCTTTGTAAGCTTTGTCAATACACCTGATATCTTTGAAAAATCCTGAACGAATTTCCGATAGTAACTAGCTAATCCAAGGAAACTTCGAACTTCTGTGGGGGTAGTAGGTTGTTTCCAGTTCTGAATCGCTGTAATTTTGCTTGGATCTACAGCAATCCCTTCCTTTGATACGACATGGCCAAGGAACTTAACTTCCTCCTATCAGAAGACACATTTAAAAAATTTAGCTTTCAAGACATTTCTCCTCAGAATTTCTAACACTTGTTCTAAATGCTTTGCGTGCTCGCCTTCCGACTTGGAGTAGATTAAAATGTCATCGATGAAGACTAGCACAAATTTATTCAATACACCACGGAACACTCTGTTCATAAGATCGACGAAGTATGCCGGAGCGTTACACAAGCCGAACGGCATTACTAACCATTCGTAGAATAAATCGAGACCCCTAAAGGCTGTCAAAGGTACACAGTCTTCGGCTATACGTAGCTGATGGAAACCTGTAGCTAGGTCCATTCTAGAGAATACTATCGCTCCATTTAATTGATCTAACAGATCATCTATACGTGGCAAGGGATATTTGTTCTTCAGTGTCTACTTATTGAGATCTCGGTAATCAACACAAAGTCTTAGAGTACCGTATGATTTCGGGACAAATACTACTGCTGCTCCCCAAGCTGAGAAGCTCGGTCTGATCAGACCTTTCCAAAGCAATTCTCGGGTTTGACTACCTAACTCTTCCTTTTCTTTCGGGGCCATTCTTCTAATTGGATGTACTACTGGTCGGGCATTAGGAACTAGATCTATCCTGAATTCAATTTCTCTTTGCGGGGGTAATTTTTCTACTTCTTCAAACACATCCGCAAAGTTTTTAACGACCGGTATCCTTTCTAATGAAGTGGGAGTAACTTCTAAAGAAGACCAAAATTCTGTTCTATTATTTTCTGAGCCATGACATGGTATATATATAGGTCCAAGCTTCATTTCGACTTTAACGATTCGTTCGGCACATCTAACTTCAGCCTTATATTTTGTCAACCAATCAAGTCCCAGAATAATATTGAATTCGGAAAGGTCCATGATGATCAAATCAAAAGAGAACTTGTAGCAAAAATATGAGACAGGCACTCTATAATATGAACTGAGACTAACAGGACCTCCTATCGGGTTTTGAACTTTAATTGGTTCTTTAAGCTTTCTTTGTTTCAATTTTAACTTGTGAACAGTGTTACCAGAAATTAAGCTACGTGATGCACTGATATCAAAAAGTACAGAAACAGGAATATTTTTAATGGTAAGGGTACCTCCTAAGACGTCGGGTTCACCTGATCCATCGGTGGTTGCTAGCGGGGTTTCCCCATCATACACATGAGCCACTTATGCATTCTGATTCAGAGGACAGTTCCTGCTATAGTGCCCTTTCGTATGGCAGTTGTAGCATTCTGCTGAGCTGCGGTCTGGATTTGCCTTTGGCTTCTTCGGGGCTTTGCACACATTAGAAAAATGTCCTGTCTTCCCGTAGTTGTAGCAGCTCCCTTTTGGTAACTTTCCAGATTTCTGAGTAGCGGCCGCTGAAATGCTGGACTTTGGCTGATCTGCTGAAGCCTTGCGCTTATTTCCAGCTTGGCTTTTGGCGCGGTCTTGTTTGGAGTGTCTTTCATCCATATCTTCATAATTGTAAGCCATTTCTACTAACTCTGAGAATGAGAGTTTGATGTTGCTCATGGCTCTGTCATGGTACTTGCGCCGTAGCCCAAATATAAACCTCTTGTTCTTAGCTTTGTTGGTCATAATAAGCTCTGGAGCATAGCGCGACAACTGAGTGAATTTATTGAGGTAATCTTGGATAGAGAGATCTCCCTGCTGGAGATTAGCAAACTGCTCTCGCATCCGCTCTAAGGCCTGCTCAGGTACAAACTTCTCGTTGAACATGGTCTTGAATTGCTCCCAGGTCCTAACAGTACCTGCTGCATCTTCTGAGGTGATGGCATCCCACCACAACTCTGCTTCTTCCTGTAAGAGCCAAATACCTAGTCGTGCTTTGTTGTTGGTCCCCAATCCCATGCCTTCAAAGATCTTTTCACAGGTCTTCAACCAAGCAATAGCCTTTGTCACTGTACCAAGGCCAGAAAAGGGTTTTCCCCCCAGGTTCCTATATCTCTTTGCTAATCTGTCTAGCTCAAAGTCCTGGGGTGCTGGTGGCTGTATAATAGGGCCCTCCTCAACTACGGGGATATTCCCCCGTCCACCTGTTATGCCTGCTCGACCTCCACGGCCACCTCTGGCTGCTGCTGCTCGTGTAGCCATCAGAGAGAGTACTGTATAAGCAAGAAAAGAGTCAAGCTCACAGAATTGATAACTTTCATATATGATAAAGCAGGGGAACATAAGGAAAGGTAATGATGTACTGATCAAATTGTTTTGCTAATCTGCTTAGCTCATTCTAGGACATTGCTAATCCTATCTCTAATGAGCTACTCGCTCTAGAACTCTACTGATTCTATTCTGACGAGGTGTTTAATGTATTAGATCCCGGAACTAAGGTTAACCAAAGCTCTGATACCAACTGTGACGATCCCAAAATCCGTGTGACGGTATTAAGGATAATCATTGGAAAATAACACATCAATCATCATAGCAGAGTACAGATAATAGCAAAAACAATAAATAGAATAATTTTACATGGATATGACAGCGGAATCACAACATGTAACAACATCAGAATAGCACAACGTAGGATATAACTTAGTAAATAAAAGGGAAATGATCAGTCACCATCGCCAGAGGCGGAATATATACATGTAGTGAGACATAATAAGGGTATCAGTCTACATCGCCGAAGGCGGTACATATACATACGATAATAAGTACTGGAAGTAAAACAGTCTGCATCGCCAGTGGCGGAATCATAATATAGATACAATAACGGCGGAAAATGTCAAAGTCATCTCTGTGAAGTCAGCCTCGCCATGAGCCAAAATGCACTCTATGCAACAGTGCAGAGCCAAAAACAACCTGTCACCTGTTAACTAGGCTGCCCGTGTGAAAATAAGGACACCCGCGTTTACAAAGTGAAACAAACAACGAGTCAGTCATGGGGACTTGTATGAGAAATCTATTTAACAGTTTAAACAACAGTGGCAAATCATAGGACCACGCAACTTTCGCGGAACGGGTTTACTCCAGTGATTGCTAGTGCATTTAAAACAAAGTAAATTCTTTGGAAACGACGCAATGCTTTTAAAAAGAATGAAGCCATTATAAGACTCAAGTCCCATCATACAATGCAACGCAAGCCGGAGGATAGAGTTTTACCTTGTAATGGCCAAATATGCTTGATACGTGTAAAGCAAAATCATTTGGTATTAATACTAGTGCATATATGTTTCAAAAACGAATAGCATCATAAATATCAATCATAAGCGACATGAGCGTCCCATGCCACTATGTCGCCACACATAAGTTACAATCGAGTCCGTTATCTCGTATTGGAAATTGGATTTCCATCATGAGTCGAGGCAAGGGGCAAACTCCTCTCCGCTTCGAGACATTCTAGCAAATGCCTCAGGACTACACATTCTGGGTAACCCCTGGATGCTTCTGGGCCGGTCCTCTCTTACGTTTGAGGATTGGCAATTCCTGAACACACGTTTCCCGGTCCTTACAGACCTATAATCGAGGCGCCTCACATTCCAACAACCACATAGGTGAAAAGTAGATATAAATGTCAGGGCTGGCAGGTCACTGACACCACCATAGCTAGAAAGAAATGTCGTGCTCTCCCTGCAGTCCTTATCCCGTTTTTAACTCATACCGAGGTGTGAGGCTCGCGAATCCACGCTATACGCAAAGCCAGGCCTACGTAGGCCGTGTTTTGATCATCAAACACAAGACTTTGCTTTGCAACAGAAGCCTTGATCACAGCATCTTGGCATGCCACATAGGCAGTCCACTCCATACGACTGATTTCCATCCATATATAACCTCTGAGCTCATACGTCTCAAAGAAGGGCGTTAAGCAAAAGAATAAATTCTCCGCCGCCAAACAGATATATATTTAACAGAGATCAATCAGTATAAAACAAAATCCAATGTTAGACACACAGTCCATTTACAAGTCCGTTCTGGGTCTGAACGAAACCGGAGGCGTCAAATTCCTCGTATATCCGTACAATCAACACATACGTTCAGACGGCTACTACTTCCGTTCCTTCACGGTAGCTACTCCAGTCAGGAACCTCAGCAGCGCCCATCCAACCGATATGAAGATCGTCGGTCTTGAATCGTCTTTGTATTTTCCAATTCGAATCGTTCGATCAATTATTTGAAATGAGGGTTAGCTCGGCCTTTTCAAATAATTCACGTAATTAGAATTCAAATCAATTCTTTCCATGGTTATATTATTCGACATTCATATTTCAGTTCTTTAGTGTTATTTTCGTGTCAAACACATACAACCATCAAATATCAAACAGATCAAGCCAAATTGGTTTATTTCCAATTTATGTTGCTTATAATATTTTATAACGATTTTTCGCCATTTTTATTTATTTAAAAATGGCTATATTCAATTAAACGACGTTTCAAGTCGTACCATGGCACTGGCGCTGTTTTTCCCCAAATTTGTTTACATATATCGGAAAATCTAACCGTTGGATTTCTACAAAGTCTATATCAGTGGGAAGATATTCCCAAAGCGAACCCAACGGTTCTAGTTTCGTGAAAATCCGACGGTCGGATCTTCCACACTAGTCGTTTGAAGTTACGGTTTCAAAATTCGAACTACAGCATCGTTATTCGATTTAATTTAATTATATTTATATTTATATATAAATATAAATGATTCTGGCACTGTTTTTCTTCAGATTTGAATTAAACATTCCAGACAATCCAACCGTTGGATTTTTACAAGGTTGGTGCCGTTGGAAAGATATTTCCAAGGCGAACCCAGCGGTTGCGGTTTCGGGAAAATCCGATGGTCGGATTTCTCGTACTAATCGTTTCAAATTACGATTCCAAAACACGAACTGCACGCTTCGATTGCTTTTAATTCTATTTATATTTATATACATATAAATATAGTTCATTCTTTAATTTCAACATCGTTTTCACATCAAATATTTCACTAACGCCTTAATATTTCGAAAAATTTCGCCATAACCTCCTTTGTACGGGAAGGGGTTTGGAAATTTATTGGGCCGTGTTAGGTACCCAATAAATCCTATAAAGCATCCACATATTTATAGTGATATATTCTGGTATTTATGGGGGAGTGTAACGACCCGCAAATCTGAGCTACCTGAGTTGACTAAATACACCACACGTCCAACCCAAATAACACAGAAATACGACTCATTAATAGAAAGAAGATAGAGGATGAGAAATAGAAAGAAAGAAATATTAGAATAGGAGAAAAACGAAGATCACAACTCACAGCGGAACGAGTAAAATATATTATATAACATAAGCTTTGAAATACAATCTGTTTTGTACATATATACATACCATCATCAGAGTACACATAACATTGATTCAGCGGAAGTAACTCCAAATAACTAACGTTGAAGCCTCCTGCTTCAAGCTCCTCCAAGTGTATCTGTAAAAGCCTGAAACACTTGACTGCCCGTACAAATTTGGGCACCCAAGAGTTTAGGGAAAACAAACAAAATAAACTCTGGGTCAGTCATGGGACTGGTGTGAGTAAACTCCAACCATTTGTTTAACTTTAAAAATCTTTTCAAAAGAAAAGATAATAGTAAGACCAGCCCACACATAAACATGGACGGTTTTTACCTTACTATAACCCAAAACACTTTGATATCAAATCCAATGATATTATAATAATGTCTACATCAAGTAAATAACCAAATAGTAGAACGCTTGCATCTCACGCTCCACATATATAGTCTAAAATCAAAAACCGCATGGCGCTTATTGGAGATTGGATTTCCAACATGACAAGGTATGGAACCACCTTCCGACAGTGCATCTCTAGAGGCGAATGCACCTGGGTTCAACAAGAACATCTTGCAACCCGGCCCACACATGACCGACCACTCATTTCGCTTGAGTGTATCGAATGTATATCACCAACGGTTGGACTCAAACCACCGTTTCCCGAATGGGCAGAATCGATAGATTTAGAAACAAAAGGAATTTCTCTAGATAGGTGATTATACACCCTAATGGGTGCGACCCACATAGCCATGTTGCCTGCCCGATTTTTGTCCTTTCCCGGTTGTTGAGGCCTGAGGCTACGCGTACTTACCATTCCTTGATAACACAATCACTTTGAATGCCACATCGTCAGATCCGTTAATCACTAGTTGAGTTTGCACAAATATTCTGGATATTATGCTAAGGGATAAATCCGTTGCAACCATATACATTCATACAGACCAACCCATTTGATCATTGGAAATACTCTGTCAGACATTCGTCCATTTACGTTCGTTCTGGGATTGGACGAAACCGAAGGCACTATTTCTATAAATAGAAAAGCCCTTGCACTTTACTCCGTCTTCAATATATTCAGCATACTTGGTTCGCAACGCTAATGCCGATACGGAGTGGTTCTTCGGATAATAATCCAACCGGTCTCTCCATATTGACAACGATGGTCAAAAACTTCGATAGTCTGTGATTTAACTATCGAATAAAAACAAGTGTTCAATCAACATATCAAACAAATCACTGGGCCCTTTAATTAATATTTCATTAATTAAATCACTTTTCCATTTCCTCCATCAATATTTGTTAACCCAAATATTTCAAAAATCAATCTTGGCTCTTTACGCTATTTTTGATTTCGTTTCCTTATCGAATTCTATATATATCGATATATAGATTTCTAATTATCAAATTTCTTAAAAATATTCTAACTCCTTAAATTTCCGGAAAATTTCGCCATAACCTCCCCTGTATCGGGAGCATCGGGAAATTTCAAATAGCATCCCGGTATCTTCCCCAAATCAAAAGAAAAAGGAAAAGCCAAGCGGCTTGCCGATACGGCGCATAAAACCCATATATGAATTAAACATGTACCTTTTTGTCGAGCATTACGTTTATAAACTTCATATACCTCATCCCATACCTGTCTAACACCTGTTCACCTGTTTTCAATTCAATTCAACTTCGTACACTCGTTTGACTCAATTCGTTAAAGTAATTCTTTAACTAACTCTCTGCCTATCTCGCTTGTATATTTGAATATAACACGTTTCGAATATATTTCCACTTACTTATCAATCAATTGAATTCAAATTTCAATTTAAGTTCTATATTCGATTTCGAATATATATTTACAATTCCAAATTCCACTTTTCAAAGTTCGATTTTAGTTCAAACTCGATTAACTAATTCTTCTTTAGTTAATTCTATTCAATAATCAAAAATATGATTATTGTTTCAAAAATCATCTTCTTTACTTCACTTGAGTCCATATTTATTTTCTAACTCAAGTCTAGATTTTTAAATGGAAATCCGGATTTTTATTTGCTTAAAAATCCCAATATTTATATATAAAATCCATTATGGTTTATAATGGTTTATGGCGCTGCTTTTCTAAAAATTTGATTTTGACATAACTCAAAATCTATACGACGAAATTCAGATTTTTCTCCTTCATTAGAAAACTATTATCAAACCGGTCCTGACGTTTCTTGTTTCGAAGAATTTCGACTTCAATTGAGTCCTGTATACTCGATTGAAGTTCGAATCGCTATTTTACGAACTGCAGCGCTGCGGCGAGTTCGTTTTAATTATATTTATATATATAAACCTTTAAACTTCTTAAAATGAATTCAATTCCGTATAACTCTATTTGAATTCCTTGATTCAAATTCCAATCTTACTTTTGAATTCTATATTTCAAATCACAATTCCTTTTCTATTTGATATTCAAATTAAATACTTGAATTTCTATTTGAATTCCCTATATTCAAATTCTATGTTTGAATTCTTTTGAGTTCTCTTATTCAAACTCTATATTTAAATTCCATTTGAACTTCTATATTCCAATTTCTATAATTGAATTCTATTGAAATTCAAATATTCAAACTCCTTTTTAAATTCTATGTTCAAAATTCCATAGTTTAAACCCATTTGAATTTCATATTCAAATCCCATAGATCTAATCCTATTTGAATTCAATTTGAATCTCTTATTTCAAATTTCATTTTCCATTTCCATTTGAATTCTAATATTCAAATTCATTTCCAGCCCCATTTAAATTCTAATATTCAAACTCATTTTGAATTCTAATATTCAAACCCATTTGAATTTCTTCACTCAAACCCATTTGAATTCCCCTGAATTCAAATCCCATTTTCAAAACCATTTGGATTTCCTATTTGAAATCCTATTTTTGAAATTCCATTTCCCATTCTACTTTGAAATCCTATTTTCAAAGTTTATTTCAAATTTTATTTTGAAATCTCATATTCAAATTTCTACTTGAATTTCTATATTCAATCCCATGTTCACATTCAACACTTGAATTTCTATTTCAAATCTCAATTCAAATTTCATATTTAAATTCCATTCAAATATCTATTCACATTTCACATTTGAATTCTTCTTTGAAATACTATATTTCAAATTCTATTTTGAAATTTTACATTGAAATCTCTAATTGAATTTCTAATATTCAATCTCCTTTAAAAATTTAAACATTTAAACTCCTTTTAAAATTCAAATGTTATACTCAAATTTCCTTTGAGTTATATATTTAAAATTTCCTTTTCACATCTTATTTTGAAATTTCATTTCGAATTTCAATTTCACACTTGTATTTCTATTTCTGAATTATCAAATGATAATTCTTTTCACTTCATTTATAACTTCGTTATAAAAGAATTATTTATAAACTTCGTTTATAAAGAAACTACTTGTTTTATTTTTCAAAACAAGTTTATATTTTTATTCCATTTAAAATTCAAATTCTATTTAAAAATAGAATTTTCCCTTTTTTTTTTAAATCCTTCCCCGATATTTTAAATATCATTACTTAAGCCCAGTGATATTTAAACACACAAAGCAACGAATTATTTATTTTTCTAACACATCATATATAACAATATATGCAAACAAATAAACAAACAGATAATATATTTTTGAGGAATCCAGTTGGATTCCTCCAACCTGTTTTCCTGCATCCACAGATATTAGCACATAAATAATACCCATTCTGCTTCGTGGCAGAATATCGCGGTATAGAAGGTCATCCACTAATCATAGCGTGGGGCGTATAGGGTAATCATCCGCTATGAAACTGCGGGCATCCGCTAATGAGACTGCGGGAATCCAACCAATCAATCAACCCAATATATATATATATATAATAGCCTAAATAACTAATATATATAAAACAAGCAGAAACATTCACACAAGCAACAAACAATTATTTTTAATGAAATAAAAATAATTGTAAAGGTGAGTGAGATTTACTCACCGATGATTTTTATATTGCCGACTATCCGATTAAGTTTCCATATCGTCTCGGCTTGTTTCAACCAAATCCATTTCGTACCTACGATGATTTATTTCGTTTTATTGATTAAACATTATTAATTTAAATTAACTTAACACAATTTAATTAATTATCCTATGAATTCAAATTTATTAAACATATACCTTGTTGCCACTGAAATCACTCGACTAACCACTAAGCAGCGCAGCAATTCACCGATCCATTGAAATCAGCCCCCAAAACAGCTTTATCCCATTTTGACATTTCCACGAACATTTCATCGGCGATCTAAATTCCCTTTTTAATCACCTACAATCGGCTACCTTCCCACTGTTGATCATGCCAGAAAAAGGGCCAGCAACCCACGCTCCATTTACATCATGTCTGAACTCCGCCCCGTCCCCCTTCAATACATCATCGGCTTCCTTCCCTGAAGCACAGGTCCGAACCCCTTCCAATGTTTCACGTTCATCATCAGTATTGACTCCCCTCCAAACTATCACCAGAAAACACATCGCATATGTCTGGTTGTCGAGCTTCAAGGCCTCGCAACCCTCGAACCTCCATCCCACTGCATCAACGAAGTTTGAATCCCCACCCGACTACATCGCGAACCCCAAATTGAATCGCGGTGGCCCTAGTTACTGGCATCGGGTCTCAGGAAATCGCGCGTCAAGATTTAGAACACGAGAACAAAAATCGAGTTCAAGTACATGGCTTCAATTCGAGATTTGATTTTAAATGAAAAAGTGGACTTCGGTTTTTGTTTGAGCTGAAGGAGGGAGAGTTGAGATAGTTTTAGAATGGGAAAAAGGTTATGCGATGAACTGGTTTTATACACATGAAGAGGAGACAGTTGAGTACGAGCCATTAAATGGATGTTTTCCTTTGTATAGAAGCTGGGAAGCAGAAGTTGGTGCTCGAGAACTTAGGTCGGCGTAGGTGAAAGAAAAACATGTCGGCTGATGTTTATACTGAAAGGATCTTGATTAGATTTTTTTCTTTTTGTTTTTTCTTTTTTTTATTGATTTTATTTTAATTAAATAATTAAAATATCTCGCGGTCCTTAACTAGTAATCCCGAACCATTATTCAACCGTGACGACCGACGATACCAGATTATAACGCTATTCCGAACTCAACGGAACTGATATTGAAATTTAAATTCGAATGTAAATATAAACGGCCATATTAAATTGAAAATTCAATAAAAATATCATTTATATTATCAACTAAATATTTAAAATAATATTAAATATTTAAAATAAATTATTCAAAAATCTGGGTCGTTACATTCTTCCCCCCTTAAAATAATTTCGTCCTCGAAATTGCTAAGGTAGGAAAAATGGTACAAATCCACCTCGTTTCAAAATCTCACTCATGTTGAAACTCAACTCCTCATATTTCTACGACTTTAATTCCAACCAAAACCTTTGGTCTTCTTCCTTTCGTATGCCTTCACATTCAATTCATATTTATTTCAATAAACCTATTTAAATTGATTCTAATCAATTCATTCACTTCGACCCATTTAACTTGTTTAAGTTAAATTTCAATTCCAAAATCCAAATCCCAGGGTTTTTCTTTTCAAATTCTTTTGAGATCCCATAAATATATACATATATTTATTTTCATTTCAAATTCAAAACATTTGAATTTTCAAACCACTTGTTTTCTTTCAAACAAATTTCCATCTAAAACTTTTTCTAAGGTAGCAATTCATCACTTAGAAACTCGGAAATGAACACCGATGATGTTGCAACCATCATCAGAATTATTTCCCAGCGACTGAAGTGAGTTCAGTGCTTTATCATTTAAAAATCAACTCAAAATGATTTTCATTCAAAACCTTTTCAAAATAAAACTATATTATTTTAATTACTTTGAAAAATATTATTCAACTTCCCAGGATTTTGAATTCTTAATTCTGGTTGGAATTTAATTCTAATTCATCTCATTTGTATATTTAATCCCTATACAAATTCTATTTGGTTATAAATAACCATTCTAATTTTATAATCTCATTTGATTATAAAATCAACATCCAACACATCCATATAATACTAATTCTAGAAAATTATTCTTTCTATATCAAAATAGAAATTTTGGGTAAAATTATTTCATTTACCCACTTTAAAACAATACTGTGTTCAATCTTCTGTTCAAGTATTTAGAAACTCCTATCGACGTCGTGGCGTCCCACGATTCGACCAGAATTCATAAACCACTCAACAGACTAGCCAACACAATATAAAACAACTTTTATATCAACTAACAAATACGCTCTCTCGTATATATACACTCAACTCATTCTAGGGCACTGCTGACCCTATCTCTAATGAGCACATTTCCACCAAAGCCTAGGTATTCGCTCAACCTAAGCTCTGATACCAACTGTAAAGGCCCGCAAATCTGAGCTACCTGAGTTGACTAAATACACCACACGTCCAACCCAAATAACACAGAAATACGACTCATTAATAGAAAGAAGATAGAGGATGAGAAATAGAAAGAAAGAAATATTAGAATAGGAGAAAAACGAAGATCACAACTCACAGCGGAACGAGTAAAATATATTATATAACATAAGCTTTGAAATACAATCTGTTTTGTACATATATACATACCATCATCAGAGTACACATAACATTGATTCAGCGGAAGTAACTCCAAATAACTAACGTTGAAGCCTCCTGCTTCAAGCTCCTCCAAGTGTATCTGTAAAAGCCTGAAACACTTGACTGCCCGTACAAATTTGGGCACCCAAGAGTTTAGGGAAAACAAACAAAATAAACTCTGGGTCAGTCATGGGACTGGTGTGAGTAAACTCCAACCATTTGTTTAACTTTAAAAATCTTTTCAAAAGAAAAGATAATAGTAAGACCAGCCCACACATAAACATGGACGGTTTTTACCTTACTATAACCCAAAACACTTTGATATCAAATCCAATGATATTATAATAATGTCTACATCAAGTAAATAACCAAATAGTAGAACGCTTGCATCTCACGCTCCACATATATAGTCTAAAATCAAAAACCGCATGGCGCTTATTGGAGATTGGATTTCCAACATGACAAGGTATGGAACCACCTTCCGACAGTGCATCTCTAGAGGCGAATACACCTGGGTTCAACAAGAACATCTTGCAACCCGGCCCACACATGACCGACCACTCATTTCGCTTGAGTGTATCGAATGTATATCACCAACGGTTGGACTCAAACCACCGTTTCCCGAATGGGCAGAATCGATAGATTTAGAAACAAAAGGAATTTCTCTAGATAGGTGATTATACACCCTAATGGGTGCGACCCACATAGCCATGCTGCCTGCCCGATTTTTGTCCTTTCCCGGTTGTTGAGGCCTGAGGCTACGCGTACTTACCATTCCTTGATAACACAATCACTTTGAATGCCACATCGTCAGATCCGTTAATCACTAGTTGAGTTTGCACAAATATTCTGGATATTATGCTAAGGGATAAATCCGTTGCAACCATATACATTCATACAGACCAACCCATTTGATCATTGGAAATACTCTGTCAGACATTCGTCCATTTACGTTCGTTCTGGGATTGGACGAAACCGAAGGCACTATTTCTATAAATAGAAAAGCCCTTGCACTTTACTCCGTCTTCAATATATTCAGCATACTTGGTTCGCAACGCTAATGCCGATACGGAGTGGTTCTTCGGATAATAATCCAACCGGTCTCTCCATATTGACAACGATGGTCAAAAACTTCGATAGTCTGTGATTTAACTATCGAATAAAAACAAGTGTTCAATCAACATATCAAACAAATCACTGGGCCCTTTAATTAATATTTCATTAATTAAATCACTTTTCCATTTCCTCCATCAATATTTGTTAACCCAAATATTTCAAAAATCAATCTTGGCTCTTTACGCTATTTTTGATTTCGTTTCCTTATCGAATTCTATATATATCGATATATAGATTTCTAATTATCAAATTTCTTAAAAATATTCTATCTCCTTAAATTTCCGGAAAATTTCGCCATAACCTCCCCTGTATCGGGAGCATCGGGAAATTTCAAATAGCATCCCGGTATCTTCCCCAAATCAAAAGAAAAAGGAAAAGCCAAGCGGCTTGCCGATACGGCGCATAAAACCCATATATGAATTAAACATGTACCTTTTTGTCGAGCATTACGTTTATAAACTTCATATACCTCATCCCATACCTGTCTAACACCTGTTCACCTGTTTTCAATTCAATTCAACTTCGTACACTCGTTTGACTCAATTCGTTAAAGTAATTCTTTAACTAACTCTCTGCCTATCTCGCTTGTATATTTGAATATAACACGTTTCGAATATATTTCCACTTACTTATCAATCAATTGAATTCAAATTTCAATTTAAGTTCTATATTCGATTTCGAATATATATTTACAATTCCAAATTCCACTTTTCAAAGTTCGATTTTAGTTCAAACTCGATTAACTAATTCTTCTTTAGTTAATTCTATTCAATAATCAAAAATATGATTATTGTTTCAAAAATCATCTTCTTTACTTCACTTGAGTCCATATTTATTTTCTAACTCAAGTCTAGATTTTTAAATGGAAATCCGGATTTTTATTTGCTTAAAAATCCCAATATTTATATATAAAATCCATTATGGTTTATAATGGTTTATGGCGCTGCTTTTCTAAAAATTTGATTTTGACATAACTCAAAATCTATACGACGAAATTCAGATTTTTCTCCTTCATTAGAAAACTATTATCAAACCGGTCCTGACGTTTCTTGTTTCGAAGAATTTCGACTTCAATTGAGTCCTGTATACTCGATTGAAGTTCGAATCGCTATTTTACGAACTGCAGCGCTGCGGCGAGTTCGTTTTAATTATATTTATATATATAAACCTTTAAACTTCTTAAAATGAATTCAATTCCGTATAACTCTATTTGAATTCCTTGATTCAAATTCCAATCTTACTTTTGAATTCTATATTTCAAATCACAATTCCTTTTCTATTTGATATTCAAATTAAATACTTGAATTTCTATTTGAATTCCCTATATTCAAATTCTATGTTTGAATTCTTTTGAGTTCTCTTATTCAAACTCTATATTTAAATTCCATTTGAACTTCTATATTCCAATTTCTATAATTGAATTCTATTGAAATTCAAATATTCAAACTCCTTTTTAAATTCTATGTTCAAAATTCCATAGTTTAAACCCATTTGAATTTCATATTCAAATCCCATAGATCTAATCCTATTTGAATTCAATTTGAATCTCTTATTTCAAATTTCATTTTCCATTTCCATTTGAATTCTAATATTCAAATTCATTTCCAGCCCCATTTAAATTCTAATATTCAAACTCATTTTGAATTCTAATATTCAAACCCATTTGAATTTCTTCACTCAAACCCATTTGAATTCCCCTGAATTCAAATCCCATTTTCAAAACCATTTGGATTTCCTATTTGAAATCCTATTTTTGAAATTCCATTTCCCATTCTACTTTGAAATCCTATTTTCAAAGTTTATTTCAAATTTTATTTTGAAATCTCATATTCAAATTTCTACTTGAATTTCTATATTCAATCCCATGTTCACATTCAACACTTGAATTTCTATTTCAAATCTCAATTCAAATTTCATATTTAAATTCCATTCAAATCTCTATTCACATTTCACATTTGAATTCTTCTTTGAAATACTATATTTCAAATTCTATTTTGAAATTTTACATTGAAATCTCTAATTGAATTTCTAATATTCAATCTCCTTTAAAAATTTAAACATTTAAACTCCTTTTAAAATTCAAATGTTATACTCAAATTTCCTTTGAGTTATATATTTAAAATTTCCTTTTCACATCTTATTTTGAAATTTCATTTCGAATTTCAATTTCACACTTGTATTTCTATTTCTGAATTATCAAATGATAATTCTTTTCACTTCATTTATAACTTCGTTATAAAAGAATTATTTATAAACTTCGTTTATAAAGAAACTACTTGTTTTATTTTTCAAAACAAGTTTATATTTTTATTCCATTTAAAATTCAAATTCTATTTAAAAATAGAATTTTCCCTTTTTTTTTTAAATCCTTCCCCGATATTTTAAATATCATTACTTAAGCCCAGTGATATTTAAACACACAAAGCAACGAATTATTTATTTTTCTAACACATCATATATAACAATATATGCAAACAAATAAACAAACAGATAATATATTTTTGAGGAATCCAGTTGGATTCCTCCAACCTGTTTTCCTGCATCCACAGATATTAGCACATAAATAATACCCATTCTGCTTCGTGGCAGAATATCGCGGTATAGAAGGTCATCCACTAATCATAGCGTGGGGCGTATAGGGTAATCATCCGCTATGAAACTGCGGGCATCCGCTAATGAGACTGCGGGAATCCAACCAATCAATCAACCCAATATATATATATATATAATAGCCTAAATAACTAATATATATAAAACAAGCAGAAACATTCACACAAGCAACAAACAATTATTTTTAATGAAATAAAAATAATTGTAAAGGTGAGTGAGATTTACTCACCGATGATTTTTATATTGCCGACTATCCGATTAAGTTTCCATATCGTCTCGGCTTGTTTCAACCAAATCCATTTCGTACCTACGATGATTTATTTCGTTTTATTGATTAAACATTATTAATTTAAATTAACTTAACACAATTTAATTAATTATCCTATGAATTCAAATTTATTAAACATATACCTTGTTGCCACTGAAATCACTCGACTAACCACTAAGCAGCGCAGCAATTCACCGATCCATTGAAATCAGCCCCCAAAACAGCTTTATCCCATTTTGACATTTCCACGAACATTTCATCGGCGATCTAAATTCCCTTTTTAATCACCTACAATCGGCTACCTTCCCACTGTTGATCATGCCAGAAAAAGGGCCAGCAACCCACGCTCCATTTACATCATGTCTGAACTCCGCCCCGTCCCCCTTCAATACATCATCGGCTTCCTTCCCTGAAGCACAGGTCCGAACCCCTTCCAATGTTTCACGTTCATCATCAGTATTGACTCCCCTCCAAACTATCACCAGAAAACACATCGCATATGTCTGGTTGTCGAGCTTCAAGGCCTCGCAACCCTCGAACCTCCATCCCACTGCATCAACGAAGTTTGAATCCCCACCCGACTACATCGCGAACCCCAAATTGAATCGCGGTGGCCCTAGTTACTGGCATCGGGTCTCAGGAAATCGCGCGTCAAGATTTAGAACACGAGAACAAAAATCGAGTTCAAGTACATGGCTTCAATTCGAGATTTGATTTTAAATGAAAAAGTGGACTTCGGTTTTTGTTTGAGCTGAAGGAGGGAGAGTTGAGATAGTTTTAGAATGGGAAAAAGGTTATGCGATGAACTGGTTTTATACACATGAAGAGGAGACAGTTGAGTACGAGCCATTAAATGGATGTTTTCCTTTGTATAGAAGCTGGGAAGCAGAAGTTGGTGCTCGAGAACTTAGGTCGGCGTAGGTGAAAGAAAAACATGTCGGCTGATGTTTATACTGAAAGGATCTTGATTAGATTTTTTTCTTTTTGTTTTTTCTTTTTTTTTATTGATTTTATTTTAATTAAATAATTAAAATATCTCGCGGTCCTTAACTAGTAATCCCGAACCATTATTCAACCGTGACGACCGACGATACCAGATTATAACGCTATTCCGAACTCAACGGAACTGATATTGAAATTTAAATTCGAATGTAAATATAAACGGCCATATTAAATTGAAAATTCAATAAAAATATCATTTATATTATCAACTAAATATTTAAAATAATATTAAATATTTAAAATAAATTATTCAAAAATCTGGGTCGTTACAGGGAGCGTGTATAGATAATAACACCAGAGAATAAATTCCCGTCACCCCGTTCCGTGTGGAAATAAATAGTCCATGTGCCGTATCTAATGACTAGAGAGACATGATTATTGTCAACTCCAGACCCGTGTGGGGTTTTTATTAATCTGGCAATTTATCGTTATATTTTATATAGTCCATATTAGTCATCAATTCAACCTGTAGTATATAGTCATCGCCATACAAGCCTCTCGCTCGTATGGTAAATCTTCCACCTCGTCACACAAGCTCCAAATGCTTATGTGGAATATGATGAAGTATGCCTATCGTCAAGAAGTATGCCATGTAGTGTAGTTCAAAATTAATTGTTACTATCCTATGGCGATGTTTATTATTTCACACAGAATAACCAGCACTCCGCATCCAATGGCATTCACAGGAGTTGATATAAAAATAAAATTGCGCAGCCAACTCATCAAGGCTTACCTATTTGTCGGACACGCAAATAATTTCTTTACTCTACAGCTAATCCATTTTCCCTGTTCAACACATGTATATATATGCAGAACAAAGCTAATAATAATATTTCTAATGAACTAATATTTATTTCAACACGTGTGTATTTTTATCAAAGCGTATACATGATAAAAGAAATATTTTTATCATCCAAAAATATTTATTCAACACGTGAATGTTTTTAACACTTCATATTCACAATAAAAATGTAGTTTTTATTGTCTATTCATTTTATTTTAAAATACGATAACATTCAACACATGAATTTCAATTCAACGAATGAATTTCAATCCAACACATGAATATTCTCCATAGTTTGTATATATATATATATATATATAAATGTGATTTTTATCGTTAAATCTATTGGTTCAAAATTCGAATAATATTCAGCACATGAATTTCGACTCAACGAATGAATTTCAATTCAACACATGAATATTCTCCATAGTTTGTATATATATAAAAATGTGATTTTTATCGCTAAATCTATTTGTTTAAAATTCGAATAATATTCAACACATGAATTTCGATCCAACGAATGAATTCCAATTCAACACATGAATATTCTCTATAGTTTGTATATGTATAAAAATGTGATTTTTATCGCTAAATCTATTTGTTTAAAATTTGAATAATATTCAACACATGAATTTCAACTCAACGAATGAATTTCAATTCAACACATGAATATTCTCTATAGTTTGTATATATATAAAAATGTGATTTTTATCGCTAAATCTATTTGTTTAAAATTCGAATAATATTCAACACATGAATTTCGATTCAACGAATGAATTTCATTTCAACACATGAATATTCTCTATAGTTTGTATATATATAAAAATGTGATTTTTATCGCTAAATCTATTTGTTTAAAATTCGAAAAATATTCAACACATGAATTTCGATTCAACAAATGAATTCCAATTCAATACATGAATATTCTCTATAGTTTGTATATATATATAAATGTGATTTTTATCGCTAAATCTATTTGTTTAAAATTCGAATAATATTCGACACATGAATTTCAACTCAACGAATGAATTTCAATTCAATACATGAATATTCTCTATAGTTTGTATATATATATAAATGTGATTTTTATCGCTAAATCTATTTGTTTAAAATTCGAATAATATTCAACACATGAATTTCGATTCAACGAATGAATTTCAATTCAACATATGAATGGTGGTTTCAACATATGTAATTAATTTCAACAAATGAAAATTATTCTAACACATGAATATTTCAGAAAATTTCGGCAGCATAACGGCAGGGTAGTTAAAACCGGGACCGTCCCTAGTATGGCTCCTCGCTCTACCTTAAAACCTCGCGGTTTTTGACAATGGGGGATCATGCATCTAGTTCGCACGCAGGCGACATGTTTTATTTTCATTTCCACAATCCTATTCTAATTTGTTTCAACCACAAGAGGGTATTTTTCAACCACAAAGGTATTTTTCAACCACAATATCAACCACAAACAATTATTTCCAACCATTCATCATACCATATAATATCACACCAATCACAAGCAATAAATATCGTCCATGGTCTGTGGACGAGGGGAGTATATATATATATATAATTTCTATAATTCACTTGTATTTCATCATAATTCAAAGCATATATGTTTCACACAGCGCTTATATAATTTATACATCGCTAATATAACTTATACAACACATGTACATGAGGTATACAATGCGTATATAATTTACACTTCGCTTATATAATTTATACAACACGATTCCATTCACACAATTTAGTTTAGATTCCTTACATTGGTTTTAGTAGTGCTAAAAATCGTAGGAAGATCAGAAAAATCTGCGGCTTCTGCTAGATGGTAGAGAGCCTTCCTGCGGTCCCGATGTTTCTTGTTTCATCGAATTTCGTTAACACACTAAAAAGATATGATTTTTCAAAGTTTTGCAACACTTAAAAGTGTTATTTTCAATTCAGAAATTCAAAGCAGAAGGGTTTGCAAACCTTCGAAACTAGGTTTAGAATTTAAATCCAAACCGTAGCTCGATATCCAGATCAGACCCTACGACATTGAAGCACTACGAACAGGCTTCCTATCGGTGGTGGTGGCAGCGAACTCGGTGGCTCCAGCGTGGCACGGCGGCGCTTCAAAGGGGCGAACTTCCTCGATGAAATTCGACGTCGATAGGCGATGGTCTTCGACGAGGCTGGGTTTGATTTGAAGAGGGGAGGAAGGCGATCAGAATTGTCAACTGGAGGCGGGGGATAAATTGACTGTGGCGGCGGCGAAATCGGTGGGAAGGTTGGAGCGCGATGGACCGTCGAGAGCGAGGGAGGCGGCTAGGTTTTCTGGAGTTTTTTTTTATTTTTTTATGAAAGAAAAAATCCTATTGGCCGAGGATTTATAGTAAATTTTAAATAGTGTTTTTACAAACGAACTCCTTTTCCAACCCAACGACTGTCGCCCCTAGCTAAATACCCCCATCCCGGACACAATGGGATATGTTTCGTTGGCCAATTTGACTGTTACAGTCAGTTATTTTTCAAATTAAAGTATAAAACATTTAATATTCAATTTGAACGTACATTTCAATTTGCCAGGGCCACAAACTGATTCGAAAAATTCCAGAAAAATAAATCTAGCTATGTTTTGACTCTACGGTCCCAACAAAACTAGTTTCGTCGAATTCTGAGATCGTTTGAAAAATGGCCATTTTCAGGTCGACCCTTTTTAACAGAAATTGACCAATCACATTTTCTTTCGCCCCGCTCACATACTAGCTTCAAAAATTATGAATTTTGAAACCTAGCAATAGTTTGACATCCCGGATCCAACAAAAGTGGTTTCGTCGAATTCCGAGGTCGTATGCAAAATATCTATTTTCAAGGGCTATATATGTTATATAGCGACCTTTCTGAAAATTCATTTGGCCATAACTTTTGATTCCCATTATGAAACTTCGATTTTTCAGATTCGTTAGAAAGGTATTCATAAATAGATTTAAATATTTTCAGTTTCGCTAAAATCCGTTATATTTTCCACCCGGTACAGTCAGACAAAGTTTGTATTCAAAATTTCAAACTGCCTTACTATTCCCAATTCTTTATTTTATTGAAATATGCTATTTCAATTATTCAAATTCTTTGACTATAACCAATTTTAAAAATTTTAAATTGGTTCACATTTTCCGGGTTATTACAGGTGTTAGGAGCTGTATTTATAGGGTCAGGTCAACGAATGTAGACAGAAACGAGGCCAGATACGTCAAAGTGAATCCATCTTCAAAAATGGGCTCGGGCACCAGGTCGACCCCCAGGTCGACACTATGGTCGACCTGGTCCTGGGTAGGTCGACTACATAGTCGAGCCCCAGGTCGACCTGGTCCTGGACGGGAAATTTCCCGCCCAGTCCATTTGGAGGTTTGAAATTCGAATTTTTGAATTCGAATTGAGCTGTTTTGAACTTGAAAACTTCGAAAGGTCATAACTTGGTCATACGGGCTCCGATTTTCGAAAACTTGGACTAGTTTCCAAGCAGAATTTCGAGATGAACGCAATGGCGTAACCCATTTCCCTCGACTCTTATTTTAAAAATTAATTCTGCCTTAATTTATTGTTATTACACATTATAAAAACACGGGTTGTTACAGGGCACCTCCCCATAGTGGAGGTAAAATACCTGGATCCTCTAATCGCGATCGCACGCTAAGACGAGCATCTAGTAAAGATATTGAAATCCGCTCTGCAAAACGACACAACTCGAAAGAGTATATCACGAATATGATAAAGTAAATCATGAAAGATAGCATAACTTGCAATGACATTGAGAGGGGACGGGACTTCTTCTCCAGCAAAAATTCGTTCACTAAAAGGATTCGCAAAGCAGAGTTCCCTAAAAAGTTCACTCATCCTACTCTGCCTCCATACAATGGGACTGACCATCTGAATAACTTCCTTTATAAACATGAATGGCAGACGAATGCAGACAAAGCGACAAACGAGATCAAATGCCTATGCTTCCCTCTCGATCTATAAGGCGTGGTATCGTTATGGTTTACGAAGTTGCTGCCCAAATCTGTTGATCGATTTGCTGATTTGACTCTGAAATTCAAAGAGAAGTTTAGGCTGCAAGCTACAAAGGCTAAGGATGTCATTTCTCTAACATCGATGGAACAGAATCCAGGAGAGTTTGTTAAAGCTTTCCTCAAGAGATTCAATACCTCTTTGTCCGAGGTGGGGAATCTCGAGCCCCGCATGATCTTAATGTCTCTAATAGTCGCCATAGATAAGAAGAGCTAATTTGGTAGATGGATTAAAATGAAAGAACCAAACACGCTTGAGAAATTTTATAAAAAAGGAGAGGAGTATATGGGAGTGCAAGATGATCTGTTGCCTCTTCGGATTATTGATGCCAGCAACCTAGTTGAAGCTTCCAAAAATGTCGCTGCTCAATATAATCAAAAGAATAACCAGAGGCAGAAGCGAGCCAGTGACGGGAATGACAATAAATCTAATAAGAAGTTTCGCTTTCTCAACTCATCAGAGCTAACTCCTATGAATGACACTCCTTAGAATATCTACCTTGCCACAAAGGATGCAGAGGATTACCCTGAACCTCGATCGATAAGGATAACGGACAATCTTGCTAGATCTGGAAAGTTTTGTCGGTTCCATAATCAACCAGGTCACAACACTAACGAAGGCAAGCATTTGAAGTCATTGATTGAAGAGCTGATAAGGAAGAACCGTCTACAAAAATAGGTGAAGAGTCTACAGGTTACAAATCCTTCTGCAACTTCCCAGGGGCAAGGGGCATCAAATGGTCAATCTGGTCCAAGCAATGGAGCTTCCGCTCAAACTAATGCAATACCAGTAATCAACTGATAACTGATGGTGGTGCTCTAATATCAATGGCTCAGAATAAATGATCTTCTTCGCCATTACTTTACTTTTTGCTGTGTTTGAATTTCTTGTAAAAATTCTAAGTGTTTGTAATGTCTTACATACATTGTACTGAACAATAGCTTTATGGATAAAGTCTTACTTGCCTGTATAAATCTCCTACTTGTAAAATTTCGTTAATACAAAATTTGCTAAAGACGATTTTTTCATTGCAAGCTATCCAACAAGCGGTTGCTTCCTTAAAGTTCGACCACATGAGACAACCCCAATAACACCAATTTAAGGGTAAATGGATAAAGTCCTAATGGGTCAAACAGCGAAGAGTGTAGCAAACAACCACAGATCCAAACCCCTAAAGGCCATGGAGTTTCACTAATATAGGGCACCACACCAAGTTGAGGTAAAAGAACCGCTCGGTCTAGCTATGATCGCTTACCACAGTTAAGCATATCCAACACGATGAGTGATGTTCGCTCTGCGAAACGATGCAACCCTCTCCCTGTGGAGTATCGCTAGCAAAGGGCACCTCACCAAGTTGGGGAAAAAGAACATCTTGGTCTGGATGCAAGTGCTTACCAAGTTAAGTGTATCAACACGATGACTGATGTTAGCTCCGCGGAACGATGCAGCCCATACCTAAGAAACTTTTTGCTAATAAAGGGCACCTCAACAAGTTGAGGTAAAAGAACCGCTCGGTCTGGATGCGAGCGCTTACCAAGTTAAGTGTATTCGACAAAATGACTGATGTTCGCTCTGCGGAATGGTGTAGCCCATACCTCGCAAAAACTTCCCCAATAAGGGGCACCTCACCAAGTTGAGGTAAAAGAACCACTCGGTCTAGCTGCGATCGCTTACCACATTTAAGTGCATCTGACACGATGACTGATGTTCACTCTGTGAAATGATAAGACAAGTAAAAAATCCTTTCCATAGAAAAGGCAACTTCTCTACAGTAGAAATCAATGATGCTCAATGAAGTCTCGATTGTGGATTTAGTCTACGGGAGAAGACGTACGTTGGATTATAAACGATCCCTCCACAGTAGGGGCATCCAATGAAGTCTCCAATGTCAGAACTAATCAACGAGGAAGATGAACATTGAGCAGCAAAAGTCCTTCCCACAGTGAAGGCTAAGAACCTCCCAAGCAAGGGCATGAATATCCAAAGCTTCTCCAAGTGGAAGCAGGAAATAAATCACAAGTACGCATTTCCTAAGTGTGAAAAGTTATACAATATCATGTAAGCCATTAAAATAACCAAGATTAAAATCCACAGTCATCTTGTGTCGATTAGTTGATCTCAAGCGTCGGTGTGAATTCGAGTAAGGATGTCGTGTTTGTGTAGATAATATTTGACAAATTACTAACAGTTGGATAAAAAAAATTCTGTATAAACACTTCATTCAATTCAATACAAAAATTCACCATAGCTATGCTTTTTGAACTGACTAATCTGTTGTCAATGTGGGAAAATGATAACAAAATATTAGCCCAATGTGACGACCCAAACTACCCCGTAAAGGAAAGCCGGATTGCTCTGAGAACAACACACATCAGAACACAAAACAGAAGAACATTTTATTGTTGTTACAACCATTACATCAGAGTATAAGAATTTTCCAGAGTATGAATAATAATATACATTGGAAATGCAATAATATCAGAGTTTAAATTACATTTAAATAGCAGCGGAAAAAAAATTAATGCAAAGTACAAATAAAATAAATACACGGATACAGAGCTTTCCGAATATCGCTTCAGCTGTAGAGCAGGATCCTATGAATATAATATCTGCAAAACCAAACTACTAGCTGCCCGTGTAGAAAAATGGGCACCCAGAGTTTAGGTTAAAACAATAAACTCTAGGTCAGTCATGGGACTGGTATGAGAACTCAAAAACAGTTATTAAGTTGATTCTAAAGTTAGGTAAATCAAGGGACCACGCCGTATAACACGGAAAGGGTTTACCCCCAAGAATACCAGTGCATAAAAATAAACAGCGCAATGCTATGAAGCTATTATAAGACTCAGGTCCCATCACACAATGCAACACAAGCTGGAGGATAGAGTTTTACCTTATAATAGCCAAATATGCTTGGTACGCGAAATTTATCTTTTAATATTACTATAAGTGCATAGTGCAGAAATCAATTTCGAAAGTAAATGTATTAATCATAGACGGCATGGGTACCATATATCATGTCGCCATACTAGTTCTACAATCAAAACCGCATGGTGTCGTATTGGAAATGGGTTTTCCATCATGAGATCGAGGCAAGGGATCGTCCTCTCCGATTCGAGACACTCTAGAAAATGCCTCAGGATCACCCGCAGTGAACCCTTGGAGCGGTAGGGCCGGTCCCCACCTAACGGTAGTGGATTAGTTATGCCTGAACACACGCTTCCCGGCCCTTTTGGACCTCTATATGACCACTAACGGCCTATAAATCCGAGGCGCCTCAAAATCCATCATCCACATAAGTAAAATGTCAGCGCTGGTAGGTCCCTGACATCACTCTAGCTAGAAAGAAACGTGTGCACTCCCTATGATCCATATCCCGTTTTTGACTCATACCGGGGTGTGAGGTTCGCGAAGTCACGCTATACACAAAGCTATGCCTAAACAGGCTATGCTTTGATCATCCCACAAGGACCTTCTTTTCAACAAAATCCTTGAACATTTGCATCTTGGCATGCCACATTGTTAGACCATACCATATCATTGATCATCTATCAATATACAACCAGGTGTTAAGTGAAGGATAAATTCTCCACCACCAAACAGCTATACGTTAAACAGAGGTCAATGAATACAATATAAAGGAATACAATGACAGACACACAATCCATTTACAAGTCCGTTCTGGGTCTGAACGAAACTGGAGGCACCTTATTCCTCGCATTCCCATCGATCTCCAAGTACGTTTGGATGATCACCACTTTTCCATCGTCCTGGGTGTACGGTCCAATCAAGATAGCAATAACCATCCAAACGATGTGAAGAACTCCGGTCTTCAACCACCTCTTCATCTTCGACTCTTGATTGTCGTATTTATTATTCAGAATGGGTTAAACCCGGTCTTTCTGAATAATTCGCGTATTTTATAATCAAGTGCTATAAAAACATATCCGACGCCTCATTCCAATTTAGAATATTCTTTTATTAAAATACTCACATTATTAGGGAAAAGTTCCCATTAGTTTTATCAAAGATAAAATCCTTTGAATTTATTGATCGACGCTTTCCTATGAATTAGAAAAGCGCGAATTTTAAATTAAATTACTGCAAGCGCACAGGTGTGTAACATACAGGTCGAACACAGGGAGGTAAATTAAATCTAATTATTTATCTAATCTCTTGGGCGAGTTAGACGAAACTTTGGAGGTTGATTTTGAAAATAAAACAAAACAAAATTAAAACTATAATTTGATTCAGAACAGATCTGACTGAACCGACGATCAAATCACAATTTCAATGGAAAAGCAATGAAACTATGAATCGGATTCAAATCTAATCAAATCCAATTTAACCTATGAACGCGATTAAAATATAGAAAATAAAAGTGCAGAATATAAATAAAAACAGGAAATAGAATTAGGATTACCGCTGAATCTAATTAGACGGTCAATCACTAATTAAAAGAAATGAAAAATACAAATAGTGTTCTATCGAATCTAATCGTGTAGACAACACTAATTGCTAAGAAATAGAAAATTGCATAAAAAGAAAAATGAGTTTTATTAATGAAGAAGAGAATAGAATGAGATATAGGATGGTGGCTACAATGATATTACAAGGGTATATATAGGGTAGATAGCCAAACCCTAACCCTAACCCTAATGATAACTAGGCCTGGTCATTACATCACTAATTAGTTCACAATGAGAAACATAAATGGGCCTTAGATAAATAAAGCAAATTTGGGCCTTCTCTCTTTCCTCTTGCTTCCTTGACACTTCTTCATTGATTTGTGATGTGCAAAGCCTTTTTATCAATCCTTTTCTTGTCCAACAGCAACTAGATGTGAGATCTTCATCTACAATTCTTCAAAATGTAAATATATATCAATTTCATCTCTATTTCTCCACTTTTCTGGTTGCATGCGGGCTGGATTGGAATATCTGTAAAAGTAACAAAACAATACCCAAGTAATATTTATTTATATACAAAAGATAAGAAATAAGAGCATAAAATAAACACATTTCTATGTCAATCAAATACCCCCACACTTTTCTTTTACTCGTCCTCGAGTAAAACAAGAAATGAAAAACTAACTAGATAGGTCACACTTTCGAAGGAAACACGATTGCATTGAGCGTATGCAACAAGCCGTTAAACCTCTAGGTGTCCCTAGTAGGACGAGTGGTGTCTCGTGAGGGTTTTCAGCGGATACTACCCACAAAATCCAAATGCAGTATGATATGGTTCTAATGAACTACATGAATGCAATGGACATATGCAGATAAAAACGAAAAATGAAAACACGACTTATTTCAGGAAAGTGGTACAACGAATTAAGTTAATAATTTCTAATCAGTTGATTTTATTTTAGATACCTCAACTTGTCACAAATTTTCAATATAAATCAAGTTTTCAAATGTTAAATTCCAGTTTGGCCAGTTGGTTCGGTTGATAACATAGTGCAGCCATGAAATAGATTCTTAGTTTGCTTGGCACAATTTGCAAAGTGGTATTATTATTTTCTCATGTATGGCTAGTCAAATCAATAAGGTCAAGAAGTGTTTGGGCATCATCGCTTATTCTGTATTCTATAAAATTTTAAAATTTATTATTAAGTACATACACCTAACTTGGAAGACCAAGGTTTACCACCCATGCACTGCCTCGCGGACTAACGGAGAGTAGGTAAAGAGCTTGGCGGATTGTGCAGGCCGACTTTGACTTTGTCAACAACGTGTCGGTAATCCTTAGTTGTCCAATCTCATAGAATGAGACCAAGATATTCCAACGCTGACTTTGTCAACAACATGTCGGATAGAGCTTGGCGGGTTTGCACACCAACGCTTGATATACAAGCAATGTTGGATACCCTTGGATTAATATTATTATTGAAAATATAAGCACAAAAGAGAGTTACACGAATTCAACTTAACACAACTTAGTTTTAAAGATTCGAAAAGCCAATATAAGTATTTTAAGTCCTCCACTTATTTAAACAAAGTCTACAATATAGAATAGATTTCGTGGCCATCACCTAAGAATCTCCCTATGTACCGGTTACACTATTATCCCTCAAAATTAAACTTTTTATTATATTTCCTATTCGATCTAAGTTGAGAGAGAAAAATACTATCAACTGGCTAAAAATTGTAAACTTATTTTGTTGTATCAATTGAAAATGAGTCGTATTTCAAAAAAAAAAAGGCATGTTACTACAGTCTAAAATGCATAATGGTCCTATTTAAATGGCTGAAATTGAAAAAGAAAGAAAAATAAAGAAAAAACAAAAATGAGTGAAATGCAGACTCCCCCCCCACACTAGAATTATACAGTGTCCACACTGTGATTTTTTTCTAAATTTGAAAGATCGTACCCAGAGATGGATTAAATGCAAAATTATTTGTAAAATGAAATGCAGTTTAACTATATGGAGAAATGGATCATATGTACAATGATATATGTGTTTGCGATGTATGCGATGCAAAGAGTTCCACCAACTTTCCCCCCACACTTGGTTCTTGCCCTATGAGTCCCATTCCCACTATGTCTAGGCATGTTTTCTAATAAGCAAAGGTTTTTGAAAACCATCTCATCTTTAAACCTAGATTTATAGTCCAGTAAATGAATGTTCAAGGTCGTCCTAACATGAAGTTTTTCAATCAAACTAACATTCCAAAAATAGTTCATGTGTTCAACAAATTTATCAGTGTAATTTTTCAAAAAATTGTGATCGTATATAAATTCAGTGAAATTTGAAATCTGAGTGTTGTTCAAGACTATGTGATCACATTTCTCATCATTAACTGACAATGTATTTTCGACACTGACAATTTCAAGTTCATTTGAAATCTCAAAATTTTCAAACTTGGATTCGTGGCCTAATTATGTTTCATCCTCATTCGGCAACTCCTCTTCATTCAATCCAAAAAATTCATGTTCATTGAAATTCTTCTCCAACTCTGAGTTTTTGAAAAATTCAACATTTTCATTTTGTTCAATTTCAAGAATTTCAAGTTTCTCGCAGTCTGAAAGAGGAAGGTCAAAATCTAAGCTTAAATCTTTTTTCTGAAAAGAGTTGAAGTCCAAATCATTTGTTGAATTTTGAAAAACTTCATCAAGATTATTATTCTCAATTTCCAAAGTCGTTAGTTGAAAATTTTCAATGTCAGTAAAGAATGGATTATCTTCTGATTCATCGCTTGTTTGAATTTGATTCTATTGCTCTCGTTGTTCTTTCAAAGATGTCAATAAACAAAGAAGTTCATCAGCCTTTTTATTTAGTCTTTCTTCCCTCTCTCTAAGAATGTTAAGACGATCGTTGATTTGAGAGCTCTCGTTTTGGATTTCTTGATTCTCAAAATTATCTGAGTTTTCAGCAAATTGACATTGATATTGGAAATCATTTTGATTTTGAAAATTAGGTTCATAACCAAAACCGTTGAAATTCGAAGGAAAATTTCAATTTTGGTTAATCTCAAGATGTGGATATGGGTTGTAAATTTTGAAATTTTGATCGATTTGAAAATCATTTTCAAAATTATTTTCAAACTGGTTTCCAACCTCATATTGATGTTGATCAAAGGTATGTTGCGATTCAAAACCGTTTTGATGTGGATGTGGCCCATAATCGAAATTATTGAAATTTAAATTGAAATCATCATTTCGATTATATCTATGATTTTGAAAACGTTGGTCATTTGAAAAAATTTGAAAATTGTTGGCATTGGGCTCACGAAATTTTGGGAAATTTTGCCTCATGAGTTGTAATTCAAAATCATATTCTTCAAGAGGACGTCTACTCCGACTATTATCCCACATTTCTCTCAAGGATTTTTTTGAATTAGACGTTTGAATGAAGTCAGGGTAAGACATATATTATTCTCGCTTCAAAATAGTATAAAAGGACGAGTTGTGCTTTATTAATTAACTGACTCAATTAGAAGGGGGAAGAGGGTCTTATGGCCGTTCACGTATAGTGTAAACACTAAGGGATACGACCAATGTTTTACGGGTAGTATGCAACCTCTTTTGCTAATAGTTCAATAAATTGAACTACTATATATCCGCGATCCAATTATACGAGACAGTCAACTTCACAAAGCACAACTTTTCAATTATATTATCTTGGAATGTCTAATTTATTGTTGAAAACAATGAGAATGAAGATTTCAGTTATGGAAATGTCAGTCCGCACCAAATTAATTCAGAAATTTCGGTCACAGAACAGTCACAGAAATATAAATTGCAGAATAATTTTTTTTTACATTCAAGCCGCTGCCCCTGCAGAAGATTTTTACAACAGTTTCTATATTTTCAAAGCAGCTTCAGCACCTGTAGAGTTTTAAAATTTTATCACCTTGATCGGCAGTCCGTCCAGGGAATTTGGGAAGCGCTAGCGCGTTCACACCCCACTGGGTGTGCAACCGCTCCAACAATCTGTTAACCTTTGAATTCCTATGTTGCTTGCTTGAATCTGTTTTTTTTCCTTTGACCTTTGATTTGTTTTTTTCTGAATGTTTTTTTAAATGAAAACAAATAGATTGCAAACTAAAATAGGACAGGAGAACCAAAAACACACCACTCACGTGCAAAGTCGGTGAAATAAAAAAAAGTGTTTGACTTAGTCAAACAGAAGAAAGTGTAAACAATATTCTTAATCCCACTTTGCATTTAAACCAACAATTCACGCACTAGTCAGAACACCAATTAGACTGGTCAAGCCATGCCCAAGAGTCAAACCGCCTTTTAAATGATAAGTGATACTCGGGAACAAAACACCAAAATCTATCCTTGCCAAAATCGAAAAAAATAAATAAATAATAACAATTGTTTTTCAGATATCACACCCTCTTTTATTTCATTTTTCTTTGGAAACAAATCAACCCTTGTTATGCTTCTCGGGAAATCCCCCCAAACTCACGCCTTTTATTTATTTTCAACAAAATGCGCCCCCTTTTTTTCTTTGTTTTTTTTTTCAGAGAGTCCCTTACGAAAATCAAAACACCCACTTTTCTTCTTTTGTTCGAATTAGATCTATACAAAATTAAATCAGTTTTTTTTGGTCAACCGAACACCAAAGCTCACGCCTCCTCTATTCTTAATAGTTTAAATCGACTTCAAAACAAGTGCTAGGTCTCGATTTGTATGAATCGGGTTTGGCTTTTTGAAGATGAAGCAGTGGCGTTCGGGAATGTTAAGGCGAATTTGGTTGGGTGATGAATGAACGAGCGTTCAGGGAAAGTTCTGGGTGATAGCAACTTCGGGTACGGGGGTTTCGAACTATGAATCGGGTCTCGGCTATCAGAGAGTAATCGGGTTTTGAGTTCGAATCAGTTGAGGGGCTGATTTCGATTTTGGATGGTTTGTTCTTGGCGATACGGGTGGACTATGGAGGGGTTAAGGCAGTTGGATGATGCAGAAGTTCAGAGTTCGGTGATTCTTTGAGGTAGCGTTATGGTGATGAGAAGGTCCATAGGGGGTTATCGGAGCTGAGATTCGATTTGGGGAGATGGGTTTTGAGCGGTTTTCGGTGTTTGTTTACGACAGGAAGGTGTCTGATTTGTGGTGAGGACTGTTTGTTTTTTGACTCTGTTGGATTCTTTGGGGTTTGTTGAATGCGGTGGGTGATGATTTGTGCCTGAGTGGACTTGGTGCTTGGCTTGAACAGAGGAGGAGAAGTGGCTTGTAATTGAAGGTGATTTGTTTTTGCTGATGGTTATTTGTCGAATCGGGTTGATGGCGTTGATGTAGTAGCTTGGTGTAAATAGGAGTGGTTGTTCTGACTTGAAGGTGGTTGTTTGGGATGAAAGCGTGGAGAGATTTGTGGTTTGTGGATGACTGTTAGGATGGAGTGGTTTTAGTGAGGATGGAGGATTGTTAATGATGGTGAGGATTTGAAAGGTGGACGGGAGTTGGATGAACTTGGAGTGTGGACTGTGCGGTTTCAATGGTGTGTGGGAGAAGTTTGATTGCTGGATTTCAGTGATCTGTTGGTAGGCAAATCAGGTATTTTTTTCCTGTGTTTTGAGGTGTGGTGAACGGATGTGGAGGACTATTGTATGACCGGAGAATGAAAGAGAGACTTTAGTGAAGGGTATTTGTGCTGTTGGGATGTTGAACGTGAATGCAAGGGGCATATGAATTTTTTGTTTGTGAGGGTGACGTGCTGATGAATTGAAGGATGGGTGGTGATGTTAACAAGGGTTCAGGCTTGGTTGTGACCGATGGAAGCTTGTAGTGGGTGATTGTTTGCGTGGTGTTGGATGATGAAGAAAAGGTTGTGGCAAAAAGTTTGATGGTGATTATGGATTGTATGTGGAGGTGATATGAAGTTATGGGTTATGGTTTGGATGATGGAGGCTATATGTTTGCAGCAAGAGAGCAGAAATTTTACAAAGGAATTTTTTTTTCTTTTTAATTGAAACTTGTAAAAGAAGAAAAAAAATAGAAAGGTAACAAATGTAGAAAAAGATCGGAAAGGAATTGAAGAAAGGAAAGAAATAGGAAAATTGAAAGGCTTTTTTTTTTTAGGCTTGTAAAGCAAGAAGGAAATTTGTACAAAGGAAGAAATAAAAGCAAGGAAAGGCAATGAAATCAGTGAAATTTAGCATGTATTTTTTTTTCTTTTTTCCAGAAGATTGTAAGAGAGAAGAGGGAGAAAAAAAAGTAAAAAGAGCGGAAATCAATGTATAGACAATTGGAAAGAAGCGAGAGGAAGAAAAAATGGAAAGAAATTAAACAAAAATATAGCAAGATATTTTTCTTATTTGGTGGATTACGGTACCAATAAATAATACCAAATCAAGCCAATCAAGAATTTTTTTTTATATATATACAAGAGAGAAAAAAAAAGGAAAATATAAACAAAACTAACACGAATCAGAAATTAAATAAATAATAAAATTCAATTGTTACCTCCCCCGCAACGGCGCCAAAAACTTGATCGACGCTTTCCTATGAATTAGAAAAGCACGAATTTTAAATTAAATTACTGCAAGCGCACAGGTGTGTAGCATACAGGTCGAACACAGGGAGGTAAATTAAATCAAATTATTTATCTAATCTCTTGGGCGAGTTAGACGAAACTTTGGAGGTTGATTTTGAAAATAAAACAAAACAAAATTATAACTATAATTTGATTCAGAACAGATCTGACTGAACCGACGACCAAATCACAATTTCAATGGAAAAGCAATGAAACTACGAATCGGATTCAAATCTAATCAAATCCAATTTAACCTATGAAGACGATTAAAATACAGAAAATAAAAGTGCAGAATATAAATAAAAACCGGAAATAGAATTAAGATTACCGCTGAATCTAATCATACGGTCAATCACTAATTAAAAGAAATGCAAAATACAAATAGTGTTCTACCGAATCTAATCGTGTAGACAACACTAATTGCTAAGAAATAGAAAATTGCATAAAAAGAAAAATGAGTTTTATTAATGAAGAAGAGAATAGAATGAGATATAAGATGGTGGCTACAATGATATTACAAGGGTATATATATGGTAGATAGCCAAACCCTAACCCTAACCCTAATGATAACTGGGCCTGGTCATTACATCACTAATTAGTTTACGATGAGAAAAATAAATGGGCCTTAGATAAATAAAGCAGATTTGGGCCTTCTCTCTTTTCCTCTTGCTTCCTTGACACTTCTTCATTGATTTGTGATGTGCAAAACCTTTTTATCAATCTTTTCTTGTCAAACAGCAACTAGATGTGAGATCTTCATCTACAATTCTTCAAAATGTAAATATATATCAATTTCATCTCTATTTCTCTACTTTTCTGGTTGCATGCGGGCTGGGTTGGAATATCTGTAAAAGTAACAAAACAATACCCAAGTAATATTTATTTATATACAAAAGATAAGAAATAAGAGCATAAAATAAACACATTTCTATGTCAATCATTTATTCTATCCAATCCAATTAAGAATTTATTAAAACTCCAATTCGGTTTTAATATCAAAAATCATTATTTGATGATAACCAAATTTAAGAAATAAATCTTATCTTTAACGGGGTTAAAGAACTAGTGTCATTTAAAACACAGATCACGATGAACCCAAAATCATCTTCTATAAAATATGGAATCTTCACAGAAATCAGATCAACGTATAATCGATATAAATTTTTGTATCCGACTAATAATATAAATGGAATAACGGCTAGGCCTTTTAAATTCCCTATATAGTAACACTCTTCATCCACAGAAGTTCATCTCAATTATTAACCAACCGAATTCCATTAAATTCCAATTTAATATATTAAATTGGAAAGCTTTACTTTGGAGGATTTTCATTAAACCCACATAAAGGATTTATAAATTCCAAATTTACTTCACTGTAAATTGGGTTAAAGAAAGAATGTCGTTAAAAACATAGTTCACGATAAACCAAATTTACATTTCAATTTATTCCAATTACTAAATATAATTGGAAACTCTAATAATCTTAATTAAAAGATTTATCTTTTCCAAATTTATATTTACTATTTAATCCCAATTTAAATATTGATTGGAAAATTCCATTAAATCTTATTTAAAAGATTTATTCTTCCTCTAATCGGGGCTTAAGAACAATGTTATTAAAGACACTGTACACGACAACCCCAAAATCTAATTTTTCTCTTTCAATTCCAATTTAATATATATTGAATTGGAAAACTTCTCTTTAGAAATTTCTATTAAATTTTAATTAAAGGATTTCTAAATCATGAATCATACTTTAACATCAAATTCTTCTTAATGCAAAACATACTTGAAAACCATATTATAGTGAAAATGTCATTCTTATTATCTAATCTTTTTAATGAAACAAATGAACTATAAAAATGTATTCTTCCTAATGTAATCAATCTAAAATAAAAAAATGAAATCTTTTAATGTAATCTTTTTAATTCAACCTTTATTACATTGAAAAATGTAATATTTTAATTCAAACTTTATTACATTGAAAAATGTAATATTTTAATTCTAATCTTTATTTTCAATTTTTCTCTTTATTACATTGAAAAATGTAATATTTTAATTCAATCTTTATTTTCAGTTTTTCTCTTTATTACATTGAAAAATGAAATATTTTAATTCAATCTTTATTTTCAATTTTTAAATCAAAATTGAATATTCTATCTATTATCATATTAAAATAATATTATTTCCAAAATATAAATTTTGAAGTTAACTCTTTTAATATTCATTACAAAATGGATAAATTAAATCGATAAATATGTTCGGGTTAAAATGGCGTTGCTATTTAAAACAAATTAAATAGCCCAATTTGTTCTCTTATTCATTTATATTTTGTACCGGGCCAGACCTCCCACATTAAGCCTGCGACTTGTGGATGCTGGATATGCCGGTTGGTTCGGGGTAGACTTATCCCACAAGTTGGGCTTAACCTCGTGTCATGGCCCAATTCGTATTTGCGCACTTAAACCTCTCACATTAGGCTCAACATTTGTGGCTGCTGGATATGCCGGGCGGGTCCGGGCAGACTTATACCACAAATGTAACCCAACCTCGTGTCCAAGTACAAATATAATTAATAATTATAATTAATTCACTGAAAATAATATTTTTAAATATTATTTTAAAATAAAGGTATGATCTTTATATTAATTTGTTACTAATTTTATAAAACCCTTTGTTTCCGAATATCCTAACCGACATTTCAATTTTTAATGAAAAATTGAACTTTCTATATTATTATTATATCATAATAATAATCTTTTCAAATGTTCAAATTTTGAAATCAAACCTTCTTATCTTATCATACTGACCGTAAAGATGTAAACGTTCTAAATTAACCTTTTTATTATCAATTTAAAACAATAAAGATATAATCTTTCTAATTCATATGTCAATTAATTCCATTAACTGAATATTAAATTAAAATATTCTTTTAATTCAAAATTGGAATGAGACCCAATCCATTACCATATAATTTTAATTATATGGATTTCAAACATCGCATTAATTCCATAATAATGATAACACATTCAATAACAACCAAAGTGCATTTTAAACTAATCACAAGGGCGATGTGTAGTCAGAATATCAACCCAAGACCCATGTGGGGTTTCAACCAACACAAATTTAAATAATAGATTATTATTTGTGCACTTGGACGATGTGTGAAAATTTATCGTCCAATCAACATAAACAAGTCAGGCAACTTGTAAATGGCAGTGTAATCCTGTTTACATTATCATAAATATATTACCCTTATTTTTAATACATTAGTCATCATAACATTCCAATACAACTAATTTAAATCGTCCATGATTTGTGGATGAGAAGGGTGATCTAACATGCACCGTATACCATTTATAATAATTAGACTGTTAAAAATCTACACTGGCAATTCTACATATTTTCAGTTATACAAATAAATAAATAACTGTGTAGAAACTTAGTGAGGAGTTCTCACCTTCATTTTCACTCCGTCATTCTGTAGTGGACGATTCAGATTCCGTTCTACTTCCATTCAGTTCCATCGTAGTCTGTGTCACACAGTTTGTATTAAAAATCATATTTTTATAACGCTTCTATATATATATGGTAAAGATCATATTTTTATCTACGTTATGATTATATAAAAATCATATTTTTATATTGCTATTTCTGTTCTAAAAACAACGTTAATTTTATTTTAAAAGCATTGCAAATTTAATTTTCAAAACATTGTTTTTTTTATTATCAAAACATCGTTCTTCTCCGTCATCAAAACAACGTTCTTTTTATTCAAACAAACAATGCGATTTTCATTTGAAAACAATGCTAACTTTTATATACAAAACAATGCTACCTTTGTATTAGAAATAATGCTACTTTTGTATTAGAAATAATGCTACTTTTGTATTAGAAATAATGCTACTTTTGTATTAGAAAGCAAAGTTTTTTTTTCCTTTTTTTTGCTTTGAAAACAATGTAAATATATATTTGAAAAACTATATTTGTTTATCTTTACAAAAACCATGTTTGTTTATCTTTCAAAACAATGCTTCCTTTTTCTCTTTAAAACGATTTTTATTTTTCAAAACAATGTCTATTTTTTTTTTACAAAACATGGTTATTTTATTTTAAAACAATGGTAAGTTTAATTTCAAAACAATTTGCTATTTTCTTTTTACAAAAATATGATTTTTATATTAAAAACAAATGTGATTTTTATATTACAAAACGATGTTCCTTACATTACAAAACAAGGTTCCTTTATTTTTATATTACAAACCAAAGGCCTTACTATATTCAAAACAAAGTTCTTCTTTATTTTCAAAACCATGGTATTCTTGTTTCAAAACATTATTAGTTTTTTATTTTATTTTACCAAACAATGCTAATTTTACTTGAGAAACCAAACAATGCTAATTTTACTTGAGAAACCATGTTAATTTTATTTGAGAAACCATGTTAATTTCATTTGCTATTTTAATTTATAGAACTTTGCTATTATATATTTATAAAACTTTTCTATTATATATTTATAAAACTTAATTTATAATTTCAGTTTTTAATTTAAACTAAAACTAGAAATAATTTCAATGTTTATAGTACTATTCAATCCATCAATTAAAGAAACAGAAGTGTTACTGTTGTTAATTATATTCCACATTAGGTTCACTGTTCTGTACAAAAGCCGAGCCCGTCGTCGACTTCATCAATTCACCGCAGCTATCACCAGAAGCAGGCAGACCCCCATCTGAACGTCCCTCGGTGAAGCCCTAACCGCCCTCCTCCATCGCCATGATCGATGGCGAGTTCGAAGGCCCTTGCGCCTCCCAAAAATCATCCAATGTCGGTCACTTCCTGTTGAGATTCCGTCCTCCATAGTTCATCAGAGGAGACCATCATCGTTGAGATGGTGGAGATTGTCGAGATCTTCGATTTTGTTTTGGTAAAATTGGATAATTTGGAGTGGATTGGCATATCTAAACGAATGGAATTGGGAGCGCATAGGCCCTCCATTTTCTAAGACGGCGGCTGCTTATTTGATTTCCAGGGTTAGCGTATTTCAGGGGTATTTATACGTGTATACTGATTTTTATTAATTTATTTAATTCAATTTTTATTTGTTTATCACTATTAACTCCAAATCAAACCCAACGAGTGTCGCCGCTAGCTAATAGCCCCCATCCCGGACACAATGGAATATATTTCGTAACCCGATTCGGCTGTTACGATATATTTTTCTTTAAATTAAATTATAAATCATTTAATTATTAAATTCAAATGTATATTTTAAATTACCGGGGCCACATACTGACTCTATAAATTACAGAAAAATTATTTCTAGTTATGTTTTGACGATACAGTCCTAACAAAATTAATTTCGTCGAATTCTGAGACTGTTTGAAAATGGTCATTTTCAAGTCGATTTAATTTGATTGAAACAGTCAAAAGACATTTTCATTTGCCACGCTCACATATTAATTCGAAAAATTGTGAAAATTGAAACCTAACAATAATTTGACATTCCGGTTCCAACAAAAGTGGTTTCGTCGAAAACGGAGGTCGTTTGTAGAAAGGTTATTTTTAAGGGCCATATATTACATTAAAATATATATAAATTCTATAGCGACTTTTCTAAATTTTAAATTGGACATAACATTTAATTTATATTATGAAATTTCAATTTTTCAGATTCGTTAGAAAGATATAGTTAAACAGATTCAAATATTTCTGGTTTCGCTCAATTTTGATTTATTTTGAATCCTGTACATTCAGTCAAAATTCAAATTCAATTTTTCAAACTACAGCGCTATTTCAAACTCCTTTTATATTTAAATTAAATTTATTCATTCTAATTTCGATTTAAATAAATTTCTAGTCGTTATTATTTAAAATAAATTATTTTAAATATATTAAATCCATTAAAATTTCTAAAATAAAATTTTTAAATTTGCCCCAAAATTCCTGGTCGTTACACCCAGAAACATACAATATTTTTGTTGTTACAAAACAGGTTGTAGCAGTGAATAAAGATACAAGTAACACTTTAATTACGAGTTCTATTTGTCGTTGTTCTCTTCAGAAAGTATGCATTGCTTCAGTTGATTCAACGGCTAGACGAGTCTCTAAAACAAGTGATTTAGTGTGAATTGGCATGACCAATCCATCGCGGATTTTATTTTCTTTACGCACTCGAGCCCAAGTTAAAACTGGGGAAATCACCCACTAGCACGGCGTTATCAATGAAAAATTCTAGAATTAAAAACTAAAGCATTTGTTAGCGCAACAAAGTCTGTGTAGTAGAGCGTTTCAAGGGTGCAAGTTCAAGTGCCAATCAACATTAATTTTTTTGGCATTAATGCTAAGTACAAACTGCAATGCAATGCAAACAAGCTTGAGTGCTCAAATCAAATAGCTTATGCGCCAGAAAGTAAAAGCTGAATGAAGCAATTCGAGTCCACGTTTGTTACTAAAATGTCTTCAGCCAAGAGGTGAAGAAGTGAGCAAAGGCCAACTCAAGGAGGCCATGCTTTGGTCCAAATATAGAGAGAACTCCAAATAAAAATGCTTTAATTCATCTTAAACGTTTATCTACGATCTATTCACATGCATTTAACACATAATACATTAATAACAAAGTTCGTTACGAAGCTTGCATTTTTCACAAGTAAAAAACAAGCTTCGACGGGAAAATGTTAACCCTGTTAAAAACAAGGGTCGGAAATAATTAGTCAAATGCACGTGTAATAGATCGTTAACGTTTAAATGCTAAATATCGAAGAACGGACATGTTTATACATTTCATATAAATAACCAAAAAGTATGGGAGAACACATGAGATTGCTACGCACTTTATATATATGAATCTTGCATCCTTCACTACTATCGGTCAGGATGCTTCTAGATAAGTGGGCATGGCACAATATAATGTTAATATAATGTTACGTGGCTTCAGGCACACCTTAATAATGCTGTGAGACATATTGAAGAAGTTAGCAAGCAGTGGGCCACGTGGCAGCACAATACATGAGAGGCAAACGACTTATATAATGAATGAAGAAAATAAGTTGCTGACTGGGTCGACATATATTTATAACATGTATCAGCTTCAGTAAACAAGTATGGATCGGTACCTTAAAAAACACATGAATCAACTTCAGTAAAATAGTATGGATTGATATATAGCTAGATGGGTCGGTCACATTTAAACAATGCGGTGATAGAATCGTAAATTCCATGGGTCACCTGTTTTATGGGTCGGCCGGAATGAAACCCAGTGGCATTTTCATAAATATTTTTATGGTCGATCCATAGCTTGCACACCATATTTTTAACTTTGCCACACCTCCAAACTACAGCTATAAATGCACGACCTATTTCTCCACCATTCAGGGGACTGGTTTTTCTACCCCGAAGGGCTGCCATTTTCATTTCTCCACCACTCTAAACGTCTACAACCTCCATTAATTCTCTCTCAAGCCTAGATTCAACACAAAATCATCATGGAACCAATGAAGATCATCTCAATGTTCAAACGGTTGAGGATCTACACAACAACCATAAAAAATCAAGAGATCTCACATATTCCTTCATGAATTCAAGTGAAATCAAGAGCAAAAAAGAGAGAAAATAGAGGAGTTCATTATAAAAGGGTGACATGAGTGAAATGAATGAAATCATGTACTTTGTAAATTCTACTATGATAATGAAAATAGCTTCTATAGTGGATGTAAGCCGATTCTAGGTCGAACCACTGTAAAATTCTTGTGTCTTTACTTGCTTTTATATTTTGTGAGTCCATATTTTTCAAATCTTACTTTTGTGAAATGTTACATAAACACCTCGGAGTGTTGTGATCAATTTTTGGTTTCAACATATAGCATGCTTGGTTTTGATCAAACCATGATGTATAGCATGCTAAGTTTCAATATAAATAAAGACATGCAACAACACTTATGTTATATCAATATGTAATTACGTTGCAGAAAATAAAGTGAGTTGTTCCTTCTTTTACCACTTTCTCATGTTACATATTAGTCCAACTTATAGTACCATGCCTTTTATTTTCTTTTACAAAGTCAGACTGTGATTCCTAGCTCTTTCGTGTCATAGTTTTAGTCAGTATATAACGAGGTGTTAGAGTTAAAGTTGTTTACGCATAGTTTTTGTGTGTCGTATGCCTTACTTTTAGTAAATAATATTGTCATGTGAGTTTATACATACTCAGGTATAGCTCTGTAATTCGATATTGGCTTCAATAAAGAAAGCTCTGTTCATTCTCCAATTTAATTTCTCTAGTTTAATAAGAATGTTCCGTTTGTTTTACGGTGTTATAGCAAGGTTCTGGTCCTTTATTTATTTCTTATTAACAGAAAATTCTGGTTCTAGTCTAGGGGAATTAGTTAAGGGGGTAAGTAACGCAAGCACACATAATGGTGTTGAAAAACATGCTTTTATGGAAGTCATTTGTTGTTTGGACTCCACATTTCAATGGGGTAAGTAACACCAATGATTCGAAGTCACACTCCACATTTCCATGCAAACTGTCCTTATCTACTGTTAGTTTGTACTGGACTTTTTCCTGTTTGACTCTGTTTGGGCCGTGAATTTGTCTTTGTTGATTGATTATTCTGCACAAATGCTTTTGCATGGGTGCAGATCCTCTGGACCCAAAAATACGTGGTCCCATGGACCAAAGAAATCCAGTCCTTTGATTTCGGTAGGACCCACCTGAAATCAGAGAGCCAGATGTGTTTGGTCCACGAAACCATGTTATTTTGGGTCCAGGTGATCCCCTGCCCTTTTGCATAGACTGACATTTCTTTTTGTAATAAAAGATTCTGAATCTTGTTTAAAAAATGCTTCAAGACCATGCACTTTCACATAATGAATGTAAATACATTTGGGATAATCAAAATGCAGTTCAAATAATTTATCTAAACTTATATAACATGGATTAAAAAGTAAAATAATGCATGTAACACATTATATTCAATAATAGTTACGCAATTAAATTAGGTTTCATAAATATGTATTCAATGATGATATTTCCCCATGACTTATACAGATGCATTGTAATGCTTCATAATATGTATAACTGCAAATTTACAGTTCATTTTTCTCAGAATTTGCATTGGATTGTAACTTCTCGACTGGAAAAAGGAAATTGTAATATAACCACCTTGTTCAATGCACCTGTAACAAAATGAATTATGCTAGTATATTTAGAATATCTTTGTCAAAAAGGTGGGAATTATATTTAACGATGAATGTAGGAGGTACACTGATAGTTTTTTATGGTCCCCTCTTGAATTGTTTTCAGGTGTAAAATTTCACAGAGTATTCTTCAATATAGGCACATTGACTTCTTTTGACGAAGTTGTTTGATTTCTATTAATTCATATTTAAGTCAACAAATTTGCTATCATTTTGGAACAACCCGGAAATTTTGAACCAATTTAAAATTTTTATTTTAACAATTTTTATGGATTTTGAATATTTAAATTAATTTATTTTAAATAATAACAAAAAAAATTATTTTAGTCAAAGCTAAAATAAATAAATTTTATTTAATTATAAAAGGAGTTTGAAATGGCGCTGCAGTTCGAAGATTCGATTTCTAATTTCAATTTAATATACAAAATTCATTTTAAATCAGAATTGGATGAAACAAGAAATATTTGAACATGTTTAACAATATCTTTCTAATGAATATAAGAAACTGAGATTTCATAATATAAATTAAAAGTTATAGCCAGTTTAAAATTTAGAAAAGTCGTTGTAGAATTTATATATATTTTAATATAATATTTAGCCCTTATAAATAGCCATTTTGCAAACGACCTCCATTTTCGATAAAACTACTTTTGTTGGAACTGGATTGTCAAATTATTACTAGATTCCAATTTTCATAATTTTTGGAATTAATATGTGAGCGTGGCAAAGAAAAACGTATTTTGTCAATTTCAATCAAATTCAATCGACTTGAAAATGGCCATTTTTCAAATAGTCTTCAAATTCGACGAAATTAATTTTTTTAGGATCGTATCGTCAAAACATAACCAGAAATAATTTTTCTGGAATTTTTAGAGTCAGTAGGTGGCCCCGGTAAATTAAAATATATGATCAAATTGAATAATTAAATGATTTATATTTTAAATTAAAGAAAAGTGGGCTGAGACGATCAAATGGGCTAATGGGACCTAGCCCATTGTGTCCGGAACGGGGATATTTGGCTAGGGACAACATTAGTCGGGCTGGATTTGGAGTCATTTAGAATTAGTGGGCTATTTTGTAAATTAGAGAATAAAATATTATTATATTATAAATAAGCTTAACATAGGAACCAAAACCCTAATACCCTTAAAGCATAAAACTGCCATCTACCCTCTTCAATGGCATACATACACCAAAAAAATCTATTAATCCCTCCAAAAATACAGCAAATTAGAGGATAGTTATTAAAGAAAATTCAAAGAGCATTTCATGGTCTTCACCTTCATTCGGTCATGATCGATTTTCAGTTTGTGATTCGAGAGGAATTGCCTCTCCATGGGGTTGCGTTCGAGCCCGTTCTCCGATGTGGGGAGGACTTCGAGTTCCCCTGAACTCTGGGCGACAGGAGGTGGCGCGAAGGGGGATGCGGGGGCGATGTTAGATCAGTAGTCGGCGCTTGGAATTCTGTGCAAGTTGAAGCCCTAAAAATGAACGGCGGGTTCAAGGAACAGTCGATGTCCAAAGGGAATATACGATGAAGGAGGAAGGGTTACGTAATGTAATTAGAGTTTTAATCATTAATTAATTAATAAAGGTGATTACGCTATTAATATTCATATCTTATTCAAACGTGATCAGAATTCAGCGATTTTCGAACCATCGGAAACACAGAAACGGGATCTACACTTCTAGACTGACTAGAACCAATCCCGAGCAGATCAATTTTTGGCCAAAATTGCAGATCTGAATCATTCAGATTTAAACAACTGTGAGAAATCTATTTTTTTATAATTAGAAATAATTCTGATTTTATAGTCACCATTCTACAGTTAATTCCTGTTTGTTATTATTCATGATTTGTTCTGTGCTGGATGTAATATATAGATCTTTTTGTTTGGTGATGTTATGTGGTGGTAAAATTGTTAAACATATTGATCTGTAGTGATATAATTTGTTAGAAACATATAGATCAATTTGTAGTGATAAATTGAGTAAAACAAAAATATATAATTTTTGTTTAGATAAAATGATCAAATATAAGAAACACCAATTTTCCCCATTTGTTGAATTAGAATTTTCAACAAATATGGAAACATCAATTTTTATCTATTTGTTGAATTAGAATTTTCAACAAATGTGAAAAAGCAAATTTTATCCGTTTGTTGAATCAGAATTTTCAACAATTATGAAAGCACCAATTTTTATCTATTTGTTTGAATTAGAATTTTCAACAAATATGAAAACATCAAATTTTGGATATTTGTTGAATTAGAATTTTCAACGAATATGAAAACATCAATTTTTGTCATTTTGTTGAACTGAGAGTTTTCGACAAAAATGAGGTATCAAATTTACCATTGTGTTGAACAAGAAGATTCACCTAAAATGAAATATCACCTTTTATACATTTTGTTGAATCAGAATTAATAACAAAAATGAATCATACATTTTTGGTCATTTTGATTGAGTTAGAATTTTCAATCAAAATGAAATATCACTTTTGCCATTTTGATTGAACTAGAACTTCCAACAAGAATGAAATATAAATTTCTACCATTTTATGGAATTAATATAAAAATAGAAATGTTCGTGTTTTTAAAATAAGAACATAATTACACTAAAAGGTTCATATTTTTAATGTAATGTTAGAACATAGAAAATGTACATGTTTTAAAGTAAAACATGTTTTACATTAAAAACTCACTTTTTAATGTAATAATAGAACTATAGAAAAGATTCATGTTTTAAAATGAAAACATGTTTTACATTAGAAATTCACTTTTTAATGTAATAATAGAAGTTAGACAAAGATTCATGTTTTAAAATTTAAACATGTTTTACATTAAAAATTCACTTTTTAGTTCAATAATAGGAGTGGACAAACATGCATGTTTAAAATAAAACATGTTTACATTAAAAACTTTGTTTTTAATGAAATGAATGAATCACTAGAAAATGTTCATTTTTTAAAATAAAAGCATGTTAACATTAAAGATATCATTTTTATAAAAAGAATGATTCATATGAAAATTGTTCATATTTGAGTAAAAGTGTTGAAAACATTAAAATCATATTTTAAGGTAAAGTTTGATTCATTGGAAATATTGACTGTTTGAATAAAAATGTTACGATAGATTAAAAATATCATTTTATTAGAATCATGTCATGTTAATTAAAAAATACCATTTTATTTGAATCATGTCATGTTAATATAAAAACATCATTTGTTTAGGAATGTTATGATAATATAAAAACATCATTTGTTTAGAAATGTTATGTTAATATAATAACATCACTCTTATTATAGATGTTTATTTAAAATAATTACGTCATTTTAGTTAGTAATTTCATTTATGTTAATTTCGAAAATGTCATTTATGTTAAAAATAAAAATGTCATTCATGTCAAACATGATAAAATGCCATTTTATTGAATTAGAAATGTTAATGATAGAAATGTCATTTACGTTAGAAAAAGGTTATATTAGAATAAAAATAACATTTTTGTTATAAAAGGTTACATTAGAATAAAAATAACATTTTTGTTACAAAAGGTTACATTAGAATAAAAATACCATTTTTGTTATAAATGTTATATTAGATTAAAAATAACATTTTTGTTAGGAATGTTATATTAGATTAAAAATAACATTTTTGTTAAGAAATGTCATTACATTAGAAAATGTCATTCACATAAAAATGTCATTTCTTTAGTAATGTCAGTTATATAAAAATGTCATGTTAATAAAAATGTCGTTTTGTTAGGAATGTTATGATGAAGATAAAATATGTAAATGATAAGATTACTTTTTTTATAGTACATGTAGAAATGATTAAAATGATCATTAGTTGGAAATACAAAATTCGCTAGACTAAAACATTATCATTATTATGATTAGCGATATCAGAAATAATTCAAACTGAATTAAAATTGTTTAAATTTCTTAACCAATGATTTAGTTAAACAAATTGTTATTGTTGGTTGAAAACCCCACACGGGTGTTGGGATGATATTTAACCTACACTAGTCCCAATATTTAGATGTATGTCAATTGATGGATTGACAGTCTATGACGAGCATTATATATTTATTTATTTTAATGCCCACACGGTTATAAATTTCACTCTGGATGTGAATGGATCTTTTATTGATTATTTCCCATTATTGTTATATACATCCGATGCATGAAATCCATATAATTGATTGAGTCGCATTCCGATTCAGAATATCTTTTAAATAAAAATATATTTTTATCAAAATGAACTAGTTATTAACTAGAATAAATCTTTAAAATTAAGATTTAATGAAGTTTCCCAATAAATCAACATTTTTCTGGAATTAAATAAATCAATTGGATTTTCGGGTTTATCGAGAATGGTGTCTTCAATAACACCTATCTTAAACCCAGTTGAGAAAAAAATAAATCTTTTAACTAAGATTATTAGAGTTTCCAATTATATTTAGTAATTAGAATAAAATTAAATGTGAATTGGGTTTATTGTGAACTGTGTTTTAAGCGACATCTGTTCTTTAACCCAATTGACAGTGAAAATGTAATTTGGAATTTATAAATCTTTTTTATTTAGATTTATAATGGAAATTTTCCAAAGTAAAGTTTTCCAATTTAATATATTAAATTGGAATTGAATGGAATTCGATTTAATAATAATCGAGATAAGCTTCTGTGAAAGAAGATCGATACTATATATGGAATTTAAGAGGCTTTTCCGTTATTCCATTTATATTATTGGTCTGATATAGAAATTTATATCGATTATATATTGATTTGATTTATGTGAAAATTCCATATGTAATTGAAGACGATTTTGGGCTTACCTTGAACTATGTTTTAAATGACATTAGTTCTTTAACCCAGTTAAAGATAAGATTAATTTCTTAAATTTAAATAATCATTAAATAATGATTTTTGATATTAAAACCAAATTGGAGTTTTAATAAATCTTTAAGAAGAAAGATTTAAGAATAAATTTAAAGGATTTGTCTATGATAGAATAATGTGAATATTTTATTAAAAGAATATTCTGAATTGGAATGAGGCATTTGATGTGTTTTTATAACACTTGATTTTTGATTACAAAATACGCGAGTTATTCGGGAAGACCGGGTTTAACCAATTCTGAATAATTACTGCGATGATTAAAAGTCGAAGATGAAGACTGTGGTTGAAGACTGGCGATCTTCACATCGAATAGATGACTACTGATGCTTTTGATAGGAGTTGCTACCTTGAAAGAGTCACAGTGGTAGTTGTACAGACGTACTTATTGATTGTCCGAATAAGCGAGAACCTCTTTCCCGTATTGGACATATGGGACGAGGAATAAGGTGTCTCTGGTTTCGTTCAGACCCAGGACGGACTTGTAAATGGATATGTGTCTGATATTGGATTTCATTCCATGTAAATTAAATTTATTACTATTTAATATATATCTGTGGTGGCGGAGAATTTATTCTCTTGCCTAACACCCTTCTTTGAGACGCATGAGCTCAGAGGTTATATATTGGTAGTTATCGATCGCATGGCGTGAATTGTCAATGTGACATGCCAAGATGCAATTGATCGAGGCTTTTGTTGAAAAGCAAAGCCTTGTGGATGATGATCAAAGCATAGCCTATTCCGGAATAGCTTTGTGTATAACGTTTCCTCGTGAGCCTCACACCCCGGTAAGAGTCAGAAATGGGACACGGGAACGTAGGGAGTGCACACGTTTCTTTCTAGCTAGAAGTGGTATCAAGGTTTTGCAAGCCCTGACACTTATGTGGTTGATGGAATGAGGTGCCTCGGATTATTGGTCAATTGTGACCATTTTATAGGTCCAATAGGATCGGGAAGCGTGTGTTCAGACATAACTAATCCACTTAGGTATATTTGTGGACCGGCCTTGCAGTATCCAAGGGTTCACTGCGGGGGACCCAGAGACATTGCTAGAGTGTATCGAATCGGTAAGGAGATCATCCCTAGCCTTGACTCATGATGGAAACCCAATTCCTAATACAACATTACGGTTTTGATTGTAAACCTATGTATGGCGACATAGTATATGGTAGCTATGCCGTCTAGGATTGATACATTTACTTTGAAGTATTTTAAAACTGATTAGACACTAATAATAATATTGAAAATATTATTTTCTACGTATCAAGCATGTTTGATCATTATAAGGTAAAACTCTATCCTCCGGTTTGCGTTGCATTGTGTGATGGGACTTGAGTCTTATAATGATTTCATTTTCTAAAAAGCATTGCATGGTTTTTGAAATAAAATTTATTAAACATATGCACTGGCAATCCAATGACCCGTTCCACGTTAGCGGCGTGGTCATGTGATTAGCCATATTGTTAGCTATAAAAGATTTCTCATACCAGTCTCATGACTGACTCGTAGTTTGTTTCACTTTGCAAACTCGGGTGCCCACTTTCCACACGGGCTCTCGAGTCGCTTATTTTACAGATATGTTGAGCAGGATTCTGGATTAAAGCTTCAAGCTGTGTCCAGAGCATTGATAGTCTTCTGCTGCGTTGTATTAAATTCATTGTAAATTATCTTCTATTGTTGTATTATTACATCGATGTACTCTGATATTCTATACTCTGACGTAACATTTTTATAATGTTTATAAAAGTCTTCTGTTATCTATTCTAGTGTGTTGTAATCCCAGAGTTAGTGTATTCGAGTTTAAATGGTCTTGGTCGATTAGGTCCGGGCAAAATCCGGGTCGTTACAATTGGTATCAGATCCTTGGTTAACTCAAATCTTTGGGGTACAACTGGTTAGAACTAAACAAAAGACTCATCAAAGGTAGGATTAGTAATATCCTATAAATAGAGTACTCATTAGAGATAGGATCAGTAGTATCCTAGAATGAGAAAACTCGTTAGAGATGGGGTTAGTAATGCCCTAGAATGAGTTCAGAGTGACAAGTTTATAATTAACGTATTTGTGATTTTATATAATCCGATCTTAGAAAATATGATTCTTGAATATATAAAAGTTATATATATTTACAAAACCAATCAACTAATTGATTGATGATTGTGTTGTGTGATTATCAGTTTAATTAATAAAATTATTGAAACCAATAAAAAAATTAAAATTTAATTGGTTAGTTAAACAACTTTTAGCTTCGTTCCTTTTCGAGGACGAAAAGATTTTAAGTGGGGAAGATTGTAACAACCCAGAAATTCTGAACCAATTTAAAAATTTTATTTTAACATTTTTAATGGATTTTGAATATTTAAATTGATTTAGTTTAAATAATAACGACGAAAAATTTATTTTAATCGAAGTTAAAACGAATAAATTTTATTCAATTATAAAAGGAGTTTGAAATGGCGCTGTAGTTCGAAGATTCGATTTCTAATTTCAGTTTAATATACAAAATTCATTTTAAATTAGAATTGAAAGAAACAAGAAATATTTGAATCTGTTTAACAATATCTTTCTAACAAATATATGAAACTGAAATTTCATAATATAAATTAAAAGTTATGGCCAGTTTAAAATTTAGAAAAGTCGCAGTAGAATGTATATATATTTTAATATAATATATAGCCCTTATAAATAGCCATTTTGCAAATGACCTCCGCTTTTGACGAAACTACTTTTGTCGGAACCAGAATGTCAAATTATTGCTAGATTCCAATTTTCATAATATTTGGAATTAATATGTGAGTGTGGCAAAGGAAAACGTGTTTTGTCAATTTCAGTCAAATTCAATCGACTTGAAAATGGCCATTTATCAGGCAGTCTCCAAATTCGACGAAATTAATTTTGTTAGGACCGTATCATCAAAACATAACCAGAAATAATTTTTATGGAATTTTTAGAGTCAGTAGGTGGCCCCGGTAAATTAAAATGTACGATAAAATTTAATAATTAAATGATTTATATTTTAAATTAAAGAAAAGTGGGCTGAGACGATCAAACCGGCTTACAGGACCTGCCCATTGTGTTTGGAACAGGGATATTTGGCTAGGGACAACATTAGTCGGGCTGGATTTGGCTCATTTAGAATTAGTGGGCTATTTTATAAGTTAGAGAATAAAATATTATTATATTATAAATAATAGCTTAACGTAGAAACCAAAACCCTAATACCCCTAAAGCATACAGCCGCCATCTACCCTCTTCAATGGGCTACATACACCGAAATAAATCTGTTAATCCCTCCAAAAATACAACGAATTAGAGGATGGTTATTAAAGAAAATTCAAAGAGCATTTCCTGATCTTCACCTTCATACGGTCACGATCGGTTTTCAGTCTCTGTGATTCGAGAGAAATTGCCTCTCCATGGGGCTGTGTTCGAGCCCGTTCTCCGACGTGGGGAGGACTTCAAGTTCCCCTGAACACTGGGTGACAGGAGGTGGTACGAAGGGGGACGCGGGGCGATGTCAGATCAGTAGTTGACGCTTGGAATTCTGTGCAAGTTGAAGCCCTAAAAATGAACGACGGGCTCAGGGAACTGTCGATGTCAAGAAGGAATAGACGATGAAGGAGGAAGGGTTATGTAATGTAATTAGAGTTCTAATCATTAAATTAATTAATAAAGTTGACTAAGCCATTAATTTTCATATCTTATTCAAACGTGATCAGAATTCAGCGATTTTCAAACCATTGGAATCGTAGAAACGGGATCTACACTTCTGGACTGACTAGAACCAATCCCGAGCAGATCAAATTTTGGCCAAAATTGTAGATATGAATCATTCAGATTTAAACAACTGTGAGAAATCTATTTTTTTTATAATTAGAAATAATTCTGATTTTATAGTCACCAATCTACAGTTAATTCCAGTTTGTTATTATTCATGATTTGTTCTGTGTTGGATGTAATATATAGATCTATTTGTTTGGTGATGTTATGTGGTGGTAAAATTGTTAAACATATTGATCTGTAGTGATATAATTTGTTAGAAACATATAGATCAATTTGTAGTGATAAATTGAGTAAAAAAAAAAAAAATTGTTTAGATAAAATGATAAAATATAAGAAACACCAATTTTGCCCATTTATCGAATTAGAATTTTCAACAAATATGGAAACATCAATTTTTATATATTTGTTGAATTAGAATTTTCAAAAAATATGAAAACGCAAATTTTATCCATTTGTTGAATTAGAATTTTCAATAATTGTGAAAGCACCAATTTTTATCTATTTATTTGAATTAGAATTTTCAACAAATATGAAAACATCAAATTTTGGATATTTGTTGAATTAGAATTTTCAACAAATATGAAAACATCAAATTTTGGATATTTTTTGAATTAAAATTTTTAACGAATATGAAAACATCAACTTTTGTCATTTTGTTGAACTGAGAGTTTTAAGCAAAAATGAGGTATCAAATTTACCATTGTGTTGAACAAGAAGATTCACCAAAAATGAAATATCACCTTTTATACATTTTGTTGAATCAGAATTAATAACAAAAATGAATCATACATTTTTGGTCATTTTGATTGAGTTAGAATTTTTAATCAAAATGAAATATCACTTTGGCCATTTTGATTGAATTAGAACTTCCAACAAGAATGAAATATAAATTTCTATCATTTTATGGAATTAATATAAAAATGGAAATGTTCATAAAATAAGAACATAATTACATTAAAAAGTTCACATTTTTAATGTAATGTTAGAACATAGAAAATGTACATGTTTTAAAGTAAAACTTGTTTTACATTAAAAACTCACTTTTTAATGTAATAATAGAACTATAGAAAAGATTCATGTTTTAAAATGAAAACATGTTTTACATTAAAAATTCACTTTTTAATGTAATAATAGAAGTTAGACAAAGATTCATGTTTTAAAATTTAAACATGTTTTACATTAAAATTTCACTTTTTAGTGTAATAATAGGAGTTGGACAAACATGCATGTTTAAAATAAAACATGTTTACTTTAAAAAAAATTTGGTTTTAATGAAATGAATGAATCACTAGAAAATGTTCTTTTTTTAAAACAAAAGCATGCTAACATTAAAGATATCATTTTCATAAAAAGAATGATTCATATGAAAATTGTTCATATTAGAATAAAAGTGTTGAAAACATTAAAATCATATTTTAAGGTAAAGTTTGATTCATTGAAAATATTGACTGTTTGAATAAAAATGTTACGATAGATTAAAAATATCATTTTATTAGAATCATGTCATGTTAATTAAAAAATACCATTTTATTTGAATCATGTCATGTTAATATAAAAACATCATTTGTTTAAGAATGTTATGGTAATATAAAAACATCATTTGTTTAGAGATGTTACGTTAATATAAAAACATCACTCTTATTAGAAATGTTTATTTAAAATAAATATGTGATTTTAGTTTGTAATATCATTTATTTTAATTTTGAAAATGTCATTTATCTCAAACATAATAAAATGTCATTTTATTGAATTAGAAATGTTAATGATAGAAATGTCATTTACATTAGAAAAAGGTTACATTAGAATAAAAATAACATTTTTGTTATAAAAGGTTACATTAGAATAAAAATAACATTTTTGTTATAAAAGGTTACATTAGAATAAAAATACCATTTTTGTTTTAAATGTTATATTATATTAAAAATAACATTTTTGTTAAGAATGTTATATTAGATTAAAAATAACATTTTTGTTAAGAAATGTCATTACATTAGAAAATGTCATTCATATAAAAATGTCATTTATTTAGTAATGTCAGTTATATAAAAATGTCATGTTAATAAAAATGTCGTTTTGTTAGGAATGTTATGATGAAGATAAAATATGTAAATGAAAAGATTACTTTTTTTTATAGTACATATAGAAATGATTAAAATGATCATTAGTTGGAAATATAAAATTCGCTAGATTAAAACATTATCATTATTATGATTAGCGATATTAGAAATAATTCAAACTGAATTAAAACTGGTTAAATTTATTAACCAATGATTTAGTTAAATAAATTGTTGTTGTTGGTTGAAAACCCCACACGGGTGTTGGGATGATATTTGACCTATACTAGTCTGAATATTTAGCTATATGCTAGTCGATGGATTGACATTCTTTGGCGAGCATTATGTATTTATTTATTTTAATGCTCACACAGTTATAAATTTCACTCTGGATGTGAATGGATTGCTTATTGATTATTTCCCATTATTGTTATATACATGCGATGTATGAAATCCGTATAATTGATATTATATGGTAATTGATTGAGTCGCATTCCGATTCAGAAAATCTTTTTAATAAAAATATATTTTTATCAAAATTAATTAGTTATTAACTAGAATAAATCTTTAAAATTAGGATTTAATGAAGTTTTCCAATAAATTAATATTTACCTGGAATTAAATAAATAAATTGGATTTTTGGTTTTGTCGTGAATGGTGTCTTCAATAACACTGTTCTTAAACCCAATTGAGAAAAAAATCTTTTAATTAAGATTATTAGAGTTTCAAATTATATTTAGTAATTAGAATAAAATGAAATGTGAATTGGGTTTATTGCGAACTGTGTTTTAAGTGACATCTGTTCTTTAACCCAATTAATAGTGAAAATGTAATTTGGAATTTATAAATCTTTTTATTTAGATTTAATGGAAATTTTCCAAAGTAGAGTTTTCCAATTTAATATATTAAATTGGAATTGAATGGAATTCGATTTAATTATAATCGAGATAAGCTTCTGTAAAAGAAGACCAATATTAGATATGGAGTTTAAGAGTCTTTGCTGTTATTACATTTATATTATTGGTCTGATACAGAAATTTATATTGATTTGATTTCTGTAAAAATTCCATATTTAATGGAAGACAATTTTGGGCTTACCGTGAACTGTGTTTTAAATGACATTAGTTCTTTAACCCAGTTAAAGATAAGATTAATTTCTTAAATTTAAATAATGATTAAATAATGATTTTTGATATTAAAACCAAATTGGAGTTTTAATAAATCTTTAAGAAGAAAGATTTAAGAATAAATTTAAAGGATTTATCTATGATAGAATAATGTGAATATTTTATTAAAAGAATATTCTGAATTGGAATGAGGCATTTGATGTGTTTTTATAACATTTGATTTTTGATTAAAAAATACGCGAGTTATTCGGAAAGACCGGGTTCAAACCATTTTGAATAACTACTGCGACGATTAAAAGAAGAAGATGAAGACGGTGGTTGAAGAACGGCGATCTTCACATCGAATGGATGACTACTGATGCCTTTGATAGGAGTTGCTGCCTTGAAAGGGTTACAGTGGTAGTTGTCCAGATGTACTTGTTGATTATCCAGATAAGCGAGAACCTCTCTTCCGTATTGGACATACGGGACGAGGAATAAGGTGTCTCCGGTTTCGCTCACACTCAGGACGGACTTGTAAATGGATGTGTGTCTGACATTGGATTTCATTCCATGTAAATTAAATTGATTACTATTTAATACATATCTGTGGTGGTAGATAATTTATTCTCTTGCCTAACACCCTTCTTTGAGACGCATGAGCTCAGAGGTTATATATTGGTAGTTATCGATCGCATGGCATGAATTGTCAATGTGACATACCAAGATGCAATTGATCGAGGCTTTTGTTGAAAAGCAAAGCCTTGAGGATGATGATCAAAGCATAGCCTATTCCGACAAAGCTTTGTGTATAACGTTACCTCGCGAGCCTAACACCCCGGTAAGAGTCAGAAACAGGACAAGGGAACGCAGGGAGTGCACACGTTTCTTTCTAGCTAGAAGTGGTATCAGGGTTTTGCAGGCTCTGACATTTTACTTATGTGGTTGATGGAATTAGGCGCCTCAGATTTGTTGGTCGATTGTGACCATTTTATAGGTCCAATAGGACCGGGAATCGTGTGTTCAGGCATAACTAATCCACTAAGGTATATTTGTGGATCGGCCCTGCAGTATCCAAGGGTTCACTGCGGGGGACCCTGAGACATTGCTAGAGTGTCTCGTAACGATAAGGAGATCGTCCCTAGCCTTGACTCATGATGGAAACCCAATTTTCAATATGACATTACGGTTTTGATTGTAAACCTATGTATGGCGACGTAGAATATGGTAGCTATGCTGTCTAGGATTGATACATTTACTTTGAAGTATTATAAAACTTATTAGACACTAATAATAATATTAAAAATATTATTTTCTACGTATCAAGCATATTTGATCATTATAAGGTAAAACTCTATCCTCCGGTTTGCGTTGCATTGTGTGATGGCACTTGAGTCTTATAATGATTTCATTTTCTAAAAAGCATTGTGTGGTTTTTGAAATAAAATTTATTAAACATATGCATTGGCAATCCAGTTACCCGTTCCGCATTAGCGGCGTGGTCCTGTGATTAGCCATATTGTTAGTTAAAAAAGATTTCTCATACCAGTCCCATGACTGACTCATAGTTTGTTTCATTTGCAAACTCGGGTGTCCTCTTTCCACACGGGCAGTCGAGTAGCTTATTTTGCAGATATGTTGAGCATGATTCTGGATTAAAGCTTCAAGTTATGTCCAGAGCATTGATAGTCTTCCGCTGTGTTGTATTAAATTCATTGTAAATTATCTTCTGTTGTTGTATTATTATATCGATGTACTCTGATATTCTATACTCTGACGTATCATTATTATAATGTTTATAAAAGTCTTCTGTTATCTATTCTAATGTGTTGTATTCCCAGAGTTAGCGTATTCGGGTTTAGAACGGTCTTGGTCGATTTAACGGTCGATTAGGCCTGGGCAAAATCCGGGTCATTATACATTTTCACCGTGACCGTTATTATGAATTTAATAATACATTTACTAAAACTTAATTATTGAAGACAACATTCAAAAGTCTGTCCAAATATTAACTACTTTAAGAGTATTAAAACTTAATCCATCTTTCAGATATATATATATATATATATATAAGTTTAGCTGTGGTTAAATGATGCAAGTAAAATTTCCCTCTTTGACATGTCTTTTCATTTAGGAAGATTCACTATGTTAGGCTTGCTTTTAAAGTTTATAACGCAAATAGACTTGTTTTAAAAGTAATTACAGGAATAGACCTGTTTTGAAATAACGAAGGCGCCTTTTGAAAACTCGCACAATGGCGCTTTTTGAAAACTCGCCTGTATACTTTGTTGTTTTAAATTCCATAGCGACTATCTTCAAATTTGATTTGGACATAACTCAAGATCTATAATATGAAATTCCCATTTTTCTGTTTCATTACTAAAATATAGTTCTATAGATTCGAACGCTTTGTGTTTCAATGAAATCCGACGTATAATGATTCCTATATATTCAAATGAAGTTGTAAACGTTAAACTGTGAACTACCATGACATTTAAATAGTACATATAGCTTAACCAAACAACGTAAAACAAATACCAAATTTTAATATTCAAATAGAAGAGAGATACATAGTCCGGGTAAGGACAGATAAGTTCGAAACATAAGAAATACAGATACATGAAATGCAATACACTGACATCGCATCAACAAACATGTGTCTCCATTTTAGGCTACAGAAGTACAACGCTTTTGGTTATGTCCTTGCGATCCACATTTGCTGCACCTGTTTGTTTTAGGTGTTTGATGCTCGTCCATAACATTTTTGAATCTCATTGATTTGGGTCGTCCGGCGAGTCTTCTGACAGGCGGAGCCCATATTTGTGGACCGTTGTACGGGTCTCAGTATTTCTTATCGCGTATAGGATTAAACTCTGGGTCGTATATAGCTCTATAACTTTGGACAGAGTACCATTCAGAAGCAAAATCGTGATGTGCTCTATTACTACCAAAATCCTGTGCTGAACAAGTCGCCATCACATGAGCACATGGTATCTTTTGCAGAAGTGGGATTCTGCATGTACAGGTGACATCAGAACCATCGATCACAACATCATATTCATCACCGTAACTGTTGGATCTAGATTAACCCTAAAGGGGGGGTGAATAGGGTTTGTACAATTTATCGATGAGTTCAAAACTTACAGGATATTAAAATAATAAACAGATCACAGAATGCAGCAGAAATAAAAGTGCAGAAAATAAATCACACACATATATACCCAGCTTCGGCAAAACTCTGCCTACTGCTGCATTCCTAAGGTTTCTACTAGGTAAAAGAACAGATCCCGCATACAAGACCATGTACACTTGCAAACCCCTCGCTCTTATTCTAATCCTACGCTCAAAACCCTAGACTGGTCTATATCCAATAAACTAGATTTTCCCCTAGTTTTACAGACACTAGTAAACTGTCAGTTAACCCCTAACTAAATCTCTAGATTTTACAGACTCTAGAACTGATTGATCGGTTTACAAAATAAATTGAAAATACATAAAAAATAAAAAACAAAGAAAGACCCTTAAAACAAATTTAATCCTCCCTTTTTATAAACTTGGCTTAGCCAAGAATAAACTAGGTCGGCTCATCCATTTTACTTTTTTGATTACTTTCCCTTTTCAATGAAAATTGCGGCGTGGAAAAATAGGGTTTCCTCTTCTGATGCTCCAAATCCAATTGATGCTTGATGGAAATGATGTCGTGTTTTATCTGATTGCTCCAACGTTTTGTGTTGCTTTCTCGATCGATTTGGAGAGGTTGTGGCGATCGAATCTCAAATGGAATTTTGTGAGTTCTCTGACTTTCCTCTCTTTGAATTTATTCTTTGTAAATTCGATGATCTAAAGCCGATGATGTAAAGGTGTTTAAATAGGATAATCAAATCCTTACATCTCTCTGATTTCACCATAAATGGCTTGATTTGATTTTCGTTTGTTTCCCCTTTTTGTTGCCTCGGCTTTGAATGAAATTGCTTGATTTTTCCCATGGTTTTGTAATGCTTGAAATGTTTCCTAGCCATAAAAATTAATAGTGATTTCTTTTCATACAAAAATGATATTGAACTCTTTCCATAAATTAATACTCCGATTTAGATTCCCTTGCTTGGCTAATTTTGCTTGTGAGGTTGTTGTTGATGAACATAGACATGTTCTTGGCATTCGAATGAATCTGGAAAAAATGCTGAGTAGAAATTATGCCCCGAATTGATTTGCTAGTGAAGTAATTTCCTGTAATAGGTATGCACAATTCCATTTGTAAAAAAAAACTGGAAATTAGTTTCAGGACCATGAACACTCTTTCCATATATTTATTTGCACACCGTATATGCTCTGTTGATTGAAAAACATTTATTTACTACCCCTTGTGGAATCAACTTGAACATTTCTGGAAATTGTTCTTTCACACTGTAAATTTGGCAATAACACACTTCCTAAAAATATTGTCTAGGGTGAATATCTGAAAAGAAATTGAAAACAAATAAATGTTTTCTTGCCCAAAAACAAACAGTGACTTTTGTGATTGAATTGAGGAAATACACATAAGCAATGCTGACTTGATTGGTTTTGCTTGAAATTCGTTTTGCCAAAAAATTGATTCCTTGCCAACATTGACTCTTAAAAACAGTTTATAGAAAATCATATGTGAATTTTTGGAGTGTCATAAAAGCTTGACAAATATATTATTGCTTGCCAAACCTGGTTCCTATAATTTCTTGAAAGACATAATTTGAACAAATAACACTTGCCACATTCAGTAGAATTTCAAAAAGAAATGTTTGTGATTTCTTTCAAAAAACTCTTGCATGCACTTGCTCATGTATTGTTCTTGTACATCTGGCACATTAATTCACACATGCTTGAGTCTTTCCATTTGTTTGTGAGATGAATTGCACTTGAACACTGAATGCTCATGTTGTCATGAGTTGTACTCCCCCTATTAAAGCTTGCATGCTGAGAAAGATGTTGATTCATTGCCTATTTTTGAACACTGATGTCTTGCCTGGACATTTTGGACTTGATTGCTTCAACGTTGACTGGTCATTTTTTTCTTGAACTTGAATATTCACTTGCAATTCTGGAAATATGTTAATGACTTGCCAATGATGATTTGCAAAATTCTTTGCACTGATTTCTTGAACCTGAAATGCTTTGATGCACTGCAAAATCATATATCCTTTGAGATGCTGATATGAACATTGTTGGTCCATGCATGCCGAACCATTTTGCTGTGTGAACAACTGACTTTGTCATGTGACACCATGCTATATCATGTTGCCTTTGTGTTTGTACCAAACTGTTTTGATCACCATTGTTTAGTAATGTGTTGACGTTAATGTATGTGTGCTTGAGTAAATGCTAAAACATTTTGGTCACTTTTTTCTGAATTGCTTCAATCATGTTGTTCATTATTGAGTTTGCACCATTCACCATCTACATTATTTCAATTTGCTGCTGCCATGTTTTTCTATGTATGATGTTTTGAACCTTTGCTGTGTTACTAGTCTACATGATTGTCTTGACTTTTACATTTGCACCATACTCCATTATTTGTTGTTCACACTTGTCTACGCTCTATGTTGGCTCGTCCATTTTCTTGCTTGTATTCATTTTTGATTTCATATGTGCACTGAGTCGAGATGGTCCACGCGGCTACTCCTCAGTTGCACACTGTTTGGAGAGGCAGTGCACACGTGTATATTCATGCATGTGTGTACATGTAGCCAAACTGAATGATTTTTCTGTCCCTGCACTATAATATACGTATATACATACACATGTGTGTGTAAACATGTATTGTGTGCGTGCTATATTCACATACTAGATCAAGTCATGAAAAATGATGAGAAACACACCGAAATTCTGAGGCAAATAAAATTTTTAAAATTAAAATTTATATTCGCGTGTATTCAGTTTTATTTCTATTGCAGTGTACTGTGCGTGCGTTTCATTTTACAGGTTAGCAGGCGATGACTGGACTGACAGTGAAGATGCTGGATTGACTGAAGCAGAAGACAGAAGACAAGTATATTGCAGTGTCAGTGTGTATAACAGTGAACGAATGTATATATGAAAAAGTACTAAGTGATGAGTGATGTAGTGAGGAACACTGTATATGAAATTGTATTTGACATGTAATACAAAGATGTACAAATAGTGGAGTTATAAAAATTTATACTGTTTAAATATTGAAATAAAATATTCTATTTAAATAAAATACTGTGTTAATATTTGAATTCCTATACAGTAGTATTTCACTTAAATATAAATATTATATTCCTGTCTGTGATGTAATATATGAAACAGTACGATAACAAACACATTTAGAATAATATATATTTGGTTGTTATCATCAAACAAAAATCATATAATTGTGTATACAACTGCATTATATACAACAGTAACCGGTAATCACTTTCCATTTATATCGGCCAAATCGAACAAGCCTACAACGTCGTGCGTCAATACCAGAGCTTCAATTTTAGCTTCCCATTTTGGAGTAAGTTTCGAATGCAGACCCTCCCCTTTTTCTCATCTCTTATAGAAATACTCAACTGATCGAAAGAATGTTCTTGCAACCAATGCCTTTATAGGCAAGGATCTGGCTTCTTTTAGTACACCATTAAAACTTTTAAATACGTTGGTTGTCATAATATGGAAGCAACCACTGTCATCTCTGCAAAGAGCCCAGTTTTCTTCGCAATTCCCTAGGCTTCGTTCAATCCAGTTATGCGCCTCCGGCTTAATTGTCTTGATTTCTTCTCTAAGTTTAGTGTATTCAACCACTTCTGAAGCACATGGAACAGCGTAAAACAAGCCTACAAGTCGCTTGTCTCGATGACCTGCAACTTGAAAATTTTCTTTAACATGCCTTGCGCAGAACCTATGTTAGTGTGGTTCTCGCCATCTATCCTGCAAAGCGCTTGGAATCCCTTTCATTCTGTCAGATATAAATGTAATGTGTCGATTTCATGCGCTATAAATGAACTCGCGCATACATGAAAAGAACCAGGCCCAACTATCATATGATTCGGATTCGACCACCCCATAAGCTAATGGAAAAAGGCAGTCGTCCGCATCTACAGCGGTAGCAACTAGCAGTCTTCCCTTGTACTTACCATACAAATATGTCCCATCAATAGAGAGCACTGGACGACAGTGTACAAAACCTGCAATGGAAGACCAAATGCCCAAAAAGCACGATCAAATACCCCATACTCATCGTGTACTATATGTCCTACTGAACCTAGATTGTGTCTTTTTATTTCTGCAAAATACTGAGGCAAATACGAATATGATTCGGCCCAGTCACCGAATATTTTTTTTCCAAAGCTTTATTCAACGTTCTCCAAGCTTTCATGTAACTGATTTTGATGAAGAGTTGCTCATCAATAAGCACTTGCACCGTCCAGCTGAGATATCCAAATTGGCCTTCACAAAAGCCATGATTTTGGATACAAGAAATACATAAGTGGCTTGTTTGTGGTTGGAATCAATCGTAGGGTTGACACAGTTATGTTCGTGAGGTAGCTTTCTGATTTCCCACAATCTAGTTTGTGATTTTTTGGACACTATAGCATGTATTCGCCACGGACAAGTATCAGCAATATTACATACAGTGGTGTATATTGTTTTATTCGACTTGATTGTCTTGTAAGAAACATCGTGCAGAATAGACCATTCCGTAAGTTGGTGGAGAAACTGTTCTTTGCTTTGGAATACCATCCCAATAGCAAAACCATTTTGTATGCAGGCAGCGAGAATTTTTCACCAGAAAACTCTAGATTAGCCACTACGGATTTTGCCATCATTTGCATCGTGCAGAGATCATCGTCCATGGGTACTTACATTTGAACCTCATCACCATCTTCCTCAGGATCTACTATGTTTGGAAAGTCATAGTTCGATGGTTCATTGTTGACTTCGTTCCAGCATGTATCATCAACAGTTGTCGTGGCAACCGCCATGCTGTCAATATGTTCAGCCTGTTGTGAAGGACCTGCACCCCAGTCTTCTTCAGGTTCTACAGTCAATCTGTTAATAAATGCATTTCAGCTCATTCTTACATTTCAATGACTAGTTATATACAACTAAATTGATGTGCAACACATACCTTTGACTCATATCTAATAGTTTTGACTGTTCTGTTTGTTGTACAAAGGTGAACTAAAGATGAGTGAAGGATCAGGAGTTTGCAACATTTCTTTGAAATAACCTAAACCGCTACTCACTATAGGTGGTGTGATTATTTCCTCCATGACAGGCGAAGCCACGATTTCTTTTGTTATTTTTCCAACAGACAAATCCATCGATTTTTTAACAGTGCAAAATAGTACTTGTAAATATGCATTTTCCTAAAAGTGCTACGGTTCTCGTCCCCGATTCAATAGGCTAGTTAACCGGCAACTCGATATCATATTCGAGAGGGTTAATGTTGGTTGTTTGGAAGACTGTTTCTTTCAAATGATCAAGCGTGCAACCCCTTCGAACTCTCCCTGGTTTGCAGAATCCTCCGACATAACTTCCATTTTGGTGCTCATCCATAACCAATTCACCGTCGTAGTAGTATAGTGCAGTAAGAAAAGTAGGTGCCATTGTTGAGTGAGTATATTTTTCTTGAGTTTATCAGAAGATAGAATTGAAGTGTTTGATAAATAATGGGCTGAAGACCTATGAAATAGGGAAACCAGCTAAGTGACGTCATTGTCAAATCAACTTTAATCAACCTAGTACGGTCGTTGTCAAGTCAGAATTGGGAGAGCTTTAATCATGTCATCAATTGTCCCATGCTCGTCCTGATCACAAAAAACAAGTCCTGAATCAGAAATGGGATAGCTTTAATCATGTCTAGTCAAACATTGAGTCAGATTTGGCAGATGCATGTCAAATATTTGACCAACTTTATCCATGTCTAGTCAAATCACCTGCATTGGTGCAACATATCGTACTATACACAAACAGAATGACCCAGCTTTAATTTGTGGCAGCGAGTTGTCAATTCATCTTTATGTCATAATGTGTTCTGTACCAACCAACTAACATACAAAGCTTTAATTCAAAATTCAAAAACATAAAATAATTTATTAGAAAACACAAACATATAGTCCTTCATATTAATCTTTCAAGTCCTACAAACACACAAACAATGATTCAAACTAAACTTCAATAACTTACAACGACTACGGATAACAGGATAACTCATACTAAACTTCAGAAACCGACAACGACGATGGGTAATATATACACTAGTGGTTACGGTTAAATTGCAAGTCGTCTAGGAGTTTTTTGAGACGTCTAATTTCTTGCTCCAGCTCATTCGCATATGCTATGTCTCTCAGACAAAGCGGTTCGTCAATCCATTCTGAAAAATTGCATCAGTGGAGAAAATTGGAACAAAGAAGACTTCGACGACCAATGTTTTCACTATCATCAGATACAAAAACTTCAGCCATATATCCACAGTGGCAGCAAACTGGGTAACCTTTTGCTCAACCATTATTTGAGAAGTCATTTTGAAAATATATGGAGCTGAGAAGATGTGGTTGAGTATATATAATGGTTGGAAATGACCCAAAAATACATAAGCGAGTTTTGAAATTGCGCACGAAGGCGACTTTTCAAAAGGCGCCAACATCCCTCCCCGAACAAAACAGGTCTATATTTGTTATTATTTCTGAAACATTGCTAATCATGTAATATTTTCCAAAAACAAGCCTATAATTGTGATTTTTCCTTTCATTTATTGATGGAATACATGCGCATGCACATGCATACATACACAAAATATTATCTATATATGTTCCTGTATTTCCTATTAAAGTGCATGGACAAATTAAAATGTAAATAAAACATTCCTACCTTAAAAGTTATAACTCTCTAGCAGGCCCGACCCTAGGCCTACTAGGCGGTCGCCTAGGGCCTCGGGCCGGGAGGAGGATGGGAGGGGCCTCTAACTGGGAATTTTTATATGTTAAAACTTGATTAGAGATTGGTTGTCAAGATGAATGTGGCCAAATGGAAGGGAAGCCAGTCCTCTGTGCTGAGGTCACTGGTTCAAGAAGCAGCTGAATTCGTTTTCAGCTTACACTGGTTTCCTCCCTTCCACCTTGGACCTCCACAGCTCACATTATTTTTTTCCTTCCACTTTTTGCCTTGGGCCTCCAATTGTTCAGGGTCGGCCCTGCTCTTTAGCGCAGGAACTATAGAACTCAACTTTTAAATACATAGTTAGATATAAAATAGATGCAAAATTACATGTTCAACCTAAAGGACAGTTAAAATATGCAGACTAATGTGCTTTTATTAGAACAGTTATATAATTGTTAGAGAACCCTAAATTATCATAAAACCAATTAGTACTATGAATCGTACACTCTTAGTTTTTATTGGGACTTGTCTCAATATGTCCCCGCACGTGTGAAATATCCTGAGCCTTACACATTCATCTTATTAGGTAACGTGGACAAGTGTGATAGTTATGTGCACACGAATTAAACCCGAACAATTTGCATGTCTGTATCGCTACGAGCCTCCACCAGCATTTCCTCTGGCTTCGCCCCGCTCAAGCATAGTTCACCCTCTTTCGGGTCCCGACATGCATGCTCTCACTCGAACCCTTCACAAAAGATCAAGATCGTCGGCGGTGCACCCCACAAAAGAGATCCCACCCATTAGTTTCCTTGCACCTTCCGAGTTTTCACACCCCATCGATTTACATGCATGTCAGACTCCTTGGTCCATGTTTTACCCTATTGATGATTGTGTTGCGATAGTAATTCAACCTAGTACGAGAGGAACCGTTGATTCACACATTTGGTTGTCGCGCTTGGTCGAAAAACCAGTGGCGTGAAGCTACCATGTGTCGAATTATGACTGAATGTCTTTAAGTCAGAAATCAGGCTAGAGAACCGGCGCTTAAGCTCAGTGACCTCGTCCCGACCACAGTAGGTGTGTAGAAGCATTCCCATGGGCACATGCCGAAGGACTCAGCCCGCTCGATTATATTCGTCGTAGGGTCTTCCTTAGACTTAAATTCCGTAAGTTCCATTGATTGAATCCTTTACGGATGACTTAAATACACAATGGGGCATTGTAAGTGGTAGAGTGAACTTGCTATCACGATCCACTGAGATCCAGCCCTTAGTCACACAGATTAATTTTTTATACTAACGTGCAAATCGTTTGTCTAACATGGTATCAGAGCGGGTTTAATTCGTGTGCACATAACTGCCACACTTGTCCACGTCACCCAATAAGATCAACATGTAAGGCTCAATATATGCCACACGTGCGGGGCTATATTGAGACAAGTCCCAATAAAAATTATGAGTCCACCCTTCATATTGCCAATTGGTTTTGTGATAATTTAGGGTTCTCTAACAATAATATTTTCAACCCAAAGGACAGTTAAAACATGCATACTAATGTGCATCATTTATATCACTGTCAAATAATTGAAATCAAAAAAAAAACTTGAAAGGGATGAAGATATGATACGTGTACATAACTAAATGCGAGTTCGGAACATATATTTTTAGATTTCAAAGAACGTCTTTGACCAAGAAGGTAAAGCAGACGGAAGCGTACTAAGAGAGGTTTTGCTTTTGGAAAATTCTAACTATTCCATGAGAGGTTCGGAAACAAATAAAATGAATGCCGGCACTTGCGTAATGCCATTGATGAGAGAGTGTGAAATGGACAACTACAGCAGTATGTCCAGAACAGAGCAGCAGCGACGACTCAACAGGAACAGTCACGTGTTGTGAGGGACGCTAGGCAAGGCGAGAAATCGTCGTGGCCTTCTCATCAACTAACTAGTAGGAAGGGGATTATAATGGTGGCTAAGTCTCATACCCATGTACGTGAACCGAAGAGTTTCTTGGGCATGCTCTTGGATGACCAAACTGCCAGACTTTGCTTTATTTTTTTCATTTCATTTATTAATATAGATGTAATAAAAAAGTTAAGCCGCCTACTCTTATACGCGGAACCGAAGAGATCCCTGAGCAAGCTATGGATGGTGATAAACTTGTTAGTTTTGCAATAATTTTTTATTTCCATTATAATAAAGTCATTTGGAGTGTATGGATTATGCTCATCAGACAGGGATTTTGTATTTTTCTACTTTAAGAAGATCAGTTGGCGTGTATGGATTATGATTATCATGTGCTAAATACGAAATTGAAAAACATTAATAAACCATACGGTGAGTATGGATTATGCCCATCGAACGTAGAGTAAACCATTCAGTGATTATAGATTATGCTTATCGTATGTCAAACAAACCATTTGGTGAGCATGGATTATACTCGTTAGATGTCAACTTGTTTTTTAACTTTAATAATCGGGCGAGTATGGATTATGGTCATCATGTACGAAACTCTTTAACTAAGACCACATGTATGGATTATGCAAGGCAAGAGGGCGGAGAGGCTAAGGACGCGTCGAGTATGGATTATGCTTAGTTATAGACTATCAAGTATGGATTAAGCTTGGTAGAAGGAGAATCAATGCAACATCAAGTATGGATTATGCTTGATGGGAATCCTAGAAATGGGACGTTAAGTATGGATTATGCTTAGAAGTCTAACTAAACCGTGGACCGCTAAGTATGGGTTATGCTTAATGGGGATCAACAGAATCGTGAACTGCTCTGTATGGATTATGCTTAGTGGGGTTCAACCTAAGAATGAAAAGTTAACTATGGATTATGCTTAATGGAAGCCCGGAGAGGATTCAAACCAGCATATGTGGATTATATATGACCAAAAAATCGGAGAGGTTTGAATGAACGATTATAGATTATTCTCTATTTAAATCCCGGAGTGGCCCAAAACACTAGTTGTGGATTACGTTTAGTATGGACATGACTCAAATATTCAAGTATGGATTATACTTGGCGCATAATTGGCCCGATCTAATCACGAACTTACAACAACAATCCGAAGAGATTATGGGAGATTGAACTAATCCAAAACATGTCTTCTATAGAAAGACATGTTTTAGAGGACAAGTGTAAACCAATTTTTTCACAATGCCATTACTTTTTGGACTTGGGCATTCAGATCTCTCATAACTAGAGCTTTGACTTATTTGAACTTGAACTAAGTGTCAGAATCGATGCTCACTTGGGAATCAAAGAATGACTCAGCTCGAATCAGTTACCTCCGGGCATCGTCCGATCACTCGGAAATAGCCTGACTAACTCAGTGGATCACTTCATAATCACTTGATCGATTGCACACAAGATCAAATCAATCACCTCAGAAAAGCATGATCAACACATGTCGTTCATTTGGAAATCAAGGATCGGATTGATCCAGCACTTGACTGATCATTTTTTCAGTCCAGGTCGATACTCTTAAAAAAATGATGATCGATAAAGTCCGATCACCCAAAATTGATGACCATTACATGGAAATCAACTTAGAAATATTTCTGTATCACATTGAAAATGCAGATCGGTATGGCCTAGAGGCATAGTCGAACTGCCTAAAATAGGTGATTAACATGGAGTGATCACCCATAAATCCATGATCAGATCACAGAAGGATTTGTCTGATGATTTCAGGGATTGGTATTTTTGGGTTGAAATTCAGTGGTAGGTATGACAACCATAATGAATCGGTATAACATCAGAAGTAATCGATCACTTCTAGCACCAAGACAGATCAATTAAAAATGGTGATCAGATCGTCCCAATCACTTCGTGATCGAGAAAGAGCTAGGATCCGGATATTTATATGCCAAGATTTTCGATTCAAGAATAAACCCTAAATTGATTAGCTTAGAGGAAGGATGAATCCCTTGAAAAAAATGGATCAATGCGGTGGATCAAACCCAAATGGATGAACAAACCAAAATCATGGATCCGAACTTTTGCACAAGCTTGGGATACAAGTTCACAAATCCAAAGGGAACAAGGCCAAAATCATGCCTATCCAAGAGAAAAAGGGATCGACATCCAGTTTTGGGATATTTTCGATTGAGTGATCAAGGCTCTTCGGATACGAAAAAGGAAGCATGGAGAGAAATTAGAAGAAATAACCTAGTCCAAGCATTCCTACTATTCCCGAGATCTGTACTGATTCCCTACACTTGGGGATCATATATGAAAATTTCTAGAGCCATGTAAACTCGAGATCCACTTTTTCCTCCAATATTTTATGACGATAGCATATCTTTTGCAGCTATAAATAGACAATCTCTAAGCCATTTTGAGAGATCTTTTCTCGGGTTCGGAACTCCATTACGCAATGACAATGCTGAGGGCTAATCACAACCATCTTTCTCTACTCTCTTACGAATAAATTTGATTATATTTGTAATCATAGTATAATCAGTTGATTGAAACAAGTGGATGCAGGCATGATTTTCCAAATAACTATAAAACTTGTGTAATATTTGCTTCTACAGACTATGCGATTGATCTACAACTGCTCTATAATTATTATGTGACTGGTTATTACATGTAAAGTTTAATTCATATGTAAAGTGGGTGTTGATGTGTGACTGATCAAAATCAAGCCTCAATAAAGGTAAACGATTTATTATATGGAAAATAAAGGAAAACGATTTATTATATGGAATGCACATTAAACAGCTTCAACCTAAAGCTCATGTGGGAATTCTTATCATGCACCCAAGAAAGGCTAGAAGAAGCATGATGCGTCAACTTCCTCTCTGCCACTCCATTCTGCTAAGGTGTGAGGATCTTGTGTCTTAGCAGAATGTGATCTGGTAAAAGTCATGAATAAAGAAGTTATTTGATTCAGGAAACATGAAGGTTAGTAGTAAATGGAAGATAGATAAGAGAATAAAGTTAAGAAGATGATATAGAGAAAGTTTAGAGATCAAAGACAGGGAGAAGATAACAGGAGAAATGCAGAAATTATGAGACATTGAAAAGGTAAGAAGAAACCATTCTGATTTTATTTCAATGCATATTGAATGATTACATCAGTGCCCAATTTATAGCTGTAAAAATTAATCGTTATGCAGAGGGCAAAAGGGCTTTCATAATTACTTAATCACTTAATTACATCTGTCATTAGCCCATTGGTCTTCCTTGATTATTTGGATCACCACTAATCATGTAGTCCTTCTCCTGTGTGTTTGTAGAAACCTCCTGCTGCAATAATTCATCAGTTGTGGGCATGGTTTTCTTCCTCTTTACTATTGTCACACATGTTTCTGGAGATGCACACACAATAGACTGCACACCAGGTGTTTGTCTTGAAGATTGAGTGTAAAAATCCCTTCCCCCATTAAGAAATGACCTTGTCTCAAGGTCAAGCATTGGAAACCTCTTCGCTAGCGGCCAACAGTCTTCCCAGGTGGCATCAACCAATGGTCTATTCTTCCATTGGACTAGGACTTGAACAACTGTCTTGTTATCTCTAGGTATCATTCGTCTGTCTAATATTTTTTCCGGTTCTTGGACTAATTGCTCTGTGTAAGAAGGTAGATCTTGTTGTAGTGTTAAATGAGAGCCAACCTTTTTCTTCAACTAACTAACACGAAAGACTAGGTGGATTTGTGTTGTTTGTGGCAGTTCTAATTTATAAGCAACATCCCCAATTTTCTGAATTATTTTATACGGACCATAATATTTGGGAGAAAGCTTTGTTGTTTTATTTGCACTAAGTGAGAGCTGCCTATATGGTTAAATAAACCCAATCATCTACTGAAAAATGTCTCTCGGTTCTTTTCCTATTTGAAAACCTTAGGCTGTCTTTATGAATTGTAGAATAATGTCTCGAGAAAATAGTTTTTCTTCTACCTCTTGAACTTTTGCAGTGTTTGGAACATAAAGAAAGTAGTGAAGGAGGTTTTTTCCGGTACAAAACCTCATATGGAGATAACTGAGTAGCTTCTTTCCAAGATGTGTTGAACCAGTATTCAGCCAGCGTCAACCATTTGGTCCATTCATGTGGTTGATGGCAAATAAAGAATCGAAGGTAATTTTCCAGTACCTTATTTGTAATCTCGGTTTGGACATCAGTTTGTGGATGGTAGGCCGAGCTGAATTTAAATGTGCAGCCCTGTAATTCAAATAGTTCTTTCCAAAAAACACTTAAAAATATAGAATCTCTATCACTTATTATAGATTGAGGCATCCCATGTAATTTAAATATACCATCAAAAATTATTTGTGCAACTTGTTTTGCTGTAAAGGGATGTCTTAAAGCAAAGAAGTGTGAGTACTTGGATAATTTATCAACCACCACAAAAATTACAGTAGCTCCACTACTTTTAGGTAAATGAGTTATAAAATCCATTGTCACATCTATCCATACATGATTGGGCAGAGGTAAAGATTGTAGCAAATCTGGTGGAGACATGTTCTCTGATTTTGCTCTTTCTCATGAATCACACTGTTTTATATATGTCTCCACTGTTTTCTTCATATGTTTCCAAAAGAAAACTGCTTTTAACTTTTTTACAGTCCTTTTTACCCTTGCATGACCTCCAAGTGGTGATGAATGGAATTCAAACAGTATTGTTTGAAGAAGTGAAGCTTCATTATGGTCTAGTAGAATTATGCCTTTATAAAAAAATAACCCAACTTTATATTTGTCACTAGAAAGTAGTCCTTGCAATATTTTTTCTTTTTTTATTTCATAGAAAGGTTTGTGTGATATTTGCTATCGTAAATCAGTGATCCAGTCTGGTTGTACAACATAAATAGCTTGAATGTTTACATTTTCATGAATTCAAGATAATCCATCAGCACATTTTCTTTGCCTTTTTTATATTGCACTTCATAGTTGTAACCTTGCAGCTTGGCAAGCCATTTTCCTTGAATACCTGTAGTTAGTTTCTGTGATAATAAATGTTGAAGACTTTGATGATCAGTTCGAATAACAAACTTCCTTCCCAGTAAATATTGTGACCATTTTTTTGTTGCATGGATTAAAGCTAATAGCTCTTTTTCATATGTTGACAGGTGAAGATTTATGCCATTTAAAGCTTGATTGATATAAGCTATTGGTTTATCATGTTGAAGTAGGACTGCACCAATTCCAGAGCCTGAAGCATCACATTTAATTACAAATTCTTTGTTGAAGTTTGGCATTGCTATTATTGGTGGGCTGATGAGACAGGACTTTAGTTTATAAAAAGCATTTGTTGCCTCTTATGACTAGGAAAAAGAATCTTTCTTCAACATTAAGGTTAGTGGCTTTGCAATGGTTCCATATCCTTGTGTAAATTTTCTGTAGTATCCTGATAGTCCTAGAAATCCTCGGAGAGCTTTGATATTTACGTTGTGGCCATTCAAGTACAACCTTTATTTTTTTCTTTGTCTATTGAAATGCCTTCAGATGATATTATATAGCCCAAATATTGTAGTGTATTTTCAGCAAAGGAGCATTTATATGGTTTGATCACTAGCTCATTATCCTGTAAAATTTGCAAAGTTACCCTCAAGTGATTTAAATGTTCATTGAAAGATTTGCTAAATATTAAAAATATCATCAAAGAACACTAATATAAATTGTTGAAGGAATTTTCTAAATATTGTGTTCATTAATAATTGGAAGGTTGATGGTGCATTAGCTAAGCCAAAAGTCATCACTAAGAATTCATAATGACCATCATGTGTTCGAAAAGCTGTTTTGTATACATCATTTTCATCCATATGTATTTGACGATTGTCTGACTTAAGATCCAGCTTTGTAAAATACTTTGAACCATATAATTCATCTAGCAAATCATCAATGAGGGGAATAGGGAATTTATCTTTAATAGTTAACTTATTTAAACCCCTATAATTAATACACAATCTCCATGTTCTATTTTTTTTCAACCATAACAACTGGAGTAGAAAAAGCACAATTACTGTTTCGAATAATAACATATCCAACATTTCTGTATTAGTTTTTCAAGCTCATTTTTGATATGATATGGATGTCGTTATGGCTTTAAACATACTGATTTAGCCCCTTGTAAGAGTGGAATTTTGTGATCACAATCACGCTTAGGAGGCAATTTATTTTGTGGAGAAGTAACTAAAGGAAAATTTTCTAATAATCGTTGAATTTCAAGTATAATAGTATCAGTAAAATATGTAGTGGATGAGGCAGAAAGTATGATTAATCTCATACTTATAGAGTTAAATTCTTTTGTTATTGCCTTGTCATCTACATGTTTGACTGATGAATTTGTTAAATCTTGCCATAAATATTCTTTCCCATCATATTTAAATCTAACTTGCAGTTTTTTAAAATTAAAGCAAATTTCATTGAATTCCCTCATCCATTGTGTTCCCAAAACAATACCACAACCATCTATAGGTAAAACTAGTAAATCGGTAGGCATTTTGCAGCCATGAAAAGTAAGTAAAATCTAAGAACAGAGTTCATTACCTTGGAGCTTTTGACCATTTGCTACTTGAACTTGATAAGTCTTTGTTTTTAACTTTGGCAGTTGCAGTTTTTGTGCTAATATACTGTCTATGAAACTATAAGTAGTACCAGAATCAATGAGTAATATTACTGCCTTACCATTTATACTGCCTTTTATTTTAATAGAATGCAACGTGGGAATACCAAGTAATGCACAAATAGAGATAGAAAATAAAGCTTTTCTTGCTTATTAGTAGATTCTTGTTCAACTAATTGTAATTTATTATTTGTAGAGTCAGAATCAGTGTCACTACCGCTATCTAAATTCACAAATCCTTCCATAATGTGAATTTTTTTAGTCTTGCATTTATGTCCATAGAAATATTTCTCATTACACCCATAACAAATATTATTCTTTTTCTTTTCTAATAATTCTTGAGGAGAGCGCTTTTTTATTTTTGCTGCCTTATCAGAAGTTGAAACAAGTTTGTAAGAACCTGGTTTGTTTTTAAGAAATTTTCTAGAATATTTCTCTTTTGATTTTTGTTTAGAGAGCCAACTTACTTCAAATGTTTTAGCTAAATCAACTGCTGAATCAAAATCAGCTGGTTTTGCAGCGATGACCTTAAACTTAATTTCATCTTTCAGTCCCCCCAAATTTTTTTGTAATTGATGTGTGGGTGTAATATTATCTGTCAAATCTTCAAGTTGTTCAAACTGGTTGACATAATGCATTACTGATGAGGTTTGTATTAAAGAAGAGAATATGTCATATGTCTGTCGAAATCATCAGAATTAAATCTAATTTGAATAACTTTATAAAATACTGGCCAGTGATCATAGTTAGTGGTATTTCAAGAATACCTGTAGAACCAATATAAAGGTTCTTTCTTCAAGTGATATGAACATATGTGAACCCATTCTTGAACATTTGTGTTATTGTAGTGGAAGAATTGCTCCTCTTGTCGAAGCCAGTTAAGAACTCTATCATCCCCTGAAAAGTGTGGGAACTGCATCTTCACCTTAACCTTGCTGTTATCTTTTGAGTGATTGGGTGATGTATCAAGGTGGATTTGATCAGGTCTGGTCAATAAAGCTCTCGGGTTTGGTGGAATATATGTAGGTGGTTTGCTTTGAACAGAAGATGGCTGATTTGATTGTGTAGATGCCCCAAAAAATGTTGTTTCAATTCTTTGAATTCAAAAAAAATTTGGCCATTGAATTATGGAGTTCATCACATAATTCTTGAAATTCTTGATGCATTCTCTATTAGTTCTTGCGCAGATTGCTTTAACTCCTTGAGGGATAATGCATTTTTGTTGTTAATCAAGTCTTGTTTTTGCCACCTATCTTGTGCAGATAATCCTTCAAGACACACTGATTTAATGTTTGATGAAGTCCCACCAGAATCCTCCTTATTTGTCTCTGGATCTACACGATGAGGGTAAACGTTAGTCTCATCATCAAGCTCTGATACCATATTGTGAGGATCTTGTGTGACGACCCGAATTCCCGTTCAGACGGAAACAAGGGTTATCTTTGGAATATAACACAGAAACAAATAATAGCAGAACAGAATTAAATAAATACACCAGATAATGAACAACAAAATATACTGGATAAAGTATCATCAGAGTTACACAGTATACAGGATCTTACTTAGTACAAATACAGTTCAGCTATACATAAATGTCTACAGCGGAAATAAACAAAATATGTACAATAGGAGCTGAACAGCATAAAAAGAAATAAATGATAGAATCCATCTTCAGCTCCAGCTATCCAGAAAGAACCAGCTAAACCTGAATACAAGGCTGCCCGTGTAGAAAAAGGGGCACCCGAGTTTGAAAGTGAAACAAACTACGAGTCAGTCATGGGACTGGTATGAGAAATCCACTCAACACATATATGATATGGCTAATCACAGGACCACGCCACTTTCGTGGAACGGGTTTACTCCATTGGATTGCCAGTGCTTTAAAACAAATCTTTCTTTTAAACATCGCTATGCTTTTTTTTATAAAAATGAAGCCATTATAAGACTCAGTTCCCATCACATAATGCAACGCAAACCGGAGGATAGAGTTTTACCTTATAATGGCCAAAATATGATTGATACGAATAAAACAAAGGCATTTGATATTATTGCTAGTGTTTATATGTTTTGAAAACAATTTCAAATCATAACTATCAATCATAGACGGCATGGGTACCATATATCATGTCGCCATATATATATACAATCAAAACCGCACGATCACGTATTTGGAAATTGGATTTCCGTCATGAACCAAGGCAAAAGATAGTCCTTACCGAATTCGAGACGCTCTAGCCCGTGTCTCAGGCAAGCGCGCAGGCAAGCCTTGGAGCGACAGGGCCGGTCCACCGATATGGATTATTATACCTGAACAATACGTTTCCCCGCCCTTTGGGGGCGTCAACGAGCCAACGAATGACTCCATCGGACCCGGATCGTCCGATCAAACCGAGGCGCCTCGCAACAGCAACAACCACATAGGTGAAAAGTATATAAATGTCAGGGCTGGTAGGTCACTGACACCACCCTAGCTAGAAAGAAACGCATGTCCTCCCTGAGGTCCTTCTCCCGTTTTAGGTTCATACCGGGATGTGAGGCTCGCGAATTCACGTTATACACAAAGCTACGCCACACAGGCGGTGCTTTGATCATCACCACAAGACTTTGCTTTTCAACAGAAGCCCTGATCACTGCATCTTAGCATGCCACACAGGCAATTCATGCCATGCGACTGATGTCCATCGATATACAACCTCTGAGCTCGTGCGTCTCAGAGAAGGGCGTTAAGCAAAAGAATAAATTCTCCGCCGCCAAACAGATGTATATTTAACAGAAATCAATCAACACAGAATAAAATCCAATGTCAGACACACAGTCCATTTACAAGTCCGTTCTGGGTCTGAACGAAACCGGAGGCACTAAATACCTCGCAAACCCTTCGATCACCACGTACGTCTGGACGATCACCACTCATTATCCATATTTCGGGATGCCTCCCAATCAGGACCTCGGTTACTATCCAAACGAGGTGAAGATCTCCGGTCTTCGACCATCGTCTTCATTTTCGACTTTCCATCGTCGGTCAATTATTCGAAATGAGAATTAACTCGGCCTTTTCGAATAATTCACGTATATTTAGAATTACAATTCGATTTATTTCAATGGTTAAATTATTCGACAACACCAATTTTGTTCTTTAATGTAATTTTCACACCAAACACATTCAACCATCAAAAGCCACCCAAATCAAGCAAATTCAGTTTATTTCCATTCCATATCGTTTATGGTATCTTATAACTATTTATCGCTATTTTTATTTATTTTAAAATAGCCAATTTATTCAAAACGACGCTTCGGGCCATAAGGCGGCCGTGGCGCTGTTTTTCTTCAGATTTGATTTACACATATCTGAAAATCTAACCGTTGGATCTTCACAAAATTTACATCATTAGAAAGGTCTTTCCAAAACGAATCCAACGGTTCCAGTTTCGGGAAAATCCGACGGTCGGATCTCCCGGTACAATCGTTTGAAGTTTCGATTTCAAAATACGAACTGCAGCGTCGTTATTCGATTAAATATATAATTATATTTATATATATATATAAATATAATCGCTTCTGGCGCTGTTTTTCTTCAGGTTTGAATTAAACATTCCAGACAATCCAACCGTTGGATTTTTACAAGGTTGGTGCCGTTGGAAAGATTATTCCAAGGCGAACCCGACGGTTGAGGTTTCGGGAAAATCCAATGGTCGGATTCCCCGCACTAGTCGTTTGAAATCACGGTTTCAAAATACGAACTGCACGGCTTCGTTTCGTTTTAATTCTATTTATATTTATATATTTATATAAATATAGTTCATTCAATGATTTCCATATCGTTTTAACTTCAAATATTTTTCTAACGCCTTAAATTTTGGAAAAATTTCGCCATAACCTCCCCTGCACCGGGAGCATCGGGAAATCGCAAAATAGCTTTCCCGGTCCTTCTAATCTCAAAAAGAAAAAGAAAAAGCCAAGCAGCTAGCCAACAGGCTCAAAATCATCACCCAAACAAATCAGTAAATGTGTACCTATTTGTCGGGCACAAAATTTTATTCCTCTTCTCTAGCCCCTTTGCTATAACCTGTTCAATGAATATTGCATGTACATATATATACAGTTCTTATCATTTATCAATTTCTATTCGACTTCATATTTGATTTCTATTTGGTTTAAAAACACCATTCATTCTAATGTTACATAAATAGGTGCAAATCATTTCATTAGCTAATTAATGAATATTTCAACTCATATATGTTTATTTTGAACAAGTGGCTATTTTTAACACTTCACATTTCAACGATTTATGCATACAATAAAAATGTGATTTTTATTGTAAAACAATTCATTTCAAAACACTACTTTTCTATATAGTTCATATAGTCGATAAAAGGTGATTTTTATTATCAAACAATTTATTTCAAAATATGAATACCATTCAACACATGAATTTCTAATCAACGAATGAATATCAATTCAACACATGAATGTTTTCTATAGTTTTTATATATAGATAAAAATGTGATTTTTATTATCAAACAATTTATTTCAAAATATGAATACCATTCAACACATGAATTTCTAATCAACGAATGAATATCAATTCAACACATGAATGTTTTCTATAGTTTTTATATATAGATAAAAATGTGATTCTTATTATCAAACAATTTATTTCAAAATATGAATACCAATCAACACATGAATTTCTAATCAACGAATGAATATCAATTCAACACATGAATGTTTTCTATAGTTTTTATATATAGATAAAAATGTGATTCTTATTATCAAACAATTTATTTCAAAATATGAATACCATTCAACACATGAATTTCTAATATATCAATTCAACACATGAATGTTTTCTATAGTTTCTATATATAGATAAAAATGTGATTTTTATTATCAAACAATTTATTTCAAAATATGAATACCATTCAACACATAAATTTCTAATCAACGAATGAATATCAATTCAACACATGAATGTTTTCTATGGTTTTTATACATAGATAAAAATGTGATTTTTATTATCGAACAATTTATTTCAAAATATGAATACCATTCAACACATGAATTTCTAATCAACGAATGAATATCAATTCAACACATGAATGTTTTCTATGGTTTTTATATATAGATAAAAATGTGATTTTTATTATCGAACAATTTATTTCAAAATATGAATACCATTCAACACATGAATTTCTAATCAACGAATGAATATCAATTCAACACATGAATGTTTTCTATGGTTTTTATATATAGATAAAAATGTGATTTTTATTATCGAACAATTTATTTCAAAATATGAATACCATTCAACACATGAATTTCTAATCAACGAATGAATATCAATTCAACACATGAATGTTTTCTATGGTTTTTATATATAGATAAAAATGTGATTTTTATTATCGAACAATTTATTTCAAAATATGAATACCATTCAACACATGAATTTCTAATCAACGAATGAATATCAATTCAACACATGAATGTTTTCTATACAATGAATAAATATGGTTTAAGCATATGAAAATAATTCAAACACACGAATATTATTCAAAATTTCGGCAGCATAACGGCAGGGTAGTTAAACCGGTACCGTCCCTAGTACGGCTCCTCGCTCTACCTTAAAACCTCGCGGTTTTTGACAATGGGGATCATGCATCTAGTTCGCACGCAGGCGGCATGTATATATTTATTTCATTTCCACAAACTAATCCTATGTGGTTTCAACCAAATATTTTTCCAATCACAAACGGGTATTTTTCAACCGCAATCAACCAATATCAATCACAAACAATCCCAAACAATCATTCGCTATCAATCCATTTTCACAACAATTTCAATCAATAAATATCGTCCATGGTTTGTGGACGAGGGGCGTATATATATATATATATAGATATATATTTATATATAGCAATTCACTTTCATTTCACACATATATAATTTTTAAATCAGAAATCTCACCAATAGCTATCCAACTACGACTCTTCCTTAGAGAAATCTTCGCCTTTCTGTCGCTTTCGCCCGTATTCTCTACATATGTAAAAATCGAATTTTTACTATGTTATTCAATATATAAAAATCGAATTTTTATTATTATGCTGTTCAATATATAAAGATTATATTTTTAATATTCCTATGATGTAAAAATTATATTTTTATTGCTTTAAAAATATAAAAATCATATCTTACTTCTGTCTTAATAAAAATTCCGTCTTTTCTATTTTAAAAATATGATCTTTATATATTCTAAAAGAAATCTGATTTTTTTAAAGTTCTAATCTTTTTTTCTTAAAATAAAATCAGGTTTTAAATTCTTTTCTTTTTAAAGTTTAAATTAAAAATCAGTTTTTCTTTTTCTATAAAAATCAGTTTTTTTAGTGCTTTTAAAATCAGTTTTTAATCTTTAGAAAAAAAATCTGTTTTAACCTTTTAATTAAAATCAGTTTTTCAGAACTTAAAAATAAAAATAAAAATAAAATAAAAATGCTTACCTTGCTCTGCGAAGAAGAGGGGGGGGAAAGAAGGCGTCGGCGGCAGGCGTTCGCTTCCAGGGGGGCGTCGCTGCTTCGGGGGGGGGGGGGGCTGCTCGATGTCAGGGTCGGCGGCTTCGAGGGTTTTGGGTCTTCGATCGAGGGAGGGAGGACAGGCGGTGATGGGCGGCGCTTCCCGGGGCTGCGGCGCGATAGTTTTAGGGTTTTTTTTTCTTTTTCTGTTTAACTGAATCGAAATGAACGGGGGGGCCAGAACGAAGATAAAAGGGGGGAGATTATATTTTTTTTATTTATTTAATTATTTATATTTTGCAAAAAGGTTGACTTTTACATACGACCTCGAAACGAGGCTCACCGCCTGTCGTCCATAGCGTTTAACCCCCATTCCGAACACAATGGGATATGTATCGCAAGCTGATTTGATCGTTACAATCAGTTTCCGTTGAATTTACATTTAAATCACTATATTGAATTTTAAACGTACATTTCAAATTACCGGGGTCACATACTAACACTAAAAATTCCAGAAAAATATTTTCTAGCTTCGTATTGACGATACGGTCCTAACAAAACTAGTTTCGTCGAATTCTGAGACCGTTTGAAAAATGGCCAATTTCCAGTCGATTAAAATCAACTGAAACTGGTCAAACGCGTTTTCCTTTGCCACGCTCACATATTGATTCGAAAAATTATGAAATTTGAAACCTAACAATAACTTGACACTACGGATCTAACAAAAGTGGTTTCGTCGAAATCCGAGGTTGTATGCAAAATGTCCATTTTTAAGGGCCTGAATTCCATAGCGACTATTCAGAATTTTCAACTGGACATATCTTTTGATTCCTGCTATCAAATTTTGATTGGTCGGATTCGTTAGAAAGATATCATCAATTAGATCCTAATGTTTTTGGTTTCACTAAAATCCGGATTGTTTTGCACCCGGTATATTCAATTGAAGTTTGAAATCGAATTATCGAACTACCGCGCCATTTTCAATTCTATATATAATTATAATTAATTATATTTGTTTTCAAATGTCGATTCAAACTCAGTTTTTATCGCCATTATTTAAAATATTTATTTTAAATATTTAAAATCCATTATTTTGGCCAATTTAAAAATTTTAAATTGGTTCAGATTTTCTGGGTCGTTACATCTTGTGTCTTAGCAGATTGTGATCTAGTAAAAGTCATGAATAAAGAAAGTAGTTGATTTAGGAAAGAGGAAGGTTGGTAGTAAATGGAAGACAAATAAGAGAATAAAGTTTAAAAGACAATATAGAGGAAGTTTAGAGATCAAAGATAGGGAGAAGATAACATGAGAAATGCAGAAATTATGAGACACAGAAAAGGTAAGAAGAAATCATTCTAATTTTATTTCAACGCATATTGAATGATTACATCAGTGCCCAATTTATAGCTGTAAAAAATAGCCGTTATGCAGAGGGAAAAAGGGCTTACATAATTACTTAATCACTTAATTACATCTGTCATTAACCCATTGGTCTTCCTTGATTATTGGGATCACCACTAATCATGTGGTCCTTCTCCTGTGTGTTTGTAGGAATCTTCTGCTGCATTAATTCATCAGTTGTGGGCATGGTTTTCTTCCTCTTTACTATTGTCACACATATTTGTGGAGATGCACACACAGTAGACTGCACACATGGTGTTTGTCTTAAAGATTGAGTGTAACATAAGGGGTGTTAGAACATGTCGATTATCATTAAATATTAGTATCCTTACAATATTGGAAGAAATCATCTGAGATAGATTCACATCCATTATCACTTCTTTATCATTTTAATGTTTGGCTAAGTTCTCTTTTCTTGGTATCATTAAGCTCAATGAAGTTTGATAGTGCTTCGGATTTTCTTTTAAAAAAAAACCAATTGTGTCTTGAAAAATCATCCGCCAAAACCATCACATATTGGTTTCCACTATAGCTTGTTGCTTTTGTTGCTCTCATCGAGTATTTGCATACTATTTCAAAAGGAGTTGATCTAAGATTTATGAACTTTTGGACGGATATGGAAGACGGTAAAATTTTGCAAATGGTAGCTTCGCTGAATTACATCTTCATGTACATTTTCTAATTTTAGTAAGCCCTCTAATAACTTCTATGATGTGATTTGTTGCAACATTTGATAACCCAATTGCCTCACTCGAACATGCCACTTAGCCGCATTATCAGTTTGACTAGTATTGTCTGCATATGCCTCAACAACTAATAAATCAAATTAAATTTGTTTATGATGGATGGTAGATGGTATTGATTACGGGTGACAATTAGTCAAAATATATGGTAGATGTTTATGATAGTGTTAGGCTGATATGGATTTAAATTGATAATGATTTAGACTGACAGTGCAGCAAGAAAATATGTTCTTTTTTATTAGTATATATGTAGTTTACATATATGGGACGTGCTTTGTTCCAGCCCATTATGAAATATTTATATAAATACAAGTATGTATCTATTGAACTCATTATGAAATAATAATACAATCTCAGTTTACACTTTATTCAAAATTCTAATTTTTCAAATCTCTAATATGGTATCAAAGCCCATTAGAATTGCTTAACGACAAGATTTCTCACTTGAATTTCAATTCATTATCTGATTTTGTACCTTCGATCCAATCTAAGAAGTGATTGATCCTTCACGAAGATCAATCACCGTCATTTGGTGCAGTACCTTCCTAAAGCAGTAAATTAGAGAATCATCTCTTCATCTCTATTGCCTTGTTTGCAGCTAGATACCATCAACTTCATGATTCATCATTGATGCACCATCCATGAATCATCAAATCTAAGAAATTTCTCACATTTGGTGATCTGGTTTCGCGTTCTCTGTCCTTGTCCGTGGTTGTCAACTCTTATTTTCCCGTTGTATTCCTGTAACTGACATTATAACTGAAAGTGACATATCAAACTCTTCAAAAATAGTTGCAAAAACCAGTCAGTCATTTGTTGGTATAACCAAAGATATGATCAAAGCTATAATCAAGCCATAGAGTCAACTCATTCTAATTCAATTGGATGCGTCAAACTTCTTGCTTTCTAGGTTTCAAATTGAAATAACAGTAAAAAGTTACGATTTCTGAGATTACATAAACGGAAGAAAAGTTGGTCAAGCCAAATATATAAGAGATGTTGAAGAAAAATTAATTGTAATTCTATAGTTTACCACCAACTAGATATAAGATAATTAGTTCATGGCTAATGTCATCAGTGGGTACAACATTAATGCCTCGGTTGATTGGATGTAAAACAACTCACTAAATTTGGTCAATGCTTGAAATAACTTTCACCTCCCAATCGTCTGCTATAATTTTCACTACAAAAGGAAACTTCAAAGCATAAATAAAAAAACTTGACAATGAATGAGTACTTATTGAAAATCAAGAACCGTTGTTATCAACTTTCATGTTCAAGACAAAAGTTTTCTAAAAGTGAATAGGTTATGTACATTTTTAGTTGGCTAAAAGATGAGTATGAAGCAGTTGTTGCCTTCATAACATCTGCTGAACCAACATCCTCCTTACAAAGTGTGTATTCAACACCTCTAAGTCATGAGGGAAGATTACAACAAAAGTAGGATGTACACATAAATTACAATGTTAACTACACTACAAGCAAATCCAAAAGCCAAGGACGTAGAAATACTTCAAAATCCTATCAAGTTCTTACCAAAGTGGTGGTCAACTTAGAAGAGGAAGAGGAATATCAAGAAGACGGAACAAAAAAAAAAATTAAAGTGTCAACTCCGTGATAACTCTGGGCATACTGAAAATAGGTGCTACTTCAGATTTGACAACAATTTTGATGCCAATTAGCCTGCAAATAGTGGCAGAAATAACCCTATGGCAAATATGAATAGTAACCAGATAGACAAAAAACCACTCAAGAAAATACATCTGAACTAGCCAATGTCAATGATATTCAAGATGAATCATTGTATTCCGAATCCGGAGCGTCGTAGCATGTCATTGACAACTTAAGCAATCTCAATCTTGGCAACAAAGAATATAGAGGTTAGAAATATCTATCTACAGATAATGGTAACAGTGCATTCACTACACACATTGGACACACTAACATTAGGGGTACAAAATAGTTATATCTAAAAAATCTTCTAAGGACTCCACATATCTAAAAGAATCCCATAATTGTGTCACGGAGTGCGAAGGACAAAAATATATCCTCTGAATTTTACCCAAAATACCGCCTAGTTAGAGATATTCTAACTAAGAAAACTATTCTTCAGAGTAATGAATAAAAAGAGTTATACATATTTTATGTAGGTAATTCAAGAAATATTATTGAATTAAAAAAAGGAAATTTTTTTAATTTCCCAAGACTAAAAAAGGATGAAATTTGTAAGACCGTTGATATGTGGCATTGTAAGCTTGGTCATCCAAGAATGATTTTTTTTTATTTTTTTAAATAATGGGGACATTGTAATCAATATTCCTAAACAGAATTTCTGCTCATACTTTCAGTCATGAATGTGTCAAAAAATCATATTCCAAAATTCTGAGATAAAATATGCTGAACCACTTGAATTAGTTGTTGTTGATCTATGCGGACCAGCTCTAGTTAATATTGATTACAGTTACAATTAATACATCTCATTCACTGATGCATGTTCTAGATATGAATGGATTTTTTTTAAATGAAAATATGAGACTTACAATGCAGTGATAAAGTTCATAACAAGTGTAGAAAAGAAATTGGGTCGTCATGTAAATATGCTTTAGTCTGATGGAGATAAAGAATTATTACCTCTAAAGGATTGTTTTAGTAAGAAAGGAATCCTACAAAGAATAATTTGTCCACACACATCTAAAAAAAAGGTTTTAGAGAAGAAAGTTCAGACATATTATTGAAACTAGACTAACATTGCTTCCACAAGCACCAGTGCCACTAAATTTTTGGCCTGATGGTTTTTGCCATAGTAGTGCATCTCATCAACAGACTACCCAAAAAGATATTAAACTTCAAAAGTCCAAATGAGATGCTAAGTGGGGTTAAACACAATTATAATGAATTGAAAGTCTATGGATGTTTATGCTTCCCATAACTAAGACCATACAACACACATAACCTGATTATAGGTCATCCCCATGCACATTCTTAGGATATGCCACAAATCATAAAGGCTGCTTAGACAAAAATGGAGGAACATATATATCTAGACATGTGAATTTTAATGAAAGGGTATTTCCTTTTAGCTAATAAGAATTCAAAACAACAAGGAAATGATACAATTAAAAACTCTCTATACCCTTCATACCCAAATACAATGGCAACATCATTTTGGTGAAGAGACAGCATAATGATCAATAATCAAGCCAACCACCCTCAAGATGATTCAAACTCTCAACACAAAGTGATCAATGATGAACTAGGTCAAATGCATACTGAATCAATAGAAAACACTAACACCTCATAGTAGCATGTTAGTGGTCGAAATCAATGAAATACCGCATTTAATATACAAGTAGATTCCAGAAGTGGTGACATTGCTGCATTAGAGAACATACAGTACATGTTTACAAGGAGAAAAAGTGGCATATTTAAACAAAAACCTGACTGTAGTGAGAAAAATTCTAAGGAACCTGAAACATCCCACGTCCGTTAATGTCACTCACTAAGGGAATGCATTAAGTTTCGTGAAGTGTTATAGGTAAACAGACACAGAATAATTACAAGACAGATATAAATAAGATAGCAGCGGAAATTTCAAAAATTTTATTTCGGACATAAATCATAATCCCGTGGTTTACGATAACATAAGTCATAAAACCACTACAAAAAAAATACTTCTAACTTGAATAATCAAAGTACATAGGAATTAAAATAAAACATTATTCCCCAATAAAAAGAGTGAGCCATAGTAGAGACAAGAACTTGAGCCATACTTCAGCAATAGCTCCTAGCAAAATGATACCTGAATCCATACTAAGCCTAGGTGTTTCCTCCCTGTGCACCTGGGGGGGAGGGGGAGGGGGAGGAACGGAAGAAAGAAGGAGAAACAAACTAGGTCAGACAAAAGTATGGTGAGTCTAGTTACTTTTAGCCAGTAAATAAATAAAGGTAATCATGACAGGCATAAAGTGGATAAGAGAGATCCCTAAAAAATGGCAGGTATGACAAGGCAGACAAGGCAAGGTATATACATGCTTCACTAACGACTACTCTGCACTATCACCAGTATAATTTAAAATGATCCACTATAAGTAGGTAGACTTAGGGCATACGTCCGAGTATACCCTAACCACTACCCTAATCGATCGGCTCCCTACTCTGTAGATATCCTGTGTTGGCCCCACAGTAGGGGGTATCACTTCCCTAAAGTGGCAACCCAAGATGTGCATAGGGATACCTACTGGTGTCACGGTCGTCTTGTCCCCCTCTGCTCGTCCCATGCACGCACATGCCCTCGGTCGGTTTGCGCCGTCTACACCTCCCACCACGTTTTGGATCTCTTATAATAAATCAGTAAGCGTGCCCGTTCTACGCCTAGTACGGAGTTCTCTACTCTGATACCAACTACGGGTTACTGACTGAAATGGATCCCACACAATATGATACAAGCTCTCCCCTTTGTCTTGTATCCCACTAGGTTTTCCACTAACTATGTATACCCTAAAAGGGTGATCTTTAATTACATAGTCTATACTAGTTATGTATACCCTAAAGGGTGATCTTTAATTACATAACTCCCACACATTATGAGACAAGCCCTCCCCTTTGTCTTATATCCCCACTAGGTTTTCCACTGACTATGTATACCCAAAAAGGGTGATATTTAATCACATAGCTCTGACTAGTTATGTATAACCTAAAGGGTGATCTTTAATTACATAACTCTATAATGGTTAAGTTTGTGGGCCTATTTATACAAATATTACCCACTAACCTAAGATGTACTTAACCCTCCCCTTTTATTCAACTAGTTTTACTTAACCCTAGCTTAAGTCCATATTCATATTAAGTTAGGTTAAGTAATCCATTTCTTTACCATGTCCAATTACGGTTGAAATGGGCTAGACCTCCCATATTAGGCCTACAACGTGTGGATGCTGGATATGTTGGTCATGTCCGGGCAGTTTTATTCCACAGTTTGGCCTAACTTCGTGTCTTAGCCCGATTCGTATTTGCGTACTAAGACCTCCCACATTAGGTTCAACATTAGTGGCTGCTGGATATGTCGGTCGGGTCCGGGCAGACTTCTGCCACTAATGTAACCTAACCTCGTGTCATAAGTACAATTAAAATTATTAATTTTAATTACTAAACATTCTATCTTTATCCAAATTTACCTATGTCATTATAAGTAATTAATTCTATGTTTCCCTATTTGAATTATATGCTCATTTCATATAAATATTATATAAACTATGCCAATTACAAATTCCCTTTATCCCTGTTCCTAACTAACGTATTCACACGTATTTTGGCGGCATCGAGGCTGTAAAGTAGCCTCGTCATAACATTAAAAAGGGAACATGATAAGGGTGACAGTTCAACATGTTTTGGCATAAATATTAACATAACTGGCATAGTGACTAAGTGAATGGACATGTGATAATTATCATAATAAAGTGGACATATAATTAATAACTTGTGTTTAGGCAATCATAATGAGATCTAGATTCAATATTAGGTGTCCAATTACCTAAATCTAGCTTAGACAGGGTGGCATAATAACAGGTTTAGATTCACATGTGAAGTTTACCACATATACCAAGGTATCACAATATAACAAGTGAAAGGCGATTAACACCAAAATCTAGATCCAAACAATGTCAAATTAATGGATGTACTATCATCCTAACATGTGACAACCCCTAAATCCCGTACTGACGGAGACAAGGGTTATCTTTGGAATATAACATAGAAACAGATAATAACAGAACAGAAATAAATAAATACACCAGAATGAACAACAGAATATACTGGATAAAAGTAATCATCAGAGTTACACAGTATACAGGATCTTACCTAGTATAAATACAGTTCAGCTATACATAAATGTCTACAGCGGAAAACAAACAAAATATGTACAATAGGAGCTGAACAGCATAAAAAGAGATAAATGATAGAATCCATCTTCAGCTCCAGCTATCCGTAGAAAGCCAGCTAAACCTGAATACAAGGCTGCCCATGTAGAAAAAGGGGCACCCGAGTTTGAAAGTGAAACAAACTACGAGTCAGTCATGGGACTGGTATGAGAAATCTATTCAACACATTTAATATATGGCTAATCACAGGACCACGCCACTTTCGTGGAACGGGTTTACTCCATCGGATTGCCAGTGATTTAAAACAAATCTTTCTTTTAAACAACGCAATGCATTTTATAAAAATGAAGCCATTATAAGACTCGGTTCCCATCACACAATGCAACGCAAACCGGAGGATAGAGTTTTTACCTTATAACGGCCAAGATATGCTTGATACGAATAAAACAAAGGCATTTGATATTATTGCTAGTGTTTATATGTTTTGAAAACAATTTCGAATCATAACTATCAATCATAGACGGCATTAATGCCCCATACCACTATGTCGCCATATATAGGTATACAATCAAAACTGCACAGTCACGTATTTGGAAATTGGATTTCCATCATGAACCAAGGCAAAAGATAGTCCTTACCGAATTCGTGACTCTCTAGCCCGAGCCACAGGATCAGAACGCATCAACCCTTTAGATCGTCAGGGCCGGTCCACCGATGTGGATTATTATGCCTGAACACTACGTCTCCCCGCCCATTGGGGCGTAAACGAGCCAACGAATGACTCCATCGGACCCGGATCGTCCGATCAAACTGAGGCGCCTCGCAACAGCAACAACCACACAGGTGAAAAGTATATAAATGTCAGGGCTGGTAGGTCACTGACACCACCCTAGCTAGAAAGAAACGCGTGCCCTCCCTGAGGTCCTTCTCCCGTTTTTGGTTCATACCGGGGTGTGAGGCTCGTGAATTCACGTTATACACAAAGCTACACCACACAGGCGGTGCTTTGATCATCACCACAAGACTTTGCTTTTCAACAGAAGCCCATATCATTTGCCACTTAGGCATGTCACACTAGCAATTCATGCCATGCGACTGATGTCCATCGATATACAACCTCTGAGCTCGTGCGTTTCAGAGAAGGGCGTTAAGCAAAAGAATAAATTCTCCACCGCCAACCAGATGTATATTTAATAGAGATCAATCAACACAGAATAAAATCCAATGTCAGACACACAGTCCATTTACAAGTCCGTTCTGGGTCTGAACGAAACCGGAGGCACTATATACCTCGCAAACCCATCGATCACCACGTACGTCGGGACGATCACCACTCATTATCCATATTTCGGGATGCCTCCCAATCAGGACCTCAGTTACCATCCAAACGAGGTGAAGATCTCCGGTCTTCGACCACCGTCTTCATCTTCGATTTCTTATCATCGATTTAGTTATTCAGAATGGGATAAACCCGGTCTTTCTGAGCAACTCGCGTATATAATAAACTAGTGCAACACTAACATACACACGCATCATTTCAATTCATTAGTCACTAACCGTCAATCAGTAAGAGAACGATTTCCATAATATTAACCCCGAAGGCCGAAACCAACATCAGATCAATACCCAAGAAACCATTCGACTTAGTCAACCTTCAGTTAATTTCTAAATTTACATCCATATCGTTTATAATATTTTATAACGATTTGTCGCTATTTTTATTTATTTTAAAATAGCCAATTTATTCAAAACAACGCTTCGGGCCATAACGCGGCCGTGGCGCTGTTTTTCTTCAGATTTGATTTACACATATCTGAAAATCTAACTGTTGGATCTTTACAAAATTTACATCATTAGAAAGATCTTTTCAAAACGAATCCAACGGTTCCAGTTTCGGGAAATTCCGACGGTCGGATCTCCCGGTATAATCGTTTGAAGTTTCGATTTCAAAATACGAACTGCAGCGTCGTTATTCGATTAAATATAATTATATATATATATATAAATATAATCGATTCTGGCGCTGTTTTTCTTCAGATTTGAATTAAACATTCCAGACAATCCAACCGTTGGATTTTTACAACGTTGGTGCCGTTGGAAAGATTTTTCCAAAGCGAACCCAACAGTTGCGATTTCAGGAAAATCCGATGGTCGGATCTCCCGTACTAATCGTTTGAAATCACGGTTTCAAAACACGAACTGCACGGCCACGTTTCGTTTTAATTTTATTTATATTTATATTTATATATTTATATAAATACAGTTCATTCAAAAATTCCTACATTGATTCCACATCAAATATTTCACTAACGCCTTTAAATTTTGGAAAATTTCGCCATAACCTCCTTTGTACGGGAGGGGCTGGGAAAATTCCCAAATAGCCACACGGGCGTCTCATGTCGAAAAGAAAAAGAAAAAGCCAAGCGGCTAGCCAACAGGCTCATAAAATAATCACCCAAACAAAACAGTAAATGTGTACCTATCTGTCGGGCACAAAATTTTACTCCTCTTCTCTATCCCCTTTGCTATAACCTGTTCAATAAATATGCATGTACATATATACAGTTCTTACCACTTATCATTTTCCATTCAACTTCATATTTGATTCCATTTGGTTTAAAAACACCATTCATTCTAATGTTGCTTGCATAGGAAAAAAAATCATATCATTAGCTAATTAATGAATATTTCGACTCATGCATATTTATTTGAACGAGTGGCTATTTTTAACACTTCGCATTTCAACAATTCAGGTATATAATAAGAACGTGATTTTTTATTGTAAAACAATTCATTTCAAAACACTATTATTTTATATAGTGTATATAAGTGATAAAAATAGGATTTTTATTGTAAAACAATTTATTTTAAAACAAGGTCATTTTACATAGTTCATATAGATGATAAAAAGGTGATTTTTATTATAAAACAATTTATTTCAAAATATGAACACCATTCAACACATGAATTTCAATTCAACGAATGAATATCGATTCAACACATGAAGGTTTTCTATAGTTTCTATATATAGATAAAAATGTGATTTTTATATTTAAAACACGAATAACATTCAACACATGAATTTCAATTCAACGAATGAATATCGATTCAACACATGAAGGTTTTCTATTCAACGAATAAATATAGTTTCAGCAAATGAAAATAATTCAAACACATGAATATTATTCAAAATTTCGGCAGCATAACGGCAGGGTAGTTAAAACCGGGACCGTCCCTAGTACGGCTCCTCGCTCTACCTTAAAACCTCGCGGTTTTTGACAATGGGGATCATGCATCTAGTTCGCACGCAGGCGGCATGTATATATTTATTTTATTTCCACACAAACGGGTATTTTTCAACCACAATCAATCAATATCAACCACAAACAATTCCAACCAACCATTCGCTATTAATCAATTTTCACACCAATCACAACCAATAAATATCGTCCATGGTTTGTGGACGAGGGGCGTATATATATATATATATATATATATATATATAGCAATTCACTTCCATTTCAACACATATATAATTTTAACAACGCATATATAACTTATACATCGAACGTACAACTTATACAACGCTTATACAAGAGGTGTACAACGCTTATATAACTCATACATCGACTATATAATTTATTCATCGTCGTTTTCCATATCTTTTATAAATTAGAAATCTCATATTGGGTTCTACTCCACCAAAAATAGCAGAAGGCTCAGAAAAATATGCAGTCTCTTCTAAAATGTAGAAGACATCGTCGTTTTCCATATCTTTCATCGAATTTCGTTAAAGAACGAAAAAGATATGATTTTTTGAAGTTTGCAACGGTTTTAAACTGTTAAAATCAGTTTAAAATTAAACAGCCGATTACCTCACTAGATCTTCAAAACTAGGTTTCGATCTATCGCGAAATCCGTTGCGTTAGTGGCTGATCGGGTTTGACCACGACCTCCGCCTACGAGAGGGCTTCCCGACGAGGTGGGTGTTGCTCAGCTCGAGCTCCAGGTGGCGGCGGAATCTTCTCCGACGCGGGCGAACTTCCTGAGCCCAGAACTCGACGGTTTCTCCACTATAATGAGCGAGACCAGGATGGATTTGAAGCTGGGAGGAGGGGCTTCAAAAAGTTGAACTGGAGCTTGGGCTATCGATGAACATGGCGGTCGGAAAATGATCGGGAAGGTATGGAGGCGTTTCTGTCGTCGATCGGGGGGGGGGGGGGGGAGGGGTCTGGGGATTTTTCCCTTTTTTTTATTTAAATTCTGATTGGTCGGTGGGTCTTTAAAGGGATTTTCTGACACGACCACCAATTGAAACCCAGCGAATGTCGTCCCTAGCATTTTACCCCCATTCCGAACACAATGGGATATGTTTCGAAGGCCCATTTGAATGTTTCAGTCAGTTTTCCTTCAAATTTAAAATATATAACATTCAATATTCGATTTGAACGTACATTTCAATTTGCCAGGGCCACAAACTGATTCGAAAAATTCCAGAAAAATAAATCTAGCTATGTTTTGACGATACGGTCCAAACAAAACTTGTTTCGTCGAATTCTAATACCGTTTGCAAAAAGGCCCATTTCTAGTCGATCCAATTTAACTATAATTGACCAAAACACATTTTCCTTTGCCACGCTCACATATTAGCTTCAAAAATTATGAAATTTGAAACCTAGCAATAACTTCCCATCCCGGATCCAACGAAAGTGGTTTCGTCGAATTCCGAGGTCGTATGCAAAATGGCCAATTCCACGGGCTATATAAATTCCATAGCGACCTTTCTGAATATTCATTTGGCCATAACTTTTGCTTTCCGTTATGAAAATTCGATTCTTCAGATTCGTTAGAAAGGTATTCACTAACAGATTTAAATATTTTTGGTTTCACTCAAATCCGTTTTGTTTTGCACCCGGTACAGTCCGACAAAGTTTGAATCCCAATTTTGAAACTGCAGCGCCCTTTCAGGCCTTGTTTATAATTAGAACTAATTATATTTGTTTTCAATGGTCGATTCAAACTCACTTTCCATTGCCATTATTTAAAATATTTATTTTAAATATTTAAAATCCATTATTTTAGCCAATTTAAAATTTTTTAAATTGGTTCAGATTTTCTGGGTCGTTACAATCTCCCCCACTTAAAACTTTTCGACCCCAAAAAGGGACAAAGTAGAAAGTGGTTTGATTATTCAACTCTACGTTAAATCTAGCTTCTATTCTCCAACTTTTCAGTTTCTGAGAATTTTCAAATTCTTCAAAAATTTGGCTAACACCCGGAATTTTCGAAAAATTTCGCCATAACTTCCCTTGTACGGAGAGAGGTTTGGAAATTTATTGGGCCGTATTAGGTACCCAATAAATCCTAATAAGCATACACATTTATAGTGATATATTCTGGTGTTTACAGGGGAGCATGTATTGATAATAACTCCAGAGAATAAATTCTCGTCACCCTGCCCCGTGTGGGAAATAAATAGTCCATGTGCCGTATCTAATAACTAGAGAAACGGGGTTATTGTCAACTCCAGACCCGTGTGGGGTTTTTATTAATCTGGCAATTTAATCGTTACAATTTAAATAGTCCATATCAGTCATCAGTTCAACCTGTAAAATATAGTCATCGCCATACAAGCCTCTCGCTCGTATGGTAAATCTTCCACCTCGTCACACAAGCTCCAAATGCTTATGTGGAATATGATGAAGTATGCCTATCTTCAAAAGTATGCCATGTAATGTAGTTCAAAATTAATTGTTACTATCCTATGGCGACGTTTATTATTTCACATAGAAAAACCAGCACTCCGCATCCAATGGCATTCACAGGAGTTGATATAATAATATTTCGCATCCAACTCATTAAGGTTTACCTATTTGTCGGGCACGCAAATAAAATATTTACTCAACAACTAATCCATTTACCTGTTCAAACATATATAATGCACAAGTATATATATTCCTATCTATTTTCTAATCAGTTCAATGTGTGATATAATCGAATAAATTCTACCATTATTCTATTGTTGATTAAATTAACTATCGTTTTAATAATTTAATAAATCAAATCTACTATCACACAACGCAAACAACAAGCAATTTGTTTTTAACTTTTCAAAATCATACAAATTAACTCATATATTCTTTTAAAATCATTCAGACTATAGAATTTAAAAGTGCACATCCATGGAAAGAAAATAACAACAGAATAGAGAACTGATTGGTAATGCAAGGTATGGTAAATGTACCTTGCACCGGAGTCAATCAGAGATATCTACTCGGCATCTGGGATAGGCTTTCTGAATGCTCTCCTCAGTTTCCCAAGTACAATCTCGAGGATCCCCACTCCATTGCACTTTGACTAAGTGAACCTTCTTGTTCCTCAGTTCTTTGGTTTCTTTGCCGATGATCTTTAGCGGCTCTCGTCTCACAGCTAATTCTGGAGTAATTTCAATATCCTGTTGAGCTGCTTCTTCCACGATCAAGTCTGGATCATGAACGTGCTTTCGAAGTTGAGATATATGAAATACATCATGAACTCCTGGCAACCAGTCAGGCAATTTGACCCTATAAGCGAGAGTTCCGATCCGTTCCAAAATAGGAAACGGACCAATGAATTTGGGCGCCAACTTTCCAGTTTTACCGAACCGGATAAATCCTCTCATCGGCGATACTTTCAAATATACATAGTCGCCAACAGCATAGGATATATCTCTTCTTCTCCTATCAGCATAGCTCTTTTGTCGGCTTTGAGAGGCAAGTAAACGCTTCTTAATAAAATCGACTTTGTCGGCAGCTTCTCGGATCATATCTGGCCCCAACACAAGTCTATTACCGGGTTCGACCCAACAAGCAGGAGATCGGCACGGTCTACCATACAATGCTTCGAATGGCGACATTGTCAGACTCGCCTGGTAGCTGTTGTTATAAGGGAATTCGGCCAAATGCAGATGGTCTTCCCATGATCCACCGAAATCTATAACACAAGCCCGCAATAGATCTTCTAAAATACGATTCACCCTCTCAGTCTGACCGTCTGTCTGAGGATGATAAGCGGTGCTTAAGTTCAACTTCGTTCCCAGCTCGACTTGAAACGCCTCCCAGAATTTGCTAGTGAATATTGTATCTCTATCACTGACTATACTGAGTGGCACTCCATGTAGTCTAACTATTTCTTTGAAGTATATCTGCGCCAGACTCTGAGCAGTTCTGTTTGATCTGACAGGTATAAAATGGGCGGTCTTCGTGAAGCGATATATGATCACCCAAATACTGTCATTCCCTTTTCTGGTTCTGGGCAGACCATCAATGAAATCCATAGAAATATGTTCCCACTTCCAGCCTGGAACTTCTAGCGGTTGCAACAATCCAGCCAGTTTTTGTTGGTCGCTCTTGACTAGCTGGCAAGTAGGGCATCGGCTAACGTATATTGAAACGTCTCTTTTCATAGCCTTCCACCAGAATGTTCGTTTGAGATTGTTATGCATTTTGGCCACACCAGGATGGATACTCAGCTTGGACTTGTGACACTTGTCTAACACTTCCCTTTTTAACTCTGGGATATCAGGAACACAAATCCTTCCTTTCAACCTCAAGGTCTCGTCGTTATCTATTTGAAAACACGAGGGTTCGTCTTTCTGAATCCTTTTAATCATATCCTTATTAAAGTTATCCTCCTTCTGAAGAATAGATATTTTGTCAATCAAGGAAGTCGTGATAATAAAGCTGGCGATCATTACATTCTTTCGGCTCAGCGCATCGGCCACGACATTGGCTTTCCCTGGAGTATATATAATTTCAAAGTCATATGCTGCAAGGAACTCCAGCCAACGTTGCTGCCTCGGATTCAGGTCTTTCTGAGTGAACAAATACTTTAGCGACTGGTGATCTGTAAACAGTTCGAATCTCTCACCCAGGAGATAGTGTCTGCAGATTTTCAAGGCGAATACTATAGCCAATAACTCAAGATCATGAGTTATGTAGTTCTTCTCGTGTGGCTTCAGTTGACGACTAGCATAAGCAATCACTTGGCCCCTTTGCATTAACACTGCCCCAAGGCCTTCTCTAGACGCATCAGTCCAGACTTTCAAATCTTGACTGCCATCGATGATGGTTAACAGTGGAGCAGTCGTTAGTCTTAACTTTAGCTCTTCGAAAGCCTCCTCGCTTTCTGGAGTCCATTAGAATTTAGAATGCTTCTTCGTAAGCTTCGTTAAATGACCAGACATCTTCGAAAAGTTTTTAACAAACTTCTGGTAATAGCTAGCCAATCCGAGAAAACTGCGGACTTCAGTGGGGGTACTGGGCTGTTTCCAATTCTGAATGGCTGTGATTTTGCTTAGATCCACAGCAATTCCTTCTTTCGATACAACGTGGCCCAGAAATTTGACTTCATCTTGCCAGAATATGCATTTGGAAAACTTTGCTTTCAATACATTCCTTCTCAAAATTTCTAGAACCTGTTCCAAATGCTTTTCATGTTCGGCCTTTGATTTAGAGAAGATTAGAATATCGTCAATGAAAACCAGAACAAATTTATTCAAGACTCCTCTGAATAATCTGTTCATCAGATCTACAAAGTAAGCTGGAGCGTTACATAAGCCGAATGGCATTACTAACCACTCGTAGAATAAGTCGGGACCTCTGAATGCTGTCATTGGAACACACTCTTCGGCAATTCGAAGTTGATGGAAGCCTGTAGCTAGGTCCATCCTTGAGAATACCTGTGCTCGATTTAATCGATCCAACAAATCATCTATTCGCGGCAATGGATATTTTTTCTTTATTGTCTGTTTGTTCAAATCACGATAATCCACACATAACCGTAGAGTACCGTCAGATTTTGGGACAAAAACCACTGCTGCTCCCCAATCAGAGAAACTAGGCCTGATCAGACCTTTCCATACTAGCCGTCGTGTTTGATTGTCTAATTCCTCCTTCTCTTTCAAGGACATTCTTCGAACAACGTGAACTACCGGCCTTGCATTCGGAAATAAAGCAATTTTGAAATCTATTTCTCTCTGCGGAGGTAAGCGAACAACTTCTTCAAACACATCCGCATAATTCTTGACGATAGGAATATCTTTCACTAGGTCGGGAATATTCTTTGTGATTTCAGGGACATTTTCTATTTGGGCTGGAGAAACATTCAAAGCTGCCAGAAGCCTTTTCTATTAGCATTCTGACCATCACAGGGAATGGTTATATAACCACCTGATTTAATCTTCGCCTTTACAACTCTGTCAGCGCATTTAACTTCAGCTTCATATTTGGTCAACCAGTCTAACCCCAAGATAAGATCAAACTCTGTAAAATTAATGACGGCCGCGATGGTAGGGAACTGATAACGAGAAAAAGAAACCGGCACTCAACAAACCCAACTGAGATCAATGGAACCCCCAACCGGATTCTGGACAGTCATTGTTTACTTGAGCTTTTTCAAATTCAAATCTAGTTTCTTAGCTGCATTCTTGGCAATGAAGCTTCGTGACGCGCCTGTGTCAAACAGTACTTTGACTGTAATGTTTTTGACAGTAAGCGTTCCTTCTAAAACATCAGATTTTCCTTGACTTGTTGAGGGATCAGAAGTTTCTGCTACTTCATTCACTTGAACTACTTCAGGCTTCTTTAAGAGCCAGCAATCCTTTGCAAGATGACCAGTCTGCCTGCATTTACTGCAACCTCTTTTCTCTTGGAAATTCTTCTCTGATTTAGATCCACTCTTGATTCGTTTCTTTAGAGATCTGCAACTTATCTAGAGATGTCCTTGCTTATTGCAGTTAGAGCATACAGTTGTCGTTACTGGTTTCTTCTCAGATTTGGCCCTTTTCCTCTTGGCACTGGGCTTCTTACCGACCTCAGACGTTGTACTGGCCTCAGGACGATCTGTCTCAGACTCATTTTTATTGCTAGAGCTGACTTCCTCTCCATACTGTAACATACCTTTCCTATGGAGATCTTCATACTGATAAGCCATATAAATCATTTCTGAGAAAGGAAGCTTCACATTCCTCATCACACTATTCTGATATTTTCTTTGCAGGCCATGAATAAATCTCAGATTCTTCCTCTTTGGGTCTTTAATTAGATGAGGAGCAAAGTGAGAAAGTTCGTTGAATTTCTTATGATATTCTGGGATGGTCATATCGCCTTGTATCAGATAAGAAAATTCGTCGCATAATCGCTCAGTCGCTTCTGTAGGAGTAAATCTTTCTAGGAAAATCACTTTGAATCTATCCCAGGTGATATCACCTTCTGGATTATTCTCTATAACCGAATCCCACCAGAACAAAGCTTCATCTTTGAGTGCCCAGGATGCCAGTAACCTTTTCTGGTCATCCCTCAGCTTTAAACCATCAAAGATCTTTTCAGCCGAACGAATCCAAGCCTGTGTCTTCATAATAGATTCTTCACCAGAGAACGGTATTCCACCCATATTTCGATATTTGATTAATAGGGCCTCAATATCCGGTTCTGCATTCCTTCTATTTCTGACACTCATTTTCTAGTACTTCTGCAAATAGCAGATCAAGTGTCAGGTCAACAGAAAAGATATTTTAAAATATAGAAACAAATACTTAAATGTAAATGCGTCTATCGAGGTGTTATTTCATTCTGCTACTCATATTAGGAAATTACTGATCCTATCTGTATAGAGTTACCCGTCCTAGAACACTACTGGTTCTATTTCTGACGAGTTCGTTCAAATGTTATATTCCAGAACTAAGCTTAACCAAAGCTCTGATACCACGTTGTGACGACCCCTAAAACCCGTACTGACGGAGACAAGGGTTATCTTTGGAATATAACACAGGAACAGATAATAACAGAACAGAAATAAATAAATACACCAGAATGAACAATAGAATATACTGGATAAAAGTAATCATCAGAGTTACACAGTATACATGACCTTACTTAGTATAAATACAGTTTAGCTATACATAAATGTCTACAGCGGAAAACAAACAAAATATGTACAATATGAGCTGAACAGCATACAAGAGATAAATGATAGAATCCATCTTCAGCTCCAGCTATCCATAGAAAGCCAGCTAAACCTGAATACAAGGCTGCCCGTGTAGAAAAAGGGGCACCCGAGTATGAAAGCGAAACAAACTACGAGTCAGTCATGGGACTGGTATGAGAAATCTATTCAACACATTTAATATATGGCTAATCACAGGACCACGCCACTTTCGTGGAACGGGTTTACTCCATCAGATTGCCAGTGCTTTAAAACAAATCTTTCTTTTAAACAACGCAATGCATTTTATAAAAATGAAGCCATTATATGACTCAGTTCCCATCACACAATGCAACGCAAACCGGAGGATAGAGTTTTTACCTTATAACGGCCTAGATATGCTTGATACTAATAAAACAAAGGCATTTGATATTATTGCTAGTGTTTATATGTTTTGAAAACAATTTCGAATCATAACTATCAATCATAGATGGCATTAATGCCCCATACCACTATGTCGCCATATATAGGTATACAATCAAAACCGCACAGTCACGTATTTGGAAATTGGATTTCCGTCATGAACCAAGGCAAAAGATAGTCCTTACCGAATTCGTGACTCTCTAGCCCGAGCCACAGGATCAGAACGCATCAACCCTTTAGATCGTCAGGCCCGGTCCACCGATGTGGATTATTATGCCTGAACACTACGTCTCCCCGCCCTTTGGGGCGTAAACGAGCCAACGAATGACTCCATCGGATCCGGATCGTCCGATCAAACCGAGGCGCCTCGCAACAGCAACAACCACACAGGTGAAAAGAATATAAATGTCAGGGCTGGTAGGTCACTGACACCACCCTAGCTAGAAAGAAACGCATGCCCTCCCTGAGGTCCTTCTCCCGTTTTTGGTTCATACCGGGGTGTGAGGCTCGCGAATTCACGTTATACACAAAGCTACGCCACACAGGCGGTGCTTTGATCATCACCACAAGACATTGCTTTTCAACAGAAGCCCTGATCATTTGCCACTTAGGCATGTCACACTAGCAATTCATGCCATGCGACTGATGTCCATCGATATACAACCTCTGAGCTCGTGCGTTTCAGAGAAGGGCGTTAAGCAAAAGAATAAATTCTCAGCCGCCAAACAGATGTATATTTAATAGAGATCAATCAACACAGAATAAAATCCAATGTCAGACACACAGTCCATTTACAAGTCCGTTCTGGGTCTAAACGAAACCGGAGGCACTATATACCTCGCAAATACATCGATCACCACATACGTCGGGACGATCACCACTCATTATCCATATTTCGGGATGCCTCCCAATCAGGACCTCGGTTACCATCCAAACGAGGTGAAGATCTCCGGTCTTCGACCACCGTCTTCATCTTCGATTTCTTATCGTCGATTTAGTTATTCAGAATGGGATAAACCCGGTCTTTCTGAGCAACTCGCGTATATAATAAACTAGTGCAACACTAACATACACACGCATCATTTCAATTCATTAGTCACTAACCGTCAATCAGTAAGAGAACGATTTCCCGAATATTAACCCCGAAGGCCGAAACCAACATCAGATCAATACCCAAGAAACCATTCGACTTAGCCAACCTTCAGTTAATTTCTAAATTTACATCCATATCATTTATAATATTTTATAACGATTTGTCGCTATTTTTATTTATTTTAAAATAGCCAATTTATTCAAAACGACGCTTCGGGCCATAACGCGGCTGTGGCGCTGTTTTTCTTCAGATTTGATTTACACATATCTGAAAATCTAACCATTGGATCTTTACAAAATTTACATCATTAGAAAGATCTTTTCAAAACGAATCCAACGGTTCCAGTTTCGGGAAATTCCGACGGTCGGATCTCCCGGTATAATCGTTTGAAGTTTCGATTTCAAAATACGAACTGCAGCGTCGTTATTCGATTAAATATAATTATATTTATATATAAATATACATATAATCGATTCTGGCGTTGTTTTTCTTCAGATTTGAATTAAACATTCTAGACAATCCAACCCTTGGATTTTTATAAAGTTGGTGCCATTTGAAAGATTTTTCCAAAGCGAACCCAACGGTTGCGATTTCAGGAAAATCTGATGGTCGGATCTCCCGTACTAATCGTTTGAAATCACGGTTTCAAAACATGAACTGCACGGCCACGTTTCATTTTAATATTATTTATATTTATATATTTATATAAATATAGTTCATTCAAAAATTCCTACATTGATTCCACTTCAAATATTTCACTAACGCCTTTAAATTTTGGAAAATTTCGCCATAACCTCCTTTGTACGGGAGGGGCTGGGAAAATTCCCAAATAGCCACACGGGCGTCTCATGTTGAAAAGAAAAAGAAAAAGTCAAGCGGCTAGCCAACAGGCTCATAAAATCATCACCCAAACAAAACAGTAAATGTGTACCTATCTGTCGGGCACAAAATTTTATTCCTCTTCTCTAGCCCCTTTGCTATAACCTGTTCAATAAATATGCATGTACATATATATTGTTCTTATCACTTATCATTTTCCATTCAACTTCATATTTGATTCCATTTGGTTTAAAAACACCATTCATTCTAATGTTGCATGCATAGGAAAAAAAATCATATCATTAGCTAATTAATGAATATTTCGACTCACGCATATTTATTTGAACGAGTGGCTATTTTTAACACTTCACATTTCAACAATTCAGGTATATAATAAGAACGTGATTTTTTATTGTAAAACAATTCATTTCAACACACTATTATTTTATATAGTGTATATAAGTGATAAAAATAGGATTTTTATTGTAAAACAATTTATTTTAAAACAAGGTCATTTTACATAGTTCATATAGATGATAAAAAGGTGATTTTTATTATAAAACAATTTATTTCAAAATATGAATACCATTCAACACATGAATTTCAATTCAACGAATGAATATCGATTCAACATATGAAGGTTTTCTATAGTTTCTATATATAGATAAAAATGTGATTTTTATATTTAAAACACGAATACCATTCAACACATGAATTTCAATTCAACGAATGAATATCGATTCAACACATGAAGGTTTTCTATTCAACGAATAAATATAGTTTTAGCAAATGAAAATAATTCAAACACATGAATATTATTCAAAATTTTGGCAGTATAACGGCAGGGTAGTTAAAACCGGGACCGTCCCTAGTACGGCTCCTCGCTCTACCTTAAAACCTCGCGGTTTTTGACAATGGGGATCATGCATCTAGTTCGCACGCAGGCGGCATGTATATATTTATTTTATTTCCACAAACTAATCCTATGTGGTTTCAACCAAATATTTCTCAACCACAAACGGGTATTTTTCAACCACAATCAATCAATATCAACCACAAACAATTCCAACCAACCATTCGCTATCAATCAATTTTCACACCAATCACAACCAATAAATATCGTCCATGGTTTGTGGACGAGGGGCGTATATATATATATTTATATATAGCAATTCACTTCCATTTCAACACATATATAATTTTAACAACGCATATATAACTTATACATCGAACGTACAACTTATACAACGCTTATACAAGAGGTGTACAACGCTTATATAACTCATACATCGACTATATAATTTATACATCGTCGTTTTCCATATCTTTTATAAATTAGAAATCTCACATTGGGTTCCACTCCACCAAAAATAGCAGAAGGCTCAGAAAAATATGCAGTCTCTTCTAAAATGTAGAAGACATCGTCGTTTTCCATATCTTTCATCGGATTTCGTTAAAGAACGAAAAAGATATGATTTTTCGAAGTTTGCAACGGTTTTAAACTGTTAAAATCAGTTTAAAATTAAACAGCTGATCACCTCACTAGATCTTCAAAACTAGGTTTCGATCTCTCGCGAAATCCGTTGTGTTAGTGGCTGATCGGGTTTGACCACGACCTCCGCCTACGAGAGGGCTTCCCGACGAGGTGGGTGTTGCTCAGCTCGAGCTCCAGGTGGCGGCAGAATCTTCTCCGACGCGGGCGAACTTCCTGAGCCCAGAACTCGACGGTTTCTCCACTATAACGAGTGAGACCAGGATGGATTTGAAGCTGGGAGGAGGGGCTTCAAAAAGTTGAACTGGAGCTTGGGCTATCGATGCGCGTGCCGGTCGGAAAATGATCGGGAAGGTATGGAGGCGTTTCCGTCGTCGATTGGAAGGGGGGGTCTGAGGATTTTTCCCTTTTTTTATTTAAATTCTGATTGGTCGGTGGGTCTTTAAAGGGGTTTTCTGACACGACCACCAATTGAAACCCAACGACTGTCGTCGCTAGTGTTTTACCCCTATTCCGAACACAATGGGATATGTTTCGAAGGCCCATTCGAATGTTTCAGTCAGTTTTCCTTCAAATTTAAAATATATAACATTCAATATTCGATTTGAACGTACATTTCAATTTGCCAGGGCTACAAACTGATTCAAAAAATTCCATAAAAATAAATCTAGCTATGTTTTGACGATACAGTCCCAACAAAACTAGTTTCGTCGAGTTCTGAGACCATTTGCAAAAAGGCCCATTCTGGTCGATCCAATTTAACTTTAATTGACCAAAACACATTTTCCTTTGCCACGCTAACATATTAGCTTCAAAAATTATGAAATTTGAAACCTAGCAACAACTTCCCATCCCGGATCCAAAGAAAGTGGTTTCGTCGAATTCCGAGGTCATATGCAAAATGGCCAATTCCACGGGCTATATAAATTCCATAGCGACCTTTCTGAAAATTCATTTGGCCATAACTTTTGCTTTCCGTTATGAAAATTCGATTTTTCAGATTCGTTAGAAAGGTATTCACTAACAGATTTAAATATTTTTTGTTTCACTCAAATCCGTTTTGTTTTGCACCCGGTACAGTCCGACAAAGTTTGAATCCCAATTTTAAAACTGCAGCGCCCTTTCAGGCCTTGTTTATAATTAGAACTAATTATATTCGTTTTCAATGGTCGATTCAAACTCACTTCCCATTGCCATTATTTAAAATATTTATTTTAAATATTTAAAATCCATTATTTTAGCCAATTTAAAAAAATTTAAATTGGTTCAGATTTTCTGGGTCGTTACATAACATGGTTACAAATCAATGTTCATATAAATGTCATATCGAATCACCATAATCAGATCTAGAAAGTTAGATCTGTATTAACAAGTTCACATGTACCACAATATAATTGTAATTCAAGATTCACATAGGAAACATAGTAGTATGTCCATATATTAGATCTAGGGAAAATGACATAGTATGCTTGCATAAGTTCATGGTTTATAGCGTATACCCAATTCATAGTATACCACAATTCACATTTATCTATTTAAACCTAAAAGTCACTAGCAATCACAGAAAAAGAGCGGATCTTGAATTCTGGGATCTGATTTTTGATTTTGTTAAGCTTAATCCTTGATGTAGACTTTGATTTTTATCTTCTAGCTTGAATTTGATTTGTTATGGTGGAGGCTAGGTTAGTTTAGGATGCAACAACATATAGGCTCATGAATGAATTTAGCTTAGATTAAGGCTTAGGTTAGATGTGATTATATAGATGTATAGGATAAGCTAGAGCCTTTAGATTAACTAGGAGATCATCAGAACCACACAACTCGAAGACAGGTCATCCAGCCAATCAGAAGGAGACACATCATCACAGAACACTCCAGAATTCTATGCTGGACTGCCCTAGGTAAGGGTGCACTTGGCAGGTGCCATAGTGCATTTTTGTGCTGGCGCACTTTACAAACTCGGACTCTATCACAAGCAGAATTCCGAGATGAACGCAATGGCATAACCCGTTACACCTACTTCTTCTTTTAATAATTAAGTATTCTAAAGTTATCCCTTATGTCATGTTTTAAAATTACGGGGTTTTACATTCTCCCCTCCTTAAAGGATTTCGTCCCCGAAATCTTCAAGTTAAGAAGAATGTATCCTACCATCCAATCATCCATCTACTCAATCATCATCCACAAGAATCCATTGTCCTTAAAAGGTTTCTAATGCTATATGAACATATGCAAAAATGTGTGTATATGTTCCTTATCTAATGCAAAAATCATGCAGTCTACTGATTCAGTTGACCTCCTTAATGCAATGTATGTTAGTATCATGAATCCAATATGTATGCAAATAAACCTATTATAACATATAAGCTTTACATGCGTACACACTCATTCGTCCAAATGCAACATCCATATGCTAGTTCATCCATTTCCATCCATAATAGAAAAGAAAATGCACACACATCCATATGAAGTATGAGAGTGATTGAGACGATCTTAGTGCCAAATGTGTGTGTATATGCGTCCACCGGCAACCACTAGCAAACACTTGCATCCATCAAACATAACATGTCTCAAACACATGTTTACGATCATGGGATTTCCTACCTAAAGGTCAAAGATTCGATTTATAGGATATACTCAAATGATAGAAGCAAATGCGAATAAAAGCTTTTGGAAGAGAAGTTAAGAACATTCCCTTGAAAAGGAAAGGGTACGAAGTGTAAAAATCTTGTCTTCGGTCTCCTAAGTTGCATCTTCTTGATTGTCTCCCCACCGGACCTTCACCAACTTGACTTCTCTATTGCATAGCTTCTTAACCTCCGATCCAAGTATGCAAGTCGGAACTCATCCAATCATTTCTTCCTTCTTTATTTTCACTTCCTTTTGCAAGTTTGGCCCCACTATCTCGAACTCTATACATTTTATCGCCACTTGGATGAATAGTCATCTTGGAATGATGGGCTTCCTCAAGGAATGTCTTCAATAGGTTTTCCATCCTAATATGATTCACCTATCAAACCTCTTCTCAAGTAGCCCCGCCACTTGCTTATCAAGTTCCCTCTTTTGTTTAGGATCCATATGGCGCACAGGTAATGCTACTGGCTTTGCATTGTCCACCAGGTATATACGGAAATCAGTCTCGCGCCTCGGCGGTAATTCCCGAATCTTGTCTAAGACATCAGGATACTCACGAACTACTGGTGCCGATCGCAGATCATCAATAGACGCCTCAAGAGACTCTAGGAAACTAAGCATGACAGACCCTTGTGGGTCATAAGGAATTTCGAGGGTGCTTAACGACCCTCCTCTCACTACCCAGAATGGCACCATATGTGGTAAACCAACCTATCCCTAGAATCAACCCATAGCCCACAAACCCAAGTACATATGCGTCTCACTCAAACTTGACGCCCAACACAGATATTCTCAAACCCCTACAAATCATAGATAAATGAGCTGAATCACATATGGGGTTTGAGACAACTACAGGATCCACTACCATACTAGTGACTAAGTGCAGAGATTCAACAATAGAACTAGATATAAATGAATGTGAAGCGCCAGAATTAAAACGTGTTCTAATTGGATGATTTGAAAGAGCAACTAAACTTTCTACGGAAATATTTCTACCTCTTTCAGGAGCACTGATCGTGAAAGCATTGACCTTCCTTCCAGAAGTTCCGACTCTTTGACCTTGTCCTTGCGATCCTTGTTTCTTTAAGCACTCTGTAGAGTTGTGTCCAAGCTCTCCACAATTAAAGCAAATGATCTTCCTTTTCTTACAATCCTTGATCAAGTGACCTTCCTTCCCACAATGGTGACATTTTCTCTTATCCCTGCCTTTTTCATCTTTCCCTCCTTTCTTCTGCTGTTGCTGTTGTTCTCCCTTCTTGGGCCACACCTTCTCATTTTGCGTCGCTTCCTCAGCCTTTACTTCCTTCCTTTCTCCCTTGTCCTCCTCATGCATTAGGGCCATATCAACAAGCTTTTCAAAAGTGGCCCCCATTGAAATATGAGACATAGCAAGACCATGCAGAGGCTCATTCAGTCCTTTAGCAAATCGTAAAGCCTTTTTGTGTGGTGTATCCACGAACTCTAATCTGAACCTTGCCAACTGGTTGAACTTGTTCACATACTCCTTCACCGTCAATTTCCCTTGCTTGAGCGCAAAGAATCTCTCCATCTGTATGCTTCGTTCAGCTTGGGAAAGAAATTTCATCTCGAATCTCTATCTGAAATCTTCCCAGATTTCCACTGGACGTCCAGCTTGGGTGAATTCCCACCAAAATGAGGCTTCGTCTTTTAACAGACAAGCAGCTAACTGAATCTTTCTTCGGTCCTCCACTTCAAAGATTATGAATAAGTCCTCGGTCCCCTTAAGCCAATTCCAAGCTTCCACAAATGTCTCATTCCCATGGAATGGCTTCCCTCCCTAGCACGGAAGTCCTTACAGATTTTGGCGAAGTTATCTGCTCGTGGAGCGGGAGGAGGAGGAATGGCTGGGGAAACAGGAGGAGGAGCGTCTCTCTAGCCTTCAGCAGGTGCTGTGGCCTCCAAATATCTCTGGAACCATCCAGGTATCGTGACGCCCTCTGGGATGTTAGGAATGTTTTGATCCCCAGACATGCTAAAAAAAGGAAAAGGAAGAATTTTAGATAAAGGACCGAAGGATATTACATATGGCTTCTTGGGGAATATTTTCAAAATAGACTTTTCATTTTGAAAATAGTTTCTTTTAAAACCTTTTTGAAAAATATTTTTCAAAACTTTTATCTAATCTGGTAACCTTCACCTCTGATACCAAGTGAAACACCTGACGTACGTTAATTCACTCACTAAGGGAATGCATTAAGTTTCGTGAAGCGTTGTAGGTAAACAGACATAGAATAATTACAAGACAGATATAAATAAGATAGCTGCGGAAATTTCAAAATTTTTATTTCAGACATAAATCATAATCCCGTGGTTTAAAATACCATAAGTCATAAAACCATTACAACAAAATACTTTTGTCTTGCATAATCAGAGTACATAGGAATTAAAAGAAAACATTATTCCCCAATAAAAAGATTAAGCCATAGTAGAGACAATAACTTGAGCCGTACTTCAGCAATAACTCCTAGCAAAATGATATCCTAATCCTGAATAAGCCTGGGTGTTTCGTCCTAGTGAACGGGGGTGGGGGGGGTGGGGGGGCGGAAGAAAGAAGGCAAAACAAACTAGGTCAGACATAAGTCTGTTGAGTCTAGTTACTTTTAACCAGTAAATAAATAAAGGTAATCATGACAGGCATAAAGTGGGTAAGAGAGATCACTATACAAATGGTAGGTGTGATAAGGCAGATAAGGCAAGGTATATACATGCTTCACTAATGATTACTCTGCACTATAGCTAGTATAATTTAAAATGAGGTGATCCCTTCCACTATAAGTTGGTAGACTTAGGGCATACGTCTGAGTATACCCTAACCACATTAGGCCTACAACGTGTGGATGCTAGATATGCCGGTCGGGTCCGGGCAGTCTTATTCCACAGTTGGGCCTAACCACGTGTCTTAGCCCGATTCGTATTTGCGTACTTAGACCTCCCATATTAGGTTCAACATTAGTGGTTGCTAGATATGTCGGTCGGGTCCGGCAGACTTTCGCCACTAATGTAACCTAACCTCGTGTCATAAGTACAATTAAAATTATTAATTTTAATTAATAAACATTCTATCTTTATCCAAATTTACCTATGTCATTATAGGTAATTAATTCTATGTTTCCCCATTTGAATTATATGCTCATTTCATATAAATATTATATAAACTATGCCGATTACAAATTCTCTTTATCCCCGTTCTTAACTAACGTATTCACATGTTTTTTGGCGGCATCGAGGCTATAAAGTAGCCTCATCATAACAATAAAAAGGGAACATGACAAGGGTGATAGTTCAACATGTTTTGGCATAAATATTAACATAACTGGCATAGTAACTAAGTGAATGGACATGTGATAAGTATCATAATAAAGTGGACATCAAATTAATAACTTAGGTTTAGGCAAGCATAATGAGATCTAGATTCAATATTAGGTGCCCAATTACCTAAATCTAGCATAGACAGGGTGGCATAATAACAGGTCTGGATTCACATGTCAAGTTTACCACATATACCAATGTATCATAATATAGCAAGTGAAAGGTGATTAACACCAAAATCTAGATCCAAGCAATGTCAAATTAATGGATGTACTATCATCCTAACATGGTTACAAATCAATGTTCATATAAATGTCATATCAAATCACCATAACCAGATCTAGAAAGTTAGATCTGTATTAACAAGTTCACATGTACCATAATTGTAATTAAAGATTCACATAGGAAACATAGTAGAATGTCCGTATATTAGATCTAGGGAAAATGACACAGTATGCGTACAAAAGTTCATGATTTACAACATATACCCAATTCATAGTCTACCACAATTCACATTTATCTATTTAAACCTAAAAGTGACTAGCACTCACAGAAAAAGAGCGGATCGTGAATTCTGGGATCTGATTTCTGAATTTGTTAAGCTTAACCCTTGATGTAGACTTTGATTTTTATCTACTAGCTTGAATTTGATTTGTTATGGTGGAGGCTAGGTTAGTTTAGGATGCAGCAGGATATAGGCTCGTGAATGAATTTAGCTTAGATTAGGGTTTAGGTTAGATGTGATTATACAGATGTATAGGATTAGTTAGACCCTTTAGATTAACAAGGAGATCATTAGAACCACACAGCTCGAAGACAGGTCATCCAGCCAATCAGAAGGAAACACGTCATCACAGAACACTCCAGAATTTTGTGCTGGACTGCCCTCGGTATGGGCGCACTTGGCGGATACGCTAGTGCATTTTTGTACTGGCGCACTTCACAAGTGCGCCAGTGCGTTTTTGTAATGGCGCACATCACAAGTGCGCCAGTGCTTTTTTGTGCTGGCGCACTTCACAAGTGCGCCAGTGCATTTTGGTAATGGCACACTTCACAAGTGCGCCAGTGCATTTTGGCTTGTTTCCAGTTTTTCTGCCTAACTTCATTCGTCCATATCTCCTTCATACGGTATCTGTTTTATGCAAACTCAGACTCTATCTCAAGCAGAATTCCTAGACGAACGCAATGGCATAACCCGTTTCACCTACTTCTTCTTTAATAATTAAGTATTCTTAAGTTAAGAAGAATGAATCCTACCATCTAATCATCCATCTACTCAATCATCATCCACAAGCATCCATTGTCCTTAAAAGTTTTCTAATGCTATATGAACATATGCAAAAGTGTGTGTATATGTTCCTTATCTAATGCAAAAATCAGGCGGTCTACTGATTCAGTTGACCTCCTTAATGCAATGTATGTTAGTGCCATGAACCCTATATATATGCAAATAAACCTATTATAACATATAAGCTTTACATGCGTACACACTCATTCGTCCAAATGCAACATCCATATGCTAGTTCATCAATTTCCATCCATAAAAGAAAAGAAAATGTACACACATTCATATGCAGTATGAGAGTGATTGAGCCGATCTTAGTGCCTAATGTGTGCGTATATGCGTCCATAGGCAACCACTAGCAAACACTTGCATCCATCAAACATAACATGTCTCAAACACATGTTTACAATCATGTGATTTCCTACCTAAAGGTCGAAGATTCAATTGATAGGACATACTCAGATGATAGAAGAAAATGCGAATAAAATCTTTTGGAAGAGAAGTTAAGAACATTCCCTTGAAAAGGAAAGGGTACGAAGCGTAAAAATCTTGTCTTCGGTCTCCCAAGTTGCATCTTCTTGATTGTCTCCCGCTGGACCATCACCAACTTGACTTCTCGTTTGCATAGCTTCTTAACCTCTGATCCAAGTATGCAAGTCGGAACTCATCCAATCATTGCTTCCTTCTTTATTTTCAATTCCTTTCGCAAGTTTGGCCCCACTATCTCGAACTCTATACATTTTATCGCCACTCGGATGAATAGTCATCTTAGATTGATGAGCTTCCTCAATGACTATCTTCAATAGGTTACCCATCTTAATATGATTCACCTATCAAACCTCTTCTCAAGTAGCCCCGCCACTTGCTTATCAAGTTCCCTTTTTCGTTTAGGAGCTATATGGCGCACAGGTAATGCAACTGGCTTTGAATTGTCCACTAGGTATATACGGAAATCATACGATATCTGTTTTATGCAAACTCGGACTCTATCTCAAGCAGAATTCTGAGATGAATGTAATGGCTTAACCCGTTTCACCTACTTCTTCTTTTAATAATTAAGTATTCTTAAGTTATCCATTAAGTCATGTTTTAAAATTACGGGGTGTTACAGAACCCACCACTTACCATCAGGTTGTTCTTAATGATAAGTGGAGGGTTGTAATGAAGGAAGAGTTCAATGCTCTCATAAGAAATAATACCTAGATTCTTATGCCATCACCAATGGATAGAAATGTCATAGAGTGTAAATTGACATATAAAATGAAGAAAAATCCAAATGATGCAATATCTAAGTACAAGGCAAGATTATTGGCTAAGGGGTATCAATTGCATTAACAACAAATGTAGTTTTAAATTGCAGAACAAAACACATTTAGCTTGACATCTACTTTGTTCGGGAATTGTAAATAAAAGATAAAACTCTAGTCAATCACACACCATTATCTTACTAAGTTGGTGACATTCCGACAAAACCTTCGTCAAGACAATTCTTTACAAACTCAGAGAAAAACTATGTGTAAGTGAGACAAGCCAAAATCATACCTCTAGAAAGCTCAAATATTTTTCTAAAGCCTCTGCAAGCGACTATAAAAAGGACACGAAAGCAACATGTCAATCTTCCCCAAACCAGAACAACTCTGACGATCAATGAAGAACTTGAGGATGACAATTATGTCTAAAGCTCTCAAACTTAGATCTCCTCTCCCGAAGATGACCAAAAGGTGACATGCAGTGATAATTATAGAGGGAATTCCTCAAATCTAAAGAATCTTTTTATGAAGGTAGTTACCATTATATGTCTAAAACTCTAACTCATAATGTTGGGTTTGAAGTGAAATATTAGTGTATCTGCAGTTTACATTAGTTTACAAATATGGGCCGAGATGTGTTCATGTCCATTATCAAATATTTATAGAAATACAGGCTTGTGTCTATTAAACTAATTATTAGATAGTAATACAATCTCATTGTACACTTTATAAAAAATTTGAAATCTACGAATCTCTAACATATTTAGTTCCAATGATAGTGCAGCACCAATGTTTTTTAACTAATAAACATATTTTTGAGATTTAGTTAGTGAAACATGACAAACATCTTTTAATTTGATGGTTTTCCAGGATCAACATTCTAATACCGTTTTTGCTACCAAATTAGCTAAATTATCGGCTGTGACAATTCAATGTTCCATATTATGTTGCCGCAACTCTCCAGACAATGAATAATTGCTGATTACATAGTGTGGACAACAAGAATCAAGAATTCATTTATGCTTATGATCAGAATAGTTGACTTTTGAATGTTCTAAAATTGATTTACTGCAATGCATTAAAATATTGATATAACATAAGTGTTGTTGTGTATCATTTTTTGTATTTAAACTTAGCATGTTATACATCATGATTTGATCAAAATCCAGCATGCTATAAACTAGAATTTAATCAAAACCATAACTCATCTTTGATAAGAGCTAAAAAAGCAACGTTTTGGCTAGATAAGAGGAAACTAGGATACAACGTTCAATGGAGCATGGAACCATGAAATACCCCCTTGTTCTTCACATTGATTTGAAGAAATTAGATGAAAAGGAGAGTAGAAAAGGTTAAAAATGGAGTATAATGTTTTAACCTAGTAAGAAACCTGAAAGAAATGTATGCGAAGTCTAGGTAAAACAAGATCGTAAGGCTTCAAAATAGGATGAGACTTCGTAGGCAATGTTGAGTCATGATTTTCATAGATTTTTGATTTCTGACAAAGAGATAAGCCGTGATCGACAAAAAGAGGTTATTCATTGGTTTAAAGAGACACAAAGAGCTACATATATTAGAGGTTGATTATTTGGTATGTTAATAGTGTTATTTATGTTAAAATCTATCCTCAAATAATCTCACACCTCCAATCTTTGAATATATATATATATATATGAGTGCACATTAACTTTGCAATCTGGGCTAAACTGGTCGACCGGTTGAAACCAGGCGGTCGACCGTTTCTGCCTAGAATGCATAGATAACGTGCACAAGGGTACATAACGTATATATATATATATATATATATTCAAATTCCTGTCTACTGGTCCTTTTTGATCTGTCGACTGTTTTCAAACAGAAAGCAACCTTTCGTATAGACACTTCCTTTTCTTCATCGGTTGCTTCTCTATATCTTCACCAATGATCACGGCCATTTCACAAAGGGTTACAACTGTTTATTCTTCATATAAACATCAAGAAATCATCATTCCAATTCACGAATTCTATGAATCTAATTTCTATTCTCTTGATCTCAATCTTGAACTCTCAAGCTCTCAAATTGCTCATATTCTATCATATGTCGTTTGAATCCTAGAATCTATTTAACATTCTTTTGATTCAATACGATATCCACTTCCAAATCTTCATATACACAAATATTCTATTTGAGGATAAGATTATTATAGGAAGTTTGTACTACAAGTGACAAAATCGTGTTATCAAGAACACATATTGTCAACAACAATTATATTCATCTTTGTTGAAGTTCTCGGTGTTGTAAGAGGCAAGTGTTGAAGTCCTCAGTGTTGTAAAAGGCGTGAAATCCCGTTCGTCTGCTTGGGTGTTATTTACATGTTCCTCCGGGTGAAGTGAGGTAGTTGTTAGTGAAAATCCAGATAGAAGTCTGGGACTGGACATAGGACGGTGCTCTGAACTAGTATAAAAATCTCTAGTGTGATTTTTCTATTTTACTACATTTTCTGTTTTTATATCTATGATTCGTTATAATCTCATATTTTTCTATTATACACCATATTACACGATCCGTGTGTATCATATTTGCACATACACTCATTTTCATTTGATATTAGAGCATGGTCATCATATAACCATAACACAGTTATTTGATATATTCTAGTAATATGGCAAATAACGCAAGCACCGGCACTACAACTTACATGGAAGGTCAATCAACACAAAGACCTCCATTCTTCAATGATCTCAACTATAGCTATTGGGCAACACGCATGTCATTTTTTATGCAATCAAATAGCTATGATGCCTGGAATCCTACCCAAAAAGAAATAGTGAATCCAACAACTGATTATTCAGAATGGACACCGGCTGAGAAAACGGCAGCAGCCGTAAATGCAAAAGCAATAAACATGTTGTTTTGTGCATTAGACCAAAATGAATAAAACTGTGTAGTATTTGCACCACTGCATATCAAATTTGGCAAATGCTAAAAACCACTCATGAAGGTACTAACAAGGTTAAATAAACCAAAATAGCCATGCTGAAAAGTCAGTTTCAAAATTTCAAAATGAAGCCGAATGAGACAATCAATAATATATACTCACGGTTTCAAACTATTCACCATGCACTTATTGGTTTAAGACAAAAATATTCAGATTTTGATGTTGTTACGATAGTCCGACATTCTCTGACTAGTAAATGGGAAGGAAAAGTATTAGCAATTGAAGAAGCTAATGACCTTTCCGTTATGAAGCCAGATGAATTGAAAGGAAATCTAATGTCCTATGAAGCTAATTTATAGGCTAGAAAGGAACAAAAAGAAGAAAAGAAAATTGTAGCATTTCATGTAGAAAAAGATGAAGATGAATCAGATTCTGAAGATGAAGACCTAGCATTCATTGCAAAAGGTTTCAAAAAATTCTTAAAACAATGAAAAGCTAGTCGATATAACAAAAAGAAAACTGGATCAAATAAACCATCTTCATCCACTATAGAATGTTTCAACTACCACAAAAAGGGGCACATGCACAAGGATTGTCCGGAGCAAAAGAAGAAGTCAGAAAATGGCAAATTCAGATACAAGAAGGAAAAATCAAAGAAACGAGCATTCTCAGTTACATGGGATGATTCAGACTCATCTTCGTCAGAAAGTGAAAGTGATACCGAAAATGAACAAGCAAATGTTTGTTTCATGGCAACAGGAGATGAGGTACAAATTCCTACATTTGATATAGTACTTGATATTAATGCCGAATTAAAAGTCAAATATAAAGACATAAAACGACAAATAAAAAAACCAAAGCAGATTTGAGTAGAGCAGAGTTTGAATGAGATATGTTAAAAGACGAGAAGAAAATATTAGAAGAAGAACTTGAAAAACTTCAAGAATCATCATCTAATATTGACTCTCAACTATCTCTTTTGATCCAAGAAATTGAAACTCAAAAAGAGAAAAACGATGTTCTTACTACTGAAAATCATGAGCTTAAGGAAAGAGTCAAAATTCTGGACCTAGAAAAAGTTAGTTTACAAACTAAGTTAGATAATATTACTCAAAATGTTTCTAACATCAACAAAGGTCGAGAAAATTTGACAAAGATCATTGAAATTTCATCATCTGCTTCAAACAAAAAAGGTTTTAGATATAAGAAACAAGAAACCAAGAAAAATCTCAAGAAAAAAGATGTAGTAAGAAATAAAGCTAAGAAAAATCTCAGTTTATTATATTCCAAGCCAAAATCGATTGTGAATTTTCAAAAGAAAAATGTCAAGACTATCAAGTTATGGGTTCCTAAAACAAATAACAATTTGATTAGGAACAAATATATTCAGCATTTCATGAATACTGTGCATCTTAATTCTAATTATATATATAAAGGGGATACCAGACCCGTATGGGTTTGGACTCCTAAGACCTAACTCTTAGGACCCCATAAAAAGTGGGTACCATGGACTTAATTTTATTTTTTGCAGGTCCCACTTAAGAAAAGAGGAAAGTGGATATTGGACAGTGGTTGCTCGAAGCACATGACTAGACACAAGAGCCTATTGACGAATATTATATACTCAGATGGTGGCTCCGTCACTTTTGGAGATAATTCAAAAGGCTATATCATCGGCAAAGGCGATGTGAGCAATTGCGGTACATCTAACTTACCTCTTACTACTAATGTCATGCTAGTTAAAAATTTGAAACACAATTTACTTAGTATTAGTCAATTATGCGACAAGGGTTTCACAATCTCCTTTTCATATAATAAGTGTAGTATCTTAGATAAAGATCATAATTTAGTTTTCTAAGGATATAGAGACAGAAATATATGTATTCTGAATATGAATATTAATCATAACTCAGATATGTGTTTTGTGGCTAATGATAATGATCCATGGCTATGGCACAAAAACTTCTGGCATATAAACTTCAGAACTATCGACAAGCTAGCCAAAAACGATATAGTTAGAGGACTAACCAAAATGAGCTTTAAGGTTGACAACAGTTGTGACGCATGTCAATTAGGAAAATTGACTAAATCATCTTTTAAATCCATGAAAGTCATATCAACATTACAACCACTTGAGCTACTGCATATGGGTTTATTCAGACCAACTCAGGTTCAGTCAATAAACCATAGTCGATATGTATTTGTAATTGTTGATTATTACTCTTGTTACACTTGGACAATTTTCTTGAAAAACAAAAGTGACACTTTCAATCATTTCAAATCTTTCCTCAAGAGAATTCAGAAAACGAAAGGGCTTAAAGTTAAAAATATAAGAAGCGATCATGGTGGAGAGTTCGAAAATAATGAATTTGAACATTTTTGTACAAAGAAAGGTATATATCATAATTTTTCGTTTCCTAGAACTCCACAACAAAACGGGGTTGTAGAACGGAAAAATCGAACCTTATAAGAATGTGAAGGAACATTATTAAATGGAACCAGTTTACCAAAACATTTCTGGGCAGAAGCTGTTGCAGCTGCCTGTTATGTTTTAAATCGTGTATCCATTCGACCTCTCACCAAGAATACTTCTTATGAATTATTTAACAAAAGAAATCCTAATATCTCTTACTTCAAAGTATTTGGTTCTAAGTGCTTTATCTTAAATACGAAAGACCAGCTCGGTAAATTCGATCCAAAGGCCGATGAAGGTATATTTCTCGGTTATTCAGAACGAAGCATGGCCTATCGTATATTTAATGAACGAACCAAAACTATTGAAGAATCACATCATGTCTCTTTTGATGAGTTATATCAGCATCCTCAAAATATATCACATGATGATGAAATAATAGTCACTGATAATCCAATCGTTACAGATCTTGATTCTGACTCTGAAATAGTTTTTGAAAATATTCCTTAACCATGTGAGTTACGATCTCCACCAAGGATACAATCCCCACCAAGAATATTAAGAGATCATCCTACTCAAAATATAATCGGGGAAGAAACATCACAAGTCAGAACTAGGAGTCAACTCCATCAAATAGGTCATGTCGCGCTTCTTTCAAACATCGAACCTAAGAATCCAAAAGAGGCTGCTACTGATGATTACTGGATCATTGCCATGTAGGAAGAACTAAATCAATTCGAGCGCAATGATGTCTGGGAACTTGTTCCAAGGCCAACTGATCAATCAATTATTGGTACTAAGTGGGTCTTTAAAAATAAGGCTGATGAACAAGGTAATATAACTAGAAATAAAACAAGGTTAGTAGTACAAGGTTATAATTAGGAAGAAGGTATCGATTATGAAGAAACATTTGCACCAGTTGCTCGACTAGAAGCTATTAGAATCCTATTATCTTTTGCTTGTCACCATAATTTCAAACTTTATCAGATGGATTGTAACAACCCGTATTTCAATAACATGTTAAAACGAGAATCAAGGCAGAATTTAATTTTAAATTCTGAATCAAGTAAAACGGGCTATGCCATTGCGTTCGTCTCGGAAAAATACGCGAAATAGAGTCCGAGTTTTCGAAAATCGGAGTCCGTATGACCCGGTTAAGGCCCAAAGAAGTTTTCGGGAAATCTGAATTTCAAAACATGCAGAAATGGGGCCAGGCGGGAAAATTCCCGCCCAGACAAGTCGACAGGCATGTCGACAGGCATGTCGACAGGCATGTCGACAGGACTGTCGACTTGCCCTGTCGGCTGATTCTGATCTGGTGCACCTATTTTCTATCTTGGCTAGGTTTTTGGGCCTGGTTTGAAATCTGACGGTTCAGGTTGGTCCTAGGGTTAATCTAAGGGCCTAAAACTATCCTAATCTCTATAAAAAGACCCTAAGCCTACCCCTAAACCCTCATTATTCACTCATGCAACTAAACTATGCCAAAATTTCAAGTGATCATGGCCTCCACTCAAACCCTAGCCTCCACCCTCTTGTCATAAAATCTTATCTTCATTTCTAAGAGGGATTTCATGTTTTGTGAGTGTATGAGAGCTTCTACCTTCATATGAGAGCTTCTCAATATGATTTCAAGGCAAAGCTTCATCAAAAGTTGGGTTTTTAAGGGTTTTTCCTCTAGGGCTTTTGGAGTTTATCTTGATCTTGGGATTTTTGGTGTTAGCATGAGAGGCTTTGTCTCAATCTTTCTACCATATGTTGATTTGTGCCCTCAAAGCAATGTAAGCCCTTCTCCTACTATTAGATATGAACTTTAAACTTAATATGACATGTTGTAAGTGGGTTTAAACATTAGTATGTAGCATGCTATCATCTTATGCAAGCTTATAAAGTCATTACCTTGGTCTTGTGGTCATAAAGCTTTGACCTTTATGTTGAAATGTTGCATTATGCAACATGGGAACCCTTATAACCTTCATGTCAACTTGCATATGAAGCCATAACCCTTATGTGAGGTCATATGCGAGTTACTTGTCATCATTCCATGTTGTTTATCACCATGATTCGCTTATGTGCCAAGTTTGGGTTTATGCATGTTTTTGAGGCTTAACAATGGTATATGCAAGCTAATGAACACATTTGTGCCTCATTCGCCACCATGATTAATTTGTGGCTTAATATCCATCTTTGTCATGCTTTTGCCAAGTCTCTTCTTTTAATCCATTACGTTGTTGCGAACGTATATGCGAGTTTAAAAGCGTTGGGTTATGTTATGGGTAATTTCTAATGGCATGAAAATACAACTTGAAAACATGACTTGAAATATAACATGAAAGTTGACATGTAAGTATGCATAAAACATAAGCTTGGGAATTTACCTATTAAGTTAGGTCTACCCTTTGGGAATTTACCTATTAAGTTAGGTCTACCCAAATGCTTGAAAACTTGTAACATGTTTTGAAAACATGATGAACATGACACTTAGATAATGTAAGTGTGGCCAACTCGAGGTTGGGTTGAGTTTGCAACATAAAGCTACCCGGAACCGACCGGCCTAACTAGTAGTTGCAAACAATAGGACCCAATGTGAGAAGTTGGTCATTTTGTGCTTGAACCCGAGGTTAGACCAAGTTGTGGTGTAAAGCTACCCGGAACCGACCGGCTTAACTAGTAACCACAACAAAGTCTAATGTGAGAGGTTGAGGTGCATTAAGTAATTAATGCCACATGATAGGGTTAAGTTAATTTGATTAATGACTCTTAACCAAATATGACATGGATAAATGGGTTAAGAAAATTGATTAGGCTAATGATACTTAACAAAACATGACAAGGTTGGGTAGGTTAAGTAATTTGATTTGCCTAATGACACTTAACCATTTTTGTACGACTAGTGGACGGGGATTAAGTTAACCAACACTTAACCAATCCAACATGATAAATTGGCAAGGTTAAGTAAGTTTTCTTAATGACACTTAACCAAGAGATACAGTTAATGGATGGGGTTAAGTAATTAAGACTTAACTAATCTAAACACGGTAATTAGATGGGGTTAAGTAATTGACACTTAACTAATCTAACCACGGTAATTAGATGGGGTTGAGTAATCCACACTTAACTAATCTAAACACGGTAATTCGATGGGGTTAAGTTAAACACTTAACCAATATAAACTTGGTAATTCAATGGGGTTAAGTAACCAATACTTAACCAACTTAACGTGATAATTTAATGGGGTTAAGCAACTTATACTTAACCAATTATACATGATGATTCGATGTGGTTAAGTGACCTAAACTTAACCAATCTAACTCGTTAATTGGATGTGGTTAAGTGACCTAAACTTAACCAATCTAACTCGTTAAATTGGATGTGGTTAAGTGACCTATACTTAGCCAATCTAACTAGTGAATTTACGGAGGTTAAGTTAACCCATACTTAACCAATATAACATGAAAACATGATAAGGCTAAGTCACGAATCACTTGAATACGCTTGACCGATTTGACTCGGTAATCTGACAAGGTCGAGTTAATTTATATAATTAACCAATCTAAAATGATAATTAGATGAGGTTAAGTTATGGATTGCTTAATATACTTAGCCAACTTGACACATGGTTTGTAGGGTTAAGTCTTGGACTTGGATACTTAGCCAATTTTGACATGGTTTGTAGACGGGCTAAGTTATGAACTTAAGTGACACCTAACCCATTAGGTAAACCCTAATTAGGAGGATTAGGTAAATAACCATAGTTAACAAGGATTATGGAAATAAGGCTAAGTGGTAAACCTTAGTTAAGGGAAACTAAGTAATAATTCTTAGCCAAGGAAATTTGGACCACCTCTTAGATAGATGAGTAACCCGATACGGTAGGTCATCGTTTAAGTATACGTGTAGGAGCAGGCTATCTGATTTAGATAAAGGCTCCAACGAACTGGGTAACGAAGCAGCAGCTTCGGGGAACGTGAGGATATTCTTGGGATCCCTCTGTGAGGTCGCAGATGATCATCCTGGGCTCACAAGAGGTTAAGGTCTGCGTTAGAAGAACCAAGAGTATGCCTTGGTTGCTATACGAGCGACCTAAAGACTGGGATGGATAGCAGTGAGTCAACGAATACATGATAGTGCCCTAGATAGCAAGTTCGTCGATCATCTACCATCTTGAGTCAAGCGTGTACGAACGGAAAGGCAGGGAACACCCAACAGACCATAATTGCTATCTAATTATGGGTGAGGTAGGCCGTAGGATGTGGGCTGGTCGGAGTGTAGTTCTCATGCAAGATTTTCTCTTGTGTTGCCTTTCACTAGTTGAGGGAGGGGTCTCGTGGGACCATAGCCACGTGTAGAAAAGCAGACCTTAGTATCTGCATCGGCAGATAAATCTTAAGCTCCCGACCGAGTCCTGTATTTCTTGTTTTGCCCTGTGACAGGACTCGGATGGCACGATGTGATACATGTGCATACAGTTATAGAAAAACGATTCACGATGAATGCGTGGGAAAAAGGGCGCGGTTGAGGGTTAGCGTAATCCCTAGTGGCCTAGGTGGTTTAACCCAAACCGAAATACGAAAGCGTGCAATAGGTAAGCGTAATCCCTAGTGGTGCTAGGTGGCGTAAGTCCTAGTAGTTCAAACGATGATTCATATGGAAGAGCCTAGCTAGAACAAGGGTGACAGTCCAAACGATTTCAAGGATAATACGACATGAGGAAGCCCGTACGAGGTACGGCAAAGGACTGAACTTATATACATGGAAAGAAACATATGATTTGAGTAACCTATATATGCGATATTAGGTTGACATGGACCATTACACGACTTTGAGCACAGGACATTCATGGTTAACACATGAAGCGGGTAGGGATACTAGTACGAGAGGTGCAGAGCAAATATACATGTTAGAACCAGGAAGAATATACGGAATAGATACCGTGGGATGTTAGACGGGGTAGATACCTTGGGTAGTATACTTGATAGAAATCTGACGATATGATACTTTGATTTATCATGACACTGTAGTTTATCATGATACCTTAGTTCAGTAGTTTATCCTGTTATTTTGATTTAGCTTATCTACCTTGTTATCATGCTCATGTTCATCTCAGTTTCTCATGTCAGTTAACTTTACTAGTTTCTATACTAATAGTAGATAGGGCTTACTCAGTCTTTTTGACTGACCCGTTTTGTTTCGCCTCTTTTCTTCCGTTTCCCCCCAGGTTACAGGGAGGAAACAATGCTGTTTAGTTCGGACTTCTTCTGATTGAAGGTCATCATGGATGGCTTGGACTTCTCTTGGCTATGGCTACTTTACTGTTTTTACTTGGGGAATAATTTATTAAAAAGTCTTTATGCTTCTTTACTATTGCAAGACAGGTTTTGATGTACTCTGATGTAAAAGGCTTTAGACCTTATGTATTCATGTTATGAAAGATTGATTTTACTTCCGCTATTTTATGTGTTCTGTCTTGTGATATTTCTGTGCATGTTTACCAATAATGCCCCTCTAAAGCTAGTGCATTCCCTTGCGAGTGACCCTAGCGGAGGCGGGGTGTTACATTTGGTATCAGAGCAGAAGGTTACCAGACTGGGCAAAAGTTTATAAAACCTTCTGAAAACTATTTGAAAAACCGTTTACAAAGAAGCATTTTTCAAGAAAATTTTCTTTTAAGAAAAAGGCTATTCCCCAGAGGCCATTAGCATTATCCTTGTTTCCTTGATTTAATCTCTTTTCCTTTCTTTCCTCCATCTGTAGTCACAGTGGTTTTGACTGCGACTAGTCTTTCTAGCTGCGTAAGTGTTTCCCGTACGATGGAGGTGGTTCTCGAGAGACCGTTGCAGAGTTATGCATGAAAGGATAGTAAGAACAAGGATAAAGGATACGAGTTCAGGGATAAGCAACATGTTGGTATGGCTGAGTCCTAAAAGGAGGGTAACGATCTTGTTAAAGGTTTAGCTTTTCTTCTCTATCATCCTGTCGGGACTTTGTTTTAGTCACCGCATCTTTTAAGTCCGCTTCGATAGTTGAGTCTCTGCACCTTAGTACTAGCGTAGTAGGGGATCCCGTTTTTGTCCCAAGTCCTATTGGAAGATCGGTCCATTTATTCATGACTTGTTTGGATTTGAGAATGTCTATGCCAAGTATTGAGCTTGGAAATAATGCTTATGTTTATAAGCTATGGATGGATTCTAAGGATGAAGTGGTTATCCAGTAAGGGGTGCCATTCTCGGTTTTAGAAGGAGGGTAGTTAGACTCTTGGCTTGTTTTGGTAATACCCTTGAAGTATCGCGTAACCTTTTGGGTTCTGTCATGATTAGTTACTTAGAATCCCTAGATGCCTTTGTTGGGAATTAGAAACCCGATCGAGTGGTGTTCGCTAATAAAACGGATGGTTTACTTCGCTTATGTATGGGTTATGGGAATTACCCTAGTAAGTGCGCATGGTAACCTGTTTACTTGCAAGGGAAAGTTTTTCTACGTGGAATACCTTGTGGTACGAGGTCCAGGATTCACTAATGAAATTTTGGAAAGCTTGCGTGGAATCATGAGTACGCAGTCATGTTTGCGCCAAGTATTCGAGAAGGAGAATAAGTGCAAGTGGAACGAGGGGCGACGAGGAAATGAGTTCCAACTCATGTTATGAAAACAGGAAATAAGAAGCTGCGAAATCGTGAAGTAAAAGGGGCGGTCAAGGCACGAAGGAACTAAGCTCAAGGTAATGCGACTCAGGAGACTGAAGACTAAATACGTGCATGATATCTCTTTTGGGAATATATCCTCGATCCCTGTTTTTCTGTTGAGCTTGCTTGTAGGCTATCTTTTATGGATATCCTCTCGGTCCTGTCTCTGTTACAAACCCCGTACGGAGTTTGTTTTGTTTATCTTCTCGACCCTGTTTCAGGGAATCTTAGGTAGAACCCTATGGATGTAAACATGTATTTGAAACATGTTATGATTGATATGGTTGCAAGTGGTTGCTCGTGGATGCGCGAATACACATTAGATACTAGCTCGACTCGGTCACATTTCATATTGCATATGCACGAGTATTATACTTGTTTATGGATGAAATCGAATGTGTTATCATGCGGTTGTTGCATATGAATGAATGATTGTGCACGCATATAGTATCTATATGACTAGGACTATTTGCATACATGTTGGATTCATGGCACTATACATATTTTTGCATTAGAAAGATTATCCAGGCCTGATCATTAGCATTAGCTAAGGAACATATACACACACATTTTGCATGTATTCATACAGCATTAGAAATCATCTAACGACAATGGTTGCTTGTGGATGATGTTTTGAGTAGATGGATGATGGATGGTAGGATATGTTCTTCCAAACTTAGAGATTTCGGGGACGAAATCCTAAAAGGTGGGGAGAATGTAACAACCCGTATTTCAATAACATGTTAAAACGAGAATCAAGGCAGAATTTAATTTTAAATTCTGAATCAAATAAAACGGGCTATGCCATTGCGTTCGTCTCGGAAAAATACAAGAAATAGAGTCCGAGTTTTCGAAAATCGGAGTCCGTATGACCCGGTTAAGGCCCAAAGAAGTTTTCGGGAAATCTGAATTTCAAAACATGCAGAAATGGGGCCAGGCGGGAAAATTCCCGCCCAGACAAGTCGACAGGCATGTCGATAGGCATGTCGACAAGCATGTCGACAGGCATGTCGACAGGGCTGTCGACTTGCCCTGTCGGCTGATTCTGATCTGGTGCACCTATTTTCTATCTTGGCTAGGTTTTTGGGCCTGGTTTGAAATCTGACGGTTCAGGTTGGTCCTAGGGTTAATCTAAGGGCCTAAAACTATCCTAATCTCTATAAAAAGACCCTAAGCCTACCCCTAAACCCTCATTATTCACTCATGCAACTAAACTATGCCAAAATTTCAAGTGATCATGGCCTCCACTCAAACCCTAGCCTCCACCCTCTTGTCATAAAATCTTATCTTCATTTCTAAGAGGGATTTCATGTTTTGTGAGTGTATGAGAGCTTCTACCTTCATATGAGAGCTTCTCAATATGATTTCAAGGCAAAGCTTCATCAAAGGTTGGGTTTTTAAGGGTTTTTCCTCTAGGGCTTTTGGAGTTTATCTTGATCTTGGGATTTTTGGTGTTAGCATGAGAGGCTTTGTCTTAATCTTTCTACCATATGTTGATTTGTGCCCTCAAAGCAATGTAAGCCCTTGTCCTACTATTAGATATGAACTTTAAACTTAATATGACATGTTGTAAGTGGATTTAAACATTAGTATGTAGCATGCTATCATCTTATGCAAGCTTATAAAGTCATTACCTTGGTCTTGTGGTCATAAAGCTTTGACCTTTATGTTGAAATGTTGCATTATGCAACATGGGAACCCTTATAACCTTCATGTCAACTTGCATATGAAGCCATAACCCTTATGTGAGGTCATATGCGAGTTACTTGTCATCATTCCATGTTGTTTATCACCATGATTCGCTTATGTGCCAAGTTTGGGTTTATGCATGTTTTTGAGGCTTAACAATGGTATATGCAAGCTAATGAACACATTTGTGCCTCATTCGCCACCATGATTAATTTGTGGCTTAATATCCATCTTTGTCATGCTTTTGCCAAGTCTCTTCTTTTAATCCATTACGTTGTTGCGAACGTATATGCGAGTTTAAAAGCGTTGGGTTATGTTATGGGTAATTTCTAATGGCATGAAAATACAACTTGAAAACATGACTTGAAATATAACATGAAAGTTGACATGTAAGTATGCATAAAACATAAGCTTGGGAATTTACCTATTAAGTTAGGTCTACCCTTTGGGAATTTACCTATTAAGTTAGGTCTACCCAAATGCTTGAAAACTTGTAACATGTTTTGAAAACATGATGAACATGACACTTAGATAATGTAAGTGTGGCCAACTCGAGGTTGGGTTGAGTTTGCAACATAAAGCTACCCGGAACCGACCGGCCTAACTAGTAGTTGCAAACAATAGGACCCAATGTGAGAAGTTGGTCATTTTGTGCTTGAACCCGAGGTTAGACCAAGTTGTGGTGTAAAGCTACCCGGAACCGACCGGCTTAACTAGTAACCACAACAAAGTCTAATGTGAGAGGTTGAGGTGCATTAAGTAATTAATGCCACATGATAGGGTTAAGTTAATTTGATTAATGACTCTTAACCAAATATGACATGGATAAATGGGTTAAGAAAATTGATTAGGCTAATGATACTTAACAAAACATGACAAGGTTGGGTAGGTTAAGTAATTTGATTTGCCTAATGACACTTAACCATTTTTATATGACTAGTGGACGGGGATTAAGTTAACCAACACTTAACCAATCCAACATGATAAATTGGCAAGGTTAAGTAAGTTTTCTTAATGACACTTAACCAAGAGATACAGTTAATGGATGGGGTTAAGTAATTAAGACTTAACTAATCTAAACACGGTAATTAGATGGGGTTAAGTAATTGACACTTAACTAATCTAACCACGGTAATTAGATGGGGTTGAGTAATCCACACTTAACTAATCTAAACACGGTAATTCGATGGGGTTAAGATAAACACTTAACCAATATAAACTTGGTAATTCAATGGGGTTAAGTAACCAATACTTAACCAACTTAACGTGATAATTTAATGGGGTTAAGCAACTTATACTTAACCAATTATACATGATGATTCGATGTGGTTAAGTGACCTAAACTTAACCAATCTAACTCGTTAATTGGATGTGGTTAAGTGACCTAAACTTAACCAATCTAACTCGTTAAATTGGATGTGGTTAAGTGACCTATACTTAGCCAATCTAACTAGTGAATTTACGGAGGTTAAGTTAACCCATACTTAACCAATATAACATGAAAACATGATAAGGCTAAGTCACGAATCACTTGAATACGCTTGACCGATTTGACTCGGTAATCTGACAAGGTCGAGTTAATTTATATAATTAACCAATCTAAAATGATAATTAGACGAGGTTAAGTTATGGATTGCTTAATATACTTAGCCAACTTGACACATGGTTTGTAGGGTTAAGTCTTGGACTTGGATACTTAGCCAATTTTGACATGGTTTGTAGACGGGCTAAGTTATGAACTTAAGTGACACCTAACCCATTAGGTAAACCCTAATTAGGAGGATTAGGTAAATAACCATAGTTAACAAGGATTATGGAAATAAGGCTAAGTGGTAAACCTTAGCTAAGGGAAACTAAGTAATAATTCTTAGCCAAGGAAATTTGGACCACCTCTTAGATAGATGAGTAACCCGATACGGTAGGTCATCGTTTAAGTATACGTGTAGGAGCAGGCTATCTGATTTAGATAAAGGCTCCAACGAACTGGGTAACGAAGCAGCAGCTTCGGGGAACGTGAGGATATTCTTGGGATCCCTCTGTGAGGTCGCAGATGATCATCCTGGGCTCACAAGAGGTTAAGGTCTGCGTTAGAAGAACCAAGAGTATGCCTTGGTTGCTATACAAGCGACCTAAAGACTGGGATGGATAGCAGTGAGTCAACGAATACATGATAGTGCCCTAGATAGCAAGTTCGTCGATCATCTACCATCTTGAGTCAAGCGTGTACGAACGGAAAGGCAGGGAACACCCAACAGACCATAATTGCTATCTAATTATGGGTGAGGTAGGCCGTAGGATGTGGGCTGGCCGGAGTGTAGTTCTCATGCAAGATTTTCTCTTGTGTTGCCTTTCACTAGTTGAGGGAGGGGTCTCGTGGGACCATAGCCATGTGTAGAAAAGCAGACCTTAGTATCTGCATCGGCAGATAAATCTAAAGCTCCCGACCGAGTCCTGTATTTCTTGTTTTGCCCTGTGACAGGACTCGGATGGCACGATGTGATACATGTGCATACAGTTATAGAAAAACGATTCACGATGAATGCGTGGGAAAAAGGGCGCGGTTGAGGGTTAGCGTAATCCCTAGTGGCCTAGGTGGTTTAACCCAAACCGAAATACGAAAGCGTGCAATAGGTAAGCGTAATCCCTAGTGGTGCTAGGTGGCGTAAGTCCTAGTAGTTCAAACGATGATTCATATGGAAGAGCCTAGCTAGAACAAGGGTGACAGTCCAAACGATTTCAAGGATAATACGACATGAGGAAGCCCGTACGAGGTACGGCAAAGGACTGAACTTATATACATGGAAAGAAACATATGATTTGAGTAACCTATATATGCGATATTAGGTTGACATGGACCATTACACGACTTTGAGCACAGGACATTCATGGTTAACACATGAAGCGGGTAGGGATACTAGTACGAGAGGTGCAGAGCAAATATACATGTTAGAACCAGGAAGAATATACGGAATAGATACCGTGGGATGTTAGACGGGGTAGATACCTTGGGTAGTATACTTGATAGAAATCTGACGATATGATACTTTGATTTATCATGACACTGTAGTTTATCATGATACCTTAGTTCAGTAGTTTATCCTGTTATTTTGATTTAGCTTATCTACCTTGTTATCATGCTCATGTTCATCTCAGTTTCTCATGTCAGTTAACTTTACTAGTTTCTATACTAATAGTAGATAGGGCTTACTCAGTCTTTTTGACTGACCCGTTTTGTTTCGCCTCTTTTCTTCCGTTTCCCCCCCAGGTTACAGGGAGGAAACAATGCTGTTTAGTTCGGACTTCTTCTGATTGAAGGTCATCATGGATGGCTTGGACTTCTCTTGGCTATGGCTACTTTACTGTTTTTACTTGGGGAATAATTTATTAAAAAGTCTTTATGCTTCTTTACTATTGCAAGACAGGTTTTGATGTACTCTGATGTAAAAGGCTTTAGACCTTATGTATTCATGTTACGAAAGATTGATTTTACTTCCGCTATTTTATGTGTTCTGTCTTGTGATATTTCTGTGCATGTTTACCAATAATGCCCCTCTAAAGCTAGTGCATTCCCTTGCGAGTGACCCTAGCGGAGGCGGGGTGTTACATGGATGTCAAGAGTGCTTTTCTAAATGGATTTATCAAAGAGAATGTATATGTCGAACAACTTCCTTTGTTCGTACACGAAAAATATCATAACTATGTGTACAAACTTAAGAAATCTCTATATGGTTTAAAACAAGCACCTCGTGCTTGGTATGAACGACTACGTAGCTATCTTATTAACTCAGGATTTCAAATAGGCAAAGTCGATCAAACTTTGTTTATCAAACATTTTCGAAAAGATATTCTAGTTATCCAGATATATGTAAACGACATAATCTTTGTTTCAACAAACGATAAACTCTGCAAAGAGTTTGCAAATATTATGACCAAAGAATTTGAAATGTCTTATATGGGAGAACTTTCATATTTTCTTGGTCTTCAAATCAAACAACTTCTGAACTGTATTTTAATTAATCAAGAAAAATACTGTGGAAATCTTATCAAACGCTTCGGATTAGAAAATACATCTGGTAAACCTGCTCCCATGAGTACAACTACACATCTTGAAAAAGATGAAAATGGTAAGAATGTTGACCAGAAAGTATATCGAAGCATGATTGGTTCTCTTCTTTATCTTATAGCTAGTCGTCCAGATATAATGATGAGTGTTTGTCTATGTGCACGCTTTCAAGCAGATCCAAAAGAATCACACCTACGAGCAGTGAAACGTGTAATTCGTTATCTTAATAATACCAATGATTTCGGTCTTTTCTACCCAAAAGAATGTCCATTCAAATTAGTATCATATAGCGATGCTGATTTCGGAGGCTCTCGAACGGATAGTGATTGACATAAAAATGTGTTTATTTCATGCTCTTATTTCTTATCTTTTGTATATAAATAAATATTACTTGGGTATTGTTTTGTTACTTTTACAGATATTCCAACCCAGCCCGCATGCAACCAGAAAAATAGAGAAATGGAGATCAAATTGGTATATATTTACATTTTGAAGAATTGTTGATGAAGATCTCACATCTAGTTGCTGTTGGACAAGAAAATGATTGGTAGAAAGACCAAGAATTTCTCAAATCAAGGGAAGCTTGTCAAAGAACCAAGAAGAAAAGAAGAAAGGCCAAAAATTTAATAGATTTAACTAAGGCCCATTTGAAACTCTCATTGTAAACTCTTTTGTGAATTCCCTAAGGCCCATCTATCATTGTATTAGGGTTAGGGTTAGGGTTAAGGTTTGGCTATCTATCCTATAAATACCCTTGTAATGTCATTGTAGCCACCATCCATTATTCTGTATTCTCTTCTCCATTAATAAAAGTTCTTCCTTTTTACTATTTCTGCATTTTTCTTTCTTAGCAATAGGTGTTGTCTTCACAATTAGTTTTGGAAGAGCACCAATTGTATTTTACATTTGTTTCATTAGTGATTAGTCGTTTGATTAGTTTCAACGACAATCCTAATTTTATTTTTGTTGTTCTTCTTATTCTGTACTTTTATTTTCTGCATTGTTGTTCTTGTTTTGCAATTTACTTTCTTTAGTGATTAATCGTTGATTAGATTCAACGATAATCCTAAGTTCGCAATTTCAGTTTGTTTTTATTTCAACAAAATCTCCAGGCTTCGTCTAACTCGCCCAAGAGATTAGATAAATAATTTGATTTTAATTTACCTCCCTGGGTTCGACCTATATGCTACACACCTGTATGCTTGCAGAATTTAATTTAAAATTCGCGCTTTTCTAATTCATAGACTAGCGTCGATCAAGTTTTTGGCGCCGTTGCCGGGGAGGTAACAATTGAATTTTATTATTTATTTAATTTCTGATTCGTGTTAGTTTTTTTTCTTTTTGTTTGATTTTGTAAAAAAAAAATCTTGCCAAATTTTCTTTTATTTTCCTATTGTTTTCTTGTAGATATATATGGATAAAAATCTTGATTAGTTGATTGTGTATCACATATTGATATCATAATCTCTAAGACAAGGAAAAAAATCTTACCACTTTTTCCTTTAATTTTCCTTCTTTTTTTCATTTATTTCTTTCCTTTTTTTTATTTTGCATTTCTTCCAATCTAATTCCTTCAAGAAGAAAAAAAATATATACAAAAAAAGAAAGTTGCTAATTTTTCTTCAATTTCTTTCCATCTTTCTACCACCTTGCTGATTTTCACAATTTTCTTTTCCCTTTCCTTTTCTTTTTATTTGTTTCCATCTTTTGTCTACAACTTTCTAAAAAAAAACTTTCGCAATTTCTTCTTTGTCTACTTTGATTTCATTCTTGTTTTTGTCTGCTTTTATTTCTTTCCGCAATTCCTTCTACCCTTCCTCTCTACTCAAAAAACCTTGCTTTTTTTCTCTTATTTCCTTCCTCTTTTAATTTTTTTCCCTTTTTGTTTTGGTTTTTCCCATTCATTTCTTTCCCTTTCTTCTTGTTCAAATTTTCATAAATAAAAAAACTTGCATTCTTTTTATTTATTTTTTTCTTTCCAATTGCATTTCTCATTCACCTCCTATAATCTCTCTTTCCGTTTTTTCATTTATTTCTTTCCGGCTCTCTCCTTCATTAAAAAAAAACATTTTTCAATTTTCCTTTATTCTTTCCATCATTCCACTTTCTTTCCAATCATCTACATTCTTTTTCTTTTTACAAATTTAAAAAAAAAGATTCCTCTTTTGCAATTTTTTTCCTTTCTTCTTTTGTCTTTCTTGTACTCAATACATTTGATTTCTTTTCTTCTCTTACAAATTTCCTTTCTTTTCAAAAAAAATTTTAAAAAAAAAATCCTCTTTTGATTTCTTTCCTCTTTATTCCACCTTTCCAATTTTCAATACAATTTTTTCTCATTCTTCTTTTACAAGTTCAAAAAAAAAATCTTGCCATTTTTCTTTTATTTCTTTTTCTACTTCTCCTTTCTTTCGTTTGTTTCCCCTCTTACTAATATCTCGCATCATTTCTTCTTTTACAATTTGCTGAAGAAAAAAATTCCTTATATAAATTTCTCTTCTCTGCCTTGTAATTAATTTTCTTTCCTTTCTCCATTTATTTCTTTCCCTTTTCAAGTTTTTCATTTTTCATTTTTTTCTGTCTCTTCAAGTTTTACAACAATAAATAAAAGAAAAAAATTCTTTCTGTTTTTGTCTTCTCTTTTATTGCTTTCCCTTCTCAATTTCTTTTCCAAATCTTTTACAATTACTTTCCTTTCTTCCTTTACAATTTTCTTTCTTTCCTGAAATCTCTCTTCCCATTTTTTTTAGTCGTTTGTTTCTTTCCTATTTGTCCACTTTTTCAACAATAAAAAAAGGGGAAGGTCATAAAAAGATTCTTTTTTTTTTCAATTATTTTTCCCTGCTTCATTTCTTCCCTCTGATCAAATACCCCTACACTTAGTGAACTTCTAGCAAAAAAAAAAGTGAGTTTCGAACTAAGGACAAGGTGACTGGAGTTTAAGCAACAAATCAAGATTTCAGAAATCAAAAGAAATTGCAAATAGTGAGATTTCAATCATCGACGCTACTCATTTTTTTTGGATGGACAACCATGCCCCACTGTAATAATTTCTGAACTCTACAGGTGCTCTGCTGCAAAGAAAAAAAATATAGACATTGCTTGTAAAAATCTTCTGCAGGGGCAGCGGCTTGCTTGTACAATTTTTTTTAAAATTCTTGTTGTTATTCTTGTCTGATTGTTCTATGCTGAAATTTCTGAACTTGTTGTAAGGAACGAATTTCCATAATTACAACCACCACTCTCATCGTTTTTCAACAATTAAGTTTTGATTTTCAAAATAATATAGTTGAAAAGTGGTGCTTTGTGAAGTTGATTGTCTCATATAATTGGATCGCGGATATATAGTAGTTCAATTTATTGAACTATTAGCAAAAGAGGTTGCATACTACCCGTAAAACATTGGTCGTATCTCTTAGTATTTATACTATATGTGAACGGCCATAAGACCCTCTTCCCCCTTCTAATTGAGTCAGTTAATTAATAGAGCACTACTCTTTCTTTTATACTATTTTGAACTAAGAATAATTTCTGTCTTGTCGTGACTTCTTTAAAATGTCTGATTCCAAAAAATCATTGAGAGAAATGTGGGATAATAATCGGAGTAGACGTCATCTTGAAGAGTATGACTATGAATTACAACTCATGAGACAAGATTTTTCGAAATTTCGTGAACCCAATGTCGACAATTTTCAAAATTTTCAAAATGACCAACATTTTCAAAACCATGGATATGATCGAAATTGCGATTTCAACTCAGATTTCAATAATTTCGATTGGGCAACATCCACATGAAAATAGTTTTGAATCTCAATATGGCTTTGATCCACATCATTATGGGGTTGAAAACCAAAATTTTCAAAATTATAGCCCATATCAACATCTTGAAAATAACCAAATTTGCAATTTTTCCTCGAATTCCAACAATTTTGGTTACGAACATAATTTTTATAATCAAAATGATTTCCAATATCAGTGTCAATTTTCTGAAAATTCGAACAACCATCTCATTGGAAATAATATTGATCATGAAATTGATGTGGACTATAATTTTGAGAATCAAGAAATCCAGAACGAGAGCTTTCAAATCAACGATTCTGAAGAATATCATCTTAACATTCTTAGAGAGAGGGTAGAAAACCAAGATAGACAACTTGATGAAAAAGATAGAAAGCTTGATGAACTTCTTTGTTTAATGACATCTTTTAAAGAATAACTCGAACAACAAAATCAAATTCAAACATGCGATGAATCAGAAAATAGTCCATTCTTTACTGATAGTGAAAATTTTCAAACAACAACTTTGGAAATTGATTATAACGAACTAAATGAAGTTGTTCAAAATTCAGTAAATGATTTGGACTTCAACTCTTTTGAGGAAAAAGATTTAAGCTCGGATTTTGATCTCTCTCTTTCAGGCTGCGAGAAACTTGAAATTTTATATATTGAACAGAATAAAAATGTTGAATTTTTAAATTCAAATTTGGAAAAGGATTTTAATGAACATGAATTTTTTGGATTGTTTCAGGATGAAAGCCTTAATTCGGTCAACCCGATCACCACCCTTTCCTTAGCCCACAAATTGCATTTCATCGTAGAATCTGACTAATAATAACGGTTAGACGTTGCACTTAAGGGAGTCACGGGCTCATCTAGGGCTTAACTGTATTGTGATAGTTGATTCATTTGGAACGAATTATTTCTTGGTGTCTAGACTACGGCAGAGAAATAACCGTTTATAAATATTACGGTGATTCGTAAATATTATATCGGTTGTTACTCTGAAGGTACTTAAACCTTCGGCTGCATTGCTAGGGTGATTCCTGGTGCACCGATAACTCCTGTCCGTTAACTGGCTAAGAAATCTTTTGATCTAAGTAATCAAACGTGTCACTATATAATTTTGGGTTAGGATCTATTAAGGACAGAAAATTTCATTGTAGCTAATTTCTATGCGTGCATTTAACAACAATGAGTGAAAAAAGTGTGAGCCAACAAAATTCTCCTAGGGGTTCTCGAATCAACCAAAATTTTCCAACCGAATTGGATCAAAATCGAGTGAATCACAACTTTCCAAACTTTGGGGATCAAAATCAAATAAATCAAAATTTTCAAAATCTCAATATCCAAATGGATAGACCCTTGTCTCTTCGTGATCGATGTTATCCAACTAGAACCGTTCAACCTTCTGTCATAGTACTTCCACCAGTTGAAGGAAATTTTGAGCTTAAACATTCTTTTATTCAAGGGGTACCAAAATTTACTGGTTCTGAAAATTCTTATGAATTTTTAAGTGAATTTGAATTGTATTCATCCACAACTCAAATGCAACAATTATCTAATGAATCAATCAAGCTAAGGCTAATTCCATTTGCACTACTTGAAAGCGCTAAAAGATGGCTAAATTCTCTTCCCAAACAGTCAATAAGAAGTTGGGATGAATTCGTCAGCGTATTCCTGAAAAAGTTTTTTCCTTTTCACAAAACTCTGAAAATTCGAACTGAAATAAATCAATTTTCTCAAAATGAGGGGGAAACTTTTTCAAAATACTTTTATAGGTTCAACCAATTACTATATAGTTGTCCTCATCATGGAATCATAAAAGATTACTTATGTCAAATTGTATATGAGGGTCTAAACTATCAGACTAGAACTCAACTAGAATCAATGTGTGGGGGAGATTTTATGTCTAAAACGGCCAATGAAGCTTGGAAATTCTTATAGGATTATTCTGAAAAGGACATGCAATGGGAGTCCATTCGTGTTCCCATCCGTGCTTCCACTAAAGGAGTGCATGTCGTGGATACAATTCATATTCCCTTAGAGACTCAAACTCCTCAATTCAATGGACTACCCCAAGACCAAGTCAATGTCATAGCTCAAAATGGTCTTTACTCATCAACATCTGACCCTACTTGGAGAAATCATCCAAATTACTCATGGTCTAATTCAAATAATGTCGCAAATCCATCTCACATGATACTGAATTCATTATACCAAGCTCCATTTTCTTCTAGTCCTCAAACTTCTCATGTTTCACCTCAACCTGAGCCTTCGAGTGAACCTTATAGGCACCCCAACTTTCAATCATCAAACCAATCCTCCCAATCTTCTCAACCGTCACAAGATATTGTTCAATTAGAAAAACAAATAAATAATCAAGATGTTAAACTCGAACAAATGATGAATATGATGAAGGAACTAATGAAAAGTAATGAGCGAGGAAAGTTGCCTAGTCAACCCGAGGTGAATCCAAAATATAACTCTCGTACTGTGAATTCTTGTGAGGATGGAAATAATTCGGTTAACGTTGTCACCACCCTGAGGTCTAGAAAAAAGATTGACAATAATGTTGGCAATCCCGACAACCATTCGATTTCAACCCCAATTGAAAAGCTTGACACTCTTGCGATGGCAACCAATGCCAACTCCTTGGAACCTTATGAAACCCCATCTTCTTCGAATGTTGGCAACCCCAACATCTCTTCTTCTAATGTCAGCAACCCCGATAATAATTCCTCCTCTAATGTTGGCAATCCCAGCATCTCACCTTCTATTCTTGTACCTCAATCACTTTCCACATCGAAACCTTCTTCTTCGAACGATCAAATTTCTGAAAGAGTCTATAAACCAATAGCTCCTTATCCTCACAGGCTTAACAATAAGAAGAAGGATGCAAATTTTGAAAAAAATTCTTGAAATCTTCAAACAATTTCGTGTCAATATTCCACTCTTAGACACCATCGAACAAATTCCTCAATATTCCAAGTGTCTCAAAGAGCTATGCACCCGAAAACGAGCCACTAATGTTCCTAAAACTGCCTTTCTAACTGCGAATACAAGCTCCATTCTTTCGAATCCTTCCCTAGTCAAGTACAAGGACCCCGGTTGCCCTACAATTGATTGCAAAATAGGAAACATTCACATATCTCGTGCCCTACTTGATCTCGGTGCAAGTGTAAATCTTCTTCCTTACACTGTTTATCGTCAACTTGGATTAGGGGAGATTAAACCAAAAAACATCACTCTTCAATTAGCTGATCGATCTTTTAAAAAACCTTTGGGTATAATTGAAGACGTTTTGATTCAAATTGAACAATTTTACTTCCCTATCGATTTCATAGTTCTAGAAACCGAGCCTGTTTTGAGTCAGGGTAGTCAAATTCCATTGATTTTGGGTCGTCCCTTCTTAGCAACCTCAAATGCTATCATTAATTGTAGGATCGGCCAACTTTGACTATCGTTTGGGCACTTAACCATTGAATTGAATATTTTCATCAATCCAAAGAGATCGAAATAGGAGAAGTTGACATAATAGAAACAGTTTTAGATGGCACATCTGAATTATTTCCTCTAAAAACTTCATTTTCCTCAGTTGACGTGTGCACTATGTCTTTTGAGGAATTTTTCGAAGATGCGCTTGAACTTTTGAATGACGAGGATGGATATATGGAACGTCTCAAACATAATCGTAATTCCATAGCATCAGAAGAAATCATTGTTAAAAACTCAGGCTTATGGGACTATAATAATCTTCAGTTGAATGATTTAAATCATTGGCATGACAAAAATTTTATAGGAAGGATTTTGATCTTAGATCTCACTGACATGCCTCTTGTGCCTCAAAAATCAGGTACGAAATCATCGTACATCGTTTTCGATAAAGGCAAGAATGGGGGTAAAAGGAAATTTCATTTTTCACAAAACATGCACCATCATTATAGATTTCATTCTTCATATGATTGGCACTCGCATATCATTGCTAAACTTCATTTCATTTTACAAATAATTTTGCAAGTCATTCACCTTTGGGTACGATCTTTCAAATTTAGGAAACGTTAACAGTGTGGACACTGTTTAGTTCTAGTGTGGGGGGAGTCTGCATTTCATTCATTTTCATTTTTCTTTGTTTTTCTTTCTTTTTATTTTCAGCCATTTAAATAGGACCATCATACATTTTAGTTTGTAGTAACATACCATAATTTTTTTTATTTTGGTAAATACGACTCATTTTAGATTGATACAACATAATAAGTTAACAATCATTAGTCAGTTGATAGTATTTTTTCTCCCAATTTAGATCGAATAAGAAATATAATGAAAAGTTTAATTTTGAGGGATAATAGTGTAACCGGTACATAGGGAGATTCTTAGGTGATGGCCATGAAGTTTATTCTATATTGTAGTCTTTGTTTAAATAAGTGGAGGACTTAAAATACTTATATTGGCTTTTCGAATCTTTAAAACTAAGTTGTGTTAAGTTGAATTCGCGTAACTCTCTTTTGTGCTTATATTTTCAATAATAATAATAATAGCAATCCAAGGGTATCCAACAATGCTTGTATATCAAGCGTTGGTGTGCAAACCCGCCAAGCCCTATCCGACACGTTGTTGACAAAGTCAGCGTTGGAATATCTTGGTCTCATTTTATGAGATTGGACACCTAAGGATTACTGACACGTTGTTGACAAAGTCAAAGTCGGCCTGCACAATCCGCCAAGCTCTTTACCTACTCTCCGTTAGTCCGCGAGGCAGTGCATGGGTGGTAAACCTTGGTCTTCTAAGTTAGGTGTATGTACTTAAACATAAATTTTAAAATTTTATAGAATAAAGAATAAGCGATGATGCCCAAACACTTCTTGACCTTATTGATTTGACTAGCCATACATGAGAAAATAATAATACCACTTTGCAAACTATGCCAAGCAAACTAAGAATTTATTTCATGGTTGCACTATGTTATCGACCGAACTAACTGGCCAAACTAGAATTTAACATTTGAAAACTTGATTTATATTGAAATTTTGTGACAAGTTAAGGTATTTAAAGTATAATCAACTGATCAGAAACTGTTAACTTAATTTGTTGTACCACTTCAGAAACAAGTTTTGTTTTCATTTTTGCTTTTATTTTGCATATGTCCATTGCATTCATGTGGTTTCATTAGAATCATAGCATACTGCATTTGGATTTTGTGGGTAGTATCCGCTGAAAACCCTCACGAGACAACACTCGTCCTACTAGGGACACCAAGAGGTTTAACGGCTTGTTGCATACGCTCAATGCAATCGTGTTTCCTACGAAAGTGTGACTTATCTAGTCTAGTTTTTTCATTTCTTGTTTTACTCGAGGACGAGTAAAAGATAAGTGTGGGGGTATTTTATTGACATAGAAATGTGTTTATTTCATGCTCTTATTTCTTATCTTTTGTATATAAATAAATAATACTTAGGTATTGTTTTGTTACTTTTACAGATATTCCAACCCAGCCCGCATGCAACCAGAAAAATAGAGAAATGGAGATCAAATTGGTATATATTTACATTTTGAAGAATTGTTGATGAAGATCTCACATCTAGTTGTTGTTGGACAAGAAAATGATTGGTAGAAAGACCAAGAATTTCTCAAATCAAGGGAAGCTTGTCAAAGAACCAAGAGGAAAAGAAGAAAGGCCAAAAATTTAATAGATTTAACTAAGGCCCATTTGAAACTCTCATTGTAAACTCTTTTGTGAATTCCCTAAGGCCCATCTATCATTGTATTAGGGTTAGGGTTAAGGTTTGGCTATCTATCCTATAAATACCCTTGTAATGTCATTGTAGCCACCATCCATTATTCTGTATTCTCTTCTCCATTAATAAAAGTTCTTCCTTTTTACTATTTCTGCATTTTTCTTTCTTAGCAATAGGTGTTGTCTTCACAATTAGTTTTGGAAGAGTACCAATTGTTTTTTACATTTGTTTCATTAGTGATTAGTCATTTGATTAGTTTCAACGACAATCCTAATTTTATTTTTGTTGTTCTTCTTATTCTGCACTTTTATTTTCTGCATTGTTATTCTTGTTTTGCAATTTACTTTCTTTAGTGATTAATCGTTGATTAGATTCAACGATAATCCTAAATTCGCAATTTCAGTTTGTTTTTATTTCAACAAAATCTCCAGGCTTCGTCTAACTCGCCCAAGAGATTAGATAAATAATTTGATTTTAATTTACCTCCATGTGTTCGACCTGTATGCTATACACCTGTGCGCTTGTAGAATTTTATTACAAATATCGCGCTTTTCTAATTCGTAGATTATCGACGATCAGATAGAAAGAGTACAAGTGGTACATGTCATTTTATTGGAAAATCACTTGTCTCTTGGTTTAGTAAGAAACAAAATTGTGTTTCACTTTCAACGTGTGAAGCTGAATATATATCAGCAGCTCTTGCTTGTATTCATGTAATATACATGCAACAAACACTTCAAGATTTTGATATTCATTTATCAAATTCTATTATATACTATGATAACACAAGTGCTATAAATCTTTCCTAGAATCCAGTAAATCACTCTCGAACCAAACACATTGATATCCGTCATCATTTCCTTAGAGACAATATCGAAAAAGGAAATATATGTCTTGAATATGTCCAAAATGATAATCAACTAGCGGACATCTTCACTCAGCCTCTACTTGATTCTAGTTACATAAAGTTACATAGAGAGCTTGGTCGTATCTCTAGAAAAGAACTTGATAAGTGATGTTATTACTAAGGTTATATTTTGTTAGTTCTTTTCACATCCGGTTTATATTTACTCAAAACTTTAGCTATTTCAGCTATTGCTATCTTAAAAAAACAGAATGTGAGCTTCTAATTCTTCAACGGCCAATAATCCCTGGTAATTCCTAGCCTCAAGTTTATATATAGGAACTTCTATATAAGCTTGACAAAATTTCTCTTTTTCATCTCTCCTTATTTGAGCCTAAAGTTTATATAGTTTATTATGGCACATATTTGTGATGAGTGTGCTAAAAAATCCCATATTTATGTCACAAGTTCTAAGCTGGAAGAGTATTACTCTCCCGAAACTCCAAAGCACAAATCAAAGCATCACAAATGCAACCATACTCCTGGCAATACGCCAACTTCGAAATGGGAAAAGAAAGCGTTATTTTGTTCACCCCGCACTAGAGAGAAGATCGACAGATTCATCATTATCAAAAACATCAAATCGATCTTTAAAGACTACTACATTATGAGCAACAACTGACCTCGGAACGACTATCTCTTTTAGAAAGAATGGCATCATTCTTTTGTGGTTCAAACAAACATGGCATATATGAGCCAATGCCACATGTACCTTCATCCTCTAGGAGCCCAAATTCTTGGGAACAAAACTATAATCGAAACGAAGGAGCAAAAGAAAAGTGGTCGCCATGGAAACCATGCATTAACGATGTCAAAGTAGAGTCTACCGATCACAACTCCTCTACCTCTCAATAGTTTTTTTTAATTAATAATGTGATTATATTCTCATATTTTTTCATGTACTAATATATATGTATCTCATTTTTGAATAAATTCAATTTTGTATGGACCGTTAAACAATAGAAATAGAGCAAAAAATTAGAAAAACAGCTCCCTGATAAACCAGTCGACCGGCCAAATTCCACTAGTCGACCGTTTTATCATCTGGTTGAAAATGGTCGACCGGTGAATTCAAGGCGGTCGACCAGTTACGGGCTATTCTGTTTTTAAAGAGCATATACGGTAAGTTTTTTACTCCATCTCCTCACTTTTTCTTCAAACGTTTTCTACTACAAAACCCTTCATAACCCTAGAATTCAATTCATCATCCAAATCTCACCCAAATGGCTCCTCCATAAAAGAAATTAAAGCAAGCTTCTTCCTCCGAGACACAACCAATCGATCTCTCTGTCAAAAAGTGGCTTGTAGATCCAATTGCACTCAAAAGGTGGAATGAGATGAAAGATTTTACAATTCATCTGGGTTCGTTTATTAAATTCTCAGATTTCTCTAGTTATCATATTCTTGGTTTAGCAAAGAATGCCGACATTAAAAACCTAATTGACTTCGACCAAAACATTGCGGAAATTAATCATGTTATAATCAAGTCATTCTATACTAACCTGAATTTAGAGAAATACAAGCCCGAAACTCCCACTCAGTGCCTTTGGTCCGTAGTATGTGGCAAACAAGTCTTTATCTCGTGTGAAAGAACGACAAATGTTCTTGGTTCTTCCTTTTTAGGTGAAAAATTCTCAAGTAATTTTTGTAATATCCATGTACGTGATCGTATTAGTCATCAATTCATTGAAGATGATAAGGATAGTACAAAATCCATAGGTTTAGGACCTACTGCGAGAGTTATTCATCACACCCTTATGCACTCTCTTTTACTGAGAATAGGAAATTTTGATGCCGTCTACAAAGGAAATTTCAAAGCATTATATGCAATCTACGGGGATATTCATACCAACTGGATTGGTATGATTTTTGATGAGATATTGCAAGTTAATGAGAGTTCTAGGCCGCATCTATTTTATAATGAATATATCATGCGTCTATTACTTGACTGTGGCATCAAACCTCCTGAGTCAACTGTTTCAAAGCCCAAATGCGTTAACAAAGAATTGATTAAGTGGATGAAGGTTCCTGCACCATACTTAAGTATTATGCCTTTTGAACAATGGAAAGAACAAGGACATGAAGGAGCTTCATCATGACCGTCCCGCCTAAAGCCTGAGGAAGTTAAACTTCTACGATCTTCTTCCTCAACAAAAGAATCGCTTGATACTATTGCTCGAAACCAATTCCTTCTCGAAGCATGACTTAAGCGTTTGGATACAAAGATGGATAAACGCTTTAACAAACTTAAGTCTTTCTTCGGATCTTTGTGGGAAGCAATATCATGTGGTGCATCATCCTCATCTATGCAAGCTCAAGACCTCAACAAATGTCCAGCTCCTTCTTCTTTTATTGGACATCTTCAGAAGAGGGTGCAAGGTCGGGAACTAGTCATGGGCGTGGACGCGAGAAAACTCAGCTTGTTGAAAGAGAAGAATAAGAAGTTGAGATGGAGTCGGAATAAGTCTTCTTAGTTTATCTCTTTATCTCTTTCTACGTACTTATGACTTTATTTTTCTTTAAGACATGGTCCGACACTTTTATCTAAATAATGTAGTTTAATTCATACTGGACTTGTGTGTATGATCATATTTTTTGACTCTTGATGACTCTTGTTCTATGGTAGTAGTTTATGTTGCTTATAATTCTCTCTAGTATCATTTACATTTATTTAATTATCTACTCCTTTTTGTCGATGACAAATGGGGAGAAAATTGTGCTAACAGTGTATATGCAGGAAAATAAAGATTTACGGGGGGAGATCATATACAGGGGGAGATTTAGAACTATGTTGTCATCAATCAAAAAAGGGGATAATGTTGAGTCAAGATTTTCATAGCGTTTTGATTTATGACAAAGAGATAAGCCGTGATCAACAAAAAGAAGTTATTCATTGGTTTAAAGAGACACAAAGAGCTACATACATTAGAGGTTGATTATTTGGTATGTTAGTAGTGTTATTTATGTTAAAATTTATCCTCAAATAATCTCACACCTCCAATCTTTGAATATATATATATATATATATATATATATGAGTGCACATTAACTGTGCAATCTGGGCTGAACCGGTCGGCCATTTCTGCCCAGAATGCATAGATAACGTGCACAAGGGTACATAACGTATATATTTTCAAATTCCTGTCTACTTGTCCTTTTTGACCTATCGATCGTTTTCAAACAGAAAGCAACCTTTCGTATAGACACTTCCTTTTCTTCAACGGTTGCTTCTCTTTCTCTTCACCAATGATCGTGGCCATTGTTTGTAATTCTTCACAAAGGGTTACAACTATTTATTCTTTGTATAAACGTCAAGAAATCATCATTCCAATTCACCGATTCTATCAATCTAATTTCTATTCTCTTGATCTCAATCTTGAACTCTCAAGCTCTCAAAGTGCTCATATTCTATCATATATCGTTTGAATCCTAGAATCTATTTAACATTCTTTTGATTCAATACGATATCCACTTCCAAATCTTCATATACACAAATATTCTATATGAGGATAAGATTATAGGAAGTTTGTACGACAAGTGACAAAATCGTGTTATCAAGAACACACATTGTCAACAACAATTATATTCATCATTGTTGAAGTCCTTGGTGTTGTAAGAGGCAAGTGTTAAAGTCCTCAGTGTTGTAAGAGGCGTTAAATCCCGTTTGTCTGCTCGGGTGTTGTATACTTGTTCCTCCGGATAAAGTGAGGTAGTTGTTAGTGAAAATCTAGATAGAAGTCTGGGACTGGACGTAGGACGATGCTCCGAACCAATACAAAAATCCCTGATGTGATTTTTCTATTTTACTGCATTTTCCATTTTTATATCTGTGATTCGTTATTATCTCATACTTGTCTGTTATACACCATATTACACGATCCGTGTGTATCATATTTGCACATACACTCATTTTCAGGCAAGGCCTGGAGATAGAAGAGAAAGCACAAGAAGTTTGGGACCGAAATATCTTAACTGCATAGGCTGGTACCGGTCCATCTCCAATTGACCGGTATCAACCCATAGTTTAAGGAACTTCGCTATGGGACTCATACCAGGCTGCTTCAAATCCATAAGTAAGTCTATTTAAAAATCTTAAGGCCAGTCAAATCTGGTTAGCTAGGGTGCACAATGGATCAAAGTGAAAAGTGAATGAGTCGGGAGGAAGAATGTGAAAACACCATCAAACAAAGACTAAAAGGGACCATAATTTGCAAGAACAACGTAGACAATTCGTGGAAGACAACTATGAGAACCGACATGAAAAGTAATTCATTTACATGGACCAATACCGGTCCAATGGCCATGGACCGGCACCATCCATGGAAACAACTTGTATGGACTTGTAATTTTTGTGGCAGCTTCTATGCATGGTGCTGAGCTCCTTTGCATGCTGGTCTGGCCAAACTCCTCCAGAATGCCTAGAAACACATCATATGCTCCAACATAAGAGGGGGTTTGTAACACCTCGCTTTTATCAAATGTTGAATGAGTAATAAATAAAGATTGTGCATATATGTATATATGCGTGAACATAAATGTTAAAATGAAAAGGTGAAAGTTAAGAAAAGAAAGGAGTAAATGCATGCAATAAAACAATGCATTAAAAAGTTTAAAAGAAGATATAAATCAATGCACGAAAAGATGATAAGAAAAATTGGCTACATATGAAATTAAATGTGTGCAACTAAAATGAGAATAAGACAATGAATTAATTGCATTAAAGGACAAGGAATAAGAAGCTATGTTATTGATCAATTGAATAATCAACCAAGCTATATTTGGAAGAGAACTAATGTTATTAATTAACATTAAAATTAGAAGATTGTATGTACGTGCATAAGTGGAATTCAAACTTAATTATGATTTATAAGAAGAATATAATAAATCATAAGAAGAATATAAATCAAGTAAGTAACATTTTTAATTAAATGTTTAAATTCAGTCATTACAGTGTTAAACAAAATGCGCCTAGACTTAGATGGGTCGAGCCATGCCTTGCTAGGGTCGACCTATGGGCCGACCCAGGTGTCGACCAACGTAAAGGGTGGGTCGACCTATGGGTAGACCCAAGCAGGGTCTAGGATTGTTTTGTGACGTGGATGCTCTGATGTGTGCAGTTCAGTTTTTTATAAATTCAATCTGATGGACCAGACTCTTCTAGTATGCCTATAAATAGATTAGCAGGGCCTAACTTTAATCTCATATTTTCTAAGGTGCTACCTAGGCTCTGCCACTCTCTTTTCTCTCCAAACCTCTTCAGTGATTTATCATGTTAGTACTTTTGGGTTCTGGTTCAAGGTTTGAAGATAAGATAACATAGGTGTTTAGAATTTTGATCAACGTGAGGTAAGTTCTTGAATTTGATCTGTTTAGGTTTCTTCCTTTCTTTCCCTCTTCTATTAATATCAGATTTGTGAATCCGTGGTTGTTTTGATATTTGATTTAGTTAGGAAGACCACAGAATAGCAAATTTGGATTAGATTCAAGTATTGGAAAGCTATCAGATGAATGGGTTTAAATTATACCTTTTCAAATAATGGTATATCTATCGTTTGCATGTCACGTTATATGTATAACCTACTGAATAATTGGTAAATGGGGTAATTGGCTATTCAACCTGCTGAAATGTGTTGAAATTATTATTTTTGTATAGATCTATTGTGTGAACCTGTTATTTGGATAAAAATCACTGTAAAACTGGAATTGCGGGATTTACAATAAAAGTAAGTATGTTACAGGAAAATTTTGTTAATGACAAATTGGATATTGTAAATCAAATTACAGTTAAATTAGGAATAATAGAAAAAGATTAGATATGCTTAATTTATATGTAAAATTGCAGTAATTGGGAAATTGTAGATAACCGCATTTAGACACGAGCTTAAGTTCAACTTGTGGTAGAAGACTACCCTGAACCGACCCGCAAATCCGACATCCACAAGTTGTCAACTTAATGTGAGCATTCTAGTGCCTAAACATATATAAAAATATATGCACACAACCAACCATAAGTAAATAAATTTAATATGCTTGTTGCGGTTAAAAATAAAAGATTTCAGTAGTGATGAATATCATGCGAAATAGAAAATAAATATCTAACTTAGAAAATAAGTAAGGAAGGGATGTAGTGCACTGAGTTAGTTGGATTCTGAGGAAAAGTGATATATTTCCCTAAGTAACCTATTTCTTAGAACATAGTTGCAAGAGAGTCACGATGCAAAATACAAGAAATAACTTGCAACTAAGGATCTATATGGGCATACTTTATGAAAATAAATCACTGTATCTTTCTGTAAATCAAACTAATAAGGTGCATGAAATGTTTTCTTTAAAGAAATAAGTAACATGCATGACAATGAATAAAGAAAGTAAGATTACAACGGTAAATGAATTGGAATGAATGGGAAATGATAACAACCTATTGTGATTAAGTATGAATGAAAGAATGGAAAATAATAGGTAGGGTTGTCCTAGGAAAAAGTGGAAATTATAATGTAGGTTATATTAAATGGAAAGAAACTTATTGATAAACCTTAGTTAAGAGAAGTAAGTAAATAAGTAAGTAACAAAAAGAGGTTGTGTTAAACCAAATCATGGTTAATGAAAAGGAATGAAGTAGGCTTATTGTTGGTTGACTTATAAAAAGGGAATTATGAAGTCTAATAAAAGAAATTAATAATAAGCGGAAGCTCGCTTAGACGACATAGAACTGAATGAAATAAGTAAGTTACATGTTAACAAAAAACATGTGGATTAGGGTAAGATATACTTAATTATACATTAATTAGAATATGTTATTGTAACCTGAAAACCTAAAATTGGATAATGAATAACATGGTAATGATGTAATAAGATTGTAGATTACTTTCGTTAATTACAATCTAGGAAATAACATGTTATGGGCTTATTAACGATAGTAAATGGGTTAAGTTATACCGCTGAATTAATAAGCGAGTGGGATCCGATCCTTAGAGATATAAGGGGCTCAGAGAAAACTTGGTAACTTGAATAAAAAGATAAAATGTGGATAATCAAGTTGATTGGCAATCTAATAAGATAAGACAAGCGCACGATTAGTCGATTAGACATGGGGTCTAAGAACACGATGGTGTCATGCGCTTGAACCAGCCCACACGTCTGAAGGTGAAGAATCCAACTGGGTAGATCATCGAGGTGTCTGGAGGCACGAGAGGAGCATGTCCATCTGATTATTTTGCTTATATTCTGCTTGCTAGCTCTATGTGATTGGAATGAAGCACACAACTTTTGAGGGATGTGGTAGGCTACTCTGTGGTGGTCCTCTATGCAGTGTTAGTGCTCAGGCTATACTCGCGGAGGTTAGGTCTGCGTGGAACTACCCAGAGAGTATACCTTGACTACAACGGTAGTTTGGCAGTCCAAAGGCTGTAGGGTGATGTAGGTGATTCGATTGTTTTTCCTATAGATATGCTGGGTCACGACCTACACAGGATATTAATCGTCGGGTACCTGTCATTGACAGTCAGTGTGACGCGGAAAGACTAGAGCTAAACCTATAGACCGTCGATCTTTCACTATCGAGACTTCGGTTGCAGGATATGCCAATTTGGATGTAAATTATTTGCTAGGGGCATGTCACTTGGCTCTTGATGTATACTTTCACTAGTTGACGGAGGGGTTGAGGAGGGACCATAGCAGACCGTAGTTTAGGTATTTGTACTTTAGGCCCTTTTAGTGGACCTATACAGATATGGAAAGGCTCCTAACCGAGTTTCAAGCATTCAGACGCACCCCTATTAACGGGACTCGGGGTATAGTAGATAGAACATACGTGTGAGGATCTAGATACATGCACGCCGCACCAAGTGATGTATCATAGGCAATAGGGCATTACCCTGTGATAAGACTAAGCTTCGCCTAGGAGTTTGGATATGACAGACCGTACGCTTACGTAGCATAGCGATGATAGTTCTATACAGAATGTGGCGTAGTTTTATGAAGATCTGTATGTGGATTTAGCGTAGGATGAGAGTTATATGATGTGGCGCAGTTGTATGCAGATTCGTACGTCGCTCCGGCGTTGGATGAGAGTTAAATACGATTCTGTGGCATGACGGTGGAGACCGTGCGGGAAAGGTACCATGGAAGATACCTTGATACTGGGGGTAACTACGTATATGCTATATTAGGTTAGTTTACTAGGATGTAGATGGTACGACGTGTGCGTAAAGCCTTGAGTGCTATTAACCAAAACACCTAATAAATAAGAAAATGTAATTGAATGGTATACGTAGGGTTATTTCTGAATGTCTAATTTAAGTCCAGTCACTAGAACTTGTGTTTTGTCCCTCTCCTCATAACACACTCGCATGTTTGGTTTGTGGCAGAGATATGATAGCTTTGGATACTGGTAAGGCAGTATTACTACTTTGGTAAGGCTATATTTGATTATATTATATTTTATTCCATTCCGTTGTGAGATGTTTTCTGAGCTCTGATATATTTTATATATCTGTCTTTTCTACAGGATGCCAGACAAGCCAACTCGAGTTTCGATAGATTGGGATTTTTGAAAAAAAAATTGGTCTGTCAGAATTCGAGTTGTTACATTTGGTATCGGAGCCTAGGTTTAGGATTCCTATATAGATAGTGAGTGAACGTATTTATATTTTTTTAAGAAATATAAATACATTATATATACACTCCTAGATCCATAAAAGAACCTACTAAATAGGAAGAATGGTTTATGCAAAGAAGTGGGATAATAGTCATGTACACTCAAGGAATGGTTGTGAAAATCTGAGACCCTTAGGTGGTTTAGGTGAAAAGTGTACAGTGTGTTTTGTGATGGAAAGAGATGGGTGCCATATGTTAGTACCTGAAATGTTAGTATTTCAAATTAGTGGGTTTTGCAGCAGAGCCTTATAAATTTGGAAAAGAGGAAAATGGATTAGGAATATAAACAGATGAGAGAAACAAGCCGGAATATCTAGAAGAGTTCAGGTAAGTTGGAAACCCACTTTAAGTCTAACCCTATTGTTGACTCTTAAGAACTTGAAATTTTAAAAGCTTTTGGATGAAAATTTATAGTGTTTTTCAAGTTTTGATCTTAAAAGTTTACTATGTACTAGTTAAATTGCGTAGAATTTATTTTTTTAAAAGAAAAGGTATTTATGAAAAAGTACATATTGAGTTTTGAAATAAGATGGGGAATATTTTTGAAATGGTGATTTGTTGTGAAACTTTTGTCTAAATTGAGTTCTTTAAGAAAAAGGTGCGCATTATTGAGCATGTATAGCTCGCTAGTTTTTAAAGTTATTATGTATGAAATTATTAAAAAGCATAGAAAAGATTGCGTTTTTGTTAAAAACTAAAATTTTCGATAAAGAAAATTTTGATATTCTCTATTCCTTTGACAACCATTTCGATAATTATTTTGACATAAAATTTTGTTGTGTGGACAAAATAAGTTGAAAGAATTAAGACTAGAGTGTATATTTGCACTAGTTGTAAGTTATTGTACTGCCATTATAAACATTAACGGTTGTGAAACTAATAGAGAAGTAGCCGTCCTTGTCTACTCCCATTCTGTGATTTGAAAAAATAAATTGTATTTTTTATGGATGACATATTTTTATGGTTTGGAAAAGAAAAGTTTTAATGTGGAAAAATAACGTTTTAACACTTAATTTTTGGAAGAAAAAAATGAAATGAGAAGGCCAAGCCACGTTTTTAAAATCATGGAGTACGTAAAGGATTAGTACCTAGGGAAGACAGGAAATATTTTGAGGCTATGAAGTAAATAGTAAGGACTATTTTGAATTAATGGTAAGTTCCCGTAGAATGCATAAGCATTGTGGAGCCAAGGTTGTTGCTTGAAAAAACTGTTGGTACACAACAAGGACTAGTGGTGACTACCAGATGGAAGAGGGTAAGTTAATGTGTTAAGATCCTTTGGTTTGGACTTTTCTTTGTCGGAGGGGGCATGGTCCTTGGATTTTTAGCCCTTGGTGGTAGCTGTATAGAATGCTTGTTTTCCTGTTTTAGTTGAAAGATTAAAAGGATTATTTCAAAACTAAACTTAGACCAGTGGGTTAATTTAAATAGGCTATGAAAAGAGTAATGACTTAACTAAAAAGAGAAGGATAAATCTAGTAAGCAACAAACATGACAGTTGAGAAAAATGGAAAATTTTGAGAAATGAGAATAGAAATGAGTTTTTCCTCAATAATATAGAAAGAAAATTTGTAACACAGAAAATTTTCTTATGAGAATTATGCTTGGATAGGAAGATAGGAAAACTTTGTATAATAGTTGCATAAAATCCAAGTACAGATACAAAAGGTACATAAAAGAAAAAAGAGAGATATCAATTTTTCTGTTTTCCACATTTTTGTAACATAAGAAATCAAATTTAGAAAATTAGATTTTTCTAAAATTTAGAAATTTAAAGTTGTTTGGTAGGGCTTTGGATGCAAAATTGGATGAACCATGCTCTTGCTTTGTAAGAGCGTGGGAAAATTTGGATGAAAAAGTATTTTGATTTTCAAAATATTGCATTTATGTAGAAATTTCTAGTATATATACGATGTGTGCATCATGTTTTCAAAAGATTTTCAAGAAAAATTTACATTTATATAGGAGGTATCACTTAGGCATTCATCACATTCATGTATTATTATGTTGTGTTACACTTTGCACAAGTGCAAAAATGATTGCAAAAGTTGGATGCACACATGATGGTTGTAAATTGTGTGAGGGATTATTTAATTGTACCCTTATCAAATAGCGGGGACGAAATTTCTTAAGGATGGGAGAATGCAATACCCCGCATTTATTAAATATTAAATGAATAATAAATAAAGATTGTGCATATATGTATACATGCATGAACATAAATGTTAAATTGAAAATGGTGCAAGTTAAGAAAAGAAAAGAGTAAATGCATGTAATAAAACCATGCATTAAAAAGTTTAAAAGTAGATATAAATCAATGCACGAAAAGAGGACAAGAAAAATTGGCTGCATATGAAATTAAATGCATGCGATTAAAATGAGAATAAGACAATGAATTAATTGCATTAGTTGCATTAAAGGACAAGGAATAAGAAGGTATGTAATCAATGAATTAAATAATCAACCAAGCCATATGTAACACCCCGAATTTTCTATTAACACTAAAGTTGCTAAAATATTAATAAGTGTGTAAGAGAGGGGATGTATCTAATATGAATATAAAAATATTAATAAGTATGTAAGAGAGGGGATGTATCTAATATGAATATAAAAATATTAATAAGTATGTAAGAGAGGGGATGTATCTATTATGAATATAAAAATATTAATAAGTGTGTAAGAGAGGGGATGTATCTAATATGAATATAAAAATATTAATAAGTATGTAAGAGAGGGGATGTATCTAATATGTATATAAAAACAATAATAAGTAAAGGGGGATGTATATAATGTGTACATTGTAGAAAATATATATATATATATATATATGGGCAGTTAATGCAAACATGAATAGAAGTTTATTAATTTGCTGAGTGTTTGCTGAGTCACTTCTGACTCATTGCTGAGTCAACAAGATAAATCCCATCTTGTCTGAACGGCTGCGGTTATTTCTAGGTTAAATCTAATGGCCTAAATGCATTCTAAAATCTATAAATAAGTGGGTAGACCCTAAACCTAAATCACTTGTAAAATTAGAGAAGCTACCGTCATGCTGCTGCCATGGAGTTCAGCGTAGCCGTCACAAACTAAGAAGAGGAAGCCTAATCTACTACAACTAAATTCTACTCAACAAAACAAATCAAACCAAAGAACTCTCTCTAATTCTCTTCTTTTGTTGGTGAGTATGATGATTCTCACAAGACTATTACAAACTAATTTGACTCAGTTATGAATGGATCACAAGAAAGTGATGTGATTTGTAATTGTAAATTCTATATATTGTGGATCTCTTATTATGTTATTATGTTGTCGTATGATGTAAATTATATATGCTATGTCATGCTATGTTGTAAATTCTCTTATGCAATGTCGTGCTATGTTGAGAATCATGTCATGCTATGTTATACTATCATACTATGCCATGTTATAAATCATGCTATATTATGTTGTAAAATCATGATGTTGTTGGATCATGCTTAAAGTTATGTTTTTTTTTCTCTTAATTTAAATGGATCTTGTTTATGGGAATTTGCCTATTAGGTTAGGTGTACCCATAAACTTGAAACTATAATTAAATAAAACTTGATTATGGGAATTTGCCTATTGAGTTAGGTGTACCCATATAAAACCATGTTGTTAAAAATTAGATGATGTTGATTCACACATGTTCATACGTAAGTTTATGAAAATTGATTGAGATCATATTAGGTGAATTTTGAACAAGTTGACACCCTTAGATCCGTGACATGTATAACCTTATGCAAGTTGTAATTTTGGATGTATGCAAGTTTCACCCCTTATTATGATTTATTTAGTCACATATATATGTGGTTGTTGTGATAATTTCTTTTATGCTATGAGTTAGACTATTCGAGTCTAACGTATATTTTACGTTTAATGAACGAAACATACAACGTGGGGTTGGAATAATATTAAAAGATTTAATATTGAGAATTTGCATGAGATGGCCTTAAAAAGGCATATAACAAAATTAAGATGTTAAGAAATTGCCTTAAAAGGTGGAAAATTTAATTAAGACATTAATTGAAAAATTAATGTGGAGTAATGGACATAATCTAATTATGGATTAACTTGAATTAGAATGCCTTTAATGGCATATAATGAACTTGTGATGAAATTTGGTATAATTTTGCATACTATAAATGGATGGCCATAATTGAGTCAATTATGAACATCGTTAAAACTGGAAATTAATCAATAATTCAAATAGGGAATTATTAAAATTGGGGGAAAATGGATTATTAATAATAATCAATGCTTAGGACACGAGGTTGGACTCGTTTGTGACGTAAACCTGCCCGGACCCGCCCGGCAAATCCAGTAGTCACAAATGTCGGCCCAATGTGAGAGGTCCTAGGCCCAAACTAAAGCATAATAGTTGTAAAGACACGAGGTTAGACTCTTTTATGGTGTAAGACTGCCCGGACCCGCCCGGCAAATCCAGCTTCCATAAATGCCAGTCTAATGTGAGAGGTCTTTATGAGGTTATAACCTTAATAAATTAAGGAATACTTAACCAGATAATCATGTAAGGTGGGACATGGGGGTTAAGTAGGTGCCTTGGGTGGCATGAGGAATCTAGTGGTTGCCCTTAGTGGCATTTGAAATACGATTAGTAAAGACTTAACCAAACACACATGTAAATAAACATGACTAAAGGGTTAAGTAAGTGCCTTGGGTGGCATAAGAAAATATGATTAGTAACACTTAACCAAAGTAAATATGTAAGTGGGACATGGGGGTTAAGTGGGTGCCTTGGGTGGCAGGTGGAATTACTATAAGAACCCTTAACCAAATTCAGACATGTAAGTAGACATGGAGGGGTTAAGTGGGATATACTAGAGGGGACCAAGCCTAGGTGGGAAGCTTGGTGGGGGCCCTTTTCAGACCAGTAGCCCATTTCGTATCTTTGTAAGCTCGACCCAAGTCGAGGACGGGACACGCCTACTGGGCCTGGTTGTTAGAGGCCAAAGCGGGTTAGCGGTGACAACGCAAGTCCAACGGGTTCACGTGCGTGCGTGGCCCCGGGCTGGTAGGTAAGACGTTGTTGCATCGTGTAGGTATAAGCCGTGCATTCTCGGTTGTATCGGGTTGCCACTTTAGGGGAGTGATACACCCCACTGTGGGGCCAGCACGGGTATCTACGAGTTAGGGAGCCGATCGAATGGGGTAGGGTAGTGGACACACCTAGTGGAGATAGGAGCAGGCGGCCCTATGTAGTCAGCTAGGGGTATATAGAGCTACCACTATCATTTAATTACTAAGGGGGTACACCTAGTGGAGATAGGGGCAGACGGCACCTATGACGTCAGCTAGGAATACGTGGGGTTACCATTATTAAAGGGGTACGTCTAGTGGGGATAGGTACACGTTGGGTACCTATGATAGCAACTAGAGATATACAGTCAAACATGGGGGATAGTGGGTACATCTAGTAGTACACGAAGCTATCATCATTCTATTTATCCAAGGGGGATCAAATTCCAAGAATGACTAGTAGGGGTGCAGTTAGTGCTAGTACAATATGGTACGGTACAGTACGGTAGAGTATAGTAATTATCCTATGTTGATTAGGAAGCGTCATTAACGTTAGTGTTAGTGGACGGGTGTGGTGCAGTACAGTGTTTATCCTTTAGTATCTAGGAGCGCCTATAACGTTGCCTTTAGCGATTGTCTATGTCCTTAATCTGTTCTTCATAGACATTTTCTTGTTTTCCAGCTTATGCCTTAGTCCAGTTATTTTGATAATAGTATTGTTAGAATTGTCATACTCGCCAGACTTTATGTCTGACCCCCTCTTTTCCATTCTTTTTCCCTTCAGGTCCTCAGGTTGGGCCAAGTTCTAGTGGAGTCTAGTTGGATTGCTTATCTCTTTTGGGAAAGCTTGGACTGCTGAAGTAAAGTCCAGCTTGTTATCTTTTGTTTAATGGCTATTTATGATGATGGGATTATGTATTTTGTTTTATCAAGATGGATATTGTACTTGACTCTAATTTATGGTATTATGATGTAATCAAACATGTTTTGACTTCTGCTGCAATGAAATAAAGTTTTAAATTTCCAAGTACTATTTTATATTTGTCTTGTTGTAATTTTACTGTTCTATACTCACTTAAAACCTCCATGGAAGTTAATGCATTCCCTTTGTGAGTGACATTAATGGACGTGGGGTGTTACACGTGGTATCAGAGCATAAGGTTACCAGAACAGATAAAAAAAAATTTTAGAAAAATATTTTTTTCTAAAGTATTTTTGGAAGAAGTGCTTTCAAAAACATGTTATTTACAGAGAAAGTTTTTATGAAAAACATAATCCCCAATAGCCATATCCTTTCCTTCGATTCTCCGCTTGAGTCTCTTCCTCTTTCCCTTTTCGAATCTTTCCCCTCCGCGTGTAGATAAGATAAATAAGAACTTCCGTACGAAGGACGGAAAAACCACTTCAAGGGACTTCGACGTTTGACGGGCCAGAAGTTGATTCAAGAAAGTGGAGGGCTTGTTGGTACCTTAAAGATGGACAATGGGGAGGAAGGTTCAAATAGCTGTTAGGGTAACAAAGGACGAAACCTCATCTTGGTGGGAGATCACGAATGGAGAATGAGAAGAAGAAGGCTAGTTATAGGACATTTAGTGAAGGACTGCCCAAAGGAGGGGCAGAGGGCAGGGTCTACCTCAGTAGGACAGGTACAGGCACTTATGGCATCCAGGCAGGCAAGGGGTCGAGTTCAGGCTATTGAAGCCCCACCGCTGCAAGAACGAGGTAGAAAAATTTCTGTTGAAAACTTAGTTTTTCAGTTTGATCATCATGATCGGACCTTACTCGATTCTGGCGCTTCATACTCGTTAGTATCTGCTTAGTTAGTTGAAATACTGCACCTAAATACTAGTCTAGTTAAGAATCCCATTCTAGTCTCAAATCCGGTTGGTGGTTCGGCTCATCCTTAAATGGTTTGTTGGGATTTGAGAGTATCTATCTGGAGCGTTGGGGTTGAATGCAACGCCTTCATTTCACGGGCTGTAGTTTGATTCTAGGGATGGATTGGCTAGCCAGGTGTGGTGCCATCCTAGATGGGGAAAGGAGGATAGTTAGACTGTGACTCGTTATGGAAAGACCCTCGATATTTCTTGAGACCCTAGGGGTTCAATAATGCTTAGCCGCATAGAATCTTTTGATGCATCCAACGGTGATTTGGAATTTGTTTGTGTGGTCCGTGAGTATAGTGACGTCTTCGATGAAGTGCGGGGTTTACCTAGAGGCACGAAGTTAGCCTTCGTGTGTGCCTAGTGGATAGTTCAAAGCCAGTTAGGTGAGCAATGATGGCCTTGGAGCAAGACTGGCAAGGACAGCCAGAGTCGGTTAAGTGCTCAATTATTTGGCCGTTTTACTAATATCATCTCACGTAGGTCGTCTGAATTCGGAGGAGGTATCCCTTGAGTGTTTGTCTGATATTGGTTTAGGCCTTTGGGGCTTGCACTTGGGGGATGTCTAGTTTGACTAGGATAGCCTGCGTGAGAGATGGATAGTTTGATGATTTTGCATGGAATATCATCCTGGTTTTCTCTAGAAGCGGAGAAGAACATGCCCTACATCTTAGGGAGGTCTCAGAGGAAGGGTAATATGTTATGAAGGAAGAATATCGAAAGTCCATGAGAAGAATTGCCCTACCCATGACCTAGGATTGGCCGCCATAGCTTTTGCGCTCAAGTCTTGGTAAAAATTTGAGTTGTTTAAAGACCATAAGTCATTAAAGTTTTGGTCTCTCATAAAGATTTTAACTGGAGGCAGAAAAGGTGGATGGAGTTCTTGCCGTCCTGCGATTTCGAGGTAACATATACCCCTTACAATGGGTAACGTTGTGGTGGATGCCTTAGGTAGGGAAGGATCGACATTGAGTCCTTTGCCTGTTGAGCGGCATAGCTTAGGGTTTATCCCTACCATTTACTTTAGACCATCCATTGGTTTTGTACTCGGTTTGCTAGCATCCTTAAGATTAGACCTACGCTTGTGGGACGGATTGGAGAGGCACAGCGTGATGACCCACAGTTGATAGAGTTAGTAGAGAAACTCATGAGAGGAGAGTCATCAAGCCACCTAAGTAGATATACTTAGATAATAAGGGTTGGTTGCATGAGTACGATAGACTTTGTGTATCACGAGACGAGAGCTTAAGGAAGGTTATTCTTGATGATGCACATCATTTAGAAATGACCATTCATCCTGGCGGGGACAAGACAAAAAAGGACATGAAGCAAGTTTTCTTTTGGGTCGGTATGAAGATGGATGTGGCCGAATATGTCGTTAAATGTTCGGAGTGCCATCAAGTAAAAGCGGAGCAAAGGGAACCCGATGGGTTACCAAAATCAAGATACGGGGATTTGGGTTGTAGTAGATAGACTTACTAAGAGCGCCCATTTCATTCCCGTGAAGAGTAATAGGACTGCTCCATGGTTAGCTTCCGCATACATTAAGGAGATAATTAGTTTGCACGGTGTTCCTTCTAGCATAGTGAGCAACCGCGACCTTATCTTCACTAGCGAATTTGGGAAGAGCTTACAAGAGGCGGTAGGGACTCAGTTATGTCTGGGCACCGCATATCATCCTCAGACAGATGGCCAAACCAAGAGGGTGAATCATATTCTTGAGTATTTCTTTCTTTTAGGTCATGTGTCTTAGACTACGGAAGAGAATCGACTTGATTCAAAGGAAGATGAAAATGGCGCAAGGTAGGCAAAGATTATATGCCAACAAAAGGAGGACCGAGCTGGAGTTTCGCATAAGGCACATGGTCTTTATCAGGGTATCTCCATCAAGGAACAATGTTCGCTTTGGATCAAGAGGGAGTTAGCGTCAAGGTTAGTAGGGCCGCTTCCTATTAAGGAGAGGATTGGGCAGAGTGGAAGTTGCCTAAGAGACGTAGTGGTATACATGATGTATTCCATGTATCACATTTGAGGAAGTGTTTGCACAAGACCACGGAGGTGGTAGAGCCGAGCTTGCTTAAAGAGGTGGAAATAGAGCGTGATGCAATAATTAGACGAGCTCCTACATGCATTCTTGGGTTGGAGATCAAAAAGTTGAGGAATCGAGAGGTCAGACTAGTTAAAGTGCAATGGGGAAATGATGAGCGCTACGCTATTTGGGAGACAGAAGAGAAGATGCGTTCGTTGTACCCTTTTCTTTTTGAGGGTATGTCTTTTAATTTCTCCATTATCACTTCGCTTATCTTATCTTATTTTTAGTATATCCTCTCGTTAGTATCTTTGACCTTTAGTTAGGATAAATCCTATGGTTGAAACATGTGTTTGAGACATGTTATGTATGATGGATGCAAAATGGATGCAAGTGTTTGCTAGTGGTTGCTCGTGGATGCATATATACACACACTTTAGGCACTAGATCGGCTCAGTCACTACATATTGCATATTGCATAAGTGAATGTATTTAGTATAATGGATGTATAATGGTTGTACCATCATATGGATGCTGCATTCGGTTGAATGGGTGTGCACGCATATAGAAGTAGTATGTAAGAAATTAGGATCTTTTGCATACATAATGGATTCATGACACTTACATAATTTGCATTAAGGAGGTCAACTGAATCAGTAGATCGCCTGATTTCGCATTAGGTAAGGACATGTACACACACTTAGCATATGATCATAAAGCATTAGAAGTCTTTTAAGGACAATGGACGCATGTGTATGATGGATGAGTAGATGGACGTTTGGATGGTAGGATATACATTCTTCCAGACTTGAAGATTTCGGGGACGAAATCCTAAAAGGAGGGGAGAATGTAACACCCCGAATTTTCTATTAACACTAAAGTTGCTAAAATATTAATAAGTGTGTAAGAGAGGGGATGTATCTAATATGAATATAAAAATATTAATAAGTATGTAAGAGAGGGGATGTATCTAATATGAATATAAAAATATTAATAAGTATGTAAGAGAGGGGATGTATCTATTATGAATATAAAAATATTAATAAGTGTGTAAGAGAGGGGATGTATCTAATATGAATATAAAAATATTAATAAGTATGTAAGAGAGGGGATGTATCTAATATGTATATAAAAACAATAATAAGTAAAGGGGGATGTATATAATGTGTACATTGTAGAAAATATATATATATATATATGGGCAGTTAATGCAAACATGAATAGAAGTTTATTAATTTGCTGAGTGTTTGCTGAGTCACTTCTGACTCATTGCTGAGTCAACAAGATAAATCCCATCTTGTCTGAACGGCTGCGGTTATTTCTAGGTTAAATCTAATGGCCTAAATGCATTCTAAAATCTATAAATAAGTGGGTAGACCCTAAACCTAAATCACTTGTAAAATTAGAGAAGCTACCGTCATGCTGCTGCCATGGAGTTCAGCGTAGCCGTCACAAACTAAGAAGAGGAAGCCTAATCTACTACAACTAAATTCTACTCAACAAAACAAATCAAACCAAAGAACTCTCTCTAATTCTCTTCTTTTGTTGGTGAGTATGATGATTCTCACAAGACTATTACAAACTAATTTGACTCAGTTATGAATGGATCACAAGAAAGTGATGTGATTTGTAATTGTAAATTCTATATATTGTGGATCTCTTATTATGTTATTATGTTGTCGTATGATGTAAATTATATATGCTATGTCATGCTATGTTGTAAATTCTCTTATGCAATGTCGTGCTATGTTGAGAATCATGTCATGCTATGTTATACTATCATACTATGCCATGTTATAAATCATGCTATATTATGTTGTAAAATCATGATGTTGTTGGATCATGCTTAAAGTTATGTTTTTTTTTCTCTTAATTTAAATGGATCTTGTTTATGGGAATTTGCCTATTAGGTTAGGTGTACCCATAAACTTGAAACTATAATTAAATAAAACTTGATTATGGGAATTTGCCTATTGAGTTAGGTGTACCCATATAAAACCATGTTGTTAAAAATTAGATGATGTTGATTCACACATGTTCATACGTAAGTTTATGAAAATTGATTGAGATCATATTAGGTGAATTTTGAACAAGTTGACACCCTTAGATCCGTGACATGTATAACCTTATGCAAGTTGTAATTTTGGATGTATGCAAGTTTCACCCCTTATTATGATTTATTTAGTCACATATATATGTGGTTGTTGTGATAATTTCTTTTATGCTATGAGTTAGACTATTCGAGTCTAACGTATATTTTACGTTTAATGAACGAAACATACAACGTGGGGTTGGAATAATATTAAAAGATTTAATATTGAGAATTTGCATGAGATGGCCTTAAAAAGGCATATAACAAAATTAAGATGTTAAGAAATTGCCTTAAAAGGTGGAAAATTTAATTAAGACATTAATTGAAAAATTAATGTGGAGTAATGGACATAATCTAATTATGGATTAACTTGAATTAGAATGCCTTTAATGGCATATAATGAACTTGTGATGAAATTTGGTATAATTTTGCATACTATAAATGGATGGCCATAATTGAGTCAATTATGAACATCGTTAAAACTGGAAATTAATCAATAATTCAAATAGGGAATTATTAAAATTGGGGGAAAATGGATTATTAATAATAATCAATGCTTAGGACACGAGGTTGGACTCGTTTGTGACGTAAACCTGCCCGGACCCGCCCGGCAAATCCAGTAGTCACAAATGTCGGCCCAATGTGAGAGGTCCTAGCCCAAACTAAAGCATAACAGTTGTAAAGACACGAGGTTAGACTCTTTTATGGTGTAAGACTGCCCGGACCCGCCCGGCAAATCCAGCTTCCATAAATGCCAGTCTAATGTGAGAGGTCTTTATGAGGTTATGGCCTTAATAAATTAAGGAATACTTAACCAGATAATCATGTAAGGTGGGACATGGGGGTTAAGTAGGTGCCTTGGGTGGCATGAGGAATCTAGTGGTTGCCCTTAGTGGCATTTGAAATACGATTAGTAAAGACTTAACCAAACACACATGTAAATAAACATGACTAAAGGGTTAAGTAAGTGCCTTGGGTGGCATAAGAAAATATGATTAGTAACACTTAACCAAAGTAAATATGTAAGTGGGACATGGGGGTTAAGTGGGTGCCTTGGGTGGCAGGTGGAATTACTATAAGAACTCTTAACCAAATTCAGACATGTAAGTAGACATGGAGGGGTTAAGTGGGATATACTAGAGGGGACCAAGCCTAGGTGGGAAGCTTGGTGGGGGCCCTTTTCAGACCAGTAGCCCATTTCGTATCTTTGTAAGCTCGACCCAAGTCGAGGACGGGACACGCCTACTGGGCCTGATTGTTAGAGGCCAAAGCGGGTTAGCGGTGACAACGCAAGTCCAACGGGTTCACGTGCGTGCGTGGCCCCGGGCTGGTAGGTAAGACGTTGTTGCATCGTGTAGGTATAAGCCGTGCATTCTCGGTTGTATCGGGTTGCCACTTTAGGGGAGTGATACACCCCACTGTGGGGCCAGCACGGGTATCTACGAGTTAGGGAGCCGATCGAATGGGGCAGGGTAGTGGACACACCTAGTGGAGATAGGAGCAGGCGGCCCTATGTAGTCAGCTAGGGGTATATAGAGCTACCACTATCATTTAATTACTAAGGGGGTACACCTAGTGGAGATAGGGGCAGACGGCACCTATGACGTCAGCTAGGAATACGTGGGGTTACCATTATTAAAGGGGTACGTCTAGTGGGGATAGGTACACGTTGGGTACCTATGATAGCAACTAGAGATATACAGTCAAACATGGGGGATAGTGGGTACATCTAGTAGTACACGAAGCTATCATCATTCTATTTATCCAAGGGGGATCAAATTCCAAGAATGACTAGTAGGGGTGCAGTTAGTGCTAGTACAATATGGTACGGTACAGTACGGTAGAGTATAGTAATTATCCTATGTTGATTAGGAAGCGTCATTAACGTTAGTGTTAGTGGACGGGTGTGGTGCAGTACAGTGTTTATCCTTTAGTATCTAGGAGCGCCTATAACGTTGCCTTTAGCGATTGTCTATGTCCTTAATCTGTTCTTCATAGACGTTTTCTTGTTTTCCAGCTTATGCCTTAGTCCAGTTATTTTGATAATAGTATTGTTAGAATTGTCATACTCGCCAGACTTTATGTCTGACCCCCTCTTTTCCATTCTTTTTCCCTTCAGGTCCTCAGGTTGGGCCAAGTTCTAGTGGAGTCTAGTTGGATTGCTTATCTCTTTTGGGAAAGCTTGGACTACTGAAGTAAAGTCCAGCTTGTTATCTTTTGTTTAATGGCTATTTATGATGATGGGATTATGTATTTTGTTTTATCAAGATGGATATTGTACTTGACTCTAATTTATGGTATTATGATGTAATCAAACATGTTTTGACTTCTGCTGCAATGAAATAAAGTTTTAAATTTCCAAGTACTATTTTATATCTGTCTTGTTGTAATTTTACTGTTCTATACTCACTTAAAACCTCCATGGAAGTTAATGCATTCCCTTTGTGAGTGACATTAATGGACGTGGGGTGTTACACCATATTTGGAAGAGAGCTAATGTTATTAATTAACATTCAATCAGAAGATTGTATGTGTATAAGTGAAATTTAAACTTAATTATGATTCATAAGAAGAATATAAAGAAAGTAAGTAACGTTTTTTATTAAACGTTTAAATTCAGTAATTACAACATCAAACAAAATGCGCATGGTATTGACGTCAAAAGTCGGTCACTAGTGACAGTCAACCCCCAATCGTGTGATGAACACACGAATAATGATTATAAAATGCATAAAAATTTAAAAAGAACGGGGAGCACACACAAAATTTCTATAGCGGATCGGCAAAGATTGTGCCATTGTAACAATCCGGAAAATCAGAACCAATTTAAAATTTTTATTTTGGCAATTTTAGTGAATTTTGAATAAAAATGATCTATTTTAAATAATAACGACTAAAAATTTATTTTAGATGAAGTTAGAACGTATATATTTATATACATCGAAATTAGAATATAAATGTTTATTTTAAATATAAAAGGAAATGGAAAATGGCGTGGTAGTTTGAAAATTCGATTTCAAATTTCAAATGAATGTACAGGATTCAGAATAAACCGGGTTTTTCCGAAACTAAAAATATTAGAATCTATTTGAAAGTATCTTTCCAACGAATCCGAAAAATTGAAATTCCATAGCGAGAATAAAAAGTTATGCCCAGTTGAAAATACAGAATAGTCGCTATGGAAAATATAGCCCCAAAAAATGGAAATTTTGCAAACGACCTCCTTTTTCGACGAAACCACTTTTGTTGGATCTGGGATGTCAAGTTATTGCTAGATTCCAATTTTCATATTTCTTGGGATTAATATGTGAGCGTGGCATAAGAAAATGTGTTTGAACAGTTTCAATCAATTTGGATCGATTAGAAAATGGTCATTTTTCAAGTGGTCTCCAAATTCAACGAAACTAGATTTGTTAGGACTGTATCATCAAAACATAGCCAGATTTATCTTTCTGGAAGTTTTGGGGTCCGTATGCGGCCCCGGTAAATTAAAATGTGCGTTTGAATTTAAAATATAATGATTTATATTTTAAATTTAGCGGAAACTGATAGAAACAGCTGAATTGGCTTATGAAACATATCACATTGTGTTCGGAATGGGGGTAATTAGCTAGGGACGAAAGTCGTTGGGTCTCATTTGGAGTTCGTGCACGAAAGTTACTTTTTGAAAATATATATATATTTATTTATTTATTTACAAGGGGTTTGACCGGGGTCAAACCCATCATTCTTTCTTTCTCGCGGTCAACGCAAGAAAGCACAGCCCTCCCTTTTAAAAATCGCGACACCTCCTTCCCTGCCACCACTGGCGCACCGCCCCCCTTTCTCCGCCTGGCCGCTCCCCCTTCTGCCCCGCGCTCCTCTCCTCCACCCTCTCCCCCCTCGAACCCGCGAAGCCCCTCAGTCCCAAAAACCCCCCACATCGATTTAAACCCTAGCGCCACCACGCCTTGGCCCACACCGCGCCGTCGCAGCCTTCCCCCGCCACCTAAAACGACGGCGCCGCCACCCACCCTCAAACCGTTGTAAGTCTTTTTATTTACTTTATTCTATTTTTATTTGTGTAATGTAATTAAAAATATGATTTTTAACTGAAATAACCTTGTTTTAAAAGTACTCGATCTATATGTATAACGCGTTGAATTCATCTTAGTTTTAAAGTTATAAAAATTGGATTTTTATATATAAGAAGCGTTGTAAGGAATGGATTTTTATATTTGAAAAGATATGGTTTTTGTTCATAGAAAAGATACGATTTTTATGCATAGGGATTTGAAATAAAAATATGGTTTTCATTATATGAATAACAGTATAAAAATGCGATTTTTATATATGTTGTAGTGAAAAGATTTGATTTTTAGTTATAGAAAAATTCGATTTTTAGCGCTATAAAAATTTGATTTTTATAAATATAGCGAAGTGATAAAAATGTGATTTTTATCCATATAGCATTGAAATAAAAATGTGATTTTTATTTACGAACAGCGTGGAAAGATGAAGTTGGCATGTCGGGTAAATCCAAACCATTGTCCAATATAAGAATGGAGGAGTGGATCCCAAAGGTGAAAACTTCTCACTTTAATTTTATTTTCTAGTTAAAATATATACTAGGATGCAGACGGTGCTTAGCAGCACCCGACACCCATCATCCACAGACCATGGACGACTTGTTTTTTTTGTTTGATTGTGTTGTGAAAATTGATTGTGTTATGAAATGGAATAAAATATTTTGTAGATAAAAATATTATTTTTAACGTGTATATGAATAAAATGAATATTCATAAACAAATCGAACGATTTGTTTGTGTACACACATTTGACTGATATTGAGTGGTATGATAAATTTTACACATCGCCCAACTACACAAATAAAAATCATTATTTGTTGATTGAAACCCCACACGGGTATTGGGATGATATTGGACATACACTAATCCCATTATTTAGTTGTATGTCAATCGATTAGTTGACAAGTTGTGTAAGTGTTGAATATTTATCTTTAATGCTTATGCAGTGTAGAATGCACTCTGAATGATGGTAGAATGCGTTTGATTGTTGTTGTGTACATGTGTTGTATGAAATCCATATAATGACGTTAAAAGGTAATTGACTGTGTCTGATTCCAGTTCAGAAAGAATGAATATTTTAAAATATGAATATTTTAAAATAATATTCAGTAAAAGATCAAAATCTAATTTTGATTTCCAATTTGGGATGGACAGGAAAATATTTAAATATATAAAGCCATGTTGATTAGATTAATGCCATTTTGACGTGAACGATATTTATATCGATTTTATTCATTTTTATAATGAATATCGAAAAGGAAATGATTTCAAAATCTAATGTTTTGAAAATACTATCATTTGTATATCGATGATATGAAATATTCAATTTTCATTTGAAATTGAATATGAAGTTTAAATCGTTTTGAAAACGAATTTAAAACGATTTATCCTAAAACCAGAACCGTTGACTTCGAATAGACATTACGGGAGATCCGACCATCGGATTGTCCTAAAACCGAAATCGTTGGGTTATCGAAAAGAGCTTTCCAACGATCACAAGAGATTTGAAATCTAACGATTGGATTTGGAATCATGTCCAAATCAAATTTGGAAAAGGTCGCTGTAAGTGTAGTTCGATGACCGTTTATGGAAATCGACTGTAGGGCCTTGATAAAATTACTAAAAATATCAATAATTTGTGTAAAATCATAATAAATGATTTGGAAAGAATTGGGATGAAAAATTCCATATTTGAAAAGATAAAAATATATTTTATCGAATTGAACTAGTTATGAACTAGAATTATAATCCAATATTTTTAAATAATTAAATGGGATTTGAAATGGTTATAAAAATAACCAGAATTTCCAGTATATGAATTGGAATAGATTTGAATCAAAATTATCTTTGGAATATTTCGATATTGGATACCATGATTATACGGATATTGTGAAGGAATTTGGAAGATATATATATCATTATTCCAATACGATATTTGTTGGTTTCAGAATTTGATATTGAATATAAGCCGATATATTTTCTATTCAGAGCCTTGTATATAATATCAAATTGGATTTTGGGTTTGTCGTGAATGTTATCTTTAATAATATTGTTCTTAAACCCAATGGACTTAAGAAAATTAGAAACTGACTGGAGATTAACTAAGTTGAATGGTTTTCTGGGTATTGATCTGATGTTGGTTTCGTCCTTCGGGATTAATACTTAGGGAATTGCTCTCTTACTAATTTACGGTTAGAGACTGATGGGATTTTGGGTTTATTGCGAACTGCGATTTTAACGAAATTCGTTCTTTAACCCGATTTACAGTGAAATGTGATTTGGAATTTATAAATCTTTTTATTTAGATTTAACAGAAATTTTCCAAAGTAAAGTTTTCCAATTTAATATATTAAATTGGAATTGAATAGATTCGATTTGATAATGATCGAAGTGAACTTCTGTGGAGGAAGCCTGTTAATACATATGGAATTTAAAAGGCTTTGCCGTTATTCCATTTATATTATTAGTCGGATATGGAAATTGATATCAATTATATATTGATTTGTTTTTCCATGAAGATTCCATAATTAATGGAATGTGATTTGGGTTTATCGTGAACTGTGTTTTAAATGACATTAGTTCTTTAACCCAGTTAATGGTAGGATTACATGTCGGTCATTGTATTTCGAACTGTATGGTTGATCTTTGCTAAATATATATCTATTTGATGGTGGAGAATTTATTCTCTTGCTTAACACCCTTCTCTGAGACGTACGAGCTCATAGGTTATATATTGGCAGAAATCAATAGTACGGTGTAGATTGTCTATGCGGCATGTTTGTGTTTCCAAAGTTAAATAATCATTAATATTGATTTTTGGGAAGATTAAAACTAAGTGGGGTTTTAATGAATCTTTAATTAGATTGAAATGTGAATTGATAATTTAAAATATCAAATTTGGGAGATGATCGAGAACGGAGTATCACCAGTTTTGCTCCAAGTGATAGTTAAATCTTTAACTAGATTTGAACGTGAAATGGTAATTAATATTTACTGATAACACTGTGGTGTTAGATATGGAGTATTACCAGTTTTTCTCCATGGGATGAATAGGTTGGGATTAGGAAATAAAATGAATGATTACTTCGGTGTGGTTTGCTAATCCCGACTAGTTTGGAAAACCTTAATATGGTTTGAAATGATATCTGAAGAAAGACTAAAGAATAAATTTAAAAGAATTTATCCTTGATAAAATTAACGGGAACCTTTCCCAAATGATTAGAATATTTGAATAAAAGAATATTCTGGACTGGAATGAGGCGTATGTTGTGTTTGTGTAACACTAGTTTATTATATACGCGAGTTATTCAGGAAAACCGGGTTTATCCCATTCTGAATAACTAATTCGACGATAAGTCGACGATAAAGATGGTAGTTGAAGACCGGAGGTCTTCACATCGTTTGGATGATTACTGATGTCTTTATTGGGCTGTACACCCAAGATGAGGTAATAAGTGGTGATCGCCCAGACGTACTTGGAGATCGACCGGATATGCGAGGACCTCTCTCCTGTATTGGACATACGGGATGAGGAATAAGGTGCCTCCGGTTTCGTTCAGATGCAGAACGAACTTGTAAATGGATGTGTGTACGATATTGGATTTTATTCTGTGTTGATTGATCTCTATTAAATATATATATCTGTTTGGCAGTAGAGAATTTATTCTCTTGCTTAACTCCCTTCTCTAAGACGTACGAGCTCAGAGGTTATATATCGATAGATATCAGTCGCATGAATTGCCTGTGTGGCATGTTGGGATGCAAATGATCAAGGCTTCTGTTGAAAAGTAGAGTCTTGTAGTTGATGATCAAAGCTCGGCTTTAATACAACATAGCTTTGTGTATGGTGTTAATTCGCGGGCCCCACACCTCGGTGTGTGTCAAAAACGGGATAAGGGACCCAAGAAGAACATGACGTTTCTTTCTAGCTATGGGTGGTGTCAGGGTTTTGCATGCCCTAACATTGTTATATTTTTGCCTATGTGGTTGTTGGATTGCTAGGCGACTCTGATATATCGGCTACTGCGGGAGCCGATGGATATAGGTCCTATAGGACCAGGAAACATGTGTTCAAGGATTGCCAATCCTCAAACGTAAGGGTGGACTAGCCTTGGAGGATCCATGGGTCTATTGCGGGAGATCCTGAGGCATTTGCTAGAGTGTCTCGAAGCCAGCGAGGAGTACATCCATTGCCTCGACTCATGACGGAAATCCAATTTCCAATAAGTGACATTTCGGTTTTGATTATAGAGCCTAGTATTGGCGACATGATAGATGGTACCCATGCCACCTATGATTGATTCATTTATATTTGAAGTTGTTTTATACAGTTTACACTACAGTAGTATCAAAATTATTTGTTTTAACCGTACCCAGCATTATTTGGCAATTATAAGGTAAAACCCTATCCCCCGGCTTGCGTTGCATTGTGTGATGGGACCTGCGTCTTATAATAGCTTCATTTTTCCAAAAAGCATTGCGTTGTTTATTCTATGCATTGGTATTCTTGGGAGGAAACCCGTTCCGTGTTATACGCGTGGTCCCTTGATTTACTCTATTTTTAAAATAAAGATTAATAACTGTTTTAGTTCTCACACCAGTCACATGACTGGCCTGGAGTTTATTGTTTTAAAACTCTGGGTGCCCCTATTTTCCACACGGGCAGCTAGTAGTTGGGTTTTGCAGATAGTATATTCACAGGATCCTGGGTTATAGCTGAAGGGGTATTCGGAACGCTTTGTATCCGTATATTTCTTTCAGTTGTGTCTTGTATTATTTTTCCGCTGCTATGCATTTAAATGTAATTTAAATCTCTGATATTTATCAAATGTATATTATTTATTCATACTCTGTTATATTCTTGTATTCTGATGAAATTGTTGTAATAAGCAATGAAATGTCCTTCTGTTTGTGTTCTGATTTGTCGTGTTCTCAAAGCAATCCGGGCTTTCCTTTACGGGGAAGTTCAGATCCTTACAAGTGGTATCAGAGCTTTGGTTTACAGAGCTCGGAGAACAAGGCACATTAGAACCGAACGAAAGAATTCATCAAAGATTGGATTAGTAATATCCAATAAGGATAACTCGTTAGAGATAGGATCAGTAGTATCCTAGAACGAGTGTGAAGAGTGTTGTTTTAAATTAAAAATTAAAAACAAATTTTGTTTTGAAGATTTAAACCTTACTGAACGTATTTTGAATATTTATTGTATACTGATTTAGACAATCTTGTATATGAAGATTTTGCATACATGCCTAGCTAGCGTGTATACGAAGTCCCAAATATACTGGATAGATATAGAATCACACTCTAGTCGCCCAGAGATGATTCTGATGATAGTCTAGACATCATCAGCATTTGTGTTCGAGTTTCAAAAAGTGGGATATCTATATATTTCCAATAGACTGGTGTAAGAACCAAACTAGATAGGGGTATTGTTGTGATTTGGCACCAAAAACATGATTTTCTGTATATGGATACCAAAGTTATGAATTTTAAAAGCTAATCAACTAATTGATTGATGATTGTTTGTGTGATTATTTATTTAAATCAACATGTGAAAGAAAGGTAAATTTAGGCCAAATTGAACCAAATATTGAACTGTATTGAAAGTTCTTTGGAAATGCATGCATGTACATATATATGTGTGAATAGGTCTTTGCAAGGAGGCTAGAGCAGAGGAATAAAATTGTATGCCCAACAAATAGGTACATGTTACTAATTTATTGGGTTTGGATGATTTTATGAGCCGATTGGCTAGCCGCTTGGCTTTTTATTTTTATTTTTAAGATGAGAGGGCCTGTGTGCTGGTTTGGGGATTTTCCCGGTGCTTCCCATACAAAGGAGGTTATGGAGAAATTTTTCAAAAATTTAGGGTGTTAGTCAAATTTTTGAAAAATTAGAAATTCTTAGAAAATGAAAATTTGAAGAATGAAAGCCAGAATGAAAGTTGAGTTGGTTAGTTAAACAACTTTCAGCTCTATTCCTTTTCGAGGACGAAAAGATTTTAAGTGGGGGAGATTGTAACAACCCGGAAAATCAGAAGCAATTTAAAATTTTTATTTTGACAATTTTAGTGAATTTTGAATATTTAAAATGATTTATTTTAAATAATAATGACCAGGATGAAGCTAGAGCATATATATTTATATGAATCAAATTAGAATATAAATATTTATTTTAAATATAAAAGGAATTGGAAAATGGCGCGGTAGTTTGAAAATTTATTTCAAATTTCAAATAAATGTACAAGATTCAAAATAAACCAAATTTTAACGAAACCAAAAATATTAGAATCTATTTGAAAATATATTTCCAACGAATCCGAAAAATTAAAATTTCATAGCGGTAATAATAAGCTATTCCCAATTGAAAATTCAGAATAGTCACTATGGAAAATATAGCCCTAAAAAAATGGAAATTTTGCAAATGACCTCCGTTTTCAATGAAACCACTTTTGTTTGATCTAGTATGTAAATTTATTGCTAGATTCCAATTTTCATAATTTTTGGGATTAATATGTGAGTGTGGCATAAGAAAACGTGTTTGAACAGTTTTAGTCAATTTGGATCGACCAGAAAATGACCATTTTTCAAACGGTCTCCAAATTCGACGAAATTAGTTTTGCTAGGACTGTATCGTCAAAACATAGCCAAATTATTTTTTCTAGAATTTTTGGGGTCCGTATGTGGCCCAAGTAAATTGACATGTGCGTTTGAATTTAAAATATAATGATTTATATTTTAAATTTAGAAAAACTGATCGAAACAACCGGATTAGCTTACGAAACATTTCCCATTGTGTTCGGAATAGGGGTAATTAGCTAGGCACGACAGTCGTTGGGTCTCGTTTGGAGTTCGTTCTCGAAAGTTAATTTTTGAATATATATAGATATACTTATATGTATATATATACATACATACATATATATATAAGGGGTTTGACCCGGGGGTCAAACCCCTCATTATTTCTTTCTCGTGGTCAACGCGAGAAAACGCAACTCCGCCCTTTTAAAAATCTCGACGCCTCCTGCACTGCCACCACTGGCGCATCTCCTCCCTCTCTCCGCCTGGTTGCTCCCCCTTCCTCCCTCTGCCCCACGCTCCCCTCCTCCACCCTCTCCCCCCTCGAACCCACAAAGCCCCTCAGTCCCAAAACCCCCCATATCGATTCAAACCCTAACGCCACCACCCCCTGGCCCAAGCCCCGTCGTTGCAGCCTTCCCTAGCCACCAAAAATGACGGCGCCGCCATCCCCCCCCCTCAAACCGCTACAAGTCTTTTTATTTACTTTATTTTATTTTTATTTGTGTAATATAATTAAAAATATGATTTTTAACTGAAATAACCTTGTTTTAAAAGTACTCGATCTATATGTATAACGCGTTGAATTTATTCTTAGTTTTAAAGTTATAAAAATTGGATTTTTATTATAAAAGAAGCGTTATAAGGAATGGATTTTTATATTTGAAAAGATATGGTTTTTGTTCATAGAAAAGATATGATTTTTATGCATAGGGATTTGAAATAAAAATATGGTTTTCATTATATGAATAACAATATAAAATTGCGATTTTTACATATGTTGTAGCGAAAAGATTTGATTTTTAGTTATATAAAAATTTGATTTTTAGCGCTATAAAAATTTGATTTTTATAAATATAGCAAAGTGATAAAAATGTGATTTTTATCCATATAGCATTGAAATAAAAATGTGATTTTTATTTATGAACAATGTGAAAAGATGAAGTTGTAATGTCGGGTAAATCCAAACCATCGTCCAATACAAGAATGGAGGAGTGGATCCCAAAGGTGAGAACTTCTCACTTTAATTTTATTTTCTAGTTAAAATATAGACTAGGATGTAGACGGTGCTTAGCAGCACCCGACACCCGTCGTCCACAGACCATGGACGACTTGTTTGTTTATTTGATTGTGTTGTGAAAATTGATTGTGTGATGTGGAATGGAATAAAATATTTTGTAGTTAAAAATATAATTTTTAACGTGTATATGAATAAAATAAATATTCATAAACAAATCGGACGATTTGTTTATGTACACACATTTGGCTGATATTGATTGGGACGATAAATCTTACACATCGCCTAACTGCACAAGTAAAATTCATTATTTGTTGATTGAAACCCCACACGGGTATTTGGATGATATTGGACAAACACTAATCCCAATATTTATTTGTATGTCAATCGATTGGTTGACAAGCTGTGTAAACGTTGAATATTTATCTTTAATGCTTATGTAGTGTAGAATGCACTCTGGATGATGGTTGAATGCGTTTGATTGTTGTTGTGTACATGTGTTGTATGAAATCCATATAATGACGTTATATGTAATTGACTGTGTCTTATTCCAGTTCAGAAAGAATGAATATTTTAAAATAATGAATATTTTAAAATAATATTCAGTAAAAGATCAAAATCTAATTTTGATGTCCGATTTGGGCTAAACACGAAAATATTTAAATATGTAAAGCCGTGTTGATTAGATTAACGCCATTTTGACGTAAACGATATTTATATCGATTTTATTCATTTTTATAATGAATATCGAAAAAGAAATGATTTCAAAATCTAATGTTTTGAAAATACTATCATTTGTATCTCGATGATATGGAATATTCAATTTTGATTTTTAATTGAATATGAAGTTGAAATCATTTTGAAAACGAATTTAAAACGATTTATAAAATACGTTTTAAATGGAAATCTATGAAATATACATAATATATATTATATATATAATGGCCTGAATAGAACGCGCCAAGCCGCGGCAATTCGCGAATTTCGACCATTGACTTCGAACGGACATTATGGGAGATCCGACCGTCGGATTCTCCTAAAACCAGAATCATTGGGTTCGTATCGAAAAGAGCTCTCCAACGAATACAAGAGATTTGAAATCTAATGGTTGGATTTGGAATCATGTCCAAGTCAAATTTGGAAAAGGTCACTGTAAGTGCAGTTCGATGACTGTTTATGGAAATCGACTGTACGGGCCATTATAAAATTATTAAAAATACCAATAATTTGTGTGAAATCATAATAAATGATTTGGAAAGAATTAGGATGAAAAATTCCATGTTTTAAAAGATAAGAATATATTTTACCGGAATGAACTAGTTATGAACTAGAATTATAATCCAATATTTTTAAATAATTAAATTGGATTTGAAATGGTTTTAAAAATAACCAGAATTTCCAATATATGAATTGGAATAGATTTGAGTCGAAATTATCTTCGGAATATTTCGATATTGGATTCCATGATTATACGGATATTGTGGAAAAATTTGGAAGATATATATATCGTTATTCCAATACAATATTTGTTGGTTTCAGAATTTGATATTGAATATAAGCCGATATATTCTCTATTCAGAGCCTTGTATTTAATATCAAATTGGATTTTGGGTTTGTTGTGAATGGTGTCTTTAATAATACTGTTCTTAAACCCAATGGAGTTAAGAAAATTAGAAACTGACTAGAGATTAGCTAAGTTGAACAGTTTCCTGGGTATTGATCTGATGTTGGTTTCGGCCTTCGGGATTAATACTTAGGGAATTGTTCTCCTACTAATTTACGGTTAGAGACTGATGGGATTTTGGGTTTATTGTGAACTGTGTTTTTAACGACATTCGTTCTTTAACCCGATTTACAGCGAAATGTGATTTGGAATTTATAAATCTTTTTATTTAAATTTAACAGGAATTTTCCTAAGTAAAGTTTTCCAATTTAATAAATTAAATTGGAATTAAATGGAATTCGATTTGATAATAATTGAAGTGAACTTCTGTGGAGGAAGACCGTTATTACATATGGAATTTAAAAGGCTTTGCCATTATTCCATTTATATTATTAGTCGGATACGGAAATTGATATCGATTATATATTGATTTGTTTTCCGTGAAGAATCCATAATTAATGGAATGTGATTTGGGTTTATTGTGAACTGTGTTTTAAATGACATTAGTTCTTTAACCTAGTTAAAGGTAGGATTACATGTCGGTCATTGTATTTAGAACTGTATGCCTGATCTCTGCAAAATATATATCTGTTTGGTGGCGGAGAATTTATTCTTTTGCTTAACTCCCTTCTCTGAGATGTACGAGCTTAGAGGTTATATATCGGTAGAAATCAATAGTATGGTGTATATTGCCGATGCGACATGTTTATGTTTCCAAAGTTAAATAATCATTAATATATATTTTTGGGAAGATTAAAACTAAGTGGGGTCTTAATGAATCTTTAATTAGATTGAAACGGGAATTGATAATTTAAATTATCAAATTTGGGAAATGATCGAGAATGGAGTATCAACAGTTTGTCTCCAAGCGATAGTTAAATCTTTAACTAGATTTGAACGTGAAATGGTAATTAATATTTACAGATAACACCATGGTTTTAGATATGGAGTATTACCAGTTTTTATCCATGGGATGAATTGATTGGGATTGGGAAATAAAATAAATGATTACTTCGGTGTGGTTCGCTAATCCCGACTAGTTTGGAAACCTTAATACGGTTTGAAATTATATCCAAAGGAAGACTAAAGAATAAATTTAAAAGAATTTATCTTTGATAAAATTAATGGGAACCTTTCCCGAATGATAAGTATATTTGAATAAAAGAATATTATGGATTGGAATGAGGCGTATGTTGTGTTTGTGTAACACTGGTTTATTATATACGCGAGTTATTCAGAAAGACCGGGTTTATCCCATTATGAATAACTAATTCGACGATAAGTCGACGATAAAGACGGTGGTTGAAGACCGGAGGTCTTCACATCATTTGGATGATTACTGATGTCTTGGTTGGGCTGTACACCCAAGACGAGGTAATAAGTGGTGATCATCCAGACGCACTTGGAGATCGACCGGATATGCGAGAACCTCTCTCCTGTATTGGACATATGGGACGAGGAATAAGGTGCCTCTGGTTTCGTTCAGACCTAGAACGAACTTGTAAATGGACCTGTGTCTGACATTGGATTTTATTCTATATTGATTGATCTCTATTATATATATATATATCTGTTTGGCAATGGAGAATTTATTCTCTTGCTTAATGCCCTTCTCTGAGACGTACGAGCTCAGAGGTTATATATCGATAGACATCAGTCGCATGCCATGAATTGCCTATGTGTCATGCTGAGATGCAAATGATCAAGGCTTCTGTTGAAAAGAAGAGTCTTGTGGTTGATAATCAAAGCACGGCTTTAATATAGCTTAGCTTTTTGTATGGCATTAATTCGCGGGCCTCACACCTCGGTGCTAGTCAAAAACGGGATAAGGGACACAAGGAGAACATGACGTTTCTTTCTAGCTATGGGTAGTGTCAGTGTTTTGCACGCCCTGACATTGTTATATTTTTATCTATGTGGTTGTTGGATTGCGGGGTGCCTCGGAAATATCGGCTGCTGCAGGAACCGATGGATATAGATCCTATACGACCGGTAAACGTATGTTCAGGAATTGCCAATCCTCAAACGTAAGGGAGGACCAACCTTGGAGGGTCCAAGGGTCTACTGCGAGAGATCCTGAGGCATTTGCTAGAGTGTCTCGAAGCCGGCGAGGAGTACATCCCTTGCCTCGACTCATGATGGAAATCTAATTTCCAATACGTGACATTTCGGTTTTGATTGTAGAGCCTAGTATTGACGACATGATAGATGGTACCCATGCCGCCTATGATTGATACATTTATATTTGAAGTAATTTTATACACTTCACACTATAATAGTATCAAAATGATTTGTTTTAAACGTACCAAGCATTATTTGGCTATTGTAAGGTAAAACCCTATCCTCCGACTTGCGTTGCATTGTGTAATGGGACCTAGGTCTAATAATAGCTTCATTTTTCCATAAAGCATTGCGTTGTTTATTCTATGCACTAGTATTTTTGGGAGGAAACCCGTTCCGTGTTATACGGCGTGGTCCCTTGATTTACTCTATTTTTAAAATAAAGATTAATAACTGTTTTAGTTCACACACCAGTCACGTGACTGACCTGGAGTTTACTGTTTTAACCTAAACTCTGGGTGCCCCTATTTTCCACACGGGCAGCTAGTAGTTGGGTTTTGCAGATATTATATTCATAGGATCCTAGGTTATAGCTGAAGCGGTATTTGGAAAGCTCTGTATCCGTGTATTTCTTTCAGTTGTGTCTTGTATTTTTTTTCCGCTGCTATGTATTTAAATGTAATTTAAATCTATGATATTTGTCAAATGTATATTATTTATTCATACTCTGTTATATTCTTGTATTTTGATGAAATTGTTGTAATAAGCAATGAAATGTCCTTCTCTTTGTGTTCTGATTTGTCGTGTTCTCAAAGCAATTTGGGCTTTCCTTTACGGGGAAGTTCGGGTCCTTACAGCCTATGTCCACTTTATATATTATTTCTCTTTTTTGGATTACAAATAAAATGATTTTTCTATTTGTAGAAGAGAAAGAAGGTGGCTATCTCCTCTTCCTTTTGAGAGAGATTGAGAGAGGTGAACTCCAGTTGAGAGAAGTGAAGTGTAGAGGAGACGAAAAAAGGTCACTTTCCTCTTTAAGCTTAGGGGTATATATAGGTGGAGATGGCAGCTTGGGCTGTTGTGATGTGGTCCGGCCATTCCGGGAAAGCCCAGGGATGTGGAGTCCATTTCTTGGTTAGAATAGCGTCTGAAAGACTGATTCCACTATTCATAAATAGTATACTCGGAAGTTGCGGCTAATGTGGCATCCACGGTGAGGTATATCAAAAGTACTGCTTTGTCCGAATATGGTTGACCACTTATATTACCTTGAAAGTCGGGATATACAATGGAATAGCTCTATTGAAGATTTCCACGCTAGCCCGAGATATTTGGTCGATGTTCTTTATATGGAAGCGTGATACTCGGTCGACTGGGAGAGCGATTCTTCCAGGGCGAGCTGTCAACTGATGAGGCTGGACTTGGGCCGATATGTGACTGCTTCGGACCGTGCATCTGCTGGGCTTCTTGAAGCGTTACATATATCCAGTTGTGTGTTTGGGCTTTGATATGGCTCGTTGAGGCTCTTGCCAAAAAGATGGTTAACACTTTGCCCCTTATAATGCATCTTCATCGATTGAGGGAGGTGTGTTCTTAAATCTGAACCGAAGCACAAACACTTGAGCAGCTATGGTTATGCCGGACCATATTAAGGCCAGAAAACCGACGGTCCCGATGTTGTATTAAGGCCAGAAAACCGACAACCATACTAGGTCGTATTAAGGCCGGAACACCGACAACTATCGGGAACCGTATTAAGGCCAAAATGATGATCGCTACCTGCATGAGAGTTGATTCCTGCAAATACAAAATAATCCATTCTCGTTTTGGAGAAGGCTGATGGGTCGAGCATTTTATTTCACTTGGCTTTGGAGGGTGGCGAGCATTAACCATACTCGGCTTAGTGGCGAACATTAACCTTGTTCAGCTTAGTGGCGAACATTAACCATGTTCGGCTTAGTGGCGAACATTAACCATGCTCGGCTTAGTGGAGAGCATCAATCATGCTCGGCTTAGAGAGGTGGCGAGTATTAACCGTACTCGGCTTAGTGGCGAGCATTAACCATGCTCGGCTTAGTGGCGAGCATTAACCATGCTCGGCTTAGAGAGGTGGCGAGTATTAACCATACTCGGCTTAAGTCAAGTGTTTTTTATGCTCGACTCATGTTAAGTTAGTTTGTCCAACGAGCTATGAACGCTCGTGGTGTAAAAAGAAAAGAGTGAGTATAATCCATACTCGTATTTAGAAAACATGATCCCACTCAGCTGAAGGAGTAAGTGTTTAAAAATGGTGGTGGGATTTCGCGCTGACCACATAAAACAGGAGGGAGAGCATTATCCATGATCGGCTTAGAGGTTTTCAAACATGATCCATGTTTGCAAAAGAAAACTCATAACTACTAAATAATTACTACAAAGAAAAGAAATTCTAAGGGGACATCAGTTGATTCCAGAGCATGTCTAGGAGCTAAATACTAACCCCGTACATGTGTATATCAAGGCGTCCTTATTATTGAAAGAAATACATCAAAAGGAAAGATAAAAATCTAATTAATGATAATGCCGCGAGTGCTAGTCTCAGGGTCCTTTCTGTTTCTAGGAGCTCGAGGACCAACCTGAGGAGCTTGGGTAGAAGGTCGCGGCGGCATAGCCGGGGCATGATTTTTGACATATTCGGGAAGCTCTCCTTTTTTGACTCATCCTTCGATGAGATCACGCAGATGTCGGCATTCATTTGTGTTATGTCCAGCTACATTGTGGAATATTCAATGCTTTCCGGAATCGAGTTCCATCTGGGTTAGTTCTCATCGAGGTGGTCTTGGAGTGGGCAAAGACTCTCATATGTCGAGATAGATATCGAGCAAAGAGGAGTTGAGCTCAGTGTATTGATCGTACTTATTTTCATTTCGAGGTCGCACACTGCGCTCGCTCTTCTCCGGGGCCTTTCCTCTTCCTTTATTCTAGCCGTTGCCGTTGAATGGACCTTGTTGTTTGGCTACTAAAACCTCGAGGCTCTCCATTTCAAGGATGGCACCCTCTTGACAGAGGAATCGCTCGGCCTCGGAGTAAAAGTCGTCCATATCCTTGGGAGGATCGCTAGTAAAAGAGATTGAGAATTCTTATCGATTTTGAACTCCTGCGATGGCGGCCATGAGCACCATTGATGGCTCAGGCTGATCGACAGATGCTACGGCCGCATTGAATCTTTCAAGGAAGGATCTGAGCGTCTCTCCGGATCGCTTCTTTGTAGTAGATAGGAACATAATACTTTTCGATCGAGAGATATGTACTCGGAATTGCTCGATGAAGCGGGTGACCAGAGTGTTCCAGCTATTGTTCGACTCCGTTGTCAGCTGTCGAAACCACATGCCAGCTATGTCCGTGAGAAAGAGGGGGAAGCACTTAGCCATAACATTTGTCAATGCGCCAAGTACTTCCATATGTCACATGTATCACATGAGGAGGATGCTCGAGACACTGCGACCGTTGTATGGCTCGATAGCTGGGAACTTGAAGTTCGGAAGGTTTCGGGAGTTTTTGATTTCCCTGGTGAAGGGGCTGTGATTGACATTATCTATGTCTTGCTACGAGGAAGTGCCCCGAGTAAAGTGTCGGATGATGCTTGCAAGCTGGCTCCCATCTCCGAGGAGTCATTGCCATGAATTTAGCTCTGCATTTAGAAGAGATTTTGTGCGGGGGTCAGGCAAAAGCATGCTCAGAAGGGCGACCGTTGACTGGGCTCGACCTTCGAGAGTTGAGTGAAAGTGTGAGGGAAGAAGTGATCTGGTAGGTGGTTCTGGGTAGAATAACCCCTCTTGAACCTGATGAGTAGTGGGTCGAACCATACCCATAACAGGGCCAAGGCTGATCCAGCATAGCATGTGATGTTCGAAGCTCGGAGGTGCCCCTGGTGGGAGTGAGGTTAGTAGGGTCTATTGTAGCGTTATCTTCTGCCACTATGAGGACTGGTACAATAGGGTGGCTTTCCTGGTTCGAAGGGAAGGCTGCACCAGCTCTTTGTTGAAGGGGAAGAGTGGTTAGACTGGTCTGCGGTAAGATTCCGGTTGTAATGGGAATGTCGTTGATTCTGATGGACCAGGTGGTTGGTCGACTGGTTCGATGGGTCGAGCTGTTCCCGAGAATGCAGGCAAAGTATTCGACCGATCTAGATCTTGATCACTCACCTCCTGAGGTTCTGCTGCTGCAGCTGCGCTGGTCGCTGGAAGTGATACTCCTGGTTGTAATTGATCGGTTGGTGGTACCAAATCAGGATGAAATAAAGGTGTAGTATGATCAGTGGACTGATTCTGTGTAGACCGAAGATCAGTTGTTGCCCCAGCTTCGGTCGGTGGAGAAGTTGATGTTGAAGCGTTCAATCCCATCTCCAGTCGACTGAGAAGGCCATCCATCAACTGCTGTCGTTCGAGGAGTTTACCCTGAGATGTCATACGGTCTTTGAATTCGATCATCGTCTTATCCATGTTGTCCTGAGTAACATGTCGAGATACATCTTCGAGAGAGGAAACTTCGCGACTTACTTCTGTGGCGTTGTTATCGCCAGCATTGGCAGTAGTGGGGCTAGAGGATGTTGCATCTTTCTTTCGCTTGTTCGCCATGGGCAGAAGTGAGCAGAGGCTCTGACGGAATATTGGTGCAGTTCCTCTACCTGGCACGCCAAAGTGTTGACATCAAAAGTTGGTCACTAGTGACAGTCAACCCCTAATCGTGTGATGAACACATGATTAATGATTATAAAATGCAGAAAAAGTAAAAAGAACGGGGAGCACACACAGAATTTTTATAGTGGTTCGGCAAAGACTGTGCCTATCCACTTTATATATTATTTCTCTTTTTTGGATTACAAATACAATGCTTTTTCTATTTGAAGAAGAGAAAGAAGGCAGCTATCTATTCTTCCTTTTGGGAGAGATTGAGAGAGGTGAACTCCAGTTGAGAGAAGTGAAGTGTAGAGGAGTCGAAAAAAGGTACCTTTCCTCTTTAAGCTTAGAGGTACTTATAGGTGGAGATTGCAGCTTGGGCTGTTGTGATGTGGTCCGGCCATTCCCGGAAAGCCCGGACACATGAAGTCCATTTCTTGGTTAGAATAGCGGCTGGAAGACTGATTCCACTATTCATAAATAGTATCCTTAGAAGTTTCGGCTGACGTGGCATCCACGGTGAGGTATATCAAAAGTAGAGCTTTGTCCGGATATGGTTGACCACTTTTATTGCCTTGAAAGTCGGGATATACAGTGAAATAGCTCTATTGAAGATTTCCACGCTGGCCCGAGATATTTGGTCGATGCGCTTTATATGGAAGCGTGATACTCGGTCAACTGGGAGAGCAATTCTTCCGGAGTGATCTGTCAATTGATGAGGCTAGACTTGGGCCGATATGTGACTGCTTCGGACCATGCATCTGCTGGGCTTCCTAAAGCGCGGCATATATCCAGTTGTGCGTTTGAGCTTCGATCTGGCTTGTTGATGCTCTTGCCAAAAAGAGGGTTAACACAATGCAAGCGCGGTAATTTTTTTTCACATTCCCACCTTTTCGTAAAAACAAGTTCGTGTGTCCAAGGGGAAACGTAACCGACCTATTCTCTTTCCCTATTCCTTCATACTTAACATCTTTTAACCATCGTTCACTTTTCTTTCTTTTTCTTGAAAAAACTCCTAGCTTTTTACCCCTTTCAATCTCACTTATTATTTCTCAGTTTAATTCGATTTTGTAAAGACCATCTCGTTCAACGTTGGTATGGATACTGGTAGAGGCGGTTCATCTCAGCGATGCTACAAAGGGATTTTATTCAATTCCTAATCAGATTCAAGATCGTGAAATTGGTAAAGCTAGAAAAGTATAAAACCAAACTTGATTTATCTAATTTTGTTTGGATCCTATCGTTTAGGGTTTTGAATAGTTAAAATATGCTGAGTATTGATTTCTGCAACCACAAACCAAAATAGTTGATTTCTGCAAACAGTGTTTGTAAATGGGTTTTATATCTAGGTTTTTAAGTTACTTTTGAGCTTTGGGTTTTGACAGTATACCAAGTTAAATTACTTCTGAATCGAATGGGTTTTTAACTTTGGTTTTTGACAGTATCCTAGAAAAAATTACCAAATAGTGTTGATTTCTAGTGTTTGCATCTAAATCGAATGGGTTTTGAACCTGTTTTGTACATATATGTTAATTCCTAAACTGTAATCTATACTGATTGGAATTTAATATGGACATTTATTTTAAATGTTAACATGTTCATTTAAATTGCTTGATTGAGTACCTGCAGCAAACAAATTACATTGATATACATGTATGTATATGTATATGTATATATATATACATACATACATATATATAGGAACCTTGAATGCATGAATTATATATGTGAGTTACTCAGTATACAAAATTGTGCAGCTTATTACTTGGGAGTTTATGAATTTTGCAATATGTGATATTATGCAAGTATATCAGAATGTGTTTATGTATGTTAATTTAATATGTTTTCTTCCATCTGATTTGCATGTATAAGAGTATACGTGAATACTGAAATTGTACAGTATAAAAGAGTGACACTTAAGTGATACATTTCATAAAAAGTTCTCTGTAGGCTCAGGAGAACCCAAAGGACAAAGACAATTTGTTTTAGGCTCTTGTCCCATTAATATCAATAATCGAGATTGCAAAATTTATGTTAGGCCATCAACGATCAAGTTGAACCTAAACCGTGTTTGCAGTCTCGATATTGATATTTATGAGGCCAGAGAAACGTGAATTGATGTGGGAAACTGAACAGAGAAACAGGTTCAAAACTGGTATACCTGCATTGCAATCAGAATGTGTTTATGTATGTTAATTTATTTTATTTTATTCCATCTGATTTGCATGTATTGGAGTATATATACGTGAACAATGAAATATGCCATATACCTAATCATAAATTTATATTTTAAATCGAAATGGATTTTAAATCGGAAGTCATAGTTTCCGAATATCATTACTTATGGGTTTCATACGCACTTTGAATTTGATTTAGATGTTTGAATTTCTACAATTAAATTTAAAACTCAAATTTTTACCCTCCAATTTCATTTTTATTTTGTTTTAAAAGAATTGTCAAGTGATTGTGTATCTAAACAAGTATATTACATATGGCAGTTTGAGATGAATGTATTTTTTATAACTAAATTTGTATCGTAATGTCTAAATTGAGTCATAAATGGAAAGATTCAAGTTAGATTGGGATTTAAATCGTAAGATTTTAGCATTTTTGACAACAATGTGTGTGTGTGTTTATATATAGACATACATACACACACAATGATGTATATGAAAGACTATTTCTTTCAAATATAGCTATATATATACCTACTTAACTTGTGTATGACATTACAATAAATATATGTTTAATGTACGACTTCTACATGCACATCGGCACTAACATATAATGATTATGAGCATACAGACATAGATAGTGCAGGTGAAACTATATTTTGTATCGGTGAAGCATGAGCACATATGTTTATGAGTGGTGTATATATCAAGTGTGTGTGAACATTTCGAAAAATCTCAGAAATATGAGCAAGTTAATTTTGTGGCCCAAGAAGTCTAATTTATATGAGCAATCTATCTTGGGAGTTACTAAATTAAGTTGATTTGACTTGGGAGTAACTAAATTAAGTTAATTCGACTTGGGAGTTACTAAATTAAGTTAATTTGACTTGGGAGTTACTAAATTAAGTTAATTTGACTTGTGAGTTACTAAACTAAGTTAAGTGACTACGTAAATTCAATTTATCTTAGAGGTAAGAGAGGTATTGATCTCCTATCAATGAATTGACAATTAATTTGAAACGAAAGACTAACATGGTAGGATCTCCTATAATAGTTCATTGTTAGTGTATAGTAGTGTTGCTAGGAGGTATATTTCAGATCCATGTCGGCATGTGTTTAGTACTTTTAGGATATTATTACTTATTTTCATGAAGGTGGAGCATTCACATGTTATTAAGAAACAAATCATGAGTTCTAAGCGTATACTTGGAGGTAAGAGAGGTATTGATCTAGCTTTCTATGGTCAGGTTGAGGAAACACTCCAGAATGATGAAAAAATTTAAATAAAGTTTTCAATCATTAAAGAGCTTCAAAATTCAGTAAATCAATTTCAGAAAATCAGTAAGTTTCAATGGATCAATTTAGTAACTCCCAAGATAAGTCGAGTTTAGTTGGTTTGTTAACCAGACCAAATTATTAAACATTAAGTGGTAAAAATATTTGTCCATATGATCAACTTTATCATTTCAGAGCATTTCCTCAACCAGCCCACAGAATGCTTGTTCAATACCTCTTTTATCTTCAGGTGTATGCATATAACTCGTGATTTAGAACTTAATAATACATGAATGTTCCATCTTCATGGAATTTGGTCGCAGTATCTTAAAATTACTGAACATCCCGTCATCATGGTTCTGAAATTTACTTTCTGGCAGTACTACTTAACAGTGTCCAGATCATCAGAAGTTTGTGTTGGCTAATGAATGTTACGTTGGTTAACATACTTATTTTCTGTGCATAGGCAGATCACTCAAGGATTATGTAACATTCTGGTACATTTCATACAAAATTTCCATGTATGCTCTGGAGAGGCATTATGTTACATGGGGGACGAAGACAATTAGTTTTAAGCTCTTCCCCCATCGATATTAATAGTTGAAATTTAAAATTTTCATGTTAGGCCATCAACGATCAAGTTGAACCTGAAATGTATTTGCAATCTCGATTATTAATATTGTGGAGGCTAGAGGAACCTGAATTGATGTGGGAAACTGAACAGAGATCCGGTCAACTTGAATTAGTGTTATAGAAGAAATGATTATACCATGCAAGGGGATTTTGAGATCCGGTCTTACATTTGTTTGGACAATTATGTTTCTTCTTATCTGAATACGCCTGCAGTTCAAAAGTCTCTTCAAGTTTGTCGCATTGCTCGGAACTCTACAGGCATGCTTATTACTTACGAAAACTCCGTCTATTTTGTTAATTTACCATTGCTATATGCCTTAACAAATTTTGGTTGCTTATAGTACCTATTACTTATAAAATTTGTAGGTGTGCTATTGGATTTTCTACGAGACAAATTGATATGGTATGATTTCTTATTGCTGCATATTAGCACATTTTCTCCTAAAACTAATCCCAAGTCACTGCTGTTTAAACTGGTTTGCATTCTGTTATATTATGCAGATTAGCAAAGCCAAGAATATCTGCGAGAGCATGATTGCATGTGCATGTTAGTCCATCAATGTAAATAATACGAGGTAGGAAAATAGGTAAACCTTAGGTACTTCTAGGGTAATTCAAAACCTATATACATATACATACATGTGTGTGTGTATATGTGTGTATGTATGCATATGTTTCAGCTAAGATCGTAGATCATGGAGAGAAATAACATGGCTATTTACATGTATAGATGACATGCTGAAATTGATCATTGGGTGTTGCTTTAATTTATCGATTTTGTGGATACCAGGAAACATGGCTGAGTTCACCATTTCAATGGAAGTAAGTTATCACATAAACATTTTGTAGTCTAATTTTGCTGTATACAGTTTGACGAATAGGTCATTTAATATGTCCTTGTGTTAGATAATGTTTGATCTAGGAACTACCTATGGATGTACTTTCGGGTCTGTTGCCTTAGCATTATCGATCGAAGTTAATTTATACTACTTTACTACTTACACGGATGGAACACATAAAAGTCGGCTTTATTTGAGATTAGTATTTTTTATTTTCACTTGTGTTCAGCTGCTGCTAAAGCTACACATTAGTATTTTGTATTTACACGAAGGTAACAAACATATGAACTTGCATTGCCTAGTATGTCCAGTCATGTTTTGCAATGACTCATAATCTGCTTGCCTTATAGTACGGTTCAATCTCTTGTCTGAGATAATTTAGTTAAACATAGCTTGTTAACACTTGTGTATCTTGTTGTGAAATCAGGGAGGAGTTGTCTGACTATATGTTGCATCACTTCAAAGAGCAAAGTGGTTAATGTACTAGATGTGTACATTACGGGTATAACATTTTATTTGTATAAATTGTGTAAATTTGTATATCAGAGTGGTTATTTTATGTGAATTTTTTGTCATTTATACAAAAAACTATTGTAATGAATTGGTTATGCATATTTTACTTGGTTATAAGGTTAATTGTTTTTCTGATTGTTTGAACGTCATGAGTATGTGAATGATTATGCATTGATATTATAGAAACAAAATAGACTATTAGCAGGAAATAATTGCAGGGAAAAAAGAGAAAATTAATTACTAATTTTAGTTGCGTTTTAAAAAGCTACAGAAATACATTTAGTGGCGTTGAATAAACGCAACTGTAAACTAGGGGTAAAATTGGAAATTTTATTAGTAACATTTTAAGCTTTTTTGTAGCATTTATTTAGTGTGATGAAAATTATTTTGGTGGCGTTTAATAAATGTTACAAAAAAGAAATTACAGTGGCGTTAAAAACAGTGCAACCAATTTGCAACGATTTTTAGTGGCATGTTTTCTCATAACGATATCGAAACACCACCAAAAACGATTGGTAGCGGTTTTTTAGCGCTCAAAAAATCATTTTTCTTGTAGTGAATGGAAAGAAACTTACTGATAAACCTTAGTTAAGAGAACTAAGTAAATAAGTAAATAACAACAAGAGGTTGTATTAAACAAGTCATGGTTAATGAAAAAATGAAGTAGGCTTATTATTGGCAGACTTATAAAGAGAGAATTATGAAGTCTAATAAAAGAAATTAATAATAAGAGGAATCCCGCTAAGGTTGCATAGAACTGAATGAAATAAGTTAGTAACATGTTAGTAAAAAAAATGTGGATTGTGGTAAGATATACTTAATTATACATTAAGTAAAACATGTTATTGTAACCTGAAAACCTGAAATTGGAAAATGAATGACATGGTAATAATGTAAGAAGATCGTAGATTACTTTTGTAAATTACAGTCTACTAAATAACATGTTATGGGCTTATTAATGAACTTAAATGGGTTAAGTTATACGACTGAATTAATATGCGAGAGGAGTCCGTTCCTTAGAGATATAATGGGCTCAGAGAAAACCTTGTAACTTGAATAAACAGATCAAATGTAGTTAATCAAGTTATTTTGCTGATATTCTTTTTTTCTCTTTGGGACTAGAAGGGAGAACGCGGATTTCCAGGGACATGGTCAGGTACTCCATGGTGGTTCTCTATGCGGTGGAATCGCTCAGGCTGTACTCGCATAGGTTGGGTCTGTGTGGAACCACCCAGTTAGTATACCTTGACTGCAACGGTAGTTTGGCAGTCAAAAGGCTGTAGGGTGACATAGGTAATTCGGTGGTTTTGCATACATATAGGCTGGATCACGACCAATACAGGATAGTAATCATCGAGTACCTGTCATCGACAGTCAGTGTGACGTGGAAAGACTAAAGTTAAACCTATAGACTATAGATCTTTTACTGTAGATACTTTGGTTGCGAGACACGCCAATTTGGATTTAGATTGTTTGTTAGGGGCATGTCACTTAGCTCTTGATGTAGTTTTTCACTGGTTGAGGGAGGTGTCGAGGTAGGACCATAGTAGACCATAGTTTAGGTATCTGTACTTTAGGCCCTTTTAGCGAACCTATAAAGGTATGGAAAGGCTCCCAACCGAGTTTCGTGCATTCAGATGTAGCCCTATTAACGGGAATCGGGTACAGTAGACAGTACGTATGTGTAAGGATCTAGCTACATGCATGCCGCAACGGGTGGTGTATCGTAGGCAATAGGGAATTACTCCATGACAAGACTGAGCTTGGCCTGGGAGTTTGGATATGACAAACGTACGCTTACGTATCATAGCTGTTAACCGGCCTTTTAGTCTGGTTCCCAAAAGTACGCAAGACACGCTCTACTCAGCATATTGCGTGATTTTACAGCCCAGAGGCGTTCCAAGTACCAGAAGACCTAAGTCTGGCCACCAGCAGAATGTCGCATCCCTCGAACGCGACCTCCATCAGTATCCGTTCGCAGTCGAGTCGAAGGAGAGCCGTACTCCGAGTCAAAGGCGAGCCATCCAGCGGGTCCGGGCGCAGCGCCGGTTGGTGTCCGGGGCCCCACAGTCCCGACGGCGATCAACCTAGCCAGTTAGGTCGAAATTGTGGGCACCGCCCGATTTTCGCCAACAAGTGTGTTTCCCAGAATCACCAGATCGACTCAAAGTCAGGATTCAGCCAACAGCTTCCACGAACCTCGCCGCTCCTCCAAACATTGTCAAACAAAGGCCTCGCAGTCCGAACCATTCTTGAGCCGAGGCCTCAAATCCTAGATCGCGACTCTCGAAGCGCCCGAACCTGCAGTTCAAACGCACCTCGAAAAACGAACTTCGGACCCCGTAGGTGTGAAATTTCGCACCCAGCAGGTAGAAATTTTGCACCCAGTTCCGGGTTTGAAATTTTGAACCCAACAGGTACGAAATTTCGAACCCAGCTCCGGGTTCGAAATTTTGAACCCAATAGCAGCCCCGGGTTTGAAATTTTGGACCCTGCCCCGGGTTCGAAATTTCGAACCCTGCGGGTGCGAAATTTTGGACCCAGCCCCGGGTCAGAAATTTTGAACCCAGCGGGTGCGAAATTTCGAACCCAGCTCCGGGTCCAAAATTTCGAACCCAGCAGGTATGAAATTTCGAACCCAGCCCCGGGTTCGAAATTTCTGCTAGTGCGAGTGGCGGGTTTGAATTTTCTGCATGTGGTCCCTATTTCTACCTACTCCTACCTAATCCTACCTACCCTCACTCCTATAAATATCCCATGGCATCACTCTTCAAAGGGGTTGGATTTTCTTCACTTGAGACCTTCCTAGAACTTCATGAGGCTCATTAATGGCATCTCCTATTTGAGAAAGAAGAAGAATTAGATATTGTTTTTCCCAAATACCTAGCATATGGAAATAATAAAAGTGAATGTAATGAGCATGGCTCTACCTTGTAATTCTTGAGTGATTAATAAAAGTTTAACATCCTTCCAAAGTTGACGTAGGCCTAATCCGCGGCAGAACCACTATAAATTCACGTGTCATTTACCGCTTTCTCTTACTTGGTCTTGCGACCAAATTAACTATCCCTAGTAGTAGGAATTTTTGGTGCTTACGGCATTTTTTGCCGTCAACAATAGCGATCGTATTTCTATGCGGAATGTGTCGTAGTTTTATGGAGATCCGTACGTCGCTCCAGCATAGGATGAGAGTTATATGGCATGGTGTACTTTTACGCAGATCTATATGTCGCTCCGGGTGATTATTTGATGTTGGTTCCGGCCTTTGGGGTTGTTCTTTTACTAATTTACAGTTTGGGATTGATGAATATGGAAGAATACTGATGTTTTAAAACCATAATTTAATCAAATTAGAAATGGAACGTTTTCCAAAGATTGAAAGTTTAAGAAGAGGAGTTTTAATTAACGACTGTTTAATTAAAAAATCTAAATGATGTTGGGTATTGAATCAATGAATTTATTTTCTTTTTATGAATGAATGGTTGTCTATTTGATAGTTAAGTTACCGACTATTGAATCTGGCTTATACGATTGTTGTTATGGAAAGACAAGGATCGAATTTATATTCAAAAACCATTTCGAACCAACGAATACGTGGAAGAAGCTGATTGAAGATGGTGCAGTTGAAGACCATGGATCTTCATGAGTGAAAGGATTACTCGTTGAATTTCTCTGACTTGCTCCCACAGATATTTTGCCGGTGATTTTGTCCTATTGAAATCCTCGGATTGCAAGGAATTCTCGCTACTGGTCCATAGGGTGATTCCTACGATGTGGTAGGAGGGTGCCTTCGTTCATCCTGTACTTGGATGACTTGTATGGAAGGATGTGTGACAGAATATTTCCAAAGGGGTCAGGTATGTTGATTTTCTCAAATGTATTTTTGTTGGCGGTAGAGGAGGCAGCTTCTGTTAGATTAACACCCAGAGTATTTTTGTGAAATTCAATTAGTGATTTCTGATGGATCTGCAATGTGGCATTCAAAGTGAATGGTAACATGATGTTCTAAAAGGTAATTATAACCTCAAGCCTCATCAATAGGGAAATGACAAAAACTAGGCAGGCAACATGACTAAGTTGGTTGCTCACATTAAGATGTATTATCATCATATAGAGAAAATTTATGTATTCCTTCTATCACTTCTGTATATTGTAACACCCCACCTCCGCTAGGGTCACTCTTTCGGGGGCACTAGCTTCTGGGGGGCGTTAGAACTGGGTAAGCATGCATAATGATATATCAAGGCAGATCAAGAACATAAATACATATGTAAAACAGAGTAAACAGCGGAATATCTCAAACCATCTTAAAACAAGTCTAGTACATCATAAAGTCAACTGCCAAAATAAACATGTCTAGTACATCATAAACAGAAATACTGAAATACATAGTTGCTATCCCCAAAATAAAGATGATAAACCATAGCAAGCTCAATGTCCAGGCATACATGAGCTATCCAGCAAACAAGCAAGCGATCCAAGCTAAGCACCACTATTCCCTCCCTGAGAACCTGGGGGGGAAACGGAAGAAAAGAAGCGAAAGAAAACAGGTCAGTCAAAAAGACTGGTAAGCCCTACTACGATCAGTCTATAAACTAATAAAGCTAACATCATGATGGAAACTGAGATGAACATACTGGCAATAGATAAAGGTGTCATCACATAAAGAAGATTAAGCTTTGCACCACAGTGTACTAGCAAACTAACATGACAGGTATTGATCCCTCAGCCCAAAACTTTGGCCCAATAACATGAAGTGACCTTAATACAAGGTCCAGCCCAACGGTCTAGTCGATCGGCTCCCTATAAACCTAACACGTTAAGTGTTGGTGCCCATACGGCCCACATATGGTTGTAGTCAGACTGTGCTGGGTCCACCTTCGGGTGTATCAAGCCCTCGGGTGTCAACCCCAGACACCTAAGCAATAATGCACAGTCTAAACCTACTGGTACCCGTGCCTCGAGTTTGTCCAACACCGGACTACGTGCACGTCCGTAGCCCGCCTGGACCCGCACCGCTGTACCACTCATCCGTCGCTTTGGTCGCTTACATCCGTCCAGTAATCGTGCCCCCGCCCTAGCCTAGTCCTCTAGGGTTGTGAATGATACCCAACTGGGATTACTGCTGGAACAGACCACGTTGCTAGGGTTTTCTAAGAGGGTTAAGTGTGGTTTAACCCCTCACTAATCATGGATTAAATTAGTTAAGTGTAACCAACAGTTCACCACTTAACCCCATTTAATCCCTTGTATTCCCCAAAATTGGTTAAGTATTAGTGGGCCATGACTTAACCTTAATCATGAGGCATTAATTAATTTAATGCACCCAACCTCTCACATTAGACCTTGTTGTGGTTACTAGTTAGGCCGGGCGGGTCCGGGTAGGTTTACACCACAACTTAGTCTAACCTCGGGTCTCACGTGCAACATGACCAACCACCCACATTGGGTCCTATTGCTTGTAGCCACTAGTTAAGCCGGTCGGTTCCGGGTAGACTTATGCTACAAACTCAACCCAACCTCGAGTTGGCTACACTTATGTTTTCTAAGTGTCATGTCCACTTTATTTTCAAAACATCATTACAAGTTTAACAAATACTTGGGTAGACCTAACTTAATAGGTAAATTCCCAAGGGGTAGACCTAACTTAATAGGTAAATTCCCAATCTTATATTTTCATGTATTTTAAGTTTTACCCAAACCCCCCAACGTCATTCTATCGCTTACATATTCGTTATAACGCATAAAGGATAGAAAGAGGGAACTTGACACAACATACATGATGAATCTTACATATCAAAATAAACATGCATAACATGTTGGACTTGCATAACTTAGCATAGTGAACTTGCATACACATGCATAACTTGTCAAACTTGCAAATCATGGCATAGTGAACTTGCATAAACATGCATAACTTGTTAAACTTGCAAATCATAGCATAGTGAACTTGCATAAACATGCATAACTTGTTAAACTTGCAAATCATAGCATAGTGAACTTGCATAAACATGCATAACTTATCAAACTTGCAAATCATAGCATAGTGAACTTGCATAAACATGCATAACTTATTAAACATGCATAACATAGCATAGTGAACTTGCATAAGCATGCATAACTTATTAAACATGCATAGCATAGTATAGTGAACTCGCATAAGCATGCATAACTTATTAAACATGCGTAACATAGCATAGTGAACTCGCATAAGCATGCATAACTTATTAAACATGCATAAATCCCAACTTTCATCACATATTAACTTTAGAGTTTCTAAAATGAAGGTAAGAGGGCTTACAAATATTATGAAGACACAAATCTACTAATTAAGATTGAGAAGCCCTTTATGCAAGCATATAAAAACCCAAAACAAAGCTCCAATAAGAAACACCCTTAACAAAAATCCCAAAAACTCTAGCTTAGCAAATAAAACTTGCAACTTGATGATGTATGCAAGCTAATGATCATTCATACAACTTAGAAATGCTTGTATGAACATCATAATCTTCATAGGAATGATTTATGAAGAGGTTGGAGGCTAGGGTTTTTAGGTGGAGGCCATTTGAGAAATCAATTTGACATAGTTTGGTTGCTAGATTGAATAATGAGGTTTTAGGGTAGGATTAGGGTCTTATTTATAGAAGATTAGAGTGTTTTTAGCCCTAGGATTAACCCTAGGTTAGTTTAGGTCCGTCAGATTTCGGAATTCTCTAGAACCAAGCCACAAGACCAGACCAAGACCCAAAATGGTGCGCCAGGCAAAACTGCCCGGCCACCCTGTGTCGACAGGGCTGTCGACACCCTGGGGACCCTGTCGACATGCCTGTCGACATGGGGGTCCTGGCGGGAGTTTTCCCGCCTGACGCCAGTTAGCCCTAATCCTTGATTTTAATTTAAAATTTAAATCTGTTTTTAACATGGAAATTTCTGAAAACTTCAATGGGCCTTAACTGGGTCATACGGACTCCGATTTTCGAAAACTCGGACTCTATTTCGCGTATTTTTCCGAGACGAACGCAATGGCATAGCCCGTTTCCCTTGATTCAGATTTTAGAATTAAATTCTGCCTCGATTTACATTATTACCGGTTATTGAAAATACGGGTTGTTACATTCTCCCCTCCTTAAAGGATTTCGTCCCCGAAATCTTCAAGTTAGGAAGGACGTATCCTACCATCCAATCATCCATCTACTCAAAGCATCATCCACGAGCAATCATTGTCCTTAAAAAGATTCTAAATGCTGTATGAACATATGCAAAAGTGTGTGTATATGTACTTATCTAATGCAAAGATCAATGCAAAATGTGTTAGTGAAATGTATCCATATGTATGCAAATCCCTAACATAATGTATAGTATCTACATGTGTGCACATAACATACACCCATATGCAACATCCATGTGATAACACACAATTTTCATCCATGAGTAAGCATAAACACTCATGCATATGCAATATGAGGAGTGTGCGAGCCGATCTAGTGCCTAATCGTGTATAATGCATCCACGAGCAACCACTTGCAAACACTTGCAACCACTTGCAACCATCAAGCATAACATGTTTCAAACACATGTTTCATCCAAAGGGTTTCTACCTAAGGTTCTCATGACGAGGTTAACACGATAAACTAGATAAATATGGGTAGCAAAGAGAAAGATATGCTAACAAAAGGAAAGAGATTGAGAGTGTACCCTCAAAAAGGAATGGATAAAGCCCACGCATCTTCTCCTCGGTTTCCCAAGTTGCGTCTTCTTCGGCTTCACCCCATTGAACCTTCACCAACTTGACCTCTCGATTCCTTAGCTTCTTGGTCTCCGTCCCCAAGATACGAATCGGAGCTCTCCTCAAGGTAGCTTCTTTCTCCACTTCCACATCTTCCAAAACACTTGGCTCCACAATCTCTGCTGATTTATGCAAACACTTCCGGAGATGCGAGACATGAAAAACATTGTGTACTCCGGCAAGCTTCTCGGGCAACTTCACTCTATAAGCCATCTGCCCGATCCTTTCAACAATGGGGAATGGTCCAACAAATCTCGGGGCTAACTTCCCAACGGCTCCAAATCGGACCACATTCCGCAAAGGAGAAACCTTCACGAAAACCATATCCCCTACATCAAACTCCAAATCAGATCTTCGCTTATCAGCATAGGATTTCTGTCGGTCTTGGGCCGCCTTCATCCGTCTTCTAATCAACTCGACCTTCTCGGATGTATCTCTGATCATATCAGGCCCAAGTATGAGCTTATCTGTAGTCTCCCACCAACATGTAGGCGACTTGCACGGCCTCCCATATAGAGCTTCAAATGGTGCCATCCCTATGCTTGCCTGATAACTGTTATTATATGCAAACTCAACAAGTGGAAGATGGTCTTCCCAAGTTCCACCAAAGTCCAAAATGCAAAGCCTCAACAGATCCTCGAGTACTCTATTCACCCTTTCGGTTTGACCGTCCGTCTGTGGGTGATAAGCAGTACTCAGATTCAACCTCGTGCCCAAGGCCTCCTGCAAGCTATTCCAGAACTGACTTGTAAAGATTGGGTCGCGGTCACTGACAATACTAGAAGGGACTCCATGAAGTCTTACAATCTCACGAAGATATACAGACGCTAGCCAAGATGCTGTCCTCTTGCTCTTTACCGGAATAAAATGAGCACTCTTCGTAAGTCTATCCACAATAACCCAAATGCTCGTATTCCCTTTTCTTGACCTTGGAAGCCCATCAATAAAGTCCATGGAGATACTCTCCCACTTCCAAAGTGGAACGTCCAGAGGATGCAATAGCCCACCGGGCTTCTTTGACTTGGCCTTAACTTGCTGGCAAATGATACATCTAGAGACAAACTCCGCCACATCCTTCTTCATCCCAGGCCAAAAGAAAATACGCCTCATATCTTGGTACATCTTATCCCCGCCTGGATGTATAGTCAACTTAGAGCGATGCGCTTCCTCCAGAACTTTTCTTACTAAATCTTCTATCATGGGGACACATAACCTTCCATCTCTCCTCAGCCAACCCTTGTCATCAATAGAATATCGAGCGAGATGGCTAGACGTCTCTCCTCGAATCAGCTTATCCATAATCTCAACTATCTGAGGGTCTTCCTTCTGCGAAGCCCCAACTTGATCCAGAAGGGTAGGCCTGAGCTCAAGAGATGCTAAAGAACCGGTCATCGACTCAACCGCCAAAGAGAAATCAAAGGTTGCTAAAAACTCTAAATTCTTCATCTCAACAAATAGAGGACTTAGTGTCAACCTTTTTCTACTCAACGCATCCGCTACAACATTCCCCTTGCCAGGGGTATAGGCTATATCAAAATCGTAGGACGCCAAGAATTCCATCCACCTTTGCTGCCTCAAGTTCAGATCCTTCTGCGAAAAGAGATACTTCAAAGACTTATGATCAGTATATAGCTCAAATCTCTCTCCCAGAAGATAATGACGCCAAGCCTTGAGTGCATATACTATCGCTGCCAGCTCTAGATCATGAGTGGGATAATTCTTCTCATGCACCTTAAGTTGCCTACCACCAAAACATATAGCTCTGCCTTCTTGCATCAGAACGGCGCCCAATCCCGTGCCACAAGCATCAGTGTACACGGTAAACATCTTACCACCATCGGGTAAAGCTAGAACTGGTGCTGAGGTAAGGGCTCTCTTGAGTCTTTGAAAAGCAAGCTCACAATCCATATCCCAAGCAAAAACTAAGTTCTTCTTTGTCAACTTAGTAAGAGGAGCGGATATCTTCGCGAAGTCCTTGATGAACTTCCGGTAAAACCCTGCAAGACCTAGGAAACTTCTTACTTCGGTTGCATTCCTTGGAGTCTTCCAATCCTGCACAGCAACTACTTTAGCGGGATCCACCGCCAAGCCTTGCTTAGATACTATATGCCCAAGGAACCGAACTTCCCTTCTCCAAAAGTGACACTTGGAGAACTTGGCCTTTAACTGATGCGTTCTAAGCGTATCCATCACCTCTACAAGATGCCTCGCGTGCTCTTCTTCATCCTTAGAGAAGATCAGAATATCATCCACAAAGACTACGACAAACTTGTTCAAGAACTCTCGAAACACCCTACTCATCAAGTCCACGAAATACGCGGGTGCATTCGTCAAACCGAACGGCATAACAAGCCATTCAAAGAATCCATCTGGAGTTCTGAATGCAGTCTTGTCTATACTATCTTCAGCCACTCTGAGCTGATGAAATCCAGTAGCAAGATCAAGCTGAGAGAAAACAGAAGCACCGACAAGCTGGTCAAAGAGATCATCGATCCTCGGTAATGGGTGTCTGTTCTTCTTAGTCAGCTTATTCAACTCTCTATAGTCCACGCAAAGTCGAAGAGAACCATCTGCCTTAGTAGCAAACACCACAGGCGCTCCCCATTCGGATATACTTCGTCTGATGAAGTTCTTCTCAAGAAACTCCTTTACTTGCTTGCTGAGCTCCCGTCTCTCTCGCGGAGCCATGTGCCGAACGGGCAAAGAAACAGGCTTAGCATTATCCACCAGATAAATGCGAAAATCAATCTCTCGTTTAGGGGGCAACCCCTTAACTTCTTCAAACACATCTGGTTAATCTCGGACCACCCTTACAGACTGAAGGGTTTCCTCTGACGAGTCGAGAGATTCAAGATAGCACAACATGACGGGATCCTTCGGATTGCATGAAATCTCTAAGGTGTTGCCAAGGCGAGTCACAAGCCTCACAACCCTATGCTCACAATCAAGAATGGCTCCATATCTGGACAGCCAATCCATGCCCAATATCAATCCGTATCCCCTGAAACCAAGAACATACGCACTACACAAGAACTCTACACTGAGTATAGAGATCCTTAGATCCTCACATATCATAGATAGATGAGCAGAACCCCCAATGGGATTCGAAACACAAACGGGATCATCCACTAAGCTAGTACTAAGGTGCAAACTATCAACAAGATCAGATGAAATAAAGCTATGTGATGCACCAGAATCAAACAAGGTACGAACTGGAAGATCAGAAACATAAACAAGGTTCTCAACAGAAACACTACCTCGATCGGGAACTGGAGCGGTATTGAGAGCATGAACTTGCCCTCCTTAAAGTCCAGCCTGCCCTTTCTTCTTCGGGCATTCCTTGCTGAAGTGTCCAGTCTCACCACAGGAAAAACATCCACCACTAAGCTTCCTTTTCTTCTTCCTACAATCCTTAGCAAAGTGTCCAGGCGCACCACAGTAATTGCACTTTCCCTTGCCTTTGTTGTTGTTCCCCTTCTTGTTCTTGCTCTGATTCCCCTGACTGCTTTGACCACCTTGATTGCCTTTACCCTGAGAATCAGTCTTCTTTGCTTGAGTATCACTCGACTTGACCTCTTTCTTTCCATCACCCTGAAGTAGAGCCATATCGACCAAACTCTCGAAAGTAGCTCCATGCGGAATATGTGACATCGCCAAGCCCTGCAGCGGCTCATTCAACCCTCTAGCGAATCGAAGAGCCTTCTTCTCGGGAGTGTTTACCATATCCAAACCAAAACGGGCCAGCTGATTAAACCTGTTCACATACTCCTTGACAGACATATCACCTTGCTTTAATGCAATGAACTTCTCCATCTGTAAATTCGCCTCAGCAGCAGGTAGAAACTTGGCCACAAATCTAGTCCTCAAATCGGCCCAAGTGTCGACGGGCCTTGTCCCATTGGTGACCTCCCACCAATAGGCTGCTTCGTCCTTCAAAAGCCACACTGTCAATAAGATCTTCCTCTCGTCATCAATCCCAAAGATAGCAAACAAGTCCTCAGTGTCTTTTAGCCAATTCCTAGCTTCAACAAAAGATTCCATGCCTAGGAAATTATTGCCTCCCATCGCCTTGAAGTCTTTACAAACCTTCGTGAACTCAACCTGAGGATGCTGAGGGGGAGGAGGAGGAGCCTCAGCAACTGGAGGGGGAGGAACAGGAACCACCGGAGGAGGGACATTAGGGTGAGGATTCTCAACTACAGGAGGAGGAGTGGGAGTAGGGTTTGCGGGGCCAGCTACCGCCCTAGCTTCTAGAAGTCTCCTATACCAGAGTGGTACGTTTACTCCATCTGGGATGGCAAGATTCTCAGCCATACTGAAACGAAAGATAAGATAAGATTAGGTCAAGGGAACGAAGGATAACGCTAATGGCTTTTTGGGGAATAGCCTTTTAAAATACTAGACTTTTCTTTGGAAAATACTTTATACTTGTTTTGAAAATAGTTTTTCAAAAGTCTTTTAAAAACTTTTTGTTCTTTCTTGTAAACCTTATGCTCTGATACCAAATTTGTAACACCCCACCTCCGCTAGGGTCACTCTTTCGGGGGCACTAGCTTCTGGGGGGCGTTAGAACTGGGTAAGTATGCATAATGATATATCAAGGCAGATCAAGAACATAAATACATATGTAAAACAGAGTAAACAGCGGAATATCTCAAACCATCTTAAAACAAGTCTAGTACATCATAAAGTCAACTACCAAAATAAACATGTCTAGTACATCATAAACAGAAATACTGAAATACATAGTTGCTATCCCCAAAATAAAGTTGATAAACCATAGCAAGCTCAATGTCCAGGCATACATGAGCTATCCAGCAAACAAGCAAGCGATCCAAGCTAAGCACCACTATTCCCTCCCTGAGAACCTGGGGGGGAAACGGAAGAAAAGAAGCGAAAGAAAACAGGTCAGTCAAAAAGACTGGTAAGCCCTACTACGATCAGTCTATAAACTAATAAAGCTAACATCATGATGGAAACTGAGATGAACATACTGGCAATAGATAAAGGTGTCATCACATAAAGAAGATTAAGCTTTGCACCACAGTGTACTAGCAAACTAACATGACAGGTATTGATCCCTCAGCCCAAAACTTTGGCCCAATAACATGAAGTGACCTTAATACAAGGTCCAGCCCAACGGTCTAGTCGATCGGCTCCCTATAAACCTAACACGTTAAGTGTTGGTGCCCATACGGCCCACATATGGTTGTAGTCAGACTGTGCTGGGTCCACCTTCGGGTGTATCAAGCCCTCGGGTGTCAACCCCAGACACCTAAGCAATAATGCACAGTCTAAACCTACTGGTACCCGTGCCTCGAGTTTGTCCAACACCGGACTACGTGCACGTCCGTAGCCCGCCTGGACCCGCACCGCTGTACCACTCATCCGTCGCTTTGGTCGCTTACATCCGTCCAGTAATCGTGCCCCCGCCCTAGCCTAGTCCTCTAGGGTTGTGAATGATACCCAACTGGGATTACTGCTGGAACAGACCACGTTGCTAGGGTTTTCTAAGAGGGTTAAGTGTGGTTTAACCCCTCACTAATCATTAAATTAGTTAAGTGTAACCAACAGTTCACCACTTAACCCCATTTAATCCCTTGTATTCCCCAAAATTGGTTAAGTATTAGTGGGCCATGACTTAACCTTAATCATGAGGCATTAATTAATTTAATGCACCCAACCTCTCACATTAGACCTTGTTGTGGTTACTAGTTAGGCCGGGCGGGTCCGGGTAGGTTTACACCACAACTTAGTCTAACCTCGGGTCTCACGTGCAACATGACCAACCACCCACATTGGGTCCTATTGCTTGTAGCCACTAGTTAAGCCGGTCGGTTCCGGGTAGACTTATGCTACAAACTCAACCCAACCTCGAGTTGGCTACACTTATGTTTTCTAAGTGTCATGTCCACTTTATTTTCAAAACATCATTACAAGTTTAACAAATACTTGGGTAGACCTAACTTAATAGGTAAATTCCCAAGGGGTAGACCTAACTTAATAGGTAAATTCCCAATCTTATATTTTCATGTATTTTAAGTTTTACCCAAACCCCCCAACGTCATTCTATCGCTTACATATTCGTTATAACGCATAAAGGATAGAAAGAGGGAACTTGACACAACATACATGATGAATCTTACATATCAAAATAAACATGCATAACATGTTGGACTTGCATAACTTAGCATAGTGAACTTGCATACACATGCATAACTTGTCAAACTTGCAAATCATGGCATAGTGAACTTGCATAAACATGCATAACTTGTTAAACTTGCAAATCATAGCATAGTGAACTTGCATAAACATGCATAACTTGTTAAACTTGCAAATCATAGCATAGTGAACTTGCATAAACATGCATAACTTATCAAACTTGCAAATCATAGCATAGTGAACTTGCATAAACATGCATAACTTATTAAACATGCATAACATAGCATAGTGAACTTGCATAAGCATGCATAACTTATTAAACATGCATAGCATAGTATAGTGAACTCGCATAAGCATGCATAACTTATTAAACATGCGTAACATAGCATAGTGAACTCGCATAAGCATGCATAACTTATTAAACATGCATAAATCCCAACTTTCATCACATATTAACTTTAGAGTTTCTAAAATGAAGGTAAGAGGGCTTACAAATATTATGAAGACACAAATCTACTAATTAAGATTGAGAAGCCCTTTATGCAAGCATATAAAAACCCAAAACAAAGCTCCAATAAGAAACACCCTTAACAAAAATCCCAAAAACTCTAGCTTAGCAAATAAAACTTGCAACTTGATGATGTATGCAAGCTAATGATCATTCATACAACTTAGAAATGCTTGTATGAACATCATAATCTTCATAGGAATGATTTATGAAGAGGTTGGAGGCTAGGGTTTTTAGGTGGAGGCCATTTGAGAAATCAATTTGACATAGTTTGGTTGCTAGATTGAATAATGAGGTTTTAGGGTAGGATTAGGGTCTTATTTATAGAAGATTAGAGTGTTTTTAGCCCTAGGATTAACCCTAGGTTAGTTTAGGTCCGTCAGATTTCGGAATTCTCTAGAACCAAGCCACAAGACCAGACCAAGACCCAAAATGGTGCGCCAGGCAAAACTGCCCGGCCACCCTGTGTCGACAGGGCTGTCGACAGGGCTGTCGACACCCTGGGGACCCTGTCGACATGCCTGTCGACATGGGGGTCCTGGCGGGAGTTTTCCCGCCTGACGCCAGTTAGCCCTAATCCTTGTTTTTAATTTAAAATTTAAATCTGTTTTTAACATGGAAATTTCTGAAAACTTCAATGGGCCTTAACTGGGTCATACGGACTCCGATTTTCGAAAACTCGGACTCTATTTCGCGTATTTTTCCGAGACGAACGCAATGGCATAGCCCGTTTCCCTTGATTCAGATTTTAGAATTAAATTCTACCTCGATTTACATTATTACCGGTTATTGAAAATACGGGTTGTTACATATATCCTTAGAACGGTCATGTCGGCAACGATCGTTGGTGATAAGACATTTGGTACACTTAGAGTAAATGAGTGGCCGGTCATGTGTGGCCGGGTTGCAAGATGTTCTTGTTGAACCCAGTATATTCCTCTCTAGAGATACACTATAGGAAGGTGATTACATACCTTATCATTGTTGGAATTCAATCTCCAATAAGTTACCGTGGTTTTTGATTACAGACTACGTATGTAGAGCGTGAGATGCAAGCGTTCTGCTAGATGGTTGTTTATTTGATTTAGACACTATTATAATATCAAAATAATATCGATATCAAAAATGTTTTAGGTTATCGTAAGGTAAAAATCGTCCTTGTTTATTTGTTAACATTGTCTTAAGATAATCCTTTTCTTTTGCAAAGAATTGGTTTTGACTTTAAAATCAAGTTGGATGATACCTATAAAATTAGTGAGTTTTCTCACTCTAGCTCACCAGACCGGGCATTCGCAATGATTGGGTTAGAGCGAGTTCTACAGGTTCAGTTTTAGATGCTACGGACTTTAGAAAATAGGCTGGAGGAGTTCAAACGTATTTAATATTTTTCTGCTGCATGTTGTATATTAGGACAGATTATTATAATTGTCCAGATGTGTTGACTGTATGCTATAATCTGATGATTGTATGTATTTACTTCAAGCTCTCAATAAAGATTTATTTCTATATTTTATTTCATTCCGTTGCAATGTGAGACTCTGTGTATTGTTGTTTTGTTCTTCTTCTTCTTCTTCTTCTTCTTCTTTCTTCTATTCTAATATTTCTATCTTTTCTCACCCTCTAATTTCTTTCTATTAACTATCTGGTGTTTTCGGTACTTGGTTTTGGCAAGTGATACGGGTTTATCTATTATTGTCGAAATTAGGGCATCGAATTCCACTGGATCGTTACACACCACCACTAATATTCTTACACTAACTGTTCGAAGTTGAGAAACTACCCACTCGTCAACCCTGTTTTCCTATGCAGGAGCTCTATGATGAGTTTTAGTGACTGAAATTAGACAAAACATGTTGACCATATCTTGGATTTGAGTCTGAAGTCCCCTAATATATCTCGCCGCTAATTGTTCTTCTATTTTTGCAATGTCATTAAGGGTAATTGGCTAATTTAATTCTTCCATATACTCATCAACTGAACAAGACCCTTGTGTAGATTATGTAACCGTTGATACATCAGTGATTAATAGTTGTAAGGTAGAGTAGCTCTAATCATTTTCTCCATTTTCTCTCATGTCAGTATCTTGGACTTTCCCATTCTTTCTCAAGTTAGCTTTTTTTTTGCCACTAAGCTATGCCTTTTCCCCACAGTCTAGTAGCAACTAATTGGAACTGATGGTTTTCTGCTACCCCTTTATAATCTAGAATTTCCTCGACTCTAGAAATCCAACCTTGAAATTCTTCAGCTTCCACACCTCCCTTAAATTTTGTAATTTCCGTTCTTATCCTGCTTCCCACTGGCAACCCATCACCTGAGTTTCAATCTGTGATCTCGTATCTCCTTGATGTTGGAATCGAGAGCTATCTTTATCTTCATCCATACCAAATAGATTCTCTGACATAGGTGGTTCCCTATTCCACTGATTTTGATACATATCTAGGATCATTCTCTCAAGACTCCCAATTCCTTCATCAAGTATGATGTTAAGCCATTGCTCCATCTGTGTTGTGTCTTCCTATTCATAAACCTCCTCCATATTTCAATCTCGAAACAGCTCGTTTTGGCTGCACACTCGATTCGAAAAAGATGAAGATATGTGGCTTTGATACCAAATTGGCACAGCATCACAGCAAACAAATACAAATTAGAGTCAAAAATGAGATTACACATAAACTAATTTCCATTGATCTCAAAGGATGCCGGAATCGTGGCCTTCAAACTCGTTGATTCGCAACTGAATACTAAATTTGGTGAACAATCGGAGCTTCGTCCAATAATGGTGAACCACAAAAATTTTATATTGGAAATGAACTAATTCCCTTTATGTTTACAACCATCCTATATATAGTATACTGAAACTGAAACCAATACCGGAACACCGAAACTTAAACTGAAATAGAAGGTACACCGAAACCGAAACAAGAATACAAGATACACCGAAACTGAAACATAAATACAACGAAATCCGCCGCCCACAAACTATCATCGACACTGAAACCGATACCATTTGTGCCGAAACTGTTACGACTGAGCCGGAACATAAAACTAACAAAGCAGAGTATCACCAACACTGATTATCACCGACTCCATTTAGACCTGCACTGCATCAACCTCAGTATCGCCTTGTGTGACACTTCATATTCATTAATGTCTCTCTTACGAGAAAGCATTAAGGTTCATGAAGCGCAATAGGTAAATAGCAACTAAAATTTCACAAGATAAATATAAATTTGTAGTGGAAAACTTAAATTTTTTAATCAAGAAAACTTCGTTTCAAACTAGTTACAACATCATAATAGTCAAATACCAAAAACCTCAAATAAAACCATCCGTCTTATAATTCCAAAAACTAGAGTAATCAAATGTAAAGCCATATCCCTTCTTAGAAGCCGTAACAAAATAGACTAGTAATCAAGACGGTACATGAATCAGAAGAAATCCAAGCAAGATAAGATCGCGAGCTCAGCTGTTGTTAACACCTACTCTGAGATCCTGAGGGGGGGAGGAAGAGAGAGAAGATAAACAAACTGGGTCAGACATAAAGTCTGGCGAGTTACAACAATTTTTAGCATAACCATATGGAAAAGGTGTCAAGACAGATAAATAGTACGAGATGAGAAAGTACAGTAAACCATATATAAGTGCGAGGTAAACGAGATATCATAAAAAGATAAAGGTATGTTAAACTTTCATTCATGTTCGAAGTATCAAGTTACTACACTAATTACTAGTATTAACAGGATTAGGTGTTACCCTAATTACTACCCATGCGATCTGCTCCCTATTACCCGAATATCCTGTGTTAGCCTCGGCAGTAGGGTGTATCAGTCCCTAACACAATAAACTATATAACATAGACCTATTCGTAGGTGTTACAGCGTCTTAGTTTCCTATAATTGTATCCAAGCACGCTCATGACTCCACCGAAACGCGCCCGAACCTACCCCCAAATCTTGAACCTCTTATAGTCCAGATCAGTGATGCATGCCCTGGCGCCTTCCGAGTGCGAGGCCCTTACTGAGATACCAATAGGGATACCGACGGATATGTGTTCCACACAAGTTGACACAAGCCACCTCCAGGCTTGTGTAACCGAGTAACTAGGATTTAAGAGTCCCGAAAACCTGATACAAACAACTAGACTTGTGACCGCTTAGCTTATTAATTAACGTGTCTAATTTAGCAGGTTTATGTTCATTAATAAGCCTGGTTGTAAATGATATTTATCCTAAATGTTATTTGTGTACAACCCTTTCCCCAAACAAGCACTGCCTAGATGTATAGTTAGACTACAGTAATTCATTTTACTTAGTATTACATTTGTTACTCCAATTTTTTACATGTTATACTTAATCTTAAATTAAGTCTAATCAATCAGATGAACACGTCGCATATTCTTCGTTTAATGTAATTAACCCAAATTTACAGACAAAGGTTCCCGATTTACAATATGCCCAATTTTCTCCATTTTGATGTAATTAATCAGTTATTCTGATTTATATCATTCATACGCAGTTCAAAGGTAATAGCCTAGGCATTTTGTAGCCTAGGTTCAGCATAGATAAAAAGGAAAAAGGAAGAAATAAGATCTCAAACTAAACAAAAAGGCATATAAAAGATAGAATATGAATATGGAAGATAGAAGTAAACATGAACATATGATAATAGTAATTTGAAACAGGTATTTTAACAGTAAAGTGACATCATATAAGAAATATCTTATAGTTACTGTTTATTTCATATTCAAAAATTTACTGTTTAAAACCTTTTTAAAATAACAGATCTAAAAATGACATAAAACTCACATTGATTGGATTGGAGAAGAAAAAAATATCTCTTTTGTATTTATATGCCGTTTTAGAAGAAAGTCCACTTTTATATTATGTCGTAGTAGATTAGTCAGAATTATCCTTGCTAATATATGTTTGGGAAGCACCTAAGTATCTCCATGTATATATTATTTTCAGAAAAAGGTTTAAAGGAAGAAGGAGGAAGAAAAAGAGTTTTGTGTAGAAAACAATGACGTTGCCTGCCATTATACAGATTACGTAGGACAATTCTCACCCATCAGATTTTATGGTTTCAAATCTAACCGTACACGCAATGCTGAGTCAGCGGACAAACCTGGTTAAGAATTTAGTCCAAAAACGAAAGCAAGAACCTGTCTCTGCAGTCGACTGGGTCGACCCACCTTGAAATGGATCGACCCTTAGGTCGACCCGGTCGATCAAGGTCGCCCCATGACCGTTACTCCAGAACATATTTTTGTTTTATTTAATATATATTTATATAATATGTCTATTTTTCTTGAAAACTTCTCAAGCCCATATCTTCTTCATATTAACTCCGATTTTAGAAATATAAGTGTCTATCTGAACAAGAATTTCGTAATGGACACAACAATAGAGTCAGTTACACCAAATTCTGAATATTTAAATAAGTACTATTCATTTTATTATCTTTATTGTATAATTACAGTGTACTAAATTATGGGATGTAACATTTTCCTCCCCTTAAAGGATTTTGTCCCCGAAATCTCTAAGTTAAGAAGAATGTTACTATTCTAAACCTACACCCATCTACTCAACCATCATCCACAAGAATCCACTGTCCTTAAATTTCTAAATCTTGGTATGAACATATGCAAAAGTGTTGCGTATATGTCCTTAAGAAAATGCGAAAATCAAGCGGTCGACTTATCTAGTCGACCTCCTCAATGGACTGTATATCTGTGCCATGTATCCAACATATATGCAAATAATCCTAGCAAAACATATAAATTCTACATATGTGCACAACCATTCACAAAAATGCAACATCCATGTGATAATTCAACCATTTTTCCATCCACTGAAAAATAAAATGCGCGCACATCGATATGCAATATGTAAGTGCTTGAGCTGACCTAGTGCCTACTGTGTGTATATGCATCCACGGGCATCCACTAACAACCACTTGCGTCCATTTTCAATCATTGAACATAACATATCTCAAACACATTTTTCCACATAGGTTCCTATCCTAAGGATCGATTTTTCAAATGATAGAGATGAATGCGCTCAAATTCATATCTAGAAAAAGGAAATTAAAACGTACTCTCAAAGAGAAAATGGTAAGAAGCGCAAATCTTGTCCTCTGGTTCCTATGTCGCATCGTCTCAATCTTCTCCCTATTCCACCTTTACTAACTTTATCTTTTTGTTGCGTAGCCTCTTAACTTCCATCTCTAGAATACGAGTAGGAACTCTTTGAACTGATGCCTCCTTCTCGACTTCAGCATCTTCAAGGGTACTTGGCTCCACTAACTCCACTGAATCATGAAGACATTTCCTCGAATGGGAAATGTAGAATACGTCATGAACTCCCGCCAGTCTCTTCGGTAATCTAACTCTGTAGGCCATTTGGCCTATCCTCTTTGCTATGGGAAATGGTCCTATGAACCTTGGTTCCAATTCCGCTACTAAGCCAAATCGAACCACATTTCTTAAAGGCAATAATTTGATGAAGTCCATATCTCCTACTTTGACTTCCAAGTCAGTCCTTCTCTTATCGGCATATGACTTTTGTTTATCTTGTGCAGCTTTCATCCTTCTTTAAATGAGATCTATCTTTTCTTAAGTCTCTCTCACCATATCTGGCCCTAGTAGAAGTATGTATGTAGACTCCCACTAACATGTCGTCGATCTGCAAGGTCCTCCATATAATGTTTCGAACGGTGCCATCCCTATGCTCGACTAGTGACTATTATTGTATGAGAATTCAACTAATGGGAGACGCTCCTCCCAAGTCCCTCGAAATATAATATTCACAGTCTTAGTAGATCCTCAAGAACTCAATTAACCCTCTCAGTTCGAAAATCAGTCCGAGGGTGATCAGTTGTGCTAAGTCTTAACTGTATACCTAGGGCTTTTTGCAAGCTCCTAGACAAATCACTAGTAAATATGGGGTCACGATCACTTACTATACTCAAAGGTATCCTATGTAGTCAGACGACTACCCTAATGTATACTAAAGCTAGCCAAGCCACCGTCCTCTTGCTATTGATTGGAATGAAGTGAGAGCTCTTAATAAGCTTGTTCACTATCACCTAAATGATCGTGTTGCTCTTTCTCGATTGGGGTTGTCCATCAGCAAATCCATTGAGATACTCTCATATTTCCATTGTGGGATATCCAAGAGCTGAAGTAATCCACCGGGTTTCTTTTGTTCACCCTTGTCTTGTTGAAAAGTCAAAAGTCGGACCATGAACTCTGCCACATCTTTCTTCATGCCAGTCCAATGGAAAACACGCTTCCTGTCTCGGTACATCTTGTCACCGCCCGGATGTATAGTCATTCGAGAGTGATGGGCTTTCTCAAGCACTGTTCTTATCAATTCCCCAAATTTAGGGACACACAACCTTCCATCTCGTCTTAGCCACACTTTTTCATCCATAGTATATCTAGTTAGTTGATTAGAAGCTTCTTTTTTACTGAGTCTATCCAAGATATTTGCCAACTGCTAGTCCTCTTGCTACATAGATCCAATTCCCTCCATGAGAGTAGGTCGCACCTCCAATGATGCCAACAAACCAAATGTGAAATCCATAGATGGCTTAAAATCAAAGGTCGAATGAACTCCCAGCTCTGCCTTTCTATGAATAGAGGACTCAAGATCATCATCTTCCTAGTCAATGTGTCCGCCACCACATTACCCTTGCTTAGGGTATAAGTAATCTCAAAATCGTAGGACGCTAGGAACTCCGTCCACTGTTGTTACCCCAAGTTGAGGTCCTTCTGTGAGAACAAATATTTGAGCAACTTATGATCCGTATATAGCTCAAATCTTTCTCCAAGTGGATAGTGTCACCAAGACTTAAGAGCGAACACTATAACATCCAACTCTAAGTCATGGATGGGGTAGTTCTTCTCATGAACTCTCAGTTTCCTACTTCCATAGCAGACCACCCTTCACTCTTGCATCAGTACGGCATCTAATCCCGTGACAAGCATCTGTGTAGACTATAAATACCTTACTACCATCGGAAAGAGTTAGGACAGAGGTTGTTGTCAGAGCCCTCTTCAACCTCTGAAATGCTTCTTCAAAATCAATGATCTAAGCAAAAGCCAAGTTATTCTTTGTTAAACGGGTAAGAAGAGCTGAGGTCCACGTAAAGTCTTTAATAAACTTCCTATAATAACCCGTCAATCCAAGGAAACTTCTTACCTCCTCCTCATTCTTAGGGGCCTTACAGTCTTGAATTACAACTACTTTAGCGGGGTCCACCGCTATCCCATCCTTGGAGACTACAACCCCTAGGAACCTTACTTCCTTCCTCCAGAAATGACACTTAGAAATTTTTGTCTTAAGCTGATGTGATCTATTTGTACTGAGAACCTCCCTTAAGTGTTGGATATGTTCCTCTTCTCTCTTTAAGATGATCAAAATGTCATCCATGAACACCATCACGAACTTGTTCAGATACTCCCTAAACACCCATTTCATTACTCCACAAAGTATGTGGGCACATTGGTCAATCCAAAAGGTATGACCAACCACTCAAAGAAACCATCCGAAGTTCTGAAAGCTATCTTATCGATACTATCATTGACCACTCTAAGATGATGAAATCCCATGACTAGATCAAATTGTGAGAAAACGAAGTGCCTACTTGTTGGTAAAACGAGTCATCAATTATTGGAAGTGGGTACCTGTTATTCTAGGTGAGATTATTCAATTCTCTATAGTTCACACATAAACGGAGACGTCCGTCTGCCTTGGTTGCAAAGACGACAGGAGTTCCCCATTCGGAAATGCTCCGCCTAATGAATCCTTTCTCCAATAACTCAGCTACTTATTCCCTGAGCTCCCTCCTCTCCTTAGGAGCCATGTGGCGCACTGGCAAAGCGACAAGTATCACAATCTTCACCAACTAAATCCGAAAATCTATCTCACGCCTACCTCCCTAAACCTCGTCGAACACGTTCGAAAATCTACTAATTACGTGTACTGATCGAAGATTGTCAATAGAAGCATCAAGAGAATCTAGGAAACTGAGTATAACTGACTCCCATGGGTCACGAGAAATTTTGAGAGTTCTACCTTGGCAAGTAAAAAGCCTAACAACTCTTCTTTCCCAATTAAGAATGGCACCATACATGGCTAGCAAATCCATTCCTAGAATTAATCTGTAACCCATAAAGCCAGGAACATATGTGTCGCATTCAAATTCGATGCCTAAAACAGAAATCCTCAAACCCCTACATATCATAGATAAATGAGTCGTTCCTCCTTTGGCGTTTGAGACTATAACAGGATCTGAAACAATTCTAGTATCTAGGTACAAATTTTCTACCGCAGAGTTGGATATGAATGAATGAGAAGGACCAGAATCAAAAAAGTGTCCTAATAGGATAGTCTAAAAGAGAAATCAAACCTTCAACTATGACTTTCCTACCATGATCCGGTCTACAAGCCTCTAAAGCATTAACTTGTTCTTCATACGATCTAGCCTTCTATCCTTTCCTATTAGGCCACTATCCTTTGTAATGTTCAACTTAACCACAAATGAATCAAGCATTCTTTGTCTTTCTACAATCTTTCACAATGTGTCCCAAAGCACCACACCCATGACATTTCACTTTTGTCTTGATTTGAACTTTATCGGGCTTTCCTCTTTCTTAGCTACGTTCTTCTTGGGCCACCATTTCTTTTTCTCAACCTTGGGTTTCTCCTCCTTCGTCTTAACCTCTTTCTTCCTTTTGTTTTCCATCCTCATGCATTAAGTCCATGTCAACTAATCTTTCGAAGGTTTCTCCCATTGGTACATGCGTCAGTGATAAGTCTTGGAGCGGTTGGTTCAATCGCTTTACAAACCTCAAGGCATTTTTGTGAGGAGTATTACTAACTCCAATCCAAATATTGCTAGTTGATTAAAAAGTGTTGACATACTCCTTTATTATCATGCTTCCTTGCTTTGAATTCAGAAATTTCTGTACTTTCATTCCTTCTTTTTCTTGCGACAAGAATTTTGCCTCAAATCTTACCTTAAAGTTATCCCATGTAGCCACTTTTGGTCAGGTTTGAACTCTTTTCCACCTGTACGGTGCTTCATCCTTCAGTTGTCAAGCGACCAACCGGATTTTCTCCTATCATCGAGCTCGAATAAGTTGAAAACTTTCTCCATTTCTCTAAACCAATTGTGCGCCTCTATAAAACTCTCAGTACCACGGAATGGTTTGCCACCCATAGCTCAAAGTCCTTATAAAGCTTAGAAAAATTGATTATAGGAGGAGGAGGTGGAGCTACTGCGGCTGCAGCTGGGGGAAGGAACATTTTCTTGCACTCCAACAAGTGTTATGGCTTCTACGTTTCTACGGAACCATGTAGGACTAGGAATGCCCTCGGGAAAGATAGGAGCCCCAAACAAGCTGAAAAAGGACGAAACATGAATTCAAAAAGAGAATCGAATGAATATTGTAAATGACTTGAGGGGATATGTTTTTAAAAAATTGTTTTTATTTGAAAATTCTTTATTTTGAAAACATTTCTCAAAACTGTTTTCTCCGATCTTTTCACCTTAGGCTCTGATACCAAATATGGCACCCTATGCCCGTTAATGTCACCGTTAGGAGAATGCATTAAGTTTTGTGAAGAGCAATAGGTAAACAACAAATAAATTTTCATAAGACAGATATAAATATGTAGTAAAAAACTTAAATGTTTTATTAATCAAGAAAACATCGTTTCAAACCAGTTACAACATTATACTATTCAAATACCAAAAAGCTCAAATAAAACCATCTATCTTATAATTCCAAACATCAGAGTACAAAAATGTAAAGTCATAACCCTTCTTAGAAGCCATAACAAAATAGAACAATAATCAAGATGGTACATGAATCAGAAGAAATCCAACCAAGATAAGATCATGAGCCCAGCTATTGCCCACTCCCACTCTAAGAACCTAAGGGGACAAAAGGAAACAGAGAGAGAAGAGAGACAAAATGGGTGATACATAAAGTCTGGCGAGTTCCAGTAATTTGTAGCATATGCATATGGAAAAGGTGTAAAGACAGATAAATAATACAAGATGAGAAAGTACAGTAAAATATACATAAGTGTGAGGTAAACGAGATATCAAAACAAGATAAAGGTAGATTAAACTTCTCATTCATATCCCAAGTATCAAGTTACTACATCAACTACTAGTATTAACAGGACTAGGTGTTATCCTAATTACTACACATGCGATCGGCTCCCTATTATCTGAATATCCTATATTAGACCCGGCAGTAGGGTGTATCAGTCCCTAACCCAACAACTTATAGAACACAGACCTATTCGTAGGTGTTACAGCGTCTTAGTTTCCCATAATCGGATCCATGCACGCTCATGCACCGAAACGCGCCCGTACCTACCCCAAAACCTTGAACCTCTTATAATCCAGATCTGTAAAGCATGTCCTGGCCCCTACTTAGTGCAATGTCCGTACCGAGATACTAGCAAGGATACTCACTGATATGGGTTCCACGCAACTTGACACAAGCCACCCCCTAGGCTTGTGTCCCCGAGTAACTAGGATTTAAAGTCCCGAAAACCTTATATAAACAACTAGACTTGGAACCTCTTAGCTTATTAATTAACAGGTTTAACTTAGCAGGTTTGAATTCATTAATAAGCCTTGTTGTAATTGACATTTATCCTGAATATTATTTTCCAAGATGTATAGTTAGACTACAGTAATTCATTTTACTTAGTTTTGCATTTGTTACTCATGCTTTCTTACATGTTATACTTAATTTTAAATTAAATCTAATCTATCAGATTAACATGTCGCATATTCTTCCTTTAATGTAATTAACCCAAGTTTACATTCAAAGGTTCCTAATTTAAAATATGCCCAATTTCCTCCATTTTCATTTCATTAATCATTTATTCCACGAAGTTCAACAGCAATAGCCTGGGCTTTTAGTATTCAGCGTAGATAAAAATGAAAAAGGAGAAAACAAATCTCAAACTGAATAAAAAGGCATGTAAAAGAACGTAAATTAATAAAAGCCAGAATAGGAATAAGGAAGATAGAAGTATACATGAACATATGATAATAGTAATCCGAAATAGGTAATTTAACAGTTAAGTGACAACATGTAAAAAATAACTTATATGTACTGTTTATTTTAGATCTAATAATTTACTATCTAAAACCTTTTTAAAATAACAAAACTAAAAATGACATGAAACTCACAGTGATTGGATTGGAGAAGAAGAAAATATTTCTTTTGTATGTATATGTCGTTGTAGAAGAAAGTCCACTTTTATATTATGTTGTTGTAGAATAGTCAAAATTATCCTTGCTAATATATGTTTGGGCAACACCTCGGTATCTCCATGTATACACTATTTTCAGAAAATGGTTTGGTGGATGAAGGAGGAAGAAATATATTTATGTGTAGAAAACAGTGAGGTTGTCTGCCTTTATATAGATTACTTAGGATAATTCTCAATCTTTAGATTTTAGGGTTTCAAATTTAACCGTACACATAATGCTGAGTCAACGGACAGACCGAGCTAAGAATTCAGTCCAAAAACGAATGCAAGAACCTGTCTCAGCACTCGACTGGGTCGACCCACCCGGACCTGGTCGTCCCATCGGTCGACTCAGTCAATCTGGTTCGCCCCATGACCGTTACTCCAGAACATAATTTTGTTTTATTTAATATACATATACATATATATATACATATATATAATCTTTCTATTTTTCGTGAAAAATCCTCAAGCTCATATCTTCTTCATATTAACTCCGATTTCAGAAATTTAAGAGTCTATATTAATAAGAATTTCATAACAGATACAACGGTAAAGTTGGTTTAACGAATTCTAAATATATTTTTGGCAAGACTGGCCTGTTTTTATAGTGATCTATAACACTATTTATTAAAAAAGAAAAATAGATACAACGCGCACAAGTGATATACATAGTGTATATCAACTAGAAATACATGTTCCCGCACAAGGGAAACCCAAAAGCACATAATTTGTAACAACCAATACAACACTGCAAATTGCATTTCTCTTACATAGTGCCAGAAAATTAAGCACTGAAAATCCGTCGTAGCATTTAACCATTGTCAAAAGGTACATTCACCTTTGCTCTAGACTTGCTGCGTGTGATCGGTGAATTTCCCACGGCGCTACCAGCAATAGAAGCAGACGGGACAGTAACAGCAGTTACATCAGGGGGTCTAGCTTTATATCCTGGTGGCGGGGAATATTTGCATAAGGATTGTCTTTTTGTTTCTTTCCAGCGTTATTAGATACTTTCCTGCTTTGTAGTCCAACATAATTGTTGGACATCATCTCCATTAGCTTTATTTTTTCATTGCAAATAAACGGATCAAGATAACCTCTTTCTATCTCGACCCCCAAGCTCTTAATGATACCAGGCACGGTTTTATCAATGATTGGTTGGCTTTTCTTTTTATCTTTTGGTTGCCTTCTTCTGTTGTTACTCGTTCCAGCTGAAATGTTGAAGTTATCCAAGTGAAAATTGTCGAGTTTAGCTCCTGAATCTTGCATGTCATTATTATCCGCATACTGCGTGGTGTTAACCATAGTATGTTCACATTGCATTTGCTTGGTATTTAGCCCTAGGGTTACATTTTGCTGCTGATTAAGTGGACTAGAGCCTAGTAAAAAAACTAGGCATAAATCCAAAAACATTGTTCATTTGAATGTCATGTACAAATAAGGGGGTATTGACATCGAAACCTCCTGAATTCAGTGTTTGCTCAAACTCTGCTATATCGTTGACAATTGTTTGCATCACATCCTCGTTTCCTATCTGTTCAAGATCACTTCTGCCCTAAGTAATGGGTTCAGCAAAAGTGGAAACAAGGCCTGCGCCATCCACTTCATTGCTGAAACCATCCACGTTTTTACCCAAATTGGTCTTATCGGTCACATTCAATTTACTAATCTTAGCAGCATCGCATATCTCACCTTCTTCTATTTCATGAGCACCATCACCACATATATCATGTAAAACCTCGTACCTATTGGTAGATTGAAGGATCGAGGCTTCACCATTGCAGTGCTTAGTTGTATTACCCTCTACTCTTTTCCATTTTTTCTGGTTTTCGATAGAGTTATACCTCAACAGTAAGCCGCTGTTGAAAGGTATGCTCTGGTCCGCCTCTGGCCTGCCTCTTTGAAGTAGCAGTGAATCCATCAACTCTAACTTGAGTATTCACCTTTGGTTCATGTATATCATCAGTGACACCAACCGAACTATTATTGCCAGTTGTAACCGGTTTCTCCTTGTTTTTGCCTTTCAGGCAATTAACACTCGAGTGGCCAAATGCCTTACATGGTCTAAATATGTCAGGAAGCCGAACGTAGTTAACTTTAATGTCATGTTCGGTACCATCGAGAAGGAGCACGGTAATTTCTTCTGGCAGTTCGCTATCAGGTGATATCTCGACAAGGCATTTAGCGAACCCTATCAAATCCAGACTTTTGGTTGCCTGATCCATACAGAGAAACTTGCCTACGTGTGACGCTAGCCAACAAATGCCAATTTTCGACCAAGCCACCATAGGAAGATTGGTCATCCTTACCCATACTGGTACATTGCAGATGCCTTTTGCAGATAAACCCATGTTAACATCCCATTTTTTAATTATAAAAACTTTATTACGAATTACAATATGGTCGTCTTCTAGAATTTTTTGCTTGTTTTCCTTATCTGCAACTAGAAAGAAAAATAAACTGTCGTTCGACTTAACCTTGATAGATCCTTTAGGTATCAAGAGATTTAAAAGATGCGTGACAACAGCCATGTGTACGACAACGGTGAGTCAAGGAAGAATCCAGATAGATAATCTTTCCATTCATTAACACTGGCTTTGACGATGTCTTTTGTAGGAATCAAGAGCTTTCCGTCGTACTTGAGAGTAATTGATGGAGGAGCAAAAGCTCCGGCGTTTCATGGTTTGGTCAAAAAAAAGCCGACCATTTTACCTTGTAGAGAGGAGGCTGAGGAGGCCGTGGAGAGCGAGGAGGGTTGGCGATGGGAGGGGTTCCGGTGAGGGGGGGATTGGGACAGGAGGCAGAACTGGCGTTTGATTGTTACGAGGAAGCGACTGATTGGAAGGGTTTGAGTGGCTCGAGGAGGTAAAAGGGTTTGCCTTTTTTGAGTGGCTCGAGGAAAAGTAATATTAATATTATTATCTTTATTGTACAATTACAGTGTATTAAATTATGGGGTGTTACGCACTACATTGCATCATCCTTGGTATTGGTCTGCATTGCATCATCCTTGGTATCGGCCTGCGCTGCATCACTAAGTATTGCAAAAAAATTCTAATAAACATACAACTTGGGGTTCTCTGAGTATTTCCATATAAGAAAACAAAAGAATCATGCTATGAAAAATCATTAGATATTTGTTTAGCCAAAGCCTGTTTGTTAGAGGGAGGATTCTCTAATTCTTCAACTGACGGTGTAATTGCCAAACCTTGTACAGAAGTGATCAATGGTGTGTATTCCATTTTTAAACCATGAATGAGATACCTCCTTAAGCGAGGTTTACTGGTCTTCTAATTTGAATCCAATTTAGAAATATCATCATATTCTTTTCACAAGTAAAAAATATTCAAATATTGAAATATATACTTGTAATTTGTTCTACAATTTTTTCCATACCATTATGTGTATTAACGTTATTTATCCCATTAGCTAACTCCATAGAGTAGAGCCAGAATTTTCTGTTAATGAGAAATAATGGAAGGACCAGAACAGTGATATGACACCATAAAACAAATAGAATGTTCTTAATAAACTAGGGAATTAACAGAAGCCTATATCGAATTACAGAACTATACCAGAGTATACATAAACTCATATGAAAATATTATTTCCTAAAAGTGAGCCATAAGACACTCAAAAACCTTGCATAAATTACTCTAACTCTGCATCTCATTATTGACTAAAACTATGACATGGAAGAAGGATCGCAGACCGACTTTGAAAAAACATATAAAAGGCTTGGTACTAACTTAGTAAGTTGCACTAATTTGTAACATGAGAAGGAGAGGGGGACAACTCTCATTATTTTCAGCAACATATTTACATATTGATATTACATAAGTGTTGTTGCATGTCAACGTTCAAGCCGAGCATGGAACCATGAAAGACCCTGCTTGTTCATTACATTGATTTGACGAAACTAGATGAAAAAAGGTGTAGAAAAGGGTAGAAATCGAGTATAATGTGGTGTAAAAAGAATTATATGAGGTCTAGCCAATTCTCTATTGCATTCGATCGGCCTTGGATTTACTTTATTTTACATATATCAATTATGATGAAACATGCATACTTCGTGCTAGCACAACAATCTTTTAACGTTACCTAAAAGCACTCATTCATTATTATATCTTGCATCATTATGCAATATGGAGGAACATTCTATACTAAAGAAACATAATTCTTATTCATTCGTTGAGATCATCGCAAGTATGTTACTCCCATCAATTATATTAATCCTTACAACACCAACACATTAAAATCCATGGCCATCCGAAATCACAGTAACCGCCCAAATATCCTCTGTTTACGCATGCATTGTCATAGTTCAAGTTTGCTTCTTTAGTTAATGCAAATCCCCTAATATTTCTTTATTGTTTCACACTTCTTTTCCCAGAATGCAGTTGCTTCTGACATTTAGAACAATAGCCATATTAATAAACTAGACATTTCAAGTGCAAACATAGCAGATAGCAGTCCATACTCCATAGAGATAGTCTGTTGTTTGCAGATGCATAATATTTTAAAATTCGTTAAAAAGAAACCTTTTAGTTTTATGATATATTCATGTATTCTTTGGATTTTGTGTTATTTATTACGTGGTTAGAGCATAGTAGATTTTATGATTGAATTCAAAGATAGAAAATATTGTTTAGGCTTAGTTGATGGGAGTAACATAACACTTCAAAACTAAAAAAAAAGATAAACGTGAAACATATTTTTGTACACATCATAACACTTCAAAAACTAAAAAAAAGATATATTGAACAATAACCTCTATGATAATTTAAATGCACTATAAATCTCTTTCATTAATACTTTCAGGAAATAGTCCTCTCATATAATTAATCAATTTATTATATTATAATAAAAATAGTAATTTTTAGAATACAATATCTTTTTTATAATGAAAAATTAAACTGAAGATTTATTTCTGTACCTAATGTTTATTTTCACAGACATATGATCACAAACTATTCATGAGTTTATATTGATGATAAGAATTATGTATTCTCTAAAATAAGTTCATTATCAAAATTCTGAAATAAGATTCTTTTCAAATATAAAAGAAAAAAGATAATTCGTCTTCTCCACTTAATTATATGCATCGGTAAATTAATTGTAACCATAACGACAACATAAATACATGATGTGACTCAATATCAATTATGAATTGCTTGATATTAATATCATAATGATAAATTTACCATTACATGAAAATTATAATGAAAACTTGTCATCAGTATGGCTTTTTGATATAAATACAATGCTTTTTAAATTTCTTTGGTTTTTTTGATTTAGGTGATGGACAATATAAAGACAACGGCAATATAGAGAGGTCACAAAATGAAATATCGGCTTTGCATTGACATGAAAAATATAAAAAAAATGACATAACACAAGAATTTTCAAATTTATGTTCAATTCAAAGGAATAGTTAAACTTTATTTGTTCAGTGTGGTGTTTAGATACTTATACAAGAATGAAACAACCTCGCTTTTCTAAAAAGAATTCTCACATTAAAATACTAAAATTTATTTAATTAGTAAAATATTTATATTAACTTAGAATACAATTAAAACATACAAATATGTAGGTTTTTGTTTAATACTAAGCAATAATTTCAACTATTGAACCAAAGCACTAGTATACTTTTAGAAGGTATCATCTACCTAATTTTCTATAACGATCATAAAATTTAATAATAAATTAATCAAATTAGTGATTCATAAATAAATAGAACTAGCGAATATCTTACATACACATGTGGAATGTTAACCAAACTACTTCTCATTTTTAATAATCCTCCACACTTATACAAATTTCAAATGATGTTGATGCTACACTGAACTTTGATGACCATACTTCCATCTCATTGTAGTTAACCTCAACACATATGAGTTTCAAATGATGTCGAGGTTACATGAAAGTTTGCTTTTTATTCCTTCATTATTATTGCTTAAAAAAGTCAAAAAAAGTGTTACATGAATGGACTTGGAACTAACCAAAAGAAGTAAATAGCAGCATAAACAAAAGATAAACTGAAGCAATCATCGTCTTAGGATTCATGTCAATGAAGTAGGATTTCTCTTTTATATTTATATTGATATATTTGTATCAATTTTGTTCCAGGCATCATTATATATAGTGTCGTTTTATCTAGAACGTTTATTTGAAGATAAATTTGAAAATCAACATCTTTTAGTTAGCAATATATAATAAACAATTAATTGTTATATTCTTTGAAGATAAGTTTGAAAAATATAATTTTTTGAGTTAGAAAATATAAATAATTAGTTGATTACAATATTGGTTGTTGTCAAATTCATATTCTAGTTGTTTAATTAGCAAAATATAATTAATTTTGTGTCTATAGTAGGGTAAGGATCTGCATCTCCACACTTTTTCAAAATTTCAAATCCCTTATGATTTCCACCGTATGTTCCATTTCAAATAATATAGTTTTTCTTTTTCGTAGCATGAGAAGAAAGAGAAATAATATTATTTTAATCTGAATATATAGTTTATATATGGAAAATCTGAGATGTAGCAAAGGGCAGGGAATCAGTCATTACCAATTTTTATAAGCAAAAAAATATCACATAAAGGAATACATAATTAAGGATAGTAAGTTAATAGAAAAGCACTTTAGAATAATTAATTTCAAGTATGTCTATCGAATTTTATACGAAAAGGTGATTTCTTTTATCTTTTATCATTTTCCTTTAAAAGAAATAATAATTTCTTTCATTTTTATTCCGAAAACTAATTAGTTTGAAGTGTTGTCCTCAAACTTATTAGCTAAGCTGGAAAACCTTTCAACCTATTTTCTTGTATTTTATTTATATTGTTAGAAATCATCGCACGTTTATAATTTTTATTGCATGAACAAGGTATATGTAATAACCCAGAATATTGACAATAGACTAGTTATTTAATTAGATTTCAAAAACGGAAATTTCTACAAATGATGGAAATTGACTATGAAACTTTAACCATTGCATTCGTCTTTAAATTCAGGTCAACTTTCATGTTTGGAGTTCCGCGAACGGAGTCTGTATGAAAAATTTACGGACGAAATACGAAAAACGGACGGAAATAAATAAATATAATATATCTTACCTTTTATTCCCATCCCTCATTAGGCAAAATGACACAAGGGCGGTTGACACCCCTGGCATAGGCGGTCGACCACTTCGTGCCTGAACAACCCAGTGACAACTAGGTTAAGTGAAATGGCCCGCTTTTCTACCATTTATTTTTATGGACACTTTTACTTAGGATTTTTTTTACTTGATCATTCTAAAACCAGTTTACATTCTTCCTTACCTAAGATTTTGTGCACTAACATAAATATATCAGTATAATGCATTTTTTTCACGCATCTATATATATGAGGATAAGAAGATGCATATAGACCTATAGTAATAGGTTTTACAAATAAAATCTTTTAAACACAAGACATTTTTATGTTCTCTTATCGGTTCAACATGACTAGGATAATCAGAGTTGTAAATTGAATTATAATCCATAAAATTAGTGTAAGAAATCCATTACTACTACATGTTAATATGATTATGAAATCACATAAATATAGTGTCACATAGGTGGGAAAAAGAGGGTTATAAACTAGATAAATAGAATCAATTTTGCACTAGTCAATTTGCAGTAACTTATGTGCATTTTGGTGCAGCTAACTAGTGCACACAGGGTTATTTTTCTTGGTAATTTTGAAAGCTTTTGCCTACCCCTTTCCCATACGTGAGCAATGTATCCAGTATTGCACCTTAGTAAATTTCATCCTTATTCAAAACAATATGAATTAACATCGGAAGATTTACTTAAATGAACAAACATGTGACTATTTGAATAGTTTATAACTCATTATTCTATTGAACCAGAAAGACACCAATATGCACATATTGCTTATGTGATATAAATGTCAATCTTACTAATACACATAATATTCATGCAGTATAATTATACATCCTTTTCTATATCTATCACCAGGTAAGTTTATCAAACTCAATACCATATCGTATATCATAATCTACCCAGATTCTTACACAATCATATATTAAATATAGTGTGCCGCTATTCACACCCCCATTTAGACTTCTGGCCAGCTTTAAAAAATAAATAGATTGTATTATTTTTGATCTACTTCCTACCACCATATTATTATTTTTCACTTAGTCAATAATAGTCGTATTGCCTCTTTTCTTCTCTTCTCAAACAATGTAAATTCTCAGATATCAAACCCTAAACCCTAGACCCTAACACCAATTTTCAGGTGTTTGCAACCGACGATCAACGAGTTTGTTCGATTATGAAGAACTGTTCATGCCAATTTGCAAACTTCAACTATCAACGATTTCAAATACATTTCTAAGCCTACACCTAGCTTAAATTTCAAAAAAAACTAAAAATAAAATAAAAAGAGGGTTCGAATCTTACTCGACTTAGACGACTTCTTCCCTCTTGTCATCGTGCCACGAACGTTATCAGCTGATTGGACGCTTGAAATTGTGTTGATAATTTAGGGAAAACTTCAAGTTTGTAGAGCGAAGGAGAAAATTTCAAGAAGAAGATGTTTTTTTTTGAACGATGAAGAATTAAAGTCAGAGGTGGTAGCCGATTAGAAATTGAATAATTTAGGTGGTGTAAAGGAGTAGAGAGGCATAAAAAAGAGGTGGTCTTTAGTATAAGTGGCCAGTAGTCTAAATGGGGGTGTGAATAGCAGCACACTAAATATATGAAGTGTTCATATCCATTAATCTGACATTTAATCCCCCATTTCAAGCGTATTAGTCAAACTGAATACTTAAAGAAACACATCAACTACCATGTTATCAATACATCAGTTGCTTACATGCTTAAACATAATTAAACTTCATTCATATTATATTACTAAATAAAACCCAAGTAAGTATTACTGCATAAACTTAAACATTTTTCCTAGCTTATTCCGCTTAAATACTAGGTACTTCTAGTTCTTCAACACAACAAATCCAGCAATGCTTCACTTGCAAACTTTTAACAAATCCCTGAGCTACCTCATTATCAATGGGACACCCAGCATATTGCCAAGGCAATCAAACCAGGTCAGAATATGTCTGGTATGAATATTTATTAATTCATCATAAGAGTTAAAGAAAAAAGCATATACAGACACATATTTTAATTATTAAAACAATCAATTACAGGAAGAAAAGGGAAATGTATGCTAAATTATTCAATCCACAGCAAACACATGTGTACAACTACCTCATCATGTTTTGCATACCCATCCCATTATTCCAATTTTCTTCATTAATTAGGTTAATTCCTTCTTTGCCATTAAACATTATGTATGCACTATTTAAGGACCCTTTGACTTGTCACCCAAACACAAAGGCTTGTAGAGCATTATATGCCATGAATATACCTAAGCCCTACACCTGAGGTTAAGTAGATCAACAACAACATCCCTAGAATATTACCCTTCATTTATGTGTAAACCCCAATTATTTTTAAATGTCTTTATAGTGTGAAACCCTTCCTTTATTCCCTGGTATTCATATCACCTCTTTGATATAACACCCAATAAGCTTTCTAATTTATACACAATACTAATTACACATAACAATCAACAATAACCATGATCATCCATCACAATCATTCATACAACCATTCAGTTATTTGCATACATAATAATATTCTGCTATCATTATTCTGTTAAGTCAATTTATTGGGACACAATACATACATACATGCATATATATATATACACATACTTTATCACTACTGGACATGTCATAAACTCTTCTGTTTTTTGTAAATATATGGTTAAAGATTTAGAGTATCTCATCAACCCATATCCTTTTAACAAAGAATGTTACCAACTTAAATAGACCAGTATTCATATTTCTGAACCATTGAACATTACTTAGAGAATAGGTATAAGCATGAATCCACTTGATCATACTGCCTATTCCTAATCAAATAAACACTACTTCACAACAAACCCCTTTTAATTAAGTAATGTATTTATATGGCATGTTCATGTTGATTCATTCAAATGTGACCCCATAAATAAATTTTACTAGTAATACTGCATTTGTAAAATCTATCAATCACACATCAAACAGCTAATATATATTTCAAACAAATACACATATATAACCTTCTGGTTGCCTCATTCTAGGTCTTAATGCCCCAAAATATATGTATAAATAATAAATGCTCACCTTGTATATTCCTAATATTCACTTGCACCGAGAATGTATGTGATTTTTGACTACCCTTTTCCCTATTCTTCTTCTGAACATTTTATACCCAATCAGTAAATTAATCCCTAGCCTACTACTTACTAATTTATAGAGATTACTGGGGTTTCTTACTTAAGGAAAGCACCATTCTATCCTTCCTATAATAGCTAATCATTAAGGTGTAGTTGTGGCCCAAAATGATTATTTTGGTCTTTTCTAAATGCTGGCTTTTCTTATTTAATTTTTAAACAATATTATTAGCACCATTTTCATGCTTCATGCTATTTGCATGACCCTTGGTTCTCATGTGCTATTTTTATCAAGAATTCTGGATACTTTTCTTATTATATTGTATACTTAGCATGCATTCTTTAGCCTACCAAGTAATATATAGACATATACTTTTCTACACCCATTTATATAGAAATATGTTATCTCTTTTTCCCTTGTTCCTAATTTCCTATTATATAATTTTTATGCTTGAATTCAGCCATAAATTGATTATTTCCACTACTAATTTCTTGGGTCTTCATACACTCTTCCTCTAAAAGGAATCATGTCCAACAATTAGTATCCCCATATAGTTTAATTATACACACACACACACACACACACACACACACACACATATATATATATATATATAATCATAACATAAAAAGAAAACACATATTTTCTTTTCATAAGCAACAACTATCGATGCTTCTTTGATTCCATGAACAGAATAAGATACTTTATCTTCACTTTATCCTCAACCTCCCAGGTACAGTAAGTCATATCTCAACTCCACTGAATATTTACCAATCTTATAGTTTTATTACTTAGTTTCTTCTCCTCCCCGGCAACTACCCCCACTGGCTTCTTTTCATACACCAGATTTTCTGTTATTTTAGCATGTGTTGGAGATTCTAAGATAGGTTCTTTATCATGTTCCCACTATTTTATCTGGGATACATGAAATACATCATGTATATTCCCCAATTCCTCTGGTAATTGCAATTTATACGCTAATGCCCCTATTCTCTGAACAATCTTACAACACCATATATACCTTTGTGACAATTTACCTTCTTTGCCAAACCACAATAATTTTCTTATGGGTGAAACCTTAAGAAAAACGTTGTCTCCTACATTATACCCTATTGGCCTTCTACCCTTGTTTTTTTTAAATTGGGTAAACCGCCTTGTTAAAAACCTATACGTGTACCCAGCATACCCATCATGAGTACACGATAGGAAAAAAGAGTGTGGCACTTTATTGATAACGCATCAATAAAAATGTATAAAAGTACAAAGGCAAGTAAACAACTCGATACGCACTTGCCCAAACCCAAATAAATAAAGGCCAACATAACACAAAAATAAACAAAGCCTAAGGCCCAGAAAAGTGCGGTTACAATCGAAAACCTCCTCCAAACATTAGCTAAAAACACGCAGAATCTTCCAGCTCAATCAAAGGGATAGAACCTAATTTCACGCACCCGAAAAAAGGCGGCTGTCATCACCCTGGATCGAAGACTTCAATACCCTAGTTTTGAAGTAATTTCGCATGTTTGATAGCATTAATTCTCTTCGATTTCTTCATAAGGTACCTTATTTCTACTTCTATGTGACTCCATCTTCTAAATTTATCTAGAGCACCACTGCGATGAACTCTTGAATTTCTTTTCGCCCATATGTTGTATACGATAGTGACAATACTACAAAGCGCTAGGTTTTGTGAAACATCCTTGACAGTAAATTTGTTTTTCACGAATTCCATTTTATTTTAATGTCATGGGACCAATCGTGGTTGAAGGGTTCTCAATTTTCAGCCTGTAGTTCGTCCAAAGATGCGATGCATAAGGGTAAGAGAAAAACAGGTGATCTCTTGACTCGTTGCTTTCCATACATAAAACGCACGTAGGACTGACAGCATAACCCCAATTAATAAGGTGCTCAAAGGTAGACAATCTGTCAAACATAGCTTTGTATATACAGATAGACATTTTCACACTGTTAATATAATGCTAAGTAATCTTGCATCATTCAAGTTTAGGTTTTTGTACCCTAGAAATATCCCATGATGAATGAAAAGAAAAACCGTTTGAAGTCTTGTTCCAACTCCAGAAATATGAGTCAAAATTAGAATGTATAGGAACTTCATTGATTTTGTCCGCAATCATTCTAGAAAAAGTGAAGCGGTCAGAATTAAAAGCTCCATCTTGAATTATGCAATCGACCTTCAAATCCTTGCCTCCCCACATATCTAAGCAATCCCACCCCACCGTATTCACAAGAATATCACTGTTTAGCCAAGGGTCAAACCAAAGCATGGTGTCATGACCATTAGAAATACATCAATTAATACATTGCAGCCCCAAAGTTCTCTTTCTTAACATTGCCTTCCAAGTACAAGAGCTATTGTTATCCAGTAACATGACCCAAAATCTGTTTTCTTTGCAATATTTACTTTCCATCCACTTTTTCCACATGCTATTTTTACTCACGAAGTGCCAAAGAAATTTAACCGCTGCAGCATCTTTAAGATCGTCAAATTTTCTTAAGCCAATACCGCCTTCATTTTTAGGAATACAAAGAGTTACCCAGGCTATCTTATGACTTTTCCCACCCCAAACGAAATTGGCACATAATTTGTTCAGCTTGCCAATAGTCGCGGCCGAAAATTGATACACTAAAAGCCAGTACATCACCATTGGAGTGATCACAGACTTGACCAATTCAATTCTACCGGCCATAGATAGCAGCCTCCAATCCCAGCTATCCTTTTTTTTCTTATTTTATCAAAAAGATCACTACACTCGGAGAAGTGTAGATAATTATTCGATAAAGGCACTCCTTATTATTTAATATGCAAGCTCCCCTCCTTCATCGCCAAAATCCTAACAAATTCCGTTTTGTTACTCACTGATTTGCTAAAAAAACCTTAGATTTTAAGCAGTTAACTTTGAGTCCAGCCAAATCATCCATTTTGTTAAGAATATTCGAAATTTCCATCACACTCCTAATCTTAGACTTAGAGAAGATCATCAAATCATAAGCGTATATCAAATGATTGATATGTGGTTCATTTCTAAAAATTGGCGGGACTAGATCCAATTTACTCGCCTTATGCATCATCGTAGAGAAGAATTCCATAGCGACGCAAAAAAGATAAGGGGATAAGGGGTCCCCTTGTCTTAGACCTCTGTTACTATGAATAAATCCTTTTAGGCCGCCTTTCATCAAAATAGAAAATGTTGGCGTAGATAAACAAGTTTTAATTAGTTAATAAGCCGTCTAGGGAAACCCATCATGTTTAGCATATGACATACAAAACCCCAATTAACCATATCATATGCTTTTTACAAATCAATTTTGATACACATGTTACCACTATCAATTCTTTTAAAATGTCTAATGTGAGAACCCGTAACTTCCCCGTGAAGGAAAGAGCGGATACTTTGAGAACAACACATAAATGAACGCAGACGGAAGAACATTTCATTGTTATTGCAACAATTCCATCAGATACAAGAATATACAGAGTATAAATGAATAAACTACATTCGATAAATATCAGAGATTACAATAAATTACATAGCAGCGGAAAATAATACAAAAGCACAACTAGAAATAATGCACGGATACAGAGCTTTCCGAGCATCGTTCCAGCTGTAAATCAGGATCCTGTGAATATAAATCTGCAAAACCAAAACTACTATCTGCCCGTGTAGAAAATAAGGGCACCCAGAGTTTAGGTTAAAACAATAAACTCCAGGTCAATCATGTGACTGGTGTGAGACTAAAACAGTTATTTAAAACTTTACTTTAAAAGAGAGTAATTCAAGGGACCACGCCGTATAACACGGAACGGGTTTCCTCCCAAGAATACTAGTGCATAGAATAAACAACGCAATGCTTTTTCGAAAAATGAAGCTATTATAAGACACAGGTCCCATCACACAATGCAACGCAAGCCGGAGGACAGGGTTTTCCCTTATAATAGCCAAACATGCTTGGTACGTTTAAAACAAATCATTTGATACTATAATAAGTGTAAAGTGTCAAAACATTTTCAATCATAAATATCAATCCTAGACGGCATGGGTACCATGTATCATGTCGTCATACTAGTTCTACAATTAAAACCGCAATACACGTATTGGAAATTGGATTTCAGTCATGAGTCGAGGCAAGGGGCAAGCTCCTCTCCGCTTCGAGACACTCTAGCAAATGCCTCAGGACTACACACTCTGGGTAACCCTGGGATCCTCCAAGACCGGTCCTCTCTTATGTTTGAGGATTAATTATTCCTGAACACACGTTTCCCGACCCTATAGGACCTATAATCGAGGCGCCTCGCATCCAAACCACAAAGGTGAAAAGTATATAAATGTCAGGGCTGGTAGGTCACTGACACCACCCATAGCTAGAAAGAAACGTCGTGCACTCCTTGGGTCCTCATCCCGTTTTTGACTTATACCGAGGTGTGAGGCTCGCGAATCCACGCTATACACAAAGCTGCCACGTAGGCCGTGCTTTGATCATCAACCACAAGACTTTGCTTTTCAACTGAAGCCTTGATCCATGCAACTCAGCATGCCACACAGGCAATTCATGCCATGCGATTGATATCTATCGATATATAACCTCTAAGCTCGTACGTCTCAGAGAAGGGCGTTAAGCAAGAGAATAAATTCTCCGCCGCCAAACAGATATATATTTAACAGAAATCAATCAACACAGAATAAAATCCAATGTCAGACACACAATCCATTTACAAGTTCGTTCTGGGTCTGAACGAAACCGGAGGCTCTTTCCTCGCATATCCATCGATCTCCAAGTACGTCTGGACGACCACAAACTGATTCCCTCATCTTGGGTGTACAGCCCAATCAAGATCATCAGTAATCACCCAAACGATGTGAAGACTTCCGGTCTTCAACCACCGTCTTCATCTTCGACATATCGTCGAATCGGTTATTCAGAATGGGTGTAAACCCGGCCTTTCCGAACAAACCGCGTAAAATTTAAAACAAATGTTACACAAACACAACATACGCCTCATTCCAATTCATATTCTCAGGGAAAGGTTCCCATTAATTTTATCCAAGATAAATTCTTTAAAATTTATCCTTTAATCTTCCTTTGGATGTCATTTCAAACCAAATTATGGTTTTCCAAACTAGTCGAGATTAGCGAACTACACCGAAGTAATTATTTGTTTTATTTCCCAATCCCAACCTATTCATCCCATGAAGCAAAACTGGTAATACTTCATATCTAACACCACGATGTTATCGGTAAAATTAATTATCATTTCACGTTCAAATCTAATTAAAGATTTATCTATCGTTTTGGAGCAAAACTGGTAATACTCCATTCTTGCTCATTTTCTAAATTTGATAATTTAGATTATCAATTCACATTTCAATCTAATTGCAGATTCATTAAAAACTCCTTTTACTGGGTTAAAGAACTAATGTCATTTAAAACACAGTTCACGATAAACCCTTCAATCAATTCTATTTAAACCCATTTCAAATCCAATTTATTTATTTAAAAATAAATGGGTTTTAATTTCAGTTCAAAACTAGTTCATTTCGATAAAAATCTATTTTTGTCTTTTCAAATATGGAGTTTTTCATCCCAATTTTTCCCAAATCATTTTTTATGATTTTACACAAATTATTACTATTTTTAATAATTTTATCAAGGCCCGTACAGTCGATTTCCATCAACGGCCATCGAACTGCACTTACAGCGACCTTTTCCAAATTTGATTTGGACGTATATCCAAATCCAACTGTTAGATTTCAAATTTCTAATATTCGTTAGAAAGCTCTTTTCGATACGAACCCAACGGTTCCGGTTTTAGGAGAATCTGACGGTCGGATCTCCCGTAATGTCCGTTCGAAGTCAATGGTCGAAATTCGCGAACTGCCGCGGCGCGGCGCGTTCTATTCAGGCCATTATATTATATATATATAATATATATTTCGTCGATTTCTATTTAAAACGAACTATATAAATAGTTTTTAAATTCGTTTGAAAAACAATTTCAACTTCCATTTCAATTCAAATCAAAATTGAATCCTTCCTTATAAATTCGTTTTAAAATTCACTTCTATTCAATTCAAATTTCAATTCAATTTGAATTCATTTCAATTCGTTTTCAATTCAAATCGAATTCGTTTTCTATTCAATTCAATTCGAATTCGTTTTCTATTCAATTCAATTCGAATTCGTTTTCTATTCAATTAAATTCAAATTCGTTTTCTATTCAATTAAATTCGAATTCGTTTTCTATTCAATTCAATTCGAATTCGTTTTCTATTCAATTCAATTCGAATTCGTTTTCTATTCAATTCAATTCGAATTCGTTTTCTATTCAATTCAATTCGAATTCGTTTTCTATTCAATTCAATTCGAATTCGTTTTCTATTCAATTAAATTCGAATTCGTTTTCTATTCAATTCAATTCGAATTCGTTTTCTATTCAATTAAATTCGAATTCGTTTTCTATTCAATTAAATTCGAATTCGTTTTCTATTCAATTCAATTCGAATTCGTTTTCTATTCAATTCAATTCGAATTCGTTTTCTATTCAATTCAATTCGAATTCGTTTTCTATTCAATTCAATTCGAATTCGTTTTCTATTTAATTCAATTCGAATTCGTTTTCTATTCAATTCAATTCGAATTCGTTTTCTATTCAATTCAATTCGAATTCGTTTTCTATTCAATTCAATTCGAATTCGTTTTCTATTCAATTCAATTCGAATTCGTTTTCTATTCAATTCAATTCGAATTCGTTTTCCATTCAATTCAATTCGAACTCGTTTTCCATTCAATTCAATTCGAATTCGTTTTCCATTCAATTCAATTCGAATTCGTTTTCTGTTCAATTCAATTCGAATTCGTTTTCTATTCAATTCAATTCGAATTCGTTTTCTATTCAATTCAATTCGAATTCGTTTTCTATTCAATTCAATTCGAATTCGTTTCTATTCAATTCAATTCGAATTCGTTTCTATTCAATTCAATTCGAAATCGTTTTCTATTCAATTCAATTCGAATTCGTTTTCTATTCAATTCAATTCGAATTCGTTTTCTATTCAATTCAATTCGAATTCGTTTTCTATTCAATTCAATTCGAATTCGTTTTCTATTCAATTCAATTCGAATTCGTTTTCTATTCAATTCAATTCGAATTCGTTTTCTATTCAATTCAATTCGAATTCGTTTTCTATTTAATTAAATTCGAATTCGTTTTCTACTGAATTCAATTCCAATTCGTTTTCTATTCAATTAAATTCGAATTCGTTTTCTATTCAATTCAATTCGAATTCGATTTCTATTCAATTCAATTCGAATTCGTTTTCTATTTAATTCAATTCGAATTCGTTTTCTATTCAATTCAATTCGAATTCGTTTTCTATTCAATTCAATTCGAATTCGTTTTCTATTCAATTCAATTCGAATTCGTTTTCTATTCAATTCAATTCAATTCGAATTCGTTTTCTATTCAATTCAATTCGAATTCGTTTTCTATTCAATTCAATTCGAATTCATTTTCTATTCAATTCAATTCGAACTCGTTTTCCATTCAATTCAATTCGAATTCGTTTTCTATTCAATTAAATTCGAATTCGTTTTCTATTCAATTCAATTCGAATTCGTTTTCTATTCAATTAAATTCGAATTCGTTTTCTATTCAATTCAATTCGAATTCGTTTTCTATTCAATTCAATTCGAATTCGTTTTCTATTCAATTCAATTCGAATTCGTTTTCTATTCAATTCAATTCGAATTCGTTTTCTATTTAATTAAATTCGAATTCGTTTTCTATTCAATTCAATTCGAATTCGTTTTCTATTCAATTCAATTCCAATTCGTTTTCTATTCAATTCAATTCCAATTCGTTTTCTATTCAATTCAATTCGAATTCGTTTTCTATTCAATTCAAATTCGTTTTAAATTCAAAAACGAATATAATCGATATAAATATCGTTCACGTCAAAATAGCGCATCACTAATCAATACGGCTTTATATTCAACAAATGGATCTATATTTCTTTCAATACACGACTCTATATCTTTGTCAACACACGACTAATCTCAACGAATGAGTACTGTCCACGTGTGACTATTTTTGTTATTTAATATATTTTATGAAAATTAAGGTATCTATCGTTTGATATCAAATCAGACTCCAACCGTAAATTAGTAAGAGAACGATTCCCTGAATATTAACCCCGAAGGCCGAAACCAACATCAGATTAATATCCAGGAGACCACTCATCTTATCTATTTTCCAATTAGTTTCTAATCTTATATATGATAAAGATGTAAATTTTATTGTTAAAATCTTTCGTTCAACACATGACTAATCTCAACGGATGAGTACAGTCAACACATGAACCTTTATTTTATAATATTCTTTATCTTCTAAATTGGAATGAGGCCCAATCAATCACCATATAGCGTTAACTATATGGATTCCATACAACACATGTATATAATAGCAACGATAAATAATCAACCATCATCCAAAGTGCACTACACTGTATAAGCATCAAATATAGATATCTAACGCTTATAACAGCCTGTCGATCCATCGATCGACATACAACCAATTATTGGGATTAGTGTATGCCGTATTTTATCCCAATACCCGTGTGGGGTTTCAAACAATCAAACACAGATTTTATTTGTGCAGTTGGGCGATGTGTAAAATTTATCGTCCCAATCAATGTCCTTCGAATAGGTGTACATAAACAAACCGTCCGGTTTGTAAATGAATATTTATTTATTTACGTTCACGTTAAAAATCATATTTTTAATGATAAAATATTTTATTTTAACACATGGATTTTTATTCAGTTCATTTACAAAATAAAAATTATATTTTTAATTTTCTAACATATTTTTAGAAAATTTCGGCGGCATAACGGCACGATACTAGAAACGGGACGAGGCCTAGCCTTATCCCCGGTCTAGTGAAGGCCCACGCCATTCACACATCAATCGAATCCATTCCATTTCACCAAACAATTCAATTCAAACCAAATAAACTAACCAACTACACAACCAAACAATTTAACAAACAAGCCATCCATGGTCTGTGGATGACGGTTGTCGGGTGCTACTAAACACCGTCTGCATCCTAGTATATATATATATATATATATATATAACTAGAAAAAGAAATTGAAGAGTGAGAAGTTCTCACAGATAGCTATCCAATCATCTCGCCTCTTCTTTTGCAGAAGTCTTCGTCGTTCTCGCCTTTTTGTCGCCTTCGTTGCTCGTAGCCACTACATATATAAAAATCGAATTTTTACTTCGTTGTTCAATATATAAAAATCGAATTTTTACTTCGCTATTCAATATATAAAAATCAAATTTTTACTTCGCCATTCAATATATAAAAATCGAATTTTTATAATTGCCTCTTATGGATAAAAATTCTATTTTTATACCACTAATATATAGATAAAAATTATATTTTTATACCGCTACTGTATAGAAAAGATTATATTTTTATCGACGCTACTATATAGATAAAAAATCACAACCTTCATGTATGAAAAATCTCAACTTTTGTTTATTAAAATCCCAATCTTTTTCAACGTAAAATTCTATTCTTTTGTAATGTAAAAATCTACTCTTTTGTAATGTAAAAATCCGATCTTTTGTAATGTAAAAATCCGATCTTTTCTATTTTAAAAATACCGTCTTTTCTATGATAAAATTTCGACCTTTCATTCAATAAAAATCATACTTTTCTAATTAAAGAGTTCATCTTTTTTATTTCGCCTTTTCTATTTTTAAAACAACAATATCTATATTTTAAAAAACAATGTGACATATATTAGGTTGAAAAATAATCCCATTTTTACTATGAAAACCAATTCTATATTTTTTCTATCATGTTGAAATCAGAAAAAAAAACCAATGTTTTTAAAATATAAGAAAGAAAGAAAATAAGAAAAAAAAGAATAAATGAATAAATAAGAAAGGAAAGAAAAAACGTACTGTTGAGGGGAGGAGGTTCAACGTTGGCGCAGGAGGAGGAGGGGTGGTCGGCACCGTCGCGCGAGGTGGCGGGGGAGGAGGCGAGCGGAGCGTGGCTAGGGTTGGGTGCGAGCTCGAGTTAGGCGGTTTCGTGGTGGAGCAGGAACGGAGAGAAGAAGGAGGGCGATGGAGAAGGAGGAGATGGGGGTACGGCTGACGAGGGGGGGGGGGCGCCCCGCGCGTCGCGCCGGCGGCGAGGTCATTTGAGGAGGGGGGCGACGAGCGGTCCCCCCTTTTTCTCTCTCTTTTTTTTCTTTATTTTGAAATGATTTCAACGAGGGGTGGGGGCATGGTTAAGGAGAAAAGGAAGGGGGGAGTATTTTCTTTTTATTTATTTAATTATTTAATCCCAAAAGGTTGACTTTTACATATGACCTCTAAACGAGGCCCACCGCTTGTCGTCCATAGCTAATTACCCCCATTCCAAACACAATGGGATATGTACCATAAGCTGATTCGACTGTTTCGATCAGTTTTCGTCAAAATCAACATATAACTCTATATATTGAATTTGAACGCGCTTTTCAATTTACTGGGGTCACATACTAACTCGAAAAATTCCCGAAAAATATTTTCTAGCTTCATAATGACGATACGGTCCTAACAAAACTAGTTTCGTCGAATTCTGAGACCGTTTGAAAAATGGCCATTTTCCAGTCGATTAAAATCAACTAAAACTGGTCAAACGCGTTTTCCTTTGCCACGCTCACATATTGATTCGAAAAATTATGAAATTTGAAATCTAGCAATAATTTGACATCACGGATCCAACAAAAGTGGTTTCGTCGAAATCCGAGGTCGTTTGCAAAATGCCTATTTTTAAGGGCTTGAATTCCATAGCGACTATTCAGAATTTTCAACTGGACATATCTTTTGATCCCCGCTATGAAATTTTGATTTTTCGGATTCGTTGGAAAGATATTCCCAATTAGATCCTAATGTTTTTGATTTCACTAAAATCCGGATTGTTTTGCACCCGGTACATTCAATTGAAGTTTGAAATCGAATTATCGAACTACCGCACCATTTTCAATTCTATTTATAATTATATATAATTATATTCTAACGACGACGTATATAAATATATACGTTCGAATTATATTCAAAATAAATTTCTCGTCGATATTATTTAAAATAATCTATTTTAAATGTTCTAAATTCATTAAAATTGCCAAAATAAAAATTTTAAACTGGTTCAGAATTTCCGGGTTATTACAATCTCCCCCACTTAAAACTTTTCGTCCCCGAAAAGGAACAAAGTCGAAAGTGGTTTGATTAATCTACTCTACTTTCGATCTGGCTTTCATTCTCCAACTTTTCAGTTTCTGAGAATTTTCAAATTTTCAAAAATTGGCTAACACCCTAAATTTTCGAAAAATTTCGCCATAACCTCCCCTGCACCAGGAGCCACGGGAAAATCCCGAAATTTCCATACAGGCCTTCTGATCTCAAAAAGAAAAAGAAAAAGCCAAGCGGCTAGCCAATAGGCTCATAAAATCATCATCACCCAAACAAAACAGTAAATTATAGTAAACATGTACCTATTTGTCGAGCAAACAAATTTTATTCTTCGGCTCTAGCCTCCTTGCTATGACCTGTTCAATGTAAGTATATGTATATGCAAGCAATTGCGTCTAATTTCAATACAATTCAATATTTGATTCAATTAGGCATAATGGTTCAAAATTATCAAACAAATAGACAAACAACACAACCATCAATCAATTAGTGAATTTACATTTCAAATTCATAATTTTGATACATATACAGAAAATCATGTTTTTGATGCCAATTCACAACAAATAAATCTATCTATATTAGTTTTGGTTCTCACACCAGTCTAATGGAAATATATAGGTATCACACCTTCGAAACACGAAAACTAATTCCGATGATGATATATCAATCATCAGAACCATCTCCGGATGTCTAGAGTGTGATTCTATATCTATCCAGTATATTAAAACTTCGAATATACGTTCATGACGCGTATATGCAAAATCTTTATATATTGGATTGTCCAAATCAATACAAACAAATTATTCAAATACGTATAAAACGATTTAAATTTTCAAAACAAAATTGTTTTCAATTGAAAAATACACTCTTCACACCCGTTCTAGGATACTACTGATCATATCTCTAACGGGTCATTCTAATTGGATATTACTAATCCAATATCTGATGAATTCTTTCGTATGGTTCTAATGCGTCTTATTCTCGAGCTCTGTAAACCAAAGCTCTGATACCAAATTTGAGAACCCGTAACTTCCCCGTGAAGGAAAGAGCGGATACTTTGAGAACAACACACAAATGAACGCAGACGGAAGAACATTTCATTGTTATTGCAACAATTCCATCAGATACAAGAATATACAGAGTATAAATGAATAAACTACATTCGATAAATATCAGAGATTACAATAAATTACATAGCAGCGGAAAATAATACAAAAGCACAACTAGAAATAATGCACGGATACAGAGCTTTCCGAGCATCGTTCCAGCTGTAAATCAGGATCCTGTGAATATAAATCTGCAAAACCAAAGCTACTAGCTGCCCGTGTAGAAAATAAGGGCACCCAGAGTTTAGGTTAAAACAATAAACTCCAGGTCATTCATGTGACTGGTGTGAGAACTAAAACAGTTATTTAAAACTTTACTTTAAAAGAGAGTAATTCAAGGGACCACGCCGCATAACACAGAACGGGTTTCCTCCCAAGAATACCAGTGCATAGAATAAACAACGCAATGCTTTTTCGAAAAATGAAGCTATTATAAGACCCAGGCCCATCACACAATGCAACGCAAGCCGGAGGATAGGGTTTTCCCTTATAATAGCCAAACATGCTTGGTACGTTTAAAACAAATCATTTGATAATATAATAAGTGTATAGTGTCAAAACATTTTCAATCATAAATATCAATCCTAGACGGCATGGGTACCATATATCATGTCGCCATACTAGTTCTACAATTAAAACCGCAATACACGTATTGGAAATTGGATTTCCGTCATGAGTCGAGGCAAGGGGCAAGCTCCTCTCCGCTTCGAGACACTCTAGCAAATGCCTCAGGACTACACACTCTGGGTAACCCTGGGATCCTCCAAGACCGGTCCTCTCTTACGTTTGAGGATTAATTATTCCTGAACACACGTTTCCCGGCCCTATAGGACCTATAATCGAGGCGCCTCGCATTCAAACCACAAAGGTGAAAAGTATATAAATGTCAGGACTGGTAGGTCACTGACACCACCCATAGCTAGAAAGAAACGTCGTGCACTCCTTGGGTCCTCATCCCATTTTTGACTCATACCGAGGTGTGAGGCTTGCAAATCCACGCTATACACAAAGCTGCCACGTAGGCCGTGCTTTGATCATCAACTCCAAGACTTTGCTTTTCAACAGAAGCCTTGATCCATGCAACTCAGCATGCCACACAGGCAATTCATGCCATGTGATTGATATCTATCGATATATAACCTCTAAGCTCCTATGTCTCAGAGAAGGGCGTTAAGCAAGAGAATAAATTCTCCGCTGCCAAACAGATATATATTTAACAGAAATCAATCAACACAGAATAAAATCCAATGTCAGACACACAATCCATTTACAAGTTCGTTCTGGGTCTGAACGAAACCGGAGGCTCTTTCCTCGCATATCCATCGATCTCCAAGTACGTCGGGACGACCACCAACTGATTCCCTCATCTTGGGTGTACAGCCCAATCAAGATCATTAGTAATCACCCAAACGATGTGAAGACTTCCGGTCCTCAACCACCGTCTTCATCTTCGACATATCGTCGAATCAGTTATTCAGAATGGGTGTAAACCCGGCCTTTCCGAACAACCCGCGTAAAATTTAAAACAAATGTTACACAAACACAACATACGCCTCATTCCAATTCATATTCTCAGGGAAAGGTTCCCATTAATTTTATCCAAGATAAATTCTTTAAAATTTATCCTTTAATCTTCCTTTGGATGTCATTTCAAACCAAATTATGGTTTTCCAAACTAGTCGAGATTAGCGAACTACACCGAAGTAATTATTTGTTTTATTTCCCAATCCCAACCTATTCATCACATGAAGCAAAACTGGTAATACTTCATATCTAACACCACGGTGACATCGGTAAAATTTATTACCATTTCACGTTCAAATCTAATTAAAGATTTAACTATCGCTTTGGAGCAAAACTGGTAATACTCCATTCTCGCTCATTTTCTAAATTTGATAATTTAGATTATCAATTCACATTTCAATCTAATTGCAGATTCATTAAAAACTCCTTTTACTGGGTTAAAGAACTAATGTCATTTAAAACATTGTTCACGATAAACCCATGAAACAATTCTATTTAAACCCATTTCAAATCCAATTTATTTATTTAAAAATAAATGGGTTTTAATTTCAGTTCAAAACTAGTTCATTTCGATAAAAATCTATTTTTGTCTTTTCAAATATGGAGTTTTTCATCCCAATGTTTCCCAAATCATTTCTTATGATTTTACACAAATTATTACTATTTTTAATAATTTTATCAAGGCCCGTACAGTCGATTTCCATCAACGGCCATCGAACTGCACTTACAGCGACCTTTTCCAAATTTGATTTGGACGTATCTCCAAATCCAACCGTTAGATTTCAAATTTCTAATATTCGTTAGAAAGCTCTTTTCGATACGAACCCAACGGTTCCGGTTTTAGGAGAATCCGACGGTCGGATCTCCCGTAATGTCCGTTCGAAATCAATGGTCGAAATTCGCGAACTGCCGCGGCGCGGCGCGTTCTATTCAGGCCATTATATTATATATATAATATATATTTCGTCGATTTCTATTTAAAACGAATTATATAAATAGTTTTTAAATTCGTTTCAAAAACAATTTCAACTTCCATTTCAATTCAAATCAAAATTGAATCCTTCCTTATAAATTCATTTTAAAATTCACTTCTATTCAATTCAAATTTCAATTCAATTTGAATTCATTTCAATTCGTTTTCAATTCAATTCAAATTCGTTTTCTATTCAATTCAATTCGAATTCGTTTTCTATTCAATTCAATTCGAATTCGTTTTCTATTCAATTCAATTCGAATTCGTTTTCTATTCAATTAAATTCAAATTCGTTTTCTATTCAATTCAATTCGAATTCGTTTTCTATTCAATTCAATTCGAATTCATTTTCTATTCAATTCAATTTGAATTCGTTTTCTATTCAATTCAATTCGAATTCGTTTTCTATTCAATTCAATTCAAATTCGTTTTCTATTCATTTAAATTCAAATTCGTTTTCTATTCAATTCAATTCGAATTCGTTTTCTATTCAATTCAATTCGAATTCATTTTCTATTCAATTCAATTCGAATTTGTTTTCTATTCAATTAAATTCGAATTCGTTTTCTATTCAATTCAACTCGATTTCGTTTTCTATTCAATTCAATTCGAATTCGTTTTCTATTCAATTCAATTCGAATTCGTTTTCTATTTAATTCAATTCGAATTCGTTTTCTATTCAATTCGAATTCGTTTTCTATTCAATTCAATTTGAATTCGTTTTCTATTCAATTCAATTCAAATTCTTTTTCTATTCAATTCAATTCAAATTCTTTTTCTATTCAATTCAATTCGAATTCGTTTTCTATTCAATTCGATTCGAATTCGTTTTCTATTCAATTAAATTCGAATTCGTTTTCTATTCTATTAAATTCAAATTCATTTTCTATTCTATTAAATTCAAATTCGTTTTCTATTCAATTCAATTCGAATTCGTTTTCTATTCAATTCAATTCGAATTCGTTTTCTATTCAATTCAATTCGAATTCGTTTTCTATTCAATTAAATTCAAATTCGTTTTCTATTCAATTAAATTCAAATTCGTTTTCTATTCAATTAAATTCGAATTCGTTTTCTGTTCAATTCAATTCGAATTCGTTTTCTATTCAATTCAATTCGAATTCATTTTCTATTCAATTCAATTCGAATTCGTTTTCTATTCAATTAAATTCCAATTTGTTTTCTATTCAATTCAATTCAAATTCGTTTTCTATTCAATTCAATTCGAATTCGTTTTCTATTCAATTCAATTCAATTCGAATTCATTTTCTATTCAATTCAATTCGAATTCGTTTTCTATTCAATTCAATTCGAATTCGTTTTCTATTCAATTCAATTCGAATTCGTTTTCTATTCAATTCAATTCGAATTCGTTTTTTATTCAATTAAATTCGAATTCGTTTTCTATCCAATTCAATTCGAATTCGTTTTCTATTCAATTAAATTCAAATTCGTTTTCTATTCAATTCAATTCGAATTCGTTTTCTATTCAATTAAATTCGAATCTTTTTTCTATTCAATTCAATTCAAATTCGTTTTCTATTCAATTGAATTCAAATTCGTTTTCTATTCTATTCAATTCGAATTCGTTTTCTATTCAGTTCAATTCGAATTCGTTTTCTATTCAATTTAATTCGAATTCGTTTTCTATTCAATTAAATTCAAATTCGTTTTCTATTCAATTCAATTCGAATTCGTTTTCTATTCAATTCAATTCGAATTCGTTTTCTATTCAATTCAATTCGAATTCATTTTCTATTTAATTCAATTCAAATTCGTTTTCTATTCAATTCAATTCGAATTCGTTTTCTATTCAATTCAAATTCGTTTTAAATTCAAAAACAAATATAATCGATATAAATATCGTTCACGTCAAAATAGCGCATCACTAATCAGCACGGCTTTATATTCAACAAATGGATCTATATTTCTTTCAATACATGACTCTATATCTTTGTCAACACACGACTAATCTCAACGAATGAGTACTGTCCACGTGTGACTATTTTTGTTATTTAATATATTTTATGAAAATTAAGGTATCTATCGTTTGATATCAAATCAGACTCCAACCGTAAATTAGTAAGAGAACGATTCCCTGAATATTAACCCCGAAGGCCGAAACCAACATCAGATTAATATCCAGGAGACCACTCATCTTATCTATTTTCCAATTAGTTTCTAATCTTATATATGATAAAGATGTAAATTTTATTGTTAAAATCTTTCGTTCAACACATGACTAATCTCAATGGATGAGTACAGTCAACACATGAACCTTTATTTTTATAATATTCTTTATCTTCTAAATTGGAATGAGGCCCAATCAATCACCATATAGCGTTAACTATATGGATTCCATACAACACATGTATATAATAGCAACGATAAATAATCAACCATCATCCAAAGTGCACTACACTGTATAAGCATCAAATATAGATATCTAACGCTTATAACAGCCTGTCGATCCATCGATCGACATACAACCAATTATTGGGATTAGTGTATGCCGTATTTTATCCCAATACCCGTGTGGGGTTTCAAACAATCAAACACAGATTTTATTTGTGCAGTTGGGCGATGTGTAAAATTTATCGTCCCAATCAATGTCCGTCAAATAGGTGTACATAAACAAACCGTCCGGTTTGTAAATGAATATTTATTTATTCACGTTCACGTTAAAAATCATATTTTTAACGATAAAATATTTTATTTTAACACATGGATTTTTATTCAGTTCATTTAAAAAATAAAAATGATATTTTTAATTTTCTAACATATTTTTAGAAAATTTCGGCGGCATAACGACACGATACTAGAAACGGGACGAGGCCTATCCTTATCCCCGGTCTAGTGAAGGCCCTCGCCATTCACACATCAATCAAATCCATTCCATTTCACCAAACAATTCAATTCAAACCAAATAAACTAACCAACTACACAACCAAACAATTTAACAAACAAGCCATCCATGGTCTGTGGATGACGGGTGTCGGGTGCTACTAAACACCGTCTGCATCCTAGTATATATATATATATAACTAGAAAAAGAAATTGAAGAGTGAGAAGTTCTCACAGATAGCTATCCAATCATCTCGCCTCTTCTTTTGCAGAAGTCTTCGTCGTTCTCGCCTTTTTGTCACCTTCGTTGCTCGTAGCCGCTACATATATAAAAATCGAATTTTTACTTCGTTGTTCAATATATAAAAATCGAATTTTTACTTCGCTATTCAATATATAAAAATCGAATTTTTACTTCGCTATTCAATATATAAAAATCGAATTTTTATAATTGCCTCTTATGGATAAAAATTCTATTTTTATACCACTAATATATAGATAAAAATTAAAATTTTATACCGCTACTGTATAGAAAAGATTATATTTTTATCGACGCTACTATATAGATAAAAAATCACAACCTTCATGTATGAAAAACCTCAACTTTTGTTTATTAAAATCCCAATCTTTTTCAACGTAAAATTCTATTCTTTTGTAATGTAAAAATCTACTCTTTTGTAATGTAAAAATCCGATCTTTTGTAATGTAAAAATCCGATTTTTTCTATTTTAAAAATACCGTCTTTTCTATGATAAAATTTTGACCTTTCATTCAGTAAAAATCATACTTTTCCAATCAAAGAGTTCATCATTTTTATTTCGCTTTTTCTATTTTTAAAACAACAATATCTATATTTTTAAAAACAATGCGACATATATTAGTTTGAAAAACAATCCCATTTTTACTATGAAAACCAATTCTATATTTTTTCTATCATGTTGAAATCAGAAGAAAAAAAAACCAATGTTTTTAAAATATAAGAAAGAGAGAAAAGAAAAAAAAAGAATAAATGAATAAATAAGAAAGGAAAGAAAAAAAAACGTACTGTTGAGGGGAGGAGGTTCAACGTTGGCGCAAGTTGAGGAGGGGTGGTCGGCGCCGTCGCGCGAGGTGGCGGGGGAGGAGGCGAGCGGAGCGTGGCTAGGGTTGGTTGCGAGCTCGAGTTGGGCGGTTTCGTGGTGGAGCAGGAACGGAGAGAAGAAGGAGGGCGATGGAGAAGGAGGAGATGGGGGTACGGCTGACGAGGAGGGGGGCGCCTCGCGCCTCGCGCCGGCGGCGAGGTCAACTGAGGAGGGGGGCGACTAGCGGTCCCCCCTTTTTCTCTCTTTTTTCTCTTTATTTTGAAATGATTTCGACGGGGGGGGGGGGGGGGGCCTGGTTAAGGAGAAAAGGAAGGGGGGGAGTATTTTCTTTTTATTTATTTAATTATTTAATCCCAAAAGGTTGACTTTTACATACGACCTCTAAACGAGGCCCACCGCCTGTCGTCCATAGCTAATTACCCCCATTCCGAACACAATGAGATATGTACCATAAGCTGATTCGACTGTTTCGATCAGTTTTCGTCAAAATCAACATATAACTCTATATATTGAATTTGAACGCGCATTTCAATTTACTGGGGTCACATACTAACTCGAAAAATTCCCGAAAAATATTTTCTAGCATCGTATTGACGATACGGTCCTAACAAAACTAGTTTCGTCGAATTCTGAGACCGTTTGAAAAATGGCCATTTTCCAGTCGATTAAAATCAACTAAAACTGGTCAAACGCGTTTTCCTTTGCCACGCTCACATATTGATTCGAAAAATTATGAAATTTGAAATCTAGCAATAATTTGACATCACGGATCCAACAAAAGTGGTTTCGTCGAAATCCGAGGTCGTTTGCAAAATGGCTATTTTTAAGAGCCTGAATTCCATAGCGACTATTCAAAAATTTCAACTGGACATATCTTTTGATCCCCGCTATGAAATTTTGATTTTTCGGATTCGTTGGAAAGATATTCCCAATTAGATCGTAATGTTTTTGGTTTCACTAAAATCCGGATTGTTTTGCACCCGGTACATTCAATTGAAGTTTGAAATTGAATTATCGAACTACCGCACCATTTTCATTTCTATTTATAATTATATATAATTATATTCTAACGACGACGTATATAAATATATACGTTCGAATTATATTCAAAATAAATTTCTCGTCGATATTATTTAAAATAATCTATTTTAAATGTTCTAAATTCATTAAAATTGCCAAAATAAAATTTTTAAACTGGTTCAGAATTTCCGGGTTATTACATCTAATTTGCTCATGAGCTAGCAAAACATTTTCAACAATAGATCTTCCAGGAATGAATGTTGATTGATTTTCAAAAATAAGATGCATAAGGTATAGCTTAATTCTGTGGCATACGACCTTAGAAATAATTTTATAAATAATATTGCTGCAAGAAATAGACCTATAATCCGATATATTCATCGGTTTCTCAACTTTAGGAATGAGGGTGATAAATGTATGGTTCATACCTTTAGCAAGTTTCCCAGTCCTGAAAACTTCTTGAATTATATCATTGATATACCATTTAATCTCTTCCCAATGAACCTTGAAAAATTTAGCTGTGAAACCATCAGGCCCTGGGCTTTTATCATCAGGTATGGAAAAAATGGCTTTATACACTTCATTAATAGAAATATTAGAGAGATGATGCATCCTGTCCCTTTCATTAATCTTGTATTTGCAGTTAATTTCAGGGAAAACCATCATTTGAGGACAGTAAGTATAAAAAATATCAGAAAAATATTTAATGGCCTCCTTTTCAATACTAACTTCGCCTTGTAACACTTCACCATTTACTAAGATAACGTTTCCCCAGTTATTGATATGTCTTCTTAAAGGCATCTTAGCGTGAAAAAACTTCGTACACGAGTCACCCTCATGTAGTCATGCAATTTTGGCCTTTTTCTTAGCATTCCTATAATTTATATAGCATTGGTCTCTCTAATTCCTATAGATGGTACCCAATTTATCAAATATATCAAAGTCCGTAGGATTTTCATCTATTTCTTTCAATATTTCATAATACTCCTCTTCCACTCTTCTAATATTATTTTTGTATTCCCAATTGCTGCAGTTCCATCTTTTCAGATAAAAATTACAACATTTCAAGAACATCTGAAATATGTACACTTTAGAACCCAGCTCCTACAACATCATCTTCTCCAACTCTTCCTTAGCAACACAGAAACATTCCCAATACCCTTCAATCTCATGCCAAGTATTTACGTATTTAAATGGAATATTTCTAAAATTATTAACATTAGGTTGAAAATTCACATATATCGGGATATGGTCACTAATAGGATTTGATTCACCATAAGTGGTCAGATCAGGAAACTTGTTTAAAAATAAAGAATTGCATAACAATCTACCTATTTTGGTTGCTATTCCTCTTCGTATCCACGTGTATTTGAACCCCTTGATAGGAATATCCATTAGCCTGGCCTTCGCAATGCAATTTAAAAGTCTAGAAATATGTCTGAAAGGTACAACTGAACCCCTTTTTTTCATTAGCAGATAAGATATTGTTAAAATCTCCAACAACAATCCAAGTAATATCAACATTGCTTGCCTCATTTACGATCTCTCCCCATAATTTTTCTCTGTCGAGGAAAAAGTTGCTAGCATACACAAAGGTCATACGACATTGTAGACCCCCGGCATTCTTAGTAGTTATGGATATATGCTATTATGACTTGTCAACTATATTAACAACAGGCCAAATAATAGAATCCCAAGCCATTAAAATTCTGCCCTTACAGTTACAATCATTATTGTTGAAAGTCTTCCAATTCGTATGTAATTTGAGTTGAAAATTCTTTATATTGTCTTCCCTTATTTTATTCTTCAACAGGCCCACCACCGAAGGCCTGAATTTGTTAATGAATTTGAGTACCTCAAATTATTTGGTGGAAGTACTCAAACCCCTAAAGTTCCAAGCGACAAGATTCATTTAATTTTACTCTGGCTCCTTGTTGCAACTTTATGAGGAGTAATAATTTTTGTAGTGCTTTTTTTTTATTGTTTTAGCAGATGCTGTCAATTTCTTCCATTTATTTCTTATTTACTTCAACATTACTAACGTCGGTTTCTTTTTTAGGTGGCTTACCATTTCTATCCTTAATTCCTAGCAGACCAAAAACATCATCTTCTTCGAGTTCAGCCCATTCTTCCCCATCTCCGTCGCCTTGTAAATCTCCAGTGCCCTCACTAACTCTAGGTTCAAAGTATGAGGCAACTCCATCTTTTGTGGACAGCTCATGTATCACCAACACCCTCTCATGAGTCACCGTTGGGTTTTGTTGGATGTCCTTGTTGTGTTCAGCTGCAGATGTTTCCAGAACACTAAAGTTATTATGAACAACTAATGTATTGCTCCTTGTATTATTTAGCGTAGAAACATTAAATTTGTATTTGTTTCTACCCTTGTCTGCATAAGCTTTTTTCCTTTCTTGTGCACTCTTCATTCCGTGTTTTATCAGTTTGATTCTTTCTGAAGTTTCTTTTACCTACTCTGGTCCAAGTAGAACATCTAGCCAACATGCTTGTGACAAACATGGTCTTCCATAAAGAGCTTCAAATGGAGCTATCCTAATACTAGGTTGAATGCTATTGTTATATGCAAATTCAGCTAGATATAGGTGATCCTCCCAGATGCCTCCAAAGTCAAGAACACATGCTCTAAGAAATTCCTCCAAAATATTGTTTTACAGTCTTTGTTTGGCCATCAGTTTGATGGTGGTATGTTGTATGTAAGCATAACTCCTCTCCATGGCCTCTTTAAAGCTTCCCCCCAAAACGTAGAGGTGAATAGGGAATCCCTGCCACTAATAATTGTTTTTGGAACTCCATGTAGCCTTACCACCACTTTCACAAATAACTTGGCCAGTTTATTTGCATTTCTATAAGATCTTATGGGAATAAGATATGCAGATTTTGTCAATCTATCTACCACTACCCATATTTTATCATTGCCCCTCTGAGTTCTTGCAATCCATCTACAAAATCCATTGATATACCCTCCCATTTCCACTTTGGCGCTTCTAATGGTTGTATCATCCCTGAAGGCTTTGGATAATCTACCTTACCTTGTTGGCAGGTTATATATTTTTATATATATCTTGCTACTGCTGCCTTCATTCCTGACCATCAATAAACCCTCTTTAATTCAAGGTACATTTTATTTGATCTTGGATGTATGGTGTATTGTGTTTTATGATGCTCATCTAGAATCTCTTTCTTTAATTCTTCATTATCAGGTACACAAAGCCTCCTATTCTTCCTGAGATTCTCCTGATCGTCTAACTAAAAAATTTCTATTACTACTTCAGCCAACATTAATTCTGTAACATCTTGCTTTTCCACACAATTTAAGCCGATATTTAACTATCACAGTTAACCCAAAGTATACAGAATAGCAGAACATTAAGAAAAGAAGCTAGAGGATGAGAGAAAGATAAGATAGAAAAATTAGAATAAAAGAAAAGAAGAAGAACCAATAAACACAGAGACTCACATCGTAGCGGAATAAAATATAATATAGAAATAAATCTTTATAAAGAACCTGAATAAATATACTTACATACATCAGAGTACAACAGACAAATCTGGACAATTATAACAACTTGTCATCATATAAAACACACAGCGGAATATATATATATCATACGTATGAAAATCTCTAGCTCATCTCTAGACTTCAGAACATCCGATAACCTGAACTTGTAACTCGGGCTGTCCCGAGCATTACAAATGCCACAGATCAGTCTGGTGAACCTGCGTGAGAAAAACTCACTAAGTTTACATAACATCCATATAGTTAACTTTATAAAATCATTTTTAAAATAAAAGGATAATAGTAAGACCAGCCCGTACATAAACAGGACGGTTTTTACCTTACTATAACCCAAAACATTTTTGATATGAAATCCTATGATATTATGATAGTGTCTATATCAAATAAATAACCATATAGTAGAACACTTGCATCCCATGCTCTACATACATAGTATGTAATCAAAAACCCCGGGGCTCTTATTGGAGATTAGATTCCAATTATGACAAGGCATAAGATCACCTTCCGATTAGTGTACTCTAGAGGGGATACACTGGGGTTCAACAAGAACATCTTGCAACCCGACACTTATTTAGCTTGATGTAGAGAACGTATTATCAACTTGTGGTTTTAAGGCTTACCGCACACTAGCGGAGATACAGAAGCGAAAGAAGAACAAATGAGGAATTTATCTAGATTGGTGATAATACGCCCTGCTTAGGTATGACCCATCTAGCCATGCTGCCTACCTGATTTTATCATTTCCCGATTGATGAGGCTTAAGCCTACGTTTTCCACTTTAGAATAGCACATCACTTCGAATGCCACATCGTCAGATCTGCTAGAAATCACTAATTGTTTCCCACAAAAATACTCTGGGTGTTAAGCAAGAGAATAAATTCTCCGCCACCATACTTGATACATTTAAAGAAATCAACGTATGTGACCCCTTTGGAAATACTCTTTCACACATCCATCCATACAAGTCATCCAAGAAGAAGATGAATTGAAGGCACCCTCGTACAGCATCCGAGGAATCACCAAACAGATCAGTAGCGAGAAGTCCTTGTGATCTGTAGATTCCAACCACGACAGAATCACAGTATATCTTTGGTCAAACATTTTAAAAAAAATTGTAAATTCTTTTCATTTTAAAATAGGGGAATTTAACCAAAGATTTTAAGTAATCCTTCCGCTTTATGAAAATCTACGGTGTAACGACCCGCATTCTACGCATCAGAGGATCGTATAATATTTATTTTATTTTCATATGAGGTCGTATAGTCGTGTAACTTTGGGGAATGACTATTGGGGTCATTTCCCATGTTCACGATTTTTTTCCGATTTTTAAATGATCATTTTGCTCCTAGTGAATCTTGTTTCGCCTATAACTTTTGATTGATAAGGGGTATTGACGTGAAACCAATTCCATTAGATCCGGATGATGGTTTACCTTTCCGTAGAGTCGTCACACTTGTCAAACGGGCTTACTGTTTGGGAGATATGGCTGAATTAAGGTTTAGAAGGTGGAAAACAGCTTAAATGGGCTTAACCGGGTGATTAGCAGCTAGGCCCATTGGGGGATTTCAGGATTAGAGCTATATGAGGGCTGATTAGGGTTAGAGAAATCTTATCTTTGTCATTTTACAGCCGCCACTTCATTCCTTCAACCCTAGTAATGACTTCTACCTTCTAAAAACACCTCTAATCACTTTTTAATCAAGTATTAGCCTAATCTACATCAAACCAAGGAAAATTAGCATAGAATTTGGGATAGAGATGCTGGAACACATAGAGATTCAACCAAATCATAGATAGTTTCAGATCGTAGAATAATTTGTGGTTAAGGTGAGTGATTTGCATTGTTTTTCACTAATTACGGCTAATTAGGGGTGATTATGATAATTAGCAAAATTATGGCACATAAAAATCTAGAAAAAATTGTAAAAATTCTAAAATACTATTTTAGGGCTTTGATAAAAATTTGGGTTAATTTGGTTAAGTTTTGCTAATCCTATCATTAGTTTTGGTTAAGCATGATTAAGGGGAAAATATGGTTTTGGGTATGTTTGATCCATTTTGACATGGTTATTTATCATTTTGGTGATTATGGTTGATGTTATATGTTGCTACGACTGTTTGGTATGCTTTAAGATTGCGTAGAACAATTAGATTGGTCGAAAACGCCACCGTGTGGCGTAAAACAGTCGCTGGAAAGGTTGTAGAAAATGATGCAGGAACCGGATTGGATCGCCCTACCCGTTCGTGACCAGGGTATCACGACCGAACCGGAGCACCACCCACCTCCGAATGGAACTATGTCATGAGCTACATGCTCCACGAGCAGGACCCTGATGTTCCTCACGATCCGCTCCATTATGCGAGCCGAACCGGATGTCTGGAACCGAAGCATCATGACCTGATGACATGAAGCCACGAGCCATAGCTTGGAGCCACGACCTGGAGTCATGACCTGACCCGATGCGATGACCACGTACCTAGTGAGGAACCACGACCCAAACCGATCTGGAGAGGGAGCTACGAACCGAACTGCTTGATGGCCACGAACCAGAGCTGGTCACGAACCAATGGAGGACCCGATCCTAGATGATGATCACAAACCAGATGAAGACCAAAACCCGAGATGCAAAGGTAGTCCAAATGGGAAGTTTATACTCAGGGTCCAGTTGGAAGCTAACGAGTTACATTCATTGTTGTGCTTTGCTACGGGACGTGTGCAAAGGGGTTATGGATGTCTATAGCTTTGACTCACCACCAAGACGGATGTTAGGCTACGGATCAGTGCAGTGGGGTAGTTATTACTCCATGGGGCAGAGTGATCATAGCATGGCTATGAGCTAGTGCAGTGGAGTCGTCATGACTTCATGGCGTAGAGTGGACATAGCAAGGGATTAGTGGTTATGGATCAGTGCAGTGGAGCCATCATGACTCCATGGGGTAGAGTGATCATAGCAAGGGATTTGTGTGGTCAAAGTAGTGGATATCGTATGTTTACGCACTGAGTGAGAGATGTGAGGATGGTTGCTATGCTTGATTTTTTGACATCACTATGACATGCACACCCCTCCCCCGTATCTTTACACAATATGTTAGTGTCACCTTAGAGTATTGTACATCTTGTGTGCTAACTCTTTGGTTGCAGGTCCAGGTTCAAGTATGGTTTAGTATACCTGTTATTGTTCTGTTTTGCTGCTTATCGCTCATACCGGACTTTTGTCTGACCCAGAGTATTATGTCTCTTCTTATTACTTTGGGTACTCTTAAACGGGTAGACTAGAGACAGGTTAGGTGGTATGCACGAGTGGCTGTACCGGAGACAAGCAAGAGGCTTCCCCGTATGATATATATATATATATATATATATATATATATATATATATACATACACATATACATATATTCTCCCTTTGTCGCTGTTGGTCACTACTTTGGGCATTAGTAGTGTACCTTTATTATTTTGCTTTAGAGACAGTTTTAAAGGTTGTAATAATGATGATGTGGAACATAAGTTGTATTTCTGTATGATTGATGGTTTAGTTTTCAGCTTATGCACTATCTCACCTGCTTTATGTCAAAGTTATGTTATTATTATATTTTATCCCATGTGCTGTGAGACATTCTACAGGTTCCTTGTTAGTTCAAATTCCTTTCTTTTCCTTTCTTTGACGACCGTCCCGTGCTAGTCAGGCATTGGCACAACGCACTTTCATTGGAAATGTCGGCTAGTGCGGGGCGGGCCGTCACACTTGCTATCAGACCAGGTTGCATAGTTAACCTAGGGGAAAGACATCAAGGAGAGATAATATACGTATATGAGAGTGCATATTTGTGATATTTTGGTTTTCAAAAGTTATATATATACTATTAGTATATCTAACGATGGAATCGCACTGCACTGGCACTACTGAAGAGATGGTTAATCGTTTTCTCCTTACAGATTGAACGATGAGCCGACATACGAGGGGTACTGGTAGAGGAGCTAATAATGGGAATGCTCCTGATATTAGGATGATGTTCACTGACTTCATGAGAGAGATTCTTAGGGATGTTCGGAGGGCAGCTCATAATGCTGCAAATGGTGGTGGTGCAGGCGCCTAGGGCCGATTTTGCCAAGCTCTGTAAGGACTACACTATTCTTGGTGGGAAGCCATTCCACGGAACGGAATCGGCTACAGAAGTTCAAGATTGGCTCGATAGTTGTGAGCGCATCTTCGAGGACTTAGGGATCGATGATGCGATGAAGAGGAAGCTAGCATCCCGTCAGCTGCAAGGACGGGCAATGGATTGGTGGAATGCTATTAAGGCAGCTACCCCTGAGGATCAAGTTACTTGGGATCAGTTTAAGGTCCGATTCAGTGATAAGTTCATCCCAGCTGCTCAGAAATTATAATTATTTAGGAAGTTCATAGAGCTTAAGCAAAATGGTAGAGCAGTCTCGGAGTATGTTGCTGAGTTCGATACTTCATCGAAGTATGGATTATCCCTTATTGACACTCCCGAGAAGAAGAATGAGAAGTTCATAACAGGCTTGGATCAGTTCTTGGAGGAAAGGCTTATCAATCATATTGATGAGACTTTTGAATCAATTGTTGGGAAAGGATTGAGGTCAGAGAGCCTTTATCCTAAGCCCAAGACTGAAGTCGATGTTGCATCTGCAGAGGGGCCAAAACCGCAAGCAAGCGGTGGAGGCAAGAAAAATTCTCAAAATAAGAGGAAGGAAAACCAAGCTAAGGATAGTTAGAAAAAGAGTAAGAAAGATGTTGAGTGCTTTAGCTGTGGCAAGAAGGGCCATTATGCTAAAGAATGTCGAGGAAAGCCAGCGGACCGGAAGTGCTTCAACTGCGGCCAAGTGGGAGATCAGAAGGATAAATGTCCGCAACCCCCTAAAGAGAAGCAGATTATGACAGCATATGCTATTAATGTTGTTCCTTCTTCGTCGAATGCCCCAACTGCGGCGGAGAAAGGAAAGAATGTCGTCATTCAAGGTATGTTTTCTATTTATGATGTTCCTGTTCGAGTACTGTTTGATACCGGGGCTTCCCGTTCCTTCATATCTAGTGATCTAGTAGATAGGTTGGGATTGGAACCCAAGATAGTCAATAGACCTTTAGCAGTGATGAACCCGATTGGTGGTTCGACTAGCCTTAGTATGATTTATCGAAATTTGGTCTTATCGGGTCATGGGTGTATGTTTGCTTGTGATTTCTTTGTTTTGGGCTTTACTGGGTTTGGCATTATTTTGGGAGTCGACTGGTTCCAAAGATACGGGGTGGTGGTAAATTGTGAGGGATTTTCAGTGACTATTAGGGCGGATGATGGGCGGATGGTAGTGTTTGGTGGCCTACCTAGTGATGAGGTGATGGCTAGTTTTCTAAATTCCCTCGACGTCCCATAGGACGAGTTAGTAGGAATTCCCGTTGTTGGCCAGTATCCGAATATCTTCGAGAAAGTGACCGGACTTCCACCACACCGAGAGATTGAGTTTCGGATTGATTTAGTGAAAGATGCCATACCTATAGTGATGCCACTTCGTCGTATGGCACCAAAGGAGCAGCGAGAGCTCGGGGTGCAAGTGAGCGATCTTTTGAAGAAGGGATTTATCAAAAGAAGTGTTTCTGAGTGGGGAGCACCAGTTGTGTTTGCTACCAAGGCAGATGGTTCCCTTCGATTGTGTGTGGACTACCGCAAATTGAATAAGGTGACGAGGAAGAATAAGTATCCTCTACCGCGGATAGATGATTTGTTTGATCAGTTAAGTGGCGCGAGAGTGTTCTCCCAGTTGGATCTCGCGACATATTTCATCAGCTTAGGGTGGAAGCTGAGAGTATAGCTAAAACGGCATTTCAGACGCCGTCTGGATTCTATGAGTGGTTGTCATGCCATTCGGGTTGACCAATGCCCCAACATATTTTGTGGATCTTATGAATAGGGTATTCAGAGATCAGTTGAATAAGTTTGTTCTTGTGTTTGTGGATGATATCTTGGTTTACTCGAGGACAAAGGAAGAACACAAGGAACATTTGAGAATAGTGATGGAGGTGTTGAGAAAACACCAATTGAAAGCAAAGTTTTCTAAGTATCACTTCTGGAGGAGGGAAGTGAGATTCTTGGGCCATGTTGTTTCGGAGAATGATATTGCTATGGACCCTGCAAAGATGGCTACGGTACAAGATTGGTTTATGCCCAAGAATGCAACAGATGCAAGAAGTCTCTTTGGATTAGCTGGATATTATCGTAAGTTTATCCAAGACTTCTCCAAGATAGCGACACCATTAACTCAGTTGACCAACAAGAATCAAGCTTTCATTTGGGACAAAAGGTGTGAAAATGCATTCAAGAGCCTAAATGAAAAGTTGACGTGTGCACCATGTTAGTCATTCCTAAAGGGAATGAAGAGATGACGGTATACACAGATGCATGTGGTACCGGGCTAGGTGTTGTACTGATGCAAGGAGGTAGGGTTGTAGCTTATGCTAGTCGGCAACTGAAACCACATGAGAAAAGATATCCTACCCATGATTTAGAATTGGCAGCGATCGTATTCGCGTTGAAGATGTGGATACATTATCTCTTGAGAGAAAGGATCGAGTTATTTACTGATCATAAATCGTTCAAGTATCTTTTCTCCCAAAAGGATTTAAATCTTCGTCAGCAGAGATGATTAGATTTCTTGGCTTCATATGATTTTGATATTGCATATACACCTTGTAACACCCCGTAATTTTATAACATTAAAATTCACAAATTAAAGCATACTTAATTTTTAGAAAAGAATTAAGTGAAATGGGTTGCGCAGAGAAATATATATATATATTGATATATATATATATATATATATATATATATAAATTAAAAAATAAATAAATAAATATGAGAAAAAGTTCAAAACAGCGAATTGGGAGGGGAAATAACCGAACCGGCCCATTTTTGAGGTCGACCCGAGCCTTGCTGGGTCGACTAGGGGTTAATCCAGGGTGTTTGGCTGTCAACCCGTGGGCCGATTCGCTCAAATGCAGATTTTGCATTTGATTGGTTCCCATGGTTCAGGGTTAATCTAATGGTCCTAAATAACTTCCTACACCTATAAATACATCCTAATGCTAACCCTAAACCTAATTAAAATAGAATAGTTACCGTCGCCATGGAAATCAATGGAGCCGCCGCCAACTAAGAAAGAAGAAAAGCAAATTCAGTTCTAGTTCTCTCAACCCTAAAGAAAAGCAAAACTCTCTCTTTTCTTCTCTAAATTGTGAGTATGATAGTCTTAACCAGATTATTATCATTTTAATTAGGTTAAGTCATGAATGGATTGTGAGTAGATGATGTGAATTGTCATATGCTATCATGTATGTTATTAATCCTATGCTATATGGTGATGATATGCTATATGTTGTAAATCATGCTATGTATGTTGAAAGTTTCTATGCTAAGTTGTGATGAATCATACATGTTAGAAAGCCATCTATGCTAGTTAGTTCATATTAATTAAATCATCATGTTTGGGCTATGTTGATCTATATGACAAGTTACATATGTTGATTAGAAAAGTTATGAACATATGTCATGACATCTATTATGACACCTAGAATTATGCTATGACATATGTGATATCCTATGCTAGTTCACACCATCATTATGTTGCTTAAAAACCCCATATGCAAGTTTATGTATAGATTTGGGCTATGATCATATCATGTGAATTGTGACATTTAACAAGTTGACACCTTTTGATCCTTAACATGTGTAATTTATGCAAGTTTCACCCCTATCATGATTAGATTTATTTTAATTGTCTATATGTTGTATAATTTATCTTTGTGCTATGCGTTAGACTATTCAAGTCTAGCCTATATTATGCGTTGAATAAGCGAACGTATAAACGTGGGGTAGGGGTAATATTAAGGATTTAATAATAAGATGTTGGGTGCAATTGATATGATTTTGCATACCATGAGTGGATGACCATAATTGAGTCAATTATGGACATCAATAAAAGTGGACTTAATTAATAATTTTGATAGGGAATTATTAAAACTGGGGTAAAAGATTGAAAGTTGTCAATCAATGCTTAGGACACGAGGTTGGACTCGTTTGTGACGTAAACCTGCCCGGAACCGCCCGGCAAATCCAGTGGTCACAAATGTCAGGCTAATGTGAGAGGTCCTAGGCCTAAACTGAAGCATAACGGTTGTAAAGACACGAGGTTAGACTCTTTTATGGTGTAAGACTGCCCGGACCCGCCCGGCAAATCCAGCTGCCATAAATGCCAGTCAAATGTGAGAGGTCTTTATGAGGTTATGGCCTGAATGAATTAAGAAATACTTAACCAGATAAACATGTAAGGTGGGACATGGGGGTTAAGTAGGTGCCTTGGGTGGCATGAGGAATCTAGGGGGTGCCCTTAGTGGCATGTGAAATACGATTAGTAAGACTTAACCAAACACACATGTAAATGAACATGACTAAGAGGGTTAAGTGGGATATACTAGTGACAAGCTTAGGTAGGTAGCTTGTGGGGGCCCATTTCGACCAGTATCCCAAACGTATCTTTGTGGGCTCGACCCAAGTCGAGGACGGGACACGCATGCTGGGTTTGATTGTAAGAGGCCAAAACGGGGAGCGGTGGCAACGCAAGTCCAACGGGTTTCATATGCGTGTGTGGACCCGGGCTGGTAGGTAAGACGTTGTTGCATCATGTAGGTATAAGTCGTGCATTCTCAGTTGTATCGGGTTGCCACTTTAGGGGAGTGATACACGCCACTGTGGGGCCAACACGGGTATCTACGAGTAGGGAGCCGATCGAAAGTGGGTAGTGGGGTACACCTAGTGGAGATAGGGGCAGACGACACCTATGTAGTCAGCTAGGAGTACACGAAGTCACTTATAAAATTTCTAAGAGGGTAGTGGGGTACACCTAGTGGAGATAGGGGCAGACGACACCTATGTAGTCAGCTAGGGGTACGCAAGGCTATTTATATAGTTTCTGTGTGAAGCATGCGGGATCAACCTTTAGAGTAATTGGCGCGGTGCAGTGTAGTAATGTGCGGTGCAGTGTAGTAATGTGCGGTGCAGTGTAGTAATTGGCGCGGTGCAGTGTAGTAATGTGCGGTGCAGTGTAGTAATGTGCGGTGCAATGTAGTAATGTGCGGTGCAGTATAGTAATTATTCTTTAGTAATTAGGTATGCCCTTACCGTTATCTTTAACATTATCTTAAACGTTATCCTTATCTGTTCATTCCATACCTAATAGTTCATAGACATTTACTTGTCTTCCAGCTTTTGCCTTAGTCTAGTTATTTTGATAATAGTATTGTTAGAATTACTCGCCAGACTTTATGTCTGACCCCCTCTATTTCTATCCTTTTTCCCCCTCCAGGTCCTCAGGTTGGGCCCAGCTCTAGTGGAGTTTGATTGAATTGCTTCATCTCTCTTTGGAAAGCTTGGACCGTTGAAGTAAAGTCCAGCTTGTTATCTTTTTAATGGCTATTTATGTAACGGGATTATGTATTTTGTTTTTATGAAGATGGATATTGTACTTGGTTATGATCTATGGTTTTATGATGTAACAAACATGTTTAATTTCCGCTGCAATAAAATGAAGTTTTAGATTTCCAAGTACTATTTACTATCTGTCTTGTCGTAATTTTTCTGTTCTATATTCACTTATAACCTCCATGGAAGTTAATGCATTCCCTTCGTGAGTGACATTAATGGACGTGGGGTGTTACACGTGGTATCAGAGCTTAAGGTTACCATAACCGATAAAAATACTTTAGAAAAATAGTTATTTTTGGAAAAAGTGTTTTCAAAAACATGTTTTAATGAGAAATTTAAAGAGAAAAGTTTTTAAGAAAAACATAATCCCCAATAGCCACATATCTTTATCTTTCGAATTCTCCATTTTGAATCTTTCCTTTTTCGTTTCAGCATGGCTGAAGAACTTAATCTACCCGACGGTGTAACGATACCAGGATGGTATAGGAGGTTATTAGAGGCTAGGGCCGCTGCAGGTCCAGCCAATGTTCCTCCACCACCAGTTGCACCCGTCCCTCCTCGTCCTCCTCGCGTAGATACTTTTGCAAAGACGTGCAAGGAATTCAAGGCTATGGGTGGAAAACCATTTCAAGGGTCAGAAACGTTTGTGGAAGCTAGAGATTGGCTCAAGGAGGTGGAAGAATTGCTAGAAATCTTTGAAGTAGAAGAAGGGAGGAGAGTTCGTTTAGCAGCTTGGTTGATGAAGGGAGAGGCCTCGTTTTGGTGGGAGGTCACTAATGGGGAGCGTCCTGTTGACTCTTGGGCGGATTTCAGACGTAGGTTTGAGGCGAAGTTTCTCTCAAGGGCGGAAGAAAATCTATATATGGAAAGGTTCTTGACATTGAAGCAAGGAAGCTCATCAGTGAAAGAATATGTCAATAAATTTAATCAGTTAGCAAGGTTTGGCTTGGACTTAGTGAACACGTCGGAGAAGAAGGCGCTGAGGTTCGTGAATGGCTTGAATGAACCATTGCAAGGGTTGGCTATGACCCACATCCCTATGGGGGCCACCTTTGAGAAGTTAGTAGAAATGGCGCTTATGCATGAGGAGAAAAGCGCTAAAGCTGATAAGGCACCCGAGATGAAGGGGAATCAGAAGAAACCACAATAGCAAAACAATAAGGGTGGAAAAGACAATAACGGCAAGGGAAAGAAGAAGTGCTTTAACTGTGGAACCCCAGGCCATCTCAGCAAGGATTGCCGAAAGAAAAAGAAGACAGGCTGTTTTCATTGTGGCGATGCGGGACATTTAGTGAAGGACTGCCCAAAGAAGGGGCAGAGGGCAGGAGCTACCTCAGGAGGACATGTGTAGGCTCTTATGGTACCAGGGCAGGCTAGGGGACAAGTTCAGGCTCTCGCGGTCCCACCGCTGCAAGAACGAGGTAGAACCATTTCTGTTGAAAGCTTAGTTTTTCTGTTTGATCATCATGTCCGTACCTTATTCGATACGGGCGCATCACATTCGTTTATCTCTACATCATTAGTTGAATCACTGCACTTAAACACCAGTTTAGTAGAGGATCCCTTAGTTGTTTCGAATCCAATAAGGGGGCTCAGCTTATTTGTCCATGATGTGTTTGGATTTGAAAATTTCCATACTTAGCGTTGAATTTAGATGTGATGCTTATGTGTCGGGCTTCACGGGCTATGGGCTAATTTTAGGAATGGATTGGTTATCCAGAAATGGGGCCGTTCTTGATTGTGAAAGGAGAGTAGTTAGGCTCGTGACTCGCCTTGGCAACACTCTTGAAATCTTCTGTAATCCCATAAATTCGGATATGCTAAGTTATCTAGAATCGCTTGACGCATCTGAGGAAAATCTACGATCTGTTAGAGTGGTCCGAGAATATTCGGATGTGTTTGGGGAGGTGAAGGGCTTGCCTCCGAAGCGGGAGATAGATTTTCGAATATATCTTGTGGATAATGCGAAACTAGTATCTTTGCCAGTACGCCACATGGCTCCACATGAAAGGAGGGAACTCGATAAGCAAGTGAAGGAGTTGCTTGAGAAGGGGTTCATAAGACGAAGTATGTCGGAGTGGGGTGCTCCAGTAGTATTTGCCACGAAGGCGGATGGGTCCCTTAGACTGTGTGTGCACTATAGAGAACTTAATAAACTTACTAAGAAGAACAGACACCCACTGCCGAGGATTGACGATCTCTTCGATCAGTTAGTTGGCGCCTCAGTGTTTTCGCAGTTGGACTTAGCCACTGGGTTCCATCAGTTGAGAGTGCCTGAGGATAGCATAGACAAGACTGCCTTTAGGACTCCGGACGATTTCTATGAATGGCTAGTGATGCCCTTCGGTTTGACAAACGCCCCAGCATATTTTGTTGATTTGATGAGTAGGGTGTTTAGGGAGTACCTTAACAAATTCGTGGTAGTCTTTGTAGATGACATCTTAATCTTTTCTAAGGATGAAGAAGAGCATGCCCTACATCTTAGGGATGTGTTGGAGACCCTACGAGCGCATAGCCTTAAGGCTAAATTTTCTAAGTGTCACTTTTGGAGGAAGTAAGTACGGTTCTTAGGACACGTGGTTTCCAAAGAAGGGATAGCCGTGGATCCCGCGAAGGTGGTGGCCATCCAAGATTGGAAGGTCCCTAAAAATGCTACCGAAGTGAGAAGTTTCTTGGGGTTGGCTGGCTACTATAGGAAGTTTATCAAAGACTTCGCAAAGATATCAGCTCCATTGACACGCTTGACGAAGAAGAACCTAGTTTTCACATGGGACGTAGATTGTGATGATGCGTTCCAACGTTTGAAGAGAGATTTGACTTCAGCCCCAGTCTTAGTATTGCCAGACAGGAGTAAGCCGTTTACCGTTTATACTGATGCTTGTGGGACAGGACTAGGCGCAGTCTTAATGCAAGAGGGTAGGGTAATAGCCTATGGTGGAAGGCAGTTGAGAGCGCATGAGAAAAATTATCCTACACATGACCTAAAATTGGTCGCTATTGTTTTCGCGCTTAAGTCTTGGCGTCATTATCTTCTTGGCGAGAAATTCGAATTATTCACTGACCACAAGTCTTTACAATACCTATTCTCTCAAAAGGACTTGAACTTAAGTCAGCAAAGGTGGATGGAGTTCTTAGCGTCCTACGACTTCGAAATAGCCTATACCCCTGGCAAGGGTAACGTGGTGGCATACGCCTTAAGTAGAAAAAGATTATCCTTAAGTCCTTTGTTTGTTGTGCGACGAAGTTTAGAATTCATTTCGATGTTTGACTTTAGACCTTCCGTTGACTTCGTACCCGGTTTGCTAGCATCCTTGGAGGTCAGACCTACGCTTTTGGGACGGATTAGCGAGGCACAGCGAGACGACCCGCAGTTGGTTGAGTTAGTAGAAAAACTCAAAGGAGGGGAGTCATCAATCCATCTCCGTAGGTATACCCTAGACGATAAAGGTTGGTTACGTAGGGACGGTAGACTTTGTATACCAAAAGACGATGACCTAAGGAAGACTATTCTTGACGAAGCACATCATTCGAAGATGACCATTCATCCCGGCGGGGACAAGATGTACAAAGACATGAAGAGAGTTTACTTTTGGGTCGGCATGAAGAAAGATGTGGCCGAGTATGTCGCTAGATGCTTGGTGTGCCAACAAGTAAAAGCGGAGCAAAAGAAACCCGGTGGGTTGCTTCACCCATTGGAGGTTCCACTATGGAAATGGGAAAGCATCTCGATGGATTTTGTGGGTGGATTACCGCGATCGAGGAAGGGTAATACGGGAATTTGGGTTATAGCAAATAGACTTACTAAGAGCGCCCATTTTATTCCCGTGAAGAGTAAGAGGACTGCTCCATGGTTAGCTTCTGTATACGTTCGAGAGATAGTTCGTTTGCACGGTGTTCCTTCTAGCATAGTGAGCGACCGCGATCCTATTTTCACTAGTGAATTTTGGAGAAGCTTACAAGAGGCGGTACGGACTCAGTTATGTTTGAGCACCGCATATCATCCTCAGACGGACGGCCAGACCGAGAGGGTGAATCGCATTCTAGAGGATCTGTTGAGGCTATGTATCCTAGACTTTGGAGGTACATGGGAAGAGCATCTTCCATTGGTTGAGTTCGCATATAATAATAGCTTTCAGTCCAGCATTGGTATGGCACCATTCGAAGCTCTATATGGACGACCTTGTCGTTCACCTACATGTTGGTGGGAATCTACGAATAAGATCTTACTTGGGCCCGATATGATTAGGGAGACTTCGGAGAAGATCGACTTGATTCGAAGGAGAACGAAAGCGGCGCAAGATAGGCAGAAATCTTATGCGGATAAGAGGAGGACAGATCTCGAGTTTGAAGTTGGGGACATGGTCTTTGTCAAAGTGTCTCCATTACGAAACGTTGTTCGCTTTGGGTCCGTTGGGAAATTAGCACCAAGGTTTGTAGGGCCGTTTCCTATTAAGGAGAGGATTGGACGGATGGCGTATAGAGTGGAGTTGCCCGAGAGACTTAGTGGTGTACATGACGTATTCCATGTGTCACATTTGAGGAAGTGCTTGCACGAGACCGTGGAAGTGGTAGAGCCGAGCTTGCTTAGAGAGGTGGAGATAGAGCGTGATACGACAATTCGACGAGCTCCTACATGCATTCTTGGGTCGGAGATCAAGAGGTTGAGGAATCGAGAGGTCGGACTAGTCAAAGTGCAATGGGGAGATGATGAGAGCAACGCTACTTGGGAGACAGAAGAGAAGATGCGTTCACGATACCCTTTTCTTTTTGAGGGTATGTCCTTTAATTTCTCCTTTATCGCTTAGCTTGTACTTATCTTACCTTTAGATTATCCTCTCGTTAGTATTCTTGACCTTTAGTTAGGATAATCCTATGGTTGAAACATGTGTTTGAGACATGTTATGTATGGTGGATGCAAAGTGGATGCAAGTGTTTGCTAGTGGTTGCTCGTGGATGCATATACACACACTATTAGGCACCAGATCGGCTCAGTCACTTCATATTGCATATTGCATATATATGGATGTATTTAGTAAAATGGATGTATAATGGTTGTATTATCATATAGTTGCTGCATTCGGGTGGATGGTTGTGCACGCATATAGAATTAATATGTTTCATTAGGAATCTTTTGCATACATATTGGACGCATGGCACTATCATGAATTGTACTAAGGAGGTCGACTGAATCAGTAGACCGCCTAATTTTGCATTAGATATGGACATATACACACACTGTGCATATAAACATTAAAGCATCAGAAGTCTTTTAAGGACAATGGATGCTGGTGTTTGATGTTTGAGTATATGGACGATTAGATGGTAGGATATACATTCTTCTTGACTTGGAGATTTCGGGGACGAAATCCTTTAAGGAGGGGAGAATGTAACACCCCGTAATTTTATAACATTAAAATTCACAAATTAAAGTATACTTAATTTTTAGAAAAGAATTAAGTGAAATGGGTTGCGTAGAGAAATATATATATATATTGATATATATATATATATATATATATATATATATATATATTAAAAATTAAATAAATAAATATGCGAAAAAGTTCAAAATAGAGAATTGGGAGGGGAAATAACCGAACCGGTCCATTTTTGAGGTCGACCCGAGCCCTGCTGGGTCGACTAGGGGTTAATCCAGGGTGTTTGGCTGTCAACCTATGGGCCGATTCGCTCAAATGCAGATTTTGCATTTGATTGGTTCCCATGGTTCAGGGTTAATCTAATGGTCCTAAATAACTTCCTACACCTATAAATACATCCTAATGCTAACCCTAAACCTAATTAAAATAGAATAGTTACCGTCGCCATGGAAATCAATGGAGCCGCCGCCAACTAAGAAAGAAGAAAAACAAATTCAGTTCTAGTTCTCTCAACCCTAAAGAAAAGCAAAACTCTCTCTTTTCTTCTCTAAATTGTGAGTATGATAGTCTTAACCAGATTATTATCATTTTAATTAGGTTAAGTCATGAATGGATTGTGAGTAGATGATGTGAATTGTCATATGTTATCATGTATGTTATTAATCCTATGCTATGTGGTGATGATATGCTATATGTTGTAAATCATGCTATGTATGTTGAAAGTTTTTGTGCTAAGTTGTGATGAATCATACATGTTAGAAAGCCATCTATGCTAGTTAGTTCATATTAATTAAATCATCATGTTTGGGCTATGTTGATCTATATGACAAGTTACATATGTTGATTAGAAAAGTTATGAACATATGCCATGACATCTATTATGACACCTAGAATTATGCTATGACATATGTGATATCCTATGCTAGTTCACACCATCATTATGTTGCTTAAAAACCCCATATGCAAGTTTATGTATAGATTTGGGCTATGATTATATCATGCGAATTGTGACATTTAACAAGTTGACACATTTTGATCCTTAACATGTGTAATTTATGCAAGTTTCACCCCTATCATGATTAGATTTATTTTAATTGTCTATATGTTGTGATAATTTATCTTTGTGCTATGCGTTAGACTATTCAAGTTTAGCCTATATTATGCATTGAATAAGCGAACGTATAAACGTGGGGTAGGGGTAATATTAAGGATTTAATAATAAGATGTTGGGTGCAATTGATATGATTTTGCATACCATGAGTGGATGACCATAATTGAGTCAATTATGGACATCAATAAAAGTGGACTTAATTAATAATTTTGATAGGGAATTATTAAAACTGGGGTAAAAGATTGAAAGTTGTCAATCAATGCTTAGGACACGAGGTTGGACTCGTTTGTGACGTAAACCTGCCCGGAACCGCCCGGCAAATCCAATGGTCACAAACGTCAGCCCAATGTGAGAGGTCCTAGGCCTATACTAAAGCATAACGGTTGTAAAGACACGAGGTTAGACTCTTTTATGGTGTAAGACTGCCCGGACCCGCCCGGCAAATCCAGCTGCCATAAATACCAGTCTAATGTGAGAGGTCTTTATGAGGTTATGGCCTGAATGAATTAAGAAATACTTAACCAGATAAACATGTAAGGTGGGACATGGGGGTTAAGTAGGTGCCTTGGGTGGCATGAGGAATCTAGGGGGTGCCCTTAGTGGCATGTGAAATACGATTAGTAAGACTTAACCAAACACACATGTAAATGAACATGACTAAGAGGGTTAAGTGGGATATACTAGTGACAAACTTAGGTGGGTAGCTTGTGGGGGCCCATTTCGACCAGTATCCCAAACGTATCTTTGTGGGCTCGACCCAAGTCGAGGACGGGACACGCATGCTGGGTTTGACTGTAAGAGGCCAAAACGGGGAGCGCTGGCAACGCAAGTCCAACGGGTTTCATATGCGTGTGTGGACCCGGGCTGGTAGGTAAGACGTTGTTGCATCGTGTAGGTATAAGCCGTGCATTCTCAGTTGTATCGGGTTGCCACTTTAGGGGAGTGATACACCCCACTTTGGGGCCAGCACGGGTATCTACGAGTAGGGAGCCGATCGAAAGTGTGTAGTGGGGTACACCTAGTGGAGATAGGGGCAGACGACACCTATGTAGTCAGCTAGGAGTACATGAAGTTACTTACAAAATTTCTAAGAGGGTAGTGGGTACACCTAGTGGAGATAGGGGCAGACGGCACCTATGTAGTCAGCTAGGGGTACGCAAGGCTATTTATATAGTTTCTGTGTGAAGCATGCAGGATCAACCTTTAGAGTAATTGGCGCGGTGCAGTGTAGTAATGTGCGATGCAGTGTAGTAATGTGCGGTGCAGTGTAGTAATTGGCGCGGTGCAGTGTAATAATGTGCGGTGCAGTGTAGTAATGTGCGGTGCAGTGTAGTAATGTGCGGTGCAGTATAGTAATTATTTGTTAGTAATTAGGTATATCCTTACCGTTATCTTTAACGTTATCTTAAACGTTATCCTTATCTGTTCATTCCATACCTAATAGTTCATAGACATTTACTTGTCTTCCAGCTTATGCCTTAGTCTAGTTATTTTGATAATGGTATTGTTAGAATTATCATACTCGCCAGACTTTATGTCTGACCCCCTCTATTTCTATCCTTTTTCCCCCTCCAGGTCCTCAGGTTGGGCCCAGCTCTAGTGGAGTTTGATTGAATTGCTTTATCTCTCTTTGGAAAGCTTGGACCGTTGAAGTAAAGTCCAGCTTGTTATCTTTTTAATGGCTATTTATGTAATGGGATTATGTATTTTGTTTTTATGAAGATGGATATTGTACTTGGTTATGATCTATGGTTTTTATGATGTAACAAACATGTTTAATTTCCGCTGCAATAAAATGAAGTTTTAGATTTCCAAGTACTATTTACTATCTGTCTTGTTGTAATTTTTCTGTTCTATATTCACTTATAACCTCCATGGAAGTTAATGCATTCCCTTCGTGAGTGACATTAATGGACGTGGGGTGTTGCACACCTTGGGAAAGGCAATGTAGTAGTTGATGCATTGAGTAGAAGACATGCCAGTTAGGGGCTATGTTTCTTGAATGGAAGCAACTAGAGTATACTGCATGGTATGATTTCAGGCCTAAGTGCGAATTAGATCCAGCAATGTTAGCAAGTTTGATGATTAGACCCACTTTGATTGAGCGAATTGGTTCTAATCAGAGGGACGATCCTAACCTATTAGAAATCATCTCCAAGTTAGAGATGGGTATCGATGAGGAGATGGACAAGTATGGGCTTGATCAAGATGGATGGCTTAGAAAGAATGGAAGACTAGTTGTGCCTAATGTCAATGGATTGAGAGATGAAGTGCTTAGAGAATGTCATCACTCAAAACTAACCATACATCCTGGTCGTAACAAAATGTATCGAGATATGAAGCAGACCTACTACTGGAAAGGGATGAAAAGAGACGTTGAGAAGTTTATATCCAAATGCATGAATTGCCAGCTAATTAAAGATGAGCAAAAGAAGCCTAGTGGTTTGTTGCAACCATTAGTAAACCCCGAATGGAAATGGGAACAAGTCTCAATGGATTTCATTGATGGGTTACCAAGGAGTAGATTGGGTCATGATAGCATTTGGGTGATTGTGGACCGATTGACCAAGAGTGTGAAGTTTATACCCATCAAGTCGAATAGAATTGCAACTAAGTTAGAGAACTGTATATGAAGTGGGTAGTGAGATTTCATGGAGTACCCAAAGGCACTGTGAGTGACCGAGATCCGTTGTTTACTAGTGGATTTTGGAAGAGCTTACAAGAGGCTTTAGGATCAGAATTACATCTCAGTACCGCGTACCATCCTCAAACCGACGGTCAGGCAGAGAGGGTGAATCCAATATTAGAAGATCTCTTGAGAGCTTGCATATTAGATTTTGGTGGATAACGGGATGACCATTTGCATCTAGTGGAATTTGCATATAATAACAGTTATCAATCTAGTATTGGTATGGCTCCATTTGAAGCTTTATACGGAAGATTGTGCAACTAACCGTCATGTTGGTTAGAGACCGGTGAGAAATATGTGCTTGGACCAAAAGTAATAAGAGAAACATCAAACAAGATCAAGATTGTTCGACAGCGAATGAAGGCTGCCCAAGATAGGCTGCTGATAAGAGGAGAAGAGATTTAAAATTCCCCATTGGTGACTTGGTGTTTGTCAATATTTCTCCGTTAAAGAGCGTGATTCGATTTGGTTGGAGAGGCAAGTTAGCACACAGATTTGTTGGTCCATTCCCAGTTCTCGAACCAGTTGGGAATTTAGCATATAAAGTTGGGTTGCCTGACAAGATGGCGGGAGTTCACAACGTATTTTATGTTTCCCAGTTAAGGGAGTTCGTGCACGACCCCGATGTGGCTATTTTACCTGATCATTTGGATGATATCGAAGTAGAACCCAAGGCAGTTGGGAACCGCAGGCCGATTCGTATTGTCAAGCACGATACGAAGAAACTTCGAAGGAAAGTGATGAATCTAGTCAAGGTTCAGTGGGGCGGGGATGAGAATGACTGTACTTGGAAGACAGAGGAGAGCATTAATGAGACGTATCCAGAACTCTTTGCCTGGTAAGGTTTTCATTTCGATTTGGTCTTTCTGTATGCTAGGATAGGTTTGTTATGTTTGTTTCGTATGTTTGGTTGCGAGATAGGGCTGATTGGTATGCGGGACCCATTGGTTGTTTCTTAGTTGAGGAATTTGGGGGCGAAAATTCTTAAGGGGGGAGAGTGTAACGACCCGCATTCTACGCATCAGAGGATCGTAGAATATTTATTTTATTTTCATATGAGGTCGTATAGTCGTGTAACTTTGGGGAACGACTATTGGGGTCATTTCCCATATTCACGATTTTTGCCGATTTTTAAATGACCATTTTGCCCCTGGAGAATCTTGTTTCGCCTATAACTTTTGATTGGTAAGGAATTTTGACCTGAAACCACTTCCATTAGATCCGGATGACGGTTTACCTTTCCGTAGAATAATAATACTTGTCAAACGGACTTACTGTTTGGGAGATATGACTGAGTTAAGGTTTAGAAGGTGGAAAATAGCTTAATTGGTCTTAACCGGGTGATTAGCAGCTAGGCCCATTGGGGTTTTTCGGGAGTAGAGCTATATGAGGGATGATTAGGGTTAGAGAAACATTTTCTTTGTCATTTTCTAGACGCCACATTCATTCCTTCAACCCTAGTAATGGCTTCTACCTTCTAAAAACACCTCTAATCACATTTGAATCAAGTAGTAGCCTAATCTACATCAAACCAAGGCAAATTAACATAGAATTGGGGATAGAGCTGCTGGAACACATAGAGATCCAATCCAAATAAGAGATAGTTTCAGATCCTAGATTAATTTGTGGCTAAGGTGAGTGATTTGCATTGTTTTTCACTAATTACGGCTAATTAGGGGTGATTAGTGATAATTAGCGAAATTATGGCTCATAAAAATCTGGAAAAATTTGTAAAATTTATAAAATACTATTTTAGGGCTCTGATAAAAATTTGGGTTAATTTGGTTAAGTTTTGCTAATCCTTTCATTAGTTGTGGTTAAGCATGGTTTAGGGGGAAATATGGGTTTTGGGTATGTTTGATCCATTTTGACATGGTTATTTATCATTTTGTGTTTATGGTTGATGTTATATGTTGCTATGACTGTTTGGTATGATTTATAATTGCGTAGAACAGTTAGTTTGGTCGAAAACACCGTCGTGTGGCGTAAAACAGTCGCTGGAAAGGTTGCAGAAAATGATGTAGGAACCGGATCGGATCGCCCTACCCGTTCGTGACCAGGGTATCATGACTCGAACCGGAGCATCACCCTCCTCCAGACCGAACTACGTCACAAGCTACATGCTCCATGAGTCGGACCCTGATCCTCCTCACGATCCGCTCCACCATGCGAGCCGAACCGAATGTCTTGAACCAAAGCATCATGACCTGATGCCATGAAGGCACGAGCCAGAGCTTGGAGCCACGACCTGGAGTCACGACCCGACCCGATACGATGACCACGTACCCAGTGAGGCACCACGATCCGAACCGATCTTTAGAGGGTGCTACGAACCGAACCGCTTGATGGCCACGAACAAGAGCTGCTCACGAACCAATGGAGGACCCGAGCCTAGATGATGATCACGAACCAGATGAAGACCAAAACCCGAGATGCAAAGGTAGTCCAAATGGGAAGTTTATACTCAGGGTCCAGTTGGGAGCCAACGAGTTAACTTCATGGTTGGGCTTTGTTGCGGGACGTGTGCAAAGGGGTTATCAATGTCTATAGCTTTGACTCACCACCAAGACGGATGTTAGGCTACGGATCAATGCATTGGGGTAGTTATTACTCCATGGGGCAGAGTGATCGTAGCATGGCTATGAGCCAGTGCAGTGGAGTCGTCATGACTTCATGGGGGCAGAGTGGACATAGCAAGGGATTAGTAGCTATGGATTAGTGTAGGGGAGAAATCATGACTCCATGGGGGCAGAGTGATCATAGCAAGGGATTTGGGTGGTCAAAGTAGTGGATATCGTATGCTTTACGCACTGAGTGAGAGATGTGAGGATAGTTGCTATGCTTGATTGTTTGACATCGCTATGACATGCACACCCCTCCGGCATGTCTTTACACAATATGTTAGTGTCATCTTAGAGTATTGTACATCCTGTGTGCTAACTCTTTGGTTGCAGCTCCAGCTTCAGCTATGGTTTAGTATACCTGTTATTGTTCTGTTTTGCCGCTTATCGCTCATGCCAGACTTTTGTCTGACCCAGAGTATTATGTCTCTTCTTATTAGTCTGGGTGCTCTTAAACGGGCTAGAGACAGGTTAGGTGGTATGCACGAGTAGATGTACTGGAGACGAGCAGGAGGCTTCCCCGTATGATATATATATATATATATATATATATATATATAGACACACACACACACACACACATATATATATATATATATATATATATATATATATTCTCCCTGTATCGCTGTTGATCACTACTTTGGGCATTAGTAGTGTACCTTTATTATTTTGCTTTAGAGACAGTTTTAAAGGTTGTAATAATGATGATGTGGAACATAAGTTGTATTTTCGCTACTATGATGGTTTAGTTTTCAGCTTATGCACTGTCTCACTTGTTTTATGTCAAAGTTATGTTATTATTATATTTTATCCCATGCACTGTGAGACATTCTACAGGTTCATTGTTAGTTCAAATTCCTTTCTTTTCCTTTCTTTGGCGACCGTCTCGTGCTAGTCAGGCATTGGCACAACACACTTTTATTGGAAATGTCGGCTGGTGCGGGACGGGCCGTCACATACGGCCTTCAATTGCATCATCTTTTATCTTCAACGTTACGTATTTGCTGGTCGGAATGGTTTTTGAATATAAATTCGATCTCAGTCTTTCTATACCAACAATAGCTTGGGCCAGATTTTTATAGTGAGTTATTTAAGTATCAAAATAAACAATCATTCGTCCATAAAAATAAAATGGATTTATTTGTTCAGTACACAACGTCACTTGGCCTCTTAAATTGACCATTTGTAAATCAAACTTCTAAATCTTTGAAATATACATCTTTTACTTCTTATAATTAAATAAGAATATTCCCAAAATACTTCGTTTTAACTAATACTTTGAAATTAATAAATATCACAGAAATGCCATATACTATTCAATATAAGTATGGTTTTCAAATCCATACTTTTCCCCTTTGGAAAACCTTATTTCAAACTCAACACATTTAAAATCATATCTATTTCCTTCTAAAACATTTTTCAATATTATACAAGCCTTGATTATAATTAGAATTTCTTAAAAAAATCTTGTAAGTTTAATTCAAACTTATTTTCATTTTGTCTCAACGAAGCTCTTTTCCATATTTCAACTATTCTGATTATAAACTCATTTCGATTCTTGAAATCTGTTTACAACATGGATCCATTTCAAGAATTGGCTTTGTACTTTGCTTATTGGAAAACACTATATAATTACTTATAAAATTTGATAATAAATAATAAATAATTTTTCTTTAATAAATATTTTATTCAAAACAATTCAAATAAATAGATTTTAAAATCTATTTCCAATTATAAAATATATTCTATAAGTTTACTCAATTGAACTACTTGACGGTAAAGCACATTTATAAAACGATTCATTCCTTGGCCATCCGCTTCCAAATTACTCAACCAATACCATTCACTGGTTAATCACACAACAGACAATCAATAATCAGTTCAGTCATTTAACAGTTCATAATAAATGAACAACATATTTGAGGAACCCGGTTGGATCCCTCCAACCTGTCCTTCCCTACATCAAAATGAGTTAAATTTAATACAACAATACATTTATTCATCATGATAAACTGAAATAAATAGTAAAAACAATCAACAAACAATTAATAACATCCAATAAAACATACAATTATTTATTTAATACGTTTATATTAATATAAACGTAACCAACATGGTAAATTATCTCGTTTGGAATCAAATAGTTAAAATAATGATTTATTAAATTAAACAAACATTTAATTTAATCAATGAATATTTAAAAATATTCAACATCCATGCAAACAATCATCCAATCATCAATCATTAGCCAGTATTGCACACAAATTAAAAACCGACTTATATAAATATAAGTGGGATAGAACTAAGTGAGTTGTACTCACTTTTTTTTATTCGTTATCAAGATGAATTATTTTAATAAAATTAAACACTCCTTCCCCACATTTTCCTGTTTTGTTTTATCCATGTATGTGTGTGTGCGTGACTAGCCCATTTTCTTTCGTCTTTCCAAAACAAATGAACTCACCCAAACACACTTCGGCCCACGCTAAACAAACTCGCACCATACCTAATGCTACATGCCTCGTCTTCTTCTTCGCAGATAGTTATTCCTCTTGACTGCTTTTGATTCCATGTTTTATTTTAAATAGCCGATGCAACTTCCCTTCCCACCAGGTACACGCCTCCTCTACCACCCGATTCAGCTTCATCTTCCAACTGTGCATCCACAAAAAGACAGTGCCCCCATGCAAAACTTTCCCAATGTTTTGGTCCTCATTATTTTCTTCGTTCATATGAAAACTGCTATCACTTTTCTTGTTCAAGCTCACAAAATCCCACATAACTTCGCTCACCGCCACACCACCGTCAACCACCCGAGCTCCGATTGCGTTCCCTGACATCACTCAAGATCACCAAGTGCCCCCATACTCCGTTCATATGACACCCGAGAATCCTTGTGTCTGTGCTCCCTGCTCTGGCCTGAGTGAAACCGTGAGCCCGCCTTCCACCTGCTCAACCACGTCACGGCCATCGTGGCACACCCACACTTCGGATCCCGTCACCCAACAACCTTATTTCGTCCAACAAAACACAACAACTTGAATGGCTGAGGAGTTCGGATAAACTAGCGGAGAGGGTTCGGTTTTTATCTGTTTGAATAAAGCATGCATGTTTATTTTTGTTAAGTTGAGCCTTGTTTGCGAGTTTTTATTTTGGTAGAAGGAAGCTTTCATTTTGTTTATATGGAGTTTGCAGGTTAGTTTGTGAAGAAGATGGACCAAAGAAAAAAAGAAATGGTGCCTATTTATATAGAGGTGGAACTGTTGAAAATTTATGTGGAGGAAGAGAAACAAATTAGAAGAAAGTATAATATTTTTCAAGGGAGGAGAAAAAATACTTTTATTGCTTGATTCTTTTTTCTTGCTTGATCATTGATTGGTACAGCATATGTTAGAGTCTCTGTATATAAGATGACAATTGTTCTACACTCTTCTCTCTCTAGATAATTCTATTGCATATTTTGATAGATCAGAATTTATTATCATTTATTTTGATTTTGACCTTTCCTAAAACAAGGATAGAATTTATTACATAATTGGCATTTACTTATAAAACCAAATTTGTTTGTTTATTTTAAAACCAAGTTTATTTGTTTCCTTTTATTTTCAACATCTCCCGTAAACTTGGTTTTATTACTCCAAGCAGATTCTTTTGTATCTCACGTGTTTTGGCAGAAATGAAGAAATTATCCAAATTTTCTTTTTTCGTCTCTTCCTCTTTCCCAATATGAAGATCTTCGATGCAATTTCTTCAATGGTGCTCCATTCATTTTGTCCTCCTCCATTCGCACAAGACATTCCAAAAAGTGTGTGCTCTAGCCTCCATCTTATTCCAATGTCATAAAATTTGAATGAATCATATATGGCATCTTTAAATTCTTTAAAAAATTCACTTTTACAGTATTTGTTCAATTCAATTTCTTTGTTTGTATTAACTAATACCGAACAATCAACAACGTTAGCCTTTTTCTCACCAACAGCTTCAAGCGCGACTTTAGACTCTTCTTCCACGATAGCATCCTCTCTCTCATCAATAATTTTAGATTCAGTAACATCATCAAGCTTCTCATTATCGGCATTCTTTGTATTAGGCACCGCTTCACTTACTTCTTCAACTTGAGTTTTTTGTTCATCGTCTACCTCATTCAACTCCACTACACTGTCAGCTTCTTCAACATCATTAGCGCAAAACTCAATTTCAATAGATTTCAAATCTCTCTCTTTTTCAATAGCATTAATGTTACTAGCACTTTTATTCTCCTCTTCCGCCTCGATGACCGAACTCACTTCAATAATACCAGATTCATTCTTCTCTTGTTCGACTATGGGCACTAAACTTTCTTCAACTTTAGCTATATTTTCTTTTCCTACTTCATTTGATTCAACCGCCCTATAAACATTCATGGCATTATGTGCATCAGGCCCAACTTCAGTATCCTTCCTTTTATCAGCAGCATTCATAGCTTCCTTTTGCTTCTGCACCTCCTTTTTCCTCCTCTTCTCTGTCTCATCCATCATCTCTTCTTCCATAGGCTCTGGAATAGTCTCTTCTTTCTTCTTCTCTTACTCCTTTTCGTTCACACTCTCGTTATCCTTCTTTTCATCTTTCTCATCAATCAACTTGTCTTCATTCATTATCATTGCATCATCTTTTCCATACATCTTTTTCAAGAGATTCCATGAATCTTTTGTACATCTTCCTCTAAAAATGAGATCCGAAGCTTTTTCATCGACGTTCTCAGCAATCACAGAAAGAGCACGGTAATCATTCCGTTTTAATTTCGCAAAGGATTTCTTGTCCATTTGCGACATGCTTTCGACGTCTTTACGCCATTCATAGCCATTTTCAACAATCTCCCATAAACCTTTGGAGATTTGCTCCTCTTTTTTTCTACTGCTCCATTCCTCAAAATTCCCTTTTGTGAGAACAAATGATGAAAGAAATAGAAATGCCAAAATTTCAACCAGGCTTTGATACCACTTTGTTGAAAATTTATGTGGAGGAAGAGAAACAAATTAGAAGAAAGTAGAATATTTTTTAAGGGAGGAGAAAAAAAATACTTTTTTGCTTGATTCTTTTTTCTAGCTTGATCATTGATTGGTACAACATATGTTGGAGTCTCTATATATAAGATGACAATTGTTCTACACTCTTCTCTCTCTAGATAATTCTATTGCATATTTTGATAGATCAGAATTTATTATCGTTTATTTTGATTTTGACCTTTCCTAAAACAAGGATAGAATTTATTACATAATAGGCATTTACTTATAAAACCAAATTTGTTTGTTTCTTTTAAAACCAAGTTTAATTGTTTCCTATTATTTTCAACAGGAACAACAGATAAGAACGACGTTAAATTGCTTAGGTGTAGTTTAGGTCGGCTGAAATGCAGGTTTGCAGCGTAATTTCTTTTCAGTGGATTTGTTGGCTGCAGGAGTTTGTGTGATGTTGAAATAGAAGACAGTATGATGCTTTGATTTGAAGAAAATGCAAAATATATACATTAAAGACAGAAGCATGTTTGATTTTAGGTCCGTGGCTTCAAAAACAACTTAGGTTGCCAGTATAAAAATACAAGGTAAATTATAAAGGTAATAGTATAACCGCACAACGGTGGAAAACCGCTCATTAAGTTGTGTGATATACAAAAAAAATTATTGGTTATTTTCTCTTAAATAGGAAATTAATGAAAATGTGTTATTTAAAAAAACAAAAGTAAGTGCACATGCTTTGGCTACAAGCACTTGCCTACATGCAGAATTTGGTAATCCGTAGTCTATATGTACATGATTTGGCTACAAGGGTGCACGATCGTGGCACTAAACAAAACATTAACAATGCCAAGAAAGTCTTATCATCTCACAACAATGACAACCCAAACATTCTATGTTTCTAGCCTAATATTGTTCAGCCTGATTCAAAAGCTCTATAAACATATATTATCAGATCACCTAATAACTTGGCCTAACTCATTCAACTAGCCCGCTCAAGACCTTACGCTTAACTCATTTTCACGTGATATAAACCCAACCTCAAATCAAACTAGCATCCAGTAGCTTAATTCTCCACTTTAACATAATGTTGCGTCAATCCACTATAGCATGTTATTCAATTCCTCAACATTGTTAGCAATAAACAACTTGTTTGGAACAACATAAATATGACAGCGTATGATAAGTAAGTCCTTTTTTTAATATAGACTACGGATTGACGCAAGATAAATATGAATATAATATAAGTCCTTTTTTAATAATACAAGGCTTTCTACAATGATGGCTCAATTCCTATTACATCAAGGAAAAACACACTCCACTCCACCACTACTCTTTCACATTTTTTCTTTGGTATTGACAGAAAAAGGGTGAAGCAGAGTATAATATGGACATTGCAAACCATTTACCTAAATTTATACCTTAAGCATTCCCAGCAGCTACCCATTTTATGAGCAATGATTCACTATTAGGAGCGTGGATTCCCCCCACCGATCCAGCAGCTGGTGGGGGGACGCTCCATTGTTTTTTTCCCGTAAACGATTTTCTGAAAACCGTTTTTGGGTTAAACGGTTTTCAGAAAACCGTTTAACCCAAAAGGGTTTTCAGAAAACCGTTTTTAATTCTTTTTCATAATTTTCTAAAATGTGGTCGAAAGGCCAAAATATAGTTAACGGTACAAAAATTAAATTAAAATTAAAATATAAATATATATATATAGAGAGCCATTTTGAAATATTAGAATATAATACGTATAAATAAAGTCGTTGCCGAATATTCAAAAATAGTTTAAACTAATAACCGTTGCTGAATAGTAAAATACAGGTCAAATTTATAGCCGTTGCAGAATATTATAATTCTGTTTGAATTTACAGCCGTTAATGAATATATTTTTATACATTATTCTTTATATAGTCGTTGTAACTGCGAATAGAAGAAGCTATAAAACCACTTCTGGTGTGCACATTTAGCTTCACAACACAAAAGTGTCTCATAATGTCTACAACGATGAGGATGTTTACGAATCAGATGTGCAAACCAAAGATTCAAATTACTATAGCCAAAACTGTCTGGATGATACTGACTCTGATTCCAACGAAGGTGATGATTTGTTGGGGCATACAAAATTTCTTCAGTTTTCTTCGGATAGCTCGACCGAATGCGATGAGTTAGAGATTATGATGCAAGCTGTAGCCGTTCAACAATTAAAGATTAACCAACATTTTCTAATGGAAGGATCATTTAGTGGTACTCGAGGAGGCAGCGTGTACGGTCATGTAGACAAACGGAGGATGCGAGATCATAAAGGAGGTACTGCAAGATTACTTAAAGATTATTTCAACACCCCTGTACGTATGTCCTGATGACTTTCGATGCTGTTTTCGTATGAGCAAGAATATGTTTATGCGCATTTTCAATGGAGTTGTTGAACACGATAATTATTTTGTTCAAAAACGTAATAGTGCTGGTACCTTAGGATGTTCGCCGTACCAAAAAATTATAGGTGCATTACGTGTAATAGCTTATGGAATAGCTCCAGATGCGTTTGATGAGGTTGTCTGAATGGGTGAGAGTACTATTACCTTAAGCCTTGAAAGTTTTTTGTAGCCATAATTGAATTATAATGGAAGGAGTATCTACATGCTCCAACACAAAGTGATGTCAAAAAATTGAAAAGGTTAGGAGCCAAAAGAGGATTTCCCGGCATGTTAGGTAGCCTAGACTGTATGCATTGGGAATGGAAAAACTATCCTACAGCATGGCACGGTCAATTTATTGGACATTACACTAAAGCGACAATGGTACTTGAAGCTGTTGCTTCACATGATCTATGGTTTTGGCACTCATTTTTCGGATGTCCTGGCTCAATGAACGATATTAATGTACTTCACCAATCACATTTGTTTAAGAGCCTTGCACATGGAAAAGCACCTGCATGCGATTTTAATATTGCAGGAAATACATACGACATGGGGTATTATTTAGCAGATGGCATCTATCCTTCTTGGGGTATCTTGTCAAAACAATTTCAGCTCCTGAAACAGAAAAAGAAAATTACTATGCTAACAGGCAAGAGGCATCGAGAAAAGACACAGAACGTGCATTCGGGGTTCTCCAAGCAAGGTTTGCCATTGTAAAAAACCCTGTTAAATTATTTAAGCCACAGATTTTGAGCAACATTATGCGTGCTTGTATTATAATGCATAACATGATCACTGAAGAAGAAAGAGGAAAATTTCCATCATATCTGGGATGTGATCCAGATAACCCCGCAACTGTTGTTGCTGATAGAAATCCAGCGACTTTGAGGTATTTCTTAGGCGCCTGCGTAAAATTAGGTCTAGGGAGGTACATAGTAAACTGCAGGACGACCTAGTTGAACATTTATGGCATATGAAAGGTGCTGCTTAGATATAGCCTATGCATTTGTTGAACTATTGTAACGTTGTAGTACTCGATTATTGTATTGTTTTATGTACTCGATTATTGTATTGTTTTATGTACTCAATTATTATATTTTTTATGTACTCGATTAATGTATTGTAACTGCAGGACGCCTTAGCTCCTTAACTCTTTATATTTCCAATTCAAAAGAGTACGACCCAAACTGTATGTAACTCCTTAACTCTTTATATTCCCAATTCAAAAGAGGATGACCCAAACTGTATGTAACTCCTTAACGCCTTAACTCTTTATATTCCCAATTCAAAAGAGGACGACCCAAACTGTATGTAACTCCTTAACGCCTTAACTCTTTATATTCCCAATTCAAAAGAGGATGACCCAAACTGTATGTAACTCCTTAACTCCTTAACGCCTTAACTCTTTATATTCCCAATTCAAAAGAGGACGACCCAAACTGTATGTAACTCCTTAACACCTTAACTCTTTATATTCCCAATTCAAAAGAGGACGACCTAAACTGTATGTAACTCCTTAACGCCTTAACTCTTTATATTCCCAATTCAAAAGAGGACGACCCAAACTGTATGTAACTCCTTAACACCTTAACTCTTTATATTCCTAATTCAAAAGAGGACGACCTAAACTATATGTAACTCCTTAACGCCTTAACTCTTTATATTCCCAATTCAAAAGAGGACGACCAACAATTCTTTATCTCCTTAACTCTTTCTTGCCAGGACGACTTTCAATGTGACTGGAGCACGATTTTAATGTGATTGGATCATGCCTTATACTGTTCATAAAATGGTCATTTCAGTTGAATAACACACATAATATAGCCATAAATTGAAATCAAAATCTACGGATACATCCAAACTTTCCAACTACATAAACCAAATGATACATATTAAATACGACACATAATACAACGATATACTACTCAAACTGTATAATATGATTGTACCATAACCCGTACGCTTCGTGGCTAACGAATTTTGAACGGTACTTGAAAAGATAGAGCTGGTCGTTCGTCGATCGTTTCTCTTGAAAGACGCCATCCTTTTTTACCTCATCAATTACTTTGCGGTAATTCATACAATCAGTACTAAATAAGCAGAAAGCACTTCTGCTTGATAAGTTGGGCCTCTGTATTCTACAACTAGTATGATTGTTGTAAAAATCATTGAGGGTTACCCAAAAATCTTGATCTACCTCTTCTTCCATATGTAGTACGTCTGCTTCGATGTACGCCTTTATCAAAACAACGTAATCTGAAGCAGTCCAGTTCTCGTTTTCCATTTCGAAGTGTAGGGTTAAACTAAATTTCCAACGGTTTTTATGGACCAAGTAAAGTAGAGTAAAGTAAAGTAAATTAAAGTAAAGTAAAGTAAAGTAAAGCAAAGCAGCACACCATTCAAGGGAATCATTAAAGTTGATTTGATTAAACAACTTTACAACATCAGAGCAATTAAACTTATCCTGTTTTATGCAGTTGATTGGAAAACACAATGCAGAACATTGAATGGCTTATTGTAATTATCAAGCCTACTTGCATCCTTTGTCTTCATAAATATGGGAGTATGGTAGTTTTCTTCATACTCACAAACAATTCCAATTCTAAATAAACAACAATGGCTGATTCCAAAAACAACATCAATTTCTCTGGCTATACCAATGATAACATTGGTAATTTTACTAGTTTATTATCTCTAGCTGAAGGCCCGTCAATGATTCCACCCCCTTTCCTAACTCCCCAAAAAAGTCAACATCTCCACCAGTTAAACCTCGCTCAGCAGTATGGTAACATGTATGGCCAACTTCCTAATCAAAACGTACACCAAGAGGTGTCTTCCCCGACCCCAGTACCTAACAAAGGACAAACCAAGGCCAAACGGTCTTACACCAAGCGAGAAACAAAAGATACCACGTTCAAAGTGGCATGAAAAAAACTGTAGCTACTTGTAAAATATGGAAAGCAGCTGATTATAAAGTGCTAGCTAATGCATGGGTAAACGCGCTGTCGTTGCTGAAGGCTGTTCTGGTGGTATATTTTTCTACCAGAGGGTTAATGATTTGTACAATGGAGATCCTGAATTCGTAACACGAAGATCAATTGAGAGCACAAAGACTGCATGGTATAATTTGAATACTATGTATACCAGGTACAAAGGGATAAAAGCAATAAGGAGGGATTCGCTTAGAAGTGGTCAAACATTTAGAGATTTAAAGGACGATTACGATAGCTATCGTGACACCTGTAAAACTGAATTCATTGCTCATGAAGCATTGGAAATTCTTTCTTTTTGTCCACGTTGGGCCAATATATGCGAAACGGATGATGTATATCTAGACCATGAAGGATCTAACTTAAGAAATGTAGCTTCTAGACTTTCAGTGGATTCATCCCCGGGAAAAACAATTGAATGTGCTATGGCTACAGACGAGGATGGGAATAACAGTACTCCTATGACTCCTAACTCGGGAATGCTGTATGGTGGGGTTAAAACAAGGCCAGAAGGAATAAAATCAAGCAAGAGAGCACTACTCAGAAATAAGAAACAAAAGATTTGGCAGCGTCTAGTGATAAACTAACTTCGTTGTTAAGTGATATATCACTTGCATCTGTCTCCAACAAAGAAGACCATGAAAAGCGTAAAGATAAGAAGCTGTAGATCATGGAGTTGCAACTGCAGCAAGATGCCGCTAGAACTACAGCTCTCATACAAAGAACTGCTTATAAAGAAAAACGTGAAAGGCGTTTGAAGGAAAAGGAAGAGGAGGAGTATCTAGAAGGAGATATATCTCAGTTGACTGGACAAGACCTTCAGTATGCTATAGCAAAAAAATATCGTATATTGAGGGCTCAACAGAAACGATATCAGGAAGACGAAGGAAGTTCCGAGATGTAGACACAGTCTATGTTGCTATTTCTAGCTTGTTGTATCTTAGCTTTAGTTTTCTAAGTTGGCTGTAATGTTATTATTTCTAGGTTGCTATTTCTGGTTTGCTGTATCCTAGTTTTAGTTTTCTATGTTGGTTGTACTGTTTTGTGGGTTATTAAAAAAATTAACTAGTTTTATGTAATTTATATATATGCTTCTAATGCGTATACGATATTCAAACTTATTTTACATTCCTTTTAAATATGTATACATTTTATAATCTAGAAATAGGTAGGTTTTAATTATTTTAAGTATTTGTAATTTTTTGTACAAAATAATTTAAATATATTAAAATTAAACTCCTAAAAAATGGATTTAAAAAGAATAAGTGTTTTATACTGTTCTCGTAAAACTGTATAAAACAAAAAGGGTTTTATGTAAACCATTTATACGTTAAACAGTTTTCATAAAATCGTTTATACGTTAAACGGTTTTATGAAAACCGTTTGAGGTATAAACGGTTTACATAAAATTGTTTACCTGACCACGCTCCAATTTATCAAATGGCGAGCGTTGCCATTTCAAGCTGCTCCCCACCCTCGTCTCAACGTTGCTGGAGCGCGTGGATTCCCCTTTTCTCCCATTTCACCTTCCCTCTACTCTGCTAGGAATGCTCTTATAGGGATAACCATCTTTTTTTTATTTCAGCAAAAATAAGGGTTAAAGAGCAAAAATGATCTCCCACCTCCCTAGCTTCAAGGTGCTATGTAATAACAATAGATACCAAATCAAGATGTCATTCATTTTCAAAAATATTTGTGTATAATTTGCACATGATAAATCTTAGATCAAATGTCACATGCATACTTGAATGACGACTGTACATTTCTCTTAAATTGCACAAATGAGACAACAATGCTCAGTCAAAAAAAGGTAATAATATACAAGTAACTTTAACGCTGAAATAAGCAGAAGTAACAGTCAGTTAAAGATTCATGCTTGTTTACCAATATAAAGTTGAAGGTGTGTCTACTCTCCAGTTAATTGGCCTTTTTCCTTTATGGACACTGTTGGATGCAATTGAAATATCTTCAGCAAGAGGAAAATCACATATTCCTTTAATAAACTTGCCATCAGCAGTACATAGCTCAGCTTTCTTAGGAAACTGTCCACAAGGAACAAAAAACGAATATGGCCTATGAATTGAAGACACGAGTATATATTTTCCATCTGGGGATGGATCAATAGATGTACATATAGTTGGTGAACCAAAAGGTTTCACCGTTCCATCTAAAGAAGCCACTAGTTGAGATATGGCATAATAATCAAATAAATCTTCATCATATTCATCCTTTAGAAGGCCTTGTTACATTCAAGCTTGAATAACATTTTCCCCTCGTTTGATTGAACTTTTGGAACAGGAGGAACTAAAGGTTTTTTTGGCAGTGATCCACGAGATAGAGGGATAGTGCACACTAACAATGTAGAATTATCAACCCAAACATAACTGTATCACACGAAAAGATAATATTAACAAAGGAAGCATGTGATATAGACTAAAGGAGCTATGATTTTGTTAGTAGTTCTAGAATCCACAACTACTTAGAAGCACCACACCACAGTGGAAACAATGACCAATTTTATAAATGTACAGGAGTTGTTGATAAATGCATAGTGAAAATAGATTTGCTATTATTTAGCAAGAAAGATACCTACACAATCTACAATTTTAAATTACTGTTACAAATGCTTGATATAATTGTATCTATGTACAAAATTTCAAGCTCCAGTTTAAAAAGTGCATAACTGAGTATTGGATCCTAGAAAGGAATAATAACTGCTCATTAAGTGCATAAGTTCAACATTGAAATTATAAAGCACAGGGGTTATTTGATAAAAATCTCAGAAAAGATGACCTAAATAATTTATTTCCACGTAGGAATAAACTCAATCATAATCAGACAACACATGCAGAAACCTGTCATTCAGATTGATGAAGTTTTTTATTTTTATTTTCTTGAATCTGGATGAATGGTGACTATAGAAGGCAAACAGTTTATTATTTGGTTCAATGACAAATGATGTACGTTATAAATGTTCAAACAAAAATGACTCGACCAATACAGCGATAACTGCTAATAAATGAATTATTATCTGCCCATCCAAATAAAATATAGTAAATATTTGATAGCTTTGCGAAATGTGACATTGTTTTCTTCAAATATCATGTATATCCATGGTAGTTATGCAATATATAACTTATCTTTGCTTCTTGCAAATGAGTAAAATGACTATACGGATTGAACTTCGGGCAAATGAGTTTCAACCCCATGTCCACCAGCTCTCACGACGACAAAATTGTTGTTTAACGACGCAAAAGGTGTCTTTTACGTCGCTATTAAATATAGCATCGCATAAGCATCATAAAAGACACACCTTTTGCGTCGTAAAAGACTAGTTTTGTTGTAGTGGATCTTTTCTGGAAACTTCATCGGCATTATATTTTTAGCAAGATATATGAAACCCAATGGTTTTAAGAGCTGTACTGACACGAATCTTGATTTTTTTTTTAACCGGGTAATATTAATATAGAGAAGAAAACATGGTGAGGTTATTGTTTGCATTTGTATGTGCAGTTAAGCAATATAAAGATTTATATCCAAATTACACCAGACATCGATTCTCCCTCCTGATTCTAGCCAAAGCATCAACAATATCAGTCCACTTCTATTCCACTGTTACCAGTTCTCGGTAAATAATTCATAGATTATAAGCCATATGATATGGTATTTTCTCAAACTGTGTTCTACAATATAGATTGCACACACTACGTAATGGGAGAATCAACTGTTGTCATTACACGGTATAATATTATTACTTGATACTTTGGATAAAATAAAATTTTGGTATTTCAATTTCCAGTATTCAACAAACATCACACAACGAATCTATATCATATAGCTTGCAAGCAGATAACAACAACTGATTACAACCCACCTTGTTTTGCTTAATACGAGTTTCCTTAAACTATATTTGCTTTAAAACGTGATATTTTGGCTAGAATCCATAGTTGTTATTACAATTGCAATATTGAGCAAATGCTACACAGCCAACCAATTTCATATGGTTCACTTCTTCTTTGACACAGGTTTATTGATTACCAAAGCTCAAATGGATAATTTAAGCAATAAAAAAAAGGGACGAAGGAAAAGGTTTAAGAATTTACCGTTTCACTGGCCATCAATCTTCAGTCTCGAAATTTTTACTCATTGTAATATCCTTCTTCCTTTGCTCTCTCATTATCGCTTAATTCCTTCCCGATCTTCGTAACAGCCTCTCTGAACATTCTGACATTTGGAAATTAAAATCAACTTTATTTTCAAAATCAAAATCGATTTTGAAATTAAAGTCAAGATTGATATCTAAATCAATCTCTTACCTAGAAAATAAAATCAGATCTAAGCAACTTTACTATGAATAAGGTTAACCGTGTGATTTTACCAAATATACTCGAATTTCAAATTATTTACCAATGAATATGATTTTAAAGCAACTTTCAGTTAAATACGTTAACCGTACCTTTTCCTGTGAATGAATTTTTTCCTCAAGTATCAACATTATAATTTCTGAGTATAAAAGAAGAATAAAATTAGTCCTACCTTATTTCCCATTGCTGGTGAGCTTGATTTATGGCTGATGAGGAAGGCTATATAGGCTAGTCTCTATTTAGGGTTTTGAAGAGGTAGGTTTTTCGTGAAACCTCCCTAACGGTCGGTTTAATAAATTGGCAAAGCATATCATTGGCGGAAGAACCAGACTAGATTTGCAGGAAGAATCGACAAAGAGGAAGTACGAGGAAAATGTCGGGAAAATGAGATTTTCCAACCGAATTTCATTGGCACAAACAAAATTATTTTGGCTCTTACAGTAGGGAAACCTCCTAACGGTTGGTTTGATAACATTTTACACCATACCGTGATTTAATGTTGAATGTTAAATTTTACACCGACACACACAATCCTCAAACATAACAAAAATGGTCGCGCCCTCACATCTTGGCGTTGCAGTCCCAATGAAATTTAATACGTTGAAAACGGACTCCGTTTGCAAAACGACATTACTTTAATTTATCGGTTCATCTTTAAATTTCTCGCACAGATAAAACAACTCCAATTATCTAGATACTGGAAATTTAGGAATAATTAGTTGTACGTATTTCAATAAAGTTTGTTACGTTGAAAATGGAGTTTGTTTGAAAAGTAATCTTTTCTGAGACCTATATAATATCGATAAAATAGAATTATATCCAAAACAGTTCTATTTTAAATAATAATAACAAATTATCATCATCCATCTCCAAATGAAATATTCTACAGCTTCAGTATAAGCCAATATATATTTTAAACTCAATATTTAAAATGTCGAGTTAACAATATTCAAATTATATAAAAATTTGTTTATAATATATTAAATAAACATTATTATTTATTAACGAATTTCATATCCACTATTTGAAAATTTGAATTGGACATAACTTACAATCTATAAGCTAAAATCTCGATTTTTCTCTTTCATTAGAAAATTATTATCAAATAAATCCTAACTTTTCTTGTTTCATAGAAATCCGACTTAAAACGGAATATGTATATTCGATTGAAGTTCAAATCATAAATTACCACTATAAGAAACATGCAGATTTCTGACTACTGTCAGCCGTCGGCGGCCGTCGACAGCCGTCAGAAATCACCGTCGCAAATTAAGGTGTCGGTAAATAGGTTTTCCGACTGCTACCGACACAACTTGTCATCGCATTTCCTACGGTATGTATCCGTTGGTAATGGTTTCCGACGGCCGTCGAGAGTCGTTGGAAACCGTTACTAACCAATACGTCATCCCTAGCCGTCGGAAACCTTTGTACGTTCATGAACCCAGAAGCCATCGGAAGCCAACGGAAATCCTGCATATTTTTTTGTATTTATGCTACTATTTAGCCTTGCAACACACATTCATCTCAAATCATCATACAAGACCATCAGTCTATAAACTAACAATCAAAAATTCATGCAAAACACAACATATCTACCAAAAAATCATTAAAAAAACATAAATAAGTACAAAATACATAAATTACCATCACATCAACAAAACATATAGCAAGTCTACAACATCAACCGTACCAAAACATGTCTACTGTCATAATACATACAAACCAAAGTCATACCCATACCATAGTCATAGCAACCCAGTCATATATGTACATATGCCCCAACAACTAAAAACATACCTTTCTAACCATCACTGATTGTCATCTTCTTCATCGTCATCTTCAGCAGATCCGGCTAATGAGGGGAAGCGCCCATATTGTTGCGCAAACTCCGCTAAGCGCCGATCTAGAAGCTGAGTCGTCTCAATAGCTTGACGACGATTCTGCTCCTCAAACTGTGCCACCCTAGCTCTCAGTTCCTTGATCTCTACGATGTCAGCTCTATTCTGTCTACTCCGTTCCTGCTGACTAGTGGACAGTAACAATCATTTAAAAATCTTTTAATCATGTACTATGGTGACTTGATGATTAACATATAATGGTCTAACTATAATCAAAATGGAATACTCATATTTGATCTAATTATTAAATACCAAGTGAAAAATAAACTAAGGTAAAACCAAATGAACCCCACAAAATCTATAAAACAAAGAGAATCAACCATTACTTTAATTGTCGATTACTTCGTTATTGTTAGTGCAAGTTGTTAAATGTTTAATGGAACATTGCACCATTAGGAACGAGTGTTTCCCCACGTTTTGACAAGTATATACAATGTAGTTATATCAATGTGAAGAGGAGAATGACATTTGATGGAACATTGCACTAATCTGAATTTTATTTCTAAACTAAAATTTAAGTTTTGGTAAAAAGCCTTTACCACTTGATTTCTGAATCCATAACGTCCATTCCGCGTCGTTGGATGTAACAACCCGGATTTTCAAACCAATTTAAAAATTTTATTTTGGCTATTTTAATGAATTTTGAATATTTAAAATGATTTATTTTAAATAATAACGACTAGAAATTTATTTTGAATAGAATTTGAACGTATAAATTTATTTTTATTATATAATAAGCCTAAAACGGTGGGGCAGTTTGAAAACTTGATTTCGAATTTTAACTGAATGTACAGGATTCAAAATAAATCGGAATTCAATAAAACCAGAAACATTGGAATCTATTTAATTATAACTTTCGAACGAAGGTGAAAAATTCAGATTTCATAAAGAGAATAAAAAGTTATGTCCAGTTTAAAATTAAAAATAGTCGCTATGGAATTTAATTATATTTTTATTATAATAATGTATGGCCCAAAATGTCACATTTTGCATATGGATGAATTTGGACTTGAAACCACTCACATTGAGTTCAAAATGTCGTTTGCGACTCCAAAAAGTATAAGCTTTAATATATTCCGAGGTTTGGAATTGTGGCATTTTGGTTGGGTTTTGGATTAGTCAAACATAGCCCTTGAAAAGTGAAATTTTGTTAAGAAGCTCAGAATTCGACGAGACCAATTTTGTTGGATTCATAATGACAAATCATTGTTGAGTTCTAAAATGCGCGTCGAAAGGAGTTAGTATGTGGTCGTGCGAGGCGAAACCATTTGTTCAAAAATAAGCAGTCATTTTACAAAGGAACATTATTGATATGACATCGGAATTCGATTCTACTTTTTATTCCGCATTTGAGTTGCTAAATAATGCTTAAATCCAAAAGGCCATGATTTTTGGAGTAGCCGTTTGGGCGTGCAACAAAAAAATGTGCGCTAAAATCGCATTTTTGAACAATATCTGAGCATCTTTGAAATTTTTAATGGAAGGTCAAACAAACTTGGAATTCGACGAAACTTGTCTCGTTGGTCTCGTCTTGACATCTACTATCTCGTTTCCAAAATCCGCGGCAACTGGAGATAGTTGGCATTCAGACGATAACCGGGGAAACTAGCATATAATCACTTTTCCTCCTTTTCTATTTCATTATTTCCTTTTCCTCTTTTCATTCGAAATACAAATTAATGGTCACCGCTCCTCCATAGCTGCCACCACCCATCCGCCACCACCACCAGACCCGGCCGCCACCACCTCACTCCGGCCACATCCTCCTCCTCCTCTCTCACCTCCCCTCCCTCCTCTTTGTATTTGAGAATCCTAGCACCCAAAACTACCCACCACCGCTACTAAGAGCCCTACCGCCGCACCACCACCACCCCAGCCATGTCAGCAGGCCCCACCGCCACCACCCAGCTCCGGATATGGGCCCCCCGTCACCAAAAACCCATTTTCCACAAATTTACCATTTTGCAAATAACACCCTGTCACTATTTCACCAATAACTCCCAAACCGTGCATTTCTAGCCAAAACTTCATAGTGCCAAAGTCGTAGAGCACGATTTTCTTTTCGATTTGGGTATATGGAAGTCCTACTTTGGATTGCGGAGCTACTTGGAAAACGTGCCTGAAAATCGCGGATCAGCTTCTTTTTTCTCGATTTCCGACGAATTGATGCAGTTTTGGAAGAATGTCCACAAGGTAAAAGTTTTCCGGAATGGCGCATTTAGGATATTAACCAAGTTTGGTGAAGATTGGAGGCCGTATGCAAATTCTAGAGCCAAAGAGTCGAATTCAAGTGTGGGGAACGACAAAAGCGAGCGCGACGACAAAATTTTTCTACATTAGAAGAATCGCGACGAATTGGTTTAGCTTCTGGGTGAGAACTTCTCACTCTAATTTTGTTTACAGTTAAATATATATTAGGATGCAGACGGTGCTTAGTAGCACCCGACACCTTTGATTGAAACCATGGATGTTTGGTTGTTTGCTTTGATTGATTTATTTGTTTGAATTTGGTTTGGGATGTGAGTTGAATTGATTAGAATTGGTATGTGTATGGCGCGAGCCAGTATTAGGCGAGGGATAAGGCTAGACCTTATTCCAGTTCTAGTATCGAGACGTTATGTTGGCGAAATTTTCTAAAATAAAATGTGCTAGTTAAAAATAACATTTTTAATGTGTATATGAACTTTATAAAATATTAATGTGTTAAATAAAATATTAAACAATATAAATATCAAATTTATTGAATGTATGGGCTACTGAAAATATTCTTGTGGTGAAATAAATATTTTATCGTTGAAAATAATAATTTTTAACGTATGTATGAAAGGCAAAAATTCTCCTGAAATGAAAATAAATATTCATATACAAATTGGACAGTTTGTTTATGTACATTCATTTAACTGGCATGGATTGGGACGATATATTTTACACATCGCCCAACTACACAAATAATATTCAGTATTTGTTGGTTGAAACCCCACACGGGTATTGGGATGATATTTGACGTACACTAATCCCAATTATTTAGTTGTATGTCAATTAATTGGTTGACAGACTGCTGTAAGCGTTAAATATTTATATTTAATGCTTATGTAGTTGTGTAGTGCACTCTGGATGATGATTGATTGTTTATCATTGTTGTTGTATACATATGATGTATGAAATCCATATAAATAACATTATATGGTAATTGACTTTGTCTGGTTCCATTTTGGAAAAAACGAATATTTTAAAATAATGAATATTTTAAAATAATGAATATTTTAAAATAAGGAATATTTTAAAATAAGGAATATTTTAAAATAGTATTCAATAAAGGAATAAAATCTGACTTTAATGTCCGATTTTGGATGGACATGAAAATATTGAAATATATGAAGCTGTATTGATTAGATATGCGCCATTTTGACGCGAACGATATTTATATCGATTTTATTCATTTTTATAATGAATATCGAAAAGGAAAAGATTTCAAAATCTGATATTTTGAAAATATTATCATTTATATATTATAATGATATAGAATATTCAACTTTGATTTAAAATTGAAAATGAAGTTGGAATCGTTTTTAAAACGAATTTAAAACGATTTATAAAATACGTTTTAAATGGAAATCGGTGAAATATATATATTATATATATTGAAAGGCCTGAATAGAACGCGCCGCGTAGCGACCGTTCACGAATTTTGACCATTGACTTCGAATTAACATTGCAGGAGATCCGACAGTCGGATTCTCCTAAAACCGAAACCGTTAGTTCATATCGAAAAGAGATTTCCAACGACTATAAGAGATTTGAAATCTAACAGTTGGATTTGGAATTATATCCAAATCAAATTTGGAAAAGGTCACTGTAAGTGCAGTTTGATAACCGTTTATGGAAATCAACTAGAAGAGCCTTAATAAAATTATTAAAAATATTAATAATTTGTGTAAAATCATAATAAATGATTTGGAAAGAATTAGGATGAAAAATTCCATGTTTGTAAAGATAAAAATATATATTTTTATCAAAATGAACTAGTTATTAACTAGATTTGAAATCCAATAATATTGAAATAAAATAAATTGGATTTGTGAATGTTTTTAATATAACCATAAATTTCCAATGAACAAATTGGAATGGATTTGAAATGGAAATAATCTTCGAAATATTTCGATATTGGATTCCGTAATTATAAAGATATTGTTATGGAAATTTGGAAGATATATTTATATCGTTATTTCCAATACGATATTTGTTGGTTTCAGAATTTGATATTGAATATAAGCCGATATAATTTCAATTCAGAGCCTTGTATTTAATATCAAATGGGAATTCGGGTTTGTCGTGAATAGTGTCTTCAGTAACACTGTTCTTAAACCCGGTTGAGAAAATAAATCTTTCAGTTAAGATTTAATGAAGTTTACTAATTAACTAATATTTAATTGGAATTGAATTGAAATTGGATTTTTGGGTTTATCGTGAACCATGTTTTAAATAATACTTGTTTTTTTAACCCAATTAACAGTGAAGAGATGATTTGGAATTAATAAATCTTTTATTAAGATTTAATGGAAGTTTCCAAATTAAAGTTTTCTAATTTAATATATTAAATTGAAATTGAATGGAATTCAATTTAGAAAAAATCAAAGTGAACTTCTATGGAGGAAGACTGTTAATATATGTGGAATTTAAAAGGCTTAGTCGTTATTCCATTTATATTATTAGTCGGATATAGAAATTGATATCGATTATATATTGATTTGTTTTCCATGAAGATTCCATAATTAATGGAATATTGTGATTTTGGGTTTATCATGAACTATGTTTTAAATTACATTAGTTCTTTAACCGAATAAAGACTGGATTACATGTCTAACATTGTATTTCGAACTGTATTCGTTGATCTTTGCTAAATATATATCTATTTTGTGGTAGAGAATTTATTCGCTTGCTTAACACCCTTCTCTGAGACATACCGGCTCAGAGGTTGTATATCGATAGAAATCAATGGTACGGTGTAGATCGTCGATGCGACATGTTTAATTTCCCAAAGTTAAATAATCATTAATATTGATTTTTTGGAAGACTAAAACTAAGTAGAGTTTTAATGAATCTTTAATTAGATTGAAATGAGAATATGATAATTTAAATTATCAAATTTGGGTAATGATCGATAATGGAGTATCACCAGTTTTGCTCCAGGTGATAGTTAAATCTTTAATTAGATTTGAATGTGAAATGGTAATTAAATTTACTGATAACATCGTGGTGTTAGATATGGAGTATTACCAGTTTTGCTCCATGAGAGGAATAGGTTGGGATTGGGATAATAAAAAAAATGATTACTTCGGTAAGGTGCGCTAATCCCGACTAGTTTGGATAAACCTTAATTTGGTTTGAATTAATATCCAAAGGAAGATTAAAGAAAAATTTAAATAATTTATCTTTGATAAAATTACTGGGAACCTTTCCATAATGATATGAATATTTGAATAAAAGAATATACAGAATTGGAATGAGGCGTATGTTGTGTTTTTATAGCACTTATTTATAAAATATGCGAGTTAGACGGAAAGGCCGGGATTATACCCATTCTGAATAACTGATTCGACGATGAAGAGGGTGGTTGAAGACCGAAGGTCTTCACATTGTTTGGATGATTATTGATGTCTTGATTAGGCTGTACACCCAAGACAGGTAATAAGTGGTGATCGTCCAGAAGTACTTGGAGATCGACCGGATATGCGAGGACCTCTCTCCTGTGTTGGACATATGAGATGAGGAATAAGATGCCTCCGGTTTCTTTTAGACCCAGAAGGAAGTAGTAAATGGATGTGTGTCTGAAATTGGATTTTATTCTGTGTTGATTGATTTCTATTAAATATGTATCTGTTTGGCGACGAAGAACTTATTCTCTTGCTTAACGCCCTTCTTTGAGACGTATGAGCTTAGAGGTTATATATTAATAGACATCAGTCGCATGACATGAATTTCCTGTGCGGCATGCTGAGATGTAGATGATCAAGGCTTCTGTTAAAAAGCAGAGTCTTGTGGTTGATGATTAAAGCACGGCATTAATATAGCGTAGCTTTGTGTATAGTGTTAATTTGCGAGTTCACACCTCGGTATGAGTCAAAAACGGGATAAGGGACTACAGGAGAGCACGACGTTTCTTTCTAGTTATGGGTGGTGTCATGGTATTGAGCCCAGACATTTATTATATTTTTAACTATATGGTTATTGGATGGCGAGGCGCCTCAGATATATTGGTTACTACGGAGCCGATGGATAGGACCGGGAAACGTGTGTTCAGGAATAACCAATCCTCTAACGTAAGAGAGGACCGGCCCCGAAGCATCCAAGGGTTGCCTAGAGTGTGCAGTCCTGAGACATTTGCTAGAGTGTCTCGAAGCGGACTAGGAGTACATCCCTTGCCTCGAATCATGACGAAAATCCAATTTCCAATACTTGACCTTTCGGTTTTGATTGTAGAGCCTAGTATGGCGGCATGATAGATGGTACCCATGCCATCTATGATTGATACATTTATATTTGAAGTTGATTTTGACACTATACACTTATAGTAATATCAAAATGTTTTGTTTTAAACGTACCAAGTATGTTTGGGTATTATAAGGGAAAACCCTATCCACCGGCTTGCGTTGCATTGTGTGATGGGACCTGGGTCTTATAATAGCTTCATTTTTCCAAAAAGCATTGCGCTGTTTGTTTTTATGCACTGGTATTCTTGGATGGAAACCCGTTCCGTGTTATATGGCGTGGTCCCTTGATTTACTTTATTTCTAAAGTAAAGTTTTAAATAACTGTTTTAGTTCTCACACCAGTCACACGACTGACCTGGAGTTTGTTGTTTTAACCTAAAGTCTAGGTGCCCCTATTTTCCACACGGGCAGCAAGTAGTTTTGGTTTTGCAGATTATTTCTTTTCCAGGATCCTAGATTTACAGCTGGAGCTATATTCGGAATGCTCTGTATCGTGTATTTCTTTCAGTTGCATTATGTATTATTTTTCCGCTGCATTGTAATTTTAAATCTCCGATATTTATCAAATGTATATTATTTATTCATACTCTGTTATATTCTTGTACTCTGATGTAATTGTTGTAATAAGCAATGAAATGTTCTTCTGTTTGCATTCTGATTTGTCGTGTTCTCAACTCAATCCGGCTTTCCCGTAAGTGCGAGTTTGGGTTGTTTAAGTTTGGTATCAGAGCTTTGGTTTACATAGCTAGAGAACAAGACACATTAGAACCGAACGAAAGAATTCATCAGAGATTGGATTAGTTATATCCAATAGGAATGACTCGTTAGAGATAGGATTAGTAGTATCCTAGAATGAGTGTGAAGTGTATTTTTAATGAAAACAAATTTAGTTTTGAAAATTTAAATCTAATTATACGTATTCTAATATTTTATTTTATTTTATTTTGGACAATCCAGCATATGAAGATTTTGCATATACACTTCATGAACGTATGTTCGAAGTCTCAAGTATACTGGATAGATATAGAATCACACTCTAGTCACCCGGACATGATTCTGATGATCGCTGCAGCATCATCAGTATTTATTTTTGAGCTTCGAAAGTGAGATATCTATATGATTCCAATTGGCTGGTGTGAGAACCAAAACTAGATAGCGTTTATTGTTGTGATTTGGCATTAAAAACATAATTTTTGAATATGTATTAAAGTTATGTGTTTGAAACGTTAATCAACTAATTGATTGTTGATTGCTGATTGTGTTGTGTGATTACTCATTTAACCAACATATGTAAACGATATATAATTTTAGACAAATTGAATTTATTATTGAACCGTATTGAAAACTTGGTTGGAATTACATACGTGCACATATATATGCATGAACAGGTCATAGTAAGGAGGCTAGAGAAGAGGAATAAAATTGTATGCCTAACAAATAGGTACATGTTTACTAATTTTTTGGGTGTTGATGATTTTATGAGTCGACTGGCTAGGCTCTTGGCTTTTTCTTTTTCTTTTGGATTGACGAGCGCCCTATGAGGCTATTTGCGGTTTTAACGGTTTCCCTGTACAAAGGAGGTTATGGCGAAATTTTTCGAAAATTTAGGGTGCTAGCCAAATTTTTGAAAAATTAGAAATTCTTAGAAACTGAAAAGTTGAAGAATGAAAGTTGAGTTGGTTAGTTAAACAACTTTTAGCTTTGTTCCTTTTCGAGGACGAAAATATTTTAAGTGGGGGAGATTGTAACAACCCGGATTTTCAGAACCAATTTAAAATTTTATTTTGGCTATTTTAATGAATTTTGAATATTTAAAATGATTTATTTTAAATAATAACGATTAGAAATTTATTTTGAATAGAATTAGAGCGTATAAATTTATTTTAATTATATAACGAGCCTGAAATGGCGCGACAGTTTGAAAATTTGGTTTTGAACTTTAACTGAATGTTCAGGATTCAAAATAAATCGGATTTCAGTAAAACCAGAAACATTGGAATCTATTTAATTATATTTTTCTAACGAATGTGAAAATTTCAGATTTCATAACGGGAGAAAAATGTTATGTCCAGTTTAAAATTAAAAATAGTCGCTATGGAATTTAATTATATTTTCATTATGATTTGTATGGCCCAAAAAGTCACATTTTGCATACGGATGAATTTGGACTTGAAACCACTTCCATTGAGTTCAAAATGTTGTTTCCGATTTCGAAAAGTATAAGCTTCAATATATTCCGAGGTTCAAAATTGTGGCATTTTGGTTGGGTATTGAATTAGTCAAACATAGCCCTTAAAAAGTGAAATTTCGCTAAGAAGCTCAGAATTAGATGAGACCAATTTTGTTGGATTCATAGTGACAAATCATTTTTGAGTTCCAAAATGCGCGTCGAACAGAGTTAGTATGTGGCCGTGCGAGGCAAAACCATTTGTTCAAAAACAGGCAATCATTTTTACAAAAGAACATTATTGATATGACCTCGGAATTCGATTCTACTTTTTTTTCAGATTCGTGTCGCCAAATAATGGTTAAATCCAAAAGGCCATGATTTTTGGAATAGTCGTTTGGGCGTGCAACAAGAAAATGTGCGCGAAAATCGCATTATTGAACAATATCTAAGCATCTTTGAGAATTTTAACAGAAGGTCAAACGAACACGGAATTTGATGAACTTGCCTCGTTGGACTTGTCTTGAAGTCTACTATCTCATGTCCAAAATCTGCGGCAACTGGAGATAGTTGGCATTCAGACGATTACCGGGGAAACTAGCATATAATCACTTTTTTCCCTTATTATTTCATTATTTCCTTTTCCTCTTTTCATTCCAAATACAAATCAATGGCGACCGCTCCTCCTTAGCCGCTGCCACCACCCATCCGCCGCCACCACCAGCTCCGGCCGCCACCACCTCCCTCTGGCCACCTCCTCCTCCTCTCTCCCCTCCCCTCTCCTTCTTTGTATTTGAGAACCCTAACACCCAAAACCACCCACTACCTCCACTACGGGCCCTACCGCCGCACCACCACCACCCCAGCCACGTCAGCAGGCCCCGCCGCTGCCACCGACCACCCAGCTCCGGCCGTGGACCCCCCGGCACCAAAAACCCATTTTTCACAAATTTCCCGTTTTGCAAATAACACTCTGTCACAATTTCGCCAATAACTCCCAAACCGTGCATTTCTAGCCAAAACTCCACAAGGCCAAAGTCGTAGAGCATGATTTTCTATTCGATTTGGGTAAATGGAAGTCCTATTTTTGATTGTGGAGCTGTCCAGAAAATGCGTCCGAAGATCGCGGATCTGCTGCTGTATTTTGCGATTTCCGGCGAATTGGTGCAGTTTTGGAAGGAAGTCCACTAGGCAAAAGTTGTCCAAAATGACGCGTTTAGGCTAATGACCAAGTTTGGTGAAGACTATGCAAATTCTAGAGCCAAAGAGGCGAATTTAAGTGCGGGGAATGACAAAAGCGAGCGTGACGACAAAAGTTTTCTACATTAGAAGAATCGTGACGAATTGATTTAGCTTCAGGGTGAGAACTTCTCACTTTAATTTTGTTTACAGTTAAATATATACTAGGATGCAGACGGTGCTTAGTAGCACCCGACACCATTGATTGAAACCATGGATGTTTGGTTGTTTGCTTTGATTGATTAATTTGTTTGAATTTGATTTGGGATGTAAGCTGAATCGATTAGAATTGGAATGTGTATGGCGCGAGCCAGTAATAGGCGAGGGTTAAGGCTAGACCTTATTCCGGTTCTAGTATCGCGCCGTTATGCTGGTGAAATTTTCTAAAATAAAATGTGTTAGTTAAAAATGACATTTTTAATGTGTATATGAACTGTATAAAATATTCATGTGTTGAATAAAATATTGAACAATAAAAATATCATTTTTATTGAATGTATGAACTATTGAAAATATTCATATGTTGAAATAAATATTTTATCAATAAAAATATAATTTTTAACATATATATGAATGGCAAAAATTCTCGTGAAATGAAAATAAATATTCATATATGCAAATCGGACAGTTTGTTTATGTACACTCATTTAATTGACATGGATTGGGACAATATATTTTACACATAACCAAACTGCACAAATAATATTCAGTATTTGTTGGTTGAAACCCCACATGGGTATTGGGATGATATTTGACGTACACTAATCCTAATTGTTTAGTTGTATGTCAATCGATTGGTTGACGGACTGTTGTAAGCGTTAAATATTTATATTTAATGCTTATGCAGTTGTGCAGTGCACTCTGGATGATGATTGATTGTTTATCATTGTTGTATACATATGATATATGAAATACATATAAATAACATTATATGGTAATTGTCTGTGTCTAATTCTAATTCGGAAAAACGAATATTTTAAAATAACGAATAATTTAAAATAAGGAATATTTTAAAATAGTATTTAATAAAGGATTAAAATCTAAGTTTAATGTCCGGTTTTGGATGGACACGAAAATATTGAAATATATGAAGCCGTATTGATTAGATATGCGCCATTTTGACGTGAAAAATATTTATATCAATTTTATTCATTTTTATAATGAATATCGAAAAGGAAATTGTTTCAAAATCTGATATTTTGAAAATATTATCATTTATATATTGCAAATTTCGAATTTCGACCATTGACTTCGAATTGACATTGCGGGACATCCGACCGTCGGATTCTCCTCGTTGGGTTCGTATCGAAAAGAGCTTTCCAACGAATATAAGAGATTTGAAATCTACGGTTGGATTTGGAATTATGTCCAAATCAAATTTGGAAAAGGTCGTTGTAAGTTAGTTCGATGACCATTTATGGAAATCGACTGGAAGGGCCTTAATAAAATTATTAAAAATATTAATAGTTTGTGTAAAATCATAATAAATGATTTGGAAACAATTAGGATGAAAAATTCCACGTTTGTAAAGATAAAAAAATTATTTTTATCAAAATGAACTAGTTATTAACTAGATTTGAAATCCAATAATTAAAAAAAATGAATTTGTGAATGATATTAATATAACTAGAAATTTCCAACGAACTTTGAAATGGAAATAATTTTTGGAATATTTCGATATTGGATTCCGTGATTATACAGATATTATTATGGAAATTTGGAAGATATATTTATATCGTTATTTCCAATAAGATATTTGTTAGTTTCAGAATATGGTATTGAATATAAGCTAATATAATTTTTATTCAGAGCCTTGTATTTAATATCAAATCGGATTTCGGGTTTGTCATGAATGGTGTCTTCAGTAACACTGTTCTTGAACCCAGTTGAGAAAAGAATAAATCTTTTAATTAAGATTTAATGAAGTTTACCAATTAATTAATATTTAATTGGAATTGGATTTTTGGGTTTCTCGTGAACCGTGTTTTAAATAAAACATGTTCTTTAACCAATTAACAGTGAAGAGATGATTTGGAATTTATAAATCTTTTGTTAAGATTTAATGGAATTTTCCAAAGTAAAGTTTTCAAATTCAATATATTAAATTGGAGTTGAATGGAATTCGATTTAGTAATAATAGAAGTGAACTTCTATGGAGGAAGACTGTTAGTATATATGGAATATAAAAGGCTTAGTCGTTATTCCATTTATATTATTAGTTGGATACGGAAATTGATACAATTATATATTGATTTGTTTTCCGTGAAGATTCCATAATTAATGGAATGTGATTTTGGGTTTATCGTGAACTGTGTTTTAAATGACACTAGTTTTCAACCCAGTAAAGACAGGATTACATGTTAAACATTGCATTTCGAACTGTATTCATTGATCTCTGCTAAATATATATTTGTTTAATGGCGGAGAATTTATTCTCTTTCTAAACACCCTTCTCTGAGACATACGAGCTCAGAGGTTATATATCAGTAGAAATCAATGGTACGGTGTAGTTTGTCAATGCGACATGTTTAATTTCCCAAAGTTAAATAATCATTAGTATTATTTTTGGGAAGATTAAAACCAATTAGAGTTTTAATGAATCTTTAATTAGATTGAAATGAGAATATGATAATTTAAATTATCAAATTTGTGTAATGATCGAGAATGGAGTATTACCAGTTTTCTCCAGGCGATAGTTAAATCTTCAATTAGATTTGAACCTGAAATGGTAATTAAATATACCGATAACATTGTTTTGTTAGATATGGAGTATTACCAGTTTTTCTCCATGGGAGGAATAGGTTGGGAATGGGATAATAAAAGAAATGATTACATCGGTAAGGTGCGCTAATCCCGACTAGTTTTGATAAACCTTAATTTGGTTTGAATTGATATCCAAAGGAAGATTAAAGAAAAATTTAAAGAATTTATCTTTGACAAAATTAATGGAAAACTTTCCCTAATGATATGAATATTTGAATAAAAGAATATTCCGAATTGGAATGAGGTGTATGTTGTGTTTTTATAGCACTTGTTTATAAAATACACGAGTTATACGGAAAGGCCGGGTTTATACCCATTCTAAATAACTGATTCGACGATAAGTCGGCGGTGAAGACGGTGGTTGAAGACCGGAGGTCTTCATATCATTTGGATGATTACTGATGTCTTGATTGGGCTGAACACCCAAGACGAGGTAATAACTGGTGATCATCCAGACGTACTTGGAGATCGACCGGATATGCGAGGACCTCTCTCCTGTATTGGACATATGGGATAAGGAATAAAGTGCCTCCGGTTTCGTTCAGACCCAGAACGAACTAGTAAATGGATGTGCGTCTGACATTGGATTTTATTCCGTGTTGATTGATTTCTATTAAATATATATCTATTTGGCGGTGGAGAATTTATTCTCTTGCTTAACGCCCTTCTCTGAGACGTACGAGCTCAGAGGTTATATATCGATAGACATCAGTCGCGTGGCATGAATTGCCGGTGCGGCATACTGAGATGCAGATGATCTAGGCTTCTGTTGAAAAGTTGAGTCTTGTGGTTGACGATCAAAGCACGACTTGAATATAGCATAGCTTTGTGTATAGCGTTAATTCACGAGCCTCACACCTCGGTATGAGTCAAAAATGGGATAATGGACTGCAGGGAGAGCATGACGTTTCTTTCTAGCTATGGTTGGTGTCATGGTATGGGTCCCAGACATTCATTATATTTTTACTTACGTGGTTGTTGGATTGCGAGGTGCCTCAGATACATCTGTTACTATGGAGCTGAAGGATAGACCGGGAAATGTGTGTTCAGGAATAACCAATCCTCAAACGTAAGAGAGGACCGGCCCTGAAGCATCCAAGGGTTGCCCAGAGTGTGCAGTCCTAAGACATTTGCTAGAGTGTCTCGAAGCGGGCTAGGAGTACATCCCCTGCCTTGACTCATGACGAAAATCCAATTTCCAATACGTGATCCTTCGGTTTTGATTGTAGAGACTGATAGATAGTACCCATGCCGTCTATGGTTGATGCATTTATATTTGAAGTTGATTTTGACATTATACACTTATAGTAATATCAAAATGTTTTGTTTTAAATGTACCAAGCGTGTTCGGCTATTATAAGGGAAAACCCTATCCTCCGGCTTGCGTTTCATTATGTGATGGCACCTGGGTCTTATAATAGCTTCATTTTTCCAAAAAAGCATTGCACTATGCACTGGTATTCTTGGGAGGAAACCCATTCCGTGTTATATGACGTGGTCCCTTGATTTACTTTATTTTTAAAGTAAAGTTTTAAATAAATGTTTTAGTTCTCACACCAGTCACATGACAGACCTAGATTTTATTGTTTTAACCTAAACTTTGGGTGCCCTTATTTTCCACACGGGCAGCTAGTAGTTTTGGTTTTGCAGATTATTTCTTTTCCAGGATCCTGGATTTACAGTTGGAGCTATATTCGTAACGCTTTGTATCTGTGTATTTCTTTCAGTTGTGTTATGTATTATTTTTCCGCTGCATTGTAATTTTAAATGTCTGATATTTATCAAATGTATATTATTTATTCATACTCTGTTATATTCTTGTACTCTGATGTAATTGTTGTAATAAGCAATGAAATGTTCTTCTGTTTGCGTTCTGATTTGTTGTGTTCTCAACTCAATCCGGGCTTTCCCGTAAGGGCGAGTTTGGGTCGTTTAACTGGATCCATCACTGACTGGAAGATGTGCCCTCCTTGTCGGTAGTGAGCTGCTCCTGTCCAGTCTCAGCTAGGCGCTGCTGACGTTGCAACATAAACTTCTCCTGCAAGACCAAATTAGAATGTATCCAAAATTAATATCATGATATATTATATTATTATAATTTAAAATTTCTACAAATACTTCTACATATAATGAAATATTACGTGAGTCTTTCTAGACTTGTCATCATGTCATGTGTATATGATGTTCCCTTCTGAATCGAGACGCTCGATGGCATGCGTATGGGTGAACACATCCATATATGAGACATGACCCTGTCCCTCAGCCTCCTGAATTTGATTATTACATGCAATTATTACATTTTAAAAATTATATAGCATATAAATTTTTATATAATTCGCATTTAAATTTTTTTACCAATTCTTGTCGATACTGCTTAAAGGACTTCGATCCTCCTCGATGCGTGACTGGATTATTATTCCAATTTGCACTGTTTCTTTCTGACTCCGTCTTTTCTTTCAAAATTTGATACATTATTTATCGAGTAAATATGTTTTATATTTTAATAAAAAATAGTACACTAACCTTCGTTTCATCACTTTCCAAATACTTTAGAAATCCTTCCCAAACGGCTGCTACCATCCTTGGAGATTTTTTCATGCTTTTCTCCATTGTTGATGTGCCATCTTCATAAATTTTTCTCATTTTCTGCATCCAGTACGTCCAAGCCAACTGTAAATCATGCGTCTCTATATCCACCTCAGCCTGTATTTCACATTAAACAAAGATTACTATTAAATATGTATAGTGTATCAGTGATTAAAAGGAATTAAAATGCAAAAAGTATATAAGAAAATACTTACTAGCACATCCTGCCAAATGACCTCCTATATGTGAGGTGGGATCAGATCTCACATAGGCCAACATCTCGACATTCGAGTCCAATATGCAGCTCTCGAAATGTAACACCCCGTATTTTCTGAGAATATTAAAATAACAAATTAAAGAATAATTTATTTGAAAAAGAGGAATGAGAAAAGAATGATGTTTAGCATTGTTCTAAGGTTTGTAAGCAAAAGACTTGGTAGCTCATTTGGTTAGAACATGTGACTTGCATACAAGAGGTAAAGAGGTACAGAGTTCGATCCCCACCAGCGCCATATTTTTGTTTTAGGGGAATGGCTAAAAAGTGGCTTAGTGTGAACGCAGTTCAAAAAGTGGTTTAGTGTGAAAATGGTTAATTATGAAGAATTTATTAAGCCATGACGTTTGTATGCATATGAGAGAAATATACATATATAGATATATATATATAAATTAAATAAATAAATATTCAAAAAAAAAGTTCAAAACAACGAATCGGGAGGCGGAATAGCCGAACCGCACCATTTTTGGAGTCGACCCAAGCCCCACTGGGTCGACTAGAGGTCAATCCTGGGTGTTTGGCTGCCAACCTATGGCCCGATTCGCCCTAAGGGCTGATATGGCATCTGAGTGGTCCAGATCAGTTCTAGGGTTAATCCTAAGGCCTAAATAACTTCCTACATCTATATATACACCCTACGACCTAACCCTAATTCATAAATATTATCTATGACACCATTATGCTATCAAATTCTCTCTTAAACCCTAGCCGCCGCCTCTAAATCAAATCTCAAGTGTTCAACTTCAACTCAAATTAAAGATTAGAGCTTCTACAACAATTCAAAAGATAAATCAGCAACACCGCAACTTTTCTACACCAATTTTAGTGCATAATTCTATTCTTTAACCACGAAAGGTGAGTACGGTGATTTTCTCAATATAATGGGATTAAAAGTAACATGATGAAGTTGTAAAGAGGATTCATATGTATGTATGTAATTTAAATCTCATCCAAGTCTTCACCTTTTTGATTCATGTCATCATATGCCTATGTTTCTATGTAAAGTTCATACCTTTATCAGTTTATTCATGTTGAATCTGTCATTATGCCTCTATGCCAGTTTACATGCCCCTTTATTTCATGATGTTGTGTTAATTCCAATTTTATGTGATTTGATTCTCTCTTCTTATCCCTATTCTTTTTATTTTTGGATCTAGGCTACCTTCGAGCCTATGTTAAAAATACGCGCGGATGTAAATATGTGGGAACGATGGGAATATGTGAAATATGGAAAATTGGATATTATTGGATATTTTGGATAATTGGATAATATGTGAAATTGCCATATTTGGGTATGAATTACATGGAATTGATGAAATTGCCTATAATTGTAAATTTGTAATTGAGGCTAATTAATATGTAATTAGTGACAATTTGGAATAGGAAATATTATAAACATGATTATATATTTAATTGGATACACATGACATGAAAATTGGGTATGTGTGAAATACCATTATTAATAAACATTTTACACGAGGTTAGGCGCAATTGTGGCGTAAGACTGCCCGGAACCGCCCGACAAATCCATCTGCCACAATTGGACGTCTAATTTGAGAAGTCAAAGGAATGAATTGTAGGCACAACGGTTAATGATACGAGGTTAGACCCGGTTTTTGGCGTAAGACTGCCCGGAACCGCCCGGCAAATCCAGCGGCCACAAAGCGTTTGGTCTAATGTGGGAGGTCATGCACCATTCGTCATAAGGAATGAATTAAGGAATACTAACCATAATAAGGCATGGGTATGGTTAAAGGGTTAAGTGGGGTGATATGTAAATTATGACATGTAAATATGGACTTAACCGAAATAAGATAAGACATGTAAATTATGACATGTAAGTATGGACTTAACCATAGCATGTGTAAGACATGGACATTTAAATTTAAATGGTTAAGTGAGAGAAAAACCTAGTGGGGACCAAGCATAGCTGGGAGGCTTGTGTCGGATAGGGGACCCGTTTCAACCGGTAACCCGTTTGAGTATCTAATTGGGCCCAGTACTAGGCCGGGGTTGGGGCACGCTTACTGGACTTGAATGTAAGAGGTCAAAACGTGAATAGCGGTGGCAACGCGAGTCCAAAGGGTTCATATGTGTGCATGTGTCCGGACTGGTAGGTAAAACTTTGTTGCATCTTGTAGGTATGGTCGTGCATTTTATGTTGGTATCGGGGTTGCCACTTTGGGGAGTGATACACCCCACTGTGGGGCCAGCACGGGTGCCTACGGGGTTTAGGGAGCCGATCGAATAGGTAGGGTAAGGGTACCTTAGCGGTGGTAGGAGCAAGCCGGCACCTACGATAGCAGCTAGGTACAAGTAACTACCAAGTTTGTCATGTGGGTACAGTTAGTGGGAAGGGATCAATCTTGAGTAAAAGAGACTAGTAGATGTGCAGTGTAATCAAGTAATGTGGTGTAACTTAGCAAAAGTGCGGTGTAACGAAATACATGTTGGTTAAGTTGGATGGTCCTTTGCGTGCTAGCCTGATGTTGACTTCGGTCTTCGGGGTTAGTACTTGGAGGGTTATTCGCTTAGCCAAGGTATAGGATTGTCTTAGTATTTAGGAACGGAATCATCTTGTCCATCCTTTTTATCTACCTTATCTATGTTACAGCCATATCATGATGCCTATTTGTGTCTTGATCATTTACTTTACCTATTATTTGTTAAAATTACTGGACTCGCCAGGCTTTATGTCTGACCCGTTTGTCTCCACCTCTTTTCTTTCCTCCCCTCCCCCCCCTTAGGTTTGCAAGGAGAGAATACTATAGCTTAGTGCCGATTTCTTTCAGTTGCTTGAAGAGAGTAGATGTATCGCTTTGGACTCTCTCATCTTTATGGCTTTTCTTATGCTCAGTGGGGATTTATGCATTTATGTTATTTAAGTATTTTCATCTTTATGTACTTTGAAGTTTTTGGAAAAGAGTATTGATCCTATTGTAATGGTTTTTTGGAGACTACTTATGTAAACTCGTTTTGAGTTATGATGCTATGAAATAAGTTTTATCTTCCGCTGTGTTTTATTTATTTATTCTTGTAATTTATCTGTTCTTTACTACTATAACGCTTCATGACATTAATGCATTCCCTTTGTGAGTGACATTAATGGCCATCGGGTGTTACACGAAATGTCCAAAATAACCTTCGAAGGTTGCAGATCGAAAACCCTGCGTTAAATATGATATACATAAGTTATAGTAAAAATTAATTAACAGTCTAAATAAAGTTTAATTTTTACCCTGTACTCATAGGGACCAAGGAGATGACTGGACGCTTAGAGGGATGCAATCCAGACCCCTCTCCCGAAGAATTCCCTCTAGATGACGTACCTTTCACATACAAATCATTTTAAAGGATAATAATAACATCATATTCAAATTTATTTTATGGCTAACTTATACAAATGATATAAGCTACTAAAGAAACGACATAAAACATAATGAAATCATTTATACTTGTATTTGATTGGGTCGCATATTCCTAGGAGTAACATATTACATTGCAGATTTGAGATAAATAGGAAAAACAGAGTTACATGAATTGCATATGACATAAAAGATGTAAAAAAATGATCATAATATTAGAAAATTAAACAGAGTTACATGAATTGCAGAATGTACGTCGTATACTCCATAATTACATTACAACTAGACAGATAATACTCATCATGATCCATATCAGTCATCATCTTCTTCTGATTCAGATTCGACCTCAAATTCTACATTATCTTCCACCGCACTCTTAAACGCTTCTACTAAAACGTTTGTCTCATCGACCAAAGGTCAAAAATCTGCATGATCGTCTTCAACTAGTATTTCATTGTTCTGTTCGAGTTCTGCCTGATAGGCTCCTTCATCTGGAATATTCTTCCCATCGAACGTAAATCTAGCCTTTGTTTTAAAAACTGCCAACCAATCTGCTTTATATCTTTTTAGAGACGGGTATGGAGAGTAATAAAATTGAAATGCTTGTTTGGCTAGTACAAAAGGATCATACTTGTAATAGTGCGATGTATCTTTATTTCAATTAGATTATAATCCTTATGCACATTAATCCCAGTTCCTGGAATAGTGCTAAACCAGTCACATTTAAATAGAAACACCTCCTCCGTGGGTTGTGAGAAATATGTCAATTACAAAATTTGTGTTAAAATGCCATAAAAATCATTAATGTGATTTTCAGGATCGTCACTGCGTTTAACGAATACATCTGTATTGTTCGTTAATTTTTTAGTATCGTATTCTTTGGTGTTAAATTTACATCCATTAACAAAATATATTGGATATGCCTTGACCAATCTTTTTGGTCCCATTGCAATATGTTTTAACCCTTCATCAGCAACACAATTTTTGGGTTCATAAACATTATTTGTAAACCAAGCAGAAAATTCTTTACCAATATCTCCGTTTGGATGTTCACATTCATAAACGCTGTAAGTAGAAATAAAATTTTACATTAATTATCATACACAAGCAAAAATGTAGAAATGAATAAAGAACAAATTGGTATTTCAGATTACCTAACAAACGGTGCAACTTCAGCACAATTTAGAAGAATATAAGTGTGTGCTATAGGGAGATCATTATCATCTAGCCATACATCTACACATTTCCTAGAAGGTCGACCATGTTGTCTAAAAATAGAAAAAACTGTTTGAGACGATTCTTGTTCGTCTCCTTCGTCGTTTCGAGGAACACTTTCAAATGATATATTCACATGATCACTGAAATAATGAGAGAAAAAGAACGAAGCTTCTTCATTGATGTAAGATTTACATATCGAGCCTTCAACTCGTACTTTTTGTCTCACTTTTTTCTTCAAACGATTTAGATATCTATACAAATTTAATTTACATTATTTCATATTTTTAAGTGCAACTAAGTTATGGGTCACATGTTTATATTTACCTATAAAATAGATACATCCATCCATATTGGACGGGACCTCGAAGTCATGCTTCAGTTGGAAGGTGAACAGGTAAATGCTCCATTACATTAAAAAAACCTACCGGGAATATTTTATCCATATTGCAAAGCAATATTGGAATATCTACTTCGAATTTACATAAATGTTCCACTTATAAAGTAGTCAAACAAAGCTTTTTGTAAAACAAACTAAGCTCCGTTAACACCTTCCACACTTTTAACAGCAGTACTTCTTTGAACATAACGGGAAATAAATGCTCCATCATTATGTGAGAATCGTGATTTTTCATTCCGCTCAATTTACCCTTTTTGAAGTCAACACATCTACGAAGGTTTGATGAAGTCCCATCAGGAAATCTTAACCCTTTAACCCATTTTAACACAACTTTAACCTGACTATTATCTAATTCATAACATGCTTTGAATTTTTTACTATCATTTGGTTTCATTTGAAGCTCGGAACGTTTGTATAATTCTTCTATATCGCGCCTTGATTTCAAATCATCTTTAGTATTCCCTTTAACTTTCAAAACCATATTAAAGACATTATCAAATACATTTTTCTCATTGTGCATCACATCAATATTATAACGAAGCAGAAGATGTTTCCAATACGGCAACTCCTAAAAATAGACTGTTTACACCAATTGTGATAAATCGATTTGCCTTCAATTTCTGTTTGAACTCCATTTTCATATATCTTTGGATGATTTTCAACCATTTCATATATTTCTTTACTAGACAATAGTGTTGGAGGTTGTCTGGTTTCTACTCTATTAGCCAAAAAGTTTTTCTTGTCTACTCTAAAAGGATGGTTTATGTAACGACCCGTATTCTACGTATCATAGGACCGTAGAATATTTATTTCTTTCACATACGAAGTCGTATGGTCATGTAACTTTGGGAGACGACTATTGGGGTCAATTACCATGTTCATGATTTTTCCCAATTTTTAAATGACCATTTTACCCCTAGTTGGTATTGTTTTGGCCATAACTTTTGACTGGAAAGGGATTTTGACCTGAAACCACTTCCATTGGCTCCGGATGATGGTTTACAATTCCGTAGAGTGGTCACACTAGCCAAACGGACTCACCGTTTGGGAGATATGGCTGAAACAAGTTCAGATGGTGAAAAACAGCTTAATTGGGCTTAACCGGGTGATTAGCAGCTAGGCCCAGAAGGGAATTTCGGGTTTAGAGGTATAGGAGGGCTGATTAGGGTTAGGAAATCACTTTCATTTCAGTTTTGAGCCGCCACAAACCTTCTTGAGACCCTAGTAATGGCCTCCATCCTCTAAAACACTCCAAAACACATTTTAGTGAAGATTAAACCTAAACTACATCAAAGCAAGGCCAAATAGCAACAAAGCAAGGTTGGAGCTGCTGCTATACATAGGAATTTGACCCAAACAGAGAGTATTTCAGATTTGGTGTTTTATTTTGTGGCCAAGGTGAGTGATTTGCATAGTTTTTGCACTAATTACAGTAAATAAGGGTGATTAGTGAATATTTGCGAATTTATACACTAATAAATTCTGGAAAAATGTTTAGAAATTCTTAAATAATATTTTATGCCTCTGTTAGAAATTTGGTTCTATTTGATTAAGTTTTGTTAACCCTATGATTAGGTTTACTTAAACATGCTTAAGGGAAAATAAGGGGTTTTGGCCACTTTTGATCCATTTTGATTCATTTGAATTGTTGTTTGCTGTTTATGGTTGCTATTACATGTTTCTATGACTCTATGGTGTGTTTTATGATTGATTAAAAGTGTTAGATTTGTCGAAAACGTCGTCGAATGGCGTGAACAAGTTGCTGGAAAAAGTTGCAAAATGTTGTGCAGGGTTTCGGATCGGATCGGATGTGGGCTCGGATCGGATATGTGAACTGGGCAAGAAACCCGACCCGAACTGGAGTCTGGCACAAAAGAGACTTGGCAAAAAGGAAGGCCATGTTGGTTAAGCTGGGGATCGGATCGACTGGGAGACGCAGGGCTCGGATCGGAAGTAAACACTTGGGAGAACTAGCAAGAGGGAAGGCCACGCGGATCAGATGGCAAGGAGGGATCGGATCGAAATACGTGAAGAAACGAGAGAGCGGATCGGAGCGGAAGCACGAACTGGAAGGGAGGACACCCGACCCGACCCGGAGGAGGACACCCGACCCGACCCGAAGTGGAGTAACCGGCCCGAACCGATGCGACGCTGTGGACCCGAACCGAACCGCTACAGGAGAAGACTACGAACCGACCTGAAGTAGAGGACCCGACCCGAACAATGGCTAGAAGGAGAACCCGACCCGACCCAGTATTGACCAATAACCCGAGATGCAAAGGAAGTCCAAATGAGAAGTTAGAGCTCAAGATTCAGATGGGAATCAACGAGTTCGCTTCATGGTTGGGCTTTGCTGCGGGACGCGTGCCAAGGGGTTATCGGTGTCTATAGCTTTGGACTACTATGGTAGGAGGTATGAAGGCGGATTCAGGGCCATTATGGCATCGGTAGAACCAAGGGCTACGACTAATGAAGTGGGTCATTGAAATGGTTGGTCATGACTCCATGTGTTTAGCTTGGTCACAGCAGGGTTTCTACAAGTCGGGATTCGTCGTTACCTCAATTTGTCTAGTGTTCCAAAGTGGTAGATATCGTATGCTTTACGCACTGAGCGAGAGATGTGAGGATGGTTGCTATGGATGATTTGTTTGCTATCAGTGTGACATGCACACCCCACCCCCGTATTCTTACACTATTTATTATGGCACCTTAGAGTATTGTACGGTATGTGGTACTAACTATTTGATTGCAGGTCCAGGTTCAGGTATGGTTGAGTATAGGTGTTATTATTCTGTTTAGATGCTTATCGCCCATACCAGGCTTTATGTCTGACCCAGAGTTTTATGTCTCCTCTTATTACTCTGGGTGCTCACACGAGCAGACTAGAGACAGGTTAGCTGGAGATGCACGGGTAGATGATCCAGAGACGAGCAGGAGGCTTCCACGTAATATATATATATATAGTATTCTCCCTGTGTTGTTGAAGATCACTGCTTGGGCATTAGTGGTGTATCTTCTACTTTAGCTTTCTTTTGTTTAGAGACAGTAAATTTGAAAGGTTGTAATAAGCTGTATTTGGATTTCCGCTGCTCTAATGTTGATGTTGGTTTTAGTTATCAGCTTATACACTGTCTCACCTGTTTTATGTCAAGTATTTTGTTATTATATTTTATTCCATGCGCTGTGAGAAATTCTACAGGTTTCATGTATGTTCATTTCCTTCTTCCCTTTCCTTCTGACGACCCGTTCCATGCTAACTGGAAATGTGTACAGCGCACTTTTGGAGTAAATGTCGGTGGGTGCAGGGCGGGCCTTCAGACTTGGTATCAGAGCCAGGTTGCGTAGTTAACCTATGGAAGTTATCAGGGAGAGATAATATACGTATACGAGAGAGCGTATTTGTGATTACTTTGGTTTTTAAAAGCTGTATATACATATACTATTGGTAGTATAAGAATGAAGCCGTGCCGCACTAGCACCACTATGGGGTCGTTAATCGTTTCCTTTTTCAGATTGACGATGAGCCGATACACTAGAGGTGCTGGTAGGGGAGCCAATAATGGGAACGCTGCTGACATGAGGACGATGTTTACTGACCTCATGAGAGAGATGCTTAGAGATGTGCAGAGGGCATCTCCCAACGGTGGAAATGGTGGTGGCCCAATAGTGCAGGCACCGAGAGTCGACTTTGCCAAGCTGATCAAGGATTATACTAGCCTTGGTGGGAAGCCGTTCCACGGAACGGAGTCGACTACGGATGTTCAGGATTGGTTGGACAGTTGCGAACGTATCTTCGAGGATTTGGGTATCGAGGATGCGATGAAGAGAAAGCTAGCGTCCCGTCAGCTGCAAGGGCGGGCAATGAATTGGTGGAATGCTATAAAGGCAGCTACTCCCGAAGATCATATTACTTGGGAGCAGTTTAAGGCTCGCTTTAGCGAGAAGTTCATTCCAGCTGCTCAGATGTCAGTGCTGTTTAAGAAATTCTTGGAGCTCAAGAAGAATGGAAGAGCTGTCTCGGAGTATATTGCTGAATTTGACACTTTGTCGAAGTATGGGTTATCTCTTATTGATACTGCCGAGAAGAAGAATGAGAAATTCATAACTGGTTTGGATCAGTACTTGGGGGAAAGGCTTATTAACCACATCGATGAGACGTTTGAATCGATTGTTGGGAAAGCACTGAGATCAGAAAGTCTTTACCCTAAGCCAAAGACTGAGGTTGCATCCGCAGATGAGCCAAAGCCACAAGCAAGAGGTGGGGGAAAGGGTGGTTCCCAGAATAAGAGAAAGCAGAATCAGACTAAGGATGACCAGAAAAAGAAGAATAAGCAAGATGTTGAGTGCTTCAGCTGTAGTAAGAAGGGTCATTATGCTAGTAATTGTCGGGCCAAGCCAGCGGATAGGAAGTGCTTTAACTGTGGCCAAATGGGACATCACAAGGTCAAGTGTCCACAGCCCCCTAAAGAAAAGCAAATGGTGAAAGCATATGCTCTTAATGCTATTCCTTCTTCGTCGAATGCCCCAACTGCGGTGGAGAAGGGAAAGAATGTCGTCATTCAAGGTATGCTTTCTGTTTATGATGTTCCTGTTAGAGTTTTGTTTGATACCGGAGCTTCCAGTTCTTTCATATCTAGTGACCTGGTAGATAGGTTGGGATTGGAGCCCGAGATTGTCGATAGACCTTTAGTAGTGACGAACCCGATTGGTGGTTCGACTTGCCTTAGCATGATTTGTCGTAATGTGGTCTTATCGAGTCATGGATGCATGTTTGTGATTGCTTTGTTTTGGGCTTTACTGGGTTTGGCATTATTTTGGGAGTAGATTGGCTCCGAAGGTACGGGGTGGTGGTAGACTGTGAGGGCTTTTTGGTGACAGCTAGAGCGGATGATGGGCGGAGGATAGTGTTTGGTGGTCTACCCAGTGAGGGGGTATTGGCTAGTTTTCTAAACTCCCTTAACATTCCGCATAGTGAGTTGTCAGGTTTGCCCGTGGTTGGCCAGTATCCGGATGTTTTCGAAGAAGTGACCGGACTTCCACCACACCGAGAGATTGAGTTTCGTATTGATTTGGTAAAAGATGCCAGACCTATAGTGATGCCACTTCGTCGTATGGCACCAAGAGAGCAGCGAGAGCTCGAGATGCAAGTCAGCGATCTTTTGAAGAAGGGATTTATCAGAAGGAGTGTTTCTGAATGGGGAGCACCAGTTGTGTTTGCTACCAAGGCGGATGGTTCCCTTCGTTTATGTGTAGACTACCGCGAGTTGAATAAAGTGACGAGGAAGAACAAGTATCCTCTACCGCGGATAGATGATTTGTTCGATCAGTTGAGTGGCACGAGAGTATTTTCTCAGTTGGATCTCGTGACAGGTTTTCATCAGCTTAGAGTGGAAGCTGAGAGTATAGCTAAAACAGCATTTCGAACGCCGTCTGGATTTTATGAGTGGTTGGTCATGCCATTCGGGCTGACCAATGCCCCAGCATATTTTGTGGATCTTATGAATAAGGTATTCAGGGATCAGTTGAATAAGTTTGTCCTTGTGTTTGTTGACGATATTTTGGTCTACTCGAGGACAGAGGAAGAACACAAGGAACATTTAAGAATAGTGATGGAGGTGTTGAGAAAACACCAATTGAAAGCAAAGTTTTCTAAGTGTCACTTCTGGAAGAGGGAAGTGAGGTTCTTGGGCCATGTTGTATCAGAGAATGGTATTGCCGTGGACCCAGCAAAGGGGGCTACGGTACAGGATTGGCCTACGCCCAAGAATGCAACAGATGTAAGAAGTTTCTTGGGGTTAGCGGGATATTATCCTAAGTTTATCCAAGGTTTCTCCAGGATAGCAGCACCATTGACCCAGTTGACTAAGAAGAATCAAGCTTTTGTCTGGGATGAAAGGTGCGAGAATGCATTCAAGAGCCTAAAGGACAAGTTGACAAGCGCACCAGTGTTAGTCATTCCTAAGGGGAATGAAGAGATGATGGTATACACGGATGCCTGTGGTACCGGACTGGGTGCTGTATTGATGCAGGGCGGTAGGGTTGTAGCTTATGTAAGTCGGCAATTGAAACCGCACGAGAGAAGATACCCTACCCATGATTTGGAATTGGCAGCGATCGTGTTCGCGTTGAAGATACGGAGACACTATCTCTTGGGAGAAAGATTTGAGCTATTTACAGATCATAAGTCGTTGAAGTATCTCTTCTCCCAGAAGGATTTAAATCTCCGGCAACAAAGGTGGTTAGAATTCTTGGCTTCCTATGATTTCGACATCGCATATACACCGGGAAAGGGCAATGCGGTGGCTGATGCATTGAGTAGAAGACATGCCAGCTTAGGGGCTATGTTCCTTGAACGGAAGCAACTGGAGTATATCGCGGGGTTTGATTTCAGACCAAAGTGCGAATTGGATCCAGAAATGTTAGCAAGTTTGACGATCAGACCCACTTTGATTGAGCGGATCGACTCTAGACAGAGGGACGATCCTAACCTATTGGAAATCATCTCCAAGTTAGAGATGAGTATCGATGAGGAGATGAACAAGTATGGGCTTGATCGAGATGGATGGCTTAGAAAGAATGGAAAGCTTGTTGTACCCAATGTCAATGGATTGAGGGATGAAGTGCTTAGAGAGTGTCATCACTCAAAATTGACTATACACCCCGGTGGTAACAAGATGTATCGAGACATGAAGCAGACCTACTACTGGGAAGGGATGAAAAGAGACGTTGGGAAGTTTATATCCAAGTGCATGAATTGCCAGCTAGTTAAAGCCGAGCAAAAGAAGCCTAGTGGGTTGTTACAGCCCTTAGAAATTCCCGAATGGAAATGGGAGCAAGTCTCGATGGATTTCATTGATGGTTTACCAAGGACTAGATCGGGACATGATAGCATTTGGGTAGTTGTGGATCGACTGACTAAAAGTGCAAGATTTATACCAGTCAAATCGACCAGAACGGGAGCTAAGTTAGCAGAATTGTATATGAAGTGGGTAGTGAGATTTCATGGAGTACCTAAAAGCATTGTGAGCGACCGAGACTCGTTGTTCACTAGTGGGTTTTGGAAGAGCTTACAAGAGGCTCTAGGGTCAGAGTTACATCTCAGTACCGCATATCATCCTCAGACCGATGGTCAGACGGAGAGGGTGAATCGTATTTTGGAAGATCTCTTGAGAGCGTGTATATTGGATTTTGGTGGATCATGGGATGACCATTTGCATCTAGTAGAGTTTGCATATAATAATAGTTATCAATCCAGTATCGGTATGGCTCCGTTTGAAGCTTTGTACGGAAGACCATGCAACTCACCATCATGTTGGATAGAGACTGGCGAGAAGTTTATGCTTGGACCAGATGTGGTGAGGGAAACTTCAGGTAAGATTAAGATCATTCAACAACGAATGAAGGTTGCCCAAGATAGGCAGAAGAGTTATGCTGATAAGGGGAGAAGAGACCTAAAATTCTCCGTTGGTGACTTGGTGTTTGTCAAGATTTCTCCGTTGAAGGGCGTAATACGATTTGGCAGGAGAGGCAAGTTGGCACCAAGATTTGTTGGCCTATTCCCTGTTCTTGAACTAGTCGGGAGTTTGGCATATAGGATTGACTTACTAGAGAAGATGGCGGGAGTTCACAACGTATTTCATGTTTCCCAACTAAGAAAGTTCGTTCACGACCCAGATATGACTATTTCACCTGATCAGTTAGAGGACTTCGAAGTAGAACCCGAGGCGGTTGGGAACCGCAAGTCGGCCCGTATTGTCGAGCACGACATGAAAAAACTTCGAAGGAAGGCGGTGAAGCTAGTCAAGGTTCAGTGGGGCGAGGATGAGAATGATTGTACTTGGGAGATAGAGGAGAACATTAGGAAGACACACCCAGAACTCTTTGCCTGGTAAGATTTTGACTTCGATTTAGTTTTCCGCATGCTAGGATAGGCTTGTTTGCTTGTTTTGCATATTTGATTGTTGTATGTGGTTGTTAGACATGCGGGATCTTTTGTATGTTTTGGGTTAAGTAATTTCGGGGACGAAATTTCTTAAGGGGGGAGAGTGTAACGACCCGTATTCTACGTATCATAGGACCGTAGAATATTTATTTCTTTCACATACGAAGTCGTATGGTCATGTAACTTTGGGAGGTGACTATTGGGGTCATTTCCCATGTTCATGATTTTTCCCAATTTTTAAATGACCATTTTACCCCTAGTTGGTACTATTTTGGCCATAACATTTGACTGGAAAGGGATTTTCACCTGAAACCACTTCCATTGGCTCCGGATGATGGTTTACAATTCCGTAGAGTGGTCACATTAGCCAAACGGACTCACCGTTTGGGAGATATGGCTGAAACAAGTTTCAGATGGTGAAAAACAGCTTAATTGGGCTTAACTGGGTGATTAGCAGCTAGGCCCAGAAGGGAATTTCGGGTTTAGAGGTATAGGAGGGCTGATTAGGGTTAGGAAATCACTTTCATTTCAGTTTTGAGCCGCCACAAACCTTCTTGAGACCCTAGTAATGGCCTCCATCCTCTAAAACCACTCCAAAACACATTTTAGTGAAGATTAAACCTAAACTACATCAAAGCAAGGCCAAATAGCAACAAAGCAAGGTTGGAGCTGCTGCTATACATAGGTATTCGACCCAAACAGAGAGTATTTCTGATTTGGTGTTTTATTTTGTGGCCAAGGTGAGTGATTTGCATAGTTTTTGCACTAACTACAGTAATTAAGGGTGATTAGTGAAGATTAGCGAATTTATACACTAATAAATTCTGGAAAAATGTTTAGAAATTATTAAATAATATTTTATGCCTCTGTTAGAAATTTGGTTCGATTTGATTAAGTTTTGTTAACCCTATGATTAGGTTTACTTAAACATGCTTAAGGGAAAATAAGGGGTTTTGGCCACTTTTGATCCATTTTGATTCATTTGAATTGTTGTTTGCTGTTTGTGGTTGCTATTACATATTGCTATGACTCTATGGTGCGTTTTATGATTGATTAGAAGTGTTAGATTTGTCGAAAACGTCGTCGAATGGCGTGAACAAGTTGCTGGAAAAAGTTGCAGAAAGTTGTGCAGGGTTTCGGATCGGATCGGATGTGGGCTCGGATCGGATATGTGAACTGGGAAAGAAACCCGACCCGAACCGGAGTCTGGCACAAAAGAGACTTGGCAAAAAGGAAGGCCACGTTGGTTAAGCTGGGGATCGGATCGACTTGGAGACGCAGGGCTCGGATCGGAAGTAAACACTTAGGAGAACTAGCAAGAGGGAAGGCCACGCGGATCAGATGGCAAGGAGGGATCGGATCGGAATACGTGAAGAAACGAGGGAGCGGATCGGAGCGGAAGCACGAACTGGAAGGGAGGACACCCGACCCGACCCAAAGTAGAATAACCGGCCCGAACCGATGCGACGCTGTGGACCCGAACCGAACCGCTGCAGGAGAAGACTACGAACCGACCTGAAGTAGAGGACCCGACCCGAACTGTAACACCCCACTCCCGCTATGATCACTCACTAAGGGAATGCCATAGCATCGGTGGAGTATTTTAGTGAATATAGAACAGAAAAATTACAACAAGACAGATATAAATAGTACTTGAAATTTTAAAACATCATCTCATAACAGCGGAAGTAAAACATGTCTGGTTACATCATAAAACCACAATAAAGGTCAAGTACAATATCCATCAAAATAAAGAAGTACATAATCCCACTCTCATACAATAGCCAAACAAAAGAAAAGATAACTGGATAACTGGAGCTTTACATCTATCCAAGCTCCTAAAGACTGGAACAGCAATCCGATCAAGCTCCACTACTGCTAGGATCCACCGTAGGACCTGAGGGTTGGGAAAAAGATAAAAACAACGGGGTCAGACATAAGTCTGAGCGAGTCCTATAACTTTAACAATACAATCGTTAAAGTAACCAGAGAAGACATAAACTGATATACGGTAACATATAGGGATGAATGGCTACCCTAAGCAGTCAACTAAACGAAGATAAAGGATAAAGACGCATCTACCCTCCCTAAGGTAAATTACTAAACTGCACCACACCAGTCGTTCCTAACTTAAAGGTTGATCCCACCCAAGGACTTATAAAATTTACTAATTAGTACTTGCGTACCCCTAGGTGACCAAGTAGGCGCCACGGGGCCCTACAATCCACTAGGTGTACACACTACTTCCCATTCGATCGGCTCCCTAACGTAGATACCCGTGCTGGCCCCACCGTGGGATGTATCATTCCCCAATGTGGCAACCTGATGAAACTAAAGGTGCACGGCTTATATCTACTCGATGCAACAACGGCTTACCTACCAGCCCGGGCCCACTCACGCATATGAAGCCCGTTGGACTTGCGTTGCCACCGCTAACCCGTTTGCCTCTTACAGTCAAGCCCAGTATGCGTGTCCCGTCCTCGACATGGGTCGAGCCCACAAAGATACGTATGGGTTACTGGTTGAAATGGGCCTCCACAAGCTACCCACCTAAGCTTGTCCCTTTTTCTAGTATATCCCACTTAACCCTTTAATCATGTTTTAATTACATGTTCCATTTTGGTTAAGTATTCTAATCGTATTTTCTATTGCCACCCAAGGCAACCACTAGATTTTCTCATGCCACCCGAGGCACCCACTTAACCCCTCATGTCCCTCTACATGCTAATGTGGTTAAGTGTTTCTTAATTAATTAATTAAGAACGTAACCTTTGTAAAGACCTCTCACATTAGACTGTCTTTTATGACCGCTGGTTAAGCCGGTTGGGTCCGGGCAGCCTTATGTCATAACAGAGTCTAACCTCGTGTCTTTACATTAATTACGTATTTAGTTTGTGCCTAAGACCTCTCACATTGGGCTAACATTTGTAGCAACTGGTTAAGCCGGTTGGGTCCGGGCAGTTTTACGCTACAACTGAGTCCAACCTCGTGTCTTAGTCAATTAATTACACCTAATTAATCACCCTCATAATTTTATATTAATTATCCCTAATTAATCAAGTTTTCTTAACATGGGTAGACCTAACTTAATAGGTAAATTCCCATGGGGTAGACCTAACTCAATAGGTAAATTCCCAACACATAGTATGGGTACACCTAACCAAATAGGCAAATTCCCATACTATGTTTATTTGTTTTGTGTTATGCATAATTATATTAATTTCACACAATCTTATTAACTTATGCATTTAATTACCCCATCGTTCCCACGTAATTTCGTTCATGATATAACACATATAAAAGGTGTCAACTTGCATATGAATGAACATGTTTCAAAGGTGCCATCTTGCATATTAACAAACACATAACTTGCATATGAACTTGCATAACATGTCACATAACTTGCATATAATATGTCACATAACTTACATATTCATTTTGCATAACAAACTTGCATATTAGCTTATAGACTTGCATAATGTGTCATCATGAACTTGCATATTAATAAACATGTAACTTGCATATTTACATACATGTAACTCGCATATTAACAAACATGTAACTTGCATATAAAGAAACATGTAACTTGCATATTTACATACATGTAACTTGCATATTAACAAACATGTAACTTGCATATTAACAAACATGTAACTTGCATATTTACATACATGTAACTTGCATATTAACAAACATGTAACTTGCATATTTACATACATGTAACTTGCATAGCATATTACCATGAACTTGCATAACATGCATATGATTACATAGCCCACAACTTGCATATTTAGCATCATGCAAACATAACATACATCATATTAAACTTGCATAAGCTTACATACTCAACATGCATAAACATAAGATTAATGCTAACATCATATCATATGATTCAAAGCTCATTAACCCACATACAAAACCATAAATCTCATCACATCTCATCTAATTAGTTTACCAAAAGATCATCAAAGTGATAGAAACTCACAACTAGCAACTTTGAACACCAAATGAAGAAGATTAAGATGCTAAGAAGGGATTAGAAGTTGATTAGAGAGTGATTAGTATGCAACCCTCTTCATAAAATTAGTGGAGGCCATGAGAGCTAGCATTTTGCCATAGTTTAGTCACTAGGTTTAATTATGAATGAATTAGGGTAGGTTAGGGTCTTATTTATAGATTAGGCAAGTGTTTTAGGCCATAGGATTAACCCTAGATTCAATCCAAGCCACCAAAGCATGTCTTGGGGAAGAAGTCAAGTGTAGGAACCATCTAGGGCCTTTAGATTAAAGATGGACCATGAGAACCATTCAAATGCAAAATCTGCACTTGAGCGAATCGGCCCACGGGTTGACAGCCAAACACCCTGGATTAACCCCTAGTCGACCCAGCGGGCTCGGGTCGACTTCAAAAATCGGCCGGTTCGGTTATTCCCCTCTCCCAATTCGCTGTTTTGAGCATTTTTGCATATTTATTTATTAAATTTTCAATTATATATATATATATATATATCAATATATATATATATATATATATATATCTACACAACCCATTTCACTTAATTAAGTATACTTTAATTTGGGAATTTTCGTGAAACTTCGCGAGGCCATATCTTGGTCATACGGACTCCGATTTTCGAAAACTCGGACTCTATTTCGCGTATTTTTCCGAGACGAACGCAATGGCATAGCCCGTTTCCCTTGATTCCCATTTTAGAATTAAATTCTGCCTCGATTTATGTTATTACAGGTTATTGAAAATACGGGTTGTTACATTCTCCCCTCCTTAAAGGATTTCGTCCCCGAAATCTTCAAGTTAGGAAGAACGTGTCCTACCATCCAATCATCCATCTACTCAAAGCATCATCCACGAGCAATCATTGTCCTTACAAGATTCTAAATGCTGGATGGATATATGCAAAAGTGTGTGTATATGTACTTACCTAATGCGAAAATCAGGCGGTTACTGATACAGTAAACCTCCTTAATGCAAACCATGATAGTGCCATGCATCCAATATGTATGCGAAACCCTATTGACACATACAAATTTCTACATGCGTGCACAACCATACACAAAAATGCATCATCCATATGATAACACAGCCATGATACATCCATCAATCTAACTACCACATCCATTTATGCAATATGCAACATGAAGTGACTGAGCCGATCTAGTGCCTAATGTGTGTGTATATGCATCCACGAGCAACCACTAGCAAACAATTGCATCCATATGCATCCATCAACCATAACATGTTTCAAACACATGTTTCAACCATAGGTTTTACCCTATCTAAAGGTCATAGGTATTAGCGAGAGGATATACTAAAGATAAGATAAGTACTAGACAAGCAATAAAGGAGAAGTTAAAAGACATACTCTCAAAAAGAAATGGATACAAAGAACGCATCTTCGCTTCCGTCTCCCAAGTAGCATTGCTTTCGTCATCTCCCCATTGCACTTTAACTAGCTGGACTTCTCTGTTCCTCAACTTCCTAGTTTCTGACCCAAGGATGCGAGTAGGAGCTCGTCGAATCGTCGCGTCACGCTCTACCTCTACATCTCTAAGCAAACTCGGCTCTACCACCTCTGCGGTCTCATGTAAGCACTTCCTCAAATGTGATACATGGAATACATCATGAACACCACTAAGTCTGTCGGGCAACTCCACCCTATATGCCATCCGTCCAATCCTTTCCTTAATAGGAAATGGCCCAACAAATCTCGGTGCTAACTTCCCAACGGACCCAAAGCGAACCACATTTCTCAATGGAGATACTTTGACAAAAACCATATCCCCAACCTCAAACTCAAGTTCCGTCCTTCTCCGATCCGCATAAGATTTCTGTCTATCTTGCGCTGCTTTCATCCTTCTTCGAATTAAATCAATCTTCTCTGAAGTCTCTCTAACCATATCCGGCCCAAGCAAGATCTTATTCGTAGATTCCCACCAACATGTAGGAGATCGACAAGGCCTTCCATAAAGAGCTTCGAAAGGAGCCATACCAATACTGGACTGAAAGCTGTTATTATATGCGAACTCCACCAAAGGAAGATGTTCTTCCCATGTACCTCCAAAATCCAAGATACAAAGCCTCAAGAGATCTTCTAAGATACGGTTCACCCTCTCGGTCTGACCGTCCGTCTGAGGATGATATGCGGTGCTCAAACACAACTGAGTCCCTACCGCCTCTTGCAAACTTCTCCAAAACTCACTAGTAAAGATAGGATCTCGATCACTCACAATGCTGGATGGCACGCCATGCAATCTAACAATCTCCCTAACATAGACCGAAGCAAGCCATGGAGCGGTCCTCTTACTCTTCACGGGTATAAAATGGGCACTCTTGGTAAGTCTGTCCACCACAACCCAAATTCCCGTATTGCCCTTCCTCGATCTCGGTAACCCATCGATGAAATCCATCGAGACACTATCCCACTTCCACTGCGGAACTTCCAATGGGTGTAGCAACCCACCGGGTTTCCTTTGCTCCGCTTTAACTTGTTGGCACACTAAACATCTAGCCACATACTCGGCTACATCTTTCTTCATACCGGCCCAGAAGAAAACTCTCTTCATGTCTTGGTACATTTTGTCTCCACCGGGATGAATAGTCATTCTTGAACGATGTGCATCATCCAAAATAGCCTTCTTCAAACCCTCATCTTGCGGTACACAAAGTCTACCGTCTCTATGCAACCATCCCTTATCATCTATGGTGTATCTACCCAAATGGCTGGACGACTCCCCTCTTATAAGCTTCTCTACCAACACAACCAACTGTGGGTCGTCTCGCTGAGCCTCGCCAATCCGTCTCAAAAGAGTAGGTCTAACCTCCAAGGATGCCAACAAACCAGGTACAAAATCAACAGAAGGTCTGAAGTCGAACAAAGAAAGAAACTCCAAGCTTCGCCGTTCTACGAACAATGGACTTAAAGATAGCCTTTTTCTACTCAAGGCGTCAGCCACCACGTTACCCTTGCCAGGGGTATATGCTATCTCGAAATCATAGGATGCTAAGAACTCCATCCACCTTTGCTGTCTTAAGTTTAAATCTTTTTGAGAGAATAAGTACTTCAATGATTTATGGTCAGTGAACAACTCGAATCTCTCACCAAGAAGATAATGGCGCCAAGACTTAAGTGCGAAAACAATCGCGGCCAACTCTAGATCATGGGTAGGGTAATTCTTCTCATGCACTCTCAATTGTCTCCCTCCATAGGCTATTACCCTTCCCTCCTGCATCAAGACTGCGCCTAATCCTGTTCCACAAGCATCGGTATAAACAACAAACGGCTTACTCCCATCTGGAAGCACTAAAACTGGAGCGGTGGTCAAAGCTCTCTTTAACCGTCGGAAAGCATCATCACAATCTACATCCCATGAGAAAACCAGATTCTTCTTCGTCAAGCGGGTTAATGGGGCTGATATCTTCGCGAAGTCTTTGATGAACTTCCTATAATATCCTGCCAACCCCAAGAAACTTCTTACTTCGGTAGCATTTTTAGGAACTTTCCAATCCTGGATAGATACTATCTTTGCGGGATCCACAGCTATCCCTTCCTTAGAGACCACATGCCCTAAGAATCGCACTTCTCTTCTCCAAAAATGACATTTAGAGAATTTAGCTTTAAGACCATGTGCTCGAAGAGTCTCCAACACTTCTCTGAGATGTAAGGCATGCTCTTCTTCACTCTTGGAAAAGACCAAGATGTCATCCACAAAAACTACTACAAACTTATTCAGATACTCTCTGAACACTCTACTCATGAGATCCACAAAGTATGCAGGGGCGTTTGTCAACCCAAATGGCATCACTAGCCACTCATAAAAACCATCCAGAGTCCGGAAAGCAGTCTTCTCTATACTGTCCTCCGCCACTCTCAACTGATGAAACCCTGTAGCTAAATCCATTTGCGAAAACACTGAGGCGCCAACCAACTGATCAAAGAGATCATCTATCCTCGGTAATGGGTGTCTATTCTTCTTTGTGAGCTTATTAAGTTCCCTATAATCCACACAAAGTCTGAGGGACCCATCCGCCTTCGTGGCAAACACTACTGGAGCTCCCCACTCCGATATACTTCGCCTTATAAACCCCTTCTCAAGCAACTCCCCTACTTGCTTATGAAGTTCCCTTCTCTCCCGAGGAGCCATGTGGCGCACTGGCAAAGACACTGGTTTGGCATTATCCACCAAATAAATTCGGAAATCTATCTCCCGCTTCGGAGGCAAACCCTTTACTTCTTCAAACACATCCGGATATTCCCGGACTACTCTGACAGAATGCAAACTCTCGACCGAAGCATCGAGCGATTCAAGATAACTTAGCAAAACAGATTCCATGGGATTGCAAGAGATCTCGAGAGTGTTACCCAAGCGGGTCATGAGCCTGACAACTCTCCTTTCGCAATCAAAAACGGCACCATTACTGGATAACCAGTCCATGCCCAAGATCAACCCATAGCCCGTGAAGCCCAATACAAAAGCATCACATCTAAACTCAACGCTAAGTATAGAAATCTTCAAACCCAAACATATCATAGACAGATATATGGAGCCCCCAATTGGGTTTGAGACAACCAAGGGATCATCAACTAGACTGGTGTCTAAGTGCAGTGACTCAACTAACGATGATGAGATAAAAGAATGCGATGCGCCAGAGTCAAACAAAGTACGAACTGGATGATCAAACAGAAAAACCAGACTTTCAACGGAAATAGTTCTACCTCTCTGCTGAATCGGTGGAACTGAGAGAACCTGAACTTGCCCCCCTGACTGAGGTGGTGCTATAAGAGCTTGCACCTGCCCTCCTGAGGTAGACCCCGTCTTCTGCCCCTTCTTTGGGCAGTTTTTCACAAGATGCCCTGCTTCACCACAATGAAAGCAACCGGTCTTCTTCTTTTTGCGACAATCCTTACTGAGGTGTCCTGGTGTTCCACAATTGAAGCACTTCTTCTTCGTCTTCTTTTTGTCACCATTGCCTTTTCCGCCCTTGCCTTGTTGTTGTTGTTGCGGTTTCTTCTGATCCCCCTTTTTCTCTGGTGCCTTAGAATTCTTATCATCCTCATGCATAAGTGCCATGTAGACAAGCTTCTCAAAAGTGGCCCCCATAGGAATGTGAGTCATAGCTATTCCTTGCAATGGTTCGTTCAAGCCTCTAACGAACCTCAAAGCCTTCTTCTCCGGTGTATTCACCAACTCTATGCCAAACCTTGCTAATTGATTGAATTTGTTGACATATTCTTTCGCCGTGAGATTCCCTTGCTTCAAATTCAAGAACTTCTCCATAAACAGATTCTCTTCCGCCCTTGAGAGAAACTTAGCCCCAAACCTTTGCTTAAAATCTGCCCAAGAGTCAACAGGGCGCTCTCCATTAGTGACCTCCCACCAGAATGAGGCCTCTCCCTTCATTAACCAAGCCGCCAACTTGACTTTCTTTCCCTCTTCCACTTCAAAGATATCTAGCAACTCTTCCACTTCCTTAAGCCAATCTCTAGCCTCTACGAAAGTCTCTGAACCAAGAAAAGGTTTTCCTCCTATAGCCTTGAACTCCTTGCAAACCTTAGCAAAATTATCCACTCTAGGCTGAGGAGGAGGAGCGGTTGTCTCTGGTGTAGTAGCATTGGCCGGACCCGCAGCCGCGGCCCTAGCCTCTTGCAACCTCCTATACCATAGTGGTATAACTAAACCCTCCGGGATGTTAAGATCTTCAGCCATGCTGAAACGAAAGAGGAAAGATTCAAAAAGGAGATTCCGAAAGATAAAGATATGGCTATTGGGGATTATGCTTTTCTTTTTCAAAAACTTTTTCTCTTAGAAGACATGCTTTTTAAAAAATACTTTCTTCGAAAATACTCTTAGAAAGTAGTTTTTCTCAAAAATTTTATCTGTTCTGGTAACCTTAAGCTCTGATACCACGTGTAACACCCCACTCCCGCTATGATCACTCACTAAGGGAATGCCATAGCATCGGTGGAGTATTTTAGTGAATATAGAACAGAAAAATTACAACAAGACAGATATAAATAGTACTTGAAATTTTAAAACATCATCTCATAACAGCGGAAGTAAAACATGTCCGGTTACATCATAAAACCACAATAAAGGTCAAGTACAATATCCATCAAAATAAAGAAGTACATAATCCCACTCTCATACAATAGCCAAACAAAAGAAAAGATAACTGGATAACTGGAGCTTTACATCTATCCAAGCTCCTAAAGACTGGAACAGCAATCCGATCAAGCTCCACTACTGCTAGGATCCACCGTAGGACCTGAGGGTTGGGAAAAAGATAAAAACAACGGGGTCAGACATAAGTCTGAGCGAGTCCTATAACTTTAACAATACAATCGTTAAAGTAACCAGAGAAGACATAAACTGATATACGGTAACATATAGGGATGAATGGCTACCCTAAGCAGTCAACTAAACGAAGATAAAGGATAAAGACGCATCTACCCTCCCTAAGGTAAATTACTAAACTGCACCACACCAGTCGTTCCTAACTTAAAGGTTGATCCCACCCAAGGACTTATAAAATTTACTAATTAGTACTTGCGTACCCCTAGGTGACCAAGTAGGCGCCACGGGGCCCTACAATCCACTAGGTGTACACACTACTTCCCATTCGATCGGCTCCCTAACGTAGATACCCGTGCTGGCCCCACCGTGGGATGTATCATTCCCCAATGTGGCAACCTGATGAAACTAAAGGTGCACGGCTTATATCTACTCGATGCAACAACGGCTTACCTACCAGCCCGGGCCCACTCACGCATATGAAGCCCGTTGGACTTGCGTTGCCACCGCTAACCCGTTTGCCTCTTACAGTCAAGCCCAGTATGCGTGTCCCGTCCTCGACATGGGTCGAGCCCACAAAGATACGTATGGGTTACTGGTTGAAATGGGCCTCCACAAGCTACCCACCTAAGCTTGTCCCTTTTTCTAGTATATCCCACTTAACCCTTTAATCATGTTTTAATTACATGTTCCATTTTGGTTAAGTATTCTAATCGTATTTTCTATTGCCACCCAAGGCAACCACTAGATTTTCTCATGCCACCCGAGGCACCCACTTAACCCCTCATGTCCCTCTACATGCTAATGTGGTTAAGTGTTTCTTAATTAATTAATTAAGAACGTAACCTTTGTAAAGACCTCTCACATTAGACTGTCTTTTATGACCGCTGGTTAAGCCGGTTGGGTCCGGGCAGCCTTATGTCATAACAGAGTCTAACCTCGTGTCTTTACATTAATTACGTATTTAGTTTGTGCCTAAGACCTCTCACATTGGGCTAACATTTGTAGCAACTGGTTAAGCCGGTTGGGTCCGGGCAGTTTTACGCTACAACTGAGTCCAACCTCGTGTCTTAGTCAATTAATTACACCTAATTAATCACCCTCATAATTTTATATTAATTATCCCTAATTAATCAAGTTTTCTTAACATGGGTAGACCTAACTTAATAGGTAAATTCCCATGGGGTAGACCTAACTCAATAGGTAAATTCCCAACACATAGTATGGGTACACCTAACCAAATAGGCAAATTCCCATACTATGTTTATTTGTTTTGTGTTATGCATAATTATATTAATTTCACACAATCTTATTAACTTATGCATTTAATTACCCCATCGTTCCCACGTAATTTCGTTCATGATATAACACATATAAAAGGTGTCAACTTGCATATGAATGAACATGTTTCAAAGGTGCCATCTTGCATATTAACAAACACATAACTTGCATATGAACTTGCATAACATGTCACATAACTTGCATATAATATGTCACATAACTTACATATTCATTTTGCATAACAAACTTGCATATTAGCTTATAGACTTGCATAATGTGTCATCATGAACTTGCATATTAATAAACATGTAACTTGCATATTTACATACATGTAACTCGCATATTAACAAACATGTAACTTGCATATAAAGAAACATGTAACTTGCATATTTACATACATGTAACTTGCATATTAACAAACATGTAACTTGCATATTAACAAACATGTAACTTGCATATTTACATACATGTAACTTGCATATTAACAAACATGTAACTTGCATATTTACATACATGTAACTTGCATAGCATATTACCATGAACTTGCATAACATGCATATGATTACATAGCCCACAACTTGCATATTTAGCATCATGCAAACATAACATACATCATATTAAACTTGCATAAGCTTACATACTCAACATGCATAAACATAAGATTAATGCTAACATCATATCATATGATTCAAAGCTCATTAACCCACATACAAAACCATAAATCTCATCACATCTCATCTAATTAGTTTACCAAAAGATCATCAAAGTGATAGAAACTCACAACTAGCAACTTTGAACACCAAATGAAGAAGATTAAGATGCTAAGAAGGGATTAGAAGTTGATTAGAGAGTGATTAGTATGCAACCCTCTTCATAAAATTAGTGGAGGCCATGAGAGCTAGCATTTTGCCATAGTTTAGTCACTAGGTTTAATTATGAATGAATTAGGGTAGGTTAGGGTCTTATTTATAGATTAGGCAAGTGTTTTAGGCCATAGGATTAACCCTAGATTCAATCCAAGCCACCAAAGCATGTCTTGGGGAAGAAGTCAAGTGTAGGAACCATCTAGGGCCTTTAGATTAAAGATGGACCATGAGAACCATTCAAATGCAAAATCTGCACTTGAGCGAATCGGCCCACGGGTTGACAGCCAAACACCCTGGATTAACCCCTAGTCGACCCAGCGGGCTCGGGTCGACTTCAAAAATCGGCCGGTTCGGTTATTCCCCTCTCCCAATTCGCTGTTTTGAGCATTTTTGCATATTTATTTATTAAATTTTCAATTATATATATATATATATATCAATATATATATATATATATATATCTACACAACCCATTTCACTTAATTAAGTATACTTTAATTTGGGAATTTTCGTGAAACTTCGCGAGGCCATATCTTGGTCATACGGACTCCGATTTTCGAAAACTCGGACTCTATTTCGCGTATTTTTCCGAGACGAACGCAATGGCATAGCCCGTTTCCCTTGATTCCCATTTTAGAATTAAATTCTGCCTCGATTTATGTTATTACAGGTTATTGAAAATACGGGTTGTTACACGAACCGATGGCTAGAAGGAGAACCCGACCCGACCCAGTATTGACCAATAACCCGAGATGCAAAGGAAGTCCAAATGAGAAGTTAGAGCTCAAGATTCAGATGGGAATCAATGAGTTCGCTTCATGGTTGGGCTTTGTTGCGGGACGCGTGCAAAGGGGTTATCGGTGTCTATAGCTTTGGACCACTATGATAGGAGGTATGAAGGCGGATTCAGGGCCATTATGGCATCGGTAGAACCAAGGGCTACGACCAATGAAGTGGGTCATTGAAATGGTTGGTCATGACTCCATGTGTTTAGCTTGGTCACAGCAGGGTTTCTACAAGTCGGGATTCGTCGTTACCTCAATTTGTCTAGTGTTCCAAAGTGGTAGATATCGTATGCTTTACGCACTGAGTGAGAGATGTGAGGATGGTTGCTATGGATGATTTGTTTGCTATCAGTATGACATGCACACCCCACCCCCGTATTCTTACACTATTTATTATGGCACCTTAGAGTATTGTACGGTATGTGGTACTAACTCTTTGGTTGCAGGTCCAGGTTCAGGTATGGTTGAGTATACCTGTTATTATTCTGTTTAGATGCTTATCGCTCGTACCAGGCTTTATGTCTGACCCAGAGTTTTATGTCTCCTCTTATTACTCTGGGTGCTCACACGAGCAGACTAGAGACAGGTTAGCTGGAGATGCACGGGTAGATGATCCGGAGACGAGCAGGAGGCTTCCACGTAATATATATATATATATATTCTCCCTGTGTTGTTGAAGATCACTGCTTGGGCATTAGTGGTGTATCTTCTACTTTAGCTTTCTTTTGTTTAGAGACAGTAAATTTGAAAGGTTGTAATAAGCTGTATTTGGATTTCCGCTGCTCTGATGTTGATGTTGGTTTTAGTTATCAGCTTATACACTGTCTCACCTGTTTTATGTCAAGTATTTTGTTATTATATTTTATTCCATGCGCTGTGAGACATTCTACAGGTTTCATGTATGTTCATTTCCTTCTTCCCTTTCCTTCTGACGACCCGTTCCATGCTAACTGGAAATGTGTACAGCGCACTTTTGGAGTAAATGTCGGTTGGTGCAGGGCGGGCCGTCACACTTTACATGGAGAAAATATCGATGGCAGTCAAACCATGTAATTTTCTTACCATGCGGTAAAGAAAACACTCATGTCTCTTCCATGCAATATGGACATGATAGACAACCAGCAGTACTCCATCCTAAAAGCATTGCATAGGCAGGAAAATCACTTATAGTCCACAACAAATAAGCAAACATACGAAAAAATTTCTTCTTCGAAACATCGTATGTTTCTACTCCTTCGATCTACAATGTTTTTAATTCTTCAATTAACGGTTGTAAATAAACATCAATTCCTTATGCCGGATCGTCGGGGCCAGGAGTAACAACAGTAAGAAACATATATTGCATTTTCATACACATTCACTGATGTAAATTATAAGGTGTGATGATAATGGGCCATGATGAATATTTAGAACCAAATTGAGAAAATGGTGAAAAACCATCCATACATAATCCTAGTCTGACATTACGACTCTCCGCTGCAAAATTCGGATAAGTTTTATCGAAATGCTTCCCCATTGGCCGGATGAGTCAACGCACATTCTTCTTCCGATCTCACCTTATTCCATCTCATATGAGATGCAGTTATAGAAGATGCATACAATCTTGAAGCCTTAGAGTAATGGGTAAGTAATGCATACGTTTGAATGGAACTTCCTTTCCCTTTTTCTTTCTTGGTTTATATCTTTCTTGATTACATATTTTATAATTTCTAAGGTTTACGTCGTGTTTTCAAAACAACATGCATCCTTTTAAACACATATATATTTTCTGAGAAGGTAAACCAAATGCCGACATAAGTTTTTTTTAACTTCGTTGTGATTTTCACACATTAAATTATCCGGTGGCATGTGCCTTTTTGCAGCTTGTTCAATAGCTGTAAACCCAGCTTCAGTGATGTTATATTTTGACTTCATCGCAATGTATTCTACGATTATCGATAGCTGAGTGTTGCTTTTACAACCATCCCTAATAGGTTTCTTAGCATTATCCAACAAATCATAAATTTTCGTAGCTTCAATATTCGGTTCTTCATCATTTCCATCATCGTCGTCAACTACATTCATAGGAAACATTGATCGTGATGCGTCTTTGACCATATTTTCAATACAGGGCGTACTAATATTTTCATCAACAACACTTTCTACTTTAGTCTTTACAGGAGTATTTGATACAACTTCTCCATGATGATCCCAAAAATTGTACTCGGGTACGAATCCGTTTCTGCACAAATGGACTTTCACAACATCGGGTTACAAATATTTCAAATGTCTACACTTGTTACATGGACAACGAATTTCAGGATAACTTCCGTTATTACTTAAAGCGATTTCAACAAAGATATTTATACCATTATAAAAATCTTCTTTTATTAAACCTTTATGTCCTCTTCTTTCGTACATCCAACTCCTCCGATCAACAAAATAATCAATCATTTTTCCTATTTGACAAATTTAGTCACAAGTTCAAAAATTAATATTTATTTTCAAGAATTCAAATTCGAAAAAAACTTGTTTTTAATTATGGTCATAAAACGCACGTATATATAACGGTTGAAAGTAAATAACATTTTCACTAAGTTAAAAAAATAATTCTACTTTGGCACCTTTTTTTATTGCAACTCTTTTACATGGTCAGGCATCCTACTTTCCATTATAAACAGAGTAAACATTTACAATTGTATACTACTTCGTCTCAAACGATTCAATAAAATTTTGGCAGCATTTCCCTTTTGTTTCCTGCATTGTACACATGTACGTAGGAAACAAAAAAAAATAAACTGAAATTTTGTGAATCTTTTGAAACGAAGTAGCATACAAAATGTACATGCTTACTGCGCTTATAACTTGTCCAATACAAGGACAGGTCCAACAAATATTGTACCAGATGAATATAAACGGTTGTTTTTTAATTTGACAAAAACGACTATTTATATAACGATCATGGAAAACATCCGTCAAACGGGGTCGAAAACACTCTAGGGGATATTAGACAATTAGATGTGCGCATTTTACTATAAAAATAAGTTTGACTGTAACACAAAAATATTTTATTCTCACATCTGCTTGACATTTCAATCTATTTAAAGCCAATTTACTATTATCGTCGTTTCAATAGGCACAACTAGAATTTAGACTCATGATTTTTTTTTGCATAAGTCAAAATTTGCACGATGTACTATTCCCAGTTAATCCATTCATTTTTTCGTATGTCAACTAACACATACAAGAATGACAAGCGCACAACGTCGCACATGTACATAAATATCCTAAATTATACAATGGGAAAAATCAAACTAAATTGAAACATATATACACACACATACATACATACGCACATACATTTTTAGTTTGACACGTTAATACACTTAAATCATGTAACGACCCGTATTCTACGCATCATATGATCGTAGAATATTTCTTTCTTTCCCATGTGAAGTCGTATGGTCATGTAACTTTGGGAAATATCTAATAGAGTCATTTCCCATGTTCATGATTTTTCCCGATTTTTAAATGACCATTTTACCCCTAGTTGGCACTGTTTTGGACATAACTTTTGACTGGAAAGGAATTTTGACCTGAAACCACTTCCATTGGCTCCGGATGATGGTTTCTCTTTCCGTAGAGTGGTCACATTACCCAAACGGACTCACCGTTTGGGAGATATGGCTGAAACAAGTTTCTGATGGTGAAAAACAGCTTAATTGGGCTTAACCGGGTGATTAGCAGCTTGGCCCAGAGGGGGATTTCGGGTTTAGGGGTATATAGGGGCTGATTAGGGTTAGAAAACATTTCTTTAGACATTTTCCAGCCGCCACTTTCATCCTTAGACACTCTAACAATGGCCTCCTACATCTAAAACACCCCAAATCACTTTCTAATTGAAGATTAGGCTTAGCAACATCAAATTAAGAAGAAAAAGCACCAAAGCAAGGTTAGAGCTGCTGTTGGACATCAGTATTCGCCCCAAGTCAGAGGAGTTTCAGTTCTGAGAATTTTGTTTGTGGCCAAGGTGAGTGATTAGCATTGTTTTAACACTAATTACAGTTAATCAGGGTGATTAGTGATAATTAGTAAATTCTTACACTATAAAATTCTGGAAAAATATTCTAAAATTCTGAAATGTTATTTTAGACCTCTGTTAGAAGTTTGTGATGATTTGGTTAAGTTTTGCTAAGTATATCACTTGATTTGCTTAAACATGCTTAAGGGGAAAATTTGGGGTTTTGTCCATGTTTGATCCACTTTACATGCTATGATTTGTGTTATGGTGTTCGTGGTCGACACTATACGTTGCTATGACTGTATGAGATGTTTTGTGATTGTTTAGAAGTGTTAGTCTGGTCAAAAACGCCGTCGAATGGCGAAAGACTGTCGCTGAAACGAAGTGCAGGAATGTACCCGGATCGGATCGCCCCCTATGAGCACGATCCGATGGAAGCTCACGCCACGATCCGTTTCACTTCGAAGGCCACGAACCGATGCAGCGCCGTGTCCAAACTAAAGTACCCTGATCCGAATCGCTCCAGCTTGGTGGACCACGAACCGATCAGAAGGTGCGATCCGAGATGAGGCGCGACGATCCAGACGAGGTAGCACGACCCGAACCCAATGGGTTGCCAGCGCCACGAGCTGTTGAGGCGCGATCCGTATAGTGCGACACGATCCGATAGAGCTGGAGCACCACGAGCTAGCAGGAACTCGACCCGATCCGATTGGGGAGGTGCGCCACGAACCGAACCATCCAAGGGAGCACGATCCGAGGAGAAGACTGAATGAAGACCGATCCGGAGGTGAAGACTATAACCCGAGATGCAAAGGTAGTCCAAATGGAAGTTAGAGCTCAGGATCCCGGAACCAGTTGGGAACCAATGAGTTCACTTCATGAGTTGGGCTTTGCTGCGGGACGAGTGCAAAGGAGTTGTCGATGTCTATGACTTTGGATCACTATGTATGGGAGGTATGTGAACGGATTCAGGGCCAAAGTGGCCTAGGTACGTCTAAAGGGCTATAAACCAATGAAGTGGGGTCATTTGTAAAGATTTGGTCATGACTCCATGTGGTAAGCTTGGTAGTAGCAGTAGTTGTACAAGTTGAACTCCGTCACTATTTCAATGGGTCTAGTGATTGACAGTGGTGGACATCGTATACTTTACGCACCGAGTGAGAGACGTGAGGATGGTTGCTATGCTTGATTGTTTGACATACACACCCCCACCCCCGTATTTCTACACTATATGTTGTTGGCATCCTAGAGTATTGTACGGTATGTAGTACTGACTCTTTGGTTGCAGGTCCAGGTTCAGGTATGGTTTAGTGTACCTGTTATTATTCTGTTTAGATGCTTATCGCTCATACCAGGCTTTATGTCTGACCCAGAGTTTTATGTCTCCTCTTATTACTCTGGGTGCTCACACGAGCAGACTAGAGACAGGTTAGCTGGTGATGCACGGGTAGATGATCCGGAGACGAGCAGGAGGCTTTCACGTAATATATATAATATTCTCCCTGTGTCGTTGAAGATCACTGCTTGGGCATTGGTGGTGCATCTTCTACTTTAGCTTTCTTTTGTTTAGAGACAGTAAATTTGGAAAGTTGTAATAAGCTGTATTTGGATTTCCGTTGCTCTGATGATTGATGTTGATTTTAGTTATCAGCTTATGCACTGTCTCACCTGTTTTATGTCAAGTATATTATTATTATATTTATTCCATGCGCTGTGAGACATTCTACAGGTTCCTTGATTAGTTCATTCTTTTTTTTTCCTTTCTTTGGCGACCGTTCCGTGCTAGTCGAGCACGTGTACAGCGCACTTCCGGAGGAAATGCAGGCTGGTACGGGCGGGCCGTCACACTTGGTATCAGAGCTCTAGGTTGCGTAGTTAACCTAGGGAAGTTATCAGGGAGAGACAATATACGTATACGAGAGAGCGTATTTGTGATTACTTTGGTTTTTAAAAGCTATATATATATATACTATTACTAGTATAAGGATGAAGTCGTACTGCAATAGCATCACTATGGAGTCGTTAATCGTTTCCTTTTTCAGATTGATGATGAGCCGATATACTAGAGGTGCTGGTAGGGGAGCCAATAATGGGAATGCCGCTGACATGAGGACAATGTTTACTGACCTCATGAGAGAGATGCTTAGAGATGTACAGAGGGCAGCTCCCAATGGTGGAAATGGTGGTGGTCCAATAGTGCAGGCGCCAAGAATCGACTTCGCCAAGCTGAATAAGGATTATACTAGTCTTGGTGGGAAGCCGTTCCACGGAACGGAGTCGGCTACGGATGTTCAGGATTGGTTGGATAGTTGCGAATGTATCTTCGAGGATTTGGGTATCGAGGATGCGATGAAGAGAAAGCTAGCGTCCCGTCAGCTGCAAGGGCGGGCAATGAATTGGTGGAATGCTATAAAGGCAGCTACTCCCGAAGATCAGATTACTTGGGAGCAGTTTAAAGCTCGCTTTAGTGAGAAGTTCATTCCAGCTGCTCAAAAGTCAGTGCTGTTTAAGAAATTCTTGGAGCTCAAGCAGAATGGCAGAGCTGTCTCGGAGTATATTGCTGAATTCGACACTTTGTCGAAGTATGGGTTATCTCTTATTGATACTGCCGAGAAAAAGAATGAGAAATTCATAACTGGTTTGGATCAGTACTTGGGGGAAAAACTTATTAACCACATCGATGAGACGTTTGAATCGATTGTGGGGAAAGCATTAAGATCGGAAAGTCTCTACCCTAAGCCGAAGACTGAGGTTGCATCCGCAGATGAGCCAAAGCCACAAGCAAGTGGTGGAGGCAAGGGTGGTTCTCAGAATAAGAGAAAGCAGTGTCAGACTAAGGATGGCCAGAAGAAAAAGAATAAGCAAGATGTGGAGTGCTTCAGCTGTGGTAAGAAGGGCCATTATGCTAGTAATTGTCGGGCCAAGCCAGCGGATAGGAAGTGCTTCAACTGTGGCCAAATGGGACATCACAAGGACAAGTGTCCACAGCCCCCGAAGGAAAAGCAAATGGTGAAAGCCTACGCTCTTTATGCTATTCCTTCTTCGTCGAATGCCCCAACAGCGGCGGAGAAGGGAAAGAATGTCGTCATTCAAGGTATGCTTTCTGTTTATGATGTTCCTGTTAGAGTTTTGTTTGATACCGGAGCTTCCAGTTCTTTCATATCTAGTGACCTGGTAGATAGGTTGGGATTGGAGCCCGAGATTGTCAATAGACCTTTAGTAGTGACGAACGCGATTGGTGGTTCGACTAGCCTTAGCATGATTTGTCGTAATGTGGTCTTATCGAGTCATGGATGCATGTTTGTTTGTGATTGCTTTGTTTTGGGCTTTACTGGGTTTGGCATTATTTTGGGAGTAGATTGGCTCCAAAGATACAGGGTGGTGGTGGACTGTGAGGGCTTTTTAGTGACAGCTAGAGCGGATGATGGGCGGAGGATAGTGTTTGGTGGTCTACCCAGTAAGGGGGTATTGGCTAGTTTTCTAAACTCCCTCGACATTCCGCATAGTGAGTTGTCAGGTTTGCCCGTGGTTGGCCAGTATCCGGATGTTTTCGAAGAAGTGACCGGACTTCCACCACACCGACAGATTGAGTTTCGTATTGATTTGGTAAAAGATGCCAGACCTATAGTGATGCCACTTCGTCGTATGGCACCGAGGGAGCAGCGAGAGCTCGAGGTGCAAGTCAGCGATCTTTTGAAGAAGGGATTTATCAGAAGGAGTGTTTCTTAATGGGGAGCACCAGTTGTGTTTGCTACCAAGGCGGATGGTTCCCTTCGTTTGTGTGTAGACTACCGCGAGTTGAATAAAGTGATGAGGAAGAACAAGTATCCTCTACCGCGGATAGATGATTTGTTCGATCAGTTGAGTGGCGCGAGAGTATTTTCTCAGTTGGATCTCGCGACAGGTTTTCATCAGCTTAGAGTGGAAGCTGAAAGTTAGCTAAAACGACATTTCGAACGCCGTCCGGATTTTATGAGTGGTTGGTCATGCCATTCGGGATGACCAATGCCCCAGCATATTTTGTGGATCTTATGAATAGGGTATTCAGAGATCAGTTGAATAAGTTTGTCCTTGTGTTCGTTGATGATATTTTGGTCTATTCGAGGACAGAGGAAGAACACAAGGAACATTTAAGAGTAGCGATGGAGGTGTTGAGAAAACACCAATTGAAAGCAAAGTTTTCTAAGTGTCACTTCTGGAAGAGAGAGGTGAGGTTCTTGGGCCATGTTGTATCAGAGAATGGTATTGCCGTGGACCCGGCGAAGGTGGCTACGGTACAAGATTGGCCTACGCCCAAGAACGCAACAGATGTAAGAAGTTTCTTGGGATTAGCCGGATATTATCGTAAGTTTATCCAAGGGTTCTCCAAGATAGCAGCACCATTGACCCAGTTGACCAAGAAGAATCAAGCTTTTGTCTGGGATGAAAGGTGCGAGAATGCATTCAAAAGTCTAAAGGACAAGTTGACAAGCGCACCAGTGTTAGTCATTCCTAAGGGGGATGAAGAGATGACGGTATACACGGATGCCTGTGGTACCGGACTGGGTGCTGTATTGATGCAAGGCGGTAGGGTTGTAGCTTACGCAAGTCGGCAATTGAAACTGCACGAGAGAAGATACCCTACCCATGATTTAGAATTGGCAGCGATCGTGTTCGCGTTAAAGATGTGGAGACACTATCTCTTGGGAGAAAGATTTGAGCTGTTTATAGATCATAAGTCGTTAAAGTATCTCTTCTCTCAGAAAGATCTGAATCTCCGTCAACAGAGATGGTTAGAGTTCTTAGCTTCCTATGATTTTGACATCGCATACACACCGGGAAAGGGCAATGCGGTGGCCGATGCATTGAGTAGAAGACATGCCAGCTTAGGGGCTATGTTCCTTGAATGGAAGCAACTGGAGTATATCGCGGGATTTGATTTCAGACCAAAGTGCGAATTGGATCCAGAAATGTTAGCAAGTTTGACGATCAGACCCACTTTGATTGAGCGGATCGGCTCTAGTCAGAGGGACGATCCTAACCTATTGGAAATCATCTCCAAGTTAAGGATGGATATCGATGAGGAGATGAACAAGTATGGGCTTGATCGAGATGGATGGCTTAGGAAGAATGGAAAGCTTGTTGTACCCAATGTCAATGGATTGAGAAATGAAGTGCTTAGAGAATGTCATCACTCAAAGCTGACTATACACCCCGGTGGTAATAAGATGTATCGAGATATGAAGCAGACCTACTACTGGGAAGGGATGAAAAGAGACGTTGGGAAGTTTATATCCAAATGCATGAATTGCCAGCTAGTTAAAGCAGAGCAAAAGAAGCCTAGTGGGTTGTTACAACCATTAGAAATTCCCGAATGGAAATGGGAGCAAGTCTCGATGGATTTCATCGATGGTTTACCAAGGACTAGATCGGGACATGATAGCATTTGGGTGATTGTGGACCGATTGACTAAAAGTGCAAGATTTATACCAGTTAAATCGACCAGAACGGCAACTAAATTAGCAGAATTGTATATGAAGTGGGTAGTGAGATTTCATGGAGTACCTAAAAGCATTGTGAGCGACCGAGACCCGTTGTTCAGTAGTGGGTTTTGGAAGAGCTTACAAGAGGCTTTAGGGTCAGAGTTACATCTCAGTACCGCATATCATCCTCAGACCGACGGTCAGACGGAGAGGGTGAATCGTATTTTGGAAGATCTCTTGAGAGCGTGTATATTGGATTTTGGTGGATCATGGGATGACCATTTGCATCTAGTAGAGTTTGCATATAATAATAGCTACCAATCCAGTATCGGTATGGCTCCGTTTGAAGCTTTGTACGGAAGACCGTGTAACTCACCATCATGTTGGGTAGAGACTGGCGAGAAGTTTATGCTTGGACCAGATGTGGTAAGGGAAACTTCAGATAAGATCAAGATCATTCAACAACGAATGAAGGCTGCCCAAGATAGGCAGAAGATCTATGCTGATAAGGGGAGAAGAGACCTAAAATTCTCCGTTGGTGACTTGGTGTTTGTCAAGATTTCTCCGTTGAAGAGCGTAATACGATTTGGCAAGAGAGGCAAGTTGGCACCAAGATTTGTTGGCCCATTCCCTGTTCTTGAACTAGTCGGGAATTTAGCATACAGAATTGACTTACCGGAGAAGATGGCGGGAGTTCACGACGTATTTCATGTTTCCCAACTAAGGAAGTTCGTTCACGACTCAGATATGACTATTTCACCTGATCAGTTAGAGGACTTCGAAGTAGAACCCGAGGCGGTTGGGAACCGCAAGCCGGCCCGTATTGTCGAGCACGACATGAAGCAACTTCGAAGGAAGGCGGTGAAGCTAGTCAAGGTACAGTGGAGCGAGGACGAGAATGATTGTACTTGGGAGACAGAGGAGAACATTAGGAAGTCACACCCAGAACTCTTTGCCTGGTAAGATTTTGACTTCGATTTAGTTTTCCGCATGCTAGGATAGGCTTGTTTGCTTGTTTTGCATGATTGATTGTTGTATGTGGTTGTTAGGCATGCGGGATCCTTTGTATGTTTTGGGTTAAGGAATTTCGGGGACGAAATTTCTTAAGGGGGGGAGAGTGTAACGACCCGTATTCTACGCATCATATGATCGTAGAATATTTATTTCTTTCCCATGTGAAGTTGTATGGTCATGTAACTTTGGGAAATATCTATTAGAGTCATTTCCCATGTTCATGATTTTTCCCGATTTTTAAATGACCATTTTACCCCTAGTTGGCACTGTTTTGGCCATAACTTTTGACTGGAAAGGAATTTTGACCTGAAACCACTTCCATTGGCTCCGGATGATGGTTTCTCTTTCCGTAGAGTGGTCGCATTAGCCAAACGGACTCACCGTTTGGGAGATATGGCTGAAACAAGTTTCTGATGGTGAAAAACAGCTTAATTGGGCTTAACCGGGTGATTAGCAGCTTGGCCCAGAGGGGGATTTCGGGTTTAGGGGTATATAGGGGCTGATTAGGGTTAGAAAACATTTCTTTAGACATTTTCCAGCCGCCACTTTCATCCTTAGACACTCTAACAATGGCCTCCTACATCTAAAACACCCCAAATCACTTTCTAATTGAAGATTAGGCTTAGCAACATCAAATTAAGAAGAAAAAGCACCAAAGCAAGGTTAGAGCTGCTGTTGGACATCAGTATTCGCCCCAAGTCAGAGGAGTTTCAGTCCTGAGAATTTTGTTTGTGGCCAAGGTGAGTGATTAGCATTGTTTTAACACTAATTACAGTTAATCAGGGTGATTAGTGATAATTAGTAAATTCTTACACTATAAAATTCTGGAAAAATATTCTAAAATTCTGAAATGTTATTTTAGACCTCTGTTAGAAGTTTGTGATGATTTGGTTAAGTTTTGCTAAGTATATCACTTGATTTGCTTAAACATGCTTAAGGGGAAAATTTGGGGTTTTGTCCATGTTTGATCCACTTTACATGCTATGATTTGTGTTATGGTGTTCGTGGTCGACACTATACGTTGCTATGACTGTATGAGATGTTTTGTGATTGTTTAGAAGTGTTAGTCTGGTCAAAAACGCCGTCGAATGGCGAAAGACTGTCGCTGAAACGAAGTGCAGGAATGTACCCGGATCGGATCGCCCCCTATGAGCACGATCCGATGGAAGCTCACGCCACGATCCGTTTCACTTCGAAGGCCACGAACCGATGCAGCGCCGTGTCCAAACTAATGTACCCCGATCCGAATCGCTCCAGCTTGGTGGACCACGAACCGATCAGAAGGTGCGATCCGAGATGAGGCGCGACGATCCAGACGAGGTAGCACGACCCGAACCCAATGGGTTGCCAGCGCCACGAGCTGTTGAGGCGCGATCCGTATGGTGCGACACGATCCGATGGAGCTGGAGCACCACGAGCTAGCAGGAACTCGACCCGATCCGATTGGGGAGGCGCGCCACGAACCGAACCATCCAAGGGAGCACGATCCGAGGAGAAGACTGAATGAAGACTGATCCGGAGGTGAAGACTATAACCCGAGATGCAAAGGTAGTCCAAATGGAAGTTAGAGCTCAGGATCCCGGAACCAGTTGGGAACCAATGAGTTCACTTCATGAGTTGGGCTTTGCTGCGGGACGAGTGCAAAGGAGTTGTCGATGTCTATGACTTTGGATCACTATGTATGGGAGGTATGTGAACGGATTCAGGGCCAAAGTGGCCTAGGTACGTCTAAAGGGCTATAAACCAATGAAGTGGGGTCATTTGTAAAGATTTGGTCATGACTCCATGTGGTATGCTTGGTAGTAGCAGTAGTTGTACAAGTTGAACTCCGTCACTACTTCAATGGGTCTAGTGATTGACAGTGGTGGACATCGTATACTTTACGCACCGAGTGAGAGACGTGAGGATGGTTGCTATGCTTGATTGTTTGACATACACACCCCCACCCCCGTATTTCTACACTATATGTTGTTGGCATCCTAGAGTATTGTACGGTATGTAGTACTGACTCTTTGGTTGCAGGTCCAGGTTCAGGTATGGTTTAGTATACCTGTTATTATTCTGTTTAGATGCTTATCGCTCATACCAGGCTTTATGTCTGACCCAGAGTTTTATGTCTCCTCTTATTACTCTGGGTGCTCACACGAGCAGACTAGAGACAGGTTAGCTGGTGATGCACGGGTAGATGATCCGGAGACGAGCAGGAGGCTTTCACGTAATATATATATAATATTCTCCCTGTGTCGTTGAAGATCACTGCTTGGGCATTGGTGGTGCATCTTCTACTTTAGCTTTCTTTTGTTTAGAGACAGTAAATTTGGAAAGTTGTAATAAGCTGTATTTGGATTTCCGTTGCTCTGATGATTGATGTTGATTTTAGTTATCAGCTTATGCACTGTCTCACCTGTTTTTTGTCAAGTATATTATTATTATATTTATTCCATGCGCTGTGAGACATTCTACAGGTTCCTTGATTAGTTCATTCTTTTTTTTCCTTTCTTTGGCGACCGTTCCGTGCTAGTCGAGCACGTGTACAGCGCACTTCCGGAGGAAATGCAGGCTGGTGCGGGCGGGCCGTCACAAATCATCACTTCGGTATCTAAACATTATATTTCTAAAAGTTGACACATGGTTTGCTTCTTCTTTTCTGTTTTGCTATAAGCATTATATTTAATTGCTCGAGCTTTTTACCATTTTTATGACCACATGCAACAACCTATCCAAAACATGCCTAATTTTCATTGTAACATAGACAAATAACCAAATATCGAACAATTTTTTTTCAATTTTAGCATTGCACATGAAATACACATATAATATGATGATATAACCTACTACAACACCATAGGAGCCAATTGCAATCAACAATTAACCTAATTTGCTAATTTTAACAAATTCAAGTTTAGGTAAAAATTGAACTTTTAAGCAAAAAATGAAATAATACCTCAAATTGCACTTGCTGGAGGCTTGAGTGGAAGACGGGGACAATTGGACATGAAAATTTGGGTATTTGGAGTTTTGAAACCGCAAATTGGGGGTGTAGGATTTGAAAAATTGTGCTGGAAAATGGGTTTTGGGAGGGAGAAATGAAGCAGAAATGGTCTCGGGTGGATGATAATGCGTTTATAATCGACGGTTTTCGACGGCCGCCAACAGCTCGTCGAAAGCCGTCAGAAATTAGCCGTTGGAAGCCGTCGCTACATGTTGTCGAAAATAACAAAGTTTCTTGTAGTGTACGAACTACCACGACGTTTCGAGTTCATTTTATAATTATAATTATATATATAAATTATACGTTCAAAATTCATTATATAAATGAATTATATATATATATATATATATATATATATATATATATTATAAATCCATATATAATCCAAATCAATATTTAAAACCAATTTAACTATTCGTAATTAACGTTAAAAAATTTGAGACGTCATGAATTCACTGTGTTTATGCATGATTATGTAGCTAAGAAATTAGGGAAAAAAGCTCCATTCTCTTAGCAATTTGGTCTTCAAAAGCTTCTAAATCTTCTCCAATTCACTGCAAATTAAATGTGAGGGTTCCATTGTAAGGGGTGATCAATCCCTTTCAGCGGAAATACCTTAATAGGATCTTGCAATGATGTGATAGAACAAACATCTTGAAATGATTATCAATCACAGATCACAGAAAAAATAAAGGCAACAGAGATCACACAAATTTATAGTGGTTCCACTATCGCAAGATAGTGTATGTCCACTTTATTGGAGAAGAGATTTTATTAATATTCAAGAGATTACAGAGTTTTTAAAGTAGAGCAAAGAAATAAAGAATACATATGTTCTCTCATGTGGTAGGAATAACATCCTCTATGCCGCTCTTTAAATAGCGAAAAATTACTTGGGGATAAGGCAATTCATTTATGTAAATAAATCAATTCATGGAAGGGTAATATTCCCATTAATTTTATTGTCATATGATTGAATGATAACTCTCCCTTTTCTCCATCATCTAATCATTTTCCCAATTTAATTTCTTTTTGTTTCTTCTTTCATGAAACATGGCAACAAAATAAATGGCGAATCTCCAATATCCCTTTCTACTTATATCCCTTTTCATTTCTTTCTTGCACAAAACGGGTAACTAAATTACCCAAAATATCTCCAAAAATCTAATTTATTTTTGGAAATAATGTATCACAAAAAATTCCAATATTCTCCACCTTGATACAATATCTCTTGCAACCAAGATTCTCCAATGTGAATGCTTCCCAATAAGTTCCTACAAAAGCCACCCCTCATTGCACTTTGTCAGTGAACTCCGGCAACGCCACCGCACAACAACAAAGTGTTGGAAGCATTCAAAAACAAGGTAGACATTGTGCAACCAACTCCTATCTCTTTATACAAGAAGAATACCACATCTTCTCTTGACTTCAACCAAGTCACTCGCTTCCCCATAGTGCCACCATGTGGCACTTAGCATTTCATCAAGTGAATCAAGTTCGAGCAATGCTCGAACTTAGTAGCAGGTAATGCCGTCGTAAACGTGTCCACTGCATTGTTACTTATGTGAATTTTCTGAAGACGGGCTAACTTCACCTCATTCATAGAGATAAGGAAAGACTCTCTTACCTCTATATGCTTTATTCTAGAACTGAAAGCCAAATTTTCAGCTAAATGAATTGCACTTTGACTGCACAATTCACCAAACAAGCATCTTGTATGAAGCACCCAAATCACACAATAACTTCTTCAAATAAAGTGCCCCCTTAGCTGCCTCAACTGTAGCTATCAACTCTGCCTCTATAGTAGACAAAGCGACTATAGTCTGCAACCTTGCTCTCCAACTAATAGTCGTTCCTCCAAGTGTGAACACATAGCCTGAGGTTGACTTCCTTCTATCTCTATCTCCGGCATAGTCTGAATCACAAAATCCAACCAAGTTGAAATCCTTATTTATACCGCAAAAAAAGCCCATAATCTGATGTTTCTCTAAGATATCTAAAAATGTACTTCAGTGCCTCACAATGCGATTTTCCCGGATTTACCGTATATCTACTAACTAATCCAACAGCTTGAGCAATGTTAGGTCTAGTGCACACATAACATACATCAAGCTACCTACTACACTGGCATAAGGCACCTTCTTTATATAGGCCTTGTCTTTTTCTGAGATTGGAGAGCCCTGGTTAGAAAGTTGTATATGCAAAGGCATGGTTGTACTGATAGCCTTTGCACCATCCATGCTAAACCGAGCAAGCACCTTTTGAATATATTCCTTTTGAGCAAGTCTCAAAAGTCCAAGCTTTCTATCTTTTTGGATTTCCATCCCAAAAAATTTCTTTGCTTCTCCAAGGTCTTTCATATCGAATTCCGTTTTTAATTTCAACTTCAACTCATCAATTTCAGCTTTATCCTTGGAAAAAATCAATATATCATCCACATACAAACAAATACATCCAATTATTATTCTTTAAATGCTTAAAATAAACACGTGCATCTTTAGTACTACGATTAAAACCATGTGAAAGCATAAAAGAATCAAACCTTTTATACCATTGTCTAGGCGACTGTTTTAGACCATAAAGAGATTCCATCAACTTGCATACCCAATCTGATTTCCCATCTACAATAAATCCTTCTGGCTGCTTCATGTAAATGGTTTCCTCCAAATCACCATGCTAGAATGAGGTCTTCACATCAAGTTGTTCTAACTCCAAATCGTAAGCAGCAACTATTGCAAGTAGGATTCAAATTGAAGTTTGTCTAACAACTTGAGCAATTATTTCATCATACTCTAACCCCTTTCTTGGTAAAAACCCTTTGGCTACTAATCTTGCTTGCATCAACCATCATCTTTCATCTTGAATACCAACTTGCAGCCTATGGCTCGGCTTACTTGAGGTAGTCGTACCAAATCCCAAGTCTTATTCTTCTGCAAAGACTATATCTCCTCTTCCATAGTGCAACTCCACTTCGAGTTATCACCCGAATTCATGGCTTCTTTAAGGCTCAATGGTTCATCATGAATTACATGTAAAGCATACTCAAACTAATAATCATTCATACTGCCAGTTGGAGCTCTCTTTGGTCTCTGACTAGCCCGAATGGCTATATCGCCTGACTCTCCTTCAGCTCCACCTTGGGCTGAATCATCTCTAGCTTCATGACCATCACCATCACCATCACTACTAGAGGAAATCTGTGGACTATCATATGACGTATCATTAATTTCTCCGTCACTATTATCAATAGTAATAGCTCTACTTCGGGTTTGAAAACTGGGAATCTCGGTCTTTTCAGGCTTCTCATCAATTGAATCTAAACTCTCTGATAACCCTTCCAAAGGTTTAAACATTGCTGACTCATCAAAAGTCACATGTCTGGAATGTATAACTTTCTTCGTAATTGGATTCCAAATTCTATATCCTTTTACACCATCTGTATAACCAAGAAAAACACATTTGGAAGCCCTAGGCTCCAACTTATCATGCCCTGTACTAGACATCCAAATATACGAAAATAACTCAATAATATGTTTTTACTTCTCCATATCTCCTCTGGAATCTTCCCATCAACGGCTGAGCACACAATCAATTTAATAATATTAGATGTAGTCGAAATAGCTTAAGCCCTAAAACCCTTAGACATACCCGTAGTCAATATCAAGCAACGAGCCTTTTCAAGTAGAGTCATATTCATTCTCTCAGCAACCCATTTGGATTGCGGATCACCAAGTGTAGTAAATGTCTTCTAATACCACGCTGTCTCTAGTAGTCGAGGAACTCTTTGGAGCCCTGTATTATGAAACAAAATAATATGCTCCACCAATAGAAGCTATAGAGTATGGCCCCCAAACAACTGAATGCACATAATCAAGTATCCTCTTAGAAGTATGCACGCCATCACCAAAAGAAACTCTAGTTTGCTTTGCCAATGCAAACTTCTTGCAAAAGTTCAACTTGTTAAAGATTTCTCCCTTGATCTTTTTCTTCTTACAAAAAAATTTTAAGTTCTTCTCCGAAGTATGACCTAATCTCATATGCCAAAGCTTGGTAGCATCCAAACTTTTATAACTAACGATTCCAACACATAATTCTCCATGGACAGTGGTACCCATTAGCAAATACAGATTTCGCACCACAACAACCTTCATTAATACAAGTGCCTCTCTAGAAACCCTCAAACCATCTTTGACAATGGATATCTTGCATCCCAATGATGCCAATTGGCCTAATGATATCAATGACTTCCGAAGACCTTGGACATAATGAACATTTGAAAGTGTGCGAACAATCCCATCATACATGCGAATGCGGACTGAACCAACTCCCATAGACTTAAATGTAGTATCGTTTCCCATAAGGATGGAACTTCCTTCTTTGGCATCGAACGAAAAAAATAATCCTTATTAAGGTTCATGTGAAACGATGCTCCAGAATCTAGAATCCAGTGGTTTTCAACATCCGATACAACCGCTGTCAATATATCGCTACCATCTTTCTCCATCGCAATAGATGAAGAACATCAGCCTTCTTCTCCAAATCTGGACAGTCTCTTCTCCAATGGCCTGGCTTCTTACAATTGTAGAACTTTCCATCTTTAGACTTACTCTGCGAATTAGGCTTCCTAGAATTGGAATGCCCCCTATTATTCTTCACTTTCTTCTCTTCTCTTCCTCTCTCAACAAATAAGCCTGAACTACTACATCCTCTACTACTATCACCAACACCAAACTTATTCATCTGATCTCACAACTCTTCACTGAGCAAACCTGTCATCACATCATCTAATTTCATTGTGTCTCTACCATAGATAAGGCTGTTAGCGAAACCAGTGTATCGCTCTAGGAGCGAGCACAACAGAACCACTGCTTTCTGTTCTTCATCAATTTTCAACACAAGAGGCTTCATCTTCATCAACAGGTCATCAAACACACTTAGGTGTGTCTTAATTGAATTACATTCCTTCATCTTATAAGTAAAGAAGGTCTTCAATAGGATAAGACGGTTAGTTTGGGATTTCTTTATGTAGAGGTCCTCCAACTTCTTCCAAATGCCTTTAGTTGTTGTTTCTTGACTGATTTCAGAAATTACATTCTTTTCCATAGCAAGTTAAAGTGTAGTAAAGGCATATTCTTCCATCTCCTCTAATTCCACTGATGAAATTTTAGTAGGCAATGTCTTTGTATCAAATACAACTCGATGAACGCGATTTCTTCTCAAAACTGCTTTCATCATCCACTGCCACTTTTCAAAATCTCCTTCACCATTCCAATTCTCTATCATCAACTGTGATCCTGACACCACATAGGATCCTCTGATGTATGACTTATTATTTGTATTGTTTTCATCTCCTCCTGCCATTCTACCAAACACCTTCTTTGCGAATCTAGCTCTGATACCAGTTGTAAGGGGTGATCAATCCCTTTCAGCGGAAAAAACTCAATAGGATCTTGCAATGATGTGATAGAAAAAACAACTTGAAATGATCATCAATCACAGATCACTGAAAAAAATAAAGGCAACAGAGAACAGACAAATTTATAGCGATTCCATTATCGCAAGATAGTGTACGTCCACCTCAATGGTGAAGAGATTTTATTTATATTCAAGAGATTACAGAGTTTTTGAAGTATAGCAAAGAAATGAATAATACAAGTGATCTCTCATGTCATAGGAATAACATCCTCTATGCCTCTCTTTAAATAGAGAAAAATTACTTGGGGATAAGGCAATTGATTTATGTAAATAAATCAATTCATGGAAGGCTAATATTCCCATTAATTTTATTGTCATATGATTGATTGATAACTTTCCCTTTTCTCCATCAATCAATCATTTTCCCAATTTAATTTCTTTCCATTTCTTCTTCCATGAAACATGGCAACAAGATAAATGGCGAATCTCCAATATCTCTTTCTCCATAGTATTCCTTACCATTTCTTTCTTGCACAAAACGGGTAACCAAATTATCCTGAATAGCTCTAAAAATCTAATTGATTTTGGAAATATTGTATCACAAAAAATTCCAATATCCTTCACTCATCCAGCATGAAATTTGTGAGTTTTATTTTGTTTTGGTTCAGCAAAAAGGTAAAATATGTAAGTTTTTAATTCTGAAATTTTCTGTGCTGCAATCTTGCTGAAACATTGTGTTTGAGACTGAATAACTCCTTCATTTCATAATGAAATGGAGTGATTTCTTTTTCTATATGTCGACAATGATCTATACTATCTACACGTCAAATTTCGTGTCGATCTGAATAGTTTTAGGTGCCTAAAATCAGCTACAAATTTCAAAGTTTGTTAGGACTCGTTCTTGCTGAAATTCACGAATAGTGGGTTGACCCACCCTTGAACTGGGTCGACCCAGCTGAATAGTATGTTCACCAACCTGGGCAAAAATACCCTGAAAGTTTTGTATCTTCCCACGTTTTGTTATGGTGTTTTGCCCATGTTTTTGTGACTACCCTAGTGCAAATTTTTGATGTTTTTAAGCACGATTCAAATACCGATTCAACACCATATCCTTATGTTATAATTTTCATGAAATTTTATGTGAATCTTGTGATTGTTGTTGCAAGAAAAAGGGACAATGTTCCTTGTTGTTTGAGGTATTTCCATTGTTTGGTATATGAAAATCTTAAAGATATTCTTTGTATTTATGTGAACACAGGCATGTTTTTATAAACCGTTTTCGGATTGTTTTGGAAAGGAAATATGTTTTGAAAATAAGAATGGTTTTAATAAAATATTTTAAACCTATTTAAGTAAATATTTTCAAGCTATAGGTTTTACAAAGATTTTTTCAATAAACTTTGCTTTTAAATTATTTTCAGAAAGTATGATTTTTAAATAAAAACTACACATATTGCACACTTCGAGTAGATGTGTTGGTGATCAGATATTGTCGTTAACCCCGCAGTATGGGATGTGGTGGTAAACGATTTTGTTCAATCACAGATCCGTCAAATCGAAGAATTAACTTCAACATTCCAACAACCTATGTGCCCTTTGTAAAACTCAACATTTTGGTGATATCTCAGTTTTTACTAGTGAACATTGTGGCCCTTTTTGTGATATTCTATGATTTGTGATTTCTTCAAGTACTAGCTATGGCTTTAATCCGATTTGTCAAATAACACGTGTTGGCATAGCTTTAGTTTGCCAATCTGTGATGGATCCATAGCCTTTGTTCTATATTTCTTTGAAATTTAAATTTTTTGTTAATTTACTCGCTTTCCAGTGGATAGTGGTTTTTGGAAGTTCTGTGTGATTTCATTTCAATATATTTGTGTTTTATATGGTTTGCATGATCGCATTTTGTGAATATTCCGTCATTTCTATACGAATACCCTTGGAACTTATTCTTGCAATATGTAGTGCCAACTTATCCTTCATAATCTAAAAGAAAACATCTATAGTAATTGTTATTTATCGTACTTCTTATGTTATCATTTCATGTTAGACTGACCCGAGTATGTGTTCCTCAGGTCAGACCGAGTTATAGGTTAGGTCATCTGCTTCATGCTTGCCAATATCCAGACATCTTATTTTACCCTTTTGGATTTTTCATAGTTTTTGTCTTCCATCTTTTGTGGTCTTATGGACATGGCAGTGATGTATATTATGTGGGGCATTGATGTACATGTATCTGTACTTTGGGTTATGGGATTAAAATCATTCGGTGTGTGACGTACTATACTGGATGTACGTATCTGTGCATGCATCTGTACCTGCTATTCTATGTTGTAAATTTGGTATTATTCTAAGTTTTGTTCTAAATAGATTTCAAAGCAATTGTAGTAGTGTACTAGGTAATAATTAGTTATAAAAAAAGATTAATGTTTACCCAATACAACATTACGAGTGGTCGCTGCTATTATGCTATATTCTCTTTATTAGTAGACTGTGTTATTAGTTAATACTCTTTACAAATATAGATCTAACGGCGGGGCAATATATATAATATCTAATTTAACAGATCCTTAAAGAATGGAATCTCAAACATTCTTTAAGTTACTTGATCATTTCATTTGAGCATTTCAATTGAGTTGATTTACTGTTGATATTGTTAATCCTTAACCAAGTGTTTTTTATCTTTCAAATTTATGCTCGGGTCAGACTGACTAGCTCAGCTTAGGTGATTCATCTTTTAAGAGCTAGGGATCTATTAGAGATTCAACTTATTATTTGTCTGCTAATGTATCTTGGTAATTCAGTTATTTCATTTCTATTATTTGTTTATGTACTAGGCATTTATGTGTCTAAGATTTCAAACGTATAAATTATGACTCTATTATTTTATGTAATTTATTTTGAGACTTTCTAATGAGTAGCTTCATGAACTACTAATTTATTTATTTCATCGCTAGTTATTCTATTATTTTTTGTCTGTGATCTGTCGCTAAACAGGTATTAGCGACGGATTTCCTACATAAAGAGTTTGTCGGCAAAACCCTTGACGGTATTTGTGTTAGATTTTGCGGTGGAATTTAGCATGAATGTTCCGACAATTTACCGTCATTTTACTAATTTTATAACAAAAATAAATATTATTTATTAATTTACTTTTATTTTTATTTTTATTTATATACCGACGATTTACCGACGGATTATTAATTTAGTATAAAATATTATTTATAAAATCTGTCGGTAAACCCTTACTAATTACCAAGGGATCCGCGACAAAAAGTTTTGATAAAAAATCTTGCTCTTTTTTTTTGTCGGTAAGTACTTACTATTCAGCAAAGGTTTAGCGACGGAAATTAATTGGTATAAGTTTCCTTTTATTATTTTTTGTTGGTAATTTGACGGTAAAATCTTTCAGATCAGTGTCAAATTTATGACGGAACGTTTGGAACACATTTTTTAGATTTTCTTCTTTGATACTAATACGTTGGTATTCCCTTTCTGATATGGCATTAACTCTTTTTACCGTCCTGCTCTACCAGCTTTCCAAATTAATTTTATACTGCTTATTCAGTTACAAATACTGATATTAAAAGCGAGCGAAAAACAGTATAAAATTGCCATCCACGTACAAATAATACTCTTAAGCAACAACACAACGTAGATAATATTAGCATATCACATAAAAAACATCCACAATCCTTCATTTCGTGCACCAAGCTTGTAACAACCCGTAAAATGCGAGCCAGTTTGAAATTTTTATTTTGGCAATTTTAGCGAATTTTGAATATTTAAAATGAATTATTTTAAATAATATCGACGAGAAATTTATTTTGAATATAATTAGAACGTATATATTATATACGTCGTCGTTAGAATATATAATAATTATATATAATTATAAAAAGGAATTGAAAATGGCGCGGTAGTTCGAAAATTCGATTTCTAATTTCAAATGAATATACAGAATTCAATATAAGTCAGAATTGAACGAAACAAGAAATATTTGAATCTGTATAACTATATCTTTGTAACGAAGTTAACAAACTGGGATTTCATCTTAGAAATGATAAGATATGTCCAGTTTAAAATTCTGAATAGTCGCTATGGAATTCAGGCCCTTAAAAATGGACATTTTGCAAACGACCTCGGATTTCGACGAAACCAGTTTTGTTGGGTCCGTGATGTTAAGTTATTGCTAGATTCCAAATTTCATAATTTTTCGAATCAATATGTGAGCGTGGCAAAGGAAAACGCGTTTGACCAGTTTCAGTTGATTTTAATCGACTGGAAATTGGCCATTTTTCCAACGGTCTCAGAATTCGACGAAACTAGTTTTGTTAGGACCGTATCGTCAATACGAAGCTAGAAAATATTTTTCTGGAATTTTTCTAGTTAGTATGTGACCTCGGTAATTTGAAATGTACGTTTAAAATTCAATATAGTGATTTAAATGAAAATTCAAAAGGAAACTGATTGTAACAATCGAATCAGCTTGCGATACATATCCCATTGTGTTCGGAATGGGGGTAAAACGCTATGGACGACAGGCGGTGGACCTCGTTTCGAGGTCATATGTAAAAGTCAACTTAAATGAATAATAAAATAATAAATAAAATTTATAAACCCCCCTTTTTACTCTATCCTCTCTCCCCCTTTTTCACTTTACAGATCGAATAAAAAAAAAAAAAAAGAAATTCGAAGGGGAGAAACGCGTCGCCAGCTGTTGTAGGGCCCCCACCACCGCCGTTGCTCGTCGGAGCACCCCCCCAGCCTTAACCGCCCCTCCTCCGCACCTACCTCTCCTCCTTTCCCTCCTGATTTTCGAACCCCACGCCCCACGCAAACACCCCCAACCCGAACCCTAACTCCGCCTGGAACCGCACCGCCAGCCACCCAGGGACCCGCCGCCGTTGCTGACCCCCTCTCGCCTCCTCAACCGCGGTGAAACCCCCCCCCCTCGACTGTAAGTTTTCATTTTTATTTATTTATTAATATTTTATAACTGTTTTTTTTATTTTAAAGATTAACTGTTTTTTTTATTTTAAAGATTAACTGTTTTTTTATTTTAAAGATTAACTGTTTTTTTTTATTTTAAAAATTAACTGTTTTTATTTTGAAGATTAAATACTGTTTTTATTTTAACAGTTCAAAAACTGATTTTGTTATAGAAAAAAAATCCTATTTTGTTATAAGAAATAATTTTGCAAAGAAAAAGAATGGTTTTTATGAATAGAAAAACATAGTTTTTTTAAATAGAAAAGATTCGATTTTTGAGATGGAAAAGGCGAAATCTATAACTAAAAATGTGATTTTTATCTATTGAACTTCGAACTAAAAATGTGATTTTTATCTATTGAACTTCGAACTAAAAATGTGATTTTTATCTATTGAACTTCGAACTAAAAATGTGATTTTTATCTATTGAACTTCGAACTAAAAATGTGATTTTTATCTATTGAACTTCGAACTAAAAATTCGATTTTTATATATTGAATAGCGAAGTAAAAATTCGATTTTTATATATTGAATAGCGAACTAAAAATTCGATTTTTATATATTGAATAGCGAACTAAAAATTCGATTTTTATATATTGAATAGCGAACTAAAAATTCGATTTTTATATATTGAACTTTGAAGTAAAAATTCGATTTTTATATATTGAACTTTGAAATAAAAATTCGATTTTTATATATTGAACTTTGAAATAAAAATTCGATTTTTATATATTGAACTTTGAAATAAAAATTCAATTTTTATATATATAGTGTCCTTGGGCAAGAAAGGTGACAAAAAGGCGAAACGACGAAGACTTCTGCAAAAGAAGAGTCGAGATGGTTGGATAGCTAAATGTGAGAATTTCTCACCTTTCAATTTCTTTTTCTAGTTATATATATATACTAGGATGCAGACGGTGCTTAGTAGCACCCGACACAATCGTCCACAGACCATGGACTTGTTTGTTTTGGTTGCATAGATTAGTTATATGATTTGATCTGAATTTGAATTGTTTGGTGAAATTGAATGGTTTGATTGATATGTGAATGGCGTGGGCCTTCACTAGACCGGGGATAAGGCTAGGCCTTGTCCCGTTTCTAGTATCGTGCCGTTATGCCGCCGAAATTTTCTAAAATATGTTAGAAAATAAAAATATCATTTTATTGTGTAAATGAATAATAGAAATTCATATGTTGGAATAAAATGTTTTATCGTTAAAAATATAATTTTTAACGTGAATATGAATATAGTGAATGTGAATAAATAAAATATTCATTTACAAACCGGACGGTTTGTTTATGTACACCTATTTGAATGACGTTGATTGGGTCGATAAATTTTACACATCGCCCAACTGCACAAATAAAGTATGTGTTTGATTGTTTGAAACCCCACACGGGTGTTGGGATGAAATTTGAAGTTCACTCATCCTGATTGATTGAATATGTCGATCGATTGATTGACAGGCTGTTATAAGCGTTAGATATCTATATTTGATGCTTATACAGTGTAGTGCACTTTGGTTGATGGTTGATTATTTTCAATGCTATTATATACATGTGTTGTATGAAAATCCATATAATTAATTTTATATGGTAATTGATTGGGCCTCATTCCAGTTCTGAAAAAGAAATATTTGAACAGAAATATTTGAAAAAGAAATATTTGAAATAGAATATTTGAAAATAAAGGAATATATGAAGCCGTGTTGATTAGATTGACGCCATTTTGACGTGAACGATATTTATATCGATTTTGAAAGTGATTTCGAAATGAATTGAATTGAAAACGAATTCAAAGTGAATTGAATTGAAAGTGATTTCGAAATGAATTGAATTGGAAACGAATTCAAATTGAATTGAAAGTGATTTCGAAATGAATTGAATTGGAAACGAATTCAAATTGAATTGAAAGTGATTTCGAAATGAATTGAATTGGAAACGAATTCAAATTGAATTGAAAGTGATTTCGAAATGAATTGAATTGAAAACGAATTCAAATTGAATTGAAAGTGATTTCGAAATGAATTGAATTGAAAACGAATTCCAATTGAATTGAAATTTGAATTGAATAGAAATGAACTTTGAAACGAATTTATAAAGAAGAATTCAATTTTGCTTTGAATTGAAATGGAAGTGGGAATAGATTTTGAAACAAATTTTAAAACTATTTATATAATTCGTTTTGAATAGAAAATCGACGAAGTATATATTATATATATTATATATATTATATAATGGCCTGAATAGAACGCGCCGCGCCGCGGCAGTTCGCGAATTTCGACCATTTATTTCAAACGGACATTACGGGAGATCCGACCGTCGGATTCTCCTAAAATCGAAACCGTTGGGTTCGTATCGAAAAGAGCTTTCTAATGAATGTTAGAAATTTGAAATCTAACGGTTGGATTTGGAATTATGTCCAAATCAAATTCGAAAAAGGTCGCCATAAGTGCAGTTCGATGGCCATTGATGGAAATCGACTATACGGGCCTTGATAAAATTATTAAAAATAGTAATAATTTGTGTAAAATCATAAGAAATGATTTGGGAAGAATTGGGATGAAAAACTCCATATTTGAAAAGATAAAAATAGATTTTTATCGAAATGAACTAGTTTTGAACTAGAAATAGAATTCTATTTATTTTTAAATAAATGAATTGAATTAGAAAAGGGTTTTAAAAATAACCAAAACTTCCAATGATTGCATTGGAGTGGATTTGAATCGAAATTGTCTTCGGAATATTTCGATGTTGGAATTCGTGATTATACAGGTGTTGTTATGGAAATTTGAAAGATATATATTTATATCGTTATTTCCAATACGACATTTGTTAGTCGTAGAATTTGATATTGAATATAAGCCGATATATTTTCTATTCAGAGCCTTGTATTGAATATCGAATGTGATTTGGGTTTGTCGTGAATGGCGTCTTCACTAACACTGTTCTTGAACCCAGTTGAGAAAAGATTAAATCTTTTTTATTTAGATTTAATGAAGTGTACCAATTAAATAATATTTAATTGGAATGAAATTGATATTGATTTTTGGGTTTATCGTGAACAGTGTTTTAAATAACACTTGTTCTTTAACCCGATAATTAATGGAATGTGATTTTGGGTTTATCGTGAACCGTGTTTTAAATGACACTGATTCTTTAACCCAGTCGAAGATTAAAACTAAGTGGAGTTTTAATGAATCTTTAATTAGATTGGAAAGATCGAAAATGGAGTATCACCAGTTTTGCTCCAGGCGATAGTTAAATCTTTAATTAGATTTGAACGTGAAATGGTAATTGAATTTACCGATAACACTGTGGTGTTAGATATGAAGTATTACCAGTTTTACTTCATGGGATGAATAGGTTGGGATTGGGAAATTAAAACAAATGATTACTTCGGTAAGGTTCGTTAATCCCGATTAGTTTGAATTGATATTCAAAAATAGATTAAAGAATAAATTCAAGAAATTTATCTTGGATAAAATTAATGGGAACCTTTCCCTATGAATGTGAAATTTAGAAACTAACTGTCGGTTAGCCAAGCAGAATGGTTTTCTGAATATTGATCTGATGTTGGTTTCGGCCTTCGGGGTTAATATTTGGGGAATTATTCTCTTGATTAATTTACGGTTAGTGACTAATGAATTGGAATGAGGCGTATGTTGTGTTTGTGTAACACTTTTATAATATATACGCGAGTTATTCGGAAAGGCCGGGTTTATCCCATTCTGAATAACTGATACGACGATAAGTCGAAGATGGAGACGATGGTCGAAGACCGGAGGTCTTCACGTCGTTTGGGTGATAACTGATGATCTTGATTGGGCTGTACACCCAAGAAGATGGAAACAGTTAGTGATCGTCCAGACGTACTTGGAGATCGATGGATATGCGGGGTACTAGGTGCCTCCGGTTTCGTTCAGACCCAGGACGGACTTGTAAATGGACCGTGTGTCTGACATCGGATTTCATTCTGTGTGACTGATATCGGTTGCATAGGATGGTTTGCCTGTGTGGCATGCTAAGATGCAAATGATCAAGGCTTCTGTTGAAAAGCAAAGTCTTGTGGTGATGATCAAAGCACGGCCTTTGTGGCGTAGCTTTGTGTAACGTTTACCTCGCGTGTTTCACACCCGGTATGAACCAAAAACGGGAGACGGACCTCAGGGAGGACTTGCGTTTCTTTCTAGCTAGAAGTGGCGTCAGTGGTTTTACACGCCCTGACGAGTTTGACTTATGTGGTTGTTGCGGTTGCGAGGCGCCTCGGTTATATCGGTTTCGGCCGAATGCATTCTGGTCGGCTGACGGACCAGACTTACACCCCATAGGGTGGGGAGACGTATTGTTCAGGCATAATAATCCACTCCGTGTGGACCGGCCCTGACGATCCAAGGCTTGCCTGCGCGCTTGCCTGAGGGGCGGGCTAGAGCGTCTCGAATCGGTTGAGGACTATCTTTTGCCTCGGTTCATAGATGGAAATCCAATTTCCAAATACGTGACTTTGCGATTTTGATTGTATAACCTATATATGGCGACATAGTGGTATGGGGCATTCATGCCGCCTAAGATTGATACTTATGATTTGAAGTGTTTTATACACTATGCACTTATAATAGTATCAAATGATTTGTTTTAAACGTATCAAGCATTCTTTGGCTGTTATAAGGGAAAACCCTATCCTCGGCTGCGTTGCATTGTGTGATGGGACCTGGGTCTTATAACAGCTTCATTTTTCTTTATTTAGCATTGCGTTGTTTGTTTCATGCACTGGTATTCTTGGGAGGAAACCCGTTCCGTGTTATACGGCGTGGTCCCTTGATTTACCTAATGACTTTAAAATAAAGATTAATAACTGTTTTAGTTCTCACACCAGTCACATGACTGACCTGGAGTTTATTGTTTTAACCTAAACTCTGGGTGCCCCTATTTTGACACGGGCAGCTAGTAGTTTTGGTTTTGCAGATTTATATTCACAGGATCCTGGTTTACAGCTGGAACGATATCCGGAAAGCTTTGTATCCGTATATCTCATTCTAGTTGTGTATTGTATTATTTTCCGCTGCTATGTATTTAAATGTAATTTAAATCTCTGATATTTCTGTGTAATATTTATTCAATTATACTCTGTATATTCTTGTAATCTGATGCATTGTTATAATATACAGTGAAATGTTCTTTTATATGTGTTCTGTTGTGGTTTGTTCTCGAACTATCCGACGCTTTCCTTTATGGGGTAGTAGCGGGTCGTCACATTTGGTATCAGAGCTTTGGTTTACAAAGCTCAGAGAACAAGGCACATTAGAACTATACGAAAGAATTCATCAGATATTGGATTAGTAATATCCAATGAGAATGACTCGTTAGAGATAGGATCAGTAGTATCCTAGAACGAGTGTGAAGAGTATTTTTTTTAAAATAAAAAAAAAAAATTTTTGAAAATTTAAATCAATTATTCATATTTGATTATTTATTTATATTGATGTGGACAATCCAGTATATATAGATTTTGCGTATACGTCTGATCCGCGTGTATTCGAAATTTTAATATATTGGATAGATATAGCAACACACTCTAGTCGCCCGAAGATGATATTGATGATAGCGATCGCATCATCAACATTTATGTTCGAGTTTCGAAGGTGTGATTTTCTATATATTTCCATTAGACAGGTGTGAGAACCAAAACTAATATAGCTAGAATACATTGTTGTGATTTGGCACCAAAACATGACTTTTTGTATATGTATCAAAATTATGAATTTGAAACGTTAAATTCACTAATTGATTGATGTTTGTGTTGTTTGTTTATTTGTTTGATAATTTTGAACCATTATGCCTAATTTGATCGAATATTGAATTGTACTGAAAATTGGTCGCATTTGTTTGCATATACATATACTTATATTGAACAGGTCATAGCAAGGAGGCTAGAGCCGAAGAATAAAATTTGTTTGCCCGACAAATAGGTACATGTTTACTACATAATTTCCTGTTTTGTTTGGGGGATGATGATTTTGTGAGCCTATTGGCTAGCCGCTTGGCTTTTTCTTTTTCTTTTGAGATCTGAAGGACCGGGGAAGCTATTTGAAATTCCCCGATGCTCCCGGTGCAGGGGAGGTTATGGCGAAATTTTTCGAAAATTTAGGGTGTTAGCCAAATTTTTTGAGATTTTGGAAATTCTCAGAAACTGAAAAGTTGGAGAATGAAAGCCAGATCGAGCGTAGAGTTGATTAATCAAACCACTTTCGACTTTGTTCCTTTTCGGGGACGAAAAGTTTTAAGTGGGGGAGATTGTAACAACCCGTAAAATGCGAGCCAGTTTGAAATTTTTATTTTGGCAATTTTAGCGAATTTTGAATATTTAAAATGAATTATTTTAAATAATATCGACGAGAAATTTATTTTGAATATAATTAGAACGTATATATTATATACGTCGTCGTTAGAATATATAATAATTATATATAATTATAAAAAGGAATTGAAAATGGCGCGGTAGTTCGAAAATTCGATTTCTAATTTCAAATGAATATACAGAATTCAATATAAGTCAGAATTGAACGAAACAAGAAATATTTGAATCTGTATAACTATATCTTTGTAACGAAGTTAACAAACTGGGATTTCATCTTAGAAATGATAAGATATGTCCAGTTTAAAATTCTGAATAGTCGCTATGGAATTCAGGCCCTTAAAAATGGACATTTTGCAAACGACCTCGGATTTCGACGAAACCAGTTTTGTTGGGTCCGTGATGTTAAGTTATTGCTAGATTCCAAATTTCATAATTTTTCGAATCAATATGTGAGCGTGGCAAAGGAAAACGCGTTTGACCAATTTCAGTTGATTTTAATCGACTGGAAATTGGCCATTTTTCCAACGGTCTCAGAATTCGACGAAACTAGTTTTGTTAGGACCGTATCGTCAATACGAAGCTAGAAAATATTTTTCTGGAATTTTTCTAGTTAGTATGTGACCTCGGTAATTTGAAATGTACGTTTAAAATTCAATATAGTGATTTAAATGAAAATTCAAAAGGAAACTGATTGTAACAATCGAATCAGCTTGCGATACATATCCCATTGTGTTCGGAATGGGGGTAAAACGCTATGGACGACAGGCGGTGGACCTCGTTTCGAGGTCATATGTAAAAGTCAACTTAAATGAATAATAAAATAATAAATAAAATTTATAAACCCCCCTTTTTTACTCTATCCTCTCTCCCCCTTTTTCACTTTACAGATCGAATAAAAAAAAAATAAAAAAAAAAAATTCGAAGGGGAGAAACGCGTCGCCAGCTGTTGGAGGGCCCCCACCACCGCCGTTGCTCGTCGGAGCACCCCCCCAGCCTTAACCGCCCCTCCTCCGCACCTACCTCTCCTCCTTTCCCTCCTGATTTTCGAACCCCACGCCCCACGCAAACACCCCCAACCCGAACCCTAACTCCGCCTGGAACCGCACCGCCAGCCACCCAGGGACCCGCCGCCGTTGCTGACCCCCTCTCGCCTCCTCAACCGCGGTGAAACCCCCCCCCTCGACTGTAAGTTTTCATTTTTATTTATTTATTAATATTTTATAACTGTTTTTTTTATTTTAAAGATTAACTGTTTTTTTTATTTTAAAGATTAACTGTTTTTTTATTTTAAAGATTAACTGTTTTTTTTTATTTTAAAAATTAACTGTTTTTATTTTGAAGATTAAATACTGTTTTTATTTTAACAGTTCAAAAACTGATTTTGTTATAGAAAAAAATCCTATTTTGTTATAAGAAATAATTTTGCAAAGAAAAAGAATGGTTTTTATGAATAGAAAAACATAGTTTTTTTAAATAGAAAAGATTCGATTTTTGAGATGGAAAAGGCGAAATCTATAACTAAAAATGTGATTTTTATCTATTGAACTTCGAACTAAAAATGTGATTTTTATCTATTGAACTTCGAACTAAAAATGTGATTTTTATCTATTGAACTTCGAACTAAAAATGTGATTTTTATCTATTGAACTTCGAACTAAAAATTCGATTTTTATATATTGAATAGCGAACTAAAAATTCGATTTTTATATATTGAATAGCGAACTAAAAATTCGATTTTTATATATTGAATAGCGAACTAAAAATTCGATTTTTATATATTGAATAGCGAACTAAAAATTCGATTTTTATATATTGAACTTTGAAGTAAAAATTCGATTTTTATATATTGAACTTTGAAATAAAAATTCGATTTTTATATATTGAACTTTGAAATAAAAATTCGATTTTTATATATTGAACTTTGAAATAAAAATTCAATTTTTATATATATAGTGGCCTTGGGCAACGAAGGTGACAAAAAGGCGAAACGACGAAGACTTCTGCAAAAGAAGAGTCGAGATGGTTGGATAGCTAAATGTGAGAATTTCTCACCTTTCAATTTCTTTTTCTAGTTATATATATATACTAGGATGCAGACGGTGCTTAGTAGCACCCGACACAATCGTCCATAGACCATGGACTTGTTTGTTTTGGTTGCATAGATTAGTTATATGATTTGATCTGAATTTGAATTGTTTGGTGAAATTGAATGGTTTGATTGATATGTGAATGGCGTGGGCCTTCACTAGACCGGGGATAAGGCTAGGCCTTGTCCCGTTTCTAGTATCGTGCCGTTATGCCGCCGAAATTTTCTAAAATATGTTAGAAAATAAAAATATCATTTTATTGTGTAAATGAATAATAGAAATTCATATGTTGGAATAAAATGTTTTATCGTTAAAAATATAATTTTTAACGTGAATATGAATATAGTGAATGTGAATAAATAAAATATTCATTTACAAACCGGACGGTTTGTTTATGTACACCTATTTGAATGACGTTGATTGGGTCGATAAATTTTACACATCGCCCAACTGCACAAATAAAGTATGTGTTTGATTGTTTGAAACCCCACACGGGTGTTGGGATGAAATTTGAAGTTCACTCATCCTGATTGATTGAATATGTCGATCGATTGATTGACAGGCTGTTATAAGCGTTAGATATCTATATTTGATGCTTATACAGTGTAGTGCACTTTGGTTGATGGTTGATTATTTTCAATGCTATTATATACATGTGTTGTATGAAAATCCATATAATTAATTTTATATGGTAATTGATTGGGCCTCATTCCAGTTCTGAAAAAGAAATATTTGAACAGAAATATTTGAAAAAGAAATATTTGAAATAGAATATTTGAAAATAAAGGAATATATGAAGCCGTGTTGATTAGATTGACGCCATTTTGACGTGAACGATATTTATATCGATTTTGAAAGTGATTTCGAAATGAATTGAATTGAAAACGAATTCAAAGTGAATTGAATTGAAAGTGATTTCGAAATGAATTGAATTGGAAACGAATTCAAATTGAATTGAAAGTGATTTCGAAATGAATTGAATTGGAAACGAATTCAAATTGAATTGAAAGTGATTTCGAAATGAATTGAATTGGAAACGAATTCAAATTGAATTGAAAGTGATTTCGAAATGAATTGAATTGAAAACGAATTCAAATTGAATTGAAAGTGATTTCGAAATGAATTGAATTGAAAACGAATTCCAATTGAATTGAAATTTGAATTGAATAGAAATGAACTTTGAAACGAATTTATAAAGAAGAATTCAATTTTGCTTTGAATTGAAATGGAAGTGGGAATAGATTTTGAAACAAATTTTAAAACTATTTATATAATTCGTTTTGAATAGAAAATCGACGAAGTATATATTATATATATTATATATATAATATAATGGCCTGAATAGAACGCGCCGCGCCGCGGCAGTTCGCGAATTTCGACCATTTATTTCAAACGGACATTACGGGAGATCCGACCGTCGGATTCTCCTAAAACCGGAACCGTTGGGTTCGTATCGAAAAGAGCTTTCTAATGAATGTTAGAAATTTGAAATCTAACGGTTGGATTTGGAATTATGTCCAAATCAAATTCGAAAAAGGTCGCCATAAGTGCAGTTCGATGGCTATTGATGGAAATCGACTATACGGGCCTTGATAAAATTATTAAAAATAGTAATAATTTGTGTAAAATCATAAGAAATGATTTGGGAAGAATTGGGATGAAAAACTCCATATTTGAAAAGATAAAAATAGATTTTTATCGAAATGAACTAGTTTTGAACTAGAAATAGAATTCTATTTATTTTTAAATAAATGAATTGAATTAGAAAAGGGTTTTAAAAATAACCAAAACTTCCAATGATTGCATTGGAGTGGATTTGAATCGAAATTGTCTTCGGAATATATCGATGTTGGAATTCGTGATTATACAGGTGTTGTTATGGAAATTTGAAAGATATATATTTATATCGTTATTTCCAATACGACATTTGTTAGTCGTAGAATTTGATATTGAATATAAGCCGATATATTTTCTATTCAGAGCCTTGTATTGAATATCGAATGTGATTTGGGTTTGTCGTGAATGGCGTCTTCACTAACACTGTTCTTGAACCCAGTTGAGAAAAGATTAAATCTTTTTTATTTAGATTTAATGAAGTGTACCAATTAAATAATATTTAATTGGAATGAAATTGATATTGATTTTTGGGTTTATCGTGAACAGTGTTTTAAATAACACTTGTTCTTTAACCCGATAATTAATGGAATGTGATTTTGGGTTTATCGTGAACCGTGTTTTAAATGACACTGATTCTTTAACCCAGTCGAAGATTAAAACTAAGTGGAGTTTTAATGAATCTTTAATTAGATTGGAAAGATCGAAAATGGAGTATCACCAGTTTTGCTCCAGGCGATAGTTAAATCTTTAATTAGATTTGAACGTGAAATGGTAATTGAATTTACCGATAACACTGTGGTGTTAGATATGAAGTATTACCAGTTTTACTTCATGGGATGAATAGGTTGGGATTGGGAAATTAAAACAAATGATTACTTCGGTAAGGTTCGTTAATCCCGACTAGTTTGAATTGATATTCAAAAATAGATTAAAGAATAAATTCAAGAAATTTATCTTGGATAAAATTAATGGGAACCTTTCCCTATGAATGTGAAATTTAGAAACTAACTGTCGGTTAGCCAAGCAGAATGGTTTTCTGAATATTGATCTGATGTTGGTTTCGGCCTTCGGGGTTAATATTTGGGGAATTATTCTCTTGATTAATTTACGGTTAGTGACTAATGAATTGGAATGAGGCGTATGTTGTGTTTGTGTAACACTTTTATAATATATACGCGAGTTATTCGGAAAGGCCGGGTTTATCCCATTCTGAATAACTGATACGACGATAAGTCGAAGATGGAGACGATGGTCGAAGACCGGAGGTCTTCACGTCGTTTGGGTGATAACTGATGATCTTGATTGGGCTGTACACCCAAGAAGATGGAAACAGTTAGTGATCGTCCAGACGTACTTGGAGATCGATGGATATGCGGGGTACTAGGTGCCTCCGGTTTCGTTCAGACCCAGGACGGACTTGTAAATGGACCGTGTGTCTGACATCGGATTTCATTCTGTGTGACTGATATCGGTTGCATAGGATGGTTTGCCTGTGTGGCATGCTAAGATGCAAATGATCAAGGCTTCTGTTGAAAAGCAAAGTCTTGTGGTGATGATCAAAGCACGGCCTTTGTGGCGTAGCTTTGTGTAACGTTTACCTCGCGTGTTTCACACCCGGTATGAACCAAAAACGGGAGACGGACCTCAGGGAGGACTTGCGTTTCTTTCTAGCTAGAAGTGGCGTCAGTGGTTTTACACGCCCTGACGAGTTTGACTTATGTGGTTGTTGCGGTTGCGAGGCGCCTCGGTTATATCGGTTTCGGCCGAATGCATTCTGGTCGGCTGACGGACCAGACTTACACCCCATAGGGTGGGGAGACGTATTGTTCAGGCATAATAATCCACTCCGTGTGGACCGGCCCTGACGATCCAAGGCTTGCCTGCGCGCTTGCCTGAGGGGCGGGCTAGAGCGTCTCGAATCGGTTGAGGACTATCTTTTGCCTCGGTTCATAGATGGAAATCCAATTTCCAAATACGTGACTTTGCGATTTTGATTGTATAACCTATATATGGCGACATAGTGGTATGGGGCATTCATGCCGCCTAAGATTGATACTTATGATTTGAAGTGTTTTATACACTATGCACTTATAATAGTATCAAATGATTTGTTTTAAACGTATCAAGCATTCTTTGGCTGTTATAAGGGAAAACCCTATCCTCGGCTGCGTTGCATTGTGTGATGGGACCTGGGTCTTATAACAGCTTCATTTTTCTTTATTTAGCATTGCGTTGTTTGTTTCATGCACTGGTATTCTTGGGAGGAAACCCGTTCCGTGTTATACGGCGTGGTCCCTTGATTTACCTAATGACTTTAAAATAAAGATTAATAACTGTTTTAGTTCTCACACCAGTCACATGACTGACCTGGAGTTTATTGTTTTAACCTAAACTCTGGGTGCCCCTATTTTGACACGGGCAGCTAGTAGTTTTGGTTTTGCAGATTTATATTCACAGGATCCTGGTTTACAGCTGGAACGATATCCGGAAAGCTTTGTATCCGTATATCTCATTCTAGTTGTGTATTGTATTATTTTCCGCTGCTATGTATTTAAATGTAATTTAAATCTCTGATATTTCTGTGTAATATTTATTCAATTATACTCTGTATATTCTTGTAATCTGATGCATTGTTATAATATACAGTGAAATGTTCTTTTATATGTGTTCTGTTGTGGTTTGTTCTCGAACTATCCGACGCTTTCCTTTATGGGGTAGTAGCGGGTCGTCACATTTGGTATCAGAGCTTTGGTTTACAAAGCTCAGAGAACAAGGCACATTAGAACTATACGAAAGAATTCATCAGATATTGGATTAGTAATATCCAATGAGAATGACTCGTTAGAGATAGGATCAGTAGTATCCTAGAACGAGTGTGAAGAGTATTTTTTTTAAAATAAAAAAAAAAAAATTTTGAAAATTTAAATCAATTATTCATATTTGATTATTTATTTATATTGATGTGGACAATCCAGTATATATAGATTTTGCGTATACGTCTGATCCGCGTGTATTCGAAATTTTAATATATTGGATAGATATAGCAACACACTCTAGTCGCCCGAAGATGATATTGATGATAGCGATCGCATCATCAACATTTATGTTCGAGTTTCGAAGGTGTGATTTTCTATATATTTCCATTAGACAGGTGTGAGAACCAAAACTAATATAGCTAGAATACATTGTTGTGATTTGGCACCAAAACATGACTTTTTGTATATGTATCAAAATTATGAATTTGAAACGTTAAATTCACTAATTGATTGATGTTTGTGTTGTTTGTTTATTTGTTTGATAATTTTGAACCATTATGCCTAATTTGATCGAATATTGAATTGTACTGAAAATTGGTCGCATTTGCTTGCATATACATATACTTATATTGAACAGGTCATAGCAAGGAGGCTAGAGCCGAAGAATAAAATTTGTTTGCCCGACAAATAGGTACATGTTTACTACATAATTTCCTGTTTTGTTTGGGGGATGATGATTTTGTGAGCCTATTGGCTAGCCGCTTGGCTTTTTCTTTTTCTTTTGAGATCTGAAGGACCGGGGAAGCTATTTGAAATTCCCCGATGCTCCCGGTGCAGGGGAGGTTATGGCGAAATTTTTCGAAAATTTAGGGTGTTAGCCAAATTTTTTGAGATTTTGGAAATTCTCAGAAACTGAAAAGTTGGAGAATGAAAGCCAGATCGAGCGTAGAGTTGATTAATCAAACCACTTTCGACTTTGTTCCTTTTCGGGGACGAAAAGTTTTAAGTGGGGGAGATTGTAACAACCCGTAAAATGCGAGCCAGTTTGAAATTTTTATTTTGGCAATTTTAGCGAATTTTGAATATTTAAAATGAATTATTTTAAATAATATCGACGAGAAATTTATTTTGAATATAATTAGAACGTATATATTATATACGTCGTCGTTAGAATATATAATAATTATATATAATTATAAAAAGGAATTGAAAATGGCGCGGTAGTTCGAAAATTCGATTTCTAATTTCAAATGAATATACAGAATTCAATATAAGTCAGAATTGAACGAAACAAGAAATATTTGAATCTGTATAACTATATCTTTGTAACGAAGTTAACAAACTGGGATTTCATCTTAGAAATGATAAGATATGTCCAGTTTAAAATTCTGAATAGTCGCTATGGAATTCAGGCCCTTAAAAATGGACATTTTGCAAACGACCTCGGATTTCGACGAAACCAGTTTTGTTGGGTCCGTGATGTTAAGTTATTGCTAGATTCCAAATTTCATAATTTTTCGAATCAATATGTGAGCGTGGCAAAGGAAAACGCGTTTGACCAATTTCAGTTGATTTTAATCGACTGGAAATTGGCCATTTTTCCAACGGTCTCAGAATTCGACGAAACTAGTTTTGTTAGGACCGTATCGTCAATACGAAGCTAGAAAATATTTTTCTGGAATTTTTCTAGTTAGTATGTGACCTCGGTAATTTGAAATGTACGTTTAAAATTCAATATAGTGATTTAAATGAAAATTCAAAAGGAAACTGATTGTAACAATCGAATCAGCTTGCGATACATATCCCATTGTGTTCGGAATGGGGGTAAAACGCTATGGACGACAGGCGGTGGACCTCGTTTCGAGGTCATATGTAAAAGTCAACTTAAATGAATAATAAAATAATAAATAAAATTTATAAACCCCCCTTTTTTACTCTATCCTCTCTCCCCCTTTTTCACTTTACAGATCGAATAAAAAAAAAAAAAAAAAAAAGAAATTCGAAGGGGAGAAACGCGTCGCCAGCTGTTGGAGGGCCCCCACCACCGCCGTTGCTCGTCGGAGCACCCCCCCAGCCTTAACCGCCCCTCCTCCGCACCTACCTCTCCTCCTTTCCGTCCTGATTTTCGAACCCCACGCCCCACGCAAACACCCCCAACCCGAACCCTAACTCCGCCTGGAACCGCACCGCCAGCCACCCAGGGACCCGCCGCCGTTGCTGACCCCCTCTCGCCTCCTCAACCGCGGTGAAACCCCCCCCCCTCGACTGTAAGTTTTCATTTTTATTTATTTATTAATATTTTATAACTGTTTTTTTTATTTTAAAGATTAACTGTTTTTTTTATTTTAAAGATTAACTGTTTTTTTATTTTAAAGATTAACTGTTTTTTTTTATTTTAAAAATTAACTGTTTTTATTTTGAAGATTAAATACTGTTTTTATTTTAACAGTTCAAAAACTGATTTTGTTATAGAAAAAAATCCTATTTTGTTATAAGAAATAATTTTGCAAAGAAAAAGAATGGTTTTTATGAATAGAAAAACATAGTTTTTTTAAATAGAAAAGATTCGATTTTTGAGATGGAAAAGGCGAAATCTATAACTAAAAATGTGATTTTTATCTATTGAACTTCGAACTAAAAATGTGATTTTTATCTATTGAACTTCGAACTAAAAATGTGATTTTTATCTATTGAACTTCGAACTAAAAATGTGATTTTTATCTATTGAACTTCGAACTAAAAATTCGATTTTTATATATTGAATAGCGAAGTAAAAATTCGATTTTTATATATTGAATAGCGAACTAAAAATTCGATTTTTATATATTGAATAGCGAACTAAAAATTCGATTTTTATATATTGAATAGCGAACTAAAAATTCGATTTTTATATATTGAACTTTGAAGTAAAAATTCGATTTTTATATATTGAACTTTGAAATAAAAATTCGATTTTTATATATTGAACTTTGAAATAAAAATTCGATTTTTATATATTGAACTTTGAAATAAAAATTCAATTTTTATATATATAGTGGCCTTGGGCAACGAAGGTGACAAAAAGGCGAAACGACGAAGACTTCTGCAAAAGAAGAGTCGAGATGGTTGGATAGCTAAATGTGAGAATTTCTCACCTTTCAATTTCTTTTTCTAGTTATATATATATACTAGGATGCAGACGGTGCTTAGTAGCACCCGACACAATCGTCCATAGACCATGGACTTGTTTGTTTTGGTTGCATAGATTAGTTATATGATTTGATCTGAATTTGAATTGTTTGGTGAAATTGAATGGTTTGATTGATATGTGAATGGCGTGGGCCTTCACTAGACCGGGGATAAGGCTAGGCCTTGTCCCGTTTCTAGTATCGTGCCGTTATGCCGCCGAAATTTTCTAAAATATGTTAGAAAATAAAAATATCATTTTATTGTGTAAATGAATAATAGAAATTCATATGTTGGAATAAAATGTTTTATCGTTAAAAATATAATTTTTAACGTGAATATGAATATAGTGAATGTGAATAAATAAAATATTCATTTACAAACCGGACGGTTTGTTTATGTACACCTATTTGAATGACGTTGATTGGGTCGATAAATTTTACACATCGCCCAACTGCACAAATAAAGTATGTGTTTGATTGTTTGAAACCCCACACGGGTGTTGGGATGAAATTTGAAGTTCACTCATCCTGATTGATTGAATATGTCGATCGATTGATTGACAGGCTGTTATAAGCGTTAGATATCTATATTTGATGCTTATACAGTGTAGTGCACTTTGGTTGATGGTTGATTATTTTCAATGCTATTATATACATGTGTTGTATGAAAATCCATATAATTAATTTTATATGGTAATTGATTGGGCCTCATTCCAGTTCTGAAAAAGAAATATTTGAACAGAAATATTTGAAAAAGAAATATTTGAAATAGAATATTTGAAAATAAAGGAATATATGAAGCCGTGTTGATTAGATTGACGCCATTTTGACGTGAACGATATTTATATCGATTTTGAAAGTGATTTCGAAATGAATTGAATTGAAAACGAATTCAAAGTGAATTGAATTGAAAGTGATTTCGAAATGAATTGAATTGGAAACGAATTCAAATTGAATTGAAAGTGATTTCGAAATGAATTGAATTGGAAACGAATTCAAATTGAATTGAAAGTGATTTCGAAATGAATTGAATTGGAAACGAATTCAAATTGAATTGAAAGTGATTTCGAAATGAATTGAATTGAAAACGAATTCAAATTGAATTGAAAGTGATTTCGAAATGAATTGAATTGAAAACGAATTCCAATTGAATTGAAATTTGAATTGAATAGAAATGAACTTTGAAACGAATTTATAAAGAAGAATTCAATTTTGCTTTGAATTGAAATGGAAGTGGGAATAGATTTTGAAACAAAATTTAAAACTATTTATATAATTCGTTTTGAATAGAAAATCGACGAAGTATATATTATATATATTATATATATAATATAATGGCCTGAATAGAACGCGCCGCGCCGCGGCAGTTCGCGAATTTCGACCATTTATTTCAAACGGACATTACGGGAGATCCGACCGTCGGATTCTCCTAAAACCGGAACCGTTGGGTTCGTATCGAAAAGAGCTTTATAATGAATGTTATAAATTTGAAATCTAACGGTTGGATTTGGAATTATGTCCAAATCAAATTCGAAAAAGGTCGCCATAAGTGCAGTTCGATGGCCATTGATGGAAATCGACTATACGGGCCTTGATAAAATTATTAAAAATAGTAATAATTTGTGTAAAATCATAAGAAATGATTTGGGAAGAATTGGGATGAAAAACTCCATATTTGAAAAGATAAAAATAGATTTTTATCGAAATGAACTAGTTTTGAACTAGAAATAGAATTCTATTTATTTTTAAATAAATGAATTGAATTAGAAAAGGGTTTTAAAAATAACCAAAACTTCCAATGATTGCATTGGAGTGGATTTGAATCGAAATTGTCTTCGGAATATTTCGATGTTGGAATTCGTGATTATACAGGTGTTGTTATGGAAATTTGAAAGATATATATTTATATCGTTATTTCCAATACGACATTTGTTAGTCGTAGAATTTGATATTGAATATAAGCCGATATATTTTCTATTCAGAGCCTTGTATTGAATATCGAATGTGATTTGGGTTTGTCGTGAATGGCGTCTTCACTAACACTGTTCTTGAACCCAGTTGAGAAAAGATTAAATCTTTTTTATTTAGATTTAATGAAGTGTACCAATTAAATAATATTTAATTGGAATGAAATTGATATTGATTTTTGGGTTTATCGTGAACAGTGTTTTAAATAACACTTGTTCTTTAACCCGATAATTAATGGAATGTGATTTTGGGTTTATCGTGAACCGTGTTTTAAATGACACTGATTCTTTAACCCAGTCGAAGATTAAAACTAAGTGGAGTTTTAATGAATCTTTAATTAGATTGGAAAGATCGAAAATGGAGTATCACCAGTTTTGCTCCAGGCGATAGTTAAATCTTTAATTAGATTTGAACGTGAAATGGTAATTGAATTTACCGATAACACTGTGGTGTTAGATATGAAGTATTACCAGTTTTACTTCATGGGATGAATAGGTTGGGATTGGGAAATTAAAACAAATGATTACTTCGGTAAGGTTCGTTAATCCCGACTAGTTTGAATTGATATTCAAAAATAGATTAAAGAATAAATTCAAGAAATTTATCTTGGATAAAATTAATGGGAACCTTTCCCTATGAATGTGAAATTTAGAAACTAACTGTCGGTTAGCCAAGCAGAATGGTTTTCTGAATATTGATCTGATGTTGGTTTCGGCCTTCGGGGTTAATATTTGGGGAATTATTCTCTTGATTAATTTACGGTTAGTGACTAATGAATTGGAATGAGGCGTATGTTGTGTTTGTGTAACACTTTTATAATATATACGCGAGTTATTCGGAAAGGCCGGGTTTATCCCATTCTGAATAACTGATACGACGATAAGTCGAAGATGGAGACGATGGTCGAAGACCGGAGGTCTTCACGTCGTTTGGGTGATAACTGATGATCTTGATTGGGCTGTACACCCAAGAAGATGGAAACAGTTAGTGATCGTCCAGACGTACTTGGAGATCGATGGATATGCGGGGTACTAGGTGCCTCCGGTTTCGTTCAGACCCAGGACGGACTTGTAAATGGACTGTGTGTCTGACATCGGATTTCATTCTGTGTGACTGATATCGGTTGCATAGGATGGTTTGCCTGTGTGGCATGCTAAGATGCAAATGATCAAGGCTTCTGTTGAAAAGCAAAGTCTTGTGGTGATGATCAAAGCACGGCCTTTGTGGCGTAGCTTTGTGTAACGTTTACCTCGCGTGTTTCACACCCGGTATGAACCAAAAACGGGAGACGGACCTCAGGGAGGACTTGCGTTTCTTTCTAGCTAGAAGTGGCGTCAGTGGTTTTACACGCCCTGACGAGTTTGACTTATGTGGTTGTTGCGGTTGCGAGGCGCCTCGGTTATATCGGTTTCGGCCGAATGCATTCTGGTCGGCTGACGGACCAGACTTACACCCCATAGGGTGGGGAGACGTATTGTTCAGGCATAATAATCCACTCCGTGTGGACCGGCCCTGACGATCCAAGGCTTGCCTGCGCGCTTGCCTGAGGGGCGGGCTAGAGCGTCTCGAATCGGTTGAGGACTATCTTTTGCCTCGGTTCATAGATGGAAATCCAATTTCCAAATACGTGACTTTGCGATTTTGATTGTATAACCTATATATGGCGACATAGTGGTATGGGGCATTCATGCCGCCTAAGATTGATACTTATGATTTGAAGTGTTTTATACACTATGCACTTATAATAGTATCAAATGATTTGTTTTAAACGTATCAAGCATTCTTTGGCTGTTATAAGGGAAAACCCTATCCTCGGCTGCGTTGCATTGTGTGATGGGACCTGGGTCTTATAACAGCTTCATTTTTCTTTATTTAGCATTGCGTTGTTTGTTTCATGCACTGGTATTCTTGGGAGGAAACCCGTTCCGTGTTATACGGCGTGGTCCCTTGATTTACCTAATGACTTTAAAATAAAGATTAATAACTGTTTTAGTTCTCACACCAGTCACATGACTGACCTGGAGTTTATTGTTTTAACCTAAACTCTGGGTGCCCCTATTTTGACACGGGCAGCTAGTAGTTTTGGTTTTGCAGATTTATATTCACAGGATCCTGGTTTACAGCTGGAACGATATCCGGAAAGCTTTGTATCCGTATATCTCATTCTAGTTGTGTATTGTATTATTTTCCGCTGCTATGTATTTAAATGTAATTTAAATCTCTGATATTTCTGTGTAATATTTATTCAATTATACTCTGTATATTCTTGTAATCTGATGCATTGTTATAATATACAGTGAAATGTTCTTTTATATGTGTTCTGTTGTGGTTTGTTCTCGAACTATCCGACGCTTTCCTTTACGGGGTAGTAGCGGGTCGTCACAAAGCTGAATTATGAACAACAAAATTATTCAGCTGGTGTGAACGTTAAACCACATACAACCCATGACCATCACAACAGTACTAAAACCCATAACTACCAAAATAACAAACATATCCATAGTTGTGCTACAACCACATCACTACAAAACAAGTCATAACATACCAATCAAGCTACGTAGACGACGATGGTGAAGGAGCCAACGAACGAGACACAGATCGCGAAGGCGAACGTGAAACTCTTTCTTGGCCCTTGAGTATTGCCATCACCTTTCCCAGTTGTGCTTCAAAGGCCTCCTTATCTGCCTTCTGTTGTTCTGAGAGTCTTGCTCGTTCTGCTCTCTCACTCCCAAGTTCGATGCGCATCTCCTCGACAGTTTTTTGTAGCTCGTGGACGTCATCTTCATTGTTAACAAGCTGACGTTTTGATTGCTGAGAAGACGATGGAAGCTGCATTGTAAAAATGACATTAAGGCATTAATACTTTTAGTTTGACGAGGATGCAAAACTGCAGGATAATAAAGTTTTAATACTTTTAGTCCAGACCCACTGTTTTATGCAAAAGATGCAATCCACCAGCAAAATTTTCGTAAAGCATACAGTGACTGTTTAACGGTATAAGTATACACATTTCCTAACAAGCATTAGACAGTTCTCTGCATATTAATTTTTTGCTTGACTGATAATACCTAAAGTATATAGTCTGTTCATTATCTTCAACAGTGCATTCTATGATTGAACCCCTTAATTACCCAACTACAATTATGTTACCTTCCTACTTAGTTAACTAGACTACACAACACAAGTCAGCAAATTTACATGCAGCAGTTATACATGGTAACTTACCCTGATATGTGCGCCAAACTGGAAAAAAGTAATAGTTAAAGCACAACAATATTGAACTAAAACATGCATAACCTGAGTACAACAGGCTTTGAACTCTGATTGCGGACCAAACAGTTTATCAAACAGTGAAGCTAGGGTGGTGTGATCCTCGTTTTTTTTAATCAAGCTGGTTAATTTTTTTAAATATAATGGGTTTTATATGCGCTTGCGTTGCGCACACCAGAAAATATCCTTATAAATAATACTTATTATGATTGATCAACACAACCTTTCAGGGTCCACAAAATGACGCTAGCAAAATTTGTACAAAGGGAACAGAAGTCGACTGCATGCTGAGTTATGTAATTCATATTGAATTTAATTTTTTTGGAGCCACAGCTTCGTTGTTGATACATCAATGCAGGTATCCGTAAATACTGAGTTATGCTGAGTTAAGATAACGATATTCAGTTTCAAACATAACATTGCAACAAATGCTCGGTCAGGAGCAACTCCATTTTCACAGACCCAGGGATGGGTCGTGCAATGACAAGAAACATTGTAACATTGTAATTTTTAGTAGTGAAACCAGTTTAGAAGAGATTTAATTACTAGCCAAAGCTCTTGCATAGGTACATTATAAAGCATTCATGATTATTTCAAAAGATCTGTTGTTCTCATACTCAAAATACCACAGTACCTTTTCCATTAAGTTTTCATCTTTGTTTCTTTTTCCCCATTGAAAACATAATAAAAACTGTCAAATGCACACTTGCTTGAAAATATATATTATGATTTATTTTTTAAATGATTGTTGTACGTAAATGAACCGTATTCGAACTTGATAAGAAAAGCTAATTCCGGTCGTTCTACCTTAGTTTTCAATCCATGAAATATATAGATCTGTATTTTCGCATGTTTTCCTTAGGTGTACATTACTAAAGGAGATGACGCTCAAAAGGGTGCAATTTGGTATATGTTAATAACAAAGGTCAATGTGCCCAACAAACAAGGTAGCAAGATTTCTATTGTAAGAACCGGGTCGGGGGACATCACAGGTTACGCAACCAACATATAGACAGTATACAAGTGAGCTTTTCTTCTATGTATACAGTTTCTAGCATTCTAATATCTTCTTTGTCAAATTAACATGGGGAAATATATGTATGGATAGTTCATAAGGTAGGTCAATGTATTAAAATGAATGACAGTTCATTTGCAATTTATGTCCATATTTAGGGTGGAGCTTTTCACACAGTGGCAAGGCACAATGATTATAAGCAGCATGCATGAAGTAATTTCAGCAAGGAAATCATGCATGTACAATGTATATTAAAAGGTAGGATGGACATCTAAAATCTGCAGGTAAAAGACATCCGATCCATACATGTAAATAGTCACCATGACAAATTTCCTAAGTTCAGTTCAGGTGTTCTACTAGAAAATGTTGTTTTAGTGATGGGAAATTCCATCCCAAATCCGTCACAAAACAATATTTTGCCACGGATTTATGATGAATATTACCCTCCCAATTCATTAGGTGCTAGGCCCATCACAAAATGGTTAGTGACGGAAAGTCAACAAAGTTTGTGATGTTTTTGTCGTGGTATGTAGCCAATCAATTATTTTTCTATATTTCTATTTGAAAAGCATATAAAATAATTTCAAATTTCCATCACAGATCCATCGAAAATTTTCTATGAATTTGCAATGGATTCGCTATGAATCACTAATATTTTTCTAATCATCGAATTATTATATAAACTATAAAAAAAATTAATTAAAAATCCATCGCAAATCCATAACAAAATTAAACACGGAAATTTTGTTTCAGTTTGCAAATCTATGGCAAATCCGTGGCAAATCGCGATAACTAAACAACCTACATATACACTATTCTTTGGAATATTACACAAGATTCAATTGGAATACATGCAAAAAAACAACAATATAGACAGAGATAACTAAATATAAAACAAGTTCTCCTAACACAAATATATCACCAAAATACAAAGTTGAGACCCCAAGTTCAAACCACAACAAAAAATAGCTACTGTTCAAACTACAAAAAATAAATTATATCTTATCGCATATATACTGTCCAAAATATCAGCTGTCTAAACTGATGGATGATGTACCTAAAGTTCTAGAATATCACGATGGAGAGGGATGAGTGGTTTGTGACAATCCTTGCTAGATTTGCATCAACCTACTATTCAGTGCAGGATGGTGTCCAAATGATCATTACAAAAGGTCTTAAAGTTTGAAAATTTGAAGGGCTTATGGTGAAAACGTTTCAGTTGGATAATAATTTGCAGTGGAAAAAAGAAGGGAAAAAATCTGATGAAACACACATTACAATTACTCTTTATTGCAACATTCCATGCAAATATTGGTTAGCATCAGTTTTGCTTATGTTTATCTTTAAATGTTTTTTTGTTTCTCCTCCACTAAAAAGATGATTGTCTCGCCCAAAAAAAAAAAGAGAGAGAGAGAGAGAGAGAGAGAGGATCCAGAAACCAAAACGCAAGAGCTAAATGAAAAGGTTCTACAGCTAGACCAATGTAACAAAATAACACAAAATGCAACGGACCAGTGAAATATATGTTTTTTTATGAAATGATCATGAAACACACCAAGAAGAACAGTAAATAAGGAAAATGTAATGCAATGAAAACTAAAATGCAACAACAAAACATGCTCGGTTTCACACTGAACAAAATCAACTTTGGATATTCGGTTTCTGAAAAATTTGCTCCTGGTCCATGGCCAACTGGCTTATTTAATTTTTTTTTCCTTACTTAAAAAAGGGTGAAAGATTTAAAATACTTCATGTTGGAGTATTATTATTATCAGTTGTAGGCATATGTTGCTGATTATTTTTGTATCTAGTATACCCATACATATATACATACATAACATAATAAAAATGAAGTACTTCACTATCAAGGATCATTTAAAATGGATCCACGTGACAGAAGATGCACAATGAAATAAAAATAGTTTTAAATAAATTTAGATTCAATATAAGGCAAAAAATAGAATCCACGTCTATTAAATTGTCAAATATTAAAAATGATACCATCCTATTATGGACCTCAATGGGATGTAGCATTTGATTGCCAATCTTGGACCAAATATGTAACAGAATAGAATTGTAGTGCCAAAGATGGAAAAGCTGAAACAAATCTTGCATATCCTTATCAGAAAATCTACATTCTTGCAAAAAAAAAAATTTAGTTCCATTGCCTGAGCTTTTATTTCATCTCACTGAAGCGTTACATAGGAAAAAAAACATGGATAACAAAAATTCACACAAATCCAGACTAATAAGTAAAATCTATTTCACATGTTATAATGCTTTTTCCCAACAAAAGAGAAGAGAAGCAAAAGAAAAGAAGTCAGGTGAAAGGGGATCGAATAAAAGATCATGATATTCCTATTGATCATGTTATATATAGATTAGTAGTGATTTAGTAAACACACTTCATATGCTTACGTCTTCATATGTTTGTGTCCAAGGCATGATTTTGATCTTAACCAAATAAGTTTGGAGCGAATGTAATTAACAAAATAGATGCCTTTTGAAATATTATTTCTGGCCAACCATCTTATAATGGAATGTACATAAACAACAATTACATGATGCAAAAAAAGAAAAAAAGCAAAGAAAATAAGTAGCAATAGATTTAGATGTTTAATTGTAAAAAATATACCAAAAAGGAAAAGAAGAAAGAAGCAGATATGTAAAGCATTCAAATACCTGCTTCATTTTGCTTATTCAATTAAATCTTTTTTTTAATGAACCATAATCTACAATGAGATTGATTACTTTCCATTTCTTTAACTGATTGTAGCGACATAGAATCTTCATATTTAAGAAAAGAACTCGTCATCAATTATTATTTTCATGGCCATTAACATTGCTATACCACTGATTCAAAACCCGCTTTTTATATCCTTAAAAATTAAAGGGCATAATAATGTACAATATGGTATATAATTTGTCTAAAAAGATCAACTGTGAGTACAATTTTTTTTGTGAAAATCAATTTAGACAGCAAATCATCATATACATGTGAATAAATAGTAAATAAAAGAATTGGTATTGAAGAACTTATTACCAAAATTTTCTTACAATTGGGGAATCAATATGTAATTGAATATTTTTCTATGAAGTAAATCTAGAATATATTGTTAATCCTATATATATTATATATATATATATATATATATATATATATTGAACTACCTAACTGGCACACCTAAATCAATTCCGAGATAAGGTGGTACCAAAAAACCAATATTTACGTCTATATATCCATTAACAGCCAGCATGTTTAATGAAAAATCAAAACAGTAACATCCAAACAAAACAGAGAAATATAAAAGATCCGAACCATTTCATCTAAAAGTGCTAAATCGAACAAAATTACAAATCTACTTAAAAAGGGGGAAAACCTAAATTTAGACATTTCTTGATCATAACTTTGAAGAATCATTGCTGATAACACAAGAAATTAAAGAAGGTTCCGTATGAGGTATGATCTGATTAGTATTTCTTCAGTTCAAACATACAGTTGAGAAGTCATTTATCTTTTCTTGCAATTCTTCCATTTTTGTATATGATGATAATTTGGGTTGTTTTTAATGAGGCTGAAGGCAATTTTATACTAAATTATGTGTATTGCTTATTAATATTTTGTATAAACAACATTATATGTAATGCTAATGTTTATACAATTTTAGAACCATTGGCCAACTTTGTGTACCGTAAGATAAAAGATTGCTAACATTGTTGCATGAAGTTTATAATTTGGTCAGCAAATGTTTATGCTAAATACTCTAGCAATTTGCTGGAAGGCCCGAAGGTACTGAGGCCCGAATGGATGCGGGACTGATCTGCACCGCACAACATTGTTGACCCCCTGAATTACACCCGTGGATTCTTTTTCGCACAATTTTCACGCACCATTTCCCTGGCCTCCTAGCAAAGTCCAATACTCTAATATGCGCGTTAAATTCAATATCAGTATGTCGTCAAGTTAAGTTAAATATATACTAATTTGAATTCAAATATCTACCAAAAGATTTTGTTCCCTTCTTCCAAACTAATAATGTGAATTCAATCAATAATGTCATTTTATGATCAAATTTAATACCCTTATTTGATATTTTACCTTGGTGTTTTAAAAGTCAATCGTCCATAAAACATATTAATTAAGTAACATATTCTCCTTGTGTTCATTTTTTTCCCGTAGACTACTAAATTATCAGTTGATAGTTCATTGTTAGAGACCTATCTAAACTATTTGCTATAAAAAATGACAAATAGAAGAATATGGTTTTTTGAAACAAAAGCTTTAGATTATATCATGGTGTTAGCAGATAGATAGTGGGGCAATATGAGTTACTAATTTGTTTACTGAAATAAAAGCACATTATATTACAAATACACGTTTTGATTTTCAACTGCCTTAGATAACATTTTAGAAGTCGTAGTAGTCTAATTCAAGTATCATATGAAACCGTTTACTTTATTTAAGGAATTATTTACCATCTTCCATTGAGTTTGAAGACCACACATCAAAAATACGCAAGTCACATGCAGTAAGCTAGCATTCCAATCGGACAGTAAATCTAAAACTCAAATTGACCATCGGAAAAAATAACCATACTCAATAAAGGAAAAATCAAATATAAATCAACAATTCTAGTCAATCAACACTTGTATAATTCAACGATAACGTAAGAATCGGAAAATTAATGAAAATTCATGGAATTGAACTGCTAAGGAAAATAATCACAAAGCCCTAATTCGAAAATTGAAATTGGACAAATGGATGCTTTGACAATCAAATGCCGGAAGCAAATATGAAAGAAGTTACCTGAAAGCAGTTCCAAAGGATAGAATTCAGATCATCATCGACAGCCAAACTGAGGAGATTTGAACGAAAAAATTTCGTGGGGGGAGAAATAGGAAAGGGGTGACTAAGGAGACGAGAACGTGTTTTTTTGCGTGTAGAGGAATGAGAGAAGGGTCAGAAGTTTTGAGAGCTGCAGATTGAAATCTGAACCATGAGTTTACTGACTTATCCAACGGCTGAGAGCCTGAGATATTAAAGGCGTGGATGGTTAAAGGTTGTAAGGCGTAGTGTTCGCATTTAACCTTTCAACATAAATATTAAATAATCAACGAAATATAATTAGTTGGAAAAAAAAATCAAATTATTTGTAAATTGTTCCACACAAAATGATTTTGAGTAGTAAATATTGTTAAACACGATTATAATCTAAATATTTGTTGATGTTATAGTTATAAAAATTCTTAAATAATGTTAAATATAACGAATTTACAATACTAAAAAGGCTATAAAGTGTTAAATTCAACAATATCTCATAAATGTTAAGAAAAAACAAAATATTATACAATGCAAAAAGATCGTTATAAAATATTATTGTAACGACTATTTAGAATAACGTTGTAGAATTTAGGCTTATTACAACATGCAGTTCTAAACGTTGTCTGGAAAAACCTATTACAACATTTTTTTCTAAATAAGTTGTTAAAACTATAACTTTTTTGCAACACTCCATGGAACTATTGTAAATTCTTAGTTGTAAAATGATATTTTTGTTGTAGTGGTGACAAATTTGTGATGGATTTCTTTTGATTTATCTATTATTATTTTTATTTACAAAAAGATAATTAGGTATTACATCACAAATCCATAATAAATCTAAATAGAAATTACTGAGGCGTTATGACTTCTTGTGGCAACAATATTTCACTTAATTTTATATTAAAATTTAGTGACTTTTCAACCATCAATGACAACTCCATAGCTGATTTGCGACGGATTTTTCATGATTAGTGGCAAATAGCATTCGACATCACTTTTCCTTTTTTAAAGGCAAAATTTAGCCATGATTTCCATATCTGTGACAATTCCATGACTAATTTACCATGGATTTGTTAGACATTCATGTTAAATCACAAAAAATATGTTGGTCAACAGAAAAATATATTTGAAAAAAAAAACTAAAAAAAAACAGCTCAGATCCATCTCAAATCCGACACAATTTTGCTATGAATTTTTCCGTCACAATAGTTATGTCACTATAACAGCATTTTCTAGTAGTGAATCTTTTCCTAAATGACAAATTGAAATATGCGGACCAGTATCAAAATGGGGATGCATGCAAGAAACATAGTAACACCAACATACAGCAGGTCTTCGGAACAAGGCGAAGCGATAGTCGTACATGTATAAATTTTAACATGGATGCCTTAAATAGCAGCATGATGTAGGCAATGAATAGCAAGACGTGAAAATAGGATACCTAAAACCCTAGATTCAGACCTACAACATGACAAAATCGTTAGACCTAAAACCCTAATTTAAACCTAAAACATTACAAGCAGGGGCAGTAATTGAACTGGGCAGTAAAATCGTTAGATCTACAACATGATAAAACCCCGATTTAGGCCTAAAACCCTAGAATTAACAAAATCCACGAAAATAATTAAACTCTGAAAAACTTCACTACCTGCAGAGCGGCGGCGCGACGAAAAGGGTGGCGCGACAAAGAGGGCGGTTCGAGACGAAGAAGGCGGCGCGATGAAAGGTGAAGAGCGATGAAAAGATAAGCGGTGTGGCAAGAAAGGCTGAAGGAAATGAAAGAAAATGTTTAGTTCTAAGTTCAGATAATAGACCTATTGCGGATGGTATTAATGTTAACTGATGTGCGGATGGTATTAACGTTAACTAATGTTATATTTTAATCGTATTATACATATTATTAATGTTAACATATTATTAATTTTATATTTTGCCCATAACTTAACGTTAACATATTATTAATGTTATATTTTGACCATAACTTATGCTCAGCTGTAATTAATCACTAACTAAATATTTATTATTAATTATAGATTATAATTATTAATAGTAGATATTAATTTATAATAACTATTATATACTTATATGACCAAGTAAAGAATTATCTTATACGACCAAATAAAGAATTCTGAAAATTCATAAAAAATAAAAAAATAAAAAACCACATATATAATGCATGTATGTATATATATACATATATATATATATATGTTATGTATGTGTATATATATACATACATTATATATATAACTTTGAATTGTATAAACCGAGGATGTGTTTTCTCATATTATATCAGAGATAATTGCAATACTTATTGAATTTAGGAAACATGTATACTGAAATCACATTATACACCATTATAAAGAACATGATATTATATATGTATATATAATCTTACAGTTTAAATTCTGATCTTTATAAACTGAAAATGTATTGTCTCACAATATATTAGAGATAAGTGTACTACTTAAATCTCATGCTCAGCTGTAATTAATCACTAATTAAATATTTATTATTAATATACATGAAAATAATAAATTGTGTGGTAATGTTTGAATTTTTTTGAATTTCGAAATTCTTTAATATTTATTTAACTTCTTATTTTTTAAACTTTGACCATTTTGTTTTTCTTAATTACTAATTATTTATTTAATTTCGAAATTCTTTAATATGTATTAATAATTTCTTGATATTAATCATTGATTATCAAAATAAATTTAATAAACATCGAACAACAATTTATTTTATTAATTTCTATTACCTCTTATTTATATTATATATTAATTAATAATTAATCAACATTAATTTTCAAAAAAAAATCAGCATTAACTACTGAATTTTATTTACTTCTAATAGTTATTATTTATTATTAATTACTAATGTATTATTAACATTAATTATTTAAAATTTAAATTTACTAATTAATTACTAAGTAATACCACAAATTTAAAACATTTAATAAAAAAATATAAAAGTTCGTTTCAAATCTATTGGAAAACTGCAGGAAAATAGCTTCAAAATTATGTCGACGGTAATCCGACTCTATTAGCAACGGAATTTAGCGTCAAATATTATATGACGGTAAAGAGCTGCAATTTCCATTGATTTAGCGACAGAATTTGTATTCGACGGTAATAATTTATAATAAGATGACACATAAAATCCAGAATATTTTCTCTTGCAAAGCCCAAGGAAATCCGCCGCTAATTAGCGACGGAATTTTCCGCTGCTAAAAATCTGTCGCTAATCTCGGTTTTTCTTGTAGTGAATTTTGATTTAAAAAGAAGTTGGAATCGTTTTTAAAACGAATTTAAAACGATTTATAAAATACGTTTTAAATGGAAATCGGTGAAATATATATATTATATATATGTAAAGGCCTGAACAGAACGCGCCGCGTAGCGACCGTTCGCGAATTTCGACCATTGACTTCGAATTGACATTGCGGGAGATCCGACAGTCGGATTCTCCTAAAACCGAAACTGTTGGAAAATCATAATAAATGATTTGGAAAGAATTAGGATGAAAAATTCCACGTTTGTAAAGATAAAAATATATATTTTTATCAAAATGAACTAGTTATTAACTAGATTTGAAATCCAATAATATTTAAATAAAATAAATTGGATTTGTGAATGGTTTTAATATAACTAGAAATTTCCAATGAACAAATTGGAATGGATTCGAAATGGAAATAATCTTCGGAATATTTCGATATTGGATTCCGTAATTATACAGATATTGTTATGGAAATGTGGAAGATATATTTATATCGTTATTTCCAATACGATATTTGTTGGTTTCAGAATTTGATATTGAATATAAGCCAATATAATTTCTATTCAGAGCCTTGTATTTAATATCAAATGGGAATTTGGGTTTGTCGTGAATGGTGTCTTCAGTAACACTGTTCTTAAACCCAGTTGAGAAAAGAATAAATCTTTTAGTTAAGATTTAATGAAGTTTACCAATTAATTAATATTTAATTGGAATTGGATTTTTGGGTTTATCGTGAAGCATGTTTTAAATAATACTTGTTTTTTTAACCCAATTAACAGTGAAGAGATGATTTGGAATTTATAAATCTTTTATTAAGATTTAATGGAAGTTTCCAAATTAAAGTTTTCTAATTTAATATATTAAATTGAAATTGATTGGAATTCAATTTAGAAAAAATCAAAGTGAACTTCTATGGAGGAAGACTGTTAATATATGTGGAATTTAAAAGGCTTAGTCGTTATTCCATTTATATTATTAGTCAGATACGGAAATTGATATCGATTATATATTGATTTGTTTTCCATGAAGATTCCATAATTAATGGACTATTGTGATTTTGGGTTTATCATGAACTGTGTTTTAAATTACATTAGTTCTTTAACCGAATAAAGACTGGATTACATGTCTAACATTGTATTTCGAACTGTATTCATTGATCTTTGCTAAAAATATATCTATTTGGTGGTAGAGAATTTATTCTCTTGCTTAACACCCTTCTCTGAGACGTACCAGCTCAGAGGTTATATATCGGTAGAAATCAACGGTACGGTGTAGATTGTCGATGCGACATGTTTAATTTCCCAAAGTTAAATAATCATTAATATTGATTTTTGGGAAGACTAAAACTAAGTAGAGTTTTAATGAATCTTTAATTAGATTGAAATGAGAATATGATAATTTAAATTATCAAATTTGGGTAATGATCGATAATGGAGTATCACCAGTTTTGCTCCAAGCGATAGTTAAATCTTTAATTAGATTTGAATGTGAAATGGTAATTAAATTTACTGATAACATCGTGGTGTTAGATATGGAGTATTACCAGTTTTGCTCCATGAGAGGAATAGGTTGGGATTGGGATAATAAAAAAATGATTACTTCGGTAAGGTGCGCTAATCCCGACTAGTTTGGGTAAACCTTAATTTGGTTTGAATTAATATCCAAAGGAAGATTAAAGAAAAATTTAAATAATTTATCTTTGATAAAATTAATGGGAACCTTTCCATAATGATATGAATATTTGAATAAAAGAACATTCAGAATTGGAATGAGGCGTATTTTGTGTTTTTATAGCACTTATTTATAAAATGTGCGAGTTAGACGGAAAGGCCAGGTTTATACCCATTCTGAATAACTGATTCGACAATGAAGAGGGTGATTGAAGACCGAAGGTCTTCACATCGTTTGGATGATTATTGATGTCTTGATTAGGATGTACACCCAAGACAGGTAATAAGTGATGATCGTCCAGACGTACTTGGAGATCGACCGGATATGCGAGGACCTCTCTCCTGTGTTGGACATATGAGATGAGGAATAAGGTGCCTCCGGTTTCTTTCAGACCCAGAAGGAAGTAGTAAATGGATGTGTGTCTGAAATTGGATTTTATTCTGTGTTGATTGATTCTGTTAAATATATATCTGTTTGGCGACGGAGAATTTATTCTCTTGCTTAACGCCCTTCTCTGAGACGTACGAGCTTAGAGGTTATATATCGATAGACATCAGTCGCATGACATGAATTGCCTGTGTGGCATGCTGAGATGTAGATGATCAAGGCTTCTGTTAAAAAGCAGAGTCTTGTGTTTGATGACTAAAGCATGGCTTTAATATAGCATAGCTTTGTGTATAGTGTTAATTTGCGAGCTTTACACCTCGGTATGAGTCAAAAACGGGATAAGCGACTGCAGGAGAGCACGACGTTTCTTTGTAGCTATGGGTGGTGTCATGGTATTGAGCCCAGACATTTATTATATTTTTAACTATGTGGTTATTGGATGGCGAGGCGCCTCGGATATATTGGTTACTACAGAGCCGATGGATAGGTCCGATAGGACCGGGAAACGTGTGTTCAGAAATAACCAATCCTCAAACGTAAGAGAGGACTGGCCCCGAAGCATCCAAGGGTTCCCTAGAGTGTGCAGTCCTGAGACATTTGCTAGAGTGTCTCGAAGCGGGCTAGGAGTACATCCCTTGCCTCGAATCATGACGAAAATCCAATTTCCAATACGTGACCTTTCGGTTTTGATTGTAGAGCCTAGTATGGCGGCATGATAGATGGTACCCATGCCATCTAGGATTGATACATTTATATTTGAAGTCGATTTTGACACTATACACTTATAGTAATATCAAAATGTTTTGTTTTAAACGTACCAATCATGTTTGGCTATTATAAGGGAAAACCCTATCCTCCGGCTTGCGTTGCATTGTGTGATGGGACCTGGGTCTTATAATAGCTTCATTTTTCCAAAAAGCATTGCGCTGTTTGTTTTTATGCACTGGTATTCTTGGATGGAAACCCGTTCCGTGTTATACGGCGTGTTCTCTTGATTTACTTTATTTCTAAAGTAAAGTTTTAAATAACTATTTTAGTTCTCACACCAGTCACACGACTGACCTGGAGTTTGTTGTTTTAACCTAAAGTCTAGGTGCCCTATTTTCCACACGGGCAGCTAGTAGTTTTGGTTTTGCAGATTATTTCTTTTCCAGGATCCTGGATTTACAGCTGGAGCTATATTCGGAACGCTTTGTATCCGTGTATTTCTTTCAGTTGCATTATGTATTATTTTTCCGCTGCATTGTAATTTTAAATCTCCGATATTTATCAAATGTATATTATTTATTCATACTCTGTTATATTCTTGTACTCTGATGTAATTGTTGTAATAAGCAATGAAATGTTCTTCTGTTTGCGTTCTGATTTGTCGTGTTCTCAACTCAATCCAGCTTTCCCGTAAGTGCGAGTTTGGGTTGTTTAAGTTTGGTATCAGAGCTTTGGTTTACAGAGCTAGAGAACAAGACACATTAGAACCAAACGAAAGAATTCATCAGAGATTGGATTAGTTATATCCAATAGGAATGACTCGTTAGAGATAGGATCAGTAGTATCCTAGAATGAGTGTGAAGAGTATTTTTAATGAAAACAAATTTAGTTTTGAAAATTTAAATTTAATTATACGTATTTAAGTATTTTATTTTATTTTGGACAATCCAGTATATGAAGATTTTGCATATACGCGTCATGAACGTATGTTGAAAGTTCCAAATATACCGGGTAGATATAGAATCACACTCTAGTCACCCGGACAAGATTCTAATGATCGCTGCAGCATCATCAGTATTTATTTTCGTGCTTTGAAAGTGAGATATCTATATGATTCCAATTGGCTGGTGTGAGAACCAAAACTAGATAGCGTTTATTGTTGTGATTTGGCATTAAAAACATAATTTTTGAATATGTATTAAAGTTATGTGTTTGAAACGTTAATCAACTGATTGATTGCTGATTGGTGATTGTGTTGCGTGATTACTCATTTAACCAACATATGTAAACGAAATATAATTTTAGACAAATTGAATTTATTATTGAACCGTATTGAAAACTTGGTTGGAGTTGCATACATATACATTTATATGCGTGAACAGGTCATAGCAAGAAGGCTAGAGAAGAGGAATAAAATTGTATGCCTGACAAATAGGTACATGTTTACTAATTTTTTGGGTGTTGATGATTTTATGAGTCGACTGACCAGGCGCTTGGCTTTTTCTTTTTCTTTTGGATTGATGAGGGCCGTATGAGGCTATTTGCGGTTTTAAAGGTTTCCCTGTACAAATGAGGTTATGGCGAAATTTTTTGAAAATTTAGGGTGCTAGCCAAATTTTTGAAAAATTAGAAATTCTTAGAAACTGAAAAGTTGAAGAATGAAAGCCAGAATGAAAGTTGAGTTGGTTAGTTAAACAACTTTTAGCTCCGTTCCTTTTCGAGGACGAAAATATTTTAAGTGGGGGAGATTGTAACAACCCGGATTTTTAGAACCAATTTAAATTCTTATTTTGGCTATTTTAATGAATTTTGAATATTTAAAATGATTTATTTTAAATAATAACGATTAGAAATTTATTTTGAATAGAACTAGAGCGTATAAACTTATTTTAATTATATAACGAGCCTGAAATGGCGCGACAGTTTGAAAATTTGGTTTTGAAATTTAACTGAATGTTCAGGATTCAAAATAAATCGGATTTCAGTAAAACCAGAAACATTGGAATCTATTTAATTATATTTTTCTAACGAATGTGAAAATTTCAGATTTCATAACGGAAAAAAAATGTTATGTCTAGTTTAAAATTAAAAATAGTCTCTATGGAATTTAATTATATTTTCATTATGTTTTGTATGGCCCGAAAAGTCACATTTTGCATACGGATGAATTTGGACTAGAAACCACTTCCATTGAGTTCAAAATGTTGTTTCCGATTCCGAAAAGTATAAGCTTCAATATATTCCGAGGTTCGGAATTGTGGCATTTTGGTTGGGTATTGAATTAGTCAAACATAGCCCTTAAAAGGTGAAATTTCGCTAAGTAGCTCAGAATTCGACGAGACCAATTTTGTTGGATTCATAGTGACAAATCATTATTGAGTTCCAAAATGTGCGTCGAACGGAGTTAGTATGTGGCCGTGTGAGGCGAAACCATTTGTTCAAAAACAGGCAATCATTTTTACAAAAGAACATTATTGATATGACCTCGGAATTCGATTCTACTTTTTTTCTAGATTCGTGTTGCCAAATAATGGTTAAATCCAAAAGGCCATGATTTTTGGAGTAGCCGTTTGGGCGTGCAACAAGAAAATGTGCGCTAAAATCGCATTATTGAACAATATCTAAGCATCTTTGTGAATTTTAACGGAAGGTCAAACGAACTCGGAATTTGACGAACTTGCCTCGTTGGACTCATCTTGAAGTCTACTATCTCGTGTCCAAAATCCGCGGCAACTGGAGATAGTTGGCATTCAAACGATTACCGGGGAAACTAGCATATAATCACTTTTTCCCCTTTTCTATTTCATTATTTCCTTTTCCTCTTTTCATTCAAAATACAAATCAATGGCCACCGCTCCTCCTTAGCCGCTGCCACCACCCATCCGCTGCCACCACCAGCTCCGGCCGCCACCACCCCCTCCTCTCTCCCCTCCCCTCTCTCCTTCTTTGTATTTGAGAACCCTAGCACCCAAAACCACCCACCACCGCCACTACGGGCCCTACCGCCGCACCACCACCACCCCAGCAGGCCCCGCCGCCACCACCGACCACCCAGCTCCGACCGTGGACCACCCGACACCAAAAACCCATTTTTCACAAATTTCCCGTTTTGCAAATAACACTTTGTCACTATTTCGCCAATAACTCCCAAACCGTGCATTTCTGGCCAAAACTCCACAAGGCCGAAGTCGTAGAGCATGATTTTCTATTCGATTTGGGTAAATGGAATTCCTATTTTTGATTGTGGAGCTGTCCAGAAAACGCGTCCGAAGATCGCGGATCTGCTGCTGTTTTTTGCGATTTCCGGCGAATTGGTGCAGTTTTGGAAGGAAGTCCACTAGGAAAAAGTTGTCTGAAATGACGCGTTTAGGCTAGTGACCAAGTTTGGTGAGGACTATGCAAATTCTAGAGCCAAAGAGGCGAATTTAAGTGCGGGGAATGACAAAAGCGAGCGCGACGACAAAAGTTTTCTACATTAGAAGAATCGTGACGAATTGGTTTAGCTTCAGGGTGAGAACTTCTCACTTTAATTTTGTTTACAGTTAAATATATACTAGGATGCAGACGGTGCTTAGTAGCACCCGACACCATTGATTGAAACTGTGGATGTTTGGTTGTTTGCTTTGATTGATTAATTTGTTTGAATTTGGTTTGGGATGTGAGCTGAATCGATTAGAATTGGAATGTGTATGGCGCGAGCCAGTAATATGCGAGGGATAAGGCTAGACCTTATTCCGGTTCTATTATCGCGCCGTTATGCTGGTGAAATTTTCTAAAATAAAATGTGTTAGTTAAAAATGACATTTTAAATGTGTATATGAACTGTATAAAATATTCATGTGTTGAATAAAATATTGAACAATAAAAATAACATTTTTATTGAATGTATGAACTATTGAAAATATTCATATGTTGAAATAAATATTTTATCGTTAAAAATATAATTTTTAACATATATATGAATGGCAAAAATTCTCCTGAAATGAAAATAAATATTCATATATGCAAATCGGACGGTTTGTTTATGTACACTCATTTAATTGACATGGATTGGAACAATATATTTTACACATCGCCAAACTGCACAAATAATATTCAGTATTTGTTGGTTGAAACCCCACATGGGTATTGGGATGATATTTGACGTACACTAATCCCAATTGTTTAGTTGTATGTCAATCGATTGGTTGACGGACTGTTGTAAGCGTTAAATATTTATATTTAATGCTTATGCAGCTGTGTAGTGCACTCTGGATGATGATTGATTATTTATCATTGTTGTATACATATGATATATGAAATCCATATAAATAACATTATATGGTAATTGTCTGTGTCTAATTCTAATTCAGAAAAACGAATATTTTAAAATAACGAATATTTTAAAATAAGGAATATTTTAAAATAGTATTCAATAAAGGATTAAAATCTGATTTTGAAATATATGAAGCCGTATTGATTAGATATGCGCCATTTTGACGTGAACGATATTTATATCAATTTTATAATGAATATCGAAAAGGAAATTATTTCAAAATCTGATATTTTGAAAATATTATCATTTATATATTATAATGATATAGACTATTCAATTTTGATTTAAAATTGAAAATGAAGTTGGAATCGTTTTTAAAACGAATTTAAAACGATTTATAAAATACATTTGAAATGGAAATCGACGAAATATATATAATATATATATTATATATATTTAAAGGCCTGAATAGAACGCACCGCGCAGCGACTGTTCGCGAATTTTGACCATTGACTTCAAATTGACATTGCAGGACATCCGACCGTCGGATTCTCCTCGTTGGGTTCGTATCGAAAAGGGCTTTCCAACGAATATAAGAGATTTGAAATCTACGGTTGGATTTGGAATTATGTCCAAATCAAATTTGGAAAAGGTCGCTGTAAGTTAGTTCGATGACCGTTTATGGAAATCGACCGGAAGGGCCTTAATAAAATTATTAAAAATATTAATAGTTTGTGTAAAATCATAATAAATGATTTGGAAACAATTAGGATGAAAAATTCCACGTTTGTAAAGATAATTTTTTTTTTATCAAAATGAACTAGTTATTAACTAGATTTGAAATCCAATAATTAAAAAAAATTGAATTTGTGAATGATATTAATATAACCAGAAATTTCTAACGTACAAATTGGAATGGATTTGAAATGGAAATAATCTTCGGAATATTTCGATATTGGATTCCGTAATTATACAGATATTATTATGGAAATTTGGAAGATATATTTATATCGTTATTTCCAATAAGATATTTGTTGGTTTCAGAATATGATATTGAATATAAGCCGATATAATTTTTATTCAGAGCCTTGTATTTCAAATCGGATTTCGCGTTTGTCATGAATGGTGTCTTCAGTAACGCTGTTCTTTAAACCAGTTGAGAAAAGAATAAATATTTTAATTAAGATTTAATGAAGTTTACCAAATAATTAATATTTAGTTGGAATTGGATTTTTGGGTTTATCGTGAACCGTGTTTTAAATAAAACATGTTGTTTAACCAATTAACAGTGAAGAGATGATTTGGAATTTATAAATCTTTTGTTAAGATTTATAAAATTTTCCAAAGTAAAGTTTTCAAATTCAATATATTAAATTGGAGTTGAATGGAATTCGATTTAGTAATAATCGAAGTGAACATCTGTGGAGGAAGACTGTTAATATATGTGGAATATAAAAGGCTTAGTCGTTATTCCATTTATATTATTAGTTGGATACGGAAATTGATATCAATTATATATTGATTTGTTTTCCGTGAAGATTCCATAATTAATGGAATGTGATTTTGGGTTTATCGTGAACTGCGTTTTAAATGACATTAGTTTTTAACCCAGTAAAGACAGGATTACATGTTAAACATTGTATTTCGAACTTTATTCATTGATCTCTGCTAAATATATATATGTTTGATGGCGAAGAATTTATTCTCTTGCTTAACACCCTTCTCCGAGACATACGAGCTCAGAGGTTATATATCGGTAGAAATCAATGGTACGGTGTAGTTTGTCAATGCGACATGTTTAATTTCCCAAAGTTAAATAATCATTAATATTGATTTTTGGGAAGATTAAAACTAAGTAGATTTTTAATGAATCTTTAATTAGATTGAAATGAGAATATGATAATTTAAATTATCAAATTTGTGTAATGATCGAGAATGGCGTATCACCAGTTTTCTCCAGGCGATAGTTAAATCTTCAATTAGATTTGAACGTGAAATGGTAATTAAATTTACTGATAACATTGTTGTGTTAGATATGGAGTATTACCAGTTTTGCTCCATGGGAGGAATAGGTTGGGAATGGGATAATAAAAGAAATGATTGCATCGGTAACGTGCGCAAATCCCGAATAGTTTTGATAAACCTTAATTTGGTTTGAATTGATATCCAAAGGAAGATTAAAGAAAAATTTAAAGAATTTATCTTTGGTAAAATTAATGGGAAACTTTCCCTAATGATATGAATATTTGAATAAAAGAATATTCCGAATTGGAATGAGGCGTATGTTGTGTTTTTATAGCACTTGTTTATAAAATACACGAGTTATATGGAAAGGCCGGGTTTATACCCATTCTAAATAACTGATTCGACGATAAGTCGGCGGTGGAGACGGTGGTTGAAGACCGGAGGTCTTCACATCGTTTGGATGATTACTGATGTCTTGATTGGGCTGAACACCCAAGACGAGGTAATAACTGGTGATCGTCCAGACATACTTGGAGATCGACCGGATATGCGAGGACCTCTCTCCTGTATTGGACATATGGGATGAGGAATAAAGTGCCTCCGGTTTCGTTCAGACCCAGAACGAACTAGTAAATGGATGTGCATCTGACATTGGATTTTATTCTGTGTTGATTGATTTCTATTAAATATATATCTATTTGGCGGTGGAGAATTTATTCTCTTGCTTAACGCCCTTCTCTGAGACGTACGAGCTCAGAGGTTATATATCGATAGACATCAGTCGCATGGCATGAATTGCCTGTGCGGCATGCTGAGATGCAGATGATCAAGGCTTCTGTTGAAAAGTTGAGTCTTGTGGTTGACGATCAAAGCACGACTTGAATATAGCATAGCTTTGTGTATAGCGTTAATTCACGAGCCTCACACCTCGGTATGAGTCAAAAATGGGATAATGGACTGCAGGGAGAGCACGGCGTTTCTTTCTAGCTATGGTTGTTGTCATGGTATGGGTCCCAGACATTTATTATATCTTTACTTACGTGGTTGTTGGATTGCGAGGCGCCTCAGATATATCGGTTACTACGGAGCCGAAGGATAGGTCCGATAGGACTGCGAAATGTGTGTTCAGGAATAACCAATCCTCAAACCTAAGAGAGGACCGGCCTTGAAGCATCCAAGGGTTGCCCAGAGTGTGCAGTCCTAAGACATTTGCTAGAGTGTCTCGAAGCGGGCTAGGAGTACATCCCCTGCCCTGACTCATGACGAAAATCCAATTTCCAATACGTGACCCTTCGGTTTTGATTGTAGAGCCTAGTATGGCGGCATGATAGATAGTACCCATGCCGTCTATAGTTGATACATTTATATTTGAAGTTGATTTTGACACTATACATTTATAGTAACATCAAAATGTTTTGTTTTAAACGTACCAAGCATGTTCGGCTATTATAAGGGAAAACCCTATCCTCCGGCTTGCGTTTCATTATGTGATGGCACCTAGGTCTTATAATAGCTTCATTTTTCCAAAAAGCATTGCGTTATGCACCGGTATTCTTGGGAGGAAACCCATTCCGTGTTACATGGCGTGGTCCCTTGATTTACTTTATTTTTAAAGTAAAGTTTTAAATAAATGTTTTAGTTCACACACCAGTCACATGACTGACCTAGATTTTATTGTTTTAACCTAAACTCTGGGTGCCCCTATTTTCCGCACGGGCAGCTAGTAGTTTTGGTTTTGTAGATTATTTCTTTTCTAGGATCCTGGATTTAAAGTTGGAGCTATATTCGTAATGCTTTGTATCTGTGTATTTCTTTCAGTTGTGTTATGTATTATTTTTCCGCTGCATTGTAATTTTAAATCTCTGATATTTATCAAATGTATATTATTTATTCATACTCTGTTATATTCTTGTACTCTGATGTAATTGTTGTAATAAGCAATGAAATGTTATTATGTTTGCATTCTGATTTGTTGTGTTCTCAACTCAATCCGGGCTTTCCCGTAAGGGCGAGTTTGGGTCGTTTAACTAGATCCATCACTGACTGGAAGATGTACCCTCCTCGTCAGTAGTGAGTTGCTCCTGTCCAGTCTCAGCTAGGAGCTGCTGACGTTGCATGTAACAACCCGAATTTTAACAACGTGTTAAGACAAGAATCAAGGCAAAATTAAATTATAAAATCTGAATCAGGATAAACGGGTTGTTCCATTGCGTTCGTCTTGGAAAAATACGCGAAATAGAGTCCGAAATTTCGTAAATCGGAGTCCGTATGACCGAGATATGGCCTCGCGAAGTTTCACGAAAATTCAAATCCGAAAACAGATTCGAATTCAGCCCAAAAAGAGAAGGCGGGAAAATTCCCGCCAGACACAAAGGGTGTCGACACCCGTGTCGACATGGGTGTCGACCCCTGGGTCGACCCCTCCCCAGGGGGTCGACATGGGTGTCGACCCCTGGGTCGACCCCCCCTGGTCGAACCAGCGACCTGGTGCACCTGCTTCTGGTTTTGGCTCGGTTTTGGAGGCTTGTGACGGATTTTGACGATTCAGATCTATCCTAGGGTTTATCCTACGGCCTAAACTACTCCTAATCTCTATAAAAAGACCCCTAGACCTAGCTTAAACCCTCACAAATCACTCATGCCACGAAGTGCTGCCCAAATGCCAAGTGATCATGGCCTCCATCTCCAACTCCAAGAGACTATGCATGCAAATCGGATCCGAATCGAAAGGTGCAAGCTTGCTACACCAAATCGAGGCTCGATCAATGTTGCTACGGCGATTTCATGACGGTTCTTCATCAAAGGAGCCACCTTTCTTCGTCACGACGATGCATAATCCTTCACTAAGCCTCGCTATGTAAATTATAGCTACTTGTAGATTCTAACGGTGGTTCTAATGTGACATGAGATAAAATGCGATGAAACATAAGTATGCTAGCTTATGTGAACCTAAATTTGCCCCTTTTCTATGATCTATGACCTTGGGCTAAGTTGTAGCGACTTAATCATGCCATTCATGTTATGTTGAACCTAGTATATCTTGTAAGTTTGAATCTTTATCTATGAAATGTTAGCATGAACCTTTGGGAACCACTTGACTTGTGAAACATGGGCAAAGACTTGACTTTGGGGCTTATGCATGTTTGTGGCCAAATTACCTTAGGATGCTATGCATGTTTGTAGCCAAATTCACTTATGATACTATGCATATTTGTGGCCAAATTCCCTTATGACACTATGCATGTTTGCGGCCAAATTCCCTTATGACACTATGCATGCTTGTGGCCAAATTCCCTTATGATACTATGCATGTTTGTGGCCAAATCCCCTTATGATACTATGCATGTTGTGGCCAATATGTTGGCATAATACCCTACTATGTGACTCGCCTCCACTTGGGTTGGGAATACGTTTGGGTAGCTTAGGAAAAACGTGGGTATGACATGAAAAACTTGACATGGGGTTTACATGAGAACATGACATTCATGATACATTTAAATATGGTCATGACACGGGGGAAAACATGGAACTTGAACTAGACATGGGTGGGTTGTAAGTATAATAAGACACTAGACCAAACATGAAAGTGGCCAACTCGAGGTTGGGTTGAGTTTGTAGCATAAATCTACCCGGACCCGCCCGGCTTAACTAGTGGCTACAAACAATAGGACCCAATGTGGGTAGTTGGTCATGTAGCACTTAAAACCCGAGGTTAGACTAGGTTGTGGTGTAAATCTACCCGGACCCGCCCGGCTTAACTAGTAACCACAATAAAGTCTAATGTGAGAGGTTGAGGTGCATTAATCTAATTAATGCCACATGAAAAGGTTAAGTAATTTTGATTAATGACACTTAACCGATATGACACGAATGGGTAGGTTAAGTTAAACCGGACTTGGTTCCTTAATGACACTTAACCATATAAGACAATTAGGGGATGGGGTTAGGTAACCTACACTTGACTAATCTAAACACGGTAATTAGATGGGGTTAAGTAATCCATACTTAACTAATCTAACACGGTAAATTAGATGGGGTTAAGTGATTTACACTTAACTAATCCGACTTGGTAATTAGATGGGGTTAAGTAACTTAGACTTAACTAATCTATACACGGTAATTAGATGGGGTTAAGTAACCTTCACTTAACTAAGCTAAGCACGGTAATTCGATGGGGTTAAGTTAAACGCTTAACCAATCTAAACTTGGTAATTCAATGAGGTTAAGTAACCAATACTTAACCAACTTAACATGATAATTTAATGGGGTTAAGTAACTTATACTTAACCAATTATACATGATGATTTGATGAGGTTAAGTAACCTACACTTAACCAATCTAATATGTGGACCTGGTAGGGTTAAGTCACAAGACCTTTTAAATTAGGCTTAACCATTGTAATACGTTTAGTGGATGGGGTTAAGTTAACCTATACTTAACCAATCCGACTCGATAATCTGATGGGATTAAGATAATCTATGCTTAATCAATCTAACATGATAATCTGATAGGGTTAAGACAAATAAATACTTAACCAATTTGACTTGATAGGGTTAAGTCATGAGCTTCTTAGTACACTTAACCAACTTGTAGGGCTAAACCTTGAACTTAAAAACTTAGCCAATCTTGACATGATTCGTAGGTGGGCTAAGTCATGAACCTGAATAACAACACCTAACCCAATAGACAAAACCCTAGTTAGAGGAACTAGGTAGAAAATCGTGGTTAATCAAGGGTAACGGGGAAAAGAAGCTAAGTGGTAAAACTTAGTTAAGTATAACTAAGTAATAATTCTTAGCCAAGGACATGGGACTAGTTTATGAATGGATGAGCAACCCGATATGGTAGTTCATCGCTTAAACACACGAGGAGGAGCAAATTATCCGACTTGGATAAAGGTTCCAATGAACTGGGTGATGAAGCGGTAGCTTCGGAAGACGTGAGGGTACTCTTGGTATCCCTCTGTGAGGTGGCAGGTGGTCCATGAAACCCGGCCTCACAGAGGTTAAGGTCTGCGATAGAAGAGCCAAGAGTATGCCTTGGTTGCTATGCGAGCGACCTAAAGACTGGGATGGATTAGCGTGGAGTCGACGATACTTGATTTTTGCCCTGGATAGAACGTCGCCGACTACCTACCATCTTTAGTCAATCGTGTACGAACGGAAAGGCAGAGAACTCCCAACAGACCATGTTCTTGCTATCGAGTCATGGGTGAGGTTGGCCCATAGGAAAGTGGGGCTATAGTGGGGCCGGGATGTAGTTCTCATACATGATTTTTCTTGGATTGCCTTTCAGTAGTTGAGGGAGGGGTCACGTGGGACCATAGCCACGGGTACAAAAACATACCTTGATATCTGCATCAGCAGACGACTTAAAGCTCCCGACCGAGTTCCGTATTTCTTGATTTGCCCTGGCACGGAACTCGGATGGCACATTGAGAACATGTGCGTCTAGACATGGAAAACGATTCACGATACGTACGCGGGATAAAGGGCGTGGTTGACGGGTGGCATAATCCCTAGTGGCCCTAGGTGGCTGAACCCAAACCAAGACACGGAAACGTTCATTAGGTAGTATAATCCCTAGTGGTCCTAGGTGACATAAATCCTAAGTGAACACGCGATCGTTCATGGTAAGATAACATAACCAGATCAAGGGTAGCAGTCCAAAATAACCTTAAGGATAAAACGTTTACATGGGAAAGCCCGTATGGCCTACGGCAAAGGACTGAACTTATACATGGAAAGAAACATACGAGTTGGGAAAACCTACATATGCTATATATATTAGGTTGACATGGACCATTACATGACATTGGGCAAGGGACATTCATAGTTGACACATGACGCGGGTTGGGATACTAGTACGAGAGGTGCAGAGTAAATATACATGATAAATACCCTAGGATGGTATACGTGATAGACACCATGGGATGGTATACAGGATAGATACCTTGGGATAGTATACTTGATAGAAACTTGACGATGTGATACCTTGATTTATGATGACACCGTAGTTTATCATGATATCTTAGTTTACCTTGCTACAGTAGTTCAGCCTGTTACCCTGGTTTAGTTTATCTATCTTGTAGTCATCCTTATGTTTACTTTCAGTTTATGCATGTCATGTTACCTTTACCTGTTTTTATACTGGAAGTAGATAGGACTTACCAGTCTTTATGACTGACCCCGTTTTGTTTCGCCTCTTTGTCTTCCGTTTCCCCCCCCCCCAGGTTTTAGGGAGGAAACACTGTTATCTAGTTCGGACTTCTTCTGCTTGAAGGTCATCACGCATGGCTTGGACTTTTCTTGGCTATGACTACTTTACTGTTTTACTTGGGGAATAATTTATGAAATGGTTTTATGCTTCTTTACTATTGAAAGACAGGTTATGAGGTATTCTGATGTAAAAGGCTTTAGACCTTATTTTATAAGGTAATAAAATTTGTTTTACTTCCGTTGTTTTATATATGTTCTGTCTTGTAATATTTCTGTGCATGTTTACCTCGATAATGCTTCACCAAACCTAGTGCATTCCCTTTGTGAGTGACCCTAGCGGAGGTGGGGTGTTACATTTGGTATCAGAGCAGAAGGTTACCAGACTGGGCAAAAGTTTTTAAAACCTTCTGAAAACTATTTGAGAAACCGTTTTACAAAGAAGCATTTTTCAAGAAAAGTTTTTAAAGGCTATTCCCCAAAAGCCATTAGCACTATCCTTTGTTTCCTTGATTGAATCTCTTTTCCTTTCTTTCCTCCATCTGTAGTCATAGTAGTTTTAACTGTGACTAATCCTTGTCTAGCGACGTAAGTGTTTTCCCGTACGATGGAGTAAGTTCTCGAGAGACCTGTTACTGAAGTTATAAGAAGGGATAAAGGACACAAGCCTAAGAATAAGCAACATGTTGGTATGGCTTGATCCACAAAGGAAGATAAGGACGAGATCAGCAAGAAGGCAACCGTATGCCCTCACTAGCGTACCTAAGGAGGATGGTACCGTTTCTGTTAAAGGCTTAGCCTTTCTTTTCTATCATCCCGTCCAGACTTTGTTTTGATCATCGCATCATTTAAGTCTGCCTCGACAGTTGAGTCTCTGCACCTCAGTACTAGCATGATAGAAGATCTCATTTTTGTCCCAAATCTTGTTGGACGATCGGTCCATTTATTCATGACTTGTTTGGATTTCAGAATGCCTATGTTTCTAGGTCGTGGATGGATTTCAGGGATAAAGTGGTCATCCAATAAGGGGTGCTATTCTCGGTTTTGAAAGGAGGGTAGTTAGACTCTTGACTTGCTTTGGTAATACCCTCGAAGTCTCGTGTAACCTTCTAGGTTCTGTCATGGCTAGTTACCTAGAATCTCATGATGCAGTTGTTGGTAATCCATTCGAGTAGAATTCGCCGCTAAGTCGTATGGTTCGTTTCGCTTATGCACGAGTTATGGGGATCACCCTAGTAAGTACACTTGTCAACATGGATTGGCATCGGCAAACGAGATCCAGAATTCCCTAGTGAATTTTGGAGAGCTTGCATGAGTAAGTAGATACGTTTGAGCCAAGTATACTAGGAAAAGGATAAGTGAAAGTGGAATAAGAGGCGACAATGAAATGAGTTCTAACTCATATCTTGGAAATAGGAATCAAGGAGCTACGAGATCATGGAGTTAAAAAGATGGTCAAGGCACCGAGGAATTAAGCTCAAGGAAACGCGACTTAGAAGACGTAAGGCTAGACACGCGAGTGTATCCTTGATCCCTGGTTTTTCCTGTAGAGCTTGCTCGCATGTTATCTTTTGGTGAATATCCTCTCGGTCCTGTTTCTGTTGCAAACCCCGTAGGGAGTTTACCTTGTTTATCTCCTCGATCCTATCGTGAGAACCTTAGGTAGAATCCTATGGATGTAACCATGTGGTTGAAACATGTTATGATTGATATGGTTGCAGGTGGTTGCTCGTGGATGCGCGAATACACATTAGATACTAGATCGACACACTCACATTTCATATTGCATATGCACGAGTATTTATACCTGTTTATGGATGAAATTGAATGTGTTATCATGTGGATGTTGCATATGAATGAATGGTTGTGCACACATATAGTGTTTATATGACTAGGACTATTTGCATACATGTTGGATTCATGGCACTAAACATAATTTGCATTAGAAGATCATTCAGGCCTGATCATTAGCATTAGCTAAGGAACATATACACACACTTTCTGCATATGTTCATACAGCATTAGAAATCTTTTAAGGACAATGATTACTTGTGGATGATGTATTGAGTAGATGGATGATGGATGGTAGGATACGTTCTTCCTAACTTGGAGATTTTGGGGACGAAATCCTTAAAGGAGGGGAGAATGTAACAACCCGAATTTTAACAACGTGTTAAGACAAGAATCAAGGCAGAATTAAATTATAAAATCTGAATCAGGATAAACGGGTTGCGCCATTGCGTTCGTCTCGGAAAAATACGCGAAATAGAGTCCGAAATTTCGTAAATCGGAGTCCGTATGACCGAGATATGGCCTCGCGAAGTTTCACGAAAATTCAAATCCGAAAACAGATTCGAATTCAGCCCAAAAAGAGAAGGCGGGAAAATTCCCGCCAGACACAAAGGGTGTCGACACCCGTGTCGACATGGGTGTCGACCCCTGGGTCGACCCCTCCCCAGGGGGTCGACATGGGTGTCGACCCCTGGGTCGACCCCCCTGGTCGAACCAGCCACCTGGTGCACCTGCTTCTGGTTTTGGCTCGGTTTTGGAGGCTTGTGACGGATTTTGACGATTCAGATCTATCCTAGGGTTTATCCTACGGCCTAAACTACTCCTAATCTCTATAAAAAGACCCCTAGACCTAGCTTGAACCCTCACAAATCACTCATGCCACGAAGTGCTGCCCAAATGCCAAGTGATCATGGCCTCAACCTCCAACTCCAAGAGACTATGCATGCAAATCGGATCCGAATCGAAAGGTGCAAGCTTGCTACACCAAATCGAGGCTCGATCAACGTTGCTACGGCGATTTCATGACGGTTCTTCATCAAAGGAACCACCTTTCTTCGTCACGACGATGCATAATCCTTCACTAAGCCTTGCTATGTAAGTTCTAGCTACTTGTAGATTCTAACGGTGGTTCTAATGTGACATGAGATAAAATGCGATGAAACATAAGTATGCTAGCTTATGTGAACCTAAATTTTCCCCTTTTCTATGATCTATGACCTTAGGCTAAGTTGTAGCGACTTAATCATGCCATTCATGTTATGTTTAACCTAGTATATCTTGCAAGTTTGAATCTTTATCTATGAATTGTTAGCATGAACCTTTGGGAACCACTTGAATTGTGAAACATGGGCAAAGACTTGACTTTGGGGCTTATGCATGTTTGTGGCCAAATTACCTTAGGATGTTATGCATGTTTGTAGCCAAATTCACTTATGATACTATGCATATTTGTGGCCAAAATCCCTTATGACACTATGCATGTATGCGGCCAAATTCCCTTATGACACTATGCATGCTTGTGGCCAAATTCCCTTATGATACTATGCATGTTTGTGGCCAAATCCCCTTATGATACTATGCATGTTGTGGCCAATATGTTGGCATAATACCCTACTATGTGACTCGCCTCCACTTGGGTTGGGAATACGTTTAGGTAGCTTAGGAAAAACGTGGGTAGACATGAAAAACTTGACATGGGGTTTACATGAGAACATGACATTCATGATACATTTAAATATGGTCATGACACGGGGGAAAAACATGGAACTTGAACTAGACATGGGTGGGTTGTAAGTATAATAAGACACTAGACCAAACATGAAAGTGGCCAACTCGAGGTTGGGTTGAGTTTGTAGCATAAATCTACCCGGACCCGCCCGGTTTAACTAGTGGCTACAAACAATAGGACCCAATGTGGGTAGTTGGTCATGTAGCACTTAAAACCCGAGGTTAGACTAGGCTGTGGTGTAAATCTACCCGGACCCGCCCGGCTTAACTAGTAACCACAATAAAGTCTAATGTGAGAGGTTGAGGTGCATTAATCTAATTAATGCCACATGAAAAGGTTAAGTAATTTTGATTAATGACACTTAACCGATATGACACGAATGGGTAGGTTAAGTTAAACCGGACTTGGTTCCTTAATGACACTTAACCATATAAGTAGGGGATGGGATTAGGTAACCTACACTTGACTAATCTAAATACGGTAATTAGATGGGGTTAAGTAATCCATACTTAACTAATCTAACACGGTAAATTCGATGGGGTTAAGTGATTTACACTTAACTAATCCGACTTGGTAATTAGATGGGGTTAAGTAACTTAGACTTAACTAATCTAAACACGGTAATTAGATGGGGTTAAGTAACCTTCACTTAACTAAGCTAAGCACGGTAATTCGATGGGGTTAAGTTAAACACTTAACCAATCTAAACTTGGTAATTCAATGAGGTTAAGTAACCAATACTTAACCAACTTAACATGATAATTTAATGGGGTTAAGTAACTTATACTTAACCAATTATACATGATGATTTGATGAGGTTAAGTAACCTACACTTAACCAATCTAATATGTGGACCTGGTAGGGTTAAGTCACAAGACCTTTTAAATTAGGCTTAACCATTGTAATACGATTAGTGGATGGGGTTAAGTTAACCTATACTTAACCAATCTGACTCGATAATCTGATGGGATTAAGATAATCTATGCTTAATCAATCTAACATGATAATCTGATAGGGTTAAGACAAATAAATACTTAACCAATTTGACTTGATAGGGTTAAGTCATGAGCTTCTTAGTACACTTAACCAACTTGTAGGGCTAAACCTTGAACTTAAAAACTTAGCCAATCTTGACATGATTCGTAGGTGGGCTAAGTCATGAACCTGAATAACAACACCTAACCCAATAGACAAAACCCTAGTTAGAGGAACTAGGTAGAAAATCGTGGTTAATCAAGGGTAACGGGGAAAAGAAGCTAAGTGGTAAACCTTAGTTAAGTATAACTAAGTAATAATTCTTAGCCAAGGACATGGGACTAGTTTATGAATGGATGAGCAACCCGATATGGTAGGTCATCGCTTAAACACACGAGGAGGAGCAAATTATCTGACTTGGATAAAGGCTCCAACGAACTGGGTGACGAAGCGGTAGCTTCGGAAGACGTGAGGGTACTCTTGGTATCCCTCTGTGAGATGGCAGGTGGTCCATGAAACCCGGCCTCACAGAGGTTAAGGTCTGCGATAGAAGAGCCAAGAGTATGCCTTGGTTGCTATGCGAGCGACCTAAAGACTGGGATGGATTAGCGTGGAGTCGACGATACTTGATTTTTGCCCTGGATAGCACGTCGCCGACTACCTACCATCCTTAGTCAATCGTGTACGAACGGAAAGGCAGAGAACTCCCTACAGACCATGTTCTTGCTATCGAGTCATGGGTGAGGTTGGCCCATAGGAAAGTGGGGCTATAGTGGGGCCGGGATGTAGTTCTCATACATGATTTTTCTTGGATTGCCTTTCAGTAGTTGAGGGAGGGGTCACGTGGGACCATAGCCACGGGTACAAAAACAGACCTTGATATCTGCATCAGCAGACGACTTAAAGCTCCCGACCGAGTTCCGTATTTCTTGATTTGCCCTGGCACGGAACTCGGATGGCACATTGAGAACATGTGCGTCTTGACATGGAAAACGATTCACGATACATACGCGGGATAAAGGGCGCGGTTGACGGGTGGCATAATCCCTAGTGGCCCTAGGTGGCTGAACCCAAACCGAGACACGGAAACGTTCATTAGGTAGTATAATCCCTAGTGGTCCTAGGTGACATAAATCCTAAGTGAACACGCGATAGTTCATGGTAAGAAAACATAACCAGATCAAGGGTAGCAGTCCAAAATAACCTCAAGGATAAAACGTTTACATGGGAAAGCCCGTATGGCCTACGTCAAAGGACTGAACTTATACATGGAAAGAAACATACGAGTTGGGAAAACCTACATATGCTATATATATTAGGTTGACATGGACCATTACATGACATTGGGCAAGGGACATTCATAGTTGACACATGACGCGGGTTGGGATACTAGTACGAGAGGTGCAGAGCAAATATACATGATAAATACCCTGGGATGGTATACGTGATAGACACCATGGGATGGTATACAGGATAGATACCTTGGGATAGTATACTTGATAGAAACTTGACGATGTGATACCTTGATTTATCATGACACCGTAGTTTATCAAGATATCTTAGTTTACCTTGCTACAGTAGTTCAGCCTGTTACCCTGGTTTAGTTTATCTATCTTATAGTCATCCTTATGTTTACTTTCAGTTTATGCATGTCATGTTACCTTTACCTGTTTTTATACTGGAAGTAGATAGGACTTACCAGTCTTTATGACTGACCCCGTTTTGTTTCGCCTCTTTGTCTTCCGTTCCCCCCCCCCCAGGTTTTAGGGAGGAAACACTGTTATCTAGTTCGGACTTCTTCTGCTTGAAGGTCATCACGCATGGCTTGGACTTTTCTTGGCTATGGCTACTTTACTGTTTTACTTGGGGAATAATTTATGAAATGGTTTTATGCTTCTTTACTATTGCAAGACAGGTTTTGAGGTATTCTGATGTAAAAGGCTTTAGACCTTATTTTATAAGGTAATAAATTTTGTTTTACTTCCGCTGTTTTATATATGTTCTGTCTTGTAATATTTCTGTGCATGTTTACCTCGATAATCCTTCACCAAACCTAGTGCATTCCCTATGCGAGTGACCCTAGCGGAGGTGGGGTGTTACATTGCAACATAAACTTCTCCTGCAAGACCAAATAAGAATGTATCCAAAATTAATATCATGATATATTATATTATTATAATTTAAAATTTCTACAAATACTTCCGCATATAATGAAATCTTACGTGAGTCTTTCTAGACTTGTCGTCATGTCATGTGTATATGATGTTCCCTTCTGAATCGAGACGCTCGATGGCATTCGTATGGGTGAACACATCCATATATGAGACATGACCCTGTCCCTCAGCCTCCTGAATTTGATTATTACATGCAATTATTACATTTTCAAAATTATATAGCATATAAATTTTTATATAATTCGCACTTATTTTTTTTTACCAATTCCTGTCGATACTGCTTAAAGGACTTTGATCCTCCTCGATGCGTGACTGGATTATTATTCCGATTTGCACTGTTTCTTTCTGACTCCGTCTTTTCTTTCAAAATTTGATACATTACTTATCGAGTAAATATTTTTTATATTTTAATAAAAAAATAGTACACTAACCTTCGTTTCATCACTTTCCCAATACTTTAGAAATCCTTCCCAAACGGCTGCTACCATCCATGGAGGTTTTTTCATGCTTTTCTTCATTGTTGATGTGCCATCTTCATAATTTTTTCTCATTTTCTGCATCTAGTACGTCCAAGCCAGCTGTAAATCATGCGTCTCTATATCCACCTCAGCCTGTATTTCACATTAAACAAAGATTACTATTAAATATGTACAGTGTATCAGTGATTAAAAGGAATTAAAATGCAAAAAGTATATAAGAAAATACTAACTTGCACATCCTGCCAAATGACCTCCTGTATGTAAGGTGGGATCAGATCCCACATAGGCCAACATCTCGACATTCGAGTCCTATATGCAGCTCTTGAAATGTAACACCACGTATTTTCTGAGAATATTAAAATAACAAATTAAAGAATAATTTATTTGAAAAAGAGGAATGAGAAAAGAATGATGCTTAGCATTGTTCTAAGGTTAGTAAGCAAAAGACTTGGTAGTTCATTTGGTTAGAACATGTGACTTGCATACAAGAGGTACAGAGTTCGATCCCCGCCAGCGCCATATTTTTGTTTTAGGGGAATGGCCAAAAAGTGGCTTAGTGTGAACGCAGTTCAAAAAGTGGTTTAGTGTGAAAATGGTTAATTATGAAGAAGTTATTAAGCCATGACGTTTGCATGCATATGAGAGAAATATATATATAGATATATAAATTAAATAAATAAATATTCAAAAAAAAGTTCAAAACAGTGAATCGGGAGGCGGAATAGCCGAACCGCACCATTTTTGGAGTCGACCCAAACCCCACTGGGTCGACTAGAGGTCAATCCTAGGTGTTTCGCTGACAACCCATGGCCCGATTCGCCCTAAGGGCTGATATGGCATCTGAGTGGTCCAGATCAGTTCTAGGGTTAATCCTAAGGCCTAAATAACTTCCTACACCTCTATATACACCCTAAGACCTAACCCTAATTCATAAATATTATCTATGACACCATTATGCTGTCAAATTCTCTCTTAAACCCTAGCCGCCGCCTCTAAATCAAATCTCAAGTGTTCAACTTCAACTCAAAATAAAGATTAGAGATTCTACAACAATTCAAAAGATAAATCAGCAACACCGCAACTTTTCAACACTAATTTCAGTGCATAATTCTATTCTTTAACCACGAAAGGTGAGTACGGTGATTTTCACAATATAATGGGATTAAAATTAACATGATGAAGTTGTAAAGAGGATTCATATGTATGTATGTAATTTAAATCTCATCCAAGTCTTCACCTTTTTGATTCATGTCATCATATTCCTATGTTTCTATGTAAAGTTCATACCTTTATCAGTTTATTCATGTTGAATCTGTCATTATGCCTCTATGCCTGTTTACATGCCCCTTTATTTCATGATGTTGTGTTAATTCCAATTTTCTGTGATTTGATTCTATCTTCTTATCCCTATTCCTTTTATTTTTGGATCTAGGCTACCTTCGAGCCTATGTTAAAAATACGCACTAATGTAAATACGTGGGAACGATGGGAATATGTGAAATATGGAAAATTGGATATTATTGGATATTTTGGATAACTGGATAATATGTGAAATTGGCATATTTGGGTATGAATTACATGGAATTGATGAAATTGCGTATAATTGTGAATTTGTAATTGAGGCTAATTAATATGTAATTAGTGACAATTTGGAATAGGCAATATTATAAACATGATTATATATTTAATTGGATACACATGACATGAAAATTGGGTATGGGTGAAATACCATTATTAATAAATCTTTTACATGAGGTTAGGCGCAATTGTGGCATAAGACTGCCCGGCAAATCCAGCTGCCACAATTGGACGTCCAATGTGAGAAGTCAAAGGAATGAATTGTAGGCACAACGGTTAATGACACGAGGTTAGACCCAGTTTTTGGCGTAAGACTTCCCGGAACCGCCCGGCAAATCCAGCGGCCACAAAGCGTTTGGTCTAATGTGGGAGGTCATGCACCGTTCGTCATAAGGAATGAATTAAGGAATACTAACCATAATAAGGCATGGGTATGGTTAGAGGGTTAAGTGTGGTGACATGTAAAATATGACATGTAAATATGGACTTAACCGAAATAAGATAAGACATGTAAATTATGACATGTAAGTATGGACTTAACCATAGCATGTGCAAGACATGGACATTTAAATTAAAAAGGTTAAGTGAGAGAAAAACCTAGTGGGGATCAAGCGTAGGTGGGAGGCTTGTGTCGGATAGGGGACCCGTTTCAACCAGTAACCCGTTTGAGTATCTAATTGGGCCTGGTACTAGGCCGGGGTTGGGGCACGCTTACTGGACTTGAATGTAAGAGGTCAAAATGTGAATAGCGGTGGCAACGTGAGTCCAATGGGTTCATGTGCGTGCATAGGTCCGGGCTAGTAGGTAAGACGTTGTTGCATCATGTAGGTATGGTCGTGAATTTTATGTTGGTATCGGGGTTGCCACTTTGGGGAGTGGTACACCCCACTGTGGGGCCAGCACGGGTGCCTACGGGGTTTAGGGAGCCGATCAAATAGGTAGGGTAAGGGTACCTTAGCGGTGGTAGGAGCAAGCCGACACCTACGATAGCAGCTAGGTACAAGTAACTACCAAGTTTGTCATGTGGGTACAGTTAGTGGGAAGGGATCAACCTTGAGTAAAAGAGACTAGTAGATGTGCGGTGTAATTAAGTAATGTGGTGTAACTTAGCAAAAGTGCGGTGTAACGAAATACATGTTAGTTAAGTTGGATGGTCCTTTGCGTGCTAGCCTTATGTTGACTTCGGTCTTCGGGGTTAGTACTTGGAGGGTTATTCGCTTAGCCAAGGTATAGGATTGTCTTAGTATTTAGGAACGGAATCATCTTGTCCATCCTTTTTATCTACCTTATCTATGTTACGGCCATATCATGATGCCTATTTATGTCTTGATCATTTACTTTACCTATTATTTGTTAAAATTACTGGACTCGCCAGGCTTTATGTCAGACCCGTTTGTCTCCACCTCTTTTCTTTCCTCCCCCCAGGTTTGCAAGGAGGGAATACTACAGCTTAGTGCCGATTTATTTCAGTTGCTTGAAGAGAGTGGATGTATCGCTTTGGACTCTCTCATCTTTATGGCTTTGTTTATGCTCAGTGGGTATTTATGCATTTATGTTATTTAAGTATTTGCTTCTTTATGTACTTTGAAGTTTTTGGAAAAGACTATTGATCCTGTTGTAATGGTTTTCGGAGACTACTTATGTAAACTCGTTTTGAGTTATGATGCTATGAAATAAGTTTTATCTTCCGCTGTGTTTTATTTATTTATTCTTGTAATTTATCTGTTCTATACTACTATAACGCTTCATGACATTAATGCATTCCCTTTGTGAGTGACATTAATGGCCATGGGGTGTTACATGTGGTATCAGAGCTATGGTTACACGAACAGATAAAAAGTTTTGAAAAGTGTTATCAAAAGTATTATTTTCATAGAAAGTATTTTCAAAAACATATTTTAAAGAAGCTATTTTCAAGGAAAGTTTACTTTAAAGAGCATAATTCCCGCAAGCCATACATCTCTCTTTCGCTTCCCTTGTTTTGAAACTCTTTCTTTTTCTTTTCGGCATGTCTGGAGCATCTGAGATACCAGAGGGTGTTCATGTACCCGGTTGGTTTCGTCAATATCTCGAGGCTAGGGCCGCTGCCGCGGGTCCGGTCGACGTTCCTCCTCCTCCTCCTCCCCCAGCTCCAGTCATTCCTCCGTGTGGAGATGATTTCTCCAAGATATGTAAAGACTTTCGTTCGATGGGTGGAAAACCTTTTAGTGGGATTGAAACGCTCGTTGAAGCTAGAAACTGGCTGAAAGAAGTGGAGGATCTATTTGGCATTTTCGATTTGGACGATTTTAAGAAGGTCCAATCGGCTGCTTGGTTAATAAAGGACGAAGCTTCGTTTTTGTGGGAGGTTACCAATGGAGAGCGTGCTGTAGAGACGTGGGCAGATTTTAGGGGAAGGTTTGAGTTGAAATTCCTTTCTCAAGCTGAGGAGAGTATGTACATGGAGAGGTTCTTGACATTGAAGCAGAAAAACTTGACCGTAAAGGAGTATGTGACCGAATTTAATAAGTTGGCGAGATTTGGGATAGAGTTGGTGAATATGCCTCACAAGAAGGCCTTGAGGTTTGCAAAGGGCCTAAATGAACCGCTTCACAATTTGGCTAAGTCCCACATTCCAATGGGGTCTACGTATGAAAATCTTGTTGATATGGCATACAAGCATGAAGAAGTGAAGGGTGTAAGTACTTTTAGGCCGTAAGATAAGAAGGAGGATCCAAAGAAAGCCCAACAACAAAAGAAAGGTGGTAAAGAAAAGAGGAAGTGTCACAACTGTGGGTACCCGACCATTTGAAGAAAGACTGTAGGAAGAAGAAGAAGTTCGCTTGTTATCATTGTGGTGATCCAGGTCATGCTGTCAAGGACTATCCTAAGAAGCAAGGGCAGAGGGTAAGTTCTACTTCGGGAGGGCAGGTTCATGCTCTCATTGCTCCGGGGCAGGAAGAAGGTAGAAAAATTTCTGTCGAAAGTTTGATTTTCTTGTTTGATCATCCTGTCCGTACTTTATTCGATTCTGGCGCATCACATTCATTTATCTCTACATCATTAGTTGAAACACTGCACTTAAATATTAGTCTCGCTGTGGATCCCATTATAGTCTCAAATCCTATTGTTGGGTCGGCTCATTTATCCATGGTTTGTAGGGATTTGAGATTGTCTATCTTAGGCGTTGGTTTTGAATGTAATGCTTTTGTGCTTGGTTTCATGGGCTATGGGTTGATTCTAGGGATGGATTGGCTAGCCTGACATGGTGCCATCCTAGATTGTGAACGAAGGGTAGTAAAATTGTTGACTCGTAGTGGAAGACCCTTGATATTTCTTGTGACTCTAGAGGATCGGTGATGCTTAGTTATCTTGAGTCACTTGATGTAACACCCCGTAATTCTGTAACACTAAGATTTACAAATCAGGGTAGAATTAAAAGTTAAAATCAAAATCAAGGGAAACGGGCTGCGCCATTGCGTTCATCTCGGAATTTTTCATGAAAACGAGTCCGAGTTTGCGTAAATCGGGTCCGTATGAAGAAGATATGGCCTCCGGAAGATTCAGCGAAGTTCAGATTTCAAAACAGGTCGAGTTCGACATTCAAAAACAGACCCAGATTGGGCAGGGCGGGAATTTTCCCGCCCAAGGCACCCAGGTCGACTGGGTAGTCGTCCTGGGTCACCCAGGTCGACTGGGTAGTCGACCTAGGGGTCGACCCCCCCACCCCCCTGCTTTTTCCAGCTTTCTGCACCAAGTTCGTTCTTCTGTATCTAGACGCTATTCTGACCCGATTCGTTGAATTCTACACTATATAAACAGCCCTGGTCTCCTTCTCTATTCACAATTCTTCTCTACCCTTATGCTGCAAAGATTCTTAGTGAACATGGCTTCCTCTCCTCCTCTTAATCAAATAATAAATAAAATAATATATATAAAATAAATCAAGACGAGGAGGTTCTGCTCAAAGACTTTCAAAGAGGAGATTCAAGCTTGAATTCAAGTGAAGATCCGAACGACTGCAACGACTGTTTTTCTACGAATCATAGCAACGCCATCTTTCTATTCTAATCTAATCTCTGTAAGTCGGTTACTTTTTAGATTTGAACGTTTGTCTCTGTTCGTGACATGAATTAAAGGAATAAAAGAATATGCCAAATCTTTCTATTCGAATCTGTGCCTACATCTTTGGACTTAATTAAGAACTGTTATGATTCGATGACCGATAAGACTGTGACTATGAAACTATGGACCTTAGGACCATATGCCTCTTTGACTATGAACATTGCCTATGACTATGAACATTGCCTATGACTATGAACATTGCCTATGACTATGGACATTGCCTATGACTGTGACTGTGACTATGAGAATTATTTCCATGACTATGAACGCAAGCCTATACCTTTGATTAGGAAGCAAAACTATTGTCTATGACATAAATTGGACAACTGTGATTAAGCACCTATGGTTCATGACTAGGAAAGTGTTTAAGTTTTGTGACTATGAAATTGGGTCTAAACCCGATCATCTATTCTGTCTATTCTTGGTTATCTTTGGTTTTAGACCTTGGGAATTTACCTATTAAGTTAGGTCTACCCATGTTCTTGAACCTATGTCTCTATTTTGTCTATTCTTTGGTTTTAGACCTTAGGAATTTACCTATTAAGTTAGGTCTACCCATGTTCTTGAACCGACGTCGTTATCCAACCCTTTTTATGCCAGTTAGTATGTCTATCTTTTGCATAGCATCTTTGGTTCATTCCTATTTCTACGAACCTAGCTTTATTTATAATCTAGACTGAATCACGATTATATGAACGGTGGGAATGTGGTCTGGGCAAAATATGAAATTTACTAAAACGTAGTTTAACTTGGAAATTGGCTTAAATTGGGAACATGTATTATGGCATGTTCATAGAAATGCAAATTGGATAAATTTGACATGAATTATAAGATGTGTAATTTGAATCTAGTACTGACATGTAAATCTAGCATTTACATGAATAGTGAACTAGAGTAATAAGTCTAGTTTGACGTGAATTAGAATGTTGAATCGGAATTGGATTAGCTAATTTGGCACGGTGAGTATATTGGCATAAATGTGAAATTGGCCATAATTGGGAATAACTGTCAGGTTTAGAAAAATCATGGTTAATGACACTTAATTTAGTATAGTTTATATACCAAAAAGCCTAAATATGATATAGAGGAGAAAATGGGGCCATAAGAATGGATGTTGACAATTTGCATTAAAAGAGAAATTAGGAAATAAATAAATTAGAAATAATTTCCTTATAGAATTTGTCCTAAATAAGGAAATGTAAATTTAGACGAATTAAAGGTTTCTTAACGACATCTCTTTTAAAAATACACCAGAAAGTTCTAGGGTGACAGAGAGGATAGTGTCTAGGCTTGGGTTTGGAAAATACAAGTTTCCTGCTCTCCCTGGCAATCCCTAACTGATCCGACGAACGGGATGGTTGCTTTCAAAACTTGATTTGAAAATAAATTGGAACCCTTTGAACTTAGAAAACACGAATAGGCCTAGCCCGAGGTTAGACTGAGTTGCGATGTAAACCTGCCCGGAACCAACCGGCACATCCAGTAGTCGCAACAATACCTGTCTAATGTGAGTGGTAGCAGCTTTAATTTATTTAGTTAAATCTAGAACAAGAATGGTAGGGTTAAGTTAACTAAGACACTTAACCAGATCAACATGATAACTAGACTGATGGGTGGGGTTAGGTTCAGACTGACACTTAACACAGTTAAGCTAGGATGGGAGGGCTAAGTCCATAGAGACACTTAACCAAACTCAAGGTAGCAAAACGAGACTTGTAGGGGTTAAGTAAAGTTAATACACTTAGCCAAATTAACATGTTAACTAGACTAGAGGTTGGGGTTAAGTAAATACACTTAGCCAATCTGATATGTTAGCTGGGCTAGACCGTAGGGTTAAGTAAACTTGAACACTTAACCATCAGATTGTGATAAAGGGATAGGGCTAAGTCTAAAACATGAAGGGATAATACTTAACCATTAATAACAGGTTAATTAAAACAGACGGGCAATGTTAAGTTAAAAAGGAACACTTAACCAATACAGGGTGAATGGGTAGGGTTAAGTAATAAGAAGTACTTAACCAATATAACTTGGTTTGTGGTGGGGTTAAGTCAACATAAATTACTGATAACACTTAACCGGTATAACATGATGAATGAAGAGGGTTAAGTTGGCTTGAATTGACTAATGACACTTAACCAATCCAAATTGACGGAAAGGGAACTAAGTAGTAAACCTTAGTCAAGAAAACAATGATTCTGGAAACTAAGTGGTAAACCTTAGTTGACAAAACTAAGTAGTAATTCTTAGTATAACATGAGGAGGAGCGAACGTCCGTCTGATTAAAAAGAAGGCTCCAACGAATTGGGTTACGAAGCCCGAGGCTTCGAGGGGACGTAAGGGTACTCTTGGTATCCCTCTGTGAGGCTGCAGATGATCCGCCTGGGCCAACAGAGGTTAAGGTCTGCGTAGAAGAACCAGGGGTATGCCTTGGTTGCAATACATGGCAACCTAAAGACTAGGATGGACCGGCGTGATTCGGCGAGCAAAACGGTAGCCCTATGATAGCGACTCGTCGTCTACCATCCATCTTCAGTCAATCGAGATACGTGAAGCGGAAAGGCGGAGAACTCCAAAAGACCTTATACTTGCTATCTAGTTATGGGTGAGGATGGCCATAGGATGGTGGGGCACCGGGGGCCGGCGTATAGTTCTCATTTTTCAAGGTGTGCCTTTCATTAGTTGAGGGAGGGGTCAAGTGGGACCATAGCCACTGGAACAAAAACAGACCTTAGCATCTGCATCGGCAGATATCTGAAAGCTCCCGACTGAGTTCTGTATTCCTTGATTTGCCCTGACACAGGACTCGGACCGCACATTATGGGACATGTGCACTCTAGACAAGCGATAACGATTCGCGATACATGCGTGGGGAAGTATAGGAACATATACCACTCTAGGTAGTGTGTCCTAGACTTGGGGGCATCGTTCGACAGGTATTATAATTCCTAGTTGAACTAGGTGGCATAAATCCTGAATCCGAGAAGCGTTCAGCAGACAGCGTAAACTCTAGTTGAATCTAGAAAGCACTTGGTAGAAAACCCTAGATTAAATCTAGGTAACAAATAAATAAACGAATGCCTGAAGGCGATGGAAAATACAGGGATTGGGATCACGTTATCGTTACTAGTTGGGACACTAGTTAGGTGGTGCAGAGATATAGAAACCAGTATAACAAGGAAATAGCGGAGCGGCGAAAGTATTAGAGCATATCCAGTTTATCTTATCTTAGCATACCTTGTGATTGTCTTGTCTAATCTTGCTGACCCTATCATCTTGGTGTTATCTTGTATTCGGTTAATTCATGTCGTTTTGTTTTTCCATGTTCACATGCTAGAAGTTACTGAACTTACTCAGGATTTATGTCTGACTCTGTTTTCCTTTCGTCTTCTTTTCTTCCGTTCCCCCCCCCCCAGGTAGTAAAGGAGGGAATAATATAGCTCAGGTTAAGTTAGACTGTCACTCTTTCCCAGCTTGAAGATTTGCCAAAGTTTTGCTTGGATTCTCTTTTCAGATGCTATGGCTGGCTCTTGCTTAAATTGGGGAATATAAATGTATTTTTATGCATCTTTATTTTGAAAGACAGATGATACGCTGATATTGTAAAGAAATCGTTGTACAAACTATTTTATCAATAAAGCAAAGTTTTATTTTCCGCTGTTTAATTTCTGTCTGTCTTGTAATATATCTGCATCTTTTACCCTAAATTCTCCACAGAACTTAGTGCATTCCCTTTGTGAGTGACACTAACGGACGTGGGGTGTTACACGTGGTATCAGAGCTGAAGGTTACCGGATCAGATAAAAGATTTGAAAAATTATTTTCAAAACGGTTTTTTTAAAGGAAGCATTTTCAAAAGAAAAGATTTGTTTTAAAGGCATATTCCCCAAAGCCATACACACTAACTTCTCTTCCTCTATTTGAATTCTTGTCTCCTTCTTTCTTAAGTCTCTGGGGCTCCTGGCTTTCGGGGAGGTAACCTCATCGATGGGCGAAGTAGTGCCCGGCTTCCATCCATAGCCGTAGTTGTTTCACCTACGGGCAGTTTTCTTTCGAAGCTTATAGGGTTTTCCGGACGACGGAGGCAGTTTTCAAGAGATTTGTCAACATGAATACACACGGAAGGGGATAAGGAGTTTGGCTAAGGAGCATAACCCTAGGATGAGGAATTCATGGATGTAGACTTAGCACACGAAGGAGGAAGAAATTATAAAACCTAAGACAAGAGGAAGTATCTGTACTAGGGTATGATAGGGCAAGAACGAGGAACAAGATTTTCAGAAGGGCAAGTACCTACTTTCACCACCAAGCGTACCTAGGAGAAAGGTAGTCCGGTTGGAAGAATCTAGTTTTCTGTTCGTACTATTTCCTTAGGTTCTAGCGCTTCTCATTTGTTCATATCCACTTCCATAGTTGAGTCTCTGCACCATAGTACTTGTATAGTAGAAAGATCCCACTAGAGTCTCAAATCCAATTGGTGGTCCGACCAGTTTATTTTTGGTTAGTAGGGATTTGAGAATAGCTATCGAGTTTGCTTATATCATCTCACGTAGATCGTCTAAATTCGGGGGAGATATTCCTTGGGTGCTTGTCTGATATTGGTTTAGGCCTTTGGGGCTTGTACTTGAGGAATGTCGAGTTCGACTAGGATGGTTTGCGTGAGAGATGAATAGTTGTGACAGGAACTCTAAAAAGCACGAAGTGACCTTTCAACCCTTATGGTTATGGCATGGTGGATAAGCGAGAAAAACCTCTAAACATCTTAGTACATACACTTGGTACCGTGTTTGACATCTGTTTATTTTGGAAATGGAGATCGAAAACTTCACAATCGTGAAGAAAAATTAGTTAAGATACAAAGGAGTAAAGCTCAAGAAGGCTAGATACTAGCATCATACCCTTTTCCTTGAGGGTGCATCCTTGATTTCTTTGTTTTAGGAGCTTTACGCATAATTGTTTCTCTTTTTCCAAAGTATATCACCTAGGTCGTATCTTCGATCCTTAAGTAGAAGCCAATGGATGTAAACATGTATTTGAAACATGCTATGGTTGATGGTTGCAAGTGGTTGCTTGTGAATGCATATGCATACGTATCAGGCACTAGATCAAGTTCGGACGCTTTCATCTTGCATTTACAGATATGTATTTGTTTGTAAGTTGAGCTTGATATGGTATCATATGGATGTTGCATATGGATGAATGGCTGTGCACGCATGTAGTATTTACATAACTAGGGATGCTTGCATACATGATTGGACGCATGGCACTGACATGATTCGCATTAAGGAGGTCAACTGAATCAGTAGACCGCCTGATTTTGCATTAGATAAAGACATATACACACACTATGCATATGAACATGAAAGCATTAGAAATCTTTTAAGGACAATGGATGCCTGTGGTTGAATGGTTAAGTGGATGGGTGATTGGATGGTAGGACACATTCTTCCTAACTTGAAGATTTCGGGGACGAAATCCTTTTAAGTGGGGGAGAATGTAACACCCCGTAATTCTGTATCACTAAGATTTACAAATCAAGGCAGAATTAAAAGTTAAAATCAAAATCAAGGGAAACGGGCTGCGCCATTGCGTTCGTCTCGGAATTCTGCATGAAAACGAGTCCGAGTTTGCGTAAATCGTAGTCCGTATGAAGAAGATATGGCCTCCGAAAGATTCAGCGAAGTTCAGATTTCAAAACTGGTCGAGTTCGAAATTCAAAAACAGACCCAGATTGGGCAGGGCGGGAATTTTCCTGCCCAAGGCACCCAGGTCGACTGGGTAGTCGACCTGGGCACCCAGGTCGACTGGGTAGTCGACCTGGGTCACCCAGGTCGACTGGGTAGTCGACTTGGGGGTCGACCCCCCCCCCCCCCCGCTTTTACCAGCTTTCTGCACCAAGTTCGTTCTTCTGTATCTAGACGTTATTCTGACCCGATTCGTTGAATTCTACACTATATAAACAGCCCTGGTCTCCTTCTCTATTCACAATTCTTCTCTACCCTTAAGCTGCAAAGATTCTTAGTGAACATGGCTTCCTCTCCTCCTCTTAATCAAATAATAAATAAAATAATATATATAAAATAAATCAAGACAAGGAGGTGCTGCTCAAAGACTTTCAAAGAGGAGATTCAAGCTAGAATTCAAGTGAAGATCCGAACGACTGCAACGACTGTTTTTCTACGAATCATAGCAACGCCATCTTTCTATTCTAATCTAATCTCTGTAAGTCGGTTACTTTTTAGATTTGAACGTTTCTCTCTGTTCGTGACATGAATTAAAGGAATAAAAGAATATGCCAAATCTTTCTATTCGAATCTGTGCCTACATCTTTGGACTTAATTAAGAACTGTTATGATTCGATGACCGATAAGACTGTGACTATGAAACTATGGACCTTAGGACCATATGCCTCTTTGACTATGAACATTGCCTAGGACTATGAACATTGCCTATGACTATGAACATTGCCTATGACTATGGACATTGCCTATGACTGTGACTGTGACTATGAGAATTATTTCCATGACTATGAACGCAAGCCTATACCTTTGATTAGGAAGCAAAACTATTGTCTATGACATAAATTGGACAACTGTGATTAAGCACCTATGGTTCATGACTAGGAAAGTGTTTAAGTTTTGTGACTATGAAATTGGGTCTAAACCCGATCATCTATTCTGTCTATTCTTGGTTATCTTTGGTTTTAGACCTTGGGAATTTACCTATTAAGTTAGGTCTACCCATGTTCTTGAACCTATGTCTCTATTTTGTCTATTCTTTGGTTTTAGACCTTGGGAATTTACCTATTAAGTTAGGTCTACCCATGTTCTTGAACCGACGTCGTTATCCAACCCTTTTTATGCCAGTTAGTATGTCTATCTTTTGCATAGCATCTTTGGTTCATTCCCTATTTCTACGAACCTAGCTTTATTTATAATCTAGACTGAATCACGATTATATGAACGGTGGGAATGTGGTCTGGGCAAAATATGAAATTTACTAAAACGTAGTTTAACTTGGAAATTGGCATAAATTGGGAACATGTATTATGGCATGTTCATAGAAATGCAAATTGGATAAATTTGACATGAATTATAAGATGTGTAATTTGAATCTAGTATTGACATGTAAATCTAGCATTTACATGAATAGTGAACTAGAGTAATAAGTCTAGTTTGACGTGAATTAGAATGTTGAATCGGAATTGGATTAGCTAATTTGGCATGGTGAGTATATTGGCATAAATGTGAAATTGGCCATAATTGGGAATAACTGTCAGGTTTAGAAAAATCATGGTTAATGACACTTAATTTGGTATAGTTTATATACCAAAAAGCATAAATATGATATAGAGGGGAAAATGGGGCCATAAGAATGGATGTTGACAATTTGCATTAAAAGAGAAATTAGGAAATAAGTAAATTAGAAATAATTTCCTTATAGAATTTGTCCTAAATAAGGAAATGTAAATTTAGACGAATTAAAGGTTTCTTAACGACATCTCTTTTAAAAATACACCAGAAAGTTCTAGGGTGACAGAGAGGATAGTGTCTAGGCTTGGGTTTGGAAAATACAAGTTTCCTGCTCTCCCTGGCAATCCCTAACTGATCCGACGAACGGGATGGTTGCTTTCAAAACTTGATTTGAAAATAAATTGGAACCCTTTGAACTTAGAAAACACGAATAGGCCTAGCCCGAGGTTAGACTGAGTTGCGATGTAAACCTGCCCGGAACCAACCGGCACATCCAGTAGTCGCAACAATACCTGTCTAATGTGAGTGGTAGCAGCTTTAATTTATTTAGTTAAATCTAGAACAAGAATGGTAGGGTTAAGTTAACTAAGACACTTAACCAGATCAACATGATAACTAGACTGATGGGTGGGGTTAGGTTCAGACTGACACTTAACACAGTTAAGCTAGAATGGGAGGGCTAAGTCCATAGAGACACTTAACCAAACTAGGTAGCAAAACGAGACTTGTAGGGGTTAAGTAAAGTTAATACACTTAGCCAAATTAACATGTTAACTAGACTAGAGGTTGGGGTTAAGTAAATACACTTAGCCAATCTGATATGTTAGCTGGGCTAGACCGTAGGGTTAAGTAAACTTGAACACTTAACCATCAGATTGTGATAAAGGGATAGGGCTAAGTCTAAAACATGAAGGGATAATACTTAACCATTAATAATAGGTTAATTAAAACAGACGGGCAAGGTTAAGTTAAAAAGGAACACTTAACCAATACAGGGTGAATGGGTAGGGTTAAGTAATAAGAAGTACTTAACCAATATAACTTGGTTTGTGGTGGGGTTAAGTCAACATGAATTACTGATAACACTTAACCGGTATAACAGGATGAATGAAGAGGGTTAAGTTGGCTTGAATTGAAGAATGACACTTAACCAATCCAAATTGATGGAAAGGGAACTAAGTAGTAAACCTTAGTCAAGAAAACAATGATTTTGGAAACTAAGTGGTAAACCTTAGTTGACAAAACTAAGTAGTAATTCTTAGTATAACACGAGGAGGAGCGAACGTCCGTCTGATTAAAAAGAAGGCTCCAACGAATTGGGTTACGAATCCCGAGGCTTCGAGGGGACGTAAGGGTACTCTTGGTATCCCTCTGTGAGGATGCAGATGATCCTCCTGGGCCCACAGAGGTTAAGGTCTGCGTAGAAGAACCAGGGGTATGCCTTGGTTGCAATACATGGCAACCTAAAGACTAGGATGGACCGGCGTGATTCGGCGAGCAAAACGGTAGCCCTGTGATAGCGACTCGTCGTCTACCATCCATCTTTAGTCAATCGAGATACGTGAAGCGGAAAGGCGGAGAACTCCAAAAGACCATATACTTGCTATCTAGTTATGGGTGAGGATGGCCATAGGATGGTGGGGCACCGGTGGCCGGCGTATAGTTCTCATTTTTCAAGGTGTGCCTTTCATTAGTTGAGGGAGGGGTCAAGTGGTACCATAGCCACTGGAACAAAAACAGACCTTAGCATCTGCATCCGCAGATATCTGAAAGCTCCAGACCGAGTTCTGTATTCCTTGATTTGCCCTGACACAGGACTCGGACCGCACATTATGGGACATGTTCACTCTAGACAAGCGATAACGATTCGCGATACATGCGTGGGGAAGTATAGGAACATATACCACTCTAGGTAGTGTGTCCTAGACTTGGGGGCATCGTTCGACAGGTAGTATAATTCCTAGTTGAACTAGGTGGCATAAATCCTGAATCCGAGAAGCGTTCAGCAGACAGCGTAAACTCTAGTTGAATCTAGAAGGCACTTGGTAGAAAACCCTAGATTAAATCTAGGTAACAAATAAATAAATGGATGCCTGAAGGCGATGAAAAATACAGGGATTGGGATCACGTTATCGTTACTAGTTGGGACACTAGTTAGGCGGTGCAGAGATATAGAAACCAGTATAACAAGGAAATAGCGGAGCGGCGAAAGTATTAGAGAATATCCAGTTTATCTTATCTTAGCATACCTTGTGATTATCTTGTCTAATCTTGCTGACCCTATCATCTTGGTGTTATCTTGTATTCAGTTAATTCATGTCATTTTGTTTTTCCATGTTCACATGCTAGAAGTTACTGAACTTACTCAGGCTTTATGTCTGACTCTGTTTTCCTTTCGTCTTCTTTTCTTCCGTCCCCCCCCCTAAGTAGTTAAGAGGGAATAATATAGCTTAGGTTAAGTTGGGCTGTCACTCTTTCCCAGCTTGAAGATTTGCCGAAATTTTGCTTGGATTCTCTTTTCAGATGCTATGGCTGGCTCTTGCTTAAATTGGGGAATATAAATGTATTTTTATGCTTCTTTATTTTGAAAGTCAGATGATACTCTGATATTGTAAAGAAATCGTTGTACAAACTATTTTATCAATAAAGCAAAGTTTTGTTTTCCGCTGTTTAATTTCTGTCTGTCTTGTAATTTATCTGCATCTTTTACCCTATATGCTCCACAGAACTTAGTGCATTCCCTTTGTGAGTGACACTAACGGACGTGGGGTGTTACACTTGACGCATCCAGTGATGATTTATATTCTGTTCGTAAAGTCCGTGAATATGTTGTTGTCTTCGATGAGGTGAGGGGTCTACCCCCAAAACGTGAGATAGACTTTCGTATTTATCTTGTAGACAATGCAAAACCCGTATCTCTGCCAGTACGCCACATGGATCCTCGTGAGAGGAGGGAACTCAATAAGCAAGTAGGGGAGTTGCTTGAGAAGGGGTTCATAAGACGTAGTATATCGGAGTGGGGTGCTCCAGTAGTATTTGCCACGAAGGCGGATGGGTCCCTTAGACTTTGTGTGGACTATAGAGAACTTAATAAGCTTACTAAAAAGAATAGGCACCCACTGCCGAGGATTGACGATCTCTTCGATCAGTTAGTTGGCGCCTCAGTGTTTTCACAGTTGGACTTTGCCACTGGTTTCCATTAATTGAGAGTGGTTGAGGATAGCATAGACAAGACTGCCTTTAGGACTCCAGACGGTTTCTATGAGTGGCTTGTGATGCCCTTCGGTTTGACAAACGTCCCCGCATACTTTGTTGACTTGATGAGTAGGGTGTTTAGGGAGTACCTTAATAAATTCGTGGTGGTCTTTGTGGATGACATCTTGATCTTTTCTAAGAGCGAGGAAGAGCATGCCCTACATCTTAGGGAAGTGTTGAAGACCCTTCGAGCGCATAACCTTAAAGCTAAATTTTCTAAATGTCACTTTTGGAGGAAGGAAGTGCGATTCTTAGGGCACGTGATTTCCAAAGAAGGGATAGCTATGGATCCCGCGAAGGTGGTGGCCATCCAAGATTGGAAGGTCCCTAAAAATGCTACCGAGGTGAGGAGTTTCTTGGGTTGGCTGGCTACTATAGGAAGTTTATCAAGGACTTTGCAAAGATATCAGCCCCATTGACACGCTTGACGAAGAAGAACCTAGTTTTCATATGGGACGTAGATTGTGGTGCTGCCTTCCAACGTTTAAAGAGAGTTTTGACCACAGCCCCAGTCTTAGTGTTGCCAAATGGGAGTAAGCTATTTACCGTTTATACAGATGCTTGTGGGACAGGACTAGGCACAGTCTTAATGCAAAAGGGGAGGGTAATAGCCTATGGAGGAAGGCAGTTGAGAACGCATGAGAAAAATTACCCTACACATGACCTAGAGTTGGTCGCTATTGTTTTCGCGCTTAAGTCTTGGTGCCATTATCTTCTTGGCGAGAAATTCGAATTGTTCACAGACCACAAATCGCTAAAATACTTGTTCTCTCAGAAGGACTTGAACTTAAGGCAGCAAAGGTGGATGGAATTCTTAGCGTCCTACAATTTCGAGATAGCATATACCCCTGGCAAGGGTAACGTGGTGGCAGACACCTTAAGTAGGAAAAGGTTGTCCTTGAGTCCGTTGTTTGTTGAGCGGCGAAGCTTAGAGTTCATCTCTATGTTTGACTTTAGACCTTCCATTGACTTTGTACTCAGTTTGCTAGCATCCTTAGAGGTCAGACCTACACTTTTGGGACGGATTGGTGAGGCACAGCGAGATGACCCACAGTTGGTTGAGTTAGTAGAGAAGATCATAAGGGGGAGTCATCGAGCCATTTCAGTAGGTATCCCTAGATGATAAAGGTTGGTTACGTAGGGACGGTAGACTTTGTGTACCACGAGACGAGAACTTGAGGAAGACCATTCTTGATGATGCACATCGTTTGAAGATGACCATTCATCCCGGTGGGGACAAAATGTACATGGACATGAGACGAGTTTACTTTTGGGCCGATATGAAGAGGGATGTAGCCGAGTTTGTCGCTAGATGCTTGGTGTGCCAACAAGTAAAAGCAGAAAAAAGAAGTCCGGTGGGTTGCTTCACCCATTGGAGGTCCCACAATGGAAGTGGGAGAGTGTCTCGATGGACTTTTTTGATGGGTTACCAAGATCGAGGAAGCGTAATACGGGGATTTGGGTCGTGGTAGACAGACTTACTAAGAGTGCCCATTTCATTCCCATGAAGAGTAAGAGAACTGCCCCATGGTTGTCCTCTATATACATTCGAGAGATAGTTCGTTTGCACGGTGTTCCTTCTAGCATAGTGAGAGATCGCGATCCTATCTTTACTAGCGAGTTTTGGAAGAGCTTGCTTAGAGAGGTGGAAATAGAGCATGATGCGACGATTCGACGAGCTCTTACATGCATTCTTGGGTCGGAGATTAAGAAGTTGAGGAATCAAGAGGTCAAGCTAGTCAAAGTGCAATGGGGAGATGATGAGAGCGACGATACTTGGGAGACGGAAGAGAAGATGCATTCATTGTACCCTTTTCTTTTCGAGGGTATTTCTTTTAATTTCTCCTTTATCGCTTAGCTTGTACTTGTTCTATCTTTAGTATGTCCTCTCACTAGTATCTTTGACCTTTAGATAGGGTAGTCCTATGGTTGTAACATGTGTTTGAGACATGTTATGTATGGTGGATGCATGTGGATGCAAGTGTTTGCTAGTGGTTTCTTGTGGATGCATATACACACACTTTAGGCACTAGATCGGCTCAGTCACTTTCATATTGCATATTACATATAAATGGATGTATTTAGTAAAATGAATGTACGTTGAATGTGTGTATCATATGGATGTTGCATTTAAATGAATGGTTGTGCACACATGTAGTAATGATATGTATAGGGTTCTTTGCATACATGATGGATACATGACACTATCATTATTTGCATTAAGGAGGTCGACTGAATCAGTGGACCGCCTGATTTTGCGTTAGTATATGGACATATACACACACTATGCATATGTACATGAAAAGCATTAGAAATCTTTTAAGGACCATGGTTGCTAGTAGTTGATGGTTGAGTAGATAGATGATTGGATGGTAGGATACGTTCTTCTTGACTTAGAGATTTCGAGGACGAAATCCTTTAAGTAGGGGAGAATATAACACCCCGTATTTTCTAAGAATATTAAAATAACAAATTAAAGAATAATTTATTTGAAAAAGAGGAATGAGAAAAGAATGATGTTTAGCATTGTTCTAAGGTTTCTAAGCAAAAGACTTAGTAGTTCATTTGGTTAGAACATGTGACTTGCATACAAGAGGTACAGAGTTCGATCCCCGCCAGCGTCATATTTTTGTTTTAGGGGAATGGCTAAAAAGTGGCTTAGTGTGAACGCAGTTCAAAAAGTGGTTTAGTGTGAAAATGGTTAATTATGAAGAGGTTATTAAGCCATGAAGTTTGTATGCATATGAGAAATATATATATATATATATATATATATAAATTAAATAAATAAATATTCAAAAAAAAGTTCAAAACAGCGAATCGGGATGGGGAATAGCGGAATTGCACCATTTTTGGAGTCGACCCAAGCCCCATTGGGTCGACTAGAGGTCAATCCAGGGTGTTTGGCTGCCAACCCGTGGCCCGATTCGCCCTAAGGGCTGATATGGCATCTGAGTTGTCCAGATCAGTTCTATGGTTAATCCTAAGGCTTAAATAACTTCCTACACCTATGTATACACCCTAAGACCTAACCTTAATTCATAAATATTATCTATGACACCATTATGCTGTCAAATTCTCTCTGAAACCCTAGCCGCCGCCTCTAAATCAAATCTCAAGTGTTCAACTTCAACTCAAATTAAAGATTAGAGCTTCTACAACAGTTCAAGAAGATAAATCAGCAACACCGCAACGTTTCTACACCAATTTCAATGCATAATTCTATTCTTTAACCACAAAAGGTGAGTACGGTGATTTTCACAATATAATGGGATTAAAAGTAACATGATGAAGTTGTAAAGAGGATTCATATGTACGTATGTAATTTAAATCTCATTCAAGTCTTCACCTTTTTGATTCATGTCATCATATGCCTATGTTTCTATGTAAAGTTCATACCTTTATCAGTTTATTCATATTGAATCTGTCACTATGCCTCTATGCCATTTTACATGCCCCTTTATTTCATGATGTTGTGTTAATTCCAATTTTCTGTGATTTGATTCTCTCTTCTTATCCCTATTCCTTTTATTTTTGGATCTAGGCTACCTTCGAGCCTATGTTAAAAATACGCGCGAATGCAAATACGTGGGAACGATGGGAATATGTGAAATATGGAAAATTGGATATTATTGGATATTTTGGACAATTGGATAATATGTGAAATTGGCATATTTGGGTATGAATTACATGGAATTGATGAAATTGCCTATAATTGTAAATTTGTAATTGAGGCTAATTAATATGTAATTAGTGACAATTTGGAATAGGCAATATTATAAACATGATTATATGTTTAATTGGATATACATGACATGAAAATTGGATATGGGTGAAATACGATTATTAATCAATCTTTGACATGAGGTTAGGTGCAATTGTGGCGTAAGACTGCCTGGAACCGCCCGGCAAATCCAGCTCCCACAATTGGGCGTCTAATGTGAGAGGTCAAAGGAATGAATTGCAGGTGCAACGGTTAATAACACGAGGTTATACCCGGTTTGTGGCGTAAGACTGCCCGGAACCGCCCGGCAAATCCAGTGGCCACAAAGCGTTCAGTCTAATGTGGGAGGTCATGCACCGTTTGTCATAAGGAATGAATTGAGGAATACTAACCATAATAAGACATGGGTATGGTTAGAGGGTTAAGTGGGGTGACACGTAAATTATGACATGTAAATATGGACTTAACCGGAATAAGATAAGACATGTAAATTATGACATGCAAGTATGGACTTAACTATAGCATGTGTAAGCCATGGACATTTAAATTAAAATGGTTAAGTGGGAGAAAAACCCAGTGGAGACCAAGCATAGGTGGGAGGCTTGTGTCGGATGGGGGACCCGTTTCAACCAGTAACCCGTTTGAGTATCTAATTGGGCCCGGTACTAGGCCGGGGTTGGGGCACGCTTACTGGACTTGAATGTAAGAGGTCAAAACGCGAATAGAAGTGGCAACGCGAGTCTAACGGATTCATGTGCGTGCATGGGTCCGGGCTGGTAGGTAAGACGTTGTTGCATCGTGTAGGATTGGCCATGCATTTTATGTTGATATCGAGTTTGCCACTTTGGGGAGTGATACACTCCACTGTGGGGCCAGCACGGGTGCCTACGGGGTTTAGGGAGCCGATCGAATGGGTAGGGTAAGGGTACCATAGCGGTGGTAGGAGCAAGCCGGCACCTACGATAGCAGCTAGGTACAAGTAACTACCAAGTTTGTCATGTGGGTACAGTTAGTGGGAAGGGATCAACCTTGAGTAAAAGAGACTAGTAGATGTGCGGTGTAATTAAGTAATGTGGTGTAACTTAGCAAAAGTGCGATGTATTGAAATACATGTTGGTTGAGTTGGATGGTCCTTTGGGTGCTTGTCTGATGTTGACTTCGGTCTTCAGGGTTAGTACTTGGAGGGTTATTCGCTTAGCCAAGGTGTAGGATTGTCTTAGTATTTAGGAATGGAATCATCTTGTCCATACTTTTTATCTACCTTATCTATGTTACAGCCATATCATGATGCCTATTTATGTCTTGATCATTTACTTTACCTATTATTTGTTAAAATTACTGGACTCGCCAGGCTTTATGTCTAACCCATTTGTCTCCGCCTCTTTTCTTTCCTTCACCCCCCTTAGGTTTGCAAGGAGGGAATACTACAGCTTAGTGCCGATTTCTTTCAGTTGCTTGAAGAGAGTAGATGTATTGCTTTGGACTCTCTCATCTTTATGGCTTTGCTTATGCTCAGTGGGGATTTATGCATTTATGTTATATAAGTATTTTCTTCTTTATGTACTTTGAAGTTTTTGGAAAAGACTATTGATCTTGTTGCAATGGTTTTTTGGAGACTACTTATGTAAACTCGTTTTGAGTTATGATGCTATGAAATAAGTTTTATCTTCCGCTGTGTTTTATTTATTTATTCTTGTAATTTATCTGTTCTGTACTACTATAACGCTTCATGACATTAATGCATTCCCTTTGTGAGTGACATTAATGGCCATAGGGTGTTACACGAAACGTCCAAAATAACCTTCGAAGGTTGCAGATCGAAAACCCTGCGTTAAATATGATATATATAAGTTATAGTAAAAAATTAATTAACAGTCTAAATAAAGTTTAATTTTTACCATGTACTCATAGGGACCAAGGAGATGACTGGACGCTTAGAGGGTTGCAATCCAGAACCCTCTCCCGAAGAATTCCCTCTAGATGACGTACCTGTCACATACAAATCATTTTAAAGGATAACAATAACATCATATTTAAATTTATTTTACGGCTAACTTACACAAATGATATAAGCTACTAAAGAAACGACAAAAAAAATAATGAAATCATTTATACTTGTATTTGATTGGGTCTCATATACCAAGGAGTAACATATTACATTGCAGATTTGAGATAAATAGGAAAAACAGAGTTACATGAATTGCATATGACATAAAAGATGTAAAAAAATGATCATAATATTAGAAAATTAAACAGAGTTACATGAATTGCAGAATGTACGTCGTATACTCCATAATTACATTACAACTAGACAGATAATACTCATCATGATCCACATCAGTCATCATCTTCTTCTGATTCAGATTCGGCCTCAAATTCTACATTATCTTCCTCCGCACTCTTAAACGCTTCTACTAAAATATTTGTCTCATCGACCAAAGGTCAAAAATCTGCATGATCGTCTTCAACTAGTATTTCATTGTTCTGTTTGAGTTCTGCCTAATAGGCTCCTTCGTCTGGAATATTCTTCCCATCGAACGTAAATCTAGCCTTTGTTTTAAAAACTGCCGACCAATCTGATTTATATCTTTTTAGAGACGGGTAAGGAGAGTAATAAAATTGAAATGCTTGTTTGGCTAGTACAAAAGGATCATACTTGTAATAGTGCGATGTATCTTTATTTCAATCAGATTATAATCCATATGCACATTAATCCCAGTTCCTGGAATAGTGCTAAACCAATCACATTTAAATAGAAATACCTCCTCCGTGGGTTGTGAGAAATATGTCAATTACAAAATTTGTGTTAAAATGCCATAAAAATCATTAATGTGATTTTCAGGATCGTCACTGCCTTTAACGAATACATCTGTATTGTTCGTTAATTTTTCAATATCGTATTCTTTGGTGTTAAATTTACATCCATTAACAAAATATATTGGATATGTCTTGACCAATCTTTTTGGTCCCATTACAAGTTGTTTTAACCCTTCATCAGCAACACAATTTTTGGGTTCATAAACATTATTTGTAAACCAAGCAGAAAATTCTTTACCAATATCTCCGTTTGGATGTTCACATTCATAAACGCTGTAAGTAGAAATAAAATTTTACATTAATTATCATACATAAGCAAAAATGTAGAAATGAATAAAGAACAAATTGGTATTTCAGATTACCTAACAAACGGTGCAACTTCAGCACAATTTAGAAGAATATAAGTGTGTGATATAGGGAGATCTTTATCGTCTAGCCATACATCTACACATTTCCCAGAAGGTCGCCATGTTGTCTAAAAATAGAAAAAACTGTTTGAGACGATTCTTGTTCGTCTCCTTTGTCGTTTCGAGGAACACTTTCAAATGATATATTCACATGATCACTGAACTAATGAGAGAAAAAGAACGAAGCTTCTTCTTTGATGTAAGATTTACATATCGAGCCTTCAACTCGTACTTTTTGTCTCACTTTTTTCTTCAAATGATTCAGATATCTTTACAAATTTAATTTACATTATTTCATATTTTTAAGTGCAATTAATTAATGGGTCACATGTTTATATTTACCTATAAAATAGATACATCCATCCATATTGGACGGGACCTCGAAGTCATGCTTCAGTTGGAAGGTGAACAGGTAAATGCTTCATTACATTAAAAAAAACTACCGGGAATATTTTCTCCATATTGCAAAGAAATATTGGAATATCTACTTCGAATTTACATAAATGTTCCACTTATAAAGTAGTCAAACAAAGCTTTTTGTAAAACAAACTAAGCTCCGTTAACACCTTCCACACTTTTAACAGCAGTACTTCTTTGAACATAACGGGAAATAAATGCTCCATCATTATGTGACAATCGTGACTTTTCATTCTGCTCAATTTACCCTTTTTGAAGTCAACACATCTACGAAGGTTTGATGAAGTCCCATCAGGAAATCTTAACCCTTTAACCCATTTTAACACAACTTTAACCTGACTATATCGCGCCTTGATTTCAAATCATCTTTATTATTCCCTTTAACATTCAAAACCATGTTAAAGATATTATCAAATACATTTTTCTCATTGTGCATCACATCAATGTTATAACGAAGCAGAAGATGTTTTCAATATGGCAACTCCCAAAAATAGACTGTTTACACCAATTGTGATAAATCGATTTGCCTTCAATTTCTGTTTGAACTCCATTTTCATATATCTTTGGATGATTTTCAACCATTTCATATATTTCTTTACTAGACAATAGTGTTGGAGGTTGTCTGGTTTCTACTCTATTAGCCAAAAAGTTTTCCTTGTCTACTCTAAAAGGATGGTTTACATGGAGAAAATATTGATGGCAATCAAACCATGAAATTTTCTTACCATGCGGCAAAGAAAACGCTCATGTCTCTTCCATGCAATATGGATATGATAGACGACCAGCAGTACTCCATCCTGAAAGCATTGCATAGGCTGGAAAATCACTTATAGTCCACAACAAAGAAGCAAACATACGAAAAAATTTCTTCTTCGAAACATCGTATGTTTCTACTCCTTCGATCCACAATGTTTTTAATTTTTTAATTAACGGTTGTAAATAAACATCAATTCCTTGTGCCGGATCATCGGGGCCAGGAGCAACAACAGTAAGAAACATATATTGTGTTTTCATAAACATTCATTGATGTAAATTATAAGGTGTGATGATAATGGGCCATGATGAATATTTAGAACCAAATTGAGAAAATGGTGAAAAACCATCCGTACATAATCCTAGTCTGACATTACGACTCTCCGCTGCAAAATTCGGATAAGTTTCATCGAAATGCTTTCATGCTTCCCCATTGGCCGGATGAGTCAACGCACATTCTTCTTCTGATCTCACCTTATTCCATCTCATATGAGATGCAGTTACAGAAGATGCATACAATCTTGAAGCCTTGGAGTAATGGGTAAGTAATGCATACGTTTGAATGGAACTTCCTTTCCCTTTTTCTTTCTTGGTTTATATCTTTTTTGATTACATATTTTATAATTTCTAAGGTTTACGTCATGTTTCCAAAACAACATGAATCCTTTTAAACACATATCTATTTTCTGAGAAGGTAAACCAAATGCCGACATAAGTTTTTTTAACTTCGTAGTGATTTTCACACATTAAATTATCCGGTGGCATGTGCCTTTTTGCAGCTTGTTCAATAGCTGTAAACCCAACTTCAGTGATGTTATATTTTGACTACATCGCAATGTATTCTACGATTACGATAGCTGAGTGTCGTTTTTAAACCATCCCTAATAGGTTTCTAAGCATTATCCAACAAATCATAAATTTTCGTAGCTTCAATATTCGGTTCTTCATCATTTCCATCATCGTCGTCAACTACATTCATAGGAAACATTGATCGTGATGCGTCTTTGACCAAATTTTCAATACAGGGCGTACTAATATTTTCATCAACAACACTTTCTACTTTATTCTTTACAGGAGTATTTGATACAACTTCTGCATGATGATCCCAAAAATTAAACTCGAGTACGAATCCGTTTCTGCACAAATGGACTTTCACAACATCGGGTTACAAATATGTCAAATGTCTACACTTGCTACACGGACAACGAATTTCAGGATAACTTCCGTTATTACTTAAAGCGAATTCAACAAAGATATTTATACCATTATAAAAATTTTCTTTTATTAAACCTTTATGTCCTCTTCTTTTGTACATCCAATTCCTTCGATCAACAAAATAATCAATCATTTTTCCTATTTGACAAATTTAGTCACAAGTTCAAAAATTAATATTTATTTTCAAGAATTCAAATTTGAAAAAAACTTGTTTTTAATTATGGTCATTGTAACACCCCGTGAATTCTATAACTGTGAAATTTACAAATTAAGGTATAATTAATTACAGATCAAAGAATTAAGGGAAACAGGATACGCCATTGCGTTCGTCTTGGAAAAATACGCGAAATAGAGTCCGAGTTTTCGAAAAACGGAGTCCGTATGAAGAAGATATAGCCTCCGGAAGTTTCTGAATTAAGTTTAAAATTCGAGCATAAGAAAAACAGCTCAGAAAAACAATTCAAAATTCAAAATCGGGCCCAATTGGCCAGGGCGGGAAAAGTCCCGCCTAAGGCACCCAGGTCGACTGGGCTGTCGACCTGGTCTAGCCAGGTCGACAGGGCTGTCGACAGGGCTGTCGACCTGGTCCAGAGCCAGGTCGAACCCAGCCCACCCTGGCTGGCCAGGTCTGTGTTTGGCCGATTTTCAGAAGCTTGCTTTGTCATTAGGGCTAGGTGGCAGGCTCTAATTGGTCTCTCTTTCGAATGAATGGCTACGATCAATCCAAGCAACATCGATGGTCCTAATCAGTTCATAAACTCTATAAAAATGACCCTAGACTCTACCTAATCTATTCATTCAAAAATAAGAAGGAGGCCATCATGCTGCAGAGGAACGACTAGGAGTAGCCACCAATTTGAGAGAAGATTAGGAGGCAAATTCTAAAGCATAAAGCAACTTAAACAAATCAAATCAACACCTACGTCAAAAGGAGTCGCATCTCCAATTGGAGAATTCGTCACACAATTGTAAGTAGAGTATTATTCTGGTATGAACAAATAACTGTGTTTGGTTTGTACACTTGATTTGTGGTGATAAGTAATTCATATTTATGCGTTGTTATGATTTTAATCGATTGGAATATTGTGATGTAACGATTGGATATGAAAGTATGTTATTCATTATAAAAACTACATGTTTGCGGTAGTTTTATGCAAGTATACGTTTGGATATTCGCAAAGTATGTTATTCATTATAAAAAACTACATGTTTGCGGTAGTTTTATGCAAGTATACGTTTGGATATTCGCAAAATATGTAATTCATGTTGAAGCTACATGTATGTAGTTATTTAATTGAAATTCATGCAAGTATGTGGTTTTGCTACTATGCCATCATGATGTATATTTTTGTACAAAAATCATTTTATGTGTGTAATTGGAACAAAGTTGGGTTATTGTAATTCATATGAAATTATGTTGAAAATTTGGCATCATGATCTATGTATAAGACCATACTTTTGTATTAGAAACAAAAGTAAGCCTCTTTGCGAACTTATGAATATGACTAGGCTATGATTGATATTTTGCATAATTGAAAAACATGTTAGGTCTACATTGTTAACAAGAATTATATGATGACATATGTGGTACATAGCTAAGTTAGATTCAAAATCCCATTTGCAAGTTTGCATGACTAAAGTAAAAATCATGATTTCATGTTTAGAAATATTTATGCCATAAGTATATGTGTACCATGATTATGAGAATAGATTTAAAAATCATGATTAAGTTGGAATAATTCTAGTTGAATTATACTTTTGTATTAGTCACAAAAGTAAGCACCTTTGTAAACATGTAGTAATCTTATGAACATGATTTGCTTATGTTGGACATTATGCCTAAATAAAAATATAGGTTTATGTTGTAGTTAAGACTATGTGTCAATTATGGTATCCAATTTAGATTCTTAACTTAGCTACAAGTTTACATGCTTTGATTCATGTCACTTATGCTTTATGACCAAAGTTTACGTTACTACTATGCAAGTACACCAGTTTCTATTTTGTAGTTCCAACGTTATGTTGCAAGTTCATGCGTTCACATTTCCCTTTTTTGTGTATATAATCATGCTTTAAGCCTCCCCCTTTTCACGTGGCTAAGTTTGGCTTAAGAAGGCTAAGCCCAACATATATATAATAAACGAACGTATTAAACGGGGGAAAATAGCGTTGGGCCAAATTAATTAATAAATGAAAATATAAAGGAGAGGGGCCCAAATTCAAGTATGGGTTGGGCCCATGATTGGTGTAAGCCTTTACACCATTAGCTTAAACTGATTTTTAATAATGGGCCGCAAATATTTACATATAAGAAAATAAAGAAGAAAGACAAAATATGTAAATGTAGAACATACGATGTGTTTAACCCGAGGTTGGAATGAGTTGTGATGTAAACCTGCCCGGAACCGCCCGGCTGTCTAGTAGTCACAACAATACCTATCCAATGTGGGTGGTTAAACATGGAGCCCAATAAGGACCCGAGGTTAGACTGAGTTGTGGCGTAAGACTGCCCGGAACCAACCGGCAACAGGCAGCCACAACAATACCTGTCTAATGTGAGAGGTCAAGGCTTTAATAAGACAATTAAGGCTGAGTCAGGATTGTTAGGATTAAGTGAACTAAAGACTTAATCAAAATAGAACATGCTAAACTAAACAGACTGATTTGGGGGTTAGGTTCATAAAACACTTAACCAACTTAGCATGTTGGCTAGAAATAGAAAACCTAGTAACGGGGGACCCTTTTCAGCAGTAACCCTATAAGGTCATGATACCCTGAAACTAGGCAGGGTGGGGCACGATTACTGGGCTGATTGTAAGAGGTCAAATCGACGGCGGTGGTGTAGCAGTGTAGGTTCTAACGGGGTGCGGGCGTGCACACACTCCGGCGCAGAAAAATAAGGCACTGGGCACCAGTAGCATACCTGTGCATTCTAAGGTTGTGTCGGGCCGCCGCCATGGGACTTGATACACCCCATGGTGGGACCAGCATAGGTAACTACAACATCGGGGGCCGTAAGACACATGTAACTATGCGAGTACGAGCCGATCATCATAGAATGGATCACTTCATCCTGATTATGGGGTGCCAGTTGGGAACTAGTTTATATGGGTTCAGAGATTAACATGGGGTGCGATAGTACATTCGACCCTAGACAACTTAACTAAGTTTATAGTGCTTTCCCACTTCTTGTTTATACTTATCATACCCAGTTCTTTATTCATAGACAGAATAGTCCTAGACTTACTCAGGCTTTATGTCTGACTCTACTTTTCTTTCGTCTTCTTTTCTTCCGTTCCCCCCCCCCCAGGTCCACAGGGAGGGAACACTGCAGCTTGACCAGCCTTCATATCCAGCTTGAAGAGAAAGAATGTATTGCTCGGACCTTTTCGTTTTGAACTATGGCTTTGGACAACCACTATGGGGCTTTTGCAGTTTATTTATGTTTTCTTTATGCTTCTTTAAATAATGTAATCAAGACAGTTATGAAGGTGTTATGTTTTTCAGAAAGGATGTATGACAATCATGGTGATGTTGTTGTAACACGTATTTACTTTTATGAAATAAAAGTTGCTGCTTTTCTGCTGTTTACAAATATGTGTTCTTATATCTGTCTTGTATATCTGTGACTTATACTTATAAACCTCCACCAAAATTAGGGCATTCCCTTTGAGAGTGACCCTAACGGAGGTGGGGTGTTTCACTTGGTATCAGAGCATAGGTTTACCGGATAAGATAAAAAGTTTTGAAAAATTTATTTTCAAAAAGGAAATTTAAAGAAGCATTTAAAAAAAAAAGTTATTTTGTTTTAAAAGGCAAAGTCCCTCCAAAGCCATAGGTACTATCTCTTATCCTTCATTTTGAATCTATCCTTTTTGTTTCAGCATGTCCGAAGAACTTAACTTGCCAGAGGGCGTACCAATACCTGGTTGGTTTAGACGGTTCTTAGAAGCAAGGGCCACTCAGCCAGGTCCTACCGTTCCTCCTCACCCAGCTGCAGGAAATCATCCAGCTGCAGCAGCACCTCTTCCACCTCCTCCTCCATGGGGAAACACGTTTGCTAAGATATGTAAAGATTTTAAAGCTATGGGAGGAAAGGATTTCCATGGAACTGAGTCCTTCGTGGCAGCTAGAAATTGGCTGAAAGAAACTGAGGACCTATTCATCATCTTTGAGGTAGAAGATAGACAGAAAGTGCAACTGGCAGTATGGCTACTAAAGGGCGAGGCTTCCTACTGGTGGGAAGTCACTAATGCAGAAAGACCAGTGGAGACATGGGAGGACTTTAGGGCAAGGTTTGAGGCTAAATTTCTCTCAGATGCGGAAAGAAGTTTGCAGTTGGAAAAATTCTTATTTCTTAAGCAAGGGAACAAGACAGTCAGAGAGTATGTTAATCAGTTCGATGAGCTGGCTAGGTTCGGGCTGGACCTAGTCAACACCCCGCACAAGAAGGCTCTCCGTTTTGTCAAAGGGCTAAATGAGCCATTACACAGTTTAGCCATGACTCATATACCAATGGGAGCCACGTATGAAAGACTGGTGCAAATGGCATTGCTGAACGAAGAGGATAAGGGCAAGAAGGAGACAAAGGCAGAAAGCTCTCAAGGGAAGAAAGAGGGTTTGCAGCCTAAGAAGACAGACTTTAAGAAGGGCGGTAAAGGCAACAAAGAGAAAAGGAAGTGTAATTTCTGTGGCAAAGTGGGGCACTTAGTAAAGGACTGCCGGAAAAAGAAGGCCAAGGAGAATGGTGGGTGCTTTTCTTGCGGTGAGACGGGCCACAGGGCTAAGGACTGCCCAAAGAAACGAGGACAGGGGCAGAGGGCTGAATCCACCTCGGGGGCACAGGTTCATGTGCTAGAGGCGCCACCTCTGCAACAGCGAGGTATAAATACTTCTGTAGAAAGTATAGTTTATCTTTATGATCACCCCGTTCGCACTTTATTTGATTCTGGCGCATCACACTCCTTTATCTCGTCTACTTTAGTAGAATCTCTGCACCTAAAAACTAGTATGGTAGAGGACCCCTTAATTGTTTCAAACCCAGTTGGGGGCCCAGCTCACTTGTCTATGATCTGTTTGGGATTGAAAATTTCCATTCTAAGCGTAGAATTTCAATGTAGTGCCTTTGTTTTGGGCTTTTCGGGATATGGTTTGATTTTGGGTATGGATTGGCTATCCAGTAGTGGGGCCATCCTTGATTGTGAGAAAAGGGTTGTCAGGCTCCTAACCCAGCTCGGTAATACTTTGGAAATTTCTTCTAATCCCTCGTATGCGGTTATGCTTAGTTATCTTGAATCGCTAGATGCCTCCGTTGAAAATTTGCAATCAGTTAGAGTGGTCCGGGAATATCCGGATGTCTTCGAAGAGGTGAAGGGCTTGCCTCCGAAGCGGGAAATAGACTTCCGCATATACCTTATAGATAATGCAAAGCCCGTTGCGTTGCCCGTTAGACACATGGCTCCACGGGAAAGGAAAGAGCTTAGTAAACAGATTAAAGAGCTTTTAGAAAAGGGGTTCATTAGGAGGAGCATTTCAGAATGGGGCGCTCCAGTAGTGTTCGCTACAAAGGCGGACGGTTCACTCCGTCTATATGTTGACTATAGGGAGCTCAACAAGCTAACGAAAAAAATAGGCACCCTCTCCCTAGAATTGACGATTTGTTTGACCAGCTTGTAGGAGCGTCTGTTTTCTCCCAGCTCGATTTAGCAACCGGTTTTCATCAGCTAAGGGTGGCTAAAGATAGCATCGATAAAACGGCATTCAGAACCCCAGACGGCTTCTTTGAATGGCTTGTCATGCCTTTCGGCTTGACAAATGCACCTGCTTACTTCGTAGACCTGATGAGTAGGGTATTCGGAGATTTCCTCAACAAGTTCGTAGTGGTCTTCGTAGATGATATCCTTATCTTCTCAAAGAGTGAAGAGGAACATGCTCAGCACTTAAGGGTAATCATGGAAACTTTGCGAGTCCATCAACTAAAAGCCAAATTCTCCAAATGCCACTTTTGGAGAGAAGAGGTGAGGTTCCTTGGGCACATAGTATCCAAACAAGGGTTAGCAGTGGACCCTGCTAAGGTAGTGGCGGTACAGGATTGGAAGACACCAAGGAATGCAACTGAGGTCCGAAGTTTTCTAGGACTAGCAGGTTTCTATCGAAAGTTCATAAGGGATTTTGCGAAAATCTCAGCTCCGCTCACGAAATTGACCAAGAAGAATCTAGTGTTCAATTGGGATTTGGATTGCGAGTTTGCTTTCCAATGACTGAAAAGGGCTCTTACAACAGCCCCAGTTTTGACGCTGCCAGATGGGAGCAAGATGTTCACTGTTTATACAGATGCATGTGGGACAGGGCTAGGCGCCGTTTTAATGCAAGAAGGAAGGGTAGTAGCTTATGGCGGGAGGCAGTTGAAAGTGCATGAAAAGAACTACCCAACCCACGATCTTGAGTTAGCTGCCATCGTCTTTGCACTCAAGTCTTGGCGACACTATCTCCTAGGTGAGAAGTTCAAACTTTACACTGACCATAAATCGTTGAAATATCTTTTCTCGCAGAAGGATCTTAACTTGAGGCAACAGAGATGGATGGAGTTTCTTGCCTCGTACAATTTCGAAATCTCCTACACTCCGGGCAAAGGCAACGTAGTGGCAGACGCGTTGAGCCGAAAGAAACTGACCCTAAGCCCGTTGTTTGTTGAAAGACAAAGCCTAGAGTTTATAGCCAGCTTCGACTTTAGGCCCTCCTCCGATTTTGTACCAGGCCTGCTAGCATCTCTCGAAGTGCGCCCAACTTTAGTGGATTCAGTAGGGACAGCACAACGCGAAGACCCTCAGCTTGTGGAAATGATTGATAGGCTAATTAGGGGTGAGACTTCAAGTCACCTCAACAGATACTCCATCAACGATAAGGATTTGCTAAGACGAGACGGAAGACTATGCGTCCCACAGGCAAAAGATTTAGTAAAGAAGGTTCTCGAGGAAGCACATCACTCCAAGATGACGATACACCCAGGCGGAGATAAAATGTACAAAGACATAAAAAGAGCTTTCTTCTGGAACGGCATGAAAAAGGACGTGGCAGAATTCGTTTCTAAGTGTATGGTGTGCCAACAGGTTAAGGCGGAACAGAAAAAGCCTGGCGGACTGCTACATCCTCTGGAGGTCCCGCAGTGGAAGTGGGATAGCATCTCAATGGACTTCATCGATGGGCTGCCTAGGTCTAGGAGAGGCAACACTAGCATTTGGGTAATAGTGGATAGGCTTACTAAAAGCGCCCACTTTTTAACTGTCAAAAGTAAAAGAACTGCCTCATCCCTAGCATCACTTTACCTCAAGGAAATCGTTTGACTCCATGGAATACCATCTAACATCGTTAGTGACCGAGACCCCATCTTCACCAGTGAGTTTTGGCGGAGTCTGCAAGAAGCAGTAGGAACGCAGTTATGCTTGAGCACAGCCTATCATCCCCAAACTTACGGCCAAACAGAGAGAGTAAACAGAGTTTTGGAGGACCTTTTAAGACTATGCGTCCTCGACTTCGGAGGGACATGGGAAGACCACCTTCCTCTGGTGGAATTTGCCTACAACAACAGCTATCAAGCAACCATCGGAATGGCGCCCTTCGAAGCTTTATATGGAAGACCATGCCGATCGCCCACTTGTTGGTGGGAGTCTACTGATAAGCTCATACTTGGACCAGATATGATCCGAGAGACTTCAGAGAAAGTAGACTTAATACGAAGAAGGATGAAGACGGCCCAAGACAGACAAAAGTCCTACGCCGACAAGAGGAGAACCGACCTTGAATTTGAGGTTGGGGACAGAGTTTTTCTTAAGGTATCTCCGCTAAGGAACGTTGTTCGTTTTGGAACCACAGGAAAACTGGCACCAAGATTCGTAGGGCCATTCCCTATCATCGAGAAAATTGGGCATATGGCCTATAGATTAGAGCTACCCGAAAAGTTGGCCGGAGTCCACAACGTTTTTCACGTTTCACATCTCCAAAAATGTCTACATGAGTCTGCTGAAGTGGTAGAGCCAAATATCCTCGAAGAGGCCGAAGTGGAATGCGAAGCAACCATAAGAAAAGTTCCAACCCGCATATTAGGAACGGAAGTGAAGAAGCTACGCAACCGCGAAGTCAAACTCGTCAAAGTTCAGTGGAGCGACGCCGAGGGAGACGCGACTTGGGAAACTGAAGCTAGAATACGCACAGCCTACCCTTTTCTTTTCGAGGGTACATCCTTGATCTTTCTTTTTCCTTGAGTTGTGCTTTTATCTATCTTTTTAGGTATATTTCCTCGACCTTATCTTTTAGGTAGAAACCCTTTGGATGGAAACATGTAATTGAAACATGTTATGGATGATGGTTGCAAGTGGTTGCAAGTGATTGCTAGTGGTTGCTCGTGGTTGCATATACACACACAATCTAGGTTTTAGATCGGCTCAGTCACTTCATATTGCATATGCATATATGTTTGTATTCGTATATGGTTGAACTTTAATATGTTGACATATGGATGTTGCATTTGTATGAATGATTGTGCACTCATGTAAAATCATGAATAGGAAAAATTTGCATACATGATGGATTCATGGCACTTACATAATTCGCATTTAGGAGGTCAACTGAATCAGTAGACCGCCTGATTTTGCAGTAGATAAGTTCATGTACACACACACTTCGCATATGATCATGAAACATTAGAAGTCTTTTAAGGACAATGGATGCTCGTGTTTGATGGATGAGTAGATGGATGACTGGATGTTAGGATATACATTCCTCCTAACTTGAAGATTTCGGGGACGAAATCCTTTTAAGTGGGGGAGAATGTAACACCCCGTGAATTCTATAACTGTGAAATTCACAAATTAAGGTATAATTAATTACAGATCAAAGAATTAAGGGAAACAGGATACGCCATTGCGTTCGTCTCAGAAAAATACGCGAAATAGAGTCCGAGTTTTCGAAAAACGGAGTCCGTATGAAGAAGATATAGCCTCCGGAAGTTTCTGAATTAAGTTTAAAATTCGAGCATAAGAAAAACAGCTCAGAAAAACAATTCAAAATTCAAAATCGGGCCCAATTGGCCAGGGCGGGAAAAGTCCCGCCTAAGGCACCCAGGTCGACTGGGCTGTCGACCTGGTCTAGCCAGGTCGACAGGGCTGTCGACAGGGCTGTCGACCTGGTCCAGAGCCAGGTCGAACCCAGCCCACCCTGGCTGGCCAGGTCTGTGTTTGGCCGATTTTCAGAAGCTTGCTTTGTCATTAGGGCTAGGTGGCAGGCTCTAATTGGTCTCTCTTTCGAATGAATGGCTACGATCAATCCAAGCAACATCGATGGTCCTAATCAGTTCATAAACTCTATAAAAATGACCCTAGACTCTACCTAATCTATTCATTCAAAAATAAGAAGGAGGCCATCATGCTGCAGAGGAACGACTAGGAGTAGCCACCAATTTGAGAGAAGATTAGGAGGCAAATTCTAAAGCATAAAGCAACTTAAACAAATCAAATCAACACCTACGTCAAAAGGAGTCGCATCTCCAATTGGAGAATTCGTCACACAATTGTAAGTAGAGTATTATTCTGGTATGAACAAATAACTGTGTTTGGTTTGTACACTTGATTTGTGGTGATAAGTAATTCATATTTATGCGTTGTTATGATTTTAATCGATTGGAATATTGTGATGTAACGATTGGATATGAAAGTATGTTATTCATTATAAAAACTACATGTTTGCGGTAGTTTTATGCAAGTATACGTTTGGATATTCGCAAAGTATGTTATTCATTATAAAAAACTACATGTTTGCGGTAGTTTTATGCAAGTATACGTTTGGATATTCGCAAAATATGTAATTCATGTTGAAGCTACATGTATGTAGTTATTTAATTGAAATTCATGCAAGTATGTGGTTTTGCTACTATGCCATCATGATGTATATTTTTGTACAAAAATCATTTTATGTGTGTAATTGGAACAAAGTTGGGTTATTGTAATTCATATGAAATTATGTTGAAAATTTGGCATCATGATCTATGTATAAGACCATACTTTTGTATTAGAAACAAAAGTAAGCCTCTTTGCGAACTTATGAATATGACTAGGCTATGATTGATATTTTGCATAATTGAAAAACATGTTAGGTCTACATTGTTAACAAGAATTATATGATGACATATGTGGTACATAGCTAAGTTAGATTCAAAATCCCATTTGCAAGTTTGCATGACTAAAGTAAAAATCATGATTTCATGTTTAGAAATATTTATGCCATAAGTATATGTGTACCATGATTATGAGAATAGATTTAAAAATCATGATTAAGTTGGAATAATTCTAGTTGAATTATACTTTTGTATTAGTCACAAAAGTAAGCACCTTTGTAAACATGTAGTAATCTTATGAACATGATTTGCTTATGTTGGACATTATGCCTAAATAAAAATATAGGTTTATGTTGTAGTTAAGACTATGTGTCAATTATGATATCCAATTTAGATTGTTAACTTAACTACAAGTTTACATGCTCTGATTCATGTCACTTATGCTTTATGACCAAAGTTTACGTTACTACTATGCAAGTACACCAGTTTCTATTTTGTAGTTCCAACGTTATGTTGCAAGTTCATGCGTTCACATTTCCCTTTTTTTGTGTATATAATCACGCTTTAAGCCTCCCCTTTTTCACGTGGCTAAGTTGGGCTTAAGAAGGCTAAGCCCAACATATATATAATAAACGAACGTATTAAACGGGGGAAAATAGTGTTGGGCCAAATTAATTAATAAATGAAAATATAAAGTAGAGGGGCCCAAATTCAAGTATGGGTTGGGCCCATGATTGGTGTAAACCTTTACACCATTAGCTTAAACTGATTTTTAATAATGGGCCGCAAATATTTACATATAAGAAAATAAAGAAGAAAGACAAAATATGTAAATGTAGAACATACGATGTGTTTAACCCGAGGTTGGATTGAGTTGTGATGTAAACCTGCCCGGAACCGCCCGGCTGTCCAGTAGTCACAACAATACCTATCTAATGTGGGTGGTTAAACATGGAGCCCAATAAGGACCCGAGGTTAGACTGAGTTGTGGCGTAAGACTGCCCGGAACCAACCGGCAACAGGCAACCACAACAATACCTGTCTAATGTGAGAGGTCAAGGCTTTAATAAGACAATTAAGGCTGAGTCAGGATTGTTAGGATTAAGTGAACTAAAGACTTAATCAAAATAGAACATGCTAAACTAAATAGACTGATTTGGGGGTTAGGTTCATAAAACACTTAACCAACTTAGCATGTTGGCTAGAAATAGAAAACCTAGTAACGGGGGACCCTTTTCAGCAGTAACCCTATAAGGTGTATCATGATACCCTGAAACTAGGCAGGGTGGGGCACGATTACTGGGCTGATTGTAAGAGGTCAAATCGACGGCGGTGGTGTAGCAGTGTAGGTTCTAACGGGGTGCGGGCGTGCACACACTCCGGCGCAGAAAAATAAGGCACTGGGCACCAGTAGCATACCTGTGCATTCTAAGGTTGTGTCGGGCCGCCGCCATGGGACTTGATACACCCCATGGTGGGACCAGCATAGGTAACTACAACATCGGGGGCCGTAAGACACATGTAACTATGCGAGTACGAGCCGATCATCATAGAATGGATCACTTCATCCTGATTATGGGGTGCCAGTTGGGAACTAGTTTATATGGGTTCAGAGATTAACATGGGGTGCGATAGTACATTCGACCCTAGACAACTTAACTAAGTTTATAGTGCTTTCCCACTTCTTGTTTATACTTATCATACCCAGTTCTTTATTCATAGACAGAATAGTCCTAGACTTACTCAGGCTTTATGTCTGACTCTACTTTTCTTTCGTCTTCTTTTCTTCCGTTTCCCCCCCCCCCCCCAGGTCCACAGGGAGGGAACACTGCAGCTTGACCAGCCTTCATATCCAGCTTGAAGAGAAAGAATGTATTGCTCGGACCTTTTCGTTTTGAACTATGGCTTTGGACAACCACTATGGGGCTTTTGCAGTTTATTTATGTTTTCTTTATGCTTCTTTAAATAATGTAATCAAGACAGTTATGAAGGTGTTATGTTTTTCAGAAAGGATGTAAGACAATCATGGTGATGTTGTTGTAACACGTATTTACTTTTATGAAATAAAAGTTGCTGCTTTTCTGCTGTTTACAAATATGTGTTCTTATATCTGTCTTGTATATCTGTGACTTATACTTATAAACCTCCACCAAAATTAGGGCATTCCCTTTGAGAGTGACCCTAACGGAGGTGGGGTGTTTCAGTCATAAAACGCACGTATATATAACGGTTGAAAGCAAATAACATTTTCACTAAGTTAAAAAAATAATTCTACTTTGGCACCTTTTTTATTGCAACTCTTTTACATGGTCAGGCATCCTACTTTCCATTATAAACAGAGTAAACATTTACAATTGTATACTACTTCGTCTCAAACGATTCAATAAAATTTTGGCAGTATTTCCCTTTTGTTTCCTGCATTGTACACATGTACGTAGGAAACAAAAAAAAACGAAATTTTGTGAATCTTTTGAAACGAAGTATTATACAAAATGTACATGCTTACTACACTTATAACTTGTCCGATACAATGACAAGTCCAACAAATATTGTACCAGATGAATATAAATGGTTGTTTTTAAATTTGACAAAAACGACTATTTATATAACGATCATGGACAACATCCGTCAGACGGGGTCGAAAACACTCTAAGGGATATTAGACAATTAGATGTGCGCATTTTACTATAAAAATAAGTTTTACTGTAACACAAAATTATTTTATCTTCTCACATCTGCTTGACATTTCAATCAATTTAAAGCCAATTTACTATTATCGTCGTTTCAATAGGCACAACTAGAATTTAGACTCATGATTTTTTCTTTTTGCATAAATCAAAATTTGCACGATGTACTATTCTCAGTTAATCCATTCATTTTTTCGTATGTCAACTAACACATACAAAAATGACAAGCGCACAACGTCGCACATGTACATAAATATCCTAAATTATACAATGGCAAAAATCAAACTAAACTGAAACATACACACACACACATACATACATACATATGCACATACATTTTTAGTTTGACACGTGAATACACTTAAATCATCACTTCGGTATCTAAACATTATATTTGTAAAAGTTGACACATGGTTTGCTTCTTCTTTTCTGTTTTGCTATAAGCATTATATTTAATTGCTCGAGCTTTTTACCATTTTATGACCACATACAACAACCTATCCAAAACATGCCTAATTTTCATTGTAACATAGACAAATAACCAAATATTGAACAAAAAATTTTCAATTTCAGCGTTGCACATGAAATACACATATAATATGATGATATAACCTACTACAACACCATAGGAACCAATTGCAATCAACAATTAACCTAATTTGCTAATTTTAACAAATTCAGGTTTAGGTAAAAATTGAACTTTTAAGCAAAAAATGAAATAATACCTCAAATTGCACTTGCTGGAGGCTTGAGTGGAAGACGGGGACAATTGGACGTGAAAATTTGGGTATTTGGAGTTTTGAAACCACAAATTGGGGGTGTAGGATTTGAAAAATCGTGCTGGAAAATGGGTTTTGGGATGGAGAAATGAAGCAGAAATGGTCTCGGGTGGATGATAATGCGTTTATAATCGACGGTTTTCGACGGCCGCCAACAGCTCATCGAAAGCCGTCAGAAATTAGCCGTTAGAAGCCGTCGCTACATGTTGTCGAAAATAACAAAGTTTCTTGTAGTGTACGAACTACCACGACGTTTCGTGTTCATTTTATAATTATAATTATATATATAAATTATACGTTCAAAATTCATTATATAAACGAATTATATATATATATATGTGTATATTATAAATCCGTATATAATCCAAATCAATATTTAAAACCAATTTAACTATTCGTAATTAACGTTAAAAAATTTGAGACGTCATGAATTCAGTGTGTTTATGAATGATTATGTAGCTGAGAAATTAGGGAAAAAAGCTCCATTCTCTTAGCAATTTGGTCTTTAAAAGCTTCTAAATCTTCTCCAATTCGCTGCAAATTAAATGTGAGGGTTCCATTGTAAGGGGTGATCAATCCCTTTTAGCGGAAATACCTCAATAGGATCTTGCAATGATGTGATAGAACAAACATCTTGAAATGATTATCAATCACAGATCACAGAAAAAAATAAAGGCAACAGAGAACACACAAATTTATAGTGGTTCCACTATCGCAAGATAGTGTACGTCCACTTTAATGGAGAAGAGATTTTATTAATATTCAAGAGATTACAGAGTTTTTAAAGTAGAGCAAAGAAATGAAGAATACATATGATCTCTCTTGTGGTAGGAATAACATCCTCTATGCCGCTCTTTAAATAGCGAAAAATTACTTGGGGATAAGGCAATTCATTTATGTAAATAAATCAATTCATGGAAGGGTAATATTCCCATTAATTTTATTGTCATATGATTGATTGATAACTCTCCCTTTTCTCCATCAACTAATCATTTTCCCAATTTAATTTATTTTCGTTTCTTCTTTCAGGAAACATGGCAACAAAATAAATGACGAATCTTCAATATCCCTTTCTACTTATATCCCTTTCCATTTCTTTCTTTCACAAAACGGGTAACCAAATTACCCTAAATATCTCCAAAATCTAATTGATTTTTGGAAATAATGTATCACAAAAAATTCCAATAATCTCCACCTTGATACAATATATCTCTTGCAACCAAGATTCTCCAATGTGAATGCTTCCCAATAAGTTCCTACAAAAGCCACCCCTCATTGCACTTTGTCAGTGAACTCCAGCAACGCCACCGCACACCAACAAAGTGTTGGAAGCATTCAAAAACAAGGTAGACATTGTGCAACCAACTCATATCTCTTCATACAAGAAGAATACCACATCTTCTCTTGACTTCAACAAAGTCACTCGCTTCCCCATAGTGCCACCATGTGGCACTTAGCATTTCATCAAGTGAATCAAGTTCGAGCAATGCTCGAACTTAGTAGCAGGTAATGCCTTCGTAAACATGTCCGCTGCATTGTTACTTATGTGAATTTTCTGAAGACGGACTAACTTCACCTCATTCATAGAGATAAGGAAAGACTCTCTTACCTCTATATGCTTTGTTCTAGAAATGAAAGCCAAATTTTTAGCTAAATGAATTGCACTTTGACTGCACAATTCACCAAACAAGCATCTTGTATGAAGAACCCAAATCACACAATAACTTCTTCAAATAAAGTGCCCCTTTAGCTGCCTCAACTGCAGCTATCAACTCTGCCTCTATAGTAGACAAAGCGACTATAGTCTGCAACCTTGCTCTCCAACTAATAGCCGTTCCTCCAAGTGTGAACACATAGCCTGAGGTTGACTTCCTTCTATCTCTATCTCCGGCATAGTCTGAATCACAAAATCCAACCAAGTTGAAATCCTTATTTCTACCGCAAAAAACAAGCCCCTAATCTGATGTTCCTCTAAGATATCTAAAAATGTACTTCAGTGCCTCACAATGCGATTTTCCCGGATTTGCCATATATCTACTAACTAATCCAACAGCTTGAGCAATGTTAGGTCTAGTGCACACATAACATACATCAAGCTACCTACTGCACTGACATAAGGCACCTTCTTAATATAGGCCTTGTCTTTTTCTGAGATCGGAGAGCCCTGGTTAGAAAGCCGTATATGCAAAGGCATGGGTATACTGATAGCCTTTGCACCATCCATGCTAAACCGAGCAAGCACCTTTTGAATATATTCCTTTTGAGTAAGTCTCAAAAGTCCAAGCTTTCTATCTCTTTGGATTTCCATCCCAAAAAATTTCTTTGCTTCTCCAAGGTCTTTCATATCAAATTCCGTTTTTAATTTCAACTTCAACTCATCAATTTCAGCTTTATCCTTGGAAAAAATCAACATATCATCCACATACAAACAAATACATCCAATTATTATTTTTTAAATGCTTAAAATAAACACATGGATCTTTAGTACTACGATTAAAACCATGTGAATGCATAAAAGAATCAAACTTTTGTACCATTGTCTAGGCGACTGTTTTAGACCATAAAGAGATTTCATTAACTTGCATACCCAATCCGATTTCCCATCTACAATAAATCCTTCTGGCTGCTTCATGTAAATGGTTTCCTCCAAATCACCATGCTAGAAAGAGGTCTTCACATCAAGTTTTTCTAACTCCAAATCGTAAGCAGCAACTATTGCAAGTAGGATTCAAATTGAAGTTTGTCTAACAACTTTAGCAATTATTTCATCATACTCTAACCCCTTTCTTTGTAAAAACCCTTTGGCTACTAATCTTGCCTTGCGTCAACCTTCATCTTTCATCTTGAATACCAACTTGCAACCTATGGCTCGGCTTACTTGAGGTAGTGGTACCAAATCCCAAGTCTTGTTCTTCTGCAAAGACTATATCTCCTCTTCCATAGTGCAACTCCACTTCGAGTTATCACCCGAATTCATGGCTTCTTTAAGGCTCAATGGTTCATCATGAATTACATGTAAAGCATACTCAAACTAATAATCAAGGTTCAAATTTTCATACTGCCAGTTGGAGCTCTCTTTGGTCTCTGACTAGCCCGAATGGCTATATCGCCTGACTCTCCTTCAGCTCCACCTTGAGCTGAATCATCGCTAGCTTCTTGACCATCACCATCACTACTAGAGGAAATCTGTGGACTATCATATGATGTATCATCAATTTATCTGTCACTATTATCAATAGTAATAGCTCTACTTCGGGTTTGAAAACTGGGAATCTCGGTCTTTTCAGGCTTCTCATCAACTGAACCTAAACTCTCTGATAACCCTTCCAAAGGTTTAAACATTGCTGACTCATCAAAAGTCACATGTCTGGAATGTATAACTTTCTTCGTAACTGGATTCCAAATTCTATATCCTTTTACACCATCTGTATAACCAAGAAAAACACATTTGGAAGCCCTAGGCTCTAACTTATCATGCCCTGTATTATGAACATAAACTAGACATCCAAATATACGAAAATAACTCAATAATATGTTTTTACTTCTCCATGTCTCCTCTGGAATCTTCCCATCAATGGCTGAGCACACAAACCATTTAATAATATTAGCTGTAGTTGAAATAGCTTAAGCCCTAAAACCCTTAGACATACCCGTAGTCAATATCAAGCAACAAGCCTTTTCAAGTAGAGTCCTATTCATTCTCTCAGCAACCCATTTGGATTGCGGATCACCAAGTGTAGTAAATGTCTTCTAATACCACGTTGTCTCTAGTAGTCGAGGAACTCTTTGGAGCCCTGTATTATGAAACAAAATAATATGCTCCACCAATAGAAGCTATAGAGTATGGCCCCCAAACATCTGAATGCACATAATCAAGTATCCTCTTAGAAGTATGCACGCCATCACCAAAAGAAACTCTAGTTTGCTTTGCCAATGCACACTCCTTGCAAAAGTCCAACTTGTTAAAGATTTCTCCCTTGATCTTTTTCTTCTTACAAAGAAAATTTAAGTTCTTCTCCGAAGTATGACCTAATCTCATATGCCAAAGCTTGGTAGCATCCAAACTTTTATAACTAACGATTCCAACACATAATTCTCCATGGACAGTGGTACCCATTAGCAAATACGTATTTCGCACCACAACACCCTTTATTAATACAAGTGCCTCTCTAGAAACCCTCAAACCATCTTTGACAATGGATATCTTGCATCCCAATGATGCCAATTGGCCTAATGATATCAATGACTTCCGAAGACCTTGGACATAATGAACATTTGAAATGTGTGAACAATCCCATCATACATGCGAATGCAGACTGAACCAACTCCCATAGACTTAAATGTAGCATCGTTTCCCATAAGGATGGAACTTCCTTCTTTGGCATCGAACGAAAAAAAAATCCTTATTAAGGGTCATGTGAAATGATGCTCCAGAATCTAGAATCCAACGGTTTTCAGCATCCGATACAACCACTGTCAATATATCGCTACCATCTTTCTCCGTCGCAATAGATGAAGAACATCAGCCTTCTTCTCCAAATCTGGACAGTCTCTTCTCTAATGGCCTGGCTTCTTACAATTATAGAACTTTCCATCTTTAGACTTACTCCGCGAATTAGGCTTCCTAGAATTGGAACGCCCCCTATTATTCTTCACTTTCTTCTCTTCTCTTCCTCTCTCAACAAATAAGCGTGAACTACTACTTCCTCTACTACTATCACCAACACCAAACTTATTCATCTGATCTCACAACTCTCCACTGAGCAAACCTGTCATCACATCATCTAATTTCATTATGTCTCTACCATAGATAAGGCCGTTAGCGAAACCAGTGTATCGCTCTAGGAGCGAGCACAACAGAACCACTGCTTTCTGTTCCTCATCAATTTTCAACACAAGAGGCTTCATCTTCATCAACAGGTCATCAAACACACTTAGGTGTGTCTTAATTGAATTACATTCCTTCATCTTATAAGTAAAGAAGGTCTTCCATAGCAAGTTAAAGTGTAGTAAAGGCATATTCTTCCATCTCCTCTAATTCCACTGATGAAATATTAGTAGGCAATGTCTCTGTATCAAATACAACTCGATGAACGTGGTTTCTTCTCAAAATTGCTTTCATCATTCACTGCCACTTTTCAAAATCTCCTTCACCATTCCAATTCACTATCGTCAAATGTGATCCTGACACCACATAGGATCCTCTGACGTATGGATCAACTACTAGCAATGACTTATTATTTGTATTGTTTTCATCTCCACCTGCCATTCTACCAAACACATTCTTTGCGAATCTAGCTCTGATACCAGTTGTAAGGGGTGATCAATCCCTTTCAGCGGAAAAACCTCAATAGGATCTTGCAATGATGTGATAGAAAAAACAACTTGAAATGATCATCAATCACAGATCATAGAAAAAAAATAAAGGCAACAGAGAACAGACAAATTTATAGCGATTCCATTATCGCAAGATAGTGTACGTCCACCTCAATGGTGAAGAGATTTTATTTATATTCAAGAGATTACAGAGTTTTTGATGTAGAGCAAAGAAATGAAGAATACAAATGATCTCTCATGTCATAGGAATAACATCCTCTATGCCTCTCTTTAAATAGAGAAAAATTACTTGGGGATAAGGCAATTGATTTATGTAAATAAATCAATTCATGGAAGGCTAATATTCCTATTAATTTTATTGTCATATGATTGATTGATAACTTTCAATTTTCTCCATCAATCAATCATTTTCCCAATTTAATTTCTTTCCGTTTCTTCTTCCATGAAACATGGCAATAAGATAAATGGCGAATCTCCAATATCTCTTTCTCCTTAGTATTCCTTACCATTTCTTTCTTGCACAAAACGGGTAACCAAATTATCCTGAATATCTCTAAAAATCTTATTGATTTTCGGAAATATTGTATCACAAAAAATTCCAATATCCTTCACTCATCCAGCATGAAATTTGTGAGTTTTATTTTGTTTTGGTTCAGCAAAAAGGTAAAATATGTAAGTTTTTAATTCTGAAATTTTCTGTGCTGCAATCTTGCTGAAACATTGTGTTTGAGACTGAATAACTCCTTCATTTCATAATGAAATGGAGTGATTTCTTTTCTATATGTCGACAATGATCAATACTATCTACATGTCAAATTTTGTGTCGATCTGAACAGTTTTAGGTGCCAAAAATCGGCTACAAATTTAAAAGTTTGTTACAACTCGTTCTTGCTGAAATTCATGAATAGTGGGTTGACCCACCCTTGAACTGGGTCGACCCAGCTGAATAGTAGGTTCACCAACCTGGGCAAAAATGCCCTGAAAGTTCTGTTTCTTCCCGCGTTTTGTTATGGTGTTTTGCCCATGTTTTTGTGACTACCCTAGTGCAAATTTTTGATGTTTTTAAGCACGATTCAAATACCGATTCAACACCATATCCTTATGTTATAATTTTCATGGAATTTTATGTGAATCTTGTGATTGTTGTAGCAACAAAAAGGGACAATGTTCCTTGTTGTTTGAGGTATTTCCATTGTTTAGTATATGAAAATCTTAAAGATATTCTGTGTATTTATGTGAAGACATGCATGTTTTTATAAACCGTTTTCGGATTGTTTTGGAAAGGAAATATGTTTTCAAAATAAGAATGGTTTTAATAAAATATTTTAAACCTATTTAAGTAAATATTTTCAAGATATAGGTTTTACAAAGATTTTTTCAATAAACTTTGCTTTTAAATTATTTCCAGAAAGTATGATTTTTAAATAAAAACTACACATATTGTACAGTTCGAGTAGATGTGTTGGTAATCAGATATTGTCGTTAACCCCGCAGTATGGGACGTGGTGGTAAATGATTTTGTTCAATCATAGATCCGTCGAATCGAAGAATTAACTTCAACATTCCAACAACCTATGTACCCTTTTTAAAACTCAACATTTTGGTGATATCTCAGTGTTTACCAGTGAACATTGTGGCCCTTTTTGTGATATTCTATGATTTGTGATTTCTTCAAGTACTGGCTATGGCTTTAATCCGATTCGTCAAATAACAGGTGTTGGCATAGCTTTAGTTTGCCAATCTGTGATGGATCCATAGCCTTTGTTCTATATTTATTTGAAATTTAAATTTTTTTTTGTTAATTTACTCGCTTTCCAGTGGATAGTGGTTTTTGGAAGTTCTGTGTGATTTCATTTCAATATATTTGTGTTTTATATGGTTTGCATGATCGCATTTTGTGAATATTCCGTCGTTTCTATACGAATACCCTTGGAACTTATTCTTGCAATATGTATTGCCAACTTATCCTTCATAATCTAAAAGAAAACATCTATAGTAATTGTTATTTATCGTACTTCTTATGTTATCATTTCATGTTAGACTGACCCGAGTATGTGTTCCTCGGGTCAGACCGAGTTATAGGTTAGGTCATCTGCTTCATGCTTGCCAATATCCAGACATCTTATTTCACTCTTTTGGATTTTGCATAGTTTTTGTCTTCCATCTTTTGTGGTCTTATGGACATGGCAGTGATGTATATTATGTGGGGCATTGATGTACATGTATCTGTACTTTGGGTTATGGGATTAAAATCATTCGGTGTGTGACGTACTATACTGGATGTACGTATCTGTGCATGCATCTGTACCTGCTATTCTATGTTGTAAATTTGGTATTATTCTAAGTTTTGTTCTAAATAGATTTCAAAGCAATTGTAGTAGTGTACTAGGTAACAACTAGTTATAAAAAAAGATTAATGTTTACCCAATACATCATTACGAGTGGTCGCTGCTATTATGCTATAATCTCTTTATTAGTAGACTGTGTTACTAGTTAATACTCTTTACAAATATAGGTCTAACGGTGGGGCGATATATATAATATCTAATTTAACGGATCCTTAAAAATGGAATCTCAAACATTCTTTAAGTTACTTGATCATTTCATTTGAGCATTTCAATTTGGTTGATTTACTGTTGATATTGTAAATCCTTAACCAAGTGTTTTTTATCTTTCAAATTTATGCTCGGGTCAGACTGAGTAGCTCAGCTTTTGTAACACCCCGAAAATTCTATAACTGTGAAATTCATGAATTAAAGTATAATCAAATTCAAATCAAAGAACTAAGGGAAACGGGATACGCCATTGCGTTCGTCTCGGAAAAATACGCGAAATAGAGTCCGAGTTTTCGAAAAACGGAGTCCGTATGAAGAAGATATGGCCTTCGGAAGTTTTGAATTAAATTTAAAATTCAAACAGAATAAAATAATAATTTGAAATGGGGCCCAACGGGCCAGGCGGATAAAACACCCGCCTAGCCACCCAGGTTGACTGGGCTGTCGACCTGGGCTACCCATGTCGACAGGGCTGTCGACAGCCCTGTCGACAGGGGTGTCGACCTGGTCGAGCCCAGTCAACCTGGCTGGCCAGGTCTGTGTTTGGTCGAATTTCAGTGGTCTGCTTTGTCATTAGGGCTAGGTGGCGGGTTTTTATTGGTCTCTCTTCCTAATGAATGGCTATGATCTAACCTAGCAACATCAATGGTCCTAATCAATTCCTAACCTCTATATAAACAACCCTAGACTAAACCCTAATCTATTCATTCAAAATAAGATTATAGCCGCCATGTTGCTGAGGAACGACAAAGAGTAGCCGCCAACTAAAGAGAGGATTAGGGAGAAAGTTCTAAGGCCTAAAGCAATTCAAGCAACCTAAAGCTAATCAATTCAACAAAGGAATTTGCGTCTTCAATCCCTAAACTAGAGAATTCATCAAACCATTGTAAGTAGAGTATTACTTTGGTATTAATAAACAACTGTGTTGATGTGTATGTTTGAATTGTGGCAATGGAAGTAATTCATATTTGTGCAAAATTATGTTATTCATTATAAAGAACTACATGCGGTAGTTCTATGCAAATAAACGTTTGGAATATTGCGCAAATTGTGTAATCTATATTGAAGCTACATGTATGTAGTTAATTGAAATTCATGCAAATTTGAGGCTCTGTTATTATGCCATTATGATGTATATTTTGTGCATAAATCGTTTTGCAAGTAATTGAAACAAGTTTGGTTATTATAGTTCATATGAAACTATGTAGAATTTTGACACCATAATCCATGCATTAAGTCATGCTTTTACAAACTTATGAATATGGCTAGGAATGATATTTGGCATAATTGAAATCCGTTATTAAGTCTATCTTGTTTTAAAGGATTATATGATGACATGGCTAGGTTAGACTCAAAAATCCCTTTTTTGCAAGTTTAAAGCAAACACCATGTTTAGGAATATTTATGCATAAGTATGTTTATACCATCGTTATGTGATTATGCTAAAATCATGATTAAGTTGAATTATGCTATGTTCATGCTAGAAGTATTTTATGCCATGCTTATGTTTGACAATATGCCATGTTTATGCTAGAAGTATTTAGGCCATGCTTATGTTTGACATTATGCCTAAATAAGAATATAGGTTCATGTTGTAGTTAAACCTATGCAAGTTTACATGCCTTGATTTATGTCACCTATGTTTTATGACCAAAATACATGTCACCACTATGCAAGTACACCAATTTCTATTATGTATTTTCCAACGTCATATGCAAGTTCATGCGCTCACTTTCCCCTCTTGGTGTATACGCCATAAGCCTCCCCTTTCGCATGGCTAAATTGGGCTTTAAAAGGCTGAGCCCAATATATATGAACGGACGTGTAAAACGGGGAAAAATAACGTTGGGTTAAAATTAATTAATGAATGAAAATATAAAATAGAAGGGCCCAAATTCAAGTATGGGTTGGGCCCATGGTTGGTGTAACCTTTACACCATTAACATAATAATGGGCCGCAAATATTTACATATAAGAAATAAAGAAGAATGACAAAATATGTAAATGTAGAAAAGACGATGTGTTTAACCCGAGGTTGGATTGAGTTGTGATGTAAACCTGCCCGGAACCGCCCGGCTGTCCAGTAGTCACAACAATACCTATCCAATGTGGGAGGTTAAACATGGAGCCCAGCAAGGACCCGAGGTTAGACTGAGTTGTGGCGTAAGACTGCCCGGAACCAACCGGCAACAGGCAGCCACAACAATACCTGTCTAATGTGAGAGGTCAGGGCCTTAATAAGACAATTAAGGCTGAGTCAGGATTGTTAGGATTAAGTAAACTAAAGACTTAATCAAAATGGAACATGCTAAACTAAACGGACTGGTGGGGTTAGGTTAGGAAACACTTAACCAACTTAGCATGTTGGCTAGAGATAGAAAACCTAGTAACGGGGGACCCTTTTCAGCAGTAACCCTAGAAGGTGTATCAGGATACCCTGAAACTAGGCAGGGTGGGGCACGATTACTGGGCTGATTGTAAGAGGTCAAATCGACGGCGGTGGTGTAGCAGTGTAGGTTCTAACGGTGTGCGGGCGTGCACGCACTCCGGCGCAGAAAAATAAAGCACTGGACACCAGTAGCATACCTTTGCACTCTAAGGTTGTGTCGGGTTGCCACTATGGGACTTGATACACCCCATGGTGGGACCAGCATAGGTAACTACAGACATCGGGGGCCGTAAGACACATGTAACTATGCGAGTAGGAGCCGATCATCGTAGAATGGATCACATCACCCTGATTTTGGGATGCAAATTGGAAACTAGTTTATATGGGTTCAGAGATTAACATGGGGTACGATAGTATATTCGACCCTAGATAACTTAACCAAGTTTATAATGTTGCCCACTTCCTGTTTTACTTATCATACCCAGTTCTTTATTCATAGACAAAGTAGTACTAGACTTACTCAGGCTTTATGTCTGACTCTATTTTCTTTCGTCTTCTTTCTTCCGTTTCCCCCCTCAGGTCCTCAGGGAGGGAACACAGCGGCTTGACCTACCTCAACATTCAGCTTGAAGAAGAGAAATGTATTGCTTGGACTTTCCTGTTTTGAACTATGGCTTTGGACAATCCACTATGGGGCTTTTGCAGTTTATCTATGTTTTATTTATGCTTCTTTAAAAATAATGTACTCAAGACAGATTATGAAAGTGTTATGTTATGTTTTGAAAGGATGTTGTTGTAACACGTATTTGACTTGATGAAATAAAGTTTGTGTTCTTCCGCTGTTTACAAATATGTGTTCTTATATCTGTCTTGTATATCTGTGACTTGTACTTATAAACCTCCACCAAAATTAGGGCATTCCCTTTGAGAGTGACCCTAACGGAGGTGGGGTGTTTCACTTGGTATCAGAGCATAGGTTTACCAGATAAGATAAAAAGTTTTGAAAATTTATTTTCAAAAAGGAAATTTAAAGAAGCATTTTTAAAAGAAAAATATTATTTTATTTTAAAAAAGGCAAAGTCCACTCCCCAAAGCCATAGGTACTATCTCTTATCCTTCGTTTTGAACCTATCCTTTTTGTTTCAGCATGTCCCAAGAACTTAACTTGCCTGAAGGGGTACCCATACCTGGTTGGTTTAGACGTTTCTTAGAAGCAAGGGCCACTCAGCCAGGTCCTACCGTTCCTCCTCCTCCAGCTGAAGGAAATCATCCAGCCGCAGCAGCACCTTTTCCTCCACCTCCTCCACGGGGAAACACATTCGCCAAGATATGTAAAGATTTTAAAGCTATGGGAGGAAGGGATTTCCATGGAACTGAGTCCTTCGTGGCAGCTAGAAATTGGCTGAAAGAAACGGAGGACCTATTCATCATCTTTGAGGTAGAAGATAGACAAAAAGTACAATTGGCGGTGTGGCTATTGAAGGGCGAGGCTTCCTACTGGTGGGAAGTCACCAATGCTGAAAGACCAGTGGATACATGGGAGGACTTTAGGGCAAGGTTTGAGACTAAGTTTCTCTCAGATGCAGAAAGAAGTTTGCAGTTGGAAAAATTCTTATTTCTTAAGCAAGGAGACAAGACTGTTAGAGAGTATGTAAATCAGTTTGATGAGCTGGCTAGGTTTGGGCTTGACCTAGTCAACACCCCGCATAAGAAGGCTCTCCGTTTCGTCAAGGGGTTAAATGAGCCGTTACATAGTTTGGCCATGACCCATATACCCATGGGAGCCACGTATGAAAGATTGATGCAAATGGCATTGCTGAACGAAGAGGACAAGGGCAAGAAGGAGACGAAGGCAGAAAGCTCTCAAGGGAAGAAAGAGGGTTTGCAGCCTAAGAAGACAGACTTTAAGAAGGGCGGGAAAGGCAACAAAGAGAAGAGGAAGTGCAATTTCTGAGGCAAAGTGGGGCACTTAGTAAAGGACTGCCGGAAAAAGAAGGCCAAGGAGAATGGTGGGTGCTTTTCGTGCGGTCAGACAGGCCACAGGGCTAAGGACTGCCCAAGGAAACGAGGACAGGGGCAGGGCACTGGATCCACCCCAGGGGCACAGGTCCATGTGCTAGAAGCGCCACCATTGCAACAGCGAGGTATAAATACTTCTGTAGAAAGTGTAGTTTATCTTTATGATCACCCCGTTCGCACTTTATTTGATTCTGGCGCATCACACTCCTTTATCTCGTCTGCTTTAGTAGAATCTCTGCACCTAAAAACTAGTATGGTAGAGGACCCCTTAATTGTTTCAAACCCAATTGGGGGCCCAGCTCATTTGTCTATGATCTGTCTGGATTTGAAAATTTCTATCCTAAGTGTTGAATTTCTATGTAGTGCCTTTGTTTTGGGCTTTTCGGGGTATGGTTTGATTTTGGGTATGGATTGGCTATCCAGTAATGGGGCCATCCTTGATTGTGAGAAAAGGGTTGTTAGGCTCCTAACCCAGCTCGGTAATACTTTGGAAATTTCTTGTAATCCCTCGTATGCGGTTATGCTTAGTTATCTTGAATCACTAGATGCCTCTGTTGAAAATTTGAAATCAGTTAGAGTGGTCCGGGAATATCCGGATGTCTTCGAAGAGGTGAAGGGCTTACCTCCGAAGCGGGAAATAGACTTCCGCATATATCTGGTAGATAATGCAAAGCCCGTCGCGTTGCCCGTTAGACATATGGCTCCACGAGAAAGGAAAGAGCTCAGTAAACAAATTAAAGAGCTTCTAGAAAAGGGGTTCATTAGGAGGAGCATTTCAGAATGGGGCGCTCCAGTGGTGTTCGCTACAAAGGCGGATGGTTCACTCCGTCTATGTGTTGACTATAGGGAGCTCAACAAGCTAACGAAAAAGAATAGGCACCCTCTCCCTAGAATTGACGATTTATTTGACCAGCTTGTAGGAGCGTCTGTTTTCTCCCAACTCGATTTAGCAACCGGTTTTCATCAGCTAAGGGTGGCTGAAGATAGCATCGATAAAACGGCTTTCAGAACCCCAGACGGCTTCTTTGAATGGCTTGTCATGCCTTTCGGCTTGACAAATGCACCTGCTTACTTCGTGGACCTGATGAGTAGGGTATTTAGAGATTTCCTCAACAAATTCGTAGTGGTCTTCGTAGATGATATCCTTATCTTCTCAAAGAGTGAAGAGGAACATGCTCAGCACTTAAGGGCAATCATGGAAACTTTGCGAGTCCATCAACTAAAAGCCAAATTCTCCAAATGCCATTTTTGGAGAGAAGAGGTGAGGTTCCTTGGGCACATAGTATCCAAACAAGGGTTAGCGGTGGACCCTGCTAAGGTAGTGGCGGTACAAGATTGGAAGACACCAAGGAATGCCACTGAGATCCGAAGCTTCCTAGGACTAGCAGGTTTCTATCGAAAATTCATAAGGGATTTTGCGAAAATCTCAGCTCCGCTCACGAAATTGACTAAGAAGAATCTAGTGTTCAATTGGGATTTGGATTGCGAGTTTGCTTTCCAACGACTGAAGAGGGCTCTCACAACAGCCCCAGTTTTGACGCTGCCAGATGGGAGCAAGATGTTCACTGTTTATACGGATGCATGTGGGACAGGGCTAGGCGCCGTCTTAATGCAAGAAGGAAGGGTAGTAGCTTATGGCGGGAGGCAGTTGAAGGTGCACGAAAAGAACTACCCAACCCACGATCTTGAGTTAGCCGCCATCGTCTTTGCACTCAAGTCTTGGCGACACTATCTCCTAGGTGAGAAGTTCGAACTTTACACTGACCATAAATCGTTGAAATATCTTTTCTCGCAGAAGGATCTTAACTTGAGGCAGCAAAGATGGATGGAGTTTCTTGCCTCGTACGATTTCGAAATCTCCTACACTCCGGGCAAAGGCAACGTAGTGGCAGACGCGTTGAGCCGAAAGAAATTGACCCTAAGCCCGTTGTTTGTTGAAAGACAAAGCCTAGAGTTTATAGCCAGCTTCGACTTTAGGCCTTCCTCCGATTTCGTACCGGGCTTGCTTGCATCTCTCGAAGTGCGCCCAACTTTAGTAGATTCAGTAGGGGCAGCACAACGCGAAGACCCTCAGCTTGTGGAAATAATTGATAGGCTAATTAGGGGTGAGACTTCAAGTCACCTCAACAGATACTCCATTGACGATAAGGGTGTACTAAGGCGAGATGGAAGACTATGCGTCCCACAGACAAACGATTTAATAAAGAAGGTTCTCGAGGAAGCACATCACTCCAAGATGACGATACACCCAGGCGGAGATAAAATGTACAAAGACGTAAAAAGGACTTTCTTCTGGAACGGCATGAAAAAGGACGTGGCAGAGTTCGTTTCTAAGTGTATGGTGTGCCAACAGGTTAAGGCGGAACAGAAAAAGCCTGGCGGACTGCTACATCCTTTGGAGGTCCCGCAGTGGAAGTGGGATAGCATCTCAATGGACTTCATCGATGGGCTGCCTAGGTCTAGGAGAGGCAACACTAGCATTTGGGTAATAGTGGATAGGCTTACTAAAAGCGCCCACTTTTTACCTGTCAAAAGTAAAAGAACCGCCTCATCCCTAGCATCACTTTACCTCAAGGAAATCGTGCGACTCCATGGAATACCATCTAGCATCGTTAGTGACCGAGACCCCATCTTCACCAGCGAGTTTTGTCGGAGTCTGCAAGAAGCAGTAGGAACGCAGTTATGCTTGAGTACAGCCTATCATCCCCAAACTGACGGCCAAACAGAGAGAGTGAACAGAGTTTTGGAAGATCTTTTAAGGCTATGCGTCCTTGACTTCGGAGGGACATGGGAAGACCACCTTCCTTTGGTGGAATTTGCCTACAACAACAGCTATCAAGCAACCATCGGAATGGCGCCCTTCGAAGCTTTATATGGAAGACCGTGCCGATCGTCCACTTGTTGGTGGGAGTCTACTGATAAGCTCATACTTGGACCAGACATGATCCGAGAGACCTCAGAGAAAGTAGACTTAATACGAAGAAGGATGAAGACGGCCCAAGACAGACAAAAGTCCTATGCCGACAAGAGAAGGACCGACCTTGAATTCGAGGTTGGAGACAGAGTTTTTCTCAAGGTATCACCGCTAAGAAACGTTGTTCGTTTTGGAACCACAGGAAAGCTAGCGCCAAGATTCGTAGGGCCATTCCCTATTATCGAGAAAATTGGGAAAATGGCTTATAGATTAGAGCTACCCGAGAAGTTGGCTGGAGTCCACAACGTTTTTCACGTTTCACATCTCCGAAAATGTCTACACGAGTCTGCTGAAGTGGTAGAGCCGAATATCCTCGAAGAGGCCGAAGTGGAACGCGAAGCAACCATAAGAAGAGTTCCAACCCGCATCTTAGGAACGGAAGTGAAGAAGCTACGCAACCGCGAAGTCAAGCTCGTCAAAGTTCAGTGGAGCGACGCCGAGGGAGACGCGACTTGGGAAACTGAAGCTAGAATCCGTACAGCCTACCCTTTTCTGTTCGAGGGTACATCCTTGATCTTTCTTTTTTCCTTAAGTTGCGCTTTTATCTATCTTTTTTTTAGGTATATTTCCTCGACCGTATCTTTTAGATAGAATCTTTTTGGATGGAAACATGTAGTTGAAACATGTTATGGATGATGGTTGCAAGTGGTTGCAAGTGATTGCTAGTGGTTGCTCGTGGTTGCATATACACACACAATCTAGGTTTTAGATCGGCTCAGTCACTTCATATTGCATATGCATATGTGTTTGTATTCGTATGTGGTTGAACTTTAATGTGTTGACATGTGGATGCTGCATTTGTATTGAATGACTGTGCACTCATGTAGAATCAAGGATAGGAAAATTTGCATACATAATGGATTCATGGCACTAACATAATTCGCATTAAGGAGGTCAACTGAATCAGTAGACCGACTGATTTTGCATTAGATAAGTACATGTATACACACACACTTTGCATATGATCATGAAGCATTAGAAGTCTTTTAAGGACAATGGATACTCGTGTTTGATGGATGAGTAGATGGATGATTGGATGTTAGGATATACGTTTTCCTACACTTGAAGATTTCGGGGACGAAATCCTTTTAAGTGGGGGAGAATGTAACACCCCGAAAATTCTATAACTGTGAAATTCATGAATTAAAGTATAATCAAATTCAAATCAAAGAACTAAGGGAAACGGGATACGCCATTGCGTTCGTCTCGGAAAAATACGCGAAATAGAGTCCGAGTTTTCGAAAAACGGAGTCCGTATGAAGAAGATATGGCCTTCGGTAGTTTTGAATTAAATTTAAAATTCAAACAGAATAAAATAATAATTTGAAATGGGACCCAACGGGCCAGGCGGATAAAACACCCGCCTAGCCACCCAGGTCGACTGGGCTGTCGACCTGGGCTACCCATGTCGACAGGGCTGTCGACAGCCCTATCGACAGGGGTGTCGACCTGGTCGAGCCCAGTCAACCTGGCTGGCCAGGTCTGTGTTTGGTCGAATTTCAGTGGTCTGCTTTGTCATTAGGGCTAGGTGGCGGGTTTTTATTGGTCTCTCTTCCTAATGAATGGCTATGATCTAACCTAGCAACATCAATGGTCCTAATCAATTCCTAACCTCTATATAAACAACCCTAGACTAAACCCTAATCTATTCATTCAAAATAAGATTATAGCCGCCATGTTGCTGAGGAACGACAAAGAGTAGCCGCCAACTAAAGAGAGGATTAGGGAGAAAGTTCTAAGGCCTAAAGCAATTCAAGCAACCTAAAGCTAATCAATTCAACAAAGGAATTTGCGTCTTCAATCCCTAAACTAGAGAATTCATCAAACCATTGTAAGTAGAGTATTACTTTGGTATTAATAAACAACTGTGTTGATGTGTATGTTTGAATTGTGGCAATGGAAGTAATTCATATTTGTGCAAAATTATGTTATTCATTATAAAGAACTACATGCGGTAGTTCTATGCAAATAAACGTTTGGAATATTGCGCAAATTGTGTAATCTATATTGAAGCTACATGTATGTAGTTAATTGAAATTCATGCAAATTTGAGGCTCTGTTATTATGCCATTATGATGTATATTTTGTGCATAAATCGTTTTGCAAGTAATTGAAACAAGTTTGGTTATTATAGTTCATATGAAACTATGTAGAATTTTGACACCATAATCCATGCATTAAGTCATGCTTTTACAAACTTATGAATATGGCTAGGAATGATATTTGGCATAATTGAAATCCGTTATTAAGTCTATCTTGTTTTAAAGGATTATATGATGACATGGCTAGGTTAGACTCAAAAATCCCTTTTTTGCAAGTTTAAAGCAAACACCATGTTTAGGAATATTTATGCATAAGTATGTTTATACCATCGTTATGTGATTAGGCTAAAATCATGATTAAGTTGAATTATGCTATGTTCATGCTAGAAGTATTTTATGCCATGCTTATGTTTGACAATATGCCATGTTTATGCTAGAAGTATTTAGGCCATGCTTATGTTTGACATTATGCCTAAATAAGAATATAGGTTCATGTTGTAGTTAAACCTATGCAAGTTTACATGCCTTGATTTATGTCACCTATGTTTTATGACCAAAATACATGTCACCACTATGCAAGTACACCAATTTCTATTATGTATTTTCCAACGTCATATGCAAGTTCATGCGCTCACTTTCCCCTCTTGGTGTATACGCCATAAGCCTCCCCTTTCGCATGGCTAAATTGGGCTTTAAAAGGCTGAGCCCAATATATATGAACGGACGTGTAAAACGGGGAAAAATAACGTTGGGTTAAAATTAATTAATGAATGAAAATATAAAATAGAAGGGCCCAAATTCAAGTATGGGTTGGGCCCATGGTTGGTGTAACCTTTACACCATTAACATAATAATGGGCCGCAAATATTTACATATAAGAAATAAAGAAGAATGACAAAATATGTAAATGTAGAAAAGACGATGTGTTTAACCCGAGGTTGGATTGAGTTGTGATGTAAACCTGCCCGGAACCGCCCGGCTGTCCAGTAGTCACAACAATACCTATCCAATGTGGGAGGTTAAACATGGAGCCCAGCAAGGACCCGAGGTTAGACTGAGTTGTGGCGTAAGACTGCCCGGAACCAACCGGCAACAGGCAGCCACAACAATACCTGTCTAATGTGAGAGGTCAGGGCCTTAATAAGACAATTAAGGCTGAGTCAGGATTGTTAGGATTAAGTAAACTAAAGACTTAATCAAAATGGAACATGCTAAACTAAACGGACTGGTGGGGTTAGGTTAGGAAACACTTAACCAACTTAGCATGTTGGTTAGAGATAGAAAACCTAGTAACGGGGGACCCTTTTCAGCAGTAACCCTAGAAGGTGTATCAGGATACCCTGAAACTAGGCAGGGTGGGGCACGATTACTGGGCTGATTGTAAGAGGTCAAATCGACGGCGGTGGTGTAGCAGTGTAGGTTCTAACGGTGTGCGGGCGTGCACGCACTCCGGCGCAGAAAAATAAAGCACTGGACACCAGTAGCATACCTTTGCACTCTAAGGTTGTGTCGGGTTGCCACTATGGGACTTGATACACCCCATGGTGGGACCAGCATAGGTAACTACAGACATCGGGGGCCGTAAGACACATGTAACTATGCGAGTAGGAGCCGATCATCGTAGAATGGATCACATCACCCTGATTTTGGGATGCAAATTGGAAACTAGTTTATATGGGTTCAGAGATTAACATGGGGTACGATAGTATATTCGACCCTAGATAACTTAACCAAGTTTATAATGTTGCCCACTTCCTGTTTTACTTATCATACCCAGTTCTTTATTCATAGACAAAGTAGTACTAGACTTACTCAGGCTTTATGTCTGACTCTATTTTCTTTCGTCTTCTTTCTTCCGTTTCCCCCCAGGTCCTCAGGGAGGGAACACAGCGGCTTGACCTACCTCAACATCCAGCTTGAAGAAGAGAAATGTATTGCTTGGACTTTCCTGTTTTGAACTATGGCTTTGGACAATCCACTATGGGGCTTTTGCAGTTTATCTATGTTTTATTTATGCTTCTTTAAAAATAATGTACTCAAGACAGATTATGAAAGTGTTATGTTATGTTTTGAAAGGATGTTGTTGTAACACGTATTTGACTTGATGAAATAAAGTTTGTGTTCTTCCGCTGTTTACAAATATGTGTTCTTATATCTGTCTTGTATATCTGTGACTTGTACTTATAAACCTCCACCAAAATTAGGGCATTCCCTTTGAGAGTGACCCTAACGGAGGTGGGGTGTTTCAGCTTTGGCGATTCATCTTTTAAGAGCTAGGGATCTATTAGAGATTCAACTTATTATTTGTCTGCTATTGTATCTTGGTAATTCGGTTATTTCATTTATATTATTTGTTTATGTACTAGGCATTTATGTGTCTAAGATTTCAAACGTATAAATTATGACTCTGTTATTTTGTGTAATTTATTTTGAGATTTTCTAATTAGTAGCTTCATGAACTAGTAATTTATTTATTTCGTCGCTAGTTATTCTATTATTTTGTGTCTGTGATCTGTTTGTGTTCTTTGACTTGATTTTATTGAACCCCATAGTTAAAACAATCGGCTATTTCAAACTGTTTAAGTTGGGTTTATTACTAATATAAATGATAAGAAAAAGTAGGATGTTACAAATTGGTTAGATGGTTATAGCACCAGAATATACTACCAAGAGAGGGTGATATCGTTGAAACACTCTAGGATCGAATCTTTTATTTGATGGGAAACGAAAGTGTCGATTGTTTGCTTTGTTGAATGCATTTGATTTTGACAACGAAAGAAAGTGGGTTTCTATCATCAAGGAGTTAAAAGACATTTTTGGACCTTTCATGGGTTGGTCGTTGAAGCGAACTATTGAGTTCAGGATTTATCTTATGTGAGGTGCGAAACCCGTGAGTAGATCACCTAACTGAATGACACCTATCGAAAGTCAAGAGCTAAAAATGCATGTAGTGGATTTTGAGGGAAAGAGTTCCATTCATTTAAGAAGGTGACGATAGGGTACAACTGTAGTATTCCTGAAGAAACCAGATGGATCTCTAAGGATGTACATTGATTATCGAGAGCCGACTATCGACGATTTGTTTGATTAGTTGCGCAGGGTTTAATATTTTGTCAATTGCACTTGGATACTGGTTTTCATCAGTTGTGGATAACAGAAGAGAGTACCCCATTGAGGTCCTTTTTGTCAAGATACAATCTTATGAGTGGATGGTCATCCCATTTGGCTTAACTAGTGTGTCTGCTTTCTTTGTAGATTTAATGAATCGATTATTTTGAGAACACTTCGATAGATTTTTTAATTGTTTTCATAGATGATATTTTGGTGTATTCTAAGGATGAGAGAGATCAACCGACGACTCACATTTGGATTGTACCTGAGATTTTGAGAAAGCACCAATTGAAACTATGTTTTAAAAATGTCACTTCTAGGAGAAAGAATTAAAGTTCCATGGTCACGTGATTTCAAGTGAAGTTCCTAAAAGTAAGCCATAAGACACTCAATAACCTTGCATAAACAACTCTAACTCTGACGCCTCATTACTGACTAAACTACGAAATGGGAGAGGGATACATATTGACTTTGTAAAACCAAATAAAAGGCACTGTACTAACTTACTAAGTTGCACTTTTGTAAATGAGAAAGGGAAAAAAAGGAACAACTCCCTTTATTTTCGACAACGTATTTACCTATTGATATAACATGTGTTGTTGTATGTCTTTTTTCATATTGAATGTTAGCGAAGTTTTGGCTGGACGAGAGGAAATTAGGAGACAACGCTCAATCGGAGCAAGGAACCATGAAAGACCCTGCTTGTTCTTCTCATTGATTTGACGGAATTAGATTAAATTAGACGAAAAAGTGAGTAGAATAGAGTGAAAATGAGTATAACACGGTGTAAAAAGAAATATATGTGGTATAACCAATTCTCTACTGCATTTAACCAGCCTTGGATTTACTTTATTTTACACATATCAACTATGCTGAGACAGGCATACTTCGTGCTAGCACAATAATCTTTTAACATTACCTAAAAGGACTCATTCATTATTATAACTTGCACGATTATGCAATATGGAGGAACATTCTATACTGAAGAAACCTAAGTTTTATTCATTCGTTGAGATCATCGCAAGTACGTTACCCCCATCAATTCTATTTAGCCTTACAACACCAACACATTAAAATCCATGGCCATCCGATACCACAGTAACCGCCCAAATATCCTCTGTTTATGCATGCATTATCACAGTTCACTTGCGCTTCTTTGGTATTAATACAAATCCCTCGGTATTTCTTCATTGGTTCACACTTTGTTTCCTCGAATATGGTTGCTTCTGTCATTTAGAACAATAGCAATATTAATAAATTGGACATTTCAAGTGCAAACATAGTAGACAACAGACCGTAGAGACACTCTGCTATTTGCAGATGCATGATATTTTAAAATTCATTAAAAAGAAACCTTTTAGTTTTATGATATATGCATGTATTCTTTGGATTTCATGTTATTTGTTACTCCCTCCGGTTCATATTATAAGAAGTTTTAAGATGTTTGTTTTGTTTTAAAATATAAGATGTTTAAGGTTCTTATTCCAACTTTGTCCCTGGTCGATAGTAAATGACAAACTCAAAAGCTACTTTATGATTACTTTTATTCATGAAAAAGTAAAAAGTGGTTGATGGGAATAGGATACGTAATTGACAACCCATGAAAAGCGAAATTAATGTGCATGACAAAACTAATTTAAGTATGGGTTAAAGTGTCATATAATTTTTTTTCTTAATTCTTGTGCATACCTCTAAAACTTCTTATATTATGAACCGGATGTAGTATGTAGTTAGAGTGCAGTAGATTTTATGACTGAATTCAAGGGTAGAAAATATTGTTTAGGCTTAGTTGAAAATCTTACATTAAAAGCGAACAGTAGATGCTGTAGGAATTTTTGGATTTGAGGCTTAATCCAGCATCAACAATGGTAAACGTGAAACAGATTTTTGTACAAACCATAATGCTTCAAAACTAAAAAAACAAAATAATGATATATTGAACGATAACCTCTATGATAATTTAAATGCACCATAAATCTCATTCATTAAAACTTTCAGGAAATAGTCCTCCCATATAATTAATCAATTTATTATATTATAATAAAAATAGTAATATTTAGAATGCAATATCTTTTTTATAATAAAAAGTTAAACTAGAGATTTATTTTTATACCGAATGTTTATTTTCACAGACTTATGATCACAAAATATTCATGAGTTTATATTGATGATAAGAATTATGTATTCTCTAAAATCAAATCCACAATCTAAATTCTGAAATAAGATTCTTTTCTAATATAAAAACAAAAAGATAATTTGTCTTATCCAATTAATTATATGCATCGGTAAATTAATTGTAACCATACCGACAACATAGATACATGATGTAACTCAATATCGATTAGGAATTGCTTGATATTAATCTCATAATGATAAATTTAACATTACATGACAATTATAATGCAAACATTTCATCAGCATGGCTTTTTGATACAAATACAACGCTTTTTAATTTTCTTTGGTTTTTTTATTTAGGTGATGGACAATATAAAGACAACGATAATACAGAGAGGTCATAAAATGAAATATCGGCTTTGCATTGACATGAAAAATATATCAAAAATGACATAACACAAGAATTTGCAAATTCATGTTCAATTCAAAGGAATGTTAAACTTTAGTTGTTCAGTGTGGAGTTTAGATACTTATACAAGAATGAAACAACCTCGCTTTTCTAAAAAGAATTCTCCTATTAAAATACTACAATTTATTTAATTAGTAAAATATTTATATTAACTTAGAATACAATTAAAACATATAAATATGTAGGCTTTTGTTTAATACTAAGCAATAATTTTAACTATTGAACCAAAGTATAGGATACTTTTAGAAGGTATCATCTACCTAATTTTCTATAACGATCAGAAAATTTAATAATAAATTAATCAAATTAGTGATTCATAAATAAATAGAACTAGCGAATATCTTTCATACATGTGGAATGTTAACCAAACCACTTTTCATTTTTAATAATCCTCCACACTTATACAAATTTCAAATGATGTTGATGCTACACTGAAGTTTGATGACCATACTTCCATCTGATTGTAGTTAACCTCTACACATATAAGTTCCAAATGATGTTGAGGTTACATGAAAGTTTGCTTTTCATTCCTTCATTATTTTTGCTTAAAGAAAGTCAAAAAAAGTGTTATATGAATAGACTTGGAACTAACCAAAAGAAGTAAATAGCAACAGAAACAAAAGATAAACTAAAGCAATCATCGTCTTAGGATTCATGTCAATGGAGTAGGATTTCTCTTTTATATTTATATTGATATATTTGTATCAATTTTGTTTCAGGCATCAATATATATAATGTCGTGTTATCTTGAATGTTTATTTGAAGATAAATTTGAAAATCAACATATTTTGGTTAGTAATATGTAATAAACAATTAATTGTTATATTCTTTGAAGATAAGTTTGAAAATATAATTTTTTGAGTTAGGAAATACAAATAATTAGTTGATTACAATATTTGTTGTTGTCAAATACATATTTTAGTTTTTTAATTAGTAAAATATAATTAATTCTATGTTTATAATAGGGTAAGGATCTGCATCTCCACACTTTTCAAAATTTCAAATACCTAATGATTTCCACCGTATGTTCCATTTCAAATAGTATATTTTTTCTTTTTCGTAGCATGAGAAGAAAGAGCAATAATATTATTTTAATCTGAAGTGGAAAATGGGCTGGAGGACAAAGCTTTAAAAAAATTTGGCCGAAGAAACGCGGCTCAGGTAATTTCACGTAAAGGCCAAACTTCAGTTTATTTTTAGGCCTAAGTAAATAATGCTCTGTTTTTAATTTTCTCCTTCCCTCTTTCGATTTTCTTTCAATTCAGATGGAAAATCTAATCATTCATTGATTACGTGCATTTTACATCGTTAATTGGATTATTTCAAATCTTTTATTGAATTGATCTCAACAGGTAATTTTACCCTAATTTAATTTTTTATTTTCGATCGATTCGATCTATTATTTACTGTTTCTTTGTTATGTTTTATTGATCTTATTTTCTTATGAATTTACAGGTTATTTGCTTCATTTCTGATTTGGTTTGAATCAGTAGAGGAGAACAAGGGTATGTTTTTGGATACACTATTATGATTTTTTTAGATTTTAATGCTATGTGCATTTAGCATTTTCTTGTTGTTTAATATTTATTTTGACTGTACATGGTTTTTTGACATCTTATAATATCATTTGTTATTTATATCTGGATCTGTATAATTTTTGGCAGGAGCAGTCTTGGGAATAACATTTTGGTTTTTACTTGATGAGTGTAGCTACTCTATTCGACTGGACATGAGTTGTTCTGTAATTTCTGTTAAGAATAGTATATGTGAATACTGGACACATCTTACTCCTAGTTCTATTGAAATATCATATAATTTGAAAAGTAAGATTATCACAGTTGATAGTGATTCGGATTTGCATACAATATTGTGCTTTCAAATTTATAAGAAGGATCTTTTTTGTTTTCACTGTTAAGTTGTGCCATCATGCTCTGGAGCTCAATGTTGACAGTAGTTTTTCAGTCAATTCTAACCAGCAGAGCATTTCAGTTTGTTCTGGTTCTTATAGCATCAATTCTTGTGGTGAATCAAGTTCTTATTTGAAAGATATTATGAAGAAAGGGTGTCAAATGAATCTTATGGATTTTATTGGTTATTTTTTTAGTGGTGCTGAATATTTTAGGGAGTTTCTAATGGCTTATCAAATAAAAGAAGGACATGAATTGATTTTTGTTAAAAACTATCCTGAAAGAATATCTGTCATATGGTCTTGGAATAAGGAAGGTTGTAAATTCAATCTAAATGCTTCTTCAGATACTAGACAGCCTCTTCGTTTCTTTATTAGAATTTATAACTTTGAACATTCGTGTGGTGCTGGATTAATGGATGTTAAGAAAGCCCATATTTCTAGTAAATTTTTTAAATCTTTGATTATTGATCAAATTAGAGATGTCCCTATGAAGAAGCCGAAAGATATTATTGCTGAATTCAGAAGAGAGTTTAATTTTGATATTTCTTATTATTTTGCATACTCCGGAAAACAATTGGTTTTGAAGGAAATTTATGGAGATGATGCTATGTCATATAATGAATTAAATTGGTATTTGGAGACTTTGAAGAAAACTAATCCAGGAAGTTATGTTGCTTTGGATGTTGATCCGTCGAGTCAGCAATTTGAAAGAGTTTGCATTGGATTTATTGCTTGCTTACTGTGTTTTCGACATTGCCGTCCTCTTGTATTTCTAGATGTAGCATTTTTAAATGGTAGACCAGGAGTTTTATTAGCAGCCACTACAAAAAATGGAAACCAAGGTTTGAGTTTTAGACTTTGTCTTTTATTTTTTTAAGTTGTTTAGTATTTTGTTTTTGAATTCTTTAGTATGCGATTTTTGGTGAAGTTCATGTATTTTATGGGAATGTTGGTGAATTTCATGCTAGTGGATTCAGTTTTGATGATGTGTTGAATTAGATTTGATTAGCCCTGGCCTAATGTTTAAGTTTTTGTCAGAATTGAATCTTGTTTTACAGTTCAAATTTTCAAGTTGATTACCATTACATCATTGAGAAATATTGTTACTGAAAAGTATTTATTTACAAAAATTTCTAATTGTTTCCTTCAGTTGATGATATATCTCTGGTTTCCCTTGGCTGCTCTGGAATTGACAATAGGCCATGTTATATAACAATATAACATTAGGTTTCTTTCACTGTAATAGGTTTGGGTTTGTAACTAATTAATGCAAGTTGGCATGCATGCTACAATCCAGATTAGAGGCTTCCTTTCTTTGGTGTAGGGTTACCGTATATGCTGTACATTTCTGGGCCAAAGCTACTAGCTAGTGTAACGGCCCAGGAGCCATTATATGGATAACATATTGCATATATTTATAACACTGAATATTGCATTTCGTTTGCATTATATTTGATAATGCCAATCCAGTTAGCATTTTTTGTTCATAGTTTTACAAATTCCATTTGAGAGACAGATATTGAAATACTGCATGTTCTATTTTCTTATTTTACTGCTGCATTTTTTGTTTGTTTAATACTATGGAATACATAATGCTGGTATTTTTTTTCATTGTATTGTATATTATTGCTTTTTTTCTATGCATTCATGAAATATATTATGACAGTTTGCATTAGCATTTTAATCTTTGTTTCTTATAAGAGTGTATTTTAAAAAAAAATCACTATTGTGAATCTGAAGCACATTAAGTTTTTTTTTTAGCATTTTTACTTTGTGTATTATATTGCTTATTTTGTTTTCCTTTTGCTTTCTCTGTTATTCTGTGCGTCTCTTTTTTATTTTTTATTTTTTTTATTTTTTTAATTTTTTTTTGAGGGATTGACATAGAAATATTATAAGACTCCTTTTTTCCTATTTATTTAACAGTTGCAATCCTAAAGTACATGATACTCTTTACCCTTTAGCAATTTTTTTGTTTATCGTATTGTTTCATTTTTTTCTATTTGCTTCATTAATTTGTTCATGAAATCATTATGCTAGGTTACATTAGCATTTTTAAATCTTTATGTACTGTAAGACTCCTGTGTATCATATGACTACAATTTTATCATACTTGTTTCTTAGTTCTCATCCTAAGATACATTATGCTTTTTTGCTTTACCCTTTTTTGTTCTGCATCATATTGCTGCTTTTCTTTTTTATTTGTTCCAGTGATTTAGTCATGACATATATTATGATAGTTTACTTTAGCATTTTTTAATTACATATAGCATGGTATATGTAAGATATTGAATTGATTTATATTTTGATATAGTAATGCTACATCAGTTTTTTTTATGTTAGCATTTTAAATTTGTAATGCTTTTTTTCAGGTTTCTTTCCAATAGCTATGGGAGTCGTCTCACATGAAAATGAATCAAATTGGACTTGCTTTTTAGAGAATCTAAAAGAGATGTTTCATGAAGATCGTGAATTAGTTTTTATGTCTGATCATCAATGGGGTTTGCTCTTAGGTGTTCCGAAAGTGTTTCCATCTTCTTTTCATAGTTATTGCACATTTCATATGGAGCAAAATATTGGTTCAGTGGTTAAAGCTTGCAAGAGTGATACATCAATTGTTGATTTGTATAAACTTATAACTCGAGCTTCCAATCTATCTAATTTTGAACGTTATATGTTAAAATTTAAAGAAATTGGAGGTATAGTAAGAAAAATAGTACGTAAAGAAAAAAGGGGGTATGAAATAACCATAGTAGAAATGGATTTATCATTCCATTACAATTACAAGATAATCCAGAAGGAGTGAAAGAACTAATACCCTCTTTTGCCGCAATCAACTTCCTTAAAGATAAACCTTTAGAACATTGGGCTGATTTGTTTTTTCAAGGTAGAAGATATAAAGAATATTCTTCTAACGTGGCTGAGAGCTTTAACTCTTGGATTGTGGATGATAGCTTTATGCCGATTACATCTTGTCCAGATGGAATTCGAGTGAAAGTAATGGAAAAAATGGCAAAGCAGAGGGAAGAATGCCATAAGTGGACTACTGTTTTATGTCCAGTCATGGAGCAACGATTGTCAAAGTTAGTTGAAGATGGGTTTGGATGGAATGCATATAGGTCTGCTGAAAATATTTTTGAAGTTAGATCTCCTATTTCACATCATGTTAATCTTGAAAGAAGATTGTGTAGCTGCAATCAGTGGAAAGTTACCGGTTTTCCATGTGCACATGCTGTTAAGTGTATTAATAAATCAAGTCTACCAGTATATGAATTTGTGGAATATTATTTTATAGCTAATGCTTTTAGAGCTAGTTATGCACATGCTATTAATCCAATTCCAACTATCGTTAAGCCAATTGTTACTGAAGACGAAATAGTAATTAGACCGCCTAAAGAAATTCGAGGTGTTGGAAGACCTTCTACTAAAAGACATGGTGCCTTTTCTTATTCTCAAAATAAGAAGAATAAATGCAGCAAGTGCGATCAAGTTGGACATAACAAGAGGAATTGCCAAGCTTCAAAGAAGATTTAAATTTGAATTTTATTTTTCAGTTTTTTTTCCATTAGATATGTTACTATATACTTAGTATGTTGTTATTTTTTATTGGTTAATGGGACATGTTACATATTGAGTTGTTATTTTTAATAGAAATTTGACTTGTATTTATGAATTTTATATTTCTGCTTTCAATTATTATGTTTTATGTTTTTTTTAAATTATGAAGTGCTATGTCTGTGGTTGCTGGCATTTTATCACCTGTTATTATTTACATCAATTAAACAGGATAATGCTATATTAATTTTGCATTTTGTTGTGTATATTGTAAAAGTGATTGGCTGATTAGATTATTAGCTGTATAAAGTAAAAGTGGTTAGGTAACTTTATTAATAAAAATTTTACTTGTATTTTTAAAACTTATGTAGTTGCTTTTTTTTTGGGATATTTCGTTTAAAATATGCACTGTTGTTTTGTGACTGCTGGTATTTTATTATCTGCTATTTTTGTATGTCATTTATAAAGACTAATGCCCCATTTATGTGTTTGCTTTCATTTATTTTGTTTTATGTATTTTATTTTTAAAGCATGCACAGTTATATTTGTTGTTTATGACATGTTTTTACTAGCTATTTTCTACATTAATTCAACAGACTAATGCTATATTGATTTAGTGTTTTGTTTTGTAGGATGTTAAACTTATTGACTATTTTGATTAGTAGTTGTGTAATAATAAACTATGTGATGCTACTTTATGTGGTATTTGGGTAATGTCGTATGCTATTTCAATATAGCATTTTCTGCAAATTAATTTTTGGAATATAGTTAATTTCTAAAACAATTATAGTATGGTATTTGAAGAAAATGCATGCAATTATGTAGATTATAAAATTTGTTGAACAATTTTTTATAAGAGTACACTTTGTTGTCAAAATTTGTTGTTTTGTATACATGCATAAGTGCCTAATTACATTTGTCATTTGTATATATTTTATATTTTATACTCGACTAAAAAATATATCTTGAATATATATCAATTACAATTGATATTTTGTATTTTATCCTTTTCACATTATAGGTACCCAATTAGGCCTTGCGTCTGGATGTCTTTTACGTGTCATAGGTACTCGATGAGGCCTTGCATCCCGAAGTCTTTTACATGTCATAGGTACCCGATTAGGCCTTGTGTGCAGATGTGTTTTACGTGTCATTGTACCCGCTCGGTTAAATAATCCTTACTGGGTGCATAATCGTTGCTGAACGACCCGATCATACCTTGTGTCTAGAAGCTTATTACGTGTCATAGGTACTCGATTAGGCCTTGTGTTCGGAAGTTTTTTTACGTGTGATAGGTACCCAATTAGGTCTTGTGTCTGAATGTCTTTTACGTGTCATTGGTACCCGCTCGGTTAAACAATCCCTATTTGGGTGCAGAATCATTACTAGAGTACCCGATTAAGCCTTGCATCCAAAAGTCTTTTACATGTCATAGGTATCCGATTAGGCCTTGTGTCCAGATGTGTTTTACGTGTCATTGTACCTGCTCGATTAAACATTCCCTACTGGGTGCAGAATCATTGATGGAGTACCCGATTAAGTCTTGCATCCAGAAGTCTTTTACATGTCATAGATACCCGATTAGGCCTTGTGCATGGATGTGTTTTACGTGTCATTGTACCCGCTCGGTTAAACAATCCATACTGGGTGCAGAATCGTTGTTGAACGACCCTATTAGCCCTTGCATCCAGAAGCTTTTTACATGTCATAGGTACCCGATTAGGCCTGTGTCTGAATGCCTTTTACGTATCATGGGTACCCGCTCAGTTAAACAATCCCTACTGGGTGCAAAATCATTGCTGGAGTACATGATTAAGTCTTGCATCTAGAAGTCTTTTACGTGTCATAGGTACCCGATTAGGCCATGTGTCCAGATGTGCTTTACGTGTCATTGTACTCGCTCGGTTAAACAATCTTTGCTGGGTGCGGAATCGTTGTTGAACGACTCGATTAGGGCTTATGTCCGGAAGCTTTTTATGTGTCATAGGTAATCGATTATGCCTTATGTCTGAATGTCTTTTACGTGTCATGGGTACCCGCTCGGTTAAATAATCCCTACTGGGTGCAGAATCATTGCTGGAGTACCCGATTAAGTCTTGCATCTAGAAGTCTTTTACGTGTCATAGGTACCCGATTAGGCCTTGTGTCCGGATGTGTTTTATATGTCATTGTACTCGCTCGGTAAAACAATCTTTGCTGGGTGCAGAATCGTTGCTGAACGATTCGATTAGGCCTTGTGTCTGGAAGCTTTTTATGTGTCATAGGTACCCGATTAGGCCTTGTGTCTGAATGTCTTTAACGTGTCATGGGTACCCGCTCGGTTAAACAATTCTTACTGGCTGTAGAATCATTGCTGGAGTACCCGATTTTGCCTTGCATCCAGAATTCTTTTACGTGTTATAGATATCCGATTAGGCCTTGTGTACAGATATGTTTTACGAGTCATTGTACCTGCTCAATTAAACAATACATACTGGGTGCAGAATCGTTTTTGAACGACCCGATTGGGCCTTGCGTCCAGAAGCTTTTTACATGTCATAGGTACCCGATTCGGCCTTGTGTATGAATGTCTTTTACATATCATGGGTACCCGCTCGGTTAAACAATCCCTACTGGGTGCAGAATCTTGCTGGAGTACCCGATTAATTCTTTCATCCAGAAGTCTTTTACGTGTCATAGGTAACCGATTAGGCCTTGTGTCCGGATGTGTTTTACGTGTCATTGTACCCGCTCGGTTAAACAATCTTTACTTGGTGCAGAATCGTTGTTGAATAACCCGATTAGGCCTTGCGTCCGGGAGCTTTTTATGTGTCATATGTACCTGATTAGGACTTGTGTCTAAATGTCTTTTACGTGTCATGGATACCCACTCGGTTAAACAATTCCAACTAGGTGCAGAATCATTGCTGGACTACCCGATTAAGCCTTGCATCCAGAAGTCTTTTACGTGTCATAGGCACCCAATCAGGCCTTGTGTGCGGATGTGTTTTACGTGTCACTGTACCCGCTCGGTTAAAAAATCCATATTGGGTGCAAAATCGTTGCTGAACGACCCGATTAGGCCTTGCGTCCAAAAGCTTTTTACATGTCATAGGTACCCGATTAGGCCTTATGTGCGGATGTGCTTTACATGTCATTGTACCTGGTCGGTTAAATCCATACTGGGTGCAGAATCTTTGCTGAACGACCCAATTAGGCCTTACGTCCGGAAGCTTTTTATGTGCCATAGGTACCCGATTTGGCCTTGTGTCTGAATGTCTTTTACGTGTTATGGGTACCCGCTCGATTAAAAAATCCCTACTGGGTGCAGAATCATTGCTGGAGTACCCAACTAAACCTTTCATCCAGAAGTCTTTTACGTGTCATAGGTATCAGATTATGCCTTGTGTGTGGATGTGTTTTATGTGTCATTTACCCGCTCGGTTAAACAATCCATACTGGGTGCAGAATCGTTGTTGAGCGACCCAATTAAGCTTGCGTCTGGAAGCTTTTTATGTGTCATAGGTACCCGATTAGGCCTTATGTCTGAATGTCTTTTACGTGTCATGGGTACCCGCTCAGTTAAACAAATCCTACCGGGTGCAGAATCATTGCTGGAGTACCCGATTAAACCATGCATCCAGATGTCTTTTGTTTATCATAGGTATTCGATTAGGCCTTGTGTGCGGATGTGTTTTACGTGTCATTGTACCCGCTCGGTTAACAATCCATACTGGGTGCAGAATCGTTGTTGAACGACCCGGTTAGGCCTTGTGTGCAGAAGCCATTTACATGTCATAGGTACCCGATTAGGCCTTGTGGCTGACTTCCTTTTACGTATCATGGGTACCTCCTCGGTTAAACAATCCCTACTGTGTGTAGAATCATTGCTGGAGTACACGATTAAGTTTTGCATCCAGAAGTCTTTTATGTGTCATAGGTACCCATTTAGGCCATGTGTTCGGATGTGTTTTATGTATTATTGTACCTGCTCGGTTAAACAATCCATACTGGGTGCAGAATCGTTGCTGAACGACCCGATTAGGCCTTACGCACAGAAGCTTTTTACATGTCATAGGTACCCGATTAGACCTTGTGTCTGAATGTCTTTTACGTGTCATGGGTACCCACTCGGTTAAACAATCCTTACTGGGTGTAGAATCATTGCTGGAGTAACCGATTAAGCCTTACATCCAGAAGTATTTTACGTGTCATAGGTATCTGATTAGGCCTTGTGTGTGGATATGTTTTACGTGCCATTGTACCCACTCGGTTAAACATCCATACTAGGTGCAGAATCGTTGTTGAACGACCCGATTGGGCCTTGCGTCCGGAAGATTTTTACATGTCACAGGTACCGGACTAGGCCTTGTGTCTGAATGTCTTTTACGTATCATGGGTACCCGCTCGATTAAACAATCCCTACTGGGTACAGAATCATTTCTGGAGTACACGAATAAGTCTTGCATCCAGAAGTCTTTTACGTGTCATAGGTTCCCGATTAGGCCTTGTGTGCGGATGTGTTTTACGTGTCATTGTACCCGCTCGGTTAGGCAATCTTTACTGGGTGCAGCATCGTTGTAGAACGACCCGATTAGTCCTTGCATCCGGAAGCTTTTTATGTGTCATAGGTACCCAATTAGGCCTTGTGTTTGAATTTCTATTACGTGTCATGGGTACCCGCTTGGTTAAACAATCCCTTCTGGGTGCAGAATCATTGGTGGAGTACCCGATTAAGCCTTGCATCCAAAAGTCTTTTACGTGTCATAGGTACCCGATTAGGCCTTGTGTGCGGATGTGTTTTACGTGTCATTGTACCCACTTGGTTAAAAAATCCATATTGGGTGCAGAATCGTTGCTGAATGACCCGATTAGCCCTTGCATCCGAAAGCTTTTTACATGTCATAGGTACCTGATTAGGCCTTGTGTCTAAATGTCTTTTACGTATCATGGGTACCCGCTCGGTTAAAAAATCCCTACTGGGTGCTGAATCATTACTGGAGTACCCAATTAAGCCTTGCATCCAGAAGTCTTTTACGTGTCATAGGTACCCAATTAGTCCTTGTGTCCGGATGTGTTTTACATGTCATTGGTACCTACTCGGTTAAACAATTCTTACTGGGTGCATAATCGGTTCTGAACGACCCGCTTAGGCTTTGCGTCTAGAGTATCAGCTTAGGCTTGAGTCCAGCAATCTTTTGAATCTCATAAGTACTCACTTAGGTTTGAACCTAGTCGTACTTTAAAATTAATTAGTCTGTTCAATTAACCAATATATTTTCAGTATAGATTGGTTATCAAAGGTACCCAACCAAGCTTGAGTTCGGTCGTCCTTTGAATGTCGTAAATACTCGCTTAGGTTTGAGTCCGGATGTTCTTTACAGTAGTTTAAATTGTTCGGTTAACTAATTTGTTTTTGGTATAGTTTAGTTTTGAAAAGTACATGATCAAGCTTGAGTCCGGCTATCCTTTTAGTCTCGTAAGTGCCAGCTTAGGTTAAAATCCGAATGTCCTTTACAATCGTTTATATTGTTCGATTAACCATTGTGTTTTCAGTATAAATTGTTTTTCAAAGGTTATTGCTTAGGGATGAGTCCGGTTGTCCTTTGAGTTACATATGTACTTGCTTAGGTTTGAATCTTGTCGTCCTGTACAATCATTTATATTGTTTGGTTAACCAATATGTTCTCAGTATAAATTGGATTTTAAAGGTGCTCGCTTAGGGTTGAGTCCTGCTGTCATTTGAATCTCGTATGTACTCGGTTAGGTTTGAATTTGGTTGTCCTTTACAATCGTTTATATTGTTTGGTCTATATTTATTTGCATGGGTATCTGATTAGGTTTTGAGTATTGTTTTCTTTTATATTGATACGTACCCGATTGAACTTGGAGTCTGAATGTCGTTTGCATTTTTGGGTTTGGTCGGTTGAATGAAATATTTTGGTTATAGATTCATTTATGGTTATTTTGTTTAAATAATTTATTTTTATTTTAGATTGATATGAATAAACAATTAATTATAAAAACGTTATTTGTTATAGCGTTTTTAGTTTAGGATACAGTAGATTCATTTATGGTTATGTTGATTAAATAATTCATTTTTATTTTAGATTGGTATGCTTAAACAATTATTTATAATAATGCTATTTGTTTATAGCACTTTAATTTATACATTTCATCACATAACATCAGACATAACCCAACCCATACACATAACAATTCTCCCAAACGATCACAATCTCAAATACATAAGCATAACCCAACACATACACATAACAGTAACCACCAAACCATCACAAGGATCTCAGCCAATATACAGTTGCCATAAAACAACAATTCTCCCAAAATTCTTATTGCATAAAAACATCAGACATAAGCCAATCCAAACAACAGGCTACAACATGAATTTTCATTAAAACAACAAGTCACAATCAATTCAGCTTCAACTACTATGTATGAAATTAAAACAGAGAAATTTACCACATGTAGGTTAGAAATTTGTACAGGTACAATTCTGTCTATACCACATTTTTTTAATCCAGGTTCAGCCACTACTTTAACATCAATTCAAATTACTAAAAACCAATTACAAGTAGCAACTAAATTTTTAAATAGAAAATTCAAATTGAATTAAAACAGGCGCTACATCAACAATTCAGTGTTTCCTTCGTTCATGTTCTTTCTTCTTCACAGATTTTTCAATTTCTTCTAGGGACGAGTTTGCAAAGTATCTCATAATATCCCAACTTCTTGGTGGGTCATTCAATATGTTGAACACTGTGTTAGCACGGAGAAGATTGATATCTTCCTTTTTATATTCCTCTGGTAGACTTTTGTCTCTGTCCAATTTTTTGATGAATTTCATCACAAATAATGCACATTCGGAACTGCAAAATAATAAATAAATAAATAAGGATTGGTATAAGAAATGCAATTCTATGGTCATTTAGCTTTTTGCCAACGGATTATTTGACAAAAACCATGTACTGTGTTCAAATATATCCAATTTCCAGAAAGGAACATATAATCATCGAACATCCTTCAATTTCTCCAGTTTATATTTTATTTTCCTAGGATTTTATGGAATGAAACATTATTGCATGGTACATCAACTTTCCCCTCAAGTAAACTATTGCATAATAGAATGAACTGATGATTTTATTTAGTTTGTCAATTGCAGAATATGAGCTAATAGAGTTGTATCGTTGTAACCTCAAAAACACTATTCTCCCAAATGACCAAACCCAAAAACGCATGTAAAGGACAATATGAAGGTGTTTTCACTATATTATTGTAAAAGTCAGGCAGTAGTGATACAAAGATACGAAAAATGCAAGGTCTTGTGTGGATATTTAAATAATAATAAGGTTCCTACCTTAAGAATAAAATAAAAATGATATTACAGTTTAGCATTTATATTAACAAGTTTTAGTTGCACATGTAAAGGACAATATGAAGGTGTTTTCACTGTATTATTGTAAAAGGCAGTATTGGTACAAACATATAATAGTTTGAGCATTTAGTATCTATTAAAAAAAACTGTTAATGTTTACTTACGAGTCGAAATCTTGTTGTGGGCATTGTTGCTGTTTCACCGGCTTTTTTCCAATATTTTTGTTTATAATGTTGTTTTCAGCCAATTTTTGACAGATGATCATTTCAATCTTTTTTCTCTGTATCAAAAAAAAAAATATATAGCTTTTTTCCAATATACATCCAAATATATATATATATATATATATGATAATAACAATCTTACCATCCTCAGAGCTTCCTTATAGTGTTTATTTGATACAGAGGTTGATCTTCTGGGCCTCAATGAATCATAGTGGTTCCATTGCATTTTAACATTGTCCAAAGTTAGTTGAGTCCAATGGTTGATGTAATGCAAGGGAAAGAATATGGTTTCTGCAACTTCATCTTTGATAATTTTTTGGACCATTGGGTTAACCAATGTTTGAACAATATTTTCAACATTTGTTTGTATGGCATGCTGCAAATAAACATGAGACTATTAATTTGTTTCCGATATTTACAATTTTAAAGTAAAAGTTTTGTTTACCATCATGATTGTACTGAATATGTAGTTGTGTTCGTATTTATTTGCATTTGAAGTAAACCAGCCTATAACCTGCATTATAAAACTAATGTTAACTTAGTATATTATTTTAAAATGGAATTTTCTTCTATATAAATTTGTTACATGGATGTTGCATTGTATATAAATAATGCTAGGGGGAGATCGCATTTTATTACTAGTATGTTGTTTGATTTAAAAAACATCATAATGCTATGATACTTTAGCATTTTATTAACAGAAAATTGCTTAAATATAAAAATCAAAATGATAGTATACTTTATCATTTTTGTAATAGCATGTTGACTACCCAATTAAAAATCAAAATGTTGGTAGAAGCTAGCATTTTTTGAACAATATTTTGTATTATCATAAATTTTATTATAATGCTAGCAGAATTTAGTATTTTTCAATCATCATGTTATTAAAAAAAATCATAATGCTAGGAGAATTAGCATTTCACGAACAGTGTGCTGTTTATTTAAAAGTGATCATAATGGTAGCGGAAAAAAGTCTTTTGGGAACAACATGCTGGTTTATAAAAAAATTCCAAAATGCTTGTGAATGATGAAATTTTAAAAAATAACAATCACAATGCTACAAGTTAGCATCTTAGGAACAAAATATTGCTTAATAATTAAAAAAAAATACCTATTACAATTTACATTTACCTAATAATTTGTAAATTCTTCAAATAGCAGATCTTCTAGCATGGACTGTACAATTGTTATCCCTCCTCTTTCAGGATCATCATTTTGCCATGCTATCATTCTATATTTATATTTTAATTTAAAAATATTAAGATATATCATAGATGCATTTAAATAAATTCAGATTTTAGCGAGTACAAAAAACTTACTTTGTTTTGTCTGAGCATGCAAAGAATGCTCTGATTATGTTTTGCTTGTGAGAATCTAGGAGTTGTAATATCGGACTCTTTATAATATTTCTTTGGTGATATACTTTCTTTCTTGGAGAATATTTGTAAACGTCCATAGGTTGTACATCTTGAACTTCATCATCGGTACTTGCTTCTTCTTTCTCTTCTTCGACCAGTTCTTTCTCTTTTCAGTTTGTTCGACTTTTGTATCACTTTCGTCACTTCATCTTCATCCTCATCTTCATCTTCATATTCATCCTCATCTTCATTGCTTGTTTTTTCGATATCGACTTCACCATCGGTTCCATCTTCTTTTTTATTCTCCTCTTCTTCACCTTCATCTTCATTCTCCTCATCATGTGTTTTATCTTCTCTTTTATTCTCTTCACTTTCTTCTTTATTCTCATTTTCTATTTCATCATTTTTTTCCTCCACCATTTCACTTTATTTTTCATCGTTTTTGGTTTTTTTGCGGTATACTACTTTATACTGAAATTGGGAATCAGCTTCTGGCTTCCTCTTTTTCCCCTTTAATCTTTCAATCATTGAACTTGTTGTTACATTTTTAAGCCGCTGGCTTCTTCTTCTCACATCCTTCTCTTCTTTGTTTTCCACTTTTTTGAACTCTTCCTGAGTCTCATTATCTGGTGTGTCTATAAACTTCTGAATAATCAGATTTTTCTATTCCTTATCAAATTCTTGGAGCATTGATTTTAGCATGCGATTTCTGAACTAATTCTTCTTCTCTTTTTTTCCATAGCTCCTTTTCTTCCTCCAACTTTGTTTTCACATCCTTTAATTTATGGTCTAATTGTCTAATTTGAAAATTTTGCATTTCGATTTGTCTGTCTTTTTCATCATTTCCTAACCCTTCATCTTCACCTTCACTTGTAATCTCTTTTATTTGCAAAAGTGCTTTTTTCTTCGATTCATCAAGTAACATCTTCTCTTTAGAAGTTATTTTCTTAATTCCAAGTGAAATATGTAATCGGTGAACATAAGAAGTTTTTCAGTCATAAATTCATATATTATTTCTAATATTTTGAAGTGATAGGATGTTCTAGCATATTAATATGTGCACATAAATAAATATAAAATTATTTAATGAATGACGACTACTAAGTTTTGAGTGATAAAGGGATTGTTACAAAACCAAGTGCATTGTTGAAATGCTAGCAGAATTTAGTGTTTTCCAATCACCATATTAATCACACACAAAAATCATAATGCTAGGAGAATTAGCATTTCACTTACGATGTTCTGTTTACTAAAAATCCATTATATTATATGAAAGCACGTTCTTTTTCCGAAGACCTTTCGGATACAAATTCTCCAAAAAAATTCAAAAGTCGACATGTCTACATCATTTCAATCATCGTCGTCTAACATAATACCCGTCCAAACTCTTCAGTTGCTGCTTATACCCTTTAAAATGAATTTCTCAAATCCCTAGTACCAATATACCTTCCGTCTCCTTCTTCGCATATCTCTTTTTCGTCATCTTCTCGAAATCCGTGCTTGCGGAGTTCACATCGCTTGATTCGACTAAAATAGTGTCGCATAATAGCTAACTCGCTGGTGTTATCGTATACGCTTACCCCTTCCTCCCTCTTCTTAAGGTGAAGTTCTTATTTCACTCTTCAGATTTATCAATTTGTTGGGGTTTGAAACGTTTCAGCAGGCGGTTAAAATCCCTATAAACCCTATTCAGGCATGTCCACCAGATCCCTATACACCTTACTTGAATCTGGTGGACAGCCTACCTTTTCGGCTGTATAGGAGACCAGAAAATTTTTCAGGCACGTCTCCTATACACCTTATTCGAATCTGGGTTTAAAACGTTTCAGTGGGCAGTTAAAATTGGCACCTCTAGCCTATATCCTTTCCATATGATAAGATGGACAGCCATCTGATAAATTGCAGTTTGTTTTTTTTCGCTTTGGATTTTTCATTTTTTGCATACTCTGAATGCCCGAGCATATTGCATTGTCTCACAATTACACTGTCAAATTGAGATTCCATAATCGTATTCGTTTGTGTTTTCACCATCGATTTGGAATTATTTATCCTTTGTAATCAATGATGTCAAGGGACGTACTTGGAGTCCCACAAAATAAAAATGTGATGAAATTTACCAGAATGGTCTATATGATATTGAGTTATCTAATCAGTTAAGGATGTCTACTATAGAAATTTGTGAAGCCCAAATTTTATTATTATTTCCCACTGTTAAGGTAATCAAGATGACAATATTATTAAATTTTGAATTTTCTTAAATTGTATTTAGCTTCACCGATCAAATATTGTCGTTAGAAATTTAGAGAAATTCTGAAAATTAAGTTTGTTCTGCTTTTTCTTTGGTTTCTCCGTTAGGTGAACTTGGCTTCGCCGAATGATTCCATCTCCATTTACTAATTATGGGTATTTTTTCATCCTATGGAAAGATGGTGAACGAAGAAAACAATGAGCTCCAATTGACTTCGCCGATCTACAACTCCTCGGTTTCTTCCGCGTACTGGGTATGTTTCCTATCTTGCACTTTATTGCTTTTGTTTAATTATACAATCCAGTGGCCTTTTAGTTTAATTGCAAGAAAGCTTGGTTCATTTAGTTGGAAACTTTTTCTTGTGTTTATTCCAAAATTCATTTTGGCATCCATTATGTTTGGCAACTATTAAAATGTAAATGCTTCTTTTATGGCTTGGTTGTAAAATTTTGTTGCATTGCATAATTTGTTAAAAAAAACATAATTTAACCTTTCATTATCTAAATCGTAGTTGCAGTACTTTGTATTAGTTGTTGTTGTTCACAACTGCTCTCAGTCAAAGGTTTAATCGGCATACTGATATATTTGTCTGTAAGCATGATTCAAATTTACAAAGTAGTTCTGTTTGTAATGATAAGAAGATAGTTCTTTATTTAAGCCTGTAATTTGTGATTCCAACAGAAAATAGTTTAAAGTTGGTAACATTAAAAGAAGTGTTTATTTTCTGTATAGTTTATGCAGTACGATGAATAATTTTTTATTGCATCAATGAGTTAAATTTTACACACTGTAAACTATTTACGTCCTTATTTTTATAAAACACCACATAATAATATATTATGCATGTCTAGCTAATGGGCATTTTTGTTTTCTTCCAATGTTCTTATTTGTGGTCTCATACCCATAATTGATTCAAGATCAATAAAACATTAATTTGTTTATGCTCATATTACTTATGGTTCAGTACTTCAGTAAATAATAGTAATCAAAATCATCGATAAATGTTCTTGGAGGCAAGCTTCTTCTATTGTACCATTAAAGATTGAGTTTAATATTTGCTGCTCTGCAAGTTACACACACATAATAATAACATTCTCATGCATAACTTGGTAAAGATAAGGGTGCATGGAAAATATAAGTTCCTATATTCTTATTCAATAATTGTTTGATTAGTTAGTTTTTCATTAAGAAAATTTACAAGATGTCTTCATTAACCTCTAGGCGTATCAAATTTCCTTACTTTTGCATTGGGATAGACGAAGTGTTTGATGGAAAAAAAGTTCTTTGATCAATCAGAGGAAAAATTGGCGTTTGATAATCTGCAATTTCCTTTACTTTAATCATTCCCCTTGGTATTTGAGAGTCTATAAAAAAGTAGAATACTAATAAACCTGTAATTGTAGAGAAAATTTACTGTATCAATATGAAGTTTTTTCAATAATTGATTTTGGTTGGTTGCAAAATGTACAATCCATAATCATTCTGCCATGCTTAGTTAAACATATACCATTAACTAATACATTTTTACATCTAATAAGATACTACAAGTAAATATTTGTTTGTTTCAAACTTAGGAATGGAAGACAACATGAAATATTTCCATAATGGACATAGTAATTCTATTTAGGAACTTATATTGGTATCTCTACTGCGAATTGCAACAAAATTCAGTATAGCAAATTGTTCAATCACTTAGTCCCATATTAAATGATTTGAATCCATGATTCCTTATTTTCAGCAGCTTTGTCTTTTTACAATGACTTTGGTTCTGATTGATAAGTTTGATGCTTGGAAAGCAGTACTGATATGAAATCTAAAATATGGGATTTAAAACTCCGAGCGTATAGCAAGAAACTGAGCTATCAACGACATAGCAAGAATAGATATGTGCCTTCTGGCTTTGCATAGAGATCCTTTAGTGTTAGATGAACCATCTGTCAGATTAGAGCTAAACAAATTATACTAAAATTTTGTTATCAAGCTTATTTCTAAACAGAAAGGTTATGAGCATGCTAAATACTATCAACATTTTGTGCATACTATTTTAGTTAAAGTTCATCCATGATCATCAAGAAATTCAACTTTGAGTTATTATATTTTCATCTTCTCCATTATGTGCTTCTAATAACGGTTCCATTTATGTGTTTACCAGGCATGAAAATAATTTTAATATGGATGATTATGGTTGCATAAAGAGATTAATTGTAGTTTTTTAAACTTGGATGATTTTTAACCTACTCCACCTGGTTAATTTAATTTTAATTTAAGATTGATCTAGATGCTATGAGCATTGTAATTAGTATGTACTCATGTTGTTCTTAGGTAAATAAAATTGCCCTTATTCAAGTTCATTAGTCATTTCTTAATCAACATTTTTAACGTTGTAAAAATCATTTTTAGTGAGTTGGTTGATGAATGCGTTAATATAAAAAACATTTAGTCAAGAAACACATGTACACATAAAATTTTTTTGTTCAGTTAAAATAATAATTTTCCTATAAAATCAAAAATTATCATTAGTTCTTTACATACTCTAAAATAAGGAAGATAAATTATCAAATGTGTATTATGTTAAACTAGCAACTGCTAATAATATTTTCAAATTGTTAACAATGATTTATATTTGTTACATGAACGCATTTTCATTTGTATAGTTGCCACAAAAAGTTGATTTGTAATAATGAATGATTATTTGGTACATTTATAATATATAATACATATAATGAGAGCTAACATTAACAATTTTGGCGATCAATTTTAGTATAAGCTTGATATGGAAAGCTATGAATCAGATATGCCAGTACAACACATTTGGTACTAGCTACAATCATATTCTGCACAAGATGCTAATTTTTGGTGGCTAGGCTTTCCATCATATGTGTCGAAGTATATTGGAACTAATGATTTGAATTGGATAAATGGGTATATGGTACACTGTATTGTAAACGTGTGGTCAAGCATACTGAATGATATTTGTATTACATTTATGAACATGAGATTTACACAGATAATTAGAGTCAATCCTGTCCTCAGAATACAAGTCCTGCAAAGAATCGTAAATGGGCAACTTGTGGGTATTTCGTTGCTTTTCCACATTAGAGGCGTAAATCCATGTGTATTAGGTAAGTTCACAAATTAAAATCTGTACAAAATTTACTATTTGCCTATGGTGTAATGAGATGTATTTTGGCTAATATTTACTCCTCCAATAAATAAGATCATTATTACCCTTTTCAATTTTATGTTTGTTTGGTTTTCTTTTTTGTGTACACTAACAGTACTTTTACATAGATCTTCATGGGCATCTATTTCACCTGTATTATTCCAGTGCAGAAAAAGATTCTTCGTAATATTCCTTTAGTTTATTTATGATCTTGCTAAAGGTTTTCTTCTTATTTACCCAGATATCATATTTCTTGCCTTTTTTGGTTGATCTTTATATAACTCAAACAATTCATGATCTCACATTACTGAAAAAACCTACCAGCAATATTTGTTTGAAAATGTACGCTGATAGTTTTGTAACAGTGAGCTTCCAATTGTGAAGGAAATTCGTTAACACCTCACCAATATAATAACATAATGAAGAGAAGAGAAATGTTTGATGTCAATATGAAACATAGACCTCTAAGAAGTTAGCAAGTTTAGCTCTATAAATAATTTATAATGGATATTCACGTTTGAAGCGGAGTTAACAAATTAGTCTGGACTCAATTCAATATTACTACTTTGATTTTGTTCCTTCTTTCTTATTAGATAATAATGGAGCACTATGAGATCCATGTAAATTAAAGGTATTTTTCTTGCCCAACGTTACAGCTACTCAAGAAAGCAAGCACACAAGAGGTAATCTATTATATTTGCAGTTTTTAACTTTTAGACTACTACCGTTATTCTTATGTCATGTATTCTATTTTATAATAAACTATTTTCTATCAGTTGTCATTTTTCTCCCATGGGATTTAATCCTTTGTATGAGATTTTCTTATTTCACTCCAATTTTTTATATTCTTAGAAATTTTTAGAAATAATCAAGTGGAAAATTATATATAGCTAAAAATATGATCTTTGAAATATTTTCTTATCACCATACAGTTCTACTTTGCTTGCAAATGTAGTTAACCGATATTTTACAGTCAAAGATTCGTTATAAGTTAACTCACATTCTACAGTAAATCTTTTATTTGAAGCATAGTTTTGGATATAGGACGGTGCTATTTGTTTGAGTATTGCAAAATCTACAGATGTAGGCTGAAATCACTGAGAACATGAAGAGAGCAGTCCTGGGGAAACACACTCCTTGGACCTGGCGTTGTTGCATATTAAAGATAGAAGAAGATTTTGTTGTTGGACTTATGAAATAATGCGATAAACCAACTGATTTTGAGTCAAGTTGCAAAACAACAAAAAGGACTAGGATGGCTTCTAGGTGCTGGTGCAATCAAATAAGGGTGAGCAGCTATTGAATAATAATAATTGAACTATCATTCTTTAATCACTGCTGCATTCATAGTGGTTCTTTATATTGCAAAGATTATAAGTTTCCTATATTTAGTATTTAGATGGATTGTTAGTTCTCTAAGACGGTCTACGTGTTATACAACAAGATAACTAACAGGTGAGCAACTACAGCTGATACGTATCTATGGGTTATATTACAACCATTCATATATTTAATATTTTGTTGTTTCAAGTTCAATATCTAGCAAAGCAAAAAGGATCATTTATTATGTTCATATCTGTTTGTGTGTATGAAGTCTCTATCCCGGACTAAGAAAAGCAGTCCCTTCAATGCCTTGGTTTCAGATTTCAAATTACTAGAGACAAAAAAGTAGGACACAATGCAATGAGAGATTCTCAGATGATGGTAGTAGCAACCTTATTTTTTTGTCGCATACGGAAAACTTTTTTTCCCTTCCAAGCTTTGTGTGGTTCGGTGGTTTGACAGTCCTTTCCCATATCTTGATTAGCTGGTCATCGTTTGTAATATTCGACCTTAGGGGCTACAGGCGTGTTTACATTTAAATATGAATGTGATAAAAAAATAATACCTATTGTACACATTGGGTTTGCTAAATAATATGCAAAATAATCTATGTGCGTGATAGTTATGGGTTGCATGTTGTATAGTTTGGACTACTTGATTTAAATTTCATACATTTTATATGTAAGACATTTGTAGGTGATGCCAAAATGACTCAAGAGGCTAGCTCTTATAAGTTTAATAATGATTCAGCTTCCGGTGGTTGAACAACAATTCAGGCCTGTTTGTATGGCTGACTGAAACGGTAGTTGCTGTTGAACAGCTTCCGGTGGTGCTGTAGATGAACTATAGGCTACAGATAGGAAAAAAGGGTTGCCATTAGAAGCAGGCAGGCTACTAACTGCAATAGAGTCAACGCAAAGTTCAAGGCTTACTGCATATATTTCATTTGCTAAGTTCATGCACCGTGTATTTTGAACTTAGGACAACCTACTTATTTTTAATTTGCTATTTGTAATATATCAATGTTCATGACCCAATGTAAAAGTTTTTTTATGTTCATTTTTTTTAGTATACTATCCTTTACCTTCTAAGGAGATGATTATGTTACAGATGCTTTGAGATTATGTAAACAGATAAATCAATAGACATTTTACATTTGTGCTCAACAAGTGAACCAACTAAAATGAATTTAATCTACAAACATACACAGTCATCTTCATATACTCAAATGTAAAATCATAATACTAAACAAAATTTTAGTGAAGCTCGTGTGCGTAGGGTTTCTCATTTCGTTGTGTCTGATGTGCATTGACGTCCAGGGAACATCATTTAATGGTGTTATATGCTTAAAGCATAAACTTTAAACTAGAGTTGAAAGCACAATAGTTTATAAACATTAGTACAAAATTTAAAAGATGTCACACCTGAGCAAACAAGTTGATTGTTTCTCAAATTGAGGATTAACTGGAAAGATTTTGATGGATTTAATATGATTACAAACTTAAAGTTGAAATTATGAGATACAGATTTACTGCTAAATAAACAAGGCACTTATTGATTTAGTTCTACCCAAATTTATTTTTTAGCATTTAAAATTCAACAAAAGCACTAAAATAGTGACAAACTTAGGTAACATATATAAGTGTTGATTTTGGACGAACTCCGTGTGCGTAGCACGAGTTCACACTAGTTTATTATAATGGTAGGATAGTTTACAATTTTATTAACACCAAATTGCTTAAATAAAAAAATCAAAATGATAGGAGAGGTTAGCATTTTTGTAATAGCACGTCAACTACTTGACTAAAAATCAAAATGCTTTTAGAAGCTAAGTATTTTTTGAACAACTTTTTGTAATCACAAAAAAAAAAAAAAAAAATCATAATGCTAGGAGAATTATCATTTCACTTATAGTGTTCTGTTCACTTAAAAAATTATTATAATGGTAGGATAGTTTAACATTTTATTAACAGCAAATTGCTTAAATAAGAAAATCAAAATGATAGGAGAGGTTAGCATTTTTGTAATAGCATGTCGACTACTAGACTAAAAATCAAAATGCTTTTAGATGCTACGTATTATTTGAACAACTTTTTGTAATCACAAAAAAAAATCATAATGCTAGGAGAATTAGCATTTCACTTACAGTGTTCTGTTTACTTAAAAAGTTATTATAAATGTAGGATAGTTTAGCATTTTATTAACAGCAAATTGCTTAAATTAAAAAAATCGAAATGATAGGAGAGGATACCATTTTTGTAATAGCATGTCGACTACTCGACTAAAAATCAAAATGCTTTTAGAAGCTAAGCTTTTTTTGAACAACCTTTTGTAATCACAAAAAAAATCATAATGCTAGGAGAATTAGCATTTTACTTACAGTGTGTTGTACAGATAAAATAATTTACATTAGTTAGCGTTAACTACTGTGCTTTCAGTATTAAACTGAAAACTATAAAAGCAATTGCATTATTAAAATTTTAACAACATAAAATATTGCCATACCTTTTTATCATCCATATTGGCTAGGATTTCCTTTGACACAATGTTTTTCATCAAGTTTAGTGACCATTTTGCAAATCTTGGAGACCCGCTTATCCACGCTTTTCTTGGCTTAAGTATATCAACATGTTCACATAGAAAATACTAAAAAAATTATTAGTTAGAATAAATTATCATACATCTTATCATACTATATTAAAATTTAATATTATGATGAATAAATTATCATTTATTTTTTCTTACCAACGGAAGAATGGAACAACCAGACATATTTCTTGGTTTATCCTTGAATTTTTTTAATGATTTAGTTAAATGATATTGGATACTTAATGGCCAAGAAATTTGATTCATTTTTCTTGGATCAACGGTGTATTAAAGATAACCCCAGTTAAGCATTCTTTGATTGTCAGGGAAAAAAAATGTTATAAAGAGATGAATAAGAATAAATCTTGGCAAATCATTTTCCTCTTCTGGAATTTCTTTTTCAATTTCTATTTCTATTCTTTTAATAACAAGATCTTTGGTTATATGATCTATGTTAGTAAAATTTCTTGAAACAAACATTTGACAATTTTCAGGGGTGCATGATAAAGACACTTTAGGTAATGGAAAAATATTTCTCCCATTCACACGAAAACCAAAAATTATTGAAACATCTTTCATTGATAATTTTAATTTTTCCCCCCAATAGAAACACATTCCTCCTCAATTGAATAACAACTTATTAAATCATCTAAAATTTTAGAAGATTTTCTAATTTGCTTTGGTCACTCGCTATAGTGCTAGGTTAACCTATCATTTACATATGCCGGTTAACGGTTCAGTCATGCCATGTAATGGCAAGATAACATAGCATTTTCGTAAAATTTTCAAGGGCTCAGCCACTCGTTGTAGTGCTAGGTTAACCTGTCATTTATGTATGCCGATTAAGGGCTCGGTCATGCCATGTAATGACAGGTTAATCTAGCATTTTCGTAAAATTTTCAAGAGCTCAGCCACTTGCTGTAGTGCTAGGTTAACCTATCATTTACATATGTCGGTTAAAGGCTCAGTCATGCCATATAATGACAAGTTAATCTAGCATTTTCGTAAAATTTTCCAGGGCTCAGCCACTCGATGTAGTGCTAGGATAACCTGTTATTTACATATGTTGATTAAAGGCTCGGTCATGCCATGTAATGGCAGGTTAACCTAGCATTTTCGTAAAATTTTCAAGGGCTCGGCCACTCGCTGTAGTGCTAGGATAACCTGACATTTTCATATGTTGGTTAAGGGCTCGGTAATGCCATTTAATGGCAGGTTAACCTAGCATTTTCATAAAATTTTCAAGGGCTCGGCCACTCGCTGTAGTGCTAGGTTAACCTGTCATTTACGTATGCCGGTTAAGGGCTCGGTAATGCCATGTAAGGACAGGTTAATCTAGGATTTTCGTAAAATTTTCAAGGGTTTAGCCACTTGCTGTAGTGCTAGGTTAACCTGTCATTTACATATGCTGGTTAAGGGCTCGGTCATGCCATGTAATGGCAGATTAACCTGGGAGTTTCGTAAAATTTTCAAGGAACCTGACATTTTCATATGTCGGTTAAGGGCTCGGTCATGCCATTTAACGGCAGGTTAACCTAGCATTTTTGTAAAATTTTCAAGGGCTCGGCCACTCGTGGTAGTGCTAGGTAATCCTGTCATTTACATATGTCGATTAAGGGCTCGGTCATGCCATGTAATGGCAGGTTAACCTAGCATTTTCGTAAAATTTTCAAGAGCTCGGCCACTTGCTGTAGTGCTAGGATAACCTGACATTTTCATATGTCGGTTAAGGGCTCGGTCATGCCATGTAATGGCAAGGTAACCTAGCTTTTTCGTAAAATTTTCAAGGGCTCGGCCACTCGCTGTAGTGCTAAGTTAACATGTCATTTACATATGTCGGTTAAGGGCTCGGTCATGCCATGTAATGACAGGTTAATCTAGCATTTTCATAAAATTTTCAAGGGCTTGGCCACTAGCTGTAGTGCTAGGATAACCTGGCATTTTGTGTTTTAAACTTATCTAGAATATTCTGCACTTAGTTAACCTTGCATATTTTGCACTACAAATCGATGCATAATTAATGAATCGTTTTATAATATATTTGTGTTAATTTTTCCCAAATAAACAGCACAGAATTTAAAACTACGTATACAGTCAATTTAACCATTTGTGTTTAATTTTGTCTGTTATACCTGATCTCGTTTATCCTTCTCCTTCTCCATCGTCTTTTTCTCCTTTATAGCTGATAGTGATAATCGAAGAAACAATCCTATTTGCTATTTTTGGTGGTGAATTTGGCGATGGTTCTGACGACAACGATGACCTTAAGCGACGAATTTGCATTAGCCATCGATCTGACGACGATGACCTTAAGCGACGAGTTTGCATTATAGGAATGCACTTGCTTTTGATTTACATCTATCTCCTGTTTTCTCGATTTGAAATTTGATGGAAAACCCTAACTAAAGACGACTAACTGAAGGAATGAAATGGTAATGTGAGAGTTTTTTTTTTCGTCTGCAGGTCCTTCAGCCCAATTAACAAAAGTTGCAGCCCAGAGATTTAAATTTAAATAACTTTGTCCTTATTCCTAATTTTCTCTTAATCTGAACATATAGTTTATATCTGGAGAATCTGAGATGTAGCGAAGGGCGGGCAATCAGTCATTACCAATTTTTATAAGCAAAAAAATATCACATAAAGGAATACAAAATTAAGGATAATAAGTTAATAGAAAAGCACTTTAGAATGATTAATTTCAAGTATATCTATCGAATTTTATAGGAAAAGGTGATTTCATTTATCTTTTATCATTTTCCTTTAAAAGAAATAATAGTTTCTTTCGCCTTTTATTCCGAAAACTAATTAGTTTGAAGTGTTGTCCTCAAAATTATTAGCTAAGCTGGAAAACCTTTCAACCTGTTTTCTTGTATTTTATTTATATTGATAGAAATCAACGCATGTTTATAATTTTTATTGCACGAACAAGGTATATGTAATAACCCGGAATCTTGACAATAGATTAGTTATTTAATTAGATTTCAAAAATGGGAATTTCTACAAATGATGGAATTTTACCATAAAACTTTAACCATTGCATTCGTCTTGGAATTCAGGTCAATTTTCATGTTTGGAGTTCCGCGAATGGAGTCTGTATGAAAATTTTATGAATAAAATAAGAAAATCGGACGGAAATAAATAAATGTATTAAATATAATATATCTTACCTTTTATAACCAGCGCTCATTAGGCAAAATGACACAAGGGCGGTCAACACCCGTAGCATAGGCTGTCGACCACTTCGTGCCTGAGCAGTCCAGTGACAACTAAGTTAAGTGAAGTGACCCACTTTTCTACCATTTATTTTTATGGACATTTTTACTTAGGATTTTTTTTACTTGATCATTCTAAAACCAGTTTACATTCTCCCTTACCCAAGATCCTGTGCACCAATATAAATATATCAGTATAATGCATTTTTTCACTCATCATATGAAGATAAGAAGATGCATATAAACCTATAATAATAGGTTTTACAATTAAAATCTTTTAAACAACAAGACATCTTTATTTTTCCTTATCGGTTCAACATGACTAGGATAATCAGAGTTGTAAACTGAATTATAATCCATAAAATTAGTGCAGTGTCACATAGATGGGAAAAAGAGGGTTATAAACTTGATAAGTAGATCCAGTTTTTCGCTAGCCAATTTGCAGTAACTTATGTGCATTTTGGTGCAGCTAACTAGTGCACAACAGTGTTATTTTTCTTGGTAATTTTGAAAGCTTTTGCCTACCCCTTTCCCATACGCGAGCAATGTATTCAGTGTTGCACCTTAGCAAATTTCATCCTTATTCAAAACTATATGAATTAACATCAGAAGATTTACTTAAATGAACAAACATGTGACTATTTGAATAGTTTATAACTCATTATTATATTGAACCAGAAAGACACTAATGTGCACATATTGCTTATGTGATATAAATGTCAATCTTACTGATAGACACAATATTCGTGCAGTATAATTATACATCCTTTTCTATATCTATCACCAGGTAAGTTTATCTAACTCATTACCATATTGTATAGCATAATCTACCCAGATTCTTACACTTACACAATCATATATTAAATATATGAAGTGTTCATGTCCATTAATATGGCATTCAATCCCCCATTCCAAGCATATTCAAACTGAATACATAAAGAAACACATCAACTACCATGTTATCAATACATCAGTTGCTTACATGCTCAAACATAACTATACTTCTGTAACAAGCCGGATTTTCAGAACCAGTTTGAATTTTTATTTCAGTAATTTTAATAGATTTTGAATATTTAAAATGATTTATTTTAAATAATAATGACTAAAAATTTATTTTAATGGAAGTTAGAACGAATAAATTTATTTTAATTATAAAATAAGCCTGAAATGGCGCGGTAGTTTGAAAATTCGATTTCAAATTTCAATTGAATGTACAGGACTTAAAATAAATCGGATTTTAGTAAAACCAGAAATATTTGAACCTGTTTAATTATATTTTTCTAACAAATGTGAAAAATCCGGATATTATAACGAGAATTGAAAGTTATATCCAGTTCAAAATTAAGAATAATTGTTGTAGAATTTATATATATTTTTATATAATATATAGCCCTTAAAAATAGCCATTTTGCAAACGACCTCCGTTTTTGACGAAACCACTTTTGTTGGATCCGGAATGTCAAATTATTTCTAGATTTCAATTTTCATAATTTTTGTAGTTAATATGTGAGCGTGGAAAAAGAAAACTTTTTTGTCAATTTTAATTTAATTTGATTGACCAGAAAATGACCATTTTTCAAACGGTCTCCAAATTCATCGAAATTAGTTTTGTTAGGACCGTATCATCAAAACATAGATAGATTTATTTTTATGGAATTTTTGGAGTCAGTGTGTGGTCCTGGTAAGTTCAAATGTACGTAATATATATTGATTTATATTTTAATTTTGATAAAAACTAATCAAAATAGTCGAATTGGCTTACACAACATATCCCATTGTGTCCGAAATAGGGATATTTCGTTATGGGCGACAGTCGTTGGATTTGATTTGGAGTTCGTAATAATAAACAAGTAAGTTTGAATAAAATAATAAAATAATTTATTATATACATCCATTTAAAGGGGTCAAACCCTAGCATTCTTCATACTCGCGGCCAAAACACACTGAGCCGCCTTCTCCAAATTGAAGGCTGAGATCTTCGAAATTTTATCTCCCAAAATCGTTCAATCCAAGCAAAATTAAATTATGAAATCAAAGTGGAAATGGTAGAGATTTCTTCGATCTATCTTCCTATATGTGTATGAACAATTTTAGCTCAGTATTTCACCAGTTATCGCTGCCTAAACAGCCGCCAATCGTACTCAAATCGAGGGAAGCAGGGACGTTCGAGATGGTTGTGGTTGATGGGGTTGCGAGGCAGCGCGATGCTCTACGATGTGGGTCCCTCTGATGGGATTCCGGTGAGGTGTAGGCATTGGAAAATGGAGCCCTAACTTTGGAGGAATGGGTTCAAGAAGCAGCTTGTATATTTTAACTGAAGAAGAAGAACAATGTAAAACTTTTAACCATGTAATGAGATTTTAAAATAAACGACATTGATTTTCTTCTTTGATTTTTATATTAAAAGCATTGTTAAAATAAAAATTTGTTTTAAATTATACATCGCATTATAAAAATCTAATTTTTATTTATATATAACATGGCATTAAATCAGAATTTTTATATAAATAACATGGATTTATTTTCAGATTTTGCATATGAAAAACATTAATTTATTTTCAGATGAAAAATTATAAATAACTTCGAATTAAAATCTGATTTTTAATATATATAAATAGTATTGTTTTCTTTTTAGTTTTTAAATAGAAAAGAAAAAAACATTCATAAGAAAAAAAAATGACTTTTATATATATAATAAATTTTATTTTAAATATGTGATTTTTAAAAATAAAATAGTAGTGTTAAAAATATGGTTTATATATATTTATAGCTCTAAAATAAAAACATGCTTTTTAATTTATCTAACAGTTAAAATAAAATGTAATTTTTTTATTATATATAACATTGAGATAAAAATATGATTTTTAATATATATTTTTCGTTATAAAAATATGATTTTTAATATATATACCACGTGAAGCAGATTGCGAAGGAATTGATTGGAAGCAGAACGGAATCCAAATCGTCCGCTAAAGACTGACAGTGTAACGACCCGGAAAATCTGAACAAATTTAAAAATTTTAAATTGGCTATTTTAGTGGATTTTAAATATTTAAAATAAATATTTTAAATAATAACGATAAAAAGTAAGTTGGAATCGGCATTGAAAATGAATATAACTATTTCTAATTATAAAGAAGGCCTGAAATGGCGCGGTAGTTTCAAATTTTCATTTCAAACTTTGTTTGACTGTACTGGGTGCAAAACAAAACGGATTTGAGTGAAACCAAAAATATTTAAATCTGTTAGTGAATATCTTTCTAACGAATCTGAAAAATCGAAGTTTCATAGTGGGAAGCAAAATTTATGGCCAAATGAATTTTCAGAAAGGTCGCTATAGAGTTTATATAGCCCGTGAAAATGGCCTTTTTGCAAACAACCTCGGAATTTGACGAAACAAATTTTGTTGGATCCAGGATGTCAAATTATTGCTAGGTTTCAAATTTCATAATTTTTGAAGCTAGTATGTGAGCGGGGCAAAGGAAAATGTGTTTGGTCGATTTCTATTAAATTGGATCGACCAGAAAAGGGCCATTTTTCAAAAGGTTTCAGAATTCGACGAAACTGGTTTTGTTGGGACCGTATCGTCAAAACATAGCTAGATTTAGTTTTCTAGAATTTTTCGAATCAGTTTGTGGCCCTGGCAAATTGAAATGTACGTTCAAATTGAATATTGAATGTTTTATATTTTAATTTGAAGGAAAACTGACTGAAACAGTCGAATGGGCCTACGAAACATATCCCATTGTGTTCGTAATGGGGGTATTTAGCTAGGGACAACAGTCGTTCGGTTTGAATTGGAGGTCATGTTAGAAAACCCTCTTTTAAAAGCTCCCGGCCAATCAGAATTGTAACACCCCGTATTTTCTATGAACGTATAAGTAACAAATCAGAGAATAATTAATTACAAAAATAAGAATCAAGGGAAACAGGTTACGCCATTGCGTTCGTCTCGGAATTCTGCTTGAAATAGAGTCTGATTTTGCGTAAAACGGATACCGTATGAAGAAGATATGGACGAACGAAGTTTGGTGGCTAAATAGAAAAAAAAGAGATTGCACTGGCGCACTTGGGAAGTGTGGCAGTACAAATTTACATTGGCGCACTTCCTAAGTGCGCCCAGGCCGAGAGAAAACATGCACAGCTTTCTGGTTTGACCCTGGTTGGCCTGGTCGGGTTCTGGTCGAATTTCTGAGCTCTGTTGTGTCACTAGGGCTAACTTGTCACTTTCTGATTGGCTTCTCTTGAGATGGATGGCCTTGATTAACTTTGGCTTCATCCACGGCTCTAATTAGTTTGAAACCCTATATAAACAGCCCCCTAGCCCCATTCTCTTTACACCATTCTTCTCTAACCTTATGCTGCATAATTTCATTCTGCCTCTGTTCTTATTAAATAAAATAATGGCGTCGTTACTCTGCTGGAATCAAAACTTGGACTGATGCATCTTCTTCCAACCTGAATAGAATTAAAAGCTAAATCAAATCTCAAACCAAAGTTTAGAGCTACAACAACAATTAAAGAGGAGTAATTCAGCATTTTTGCATCAACAACAGTTTATTATCCTTTCTTAAAACGACGAAAGGCAAGTACAGTTATTTTCCGATATAAACTTTAATTATGATTGTGACATGATTATAAATCTAAATTTGAGGTTGTGTACATTCCGTTCTGATATGTTTTATTCTGTATCTCTTTCTTCTTTCTGTCTTATAGCCAGGCAACCACGAGCCTGCGCCACATCTCATAAGAGATTAACGCACAAACGCAAAACTTTGGGACAAATAATGAATGATGGCATAATTGGACATGGCTAATCTGTGACCGATGTTGTAAATTAGATTTAGATCTATGCATATTCTGTGAATTGGAAGAAGAGGAACCATTGTATGTTAACATGTGACTGGAGACTTTGGACATAACGCATATTTTGAATTAAGATCTATTATAATTTAAAGTTCTAGATTGTTGGGTATATTTTTATATAACAATTCATGACTTGAGATAAAAAGAGAATATGACTTAGGTGTGAAGATCTATATTAAGATTTGATAACTGTTAAATGTGAATAACACCTAAGTGGAAGATTTTTGAATATATGACATGCATTAAAATCAATGGCTATATTTGGTAAAAAAATCATGTGTGAATCTTTTGTACTAGGCAAGTTTAACTAAAATTGGGACATGAGTTATATGGTAAAATTATGACTATGATCTGTGCCATGTAAATTCAATGCAAACGTGGGGTATATGATCATATTGTGAATCATGACAATTATTTAGGCATGCAAACTTAGGCCAAATTTATAATTAGGCAAGATATGTCAATGAAACTTTAAGGAATGATTAAATCTGTTATATTGCCTAATCTGCTAGTTCTGTTATATTGCCTAAACTGCTAATTAGATTGAATTGCCTAATCTGCTAATTATGTTAAATTGCCTTATCTGCAAGATCTGCTAAATCGCCTAATCTGCAAGATCTGTTATCTGTTTAATCTATTGAATGGCGTAATCTGTTGGAACTGAAATGCTAAAATTTGAAGTATGTAAATCTGCAGGCTCGATTTAAAATTGAGCAAAACTTGGTAATGGAACCTCGAATAATCTGCTGTAACTTGTACAGAAGTTAATTTGGTAAATTATCATGATTAGTATGATATTAGCATAGTCTGTGAATGAATGCATTGGCTAAACATGAAACATGGCTAACTCGAGGTTAGAATGAGTTTGCAGCGTAATCCTGCCCGGAACCGCCCGGCACATCCAGTGGCCGTAAACAATAGGTTCTAATGTGAGAAGTTAGTCATAACGTGCTTGAAACCCGAGTTAGACTCAGTTTGCGGCAGAAACCTGCTCGGAACCAACCGGCCTAACTAGTGGCCGCAAACTGTCAGTCTAATGTGAGAGGTCTGCGCGTTAATTTTTAATTAATACAAATCTAAGATAAATATGATGTCTAAAACGTGTTGGGTGGATAGGGTTAAGCCAATTGGACTAATGAATTTAACAAACCCGTTTCGTGAATCTGTAGGCCCAATTACAAAGTTAGACAAATCGGTAAATCTGTTAAATCCGTATATCTGATCCGTTAGTCTGAAAACTTGTCTGATCTGTGAACTAGTTGATCTGAACTCTGTATGTCTGAACTTGTAAACAAGTTAATCTGAAATCTGTTAGTCTGGGGACACAAGGTTGGGAGGGAAATTACTTGTGTCATCTGTTGTTTGGGACCCATATTAGTCAGTAACCCTTTCTGGTATCAAAACTATGACCCAACGGTAGGTAGGGTCCGGGCACGCTTACTGAACTAATTATAAGCGGTTCATTCTGATAATGGCGAGGGGTGTTGATGGTGCATTCCAACCGGGTCATGTGCGTGCATGGATCCCGGTCTGCATCTGAGGATGTAAGACGCCGTGACATCTGTAAATAGGTCTGTGCCAATTGGTTGTCACTTTAGGGAGTGATACACCCTACTGTGGGGCCGACACAGGGTATTTATGTATTAGGGAGCCGATCGCTTTGGGTAGGGTTTTAGGGTACACTTAGTTCTGTCTGTTTCTGTTGGTGCCGTCTGTTTCTGTTGGGTGGTAACACCTGTCTGTTTCTGTGTGGTACTGTCTGTTCGAGTGGTAAAGGCCCATTTACTAGTGTACACCTAATTCTACATTCTGTTTCCGTAGGGATTAATCTGTTTTTGTACCTTCTATTCGGGTGGTAAAGGCCCATTATTAGCATTCCGTTTCTGTCTGTTTCTGTTGGGGTGGTAAAGGCCCATTACTAGCATTCTCTTCTGTGGAAATTATTCTGTTCCCGTTTCTGTTTCAGTTGAGACATTGGGGTGACACCTAATCCTGTTATACTAGTATTAGTGCAGAGAAATGAAAAGTAATATTATTCTGTTTCTTCTGTTTAACCTAAGTACATCTGCTGCTCTTGTTACTGTTATCTCTTATCCAGCTTATTTTCATGTCATAATTAATATTATCTATTCATATGCTGAAAGTCACTGGACTTGCCAGACTTTATGTCCGACCTTGCTTGTTTTTGCCCCTTTTTCTTCCGTTTCCCCCGCGCCCCCAGGTTTTCCAAGGAGGGAACACTTTAGCTTGATCCGGATTTCTTCTGCTTGAAGTACTTAGAGTGCTTAAAGTATGGCTTGACTCCTTATGGTAGCTTCTGTGGGGATTATGATTTTAAAGTTTTGTACTCTGATGATTTTCTGAACAAGACTGATATTTATGTACTTGAGTTTTTGGTAAAGATGTAACCAAACTGATTTCTGTTTTCCGCTGTAATAAAGTTATAATTTCTTAAGTATTGTTTATCCGTCTTGAAATTTTCTGTTCTTTTTACTAAAATGCTCCACCAAAGTTAAGGCATTCCCTTTGTGAGTGTCCTTAACGAAGATGGGGTGTTACACTTGGTATCAGAGCTGAAGGTTACCAGATTGGGTAAAGTTTTTGAAAACTATTTTCCAAAAGGTTTTAAAAGGAAGTATTTTCCAAAATAAAGTTATTTTGAAAAACATAATCCCCAAAAATCCATATATCTATCTTTTCAGTTCTCCGTTTTAATCTTTTTCTTTCATCCCAGCATGTCTGGGAATCTTAACTTTCCAGAGGGCGTGCTAATACCTGGCTGGTTCAGGAGGTACCTAGAGGCTAGGGCCAACGATGCAGGCCCAACAGATATTCCTCCTCCAGCTGCAGCGATTCCTCCTCCTCCGCCCCCTCCTCATACAATTGCTTTTTCAAAAATCTGTAAAGGTTTTAGGGCCATGGGTGGAAAGGATTTCAAGGGAACTGAATCATTCATAGAAGCAAGGAACTGGCTCAAAGAAACTGAGGATCTATTCGTTATCTTCGAGGTGGACGATAGGCAGAAGGTACAATTGGCGGTATGGTTGCTCAAGGACGAAGCTTCCTATTGGTGGGATGTCACTAATGCCGAGAGACCGGTTGAAACATGGATGGATTTCAGAACAAGGTTTGAGACGAAATTCCTCTCGCAAGCTGAACGAATTCTACAACTGGAAAAGTTCTTATCTCTTAAGAAAGGAAGTATGACGGTCAAGGAATACGTCAACCAGTTCAACCAACTGGCCAGGTTCGGACTAGGTTTAGTCAACACCCAGCATAAATAGGCTCTCCGCTTTGTTAAAGGATTGAACGAGCCACTGCACAGCCTAGCCATGACCGATATACCCATGGGAGCGACTTACGAGAGATTGGTGGACATGGCACTATTACACGAGGAAGACAAGGGAAAGAAGGAGGCAAAAAAGGAAGAACCACAGAACAAGAAAACATGGCCCAAAAAGGAAAAACAAAAGAAGGATGAAAAGTCTGAAGATAGGAAGGAGAAAAGTGCTTTACTTGTGGAAGCTCGACTCATCTAAACAAGGATTGTAGAAAAAGAAAGGGCACTTGCTTCAACTGTGGTGAGATGGGACACTTCACTAGGGACTGCCCGAAGAAACGAGGGCAAGGGCAGAGGGCAGGACCAACTTCTGGAGGGCAGGCGAACACTCTCGAGGCTAGTGGATAGTATAGAAATAGGAAAACTTTCTGTAGGAGGTTTAATTTCTTTATCTGATTTTTGAGTTAAAACTCTTTTCTGATTCTGGCATTTCGATTCTGTAATCGATACTCTGCACTTGAATACTAGTATTGTTTCTGATTCCGCTGTAGACTTAGACCCATAAGGGTTATGACTCATCCAATTGTGATAAGTTGGGTATTTGTGTTGAGCGTTAAGTTGACTATGACGCATACATTCTGGGTTTTTATCATGCTTAGTTTTCTAAGAATCATTTAGTAATCTGATATGTACCGGTAATATGTAAATATCTAAATATTTCTGATAAGGTTGTGATTTCTAGTTTTGACATTGTCTAAGGAGGGTAATCCTCTGGGTGTCAATCTGATATTGATTTCGGTCTTCGGGGTTGATACTTAGGAGAATTTGTATCTCAACCAAGGTCTAATGGAAACCAAGTTTTGTGTATCTGCACTCGCTCCCATCACTCGACTGTATCCTATCGATCGAGTCTTCGACCTATAGATAGGAATCCCATGGATGTAAACATGTGTTTGAGATATGTTATGTTTGATGGTTGCAAGTGGATGCAAGTGGTTGCTAGTGGTTGCTCGTGGATGCATATACACACATTAGGCACTAGATCGGCTCGAAAACACTCTCATACTGCATATGGATGTGTGAGCATTTTCAATTTTTGTGGATGCAAAATGATTGACTCATCACATGGATGTTGCATATGAATGAATGGTTGTCACTCATATAAGAATGATATGTATCAAATAGGAAAATTGCATACATGTTGGACTCATGACACTGACATAGTTCGCATTAAGGAGGTCAACTGAATCAGTGGACCACCTGATCTTTGCATTAGATAAAGAACATATACACACACTTTTGCATATGTTCATACGACATTAGAAGTTTTCTAAGGACAATGGATGCTTGTGGATGATGGTTGAGTAGATGGATGACTGGATGGCAGGACACATCCTTCTTAACTTGAAGATTTCGGGGACGAAATCCTTTAAGTAGTGGAGAATGTAACACCCCGTATTTTCTGTGAACGTATAAGTAACAAATCATAGAATAATTAATTGCAAAAATAATAATCAAGGGAAACGGGTTATGCCATTGCGTTCATCTCGGAATTCTGCTTGAAATAGAGTCTGAGTTTGTGTAAAACGAATACCGTATGAAGAAGATATGGACGAACGAAGTTTGGTAGCTAAATAGAAAAAAAAAAGATTGCACTGGCACACTTGGGAAGTGCGCCAGTACATATTTACATTGGCGCACTTCCCAAGTGCGCCCAGGCTGAGAGAAAACCTGCACAGCTTTCTGGTTTGACCCTGGTTGGCCTGGTCGGGTTCTGGTCGAATTTCTGAGCTCTGTTGTGTCACTAGGGCTAACTTGTCACTTTCTGATTGGCTTCTCTTGAGATGGATGGCCTTGATTAACTTTGGCTTCATCCACAGCTCTAATTAGTTTGAAACCCTATATAAACAGCCCCCTAGCCCCATTCTCTTTACACCATTCTTCTCTAACCTTATGCTGCATAATTTCATTCTGCCTCTGTTCTTATTAAATAAAATAATGGCGTCGTTACTCTGCTGGAATCAAAACTTGGACTGATGCATCTTCTTCCAACCTGAATAGAATTAAAAGCTAAATCAAATCTCAAACCAAAGTTTAGAGCTACAACAACAATTAAAGAGGAGTAATTCAGCATTTTTGCATCAACAACAGTTTATTATCCTTTCTTAAAACGACGAAAGGCAAGTACAGTTATTTTCCGATATAAACTTTAATTATGATTGTGACATGATTATAAATCTAAATTTGAGGTTGTGTACATTCCGTTCTGATATATTTTATTCTGTATCTCTTTCTTCTTTCTGTCTTATAGCCAGGCAACCACGAGCCTGCGCCACATCTCATAAGAGATTAACGCACAAACGCAAAACTTTGGGACAAATAATGAATGATGGCATAATTGGACATGGCTAATCTGTGACCGATGTTGTAAATTAGATTTAGATCTATGCATATTCTGTGAATTGGAAGAAGAGGAACCATTGTATGTTAACATGTGACTGGAGACTTTGGACATAACGCATATTTTGAATTAAGATCTATTATAATTTAAAGTTCTAGATTGTTGGGTATATTTTTATATAACAATTCATGACTTGAGATAAAAAGAGAATATGACTTAGGTGTGAAGATCTATATTAAGATTTGATAACTGTTAAATGTGAATAACACCTAAGTGGAAGATTTTTGAATATATGACATGCATTAAAATCAATGGCTATATTTGGTAAAAAAATCATGTGTGAATCTTTTGTACTAGGCAAGTTTAACTAAAATTGGGACATGAGTTATATGGTAAAATTATGACTATGATCTGTGCCATGTAAATTCAATGCAAACGTGGGGTATATGATCATATTGTGAATCATGACAATTATTTAGGCATGCAAACTTAGGCCAAATTTATAATTAGGCAAGATATGTCAATGAAACTTTAAGGAATGATTAAATCTGTCATATTGCCTAATCTGCTAGTTCTGTTATATTGCCTAAACTGCTAATTAGATTGAATTGCCTAATCTGCTAATTATGTTAAATTGCCTTATCTGCAAGATCTGCTAAATCGCCTAATCTGCAAGATCTGTTATCTGTTTAATCTATTGAATGGCGTAATCTGTTGGAACTGAAATGCTAAAATTTGAAGTATGTAAATCTGCAGGCTCGATTTAAAATTGAGCAAAACTTGGTAATGGAACCTCGAATAATCTGCTGTAACTTGTACAGAAGTTAATTTGGTAAATTATCATGATTAGTATGATATTAGCATAGTCTGTGAATGAATGCATTGGCTAAACATGAAACATGGCTAACTCGAGGTTAGAATGAGTTTGCAGCGTAATCCTGCCCGGAACCGCCCGGCACATCCAGTGGCCGTAAACAATAGGTTCTAATGTGAGAAGTTAGTCATAACGTGCTTGAAACCCGAGTTAGACTCAGTTTGCGGCAGAAACCTGCTCGGAACCAACCGGCCTAACCAGTGGCCGCAAACTGTCAGTCTAATGTGAGAGGTCTACGCGTTAATTTTTAATTAATACAAATCTAAGATAAATATGATGTCTAAAACGTGTTGGGTGGATAGGGTTAAGCCAATTGGACTAATGAATTTAACAAACCCGTTTCGTGAATCTGTAGGCCCAATTACAAAGTTAGACAAATCGGTAAATCTGTTAAATCCGTATATCTGATCCGTTAGTCTGAAAACTTGTCTGATCTGTGAACTAGTTGATCTGAACTCTGTATGTCTGAACTTGTAAACAAGTTAATCTGAAATCTGTTAGTCTGGGGACACAAGGTTGGGAGGGAAATTACTTGTGTCATCTGTTGTTTGGGACCCATATTAGTCAGTAACCCTTTCTGGTATCAAAACTATGACCCAACGGTAGGTAGGGTCCGGGCACGCTTACTGAACTAATTATAAGCGGTTCATTCTGATAATGGCGAGGGGTGTTGATGGTGCATTCCAATCGGGTCATGTGCGTGCATGGATCCCGGTCTGCATCTGAGGATGTAAGACGCCGTGACATCTGTAAATAGGTCTGTGCCAATTGGTTGTCACTTTAGGGAGTGATACACCCTACTGTGGGGCCGACACAGGGTATTTATGTATTAGGGAGCCGATCGCTTTGGGTAGGGTTTTAGGGTACACTTAGTTCTGTCTGTTTCTGTTGGTACCGTCTGTTTCTGTTGGGTGGTAACACCTGTCTGTTTCTGTGTGGTACTGTCTGTTCGAGTGGTAAAGGCCCATTTACTAGTGTACACCTAATTCTACATTCTGTTTCCGTAGGGATTAATCTGTTTTTGTACCTTCTATTCGGGTGGTAAAGGCCCATTATTAGCATTCCGTTTCTGTCTGTTTCTGTTGGGGTGGTAAAGGCCCATTACTAGCATTCTCTTCTGTGGAAATTATTCTGTTCCCGTTTCTGTTTCAGTTGAGACATTGGGGTGACACCTAATCCTGTTATACTAGTATTAGTGCAGAGAAATGAAAAGTAATATTATTCTGTTTCTTCTGTTTAACCTAAGTACATCTGCTGCTCTTGTTACTGTTATCTCTTATCCAGCTTATTTTAATGCCATAATTAATATTATCTATTCATATGCTGAAAGTCACTGGACTTGCCAGACTTTATGTCCGACCTTGCTTGTTTTTGCCCCTTTTTCTTCCGTTTCCCCCGCGCCCCCAGGTTTTCCAAGGAGGGAACACTTTAGCTTGATCCGGATTTCTTCTGCTTGAAGTACTTAGAGTGCTTAAAGTATGGCTTGACTCCTTATGGTAGCTTCTGTGGGGATTATGATTTTAAAGTTTTGTACTCTGATGATTTTCTGAACAAGACTGATATTTATGTACTTGAGTTTTTGGTAAAGATGTAACCAAACTGATTTCTGTTTTCCGCTGTAATAAAGTTATAATTTCTTAAGTATTGTTTATCCGTCTTGAAATTTTCTGTTCTTTTTACTAAAATGCTCCACCAAAGTTAAGGCATTCCCTTTGTGAGTGTCCTTAACGAAGATGGGGTGTTACACTTGGTATCAGAGCTGAAGGTTACCAGATTGGGTAAAGTTTTTGAAAACTATTTTCCAAAAGGTTTTAAAAGGAAGTATTTTCCAAAATAAAGTTATTTTGAAAAACATAATCCCCAAAAATCCATATATCTATCTTTTCAGTTCTCCGTTTTAATCTTTTTCTTTCATCCCAGCATGTCTGGGAATCTTAACTTTCCAGAGGGCGTGCTAATACCTGGCTGGTTCAGGAGGTACCTAGAGGCTAGGGCCAACGATGCAGGCCCAACAGATATTCCTCCTCCAGCTGCAGCGATTCCTCCTCCTCCGCCCCCTCCTCATACAATTGCTTTTTCAAAAATCTGTAAAGGTTTTAGGGCCATGGGTGGAAAGGATTTCAAGGGAACTGAATCATTCATAGAAGCAAGGAACTGGCTCAAAGAAACTGAGGATCTATTCGTTATCTTCGAGGTGGACGATAGGCAGAAGGTACAATTGGCGGTATGGTTGCTCAAGGACGAAGCTTCCTATTGGTGGGATGTCACTAATGCCGAGAGACCGGTTGAAACATGGATGGATTTCAGAACAAGGTTTGAGACGAAATTCCTCTCGCAAGCTGAACGAAGTCTACAACTGGAAAAGTTCTTATCTCTTAAGAAAGGAAGTATGACGGTCAAGGAATACGTCAACCAGTTCAACCAACTGGCCAGGTTCGGACTAGGTTTAGTCAACACCCAGCATAAATAGGCTCTCCGCTTTGTTAAAGGATTGAACGAGCCACTGCACAGCCTAGCCATGACCGATATACCCATGGGAGCGACTTACGAGAGATTGGTGGACATGGCACTATTACACGAGGAAGACAAGGGAAAGAAGGAGGCAAAAAAGGAAGAACCACAGAACAAGAAAACATGGCCCAAAAAGGAAAAACAAAAGAAGGATGAAAAGTCTGAAGATAGGAAGGAGAAAAGTGCTTTACTTGTGGAAGCTCGACTCATCTAAACAAGGATTCTAGAAAAAGAAAGGGCACTTGCTTCAACTGTGGTGAGATGGGACACTTCACTAGGGACTGCCCGAAGAAACGAGGGCAAGGGCAGAGGGCAGGACCAACTTCTGGAGGGCAGGCGAACACTCTCGAGGCTAGTGGATAGTATAGAAATAGGAAAACTTTCTGTAGGAGGTTTAATTTCTTTATCTGATTTTTGAGTTAAAATTCTTTTCTGATTCTGGCATTTCGATTCTGTAATCGATACTCTGCACTTGAATACTAGTATTGTTTCTGATTCCGCTGTAGACTTAGACCCATAAGGGTTATGACTCATCCAATTGTGATAAGTTGGGTATTTGTGTTGAGCGTTAAGTTGACTATGACGCATACATTCTGGGTTTTTATCATGCTTAGTTTTCTAAGAATCATTTAGTAATCTGATATGTACCGGTAATATGTAAATATCTAAATATTTCTGATAAGGTTGTGATTTCTAGTTTTGACATTGTCTAAGGAGGGTAATCCTCTGGGTGTCAATCTGATATTGATTTCGGTCTTCGGGGTTGATACTTAGGAGAATTTGTATCTCAACCAAGGTCTAATGGAAACCAAGTTTTGTGTATCTGCACTCGCTCCCATCACTCGACTGTATCCTATCGATCGAGTCTTCGACCTATAGATAGGAATCCCATGGATGTAAACATGTGTTTGAGATATGTTATGTTTGATGGTTGCAAGTGGATGCAAGTGGTTGCTAGTGGTTGCTCGTGGATGCATATACACACATTAGGCACTAGATCGGCTCGAAAACACTCTCATACTGCATATGGATGTGTGAGCATTTTCAATTTTTGTGGATGCAAAATGATTGACTCATCACATGGATGTTGCATATGAATGAATGGTTGTCACTCATATAAGAATGATATGTATCAAATAGGAAAATTGCATACATGTTGGACTCATGACACTGACATAGTTCGCATTAAGGAGGTCAACTGAATCAGTGGACCACCTGATCTTTGCATTAGATAAAGAACATATACACACACTTTTGCATATGTTCATACGACATTAGAAGTTTTCTAAGGACAATGGATGCTTGTGGATGATGGTTGAGTAGATGGATGACTGGATGGAAGGACACATCCTTCTTAACTTGAAGATTTCGGGGACGAAATCCTTTAAGTAGTGGAGAATGTAACACCCCGTATTTTCTGTGAACGTATAAGTAACAAATCATAGAATAATTAATTGCAAAAATAATAATCAAGGGAAACGGGTTACGCCATTGCGTTCATCTCGGAATTCTGCTTGAAATAGAGTCTGAGTTTGTATAAAACGAATACCGTATGAAGAAGATATGGACGAACGAAGTTTGGTAGCTAAATAGAAAAAAAAAAGATTGCACTGGCACACTTGGGAAGTGCGCCAGTACATATTTACATTGGCGCACTTCCCAAGTGCGCCCAGGCCGAGAGAAAACCTGCACAGCTTTCTTGTTTGACCCTGGCTAGCCAGGTCGGGTTCTGATTGAATTTCTGAGCTTTGTTGTGTCACTAGGGCTAACTTATCACTTTCTGATTGGCTTCTTTTGAGATGGATGGCCTTGATTAACTCTAGCTTCATCGACGACTCTAATTAGTTTGAAACCCTATATAAACAGCCTCCTAGCCCCATTCTCTTTACACCATTCTTCTCTAGCCTTATGCTGCATAATTTCATTCTGTCTCCGTTCTTATTAAATAAAATAATGGCGTCGTTACTCTGCTGGAATCAAAACTTGGACTGATGCATCTTCTTCCAACCTGAATAGAATTAAAATCTAAATCAAATCTCAAACCAAAGTTTAGAGATACAACAACAATTAAAGAAGAGTAATTCAGCATTTCTGCATCAACAACAGTTTATTATCTTTTCTTAAAACCACGAAAGGCAAGTACAGTTATTTTTTGATATAAACTTTAATTATGATTGTGACATGATTATAAATCTGAATTTGAGGTTGTGTACATTCTATTCTGATATATTTTATTCTGTATCTCTTTCTTCTTTCTGTCCTATAGCCAGGCTACCACGAGCCTGCGCCACATCTCATAAGAGATTAACGCACAAACGCAAAATTTTGGGACAAATAATGAATGATGGCATAATTGGACATGGCTAATCTGTGACTGATATTGTAAATTAGATTTAGATCTATGCATATTCTGTGAATTGGAAGAAGAGGAACCATTGTATGTTAACATGTGACTGGAGACTTTGGACATAACACATATTTTGAATTAAGATCTGTTATAATTTAAAGTTCTAGATTGTTGGGTATATTTTTATATAACGATTCATGACTTGAGATAAAAAGAGAATATGACTTAGGTGTGAAGATCTATATTAAGATTTGATAACTGTTAAATGTGAATAACACCTAAGTGGGATATTTTTGAATATATGACATGCATTGAAATCGATGGCTATATTTGGTAAAAATTCATGTGTGAATATTTTGTACTAGGCAAGTTTAACTAAAATTGGGACATGTGTTATATGGTAAAATTATGACTATGATCTGTGCCATGTAAATTCAATGCAAACGTGGGGTATATGATCATATTGTGAATCATGACAATTATTTAGGCATGCAAACTTAGGCCAAATTTAAAACTAGGCAAGATATGTCAATGAAACTTTATGGAATAATTAAATCTGTTATATTGCCTAATCTGCTAGTTCTGTTATATTTCCTAAACTGCTAATTAGATTGAATTGCCTAATCTGCTAATTATGTTAAATTGCCTTATCTGCTAGATTAGCTAAACCGCCTAATCTGCAAGATCTGTTATCTGTTTAATCTGTTGAATGGCGTAATCTATTGGAACTGAAATGCTGAAATTTGAAGTATGTAAATCTGTAGGCTCGATTTAAAATTGAGCAAACTTTTTAATAGAACCTCGAATAATCTACTGTAACTTGTACAGAAGTTAATTTGTTAAATTAGCATGATTAGTCTGATATTAGCATAGTGTGTGAATGAATGCATTGGCTAAACATGAAACATGGCTAACTCGAGGATAGAATGAGTTTGCGGCGTAATCCTGCCCGAAACCGCCCGGCACATCCAGTGGCCGTAAACAATAGGTTCTAATGTGAGAAGTTAGTCATAACGTGCTTGAAACCCGAGGTTAGACTCAGTTTGCGGCAGAAACCTGCCCGCAACCAACCGGCCTAACTAGTGGCCGCAAACTGTCAGTCTAATGTGAGAGGTCTGCGCGTTAATTTTTAATTGATACAAATCTGAGATAAATATGATGTCTAAAACGTGTTGGGTGGATAGGGTTAAACCAATTGGACTAATGAATTTAACAAACCCGTTTCGTGAATCTGTAGGCCCAATTACAAAGTTAAACAAATCGGTAAATCGGTTAAATCCGTATATCTGATCCGTTAGTCTGAAAACTTGTCTGATCTGTGAACTAGTTGATCTGAACTCTGTATGTCTGAACTTGTAAACAAGTTAATCTGAAATCTGTTAGTCTGGGGACACAAGGTTAGGAGGTAAATTACTTGTGTCATCTGTTGTTTGGGACCCATATTAGTCAGTAACCCTTTCTGGTATCAAAACTATGACCCAACAGTAGGTAGTGTCCGGGCACGCTTACCAAACTAATTATAAGCGGTTCATTCTGATAATGGCGAGGGGTATTAATGGTGCGTTCCAACCGGGTCATGTGCGTGCATGGATCCCGGTCTGCCTCAGAGGATGTAAGACGCCGTGACATCTGTAAATAGGTCTGTGCCAATTGGTTGTCACTTTAGGGAGTGATACACCCTATTGTGGCCGACACATGGTATTTATGTATTAGGGAGACGATCGCCTGGGGTAGGGTTTTAGGGTACACTTAGTTTTGTCTGTTTCTGTTGGTACTGTCTGTTTCTGTTGGGTGGTAACACCTGTCTGTTTCTGCGTGGTACCGTCTGTTCGGGTGGTAAAGGCCCATTTACTAGTGTACACCTAATTCTACATTCTGTTTCCGTAGGGATTAATCTGTTTCTGTACCTTCTGTTCGGGTGGTAAAGGCCCATTATTAGCATTCTGTTTCTGTCTATTTCTGTTGGGGTGGTAAAGGCCCATTACTAGCATTCTCTTCTGTGGAAATTGTTATGTTCCCGTTTCTGTTTCAGTTTAGACAATGGGGTGACACCTAATCCTGTTATACTAGTATTAGTGCAGAGAAATGAAAAGTAATATTATTACGTTTGTTCTGTTTAACCTAAGTAAATTTGCTGCTCCTGTTACTGTTATCTCTTATCCAGCTTGTTTTCGCCCCTTTTCTTCTGTTTCCCCCACACCCCCAGGTTTTCCAAGGAGGGAACACTTTAGCTTGATCCAGATTTCTTCTGCTTGAAGTACTTAGAGTGCTTAAAGTATGGCTTGACTCCTTATGGCAGCTTCTGTGGGGATTATGATTTTAAAGTTTTGTACTCTGATGATTTTCTGAACAAGACTGATATTTATGTACTTGAGTTTTTGGTAAAGATGTAACCAAACTGATTTCTGTTTTCCGCTGTAATAAAGTTATAATTTCTCAAGTATTGTTTATCTGTCTTGAAATTTTCTGTTCTGTTTACTAAAATGCTCCACCAAAGTTAAGGCATTCCCTTTGTGAGTGTCCTTAACGGAGGTGGGGTGTTACAAGAATTTTATAAAAAAAAGGAAATTCTCTCTGTTCCCCCCCCATCGACAACGGAAAAGCTTCAAAAGCTTCCCGTTCATTTTCTGATCAATCCATGCATCAAAATCAAACACTCCAGTTGATGATTTTGAAGAGCTCGAGACGAGCTTCAAATCCATACCAGGATTGGATTTTTTTGTGGAGTTTTCATGGAGATATGGGGTCTCGAAAGTCGAGCCCTTTTATTCGCCGCCGCGGCCACATCAGGCCACCGAACTGGGGCCCACTTCCGGCGCCTGAGCGCCTCTCCTCCCCCTTCCACCTCGCGTAACCCGATCCCCGTATCGATCAACGGATTAGCTGAAAATTTGAAACCTAGTTTCGAACCAAACTGCTGAGGTATGGCTGATTTAATTTTAAACTATATTATAGCAGTTTAAAACGCTACGGTTTTTGATTTCACTGTAAAAATCATATCTTTTTCGTTTGTTGACGAAATTCCGTGAAACAAGAGACAGTGGACTCGTGTGGACGTCTTCTACATTCTAGAAGAGACCGCATATTTTTTTTGAGTCTTCTGCTATTTTTGGTGGAGTGGAACCCAATGTGAGATTTCTTAATTATAAACGATATGGAAAACAACGATGTATAAATTATATAGTCGATGTATGAGTTATATAAGTGTTGTACACCACCTGTATAAGCATTGTATAAGTTGTACGGTCGATGTATAAGTTATATATGCGTTGTAAAAATTATATATGTGCTGAATAGAAGTGAAATTTACTTATATATATATACGCCCCTCGTCCACAAACCATAGACGATATTTATTGGTTGTGATTGGTGTGAAATTTGGTTGATAGCGAATGGTTGAAATTGATTGTTTGTGGTTGAAATTGATTGATTGTGGTTGAAAAATACCCGTTAGTGGTTGAGAATTATTTGGTTGAAACCACATAGGATTAGTTTGTGGAAATGAAAAAAAATATACATGCCGCCTGCGTGCGAACTAGATGCATGAAATCCCCACTGTCAAAAGCTGCGAGGCTTTAAGGTAGAGCGAGGAGCCGTACTAGGGACGACCCCGGTTTTAACTACCCTGCCATTATGCTGTCGAAATTTTGAATAATATTCATGGGTTAGAATTATTTTCATGTGTTGAAACTATATTCGTGTGTTGAATAGAAATTCATTCGTTGAATAGAAAATCATGTGTTGAATGGTATTCATGTTTTAAATAAATTGTTTTAACAATAAAAATCCCATTTTTATTTTATATATACGAACTATAGAAAACCTTCATGTGTTGAATAGAAATTCATGTGATGAATGGTATTCGTGTTTCAAATAAATTGTTTTATAATAAAAATCATATTTTTATTATCTATATGAACTATATAAAATAGTCGTGTTTTGAAATAAATTGTTTTATAATAAAAATCATATTTTTATCATCTATATGAACTATATAAAATAGTCATGTTTTGAAAATAATTGTTTTATAATAAAAATCATATTTTTATTGTCTATATGAATAATATATAAAATAGTCGTGTTTTGAAATAAATTGTTTTATAATAAAAATCATATTTTTATCATGTATATGAACTATATAAAATAGTCGCGTTTTGAAATGAATTGTTTTGCAAGAAAAATCACATTTTTATTATATACATGAATTGTTAAAAATAGCAAAGTGTTGATATAATAGTCGTTGGATAAAAATATCATTTTTATCAAATGTATGAAAAGAAATAGTTTTGAAATCAAAGAATCGATTATATATATATATATATATAATTAAAATATATCAAATAACGAAGCTGCAGTTCATGTTTTGAAACTGTGATTTCAAACGATTAGTGCGGGAGATCCGACCATCGGATTTTCCCGAAACCAAAACCATTGGGTTCGCTTTGGAAATATCTTTCCAACGACACCAACTTTGTAAAGATCCAACGGTTGGATTGTCTGGAATGTTTAATTCAAATTTGAAGAAAAACAGTGGTAGAATCGATTATTTATAAATATATATATTATATATATATAAGTATAATTAAATTAAATCGAATAACAACGTTGTAGTTCGTATTTTGAAATCGAAACTTCAAACGAGTGTACCGGGAGATCCGACCGTCGGATTTTCCCAAAACTGGAACCGTTGGATTCATTTTGAAAAGATCTTTCTAATGATATAATTTTTTTGAAGATCCAACGGTTAGATTTTCAGATATGTGTGAATCAAATCTGAAGAAAAACAGCGCCATGGCCGCGTTATGGCCCGAAGCGTCGTTTGAATAAATTGGCTATGAATAAATAAATAAAAATAGCGATAAATCGTTATAAAATATTATAAAACGATATGGAATGTGAAATTTAGAAACTAACTGAAGGTTAGCTAAGTCGAATGGTTTCCTGGGTTTTGATCTGATGTTGGTTTCGGCCTTCGGGGTTAATATTTGGGAAATCATTCTCTTACTGATTTACGGTTTGTGACTAATGAATTGGAATAAGGCATATGTGTGTTTGTGTAGCACTTGTTTATTATATACGCGAGTTGTTCAGAAAGACCGGGTTTATCCCATTCGGAATAACTGAATCGACGATAAGAAATCGAAGATGAAGACGGTGGTTGAAGACCGGAAATCTTCACCTCGGTTGGATGGTAACTGATGTCCTGATTGGGAGGCATCCCGAAATATGGATAATGAGTGGTGATCGTCCAGATGTACGTGGAGATCGATGGGTATGCGAGGTATATAGTGCCTCCGGTTTCGTTCAGACCCAGAACGGACTTGCAAATGGACTGTTTGTCTGACATTGGAGTTCATTCTGTGTGATTGATAGCCATCAGTTGCATGGTGTGAATTGCCTGTGTGGCATGCTAAGATGCATTGATCAAGGTTTCCGTTGAAAAGCAAAGTCTTGTGGTGATGATCAAAGCACCGCCGGTGTGGCGTAGCTTTGTGTATAACGTGAATTCGCGAGCCTCACACCCCGGTATGAACCAGAAACGGGAGAGGACCTCATGGAGGGCATGCGTTTCTTCCTAGCTAGAGGTGGTGTCAGCGCTTAAACTGGCTGACATTTATATTATTTTCACCTGTGTGGTTGTTGCTGCTGCGAGGCGCCTCAGATATATCGGTCGATCCGGGACCGATGGAGTCATTCGTTGGCTCATTTACACCCCAAAGGGTGGGGAAACGCAGTGTTCAGGAATTTTAATCCACATCGGTGGACCGGCCCTAACGATCCAAGGGCTCACCTGTGTCTGGGTACTGAGGCTCGGGCTAGGCAGTCTCGAATTCGGTAAGGACTATCTTTTGCCTTAGTTCATGACGGAAATCCAATTTCCAAATACGTGACTGTGCGGTTTTGATTGTATACCTATATATGGAGACATAGTGGTATGGGGCATTAATGTCGTCTATTATTGATACTTATGATTTGAAATTGTTTTTAAAACATATAAACACTAGTAATAATATCAAATGCTTTTATTTTATTCGTATCAAGCATATTTTGGCCATTATAAGGTAAAACTCTATCCTCCGGTTTGCGTTGCATTGTGTGATGGGAACTGGGTCTTATAATGGCTTCATTTTTATAAAAAGAATTGCGATGTTTAAAAGATTTGTTTGTTTTAAAGCACTGGCAATCCAATGGAGTAAACCCGTTCCGCGAAAGTGGCGTGGTCCTGTGATTAGCCATATTATAAATGTGTTAAGTAGATTTCTCAAAGCAGTCCCATGACTGACTCATAGTTTGTTTCACTTGCAAACTCGGGTGCCCCTTTTTCTACATGGGCAGCCTTGTATTCAGGTATTAGCAGGCTCTTTCTGGATAGCTGGAGCTGAAGATGGATTCTATCATTTATCTCTTTTTATGCTGTTCAGCTCCTATTGTACATATTATGTTTGTTTCTGCTGTAGACATTTATGTATAGTTGAACTGTATTTGTACTAAGTATGATCCTATATACTGTGTAACTATGATGATTACGTTTATCCAGTGTATTATTTGTTCATTATCTGGTGTATTTATTTACTTCTGTTCAGCTATTATCTGTTTATGTGTTATATTCCAAAGATTACCCTTGCCGCCATCAGTACGGGGTTTGGGGGCGTCACATTTGGTATCAGAGCTTTGGTTAAGCTTAGTGCTGGAATACAACATATTAACGAACTCGTCAGAAATAGAACCAGTAGTGGAAACCAAAGGTGAGAATTCCTTCTCACTCAAATTTAGTTACAGTTAAATATATACTAGGTGCAGACGGTGCTTAGCAGCACCCGACACCATTTATTGTACAGACCTTGATTCTTTGTTTGGATTGAATAGACTATATTGTGGTTGTTGGTTGTATGTGTTGATTAAAATGTTAAAACAATAAAAACATCATTTTTGTTGTATAAATGAACCGTATAAAATATTCATGTGTTGAATAAAATATTTTATCGTCAAAAATATAATTTTTAACTATATAGTGAATGACATAAAATTCTCCTAAAATAAAAATAAATATTCATTTACAAGCCGGACGGTTTGTTTATGTACACCTATTTAACAGATGATGATTGGGGTGGTAATATTTTACACATTGCCCAACTACACAAATAACAATCCGTATTTGTTGGTTGAAACCCCACAAGGTATTGTGATGATTTTTGACGAACACTAATCCCGATTGTTTAGCTGTATGTCAATCGATGGGTTGACAGACTATATAAGCATTATTTATTTATTTTAATGCTTATACAGTGGTAGAATGCACTTTGGAGGTTGTATGAATTTTTGATGATTGTTTAGTTTTACCCCTGTATACATGTGTTGTATGAAATCCATATAAATAACATTTTATGGTAATTGATTGGGTCTGATTCAAATTCAGAAAGAACGAATATTTTAAAATAAAAAATATTTTAAAATAAAAAATATTTTAAAATAAAGAATATTTTTAAATAAAGAATATTTTAAAATGAAGAATATTTTAAAATAACATTCTGTAAAGGAATAAAATGTGAATTTGATGTCCGATTTTGGATTGACACGAAAATATTGAAATGTGTGAAGCCATGTAGATTAGATATGCGCCATTTTGACGCGAATGATATTTATATCAATTTTATTCATTTTTATAATGAATATCGAAAAGGTAAAGATTTCAAAATCTAGTATTTTGAAAATATTATCATTTATATATTAATGATATGGAATATTCAGTTTTGGTTTAAAATTGAAAATGGAGTTGAAATCGTTTTTAAAAAATGAATTTATAAACGATTTATAAAATACGATTTAAATGAAAATCGATGAAATATATATAATATATATTATATGGCCTGAATAGAACATGCCGCATAGCGACCGTTCGCGAATTTCGACCATTGACTTCGAATTGACATTACGGGAGATCCGACCGTCGGATTCTCCTAGAACCAGAACCGTTGGGATCGTATCGAAAAGAGATTTCCAATGAATATAAGAGATTTGAAATTAACGGATGGATTTGGAATTATGTCCAAATCAAATTTGGAACAGGTTGTTATGGATGCAGTTCGGTGGCCGTTATTGGAAACCAACTGTACGGGCCTTGATAAAATTATTAAAAATATTAATAAATTGTGTAAAATCATATTAAATGATTTGGAAAGAATTTGGATGAAACATTCCACATTTGTAAAGATAAAAATATATTTTTATCAAAATGAACCAGTTATTAACTGGAAAGATAACCCAACGTTTTTAAATAAATTAATTGGATTTGCAATGGTATTATAATAACCAGAATTTTCCAATAAATAATTTGGAATGTTTTGGAATGGAAATAATCTTCGGAATATTTCGGTATTGGATTCCATGATTATACATATATTGTTGCGGAATTTGGAAGAGAAATATATATCGTTATTCCCAATATGATATTTGTTGATTTCATAATTTTATATTGAATATAAGCAGATATTATTTTCTATTCAGAGCCTTGTATTTAATATCAAATTGGATTTTGGGTTTGTCGTGAATGGTGTCTTTATTAACACTGTTCTTAAACCCAGTTGAGAAAAGATTAAATATTTTAATTAAGATTTAATGAAGTTACCAATTAATTAATATTTAATTGGAATTGAACTGAAGTTGGATTTTTGGGTTTGTCGTGAATGGTGTCTTCATTAACATGTTCTTAAAACCAGTTGAGAAAAGAATAAATCTTTTAATTAAGATTTTGAGAAGAATACCAATTAATTAACATTTAATTGGAATTGAAATGGAATTTGAATTGGGTTTATTGTGAACTGTATTTTTAATGACATTCGTTCTTTAACCAAATTAACAATAAGGATATGATTTGGAATTTATTAATCTTTTAACTAAGATTTATTGGAAATTTTCCATAGTAAAGTTTTCCAATTTAATAAAATAATTTGGAATGGAATTCAATTTGGTAATAATCGAAGTGAGCTTCTATGGAGGAAGACCGTTACTATATATGGAACTTAAAAGGCTTTATCGTTATTACTTTTATATTATTGGTTGGATACGGAAGTTTATATCGATTATATATATTGATCTATTTTCCATGAAGATTCCATAATTAATGGAATGTGATTTTGGGTTTATCGTGAACTGTGTTTTAAATGACATTGGTTCTTTAACCTAGTTAAAGACAGGATTACATGTCTATCATTGTATTTCAAACTGTATGGTTGATCACTGCTGAATATATATCTGTTTGGTGTCGGAGAATTTGTTCTCTTTCTTAACACCGTTCTCTAAGATGTATGAACTTAGAGGTTATTTATAGGCAGAAATCAATAGTACGGTGTAGATTGTCGATGCGACAAGCTTGATTTCCCAAAGTTAAATAATCATTAACATTGATTTTTGGGAAGACTAAAACTGAGTAAAGTTTTATTGAGTCTTTAATTAGATTGAAATGTGAATGTGATAATTTTAATTACGAAATTTGGGAAATGATCGAGAATGGAGTATCACCAGCTTTGCTCCAGACGATAGTTAAATCTTTAAATAGATTTGAACATGAAATGGTAATTATTTTTTATCGATAACACCGTGGTGTTGGATACAGAGTATCACCAGTTTTGCTCCATGGGATGAATAGATTGGGATTGGGAAATAAAATAATTGATTACTTTGGTAAGGTTCGCTAATCCCGACTAGTTTGGAAAACCTTAATTTGGTTTAAAATTGTGAAAAGAATATTCCAGATTGGAATGAGGCATATATTGTGTGTTTATATCACTTCATTATAATATACGCGGGTTATTCGGAAAGGCCGGGTTTATGCCCATTCTGAATAACTGATTCGACGATAAGTCGACGATGAGGATGGTGGTTGAAGACCGGAGGTCTTCACGTCGTTTGGATGATTAGTGTTGTCTTGATTGGGCTGTACACCCAAGACAAGGTAATAAGTGGTGATTGTCCAGATGTACTCGGAGATCGACCGGATATGCGAGGACCTCTCTCCTGTATTAGACATATGGGACGAGGAATAAGGTGCCTCCGGTTTCGTTCAGACCCAGAGCGAACTTGTAGATGGATATGTGTCTGACATTGGATTTTATTCTATGTTGATTGATCTCTATTAAATATATATATATGTTTGGTGGCGGAGAATTTACTCTCTTGCTTAACACCCTTCTCTGAGACGTACAAGCTCAGAGGTTATATATCGATAGACATCAGTCGCATGACGTGAATTGCCTGTGTGGCTTGTTGAGATGCAAATGATGAAGACTTTTGTTGAAAAGAAGAGTCTTGTGGTTGATGATCAAAGCACGACTTAAATAGAATAGCTTTGTGTAGCGTTAGTTCGCGAGCTTCACACCTAGGTACGAACCAAAAACGAGATAGTGACTACATGGAAATGGACATATGTTAGTTCTAACTATGAGTAACATCATGGTATGGAGCCCAGACTGTTTATTCATGTGGATATTGATTATTATTACTTGCTAGATAGAGAGGCGCCTCAAATATATCGGTCACTATAGGATCGATGGATATATCGGTCACTAAGGGATCGATGGATGATATGGTCGATATACTGACCATTTTAGAGGTTCGATAGAACCGGCTAACATATAGTTTATGGTATAACTAATCATCGACGGATGACTGGCCATGAAGAACCAAGGGATTCACTATGGGGGATCCTGAGGCACTTGCTAGTGTATCTCGAAATCAGTGAGGATAATCCCTTGCCTCGGTTCATAGATGGAAAGCCAATTTCCAATACATGATTTTTCAATTTTAGTTGTAAATATATATTTGGTGACATAATATATGGGTACCTACGCCGCCTATGATTGATACATTTATATTTGAAGTTGATTTCTTCACTTATAGTAATAATAAAATATGAAATTTCACGTACCAAGCATTTTTGGGTATTATAAAGTAAAAACTCTATCCTTCGGCTTGCGTTGCATTGTGTAATGGGACCTGAGTCTTATAATAGCTTCATTTTTCTATTTAGCATTGCGCTGTATGTTTTATGCACTGGTATTCTTAGGGGTAAACCAGTTCCGTGTTATACGGCGTGGTCCCATTATTTACTTAACTTCAAAATCAAATCTGGAGTTTATTGTTTTAACCTAAACTTTGGTTGCCCTTATTTTCCACACAGGCAGCTAGCTGTTTTGGTTTTGCAGATTTATTTTTACAGGATCCTAGTTTACAACTGGAGCTATATTTGGAAAGCTCTGTATCCAAGTATTTCTTTCAGTTGTGTTATGTATTATTTTTCTGCTGCTTTGTAATTTGAATCTCTGATATTTATAAAATGTATATTATTTATTTATACTCTTTTACATTCTTGTACTCTGATTTAATTGTTGTAATAAGCAATGAAATGTTCTTCTATTTGCATTCTGATTTGTCATGTTCGTAACTCAATCCGGGCTTTCCCATAAGGGCGAATTTGGGTCGTGTCATCTTGGTATATCAGAGCTTTGGTTTATAGAGCTCGAGAACAAGACACATTAGAATCAAACGAAAGAATTCATCGGAGATTGGATTAGTAATATCCAATGAGAATGACTCGTTAGAGATGGGATCAGTAGTATCCTAGAATGAGTTGAAAGAGTATTATTTTTAAAATAAAAACGAAAAATAATTTTGTTTTGAAAATCTAAATCTTATTATACGTATTTGAATATTTTATTTTAAATTGATTTGGACAATCGAGTATATAAAGTTTTTGCATATACGCCTAGCTAGCGTGTATTCGAAGACTCAAATATACTGGATAGATATAGAATTACACTCTAGTCGATCAGAGATGATTCTGATGATCGTTGTAGCATCATCAGCATTTACGTTCGAGTTTCGAAAGTAGGATGTCTATATATTTCCAATTGACTGGTGTAAGAACCAAAACTTAGTTAAGATTTATTACTGTGATTTGGCCTTAAAAATGTGATTTTTGAATATATAGAAGTTATATGTTTGAAAATTTAATAAACTAATTGATTGCTGGTTGTGATGTTTGATTATTAGTTTAACTAATTAAAATGTTGGAATGATAATACCACTAAGAAAATTTTGGCCAAATAAAATAAAATATTGAACTGAATAGAAATTTGATTGGAATTGCATACATGTACATATATATGTATGAATAGGTCATAGCAAGGAGGCTAGAGAAGAGGAATAAAATTGTATGTTCGACAAATAGGTACATATTTACTGTATTTCTTGGGTTTGATGATTTTATGAGCCGATTTGCTAACTGCTTGGCTTTTTCTTTTTCTTTTGGATTGATGAGGGCCTTGTGAGGCTAGTTGCGGTTTTAAATATCAACCCATACAAAGAAGGTTATGGCAAAAAAATTCAGAAATTTAGGGCGTTAGCCAAATTTTTGAAAAAATTGAAAATTCTTAGAAATTGAAAATTTGAAGAATGAAAGTTGAGTTGATTAGTTAAACAACTTTCAGCTCCGTCCTTTTCGAGGACGAAAAAAATTTAAGTAGGGGGAATTGTAAACAACTAGGATTTTCAGAACCAATTTAAAAATTTTATTTTAGCAATTTTAATGGATTTTGAATATTTAAAATGATATATTTTAAATAATAACGATGAAAATTTATTTTAATCGAAGTTGGAACGAATAAATTTATTTTAATTATAAAATGAGCCTGAAATGGCGTGGTAGTTTGAAAGTTAGATTTCAAATTTCAGTTGAATGTACAGGACTCAAAATAAATCAGATTTCATAAATCGGATTTCAGTAAAACCAGAAATATTTGAATCTATTTAATTATATATTTTTAACTAATGTGAAAAATCCAGATTTCATAACGAGAATTGAAAGTTATGTCCAGTTCAAAATCTAGAATAGTCGTTGTATAATTTATATATATTTTAATATAATACATAGCCCTTAAAAATTGTCATTTTGCAAACGACCTCTGTTTTCGATGAAACCACTTTTTTTGGATTCGGAATGTCAAATTATTGCTAGATTCCAATTTTCATAATTTTTGGAATTAATATATGAGCGTGGTAAAAGAAAACATGTTTTGTCAATTTCAGTTGAATTGGATCGACCAGAAAATGGTCATTTTTCAAACGGTCTCCAAATTCATCGAAAATAGTTTTTTAGGATGGTATCGTCAAAACATAGCTAGATTTATTTTTCTGGAATTTTTGGAGTCAGTATGTGGCCCTGGTAAGCTAAAATGTACGTTTGAATTTAATATATATTGATTTATATTTTAACTTTGATAAAAACTAATCAAAATAGTCGAATTGGCTTACGAAACATTTCACATTATGTCCGAAATAGGGATATTTCATTAAAGGCAATAGTCATTGGATTTGATTTGGAGTTCGTAATAATAATAAAGTAAGTTTGAATAAAATAATAATATAATTTATTATATACATCCATTTAAAGGGGTCAAACGCTAGCATTCTTCAAAATCACGGTCAAAACACGCTGAGCCGCCTTCTCCAAATTGAAGGCTGAAATCTTTGAAATATTATCTCCCAAAATCACTCGATCCAAGCAAAATTATATTATGAAATCAAAGGGGAAATGGTAGAGATTTCTTTGATCTACCATCCTATATGTGTATGATCAAGTTTGGCTCAGTATTTTGCCCGTTATCAGTTATCACTGCCGAAAGAGCAGCCAGTCGCACTCAAATCGAGGAAAGCAGGAACGTTCGAGATGGTTGTGGTTGAGGGGTTGGCTAGGCGGCGCGATGTACTACGATGTGGGCCCCTCTAATGGGATTCCAGTCAGGTGTAGGTGCTGGAAAATGGAGCCGTAACTTTGGAGGAATGGGTTCAAGAAACGTCCGGTATATTTTAACACAAGAAGACCAATCTAAAACTATTAACCATGTAATTAGATTTTAAAATAAATGGCATTGATTTTCTTTTCTGATTTTTATATTAAAAGCATTGTTAAAATAAAAATGTGTTTTAAATTATATTTAGCATTGTATAAATATGATTTTTATTTATGTATAACATGGCATTAAAATCAGTATTTTTATATAAATAACATGGATTTATTTTCAGATTTTACATATGAAAAAAATTAATTAATTTTCAGTGAAAATTTATAAATAACTTCGAATTTAAATCTGATTTTTTTATATATATATAAATAGTATTGTTTTCTTTTCAGTTTTTAAATAGAAAATAAAAAAAACATTCATAAGAAACAATATATGATTTTTATATATATAATAACTTTGATTTAAAAATGTGATTTTTTAAAATAAAATAGCAATGTTAAAAATATGGTTTATATATATAGCTTTAAAATAAAAACATGATTTTTAATTTATCTAACAATTAAAATAAAATGTAATTTTTTATTATGTATAACATTAAGATAAAATATGATTTTTAATATATATATATATATATATGGCATTATAAAAATATGATTTTTAATATATATACCGCGTGAAACAGATTGCGATGGAACTGATTGTATGCAGAACGGAATCCAAATCGTCCGCTAAAAACTGACATAGTGGAAACCAAAGGTGAGAATTCCTTCTCACTCAAATTTAATTACAGTTAAATATATACTAGGATGTAAACGGTGCTTAACAGCACCCTACACCATTTATTGTACAAACCATGATTGTTTGTTTGGATTGAATGGACTGTATTGTGGTTGTTGATTGTATGTGTTAAATAAAATGTTAGAACAATAAAAATATCATTTTTGTTGTATAAATGAACCGTATAAAATATTCATATGTTGAATAAAATATTTTATCGTTAAAACTATAATTTTTAACGTATAAATGAACGACATAAAATTCTCCTGAAATAAAAATAAACATTCATTTACAAGCCGAACAGTTTGTTTATGTACACCTATTTAACTGATAATGATTGGGACGATAATATTTTATGCATCACCCAATTGCACAATTAATAATCAGTATTTGTTGGCTGAAACCCCACACGTGTATTGGGATGATATTTGACGTACACTGATTCCGATTGTTTAGCTATATGTCAATCGATGGGTTGACAGACTGTATAAGCATTATTTATTTATTTTAATGTTTATACAGTGGTAGAATGCATTCTGGATGTTGTATGAATTTTTGATGATTGTTTAGCATTACCGCTGTATACATGTATTGCACGAAATCCATATAAATAACATTATATGGTAATTGATTGGGTCTGATTCCAATTCAAAAGAACGAATATTTTAAAATAAAGAATATTTTAAAATAATATTCTGTAAAGGAATAAAATGTGAATCTGATATCTGATTTTGGATGGACACGAAAATATTGAAATGTGTGAAGCCGTGTTAATTAAAAATGCGCCATTTTGACGCGAACGATATTTATATCGATCTTATCCACTTTTATAATGAATATTGAAAAGGAAATAATTTCAAAATCTAATATTTTGAAAATATTATCATTTGTATATTAATGATATGGAATATTCAATTTTGGTTTAAAATTGAAAATGAAGTTGAAATCATTTTAAAAATGAATTTATAAACGATTTATAAAATACGATTTAAATGGAAATTGATGAAATATATATAATATATATTATATGGCCTGAATAGAACGTGTCGCGCAATGTCCGTTCGCGAATTTCGACCATTGACTTCGAATTGACAGTCTGGGAGATCCGACCGTCGGATTCTCCTAAAACCGGAACCATTGGGTTTGTATCGAAAAGAGCTTTCCAATGAATATAAGTGATTTGAAATCTAACGGATGGATTTGGAATTATGTCAAAATCAAATTTGGAAAAGGTCGCTATGGATGAAGTTAAGTGGCCGTTATTGGAAACTGACTTTACAGGCCTTGATAAAATTATTAAAAATATTTATAAATTGTGTAAATCACAATAAACGATTTGGAAAGAATTTGGATGAGAAATTCCACATTCGTAAAGACAAAAATATATTTTTATCAAAATGAACTAGTTATTAACTAGAAAGATAACCCAACGTTTTTAAATAAATTAATTGGATTTGCAATGGTGTTAAAATAACCAGAATTTTCCAATAAATAAATTGGAATGGTTTGCAATGGAAATAATCTTTGGAATATTTTGGTATTGGATTACGTGATTATACAGATATTGTTGAGGAATTTGGAAGATATATATATATGTATATATATACCGTTATTCCCAATATAATATTTGTTGATTTCAGAATTTGATATTGAATATAAGCCGATATTATTTTCTATTCAGAACCTTGTATTTATTATCAAATTCGATTTTGGGTTTGTCGTGAATGGTGTCTTTATTAACACTGTTCTTAAACCCAGTTGAGAAAAGATTAAATCTTTTAATTAAGATTTAATGAAGTTTACCAAGTAATTAATATTTAATTGGAATGGAATTGGAATTGGATTTTTGGGTTTGTCGTGAACGGTGCCTTCATTAACACTGTTCTTAAACCCAGTTGAGAAAAGCATAAATCTTTTAATTAATATTTTGAGAATAATACCAATTAATTAACATTTAATTGGAACTGAAATGGAATTTGAATTGGGTTTATTGTGAACTGTGTTTTTAATGACATTCGTTCTTTAACCCAATTAACAATGACGATACGATTTGGAATTTATAAATCTTTTAACTAAGATTTATAGGAAATTTTCCAAAGTAAAGTTTTCTAATATAATAGAATAAATTAGAATGGAATGGAATTCTATTTGGTAATAATCGAAGTGAGCTTCTGTGGAGGAAGACCGTTGCTATATATGGAATTTAAAAGGCTTTGCCGTTATTCCATTTATATTATTGGTTTGATACTGAAGTTTATATCGATTATATATATTGATCTGTTTTCCGTGAAGATTCCATAATTAATGGAATGTGATTTTGGGTTTATCGTGAACTGTGTTTTAAATGACATTGGTTCTTTAATCCAGTTAAAGACAGGATTACAATCTATCATTGTATTTCGAACTGTATGGTTGATCTCTGCTGAATATATATCTGTTTGGTGGTGGAGAATTTATTCTCTTGCTTAACACCCTTCTCTAAGACGTATGAGGTTAGAGGTTATATATAGGAAGAAATCAATAGTACGGTGTAGATTGTCTATGCGGCATGTTTGATTTCCCAAAGTTAAATAATCATTAATATTGATTTTTGGGAAGATTAAAGTTTTAATGAATCTTTAATTATATTTAAATGTGAATGTGATAATTTAAATTATCAAATTTGGGAAATGATCGAGAATTGAGTATCACCAGTTTTGCTCCAGGCGATAGTTAAATCTTTAGTTAGATTTGAACGTGAAATGGTAATTAATTTTTATCGAAAACACCATGGTGTTAGATATGGAGTATCACCAGTTTTTCTTCATGGGATGAATAGGTTGGGATTGGGAAATAAAATAAATGATTACTTCGGTAAGGTTCGCTAATCCCGACTAGTTTGGAAAACCTTAATTTGGTTTAAAATCGTGAAAAGAATATTTGAATAAAAGAATATTCTGGATTGGAATGAGGCGTACGTTGTGTGTTTATATCTCTTTATTATAATATACGTGGGTTATTCAGAAAGGCCGGGTTTATACCCATTCTGAATAACCGATTCGACGATGAAGACAGTGGTTGAAGACCGGAGGTGTTTACAGCGTTTGGATGAGTACTAATGTCCTTATTGGGCTGTACACCCAAGACAAGGTAATAAGTGGTGATTGTCCAGACGTACTTGGAGATCGACCGGATACGCGAGGACCTCTCTCCTGTATTGGACATATGGGATGAGGAATAAGGTGCCTCCGGTTTCGTTCAGACCCAGAAAGAACTTGTAAATGGATGTGTGTCTGACATTGGATTTTATTCTATGTTGATTGATCTCTATTAAATATATATATGTTTGGTGGCGGAGAATTTATTCTCTTGCTTAACACCCTTCTCTGAGACGTATGAGCTCAGAGGTTATATATCGATAGACAACAGTCGCATGGTGTGAATTGCCTGTGTGGCACGCTGAGATGCAAATGTTCAAGGCTTCTATTGAAAAGCAGAGTCTTGTGGTTGATGTTCAAAGCACGGCTTTAAATAGCATTGCTTTGTGTAGCGTTAATTCGTGAGATTCACAACCAGGTATGAACCAAAAATGGGATAGTGACTGCATGGAATTGACGTATGTTAGTTCTAGCTACGAGTAACGTCATGGTATGGAGCCCAGACAATTTACTGATGTGCATATTGCTTATTATTACTTGCTTGATAGAGGGGCGCCTCAGATATATCGATCACTATGGGATCGATGGATATATCATTCACTACGGGATCATGTATGATATGGTCGATATACTGACCATTTTAGAGGTTCGATAGAACCGGCTAACATATAGTTTATGGTATAACCAATCATTGACGGATGACTGGCCATGAAGATCCAAGGAGTTCACTGTGGGGGATCCTGAGGCACTTGCTAGTTTGTCTCAAAATCGGTGAGGATAATCCCTTGCCTCGGTTCATAGATGGAAACCTAATTTCCAATACGTGATTTTTGATTTTAGTTGTAAATATATATTTGGCGATGTAATATATGGGTACCTACGCTGCCTATGATTGATACATTTATATTTGAAGTTGATTTCCTCACTTATAGTAATAATAAAATATGAAATTTCACGTACCAAGCATTTTTGGCTATTATAAGGTAAAAACTCTATCCTCCAGCTTGCGTTGCATTATGTGATCGGACCTGAGTCTTATAATAGCTTCATTTTTCTATTTAGCATTGCACTGTATGTTTTTTGCACTAGTATTCTTGGGGGTAAACCCGTTTCGTGTTATACGGCGCGGTCCCTTGATTTACCTAAGTTTAAAATCAAATTAGTAACTGTTTTAGTTCTCACAATGGTCACATGACTTACCTGGAGTTTATTGTTTTAACCTAAACTCTAGGTGCCCCTATTTTCCACACGGGCAGCTACTAGTTTGGTTTTGCAGATTTATTTTTATAGGATTCTGGTTTACAGCTAGAGCTATATTCGGAAAGCTCTGTATCCGAGTATTTCTTTTACTTGTGTTATGTATTAATTTTCCGTTGCTTTGTAATTTGAATCTCTGATATTTATCAAATGTATATTATTTATTCATACTCTGTTGTATTCTTGTACTCTGATGTTGTAATAACCCGGAAAATACGAGTCAATTTAAAATTTTTAAATTGGTGATTTCAAAGAAATTTGAATAATTGAAATAGAATATTTCAATAAAATAGTGAATTGGAAATAGTGAGTCAGTTTGAAAATTTGAATTCAAACTTTGACTGACTGTGCAGGGTGGAGAATATAACGGATTTTAGCAAAACCAAAAATATTTAAATCTGTTAGTCAATACCTTTCTAATGAATCTGAAAAATCAAAGTTTCATAACGGGAATCAAAAGTTATGGCCGAATGAATTTTCAGAAAGGTCGCTATACAGAATACTTTAATTTGAAAACTAACTGACCGTAATAGTCGAATTGGCCAATGAAACATATCCCATTGTGTCCGGGATGGGGGTATTTAGCTAGGGACGACAGTCGTTGGGTTTGAAAAGGAGTTCGTTTGAGAAAACACTATTTAAAAATTTAATAAAACCATCGACCAATCATATTTCCCCATTCATAAATATAAAAAAAACATCAGAAAACCCCCGAACCCCCCCCCCCCCCCCCGACATCGACGACGGAAAGCTTCCTCCCCTTCCCTGGCGATTTCCGATCGCCACAGCCTGAATCAGCCCCTCCCCCAGTTCAACTTTTTGTAGTTCTCCTTCCCCTCTTCAAATCCATATAAGGAGCTCCCCCTATCGTTGCTCCTACGTCGAGATATCTCCCTCCAAAGTCCCGACCTTCCAGCCGCCGCCGCGAGCTCTGGGCCCCATCGAGTCGCCTCCAACCGCCGCGCGCCTGTAGCCCTCTCCTCCCTCTTCCACGTCCAACCCGCCGATCATCCCCTCGTGCCTCGGTTCTCGCGAAAACCGCAAACCTAGTTTTGAACTATCGTGAAAGGTGAGTTTTTTTTTATGTTTGCACTTTGAAAAACCATATCTTTTTGGTGTGTTGACGAAATTCGATGAAACATGAAACATCGGGACCGCAAGGAAGCTCTCTACCTCATAGAAGAAGCCGCGGATTTTTCTGAGTCATCTACGATTTTTAGCACTCCGCAAACCAATGTGAGAAATTTAAATTAAATAAATTTGAATGGAAAATGTCGTGTATAAATTATATTAGCGAAATATAAATTACACACGTGTAGTATACCTCATGTACATGCGTGGTGTAAGCTATATGAGCGAAGTATGAATTATACATGCATAGAATAATTGATATATGTGTTGAAATGCAAGTGAAATATAGCAATTATATATACATACATACATAGATATATATATATATACACACACACACTCCCCTCGTCCACAAATCATGAACGATATTTATTGTTGTGAATTGGTGTGAAATATTGGATGAAAAATACGAATGGTTGAATAATTGTTTGTGGTTGATATTGTTTGGTTGTGGTTGAAAAATACCCATTGGTGATTGAAATGAATTGGAAATATTTTTGGAAATAAAAATAAACATGCCTCCTGCGTGCGAATTAGAGGCATGAATCCCCATTGTCAAAAACCGTGAGGTTTTAAGGTAGAGCGAGGAGCCGTACTAGGGACGGTGCCGGTTTTAACTACCCTGCCGTTATGCTGCCGAAATTTTGAATAATCTTTATGTGTTAGAATTATTTTCATATGTTGAAATTATCTTCTTGCGTTGAAATTATAGCCATATGTTGAAACTAAATCCATGTGTGGAAATGTTCATGTGTTGAAAAGTGATGTGTGAAAATTAAATTCATTTGTGAATGAATGAAGTGTCTAAACAATAAAAATCACCTTTTTATAATATATATGAAGTATGAAAAATATTCTCCTTATATATAAATAGTTTCAACAATAAAAATTCCATCTTTCTAATATGAACAACATAAATAAAATGACCATGTGTTGAGAAGTGTGTGTAGTGGAAAAGTTCATGTGTTGAATAAAAAGATCGAACAATAAAAATTACATTTTTATTGAAACTATGAAGTGATGAAAACATCCATTTGTCAAATAAATATTTTAAATGATAAAAATATCATTTTTATCATATATGTGATATGCTAAAGATATGCGGACGTTGAAATAAATATTGGTGAAGAAATATTATTTTTAACATGCATAGGAACTAAATAAAATAGTCATGTGTTGAAATCTATTTTAGTTCGCCGAAATTATCACCTTTGAAATGTGAAGTGTTAAAAATAGCCACTTGTTCAAATAAAATATGCATGAGTTGAAATATACATTAATTAGCTAATGATATGATTTTATCCTATGCATGCAACATTAGAATGAATGGTGTTTTTAAACCAAAGTAAATCAAATATGAAGTTGAATGAAAAATGATAAGTGATAAAAAAATGTATATATGTACATGCATAATTATTGAACAGGTTATAACAAAGGGGCTAGAGAAGAGGAATAAAATTTTGTGCCCGACAAATAGGTACACATTTACTGTTTTGTTTGGGTGATGATTTTATGAGCCTGTTGGCTAGCCGCTTGGCTTTTTCTTTTCTTTTTTGACATGAGACGCCCGTGTGGCTATTTGGGGATTTTCCCAGCCCCTCATGTACAAAGGAGGTTATGGCGAAATTTTCCAAAATTTAAAGGCGTTAGTGAAATAATTGAAGTGAAAACGAAATAGGAATTTTTGAATGAACTATATTTATATAAATATATAAATATAAATAAAATTAAAACGAAACGTGGCCGTGCAGTTCGTGTTTTGAAACCGTGATTTCAAATGACTAGTGCGGGAAATCCGACCATTGGATTTTCCAGAAACCGCAACCGTTGGGTTTGCCTTGGAAATATCTTTCCAACGGCACCAACTTTGTGAAGATCCGACGGTTGGATTGTCTGGAATGTTTAATTCAAATCTGAAGAAAAACTGCGCCAGAAACGATTATATTTATATATATATATAAATATAATTAAATTAAATCGAATAACGATGCTGCAATTCGTAAATTGAAATCGTAACTTCAAATGGCTAGCGTGGAAGATTCGACCGTCGGATTTTCCCAAAACTGAAACCGTTGGATTCGTTTTGAAATGACCTTCCTAATGATATAAATTTTGTGAAGATCCAACGGTTAGATTTTTAGATAAGTGTAAAACAAATTTAGTGAAAAACAGCGCCAGTGCATCGAAACGACCTGAAACGTCGTTTAATTAAATTTGGCTGTTTTAAATTAAATAAAAATGGCGATATATCATTATAAAATACTACAGACGATATAGAGTGGAAATAAACCAATTTTGTTGTGTTTGCTTGATATGTGATGGTTGAATGTATTTAACATGAAAATTATAACTAAAGAACTGAAATGTGAATGTTGAATAGTCCAACCATGTGATAAATTGATTTGAAAATCTAAATATACGTGGATTATTTGAAAAGGCCGAATTCATCTCATTTTAAATAATCGATCGACGTTGAGAAGTCGAAGAGTCGAAGACGGTTGAAGACCGACGATCTTCACATTGGATGGATGGGCGCTACTGATACTCGTGATTGGAGTAGCTACCATGAAGGAACTAAAGTAGTAGCCGTCCAAACATACTTTTGATTATACAAATATGCGAGGAATTGGTGCCTCCGGTTTCGTTCAGACCCATAACGGACTTGTAAATGGACTGTGTGTCTGACATTGGATTTTGTTCTATGCTGATTGATCTCTGTTAAATATATATATGTTTGGCGGCGGAGAATTTATTCTCTTGCTGAACGCCCTTCTCTGAGACGTACGAGCTCAGAGGTTATGTATTTACAGAAATCAGTCTCATGGAGTGGATTGCCTGTGTGGCACGCCTAAGTGGCATATGATCAAGGCTTCTGCTGTAAAGCAAAGTCTTGTGGTTGATGATCAAAGCATGGTCTGTGTGATGTAGCTTTGTGTATAACGTGAATTCGCGAGCCTCACACCCCGGTATGAGTCAAAAACAGGAGAAGGACCCAAGGAGTGCACGACGTTTCTTTCTAGCTATGGTGGTGTCTGTGACCTCCCAGCCCTGACATTTATATCTACTTTTCACCTGTGTGGTTGTTGGAATGCGAGCCGCCTCGATTATAGGTCTGTAAGGACAGGGAAACGTGTGTTCAGGAATTGCCAATCCTCAAAAGTAAGAGAGGACCGGCCTTGGACAATCCAGGGGATTGTTGTGTGCGGTCCCGAGGCATTTGCTAGAGTATCTCGAACGGAGAGGAGCTTGCCCCTTGCCTCGACTCATGAAGGAATCCAATTCCCAATATGAAATGTGCGAATGTGATTGTATTACTAGTATGGCGACATGATATATGGTACCCATGCCGTCTAGGATTGATATTTATGATTGAATTCGCTTTTGAAACATATGTACACTAGTTATAATATCAGACACTTTTGCTTTATTCGTATGAAGCATTTTTTGCCATTATAAGGTAAAACTCTATCCTCGGCTTGCGTTGCATTGTATGATGGGACCTGAGTCTTATAATGGCTTCATTTTATAAAAAGCATTACGATGATTTAATCATTTACTTTATTTCATGCATTAGCACCCATTGGAGTAAACCCATTCCGCGAAAGTGGCGTGGTCCTTTGATTTGCCTTATTATTGTTGTTAATAAGTTAAGTAGATTTCTCATACCAGTCCCATGACTGACTTGTAGTTTGTTTCACCTTGCAAACTCGGGTGCCCTCATTTTCACACGGGCAGCCTAGTTACAGGTTTCTGACGCACTTTTGGCTCATGGCGAGGCTTGACTACACCATGCTGACTTGGATTTTCTCCGCTATTATTGTATCTATATTATGATTCCGCCATTGGCGATGTAGACTGATATTTATTTTGAGTACTCTTTATGTATGATTCCGCCTCAGGCGATGATGACTGACTATGTATCATTATGCACTAAGTTGTATCCTATACTGTGCTTCTCTGATGTGATGATATCTATATGATTCCGCTGTCATATGTGTGTAAATTATTCTATTTTCTGTTTATGCTATTATCTGTGATCTGCTAATGATGATTAATGTGTTATATTCCAATGATTATCCTTAACACCGTGTCATGGGGTTTTGGGATCGTCACAGCTGGTATTAGAGCTTTGGTTAACCTTAGTTCTGGAGTCTAACACATTAAACACTTCGTCAAAATAGAATCAGTAGTATTCTAAGGTGAGTCTCTCATTAGAGGTAGGACTAGTAAAGTCCTAGAATGAGCCGAGTAGAATAGCAAAAACAATTTGATCAGTCCATCGTTTTCTTTCCGTAAATTTTCTGCTCAACTATGCAATAAACTATCGTCTCTGTTAGCTGACTCTTTCCTTGCTTATACAGAATTTGACAAATGGCTACTAGAGCAGCCGCCGCTAGAGGAGGCCGTGCCGGCCGAGGCCGAGGACGGGGAGAAGCCCCAGCTCAAGAAGGACCTTTGATACAACCTCCGGCCGCTCAATACTTCGAGCTAGACCGTGTAGCTAAGAGTTATAAAAACTTAGGAGGCAAGACCTTCTCGGCAACTGGCACAGTAATAGAGGCTCTTGCATGGCTCAAAACGTGCGAGAAAATTCTTGAAGGCCTAAGGCTTGGAGACGAAGATAAAGCTATTATGGGCGCCTGGCTTATGCAGGAACAAGCTGAACTATGGTGGGAATCTCTCACCGCCGGGAATAGAGAAGCTGGAAGAACATGGGATGGATTTAAAGAACTCTTTAAGGAGAAATATGTCCCAAAACAAGCTCTAGAACGAATGCATGATGACTTCGCCAACCTCCAGCAGGGGGATCTTTCCGTGCAGGATTATCTGAATAAATTTACACTGTTGTCGCCCTATACTCCGGAGCTCATCGTCACTGCAAAGTCCAAAAATAAGAGGTTTATCCTTAGGCTAAGGCGACAATATCATGATAGAGCCATGGCCCATGTCAAGCTGGAATTCAACGAACTGGTGGAAATGACATGCAACTACGAAGACCTTGACCATAGGCATCTGGAGCAGGATCGCGCTAGAAGCCAAGCCGGGAATAAACGCAAGCCTGCAGCAAATCAAGCTGAGTCAAGCCAAGCAGCATCTTCAAACCCTCAGACTGGCAAGCCGCCGAGAGGAAATTGCTTTAACTGTGGCAAAGCGGGGCACTACTCTAATGTGTGCACAGCCCCGAAGAGGCAGAAGACAAATTCACAAGGCTCAAGCCAGGGGTCTCAAAACCCTCGCTCCTACTTTAATTGCCGCAAGACCGATCATCTAGTCAAAGACTGTCCTTTGCTGAAGAAAGCCACAGTAGCTCACGTATATGACGGGTCGAGCCCGCCAGCTGCTTCCGATGGAGCAGGTAAACCCGATGTTTTTGGAGGTACCCTTACAATTAAAAATATTCCTGTTTTTGTATTGTTTGACACAGGTGCATCACGTAGTTTTATTGCTAGTAACACAATGCACAAATTAAAGTTAAAACAGAGAAAGCTCAAAGAATCGGTAGAAGTACATAACCCGATAGGGGTTCATATTACTCTCGGTTCGTATTGTAGAGTGCCAGTCTCCTATTCTTTCTACAAATTTCCCTTTGATTTGATCGTTATGGATTTTCCCGAATTCGATATCATCCTTGGGCTAGATTGGTTAACGAAATACGAAGCTGAAGTGAAGTGTGCGGAAAGAATCATTAAAATTCGAACGAAGCTTGGATATATTACGGTACCCTGTCACGTTTCGAATCCAAATAGAGAAGAATTTTGGTCGGCATTAGAAATTATCCCCACTTCCATAGAAAAGATTCAGATTGTTAGAAACTATGCGGATGTGTTTGAAGAAGTTGAAAACTTACCTCTGCAAAGAGAAATAGAATTTCGAATCGATCTAATTCCCAATGCCAGACCAGTGGTACATCCAATTCGTAGAATGACTCCAAAGGAAAAAGAAGAATTAGGCGATCAAACTCGTCAACTGTTGTGGAAGGGTCTAATAAGACCTGGTTTTTCTAATTGGGGTGCAGCTGTTGTGTTTGTCCCAAAGTCAGATGGTACTCTTTGATTATGCATTGATTACCGAGACCTCAACAAACAGACGCTCAAAAACAAGTATCCATTACCCCGCATCGATGATTTGCTAGACCAATTGAATGGGGCGAAAGTATTTTCCCGAATGGACCTAGCTACAGGTTTTAATCAATTGAGAATAGCAGAAGAGTGTGTTCCTTTGACAGCTTTCATAGGTCCAGACATATTTTATGAATGGTTAGTAATGCCATTTGGCCTATGCAATGCTCCAGCATACTTTGCCGATCTAATGAATAGAGTGTTCATGGGAGTTCTGAATAAATTTGTCCTAGTATTCATCGATGATATTTTAATCTACTACAAATCAAAACCCGAGCATGAAAAACACTTAGAACAGGTATTGGAGATTCTGAGAAAGAACGTCTCCAAAGCCAAATTCTCTAAATGTGTCTTCTGGCAAGAAGAAGTGAAGTTTCTTGGCCATGTCGTGTCAGAGAAAGGGATTTCTGTTGACCCAAGCAAAATAACAGCGATTCAAGACTGGAAACAACCCACTACTCCCACAGAGGTTAGAAGTTTTATGGGGTTGGCTAGTTATTATCGAAAGTTCGTTAAGTATTTTTCAAAGATATCCGGTCCGTTAACGAAGCTCACAAAGAAACATGAGAAATTCAAGTGGACTTCCGACTGTGAAGAAGCTTTCCAGGAATTGAAATCAAAACTGACAACTGCTCCAGTGTTAACCATTATTGATGGCAATCAGGATTTAACGGTTTGGACAGATGCTTCTATTAGAGGTCTTGGTGCAGTGTTAATGCAAAGAGGCCAAGTAGTCGCTTATGCAAGCCGCCAACTGAAACCGCATGAAAAGAATTATGTGACTCATGATCTTGAGTTGCTAGCTATCGTTTTTGCTTTGAAAATCTAGAGGCATTATTTATTGGGCGAGAAGTTTATACTGTATACAGATCATCAATCATTGAAGTATTTATACACCCAGAAAGATCTGAATTTGAGACAGCAGCGTTGGCTAGAATTTCTTGCAGCGTATGATCTGGATATCCTGTATACGCCGGGGAAGGCTAGCGTTGTAGCGAATGCGCTTAATAGAAAAACCGCAATCATTGCCAATCTTATAATTATCCCTAGCTTGATCGATAAGATATGTGCTCTCCAGAGGAATGATTGTTTCATCCAAAGGATCAAAGGGAGAATCCAGAGGGGAGAGCCCTCAAGTTTTCACGTAGATAAAGAAGAAGTTCTGAGACTGAATGGGAGAATATGTGTTCCCAACATCCCTGAGCTCAAAAGAGAAGTGTTAGACGAATGCCATAAATCCAAATTTTGCATCCATCCTGGTGTGAGTAAAATGTACAACGATATCAAACACACTTTCTGGTGGAGGGCAATGAAAAGCGATATTTCTTTGTATGTTAGCAGATTCCCTACTTGTCAATTGGTCAAGAGCGACCAACAGAAGCTAGCTGGATTATTGCAACCATTGGAAGTCCCAGGTTGGAAATGAGAACAGATTTCCATGGATTTCATAGATGGCTTACCGCGAACCAGGAAAGGTAATGACAGCATTTGGGTAATCGTAGATCGCTTCACGAAGACTGCCCATTTTATACCTGTCAGATCCAATAGAACCGCTCAAAGTCTAGCACAGATATATTTCAAAGTAATCATTAAGCTGCATGAAATTCCCATCAGTATAGTCAGTGATAGAGACCTGATATTTGCTAGCAAATTCTGGGAGGCTTTCTAGACAGAATTGGGAACGAAACTGAATATGAGCACAGCTTATCACCATCAAACAGATGGCCAAACTGAGCGGGTGAATAGAATTCTAGAAGATTTATTGCGGGCTTGTATAATTGATTTTGGTGGGTCATGGGAAGATCATTTGCATTTGGCAGAATTCTCATATAACAATAGCTATCAAGCAAGTTTGGGAATGTCGCCATTTGAAGCATTATATGGCAGACCGTGCAGATCTCCGGCATGTTGGGTAGAACCTGGCAACAGACTTGTGTTAGGACCCGATATGATTAGAGAAGCATCTGATAAAGTCGACTTCATCAAAAAGCGATTGAGAACCGCCCAAATCCGACAGAAAAGTTATTCAGATTCTAGAAGGAGAGATTTGACATTTGCTGTTGGTGATCATGTTTATTTGAATGTTTCTCCGATGAGAGGAGTAATCAGATTTGGCAAAACTGGGAAGTTGGCACCGAGATTTATTGGTCCCTTTCCTATACTCGAACGAATTGGAACTCTTGCTTATAGGGTTCAATTACCAGATTGTTTGCCTGGAGTGCATGATGTATTTCACATATCTCAACTTAGAAGACATGTGCATGATCCGGATCTTGTTGTAGAAGAAGCAGCGCAACAGGATATAGATATAACTCCAGAATTAACAGTCAGAAGAGAGCCATTAAAGATTGTTGGCAAAGAAACTAGAGAACTAAGAAGCAAAAAGGTTCATTTAGTTAAAGTGCAGTGGAGCAGTGATCCTAGAGACTGTATTTGGGAGACTGAGGAAAGAATTAAGCAGGCTTACCCCAAATGCAGAGTGGACATCTCTGACTAACTCCGGTGCAAGGTACCTTTACAATACTTTGCATTTACATTTTGTTTCCTACTTTACTATTGTTTCCTTTTCGAGGACGAAAAGTTTTAAGTGGGGGAGATTGTAATAACCCAGAAAATACGAGCCAATTTAAAATTTTTAAATTGGTGATTTCAAAGAAATTTGAACAATTGAAATAGAATATTTCAATAAAATAGTGAATTGGAAATAGTGAGTCAGTTTGAAAATTTGAATTCAAACTTTGACTGACTGTGCAGGGTGGAGAATATAACGGATTTTAGCAAAACAAAAAATATTTAAATCTGTTAGTCAATACCTTTCTAACGAATCTGAAAAATCGAAGTTTCATAACGGGAATCAAAAGTTATGGCCAAATGAATTTTCAGAAAGGTCGCTATATAGAATATATAGCCCTGAAAATTGATATTTTGCAAACGACCTCGGAATTCGACGAAAACACTTTTGTTGGGTCCGGGATGTCAAACTATTGCTAGGTTTCAAATTTCATAATTTTTGAAGCTAGTATGTGAGCGTGGCAAAAGAAAATGTGTTTGGTCAATTTCTGTTAAATTGGATCGACCAGAAAATGGCCATTTTTCAAACGATCTCAGAATTCGACGAAACTAGTTTTGTTGGGACCGTAGCGTCAAAACATAGCTAGATTTATTTTTCTAGAATTTTTCGAATCAGTTTGTGGCCCTGGCAAATTGAAATGTACGTTCAAAGTTAAAAATTAAATGTTTTATACTTTAATTTAAAAAATAACTGACTGTAACAGTCGAATTGGCCAACGAAACATATCCCATTGTGTCCGGGATGGGGGTATTTAGCTACGGACGACAGTCGTTGGGTTTGAAAAGGAGTTCGTTTGAGAAAACACTATTTAAAAATTTAATAAAACCATCGACCAATCATATTTCTCCATTCATAAATAAAAAAAAACATCAGAAAACCCCCAACCCCCCCCGACACCGACGACGGAAACCTTCCTCCCCTTCCCTGGCGATTTCCGATCGCCACAGCCTGAATCAGCCCCTCCCCCAATTCAACTTTTTGTAGTTCTCCTTCCCCTCTTCAAATCCATATAAGGAGCTCCCCCTATCGTTGCTCCTACGTCGAGATATCTCCCTCCAAAGTCCCGACCTTCCAGCCACCGCCGCGAGCTCGGGGCCCCACCGAGTCGCCTCCAACCGCCGCGCGCCTGTAGCCCTCTCCTCCCTCTTCCACGTCCAACCCGCCGATCATCCCCTCGTGCCTCGGTTCTCGCGAAAACCGCAAACCTAATTTTGAACCATCGTGAAAGGTGAGTTCTTTTTGATGTTTGCACTTTGAAAAATCATATCTTTTTGGTGTGTTGACGAAATTCGCTGAAACAGGAAACATCGGGACCGCAAGGAAGCTCTCTACCTCATAGAAGAAGCCGCGGATTTTTTTGAGTCATCTACGATTTTTAGCACTCCGCAAACCAATGTGAGAAATTTAAATTAAATAAATTTGAATGGAAAATTTCGTGTATAAATTATATTAGCGAAATATAAATTACACACGTGTAGTATACCTCATGTACATGCGTGGTGTAAGCTATATGAGCGAAGTATGAATTATACATGCATAGAATAATTGATATATGTGTTGAAATGCAAGTGAAATATAGCAATTATATATATATATATACATACTCCCCTCATCCACAAACCATGGACGATATTTATTGTTGTGAATTGGTGTGAAATATTGGATGAAAAATACGAATGGTTGAATAATTGTTTGTGGTTGATATTGTTTGGTTGTGGTTGAAAAATACCCATTGGTGATTGAAATGAATTGGAAATATTTGTGGAAATAAAAATAAACATGCCGCATGCGTGCGAATTAGATGCATGAATCCCCATTGTCAAAAACCGCGAGGTTTTAAGGTAGAGCGAGGAGCCGTACTAGGGACGGTGATGGTTTTAACTACCCTGCCGTTATGCTGCCGAAATTTTGAATAATCTTTATGTGTTAGAATTATTTTCATATGTTGAAATTATCTTCATGCGTTGAAATTATAGCCATATGTTGAAACTAAATCCATGTGTGGAAATGTTCATGTGTTGAAAAGTGATGTGTGAAAATTAAATTCATTTGTGAATGAATGAAGTGTCTAAACAATAAAAATCACCTTTTTATAATATGTATGAAGTATGAAAAATATTCGCCTTATATATAAATAGTTTCAACAATAAAAATTCCATCTTTCTAATATGAACAACATAAATAAAATGCCCATGTGTTGAGAAGTGTGTGTAGTGGAAAAGTTCATGTGTTGAATAAAAAGATCGAACAATAAAAATTACATTTTTACTGAAACTATGAAGTGTTGAAAACATCCATTTGTCGAATAAATATTTTAAATGATAAAAATATCATTTTTATCATATATGTGATATGCTAAAGATATGCGGACGTTGAAATAAATATTGGTGAAGAAATATTATTTTTAACATGCATAGGAACTAAATAAAATAGTCATGTGTTGAAATCTATTTTAGTTCGCCGAAATTATCACCTTTGAAATGTGAAGTGTTAAAAATAGCCACTTGTTCAAATAAAATATGCATGAGTTGAAATATACATTAATTAGCTAATGATATGATTTTAGCCTATGCATGCAACTTTAGAATGAATGGTGTTTTTAAACCAAAGTAAATCAAATATGAAGTTGAATGGAAAATGATAAGTGATAAAAAATTGTATATATGTACATGCATAATTATTGAACAGGTTATAGCAAAGGGGCTAGAGAAGAGGAATAAAATTTTGTGCCCGACAAATAGGTACACATTTACTGTTTTGTTTGGGTGATGATTTTATGAGCCTGTTGGCTAGCCGCTTGGCTTTTTTTTTTTTTTTTTTTGACATGTGACGCCCGTGTGGCTATTTGGGAATTTTCCCAGCCCCTCCCGTACAAAGGAGGTTATGGCGAAATTTTCCAAAATTTAAAGGCGTTAGTGAAATAATTGAAGTGAAAACGATATTGGAATTTTTGAATGAACTATATTTATATAAATATATAAATATAAATAAAATTAAAACGAAACGTGGCCGTGTAGTTCGTGTTTTGAAACCGTGATTTCAAACGACTAGTGCGGAAAATCCGACAATTGGATTTTCCCGAAACCGCAACCGTTGGGTTTGCCTTGGAAATATCTTTCCAACGGCACCAACTTTGTGAAGATCCGACGGTTGGATTGTCTGGAATGTTTAATTCAAATCTGAAGAAAAACAGCGCCAGAAATGATTATATTTATATATATATAAATATAATTAAATTAAATCGAATAACGACACTGCAGTTCGTAAATTGAAATCGTAACTTCAAATGGCTAGTGTGGAAGATCCGACCGTCGGATTTTCCCAAAACTAAAACCGTTGGATTCGTTTTGAAATGACCTTCCTAATGATATAAATTTTGTGAAGATCCAACGGTTAGATTTTTAGATAAGTGTATAACAAATTTAGTGAAAAACAGCGCCAGTGCATCGACACGACCTGAAACGTCGTTTAAATAAATTTGGCCGTTTTAAATTAAATAAAAATGGTGATATGTCGTTATAAAATACTATAGACGATATAGAGTGGAAATAAACCAATTTTGTTGTGTTTGCTTGATATGTGATGGTTGAATGTATTTAACATGAAAATTATAACTAAAGAACTGAAATGTGAATGCTGAATAGTCCAACCATGTGATAAATTGATTTGAAAATCTAAATATACGTGGATTATTTGAAAAGGCCGAGTTCATCTCATTTCAAATAATCGATCGAAGTTGAGAAGTCGAAGACGGTTGAAGACCGACGATCTTCACATTGGATGGATGGGCGCTACTGATACTCGTGATTGGAGTAGCTACCATGAAGGAACTGAAGTAGTAGCCGCCCAAACATACTGTTGATTGTACGGGTATGCGAGGAATTGGTGCCTCCGGTTTCGTTCAGACCCAGAACGGACTTGTAAATGAACTGTGTGTCTGACATTGGATTTTGTTCTGTGCTGATTGATCTCTATTAAATATATATCTGTTTGGCGGCGGAGAATTTATTCTCTTGCTTAACGCCCTTCTCTGATACGTACGAGCTCAGAGGTTATGTATTGATAGAAATCAGTCGCATGGAGTGGATTGCCTGTGTGGCACGCCTAAGTGGCATATGATCAAGGCTTCTGTTGCAAAGCAAATTCTTGTGGTTGATGATCAAATCATGGTCTGTGTGACGTAGCTTTGTGTATAACGTGAATTCGCGAGCCTCACACCCCGGTATGAGTCAAAAACGGGAGAAGGACCCAAGGAGTGCACGACGTTTCTTTCTAGCTATGGTGGTGTCAGTGACCTCCCAGCACTGACATTTATATCTACTTTTCACCTGTGTGGTTGTTGGAATGCGAGGCGCCTCGATTATAGGTTTGTAAGGACCGGGAAACGTGTGTTCAGGAATTGCCAATCCTCAAAAGTAAGAGAGGACCGGCCTTGGAGGATCCAGGGGATTGCTGTGTGCGGTCCCGAGGCATTTGCTAGAGTGTCTCGAACGGAGAGGAGCTTGCCCCTTGCCTCGACTCATGAAGGAATCCAATTCCCAATACGAAATGTGCGAATGTGATTGTATTACTAGTATGGCGACATGATATATGGTACCCATGCCGTCTAGGATTGATATTTATGATTGAATTTGCTTTTGAAACATATGTACACTAGTTATAATATCAGACACTTTTGTTTTATTCGTATGAAGCATTTTTGGCCATTATAAGGTAAAACTCTATCCTCCGGCTTGCGTTGCATTGTATGATGGGACCTGAGTCTTATAATGGCTTCATTTTATAAAAAGCATTGCGATGATTTAATCATTTACTTTATTTCACGCACTAGCACTCATTGGAGTAAACCCGTTCCACGAAAGTGGCGTGGTCCTTTGATTTGCCTTATTATTGTTGTTAATAAGTTAAGTAGATTTCTCATACCAGTCCCATGACTGACTCGTAGTTTGTTTCACCTTGCAAACTCGGGTGCCCTCATTTTCACACGGGCAGCCTAGTTACAGGTTTCTGACGCACTTTTGGCTCATGGCGAGGCTTGACTATACCGTGCTGACTTGGATTTTCTCCGCCATTATTGTATCTATATTATGATTCCGCCATTGGCGATGTAGACTGATATTTATTTTGAGTACTCTTTATGTATGATTCCGCCTCAGGCGATGGTGACTGACTATGTATCATTATGCACTAAGTTGTATCCTGTACTGTGCTTCTCTGATGTGATGATATCTATATGATTCCGCTGTCATATGTGTGTAAATTATTCTATTTTCTGTTTATGCTATTATCTGTGATCTGCTAATGATGATTAATGTGTTATATTCCAATGATTATCTTTAACACTGTGTCACGGGGTTTTGGGATCGTCATAGATGTAATTGTTGTAATAAGAAATGAAATGTTTTTCTGTTTGCATTTTAATTTGTCGTGTTCTCAACTCAATACGGGCTTTTCCGTAAGTGCGAGTTTGGGTCGTGTCAACTTCATTCATATTATATTACTGAATAAAACCCAAGCAAATATTAATGCATAAACTTAAACACTTTTCCTGGCTTATTCCACTTAAATATTAGGTACTTCTAATTCTTCAACACAATAAATCTAGCAATGCTTCACTTGCAAACCAGGAATAAATCCCTAAGCTACCTCATTATCAATGAGACACCCAGCATATTGCAAAGGCAATCAAACCAGGTCAGAATATGTCTGGTATGAACATTTATTAATGCATCATAAGAGCTAAAGCAAAATTCATATACAGATACATATTTTAATTATTAAAACAATGAATTACTAGAAGAAAAGGGAAATGTATGCTAAATTATTCAATCCACAGCAAACACATGTGTACTACTACATCATCATGCTTTGCATACCCATCCTATTATTCCAATTTTCGTCATTAATTAGGTTAGTTCCTTCTTTGCCATTAAACAATATGTATGCACTATTTAAGGACCCTTCGACTTGTCACCCCAAACATAAAGGCTTGTAGAGCATTATATGCCATGCATATACCTAACCTCTACACCTGAGGTTAAGTAGATCAAAAACAACATCCCTGGAATACTACCCTTCATTTATGTGTAAACCCCAATTATTTTTAAATGTCATTATAGTGTGAAACCCTTACTTTATTCCCTGGTATTCATATCACCTCTTTGATATAACACCCAATAATCTTTCTAATTTATACACAATACTAATTACACATACCAATCAATAATAACCATGGTCATCTATCACAGTCATTCATACAACCATTCAGTTTTTTGCATAAATAATAATATTTTGCAATCATTATTCTGTAAAGTCAATTTATTGGGACACACACACATACACACACACGCGCGCACACACACACACATACACACACATACACACACACACACACACACACACATATATATATATATATATATATATATATATATATATTATCACTGCTGGATATGTCATAAACTCTTCTGTTTTCTGTAAATATATGGTTAGAGATTTAGGGTATCTCATCAACCCATATCCTTTTAACAAAGAATGTTACCAACTTAAATAGACCAATATTCATATTTCTGAACCATTTAACTTTACTTAGAGAATAGGCATAAGCATGAATCCACTTGATCATACTGCCTATTCCTAATCAAATAAACCCTACTTCACAACAAACCCCTTTTAATTAAGCAATGTATTTGTATGGCATGTTCATGTTGGTTCATTCAAATGTAACCCCATAAATAAATTTTACTAATAATACTGCATTTATAAAATCTATCAATCACATATCAAACAGTTGATATATATTTCAAATAGACAAATACACATATATATAACTTTTTGGTTCCCTCTTTCTAGGTCTTAATGCTCCTACATATGTATAAATAATAAATGCTCACCTTGTATATTCCTAGTATTCACTTGCACCGAGAATGTATGTGATTTTTGACTACCCTTTTCCCTGTTCTTCTTCTGAACATTTTATACCCAATCAGTAAATTAATCCCTAGCCTACTACCTACTAATTTATAAAGATTACTAGCGTTTCTTACTTAAGGAAAGCACCATTCTATCCTTCCTATAATAGCTAATCATTCACGTGTAATTGTGGTCCAAAATGATTATTTTGTTCTTTTCTAAATGCTGCCTTTTCTTATTTTATTTTTAAACAATATTATTAGCACCATTTTCATGCTTCATGTTATTTGCATGACCTTTGGTTCTCACGTGCTATTTTTATCAAGAATTCTAGATACTTTTCTTATTATATTGTATACTTAGCATGCATTCTTTGGCCTACCAACTAATATATAGACATATACTTTTCTACACCCATTTATAAAGAAATATGTTATCTCTTTTTTCCTTGTTCCTAATTTCCTATTATAGAATTTTTATGCTTGAATCCAGCCATAAACCGATTATTTCCACAGCTAATTTCCAGGGTCTTCACACACTCTCCCTCTAAATGGAATTGTGTCCAACAATTAGTATCCCCATATAGTTAAATTATATATATGTATACAAACGTGTATATATATAATCATAACATAAAAATAAAATGCACATTTTCTTTTCATAAGCAACGACTATCAATACTTCTTCAATTCCGTGAACAGGATAAGGTACTTTATCTACACTTTATCCTCAACCTCCCAGGTATAGCAAGTCATATCTAAACTCCACTGAATCTTTACCAACCTTATAGATTTGTTCCTTGGTTTCTTCTCCTCTCGGGCATCTATCCCCACTGACTTCTTTTCATACACCAGATTTTCTATTATTTTAACTTGTGTTGGAGATTCTAAGATAGTTTCTTTATCATGTACCCACCATTTTAACTGGGATACATGAAATACATCATGTCTATTCCCCAATTTCTCTGGTATTTGCAAATTATAGGCCAATGCCCCTATTCTCTGAACAATCTTACAAGGCCCTATATACCTTTGTGATAGTTTACCTTCTTTGCCAAACCTCAATATTTTTCTTATGGGTGAAACCTTAAGAAAAACATAGTCTCCTGCATTATACCCCACTGGCCTTCTACCCTTTTTTTTTGAAATTGGGTAAACTACCTCGTTGAAACCTACACGTGTACCCAACATGAGTACACGATAGGATAAATGAGTTTGGCGCTTTATTGATAACGCACCAATAAAAATGTACAAAAGTACAAAGGCAAGTAAACAACTCAATATACACTTGCCCTAACCCAAATAAACAAAGGCCAACATAACACAAAAAAACAAAGCCTAAGGCCCAGAAAAGTGCGATTACAATCGAAACCCTCCTCCAAACATTAGCTAAAAACATGCAGCATCTTCCAGCTCAATCAAAGGGATAGAACCTTAATTTCACGCACCCAATAAAAGGCGGTTGTCATCAACCTGGATCGAAGACTTCAATACCCCAGTTTTGAAGTAATTTCGCATGTCTGATAGCATTAATTCTCTTCGATTTCTTCATAAGGTACCTTGTTTCTACTTCTATGTGACTCCATCTTCTAAATTTATCTGGAGCACCATTGCCATGAACTATTGAATTTCTTTCCACCCATATGTTGTATACGATAGTGACAATATTACAAAATGCTAGGTCTTGTGAAACATCCTTGACAGTAAATTTATTTTTTAGGAACTCTATTTCGTTTGTTAATGTCATTGGACCATTCGTGGTTGGAGGGTTCTTCATTTTCAGTCTACATTTCGTCCAAAGATGCAATGCATAAGGGCAAGAGAAAAATAGGTGATCTCTTGACTCGTTGCTTTCCATACATAAAACGCATGTAGGACTGACAGCATAACCCCAATTAACAAGGTGGTCAATGGTAGACAGTCTGTCAAACATAGCTTTGTGTATACAGATAGACATTTTCACACTGTTAATATAATGCCATGTAATCTTGCACCACTCAAGTTCAGGTTTCTGTACCCTAGAAATATGCCATGCTGAATGAAAAGAAAAACTGTTTGAACTCTTGTTCCAATCCAGAAATATGAGTCAAAATTAGAATGTACAGGAACTTCATTGATTTTTTCCGCAATCATTCTAGAAACAGTGAGGTGGTTAGAATTAAAAGCTCCATCTTGAATTACCCAATTGACCTTTAAATCCTCGCCTTCCCACATATCTAAGCAATTCCATCCCAACATATTCACAAGAATATCACTGTTTAGCCAAGGTTCAAACCAAAGAATGGTGTCATGACCATTAGAAATACATCGATTAATACATTTCAGCCCAAAAGTTCTCTTTCTTAACATTGCCTTCCAAGTACAAGAGCTATTGCTATCCAGTTGCATGATTCAAAATCTGTTTTCTTTGCAATATTTACTTTTCATCCACTTTTTCCACATGCTATTTTTACTCACGAAGTGCCAAAGAATTTTAACCGCTGCAGCATCTTTAAGATCATCAAATTTTCTTAGGCCGATACCGCCTTCATTTTTAGGACTACAAAGAGTATCCCAAGCTATCTTGTGACTTTTCCCACTCCAGACGAAGTTGGCACATAATTAGTTCATCTTGCCAATCGTCACAGCCGACAATTGATACACTAACAGCCAATACATAACCATTGGAGTGATCACAGACTTGACTAATTCAATTCTACCAGCCATAGATAGCAGCCTGCAATCCCAATTATCCATTTTTTTTTCTTATTTTATCAAAAAGATCACCGCATTTGGAGAAGTGTAGAAAATTATTCGATAAAGGAAAATATTTAATAGGCAAGCTCCCCTCCTTCATCCCCAAAATCCCAACAAGTTCCCTTTTGTTACTCACTGATTTGCTGAAAAAACCTTAAATTTTAAGCTATTAACTTTGAGTCTAGCCAGATCATCGATTTTGTTAAGAATATTCAAAATTTCCATCGCACTCCAAACCTTAGCCCTAAAGAAAACCATCAAATCATCAGCGTATATCAAATGATTGATATGTGGTTCATTTTTTTAAAATTGACAGGACTAGATCCAATTTACTCGCCTTATGCATCATCGTAGAGAAGAATTCCATAGCGACACAAAAAAGATAAGGGGATAAGGGGTCCCCTTGTCTCAGACCCCTGTTACTATGAACAAATCCTTTTGGGCTACCTTTCATCAAAATAGAAAATATTGGCGCAGATATCCAAGTATTAATCAGCTTAATAAGCTTTCTAAGGAAACCCATCATGTTTAGCATATGACATATAAAACACCTATTAACCATATCATACGCTTTTTGCAAATCAATTTTGATACAAATGTTACCACTACCAATTCTTTTAAAATGTCTAATTTGCTCATGAGCTAGCAAAACATTTTAGCAATATATCTTCCAGGAATGAATGCCAATTGATTTTCAGAAATAAGATGCATAAGGTATGGCTTAATTCTATTGCATACGACCTTATAAATAATTTTATGAATAACATTGAAGTAAGAAATAGGCTTATAATCCAATATATTCATCGGTTCTCAACTTTAGGAACGAGGGTGATAAACATATGGTTCATACCTTTAGCAAGTTTCCCAGTCCTGAAAACTTCTTGAATTAGATCTTTGATATACCATTTAATCTCTTCACAATGAACCTTGAAAAATTTAGCTGTGAAACCGTCAGTCCCCGGGCTAATATCATCAGGTATGGAAAAAGTGGCTTTATACACTTCATCAATAGAAATATTAGAGAGAAGATGCATCCTGCCCCTTTCATTAATCTTGTATTTGCAGTTAATTTCAAGGAAAACCATCATTTGAGGACAATCAGTATAAAAAATATCAGAAAAATATTTAATGGCCTCCTTTTCAATACTAACTTCGTCTTATACGCTTCACCATTTGCTAAGATAATGTTTCCCAATTATTGATATGTCTTCCTAAAGGCATCTTAGCATGAAAAAATTTCGTACACGAGTCACCCTCATGTAGCCATGCAATTTTGGACTTTTGCTTAGCATTTCTATATTTTATATAGCATTGGTCTCTCCAATTCCTGTAGACTGTATCCAGTTTATCAAATATATCAAAGTCCATAGGATTTTCGTCTATTTCTCTCAATATATCGCAATACTCCTCTTCCACTCTTCTAATATTATGTATTCTCAATTGCTGCAGTTCCATCTTTTCAGATAAAACTTACAGCATTTCAAGAACATCTGAAATATGTACAGTTTAGAACCCAACTCCTGCAACATCATCTTCTCCAACTCTTCCTTAGCAACGTCGAAACATTCCCAATACTCTTCAGTCTCATGCCAAGTATTTACGTATTTAAAGGGAATATTTCTAAAATTATTAACATTAGGTCGAAAATTCACGCATATCGGGATATGGTCGCTAATCCAATTAGCCCGGCCTCCGCAATCCAATTCACGCATGGTTGCCATTCCTCTACATCTCCACATGTATTTGAATCCCTTGATAGGAATATCCATTAGCCCGGCCTCCGCAATCCAATTTAAAAGTCCAGAAATCTGTCTGAAAGTTACAGTTGAACCCCCTTTTTTCATTAGCAGATAAGATATTGTTAAAATCTCCAACAACAATCCAAGGAATATCAACATTGCTTGCCTCATTCACAATCTCTCCCCATAATTTTTCTCTGTCGAGTAAAAAGTTGCTAGCATACACAAAGGTCATACAACATTGTAGAAGTTAGCCTGCTTTGTGACAAGGCTACCCAAAGCAAAGGAATTGAGTATGAGCATGCATTGATCATCAATCGCTTGGATGAAGTGGCGGAATATAAAAAAACCTGGATTTTGGCATTTTTGAAGACCGGTTCGTGACCACCCCCTGAGGACGGTTCGTGACCACCCCCTGGGGTCGGTTCGTGACCACCCCTGGGGTCGGTTCGTGACCACCCCTGGGGTCGGTTCGTGACCACCCCCTGGGGTCGGTTCGTGACCATGAGCCGGCCTGACCATCACCACCACGACCATTACCAGCTCACCACAGCGGCTCTTGAACCACTACCACGAACCGCGACCAGGACCTGCTACTACACATGTAGATTTTGATCTATTCTTGAGGCTATGACCGCTCCTACTTTCCCGGACCGGGTGCCACATGTCCTACCACGACCCGATCACCATATGGGCTCTCCTCCAGCTATGAATACACCTCTAGAGCGCATTTTCAGGGGATTTTTGGCATCTGAACATCCATGGCTTCCATGGCCAACACTTATCCATGAATAACCACCATCTTCCTCAATAAAATCAATGAATTCAAAGGGAATTATTCACTGAATTCGAGGGAGAGAGAGACAATATTCATTGTAATTGTAATCCGTTAATGATATGAGAAAATATGATGTGGACGTAGGCTCGTTAACACCGAACCACTATAAAAATCCTGTTGTCTTGCTTTGTCTCTTATTTTTCAGCTATTTCTTTATATCCTACGCTCTAAATATGACAATTTGGGTGATAGGACAATTTTTTGGTCTAACATTTTGGTGCTTTCACTGAGAAATCAAGATTCTCAACGTATAAGGATTTTCCAATCTACTATTGGATCGCTAGTCCAACGAGGAAATCCTGCAAAACTCCCTATTTTTCAATGATTTTGTGAGAACGGCTTAACTTCACAAATTGGACATGCTGCTTCTGCATTGCTCGAGCTCAAATTGGGAACGTATCCTCCTGATGTCAATGGCAGAATAAGTCATTTGTTTGTTCCTCACTGATTACTTCTGTCTAATCGCATTTTTCTTGTTACGCTATCATATACCCTCCATCATATATCATATACAATCAGCTTATATTACCGTACTCTTTAATGCTTGGATTTGTCAACACCAAAGCTAGGATTAACGTGAAAACGAATTAATGTGAACTGACTAAGTCCGCTCAAGAAATAAGTCTTCTCTTGACTTATTGGAAAGTCATCCTGAATGACTCGTGACATATTTTACATGTTGGTAAGAAACTGTTCATGTTGTTTGGTAGGGGGCGACCTGTCGGGAAGATTAACAAAATTTACATGGGTCAGTTTACATATTTTCCAATACCTCAAATTAGCGTTAACGAATCTTCAAGTAGTACTTCATTCACAGCAGGCTCGTGACCATAACTGGATCGCAAGCATGGGCTCATGATAATGGGATTGAGTAAAAATGGGGTCAACTCGTAACTAGCAGGCACATTATAATGCACTCGTGATTATCTGGCTCGTGCTTTCCCACTCGTGACCACTACAATGAAACATTCCTTCTCTCACTCTCACTCGTGATCAAGCTCCTTCTCCTAAGATCATTTACGAGCAGACCCCTACTCACATGCCCACAGCTGGCTGCAATTCAGTGGGCAGCAATGCATACAGTAGTAGGAACCACGAGCCGCAATCCACCTTAATATATATAAGCTTGCTTGGTGACATACACCTGATCCGACCAGAAGACGGTCCCGCGACCCGACACGTGCTCATATGGAAGCTTGGACTCGCATGTGAGTGTGCCACCATGACCCCAAGGATGTCACAACCCAGGTCCAAATAGCCACCCACGAACCGAAGAAGTCATCAAGACCAGCAATAAAAATCCGAAGCTAGAGAAGGGCATGCAAAGTTACCAAATTATGGTCCAGGTTGTTCATGTACGAAGTAACGGCGACTTCCATATGTGTTAAAGTGAGGTCTCCCATTATGAAAGTTCACATTGCAAAATACCAGGACATTGATAGATCTAGCTTTCGGGTCGTGGATGAAGTATACACGTTAGACAATATGTAATCCACAAAATAAATAGCACAGAGGAGACCACGTGTACAGTTATAAATTGGATATGTGGCTTCAGAATATAGTGAAAAGAGTGCAGTGAATAAAGCAAACCCAGTTTCGGTTCGTGAATTGACTGGGGTACGGAGTCCATCTGTGCATGTGGTCCCACTTTTAGTCACGAGCCGGTCTTGTTCGTTGGCAAAACTTGTTTTTGGCCTACTTTGATGTGGTCCTCCAAGCCTAAATCTAAACATGATGGAGGCAGCTAGAATATAAGCATGTGGTCTACTTGCTGTATTATTATAAAATGAAATAGATAACGAACATGGTGCATGCATGTTTCTTTCGAGAGGAGTCCAGGCTAACGTTTAATTCCCATGTAAAAGAATCCAACAAGTTGATAAATAAAGAAAATTGATCTAGTGGCGTGATTGCACGAGCGGGATTGAAAGAGGTGCTCACGAGTAGGATGGATGATGCAAATAAGGCACGAGTCGAAGAGATATAAACGATCTGTGATCCCAAAAAACAGTGACGAACAAGGGTCACAACCCGATTCAAAAAAGTGACAGTTTTTACAAAAAAATGCATTATTCTGATCATTTCAGAAAAGGCTCCATCTTCCTAAATTGAAAAAATCGTGTTATGCCCGGACCCATGACGGCTCGCCTTCGTCTTGGAATACCTTTTGTCCCACATTCATCACCAATACTTATCAACCGGGATTCAGTAGATAGTTTGAGGATGTTGACAGCAATTTGGGAACGACTGGAATTCTTCCTGGAACCATAATACATATTTACTGATGTTATTCAATGTGATGAGCTATTGAAAAGATTTGGCATGCCGGCTATGAAAATATACCAGACAATGATTATCTCTTGGCAACCTCCTCTTCCAGGACTCCGATGGTGTATAGATTTCACCAATGCAACTGATGATTACTTCCGAACGAGTAGTGATCACCTGATTTATGCAACTTAGACCTATCCGATCAGCGGAATCCCGAATGACGGTTATATGAAATAGTCTAGACATTATTCCGAAGATGACTCAGATGATCTTAGCGACGATGGTTCCCAATGATGAGATCCCGTCATTAGAAAATGACCGAGGAACCCAGTACTATAAATGATTAACACATTACTTGTACAATGTGGTGAAAGACATGTCCTGTGGTTCGCCCACTGAAGAGCTTATCTAACCTTTGCAATGTCTATCTGCTTTCAACCGTATCGAGGGAGATTGATTGCCATAGAATAAGGGTTAGATCAACATATTTTTGGTTCCCAGAGTTAGGTATCAGTTGAACCACCACGGGCCATGATTGGACTTATGGATACTTGCCCGGAGGATAGCTAAATTGACTGCTCACCAGCCACCATACGACCTCGGCCAAGAGATGAAATCTTGAAATCAAACCCGATATGAATCAACCATTAGTTATCTACATCAAACTTCAGTTGTGATAGAATGTATGAACATCACTTAAAGCCTTGCAAGCAATGCTATCGCATTCGAGCTTATCTGATCAAGATCTTAACCAACCCGCTTTGGCAGAATCTAGATGGACAGCCAATTCACTATGTCTTATGACTGAAATTTTCCACTACTAACGACGATTCCGAATATGAGGCCCTGATCGCTTGGTTGAAACTCGCTAAGGAGTTGGAAGTAGTGGCACTGAACACCTTTTATGACTCTCAGATTGTTGTTCGCTAGATCCGAAGGGAATCCCAAATGAAGGTACCACAACTCGCTACTTACCTAGAACAGGTAGAGGAGCTGTTGGACGGATGAGAACATTACAACACGTTCCTTATTTTGCATATAGAGAATCAGAAAGCGAATGATATGGCTAAGTTAGAAAGTCCTGACAATCCACAAGAGATGGGGATGATCCCCATCAAGATACTACAACGTCCGACCATTGATCAGATGGAAATTGATCCATTGTTGGAGACTGAACCCAGAAGAAAAACATTGACAACCCCGTAAGAAACTTCATGCAGCACAGAATGCTTCTGACAAGGAGAATGAATGGCGTACCATCATTTGTTATGCCTCAAGGTATGACATGCAGGGCGACATTACTTATGACCCTTGGAAGGTTGTCCCAAGAAAGGCACCAACGAGTCCCATTGTTGAACCCACTGCCCCCTAAATGATTCGACAGAATCACTAATCATCCATCTGTTAGTGTACATGAGTGGAACTTGTGGTGAACGACGTTTTGAAGCTAGAAAGTGAAGACTCGCAATTCCACTCCTTTCATCAATTACCTGCCAAGTGACTCATTCCCTGGACACTGGGGGCAACTGGAGATTTGAGCATGAATCGCTCGAGATTACATCATCTAATTCGAAGCTAATTCATCAGAAGTTTGCATGGCCGATTGCCTTAGTCTTGCCTGAAGGTTAGTGAGTTGAAGGTTTAGAACGCTTACGCCTCAATGCTGAATGATTGTTTGTGCACCAACCATTGTCCTTGATATGATATCGAAGACATATCGACAAATTGATGAGATATGACTATCTCACTGGCATTAATATCCTATTTCCTAGAAAGTACAAAAGTTCCTATAAGCATAAGTCCTTTGTTCTCCTGCCAATTACCATCCAAGCAGTAATGTGATGGTGTGCTACTATTAGCGGTACAAACATGATTCCCCGGCACTCTATCCTTACCCTCAGCATGGGGGCAAAAAGGCGATTTAAAGGAGATGCGACCTCATCGCTCGCTTATGGTACTTACCTAACCGCCTTTGCCATCTTAAGACCCCGATCAAGTTCTATTCATTCTTAGGACTACCTCCCCACAATAATTTGAAAAGGGATTCGTCATCAGCATGAGATCTTAACAGCCATCCCTTGGCAGAGACATGACGATGCAAAATGGACTTGCAAAGAACCTGCAATGCCATTTCTGCTCCGAATGATATTCATTCCTTTAACAGGATTATTCTTTAACCATGACTCTTATATTTGCATGCTTTATGAGTTATTGATGTAATTAACTCATATGAATTAATATGTGGATGGTATAGGTACCCCGGATTTTATACCGATCAGATTTCTAACACCCGCATATGGAATTATGGAACAGAACCATAACGAGCTCGACCGAACCGCTCATCTACAAAGCCATGCCCTCCATCTAAAGAATGTCATATAGTTGAAGGTGGATCCGGAATGACCATCTAATCCTTGGCTCACATGTGGCAGACCACAAGACAATTGTACATAAATCACTCTAGTTGGACGCGGTGTGACCATCTATATGGCTCGATCCTATCCTCGATGCCACCAGATTACATGAATTCCGATAGGGGGCAGCAGTGCCCATTGATATTCTTACCTTTCAATCATGCAATTTGTTTTTACATGTCTCTTGAGTTATTAACATGACTAATTCGTGCGATATGAATGATGCAGGTACCCGAAGTTTGGTGCCACCCACTCCTCCCATAGATAGATTGGAGGAATCCAAAGCCTTGGCAAACATTTTCCGATTGTTTGCCCGACTGACTTTAATCCTCAAAGCTTGGATAGGAGTATAAATATAGAATGGGTGTGATGGGCGAGCCATGATTGAAGACCACTCGATCCATAACTCTAACTCTCATGATTTGAGAGAACGTTTAAAGGACGATACGGCAACGTTCGACCGAACTCCATCCCACAAGTCGACGAGACGAGAGAAACTTGGTTATTGCAAACAACCACCTCTACCCATGAATCATAGCATACGAGTAGCGCCTTGGCGAGTGTGACCCGACCACTTGTCCGAAAAGATCCTTTCGCCAAAGTGAAGCGTGGAGTATGGACTAGAACCGATCTCGAGAATGACACTCGAAATAGCAGAATCCCACTCTTTGAACCAGAGTGTAGATGGAACGCCGGGGGGAAGGATATGACCATTCGCCTGATCCATTCTAACTCTCATGATTCGAGGGAGAGTATAAAGGACAAGAAGATGATGTCCGCTACTCTAATTCTCACGACTTGAGAAAGAAAACTTGGGATTGAAGATGAATTATCCCCAATGCGTTACAGTGCACCGTGATTAAAGACGGCCTCGACAACACTCTACCCCTAGAATTCGACGGGAGAGTATAAAGGCGTTATGGATTGGTGCCCCAAGAACTCCTACCCTACTGAAGGATCGGGAAGCAAACTGAAAGATGAGTTCGAACTCTATCCTGAGCATACGACAGGAGAGTATAAAGGCACATTGAATAAATGCCATTAAAGGGCTCCTACCTCGCTGTAGTATCGGGGGCAAGATTGAAAGCTGAGTCCGAACCCTTCATGTCCGGACATGGATAGCAACGCAGTGTCGATCCTAATCAATCCTTAACAAGCCCTGGCCAGGCATCACATTAATGATTGATTGGGGGCATATACATATACTACGCAGCACACTTCGTGATGACACACCAATGCATTATAGATTTTTTTATTATGTTGTGCCTGCGATGAAAAATTATGACGCAATTTCATTCGTGACTTATTTACGATTCGAATGTTTAAATGTATGACTAACTGTGAAATGTTCATAGGTATACAGCAATGCAAAAGAAGCATAATTTCATTTACCAAGCGCAGGTTCACAAAACAAAGCTGGACAAATGCGAGACCCGAACTCACAACAATGGCAGCAGACCAGCAGAAAACAACTAAAGGGACACGTTCAAGAGGCCGACACCGATGCCCAATGCTAAACTTCCTACGCAACTCAAGGCGGGACCGAAAGGAAGCCTTGAGAGTTGATTATTCAATGACATGTCACATAACTTAATACTTGCAGTCGGAAATGACCAGGCGAAGCACTGGAATTCTGGAATTTCTATCTGGCCTTAATATGATCTTGAGCGATCGTTGGTTCTTTGGCCTTAATACGATCTTGAGCTATCGTTGGTTCTTTGGCCTTAATACAATTCAGCGCGATCGTGGAATTCTAGACTTCTACGAACGACAGACTTCTTATGCCATCCCAAACACGGCTTACTTCATACTTGGATAATCTGATCACTTGAATTCTAAAAGCAACTTCCTCTCCTTGTGTCTACATGTCTGAATTTGAAAGAGAAGTGATCCGACCACATGTCTGTGGCCGTTACCCTGTGATTGGGGGCATAACTATTGAAAATATTTACAAAAGTCATAGCTTATGTTCCTGTATTTAACTTATGTTGTGATCTTGACAGGCCCCTTGAGGACCAGGAAACAAATGCAAAGAGAACGTCCATTTGTTGGTCCTAACCTACTTCCAAAATGGGAAGCTCAGATGAGGCTGAACATATCCCATGCAACCATTAGATGTGACACAATCACCCTATCTCCGACCTTTCCCTTGATGTAGGGGGAAAGCGGGAACACTCGGGATGATCAAAATCTGACCTTTCACCGTCTGATGCCGATCCTCAGAGCCTGGATACGAGACAAGAGATTAGCATGATCTGCGTACCAACAAATCGATTTTCACCTAACTCTGACTCATGATGCGAAGAGGGAGTATGAAAGATATGGATTAGAAGTCTAATATTCAGAACAAACCCCCAAGGATGGGGGAACGGAATATGAGCCTCAAGCAGCATAGTTCAACTACTAGATGCCTCCATCTATAGTTCAGTGACAGAAGCCTAATTGACGGCTACTGCTCATGTGGATCCAAGAAGCCCGAGGCCAATCTTTACCTATTTCAAGACTCCACGCTGGGGGAACTAGCGCTGAATCGAAAGGCCGAGCAACAATCATCAATTCGCTGGAAATGATAAAATCGAAGTTCAAGCAATGACGAACTTGGCTCGGTCAGATAGCAACCATCAGCTCAGATTGAACATGAACCAATTAACAGGCATGCAACATGTAGCTTCGATTTAGAACGTCGTGGATGGAAACATGGGCAACGGAAGGGCTACCTGCAACATCCTAGACGAGAATGCAAGAACTGTAGAAAACTCAGGTCATGTATGACCAACTTTAGCTTCAACTCGGAAGGATACTGAGCAACACTTCACACTCAGCTCCAAGCGAGAACACAACAATTCGAAGAACAGGAGCCTGGTCGAATGACTCGAACTACGACCCAGGGGCAATATCAATGCAGAAACAAGAAATCAGCAGAGACCCCATTTGTAATCTTAGATTCGATGCTGGGGGCACCAGTCCTGATCTTAGCAATATGTAGTAGCTCCTTGGTGGCAATCTGTTCGCCAGTTTGATTCGGCGCCTCTCGAGAGGCGGCACTTCTCAAAATGACATGGATAATGACAATCACAGCCCTTTCACATAGGACATCAGGATCCCCAGTTATTCCCTAGGACTTTAAATTTTCTCTGTAATGAGATTTTCTTAGAGGCTTTGGCCAACTCATCCCTGGGATGGACAGAGTTCTATGACAAGAAGGTGCTAATGTCGAGATAGATGATCTTAATGCTTTTAAGATGGAGAATTGAGCCCCAATAGACGCGGTGTGGCATACGACAAAACGTCTATACAAAGAGGAGTCAAAATATCAGAACTACTCAAGGGGACGTGGCAAGGTGATAAAGCCTTCTCAAGGACGAATAATGTTCCCGAAAGATTCAGCCCGACATATTCAAAGCACATCTCATCTGCGATAATATGTACTTTGGGGGGGGGGGGGTAAAATGTTAGCCTGCTTTGTGACTAGGCTATCCAAAGCAAAGGATTTGAGTATGAGCATGCATTGATCATCAATTGCTTGGATGAAGTGGCAGAATATAAAAAAACCTAGATTTTGGCATTTTTGAAGACCGGTTCATGAACACCCACTGGGGTCGGTTCATGGCCACCCCTGGGGTCGGTTCGTGACCACGCCCTGGGGTCGGTTCGTAACTACCCCCCTGAGGGCGGTTCGTGACCATGACTCGGCCTGACCATCACCATCACGACCATCACCAGCTCACCACCTCGGCTCATGAACCATGACCACGAACCGCGACCAGGACCTGCTACTACACATGTAGATCTTGACCTATTATTGAGGCTATGACTGCTCCTACTTTCCAAGATCGGGTGCCACGTGTCCTACCATGACCCGATCAACATATGGGCTCTCCTATAGCTATAATTACACCTCCAGAGGACATTTTCAGGGGATTTTTGGCATATCAACATCCATGGCTGTCATGGACAGCACTTCTCCATGAATAACCACTGTCTTCCTCAATAAAATCAATGAATTCAGAGGGAATTATTCATTGAATTCGAGGGAGAGAGAGACAATATTCATTGTAATTATAATCCGTGAATGAAATTAGAAAATATGAAGTGGACGTAGGCTCGTTAACGCCGAACAACTATAAAAATCATGTTGTCTTGCTTTGTCTCTTATTTTGCAATTATTTCATTATATCATACGCTCTAAATACGACAATTTGGGTGTTAGGACCATTTTTTGGTCTAACAGTAGACCCTTGGCATTCTTAGCCGTTATGGATATATGCTGATATAACTTACCAACTACATTAAAAACAGGCCAGATAATAGAATCCCAAGCCACTAAAATTATGCCCATGCAATTGCAATCATTACTATTGAAAGTCTTCCAATTCGTATGTAGTTTGAGTTGAAAATTCTTTGTATTGTCTTCTAGCATTTTATTCTCCAGCAGGCCTACCACCGAAGGCCTGAATTTGTTAATGAATTTGAGTACCTCAAATTGTTTGTTGGGAGTACTCAAACACCTAATGTTCCAAGCGACAAAATTCATTTAGTCTTACTCTGGCTCCTTGTTGCAACTTTAGGAGGAGCAATAATTTTTGTAGTTCTTTTCATTTTATTGTTTTTGCAGATGCCGTCTATTTCTTCCGTGCATTTCTTATTTACTTCAACAGTGTTACTAACATCGTTTTTTTTCCCAGGTGGCTTACCATTTCTATCCTCAATTCCTAGCAGACCAGCAATATCATCTTCTTCGAGTTCAGCCCATTCTTCCCCATCTCCGTCGCCTTGTAAATCTCCAGTGCCCTCACTAACTCTAGGTTCAAAGTATGAGGCAACTCCATCTTTTATGGACAGCTCATGTATCACCAACGCCCTCTCATGAGTCACCATTGGGTTTTGTTGGATGACCTTGTTGTGTTCAGCTGCAGATGTTTCTAGAACACTAAAATTATTATGAACAACTAGTGTATTGCTCCTTGTATTATTTAGCGTAGAAACATTAAATTTGTATTTGTTTCTACCCTTTTCTGCACAAGCTTTTTTCCTTTCTTGTGCACTCTTCATTCTGTGTTTTATCAATTCGATTCTTTCTGAAGCTTCTTTCACCTACTATGGTCCAAGTAGAACATCTAGCCAGCATGCTGGTGACAAACATGGTCTTCCATAAAGAGCTTCAAATGGAGGCGTCCCAATACTGGGTTGAAAGCTATTGTTATATGCAAATTTAGCTAGATATAGTTGATCCTCCCAGCTACCTCCAAAGTCAAGAACACATGTTCTAAGGAATTCCTCAAAAATCTTGTTTTATATTCTTTGCTTGGCCTTCAGTTTGATGGTGGTATGTTGTACGTAATCATAACTCCACTCCCATGGCCCCTTGAAAGCTTCCCACAAAACGTAGAGCTGAATAGAGAATCCCTACCACTAATAATTGTTTTTGGAACTCCATATAACCTTACCACCACTTTCACAAATAACTTGGCCAGTTTGTTTGCATTTCTATCAGATCTTATAGGAATAAGATATGCAAATTTTGTCAACATATCTACCACTACCCATATTTTATCATTGCCCCTATGAGTTCATGGCAATCCATCTATAAAATCCATTGAAATACCCTCCCATTTTTACTTTGGCGCTTCTAATGGTTGTATCATCCCTGAAGGCTTTTGATAATCTACCATACCTTGTTGGCAGGTTATATATTTTTATACATATATTGCTACTGCTGCCTTCATTCCTGATCACCAATAAACCCTCCTTAATTCATGGTACATTTTATTTGATCCTAGGTGTATGGTGTATTGTGTTTTATGTGCTCATCTAGAATTTCTTTCTTAAATTCTTCATCATCAGGTACACAAAACCTCCTATTCTTCCTGAGATTCCCCTGATCATCTAACTCAAAATTTTCTATTAATACTTCAGCCAATAGTAATTCTTTAACATCCCATTTTCCATACAATTTATGCTGATATTTAACTATCACAGTTAACCCAAATTATACAGAAAAGCAAAACATTAAGAGAAACAAGTTAGAGGATGAGAGAAAGATGAGATAGACAAATTAGAATAGAAGAAAAGAAGAAGAACTAATAAACACAGAGACTCACATCGCAGCGGAATAAAATATAATATAGAAATAAATCTTCATAAAGAACTTGAATAAATATACCTACATACAACAGAGTACATCAGACAAATCTGGACAATTATAACAATCTGTCCTCATATGCAACACACAGTGGAATATATATATATATATATATATATATATATATCATACGTCTAAAAATCTCTAGCTCGTCTCTGGATTTTAGAACCTTTGATAACCTGAACCTGTAACTCGGGCTGACCCAAGCATTACAAACGCCACGGATCAGTCGTGAACCAGTGTGAGAAAAACTACTAAGTTTACATAACATCCATATTGCTTAACTTTATACGATCATTTTTAAAAGAAAAGGATAATAGGAAGACCAGCCCGTATATAAACACGTACGGTTTTTACCTTATTATAACCCAAAACATTTTTGATATGAAATCCTATGATATTATGATAGTGTCTATATCAAATAAATAACCATATAGTAGAACGCTTGCATCCCACACTCTACATACATAATAGTAATAAAAAACCGCAAGGCTCTTTTTGGAGATTGGATTCCAATTATGACAAGGTATGGGATCACCTTCCGATTAGTGTACTCTAGAGGGGATACACTGGGGTTCAACAAGAACATCTTGCAACCCGGCCACACATGACTGCCCACTTATTTAGCTTGATGTAGAGAACGTATTATCACCTTGTGGTTTTAAGGGCCCACCACAAATTCGCGAAGATATAGAAGCGAAAGAAGAACAAATAAGGAATTTATCTAGATTGGTGATAATACACCATGCTTGGGTATGACCCACCTAGCTATGCTGCCTACTCGATTTTATCATTTCCCGGTTGATGAGGCTTGAGGTTATGTTTTCCACTTTAGAACAGCACATCACTTTGAATGCCACATCCTCAAATCTGCTAGAAATCACTAATTGTTTCCCACAAAAATACTCTGGGTGTTAAGCAAGAGAATAAATTCTCCGCCACCATACTTGGTACGTTTGAAGAAATCAATGTATGCGACCCCTTTCAAAATACTGTTTCAGACATCCATCCATACAAGTCATCCAGGAAGAAGATGAATTGAAGGCACCCTCTTAACGCATCCGAGGAATCACCCAGCAGATCAGTAGCGAGAAGTCCTTGCGATCCGCAGATTCCAACCACAACAGAACCACAGTATATCTTTGGTCAAACATTTAAAAAAACAAGACAAAACATATTTTTGTAAATTCTTTTCATTCTAAAACAGGGGAATTTAACAAGAGATTTAATGTAATCCTTCCGCTTTATGAAAATCTACGGCCTTCAATTGCTCCATCTTCTATCTTCAATGTTACATATTTGCTGGTCGGAATGGTTTTCGAATATAAATTCGATCCCAGTCTTTCTATACCAACATCGGCTTGGGCCAGATTTTAATAGTTAATTAGTTAAGTATATAAAACATACAATTATTCGACCATAAAAATAAAATGGATTTATTGGTTTAGTACACATCGTCACTTGGCCTCTTAAATTGACCATTTGTAAATCAAACTTCTAAAGCTTTAAAATATACATCTTTTACTTCTTATAATAAAATAAGAAAATTCCCAAAATACTTCGTTTTAAGTAATACTATGAAATTAATAAATATCACAGGAATCCCATATACTATTCAATATAAATATGGTTTTTAAATCCATACTTTTCCCCTTTGGAAAACCTTATTTCAAACTCAACACATTTAAAATCATATCTATTTCCTTTTAAAACATCTTTCAATATTTAAACAAGCCTTGATTATAATTAGAATTTCTAAAAAAAATCTTGTAAGTTTAATTCAAACTTATTTTGATTTGTCTCAACGAAGCTCCTTTCCGTATTTCAACTATTCTAATTATAAACTAATTTCAATACTTGAAATCTGTTTACAATATGGATCCATTTCCAAAATTGGCTTTATACTTTGCTTATTGAAAATCACTTTATAATTACTTTTAAAATTTGTTAATTAATAATAAATATTTTTTCTTTAATAAATATTTTATTCAAAACAATTCAAATAAATAGATTTTAAAATCTATTTCCAATTATAAAATATATTCTATAAGTTTACACAATTGATCTACATGATGGTAAAACACATTTATAAAACAATTCATTCCTTGGCCATCCGCTGCCAAATTACTCAACCAATACTATCGTTGATTAATCACACAACATATAATCAATAATAAGTTCGATCATTTAACAGTTCATAATAAATAAACAGCATATTTGAGGAATCCCTATGCCTGTGCTCCTTGCTCCGGCCTGAGAGAAACTGTGAGCCTGCCTTCCACCTGCTCAAGCGTGTCATGGCCATCGTGGCACCCACACTTTGGATTCCGTCACCTAGCAAACTTACTTCGTCCACCAAAACACAACAACTTAAATGAGGAGTTCGGATAAAACAGCGGAGAGGGTTTGGTTTTTTATCTATTTGAATAAAGCTTGCATGTTTATTTTTATTAAACTGAGTGATGTTTGCGGGTTTTTATTTTGGCAGAAGGAAGTTTTCATTTTGTTTATACGGGGTTTGCAGGTTAGTTAGTGAAGAAGATGGACCAAAGAAAAAACAAATGCTGCCTAATTATGTAGAGAAGGAATAGCAGACAAGACGAGACCAAATCCTCTGTCCCAAATTTCCCTATACCCCTGTCTCCATCCAATCAAAGTCTCTGATTTTCACAATTTTGCAATTAAGTCCGTAATAAAAAAGGGCTTAACTGCAAAAGGTGGAAATCAGGGGGTGTTCATTGGTTGGATACAAGGGTAAGGGGGGTTTGGGTACAGAGGATTATTTTGGCAGACAAGAACGACATTAAATCGCGTAGGTGCAGTTTAGGTCGGCTAAAACGTATGTTTGTAGCGTAATTTCTTTTTAGTTGATTTGTTGGCTGTAGGAGTTTGTGTGATGTTGAAATAGGAGACAACATTATTCTTTATTTGAAGAAAATGCAAAAATATATACATTCAAGGCAGAAGCATGTTTGATTTTAGGTCCGTGGCTGCGTAAACAACTTAAGCTGCTTGTATAGAAATACAGGGTAGATTATAAAGTTATAACGTTTTACACCGTACCTTGATTTAATGTTGACTGTTAAATTTTACACCGATACACAATCCTCAAACAAAACAAAAACGGTCGTGACCCCACGTCTTGGCATTCCAGTCCCAATGAAATTTAGTACGTTGTAAACAGACTCCATTTGCAAAACAATGTTATTTTAATTTATCGGTTCACCTTTAAATTTCATGCATGGATAAAACAACTCCAATTATCTAAAAACAAGAAATCTCGGAATAATTAGCTGTACGTTTTCTAATAAAATTTGTTTCGTTGAAAACATAGTTTGGTTGAAAAGTAATCTTTACTAAGGCCTATATAATATCGATAAAATATAATTAAGTTCAAAATGATTCTATTTTAAGTAATAATAACAAATTATCATCGTTTATCTCTAAATGAAAATTCTACAGCTTCAAAATAAGCCAATATATAGTTTAAACTCAATATTTAAAATCCCAAGTTAACGATATTCAAATTATATAAAAATTTCTTTATAATATATTAAATAAACATTATTGTTTATTAACAAATTTCATAGCGACTATTCGAAAATTTGAATTGGGCATAACTAACAATCTATAAGTTGAAATCTCGGTTTTTCTCTTTCATTAGAAAATCATTATCAAATAAATCCTAAGTGTCTTGTTTGATAGAAATCCGACTTAAAATGGAATCTGTATACTCAATTGAAGTTCAAATTGTAAATTACGAGCTACCACGACGTTTTGAGTTCATTTTATAATTATATATATATATATATGTATATATATATATATTATATTTGAACTTCGTTATATAAACAAATTATATATGTATTATAATTCCATATATAATCCAAATCAATATTTAAAACCAATTTAAATATTCATAATTAACGTTAACAAATATGAGATGTTACGAATTCACTGTGTGTTTATGCATGATTCTGTAGCTGAGAAATTATGGAAGAAAGCTCCATTCTCTTAGCAATTTGGCCTCAAAAAGCTTCTAAATCTTCTCCAATTTGCTGCTCATTAGAGGTCAGGATTCCTTCACTCGTCTAGCATGAAATTTGTGAGTTTTATTTTGTTTTGGTTCAGTAAGAAGGTAAAACATGTAATTTTTTAATTCTAAAATTTTCTATGCTGCAATCTTGCTGAAACATTGTGTTTGGGACCAAATAACACCTTCATTTCTTAATGAAATGGAGTGATTTCTTTTTTTTGTTTTGACAATGATCTATACTATCTACATGTCAAATTTCGTGTCGATCTGAATAATTTTAGTTGTCCGAAACCGACTACAAATGTCCATGTTAGTTAGGATTCGTTCTGGTGAAATTCGCAAATAGGGGGTTGACCCACCCTTGAATTGGGTCGACCCAGGGGTCGACCTATGTGAATAGTAGGTCAACCCACCTGGGAAAAAATGCCTAGAAAGGTCTATTTCATCCTGAATTTTTTTATGGTGTTTTGCCCATGTTTTTGGGACTTCCCTAGTGCAAATTTCTGAAAATTTTAGGCATGATTCAAGCGCCGATTCAACACCATATCCTTGTGTAATAATTTTCATGGAATTTGATGTTAATCTTGTGGTTATTGCAGCAACAAAAAGAACTATGTTTCTTGTTGTTTGAGGTATTTCCATCGTTTGATATATGAAATTTTAAAGATATTTAGTGTGTTTCTATGAACACATGCATGTTTTTATAAACCGTTTTCGGATTGTTTTGGAAAGGATATATGTTTTGAGAATAAGAATGTTTTTAATAAAATATTTTTAATATTTTTAAGTAAGTATTTTCAAGCTATATATTTTTCAAATTTTTTCCAATAAACTTTGCTTTTAAATTATTTTTGGAAAGTATGATTTTTAAATAAAAACCACACATATTGCACACTTCGAGTATATGTGTTGGTTATCAGATATTGTCGTTAACCCCACGGTATGGGATGTGGTGGTAAAAGATTTTTTTAATCACAAATCCGTCGAATCGAAGTACTAACTTCAGTGTTCCAACAACCTATGTGCCCTTTGTAAAACTCAGCATTTTTGTGATATCTCAGTGTTTGCCAATGAATGTTGTGGCCCTTTTTGTAATATTCTATGATTTGTGGTTTCTTCTAGTTTTGATTTTTTTTAATGTGAAACTGAATTGTGACATGTGAACCGTTAAGTGATAATGTGTGGCATCGGACACATTATTATCAGTTTTCAGGTTACTATCATCAAGTCTGTGACACATTCTGTGGAAAAGCTAGTACTTGACCTTCGGGCCATCTGTGTTAGAACTTTGAGCCTTCTATGTTAGACCTCCGAGTCACCCGTTTTTACGCTTTCGAGGCATCCGTGTTAGACATTCGGATCATTTATAATATGTAGGGTACACCCTCCATGTATTATAGTACTTGATATGGCTTTAAGCCTATTCGTAAAATAACACGTGTTGGCATAGCTTTAGCTTGCCAATATTTGATGGATCGATAACCTGTGTTTTATATTTATCTGATCTTTTTTCGTTAATTTACTCGCTTTCCAATGGATAGTGGTTTTGGAAGTTCTGTGTGATTTCATTCCAATATATTTTGTGATTTATATTGTTTGCATGGTTGCATCTTGTGTATACTCCATCGTTCCTATACGAATACCCTTGGAACTTATTCTTGCAATATGCAGTGTTAGCTTATCCTTTATAGTCTAAAAGAAAACATCCATAGTAATTGTTATTTATCGTACTTCTTATGTTATCGTTTCATGTTAGACTGACCCCAGTATGTGTTCCTCGGGTAAGACCGAGTTATAGGTTAGGTCGTCTGCTTCATGCTTGCCAATATCTAGACATCTTATTTCACCATTTTGGATTTTTCATAGTGTTTGTCTTCCATTTTTGTGGTCTTATGGACATGGCAGTGATGTGTTTTATATGGGGCGTTGATATACATGTCTCTATATTTTGGGTTATGGGATTAAAATTATCCGGCGTGTGATGTATTATAGTGGATGTATGTATCTATGCATGCATCTGTAGCTTCTATTATGTGTTGTGAATTTTGTGCTATTCTCATTTTTGTTCTAAATAGATACCAAAGCAACTGTAGTAGTGTATAGGGTAACAATTAGTTATAAAAGAATATTAATGTTTACCCAATACAATATTACGAGTGGTCGCTCCTATTATGCTCTATTCTCTATATTAGTAGACAGTATTATTAGTTAATACTCTTTAAAAATATAGGTCTAAGGGCGGGGCATTACATATAATATATAGTTTAACGGATCCTTGAAGAATGGAATCTCAAACATTCCTTAAGTTACTTGTGCATTTCATTTGAGCATTTCAATTGAGTTGATTTACTGTTGATATTGTTAATCCTTATCCAAGTGTGTGTTTTTTTGAATTTATGCTCGGGTCAGACTGAGTAGCCCAGCTTTGGCGATTCATCTTTTAAGAGCCAGGGATCTATCATAGATTCAACTTATTATTTGTCTGCTATTACTATAATGGTAATTCAGTTATTTCATTTCTATTATTTGCTTGTGTACTGGTCATTTATGTGTCTAAGATTTCAAACGTATAAATTATGAATCTATTATTTTATGTAATTTATTTTGAGATTTTATAACTAGTAGCTTCATGAACTACTAATTTATTTATTTCATCGCTAGTTATTCTACTATTTTGTGTTTGTGATATGTTTGTGTTCTTTGAATTGATTTTATTAAACCCCATAGTTAAAACAATCGGCTATTTCAAACGGTTTAAGTTGGGTTTATTACCAATATAAATGATACGAAATAGTAGGATGTTACGAATTGGTTAGATCATTATAGCGCTAGAATATTATGCCAAGATAGGGTGATATCATTGAAACACTCTAGGATCGAATCTTGTATTTGATGGGAAAGGAAAGTGTAGATTGTTTGCTTTATTGAATGCATTTGATTTTGACGATGAAAGAAAGTGGGTTTCTATTATCAAGGAGTTAAAAGACATTTTTGGACCTGTCATGGGTTAGTCGTCGAGGCGAACTATTGAGTTCAGGATTTATCTTATGCGAGGTGCGAAACTCGTGAGTGGGTCACCTAGCCGAATGACACCTATAGAATGTCAAGAGCTAAAAGTGCATGTAGTGGATTTGGAGGGAAAGAGTTTCCATCATTTAAGAAGGTCACGATAGGGTACAACTGTAGTATTCCTAAAGAAACCGCATGGATCTCTAAGGATGTGCATTGATTATCGAAAGCCCAACTATCGACGATTTGTTTGATCAGTTGCGCAAGGTTTAATATTTTGTCAATTGGACTTGGATACTGGTTTTCATCAGCTGTGGATAGCAGAAGACAGTGCCAATTGAGGACCTTTTCGTCAAGATACGATCTTATGAGTGGATGGTCATCCCTTTTGGCTTAACTAATATGCCAGATTTCTTTATAGATCTAATGAATCGAGTTTTTTGAGAACACTTTAATAGATTTTTAATTGTTTTTATAGATGATATTTTGGTGCATTCTAAGGATGAGAGGGATCAAGCGACTCACATTCGGATTGTACTTGAGATTTGAGAAAGCGCCAATTGAAATTAAGTTTCTAAATGTCACTTCTAGGAGAAAGAATTAAAGTTCCATGTTCACGTGATTTCAAGTGAAGTTCCTAAAAGTTAGCCATATGACACTCAAAAACCTTGCATAAACAACTCTAACTCTGACACCTCATTATTGACTAAACAACGACACGGGAGACGGATACAGATTGAATTTGTAAAAACAAATAAAAGGTATTGTGCTAACTTAGTAAGTTGCACTTATTTGTAACACGAGAAAGGAAAAAAAGGAACAACTCCCTTTATTTTCTGCAATGTATTTACCTATTGATATAACATGTGATGTTGTATGTCTTTTTTCATATTGAAACTTAGCATGCTTCATATCATGATTTGATCAAAACCAAGCATGCTAAGATTTAATCAAAACCATAAAACATCGTTGAAAAGGGTTAAAAAGCGAAGTTTTGGCTGGACAAGAGGAAATTAGGAGACAACGCTCAATCGGAGCATGGAACCATGAAAGACCCAGCTTGTTCTTCTAGTTGATTTGACGAAATTAGATGAAAAAGAGAGTAGAATAGGGTGAAAAGGATTATAATGTGGTGTAAAAAGAAGTATATGAGGTATAGCTAATTCTCTATTGCATTTGACACTACAACAAAATGACCCTATTACAACGGTGGAACACCGTTGTAATAGGTTTTTACAACGGTGGGCAAACCGTCGTGTCTTAAGAAGTTGTAATAGCCTAATATCTTTTACAACTTTTCTGCACTGTTGCAAAACCGTTGTAATATGTATATTTTACAACTTTTTTCCACCGTTGTAATAAACTTTATTACAACATTTATGCACCGTTGTGATTGATATTTGGGTTTTAAAAAAAAAAAATTTTGCAAATGCAACAAAAGCTGAATAAACAGAAAACAAATTGATATAAATTCAAAGCAACAGATCCATTCATACAAAAAACATTACAACTTTATATTCAAAATGCAAAAAATGAATCATACATCATCACGTTAATATATCAATTCTTCATTACAAATAATGATTACAAATTAGTACCATCCAAAAACTTTGCTTCAACTATCAGCTTGCTTCATCTTTGCACTTCCTCAACTTCCCCACCAACACAAGACACCACCTGCACAATCACAAAACATGCATATATATAAACATAACCTTAAGCTTGTTGTAAACATAAAATGGTGGATATCTACTTTTCTTCCAAGTTGGATGAGGAGTTGAAACTATGTAAAATGCAATGCATGTATTTTTGTAGTAATCTAAGAGTATATAAGAGTTTTACTGGTTTAAGAAATACGTAATGACCATGAACTGCTTCGCTCTTTTAATGTGTTTAAGTTAATTAAGGTAATGAAAGATGATAGCAAGGATTAAGCCAAAAAGGCTGTTAAAGAATTTTGTTTTAACTGTATATATTTACTGAAGCAAATGAAATGAGATTTAAAGCATGGTATGTTTAGACAGTCTTGAGAAATGTATCATTAGTGAAATTCTTAGTTTCAATCACTAACTTAAAAGTTTGGATTGGAATAGCTAAACGTATGTACTGGAAATGAATCATTCTTCTTACGTTAAAAGGGAGTTTTCATGAGGTTGTTTTCATTGCTAATAAACTGGAATTGAGTACAGCTGTATGTTAAAAATGAGTTTGCATGAGTTTGATTTTATTGCTAATAATCTGAGACTGAATACAACCGTGAATATAAAATAAAGTTAAGAGATATTATATAAAAGACATGAGTATGTGAAGCTGCGTTGATGTGATAGCATTTAGCTGTCATGATAAGGTGTATGGATGTAGATAAATTCATATATAAATGAACGTATTTGGCAGTATGGCCATAGAATTGGACACAATTGTATATTTAAACCGGTGAGGTAATTATTTGGTACCAGTTACGAGCTTACAATACAAATATGATTACAATAGTCAAACTAGTTCCGTATTTGCACACAACTGCAAAAATAAGCAGCACGGTGTTTATTCTAATCAATACAACAATAAATTGAGCAAACAAAAGTAATGGGTATAAAGAAGTAGAACTAACCAGACAGAAGAATTGCTATGCTGCTTTAGCTGTTGAAGTACATCAATCTCGATCATAGCATCCTCACGATACTTATCTACAGCTTCAATCAATTGTTACCCAATACCCATGATTTCGTTTTCGAATTTGTTATTACCCTCGGTCAAATACAATTCCGTTGACCTATCAGATAGAACCATTGCTTTATCATTTCCTATCTCAATTAAAAACTAAAAACAATTTTATCATGTCCATTATATAACAATTTTATTGGAGTCTACCTAAGGTTGTATTCCCTTATTCATAATTGTAGTCACTTTAACAACCCAATAGAATAGTTCTGAAAATGTCAAAACTTATCAACACACTTATATATAAACAGCGAAAACAATTACTTCTCCATCCAACGAGGAAGGCGAGGATCACGAAAAGTTGGTCTGAGCTCCCATCCTTGGATTCCTTCCAAAATCTTTGTCTTTCCAGGAAGCACGGCAAGCAAAAGTGCTGATACCCCGTTTATCAACCTTGCTATATTGTTTAAGGACTCATAAGTGAATGTTTTCACCGACCTGCATAAGAACCCACAAACAAACAACCATTATCACATGAAGCAAAAAAATGTACACAATTTAAGCAAACATTCTGCACAAGCCCCCAAAATCAAACTGGTTTCACCTCTGGAAAAAAGAAAGAGGAGACCACAGCTTCATATTACATCATCAGGAACCTCATTCTCACATTCATTCAGATTACCAGACAGGCGATACAAAAAAAAATGAATAAAAAACATATAAAAATTAAGTAGGTGTCGGTTTTCTATCTACGAAGGCAAGACACATCAAATGCTCAAATTTAAACATCACCGTAGTTTATAGCAGTTAAAAAAAATAGTTTATCGATCAACATGAGGTCTAACGATGCTTATCGTATCCAAAGATATAATCAGAACGACATTCAATCATTGAATAAGCAAACTGAAAAGAAAATGAATGAGAATCTTACTCTTTCGTAACGGCGAGGACATTATCCACGAATCGCTGCAGCATAATCGATTCTGCGATCAAAGAAATCAACAAAAAAAGGAGATAAATGCGAGGAAGAATGGAGGGTGAAAATCCGTTTTGGACTTATTAAAGGTCATAGTGCCTAAAAGAGGGAAATACACTAACCTTAAACCCGATTAGCTTCCAGATCTCGATTTCTCTCCGTAGTTCCTCTATTTGGTTTACGATCTCCCCCCAGATCTACTGTCGCTCTTCCTTGGAAACCATTTCTCTCACAAATTCGTTCTATTTGATGTGAGACGTTGGTCGATTTGTTGATTTCCCCAATTCGATTTCTAGGGCTTCGGCCATTTTTAAGTTTTTTTTTTAGAACGAGAGAATGAAATGGAAACCGATGACCTGTTTCCTTTTATTTGCTTCATACGGCTAGGGTTTCACCATTGCCAATGTCCATTTTGCCCTTAGATTTAATGTTAACTCTTATAAAACTTAAGCCCCAAATCATAACACTTAGACAAAATTTTCATGTCACATACACAATATACAAACAAATGTGTATGTTAATTCACCATTTTAATCATGCACAATTTCACATATTCATCATGTACATATCACAAATGATTTATTTATTTATTTATTCACCCCAAATATTATGGATTTAATTGAAATCAATATAATCTAGGATCATCAAAGTTGGGTTCTCACATTTCTACTTAGTTATAATCGAGTAAAAACTATTAAAAGCTTATAATGTATATGTCACCTAAATATTAATTAATAAGCAGTTAACATTAACTATTAAACATTAATTACCACTTATTAACTATTAATTATTTAATAATAATTAATAAATATTATTGATTCCTAAGTTTACTATTAATTATTAATTATTATTAAATATTAATATAATTAGTTATTAAATATATATATTATAAACATGAAGTTTGTAATGGGCATCTATTACAACTAACAAAACAAAAAGTTGTTAAAATACGTTTATTACAACTTTAGGGTATTGACAGTTGTAAAAAACCATTTATTACAACGGTGCTTTTACCACCGTTGTAAAAAACCATTTATTACAACGGTGCTTTTACCACCGTTGTAAAATTAAAGTTGTAATATGGTGTTTTTGTTGTAGTGTGACTAGCTTTGGATTTGCTTTATTTTACACATATCAACTATGTTGAAACAGGCATACTTCATGTTAGCATAATAATCTTTTAACATTAACTAAAAGGACTCATTCATTATTATATCTTGCACGATTATGCAATATAGTTGAACATTCTATACTAAAACAATATAATTTTTATTCATTAATTGAGATCATTGCAAGTATGTTACTCCCATCAATTCTTTTTAGGCTAACAACAATAACATATAAAAATCCATGGCCATCCGAGACCACAATAACCATCCAAATATCCTCTATTTATGCATGCTTTTTGACAGTTCAACTCTGCTTCTGGAGTATTAATGCAAATCCCCCGATATTTCTTTATTGGTTCACAATTCCTTTCCCCATATGTAGTTGCTTCTGTCATTTAGAACAATGGCCATATTAATAAACTGTACATTTCAAGTGCAATTAAAGCAGATAGCAGACCATAGAGACAGTCAGTTGTTTGCAGATGCATGATATTTTAAAATTCATTAAAAAGAAACCTTTTAGCTTTTTTATGTATGCATGTATTCTTTGGATTTCGTGTTATATATTATGCAGTTGGAGCATAGTAGATTTTCTGATTGAATTCAAAGATAGAAAATATTGTTTAGGCTAAGTTTAAAATCTTACTTTAAAAAAAAACAATATTTGTTGAAGGAATTTTTGGATTTGAGGCTTCCAACATAGGGCTTTCAATGGACACTTTTGGATACAGATAGTGCTATATCCACATCTGAAATAATTTTCTAATATCATATATATGTTTCTATGGATACGGATGGATAACGGATAATTTTCCTATCCGCCAATGACATCTATGTATATGTATCTGCATCCATTTTTCAGATATTGGATATTTATCCGCTTTTCGAATAACGATGCGGATGGATTTCTGATTTATGTGGTACCCACTGACAGCCATAATCCATCATCAACAATGATAAATGTGAAACAAATTTTAGTACAGACCATAACACTTCAACTAAAAAACAAAATAATGATATAACCTCAATGATTATCTAAATGCACCATAAATCTCTTTTATTAATACTTTCAAGAAATAGTCCTCTCACATAATTAATCAATTTATTATATTATAATAAAAAAAGTAATTTTTAGAATGAAATATATTTTTTATAATAAAAAGTTAAACTGAAGATTTATTTCTATACTGAATGTTTATTTTCATGAACATATAATCACAAAATGTTCATGAGTTTATATTGATGAAAATAATTATGAATTCTCTAAAATCAAATTCATATTCTAAATTCTAAAATAAAATTCTTTTCTAATATAAAATAAAAAAGATAATTTTCTTATCTACCTAATTATATACATCAGTAAATTAACTGTAACCATACCGACAACATCGGTACATGATGTAGCTCAATATCAATTTCGAATTGCTTGATATTGGTATCATAATGATAAATTTACCATTACATGACAATTCAAATAAAACATGTCATCAACATAGCTTTTTGATAGAAATACAACGCTTTTTAAATTTCTTTGGTTTTTTGGATTAAGGTGACGGGCAGTATAAAGACAGTGACAATATAGAGTGGTCACAAAATGAAATACCGGCTTTGCGTTGACATGAAAATATATATAAATAACGACATAACACAAGAGTTTTCAAGTTCAATTCAAAGAAATAGTTAATCTTTAGTTATTTAGTGTGGTACTTAGATACTAATGCAAGAAGGAACTGGCTCGCTTTTCTAAAAGGAATACTCATATTAAAGTAATAAAATTTATTTAATTAGTAAAATATTTATATCAACTTAGAATACAGTTAAACCATATAAATATGAAGGTTTTTGTTTAATACTAAGAAATAATTTTAACTATTGAACCAAAGCACTACGATACTTTTAGAAGGTATCATCTACCTAATTTTCTATCACCATCTTCAAATTTAATAATAAATTAATCAAATAAGTGATTCATAAATAAATAGTACTAGTGAATACCTTACATATAGGTGGAATGTTAACCGTACTCCTTCTCATTTTTAATAATCGTGCACACTTATATAAATTTCAAATGATGTTGATGTTACACTAAATTTTGATGACCATACTTCCATCTCATTGTAGTTGACCTCTACACATATAAATTTCAAATGATGTCCAGGTTACATGAAAGTTTTCTTTTCATTCCTTCACTAGTATTGCTTCAGAAAGTCGAAAAAGTGTTATATGAATGGACTTGGAACTAACCAAAAGAAGTGAATAGCAGCAGAAACAAGAGGTAAACTGAAGCAATCGTCGTCCTAAGATTCATTTCAATGAAGTAGGAGTTTTCTTTTATATTTATATTGATATGTATGTGTAAATTTTGTTTCAGGCATCATTATATATATATATATATATATATATATTGCTATCTAGAACGTTTATTTGAAGATAAAGTGGAAAATCAACATGTTTTAGTAAGATATAGTAAACAATTAATTGCTATATTCTTTGAAGATAAGTTTGAAAATATTTTTTTTTTAGTTAGCAAATACAAATAATTAGTTGACTACAATATTCATTGTTGTCAAATTCGTATTGTAGTTGTTTAATTAGTAAAATATAATTAATTACTATGTCTATAATAAGGTAAGGATCTGCATCTCCACACTTTTTCAACATTTCAAATCACTTATGATTTCCACTTCATGTTCCATTTAAAATAATATAGTTACTCTTTTTCATAGCATGAGAAGAAAGAGAAATAATATTGTTTTAAACCGAATATACGGTTTATATGTTAAGGATTTGAGATGTAGCGAAGGGCGGGGGACCAGTCATTACCCACTTTTATAAGCAAAAAATATCACATAAAGGAATACATAATTAAGGATAATAAGTTATTGGAAAAGAACTTTAGAATAATTAATTTCTAGTATGTTTACCGAATTTTAAGGGAAAAGGTGATTTCTTTTATTTTTTATCATTTTCCTTTATGAGAAATAATAATTTCTTTTACCTTTTATTCCGAAAACTAATTAGTATGAAGTTTTGTCCTCAAACTTATTGTCTATGTTGGAAAACCTTTCAACCTATTTTCTTGTATTTTATTTGTATTATCAGAAACTAACGCACATTTATAATTTTTATTGCATGAAAAAAGTATATGTAACAACCCTGAATTTTGACAACAGATTAGTTATTTAATTAGATTGTAAAAATAGAAATTTTTTCAAATGAAGAAATTTGACCACGAAACATTAACCTCACGTTCGACTTGGAATTCTGGTCAGCTTTCGTGTTTGGAGTTTAGCAAATGGAGTCTGTACGAAATGTTACGGATGAAATACGAAAAACAGATGAAAATAAATAAATATAATATATCTTACCTTTTTTAACCCACCCTCACTAGGCAAAAACACATAAGGACGGTCGACTGCTTCGTGCGTGAACATCCTAGTAACGGCTAGGTTAAGAGGGTTTAGTTTTATTTAAAATATTATATAAACGGGAGGATGTTTATTTAATAAAATCTAACAATTCATGGCCAGTTCCACATTAATAAATGAAGTTGATTGGCCATAATTTTTTTACACAAATCTATAGGTAGCAACGAAGCTCTTATATTTCCCTTTTGTCTTTAAATCAATTTCTAAATCAAAAATATGTACATATACAATCAATCAAACATAAATCATATGAATTTGAAAGGGGTAATCAGATTCAAGTGGGAAAGGGTTTGAATTGATGTCTAAAATATTCTTCACCAAATTATCCCCTCTTTTCCTATTTTCTTGCAAATATGAAAGTATCCCTTTTCAGAATAACTATAGATCTGTATTTTTTTGGAATTGTCGGCGTAAACGTTTTTTCAGATTTGGATGCTTTCACGTGAGTGGGAAATTTATATACAAAGTTAAGTTAGCTTAATAATCTCATTTTTATTAGATCTTAAATATATCCCTAATGTTTATCAGATCTGTTTATGATATTGTTAAATCTGAAATGATGCCTATCGGATCTGCCAATGAATGTTGTCAAAAACAAAAAATAAAAATTTATGGTATCGAATAATATTATAATTTGTAGGCATTCTTGATTGATTAGAGAATTGCCTAAAATTGTGTTTAAAATATATTGTGGCTATTGCATAACACTGTGGTGTAGCTTTTGTAACACCCCGCATTTTTAATTAGATAATAAAAATAAATTTTGAAAAGCTTTCAGAATTTGGTTACCGATTTAGTGTCATTGCACCCATGGAAATTTTCTGATCAATCAAGACCTATGGTTTGTGGAAATCGAATATAAGTTGAAAAAGATTATCATTAAATGAAATATTATAACAAACATGAAAAGAAGATATAAGAAAAACGTTAAAAAGAACAATGACCACCATTGTTTCTAATCTTATGAACAAAAGTCTAAGTAGCCTAGTTGGTAGAGACATGTCTCTCCTAAGTGAATGGTGCAAGTTCGAGTCTCGCTGGCACCATATTTTTAAATTGAGAAGGACAGTTAAAGAAATGCATATTCTAAGAGAAAAATATGTATAAATGAACATATAAGGAAAATTAAACATGAATTTGAGTATAAAAATATAGGTATACATGCATATGTAAATATATGTGTATGTGTGTGCAAAAATATATACATACTAAAGAGAAATCCAAGATAAACTTGCAATTAATGAAAATAGATAAGAAATAAATGACGACATAACGTCTTTGAATTTTGAAATAGAAGTAAGGATAGCACGTATATATGCGCATAAATTCAAATGTTGAGATAAAAAGTGCAAGCTAAGAACATAAAATCATTAATGCATAATAAATGGAGAACTAACAAGAAATTAGTTGCCTTTGAAATTAGAATGCATTAAAAGGAATAAAACAACGAATTGATGGGGTTATTAATTACGTTAATTGAGCGGCTATTAACAGATAAGGAATTCGGAGGTTTTATGGGTATATACAAATAAATTCAAAATTCAAACATAAAGATAACTTATAACTAGAATATTATAAATCTAGATGAATTATATTAAATAGGAAATTAACGTTATTAATTAACGTTGAAACATAAATCAAAACGAAGCAGAAAAACAATTTTTACCTAGAATGGGTCGACCCGGGCCTCATATGGGTCGACCGATGTGTCGACCCTCTTCTAAGGTGGGTCGACACAGGTATCAACACAATCGGTAGAGATCTATTATTTTAGATGACGTGTTTTCTTGGATAAACGGTTCGGATTTTACTTGGTTAAATCTGATGGACACGACTTTCTCGTACACCCATAAATGGACAAGTAAGGCCCAGCTTTAAGCTCATATTTTCTAAGACACTACAAAGGCTCTTCCATTTTCTTTCCTCTCCAAATCTTTTACAAATTAGAAAATCGGATTTAGGGGATTCTGATTCTAGATATGAAGATAAAGAACATAAATCTACAATATAAGTGTTAACATGACGCAAGTTTTTGTATTTGATTTATTTAGGTTTCTCTCTTCCTTTCCCTCTTCTTTTAGCATCAGATCTGTAATTTCGTGGTTGTTTTAATAATAGATTCAGTTAGGAAGGCCACGGAACAACAAATCTGTATCAGAGTAAAGGATTGGAAAGCTATTAGGTGAGTGGATTTAGAATTATAACTTTGAATAATGGTATATTTACTGTTTACATTCCCCATCATTCTTAACATGTTAAATAATTGTAAATTGTGATAATTGTAGTATAATTTATTTTCAGTTATGTTTAGAATATTATTGTTGTATAGATCTATTATATGAATCTATTAATTGGATTAAAAATCATACTGAAATTGTTGAATTTACAATAAAAAGTGAATATGTTATTAAAAAAATTCTTAATGACAAATTGGGTATTACAAATTAAATTATAGTGGAATTGGGAATAATGGAAAAAAGAGGGAGAACAGTTATGCCTAAATTGTATGGAAAATTTTAAAGATAAGGAAATTGTAGATAACTGTACTAAGACACGAGGTTAAGTTCAAATTTTGTTAGAAGTCTGCTTGGGAACTCCCGACAAATCCAGTATCCATAATTGGTCAGCTTAATGTGAGGGGTCTACAACATAAACATATATAAAAATATATGTATGCAACATGAAATAAATAAATAAGTAAATGACATTAATTGTAATAATGGAAATAAATGGTATGTGTGAAAATTTACAACACAATAAAGAGATAAATGTTACAACAGTAAGAGTTTAGTTAACATTAAAAGAACCAAGGAAAATGTGATGAATGGGGAATACAACCTATCATAATTAATTATGAGAACAAAAATGTAATATAATAGCTAATCTTTTTCTAGGGACAAGTGGAAATTATGACATAAGTTACGATAAATGAAAAAGGGAACTTATTATCAAACCTTAGTTAAGAGAACTAAGTCAATAAGTAAACAACAACTATAGGTTGTAATGACAGTGTAAGATTCATGACTAAATAAGGAAGAATGAGGTAGACTTATGGAATGAAATAAGTTGTACTTGATTATATACATTAAGTAAGATGTTAACAGAAAACATGTGGATTGGAATAAGATATACTTAATTATACATTAAGTAGAACATGTTATTGAAACTTATAAACATGTAATTGAGAATAAAAGACATGGTAATAAAAACGGTTATAGATTACTTTCGTAAATTACAATTCGGGGTAAAAGTTTATAGATTAGTGTCATTAAAGTAAGCGCGATCAAAATATTAGACATAGGATCTAATAACACGTTTGTGTGATACGCTTGGACCAGTCCACACGGACGAAGGTGAAGAACCCAACAAGGTAGATCATCAAGTGTACGGAGACACGATAGGAGCACGTCCACTTCGTTACTCTGCTTGATGTGTGGTTTGATTGCTCGGTGGGACTAGAAGGAAGCACGCAGCTTCCGAGGGATGTGGTAGGGTACTCCATAGTGGTCCTCTGCTGCGGTACACGCTTAGGATGTACTCGCAAAAGTGGAGGTCTGTGCGATACCATCGCATGGATATACCTTAATTACAGCAATAGTATGGTAGTCAGAAGACTGTGGTTGTATGGCATTGAAATGATTTAGAGATTGATCCCGAAAGAGGTTGGTCAGGACCAAACTAAGGATAGTAATTGTCGGATACCAATCATCGGCAGTAAGTGGGATGCAGAAAGACTGGAGCTAAACCAAGATACCATTAACCTTTCACTATCAAGGCATGGTTGAGGGACACGCCAAATTGGATGGTAGATTAATTGCTAAGGGCATCTCACATAGCTCTTGATGTAGCCTTTCATTAGTTGAGGGAGGGGCCTCGGTGAGGCCATAGCCACCGTAAAAAATAGACCATACTTGGATATCTTTACTGTAGGTCCTTTATGTGGACCTATACAGATATGAAAAGGCTCCCAACCAAGTTCTGTGCATTGGATGCAGCCCTATTATGGGATTCAGGGTATAGTTGATAGTACATATGTGTGAGGGTCTAGGTACACGCACCGGGTGATGTATCATAGACGTTAGAGAATTACTCCATACGCTTACGTAGCATAGTGATGATGGTTCTGTGGGGGTAAAGAGTCGTTTTGATTTGGAGTTTTGTACGTCACTCGGTGTAGGATATGCTTCCTTGACATGATGGTGGAGACCATGCGAGGTGGGTACTATGGGAAGTACCTTGGTATGTTAGGTGTAGCTACATATTTATTAGGTTAATCTATTGGAATGTAGATGGATAGAACATGAGTATAGAGCCTTGAGTGCAGTTAAACCAAACAACCTAATAAATAAGAAAAACATAACTGAACGGTATATGTAGGATTATCCCAGAATGTATGATTTGTCCAGTCACCAGAATTTTGTGTTATGACCCCCTCCTCATAACACACTCGCAGGTTAAATTTGTGGCAGAGATATGATAGCGTTGGATACCGGTTAGGCAGTATTATTACTCGGTAAGGCTATATTTGATTATATTATACTTTATCCATTCCACTATGTGATGTTTTTTGAGCTCTGATATATTTATTTTCTCTGTCTTTCTACTGGATACCAAACATGCCGACTAGAACATCGATAGATTGGAATTTAAATAAAAAACGGTCTATTTAAATTTGGGTTGTTACAACTTTATTCGAGATCTGTAGTTTTGGTGTTAAACAATGATTCATGTAATTTTGATTAAAAGGACATAAACCTGTTTGTATTCAATTTTTTTGGAATTTTAACTTAGTTATTCTAACTATGCCTTTCTACTCTCCTTTTTTTAAAGCCGTTATTTGAAACCAATAAGAAATATGTCAAATATTGGAAAAAGGGAAAAGTTTTGTAAATTCACGTATAAATATGAATATGTGTGTTTGTGCATAGTCTACATCAATTATTTCGAAACATACATAATATATACATTTCTTGTGATTTGAAATGTGTTTATTCCAATACTCAGGCATAAATTACAATAGCTGTAGTTGACGGTCTTTTGTAAGATTTAGAACCTTATTTAAAAATGGAATACAAAAAGGAATGTTTGGTTATTAGTTGAACCAAATCATTAAACTTAACAATAATAATAATAATAATAATAATAATAAAAGTAAAATAACTATGTTAATTATTCGAAAATATAAATATAAATATATTTACATTATTCGTCCTAATCTACATAAACAACGAAATATACATTTTAATACATGTTTGAATGGTTTAAATTGTATGGAATTATACATATAAATGTAATCCATATTACATGAATATTTTTATGGTGACTGTTGAAGCAATTAGTGTAATTGATTGCTATAAATAGGGCCATAAATAAATAAATAGCTATTTTAACCGACATTAATTGGGAAAAACAAAATTTGATTAGGTAATTAAGACAAATAGTTACAATTTCAAAATTGGCTAGGATTAATGTTGTTAGCCTTAATTAGGAAATCAAACTATGACCGCATCAAGAAACGAGGTTAAACTCAACTTAAGGTAGAAGTCTCTCCGGAACCGCTCGGAAAATCCAGCACCCACAATTGGCTGGCTAAATATGAGAGGCTTGGCGCATATATATATATATATATATATATATATATATATATATATATATATATATAGACACACACATGTATACAACTGAGAATATTAACAGTGTCTATTAGGGTACAACAAATAAATGTCTCGGGATTGATAATTAAGGATAATTAATGCCTTAGGAAAATATAACTATTATGGTCATAAATGGCAGTATCCCTATGAAAAAAAAACAAAGGAAATAAAAAGGGATTTATGGGTATCGATTGCCGTTTTAAATACTAAGTCCAATAATGAATAAAATAAAATAAATATCCTAGGCAGAGAAGGATATAACTTTCCTTATTTATACTTGTTAATCTAGAGCTAATAATTAAACGTTAGAATTGGACTTAGTAGGTTAATGGTGCGAGGTCAGTTACCTTATTCGATAGAAGTCTGCACTTTCCAGCAGTCGAATATATGTCTGAATGATGTGAGATATCATTAACCATAGAAAGCCATGACGATAGTTAGTTTGCGTAGTATTGATTATTTCCAAAAATAAGGTTTACTCCATGAGTGAGGTCTTAGATGGCCAAAAGGGATCATTCTCTCGTCCATAAGGAGAAACCAAAACAGTAGATAATCTATAAGCATAGACTACTTTGGAATTAAGATCTTAAGTAGTGAGTTCCACCTCCAAAACGGTATTAAGCAGATCGCATAGCCCACATCTCATAAATAGAAGCATTAAAGACTAATTTGGTATGAATTTGATAATCTTCGCGAATAGTCCGCTTCCTTGGGTCTTAAGTCGCTTGGCTGGGATAGGTCATCTAGTTGGGGGTCTTAAATGGTGTATGAAACCTACCTAAACCTGGAGATTAAATGTCCAGCATGGTCATTCCATAGGCCTACCTATTCTATGGGAAGTATTAAGCATCTAAGGAGATTACCCAATAAGATCAACTAGATGGTAGAATGAGATTCCACCAACAGGAAGGTCATAAATGGCGAGATGTCGTCTAGCTAGTCCTATGTTCTTAAGCAATGAGATACCATCTCTCACCTTATGTGGGGTAGGGATTTATATGCGTGAACGACAAAAGCCTGAATTAGTAGGAGTCTGTAGCTAGTGTCCTCTAGTTTATAACAACGTTGAGAAAATCGTTGAGAGGCATTGGATGACCAACAGGTCCACCTATGGTCTTAAGTTATCGAGAGAATCCATCCTATCTATCATTGATACTGAGGCGTTAAGTGAAAAGTAAACACACATGAGTAAATAAACTCTGTAATTAGGAGTTCACTTCTCGGTTTAATAATTAGTTTTAAGGCTTCATAAATATATGTAAACATTCTATCTTGATATCGATATCATTGGGAATACTAACTTGGGAAGGGTAGTTAGAGTCGTGCATAAATGTTTACAAGATTAAATTAGAATTACCAGCTATGGAAGGCATATATCTTAGGTTGAAACTAACTGGATACATCTACATACTGTAATATGTGTTGTACTTTTCTTGTTCACCAGAACTTGTTGTTCTAACTGCACCTCCTTATTACCACCTCCCAGGTTTTCTAGACAAGGTAGGGTACTCATAGGTGTCTAAGTTTGGCATTCGGTTCTCGTTCTCTCCCATGCTCGGTATTGCCACGGCGACTCACTTTTATAAGGTAGTGATTTTTATTAATACTAGTTTATCCTATTTTTTTCGCTGTGAGTTGCTTTTTTGTACTCTGATTATGCTCATTTATTTGCTGGTACAAAATTCACATGATTCGTGCTTGGATGTGTTCGAGTTTCGATTTTTGTCGAAATTTGGTCTTAGAGGAGTGTGGGGGTGTTACATTTGGTATCAGAGCCTGGGTTAGACGATCATAGGAATTATTTAAATTAATACACGTGAGAGAACATAATTCGATTTTCTTTTCTAATTTTTTCCTTCGTCCTTCTTATTCGTCCTTAATTTATTTCGACGATGAGTTAATCGTGGGCCTAATTGTATAAAATAGGTTTTAAGTGTGGGATCTAGATTAACCCTAGAATGAGGGTAAATATGGTTTATTGTAGTTTTACGAGATATTAAAATTATCACACACAGACTACAGTAGTAAAAATAGACGTAGAAAATAAATGACATAGATTTTACGTAACTTCGGCAAACCCTGCCTACTACTGCATTCACCAAGGTTTCTACTAGAATTAAAACAATCTCTACACTTAGAAATTCCCTATAAACTTGCGACACCCACTCCCAACTGCTCTAATCCTACGCTCAAAACCCTGTACTAAACCCTTTTGTTGAATGTTTTAGTGATTTGGACTTGTCCATTTGCCACTTTGGTTGCATGTTTTAGTGATTGTTCACTTGTACTTGAATATGTCTGAGCTTTGCTATATTTGTGTGTTCTTTTCCATGTGCATGACTGGTCGACTCCTAGGTATATGTTCACTTGCACATAATCTTGCTCCTGCTTCAAATCTATGTGGCTTGACTTGTGCTTTTAACCATGTTGCACTACCTTAGTTGGTTATGTGTTTCCTTTTAAAAAAAAATGTTGTACCTCACTGCCTAGTTATGTACATGTGTGCATTCCCACTACTGTTTCATTTGTTGGCCTCTTTGTGTATACATAAGTTCATGTATGTATATATGTATGAGTCGAACCATTTGACTTGTTTGTCGTTGTGCACTTTACTCCATTTAGTCAAACTGAGTTTGACTTGAACAGTGCACTCACTTATGTTTGACCATATTACCCCTCTAATTATAAAATATATGTGTTTATACATACACATGCACATGTATACAAGTATCGTGCATGTGAAATTATATTTTTATTTACATAAGCAGACCACTATATGATGTGTCGTGGCTGGTCAAGATTAGAAGACCACAACTGTGAGTCGAGGTTGGTCTTGGTCAGCGGACCACTATAGCTATGTTGAGGTTGATCTGAGGGCATCCAATAAATAGTCTACTTTTTTTTATTTACAATGAATCACTGTGAATATCACAAGCAGTCAAGATACAAATAGATGTAAATACATATCTGATCAAGTCAAGGAAAATATCACAACCCGAATTCCGACAGACTGGTTTTTTTTTTTTAAATTCTAATCCATCGAAACTCATGTTGGTTGCTCTGGTATCCAGCAGAAAAGACAGAGATATAAAATATATCAGAGCTCAGATAATATCTCACAACGGAATGGATAAAATATAATATAATCAAAATATAGCCTTACCAAAATTATAATACTGCCTAGCCAGTATCCAAAGCAATCATATCTCTGCCAAAAGTCTACCCAACGAGTATGTGATGAGGAGGGGGTCAGAATACAGGTTCTGGTGACTGGATTTAAACTACACATTTTGGATAACCCTACATATACCATTCAATCACATTTTCTTATTTATTAGGTAACTTGGGTTAACAACACTCCAGGCTTACCCTCACGTCGTACTCATTTACTCCTAGTGGATTAACCTAATTCAATATACATGTAACTACCCCCAATATTAAGGTACACCCCATGGTACCCCAATTGCATGGTCTCCCTCAACCATTGTAATGCCACGGAAATGTACGCAGTCCCTCCTCCTACGCCGGAGTGACGTACGAATATCTATATGACAATGTTACATTCCGCATATATTTTCCATTACTACGCTACGTAAGCGTGCGGACTGCTACCTTCGATTTAATCAGATTCCATTATAGAGTAATGCCCTAAAGTCTACGATACACCACCCAAAGCAGACATGCATGTATCTAGACTTTCCCACGTACGTATCGTCAATCATATTCAATGCCTTAACCGCAAATAACCTCTAATGTGCACCGAGTTCCATGGTAGGGCTGTAAAAGAAACACGGAACTCGGTCGGGGGCTTTTCCATATATGTACAGGTCCACCTTTAAGGGCCTCAAAATACAAATATACCTCGGGTCTATTTTTCATGGTGGCTATGGCCCCACCTCGGCCCCTCCCTCAACTAGTAAAGACTACAAGAGCTAAGAGACTGCCCCTAACAAACAATCTAAACATCCAGTTGGCGACTCCCATCAACCACCGTGCCTCGATGGTGAAAGGTGGATGGCGTCTTGGGTTTAGCTCTAGTCTTTTTGCATCCCACTGGCTGCCGATGACGGGTACCTGACGATGAACTATCCTTGTTGGTCCTGACCTCGCCTCCGGTTAAGGCGATCGCCGAATCACTCTAGTGTCACCTCGTCATAGCATTTTGACTGCAAAGCTAGTCAAGGCTCACCCGCCTGGTAGTAACACGCAGACCCGACCTCTGTGAGTACGGCCTAAACATATGCCACCGCACAGAGGACTACCAGAAGCACCTTACGCATCTCATGAAGCCGCGCGCTTCCCCTTCCAGTCCTTCGGAGCCGACAGAATAATCAGATGAATGCGCGCTCCCCTCATGCCTTATGACACCACAATGATCTACCCAGTTGGGTTATTCACCCTCAAACGTACGGACTGGTCCAAGCGCCTCATTACGATATGTTATTAGAAACTATGTCCAAACATTCAATTATGCACTTGCTCTACCTCCTAGGGTTTTCGTCTAACTTGGTTATTCCCATTCACATTGACTTCTTATTCAAGTTACCAAGTTCATCTTGCTTAATAATTTAAATCATATAACTTAACCCATTTAAGTTTATTAACAAGCCCATAACATGTTATTCTCTAGATTGTGATCCAAGGTCTATAATCCACAATCCCTTTATATTCTTGTTTGATTTCACAGTTACAATAACATGTTCTACTTAACATGTAATTAAGTATATCTCAATTCACATGTTTTATGTTTAACATGTCACTTATCATTTACGCTTAAATATAACTTAATTAATTTCATAAGTTTGCCTCATTCATTCTTATTTAATCATAATTTCATCTTATACTGTCACTACAACTTATCATTGTTTACTTGTTAACTTAGTTCTCTTGACTACTAATAAGTTTCCTCTCCATAAATATAACTTATGTTGTCCTCATCCGTAGATTTCAGATTCTTGTTCTTACAAATAATTTAATTTACAATTAAGTACTACTTATCTCATTACATAAGTTATTCCATTTCCTTTATCGTTTATTATAACCTAAGTTATAATTTCCACTTGTTCTTAGAAGAAACCTATCTATTACACAACATTCTCATTAATAGGTTATTACCATTCCCCGTTCATTCCACTTCTTTTATTGTTGTATTTATCTTTCAATTCCATTCATTTCCATTAATTAAAATTAATGCCATTTATTTCTGTCCTTTTATATACATATATATATATACACATATATACGTACTAGACCTCTCACATTAAGCCTAGCACTTGTGGATGCTGGATTTGTCGTGCGGTTCCGACCAGACTTCTTCCACAAGTTGACTTATCTTCGTGTCTTAGCACCATCCCATGTTTATTTACGCACTAAACCCCTCACATTAAATTAAAAACTTGTGGATGTTGGATTTGTCGGGCGGTTCCAGACAGACTTCTACAACAAGTTGAATTTAACCTCATGTCTAAGTGCAGTTATAGTTTTCTATTTACTATAAGTCTAAGCATGTTCATTCTTCCAAATTTCACTGTAATCTATTTTAAATTTCATGCTTAATGTCATATTAAGTCCATTATCTTAATTTCATGTCGCATGTTCTTCCTAACATATAATTTACTTTATCTCAAAATAACATGTAATCGTCAAATCATGTAATTATCCTAATTTAACATGTAATTATTCCAGTTTCTACAATTAAGGGTTCAAGTACATAAATGTCACAAGTTAACATGAAATTAGAACAACAGTAATCGCTGCACATATTTTAACAACTTAACATTTCAGCATGTGAACATTTCAGCACATTATATGTTTCAACATATGAATTTCTAACATATTTATATTTTAACATATTAATATCTCAACATATCATATTAGCATTTCAACACTTTTTAATTACCTAACAGATTAACAGGGAATGTCAAACGATAATATACCATTATAAAAAATGATATAACTTAAATCCACTCACCTAATTTGCTTTCCAAATCCTGAATCTGGTCCAGATCTTGCATTACATGGTTTCCCCTAACTGGATTTAAAACCTAACAACCATGGATCCACAATTCTTACTAAAAGAAAAAGGGAAGAAAAAAGAAGAAAATTGAATAGACCAGATCTAAGAAATTACCTTACTTTGAATATGATTCCGAACACCTTCTTATTAATATTCACTCTTTTCCTCCAAATCTTAGTTCCGAATTTTCCTAAACTAATTATCTTATTTTTCTGAAGAGATCTGAGGAGGAAGAAGAATGGCAGAGTATAGACGTCATGTCAGAATTGTGAGATTTAGGCTAGGCTCTGCTAGCCAATTTATAGGTGTTTAGGATCTTATCGTACATGCAGTGTTGAGTAAGCATTGAACCCAATTAAGAAAATAGTCCAGGTTCGCAGATGAATCTAGCCGGATCTGGAGGGGTGTTGACCCCGGTGTTAACACCGGTGTCGACCCCCTTATAGGGGTGTCGACTCCCATAGCCCGCGAGCTGTTTTGGCGTAAAAGTTTGATTTTCGAATGTTTGAATTTTTGAAATTTATTTAACTTTTATATTCACATGTAATTTTCTTATACGTATACAAATCTTCTAATGACCATTTTACGTGTATATATATACGCACAACCTTTGTTTTGTTTTCAAAATTCAAATGGTGTTGCACCGTTATTTGATTCTTGCCATATTTCATTAATTGTAGCCTTATCTTGAATTTATCTCTTGTGTATATATATACATATATATATATATATATATACATACATATATTTCTGCACATATATATGCATATATTCTCATATACGTATATACATATATTTTCTATATTTCCTTATATGTGTGTTTTTACATATTTTCTCTTTAGAGCATGTTTTATTTCAGTCGTTGGCTTAAAACAAAAATATGACGATGGTGGGGATCGAACTCTATACCTCTTATATGCAACTCACATGCTCTAACCAACTGCGCTACTAAGGCTATTGTTAACAAGGCTTAGAACAATTGTGGTCATTGTTCTTTTCTCATTATTCTTTTTCGTTTAAACTATTGCATGTAACTTTATTATTTTGCATGCATCTTTTTCTTTTATTTCTCTTTTATTATTAATGCATAATATTTGTAAATCAGTGCAGACAACATGTTTACACTTCATGCAACCAAACCTTTTTTATTTTAATGCATGCAGTACATTTTTTTATTTAGATTAATCTTTTCTTCTTTTAAATGTTTATTTCTATGCATATATATACACATATGCATTATTTAATTATAATTATTAAAAAATGTGGGGTGTTACATTCTCCTACCCTAAGGACATTTCTTCCCCAAAATTTGATAATGGTAAAAATCAATTAACCCCTTGCATAATAAACATCCATCATGTGAGCATCCAATTTTTTGCAAACATTATGCGCTTGTGCAAAGTGAAATATAACTTAGTAATACATGTATGCCTAAGCGGTACCTCCTATGTGTGTGCAAATTTTTCAAAAATTCTTTAAAAACATGATGCTCACATCCTAAATATACTGGCAGTTCTACATGAATGCAATATTTTGAAAAATAAAAATACATTTTCATCCAAAATCACCCACATTCTTGTAGATCAAGAGCGTAGTTCATCCAATTGTTGCATCCGAAATCCTACCAACCAACATTATTTTTTGAATTTCAGAAAAATCTAATTTTCTAAATTCGATTTCTTATGTTACAAAAAGGTGGAAAACAGAAAATTTCACATCTTTCATTTCTTTTTCAACCTTTGTCCAACCGTACTTGGATTTTATGTAACTATTTATAAATATTCCCCTATTTCTCTATCCAAGCACATCCATATAAGAAAATTTTCTTTGTTACAGCTTTTCTTTTTCGTCTAATCTTGGAAAATTTTATTTTTATCCATCTTTTTCTTATAATTTTCCTATTTTTCTTTAACTGTCAAGTATGTTGCTTTACTGAATTTGCTGTTTTCTTTTTAGTTATGTCATTAATCATTTTTTTAGCTTATTTAATCATTAGATCTAAGTTTAGTTTTCAAATAAGTCTTCTGGTCTTTCAACTAAACAGGAAAACAGATACCCTACACGGCTATTACTAAGGGCCAAGAATCTCGGGACTATGTCCCCCTCAGACAGAAAAGTCCAAATCATGGGATCCTCGATAGGTTTAGGTGTTACCCTAATTACCCAACAAGAACAAAATAGCGGAATGATCCCAGCAGAAATGTAATAACGAGAACCTCTAACTTTAAAATTAGCAACAACATCTAAACACTTACTTGCCCATTTCTCTCTAGTAGTCACTACTAATTCTAGCTGCGTACTAATAATCATTTCAATCAACATCCTAGGCTTTCCAATGCTTATGGATTCTATGGGAACTAACCATTATTCCAAGATAATTCTTACTATTTACTTTATATCTTCCAAACTTTTCCCGTTTTCCCTAGCCATTAATCCTTACCTACTCCGTACTTTTTAAAACGTGGTTTGGCCCTTTTTCATTTAAATTTCTTCCAAAAATTTAAAAGTACCAAAACATTATTTTCCTCATGAAAACTTACTTTTGTCAAACCATAAAAACATGTCATCTTAAAAAATTGTAAATCATCATTTTTTTCTTTCAAATCACCAAACTGGAGTAGATATGGACAACTATTTTCTCAATCAGGTTTACGACTTGTTTTTGCATATAAGGTCGGTTTAGTCTCTTACTACAAGGTGCTTTATTCTTAATTTCTGCAAATTATTTTGTCCATCCAAAAAAATTCTCTTGTTAAAACAATTTATCAAAAAAAAATTGTCAAAAGAATAGAGATTTCAAAATTTCTTTACTGAAAATTTTAACAAAATGCAATATTCTCCAAGTTTTGTTTCTTAATCCTTTCAAGCAATATAACAAGAAAACTAGTGAGCTATACATGCTCTATAGTATGCACCTTTTACAGAGAGAATTTTATTTTAGACAAAATTTTCGCAGGAAATCACTATTTACAAAATATACCTCATTTTACACCAAAACTCAATATGTACTTTACATATTTTGAAACTATAACTTTTAGATTAAAATTTAATAACACCATAAAAGATTTTCCCAAAACTTTTACAATTTCAAGTTCTTAAAAGTTAACAATGGGGTTGGACTCAAAGAGGGTTTTCAATTTTCTAGGCTTTCCTAGACACTCCCATAAAGCCAATTCTCTCAGTTATATATATTCCTAATCCAATTTTCTCTTTTTAACATTTTCCAATTTATAAGGTTTTACCGCCAAGCCCACTAATCTGAAACACTAACACATGGGATTCACCTTTCTTTCTTACAAAGTATATTGTATACTTCCCACCCAAATTACCTAAGGGTCTCAGATTTCCATATTCATTCCTTTAGTGTACAAAATAGACATTCCAATTCTAACCACATTATACTCTTTCTATTTAGTGGGTTCCTCTATGGATCTAGCAATATATATAATATTTATATTTTAAAAAATACAAATACATTCACTCACTATTTATACAGGATTTCTAAACCTAAGCTCTGATACCAGATATAACAACCCGAATTTCGACAGACCGAATTTTTTTCAAAATTCTAATCCATTGAAATTCGTTTTGTTTGCTCTGGTATATTGCAGAAAAGACAGAGATATAAAATATATCAGAGCTCAAAAAATATCTCACGACAGAAAGGATAAAATATAATATAATCAAAATATAGCCTTACCCAAACTACAATATTGCCTAAACAGTATTCAAAGCTATCATATCTTTGCCACAAGTCTAGCCTGCGAATATGTGATGATGAGGGGGTCATAAAACAGGTTCTGGTGACTGGATTTAAACTACACATTTTAGATAACCCTACATATACCATTCAATCACATTTTATTATTTATTAGGTTACTTTGGCTAGCAGCACTCAAGGCTTACACACTCGTCGTACCCGTTTACTCCAAGTGGATTAACCTAATTCAGTATATATGTAGCTACCCCCAACATTAAGGTACACCCCATGGTACCCCACTCAGACGGTCTCCCTCAATCACTGTAATGCCACAGAAATGTACGCAGTCCCTCATTCTACGCCGGTGTAACATATAGATATAATAATGTTACGTTCCACGTATATCTACAAATAATACGCTACGTAAGCGTACAGACTACCACCTTCGATCGAATCAGATTCCATCATAGAGTAATGCCCTCAAGTCTACGATATACCACCCAGAGCAGACATGAATGTATCTAGACTTTCCCACGTATGTATCGTCAATCGTATTCGATGACTTAACCGCACATGAACTCTAATGTGCACCGAGTTTCGTGGCAGGGCTGTACAAGAAACACGGAACTCGGTCGAGAGCTTTTTCATATCTGTAGAGGTCCGCCTTTAAGGGCCTCAAAATACAGATATCCCTTGGGTCTATTTTTCATGGTGGCTATGGCCCTACCTTGGCCTCTCCCTCAACTAGTAAAGATTACTAGAGCTAAGTGACTGCCCCTAACAAACAATCTAAACATCTAGTTAGCGTCTCCCCTCAACCACAGTGCCCCTATAGTGAAAGGTGGATGGCGTTTTGGGTTTAGATCTAGTCTTTTTGCATCCCACTGGCTGCCAATGAAGGGTACTCGACGATCTACTATCCTTATTGGTCCTGACCTCTCCTCCAGTTAAGGCGATCGCCTAATCACCCTAGTGTCACCTCGTCACAACATTCTGATTGCAAATCTACTTCTGCAGTCAAGGCCGACCCACCTGGTAGTAACGCGCAGACCCAACCTCTATGAGTGCAGCCTAAACATCTGCCACCGCTCAGAGGACTACCAGGAGCACCTTACGCATCCCATGAAGCCGCGTGCTTCCCCTTCCAGTCCTTCGGAGCCGACAGAATAATCAGATGGACGTGCGCTCCCCTCGTGTCTCATGACACCATGATGATCTACCCCGTTGGGTTATTCACCCTCAAACGTACGGACTGGTCCAAGCGCCTCATTATAATATGTTATTAGACCCTATATCTAAACATTCAGTTATGCGCTTGCTCTACTTCCTCGAGTTTTCATCTAACTTGGTTATTCCCATTCACATTGACTTCTTATTCAAGTTACCAAGTTTCTCTTGCTTATTAGTTTCAATCATATAAATTAACCCATTTAAGTTTATTAGTAAATCCATAACATGTTATTCTCTAGATTGTGGTCCAAGGTCTGTAATCCACATTCCTTTTATATTCTTATTTGATTTCACAGTTACAATAACATGTTCTACATAATATGTAATTAAGTATATCTCAATTCACATGTTTTCTGTTTAACATGTCACTTATCATTTATGATTAAATATAACTTATTTCATTTCATAAGTTTGCCTCATTCTTTCTTATTTAATAAAAATTCCATCTTATACTGTCACTACAACTTATCGTTGTTAACTTATTAACTTATTTCTCTTAACTAAGGTTTACTAATTAGTTTCCTCTCCATAAATATAACTTATGTTGTCCTCATTCGTAGATTTCAGATTCTTGTTCTTACAAATATCTTAATTTACAATTAAGTACAACTTATCTCATTACATAAGTTATTCCATTTCCTTTATCATTTATTATAACCTAAGTTGTAATTTCCACTTGCCCCCAGGACAAGCCTACCTATTACATAACATTCCCATTAATGTAATCTACTTATAATAGGTTATTATCATTCCCCGTTCATTCCACTTCTTTTACTGTTGTATTTATCTTTCAATTCCATTCATTTGCAATTAATTCCATTTTTTCTACCCTTTTATATACATATATCTATTTGTATGTTTACGTACTAGACCTATCACATTAAGCCTACCACTTGTGGATGTTGGATTTACCGGGCGGTTCCAGGTAGACTTCTTCCTTAAGTTGACTTAGCCTTGTGTCTTAGCACCGCTACATGTTTATTTACGCACTAGACCCCTCGCATTAAATTAACAACTTGTGAATGCTTGATTTGTCTGGCGGTTCCTAGCAGATTTCTACCACAAGTTGAATTTAACCTCGTGTCTAAGTGCAATTACAGTTTTCTATTTACTGTAATTCTAAGCATGGTCATTCTTCCAAATTTCATTATAATCAATTTTACATGTCATGCTTAATGTCATATTAAGCCCGTTATCCTAATTTCATGTCGCATGTTTTTCCTAACATATAATTTACTTCATCTCAAAATAACATGTAATCGTCAGACCATGTAGTTATTCTAATTTAACATCTATTTATTCCAGTTTCTATAATTAAGGGTTCAAGTACATAAATGTCACAAGTTAACATGAAATTAGAACAACAGTAATCGCTGCACATATTTTAACAAGTTTACATTTCAAGATGTGAACATTTCAGCACATTAAACGTTTCAAACTATGAATTTCTAACATAATAATATTTTAACATACTAATATCTCAACATGTCATATTAGCATTTCATCACTTTTTAATCATCCTAACAGGTTAATAGGGAATGTCAAACGATAATATACCATTATCAAAAATGATATAACTTAAATCCACCCACCTAATTAGATTTCCAAATCCTGAATCTGGTCCAGATCCAGCATTCTGTGGTTTCCCCTAACTGGATTTAGAACCTAACATCCATGGATCCACAATTCTTCCTAAAAGAAAAAGGAAAGAAAGAGAGAAAATTGAATATAGACCAGATCTAAGAAATTACCATACTTCGAATATGATTCTGAACACCTTCTTATTAATATTCACTCTTTTCCTCCAAATCTTAATTCCGAATTTTCCTAAACTAATTATCTTATTTTTATGAAGAGATTTGAGGAGGAAAAAGAATGGAAGAGTATAGACGTCGTCTCAGAAATATGAGATTTAGGCTAGGCTCTACTACTCTATTTATAGGTGTTCAGGATCTTATCGAACACGCAGTGCTGAGTCGGCATTGAACCCAGTTAAGAAAATAGTCCAAGTTTGTAGATGTATCTAGCCGGATCTGGGGAGGTGTCGACTCCCTACTGCGGTGTCGACTCGCCATGCCCTGCGAGTTGTTTTGGCGTAGAAGTCTGATTTTCGAATGTTTGAATTTTTGGAATTTATTTAACTGTTATATTCACATGTAATTTTCTTATACGTATACAAATTTTCTAATGACCAACGTGTGTGTGTGTGTATATATATATATATACACACACAAATTTTATTTCGTTTTCAAAATTCAAACGGTGTTGCACTATTATTTGATTCTTGCCATATTTCATTAATTGTAACCTTATCTTGAATTTATCTTATATATATATATATATATATATTTGCACATATATACACATATATTCTCATATACATATATTTTCTATATTTCCTTATATGTGCGTTTATACATATTTTCTCTTTAAAACATGTGTTATTTTAGTCGTTCCCTTAAAACAAAAGTATGACGGCAGCGGGGATCAAATTCTGTACCTCTTATATGCAAGTCACATGCTCTAATCAACTGGGCTACTAAGGATATTGTTAATAGGGCTTAGAAAAATGGTGGTCAATGTTCTTTTCTCATTCTTCTTTTTCAATTAAACTATTGCATGTTACTTTATTATTTTGCATGCATCTTTTTCTTTTATTTCTCTTTTAATATTATAATATTTGTAAATCAGTGTATGCAACATGTTTACACTGCATGCAACTAATCCTTTCTTTCTTTTAATGCATGCATTACATTTTTTATTTACATTAATCTTTTCTTCTTTTAAATATTTATGTTTATGCATATATATACACATACAAAATGCGGGGTGTTACAAAATATGATGAGAAACACACAAAAGTTCTGAGGCGAATAAAATTTAAAATAAATTTATATCTTCTAGAATGTAAATCAATTTTTGTTCCAATTTACTGTGTGTGTTTTTCTGTGAAGAGTGTGCATGTGACTAGACTGACTCTGAAGTAGACTGAAAACAAGTGTGGGTCAGTGAGTGTGTATATAAAATTGTATGTGTCCGTACATGAGAGAGAGTGTGTAATTGAGTTTGTATATGAAACCGAGTGACTAAGTATGGTAGTGACGAACCAATGTAATAAATGAAATTGAATGTATTATACCAGTGAGATATGAAATAGTGGAGTTAGAAGTTTGTACCCTATTCAAATATTGGAATAAAATATAGTATTTGAATAAAAATATCATTTGAATGTAAATTTCTATGCAATAGGACTTTATTCAAAATTAAATATTTATTCTTGTATGTGATGTAGTATATAGAATAGTACAGTTACAAACTCATTTATATTAAAATATGTATGTTCGTTATCATCAAACAAAAGTCATATTGTTATATGCAACAATCTCCCCCTTTTGATGATGACAAACATATATTATGATTTTGAATACAATAATGTTTTTGGCAGTGAAGTGTAGAACTCCCTCTATAGGTATGCCCCACCCACAAGAGAACGCCCTATATATGTTTATGTGAGTGAAAATATATTTCCAATATTTAAAATATTCACTCATCAATCAAAATCTTAATTGTTCTCCCCCTTTTTATCATTAAAAGGATATAGAAATCGAAATAGTGATCAACGCAGACTAGAAATATAAATTCAAAATCAAGAGAGAGAATGTATATCGTAAACCTCTTATAATAAAAAGAAATCATAATAATATTAAAAACTAGAAGAGAATTTCACATTTTAGAATGATGGATTTACGATGGATTTTATTAAGGAGAGAGTTATAAAATGATTTGAATTCCAATTATTTTCAAATAAATTTAAAAAATGATCACAAAATAGTGGTGGAATTTGAACTATAATTATAAATTCAAGTCAAGAGAAAAAAAATCAAATTATCACAAATCCCAAAAACAATCAACCAAATAATTATAACAAAACATAAAATAGAAACACATTTAAAAATTCATAAAATGGATTGATAGGTTGGTTGTTACACAAGAAGGAGGAATTCTGTAACAACCCGAATTCCGACAAACTGATTTTTTTTCAAAAATCCAAATCTATCCAAACTCGAATTGGCTTGTCTGGTATCCTGTAGAAAAGACAGAGATAAAATATATTAGAGCCCATAAAACATCTCACAGCGGAAAGGATAAAATATAATATAACCAAATATAGCCTTACCATAGTGATAGTACCGCCTAACAACTATCCAAAAGCTATCATATCTCTTCCCTAAACCTAACCTGAGAGGGTGTTATGAGAAGAGGGTCAGAACATAAGTTCTGGTGACTAGACTAAGTTACACAATCTGAAATAAACCTATATATACCATTCACTTATGTTACTTATTTATTAGGTTGTTTGGGTTAATAACACTCAAGGCTTTACACACACGTCGTACCCATCTATCTCCCAGTAGATTAACCAAATATAACATATATGTAGTTACCCCCAATATCAAGATACTTCGCAAGGTACCCTTCTCGGACGGTCTCCGCCGTCATGCCAAAAAAGTGTATGTAGCTCTCATCCTACGCCAGAGCGACGTATGGATCTCCATAAACTACACTACGTCATATAACTTTTATCCTACGCCTGAGCGACGTACGGATCTCAATTAAGCTACGCCATGTTCCTCACAGAACTACCATCGCTACGCTACGTAAATGTACATTCTGTCATATCCAAACTCCTAGGCCAAGCTTAGTCTTATCACAAAGTAATGACCTAGCAACTACAATACACCACCCGGCTCGGTGTGCATATATCTGGACCCTCACACATACATACTATCTATTGTATCCCAAGTTCCATAATAGGGATGTATTTGAATGCACAAAACTTGGTCGGGAGCCTTTTCCATATCTGTATTGGTCTGCTAAAAAGGACTAATGTACAAATATCTAAACTATGGTCTGCATTTCTACGGTGTCTATGTGATGGATACTTATGATCTTTACGCAGCGGATTTTAACAAATTTCTAATAACCCTAGTCAATAATCAAATTCAATGCTAACTCAAAACCATGTACCTTACTTCTTTTGATTAAATTGAAAATCTGAAAATTAGTTAGCCTGGATTGAATCAAACACCAACGCCTGAGAAGAAGCGCCTCTATCGGAAATCCATGAACATCGATCTCGAGATCGTTAGACAAAATCAAGGAGGAATGAGTTGGTACTAGCCAAATTTGGGGTTTCTAGGGTTTTTCTAGATCTTGTGCAAATTTGGAATGAATAATATAAAAGGGATTGACCTCTATGTTTTATAACATTGCTATACGAGATTTTAGGAAAATCTATTGTCTCGGTTACCACTTGAAATAAAAGAATTATTCAACTTATTTGATTCCCTTTTATTTCGAATAATTCTCAGACTGTTCAACGTTTATTTGTGTGACCTATAGGTTATCATAACGTTGGCAACAATTTAAACAATATTTAAATTGTAAACGGTGAGCGGCATCTAGTATTACATCCCTGTTACCCAAGTTATAATAATACCAATGATTCGATATAATCCCCTTTTGTGACCATTGTATAAATGTTATATAATCCTTTTAATTAGTATATCTAGGATTAAACTCAAGGCATGGAACATATCTTCTTCTTTATAATTTAATCCTTTAGTCTTGATCAATTAGTAGACTATATAAACAAATCAATATTTAAGCACGACTATGCATTTCAGACTCACTCAATGAAGAGGCATATGGATATCACAACATATATATATATATTATAGGGTTAAATTCCATCTAGATCATTCATAATTCTCATTCGATTCGAGATGTATCCAATAATCAGCTTTATCGTCAACTCAATTACGAGTAAATGTTGATGATATCAAAACACAAATATCTTTGAATATTATAATGATTTCAGGTCTGAGGACCATTACATCACTGTCTCTATGAGAATAACTTATGATAATGTTAATTATATTCCGCGTAGCCTTTCTCATGTTGGGTCTGCCCAATACGCTATTCTCTAATACGTATTTTATGTCTTGACATTAATATCACGTATATTAATGATCAATGAGATGTGATGACATACTACTCTCAATGTTTTATTGTTGTCCTATATAAACAATAAAACTTGACTAGGGACATTCAAGAATCATAATACTTAATATATTATATAATCTCAAGTTCAAGTCTTACTCGAACTATACAATTCCATATTATTATTCTAAGGAGCTCTATTATGTTAATACTTATAATACGCAGTAAATATAACATAATAGAATATTTTATTCTAAATAAAATATAACATCAACAATGTTATTATTATTTACATCAAATAGATTGCCTCTAGGGCACAAACTCTAACAATCTCCTGCGTGCACTAGAGCTAATCACTCATGTTTCGTATGCCCATGAAACTAGTGTGACTATCATGCTTCTGCTGCGACAAAGCTTTAGTCAATGGGTCTAAAACATTATTATATATTGGAACTCTACATATATGTGTATCTCCTCTGTCAACAATTTCACGGATGAGATGGTATTGCCGAAGTATGTGTTTGGATCATTGATGTGATCTAGATTTCTTAGCCTGAGAAATGGCCTCATTGTTGTCGCAATAAATATCTATGAATCAACAATGGATGGAACAATAGAAAGTTCAGTGATGAATTTCTTAATCCAAACAGCATCCTTAGCAGCTTCTGAAGCAGCAATGTGTTCAGCCTCCATAGTCGAATCACCGACTGTTTCTTGCTTTGAACTTTTCCAGCTAACAGCAGCACCATTAAGGAAAAATTCATTACCGGACTATGACTTATAGTCATCTTTATCAGTCCGGAAACTAGTGTCTGCGTAACCTTTTACCATTGATTCCTCTTCGCCTCCATATATCAAGATTGATTCTTTAGTCCTTTTCAGGTACTTAATAATGTTCTTGACTGTTGTCTAGTGACTTTCACCTGGATCAGATTGGAATCTACTTGTCATACTTAAAGCGTATGAGACATCTGGACGAGTACATAACATTGCATACATGATTGATCCAATTGCCAAAGCTTAAGGGATCATTTTCATGCATTCCTTATCGTCTGATGACTTAGGACATTGGGACTTTGAAAGTGATATACTATGTGACATGGGAACGTATCCTTTCTTTGCCTCTTGCATGCCAAATCTTTTTAGGACTTTATCAATGTATGTACTCTGACTTAGGCCTAATAACTTTCTTGATCTATCTCTATAGATCTTTATACATAAAATATAGGTTGCCTCGCCTAAGTCTTTCATTGAGAAATTATTTCCCAACCATGTCTTCACTGCTTGTAATGAATTAACATCATTTCCAATAAGTAAAATGTCATCAACATATAATACTAGGAATATAATGTTACTCCCACTAATTTTCTTATACATAAGGTTCATCTTCGTTCTTAATGAAACCAATTTTTTTGACTATTTCGTCAAAATGAAGATTCCGAATCCGAGATGCTTGTTTGAATCCATATATCGATCGTTGCAGTTTACAAACTTTTCTAGCTTCCTTTGGATTAACAAAACCTTCAGGCTGTGTCATGTACACATCCTCGATAAGATTCCCATTAAGGAATGCAGTTTTGAAACCCATCTACCAGATTTTGTAATTGTAAAAGGCTGCAATTGCAAGATACTCCGAATGGATTTAACCATAGCCACTCGGGAGAAGGTTTCATCATTGTCAAATCCCTGAACTTGTCTGAATCCTTTTTCCACCAATCAACCTTTATAGGTTTGTATTTTTCCATCCATGTCAGTTTTCTTCTTGAAAATCCACTTGCACCCGATTGGTTTTACCTCGTTAGGTGGATCAACCTGTAACATTTCGCTTTTTCAGCGATTAATAATTAATTAATATAATTATTCTAATATAATGGTTTGTAAATTTAAGTGGTTTGAATTTCTAATATTTGAATATTTAAATTAAAATAAAATAGTGGAATAATAATTTTAATTATCGAAAAATAATCCGAAATAGCTGAATTGGCAATATTGAGTGAATTAGATATTTTGATATATTTAATCAGTTTAGAATTGAATTATATTAACAAATATATTATTTAAACGACAGCTAAACGTATTAATTAAAATATAAATATAAATGAGCTCGTAACGTCTCAATAGTTCATAATATTGAATTTTGAACTTCAACTGAGTGTACAAGATTTGTTTTAAGTCGGATTTCTACAAAACAAGAAACGTTTGAATCTGTTCAGTTATATTTTTCTATTAGACGTGAAAAATCGAGATTTCGTGTAACACCCCATATTTTTAAGATAATAAAATAAGGATAACTTAATTAAATATTCAAAATTAAGTAAAACGGAGTGCGCCATTGCGTCCGTCTCGAAATTCTAGTCAAGATAGACACTTGATTTGCGTAAAACGGACACCGTATGAAGAAGTTATAAGCATTAGAAGTTTGTATACATATAAGGAACTTATATGTATGTGTGTATATATATATATTAAATAAATATATGCAGAAAATTCAAAAATCAGTTCAAAAATCAAAATCGCAGGCGGGAAAGTTTGGAGGGAAAATGGACCATTGGGGGTCGACCCACCAACAGGGCGGTCGACCTAGGGGTCGACACACACAAAGGGGGGTGACCTAGGCGTCGAACCACCCGCGAGTCTGGAACCTTCTTTTCTGACGTGGGAAATTCTGGTGTTTTAGATTTTGATCTGAGGGTCCTGGTTCCTCCGCTACTCCTGACCCTAGACCTAACCCTAAATCTCATAATTCGGCGGTTACGCTGGAGCTCCTCCATTGATCCCTCACTCTCTATCTCCTTGAACATATTCAGAAATTTAGATTTGTAAATTAGAAAATCTTAAATTAAGATTTGGAGGGAAGATATTGGTGTTTTTATTAAAAGACGTTCAGAATTACGTGAAAAGCAAGATAACGTCCTAGATCCAATCTATTCATATTCTTCCTATTTTCTTTCCCTTCTCTCTTAATGAAAGTAGTCGATCCACGTTATTAGGTTTCAATCAAATTAAAGGGGAAAGAAAAGCGATGGGTCATAGAATGGATCAGATCCAAAATTTAGGGAAGCATGAAAGGTGAGTGGGTTTAAACTATAGCCTTTAGATAATGTTATGACTATCGTTTAGTATTATTCTTTTTATAAATTGTGAAATTGCCCGTTTATTTATAAATTGTTGTTATAACAAGTTGAAAAGTTAATATGAATAGATCAGGAAATTCATATGTTGAATCTATTGAATTGGGGGAATGATTAGCATGATATAACGTCAAATTGTTAATATGAATAATTCATGTATTGAATCAGTCGAAATGTTGGAATGTTTACATGTTATGATACTAATTTGGACATATGGGAAAAATTCATATATTGGATTTGTTGGAGTGCTAAGAAGTTTACATGTAAATTTGTCCCAATTTTATACAGGGAATAATTGGAGTAAGTATATGACTATATGGATTCATGTTTACATAGAATTGAATAAATATGGGTTTGGGGCATCGACCAAATTATGTTTAAAGATCTTAAATTGGATCATAAGTATAGAAAAATGATTTAGGCGCAAATGAGATCATATGTAAAATATGAACTGGCATAATTCGAATAATATGAATTTAGACATATAACCCATCATGAATATAATTAGGTAAATGGGCATTACCACCTATAAGGCATATGTTTAAATAATTGATTAAAAATGAATGCCTAGGATTACAATTAGAAATTGTAATTGCACTTATGACACGAGGTTAGGTTGCACTAGTGGTGGAAATCTGCCCGGACTCGACCGACATATCCAGCAGCCACTAACGTTGAACCTAATGTGAGAGGTCTAAGTGCGCAAATACGAGAAGGGATATGACACGAGGTTTGGCCCAATTTGTGGAAGAATTCTGCCGGGACCCGACCGGCATATCTAGCATCCACAAGTTGTAGGCCTAATGTGGGTGGTCTGGCCCATTATAAACCATAAATGGACATGGTAATGAATTGGACTACTTAACCTAATCTAATCCATAGGGATTGTATGAATATGAACTAAAGTTAGGGTTAAGTAAAATTTGGTTGGACAGTGGGTGGACTAGGCAAATCTAAGGGGGCGGGTAATATTTACATATAGGCCCGCAAACTTATCCCGAAAAGGTTATGTAATTAAAGACACCTAGTGGTATGCATATCCAGTAGAAATAATAAAGTTATGTAATTAAAGACACCTTTTAGAGTAAGCATAACTTGTAGAAATGATAATCACCTATTATAAATAAATAACATTAATGAAAATGTTGTATAATAGGTAGACTTGTCCCAGGGACAAGCGGGGATTATAACTTAGGTTATAATAGGGCTGTCAATTTCCAACACGATCCAAAACCCACACGGAAATTAGCGGGTTGACCCGACCCGTTTAATAACAGGTCATTTTAGGGTCAACCCGACTTTGACCCGTTTATAAACGGGTGGGTTTAGGGTTGACCCGCGAAACCCGAATTTGACCCAACTAAGCCGTTTATGGGCTCGATATTATTGTAAAATTCGCATCTTAGCTTGAAAATGAAGGATGTTGTCATCATTCAATTATTCATACATACTAACACTTAACAATTTTTCACGTTTTCATGTTTATTCCCACATTAACAACTTTTTACATTTTTATTCTCACCTTAGCTTGCAACAAGTTATTGACGGCAATACCCTTCTTTCATGTTTTCATGTTCATTCACATATTTTTGTACAAATATTTTTCTTAGTGGGTTACACGAATCAAACCTGAAACAAGCACGATTATAAATTGGTTAACCCGAAACCGACCAATTTAATAAACAGGTTGAGTTAACCCGACCCGAACTCAACCCGAACACGACTTGACCCGACCTGAACCTGACCCAATCCGACCCATTGACAGCCCTAGGTTATAATAAAATAATAAGGAAATTGGATAACAAGTGAAATGAGATAAGGGACACTTAATTGTAAATTAAGTAAGTAGAAATGGGGAAAACCAGAAACTAGTTGGGAAAAGCGGGAAAATATATGAAATATAAGAAGTTGTACTTAATTATAAATTAAGTAATCTATAAGCTTGAAAGTTCGAAACCCATTGATAAGACTATTTAGGCTTGTCCTAGGGACAAGAGGAAATTATAACATAGTTTATAATAAACGGGTAGAGAAACTTATTAATGGGCCTTAGTTAATAAAACTAAGTTAATAAGTAAACAGCGATAAGTTGTATTGACGATGTAAAGTGCAATTATGATTAAATGAGAAAGGATGAGGAAAACTTATGAAATGAAATAAGTTAAATTTAATCATAAATGGTAAGTGACATGTTAATTGGAAAACATGTGAATTGGGATACACTTAATAACATACTAAGTAAAACATGTTAGTGTAATGATGAAATCAAACAAGAATATAAAAAAGATTGTGGATTACAGACCTTAGGCCATAATCTAGAGGATAATATGTTGTGGGATTATTAATAAACTTAAATGGGTTAAGTTATATGACTGAAATTAATAAGCAAGAGAAACTTGGTAATTTGAATAAGAATTCAATATGAAAGGGAATAACCAAGTTAAAAGGAAACCTGGTGAGGTAAGGCAAGCGCATAAAAGAATGTTTAGACGTAGGGTCTAACACATATTAAAGTGAGGCGCTTGGACTAGTCCGTACGTTTGAGGGTGAATAACCCAACGGGGTAGATCATCGAGGTGTTATAAGGCACGAGGGGGAGCGCACATTCATCTGATTATTCTGATGGCTCCAAAGGACTGGAAGGGGAAGCACGCGACTTCCTAAAGTACGTAAGGTGCTCCTAGTAGTCCTCTGTGCGGCGGCAGATGTCTTAGGCTGTGTCCGCAGAGGTTGTGAGACGTCCCCAAACCCCGTTCTGACGGTGGCAAGGGTAATTCTTGGAATATAACACAGAAAACAGATAACAGCAGAAAAAAATAAATAAATAAATACACCAGATAATGAACAATAGAATATACCGGATAAAAGTAATCATCAGAGTTACACAGTATACAGGATCATACTTAGTACAAATACAGTTCAGCTATACATAAATGTCTACAGCGGAAAACAAACAAAATATGTACAATAGGAGCTGAACAGCATAAAAAGAGATAAATGATAGAATCCATCTTCAGCTCCAGCTATCCAGAAAGAACTAGCTAAACCTGAATACAAGGCTGCCCGTGTAGAAAAAGGGGCACCCGAGTTTGAAAGTGAAACAAACTACGAGTCAGTCATGGGACTGGTATGAGAAATCTACTCAACACATCTATAATATGGCTAATCACATGACCACGCCACTTTCGTGGAACGGGTTTACTCCATTGGATTGCCAGTGCTTTAAAACAAATCTTTCTTTTAAACATCGCAATGCTTTTTATAAAAATGAAGCCATTATAAGACTCAGTTCCCATCACACAATGCAACGCAAACCGGAGGATAGAGTTTTACCTTACAATGGCCAAATATGGTTGATATTAATAAAACAAAAGCATTTGATATTACTACTAGTGTTTATATGTTTCGAAAATAATTTCAAATCATAACTATCATCCTAGAAGGCATGGGTACCATATATCATGTCGCCAAATATATATACAATCGAAACTGCACGGTCACGTATTTGGAAATTGGATTTCTGTCATGAACCAAGGCAAGAGATAGTCCTTACCGAATTCGAGGCTGCCTAGCCCGAGCCTCAGGATCAGAGCGCATCGACCCTTGGATCATCAGGGCCGGTCCACACGAAGTGGATTAAAATGCCTGAGCACTACGTTTCGCCGCCCTTTGGGGCGTAAGCGAGCCAACAAATGACTCCATCGGACCCGGATCGTCCGATCTAACCGAGGCGCCTCGCAACAGCAACAACCACATAAGTCAAACTCGTCTGGGTGTGTAAAACCACTGATGCCACTTCTTGCTAGGAGGAAACGCAGGCCCTCCCTGATGTCCTGCTCCCGTTTCTGGTTCATACCGGGGTGTGAGGCTCGCGATTTCACGTTATACACAAAGCTACGCCACACAGGCGGTGCTTAGATCATCACCACAAGACTTTGCTTTTCAACAGAAGCCCTGATCACTACATCTTAGCATGCCACACAGGCAATTCACACCGTGCAACTGATGGCTATCAATCACACAGAATAAATTCCAATGTCAGACACACTGTCCATTTGCAAGTCCGGTCTGGGTGTGAACGAAACCGGAGGCTCTATATACCTCGCAAACGCATCGATCACCACGTACGTCTGGACGATCACCACTCATTATCCATATTTCGGGACGCCTCCCAATCAGGACCTCGGTTACCATCCAAACGAGGTGAAGATCTCCGGTCTTCGACCACCGTCTTTATCTTCGATTTCTTATCGTCGATTCAGTTATTCACAATGGGATAAACCCGGTCTTTCTGAGCAACTCGCGTATATAATAAACAAGTGCAACACTAACATACACACGCATCATTTCCATTCATTAGTCACTAACCGTCAATCAGTAAGAGAACGATTTCCCAAATATTAACCCCGAAGGCCGAAACCAACATCAGATCAACACCCAGGAAACCATTCGACTTAGTCAACCTTCAGTTAATTTCTAAATCACATCCATATCATTTATAATATTTTATAATGATTTATCGCTATTTTTATTTATTTTAAAATAGCCAATTCATTCAAAACGACGCTTCGGGCCATAACGCTACCATAGCGCTATTTTTCTTCAGATTTGATTTGCACATCTCTGAAAATCTAACCGTTGGATATTCACAAAATTTAAATCATTAGAAAGATCTTTTCAAATCGAATCCAACGGTTCCAGTTTCGGGAAATTCCGACGGTCGGATCTCCCGGTATAATCGTTTGATGTTTCGATTTCAAAATACGAACTGCAGCGTCGTTATTCGATTAAATATAATTATATTTATATATATATAAATATAATCGATTCTGGCGCTGTTTTTCTTCATATTTGAATTAAACATTCCAGACAATCCAACCGTTGGATTTTTACAAAGTTGGTGCCGTTGGAAAGATATTTCCAAAGCGAACCCAACGGTTGCGATTTCAAGAAAATCCGATGGCCGGATCTCCCGGTATAATCGTTTGAAATCACGGTTTCAAAATACGAACTGCAGCGTCGTTATTCGAATATTTTAATTCTATTTATATATATATATATATATATCGACTCTTCGATTTCAAAGCTACATTCCTTTAATACATATGATAAAAATGATATTTTTATCCAGCTGTCTTCTATTTCAACACTTCACTATATTTACAATTCATGTATATAATAAAAATGTGATTTTTATTGTAAAACAATTCATTTCAAAACACTATTATTTTATATAGTTCATATAGGTAATAAAAATAGGATTTTTGTTATAAAAAAATTTATTTCAAAAGGAGATTATTTTATATAGTTCATATAGATGATAAAAATGTGATTTTTATTATAAAACAATTTATTTCAAAAATATGAATACCGTTCAACACATGAATTTCAAATCAATGAATGAATATCGATTCAACACATGAAGGTTTTCTATAATTTATATATATAGATAAAAATGTGATTTTTATATTTAAAACATGAACACCATTCAACACATGAATTTCAATTCAATGAATGAATATCGATTCAACACATGAAGGTTTTCTATAGTTTATATATATAGATAAAAATGTGATTTTTATATTTAAAACACGAATACCCTTCAACACATGAATTTCTAATCAACGAATGAATATCGATTCAACACATGAAGGTTTTCTATAGTTTATATATATAGATAAAAATGTGATTTTTATATTTAAAACACGAATACCCTTCAACACATGAATTTCTAATCAACGAATGAATATCGATTCAACACATGAAGGTTTTCTATTCAACGAATAAATATAGTTTCAGCAAATGAAAATAATTCAAACACATGAATATTATTCAAAATTTCGGCAGCACAATGGCAGGGTAGTTAAAACCGGGACCGTCCCTAGTACGGCTCCTCGCTCTACCTTAAAACCTCGCGGTTTTTGACAATGGGGATCATGCATCTAGTTCACACGCAGGCGGCATGTATATATTTATTTCATTTCCACAAACTAATCCTATGTGGTTTCAACCAAATATTTCTCAACCACAAATGGGTATTTTTCAACCACAATCAATCAATATCAACCACAAACAATCCCAAACAACCATTCGCTATCAATCAGTTTTCACACCAATCACAACCAATAAATATCGTCCATGGTTTGTGGACGAGGGGCGTATATATATATATATATATATATATATATATATATATTTCACTTCTATTTCAACACATATATAATTTTTACAACGCATATATAACTTATACATCGAACGAACAACTTATACAACGCTTATACATGAGGTGTACAATGCTTATATAACTCATACATCGACTATATAATTTATACATCGTCGTTTTCCATATCGTTTATAAATTAGAAATCTCACATTGGGTTCCACTCCACCAAAAATAGCAGAAGGCTCAGAAAAATATGCGGTCTCTTCTAAAATGTAGAAGACATCCACACAGTCACGATGTTTCCTGTTTCATCGAATTTCGTTAAGAAACGAAAAAGATACGATTTTTCAAAGTTTGCAACGGTTTAAAGGTGTTAAAACAGTTGAAAATAAAATAAGCCGTACCTCAGCTGAAAGGTTCAAAATTAGGTTTGCAATTTTCGATCAAACCGTGAATTGATAGGAGGCTCGGCCGATGCAGCGACGAAGAGGGGGGAGACGCGCGCCTGCGCGTGGTGGTGGGGGCCCACTCAGTGGCGCCAGGCGGTGGCGGTGGCGGATTGAAGTCGCCGACTTCAGGACGTCGATTCTCCCTCCACAGGCCACGAAAAATTCCAAACTTTATATGGATTTGAAGATCTTGAGAAGATCTTCAAAAAGTTCAACTGTGGCACGAGCTAATTCGACGTGGATTGATCGAAAAATGAGGGGGAAGGTTTCGAGCGGTTTCCGTCGTTCGTCGGGGAGAGAAAAGGAATTTCCTTTTTTTTAAAAAAAATTATGATTGGCCGGTGGGCTTTAAAGGGGTTTTCTGACACGACCACCAATCTAAATCCAACGACTGTCGTCCCCAGCGTTTTACCCCCATTCCGAACACAATGGGATATGTTTCGTAGGCCCATTCGACTGTTTCAGTCAGTTTCCATTCAATTTAAAATATATAACATTCAATATTCGATTTGAACGTACATTTCAATTTGCCAGGGCCACAAACTGATTCGAAAAATTCCAGAAAAATAAATCTGGCTATGTTTTGATGATATGGTCCCAACAAAACTAGTTTCGTCGAATTCTGAGACCGTTTGCAAAAAGACCCATTTCTGGTCGATCCAATTTAACTGTAATTGACCAAAACACATTTTCCTTTGCCACGCTCACATACTAGCTTCAAAAATTATGAAATTTGAAACCTAGCAATAGCTTCACATTCCGGATCCAACAAAAGTGGTTTCGTCGAATTCCGAGGTCGTATGCAAAATGGCCAATTTCACGGGCTATATAAATTCCATAGCGACCTTTCTGAAAATTCATTCGGCCATAACTTTTGCTTTCCGCTATGAAAATTCGATATTTCAGATTCGTTAGAAAGGTATTCACTAACAGATTTAAATATTTTTGGTTTCACTAAAATCCGTTTTGTTTTGCACCCGGTACAGTCCGACAAATTTTGAATTCAATTTTTGAAACTGCAGCGCCATTTCAGGCCTTGTTTATAATTAGAATTAATTATATTCGTTTTCAAACGTCGATTCAAACTCAGTTTTCATTGCTATTATTTAAAATATTTATTTTAAATATTTAAAATCCATTATTTTAGTCAATTTAAAATTTTTAAATTGGTTCAGATTTTCTGGGTCGTTACATTCTCCCCCACTTAAAACTTTTCATCCCCGAAAAGGAACAAAGTCGAAAGTGGTTTGATTAATCAACTCTACGTTCAATCTGGCTTCAATTCTCCAACTTTTCAGTTTCTGAGAATTTTTAAATTCTTCAAAAATTTAGCTAACACCCGGAATTTTCGTAAAATTTCGCCATAACCTCCTTTGTACGGGGAGAGGTTTGGAAATTTATTGGGCCGTATTAGGTACCCAATAAATCCTAATAAGCATACACATATTTATAGTGATATATTCTAGTGTTTACTGGGGAGCGTGTATTGATAATAACTCCAGAGAATAAATTCTCGTCACCTTGTCAAAGCCTGAGGGAGTGTGTATTTTAAATGCTCCAGAGGATAAATCCTCGTCACCTCGTCCCGTGTGGGAAATAAATAGTCCATGTGCCGTATCTAATAACTAGAGAGACGTGATTATTGTCAACTACAGACCCGTGTAGGGGTTTTATTAATCTGGCAATTTTATCGTTACAATTTAAATAGTCCATATCAGTCATCAGTTCAACCTATAAAATATAGTCATCGCCATACAAGCCTCTCGCTCGTATGGTAAATCTTCCACCTCGTCACACAAGCTTCAAATGCTTATGTGGTATATGATGAAGTATGCCTATCTTCAGAAGTATGCCATGTAATGTAGTTCAAAATTAATTGTTACTATCTTATGCCGACGTTTATTATTTCACACAGAAAAACCAGCATTCCGCATCCAATGGCATTCACAGGAGTTGATATAATAATATTTCGCATCCAACTCATTAAGGTTTACCTATTTGTCGGGCACGTAAATAAATTTTTTACTCAACAGCTAATCCATTTACCCGTTCAAACATATACAATGCACAAGTATATATATTTCTATCTATTTTTAATCAGTTCAATGTGTGATTTAAATGAATAAATTCTACCATTATTCTATTGTTGATTAAAATAACTATTGTTTCAATAATTCAATTAATCAAATTTACTATCACACAACACAAACAACAATCAAATTGTTTTTTTTTTACTTTTTTACTTTTCAAATATATATCTTTTATATATTAAAAAATCATATTTCTAAAACCAAACTATATATATAATCACAAATACGTTATTTAAAAACATATTACTCTCGACTCATTCTGGGGCACTTCTGACCTCATCTCTAACGAGTTGTTCTGATTCTGCTATACTCATACTAGGATATTATTGATCCTATCTGTAATAAGTTACCCGTCCTAGAACACTACTGGTTCTATCTCTGACGCGTTCGTTAATATGTTATATTCCAGAACTAAGCTTAACCAAAGCTCTGATACCAAATGAGACGTCCCCAAACCCCGTACTGACGGTGGCAAGGGTAATCCTTGGAATATAACCCAGAAAACAGATAACAGCAGAACAGAAATAAATAAATAAATACACCAGATAATGAACAATAGAATATACTGGATAAAAGTAATCATCAGAGTTACACAGTATACAGGATCATACTTAGTACAAATACAGTTCAGCTATACATAACTGTCTACAGCGGAAAACAAACAAAATATGTACAATAGGAGCTGAACAACATAAAAAGAGATAAATGATAGAATCCATCTTCAGCTCCAGCTATCCAGAAAGAACCAGCTAAACCTGAATACAAGGCTGCCCGTGTAGAAAAAGGGGCACCCGAGTTTGAAAGTGAAACAAACTACGAGTCAGTCATGGGACTGGTATGAGAAATCTACTCAACACATCTATAATATGGCTAATCACAGGACCACGCCACTTTCGTGGAACGGGTTTACTCCATAGGATTGCCAGTGCTTTAAAACAAATCTTTCTTTTAAACATCACGATGCTTTTTATAAAAATGAAGCCATTATAAGACTCAGTTCCCATCACACAATGCAACGCAAACCGGAGGATAGAGTTTTACCTTATAATGGCCAAAATATGGTTGATACGAATAAAACAAAAGCATTTGATATTACTACTAGTGTTTATATGTTTCGAAAACAATTTCAAATCATAACTATCAATCCTAGACGGCATGGGTACCATATATCATGTCGCCAAATATATATACAATCGAAACGGCACGGTCACGTATTTGGAAATTGGATTTACGTCATGAACCAAGGCAAAAGATAGTCCTTACCGAATTCGAGGCTGCCTAGCCCGAGCCTCAGGATCAAAACGCATCGACCCTTGGATCGTCAGGGCCGGTCCACATGAAGTGGATTAAAATGCCTGAGCACTACGTTTCGCCGCCCTTTGGGGCGTAAGCGAGCCAACAAATGACTCCATCGGACCCGGATCGTCCGATCTAACCGAGGCGCCTCGCAACAGCAACAACCACATAAGTCAAACTCGCCAGGGCATGTAAAACCACTGACGCCACTTCTAGCTAGGAGAAAACGCAGGCCCTCCCTGATGTCCTGCTCCCGTTTCTGGTTCATACCGGGGTGTGAGGTTCGCGATTTCACGTTATACACAAAGCTACGCCACACAGGCGGTACTTTGATCATCACCACAAGACTTTGCTTTTCAACAGAAGCCCTGATCACTACATCTTAGCATGCCACACAGGCAATTCACACCGTGCAACTGATGGCTATCAATCACACAGAATAAATTCCAATGTCAGACACACTATCCATTTACAAGTCCGTTCTGGGTCTGAACGAAACCGGAGGCTCTATGTACCTCGCAAACCCATCGATCACCACGTACGTCTGGACGATCACCACTCATTATCCATATTTCAGGATGCCTCCCAATCAGGACCTCGGTTACCATCCAAACGAGGTGAAGATCTCCGGTCTTCGACCACCGTCTTTATCTTCGATTTCTTATCGTCGATTCAGTTATTCACAATGGGATAAACCCGGTCTTTCTGAGCAACTCGCGTATATAATAAACAAGTGAAACACTAACATACACACGCATCATTTCCATTCGTTAGTCACTGACCGTCAATCAGTAAGAGAACGATTTCCCAAATATTAACCCCGAAGGCCGAAACTAACATCAGATCAACACCCAGGAAACCATTCGACTTAGTCAACCTTCAGTTAATTTCTAAATCACATCCATATCGTTTATAATATTTTATAACGATTTATCGCTATTTTTATTTATTTTAAAATAGCCAATTCATTCAAAACGACGCTTCGGGCCATAACGCGACCGTGGCGCTGTTTTTCTTCAGATTTGATTTGCACATCTCTGAAAATCTAACCGTTGGATCTTCACAAAATTTACATCATTAGAAAGATCTTTTCAAAACGAATCCAACGGTTCCAGTTTCGGGAAATTCCGACGGTCGGATCTCCCGGTATAATCGTTTGAAGTTTCGATTTCAAAATACGAACTGCAGCGTCGTTATTCGATTAAATATAATTATATATATATATATAATCGATTCTGACGCTGTTTTTCTTCAGATTTGAATTAAACATTCCAGACAATCCAACCGTTGGATTTTGACAAAGTTGGTGCCGTTGGAAAGATATTTCCAAAGCGAACCCAACGGTTGCGATTTCAGGAAAATCCGATGGTCGGATCTCTCGGTATAATCGTTTGAAATCACGGTTTCAAAATACAAACTGCAGCGTCGTTATTCGATATATTTTAATTCTATTTATATATATATATATATATATATCGATTCTTCGATTTCAAAGCTACATTCCTTTCATACATTTGATAAAAATGATATTTTTATCCAACTGTCTTCTATTTCAACACTTCACTATATTTAACAATTCATGTATATAATAAAAATGTGATTTTTATTGTAAAACAATTCATTTCAAAACACTATTATTTTATATAGTTCATATAGGTAATAAAAATAGGATTTTTATTATAAATCGATTTATTTCAAAAGGAGATTATTTTATATAGTTCATATAGATGATAAAAATGTGATTTTTATTATAAAAAAATTTATTTCAAAAATATGAATACCATTCAACACATGAATTTCAATTCAACGAATGAATATCGATTCAACACATGAAGGTTTTCTATAGTTTATATACATAGATAAAAATGTGATTTTTATATTTAAAACACGAACACCATTCAACACATGAATTTCAATTCAACGAATGAATATCGATTCAACACATGAAGGTTTTCTATAGTTTATATATATAGATAAAAATGTGATTTTTATATTTAAAACACGAATACCCTTCAACACATGAATTTCTAATCAACGAATGAATATCGATTCAACACATGAAGGTTTTCTATAGTTTATATATATAGATAAAAATGTGATTTTTATATTTAAAACACGAATACCCTTCAACACATGAATTTCTAATCAACGAATGAATATCGATTCAACACATGAAGGTTTTCTATTCAACGAATAAATATAGTATCAGCAAATGAAAATAATTCAAACACATGAATAATATTCAAAATTTCGACAACATAATGGCAGGGTAGTTAAAACCGGGACCGTCCCTGGTACGGCTCCTCGCTCTACCTTAAAACCTCGCGGTTTTGACAATGGGGATCATGCATCTAGTTCGCACGCAGGCGGCATGTATATATTTATTTCATTTCCACAAACTAATCCTATGTAGTTTCAACGAAATATTTCTCAACCACAAATGGGTATTTTTCAACCACAATCAATCAATATCAACCACAAACAATCCCAAACAACCATTCGCTATCAATCAATTTTCACACCAATCACAACCAATAAATATCGTCCATGGTTTGTGGACGAGGGGCGTGTATATATATATATATATAGCAATTCACTTCTATTTCAACACATATATAATTTTTACAAAACATATATAACTTATACATCGAACGTACAACTTATACAACGCTTATACATGAGGTGTACAATGCTTATATAACTCATACATCGACTATATAATTTATACATCGTCATTTTCCATATCGTTTATAAATTAGAAATCTCACATTGGGTTCCACTCAACCAAAAAAAGCAGAAGGCTCAGAAAATATGCGGTCTCTTCTAAAATGTAGAAGACGTCCACACGGTCACGATGTTTCCTGTTTCATCGAATTTCGTCAAGAAACGAAAAAGATATGATTTTTCAAAGTTTGCAACGGTTTAAAGGTGTTAAAACAGTTGAAAATAAAATAAGCCGTACCTCAGCTGAAAGGTTCAAAACTAGGTTTGCAATTTTCGATCAAACCGTGAATCGATAGGAGGATCGGCCGATGCAACGACGAAGAGGGGGGAGACGCGCGCCTGCGCGTGGTGGTGGGGGCCCACTCGATGGCGCCAGGCGGTGGCGGATTGAAGTCGCCGAATTCAGGACGTCGATTCTCCCTCCACAGGCCATGAAAAATTCCAAACTTTATATGGATTTGAAGATCTCGAGAAGATCTTCAAAAAGTTCAACTGTGGCACGAGCTAATTCGGCGTGGATTGATCGGAAAATGAGGGGGAAGGTTTCGAGCGGTTTCCGTCGTTCGTCGGGGAGAGAGAAAAGGAATTTCCTTTTTTTTTTAAAAAAAATTATGATTGGTCGTTGGGTTTTAAAGGGTTTTTCTGACACGACCACCAATCTAAACCCAACGACTGTCGTCCCTAGCGTTTTACCCCCATTCTGAACACAATGGGATATGTTTCGTAGGCCCATTCGACTGTTTCAGTTAGTTTCCATTCAATTTAAAATATATAACATTTAATATTCGATTTGAACGTACATTTCAATTTGGCAGGGCCACAAACTGATTCAAAAAATTCCAGAAAAATAAAATTGGCTATGTTTTGATGATACGGTCCCAACAAAACTAGTTTCGTCGAATTCTGAGACCGTTTGCAAAAAGGCCCATTTCTGGTCGATCCAATTTAATTGTAATTGACCAAAACACATTTTCCTTTGCTACGCTCACATACTAGCTTCAAAAATTATGAAATTTGAAACCTAGCAATAACTTCACATCCCGGATCCAACAAAAGTGGTTTCGTCGAATTCCGAGGTCGTATGCAAAATGGCCAATTTCACGGGCTATATAAATTCCATAGCGACCTTTCTGAAAATTCATTCGGCCATAACTTTTGCTTTCCGCTATGAAAATTCGATTTTTCAGATTCGTTAGATAGGTATTCACTAACAGATTTAAATATTTTTGGTTTCACTAAAATCCGTTTTGTTTTGCACCCGGTACAGTCCGACAACATTGAATTCAATTTTTGAAACTACAGCGCCATTTCAGGCCTTGTTTATAATTAGAATTAATTATATTCATTTTCAAACATCGATTCAAACTTAGTTTTCATTGCTATTATTTAAAATATTTATTTTAAATATTTAAAATCCATTATTTTAGCCAATTTAAAAATTTTAAATTGGTTCAGATTTTCTGGGTCGTTATAGGTTGGGTTTGTGCGTAACTACTAGTTGGTTGGACCTTGACTGCAAATGTAGCTATGCAGTCAGAATGCTGTGACGAGGTGACATCAGGGTGGTTTGGTGGTCGCCTCACGAGGAGGCAGAGGGACAAGATCAACAAGGATAGTAGATAGTCGGACACCCGTCATCGGCAGCCAGAGGGATGCGGAAAGACTCGAGCTAAACCCAAGATACCATTTCACCCATCACTATTGGGGTAAGAGGTTGAGGGGAGATGCCATATGGATGTTTAGATTGTTTGCGTAGGGGCAGTCGTTTAGCTTTGGTAGTCTTTACTAGTTGAGGGAGGGGTCGAGGTGGGGCCATAGCAACCATGAAAACAGACCCTAGGTATATTTATATATAGAGGCTCTTTAAAGATGGGCCTGTACATATATGGAAAAGCTCCCGACCGAGTTCGGTGTTTCTTGTATCGCACTGCCATGGAACTCGGTGCAAATAAAAGGACGTGCGATTAACGCATCAAGCTACAATTGAAGATACGTATTGTGGACAATCTAGATACATGCTTGTCGGCACCGGGTGGTGTGTCGTAGACTTGAGGGCATTACTCCGGTATAGAATATGATTCGAACAAAGGAGGAAGTCAGTACGTTTACGTAGCATAGTAATGATTGGTATATGAGGAATGTATTATTGATGCATGTACGTCACTACGACGTAGGATGAGGGACTGCATATATTTCGATGGTGATACGGTGTAGACCGTGCGAGTGGGGTATCATAGGGTGTACCTCAGTATCAGGGGTAGCTACATATATATTGTATTAAGTTAATCCACTGGGAAGTAAATGAGAGTGACGTGTTTGTAAGCATTGAGTGTTGTTAACCCAAGTAACCTAATAAATAAGAAAAGGTGATTGAACGGTATATGTAGGATTATCCAAAATGTATATTTTAAATCCAGTCACCATAACTTGTCATAACATACTCGCAGGTTAGATTTGTTATAAGGACAGGATAGCCTTGGATATTGGTTAGGCAGTATTATTAATACGGTAAGGCTATATTTTGATTATATATTATTTTATCTCATTCCGCTGTGAGATATTTTCTAAGCTCTAACATATTTTATTTCTCTGTCTTTTCTGCAGGATATTAGAGCAACTCAATCCGAGTTTCAATAGATTGGCGTTTTTGGAAAAAAAAATTGGTATGTTAAGATTCGGGTTGTCACATTTGGTATCAAAGCTTAGGTTTAGGATTCCTATATAAATAGTGAGTGAACGTATTTGTATTTTTAAAAATATAAATACATTTACCTAGATCCATTGAGGAACCCGCTAAATAGAAAGAGTATAATATGGTAAGAAATGGGGTGTTTGTTTTGTACACTAAAGGAATGAATAAGGAAATCTAAGACCCTTAGGTAATTTGGGTAGAGTGTACAACGTACTTTGTATGGAAGGAAAGTGAATCCCATATGATTAGTAATTTGGGTTATTGGGCTTGAAAACCTTATAAATTGGAAAAGGTTGAGGAGAGAAAAATGGATTAGGAATATATATATATATATAGTTGAGAGAATTGACCTTAGAGGAGTGTCTAGGAAAGCCTAGAAAATTGGAAACCCGCTTTGAGTTTAACCCCATTGTTAACTTTTAAGGACTTGAAATTGTAAAAGTTTTAGGAAAATGGTTTATGGTGTTTTGAAGTTTTAATCTTAAAAGTTATAGTTTTAAAATATGTAAAGAAGTACATATTAATTTTTTTAAAGCAAAATTCTTTCAGTAAAAAGGTGCGTATTATAAAGCATGTATAGCTCGCTAGTTTTCTTGTTATATTTCATTCAATTTTTTTTAATAAAGAACGATTTTAAATCTATATTCTTATGGTAACCCTTTTTGATAAATTATTTTAACAAGATAATTTTGTTGGGTGGACAAAATAAGTGTAGAAGTTAAGAATAGAGTGGATGTTTGCACCTTGTAGTAAGAGACTAAACCGACCTTATAGGTAAGAACAAGTCGTAAACCCGATTGAGAAATAGTTGTCCGTATCTACTCCAGTTTTGTGATTTGAAAAAACATGATGATTTACATTTTTAAATGACATGTTTTTATGGTTTGGCAAAAGAAAGTTTTCATTAGGAAAATAAAGTTTTGACACTTTTAATTTTTGGAAGGAAAATTAAATAAAAAGGGCCAAACCATGTTTTAAAAGTATGGAGTGGGTAAGGATTAGTGCCTAGGAAAGACGGGAAAAGTTTTGAGGTTATAAAGTAAATAGCGAGAATTATCTTGGAATAATAATCAGTTCCCGTAGAATGCTTAAGCATTGGAGAGCCTAGGATGTTGCTTGAAATAATTGTTGGTACACAGCTAGGACTAGTGGCAACTACTAGATAGAAAAAGGGTCAAGTAAGTGTTTAAGACCCTGTTACTAACTTTCATATTAGAGGACAAACCTGTTACCTCATTTTTGTTCGAATCATTCGTTATTTGGTTGGACATTTAGGGTAACATCTAAACTAAGTATGGATCCCATAGTCTGGACTTTTCTGTTTGAGGGAGGACATAGTCCTGAGATTCTTGGTCGTTAGTAGTAGCTGTGTAGGGTGTCTGTTCTCCTGTTTTAGTTGGAAAACCAGAAGCTTATTTAAATTTAAACTAAGATCAGATAATTAAATAAGCTAAGAAAAGAGAAAAGATACAACTGAAAAGGAAACGGAAAACTCAGTAGAGCAACAAAAATGGAAAATTATGAGAAAAGATGGATAAAGATAAAACTTTCCAAGATAAGATGAAAAAGAAAATCAGTAACAAAGAAAATTTTCTTATGCGGACTATGCTTGGATAAGAAAATAGGGAATCTTTATAAATAGTTACATAAAAATTCAAGCACGGTTAGAAAAAGGTTGAAAAAGAAAAGCAGGAGATGCGGAGTTTTCCGTTTTCCACCTTTTTGTAACATAAGAAATCAAATTTTGAAAATTAGTTTTTCTGAAATTCGAAAAATAAAGTTGGTTGATAGGATTATGGATGCAACAATTGGATGAACTACGCTCTTACCAAGTAAGAGTGTGGGAAACTTTGGACGGAAAAAGCTTTTTGATTTCAAAATATTGCGTTCATATAGAACTGCCAGTACATTTAGGATGTGAGCATCATATTTTAAAAGGATTTTTGAAAAACTTGCATACACATAGGAGGTATCGCTTAGGCATGCATGCATTATTATGTTGTACTTCACTTTGCACGAGTGCATAATGTTTGCAAAGAATTGGATGCACACACGACGGATGTATATTATGCGAGGGGTTAATTGATTTTACCCTTATCAAATTTCGAGGACGAAATTTCCTAAGGGTGGGAGAATGTAACACCCTGTATTTTTAAGATAATAAAATAAGTATAACTTAATTAAATGTTCAGAATTAAGTAAAACAGACTGCGCTATTGCGTCCGTCTCGAAATTATGGTCAAGATAGACACCTGGTTTGCATAAAACTGAGACCGTATGAAGAAGTTATGAGCATTAAAAGTTTATATACATATAAGGAGCTTATATATGTGTGTGTGTATATATATATATACATATTAAATAAATATATCCATAAAATTCAAAAATCAACTCAAAAATCAAAATCACGGGAGAGAAAGTTTGGATGGAAAATGGACCGTTGGGGGTCGACACATGGGTCGACCCACCAACAAGGGGGTCAACCCACCCAAAGGGGTGTCGACCCACTCACGAATCTGGAATCTTCTTTTCTGACGTGGACGATTCTATGTTTTAGATTTTAATATGAGGGTCCTGGTTCCTCCGCTACTCCTATAAATAAAACCCTAGGCCTAACCCTAAATCTCATAATTCGGCGGCTACGCTGGAGCTCCGCCATTACTCCCTCTCTCTCTCTCTTTCTCTTCTCAAATATATTCTGAAATTTCGATTCATAAATTAGAAAATCTTAAATTAAGATCTGGAGGGAAGAGGTTGGTGTTTTTATTAAAAGGCATTCAGAATTATGTGAAAAGGAAGGTAACGTCTCAAATCCAATCTATTCACATTCTTCCAATTTTCTTTCCCTTCTCTCTTAATGAATGTAGTCGATCCACATTATTAGATTTCAATCAAATTAAAGGGGAAAGGAAAGCGATGGGTGATAGAATGGATCAGATCCAAAATTTGCGTAAGCATGAAAGGTGAGTGGGTTGAAACTATAGCCTTTAGATAATGTTATGACTATCGTTTAGTATTCCCCTTTTTATAAATTGTGAAATTGTTAGTTTAATTGTAAAGTGCTGTTATAACAAGTTGAGATGTTAATATGAATAGATCAGGAAATTCATATGTTGAATCTATTAAATTGGGGGAATGATTAGCATGATATAACGTCAAATTGTTAATATGAATAATTCATATATTGAATCTGTCAAAATGATGGATTATTTACATGTTATGATGCTAATTTGGACATGTAGTAAAAATTCATATATTGGATTTGTTGGATTGCTAAGAAATTTACATGTAAAATTGTCCCAATTATATACAGGGAATAATTGGAGTAAGTATATGACTATATGGATTCATGTTAACATAGAATCGAATAAATACCGGTTTTGGGGCATCGACCAAATTATGTTTAAAGATCTTAAATTGGATCAAAAGTATAAAAAAATGATTTAGGCGCAAATGAGTTCATATGTAAAATATTAACTGGCATAATTCGAATATTATGAATTTAGACATATAACCCATCATGAATATAATTGGGTAAATGGGCATTACCACCTATAAAGGCACAGGTTTAAATAATTGATTAATAATGAATGTCTAGGATTACAATTAGAAACTATAATTGCACTTATGACACAAGGTCAGGTTGCATTAGTGGTGGAAGTCTGCCCGGACCCGACCGGCATATCCAGCAGCCACTAATGTTGAACCTAATGTGAGAGGTCTAAGTGCACAAATACGAGAAGGACTATGACATGAGGTTAGGCCCAACTTGTGGAAGAAGTCTACCCGGACCCGACCAGCATATCCAACATCCACAAGTTGTAGACCTAATGTGGGAGGTCTGGCCCAATATAAACCATAAATGGACATGATAATGAATCGGACTAATTATCCTAATTTAATCCTTAGGGATTGAATAAATATGAACTAAAGTTAGGGTTAAGTAAAAATTTGTTGGACAGTGGGTGGACTAGGAAAATCTAAGGGAGTGGGTAATATTTACGTATAGGCCCGCAAACTTAGCCCGATAAGGTTATGTAATTAAAGACACCTAGTGGTATACATAACCGGTATAAATAATAAAGTTACATAATTAAAGACACCTTTTAGGGTAAGCATAACTTGTAGAAATGATAATCACCTATTATTAATAAATAATATTAATGAACATGTTGTATAATAGGTAGACTTGTCCCAGGGACGAGTGGGGATTATACCTTATGTTATAATATACTAATAAGGAAATTGGATAACTGGTGAAATGAGATAAGGGACACTTAATTGTAAATTAAGTAAGCAGAAATAGGGAAAACCGAAAACCGATTGGGAAAAGGGAGAAAATATATGAAATATAAAAAGTTGTACTTAATTATAAATTAAGTAATCTGTAAGCTTGGAAGTCCGAAACCCGTTGATAAGAATGTTTAGACATGTCCTGGGGAAAAAAGGAAATTATAACATAGGTTATAATAAACGGGTAGAGAAACTTATTAATGGGCCTTAGTTAATAGAACAAAGTTAATAAGTGAACAACGATAAGTTGTATTGACGATGTAAAGTGGAATTATGATTAAATGAGAAAGGATAAGGAAAACTTATGAAATGAAATAAGTTATATTTAATCATAAATGGTAAGTGACATGTTAATTGGAAAACTTGTGAATTGAGATACACTTAATTACATATTAAGTAAAATATATTAGTTTAATGATTAAATCAAACAAGAATATAAAAAAGATTATTGATTACAGACTTGGGTCACAATCTAGAGAATAACATGTTGTGGGCTTATTAATAAACTTAAATGGGTTAAGTTATATAACTGAAAGTAATAAGCAAGAGAAACTTGGTAATTTGAATAAGAATTCAACATGAAAGGAAATAACCGAGTTAAATGGAAACCTGGTGAGGTAAGGAAAGCGCGTAAAAGAATGTTTAGACGTAGGGTCTAACAACATATTTAAATGAGGCGCTTGGACCAGTCCATATGTTTGGGAGTTAATAACCCAACGGGGTAGATCATCGAGGTGTTATAGGGCACGAGAATGAGAGCACATTCATATGATTGTTCTAACGGCTCCGAAGGACTGGAAGGGGAAGCACGCAGCTTCTTAAGGTACATAAGGTGTAACAACCCGGATTACGATGGACCGAATTTTTTTCAAAAACCCAATCCATCGAAACCTGAGTTGGTTTGCTCTGGTATTCTGCAGGAAAGACAGAGACATAAAACATGTCAGAGTTCGAAAAATATCTCACAGCGGAACGAATAAATATAATGTAGTTGAAACATAGCTTTACTTTAATAATCATACTGCTAAACCAGTATCCAGAGCTATACAGTCTCTGTCATGAACCTAACCTGCGAATGTTATGAGGAGGGGGTCAGAACATAAGTTCTGTGTGAATGAATTTAAACTACACTTCTTGGATAATACTACATATACCGCTCAATTATATTTTCTTATTTATTAGGGTATTTGTGTTATTAGCACTCAAGGCTTACACACACGTCGCACCCATATACTCTCTAGTTGATTAACCTAATATAGTGTGTATATAGCTACCCCCAATTAAGGTATACTCTACTCGCATGGTCCCCACCGTATGTACGCAGTCCCTTATCCAATGTCGCATGTCGTATATATATCTACGCTACGTTTGCATAAAACTATCATCACTGTGTTACGTATGTGTTTGGACTACCATTCTGGATCCGACTAGATTCTATCCTCGAATAATGCCCTCTAGTCTATGGTACACCACCTAGAGCGACATGAGTGTACCTAGACTTTTCCCACGTACGTATCGTCAATCGTACTCGATGACTATTTACACATGTTCTCTATATGTGCGCTCGAGTTCAGTGGCAGGGCTAATCAAGAAACACGAACTCGGTCGGGAGCTTTCAGATATCTGCCGATGCAGATGCTAAGGTCTGCTTTTATAGTAGCTATGGTCCCACTCGACCCCTCCCTCAACTAATGAAAGGCACCCAAGAATATCAAGAATGAGAACTGTAACCCCGGCCCCCTATGCCCTTCAATCCTATTGGCCAACCTCACCCATAACTAGATAGCAAAGTATATGGTCTTTTGGAGTTCTCCGCCTTTCCGCTTCATGTACCAACTGAAGATGGTAGGTAGACGACGAGTTGCTATCACAGGGCACAAACTGGTCTCGCCAAATCACGATGGTCCATCTTAATCTTTTGATTTCCCCTTATTATTGCAATCAAGGCATACTCATTGGTTCAACCATGCAGACCTAACCTCTGTGAGCACAGGCGGATCATCTGCCACTCACAGAGGAATACCAAGAGTACCCTACGTCCCCGGAAGCCGCGTACTTCTTAACCCAGTCCGTTGGAGCCTACAAGAATATCTAGATGGACATGCGCTCCTCTTTGTGTCTTTTGACATCCTGATGATCTACCCTTTATGGTTATTCATCCTCTAACGTATGGACTGGTCCAAGCGCCTCATTCTTACGAATTATTAGAACTATGTCTAATTGTCCAATTATGCGCTTGTTCTACTTCATCGGGTTTCTTTATAACTTGGTTATCCTTATTCATATTGCCTTTCGATTCTAATTACCAAGTTTCTCTTGCTTATTAATGTTTCATGTATGACTCGTTACTTGTAAGTTTCCTTAATAAGATTTATACCGCATTATCCATCTTAACTTATTTCTTATATAAGTTTTTCCTCATATCTTCTTATTTAGTTATACTTTCATCTGTTGATGTCGCCACAATCCATCGTTGTTTGCTTAGTTCTCTTAACTAAGGCTTATTGCTTAGTTTTCTTAACTAAGGCTTATTACTTATTTATTTTAACTAAGGTTTATAACTTAATTCTCTTAACTAAGATTTACTACTTAGTTATCTTAGTTCTCTTAACTAAGGTTTTATAATCATAACTCGTGTTATATTTATCAACAGATTTCTCATTATTGCTTTCTAGCTTATATTCAACTTTTCTTATAATATAAGTTGTCCCATTCTCTAGTCTTATTATCATCTTCCCTTGTCCCTAGGACAAGTCTACCTACTATATGACTTTCATATTTCCCCTAAATGTTCATAATGGGTTGGTATCATTCCCCATTATTACGTTGGTTAAGTTTGCCTATACGCCTCCATTTACTTAACTTTAACATTCTTAGCATGTCTATTCATTGGCATTAATTGATTTATTAATGCACCAACCTCTCACATTAGAATTGTTGTTTGCGGTTGCTGGATGTGCCGAGCGGTTCCGGGTAGACTTCTACCGCAAACTCATTCTAACCTCGGCTTTTTCTTGGACATAACGTGCTAACCTCTCACATTAGATCTGTTGTTGCGGTTGCTAGATGTGCCGGGCGGTTCCGGGCAGTCTTACACCGCAACTCAATCTAACCTCGAGTTAGGCATATTCATCTTTTAATGGACCTATTCAATTTCAATCTTGGTTTTATATGCTTATTTACCCCAATCCAATAATTCACGTTCACGCTTCTAAACTCAATTTCATGTTTATGGTTCCAATTTGATTTGGATACATAAATTCTACCATGATTACATAATCTCGTACATAGTTATGCCAATAATCCTTATTATATGTTATGCCTAACTTTAAAGTTGTACTTAATTATACCCAAATTAATTGTTCTTTAAAGTTATCAATAATTCATGTCAACCCTCATTCTTATTGTGTAGAACAATTAATTCATGTCAACCCTCGTTTTTGTTGCATAAATCCCAATTCAATTTATAATCCCATATGTCTAAATCTTCAATTCTAACTTTTCTTATGTACATATAGTTCATGCGTAAATTCTTGTTTCATCATATCCAAGCATAACTAATTGTTCTCAATTTTAATCGCACATATTTTCTTTTATTTTCTAGGTTAATATATGTGCCAATTTCCCCCAATTTCCCAATTTCAGGTTATGTTATATGTTATTCCACAATTCCCTAATTACAAATTATTCACACATTCCCAAACAACATTTTCACTATTCCCATCTTTGTTCGTACGCATGCTTTTCAGCGAGATTTGGATTAGGCTCGAAGTTAGCCTAATCTTAAAAATAAAAAGGAAAAGGGAAGAAGAAGAACATAATACGCATAAAATAAAATTATTTCAATTGATTAAACAAATTAACTTGGGGAATTGCTAAACGATACATCTACTATTATTCAACAAGGCTAATTTAAATCCACTCACAGTGATTTTTGCTTTCCCAGGTCTGATTTAGATTTGCATCCAAAGTTATACCCTTTCTTGCGGTTTAGATTGTAGATCAAAATCCCTTTTCCCTTTATGTTGAAATAGAAGAAATTCTAAATCTAATCTTTTATTTTATTAAGAGATTTGGAGAGAAGAAAAGAGATTAGATTTAAGAATTTCTTGCGGAAGAAGAAGAAGGAGGAGGCCGTGGCGTTGCCATAGAATTAGATGAATAAATCAATGGGTTTATGTTTTTATTTATAGGTAGGCTAGAACAACTAGGGCCTTAGGATTAAAATAGAATTCATCTAAACCTTACACCTTGCTAAAGAAAAGAATGTTCTAGACTAGGCTAATTGATTGCTCATTCTTTCCCTTTCATACACTTATGACGTTTTCTTTGTGCAATTAGATATATTGCATATCTTCCTTTCTTTAATTAATTTATCTCTGCAATTATTGCTTTCCCTTTATTCTAATTACACACCCATATCTCATATCCAATCAATTTTCCCTTTAATTTATTTATTGCAGCAACTGAATTGTCACATACATTTTTTTTTCATACAACTAAATTTATTTAATACATCGTTCTTTTTTCATATATAAACTTTTCCTTTTTCCCACATGTGGTTTCTTTTCCATTAATGCATCCTTCCATGTGTCATTATTTTTTTGTTGCATATTTCTAATGTTCTTATATTTTTCCATGCATTAAATTTATATTTATTTCTTTGTTGCATATATTTTTCCATGTGACATTATTAATGCTTTCCCATTTCATGCACTTGATATGTTACTTCTTTTTAATGCATTAAATTGCTTGATTCTTCTTTATAAACCTTTTTCTATGCATGCTTTAATTGCATATTTGACACATCAATTCTTTCTTTAATGCTTGCATATTTAGTTACGCACTCTTTCCTCTTTTATTTTAATTTATTAATTTATTCTTTCATATGCACATAATTAATTACATGCGCTAATTTTCTTCTTTCTCTTTTTGTTTACATATTATTAACTTTTACATTAAAATATACGTATGCACTATTACTTATTTTCTACTTAGAAAAATTGCGCGGTGTTACATTCTCCCACCCTTAAGGAATTTCGTCTCTGAAATTCGTTGAGGGTAAAACAGATAATCCCTCGTAATCATACATCCATCATGTGTGCATCCAATTTTTGCAAACATTGTGCGCATGTGCAAAGTGACATACATCATAGTAATGCATGTATGCCTAATTGGTACCACCTATATGTATGCAAACTTTTTAAAATATCTTTTTAAAACATGATGCTCACATCCTAAATATACTTTCTGTTCTATATGCATGCAATATTTTAGAAACCAAAATAGTTTTTCATCCAAATTTTTCCACACTCTTACAGAGTAAGAGCATAGTTCATCCAATTGTTGCATCCAAAACCCTACCAACCATCATTAAATTTCGAAATTTAGAAAACATTAATTTTCTAAATTCGATTTCTTATGTTACAAAAAGGTATAAAACAGAAAAATTCACATCTCCCGTTTTTCTTTTATGTACATTTTCTAATTGTACTATGATTTTATGTAACTACTCTATAAAGATTTCCTATTTTCCTATCCAAGCACAACCCACATAAGAAAATTTTCTTTTCTTTTTCAACTTATCATGTAAAAAATTTATTGTCAACTTAATAGAGATTTCAAAGTTTCTTTTACAAAATGCAATTCTTTCTTTTCAATTCTTTCATATATTATAATATGAAAACTAGCGAGTTATACATGCTCTATAATATGCACCTTTTTATGAGAGAATTCGTTTTAAAACAAGAAATTGTTTTCAAAAACATGCCCCCTTTTCTTTAAAACCCAACATGCACTAAATATGTTCTTTACCTATTTTTCTCAAACATCAAAAATACTTTTAAGATTAAATCTTGAAAACACCACAAACTCTTTTGCCAAAACTTATACAAATTTAAGTTCTTAAAAGTTTATTATTAGGTTAGACTCAAAGTGGATCTTTTCAACTCAACTAGGCTTTCCTACGCATTTTTGCAAATTCAATTCTCTCAACTATATATATTCCTAATCCATTTTCCACATTTTAACCTTTTTTCTAATTAATAAGGTTTCACTTCTAAACCCACTATTCTAAAATACTAACATTTCAGTTTCCATCCTATGGGATACTTTCTTTCTCCAATACCAAATCATATTGTATACTTTCCAACCAAACTACCTAAGGGTCTTAAAATTTCTATATTCATTCCTTTAGTGTACAAACCAATATCCCAACTCATTCCATATTTTACTCTTTCTACCTAGTGGGCTCTTTTATGGACTTAGGTTTATAAATATATATTATATTTATATTTTTGAAAATACAAATACGCTCACTCATTATTTCCCTAGGAACACTAAACCGAAGCTCTGATACCAGATGTAACAACCCGGATTCCGACAGACCGATTTTTTTTTCAAAAACTCAATCCATCGAAACCTGAGTTGGTTTGCTCTGGTATCCTGTAGAAAAGAAAGAGACATAAAACATGTCAGAGTTCAGAAAATATATCATAGCGGAACGAATAAATATAATGTAGTTGAAACATAGCTTTACCTTAGTAATAATACAGCTAAACCAGTATCCAGAGCTATACAGTCTCTGTCATGAACCTAACCTACGAATGTTATGAGGAGGGAGTCAGAACATAAGTTCTGTGTGAATGAATTTAAACTACACTTCTTGGATAATCCTACATATACCTTTCAATTATATTTTCTTATTTATTAGGTTATTTGTGTTATTAGCACTCAAGACTTACACACGTGTCGCACCCATCTACTCTATAGTAGATTAACCTAATACAGTGTATATGTAGCTACCCCTAATTAAGGTAAACTCTACTCGCATGATCTCCACCGTATGTACGCAGTCCCTTATCCAATGTTGCACGTCGTATGTATATCAACGCTACATTTGCATAAAACTATCATCACTGTGTTACGTAAGCGTTTGGACTGCCATTCTAGATCCTACTAGATTTTGTCATCGAATAATGCCCTCTAGTCTATGGTACACCACCTAGAGCGACATGAGTGTACCTAGACTTTTCCCACGTACGTATCGTCAATCCTACTTGATGTCGATTTGCACATGTTCTCTATATGTGCGCCCAAGTCCCGTGGTAGGGCTAATCAAGAAACACGGAACTCGGTCGGGAGCTTTCAGATATCTGCCGATGCAGATGCTAAGGTCAGCTTTTATAGTGGCTATAGTCCCACTAGACCCCTCACTCAACTAATGAAAGGCACTCAAGAATATCAAGAATGAGAACTGTAACCCCGGCCCCCTATGCCCTTCAATCCTATTGGCCAACCTCACCCATAACTAGATAGCAAAGTATATGGTCTTTTGGAGTTCTTCGCCTTTCCACTTCACATACTGACTGAAGATGGTAGGTAGACGACGAGTTGCTATCACAGGGCACAAGCTGGCCTCGCCGAATCACACTGGTGCATCTTAGTCTTTTGATTGCCCCTTATTATTGAAATCAAGGCATACTCATTGGTTCACCCACGCATACCTAACCTCTGTGAGCACAGGCGGATCATCTGCCACTCACAGAGGAATACCAAGAGTACCCTATGTCCCCGGAAGTCGTGTGCTTCTTAACCCAGTCTGTTGGAGCCTACAAGAATATCTAGATGGACATGTGCTCCACTTTGTGTCTTTTGACATCCCGTTGATCTTCCCCTTATGGTTATTCATCCTCTAACGTATGGACTGGTCTAAGCGCCTCATTCTTACGTATTATTAGAACTATGTCTAATTGTCCAATTATGCACTTGTTTTGCTTCATCAGGTTTCTTTATAACTTGGTTACCCTTATTCATATTGCCTTTCGATTCTAATTACCAAGTTTCTCTTGCTTATTAATGTTTCATGTATGACTCGTTACTTGTAAGTTTCCTTAATAAGCTTTATACCCCATTATCCATCTTAACTTATTTCTTATATAAGTTTTTCCTCATGTCTTCTTATTCAGTTATACTTTCATCTGTTGATGTCGCCACAATCCATCGTTGTTTTCTTAGTTCTCTTAACTAAGGCTTATTGCTTACTTTTCTTAACTAAGGCTTATTACTTATTTCTTTCAACTAAGGTTTATTAATTAATTCTCTTAACTAAGATTTACTACTTAGTTGTCTTAGTTCTCTTAACTAAGGTTTTCTAATCATAACTCATGTTATGTTTATCAACAGACTTCTCATTATTGCTTTCTATCTTATATTCAACTTATTATATAATATAAGTTGTTCCATTCTCTAGTCTTATTATCATCTTCCTTTGTCCCTAGGACAAGTCTACCTATTATATGACTTTCATATTTCCCCTAAGTGTTCATAATAGGTTGGTATCATTCCCTATTATTACGTTGGTTAAGTTTGCCTATACGCCTCCATTTACTTAACCTTAACATTTTTATCATGTCTATTCATTGGCATTAATTGATTTATTAATGCACCAATCTCTAACATTAGAACTGTTGTTTGCGGTTGCTGGATGTGTCGGGCGGTTCCAGGCAGACTTCTACCGCAAACTCATTCTAACCTAGGGTTTTTCTTGGGCATGATGCGTTAACCTCTCACATTAGATCTGTTGTTGCGGTTGCTGGATGTGCCGGGCGGTTCCGGGCACTCTTACACCGCAACTCAGTCTAACGTCGGGTTAGGCATATTCATCTTTTAAGTGTCCTATACAATTTCAGTCTACGTTTTATATGCTTATTTATCCAAATCCAATAATTCATGTTCACGCTTCTAAACCCAATTTCATGTTTATGGTTCCAATTTGATTTGGATACATAAATTCTACCATGATTACATAATCTCGTACAGAGTTATGCCAATAATACATATTATATGTTATGAGTTATACTTAATTATACCCAAATTAATTGTTCTTTAAAGTTATCTGTTATTCATGTCAACCCTAATTCTTATTTCGTAGAACAATTAATTCATGCCAACCCTCATTCTTGTTGCATAAATCCCAATTCAACTTATAATCTCATATGTCTAAATCTTCAACTCTAACTTTTCTTATGTACATATAGTTCATGCATAAATTCTTGTTTCATCATACCCAAGCATATCTAATTGTTCTCAATTTTAATCGCACATATTTTCTTTTATGTTCTAGGTTAATATATGTGCCAATTTCCCCCAATTTCTCAATCTCAGGTTATGTTATATGTTATTCCACAATTCCCCAATTACAATTATTCCCACATTCCAAAACATCATTTTCACTATTCCAATCTTCGTTCGTACACGTGCTTTTCAGCGAGATTTGGATTAGGCTCGAAGTTAGCCTGATCTTAAAAATAAAAAGGAAAGGGAAAGAAGAAGAACAGAATACGCATAAATTAAAATTATTTCAATTGAAATAAACAAATTAACTTGGGGAATTGCTAAACGATACATCTACTTTTATTCAACAAGGGTAATTTAAATCCACTTACAGTGATTTTTTGCTTTCCTAGGTCTGATTTAGATTAGCATCCAAAATTCTTCCCTTTTTTGTGACGTAGATTGTAGATCAAAATCCCTTTTCTCTTTATTTTGTAATAGAAGAAATTCTAATTCTAATCTTTTATTTTATTAAGAGATTTGGAGAGAAGAAAAGAGATTAGATTTAAGAATTTCTTGGGGAAGAAGAAGAAGGAGGAGGCCATGGCGTCGCCATAGAATTAGATGAATAAATCAGTGGGTTTAAGGTTTTATTTATAGGTAGGCTAGAACAACTAGGGCCTTAGGATTAAAATAGAATTGATCTAAACCTTATACCCCGCAAGAGAAAAGAATGTTCTAGATTAGGCTAACTGATTGCTCATTCTTTCCCTTTCATACATTTATGACGTTTCTTTTGTGAAATTAGATATATTGCATATCTTCCTTTCTTTAATTAATTTATCTCTGCAATTATTGCTTTACCTCTATTCTAATTGCACACCCATATTTCATATCCAATCAATTTTCCCTTTAATTTATTTATTGCAGCAACTTAATTGTCACATACATTTTTTTCATTCAACTAAATTTAACGCATCGTTCTTTATTCATATGTAAACCTTTCCTTTTTCCCACATGCGGTTTCTTTTCTGTTAATGCATCCTTCCATGTGTCATTATTTTTTTGTTGCATATTTCTAATGTTCTTATATTTTTCCATGCATTAAATTTATATTTATTTCTTTGTTGCATATATTTTTCCATGTGAAATTATTAATGCTTTCCGATTTCATGCACTTAATATGTTACTTCTTTTTAATGCATTAAATTGCTTGGTTCTTCTTTCTAACCTTTTTCTATGCATGCTTTAATTGCATATTTGACATGTTTGCATCCTATATTCATTTTCTTTTATTTGCCTAACATTAATTCGTTTTTATTTTGGTTCATGCATCTACACATTTTTAATTGCATGCATTAAATTCTTAACCGTTATGTGTATGTGTATATACATCTTTCTTATTTTCACGCAATTAAATTTATTTATTAATTGCTCATTACATTATGTATACAAATTTGAATCGTACGCTCATTATCTCATTCAATTTCTTTTCTTCTTACTTCTAATTAGTACATTATATTGTACTATTTTTAATGCATTGCATATTATTCTCTTTCCTTCATGCATTTAACTCTTTTGACATTTGTTTTCTTTCTATTTTGATTGCACATCCTTATTTTACAATCAATTTATTAATTCTTCTTTTTATTTATTTATTGCACAATGTTCCTGATATAAACATTACCACATGCATTAATTAACACATCAATTCTTTCTTTACTGCTTGCATATTGAGTTATGCACTCTTTCCTCTTTTATTTTAATTTATTAATTTATTCTTGCATGTGCACATAATTTATTACATGCGCTAATTCTCTTCTTTCTCTTTTTGTTTACATATTATTAACTTTTACATTAAAATATACATATGCGCTATTACTTATTTGCTACTTAGAAAAATTGTGGAGGGTTACATAAGGTGCTCCTAGTAGTTCTCTATGCAGCGGCAGATGTCTTAGGCTGTGTCCGCAGAGGTTGGGTCTGCGCGTAACTACTAGGTGGGTGGGCCTTGACTGCAGATGTAGCTATGCAGTCAGAATGCTGTGACGAGGTGACACCTGGGTGGTTCGGCGGTCGCCTCATGAGAATGTAGATGGATAGGATCAACAAGCATAGTAGACCATCGGATACCCATCATCGGTAGCCAGAGGGATGCGGAAAGACTCGAGCTAAACCCATGATACCATTTCACCCTTCACTATCGGCTTAAGGGGTTGAGGGAAGATGCCACATGAATGTTTAGATTGTTTGCGTAGGGGAAGTCGCTTAGCTCTGGCAGTCTTTACTAGTTGAGGAAGAGGCCGAGGTGGGGCCATATCCACCATGAAAAAAATCCCTAGGTATATCTGTATATAGAAGCTCTTTAAAGACGGGACTATACAGAAATGGAAAAGCTCCTGACCGAGTTTCATGTTTCTTGTATCGCCCTGCCATGGAACTCGATGCACATTAGAGGACGTGCGATTGAGGCATCAAGCTACAATTAACAGTACGTATGGTGGACAGTCTAGATACATGCATGTCGGCTCTAGGTGGTGTATCGTAGACTTGAGGGCATTAGTCTGGTATGAATTCTGAATCGAACAAAGGCAACAGTATGTACGTTTACGTAGCATAGTAATGATTGATATATGCGGAACGTAGTATTGTTATTTGTACGTCACTACGGCGTAGGATGGGGGACTATGTATATTTCGATGGTGTTACGGTGGAGACCGTGCGAGTGAGGTACCATGGGGTGTACCTTAATATTGGGGGTAGCTACATATATATGCATTAGATTAATCCACTGGGAAGTAAATGGGTGCTACGTGTGTGTAAGCCTTGAGTGCTGTTAGCCCAAGTAACCTTATAAATAAGAAAATATGATTTAACAATATATGTAGGATTATCCAAAGTGTATAGTTTAAATCTAGTCATCAGAACTTGTGTTCTGACCCCCTCCTCATAACATACACGCAGGTTAGATTTGTGACAGGGACATGATAGCCTTGGATACTAGTTCGGCAGTATTATTAATACAGTAAGGCTATATATTGATTATACTATATTTTATCCATTCCGTTGTGAGATATTTTCTGAGCTTTGACATATTTTATGTCTTTGTATTTTCTGCATGATACCAGAGCGACTCAATCCAAGTTTCGATAGAGTGGAGTTTTTGGAAAAAAAACTGGTCTGTTGAAATTCAGGTTGTCACATTTCGTCTTATATATTGTGAGTTATGTCCAAATCAAATTTTGAAATAGTCGCTATGGAATCGTTTATAAAGAATAACAATTTATTAAATTATAATAAATTATTTATTTCAAATTTGGATGAGATATTTGAGACGTATTCTTAATTTAATTTTTAAAATTTTACGGTAGTTTTTATTTTGAAAAATAAACAACTTTTTATTTGAATTATTTAACAACCTAAACTAGCATTTTGGAATTTCACAGAATTAGTTAACTTGTCTATTTTATTATATTTTTGGGATCGTGACACATCACTTGACACGGTGGTATTTTTATATTTGTCCCTAAGAGTCCATAAGTGAATGGAGTTTATGCACCGGGGTATGCTGAACTTTATAACCTAAACAAACATATCTCTTTTGGATCTAATTCAAACAACATTTGTCTCTTTTGATGCCGATGTTATGTACTTATCAAATAAATTTTCTTTTTTTTAGAAAAAAAGTTTGATGTTCCATTTTACTTAATTGTGAAGGAAAATGGGTGATGTACACGTTTAGTTTACTTCACTATTAAGGAAAATGTGTGATGCCCACGTTTATTTTACTTCACTGTCATGGAAACTCTTGCTGCTATATATATGTGTGTGATGCAATAGAAAGGATGGTTTAGCAATTTACTTATCAACCAATCTTTTCTCTCTTCTCTTTAGAAAACACCCCCGATACTTTCAGTTTTTCTTCTAAACTTTCCACCCCCTTTCTAGGCTATGAAACAATTCAATCCGATCTTGGCATCTGGTATAAGGCACGAAGCAAGAGCTTCAGTAAGCCAGTCGCATGGGTTCTACGCGAATCAAGTTGGTGCGCGAGTTGAAGAAGATGGTTACTACTGTGGTGAGCTCGGAAAGTGTAACACCCCACATTTTTAAGATAACAAAATGTGAGTACCTTAATTAAATAGTGAGAATTAAGTAAAATGGACTATGCCATTGCGTCCGTCTCAGAATTCTTGGCAAGATAGACACATGGTTTGCGTAAAACGGATATCGTATTAAGAAGTTATTAAGCCTTCAAATTTGTATACGCACAAGAGACATATATATATATATATACACAAACGAATCAAAATATAAAATAAAGAATAAAATAAGGATTACATGTAATAAATACATGCATGGAAAAAAAGAAGAAAAATGTAATGCATGCATTGAAAGAAAGAAAGGATTGGTTGCATGTAGTGTAAATATGTTGCAGGCACTGATTTGCAAATATAATGCATTAATATTAAAAGAGAAATAAAAGAAAAACATTCATGCAATGATTTAATTTAAGTATTGTAACAAACATGAAAAAGAGAAGTAAGGAGAGAACAATAATTATCATTGTTCTAAGATCTATTAACAAAAGCTTTGTAGTCCAGTTGGTTAGAACATGTGACTTCCATATAAGAGGTACAGAGTTCGATCCCTGCCAGCGCCATATTTTTTTAAGGACAAACGACTAAAATAACACATGTTAATGAGAGAAAATATGTATAAACACACATTTAAGGAAAAATATACATATAAGGAAGTAAAGAAAATACATGTATATATGTATATGAGAATATATGCGTATATATGTGTAGGAATATATATATATATATACAAGAGATAAAATTCAAGATAAAGCCGAAATCATAGAAATATGGCAAGAATCAAATAGCGGTGCAATACCGTTTGAATTTTGAAAACAAAACAAAAGCACTGTGTGTGTATATATATATATATATATATATATATATACGCATAAGATGGTCATTAGAAGAATTGTATATGTATAAGAAAAATATATGTGAATATAACAGTTAAATAAATTTCAGAAATTCAAAAGTTCAAAAATCAAATTTCTTCTTCAAAACAATTCAAACATTCAAAATTCAAATTTTTGCGCCTAATTGGCACATATAATTGGTAGGAACTGACAATGCATGCCTTGTTGGATTTATTTTATTGGTCCAATTCAAAATTATTGTTGACATGGCAACTTCCTATTGGTTATATGACATGGAGAAAATAGATTTCATAAGGGAAAATAGACAGTTAGCATCGATTTAAGCTTCATATATAAAGGACCATATAGCTATCCATTCTCATTTGTTGTTTCTTCACTCTCTTTTTCTTCCTCCATATAATTTATGAATAAAATTATTAATTATAATATTGGAACGCTGTCTAAATGAAGATTAAAGAAAAAAAATATCGTCAACAACGACAAAATCAGAAAATAAGGCGTTTTCAACTGCAACAATAGTACAAACTCATGACTCTCCATCTGCAACCAATCCAAAGAGATTCTTTTCTAGATCGGCATACCAAGATGAGTGGATTTAAGTTATATCATTAAATGATATATTATCGTTTAACATTCCCCGTTATCTTATAATGTGAATTTAAAGTATTGGAATGTTATTATGACATGTTTAAATATGATATGTTGAAATGTTTAAACATATGTTAAAAAGATTAAAGTGACGAATATGACATGTTGGAATATTAATATGTTGGAAAATTTGCAAAAATATGTGTAGTGATTACTGTTGTTTCAATTAAATGTTAACTTGTGACACTTATGTACCTGGACCATTAATGGTAGAAATTGAGAATAATTACATGATTTGGCGATCACATGTTATTGTTAGATTTGAACAATTATCTGATTAATTGATTACGTGTTAAAATAGAATTGATTATATGTTAGAAAGAAGATATGCCATAAAATAGGCATAATATGATGATATGTAAATTACAGTGGAAATTTGAAAGAATAGACATGTCTAGATTATATAGAAAATTTACAATAATAAGAAACTATAACCGCGCTTAGACACGAGGTCAAATTACATTTGTGGTAAAATTCTGCCCGGTGCCCGCCCGACACATCCAGCATCCATAAGTGGTAAATCTAATGTGAAGGGTCTAAGTGCATAAATAAAACATGTAATGGTGTTAAGACACGAGGTTAAGTTAACTTATGGAAGAAGTCCGCTCGGAACTGCCCGGCAAATCCAGCATCCACAAGTGTAGATTAATGTGAGAGGTCAAGCGCATAAACATATATATATATATATATATATATATATATATATATATGTAAATGGAGGGATTAATAAATGGCATTAATTGTAATTAAGGGAAATAAATGGAATTGAATGAAAGATGATTACAACAGTAAAAGGAAGTGGGAATGAACGGGAAATGATAATAACCTATTATAAATAAATTACATTAATGAGAATGTTATATAATAGGTAGGCTTGTCCTAGGGACAAGTGAAGATTATAACTTAGGCTATAATAAACTAGTAAGAAAGTGAGATAACTGGTGAAATGAGATAAGTTGCACTTAATTGTAAATTAAGCAATCAGTAAATTGGGAATACTGAAACCATTAGTTTGGAATAAGTAGAGAAATGGGGGAAAATTTATGAAGTGAGAGGAGTTGTACTTAATTACAAATTAAGTAATTTGAAAACTTGGAAATCTAAAATATGCTGATAGGAACAATATGTTAAGGCTAGGGACAAGAGGAAATTATAACATAGGTTATAATAAATGGAAAGGGGACTTATTAGTAATCCTTAGTTAAGAGAACTAAGTTAATAGGTAAACGACGATAAGTTGTAGTGACGGTATAAGGGGGAATTATGATTAAATAAGAAATAATGTGGCAACTTATGAAATGAAATAAGTTATATTTAATCATGAATGATATGTGACATGTTAAATAGAAAACATGTGTATTGAGATATACTTAATTACATATTAAGTAGAACATGTTATTGTAACTTTGAAATCAATAAGAATACAAAGGGGTTGTGGATTACAGACCTTGGATCATAATCCAGAGAATAACATGTTGTGGGCTTATTAGTAAACTAAAAGGGTTACGTTATATGTCTAAAATTAATAAGCAAGAGGGGCCCATTCCTTAGAAATATAAGGGGCTAGAAAGAAATTGGTAACCTGAATAAAAAGTTAAGATGATAACCAAGTTAAATGGAAAACTGGTGAGGTAAAGAAAGGGCATAAAAGAATGTTTAGACATAGGGATCTAATAACATATTAAAATGAGGCGCTTGGACCAGTCCGCACGTTTGAGGGTGAATAACCCAACAGAGCAGATCATCGTGATGTCACAGAGCACGAGGGGAGCGCGCGTTCATCTGATTATTCTGACGACTCCATAGGACTGAAAGGGGAAGCACGCGGCTTCCTGAGATACGTAAGGTGGACCTGGTAGTCCTCTGTGCAATGGAAGATGTTTAGCCTGTGCTCGTAGAGGTAGGGTTTATGTGTAATTACTAGGTGGGTGGGCCTTGAGTACAAAACTAGTTCTGCAGTCAGAATGCCATGACGATATGACACCAGGGTGATTCGGCGGTCGCCTCAACAGGGAGGCAGAGGTCAGGACCAATAGAGATAGTAGATCATCGGGTACCCGTCATCGGCAGCCAGTGGGATGCGAAAAGACTATAGTTAAACCCAATAGACCATTCACCTTTCACAATCGGGGTAAGGTGGATAAGGGGAGACTCTAACTGCATGTTTATATTGTTTGTTGTTAGGGGCAAGTCGCTTAGCTCTTGTATTTATTACTAGTCGAGGGATGGGCTGAGGTGGGGCCATAGCCACCATGAAAAACAGACCCTAGGAATATCTGTATTTCGAGGCTCTTAAAGGCGGGCCTGTACAGATATGGAAAAGCTCCCGACCGAGTTTTGTGTTTCTTGTATAGGCTTGCCACGGAACCCGGTGCACATTATGCACAGTTAAGGCATCGAATACGATTGACGATACGTACATGGGAAAGTTTAGATACATGCATGTCGGCCCTGGGTGGTGAATCGTAGATTTGAGGGCATTACTCGTGCATGGAATCTGATTCGATTGACTGTGGCAGTATGTACGCTTACATAGCATAGTAATGACAGATATTGTAACAACATGGATTCCGACGGACCGATTATTTTTCAAAAACCCAATCCATCAAAACCCGAGTCGGATTGCTCTGGTATCCTGCAGAAAAGACAGAGACATAAAACCTGTCAGAGTTCGGAAAACATCTCACAGTGGAAGGAATAAAAATATAATGTAGTTGAAACATAACTTTACCTTAATAATAATACTGCTAAACCAGTATCCAAAGCTATACAGTCTCTGTCATGAACCTAACCTGCGAAAGTTATGAGGAGGGGGTCAGAACATAAGTTCTGTGTGAATGAATTTAAACTACACTTCTTGGATAATCCTACATACCGTTCGATTATATTTTATTATTTATTAGGTTATTTGTGTTATTAGCACTGAAGGCTTATACACATGTCGCGCCCATCTACTCTCTAGTAGATTAACCTAATATAGTGTATATGTAGCTACGCCCAATTAAGGTATACTCTACTCGCATGGTCTCCACCATATGTACGTTGTCCCTTATCCAATGTCGCATGTCGTATGTATATCAATGCTACGTTTGCCTAAAACTATCATCAGTGTGTTACGTAAGCGTTTGGACTGCCATTCTAGATTCTACTAGATTCTATCATCGAATAATGCCCTCTAGTATATGGTACACCACCCAAAGCGACATGAGTGTACCTAGACTTTCTCTACGTATGTATCGTCAATCGTACTCGATGTCTATTTGCACATGTTCTCTATATTTGCACCCGAGTCTTGTGGCAGGGCTAATCAAGAAACACGGAACTCGATCGGGAGCTTTCGGATATCTGCCGATTGCATATGCTAAGGTCTGCTTTTACAGTGGCTATGGTCCCACTAGACCCCTCCTTCAACTAACAAATGAGGCACCCAAGAAAATCAATAACGAGAACTGTAATCCCGGCCCCTTATGCCCTTCGATCCTATTGGCCAACCTCACCCATAACTAGATAGCAAAGTGTATGGTCTTTTGGAGTTCTCCGCCTTTCCGGTTCACGTACTGACTGAAGATGGTAGGTAGACGACGAGTTGCTATCACAGGGCACTAACTGGTCTCGTTGAATTACGTTGGTCCATCATAGTCTTTTGATTGCCCCTTAATTATTGCAATCAAGGCACACTCATTGGTTCGCCTACGCAGTCCTAACCTCTATAAGCACAGGCGATCATCTGCCACTCACAAAGGAAAACCAAGAGTACCCTACGTCCCCGGAAGCCGCGTGCTTATTAACCCAGTCCGTTGGAGCCTACAAGAATATTTAAATGGTCATGTGCTCCTCTTTGTGTCTTTTGACATCTCGATGATCTACCCCTTATGGTTATTCATCCTCTAACGTGTGGACTGGTCCAAGCGCCTCAGTTTTATATGTCATTAGACTCTATGTCAAACCATTTATTTACACGCTTGCGCCACCTCATGGGTTTTCACATTTAACTTGGTTATTCTCCTTCACATTGATTTCCTTTCCAAGTTTACCAAGTTACCCTCTCTTATTAATGTTTCATATATGACTCATTACTTGTAAGTTTAATTAATAAGCTTTGTACCCCATTATCCATCCTAACTTATTTCTTATATAATCCTAACTTATTTCTTATATAACGTTTTCCTCATATCTATCTTCTTATTCGGTTATACTTCCATCTATTGATGTCCCACAATCCATCGTTGTTTGCTTAGTTTTCTTAACTAAGGCTTATTGCTTAGTCTTCTTAACTAAGGCTTATTACTTATTTTTCTTAACTAAGGCTTATTACTTATTTCTCTTAACTAAGGTTTAATACTTATTTCTCTTAACTAAGATTTACTACTTAGTTATCTTTATCGTTATTTACTTAGTTCTCTTAACCAAGGTTTTCTAATCATAACTCATGTTATGTTTATCCATAGATTACGCATTATCGCTTTGTAGTTTGTATTCAACTTATTTTATAATATAAGTTGTCCCATTCTCTAGTCTTATTATCATCTTCCCTTATCCCTAGGACAAATCTACCTACTATATGACTTTCATATTTCCCCTATATGTTCATAATAGGTTGCTATCATTCCCCATTATGGAATTAATTAAGATTAACTTAACCTTTCCCATTTCTTTAACACGTTTACTTAACCCCTACCCAATTCAACTGGTTCGTAACACCACTACAGATTTAATTGGGTTAAGTATTCTAATTCATTACCCTGTCCAATTATGTTTATAATGGGCTAGACCTCCCACATTAGGCCTACAACGTAGGGATGGTGGATATGCCGGTCGGGTCCGGGCAGTCTTATTCCACAGTGGGTCTAACCTCGTGTCTTAGCCCGATTCGTATTTACGTACACAGACCTCCCACATTAGGTTCAACATTAGTGGCTGCTGGATATGCCGGTCGGGTCCGGGCAGACTTCCACCACAAATGTAACCTAACCTCATGTCATAAGTACAATTACAATTCCTAATTGTAATTACTAAACATTCCGTTATTAATTAATTAATTAATCAATTAAACCTTTCCCCATTTGAATTATGTCTAATTCACTATTCAAATTATAGACTTTTATGCCTCTTTTTAATTCACTTTTAATTATGCCCCATATCATAATTTAAGGCATATATATATATATATGTGTGTGTGTGTGTGTGTGTGTATAAATATATATTGCACCAACCCAAACCCACATATATTTTCCAATTTATGCCTAAAATTCATATTCACATACGTTCTAATTTATGTCCCAAATCACTATTTAGACATGTCCCATTTCATACCCAAATTATTTTTATACTTATAATCAAATTTCAGATCTTTAAACATAATTTGGTCAATATAGTCATACACTTACTCAAGCCATTCCTTGTACATAAATATGACAACTTTTCATGTGAACTGTATAATACTCCGACTAATCCGATTACATGTTCAATGTTATTCTATAAATCATGTAAACATTCAGCTGGTTTAATAAACAAATTATTGATGTCATGACATGTTAACCTTTCCCATAGTTTACTATATTCAAGACATGAATTCGGAGATCAATTCATTTTTTACGTTTCATCTTGTTATAATTGCAATTTATAGTTAAACCTGCAATTTCACAATTTACATATATATGGGAATGCTAAACGATAGCTATAACATTATCAAAAAGTCATAGTTTAATTCCACTCACAGTGATTTTTTCTTTCTTAGGTCTGATTTAGATTAGCATCCAAAGTTCTTCCCTTTCTTACAGCGTAGATTTGTAGATCCAAAATCTCTTTTTCTCTTTATCTTGAAATAGAAGAAATTTTAAATCTAATTCTTTTAATTTAAGAATAGATTTTGAAGAGAAAGGGAAGAAAGTTGATTTAAGATTTAGGGAAGAAGAAGCACAACTTTAGCGTAGCTTTGGGATTGAGAATTTTAAGGTTTGGTTTTGAGTTTTATTTATAGGTAGGCTAGAACAACTAGGGCCTTGTGATTAAAATAGAATTCATCTAAACCTTACACCTCGCTAAAGAAAAGAATGTTCTAGATTAGGCCAATTGATTGCTCATTTTTTTCCTTTCATACACTTATGACGTTTCTTTTGTGCAATTAGATATATATTGCATATCTTCCTTTCTTTAATTAATTTATCTCTACAATTATTGCTTTCCCTCTATTCTAATTGCACGCCCATATTTAATACCCAATAAATTTTCCCTTTAATTTATTTATTGCAGCAACTTAATTCTCACATACATTTTTTTTCATACAACTAAATTTATTTAATGCATCATTCTTTATTCATATATAACCTTTTCTTTTTTCCCACATGCGGTTTCTTTTCCATTAATGCATCCTTCCATTATTTTAGATACAATACGAATTGTGTTAATTCTTTGTTGCATATTTCTAGTGTTCTCATATTTTTCCATGCATTAAATTTATGTTTATTTTAGTTCATGCATCTTCACATTTTTATTTGCATGCATTAAATTCTTAACCGTTATGTGTATGTATATATACATCTTTCTTATTTTCACACAATTAAATTTATTTATTAATTACTCATTACATTATGTATACAAAATTTGAATTGTACGCTCATTAACTCATTCAATATTTTTTCTTCTTACTTCTAATTAGTACATTATATTGTACTATTTTTAATGCATTGCAAATTAATCTCTTTCCTTCCTGCATTTAACTCTTTTGACATTTGTTTTCTTTCTATTTTGATTGCACATCCTTATTTTACAATCAATTTACTAGTTCTTCTTTTTATTTATTTATTGATTTATTCTTGCATATGCACATAATTAATTACATGCGCTAATTCTCTTCTTACTCTTTTTGATTACATATTATTAACTTTTACATTAAAATTTTCATATGCACTATTACCTATTTGCTACTTAGAAAAATTGTGAGATGTTACATTCTGCCACCCTTAAGGGATTTCGTCCCCGAAATTCATTTAAGGTAAAATAGATAATCCCTCGCAATCATACATCCATCATGTGTGCATCCAATTTTTTTCCAAACATTGTGCGCATGTGCAAAGTGAAATACATCATAGTAATGCATGTATGCCTAATTAGTACCACCTATATGTATGCAAACTTTTAAAATCTCTTTTTAAAACATGATGCTCACATCCTAAATATACTTGCAGTTCTATATGAATGCAATATGTTGAAAATCAAAATAGTTTTTCATCCAACTTTTTCCACACCCTTACAGAGTAAGAGCATAGTTCATCCAATTGTTGCATCTAAAACCCTACCAACCATCATTAAATTTCGAAATTTAGAAAAATCTAATTCTCTAAATTCGATTTCTTATTTTACCAAAAGTTATAAAACGGAAAAATTCACATCTTCTGTTTTTCTTTTATGTACCTTTTCTAATTGTACTTGGATTTCTACATAACTATTCTATAAAGATTTCCTATTTTCCTATCCAAGTACAATCACATAAGATAATTTTCAGTTTTATTCATCTTTTTCTTAAGATTTTCGTTTTCTTTTCCCGTCACGTTTTTTGCTTTACTGAATTTGTTGTTTTCTTTTTAGTTAGGCTATTCTCTTCCTTAGCTTATTTGACTTAGCCTAATTACTTAAGTTTATTATTTTTCAAATAAGCCTTTCCATTTTTCTACACAACTACTATTACGGGCCAAGAATCTCAGGACTAGGTCACAAGTCCAAACAACGGAATCTACATACTTACTTGCCCTTCGCTACCTAGTAATCACTACTAGTCCATGCTATGTATTACTAGCCTATACTTTTCTTTTTCTTAAGCAACAAACCTAAGTTTCTTAATGCTTATGCATTCTATGGGAATATTATACCATTCCAAGATGATCTTTGCCATTTATTTCTCTCGTTCTTTCTAGGCGCTAATCATTACCTACTCCATTTTAAAAAAAAAACATGGTTTGGCTTCCTTTCTTTTCATTACAATTTTCTTCCAAAAATTAAAAGTGCAATAACTCTATTTTCTTCTCCAAAACTTGCTTTTGCCAAACCATAAAACATGTCTCAAAATAAAATTGCAAAACACATTTTTTTTCCAAATCACAATACTTGAGTAGACAAGGTCAACTACTTCTTAATCGGGTTACATTGTTTCAACCTATGTTAATTTTGGATGCTTTCTACAAGGTGCAAAAATCTACTCTATTCTTACTTTCTACAACTTATTTTGTCCTCCCAAAAAAATTTCTTTATAGATCAATAATCAAAATTTATTGTTAACAGAATAGAGATTTTAAAACTTCCTTTTCAAAATGCAACTTTTTCATGAGAGCATTCTTTTTAAAACAAGTAATCATTGTTTTACAAAATATTTATCCCACTTTACTTTAAAACCCAACATGCACTAAATATGTTCTTTACATATTTTCCTCAAACATCAAAAACACTTTTAAGATTAAAACTTGAAAACACCACAAACTCTTTTGCCAAAACTTTTACAAATTCAAGTTCTTAAAAGTTAATCATTGGGTTAGACTCAAAATGGATCTTTAACTCAACTAGGCTTTCCTAGACACTTCTCAACTATATATGTTCCTAATCCATTTTCCACATTCTAACTTTTTTCTAACTTATAAGGTTTCACTTCTAAACCCACTATTCTGAAATATTAACATTTCAGTTTCCATACTATGGGATACTTTCTCCAATACCAAATCATATTGTACGCTTTCCAAACAAACCACCTAAGGGTCTTAAAATTTCTATGTTCATTCCTTTAGTGTACAAACCAATATCCCAACTCTTTCCATATTTTACTTTTCCTACCTAGTAGGCTCTTTTATGGACTTAGGTTTATAAATATATATTATATTTATATTTTTGAAAATGCAAATACGCTCACTCATTATTTCCCTAGGAACACTAAACCGAAGCTTTGATACCAGATGTAACAACACAGATTCTGACGGACCGATTTTTTTTTTCAAAAACCCAATCCATCGAAACCCAAGTCAGTTTGCTCTGCTATCCGGCAGAAAAGACGGAGACATAAAACCTATCAAAGTTCGAAAAATATCTCACAACGGAAGGAATAAAAATATAATGTAGTTGAAACATAGCTTTACCTTAATAATAATACTGCTAAACCAGTATACAAAACTATACAGTCTCTGTCATGAACCTAACCTGCGAATATTATAAGGAGGGGGTCAGAACATAAGTTCTGTGTGAATGAATTTAAACTACACTTTTTGGATAATCCTACATACACCGTTCAATTATATTTTCTTATTTATTAGGTTATTTGTGTTATTAGCACTCAAGGCTTACACACACATCGCACCCATCTACTCTCTAGTAGATTAACCTAATATAGTGTATATGTAGGTACCTCCAATTAAGGTATACTCTACTCGCATGGTCTCCACCATATGCACGCAGTCCCTTATCCAATGTCGCATGTCGTGTGTATATCAATGCTACGTTTTCCTAAAACTATCATCACTGTGTTACGTAAGCGTTTGGACTGCCATTCTAGATTCTACTAGATTCTGTCAACGAATATTGCCCTCTAGTCTATGGTACACCACCCAGAGCGACATGAGGGTACCTAGACTTTCCCCACGAACGTATCGTCAATCGTGCTCGATGTCTATTTGCATATGTTCTCTATATGTGCGCCCGAGTCCCATGGTAGGGCTAATCAAGAAACACGGAACTCGGTCGGGAGCTTTCGGATATCTGTCGATTGCAGATGTTAAGGTCTGCTTTTATAGTGGCTATGGTCCCACTAGACCCCTCCCTCAACTAACAAATGAAAGGAACCCAAGAAAATCAAGAATGAGAACTGTAATCCCAGCCCCCCTATGCCCTTCAATCCTATTGGGCTACCTCACCCATAACTAGATAGCAAAGTGTATGGTCTTTTGGAGTTCTCTGCCTTTCCGCTTCACGTACTGACTGAAGATGGTAGGTAGACGACGAGTTGCTATCACAGGGCACTAACTGGTCTCGTCGAATCACGCTGGTCTATCTTAGTCTTTTGATTTCCACTTAATTATTGCAATCAAGGCACACTCATTGGTTCACATATGCAGACCTAACCTCTGTGAGCACAGGTGGATCATCTGCCACTCACAGAGGAATACCAAGAGTACCCTACGTCCCCGAAAGTCGTGTGCTTCTTAACCCAGTCCGTTGGAGCCTACAAGAATATTTAGATGGTCATGCACTCCTCTTTGTTTCTTTTGACAACCCAATGATCTACCCCTTATGGTTATTCATCCTCTAACGCATGGACTACTCGAAGCAGCTCAGTTTTATATGTCATTAGACCCTATGTCTAACCATTTATTTACACGCTTGCACCACCTTGTGAGTTTTCACATTTAACTTGGTTATTCTCCTTCACATTGATTTCCTTTCCAAGTTTACCAAGTTACCCTCGCTTATTAATGTTTCGTATATGACTCATTACTTGTAATTTTCTTTAATAAGCTTTCTACCCCATTAACCATCCTAAATTATTTCTTATATAATCCTAACTTATTTCTTATATAAGTTTTTCCTCATATCTATCTTCTTATTCGGTTATACTTCCATCTGTTGATGTCCCGCAATCCATCGTTGTTTGCCTAGTTTTCTTAACTAAGGCTTATTGCTTAGTTTTCTTAACTAAGTCTTATTACTTATTTTTCTTAACTAAGGCTTATTACTTATTTCTCTTAACTAAGGTTTATTACTTAGTTCTCTTAACTAAGATTTACTACTTAGTTATCTTTATCGTTATTTACTTAGTTCTCTGAACTAAGGTTTTCTAATCGTAACTCGTGTTATGTTTATCCACAGATTACTCATTATCGCTTTGCGGTTTGTATTTAACTTATTTTATAATATAAGTTGTCCCATTCTCTAGTCTTATTATCATCTTCCCTTGTTCCTAGGACAAGTCTACCTATTATATGACTTTCATATTTCGCCTATATGTTCATAATAGGTTGCTACAATTCCCCATTATGGCATTAATTAAGATTTACTTAACCTTTCGCATTTCTTTGACACGTTTACCTAACCCCTACCCAATTCAAATGGTTCATAACACCACTACAGATTTAATTGGGTTAAGTATTCTAATTCATTACCATGTTCAATTGTGGTTATAATGGGCTAGACCTCCCACATTAGGCCTACAACGCGTGGATGCTGGATATGCCGGTCGTGTCTCGGCGGTCTTATTCCACAGTTGGGTTTAACCTCGTGTCTTAGCCCGATTCGTATTTACGTACTCAGACCTCCCACATTAGCTTTAACATTAGTGGCTGCTGGATATGTCGGTCGGGTCCGGGCAGACTTCCGCCACTAATGTAACCTAATCTCGTGTCATAAGTACAATTACAATTCCTAATTGTAATTACTAAACATTTCATTATTAATTAATTAAATAATCAATTAACCTTTCCCCATTTGAATTATGCCTAATTCACTATTCAAATTATAGACTTTTATGCCTCTTTTTAATTCACTTTTAATTATGCCCCATATCATAAATTAAGGCATATATATATGTATAAATATATATTGCACCAACCCAAACCTACATATATTTGTAGGATCAATAATAACCCTAGAGGGGGGTGAATAGGGTTTTAACACTAAATTAAAATAAACACAGAGATAAAAATAAATGCAGAAAAAAAATTCACACTCAGAGATACCCAGCTTCGGCAAACTATGCCTACTGCTGCCTTTTTAAGAATTATACTAGGAGATACAAACAGATCCCGCTTATAATGCTATGTAAACTTGCAACTCCTGCTCCTGTCTGACCCTAAGCTTAAAATCCTAGACTGGCCTATGTACCGTAGACCAGATTTTCCCAGACTACAATCCAGCAATCTGTAACCCTAGTTTTACAAGAAACTAGAAAAAGAAATTTTATAAAGAACAAAAATACACCAACAATCACAAAGGAAATTCAAAAGGAAGAGAAAATTAAAGGCACCCCCTTTATAAAAGACTTGGCTTAGTCAAGTGACATAGGCCGACCCCTCTTGTAATTATTTCACCCGTTCATTATTTAGCCCGATCTCCCTTTCCTGGAAATTAAAAATGGCGGCTCTTCAAACAATTAGGGTTTCTGGAAATCTCGAGTTCCTTCGAGTAGAATCGACTTTAAACACCTCTGTATTTTCTGGATAAATTGAAAAACCGATTTTATGCAAAAAGTTAATTGTTTCTGCTTCCAAAAAAATAATTTTCGGGAATTTCCTCTTTTGATTTTCTTGATTGAATTGCTCTGATTTGTTCCCACTTATGGTCTTGGCAAAATAAGTAATTCTGGAATGTATTTGGCCCTCGATTTAAATAGAATTTTGTTGCCCTGGTTAACAACCATACCATGAATTCTGATTGAATAATTGCTAAGAAATGTTTGCTAAAATTCTGGAAATTTGAAAAGATTTCTCTGCATGATATTGGTTTGCATTCAAAATTCTTGCCATGAAAGTTGTCGTGCTCTCTTTTGAAGTGTTGCCAAAAACAGTACTCAGTGATTTCTTGAATACTTTAATTCCTCTGTAAAAATGTTTGCATGCCCCATAAAAATGGCATGAACAAAACTGGAAACATATTTGTTCACATGCTTGATTTTCTACAAATGAACAAAACGAATTTCTGGAAAGAATTAAAACATATATTTCCTAGATGCCATAAATAAATTTCCATATTTGCTTGATTGATTCCCTTGTTATGAACACTCGAGGAAATTAGGGAAACAAAAATAAAATCTTGCTAAAAATAATTCCCTGATTGAACAAAAAACAATTCTGAAAATCATTTATGTCTTTCCCAAAACTGGAAATAAAACTTTTGTCTTGAAATCGATTTCTGGAAATTTTATTTGTTCCTTTGATTTTCATGAATAAAGTCGATTGCCTCATCATGCATGCTTATATACAAATCCATTGCACTGAGTTGATCATTCACACTTTCATATAAATGAACATGCATTGTACTCTCTTGTACTCATTCTGCAATTTCTGCCTTATCTTTGAACATGTATGTAGATTCACATATGTTGGCTCTTGTGAAAATTTGCTTAACCTGATCACCATCCAAAAGCTTGTTTATGCTGTCACATTTATTGTAAACCTGAGCTGCATCGACTTGTGTATATCATGGTGTGTTTTTTTCATGCACATTGCATCCATTTCCACTTGTTTATACATCCATATATGAACTGCTTGACTGCTGTTGTGTATGTGTGTGACCACTATTGTGTTCATGTATCATCTTGTTCAAGTTTGACATGGCTTATGATTCCTATTTATTGCTGAAACATTTAGATGTAGCTCCATTTACACTTGAGTTTGTGCTGTCTTGTATTTGTCCAATTTAGCTACATATATTTGAGCATGATTTTGTTTTTGTCTCGGCCATATTACTTTGTTTCACCACTTTGCTGAGCACTGCCATTATCTTCTTAAATCATGCTTGCTGAATTTGATTGAATCATCACCATACTTGAGTTGCCTTGTGTCCTCGACCACATGCATGCTTAATACTTGTTTGCTGCTTCCTTTGAGTTTCACTGACCTATGTACATTTATGTTGAATTGTTTGAATTTGCTAAACCAAAGTATTATTCCATTTCTCTTTTGATTTTTATCTTGTCCTGAAACACAAAGAAACAAGACAGCAGTCAAACTGTACTGTGTTGAGGCTGGTCAGAATCAGCTAGTTCTGATCAGCAAACCAGTATGGTTATGGCGTGGCTTGTTCAAGTCTAAAAGATGATGAGAAAACACACAGAGAATCTGATACAGAATAAAATTAAAAATAAAATTTTATTTGTTCAGTATTTATTTTAGTTCCAGTGTACTGTGTGTATTTTCTTTTGTGTGACAGATTTCAGGATGATGCAACCGAGGCTTGGGATGGTAAGAGTCTGCAAAGCAGAGTTTATCCAGCAGAGAGTTGTGTATGAAGTGTAAAGAGAACTGTAAAGTCATTTGTATTGAGTTCATTTGTAAAGTGAGTTGAAAAGTCATGTAACTAAATGAGTGTTCCAAGAGAAATTTGTATATGATTGTTTTGTGAAATAAAATAAATATTATTGAATAACAAATGCTTGTGTAAATTTCCTGTATTTTGTGTAAAGCACTATTAACCAATAATACTTATTATTCCACTATCAAACACATTAATAAAATCCATTTGTTATCATCAAACAAAAAATCATATATTCAAAAAACTCCCCCTTTTGATGATGACAAATAGACTTAAGATTTTTGAGGATAACAGAATGTGTTTGAGATGAACTCCATCTATATTTGTGCTCCCCCTATAACACAGCTCCCCCTACCAGTTGTAAACAGGCACAAAATAAGAATTTGGAAAAAGAATAGAAAAAAATAGAAAATAATTAAACACTTAGCATTAATGGTAAAATAAAATCTATAGATGTCTGTAAACAACACAAAATCTTAACTTCTTCTCCCCCTTTGTAATCATCAAAAGATGAACGATTCTGAACAATTTCAAAGGATATGGACCGTAGAGAGAACTCAAGTCATTTGACAGAATCAGAGCCATACACCCCAAACAATCAAACAAAAAGCATAATAATTCGTAAAATTGGAACATATTTCACAAATCAGAGAATGAAAGGAAGAATTTTATATATTTTTTTATTTTTTTTTATTCAAGAGCACACTAACCACGCATAACCAGAACTTGGATTTTTAAATGGGACTAGTTGCAGCTTGAAAAAAAAAAAATCTCATGACCATGCATAACCAGAACTTGGATTTTTAAATGTGGCCAGATAAATTATTAATATATAATTTTATAATGGATGATAGAAGGGTGATAGAGACAGAGATGGATGTGAAAAAAAAGTTCCTAAATTACTCATATTATAAAGAATATTCAATCACATCAGAGTTGCAGACAAACTTTCAACCATCTCATATTCTGAAATCTTACACAGTCACAATTTTATCAAAAATGTCCACAAAAAAAACTGTTCTTTTCTTGATGGTTTGAAGATTGGATTATTTGTCATAAAATGGTATTGATAACAGAACATCATAAGAGAAAATTTACCCAAAAATGCAAAGAGAATAATTTATTTCTATAATTCCCAAATCCAAACGCAATCTGCAAAATCTGTCTTCGGGAAGAGGTTTTGTGAAAATATCAGCAAGTTGAGATTCGGTTGGAATAAATTCAATACAAATGTCTTCACTGATAATATGATCTCTAAGAAAGTGGTGTCTTACATCAATGTGTTTTGTGCGTGAGTGATGTACTGGATTGTTTGATAAATCAATCGCACTCTTACTGTCACATTTTAAAGGAACTCGTCTGTAGCAAAAACCAAAATCAGATAGAGTCTGCATCATCCATAAAATCTATGCACAACAACTTCCTAAAGCAATATATTCAGCATCAGTGGTGGATAAAGCAACACAGTTTTGTTTACGACTTGACCAAGAAAGAAGTGAATGCCCTAGCATAAAACAAGTTCCACTAGTGCTCTTCCTATCTGTGAGTGAGCCAGCATAATCAGCATCGGTAAACCCAACTTAATTAAAGTTATCACAAGAAGGATACCATAGACCCAGATTTTGTGTGTGTACCAGATATCTCAGAATTCGTTTTGTGGATTTTAAATGAGATTCTTTTGGATTAGATTGAAAACGAGCACACAAACAAACAGAGAACATAATATCGGGTCTAGAGGCAGAAAGATAAAGAAGTGAACCGATAATACCGCGATATTTTTTCTGATCAACAGCAACACCTTTTTCATCTTTGTCAAGCTTGGTTGTTGGACTCATTGGTGTTTTCATCGGTTTTGCATCTTCAACTCCAAATTTCTTCAGTAACTCCATCACATACTTTGTTTGGGAGATAAAGATACCTTTGCTGCTCTGTTTGATTTGAAAGCCAAGAAAATATTTTAGTTCTCCCACCAAGCTCATCTAAAATTTATCCTGCATAACTTTTTCAAATTTTTCACACAAGACATCATTAGTAGCACCGTATATGATATCATCAACATAGATTTGAACAATCAAAAAATCATCACCGTCATGTAATAGAAACATAGTTGTGTCAGCACACCCCTTTTTAAAACCGTTTTCCAAAAGATAAGTACAGAGACAGTCATACCAAGCTCGAGGAGCTTGCTTAAGGCCATACAATGCTTTTTCTAGTTTATACACATGATTTGGAAAATCGTGACTCTCAAAACCAGGGGGTTGTTCAACATAAACCTCTTCTTTCAGTTCTCCATTCAGAAAAGCACTTTTCACATCCATTTGTTTCAGTTTAAAACCTTTAAAACATGCAAAGCTCAACAAGATTCTAATTGCTTCTAACCTAGCAACTGGGGCAAACGTCTCATCAAAGTCAATGCCTTTGATCTGATTGTATCCCTTAGCAACCAACCTAGCTTTGTTTTTAATTACATTTCCAGACTCGTCAAGCTTATTTTTAAACACCCACTTTGTTCCAACTACTGGATAGTCTTTTGGCCTAGGTACCAAGTTCCAGACTTTGTTTCTCTCAAACTAGTTAAGTTCTTCTTGCATAGCTAACAACCAAAATTCATCATTAAGAGCAATATCATAAGAACCTGGTTCTATTTCAGATACAAAAGCATTATGAATACAAAAAGTACAAACATCCTTATTGAGAGAGGAACGTGTACGAACACCAGCTGTTGGGCTTCCGATTACCAAATCTGTAGGATGACTGGGCTTGAATTTCAGTCTTTCAACATTTGTGGCTGCTTCAGTGGCTTCTTCGTTGTTTGCTTCAGCATCGTTGCTTTCTTGTTCAACTTCTTGTGCACCACCATCATCTTTATCATCTTCAGAGGTCATATCCACATCTGATTCATTGAACTTTACATTGACAGTTTCCACAATAGTTCTTGATTGTTTATTGAAGATTCTGTAAGCTTTACTTCTTGAGGAATAACCCATGAAAATCCCATCAATCGTTTTTGGCTCAAATTTCCCAAGCTGTTCTCCTGTGTTCAGAATATAACAAGGACATCCAAACACTCTAAAGTATGAAATGTTAGGCTTTTTGTCAGACCAAAGTTCATATGACGTTTTATTAAGTATTGGTCTAATCATAACTCTGTTCGTTACATAGCATGAAGTATTTACTCCCTCAGCCCAGAAGGTTTGAGGCAAATTATATTCACATAACATAAATCTAGGCATTTCTTGTAATGTACGATTTTTCCTTTCAACCACCCCATTTTGTTGAGGTGTTCGAGGAGCGGAAAATTCATGTTTAAAACCATTTTCTTCACAAAGTTTTTCAAAGTCTAAATTTTCAAATTCACCTCCATGATCAATTCTCAGAGTTTTAATTGAAACTCCTTTTTCATTTTGAACAAGTTTTGAAAACTTTGAAAAATAATCAAAAACTTCATACTTTTTGGCTAGAAAGTAAACCCATGTAAATCTAGAGTAATCATCAACTAATACATAACAATAATGTTTACCATTTAAGCTAGCAGTGTCAGTAGGTCCAAACAAATCCATATGAATCAACTCAAGCACGCGTGAAGTACTAACAACATTTTTTGGATGAAAAGATGAACGACTAAATTTTCCCATGGTACAGGCTTTACACACTTTGTTATTTTTGAACTTCTGATGTGGTAAACCTCTGACAAGCTAATTTGTTTCCAATCTTTCAAGAAGACCCATACTTGCATGTGCCAGCCTTCTGTGCCATAAAATTGCCTCCTCTTCCGTTGCTACCAAGCACCTAGAAACAGTTACATCATCGAAAGAGAGTGTGTAGACATTTCCTTTTCTTTTCCCAGTAAAAACAACCTTTCCAAAGGATATTTCAATGATTTTGCAAACATTACTATCAAACACAACATTCATTCCTTTATCACAAAGTTGACTGATAGAGATAAGACTGTGAAACAGATTATCAACATATAAGACATCGGTTAAGGCAAAGATACTGTTACCTACTTTTCCTTTACCAATAATTTTACATTTGCTATTGTCACATAGAGTCACATTCCCACCTTTATGTTTTTCAAGGCTAAGGAACAGTCGTTTGTCTCCTGTCATATGTCTGGAGCAACCTGAGTGCAAATACCATTTCTATTGCTCCTTAGCCCGCTAACATACCTACACAAACAGAGAAGAGGATGACCCAGAGAATCTTCTAGGTCCAAGTATATCAGTAGTAGAAAAATGATAATAAGACTCTTTTGGAACCCAGATTTGATTTTTCCCTTTATTTGTGTTCCAATTATTACAATAATTGTGTGCCAAGTGTTTAGGAACCCAAACCTTGTTGAACTTTTGAATTTTATTACCATTCTTGCAGTTTTCATGACTGTGACCAATTACTCCACATTTGGGAAAGATACCTCTACTTTTAGCATTGTCAATCCTAGTCATTTTTTCTTGTATCTTTCCAAACCCAAGTCCTTTTCTATTATTTGCAAATAGTTGGTTTCCAAGTAACATTTTAAAAGATGTTTGACCAATTGAAAACTTATTCAAAGTAACTTCGAGATCTTGAACTCTCGTTCTTAAGATTGTGTTCTCATTCACAAGTGAAGTGCATCGTTTAACGTAATTATTCCTTTTGGTATCATCATCTTCTTTTAGAGTCAAATTTACTTTTTTAAGATTCTCAATGGTGCATTTGAGTGTTGAGAGTTCTAGATTCACAGCCTTACAAATTTCACAATCTAGATTATTGATTTTTGAAACATTTTCAAGTTCAGATTTCAACTTCTTATTATTGTGAACAAGATCAAGATTTTTTGCTTTCAGTTTCTCTGCTTCTAATTCTAATGTGTCAATAATTTCAGGAAGATATTTACACATTAAAACTAGATCATTATAACTGTATACCTCAGTGGTTTCGACATTGGTATCTTCTAGATCTAACTCTGCCATAAAGCACAGATTGCTTTCTTCCTCACTGCTGTCTGAGTCTTCTTCTCCTTCCTCGTCATCCCAAGTTACAGCAAAAGCTTTCTTCTTCTTGTTTCTTTTGTTTTGGAGAAGTGGACGGTTTGGTTTCAGATGTCCAGGCTTCTGGCAGTTGTAGCAGAGTGGTTCGTCTTCTAAATTGTTGGGCTTTGGTTTATTTCTTCGAGGTTTGAACTTACTCCACTTCGTGAGTTGTCTGACAGCCATAGCAAGCTGTTCGATGGAATCTTCACCATCACCGGTGACAGTGTTGGACAAAGCTATTAACCTTTTCTTCAGATCTGAGTTGTTGCGATCTTCTCTTGCTTTTAGCTCCATTTCATACGTCATTAGATTTCCGATAAGCTCTTCCATGCTCAGCTTACTCGGATCTTTAGATTCTTGAATGGCTGTGACTTTTGCTTCAAAGTTCATTGGCAGAACACGCAGAATCTTCCTCACAAGCTCCACTTCTGTATCGATCTTTCCAAGAGCTCTAGCATTGTAGACCAGCACTGAGAAGCGACCATACATGTCCTTGATGCTCTCGTCCTTCTGCATGATGAAGTTTTCATATTCATTGCTGAACATGGCAAGACGAGATTCTTTAACCTGAGAAGTTCATTCGTGTGTGACTTCCAGAGTATGCCAAATTTCCTGGGTTGTATTACAATGAGAGATTCTGTTATATTCAGTTTTATCAAGAGCACAAATCAGAGCATTCATAGCTTTAGAATCTAGAGAGTATAGTTTCTTATCATTCGCATCCCACCTACTTTTTGGTTTAGGTGTTACGGTTCCATTAACAATTTCAGTAGGGGTTTTATATCCAGTTTCAATGATATCCCAAACGTCGTAATCAACAGACACAAGATAAATTTTCATCCTAGCCTTCCAATATGCGTAATCACTACCATTGAACATGGGTGGTCTAGCAAAAGATTGTCCTTCAGAAAAAGCATTGTTCATTGAAGTCATGATTCTAGGGTTAAACACTGGCTCTGATACCAATTGTAGGATCAATAATAACCCTAGAGAGGGGGTGAATAGGGTTTTAACACTAAATTAAAATAAACACAGAGATAAAAATAAATGCAGAAAAAATTCACACTCAGAGATACCTAGCTTCGGCAAACTATGCCTACTGCTGCCTTTCTAAGAATTCTACTAGGAGATACAAACAGATCCCGCTTACAATGCTATGTAAACTAGCAACTCCTGCTTCTGTCTGACCCTAAGCTTAAAATCCTAGACTGGCCTGTTTACCCTAGACCAGATTTTCCCAGACTACAATCCAGCAATCTATAATCCTTGTTTTACAAGAAACTAGAAAAAGAAATTTTATAAAGAACAAAAATACACCAACAATCACAAACGAAATTCAAAAGGAAGAGAAAATTAAAGCCACCCCTTTATAAAAGACTTGGCTTAGTCAAGTGACCTAGGTCGGCCCCTCTTGTAATTATTTCACCCGTTCATTATTTAGCCCGATCTCCCTTTCCTGGAAATTAAAAATGGCGGCTCTTCAAACAATTAGGGTTTCTGGAAATCTCGAGTTCCTTCGAGTTGAATTTGTTTGGAGACTTGAATTAGTTGAAATTGTCTTCAAGTTTGGCTCTACAAAGCAATCTCTCGATCCGACAAGTAAGACTTCTGATTTAAATTAGGGTTTTTGATTTTGCTGTCGAAATGTTGGATGATCAGTCGATGATGAAATCGTGTGTTTATATAGGGGTTCTGAAACCCTAGCCTCTGATTTCATATGAATGACTTGGCTGATTTGCTGATCGATGCTTTCCCCTTTTGTTATACGGATTGAATGAATTTTTCACTTTCCTGTTTTGAAATGCTTGATTGCATAGAGTAAAATCAACTTTAAACACCTCTGTATTTTCTAGATAAATTGAAAAACCAATTTTATGCAAAAAGTTAATTGTTTCTGCTTCCAAAAAAAATAATTTTCGGGAATTTCCTCTTTTGATTTTCTTGATTGAATTGCTCTGGTTTGTAACCACTTATGGTCTTGGCAAAATAAGTAATTTTGGAAAGTATCTGGCCCTCGATTTAAATAGAATTTTGTTGCCTTGGTTAACAACCATACCATGAATTCTGATTGAATAATTGCTAAGAAATGTTTGCTGAAATTTTGGAAACTTGAAAAGATTTCTCTGCATGATATTGGTTTGCATTCAAAATTCTTTCCATGAAAGTTGTCGTGCTCTCTTTTGAAGTGTTGCCAAAAACAGTACTAAGTGATTTCTTGAATACTTTAATTCCTCTGTAAAAATGTTTGCATGCCCCATAAAAATGGCATGAACAAAACTGGAAACATATTTGTTCACATGCTTGATTTTCTACAAATGAACAAAACGAATTTCTGGAAAGAATTAAAACATATATTTCCTGGATGCCATAAATAAATTTCCAGATTTGCTTGATTGATTCCCTTGTTATGAACACTCGAGGAAATTAGGGAAACAAAAATAAAATCTTGCTAAAAATAATTCCCTGATTGAACAAAAAACAATTCTGAAAATCATTTATGTCTTTCCTAAAACTGGAAATAAAACTTTTGTCTTGAAATCGATTTCTGAAAATTTTATTTGCTTCCTTTGATTTTCATGAATAAAGTCGATTGCCTCATCATGCATGCTTATATACAAATCCTTTGCACTAAGTTGATCATTCACACTTTCATATAAATGAACATGCGTTGTACTGTCTTGTACTCATTCTGCAATTTCTGCCTTGTCTTTGAACATGTATGTAGCTTCATATATGTTGGCTCTTGTGAACATTTGCTTAACCTGATCACCATCCAAAAGCTTGTTTATGCTGTCCCATTTATTGTAAATCTGAGCTGCATCGACTTGTGTATATCATGGTGTTTTTTTTCCATACACATTGCATCCATTTCCACTTGTTTATACATCCATATATGAACTGCTTGACTGCTGTTGTGTATGTGTGTGACCACTATTGTGTTCATGTATCATCTTGTTCAAGTTTGACATGGCTTATGATTCCTATTTATTGCTGAAACATTTAGATGTAGCTCCATTTACACCTGAGTTTGTGCTGTCTTGTATTTGTCCAATTTAGCTACATATATTTGAGCATGATTTTGTTTTTGTCTCGGCCATATTACTTTGTTTCACCACTTTGCTGAGCACTGCCATTATCTTCTTGAATCATGCTTGCTGAATTTGATTGAATCGTCACCATACTTGAGTTTCCTTGTGTGCTCGACCACATGCATGCGTAATACTTGTTTGCTGCTTCCATTGAGTTTCACTGACCTATGTACATTTATGTTGAATTGTTTGAATTTGTTGAACCAAAGTATTATTCCATTTCTCTTTTGATTTTTATCTTGTCCTGAAACACAAAGAAACAAAACAGCAGTCAAACTGTACTGTGTTGAGGCTGGTCAGAATCAACTAGTTCTGATCAGCAAACCAGTATGGTTATGGCGTGGCTTGTTCAAGTCTGAAAGATGATGAGAAAACACACATAGAATATGAGACAGAATAAAATTAAAAATAAAATTTTATTTGTTCAGTGTTTATTTTAGTTCCAGTGTACTGTGTGTATTTTCTTTTGTGTGACAGATTTCAGGATGATGCAATAGAGGCTTGGGATGGTAAGAGTCTGCAATGCAGAGTTTATCCAGCAGAGAGTCATGTAACTAAATGAGTGTTCAAAGAGAAATTTGTATATAATTGTTTTGTGAAATAAAATAAATATTATTGAATAACAAATGCTTGTGTAAATTTCCTGTATTTTGTGTAAAGCACTATTAACCAATAATACTTATTATTCCACTATCAAACACATCAATAAAATCCATTTGTTATCATCAAACAAAAAATCATATATTCAACAATATTTTCCAATTTATGCCTAAAACTCATATTCACATACGTTCTTATTTATGTCCCAAATCATTATTTAGACATGTCCCATTTCATACCCAAATTATTTTTATACTTATAATCAAATTTCAGATATTTAAAAAAAAAATTGGTCAATATAGTCAAACACTTACTCAAGCTATTCCATGTACATAAATATGACAGTTTTTCATGTGAACTGCATAATACTTCGACTAATCCGATTACATGTTCAATATTATTCTATAAATCATGTAAATGTTCAACTGGCTATATAAACAAATTATTGATGTCATGACATGCTAGCCATTCCCATATTTTCCTATATTCAAGACATGAATTCGCAGATCTATTAATTTTTTACGTTTCATCTTGTTATAATCGCAATTTATAGTTAAACTTGCAATTTCACAATATATATATATATATGGGAATGCTAAACGATAGCTATAACATTATCAAAAAGTCGTAGTTTAATTCCACTCATAGTGATTTTTGCTTTCCTAGGTCTGATTTAGATTAGCATCCAAAGTTATTCCCTTTCTTGCGGCGTAGATTTGTAGATCCAAAATCTCTTTTTCTCTTTATCTTGAAATAGAAGAAATTCTAAATCTAATTCTTTTAATTTAAGAATAGATTTTGAAGAGAAAGGGAATAAAGTAGATTTAAGATTTGGGGAAGATGAAGCACAACTTCAGCGTAGCTTTGGGATTGTGAATTTTAGGGTTAGGTTTTGAGTTTTATTTATAGGTAGGCTAGAACAACTAGGGCCTTAGGATTAAAATAGAATTCATCTAAACTTTACACCTCACTAAAGAAAAGAATGTTCTAGAGTAGGCTAATTGATTGCTCATTTTTTCCCTTTCATACACTTATGACATTTCTTTTGTGCAATTAGATATATTGCATATCTTCATTTCATTAATTAATTTATCTCTACAATTATTGCTTTCCCTCTATTTTAATTGCATGCCCATATTTCATATCCAATAAATTTTCCCTTTAATTTATTTATTGCAGCAACTTAATTGTCACATACTTTTTTTTCATACAACTAAATTTATTTAATGCATCATTCTTTATTCATATATAACCCTTTCCATTTTCCCACATGCGGTTTCTTTTCCATTAATGCATCCTTCCATTATTTTATATACAATATGAATTGTATTAATTCTTTGTTGCATATTTCTAATGTTCTTATATTTTTCCATGCATTGAATTTAAGATTATTTTGGTTCATGCATCTACACATTTTTAATTGCATGCATTAAATTCTTAACTGTTATGTGTATTTATATATACATCTTTCTTATTTTCACGCAATTAAATATATTTATTAATTGCTCATTACATTATGTAAACAAAATTTGAATTGTACGCTCATTAACTCATTCAATTTCTTTTCTTCTTACTTCTAATTAGTACATTATATTGTACTATTTTTAATGCATTGCATATTAATCTCTTTCCTTCATGCATTTAACTCTTTTGACATTTGTTTTCTTTCTATTTTGATTGCATATCCTTATTTTATAATCAATTTACTAATTCTTCTTTTTATTTATTTATTGATTTATTATTGCATATGCACATAATAAATTACATGCGCTAATTCTCTTCTTACTCTTTTTGTTTACATATTATTAACTTTTACATTAAAATATACATATGCACTATTACCTATTTGCTACTTAGAAAAATTGCGGGGTGTTACAGATATATGAGGAATGTTACAATATTATGTAGAGATCTGTACGTCACTCCGGCGTAGGATGAGGGATTGTGTTTATTTCTATGACATTACAGTGGAGACCGTGCGAGTAGGGTACTGTAACACCCCGCATTTTTGGAGCAATTACATAATGCGCATATAGATATGTGCATAAACATAATTGAGAATGAATTAATAAATACATAAACTGATGGTGCATTTACAATAAAAAAAATGCAGAATAAAAAGAAGAAGATAAACCAGAGAATGCAGAGTGAGCAATTAATTAATAAATATTAATTGCATAAAAATAAGGAAGATGTATGTATATACACACACACACATGATGATTATATGCTTAATACCTGCAAGATAAAAAGTTGAACAATAAATTAATGCATATTGGCACATGGATAGCAATAGGAAAATAGAACACTATAAATCGAGTGTATAAAGATAAAATGCATTAATGGTAAATTGCAATGAATAAATAAAATTAAAGGAAAAAGGTAAACTGCATCCAAAAATATATATATAAGGAAATTTTATTGCACAAAAGAAATAATGGCATATATGGCCGAGCAATTAATAAAGAGAGAATGTAAATAAAATGGGTGCGTTAAAGATAGTATATCAACACATTAATAATAGGTTTAATTGGAAGGATGTTTAAAAAAGAGAATTAATTGATGTAATTGATTTAAGAAAGTTAAATTTGGAATAAAATAAAGAATCATTCGTGTACAAAAGCTTAGCATACACATAAGAGTGAATGCAAACAAATATGATTTAGATTAAGGATTGTGCGCGAACAAAAGAAATGTTTGAAATTTGATTTATGTGCAAGAATTATATGTAGTATAAATAAATCAAATTTCAAATAAAAAAATAAAAAAATATTTGGGGTGGGGGGGTGTTGACACTATGTCGACACCACCATAGGGGTGTCGACACCTATGGCGACACCCAAGCAGGGGTGTCGACACCCCTGCGCGTGGGCACGTGTGTGCAGCATACCCTGGGCAGTTCTGGAATGTTGTTTTTCTTAAGTGAGGTGGTTGGTTCGAATGGGCTTTAAATTAGATCTAAAGGACCAAGTTCATTTAGCACGCCTATAAATAAGATGGTAAGGTTTACCTTCATCCTCATAATTTCTGAGGTGATGCCAAAACTCTGCCCTTTTCTCTTCTTCTCCAAACCTATTCTAAAAATAAAAATTAGATCTAGGTCTCTTCTTCTTCAATATATTCGCCAAGATTTACGCTACATGTGAGGTAAGATTTGAATCTGATCTAATTTAGTTCCTGTTCTCTTTTCTTCTTCTTTTCTCTTTCTTTTTGGGGTTAATTTATAGATCCATGGTTATTTAGGTCTTAAATTCAGTTAGGAAAACCATGGAAGAATAGATCTGGATCACATCCAGAATTTGGAATACTTACGAGGTGAGTGGATTTAAGCCATATTATTTGAGATAATGGTATATTACCATTTAGCATTCCCCAGTTTGACGAATTGGAATATGATATGTTAAGATGCCTAAACATATGCCAATAATGATTAAAGTGGTGCAAATGACATGTGGGAATGATTAGCATGATATAACGTCAAATTGTTAATATGACTAATTCATATATTGAATCAGTTGAAATGTTTGAATGTTTACATGTTATAATATTAATTTGAACCCATGGGAAAAATTCATATATTGGATTAGTTGGAATGCTAAAAAGTTTACATGTAAATTTGTCCCAATTATATACAGGGAATAATTGGAGTAAGTATATGATTATATGGATTCATGTTAACATATAATTGAATAAATAAATATGGGTTTGGGGCATCGACCAAATTATGTTTAAAGATCTTAAATTGGATCATAAGTATAAAAAAAATGATTTGCATGCAAATGGGATCTTATGTAAAATATGAATTAGCATAATTTGAATAAAATGCATTTGGACATAAATCCATCATGAATATAATTGTGTAAATGGGCATAAACACCTATAAAGACATAGGTATGATTAATTGATTAATAATAAATGCCTAGGGTTACAATTAGAAAATGTGATTGTACTTATGACACGAGGTTATGTTGCATTAGTGGTGGAAGTCTGCCCGGACCCGACCAGCATATCCAGCAACCACTAATGTTGAACCTAATGTGAGAGGTTTAAGTGCGCAAATACGAGACGGGCTATGACACGAGGCTAAGCACAACTTATGGAAGAAGTCTGCCCGGACCCAACCGACATATCCAGCATCCACAAGTTGTAGGCCTAATGTGGGAGGTTTAGGCCATTATAAAACATAAATGGACAAGGTAATGAATTGGACAACTTAACCTAATCTAATCCATATGGATTGTATTAATATGAACTAAAGTTAGGGTTAAGTAAAATTGGTTGGATAGTGGATAGGCTAAGCAAATCTGAGGGGGTAGGTAGTATTTACATATAGGCCCGCAAACTTATCCCGATAAGGTTATGTAATTAAAGACACCTAGTGGTATAAAACTAAGTAAGTTATGTAATTAAAGACACCTTTTAGGGTAAGCATAACTTGTAGAAATAATAGAATTTAGAAATGCATAATAAACTAATAAGGAAATGGGATAGCTGGTGAAATGAGATAAGAGATACTTAATTGTAAATTAAGTAATCAGAAAAGGGGAAAACCTGAAACCAGTTAAGAAAAGGGGGAATATATATTGTACTTAATTATGAATTAAGTAATCCGTAAACTTGGAGGTCTGAAACCCATTGATAAGAATAACATGTTCAAACTTGTCCTAGGGACAAGGGGGAAATTATAACATAGTTTATAATAAATAGGTAGAAAAACTTATTAATGGGCCTTAGTTAATAGAACTAAGTCTATAAGTAAACAACGATAAGTTGAATTGACGATGTAAAGAGGAATTATGATTAAAAGAGAAAGAATGAGGAAAACTTATGAAATAAGTTATATTTAATTATAAATTGTAAGTGACATGTTAATTGGAAAAACATGTGAATTGGGATATACTTAATTACATATTAAGTAAAACATGTTATTGTAATCAAACAAGAATATAAAAGAGACTGTGGATTACATCCTTGGGCCGCAATCTAGAGAATAACATGTTGTGGGCTTATTAATAAACTTAAATGGGTAACGTTATATGACTAAAATTAATAAGCAAGAGAAACTTGGTAGTTTGAATAAGAATTCAATATGAATGGGAATAACCAAGTTAACTAGAAACCTGATGAGGTGAGGCAAGCACGTAAAAGAATGTTTTTAGACATAAGGTCTAACAACATATTAAATTGAGGCGCTTGGACCACTCCGAACGTTTAAGGGTGAATAATCCAACGGGGTAGATCATCGTGGTGTTATAAGGCACGAGGGGAGTGTATATTCATCTGATTGTTCTGACGGCTCTGAAGGACTAGAAGTGGAAGCACGCGGCTTCCTGAGGCACGTAATGTGCTCTTAGCAGTCCTCTGTGCGGTGACAGATGACTAAGGCTGTACTCACAGAGGTTGGGTCTGCGCGTAACTACTAGGTGGGTGGATTTGACTGCAGAAGTTGCTATGCAGTCAGAATGTTGTGACGCGGCAACACAAGGGTGATTCGACGGTTGCCTCAACGGGGAGGCATAGGGTCCAGACCAAGGATAGTAGATCGTCGGATGCCCATCATCGACAGCCAGTGGGATGCAAAAAGACTAGAGCTAAACCCAAGATACTATTTCACCCTTCACTATCGGGATAAGGGGTTAAGGGAAGACGCCACATGGATGTTTTGATTGTTTGCGTAGGGGCAGTCGCTTAGCTCTTGTAGTCTTTACTGGTTTAGGGAGGGGTTGAGGTGGGGCCATAGCCACCACGGAAACAGACCCTAGGTATATCTGTATATATAGGTTCTTTAATGACGGGCCTGTACAGATATGGAAAAGCTCCTGACCGTGTTCCGTGTTTCTAGTATTGCCCTGCCATGGAGCTCGATGCACATTAGAGGACGTGCAATTGAGGCATCGAGATACAATTAACAGTACGTATGGTAGACAGTCTAGATACATGCATGCCAGCTCTGGGTGGTGTATCATAGACTTGAGGGCATTACTACGGTATGAATTCTGAATCGAACAGAGGTGACAGTTCATACGTTTACGTAGCATCGTAATGATAGATATATGCGGAAGGTAGTATTATTATCCGTATATCACTACGGCGTAGGATGAGGGACTTCGTATATTTCGATGGTGTTACAGTGGAGACCATGCGAGTGGGGTACCATGGGGTGTACCTCAATATTGAGGGTAGCTACATATGTATAATGTATTTGGTTAATCCACTAAGAAGTAAATGGGTGCGACATGTGTGTAAACCTTGAGTGTTGTTAACCCAAGTAACCTAACAAATAAGAAATTATGGTTGAATAATATATGTAGGATTATCCAAAGTGTATAGTTTAAATCTAATCACCAAAACTTGTGTTTGACCCCCTCCTCATAACATACTCGCAGGTTAGATTTTTATGGTAGGGACATGATAGCCTTGAATGCTGGTCAGGTAGTATTATTAACAAGGTAAGGCTATATTTTTATTACACTATATTTTATCCATTTCGCTGTGAGATATTTTCTAAGCTCTGACATATTTTATGTCTCTGTCTTTTCTGCAGTATACTAGTGCAACTCAATCCGCGTTTCGATAGATTGGAGTTTTGAAAAGAAAAATCGATCTGTCAGAATACGGGTTGTCACATCTAGTGTCAGAGCTTAGGTTTAGGATTCCTACATAAATAGTGAGTGAACGTATTTGTATTTTAAAAAATATAAATATATTATGTATACCAAGATCCATAGAGGAACCCACTAAATAGAAAGAGCATAATATGATAAGAAATGGGATGTTTTTTTGTACACTGAAGGAATGAATATGGAAAGTCAAGACCCTTAGGTAAATTGGGTAAAGAGTGTACAATATATTTTTTATGGGAGGAAGATGAATCCCATATGATTAGTATTTTGGGTTAAGTGGGTTTGGCAGTAAAACCATATAGATTGAAAAGGGTTAAAAAGAGAAAAACAAAATGTATTGGGAATATATATATATATATATATATATATATATATAGTTGAGAGAATTGACTATGGGGAGTGTCTAGGAAAGCCTAGAAAATTGGAATCCCGCTTTGAGTCTAACCTCATTATTAACTTTTAAGAACTTGAAATTATAAAAGTTTAATGCCTGCAAGATAAAAAATTAAACAATAAATTAATGCATATTGGCACATGGATAGTAATACGAAAAGGGAAAGCTATAAATTGAGTGCATAAAGATAGAATGCATTAATGGTAAATTGCAATGAATAAATAAAACTAAAAGAAAAAGGTAAACTGCATCCAAAAATATATATATATAGGGAAATTTAATTGCACAAAAGAAATAATGGCATATATGCGGAGCAATTAATAAAGTGTGACGGCCGGGAATTTTGCTCGATCTGAATCAGTCGTTAAACCGATCTAGACCGTTCGAAACCCCTGATTGTTTGAGAACAGGACAAAACAGAACGCAGACGGAAGAACATTTCATTGTATATTACAACAATTCCATCAGATACAAGAATATACAGAGTATAAATGAATAAACTACATAGCAGTGGAAAAATATACAAAGCACAACTGAAGGTGATATACGGATACAGAGCTTTCCGGGTATCATTCCAGCTGTAAACCAGGATCTTGTGCGTATAAATCTGCAAAACCAAAACTACTAGCTGCCCGTGCGGAAAATAGGGGCACCCAGAGTTTAGGTTAAAACAATAAACTCCAGGCCAGTCATATGACTGGTGTGAGAACTAAAACAGTTATTTATATTAGTTTTAAAGTTAGGTAAATCAAGGGACCACGTCGGGTTTCCTCCCAAGAATACCAGTGCATAGAACAAACAGCGCAATGCTAAATAAAGAAAAATGAAGCTGTTATAAGACCCAGGTACCATTACACAATGCAACGCAAGCCGGAGGATAGGATTTTTACCTTATAACAGCCAAAGCATGCTTGATACGTTTAAAACACATTATTTGATACTATTATAGGTGTATAGTGTCAAAACATTTTCGCATATGTCTAAATCCAATGTCAGACACACAATCCATTTACAAGTTCGTTCTGGGTCTGAACGAAACCGGAGGCACTTTCCTCGCATATCCATCGCTCTCCAAGTACGTCTGGACGACCACCAACTATTTCCATCCTCTTGGGTGTACAGCCCAATCAGGATCGTCAATAATTATCCAAACGATGTGAAGACTTCCGGTCTTCAACCACCGTCTTCATCTTCGACATATCGTCGAATCGGCTATTCAGAATGGGTATAAACCCGGACTTTCCGAACAACCCGCGTATATTAAAAACAAATGTTACACAAACACAACATACGCCTCATTCCAATTCAGCAGCCACTAACCGCAAATTAGAAAGAGAACAATTTCCCAAATATTAACCCCGAAGGCCGAAACCAACATCAGATCAATAACCAGGAAACCATTCTTCTTAACTAACCTACAGCTAGTTTCTAGATTCCACATTCTTAGGGAAAGGTTCCCATTAATTTTATCCAAGATAAATTCTTTAAAATTTATCCTTTAATCTTCCTTTGGATGTCGTATTAAACCAAATTATGGTTTTCCAAACTAGTCGAGATTAGCGAACCACTCCGAAGTAATTATTTATTTTATTTCCCAATCCCAACCTATTCATCCCATGAAGCAAAACTGGTAATACTCCATATTTAACACCACAGTGTTGTCGGTAAAATTAATTACCATTTCACATTCAAATCTGATTAAAGATTTAACTATCGCTTTGGAGCAAAACTGGCGATACTCCATTCTCGCTCATTTTCCAAATTTGATAATTCAGATTATCAATTCACATTTCAAATTAATTGCAGATTCGTTAAAACTCCTTTTACTGGGTTAAAGAACTAATGTCATTTAAAACATAGTTCACGATAAACCCAAATCACATTCTATTTATTATCGGGTTAAAGAACAAGTGTTATTTAAAACACACTTCACGATAAACCCACAAATCAATTCTATTTACAACCCATTTCAAATCCAATTTATTTATTTAAAAATAAATGGGTTTTAATTTTAGTTCAAAACTAGTTCATTTCGATAAAAATCTATTTTTATCTTTTCGAATATGGAATTTTTCATCCCAATTTTTCCCAAATCATTTCTTATGATTTTACACAAATTATTACTATTTTAAATAATTTTATCAAGGCCCATACAGTCGATTTCCAACAATGGCCATCGAACTGCACTTATAGCGACCTTTTCCAAATTTGATTTGGACGTATCTCCAAATCCAACCGTTAGATTTCAAATTTCTAATATTCGTTAGAAAGCTCTTTTCGATACGAACCCAACGGTTCCGGTTTTAGGAGAATCTGACGGTCGGATCTCCCATAATGTCCGTTCGAAGTTAATGGTCGAAATTTACGAACTGCCGCGGCGCGGCGCATTCTATTCAGGCCATTATACTATATATATACTATATATATAATATATATTTCGTCGATTTCTATTTAAAACGAATTTTATAAATAGTTTTGAATTCGTTTCAAAGACAATTTCAACTTCCATTTCAATTCAAATCAAAATTAAATTTTTCCTTATAGATTCGTTTTAAAATTCATTTCTATTCAATTCAAATTTCAATTCAATATGAATTCATTTCAATTCGTTTTCTATTCGATTCAATTCAAATTCGTTTTCTATTCGATTCAATTCAAATTCGTTTTCTATTCGATTCAATTCAAATTCGTTTTCTATTCGATTCAATTCAAATTCGTTTTCTATTCGATTCAATTCAAATTCGTTTTCTATTCGATTCAATTCAAATTCGTTTTCTATTCGATTCAATTCAAATTCGTTTTCTATTCGATTCAATTCAAATTGGTTTTCTATTCGATTCAATTCAAATTGGTTTTCTATTCAGTTCAATTCAAACTGGTTTTCTATTCAGTTCAATTCAAATTGGTTTTCTATTCAGTTCAATTCAAATTGGTTTTCTATTCAGTTCAATTCAATTCGAATATAATCGATATAAATATCGTTCGCGTCAAAATAGCGCATCTCTAATCAACACGGCTTTATATTCAACAAATGGATCTATATTTCTTTCTACACACGACTCCATATCTTTGTCAACACACGACTAATCTCAACGAATGAGTACTGTCCACGTGTGACTATTTTTGTTATTTAATATATTTTATAAAAACTATGGTATCTATCGTTTTATTTAAAATCAGACTCCAACCGTAAATTAGTAAGAGAACGATTCCCTGAATATTAACCCCGAAGGCCGAAACCAACATCAGATCAATATCCAGGAGACCACTCATCTTATCTATTTGCCAGTTAGTTTCTAATTATATATATGATAAAGATGTAGTTTTTATTGTTAAAAGACTTCGTTCAACACATGACTAATCTCAACGGATGAGTACAGTCAACACATGAACCTCTACTTTATAGTGATAAAGATATAAATTTTATTGTTAAAATATTTCATTCAACACACGACTAATCTCAACGGATGAGTACAGTCAACACATGAACCTCTACTTTATAATATTCTTTATTTTCTAAATTGGAATGAGGCCCAATCAATTACCATATAGCGTTAACTATATGGATTCCATACAACACATGTATATAATAGCACCGATAAATAATCAACCATCATCCAAAGTGCACTACACCGTATAAGCATCAAATATATATATCTAACGCTTATAACAGCCTGTCGATCCATCGATCGACATACAACTAATTATTGGGATTAGTGTATGCCGTGTTTTATCCCAATACCCGTGTGGGGTTTCAAACAATCAAACACAGATTTTATTCGTGCAATTGGGCGATGTGTAAAATTTATCGTCCCAATCAATGTCCTTCAAATAGGTGTACAAAAACAAACCGTCCGGTTTGTAAATGAATATTTATTTATTCACATTCACGTTAAAAAAATTATTTTCAACGATCAAACTATTTTATTCAACCTATGAATATTCTATACGGTTCATTTATTCAATAAAATGATATTTTTATATTTATAATTTATTTTAGAAAATTTTGGCGGCATAACGGCACGATACTAGAAATGGGACAAGGCCTAGCCTTATCCCCGGTCTAGTGAAGGCCCACGCCATTCACACATCAATCAAATCCATTCCATTTCACCAAACAATTCTATTCAAACCAAATAATCTAACCAACTACACAACCAAACAATTAAACAAACAAGCCATCCATGGTCTGTGGATGACGGGTGTCGGGTGCTACTAAGCACCGTCTGCATCCTAGTATATATATAACTAGAAGAAGGAAATTTGAGTGAGAAGTTCTCACCAATAGCTATCCTAACTCCACGGCACTTCCTATGTAGAACATCTTCGCCGTGCTCGCCTTTTGTCACTTTCGTTGCCCGTATTCTCTACATATGTAAAAATCGAATTTTTACTTTGCTATTCAATATATAAAAATCGAATTTTTACTTCGCTATTCAATATATAAAAATTGATTTTTTACTTCGCTATTCAATATATAAAAATCGAATTTTTACTTCGTTATTCAATATATAAAAATCGAATTTTTACTTCGTTATTCAATATATAAAAATCGAATTTTTCTAATGCTACTATATAGATAAAAATTATACTTTTATCACGCTATTCCCTATATAAAGATTTCGTTTTTATTTTATCACTATAAAAATCACCTCTTTATTTCAATGTATATATAATAAAAATCAGATTTTTATTTCGCTACATATACAAAGATGATATTTTTATATTCTCTATCTTATAAAGATTATATTTTTATAGTTCCTACTATGTAAAAATCATATTTTTATCCTTCTACAATATAAAAGATTATATTTTTAATCTTCTCATCACATAAAAATTATATCTTTCTCATACAAAAATTCTAATCTTTTTCCTTACTAAAATTCAACTTTTCGCTGTATAGAAATTCAGATTTTTCCGTATATAACTTCAGATTTTCCTATCATGATAAAATAAAACAAAATAAAATGAAAAAGGGAAAAAACTCACTATTTTTATTGTAGAAGTCGAATTGTGGTTGCTGGAGCATCGTCCGAGGAGATTTCTGGTTCGCCATTGACTGGCGGAGGCGGTCAGAGAAGCGTCGTCGGTTTTGGTGGGGCCTGCGTGGCGTTTGACTACGGTTTGCGGTTGGTCAGGGGATGGAGGAGGGGGCGGTTCGAGTTCAAGGGGGGTCGGAGCAGTTGGCGGTGGCGGCTCTGGTGAGCCTGCAAGGCGGCGCGATGGAGGGAGGGTCTAGGGCTAAGGCGGCGTGGAAATCGAAGGGAAAAGGGGGGCTGAGGAGCACGGCCGCGAGAGGAGGTGGGGTGAGCAGAGCGGTGGCAGGGGGTGACGAGGTCTGGCGCCTGCGGTGGCCTCGCGCAGGCGATCGATGGTCCTCAGCATTTTTTTTAATTTCGTTTCTGAGTGAATGAATAAGGGGGGTATATGAGAATTTATATATTTTAATATTATTTTAATTTTAATCTCTAAAAGTTACTTTAAAAATTCGAACTCCTTTTTGAGCCCATTGACTGTCGTCCCCAGGGTAATACCCCCATTCTGAACACAATGGGATATGTATTGTAAGCTAATTCGATTGTTTCGATCAGTTTCCGTTAAAATCAACATATAACTCTATATATTGAATTTGAACGCGCATTTTAATTTACTGGGGTCACATACTAACTCTAAAAATTCCCGAAAAATATTTTCTAGCTTTGTATTGACGATACGGTCCTAACAAAACTAGTTTCGTCGAATTCCGAGACCGTTGGAAAAATGGCCATTTTCCAGTCGATTAAAATCAACTAAAACTGGTCAAACACGTTTTCCTTTGCCACGCTCACATATTGATTCGAAAAATTACGAAATTTGGAATCTAGCAATAATTTAACACTACGGATCCAACAAAAGTGGTTTCGTCGAAATCTGAGGTCGTTTGCAAAATTCCCATTTTTAAGGGCCTGAATTCCATAGCGACTATTCAGAATTTTCAACTGGACATATCTTTTGATTCCCGCTATGAAAATTTGATTATTCGGATTCGTTGGAAAGATATCATCAACTAGATCCTATTATTTTTGGTTTCACTAAAATCCGGATTGTTTTGCACCCGGTACATTCAATTGAAGTTTGAAATCGAATTATCGAACTACCACGCCATTTTCAATTCTATTTATAATTATGTATAATTATATATATTCTAACGACGATGTATATAATATATACGTTCTAAATATATTCAAAATAAATTTCTCGTCGATATTATTTAAAATAATCTATTTTAAATATTCAAAATTCGCTAAAATTGCCAAAATAAAAATTTTAAACTGGCCCAGATTTTCGGGTTGTTACAATCTCCCCCACTTAAAACTTTTCGTCCCCGAAAAGGAACGAAGTCGAAAGTGGTTTGATTAATCAACTCTACGTTCGATCTGGCTTCCATTCTCTAACTTTTCAGTTTCTGAGAATTTTCAAATTCTTCAAAAATTTGGCTAACACCCTAAATTTTCGTAAAATTTCGCCATAACCTCCCCTGCACCGGGAGCCACGGGAAAATCCCGAAATTGCCATACATGCCTTCTGATCTCAAAAAGAAAAAGAAAAAGCCAAGCGGCTAGCCAATAGGCTCATAAAATCATCATCACCCAAACAAAACAGTAAATTATAGTAAACATGTACCTATTTGTCGGGCAAACAAATTTTATTCTCTGCTCTAGCCTCCTTGCTATGACCTGTTCAATGTAAGTACATGTATATGCAAGCAAATGCGACCAATTTTCAATACAATTTAATATTTGGTTCAATTAGGCATAATGGTTCAAAAATTATCAAACAAATAAACAATCAACACAAACATCAATCAATTAGTGAATTAAAGTTTCAAATTCATAATTTTGATACATATACAGAAAATCATGTTTTGATGCCAATTCACAACAATGTATTCTAGCTATATTGGTTTTGGTTCTCACACCAGTCTAATGGAAATATATAGATATCACACCTTCGAAACACGAATATAAATACTGATGATGTGGCCACATCACCAGAATTATCCCCGGGTGTCTAGAATGTGACTCTATATCTATCCAGTATATTAAAACTTCGAATATACGTTCATGACGCGTATATGCAAAATCTTTATATACTCGATTGTCCATATTCAAAATAAATAAATATTCAAATACGTATAAAGCGATTTAAATTTTAAAGCAAAATTGTTTTCATTTGAAAAATATACTCTTCACACTCGTTCTAGGATACTACTGATCCTATCTCTAACGAGCCATTCTAATTGGATATTTCTAATCCAATATCTGATGAATTCTTTCGTATGGTTCTAATGTGTCTTGTTCTCGAGCTCTATAAACCAAATCTCTGATACCAAATGTGACGGCCGGGAATTTCGCTTGATCCGAATCAGTCGTTAAACCGATCTAGACCGTTCGAAACCCCTGATCGTTTGAGAACAGGACAAAACAGAACGCAGACGTAAGAACATTTCATTGTATATTACAACAATTCCATCAGATACAAGAATATACAGAGTATAAATGAATAAATTACATAGCAGCGGAAAAATATACAAAGCACAACTGAAGGTGATATACGGATACAGAGCTTTCCGGGTATCATTCCAGCTGTAAACCAGGATCCTGTGAATATAAATCTGCAAAACCAAAACTACTAGCTGCCCATGCGGAAAATAGGGGCACCCAGAGTTTAGGTTAAAACAATAAACTCCAGGTCAGTCATATGACTGGTGTGAGAACTAAAACAGTTATTTATATTGGTTTTAAAGTTAGGTAAATCAAGGGACCACGCCTTATAACACGGAACGGGTTTCCTCCCAAGAATACCAGTGCATAGAACAAACAGCGCAATGCTAAATAAAGAAAAATGAAGTTGTTATAAGACCCAGGTCTCATCACACAATGCAACGCAAGCCGGAGGATAGGGTTTTCCCTTAAAACAGCCAAAGCATGCTTGATACGTTTAAAACACATTATTTGATACTATTATAGGTGTATAGTGTCAAAACAATTTCAATCATAAATATCAATCATAGGCGGCATAGCTACCATCTACTATGTCGCCATACTAGTTCTACAATTAAAACTGCAATACACGTATTGGAAATTGGGTTTCCGTCATGAGTCGAGGCAAGGGGCAAGCTCCTCTCCGCTTTCGAGACACTCTAGCAAATGTCTCGGGACTACACACTCTGGGCAATCCTGGATCGGTTGGGCCGGTCCTCTCTTACGTTTGAGGATTGGCAATTCCTGAACACACGTTTCCCGGTCCTATCAGACCTAATATCGAGGCGCCTCATTCCAACAACCACAAAGGTGAAAATTATATAAATGTCGGGGCTTGTAACAACCCGTATTTTCAATAACCTGTTATAACATAAATGGAGGCAGAATTAAACTGTAAAATCTGAATCAAGGGAAACGGGCTATGCCATTGCGTTCGTCTCGGAAAAATACGCGAAATAGAGTCCGAGTTTTCGAAAATCGGAGTCCGTATGAGCAAGATATGGCCTCGCGAAGTTTCACGAAAAATTCCCAAATTAAAGTATACTTAATTAAGTGAAATGGGTTGCGCAGAGAAATATATATATATTGATATATATATATATATATATATAATTGAAAATTTAATAAATAAATATGCAAAAATGCTCAAAACAGCGAATTGGGAGAGGAGAATAACCGAACCGGCCGATTTTTGAGGTCGACCCGAGCTCGCTGGGTCGACTAGGGGTTAATCCAGGGTGTTTGGCTGTCAACCCGTGGGCCGATTCGCTCAAATGCAGATTTTGCATTTGGATGGTTCTCATGGTTCATCTTTAATCTAAAGGCCCTAGATGGTTCCTACACTTGACTTCTTCCCCAAGACATGCTTTGATGGCTTGGATTGAATCTAGGTTTAATCCTATGGCCTAAAACACTTGCCTAATCTATAAATAAGACCCTAACCTATCCTAAACCCTCATTATTCACTCATGTAACTAAACTATGGCAAAATTTCTACTCTCATGGCCTCCACTCAACTATCCTAGCCTCCACTTCATTTCTATGAAAGGTTTCATGATCATGAGAGTGTTAGAGAGTCCCTATGTTAGTATGAGAGCTTTTCAAGTTGATTTCAAGGCAAAAGCTATGATCTTTGTTCATAAAGATGGTGTTTTTAGTGATTTGGTGCATCCATCTTTGGGTTTTTGGGTGATGGCATCCATAGGCTTCATCATAAGCTTTGGTTTAATCGATTTAGGCCTTCATAGCAAGGTAAGCCCTTCCCTACTCTTAGGTATTAACTATGAAGTTAAAAGTTCATGTTGAAAGTTTGGGTTTGATCATTGAGAATGATGCATGCTATCATGTTATGCAAGTTTATGAAGTCACTATCTTGATCTTATGAGCTAAAAGCCACAACCTTTATGTTGAAATGTTGCATTATGCAACATGAAAACCTTCATAATCATTATGTCAACTTGCATATGAAGTCATAACCCTTATATGATGATATATGCGAGTTACTAGTCATCATTCCATGTCTTTTGTCACCATGATTCGCTTATGTACCAAGTTTGGGTTTATGCATGTTTTTGTGAGGCTTAAGAATGTAACATGCAAGCTAATGACCACATTTGTGCCTCATTCGCCACCATGATTAACTTGTGGCTTAATATCCATTTTTGTTATGCCTTTGCCAAGTCTCTTCTTTTAATCCATTACGTGGTTGCGAACGTACATGCGAGTTTAAAAAGCGTTGGGTTCACATTATGGGAAAACATAATGACATGAATATGACTTGGGTAAATGGGTATAAACATGACAACATGTAACGTTAAATATGACATGTGTTTATACTTGAAAACATAACTTGAAATGTAACATGGAAGTTGACATGTAAGTATGCATAAAAACATAAGCTTGGGAATTTACCTATTAAGTTAGGTCTACCCATTGGGAATTTACCTATTAAGTTAGGTCTACCCAATTGCTTGAAAACTTGACTATGAACATGACACTAGACTAAACATGAAAGTGGCCAACTCGAGGTTGGGTTGAGTTTGCAACGTAAAACTACCCGGAACCGACCGGCCTAACTAGTAGTTGCAAACAATAGGACTCAATGTGAGAAGTTGGTCATGTTGTGCTTGAACCCGAGGTTAGACCAAGTTGTGGTGTAAATCTACCCGGACCCGCCCGGCTTAACTAGTAACCACAACAAAGTCTAATGTGAGAGGTTGGGGTGCATTAAATAATTAATGCCACATAATAGGGTTAAGTTAATTTGATTAATGAGGCTTAACCAAATATGACATGGACAAATGGGTTAAGTAATTTGATTAGGCTAATGATACTTAACAAAACATGACAGAGTTGGGTAGGTTAAGTAACTTGATTTGCCTAACGACACTTGACCATTTTTATACGACGAGGGGACGGGATTAAGTTAACCAACACTTAATCAATCCAACGCGATAACTTGATAAGGTTAAGTAAATTTTCTTAGTAACACTTAACCGTTTAATACCGTTAATGGATGGGGTTAAGTCAACTCAGGCCTAACTAATCTAAACATGGTAATTGGACGGGGTTAAGTTAATTTACACTTAACTAATCCAACTCGTTAGTTTGATGTGGTTAAGTGACCTATACTTAACCAATCTAACGTGAAAACATGATAAGGCTAAGTCACGAATCACTTGAATACGCTTGACCGATTTGACTCGGTAATTTGACAAGGTCAAGTTAATTTATATAATTAACCAATCTAAAATGATAATTAGACGAGGTTAAGTTATGGATTGCTTAATATACTTAGCCAACTTGACACATGGTTTGTAGGGTTAAGTCTTGGACTTGGATACTTAGCCAATTTTGACATGGTTTGTAGACGGGCTAAGTTATGAACTTAAGTGACACTTAACCCATTAGATAAACCCTAATTCGGAGGATTAGGTAAATAACCATAGTTAACAAGGATTATGGAAATAAGGCTAAGTGGTAAACCTTAGTTAAGGGAAACTAAGTAATAATTCTTAGTCAAGGAAATTTGGACCATTTCTTAGATAGATTAGTAACCCGATACGTTAGGTCAACGTTTAAGTATGCGTGTAGGAGCAGGCTATCTGATTTAGATAAAGGCTCCAACGAACTGGGTAACGAAGCAGCGGCTTCGGGGAACGTGAGGATATTCTTGGGATCCCTCTGTGAGCTGCCAGGTCAATATACTAGGCTCACGAGAGGTTGAGGTCTGCGGTAGAAGAACCAAGAATATGCCTTGGTTGCTATGCGAGCGACCTAAAGACTGGGGTGGATAGCAGTGAGTCGACGAATACATAAGGTGCCCGAGATAGCAAGTTCGTCGATCATCTACCATCTTGAGTCAAGCGTGTACGTACGGAAAGGCAGGGAACACCCAACAGACCATAATTGCTATCTAATTATGGGTGAGGTAGGCCGTAGGATGTGGGCTGGCCGGAGTGTAGTTCTCATGCAATATTTTCTCTTGTGTTGCCTTTCGCTAGTTGAGGGAGGGGTCTCGTGGGACCATAGCCACGTGTAGAAAAGCAGACCTTAGCATCTGCATCGGCAGATAAATTGAAAGCTCCCGACCGAGTCCTGTACTTCTTGATTAGCCCTGTGACAGGACTCGGGTAGCACATAGTGATACATGTGCATACAGTCATAGAAAAACGATTGACGATGAATGCGTGGGAAAAAGGGCGTGGTTGAGGGTTAGCGTAATCCCTAGTATCCCTAGGTGGTTGAACCCAAACCGAAATACGAAAACGTGAGATAGGTAAGCATAATCCCTAGCGGTCCTAGGTGGCATAAATCCTAAGTGGACGCGCGTTAGTTCATGGTAAGGAAACACAACTAGATCAAGGGTTGCAGTCCAAAACAACTTCAAGGATAAAAACGTTTACATGGGAAAGCCCGTACGGCCTACGGCAAGGGACTGAACTAATACATGGAAAGAAACATACGAGTTGGGAAAACCTACATATGCTATATATTAGGTTGACATGGACCATTACATGACGTTGGGCAAGGGACATTCATGGTTAACACATGACGCGGGTTGGGATACTAGTACGAGAGGTGCAGAGCAAATATACATGTTAGAACCAGGAGAGATATACATGATAGAAACCGGGGGATGTTATACAGGATAGATACCTTGGGATATTATACTGGATAGAAACCTGACGATGTGATGCCTTGTTCTATCTTGACATCGTAATTTATCATGACACCTTAGTTTACTTGAGTTCAGTAGTTCATCCTGTTATTTTGATTTAGCTTATCTATCTTGTCATCATGCTTATGTTCATCTCAGTTTCTCATGGCAGTTAACTTTACTAGTTTTTATACTAATAGTAGATAGGGCTTACTCAGTCTTTTTGACTGACCCGTTTTGTTTCGCCTCTTTTCTTCCGTTTCCCCCCCAGGTTACAGGGAGGAAATACTGTTGTTTAGTTTGGACTTCTTCTGCTTGAAGGTCATCATGGATGGCTTGGACTTTTCTTGGCTATGGCTACTTTACTGCTTTTTCTTGGGGAATAATTTATGAAAAAGTCTTTATGCTTCTTTATTATTGCAAGACAGGTTTTGATGTACTCTGATGTAAAAGGCTTTAGACCTTAATTATTAATGTTTATGAAAGTTCAATTTTACTTCCGCTATTTTATATGTTCTGTCTTGTGATATTTCTGTGCATGTTTACCAATAATGCCCCTCTAAAGCTAGTGCATTCCTTTGCGAGTGACCCTAGCGGAAGCGGGGTGTTACATTTGGTATCAGAGCAGAAGGTTACTAGACTGGGCAAAAGTTTTAAAGACCTTCTGAAAATTATTTGAAAAACCGTTTACAAAGAAGCATTTTTCAAGAAAATTTTCTTTTAAAAAGGAAAAAGGCTATTCCCCAAAGGCCATTAGCATTATCCTTGTTTCCTTGATTGAATCCCTTTTCCTTTCTTTCCTCCATCTGTAGTCACAGTGGTTTTGACTGCGACTAGTCTTTCTAGCTGCGTAAGTGTTTCCCGTACGATGGAGGTGGTTCTCGAGAGACCGTTGCAGAGCTATGCATGAAAGGATAGTAAGAACAAGGATAAAGGATACGAGCTCAGGGAAAAGCAACATGTTGGTATGGCTGAGTCCTAAAAGGAGGGAGAAAGATGAACAATGAAACCCATGACGAGAGAGTACCTTTGGCATAGTGAAACGGGACGGATAGTTAAGTATCATGGAACAGGGACAAGATCATTCGGAGGGCAATAGTATGCTCTCATTTCTAGGGTACCTCAGAAGGAGGGTAACGATCTTGTTAAAGGTTTAGCTTTTCTTCTCTATCATCCTGTCGGGACTTTGTTTTGATCACCGCATCTATTAAGTCCGCTTCGATAGTTGAGTCTCTGCACCTTAGTACTAGCGTAGTAGAGGATCCCGTTTTTGTCCCAAGTCCTATTGGAAGATCGGTCCATCTACTCATGGCTTGTTTGGATTTGAGAATGTCTATATCAAGTGTTGAGCTTGGAAATAATGCTTATGTTTATAAGTTGTGGATGGATTCTAGGGATGAAGTGGTTATCCAATAAGGGGTGCCACTCTCGGTTTTAGAAGGAGGGTAGTTAGACTCTTGGCTTGCTTTGGTAATACCCTTGAAGTATCGCGTAACCTTTTGGGTTCTGTCATGATTAGTTACTTAGAATCCCTAGATGCCTTTGTTGGAAATTAGAAACCCGATCGAATGGTGTTCGCTAATAAGACGGATGGTTTACTTCGATTATGTATGGGTTATGGGAATTACCCTAGAAAGTGCGAACGGTAACTTGTTTACTTTCAAAAGAAAGTTTTTCTACGTGGAATACCTTATGGTACAAGGTCTAGGATTCACTAGTGAATTTTGAGGGCTCGCATGGAATAATGTGTACGCAGTCCTGTTTGCGCCAAGTATTCTAGAAGGAGAATAAGTGCAAGTGGAACGAGAGGCGACGAGGAAATGAGTTCCAACTCATGTTATGGAAACAGGAAATAAGAAGCTGCGAAATCGTGAAGTAAAAGGGGCGGTCAAGGCACGATGGAACTAAGCTCAAGGCAATGCGACTCAGGAGACTGAAGACTAAATACGTGCATGATATCTCTTTTGGGAATATATCCTCGATCCCTGTTTTTTCTGTTGAGCTTGCTTGTAGGCTATCTTTTATGGATATCCTCTCGGTCCTGTCTCTGTTACAAACCCCGTACGGAGTTTGTTTTGTTTATCTTCTCGACCCTGTTTCAGGGAATCCTAGGTAGAACCCTATGGATGTAAACATGTATTTGAAACATGTTATGATTGATATGGTTGCAAATGGTTGCAAGTGGTTGCTCGTGGATGCGCGAATACACATTAGATACTAGCTCGACTCGGTCACACTTCATATTGCATATGCACGAGTATTTATACTTGTTTATGGATGAAATCGAATGTATTATCATGCGGTTGTTGCATATGAATGAATGATTGTACACGCATATAGTATCTATATGACTAGGACTATTTGCATCCATGTTGGATTCATGGCACTATACATATTTTTGCATTAGAAAGATTATTCAGGCCTGATCATTAGCATTAGCTAAGGAACATGTACACACACGTTTTGCATATATTCATACAGCATTAGAAATCGTCTAAGGACAATGGTTGCTTGTGGATGATGTTTTGAGTAGATGGATGATGGATGGTAGGATATGTTCTTCCTAACTTGGAGATTTCGGGGACGAAATCCTAAAAGGTGGGGAGAATGTAACAACCCGTATTTTCAATAACCAGTTATAACATAAATGGAGGCAGAATTAAACTGTAAAATCTGAATCAAGGGAAACGGGCTATGCCATTGCGTTCGTCTCGGAAAAATACGCGAAATAGAGTCCGAGTTTTCGAAAATCGGAGTCCGTATGAGCAAGATATGGCCTCGCGAAGTTTCACGAAAAATTCCCAAATTAAAGTATACTTAATTAAGTGAAATGGGTTGCGCAGAGAAATATATATATATTGATATATATATATATATATATATATATATAATTGAAAATTTAATAAATAAATATGCAAAAATGCTCAAAACAGCGAATTGGGAGAGGGGAATAACCGAACCGGCCGATTTTTGAGGTCGACCCGAGCTCGCTGGGTCGACTAGGGGTTAATCCAGGGTGTTTGGCTGTCAACCCGTGGGCCGATTCGCTCAAATGCAGATTTTGCATTTGGATGGTTCTCATGGTTCATCTTTAATCTAAAGGCCCTAGATGGTTCCTACACTTGACTTCTTCCCCAAGACATGCTTTGATGGCTTGGATTGAATCTAGGTTTAATCCTATGGCCTAAAACACTTGCCTAATCTATAAATAAGACCCTAACCTATCCTAAACCCTCATTATTCACTCATGTAACTAAACTATGGCAAAATTTCTACTCTCATGGCCTCCACTCAACTATCCTAGCCTCCACTTCATTTCTATGAAAGGTTTCATGATCATGAGAGTGTTAGAGAGTCCCTATGTTAGTATGAGAGCTTCTCAAGTTGATTTCAAGGCAAAAGCTATGATCTTTGTTCATAAAGATGGTGTTTTTAGTGATTTGGTGCATCCATCTTTGGGTTTTTGGGTGATGGCATCCATAGGCTTCATCATAAGCTTTGGTTTAATCGATTTAGGCCTTCATAGCAAGGTAAGCCCTTCCCTACTCTTAGGTATTAACTATGAAGTTAAAAGTTCATGTTGAAAGTTTGGGTTTGATCATTGAGAATGATGCATGCTATCATGTTATGCAAGTTTATGAAGTCACTATCTTGATCTTATGAGCTAAAAGCCACAACCTTTATGTTGAAATGTTGCATTATGCAACATGAAAACCTTCATAATCATTATGTCAACTTGCATATGAAGTCATAACCCTTATATGATGATATATGCGAGTTACTAGTCATCATTCCATGTCTTTTGTCACCATGATTCGCTTATGTACCAAGTTTGGGTTTATGCATGTTTTTGTGAGGCTTAAGAATGTAACATGCGAGCTAATGACCACATTTGTGCCTCATTCGCCACCATGATTAACTTGTGGCTTAATATCAATTTTTGTTATGCCTTTGCCAAGTCTCTTCTTTTAATCCATTACGTGGTTGCGAACGTACATGCGAGTTTAAAAAGCGTTGGGTTCACATTATGGGAAAACATAATGACATGAATATGACTTGGGTAAATGGGTATAAACATGACAACATGTAACGTTAAATATGACATGTGTTTATACTTGAAAACATAACTTGAAATGTAACATGGAAGTTGACATGTAAGTATGCATAAAAACATAAGCTTGGGAATTTACCTATTAAGTTAGGTCTACCCATTGGGAATTTACCTATTAAGTTAGGTCTACCCAATTGCTTGAAAACTTGACTATGAACATGACACTAGACTAAACATGAAAGTGGCCAACTCGAGGTTGGGTTGAGTTTGCAACGTAAAACTACCCGGAACCGACCGGCCTAACTAGTAGTTGCAAACAATAGGACTCAATGTGAGAAGTTGGTCATGTTGTGCTTGAACCCGAGGTTAGACCAAGTTGTGGTGTAAATCTACCCGGACCCGCCCGGCTTAACTAGTAACCACAACAAAGTCTAATGTGAGAGGTTGGGGTGCATTAAATAATTAATGCCACATAATAGGGTTAAGTTAATTTGATTAATGAGGCTTAACCAAATATGACATGGACAAATGGGTTAAGTAATTTGATTAGGCTAATGATACTTAACAAAACATGACAGGGTTGGGTAGGTTAAGTAACTTGATTTGCCTAACGACACTTGACCATTTTTATACGACGAGGGGACGGGATTAAGTTAACCAACACTTAATCAATCCAACGCGATAACTTGATAAGGTTAAGTAAATTTTCTTAGTAACACTTAACCGTTTAATACCGTTAATGGATGGGGTTAAGTCAACTCAGGCCTAACTAATCTAAACATGGTAATTGGACGGGGTTAAGTTAATTTACACTTAACTAATCCAACTCGTTAGTTTGATGTGGTTAAGTGACCTATACTTAACCAATCTAACGTGAAAACATGATAAGGCTAAGTCACGAATCACTTGAATACGCTTGACCGATTTGACTCGGTAATTTGACAAGGTCAAGTTAATTTATATAATTAACCAATCTAAAATGATAATTAGACGAGGTTAAGTTATGGATTGCTTAATATACTTAGCCAACTTGACACATGGTTTGTAGGGTTAAGTCTTGGACTTGGATACTTAGCCAATTTTGACATGGTTTGTAGACGGGCTAAGTTATGAACTTAAGTGACACTTAACCCATTAGATAAACCCTAATTCGGAGGATTAGGTAAATAACCATAGTTAACAAGGATTATGGAAATAAGGCTAAGTGGTAAACCTTAGTTAAGGGAAACTAAGTAATAATTCTTAGTCAAGGAAATTTGGACCATTTCTTAGATAGATTAGTAACCCGATACGTTAGGTCAACGTTTAAGTATGCGTGTAGGAGCAGGCTATCTGATTTAGATAAAGGCTCCAACGAACTGGGTAACGAAGCAGCGGCTTCGGGGAACGTGAGGATATTCTTGGGATCCCTCTGTGAGCTGCCAGGTCAATATACTAGGCTCACGAGAGGTTGAGGTCTGCGGTAGAAGAACCAAGAATATGCCTTGGTTGCTATGCGAGCGACCTAAAGACTGGGGTGGATAGCAGTGAGTCGACGAATACATAAGGTGCCCGAGATAGCAAGTTCGTCGATCATCTACCATCTTGAGTCAAGCGTGTACGTACGGAAAGGCAGGGAACACCCAACAGACCATAATTGCTATCTAATTATGGGTGAGGTAGGCCGTAGGATGTGGGCTGGCCGGAGTGTAGTTCTCATGCAAGATTTTCTCTTGTGTTGCCTTTCGCTAGTTGAGGGAGGGGTCTCGTGGGACCATAGCCACGTGTAGAAAAGCAGACCTTAGCATCTGCATCGGCAGATAAATTGAAAGCTCCCGACCGAGTCCTGTACTTCTTGATTAGCCCTGTGACAGGACTCGGGTAACACATAGTGATACATGTGCATACAGTCATAGAAAAACGATTGACGATGAATGCGTGGGAAAAAGGGCGTGGTTGAGGGTTAGCGTAATCCCTAGTATCCCTAGGTGGTTGAACCCAAACCGAAATACGAAAACGTGAGATAGGTAAGCATAATCCCTAGCGGTCCTAGGTGGCATAAATCCTAAGTGGACGCGCGTTAGTTCATGGTAAGGAAACACAACTAGATCAAGGGTTGCAGTCCAAAACAACTTCAAGGATAAAAACGTTTACATGGGAAAGCCCGTACGGCCTACGGCAAGGGACTGAACTAATACATGGAAAGAAACATACGAGTTGGGAAAACCTACATATGCTATATATTAGGTTGACATGGACCATTACATGACGTTGGGCAAGGGACATTCATGGTTAACACATGACGTGGGTTGGGATACTAGTACGAGAGGTGCAGAGCAAATATACATGTTAGAACCAGGAGAGATATACATGATAGAAACCGGGGGATGTTATACAGGATAGATACCTTGGGATATTATACTGGATAGAAACCTGACGATGTGATGCCTTGTTCTATCTTGACATCGTAATTTATCATGACACCTTAGTTTACTTGAGTTCAGTAGTTCATCCTGTTATTTTGATTTAGCTTATCTATCTTGTCATCATGCTTATGTTCATCTCAGTTTCTCATGGCAGTTAACTTTACTAGTTTTTATACTAATAGTAGATAGGGCTTACTCAGTCTTTTTGACTGACCCGTTTTGTTTCGCCTCTTTTCTTCCGTTTCCCCCCCAGGTTACAGGGAGGAAATACTGTTGTTTAGTTTGGACTTCTTCTGCTTGAAGGTCATCATGGATGGCTTGGACTTTTCTTGGCTATGGCTACTTTACTGCTTTTTCTTGGGGAATAATTTATGAAAAAGTCTTTATGCTTCTTTATTATTGCAAGACAGGTTTTGATGTACTCTGATGTAAAAGGCTTTAGACCTTAATTATTAATGTTTATGAAAGTTCAATTTTACTTCCGCTATTTTATATGTTCTGTCTCGTGATATTTCTGTGCATGTTTACCAATAATGCCCCTCTAAAGCTAGTGCATTCCTTTGCGAGTGACCCTAGCGGAAGCGGGGTGTTACAGGGCTGGTAAGTCACTGACACCACCAAAGCTAGAAAGAAACGTCGTGTTCTCCCAACGGTCCGTATCCCGTTTTTGACTCATACCGAGGTGTGAGGCTAGCGAATTCACGTTATACACAAAGCTACGCCACAAAGGCCGTGCTTTGATCATCAACCACAAGACTTTGCTTTTCAACAGAATCCTTGATCCATGCAACTCAGCATGCCACACAGGCAATTCATGCCATGCGATTGATATCTATCGATATATAACCTCTAAGCTCGTACGTCTCAGAGAAGGGCGTTAAGCAAGAGAATAAATTCTCCGCCGCCAAACAGATATATATTTAACAGAAATCAATCAACACAGAATAAAATCCAATGTCAGACACACAATCCATTTACAAGTTCGTTCTGGGTCTGAACGAAACCGGAGGCACTTTCCTCGCATATCCATCGCTCTCCAAGTACGTATGGACGACCACCAACTATTTCCATCCTCTTGGGTGTACAGCCCAATCGGGATCGTCAATAATTATCCAAACGATGTGAAGACTTCCGGTCTTCAACCACCGTCTTCAACTTTGACATATCGTCAAATCGGCTATTCAGAATGGGTATAAACCCGGACTTTCCGAACAACCCGCGTATATTAAAAACAAATGTTACACAAACACAACATACGCCTCATTCCAATTCAGCAGCCACTAACTGCAAATTAGCAAGAGAACAATTTCCCAAATATTAACCCCGAAGGCCGAAACCAACATCAGATCAATACCCAGGAAACCATTCTTCTTAACTAACCTACAGCTAGTTTCTAAATTCCACATTCTTAGGGAAAGGTTCCCATTAATTTTATCCAAGATAAATTCTTTAAAATTTATCCTTTAATCTTCCTTTGGATGTCGTATTAAACCAAATTATGGTTTTCCAAACTAGTCGAGATTAGCGAACCACTCCGAAGTAATTATTTATTTTATTTCCCAATCCCAACCTATTCATCCCATGAAGCAAAACTGGTAATACTCCATATTTAACACCACAGTGTTGTCGGTAAAATTAATTACCATTTCACGTTCAAATCTGATTAAAGATTTAACTATCGCTTTGGAGAAAAACTGGCGATACTCCATTCTCGCTCATTTTCCAAATTTGATAATTCAGATTATCAATTCACATTTCAATCTAATTGCAGATTCGTTAAAACTCCTTTTACTGGGTTAAAGAACTAATGTCATTTAAAAAACAGTTCACGATAAACCCAAATCACATTCTATTTATTATCGGGTTAAAGAACAAGTGTTATTTAAAACACACTTCACGATAAACCAACAAATCAATTCTATTTACAACCTATTTCAAATCCAATTTATTTATTTAAAAATAAATGGTTTTTAATTTTAGTTCAAAACTAGTTCATTTCGATAAAAATCTATTTTTATCTTTTCGAATATGGAGTTTTTAATCCCAATTTTTCCCAAATCATTTCTTATGATTTTACACAAATTATTACTATTTTTAATAATTTTATCAAGGCCCGTACAGTCGATTTCCAACAATGGCCATCGAACTGCACTTATAGCGACTTTTTCCAAATTTGATTTGGACGTATCTCCAAATCCAACCGTTAGATTTTAAATTTCTAATATTCGTTAGAAAGCTCTTTTCGATACGAACCCAACGGTTCCAGTTTTAGGAGAATCCGACGGTCGGATCTCCCGTAATGTCCGTTCGAAGTAAATGGTCAAAATTTACGAACTGCCGCAGCGCGGCGCGTTCTATTCATGCCATTATATTATATATATAATATATATAATATATATTTCGTCGATTTCTATTTAAAACGAATTTTATAAATAGTTTTGAATTCGTTTCAAAAACAATTTCAACTTCCATTTTAATTCAAATCAAAATTAAAATTTTCCTTATAAATTCGTTTTAAAATTCATTTCTATTCAATTCAAATTTCAATTCAATTTGAATTCATTTCAATTCGTTTTCTATTCGATTCAATTCAAATTCGTTTTCTATTCGATTCAATTCAAATTCGTTTTCTATTCGATTCAATTCAAATTCGTTTTCTATTCGATTCAATTCAAATTCGTTTTCTATTCGATTCAATTCAAATTCGTTTTCTATTCGATTCAATTCAAATTCGTTTTCTATTCGATTCAATTCAAATTCGTTTTCTATTCGATTCAATTCAAATTCGTTTTCTATTCGATTCAATTCAAATTCGTTTTCTATTCGATTCAATTCAAATTCGTTTTCTATTCGATTGAATTCAAATTCGTTTTCTATTCGATTGAATTCAAATTCGTTTTCTATTCGATTCAATTCAAATTCGTTTTCTATTCGATTCAATTCAAATTCGTTTTCTATTCGATTCAATTTAAATTCGTTTTCTATTCGATTCAATTCAAATTGGTTTTCTATTCGATTCAATTCAAATTGGTTTTCTATTCGATTCAATTCAAATACGTTTTCTATTCAGTTCAATTCAAATTGGTTTTCTATTCAGTTCAATTCAAATTGGTTTTCTATTCAGTTCAATTCAAATTGGTTTTCTATTCAGTTCAATTCAATTCGAATATAATCGATATAAATATCGCTCGCGTCAAAATAGCGCATCTCTAATCAACACGGCTTTATATTCAATAAATGGATCTACATTTCTTTCTATACACGACTCTATATCTTTGTCAACACACGACTAATCTCAACGAATAAGTATTGTCCACGTGTGACTATTTTTGTTATTTAATATATTTTATAAAAATTATTGTATCTATCGTTTTATTTAAAATCAGACTCCAACCGTAAATTAGTAAGAGAATGATTCCCTGAATATTAACCCCGAAGGCCGAAACCAACATCAGATCAATATCCAGGAGACCACTCATCTTATCTATTTGCCAGTTAGTTTCTAATTATATATATGATAAAGATGTAGTTTTTATTGTTAAAATACTTCGTTCAACACATGACTAATCTCAATGGATGAGTACAGTCAACACATGAACCTCTACTTTATAGATATAAATTTTATTGTTAAAATATTTCGTTCAACACATGACTAATCTCAACGGATGAGTACAGTCAACACATGAACCTCTACTTTATAATATTCTTTATTTTCTAAATTGGAATGAGGCCCAATCAATTACCATATAGCGTTAACTATATGGATTCCATACAACACATGTATATAATAGCACCGATAAATAATCAACCATCATCCAAAGTGCACTACACCGTATAAGCATCAAATATAGATATCTAACGCTTATAACAGCCTGTCGATCCATCGATCGACATACAACTAATTATTGGGATTAGTGTATGCCGTATTTTATCCCAATACCCGTGTGGGGTTTCAAACAATCAAACACAGATTTTATTCGTGCAGTTGGGCGATGTGTAAAATTTATCGTCCCAATCATTGTCCTTCAAATAGGTGTACATAAACAAACCGTCCGGTTTGTAAATGAATATTTATTTATTCACATTCACGTTAAAAAATTTATTTTTAATGATCAAATTATTTTATTCAACCTATGAATATTCTATACGGTTCATTTATTCAATAAAATGATATTTTTATATTTCTAATTTATTTTAGAAAATTTCGGCGGCATAACGGCACGATACTAGAAACGGGACAAGGCCTAGCCTTATCCCCTGTCTAGTGAAGGCCCACGGCATTCACACATTAATCAAATCCATTCCATTTCACCAAACAATTCTATTCAAACCAAATAATCTAACCAACTACACAACCAAACAATTAAACAAACAAGTCATCCATGGTCTGTGGATGACGGGTGTCGGGTGCTACTAAACACCGTCTGCATCCTAGTATATATATAACTAGAAGAAGGAAATTTGAGTGAGAAGTTCTCACCAATAGCTATCCTAACTCCACGGCACTTCCTATGTAGAACATCTTCACCGTGCTCGCCTTTTGTCACTTTCGTTGCCCGTATTCTCTACATATGTAAAAATCGAATTTTTACTTTGCTATTCAATATATAAAAATCGAATTTTTACTTCGCTATTCAATATATAAAAATCAAATTTTTACTTCGCTATTCAATATATAAAAATCGAATTTTTACTTCGTTATTCAATATATAAAAAACGAATTTTTACTTCGTTATTCAATATATAAAAATCAAAATTTTCTAATGCTACTATATAGATAAAAATTATACTTTTATCACGCTATTCCCTATATAAAGATTTCTCCTTTTCAAATATAAAGATTTCATTTTTATTTTATCACTATAAAAATCACCTCTTTATTTCAATGTATATATAATAAAAATCAGATTTTTATTTCGCTACATATACAAAGATGATATTTTTATATTCTCTATCTTATAAAGATTATATTTTTATAGTTCCTACTATGTAAAAATCATATTTTTATCCTTCTACAATATAAAAGATTATATTTTTAATCTTCTCATCACATAAAAATTATATCTTTCTCATACAGAAATTCTAATCTTTTTCCTTTCTAAAATTCAACTTTTCACTGTATAGAAATTCAGATTTTTCCGTATATAACTTCAGATTTTCCTATCATGATAAAATAAAACAAAATAAAATGAAAAAGGGAAAAAACTCACTATTTTTATTGTAGAAGTCGAATTGTGGTTGCTGGAGCATCGTCCGAGGAGATTTCTGGTTCGCCATTGACTGGCGGAGGCGGTCAGAGAAGCGTCGTCGGTTTTGGTGGGGCCTACATGGCGTTTGACTGCGGTTTGCGGTCGGTCAGGGGATGGAGGAGGGGGCGGTTCGAGTTCAGGGGGGTCGGAGCAGTTGGCGGTGGCGGCTCTGGTGAGCCTGCAAGGCGGCGCGACGGAGGGAGGGTCTAGGGCTAAGGCGGCGTGGAAATCGAAGGGAAAAGGGGGGCTGAAGAGCACAGCCGCGAGAGGAGGTGGGGTGAGCGGAGCGGTGGCAGGGGGTGATGAGGTCTGGCGCCTGCGGTGGCCTCGCGCTGGCGATCGATGGTCCTCAGCATTTTTTTTTATTTCGTTTCAGAGTGAATGAACAAGGGGGGGTATATGAGAATTTAAATATTATAATATTATTTTAATTTTAATCTCTAAAAGTTACTTTAAAAATTTGAACTCCTTTTTGAGCCCACCGACTGTCGTCCCTAGGGTAATACCCCCATTTTGAACACAATGGGATATGTATCGTAAGCTGATTAGATCGTTTCGATCAATTTCCATTAAAATCAACATATAACTCTATATATTGAATTTGAACGCGCATTTCAATTTACTGGGGTCACATACTAACTCTAAAAATTCCCGAAAAATATTTTCTAGCTTTGTATTGACGATACGGTCCTAACAAAACTAGTTTCGTCGAATTCCGAGACCGTTGGAAAAATGGCCATTTTCCAGTCGATTAAAATCAACTAAAACTGGTCAAACACGTTTTCCTTTGCCACGCTCACATATTGATTCGAAAAATTATGAAATTTGGAATCTAGCAATAATTTAACACTACGGATCTAACAAAAGTGGTTTCGTCGAAATCCGAGGTCGTTTGCAAAATTCCCATTTTTAAGGGCCTGAATTCCATAGCGACTATTCAGAATTTTCAACTGGACATATCTTTTGATTCCCGCTATGAAAATTTGATTATTCGGATTCGTTCGAAAGATATCATCAATTAGATCCTATTATTTTTGGTTTCACTAAAATCCGGATTGTTTTGCACCCGGTACATTCAATTGAAGTTTGAAATCGAATTATCGAACTACCGCGCCATTTTCAATTCTATTTATAATTATATATAATTATATATATTCTAACGACGACGTATATAATATATATTTTCTAAATATATTCAAAATAAATTTCTCATCAATATTATTTAAAATAATCTATTTTAAATATTCAAAATTCGCTAAAATTGCCAAAATAAAAATTTTAAACTGGCCCAGATTTTCGGGTTGTTACACAAAGAGAGAATGTAAATAAAATGGGTGCAATAAAGATAGTATATCAACAAATTAACAAGATATTTAATTGGAAGGATATTTTAAAATGAGAATTAATTAATGTAATTGATTTGAGAAAGTAAGATTTGGAATAAAATAAAGAATTATTCGTGTACAAAAGCTTAGCATACGCATAAGAGTGAATGCAAATAAAAATGATTTAGATTAAGGATTGCGCGCGAACAAAATGAATGTTTGAAATTTGATTTATGTGTAAGAATTATATCTAATATAAATAAATCAAATTTCAAATCAACAAAAAAAATATAGTGGGGGGTGTCGACACTATGTCGACACCACCATAGGGGTGTCGACACCTATGGAGACACCCAAGCGGGGGTGTCGACAACCCTGCGCGTGGGCACGTGTGTGTAGCGCACCATGGGCAATTCTGAAATGTTCTTTTTCTTAAGTGATGTGGTTGGTTCAGATGGGCTTTAAATTAGATCTAAAGGACTAAGTTTATTTAGCACACCTATAAATAAGATGGTAAGGTTTACTTCATAATTTCCGAGGTGACGGCAAAACTCAGCCCTTTTCTCTTCTTCTCCAAACCTATTCTAAAAATAAAAATTAGATCTAGGCCTCTTCTTCTTCAAAATTTGAGATAAGAATTTAGATCTACAATATATGCGGCTAGATTTACGCTACATGTAAGGTAAGATATGAATCTGATCTATTTTAGTTCCTCTACTCTTTTCTTTTTCTTTTCTCTTTCTTTTTGGGGAAAATTTATAGATCCGTGGTTATTTAGGTCCTAAATTCAGTTAGGAAAACCATGGAAGAATAGATCTGGATCACATCCAGCATTTGGAAAGCTCACGAGGTGAGTGGATTTAATCCATATTATTATAGATAATGGTATATTACTGTTTAGCATTCCCCATTATGACGAATTGGAATATGACATGTTAAGATGCCTAAACATATGCTAATAATGATTGAAGTGGTGCAAATGACTTGTGGGAATGATTAGCGTGATATAACGTCAAATTGTTAATATGAATAATTCATATATTGAATCAGTTGAAATGTCGGGATGTTTACATGTTATAATATTAATTTGAACATGTGGGAAAAATTCATATGTTGGATTAGTTGGAATGCTAAAAAGTATACACGTAAATTTGTCCCAATCATATACAGGGAATAATTGGAGTAATTATATGAATACATGGATTCATGTTGACATAGAATTGAAAAAATTAATATGGGTTTGGGGCATCGACCAAATTATGTTTAAAGATCTTAAATTGGATCATAAGTATAAAAAAATGATTTGGGCGCAAATGGGATCTTATGTAAAACATGAATTGGCATAATTTGAATAAAATGAATTTGGACATAAATCTGTCATGAATATAATTGGGTGAATGGGCATAAGCACCTGTAAAGACATAGGTATGATTAATTGATTAATAAAGAATGCCTTGGGTTACAATTAGAAATTGTAATTGTACTTATGACACGAGGTTAGGTTGCACTAGTGGTGGAAGTCTGCTCAGACCCGACCGGCATATCCAGCAACCACTAATGTTGAACCTAATGTGAGAGGTCTAAGTACGCAAATACAAGACGGGCTATGACATGAGGTTAGGCCCAACTTGTGGAAGAAGTCCGCACGAACCCCACCGGCATATCCAACATCCACAAGTTGTAGGCCTAATGCAGGAGGTCTAACCCATTATAAACCATAAATGGACATGGTAATGAATTGGACTACTTAACCTAATCTAATCCATAGGGATTATATGAATATGAACTAAAGTTAGGGTTAAGTAAAAATTGGTTGGACAGTGGGTGGGTTAAGCTAATCTGAGGGGGTCGGTAATATTTACATATAGGCCCCCAAACTTAGCCCGATAAGGTTATGTAATTAAAGACACCTAGTGGTATACATAACCGGTAAAAAAAACAAAGTTATATAATTAAAGACACCTTTTAGGGTAAGCATAACTTGTAGAAATAGTAGAATTTAGACATGCATAATGAACTAACAAGGAAATGGGATAACTGGTGAAATGAGATAAGGAACACTTAATTATAAATTAAGTAATCAGAAAAGGGGAAAACCTGAATCCAGTTAAGAAAAGGGGGAAAATATATTGTACTTAATTATAAATTAAGTAATCCGTAAACTTGGAGGTCTGAACCCCGTTGATAAGAATAACATTTTCAGACTTGTCTTAGGGACGAGGGGGAAATTATAACATAGATTATAATTAATGGGTAGAGAAACTTATTAATGGGCCTTAGTTAATAGAACTAAGTTCATAAGTAAACAACGATAAGTTGTATTGACGATGTAAAGAGGAATTATGATTAAAAGAGAAAGAATGAGGAAAACTTATGAAATAAGTAATATTTAATCATAAATGGTAAGTGACATGTTAATTGGAAAAACATGTGAATTGGGATATACTTAATTACATATTAAGTGAATCATTTTATTGTAATCAAACAAGAATATAAAAGAGATTATGGATTACAGACCTTAGGCCACAATCTAGAGGATAACATGACGTGGGCTTATTAATGAACTTAAATGGGTTAAGTTATATGACTAAAATTAATAAGCAAGAGAAACTTGGTGGTTTGAATAAGAATTCAATATGAATGGGAATAACCAAGTTAACTGGAAACCTGATGATGTGAGGAAAGGGCGTAAAAGAATGTTTAGACATAGGGTCTAACAACATATTATATTGAGGCGCTTGGACCAGTCCGCATGTTTGAGGGTGAATAACCCAACGGGATAGATCATCATGGTGTTATAAGGCACGAGGGGAGCGTACATTCATCTGATTGTTCTGACGGCTCCGAAAGACTGGAAGGGGAAGCACGCGGCTTCCTAAGGTACGTAAGGTTCTCCTAGTTGTCCTTTGTGTGGTGACAGATGACTTAGGCTGTACTCGAAGAGGTTGGGTCTGCGTGTAACTACTAGGTGGGTGGGCCTTGACTGTAGAAGTAGCTATGTAGTCAGAATGTTGTGACGTGGTGACACCAGGGTGATTCGGTGGTTTCCTCAACGGGGAGGCAGAGGGTCAAGAATAAGGATAGTAGATCGTCGGTTACTCGTTATCGACAGCCAGTGGGATGCGAAAAGACTAGATCTAAACCCAAGATACCATTTCACCCTTCACTATTGGGGTAAGGGGTTTAGGGGAGACGCCACATGGATGTTTAGATTGATTGCGTAGGGGCAGTCGCTTAGCTCTTGTAGTCTTTACTAGTTACGGGAGGTGCTGAGGTGGGGCCACAGCCACAGCGGATCAGACCCTAGGTATATCTGTATATAGAGGTTCTTTAAAGACAGGCCTGTACAGATATGGAAAAGCTCCCAACCGAGTTCTGTGTTTCTTTTGTCGCCCTGCCATGGAACTCGGTGCACATTAGAGGACGTGCGATTGAGGCATCGAGCTACAATTAATAGGTAGTATGGTGGACAGTCTAGATACATGCATGTTGGCTCTGGGTGGTGTATCATAGACTTGAGGGCATTACTCCAGAATGAATTCTGAATTGAACAAACGTGACAATCTGTACGTTTACGTAGCATAGTAATGATAGATATACGTTGAACGTAGTATTGTTATCCGTACGTTACTACGTCGTAGGATGAGGGACTGCGTATGTTTCGATGGTGTTATGGTGGAGACTGTGCGAGTGGGGTACCATAAGGTGTACCTCAATATTAGGGGTAGCTACATATATACTGTATGTAACACCCCACCTCCGCCAGGGTAACTCTTGCAAGCACACTAGCTTTGGAGGGGCGTTAAACAAGGTAAACATGCATGCAGATATCACAAGACAGAACATATAAGTAAAACAGAGTAGTAAAGCAGCGGATATAACTAGCATTTCAAAACCATAGTCAAGTTACATCAAAGTACTTGGTCATTATTTTCCCATAAAACAAAGTCTAGAACATAAACTGAAAACTGAAAAAGAAACATAAAGTAACTATCCCCAAAGTAGCATAAGGCCATAGCATGCTCAAACCATACATGAGTTATCCAGAAAAGCAGCTAAAGATCCAGCTAGGTACCAGTATTCCCACCCTGCAAACCTTGGGGGGAGAAAACGGAAGAAAAGAGGCGAAAGAAAACGGGTCAGTCAAAAAGACTGGTAAGTCCTATCTACTATTAGTATAAAAACTAATAAAGTTAACTGAACATGTAAAACAGAGATGAGATGTAGGGTGATAACTGGCATGGTGAAAAGTTAACAAGATAGATCAAGTGTGGCATCGCATATACAAGGTTAAGTTGCACCAGGTGTGTACTAGTATCCCAATCCATGTCAAGTATAAACAAGAAATGATCCCTTGGCCCAAAGCTGGCCCACATCATGAGATGACCTAAATCGAGGTCCAACAACACGGTCTAGTCGATCGGCTCCCTAAAGGCCTAACTCGTCAAGTGTCGGTGTCACACGGCCCAATCACGAAGTGTAGTCAAACTGTGCTAGGTCCACCCTAGGGTGTATCAAGCCCTAGGGTGCCAACCACGGACACAAATCAAGCACGCACAGTCTAAACCTAAGGGTGCCCGTGTCTGCTTTTTCAACTCCAGACCATGTGCACGACCATGGTCCGCCTGAATCTACACCGGTGCACCTACTCAGCCATCGTTTTGGTCGCTTACATGTCAGCCCACTAATCGTGCCCCACCCTAGCCTAGTCCCTAGGGTATCATGATACAATCAAGAGGGTTACTGGTGAAAAGGACCACGTAACTAGGGTTTCTAGCGGGTTAAATGTGGTTAACCCTACCCAATCAAGTATCAAGTTGGTTAAGTGTCCCCAAGGTTCATGACTTAACCGCGTCAACCCATCATGTTTAATTGGTTAAGTATTCATGTGGTCCATGACTTAACCCTACCCTGTGGCATTAATTAATTTAATGCACCCAACCTCTCACATTAGACCTTGTTGTGGTTACTAGTTAAGCCGGGCGGGTCCGGGTAGCTTTACACCACAACTTGGTCTAACCTCGGGTTTCAAGTGCGACATGACCAACTACTCACATTGGGTCTTATTGCTTGTAGCCACTAGTTAAGTCGGTCGGTTCCGGGTAGATTTATGCTACAAACTCAACCCAACCTCGAGTTGGCCACACTCATATTTTCTAAGTGTCATGTCCATTATTATGTTTACAACATAATCACAAGTCAATGTTCATGTCATATTTCAAAATCATGTTTCATGTCATTGATATTACCCAAACCCAACGCATTCCCATCGCATGTACGTTTCGCATAACATAACATAGATCAAAAGAGGGAACTTGGCAAAAACATGACAAAAGGGCATAAGGTAATAAGGTTGGCCACAAGTTAAACATGGTGGCATATGAGGCATAAATATGTTCATAAGCTTGCATATTACATCATAGGCCTCAAAACATGCATAGTATCAACTTAAGCAAATAGGTGGAACATGATCATGAATGACATAGGGTGATAACTAGAAGTTCGCATATAACATTATATGCAAGTTATCATAAAGGTTATGAGAGTTCTCATGTTGCATAACGCAACATTTCAACACAAAGCTTATAGCTTTCTATGCATAAGGTAAAGGTGATAACTTTACTAACATGCATAAAATAAATTTATGCATAACATGATAGGATCAAAGCACATATCAAACTTAGGCCCAAACTCAACTTGCAACATGTCATATTTAACTTCATAGTTAGAATCTAAGAGTAGTATAGGGCTTACAATGAGCGGTTATGCGATCTAGATCAATGTATATAAAGATTGAGACGAAGCCACAAGCAAAATCCGCAAAGAAAATAATAAGCCCCACTTAAACGCCTTGAAACAAGAAGTAATAACTCCAATGACAAAGAAAGATGGCTCTTTTACTTAAGAAAGATGGCTCCTTTATGACATAGATTGATTTGAGGCACTCATGCTCTCATGAAGAAGGTGGAGGCCATGATTAAGAAACATTTTGGCATAGTTTAGTTGTAGGAATGATTAATGAGGGTTTAGGCTAGGTCTAGGGGTCTTTTTATAGGTGATTAGGTTAGTTTAGACCATAGGATTAACCCTAAATCGAATCTGAGCCATCAACTCCCGTCAGAAACTTCCAGAACAAGACCCAACATGTCAAAATGGTGCACCAGGAAAAACGGTCCGACCGGGGGGGTCGACCCCTGGGTCGACATAGGTGTCGACCCATTGGGGGGGGTCGACACAGGTGTCGACCCCTGTGTCGACCCTGCCTGGGGCGGGAAAATTCCCGCCCATTCTGCCTTGGTTGTAATTCGAATCTGAATTCGAATTTGAACTGTTTTCGGGCTTGGAATTTTCTGAAAACTTCATTGGGCCATAACTTGGTCATACGGACTCCGTTTTTCGAAAACTCGGACTCTATTTCGCGTATTTTTCCGAGACGAACGCACTGGCAGAGCCCGTTTCCCTTGATTCAGATTTTAGAATTTAATTCTGCCTTGAGTAACATTATAACATGTTATTAAAAATACGGGTTGTTACATTCTCCCCTCCTTAAAGGATTTCATCCCCGAAATCTCCAAGTTAGGAAGAACGTATCCTACCATCCATCATCCATCTACTCAAAACATCATCCACAAGTAACCATTGTCCTTAAGAAGATTCTAAATGCTATATGAACATATGCAAAAGGTGTGTGTATATGTACTTATCTAATGCAAAAATCAGGTGGTTACTGATTCAGTAAACCTCCTTAATGCAAAGTATGTTAGTGAAACGAGTCCATATGTATGCAAATTCCTAACATAATTTATAATCTCTACATGAGTGCACATAACATTCACCCATATGCAACATCCACGTGATAGCATAACAAGTTTCATCCATGAATAAGTATAAGCACTCATGCATATGCAATATGAAAGTGTGTGAGCCGATCTTAGTGCCTAATGTGTATCATGCATCCACGAGTATCCACTTGCAAACACTTGCAACCACTTGCAACCATCAAGCATAACATGTTTCAAATACATGTTTCATCCAAAGGGTTTCTACCTAAGGTTCTCATGTCACGATTACGAGATAACAAGATAAACATGATAAACATGGATAGCAAAAAGAAAGATATGCTAATTAGGAAAGAGGTCGAGAATGTACCCTAAAAAAGAAATGGATAAAGCCCACGCATCTTCTCCTCGGTTTCCCAAGTTGCATCTTCATCGGCTTCACTCCACTGAACTTTCACCAATTTGACTTCTCGATTCCTTAGTTTCTTGATCTCTGTTCCCAAGGTACGAATCGGAGCTCTCCTCAAGGTTGCCTCTTTCTCTACCTCCACGTCTTCAAGAATGCTTAGTTCAACCACCTCAGCGGACTCATGTAGGCACTTCCGGAGATGCGAGACATGAAAGACATTATGCACTCCGGCTAGCTTCTCGGGCAATTCCACCTTATAAGCCATCTTTCCAATTCTCTCTATGATAGGGAAGGGTCCTACGAACCTTGGTGCCAGCTTCCCAACTGCTCCAAAACGTACCACATTACGCAAAGGAGAAACCTTCACGAAAACCATGTCTCCCACTTTGAATTCCAAATCTGCCCTTCGCTTGTCAGCATAGGAATTCTGTCTGTCTTGGGCCGCTTTCATCCGTCTTCTCACCAATTCAACTTTCTCGGATGTGTCCCGTATCATATCGGGCCCAAGTATAAGCCTATCTGTTGTCTCCCACCAACATGATGGTGACCTACACGGCCTCCCATACAACGCTTCAAATGGTGCCATCCCTATGCTGGCTTGATAGCTATTATTATAAGCAAACTCTACAAGAGGAAGGTGGTCTTCCCAAGTACCACCAAAGTCAAGAACACATAGCCTCAAAAGATCTTCTAGCACTCTATTCACCCTTTCGGTTTGGCCATCCGTCTGGGGGTGATAGGCTGTACTCAGATTCAATCGCGTACCCATCGCTTCTTGCAAACTATTCCAGAACTGGCTAGTGAAAATTGGGTCACGATCGCTAACTATGCTAGAAGGAACTCCATGCAACCGCACTATCTCCCGAAGATAAATAGATGCTAGCCATGATGCGGTCCTCTTGCTCTTCACTGGAATGAAATGAGCACTCTTCGTAAGTCTATCAACTACGACCCATATGCTCGTGTTCCCTTTCCTTGACCTAGGCAATCCATCCACAAAATCCATAGAAATACTCTCCCACTTCCATTGCGGGACCTCCAATGGATGTAATAGCCCACCTGGTTTCTTCGACTCGGCTTTCACTTGTTGGCACACCATGCACTTTGAAACATACTCTGCCACATCTTTCTTCATTCCGGCCCAAAAGAAAATGCGCTTCATATCTCTATACATCGTATCTCCTCCCGGATGTATAGTCATCTTTGAGTGATGTGCTTCTTCGAGAACTTTATGCACCAAGTCTCCTACTTGTGGAACGCATAGCCTTCCGTCACGCCTTAGCCAACCCTTGTCATCAATAGTATATCTAGCAAGGTGATTAGACGTCTCACCACGAATCAACTTGCCCATGATCTCAACTATCTGCGGGTCTTCCTTCTGTGAAGTCCCTACTTGATCAAGAAGTGTGGGTCTAAGCTCAAGGGATGCTAATGAACCCGTCATCGACTCAACAGCCGTCGTGAAATCAAAGGTTGCCAAGAACTCTAAGTTCTTCATCTCAATAAACAAGGGACTCAAAGTCAACCTCCTTCTGCTTAGTGCATCTGCCACAACATTACCCTTGCCAGGGGTATAAGCTATCTCGAAGTCATATGATGCCAAGAATTCCATCCACCTTTGCTGCCTCAGATTCAGATCTTTCTGCGAGAAGAGGTACTTGAGTGACTTGTGATCAGTATACAACTCAAACCTTTCGCCTAGAAGATAGTGGCGCCAGGATTTGAGTGCAAAGACGATCGCCGCCAACTCCAAATCATGAGTGGGATAGTTCTTCTCATGGACTTTAAGTTGCCTACCCCCATAACATATCACCCTTCCCTCTTGCATCAGAACAGCACCTAACCCTGTGCCACATGCATCGGTGTACACGGTAAACATCTTACCACTATCGGGTAATGCCAAAACTGGAGCTGTGGTAAGGGCTCTCTTGAGCCTTTGAAAAGCGAGCTCACACTCCAAGTCCCATGCAAAGACTAAGTTCTTCTTCGTCAACTTAGTAAGAGGGGCCGAAATCTTAGCGAAGTCCATGATGAACTTCCTATAGTAGCCCACCAGACCGAGAAAGCTTCTTACTTCGGTTGCATTCCTAGGAGTCTTCCAGTCTTGAACCACAACCACTTTCGCGGGATCCACTGCTATGCCTTGCTTAGAAACTATATGTCCAAGAAACCGAACTTCCCTTCTCCAGAAATGACATTTGGAGAACTTGGCTTTCAACTGATGCGCTCTAAGCGTATCCATCACTTCCTTGAGATGCCTAGCATGCTCTTCCTCATCCTTCGAGAAGATCAGAATATCATCCACGAAGACAACAACAAACTTGTTAAGGAACTCACTGAACACCCTACTCATCAAGTCTACGAAGTAGGCGGGTGCATTAGTCAAACCGAATGGCATGACAAGCCATTCAAAGAATCCATCTGGAGTCCTAAACGCAGTCTTATCAATACTATCCTCAGCTACTCTAAGCTAATGGAATCCGGTGGCTAGATCGAGCTGAGAGAAAATAGAAGCACCAACAAGCTGGTCAAAGAGATCATCAATCCTCGGTAACGGGTGCATATTCTTCTTTGTCAGCTTGTTCAACTCTCGATAATCAACACATAGACGAAGCGAACCATCCGACTTAGTAGCGAATACCACCGGAGCACCCCATTCAAAAATGCTTCGCCTAATAAAATTCTTCTCAAGCAACTCCTTGATTTGCTTACTGAGCTCCCTTCTTTCTCGTGGGGCCATGTGCCTAACGGGCAATGATACTGGCTTGGCATTATCGACTAGATAAATGCAGAAATCTATCTCTCGTTTAGGGGGTAACCCCTTAACCTCTTCAAAGACATCAGGATATTCTCGAACCACCCTTACAGATTGCAGATCATCGATGGACGAGTCAAGAGATTCAATATAGCATAACATGACGGGACCTCTAGGGTTACAAGAAATTTCTAGGGTATTACCGAGGCGAGTCATGAGCCTCACCACCCTATGCTCACAATCGAGAATGGCTCCATAACTGGACAACCAATCCATGCCCAAGATCAACCCGTATCCCGTGAATCCGAGAACATAAGCATTACACGTGAATTCTACGGTCAAGATAGAAATCTTCAAATCCACACAAATCATAGATAGATGGGCGGAACCCCCAATTGGATTTGAAACAGTAACGGGATCCTCAACTAGACTAGTACTTAGGTGCAAACTTTCAACAAGATCAGAAGAAATAAAACTATGCGATGCGCCAGAAACAAATAAGGTGCGAACAGGATAATCAGAAATATAAACAAGACTTTCTACAGAAATACTACCTCGGTCCTGAGCTGGAGCAGTGCTGAGAGCATGCACTTGCCCTCCAGAAGGTCCTGCACGCTGATTCTGCCCTTGCTTCTTGGGGCAATCCTTGCTAAAGTGTCCAGTCTCTCCACAATGAAAGCATTCGCCCAACTTCCTCTTCTTCTTCCTACAGTCTTTAGCTATGTGCCCAACAATCTCACAGTAGTTGCATTTTCTTGGGTCCTTTGCCTTGGCCTTGTTGCCCTTGTTGTTCTTGTTGTTCTGATTGCTCTGGTTCCCTCCCCACTTGGAGTCCGTCTTCTTGGTTTGAGTCTCATTAGGCTTGACTTCTTTCTTGCCATTCTTATCGTCTCCTTGAAGCAATGCCATGTCCACTAGGCCTTCAAAAGTGGCTCCCATGGGTATATGAGACAGGGCTAAACCTTGTAATGGCTCATTCAACCCTCGTGCAAAGCGTAAAGCCTTCTTCTGGGGAGTATTAACCATGTCCAAACCGAATCGAGCGAGCTGGTTAAACTCATTCACATACTCCCTCACTGTCATGTCCCCTTGCTTCAAAGATATAAACTTCTCCAATTGCAGATTTGCCTCAACTGATGATAGAAACTTAAGCCCAAACCTCGTCCTAAAGTCAGCCCAAGTCTCTATAGGTCTAGTAGCATTGGTGACCTCCCACCAATAAGCAGCTTCTTCTTTTAATAGCCATGCTGCTAATAAAACCTTTCTATGGTCTTCCACATCAAAGATAGCGAAAAGATCTTCAGTTTCTTTCAACCAATTTCGTGCCTCCACAAAAGTCTCTGTCCCAATGAAATTCTTGGCACCCATCGCCTTAAAGTCTTTGCAAACCTTTGCGAAATCCTCTTGTGGATGCTGAGGAGGGGGGGAGGAGGAGGAACCTCAATTACGGTGGGGGTATTTGCTGGGCCCGCATCATTGGCCCTAGCTTCCAAGTACCTCCGGAACCATCCGGGAATGGTCACTCCCTCAGGAAGGTTAAGATCGGCCATACTGAAAAAGAAAAAGATAGATTCAGAACGAGGAAACGAAGGATAGTGCTAATGGCTTTTGGGGAATAGCCTTTTAAAATAACTAGACTTTTCTTGGAAAATACTTAATTGGTTTTGAAAATAGTTTTTTTTTTAAAAACACTTTTGCTCAAATCTTGTAAACCTTATGCTCTGATACCAAATGTAACACCCCACCTCCGCCAGGGTAACTCTTGCAAGCACACTAGCTTTGGAGGGGCGTTAAACAAGGTAAACATGCATGCAGATATCACAAGACAGAACATATAAGTAAAACAGAGTAGTAAAGCAGCAGATATAACTAGCATTTCAAAACCATAGTCAAGTTACATCAAAGTACTTGGTCATTATTTTCCCATAAAACAAAGTCTAGAACATAAACTGAAAACTGAAAAAGAAACATAAAGTAACTATCCCCAAAGTAGCATAAGGCCATAGCATGCTCAAACCATACATGAGTTATCCAGAAAAGCAGCTAAAGATCCAGCTAGGTACCAGTATTCCCACCCTGCAAACCTTGGGGGGGGAAACGGAAGAAAAGAGGCGAAAGAAAACGGGTCAGTCAAAAAGACTGATAAGTCCTATCTACTATTAGTATAAAAACTAATAAAGTTAACTGAACATGTAAAACAGAGATGAGATGTAGGGTGATAACTGGCATGGTGAAAAGTTAACAAGATAGATCAAGTGTGGCATCGCATATACAAGGTTAAGTTGCACCAGGTGTGTACTAGTATCCCAATCCATGTCAAGTATAAACAAGAAATGATCCCTTGGCCCAAAGCTGGCCCACATCATGAGATGACCTAAATCGAGGTCCAACAACATGGTCTAGTCGATCGGCTCCCTAAAGGCCTAACTCGTCAAGTGTCGGTGTCACACGGCCCAATCACGAAGTGTAGTCAAACTGTGCTAGGTCCACCCTAGGGTGTATCAAGCCCTAGGGTGCCAACCACGGAGACAAATCAAGCACGCACAGTCTAAACCTACGGGTGCCCGTGTCTGCTTTTTCAACTCCGGACCATGTGCACGACCATGGTCCGCTTGAACCTACACCGGCGCACCTACTCAGCCGTCGTTTTGGTCGCTTACATGTCAGCCCACTAATCGTGCCCCACCCTAGCCTAGTCCCTAGGGTATCATGATACAATCAAGAGGGTTACTGGTGAAAAGGACCACGTAACTAGGGTTTCTAGCGGGTTAAATGTGGTTAACCCTACCCAATCAAGTATCAAGTTGGTTAAGTGTCCCCAAGGTTCATGACTTAACCGCGTCAACCCATCATGTTTAATTGGTTAAGTATTCAAGTGGTCCATGACTTAACCCTACCCTGTGGCATTAATTAATTTAATGCACCCAACCTCTCACATTAGACCTTGTTGTGGTTACTAGTTAAGCCGGGCGGGTCCGGGTAGCTTTACACCACAACTTGGTCTAACCTCGGGTTTCAAGTGCGACATGACCAACTACTCACATTGGGTCTTATTGCTTGTAGCCACTAGTTAAGCCGGTCGGTTCCGGGTAGATTTATGCTACAAACTCAACCCAACCTCGAGTTGGCCACACTCATATTTTCTAAGTGTCATGTCCATTATTATGTTTACAACATAATCACAAGTCAATGTTCATGTCATATTTCAAAATCATGTTTCATGTCATTGATATTACCCAAACCCAACGCATTCCCATCGCATGTACGTTTCGCATAACATAACATAGATCAAAAGAGGGGACTTGGCAAAAACATGACAAAAGGGCATAAGGTAATAAGGTTGGCCACAAGTTAAACATGGTGGCATATGAGGCATAAATATGTTCATAAGCTTGCATATTACATCATAGGCCTCAAAACGTGCATAGTATCAACTTAAGCAAATAGGTGGAACATGATCATGAATGACATAGGGTGATAACTAGAAGTTCGCATATAACATTATATGCAAGTTATCATAAAGGTTATGAGAGTTCTCATGTTGCATAACGCAACATTTCAACACAAAGCTTATAGCTTTCTATGCATAAGGTAAAGGTGATAACTTTACTAACATGCATAAAATAAATTTATGCATAACATGATAGGATCAAAGCACATATCAAACTTAGGCCCAAACTCAACTTGCAACATGTCATATTTAACTTCATAGTTAGAATATAAGAGTAGTATAGGGCTTACAATGAGCGGTTATGCGATCTAGATCAATATATACAAAGATTGAGACGAAGCCACAAGCAAAATCCGCAAAGAAAATAATAAGCTCCACTTAAACGCCTTGAAACAAGAAGTAATAACTCCAATGACAAAGAAAGATGGCTCTTTTACTTAAGAAAGATGGCTCCTTTATGACATAGATTGATTTGAGGCACTCATGCTCTCATGAAGAAGGTGGAGGCCATGATTAAGAAACATTTTGGCATAGTTTAGTTGTAGGAATGATTAATGAGGGTTTAGGCTAGGTCTAGGGGTCTTTTTATAGGTGATTAGGTTAGTTTAGACCATAGGATTAACCCTAAATCGAATCTGAGCCATCAACTCCCGTCAGAAACTTCCAGAACAAGACCCAACATGTCAAAATGGTGCACCAGGAAAAATGGTCCGACCGGGGGGGTCGACCCCTGGGTCGACATGGGTGTCGACCCATTGGGGGGGTCGACACAGGTGTCGACCCCTGTGTCCACCCTGCCTGGGGCGGGAAAATTCCCGCCCATTCTGCCTTGGTTGTAATTCGAATCTGAATTCGAATTTGAACTGTTTTCGGGCTTGGAATTTTCTGAAAACTTCATTGGGCCATAACTTGGTCATACGGACTCCGTTTTTCGAAAACTGGACTCTATTTCGCGTATTTTTCCGAAACGAACGCACTGGCACAACCCGTTTCCCTTGATTCATATTTTAGAATTTAATTCTGCCTTGATTAACATTATAACATGTTATTAAAAATACGGGTTGTTACACTGTATTAGGTTAATCCACTAGGAAGTAAATGGTTGCGACGCGTGTGTAAGCCTTGAGTGTTGTTAATCCAAGTAACATAATAAATAAGAAAATATGATTGAATGGTATATATAGGATTATCCAAAGTGTATAGTTTAAATCTAGTCACCAGAACTTGTGTTCTGACCCCCTCCTTATAACATACTCGTAGGTTAGATTTGTGGCAGGGACATGATAGCCTCGGTTACTGATTAGGCAGTATTATTAATACGGTAAGGCTATATTTTGATTGTACTATATTTTATCCATTCTGCTGTGAGATATTTTCTGAGCTTTGACATATTTTATGTCTCTGTCTTTTCTGCATGATACCAGAGCAACTACATTCGAGTTTCGATAGTTTGGAGTTTTGAAAGAAAAAAAATCGATCTGTCGGAATTCGGTTATCACACGTACCATGGGGTGTACCTCAATATTGGGGAAGGGTAGCTACACATATATTGTATTAGGTTAATCCACTGGGAAGTAAATATTTACGACATGTATTTAAGCCTTGAGTGCTGTTAACCCAAGTAACCTAAAAAATAAGAAAATGTGATTGAACGGTATATATAGGATTATCCAAAGTGTATAGTTTAAATCAAGTCACCAGAACTTTTGTTCTGACCCCCTCCTCATCACATATTGACAGGCTAGATTTGTAGTAGAGACATGATAGCTTTGGATACTAGTTAGGTAGTATTATTACTACGGTAAGGCTATATTTTGATTACATTATATTTTATCCATTTTGGTGTGAGATATTTTCTGAGCTCTGACATATTTTATGTCTCTGTCTTTTCTGTAGGATACCAGAGCAAACCAACATGAGTTTTGATAGATTAGAATTTTGAAATAAAAATCGGTCTGTCAGAATTCGGGTTGTTACAGAAAGAGGAATGGAACGAGGTAGTTTCACGGAGAACGGGGGAGAAAGGAAGGCGAACGTGGGCTCCAAGTAACCGACAAAGGAGGAACTAACGGTGAAAAGTGATAAAAAGTTGGTGGGATTTTTGTAGGTGGCAAAAGCTTGTAACCCTGTTGCGTGAAAACAGAAAAACTAGGGTATGCATTTTGTAAGATGGAAGAAGGAGCGTTGGTTGTGGAGTTCGATAAGGGATGAGAGTTAGTGAATTTCATTGAGTATGCGTGTTACTAGAAGGATGGGAAGAAGGCCATGTTGGGTTCGTTCCTCTGTTGCGTGCATAGTATTATTGGAGAAGAAGACTGCTGTAGAAATGAAACGCAAGTCTGGGTGTTTAAGTTCAATATTGGGCTGGTTTAATACTTAAGGCCCACGGTAAAGGAAAAAAATAAAATAAAATAAAGAAAAAAATGGATGGAAGAAAATATATGTGTGATCTTGCATTTTAATAATTGAGGGGAAGAAACAGTAGTGGTCATTTGGAGGAGAAGCAGCAAAGGCGGACATGGGTAGCTGGGTTGGTTTGTCTGCACTTGGGTCGAGTAGAGAGTAAGGGCTAAGGCCCGATTTAAAACAAATACTTAAGTTAAATTATTTAATTAATGTATTTAACAATAATGCTTATCACTTATTCGTTCGTCATCATAATTACAAAAATTGGATATCATTGGGATCGTAGCAACGGGAGCTGCAATATGGATCTGATTTCACTGAGAATAATGCTACTGGAATTTCGTGATAAAATCAAACGCTTGTTTGAGTGTAAATGAAACAAAAGTATAATCGTCAACTACAAATCAAGGTGAGTAAACTCACAAACACTATCCAATTTTATAATAATATAAACATTATTTAATATTTATAAATGATGGTTGAACGTTGTGTGATGGCTGTTTGGATGGATTAATTAAAATAACACATATGGTTATTTTTACAAGTCGTTAGTTAAATATGGATTATATTTATTATTTATTTCGTATGGACATGAATATAATATTGATTAACATCTGTGGATGCAGGGAAGCAGGTTGGAGGGATCCAACTGGATTCCTCAACAATTTTGTTGTTGATTTTCATATATTACATTATATGCTATGACGAATAATCTGTGGTTGATTATTGTATGGTTGGGATGTTTGAACAACATAAACCTGAATTAATTGGTATTAAAATACCGTAAAATATATTCGAATATATAAAAAATAAAATTTGTGGTTTTAAGAAGGAAAAAAACTATTTTAAAAATAGAAATTGAATTTCAAGTAAGCTAGAAAACTTGTTTTAATAATAAAACAAGTAATTAAATATATATATAATATTTTGAAAATGAAATGGAATAATTATTATTAAATAATAACTTGGGAATGTAAATCCATGAATGAATTTAAAAAGGAAACGAGGAATCGTTTTCAAAAGAAAACGATGAGATTTTTCCATGTTCGAAATGTAAGCAGGATTGAAATAAATACACAAGGATTTAAAATTTGAATTCGACTTCGTCGAATATGTTATTAATAGAATTTATTTTTAGAAATTATATATTACATAATTTGGAATTTGACAAGATAATTAAGATTTGGTTTGGAACAAATAAATTATAGTAGAATATGAAGTCAAGATTTATTTATAACTTTGATATATAATTATCAAGAAGTCTACTTGTAAATGGGGCTTATGAAATGGAATAAGTATTAAAAAGAGAGATACGTTGGAATTTGATTCAATCGAATTTAGGAAAGTACCATTTACTTTTCGGTTATAATCAAGATTTATTTATTTATCTAATTAATTAATTATTATTTTTATTTGTTTGAATAAAAGTTATATTTTGAAATTAAATATTTCAAAAGCAGAGATTATAATGTTATCGTTATAATTAAAGATTTCCGTAAAGAAGTGGATTCGTCTGAATAGAGAATTGTGTAAACAGTTTTGTAAATAAGGAATTAAGAATGGAGTTTAGAACATTAGAAATTAGCTGGAAATTAGTTATGTTGAATAGTTGTCTAAGTATCAATCTGATGTTTGTCACGACCCGCATTCTACACATCGGGGGATCGTAGAATATTTATTTCATTCTCGTATGAAGTCGTATGGTCATGTAACTATGGGAAGCAACTATTGGGGTCATTTCCCACATTTATGATTTTTGCCAATTTTTAAATGACCTTTTTGCACCTGGAGAATCTTGTTTTGCATGTAACTTTTGACTGGAAAGGAGTTTTGACCTAAAACCACTTCTATTGGATTCGAATGATGATTTACCTTTCCGTAGAGTGGTCAAATTGATCAAATGGATTTACCGTTTGGGAGAAATGGCTGAAACAAGGTATGGAAGGTGAAAAATAGCTTAAACGGTCTCAATTGGGTAATTAACAGCTAGGCCCATAACCCATTTCGAGATTAGGGTTATGGGAAGGCTGACAGAGTTAGGGAAAACATTTCACTTCAGTTTTTCAGCCGCCATTTACATCCTTGAAACCCTAGCAATGGTCTCCACCTTTAAATCACTCCCAAATCACTTTTTAATCGCGTATTAGCTTAATCTACACCAAATCTAGGAAGATTAGTGTCTAATCAGAGTTGGAGCTGCTGAGTAGCATTGGAAACCGCGTCAAAATAGTAGAGTTTCAGATCTAAAATTTTATTTGTGGCTAAGGTGAGTGATTTGCCTTATTTTTCACTAATTACGGCTAATTAGGGATGATTAGTGTTAATTAACGAAATTTTGCGTTATAGAAATCTGGAAAATTTTGTAAAATTCTAAAATATTATTTTATGTCTCTGTTATAAATTTGGGTTAATTTGGACGTGTTTTGCTAATCGTATGGTTAAATCATGATTAAGGGGATTAAGTAGAAAATCATAGTTTCGGGTATGTTTGATCCATATTTGCATGTTAAATTATTGTTTTGGTGTTTATGGTTGCCTATACATGCTACTTTTACTGTTTGGAATGTTTTGTAATTGCCTAGAACTGTTAACGCCGTCGTGTGGCCTAAATAGCTTGCTGGAAAGTTGCAGGAAATTGGTCAGTAACCCGTTCGTGAAGCATCACCGCTGCCCCTAGGAATGGGGCGAACCCCAGGAGAGCAACCATGAGGAAGGGGGTGAACCCTAGGGGGCGAACGCTAGGATGGCGAGCCATGAACCGCGCCAGGAAGGAAAAAGGACCATGAGTCGATGCTAGAGCGAGCCGCGAGGTGAAGGATACAGGGAGGACCATGTGACGACGATCGTAAACTCTTCTGAAGATCAAAACCAATTCAACCAAAATCCGAGATGCAAAGGTAGTCCAAATAAGAAGTTAGAACTCAGGATCCAGACGGCAGCCAATGAGTTAACTTCATGAGTTGGACTTTGCTGCGAGACGTGTGAAAATGGGTTATCGATATCCATAACTTTAGTTCACCATTGAGAGATGGATTAGTGGCTATGGATCAGTGCAATTGAGTCATTGTGACTCCATGGAGCAAAGTGATCGTAGCAAAGGATTGGGTGAATTAGTGGTGGATATCGTATGCTTTATGCACTGAGTGAGAGATGTGAGGATGATTGCTATGTTTGATATTTGCTATCACCATGACCCACACCCTCATTTACACTTTATATTAGCGCTACCTTAGAGTACTGTACATCTTGTTGTGCCAACTCTTTGGTTGCAGGTCCAGCTTCAGGTATGATTAAATTATACTTGTTATTGTTTTGTTTTGTTGCTTATCGCTCATACCAGATTTTTGTATGACCTAGAGTTTTATGTCTCTTCTTATCACTCTGGGTGCTCCTAAACGAGCAGACTAGAGATGGGTTGGCTAGTTATGCACGGGTAGCTGTCCGAAGACGAGCAGGAGGCTTACACGTATTACTCTCGTATATTCTCCCTGTGTTATTGCTGGTCACTACTTAAGGCATTAGTAGTGTACCTTTCTATTTTGCTTTAGAGACAGTTTTAAAAGTTGTAATAAAGATAGTTTGGATCATGAGCTGCATTTTGAATTTTCCGCAACTTTGATGGTTTAGTTTTCAGCTTATGCATTGTCTCACCTGTTTTATGTAAAGTTATGTTATTATTACATTTTATTCCATGATATATAAGATATACTATAGGTTCTTTGGTGATTCATCTTCTTTCTTTTCCTTTGACGACTGCCCCATGCTGGTTGGACATCGGCAAAGCGCATTTTAGGGGAAATGTCGGCTGATGCGTGGCGGGCCGTCACACTTGGAATCAGAGCTCTAGGTTGCGTAGTTATCCTAGGGAAAGGCACTAGGGAGAGATAGTATACGTATATGAGAGCGCGTATTTGTTATATTTTGGTTTACGAAAGCTATATATATACTACTAGTATATCTAAAGATGAAGTCGCACAGCACTGACACCACTGAAGAGATGGTTAATCGTTTTCTCTTTACAGATTGAATGATAAGCCGATATACAAGGAATACGGGTTCAGGGGCCAATAGTAAGAATGCTCCTGACATGAGAACGATGTTTACTGACTTCATGAGAGAGATGCTTAGGGATGTTCAAAGGGCAGTTCCTAATGCTGCTAATGGTGGTGGTGCAGTAGTGTAGGCGCCTAGAGCCGATTTCGGCAAGCTATACTAGGATTATACTAGTCTTGGTGGGATGTTGTTCCATGGAATGGAGTTGGCTACGGAAGTTCAAGACTGGCTAGATAGTTGTGAGCGCATATTCGAGGATTTGGGAATCGAGGATGCAATGAAGAGAAGAGAAAGCTAACATCCCGTCAGCTTCAAGGACGGGCAATGAATTGGTGGATTGCCATTAAAGTGGCTACTCCTGAGGAACAAGTTACCTGGAATCAGTTTAAGGCCCGATTCAATAATAAGTTTATTCCAGCCGCTCAGAAATCGGAATTATTTAGGAAATTCTTGGAGCTTAAGCAGAATGGTAGGGCAGTCTCGGAGTATATTGCTGAATTTGATACCTTATCAAAGTATGGATTGTCCCTTATCGATATGGTCGAGAAGAAGAACGAGAAGTTCATAACTGGCCTATATGAGTACTTGGGGGAGAAACCCATAAAACATATCGATGAGAATTTCGAATCTATTTGGGAAAGGCATTAAGATCTTGGAGCCCTTACCCTAAGTCGAAGACCGAGGTTGTTATTACATCTGCAGAAGAGCCAAAGTCGCCGGCAAGCGGTGGAGGCTAGAATAATTCCCAGAATAAGAGGAAACAAGACCAAACCAAGGATGGTCAGAAAACTAAGAATAAGAAAGATGGAGAGTGCTTTAGCTGTGGTAAGAAGGGCCACTATGCCATAGATTGTCGGGAAAAGCCTGGGGAAAGGAAGTGCTTCAATTGCGGCCAAGCAGGACATCATAAGAATGAATGTCCACTATCCCCTAAAGAGAAGCAGAATGTGAGAGCATATGCTATCAACATTGTTCCTTCTTCATCAAATTCCCTAACTGCGACGTAGAAGGGAAATAATGTCGTTATTCAAGGTATGCTTTCTATTTATGATGTTTCTGCTCGAGTTTTATTTGATACCGAGACACCCCATTCCTTGATACCTAGTGACTTGGTAGATAGGTTGGAATTGGGACTTGAGATTGTCGATAAACCTTTAGTTGTGACGAACCAGATCGGAGGTTCGACTAGCCTTTGCATGATTTGTGGTAATGTGGTCTTATCGAGTCATGGACATATGTTTGCTTGTGATTGCTTAGTTGTTTTGCTAGTATCATCTCACGTAGATTGTCTGAATTCGGAGGAGATGTTCCTTGAGTGCTTGTTTGATATTGGTTTAGGCCTTTGGGAATTGTGCTTGGGGAATGTCGAGTTCGACTAGGATGGTTTACATGAGATATAAATAGTTGTTGTGGTTTCAATTGAATGATATCTCTGCTTACTCGAGGAGTGATGTGCAGCCGTGACATGATAAGACTGTTTAATGGTATGGACTTCCCCGAGTTGGATTCGATAGGGCTATGAGATGACTCGTGTGAGACTCGGGAAAGCTGCAAAGTAATGAATTGTTTAGGACCCTATGTTGATGTTCTCTTTGGTTCAAGAATGGTATAACTTTGAAAGGATAAGATGTGTTCGTTGATCATGGAGATGCAACGAAGGTTAGAACGATTCAAGTTGGACTTGAACTCGTAAAGGAAAAATGGTTGTTCGTTGATCTTGGAGATTCAACGAATAGGGAGACGACTCATGTTGGACTTGAGTTTGTGATCGAGTTTGTAGGTAATGGGTACTCGAGACTGGGTCTGAATATGTGGGTAGCTCTTCTAATGAGAGTACCAAGAAATGTCGATAGTTGGAGTTTTCTAGGCAGACTCGAAGCAGGGGTATCTGGGGACGCCCGTTACCTTGGATTCATTGGACGTGATCTAGTTATCCTTAGAGGATAAGCATGCGTTAGACGTGCGGTAGTTCGTTTGGGGTCGGGGCTTTCATTAGCCCTTGGGATTGGTTGGACTAGTCAGGTAGATATCAACGTATTTATGGCTTTAGCAGGTGATAGATAGGACATGTTTGATGGATGCTATGGTTTTTATGTTTGTTCCTATTTTTATTCCCTTGAGTAGACTATCACCTGTAAGATTCTGGTAATAGAGGACGAAGAGATGATGGTATACATGGATGCATGTGGTACCAGACTAGGTGTTGTACTGATGCATTGTGTAGGAGACATGCTGATTTAGATGCTATGTTTCTTGAATGGAAGCAATTGGAGTATATCGCGGGATATGATTTCAGACCTAAGTACGGATTGGATCCAGAAATGTTGGCAAGTTTGACGATCAGACCGACTTTGATTGTGCGGTTCCAATCAAAGGGACGATCCTAACCTAATAGAAATCATCTCCAAGGAAGAGATGAGTATTAATGGTGAGAAAATGAACAAGTATGGACTTAATAGAGAAAGATGGCTTTGAAAGGATGATAGACTGGTTATACCCAATGTCAATGGATGGAGAGATGAAGTTCTTAGAGAATGTCATTGCTCAAGACTGACTATACATCCCAGTGGTAACAAAATGTATCGAGACATGAAGCAGACCTACTACTGGGAAGGTATGAAGAGAGACGTTGGAAAGTTTATATCCAAGTGCATGAATTGCCAACTAGTTAAAGCCAAGCAAAAGAAGCCTAGTGGTTTGTTGTAACCATTAGAAATTCCTAAATAGAAATGGGAACAAGTCTCAATGGATTTCATTGATGGTTTGCCAAGGACTAGATCGGGACATGATACCATTTGGATAATTGTGGATCGATTGACCAAGAGTGCAACGTTTATACCAGTCAAGTTGAACAGAACGACAGCTAGGTTAGCAGAACCGTATATGGAGTGGGCAGTGAGATTTTATGGAGTACGTAAAGGTATTGTGAGCGACCGAGGTCCCTTATTTACTAGCGGGTTTTGGAAGAGCTTACAAGAGGCTTTAGGATCAAAATTACATCTCAGTACTGCGTACCATCCTCAAACTGATGGTCAGACAAAGAGGGTGAATCATGTATTAGAGGGCCTTTTGAGAGCCTACATTTTAGATTTTGTAGGGTTAAGGATGACCATGTACATTTGGTTGAGTTTGCATATACCAATAATTATCAATCCAGTATTGGTATGGCTCCATTTGAAGCATTGTATGGAAGATCGTGTAACTCACCATCATGTTGGTTGGAAAACAGTGAGGAATTTATGCTTGGACCAGAAGTAATAAGAGAAACTTCAGATAGGATCAAGGTTGTTCAGCAGAGAATGAAGACTTCCCAAGATGGGTGGAAGAGTTATGCCGATAAAAGACGAAGAGATTTGGAATTCTTCGTTAACGACTTGGTACTCGTCAAGATCTCTCCGTTGGAGAATGTGATTTAGATTAGTAGGAGAGGTAGGTTAGCACCAAGATTTGTTGGTCTATTCCCAGTTCTCGAGCAAGTTGGGAATTTGGCGTATTAAGTGGGATTTCCTGACAAGATGGCAGGAGTTCACAACATATTTCATGTTTCCCAGTTAAGGAAGTTCGTCCACGATTCAAACGTGACTATTTCACAGGATCAGTTGGATGACATCGAAGCAGAACCTGAGGCGGTTGGGAACTGAAGGCCAATTCGTATTGTCGAGTACGATACGAAGCAACTTCGAAGGAAGAGGGTGAAACTGGCGAAAGTCCAGTGGTGTGATAACGAGAATGACTGTATTTGGGAAACAGAGGAGAACATAAGGAAGTCGTATCCAGAACTCTTTGCCTGGTAAGATTTTAATAGCGATTGTTATTTCCTTGTTAGTAAACCGCATGCTAGGATTGATTTGTTGTGCTATTATGTGTGTTTGATTGTTTGTAAATGGCTGTTAGGCATGCGGGACCCATTGTATGTTTTAATTAAGGGATTTCGGGGGTGAAATTTCTTAAGGGGGGAGAATGTAACGACCCGCATTCTACACATCGGTGGATCATAGAATATTTATTTCATTCTCATATGAAGTTGTATGGTCATGTAACTATGGGAAGCGACTATTGGGGTCATTTCCCACATTTAAGATTTTTGCTGATTTATAAATGGTCGTTTTGCCCCTGACGAATCTGGTTTTGCCTATAACTTTTAACTGGAAAGGAGTTTTGACCTGAAACCACTTCAATTGTATTGGAATGATGGTTTACCTTTCCCTAGTATGGTCACATTGATCAAACAGTCTTACTGTTTGGGAGAAATGGTTGAAACAAGGTTTGGAAGGTGAAAAATAGCTTAAACGGGCTTAATCGGGTAATTAACAGCTAGGCCCATAAACCTTTTCGGGATTAGGGGTTATGGGAGGGCTGATAGAGTTAGGGAAAACATTTAATTTCAGTTTTTCAGCCACAATTTACATCCTTGAAAGCCTAGCGATGGCCTCCACCTTCTAAATCACTCCCAAATCACTTTTTAATCGCGTATTAGCATAATCTACACCAAATCAAGGAAGATTAGTGTCAAATCTGAGTTGGAGCTGCTGTGTTGCATTGGAAACCACGCCAAAATAGTAGAGTTTTAGATCTAAGATTTTATTTGTGGCTAAGGTGAGTGATTTGCCTTGTTTTCCACTAATCACGGCTAATTAGGGGTGATTAGTGTTAATTAACGAAATTTTGCGTTATAAAAATCTGGAAAAATTTGTAAAATTCTAAAATATTATTTTATGCCTTTGTTAGAAATTTGGGTTAATTTGAACATGTTTTTCTATTCTTACAGTTAGATCATGATTAAGGGGATTAAGGGGAAAATCATAGTTTTGGGTATGTTTGATCCATATTTGCATGTTAAATTGTTGTTTAGGTGTTTATGGTTGACTATACATGCTGCTATTACTGTTTGGAATGTTTTGTAATTGCCTAGAACTGTTAGATTGGTTGAAAATACCGTCGTGTGGCGTAAATATCTTGCTGGAAAGTTATAGGAAATTGGTCAGTAACCCGTTCGTGTAGCATCTCCGCGACCCCTAGGAAGGGGGCGAACCTTAGGAGGGCGATCGTGAGGAAGGGGGCGAACCCTAGGGGGGAGAACCCTAGGATGGCTAGCCGTGAACCGCTCCAGGTTGGAAAGAGGACCACGAGCCGATACAAAAGGGGACCACGAGCCGATGCCAGAGCGAGTCGCGAGCCAAAAGATACGTGGAGGACCACGCGACGACGATCGTAAAATCTTCTGAAGATCAAAACCAATTCAACCAAAACCCGAGATGCAAAGGTAGTCCAAATAGGAAGTTAGAACTCAGGATCCAAACGGGAACCAATGAGTTAACTTCATGAGTTGGACTTTGTTGCGGGATGTATGTAAAGGGGTTATCGATATCCATAACTTTAGTTCACCACTAAGAGATGGATTAGTGGCTATGGATCAGTGCAATGGAGTCATTGTGACTCCTTGGAGCAAAGTGATCATAGCAAATGATTGGGTAATCAAGTGGTGGATATCGTATGATTTTCGCACTGAGTGAGAGATGTGAAAAGACGATTGCTATGTTTGATGTTTGCTATCACCATGACCCACACCCCCATTTACACTTTATGTTAGTGTTACCTTAGAGTACTGTACATCTTGTTGTGCTAACTCTTTGGTTGCAGGTCTAGGTTCAGGTATGATTTATACATGTTATTGTTTTGTTTTGTTGCTTATCGCTCATACCAAACTTTTTTCTGACCCAGAGTTTTATGTCTCTTCTTATTACTTTGGGTGCTCCTAAACTAGCAGACTAGAGACAGGTTCGCTAGTTATGCACGAATAGAGCTGTTCGGAGAGAGCAGGAGGCTTACACGTATTACTCTCATATATTCTCCCTGTGTTGTTGCTGGTCACTACTTTGGGCATTAGTAGTGTACCTTTCTATTTTGCTTTAGAGACAGTTTTAAAAGTTGTAATAAAGATGGTTTGGATCATAAGCTGTATTTTGAATTTTTCGCTACTATGATTGTTTAGTTTTCAGCTTATGCACTGTCTCGCCTGTTTTTTGTCAAGTTATGTTATTGTTATATTTTGTTCCATGAGTTGTGAGATATACTATAGGTTCTTTGGTGATTCATCGTCTTCTTTCTTTTCCTTTGACGACCGTCCCGTACTGGTTGGACATCGGCACAGTGCATTTCAGGGGAAATGTCGGCTGGTGCGTGGTGGGCTGTCAAAGACGTTGGATTCGGCCTTCGGGATTTATACTTAGGGAATTGTTCTCTTACTAGTTTACGATTAGGGACTGATGGTTGTGAAATATTAGTGATGCGTGAATGAGAAATGGAAATGTTTTCCAAATGTAATTAGCGTATATTTTCTAAATATAGAAAATAAGAAATTGTGGATATGGAAATGTTTTTCCGTGAATCATGAGAGACTAAATGGGGTTTAAGAAATAGGAAAAATGGGAGATTAAGAAATGAATAAATTAATGATAAATTAATTTGAAGGGGTTGAATGTTGATAAATGATTGATCAGTGTAATTTCCATTTGGAAATACGACCGTTGTTTGTATGTATGTTTTCTTTGATAGTTAAATAAACGATTATCAATGTTTTGACCCTTTTTCTGTTGACAATTCGGAGAGACCGGGATTAGATTTATTAATTGAAAACCACTCCGTATGGGCATTAGCATTGCGAATCAAATAAGATGAAGATTATTGAAGACGGAGTTTATGCAAGGGCTCTCTAGGAAATCCTAGATAGAAATTGCCCTAGATGGATTTACAGAATAGTGCCTTCGGTTTGTCCAGCCCCAGGACAATGTGTATGGACGAATGTCTGATAGAGTATATCTAATATATCGCGTAAGTTGATCTCTTCAAACGTATTTTGTTGGTAGCAGAGGAATTCGTTCCTCTTAGCTTTATACCCATATTATTTTTGGGGAAATCAATTTGTGATTTGGAGGGTATGACGATGTGGCTTTTAGAGTAAATGAAGGTAAAATCTGTCAAGATACGTTACGACTTCAAGCCTCATCAACCAGAAAATAAAAAAAATCGGGTAGGTAGCACGGCTAAGTAGGTCGCACCCAATTAGGATATATCGTCACCATCAATAGAAAATTCATATTTTTTACTTCTTTTTATTTCTGTATCTCCTGGGAACGGTTATGTTGGTATACCAACCGTAAGGTGACAATATATTCGGAACATTCAAGTGAAATGAATGGCCGGTCATGTGTGGCTGAGTTCCACGATGTTCTTGTTGAACTCCAATGTATCACTTCTAGAGTACACTGATCGGATGGTGGTTCCATACCTTGTCATAGTGAGAAATCCATTCTCAAATAGAAGCCCGCGGTTTTTGATTGTATATTATATATGTAGAGCGTGACATGAAAGCGTTATGCTACTTAATTTAGACATTATTATAATATAAAAAAGAATTGTTTTAGAAAAGAATGTTTTGGATCATCGTATGGTAAAAATCATCCGTGTTTATGCGTGGATTAGTCTTACGATTATCATTACTTTGAAACTGATTTTTGAAAAGTTAAACTGGAATGATTGGTGTAACACCCCACCTCCGCCAGGGTCACTCACAAGAGAATGCACTAGCTTTGGAGGGGCGTTGTCTAGGTAAACATGCACAGAAATATTACAAGACAGAACATATTAAATAGCAGAAGAAAAACCAAATTTCATTACCTCATAAAATTATAAGGTCTAAAGGCTTTTACATCAAAATGCCTTTAAAAGCCATTACATTGAAAACCTGTCTTGCAATAGTTAAAGAAGCATAAAACCACAGCCATAAAATATTCCCCAAGTAAAACGGTAAAGCAGCCATAGCCAAGAAAAATCCAAGCCATACATGATGACCTTGAAGCAGAAGAAGTCCGAGCTAAATAACAGTATTTCCTCCCTGAAAACCTAGGGGGGGAAATGGAAGACAAAGAGGCGAAAGAAAACAGGGTCAGTCATAAAGACTGGTAAGTCCTATCTACTTCCAGTATAAAAACAGGTAAAGGTAACATAACATGCATAAACTGAAAGTAAACATAAGGATGATGACAAGATAGACAAGCTAAACCAAGGTAACAGGATGAACTACTGTATCAAGATAAACTACGGTCACTATGAATCAAGTATAACATCCCAAGGTTCTGTCGGGTATAACACCCCGAGGTTCTATCAAGTATAACACCCCAAGGTTCTATCAAGTATATTTGCCCTGCACCTTCCGTACTAGTATCTCAACCCGTGTCATGTGTTAGCTACAAAATGTCCCTTGCCCAATGTCATGAAATGGTCCATGTCAACCTAATGTAGGTTTTCCCAACTCGTATGTTTCTTTCCATGTATAAGTTTAGTCCTTTGCCGTAAATCCTACGGGCTTCCTCACGTAGTTCTATACTACTTCAACGTAGTTCCATTATCCTTGAAATCATTTGGACTGTCACCCTTGATCTAGCTGTATTTTCTTACCATGAATTCTCGAATGTTCGGCTACGATTTATGCCACCTAGGACCACTAGGGATTACGCTACCTACTAAACGTTTTCGTAACTCGGTTTGGGTTTAAGCTACCTAGGACCGCTAGGGATTACGCTACCCGTCAACCACGCCCTTTTCCCCACGTATGTATCGTGAATCGTTTTTCCATGTCTAGATGCACATGTATCTCAATGTGCCATCCGAGTCCCGTGACAGGGCAAATCAAGAAATACAGGACTCGGTCGGGAGCTTTAGGTTATCTGCCGATGCAGATATCAAGGTCTGTTTTTCTACCGGTGGTTATGGTCCCACATGAGCCTCCCTCAACTACTGAAAGGCAATCCAAGAAAATCATGCACGAGAACTATACTCCGGCCATCCATGCCCCCACTTTCCTATTGGCCAACCTCACCCATAACTAGATAGCAAGTATATGGTCTGTTGGGAGTTCTCTGCCTTTCCGCATACGTACACGATTGACTAAAGATGGTAGGTAGTCGACGACGTGCTATCACAGGGCTAAACTAAGTATCGTCGACTCCACGCTAATCCACCCCAGTCTTTAGGTTGCTTGCACGGCAACCAAGGCATACCCTTGGTTCTTCTACCGCAGACCTTAACCTCTGTGAGCCCAGGCGGATCATCTGCAACCTCACAGAGGGATACCAAGAGTACCCTCACGTCCCCCTAAGCTACCGCTTCGTCACCCAGTTCGCTGGAGCCTTTATCTAAGTCAGATAAACAGTCGCTCCTCCTCGTGTGTTTGTTTAAACGATGACCTACCGTATCAAGTTACTCATCTACTTGTGAACTGGTCCAATTCTCTTGACTATGAATTATTACTTAGTTATCCTTAACTAAGGTTTATCACTTAGTTTCCCTTCCCGTTATCCTTATTAACTACGATTTTCCACTTAGTCCCCTGAACTAGGGTTTTGTCTAATGGGTTAAGTGTTTTCATTCGAGTTCATGACTTACCCCGCCTACGAATCATGTTAAAATTGGCTAAGTATTCAAGTTCAAGACTTAGCCCTACAAACCATGTATCAAGTTGGTTAAGTATATCAAGAAGTTCATGACTTAACCCTAGATTATCGTGTCAGATTGGTTAAGTATAGGTTAACTTAACCCTATCAAATTACCGTGTCAGGTTGGTTAAGTATAGGTTATCTTAACCTCATCAAGCTACCGCGTCAGATTGGTTAAGTATAGGTTGTCTTAACCTCATCAAATCATCGAGTAAAATTGGTTAAGTGTAGGTTAACTTAACCCCATTAAATTATCGAGTCGGATTGGTTAAGTATAGGTTAACTTAACCCCATTAAATTATCGAGTCGGAAGCATATTTAAGAGGATCGTGACTTAACCCTATCAAATCTTCAAGTCAGATTGGTTAAGTGTATGTTAACTTAACCCCATCAAATTACCGAGTCGGATTGGTTAAGTGTAGGTTAACTTAACCCCATCCACTAGTCGTATTTATAATGGTCAAGTATCGTTCTTGTGGGTTTACTTAACCCTACCACGCATCGCGTTATCCCAGTCGGGTGTTATCAACCCATTTAGGTTAAACTAACCCATCCGCTAATCGTGTTATATGGTTAAGTGTCTTTAAGTAATCAAGTCCGGTCTTACTTAACCTACCCATTCATGTCATATCGGTTAAGTGCCATTAGTCAAACTAACTTAACCTTATCATGTGGCATTAAGTAAATTAATGCACCCCAACCTCTCACATTAGACTTTGTTGTGGTTACTGGTTACGCCGGGCGGGTCCAGGCAGCTTTACACCACAACCTAGTCTAACCTCGGGTTTTAAGCGCGATATGACCAACTACTCACATTGGGTCTTATTGTCTGTAGCTAAGGGATTGGCCGGGCGGTTCCAGGCAGATTTATGCTACAAACACAACCCAACCTCGAGTTGGCCACTTTCATGTTTTCCTACTTGTCATGTTCATGTCAAATTTAGGCCACGAGAAAGTCCACGTTTTCCACTTATGCCCATTGTCCCATTAAACAATTCATGTTAAGTTTCATAGCCCATCTCAAGTTTTCCTAAACTACCCAAGGCGCATTCCCAACGCAAGTGAAAGCGAGTCAACATAGTAGGAATAATATGACAACATATTGGCCTTAAACATGTATGATAGCATAAAGGGATTGGCCTCAAACATGTATGATAGCATAACACTAGGTTCATCATCATAGGCATGTAAATGGTCATGAGCGGTTTAGGTTCTTTTACATGCATAAGTCCCAAGTCAAGTTCATATGAATGTTCCATAAGTCAAATTGTTCTAAGGGTTCATGCCAACATTCCACAAGTCAAGATTCAATCTTGCATGATAAACTAGATCAAACACAACATGAGTGGCATGATTTAATCACTAATAAATAGCCCAAAGTCATAGGTTCAAGAGAGGGGCAAGACTAGATTCACATAGACTAACATACTTAGGTTTCATCTCATTTTATTCCATGTCAACATTAGAACTACCATTTAGATCTAAAAGTAGCTAGAACTTACAAAGCGTGGCTAGAGATTTATGAGCAAGCATTTGTCATAGAACGGTGTTGAGATGATGCTCTACTTCCTTGATTTGATGTAGAAAGCTTGCTCCTTTGACTTGAATCTAGTTTGCATGCTTAAGCCTTTGAAGTTGAATATGGAGGCCATGATCAAGAGACATTTGGGAAGCACTTCGTTGTTAGGGTGGTTTGTAGTGAGTTAGGCTAGGTCTTAGGGTGTTTTTATAGAAGTTAGGACTAGTTTAGGCCCTTAGATTAACCCTAGTTTAGATCTGAACCATCCAATCTCGTGACAGGCCAACAGAACAGACCCAAAGGAGCAAGCAGGTGCACCAGGCCAACCTGGCCCGACCAAGGAGGTCGACCCCCAGGTCGACACCCAGGTCGACTGCCCAGTCGACCTGGTCCTGGGGTTCGACTCTCCAGTCGACCTGGGGCTGGGCGGGAAATTTTCCCGCCCAGTCTGTTTGGGGCTAAATTCGAAATTTGAAAATATGTTTTCGTTTTCTAATTTTTCGTGAAACTTCTAGAGGCCATATCTCGGTCATACGGACTCCGATTTACGAAATTTCGGACTTGTTTCCAACCAGAATTCCGAGACGAACGCAACGGCGCAACCCGTTTCTCTTGATTCTTATTTTTAAAATTTAATTCTGCCTCGATTCTTGTCTTAACACGTTATTAAAATTCGGGTTGTTACATTCTCCCCTCCTTTAAGGATTTCGTCCCCGATATCTCTAAGTTAGGAAGAACGTATCCTACCCCCCATCGTCCATCTACTCAAGACATCATCCACAAGCAACCATTGTCCTTAAAAGATTTCTAATACCATATGAACATATGCAGAAAGTGTGTGTATATGTTCCTTATCTAATGCAAATGATCAGGCCTGATTGATCTTCTAAATGCAAAATATGTTTAGTGCCATGAATCCACATGTATGCAAATATTCCTAGTCACATAAACACTATATGTGTGCACAACCATTCATCCGTATGCAATATTCACATGATAACACATTCAAATTCATCCATAAACAAGTATAAACACGTATACATATGAAATATGAAATGTGACTGAGCCGATCTAGTGCCTAGTGTGTATTCGCGCATCCACGAGCAACCACTTGCAACCATATCAATCATAACATGTTTTCAAATACATGTTTACATCCACAGGGTTCTACCTAAGGTCCTCAAGATAGGACCGAGAAGATAAGCAAGATAAACTCCTTTTGGATTACAAGAAATCCCTTTCTAAATCCAACCCATATCCTATAAAGCCCAAAAGGTTTAGTCAACCTAACAGACACCTTCAAACCCTGACATGTATTATTAACCGATGAGTCATACCCCCTATGGAGTTTGCAACAGAAATAAAATCGAGAATAGGACCGAGAGGATATGCATAAAAGATAGCATGCAGGTAAGCTCTACAGGAAAACAGGGATCAAGAATATACTCTTAAAAGGGGATATGATGCGCGTATCTTGTCTTCAATCTTCTAAGTCGCATTTCCTTGAGCTTAATTCCATTGTGCTTTCACCATCTTTAACTTCATGATTTCGTGGCCTCTTAACTCCTATTTCCAAATATGAGCTGGAACTCACTTCATTGTCGCCTCTCGTTCCACTTTTACTTATTCTCTCTCTAGTATACTTGGCTTAGCCATATCCGTGCACTCATGGTTTCATGTAAGCTCTCCAAAATTCACTAGTGAATCATGGATCTCGTTTACTCGCTCTACGGCATTCCACGCAGAAGAACTTATCTCTTGAAAACAAACAGATGCCAACCATGTTACCAAGTGTACTTACTAGAGTGATTTCCATAACTCATGCACAAGCGAAATGAACCATCTGCCTTAGTGGCGAACTCTCCTCGAACAGATTACCAACAAATGCATCAAGAGATTCTAGGTAACCAATCATGACAGAACCTTAAAGGTTACATGAGACTTCGAGGGTATTACCGAGGAAAGTCAAGAGCCTAACTACCCTCCTTTCAGAACCGAGAATGGCACCCTTACTGGATAACCACTCCATTCCTAGAATTCAACCCATAGCTTAAAACCATAAGCATTATTCCCAAAAGTCATAGGCGTCCTCAAATCCAAACAAGTCACGAATAAATGGACTGATTCCTCAACAAGATTTGAGACAAAAATGGGATCCTCTACTATGCTAGTACGAAGGTGCAGAGACTCAACTATCGAAGCAGACTTAAATGATGCGGTGATCAAAGCAAAGTCCTGACGGGATGATAGAGAAGAAAAGCTAAACCTTTCACAGAAACGTTACCATCCTTCTTAGGTACGCTAACAGTGAGAGCATACAATTGCCCGCTCGATGATCTTGTCCTCGTCTCATAATACTTGACTATCTTTCCCTTTTTACCCTACTAGAGATACTCTCTCTTGTCATGGGTTTTATCATTCACCCTTTTCCTCCTTTGTGGATTAAGCCATACCAACAAGTTTCTTATCCTTAAGCTTGTATCATTTATCCTTGTTCTTACTATCCTTTCTTATAACGCGGTAACAGCTCTCTCGAGAACTGCCTCCATCGTACCGAAAACACTGACGTAGTTAGAAAAGGATTAGTCGCAGTTCAAACCACTGTGACTACAGGTGGAGGAAAGAAAGGAAAAGAGATTCAATCAAGGAAACAAAGGATAATGCTAATGGCCTTTGGGGAATAGCCTTTAAAAATAAAACTTTCCTTGAAAAATGCTTCTTTGTAAATGGTTTTCAAATAGTTTTCAGAAGGTTTTAAAACTTTTGCCCAGTCTGGTAACCTTCTGCTCTGATACCAAATGTAACACCCCACCTCCGCCAGGGTCAATCACAAGAGAATGCACTAGCTTTGGAGGGGCGTTGTCTAGGTAAACATGCACAGAAATATTACAAGACAGAACATATAAAACAGAGGAAGAAAAACCAAATTTCATTACCTCATAAAATTATAAGGTCTAAAGCCTTTTACATCAAAATGCCTTTAAAAGCCATTACATTGAAAACCTGTCTTGCAATAGTTAAAGAAGCATAAAACCACAGTCATAAAATATTCCCCAAGTAAAACGGTAAAGCAGCCATAGCCAAGAAAAATCCAAGCCATACATGATGACCTCGAAGCAGAAGAAGTCCGAGCTAAATAACAGTATTTCCTCCCTGAAAACCTGGGGGGGAAACGGAAGACAAAGAGGCGAAAGAAAACAGGGTCAGTCATAAAGACTGGTAAGTCCTATCTACTTCCAGCATAAAAACAGGTAAAGGTAACATGACATGCATAAACTGAAAGTAAACATAAGGATGATGACAAGATAGACAAGCTAAACCAAGGTAACAGGATGAACTACTGTATCAAGATAAACTACGGTCACTATTAATCAAGTATAACATCCCAAGGTTCTATCGAGTATAACATCCCAAGGTTCTATCGAGTATAACACCCCAAGGTTCTATCAAGTATATTTGCCCTGCACCTTCCGTACTAGTATCCCAACCCGTGTCATGTGTTAGCTACAAAATGTCCCTTGCCCAATGTCATGAAATGGTCCATGTCAACCTAATGTAGGTTTTCCCAACTCGTATGTTTCTTTCCATGTATATGTTTAGTCCTTTGCCGTAAATCCTACGGGCTTCCTCACGTAGTTCTATACTACTTCAACGTAGTTCCATTATCCTTGAAATCATTTGGACTGTCACCCTTGATCTAGCTGTATTTTCTTACCATGAATTCTCGAATGTTCGGCTAGGATTTATGCCACCTAGGACCACTAGGGATTACGCTACCTACTAAACGTTTTCGTAACTCGGTTTGGGTTTAAGCCACCTAGGACCGCTAGGGATTGGCTACCCGTCAACCACGCCCTTTTCCCCATGTATGTATCGTGAATCGTTTTTCCATGTCTAGATGCACATGTATCTCAATGTTCCATCAGAGTCCCGTGACAGGGCTAATCAAGAAATACAGGACTCGGTCGGGAGCTTTAGGTTATCTGCCGATGTAGATATCAAGGTCTGTTTTTCTACCGTTGGTTATGGTCCCACGTGACCCCTCCCTCAACTACTGAAAGGCAATCCAAGAAAATCATGCACGAGAACTATACTCCGGCCATCCATGCCCCACTTTCCTATTGGCCAACCTCACCCATAACTAGATAGCAAGTATATGGTCTGTTGGTAGTTCTCTGCCTTTCCGCATACGTACACGATTGACTAAAGATGGTAGGTAGTCGACAACGTGCTATCACAGGGCTAAACTAAGTATCGCCGACTCCACGCTAATCCACCCCAGTCTTTAGGTTGCTCGCACAACAACCAAGGCATACCCTTGGTTCTTCTACCGTAGACCTTAACCTCTGTGAGCCCAAGCGGATCATCTATAACCTCACATAGGGATACCAAGAGTACCCTCATGTCCCCCGAAGCTACCGCTTCGTCACCCAGTTCGCTGGAGCCTTTATCTAAGTCAGATAAACATTCGCTCCTCCTCGTGTGTTTGTTTAAACGATGACCTACCGTATCAAGTTACTCATCTATTTGTGAACTGGTCCAATTCTCTTGACTAAGAATTATTACTTAGTTATCCTTAACTAAGGTTTATCACTTAGTTTCCCTTCCCGTTATCCTTATTAACTACGATTTTCCACTTAATCCCCTGAACTAGGGTTTTGTCTAATGGGTTAAGTGTTGTCATTCGAGTTCATGACATACCCCGCCTACGAATCATGTCAAAATTGGTTAAGTATTCAAGTTCAAGACTTAGCCCTACAAACCATGTATCAAGTTGGTTAAGTATATCAAGAAGTTCATGACTTAACCCTAGATTATCGTGTCAGATTGGTTAAGTATAGGTTAACTTAACCCTATCAAATTACCATGTCAGATTGGTTAAGTATAGGTTATCTTAACCTCATCAAGCTACCACGTCAGATTGGTTAAGTATAGGTTGTCTTAACCTCATCAAATCATCGAGTAAAATTGGTTAAGTGTAGGTTAACTTAACCCCATTAAATTATCGAGTCGGATTGGTTAAGTATAGGTTAACTTAACCCCATTAAATTATCGAGTCGGATTGGTTAAGCGTATTTAAGAGGTTCGTGACTTAACCCTATCAAATCATCAAGTCAGATTGGTTAAGTGTAAGTTAACTTAACCCCATCAAATTACCGAGTCGGATTGGTTAAGTGTAGGTTAACTTAACCCCATCCACTAGTCGTATTTATAATGGTTAAGTATCATTCTTTTGGGTTTACTTAACCCTACCACGCATCGCGTTATCCCATTCGGGTGTTATCAACCCATTTAGGTTAAACTAACCCATCCGCTAATCGTGTTATATGGTTAAGTGTCTTTAAGTAATCAAGTCTGGTCTTACATAACCTATCCATTCATGTCATATTGGTTAAGTGCCATTAGTCAAACTAACTTAACCTTATCATGTGGCATTAAGTAAATTAATGCACCCCAACCTCTCACATTAGACTTTGTTGTGGTTACTGGTTACGCTGGGCGGGTCCGGGCAGCTTTACACCATAACCTAGTCTAACCTCGGGTTTTAAGCGTGATATGACCAACTACTCACATTGGGTCTTATTGTCTGTAGCTACTGGATTTGCCGGGCGGTTCCGGGCAGATTTATGCTACAAACAACCTCGAGTTGGCCAATTTCATGTTTTCCTACTTGTCATGTTCATGTCAAATTTAGGCTACGAGAAAGTCCACGTTTTCCACTTATGCCCATTGTCCCATTAAATAATTCATGTTAAGTTTCATAGCCCATCTCAAGTTTGCCTAAACTACCCAAGGCGTATTCCCAACGCAAGTGAAAGCAAGTCAACATAGTAGGAATAATATGACAACATATTGGCCTCAAACATGTATGATAGCATAAAGGGATTGGCCTCAAACATGTATGATAGCATAACACTAGGTTCATCATCATAGGCATGTAAATGGTCATGAGGGGTTTAGGTTCTTTTACATGCATAAGCCCCAAGTCAAGTTCATATGAATGTTCCACAAGTCAAATTGTTCTAAGGGTTCATACCAACATTCCACAAGTCAAGATTCAATCTTGCATGATAAACTAGGTCAAACACAACATGAGTGGCATGATTTAATCACTAATAAATAGCCCAAAGTCATAGGTTCAAGAGAGGGGCAAGACTAGACTCACATAGACTAACATACTTAGGTTTCATCTCATTTTATTCCATGTCAACATTAGAACTACCGTTTAGAACTAAAAGTAGCTAGAACTTACAAAGCGTGGCTAGAGATTTATGAGCAAGCATTTGTCGTAGAACGGTGTTGAGATGATGCTCTACTTCCTTGATTTGATGTAGAAAGCTTGCTCCTTTGACTTGAATCTAGTTTGCATGCTTAAGCCTTTGAAGTTGAAGATGGAGGCCATGATCAAGAGACATTTGGGCAGCACTTCGTTGTTAGGGTGGTTTGTAGTGAGTTAGGCTAGGTCTTAGGGTGTTTTTATAGAAGTTAGGACTAGTTTAGGCCCTTATATTAACCCTAGTTTAGATCTGAACCATCCAATCTCGTCACAGGCCAACAGAACAGACCCAAAGGAGCAAGCAGGTGCACCAGGCCAACCTGGCCCGACCAAGGAGGTCGACCCCCAGGTCGACACCCAGGTCGACTGCCCAGTCGACCTAGTCCTGGGGGGTCGACTCCCCAGTCGACCTGGGGCTGGGCGGGAAATTTTCCTGCCCAGTCTGTTTGGGGCTAAATTCGAAATTTGAAAATATGTTTTCGTTTTCTGATTTTTCGTGAAACTTCTAGAGGCCATATCTCGGTCATACGGACTCTGATTTACGAAATTTCGGACTCGTTTCCAACCAGAATTCCGAGACGAACGCAACAGCGCAACCCGTTTCTCTTGATTCTTATTTTTAAAATTTAATTCTGCCTCGATTCTTGTCTTAACACGTTATTAAAATTTGGGTTGTTACAATTGGGGTTTACTCACACTAGTCACATGAATGACCCAAAGTTTTTTTTCTTTTCGTAAACTCTTGAGTGTCCAAATTTGTATGGACAGTCAATTAGTCGGATTTTTCAGATATACTTGGAGGAGCTTGGAGCAGGAGGCTTCAACATTAGGTACATAGATTTTATTTCCGTCATGTTGTTATGTGTTGTACTCTGATGATGATGAATGTAACTACAAGTACAGTTTTGTATTTCAAATTATGTTATAATATATTTTATACGTTCCACTGTGAGATTCATGTTTCATCTGTTGTGATCTTCTTCTTCTATTCTAACTTTCTTTCCATCTATTTCTCACCCTCTATCTTCTTTCAATTACTGATACAGTAATTCTAATGCTAGAATACTCGACATGGTGTTTTGTGTTGATTTTTGGGGTCGAAAATCCCTGAGTCATTACAATTGTATTAAAGATGAATGTTAAGTAATCACATTGGCTCTGTGGCGTGACTCAGTAGAGATGGGGTTAGTAATACTCTAGATTGAGTTTGAGTTTATATATATGAGCGCGTATTTGTAAATTGATATAAAAACTGTTTTACGTTGTGATGATTGGTTTGTCGAGTGGTTTATGAATCCTGATCGATACGGTAATGCAAACTTTATCGATAGGTATTTCTAAAACTCTTGAATAAAGTAATCTAATACAATATTTTTTTAAAAGCTGGGTAAATGAAATAATTTTACCCGAAATATATTTGATATAAAAGAAGCACATATATTGAAATTATTATAGTATATATTGGCCGTGTTAATTTGTTAATATAATCGAATCAGATTATAATCAAGATGATTATAAATAACCAATTAGAATTCGTATAAGTGTATATATATATATACGTACATATATAAAATCAGATGGATTAATCTGAATTTTAAAACAGATTTGGAAATTAAAACTATGGAATCTTAGAAAAGGTTTGACAATGAATTTTGGATTGAATATAAGAAAATTTTAAGATCTTGAGAAAATTTTGAAATGTTTTCCAAGCAGTATGAAGTATATTTTGAAGTGATTTCAAAATGGAAATGTTTGAAATGGTTTTGAAAAGGGATATATTATTGAACTCACTTCGATAGCAAGAAAATAGTTCTGATGATGACAGCCGCATCATTAGTGTTCATTTTCGAATTTCTAAGTGATGGATTGCTACCAAAGAATTTGTTTTGAATTGTTTTGTGGAAATAAGTTGTTCGGGATTCCAATGTTTTAAATTATTATCTATCTATCTATTACTTGTACTGGAAAGCAGAAACTAAACAATTTCTATGCCAACACGTGTCCTTTTCTCTAATATACCTTTCGTCCTCAACCGTCACGCACAATTTAATTCGTTGCATCACATCGCCTTTTCCTCATTTATTACTCTCATCTTTCCAGTTACACAACCACAGATCAATGAACCCTAAAACAATATCCCTCCTTCTCAACGCACCGACTGTTCCTACCTCACCAATGGTCTGCATCCATCGTCAGCACTGGTGGTCTGCAGCCATCGTTCGAATCATAAATTCGGCAAATTCGGAAGCTAGGGTTTTGTAAGGTTAGTAATTTTTTACGTTTGTAACTAAAATCTGGAATTCTATACAGATTCGATGGTTTAATCTGCATGACGTCTAGTGCAACATAATGCGGCTTCAGATATCACATAATAAAGAGTACCTAAATTTAGCAGGTTTTTCATAGTGATTTTTTGTGGCAGCCATGGTTATTTAAACCCTTAATTTTTAACAATATTTTCATTCTGTTGGATTGTTATCCATTTTTATTCTGTCATATATCTCATTTGCCTCTACAGATAATCATTTCACATATTTCTTAAACAACATGCAATTAAAGCCTGTCACATCAAATTATGAACAAATACAGTGCACATGGTAGATCAAATGATAACAAGTGAAAATTTTGTCCAGACTGACAATTTTGTTTATTGCAGTACACCCGGAGTAATCCAAATTGCTGTAATTCATTTTTCATCAGTTTCCATATTAGTCCAAAATAAACTAAGTTCGCTTAAGTCTCTTCCCGCTAACCATATGTAATACATACACGTGTATGTATTGACAACACTTTAATAATAAGTATTCAAGATTTTATAGTTGACAGTGATATTATTGCACACTGTATATTTAATATAACCGAAATTTTATATTCGCTTTTATGGCTTCTTATCCGAATGCTGATTAACTTTTCTTAAATACATGTAGTATTACTTATACTTTTGTGATGGATGGAAAGGAACCTCCTGTCAAGGCTAACCTTAAATTTAATAGACTGCTTTATTTTAATTATACGTCTTGATTTGTTTGTACTGTAAATTATTATACATAACAGTATTTTTACCGTTCAATTTTTGCTTTGTTTATTTTATCAACTTTACTAAATATTTACTCTATTTCTGTAGAATTGTAGTAGTACAAAACGAACTCGACTTGTTGAAGTGAAAATTATACGAGTAAGTGTGATGCTGGATATAGTAAATGAAAAAGTATTTAAGATATATTTCAATGCCATTAAACAATGTTGCACTAGCTATATCCGTTACTTCCGTAATATAACATGTAGAATATTTAATCCATTTCTACATTCATATCATTGATAACAACAATGGATGTCCATATCTGTTATAGTCTATTTGGAAACCAAACAACTTTACCTTTGACTTGTATTTGTTATGTAGTGCATACATGTGAATAGTTATATACCTATAATATGCAAATATTGTTGGTTGAATAATCTCAAAAAAGGTATAAAATCTATTACTTAAACAGGTAAATAGAAACCAAAATGACAAGAGGTAAATAATTAATGCACTGGGAAAAGAGTAGATGCAGAAGATTCATGTTATTTCCTTTTATAATCCCCATCCCTGTGCTAATCTCCTCCTTTTCCAACCGCTTAATTTACCTTTCCCTTTTCTATCATCAGCACTTATTTCTTCTAACATACTACTTTGCTTATATCGTATTTTGTCCATAATTGTTATGGACTTTGAAACTGTTATATCCCCCATAATTTTCTTCCAACACACAAGAACTACCTAATTCCGTTCGCTGAAATTAGTTCGAAGTTCATCCATGATGTCCTGATATAAACAATATAATGGAAAAAAGATCCAAAAGTTAACAATTTTTACAACAGTGATTCAGATGCATTTGATTTTAAGACTGAAGATGGACGTTGATAGCAGCAATGATAGCTACGTTTTGTGTTTGATTCATGTTTAAATGAAGGTAGTTTTCATACATTTACGAATCCAGTCTTTGTCAGTCTACTTATATATACGTAATTTGGGTAATTGTTAGATACGGTTAGGTAATATTTGCATGGTTAGTTTATGAAGTTCAGGGTAAAAATTTACATCTTTTATTCTTCATTTTGTTAGGGAAATTCCTTATTTTACTCTATTATTTCTCTTTTGCTATGCATTTTTATTCATTTCAAGTCGAGCATTGGCTAGACTTATTTTCATGATATATTTTTGGAGTAAACAGAATTTATTAATTTAACATTGACTGTTTGTCATCCGCCTATAACAGAATCTGTAAAATCGATAAATAAAATCGTTTTTCTTTTTACTTTTGCATTATGTACTTATATTAGTTAAAATTTGAAAATTTATCTTCATACAATATGCATAATAATTTATCACTATTTTTATTACTGATATTATTACTAATGCTGGTCAAAGAAAGTTAAATGACTTTGAAATAGATATTGGGTAACAAGTGAAGATTGGTGACATACTTCACATGGGAGAAGTTCAGGTTAATAAAATACATCTTTTATTCTTCATTTTGTTGGGGAATTTCCTTATTTTACTCTACTATTTCTCTTTTGCTATGCATTTTTATTCATTTCAAATTGTGCATTGGCTAGACTTATTTTCATGATATTATCTGGAGTAAGCAGAATTTAACATTGACTGTTTATCATCCAATTATAACAGAACTGTAAAATTGATAAATAAAATAGTTTTTTACTTTTAAATTATGCACTTATGTTAGTTAGAATTTGGAAATGTTTATCTTCATACAATGTGTGTAACAAAAAATTTATCGCTGTTTTTTTTACTGATATTATTACTAATGCTAGCCAAAGAAAGTTAAATGACTTTTAAATAGATATTGAGTAACATGTGAAGATTAGTGACATACTGCACGTAAGAAAATATACTGTTAAAACAGTACATTAAGCAAGTTAAATAAACTCAAACCTTAACAATGAATACCATTTATGATTTCTTAGAATTTATTACATATCATGATGGCTACTATTTTAGCAATTCATAAATTTAGGGACAAAAACATTAATGCTTATATAATAACAAATTACATAATATGAATGATATGGTTATAAAGATGGCATAAATAGCACTTATTTCTGGAGTATACTATCATCCGTGTGTTATCATGCATTTAAATATGATATGATTATTTTCACGGATATTCTTCTTGTTAGTTATAAAACATTTACAATTCTTGTAAAGAAGTGATAACTATTGTATGGGTATATGGGTATGTGTGCGTCCTGTGTGCATAAAGGCTTGAACATTAGTAATTTTGGTAATAAAACTTCCAATTCAATATGAATGTGACCTTATTTTACAATAACGAATCGACCACTATGTGACTTGGTTACAAATTCTAATATACTAGGAAATGAGCATCATATATTTTATAGAGGCATGGTATTTCTACATCTGTAAAAATATGGTGAGTGTTGAAAAGCTACATCTTTAGCCTTGGATGTTATGTCAAGAGATCAAACCCAAGACCTTTTGATACTCATCAGTTTTAAATTCATGCATACCTCTGAGATTTGTGATACGCAAATCACAATTGTAGGCAACAAATTTTCTATGTGGATCCATTTTTGGTGGAGATATTTGTTGCTACTTTTATGGGATATTTGAAAGTGAACGCAAGGATTATTTGGTGCTTATCCAAATAGATATTTGATATATATGAGGATATTTTGGGTGGCAAGTTACTTGGATGCCAAAGAAACTTGGGTATGAAGCAATTCACTCTATAAAAGGCCTAGTTGATATCTTCATTATATGTGGTGGAAAAATTTGCCATTGTTCTTCATTATCTTTCTCCTCAAATTGTTTAGACATTAGATATTCTCTACCTATTTCTCAATAAGGTTATTGATTCAAGTTGTGTTTGTTTAACGATAGTTGAGATCGGTTGTAAACAATATTTTGGTGAATCAAAAAAGAGGGTGGTTGGGTGGAATATCGTGTGTTCATATTTCCGATATTTTTTTGTGTTGTTGTTTGTTATTCAATCACATTCATCTTCAAGTGATTGGGTGAAAAAATTCATTTTGTTTTTGGGTGTTTTGTCAAAACTTCCGATGCGCACAAAACCCCAACAGTTGGTATCAGAGCTCAGATCACCGCATAGCTTGGAGTGTTTGTTGGATTGAAAAAAAAATTGATTTTTTGTTTGAAAAAAATTGATTTTTTTGATGTCGGAGATGATGACGTTGTCGAAGATGGCTATTTTGAATGGGAGGAATTGGGGTATATGGAAGCCGAAGATGGAGGACGTTCTATATCTCAATGATTTGCATGATCCCATTGATGGAAATGGGGAGAAGCCCTTGAATTTGGATGAGGGAAAGTGGAAGAAAATGGACAAAAAGGCGATTGCGTTGATTCGCCAATATTTGGATGATTCTGTGTTCCACCATGTGGCTAGTTGTGAATCCGCAAAGGCGTTGTGGGACAAATTAGTATCGCTGTATGAGTCAAAGAGTGCTACAAGAGAGGCTTTTCTGGTTCGAAAGTTGGTGCAACTTCGATTGGATGAGGAGAAGTCCGTTGTAGAGCATTTGAACGAGTTTCAAGATGTCATCAATCAATTGGCAAACATGAAGGTCAATTTTGATGATGAGTTGCAGGCTCTTTTGTTGATGAGTTCTCTTTCGGAAAGTTGGGAGACTTTGGTTGTTTCATTGAGTAATTCCAATGCTAATGGAACTATCTCTTTGGAAACGGTTCGAAGCAGTCTTTTGAATGAGGAGCTAAGGAGAAAAGGGTCGGGGTTGAAATCGGTTCAAACTGAGGCGATGGTAGCAAGGGACTCAGGTAAAGATACAAGGAAGAAGAAAGGTGCTATCTTTTGTCATTATTGTGGTAAGAAAGGCCACAAGCGCAATGATTGCTATTCATATATACGAGATATGAAGAAGAAGAAGGCGCAAGGTGATAATAATAGTGATGAGGCACAGGCAGGCTTTGCTGAAGGTACCGAAGGCAATTCTTCATGTGATGTCCTACTTAGTGTTGTGGAGCCTTGGAAGATGGATTCAGGAGCAAGTTTTCACATATGTCGAGATGTGAAAAGTTTTTCTTCGTATGAGAAGAGTGTTGGCATGATAAGACGACCAATGGAGTAGAGCTACCAATTTGTGGAGTTGGAGCTGTTAGGTTTCAGATGCATGATGGAGTGGAGAGAGAAGTTGCCGGTGTGAGGCACATACCCACTTGTTCGCATAACATCATATCTCTCGGTCAATTAGATCGCCGCGGTTGCACTTATGAGACTCGAGGTGGAGTTTTGAGAGTGAAGAAGGGTGGTCGTGTGATGATGCGAGGAGTTTTGGAGGAGGGAAACCAATATAGTTTGGTCGGTTCAATGGTCAACAGTGGAAGGCGGGTGACGGTTGAAGAACCTAGTCCACAGCAAGGTGGAGAAGTTAATATGGTCACTGCTGATGGTCCTAAGGTGGAGGATCATGGTATCGACAAGGGTCTAGATGTTGATGATGCTCGAGGAATCCCGGAGAAGAAGAGATCATGTCAAGCGGAAGACGGATGTCGAGTTGTGAAATCCACAAAGACAAGATGGAGGTCTTTGTGGTATTACAAACGCTTTTGAAGATCGCCATTGGCATGGTGCACGATGAGGGAGGTGCACCATTTGTGGGCGATGGTGGAGGTTTGAAATGATGTTAATTGAGAAAAGAAGGTTGAAAGTGAGAGCTAAGTTGACTAGTGTTGAGTGGAGGAGATGTTGTGATTTGGTATCAAGGTGGAGTGTTGAGATTTGTGATACGCAAATCACAATTGTAGGCAACAAACTTTCTATGTGGATCCATTTTTGGTGGAGATATTTGTTGCTACTTTTATGGGATATTTGAAAGTGAAGGCAAGGATTATTTGGTGCTTATACAAATAGATATTTGATATATATGAGGATATTTTGGGTGGCAAGTTACTTGGATGACAAGGAAACTTGGGTATGAAGCAATTCACTCTATAAAAGGCCTAGTTGATATCTTCATTATATATGGTGGAAAAATTTGCCATTGTTCTTCATTATCTTTCTCCTTAAATTGTTTAGCCATTAGATATTCTCTACCTATTTCTCAATAAGGTTATTGATTCAAGTTGTGTTTGTTTAACGATAGTTGAGATCGGTTGTAAACAATATTTTGGTGAATCAATAAAGAGGGTGGTTGGATGGAATATCGTGTGTTCATATTTCCGATATTTTTTTGTGTTGTTGTTTGTTATTCAATCACATTCATCTTCAAGTGATTGGGTGAAAAAGATTCATTTTGTTTTTGGGTGTTTTGTCAAAACTTCCGCTGCGCACAAAACCCCAACATACACCATCCATCATATTATAAATAAAATGAAGATGAGAACAAAGATGAAATTAGGACCATTTTACAACTTAATTGAAGATAAACTGTTGTAAAATCTTATTAAAAATTTCCAAGCAATTTATTTAATGTATGCACTATTATTTTTGAATTCCTTTTCCTAAGTACAAACTTATTTAACTGTTCATTTTTTTCGCTGTTTATACTGTAATATCTTACTGTCCCTTTTTAATACATTTCATTTTGTCATCTTTTGATAATTTAATTCTTCTTCACAACAGGCATCTTTCATCATTTGTTGATATATGTGGAGTCTAGGCTAAACATTTATGAAATACTGAGCTGGCAGGTTGTCTGGTTCTGGCTCACAATTTTAGTTTTATCTTTCGATGATGCAAATCGTTCTTAAATTTCGTCCATGTGGAGATTTGCATAGATGCACATAAACACAACATAATTTTTAAACCTAGATTGGTCATGTTTTATTATGTGAAGGTATTGTTGATTACAAATTTTCATCCAGCTCCATTTAAAACTTACATAGGAATGAATAGCCCACACTCCATTTTTTTGACATGTGTTATGTTATAGGTCCATTTCTTTTCATCACACAAACTAGGAGACAGTTCCAATTATCATTTGTTATCACAGCATAACTATCCCGCCTTTTTTTTTTCCAATTTCAGTTACACGTTTTATGTGAATTTATTTGCTGAGTAATATAGTTACCTATGATGCCCTATGAAATAACCAGCCACAATCTACTATAAGAAGACCTAATACCAGTTTTGAAGCCGAAAGTGAGGCCACATTAATGGAGGCACGCCTTCTCCCTGTTGGAGGATTCACACAATCTTAATTCATAATGTGAAACTATGTCTCCTTCTTTCATGGTGCCAATTTTCTCCATTTATTTTATTTAATTATTTCTTCTACATTTAGGACAATGGTATTATGGACTAATTAATCAATTGCTTAAATTTTGATTGGATTGTTTTTTGATATTGGTAGTCATAATTAGTAGATCTGAATTACTTGAGATACTATATATGAAATGACAATGATATTTCTTATGGTCAGTATAATTAAAATCACAAAATTTTGCATGTAATTGTTTTTTATAGGTTTTGATATGATTATTGGGTTCGATGATTTGATGATTAAGAGGACGATTTCTTCAGATGCAACTAATTGCGAAAAAACCAGATAAAATGTATGTATTTCCTAACTGCTTTAATGCTAGAGAAGGGCCTATGTCAATTGAAATATTATATGATGTCCATAATTGTGTGCTTGGAAACATATTTCATCACTGTTCATATTACATTCTTTTGCGATCTTATAACTCGCATTTTAGTTTCACTATAGTTTTTTTTAGGTTATACTAATACACTTTTATTTTAACTATATAGTTGTTTCATCAGCTTAACTCATTTGTTTCTTCTGATATATAGGTTATCTGTTTAAACGGTGTTACCACTATCCATTCTTATTGATGTGTTCTTTACAATATATTTTCGTTATATGCTTACATAATTTTTCTTAATTTTATTTCATTCTTTAACCTTTCATTCATAATTTAGACTAGACTAAGTTACGCTGCATAATGTTCTTTTGGACTCATTAATCTTCCACTGTGATATTAAGAACCATAAGATCATTTGATTCTGTTTACTTTAATTTATTAACAATCATTGATGATTGAACAATAACACAGTTTTCAAAACTAAGTTCTGAAAATTCCGTATTATTCTATGGAAATACAAACAGATATTCCAGGTTATGTTGCAAGAGTTCCATGATTCAGTTGGATTAAACTTAATACGAAGGATCTTTATGCCTTTAACATTTTATATAACTAAAAGACCAACACACCTTGGTTTTTTTTTTCTCGATTCGTTCTATATTTACACTGTATTTTATACAACATTTTAAATATTATTTACAACAGTTTATACTAGAAATTGAAGATAACTTGGTTTTTCAGAATGGATGATTGGTTCGATGACTAAATGTTCCATATTACAATATTTTATACAGCAGTTTATACATTTTATAAAACAATTTATACTAAAGTCCAAGGGAATTTGGTTTTTCAGATTTGTTTACTAGTTCCATAACTAAGATTTCCATGTTATAACATTTTATACAATAATCTGTTTAGTTTCTTCCTTACCAATTCCAGAATCTGCGTACTCTGTCAGAATTTCCTCACGTTCATTGGTTGATTTTTCAGATAACTCGGATGGATGCCACTTATTTTTGTGAATAATTTGCATAAAAGATTGATATTTTAGTATGAACCATGTTTGCGTTTTTACATTTATTTTCTTTAATAAGCGGTCCTACAAAGTCACCTTAAACATTTATCCTTGACTAATGTGCAAATTTTTAATATAAATGTTCTGGCTGCCTAATGTGAATTTTTTTATAAATTTCCGCTACTGCCTACTTAAAGCTACTAAAATAACAGAGTTATGATAAACTAATAACTATTTTTGTCAATACCACTGGCTTATTCTACATTATTTGAATAGGATCTAAAAAAAATCTGCTGGTTTTGGAATCAACACGGCTTGTATAAGTCGCAAAAGAAGAGATTCGGCTCTAGCATGTTCGTATGTCTCAGAATGCATGACATTTTCAATTTCACATATTTTTAATTTTTAAGGTACTAACATATTATTTAATTTATAGTTAGTTGAGAAAAGAAAGAAGATTACAAAAAAGGTTCTAATCATTTGTTTAGCTATTAGTCATGGGAGGCGTCGATAGTCCCTAAGCTGTATTCTACATGTCTGAAACAAAGAGATAAAAACCTGACTCTTTTTTCCTATCCGAAACCATGCAACTTTAGGCAGATTTATTAACATAAGCACATAACAATTGAAAATGAGGACAAGATATATGGTGACCTCCTAAGACCAGTAAATGTCGTATTTCTAAAATGAAGAAATAAAAGTAAAAACATTGTCCTCATACCTGCAGTTTTCCCTCTTGATCATGTTTGATCACTTGAAACACGTTCCGATAAAGGTAGTATAAGGTACTCTTCACCTTAACATTTCGGCATGGTTCTAATTTTAAATCTGGCGTGGCCATAGATAGATTGGCCACAAACATAAACGATAAACTTATTTTCATAGAAATTTTTAGATGTACTATGCACTGACCAGAGCGATTCATGTCAAAATATACCACTATGCTCATAGAATTTCAAACAAGCTTTTTGACAATGATAACTAATAAACTCAAACAAATGCATAATAAACTGATGGTTGTTACCCAAATTATTGGTTTACCACATTTAATATTAAATTGAAGGCTAGTATATCTCTTTAATTAAATTCATATATCGATGTTTTTCTACATTACTTTCTTCTGATTAAATTTATATATCTCTTTAATTAAATTCATATATCTATCTTTTTAATTATTTTCTTTTGATGAAAGAACGATTCTCTTATTAGCATAGCAATAGAAATTTTATAACATAAAAACACATAACAACCTTATAAATAATTGATGGGAAGTAATCAGTATAAGTATGAGGGGCTTTACTTTGATGATTATATAGAAGTGAGACATGTAAGAACAGTTAGAAGAAATTATGCACCAATTTGTTAAAAAAAAATTAGCTGCTATGGGAAGAAGCAAATAGCTGGCAACTGATGTTTCATGGCATTACGTAAGATGGAAGGGTTGAAGCGTAGCTTATTTTCCAACAGCGATATTGATACAGGTTGGGCAGTTAGCCAACTGGTGTGAAGAGCGTCAATGGGACATTACAGCTATATAACTACTCATTTGTTGTCATAATACTTGCAGCTACAAGTTGGGTAGGTAGAGTACCAATATGTGGATTTCAAGAAGTTGCGTGAACTTCACGTGGGCTGGATTGCAAGTGGTATTGATGACAGGTCAGTAGCTGCATATGTGAAGGTGCAAAGCAAATGATTTGATGTAATATAATAGCTGCAAAGCAAATGAAATACTTGCTATGAATTGAACTGCCTGCATTGTCATGCATAGAATTGCACTGGAATGCTGAACTGCAATCAGATGCATGCACTGATGTGCATAGAAATGTAGGGGAGAAGGTTATGCTGACTGTTGTCGGATGATGATCAGATGGAACATGCATTAATTTAATTTGCATATATTCACAGGTTCATGAGGAAAACGTGATAGCATGATAAGCTACTTTATGGCACATGAGCCTATCTGCAATTGCTGGCATCATTATCAGGGTGGACTTTAGCGAGCAACTATGTGGTCGATGTGGATGACAGTGGAGAATCCCCACAATCTACTATCCAGTTTGGATACTTGGAAAAAACCACTACTGTGCTCCATATAGGCTGTAAGACATTATTAGATGTTTATATTATTTTATGCATCTAATAATCTACCTACATAGGATATAGATGAATTAAAATTGTCATGGCTTTGATGTTAATATATCCATCCATATAGGTAAATCAGAAAAGGCGTATTTTATTTGTATAAATAAATGCCTGCTATAAGCTTAAAACCCAGGACTTGCTTAATGTATATATATTGATATACCAGTATAAAAAATGTGAGCATGGAACCAATAGGATTAAGATTGCCTAATATTTGTGTTTGTGTATATATATGTGTGTGTGTGTGTGTGTGTTTAAATATTTGATCACTTACACATTCATATATAAATATGCTAATCTTTATCCTAATTATTAGTTGGATATAACATCTGTTTTGACTTTCATGTCAGTGAGAAGTTTATCTGTAAAATATGGTTGCATGTTATAAAGCTTTGTAAAATTGTTAGTTATATGCCAAGAGATTGTACATTGTATTTTTCCATGTTGGCTTATTAACTGATATATCTTAATACTCAAAGCACTACTTTTAACCAACCTTGGATTTCAACTGTATTATATTGCTGGATTGTGCTACTTGGACCGAAGGATTTTCGGTCCTTTTGTGCGAAGCAGGTGAAGTCGTGTAATTCACAGGGGTAATGTTGTAATTTTCAGTGGGCCCCTACTATTTTTTCTTCTCTTTCGGTCTGAGAAGCATTTTCCTATATTGCTAATAATGTGTTATTCAATATATGATGCTCGCTTTGTGCATAATAGGTGCAGGCAACACAATATGAAAAAGGAAGAAACTAATTGGCTGACGTACTTTGCAAATAAGCAATGCAAGTCAACATAATGAGTTTTCCCACTATATTTTTTCTGTTTAACTCAACAACCCATTATATTTCTTAGGCATGTGTTAAGTATAAAAAGTTGAAAAGCCTCTTTTTTCCTCATTAATTACACTTGGAACAGCTAACAACTATGTTATGTTCACATTATTTTGTTTATTTAAAATTTCTTCATCACAGGATTTTAAAATGTTATTATCTGTTGAACTTATACCATATTTCACATTATTTTGTTCATCATCCAATACAGTGTTTGATTGTTTTTTAAATTAAGTAGTCATGAAGAAGAACTGCTATTGCAATGTATAACTTATGTGCACCTACTTCACTGCTTCAAAGGCATAATGTATTTTCTTATTAGTATGTTGTATGTTTGAATGTGCTTGAATTTATTTTTCCTTTTATCTGCATAATTAGACTTGCTCTAATTTCTGTTAATCTAGGTTACTACACTTTATTTTATTTAAACTTTAATATTTATTTCCTCTATCACGTCAGGTCTGATTTTAATAGTACAAGTTTTTCAGTCAAGCGTAGCTGACATGGTCAATACTGGAGCTCGACAGGACGGTTCTATCACCGCTGCACTTTTCCTGAAACAAGTACTCAAGTTGTTCAGTTCGTACATACTTTTTTCCCTCAATTCATAACTACCATTTAAAGAATATATCATTATAATTGTAAAAAAATATAAAAATTGTATTACAGTTTGTAGATGAGAAGGTTGCATGGATGCATATAAACATAGGCCCTGTTTGGAATGAGAAGAAGTCGGCAACTGGATTTGGAGTATCAACATTGATCGAATGGGTTATGAGCAACTCATCTTAATTGCGTTGTCGATCACCCAATTCTGAAAAGACTATTGTAACTATGGCTTTTTGCATATTTGAATTAAATTTCCTGTTTATTGTACTTTTGAACGTTTATGTTGTGTGCATTGTTACATAAGCTCTGACGTTTATATAACATTGAAAGTAAAAAGCTGTATGGTTAGTTGTTAAAATATAAACTTTAAGTGAGTTATCGATGCCAAGGTTTGATTTTGACAAGTCCTGAGTAACTAATATACATCAAGAATTGGCATTTGTTTTAACTTTTGCAATGTTTTTCAGTCATCTTCTTTGCATTTCCATAAGAGATCCAAATAATTTATGTTGGAGCTCAAAATGCTTGCGTGTTAAAGATGCGTTTGGTTATGAGAGATATTTATGTAAATAAATACTTTTGGTTCATGCTGCAAATATTGCTCAAGTCAATCAAGTTTCCTCTTTTCTTTTTTTTTTACTTTTTTTTTCTTTTTTTTCTCGATGAAAGCGTGATCCTCATAGATGGGTAGCACTCATAATCCACTTAATCAATAAACAAAATCTGTACAAAAGTCTGACGCGTAATACAATTTTATATATGCAAGATCATCTTTTTGCTGATCAGCAAAACAAAACATGAATGTAAAATGACAACAAAAATAAATACATTAAAAATTATTTCTATTAGCAAACAAAGCAAGAAATGGGTAGTGTAAAGATATGACTGCTTATATCTTGAAAGCGGTCAGCCGGGCCCCAGTGATAATAGAGCTGCAAGAACTGATGATAGTGTTTGTGAATTGCCTAGGCAATAATAGGGAAGAAGCAATGGATGTCTAACTGCTGAATTGATGCTGCATATCAGTCTTCAAGTGAGGTAAACTGATGGTTCAATTGCTACGCTGGTAGAGCTGTATATACTACCAATATGGATATGGGTCTACTGATGTGTTTATTTTATGTTTTGATGTTGCAACTTGCAAGCCTTAATGTTATGATATGAAGTGGATTAGATGCCAGGTGGTGGAAGATGCTTCGATATTGGAGTAGGTGAGATTCATTTGATAGCCAATGTTTATGTATTGCACTGGAAAAAAGGTGATGTAGCAAGAGAGTTAGAGTATATAACAAGTTGGCAGTAGATAGAGGAATATGCAATGCGTTGCTGCCTTGAACTGGAAGAGATATGAGGGACCTTAAGGATGCAATGAGGGAAATATGATTCGAGACCGATGAGTTTAGCATATGATCTAATGAAGACTGTGGAAATGATGTTGGCCATTACTGATGTGGAAATGATGTTGTTGTAGTGTGCTATTATTAAAGGTGGACGGTGAGCTAATTGATATGTAGTTGCATAATCCAAGAATAAATAAGCTAGCCTTAGCACATGTGGTGAAGTGCTTTGATATGCCGCTGAATTGATGGTTCTGGGAATAACTATTGGGTGCATAATTATATGAATATATGCTATTATCTCCATTATCTTCATTCACACACATATACACACACGCTTGCTCTTTTTAATGCATATCTTTCTACTTTATTGCGTTTAAACATTGTTCAGCACTCAAAAAGGGTTTTCTGGTCCAAATTTACCTTCTCTCTGTACTTACGAAAATTTATGTTGGGTTACCATATGATTTATCCATGCCCTAGATTTCTATAAAATTAATCTACATTGTCCAAAGCACTAAAATAAAAAACCAACTCAACGATAAAACTTTGCAAATTAAGCAATTAATTGCAAACTATTTCTTACTAACGCAAAGACCTCATTTCGTTATTATTTTATGCTTTATTATTGAAAATACCTTATCTAATGAAGCAATCATTATAAACCATTCCATTGAAGATGAAATCTTTCATTTTTTTTTAAATTGACAAGTATGCAATATAATACTTAACGTAACAATCAAACACCATTCGAGCAATTCCATATAGAACCAAGAACTTCTTCAATTTTTAATAGAAAACTTAAAACACAAATGTAAATAAAAGGTTTACATATCTTTCAAATTCGATAACCGCCCGTATGCGTAGCACGGGCCACACACTTGTTATTATATATGAATATATATGATTTCAAACTGATTTGAAATAAAACCCATGGATTTGAATTCTAAAATTAAATTTAACTTGGGAAGTTAAAGTGATTGAAATAAATAAATATGAATTTAACTTAAAAACTAAGTTAAATATAATTCGATTGGATCAGATATAATCTGGAATGGAATTTGATGGTTGAGTAAGAGTTTGGAATTGAGATTTGAATTGGAGTTTGAATGGAATTTGGCTTGGTATAAGAAAATTGTTTGGTTCGAGAATAAATTTAGTAACGATCAATTGGGAATATATTTGTATATGCTGAAGTGATAGAAAATGGAAGAGACAGGGTTGAATACCCAACAAAAAGGTACAAGTTTGTTGTACATTGGGTATGAGATTTTTATGGGTCAGGTTGGCAAGCCGCTTGGCTGTTTGGTTTTCATTTGAATTGGAAATGGCCTAGAGAGGCAAGTTGTAGTTGTATCGATTGAGCCGAGCAAAGGAGACGCTGACAATTTTTTTTCGAAAATTTAAGGTGTTAGAAAATTTTCATGATTTTTGGAAATTTTCGTTAGTAAGAATCAATTAATATTTTAATATTAATTAATTTGTTTAGTAGAAACTGAAATTAAGAAGTGAAATAAAAGATTTTAACCTAGTTAACAGGGATTGTAGCATTTCTCCGTCTTAGTAATTTCAGAGACGAAATTCCTTCAAAGGGAAGGAATGTAACATCCAGCATTTTAGTGATTAATAATTTATTTATTTATTTATTTTAATATAATGGTTTGGTAATTTAAATGGTTTGAATTTCAAATATTTTAATATCTAAATTAATATAAAATAGTGGAATAATAATTTTAATTTCCGAAAAATAACCGGAAATAGCTGAATTGGCAATATTGAGTGAATTAGATATTTTGAGATATTTAATTCAGTTTAGAATTGAATTATATTAACGAATATATTATTTAAATGACAGCTGAACGTATTATTTAAAATATAATTATAAACGAGCTCGTAACGTCGTGGTAGTTTGTAGTATTGAATTTTTAACTTCAACTGAGTGTACAAGATTTGTTTTAAGTCGGATTTCTTCGAAATAAGAAACGTTTGAATCTATTCAGTTATATTTTTCTAATGGAAGTGAAAAATCGAGATTTCGTCTTATATATTGCGAGTTATGTGCAAATCAAATTTTTAAATAGTCGTTATGGAATCATTTATAAAGCATAACGATTTATTAAATTATAATAAATTATTTATTTCGAATTTGGATAAGACATTTGAGATGTATTCTTAATTTAATTTTTAAAATTTTACGGTAATTTTTATTTCAGAAAATAAGCAACTTTTTATTTGATGTATTTTACACCCTAAACCAACATTTTGGAATTCCACAGAATTAGTTAACTTGCATATTTTATCATATTTTTGGGATCGTGACACATCATTGGACACAGTGGTATTTTTATTTTTGTCCATAACAGTCTGTAAGTGAATGGAGTTTATGCACTAGGGTACGCTGAACTTTGTAACCTAAACAAACATATCTCTTTTGGATTTAATTCAAATAACATTTGTATCTTTTGATACTGACATAATGTAGCTACCAAGTAAATATTCTTTTTATATAAAAAAAACCCAGAAGTTTGATGTTCCTGTTTACTTAACTGTGAAGGAAAATGGGTGATGTACACGTTTAGTTTACTTCACTGTCAAGGAAACTCTTGCTGCTATACATATGTGTGTGACGCAACAGAAAGGAGGGTTCAACAACTTACTTCTCAGCCAATCTTTTATCTCTTCTCTTTCAAAAACAACCCCTATACTATCTTTTTTTCTTCTAAATTTTCCACCTCCTTTCTAGGCTATGGGACAAATCAATCCGGTCTTGGCATCTGGTATAAGGTGCGAAGCAGGAGCTTCAGTAAGCAAGTCGTGTGGGTTCTCTGCGAAGCAAGTTGGAGCACGATTTGAAGAAGATGGTTACTACTATGGTGAGCTCGGAAAGAGGAATGGAACAAGGTAGTTTCACGAATAATGGGGGAGAAAGAAAGGAGAACGTGGGTTCTAAGTAACCGACAAACGAGGAACTAACAATGAAAAGAGATAAAAAGTTGGTGGGATTTTTGTTGGTGGCAGAAGCATGTAACCCTATTGTGTGAAAACGAAAAAACTGGGGTATGCAATTTGTAAGATGGAAGAAGGAGCGTTGGCTATGGAGTTCGATAAGGGATGAGAGTTAGAAAATTTCATTGAGTATGCGTGTTGCCAGAAGGATGGGAAGAAGGCCATGTTGGGTTCATTCCTCTGTTGCGTGCATGGCATTATCGGAGAAGAAGACTCCTGTAAAAATGAAACATAGGTTTGGGTGTTTAAGTTCAGTATTGGGCTGGTTTAATACTTAATGTGACAACCACAATTTCAACAGACCGAATTTTTTTCTAAATTCCAGTCTATCGAAACTCGGATTGGTTTGCTCTGGTATCCTGCAGAAAAGACAGAGACATAAAACATGTCAGATCTCAGAAGAATATCTCACAGCGGAAAGGATAAAATATAGTATAATCAAAACATAGCCTTAACGTATTATTAATACTGCCTAACCAGTAACCAAAGCTATCATATCTCTGCCAAAATCTAATCTGCGAGTGTGTTATGAGGAGGGGGTCAGAACACAAGTTATGGTGACTGGATTTAAACTATACACTTTGGATAATCTTACATATACCGTTCAATCATATTTTCTTATTTATTCGGTTACTTAGGTTAACAACACTCAAGGCTTACACACACGTCGTACCCATTTACTTCCCAGTGAATTAACCTAATACAGTATATATAGCTATCTCTCAATATTGAGATACACCCCATGGTACCCAACTCGCATGGTCACCACGGTATCATCGTACGAATATAGCAGTCCCTAATCCTACGCCCGAATTTCGTACGGATTTCTGTATATATGTCAACACTACGTCTGCAAAGAACCACTACTTCTATATTACGTAAGCGTTCGGACTGCCATCTTTGAACCATTCGATCGAATTAGGCTACATCCTCGAGAAATGCCCTCTAGTCTTATGATACACCACCCAGAGCGACATGAGTGTACCTAGACTTTCCCATGTATGTATCGTCAATCGTACTCGATGTCTATTGCACATGCTCTCTATATGTGCGCTCGAGTCCCATGGCAGGGCTAATCAAGAAACACGAAACTCGGTCGGGAGCTCTCAGATATATGCCGATTGTAGATGCTAAGGTCTACTTTTACAGTGGCTACGGTCCCACTAGACCCCTCCCTCAACTAATGAAAGGCACCCAAGAATATCAAGAATGAGAACTTAACCCCGGCTCCCTATGCCCTTCAAACCTATTGGCCAACCTCACCCATAACTAGATAGCAAAGTGTATGGTCTTTTGGAGTTCTCCGCCTTTTCGCTTTACGTACTGACTGAAGATGGTAGGTAGACGACGAGTTCCTATCACAGGGCACTAACTGGTCTCGATGAATCACGCTGGTCCACCTTAGTCTTTTGATTGCCCCTTATTATTGCAATCAAGGCATACTCATATGTTCACCTACGCAGACCTAACCTCTGTGAGTACAGGAGGATCATCTGCCACTTACAGAGGAATACCAAGAGTACCCTACGTCCCCGGAAGCCGCGTGCTTCCCCTTCCAGTCCTTTGGAGCCGTCAAACAATCAGATGAATGTGCGCTCCCCTCGTGCCTTATAACACCTCGATGATCTACCCTATTGGGTTATTCACCCTCAACCGTACGGACTGGTCTAAGCGCCTTACTTTAGCATGTTATTAGACCCTATGTCTAAACATTTTTTTACGCGCTTGTCTCACCTCACCAGGTTTTCAGTTAACTTGATTATTCCAATTCATATTTAATTCTGATTCAAATTACCAAGTTTCTCTTGCTTATTATTTTCAGTCATACAACTTAATTCATTTAAGTTTATTAATAAGCTTACAACATGTTATTCTCTAGATTGTGGCCCAAGGTCTGTGATCCACAATCCCTTTTATATTCTTGTTTGATTTCAATAACATGTTTTACTTAATATGTAATTAAGTGTATCTAATTCACATGTTTCCAATTAACATGTCACTTACCATTTATGATTAAATAAAACTTATTTCATTTCAGAAGTTTTCCTCATCCTTTCCCACTTAATCATAATTCCACTTTACGTCGTCAATACGACTTACCGTTATTTACTTATTAACTTAGTTCTATTAACTAAGGCCCATTACTAAGTTTCTCTACCCATTTATTATAACCTATGTTATAATTTCCCCTTGTCCCTAGAACAAGTCTAAACATGTTATTCTTACCTACGGGTTTCAGACTCCCAAACTAATTAATTTATAATTAAGTACAATATATTTTCCCCCTTTTCTTCTTTGGTTTTAGGTTTTCCTCTTTTTTTGATTACTTAATTTACAATTAAGTGTCACTTAACTTAATTCACCAGTTATCGCATTCCCTTACTAGTTTATTATAACCTAAGTTATAATATTCACTTGTCCCTAGGACAAGTCTACCTGTTATACAACATTTTCATTAATGTTATTTATTTATAATAGGTTATTATCATTCCCCTTTTAAACCATTTATTGTTGTAAACCATTATTCTTCATTCTCTATAATATATGTTCCTTATTATATTAAGGAAAACACTTCATGCACCTTATCAGTTTGATAGAAGGAACCAATGATTTTATTTTCATAATGTTTTCCCATCTAAATAAGTGGTAGCAAGTAATTACTTTACTTTTCTATATTTATTGTGGCTTACTTGCAACAACGTTTTCAGAAATAAGTCATTTAGGGAAATACGTCACTTTTCCCTCTTATCACACTAACTCAGTTCATTACATCCCTTCCTTTCTTATTTTCCGAGTTAGACATTTAATTACCATCCTTGCTATGTATTCATATCTTGTTATATACATATACATATATATATATATATAAGCACTAGACCTCTCACATTAAGCCTACACTTGTGGACGCAGGATTTGTCGGGCGGGTCCGGGCAGACTTCTACCACAAGCTGACTTAACCTCGTGCCTTAGCACATGTTGTTAATTCTTGCACTTAGGCCTCTCACATTAGGTTCAACATTAGTGGCTGCTGGATATGCCGGTTGGGTCCGGACAGACTTCCTCCACTAATGCAACCTAACCTCGTGCCGTAAGTGTATTTACAATTTCTAGTTGTAATCCAAGGCATTTCCATTTTCCTTCAATCACTTATGTTCATATCAAATTGCGCTTCCAATTAAAATCTCAAAACATAATATATGTTATGTTCATTACATGAAAATTTTAGACATATTATCTTTTTTACTGTAATATAGTTTACAGTAATCTAATTTACATATCGTCCAATTTTTGCCTATATTTTGTCGCATGTCATTTTCGACATATGTTTAATTCTACCAGGACATGTAAACATTCAATCGGGTAATTATTTTAATATGTCGTTCAATCAATAATATGTCCTAAGTAAAGCATGTAATTACAATCACTGAATTGGCTATTCATATCATAACAAGTTTATTTTCTCTAACATGTAAACATTCAATAACTTAGCCAATTCAACATAGGAATTTCCTGACATATTCATATCAACATTTCAATTTGTTACAAACATCAATTTATAGTTAAACTGGCCATTTCACAATTTATTAAAAAGGGGAATGCTAAACGATAGTCATAACATTATCTAAAGGCTATAGCATAAACCCACTCACCTTTAAGCTTTCCCCAAATTTTGGATCTGATCCGTTATATCATCCATGGTTTTCCATTTCCCTTTAATTTGATTCACGACCTAACGACCATGGATTTATTATTTCATGAAAAGAGAAGGGAAAGAGAAATAACTTAAATAGATTGGTTCTTAGAGGTTTACCTTGCTTTCATGATTCAATAATCATTTTATTAACATTGATTCCCTCTTCCAAATCTAAATTCATAATCCTCCTAGGCTAACATTTTAATTTTAGAATAGATTTGAGAAGAGAGAGAGGGGGCCATGGCAGAGCTCCAGCGTAGCTGCTGAATTATGATGTTTAGGGTTAGGTCTAGGGTCTTATTTATAGGTGCTCAAGACCATATCGTACACGCAGCGCTGAGTCAGCATTTAACCCAGTTAAGAAAATAGTCCAGGTTCGCAGATGAATCTAGCCAAATCTTATCGTACACACAGTGCTGAGTCAGTATTGGGTCCCGCAAGCTTGTTTGGCGCAGAAATTTGAATTTCGAATGTTTTAATTGTTTTGGCGTAGAAATTTGATTTTCGAACTTTTGAATTTCTGGAATTTATTTAACTATTTTATTCACATGAAATATTCTTATATGTATACAATTCCTCTACCGACCATTTTACGCGTATATATATACGCACAATTTTCGTTTTATTTTCAAAATTCAAACGATGTTGCACCGTTATTTGATTCTTGCCATATTTCATTGACTGTAGCCTTATCTTTATCTTTTGTATACATATATTTATGCATATATATATATTCTCATATATATACATGTATTTTCTTTATTTCCTTATATGTATGTTCTTATCCTTTCAAATTTTGAATTTGTACATATATTTGCATGTTCAGTTGGCCCTCCCTAAAACAAAGATAAAATTATGTCGCCGCCAGGGTTCGAATCCCCGACCTCCATGTTACAAACCTAATGCCTTAACCAACTGAGCTATGAAGTCTTTTGTTAATAACTCTTAGAACAATGTTAGTTACAATACTTAAATTAAACCATTGCATGAATCTTTTTCTTTTAATGTTAATGTATTATGTTTGCAAATCAGTACATGCAACATATTTACATTGCATGCAACCAATCCTTTCTTTCTTTCAATGCATGCATTACATTTTTTTCAGTGCATGTATTTATTAGATGCAATCCTTATTTTATTTTTTATTTTTTATTTTAATTTGTTTGTATATATATATATATATGTATATTTCACTTGTGTATATACAAACTTTTAGGCTTAATAACTTCTTCATATGATGTCCGTTTTACGCAAACCAGGTGTCTATCTTGACCAGAATTCCGAGACAAACGCAATGGCGCAGTCCGTTTTACTTAATTCTCATTATTTAATTTAGTTATTCTTATTTTATTATCTTAAAAATACGGGATGTTACATTCTCCACCCTTTGAAAAATTCGTCCCCGAAATTTAATAAGGGTAAAATCAATTAACCCCTCGCATAATATACATCCATCATGTCTGCATCCAATTTTAGCAAACATTGTGCACTTGTGCAAAGTGAAATACAACATAATAATGCATGTATGCCTAAGCGGTACCTCCTATGTGTATGCAAATTTCTCAAAAATCCTTTTTAAAATATAATGCTTACATCCTAGATATACTGGCAGTTCTACATGAATGCAATATTTTGAAAATCAAAATGTTTTTTCATCCAAAATTTCCCACACTCTTATTGAGTAAGAGCATAGTTCATCCAATTGTTGCATCCATAATCCTACCAACCAAATTTATTTTTCGAATTTCAGAAAAATCTAATTTTTTAAATTCGATTTCTTATGTTACAAAAAGGTGGAAAATGGAAAATTTCACACCTTCCATTTTTCTTTTATATACCTTTTTCCAACCGTACTTGGATTTTATGAAACAATGTATAAAGATTTCCTATTTTCCTATCCAAGCACATCCCACATAAGAAAATTTTCTTTGTTGTAGCTTTTCTTTTTCTTCTTATCTTGCAAAAGTTTTTTCAAATCGCAAAACTGGAGTAGATACGGACAACTATTTTCCTTAATCGGGTTTCTGACTTATTCTTACCTATAAGGTCAGTTCAGTCTCCTACTACAAGGTGCCAACATCCACTCTATTCTCATTTTCTACAACTTATTTTGTCCACCCAACAAAATTCTCTTTTAAAAAATTTATCAAAAATAATTGTCAAAATAATAGAGACTTCAAAACTTTCTTGATTAAAAATTCTTGTATGAAATATAACTAGAAAAACTAGCGAGCTATACATGCTCTATATTATGCACCTTTTACTGAGAGAATTTTACTTTAAAACTCAATATGTACTTCTTTACATATTTTAAAACTATAACTTTTAAGATTAAAACTTGAAAACACCATAATCCGTTTTTCCCAATTTTTAATAATCCCGAGTTCATAAAAGTTAATAATGGGGTTAGACTCAAAGCGGGTTTCCAATTTTTCTAGGCTCTCCTAGACATTCCCCAAGGTCAATTCTCTCAACTATATATATTCCTAATCCATTTTTCTCTGTTCAACTTTTTCCAAAATACTAATCATACGGGATTTATTTTCCTTTCGTACAAAGTATATTGTACACTTCCCAACCAAACTTCCTAAGGGTATTAAATTTCCTTATTCATTCCTTTAGTGTACAAAACAAACTTCCCAGTTCATACCATATTATACTTTTTTTATTTAGTGGGTTCCTCTATGGATCTAGGTATATATCAAAATATATTTATATTTTTAAAAATACAAATACTTTAACTCACTATGTATATTGGAATTCTAAACCTAAGCTCTGATACCAGATGTGACAACCCCAATTTCAACAAACTGATTTTTTTTTAAATTCCATTCTATCGAAACTCAGATGGGTTTGCTCTGGTATCCTGCAGAAAAGACAGAGACATAAAACATGTCAGATCTCAGAAGAATATCTCACAGCGGAAAGGATAAAATATAGTATAATCAAAACATAGCCTTACCGTATTATTAATACTGCCTAACAAGTATCCAAAGCTATCATGTCTCTGCCACAATCTAACCTGCGAGTCTGTTATGAGGAGAGGGTCAGAACACAAGTTCTGGTGACTGGATTTAAACTATATACTTTGGATAATCTTACATATACCGTTCAATCATATTTTCTTATTTATTAGGTTACTTGGGTTAACAGCACTCAAGGCTTACACACACGTCGTACCTATTTACTTCCCAGTGAATTAACCTAATACAGTATATGTAGTTATCTCTCAATATTGAGATACACCCCATGGTACCCCACTCGCACGGTCACCATCGTATCATCGTAGGAATATAGCAGTCCCTAATCCTACGGCCGAATGTCGTACGGATTTCTGTATATATGTCAACGTTATGTCTGCAAAGAACCACTACTTCTATATTACGTAAGCGTTCGGACTGCCATCTTTGAACCATTCGATCGAATTAGGTTCCATCCTCGAGTAATGCCCTCTAGTCTTATGATACACCACCCAGAGCGACATGAGTGTACCTAGACTTTCCCACATACGTATCGTCAATCGTTCTCGATGTTTATTGCACATGTTCTCTATATGTGCGCCCGAGTCCCGTGGCAGGGCTAATCAAGAAACACAAAACTTGATCGGGAGCTTTCGGATATCTGCCGGTTGCAGATGCTAAGGTTGCTTTTACAGTGGCTATGGTCCCACTAGACCCCCTCCCTCAACTAATGAAAGGCACCCAAGAATATCAAGAATGAGAACTTAACCCCGGCCCCCTATGCCCATCAAACCTATTGGCCAACCTCACCCATAACTAGATAGCAAAGTATACGGTCTTTTGGAGTTCTCCGCCTTTCTGCATTACGTATTGACTGAATATGGTAGGTAGACGACGAGTTGCTATCACAGGGCACTAACTGGTCTCGCCGAATCACGCAAGTCCATCTTAGTCTTTTGATTGCCCCTTATTATTGCAATCAAGGCATACTCATTGGTTCACCTACGCAGACCTAACCTCTGTGAGTACAGGAGGATCATCTGCCACTCACAGAGGAATACCAAGAGTACCCTACATCCCCGGAAGCTGCGTGCTTCCCCTTCCAGTCCTTTAGAGCCGTCAAACAATCAGATGAATGTGCGCTCCCCTCGTGCCTTATAACACCTCGATGATCTACTCTGTTGGGTTATTCACCCTCAACCGTACGGACTGGTCAATGTGCCTTACTTTAGCATGTTGTTAGACCCTATGTCTAAATATTTTTTTACGTGCTTGTCTCACCTCGCCCGGTTTTCAGTTAACTTGGTTATTCCAATTCATATTGAATTCTGATTCAAATTACCAAGTTTTTCTTGCTTACTAATTTCAGTCATACTGTAATGACCCGCATTGGCAGAGGTATTATTATTAATTTATTTAATTATTTATAAGGTGATTAAAAGGATTTATTGGTCGTGGAATTAAATAATGGTGAATATTTAATTAAAATAATAAATTAAATAATACATTTAATTCTGAAATAATCAGAATTGGCTGAAATGGCGATATGGTGTGAACTGGATCATCTGTGATATTTAATTCAGTTTAGAATTGAAGTAGAATAACGAATATATTATATAAACGACAGTTTGAATGTATAATTATATTATAATTATAATCGAGCTTGAAATGGCACTGCAGTTCGCTATTTGGTGATTTGAACTTCAACTGAAGATACAGGGTTCGTTTTAAATCGGATTTCTGTGAAACAAGAAACGTTAGGAGCTGGTGAAATATATCTTTCTAGTGGAAGAGAAAAATCGGGATTTCGTCGTGTAGATTTTTATTTACGTCCAAATCAAATTTCAGAAAAGTCGCTGTGAAATTCCTTTATAATTTGCAACACTTTATATACGTTATAAAAGGGAATTTCAATATAAATTGAAATTCGATTCAACCTGGACTTGGAATATCGAGTATATAATTATCCTGGAGCTGTATGATATTCTATTGTAAATATATACGAAATATATATTTATTAATATTTAATTTAATTTTTTTATTTAAATATATTTAATATTTAAATGGATTATTTAGGGGTTTAAAAATAGCCACTTTTGCAAACGAAGTCGGAATTCGACGAAACTAATTTTGTTGGATCCGTAACATCAAGTTATTGTTAGATGTGAAGTTTCGTGATTTTTAGAGTCAGTATGTGCCCGTACGGATTTTTAGAGTGAAAAACAGTCAGTATTTTGACAGTTAAAAATACGCTGTGTGAGCATACGAAGTCGAAATTCGATGAAACCAGTTTCGTTGGGACCGGAATGTCGAACTGAAGGTGCATGTCAATTTTCATGGTTTTTGGGTATGGTATGTGCTCGTAGGAATTTTTAAAGGACAATTAAAATCAGCGTTATAATATAAATCAATAATTTATGAATATAAAAATATTATATCTCCTCTATATATACCCCTTTAACCTTCCTTAACCTAATTCTTATTTCACCAAAGCCAACAGGGCACCGCTGTTTTCTCGTTCAGGAAAAAATATCTCGATCCTCTTCTAAAAATCCAAACAAATTCAATAAAAATCTTAAAATCATCTTGTGTATATATATGAGCTTATTGAAGGATTCTCTACAGTCCCATACCCTTTTTAAGGGGTTCGACGGCTGTTGTTTCATCGTGGACTGTGTACAGCGACGTCATTTGCAACCTAGGGTTCAGATTTCCTTAAGTTTGATGTTTGAATCCACAAAATAAAGTCTGTAATTGGGTTTAGGAGATTGATTCGCTTGAGTTGGCCATTTTTGGAGGGGCTTCGTGATGGATGGAGTCGCTACTTTTGCCTGTAGCTCACGGAAACAGCGGACAACGGAAATCGAAGAAGAAGCTCGAGATGAGTGGAAGTAGGATGGGCTGGTATGGTTTTTGAAGTAGTGAATTTTGAGTATTTTTATTTGATTTTAAAAGATGTGTAGAGGGAGATAAGGAAAGGAGAAGATCGGCCATTGCTTTGCAAAAATACTGATGTCGCGTGGGTTATGTGTGGAGGAAGAAGGGTCCAGCGGGTTGGATTGCAAATGGGCCGGTGTTTAAAAGGGGGTGAGGGCCCAATTCATTTAAATTCAAGTTTTATTTTAAATTTAAATGTACGTTAACTTCGAATTGACATAACTTCGTCATACGTAAACGAAATTCAACAAAACAAGATCCGTCGGGATCGTATGGACGAACACTACCCAATGAAACTGACTGGGAGTGGATTGGAGCTCGTTTGAATTTATGGCAAAATAAATTGTTTGATTCAAATCAAACTATAGTTTATCGTTCTTTAATGATGAACTGCCAAAGTGAGTAAAACTCACCAACTCTGAACAGTTATATTTTTATAACGTATATTTAGAACTGATAAATGATGACTGGTTGCTGTGTGTTAACTGTTGGTTGAGTTGTTTGTGTATTGATTGAAATCATAGATAACAATATATATGTACATATATATATATATATATAAATCGTTAATCGCATATTGATTCTGTTTTATCAGAATATTTTATATATGTGTTGTTTAACGTCTGTGATGCAGGGGAACAGGTTGGAGGGTTCCAACTGGACTCCTCAATATTTGTGATACTGTTCTGTTCATATATTGTAATATATGATGTGATATATAATCTGTTCGATTATGTGTGTTTTAAATGATATTGATCATTGTGGTTTGCTATTTTAAATATCATAAAAGACCCTGGGATGTAAAAAGAAATATTTCAATGTATATTGAAATGAAGGAATTTTATAAAATCAACCGATTTTATAAAAGGGAATAATTTGAAAATAAAGCATTTATAAAATCATAGGATATTATAAAGAAGAATATTTATTTAGAAAATAAATGGAATTGTAAAAGGAACATTTATTTAGAAAATAAATAGGATAAAAGGAAAAAGGAAATTCACGAGATAGGAAAGAGATAGTCGATTAGAGTTATCAAATAGAGGTATCAAAAAGAAGTTAATCAAATATAGTTTATTCGAAGAAGTTAGTCAAACATAATTATTCAGGATAAGTTACCATTTAGCACGACTGTTAGCGTAATTCGCAGGGCTGCAGATAGCCTACGGCGGTCGGATGTTTCCTGAGGGAATCAGGCGTAACCATTGTGATCGCTGCGATCTAGAGTCAAGCGAATGGAGATTAAATCGAATATAGTTATTCGAAATAAAGTTAAAACAGATACTAGTTATTCGAATTAGAGTAAATCAGTTAGAGGTAATCAAATAGAGTTAATCGATTAGAATTAAAAACGAACTAGAGTTAATCATATAGAGTTAAGAAATAGATTTAAGAAAAATTTGAAAACTGATTAGAGATTAGTAAATCGAATGGTTTTCTGAGTATCGATCTGATGTTGGTTTCGGCCTTCGAGGTTTATACTTAGAGAATTGTTCTCCTACTAGTTTACAGTCAGGGACTGATAGTTGTGAAATGATAGTGATATGTAAATAACAAATGGAAATGTTTCCCAGTGTTAATAACGTGTATTTTCTAAACATAGAAAATAAGGAAACATATATATGGATATATATATATATATGATTGATGATTGATGATTGATTGATAGAATTTCCATTTTGGAAATGATATCGTTGTTTGCACACTTGTTTTTCTTTGATAGTTAACTCATAGACTATCGAAGTTTTGACCATTTTAACGTTGTTAATATGGAGAGACCGGTTGGATTATTATCCGAAGAACCACTCTGTATTGGCATAAGCATTGCGAATCATATATGCCAAAGATAACTGAAGACGGAGTAAAATGCAAGGGCTGTCTTGTTTACTGAATAGTGCCTTCGGTTTGTCCAGTCCTAGGACAACTGTATGCACGAAGGTGCGACAGAGTATATCTGGTAGATCACGTAAGTTGATCGTTTCAAACGTATTTACGTTAGTGGCGGAGGAATTCGTTTCTCTTAGCTTATACCCGTGGTATTTTTGGGGAAATCAATTTGTGATTTGGCGGGTATGACGATGTGACATTTTAAGTGAATGAAGTTGTGGTATGTGAAAAGATAAGCGTAGCTTCTAGCCTCACATCCGGTAAATGACAGAAATCGGGCAGGCAACATGGCTAAGTCGGTCGCACCGAAGTAGGGTGTATAATCACCTATCTAGAGAATATTCATTTGCTTCTTTAATCTATCAATGTTGTCCCATATATATATATGGGAACGGTTGCTGATCCCAACCGTTGGTGATGTACATCCGATACACTCTAGCGAAATGAGTGGTCGCTCATGTGTGGCTGAGTTGCAAGAAGTTCTTGTTGAACTCCAGTGTATCGTTCCTAGAGTACACTGATCGGAAGGTGGTTCCATACCTTGTCATAGTTGGAAATCCATTACCCAATACGTGCTTGCGGTTTTGATTATATACTATATATGTAGGACGTGAGATGAAAGCGTTTCTGCTAGATGATTAATATATTGTGGCTGATAGACATTATTATAATATCAAAAGGTTTTTGATATAAAGATATTTTGGATTCTCATAAGGGAAAAACCCGTTCCGTTATACGGCGTGGTCTTATGAGATATCGTTTACTTGTTCAAACTGTTTTAAACTGTTTTACTCATACCAGTCCCATGACTGACCCGGAGTTTATTTTGTTTCGTTTCCCTAAACTCTTGGGTGCCTAAATTTGTACGGGCAGTCAAGTAGTCGGGATTTACAGATATACTTGAAGAGCTGGAGCAGGAGGCTTCAAGATCATATAGCTATAGTTTATTTCCGCTATGTTGTAAGTGATGTACTCTGATAAGTGCTATTGTATACATAACTGTTATATTTCAAAGTTATGTTATATATTGTATGTTATTCGTTCTGCTATGAGATTCGTGTTACTCTGATGATGTAAGTTCTTCTTTTCTTCTTCTATTCTAAGTTTCTATCTTATCTTTCCTCACCCTCTAATTTCTTTCGCTAATTACCAGGATTTTTCGATGTTTGGTTAGTCGTCATCGTGTTTATGTCGATAACCAAAGTCGCTAAAAATCCGGGTCGTTACAGTTGGTATCAGAGCTTAAGTTAAGAATTACCTTGGCTCTGTAGTGTGACTCGGTAGATATAGGGTTAGTAATACCCTAGATTGAGTTGAGTGTATATATACGAGTGCGTATTTGTATTTGATATAAAAATGGTTTTATATTGTGGAGATTCATTGGCTGAGTTGTTTATGAATTCTGGTCGATCGGTTTGATCCACTGTATCGGTAGGAGTAAATAAACACTTGAATACGATGGGTCGACACGATATGTTTTGTAAAGAGGGTAAATTAAAATAAGTTTACCCAGAGTATATTCTGATATAGAGGAAATATATATATTAGATATATTGGTTGTAATTATAATCGAGTAAGATTATAAAATGTGAAATGGTTATATATAACCAACCAGAATTCATATAAGTGAAATACGTGAAATCAAATGAGTTAAAATCTGAAAATTTAATCAGAATTGGAATTAAAATCCCAGAAATTGGAAAGAAGTTTGTAAATGAAACTGGATTAAGTATAAGGAAAATTTAAAATCCTGGGAGATTTTAAATTGGTTTAAAGCCTTGTGAATGGTATTTGAAATATATTTCAAAGTGGAAATGTTTAAGAAATGGTTTTGAAGTGGTATAGTATTGAACTCACTACGGTCGCTGGAAAGTAACTCCGATGTTGACTGCGCAGCATCATCGGTGTGATTTTCGAGTTTCTAAGTGACGGATTACTACCAAAGATTTTGTTTTTGAATTGTTTGAGAAAAACAAGTTGGTTTGAAATTCCAGGAAAGGGTATTTGATTTTTGGGAAAAGCCAAGCTATTTGAAAACTCCCAGGTAAAGGCTGTTTAAGATAAAAACAAATTAAAGTAAAATTTGTAAAATCCAATAGAATTGAGATTGAATTAAAAGCCAGTAAGTGAAAATCATTTGAAATAGATTAGTGTCAAGTAGAATTAGACTTGATTAGAGATAATTTGGAATTATATTGGACTGGTGAGTTATGGATTTGAAATCAAGAATAGTGCTTGAGTTTGAAATGAAATTCGACTTAGGTATAAGAGAATGGTTGTGTTAAAGATAAATTGATTTGAGATCAAGTTGGAATGACATTGATATATGTTGAATTGGTAACAGATGCAAAGGACATAGTGATATGCCCGACAAAAAGGTACAAGTTTATAGTTGATATAAGCATGAGATTTATGAGCCGAATTGGCAAGCCGCTTGGCTGTTTGATTTTATTTTGGGTTGGAGATGACCTAAAGAGGCGAGTTGTGGTTTTACCGATAGGGCTGTACAAAGGAGGTTATGGCGAAATTTTCCGAAAATTTAAAGTGATAGATAATTTTCAGAATTTTTGAAAATTTTAGTTAGTCGGATATTTTAGTCGATATTAATTGGTTCAGTTGAAATCAGAAATAAGGGGTAAACAAATCTTAGGAATTCCAATAGATAGGGTCGTCCTCTAACTTAGCAATTTCGAGGACGAAATTATTTTAAGTGGGGAAGATTGTAATGACCCACATTGGCAGAGATATTATAATTAATTTATTTAATTATTTATAAGGTGATTAAAAGGATTTATTGGTCGTGGAATTAAATAATGGTGAATATTTAATTAAAATAATAAATTAAATAATATATTTAATTCTGAAATAATCAGAATTGGCTGAAATGGCAATATGGTGTGAACTGGATCATCTGTGATATTTAATTCAGTTTAGAATTGAAGTAGAATAACGAATATATTATATAAACGACAGTTTGAAAGTATAATTGTATTATAATTATAATCGAGCTTGAAATGGCGCTGCAGTTCGCTATTTGGCGATTTGAACTTCAACTGAAGATACAGGGTTCGTTTTAAATCGGATTTCTGTGAAAGAAGAAACGTTAGGAGCTGGTGAAATATATCTTTCTAGTGGAAGAGAAAAATCGCGATTTCATCGTGTAGATTTTGATTTACGTCCAAATCAAATTTCAGAAATGTCGCTGTGAAATTCCTTTATAATTTGCAACACTTTATATATGTTATAAAAGGGAATTTCAATATAAATTAAAATTCGATTCAACTTGGACTTGGAATATCGAGTATATAATTATCCTGGAGCTGTACGATATTCTATTGTAAATATACACGAAATATATATTTATTAATGATTAATTTAATTTTTTTATTTAAATATATTTATATATTTAAATGGATTATTTAGGGGTTTAAAAATAGCCACTTTTGCAAACAAAGTCGGAATTCGACGAAACTAATTTTGTTGGATCCACAACATCAAATTATTATTAGATGTGAAGTTTCGTGATTTTTAGAGTTAGTATGTGCCCGTACGGATTTTTAGAGTGAAAAACAGTCAGTATTTTGACAGTTAAAAACACGCTGTGTGAGCATACGAAGTCGAAATTCGACGAAACCAGTTTCGTTGGGACCGGAATGTCGAACTGAAGGTGCATGTCAATTTTCATGATTTTTGGGTATGGTATGTGCTCGTAGGAATTTTTAAAGGACAATTAAAATCAGCGTTATAATATAAATCAATAAATTTATGAAAATAAAAATATTATATCTCCTCTATATATACCCCTTTAACCTTCCTTAACCTAATTCTTATTTCACCGAAGTCAACAGGGCACCGCTGTTTTCTCATTCAAGAAAAAATATCTCGATCCTCTTCTAAAAATCTAAACAAATTCAATAAAAATCCCAAAATCATCTTGTATATATATATGAGCTTCTTGAAGGATTCTCTACAGTCCAATACCCTTTTTAAAGGGTTCGACGACTGTTGTTTCATCGTGGATTGTGTACAGCGACGTCTTTTGCAACCTAGGGTTCAAATTTCCTTAAGTTTGATGTTTGAATCCGCAAAATAAAGTCTGTAATTGGGTTTAGGAGATTGATTCGCTTGAGTTGGCCATTTTTGGAGGGGCTTCGTGATGGATGGAGTCGCTACTTTTGCCTGTAGCTCACGGAAATAGCGGACAACGGAAATCGAAGAAGAAGCTCGAGATGAGTGGAAGTAGGATGGGCTGGTAGGGTTTTTGAAGTAGTGAATTTTGAGTATTTTTATTTGATTTTAAAAGATGTGTAGAGGGAGATAAGGAAAGGAGAAGATCGGCCATTGCTTTGCAAAAATACTGATGTCGCGTGGGTTATGTGTGGAGGAAGAAGGGTCCAGCGGGTTGGATTGCAAATGGGCCGGTGTTTAAAAGGGGGTGAGGGCCCAATTCATTTAAATTCAAGTTTTATTTTAAATTTAAATGTACGTTAACTTCGAATTGACATAACTTCGTCATACGTAAACGAAATTCAGCAAAACAAGATCCGTCGGGATCGTATGGACGAACACAACCCAATGAAACTGACTAGGAGTGGATTGGAGCTCGTTTGAATTTATGGCGAAATAAATTGTTTGATTCAAATCAAACCACAGTTTATCGTTCTTTAATGACGAACTGCCAAAGTGAGTAAAACTCACCAACTCTGAACAGTTCTATTTTTATAACGTATATTTAGAACTGATAAATGATAACTGATTGTTGTGTGTTAACTGTTGGTTGAGTTTTTTGTGTATTGATTGAAATCATAGATAACAATATATATATATAAATCGTTAATCGCATATTGATTCTGTTTTATCAGAATATTTTATATATGTGTTGTTTAACGTCTGTGATGCAGGGGAACAAGTTGGAGGGGTCCAACTGGACTCCTCAATATTTATGATACTGTTCTGTTCATATATTGTAATATATGATGTGATATATAATCTATTCAATTATGTGTGTTTTAAATGATATCGATCATTGTGGTTTGCTATTTTAAATATCATAAAAGACCCTGGGATGTAAAAAGAAATATTTCAATGTACATTGAAATAAAGGAATTTTATAAAATCAACAGATTTTATAAAAGGGAATAATTTGAAAATAAAGCATTTATAAAATCATAGGATATTATAAAGAAGAATATTTATTTAGAAAATAAATGGAATTGTAAAAGGAACATTTATTTAGAAAATAAAGAGGATAAAAGGAAAAGGGAAATTAACGAGATAGGAAAGAGTTAGTCGATTAGAGTTATCAAATAGAGTTATCAAAAAGAAGTTAATCAAATATAGTTTATTCGAAGAAGTTAGTCAAACATAGTTATTCAGGATAAGTTACCATTTAGCACGACTGCTAGCGTAATTCGCAGGGCTGCAGATAGCCTACGGCGGTCGGATGTTTCCTGAGGGAATTAGGCGTAACCATTGTGATCGCTGCAATCTAGAGTCAAGCGAATGGAGATTAAATCGAATATAGTTATTCGAAATAAAGTTAAAACAGATACTAGTTATTCGAATTAGAGTAAATCAGTTAGAGGTAATCAAATAGAGTTGATCGATTAGAGTTAAAAACGAACTAGAGTTAATCATATAGAGTTAAGAAATAGAGTTAAGAAAAATTAGAAAACTGACTAGAGATTAGTAAATTGAATGGTTTTCTGAGTATCGATCTGCTGTTGGTTTCGGCCTTCGGGGTTTGTACTTAGAGAATTGTTCTCCTACTAGTTTACAGTCAGGGACTGATAGTTGTAAAATGATAGTGATATGTAAATAACAAATGGAAATGTTTCCCAGTGTTAATAACGTGTATTTTCTAAACATAGAAAATAGGGAAATATATATATATGGATATATATATATGATTGATGATTGATTGATAGAATTTCCATTTTGGAAATGATATCGTTGTTTGCACACTTGTTTTTCTTTGATAGTTAACTCACAGACTATCGAAGTTTTGACCATTTTAACGTTGTTAATATGGAGTGACCGGTTGGATTATTATCCGAAGAACCACTCCGTATTGACATAAGCGTTGTGAATCATATATGCCAAAGATAATTGAAGACGGAGTAAAATGCAAGGGCTGTCCTGTTTACAGAATAGTGCCTTCGGTTTGTCCAGTCCTAGGACAACTGTATGGACGAAGGTCTGACAGAGTATATCTGGTAGATCACGTAAGTTGATCGTTTCAAACGTATTTACGTTGGTGGCGGAGGAATTCGTTTCTCTTAACTTATACCCGTGGTATTTTTGGGGAAATCAATTTGTGATTTGGCGGGTATGACGATGTGACATTTTAAGTGAATAAAGCTGTGGTATGTGAAAAGATAAGCGTAGCTTCTAGTCTCACATCCGGTAAATGACAGAAATCGGGCAGGCAGCATGGCTAAGTTGGTCGCACCGAAGTAGGGTGTATAATCACCTATCTAGAGAATATTCATTTGCTTCTTTAATCTATCAATACTGTCCCATATATATATACGGGAACGGTTGCTGATTTCTACCGTTGGTGATGTACATTCGATACACTCAAGCGAAATGAGTGGTCGGTCATGTGTGGCTGAGTTGCAAGATGTTCTTGTTGAACTCCAGTGTATCTTTCCTAGAGTACACTGATCGGAAGGTGGTTCCATACCTTGTCATAGTTGGAAATCCATTACCCAATATGTGCTTGCGGTTTTGATTGTATACTATATATGTAGGACGTGAGATGAAAGCGTTTCTGCTAGATGATTAATATATTGTGGCTGATAGACATTATTATAATATCAAAAGGTTTTTGATATAAAGATATTTTGGATTCTCATAAGGGAAAAACCCATTCCGTTATACGACGTGGTCTTATGAGATGTCGTTTACTTGTTCAAACTGTTTTAAACTGTTTTACTCATACCAGTCCCATGACTGACCCGGAGTTTATTTTGTTTTGTTTCCCTAAACTCTTGGGTGCCTAAATTTGTACGCGTAGTCAAGTAGTCGGGATTTACAGATATACTTGAAGAGCTGGAGCAGGAGGCTTCAAGATCATATAGCTATAGTTTATTTCCGCTGTGTTGTAAGTGCTGTACTCTGATAAGTGCTATTGTATACACAACTGTTATATTTCAAAGTTATGTTATATATTGTATGTTATTCGTTCCGCTGTGAGATTCGTGTTACTCTGATGATGTAAATTCTTCTTTTCTTCTTCTATTCTAAGTTTCTATCTTATCTTTCCTCACCCTCTAATTTCTTTCGCTAATTACTAGGATTTTTCGATGTTTGGTTAGTCGTCATCGTGTTTATGTCGATAACCAAAGTCGCTAAAAATCCGGGTCGTTACACATACAACTTAATTCATTTAATTTTATTAATAAGCTTACAACATGTTATTCTCTAGATTGTGGTCCAAGGTCTGTGATCCACAATCCCTTTTATATTCTTGTTTGATTTCAATAACATGTTTTACTTAATATTTAATTAAGTATATCTAATTCACATGTTTCCAATTAACACGTCACTTACCATTTATGATTAAATATAACTTATTTCATTTCATAAGTTTTCCTCATCCTTTCTCACTTAATCATAATTCCACTTTACGTCATCAATAGGACTTACCGTTATTTACTTATTAACTTAGTTCTATTAACTAAGGCCTATTAATAAGTTTCCCTACCCATTTATTATCACCTATATTATAATTTCCCCTTGTCCCTAGGACAAGTCTAAACATGTTATTCTTACCAACGGGTTTCAGACTCCCAGATTACTTAATTTATAATTAAGTACAATATATTTTCCCCCTTTTTCTTCACTGGTTTTAGGTTTTCCTCTTTTTTTCATTACTTAATTTACAATTAAGTGTCACTTAACTTAATTCACCAGTTATCCCATTCCCTTACTAGTTTATTATAACCTAAGTTATAATATTCACTTGTCCCTAGGACAAGTCTACCTATTATACAACATTTTCATTAATGTTATTTATCTATAATAGGTTATTATCATTCCCCTTTTAAACCATTTACTGTTGTAAACCATTATTCTTCATTCTCTGTAATATATGTTCCTTATTATATTAAGGAAAACACTTCATGCACCTTATCAGGTTGATAGAAGGAACCAATGATTTATTTTCATAATGTTTTCCCATCTAAATCCGTGGTAGCAAGTAATTTCTTTACTTTTCTATATTTATTGTGGCTTACTTGCAACAACGTTTTCAGAAATAAGTCATTTAGGGAAATACATCACTTTTCCCTCTTATCACACTAACTCAGTTCATTACATCCCTTCCTTTCTTATTTTCTGAGTTAGACATTTAATTACCATCCTTGCCATTTATTCATATCTTGCTATATACATATATATATATAAGCACTAGTCCTCTCACATTAAGCCTACACTTGTGGACGCTGGATTTGCCGGGCGGGTCCGGGCAGACTTCTACCACAAGCTGACTTAACCTCGTATCTTAGCACATGTTGTTAATTCTTGCACTTAGGCCTCTCACATTAGGTTCAACATTAGTGGCTGCTGGATATGCCGGTCGGGTCCGGGCATACTTCCGCCACTAATGCAACCTAACCTCGTGCCACAAGTGTATTTACATGTTCTAATTGTAATCCTAGGCATATTCATTTTCCTTCAATCACTTATGTTCATATCAAATTACGCTTCCAAATTAAAATCTCAAAACATAATATATGTTATGTTCATTACATGAAAATTTTAGACATATTATCCTTTTTACTGTAATATAGTTTACAGTAATCTAATTTACATGTCGTCCAATTTTTGCTTATATTTTGTCGCATGTCATTTTCAATATATGTTTAATTCTACTAGGACATGTAAACATTCAATCGGGTAATTATTTTAACATGTCATTCAATCAATAATATGTCCCAAGTAAAGCATGTAACTACAATCACTGAATTGGCTATTCATATCCTAACAAGTTTATTTTCTCCAACATGTAAACATTCAATAACTTAGCCAATTCAACATAGGAATTTCCTAACATATTCATATCAACATTTCAATTTTTTACAACAGCAATTTATAATTATACTGGCCATTTCACAATTTATTAAAAAGGGGAATGCTAAACGATAGTCATAACATTATCTAAAGGCTATAGCATAAACCCACTCACCTTTAAGCTTTCCCTAAATTTTGGATCTGATCTGTTATATCATCCATGGTTTTCCTTTTCCCTTTAATTTGATTCACGACCTTACGACCATGGATTTATTATTTCATGAAAAGAGAAGGGAAAGAGAAATAACTTAAATAGATTGGTTCTTAGAGGTTTACCTTGCTTTCATGATTCAATAATCTTTTTATTAACGTTGATTCCCTCTTCCAGATCTGAATTCATAATCCTCCTAGCCTAACATTTTAATTTCAGAATAGATTTGAGAAGAGAGAGGGAGGGAGCCATGGCAGAGCTCCAGCGTAGCTGCTGAATTATGATGTTTAGGGTTAGGTCTAGGATCTTATTTATAGGTGCTCAAGACCTTATCGTACACGCAGCGTTGAGTCAGCATTGAACCCAGTTAAGAAAATAGTCCAGGTTCGCATATGAATCTAGCCAAATCTTATCGTACACGCAGTGCTGAGTCAGCATTGAGTCCCGCAAGCTGTTTTGGCGCAAAAATTTGAATTTCGAATGTTTGAATTGTTTTGGCGTAGAAATTTGATTTTCGAACTTTTGAATTTTTGGAATTTATTTAACTATTTTATTCACATGAAATATTCTTATATGCATACAATTCCTCTATCGACTATTTTACGCGTATATATACGCACAATTTTCGTTTTATTTTCAAAATTCAAACGATGTTGTACCGTTATTTGATTTTTCCATATTTCATTAACTGTAGCCTTATCTTTATCTTTTGTATACATATATTTATGCATATATATATATATATATATTCTCATATATATACATATATTTTCTTTATTTCCTTATATGTACGTTCTTATCCTTTCCAAATTTGAATTTGTACATATATTTGCATGTTCAGTTGGCCCTCTCTAAAACAAAGATAAAAATTATGCCACCGCCGGGGTTCGAACCCCCGACCTCCATGTTACAAACCTAATGCCTTAACCAACTGAGCTATGAAGTCTTTTGTTAATAACTCTTAGAACAATGTTAGTTACAATACTTACAATAAACCATTGCATGAATCTTTTTCTTTTAATGTTAATGCATTATGTTTGTAAATCAGTGCATGCAACATATTTACATTGCATGCAACCAATCCTTTCTTTCTTTCAATGCATGCATTACTTTTTTTTCAGTGCATGTATTTATTACATGCAATCCTTATTTTATTCTTCATATGATGTCCGTTTTACGCAAACCAAGTGTCTATCTTGACCAGAATTCTGAGACAGACGCAATGGCGTAGTCCGTTTTACTTAATTCTCATTATTTAATTAAGTTATTCTTATTTTATTACCTTAAAAATATGGGGTGTTATACTTAAGGCCCACGGTAAAGGAAAAAAAATAAAATAAAGAAAAAAACAGGAAGGAAGAAAATATATGTGTGCGAGCTTGCGTTTTAATATTTAAGGGGAAGACACAGGAGTGGTTATTTAGAGGAGAAGCAACAAAGGCGGACATGGGTAGCTGGGTTGGTTTGTAGGCATTTAGGCCGAGTGGAGTGTAAAGGGGTAAGGCCCGATTTAAAACAAATACTTAAGTTAAATTATTTAATTAATGTATTTAATGATAATGCTTATCACTTATTCGTTCGTCATCAAATTTAAAAAAATTGGATACCGTTGGGATCGTATCTACAAGAACTACATTATGGATGTGATTTCGTTGAGAATAATGCTATTGGAATTTTGTGATAAAATCAAATGCTTGTTTGATTGAAAATGAAACAAAAGAATAATCGTCAACTACAAATCAAAGTGAGTAAACTCACTAACTTTGTCCGGTTTTATAATATTTCAAACATTATTTAATATTTATAAATGATGGTTGAACGTTGTGTGATGACTATTTGGATGGATTAGTTAAAATAATACATATGGTTATTTATACAAGTCGGTAGATAAATATGGATTATATTTATTATTTATTTCATACGGATACGAAATTAATATTGATTAACATTTGTGGATGCAGGGAAGTAGGTTGGAGGGATCCAACTAGACTCCTCAACAATTTTATTATTGGTTTTCATATATTACATTATATGTTGTGATGAATAATCTGTGGTTGATTATTGTATGGTTGGGATGCTTGAACAAAAATGACCTGAAATAATTGGTATAAAAATACTATAAAATATATTTGAATATATTGGAAAAGAAAATTTGGGGTTTTAAAAAAGAAAAAAAAAACTATTTTTAATATAGAAATTGAATTTCGAGTAAGCTAGAAAACTTGTTTTAATAATAAAATAAGTAATTAAATTTATAGATAATATTTTGAAAATGAAATGGAATAATTATTATTAAATAATAACTTGGGAATGTAAATCAAAGAATGAATTTAGAAAGGAAATGAGGAATCGTTTTCAAAAGAAAACGATGAGATTTTTCGATGTTTGAAATGTAAGCAGGATTGAAACAAATACATAAGGATTTAAAATTTGAATTCGAATTTGTCGAATATGTTATTAATAGAATTTATTTTTAGAAATTATATATTATATAATTTGGAATTTGACAAGATAATTATTGGCTTGGAACCAATAAATTATAATAGAATATGAAGTCGAGATCTAATTATAACTTTGGTATATAATTATCAAGAAGTTTACGTGTAAATGGGGTTTTTGAAGTGGAATAAAAATACATTTGTATTAAATAACTCGATAAATAGGAATTTAACATCTAATGGTATTTATAAATATAAATCAAGTTTTGATTTGATAAAACGAGTCCAGTTCCTGTAAAGGAATAGTATTTACGTTTTAAAGTGAATAAGGATTTAAAAGCAAACACTTTGCAGATTAAATGGTGCAACACCCCGTAATTTGAACATAAAAATTCACAAATTAAAGTATACTTAATTAAGTGAAATGGGTTGCGCAGAGAAATATATATATTGATATATATATATATATATAATTGAAAATTAAATAAATAAATATGCAAAAATGTTCAAAACAGCGAATTGGGAGAGGGGAATAACCGAACCGGCCGATTTTTGAGGTCGACCCGAGCCTGCTGGGTCGACTAGGGGTTAATCCAGGGTGTTTGGCAGTCAACCCGTGGGCCGATTCGCTCAAATGCAGATTTTGCATTTGAATGGTTCTCATGGTTCAGCTTTAATCTAAAGGCCCTAGATGGTTCCTACACTTGACTTCTTCCCCAAGACATGCTTTGATGGCTTGGATTGAATCTAGAGTTAATCCTATGGCTAATACTATCCTAATACTCTATAAAAAGACCCCTAAACCTAGCCTAAATCACCATTATTCAATCCTACAACTAAGCTATGTCAAATTTGTTCCTCTCATGGCCTCCACTCTCATGCTAAAATTCCTAAGCCTATTTCTATGAGAGATTGTTAGTTCATACAAGTGCTTTCAAACTTGTATGAGTGTTCTTAGTTTGCATTCAAGTCAAGTTGCAACATTTCTATTTCAAAACAAGGATTTTTATTTGATTTGGCGCAAGGGTTTTTCATTGGAGCATTCATATTTGGGTCTTTTTGGTGATTGCATAAGGGCTTCGTCTCAATCTTTATAATAAATATATATTTGTGTCTTCATAGCATTGTAAGCCCTTTTCTACTTTCTTTCTTTGAACTCTAAAGTTAAATGAATGATGCAAGTTTGGGGTTGATCATTATGATATGCAAGTTTGGTTGAACATTATATGCAAGTTTGGTTGATCATTATATGCAAGTTTGGTTGATCATTATATGCAAGTTTGGATGATCATTATGCAAGTTGGTTTAACCATTATGTATGACACATGTTGCTATGTTATGCAAGTTTGGGTTGATCATGTTATCATGTTATGCAAGTTAAACTTGATGTTGTGAGCATAAAGCTCTAAGCTTTATATTAAAGGTTGCATTTTGGCAACATGAAAGTTATCATACCCCTTATGATAACTTGCATGTGACGCTAAATGCGAACTTCTAGCAACTTCTACATGTCATTTATCACCATGTATCACTCATATGCTAAGTTTGGTTTTATGCATGCTTTTGAAGCCTAATGATGCAATATGCAAGTATATGAACATATGTACATCTCATATGCCACCATGATAAACTTGTGGCTTCAACACCTTTTTGTCATGATTATGCCAAGTTCCCTATTTTACACTTTATGCGTTGTTGCGATTATGTAAACGATGGGATTACGTTGGGGTTGGGCAACATTATGACAAAAACATGGTTTTTATAACATAACGTGATATGTTAACTTGTAATTATGTTTTGGAAACATAATGGACATGACACTTAGAAAATATGAGTGTGGCCAACTCGAGGTTGGGTTGAGTTTGTAGCATAAATCTACCCGGACCCGCCCGGCTTAACTAGTGGCTACAAACAATAGGACCCAATGTGAGAAGTTGGTCATGTTGTGCTCGAACCCGAGGTTAGACCAAGTTGTGGTGTAAAGCTACCCGGACCCGCCCGGCTTAACTAGTAACCACAACAAAGTCTAATGTGAGAGGTTAAAGCACATTAAGTTAATTAATTAATGCCTCATGATTAGGGTTAAGTCATGGTCCACTTAATGCTTAATCAATTTGGGCTTGATGGGTTAATCGGGGTTAAGTCATGGATCTTGGGTACACTTAACCAATTTAATCCACGTTTGGATCGGGTTAACCACATTTAACCCGTTAAGGAAACCCTAGTTGCGTGGTCCTTTTCAGCAGTAACCCTCTTGATAGTATCATAAGACCCTAGGACTAGGCTAGGGTGGGGTACGATTACTGGGCTGATATGTAAGCGACCAAAACGACGGCTGAGTAGGTACGCCGGTGTATGTCCAGGCGGACTATGGTCGTGCACATAGTCCGGAGTTGGAGAATCAGGCACGGGTACCAGTAGATCTAGACTGCGCATACTTGATTCGTGTCTGAGGTTGACACCCTAGGACTTGATACACCCTAGGGTGTACCTAGCGCAGTTTAACTACATTGCATGTTTGGGCCGTATGACACCGACACTTGACGAGTTAGGCTTATAGGGAGCCGATCGACTAGACCGTGTAGTTGGACCTTAATTTAGGTCACCTCATGATGATGGGCCAAGCTTGGGCCAAGGGATCAATTCTTGTTTTTACTTGACATGTTAGAATGCTAGTACACCCGTGGTGCAAAACTTAACCTTAATTATGCGATGACACCTTTATCTATCTTGTTAGTTAACCATCATGCCAGTATGTTGTTATCCTTATGTTCATCTCAGCTTCTCATGCCAGTTAACTTTACTAGTTCATAGACAGATAGTAGTAGGGCTTACCAGTCTTTTTGACTGACCTTTTTTCTTTCGCCTCTTTTCTTCCGTTCCCCCCCCCCCTCAGGTTCTCAGGGTGGGAACATTGGAGCTTAGCTTGGATCTTTACAGCTTGCTTACTGGATTTGCTCATGTACGGTTTTGTACATTGAGCTAGCTATGGTTTATCACTTCATTTTGGGGATAGTACTTTATGTATTTCAGTTTTTCAGTTTATGCTTTTATCTAGACTTTGTTGTTGGAAAATAATGACCAAGTACTTTGTTGTAACATGACTATGGTTTTGAAATGCTAAGTTTTATCCGCTGCTTTACTACTCTGTTTTACTTATATGTTCTGTCTTGTGATATCTGCATGCATGTTTACCTTGTTTAACGCCCCTCCAAAGCTAATGTCCTTGCAAGAGTGGCATTGGCGAAGGTGGGGTGTTACATTTGGTATCAGAGCATAAGGTTTACAAGATTTGAGCAAAAGTGTTTTTGAAACTTACCTTTTGAAAAACTATTTTCAAAACCAATTAAGTATTTTCCAAGAAACGTCTAGTTATTTTAAAAAGGCTATTCCCCAAAAGCCATAGCACTATCCTTCGTTTCTTCATACTGAATCTATCTTTTTCCTTTTTCAGTATGGCCGATCTTAACCTTCCCGAGGGAGTGACCATTCCCGGATGGTTCCGGAGATACTTGGAAGCTAGGGCCAACGATGTGGGCCCAGCAAATACCCCCAATATAACTGAGGTTCCTCCTCCTCCTCAGAACCCGCAAGCAGATTTCGCTAAGATTTGCAAAGACTTTAAGGCGATGGGTGGCAAGAACTTTATTGGGACGGAGACTTTTGTGGAGGCAAGAAATTGGTTGAAAGAAACTGAAGATCTCTTCGCCATCTTTGATGTGCAAGATCATAGAAGGGTTCTATTGGCAGCATGGTTATTGAAAGAAGAAGCTGCTTATTGGTGGGAGGTCACCAATGCTACGAGGCCTATAGAGACTTGGGCCGACTTTAGGACAAGATTTGGGCTTAAGTTTCTATCATCAGCTGGGGCGAATTTGCAATTGGAGAAGTTTATATCTTTGAAGCAAGGAGACATGACAGTGAGGGAGTACGTGAATGAGTTTAACAAGCTCGCCCGATTTGGTTTGGACATGATTAATACTCCCCAGAAGAAGGCTTTGCACTTTGCACGAGGGTTGAATGAGCCACTACAAGGTTTAGCCCTATCTCATATACCTATGGGGGCCACTTTCGAAGGTCTAGTAGACATGGCATTGCTTCAAGGAGACGATAAGAATGGCAAGAAGGAAGTGAAGGCTAATGAGACCCAAGACAAGAAGACAGACTCCAAGTGGGGAGGAAATCAGAGCAATCAGAACAACAAAAACAACAAGAACAACAAGGGCAACAAGGCCAAGGCAAAGGACCCAAGAAAATGCCACTACTGTGGGAATGTAGGGCACATAGCTAAAGACTGTAAGAAAAGGAAGAGGAAGTCGGGCGAATGCTTTCATTGTGGAGAGACCGGACATTTTAGCAAGGATTGCCCCAAGAAGCAAGGGCAGAATCAACGTGCAGGACCTTCTGGAGGGCAAGTGCATGCTCTCAACGCCGCTCCAGTTCAGGATCGAGGTAGCATTTCTGTAGAAAGTCTTGTTTATATTTCTGATTATCCTGTTCGCACCTTATATGATTTTGGCGCATCGCATAGTTTTATTTCTTCTGACATTGTTGAAAGTTTGCACCTAAGTACTAGCTTTGTTGAGGATCCCGTTTGTGTTTCAAATCCAATTGGGGGTTCCGCCCATCTATCTATGATTTGTGTGGATTTGAAGATTTCTATCTTGACTGTAGAATTCGCGTGTAATGCTTATGTTCTCGGATTCACGGGATATGGGTTAATCTGGGGCATGGATTGGTTGTCCAGTTATGGAGCCATTCTCGATTGTGAACATAGGGTGGTGAGGCTCATGACCCGCCTCGGTAATACCCTAGAAATTTCTTGTAACCCTAGAGGTCCCGTCATGTTATGCTATCTTGAATCTCTCGACTAGTCCATCGATGATCTGCAATCTGTAAGGGTGGTCCGAGACTATCCTGATGTCTTTGAAGAAGTTAAGGGGTTACCCCCTAAACGAGAGATAGATTTCCGCATTTATCTAGTCAATAATGCCAAGCCAGTATCATTGCCCGTTAGGCACATGGCCCCTCGTGAGAGAAGGGAGCTCAGTAAGCAAATCAAGGAGCTGCTTGAGAAGGGTTTTATTAGACGAAGCATTTCCGAATGGGGTGCTCCGGTGGTATTCGCTACTAAGGCGGATGGTTCGCTTCGTCTATGTGTTGATTATCGAGAGTTGAACAAGCTGACAAAGAAGAATAGGCACCCGTTACCGAGGATTGATGATCTCTTTGACCAGCTTGTAGGTGCTTCTGTTTTCTCTCAGCTCGATCTAGCCACCAGATTCCATCAGCTTAGAGTAGCTGAGGACAACATTGATAAAACTGCGTTTAGGACTCCGGATGGATTCTTTGAATGGCTTGTCATGCCATTCGGATTGACTAATGCACCCGCCTACTTCGTAGACTTGATGAGTAGGGTGTTCAGGGAGTTCCTCAACAAGTTTGTTGTTGTCTTCGTGGATGATATTCTGATCTTCTCAAGGGACGAGGAAGAACATGCCAGACATCTCAAGGAAGTGATGGATACGCTTAGAGCGCATCAGTTGAAAGCCAAGTTCTCCAAATGTCATTTCTGGAGAAGGGAAGTTCGGTTTCTTGGACATATAGTTTCTAAGCAAGGCATAACGGTGGATCCCGCGAAAGTGGTTGTGGTTCAAGATTGGAAGACTCCTAGGAATGCGACCGAAGTAAGAAGCTTTCTCGGTTTGGCGGGCTACTATAGGAAGTTCATTAGAGACTTCGCTAAGATTTCGGCCCCTCTCACTAAGTTGACGAAGAAGAACTTAGTCTTTGCATGGGACTTGGAGTGTGAGCTTGCTTTTCAAAAGCTCAAAAGAGCCCTTACCTCAGCTCCAGTTTTGGCATTACCCGATAGTGGTAAGATGTTTACCGTGTACACAGATGCATGTGGCACGGGGTTAGGAGCTGTTCTGATGCAAGAGGGAAGAGTGATATGTTATGGGGGTAGGCAACTTAAAGTTCATGAGAAGAACTATCCCACTCATGATTTGGAGTTAGCGGCGATCGTCTTTGCACTCAAATCCTGGCGCCACTATCTTCTAGGCGAAAGGTTTGAGTTGTATACTGATCACAAGTCACTCAAATACCTCTTCTCGCAAAAAGATCTGAATCTAAGGCAACAAAGGTGGATGGAATTTTTGGCATCTTATGACTTCGAGATAGCTTATACCCCTGGCAAGGGTAATGTTGTGGCGGATGCACTAAGCAGAAGGAGATTGACTTTAAGCCCCTTGTTCATTGAGATGAAGAACTTGGAATTCTTGGCAACCTTTGATTTCACGACGGCTGTTGAGTTGATGACGGGTTCATTAGCATCCCTTGAGCTTAGACCCACACTTCTTGATCAAGTTGGGGCTTCGCAGAGGGAAGATCCACAGATAGTCGAAGTTATGGACAAGTTGATTCGGGGTGAGACGTCTAGTCACCTTGCCAGATATACTATTGATGATAAAGGATGGCTAAGGCGTGATGGGAGATTATGTGTTCCTCGGGTGGGAGATTTGGTCCATAGAGTTCTTGAAGAAGCGCATCACTCGAAGATGACTATACATCCGGGAGGAGATAAGATGTATAGAGATATGAAGCGCAGTTTCTTTTGGGATGGAATGAAGAAAGATGTGGCAGAGTATGTTTCAAGGTGCATGGTGTGCCAACAAGTGAAGGCCGAGTCAAAGAAACCAGGTGGGCTATTACATCCATTGGAGGTCCCACAATGGAAGTGGGAGAGTATTTCTATGGATTTTGTGGATGGATTGCCTAGGTCAAGGAGAGGGAACACAAGCATATGGGTCATAGTTGACAGACTTACGAAGAGTGCTCACTTCATCCCAGTAAAGAGCAAGAGGACCGCATCAGGGCCGACGTCTATTTATCTCCGAGAAATAGTGCGGTTGCATGGAGTTCCTTCTAGCATAGTTAGCGATCGTGACCCGATTTTCACTAGCCAGTTCTGGAACAGTTTGCAAGAAGCGATGGGTACGCGATTGAATTTGAGTACAGCCTATCACCCCCAGACGGATGGCCAAACCGAAAGGGTGAATAGAGTGCTAGAAGATCTCTTGAGGCTTTGTGTTCTCGACTTCGGTGGTACTTGGGAAGACCACCTTCCTCTTGTAGAATTTTCTTATAATAATAGCTATCAAGCCAGCATAGGTATGGCACCATTTGAAGCTTTATATGGGAGGCCGTGTAGGTCACCATCTTGTTGGTGGGAGACAACAGATAGACTTATACTTGGGCCCGATATGATACGAGACACATCCGAGAAAGTTGAATTAGTAAGAAGAAGGATGAAAGCGGCCCAAGATAGACAGAAATCCTATGCTGACAAGCGAAGGGTAGATTTGGAATTCGAAGTGGGAGACATGGTTTTCGTGAAGGTTTCTCCTTTGCGAAATGTGGTACGTTTTGGAGCAGTTGGGAAGTTGGCACCAAGGTTCGTAGGACCCTTCCCTATCATAGAGAGAATTGGAAAGATGGCCTATAAGGTGGAATTGCCCGAAAAGCTAGCCGGAGTGCATAATGTCTTTCATGTCTCGCATCTCCGAAAGTGCCTTCATGAGTCCGCTGAGGTGGTTGAACCAAGCATTCTTGAAGACATTGAGGTAGGGAAAGAAGCAACCTTGAGAAAAGCTCCGATTCGTATCTTGGGAACAGAGATCAAGAAACTGAGGAATCGAGAAGTCAAATTGGTGAAAGTTCAGTGGGGTGAAGCCGACGAAGATGCAACTTGGGAAACCGAGGAGAAGATGCGTGGGCTTTATCCATTCCTTTTTTAGGGTACATTCTCGACCTCTTTCCTAATTAGCATATCTTTCTGTTTATCCGCGTTTATCCTGTTTATCTTGTTATCTCGTTAATCATATCATGAGAACCTTAGGTAGAAACCCTTTGGATGAAACATGTATTTGAAACATGTTATGCTTGATGGTTGCAAGTGGTTGCAAGTGTTTGCACGTGGATACTCGTGGATGCATGATACACATTAGGCACTAAGATCGGCTCACACACTTTCATGTTGCATATGCATGAGTGCTTATACTTATTCATGGATGAAACTTGTTATGCTATCACGTGGATGTTGCATATGGATGAATGTTATGTGCACTCATGTAGAGATTATAAATTATGTTAGGAATTTGCATACATATGGACTCATTTCACTAACATGCTTTGCATTAAGGAGGTTTACTGTATCAGTAACCGCCTGATTTTTGCATTAGATAAGTACATATACACACCTTTGCATATGATCATACAACATTTAGAATCCTTTAAGGACAATGACTGCACGTGGATGATGTTTTGAGTAGATGGATGATGGATAGTAGGATACGTTCTTCCTAACTTGGAGATTTCGGGGACGAAATCCTTTAAGGAGGGGAGAATGTAACACCCCGTAATTTGAACATAAAAATTCACAAATTAAAGTATACTTAATTAAGTGAAATGGGTTGCGCAGAGAAATATATATATATTGATATATATATATATATATATATAATTGAAAATTAAATAAATAAATATGCAAAAATGTTCAAAACAGCGAATTGGGAGAGGGGAATAACCGAACCGGCCGATTTTTGAGGTCGACCCGAGCCCGCTGGGTCGACTAGGGGTTAATCCAGGGTGTTTGGCTGTCAACCGTGGGCCGATTCGCTCAAATGCAGATTTTGCATTTGAATGGTTCTCATGGTTCAGCTTTAATCTAAAGGCCCTAGATGGTTCCTACACTTGACTTCTTCCCCAAAACATGCTTTGATGGCTTGGATTGAATCTAGGGTTAATCCTATGGCTAATACTATCCTAATCCTCTATAAAAAGACCCCTAAACCTAGCCTAAATCACCATTATTCAATCCTACAACTAAGCTATGTCAAATTTGTTCCTCTCATGGCCTCCACTCTCATGCTAAAATTCCTAAGCCTATTTCTATGAGAGATCGTGAGTTCATACAAGTGCTTTCAAACTTGTATGAGTGTTCTTAGTTTGCATTCAAGTCAAGTTGCAACATTTCTATTTCAAAACAAGGATTTTTATTTGATTTGGCGCAAGGGTTTTTCATTGGAGCATTCATATTTGGGTCTTTTTGGTGATTGCATAAGGGCTTCGTCTCAATCTTTATAATAAATATATATTTGTGTCTTCATAGCATTGTAATCCCTTTTCTACTTTCTTTCTTTGAACTCTAAAGTTAAATGAATGATGCAAGTTTGGGGTTGATCATTATGATATGCAAGTTTGGTTGAACATTATATGCAAGTTTGGTTGATCATTATATGCAAGTTTGGTTGATCATTATGCAAGTTGGTTTAACCATTATGTATGACACATGTTGCTATGTTATGCAAGTTTGGGTTGATCATGTTATCATGTTATGCAAGTTAAACTTGATGTTGTGAGCATAAAGCTCTAAGCTTTATATTAAAGGTTGCATTTTGGCAACATGAAAGTTATCATACCCCTTATGATAACTTGCATGTGACGCTAAATGCGAACTTCTAGCAACTTCTACATGTCATTTATCACCATGTATCACTCATATGCTAAGTTTGGTTTTATGCATGCTTTTGAAGCCTAATGATGCAATATGCAAGTATATGAACATATGTACATCTCATATGCCACCATGATAAACTTGTGGCTTCAACACCTTTTTGTCATGATTATGCCAAGTTCCCTATTTTACCCTTTATGCGTTGTTGCGATTATGTAAACGATGGGATTACGTTGGGGTTGGGCAACATTATGACAAAAACATGGGTTTTATAACATAACGTGATATGTTAACTTGTAATTATGTTTTGGAAACATAATGGACATGACACTTAGAAAATATGAGTGTGGCCAACTCGAGGTTGGGTTGAGTTTGTAGCATAAATCTACCCGGACCCGCCCGGCTTAACTAGTGGCTACAAACAATAGGACCCAATGTGAGAAGTTGGTCATGTTGTGCTCGAACCCGAGGTTAGACCAAGTTGTGGTGTAAAGCTACCCGGACCCGCCCGGCTTAACTAGTAACCACAACAAAGTCTAATGTGAGAGGTTAAAGCACATTAAGTTAATTAATTAACGCCTCCTGATTAGGGTTAAGTCATGGTCCACTTAATGCTTAATCAATTTGGGCTTGATGGGTTAATCGGGGTTAAGTCATGGATCTTGGGTACACTTAACCAATTTAATCCACGTTTGGATCGGGTTAACCACATTTAACCCGTTAAGGAAACCCTAGTTGCGTGGTCCTTTTCAGCAGTAACCCTCTTGATAGTATCATAAGACCCTAGGACTAGGCTAGGGTGGGGCACGATTACTGGGCTGATATGTAAGCGACCAAAACGACGGCTGAGTAGGTATGCCGGTGTAGGTCCAGGCGGACTATGGTCGTGCACATAGTCCGGAGTTGGAGAATCAGGCACGGGTACCAGTAGATCTAGACTGCGCATACTTGATTCGTGTTTGAGGTTGACACCCTAGGACTTGATACACCCTAGGGTGTACCTAGCGCAGTTTAACTACATTGCATGTTTGGGCCGTATGACACCGACACTTGACGAGTTAGGCTTATAGGGAGCCGATCGACTTGACCGTGTAGTTGGACCTTAATTTAGGTCACCTCATGATGATGAGCCAAGCTTGGGCCAAGGGATCAATTCTTGTTTTTACTTGACATGTTAGAATGCTAGTACACCCGTGGTGCAAAACTTAACCTTAATTATGCGATGACACCTTTATCTATCTTGTTAGTTAATCATCATGCCAGTATGTTGTTATCCTTATGTTCATCTCAGCTTCTCATGCCAGTTAACTTTACTAGTTCATAGACAGATAGTAGTAGGGCTTACCAGTCTTTTTGACTGACCTGTTTTCTTTCGCCTCTTTTCTTCCGTTTCCCCCCCCCTCAGGTTCTCAGGGTGGGAACATTGGAGCTTAGCTTGGATCTTTACAGCTTGCTTACTGGATTTGCTCGTGTACGGTTTTGGACATTGAGCTAGCTATGGTTTATCACTTCATTTTGGGGATAGTACTTTATGTATTTCAGTTTTCAGTTTATGCTTTTATCTAGACTTTGTTGTTGGAAAATAATGACCAAGTACTTTGTTGTAACATGACTATGGTTTTGAAATGCTAAGTTTTATCCGCTGCTTTACTACTCTGTTTTACTTATATGTTCTGTCTTGTGATATCTGCATGCATGTTTACCTTGTTTAACGCCCCTCCAAAGCTAATGTCCTTGCAAGAGTGGCATTGGCGGAGGTGGGGTGTTACAAATGGGTTATAAAAGTAAATTGATGAATATTTGGAATAATAAATTCGAACATGAATTTAGAAATCAAGTTAGCCTGAAATGGTGAGTTTTTTCCGACGTTCAAAACATTGTTTGAATAGAGAGTATTCAATAGAGAGATACGTTGGAATTCGATTCTATCGAATTTAGGAAAGCACCATTTACTTTTCGGTTATAATCAAGATTTATTTATTTATCTAATTAAATAATTATTTGTTTATTTATTTGAATAAAAGTTATATTTAAATATTTCAAAAGCAGAGATTATGACGTTATCGTTATAATCAAAGATTTCCATAAAGAAGTGGATTCGTAAATTGAATAGAGAATTGTGTAAACAGTTTTGTAAATAAGGAATTAAGAAATGGAGTTAAGAACATTAGAAACTGAATGGAAATTAGTTATGTTGAATAGTTGTTTGAGTATCGATCTGATTTTGGTTTCGGCCTTCGGGGTTTATACTTAGGAAATTGTTCTCTTACTAGTTTACGGTTAGGGATTGATGGTTGTGGAAGGTTAGTGATGCATGAATGAGAAACGGAAATGTTTTCTAAATGTAATTAGCATATATTTTCTAAAAATAAGAAATACGAAATTATGGATATGGAAATGTTTTTCCGTGAATCATGAGAGACTAAACGGGTTTAAGAAATAGGAAAAATGGGAGATTAAGGAATGAATAAATTAGTGATAAATTAATTTAAAGGGGCTGAATGTTGATAAATGATTGATCGGTGTAATTTCCATTTAGAAATATGACCATTGTTTATATGTATGTTTCCTTTGATAGTAAAATAACCGGCTATCAAAGTTTTGACCCTTTTTCCTTTGTCAATATGGAGAGACCGGGATCAGATTTATTATTTGAAAACCACTTCATATGGGCATTATTGTTGTGAATCAAATATGATGAAGATAATTTAAGATGGAATTTATGCAAGGGTTGTCTGAAAAATCCTAGGTAGAAATTGCCCTAGATGGATTTACACAATAGTGCCTGTTTGTCCAACCCCAGGACAACATGTATCGACGAATGTCTGACAGAGTATATCTAATAGATCACGTAAGTTGATCGCTTTAAATGTATTTACATTGGTGGCAGTATAACTAAGTGAGTTGGACCCAATTAGGATATATTGTCACCATCTAGAGAATATTCATATTTGTTACTTCTTTTTATTTATGTATCTCCCGGGAACGGTTATGTTGGTGTACCAACTGTAAGGTGACAATATATTCAGAACATTCAAGCGAAATGAATAGCAGATCATGTGTGGCTGAGTTACAAGATGTTCTTGTTGAACTCCAGTGTATCGCTTCTAGAGTACACTGACCAGAAGGTGGTTCCATACCTTGTCATGGTGAGAAATCCATTCTCAAATAAGAGCCCGTGGTTTTTAATTGTATAGTATATATGTAGAGTGTGAGATGAAAGCGTTCTGCTACACTGTTATTTACTTGATTTAGACATTATTATAATATCAGAAAAGTATTGTTTTAGAAAAGAATGTTTTAGATCATAGTAAGTTAAAAACCTTCTGTGTTTATGTGTGGATCGGTCTTACGATTATCATTCCTTTGAAAACGATTTTTGAAAAGTTGAACCGAATTGATTGGAGTTTACTCACACCAGTCACATGACTGACCCAGAGTTTTATTTTGTTTTTCCCTAAACTCTTGGATGCCTAAATTTGTACGGGCAGTCAAGTAGTTGGGATTTTTCAGATATACTTGGAGGATCTTGAAGCAGGAGGCTTCAACATTAGATACACAGAGTTTATTTCAATCATGTTGTTATGTGTTGTACTATGATAATGATGAACGTAAGTACAAGTACAGTTTTGTATTTCAAAGTATGTTATAATATATTTTTTCGTTCCGCTGTGAGGTTCATGTTTCTTCTGTTGTGATCATCTTCTTCTTCTATTCTAACTTTCTTTCTATTTCTCACCTTATATCTTCTTTCTATTAATGATCTGGTAATTACGATGCTCGCATAATCGACATGGTGTTTTATGTTGATTTTTGGGGTGGAAAATGTAACAACCCGTATTTTCAATAACCTGTTATAACATAAATCGAGGTAGAATTTAATTCTAAAATTTGAATCAAGGGAAACGGGCTATGCCATTGCGTTCGTCTCGGAAAAATACGCGAAATAGAGTCCGAGTTTTCGAAAATCGGAGTCCGTATGACCCAGTTAAGGCCCATTGAAGTTTTCAGAAAATTCCTAAGTAAAAACAGATTTAAATTTTAAATTAAAAAGCAAGGGTTAGGGCAAACTGGCGCAGGCGGGAAAATTCCCGCCAGGACCCGCATGTCGACAGGGATGTCGACAGGGTCCCTAGGGTGTCGACAGCCCTGTCGACAGGGAGTGGCCGGGCTGTTTGGCCTGGTGCACCATTTCTGATTTGGGCTTGGTCTTGTGGCTTGGTTCTAGAGAATTCCGAAATCTGATGGACCTAATTGAATCTAGGGTTAATCCTATGGTCTAAATCACTAGCCTAGTCTATAAATAAGACCCTAACCTACCCTAAATCATTCATTATTCATTCTAGCAACAAAACTATGGCAAAATCAAAACTCTCATGGCCTCCACTCTCTTCATACAATTCCTAAATTAATTCCTAAGTGATTTTCCATGCATACAAGTATATTTGGGCTTGTATGATCCTCTTTAGCTTGCATTAAAGTCTTGTTTCTCTATTGGTATCATAAAGGAGGTGTCTTGATCAAGTTTGCTTGCATTTTTGGGGTTTAATTAGTTGCATAAGGGGGTTTCTTACATTTGCTAAACTCATTTGAGTCCGCATAAGCATTGTAAGCCCTATTCCTTTCATACTTGAACTTTAAAGTTAAATGTATGATATGCAAGTTTTCTATCATATGTTATGCAAGTTTTAGTATGCAAGTATGATATGCAAGTTGCCATATGTCATGCAAGTTTTATTATGCAAGTATGATATGCAAGTTGTCATATGCTATGCAAGTTTTGTATGCAAGTTGATTTGCAAGTTTATTGAGTTATGCATGTTTATGCAAGTTCACTATGCCATGATTTGCAAGTTTATTGAGTTATGCATGTTTATGCAAGTTCACTATGCCATGATTTGCAAGTTTATTGAGTTATGCATGTTTATGCAAGTTCACTATGCCATGTTATGCATGTTTAATAAGTTATGCATGCTTATGCAAGTTCACTATGCCATGTTATGCATGTTTAATAAGTTATGCATGCTTATGCAAGTTCACTATGCCATGTTATGCATGTTTAATAGGTTATGCATGTTTATGCAAGTTCCATATGCCATGTTAGGCAAGTTTAACATGTTATGCATGTTTATGGTAATATGCAAGTTCACTATGCTAAGTTATGCAAGTCTAACATGTTATGCATGTTTGTTGTGATATGCAAGTTCATCATGTATGTTATGCCAAGTTCCCTCTTCCTATCCTTTATGCGTTATTACGAATATGTAAGCGATAGAATGACGTTGGGGGGTTTGGGTAAACTTAAAATACATGAAAATATAAGATTGGGAATTTACCTATTAAGTTAGGTCTACCCCTTGGGAATTTACCTATTAAGTTAGGTCTACCCAAGTAATTGTTGACTTGTAATTATGTTTTGAAATAAAGTGGACATGACACTTAGAAAACATAAGTGTGGCCAACTCGAGGTTGGGTTGAGTTTGTAGCGTAATTCTACCCGGAACCTATCGGCTTAACTAGTGGCTACAAACAATAGGACCCAATGTGAGTAGTTGGTCATGTTGCACGTGAAACCCGAGGTTAGACTAAGTTGTGGCGTAAACCTACCCGGACCCGCCCGGCCTAACTAGTAACCACAACAAGGTCTAATGTGAGAGGTTGGGTGCATTAAATTAATTAATGCCTCATGATTAGGGTTAAGTCATGGCCCACTAATACTTAACCAATTTTGGGGATACGAGGGATTAAATGGGGTTAAGTGGTGAACTGTCGGTTACACTTAACTAATTTAATCCATGATTAGTGAGGGGTTAAACCACACTTAACCCTCTTAGAAAACCCTAGCAGCGTGGTCTGTTCCAGCAGTAATCCCAGTTGGGTATCATTCACAACCCTAGAGGCTAGGCTAGGGCGGGGGCACGATTACTGGACGGAGGTAAGCGACCAAAAGATGGCTGAGTGGTACAGCGGTGCGGGTCCAGGCGGGCTACGGACGTGCACGTAGTCCGGTATTGGACAAACTCGAGGCACGGGTACCAGTAGGTTTAGACTGTGCATTATTGCTTAGGTGTCTGGGGTTAACACCCGAGGGCTTGATATACCCGAAGGTGGACCCAGCACAGTCTGACTACAACCATATGTGGGCCGTATGGACACCAACACTTGACGTGTTAGGTTTATAGGGAGCCGATCGACTAGACCGTTGGGCTGGACCTTGTATTAAGGTCACCTCATGTTATTGGGCCAAAGTTTGGGCTGAGGGATCAATACCTGTTATGTTAGTTTACTAGTACACCTGGGGTGCAAAACCTTAATCCTGATTATGCGATGACACCTTTATCTACCTTGATAGTTAATCATCATGTCATTATCCTTATGTTCATACTTGCTGCCCCTGACAGTTAACTTTATCAGTTTACATTGATTGTAGTAGGGCTTACTCAGTCTTTTTGACTGACCTGTTTTCTTTCGCCTCTTTTCTTCCGTTTCCCCCCCCCCCCCCAGGTTCTCAGGGAGGGAATACATGAGCTTAGCTTGGATCCTACCTGCTTTCTTGGATAGCTCATGTATGCTTTGGACTTGAGCTCGCTATGGTTTTTCTGCTTTGGGGATAGCTACTTATGTTTTTCTTTTCAGTTTTCAGATAATGTTGTTTATGTACTAGACTTATTTTATTTGGAAAATTGACATGAGGTTGTACTAAGACTTGATTTGAAATGGTTTAAAAATCTTCCGTTGTTTTATCTATGTTATTTACTCTGATTACATACATATGTTCTTGTTCTGCCTTGATATATCATTATGCATGTTTACCTTGTTTTAAAACGCCCCACCAAAGTCAGCGTTGCTTGTAAGAGCCACCCTGGCGGAGGTGGGGTGTTACATTTGGTATCAGAGCATATGGTTTACGAGAAAGAACAAAAAGGTTTTTTTTAAAAACTTTTTGGAAAAATATTTTCAAAATCAAGCATAAGGTATTTTCCAAAGAAAAGTCTAGTTTATTTTAAAGGCTATTCCCCAAAAAGCCATTAGCAAAATTCCTTCGTTTTTCTCCATTCTGAATCTATCTTTTTCTTCGTTTCCAGTATGGCCGATAACTTTGCCATTCCGGAGGGAGTACACGTACCTGTTTGGTATAGGAGACTTTTGGAGGCTAGGGCGACCGAAGCCGGCCCCGCAAATATTACTCCTCCTCCGGTAGTTGATGTTCCTCTTCCTCCTTCCCCTCAGCATCCTCAAACTGACTTCGCAGAGATTTGCCAAGATTTTAAGGCGATGAGTTGCAAGAATTTCTTTGGAACCGAGACTTATGTGGAGGCAAGGAATTGGTTGAAAGAAACCGAAGATCTTTTTACCTTCTTTAATATAGATGACCGTAGGAAGGTTTTATTAGCAGTGTGGTTGTTAAAGGAAGAAGCTGCACGTTGGTGGGTGGTCACCACCGTTACTAGGCCAATTGAGACTTGGGAAGACTTTCGGGGAAAGTTTGGACTAAGGTTCCTATCACTGAAGCAAGGGGACATGACTATTAGGGAATACATAGATCAGTTTAATCAACTGGCTCAGGTCGGTTTAGACTTAGTTAACACAGCTCAGAAGAAGGCCCTATACTTTGCTCTAGGATTAAACGAGCCATTACATGGTTTGGCCATGACTCATATACTCTTGGGGGCAACTTTTGAGAGTTTGGTGAATATGGCCCTACTTGATGAAGAGAGTAGGGGTGACAAGGAGGAGATCAAGATGAAGGATACTCAAGCCAAGAAGACTGATTCCCAGTGGAAAGGAAATCAGGGTAATCCAAGCGGTCAGAGCAGTCAAGGCAATAAGAACAAGAACAAGGGCAAGAACAACAAGAGGAAGTGCCATTATTGCGGTTCAGTTGGGCATCTTAGTAAGGATTGTCGGAAGAGAAAAAGGAATAATGGTGAATGCTTTTTCTGCGGTGCGACTGGACATTTCAGTAAGGATTGCCCGAAGAAGCAGGGGCAAGGCCAGGGGCAGACTCAGCGTGCTGGACCTTCGAGAGGGCAAGATCATGCTCTCAATGCTGCTCCAGTTCCCGATCGAGGTAGTATTTCTGTTGAAAGCCTTGTATACATTTCTGATTTTCCCTGTTCGTACTTTGTTTGATTCTGGCACATCGCATAGTTGTATCTCATCTGATCTAGTTGAAAGTTTGCACCTAAGTACTAGTCTAGTTGATGATCCCGTATGTGTTTCAAATCCAATTGGGGGTTCTGCCCGTTTGTCTGTGGTCTGAGTGGATTTGAAAATTTCTATCTTGAGTATAGAATTCTCGTGGGATGTTTATATTCTCGGTTTCAGGGGATATGGGTTGGTTTTGGGCATGGAATGGTTGTCTTGTTTTGGAGCCATTCTTGGTTTTTGTATATAGGGTTGTGAGGCTCATGACTCGCCTCGGTAATACCCTAGAAATTTCTAGCAACCCTATGGGTCCCGTCATGTTATGTTATCTTAAATCCCCCAACTCGTCTATCGATAGTTTGCAATCTGTGAGGGTGGTCCGAGAATATCCTGATATCTTGGGGGAAACAAAGGGGTGACCCCTAGACGTGGGATAGATTTCCGCATTATCTGGTTGGTAATACCAAGCCAGTTTCGTGGCCGGTTAGGCACATGACCTCACGAGATGAGAGTTAAGAAAGCAAGTCAAGGAGTTGCTTGAGAAGAACTTCCTGAGACGAAGCATATTCGAGTAGGGTGCTCCAATAGTATTCGTTACTAATGTGGACGGTTTGCTTCGCTTATGTGTTGATTATCATGAGAAGAATAGACAACCGTTACCAAGGATCGATGATTTGTTTGATCAGCTTGTAGGAGCATCTGTTTTCTTTTGATCTAGCTACCGGATCCCATCAGCTTAGGATGGCTGAGGATGGAATTGACAAGACTGCGTTTAGGACTCTAGATGGATTTTTAGAATGGCTAGTCATGCTATTTGGTTTGACTAATGCACCCGCATATTACGTGAACTTGATGAGTAGGGTGTTTAGGGAGTCCTTGAACAAGTTTGCCGTGGTCGTCGTAGACGATATTTTGATCTCCTTAAAAGAACGAGGAAGAGCATGCTAGACATCTCAAGGAGGTGATGGATACGCTTAGAGCCACCAGTTGAAGGTCAAGTTCTCCAAATGTCACTTTGGAGGAAAGAAGTTGGATTTCTTGGGCACATAGTTCCTAAGTAAGGCTTAGCGGTGGATTCCGCTAAAGTGGTGGCGGTTTAAGACCGGAAAACTCTGAGGAAGGCAATTGAAGTAAGAAGCTTTCTCCGTTTGGCTAGTTAGTTAGCATTCCCTGAGCTTAGACTTACTCTTCTGGATCAAGAAGGGGGTTTCACAGGAAGAAGACCCGCAGTTAGTCAAGAACATGGGCCAGTTGATTCGAGGCGAGATGTTAAGTCACCTCGCTAGATATATTATAGATGACAAGGGATGACTAAGGCGCGATGAGAGATTATGTGTTCCTCGAGTGGAAGACTTGGTAAAGAAGGTTCTTGAAGATGCGCATCACTCGAGGAGGTGGCCGAGTTGGTCTCAGGATGCATGTTGTGCCACCAGGTTAAGGCCAAGTCATAGAAGCCCGGCGGGCCATTACCTCCATTGGAAGTTCCGCAAGGGAAGTGTGAAAAACATCTCGATAGATTATGTGGATAGACTACCTAGATCAAAGAAAGGGAATACGGGTATGTGGGTCATAATAGGTAGACTCACGAAGAGTGCTCATTTCAGTCCGGTGAAGAGCGAGAGGACTGCATCATGGTTAGCAACGGTTTACCCTCAAGAAGTTGGCCAGTTTTGGAATAGCCTACAGGAAGCCATGGGCAGGCAATTGAATCTAGGTATGGCCTATCACTCATAGGCGGATGGTTTATTTCGATTAAGCATGAGTTATAGAAAATCACGTTTATAAGGGCAATTGGCAACGTGGATTGGTATTTTCGAGAAGAGTTCTGCTGCATGGAATACTTTATGGTAAGTAAACGAGATCCAGGATTCACTAGTGAGTTTTGGAGAGCTTGCATGAAACCATGATGTCATAGTTATGTTTAAGCCAAGAATGATAGAAGAGTAAGTGAAAGAGGAAGACGAGAGGCGACAATGAAATAGGTTCCAACTCATATTTGGAAATAAGAGTTAAGAAGCGAAGAAATCATGAAGTAAAAGACAGTCAAAGCACAATGGAGTTAAACTCAAGGAAACGTGACTTAGGAGATTGAAGGCTGGATACGCGCATCATATCTCTTTTTTAAGAGTGCATCCTTGATCCTTGTTTTCCTGTGGAGCTTGCTTGCAAGTTATCTTTTGTATATATCCTCTCGGTCCCATTCTCGATCTCATTTCTGTTGTAAACTCCATAAGCGGGTTATGACTCATCGGTTAGTACTATATGTCAGAGTATGAATGGATTTCTTGTAATCCAAAAAGGAGTTTATCTTGCTAAGATCTCTTTTTAGCATATTTCTCTGTCCAAGTTTATCTAGTTTATCGTGTTTATCTTGTCATGAGAACCTTAGGTAGAAACCCTTTGGTTGAAACATGTGTTTGAAACATGTTATGCTTGATGGTTGCAAGTGGTTGCAAGTGTTTGCAAGTGGTTGCTCGTGGATGCATTATACACAATTAGGCACTAGATCGGCTCGCACACTCCTCATATTGCATATGCATGAGTGTTTATGCTTATTCATGGATGAAAATTGTATGTTATCACATGGATGTTGCATATGAGTGTATGTTATGTGCACACATATAGATGATATACATTATGTTAGGAATTGCATACATATGGATTCATTTCACCAACATAATTCGCATTGATGATATTTGCATTAGATAAGTACATATACACACACCTCTGCATATGTTCATCCAGCATTTAGAATCTTGTAAGGACAATGATTGCTCGTGGGTGATGTTTTGAGTAGATGGATGATTGGATGGTAGGATACGTTCTTCCTAACTTGAAGATTTCGGGGACGAAATCCTTTAAGGAGGGGAGAATGTAACAACCCGTATTTTCAATAACTTGTTATAACATAAATCGAGGCAGAATTTAATTCTAAAATTTGAATCAAGGGAAATGGGCTATGCCATTGCGTTCGTCTCGGAAAAATACGCGAAATAGAGTCCGAGTTATCGAAAATCGGAGTCCGTATGACCCAGTTAAGGCCCATTGAAGTTTTCAGAAAATTCCTAAGTAAAAACAGATTTAAATTTTAAATTAAAAAGCAAGGGTTAGGGCAAACTGGCGCAGGCGGGAAAATTCCCGCCAGGACCCGCATGTCGACAGGGTCCCTAGGGTGTCGACAGCCCTGTCGACAGCCCTGTCGACAGGGGGTGGCCGGGCTGTTTGGCCTGGTGCACCATTTCTGATTTGGGCTTGGTCTTGTGGCTTGGTTCTAGAGAATTCCGAAATCTGATGGACCTAATTGAATCTAGGGTTAATCCTATGGTCTAAATCACTAGCCTAATCTATAAATAAGACCCTAACCTACCCTAAATCATTCATTATTCATTCTAGCAACAAAACTATGGCAAAATCAAAACTCTCATGGCCTCCACTCTCTTCATACAATTCCTAAATTAATTCCTAAGTGATTTTCCATGCATACAAGTATATTTGGGCTTGTATGATCCTCTTTAGCTTGCATTAAAGTCTTGTTTCTCTATTGGTATCATAAAGGAGGAGTCTTGATCAAGTTTGCTTGCATTTTTGGGGTTTAATTAGTTGCATAAGGGGGTTTCTTACATTTGCTAAACTCATTTGAGTCCGCATAAGCATTGTAAGCCCTATTCCTTTCATACTTGAACTTTAAAGTTAAATGTATGATATGCAAGTTTTCTATCATATGTTATGCAAGTTTTAGTATGCAAGTATGATATGCAAGTTGCCATATGTCATGCAAGTTTTATTATGCAAGTATGATATGCAAGTTGTCATATGCTATGCAAGTTTTGTATGCAAGTTGATTTGCAAGTTTATTGAGTTATGCATGTTTATGCAAGTTCACTATGCCATGATTTGCAAGTTTATTGAGTTATGCATGTTTATGCAAGTTCACTATGCCATGATTTGCAAGTTTATTGAGTTATGCATGTTTATGCAAGTTCACTATGCCATGTTATGCATGTTTAATAAGTTATGCATGCTTATGCAAGTTCACTATGCCATGTTATGCATGTTAAATAAGTTATGCATGCTTATGCAAGTTCACTATGCCATGTTATGCATGTTTAATAGGTTATGCATGTTTATGCAAGTTCCATATGCCATGTTAGGCAAGTTTAACATGTTATGCATGTTTATGGTAATATGCAAGTTCACTATGCTAAGTTATGCAAGTCTAACATGTTATGCATGTTTGTTGTGATATGCAAGTTCATCATGTATGTTATGCCAAGTTCCCTCTTCCTATCCTTTATGCGTTATTACGAATATGTAAGCGATAGAATGACGTTGGGGGGTTTGGGTAAACTTAAAATACATGAAAATATAAGATTGGGAATTTACCTATTAAGTTAGGTCTACCCCTTGGGAATTTACCTATTAAGTTAGGTCTACCCAAGTAATTGTTGACTTGTAATTATGTTTTGAAATAAAGTGGACATGACACTTAGAAAACATAAGTGTGGCCAACTCGAGGTTGGGTTGAGTTTGTAGCGTAATTCTACCCGGAACCTATCGGCTTAACTAGTGGCTACAAACAATAGGACCCAATGTGAGTAGTTGGTCATGTTGCACGTGAAACCCGAGGTTAGACTAAGTTGTGGCGTAAACCTACCCGGACCCGCCCGGCCTAACTAGTAACCACAACAAGGTCTAATGTGAGAGGTTGGGTGCATTAAATTAATTAATGCCTCATGATTAGGGTTAAGTCATGGCCCACTAATACTTAACCAATTTTGGGGATACGAGGGATTAAATGGGGTTAAGTGGTGAACTGTCGGTTACACTTAACTAATTTAATCCATGATTAGTGAGGGGTTAAACCACACTTAACCCTCTTAGAAAACCCTAGCAGCGTGGTCTGTTCCAGTAGTAATCCCAGTTGGGTATCATTCACAACCCTAGAGGCTAGGCTAGGGCGGGGGCACGATTACTGGACGGAGGTAAGCGACCAAAAGATGGCTGAGTGGTACAGCGGTGCGGGTCCAGGCGGGCTACGGACGTGCACGTAGTCCGGTGTTGGACAAACTCGAGGCACGGGTACCAGTAGGTTTAGACTGTGCATTATTGCTTAGGTGTCTGGGGTTAACACCCGAGGGCTTGATACACCCGAAGGTGGACCCAGCACAGTCTGACTACAACCATATGTGGGCCGTATGGACACCAACACTTGACGTGTTAGGTTTATAGGGAGCCGATCGACTAGACCGTTGGGCTGGACCTTGTATTAAGGTCACCTCATGTTATTGGGCCAAAGTTTGGGCTGAGGGATCAATACCTGTTATGTTAGTTTACTAGTACACCTGGGGTGCAAAACCTTAATCCTGATTATGCGATGACACCTTTATCTACCTTGATAGTTAATCATCATGTCATTATCCTTATGTTCATACTTGCTGCCCATGACAGTTAACTTTATCAGTTTACATTGATTGTAGTAGGGCTTACTCAGTCTTTTTGACTGACCTGTTTTCTTTCGCCTCTTTTCTTCCGTTTCCCCCCCCCCCCCCAAGGTTCTCAGGGAGGGAATACAGGAGCTTAGCTTGGATCCTACCTGCTTTCTTGGATAGCTCATGTATGCTTTGGACTTGAGCTCGCTATGGTTTTTCTGCTTTGGGGATAGCTACTTATGTTTTTCTTTTCAGTTTTCAGATAATGTTGTTTATGTACTAGACTTATTTATTTGGAAAATTGACATGAGGTTGTACTAAGACTTGATTTGAAATGGTTTAAAAATCTTCCGATGTTTTATCTATGTTATTTACTCTGATTACATACATATGTTCTTGTTCTGCCTTGATATATCATTATGCATGTTTACCTTGTTTTAAAACGCCCCACCAAAGTCAGCGTTGCTTGTAAGAGCCACCCTGGCGGAGGTGGGGTGTTACAGAAAATCCCTAGGTCATTACACAACAAGAGTCCACACTTGGTTGGTGTACATGGAATCCATTTCAGATTTCAACGCTTCAAGCCATTTCTCAGATTCTGGTCCATTTATAGCATCTTGGTAAGAAGTGGGCTCATCTTGATCTATGAGCATTACGTCTCCTATTTGAGCTGTTAGATACCCAAAATATCTATCGAGCTCATGACGCATTCTGCTAGATCTACGAATATTTTGTGTAATTTGAACAGGTTCAGTTTTCACAACAGTATGTGGTTCTTGCTCAATTTCAAGTTCAGGTTCAATGATATCTTGTGGTTCCCGAATTTCTTCGAGTTCTAATTTATTTCCGTTGATATTGTTAGATACTAGATCCTTTTCAGTGAAAAAACCAGTTCATGCGATAAACACTTTATTCTCTGTAGGTATGTAGAAATAATATCCTTTTGTTTCCTTTGGATATCCCACAAAATAACATTTATCTTATTTTGGTCCGAGTTTGTCAGAGGTAAGACGTTTAACAAAAGCCTTACATCCCCAACTCCTCATAAAATAGAGATTGGAACATCTCCAAGTCCATATCTGATATGGTGCCTTCAGAACCGTTTTAGTGGGAACCCGGTTAAGTATGGATGCATCTTTGTAAGAGCATAACCCCAAAAACTTATTGGAAGATCTGTATAACTCATCATTGATCGCACCATATCTAATAAGATGCGATTTATCCTTTCGGATACACCAATCCATTGTGTTGTTCCCGGTGGAGTGAGTTGTGAAACAATTCCACACTCTTTTAGATAGTCATTAAATTCTTGGCTTAAATATTCTCGTCCTCGATCTATTCGAAGAGTTTTTATATGCTTACCAAGTTGGTTTTGAACTTCATTCTTGATTTCTTTGAACTTTTCAAAGGATTCTGATTTGTGTTTCATAAGATACACATATCCATACTTACTGAAATCATCAGTAAATGTAATGAAGTAATAAAACCCGCCTCTAGAAAATGTACCCATTAGTCCACATACATTACTATGTATAAGGGCCAATACATCATTAACCCATTCACTGTTTCCAGTGAAAGGAGCTTTAGTCATCTTGCCCAACAAACAAGATTTGCATTCTTCATATGATTCATTCCATCTGTATGGAGTTTTGATATGCGTTTCTCGTTTATATGGCCTAAACGACAATGCGAAAAGTATGTTGGATTTAAATCATTAGATTTAATCCTTTTGGTATTAATGTTATAAACTGCTACATCAAAGTTAAGAATATCGAGACCATTTACTAATTGTGCATTTCCATAAAATATCTCATTTAAAAAAAATGAACAACATTTGTCTTTTATTGTAAATGAAAATCCTAGCTTGTCCAAACAAGATACAAAAATAATATTTGTTCTAATGGAAATTTCAAAATAACAATCTTCTAATTTTAAAATTAATCCAGCTGGTAGGGATAATGGCAACTTCCTACGGCTAATGCGGCAACACTTGCTCTATTTCCCCCTCGTAAGTCCATCTCTCCTTTTTCCAAGTTTCTTCTCATTTGCATTTCTTGCAAATTGACACAAATATGTGATCCACATCCAGTATATAATACCCAAGATGTGGAAGTAGATAAGTAAACATTTGTAACATTTACACCTGAATCGAGCGAAGTCAAACTTCCCTCCTTCTTCTTCAGATCTTATGAATAAGAATAACAATTGCATTTCCAATGACCCAGCTTTCAACAGTAGTGACAATCACCCTCTTTGAAAACCCGTCCTTCAGGCTTTGATGCCTTTTTGAATTTGAGGACAATCCTCAAATTTCGGAGCAAGTGGAGGAAATTAATTCCATTCTATTTTTCAAGAACAGACCTTAGTGATAAAGTATTGGTGTAGTTTTCCATTTCTTATCTATATGAGATAATAAATAATATTGACAGTCAAAATAATAACAATCATTTCTTTATTAATGTAAATGTAAAAATAAATATGCTCTCACTCAAATCAACATCCCTATGTTAATATATATATATATATATATATATATATATATATATATATATATATATATATATATATATATATACTGGAAAGCAGAAACCAAAGCATTTATATGGTGACACATGTCCCTTTTTTGTTTGACGCTTATCTCTATCACTTCGATTATGCCTCTTTCTCGAACTGCAAAATCAACCGCTTCCACTTTAGTCCCCCGAACCCGAGTGCGATTTTGTTCACATCTTTTAAGGGATGTGAACAAAACACTCGGTCCCCATTGGTGTAAATCAGAGGGGTCCATATGAGTCCTCCTGATTTCCATAATCAGGGTGGTGTGTTTTGTTCAATGATTTCAACAAAATTCTATTTCCCGAACCCTTTCTCTCATTTCATTTCATGCCCTCTTCTCTGTCCGCCTCCACTTTCAGTTCCTCTTTCCTCCTCATCCCATTTTTGCTCCATACCTTTCTAACGTTTCTCGGTTTCACTCCGTTTCTTTCCTTAATCTGGTTGACACTGTATTTCTTAGATCTCATTTAACAGGACTAAACGTGTAAAAGAAATTGGAGAATTTCATGGAGAGGGTGGTGGCGGCAATTATTTCAATCGAGGCACTCCTTCTTCTCCGCTAACGACTTTCCTGCTCTTTCTTCTCCATCGATGGCTTCTGTGCTCCGTCTCATCTCATGGTTCCGTACCTTTTCAACAAGCGATAGATATAAATAAGGTAGATTTCGGCTCGTGTTGTTCTAAATGTGTTATTTTTCATGTTTTTTGTTTGTTATAGAAATAATTATAATCTTTTAATTTTATTTTTCTTTGACTTTTTTTGCCAACAAATATAAATTTTTGATTCCTCATTTCAACAATCTACCATTATAAATCTTAACTTTATTTATTTCTAAGAAATCAATTTTCTCTGTGTAAAACTGTAAAAATAAAATGAATTTTTTTACGTTTTCTAAAATTGGTGAAAGTGCTAAAAAGTTCTAGAACATCGATTCATCACCCATAATTCTCAACACGTTTACTTATTTAGCGAAGGAGATGAATTAATATTTGAGAAGTCGTTGTATGTTGATTTGCTGCATTCAGGTAGTATCCAAAACCTATATAATTTCGGTATAAAGATAACCATGATAGAACTGCTGCTACATCAACTTTTGGCTAGGTGATGTTGTATTGTAGTCGTTTTTTCAACAGAATTCAATTTATTATTATTTTTAACTGTATTTGACAACAATTAAAATTTACACTTAGAAATTGGGCATATCCATTATCAGTGGAATTGCTTCTTTCATTCTATTAGAACTGAAAGACAATAGTGATTGTATCAGTTACTGTCTTTGACTAATTGTGCATCTTAGTTGGGTTTAAATGCATTTATGCTTGATGACATTTCATTTTTAAGTTAATCACCCATTTTTTTATCTATATGATTTAAACCCAGTAAAGCGATCAATCTTTAATCTATTACAACACCTAAATGAATTTAGTTTTCTAAAAGAAGGTTTTTGACTGAATTGTCCTTACCTATCGTTATATCTTTTGGAAATTTGCAAATAATCTTAATTTAAAAATAAAAAAAATCAATAACAAAACTGAAAGGTCTGCATTTGTGTGTAATGAAATTTGAAGTGAATAAGTTGAAGTCATAGAAGATAATTTGGTTATATTTTATATGGTCTCATTTTTTTGGGTACAATACTGTCTTAACTCTTTAACTATAAAGGTTATTTAAATTCGATTGATATGGTAGTATAAAGATCATTAAAGTTGATTGGTGCCAAATATATTTGGATAAATCATATGGACACATGTAAAGTGGAATGCCTGTTGACTGTGGTTGTTTATATTGCTTTTACGGCAAACGCCTGTCATGGTGTTATTTATTACCAGTTTATTGTATCCTTCTATCATATTATGTGAAACTTATGGGATGTAATGAATCATTTTTTCCAGCTGTTGTATCTTGAATCAGTCAGTGGCAACAAGCCTCATTTTTGGTTTGTAGATGATGGAAGGTCTAAACTTCAAATTATTCCTTAATTGTAGTTGGAGACAACTTAAAAGGGGCCGACTAAAGAATATAAATTTACAGAGATAAAGTATCCATTTATATTACAACACAACAATAAAGTCAGAAGGCCAGCATATGTCCAATGGGAGATAATCTAGAAATGAATCATAGACCTCGATTAAAAAAATGGAAGATCCTCAACTTCGTTGTATTATATTTATAACACAAAATATGATAACATTTATATTTCCTAGCAGTACAGAAATAGAATTAAGGAATACAACTTATGATAACAAATATAATAGAAACTGCACAGGTGTCCCATCCCTGTATGGCTTTTATCAGCAATATATCCCCCCCCCCCCCATATGAGTATGCAAGCAAAACTCTGGAAATATTCATGTTGCTATGTATATATAGCTACTTATTATTTCCCATATGGGGCAATCGATAACGAGGGTTTTCCTACGGGAGGCTTTCATAGGCATCATCCCTACTTCATGCATCTACACCAAGTGAACAATCTATATGTTTTTCTCACTAGATATTTACTCATCTTATTCATATCAAACGAGCCTTTTCCAAATTTACAAAATGACCGTCTTCATGCCAAAAGGATGGTTTAAGAATTTTTATACTATGCTAATTGCTTTTGACTGAAGCTGTATAGATAATTATGTAGCTTTATAATCTCCGTAACTTATTTACTTTTTTTTAGTTGTTTCGACCTTAGAGTGAAAATACGCATGTATTTAGCATTATCATTTTCACATTATTGTTTCATTAGTTAAGCTACCTTTTGAAAACAATTGTGCTTTATTGGTATTGAAATCTCATTGTTCAATGAGTATTAAATAGCTAATAACAACTTTTTACTCCTGCAGGTCTACATAATATGTAGTCAACGTTGGTATGTTGCTATGTGCTGAGCAATTATGTTATTGTTTTCCATCCTTTTAATGTTGCACAGGTTGTGCCACGAACTGAATCAAATCAAAAGGTAGTCCACAAAGGTGAAGGTGAGACGAAATTTCACAGATAGTGCAGCTTAAAACCCAAATTCATAGAGTATTATTCTAGCATAAAATTGAACCCTTTTTTCTTCTTTTAATTATAGGAACTTTGCATGTGTTTGACACTTGGAGCATAAATTTTGTAGACAACCAAGAAATGATAGACAATTGTTTAATGACATTATCAACATAGAATGACTGCTGAGCCATAGCCAAGGGTAAGATATTACCCATATGTTTCTATATATTTTTCCATACAAGTAATATCTTAGTGGACACGTTATACATCTGCGTGTTCTTTAAGTTGCATCCTTTTTAAAGTAATATTTTGGTAAATCAACACTACATAAAATTTTGTTCCCCTACCACCGTCGTTTCCTATTTGATGAACGATCACTGATTATAGATTGATCGTGTCCCACTAAGCTTTTTTACTGAACTGCTTATCAAAGATAGCCCTACCCACCCAAATGTTACTTGCCTTATCTTCGGCGATCCGCTATCCTAGGAAAACTACACTCTCGGCTCATCATCATAGCTATTAGCTGCTGCTCCTTATATGTAGATCTTTGAAAACTTTTAGATGTTTCAGGTATCATTCATTGCTCATTTTGTCATCTAATAAAGTGTAACATATCTGTATAGCGGTCTCAATGTCCTTCATTCCCTTGAGACATACACATCACATATTAATCTGAAATTGCATTTGTATGATTGATTATATCAAGTGTTAACTTATGTCTTAAACCAGCTAAAAATTCATCAAGTCATACTGTTTTCTTCTTCATGGTTCAAGGCTTCAATCGGTGATGATTTCTGGCTTTTAAATGAATATGGCTAGAGCGTACATGTTCTGCTGTTATATTGATGTAGATGTTGTGTTCATTTTTTCCCTTGGGTTTTGACGTTTTATTAGGTAATGTACTATTTGAAATTTAATTGTAGATTATCAATTTAATTGTCTATAACCATATAATTGTAGAACCCATAGCAAAGATTATTAAATTTTTGAAGTACCACATGTTACAGGTTTATTTAAATGTCTATACACACTAAAGCTAAATGGTAGCCATAGTCAAATCCAAGCAAGTATACTAAATGGAAAATACACGGCTGATTATTCAATGTAGGAAAAACGATTTTCCTAGCATAGCATCGAAGTGTATTTCCAGTCCCAACCAATTGTATTTCAGGCCCAAAAAACAATTTATTACGTTGTATTGGCTCAAAACTACAAAACAACATATTATGGCACTGCATTTGATTTCAATGAAGGGATACTGTAAACATGGTCTATATGGCCAGTGGACTGCTGAGTATGAGAACATTTACTTAAATCGTATCAGTGGAAAAAAGGGTATAGGCCTTTGCAATTGAACATGATTAGGATCAGACAGTTGCACAACCATGCTCTAACAAGACATAATTACATTTTCTTATGTTTTTATTTTATTTTTTTGTACGGGACAGTTACTTTTTTTAATTTCACATTTATGTTAACGTCAAGGTTCGAAATCCCGGTTTCCGGTTCCGTTCCGGTCACGAAGAAAACTTAAAATTTCGGTCCCGTTCCGAAAATTCCGGCTTAGTTCCGGTTTGACAATTCCGGTGTTTTCCTTTATATAAATAGTTTCAACGCTTCCAGGATTGTGTATGTGTGTACACAAATGTTTTAGTTTCAGACCTCTCACTACATATAATAATGGGCGTAATTACGTACATAATTGTGAAAAGAGAAATGGCACTTTTTCAATTTCACCAACCCGAAAAGCATCAACTTCCAAAAAAGAGAGAGAGAGAGAGAGTATAGCAACACAATCAAAAGGAACAACTGTCATTACGATTAATTACCACTCCACTGTTGCTTTTCACCTACCCAACTATTTCGCACCAGACTTCCCATTTTGCCCACGTCTGAGAGGTGCTAATTTCTGGCCGGAGAAGATAATGGCGTGTAGTATGGCGTCTCTGCCTTATCAGATTCAGATCTGAATCCTGTCTCGGGTTCAAAATTTGCCTCCTCCTCTTTTATGGTGAACAGAACCCTGGACGCTCCGGAAATCTTTGGCGTTCGATTTTCCAGCGTCGGCGAGGCAAGACGTTGTGGGATCGACGGCAGAAGGGCAGCGGACGAGTACGTAGAGTGAGAGGCAGAGGAGGAAGAGAGGGGCTATGAGGATGAGAGAGAATAATGTAAGATGAAAAGTGAAAACTGAACTTATTCATGGTTTAGCCATGGCCGGAACCGGAATTCCGACCAGATTCCGTTCCGGTTCTGACCAGAAGCGGACCGAGACGGCCGGAATTCCGTGGTTCCGGCCGGACTTTCAAACCATGGTTAACGTACCAGGCTAATTTAAGTAAAAACAGAACTTCGCTTAATGAGTATAGACCAAAATCAAGTGTTTATGGTTGTAGAAGCCTGGGTCTAGGCATGCTACGAGGTTTAGGTTCGCATATTGACAAATAATAATGAATCAATAGTGAATTGTTTATGCTGAGGGAAATGATGTTGGAAATGACTGTACCGAAGTCCATAAGGCTGGTTCTGGATGGATCGGACTGTAAAACCACCTTTGATTAGTTCTTATTTTAGGTTGGTACATTATCATACCAGTTGCATAACAGTTTTAGTAATTCTAATAGTACAGTTTTTAGATCTACTTAACATGTTTGGCATTATATTTTAATTTGCATATTTATGACTAATTAATGTAAATGAATGCATGATCAAGATAAAGGTTAGTTTTCAAAGATGTGCATGGTACGTTGATTTGCATAGTGACAGTAACAAATGTAATAGCATGTCCAATAAATCAGTATTTTAAATGTGAATGGGAACGTAATTCATGTTTCATTAGGCAACTAATGCAAAGATATCAATCTAACATATAATAAGCAGCAGTCAATGAAAAACTAACTGTAACGCTTCAGTTTTGAATCTCTTAATATAGAATTAAATATTTATTGATTCAAACTTTTGGATATAGAATTAAATAATTAACTTCTAACTGTTTTTAGGCATAAGATTATTACTTTGTCACCACTTTCTTCTTCTATGAGTTCACGGATATTTGCTTATGGTTGCATATATTGATTTCATTATTTCAGTTTCTGTCACATTCTTATTTTTTTTTCATGTCCTAATATATCTCTATTATTGCATGCTCAGTCATTTTTTGATGCTACAGAAGCCATTCATTCAATTATTTGTGATTATCTATCTAAGAGGTACAAGTTAGAAGGAATTCGAGGTGAGAGATTGCATGTTCACTAATCCGGAATGTCATGATGAGTGGATAGTTACCAAGTGTCCAAGATTAAGTGCAAATCAGTTTTGACGTTAAATGCAGTTGTAGAGGACAGCTTAAATGCACTAAGTGGTTTTTATAGAATAAAGCAAAATGGAGTGAGAGATTGTTCATGGGATCTACAAGATTTTAGATTAAAAAACTCCAGTTCTAATCCTTGCTTAAAAGGACATACAAGGTTCTGCATAACTTGGGATATGGAGGGTTTCTTTTGGACTTATAAAACCAATGGCAAATAAATTAGTTAACGAAAAATTGTGTATGTGTATTTAGTATGGGACTTGCAACAAAGGGTGGTGTTGTATATTTATGTATATTATGCATAATTTTTGTAGTAATATAAAAATATGTTATGGGTTGCTGCTTTTGTTTGAATAAGTATCTGCCCATTTATTGCTAATAAAAAAAAAAAAAAACAAGATTAAGTTGGTACAACGCGCAATGCCTTAAATAAGAGCAGGCCGAAAGAACTAGAATGGATAAAAATTAGATGTGAAGGCCCAGTAAGCTAAGCCCAAGTATGAGTTGTGATAATGAGACAACCTTCGTTCAGACAAATACACATGAGGAATTACTTTTGAAGGATATTGCCCTGTGCTTCAGTGGCTGGGATGCAATTATCAGTGCAGCCTGTTTTTTTTTGTAATAAAATCAAACAATTGGGCTCAGCTGTTCTTCGGCCCATTGAACGGATCAACTGAACCACTGCATCAACGGTGTGAAAAACATATGGAAGTTAATAGCTATAGGCTAAGTTAGTTTTTGAAATGTGTCCTTAAAACTATGGGGATTTTTCGCACAAGGACAAACTCACCAAATAATTTGCCCAAAAGGGTAACCATCAAAAAACTTGTCCAAAAGGACAAGTTTTAGTGCAAATGGTGAATTTCAGGGGGATCCCATGTTTTTCCACTTTGCACTAAAACTTGTCCTTTTGAACAACTTTTTTGTCTCTTGTCCTTTTGGGCAATTTTTTTGGTATTTTTGTCCTTCACAATTTTTTCCTGTAAAGGTAAAAGTAAAGTAAAACTAAATATACCATAATATCTGAAATGTTCAAAACTGTCGGTACAACTTTGTTTCCAATCGAATATACTTGCACTACTATGCCAATGGAATGACACACTCCACGTTTCTATTGACCTAATAAACAATAACGTGGTTTATATCTTAGGAACCGAATTCATATGATATTGATAATGTGAGGTGCCACAACATAAAATAATCGATAACCAATGTTTTTCATGTTACAAATACAGACTTTAATACAATTGGAGCTAATTAGAAATGTTATTATGAATACAGAAAAAATAGGCTAAATAATGAGGATTTGACAGCATCAGATGGTCACTAAATTAGATCAGAGATGGCTAAGTTTGATAATTAAACGAAGGACAAAGACTAAATTGTATTATTTCAACATGAAGTCCATTCTAATTCATCATCGTTGCTGAATTAATTTAAAAATAAAAAAGTCCCTAAAAATTGAAAGGAAAAATAGTGATTTTAAAATTATTTTAGTCGATTGACAGTATTATAAACATATAGAAATAATCAGTGCGGAAAACTAAATGAATATAGCTTTATAACTTGAAAATATTGCTTTAAATTGCATCATCTAGACACAAAACCAAGTCATTTTAGAAGCTAATGTTTTCACATTCGAGAAAAACTATATGCAAAAGACGAAGCTATATGCATTTAGCTTTAGGTCATGAATTGTTATATATATATATATATATATATATATATATATATATATTTCATATTAACAAAAAAAAGATTAATTAATTTTTTTAAAAAATTTTAATACTATAATCACAGGAAAACATTTTTATATTGATATTTATTATTTGTGAAATGTCAATGTATGTCCTTAATTTAAAATATTTGGACTTTTTCTAATTAAAACGTGAAAATTTTCCTTGATTTAGGTAGTAATAATTTTTTGTTCGTAGATCTTTATTTTTTTCTATAATATGCCTTTGAAACAAATATCCACTAAATTATTATATATCTAAACTTGGCCTAACTTTTTTTAACGCTACCATATATAAGAAGTGAAAAAAAAAAATGAAGTTGAAGTGCATAAGTTATTCTACTACATAGTATTGTGCAGAAATATAAAATGCAAAGGCCAAATGAAAAGATTTGTATTGGACAAAATAGAACAATTAAGAATTTAACATTTGCTCGTGTGTAATATTACAACAAATCAATGAGCTAATTTACATCAGTAAAAACAAAGCATTAGCCATAAACTTATAATTGTCTACCACTACTCAAGTGCCCGTTGCGTAGCACGGGCCACACACTTGTATGTATGTATGTATATATATATATATATATATATATATATATATATATATGTTTATGTATCAAATTTAGGACAATCCGCAGATGCGGTGTAATGGAAAGGAGCCCTAACTTCCTTATAAAAGCTCGCAGGTTCGATTCCTACCATGTGCTTCCCCATCCTACATAAATTTACCCGAGGGTATGGGGGCTTGGATTAGCGGACGACTTTACTGTACCCTCCTTAGGAGTTTACCGACCCGCCGGGTTCTCCTGGGTTTTCAAAATTATATATATATATATATATATATATGTATATTTAGGCGGTTTAAGATCCATATCTAATCATGCCCTGACCTAACTTTGGCTAAACTCAAAACACAACCTTTTAGGTAATGTCAATTATATCGTATATATAATTCTTAGATCGCATGATGAACATTTTGCTCAATATTATTCATTTTCTCAAAATATAGAATAATTCATGCTTTTGTCTCTAAGGCCATAATTCTATTATGCAGCCTAGCTAAGTCAGACCCAATGATACATTAGAGCACCATATTTACTCCATCGCATATAACCAAAATAAAAGGTGCACAACACTTTGGCATTAGTTACATCCAATGAGATTGGCATTGACAAGTGTATTATTGGAAGACGTCGTCGCGACTTAATATAAACAATAGTTTTAAAAGGGGATTTAAATTCGAATTGGTAAATAATGTTATTTATACATCTTTAAAGTACAGTTATTTTAAATTGGTAATTTTAATTCCATATAAACATTTTAAATGGATATAACTGTTAATAGAAATAAATTATACTTTGCCTTGTGTTTTAAACAATTCAAAACTGTTTGCATATTTATATCCAAAAAAAATTATATCATTTGCAAAACAATTTTTAATTTGTCTGGCCCATATAGCTGGGATTAAAACATAGCTTTCAAGGCCCACATTGAATACGGCCCAATTGATATCGAATACCGAATATTTACTCAGCCACAAACCTTTATCCATATTAATTTAGCCTTATAATAAAACATGTAACATATTTCACTTGCAGGTTCAATTCTATAACATGCAAGTTCTATTTTTGGAGATATGTAATCATAACGCAGCCATGTTTAACAATATACATATACAACTGAATTAAGATGTATAAATGAGAAGCATTTAATCAAAGTTGGAATATCAATGAATATATATTGGTCAGATTATTGCAATAATAAATTAGCAAGTGTTTATTATCACATTATATAATTAAAAAAATATAATGATGCTAAATGTTTCTGTTATCCACAAAATTTACTTGTGTATGGATCGAATCGGATTGCTCAGAAAGAACGGATCGGGTCGACCATCATGGATCGGGTCCGACTGTTGTAGGAGCGTCAGGCCAGTTCATTCAATTGGATTGGGTCGGTCCCTACAGTTAACAACGGGTCAGGTCGGTCTTCGTCTCATAAAGCATGGAACGGGTCAATCAATGTAAATAGCGATCAGGTCGTCCCAGTTGCAAGGGAGCGACTCGGGCTATCAGGCTCAAAGTGGATCGGGTCGGTTAGTTCATCGCGAATCTGATTTGGTCGGACAAGTCCAGGTCGGGTCGTACCATAGCAACAGAGTTGAACACGCAGAGGTTTGGTATACTCATCTCTGAAGCGGGTCGACATGGTTTGGCACAAATCGAGACACCTCTGGCTCTGGTCGGGGTAGTTTGGGTCAGTCTGGTACTTAACAGCTGGCAATTAGCTGGCAACAACTAGCGACAATTGACAGTGGCATTATCATAAATACTGAACAGCCCGAGCCAAAACCTGAAGACTCATATTTCAGCCATCCCCCGCTCCTATAAATAGAGGATCATCTCCACTTTAATGGAGGAGGATTTCCATGACCCCGAATGGCTGCCAAACTTAATTCCCAACCATTTCTAAGTGTTCTAATCATCTCTAACCATCTCCAATGAAGGATCTAACATCAAATTCATCATGAAATCATGAAGATTCATCAAAGCCATGGAGGAACTCTAAATTTGTCTATCATTCCGAACTATTCTTAGTGTATTCAAAGAGAAAACTAGATAATCGATGATGAATGTAATGAGAGAGTGTGCTAGCTTTGTAATTCTCAATGCAGTAATGGAATTGATATTCAAAGTGGACGTAGATCAAGCTTGATCGAACCACTATAAAATTTTGTGCTTCTTGCTTTACATGCATTTCTATAAGTTTGTGGCTCCTTATTTCCGCTCTTAAACGTTTTTTTTTTGAATTACTCATTGTACTCTTGGTGTTGATTCCATTTTTGGGATCAACAATTGGCACCCACCGTGGGGTCACATTCGATCTTCCATTCTCTCATACTCTCGCACAAGGTACAAAACCTTGCATAAGGCTATGGGTAAACCGGGTAGACCACCGAAGAATGTCATCAATCGAGATAACGAGGATGATAATACCGCCAACAATGAGATTACTCCTCCAACCAACAGATTTGAGGATGGAGAAACCTCAAAGGCTGGGGAAGCTATAACGAGAAGAGAACTCGATGAAGTTGTGGCGGGTTTTACAAGCCAAATGGACATCGGAAATAAAGCCATGATGAAAAGGCTTGATGAAATGTTCGCCATGCAAGCGGGTACGACAAAAGTCACTATGAAATCTGCCCGTGCTAAGTCTGTTCAAACTCCGAATTTTGAAATTACAGGTTCCTCTTCGTCAACCCCTAACCGATAGAATTCTGTTCAGGAAGTGATAGATCCGAACCGTAAGAAAGCAAAGCCATCCTATCACAACCATTCCAATAAAGCAACTTCTCAACAAGTGTTAGGTTCTGCTAAAGAGACAGATCCGAACCGTAAGGAAGCAAAGCCATCCTACCACAACCATTCCAATAAAGTAACTTCTCAACAAGTGTTAGGTTCTGCCAAAGAGGCACATCCCCAAGCGGGAAGTTCAAGGCCCCGAAATCCGAACCGTGACCGTCTGCTTAGGCAGACATCCGGCAAGGAGGATGGCGTCCGCCTCGCAGGACAACACAACGAGGAGAAGCGTTTATTGGATATGGTCCATAAAATCATGAAAGAGAGCTCGAAGCAGCACGATGATGAAAAAGATTGGGGGTTCGCTCCTACAAAAACCCTACTTACGGAAAGGATTAAAATGGCTCCATATCTGAATAAATTCAAACCTCCCACGGTCCGAGCTTATAATGGGACGAGTGATCCCAATGTGTTCCTATTCAAATATGATCAGCATATGGATGGAGCACGGGCCGCGAATGAGTTGAAGTGCTTATATTTTCCAACTTATCTCGAAGGGGTGGCATCACTATGGTTCACCAAGTACCACCTAGATCTGTGGACTACTTCGCAACTTTGGCCAAATTGTTTTGTAAACAATTCAGGCTCCAAGCGACAAAGGTACGGGAGCTCATGGAGTTGAATGAACTTGAGCAAGGGCCAGGAGAATCCATAAGGGCTTTTCTTACCCATTTCAACGCCGCAGCAGCTGAAGTCGGAAATTATGAACCTCGTTTGGTTTTGATGGCTTTGAAAGGAGCCATAAGCAAGAGAACCAAACTTGGGCGGTGGATTAAAAAGAAAAAGCCAAGTACACTCCAAGAGTTGTTTGACAAAGCCGAGGAGTATATAGGTGTGGATGAGGATCCGACCTATGCTATAAATGCTCCTGAATGCAGTAAACAGCCCGCAGGAACAGTAATGTTACAGAAAATGGCCTGAAGGATTCCGACAATCAGAAAAGAGGCAATAATGGAAGGGATAACCGACCTAACAAAAAGCTTCGTTTCTTCAAGAACTCGGAGTTAACCCCCCTAAATGATACCGTGGAAAACATCTTGATGGCGACCAAAGACACTGAAGATTACCCGATACCAAAGCAAGTGAAGGTCGGTGATGCAGCAAACAAATCAGGAAGGTTCTGCCGGTTTCACAACCAGCCAGGCCATAATACAAACCAGTGCAGACACTTGAAGAACTTAACTGAAGAACTGATAAGGAAAAATAGGCTTCAACAATATACAAAAAACCCTTAGAATGCCAAAAATGCTCAGGGCCATGGAACGTCTACAGGACAGCTTGGGCAGAACGAGAATGCTGCAGTTGCTGTACTTCCAAGAATGATCATTAATACTATTTCAGGTAGGCCCCACCCAGCCGGAAAAAGCTGGGGGGACATTGTAAATTATGCAAATGAGTTGAAGAACCTGCCAAAAATGGATGAGCTCCTGATTACAAATGAAACCTCGTTTGCAAAAATGCCAAGGGTTTTATGGGATGATATCGTATTCAAAGATAAGGATTCAGATGGATTGATATCTCCAACAACAGATCCAATGGTGATAACCGTTGGTTTGGGTCCGGGCATCGTAAGAAGGGTTTTAGTTGATAGTGGTGCATCCGTCAATGTCCCTTTCTCTAATGCATTTCATAGGATGAAACTATCCATGGACAATGTCAAAGCTTGCCAGAATAAGATCCATGGATTCACGGGGCAGCCCGTTCAACCCATTGGCGTCATCAATCTGCTCGTGGAACTTGGTGAAGGAGAACATAAGGCTGCACAAAGACAAGACTTTGTCATAATTGATGAGCTTTCTGCTTATAATGCTTTCTTGGGCAGACAACTCTCACAGCATTTATAATAACAATGGCCCCATGGTGCCTTACGATGAAGTTTCCTACTGAAAGCGGAACAGGAGTAGTCAAAGGTGATCAGCAAATGGCTAGGGAATGTTATTTGATTGAGCTTGCTGAGGCAAGGAAAAAGGAACTCAAGAAGGATGTGGAGCCTCCGCTTTGCATCCAAGACCTCCCCTTATAACAATTAAAGAGGGGACCTCGTACTGGTGAACGTAGCGGAGCGCAGAAAGAGATTGATCCCAGAAAAGCCAGTATGAGGGAAGACAAAGCAGCACCGGTTGAGGACACCATCCCTATTCCAGTACGCGATAAATATCCTGATAAAGTTTTGAAGATAGGTTCCCAGCTGGGTCTAAAGCTGCAAAAGGATTTAACAATGTTTAAAATCAAATTTAGATGTTTTTGCTTGGACGCATTCCGACATGTACGGAATATCCCCAGATGTGATTGTTCATAAGCTGAATGTCAATCCTAGTCTGACTCCTATAAAACAAAAAAGGCGAATGCAAGGGCCTGGAAGATCAATGGCATTATAAGAGGAAGTAGATAGTTTGCTTAAGAATAATTTTACATGAGAATCTACGTATCCAGATTGGGTTTCTAACCCAGTCTTGGCAAAGAAGTCAAACGAAAAGTGGAGAGTATGTATAGATTACTCGGACCTAGACAAAGCATGTCCAAATGAAAGTTTTCCATTGCCCAGGATTGATCAACTGGTCGATGCAACAGCCGGGCATGGATTATTATCTTTTATGGACGCGTATTCTGGGTATAATCAGATCATGATGCATAAGCTCGATGAAGAAAATACAAGTTTCGTAATCGATAGAGGCCTATATTGCTACAAGTCATGCCATTCGGGCTAAAGAATGCAGGAGCGACGTACCAGCACCTTGTGAACTTCATGTTCAAATCCTATATTGGGAACACAATGGTGGTATACGTAGATGATATGCTGGTCAAATCCAAGAGGGCTGAAGATTACCTTGAAAACCTAGCAGAAATGTTTCATATTTTGAGGAAATTTGGGATGAAGTTAAACCCGCTCAAATGCTCATTTGGGGTTTCATAAGGAAAATTTCTGGGATTCATCATCAACACCTGGGGCATCTAAGCAAATCCGTCTCAGGTTAGAGCTTTGCGAGAAATGCGAGCCCTTAGGACGAAAAAAGAACTCCAAAGCTTGAACGGAAAAGTAGCAGCACTTAATTGCTTTATCTCCAAGGCAACGAATCGGTGTATTCCACTTTTCGATGCTTTGAAAAAAGGGAAAAAGGACTTCCAATGGACTCCCGAATGCCAGATAGCCTTCGAGGTGTTGATTAAGTATATGGAATCTCCACCGATGCTGTCTAAGCTCAAAGACGGAGAGGATCTGTTCCAATATCTAGCTGTCTCATCACATGCATTAAGTGCCGCACTTGTTCGAGAGGATGCTAAAATCCGATGTCCAGTCTACTACATAAGTAAGAGGTTTGCAGGGGCAGAAATGAATTATCCAAAGTTAGAAAAGCTTGCATATTGTCTGCTTACAGCCTCGAAAAAGCTAAGGCCGTACTTCCAATCTTATTCCATAAAAGTTCTCACTGATCGACCGTTAAGACAAGTCCTCTTCCGCCCAGAAACTTCGGGAAGGTTATTAAAGTGGAACATTGAACTTAGCCAATACGACATCACTTATCATCCCCGAAGGGATATTAATGGACAAGCCTTAGCGGACTTCATAGCCGAATTCACAGACAGAGGAGAGGAGACGGAAGAGCCAGCAGAAGCAGTGGCTAGTTGGAAGTTATACTTCGATGGATCTAGAAATGATTATTGTTCAGGGGCTGGAATTGTCCTAGAAACTCCAAATGGTCATTCTTTATGCTACGCCTTACGGTTGGAATTTCCTTCAACAAATAACAAGGCCGAATATGAGGCGCTGATAAATGGACTAAAACTGGCGAGAGAACTGAGTTTGAAAGCCATACAAATCTTCAGTGATTCTCAATTGGTAGTGTGCCAAGTCCTTAAGGAATTTCAAACCAAGATGGGAAATCTCCCTTCTTACCTTATTAAAGCCATGGAACTTCTTAGCGACTTTGACCACTATACTATATCTCACATCCCCAGGGAAGAGAACTCGAAAGCAGATTCTCTCGCTAAGTATGCTAGCTCTTCAGATGCCCAGTTGCTGGGAATAATTCCTGTTGAAGTCCTTATGACCCCTACTATTGAAGAGAAGGATGTAGACTGGGTCATGGAAACAATCGAGGAGGCTGTGTCCTGGATGACCCCGTTTAAGGAGTACATCCTCCACGAACACTCCCGGAGGAACCAAAGAAAAGAAGGAAGATACTGCGAAAAGCTCCTTTGTACCTCATCTAGGATGGAACATTATACAGACGAGGCTTCTCTATGCCATTACTACGATGCGTGACTAAGGAAGAGTCAAGAGCAATTCTGATGGAATTACATGAGGGAGATTGCAGAGGTCATATTGGCAGCCAAACATTAGCCAAGAAAATCCTGCGATACGACTACTTTTGGCCCGACGTGAATCTAGATGCAATGACTTATGTTAAAAAGTGTGACAGATGCCAAAAATTCGCTGAAATCCCAAGAGCACCTCCTACCGAATTAACCCAAATGGTCAGCCCCTGGCCTTTTACTGTCTGGGGCATAGATTTGATCGGAGCATTACCTACAGCTAAATCAAATATGAAGTATGCAATAGTAGCAGTGGACTATTTCATTAACTTGGCTAAAGCTGAGCCACTATCCACTATTACTTCAAAAAAGGTGATCAACTTCGTCCTAAAGAACATCATCTGCAGGTTTGGAGTGCCGCAGAAGACAATCACTGACAATGGGACTCAATTTGAGAGTACCGAGTTCTTAGATTTCTGCGCCAAGTACAAGATTAAGAAAAGTTTTTCAGCTGTTGCTCACCCACAGGCCAACGGGAAAGTAGTAGAAATCAACAAGATTCTGAAATCAACCATCAAGAAACGTCTCGAAAAAGCAAAAGGTGGTTGGGTAAATGAGCTTCCACTTGCACTATGGGCATATCGTACCACCCACAAAACTGTGACAAGGTATTCTCCATTCTTACTTGCGTTCGGATCTGAAGCTATGATTTCGGTAGAACTGGAAATTCCGACTCATAGAAGAATCCACTTTAACCAAGGAGAGAATGAAAGACTACAACCGGAGGCGCTAGATTTGCTTGAAGAAAAAAGAAGAGAAGCAGAGCTCCGAGTCATGGCGCATCAGAGAAGAATAGATCGTCATTTCAATGCCAAGGTGAAATGTAGAACTTTCCATGTTGGGGACCTGGTTCTCAAAAAGATCATGACAGGAACTGGGGTATTCAGACCCAATTGGAAGGGGCCATATATGATTAGCAAAAAATTCCCTGACGGTACATTTGAGCTGAAAACAACGGATGGGGTCCGACTTCCGAGAGCATGGAATGCAATACATCTCCGTCGCTACTTCATCTAATATTTCTTTCATATGCTCCAAAAAAATTGTAAATATCGTGCATTGTAAATACCATGCAATGTTATCATGAACTTTGTACATATTAATGAAAGGGATCATTTCACTTGCCTAGATCGTACAATTTGCAAACTGTTTGATGAATTTCGATTTTGATTGCAGGTCCTTTAAAAAGAATGTTGTTACATCAACCGCCCAATATAACCTGGTACCTATTACAGCATGTCCCCATGGGGAAGCTTACATACATACTTCCGAATATTTAAAACGTCCTGCACAACTAATGCGAAAGCTGTGAAGCGCAACACAGGAAGGAAGGAATACCAAGAATTGGGCGGTCAGATGAAACAACAATCAAATTACAAATGAAGCTGCAAGTTTCACCGAAGGGGGGACCTTCCTAATTGCGAGGTTCAGGACCCTAGTTCTAATAAATCGTGGCGGTGCCCGATAAATGAACTAGTACCTATCCCGTGAAATACTGCAACTATAAACCAAAGTCCTCCCCGAGGGGCGCCCAGTTCATCGCCTGAACCATTAATACATGGTCCAGCTGCGACACACGCTGGGACCTATAAACCAAAGTCCTCCCCGAGGGGCGCCCAGTTCATCGCCTGCACCATTAATACATGGTCTAGCTGCGACACACACTGGGACCTTTAAACCAAAGACCTTCCCGAGCGGCACTCATCTGATCGTCAATTCCATTCATACATGGCCAGATCACAACCAACACTGAGTTTTAAACCAAAGACCTCCCCGAGGGGCACCCAATTGGTCGCCAGTATCATTTATACATGATCTGGCTAAAGTAAACCCTGGGATTCCAAAAGGCTTCTTCGGAAGCATCCGACCAAAAACCGGATCTTCTAAATTCGGTTAATGACGGATTCAAAGCCATGTTCAATGGCATCCTACAAATTCTACAAGTGACCAAGTAATTTAGTCACAAGGATTAACGGGTTAACATGCACCTCTTCGGAGGAACGAAAAGTAAGACTTATCTGGGGTATATGTTCAGCACTACCCTCCGAAGGGCCGGGACTACCGGGCCAGTAAGAAATGTGACTGAGCATACAAGATACAAGATGTCGTGACCGAAGAAGGACATGAGTGGGATTGTCTAAGTCAGGGACCTTTGATCATGATCATGTCAGGAAATACAGTAATGACGAAGTGCATTATCAAAAGGCTCTAAATAAAGTCGGTCACACAATGTCATGGTTAACCTTCAGAGTATGTGACAAGTTTCGGTATGGGGGCACTACCATCACATTATTATTTTTTAATGAGAATCATTCCTTAGAACGTACCGCAAACTCATCACAACTGGGAAAATAAAGAGTTTCGTGTTGTTAACATGGAAAGGAAACTAGTGTTGAATGCAAAGTAGTAAAGTACGACAAAGCACAAATACAACAGTCAACAAAAAGTTTCATTTCAGCAACACGAAGTCATATCGTAGAGTCATAATTCAAATACAAAGCACAAGAGTAGTGTGCGAGGGCCGACACCCACATATACAACTGGTCTAAATGCAGTACATAAAAAGATAATGGAGATAAAGAAAGCTGGTCGTAAGCACTACTTCTTCTTTCCATCCTTAGAACTCCCAGACCTCAAATTTGCTCTCCCGGTATTAGAAGGAGGAGATGGATCAGCTGGCTGGCCCACGCCTTTTCTTACTGGCCCGCTGGGACTCTCTTGAGAAGATATAGCAATGATGCCCTTCCTTTTCTTCTTGATGACCACCTTCTTACCTTTGCAACTCGACGATGTTTCCTGTTTTCCTTGAGCCTCAATGCCATGTAGCGGAGATTCGTTAGTTTCTTCATAATCCTCTTCGCTTGGGAGATAGTCATCATCATCATCTAGATCGGCAATTGCCCCAATTTTAGTATCCTGCGGTCCTGGGGTCTTAGCGTCAGGAATATTGGCTGGGGCCGGAGGTGTCGATATCAAAATCGAATCAGTAGTTGTGGTCTCAGCCATCATAGCAGTAAATCCTCTAGGAGGAGGCGTAGGTGAAATCAAACCTAAGGAAGACAAACAGTGAGCCAAATATGCGGTTGTACTGGTAGAAAGAAACAAATAGTCTAAGTTCGGTATAATGTGAGCAACTTCAGCTTTACTTGCAGCTGTAAGACTCACCTCAATATTCCTTTGAGCTTTGACCTCAAACTCTCCCGCTTTAGGGGTACTATCATCATCATCGTCTTCACCTCTGTCTTTCTGAGGGGCGGAGAGATTAGCAGGGGTCTGTGAGACAGTAGCCTCGACTTCAGCAGTGACTTCTTGAACTTCAGTATTTGTATCATGAATGGTTTCTCTCGAAGGCCGACTTCGTTATAAAGAAAGCCACTTGCCGTTGCTAGCTCAGATTTTCCTATAACTAAGGCATCACGAGATTCTGGATCTAAGAGGTCTTCAAGGTGGTCGTTTTCATCGCGCTCGCCCTCGTTGATCTCTAAGATTCGTTCCCAGACAAGAGCTAGAGTGATGGCAAATTTGTTTTCTAAGTAGTGTAAACATCCTTTGTTCATAACACTGAAGGCATAGATGTTGAACAAAGAAGCATCAAAATTCAAGTGGGCTTTTTCAAGTTCAGCGGCAGCTTTAAGTTTTTCATCTTCTAGTGCTTGTTGTGTTGAACAAAGGTTTGTGCTCAAAGAAGAAACTCTTTTGCGGAGGATAGTATTCTCTTGCTGGTGAGCGGCGGAAGTGTTCTTTTCCATGCTTAGTTGGGATTCGGCAAGATCTCGAGCCGCTTGAGCTTCTTGGAGCTGCGTTGTTAATGTGTTTTCCTTCTGCTTCACAGCAACGAGCTCTTCTTTGAGTTTTCTGTTCTCTTCTTCTAAGCTCAGTAATTCATTATCCTTTTGGGTATAAGAAGCGATTGTCCTTTCTTGTGACTTGATAACCTTAACTAGCTCGGCTTTATCATTTTCTAAGGTGGCGAGGCGTTCAAAAGCGATACCATTAACCCTTGAAAGCTCATGAGCAAAAGTATACCACTGACTCAGTAGTTTCTCGGCTTGGCTTTTGATTTTACCCAACTTTACGTCAAACTGACTTTTAGCTACCTCTAAATGGTTCTGGGCTATGTCAAATTGAGAAGACATACTGCTTTCCATATCATTAAAATATTTAAGCATATCTTGTTTGTCATTTGGATGAATGTCTAAGTTAAAGCGCACTCCTCTCAGGTTCCATTCTGGAAAACGATAGGCAATAGTGAGATCACATGAATTAGGGAGATATTGAGGCCTATTTATGATCATCTTGAGGACTGCAGGTGTAGGAGTGACTGATGGAGTAGCTAAGGATATCTCCTTAGGAGAGGTATGAGGGTCTACCAATGGAAACTTATCTGATTTGTGATGCTTCTCGCGGCCACTGTCATATTTGCTGCTCCTCTCCCTCTTCTTGTGGTCTTTCTTCCCTTGCTTTTCCTATTTTTTCTTCTATTTAGCTTCTTCCATTGCAAAATGTTCGGGCCTCCACCTCCTCTATTCTTCAGCCTCAATAAGATCATCAATTTGGTGGGGTTGATAGGAAGACTGCGGGTGTTGGGAGAGTTCTGAATGTTGTAAAGGATGAGATTTCTTCAAGAAACACTTTAGGTGTTGACGACTTGTTATTTCGTTGAAATCTTTCATGAATGAGGCTTTAGGCATTGTTTTTGTACCTAAAGGAAACAATGCGACAAGAACTTAGTATTCATGTTTACAAGAGCTGAAATTAATTTGGAAAGCAAGTACAGAGAATTGCAGGAAATGCAAAAGTAAGCGTCCGACAATGTGTCCCTAGCAACGAACCAGTTTTTTCTAAAGCGGGCAAGGTAACAGGGGATTCGACTGTTTTCCTATAACTTGAGGCGTGGAAGGCTGAATAACAACTTCACCCTGGATAATGTCTCTGGCTGAGCTCAAGTCACTCAAGTTCTTATAAGTGTCCGTCGAACTCTCGCCTTGAGTAACCTAAACAGTAGGACCCTTGTCAAGTTTGTTTACAACATTCTTAGGAGATTCTGTGTTCCCAGAAGGTTTGTTCACTGGATCGGGAGAAACTTGTACTTGAATCTTTCCCTTTTTAGCCTGTTTACCTTTAATCTCATGTGATTCGGAATCACCTTCCTCAATAGAAATCAGTTTGGGTTTGGGTGGTGTCTTGCTACTGCCTAAAACATCGAAGCACTTTTGTAAAGGAGGTGTTTTAGCAGGATAATTGCCAACAATCTCTTTCTTAGGGAAAAGATTCAATTTGAGAGTACGGGAAGGGTCAAGCAAATGATATTGGTAAAGAAACTCTTCCGTGATCAAGTATCTTCTGCTCCTTTCTCTCTCATCTATAGCCTGCAAAGCGTCATGCAATTCATCGCCAGCGGCATCTTTCGAATCAGAAGGAGGAAGTACTGCCAAAAAATAATAATTAATTTAGCATCTGGAAACCAGTTGTAAAGGTAAATGTGCGTATATGCTCTTACCTCCTTCCATCCACCTTCCATAAAAGCTGTCAGGGAAACGTACGAAACAATGATTCTCTAAGTATCCCTTGGCACTATCCATTAGATCAGTGACAATCGTAGGGTATTTTTCTTCCAAGGTAACGATCGATGGTGAAGGTTGTTTCTTTTTGAAAGAATACAATGAACAGACTTCTTCGAAGGTAGGGGGACATTCCCTAATCCTCATAAAAAGTATGTAGAGACAGGTTAAAATGGCATAACCATTCGGATGTAATTGCATAGGAGCAATAGCTAAATGCTTCAAAAGCATCTCTATGAAGGGATTAAATGGAGGAACACCGGCCATCGTCAGCATATATCGATAAATAGCGATGAATCTGGAAGGAGGAGTATCCACAAACTCATTTTCCTCAGGATACTTAGCTTCAATCTCTAGTATACTGAAGTGAGCCAGTAAGGTTTTATACGCACGATCGTCCATTTTATTTTGTTTCCTGTCACCGGGCACTTTAGTTTGGGGTTTAGGAATGGGAAACTCTGGATTGGGAGCATTAGTAGTAGAAGCTTCAGCTTGTGTGGAATTTGATGTCTTTTCAAGTTGTTGGCGTGATTTCTGTTTGGTATCCATTTCTACACAAACAACCGTGTTTGACAACAGGCTACAGAAAAATACGCTTGAATTACAGAACAAAAACCAGAACAGGAAAAGTGCAAAATAGCCAAAATTGATCCAACTAGAATCAACTACGACTAACCAGACCGGGTCGGTTATAATCAACCCCGGTCGGGTCGGCTATGATAGACCCCGGTCGGGTCGGTTGTGATTGACCCCGATCGGGTCAGTCATAACTGACACCGGTTGGGTCAATCATATTTGAGCCTGGCCAGGATAGTTGAAACCAACCCGAGGTCAGTCAAAAACCACTAGAGCTGGTCGGCGTAACCTGCTCGTGAAGGACTTGTGTGGACAATGGCAACCAGAGCGTGGTATTTTGATGCAACGACGAATGCAACAAAGTATCAAACATTATCATAGCAGCTAAAATCAGGAACCGGAGTATTGTGAATAGTTTCATAGCTCAAACATTTCATCTAATACATTATGTGCATCATGGGAAAGCCAAGGTTTAACGGATTTAAATCCATTGTATACAACCACAAATTTATTTTAACCAGTTCTAATCCTATTCCAAATCATTACAATGTCGACATCCGCAATTTAAAGCCTTAAATCTCGAAAAGCAAAATCAAGTACTCAATCCACGCACTGTTCAGCCTCAACTCATTCCAATTTGAATTCGAAACTATGAATTGTCATAAAAGAATACAAAATACCTGCAATAAAATGAATTTAAAGGATGGGTTCGGGCTCGAGAAGCTTGGAGGGGCACGAATTTGAAGAACTTGGATCACCGACTCGAGCAAATCCAAGATGAAGCACGGTTTTGAAGGGTGGAATCGTCAGCTAGATTTAATCGAGATAGTAGGGAATGATTTAAGTACAAATTGAAGCGAAGAGGTGAATTACGTTCAAAAAGCGAACAAATTTGCTTTAAAAAGACGCTGCCACCATTAAAGAACTCGACTCATAAATTGTGAAGAATAAAGAGGAGTGAAGGGCTAGGATGCGTTTTATAGCAGATGCAAATAATGGGTCGACCCATTTCAGCATGAGCATCCGACCCGACCCACAGAAAAATCATAACCGACCCGGAATTAAAACCAAAAGCGCAATGTGGAATGCATAGAAAGTTAGAAGCATTTCGGAGCCCATGATTTTTTATAAATAGAAAATCATAAACTCCGAGGGGAAAAATGTTATCCACAAAATTTACTTGTGTATGGATCGGATCAGATTGCTCAGAAAGAACGGATCGGGTCGACCATCATGGATCGGGTCGGATTGTTGTAGGAGCGTCAGGCCAGTTCATTCAATTGGTTCGGGTCGATCCCTTTAGTTAACAATGGGTCAGGTCGGTCTTCGTCTCATAAAGCATAGAACGAGTCAATCAATGTAAATAGCGATCGGGTCGTCCTAGTTGCAAGGGAGCGACTCGGGCTGTCAGGCTAAAAGTGGACCGAGTCGGTTAGTTCATCGCGAATCTGATCGGGTCGAACAAGGCCATGTCGGGTTGTCCCATAGCAACAGAGTTGAACACGCAGAGATTTGGTATACTCCTCTCTGAAGCGGGTCGATATGGTTTGACACGGATCGAGACACTTCTGGCTCGGGTCGGGGTAGTCTGGGTCGGTCTAGTACTTAACAACTGGCAATTAGCTGGCAACAGCTTGCGACAACTGGCAGTGGCATAATCGTAAATACAGAACAACCCGAGCCAAAACCTGAAGACCCTTATTTCAGCCATCCCCCACTCCTATAAATAGAGGATCATCTCCACTTTAATGAAGGAGGATTTTCATGACCTCGAAGGGCTGCCAAACTTAATTCCCAACATTCTAAGTGTTCTAATCATCTCTAACCATCTCCTATTAAGGATCTAACACCAAATCCATCATGAAATCATGAAGATTCATCAAAGCCATGGAGGAACTCTAAATTTATCTATCATTCCGAACTATTCTTAGTGTATTCAAAGAGTAAACTAGAAAATCGATGATAAATGTAATGAGAGAGTGTGCTAGCTTTGTAATCTCAATGCAGTAATGGAATTGATATTCAAAGTGTATGTAGATCAAGCTTGATCGAACCACTATAAAATTTTGTGCTTCTTTCTTTACTTGCATTTCTATAAGTTTGTGGCTCCTTATTTCTGCTCTTAAACGTTTTTTTTGAAGTACTCAATGTACTCTTGGTGTTAATTCCATTTTTGGGATCAACAGTTTCATACTTTTAATTAAATTAGGACAAGTTATAATCAAAATAGTTTTTGAAAACTTTAGTATGTTAACCAGATTATAACACATTCTTTAAAATTTTCTAACATAAAAGGGGATGCAACCCATCCTTATACCAATTAACTAAGATAGGCTTTTAGAGCCAAGTAATAAAACATGTACGGTACAGTAACTTTGCAAAACTGAATCATAATTTTGTGTGACCCAATTTGTATAGAAGTATAGCCAAGAATTTTGGCTGATTTTTATTATTGAACCAGTATTGATCAAAGTATCTACCAATATAATAGGTAACACAGCATATCACAATTACATACCCTTTTACAAAATTATCTAATCACATAACATTACAGGCATGTTCAATAAAGCCTCTCACAAATATATAAATACATCAGTGTTTACAGATATGTATTATTCACAAATCATAGTAATACAGATCAACAGCTCCAACAAAAACATTCGTATTCAATTCAAAATAAAGTTATCAAGTTCAAATTGAAATGAAAACGTTTTTCATGGCATAACATCAAATAGATGGTGGGCATATAAAATATGAACATTTATAAATAGAATTGCAGAGAGATTAATACACCTGTATTGAAATTAAAGCATGTTCCCAGTTTTTCACAAAACGTGTAGATGAACATTGCGCATGTACATTGCATTTCATACAAATGACATATACATATATATATACACACACACACATACATACATACATATATATATATATATATATATAAAGACGAATAAAACTATTCATTCAACTGTTTTAAAATGGGCAAACACTGTATTGTATCAGTAAAACATAATACGATTAATGTATTTGATATACACGTAAATGTGTATATTTTATCTGCTTATTTATCTTATTTTCTCTTTAAAATAATTGATACCGTGTATTATAGTTGTGTTTTCCGATTATTTAAGATAAATGGATTGATGCACTTAACTATTGAAAATCTTGAAGAATTGGTGCAAGAAGAGTGTTGATTTTTAGAGTTAGATTAAAGCTTGAAGACCAGAAGAAATGTTGTTGTTCAACCACCTTCGGCGCATATTTCAAATATTCAATGCCTTTTCATAAAGATTGCTTGTCTCAGATGTTATGGAGTTCTTATTCATGATCAAAACAATTGAAATTGATGTCATTTGATGCCCGCAAGCTATGACATTTGCGTGTCCATTAACATGCGTTCACATTTAGCTATTTGGTTTATTTGTTAATTGGGAAAAGGGCTTTTGTCCCACATGGTGTAATTGGCCACTTAGCCTTGGCCATAGCAACTATAAATACACTGTATCTCCTTCATTTGTAATTACGTTGGGATTTATTATGTAACTCTTCTCTGGAATAAAACTATTCTTCTCCTTCTCTTCTTAGTTGTTATTTTATTTATGTTGTTTAATTTTCTTTTTCTTTTTTTTTCCTTTTTTTTTGAAAATGCATGATGAATATGCGTGGAGATGGAATGGAATGATACTGTACATTATTTCATTTAATTCATCCTCTACTAAGCAAATCATAACCAACACTTCATGAGAGGAAAGTTTGCACCCTAGTTACTCTACTTCTATAAACCTAATTCAACACACAAGTCTAGATTGATGTTATATAAAAAACTGAAAGGAAAGATAAGCAAAGTTTCATAAGATAGATAACCCATATAAAATAAGATGTGTTATATGGTTATCCTACCTTAAAACAAGTACGGAGTAGGTAGTGTAATATTGGTATAAAAGTAAAGTTTTTTAACCTTGGAAAATAAAAGCTTCTTAAGTATACCAATATAAGAAAAAAACTTATCGAAACATGGATGTAATTCGACTAAAACTTGGGTTTGAATAATGTGGGGTATCGAAGAAGAATGTTATAATGAGTCATTTCTCCCTAAGTAGGCGAAGTGGAATTTAGAACATACAAGTTTGAAAAATTTAGTGAGAAAAATATTATATGTGAAAACGGACTCAGAAAAATTCAACAAATGTAGGTGCAAAATCATTTTTATTTGTTTTTTTATTGACAATTTTTACTTACACAATCTAACATGTATAACAACGGTTGACACACTTACTCCAGAACACGACTGATGTCTGCACAGTCTCAAGCTAGCATCTTAAAAAGACACAATACGACTCAATGAATAAATAATGTTCATTCCCATCACCCAACAATTCAACTTATCAAACAATATTCAAGGATTTTTTATGAATTTTAAGTTAGTCTTTGTTCAACGAATGACCTAGTTCATAAAATTTGATCGCTGATGTAATGTAAACACCCCCCCACTTCAGTGTGATTGTGTCCCCCAGTCGTTAATCAGAAATATCTTGGTGAAAAAGAAAAAAAGAAGGTAAGCGCGGCTTGCCGGATATGCTGGCCGAAAATACGCAGTCGTTGAATAGATGAACCCGTCCACTATGGACTAATGGATCAGCCTCATTAAGATTATGAGACACAGCTTAAGCACATAAAACCAAATCATAAAGGAGTTTATATTACATTTCTAATTTGGAAAAACAAATTTTGTGTTTTCAAAAGTTTGAGTTGCTAATTTCAAAATTTTGAGCTTACAATTGATCCTAAAATCGAATTGAATTTCTGTAGCAACTAAAGAGAGGTCATTGAGCGGGGGTTCAGTGAAGATTTCAAAAACAAAGTTTGATTTGTTCGGATGATGTATAAATTGAGAGACGTGTGTCTTATTCTCACCCCTACACTTGTTTTGAGAAATACTGTTCGGTTTTGCTTTGATATTTGAAATTTTGTTGACTAAAGGTTAAGTCGTAAACCTTAAGTTAAAACCAAACAAATGAAATTTCAATAACTTTCGAAATTGTGTTTTCTTAAAAACTGTGTTATTCCAAAAAAAGTTCATATACTGCAGAAATTTATCATCGAAAAACAAGTAATCGCAGTGAGGTTCAGTTGAAACGACTAAGTCACAAGGAGTTTCAACAGTTTTAGAAAAATCGTCATTGTGTTTATGATCACATTCAGTAGTTTTGTTGTTTTCAGCCTCAAGAATTTAAAAGTTTTCAAATGTTTTATTTTTAGTTTCAGACCAAACAACAATATCGTCAGTCAGTTTAAGAAGTTTTTGCTCATCAAAGTTGTCCTCACTTAAACAATTGTTACCATCTTCATCATTTCTTTCAGGTTGACAATCTGAAGTTGCTAAATTTTCAAAATTTCTAGAATTTTAGAGAGGAAGATAAAATAGAAGATTGACGTCTTTGTTTTTAAGAGAATTTAAATTCAAATCAATTACAGAGACTTCAACAAGATTTTCATCACTTTCAAAAGTGTTAGTTGAAATTTTTCGATTTCAGCAAAACTTGATGTGGTAGCCAGAAGAAATCTGGTAGGCTTTTAAATTTTCAGTACTTAGTTTGAATTTCAGTTTCACAAAAATCAATGTTTTGCACAAGAGATTTTTCAAAATTTTCATTTTCATTTTCATCAACAGTCATATCGTCAGAATCATCAATAATCATTATGTAATGTTGTGATGAAGTCACTGGCTGATTATTTGTTTCAAAAGAAGCGTTGGCAGAAACTTTATTGTCAGTAGATTGGGATTTATAGTTGTTGTACACATTCGTAACTTCAATTTGAAGAAGTGAAATTTAATAAACAATCCCAGTAATTTCAATGCAACTTAGTTTGCTATATGTTATTTTTTGAGCTAGTTCTTCGAAGTAAATCAAGCCAAGTTTCATGAAATCCTCAAATTCATCAACGTCATCAATTCCTTTCAGTAATTGATTTTTTAGATTTGCCAAAGTTCAATAGTGTATCGAGCCAGTTGTTGAATGAGACGCATGTTTTCGATATCTTTATTTTCAGAATCTTGTTTTTCATCTAAAATTCACGCCCATTCCTTGATTTTATCACAACAAATCCAAATTTCATGCATTAATTGATCAATTTCACTCAGGCTTTCTTCAAGAAAATTGGTAGACACATCAGACTTCAAGATGTCATTTTTTAGATTCGTCGTTTCTATGTGTTCCTCACTGGTTGACCTTAAAAACTCATCCACCTCATCTCTTAGAAGTCGTTCATTATTTAATTTCCACCACCAACATCGCCAAAAATTTAGCTTGTTAGCAATACATTTTTCATATTCGATAACCAAAATTCTACATCCACCCATTATATGAAAATCATTTTGGTTTTCAAATTTTTTGTTGAAATCCATGTTGAAATTATTTTGAAATTCTGCACTTTGTTTAGTCATTTGCGCTAATAGTTTACCCACCTCATATAACTCTCCTTAATCGTAGAATGACATTTTTCATATTGGTGTGCAACCGTTTGATGAGATTTGTTGAAATTATTCGAAAAAAATTCAGCTTGAAATTCATTCTGATTTGAATTGAAACCAAAATCATTTAAATTTTGAAATGAATTGTAATTTTGGTTGTACATGGGGCAAGCGCGCATGTACTAGAGGAAGAGAGTTTTTCATCAAAAAATCAGTTTGAAAACATGTGGCTTTAAAGAAGCCTTTAAAAAAATATGTTATAATTAACAACTTCGAATTATATGACTACAGGTCCGGGCCAGGTTCGGCCAGGGGTTATCAGTGTGCCACAAATCACCATAGAAACACAATTGAAGGTTTAAGAACTTGTTTGAACTCTAAAATCTACCGTTCCTTAGACTTCTAAGAGAATATCAATCCTAATTATCAATTTAACGAATATTTTGTCCTATGAGTTTTGTGGAATCTTCAATTTGATTTCAAAAACAATGTATTTCAAAAAACAAACTTTTCAATTAATCCCACGTTCCTTTAAAAAATTTCCAGCCATCCATCAACAAGCAAAATAATCAATCATAGAATAGTCACAGAATAATAAATTGCAAAAATATTTTTTTTATACAAGCAAACCGCGACACCTGTACGAAATTTTTACAAGTAATTTTTATATTTATTTCAAGCAATAGCAGATCCTGTACAGTTTAGAAAATTCTCACCTAGATCGGCAACGACGTTAAAATTCGTTTGCGAACAAATTAAACAATTGAAAATAACTATTTAATTCATTCGGTTTTCCTAAACAATAAGGGTTGTTGTAAAGGGTGTCGAACTCTGGGACCAAAATTATTTTAATTAATAAATCCAATTAAATTATTCCTAGAGTTTGATTGATTGAAAATAACAGAAAATAAAGAAAAAGAGAGTTTTTAATAATAAATGAAAGCAATTACGCAGCAATGACATAACTAGATTAATATAAATTAATAACCAAACAGATTAATGAAGATTTAATTCATGTTTCTGTCACAAACATGAATCAACGATAATTAGGTTTCTAGAAACAAATAGGTGAATAACGACAAGTATAGCCTATGCAGGAGCTAAGCTCTTAAACAACCATAGGCTATCAGGAAAGATTCACTATTTTATTTCTAAAACCCTAAAAGTTAGATCTAAATCTGATAAGCATTAGATCGAACTCGAATATACCTTATGAAGGTACATAGCTCTTAAACGACACAAAATATGAAGGTTCAGATCTTACCCTTGGTTCAGATCTAGATCTATATAAATAAAGTCCTCATCTCTTTGGCTATGTGATTCATATTGAATCTAATCTAAGCGTCATCACCCCTAAATTAAAGAGGATTAGCTGGACATAGCTAAACAAGAAGAAGGAAAAAAGAAAATAAACATAAATAAAATAAAATAACAACCAAGAAGAGAAGGAGAAGAATAGTTTTGTTCCAAAGAAGAGTTACAGCATAAAACCCAATGTAATTACAAATGAAGAAGATACAATGTATTTATAGTTGCTATGGCCAAGACTAAGTGGCCAATTACACCATATGGGACAAAAGTCCTTTTCCCAATTAACAAATAAACCAAATAGCTAAATGCAATCGTGTTCCCTACGAAAGTGTGACATATCTTAGTTTTGTTTATTCGAGGACGAATAAAAATATAAGTGTGGGGGTATTTGATATACATGTAAATGTGTATATTTTGTCTTCTTATTTAACTTATTTTCTCTTTAAAATAATTGATATTGTGTATTTATAGTTGTGTTTTCAGAGTATTTAAGATAAATGGATTGATGCACTTAACTGTTGAAATTCATGAAGAATTAGTTCAAGAAGAGTGTTGATTTTTAGAGGTGGATTAAAAATTGAAGACTAGAAGAAATATTGTTGTTCAACCACCTTCTATCACACATTTTAAAGATTCAATGCCTTTTCATAAAGATCGTTTGTCTCGGATATTATGGAGTTCTTATTCATGCTCAACACAATTGAAGTTGATGCCATTTGATGCCCGCAAGTTATGACATTTGTATTTCCATTCACACATGTTCACATTTAGCTATTTGATTTATTTGTTAATTGGGAAAAGGGCCTCTGTCCCACATGGTGTAATTGGCCACTTAATCCTTGCCATAACAACTATAAATACACTGTATCTCCTTCATTTGTAATTACATTGAGTTTTATGCTGTAACTCTTCTCTGGAATAAAACTATTCTTCTCATTCTCTTCTTAGTTGTTATTTAATTTATGTTTATGTTGTTTATTTTCTTTTTTCCTTCTTCTTCTTTAGCTATGTCTAGCTAATCCCCTTTAATTAGGGGGTGATGATGTTTAGAGTAGATTCAATATGAATCACATAGCCAAAGAGATGAGGACTTTATTTATATAGATCTAGATCTGAATCTTCATACTCCATGTCATTTAAGTGCTATGTTCCTTCATAGGAATATTCAAGTTCAATCTAATGCTTATCATATTTAGATCTAACTTTTAGGGTTTTAGAAATAAAATATTGAATCTGTCCTGATAGCCTATGGTTGTTAAGAGCTTAGCTCCTACATAGGTTATACTTGTCATTATTCACCTATTTGTTTCTAGAAACCTAATTATCGTTGATCCATGTTTGTGACAGAAACATGAATTAGATCTACATTAATCTGTTTGGTTATTAATTTATATTAATCTAGTTTATGTCATTGCTCCCTAATTGCTTTCATTTATTATTAAAAACTCTCTTTTTCTTTATTCTCTAGGAATAATTTGATAGGATTTATTAATTAAAATAATTTTGGTCCCGGAGTTCGACACCCTTTACAACAACCCTTATTGTTTAGGAAAGCCAAACGAATTAAATAGTTGTTTTCAATTGTTTAATTTGTCCGCAAATATTATTCAAAATCAAGAATTAATGTATAGTCTTTGCCTAGATTAATAATATACATACATATCTATCTACACAACATCATATGCCTCAAACATGCATGTCCAGATTATTTTCGAATTATGTCTTGGATAATCTATTTATTTTAACATGCATCATTGCAGGTGTATGTATATGCACTCAATTTTTTAAAATATTTACATGAAGTTACACCAATATTTATTTATTAATCTAAACAACAACTAGTGAATAGATTAACATATATACCCTAGTTATAATTGGATTCATATGTCAAAAGTAATTATCATATAATTTTTTTAGAACAGGGGATATACAATGAAATTTCCAGAACTCAAAAGGTACTTTTGAACACATATATAGATATACTATATATATATACACACAAGAACACATACTTGAATCAATGAATGTGAGGAATTAATGGTTTTATATAACGGATCCTGTGATTTTTGAACCTAATCTTAATATAAATATTCAAGTTTACAGGTCCAAAGATTGTACTAATTATAGAAATCAAACAAATCACAGATCTAAACATACTCATCCAATCGAATAGTTTAAAATCTAAAGAAAGTTCATGAGGTCCAACAAAGCACTATGAATATACATAACAGAGATAATTCGAAATCAATCTATATATATATACACACATTATCATATCTTTAACAATTACAGAATATATATTTATACTGAATTTCCATATACATACAGAATTCATTTATTCGGATTCAACATTTGATCCGATACAATTTATAAATCTTACATTTTAGTTTGAAATTCACACTAGTGTGCATAACACTATAAATTTACATATGTACACAGAATCGAATTCATTACTTAAACCCAACATTTGAACGTGAATGTAACCAATGCTCTGATACCATTGATGGTTACTTACGATCTTTACGCAGCGGATTATAACAAATTTCTAATAACCCTTGTCAATAATCAAATTCAATGTTGAATCAAAACCGTGTACCTTACTTTTTTATTCAAATTGCAAATCTGAAAATTGGTTAGCCTGGATTGAATCGAACACCAACGCCTGAGAAGAAGTGCCTCTATCGGAAATCCACGAACGTCAACCTCGAGATCGTTAGACGAAATAAAGGAGGAATGAGTTGGTACTAGCCAAGTTTGGGATTTCTCGGGTGTTAACATTATTTTTCGTCAACACCCGGATTAAGCTATATAGGATGCGGGTTCAAGGAATTTGATGCAATCATGACCCAGGGTTGCCGAAGAATATCCAGAGGTCAGTGTTACTAAGCTAAGTCTACATTCCCTTAAGCATTGGAATCCCAATCCTAAAGTTTAGATATCCTTCCCTCAAGGGATAAATATTCCAATTATAATACATTGGAGTTCCAAGATAACCCAAAGAAGGTTTACTTAGCTTGACATGACTAAGGTCTTATGGAATTTATGGAAACAATTACTCCCTATATCACGATTACAACGATATATATTGTGATCAAAAGAAAACAGGCGAATGCTTTCTTCATATTCAGGAGAGGGAGCGTCGTAATGCTTATCAACTCATATTATCATTTCGCATCGAACCGACCCGAGAGACCTTGGTTGTGTCAAGAACTAAGTTATAAACTTGCAGACAACTTTCTTTTCGAGGTCAAAAAGCATTAGGCTCATTATGAGAACGTTGATCAGCATTGCAAAATCCCTAAAAATGGAAGGAGGAGGACTTCTAATTTCTATGACATCCTCCTTACATGAAGGCGCCATAATCAACTTTCTCATACGAATGGTTAGTGTTAACTCCCCGTTTCATCATAAAATCTCAACAAGATTATCAATTTGCAAGCTGTTTAAGCCCCGGAATTCTTCATTCACAAATTGTAGATGTATTATAAGAGTTGAAAAATCCTCGATCCAATCTGGGAATTTAGGATTTGCTCTTTTCAAAGAAGAAATAACAAGATTGAGAAATGGAAAATTTTCCCCCCTCTATGTGGCTTCTACGGTCTTATTTATAGAGAATTCAGGGCCCCTTTGGCTGTTGGGCTATTAGGCCTGTAGGGGCCTTTGGCAGCACTTTTTTCCTTGGAATCGGGTGATTGGCTTCCGGCCGTCTTTGAGGTTCTAATTATAGTCTTCAAAGTGGAGGTCCCAGTCAATTGGGGCTACTTTGGGATTTATATGGGCTTATCGATGTGGTGGCTTTTGGATGGCATTTGAACCCTCGGTAGCAGTTCCTGAGTGTAGGCTCTCGGAGGTAAGCTTCTAGATGTAGGCTTCCGGCTTTCTCGTGAATACTTAAAGGAGCTTGCCCTCATGATATATGTAGATAACTTCCAGTTCAAAGCCGCTGTCGGTCTCTGTACTAGATAGATATGTGCGGGTGGCCTGTATCTCTGCTTGGGTCCCAGTTACCCTTCCGGAGGAACTATCGGGATAGTCTGATTTTCCGGAAGGTGGCTTCCAGGGATGTTTTTGTTGTCTATTAACGTGACCTTTCGTCATTTATGTAGTTGATATTTCAGAAGCTGATTACGGATAATCTTAATGTCCTTCTGGCTTGATACCCTCAATGCTTTCACCTTTTGATGTGCCGGTACTAAGTAGGTTAATACTGATAGTCCTTCCGAGTTTCAATAAGTGGAACTCATGTCTTCCTCTTTCTTGGTTTTTGTCTTTGGTTACCTTTCCCCACAGAACTTCCCACCGGGTAGACCCTGTCGGATAGACCATGCCAGATAAATCCTGCCAGATAGACTTCATCGGCATTATGTAGGCTTTAAACTCCTTTCTTCCTAAGGGGTGTCGGTTTATGCTGCTCTTGGATCGTTATTTCTTTCTTTTGGCTTTTTGCTTTTGGAAGATACTTCTGTGTTTATATTCCTCCGATACTCCCTCACCGTCAGCCTATGATAAGGGTCAATTTTGGCAGTAACATTTGTCCCATATAGTGGAGTGGTTTTTTTGACATTTCAAGTCAAACTTTTCTTTCCCAACTCTTTTCTATTTATTTGTGAGTTGTTTCTTAATTCTGGATTACGACATGAAACCTATAGGGCACTATTTTCAGGTTAACTCTTTCTTGTCCGTTTAAAGGTTGAGAGACAATGGTCGGTTTCCTGCTTTGATAGTTGCTTTAAACCAAACCTTACTCGGAAGATTTAAAGATCAGAGATCCCATTTCGGCGTTTGTGAAGAACTAAACCGACCCGGACTCGGGTATTGAGATAGACAGAAGACCGGAAACCCCTTCCGGTATTTGTGAAGAGCCGAACCAACCGAATTCGGGTACTAATGCAGATAGAAGACCGAAAACCCCTTTCAGTATTTGTGAAGAGCCGAATCAACCCAGATTCGGGTATTAGTATAGATAGAAGACCGGAAACCCCTTCCGGTCTTTGTTAAGAGCTTAATTAACCCAGATTCGGCTATTTGAAGATTGAAGACCAGAAACCACTTCCGGCACTTGTGAAGAGCCGAATCAACCCAGATTTGGATACTAATGCAGATAGAAGACCGAAAACCCCTTTCGGTATTTGTGAAGAGCCGAATCAACCAAGATTCGAATATTAATATAGATAAAAGACCGAAAACCCCTTACGGTATTTGTGAAGAGCCGAATCAACCCAGATTCGGGTATTTGAAGATTGAAGATTGGAAACCACTTCCGAAATTTGTGAAGAGCCGAATCAACCCAGATTCGGCAATTAATATAGGTAGAAGATCGAAATCCCCTTCCGGCATTTGTGAAGAGCCGAATCAACCCAGATTCGGGTATTTTAAGATTGAAGACCAGAAACCCCTTCCGGTATTTGTAAAGAGCCGAACCAACCTAGATTCGGGTATTTGAAGATATAAGATCGGAAACCCCTTCCAGTATTACTGTTTTTGGCATACCCTCGGATTTGATTTGTGGAGCATAGGTTGTATGTGCTTCTTGAGCCACTCTCTAGGATTTTGATGTCAAAGCAGAGGATGTATGTGCTTTCTTGGCCACTCTCTATGCCTTCGCGTCCGGTATGCTTGGCTACTTATCCACAAGTAGGGCCCAAGGACTTACCCGACCTACTTCCATGAGGCGCCTTATCCTGACCATCATAGGTGATGGTAAGGTCTTAGAAACTTAGATAAGGCCATCGTAGGCACAAAACTAAGGTTAACTCTTTTGATGCTCTACACTGACCATCGTAGGCACTGATAGAGGCTTACATGCCACCCCCTCTGAGGGATTTCCTATCCTGACCATCATAGGTGATTATAGGGGTTTACGTTCCCTTCTGTGGGTAACGCGGAACATAAGTAGAGGTTGGACGTGCTCTTCTACGAGCAAAGGTAAGACGTGCTTAGTTCTAGCAGAGGCAGGGCGTATTCTTCTATGAGCAGAGGTAGGGCATGCTAATTGTTTATTAAAATTATGTTCCATTATTTGATATGATTTTATGAGGGATTCCAATGCGGGTAACAATATTCTTTATTACGAATCTTAACACCTTTGATTGTCTGAAGGGGCTCTGCCTCCACCCATTTCATGAAGCAGTCGATGGCTACTACATCATACTTAGCTCCCTCTTTGGAGACTGGTAAGTGTCTGATTAAATCAATCCCCCATACATCGAATGGCTAAGGGCTTGATATAGTGGTTAGATCGCTAGGTGGAAGCCGGGGCACCTTAGAGTACTTTTGACACTTATCACATTTTTTGACATACTCAACTACTTGACTAACCATCTGCGACCAATAATAACCTTGTCTCGTGAAGCTTTTGGCTAGCTTAACTCCATTGGAATGGTCTCCATGCCATCCTTCATGAGATTCCTTCAACAGGTTAAGCCCATCTTCGGAACTTACACATCTTAAGTAAGGAAGCGAATGTCCCTACGTAGGAGTTTGGTGTTTTGTCCTTCTCGCGTCTTGCTTACTAAGGGGAAGGTCTCTTTAGGAGGTAATCCACTATGGGAGTCATCCACGTGTTTTTAGGACGACTATTCGTTTCCAATGAGGGAGGTTCCCCATTGGAGTTTCCCTCTTTGTTTCTTTTGTCGCCCCTTCTCAAGGCTTGGGATCTAGTTAAGACTAATAATTTTTTTCCCATCTCCGGTTCTTCATACCCGACACTAGGCTTTTCCCGATAACCCACGGGAATTACTCGAGTCTCGAGGGGCCCCATGGAACTAGCTAATTTGCCTAGTGAATACGCATGAGTATTCTCTCCGTGGGGTATTTAATGAACTGAGAAATCCTCAAATCGGAAAAGCATCTTTAATACCCTCCTCAAAAATAGGATTAGTCACGCATCCTTGGTTTGATAGTTTTGCTTTATTTGGTTTACCATTAGTTGTGAATCACTAAAGATTTCTATCCGAGGTATCTTCAACTGTCGTGCCGAATTTAAACTAGTTATCATTGACTCATACTAAGCTACGTTGTTAGTTGCCAAGAACCCTCACTTCTTGGCGTTGTGCAAGCAGTGTCCTCGGGGGTAATTATAACATAACATGCCCCCTCCCTATTCGTTAGAAGCTCCATCTACAAAAAGTTGCCTGTTGGCTTTTAAGTCATTTTCTTTAACTGATTGCTCTGAAATGAAGCTTGTGCACTCACTCACGAAGTCTACGAGGGCTTGTCCTTTAATTTATACTCGAGGATGGAACTAAATCTCATATCAGCTAAGCTCGATACCCCATTTGATTAACCTTCCCGAGGTTTCCGATTTACTGAACACTTGTTTGAGTGGGAAACTAATTAAGACCTTAATGGGGTGAGCTTGGAAGTATCCTCTGAGTTTTCGTGTGGTAAGTATTAGGCAATACGCTAGTCTCTCTATCACAGAGTATCGGGTTTCTACATCCTTTAGCCTTCGGCTAACATAATAAATAGGGCACTGAGTCCCATTACTCCTTCTTATTTGGACTGAGCTTACCACGTGTTTGAAATAGCCATATATAGGTATAGGTCTTCTCCCTTCTCAGGACTTGATAAAATCGGAGGCATTTCCATATAAACTTTTAATTCTTGGAATGCCCTCCTAGATTCTTCGTTCTATTCGAAACTCTTCTTTTTCTTTATAACATCAAAGAAGTGGACACACTTGTCAGCGGCTTTGGAAATGAACCTACTGAGGGCTGCTACTTTCCCGTTCAGGCTCATGACCTCTTTGCTTGTCCTAATTTCTTCCATGTCTCTTGTGGCTTGGATTTGGCTAGGGATAGCTTTAATCCCTTTCTCACTCACCACATATCCCAGGAACTTCCCTGATTGAACTCCAAAAGAACACTTTTGTGGTTTTAATTTCATTTGGTAACTCCTTAAGACACTGAACATTTCCTCCAAGTCCTTTAGATGGTTCTCTGTTTTGGTAAACCTCACTTGCATGTCATCCACATATACATCCATATTGCGCCCTATTTGTTCTTGGAACATCCTGTTTACATATTTGGTATGTTGCTCCCGCGTTCTTCAATCCGAAGGGGATCACTTTATAGCAAAATGTTCCCCAATCAGTGAAAAGATGGTATGCTCCTCGTCGGGTTTATGCATTGGAATTTTATTGTACCCTGAGTAAGAATCCATAAGGGATAGTATCTTGTGACCACTCATGGCATCATCTAATTGGTCAATCCGCGAAAGGGGATAGTAGTCTTTCGAGCAAGCATTATTTAAATCTGTGTAATCAACACACAATCTCCACTTCCCATCGGACTTCTTCACTAGCACGGGATTGGCTAACCATCTCGGTTTAAGAACTTCTCGGATAAACCCGTTAGTTTCTAACCTCTTGACTTCCTCCTTTAAGGCTTCTAACCAGTCTCTATTATATTGTCTTTTTTTGCCGAATCGGGATCATCGAAGGGTCAATTTTTAAGGCATGACTCATAATAAAAGGACTGATACCGATCATATCTGAATGGGTCCAAGCAAAAACATCCTTTTTGAGTTGAAGGAACTGGATTAGGTTGATCTTGAGGTCTCTGTCAGCCTTTTCCCTATGTTGACTATAACACCCCGTAATTATGTAACATTAAGTTTCATAGATTAAAGTATAATTAAATTTTAGAAGAAGAATTAAGGGAAACGGGTTACGCCATTGCGTTCGTCTCGAAATTCTGCTTGAGATAGAGTCCGAGTTTGCGTAAATTGGACTCCGTATGAAAAAGATATCCTTAAATTAAATATTGCAGCAAAACATGAAAAAAAGAGGAATGAGAAAAGAATAATGTTTAGCATTGTTCTAACTTTTGTAAGCAAAAGACTTAGTAGCTCATTTGGTTGGAACACATGACTTGCATACAAGAGGTACAGAGTTCGATTCCCGCCAGCGCCCTATTTTTGTTTTAGGGGAATGGCTTAATATAGCCTAGTGTGAACGCAGTTCAAAAAGTGGTTTAGTGTGAAAATGGGTAATTGGGACGATAGATAAAAAAAAAATAATAATAAATATATATATATATATAATATACATATACGTATACATATACATATACATATGTATATATATGTCGTGTACGCATTATATAGTGTACGTTGCACATTTTTGGTTGTCAAGGATTTGTTTTTTTGTTTTTTGTAAAAATAAAATGGCCTTCTCTGATTGGATTTATGACAAATATTTAACATGTTAGTACATATGTGCATTTATGTCATGAACATACAAATTTAATAAAAATGTGTGGATGCATGTAGTAAAAAGGAAAGATTTATGCATACAGTAAATGGGGATTTTTAAAGAGGAAGAATATGTATACGGTAAAGGGAAGATGTATCTATTAAATACGTATTTATGTTTGTTGGATTGGCAGTAAATAATAAATGTTGATAATGTACATTGAGAGAGTAATTATGGCATAAGTGAATTAGGAATTATTTACATATAGAATTTGTCCTAAATGAGAAATGTGTACATTGTAGAATATATATATATATATGCTAAAACATGAAATTACATGTAATTGGAATAGTAATTATGACATAATTTAAAATAGAAGTAATTTACAGTCCTTAATTGTGAACATTTAATATGCTGAGTCAATGCTGAGTCATTTCTGACTCATTGCTGAGTCAACAGGATAATTCTATCTTGACTGAATGGTTGTGGTCATTTCTAGGGTTAATCAAATGGCCTAAATTAATCCTAAAATTCTATATATACAACCTAGCTCTTAACCTAATTCACACAATTAAACTTGGAGCCGTCACGCTGCTGTAAGATAGCTTGGAATGGCCGCCGCCTAAAGCTTAAAGACAAACAAAGATAGAACAAAGCTAATTCAAATTTGAGATTAAAGCTACTAATAAAATCAAAACAACAACGTCTACCCAAAGGAATGCATCTGAATTTCAGAACCTTAGATCTCAGAAAAACAAGACCGTCTTGCGTTGTAAGTATAGTGGCTCTTTAGATGGGAATATGATTAAGACATGATTTGTTGTAAATTGTAATATGGAATTATATCATTATTAACGATGTTGTTTTATATTTGTTATTTGTTATAATTTGAATGATTGTGGTGATTGAATCTTTTATGTATTGTGAATCAAACAATCAACACCTTATGCGAATTGTATGTATACTGTTAGATCTAAATATATGCTTATGCAAGTTATAGGTTGCAAGTTAGATTTACACAAATATTTATATCATTCATGTAGGCTCAATGTATATGTGTTTAAACCAATTGTGCCTACATGACTAGAATAGATCTATATTCACATATTTTTATGCAAGTGAGAACTTATAATCGAGTCCATGTCAAGATCCGTTTAGGATTCATATGAAAGTTTATTGTTAGATCTATGTTTATACATATGTGTTGCAAGTTCACACCCTTAAGTGGTTGTCAAAGTTATACATATAGTTTTTATTACGCCAGTTTTATGATTGAGGTTATGCCTAGACCTATGCATTAACATGTTATACCATGTTTTAGTGGATTCATATGACACCGATTAGGTTATACTATGATATACCTTTATGTTAGGCTAAAACTATATGATTCATGTGACACCTATTTAACTAGGCCCAATATTTATATGCAAGTTTGTGGCATGTTATGCAATGTTATGATATTCATGTCGATTATTTTGCAAGTTCACACCTATGATATTCATGTTGATAATTTTGCAAGTTCACACCAATGATGTTCATATTGACTATGTCGAGAATGCCAAGTTTACCACTATGACATGTTCATGTTAATGAATTATTTTTTATGCCAATTTTGTGTACGCTAAATTAGGCTAAGTTTTTAGCCTAATATTATATGTCAAAATCATGCGGACGGAAAATTAGGCTAAGATTGTTAGCCTAATATTTAGACGGGGTAACGTTGGGTAAAATTGGTAATTATAGGAAACTTGACATAAATTGGTTAAAAATCACATAAGTGATTTATGGCATAAAATGGTATTAATTATATACCTAAACTAATGAGATTGATTGGAAACAAATTTGGCAGTAACTTGAATTTGAATAATTTACATAATTAAAATGTAAATTAGAAAATACGAATATGCTTAACCCGAGGTTGGATTGAGTTGTGATGTAAACCTGCCCAGACCCGCCCGGCTGTCCAGTAATTACAACAATACCTATCTAATGTGAGAGGTTAAGGCATTGAGCCCAATAAAGACCCGAGGTTAGACTGAGTTGTGGCGTAAGACTGCCCGGAAACGACCGACATATAGACAGCCACAACAATACCTGTCTAATGTGAGTGGTTGGTGTTTAATAAGACAATTAAAGCTAAGTTAGGATTGGTAGGGTTAAGTTAACTAAAGCACTTAACCAACTTAACATGTTAACAAGACAAGACTTGTAGGGGTTAAGTAACTAAGAAAACACTTAGCCAATTTAACATGTTAACTAGACTAGAAGGTGAGGTTAAGTAAAGTTAATACACTTAACCAATTTAACATGTTAACTAGACTAGAGGTTGGGGTTAAGTAAAATTAATACACTTAGCCAAGTTAGTATGCTAGATGGACTAGAGCGTAGGGTTAAGTAAACTTAGAACACTTAACCATCATAGTGTGATAAATGAATAGGGTTAAGTTAAAGCATGAAGGTACAATACTTAACCATTAGAACATGTTAATTTAATGGATGTTAGGGTTAAGTTAACTAAGGGAACACTTAACCGTTATAACATGTTAGTTAAAACAGATGGGCAAGGTTAAGTCAACGTGAATTACTGATAACACTTAACCAGTTTAACGTGACAAATGAATGGGTTAAGTTAACTTGTATCGACTAATGACACTTAACCAATCCAACTTGACGAGAAAGAGAACTAAGTAGTAAACCTTAGTTGAAAGGGGCTAAGTAGTAAACCTTAGTTAAGAAAACGACGATTCAGGAAACTAAGTGGTAAACCTTAGTTAGGAAAACTAAGTAGTAATTCTTAGTATAACACGAGGAGGAGCGAACGTCCATCTAATCTTAAAGAAGGCTCCAATGAATTGGGTTACGAAGCCCGAGGCTTCGAGGGGACGTGAGGGTACCCTTGGTATCCCTCTGTGAGAATGCAGATGATCCGCCTGGGCTCACAGAGGTTAAGGTCTACGTTAGAAGAACCAAGGGTATGGATTGGTTGCAATATAAGGCAACCTAAGACTAGGATGGACCAACGTGATTCGGCGGGACAAATGGCCCTGTGATAGCGACCCGTCGTCTACCTACCATCTTGAGTCAGTCGAGATACGTAAAGCGGAAAGGCAGAGAACTCCAAAAGACCCTATACTTGCTATCTAGTTATGGGTGAGGATGGCCATAAGACAGTGGGGCATAGGGGGCCTGCGTATAGTTCTCAATTTTTCAAGGGTGGCCTTTCATTAGTTGAGGGAGGGGTCAGGTGGGACCATAGTGTAACGACCCAGAAAATCTGAACCAATTTAAAAATTTTAAATTGGCTAAAATAATGGATTTTAAACATTTAAAATAAATATTTTAAATAATGGCGATGAAAACTGAGTTGAGATCGACATTTGAAAACCAATATAATTAATTATAATTATATATAGAATTGAAAATGGCGCGGTAGTTCGATAATTCGATTTCAAACTTCAATTGAATATACCGGGTGCAAAACAATCTGGATTATAGTGAAACCAAAAACATTAGTATCTAATTGATGATATCTTTCTAACGAATCTGACCAATCGAAATTTGATAGCGGGAATCAAAAGATATGTCCAGTCGAAAATTCTGAATAGTCGCTATGGAATTCAGGCCCTTAAAAATGGACATTTTGCAAATGACCTCGGATTTAGACGAAACCACTTTTGTTAGATCCGCAGTGTCAGGTTATTGTTAGGTTTCAAATTTCATAATTTTTCGAATCAATATGTGAGCGTGGCAAAGGAAAACGCGTTTGACCGATTTCAGTTGATTTTAATCGACTGGAAATTGGCCATTTTTCAAACGGTCTCATAATTCGACGAAACTAGTTTTGTTAGGACCGTATCGTCAATACGAAGCTAGAAAATATTTTTCTGGAATTTTTCTAGTTAGTATGTGACCCCGGTAATTTGAAATGTGCGTTTAAAATTCAATATAGTGATTTAAAAGTAAATTCAAAAGGAAACCGATTGTAACGATCAAACCAGCTTGCGATACATATCCCATTGTGTTCGGAATGGGGGTAAAACGCTATGGACGACAGGCGGTGGGCCTCGTTTCGAGGTCGTATGTAAAAGTCAACCCTTTTGCAAATTTAAATAATAAAATAATAAAAAAAAATAATAAATATAATTTTTAATTCTCCCCCCCCTTTTCTCTTCTGCTTGGCCCCCCCCCGTTCATATAATTTCAGAAGAAAAAAAAAAAGAAAAAAAAAACAAAACCTAATCTAATCGCCGGAGCCCCCCCCCGATCCCTCGAGCGCCGACGAAAAGCCACCGCCCTCCGATCTTCTCCCTCCTCCCCCCTGAACCAATCGCCGCCGCCCCCAGACGTCGACGCCTCCGCCTGAGCTCCTCCCCAGATCGCACGAAACCCCTGAAGACTCGAAGCCCGCCCCCAAATCGCACTAGCTCGGCCGAAGCCCCCCCCCTCGTCTCGACATCTTCATCCCCCCCCTTCTTCGAAGCACTGTAAGTTTTTTTTTTATTTTATTTATTTATTTTATTTTTGTTTTAAGTTCTGATTTTAAAACTGGTTTTATATAAAAAAAAAACTGAACTGATTTGATTTTTAAAAGGTTTAAAAACAGTTTTTAAAAGGATTAAAAATTGAATTGATCTTTTAAAGAAATATAAACTGAAATCTTTTAAAGAAATATAAACTGAAATCTTTTAAAGAAATATAAACTGAAATCTTTTAAAGAAATATAAACTGAAATCTTTTAAAGAAATATAAACTGATTTGTTTTTAAAATAAAAACTGATTTGCTAGAACTTTAAAACTGAATTTTTTTAAAAGAATTTTAAAACTGTTTTTTTTTAAGAAGAAACTAAAACTGCATTTTTTATAAAGATAAAAACTGCATTTTTATAAAAGAGAAAAACTGATTGTATTTTGAACTTTAAAAAAAAAAAAAAAAAAAAAAAAGGTTTAATCTTTTAGTAGAAAAAGATTTGAAGTTGCAAAAGAAAAAAAAAACATATTTTTATATGTTGAAAGCAAAGGTAAAAATCATATTTTTATATGTTGAAGTCAAAAATAAAAATCATATTTTTATATGTTGAAGTCAAAAATAAAAATCATATTTTTTATATATTAAATAGCATAGTAAAAATTCTATTTTTACATATGCAGAGGATACGGGCGAAAGCGACAAATAGGCGAAGATTTCTATTAAGAAGAGTCTTGAAGTTGGATAGCTATTGGTGAGATTTCTGATTTAAAAATTATATATATATGTGTTGAAATTGAATGTGAGTAGCTATATATAAATTGCTATATATAAATATATCTATATATATATATATACGCCCCTCGTCCACAAACCATGGACGATATTTATTGGTTGAAATTGTGGTGAAAATTGAATGATTGTTTGGGATTGTTTGTGATTGATATTGGTTGATTGTGGTTGAAAAATACCCATTTGTGGTAATGAAATAAATATATACATGCCGCCTGCGTGCGAACTAGATGCATGTTTCCCATTGTCAAAAACCGCGAGGTTTTAAGGTAGAGCGAGGAGCCGTACTAGGGACGGTGCCGGTGTAACTACCCTGCCGTTATGCTGCCGAAATTTTGAATAATATTTGTGTGTTTGCATTATTTTCATATGCTTAAACTATTGAAAACATTCATGTGTTGAATTGATATTCATTCGTTGTTTAGAAATTCATGTGTTGAATGGTATTCATATTTTGAAATAAATTGTTTTATGATAAAAATTCTATTTTATCACCTACATGAACTATATAGAAAAAATAGTGTTTTGAAATGAGTTGTTTTACAATAAAAATCACATTTTTATTGTATGCATAAATCGTTAAAATATGAAGTGTTAAAAATAGCCACTTGTTCAAAATAAACATATACGAGTTGAAATATTCATTAATTAGCTAATGAAATGATTTGCACCTATTTATGTAACATTAGAATGAATGGAGTTTTTAAACCAAATAGAAATCAAATATGAAGTTGAATAGAAAATGAAAAATGATATGAACTGTATATATATATACATGCATATTCATTGAACAGGTTATAGCGAAGGGGCTAGAGAAGAGGAATAAAATTTTGTGCCCGACAAATAGGTACACATTTACTGATTTGTTTTGGTGATGATTTTGAGCCTGTTGGCTAGCCGCTTGGCTTTTTCTTTTTCTTTTTGAGATTAGAAGGACCGGGACGCTATTTGCGATTTCCCGACGCTCCCGGTGCAGGGGAGGTTATGGCGAAATTTTTCCAAAATTTAAGGTGTTAGAAAAATTTTTGAAGTGAAAACGATATAGAAATCATTGAATGAACTATATTTATATAACTATATAAATATAAATAAAATTAAAACGAAACGAGGCCGTGCAGTTCGTATTTTGAAACCGTGATTTCAAACGACTAGTACGGGAAATCCGACCATTGGATTTTCCCGAAACCTCAACCGTCGGGTTCGCCTTGGAATAATCTTTCCAACGGCACCAACCTTGTAAAAATCCAACGGTTGGATTGTCCGGAATGTTTAATTCAAATTTGAAGAAAAACAGCGCCAGAAACGATTATATTTATTTATATATATAAATAAAATTATATTTAATCGAATAACGACGCTGCAGTTCGTATTTTGAAATCGAAAATTCAAACGATTGTACCGGGAGATCCGACCGTCGGAATTTCCTGAAACTGGAACCGTTGGGTTCGTTTTGAAAAGACCTTTCTAATGATGTAAATTTTGTGAGGATCCAACGGTTAGATTTTCAGATATGTGTAAATCAAATCTGAAGAAAAACAGCGCCACGGCCGCCTTATGGCCCGAAGCGTCGTTTTGAATAAAATGGCTATTTAAAAATAAATAAAAATAGCGATAAATAGTTATAAAATATCCTAAGCGATATGGAATGGAAATAAACTGAATTTGCTTGATTTATGTGATATTTGATGGTTGAATGTGTTTGGTGTGAAAATTACATTAAAGAACAAAATTGGAGTTGTCGAATAATTTAACCATTGAAATAAATCGATTTGAAATTCTAAATATACGTGAATTATTTGGAAAGGCCGAGTTAATTCTCATTTCGAATAATTGACCGACGATTGAAATTCGAAGATGAAGACGGTGGTCGAAGACCGGAGATCTTCACCTCGTTTGGATGGTAACCGAGGTCCTGATTGGGAGGCATCCCGAAATATGGATAATGAGTGGTGATCGTTCAGACGTACGTGTTGATCGAAGGGTTTGCGAGGTATTTAGTGCCTCCGGTTTCGTTCAGACCCAGAACGGACTTGTAAATGGACTGTGTGTCTGACATAGGATTTATTCTGTGTGGCATGCTAAGATGCAGTGATCAGGGCTTCTGTTGAAAAGCAAAGTCTTGTGGTGATGATCAAAGCACCGCCTGTGTGGCGTAGCTTTGTGTATAACGTAAATTCGCGTGCCTCACACCCAGGTATGAACCTAAAACGGGAGAGGACATCAGGGAGGGCCTGCGTTTCTTTCTAGCTAGGGTGGTGTCAGTGACCTACCAGCCCTGACATTTATATACTTTTCACCTATGTGGTTGTTGCTGTTGCGAGGCGCCTCGGTTTGATCGGACGATCCGGGTCCGATGGAGTCATTCGTTGGCTCGTTTACGCCCCAAAGGGCGGAGAAACGTAGTGTTCAGGCATAATAATCCACATCGGTGGACCGGCCCTGACGATCCAAGGGCTCACCTGAGTCTGGGCCTGAGACATGGGCTAGATTGTCTCGAATTCGGTAAGGACTATCTTTTGCCTTGGTTCATGACGGAAATCCAATTTCCAAATACGACATCGTGCGGTTTTGATTGTATATATATATGGCGACATGATATATGGTACCCATGCCGTCTAGGATTGATAGTTATGATTTGAAAGTGTTTTCAAAACATATAAACACTAGCAATAATATCAAATGCCTTTGTTTTATTCGTATCAAGCATATCTTGGCCGTATAAGGTAAAAACTCTATCCTCCGGTTTGCGTTGCATTGTGTGATGGGAACTGAGTCTTATAACGGCTTCATTTTTATAAAAAGCATAGCGATGTTTAAAAGAAAGATTTGTTTTAAAGCACTGGCAATCCAATGGAGCAAACCCGTTCCACGAAAGTGGCGTGGTCCTGTGATTAGCCAATTATTTATGTGTTGAGTAGATTTCTCATACCAGTCCCATGACTGACTCGTAGTTTGTTTCACTCTCAAACTCGGGTGCCCCTTTTTCTACACGGGCAGCCTTGTATTCAGGTTTAGCTGGTTCTTTCTGGATAGCTGGAGCTGAAGATGGATTCTATCATTTATTTCTTTTTATGCTGTTCAGCTCCTATTGTACATATTTTGTTTATTTCCGCTGTAGACATTTATGTATAGCTGAACTGTATTTGTACAAAGTAAGATCCTGTATACTGTGTAACTCTGATGATTACTTTTATCCAGTATATTTGGTTGTTCATTCTGGTGTATTTATTTAATTCTGTTCTGCTATTATATGTTTCTGTGTTATATTCCAAAAGATAACCTTGTTTCCGTGAGAACGGGAAATCGGGTCGTCTCAACGTGGTATCAGAGCTTTGGTTAAGCTTAGTTCTGGAATATAACATTTGAACGAACTCGTCAGAAATAGAACCAGTAGTGTTCTAGGACGGGTAACTCTATACAGATAGGATCAGTAATATCCTAGTATGAGTAAAGCAGAATGATTACACCTCGATAGACACATTTACATTGAAGTATGTGTTTCTATGTTTTAAAATACCTTTTCTGTGACCTGACACTTGATCTGCTAATTGCAGAAGTACTAGAAAAATGAGTGCCAGAAACAGAAGGAATACAGAACCCGATCTAGAGGCTCTATTCAAGAGATATCGAAATCTGGGTGGAGAAAAATTCTCGGGCAATGAATCTATTATTCAAACTCAAGCTTGGTTGAGTTCTGTCGAAAAAATCTTTGAGCATATCCAGCTGAGAGATGACCAGAAACGGTTAGTAGCATCTTGGGCGCTCAAAGAGGAAGCTCTAATCTGGTGGGAAACAATCATCAAAGATAATCCAGAAGGTGATATCACCTGGGACAGATTCAAATTGATTTTCTTAGAAAGGTTTACTCCTCCCGAAGTAACCGAGAGATTATGTGATGAATTTTCTTATCTAATACAAGGTGATATGACCATTCCCGAATATCATAAGAAATTCAATGAACTTGCTCACTTTGCTCCTCATCTAATTCAAAATCCGAAGAGGAAAAATATGAGATTTATTCACGGGCTTCAAAGGAAATACCAGAATAAGGTATTGGGGCATGTGAAGCTTCCTTTTTCAGAAATGATTTATATGGCTTATCAATATGAAGATCTAGATAAGAAAGGTATGTTACAGTACGGAGAGGAAGCCAGCCCTAGTAATAAAACAGAGTCAGAAACTGAGCGTCCTGAGGCAATAACAACGTTAGAGGTCAGTAGGAAGCCCAGTGCTAAGAGAAAAAGGGCTGAATCCGGGAAAGAACTGTTAACGACCACCGTATGCAATAACTGTCATAAGCAGGGGCATTTGCAAGGAAAATGTAAATCTCTAAAGAAGCAAAAGAAGGAAGTATCTAAAACTGATAAAAGGATTCAAGAGGGCAGAGGATGCCACAGGTGCCACCAGCCTGGGCATATCGCGAAGAATTGCTGGCTATTAAAAAAGACCAATGTGGTTCAGGTAAATGAATTGGCAGAAACTTCTGATCCCTCAGCTAGTCAAGAAAGGGCCGACGTCTTAGAAGGCACGCTCAATGTCAAAAACATTCCAGTTAAAGTACTGTTTGACACAGGTGCGTCGCGAAGCTTTATTTCAAAGAGTGCCGCTAAGAAACTTGATTTAAACTTGAGGAAGCTTAAAGAGCCAATGACTGTCCGAAATCCAGTTGGAGGATCCATCAATCTCAGTTGGGTTTGTGCAGTACCCGTCTCTTTTTCTTGCTATAAATTCCCTATTATCTCTGTAGTCATGAATTTTGATGAATTCGATCTTATTCTGGGATTGGATTGGCTAACCAAATATGAAGCAGAGGTTAGATGCGCCGAGAGAGTTGTTAGAGCTAGGATTAAATCAGGCGATTATATAACCATTCCCTGTGAAGGTCAGAATGCTAATAGAAAAGACTTCTGGGCAGCTTTGAATGTTTCTCCAGCCCAAATAGAAAATATCCCAGAAATCACTGAGAATATTCCTGACCTCATCAAAGATATTCCTGTCGTCAAGAATTATGCGGATGTGTTTGAGGAAGTTGTTCGCTTACCTCCGCAAAGAGAAATAGACTTCAAAATTGCTTTAATTCCGAATGCAAGGCCAGTAGTTCACGCTATTCGAAGAATGTCCTTGAAAGAGAAGGAGGAATTAGACGATCAAACAAGACAGCTAGTATGGAAAGGTCTGATCAGGCCTAGTTTCTCTGACTGGGGTGCAGCAGTGGTGTTTGTACCAAAATCTGACGGTACTCTACGTCTATGTGTGGATTATCGTGATTTAAACAAGCAGACCATAAAGAACAAATATCCATTGCCGCGGATTGATGATTTGTTGGATCGATTAAATGGAGCACAAGTATTCTCACGAATGGACCTAGCTACAGGATTCCATCAACTTCGAATTGCCGAAGAGTGTGTTCCAATGACAGCGTTTAGAGGCCCCGACCTATTCTACGAGTGGTTAGTAATGCCATTCGGCTTATGTAACGCTCCAGCTTATTTCGTCGATCTGATGAACAGAGTATTCAGAGGAGTATTGAATAAATTTGTTCTGGTTTTTATTGACGATATTCTAATCTTCTCTAAATCAAAGGCCGAACATGAGAAGCATCTGGAACAGGTTTTGGAAATCCTCAGAAGGAATGTATTGAAAGCCAAATTTTCCAAATGTATATTCTGGCAAGATGAAGTGAAATTTCTGGGTCATGTAGTATCGAAAGATGGAATCGCTGTGGATCCAAGCAAAATCACAGCTATTCAGAATTGGAAACAGCCCAGTACTCCCACTGAAGTCCGCAGTTTTCTCGGATTGGCTAGCTATTACCGAAAGTTCGTTAAAGACTTTTCGAAGATATCTGGTCACTTAACTAAGCTTACAAAGAAGCATTCTAAGTTCAAATGGACTCAGGAAAGTGAGGAGGCTTTCGAAGAGCTAAAGTTAAGATTAACGACAGCTCCAGTGTTAACCATTATAGATGGCAACCAGGATTTAAAAGTGTGGACTGATGCTTCTAGAGAAGGCCTTGGAGCAGTGTTAATGCAAAGAGGCCAAGTAATTGCTTATGCTAGCCGTCAACTGAAGCCACACGAGAAAAACTATGTAACTCATGATCTTGAGTTATTGGCTATCATATTTTCTTTGAAAATCTGGAGACACTATCTTCTGGGCGAGAGATCTGAACTGTTTACAGATCATCAGTCATTAAAGTATCTGTTCACTCAGAAGGACTTGAATCTGAGGCAACAGCGTTGGCTGGAGTTTCTTGCAGCATATGACTTCGAAATTATATATACTCCAGGAAAAGCCAATGTCGTGGCCGATGCGTTAAGCAGAAAGAATGTAATGATCGCCAGTTTTATTATCACGACTTCATTGTTAGATAAGATATCTGCTCTTCAGGAGGATGATCACTTCATTCAGAAGATCAGAAGGATAATTCAACAGGGCGAACCCTCGAGTTTTCAAGTTGATAGTGATGGGATTTTAAGGCTCAAAGGTCGAATATGCGTTCCTAACATTCCTGAACTTCGAAAGGAAGTACTGGATGAATGCCACAAGTCAAAACTCAGTATCCATCCAGGAGTAAGCAAAATGTATAATGACATTAAACGCACTTTCTGGTGGAAGTCGATGAAAAGGGACATTTCTTTATATGTAAGCCGATGCCCCACCTGCCAGCTAGTCAAAAGCGACCAACAGAAATTGGCTGGATTATTACAACCGCTAGAAGTTCCTGGCTGGAAGTGGGAACATATTTCTATGGATTTCATTGATGGTTTGCCCAGAACCAGAAAGGGAAATGACAGTATTTGGGTGATCGTAGATCGCTTCACGAAGACCGCCCATTTTATACCTGTCAAATCAAATAGAACCGCTCAGAGTCTGGCGCAGACTTATTTCAGGGAAATAGTTAGACTGCATGGAGTGCCGCTCAGTATAGTAAGTGATAGAGATACAATATTCACTAGCAAATTCTGGGAAGCATTTCAAGTCGAGCTGGGGACGAAGTTAAACTTGAGCACCGCTTATCATCCTCAGACAGACGGTCAGACTGAGAGGGTAAATCGCATTTTAGAAGATCTATTGCGGGCTTGTGTTATAGATTTCGGTGGATCATGGGAAGACCATCTGCATTTGGCTGAATTCTCTTATAACAACAGCTACCAGGCGAGTCTGACAATGTCGCCATTCGAAGCATTGTATGGTAGACCGTGCCGATCTCCTGCTTGTTGGGTCGAGCCTGGAAATAGACTTGTGTTGGGTCCTGATATGATTCGAGAAGCGGCCGACAAAGTCGATTTTATTAAGAAACGATTGCTCGCCGCTCAAAGCCGACAAAAGAGCTATGCCGATAAAAGAAGAAGAGATATATCCTTTGAGGTTGGCGACTATGTATATTTGAAAGTATCGCCGATGAGAGGAGTTATCCGGTTCGGTAAAACTGGAAAGTTAGCGCCTAAATTTATTGGTCCGTTTCCTATTCTGGAACGGATTGGGACTCTCGCTTATAGGGTCAAACTGCCTGACTGGTTGCCTGGAGTTCATGATGTATTTCATATATCTCAACTTCGAAAGCACGTTCATGATCCAGACTTGATCGTGGAAGAAGCAGCTCAGCAGGACATTGAAATTACTCCAGAATTAGCTGTGAGGCGTGAGCCGCTAAAGATTATCGGCAAAGAAACCAAAGAACTGAGGAACAAGAAGGTTCGCTTAGTCAAAGTGCAATGGAGTGGAGATCCGCGAGATTGTACTTGGGAAACTGAGGAGAGCATTCAGAAAGCTTATCCTAGATGCCGAGTAGATATCTCTGATTGACTCTGGTGCAAGGTACATTTACTTTACCTTGCATTACCATTTAATTCTCTATTCTGTTGCTATTTTCTTCCCATGGATGTGCATTGTTTATTCTATACTCTGAATATTAAAAACAAATTGGTTGTTGTATTGTATGATTATGGATTTATCAAACCACTTTCGACTTTATTCCTTTTCGGGGACGAAAAGTTTTAAGTGGGGGAGATTGTAACGACCCAGAAAATCTGAACCAATTTAAAAATTTTAAATTGGCTAAAATAATGGATTTTAAACATTTAAAATAAATATTTTAAATAATGGCGATGAAAACTGAGTTGAGATCGACATTTGAAAACCAATATAATTAATTATAATTATATATAGAATTGAAAATGGCGCGGTAGTTCGATAATTCGATTTCAAACTTCAATTGAATATACCGGGTGCAAAACAATCTGGATTATAGTGAAACCAAAAACATTAGTATCTAATTGATGATATCTTTCTAACGAATCTGACCAATCGAAATTTGATAGCGGGAATCAAAAGATATGTCCAGTCGAAAATTCTGAATAGTCGCTATGGAATTCAGGCCCTTAAAAATGGACATTTTGCAAATGACCTCGGATTTAGACGAAACCACTTTTGTTAGATCCGCAGTGTCAGGTTATTGTTAGGTTTCAAATTTCATAATTTTTCGAATCAATATGTGAGCGTGGCAAAGGAAAACGCGTTTGACCGATTTCAGTTGATTTTAATCGACTGGAAATTGGCCATTTTTCAAACGGTCTCAGAATTCGACGAAACTAGTTTTGTTAGGACCGTATCGTCAATACGAAGCTAGAAAATATTTTTCTGGAATTTTTCTAGTTAGTATGTGACCCCGGTAATTTGAAATGTGCGTTTAAAATTCAATATAGTGATTTAAAAGTAAATTCAAAAGGAAACCGATTGTAACGATCAAACCAGCTTGCGATACATATCCCATTGTGTTCGGAATAGGGGTAAAACGCTATGGACGACAGGCGGTGGGCCTCGTTTCGAGGTCGTATGTAAAAGTCAACCCTTTTGCAAATTTAAATAATAAAATAATAAAAAAAAATAATAAATATAATTTTTAATTCTCCCCCCCCCCTTTTCTCTTCTGCTTGGCCCCCCCCCCCCCCCGTTCATATAATTTCAGAAGAAAAAAAAAAAGAAAAAAAAAACAAAACCTAATCTAATCGCCGGAGCCCCCCCCCGATCCCTCGAGCGCCGACGAAAAGCCACCGCCCTCCGATCTTCTCCCTCCTCCCCCCTGAACCAATCGCCGCCGCCCCCAGACGTCGACGCCTCCGCCTGAGCTCCTCCCCAGATCGCACGAAACCCCTGAAGACCCGAAGCCCGCCCCCAAATCGCACTAGCTCGGCCGAAGCCCCCCCTCGTCTCGACATCTTCATCCCCCCCCTTCTTCGAAGCACTGTAAGTTTTTTTTTTATTTTATTTATTTATTTTATTTTTGTTTTAAGTTCTGATTTTAAAACTGGTTTTATATAAAAAAAAAACTGAACTGATTTGATTTTTAAAAGGTTTAAAAACAGTTTTTAAAAGGATTAAAAATTGAATTGATCTTTTAAAGAAATATAAACTGAAATCTTTTAAAGAAATATAAACTGAAATCTTTTAAAGAAATATAAACTGAAATCTTTTAAAGAAATATAAACTGAAATCTTTTAAAGAAATATAAACTGATTTGTTTTTAAAATAAAAACTGATTTGCTAGAACTTTAAAACTGAATTTTTTTAAAAGAATTTTAAAACTGTTTTTTTTTAAGAAGAAACTAAAACTGCATTTTTTATAAAGATAAAAACTGCATTTTTATAAAAGAGAAAAACTGATTGTATTTTGAACTTTAAAAAAAAAAAAAAAAAAAAAAAAAGGTTTAATCTTTTAGTAGAAAAAGATTTGAAGTTGCAAAAGAAAAAAAAAACATATTTTTATATGTTGAAAGCAAAGGTAAAAATCATATTTTTATATGTTGAAGTCAAAAATAAAAATCATATTTTTATATGTTGAAGTCAAAAATAAAAATCATATTTTTTATATATTAAATAGCATAGTAAAAATTCTATTTTTACATATGCAGAGGATACGGGCGAAAGCGACAAATAGGCGAAGATTTCTATTAAGAAGAGTCTTGAAGTTGGATAGCTATTGGTGAGATTTCTGATTTAAAAATTATATATATATGTGTTGAAATTGAATGTGAGTAGCTATATATAAATTGCTATATATAAATATATCTATATATATATATATACGCCCCTCGTCCACAAACCATGGACGATATTTATTGGTTGAAATTGTGGTGAAAATTGAATGATTGTTTGGGATTGTTTGTGATTGATATTGGTTGATTGTGGTTGAAAAATACCCATTTGTGGTAATGAAATAAATATATACATGCCGCCTGCGTGCGAACTAGATGCATGTTTCCCATTGTCAAAAACCGCGAGGTTTTAAGGTAGAGCGAGGAGCCGTACTAGGGACGGTGCCGGTGTAACTACCCTGCCGTTATGCTGCCGAAATTTTGAATAATATTTGTGTGTTTGCATTATTTTCATATGCTTAAACTATTGAAAACATTCATGTGTTGAATTGATATTCATTCGTTGTTTAGAAATTCATGTGTTGAATGGTATTCATATTTTGAAATAAATTGTTTTATGATAAAAATTCTATTTTATCACCTACATGAACTATATAGAAAAAATAGTGTTTTGAAATGAGTTGTTTTACAATAAAAATCACATTTTTATTGTATGCATAAATCGTTAAAATATGAAGTGTTAAAAATAGCCACTTGTTCAAAATAAACATATACGAGTTGAAATATTCATTAATTAGCTAATGAAATGATTTGCACCTATTTATGTAACATTAGAATGAATGGAGTTTTTAAACCAAATAGAAATCAAATATGAAGTTGAATAGAAAATGAAAAATGATATGAACTGTATATATATATACATGCATATTCATTGAACAGGTTATAGCGAAGGGGCTAGAGAAGAGGAATAAAATTTTGTGCCCGACAAATAGGTACACATTTACTGATTTGTTTGGGTGATGATTTTGAGCCTGTTGGCTAGCCGCTTGGCTTTTTCTTTTTCTTTTTGAGATTAGAAGGACCGGGACGCTATTTGCGATTTCCCGACGCTCCCGGTGCAGGGGAGGTTATGGCGAAATTTTTCCAAAATTTAAGGTGTTAGAAAATTTTTTGAAGTGAAAACGATATAGAAATCATTGAATGAACTATATTTATATAACTATATAAATATAAATAAAATTAAAACGAAACGAGGCCGTGCAGTTCGTATTTTGAAACCGTGATTTCAAACGACTAGTACGGGAAATCCGACCATTGGATTTTCCCGAAACCTCAACCGTCGGGTTCGCCTTGGAATAATCTTTCCAACGGCACCAACCTTGTAAAAATCCAACGGTTGGATTGTCCGGAATGTTTAATTCAAATTTGAAGAAAAACAGCGCCAGAAACGATTATATTTATTTATATATATAAATAAAATTATATTTAATCGAATAACGACGCTGCAGTTCGTATTTTGAAATCGAAAATTCAAACGATTGTACCGGGAGATCCGACCGTCGGAATTTCCTGAAACTGGAACCGTTGGGTTCGTTTTGAAAAGACCTTTCTAATGATGTAAATTTTGTGAGGATCCAACGGTTAGATTTTCAGATATGTGTAAATCAAATCTGAAGAAAAACAGCGCCACGGCCGCCTTATGGCCCGAAGCGTCGTTTTGAATAAAATGGCTATTTAAAAATAAATAAAAATAGCGATAAATAGTTATAAAATATCCTAAGCGATATGGAATGGAAATAAACTGAATTTGCTTGATTTATGTGATATTTGATGGTTGAATGTGTTTGGTGTGAAAATTACATTAAAGAACAAAATTGGAGTTGTCGAATAATTTAACCATTGAAATAAATCGATTTGAAATTCTAAATATACGTGAATTATTTGGAAAGGCCGAGTTAATTCTCATTTCGAATAATTGACCGACGATTGAAATTCGAAGATGAAGACGGTGGTCGAAGACCGGAGATCTTCACCTCGTTTGGATGGTAACCGAGGTCCTGATTGGGAGGCATCCCGAAATATGGATAATGAGTGGTGATCGTTCAGACGTACGTGTTGATCGAAGGGTTTGCGAGGTATTTAGTGCCTCCGGTTTCGTTCAGACCCAGAACGGACTTGTAAATGGACTGTGTGTCTGACATAGGATTTATTCTGTGTGGCATGCTAAGATGCAGTGATCAGGGCTTCTGTTGAAAAGCAAAGTCTTGTGGTGATGATCAAAGCACCGCCTGTGTGGCGTAGCTTTGTGTATAACGTAAATTCGCGTGCCTCACACCCAGGTATGAACCTAAAACGGGAGAGGACATCAGGGAGGGCCTGCGTTTCTTTCTAGCTAGGGTGGTGTCAGTGACCTACCAGCCCTGACATTTATATACTTTTCACCTATGTGGTTGTTGCTGTTGCGAGGCGCCTCGGTTTGATCGGACGATCCGGGTCCGATGGAGTCATTCGTTGGCTCGTTTACGCCCCAAAGGGCGGAGAAACGTAGTGTTCAGGCATAATAATCCACATCGGTGGACCGGCCCTGACGATCCAAGGGCTCACCTGAGTCTGGGCCTGAGACATGGGCTAGATTGTCTCGAATTCGGTAAGGACTATCTTTTGCCTTGGTTCATGACGGAAATCCAATTTCCAAATACGACATCGTGCGGTTTTGATTGTATATATATATGGCGACATGATATATGGTACCCATGCCGTCTAGGATTGATAGTTATGATTTGAAAGTGTTTTCAAAACATATAAACACTAGCAATAATATCAAATGCCTTTGTTTTATTCGTATCAAGCATATCTTGGCCGTATAAGGTAAAAACTCTATCCTCCGGTTTGCGTTGCATTGTGTGATGGGAACTGAGTCTTATAACGGCTTCATTTTTATAAAAAGCATAGCGATGTTTAAAAGAAAGATTTGTTTTAAAGCACTGGCAATCCAATGGAGCAAACCCGTTCCACGAAAGTGGCGTGGTCCTGTGATTAGCCAATTATTTATGTGTTGAGTAGATTTCTCATACCAGTCCCATGACTGACTCGTAGTTTGTTTCACTCTCAAACTCGGGTGCCCCTTTTTCTACACGGGCAGCCTTGTATTCAGGTTTAGCTGGTTCTTTCTGGATAGCTGGAGCTGAAGATGGATTCTATCATTTATTTCTTTTTATGCTGTTCAGCTCCTATTGTACATATTTTGTTTATTTCCGCTGTAGACATTTATGTATAGCTGAACTGTATTTGTACAAAGTAAGATCCTGTATACTGTGTAACTCTGATGATTACTTTTATCCAGTATATTTGGTTGTTCATTCTGGTGTATTTATTTAATTCTGTTCTGCTATTATATGTTTCTGTGTTATATTCCAAAAGATAACCTTGTTTCCGTGAGAACGGGAAATCGGGTCGTCTCACATAGCCACTGGAAAAAAACAGACCTTAGCATCTGCATCGGCAAATATCTGAAAGCTCTCGACCAAGTTCCGTGTTTCTAGAATAGCCCTACCACGGGACTCGGGTCGCACATTTCAGGACATGTGCATCTAGACAGCGATAAACGATTCGTGACACATACGTGGGGAAAGTCTAGGAACATATACCACTCTAGGTAGTGCGTCCTAGACTAGGGGCATCGTTCGACAGGTAGCATAATCCCTTGTTGGACCTAGGTGGCATAAATCATGAATCCGAGAAGTATTAGATAAGTCGCATAAACCCTAGTTGAATCTAGGAAGCGCTAGATAAGAAAATCCTAGATTAAATCTAGGTAATAAATAATAGATGTACACCTAAAGGCAACCGCAATTACAGGGATTGAGATCACGTTATCATCTTTATACAAATTACTAGTTGGGATACTTGTTAGGTGGTGCAGAAATATAGAATGGGGTGTGATAGTATATTCGGTTTAAACTGTCTTGCTTTGGTTTATATTAGTCTGTTATTCTGGTACTGTCCCATTTTCCAGTTTACTCCTGTCATGAACTTTATCCTGTTCACGTGCTTAAAGCCACTAGACTTACTCAAGCTTCATGTCTGACTCTGTTTTTCTTTCGTCTTCTTTTCTTCCGTTTCCCCTCCACCAGGTAGTCAGGGAGGGAATAGCTCTGCTCAGTATGGACTGTTACTCTTTCCAAGCTTGAAGACTCTTGGATATATCGCTTCAGACTCTCTTTTCAGCTGCTATGGATGGCTTATGCTACATTGGGGAGTATAAATGTTATTTTATGCTTCTTTATTTTGTAAGACAGATGATACTCTGGTATTGGAAAGAAATTGTTGTACAAACTATTTTATCAATAAAGTAAAGTTTATTTTTCGCAGTTTTAATTTTGTCTGTCTTGTAATTTATCTGCATCTTTTACCTTAAATGCTCCACAGAACTTAGTGCATTCCCTTTGTGAGTGACACTAACGGATCTGTGGTGTTACATGTGGTATCAGAGCTGAAGGTTACCGGATCAGATAAAAGATTTATTATTTTCAAAACGGTTTTAAAAAAAAGAAGCATTTTCAAAAGAAAAGATTTGGTTTAAAGGCATATTCCCCAAAGCCATACGCACTATCTTCTGATTCTCTTTTTGAATTCTTGTCCCCTTCTTTCTTGAGTCTTCGGGGCTCCTGGATTTCTGGGAGGTAACCTCATCGCAGCATTGTTCCGTAAGCTTGATAAGACTATGATACCTATCGAAGGGCGAAGAAGTTCCCGACTTCCATCTATAGTAGCGGTAGTTTCACCTGCGGCTAATTTTCTTCCAAGCTTTGTAGGGTTCTTTGTGCGATAGAGGTAGCTTTAGAGAGAACTGTAAACATGTTACACAAGGATGGTAAAGGTGGGAGATGAATAATTGTGGCAGGTGCCCTAGGTAGGAAGAAAGGCTGACCTTAAGAGAGGTAAAAAGTACATAGCAACCTTTAGCTTTAGACCCTCAGATTTGTAACATGATGGATAAGCTAAGTAGAGGAGGGATCTCTAATCATATTAGTATATACACTAGTATCAAGGTTAACATCTGTTTATCTTGGAAATGGAGGTGAAGAAGCTTCGCAATCATGAAGTTAAATTAGATAAGGTACCGTAAAGTGAAGCTCAAGAAGGTGCGACATATAAGACTGGAGACTAGACACGAGCGTCATACCCTTTTTCTTAAGGGTATATCCATGATCTCTTTTTCTAGGAATTTTATGCGTACTTTCTAGCTTTTAAGGTATATCCTCTAGGACGTACCATCGATCCTTAGGTAGAAGCCAATAGATGTAAACATGTATTTGAAACATGTTATGATTGATGGTTGCAAGTGGTTGCTCGTGAATGCATATACACACCATAGGCGCTAGGACAACTCAGTCACTTTCATATTGAATTCGCATATATGTATTTGTTTACAGATTGAACTCAATGTGTTATCATATGGACGTTGCATTTGAGTGAATGGTTGTGCACTCATATAGAAATGATATGTATCATTAGGATTGCATACATGATTGGACGTATGACACTGACATAATTCGCATTAAGGAGGTCGACTGAATCAGTAAACCGCCTGATTTTGCATTAGATAAAGACATATACACACTATGCATATAAAAATGAAAGCATTTAGAAATATTTTTAAGGGCAATGAATGCCTGTGATTGAATGGTTGAGTAGATGGGTGATTGGATGGTAGGACACATTCTTCCAAACTTGAAGATTTCGGGGACGAAATCCTTTTAAGAAGGGGAGAATGTAACACATCGTAATTCTATAACATTAAGTTTCACAAATTAAAGTATAATTAAATTTTAGAAGAAGAATTAAGGGAAATGGGTTACGCCATTGCGTTCGTCTCGAAATTCTGCTTGAGATAGAGTCCAAGTTTGCGTAAATTGGACTCCGTATGAAAAAGATACCCTTAAATTAAATATTGCAGCAAAACATGAAAAAAAGAGGAATGAGAAAAGAATAATGTTTAGCATTGTTCTAACTTTTGTAAGCAAAAGACTTAGTAGCTCATTTGGTTGGAACACATGACTTGCATACAAGAGGTACAGAGTTCGATCCCCGCCAGCGCCCTATTTTTGTTTTAGGGGAATGGCTTAAAATAGCCTAGTGTGAACGCAGTTCAAAAAGTGGTTTAGTGTGAAAATGGGTAATTGGGAAGATAGATAAAAAAAAGAACATAAAAGAAAATAAATAAATATATATATATATATATATATATATAATATACGTATACGTAGACATATACATATATATATATATGACGTGTACGCATCATATAGCGTACGTTGCACATTTTTGGTTGTCAAGGATTTGTTTTTTTTTTGTAAAAATAAAATGGCCATCTCTGATTGGATTTATGACAAATATTTAACATGTTAGTACGTATGTGCATTTATGTCATAAACATACAAATTTAATAAAAATGTGTGGATGCATGCAGTAAAAAGGAAAGACTTATGCATACAGTAAATGGGGATTTTTAAAGAGGAAGAATATGTATACGGTAAAGGGAAGATGTATCTATTAAATATGTATTTATGTTTGATGGATTGGCAGTAAATAATAAATGTTGATGATGTAGATTAAGAGAGTAATTATGGTATAAGTGAATTAGGAATTATTTACATATAGAATTTGTCCTAAATGAGAAATGTGTACATTGTAGAAAATATATATATATATATATATGCTAAAATGTGAAATTACATGTAATTGGAATAGTAATTATGACATAATTTAAAATAGGAGTAATTTACAGTCCTTAATTGTGAACATTTAATATGCTGAGTCATTTCTGACTCATTGCTGAGTTAATATGATAATTCTATCTTGACTGAACGGTTGTGGTCATTTCTAGGGTTAATCGAACGGTCTAAATTAATCCTAAAATTCTATTTATACAACCTAGCTCTTAACCTAATTCACACAATTAAACTTGGAGCCGTCACGCTGCTGTAAGATAGCTTGGAATGGTCGCCGCCTAAAGCTTAAAGAAAAACAAATCTAGAACAAAGCTAATTCAAATTTGAGATTAAAGCTACTAATAAAATCAAAAGAACAACGTCTACCCAAAGGAACGCATCTCAATTTCAGAACCTCAGATCTCAGAAAAACAAGATCGTCTTGCGTTGTAAGTATAGTGGCTCTTTAGATGGGAATGCGATTAAGACAAGATTTGTTGTAAATTGTAATATGGAATTATATCATTATTAACGATGTTGTTTTATATTTTTTATTTGTGATAATTTGAATGATTGTGGTGATTGAATCTTTTATGTATTGTGAATCAAACAATCAACACCTTATGCGAATTGTATATATACAGTTAGATCTAAATATATGCTTATGCAAGTTATAGGTTGCAAGTTAGATTTACACAAATATTTATATCATTCATGTAGGCTCTATGTATATATGTTTAAACCAATTGTGCCTACATGACTAGAATAGATCTATATTCACATGTTTTTATGCAAGTGAGAACTTATAATCGGATCCATGTCAAGATCCATTTAGGATTCATATGAAAGTTTATTGTTAGATCTATGTTTATACATATGTGTTGCAAGTTCACACCCTTAAGTGGTTGTCAAATTATACATATAGTTTTGTCTTACGCCAGTTTTATGATTGAGGTTATGCCTAGACCTATGCATTAACATGTTATACCATGTTTTAGTGGATTCATATGACACCTATTAGGTTATACTATGTTATACCTTTATGTTAGGCTAAAACTATATGATTCATGTGACACCTATTTAACTAGGCCCAATATTTGTATGCAAGTCTGTGGCATGTTATGCAATGTTATGATATTCATGTCGATTATTTTGCAAGTTCACACCTATGATATTCATGTTGATTATTTTGCAAGTTCACACCTATGATGTTCATATTGACTATGTCGAGAATGCCAAGTTTACACCTATGACATGTTCATGTTAATGAATTATTTTTTATGCCAATTTTGTGTACGCTAAATTAGGCTAAGTTTTTAGCCTAATATTATATGTCAAAATCATGCGGACGGAAAATTAGGCTAAGATTGTTAGCCTAATATTTAGACGGGGTAACGTTGGGTAAAATTGGTAATTATAGGAAACTTGACATAAATTGGTTAAAAATCACATAAGTGATTTATGGCATAAAATGGTATTAATTATATACCTAAACTAATGAGATTGATTGGAAACAAATTTGGCAGTAACTTGAATTTGAATAATTTACATAATTACAATGTAAATTAGAAAATACGAATATGCTTAACCCGAAGTTGGATTGAGTTGTGATGTAAACCTTCCCGGACTCGCCCGGCTGTCCAGTAATCACAACAATACCTATCCAATGTGAGAGTTTAAGGCATTGAGCCCAATAAAGACCCGAGGTTAGAGTAAGTTGTGGCGTAAGACTGCCCGGAACCGTCCGGCATACAGGCAGCCACAACAATACCTGTCTAATGTGAGTGGTTGGTGCTTTAATAAGACAATTAAAGCTAAGTTAGGATTCGTAGGGTTAAGTTAACTAAAACGCTTAACCAACTTAACATGTTAACAAGACAAGACTTGTAGGGGTTAAGTAACTAAGAAAACACTTAGCCAATTTAACATGTTAACTAGACTGGAAGGTGAGGTTAAGTAAAGTTAATACACTTAACCAATTTAACATGTTAACTAGACTAGAGGTTGGGGTTAAGTAAAATTAATACACTTAGCCAAATTAGTATGTTAGCTAGACTAGAGCGTAGGGTTAAGTAAACTTAGAACACTTAACCATCATAGTGTGATAAATGAATAGGGTTAAGTTAAAGCATGAAGGGACAATACTTAACCATTAGAACATGTTAATTAAACGGATGTTAGGGTTAAGTTAACTAAGGGAACACTTAACCGTTATAACATGTTAGTTAAAACAGATGGGCAAGGTTAAGTCAACGTGAATTACTGATAACACTTAACCAGTTTAACATGACAAATAAATGGGTTAAGTTAACTTGTATCGACTAAAGACACTTAACCAATCCAACTTGACGAGAAAGAGAACTAAGTAGTAAACCTTAGTTGAAAGGGGCTAAGTAGTAAACCTTAGTTAAGAAAATGACGATTCAGGAAACTAAGTGGTAAACCTTAGTTAGGAAAACTAAGTAGTAATTCTTAGTATAACACGAGGAGGAGCGAACGTCCATCTAATCTTAAAGAAGGCTCCAACGAATTGGGTTACGAAACCCGAGGCTTCGAGGTGACGTGAGAGTACCCTTGGTATCCCTCTGTGAGAATGCAGATGATCCGCAATGGCTCACAGAGGTTAAGGTCTGCGTTAGAAGAACCAAGGGTATGCCTTGGTTGCAATATAAGGCAACCTAAAGACTAGGATGGACCAGTGTGATTCGGCGGGACAAATGGCCCTATGATAGGGACCCGTCGTCTACCTACCATCTTGAGTCAGTCGAGATACGTAAAGCGGAAAGGCGGAGAACTCCAAAAGACCATATACTTGCTATCTAGTTATGGGTGAGGATGGCCATAAGACAGTGGGGCATAGGGGCCTGCGTATAGTTCTCAATTTTTCAAGGGTGGCCTTTCATTAGTTGAGGGAGGGGTCAGGTAGGATCATAGCCACTGGAAAAAAACAGACCTTAGCATCTACATCGGAAGATATCTGAAAACTCCCGACCGAGTTCCATGTTTCTAGAATAGCCCTGCCACGTGACTCGGGTCGCACATTTCAGGACATGTGCATCTAGACAGCGATAAACGATTCGTGACACATACGTGGGGAAAGTCTAGGAACATATATCACTCTAGGTAGTGCGTCCTAGACTAGGGGAATCGTTCGACAGGTAGCATAATCCCTAGTTGGACCTAGGTGGCATAAATCCTGAATCCGAGAGGTATTAGATAAGTCGCATATACCCTAGTTGAATCTAGGAAGCGCTCGATAAGAAAACCCTAGATTAGATCTAGGTAATAAATAATAGATGTACACCTAAAGGCAACCGCAATTACAGGGATTGGGATCACATTATTATCTTTATACAGATTACTAGTTGGGATACTTGTTAGGTGGTGCAGAAATATCGAATGGGGTGTGATAGTATATTCGGTTTAAACTGTCTTTCTTTGGTTTATATTAGTCCGTTATTCTGGTACTGTCCCATTTTCCAGTTTACTCCTATCATAAACTTTATCCTGTTCACATGTTTAAAGCCACTAGACTTACTCAGGCTTTATGTCTGACTCTGTTTTTCTTTCGTCTTCTTTTCTTCCGTCTCCCCCCCACCCCAGGTAGTCAGGGAGGGAATAGCTCTGCTTAGTATGGACTGTTACTCTTTCCAAGCTTGAAGACTCTTGGATATATCGCTTCAGACTCTCTTTTCCACTGCTATGGCTGGCTTTTGCTACATTGGGGAATATAATGTTATTTTATCCTTCTTTATTTTGTAAGACAGATGATACTCTGGTATTGGAAAGCAATTGTTGTAAAAACTATTTTATCAATAAAGTAAAGTTTATTTTCTGCTGTTTTAATTTTGTCTGTCTTGTAATTTATCTGCATCTTTTACCTTAAATGCTCCACAGAACTTAGTGCATTCCCTTTGTGAGTGACACTAACGGATGTGTGGTGTTACATTGACGACCTTCAATTTACACTTTGATTCAACGTTTACCTCTTCCACATCTTCTATTGGTTTTATTCTTTCAATGTCCCCTCTAGATTCTAAGTCCGTGATGATTTCCCCTTCCTCAATCAGATTTACATCACCAGATCTCTTCCTCCATCTTTTCAAAGAAATGTACCTACCATTTGCAACTTGTTAGCCTTATTAGTTTTTATTTTAGCTTCGAATGTGGGATGTGAGAATCCCTTATCCGAAGGTGTAAAAACAATAGAAAAATCAAAGTACGAAGAACACTCCTTTTTATATTTGTCAATCGCTGCGAAGTACAATTCGCGGGAGCTAAACTGTTCTCCCCTGATGGTACCCCATCCCTGCTTGGTTAGGAATTTTAACATGAGATACTTGGAAGAAACGAAAGCACCCATCTCCTCTAAAGCTGGTCTTCCAAAGATGGCATTGTAATACTATGGTTGATCGATCACAAAAAAGTGGGTTTCGAAGGTCCTATGAAGAAGAGACAGTCCAACTTAACCAGAAGGTTGATTTTCCCCACCGAAGTCGATCCCTTGATATTGAAGCCGAAGATTTGTTCATTACTTGGCTCTAACTTCTTTCAGAAATTCCCATCTAATCGAAAACGTGCTTGAAGATGACATTGACAGCACTCCCAGTATCCACAAGGATCTTTGAAACAACAGAGAGCCCTATTTGTGCCGTTATCATAAGGGGATCATTATGTGGGTAGCGGACCCCTTTCTTCATTTCTTCTGAAGAGACCACTAGGTTGTGCATTTTCAGAGGATAACGTGCGTTCTTCAATGATGGTTCTTCTTGAATGGAGAAGATTCCCTCTATGGCTTCCTTCATGTATTGACTCCGAGCTCTCGGACAGTTTTCGGTAGGCTGCGGCCCTCCATGAATCAGATTGATTCGGTTTATGGGCGGACCCAAGTCTAGGTTGCCCTCTTCCATAGTATCCCCTATCACATTTACCAAAACCTTCTGCTACCTATTTGTATGCTGCACTGAGGCTGTCTTGTTTAAAACGAATTCTTTCAGATGTCCCTCTCGGATTAGCTTTTGAATAATCCCATCCAATACCTTGCACTCATCAGTCTTATGTCCGTTGGTTTTGTGGAATTCACAATACTTACCGCTTGAATAAGGTTCAGGAAAATTCTTGGCTTTGAATGAGACGGGGAAGTTGTTAACCCTTTCTTTTGCAATAACATACACAAACGAGATGGGCTTGTTTAGAGCAACTGAGTTGGTATTAGAATATTCCTACCTTGATCTCTTTGGATTTCGTTCCAGGGGCTTTCATCCAAAGTTCGGCCTTCCTTCCTCCTTCCCCTCGAGGCCCCAACTTCCTCTTTGTGAAGTATAGTCCGTCCATGAGAATGAACTTGTCGGCTTGGAAATGGAAGTCTTGTAAGTCTTTGCAGCCGTGAACATACAATTCCTTCCAGAAGTGAGTGTTTTCAATTAACCCCGAATGCACAACGATCAATTTGTCACGGTCCTTCATATCCTGGGCCTTTAATGCTCAATGTTGAACCTTTTCAGATAATCTCCTAGAGACTCCCATGCCTCTCTTTGATGTTGGCAAAGTTTGTGTAGTCAACCATTGGACCTTTGCAAATGCAGAACTGTTCAGGAAATTCATAAGATAATTATTTCCACGAGTAAATGGTGTTTTCTCTATAACGACGATACCATTTTGTTGCCGCCCCTTGAAAGTTCACAGGAAAAAGCTGATATTTGATGGCTCCGGAAGCATTGTAGAGATCCGTCTGGCTGTCGAAAGCCATTAGGCGATCATCGGGGTCAGTTGTCCCAGGATACTTTATTGTTGGAACCTTCACTCTGATGGTATTATAGTGTTCATAATTTCATCGATGAAAGGAGCTACGCTTTTGTTGTCATTAATTCTGTCATCTTGGGTCCTCTTCCCTTTGCTTCCTAGCAAGTCTTTTACGGTCTTCTAAGCGATATCTTTAAGATAAGCCTCTGTGTTGTCATAGTTTGCTCTTTTGGGGTCATAACCTTTGGAAGTGGAACTCTAGGACTGTTCCTGCTCGCATTGATTCCCTTGATGGTCAACTCCTGTCAAATGAGACTTCTTCTTCTTGGATGAAGTTACCTTGAGCTTCTCCTTTACTTCAAAGTGTTGAATGAGAGTCTTTCCTTTTGGAGACTTATTCGTTTCTCTCTGACTATATTTGGTGAGTCTCGACGACTTCTGTGCTTGTGCAACATTCATCTGAGCTTGCATCTCTTGGAGTTGCCTCTATAAGGCCATACTTCTTGCGACATTATCCTCCATGGTGTTTGGTGGTTGTGTCGGGTTGGATATGGCTCCCCTTTCGCTATAGTTCAAATTAAGCGTTAGATCCATATTTCCTTCAAGGGTTGCATCAGGAGCCGGTTCCTTGTTTCGCTCTTCCACTCTTTTTGATTTCATCTTTCCTGCCATGGAACAATAAAGTCTTCAAGTTAATTTTTGATAGATTAACCGTAAGGACGGAGGTTCAGGCCCTCTTTCTAGCGCCAAAATGTTAATATTATTTTCCGTTAACACCCGGATTAAGTTATATAGGACGTGGGTTCAAGGAATTTGATGCAATCGTGACCCAGGGTTGCCGAAGGATATCCGGAGGTCAGTATTACTAAGCTAAGTCTACCTTCCTTCAAGGAATAAATATTCCAATTATAATATAGTGGAATTCCGAAAAAACCTGAAGAAGGTTTACTTAGCTTGACATGACTAATGTCTTATGGAATTTATGAAATCAATTAATCCCTAGATCATGATTATAATGATATATATTGTGATAAGAAGAAAACAAGCTAATTCTTCTTCATATTCGGGAAAGGGAGCGTCGCAATGCTTATCAACTCAGATTATCATTTCGCATCGAACCTGCCCGAGAAGCCTTGGTTGCGTCAAGAACTAAGTTATAAACTTGTAGAAAACTTCCTTTTCGAGGTCAAAAAGCATTAGGCTCATTATGAAAACGTTGATCATTATTTCAAAAGCCTTAAAAATGGAAGGAGGAGGACGTCGAATTTCTATGAAATCCTCCTTCTTACATGAAGGCGCCATGATCAACTTTCTCATACGAAAGTTTAGTGTTAACTCCATGTTTCGTCATAATAGCTCAAAAATATTAACAAATTGCAAGATGTTTAAGCCTCGGAATTCTTCATTCATAAATATTAGATGAATTACAAGAGTTGAAGAAATCCTTAATCATATCTGGGAATTCTGGATTTTCTCTTTCAAAGAAGAAAGAACAAGATTGAGAAATGAAAAATTCGTCCCACTCTATGTGGCTCCTGGGGTCTTGTTTATAGGGAATTCGGGGCCCCTTCTGTTGTTGGGCTATTGGGCCTGCAGGCACCTTTACCAGTCGGTTTTTTCCTTTGTCTCGGGCATTTGGTTTCGGCCGTCTTTGGTGTTCTAAACATAGTCTTCAAAGTGGGTGTCCCGGTCAATTGGAGCTTATTTGGGATTGATATGGGCTTGTCGTTGTGGAGGCCTTTGGATGGCATTTGAACCCTCGATAGCAGTTCCTGAGTGTAGGCTCTCGAACTTAAGCTTCTGTATGTAGGCTTCCATCTTTCTCGTGAATACTTAAAGGAGCTTTCTCTCATGATATATGTAGATAATAGCCGGTTCAAAACCATTGTCGGTCTCTGTACTAGGTAGATTAGTACGGGTAGCCTGTATCTCCGCTTGGGTCCCGGTTAGCCTTCCGGTGGAACTTTCGGGATAGTCTGGTTTTCCAGAAGGTGGCTTCCGGTGATGTTTCTATTGTCTATTAATGTGACCTTTCGTCATTTATGCAGTCGGTATTTCAGAAGCTGGTTCTGGATAATCTTTATGTACTTCTGGCTTGATACCCTCGATGCTTTCACTTCTGATGTGTCAATACTAAGTAGGTTAATACCGATATCCCTTCCGGGTTTCATTAAGCAAAACTCATGTCCTGCTCTTTCTTGGTTTCTATCTTAAGTTACCTTTCCCCACAGAACTCCCCAGCGGGTTGACCCTGTCAGATAGATCATGCCGAATAAACTTCGTCGGCATTCTGTTGACTTTAAACTCCTTTCTTCCAAAGGGGTGCCGGTTTATGTTCCTTTCGGATCATTCTTTCCTGCTTTTGGCCTTTTTCTTTTAGAAGGTACTTCTATGCTTATATTTCTCTGATACCCCTTCACCGTCAGCCTATGTTAAGGGTTAATTTTGGTAGTAACAAAGTGTTTTTCTTGATCTCGTGTAAATTTGGAATGAATAATATAAAAGGTATCAACCCCTATGTTTTATAACATTGCTATATGAGATTTTAGGAAAACCTATTGACCCGGTTACCACTTGAAATAAAAGAATTATTCAACTTATTTGATTCCCTTTTATTTCGAATGGTTCTCCCCCTGTTCAACGTTCATTTGTGTCACCAGGTTATCATAACGTTGGCAACAATTTAAACAATATTTAAACTGTAAACAGTGGGCGGCATCTAGTAGTACATCGTTGTTACCCAAGTTATAATAATATCGATGATTTGATATAATCACCTTTTGTGACCAGTGTATCAATGTAATATAATCCTTTTAATTAGTATATCCAGGATTAAACTCAAGGCATGGAACGTACCATCCTCTTTATAATTTAATCCGTTTATCTTGATCGATGAGTAGACTATATATACAAATCAATATTTGAGCACGACCATGCATTTCATAGTCTCACTCAATCAAGAGGGGACCATGGATATCACTACATATATATATATATTATTGAGTTAAATTCCATCTAGATCATTCATAATCCTCAATCGATTCGACATGTATCCAATAATCACCTTTATCGTTAACTCAGTTACGAGTAACTTTTGATGATATCAAAACACAAATATCTTCGAATAAAATTATAATGATTTCAGGTCTGAGGACCATTACATCACTGTCACTATGAGAATAACTTATGATACTGTTAATTATATTCCACATACTTTTCTCATGTTTGGTCAGCCCAATACGCTATTCTCTAATACGTATTTATGTCTTGACATTAATATCACGTATATTAATTATTAATGAGATGTGATCATCAGTCAATCAACATACTAGTCTCAATGTTTTATAGTTGTCCTATATAAACAATAAAACTTGACTTGGGACATTCAAGAATCATAATACTTAATATATTATATAGTCTCAAGTTCAAGTCTTACTCGAACTATACAATTCCGTATTATTATTCTAAGGACTTCTATTATGTTAATACCTATAATATGCAGTAAATATAACATAAAGAATATTTTATTCCAAATAAAATATAACATCAACAATGTTATTATTATTCACATCAAACAGATTGCCTTTAGGGCACAAACTCTAACACTATGGTCCCACCTCGACCCCTCACTCAACTAGTAAAAGATTACATTAAGAGCTAAGTGACGTTACCCTAGCAAATAATCTACATACAAATTAGCATGTCCCGCAACCAAAGTCTCGATACTGAAAGATCGATGGTCTATAGGTTTAGCTCAAGTGTTTTAGCGTTACACTGACTGCCGATGATAGGTACCCGATGATTTCTAACCTTTAATTGGTCCTGAACAGCCTCTTTGTAAGCAAATCGTCGAATCACCCCAATGTCATACAGCTACATCCTTCTGACTGCCAAACTACTATTGCAGTCAAGATATACTTACCGGATGGTAACGCGTAGACCTAACCTCTGTGAGTATAGCCTGAGCATGCATCGCAACAGAGGACTACCACGAATTACCCTACCACATCTCTTGGAAGTCGCGTACTTCCTTCCAGTCCCACAGAGCTAGCAAGCAGAATATCAGCAGTGTATCAGATGAACGGTCTCCTATCGTGCTTGTAGACACCACGACGATCTACTCTGTTGGGTTCTTCACCTTCAGATGTGCGGAATGGTCCAATCGCATCAGTTTAACATGTTATTAGACCCTATGTCTAAATGTTTAATTACGCGCTTGCTCTACCTCATCCGATTTCTAGTTAACTTGGTTATTTCCAACCATATTAACTTCTTATTCAAGTTACCAAGTCCTCTACGAGCCCCTTATATCCATAAGGAATGGACCCCTCTCGCTTATTAATTTCAATTGTATAACTTAACATGTTTATGTTCATTAATAAGCCCATAACATGTTATTCTTTAGATTGTAATTCAAGGTCTGTAATCTACAATCTTCCTACATTGTTATCCTGCCATTCATTATCAAATTTCAGTGTTTACATGTTTCAATAACATGTTCTACTTAATGTATAATTAACTATATCTTATCTCAATCAGCAGGCTCTATGTTAATATGTTACTAAATATATATATCATTAATTACAACTCATTTCATTTCATAAGTTTCCTTTCTTCATTCTGTCTTATGCCGCCTGAGCGGGCTTCCGCTTATTATTACTTTCTATTATTAGGCTTATTAATTTCCATTTATAAGTCTACTGATAATAAGCCTACTTCATTCTTATTCATTATCCATGACTTGGTTTAATACAACTTCTTGTTGTTCTTTACTTATTTACTTAGTTCGCTTAACTAAGGTTTATCAATTAGTTTCTTTCCATTTATTATAAACTACGTTATAATTTTCACTTGTCCCTAGGACAAGCCTACCTATTATATAACATTCTCATTGACGTAATTAATTATAATAGGTTATTATCATTCCCCGTTCATTCCAATTCTTATACTTTTGTAACATCCATTCATTACAATTAATGCCATTTACTTATTTCCCATTATACATATATTTATATCCATACATATATATTTAGGCACCAGACGGATGCTGGATTTGCTGGGCGGTTCTGGGCAGACTTCTACCACAAGTTGAACTTAACCTTGTGTCTTAGTAACTTTATTTACAATGGTGTGTATGTTTATGCACTAGAACCCTCGCATTAAATTAATCACTTGTGGATGCTGGATTTATCGGGCGGTTACGGATAGGCTTCTACGACAAGTTGAATTTAACCTCGTATCTCAGTGCGGTTACAATTTCCTAATTGATGTAAATTTTCTATATAATTTAGGCATATTCATTCTTCCAAATTTTATTGTAATTCTATTTAAACCTTTTGGCATAATAATATTCTTAAGCAAATATTCATGTTTATCGTAAATTCCATAATTACTGCTTTTACAGTAAATTCCAATTTAGATGGATGATTAATGGAAACAAACTTTATACAACAGAAGTGTTCTCAGCAGATTTAATCTCTATTACCATAATTATTCGCAATTTCACTATAACTTGACTTGCAATATCCAATTAAAAGGTTACTAGAACATATCTATATACAATAGTAATCCTTTCCACACATTCTAACAGGTTTAAAAGTCAAGATCCACAATAATCAATTGTTCAACAGATTTAACATAACGGGGAATACAAGCGATAAATATACCATTAATTAAAATGGTATAATTTAGATCCACTCACCTAACGAATTTCCAATCCATGAATCTGATCCAAATATGTTATTCCATTGCCTTCCTAACTGAATCTATGATCCAAATAACCAAGGATTCACAAATTTAATACAAAAGAAGAGGAAAAAGGAAAAGAAACTAAATAAACCAGATTTAAGAACTTACCTCACACTGATTAGATTTCTAAACACCCATTGTCGATATATATATATATATATATTCTTTTCCTTCAACTCTTGAATCAAATTTCCTACGACTAATTATTCTATTTTCTGAAGAGATTTAAGGAGGAAGAAGAATGGCAGATCGTAGGCAACATCTCAGAAAATATGAGATTTGGGCTAGGCCCTACTAGTCTATTTATAGATGTACAAGAAAGTCAGAACCGTCAGATTTAATCCTTTAAAATCCAAACCGCATACTATAGAAAAGCCATGTAAAAAAACATATCTGGACCGGCTTGGGTGGACCCTAGGGTTGACCCGCCCCTACGTGGGTCGACCAGTGGGTTGACCAATAGGTCGACCCGCGGGTTGACCAATAGGTCGACCCGCGGGTTGACCAATAGGTCGACCCACCCCACTTGGGTCGACCCATAGGTCGATCGGGCAGCACGTGGGTCGACCCATCTCGGTCCACGTATGTTTTCTAGGACGTTGTTTCTGCATTTAACATTTTCAAATTAACACCGTTTAATAACTTGCCTTTTTTTACTTCTTTGATTTGTTTTATACCCTTTATACAACATTACTATGTTATTGAATTTCACTTATATACGTGTGTGTATACATACACAACTTTCTAATTATTTAATGCATTGTTATCTTTTGCATACGTGCTCCATTTTGGTCATGCCGTATATCAAAATGAATCAGAAAACTACCATGAACGCATTAGTTAATATTTTGGGGTCAAATTCTGAAAATACAATCTTTTATATTTACGTTTTTATTATTAACATAAAAATACGAGTTTTACATTCTCCCAGACTTAGGAAATTTCATCCCCAAAATTTGATAATGGTAGAATTAAGTAATCCCTCACATAATTTACAACCATCATTTGTGCATCCAACTTTTGCAATCATTTATGCACTTGTGCAAAGTGTAATACAACATAATAATACATGAATGTGGTGTATGCCTGGGCGATACCTCTTATAAGAATGCAATTTTTTTCTTGAAAATATTTTGAAAACATGATGCACACATCCTAAATATAATTGCAATTCCTACATGAATGTAGTACCTAGAAAATTGTAATACCTTTTTCATCCAAATTTTTTCCACACTCTTACATAAAAAGAGCGTAGTTCATCTAGATTTTTGCATCCAAAACCCTACCAAACAACTTTAAATTTGCGAGTTATAGAAAAAACTAATTTTCTGAATTCAATTTCTTATGTTACTAAGAGGTGGAACACGGAAAACTGTCTTCCATTTTTTTATGTACCTTTTCTAATTGTACTTGGATTTTATGCTATTATTATATACAAATTTCCTACCTTCCTATCCAAGCACAGTTCACATAATTTTTTTTCTCTGTTATTGATTTTCTTTTTCAACTTACTTTGGAAGATTCCATTTTTATTCTCATTTCTCAAAATTTTCCAATTTTCTCACTATCATTTTTGGTGCTTTATTAGATTTGTTGTTTTCATTTTAGTTATTTTATTGCTCTTTTCTTAGCTTATTTATCTTAATCCACTAATATATGTTTAGTTTTCAAATAAGTCTTCGAGTTTTTTATAACTAAAATAGCAAAACAAGCACTCTACACAGCTACTATTAAGGGCTAAGTATCCTAGGACCATGTCCCCTCCGATAAATAAAAGTCCAAACCAAATGATCTAAAAACTTACATACCCTTTACCATCTATTAGTCATCACTAGTCCTTATTGTGTATTAATAGTCTTTTCCAAGCAACAACTTAGGCTCTATAATGCTTACGCATTCTATGGGAACTTTCCATTATTTCAAAATGGTTTTAAAAAAATTTCCCATCATCCCTAAGTACTAATCCTTTACCTACTCCACGATTCAAAAAAACGTGGTTTGGCTTTCTCATTTCATAAAAGTATCAAAATATTATTTTTCCATATTAAAACTTTCCTTTGCCAAACCATATATTCCAAAAAAGGCAAATCACTTTTTTTTAAATCACAAAAACTGGAATAGACAAGGATAACTACCTCTCTATCAGTTGCACAACCGCTCTGTTTACAATGTCAGTCTGATTACTTACAACTAGGTGCAAACATCTACTCTATTCTTAATTCTTACTACTTATTTTGTCCACCAACAAAATTTTATGTCAAAACAATTATGAAAATTGTTGTCAAAAGAATAGAGATTTCAAAATTTTCTTTACCGAAAATTTTAGCATTTTTTTTGAAAGAATTCATTTTAGATAAAAATTTCACAAGAAATCACTATTTCCAAAATATACCCGATTTTATTTCGAAATTCAATATGTACTTTTTCAAATATGTTATTTACATTTTTTTTCTTTTCAAAAAGTACCTTTTTGTTTCAAAAATTGTTTCTACACAATTTAGCTAGTACATACATCAAAATTGTTACTTTTTAAGGTCAAAACTTGAAAACACCATAAACTACCACCCAAAAGCTTTTAAAATTTCAAGTTCTTAAAAGTTAACAATGGAGTTAGACTCAAAGTAGGTTTCCAACTTATCTAGACTCTCCTAGATATTCCCACAAAGTCATTTCTCTCAAATATATATATTCCTAATCCATTTTCCTCTTTTCATTTTTCCTAATTTCCAAGGCTCAACTGCCAAACCCATTCATCCAAAGCACTAACATATAGGATACATCTTTCTTCATTACCAATTGCATTGTACACTTTTAACCCTAACCACCTAGAGGTCTCAAATTTCCATAATCATTTCTTTAGTGTGCACAACTGATATCCCAGTTCTTTGCATAAACCATTCTTCCTATTTAGTACGTTCCTTAATGGATCTAGGAGGTGTGTGTGTGTATTAAAAATACAAATAAGTTCACTCACTATCCATAAGGGAATCCTAAACCTAAGATCTGATACCAGACGTAACAACCCGAATTCTGACAGACCAATTTTTTTAAAATCCCAATCTATCGAAACTCGAATTGGCTTGTCTGGTACCCTGCATAAAAGAAAGAGATAAAATATATCATAACTTAGAAAACATCTCATAGCAGAAAGGATAAAATATAATATAACCAAATATAGCCTTACCGTAGTAATAATACTACCTAACCAGTATCCAAAAGCGATCATATCTCTGCCCTGAACTTAACTTGCAAGGGTGTTTTGAGGAGGAGGTCAAAACACAAGTCCTGGTGACTGGACTAAATTAAACAATCTAAAATAACCCTTTATATACCATTCATTTATGTTACTTAATTATTAGATTGTTTGGGTCAATAGCACTCAAGGCTTTACACACGTCATACTCATCTACCTCCCAATAGATTAACCTAATATAACATATATGTAGTTGCCCCAATTATCAAGGTACTTCCCAAGGTACCCTTCTCGCACAGTCTCCGCCATCATGCCACAGAAGCATATGCATCTCTCATCCTTCGCCACAGCGGCGTACGGATCTCCATAAAACTACGCCATGTCATATAACTCTTATCCTGCACCAGAGTGGCATATAGATCTCCATAAAGCTATGCTATGTTCCACACAAAACTACCATCGCTATGCTATGTAACTATGCGGTCTATCATATTCAATCTCCTAGACCTAGCTCAGTCTTACATGGAGTAATGACTTAGCGTCTATGATACACCACCCGGCGCGGCGTGCATGTATTTAAACACTCACACGTACGTACTGTCTACTATACCCCGAGTTACATAATAGTGTTGCATCTGAATGCATGGAACTCGGTCGGGAGCCTTTTCCATATCTATATAGGTATGCTAAAGAGGCCTAAAGTACAGAAATATAAACTATGGTCTGCATTTCCATGATGGCTATGGTCCCACCTCGACCCCACCTTCATCTAGTGAAAGACCACATCAAGAGCTAAGTGACGTGCTCCTAGCAAAAAATCTACATCCAAATTGGCGTGTCCTGAAACCAAAGTCTTGATAGTGAAAGATCGATGGTATATAGGTTTGGCTCTAGTCTTTCTGCATCACATTAACTGCCGATGCTAGGTATTTGACGATTACTACCCTTTATTTGGTCCTGACCATCCTCTCTATAGGAAAATCGTCAAATCACCCCAATGTCGTACCGCCACAGCCTTATGACTGCCAAACTACTGTTGCAGTCAAGGTATACTCACTGGGTGGTAACACGCAGACCCAACCTCTGCGAGTACAACCTGAGTATGTAGAGCAACAGGGGACCACCGTGGAGTACCCTACCACTTCCCTTAGAAGCCTCGTGCTTCCTTCCAGTCCCACAGATCCAGCAAGAAGAATATCAAGTAGAGGAATTAGGTGGATGTGCTCCTCTCGTGCCTCTTAACACCATGATGTTCTACGCCGTTGGGTTCTTTAACTTCATACGTGCGGACTGGTCCAAGCGCATCATGCTAATGGGTTATTTGACGCTATGTCTAAACACTTAATTATGCATTTGCTCTACCTCATCTGATTTCTAGTTCACTTGGTGATTTCCAATCATATTATCTTCTTATTCAAGTTACCAAGTTCTCTCCAAGCATGTTATATCTCCAAGGAATGGACCCCTCTCGCTTATTAATTCAGTTATATAACTTAACCCATTTAAGTTGTAACACCCCGTATTTTCTATGAATATTAAAATAACGAATTAAAGAATACTTAATTTTAAAATAGGGAATTAAGTAAAATTTGGGTAGCACCATTGCGTTCATCTTGGAATTCTGGTTGGAATAGAGTCCGAGGTTGCTTAAATCAGACTCCGTATGAGGAAGTTATGAAGCTTAGAAGATTTCAGTTCAAAGCTGAATTAAATTAAATATAATTAAAAATCAGAAAACAAATTTAAATTTCAAAAATCAGCCTAGAAAAGATGCGAGGGGAAAATCCTGCCCGAGGGTGTCGACCACCCTAGGGGGACCGACATAGGTGTCGATCCCCCTATAGGGGTATCGACAGGGGTGTTGACCCCCCTATAGGGGTGTCGACCCCTATCTTCCCAGATCTGGGTGACGAATTCTGAAGGATTAGGGCTTATGAGTCGCACTGTGGTTGGCTGGGTGACGTGTCTCTTTGGTTTGGATGGCTCTAATGACTCCTACGCTAATCTAATGGCCATAGTTTGTCTAACACATCTATAAATACATATCTAAACTTAACCCTAACCTCATAACCCTATTCTATGGTGCCTCCATGCTGTCCATCTCTAAACTTGCCTAGCCTCCTTCTTCTCCAAACTAGAAATCAAATTAGAGAGCTTCAAATTTAAGAAAAGGTTTTCCGCTTCAATCAACAAAGAAAGATTAGAATTGCTACAACGTCAACTAATTCTCTTTTTCTAATCCTATCGCTGTAAGTTCAGTTATTATTCAGATTTGAACACATAATAGAAATCATGACTGTAATGAATCGAATCTAGAACTATGCCTAATTGTAAGATAATCAATTCCGATTCATGCTTATTCTTTTGTCAAATCTGAAATTACCTATGCCTATGAGACTGTTGTGATTGAACCTATCATGTTGTACATCAAATTAGTAATTTCTTTATGTTCAATCCAATTAAATCTGTATACCTATGATGTATTTTCCTTAGTTTGCTTATATTCGTTGTTAATATACAACATGCCTATTGGAATCATGATTCTTGTGTTTGGTACACCTTTACATGCCTATTTTCCCTTATGTCAATTCTTGTATTTCTTCTCTATCCCCTTTCCGTTTTATTTTATGAGTACTTGGAATTTGAAAACCTTGTTGAATCTTGTTGTACGTGCGATTGTAATGCGGGTAATTGGGTATAACCTATTGGAGTAATTTTGGACATAACAATTATACTGGACATAACTTGAATTGACTACAATTGTGGATAATTGGTATACAAAAATCTAGACTTGGACATGTATGGTAAATATGTAAATTGGTTAAAAGATGAACATGCCTAACCAGAGGCTAGATTGAGTTGCGGTGTAAGACTGCCTGGAACCACCCGGCACATCCAGCAACCGCAACAACAGGTCTAATGTGAGAGATTAGCGCATTAAGCCCAAAACCCGAGGTTAGAATGAGTTTGCGGTAGAAGTCTGCCCGGAACAGCCCGACACATCCAGCAACCGCAAACAACAGTTTTAATGTGAGAGGTTGGTGCATTAATAAATTAATTAATGCCAATGAACAGACATGCTAATAATGGTAATGTTAAGTAACATATGAATAAGCGACACTAAACCAATGCAACATGTTAATTAAACAAATGGGTGGGGTTAGGTTAAATTGAGAACACTTAACCGTTATAACATGTTGATTAGGAAACCCTAGCAACGGAGACCCATTTTAGCAGTAACCCACATAGATGTATCACGGTACCCTGAACTAGGCAGGGTGGGGCACGATTACGGGGCTGATTATAAGCGGTCAAAATAGCGGTAGGTGGTGCGTCGGTGTAGGTTTCGACGGAGTACGGGCGTGCACGTACTCCGGAGTGGAAAAATCAGGCACTGGGCATCAGTAGTTATGCACTATGCATCTTGAATTGTGTCGGGTTGCCATCGTAGGGATTGATACACCCCATGGTGGGACCAGCACAGGTATCCATAAACAAGCAGGGCCGAATGACACAAGTAATAAATACATGCAAGTAGAAGCTGATCGATAAAGGGGTCATTTTATTATGAACACATGAGGCTAGTTGAAACAATTGTTAGTAGGTGCAGAGAAATAGAGATGGGTGCGATAGCCTACTCATTTTATCTTGCCTTATCTTGTCTTATGTTATCTTGTTACTTTGGTATTGTCTTATATTCGGTTTATTCATGTCATAATCCTTTTTCTTGTTTACATGCTGAAAATCACTGGGCTTACCAGGCTTTATGTCTGACCCGTTTTCTTTCGTCTTCTTTTTTTCCGTTTCCCCCCCAGGTCCACAGGGAGGGAATACTTCAGCTTAGTTCAGACCTTTTCCAGCTTGAAGAGAGTAGATGTATTGCTTGGAATCTCTTTTCTTGGGCTATGGCTGTGGCTACACTTTTATTGGGGATTTATGCGGCTTTACTTCTATTTTATTCTTCTTTATGTATTTGGATTTTTGAATCATGAGGTTTCATTGTAATGATTTGGAAGTTGGGTTTTGAGACAATGGTTGTAATGTTTTGACTGAACCACGCTGCTTATGAAATGATTTCAGTTTTTCCGCTGTTTGTATGTCTGTCTTGTAAATTATCTGTATCTTTTACCTATAATGCTTCACCAAAGTTAATGCATTACCTTTGTGAGTGACCTTAACGGAGGTGGGGTGTTACATAAGTCCATTAATAATCCCATAACATGTTATTCTCTAGATTGCAACTCAAGGTCTATAATCTACAATCATCATTATCATGTCATTCATTTTCCAATTTTAGTGTTTGTAGGTTTCAATAACATGTTATGTTTAATGTATAATTAAGTATATCTTATCTCACTCAACGTGCTCTATGTTAAGATGTTACTTAATACATATTTCATGAAGTACAACTCATTTCATTTCATAAATTTCCTTATTTCATTCGGTCTTATGCCGCCTGAGCAGGCTTCCCTTTATTATTACTTTCTATTATTAGACTTCTTAATTTCCATTTATAAGTCTACTGATAATAAGCCTACTTCATTCTTATTCGTTAACCATGACTTGGTTTAATAAAACTTCATGTTGTTCTTTACTTATTTACATTGTTCTCTTAACTGAGGTTTATCAATAAATTTCTTTCCATTTATTATAGTGAATATTAGGCTCACATCCTTAAAACTAAAGTTAATTAGGCTCACATCCTTCTCTTTTGAAACACTTAAATCTCATCCCTATTTTTAAAACACAGCTTTTACATTTCCGGAAATGCCCTTAGTTATTGTTTATAGGTTACGTATTGTTTTTTTACATCACAAAACACAATTTTCTGTAAACCTAAATCCATGGCGGCGCTTCAAACCTAAATCCATGGCGGCGGCTACAACACCAAAAGCATGGCGGCGGCTCCAGCACCGAACCCTAAATCAAATCCATGGCAGCGGCTCCAGCACCGAACCCTAAATCAAATCCATGGCAGCGGAAATTAAGTCGCCCTCTCCAACGACTGTTTCCTTCTCGGCCCTCAATCGAGATCCGAGTCCATGCCAGTCAGCGTCTGCTTCAAGGATTTGCCTCCACCGAGCACCGCTGTTTCCTGTCCTTTCATCTTGCATCGCGGTCGGAACAGTGCTTTTCTTCTCCATTGAAGCTCGAAAATCACCACCTTAACCTCACTGATATTTATGCCAGACATCGAAAGGTACTTGATTTTCTGTTGTTGGAATTGCTGTGTCATCAATCTAATTTTTTCATGTTTCTTTGATTGCTCAGAGTTGTATTAAGTTGTCTTTTTAAGTCACTGATATTTATGCAGCTAATTTACTTGCTGATAATTTTGATACTATATGCTTGAGCATGGTAAAATGTATTTCTATAATCAAGTTGTTTCAAGATCTGGATTTTACTCTATATTCCAGCAAACAATATAAAATATCTTTTTGATTTTTTACATTTAATTGGCGCAGCAGGTTTTATTACATTTAAGTTGCGCACAAGTATGCATTTATTCTTAATATATGCATATATGTATGCAATTTTTTATCAAACAGACAGAAAAACATATTATTTTACAAATATATTCATATTTCTATGCATAAATCTGGAATACTTGCATATAAATATTCAGAAATTTTTGTGTAAGATGTAGGAAAATATCTTTGTTTTTTGCTGAACTTATGATTAAAAGTTGCGGACAAATATGCAGCCATTTTTGATATATGCATATATGTATGCAATTTTTTATCAAAAAACAGAAGAACATATTATTTTAACAAATATATTCATATTTCTATGCATATATCTGGAATACTTGCATATAAATATTTCAGAAATAATTGTGTAAGATGTAGGAAAATATCTTTGATTTTTGCTGAACTTCTACTAAAAAGTTGCGGAGAAATATGCAGCTATTCTTAATATATGCATATATGTATGCAATTTTTTATCAAACAAACAGAAAAACATATTATTTTACAAATATATTCATATTTCTATGCATATATCTGGAATACTTGCATATAAATATTCAGAAATTATTGTTATTTTGCTGAATTGTACGCATGTATTTATATTATTCTGAAGCAGTTTTTGTAATTTAGGTTACTGCACGTTAAGCTTATTAATGTTGATTTTCTTTTTTTGATAACAGTGTTCCGGCGGATATTGGTGTACTAGTGTTGTTGAAGCTCGGTCGTCCATCTTTTTCCGAATGATTGAACACATTTGTTGTTTCTACAGAGACTACTAGATGTGGTTTACGCAATAAGCTGGGTCTTAACAAAATAACTTGTTCTTCAAAAGACCATCATCTCTGCTTTGTAAATGTTCTGAAATTTTTGATGTAGTACATGTAAATGTGGTCTGTACTTATTTTTTGATGTAGTACATGTAAATGATATGAATTTTTTCATGTAAGTATGCACATATTTCTGTTATTTGCATATATATTTGCATTTTGTTATAATTATCTGTATTTACTTTTTTGTCATTTTTTTTTGTTTCAGCAATTGTGCAGTACAGTTCTGTATATATATGCAATTATTTCTCTTAGTTGCGCAAAACTAATAATTTATTTTCTGCATAATATTACTATATTTATGCAATTATTACACTTAGTTGCATAAATGTATGCAATTTTACGTAATATATGTATATAGTTGTCCAGTTTTTCGTGAAAATAAAAAAAAAGTAATAAAAAAATCATTTTACGTAATGTATGTATATAATTGTCTAGTTTATCGTAAAAAAAAAAGTAATAAAAAAATTCATTTTACGTAATTTATGTAAATATTTGTCTAGTTTTTCTTAAAAAAAAAAAAAAACCACGTTGGAGTGATTGAATGTTTTCCAAAATTGTTGGATTAGGTTTATGAGCGAGATAATAGGAGCGATAGACTAAGTAAATGAGGACAAATAGTTGTTGGATAGTTTTTTAGGTGTGTAAGGGTAGATCTGGATTTTTTTTAGCGAAAATTCAAAAATAGGGATGTTTTCTATATTACTTTTATCGTCGGTTTTTTTTTATATTTTGAAACTTAATAGGGACCTGTAAAAAACGCACCCTTTATTATAACCTACATTATAATTTCCACTTGTCCCTAGGAGAAGCTACCTATCATATAAAATTCTCATTAATGTAATTAATTATAATAGGTCCTTATCGTTCCTCGGTCATTCCAACTCTTATACCGTTGTAACAACCATTCATTACAATTAATGCCATTTACTTATTTCCCGTTATACATATATATCCATATATATATATATATGTGTACCAGACCCCTCACATTAAGCTGACTACTTATGGATGCTGGATTTGCTGAGCGGTTCCAGGCAGACTTCTACCACAAGTTGAATTTAACCTCGTGTCTTAGTACCGTTATTTACAATTAATTGTATTTTTATGCACTAGACCCCTCAAATTAAATTAACCATTTGTGGATGTTGGATTTGTCGGGCGGTTCCGGGCAGGCTTCTACTACAAGCTGAATTTAACCTCGTGTCTCAGTGCGGCTACAATTTCCTAAGTGCTGTAAATTTTCCATACAATTTAGGCATATTCATTCTTCCAAATTTTAATGTAACTTCGTTTACAACCTTTTGGCATAATAATATTCTTAAGAAAATATTATTGTTTATCGTAATTTCCATAATTAAAGCTTTTACAGCAAATTCGAATTTAGACATATGATTAATGAAAATAGGCCTTACACAACAGAAGTGTTCTTAGCATATTTAATCTCAATTACCAAAATTATTCGCAATTTCACAATAACTTGACTTGCAATATCCAATTAACAGGTTATTAGAACTGATCTATATGCAACAGTAATCCTTTCCACATATTCTGTGACGGCCCGCCCCGCACCAACCGACATTTACTCCAAAGGTGCGCTGTACACATGTCTAGTTAGCACGGAACGGGTCGTCAGAAGGAAAGGGAAGAAGGAAATGAACTAACAAAGAACCTGTAGAATGTCTCACAGCGCATAGAATAAAATATAATAACAACATACTTGACATAAAACAGGTGAGACAGTGCATAAGATGAAACAACTAACATAGCAGCGGAAAATGTAAGTACAGCTTATGATCCAAAGTTAAACATTATTACAACTTTTTTTTAAAAACTGTCTCAAAGCAAAAGCAAGATAAAGGAGGTACACTACTAATGCCCAAGTAGCGACCACCAACGACACAGGGAGAATATATATATCATACGTGGAAGCCTCCTGCCCGCCTCCGAATCAGCTACTCGCGCATCACCAGCTAACCTGTCTCTAGTCTGCTCGTGTGAGCACCCAGAGTAATAAGAGGAGACATAAAACTCTGGGTCAGACATAAAGCCTGGTATGAGCGATAAGCATCTAAAGTGAACAATAACAGGTAGACTAAAACATACCTGAACCTGGACCTGCAACCAAAGAGTTAGCTCTACATACTGTACAACAATCTAAGGTGCCATATCAAACGGTGTAAAGATACGGAGGTGGGGGAGGTGTGCATGTCATAGTGATAGCAAACAATCAAACATAGCATCCATCCTCACATCTCTCACTCAGTGCGTAAAGCATACGATATTCACCACTTCGATCACCCATCCTTGCTACGATCACTTTGCCCCATGATGTCATAAATGGCTTCACTGCACTGATAACGTAGCCACTAATCCTTCGCTATGTCCACTTGCCCCATGGAGTTATTTACCCCATCTGCGCTGGCTCATAGCCTTACCAATCCTTTCTATGTCCACTTGCCCCATGGAGTTATTCACCCCATCTGCGCTGGCTCATAGTCTTACCAATCCTTACTATGTCCACTTGCCCCATGGAGTTATCCACCCCATCTGCGCTGGCTCATAGTCTTACTACGCATCACCTTGCCCCTCGAGTCGTAATGACTCTACTGCACTGATAACGTAGTCTTGCTACCATCACCTTGCCCCTCGAGTCGCAATGACTCTACTGCACTGATAAGTAGCCCATCATCCATTTTTAGTGGTGAATCGAAGTTATGAACATCGACAACTCCTTAGCACACGTCCCACAGCAAAGCCCAACCATGAAGTGAACTCATCGGTTCCTAACTGGATCCTGAGCTCTAACTTCCCATATTGGACTACCTTTGCATCTCGGGTTATTGGTCAATACTGGGTCGGGTCGGGTTCCCCTTCAAGCCTTCGGTTCAGGTCGGATGTCCATTCTGAGTCGGGTCAGTGTGTTGTCCTCCCTTGTAGCGGTTCGGTTCGGGTTCCCAGCATTGCATCAGTTCGTGTCGGGTGTCCTCTTCAGGTCGGGTCGGGTGCCATCTCCCTTCCAGTTCGTGCTTCCGCTCTGATCCGTTCCCTCGTTCTTCATGTGCTCCGATCTGATCCCTCCTCCTTTATCCGATCTGATCCCAGTTCAGTTAGCGTGGCCTTCCTTTTTGCCAATTTTCTCAAGTGTCAGGTTCCGATCCGATTGAATCCCTTGCCCAGTTCAACATATCCGATCCGAGCCCCCATATCCGATCCGATCCGAAACCTGCACTGCTTTCTGAAACTTTTCCAGCAAGTGTTTACGCCATTCGACGACGTTTTTGACCATTCTAACTATTGAAATCAATCACAAAGCATATCATACAGTCATAGCAACATGCATAATCAACCACAAACATCAAAACATCAATATGATAGGTTAAAATGGACCAAACATACCCAAAACCACATATTTCCCATTAAGCATGTTTAGGTGAAACTAATGATAGGATTAGAAAACCTTAACCAAATTAACCCAAACTCATATCAGAGGTCTAAAACATCATTTAAGAATTTATGAACATTTTTCTAGAATTTTATCAAGTTTAAATTCGCTAACTAACACTAATTACCCTTAATTAGCCATAATTAGTGTAAACCTATGCAAATCACTCACCTTGGCCACAAATAAACTAAGATCTGAAATAAATCTCTGATTTTATGCGAATCCCAATGCTAAACAGCAGCTCCAATGTTGATTTGGTGTAGATCTCTCTTGATTAGATGTTGCTAAGCTTAATCCTTGATCAAAAGATGATTTGGAGGTGATTTAGAGGTTGGAGGCCATTTTTAGGGTTCCTTGGTGATAAGTGGAGGCTAGAAAACTGAAATGGAATGATTCTCTAACTCATTTCAGCCTCCCCATAACCCTAATCCCGAAATGGGTTATGGGCCTACTCATTAATCACCCTATTTGGCCCGGTTAAGCAGTTTTTCACCCTCCAAACCTTGTTTCAGCCATATCTCCCAAACGGTAAGTACCTTTGGCTATTATGACCACTCTACGGAAAGGTAAACCATCAAACGAATCTAATGGAAGTGGTTTCAGGTCAAAATTCCTTTCCAATCAAAAGTTATGGCCAAAACAAGATCGGCTATGGGCAAAATGGTCATTTAAAAATCGACAAAAATCATGAGCATGGGAAATGACTCTAATGGATGTTTCCCAAAGTTACATGACCATACCGCCTCATATGGGAAAGAAATAAATATTCTACGATCCCCCGATGCGTAGAATACGGGTCATTACACTCTCCCCCCTTAAGAAAATTCGCCCCCGAAATTCCCTAACCAAAACACACAAAGGGTCCCGCATGCCTATCAATCATAAAAAAACAATCAAACATGCAAAACAAGTCTACCCTAGCATGCGGAAAACTAAATTGCAAAGTAAATCTTACCAGGCAAAGAGTTCTAGATATGCCTTCTTAATGCACTCCTCTGTCTCCCAAGTACAATCATTCTCATTCTCGCCCCACTGAACCTTGACTAGCTTCACCGCCTTCCTTCGAAGTTGCTTCGTATCGTGCCCCACGATACGAATTGGCTTGCGGTTCCCAACCGCCTCGGGTTCTACTTCGAAGTCCTCTAACTGATCAGGTGAAATAGTCATATTTGGGTCGTGAACGAACTTCCTCAGTTGGGAAACATGAAATACATTGTGAACTCCCGCCATCTTCTCCGGTAAGCCAACTCTATATGCCAAATTCCCGACTAGTTCAAGAACAGGGAATGGGCCAACAAATCTTAGTGCTAACTTGCCTCTCCTACCAAATCGTATCACGCTTTTCAACGGAGAAATTTTGACAAACACCAAGTTACCAACGGAGAATTTTAAGTGTCTTCTCCTCTTATCAGCATAACTCTTCTGCCTATCTTGGGCAGCTTTCATTCGTTGCTGAATGATCTTAATTTTATCTGAAGTTTCCCTCACCACATCTGGCCCAAGCATAAACTTCTCGCCAGTCTCTATCCAACATAATGGTGAGTTGCACGGTCTTCCGTACAAAGCTTCATATGGAGCCATACCGATACTGGATTGGTAGCTATTATTATATGCAAACTCTACTAGATGCAAATGGTCATCCCATGATCCACCAAAATCCAATATGCAAGCTCTCAAGAGATCTTCCAATATACGATTCACCCTCTCCGTCTGACCGTCGGTCAGAGGATGATATGCGGTACTGAGATGTAATTCTGACCCTAGAGCCTCTTGTAAGCTCTTCCAAAACCCACTAGTGAACAATGGGTCTCGGTCACTCACAATGCTTTTGGGTACTCCATGAAATCTCACTACCCACTTTATATACAATTCTGCCAACTTGGCTGCCGTTCTGGTCGATTTAACTGGTATAAATCTTGCGCTCTTAGTCAATCGATCCACAATTACCCAAACGCTATCATGTCCCGATCTAGTCCTTGGTAAGCCATCGATGAAATCCATCGAGACTTGCTCCCATTTCCACTCGGGAATTTCTAATGGTTGCAACAACCCACTAGGCTTCTTTTGCTCGGCCTTAACTAACCGGCAATTCATGCATTTGGATATAAACTTCCCAACGTCTCTTTTCATCCCTTCCCAGTAGTAAGTCTGCTTCATGTCTCGATACATCTTATTACCACATGGATGTATAGTCAGTTTTGAGTGATGGCATTTTCTAAGCACTTCATCCCTCAAACCTTCCATGTTGGCTACAACTAGTCTTCCATTCTTTCTAAGTCACCCATCTCGATCAAGCCCATCAAAATTCATCTCCTCACCGTCGATGTCCATCTCTAACTTGGAGATGATTTCCAATAGATTAGGATTGTCCCTCTGGCTGGAACCAATCCGCTCTATCAAAGTGGGTCTGATCGCCAAACTAGCTAGCATGACTGGATCCAATTCGCACTTTGGTCTGAAATCAAACCCCGCGATATACTCCAGTTGCTTCCACTCAAGAAACATTGCCCCTAAGCTGGCATGTCTCCTACTCAAGGCATCGGCTACCGCATTACCTTTCCCAGGTGTATATGCGATATCAAAATCATACGAAGCCAAGAACTCTAACCATCTCTGCTGACGGAGATTCAGATCTTTCTAAGAGAAGAGATATTTTAACGATTTATGATCGGTAAACAACTCAAATCTTTCTCCCAAGAGATAGTGTCTCCACATCTTTAATGCGAACACAATCGCTGCCAATTCCAAATCATGGGTAGGATACTTCTTCTCATGCGGCTTTAGCTGTCGACTAGCATAAGCTACAACCCTACCTCCTTGCATCAATACAGCACCTAGTCCGGTAACACAAGCATCCGTGTATACCGTCATCTCTTCATTCCCTTTAGGAATGACTAGCACTGGCGCACGCGTCAAACTTTCCTTTAGACTCTTGCATGCATTCTCACACACTCCGTCCCAGACGAAGGACTGATTCTTCTTAGTCAACTGAGTCAACGGTGCTGCTATCTTGGAGAAGTCCTGGATAAACTTACGATAATATCCAGCTAATCCCAAGAAACTTCTTACATCTGTTGCATTCTTGGGCGTAGGCCAATCCTGTACCGTAGCCAACTTCGCAGGGTCCACGGCAATACCACTCTCGGAAACAACATGACCCAAGAATCTCACTTCCCTTCTCCAAAAATGACACTTAGAGAATTTCGCTTTCAATTGGTGTTTCCTCAACACCTCCATCACTATCCTCAAGAGTCCCTTGTGTTCCTCCTCTGTCCTTGAGTAAACAAGGATATCATCCACAAACACAAGAACAAACTTATTCAACTGATCTCTGAATACTCGATTCATAAGATCCACAAGTAGGTTGGTGCATTGGTCAACCCAAATGGCATGACCATCCACTCATAAAATCCAGACGTTGTCCTAAATGCCGTTTTCGGAACACTCTCATCCGCTACTCGAAGCTGATGAAATCCTGTCGCGAAGTACAACTGGGAGAACACTCTTGCTCCTTCCAGTTAATCAAACAAATCATCTATCCGCGGTAGAGGATACTTATTCTTCCTCGTTACCTTATTCAACTCGCGATAGTCTACACACAAACGAAGGGAACCATCTGCCTTAGTGGCAAACACAACTGGTGCTCCCCACTTGGAGAAACTCCTTCTAATAAGTCCCTTCTTCAAAAGATTGCTGACTTGCACCCCGAGCTCTTGCTGCTCCCTTGGTGCCATACGATGAAGTGGCATCACTATAGGTCTGGCATCTTTCACTAAATCAATACGGAACTCAATCTCTCGGTGTGGTGGAAGCCCGGTCACCTCCTCGAAGACGTCCGGATACCGGCCAACCACGGGCACATCTGACAACTCATCCTACGGGATGTCGAGGGAATTTACAAAACTAGCCATAACCCCATCACTAGGTAGACTACCAAACACTACCCTCCGCCCATCATCCGCCCTCACTGTCACCAAAAAGCCCTCACAGTCTACGACCACCCCGTATCTTTGGAGCCAATCGACTCCCAATATAATGCCATACCCAGTAAAGCCCAAAACAAAGCAATCACAAACAAACATACATCCATGACTCGATAAGACCAAATTCCTGCAAATCATACTAAGGCTAGTCGAACCACCAATCGGGTTCGTCACAACCAATGGCCTATCGACTATCTCGGGTTCCAGTCCCAACTTATCTATCAGGTCACTAGATATGAAGGAACGGGAAACCCTAGTATCAAACAAAACTCGAACTGGTACATCATAAATAGAAAGCATACCTTGAATAACAACATTCTTTCCTTTCTCCACCACAGTTGGGGCATTCGACGAAGAAGGAACAGCATCAATAGCATATGCTTTCACAATCTGCTTCTCCTTAAGAGGTTGCGGACACTTATCCTTGAAATGTCCCACTTGACCATAGTTGAAGCACTTCTTATCCGCTGTCTTGGCCCGACAATCTTTAGCATAATGGCCCTTCTTACCACAGCTGAAGTACTCAACATCCTTCTTGTTCTTTTTCTGGCCACCTTTAGATTGGTCCTGCTTCCTCTTATTCTGAGAGTTATTCTTGCCTCCACCGCCTGCTTGCGGCTTTGGCCCTTCTACAGATGCAGCCTCAGTCTTTGACTTAGGGTAAAGACTCTCTGATCTCAAAGCTTTCCCCACAATCGATTCAAAAGTCTCATCGATGTGGTTGATAAGCCTTTCCCCCAAGTATCCATCCAAACCAGTAATGAACTTCTCATTCTTCTTCTCAGGAGTATCGATAAGAGATAGTCCATACTTCGACATGGTGTCGAACTCAGCAATATAGTCAGAAACCGCCCTTCCATTCTGCTAGAGTTCCAAGAACCTCTTGAACAACACTGACTTCTGGGCAGCTGGAATAAACTTCTCGCTAAAGCGAGCCTTGAACTGAACCCAAGTAACCTGATCCTCTGGAGTAGCTGTTCTAATGGCATTCCACCAATTCATCGCTCGCCCTTGCAGCTGACGAGACGCTAGCCTTCTCTTCATCGCATCCTCAAGACCCAAGTCATCGAAGATACGGTCACAGCTATCCATCTAGTCTTGAACATCTGTGGCCGACTCCGTCCCGTGGAACGGCATCCCACCAAGGTTAGTGTAATCCTTGCACAACTTGGCGAAATCGACCCTCGGCGCCTGCACTACTGGACCAGCACCAACTCCGGGATTGGGAGCTGTCCCTTGCACTTCTCTAAGCATGTCTCTCATGAGGTCAGTAAACATCGCCCTCATGTCAGCAGCATTCCCATTATGGGCTCCCCTATCAGCACCTCTAGCATATCGGCTCATCGTCAATCTGTAAAGGGGAAACGATTAACGACCCCATAGTGGTGCTAGTGCAGTGCGACTTCATTCTTATACTACCAATAGTATATATATAGCTTTTGAAAACCAAAGTAATCACAAATACGCGCTCTCATATACGTACTATCTCTCCCTAGTGTCTTTCCCTAGGTTAACTACGCAACCTAGAGCTCTGATACCAAGTGTGACGGCCCGCCCCGCACCAACCGACATTTACTCCAAAGGTGCGCTGTACACATGTCCAGTTAGCACGGAACGGGTCGTCAGAAGGAAAGGGAAGAAGGAAATGAAATAACAAAGAACCTGTAGAATGTCTCACAGCGCATAGAATAAAATATAATAACAACATACTTGACATAAAACAGGGGAGACAGTGCATAAGCTGAAACAACTAACATAGCAGCGGAAAATGTAAGTACAGCTTATGATCCAAAGTTAAACATTATTACAACTTTTTTTTAAATCTGTCTCAAAGCAAAAGCAAGATAAAGGAGGTACACTACTAATGCCCAAGTAGCGACCACCAACGACACAGGGAGAATATATATATCATACGTGAAAGCCTCCTGCCCGCCTCCGAATCAGCTACTCACGCATCACCGGCTAACCTGTCTCTAGTCTGCTCGTGTGAGCACCCAGAGTAATAAGAGGAGACATAAAACTCTGGGTCAGACATAAAGCCTGGTATGAGCGATAAGCATCTAAAGTGAACAATAACAGGTAGACTAAAACATACCTGAACCTGGACCTGCAACTAAAGAGTTAGCTCTACATACTGTACAACACTCTAAGGTGCCATATCAAACGGTGTAAAGATACGGAGGTGGGGGAGGTGTGCATGTCATAGTGATAGCAAACAATCAAATATAGCATCCATCCTCAAATCTCTCACTCAGTGCGTAAAGCATACGATATTCACCACTTCGATCACCCATCCTTGCTACGATCACTTTGCCCCATGAAGTCATAAATGGCTTCACTGCACTGATAACGTAGCCACTAATCCTTCGCTATGTCCACTTGCCCCATGGAGTTATTCACCCCATCTGCGCTGGCTCATAGCCTTACCAATCCTTACTATGTCCACTTGCCCCATGGAGTTATTTGCCCCATCTGCGCTGGCTCATAGTCTTACCAATCCTTACTATGTCCACTTGCCCCATGGAGTTATTCACCCCGTCTGCGCTGGCTCATGGTCTTACTACGCATCACCTTGCCCCTCGAGTCGTAATGACTCTGCTGCACTGATAACGTAGTCTTGCTACCATCACCTTGCACCTCGAGTCGCAATGACTCTACTGCACTGATAAATAGCCCATCATCCATTTTTAGTGGTGAATCGAAGTTATGAACATCGACAACTCCTTAGCACACGTCCCGCAGCAAAGCCCAACCATGAAGTGAACTCATCGGTTCCCAACTGGATCCTGAGATCTAACTTCCCATATTGGACTACCTTTGCATCTCGGGTTATTGGTCAATACTGGGTCGGGTCAGGTTCCCCTTCAAGCCTTCGGTTCGGGTCGGATGTCCATTCTGAGTCGGGTCGGTGTGTTGTCCTCCCCTGTAGCGGTTCGGTTCGGGTTCCCAGCATTGCATCGGTTCGGGTCGGGTGTCCTCTTCGGGTCGGGTCGGGTGCCATCTCCCTTCCAGTTCGTGCTTCCCCTCCGATCCGTTCCCTCGTTCTTCATGTGCTCCCATCCGATCCCTCCTCCTTTATCCGATCCGATCCCTCCTACTTTATCCGATCCGATCCCAGTTCAGTTAGCGTGGCCTTCCTTTTTGCCAATTTTCTCAAGTGTCAGAATCCGATCAAATCCCTTGCCCAGTTCAACATATCCGATCCGAGCCCCCATATCCGATCCGATCCGAAACCTGCACTGCTTTCTGAAACTTTTCCAGCAACTGTTTACGCCATTCGACGACGTTTTCGACCATTCTAACTATTGAAATCAATCACAAAGCATATCATACAGTCATAGCAACATGCATAATCAACCACAAACATCAAAACATCAATATGATAGGTTAAAATGGATCAAACATACCCAGTATTAACCAAGGCAAAGGATCTTCCTTAAGCATTCGGGACATTCTAGCACATGTTCTAAGACTCAACACATGGTCCTTAGATAGGCAAAGCCAACCCACCAAATCCTGGTGAGTTCGGTTTCTCTTGGACATAATGTTCCATGGTCCTATCGGACCATCACACTGTTCAGTTGTTTGACCATTATCTGAGGCGCATCAATTCTATCATCCACATAAGTAAATTACCTAAGCTCTAGGTCATCATTTTTTGCTAGAAGGAGACGTATGCCCTTACTCTGATGTCTTTCATCCTATTTAAGGCCATTCACGAGCTTTGAGGGTTGTCGAAGTTATGTCTCGACACAAAGCTATGCTATATCAGCCATGCTTTGATCATCATCCACAAAGCTCTACTTTTCCACAAAAGCTTTGATCAATCAGCAACTTAGCACGCCACACTGTCAATTCACACATATGATCAGTTTCTATTAATAATATAAACTTTGAGCTTATACTTCTCGAAGAGGAGTGTTAAGCTAAGAGAATAAATTCTCCGCCCCCATAGATTTATCATAATAGACACGAATCGTATATGTTATGAAATACAATGTTAGACACACATACGTTTAAAAGTTCGTTCTGGGTATGAACGAAACTGAAGCTTCTTTATTCCTCATACCCTAAGGGAGAGAGGCACTTGCATATCCGGTCGATCACCAAGTACGTCAGTACGACCACCGCTTATAACCTCGTCTTGGGTGTGCTTTTCAAGTGAGACATCAGCAATAATCTGAACGATGTGAAGATCTGTAATGACCCGCATTGTTAGAGGTATTATAATTAATTTATTTAATTATATAAATAGCGATTTAGGGAATTAAATTGTCATTAATAAAATTATAGTGAATATTTAATTTAATTTATTTATAGAATAATATATTCAATTCAGAAATAATCAAAATATTGGAAATCACAATATTCTGTGAACAGGGTCGTCCCTAGGATTTAGTTCAGCTAAGAGTTGAACTATATTGACGATATTCAATCAACGTCAGTTTGAACGTAGAATTATAATATAATTAAAATAGAGCGCGTAACAACGCAGCAGTTTGCTATTTGGCGATTTGAACTTCAACTGAATATACAGGGTTCGTTTTAAATCGGATTTCTCTGAAACAAGAAACGTGTGGAGCTGGTGGAGTATATCTTTCTAGTGGAAGAGAAAAATCGAGATTTCGTCGTGTAGATTTTGAGTTATGTCCAAATCAAATTCTCAGAAATGCAGCGCCCTGACCATAACGATTTAATTATATTTTATATAAGGATTTAAATGGAAATCGAACATCGATATAACTCTAACGATGTAATATCGAGTTGTAAATACATACAGGAATATTCTGGAGCTGTATGGTATTCCACTGTGAATATAGACGATAATATTTAATTTTAAATATTTAATTTAATTATATTTAAATTATTTATATATTTAAATAGGCTATTTAGAGCTGTAAAAATAGACACATTTGCAAACGACCTCAGAATTCGACGAAACTAATTTTGTTGGATCCGTAATATTAAATAGTTGTTAGATTTCCAGTTTAGTGATTTTTAGAGTCATTGTGTGGCCGTACCGATTTTTAATGTGAGAAACAGTCAGCATTTTGACAGTTAAAAATACACTGTGTGGGCATACGGAGTCGGAATTCGACGAAACCAGTTTCGTTGGGACCGTAATGTCGAGCAGTAGCGGTATGTCAATTTCCATGATTTTTGGGTATCGTATGTGGTTACAGGAATTTTTAAGGACATGTATATATAACGGTTACTAAAAAATTAATATAATATTTAACACAAAAAAATATCCTAATTGGTTCTGTGATCAAGAGGAGTCCACGCTGCCTTATTTTCATAACCACACACTCAAACGATTTATAGAGCAAGAACAGTCCTCATTTCACAGAACAAAATGCAAGAACCAAACATGGAAAAATCAAAACAAAAATCAGATAATTCCAGTAAATCACAACTCAAGAAATTCTGAAATCCTTGAGAGTAGGGATTTGCACTGGTACAGAAATCGTGCAGCTCGATGTGGTTTTTGCGGTCCTCATATTGAACGCAGCAAACTAGGTTTACGGTTTGCATCGAATCGAAGCACTTTTGGTTGAAACGAGTTTTGTTTTTGGATTCATTGTTGAAAACCGCACCCATATGCGGAAATTGGTGGTCTTCGGTCAGGAAATGGGAGGGGCGATTTACTGTATATGCTGTGGAAGCCGTCGACGTGATCCCCAATTGCCCGTTCGAGTTGTGCGAGGTGATGATGGAAGTGAAGACAACAGGAAGAAGAACTGAATGGTGATTTGGGTTTTGAAGTTCATGGAGAAATGGACTGGATGGAAGCTTATGAAGTTGCGTTAATGGCCTTGGATGTTTACTGGGTTCGGCATTTCAGTTTTGGGGGAAGAACGTGTTAGTGGGTACGGGTCTAGGCTTTTGCATTGGTGATGGGCCGGTTTTGGAGAAGTTAAGCCCATTTAATTTAATCGAATTTTATTTTAAAATTAGTTCAAACTTTAAAACTGTATATCTATTTCATACGGTGTCAGAATTAAGCGAAACAATATCCGACAGGATCGTATGGACGGGCACTACACCGTGGAACTGACTCGAAGTCCATTGGAGCTCGTTTGAATTTATGGCGGAATAAATTGTTTGATTCAAATCAAACAACAGTTTATCGTTCTTTAACGATGAACTGCAAATGTGAGTAAAACTCACCAACTCTGAACAGTTATATTGTAACAACCCGTATTTTTGAATAACATGTTATAACACAAATCAAGGCAGAATTAAACTGTAAAATCTGAATCAAGAGAAACGGGCTGTGCCATTGCATTCGTCTCGGAAAAATACGCGAAATAGAGTTCGAGTTTTCGAAAATCGGAGTCCGTATGACCAAGATATGGCCTCGCGAAGTTTCACAAAAAATTCAAATTCAACACAGATTCAAATTTCAGAAAATCAGAAGTGGCGGGAAAATTCCCGCCAGACCCAGGGGGGTCGACTGGGGAGTCGACCTCCCCCCCAGGTCGACTAGGGAGTCGACCCCAGGGTCGACCTGGGGTCGACCTGCCTGGTCGGCCCAGGCAACCTGGTGCACCTGTTTTGGCTGTAGTGACATGTTTTGGAGGCTAGTGACGGAATTTGATGGCTTGGATTGAATCTAGGGTTAATCCTATGGCTAATACTATCCTAATCTTCTATAAAAAGACCCGTAAACCTAGCCTAAATCACCATTATTCAATCCTACAACTAAACTATGTCAAATTTGTTCCTCTCATGGCCTCCACTCTCATGCTAAAATTCCTAAGTTTATTTATATGAGAGATTTTTAGTGCATACAAGTGTTTTCAAGCTTGTATGAGTGTTCTTAGTTTGCATTCAAGTCAAGTTGCAACATTTCTATTTCAAAGCAAGGATTTTTATTGATTTGGCTCAAGGGTTTTTCATTTGGAGCTTGCATATTTGGGTGATTGCATAAGGGCTTCGTCTCAATCTTTTAATAACTATTTATTTGTGTCTTCATAGCATTGTAAGCCCTTTTCTACTTTCATGTTGGAACTCTAAAGTTAAATGAATGATGCAAGTTTGGGGTTGATCATTATGATATGCAAGTACGGTTGATCATTATGCAAGTTGACACATGTTGCTATGTTATGCAAGTTTGGGTTGATCATGTTATCATGTTATGCAAGTTTGGGTTGATCATGTTATCATGTTATGCAAGTTTGGGTTGATCATGTTATCATGTTATGCAAGTTTGGGTTGATCATGTTATCATGTTATGCAAGTTTGGGTTGATCATGTTATCATGTTATGCAAGTTAAACTTGAGTTTGTGAGCTTAAAGCTTCAAGCTTTATGTTAAAGGTTGCATTTTGGCAACATGGAAGTTATCATATCCCTTATGATAACTTGCATGTGAGGCTAAATGCGAACTTCTAGCAACTTCTACATGTCATTTATCACCATGTATCACTTATATGCTAAGTTTGGTTTTATGCATACTACTGAAGCCTAATAATGCAATATGCAAGTATATGAACATATGTACATTTCATATGCCACCATGTTAAACTTGTGGCTTCAACACCTTTTTGTCATGATTATGCCAAGTTCCCTATTTTATCCTTTATACGTTGTTGCGATTATGTAAACGATGGGATTACGTTGGGGTTGGGTAACATTATGACAAGAACATGGTTTCTATAACATGACGTGATATGTAATTATGTTTTGGAAACATAATGGACATGACACTTAGAAAAGATGAGTGTGGCCAACTCGAGGTTGGGTTGAGTTTGCAGCATAAATCTACCCGGACCCGCCCGTCTTAACTAGTGGCTACAAACAATAGGACCCAATGTGAGAAGTTGGTCATGTTGTGCTCGAACCCGAGGTTAGACCAAGTTGTGGTGTGAAGCTACCCGGACCCGCCCGGCTTAACTAGTAACCACAACAGGGTCTAATGTGAGAGGTTAAAGCACATTAAGTTAATGAATGCTTCGTGATTAGGGTTAAGTCATGGTCCACTTAATACTTAACCAATTTGGGCTTGATGGGTTAATCGGGGTTAAGTCATGAACCTTGGGAACACTTAACCAATTTAATCCACGTTTGGATCGGGTTAACCACATTTAACCCATTAAGAAACCCTAGTGGCGTGGTCCTTTGCAGCAGTAACCCTCTTGATAGTATCATAAGACCCTAGTGACTAGGCTAGGGTGGGGCACGATTACTGGGCTGACATGTAAGCGACCAAAACGACGGCTGAGTAGGTACGCCGGTGTAGGTCCAGGCGGACTATGGTCGTGCACATAGTCCGGAGTTGGAGAATCAGGCACGGGTACCAGTAGATCTAGACTGTGCATACTTGATTGGTGTCCGAGGTTGACACCCTAGGACTTGATACACCCTAGGGTGTACCTAGCGCAGTTTAACTACATTGCATGTTTGGGCCGTATGACACCGACACTTGACGAGTTAGGCTTATAGGGAGCCGATCAACTAGACCGTGTAGTTGGACCTTGATTTAGGTCACCTCATGATATTGGGCCAAGCGTGGGCCAAGGGATCGATTCTTGTTTTTACTTGACATGTTAGAATGCTAGTACAACCGTGGTGCAAAACTTAACCTTGATTATGCGATGACATCTTTATCTATCTTGTTAGTTAATCATCATGCTAGTATGTTGTTATCCTTATGTTCACCTCAGCTTCTCATGCCAGTTAACTTTACTAGTTCATAGACTGATAGTAGTAGGGCTTACCATTCTTTTTGACTGACCTTTTTTCTTTCACCTCTTTTCTTCTGTTTCCCCCCCTCAGGTTCTCAGGGTGGGAACATTGGAGCTTAGCTTGGATCTTTACAGCTTGCTTATTGGATTTGCTCATGTACGGTTTTGGACATTGAGCTAGCTATGGTTTATCACTTCATTTTGGGGATAGTACTTTATGTATTTTAGTTTTTCAGTTTATGCTTTTATCTAGACTTTGTGTGCTGGAAAATAATGACCAAGTACTTTGTTGTAACTTAACTATGGTTTTGAAATGCTAGTTTTATCCGCTGCTTTAATACTCTGTTTTACTTATATGTTCTGTCTTGTGATATCTGCATGCATGTTTACCTCGTTTAACGCCCCTCCAAAGCCAATGTACTTGCAAGAGTTACCTTGGCGGAGGTGGGGTGTTACATTTGGTACCAGAGCATAAGGTTTACAAGGTTGAGCAAAAGTGTTTTTAAAACTTACCTTTTGAAAAGCTATTTTCAAAACCAACTAAGTATTTTCCAAGAAAAGTCTAGTTATTTTAAAAGGCTATTCCCCAAAAGCCATAACACTATCCTTCGTTTCTTCGTTCTGAATCTATCTGTTTCTTTTTCAGTATGGCCGATCTTAACCTTCCCGAGGGAGTGACCATTCCCGGATGGTTCCGGAGGTACTTGGAAGCTAGGGCCAACGATGTGGGCCCAGCAAATACCCCCAACATAACTGAGGTCCCTCCTCGTCCTCCCCCTCCTCAGAATCCACAAGCGGATTTCGCTAAAGTTTGCAAGGACTTTAAGGCGATGGGTGGCAAGAATTTCATAGGGACAGAGACTTTTGTGGAGGCACGAAATTGGTTGAAAGAAACCGAAGATCTTTTCGCTATCTTTGATGTGGAAGACCATAGAAAGGTTTTATTGGCAGCATGGCTATTAAAAGAAGAAGCTGCTTATTGGTGGGAGGTCACCAATGCTACGAGGCCTATAGAGACTTGGGCCGATTTTAGGACAAGATTTGGGCTTAAGTTTCTATCATCAGCTGAGGCGAATCTGCAATTGGAGAAGTTTATATCTTTGAAGCAAGGGGACATGACAGTGAGGGAGTATGTGAATGAGTTTAACAAGCTCGCCCAATTCGGTTTGGACATGGTTAATACTCCCCAGAAGAAGGCTTTACGCTTTGCACGAGGGTTGAATGAGCCATTACAAGGTTTAGCCCTATCTCATATACCCATGGGGGCCACTTTTGAGGGACTAGTAGACATGGCATTGCTTCAAGGAGACGATAAGAATGGCAAGAAGGAAGTCAAGGCTAATGAGACTCAAGCCAAGAAGACAGACTCCAAGTGGGTAGGAAATCAGAGCAACCAGAACAACAAAAACAACAAGAACAACAAGGGCAACAAGGCCAAGGCAAAGGATCCAAGAAAATGCCACTACTGTGGGAATGTTGGGCACATAGCTAAAGACTGTAAGAAGAGGAAGAGGAAGTCAGGCGAATGCTTTCATTGTGGAGAGACCGGACATTTTAGCAAGGATTGCCCCAAGAAGCAAGGGCAGAATCAGCGTGCATGACCTTCTGGAGGGCAAGTGCATGCTCTCACTGCTGCTCCAGTTCAGGACCGAGGTAGTATTTCTGTAGAAAGTCTTGTTTATATTTCTGATTATCCTGTTCGCACCTTATTTGATTCTGGCGCATCGCATAGTTTTATTTTTTCTGACATTGTTGAAAGTTTGCACCTAAGTACTAGCCTAGTTGAGGATCCCGTTTGTGTTTCAAATCCAATTGGGGGTTCCGCCCATCTATCTATGATTTGTGTGGATTTGAAGATTTCTATCTTGGCCGTAGAATTCACGTGTAATGCTTATGTTCTCGGATTCACGGGATATGGGTTGATCTTGGGCATGGATTGGTTGTCCAGTTATGGAGCCATCCTCGATTGTAAGCATAGGGTGGTAAGGCTCATGACTCGCCTCGGTAATACCCTATAAATTTCTTGTAACCCTAGAGGTCCCGTCATGTTATGTTATCTTGAATCTCTCGACTTGTCCATCGATGATCTGCAATCTGTAAGGGTGGTCCGAGATTATCCTGATGTCTTTGAAGAAGTTAAGGGGTTACCCCCTAAATGAGAGATAGATTTCCGCATTTATCTAGTTGATAATGCCAAGCCAGTATCATTGCCCGTTAGGCACATGGCCCCTCGTGAGAGAAGGGAGCTCAGTAAGCAAATCAAGGAGCTGCTTGAAAAGAATTTTATTAGACGAAGCATTTCTGAATGGGGTGCTCCGGTGGTATTCACTACTAAGGCGGATGGTTCGCTTCGTCTATGTGTTGATTATCAAGAGTTGAACAAGCTGACAAAGAAGAATAGGCACCCGTTACCGAGAATTGATGATCTCTTTGACCAGCTTGTAGGTGCTTCTGTTTTCTCTCAGCTAGATCTAGCCACCGGATTCCATCAGCTTAGAGTAGCTGAGGATAGCATTGATAAAACTGCGTTCAGGACTCCAGATGGATTCTTTGATTGGCTTGTCATGCCATTCGGTTTGACTAATGCACCCGCCTACTTCGTAGACTTGATGAGTAGGGTGTTCAGGGAGTTCCTTGACAAGTTTGTTGTTGTCTTTGTGGATGATATTCTGATCTTCTCAAAGGATGAGGAAGAGCATGCTAGGCATCTCAAGGAAGTGATGGATACGCTTAGGGCGCATCAGTTGAAAGCCAAGTTCTCCAAATGTCATTTTTGGAGAAGGGAGGTTCGGTTTCTTGGACATATAGTTTCTAAACAAGGCATAGCGGTGGATCCCGCGAAGGTGGTTGTGGTTCAAGACTGGAAGACTCCTAGGAATGCAACCGAGGTAAGAAGCTTTCTCGGTCTGGCGGGCTACTATAGGAAGTTCATCAGGGACTTCGCTAAGATTTCGGCCCCTCTTACTAAGTTGACGAAGAAGAACTTAGTCTTTGCATGGGACTTGGAGTGTGAGCTTGCTTTTCAAAGGCTCAAGAGAGCCCTTACCTCAGCTCCAGTTTTGGCATTACCCGATAGTGGTAAGATGTTTACCGTGTACACAGATGCATGTGGCACGGGGTTAGGAGCTGTTCTAATGCAAGAGGGAAGAGTGATATGTTATGGGGGTAGGCAACTTAAAGTTCATGAGAAGAACTATCCCACCCATGATTTGGAGTTAGCAGCAATCGTCTTTGCACTCAAATCCTGGCGCCACTATCTTCTAGGCGAAAGGTTTGAGTTGTATACTGATCACAAGTCACTCAAGTACCTCTTCTCGCAAAAAGATCTGAATCTAAGGCAGCAAAGGTGGATGGAATTCTTGGCATCTTATGACTTCGAGATAGCTTATACCCCTGGCAAGGGTAATGTTGTGGCAGATGCACTAAGCAGAAGGAGGTTGACTTTGAGCCCCTTGTTCATTGAGATGAAGAATTTAGAATTCTTGGCGACCTTTGATTTCACGACGACTGTTGAGTCGATGACGGGTTCTTTAGCATCCCTTGAGCTTAGACCCACACTTCTTGATCAAGTTGGGGCTTCACAGAAGGAAGATCCGCAAATAGTCGAGGTCATGGATAAGTTGATTCGGGGTGAGACGTCTAGTCACCTTGCTAGATATACCATTGATGATAAAGGTTGGCTAAGGCGTGATGGGAGATTAAGTGTTCCTCGAGTGGGAGATTTAGTCCATAGAGTTCTTGAGGAAGCGCATCACTCGAAGATGACTATACATCCTGGAGGGGACAAAATGTATAAGGATATGAAGCGCATTTTCTTTTGGGATGGAATGAAGAAGGATGTAGCAGAGTATGTTTCAAGGTGCATGTTGTGCCAATAAGTGAAAACCGAGTCAAAGAAACCAGGTGGGCTATTACATCCATTGGAGGTCCCGCAATGGAAGTGGGAGAGTATTTCTATGGATTTTGTGGATGGATTACCTAGGTCAAGGAGAGGGAACACAAGCATATGGGTCATAGTTGACAGACTTACGAAGAGTGCTCACTTCATCCCAGTAAAGAGCAAGAGGACCGCATCATGGCTAGCATCTATTTATCTTCGAGAGATAGTGCGGTTGCATGGAGTTCCTTCTAGCATAGTTAGCGATCGTGACCCAAGTTTCACTAGCCAGTTCTGGAATAGTTTGCCAGAAGCAATGGGTACGCGATTGAATCTGAGTACAGCCTATCACCCCCAGACGGATGGCCAAACCGAAAGGGTGAATAGAGTGCTAGAAGATCTCTTGAGGCTTTGTGTTCTCGACTTCGGTGGTACTTGGGAAGACCACCTTCCTCTTGTAGAGTTTGCTTATAATAATAGCTATCAAGCCAGCATAGGGATGGCACCATTTGAAGCTTTGTAATGGAGGCCGTGTAGGTCACCATCTTGTTGGTGGGAGACAACAGATAAGCTTATACTTGGACCCGATATGATACGGGACACATCCGAGAAAGTTGAATTGGTGAGAAGACGGATGAAAGCGGCCCAAGATAGACAGAAATCCTATGCTGACAAGCGAAGGGCAGATTTGGAATTCGAAGTGGGAGACATGGTTTTCGTGAAGGTTTCTCCTTTGCGTAAAGTGGTACGTTTTGGAGCAGTTGGGAAGCTGGCATCAAGGTTCGTAGGACCCTTCCCTATCATAGAGAGAATTGGAAAGATGGCCTATAAGGTGGAATTGCCCGAAAAGCTAGCCGGAGTGCATAATGTCTTTCATGTCTCGCATCTCCGAAAGTGCCTACATGAGTCCGCTGAGGTGGTTGAACCAAGCATTCTCGAAGACATTGAGGTAGAGAAAGAAGCAACCTTGAGAAAAGCTCCGATTTGTATTTTGGGAACAGAGATCAAGAAGTTAAGGAATCGAGAGGTCAAGTTGGTGAAAGTTCAGTGGGGTGAAGCCGAGGAAGACGCAAGTTGGGAAACCGAGGAGAAGATGCGTGGGCTTTATCCATTCCTTTTTTAGGGTACATTCTCGATCTCTTTTCCTAATTAATACATCTCTCTTTTGCTATCCATGTTTATCTTGTTTATCTAGTTATCTCGTTAATCATGTCATGAGAACCTTAGGCAGGAACCCTTTGGATGAAACATGTATTTGAAACATGTTATGCTTGATGGTTGCAAGTGGTTGCAAGTGTTTGCACGTGGATACTCGTGGATGCATGATACACATTAGGCACTAAGATCGGCTCACACACTTTCATGTTGCATATGCATGAGTGCTTATACTTATTCATGGATGAAACTTGTTATGCTATCACGTGGATGTTGCATATGGATGAATGTTATGTGCACTCATGTAGAGATTATAAATTATTTTAGGAATTTGCATACATATGGACTCATTTCACTAACATGTTTTGCATTAAGGAGGTTTACTGAATCAGTAACCTCCTGATTTTTGCATTAGATAAGTACATTTACACACACCTTTGCATATGATCATACAGCATTTAGAATCCTTTAAGGACAATGACTGCACGTGGATGATGTTTTGAGTAGATGGATGATGGATGGTAAGATACGTTCTTCCTAACTTGGAGATTTCGGGGACGAAATCCTTTAAGGAGGGGAGAATGTAACAACCCGTATTTTTGAATAACATGTTATAACACAAATCAAGGCAGAATTAAACTGTAAAATCTGAATCAAGGGAAACGGGCTGCGCCATTGCGTTCGTCTCGGAAAAATACGCGAAATACAGTCCGAGTTTTCGAAAATCGGAGTCCGTATGACCAAGATATGGCCTCGCGAAGTTTCACGAAAAATTCAAATTCAACACAGATTCAAATTTCAGAAAATCAGAAGTGGCGGGAAAATTCCCGCCAGACCCAGTGGGGTCGACCTGGGGGTCGACTGGGGAGTCGACCTCCCCCCCCAGGTCGACTGGGGAGTCGACCCCAGGGTCGACCTGCCTGGTCGGCCCAGGCAACCTGGTGCACCTGTTTTGGCTGTAGTGACCTGTTTTGGAGGCTAGTGACGGAATTTGATGGCTTGGATTGAATCTAGGGTTAATCCTATGGCTAATACTATCCTAATCTTCTATAAAAAGACCCCTAAACCTAGCCTAAATCACCATTATTCAATCCTACAACTAAACTATGTCAAATTTGTTCCTCTCATGGCCTCCACTCTCATGCTAAAATTCCTAAGTTTATTTATATGAGAGATTTTTAGTGCATACAAGTGTTTTCAAATTTGTATGAGTGTTCTTAGTTTGCATTCAAGTCAAGTTGCAACATTTCTATTTCAAAGCAAGGATTTTTATTGATTTGGCTCAAGGGTTTTTCATTTGGAGCTTGCATATTTGGGTGATTGCATAAGGGCTTCGTCTCAATCTTTTAATAACTATTTATTTGTGTCTTCATAGCATTGTAAGCCATTTTCTACTTTCATTTTTGAACTCTAAAGTTAAATGAATGATGCAAGTTTGGGGTTGATCATTATGATATGCAAGTTTGGTTGATCATTATGCAAGTTGACACATGTTGCTATGTTATGCAAGTTTGGGTTGATCATGTTATCATGTTATGCAAGTTTGGGTTGATCATGTTATCATGTTATGCAAGTTTGGGTTGATCATGTTATCATGTTATGCAAGTTTGGGTTGATCATGTTATCATGTTATGCAAGTTAAACTTGAGTTTGTGAGCTTAAAGCTTCAAGCTTTATGTTAAAGGTTGCATTTTGGCAACATGGAAGTTATCATATCCCTTATGATAACTTGCATGTGAGGCTAAATGCGAACTTCTAGCAACTTCTACATGTCATTTATCACCATGTATCACTTATATGCTAAGTTTGGTTTTATGCACACTTTTGAAGCCTAATAATGCAATATGCAAGTATATGAACATATGTACATTTCATATGCCACCATGTTAAACTTGTGGCCTCAACACCTTTTTTTCATGATTATGCCAAGTTCCCTATTTTATCCTTTATGCGTTGTTGCGATTATGTAAACGATGGGATTACGTTGGGGTTGGGTAACATTATGACAAGAACATGGTTTCTATAACATGACGTGATATGTAATTATGTTTTGGAAACATAATGGACATGACACTTAGAAAAGATGAGTGTGGCCAACTCGAGGTTGGGTTGAGTTTGTAGCATAAATCTACCCGGACCCTCCCGGCTTAACTAGTGGCTACAAACAATAGGACCCAATGTGAGAAGTTGGTCATGTTGTGCTCGAACCCAAGGTTAGACCAAGTTGTGGTGTAAAGCTACCCGGACCCGCCCGGCTTAACTAGTAACCACAACAGGGTCTAATGTGAGAGGTTAAAGCATATTAAGTTAATGAATGCTTCGTGATTAGGGTTAAGTCATGGTCCACTTAATACTTAACCAAATTGGGCTTGATGGGTTAATCGGGGTTAAGTCATGAACCTTGGGAACACTTAACCAATTTAATCCACGTTTGGATCGGGTTAACCACATTTAACCCGTTAAGAAACCCTAGTGGCGTGGTCCTTTGCAGCAGTAACCCTCTTGATAGTATCATAAGACCCTAGGGACTAGGCTAGGGTGGGGCACGATTACTGGGCTGACATGTAAGCGACCAAAACGATGGCTGAGTAGGTACACCGGTGTAGGTCCAGGCGGACTATGGTCGTGCACATAGTCCGGAGTTGGAGAATCAGGCACGGGTACCAGTAGATCTAGACTGTGCATACTTGATTGGTGTCCGAGGTTGACACCCTAGGACTTGATACACCCTAGGGTGTACCTAGCGCAGTTTAACTACATTGCATGTTTGGGCCGTATGACACCGACACTTGACGAGTTAGGCTTATAGGGAGCCGATCAACTAGACGGTGTAGTTGGACCTTGATTTAGGTCACCTCATGATATTGGGCCAAGCGTGGGCCAAGGGATCGATTCTTGTTTTTACTTGACATGTTTGAATGCTAGTACAACCGTGGTGCAAAACTTAACCTTAATTATGCGATGACATCTTTATCTATCTTGTTAGTTAATCATCATGCTAGTATGTTGTTATCCTTATGTTCATCTCAGCTTCTCATGCCAGTTAACTTTACTAGTTCATAGACTGATAGTAGTAGGGCTTACCAGTCTTTTTGACTGACCTGTTTTCTTTCGCCTCTTTTCTTCCGTTCCCCCCGCCCCCTCTGGTTCTCAGGGTGGGAACATTGGAGCATAGCTTGGATCTTTACAGCTTGCTTACTGGATTTGCTCTTGTACGGTTTTGGACATTGAGCTAGCTATGGTTTATCACTTCATTTTGGGGATAGTACTTTATGTATTTCAGTTTTTCAGTTTATGCTTTTATCTAGACTTTGTGTGTTGGAAAATAATGACCAAGTACTTTGTTGTAACTTAACTATGGTTTTGAAATGCTAGTTTTATCCGCTGCTTTAATACTCTGTTTTACTTATATGTTCTGTCTTGTGATATCTGCATGCATGTTTACCTCGTTTAACGCCCCTCCAAAGCCAATGTACTTGCAAGAGTTACCTTGGCGGAGGTGGGGTGTTACATATATTTTTATAATGTATTTTTAGAACTGTTAATCATCTGTTGATTGTTGTGTGTTGGTTGATTGATTGAACTGCTAGTCAGTTAGTAGAAATTATATATATATATATATATATATATATATATGTAATTATATATATATAAACCGTTAAATATTTATATATTGATTCTGCTATCAGAATAATTTATATTGAACTGAAAGTGATGATAATCATATTGTGTAACATCTGTGGATGCAGGGAGACAGGTTGGAGGAATCCGACTGGATTCCTCAACAGTTATTTTATTGTTTTTCATATATTGTTATATGATGTGATATAAAATCTGTGGGCGATTATATGTGCTTGGACGATATTGAACATCATGATTTGATATGATTGAATACCATAACATACCGAAATGTTGATAAGGGGATTTCAAAGTGATATTGAAAATAGAATATTTATAAAATGGGATATTTAAAAATAAGAGATATTTATAAAGTTGAATATTTATAAATAAGAAATGTTTATAAATAGGAATATTTATAAATAGGAGATATTTTGAAAAAGAAAATATTTACAAACCATTTTCTTTTTGAATGGAAAGGCCTGTGTGGCGGGTTTGGGGATTTTCCCGATGCTCCCGTTACAAAGGAGGTTATGGCGAATTTTTCAGAGAATTTAAGGAGTTAGATTATTTCAAGAATAAATTTGAAAAGGAAATATTTGTACACCATTTACAAATAGAATTGAAAAAGGAAACGTTATAAAAAGGAAATCATTTTTAAAGTGTAGAACCGTTATTTAAAAGAAAATCTTTTCAAATGAATAAAACGTTGTTAAAAAGGAAACCTTTATCAAGCGAATAAAGTAAATCGAATATGGTATTCGAAAGGAGTTAAATCGAATATGGTATTCGAAGGTTAGTAAAACGAATATGCTAATCGAAAGGGGTTAGTGAGTCGAGTTAGTTGAATAGAGTTAACTAGTTCAGTAGAGTTAATCAGGTAGAGTTAACCAGTTAGAGTTAATCAGGTTGAGTTAATCGATTAGAGTTAAAACGAACCAGAGTTATCAAATATAGTTATTTGAGATAGAGTTAGTCAAATAGAGTTATTCAGGATAAGTTGCCATCTCGTACGACTGCTAGCGTAATTCGCAGGGCTGTAAATAGTCTACGGCGGTCGGATGCTTCCTGAGTGAGTCAGGCGTAACCATTGTGATCGCTGCGATCTAGAGTCAAGCGAATGAAGTTAAATCGAATATTAGTTATTCGATAGGAGTTAAGTTCTTGAGTTAGATTATCGAGATAAGTGATTCGAGTTAAGTTCGTCGAGTTAAATTAATCGATGTTAGTTTCATCGAAAGAAATTAATCGATGTTAGTTTCATCGAAAGGAGTTAATCGATGTTAGTTTCATCAAAAAGAAATTAATCGATGTTAGTTTCATCAAAAGAAATTAATCAATGTTAGTTTCATCGAAAGGAGTTAATCGATGTTAGTTTCATCGAAAGGAGTTAATTGATGTTAGTTTCATCGAAAGAAGTTAATCGATGTTAGTTTCATCGAAAGGAGTATCGATGTTAGTTTCATCGAAAGGAGTATCGATGTTAGTTTCATCGAAGGGAGTTATCGATCATAGTTTAATCGAAAGGAGTTATCGATTAGTTAAATCGAAGGAGTTATTGAATATAGTTTATTCGATGGAGTTAATCGATTAGAGTTAAATCAAAGGGGTTAATAGAATATAGTTTATTTGAAAAGATTAAAGGAGTTAATTGAATATAGTTTATTCAAATAGAGTAAAGGAGTTAATCGAATATAGTTTATTCGAATAGAGTAAAGGAGTTAATCGAATATAGTTTATTCGAATAGAGTTAGAGGATTTATCGAATATAGTTTATTCGACAGGAGTTAAGTGAATAGTTAGGTTAAACTTAGTGAATTAGTTAAGTGAATTGGTTAAGTTAACCAAAGTGAATTAGTCGAGTTAATCAAAGTGATTAGTTCAGTTAATCGAGATAAGTAAATCGGGTTAGGTTAATCGAGTTGAATTAGTCAGTCGAGTTAATAAATTGAGTTAGTCAAACCAAGTAAAACCAGTTAGAGTTGATCGGTTAGAATTAACCAGTTAGAGTTAATCAATCAGAGTTAATCAAATGGAGTTAAGTAAAATTAGAATTGACTAGAGATTAGTAAATTGAATGGTTTTCTAAGTGCCTATCTGATGTTGGTTTCGGCCTTCGGGATTTATACTTAGGGGATTGTTCTCATACTAGTTTACAGTCAGGGACTGATAGTTGGGGAAGAGTAGTGATTTGTAAATAAGCAGATGGAAACGTTTTCCAGTGTTAATAACATATATTTTCTAAACATAGAAAATAAGGCAATGTGAACATATATATATATATATGTTGATGATTGATCGATATAATTTCCATCTGGAAATAATATCATTGTTTGCACACTTGTTTTTCTTTGATAGTTAAATCACAGACTATCGAAGTTTTGACCATTTTAACGTTGTTAATAAGGAGAGACCGGTTGGATTATTATTCGAAGAACCACTCTGTATTGGCATAAGCGTTGCGAATCATTTATGCCAAAGATAATTTGAAGATGGAGTAAAGTGCAAGGGCTGTTGTATAAGTCTTAAATAACAATGACTAAGATGGATATACTGAGTAGTGGCTTCGGTTTGTCCAGTCCCAGGACAACTTGTATGGACGAAGGTCTAACAGAGTATATTCAATGGATCGCGTAAGTTGATATGTTCAAACGTATTCACGTTTGGTGGCGGAGGAATTCGTTTCTCTTAGCTGTATACCCGTGTTATTTTTTGATAAGTCAATTTGTGATTTGGCGGGTATGACGACGTGACATTCTAAGTGAATGAAGATGAATGTCTGACAGAGTATTTCCAGAAAGGTCACGTACATTGATTTCTTCAACCGTACCAAGAGTGGAAGCGGAGAAGGAAACTTCTTTAGCTAAAACGTAATGTATTGTTGTAGACGTCAATTAGTGATTCTCGATGGATCTGACAATGTGGCATTCGAAGTGAATCTGATGTGATGATAAAGCGTAACTTCTAGCCTCATCAACCGGTAAATGACAGAAATCGGGCAGGCAGCATGGCTAAGTCGATCGCACCGAAGTAGGGTGTATAATCACCTATCTAGAGAATATTCATTTGTTTCTTAAATCTATCAATGCTGTCCCATATATATATGGGAACGGTTACTGATCCCAACCGTTGGTGATATACATTCGATACGCTCAAGCAAAATGAGTGGTCGGTCATGTGTGGCTGAGTTACAAGATGTTCTTGTTGAACTCCAGTGTATCGTTCCTAGAGTACACTGATCAGAAGGTGGTTCCATACCTTATCATAGTTGGAAATCCATTATCCAATACGTGCTTGCGATTTTGATTGTATACTATATATGTAAAACGTGAGATGAAAGCGTTTCTGCTAGTTGATATCTATTTGTACATAGACATTATTATAATATCAAAAGGTTTTTGATATAAAGATTTTTTGGATTCTCATAAGGGAAAAACCCATTCCGTTATGCGGTGTGGTCTTATGAGATATCGTTTACTTATTCATATACCTGTTTAAACTGTTTTATTCACACCAGTCCCATGACTGACCCGGAGTTTACTTTGTTGTTTTCCCTAAACTCTCGTGTGCCTAAATTTGTACGGGCAGTCAAATAGTCGGGATTTACAGATATACTTGAAGAGCTGGAGCAGGAGGCTTCTGGATCATATAGCTATAGTTTATTTCCGCTGTGTTGTAAGTGCTGTACTCTGATAAGTGCTATTGTATACATAACTGTTATATTTCAAAGTTATGTTATCTATTATATGTTATTCGTTCCGCTGTGAGGTTCGTGTTACTCTGATGTTGTGTTCTTCTTCTTCTTCTTATATTCTACTAGTTCTACCTTATCTATCCTCACCCTCTATCTTCTTTCTATTAGTTTCTTGAATTTCAAGTGCAATTTGGGGTTGGACTTGTGTTATTTATTCAGCTCAAATTGGACCAGATTTTCGGGTCACTACAGTTGGTATCAGAGCATTGGTTTAGTGAATTACCTTGGCTCTGTGGCGAAATTCAGTAGAGATGGGGTTAGTAATATCCCAGAATGAATTTGAGTGTATATATATACGAGTGCGTATTTGTTAGTTAATATAAAGTGATTTATATTGTGGAGACTCATTGGTTGAGTGGCTTATGGATTCTGGACGATCAGTTTGATCCACTCTATCGGTAGGAGTTCTATAAACACTTGAATACGATGAACCGGCATAGTATGTTTTGATATAGTATATTGGTTGTGTTGGTTGTTATTATAATCGAGTAAGATTATAAAAAGGTGAAATGGTTATAAATAACTAATCAGAATTCATATAAGTAAAGTATATGAAATAAGATGAATAAAATCTGAATTTAAATCAGATTGGAATTAAAATAAGGAAATTTTAAGTTCCTGGGAGATTTTGAAAACGTTTTTCAAACTGAAAGTGATATAGTATTGAACTCACTTCGATAGCTGGAAAATAGATTCTGATGATGAATCGCGACATCATCAATGTTCATTTTCGAGTTCTAAGTGACGGATTACTACCAAGGGTTTTGTTTTTGAATTGTTTTGAGAAAACAAGTTGTTTAGAAATTCAAAGGATTTGAATTGGCATTATGATTTCAAATTGATTTGAAATGAATCCAGGAATTTAAATTCGGGAATTAAAGTTTAACAAATGAAGTTAAATAGAATGAGATAGTAAAAGTGAATGAGAAATTTGAATTTAACTTGAACTAAGTTAAATTAAAACTAGATTGGATTATAGAATAATCTGAATGAAATTAAGTTGATAAAATAAGAGTTGAAATTGGATATTGGAGTTTAAATGAAATTCGACATAAGTATAAGCGGATGGTTTGAGTTGAGGATATAAACTAATCGAAGTTAGATTAGTATGACATTGGTATATGCAGGGTGTTAATCGATGGAAATGATATAATGGTAGGCCGACAAAAAGGTACAAGTTTATAATTGATATGAGTTTCGAATGTATGAGACGAAATGGCAAGCCGCTTGGCTGTTTGATTTTCTTTTGGGTTGAAGATGGCCTAGAGAGGCGAGTTGTAGTTTTACCGATAGGGCTGTACAAAGGAGACGCTGGCGAAATTTTTCGAAAGTTTAAAGTGTTAGAAAATTTTCAGAATTTTTGAAAATTTTAATTAGTCGGAATGAATAAATATTTTAGTCGATATTAATTGGTTCAGTTAAAATCAGAAATAAGGCGTAAACAAATCTTAGGAATTCCAATAGGTAGGGTCGTCCTCTAACTTAGCAATTTCGAGGACGAAATTATTTTAAGTGGGGAAGAATGTAATGACCCGCATTGTCAGAGGTATTATAATTAATTTATTTAATTATATAAATAGTGATTTAGGGAATTAAATTGTCGTTAATAAAATTATAGTGAATATTTAATTTAATTTATTTATAGAATAATATATTCAATTCAGAAATAATCAAAATATTGGAAATCACAATATTCTGTGAACAGGGTCGTCCCTAGGATTCAGTTCAGCTTAGAGTTGAACTATATTGACAATATTCAATCGACGTCACTTTGAACGTAGAATTATAATATAATTAAAATAGAGCGCGTAACGACGCGGCAGTTCGCTATTTGGCGATTTGAACTTCAACTGAATATACAGGGTTCGTTTTAAATCGGATTTCTTTGAAACAAGAAACGTGTGGAGCTGGTGGAGTATATCTTTCTAGTGGAAGAGAAAAATCGGGATTTCGTCGTGTAGATTTTGAGTTATGTCCAAATCAAATTCTCAGAAATGCAGCGCCCTGACCATAACGATTTAATTATATTTTATATAAGGATTTAAATAGAAATCGAACATCGATATAACTCTAACGATGTAATATCGAGTTGTAAACACATACAGGAATATTCTGGAGCTGTATGGTATTCCACTGTGAATATAGACGATAATATTTAATTTTAAATATTTAATTTAATTATATTTAAATATATTTATATATTTAAATAGGCTATTTAGAGCTGTAAAAATAGCCACATTTGCAAACGACCTCAGAATTCGACGAAACTAATTTTGTTGGATCCGTAATATTAAATAGTTGTTAGATTTCCAGTTTCGTGATTTTTAGAGTCATTGTGTGGCCGTACCGATTTTTAATGTGAGAAACAGTCAGCATTTTGACGGTTAAAAATACACTGTGTGGGCATACGGAGTTGGAATTCGACGAAACCAGTTTCGTTGGGACCGTAATGTCGCGCAGTAGCGGTATGTCAATTTCCATGATTTTTGGGTATCGTATGTGGTTACAGGAATTTTTAAGGACATGTATATATAACGGTTACTAAAAAATTAATATAATATTTAACACAAAAAAATATCCTAATTGGTTCTGTGATCAAGAGGAGTCCACGCTGCCTTATTTTCATAACCACACACTCAAACAATTTATAGAGCAAGAACAGTCTTCATTTCACAGAACAAAACGCAAGAACCAAACATGGAAAAATCAAAATAAAAATCAAATAATTTCAGTAAATCACAACTCAAGCAATTTTGAAATCCTTGAGAGTAGGGATTTGCACTGGTACAGAAATCGTGCAGCTCGATGTGGTTTTTGCGGTCCTCATATTGAACGCAGCAAACTAGGTTTACGGTTTGCATCGAATCGAAGCACTTTTGGTTGAAACGAGTTTTGTTTTTGGATTCATTGTTGAAAACCGCACCCATATGCGGAAATTGGTGGTCTTCGGTCTGGAAATGGGAGGGGCGATTTACTGTATATGTTGTGGATGCCGTCGACGTGATCCCCAATTGCCCGTTCGAGTTGATGATGGTAGTGAAGACAACAGGAAGAAGAACTGAATGGTGATTTGGGTTTTCAAGTTCATGGAGAAATGGACTGGATGGAAGCTTATGAAGTTGCGTTAATGGCCTTGGATGTTTACTGGGTTCGGCATTTCAATTTTAGGGGAAGAACGTGTTAGTGGGTACGGGTCTAGGCTTTTGCATTGGTGATGGGCCGGTTTTGGAGAAGTTAAGCCCATTTAATTTAATCGAAATTTATTTTAAAATTAGTTCAAACTTTAAAACTGTATATCTATTTCATACGATGTCAGAATTGAGCGAAACAAGATCCGACAGGATCGTATGGACGGGCACTACACCGTGGAACTGACTGGAAGTCCATTGGAGCTCATTTGAATTTATGGCGGAATAAATTGTTTGATTCAAATCAAACAACAGTTTATCGTTCTTTAACGATGAACTGCAAATGTGAGTAAAACTCACCAACTCTGAACAGTTATATTTTTATAATGTATTTTTAGAACTATTAATCATCTGTTGATTGTTGTGTGTTGGTTGATTGATTGAACTGCTAGTCAGTTAGTAGAAATTATATATATTTTTATATATATATGTAATTATATATATATATATAAACCGTTAAATATTTATATATTGATTCTGCTATCAGAATAATTTATATTGAACTGAAAGTGATGATAATCATATTGTGTAACATCTGTGGATGCAGGGAGACAGGTTGGAGGAATCCGACTGGATTCCTCAACAGTTATTTTATTGTTTTTCATATATTGTTATATGATGTGATATAAAATCTGTGGGCGATTATATATGCTTGGACGATATTGAACATCGTGATTTGATATGATTAAATACCATAACATACCGAAATGTTGATAAGGGGATTTCAAAGTGATATTGAAAATAGAATATTTATAAATTGGGATATTTATAAATAAGAGATATTTATAAAGTGGAATATTTATAAATAAGAAATGTTTATAAATAGGAATATTTATAAATAGGAGATATTTTGAAAAAGAAAATATTTACAAACCATTTTCTTTTTGAATGGAAAGGCCTGTGTGGTGGGTTTGGGGATTTTCCCGATGCTCCCGTTACAAAGGAGGTTATGGCGAATTTTTTAGAGAATTTAAGGAGTTAGATTATTTCAAGAATAAATTTGAAAAGGAAATATTTGTAAACCATTTACAAATAGAATTGAAAAAGGAAACGTTATAAAAAGGAAATCATTTTTAAAGTGTAGAACCGTTATTTAAAAGTAAATCTTTTCAAATGAATAAAACGTTGTTAAAAAGGAAATCTTTATAAAGTGAATAAAGTAAATCGAATATGGTATTCGAAAGGAGTTAAATCGAATATGGTATTCGAAGGGAGTAAATCGAATATGGTATTCGAAGGTTAGTAAAACGAATATGCTAATCGAAAGGGGTTAGTGAGTCGAGTTAGTTGAATAGAGTTAACTAGTTCAATAGGGTTAACTAGTTCAGTAGAGTTAACCAGTTCAGTAGAGTTAATCATGTAGTGTTAACCAGTTAGAGTTAATCTGGAAGAGTTAATCAATTAGAGTTAAAACGAACTAGAGTTATCAAATATAGTTATTTGAGATAGAGTTAGTCAAATAGAGTTATTCAGGATAAGTTGCCATCTCGTACGACTGCTAGCGTAATTCGCAGGGCTGTAAATAGCCTACGGCGGTCGGATGTTTCCTGAGGGAGTCAGGCGTAACCATTGTGATCGCTGCGATCTAGAGTCAAGCGAATGAAGTTAAATCGAATATTAGTTATTCAATAGGAGTTAAGTTCTTGAGTTAGATTATCGAGATAAGTGAGTCGAGTTAAGTTCGCCGAGTTAAATTAATCGATGTTAGTTTCATCGAAAGAAATTAATCGATGTTAGTTTCATCGAAAGGAGTTAATCGATGTTAGTTTCATCAAAAAGAAATTAATCGATGTTAGTTTCATCAAAAGAAATTAATCGATGTTAGTTTCATCGAAAGGAGTTAATCGATGTTAGTTTCATCGAAAGGAGTTAATCAATGTTAGTTTCATCGAAAGAAGTTAATCGATGTTAGTTTCATCGAAAGGAGTATCGATGTTAGTTTCATCGAAAGGAGTATCGATGTTAGTTTCATCGAAGGGAGTTATCGATCATAGTTTAATCGAAAGGAGTTATCGATTAGCTAAATCGAAGGAGTTATTGAATATAGATTATTCGATGGAGTTAATCGATTAGAGTTAAATCAAAGGGGTTAATCGAATATAGTTTATTTGAAAAGATTAAAGGAGTTAATCGAATATAATTTATTCGAATAGAGTAAAGGAGTTAATCGAATATAGTTTATTGGAATAGAGTAAAGGAGTTAATCGAATATAGTTTATTCGAATAGAGTTAGAGGAGTTATCGAATATAGTTTATTCGACAGGAGTTAAGTGAATAGTTAGGTTAAACTAAGTGAATTAGTTAAGTGAATTGGTTAAGTTAACCAAAGTGAATTAGTCGAGTTAATCAAAGTGATTAGTTCAGTTAATCGAGATAAGTAAATCGGGTTAGGTTAATCGAGTTGAATTAGTCAGTCGAGTTAATAAATTGAGTTAGTCAAACCAAGTTAAACCAGTTAGAGTTGATCGGTTAGAATTAACCAGTTAGAGTTAATCAATCAGAGTTAATCAAATGGAGTTAAGTAAAATTAGAACTGACTAGAGATTAGTAAATTGAATGGTTTTCTAAGTGCGTATCTGATGTTGGTTTCGGCCTTCGGGATTTATACTTAGGGGATTGTTCTCATACTAGTTTACAGTCCGGGACTGATAGTTGGGGAAGAGTAGTGATTTGTAAATAAGCAGATGGAAACGTTTTCCAGTGTTAATAACATATATTTTCTGAACATAGAAAATAAGGCAATGTGAACATATATATATATATGTTGATGATTGATCGATATAATTTCCATCTGGAAATAATATCGTTGTTTGCACACTTGTTTTTCTTTGATAGTTAAATCACAGACTATCGAAGTTTTGACCATTTTAACGTTGTTAATATGGAGTGACCGGTTGGATTATTATCCGAAGAACCACTCTGTATTGGCATAAGCGTTGCGAATCATTTATGCCAAAGATAATTTGAAGACGGAGTAAAGTGCAAGGGCTTCTGTATAAGTCTTAGATAATAATGACTAAGATGGATATACTGAGTAGTGCCTTCGGTTTGTCCAGTCCCAAGACAACTTGTATGGACGAAGGTCTGACAGAGTATATCCAATGGATCGCGTAAGTTGATCTGTTTAAACGTATTCACATTTGGTGGCGGAGGAATTCGTTTCTCTTAGCTATATACCCGTGTTATTTTTGGATAAGTCAATTTGTGATTTGGCGGGTATGACGATGTGACATTCTAAGTGAATGAAGATGAATGTCTGACAGAGTATTTCCAGAAAGGTCACGTACATTGATTTCTTCAACCGTACCAAGAGTGGAAGCGGAGAAGGAAACTTCTTTAGCTAACACGTAATGTATTGTTGTAGACGTCAATTAGTGATTCTCGATGGATCTGACAATGTGGCATTCGAAGTGAATCTGATGTGATGATAAAGCGTAGCTTCTAGCCTCATCAACCGGTAAATGACAGAAATCGGGCAGGCAGCATGGCTAAGTCGGTCGCACCGAAGTAGGGTGTATAATCACCTATCTAGAGAATATTCATTTGTTTCTTAAATCTATCAATGCTGTCCCATATATATACGGGAACGGTTGCTGATCCCAACCGTTGGTGATATACATTCGATACGCTCAAGCAAAATGAGTGGTCGGTCATGTGTGGCTGAGTTACAAGATGTTCTTGTTGAACTCCAGTGTATCATTCCTAGAGTACACTGATCAGAAGGTGGTTCCATACCTTTTCATAGTTGGAAATCCATTATCCAATACGTGCTTGCGATTTTGATTGTATACTATATATGTAGAACATGAGATGAAAGCGTTTCTGCTAGTTGATATCTTTTTGTACATAGACATTATTATAATATCAAAAGGTCATTGATATAAAGATATTTTGGATTCTCATATGGGAAAAACCCGTTCCGTTCTGCTGTGTGGTCTTATGAGATATCGTTTACTTGTTCATATACCTGTTTAAACTGTTTTATTCACACCGGTCCCATGACTGACCCGGAGTTTACTTTGTTGTTTTCCCTAAACTCTCGTGTGCCTAAATTTGTACGAGCAGTCAAATAGTCGGGATTTACAGATATACTTGAAGAGCTGGAGCAGGAGGCTTCTAGATCATATAGCTATAGTTTATTTCCGCAGTGTTGTAAGTGCTGTACACTGATAAGTGGTATTGTATACATAACTGTTATATTTCAAAGTTATGTTATCTATTATATGTTATTCGTTCCGCTGTGAGGTTCGTGTTACTCTGATGTTGTGTTCTTCTTCTTCTTCTTCTTCTTCTATTCTACTAGTTCTACCTTATCTATCCTCACCCTCTATCTTCTTTCTATTAGTTTCTTGAATTTCAAGTGCAATTTGGGGTTGGACTTATGTTATTTATTCAGCTCAAATTGGACCGGATTTTCGGGTCACTACAGATCTCTAGTCTTCAAATACCGTCTTCAATAGCTTATGTAACGACCCGTATTCTACACATCATAGGATTGTAGAATATTTATTTCTTTCCCATATTAAGTTGTATGGTCATGTAACTTTGAGAAACATCTATTAGAGTCATTTCCCATGTTCGTGATTTTTGTCCATTTTTAAATGACCATTTTGCCTTTAGTTGGTACTGTTTTGGCCATAACTTTTGATTGGAAAGGAATTTTAACCTGAAACCACTTCCATTGGATTCGTTTGATGGTTTACCTTTCCGTAGAGTGGTCATAACAGCCAAACGGACTTACCGTTTGGGAGATATGGCTGAAATAAGGTTTGGAGGGTGAAAAACTGCTTAACTGGGACAAATCGGGTGATTAGTGAGTAGGCCCATAACCCATTTCGGGATTATGGTTATGGGGAGGCTGAAATGAGATAGAACATCATTCCATTTCAGTTTTCTAGCCTCCACTTATCACCAAGGAACCCTAAAAATGACCTCCAACCTCTAAATTACCTCCAAATCACCTTTTGGTCAAGGATTTGGCTTAGCAACCTCTAATCAAGGAAGATCTACATCAAAGCAACATTGGAGCTGCTGTTTAGCATTGGGATTCACATCAAATCAGAGATTTATTTCAGATCTTAGTTTATTTGTGGCTAAGATGAGTGATTTGCATAGTTTTGCACTAATTATGGCTAATTAGGGGTGATTAGTGTTAATTAGCGAATTTAAGCATGATAAAATTCTGGAAAAATGTTCATAAATTCCTAAATGATGTTTTAGACCTCTGATATGAATTTGGGTTAATTTGGTTAAGTTTTATTAATCCTATCATTAGTTTCACCTAAACATGCTTAAGGGGAGATATGGGATTTTGGGGTATGTTTGATCCATTTTAACCTATTATATTGATGTTTTGATGTTTGTGGTTGATTATGCATGTTGCTATGACTGTATGAAATGCTTTGTGATTGGTTTCAATAGTTAGAATGGTCGAAAACGTCGTCGAATGGCGTAAACACTTGCTGGAACAGTTTCAGAAACAGTGCAGGTTTCGGATCGGATCGGATATGGGGCACGGATCGGATATGTTGAACTGGGCAAGAGATTCGATCGGATCGGAGCCTGACACTGGGGAAAAGTTGGCAAAAAGGAAGGCCACGCTAACTGAACTGGGATCGGATCGGATTAAGGGGGAGGCGGATCGGAGCGGAAGCCTGAAGACGGATCGGATAGGAGCATATGAAGGATGAGGGGTCGGATCGGAGCACGTGAAGGATGAGGAGATGGATCGGAGCGGAGGCACGAACTGGAGGAGAGATGGCACCCGACCCGACCCGAGGTGAAGCACCCGACCCGAACCAAGGAGAGACACCCGACCCGAACCGTATCAGAAGAGGACCCGACCCGAACCAATGGGGGACACCCGACCCGAACCGATAACTTGAAGAGAACCCGACCCGATCCAGTATTGACCAATAACCCGAGATGCAAAGGTAGTCCAATATGGGAAGTTAGAGCTCAGGATCCAGTTGGGAACCAATGAGTTCACTTCATGGTTGGGCTTTGCTGCAGGACGTGTGCTAAGGAGTTGTCGACGTTCATAACATCGATTCACCACTGAAAATGAATGATGGCTACTTATCAGTGCAGTAGGGTCATTATGACTTGAGGGGCAAGGTGATGGTAGCAAGACTACTTTATCAGTGCAGCATGGTCATTATGACCTGAGGGGCAAGGTGATGCGTAGTAAGACTATGAGCCAGCGCAGATGGGGTGAACAACTCCATGGGGCAAGTGGACATAGTAAGGATTGGTAAGGCTATGAGCCAGCGCAGATGGGGTGAATAACTCCATGGGGCAAGTGGATATAGCGAGGAATTAGTGGCTACGTTATCAGTGCAGTGAAGCCATTTATGACTTCATGGGGCAGAGTGATCGTAGCAAGGCATGTTGGGTGATCGAATTGGTGAATATCTTATGCTTTACGCACTGAGTGAGAGATGTGAGGATGGATGCTATGTTTGATTGTTTGCCATCATTATGACATGCACACCTCCCCCACCTCCGTATCTTTACACCGTTTGATATGGTACCTTAGAGTGTTGTACAGTATGTAGTGCTAACTCTTTGGTTGCAGGTCCAGGTTCAGGTATGTTTTAGTCTACCTGTTATTGTTCACTTTAGATGCTTATCGCTCATACCAGGCTTTATGTCTGACCCAGAGTTTTATGTCTCCTCTTATTACTCTGGGTGCTCACATGAGCAGACTAGAGACAGGTTAGCTGGTGATGCGCGAGTAGCTGATTCGGAGGCGGACAGGAGGCTTCCACATATGATATATATACACATTCTCCCTGTGTCGTTGGTGGTCGCTACTTGGGCATTAGTAGTGTACCTCCTTTATCTTTCTTTTGCTTTGAGACAGTTTGAAAGTTGTAATAAGCTGTATTTTGGATTTCCGCTGCTATGATGTTTAGTTCTGGTTTTCATCTTATGCACTGTCTCTCCGGTTTTATGTCAAGTAAGTTATTATTATATTTTATTCTATTTGTTGTGGGACATTCTACAGGTTCTTTGTGTGTTCATTTCCTTCTTCCCTTTCCTTCTGACGACCGTCCCGTGCTAACTGGACATGTGTACAACGCACTTTTGGAGTAAATGTCGGTTGGTGCGGGGCGGGCCGTCACATTTGGTATCAGAGCTCTGGTTGCGTAGTTAACCTAAGGATAGACAATAGGGAGAGTTAGTACGTATATGAGAGCGCGTATTTGTAATTACTTTGGTTTACAAAAGCTATGTATATATATACTATTAGTAGTATAAGAATGAAGTCGCACTGCACTAGCACCACTATGGGGTCGTTAATCGTTTCCCTTTTTCAGATTGACGATGAGCCGAGACACGAGGGGTGCTGGTTGAGGGACCAACCAAGGGAATGCCGCTGACATGAGGGCAATGTTTACTAACCTCATGAGAGACATGCTTAGAGAAATGGAAGGGGCAGTTCCCAATCCCGGGGTTGGTGTTGGCCCAGTAGTGCAGGCGCCTAGGGTCGATTTCGCCAAGTTGTGCAAGGATTACACTAATCTTGGTGGAAAGCCGTTCCACGGAACGGAGTCGGCCACAGATGTTCAAGATTGGATGGATAGCTGTGATCGTATCTTTGATGACTTGGGTCTTGAGGATGCGATGAAGAGAAGGCTAGCGTCTCGTCAGCTGCAAGGGCGAGCGATGAATTGGTGGAACGCCATTAGAACGGCTACTCCAGAGGATCAGGTTACTTGGGTTCAGTTCAAGGCTCGCTTTAGCGAGAAGTTTATTCCAGCTGCCCAGAAGTCAGTGTTGTTCAAGAGGTTCTTGGAACTCTAGCAGAATGGAAGTGCAGTTTCTGACTATATTGCTGAGTTCGACACCATGTCGAAGTATGGACTATCTCTTATCGATACTCCTGAGAAGAAGAATGAGAAGTTCATTACTGGTTTGGATGGATACTTGGGGGAAAGGCTTATCAACCACATCGATGAGACTTTTGAATCGATCGTGGGGAAAGCTTTGAGATCAGAGAGCCTTTACCCTAAGTCAAAGACTGAGGCTGCATCTGCAGAAGGGCCAAAGTCGCAAGCAGGCGGGCGGTGGAGGCAAGAATAACTCTCAGAATAAGAGGAAGCAGGACTAATCTAAAGGTGGTCAGAAAAAGAGCAAGAAGGATGTTGAGTGCTTCAGCTGTGGAAAGAAGGGCCATTATGCTAAAGAATGTCGGGCCAAGCCAGCGGAAAGGAAGTGCTACAACTGTGGTCAAGTGGGACATCATAAGGATAAGTGTCCGCAACCTCTTAAGGAGAAGCAGATTGTGAAAGCATATGCTATTGATGCTATTCCTTCTTCGTCGAATGCCCCAACTGCGGCGGAGAAAGGAAAGAATGTTGTTATTCAAGGTATGCTTTCTATTTATGATGTACCAGTTCGAGTTTTGTTTGATACTGGGGCTTCCCGTTCCTTCATATCTAGTGACCTAGTAGATAGGTTGGGACTGGAACCCGAGATAGTCGATAGACCATTGGTTGTGACGAACCCGATTGGTGGTTCGACTAGCCTTAGTATGATTTGCAGGAATTTGGTCTTATCGAGTCATGGATGTATGTTTGTATGTGATTGCTTTATTTTGGGCTTTACTGGGTATGGCATTATATTGGGAGTCAATTGGCTCCAAAGATACGGGGTGGTGGTAGACTGTGTGGGCTTTTTGGTGACAGTGAGGGCGGATGATGGGCGGAGGGTAGTGTTTGGTAGTCTACCTAGTGATGGGGTTATGGCTAGTTTTGTAAATTCCATCGACATCCCGCATGATGAGTTGTCAGATGTGCCCGTGGTTGGCCAGTATGCGGACGTCTTCGAGGAGGTGACCGGGCTTCCACCACACCGAGAGATTGAGTTCCGTATTGATTTAGTGAAAGATGCCAGACCTATAGTGATGCCACTTCGTCGTATGGCACCAAGGTAGCAGCGAGAGCTCGGGGTGCAAGTCGGCAATCTTTTGAAGAAGGGATTTATTAGAAGGAGTGTCTCCGAGTGGGGAGCACCAGTTGTGTTTGCCACTAAGGCAGATGGTTCCCTTCGTTTGTGTGTGGACTATCGCGAGTTGAATAAGGTAACGAGGAAGAATAAGTATCCTCTACCACGGATAGATGATTTGTTTGATCAACTAGAAGGAGCAAGGGTGTTCTCCCAGTTGGACCTCGCGACAGGATTTCATCAGTTTCGAGTAGCAGATGAGAGTGTTCTGAAAACGGCATTTAGAACGCCATCTGGATTTTATGAGTGGTTGGTCATGCCGTTTGGGTTGACCAATGCACCAGCCTACTTTGTGGATCTTATGAATCGAGTATTCAGAGATCAGTTGAATAAGTTTGTTCTTGTGTTCGTGGATGATATCCTTGTTTATTCAAGGACAGAGGAGGAACACAAGGGACACTTAAGGATAGTGATGGAGATGTTGAGGAAACACCAATTGAAAGCGAAATTCTCTAAGTGTCATTTTTGGAGGAGGAAAGTAAGATTCTTGGGTCATGTTGTTTCAGAGAGTGGTATTGCCGTGGACCCTGCGAAGGTGGCTACGGTATAGGATTGGCCTACACCCAAGAATGTAACAGATGTGAGAAGTTTCTTGGGATTAGCGGGATATTATCGTAAGTTTATCCAGGACTTCTCCAAGATAGCAGCACCGTTGACTCAGTTGACTAAGAAGAATCAGTCCTTCGTTTGGGACGAAGTGTGTGAGGATGCCTTCAAGAGTCTAAAGGAGAAGTTGACGCGTGCGCCAGTGTTAGTCATTCCTAAAGGGAATGAAGAGATGACGGTATACACGGATGCTTGTGGTACCGGACTGGGTCCAGTATTGATGCAAGAAGGTAGGGTTGTAGCTTATGCTAGTCGACAGCTAAAGTCGCATGAGAAGAAGTATCCTACCCATGATTTGGAACTAGCAGCGATTGTGTTTGCGCTGATGATGTGGAGACACTATCTCTTGGGAGAAAGATTTGAGTTTTTTATCGATCATAAATCGTTAAAGTATCTCTTCTCTCAGAAAGATCTGAATCTCCGTCAGTAGAGATGGTTAGAGTTCTTGGCTTCGTATGATTTTGATATCGCATACACACCTGGGAAAGGTAATGCAGTAGCCGATGCCTTGAGTAGGAGGCATGCCAGCTTAGGGGCAATGTTTCTTGAGTGGAAGCAACTGGAGTATATCGCGGGGTTTGATTTCAGACCAAAGTGCGAATTGGATCCAGTCATGCTAGCTAGTTTGACGATTAGACCCACTTTGATAGAGCAGATTGGTTCTAGCCAGAGGGACGATCCTAATCTATTAGAAATCATCTCCAAGTTAGAGATGAACATCGACGGTGAGGAGATGAATGTGTATGGGCTTGATCGAGATGGATGGCTTAGAAGGAATGGAAGGCTAGTTGTACCCAACGTAAATGGTTTGAGAGATGAAGTGCTTAGAGAATGTCATCACTCAAAACTGACTATACATCCCGGTGGTAATAAGATGTATCGAGACATGAGACAGACTTACTACTGGGAAGGGATGAAAAGAGACGTTGGGAAGTTTATATCCAAATGCATGAATTGCCAGCTAGTTAAAGTCGAGCAAAAGAAGCCTAGTGGGTTGTTGCAACCATTAGAAATTCCCGAATGGAAATGGGAGCAAGTCTCGATGGATTTCATCGATGGTTTAACAAGGACTAGATCGGGATATGATAGCATTTGGGTAATTGTGGATCGATTGACTAAAAGTGCAAGATTTATACTAGTCAAATCGACCAGAACGGCAGCCAAGTTGGCAGAAATGTATATGAAGTGGGTAGTGAGATTTCATGGAGTACCCAAAAGCATTGTGAGTGACCGAGACCCGTTGTTCACTAGTGGGTTTTGGAAGGGCTTACAAGAGGCTCTAGGGTCAGGATTACATCTCAGTACCGCATATCATCCTTAGACTGACGGTCAGACGGAGAGGGTGAATCGTATATTGGAAGATCTCTTGAGAGCGTGTATATTGGATTTTGGTGGATCATGGGATGACCATTTGCATCTAGTAGAGTTTGCATATAATAATAATAACCAATCCAGTATCGGTATGGCTCCATATGAAGCTTTGTACGGAAGACCGTGCAACTCACCATCATGTTGGATAGAGACTGGCGAGAAGTTTGTGCTTGGACTAGATGTGGTGAGAGAAACTTCCGATAAGATCAAGATCATTCAACAACGAATGAAAGCTGCCCAAGATAGGCAGAAGAGTTATGCTGATAAGAGGAGAAGAGACTTGAAATTCTCCGTTGGTGACTTGGTGTTTGTCAAGATCTCTCCGTTGAAGAGCGTGATACGATTTGGCAGGAGAGGCAAGTTAGCACCAAGATTTGTTGGCCCATTCCCTGTTCTTGAACTAGTTGAGAATTTGGCATATAGAGTTGGCTTACCAGAGAAAATTGCGGGAGTTCACAATGTATTTCATGTTTCCCAACTAAGGAAGTTCGTCCACGACTCAGATATGACTATTTCACCTGATCAGTTAGAGGACTTCGAAGTAGAACCCGAGGCGGTTGGGAACCGCAAGTCGATCCGTATTGTGGGGCACGATACGAAGCAACTTCGAAGGAAGGCGGTGAAGCTAGTCAAGGTTCAGTGGGGCGAGGACGAGAATGATTGTACTTGGGAGACAGAGGAGAGCATTAGGAAGGCATATTCAGTACTCTTTTCCTGGTAAGATTTACTTTGCAATTTAGTTTTCCGCATGCTAGGGTAGACTTGTTTTGCTTGTTTTGCATGTTTGATTGTTGTTTTATGATTGATAGGCATGCGGGACCTTTGTGTGTGTTTTGATTAGGGAATTTCGGGGGAGAAATTTCTTAAGGGGGAAGAGTGTAACGACCCGTATTCTACACATCATAGAATTGTAGAATATTTATTTCTTTCCCATATGAAGTTATATGGTCATGTAACATTGGGAAACATCTATTAGAGTCATTTCCCATGTTCATGATTTTTGTCGATTTTTAAATGACCATTTTGCCCTTAGTTGGTACTGTTTTGGCCATAACTTTTTATTGGAAAGGAATTTTAACCTGAAACCACTTCCATTGGATTCGTTTGATGGTTTACCTTTCCGTAGAGTGGTCATAATAGCCAAACGGACTTACCGTTTGGGTGATATGGCTGAAATAAGGTTTGGAGGGTGAAAAACTGCTTAACCGGGCCAAATCGGGTGATTAGTGAGTAGGCCCATAACCCATTTCGGGATTAGGGTTATGGGGAGGCTGAAATGAGATAGAGCATCATTCCATTTCAGTTTCCTAGCCTCCACTTATCACCAAGGAACCCTAAAAATGGCCTCCAACCTCTAAATCACCTCCAAATCACCTTTTGGTCAAGGATTTGGCTTAGCAACCTCTAATCAAGGAAGATCTACATCAAAGAAACATTGGAGCTGCTGTTTAGCATTGGGATTCACATCAAATCAGAGATTTATTTCAGATCTTAGTTTATTTGTGGCTAAGGTGAGTGATTTGCATAGTTTTGCACTAATTATGGCTAATTAGGGGTGATTAGTGTTAATTAGCGAATTTAAGCATGATAAAATTCGGGAAAATGTTCATAAATTCCTAAATGATGTTTTAGACCTCTGATATGAATTTGGGTTAATTTGGTTAAGTTTTGTTAATCCTATCATTAGTTTCACCTAAACATGCTTAAGGGGAGATATGGGATTTTGGGGTATGTTTGATCCATTTTAACCTATTATATTGATGTTTTGATGTTTGGTGTTGATTATGCATGTTGCTATGACTGTATGAAATGCTTTGTGATTGGTTTCAATAGTTAGAATGGTCGAAAACGTCGTCGAATGGCGTAAACACTTGCTGGAACAGTTTCAAAAACAGTGCAGGTTTCGGATCGGATCAGATATGGGGCTCGGATCGGATATGGGGCTCGGATCGGATATGTTGAACTGGGCAAGGGATTCGATCGGATCGGAGCCTGACACTGGGGAAAAGATGGCAAAAAGGAAGGCCACGCTAACTGAACTGGGATCGGATCGGATTAAGGGGGAGGCAGATCGGAGCGGAAGCCTGAAGACGGATCGGATAGGAGCATATGAAGGATGAGGGATCGGATCGGAGCACGTAAAGGATGAGGAGACAGATCGGAGCGGAGGCACGAACTGGAGGAGAGATGTCACCCGACCCGACCCGAGGTGAAGCATCCGACCCGAACCAAGGAGAGACACCCGACCCGAACCGTATCAGAAGAGGACCCGACCCGAACCGTATCAGAAGAGGACCCGACCCGAACCAATGGGGGACACCCGACCCGAACCGATAACTTGAAGAGAACCCGACCCGATCCAGTATTGACCAATAACCCGAGATGCAAAGGTAGTCCAATATGGGAAGTTAGAGCTCAGGATCCAGTTGGGAACCAATGAGTTCACTTCATGGTTGGGCTTTGCTGCGGGACGTGTGCTAAGGAGTTGTCGACGTTCATAACTTCGATTCACCATTGAAAATGAATGATGGCTACTTATCAGTGCAGTAGGGTCATTATGACCTGAGGGGCAAGGTGATGGTAGCAAGACTACGTTATCAGTGCAGTAGGGTCATTATGACCTGAGGGGCAAGGTGATGCGTAGTAAGACTATGAGCCAGCGCAGATGGGGTGAACAACTCCATGGGGCAAGTGGACATAGTAAGGATTGGTAAGGCTAGGAGCCAGCGCAGATGGGGTGAATAACTCCATGGGGCAAGTGGACATAGCGAGGAATTAGTGGCTACGTTATCAGTGCAGTGAAGCCATTTATGACTTCATGGGGGCAGAGTGATCGTACCAAGGCATGTTGGGTGATCGAAGTGGTGAATATTGTATGCTTTACGCACTGAGTGAGAGATGTGAGCATGGATGCTATGTTTGATTGTTTGCCATCATTATGACATGCACACCTCCCCCACCTCTGTATCTTTACACCGTTTGATATGGTACCTTAGAGTGTTGTACAGTATGTAGTGCTAACTCTTTGGTTGCAGGTCCAGGTTCAGGTATGTTTTAGTCTACCTGTTATTGTTCACTTTAGATGATTATCGCTCATACCAGGCTTTATGTATGACCCAGAGTTTTATGTCTCCTCTTATTACTCTGGGTGCTCACACGAGCAGACTAGAGACAGGTTAGCTGGTGATGCGCGAGTAGCTGATTCGGAGGCGGGCATGAGGCTTCCACGTATGATATATATATATACACATTCTCCCTGTGTCGTTGGTGGTCGCTACTTGGGCATTAGTAGTGTACCTCCTTTATCTTACTTTTGCTTTGAGACAGTTTGAAAGTTGTAATAAGCTGTATTTTGGATTTCCGCTGCTATGATGTTTAGTTCTGGTTTTCAGCTTATGCACTGTCTCTCCTGTTTTATGTCAAGTATGTTATTATTATATTTTATTCTATGCACTGTGAGACATTCTACAGGTTCTTTGTATGTTCATTTCCTTCTTCCCTTTCCTTCTGACGACCGTCCCGTGCTAACTGGACATGTGTACAACGCACTTTTGGAGTAAATGTCGGTTGGTGCGGGGCGGGCCGTCACAGCTTCAATACTCGTCGTATAGCTATTCAGAATGGGTTGGAACCCGGTCTTTCCGAATAGCTGTCATATCAGAAAAATCATATGATATATAATCACATTATAAGTATCATTCCGATTCGGAATATATTTTTTATACGAATCATCCTTTACATTGGGAATTATTCCTTAAATCTTATCAAAGATTTACGTCATTCAAACTTCTTCTTTAAATCTTTCCTTGGAAATCATAACAAAAGATTACATAATCACTTTTCACAAATTTAACTCGAATTAAGATTTATATGCCTTATCGGGAATATCGAGCATTACAAAAAAAGCGATCACTCATATTGTTATCCCATTCCTTTGGAGAAAAACTCGTGGATCTGACAATCTTTGTTTTTGGTAAGTTTAATTACCTTCACTTCAAATCTTTGTTGAAAGATTTAATAAAACTCTAACATAGTTTTAATCTTTATTTCATTCAATCAAATATTTATTGGAATATTTTTTAAAACTAAAACTTGAGAATTTATCTTTCCTTTAACTGGGTTAAAGAACAAATGTTATTTAAGATATCGTTTACGATAAACCCAAAATCCGATTTCCATTCAATTCCAATTAAATGTATTAATTGGAAAACTTCATTAATCTTAATTAACAGAGTTATTCCATAAATTTCATTTTCAACTAGGTTTAAGAATAATGTTATTGAAGCCACCAATCAAGACAAACACCAAAACCCAATTTGATATCAAATACAAGGCTTCAAACAAAAATCTTATTGACTTATATTCAATATCAAATTCTGAAATTAACCGATACCATGTAAGGAATAATGATATCAATATCTTCCAAATTTCTCAAACAATATCCGTATAACTATGAAATCCAATATTGAAATATTCAAAGATTATTTTCATTTAAATCCAATCCAATTCATACATTGGAATATTTTGGTTATCTTTAAAACCTTTCATTCCAATATGTTATTTTACAATAGTGGATTTTTATCTATAAATAACTTTGTCTGTTCTTAGTCAAATATCCGATGCCCTTTCAGTTCTTCCTGCACCCCATCTAAAGGGAAAATTTCCAGTTAGATCTCACAGGTGGTACTACTGTACTATAAGGAATCATCGCATATTCCTTTTGGTCCTTTATTTTAGTTGTTAACCAACTCATCCTGATAAAGTGTCTTTTATCTTTCCAAAATTTGGAATATTCAATTCAAAACAAATTTTAGGCCATTTATTATGATTTATCATAATTTATTCCTATTTTTAATAATTTAGAAATAGGCCAATTCAACCAGGTCCCATTTCGTGTCCTAAACTGCACTACTGTTGCTTTTATTCTAATTTGAATTGAACTTCATTCAAAATCTAACTATTGGATTTCAACATTCTTAGATTCATTTGAAAGCTCTTTTCATTTCGAACCCAACGATTTTTTAGAGAATCCGATGGTCGGATATCCTAGTACGTCGATTTAAAGTTAATGGTCGAAGTTCGCGAACTACCCCTACGCAACATGTCCTCTTCAGACCAAATTCGATTTATAATTAAAAATAAACCAAAACAGTTCCAAAACAAACTATTAAGTATAATATATAAGATTATTTTTGGAAACCATATTCCAATTATTTTCCTTATAAATAAAATGTTCTAATATTAAATGATTTTAATATTATTTAAATCATTAAAATAATATTATTTTTCAAAATTTATTATTTGAATTTTAAATTTTCCTGGCATTCATTATAAATTAAAAATGATACTATTTTAAAGAAAATCCTTTTAACTCTCAACCTAGATAATCTAACCGAACTTCACTTTCACCCGTCATTATTCATTCTAAAAATAAAACTTGAACATGTCATATCTATATGAAAATTGATTCAAACCAATTCATTTCAGTTAGGACTATTCATCGTATTCTTATAAAATTTGTATCCATCCAAAATCGGGCATTAAATTCAAACTTTTATTTTTCACCGAATATTTTATTAATAAACTATTCAAATTATTTTCGAATTGGAATGAGATTCAACCAATTATCATATAATTTCATTTATATGGATTTCGTACATCATATACATCCATTAATAGTTTTTAACAACTACTGACACCAATAATCACATAGTGGTATCATTGACCTAAGTGTTAAGGTTATTAACACTCATCCCCAAATCAAACCACTTTTAAATAAGATATTAAATCTTATTGAACAAATCGCTGTTGTATTTAACAAACTCATTCACATCAACATACATCAAATTCAATTGATCATTCCCAATCAATATCAACCAATCAATGATTTCACATCATTATATATTATATGTTTACCATGTTTTCTTGACTTAAGCAAGTGATCAGTAGTGAATAGTTTTAAATTGTAAATGAGTGATTAACTGAACAACAACTACCACTATAATTTTTAACACTGTGTTAAATTAATAATTTCCAATTGCAACATCAAAACTATATCACAATTCACCACAAAATTAAACACACAATATTTAGTCATCAACAGTATAAGCTATGATTTAACTGAACTAATTAATCAATTAAGGTGAAAAGTTCTCACCAAAGCCATCCAAACTCCATGACTCTTCATATGTAGGAGTTTCCTAATCAAGCTCACCTTTTTTCCACATCGATACACCAACTACTAATAATATAAATATATTTATAATCATAATTTAAACCAGGGAAGGAAAAATCATAATTTTAGGGTTTTTTCAAGGGTTTGGTGGCTTAGTAGGGCCCACGGCCAAGGTGTGTGTGGTCCATACGCTGGGGCCTAGAATGGGTCAGAGGTAGGGCTGTAAGGCCTATGTTGTGGCTGTTGCGGGTACAAAGGGTGGAGATTTTGGTGATTTGGTGAAGAGCTTGGGAAATTAAGGTTTAGGAAGTGATTTTAGGGTTTAGGAGAGGGTGTGGGGCTATGACTGACGGGGTTGCTGGGGTAGGGTCTGGTTGTTAGAGGGGAGGGAGCTTGTCAGGTGCAGGTGCAGCAAGGGCTAGTGGTGGCATGAGTGGGCGGCAGCCATGGCTAGAATGTGGAAGGAGGAAAAAAAATTTAAGTAGAAAAGTGTGAAAAGGAAGTGGAAAAGGGAAGAAAAGAAAATGTTTTATAAAGGAGGAAGTCACATGGATTCATGAGGTGTCAAAGCTTGGATTGAGGAAGGAACTTACCATAGTCCCTTAGATGGAAGACACGTCACTTGAGCCTTTTGCATTAAAGGCTTAAGTTAAAATGGTGAGCATGTTTTAGTTCCATCCCGCGTCTATTGTGTGTGCTATCAAATGATAAATCCGTTTAACACAAAATTTTGAATCATAACATAATTCATAAATCCGGATCCAACGGAACAGGTCTCGTCAAATTTTGAGTTTGTTTGACTATCTATTTTATTTTTTTATTGTGTTTTTGCTTAATTTTGACCGGTTGACCTGGTATGCGTTTATTTTTCGTACGCTCATGTACTACCTCCAAAAAATTTGAAATTTGGAACCCTACCATTTTTCAACGTTCAAAATCCGATAAAATTGGTTTCGTCAACTTCCAAGATCATTTGAATTTTTTTGTTTATAAGCTGTTGAAATAGTGTAAATCATCAATTTTTTTAAATCGACCATAATTACTTGTAAAATTTATTAAAAATAAATTTTAAATTGGTTTCAAAATTTCGGGTCGCCACAATCACCCCCACTTAAAAGGATTTCGTCCTAGAAATCGAAACGTAATTGATGGTTGTTTACTTAACCAACTCAGCCTTAATACTAACTTAAGTTCTTTAACTTTTCAGTTTCTTAGAGCTTCCCAATTTCTCAAAATTTGGCTAATGCCTTCAATTTTCAAAAAAATTCACCATTACCTCCTTTGTATGGGTTATTCGATATGACTACAATTTGCCTCTCTAGGCTTTCATAAATCAAAACGAAAATCAAAAAGCCAAACGACTTGCCAATCAGCTCATAAATTATCATACCTAATCAATACAGTAAATGTGTACAATTATGTTCAGCATGCAATTTTATTCCTCTTCTCATCTTCCATACAATAGCCTGTTCAACATATATACATGTCCAATCTGAACTAATTTCAAATTTTTTTGGTTAAATTTATTATCACACATCACAACCAGCAATCAATTGGTTGATTAAATTTACAATTTATATGTTGTTAAAACATATCTCCTAAATATTCCAAAGTAAAATTTCAAAGTCAAATTACAAACATTAAACTCAAATATGTTCTTCGTCCTTGTACCAGTCAATTGGAAATATATATACATCCCACTTTCGAAACTCGAAAATAAACATTACTGATGATGCATCAACCACAATAATCATTCCCGAGAGACTAGAGTTTGATTCTATATCTATCGTACATTTGAGACTTTGATATACATTTGCAAGGCGTATATGTAAAATCTTGTTATACTTAATAGTCCAGACTCAACCATCAAATAAAATACTCAAATTCTTATTGTAAAATATAATTTCTCAAAATTATTTCATTTCATATATACTACTCTTTAAACTTATTCTAGGGCATTACTATCCCTATCTCTAATAAGTCACTATTCTTGGATACTACTGATCCTATCTCTAATGAGTTTTCTTTTATAGGATGTTACTAATCCTACCTTTGATGATTCTTTTCATCTTGTTCTAATGATACGTACCCTCAAAGCTTTATACCGAACTGTGAGGAGTCTTGGCTTTTTAACCATCAACCACCGGCTAACCCCGTTGTGGCATCACACTAGTACCCTAGGCACCTTATTTTACGGCCAGCCTCTCGATTCAAGTACCAACCACAAAGGGACATGTAAGAGTAAGAGCCCACTGTTAGCCCCCAAATCACATGGTGAGAACCCTAATCATGCTACCAGACTTATATCCAGGCTCAGAAAAATATGGACTGCTATGAGAACAAAAATCAATTATTTGATTTTTTTTTAAAATTTGGGTAAATCATAGGACCACGCCATATAACATGGATTGAGTTTTCTCCTCATGAATCCCAGTCATAAAAAATCGCAATGTTTTTTGAAAAATGAAGCTATTATAAGACTCAATTCCCATCACACAACGCAAGCGCAACCTGAAGGATAGAATTTTACCTTATAATAGTCAAACATGCTTAATATGCTAAAACTTTCCTTTTATTATTACTCGTAGTGTGGAAATAAATTTTGAAAATAAATGTATCAATACTAGACGGTATAATACCCATCCTATTATGTTGCCATATAGGTTCACAACAGAAAACGCAAGGTTCGTACGAGAAATTGGATTTCCATCAATGACCAAGGCAAAGGATCTTCCTTAACCGTTCAGAACAGTCTAGCACATTTTCCAGGAATCAACGCATGGTCCCTATGTTGGCAGAGCCGGCCCACCAATTCTCAGTGAGTTTGGTTACTCTTGAACATAACGTTCTCTTTCCTATCAAACCATCATACTAGTCGGTTGTTTGACCATCATCCAAGGTGCCTCAATCCAACATCCACATAAGTAAATATCCTGGGCTTCGTACCATGGCATCACTTTCAGCCGGAAGGAAACGTATGCCCTTACTCTGCTGTCTTTTATCCTATTTAAGGCCATTTACGGGCTATGAGGCTTGTTGAAGTAACTCTCGACAATAAGCTACGTTATATCAGCTATGCTTTAATGATCATCCACAAAGCTCTTCTTTACAACAAAAGCTTAGATCAATTAGAAAGTTAGCATACCACATTGTAAATTCAGTTTGGCAATAACGTGGTCAGATTTTTTCTGACTTTAAGTTATTTGACTGAGCACCCCCGGAGAGGTTTTGGGTTAAATACTCAGTTTGGCAATAACGTGGTCAGATTTTTCTGACTTTAAGCTATTTGACTGAGCACCCCCGGAGAGGTTTTGGGTTAAATACTCAGTTTGGCAATAACGTTGTCAGATTTTTTCTGACTTTAAGTTATTTGACTGAGCACCCCCGGAGAGGTTTTGGGTTAAATACTCATTTTGGCAATAACGTGGTCAGATTTTTCTGACTTTAAGCTATTTGACTGAGCACCCCCGGAGAGGTTTTAGGTTAAATACTCAGTTTGGAAATAACGTGGTCAGATTTTTTCTGACTTTAAGTTATTTGACCGAGCACCCCCGGAGAGGTTTTGGGTTAAATTCGTGTCTGCCTAGTTCCACGTATTAGGTATTATTGGACATTTGAATTGATCAAGATGTCTTGGTAGTAAAACCTTAACCCTAGGTCGATCCTTTCGGATGATACTCCTTTGGTAGAATTATAGCGAGCTTTCTTGATTTTATTCCTTTGGTTTTTTCCGCTGGTTGGCCTTTGAACATTGAATTTACCAGGCGTTGATATCTGGCACCTGCATTTTTCAAATCAAACGACATTACCTTATAACAATACAACCCACGATCAGTTATGAAACTAGTACTATCCTGATCCGGCTCGTGCATCATGATCTGATTGTAGGCTGAGTATGCATCCATGAGAGACAATAGTTCATGCCCCGCCGTTGCATCAACAAGCTGATCAATTCGAGGTAGGGGGAAACTATCTTTCGGGCACACTTTGTTTAGATCGGAATAATGAACACACACCCTCCATTTACCGTTTGACGTTTTCACAAGAACGGGATTAGACACCCAATTAGGATAGGTGGATTCGCGAATGAAATTGTTCTTCAATAGCCTATCCACCACATCCTTCAAAGCCTCGGAACTTTCAGGGCCTTACATCCGTCTTTTCTGTTTCACAGGATGTATGCTAGGATCAATATTCAGCTTATGCACCATCACTTCCGGAGATATTCCGCACATATCTGAGTGATTCCAAGCAAAGACATCCAAATCCGCCTTTAGAAAAACAATCAATTCCTTTTGCAGCAAAGGATCCAACTGAGAGCCTATCTTCACCACCTTATCTGGATCATTATCATTGACCTGTATAGAAATGGTAGCCTCAGCTGGTGCTGCCCTTTCATCCCCTGCACTGGTTTTTCGTGGATCCATATCTTCTTGCATGTCGTCGTATTTTCCAGCAAAGAGGGAGGTCATTAATTGCTATAAGGGGGCTTCATGGATGCAGAGAGGAGTCTCCACATCCTTCTTTATTTCATACTTCCGAGCTTCAATCAATTCTGCCATATAGCAATCTCTTGACTCCTGAGGATCTCCTTTGATTACTCCCACTCCGTTTGCAGTTGGGAACTTCATCATCAAGCACCATGGAGCAAGAGCTATCCTGAAAGAAGCTAGTGCTGGCTTTCCCAAAAATGCATTATACCCTGAAAGTGAGTCTATTCTAACAAAAGGCTGCATCATGGAAACTTGCTTCTTCCCCTCACCAAGCTCTACGAGGAAATCGACCACACCAATAGGCTGAGTTAGTATACCAGTTAAACCGTGTATTTTATTTTTACTTGCTCGCAAATTATCCATAGACAACCCCATCTTAGAGAAAGTATTGTAGAACATGACATTTACAGACGCCTCATTATCAATCAGTACCTTTTTTACTATTGCTGGACCCAAGCCAATAGTGATCACCATTGGATCAATAGTTGGAGTCAGCATTCCATTAGAATCCCGATCTCGGAATACCACATCTTCCCAGGATGTTTTTGGAATTTTCCAACGAAGAGAGTTACTGTAAACTTCGAATCCATCTTCTTTTGAAGAACAACTTAGTTCATTTGTATACCTGACAATGTCCTCCCAGGTATCTCCTGCAGGATGAGGTCCACCACTAATCGTATTGATAATAGGTCGAGAACTGTTTGCAGGCGTTCTTCCTTCTTGACTTGAATGAGCTTGCTGCCCCTAAGTTGGCTCGGTATCTGATGAACGCTTCACATACTCCTGAAGACGGTTTTTTCTTTCTAATTCTTCAATCAGATTCCTCAAGTGCCGACACTCATTCGTGTCATGACCCGATCGATTATGAAATCGACAGAACCTTCCTGAATTTGCAGCTTCTTCGGACACCTTTATTGGCTTTGGGCTCGGATATTCCTCCGTTTCCTAAGTTGCCACGTATATGTGCTCAATTGTATCATTCAATGGAGTAAGGTCTGTTGGTTTGAAAAAGCGTCGCTTTTTGGAATCCTTGTCGTTCCTTGCATCATTACCGTTTCCTCTTTTTTTTCCCCTCCTAAATTTCCTTGATTGATTTTTGTAGAGACTTCCTTCCTCTCTGGAACTACATTAGTTTTGACATTGCCAACAGAATAAATGGGATCATCTTCAAGACACATGTATTCCTCAGCTTTGTCATAGAATTTCTCTAATGTATTGGGCTTCTTTCTCTTTAGCCACCTTCCAAATTCAGATTGTTTATCTATACCCCCTTTTAAGGCCATTAGAATTAGTCTTGGTTCATGGGTCCCCACTTCAGCAATAGTAGCATTAAAGCGTTTCAGAAAAGATCTAATCGTTTCACCCGGGGCTTGTTCCAACTCATTGAGGGACATAATATCTCTAACCTTCGTTGTCTGGAGGGGGAACTTGTAACAACCCGAAAAATCTGGGCCAGTTTAAAATTTTTATTTTGGCAATTTTAGCGAATTTTGATTATTTAAAATGAATTATTTTAAATAATATCGATGAAAAATTTATTTTGAAAATAATTCGAACGTATATATTATACGCGTCGTCGCTAGAATATAAATATTTATATATAATTATAAATATAATTGAAAATGGCGCGGTAGTTCGATAATTCGATTTCAAACTTCAATTGAACATACCGGGTGCAAAACAATCCGGATTTTAATGAAACCAAAAACATTAGGATCTAATTGATGATATCTTTCCAACGAATCCGAAAAATCAAGATTTCATAGCGGGAATCAAAAGATATGTCCAGTTGAAAATTCTGAATAGTCGCTATGGAATTCAGGCCCTTAAAAATGGACATTTTGCAAATGACCTCGGATTTCGACGAAACCACTTTTGTTGGATCCGCGATGTCAAGTTATTGCTAGATTCCAAATTTCATAATTTTTCGAATCAGTATGTGAGCATGGCAAAAGAAAACGCGTTTGACCAGTTTCAGTTGATTTTAATCGACTGGAAATTGGTCATTTTTCTAACGGTCTCAGAATTCAACGAAACTAGTTTTGTTAGGACCGTATCGTCAATACGAAGCTAGGAAATAATTTTCTGGAATTTTTCTAGTTAGTATGTGACCCCGGTAATTTGAAATGTACGTTTAGAATTCAATATAGTGATTTAAATGTAAATTTAACGGAAACTGATTCAAACGATCAAATCAACCTACGATACATATCCCATTGTGTTCGGAATAGGGGTAAAACGCTAGGGACGACAGTCGTTGGGTGGGATTTCGTGTCCGAGGAAAAAGTCAACCTCTTGGGAAAATTAAATTAAATTAAAATAAATATAATATATAAAAACCCCCACTACCCTCCCTTTCCCTTTCTCGTTTCAGAGACAAAAAAAAATCCGAATCTTCGGATCTCGATGGCGATGGACGCCCCTCCCACCGCTCCGTTCCCCCGATGCCTCCGCCTGCCAAAGCCACCGCCTCCTCCAGCAGCTCGCCCCCCTTTCTTCCTCTCTCCCCTTCTTCGAGCGATGACGTCGCACCCCAGGGCCCACGCTCAGACTTCGCCGCCGCCTCCAAGGAAAGACCGCCGCCCTCCCCAAGCCAGCGACAACTCCTTCACCGCCTCCCTGTCCTCCGTCGAACCCCACCCCCCTGCAGCCCCACGACCAAAGCCCTAGCCGCAGCAACACCTGAACCGCCACTTCCCCGATCCCCTTTATTTGCAAACAGTGAGTTATTTTTATTTATTTATTTACATTTAATTTATTTACTGTTTTTATATGTGTAAATAGCTTATAGAAATTTGATTTGAGATTTATATATATAAATAGCAGAATAAAAATATAATTTTTATGATATAGATAAAAATATGATTTTTATATTTTTAAAGTATTAAAAATATAATCTTTATTATGTAGAAGAATTAAAAATATGATTTTTATATTTTTAAAGTATAAAAAATATAGCCTTTACTATATAGCGACTATAAAAATATGATTTTTGTTTAAGTAGAGTAATAAAAATATAATTTTTACATGATAGGAATATTAAAAATATCATCTTTATATAGGTAGCAAAATAAAAATGTGATCTTTATAGTGATGAAATAGAAAAGACGATATTTTGAGATGAGTAGTGAAGTAAAAATATGATTTTTACTTCGGGAAAAATATAGATTTTTACAACAAGGAAGTTATAATTTTTATTATCCATAACGAGTTATAAAGATTTAATTTTGAAGGGAAAAAGAAGAAAGGCGAAATCTATATTTTTAAAAATGGAATTTTTATCTATAAGATATCGAAATAAAAATATGATTTTTATATGTTGAATTTCGAAATAAAAATATGATTTTTATATGTTGAACTTCGAAATAAAAATATGATTTTTATATGTTGAACTTCGAAATAAAAATATGATTTTTATATGTTGAACTTCGAAATAAAAATATGATTTTTATATATTGAGTAGCGAAGTAAAAATTCGATTTTTACATAGGTAGTGAAAGCGGGCAACGAAGGTAACAAAAAGGCGAGAACGAAGAAGATTTATATCAAAGAAGAGTCAAGATGTTTGGATAGCTATTGGTGAGAATTTCTCACTCTTCCATTTTATTTCTAGTTATATATATATACTAGGATGCAGACGGTGCTTAGTAGCACCCGACACAATCGTCCACAGACCATGGACTTGTTTGTTTGGTTGCATAGATTAATTAGATTATTTGATTGAATTGAATTATTTGGTGAAATTGAATGGTTTGATTGATGTGTGAATGGCGTGGGCCTTCACTAGACCGGGGATAAGGCTAGGCCTCGTCCCGTTTCTAGTATCGTGCCGTTATGCCGCCGAAATTTTCTAAAATATGTTAGAAAAATAAAAATATCATTTTATTTAAAGAATGAACTGAATAGAAATTCATATGTTAAAATAAAATGTTTTATCGTTAAAAATATAATTTTTAACGTGAAGTGAATAAAATAAAATATTCATTTACAAACCGGACTGTTTGTTTATGTACACCTATTCGAGTGACATTGATTGGGACGATAAATTTTACACATCGCCCAACTGCACAACTAAAATCTGTGTTTGATTGTTTGAAAACCCCACACGGGTGTTGGGATGAAATTTGAAGTTCACTCATCCTGATTGATTAAATATGTCGATCGATCGATTGACAGGCTGTTATAAGCGTCAGATATCTATATTTGATGCTTATACAGTGTAGTGCACTTTGGTTGATGGTTGATTATTTTTCAATGCTATTATATACATGTGTTGTATGAAATCCATATAATTAACTTTATATGGTAATTGATTGGGCCTCATTCCAATTTAGAAAATAAAGAATATTTTAGTAATAAAATTTACATCTTTATCAATATAAAATAAAAGTTCATGTGTTGACAGTACTCATCCATTGAGATTGGTCATGTGTTGAACGAAATATTTTAGTAATAAAATTTACATCTTTATCAATATAAAATAAAAGTTCATGTGTTGACAGTACTCATCCATTGAGATTGGTCATGTGTTGAACGAAATATTTTAGTAATAAAATTTACATCTTTATCAATATAAAATAAAGGTTCATGTGTTGACAGTACTCATCCATTGAGATTGGTCATGTGTTGAACGAAATATTTTAGTAATAAAATTTACATCTTTATCAATATAAAATAAAGGTTCATGTGTTGACAGTACTCATCCATTGAGATTGGTCATGTGTTGAACGAAATATTTTAGTAATAAAATTTACATCTTTATCAATATAAAATAAAGGTTCATGTGTTGACAGTACTCATCCATTGAGATTGGTCATGTGTTGAACGAAATATTTTGATAATAACAACTATTTTGAAAAAGAAATATTTGAAATAGAATATTTGAAAATAGAAATTTATGAAGCCGTGTTGATTGGATTGACGCCATTTTGACGTAAACGATATTTATATCGATTTTATTCATTTCGAAATGAATTGAATTGAAAACGATTTCGAAATGAATTGAATTGAAAACGAATTCAAATTGAATTGAAAGCGAATTGAAATGAATTCAAAATTGAATTGAAATTTGAATTGAATAGAAATGAATTTTAAAACGAATTTATAAAGAAGAATTCAATTTTGATTCAAATTGAAATGGAAGTTGAAATTGCTTTTGAAACGAATTTAAAACTATTTATATAATTCGTTTTAAATAAGAAATCGACGAAATATATATTATATATATTATATATATAATATAATGGCCTGAATAGAACGCGTCGCGCCGCGGTAGTTCGTAAATTTCGACCATTTATTTCAAACGGACATTACGGGAGATCCGACCGTCGGATTCTCCTAAAACCGGAACCGTTGGGTTCGTATCGAAAAGAGCTTTCTAAAGAATATTAGAAATTTGAAATCTAACGGTTGGATTTGGAGTTACGTCCAAATCAAATTTGAAAAAGGTCGCTGTAAGTGCAGTTCGATGGCCGTTGATGGAAATCGACTGTACGGGCCTTGATAAAATTATTAAAAATAGTAATAATTTGTGTAAAATCATAAGAAATGATTTAGAAAGATTTGGGATGAAAAACTCCATATTTGAAAAGATAAAAATAGATTTTTATCGAAATGAACTAGTTTTGAACTAGAAATATAATTCTATTTATTTTTATATAAATAAATTGAATTTAAAAAGGGTTTTAAAAATAACCAGAATTTCCAATGATTGCATTGGAGTGGATTTGAATCGAAATTGTCTTCGGAACATTTCGATGTTGGAATTCATGATTATACGGATGTTGTTATGGAAATTTGAAAGATATATATTTATATCGTTATTTCCAATACGACATTTGTTAATCGTAGAATTTGATAATTGAATATAAGCCGATATATTTTCTATTCAGAGCCTTGTATTGAATATCAAATGTGATTTGGGTTTGTCGTGAATGGTGTCTTCACTAACACTGTTCTTGAACCCAGTTGAGAAAAGATTAAATCTTTTTATTTAGATTTAATGAAGTGTACCAATTAAATAATATTTAATTGGAATTGAATTGATATTGATTTTTGGGTTTATCGTGGACAGTGTTTTAAATAACACTCGTTCTTTAACCCGATAATTAATGGAATGTGATTTTGGGTTTATCGTGAACCGTGTTTTTAAATGACACTAATTCTTTAACCCAGTTAACAATTAAAACTAAGTGGAGTTTTAATGAATCTTTAATTAGATTGAAATGGTCGAAAATGGAGTATCACCAGTTTTGCTCCAGGCGATAGTTAAATCTTTAATTAGTTTTGAACGTGAAATGGTAATTGAATTTACCGATAACACTGTGGTGTTAGATATGAAGTATAACCAGTTTTACTCCATGGGATGAATAGGTTGGGATTGGGAAATTAAAACAAATGATTACTTCGGTAAAGTTCGTTAATCCCGACTAATTTGAATTGATATTCAAAGGTAGATTCAAGAATAAATTAAAGAATTTATCTTTGATAAAATTAATGGGAACCTTTCCCTATGAATGTGAAATTTAGAAACTAATTGTCGGTTAGCCAAGCAGAATGGTTTTCTGGATATTGATCTGATGTTGGTTTCGGCCTTCGGGGTTAATATTTGGGGAATTATTCTCTTGATTAATTTACTGTTAGTGACTGATGAATTAGAATGAGGCGTATGTTGTGTTTGTGTAACACTTATTTAAAATATACGCGAGTTATTCGGAAAGACCGGGTTTATCCCATTCTGAATAACTGATACGACGATAAGTCGAAGATGAAGACGATGGTCCAAGACCGGAGGTCTTCACGTCATTTGGGTAATTAATGATGATCTTGATTGGGCTGTACACCCAAGAAGATGGAAACAGTTAGTGATCGTCCAGACGTACTTGGAGATCGATGGATATGCGGGGTACTAGGTGCCTCCGGTTTCGTTCAGACCCAGAACGGACTTGTAAATGGACTGTGTGTCTGACATTGGATTTTAGTCCGTGTGATTGATCTCTATTAAATATATATCTGATTGGCGGCGGAGAATTTATTCTCTTGCTTAACGCCCTTCTCTGAGACGTACGAGCTCAGGGGTTATACATTGATGGATATCAATCGCATGGAGTGAATTGCCTGTGTGGCATGCTAAGATGCAAATGATCAAGGCTTCTGTTGAAAAGCAAAGTCTTGTGGTGATGACCGAAGCACGACCTTTGTGGCGTAGCTTTGTGTAACGTTGATTCGCGAGTATCACACCCGGTATGAATCAAAAACGGGAGACGGACATCAGGGAGGACATGCGTTTCTTTCTAGTTAGGAGTGGCGTCAGTGCTTGAACTGGCTGACGAGTTTGACTCATGTGGATGTTACTTATTATTACTTGCTGAAAAGCGAGGCGCCTCGTGATATCGGTTTCGGCCGATGCTTCTGGTCGGCTGACGGGGCAGATTTACGCCCCAAAGGGTGGAGAAACGTAGTGTTCAGGCATAATAATCCACATCGGTGGACCGGCCTGTTGTATATAACGGTGTTGTATACACAATTATATGATTTTTGTTTGATGATAACAACCAAATAAATATTTATTTTTAATGTGTTTGATACTGTACTGTTATTATACATTACAGTCTGGAATATAATATTTATATTTAAATAAAATACGACTGTACAGAAATTCAAATATTAACACAGTATTTTATTTGAATATAATATTTTATTTCAATATTTAAACAGTACAATTTGATAACTCCGCTATTTGTTTATCTCAGTAATACATCACATTGCATATACTTTTCATTTACAGTACACAGCTCCTCTCATACTCAGTTACATATATACATATACATTCACTCTCATATACACAATCAACACTGTCTTGTTGTTTTCATCTTCCATCTTCAAGCTCCAGTCTTCACAGCATCCTTCAGACAGTCCAGTCTTCATACCTGTCACATGAAACACACACACACACAGTATACTGCAATAGAAATAAATCTGAACACATGCAAATATAAATTTTATTTTTAAAATTCTATTTGCCTTAGTTGTCTGGTGTGTTTCTCATCCTTTTTCACGACTTGATCTGATTTTTAAAACCACCAATCTGTGTCTAGACAACTTGTGATATTCACAATGATACACTGTAAATATCACAAGGTAGACAGTATGTATATACAGTGCAGGGACAGGAAAATTTGTCTGATGGCTGCATATACACACGTGTATAGATATACACGTGTGCACTGCCACGCCAGTCAGTATGCAACTGAGGAGTAGCCACGAGGACCGTCTCGACTCAGTGCAATACAGTAGCAAGTGACTCAGTAAATAATACATATCAAGGTGGTTGTCAAGCATCATACATATAGATCAGCATGCAAAAGAGTAACAGCAAAGTGTATATGTGAACAAAGCATGTCAACACAGCTCAAAGTGGTCGAAGCATGTGCACATATGTCAAGTGAGCTACACAGCAAGTTCATATGCCCAGAAAAACATGATCAAGGGTTTCAGTTTTTAAAGCATGCTGAAACAGCATGTGCACAAGTGTACAGCAAATGCATGGACTACTCAAACATGGTGGTTCAGTCATGATTACATGCATGGAGCATGTACAAGTGATGATAAAGCAGAAATGTGCATGATCATGCTCAAGTGTATATCAATGCAGCTCAACAACAATAGCAAAGAGTTCACAATACAAGTCAAGCATGTCGGTCAAAACAGCATAAGGAAACATAACAAATGCATGGTGAAACTCAAGGCAGGTTCAAAATCAAGAATATAGAGCGCAAGGCAGTAATGGCACAAGAGCATGGAGATGGGTACATAACTAATGCAGCAAGCATGGTGCCAACATTACAAGTAACAATGGCAACATGTTCACACAATCAGCATGATAAAGCTGAAGCACAAAACTCATGACAACATACATGTACAAGGATGGTGCTGATAAAATTCAGAACAGTGATATTGCAAACCTGAATGGACAACAAACATAGCAGCATAGAGGACAAGATGAAAATGTGCTCAAGTAAACATTTTCAGAAAGGCAAAGCACCTCAAATCAAGTAGAACAGGATGGTGCACTCAGGTACAACATTCAGGCATATACATGCATATTTTAGGCAGAAGGCATAACCAGGTAAAAGTCACTCAAATGGTTCGAAAAAAAAAAATAAGGCACTCAAGAAATAAACATCAAGCATATGTGGCAAATGATAAAATCTGAATACTCATTTTCTGTCGAAATCTTTGGACTTAAAAGAAGTTCAAGTCTTTCCAGTTCTTTAGAAGAATCTTTAGGAAATCAATTTCTACAAATCAATTCACAGTGGGACAGAAACTTTTGTCGAGCAACAAATTTTCAGAAATCATGTTTTTATTTCCAGAATGGAGAATAAAATTATCTCTTTCCTGTTTTGATACCTTAAGAGGAAAAATAAATTCATGGTTCAAAACAGTTTCCATTTGGCAAAGAGTTTATCAAGTTCCCAGAAATGCACATGGATATTGCAGTCAATTTGGTTCATGGCAAGTATGAAATCTCGAGGAGATTTAATTCCAGAATTTGCAGCAATCATGTTGGGAAAGAATTGACAAATGGAAACAAATAAATTCTTTTTTCAATCTGACATTTATCAAGCAATCAGGAAATTCAACATGGCAACAATGACAGTAAATTTTGCTTTCTAGAATTAATTCTTTTTCAATGCCGAGCAAAGCTTTTTCAAATTGAGGCAACATAATGAAATCAATATTCAAGGGACCACAAATGTTTCAGGAAAGTTCATCACAACAAATCAGGAAAGCCAGTAAAGCAGAGGAAATCAAAAGGGGACAATATATCAAAGGCCAAATTCAAGACCAAGTCCATCAATCCATATTCATTAAAGCCGAATTTATCAGCAAAAGCAAAAGGGGGAAGCCAACGCAAATCAGTCAAGCCATCACGTGAAATCAGAGTATGATTTAGGATTTCTACAATCCTATTTAACACCAACTCATCACAGGCAGTGGAACATATAGAGATTGAAAAACCCACAAAAGAAAAACAACTCGCAAGAAATTCAAAGCAAAATTCAGAAATTCACTCACTTCCGTTTTCGATCGAGAGCCACAGAGAGATATCCCAAGTCGAAGCATCAGAAGACAACTACACTTTCAAAGGTCATCAGAGAATCAATCAATGAACTCGCGATTTGATTTGGGGAGAATCTGAAAACCCTAATTCATTTTCCAAGCCGCCATTTTTTTTTCCAGAACAAAGAGACCGAGCAAATAAAAGAAGGGTGGAACCCATTTGTTTTTGGCCGGCCTAGTTTAGAGTTAAAGGGAGTGTTTAAATCCTTTTTAAATACTAGGGTTTTTGATTTAAAGTTTGTTGTATTTCAATTTCAATTGTAAAACGATTCAAACAGTTTCCAGATCTGTAAAATCTAGGTGGATCCAGTCAAAGTGTTGACTGACAGTTTACTAGAATTTGTAAAAAAAAACTAGGATTACGTGTTACAGTTTGTAATAAGGGGAAAATCTGGTCGAGGGGATATCGACCAGTCTAAAGTTTTGAGCGTAGGGTTAGAATAGGAGCAGGGTTTGCGAGTGTACATGGTCTTGTATGCGGGAGCTGTTCTATCACCTAGTAGAAACCTTAGAAATGCAGCAGTAGGCAGGGTTTTGCCGAAGCTGGGTATATCTGTGTGTGATTTATTTTCTGTATTTCTGTTTCTGCTATATTCTGTGATCTGTTTATTATTTTAATATCCTGTCAGTTTTTCAATTCTGTTTAAAAACTGTGAAAAACCCTATTCACCCCCCTCTAGGGTTATTCTAGATCCAACAGTGGTATCAGAGCCAGGTATTTTTGTTTAACTCTAGAGTAATGGTGATTCCTAGTTGTCAGTCGATAGAGAGTCAGTCCAGCTCATCTCCAACTATTTTCAATGGAACAGATTTTTTAAACTGGAAATCCAAAATGGAATTTTATTTAAAATCTGTTAATATTAAATGTTGGGATGTCATTATCAATGGGTTTGATAGTGTAGATATTAATTTCAATGCTCGTGCTATGAAAATTATATTTGACTATCTTAGCACTGAACAGTTTAATCTTATCTGTCATTGTTTATCTGCACAGGAAGTTTGGAGAACTCTCAACAAGTTATATGGAAAATCTGACAACAGCTCAAAACCCCATAATGTCAACTTTGATTCAGATCTATGCTTAACAAGTCATGTAGATGAAACTTCAGATGAATCAGATGATGGAGAATCAACAAATGCTGAAACAGAAAATCTCTCATATGAAGATTTGGTTTACATATGTCTTGATTTAACGAAATCTGTTGATAAACTCCAATCTAAAAACAAGTCTTTGAAAACTGAAAATCATGAGTTGACCAGCAAAATTCATTGTTTGGAATTAAAACTTGAAAATGTTGTGAAATTTGAAAATTCTAATTGTGAAAATTGTTTGAAATTAAAAACAGATCTCGTTCATCTCAACAATAACATTCAAAGGCTTGAAGAAGAAATTCTAGTTTTAAAAGGTAACGAGATTGAGTTGAAAAATGCAAACAATTTTTTTCAAAAGGAATTTAACAATTTTAAGGCTATCGAAAATTCCAAACTTGAAATTGCTGAAAGTGATAGTTTGTTGAAAACAGATCTGATTTTGAGTGAGCTTGAAAAAGAAATTGAAAATCTCAAGAAACTTGGATCTGAAAAACAAATTAAATTTGAATCAGAGATCTTTGAATCCAAGACCAAAGTTAAAATGCTTGAAAACGAAAATTTGATTTTGAAACAGAATGATACTGAAAAGAGAAAGATCAGCATTAATCGTTGTTCGAATCTGATGAAAGAGAATTCTGATCTTAAATCCAAAATCAACAATCTTGAATTGAGTTTGAAACGCTTTTCAATTGGTGAAAAATCTTTGATATGTTGTTGAAAAATCAATTTTCTTCTGGTCATAAAAATGGTCTTGGTTTTGGGAAAAGAAATGATTTTGAAAGTTTGAACTCTTGTGATTTCAAAAACTCTTTAAACTGCTTCAAGAAGAGTCATTCTAAAAATTTGAATTTTAAAAATTCCAAAAGTTTTTTGAATCACAATCGAGATAAGAATTGGTTTGATAACAATTCATTTTGGATCCCGAAAAGAAATAAAATGATTTTTGGAAAACCTAAACAAATTTGGGTTACAAAGGGAACTCTAGTTGATTCTAACGGATTGTTATATAAGCAGGTTTGGGTACCTAAAGCTGTGAACACAACTGTGAGTGGTTTTACTAATTTTGTTAGACCACTCGATTCTATAAATTCATAGGTACCAAAGGATGGCTGAGGAACTGTTGTGGTGGAAAGAGGATGTTTTCAAGCTGTTGTATATTTTCTGTATCTTTCAGAGTTCCTTGGCCAAGCTTGTTGAGCTAGAGATTTATTTACTCACGTCAATTTCAGGTATAACCTCTAAACTCAACCTTTGTAAATATTTTTCTTTTTCTTTGTGTATTCCTCCTTCTACCCCTTCTGTTTATTTTCTATATCTCATATGTTTATCTTTCTTTGTCTGTTTGGTTTGTCACTGTCATATCATTGTAAAAAAAAAAAAAAAAATGTGCTTTCTAAAACTTCCAATTGAAGAATTCATATTTTCTGGAAATTTGCCTTAGTTAAATATAATTCTGATATTTTAATCATTTCCAGACCTTGTATTTAAACTTGTAAATATCTACAATTGTTTTGAAGTTTAGTTTCTGATTGTTGAATTCATAACAGTGTTGATGCATTCATATCATATCTTGAACACTGTTAATTAGAATTCTAAAATTATTTTTGAAGATCTGAAAGTTTAATGGAAATTCACACATCGTTGCTGTTTTGAGATTCTTCTAATTCATTTTAGAAAAGCTTGAAATATTACACTCATTACAGCACTCTATTATTTATCAGTAGTGATATTTTCATTATTTTTCAGATTGGCTTGGAAATTTTAAATTGTCTAGAATCTCAGTGATACATCTTGAAAATCATTGTAATTCATGATCATCATGGTTAGAATTTGTTTGTTTGAAATCATCTGAAATTATTAATATCTTGAATAATCACACACCTCCTAAATTTGAAATTATCAACCTTGTGTGACTGATTCATTATATTTCAAAACTTGACATTGATTCAAGTGATTTCAAATAAATTATTTTGGATCATGAATATCTATCAAACCTGATGTAAATGATCCTTTTTTATGGGTTTGTCAGAAATACTTGTGAAAATTTCTTTGAAAATATGGTCTTAAAAATCTCTATTATTTCATGGTTATTTGATTTTAATATATGTTTGTTTAAAATCATTTGAAATTATTGATTTATTGAATCGCACACATTTCTTGAATCTGAAATATAATATTGTGTGGTTGATTCATTAAATCCTGATATATTCACATTTCTTCAAATGATTTAAAATAAACTAAATTTTATAATCATGGATCATGGAATATATTGCTTTTGTGACCTTCAGAAACATCATCTTGACAAGTATGGTTTGAAACTATGTTCTGTGTTGATCTAATACTGTTTTGAAGAATGTTTGTTCTGGAATCACATGCTTGCTGCTCTGATACATGTGCATAATCTATTATCTCATCTGTTTGGGCTTGGTACTTAATAATTCTTTTGTCTATAACATTCTTGTTCAGTATCATGTTAAAAATCCTCTTTAATAGAGACTACAAGTGGTATCAGATTAGGAAGTGCTGATTTTTTTTTCTCATCATGTATATATTTTTCTTTTCCCTCTTGTGCTTTGTATAGCTCTTCATATTCCTCTTGTAATTGTTTTTCAATTTTAAAACTAATTATTTTTTATTCATTCACAAATTGAAATCAATATCCATATTGTTCTGTATTTATAATTCATCAAAATATATCAGAATTTGAAATTGTGATGAATTATGACTACAATATATTTCACAACAAGAGGAGATTTTATTTAGATTTTCATGACGGTTGAATATTTATTATAATATCTTTGAACTGGGAATTATTTCACGAACATCTTCTATGCCTCTCATCATTCTGTCATCCATTATGAGTTTATATTAATGTGGAGAGTTAATATTTTATAAAATTCTTTTTGAATAAACAATGGAAATATTCGTGATGGAAATGTGACTGTGTCATTATTCAGAATTAGTGAAATTGAGAATTTTTTCAATGATCCCAGTACAGTTGGTCATATTTCATAATATAATTAATTTGGAAATTTATTTCACAGTCCACTTCTGTACTTACCTCATTTCTATCATTCATATTGGTTGTATATACTGGGGAGTAGTTTTTCCTTTAAATGCTGAAAATAATAAATATAATTAATATATAAGTGTGTCTCTAACCTCATTTAAAAATCCAAGCTCTGGTCATGCATGGTTAAGAGACAACTTATAATTTAAGCTGCGACTGACCTCATTTAAAAATCCAAGCTCTGGTTATGCGTGGTCAGTGTGCTCTTAAATAAAAATAAAAGAAAAAGGAATAATGTGCTATAAATTGAAATAAACTTGAAATTCTCCTTTGTGTATAAAAGCCAGCCTACCAATCCATTTTCTAATCTGTGAAATGTGTTAATATTTTAAGACGTATTATGATTTGCTGATTGATGGGTATTGGGATTTGAGGTTATTCGATCTTGTCACTTAAATTGGATTATTAATTATAGTCCAAGTCCATCACTGTTTTTTTGTGCTTTACTTTTAAAAATCTTTTGAAAATAATTGGAAATGATGAATTTTATATTACTCTCCCCATTTTATATAAAATTCATCGTAAATTCGTCATTCTCTACAATGTGAGATATGCCACCAGTTCTTAATCTATTATGATTTTTGTTTGACTGATTGAGATATATGATGATTACTCTTCCTCTTATGCTGAAATTATATTTTTAGTCGTGTTTCATCTATATTTTAAATTCTATATCCTTTTGATGATGACAAAAGGGGGAGAATGGGTTGAGATTTTGATTTATGAGTGAATATTTTATAAATATTTTTAATTTTGAAAATTCATTCAATTTTCATGTTTCTTCACTCAAGCACAGTTATAGGGGGAGCTTTTGTAGGGGGAGCTAATAAATAGGGGGAGTTCGTTTTTCATTGTCAAACACAGTTATTGTATACAAAATCTTTTATTTGTTTGTCATCATCAAAAGGGGGAGATTGTTGTATATAACGGTGTTGTATACACAATTATATGATTTTTGTTTGATGATAACAACCAAATAAATATTTATTTTTAATGTGTTTGATACTGTACTGTTATTATACATTACAGTCTGGAATATAATATTTATATTTAAATAAAATACGACTGTACAGAAATTCAAATATTAACACAGTATTTTATTTGAATATAATATTTTATTTCAATATTTAAACAGTACAATTTGATAACTCCGCTATTTGTTTATCTCAGTAATACATCACATTGTATTTACTTTTCATTTACAGTACACAGCTCCTCTCATACTCAGTTACATATATACATATACATTCACTCTCATATACACAATCAACACTGTCTTGTTGTTTTCATCTTCCATCTTCAAGCTCCAGTCTTCACAGCATCCTTCAGACAGTCCAGTCTTCATACCTGTCACATGAAACACACACACACACAGTATACTGCAATAGAAATAAATCTGAACACATGCAAATATAAATTTTATTTTTAAAATTCTATTTGCCTCAGTTTTCTGGTGTGTTTCTCATCCTTTTTCACGACTTGATCTGATTTTTAAAACCACCAATCTGTGTCTAGACAACTTGTGATATTCACAATGATACACTGTAAATATCACAAGGTAGATAGTATGTATATACAGTGCAGGGACAGGAAAATTTGTCTGATGGCTGCATATACACACGTGTATAGATATACACGTGTGCACTGCCACGCCAGTCAGTATGCAACTGAGGAGTAGCCACGAGGACCGTCTCGACTCAGTGCAATACAGTAGCAAGTGACTCAGTAAATAATACATATCAAGGTGGTTGTCAAGCATCATACATATAGATCAGCATGCAAAAGAGTAACAGCAAAGTGTATATGTGAACAAAGCATGTCAACACAGCTCAAAGTGGTCGAAGCATGTGCACATATGTCAAGTGAGCTACACAGCAAGTTCATATGCCCAGAAAAACATGATCAAGGGTTTCAGTTTTTAAAGCATGCTGAAACAGCATGTGCACAAGTGTACAGCAAATGCATGGACTACTCAAACATGGTGGTTCAGTCATGATTACATGCATGGAGCATGTACAAGTGATGATAAAGCAGAAATGTGCATGATCATGCTCAAGTGTATATCAATGCAGCTCAACAACAATAGCAAAGAGTTCACAATACAAGTCAAGCATGTCGGTCAAAACAGCATAAGGAAACATAACAAATGCATGGTGAAACTCAAGGCAGGTTCAAAATCAAGAATATAGAGCGCAAGGCAGTAATGGCACAAGAGCATGGAGATGGGTACATAACTAATGCAGCAAGCATGGTGCCAACATTACAAGTAACAATGGCAACATGTTCACACAATCAGCATGATAAAGCTGAAGCACAAAACTCATGACAACATACATGTACAAGGATGGTGCTGATAAAATTCAGAACAGTGATATTGCAAACCTGAATGGACAACAAACATAGCAGCATAGAGGACAAGATGAAAATGTGCTCAAGTAAACATTTTCAGAAAGGCAAAGCACCTCAAATCAAGTAGAACAGGATGGTGCACTCAGGTACAACATTCAGGCATATACATGCATATTTTAGGCAGAAGGCATAACCAGGTAAAAGTCACTCAAATGGTTCGAAAAAAAAAATAAGGCACTCAAGAAATAAACATCAAGCATATGTGGCAAATGATAAAATCTGAATACTCATTTTCTGTCGAAATCTTTGGACTTAAAAGAAGTTCAAGTCTTTCCAGTTCTTTAGAAGAATCTTTAGGAAATCAATTTCTACAAATCAATTCACAGTGGGACAGAAACTTTTGTCGAGCAACAAATTTTCAGAAATCATGTTTTTATTTCCAGAATGGAGAATAAAATTATCTCTTTCCTGTTTTGATACCTTAAGAGGAAAAATAAATTCATGGTTCAAAACAGTTTCCATTTGGCAAAGAGTTTATCAAGTTCCCAGAAATGCACATGGATATTGCAGTCAATTTGGTTCATGGCAAGTATGAAATCTCGAGGAGATTTAATTCCAGAATTTGCAGCAATCATGTTGGGCAAGAATTGACAAATGGAAACAAATAAATTCTTTTTTCAATCTGACATTTATCAAGCAATCAGGAAATTCAACATGGCAACAATGACAGTAAATTTTGCTTTCTAGAATTAATTCTTTTTCAATGCCGAGCAAAGCTTTTTCAAATTGAGGCAACATAATGAAATCAATATTCAAGGGACCACAAATGTTTCAGGAAAGTTCATCACAACAAATCAGGAAAGCCAGTAAAGCAGAGGAAATCAAAAGGGGACAATATATCAAAGGCCAAATTCAAGACCAAGTCCATCAATCCATATTCATTAAAGCCGAATTTATCAGCAAAAGCAAAAAGGGGAAGCCAACGCAAATCAGTCAAGCCATCACGTGAAATCAGAGTATGATTTAGGATTTCTACAATCCAATTTAACACCAACTCATCACAGGCAGTGGAACATATAGAGATTGAAAAACCCACAAAAGAAAAACAACTCGTAAGAAATTCAAAGCAAAATTCAGAAATTCACTCACTTCCGTTTTCGATCGAGAGCCACAGAGAGATATCCCAAGTCGAAGCATCAGAAGACAACTACACTTTCAAAGGTCATCAGAGAATCAATCAATGAACTCGCGATTTGATTTGGGGAGAATCTGAAAACCCTAATTCATTTTCCAAGCCGCCATTTTTTTTCCAGAACAAAGAGACCGAGCAAATAAAAGAAGGGTGGAACCCATTTGTTTTTGGCCGGCCTAGTTTAGAGTTAAAGGGAGTGTTTAAATCCTTTTTAAATACTAGGGTTTTTGATTTAAAGTTTGTTGTATTTCAATTTCAATTGTAAAACGATTCAAACAGTTTCCAGATCTGTAAAATCTAGGTGGATCCAGTCAAAGTGTTGACTGACAGTTTACTAGAATCTGTAAAAAAAACTAGGATTACGTGTTACAGTTTGTAATAAGGGGAAAATCTGGTCGAGGGGATATCGACCAGTCTAAAGTTTTGAGCGTAGGGTTAGAATAGGAGCAGGGTTTGCGAGTGTACATGGTCTTGTATGCGGGAGCTGTTCTATCACCTAGTAGAAACCTTAGAAATGCAGCAGTAGGCAGGGTTTTGCCGAAGCTGGGTATATCTGTGTGTGATTTATTTTCTGTATTTCTGTTTCTGCTATATTCTGTGATCTGTTTATTATTTTAATATCCTGTCAGTTTTTCAATTCTGTTTAAAAACTGTGAAAAACCCTATTCACCCCCCCTCTAGGGTTATTCTAGATCCAACACGGCCCTGACGATCCAAGGCCCACCTGAGTCTGGGTCCTGAGACATGGGCTAGATTGTCTCGAATCGGTTGAGGATCTTGCCCCTAGCCTCGGTTCATACCATAAATGATAACCCAACTTCCAATACGACGCCTTGCGGTTTTGATTGTAAACTTATATATGGCGACATGGTGTTATGGGCCATTCATGCCGCCTATGATTGATACTTATGATTTGAAGTTGTTTTATACACTATGCACTTATTATAGTATCAAATGATTTGTTTCAAACGTATCAAGCATTCTTTGGCTGTTATAAGGGAAAACCCTATCCCCCGGCTTGCGTTGCATTATGTGATAGGACCTGGGTCTTATAACAGCTTCATTTTCCTTTATTTAGCATTGCGCTGTTTGTTTTATGCACTGGTATTCTTGGGAGGAAACCCGTTCCGTGTTATACGGCGTGGTCCCTTGATTTACCTAACTTTAAAAATAAAGATTAACTGTTTTAGTTCTCACACCAGTCCCATGACTGACCTGGAGTTTATTGTTTTAACCTAAACTCTGGGTGCCCTTATTTTGACACGGGCAGCTAGTAGTTTTGGTTTTGCAGATTTATATTCACAGGATCCTGGTTTACAGCTGGAATGATATCCGGAAAGCTTTGTATCCGCATATCTACTTCTAGTTGTGTATCGTATTATTTTCCGCTGCTATGTATTTAAATGTAATTTAAACCTCTGATATCTCTATGTAATATTCATTTATACTCTGTATATTCTTGTAATCTGATGCATTGTTGTAATATACAATGAAATGTTTTTTTATATGCGTTCTGTTGTGGTTTGTTCTCGAACTATCCGACGCTTTCCTTTACGGGGAAGTTACGGGTTTTCACAGTTGGTATCAGAGCTTTGGTTTACAAAGCAGAGAACAAGACACATTAGAACCATACGAAAGAATTCATCAGATATTGGGTTAGTAATATCCAATGGGAATGACTCGTTAGAGATAGGATCAGTAGTATCCTAGAACGAGTGTGAAGAGTATAATTTTGAAAGTGAAAACAAATTTTTGTTTTGAAAATTTAAATCAATTATTCGTATTTGGTTATTTATTTATATTGATGTGGACAATCCAGTATATATAGATTTTGCGTATACGTCTGATCCGCGTGTATTCGAAGTTTTAATATATTGGATAGATATAGCATCACACTCTAGTCGCCCGAAGATGATATTGATGATAGCGATCGCATCATCAACATTTATGTTCGAGTTTCGAAGGTGTGATTTTCTATATATTTCCATTAGACTGGTGTGAGAACCAAAACTAATATAGCTAGAATACATTGTTGTGATTTGGCATCAAAAACATGATTTTTGTATATGTATCAAAATTATGAATTTGAAACTCTAATTCACTAATTGATTGATGTTTGTGTTGTTTGTTTATTTGTTTGCAAATTTTGAACCATTATGCCTAATAGGATCAAATATTGACTTGTATCGAAAATTGGTCGTATTTGCTTGCATATACATATACTTACATTGAACAGGTCATAGCAAGGAGGCTAGAGCAGAGAATAAAATTTGTTTGCCCGACAAATAGGTACATGTTTACTACATAATTTACTGTTTTGTTTGGGTGATGATGATTTTATGAGCCTATTGGCTAGCCGCTTGGCTTTTTCCTTTTCTTTTTGAGATCTGAAGGACCGGGGAAGCTATTTGAAATTCCCCGATGCTCCCGGTGCAGGGGAGGTTATGGCGAAATTTTTCAAAAATTTAGGGTGTTAGCCAAATTTTTGAAGTTTTGAAAATTATCAGAAACTAAAGAGTTGGAGAATGGAAGCCAGATCGAACGTAGAGTTGATTAATCAAACCACTTTCGACTTTGTTCCTTTTCGGGGACGAAAAGTTTTAAGTGGGGGAGATTGTAACAACCCGGAAAATCTGGGCCAGTTTAAAATTTTTATTTTGGCAATTTTAGCGAATTTTGATTATTTAAAATGAATTATTTTAAATAATATCGATGAAAAATTTATTTTGAAAATAATTCGAACGTATATATTATACGCGTCGTCGCTAGAATATAAATATTTATATATAATTATAAATAGAATTGAAAATGGCGCGGTAGTTCGATAATTCGATTTCAAACTTCAATTGAACATACCGGGTGCAAAACAATCCGGATTTTAATGAAACCAAAAACATTAGGATCTAATTGATGATATCTTTCCAACAAATCCGAAAAATCAAGATTTCATAGCGGGAATCAAAAGATATGTCCGGTTGAAAATTCTGAATAGTCGCTATGGAATTCAGGCCCTTAAAAATGGACATTTTGCAAATGACCTCGGATTTCGACGAAACCACTTTTGTTGGATCCGCGATGTCAAGTTATTGCTAGATTCCAAATTTCATAATTTTTCGAATCAGTATGTGAGCATGGCAAAAGAAAACGCGTTTGACCAGTTTAAGTTGATTTTAATCGATTGGAAATTGGTCATTTTTCTAACGGTCTCAGAATTCAACGAAACTAGTTTTGTTAGGACCGTATCGTCAATACGAAGCTAGGAAATAATTTTCTGGAATTTTTCTAGTTAGTATGTGACCCCGGTAATTTGAAATGTACGTTTAGAATTCAATATAGTGATTTAAATGTAAATTTAACGGAAACTGATTCAAACGATCAAATCAACCTACGATACATATCCCATTGTGTTCGGAATAGGGGTAAAACGCTAGGGACGACAGTCGTTGGGTGGGATTTCGTGTCCGAGGAAAAAGTCAACCTCTTGGGAAAATTAAATTAAATTAAAATAAATATAATATATAAAAACCCCCACTACCCTCCCTTTCCCTTTCTCGTTTCAGAGACAAAAAAAAATCCGAATCTTCGGATCTCTATGGCGATGGACGCCCCTCCCACCGCTCCGTTCCCCCGATGCCTCCGCCTGCCAAAGCCACCGCCTCCTCCAGCAGCTCGCCCCCCTTTCTTCCTCTCTCCCCTTCTTCGAGCGATGACGTCGCACCCCAGGGCCCACACTCAGACTTCGCCGCCGCCTCCAAGGAAAGACCGCCGCCCTCCCCAAGCCAGCGACAACTCCTTCACCGCCTCCCTGTCCTCCGTCGAACCCCACCCCCCTGCAGCCCCACGACCAAAGCCCTAGCCGCAGCAGTACCTGAACCGCCACTTCCCCGATCCCCTTTATTTGCAAACAGTGAGTTATTTTTATTTATTTATTTACATTTAATTTATTTACTGTTTTTATATGTGTAAATAGCTTATAGAAATTTGATTTGAGATTTATATATATAAATAGCAGAATAAAAATATAATTTTTATGATATAGATAAAAATATGATTTTTATATTTTTAAAGTATTAAAAATATAATCTTTATTATGTAGAAGAATTAAAAATGTGATTTTTATATTTTTAAAGTATAAAAAATATAGCCTTTACTATATAGCGACTATAAAAATATGATTTTTGTTTAAGTAGAGTAATAAAAATATAATTTTTACATGATAGGAATATTAAAAATATCATCTTTATATAGGTAGCAAAATAAAAATGTGATCTTTATAGTGATGAAATAGAAAAGACGATATTTTGAGATGAGTAGTGAAGTAAAAATATGATTTTTACTTCGGGAAAAATATAGATTTTTGCAACAAGGAAGTTATAATTTTTATTATCCATAACGAGTTATAAAGATTTAATTTTGAAGGGAAAAAGAAGAAAGGCGAAATCTATATTTTTAAAAATGGAATTTTTATCTATAAGATATCGAAATAAAAATATGATTTTTATATGTTGAACTTCGAAATAAAAATATGATTTTTATATGTTGAACTTCGAAATAAAAATATGATTTTTATATGTTGAACTTCGAAATAAAAATATGATTTTTATATGTTGAACTTCGAAATAAAAATATGATTTTTATATATTGAGTAGCGAAGTAAAAATTCGATTTTTACATAGGTAGTGAAAGCGGGCAACGAAGGTAACAAAAAGGCGAGAACGAAGAAGATTTATATCAAAGAAGAGTCAAGATGTTTGGATAGCTATTGGTGAGAATTTCTCACTCTTCCATTTTATTTCTAGTTATATATATATACTAGGATGCAGACGGTGCTTAGTAGCACCCGACACAATCGTCCACAGACCATGGACTTGTTTGTTTGGTTGCATAGATTAATTAGATTATTTGATTGAATTGAATTGTTTGGTGAAATTGAATGGTTTGATTGATGTGTGAATGGCGTGGGCCTTCACTAGACCGGGGATAAGGCTAGGCCTCGTCCCGTTTCTAGTATCGTGCCGTTATGCCGCCGAAATTTTCTAAAATATGTTAGAAAAATAAAAATATCATTTTATTTAAAGAATGAACTGAATAGAAATTCATATGTTAAAATAAAATGTTTTATCGTTAAAAATATAATTTTTAACGTGAAGTGAATAAAATAAAATATTCATTTACAAACCGGACGGTTTGTTTATGTACACCTATTCGAATGACATTGATTGGGACGATAAATTTTACACATCGCCCAACTGCACAACTAAAATCTGTGTTTGATTGTTTGAAAACCCCACACGGGTGTTGGGATGAAATTTGAAGTTCACTCATCCTGATTGATTAAATATGTCGATCGATCGATTGACAGGCTGTTATAAGCGTCAGATATCTATATTTGATGCTTATACAGTGTAGTGCACTTTGGTTGATGGTTGATTATTTTTCAATGCTATTATATACATGTGTTGTATGAAATCCATATAATTAACTTTATATGGTAATTGATTGGGCCTCATTCCAATTTAGAAAATAAAGAATATTTTAGTAATAAAATTTACATCTTTATCAATATAAAATAAAAGTTCATGTGTTGACAGTACTCATCCATTGAGATTGGTCATGTGTTGAACGAAATATTTTAGTAATAAAATTTACATCTTTATCAATATAAAATAAAAGTTCATGTGTTGACAGTACTCATCCATTGAGATTGGTCATGTGTTGAACGAAATATTTTAGTAATAAAATTTACATCTTTATCAATATAAAATAAAGGTTCATGTGTTGACAGTACTCATCCATTGAGATTGGTCATGTGTTGAACGAAATATTTTAGTAATAAAATTTACATCTTTATCAATATAAAATAAAGGTTCATGTGTTGACAGTACTCATCCATTGAGATTGGTCATGTGTTGAACGAAATATTTTGATAATAACAACTATTTTGAAAAAGAAAAACTTGAAATAGAATATTTGAAAATAGAAATTTATGAAGCCGTGTTGATTGGATTGACGCCATTTTGACGTAAACGATATTTATATCGATTTTATTCATTTCGAAATGAATTGAATTGAAAACGATTTCGAAATGAATTGAATTGAAAACGAATTCAAATTGAATTGAAAGCGAATTGAAATGAATTCAAAATTGAATTGAAATTTGAATTGAATAGAAATGAATTTTAAAACGAATTTATAAAGAAGAATTCAATTTTGATTCGAATTGAAATGGAAGTTGAAATTGCTTTTGAAACGAATTTAAAACTTTTTATATAATTCGTTTTAAATAAGAAATCGACGAAATATATATTATATATATTATATATATAATATAATGGCCTGAATAGAACGCGTCGCGCCGCGGCAGTTCGTAAATTTCGACCATTTATTTCAAACGGACATTACAGGAGATCCGACCGTCGGATTCTCCTAAAACCGGAACCGTTGGGTTCGTATCGAAAAGAGCTTTCTAACGAATATTAGAAATTTGAAATCTAACGGTTGGATTTGGAGTTACGTCCAAATCAAATTTGAAAAAGGTCGCTGTAAGTGCAGTTCGATGGCCGTTGATGGAAATCGACTGTACGGGCCTTGATAAAATTATTAAAAATAGTAATAATTTGTGTAAAATCATAAGAAATGATTTAGAAAGATTTGGGATGAAAAACTCCATATTTGAAAAGATAAAAATAGATTTTTATCGAAATGAACTAGTTTTGAACTAGAAATATAATTCTATTTATTTTTAAATAAATAAATTGAATTTAAAAAGGGTTTTAAAAATAACCAGAATTTCCAATGATTGCATTGGAGTGGATTTGAATCGAAATTGTCTTCGGAACATTTCGATGTTGGAATTCGTGATTATAAGGATGTTGTTATGGAAATTTGAAAGATATATATTTATATCGTTATTTCCAATACAACATTTGTTAATCGTAGAATTTGATAATTGAATATAAGCCGATATATTTTCTATTCAGAGCCTTGTATTGAATATCAAATGTGATTTGGGTTTGTCGTGAATGGTGTCTTCACTAACACTGTTCTTGAACCCAGTTGAGAAAAGATTAAATCTTTTTATTTAGATTTAATGAAGTGTACCAATTAAATAATATTTAATTGGAATTGAATTGATATTGATTTTTGGGTTTATCGTGGACAGTGTTTTAAATAACACTCGTTCTTTAACCCGATAATTAATGGAATGTGATTTTGGGTTTATCGTGAACCGTGTTTTTAAATGACACTAATTCTTTAACCCAGTTAACAATTAAAACTAAGTGGAGTTTTAATGAATCTTTAATTAGATTGAAATGGTCGAAAATGGAGTATCACCAGTTTTGCTCCAGGCGATAGTTAAATCTTTAATTAGTTTTGAACGTGAAATGGTAATTGAATTTACCGATAACACTGTGGTGTTAGATATGAAGTATAACCAGTTTTACTCCATGGGATGAATAGGTTGGGATTGGGAAATTAAAACAAATGATTACTTCGGTAAAGTTCGTTAATCCCGACTAATTTGAATTGATATTCAAAGGTAGATTCAAGAATAAATTAAAGAATTTATCTTTGATAAAATTAATGGGAACCTTTCCCTATGAATGTGAAATTTAGAAACTAATTGTCGGTTAGCCAAGCAGAATGGTTTTCTGGATATTGATCTGATGTTGGTTTCGGCCTTCGGGGTTAATATTTGGGGAATTATTCTCTTGATTAATTTACTGTTAGTGACTGATGAATTAGAATGAGGCGTATGTTGTGTTTGTGTAACACTTATTTAAAATATACGCGAGTTATTCGGAAAGACCGGGTTTATCCCATTCTGAATAACTGATACGACGATAAGTCGAAGATGAAGACGATGGTCGAAGACCGGAGGTCTTCACGTCGTTTGGGTAATTACTGATGATCTTGATTGGGCTGTACACCCAAGAAGATGGAAACAGTTAGTGATCGTCCAGACGTACTTGGAGATCGATGGATATGCGGGGTACTAGGTGCCTCCGGTTTCGTTCAGACCCAGAACGGACTTGTAAATGGACTGTGTGTCTGACATTGGATTTTAGTCCGTGTGATTGATCTCTATTAAATATATATCTGATTGGCGGCGGAGAATTTGTTCTCTTTCTTAACGCCCTTCTCTGGGACGTACGAGCTCAGGGGTTATACATTGATGGATATCAATCGCATGGAGTGAATTGCCTGTGTGGCATGCTAAGATGCAAATGATCAAGGCTTCTGTTGAAAAGCAAAGTCTTGTGGTGATGACCGAAGCACGGCCTTTATGGCGTAGCTTTGTGTAACGTTGATTCGCGAGTATCACACCCGGTATGAATCAAAAACGGGAGACGGACATCAGGGAGGACATGCGTTTCTTTCTAGTTAGGAGTGGCGTCAGTGCTTGAACTGGCTGACGAGTTTGACTCATGTGGATGTTACTTATTATTACTTGCTGAAAAGCGAGGCGCCTCGTGATATCGGTTTCGGCCGATGCTTCTGGTCGGCTGACGGGCCAGATTTACGCCCCAAAGGGCGGAGAAACGTAGTGTTCAGGCATAATAATCCACATCGGTGGACCGGCCCTGACGATCCAAGGCCCACCTGAGTCTGGGTCCTGAGACATGGGCTAGATTGTCTCGAATCGGTTGAGGATCTTGCCCCTAGCCTCGGTTCATACCATAAATGATAACCCAACTTCCAATACGACGCCTTGCGGTTTTGATTGTAAACTTATATATGGCGACATAGTGTTATGGGCCATTCATGCCGCCTATGATTGATACTTATGATTTGAAGTTGTTTTATACACTATGCACTTATTATAGTATCAAATGATTTGTTTCAAACGTATCAAGCATTCTTTGGCTGTTATAAGGGAAAACCCTATCCCCCGGCTTGCGTTGCATTGTGTGATAGGACCTGGGTCTTATAACAGCTTCATTTTCCTTTATTTAGCATTGCGCTGTTTGTTTTATGCACTGGTATTCTTGGGAGGAAACCCGTTCCGTGTTATACGGCGTGGTCCCTTGATTTACCTAACTTTAAAAATAAAGGTTAACTGTTTTAGTTCTCACACCAGTCCCATGACTGACCTGGAGTTTATTGCTTTAACCTAAACTCTGGGTGCCCTTATTTTGACACGGGCAGCTAGTAGTTTTGGTTTTGCAGATTTATATTCACATGATCCTGGTTTACAGCTGGAATGATATCCGGAAAGCTTTGTATCCGCATATCTACTTCTAGTTGTGTATCGTATTATTTTCCGCTGCTATGTATTTAAATGTAATTTAAACCTCTGATATCTCTGTGTAATATTCATTTATACTCTGTATATTCTTGTAATCTGATGCATTGTTGTAATATACAATGAAATGTTTTTTTATATGCGTTCTGTTGTGGTTTGTTCTCGAACTATCCGACGCTTTCCTTTACGGGGAAGTTACGGGTTTTCACAGAACTGGTCTTGGAAGCATCTTGCTAGTGTGAAAAAATTATCAATAGACCTGGGAGGCAATTTAGTGAACCATAATGATGCTACCCCTTCCAAGTACACTGGGAAGTACAAACACTTAAGCTCGTCAGTTGCTTGGGCCCCATCCATGTGTTGGTCATATCGAAACAAAAACACATTGGGGTCACCTGTCCCGTTGTAGGCTTGGATTGTAGGTGGCTTGAATTTCCGTGGGAAAATTGCCTTTTTGATTCTTTCAGTGAGAGAGGTTTTTGATGGCGCGAACTCCAATTCAGCCTCATTATTGTCTCGACATTTGCTTTCTTTCATAATCTGTCGGACCATTTTCCAGAGACGATCCTTCTCGTGGGGTTTATCTGCGGGGCGGACGCTTTTGTCTTGGCCGGAAGCTTGCTTAAGCAAACCATCACGGTTGCGACTCCGGGGTCCTGGCCTTTCTTCACTGGAAAGTGCCCCTTTGGCAGAATTAGCAACCTGACAAGAAGTGGTCCCCGCATTACGGTTCCAATCAGCTTGCTTTGAATTCCCAAGTTTTCCTTTATCAGGATTAGAGATCTCTTGGAAAGATTTTTCTCGATTCGGACAAGAGGAGGAGGAACCAGCATCTTCTGCATGAACAGGCTTTGAAGCTACCTTTGCCGTGGCGGCTTGAAGAGCAAAGAGTGAATCTAGCCTTGCCATGATGGCTTTGTTAGCTATCTCCTACTGTTGTGTCAGTCCAGCGACAGCTTGATCAAGCTCACCTCTTGTGACATTCACGCCTCCATTCGATGTTTCACCTACTTCAAACCGGTTAACCGCGGGGGTTTCCTCTCGATTTCCCTCATTAGATGCTCTAGCCATTACTTCCTTATTTTCTTTTTGTGGCATTATTTCAAAAAGTAGCTTGAACTTTGAGGAGCGTTCGTTAGAAGGTCCAAGCCGTAAATTCAAACGATCTATTTTGAGACTGGGCTTAAGGATTTCAAGATCTTTGCAATATATTTGATGTCAGAAAGTAAATCTGGCCCCACGGTGGGCGCCTAATTGTTGAACCAAAAGTTGGAAAAACAACCGATGTATTACTTGACACGTCACCTGATCGGAGGCGAGATGCTTAGAAAGCACGTCACCTTTTCAGAGGCAAGGTGCAAGAATACCTTTATAATTGTGTGAAGCCATTTCTAAGATCTGAAAACATCAAATTATAAAAAGAAGACAAGAATTTATAGTGGTTCGACCCTTATTGGGGTCTACATCCACTCTGAAGAGAGAATTTTATTATTCACCAAGAGATTTACATTATTTGTTCACCCATACATTCGTAGAAGCCCTTTTTGATATACATTCATCTTCACCCTTATTGAGAATGATCGAAAAATTGAAAGGATAGTAAAGGACTCTTTGATGATGGAGCCTTTGCGATTAATCCTTTCTCTCATGAAACACTTATGCTTCTTCTCCAATGAAAGCCATGGCCACAAGCTTGACAAGTCTTTGGCGAATGATGAAGAATGGATGTTGGAATGCTTGGAAAGAGCTAAAGAATAATTCGGCAGCACCTTGTTGCTCCTCCAAAAAATCTCCAAAAGTCCCCCACCCAAAATGATGGAAGTGATCCCCTCTTTATAGGTGGCGAAATGGCTGAAATATGTTCTTTAGGTTATGGGTCAGTATTTTGAATAATTACGGAAATTCCATTGCTTCCTGTTTCCAGTAAGCATGCTCTCGCACCAACCAGATAAGCTCTGGCCGACCTGTAACTCCTTCGGACGACCTGGAAGCCTTCGTGCAGAACGGACCGACCACGGGTCTTTGACATAGGGCGGGCCGACCCTGAGGCTTCGAAGCAGGTTGGAGTGACCAGGGGTCTTTGACATAGGGCGGACCGACCCTGAGGCCTCGGAGCAGGTTGGAGTGACCAGGCTAGCATGGGGATAAGATTGTCCAGCTATGATAGGTTGGACGACCAGGTTAGCATAGAGATAAGACCGATCGACTATTATGTGATATCAGGATGACCCAAAGGCTTAGACCCAAAATGGAATGACCAGAGCTTTATGAACGGTGGGCCCGACCAGGGTAATATCGAGAAAGGAACCGACCTCTTCATTTGGGGAAGAGAGCGATCGGGAGTCTGTAAGGAATGATCAGGAAGTTTAAGCATGAAAGCGGACCGACCAGAAGTTTGTTAACATAACATAATTGGCTTCTGAAATATGGGGTCGACCGTAGGAAAGAACGACCAGATGCCTTCCGTATTTGGAGCGACCGCATGGTTTTATAGAGCTTTTCGTCGAGCGAGCCATGAGGGAGACAAAGTCCGACCAGGGTTGAGACGACCACCCATGTAGTCGTGCTGAGCCTATTTGGACTGTTATGTAGAAAAACCGATCAGCTCGCTATCATGAATTAGGCTGATCCAAACAAGTCCAGATCGACTGAGCCATACAGAATCCATTTTTGTGTATCAAAGTGCTTGTGATTCTTGTAGATAACATTTTTCCCCTTTAAAGTTTATAATTTTTTTTGAATTCTCAAAAATCATAAGCTTTGAATTTATTTTTTAAACACATTGCACTTGGATGTTTTATTTCTTAGAAACATAATTGGATCGGGTCGGTTTTTATACGGGCCGGACTTCTATTGGGTCGGCTTAATTCATGATGGGCTGAGTCGATCGATCGGTATAACCTTCTTATTTAAGCACTTTGGACTCTTGCTCTTCTTTATTTCCATCCGAATTCTTCTAAATGGTTTTAATGGCAGCGGCGCTCCACTAGGGAAGAATTTTCCAACTCATCTTGCTTCTTCGATTCACGCTTTCAATTCGATCCAATTCTCCAAATTGAGCTAATCTCCAGTCGCGCTTCTCTTTGAATTGATCTTCAACGCTGGTCTGAAACCGAGCTCCCCAAATTCGAGTTTCAGTGAATTCTGGAAGTCCGATCCAAGCTTTGCCAGTTAGTTGATCTAATTGCAGGTATAAGCCTTCATCTCGATGTTAATTTGGCTGTAATTGTTATCGTTGCTTTGGACTTGAATGAATTCTGCTTTGGGTTGAACTGTATTCGTGTCGGTCTTGATGTGGTTTGGTGGTTGAATTCCCTGAATTAGAAACTCTTTGTGTATTGGAATGTTTGACAGTAATGTAGTAACTGATTCATTTAACCCAAGTTTGTGGATGATGATCTAGAAATGAAAATCCTTTAGTTCCTCTTCGTTGTGATGATCACAATACGTTTGTGTAAATGTTTGAATGGCTGATGCATATATAATTTTCTGCTTAAACCATCATTTCATGATGTTTTCATTATGCATTCGCATCGAATAACTATGTTTTCTTTCTAATGCACGACCAGTCTAGTCAATCTTTAACATAATTGAGTTGTATCGGTCTTAAACTGTTTTTCATAGTCATATTGGCTAATTTTTGTTTAATCAACAAGTTTAAAGAGATAGAACAGTGTATGGACCGACCAACCTCATTGTATTCTGCTTGATCGACCAGAGGTGTACATAGAGACGAGCTCGTGCGAGATTGAACGGCTTTACCTGACTGTACCGACCCATTCTATTACCGATCTGAGTTATGATTGATTTGATACCGACCAGGTCTTGATTGGCTTAGAATTATCCAGAACTAGATGGGCTCAATAACCGACCGAAAATTGGTTGGTATTAGATTGACCAGAGTAGGTTTAAATCTTGACTAATTAGGACGTGGTCGATTTTAGATTGGCCGTAATTGGATTAATAATGGAATGACCAGTATTAGAATAAATTTCCGACCAAGAAGGGTTTAATTTTGTGCGACCAGAACTTTACTGGTTTTGAACCGACCCGGCTTTTAGCTTGCCAAGGCCGACTCAGTTTAAACTCACTTAATATTCTTGTAGCCTTTTTTTTAAGTACACTTGTTTATGTAGAAATGACAACTAGATAAAAAGCTCGCCAAGTTGCTGAGGAAACTTCATTAGCTAATGAAGCTGGAACTTCTGATCAAAATATTGAAACCTCTTCTGCCGCTGTCACTGAGACGAATGTTGATCAAAACTTTCCAATCCCTCGATTTCTTACTCATACACCAACTGATAGCTTCTTGACGACGCTTGATGTTGACTTGGATCGCAAACTGTGCAAGCAACATAGCCTTCCTGATGACGAAGTCAAGTTCCCTGGAAAAGATGATTTGCCTGATCACCCCCCCCTTGGATATGTTACAGTTAATCGAGGGATGCTCCAGAGTGGAGCGATTCCTCCTTTCAACCCTTATATCATTGCTCCTTATAAATTACACCCCAATGGCTATTTTATCCTTATGAGCTTATACGTGTTGTTTATGAGAGTTATAAAACACGAACCAACTTTCAAAGATATATGCTCCTTATACTCTTTTAAGCAAAGGAAGAAGGATCGTCCTTCCTTTTTCTTCGTAGAAAGCAAACAATCTAGGGTCATAACTGGCTTGCTAGAGAGTGTCAAAGGATTTCCCGATCAATATTTCTATAGCCGGTGTCCTGACAGTTTTCTTGGCCGGTGGACCGAAGGAGGTAAATATTCACAAAAAATTCGTTTCACCATATCACGATAGTTTACTGATTCTCTCTTCATTTTATAGAAGCTCCTTCTGACCAAGGAACGTATGTTGACCAATCTCTTCTGGAATTACTACTATCTGTTAGCGAAACTGAGAGAAGTTGACAGTTTTTGCTTTCCGAAGAATTCCTCCGACAATACGACTTACTTCCCTCATCTCGTACTTTGACGGTGAAGAAGACAGCCAAAAAATACCTAAAGAGGTGTGCTCAAGCTGGTAGTGGTAGCAAAAAACCTTTGGGCACCCCTGAAAAACATAAAGATATTTCCGAAAAACAGGTTGATTCTTCGGCAATCCCGGAGAAAATTGCAGAGATTGTTCCTGAAAAACAGGCAAATACCCTGGAAACCTCAGAAAAAATTACGGAGACCCCGCCTCCCTTAAATACTGGAGAGGAATTTGTACAGCGGGAGGGTAAACAGCTTGAGGTAGAGGAAACAACTTTAGATAACGAACAGAACATTGAAGGTGTTCTTATGGACTCATCTATGCCAAGTATCCAAGATGGAGATTCCACGGGTACCTTTGGCGAACTTCCTGACTTAGATACCGTGCGATATCTTAATAAGGACAATACCCCTACCTCAGGTTCCACAGCCCCCAGCGTTCAGCTTGATACCAACCCTCAAGAGATTCCTGAATCAGTACCAGATGCAAGAATAGACCTAGGATCAAAATCTGACACAAGCTTGCTAGGCATGTTTTGTTTTTTGTTTTTTAGGACTAAACTTGCTTTCATAGTCATACTTTTATCTGTTTACTCCATATGTTGCTTTATTCACATATTTTTAAGTGCTGAAGGAATCTGTTACTTTTACAGGAATGAGGCCGTCCTCACTTATTGACAATTTCCGGAAAAGTAGTCAGTTTCCTCCAACCTTCCCCATCTTTCAAAGAAACGCTCTATGCAAGCCCCTCCTTTAACCAAGACATCTCAACCTCAGAAGTTACATGACCATCACCCAATTCCTCCGTATGTCTCTTATGAACGAACTACAGAGCAAAAAGCATGGTTTTATGATCATCTAAGGTAAATGGATGATCAGGCAAGGCAAGAAAAAGGGAGCTCTCAGAAAAAGAGGAAAAGCGGAGATGATCTGAGCATGGAGATCCCTCAGAAGCGTGCGCGAGGATATGTTCCTCCTTTTCCAACCCCAACCGAGCTTCAAGCTATTATTTCAAGGCCGCGCGAAGTACTCGACGTAGAGAAGGAATTTGGCTGTCCCAGCCCCCCCTTTTCTCATAGATTCGGAGATTGGGACATGAGAGGGATGAAATTCGACGTAGATCTCTGCCCCGAAGATAAACGGGACATGATTGAGGATATAGCAAGAGCTAGGGATATTCTAGACGATGTCAGCAAATCTATTGACAAGCATTTCTCAGCATGGCAGTGACTTGGTTATGACTTTCAGAATCTCAATACCAAGCGAACTGAAATTATCAAAAACTTGGAGGATGAAAAAGCCCAGCTTATTCAAGTCATCAAGGCCCAGGAAACACAGATTTCTTCATTAGAAGGGGGTTCTAGGGTTAATGACTTGGAATCCGAGATTGAAAGGCTCCATAAAGAACTCGATGCTGCCAAACAAAAGGAAATTGAACTGAAAAAACAATCTGAAGATGCCTTAAAGGCACAAGAGGATGCTGAAGCTCGGCTAGCCCTGGAAAGAAGGACTTCATCTGCCCGTGAGTTGGAAATCATATCTCTTCGTGACAAGCTTGCCGTTGAAACTGCCAAAACTTCTTATTTGGAGAAAGATAGGCAAGAAGCTTTAGACAACGCCCGAAAGATTAAAGAAGAGGATGAGGCAACCTTCATGGAATTTTACGTTTGCAGCATTATATATGGGGGGAGCCTCCGTTTCTTAGGGGATGGTTATGGGAACACCCTTGCTCACGTTTTGGAAGAGGTATTAAAACGATCCGACGGGGCCGAGGACAACCAACTCCAGCTTGACTTATTGAATGAAGAAGATCGAGAGGCCTTGGCTGAAGGCCGAAATTTCCTCAAGAGCCAACGTGGTGAACCATCCGGACTAAAACTTCAGGTATTATTGTTAATGATACTTTCACCAGGCTAACTAACGGTGTTAACATCCCAAGCTTTCCAACCCATGTGGATGTCGCAATTCCTCCCCCCACTGCTGGAGGAGAGGGTGATTTTGCTGGAAATTCTCCAAAAAACAGACAGTAGGATTTGGATGGTGTAATAAACATTGATGATTATGCGACCGACACAAACCCTCCCGTCTCAGGTAAAGATGACATGCATCAAGTTATGCTAGACTTAGATTAACTCCTTGCCTCTCTGGGACATTCTAAACTTGTGGACTGTTATAATCATACAATGAATTTACTTTCACCATTGCCTCCTGTGGGTGGATATACTGCCATGGTGATGGATGCCATCGAAACTGACTTGCCTTCATTTAATACAGGCCCATTTGTTGATGATTCCACGGAAATAATGCTCTCTCAACTAGGCCCTCAGGAAGAAAGAATTGATACGATTGTCAACCTTGAGCGAGACCTCCATAAACTCCAAGAAGAAGATCATGATTTTGAAGAAACAATCAATGACGTGATTGACAATCAAGGAAAAAAGGTTAACTCTCCCACTGGTCGAGGAAACCGAAAGCGTTCTATCAAGAAGAAGGCTACTAGCATGTTAACCCCTGAGGGTTCTGCTTCCAAACCTGCATTGAGATCTGGCGATTTGAAGAAGTAGTGGCTTAGACTTGCTCGTTTTGCATTTATTAGACTTTATCCAGACCGGATATATATGCGTGTGCCGGCCCTCGCTTACTACTTCACAATGTCTTGATCTCTGAATAATTTGTATTTGACAATGCTGCGACTTGATCCCGTGTTTGAATGTGATGTGACAATGTTCTATGCTTTTGTACTTTTAACCTCGTTATTACGTTTTTTTCGTATATTCTGGTCTGTACACCACACTTGCACATCTCATTCTGCACATTTTTCTTGTTTATGGATTTTTCAACTATATATGGTTGTAATGATCCTTTGGTACGTGAAGAATCAAATAGTTACTTTCGGCTTTGTGATATGATATGCCCCCGTACCAATGGATTGTTTCAACCCTGATATATTGAAAATGGACTTGAGGATTTGATGCTTTAAGTTGTAATCAGAATTTAAAAAGTGTCTGTCATTGCATTGTGACAATCGGAGCTTTTTATTCTTCATACGAACTTTGCATGTATTATCTGGAATTTTCCATCATTTGCATCTGGATGTACTAGATATTTGTGAAATGAGTGGATGCCTCTTGAAGGGGTCTTTTACCCAATTTGTGACGTTATTTGGTCAGATATTTACCGACTTTTGTAGTCGATTGGGTGCCCCCGGAGAGGTTTTGGATTAAATACTCAGTTTGGCAATAACGTGGTCAGATTTTTCTGACTTTAAGTTATTTGACCGAGCACCCCCGGAGAGGTTTTGGGTTAAATACTCAGTTTGGCAATAACGTGGTCAGATTTTTCTGACTTTAAGCTATTTGACTGAGCACCCCCGGAGAGGTTTTGGGTTAAATACTCAGTTTGGCAATAACGTGGTCAGATTTTTCCGACTTTAAGTTATTTGACTAAGCACCCTGGAGAGGTTTTGGGTTAAATACTCAGTTTGGCAATAACGTGGTCATATTTTTTCTGACTTTAAGTTATTTGACTGAGCACCCCTGGAGAGGTTTTGGGTTAAATACTCAGTTTGGCAATAACGTGGTCAGATTTTTCTGACTTTAAGCTATTTGACTGAGCACCCCCGGAGAGGTTTTGGGTTAAATACTCAGTTTGGTAATAACGTGGTTAGATTTTTTTCTGACTTTAAGTTATTTGACTGAGCACCCCCGGAGAGGTTTTGGGTTAAATACTCAGTTTGGAATTAACGTGGTCAGATTTTTCTAACTTTAAGCTATTTGACTGAGCACCGCTAGAGAGGTTTTGGGTTAAATACTCAGTTTGGAAAAAATGTGGTCAGATTTTTTCTGACTTTAAGTTATTTGACTGAGCACCCCCGGAGAGGTTTTGGGTTAAATTCGTGTCTGCCTAGTTCCACGTAGTAGGTATTGATTTTATTGGACATTTGAATTGATCAAGATGTCTTGGTAGTAAAACCATAACCCTAGGTCGATCCTTTCGGATGATACTCCTTTGGTAGAATTTAGCGAGCTTTCTTGATTTTATTCCTTTGGTTTTTCCTGCTGGTTGGCCTTTGAACATTGAATTTACCAGGCATTGATATCTGGCACCTGCATTTTTCAAATCAAACGACATTACCTTATAACAATACAACCCACGATCAGTTATGAAACTAGTACTATCCTGGTCCGGCTCGTGCATCATGATCTGATTGTAGGCTGAGTATGCATCCATGAGAGACAATAGTTCATGCCCCGCCGTTGCATCAACAAGCTGATCAATTCGAGGTAGGGGGAAACTGTATTTTGGGCACGCTTTGTTTAGATCGGAATAATCAACACACACCCGCCATTTACCGTTTGACTTTTTCACAAGAACGGGATTAGACACCCAATTAGGATAGGTGGATTCGCGAATGAAATTGTTCTTCAATAGCCTATCCACCTCATCCTTCAAAGCCTCGGATCTTTCAGGGCCTTGCATCTGTCTTTTCTGTTTCACATGATGTATGCTAGGATCAATATTTAGCTTATGCACCATCACTTCCGGAGATATTCCGCACACATCTGAGTGATTCCAAGCAAAGACATCCAAATTCGCCTTTAGAAAAACAATCAATTCCTTTTGCAGCAAAGGATCCAACTGAGAGCCTATCTTCACCACCTTATCTGGATCATTATCATGGACCTGTATAGAAATGGTAGCCTCAGCTGGTGCTGCCCTTTCATCCCCTGCACTGGTTTTTCGCGGATCCATTTCTTCTTGCATGTCGTCATATTTTCCAGCACAGAGGGAGGTCATTAATTGCTATAAGGGGGCTTCATGGATGCAGAGAGGAGTCTCCACATCCTTCTTGATTTCATACTTCCGAGCTTCAATCAATTCTACAATATAGCAATCTCTTGATTCCTGAGGATCTCCTTTGATTACTCCCACTCCGTTTGCAGTTGGGAACTTCATCATCAAGCACCATGGAGCAAAAGATATCTTGAAAGCAGCTAGTCCTGGCCTTCCCAAAAATGCATTATACCCTGAAAGTGAGTCTATTCTAACAAAAGGCTGCATCATGGAAACTTGCTTCTTCCCCTCACCAAGCTCTACAAGGAAATCGACCACACCAATATGCTGAGTTGGTATACCAGTGAAACCGTGTATTTTATTTTTTACTTGCTCGCAAATTATCCATAGACAATCCCATCTTAGAGAAAGTATTGTAGAACATGACATTTACAGACACCTCATCATCAATTAGTACCTTTTTTACTATTGTTGGACCCAAGCCAATAGTGATCACCATTGGATCAATAGTTGGAGTCAGCATTCCATTAGAATCCCGATCTCGGAATACCACATCTTCCCAGGATGTTTTTGGAATTTTCCAACGAAGAGAGTTACTGCAAACTTCGAATCCATCTTCTTTTGAAGCACAATTTAGTTTATTTGTATACTTGACAATGTCCTCCCAGGTATCTCCTGCAGGATGAGGTCCACCACTAATCATATTGATAATAGGTCGAGAACCATTTGCAGGCGTTCTTCCGTCTTGACTTGGATGAGCTTACTGCCCCTGAGTAGGCTCGGTATCTGATGAACGCTTCACATACTTCTGAAGACGGTTTTTCCTTATTAATTCTTCAATCAGATTCCTCAAGTGCCGACACTCATTCGTGTCATGACCCGGTCGATTATGAAATCGACAGAACCTTCCTAAATTTGCAGCTTCTTCGGACACCTTTATCGGCTTTGGGCTCGGATATTCCTCCGTTTCCTTAGTTGCCACGTATATGCGCTCAATTGTATCATTCAATGGAGTAAGGTCTGTTGGCTTGAAAAAGCGTCGCTTTTTGGAATCCTTGTCGTTCCTTGCATCATTACCATTTCCTCTTTTTTGCCCCCCTCCTAAATTTCCTTGATTGGTTTTTGTAGAGACTTCCTTCCTCTCTGGAACTACATTAGTTTTGACATTGCCAACAGAATAAATGGGATCATCTTCAAGACACATGTATTCCTCATCTTTGTCATAGAATTTCTCTAATGTACTGGGCTTCTTTCTCTTTAGCCACCTTCCAAATTCAGATTGTTTATCTATTCCCCCCTTTAAGGCCATTAGAATTAGTCTTGGTTCATGGGTCCCCACTTCAGCAATAGTAGCATTAAAGCGTTTCAGAAAAGATCTAATCGTTTCACCCGGGGCTTGTTCCAATTCGTTGAGGGACATAATATCTCTAACCTTCGTTGTCTGGAGGCGGAACTGGTCTTGGAAGCATCTTGCTAGTGTGAAAAAATTATCAATAGACCTGGGAGGCAATTTAGTGAACCATAATGATGCTACCCCTTCCAAGTACACTGGGAAGTACAAACACTTAAGCTCGTCAGTTGCTTGGGCCCCATCCATGTGTTGGTCGTATCGAAACAAAAACACATTGGGGTCGCCTTTCCCATTGTAGGCTTGGATTGTAGGTAGCTTGAATTTCCGTGGGAAAGTTGCCTTTTTGATTCTTTCAGTGAGAGATGTTTTTGATGGCGCGAACTCCCATTCAGCCTCATTATTGTCTCGACATTTGCTTTCTTTCATAATCTGTCGGACCATTTTCCAGAGACGATCCTTCTCGTGGAGGTTATCTGTGGGGAGGACGCTTTTGTCTCGACCAGAAGCTTGCTTAAGCAAACCATCACGGTTGTGACTCCGGGGTCCTATCCTTTCTTCATTGGAAAGTGCCCCTTTGGCAGAATTAGCAACCTGACAAGAAGTGGTCCCCGCATTACGGTTCCAATCAGCTTGCTTTGAATTCTGAAGTTTTCCTTTATCAGGATTAGAGATCTCTTGGAAAGATTTTTCTCTATTCGGACTAGAGGAGAAGGAACCGACATCTTCTGCATGAACAGGCTTTGAAGCTACCTTTGCCGTGGCGGCTTGAAGAGCAAAGAGTGAATCTAGCCTTGCCATGATGGCTTTGTTAGCTATCTCCTGCTGTTGTGTCAGTCCAGCGATGGCTTGATCAAGCTCACCTCTTGTGACATTCACGCCTCCATTCGATGTTTCACCTACTTCAAACCGGTTAACCGCGGGGGTTTCCTCTCGATTTCCCTCATTAGATGCTCTAGCCCTTACTTCCTTATTTGCTTTTGGCGGCATTTTTTCAGAAAGTAGCCTGAACTTTGAGGAGCGTTCGTCAGAAGGTCCAAGTCGTAAATTCAAACGATCTATTTTGAGACTAGGCTTAAGGATTTCAAGATCTTCGCAATATATTTGATGTCAGAAAGTAAATCTGGCCCCACGGTGGGTGCCTAATTGTTGAACCAAAAGTTGGCAAAACAACCGATGTATTGCTTGACACGTCACCTAATCGGGGGCGAGATGCTTAGAAAGCACGTCACCTTTTCAGAGGCAAGGTGCAAGAATACCTTTATAATTGTGTGAAGCCATTTCTAAGATTTGAAAACATCAAATTATAAAAAGAAGACAAGAATTTATAGTGGTTCGACCCTTATTGGGGTCTACGTCCACTCTGAAGAGAGAATTTTATTATTCACCAAGAGATTTACAATATTTGTTCACCCATACATTCGTAGAAGCCCTTTTTGAGAATGATCGAAAAATTGAAAGGACAGTAAAGGACTCTTTGATGACGGAGCCTTTGCGATTAATCCTTTCTCTCATGAAACACTTATGCTTCTTCTCCAATGAAAGCCTTGGCCACAAGCTTGACAAGTCTTTGGTGAATGATGAAGAATGGATGTTGAAATGCTTGGAAAGAGCCAAAGAATAATTCGGCAGCACCTTGTTGCTCCTCCAAAAAATCTCCAAAAGTCCTCCCCCAAAATGATGGAAGTGATCCCCTCTTTCTAGGTGGCGAAATGGCTGAAATATGTTCTTCAGGTTATGGGTCGGTATTTTGAATAATTACGGAAATGCTGTTGCTTCCTGTTTCCAGCTAGCGTGCTCTCGCACAAACCAGATAAGCTCTGGCCGACCTGTAACTCCTTCGGACGACCTGGAAGCCCTCGTGCAGAACGGACCGACCGGGGGTCTTTGACATAGGGCGGACCGACCCTGAGGCTTCGAAGCAGGTTGGAGTGACCAGGGGTCTTTGACATAGAGCGGACCGACCCTGAGGCCTCGGAGCAGGTTGGAGTGACCAGGCTAGCATGGTGATAAGATTGTCCAGCTACGATAGGTTGGAGCGACCAAATTAGCATTGAGATAAGAGCGATTGGCTATTATGTGATATCAGGACAACCCAAAGGCTTAGACCCAAAATGAAATGACCAGAGCTTTATGAACGGTGGACCCGACCAGGGTAATATCGAGAAAGGAACCGACCTCTTCATTTGGGGAAGAGAGCGATCGAAAGTCTGTAAGGAATGATTAGGAAGTTTAAGCATGAAAGCGGACCGACCAGATGTTTGTTAACATAACATAATTGGCTTCTGAAATATGGGGTCGACCGTGGGAAAGAATGACCAGATGCCTTCCGTATTTGGAACGACCGCATGGTTTTATAGAGCTTTTCGTCGAGCGAGCCATGAGGGAGATGAAGTCCGACGAGGGTTGAGACGACCACCCATGTAGTCATGCTGAGCCTATTTGGACTGTTATGTAGAAAAACCGATCAGCTCGCTATCATGAATTAGGCTGATCCAAACAAGTCCAGACCAACTGAGCCGTACAGAGTCCATTTTTGTGTATCAAAGTGCTTGTGATTCTTATAGATAACAGATGTGAAGATCTTCAGTCTTCAACTACCGTCTTCAGTATTTTCAATACTCGTTGTATAGTTATTCAGAATGGTTTGGAATCATTCTTTCCGAATAACTACCGAATCATTAAAATCAATTGATGTATAAACATATCATAAGTCTCATTCCAATTCGGAATATTATTTTTTGCAAATCTTCCTTTATGTAGAATCACTCCCTTAAATCTTAACAAAGATTTACGTCATTTAAACTTCTTGTTTAAATCATTCATTGGAAATCAATTCAAAAGATTATATAACCTCTTTTCACAACCTTAACTTAAATTAAGGTTTATAAGACTTTTCGGGACTATCGAGCCTCACTAAAAATAGTCACTCATATCGTTATCACATTCCTATGGAGCAATACTAGTGGATCTAACAACCCTCGTGTTTGGTAAGTTTAATTACCTTCTTACATTTCAAATTTTTTGTTGAAAGATTTATTAAAACTCTAACATAGTTTTAGTCTTCATTTCATTCATTCAAATCTTTATTGGAAGATTTATTCAAACTCAAAATTGAGTAATTATCTTTCCTTTAACTATGTTAAAGAATAAATGTTATTCAAAACATCAATCACGATTAACCCAAAATAGACTTCCATTCAATTACAATTATATTTATTAATTGGAAAACTTCATTAATATTAATCAAAAGATTTATTCCATAAATTTCATTTTCAATTAGGTTTAGAATAGTATTACTAAAGACACCATTTACAACAAATCCAAAATCCAGTTTGATATCAAGTACAATGCTTCAAATAGAATATTATCGACTTATATTAAATATCAAATTCTGAAATTAACCGATACCGTATAAGGTATAACGATATCAATATCTTCCAAATTCCTCAAATAGTATCGGTATGACCACGGAATCCAATACCGAAACATTTGAAGATTATTTCCATTCAAATCCAATCGAATTCATATATTGGAAAATTTTGGTTATCCTTAAATCCTTTCGTTCCAATATGTTATTTTAAACCACTAAATCTTTTATCTACAGAAAACTTCATCGATTCTTAGTCAAATATTCGATGTCCTTTCGGTTCTTCCTACCCCTCGTTTAACAGGAAAATTTCCACTTAGATCTCACAGATGGTAAGCTTTGGAATCATCGCATATTCCTTTTGGTCCTTTATTTTAGTTGTTAAACAACTCATTATGATAAAAATGTCTTTTATTTTTCCTAAAGTTGAAATATCCGATTCAAAACCTTTTCAAGCCCTTTATTACGATTTATCACAATCTGTTTCTATTTTTAATAATTCAAAAATATGCCATTTCAATTAAGTCCCATTTTGGGTCCTAAACTGCACTGGCACTACTTTTATTCTAATTTGAATTAAACTACATTCAAAATCTAACCATTGGATTTTAACATTCTTAGATTCAGTTGAAAGCTCTTTTCATTTCAAACCCAACGTTTTTCATTTTAGGAGAATCCGACGGTCGGACCTCCTGGTACGTCGATTCAGAGTTAATGGTCGAAGTTCGCAAATTACCACTACATGACATGTCCTATTCAGGACAAATTTGATTTATAATTAAAAATAAACTGAAACACTTCCAAAACAATTTATTACTTGTATAAAACATATAAAATTATTTTCGGAAACCATATTTCAATTTTTTTTTAAAAATCAAATATTCTAATAATAGATCATTTTAATATTATCTAAATCACTAAAATAATATATATTTTCGAAACTTATTATTTGAAGTTCAAATTTTTCTTACATATATTATAAAAACAAATAAGATACCTTTTTAAAGAAAATCCTTTTAACTCTCAATCTAGATAACCTAAACGAACTTCACTTTCACATGTTACTATTCATTTTAAAAAATAAAACTTGAACATGCCATATCTATGTGAATATAGATTCAAATAAACTCACTTTGGTTACGACTATTTATCGTAATCTTATAAACTTCATGTCCATTCAAAATCGGGCATCAAAGTCAAACTTTTATTTTTTCACCAAATAATTTATTAATAAACTATTCAAATTATTTCCGAATTGGAATGATATTCAACCAATTATCGTATAATTCCATTTATATGGATTTCACACATCATATACATCCAATAACAGTTGTTAACAACTGTTGACACCAATAATCACATATTGGCATCATTGACCTAAGTGCTAAGATTGTTAACACTTAACCCCAAATCAAACCATTATTAAATAAGATATTAAATCTTATTAACCAAGTCATTATTGTATTTAACAAACCCTATCACATCAACCTACATAAAATTCAATTGATCATTCCTAATCAATATTAACCAATCAATGATTTCACATCATTCTATATTATATGTTTACCATGTTTTCTTGACGTAAGCAAGTGATCATTAGTGAATAGTTTTAACTTGTAAATGAGTTATTAACTCAACAAAAACTACCATAATAATTTTTAACACTGTGTTAACTTAATAATTTCCAATTCCAACATCTAAACCATATCACAATTCACCACCAAATTAACCACACTAATTCAGTCATCAAACAATATAAGCTACGGTTTAACTAAACTAATTAAGAAATTAAGGTGAAAAGTTCTCACCGAAGCCATCCAAACTCCACGACTCTTCGTATATAGGAGCCTCCTAACAACGCTCACCTCTTTTCCACATCAATCCACCACCTACTAATAATATAAATATATTTATACTTATAATTGAAATTATGGAAGGAAAAATCAGATTTTTAGGTTTTTTTTAGTGGTTTGAAGGCTTTGTGGGTCCCATGACCAAGGGGTGTGGGTCCATATGATGATGAGCTAGTGGGGTTCGAGGTAGGACTGTAGGGCATAGGTCGTCGCTATTATGGGTCGAAGGGGTGGAAATTTTTGTGATTTGGTGATGAGCTTGGTGAAATTAGGGTGTACGAAGTTATTTTAGCGTTTGAGAGCGGATGTCGGGCCACGGCTTGAGGCGGCTGGTGGGATGGGGTCCATTGGTCAAAGGGGAGGGGCAGAGGTCATATGCAGGCACAACAAGGGTAGATGGTGGCATGCGTGAAGGGGGGGGAGTGGCGGCCATGGCTAGAAGGTGAAAGGAGGAGGAGAGTTTAAGTAGAAAAGTGAGAAAATGAAGTGGAAATGGGAAGAAGAGAAAATGTTTTATAAAGGAGGAGGTGACATGGATTCATGAGGTGTCGAGGCATGAAGGGATGAAGAAAGCACACCATAGTCCCTTTGATGAAAGATGTATTACTTGAGCCTTTTTCCTTAAAGGATTAAGTTAAAATGGTGAACGTGTTTTAGTTCCATCCCGCGTCTATCGCTCGTGCGATCAAACGATAAATCTGTTTAACACAAAATTTTGAATCCTAACATAATTCGTGATTCCAGATAAAAAGTAATAGCTCTCGTCGAATATAGAGTTTTTTTTACCATCCATTTTATTTTTTTATTGCGTTTTCGCTTAATTTTGACCAGTTAACACGTTATGCGTTTATTTTTCGTACGCTCACATAATGACTCCAAAGACTATGAAATTTTTAAACTTACAAATTTCAACATTTTGAATAAAATAAAATTGGTTTTGTAGAATTCCAAGACCATTTGAAATTTTTTCCTTTGTAAGCTATTGAAATAGTGTTAAATCATCAAATTTTTTAAAAATCAACCATAAATCCTTGTAAAATTAATTAAAAATAAATTTTAAATTGGTTCAAAATTTCGAGTCGTTACACTAGAGGGGGTGAACATGATTTATTGCAGTTTTACGAGATATTAAAATTATCACATCACAGATTGCAGTAGTAAAAACAGATGCAGAAAATAAATGATGCAGATTTTACCCAGCTTCGAATCACCCTGCTTACTACAGCATTCCCCAAGGTTTCTATAGAATTAAAACAATATCTATGCTTACAAATTCCTTGTAAACTCACGACACTCGTTGCCAACTGTTCTAATCCTACACTCAAAATCCTGCACTGATCTTTATTTCCAAGATCATATTTTGCCCGAACTACAAACCCGTAACATGTAAACCCTAGTTTAAAGCAAACTAGAAAACCCTATACATTGTTTTTTAAAAACAAAAAACATTAGAAAACCCTTATATAAAATAAAAAAGTCAACCCCCCTTATCACACAAATTAATGGGTTCCTCTTTGTATTCTTTAATGGACGATCCACTGTTAATTAGGGTTCTATGATTTTGGCCAAGTGATACTTCAAATGACTTGATAAAAAATTGTTCTTCTTATAGCTCTCAGTTGAAATTGCTCATTAGTCATCGATTTGGACATGCGATCGAAATTCTAAAGAGATAATGGGTATTCTGAATATTTTTCTTTTCAATTGATTTTGCTTGTGAATTTAGAAGACGAATGCCAATGGTGAAATGGTGTTTTCATAGGGTTTAAAAACCATTAATCAACTCTGATTTCATGTGTAACTTGACTTTGATATTGTAATGAATTCTGTATTGGATTTTTCGTGAATACTCAATTGATTCTTTAAACATTTGAAACTGTTTTTGCCTAAAATATTCGACCCTGGTTTCATTGACATTCACCTGTGATTTTCTTACCATGGGTCCTTAAGCAATTTCAGGAAACATTTGATGATTTTGTTGCCCAATATTGTGCTGGCGATTTTCCTTTAATCATGGAGATAAATTCTTGCTTGATTCATTGATGTATTAAGACACTTTTTTTCCACTGTGAATTTGGAGCAAAATTTGCAATCTACATATGTCAAAAACGTAAATTGATTTCTTTCTAATTTTTAACTAGTGATTTTCAAAAAGATAATTTCCCTTTTCTTATGTAACCATTCTTTAAAACTAATGCATCGTTCATGCCATATATGTTGCTTATTCATGACCTTTATGATGCTTGTAACAACCCGGAAAATCTGAACCAATTTAAAAAATGTATTTTGGCAATTTTGATGAATTTTGAATATTTAAAATGATTTATTTTAAATAATAACAAAGAGAAATTTATTTTGAATAGAATTGGAATGTATATATTTATTTGAATCGTCATTAGAATATAGAATATTTATTTTTAATTATTAAAGGAATTGGAAATGGCGTGGTAGTTTGAAAATTCGATTTCAAATTTCAAATGAATGTACAGGATTCAAAATAAACCGTATTTTAGCGAAAACAAAAATATTAGAATCTAAATGAAAATATCTTTCCGACGAATCTGAAAAATTGAAATTTTATAGCGGGAATAAAAAGTTGTGCCCAGTTGAAATTTCAGAATAGTCGCTATGGAATTTTGGCCCTTAAAAATAGCCATTTTGCAAACGACCTCCGTTTTCGACGAAACCACTTTTGTTGGATCCGGGATGTTGAATTATTGCTACATTCCAAAATTTATAATTTTGAAATCAATATGTGAGCGTGACGAAGTAAAACATGTTTTGATACATTCAGTCAATTTAGATCGACCAGAAAATGGCCATTTTTCAGACGGTCTCCAAATCTGATGAAATTAGTTTTGTTAGAACCGTATCGTCAATACGAAGCTAGAAAATATTTTATGAGAATTTTTAAAGTCCGTATGTGGCCCCAGTAAATTGAAATGTACATTTAAAATTGAATATACAGATTTATATATTAATTTACACGAAAACTGATCGAAATAGTTGAAACAGCTGATGAAACATATCTCATTGTATTCGGAATGGGGGTAATTAGCTTTGGACGACAGTCGTTAGGTTAGAAAAGGAGTTTGAATGAAAAGTCAACTCTTATAGAAAAAAATAATATTAAATTATTATTATATAAATATTTAAACACTCCCTCCTCTCTCTCTCTCTTCAGATGAAATCGAAATTAAAAAAAAACCTCTGCCCTCGTTCTATCGCGCCCCCTTTTCCTTGGATCGGCGCTGCATCCAGGAGGGGCGCCACCGCCGCAACCACCTCCTGCACCCCCCCTCAGCCCTGACCTCCTTCTTCCCCCCCTCTCGCGTTTCTGTCTCCTTCTTCCCCACAACCCTGAAACCGCCGCTCCGACCTCGGCACCCACCTTCGACGATCCGCGCCTCCCCCACCGCCTGCACACCCCCAGCGCCGACCCCCTGAGACCAACCCTCCGACAGAAAACCCCTCAACCTCCGTTTAACTGTAAGTTTGATTCATTTATTTCTTTCTTTTTTTATTATTTTATATAAACAAAATCAGTTCTTTTCTCTTCTATATTTTGGCAAAATAAAATATGGTTTTATATATATTTTGGAGATAAAAATATGTTCTTTTCTTTTTTTATTATAGTGAAATATAATATATTTTTCATGCATGTAGCTTCGTTTTCGAAATGTAATTTTTTTAAATAAATGACATGGTATAAAAATTAGATTTGCCTAGAGGAAGTAGAAAAAAAATAATATACAATTTTTGTTTAGGTGAAAAATATGATTTTTATAATATAATGATAATAAAAATATTATTTTTATTATCTAGGAAGCGAAGTAAAAATATGATTTTTATATGTATGAAAGGTAAATAAAAATACGATTCTTATTATGAAATTAGCGAAGTAAAAATAAGATTTTTATTGTCTGAATGGCAATGTAAAAAGGTGATTTTTATATATTCATTAGCGATAGAAAGATTCGATTTTTATCTATATAGTAGCGGTATAAAAATGTGGTTTTTATAGATAAAAATGTGATTTTTATAGATAAAAATAAGATTTTTATAATGTTTTCATTATGATAAAGATACGATCTTTATATGGATATCATTAAGATAAAAATTCGATTTTTATTATATATGAAGCGAAATAAAAATTCGATCTTTATATAAGAAGTAGAAATATAAAAATATAATTTTTATATAGAAAGAAGAGATAAAAATACATGATTTTTTTTATATGAAATGCCCTTGTAAAAATTTGGTTTTTAATGTGAATAGCGGGAAAAGATAGCGATGGTAGCAACGGAAATCAACGGAATCCATACAGTTCAGAAGGAAAGAATGACGGAGTGGAACCCAAAGGTGAGAACTTCTCACTTTGAATTTTATTTTGTAGTTAAAATATATACTAGGATGCAGACGGTGCTTAGCAGCACCCGACACCCGTCGTCCACAGACCATGGAGAACTTGTTTGTTTGTTAGATTTCGTTGCGAAAATTGATTGTGTGATGTGGAATGGAATAAAATATTTTATAGTTAAAAATATAATTTTTAACGTTGATATGAATAAAATAAATATTCATTTACAAACGGACGATTTGTTTATGTACACACATTTGACTGTTATTGATTGGAATGATAAATTTTAGACATCGCCCAACTGCACAAATAATATTCAGTATTTGTTGGTTGAAACCCCACACGGGTGTTGGGATGATATTTGATGTACACTAATCCCGATTGTTTAGTTGTATGTCAATCGATAGGTTGACAGACTGTTGTAAGCGTTAAATATTTATATTTAATGCTTATACAGTGTAGAATGCACTCTGGATGATGGATGATTATTTATCACTATTGTTGTATACATGTGTTGTATGAAAACAATATAATAACATTATATGGTAATTGATCGTGTCTGATTCCAGTTCAGAAAGAATGAATATTTTAAAATAACGAATATTTTAAAATAATGAAGATTTTAAAAATAATATTTAGCAAAAGATCAAAATCTGATTTTGATGTCCGATTTGGAATGGTTTTAAAAATAACCAGAAATTTCCAATATGAGAATTGGAATGAATTTGAATCGAACGTATCTTCGGAATATTTCGATATTGGATTCCGTGATTATACAGATATTGCGGAGGAATTTGGAAGATATATATATATATATATATATGTATATCGTTATTCCAATACGACACTTGTTGGTTTCAGAATTTGATATTGAATATAAGCCGATATATTTTCTATTCAGAGCCTTGTATTTAATATCGAATTGGATTTTGGGTTTGTCGTGAATGGTATCTTTAATAATAATTTTCTTAAACCCAATAGAGTTAAGAAAATTAGAAACTGACTAGAGATTAGCTAAGTTGAATGGTTTCCTGGGTATTGATCTGATGTTAGTTTCGGCCTTCCGGGTTAATACTTAGGGAATTGTTCTCTTACTAATTTACGGTTAGAGACTGATGGGATTTTGGGTTTGTTGTGAACTGTGTTTTTAACGACATTCGTTCTCTAACGCGCTTTACAGTGAAATGTGATTGGAATTTATAAATCTTTTTATTAAGATTTAACAGGAATTTTCCAAAGTAAAATTTTCCAATTTAATATATTAAATTGGAATTGAATGGAATTCGATTGATAATAATCGAAGTAAACTTCTGTGGAGGAAGACTGTTAATACATATAGAATTTAAAAGACTTTGCCATTATTCCATTTATATTATTAGTCGAATATGGAAATTGATATCGATTATATATTGATTTGTTTTACCGTGAAGATTCCATAATTAATGGAATGTGATTTGGGTTTATCGTGAACGGTGTTTTAAAATAACACTTGTTCTTTAACCCGATTAACAATGGAATGAGGTTTTGGGTTGTCTTGAATGGTATCTTTAATAATACTGTTCTTTGACCCAATGGAGTTAAGAAAATCAGAAACTAACTGGAGATTAGTTAAGTTGAATGGTTTCCTGGGTATTAATCTGATGTTGGTTTCGGCCTTCGGTGTTAATACTTTTGGAATTGTTCACTTGCTAATTTACGGTTAGAGGTTGATGGAATGGAATGTGATAATTTAAATTATCAAATTCGGGAAATAATCGAGAATGGAGCATAATCAGTTTTACTCCTAGCGATAATTAAATCTTTAATTAGATTTGAACGTGAAATGGTAATTAAATTTACCGATAACACCGTGGTGTTAGTTATGGAGTAATACTAGTTTTTCTCCGTGGGATGAATAGGTTAGGATTGGGAAATAAAATAAATGATTAATTCGGTGTGGTTTGCTAATCCCGACTAGTTTGGAAAACCTTAACATGGTTTGAAATGATATCCAAAGGAAGATTAAAGAATAAATTTAAAGAATTTATCTTTCATAAAATTAATGGGAACCTATCCCAGAGAATGTGAATATTTGAATAAAAGAATATTCAGAGTTGGAATGAGGCGTATGTTGTGTTTTTATAGCACTTGTTTATTATATACGCGATTTATTCGGAAAGGCCGGGTTTATACCCATTCTGAATAACTAATTCGACGATGAAGACGGTGGTTGAAGACCGGAGGTCTTCACATCATTTGGATGATTACTGATGTCTTGATTGGGCTGTACACCCAAGACGAGGTAATAAGTGGTGATCATCCAGACGTACTTGGAGATCGACGGATATGCGAGGACCTCTCTCCTGTATTGGACATACGGGAGAGAAATAAGGTGCCTCCGGTTTCGTTTAGACCAAGAACGGACTTATAAATGGATTGTGTATCTGACATTGGATTTTATTTTGTGCTGATTCATTTCTATTAAATATATATCTGGTTGGCAGCGGAGAATTTATTCTCTTGCTTAATGCCCTTCTCTAAGACGTACGAGCTCAGAGGTTATATATCGATAGATATCATTCGCATGGCATGAATTGCCTGTGTGGCATGTTGAGATGCAGTGATCAATGCTATTGTTGAAAAGTAGAGTCTTGTGGTTGATGAACAAAGCACGGCTTTAATACAAAATAGCTTTGTGTATAGCGTTAATTCGTAAGCCTCACACCTCGGTATGAGTTAAAAATGGGATAAGGACCGCTGGGAGAACACGACGTTTCTTTCTAGCTATGGATGGTGGCAGCGTTTTACTAGCCCTGACACTGTTGATTATTATACCTTTGTGGATGTTGGAATGCGAGGCGCCTCAGATATATCGGTCTCTTCGGAGCCGATGGACAGGTCTGACAGGACCGGGAAACGTGTGTTTAGGAATTGCCAATCCACTAACGTAAGTGTGGACCGGCCCGGTCGATTCCAAGGGTTCTCTGCGGAGAATCCTGGGGCATTTGCTAGAGTGTCTCGAAGCCGGTGAGGAGCTTGCCCCTCGCTCGACCCATGACGGAAATCCAATTTCCAATACATGACCTTTCGGTTTTGATTGTAGAGCCTAGTATTGGCGACATGATATATGGTACCCATGCCGCCTAGGATTGATACATTTATATTTGAAGTTGTTTTGACACTATACACTTATAATAGTATCAAATGATTTGTTTTAAACGTATCAAGCATTATTTGGCTATTATAAGGGAAAACCCTATCCTCCGGTTTGAGTTGCATTGTGTGATGGGACCTGGGTCTTATAATAGCTTCATTTTTCAAAAAGCATTGCATTGTTTATAACTGTTTATGCACTAGTATTCTTAGGAGGAAACCCGTTCTGTGTTATACGGCATGGTCCCTTGAATTACTCTCTTTTAAAGTAAAACTTTTAAATAACTGTTTTAGTTCTCACACCAGTCACATGACTGACCTGGAGTTTATTGTTTTAACCTAAACTCTGGGTGCCCCTATTTCTACACGGGCAACTTGTAGTTTTGGTTCTGTAGATTTATATTCACAGGATCCTGGTTTACGGCTGGAATGATATTCGAAAAGCTCTGTATCCGTATATTCTTTTCAGCCGTGTTTTGTATTATTTTCCGCTGCATTGTAACTTGTAAATCTCTGATATTTAATAAATGTGTAATATTTATTCATACTCTATATATTCTTGTATTCTGATGAAATTGTTGTAATAAGCAATGAAATGTTCTTCTGTTTGTGTTCTGATTCGTCTTGTCCTCAAAGCAATCCGAGCTTTCCCGTAAGGGGGATTTCGGGTCGTTTCAGGTGGAATCAGAGCTTTGGTCTACAGAGCTCGAGAACAAGACACATTAGAACCATACGAAAGAATGCATCAGAGATTGGATTAGTAATGTCCAATAAGAATGAGTCGTTAGAGATGGGATCAGTAGTATCCTAGAATGAGTGTGAAGAGTATCTTTTTAAAGTGAAAACAAATTTTGTTTTGAAAATTTAAACCTTATTATAGGTATTTGAATATTTATTTGTATTGAATTTGGACAATCCAATATATAAAGAATTTGCATATACGCCTTGCAAATGTGTATTCGAAGTTTTAATATACTAGATATATATAAAATCACACTTTAGTCGCCCGGAGATAATTCTGGTAATGTGGCCGCATTATCAGTATTTGTGTTCGAATTTCGAAAGTGGGATTTCTATATATTTCCAATTGACTGGTGTGAGAACCAAAACTAGATAGGGTCTATTGTTGTGAATTGGCATCAAAAATCTGATTTTTGGACTATATATTAAAGTTATGCATTTGAAACGTTAATCCACTAATTGATTGACGGTTATGTTGTATGATTATTCCTTTGAACCAACATATGAAAGAAAGGTAAATTTGGGCCAAATTGAACAATATTGAACTGTATTGAAAATTATTTGGAATTGCATGCATATACATGTGTATCCATTGAACAAGTCATTGCAAAGAGGCTAGAGCAGAGGAATAAAATTGTTTGCCCGACAAATAGGTACATGTTTATTATATTTCTTGGGGCTTTTGATGATTTTATGAGCCGATTGGCTAGCCGCTTGGCTGTTTCTTTTTCGTTTTGGATTGGAGAGGCTTGTTTGGCGATTTCGGGATTTTCCCAGTGCTCCCGTACAGGGGAGGTCATGGCGAAACTTTTCGAAAATTTAGGGTGTTAGCCAAATTTTTGAAAAATTTGAAAAGTTCTTAGAGACTGAAAAGTTGAAGAACTTAAGCCATAATGGAAAAAATGAAAGTCGAGTCGGTTTGTAAAACAACTTTCAGCTCCGTTTCTTTTCGAGGACGAAATGATTTTAAGTGGGGGAAATTGTAACAACCCAGAAAATCTGAACCAATTGAAAATTTTTATTTTGGCAATTTTGATGAATTGTGAATATTTAAAATGATTTATTTTAAATAATAACGAAGAGAAATTTATTTTGAATAGAATTGGAATGTATATATTTATTTGAATCATCGTTAGAATATAGAATATTTATTTCTAATTATAAAAGGAATTGGAAATGGCACGGTAGTTTGAAAATTCGATTTCAAATTTCAAATGAATGTACAGGATTTAAAATAAAACAGATTTTAGCGAAACGAAAAATATTAGAATCTACATGAAAATATCTTTCCAACGAATCCGAAAAATTGAAATTTCATTGCGGGAATAAAAAGTTATGTCCAGTTGAAATTTCAAAATAGTCGCTATGGAATTTTGGCCCTTAAAATTAGCCATTTTGCAAACGACCTCCGTTTTCGACGAAACCACTTTTTTTGGATCCGGGATGTCGGATTATTGCTAGATTCCAAAATTCGTAATTTTTGAAATCAATATGTGAGCGTGACGAAGTAAAACGTGTTTTGACAGTTTCAGTCAGTTTGGATCGACCAAAAAATGGTCATTTTCAAATAGTCTCCAAATCTGATGAAATTAGTTTTGTTAGAACCGTATCGTCAATACGAAGCTAGAAAATATTTTTCGAGAATTTTTAACGTCCGTATGTGGCCCCAGCAAATTGAAATGTACGTTTAAATTTGAATATATAGATTTATATTTTAATTTAAATGAAAACTAATCGAAACAGCTGATGAAACATATCCCATTGTGTTCGGAATGGGGGTAATTAGCTATGGACGACAATCGTTAGGTTCGAAAAGGAGTTTGAAAGAAAAGTCAACTCTTATAGAAAAAAATAATATTAAATTATTAATACATAAATATTTAAACACTCCCTCCTTTCTCTCTTCAGATGAAATTGAAACAAATAAAAAAAACCTGTAGCCCTCGTTCCATCGCGCCCTCCCTTTTCCTTGGATCGCCACCACCTTAAGGAGGGGCGCCGCCGCCGTAACCACCTCCGGCACCCCCCCTCTCAGCCCCGACTTCCTTCTTTCCCCAATCTCGCGTTTCCCTCTCCTTCTTCCCCACAGCCCTGAAACCGCTGCTCCGATCCTGGCGCCCACCTCCGGCGATCCGCGCCTTCCCCAGCGCCTGAACACCCCCAGCGCCACCCCATGAGACCAACCCTCCGACAGAAAACCCCTCCTCCTCCGTTTAACTATTAGTTTGATTTATTTATTTCTTTTTTATTATTTTACATAAACAAAATCAATTCTTTTCTCTTCTATATTTTGGCAAAATTAAATACGGTTTTTATATATATTATGGAGATAAAAATATGTTCTTTTCTTTTTTGATATATAGTGAAATATAATATATTTTTATGTATGTAGCTTCGTTTTAGAAATGTAATTTTTTTAAATAAATGACAAGGTATAAAAATTAGATTTGCCTAGAGGAAGTAGAAAAAAATAATGTACAATTTATATTCAGGGGAAAAATATGATTTTTATAATATAGTGATAATAAAAATATGATTTTTATTATCTAGGAAGCGAAGTAAAAATAGGATTTTTATATGTATGAAAGGTAAATAAAAATACGATTGTTATTATGAAATTAGCGAAGTAAAAATACAATTTTTATCGTTTGAATGGCAATGTAAAAATGTGATTTTTATATATTCATTAGCGATAGAAAGATTTGATTTTTATCTATATAGTAGCGGTATAAAAATGTGATTTTTATAGATAAAAATACGATTTTTATAATGTTTTCATTATGATAAAGATACGATCTTTATATGGATATCATTAAGATAAAAATTCGATTTTTATTATATATGAAGCAAAATAAAAGTTCGATCTTTATATAAGAAGTAGAAATATAAAAATTTAATTTTTATATAGAAAGAAGCGATAAAAATATATGATTTTTATATATGAAATGTCATTGTAAAAATGTGATTTTTAATGTGAACAGCGGGAAAAGATAGCGATGGTAACAACGGAAATCAAAACGGAATCCATACAGTTCAAAAGGAAAGAATGATGGAGTGGAACCCAAAGGTGAGAACTTCTCACTTTGAATTTTATTTTCTAGTTAAATTATATACTAGGATGCAGATGGTGCTTAGCAGCACCCGACACCCGTCGTCCACAGACCATGGATGACTTGTTTGTTTGTTAGATTTCATTGCGAAAATTGATTGTGTAACGTGGAATGGAATAAAATATTTTATAGTTAAAAATATAATTTTTAACGTTGATATGAATAAAATAAATATTCATTTACAAACGGACGATTTGTTTATGTATACACATTTGATTGATATTGATTGGGACGATAAATTTTACACATCGCCCAACTGCACAAATAATATTCAGTATTTGTTGGTTGAAACCCCACACGGGTGTTGGGATGATATTTGACATACAATAATCCCGATTGTTTAGTTGTATGCCAATCGATAGGTTGACAGACTGTTGTAAGCGTTAATTATTTATATTTGATGCTTATACAGTGTAGAATGCACACTGGATGATGGATGATTATTTATCACTATTGTTGTATACATGTGTTGTATGAAATCCATATAATAACATTATATGGTAATTGACCGTGTCTGATTCTAGTTCAAAAAGAATGAATATTTTAAAATAACGAATATTTTAAAATAATGAAGATTTTAAAAATAATATTTAGTAAAAGATCAAGATCTGATTTTGATGTCTGATTTGGAATGGTTTTAAAAATAACCAGAAATTTCCAATATGAGAATTGGAATGAATTTTAATCGAACGTATCTTCGCAATATTTCGATATTGGATTCCGTGATTATACGGATATTGTGGATGAATTTGGAAGATATATATATATATATATATATATATATATATATATCGTTAATCCAATACGACACTTGTCGGTTTCAGAATTTGATATTGAATATAAGCCGATATATTTTCTATTCAGAGCCTTGTATTTAATATCGAATTGGATTTTGGGTTTGTCGTGAATGGTATCTTTAATAATAATTTTCTTAAACCCAATGGAGTTAAGAAAATTAGAAACTGACTGGAGATTAGATAAGTTGAATGGTTTCCTGGGTATTGATCTGATGTTGGTTTCGGCCTTCGGGGTTAATACTTAGGGAATTGTTCTCTTACTAATTTACGGTTAGAGACTGATGGGATTTGGGGTTTGTTGTGAACTGTGTTTTTAACGACATTTGTTCTTTAACCCGCTTTACAGTGAAATGTGATTTGGAATTTATAAATCTTTTTATTAAGATTTAACAGGAATTTTCCATAGTAAATTTCTCCAATTTAATATACTAAATTGGAAATTAATGGAATTCGATTGATAATAATCGAAGTGAACTTCTGTGGAGGAAGACTGTTAATACATATGGAATTTAAAAGGCTTTGCCATTATTCCATTTATATTATTGGTCAGATACGGAAATTGATATCGATTATATATTGATTTGTTTTACCGTGAAGATTCCATAATTAATGGAATGTGATTTGGGTTTATCGTGAACGATGTTTTAAAATAACACTTGTTCTTTAACCGGATTAACAATGGAATGAGGTTTTGTGTTGTCGTGAATGGTATCTTTAATAATATTGTTCTTAGACCTAATAGAGTTAAGAAAATCAAAAACTAACTGGAGATTAGTTAAGTTGAATGGTTTCCTGGGTATTGATCTGATGTTGGTTTCGGCCTTCGGGGTTAATACTTAGGGAATCGTTCACTTGCTAATTTACGGTTAGAGGTTGATGGAAAGGAATGTGATAATTTAAATTATCAAATTTGGGAAATAATCGAGAATGGAGCATAATCAGTTTTACTCCTAGCGATAATTAAATCTTTAATTAGATTTGAACGTGAAATGGTAATTAAATTTACCGATAACACCGTGGTATTAGTTATGGAGTAATACTAGTTTTGCTCCATGGGGTGAATAGGTTGGGATTAGGAAATAATATAAATGATTGCTTCGGTGTGGTTCGCTAATCCCGACTAGTTTGGAAAACCTTAACATGGTTTGAAATGATATCCAAAGGAAGATTAAAGAATAAATTTAAAGAATTTATCTTTCATAAAATTAATGGGAACCTTTCCCAGAGAATGTGAATATTTGAATAAAAGCGTATTCAGAATTGGAATGAGGCGTATGTTGTGTTTTTATAGCACTTGTTTATTATATATGCGAGTTATTCGGAAAGGCCGGGTTTATACCCATTCTGAATAACTGATTCGACGATATGTCGACGATGAAGACGGTGGTTGAAGACCGGAGGTCTTCACATCGTTTGGATGATTACTGATGTCTTGATTGGGCTGTACACCCAAGACGAGGTAATAAGTGGTGATCGTCCAGACATACTTAGAGATCGACGGATATGCGAGGATCTCTCTCCTGTATTGGACATACGGGAGAGGAATAAGGTGCCTTCGGTTTCGTTTAGACCCAGAACGGACTTTTAAATGGATTGTGTGTCTGACATTGGATTTTATTCTGTGCTGATTCATTTCTATTAAATATATATCTATTTGGCGATGGAGAATTTATTCTCTTTCTTAATTCCCTTCTCTGAGACGTACGAGCTCAGAGGTTATATATCGATAGATATCAGTCACATAACATGAATTGCTTGTGTGGCATCCTGAGATGCATTGATCAAGGCTTTTGTTGAAAAGCAGTGTAACACCCCACGTCCATTAATGTCACTCACAAGGGGAATGCATTAACTTCCATGGAGTGTATTTTGTGTATAGAATAGAATATAACAAGACAGATACAAATAATGGTACTTGAAATTTTTAAAACAACTTATATTGTAGCTGAGAAATAGTTTGATTACAACAACTTCAAAAACCAAGTACACTTAATATCCATCTTGACAAATTGTTTTCAGAGTACATAAAGTAAAAAAGCATAACCCCAAACACAAGTAGCCATAAAAGAGATGAGCTGAACTTTACTTTCAGCAATCCAAGCACTTCCAAAAGAGAGAGAAAGAGATCCAAGATCAAGGTCCATTAGTACCAGTCCTACCCTGAGAACCTAGGGAGGGGGGGGAGGAGGGGGGAAAGGAAGAAAAGAGGCGAAAACAAGGGGGCAGACATAAAGTCTGGCGAGTATAATAACTTTAATAATATAATTATTAAAGTAACTAGGATAAGGCATAAACTGGTAAGATAAGGTATGACCATGAAACAAGCGGGCATGACAAAGCAAACCAGAGGAATATTCTGGCGTTAATCTCGTTCCTAATCACTATAGGATAATTACATACTGCACCACTACTTCTCACCCTATAAGTTGATCCCGCCTACAGAACTTAATAATGATAATGGTAGTTTTTGTGTACCCCTAGCTGCCTTCATAGGTGTCGTCTGCCCCTATCTCCACTCGTTGTACCCACTACCCCCATGCGATCGGCTCCCTAACTCATAGATACCCTTGCTGGTCCCACAATGGGGTGTATCACTCCAGAGAGTGGCAACCCGATACCACCAAAAATGCACGGCTTATATCTACACGATGCAACAACATCTTACCTACCAGCCCGGGCCCACGCACGCACAAGACCCCGTTGGACTTGCGTTGCCACCGCTAACCCGTTTTGACCTCTTACAATCAAACCCAGTAAGCGTGTCCCGTCCTCGACTTGGGTCGAGCACACAAAGAAACTTAATGGGTTATTCGTTTGAAAAGGACCCCATGCCTGACAAAAGCTTTCCACCTATGCTTGGTCCCCGCTAAGGTTTCCCACTTAACCCCATTTTTATTCATGTCTTCTTACATGTTTCAACTTGGTTAAGTGTTTCTAATTGTATTTCACAAGCCACCCAAGGCCACCTACTTAACCCCCATGTCCCACCACATGCTTATCTGGTTAAGTGTTAATTCATTAGAACCGTAGCCTTGTAAAGACCTCCCACATTAGACTGACATTTGCGGTTGCTGGATATGCCGGGCGGGTCCGGGCAGTCTTATACCGCAAACGAGCCTAACCTCGTGTCTTTACAATTTTTACACATTTAATTCGTGCCTTTGACCTCTCACATTAGACTGACATTTGTGGCTGCTGGATTTGCCGGGCGGGTCCGGGCAGTCTTACACCACAAACGAGTCTAACCTCGTGTCTTAGGCGGTTAATTATTACACATCTTTATTTAACCCCAAGTTGGATTAATATCCCTATTTGAATTTGTCCATAAATTCCAAATTTATTTATGTCCATAATTGTCACTTAAATTAAGTCCATAAATACATATTATGCCAATTAATGTCTCAAATTAATTATATGCCTTTTAAGGCCATTTTATGCCAATTCACAATTATGTATATTCAATATTTTCCCATTGCCCCCACGCTATTCGTACGTTTTGATATGACATATGTTAGACTCGCAATAGTCTAACTTATAAAAAGGAAACATCACAACTTGCATAACACATGAAATAGATCTAATAATCATGACATAAGTTTACATAGCCAATAACTTGCATACGAATTTCATTCAAACTAGCATATGATACAAAACTAGCATAGGCAATGGGCATAAACTTGCATAACTTATTTACTGCCATGGATCTAAATATAGATCTAAACATAAAGATGTGAACTTGCATGTAGATCTAAACATAAAGATGTGAACTTGCATATAGATCTAAACATATAGATGTGAGCTTGCATATAGATCTAAACATAAAGATGTGAACTTGCCTATGGATCTAAACATGTAGATTAATATCACATAAACTAGCTTATGTATATACATGTTTCACATATATTTTAACAACAAAAACTTGCATAGTATTCATATATGATTTAACATCCCAAACTTGCATAAGATTCATATAAGAAAATATGATCCAACATCACAAACTTGCATAAGATTCATATAAGAACTATCATATGATTCAACTTGCCTAAGATTCACATAAGAACTAACATATGATTCAACATCACAAACATGTATAAGATTCACATAAGAATTCAACATCACATGATTCAAAATCATATTCTCATAATTCCAATTATAACTTATCATAATTGAATTAATTAATTATTTTGTGAAAGCTATTATACTCACAAACAAAAGAATAGTCTTGTCTTTTTGGGGTCTGTATTCTGAAACTGAATTGCTCGCCTTTGATGTAGATTAGTTGTTATTTAGATTAGGTTTGATTTGATTTTGATTCAAGCTTCTATCTTGCTATAGGGTTGAAAGAGAATGGCGGCTGCTCTAGGTTCTCCATTGATGGCATGGCAGCTCTTGGTATGAATTAATGTGATTAGGGTTGAGGGTTTGGAATGTTTTTATAGAAGATTAATTAATTAAGAGCCGTCATATTAACCTAGAATCAATCAAGACCATCCAGTCAAGATAGAATGACACTCAACCCTAATGACTCAACATAAAGTCAGAAAAGCATCATCTTTCAGATCTCCCCAGGTCGACCCCCTGGTCGACCTGGCCTTTGGGCGGGAATTTTCCCGCCCAGCCCGCTTCCCTGTTTTGAATTTGAATTTCAGATTCGAGCTGTTTTTAATTTAAAATTTGAAACTTCTGAAGCCCATAACTTCTTCATACGAAGTCCAATTCACACAAAATCGGACTCTATCTCAAGCAGAATTCCTAGACGAACGCAATGGCGCAACCCATTTCCCTTAATTCTCACTTTAACAATTAAGTATTCTTAAATTTGTTAACTTTAATATTTAAAATTACGGGGTGTAACATTCTCCCCTCCTTAAAGGATTTCGCCCCCGAAATCTCCAAGTTAAGGAGAATGCATATCCTAACATCCAATCATCCATCTACTTAACCATCAAACAAAGGCATCCATTGTTCTTACCATATTTCTAATGCTGTATGAACATATGCAAAAAGTGTGTGTATATGTTCCTTATCTAATGCAAAATCAGGTGGTCTACTGATTCAGTTAACCTCCTTAATGCAAATCATGATAGTGCCATGCGTCCATTATGTATGCGAAAGAATCCAATCGATGCATATTATTTCTACATGTGTGCACAACCATTCATCAAAATGCAGTATCCATATGATAACAAAACCATTATACATCCATTAGTTTAGATATGCACACAATTTATATGCAACATGTAGGTGATTGAGCCGATCTAGTGCCTAAGGTGTGTGTGTACATGCATCCACGAGCAACCGCTAGCAACCACTTGCATCCATTTGCATCCACCAAACATAACATGTCTCAAACACATGTTTGCAACCATAGGTTCTTCCTAACTAAAGATCGAAGATGTCATCGCAAAGATAATACTAAAAGATAGGACAAGTGCCAACAAAGCGGTAGAAAAAGGAGATAATAAAACATACCCTCAAAAAGGAAAGGGTACAACGTACGCATTTTATCTTCCGTCTCCAAGTCGCGTCTCTTTGATCATCTCCCCATTGGACTTTGACTGACCTCCGATCCGAGAATGCGTGTAGGATCTCGTCTAACCGTGGCATTGCGCTCTACTTCAAGTTCTTCGAGCGTGCTCGGCTCTACCACTTCCGCCGTATCATGTAAACACTTACGCAAATGCGAAACTTGAAACACGTCATGAACTCCACTGAGCTTCTCTGGTAACTTTACTTTATATGCCATCTGTCCAATCCTCTCTGTAATTGGAAAGGGTCCTACGAACCTCGGTGCCAACTTCCCTACTGATCCAAAATGGACTACGTTTCTCAACGGTGACACCTTAATAAAAACCATGTCCCCAACATTGAACTCAAGATCGGTTCGTCTCCTATCAGCATATGATTTCTATCGGTCCTGCGCCGTCTTCATTCGCCATTGAATCACGTCTATCTTCTCTGAAGTCTCCCTAATCATGTCGGGTCCAAGCAAAAATTTATCCGTGGATTCCCACCAACATGTAGGTGATCGGCACGGTCGTCCATAAAGAGCCTCAAACGACGCCATGCCAATGCTAGCCTGAAAACTATTATTATAGGCGAACTCCACTAGTGGAAGGTGTTCTTCCCATGTTCCTCCATAGTCTAGGATGCATAGCTTCAGAAGGTCTTCTAGAATCCGATTTACTCTCTCGGTCTGGCCGTCTGTCTGAGGGTGATAAGCGGTACTTAAGCATAATTATGTTCCAACCGCCTCTTGTAAGCTTTTCCAAAATTTGCTTGTGAAAATGGGATCTCTATCGCTCACACTGCTAGAGGGTATGCCGTGTAAACGAACTATCTCTCGAAGGTAAACAAATGATAACCATGCGGCGGTCCTTCTACTTTTAACGGGAATAAAATGGGCACTTTTAGTAAGTCTGTCTACAATTACCCAAATCCCCGTATTACCATTCCTTGATCTTGGTAACCCATCTACAAAATCCATGGAAACACTTTCCCATTTCCAAAGCGGAATCTCTAAAGGATGGAGCAAACCTCCAGGCTTCTTTTGCTCCGCCTTGACTTGCTGGCATAGTAAGCATCTAGAAATGAGCTCAGCCACGTCCTTCTTCATTCCGGCCCAAAATAAAACTCGCTTCATATCCCTATACATCTTATCACCGCCGGGATGCATGGTCATCTTAGAGCGATGTGAGTCTTCAAGAATTGCCTTCTTCAAACTCTCGTCTTGTGGTACGCAAAGTCTCCCATCTCTACGCAGCCAGCCTCTCTCATCTATATCATATCTATTAAGATGACTCGAAGACTCCCCTCCTATAAGCTTGCCTACTATCTCAACCAACTGTGGGTCATTTCGCTGTGCCTCTCCAAATCGACCCAAAAGTGTAGGTTGCACCTCTAACGATGCCAATAATCCGGGTACATAATCGACAGAGGGTCTGAAGTCAAAAGTAGATATATACTCCAAACTTTGCCACTCTACAAACAAAGGACTTAAAGTCAACTTCTTTCTACTTAAGGCGTCGGCTACAACGTTATCCTTGCCAGGGGTATATGCGATTTCAAAATCATAGGATGTCAAAAACTCCATCCACCTCTGCTGCCTCAAGTTTAGGTCCTTCTGAGAGAATAAGTACTTTAGCGACTTATGGTCTGTATACAACTCAAACCTCTCGCCAAGAAAATAATGACGCCATGACTTAAGCACAAAAACTATGGCAGCCAACTCTAAGTCATGGGTAGGGTAATTTTTCTCGTGGGCTTTCAACTGCCTTCCACCATAGCATATCACTCTTCCCTCTTGCATTAAAATTGCGCCAAGCCCTGTCCCGCAAGTATCGGTATATATAGTGAATGGCTTACTCCCGTCTGGCAAAACTAAAACTGGAGCTGTCGTCAAAGCCCTCTTCAGATGTTGGAAAGCATCATCACAGCTAACTTCCCAAGCAAAAGTCAAATTCTTTTTCGTTAATCGAGTGAGAGGGGCTGATATGTTCGCGAAGTCCTTAATGAACTTCCTATAATAACCAGTCAGCCCTAAAAAGCTTCTTACTTCTGTTGCGTTCTTAGGAGTTTTCCAATCTTGGATCGCCACCACCTTAGCAGGATCCACAGCTATCCCTTCCGTAGAGAAAACGTGTCCTAAGAACCTCACTTCTTTTCTCCAAAAATGGCACTTGGAGAACTTATCTTTAAGTTGATGTGCTCGTAGGGTCTCTAAGACTTCCCTAAGATGTAGGGCATGCTCTTCTTCATTTTTAAAGAAAACCAGGATATCGTCCACAAAGACTACCACAAACTTGTTTAGAAACTCCCTAAACACCCTACTCATTAAGTCAACAAAGTATGCGGGTGCATTCGTCAAACCAAAAGGCATGACGATCCACTCGAAGAAACCGTCATGAGTTCTAAATGCAGTCTTATCGATGCTATCTTCACTCACCCTTAGCTGATGAAACCCTATAGCCAAATCCAGTTGCGAGAAAACCGAAGCACCCACCAACTGATCGAATAAATCATCTATCCTCGGCAATGGGTGTGTGTTCTTCTTTGTTAGCTTATTCTGTTCTCTATAGTCCACGCACAATCTAAGTGAACCATCAGCTTTCGTAGCAAAAACGACTGGAGCACCCCACTCCGAAATACTTCTTCTTATGAACCCCTTCTCAAGTAATTCTTTCACTTGCTTACCGAGTTCTCTTCTCTCTCTCTCTCTCGGAGCCATGTGGCGCACTGGTAATGCAACTGGCTTTGCATTATCAACTAGATATATTCGAAAGTCTATCTCTTGCCTCGGGGGTAAACCTCGAACTTCATCGAAGACATCCCTATATTCACGGACCACACGAACATATTCCAATTCATCATTGGATGTGTCAAGGGATTCTAGGTAGGTAGCTAAGCATTACCGGACCTCTAGGGTCACAAGAAATATCAAGGGTTTTTCCACAACGAGTCAACAATCTAACTACCCTTCTTTCACAATCTAGGATGGCACCGTATCTAGCTAGCCAATCCATGCCTAGAATCAAACTGTAGCCCATGGAGCCAAGAACGAAGGCGTTGCATTCAAACCCAACACCTAAGGTAGACACTCTCAAATCCTGACAAATCATAAAAAGATGAGCCGAACAACCAATAGGATTTGAGACTACTATGGGATCCGTAACTAGACTAGTATTAAGGTGCATTGTTTCAACTAACAAAGCAGGTACAAATGAGTGTGAAGCGCCAGAGTCAAACAAAGTACGAACAGGATGATCAAACAGAAAAACTAAACTTTCAACGGAAATGTTTCTACCTCTCTCCTGTCCTGGTGCCACGAGAGCCTGAATCTGCCCTCTTGCCTGCCTTGGTGTCATGAGAGCCTGAAGATGCCCTCCAGAAGTGGACCCTATTCTTTGCCCTTGCCCCTGTTTCCATGGCCAGTCTTTAACTAGATGTCCTTCCTCTCCATAGTGGAAGCAGCCAATCTTCTTTTTCTTCCTACAGTCCTTGCTCAGATAGCCTGGTGTTCCACAATTAAAGCACTTTTTCTTTCCCTTGCTATTATTGTTCTTCCCGCCTTTCTTGTTTTGTTATTGTGGTTTCTTTTGGCCCCCTTTCTTCTCCGGTGCCTTATTAGCATTAGCACCTTTCTCTTCCTCATGCATAAGCGCCATGTCAACCAATTTCTCAAAGGTAGCCCCCATCGGAATGTGGGTCATAGCCAACCCATGTAGAGGCTCATTCAAACCTTTAACGAACCTTAGGGCCTTCTTCTCAGTTGTGTTTACCAATTCCAAGCCAAATCTTGCCAACTGATTGAACTTGTTGACGTACTCCTTTACTGATAAATCCCCTTGCTTCAATGCTAAGAACCTCTCCATATATAAATTCTCTTCTGCTCGTGATAGGAATTTCATCTCGAACCTATGCCTGAAATCCATCATGTCTCCACTCAACGCTCTCCATTTGTGACCTCCCACCAAAACGAGGCTTCGTCCTTCATTAACCAAGCAGCCAATTGGACCTTCCTTCCATCTTCCACCTCGAAAATACCAAAAAGATCTTCCACCTCCTTAAGCCAATTTCGAGCTTCAACAAACGTCTCTGATCCGTGAAAAGGTTTCCCGCCCATTGCCCTAAAATCTTTGCATATCTTTGAAAAAGTATCAAAGCGAGGCGGGGGAGGAGGAGGAGTGACTACAGCTGGGGGAGGAGGAACATTTGCTGGGCCTGCGGCATTGGCCCTAGCCGCCAGATACCTTCTAAACCAGCCCGGTATCGGTATGCCCTCGGGTATCTCAGGTTCCCCAGACATGCTGAAAAAGAAAAAAAGGAAGAGATTCAAAACGAAGAATCGAAGGAAAGATATAAGGCTCTTGGGGGTTATGTTTTTAAAACAAACTTTTTTCTTGAAAATACTTTCCTTAAAACATATTTTTTGAAAGTATTTCTTTATAAAATACTTTTGAAAAACAGTTTCAAAATTCATATCTGTTCTGGTAACCTTCAGCTCTGATACCACGTGTAACACCCCATGTCCATTAATGTCACTCACAAGGGGAATGCACTAACTTCCATGGAGCGTATTTAGTGTATAGAACATAATATAACAAGACAGATACAAATAGTAGTACTTGAAAATTTTAAAACAACTTTTATTACAGCGGAGAAATAGTTTGATTACAACAACTTCAAAAACCAAGTACACTTAAATCCATCTTAACAAACTGTTTTCAGAGTACATAAATTAAAAAGAATAACCCCAAACACAAGTAGCCATAAAAGAGATGAGCTGAACTTTACTTTCAGCATTCCAAGCACTTCAAAAAGAGAGAGAAAGAGATCCAAGATCAAGCTCCACTAGTACTAGTCCGACCCTGAGAAACTAGGGGGAAAAGGAAAAAAAAAGACAAAAACAAGGGGGTCGGACATAAAGTCTGGCGAGTATAATAACTTTAACAATATAATTATTAAAGTAACTAGGATAAGGCATAAACTGGTAAGATAAGGTATGACCATGAAACAAGTGGACATGACAAATCAAACAAGAGGAATATTCTGGCGTTAATCTTGTTCCTAATCACTATAGGATAATTACTATACTGCACCACTACTAGTCACCCTAAAAGTTGATCCCGCCTACAGAACTGAATAATGATAATGGTAGTTTCGTGTACCCCTAGCTGCCTTCATAGGTGTCGTCTGCCCCTATCTCCACTAGTTGTACCCACTACCCCCATGCGATCGGCTCCCTAACTCGAAGATACCCGTGCTGGTCCCACAGTGGGGTGTATCACTCCCCAAAGTGGCAACCCGATACCACCAAAAATGCACAGCTTATATCTACACGATGCAACAACGTCTTACCTACCAGCCCGGGCCCATGCACGCACATGACCCCGTTGGACTTGCGTTGCCTCCGCTAACCCGTTTTGACCTCTTGCATTCAAACCCAGTAAGCGTGTCCCGTCCTCGACTTAGGTCGAGCTCATAAAGATACTTAATGGGTTACTGGTTTGAAAAGGGCCCCCATGCCTGACACAAGCATTCCACCTATGCTTGGTCCCCACTAAGGTTTCCCACTTAACCCCATTTTTATTCATGTCTTCTTACATGTTTCAACTTGGTTAAGTGTTTCTAATCGTATTTCACAAGCCACCCAAGGCCACCCACTTAACCCCTATGTCCAACCACATGTTTATCTAGTTAAGTGTTACATAATTCATTAGAACCGTAACCTTGTAAAGACCTCCCACATTAGACTGACATTTGCAGTTGCTGGATTTGCCGGGCAGGTCCGGGCAGTCTTATACCGTAAACGAGCCTAACCTCGTGTCTTTACAATTGTTACGCATTTAATTCTTGCCTTTGACCTCTCACATTAGACTGACATTTGTGGCTGCTGGATTTGTCGGGCGAGTCCGGGCAGTCTTACACCATAAACGAGTCTAACCTCGTGTCTTAGGCGGTTAATTATTACACATCTTTATTTAACCCCAAATTGGATTAATATCCCTATTCAAATTTGTCAATAAATTCCAAATTTATTTATTTCCATAATTGTCACTTAAATTATGTCCATAAATACAATTATGCCAATTAATGTCTCAAATTAATTATATGCCTTTTACGGCCATTCTATGCCAATTCACAATTATGTATATTCAATGTTTTCCCGTTGTCCCTACGCTATTCGTACGTTTTGATATGACATATGTTAGACTCGCAATAGTCTAACTTATAAAAAGGAAAAGAAATATCATAACTTGCATAACACATGAAATAGATCTAAGAATCATGACATAAGTTTACATAACCAATAACTTGCATATGAATTTCATTCAAACTAGCATATGATACAAAAATTGCATAGGCAATGGGCATAAACTTGCATAACTTATGTACTGCCATGGATCTAAATATAGATCTAAACATAAAGATGTGAACTTGCATGTAGATCTAAACATAAAGATGTGAACTTGCATATAGATCTAAACATAAAGATGTGAACTTGCATATAGATCTAAACATAAAGATGTGAACTTGCATACAGATCTAAACATGTAGATTAATATCACATAAACTAGCATATTTATATACATGTTTCACATATATTTTAACAACCCAAACTTGCATAGGATTCATATATGTTTTAACATCCCAAACTTGCATAAGATTCATATAAGAACATATGATCCAACATCACAAACTTGCATAAGATTCATATAAGAACTATCATATGATTCAACTTGCATAAGATTCACATAAGAACTAACATATGATTCAACATCTCAAACATGGATAAGATTCACATAAGAATTCAACATCACATGATTCAAAATCATATTCTCGTAATTCCAATTATAACTTATCATAATTAAATTAATTAATTATTTTGTGAAAGCTATTATACTCACAAACAAAAGAATAGTCTTGTCTTTCTGGGATCTGTATTCTAAAACTGAATTGCTCGCCTTTGATGCAGACTAGTTGTTATTTAGATTAGATTTGATTTTGATTCAAGCTTCTATCTTGCTTTATGGTTGAAAGAGAATGGCGACTACTCTAGGTTCTCCATTGACGGCATGGCGGCTATTGGTATGAATTAATGTGATTAGGGTTGAGGGTTTGGGAGGATTTTTATAGAAGATTAATTAATTAAGAGCCGTCAGATTAACCTAGAATCAATCAAGACCATCCAGTCAAGATAGAATAACACCTCAGCCGTAATGACTCAACATCAAGTCAGAAAAGCATCATCTTTCAGATCTGCCCGAAGGGGGGGAGAGGCAGGTCGACACCCAGGTCGACCTGTAGGGTAGGTCGACCCCCTGGTCGACTTGGCCTTTGGGCGAGAATTTTCCCGCCCAGCCCGCTTCCTTGTTTTGAATTTGAATTTCAGATTCGAGCTGTTTTTAATTTATTTAAATTTCGAAACTTCTGAAGGCCATAACTTCTTCATACGAAGTCCAATTCACACAAACTAGAACTCTATCTCAAGCAGAATTTCGAGACGAACGCAATGGCGCAACCCGTTTCCCTTAATTCTCACTATAACAATTAATTATTATTAAATTTGTTAACTTTAATATTTAAAATTACAGGGTGTTACAATCAGAGTCTTGTGGTTAATGATCGAAGCACGGCTTTAATACAACGTAGCTTTGTGTATAGCGTTAATTCGCAAGCCTCACACCTCGGCTTGAGTTAAAAACGGGATAAGGACCGCTGGGAGAACACGACATTTCTTTCTAGCTATGGGTGGTGTCAGCGTTTTACTAGCCCTGACATCGTTGATTATTATACCTTTATGGATATTGGAATGCGAGGCGCCTCAGATATATCGGTCTCTTCGGAGCCGATGGATAGGTCTGATAGGACCGGGAAACGTGTGTTCAGGAATTGCCAATCCACTAACGTAAGTGTGGATCGGCCCAGCCGATTCCAAGGTTTCTCTGCGGGGAATCCTGGGGCATTTACTAGAGTGTCTCGAAGCCGGTGAGGAGCTTGCCCGTTGCCTCGACTCATGACGGAAATCCAATTTCCAATACGTGACATTTCGGTTTTGATTGTAGAGCCTAATATTGGTGATATGATATATGGTACCCAAGCCACCTAGATTTATACATTTATAATTGAAGTTGTTTTGACACTATACACTTATAATAGTATCAAATGATTTGTTTTAAACGTATCAAGTATTATTTGGCTATTATAAGGGAAAACCCTATCCTCCGGTTTGCATTGCATTGTGTGAATGGACCTAGGTCTTATAATAGGTTCATTTTTCAAAAAGCATTGTGTTGTTTATAACTGCTTATGCACTAGTATTCTTGGGAGGAAACCCGTTCCGTGTTATATGGCGTGGTGCCTTGAATTACTCTCTTTTAAAGTAAAAGTTTTAAATAAATGTTTTAGTTCTCACACCAGTTACATGACTGACCTGGAGTTTATTGTTTTAACCTAAACTCTGGGTGCCCCTATTTCCATACGGGCAGCTTATAGTTTTGGTTTTGCAGATTTATATTCATAGGATCCTGGTTTACAGCTGGAATGATATTCGGAAAGCTTTGTATCCTTATATTCATTTCAGCCGTGTTTTGTATTATTTTCCGCTGCATTGTAACTTGTAAATCTCTGATATTTAATAAATGTGTAATATTTATTCATACTCTGTATATTCTTGTATTCTGATGAAATTGTTGTAATAAGCAATGAAATGTTCTCCTGTTTGTGTTCTGATTCGTCTTGTCCTCAAAGCAATCCGGGCTTTCCCGTAAGGGGGATTTCGGGTCGTTTCAATGCTCCTATATATACATACATGTATATATATACACAGATGTGTATATATATATGTGTGTGTTTGTAACACATGTGCACTGGTCTGTGCTTCATCATCCATTGCTCCACTTTTGATTTGCCAAGACTAGTTGAACGATTGCAATACTTGATTGTTTTGGTATGTAGTTTTTTACATATGTGTACACTACTGCTACAATGAGTACTTAAACATGAGTTTGGCACTGCCTTGTTGCACCAGTATGCTTGTGCTTTTGATTTGCGCATGTTTGACTTGAAAGTTGTGTTGCTTTGATTATTTTTTGTTGACTATTCCCATGCCTAATGTGTTGCACATACACATGTGCTCTTGTGATTTCCACTAGACATGCACACAATAGTATTCACTCCAGCCTCGGTCCGTGTCATTGTCATAATATTCATCCTAGATTAGGACCTTTGTGTATTTGAGATGTTGCATTTAATTGCTTGGCCATGTGATCCTTGTGCTTGTTGTTCTGTTTGATATAGTCTTGATGTATTTACTTGTTCACATCTCCCAGGTCTTTGTGCATACTAATGCAATGACCTGTAACTGGCTCGACCATGTGCTTCCATCTTGACTTGTGCTCCTTGTATATTTTCCACTTTTCTGTCATGTTGATTTGGACTTGTGCATTTGCCACTACTACTGCATGTTTTAGTGATTGTTCACTTCCGCTTGTACACATCTGAGCTTTGCTATATTTGTGTGTACTTTGCCATGTGCATGGCTGGCCAACTCCTGTGTATATGTGCACTTGCACACAGTCTTGCTCCTTCTTCAAATCTGTGTGGCTTGACTTGTGCTTGTAACCATGTTGCACTGTCCCATTTGGTTATGTGTTGCCTTTTAAAAAAAATTGTTATACCTCACAAGTGTGCATTCCTATTTCTACTTCATTTGTTGGCCTCCATGTGTATACCTACATTCATGTATGTATATATGTTTGAGTTGAACCATTTGACTTGTGTGTTGCTGTGTGCTTTACTCCATTTAGTTAGACCTAGTTTGACTTGAACTATGTACTCATAGATGTTTGACCATATTTCCCCTGCACATTATAAAATATATGTGTAAATATATACACATGTATGTGTATACATGTATCATGCACGTGTAGTTCTATTTTGATTTACATTGTAAAAATATACGATGTGTCGTGGATGGTCAAGATCGGCAGACCACAATTGTGTGTCGAGGCTGGTCTTGGTCAGCAAACCACTATAGTTGTGTGGTGGCTGATCTGCGGGCAGTCGATATATAGTCTACCTTGCGGTATTTATAGTGAATCACTGTGAATATCACAAGTAGTCTAGACACAAATAGATGTAAATACATATCAAACCAAGTCAAGAAATACGATGAGAAACACGCCAATATTCTGAGGCAAATAAAATTTAAAATAAATTTATTCTTCTAGAATGTAAATCAATTTTTGTTCTAGTTTGTTGTGTGTGTTTTGGGGACAGGTGTGCATGTGACTAGACTAGACTGATTCTGAAGCAGACCGAAGACAAGTGTCAGTCAGTGAGTGTGTATATAAACGGTATGTGTCTGTACATGAGAGAGAGAGTGTGTAACTGAGTTTGTATATGAAACCTCATGATTGGGTGTTGTAGTGAGGAACCAATGTAATAAATGAAATTGAATACACCAAATAGTCAAATTTTAAACATTTTAATTTTTTTATTTGAAAGTTGAAACACTTGTTTTTCATTTCTAGGCTTGAAATGGTTATTTAGTGTTTCTATGTCAATGTAAGTGTTTCCATTATTTTCTAATTATTTTTTATATTTCATTTAAGGAAAAAGGAAAAGGGTACGTTCCTTGATGCAACTCATGGTTTTAACCATTCTTAGAATTCAATTAATCGGCCGTGTAAATTCACATCTTTGAATCCTTTATCTTTTTCTACGATTTCTTTTTTCCTCTTCAATATTGACTATCGAGCTCTTCAAAATAGAATCGGTCGCCTCCTACAAACTCTTCTCTAGGCAATTTGCCGAAGAAAAAGGTTATTTCTCCTGATCTTTGAAAATAAGGTATTAATCTTTATAATCTTGCTATTAATCTGATTTTATTTTGAATTCATCTTCCTACTCTGTTTCTTGTTTTGCTTTATTGGATTAATAGTGGACACTGCTAGATTTGAACGATTTGACATCTTATTTAGAGAGATCAGGTAAGCTCGGGCTCTAGCAATGATTTGAATAACGATACTGGACATTAGGGTCACAAAGTTGATTGTCAAACACTCTCTTCTCTGGAACACTCCAATGCTAGCCAGGTTCCATTCCTTCAACAACAACGATACTAGAAATCCCCTCTTTTCGTTTTCTTCAGAGGGATGGTATCATTAATTGGAATATACAGTTTTGCGCTGTTATTGGCCATTCAGAATTAAAAGATTGTTGAAAAGATTTTAATTTATAGCTTCGTAGGAATAAAAGAAATAATATGATAATTTTGATAGTTCATTGGAGTTGGGTGAATCCACAGTTTGGTCAATTGGCAAATATAGTTCAAGGAACCAGATATAATTCAAACCCAAGAGAGAGATTAGACTTGGGTAAGAGAGAGGAAAGGTTGCGAATGTCATATCTATTTGTATCTTATTGGATCAGAGATATCCAAAATGAAGAGGCTAAGGTTGAATCCTAAGTGAGTTTTTTATTTTAACTCAAAATATGATAACTTTATCATTTATAATGCTATGAAGTTAGGATGTTAAAATTTCAAGCATTGTGTTTAGTTTATTCAGATATTAGAGTATTTGATATACACATGTCAAAAGTTCTATTTGTCCTTGAAATCTACCCAGTGAATAATTTATTTTTAGAATAATTTATTCGGACACTAGAATAGTTTTTATATGCCAAATTTTGCAAATTTAACATCAGCTTCATGAACAAGCTAAACATCTATAGTGTACTTACATTTTGAGTTTGCATCTTTATTTTTGTCATCAGAAAAGGTATGACTTCTTTATCTGAATTGTAATATAAGGCACCACTATATTGAGGTTCTAAAGCACTACATCTGTAGGCACTGCTTTACAGCCAATGTGGACATTCAAAATTGGGTTTCATCATTCAAATATTACTTGCAGGTCAACCAGTATGTATAAACTGTATAGCGAGCTCACATGGTTGATGTAATCACATGGCGAGCTCACATGGTATCTAATATTATAAGTGACATGAATTTATACATACTTGCTATAAATGTTTAAACTGAATGACTATCTGAAATAAGGCATGGATTCGTGGAAACTACACTTTTAACTTTGGTTTGTGACAAAAAATAAATCAAAGCTACACTTCTACCATCACCACAGATCAGTGCATTTTTTGTTTACTCTTATGCCTTATTGCTTCTTAAGTCATCAGTATTTTGATATTATTTTCTATCTTAATCATATTTTGTTAATATTATTTTCTTCCGAACAGCCTCCACCTATGTGATGAGCTCCTCCAACATATTTTGGAATGTTTGTCCCAAATGTCCATTTCGATAAACTAGTAAGTTCAACTTCAAATTCAACATCCAACTTTGTACCTTATGACTCTTTTGTAGGCTTATAGATCTCTTCATCTGTATTTGAACCAGATTTAAGTTGAGATTTCACCATTTCTTTATTCTCCTTCTTTTTTTAGATAATTTGTTTGCTTTTGCCTTCTCAGCCTAACCAATTTTTTTATTGAAGGTAGTTCATTATATGTGATTATCATGAATTTTGTTCTTCTTGTTTGACGTTATCTATCTTGGTTGTAGTTAGCATTCTTGCAAAAAATTTTTTTTCAAATAGTGGCCGACATATGTACACCCTTAACGTTGTTTAATTTTGTTAACACCATATTTCCCATTATATATTTGTGAATACTATGTCAATGATTCAGTCTACTGCTTTTGTTCCTGACTTGTTAGGACAAAATATAAAGTTGAAATATATTTGGTATTATGCATGATTATGTATGACTTTATATTTGTTCATTTATATTTCTAAAATTGATCATTTATATTTTTTATTAATGTATTTTTCTGATATTGTTAACCAAATAGAGTCAAGTGGAGTGGTGGAAATCATTGGTGAAAGATGTCCGCATCGACACAAACAAAGCTTAACCTGTATATAGACTGTTTGAATTGGACCCGCAGACTCGGCAGGCAGCAGAGAAGATGATGGTAATTTAAGTCATATTTGTTCATGGATTCTTGCCTTTAATTCCTTGTGAACTATAAAAGTACAATGATAGTATGACTCATAACAGTTATTGTACAAATTCGCTTATTTGTTGTACTAGTAGATCAACTAGTTATACATAATGCCAAATATAATCACTGTACACATGTTGATAGAATCATAAATGATTAATTTTACAAATAAATGAAAAATAGCGATATCGTTAGATGGTTAATGATCAACAACACCTGAAGGTAAACAACCACTATTCATTGATTAATGATATCGTATAATGATTAATGACTAACCACTCTTCAAAATATCAAAAACTCTGCTTGAAAGATGAACACCACCACCTAGTGCCATCGAATTCTCTCATGAATTCAGGTATGATAGTTTGAAACTTGCTGATATGAACCATCTACTTAATTGTCTTTACTGTGCCCACATATGTGTTCTTCCTTCATTTGCTAAACCTTTAAACTTCCCGATGTCAGGAATGATGTTTCAGTAATTCCATGGCTCTGCCGACTATGATAAACATAAATTAGTACAAGCCTTTTGATCTGGACTGACAAAGGGCTATGCAACCATACAGGTGAGTGTAGGGAGGATTTGGGAATCCATTAACTTGAGAACTAATGACATTTGATGCCCCTCTCTTTCAATAGAAATTATGTTTCTCCACACATTACATATTTTATTAACCTATGTTAACTATTGTCTGTCTTTATTTCTTATAAAGTGTTATTATGCGTATAGAATATATTTCAATACTAGAACAGTTGCCTTTTATGTTGCATTTAGTTTAGTAGTAATGTATTATATTGGATGGTTGCAACTAAGCTCCATGAGTATGGTTACATTTTGTGTGCATCTATTTGCTGGGGAATAACATGCTACACAGGCCTGGCCCAGGGCAAGCCGACTAAGCCCATGTGATGGGGTAGCCCAATGGGCTGGGGGAAAAAAAAATTTGCGATAAAGAAAAATGGATCAGAAATTTATTACGTGAAACTAAACGTTGAAAGCTTTTCTTCTGCTTCTCAATCCCACTTCTCAAATTAGGTATTCTTCTCAGTTCTTATCGATCCTCTTTCGGAATGTAATCGATCCTCTCTCTAAAAAATATTAGGGGAAACCACAATCGATTGACGACCTTCCATAGATAGCGATAGCAGCATATTTCTTCTCATGCTGTCTTACGTCTTGTCAATTCTTCTGAGTTCAGGCTAAGGCTACATAGTTCTAACTTCAAAATTGTGCCATTCCATTTCGTTGCTTTTTTGCTCGATGCTTGCCTAGCTCAAAAGGGTAAAACCATAGAATAGAAGTCAGAACAATAGAAAAGTTTTTTTTTAAAAAAATTGAGAATCTGATGATGCTCAGCTAATTTTGAATTTTAAAGACAATTTTTTACTTATTATGCCTGAATAGTAGAATTGTAAATGTAGTCATATAGAGAAAATGAGCAATGGAAATACTTTTTTTTGTACTTGCAAAATCTGAGATTGCTGTTTGATTTTATTTGAACAACTTTTTTGTTCATAATGCCTGAAATTAGAGTAAAATTCTTAAACTCAATTTTTTTAATGTAAACTGTAGCCCGTTAATTCAGGGATTACAATTCGGAATTTTGATGTATACTAGTAAACTGCAAAATCATAGTTTATAGTTTTGAATTTGAAAACTACAGTATGCTATTAATTTTTTAAAATATTTTATTATATAGTTAATACTATGCCAAAGGAAGGGGAGGAAAAAACGGATGAGTTTTAGGAAACAAAACTCTGGAGCTTATAATAGGAAGGTAAAATGACGACAGAATGTAATATCTACATCATTGGTGAACTCAATATCTAAATTATTCAAAATAAAAACATAACAAACACAACAAGCAAGTGGAGAAGTATGTGAATCTATTGATGAAAACATCGAGAATGTTACGGAAGAACATGAATATCAAGATATGCATAACAATGAAGAATTCTTATGAATGAAGTTTATAGAGTAAATGAGGACATAAGTAATGAAGATTATGAAGAGGATGTGAATGAAGAAGAAAACAATGAAATTAGTGATGATGAAACAAGAAATGAATGCAATGAAAGTATGCTTGATTTAAATAAGGATGAGGATATCGATTATGATCCGGGTTTGTGGGGACCTATAAGTGATACTAAAAGATTGATGATAGTAGAAAGAGGCCTGGTTAAAATCCTTTAAAAATATGATAAATTTCTAAGTATCATGAAGTTCGGGAGGAATAGATGTTTTTCATCCAAGCATTATGTTCGTTGTTTTCCAAACGGCATGGAACAAGAACGAAAGTGGCTTGTATATTCAAATTTATTAAACAAAGTATTTTTTCTGTTGCAAATTATTTAGAAACAAATTAACGGCAACCAAATTGTCTGGAGATGGAATTGATGATTGGCATAATCTTCCACAAAAGCTTAGAGAGCATGAAACAAATCTGGAGCATTGTGAAAATGTTGTGAAGTGGGTGGATTTGCAAAAAGGATTAAAATTAAAAGGAACGGTTGATAAAAAGATGCGAGCTCAAATTGCTAAAGAAAAAGTTCATTGGAAGATGATATTGTTACGAATAATTGAAGTTGTGAAAACACTTTCTTGAAATTGCTAACCCTTTCGTGGGAGCAATGAGAAAATTTATGAAAGAAATAATGCTCTTTTTTTAACATATTCAGTTTCTTGCTGAATTTGATCCAATCATGTAAGATCATCTTCGACGTGTGGTTAATAAAGAAATTCAACATCGTTATCTTAACCATAAAATTCAAAATTAAATTATTATTTTATTATCAAATGAGATCAAGGTGAAAATCATGAAAAAGATCTTAAAAGAAAAATATGTCTCAGTTGTTCTTGATTGCACCCCTGATTTAAGCCATGAAGAATAAATGTAAATTATTATAAAATGTGTGGACGTTGAAGATATTTGTGAAGTGAAGTTAGAAGAATTTTTCCTTGGATTTATAATGGTTGATGATACAATGGGGCTTGGTTTTTTCAAGCAACTCGAAAATATTTTGAATGAACTTAACCTTAGCATTGACGACATACGAGGTCAAGCTTATGATAATGGATCTAATATGAAAGGAAAACATCAAGGTATACAAAAGAGACTACTTGATATGAATCCTCGAGCATTTTATATGTCGTGTGGATGTCACATTTTAAATCTTGCATTATATGATACTGCTAAATCTTGTGTCAAGGTAAGAAATTTCTTTGCAAGTGTGCAAAAGATCTATACGTTGTTGTTCTCAAGATCTATTGACCGATAGGATATTCCTAGAAAATATGTAAAAGGTTTAACGCCAAAACCATTATCGGCTACTCGATGGGAAAGTCATGTATAAAGTGTAAGAGCTATCTGATTTCAAGCATCAATGTTGAGAGGGATGCTTTGATTGAAAATGCAAATAGTTCAAAAGAGGATGTTGTGATGGCGGAAGCAAAAGGTTTATGTATAAATGTTCTAGACAATTTTGAATCCTTGATAAGCCTTTGTATTTGGTATAATTTATTTGATAAAGTAAATCAAGTTAGCAAAATCCTTGAGCATGAGGAAATGAATTTAGAAGATGTGATTGCAAGGCTAAAAGAACTTAATCTATTTTTTCAAAACTTCAGAGAACATGGCTTTGAAGAAACGATGGAGGAAGCCAATGAACTTGCTATGGACGTAGGCATTGAACCAATAGTTGAGGTGAAAAGAGTTATTCGTAGAAAGAAACATTTTGATGAGGATGTTGGAACCAATGATGATCAAATACAATCGCTGGAAGATAATTTTAGAGTCATGTATTTCATTCACGTCATCGATCAAGCTCTTACATCTATCAAAGACCGGTTTGAACATATTGAGGTTTATAACAAAATATCTAGGTTTTTGTTGAATGCAAAGTTTATGAATATCGGTTAAGAAGATTTGATGGAACAATGCACTTGTTTAGAAAATTATTTGAAACACAATCAACAATGTGACATATATGGAAAAGATTTATTTCAAGATCTAAGAGCTTTACAAACCATGTTGCCTAAAGAAATCACTAAATCGATCGAGATTCTTGAATTTATAAGGTCGTATGTGAAAGATGGTGGTTTTCAATGTGCATTGGTCGCTTATTAGATTTGGTTAACTATCATGTCACGGTTGCTTCTGTTGAGAGAAGTTTTTCTAAATTGAAATTGATTAAAAATTACCTTCGAACGACTATGTCATAAGAAAGACTGAATGGACTTGCAATGATCTCAATTGAAAGCGGTTTTTGGGAGAAACTTGATTATAACAATTTAATTGAAGAATTTGCTACAAAAAATGCAAGATGTAGCATTTTTGTTTGAATTAGTTATGGAAAAATTGAACATATTTTGTGTGAAAGGTCAATATTTGATTCTATGTTTCTTTAAACTTAGTGGTATGAACTATTTAATGTAGCAACTTTGTATATGTAAGTTTAATATTAACATTGTTGTTTTTATGTGATTTTGTGCTTATAATAATTTATATGGTATTATTAACTCAAATTTGATGCATGACCTTGCTGATGGTATATAAATTTGCCAAATAAACATGCTAGAAAGCACTTGCATCTCTTAGCATATATCCATGCATACATTCTTTGTTCACCTAAAATGTTATGAGGCCAAATACTGTCACATTTCTTGTTGACCTTTTGCATATATTTATATCCTTTTGATTGATGTATGTGTTTTTCTAATAATTTCGTTTGCTTGCAGCTTGCATGCATTTTCTTGTTTTAATTGGAGATGTATGTGTTTTTACATGAGATATGCATATTAAGAGTATCTCTAACCCATACATGATGCATTATCAACTAAAATCTATGTCTACGCATTATTAAAAGCATGTGAAAGCACTTGACATTCATGAGTTATGTTTTTTGTCAATGCAAAATGTGACACCCCACATCTGTTAATGTCACTCACAAAGGGAATGCATTAAGTTTCATGAAGCATTATAGGTAAACAGACACGGAATATTACAAGATAGATATAAATAAGATAGCAGCGGAAATTCAAATTTTTATTTCAAACACAAATCATACATCGTAGTCCAAAATACCATAATTCACAAAAACCATTACAACAATATAACTTTTGTCTTGTACCATCAGAGTACATAAATATATAAAAAGCATAATTCCCCAAATAAAAGAGTTAAGCCATGGTAGAGATAAGAACTTGAGCCATACTTCGGAAGTAGCTCCTAGCAAGATGATAACTGAGTCCTGACTATGCCTGAGTATTCCCGCCCTGAGAACCTGGGGAGGGGGAGAAACTGAAGAAAGAAGAGGAAACCAAAAGGGTCAGACATAAAGTCTGCCGAGTCTAATTACTTTTAGCAAGTAAATAAATAAAAGTAGCATGACAGGCATATAAAGTGGATAAGAGAGATCACTGCATAAATGGCATGTGTGACGAGGTAGACATGATAAGGTGTATACGCTTCCCTAATGATTACTCTGCACTACTACTAGTATAACCAGAATGAGATGATCCCTTCCATTATAAGGTGGTAGACATAGGCATACGTCCAAATGTACCCTAACTACTACCCTAATCGATCGGCTCCCTACTCCGTAGATACTCTGTGTCGGCCCCACAGTAGGATGTATCACGTCCTAAAGTGGCAACCCCTCACTGATATGCACAGCCCTATATCTACAAGTATCACAGTCGTCTTATCCCCTTCGGCCCGGCTCATGCACCATATGGCCTGGTCGGTTTGTGCCGCGAACACCGCCTCTACATTTGGATCTCTTACAATCAGTCAGTAAGCGTGCCCCTTCTTCGACCTAGTTCGGAGTTCTCTACTCGATACATACTCCGAGTTACTGACTGAAATGGGTCCCACACAATATGATACAGACTCTCCCATTTGTCTTGTATGCCCCCACTAAGTTTTCCCACAGATTATAGTTACCCTAATGGTGTCTTTAATTTTATATAATCCCAATCTTTCTACCGGTTATGCTTACCGCTAGGTGTCTTTAATTACATAACCTTATCGGGCTAAGTTTGTGCGCCTATATGTAAATATTACCCACCCCCTCAGATTTACTTAACCCACCCACTGTCCAACCAATTTTACTTAACCCACCCACTGTCCAACCAAATTTACTTAACCAACCCACTGTCCAACCAATTTTACTTAACCCACCCACTGTCCAACCAATTTTACTTAACCCTAACATTAGTTCACCATCAAACAATCCCTATGGATTAGATTAGGTTAAGTAGTCCAATTCATTATCATGTCCATTTATGTTTTATGATGGGCTAGACCTCCCACATTAGACCCATAACTTGTGGATGTTGGATATGCCGGTCGGGTCCGGGCAGACTTCTTCCACAAGTTGGGCCTAACCTCGTGTCTTAGCCCTATTCGTATTTGCACACTTAGACCTCTCACATTAGGTTCAATGTTAGTGGCTGTTGGATATGCCGGCCGGGTCCGGGCAGACTTCCACCACTAATGCAACCTATCCTCGTGTCATAAGTACTATTACAATTCCTAATTGTAGTTATTAGACATTTCATTCTTATCCAATTCTTACCTATGTCTTTATAGGTGACTATGTCCCTATTTTCCCTTTTTTGAATTATATGTCAAATTCATAAACATTACTTAAATTATGCCAATTCCAACCTTTTTCCCCCGTTCCCCGACTAGCGTATTAGATAATTCGCGACATGCCTAGGCTAGATAATACCCTAGTCATAAACGTTAAAAGGGAAAAGTAACGGGAATATGACAAAAGTGTTTGTTTAACATAACTTGGCATAAACATAAACTTGCATGGTGATAAGGTGGACATATGAGCATAAATCTGATGAACTTCTAGCAGTTACTAGTTCTAACATAATTATGATGTCGTAGTAAGTATAATAAGATCTAAATTAACAATTTAGATGTCCAACTATTTCAGATCTAACATAATAGGCACAAGATGATAAACTAGATCTGATTAACAATTTACATGTCCACATAATTCAGATCCAATTGTTAAAAGTAGATCTTACACAAATAAGACTAAGATCCACATCATAGCATGTCATAGAAGTTACAATAGATCTGATGAGATAAAGATTTAGATCCAAATCCTAACCAATTCAGAATGTCATATGTTCAAAATTTAGAATGGATCTGATATAATTTAGTCATATGAACAAATCCAAATTATCGTCATGTCACGTTCACTTTTAAGATATTTAAATCTAAAAGCAACTAGGAACCACAGTGTTAGGATTAGAAAATAGAAGAATAATGGATCTTGAATCTCTAAGTTTGATTTGCAAAGCTAATAGTTGTAGAAGATAATTCGGTTTAGTTCAGCCACCAGTAGAGTTTGGCCCCCATGAATTCTCAATGAAGACAACAAGAGGAGTGACCACATATTTATAGCTGCCAGCCCTTCTGAAATCGACTACCACATCATCCCTATGGGTGTCGACACCCCTGTAGGTGAGTCAACCCTGGCGTCGACACCCCTTAAGGGGAGTCGACCCTCTAGAGCGGCAAAACTGCCGCCACATTTTATTTTTCAATTTAGAATGGTTTTGGATAAGATTCTGACTCATCTCTGACTCATATGTATATATATAATTCTTGTGCGCATATACAAACTTAAAACCCTCATAAGTTCTTCATACAGTGTCCGTTTTATGCAAACCAAATGTCTATCTTGACCAGAATTTCAAGACGGACGCAATGGAGCAGTACGTTTCCCTTAATTCTGAATATTAAATTAATTATTATTTAATTTATCCTCTTTTAATTTTGTTAAAATACAGGGTGTTACATTCTCCCCTACTCAAAGGATTTCGTCCCCGAAATCTCTAAGTTGAAAAGAATGTATCCTACCATCCATCATCCATCTACTCATTCATCAATCACAGGCATCCATTTTCCTTAAAACTTTCTAATTCTTATATGAATATATGCAAAGGTGTGTGTATACGTCCCAATACTAATGCGAAAGATCAGGCGGTCCACTGATTTAGTTGACCTCCTTAATGCAATGTATGTTAGTGCCATGAATCCAATATGTATGCAAATAATCCTATTATAACATGTAAGCTCTATATGTGTGCACACTCATTCATCCAAATGCAACATCCATATGCTAATACATCCATTTACATTCATAAAAGAAAAGAAAATGCACGCACATCCATCTATAGTATGAGAGTGACTAAGCCGATCTAATGCCTAATGTATGTGTATATGCATCCACAGGCAGCCACTAGCAAACACTTGCATCCACTTGCATCCATCAAACATAACATGTCTAAAACACATGTTTACATCCATAGGATTCTTACCTAAAGGTCAAAAAATACTATGGATAAGATATATTCAAATGATATAAACAAGCACATACAAAACTTTGGAAAAAGGACTTAAGAACATACCTTCAAAAAGGAAAGGGTACGAAGCACAAATCTTGTCTTCGGTCTCCCATGTCGCATCCTCTGAGTCATCTCCCCATTGAACCTTTATCAACTTGATCTCTTTATTGTGTAGCTTCTTAACTTCTGATCCAAGAATACGCATAGGGACTCGCCTGACTATCGCATCCCGTTCCACTTCTACTTGTTCCAACACACTCGGCTCAACGACTTCCGCGGTGTCATGCAAACATTTCCGCAGATGAGAAACATGGAAAACATCATGAAAACCGGATAGATTTTCTGGGAGCTTTACTCTATAGGCCATGTGGCCAATCCTCTTGGTTATGGGAAATGGTCCCACAAACCTAGGTGCCAACTTCCCTACTGATCTGAAGCGAACCACATTCCTCAGAGGTGATACTTTGATAAAAACTAAGTCTCCCACTTCAAATTCGATGTCAGTCCTTCTCTTATCTCCATAGGACTTCTTCCTATCTTAAACTGTCTTCATCCGCCATCGAATGAGGTCAATCTTTTCGGATATTTCTCTAACAATATCTGGTCAAAGTAATAATCTTTCTGTAGATTCCCACCAACAAGTTGGTGATCTACAGGGTCGTACGTACAATGCTTCGAAGGGTGCCATGTCGATGCTGGATTGATAGCTGTTGTTATAGGCAAACTCTACTAAAGGGAGGTACTCTTCCAAAGTCCCTCCAAAATCTAGGATACACAGCCTCAAAAGATTTTCTAGAATTTTGTTCACCTTCTACGTCTATCCATCAGTCTGAGGATGATAAAAGGTGCTAAAACACAACTCTATACCTAATGCTTCTTGCAAGCTCCTCTAAAATTCACTGGTAAAGATGGGGTCGCGATCGCATACTGTAATGACCCAGAAAAATTCGACCTTGATTATCCGATATACAACACATATCGAACATCAAGAGTCGAAAATACCGGATGGTAAATGAAAGAATTTAGAGGGTGAGGATAGATAAGATAGAAACTTAGAATAGAAGAAGAAGAACATACAACATCAGAGTAAACACGAATCTTACAGCGGAACGAATAAATATATTTCATAACATAACTTCGAAATATAAATTTGTACTTAAATATACATATCATTTCCAAAGTACAGCACTTACAACACAACGGAAAAACCATAGCTATATAATTCTGAAGCCTCCTGCTCCAGCTCTTCAAGTATTTGTAAATCCCGACTACTTGACTGCCCGTAAAAAATTGGGCACCCAAGAGTTTAGGGAAAACAAAACAAAATAAACTCTGGGTCAGTCATGTGAGTGGTGTGAGTAAACTCAAATTATTTGATTTAACTTTCAAAATCCTTTTGAAACAAAGGATAATCATAAGACCGATCCACACATAAACACGGATGGTTTTTACCTTACGATAACCCAAATTATCCTTTATATCAAGTCTCTTCTGATATTACAATAATGTCTAAATACAAGTACTTAACAATCTAGTAGAAACGCTTGCATCTAACGTTCTACATATATAATATACAATCAAAACCGCGGGCTCTTATTTGGGGAATGGATTCCAACTATGACAAGGTATGGATCCACCTTCCGATCAGTGTACTCTAGAAGCGATACACTGGAGTTCAACAAGAACATCTTGTAACTCAGCCACACATGACCGACCACTCATTTCGCTTGAGTGTATCAAATATATTGTCACCTTACAGTTGGTAAACCAACATAACCATTCCCGGGAGATACAGAATTGAAAGAAGCAACAAATATGAATATTCTCTAGATGGTGACAATATACCCTAATTGGTTGCGAACCACTTAGCCATGCTGCCTGCTCGATTTCTGTCATTTCCCAGTTGATGAGGCTGGAGGTCATAACGTATCTTTAACAGATCTCTCATTCATTCACTTTGAATGACACATCGTCATACCCGTTAAATCACAAATTGATTTCCCCAAAAATACCACGGGTATAAGCTAAGAGAAACGAATTCCTCCGCCACCAACGTAAATACGTTTGAAACGATCAACTTACGCGATCTACCAGATATACTCTGTCAGACACTTGTCCATTCAAGTTGTCCTGGGACTGGACAAACCGAAGGCACTATTCCGTACATTCATCCTAGGCAATCTCTAACTAGGACTTATACAATAGCCCTTGCACTTTACTCCGGCTTCAATTTGTCTTCGATCTATTTGATTCGAAATGCTAACGCCCATACGGAGTGGTTCTTTGGATAAGAATCCAACCGGTCTCTCCGTATTGACGATGGAAAAATGGTTAAAACTTTGATAGTCTATGATTTAACTATCAAAGAAAAACACGTGTGCAAACAACGATATTATTTCCAAATGGAAATTTTATCGATCAATCATCATTTAACATTTATCTCTTTAGTTCATTAATTTACTTATCTCCTGTTTCCATATATTCTAAATTCTTATTTTCTATTATCAGAAAACAATTCTGATTCTTATTTGGAAAGCATTTCCAAAACTCCTTCATTGGATTTAAACTAATGTTTAAATCAAACATCGTGATGCTAACTCAAATCATTTCACTCATTAACTAAATTCACTTAACCATCATTCACTATCAAACCTTACCATTCCTTAGTTAAGAAGGAAGTCAATCAAGTTGGGGTATAATTACCTCTCAGACCTTAACTGAACAACGTTTTAACTTCGAAATAGTCAAAGTTTATCTTTTAAATCTTTAACAAACTTCCTTACGTAACTCTCTTTCGAATAAATCTCTATTCGATAACTCCTTCCTTCGAATAAACTATATTCGATAATCTCTCTTCTTCGAATAACCTATATTCGAATAACTCAATTCGATTTAACTCTAATCGATTAACTCTAACTGATTAACTCTAACTGGTTAACTCTAACTGATTAACTCTAACTCTAATCAATTAACTCTAACTCTAATCGATTAACTCTAACCCTGATCGATTAACTCTAACTCTAACTCATTTTGATTAACTCCTTTGATTAACTCCTTGGATTAACTCTACGTCCATATTTAGTTTCAAATATCGATGTTGAAATCGATTCTTACTTCTCTATATAATTCCTGACTTATATATTCTATTTATCCAATGATAAATATTTTATTTAATTTATAAAATATTATTTATAAATTAATCTTCTCAATCTATTGGTTAGAACATAATCTATTTAAAAAAATTCTTTAAATTTATATCATGTTATACTCGTGTGCGAAGCACAGGTCTAAACTTTCCTGATGTAAAATTCTATTCATTTGCCAAATATTTCTTTATATGACATTCTTTTCATTTCCCAATAAATCCCTTTAATAACTCTATTTGTTTTCTAAATAAATATCTCCTTTTATAACTCTATTTATTTAACAAATAAATATTCTTTTCCAATCCTATTTATTTAACAAATAAATATTTTCTTTTCAACTCTATTTGTAAATGTTTTTACAAATATTCCCTTTCCAAATCTATTTGTAAATGGTTTACAAATATGCCCTTTTCATTTCTATTTGTAAATGATTTACAAATATATCCTTTTCATTTCTATTTGTAAATGGTTTACAAATATATCCTTTCTATATTAGTTTTACAAATATTTTCCATTGTATTTTTGTTTTACAAATATTTTCCTTTATAAAATCCCATGGTTTTATAAATATTCCTTTATATAAAATCCTTTGATTTTATAAATATTCTATTTCAATATACAGTTTGAAATCTTCCTTCTATATAAAATCTATCGATTTTATATAATATTTTATTTCAATATAGTTATTGAAATTTTCCATTTTTATCCCAGGGTTTCTTACGGTATTTAAAATACCAAACAATAGTGATCGATATCATTCAAACACACATGATCAACAACAGATTATATATCACATCATATATCACAATATATGAAAAACAGTAAAATAAATGTTGAGGAATCCAGTTGGATTCCTCCAACCTGTTTCCCTGTATCACAGATGTTAAACGATATAATTAACATCGATTTCATTCCACAATGAAATATTCTGCTAAAAAAATCAATATCTGGTTAACGATTTATATATATATATCGTTACCTATAATTTCAATCAATACATAAGCAATTCAACCAAACAGTTAACACACAACAATCAACAGATAATTATCAGTTCTAAAGATATGTTGTAAAAATATAACTGTTCAGTGTTGGTGAGTTTTACTCACATTGGCAGTTCATTATTAAAGAACGATAAACTGTTTGTTTGATTTGAATCAAACAATTTATTTCGCCATAAATTCAAATGAGCTTCAATCCACTCCCAGTCAGTCCCATGTTGTAGAGTCTGTCCATACGATCCCAACGGATCTTGTTTCGTCTGATTCTGATATCGTATGACGAAGTTACACATTTTTAAAGTTTGAATACAATTTAAATAAAAAAATAACTTAAGTTAAAATCAGTCGGGCCTCACCATTTGCCAAAGGCCCAAACCCATACTCAAATACCCAGGCCCGTCCAAACCTTTCTTCCCCAAAAAATCAAATTCCGTCGCTCCTGCTTATCACCATTTCCCAAACTCTTCAACACCAAACCCCTCTTCTTCTTCACAGTTCTACAAATGAATATCACCATTACATTCTCCCTCAAATTCTCCATCAGCCCGTACCCGAGTGGAAGGACTCGCCTGTCCCCTTGCAACCGCGTCGCTGTCGAGCTGCAAGGTTTGAGCGACATCTTTGCTCACAGAAAATCACCAAACTTGTAATGACCCGCATTGTCAGAGGTATTATAATTAATTTATTTAATTATATAAATAGTGATATAGTGAATTAAATGGTGATTTAATTAAATAAGTGATTATTTAATTAAATTAAATAATAGAATAATATATTTAATTCAGAAATAACCAGAAATAGTAAATTGACAATATTCTGTGAACTGGGTCATCCCTAGGATTTGATTCAGCTTAGAGTTGAAGTATATCGACAAATATATTCAATCGATGTCAGTTTGAACGTAGAATTATAATATAATTAAAATAGAGTGCGTAACGACGCGACAATTCGCTATTTTGCGATTTGAACTTCAACTGAATATATAGAGTTCGTTTTAAATCGGATTTCTGTGAAACAAGAAACGTGTGGAGCTGGTGGAGTATATCTTTCTAGTGGAAGAGAAAAATCGTGATTTTGTCGTGTAGATTTTGAGTTACGTCCAAATCAAATTCTCAGAAATGCAGCGCCCTGACCATAACGATTTAATTATATTTTATATAAGGATTTAAATAGAAATCGAACATCGATATAACTCTAACTATATAATATCGAGTTGTAAATCCATATAAGAATATTCTGAAGCTGTATGGTATCCCACTATGAATACAGACGATAATAATTAATTTTAAATAATTAATTTAATAATATTTAAATATATTTAAATAGGCTATTTAGAGCTTTAAAAATAACCACTTTTGCAAATGAAGTCGGAATTTGACGAAACTAATTTTGTTGGATCCGCAATATTAAATTATTGCTAGATTTCAAGTTTCGTGATTTTTAGAGTCAGTGTGTGGCCGTACGGATTTTTAGAGTGAAAAACAGTCGATATTTTGATAGTTAAAAATACGCTGTGTGAGCATACGAAGTCGGAATTCGACGAAACCAGTTTCGTTGGGACCGTAATGTCGAACTCTAGCTACACGTCCAGTTTCATGATTTTTGGGTATCGTATGTGGTCATAGGAAATTATGAACCGATGAAAAAACAAATGAATGGACAAGGTTTGTACACCAAGCCAAAATTCTTACTATAAATACCCTTCCTATCTTTCTAAACCATAAACCCTTTTTCTTCTGGTCAAAATGGCAAGACGCCAGGTCTTCTTCTTCCAAACTAAAAATCGTGACTTCGAAATTTAAGGAAATATCAAAGAAAAATTCTAAAATTCATGGAATCAAATGTTTGATCTCAGATTGAGTTGCTCTTCCATCCTATGTCTATTTCATTGCGAGCGATTGTTATAATCGGGCTCGACAGTTCTGATTTGGCAGCTAGGGCACCATATAATCAACGATGAGAGGGAAGTTAGCCTTCTATGATGGTTGCGAGTTGTTTGTAGGGGATGAGTCGCCGTCTACAATGGGTCAGAATGTCGGCCAACGATTGTAGTTCGGTGGGGTCAGGCGTGAGCGAGGTGAGGGTTTTGGGTTGCTCGAAGTCGCAGCTTTCCAGTGGGGTTTTGGGCGATACAGACAATGACTCGAAGGTGATGTTGGTTTGATTTTTTTGTGAAGAACAGTGGTGGATATTGTGAGGAGTGGTAAAACGTTGGTGTCTGAAATACTGATGCGAGATGGAGCTTTGGGTGTTGGCATTGTTGAGCAAGCCAAGGGGAGTATTGTGATTATTTTAGTTAGATTTTTAATGTTGTGGTTTGCAAGATAAATGGGAGTGTTAAATCGAAAATGGCCATTTGAGGAATAGTGGAAGTTGCGGTTATCAGCAAAGAGGAAGATGGAAAATGGATCGGGTGGGAAGTGTTAAATTGGGCCGACAGTTATTGAATTGGGGATGGGCTTCAGATAGGTTTGAAAGATGCAGTCATATGGGAAAGTGGATGCTTGTATAAATTGGAGAAGTTGCAGTTGTGGTAAAGAAGCCGAACTTTGAAATGGTCAGATAGTGTACTATGATGCCGAGGACGTGATAGCTGCAAATTAGAGGAGATCGATTGGAGGATGTTGATAGTGATGGAGGGATGGTTTAATCGCTTCAAAAAGGATAATCAGACAAAACTGGTTACGCTGAATTATTGACGATGAGATCTTCGTTATGGAATTGATGTGACTGAAATGGAGCTATTCGAATTTAGTGATAAAATCAAACGTTGTTGATTTTATACAAAAACAAAAGCAGAGCCGCCATATGGAAACCAAAGTGAGTAAAACTTACCAACTCTGAACAGTTTATATTTTCAGTTGTATTCTTAGAACTGTTAAATATTGTCTGTTTGATTTTGTGTTGACTGTTTGATTGAACTGCTAGCCAGTTAGTGGAAATCATATATATAAATATGTATATATATACCGTTAAATATTTATATGATTATTCTGCTATTAGAATATCTCATATCAAAGTGAAATCGATGTTAATCGTATTGTCTAAACATCTGTGATGCAGGGAAACAGGTTGGAGGAATCCAACTGGATTCCTCAACATTTATTTTACTGTGATTTATATATTGTGATGTATAAGGTGATATATAATCTAACGTTGATTATGTGTGTTTGGACGATATTTATCGTTGTTATATGGCGTGTTAAATACCATAAGAAATACCAGAATGTAGAAAAGGGATTTTCAAAGTATATTTTGAAAATAATTTATTTATATAAAATCAATGGATTTTATATTATAAAAGAAAAGGATTTTGAATAAAAGAAATATATTTGTAAATCAAATATAAGGGAATTATATTTGTAAAACAAATATAAGGGAAAATATTTGTCAAACAAATATAAAGGAAAATATTTGTAAACCATTTACAAATAAAATAGAATTATAAAGGAAATATTTGTAGAACATTTACAAATAGATTAAAAGGGATTATTTATTTATTTAGGGAATAAATAGAAATAGGATAAAGGAAATATTTATTTAGAAAATAAATACGATATTATAAAAGGAGTTAGAATAAATCAGTTAGAGTTAAAAGAGTTAATTGAATATAATTTATTCGAATAGAGTTAGAGGAGTTAATCGACTATAGTTTATTTGAAAGGAGTTAATCAGTTAGAGTTAACCAGTTAGAGGTAATCAAATAGAGTTAATCAATTAGAGTTAAAAACGAACTAGAGTTAATCAAATAGAGTTAAAGATATAGAGTTAAGCAAAATTAGAAACTGACTAGAACTAGTAAGTTGAATGGGTTCCTGAGTATCAATCTGATGTTGGTTTCGGCCTTCGGGGTTTATACTTAGGAAGTTATTCTCTTGTTAGTTTATAGTTAGAGTCTGATAGATGTGGAAGAATAGTGATACATAATTAAGCCATGGAAATGTTTTCCAGTGTTAATAACGTATATTTTCTAAACATAGAAAATGAGGAAATATATATATATATATATGTTGGATGATTGATCGATATAATTTCCATCTGGAAATAGTATCGTTGTTTGCACACTTGTTTTTCGTTGATACTTAACTCACAGACTATCAAAGTTTTGACCATTTTAACGTTGTTAATATGGAGAGACCGGTTGGATTATTATCCAAAGAACCACTCTGTATTGGCATAAGCGTTGTGAATCATATTTGCCAAAGATAATTGAAGGCGGAGTAAAGTGCAAGGGCTATTGTATAAGTCTTAGATAACAGTGCCTAAGATGGATGTACTGAATAGTGCCTTCGGTTTGTCCAGTCCCAGGACAACTTGTATGGACGAAGGTCTGACAGAGTATATCTGGTAGATCACGTAAGTTGATCGTTTCAAATGTATTTACGTTAGTGGCGGAGGAATTAGTTTCTCTTAGCTTTATACCCGTTGTATTTTTGGGAAAATCAATTTATGATTTAGAGGGTATGACGATGTGACATTCTAAGTGAATGAAGATATGGTATGTGAAAAGATAAGCGTAGCTTCTAGCTTCACATCCGGTAAATGACAGAAATCGGGCAGGCAGCATGGCTAAGTCGGTCGCACCAAAGTAGGGTGTATAATCACCTATCTAGAGAATATTCATTCGCTTCTTTAATCTATCAATGTTGTCCCATATATATATATATATATATATATATATATATATATATACAGGAACGGTTGCTGATCCCAACCGTTGGTGATGTACATTCGATACACTCAAGCGAAATGAGTGGTCGGTCATGTGTGGCTGAGTTGCAAGATGTTCTTGTTGAACTCCAGTGTATCGTTCCTAGAGTACACTGATCGGAAGGTGGTTCCATACCTTATCATAGTTGGAAATCCATTACCCAATACGTGCTTGCGGTTTCGATTGTATACTATATGTAGAACGTGAGATGACAGCGTTTCTGCTAGATTGATATCTAATTGTACATAGACATTATTATAATATCAAAAGGTTTTTGATATAAAGATATTTTCGATTCTCATAAGGGAAAACCCGTTCCGTTATACGGCGTGGTCATATGAGATATCGTTTACATGTTCTGACCATTTTAAACTGTTTTACTCATACCAGTCCCATGACTGACCCGGAGTTTATTTTGTTTTGTTTCCCTAAACTCTTGGGTGCCTAAATTTGTACGGGCAGTCAAGTAGTCGGGATTTACAGATATACGTGGAGAGCTTGGAGCAGGAGGCTTCAAGATTTTATAGCTATTGTTTTTCCGCTTTGCTGTAAATGTTGTACTCTGATAAGTGCTATTGTATACATAATTGTTATATTTCAAAGTTATGTTATATATTATATGTTATTCATTCTGCTGTGAGATTCGTGTTACTCTGATGATGTAAGTTTTTCTTTTCTTCTTCTATTCTAAGTTTCTGTCTTATCTACCCTCACCCTCTAATTTCTTTCATTAATTACCGGGATTTTTTCGATGTTTGGTTATTCGTCATCGTGTTTATGTCGATAACCAAAGTCGCAAAAATCCGGGTCATTACAGTTGGTACCAGAGCTTAAGTTAAGAATTACCTTGGCTCTGTGACGTGACTCGGTAGAGATAGGGTTAGTAACACCCTAGATTGAGTTTGAGGGTATATATACGAGTGCGTATTTGTATTTGATATAAAAATGGTTTTATATTGTGGGGATTCATTGGTTGAGTTGTTTATGAGTTCTGGTCGATCGGTTTGATCCACTGTATCGGTAGGAGTAAATAAACACTTGAATACGATGGACCGACACAGTATGGATATGTGATATATTATCATATATAGGATGTGTTGGTAGTAATTATAATCAGATAAGATTATAAAATGTGAAATGGTCATATATAACCAACTAGAATTTATACAAGTGAATTATATGAAATTGAAATGAATTAAATCTGAATTTAGATTAGAATTGAAATTTAAAATCCCAGAAATGGGAAAGGTGTTTGTAAATGAATCTGGATTTAATATATGTGAATTTTAAGATCCTGGGAGATTTTAAATTGTTTACAACATTGTAAAAGGATATTTGGAATTGATTTCAATGTGGAAATGTTTAAAAATGAGTTTTGAAAGTGCTATAGTATTGAACTCACTTCGGTAGCTGGAAAATAGATTCCGATGTTGATCATGACATCATCGGTGTTCATTTTCGAGCATGTAAGTGACGGATTACTACCAAGGATTTTGTTTTGAATTTGTTTTGGGAAAATAAGTTGTGTTGAATTTCAAAAAGGATAATTTGATTTTTGAAAGAGGTAAACTGTTTAAAAACTTCCAGGAAGAAAGGGTTGTTTGAAATTAAACAAATTAAAGTACAATTTGTAAAATCCAATAGAATTGGGATTGAAATAAAAAGCCAGTAAGTGAAAATCGCATTGAAATAGATTGATGTCAAGTGGAATTAGACTTGATTAGAGATAATCTGGAATTATATTGGGCTGGTGAGTTATGGATTTGAAATCAAGAATAGTGCTTGAGTTTGAAATGAAATTCGACTTAGGTATAAGTGAATGGTTGTGTTAAAGATAAATTGATTTGGGATCAAGTTGGAATTGCATTGGTATATGTGGGTTGATAACATGTGAAAGTGATAAGGTTGATAGGCCGACATAAAGGTACGAGTTTATATTTGATATAAGCATGAGATTTATGAGCCGAATTGGCAAGCCGCTTGGCTGTTTGATTTTCTTTTGGGTTGGAGAAGGCCTAGAGAGGCGAGTTGTGGTTTTACTGATAGGGCTGTACAAAGGAGGGTATGGCGAAATTTTCCGAAAATTTAAAGTGTTAGAAAATTTTTAGAATTTCTGAAAATTTTAGTTAGTTGGAATGAATAAATATTTTAGTCGATATTAATTGGTTCAGTTGAAATCATAAATAAGGGGTAAACAAATCTTAGGAATTCCAATAGATAGGGTCGTCCTCTAACTTAGCAATTTCGAGGACGAAATTATTTTAAGTGAGGAAGATTGTAATGACCCGCATTGTCAGAGGTATTATAATTAATTTATTTAATTATATAAATAGTGATATAGTGAATTAAATGGTGATTTAATTAAATAAGTGATTATTTAATTAAATTAAACAATAGAATAATATATTTAATTCAGAAATAACCAGAAATAATGAATTGACAATATTCTGTGAACTAGGTCATCCCTAGGATTTGATTCAGCTTAGAGTTGAAGTATATCGACGAATATATTCAATCGAGTCAGTTTGAATGTAGAATTATAATATAATTAAAATAGAGCGCGTAACGACGCGGCAGTTCGCTATTTGGCGATTTGAACTTCAACTGAATATACAGAGTTCGTTTTAAATCGGATTTCTGTGAAACAAGAAAAGTGTGGAGATGGTGGAGTATATCTTTCTAGTGGAAGAGAAAAATCGGGATTTCGTCGTGTAGATTTTGAGTTAAGTCTAAATCAAATTCTCAGAAATGCAGCGCCCTGACCATAACGATTTAACTATATTTTATATAAGGATTTAAATAGAAATCGAACATCGATATAACTCTGACGATGTAATATCGAGTTGTAAATCCATATAAGAATATTCTGAAGCTGTATGGTATCCCACTGTGAATACAGACGATAATAATTAATTTTAAATAATTAATTTAATAATATTTAAATATATTTATATATTTAAATAGGCTATTTATAGCTTTAAAAATAACCACTTTTGCAAACGAAGTACGAATTCGACGAAACTAATTTTGTTGGATCCGCAATATTAAATTATTGCTAGATTTCAAGTTTCGTGATTTTTAGAGTCAGTGTGTGGCCATACAGATTTTTAGAGTGAAAAACAGTCGATATTTTGACAGTTAAAAATACGCTATCTGAGCATACGAAGTCGGAATTCGACGAAACCAGTTTCGTTGGGACCGTAATGTCGAACTCTAGCTACACGTCCAGTTTTGTGATTTTTGGGTATCGTATGTGGTCATAGGATATTATGAACCGATGAAAAAACAAATGAATGGACAAGGTTTGTACACCAAGCCAAAATTCTTACTATAAATGAAACGACCCGCAAATCCGTGCTATCTGAATTGACTAATAACACCACACGTCCAACCCAAATAACACAGAAATACGACTCATTATTAGAAAGAAGTTAGAGGATGAGAAATAGAAAGAAAGAAATATTAGAATAGAAGAAGAACGAAGATCACAACTCACAGCGGAACGAATAAAATATATTATATAACATAAGCTTTGAAATACAAATCTGTTTTGTACATATATACATACCATCATCAGAGTACACATAACATTTGATCCAGCGGAAGTAACTCTAAATAACTAACGTTGAAGCCTCCTACTTCAAGCTCCTCCAAGTGTATCTGTAAAATCCTGAAAACACTTGACTGCCCGTACAAATTTGGGCACCCAAGAGTTTAGGGAAAACAAAACAAAATAAACTCTGGGTCAGTCATGGGACTGGTGTGAGTAAACTCCAACCACTTGTTTAACTTTCAAAATCTTTTTCGAAAGAAAAGGTAATAGTAAGACCAGCCCACACATAAACACGGACGGTTTTTACCTTACTATAACCCAAAACACTTTGATATCAAATCCAATGATATTATATTAATGTCTACATCAAATAAATAACCAAATAGTAGAACGCTTGCATCTCACGCTCCACATATATAATATAAAATCAAAAACCGCATGGCGCTTATTGGAGATTGGATTTCCAACATGACAAGGTATGGAACCACCTTCCGATGATGTATCTCTAGAGGCAAATACACCTGGGTTCAACAAGAACATCTTGCAACCCGGCCCACACATGACCGACCACTCATTTCGCTTGAGTGTATCGAATGTATATCACCAACGGTTGGACTCAAACCACCGTTTCCCGAATGGGCAGAATCGATAGATTTAGAAACAAAAGGAATTTCTCTAGATAGGTGATTATACACCCTAATGGGAGCGACCCACATAGCCATGCTGCCTGCCCGATTTTTGTCCTTTCCCGGTTGTTGAGGCCTGAGGCTACGCATACTTACCATTCATCGATAACACAATCACTTTGAATGCCACATTGTCAGATCCGTAAATCACTAGTTGAGTTTGCACAAATATTCTGGATATTATGTTAAGGGATAAATCCGTTGCAACCATATATATTCATACAGACCAACCCATTTGATCATTGGAAATACTCTGTCAGACATTCGTCCATTTACGTTCGTTCTGGGATTGAACGAAACCGAAGGCACTATTTCTATTTAATAGAAAAGCCCTTGCACTTCACTCCGTCTTCAATATATTCAGCATACTTGGTTCGCAACGCTTATGCCGATACGGAGTGGTTCACGGATAATAATCCAACCGGTCTCTCCATATTGACAACGATGGTCAAAAACTTCGATAGTCTGTGATTTGACTATCGAATAAAAACAAGTGTTCATCCAAACATTTCAACCAAATCACTGGGCTCTTTAATTAATATTTCATTAATTAAATCTCTTTTCCATTTCCTTAACAATATTTGTTTACCAAATATTTCAATAATCAGTCTTGGCCCTTTACTCTACTTTTGATTTCGTTTCCTTATCGAATTCTATATATATCGATATATAGACTTCTAATTGTCAAATTTCTTTAAAAATATTCTAACTCCTTAAATTTCCGGAAAAATTCGCCATAACCTCCCCTGTATCGGGAGCATCGGGAAATTTCAAATAGCATCCCGGTATCTTCCTCAATCAAAAAGAAAAAAGAAAAGCCAAGCGGCTTGCCGATACGGCGCATAAAACCTCATATATGAATTAAACATGTACCTTTTGTCGAGCACATTATTTATATATCTGCATTATCCTTGCCCCATACCTGTCTCCTGTATGTCTATACCTGTCCCATTTATTTCAACTTCGTACACTCGTTTGACTCAATTCGTTAAAGTAATTCTTTAACTAACTCTCTGCCTATCTTGCTTGTATATTTGAATATAACACGTTTCGAATATATTTCCACTTACTTATCAATCAATTGAATTCAAATTTCAATTTTAGTTCTATATTCGATTTCGAATATATATTTACAATCCCAAATTTCACTTTTCAAAGTTCGATTTTAGTTCAAACTCGATTAACTAATTCTTCTTTAGTTAATTCTATTCAATAATCAAAAATATGATTATTGTTTCAAAAATCATCTTCTTTACTTCACTTGAGTTCACATTTATTTTCTAACTCAAGTCTAGATTTTTAAATGGAAATCCGGATTTTTATTTGCTTAAAAATCCTTATATTTATATATAAAATCCATTATGGTTTATAATGGTTTATGGCGCTGCTTTTCTAAAAATTTGATTTTGACATAACTCAAAATCTATACGATGAAATTCAGATTTTTCTCTTCTATCAGAAAACTATCATCAAATCGGTCCGGACGTTTCTTGTTTCGAAGAATTCCGACTTCAATTGAGTCCTGTATACTCGATTGAAGTTCGAATCGCTATTTTACGAACTGCAGCGCTGCGGCGAGTTCGTTTTAATTATATTTATAAATATAAACTTTTAAACTTCGTTTATATAAATTCAACTCTATTTAGCTTTATTTGAATTCCTTGATTCAAATTCCAATTCACTTTTGAATTCTATATTTCAAATTCCAATTCCTTTTCTATTTGATATTCAAATCCAATATTTGAATTTCTATTTGAATTCCCTATATTCAAATTCTAACTTGAATTCATTTGAATTCTCTTATTTAAACTTTATATTTAAATTCCATTTGAACTTCTATATTCCAATTTTTTATATTTGAAATTTATTGAAATTCAAATGTTCAAACTCCTTTTCAAATTCTACATTCAAACTTCCATAGTTTAAAACCCATTTGAATTTCATATTCAAACCCCATAGATCAAATCCTATTTAAATTCAATTTGAATCTCTTATATTCAAATTTCATTTTTCATTTGAATTCTAATATTCAAATTCATTTCCAGCCTCATTTGAATTCTAATATTCAAACTCATTTTTTTCACCATTTGAATTCCTTCACTCAAACCCATTTGAATTTTCTTGAATTCAAATTCCATTTCAAAACCACTTGGATTTCCTATTTTTGAAATCCTATTTGAAATTCTATTTCCAATTCTACTTTGAAAATCCTATTTTCAAAGTTTATTTCAAATTCTATTTTGAAATTCCATATTCAAATTTCTACTTAAATTTCTATATTCAATTCCATGTTCAAATTCAATACTTGAATTTCTATTCAATTTTCATGTTTGAATTCCATTCAAATCTCTATTCAAATTTCACATTTGAATTCTTCTTTGAAATTCTCTATTTCAAATTCTATTAAATTCTTCTTTGAAATCCTATATTTCAAATCTATTCAATTCTTCTTTGAATTCAAATTTTATTTTTAATTCCCTGAATTCCAATTCTATTTTCCATTCTAATTTCGTCTATTCAAATTCTATTTGAACTTCTATTTGAATTTCTAATATTCAATCCCCTTTTAAACTTCAAATATTTAAACTCTTTTTCTACTATTCAAATGTTATACTCAAAATTCATTTGAGTTATATATTTAAAAATTTCATTTCACATCCTATTTTGAAATTTCATTTCAAATCCCAATTTCACGCTTATATTTCTATTACTAAATTATCAAATGATAATTCTTTTTTTTACTTCATTTATAACTTCGTTATAAAAGAACTATTTATAAATTTCATTTAAAAAGAAATTACTTGTTTTATTTTTCAAAACAAGTTTATATTTTATTTCCGTTAAAAATTCAAATTCTATTTAAAAATAGAATTTTCCTTTTTAAATCTCCAATATCCTTTCACGATACTTTTAAATATCATTACTTAAGCCCAGTGATAAAACACACAAAGCAACCAATTATTTATTTTTCTAGCACATCATATATAGCAATATATATGCAAACAAATAAACAGACAGATACTATATTTTTGAGGAATCCAGTTGGATTCCTCCAACCTGTTTTCCTGCATCCACAGATGTTAGCACATAAATAATACCCATTCTGCTTCGTGGCAGAATATCGCGGTATAGAAGGTCATCCACTAATCATAGCGTGGGGCGTATAGGGTAATCATCCGCTATGAAACTGCGGGCATCCGCTAATGAGACTGCGGGAATTCAACCAATCAATCAACCCAATATATATATATGTAATAGCCTAAATAACTAATATATATAAAACAACCAGAAATCATTCACACAAGCAACAGACAATTATTTTTAATGAAATAAAAATAATTCTAAAGGTAAGTGAGATTTACTCACTTGGTTTATCCTTTGCCGAATATCCAATTTAATCCCATATCCTGCTTTCCATGAATCGTCTTCAATCGTCTTAACTGAATTTATCAGGTTCCTACGATTTTATTTCTAATTGTCGATTAAATGACTATTTATTTTAAACTAACTATTTAAAATAAATAAATAATTTATTCTATGCAATTTAGATTATAGTAAAACGTATACCTTACTGCTATCATAATCCACTCGGCCGGTCGACGAACTAAACCCAGAACAGTCCCATAAGAATAGCACCGGCTCAAACGATAATTCTTCACCTTGGCATTTTGTCGAACAACTCGCAGTCATCCTCTTTTCCCTTCACTTTATCATCTTAAACTCATGGCTTGACTCCCTGCTACCCGCCGTCAACCCATCCAGACACCACGTCGAACTCAAATAAACCCATCTTCACAACTTTGAATGCCACCAGTCACACAGTACCATCATCCACTCTCCTGAATTCGCAGACCTCACCACATACGAAAATCCGACGTCATCAACAGTGCATCGACTCCTTCTTCCAACATCGCAACCTGGAGCAGACCTCGCGCTCTGTAGCTCGCCCATCGCATCCCTTAAACCCAACCAAAAGTCACCAGGATCCGACATCGACCGCTCACCCGCTTCATCAAATCGCGACACCCCTCTTACCATTTTACCCCCCCGAAGTACCCAAATCGACTTTGCAAAGCTTGAATGATCATATGCCAAAATCGCCAACCCGTTGAATCAAAATATAGCGAGCTTCTTCCAGAAATCGAACTCCGGTTTGTCGCTAGAAGGGTCGAACTCCTTCGTCGAAGTTGTTTCCAAACCCCCTAGCAGCATCGATACCCTTTCCGCAACCAGGTGGAAGTCGCGAGACCCTCAATTACCCTCTAACTTCTCGCAAGGCCAACGTACCTTTACTAACAAGAATCTCAGCTCGATTTTGATTTTCTGAAACTGTAAGAGGATATTTTAAAGGGGCAGAGGAATTAGAAATGGATTTGGTTGGTTTGGGAATGGCAAAATAAAGACAATGGGTAACGTATATATACTTGCGATGGGGAGACAGTAAGGTACAGGCCATTAAAATGTTGTTTGCCTAGTATTGAAGCTTGGAGACAAAGGTGTTGGCTCGAGATGAATAAGTCTGCGCTGATGACAAATTTTAGGGTGGCGCTTAGTTTTAGGTCGGCTATCCTTTTATATTTATTTTAAATAAATAAAATATCTTGCGGTCTTTTAATTTGAAACCATGAACAACTATTTCAGCAAAACCACTGATGTTCCCAACATTATTTACTATTTTGAATTCAACGAAACTGATTATACAATTTAATTCGAACGAAATATAAAATAACCCTTTATATTATAATTTAAATTTAAACAAATGAATTTTTCGATAATAAATTATTATTTGTTATCGTTTACATTCAAATAAAACTTCGAGTAAATCAATTTGATTCCATTTCAAATTTAATTACTTAAGATCCTCGTATTACGATAGTTATACTGATAATTCAATATAAAAATTGATTATATTATCAGCTCAATAATATTAAATATTCAAAATAAATCGACCAGAAAATCTGGGTCGTTACATTCTTCCCCCCTTAAAATAATTTCGTCCTCGAAATTGCTAAGGTATGAAAAATGGTACAAATCTATTACTTTTCAAAAATTCTTTATGTTGAAACTCATCTCTTCACATTTCAACAAATTTTAGTTCTACCAAAACATTTGGTTTCTCATTCACATGCATTCAAATTGATTCTAAATCAATTCATTCACTTGATTTATTTAACTTGCTTTAAATTAAATTTCAATTCCAGAATTCAAATCCCTGGGTTTTTCTTTTCAAATTCTTTTTGAAATCCCATACATATATACATATATTTAATTTCATCTCAAATTCAAAACATTTGAATATTCAAACCAATTTGTTTTCTTTTTTTTTTTTTCTCAAACAAATTTCCATCAAAACTTTTCTAAGGTAGCAATCCATCACTTAGAAACTCGGAAATGAACACTGATGATGTTGCAATCATCATCAGAATAATTTCCCAGCCACTGAAGTGAGTTCAGTGCTTTATTATTTCAAAATCCATCTAAAATGATTTTCTTTCAAAACCTTTTAAAACAAAGCTATATTATTCTAATATACTTCCAAAAATATTTCAAACTTCCCAGGATTAAAATTCCAAATTCTGGTTTGAATTAAATTCTAATTCATCTCATTTGTATATTTAATTCCTATACAAATTCTATTTGGTTATAAATAATCATTCAAATTTTATAATCTCATTTGATTATAATCCTAACAATCAACACATCCATATATTATAATAATTTCAGAAAATTATTCTTTCTATCTCAAAAATAGAAATTTTGGGTAAAATTATTTCATTTACCCACTTTAAAACAATATTATGTCGATTCTTCTGTCCAAGTGTTTACAAACTCCTATCGACTTCGTGGCGTCCCACGATTCGACCAGAATTCATAAACCACTCAACAGACTAGCCAACACAATATAAAACAACTTTTATATCAACTAACAAATACGCTCTCTCGTATCTATACACTCAACTCATTCTAGGGTACTACTGACCCTATCTTTAATGAGCACATGCCACACAAGCCTAGGTATTCACTCAACCTCGCTCTGATACCAACTGAAACGACCCGCAAATCCGTGCTATCTGAATTGACTAATAACACCACACGTCCAACCCAAATAACACAGAAATACGACTCATTATTAGAAAGAAGTTAGAGGATGAGAAATAGAAAGAAAGAAATATTAGAATAGAAGAAGAACGAAGATCACAACTCACAGCGGAACGAATAAAATATATTATATAACATAAGCTTTGAAATACAAATCTGTTTTGTACATATATACATACCATCATCAGAGTACACATAACATTTGATCCAGCGGAAGTAACTCTAAATAACTAACGTTGAAGCCTCCTACTTCAAGCTCCTCCAAGTGTATCTGTAAAATCCTGAAAACACTTGACTGCCCGTACAAATTTGGGCACCCAAGAGTTTAGGGAAAACAAAACAAAATAAACTCTGGGTCAGTCATGGGACTGGTGTGAGTAAACTCCAACCACTTGTTTAACTTTCAAAATCTTTTTCGAAAGAAAAGGTAATAGTAAGACCAGCCCACACATAAACACGGACGGTTTTTACCTTACTATAACCCAAAACACTTTGATATCAAATCCAATGATATTATATTAATGTCTACATCAAATAAATAACCAAATAGTAGAACGCTTGCATCTCACGCTCCACATATATAATATAAAATCAAAAACCGCATGGCGCTTATTGGAGATTGGATTTCCAACATGACAAGGTATGGAACCACCTTCCGATGATGTATCTCTAGAGGCAAATACACCTGGGTTCAACAAGAACATCTTGCAACCCGGCCCACACATGACCGACCACTCATTTCGCTTGAGTGTATCGAATGTATATCACCAACGGTTGGACTCAAACCACCGTTTCCCGAATGGGCAGAATCGATAGATTTAGAAACAAAAGGAATTTCTCTAGATAGGTGATTATACACCCTAATGGGAGCGACCCACATAGCCATGCTGCCTGCCCGATTTTTGTCCTTTCCCGGTTGTTGAGGCCTGAGGCTACGCATACTTACCATTCATCGATAACACAATCACTTTGAATGCCACATTGTCAGATCCGTAAATCACTAGTTGAGTTTGCACAAATATTCTGGATATTATGCTAAGGGATAAATCCGTTGCAACCATATATATTCATACAGACCAACCCATTTGATCATTGGAAATACTCTGTCAGACATTCGTCCATTTACGTTCGTTCTGGGATTGAACGAAACCGAAGGCACTATTTCTATTTAATAGAAAAGCCCTTGCACTTCACTCCGTCTTCAATATATTCAGCATACTTGGTTCGCAACGCTTATGCCGATACGGAGTGGTTCACGGATAATAATCCAACCGGTCTCTCCATATTGACAACGATGGTCAAAAACTTCGATAGTCTGTGATTTGACTATCGAATAAAAACAAGTGTTCATCCAAACATTTCAACCAAATCACTGGGCTCTTTAATTAATATTTCATTAATTAAATCTCTTTTCCATTTCCTTAACAATATTTGTTTACCAAATATTTCAATAATCAATCTTGGCCCTTTACTCTACTTTTGATTTCGTTTCCTTATCGAATTCTATATATATCGATATATAGACTTCTAATTGTCAAATTTCTTTAAAAATATTCTAACTCCTTAAATTTCCGGAAAAATTCGCCATAACCTCCCCTGTATCGGGAGCATCGGGAAATTTCAAATAGCATCCCGGTATCTTCCTCAATCAAAAAGAAAAAAGAAAAGCCAAGCGGCTTGCCGATACGGCGCATAAAACCTCATATATGAATTAAACATGTACCTTTTGTCGAGCACATTATTTATATATCTGCATTATCCTTGCCCCATACCTGTCTCCTGTATGTCTATACCTGTCCCATTTATTTCAACTTCGTACACTCGTTTGACTCAATTCGTTAAAGTAATTCTTTAACTAACTCTCTGCCTATCTTGCTTGTATATTTGAATATAACACGTTTCGAATATATTTCCACTTACTTATCAATCAATTGAATTCAAATTTCAATTTTAGTTCTATATTCGATTTCGAATATATATTTACAATCCCAAATTTCACTTTTCAAAGTTCGATTTTAGTTCAAACTCGATTAACTAATTCTTCTTTAGTTAATTCTATTCAATAATCAAAAATATGATTATTGTTTCAAAAATCATCTTCTTTACTTCACTTGAGTTCACATTTATTTTCTAACTCAAGTCTAGATTTTTAAATGGAAATCCGGATTTTTATTTGCTTAAAAATCCTTATATTTATATATAAAATCCATTATGGTTTATAATGGTTTATGGCGCTGCTTTTCTAAAAATTTGATTTTGACATAACTCAAAATCTATACGATGAAATTCAGATTTTTCTCTTCTATCAGAAAACTATCATCAAATCGGTCCGGACGTTTCTTGTTTCGAAGAATTCCGACTTCAATTGAGTCCTGTATACTCGATTGAAGTTCGAATCGCTATTTTACGAACTGCAGCGCTGCGGCGAGTTCGTTTTAATTATATTTATAAATATAAACTTTTAAACTTCGTTTATATAAATTCAACTCTATTTAGCTTTATTTGAATTCCTTGATTCAAATTCCAATTCACTTTTGAATTCTATATTTCAAATTCCAATTCCTTTTCTATTTGATATTCAAATCCAATATTTGAATTTCTATTTGAATTCCCTATATTCAAATTCTAACTTGAATTCATTTGAATTCTCTTATTTAAACTTTATATTTAAATTCCATTTGAACTTCTATATTCCAATTTTTTATATTTGAAATTTATTGAAATTCAAATGTTCAAACTCCTTTTCAAATTCTACATTCAAACTTCCATAGTTTAAAACCCATTTGAATTTCATATTCAAACCCCATAGATCAAATCCTATTTAAATTCAATTTGAATCTCTTATATTCAAATTTCATTTTTCATTTGAATTCTAATATTCAAATTCATTTCCAGCCTCATTTGAATTCTAATATTCAAACTCATTTTTTTCACCATTTGAATTCCTTCACTCAAACCCATTTGAATTTTCTTGAATTCAAATTCCATTTCAAAACCACTTGGATTTCCTATTTTTGAAATCCTATTTGAAATTCTATTTCCAATTCTACTTTGAAAATCCTATTTTCAAAGTTTATTTCAAATTCTATTTTGAAATTCCATATTCAAATTTCTACTTAAATTTCTATATTCAATTCCATGTTCAAATTCAATACTTGAATTTCTATTCAATTTTCATGTTTGAATTCCATTCAAATCTCTATTCAAATTTCACATTTGAATTCTTCTTTGAAATTCTCTATTTCAAATTCTATTAAATTCTTCTTTGAAATCCTATATTTCAAATCTATTCAATTCTTCTTTGAATTCAAATTTTATTTTTAATTCCCTGAATTCCAATTCTATTTTCCATTCTAATTTCGTCTATTCAAATTCTATTTGAACTTCTATTTGAATTTCTAATATTCAATGCCCTTTTAAACTTCAAATATTTAAACTCTTTTTCTACTATTCAAATGTTATACTCAAAATTCATTTGAGTTATATATTTAAAAATTTCATTTCACATCCTATTTTGAAATTTCATTTCAAATCCCAATTTCACGCTTATATTTCTATTACTAAATTATCAAATGATAATTCTTTTTTTTACTTCATTTATAACTTCGTTATAAAAGAACTATTTATAAATTTCATTTAAAAAGAAATTACTTGTTTTATTTTTCAAAACAAGTTTATATTTTATTTCCGTTAAAAATTCAAATTCTATTTAAAAATAGAATTTTCCTTTTTAAATCTCCAATATCCTTTCACGATACTTTTAAATATCATTACTTAAGCCCAGTGATAAAACACACAAAGCAACCAATTATTTATTTTTCTAGCACATCATATATAGCAATATATATGCAAACAAATAAACAGACAGATACTATATTTTTGAGGAATCCAGTTGGATTCCTCCAACCTGTTTTCCTGCATCCACAGATGTTAGCACATAAATAATACCCATTCTGCTTCGTGGCAGAATATCGCGGTATAGAAGGTCATCCACTAATCATAGCGTGGGGCGTATAGGGTAATCATCCGCTATGAAACTGCGGGCATCCGCTAATGAGACTGCGGGAATTCAACCAATCAATCAACCCAATATATATATATAATAGCCTAAATAACTAATATATATAAAACAACCAGAAATCATTCACACAAGCAACAGACAATTATTTTTAATGAAATAAAAATAATTCTAAAGGTAAGTGAGATTTACTCACTTGGTTTATCCTTTGCCGAATATCCAATTTAATCCCATATCCTGCTTTCCATGAATCGTCTTCAATCGTCTTAACTGAATTTATCAGGTTCCTACGATTTTATTTCTAATTGTCGATTAAATGACTATTTATTTTAAACTAACTATTTAAAATAAATAAATAATTTATTCTATGCAATTTAGATTATAGTAAAACGTATACCTTACTGCTATCATAATCCACTCGGCCGGTCGACGAACTAAACCCAGAACAGTCCCATAAGAATAGCACCGGCTCAAACGATAATTCTTCACCTTGGCATTTTGTCGAACAACTCGCAGTCATCCTCTTTTCCCTTCACTTTATCATCTTAAACTCATGGCTTTACTCCCTGCTACCCGCCGTCAACCCATCCAGACACCACGTCGAACTCAAATAAACCCATCTTCACAACTTTGAATGCCACCAGTCACACAGTACCATCATCCACTCTCCTGAATTCGCAGACCTCACCACATACGAAAATCCGACGTCATCAACAGTGCATCGACTCCTTCTTCCAACATCGCAACCTGGAGCAGACCTCGCGCTCTGTAGCTCGCCCATCGCATCCCTTAAACCCAACCAAAAGTCACCAGGATCCGACATCGACCGCTCACCCGCTTCATCAAATCGCGACACCCCTCTTACCATTTTACCCCCCCGAAGTACCCAAATCGACTTTGCAAAGCTTGAATGATCATATGCCAAAATCGCCAACCCGTTGAATCAAAATATAGCGAGCTTCTTCCAGAAATCGAACTCCGGTTTGTCGCTAGAAGGGTCGAACTCCTTCGTCGAAGTTGTTTCCAAACCCCCTAGCAGCATCGATACCCTTTCCGCAACCAGGTGGAAGTCGCGAGACCCTCAATTACCCTCTAACTTCTCGCAAGGCCAACGTACCTTTACTAACAAGAATCTCAGCTCGATTTTGATTTTCTGAAACTGTAAGAGGATATTTTAAAGGGGCAGAGGAATTAGAAATGGATTTGGTTGGTTTGGGAATGGCAAAATAAAGACAATGGGTAACGTATATATACTTGCGATGGGGAGACAGTAAGGTACAGGCCATTAAAATGTTGTTTGCCTGGTATTGAAGCTTGGAGACAAAGGTGTTGGCTCGAGATGAATAAGTCTGCGCTGATGACAAATTTTAGGGTGGCGCTTAGTTTTAGGTCGGCTATCCTTTTATATTTATTTTAAATAAATAAAATATCTTGCGGTCTTTTAATTTGAAACCATGAACAACTATTTCAGCAAAACCACTGATGTTCCCAACATTATTTACTATTTTGAATTCAACGAAACTGATTATACAATTTAATTCGAACGAAATATAAAATAACCCTTTATATTATAATTTAAATTTAAACAAATGAATTTTTCGATAATAAATTATTATTTGTTATCGTTTACATTCAAATAAAACTTCGAGTAAATCAATTTGATTCCATTTCAAATTTAATTACTTAAGATCCTCGTATTACGATAGTTATACTGATAATTCAATATAAAAATTGATTATATTATCAGCTCAATAATATTAAATATTCAAAATAAATCGACCAGAAAATCTGGGTCGTTACAATAAATACCCTTCCTATCTTTCTAACCCTTAAACCCTTTTTCTTCTGGTCAAAATGGCAAGCCGCCAGGTCTTCTTCTTCCAAACTAAAAATCGTGACTTCGAAATTCAATGAAATATCAAAGAAAACTTCTAAAATTCATGGAATCAAATGTTTGATCTTAGATTGAGTTGCTCTTCCATCCTATGTCTATTTCATTGCAAGCGATTGTTATAATCGGGCTCGATAGTTCTGATTTGGCAGCTAGGGCACCAGATAATCGGGCTCGATAGTTGTTTGTGGGGGATGAGTCGCCGTCTACAATGGGTCAGAATGTCGGTCAACGATTGTAGTGCGGTTGGGTCAGGCGTGAGCGAGGTGAGGGTTTTGGGTTGCTTGAAGTCGCAGCTTTCCAGTGGGGTTTTGGGCGATACAGACATTGATTCGAAGGTGATGTTGGTTTGATATTTTTGTGAAGAACAGTGGTGAATATTGTGAGGAGTGGCATAACGTTGGAGTCTAAAATACTGATGCGAGATGGAGCTTTGGGTGCTGGCATTGTTGAGCAAGCCAAGGGGAGTATTGTGATTATTTTAGTTAGATTTTTAATGTTGTGGTTTGCAAGATAAATGGGAGTATCAAATCGAAAATGGTCATTTGAGGAATAATGGAAGTTGCGGTTATCAGCAAAGAGGAAGATGGAAAATGGATCGGGTGGGAAGTGTTAAATTGGGCCGACAATTATTGAATTGGGGAAGGGCTTCAGATGGGTTTGAAAGATGCAGTCGTACGGGAAAGTGGATGCTTGTATGAATTGGAGAAGTTGCAGTTGTGGTAAAGAAGCCGAACTTTGAAATGGTCAGGTTGTGTACCATGATGCCGAGGATGTGATAGCTGCAAATTGGAGGAGATCGATTGGAGGATGTTGATAGTGGAGGGATGGTTTAGTCGCTTCAAAAAGGATAATCAGACAAAACTGGTTACGCTGAATTAGTGACGACGAGATCTTCATTATGGAATTGATGTGACTGAAAGGGAGCTATTCGAATTTAGTGATAAAATCAAACGTTGTTGATTTTATACAAGAACAAAAGCAGAGCTGCCATATGGAAACCAAAGTGAGTAAAACTCACCAACTCTGAACAGTTTATATTTTCAGTTGTATTCTTAGAACTGTTAAATATTGTCTGTTTGATTTTGTGTTGACTGTTTAATTGAACTGCTAGTCAGTTAGTGGAAATCATATATATAAATACGTATATATATATATACCGTTAAATATTTATATGATTATTCTGCTATCAGAATATCTCATATCAAAGTGAAATCGATGTTAATCGTATTGTCTAAACATCTGTGATGCAGGGAAACAGGTTGGAGGAATCCAACTGGATTCCTCAACATTTATTTTACTGTGATTTATATATTGTGATGTATAAGGTGATATATAATCTGACATTGATTATGTGCGTTTGGACGATATTTATCGTTGTTATATGGCGTGTTAAATACCATAAGAAATACCAGAATGTAGAAAAGGGATTTTCAAAGTATATTTTGAAAATAATTTATTTATATAAAATCAATGGATTTTATATTATAAAAGAAAAGGATTTCGAATAAAAGAAATATATTTGTAAATCAAATATAAGGGAACTATATTTGTAAAACAAATATAAGGGAAAATATTTGTCAAAAAATTATAAAGGAAAATATTTGTAAACCATTTACAAATAAAATAGAAATATAAAGGAAATATTTGTAGAACATTTACAAATAGATTAAAAGGGATTATTTATTTATTTAGGGAATAAATAGAAATAGGATAAAGGAAATATTTATTTAGAAAATAAATACAATATCATAAAAGGAGTTAGAATAAATCAGTTAGAGTTAAAGGAGTTAATCGAATATAATTTATTCGAATAGAGTTAGAGGAGTTAATCAAATATAGTTTATTTGAAAGGAGTTAATCAGTTAGAGTTATTCAGTTAGAGGTAATCAAATAGAGTTAATCAATTAGAGTTAAAAACGAACTAGAGTTAATCAAACAGAGTTAAAGATATAGAGTTAAGCAAAATTAGAAACTGACTAGAACTAGTAAGTTGAATGGGTTCCTGAGTATCGATCTGATGTTGGTTTCGGTCTTCGGGGTTTATACTTAGGAAGTTATTCTCTTGTTAGTTTATAGTTAGAGTCTAATAGATGTGGAAGAATAGTGATACATAATTAAGCCATGGAAATGTTTTCCAGTGTTAATAACGTATATTTTCTAAACATAGAAAATGAGGATATATATATATATATGTTGGATGATTGATCGATATAATTTCCATCTGGAAATAGTATCATTGTTTGCACACTTGTTTTTCTTTGATAGTTAACTCACAGACTATCGAAGTTTTGACCATTTTAACGTTGTTAATATGGAGAGACCGATTGGATTATTATCCAAAGAACCACTCTGTATTGGCATAAGCGTTGTGAATCATATTTGCCAAAGATAATTGAAGACGGAGTAAAGTGCAAGGGCTATTGTATAAGTCTTAGATAACAGTGCCTAAGATGGATGCACTGAATAGTGCCTTCGGTTTGTCTAGTCCTAGGACAACTTATATGGACGAAGGTCTGACAGAGTATATCTGGTAGATCACAAGTTGATCGTTTCAAACGTATTTACGTTGGTGGGGGAGGAATTAGTTTCTCTTAGCTTTATACCCGTGGTATTTTTGGGAAAATCAATTTGTGATTTAGAGGGTATGACGATGTGACATTCTAAGTGAATGAAGATGTGGTATGTGAAAAGATAAGCGTAGATTCTAGCTCACATCCGGTAAATGACAGAAATTGGGCAGGCAACATGGCTAAGTCGGTCGCACCGAAGTATGGTGTATAATCACCTATCTAGAGAATATTCATTTGCTTCTTTAATCTATCAATGTTGTCCCATAGATATATATATATATATATATATATATATATATATATATACGGGAACGGTTGCTGATCCCAACCGTTGGTGATGTACATTCGATACACTCAAGCGAAATGAGTGGTCGGTCATGTGTGGCTGAGTTGCAAGATGTTCTTGTTGAACTCCAGTGTATCGTTCCTAGAGTACACTGATCGGAAGGTGGTTCCATACCTTGTCATAGTTGGAAATCCATTACCCAATACGTGCTTGCGGTTTCGATTGTATACTATATGTAGAACGTGAGATGAAAGCGTTTCTGCTAGATTGATATCTATTTGTACATAGACATTATTATACTATCAAAAGGTTTTTGATATAAAGATATTTTGGATTCTCATAAGGGAAAACCCGTTCCGTTATACGGCGTGGTCTTATGAGATATCGTTTACTTGTTCAGACCGTTTTAAACTGTTTTACTCATACCAGTCCCATGACTGACCTGGAGTTTATTTTGTTTTGTTTCCCTAAACTCTTGGGTGCCTAAACTTGTACGGGCAGTCAAGTAGTCGGGATTTACAAATATACGTGGAGAGCTTGGAGCAGGAGGCTTCAAGATTTTATAGCTATTGTTTTTCCGCTGTGTTGTAAGTGCTGTACTTTGATAAGTGCTATTGTATACATAACTGTTATATTTCAAAGTTATGTTATATATTATATGTTATTCGTTCCGCTGTGAGATTCGTGTTACTCTGATGATGTAAGTTCTTCTTTTCTTCTTCTATTCTAAGTTTCTATCTATCTATCCTCACCCTCTAATTTCTTTCATTAATTACCAGGATTTTTTCGATGTTTGGTTAGTCATCATCGTGTTTATGTCGATAACCAAAGTCGCAAAAATCCGGGTCGTTACAAAACTTCCGCAAACGTGACCAATTCCAACCACAAACCCATTTATATACTTCATTTCAACCAAAAATGCCTCAAATCTCCCAAATCGATTAACCCTAGCCTCATTGTAAACCGACGACCCCCAAAAACAGACGTCGAACTTAGAATGAACAACATAGAATTGAAGAGACACTCACTCCGAATACGAATACATTTATCTTGAGATTTGTAGAGTTATATTTGATTTTATATGATTTTATTTACTCACGATTTTATTTTCCTGAAACAACAAAGTGGCGGCCATGAACGAGATTATATAATAAGGCTAGGATTTTTTTTTGTGAGGCTGAAAAGGGTGGGAGCATGGCCTATTCAAGACTTTAGAAATTTTATTTTATTTTATTTTATTTTAGCTAATATCTCATTTATTTGTCTTCTAAAAATTCACACGGTCACATACAATACCTAAAAATCACTAAATTGGACATACACCTTCAGTTCGACATCACAGACCCAACGAAACTGGTTTCGTCGAATTCCGACTCCGTTTGCTCACATAGCGTATTTTTAACCGTTAAAATACTAACTGTTTTTCATATTAAAATCCCGTACGGCCGCATACTGGCTCTAAAAATCATGGAAATTGAAATCTAACAATAATTTAACATTGCAGATCCAAAAAAATTAGTTTCGTCGAATTCTGAGGTCGTTTACAAAACTAGCTATTTTTAAAGCTCTAAATAACCAATTTAAATATATAAATATATTTAAAAACATTTAAATTTAATATTTATAAACAAATATTATCGTATATATTCACACATAATATTATTCAGCTCTAGAATATTCCTATATGAATTTCTAACTCGGTATTTCAAATCCCGATATAAATCAATATTCGATTTATAATGAAATTCCTTTTTAAAATATAAATAAATCATTATAAATTATAAAGGAATTCCACAGCGACTTTTCTAAAATTTGATTTGGACATAAATCAAAATCTACACAATGAAATCCCAATTTTTCTCTTCCACTAGAAAAATATACTTCACCAGCTCCATACGTTTCTTGTTTAATAGAAATCCGATTTAAAACGGACCCTATACATTCAATTGAAGTTCGAATCGCCAAATAGCGAACTACCGCGCCATTTCGAGCCCGATTTTAATTATAATATAATTATACGTTCAAACTTTGTTTATATAATATATTCGTGAATATAATTCAACTCTAACTGAATTATATATTCCAAAATAATCCAAATTACACAATATTGTGAATTCCACTATATTTTGATTATTTCTGAATTAAATATATTATTCTATTATTTATATTAATTAAATATTCATTATAATTTAATTAAACAACCATTTAGTTCTCTAAATCATTATTTAAATAATTAAATAAATTAATTATTATATTGCTAAAATATGGGTTGTTACACTTACGATGCTGTAAGGTGCTCCATGAAGACGAACTATCTCACGAACATAATCTGCTGCCAACCATAATGTCGTCCTCTTACCCTTAACTAGAATAAAGTGAACGCTCTTAGTGAGTCTATTAACCACAACCCAGATACTGGTGTTGCCTTTCTTCGATCTAGGAAAACCATCTATGAAATCCATAGAGACGCTCTCCCATTTCCACTGAGGAACCACCAAAGGATGAATTAAACCACTGGGCTTCTTTTGCTCAAATTTAACTTGCTGGCAGACTAAACATTGGGAAACAAATTTGGCGACATCTTTCTTCATCCCAACCCAAATAAAACCCTTTTAATGTCTCTGTACATCTCATTACCGCCTAGATGAATAGTCATCTTAAAATGGTGGGCTTCTTCTAGGACTTCCTTTATCAAGCTTCCAGTTTGAAACAAAAGCTTTCCATCTCGTCGCAACCACCCTTTTCATCTATGGCATGTCTACTGAGGTGACTTTAAGTCTCCCCTTTTCTGAGCTTTTCCATGATGTCTAAATCTGTGGGTCACCTCGCTGCGAAGCTCCTATCTGATCCATAAGAGTTGGTCGTATCTCTAATGATGCAAACAAATCAGGCAAAATCTCGATGGAGGTTCTAAAATCAAAAGCTGATATGAACTCCATGCTCTTCCTCTCCACAACCAGAGGACTTAAGGCAATCCTCTGCCTACTTAGTGCGTCTGCCACCACATACCCTTGCCAGGGGTACAAGCAATCTCAAAATCATGAGAAGCTTGGAACCCCATCCACCGTTGTTGCCTTAAGTTGAGAACCTTCTGGGAGAAAAGATACTTGAGAGAATTATGATCGGTGTATAACTCGAACTTCTCTCCAAGTAAATAATGGCGCCATGTCTTAAGTGTGAATACTATGACAGCTAGCTCTAGATCGTGGGTGGGGTAGTTCTTCTCATGAACTCTCAACTGTCTACCCCCATAACACATTACTTTCCCTTCTTACATTAGAACCACACCAAAACCTGTACCACATGCGTTAGTGTAAATGGTAAACACTTTGTTTCCATCAGGCAAGGTCAAGACTGGGGCTGTTGTCGGAGCCCTCTTCAGTCATTGGAAAGCAACATCACAATCTATATCCCATGAAAACGCCAAATACTTCTTTGTTAGCTTGGTGAGTGGGGCTGATATCTTTGCGAAGTCCTTAATGAACTTCTTATAATAACCTGCCAACCCAAGAAAACTCCTCACCTCGGTTGCATTTTTAGGAATCTGCCAATCTTGCACAGCAACCACATTTGTGGGATCTACAGCTATCCCTTGTTTGGAGACCACATGCCCTAAGAATCTCACCTATTTTCTCCAAAAATGGCATTTGGAGAACTTCGCCTTAAGCTGATGCGCACAAAGAGTTTTCAAGACTTCTCTCAAATGTTGGGCATGCTCTTCTTTTCTTTTGGACAAGATCAAAATATCGTCAACAAAGATCATGACAAATTTGTTTAGAAACTCCCGAAACACCCTACTCATCAGATTAACAAAATAGGTGGGTGCATTCGTCAACCCAAAAGGCATAACTACCCATTCGAAGAAACCATCCGGAGTTCTAAAAGCGATCTTATCTATGTTGTCCTCAAACACCCTCAACTGATGAAACCCCGTGGCTTAGTCCAACCAAGAAAATACCGAGGCACCAACAAGCTGATCAAATAAATCATCAATCCTTGGGAGCGGGTGCCTATTCTTCTTGGTGAGTTTATTTAACTCTCTACAGTCAACACACAAATGAAGCGAACCATCCGCTTTAATTGTGAATACAACTGGAGTACCCCATTCAGATATGCTTCCTCTGATAAACCCTTTCTCCAGTAGCTCCTCTACTTGCTTACTCAGCTCCCTCCTTTCCCTCGGAGCCATATTGCGCGCTGGTAATGCAACTGGCTTTGCATTGTCCACCAGATATATACGGAAATCGATCTCACGCCTCGGAGGTAAGCCCCATACCTCATCATAAACATCAGAATAATCCCGGACTACTGGAACAGATTGTAGATCATCGATAGATGCATCGAGAGACTCTAGGAAACTAAGCATAACCGACCCTTGTGGGTCACAAGAAATCTTGAGGGTCCTCCAATGACAAGTCAGAAGCCTAACAACCCTCGTCTCACAATCTAGAATGGAACCATACGTGGTAAGCCAATCCATTCCTAGAATCAACCCATAGCCCATAAACCCGAGCACATATGCATCGCATTCAAACTCGACGCCTAACACAGATAATTTCAAACCCCGGCAAATTATAGATAAATGAGCTGAACCACCAATGGGGTTTGAAATAACTACGGGATCCACTACCATACTAGTAATTAAGTGCAGAACCTTTTAGAGCTCTCTCCACAATTCTCTATGTTATCTCTATGCAGCTTAAAACTCTCAAAATAATTTGTATTTGAATTAAAATTTAACACCATATTTTAGGGAAAAAAAACTAATCTTTATCTTTATTAGTAGTAGAAATATTATAGTGTCATATTTTTTTGTTGTCGACACAAACTATCGAACAACCTATTTATAAATATTAATGAATTTCAGTTTACCTTAAAAATATAATCCAATGGTTAAAACTACTTTTCAATTTAAAAATATAACTTCAAGCTTAAAAATAGGATCCAACAGTTAAAACTTCTTCACAATTTCAGAATATAATTTCAAGCTTAAAAATATGATCCAACGGTTAAACTTTTTTGCAAAATCAAAAATTTGTCTCAATTCTTGAAATATAATCTAACAACCAAACATCGTTTTTAAATTTATTGTCTACTAATTAGTTGTATAACAAAAATTTGAAACTAATAAAAAATTAGATGTTGAAACTTAAAATAAAATTTTAAATTAAGTCTACTTGGTTTTAAATTAAAAATATGGTTAAATACTTGTGCAAATTATTCTCTCGAATGTGTTAATCATAAAAAGACAATTCATGCATGAAACATGCATCATCATCGCACGCGAAGCGCGTGCCGTAACACTCATAATAATAAGTGACTTTTTACCCAGTCATCAATTCAATATTCAGAGGTAGAAAAAATTCTGCCCTTTTATTAATTATAAAAGTTCTTCATTCTCTCCTTGATGGTCTTTAGATATTATACTTAAAATGTTAATATTTATTCGTTATTGTAATTATAACAATAATTATGTTGGTTACTTCTTTTTTTATTTTACATTTAAATACAACGTTCAATAAATTTTATAATATAAATATTTTTAGGTTTTCTTATACTTTCACAATTAAGTGATCCTAAGTTAAAACTCTTCAAACAATAACAAAGAATAAATATTTGTTAAACGGTCTATTAGTCTAAAAATTGAAAATTCAGCATGCGTATCAAATTTATATTGTCAAAATGGTGAAGTTGATTTTTGTTTCAAGTACGCATGTTTAAAGTTTCGACAATTACATATAAATAATCAAATGTTGTCATTTTACCTTAAATATCAACATTTAATAACTATTACAATTATTTGCCAACTTCTCCTAAATTTTCTTATATTGTTTTATATTCATATTCATATACAATTTTATCAAGCGGTCATATATTTAAACATTTTAATAAATCTAATCAATAAGTACCTATTGTTTAACTAAAAAATCACAAAAATGAAAATTTAATATGTGTACACCACATTCATATGGAATAAAATGGTTAAATCAATTTTTCTTTCAATTTTTCATAAATAAAATATATAAAGAGTTGTCTTTAATTATCTTATATTGTTCTACGTTTAAGTTCATAAGTTTTCTTTTTTAAATTTAGAATTTAATTGAAGGAAATGTATTTTTTCATTTTAAAGTTCAAATTTTATTACATACAAATATATATATATATATATGCAGTATTTGCTTTCTAAAATGGCATATCACTAAAAACGTATATAATGTTTTTTCTTTTCTAAATTGGTTCGCAAAGTGGATGCTTTGTCATTAACAAAATTTATTCTAAAAAAAATGATAAGAGTTTGTGTTTAACAATATTGGAAAATAAATAAATAAATTCAATTATTATGTTTTTATAAAAAAGTGAAATTTCAACTATTTATATTCGTGATTTCTATTAACCAATGGGCAAAAATTATACTGTTTTTTGATTGAAAATATTTTCCTTTGTATTTCATTGTGTTCTTGAGGCAAATGTTTAATATATTTGAATGGTTCCATCTCAAACTAAAATTACTATTTTATGGAGAAATATATTAAAAAAAAATTACATAATTAAAATGACAACACGATCCATATTCTATCATATCTTATTTTCATTAAATACCTTTTAGTTATTAAGTAAATATTTTATTTATCGCTTTGATAATATCATATAATCATTTTCGAAATATGTGCTACAAAAAAAATTTAATGCATAAAAATGTATCGACTCATTAATACTACATTCCAATATTTAGGTAATTTCGTTGTTATCTCAAGCAACATTTTAAGGTCAATTTATACATACTTCTTTTTTCGTAAAATGTACAAAAAGCTAAATGTTAGCTTCAAATCGATACATGTGAATATTTTTCTGTAATTTTATAATATATTGATTTCAAAATTAATTCACAATACTAATATTCTTTTATTTTCTTAAAAGATATCGAATCCTGGAAAAAATCAATATGTAACCACTTTTACCAAAAAATAATAAACCAATACGAAAACCATTTTTCCAAAGAAACAATAATATAGTTCTTATTCAAATGTAGAAATACACTATATTAAAAAGATAATTTAATTTTATTCAAATGTAAAAATTATTAGAAATATTGTAAATTCAGTTTATCACTAGATTTCCATTAATTTCATTACAAATCCAACATAAAATTTTACTATTAGGAATATTTTGTGTTATTTATTTAAGTTGCCACAAATGTAAAATATAAGTGAAATGGAAAAAGTAACTAAAAATTGATCAAAAAGCCTTTTATTGATATTAAAATAATAACTTATATAAATTTTGTTGGGATGGGTCATCCACACGCAAGAAACAATACAATCACGATTGGATCAAGGGGATTGTTTGACCAATATATTTTTCTAATTTAATGTTTGGTGATTTAGTGGCAAAATAAACTTGAAGATGCAATTCAATAGTTCACAAACATAAACATGTGAAACGAAGACGTGGACTCCTGTTACTAACAAAAAGAATTTACATTCTTAAATCAGAGATACATAAGTTACCTGCTACTTGAGATGGATGCAGACCAATTATCTTTTACTTTTAAATACATGCATCATGTCTTGAGATCTAGTTTCTAAATCTAACATTTGAGAACCATTTTCGATCTCCTTGCTAAACGACTACAAACACCTCTAGGAAGACAAAAGTGATCACATTTGTTTCAAAAATAATAATAAAGAAAAACAACCATATAGTTTGGAAGCCTATATGAAAGGCCAACCCCCTACCAACTTATCTTCTTATATTTTGGATAAATACCAATTATCGAAATATGAAAAAATATGTTGATCTAATGACTAGCTAATAGAATAAGGAGAGGCGATAATCTTGGAAAACGAAACGAAAAACAAATATGAATGGTTGATTTATCGTTACTAAGATTATGGAGTTTGTTTCAAAATGTTGTCATTTTTGGAATAGCTGAAGGACTTCATTTTAATTTGTTGAGTAAAGTATTTGAATCATGTATAGAAGAGGATAAAAAGTTTGCCGAGACAAATTCAAAGAATAATGTAGATACAAGGACAATGGTGGGAATGGTAGATAGATATATGCTTTAGAAATAGGCACAAAAGATGCATGACTAATGCTAAAACGATAGAGCAAAGTTTAAAGATGAAATTGGTCCATGTTACTTATCAATTTAATTTTTCATGTTATTTATTTGACAGTCTTGCCACAAATTGATGAAATATTCCTACAATCAAATTTGTAGATATCGTCTAAGTAATCACAAAACTCGTGTGATGTCTGTTATTTTCAGGGCCTCTGGTTATTCTACATAGGTATGATCAGAGAGCATGGGAAAAGGAGCTATTTTACATCATTGATATCAACTATTTTCCTGGTAATATTAAATTACAATTATATTGCATGTGTTTGCGACTAGATTTTTACATTTAGGGTATTGAATCTGATTTCTAAACCTCCTATTTACTGCATGTATTTGCGAATAGATAGGCATATCACCTTTTAATATTGTGTTTGTTTATATTAATTAAACTAGTTTTTAGCTGCCATTGCATTTCACAATCAAACAAGGGTTATATATATTTATATATGCTAAAAGCTTGTTAAGACTGACAAGAGTTAATTTTCTATCATTATTGTTATAGTTGGCATTGATGGAGTGATGTTTAAGCTGCACAAGAATTAGTAGTCTGTGTTGACCACTATGGTATTCTCAATGAATCAGTATTCTATTTTATATATTGTATTGTATTCATGATGCAGTCAAATATGTAGTGTTTGCGTTGTTATGTTTTTAGAGTGAAGATGGTGAAATCATCGGGAAGGTTGGAGCCACGTTACTTCTGGCTAGGGAAAGTGACCTACCTAGCTTTTACCAAAACCCGCAAAAAAAAACTCTCTTTCTTAGGGGAAAAAATACTACTAAGGCAACAATTTGCAAGAGATTAGGTGAAACCAATAAGGTTCTTTCTGTTAAATTTTTAATTTTTAATCTAATACATGTGTAGTAAGCATGAAAATAAAGCAGAAATATATAATCTATGATTATATTATATACAGGTGCAACACAATTTGCAAATGCATACCTAGGCATATAAGATAACCAGAGTATTCATAAAAATTTGAAGTTCCCTCTAACAATTCAGATTTTAGGATTAGTCTTACTAATGACATGTTGTGATGTTTCTCTGATGATGAATGAAAAGTGTCTGATTGATTGGGGCGGATGAACAACAACAGCTATTAGAAGTCATTGGCCATACAGTGAAAGTACATTGTTATATACCGTTGGAGTTGCAATTTGAATGAAGGTATGTAGTTGAACAGACATGTAGAATTAGTCCAATGGCCCGTTAATCTTTAAGTCGTAGCAAGTTAAAGAGTGTTTGTAATTTAAGGTATTAACGTGAAATTAAACCATTCTAAAACATGCATTAATTAATGTGGTGGATAATTTTTTAGTCAAATGTCGCTGTTTAAGGTTGTTGATTGTGATATTTTACCACATCAGATTTAATTTTGATTCATTGGAGAGATCATGATCTCCTACATAATAAATGTAGTACTTAGTTAATCATATAATATGATAAATTAAATATGACAATATTTTGAGAAACCTATCTTGCTCTTTGAAGCTAGATATCTACAACATGTTATCCTGCATACATACACAAGCAAATAACTAGTTCTGTTTTTTATAAAGACAGTGTTTTAGACCCTTTTTTGTTCAAAGTAAAAACATTTTAGACAATTCTTTTCTCTTGATTCTTGGAAACCAAAACGATGAAAAATCGGCTTGATTTGTAGTATTGGTATTTTTATTGCAATAGAGAAAATGTTGCTCATATTTGTTATTACAGTGACACTTTTTTAGTATGTTGCAGTGAATAGAAAATAACATAGGCATGCAAACTCATTAGCAGATTTCAATTTAATGCTTTATTTATAATGCTTAAATATAGAAACCAATGGGACTCACTTTGGCAATCCAATTTAGGGGTGACAGTGAAAGGCAAAGAAACACCATAACTTCTAAGCAAAGCATGAGCTGTTGTAACATTTGGAGCGACCTTTGATATAACTGACATTATTCAGGTACATGCTTGTGATATATCATTACAAATGTGGGAGTGACTTATTATTTTGAACTATATCGAATAATACTTCAATTAAGTCAAATATAAGAATTAAATTTAGAGTTTTGGTTTTGTCTTAGCTTTTATTAAGAAAAATATCATCATTCTATAGTTGTAAATGTAAAATGTTTCCTTTCGATGTTCCCTTTGCATTGATTGTGTAAACAAGTTACTAAATTCTGACATTGTCTAATATTATAATAGTGCATGATTTTATTTTTAATTTTTTTTGTAGATATGGATTGTGTTTTCTAATCTTGCATCTTCGTTCTCTAATCACATCTCTTCTCCGCAAGAAGACAACCAGGGTAACGACAAAGCAAAAGTTCCTTCGTACAATGATATACTTTTAAAGCCACCTGTAAAGCGTAACGGACAATTTAATAATTCCAAAAAACCTATACCTCAACCGATGCCTCGATATACTAATCACTATAATGAAAAAAATCAAAAATATCAAATCCATCAATGGATGCTTCAGGTGCGGATCAACGGATCATTGAGATAGGGGTTGTTGCAATCCAATTTTATGTTTCAAATGCAATAAAACCGGTCATAGGGGTTTCAATTGCAGATCTTCTGTCAAACCTCCTCAAAAAATGGCGAGTGTGAAAAACAAAATTCATACTTCAGCTGATCTTTTTCCTAATGGTTTTAAATGGGCACGCTCTATAGTGGTTATCTCAGCCGCCTATGGAGATTTTTCGATCATCCAGCTTGAGGATCTTATCAGATCCAGATTTGGAAGTAGAGCACCATATTGGAAGTGGACCGTTAGAAGATTAGGAGATGATTTTATTGTGAAGTTTCCTCCTTCCTTGTTGACCGAGAACTTCTACTATTCTCTAATTATGACAAAGGGAACCGTAAATCTGAAGAGGTGGAGCCCCCAAATAGGCTGTATTAAAAAGAAGAAGGTGAAGATTTGGGTAGAATTAAAGAATGTGCCTGTAGTTTGTCGATGTTTGGAGGTGCTCAAGGTAGCATTAGCACATTTGGGTTATGTTAAAAGATTACAATTTGGTGCACTACATGTTGCAGAATACACAAGCTTGAGGGCGGAGTTACTTGTCGATGAGACGGCGACACTTCCACCTATAGTTACGATCCCAATTGAAGATTACTATCATGAGGTTTCCATTAAGAAGTGTGAAGGGGATTCATCTGATGATTTGGATATTATGGGGTTCAGTAGATCTGTTTTTTCTAAATGAAGCGATGGCAAACCGAGGGTGCTAAGCTATAAGGAGGTTGGGGAAGGTGCTGATGGTACTGGAGATGCCATGCATTCGAAGAATGCTGGTCTTGAAAGTAATCCTATTACGATATGGTCTGATGTTGTGGAGAATGTGAGTGCTAAGAATGCAGGCAATGGTGACAATTTTGTTGTACACTATGATGGGGGAGTACAAGTTGAAGTAGATGCACGGAGAAATATTGTGGCAGTTGTTAATGCTCCGCCCAATGGTGAAGAAGGTGTTGGTTTGGATGACTTGGAGGATGATTTTGACGATAGTAATATGTAAACAGTTGGAGATGAAGGAAATGTTCATGACAGTGTTTCCAATGATCTGAATCTAGCTGGAGATAGAACGCTGGCCCTGGCAGATTCTGGTGAATGTTCACAAACCATGAGCAAAGGCAAAGGCAGAAAGGCACGGGAGAGCACTGAGGTGCTGATGCTCAGGCGTAGCGTCAGGGTACTACCTCATCCGCTTGAAGGTAGCATTTTTGTCCCCACATTTCTTAATTCATTGTCCTATGATCAAATGCATGAACTTGCTAGTAGTTCTGGTTTTATGTTAAATAATGATGTAATTAGTGATTTTAAAACCAAAGAGCTAGGGAGGGTAAATGAATCATTATGATTATTGTTACATAGGATGTAAGAGGCCTAGGCACTTATGATAAGTGTCTTAGGGTCAAAAACTACATTAAATGTATTAAGCATGGCATTGTTTTGTTACAAGAAACTAAACTTGAAAAACCTGAAGCCAATGTGTTTAAATGCTTGAGATGGGGTGTTATTGATTAGTGGAGTTTTATCCCGGCAGTGGGGAGTGCGGGGGGTATATTCACCGGCTGGAATAGTAACTGCTGGGCTTTAAAACAAGAAATTAAGCGAAGTCATTGTCTACATGTTGGTTTGGAATGTAGAATGACCACAATGTTGTTTTTCATATCAATTATTTATGGTCCCAATAGTAGAAAGGAAAGGATGACACTTTGGAATGAGGGTGTTGAGTTTCACAATCTGATGTATGGTCACTGGGTCAATGGAGGAGACTTTAATGTTACTCATTTTGACTTTGAGAGGAATAATAGAAGATATAATTATGTTGGTGACATGGCTGATTTCAGTGAATTTGTGAGGGAATGCGATTTAATTTATTTATCGCTTTCCATCAGGAGATATACCTAGAGTGATGGTAGAACCCCCCGACACTAGTTAAGATTGATCGTTTTTCATAAAATCTAATTTTGAAGATGTTCATCCCCTCACTTTCCTAAAAGCCTGTCTTCGACCTTTCATACCATTATCTAATTGTTTTAGAAAAATGTGGGATTATAAAGAAAAATCACTTCGTTACATTTGAAAAGACTTGGTGTCTCGAAGAAAATTTTGACTACATGCTTGAAAAGAAATGGTCTGAATTTGGTGACAGAGGAGATGCAATAAGTAACATTTGTAGAAAGTTTAAGCTGTTAAGAAAGTTTCTAACGAAGTGGAATAGAGAAGTGTTTGGAATTATCAGAATAAAAAAAGAAAGGATTGAAAAGGAAATCTTGGAGCTTAATGTTCTGGAAAAAGAAAGATGATTAAATGAGGCTGAGAAGGAGCTGTGGCAAAGCAAAGAGAAGGAACTTAATAAAGTGATGGATCGGGAGGGGATCTTTTGGAAACAAAGATCGAGATCCCAATGGCTAAAGGAGGGGGACAGAAATAATAGCCACTTTCATAGGGTTTCTAATGGCAGGAGAAGAACAAACATGATTAGAAGTATATTGAAATATGGAGAGGATATTTGCGATCAACAAAAGCTAAGTGATACTTTTACTGATTTCAATAAAGGTATTTTTGGGGAATGTAATGAAAACGTCATTTCGGTTGACTGGAAATTGATGTATCATATTGAATCCAACCTAACTGACATTGACATTGCCTGTTCTAAGGAAGAAATTTTCATTGCTTTGCAGGAAATGCCTGGAGAAAAAGCTCCTGGGCCTGATGGTTTCCCAAACTTCTTCCTTAAGCAGTACTTGAACTTGGTTAAAAAATATGTTCTTCGTTCATTAGAGGAATTTTACAATTTCTCCTTGAGATTGGATATACTAAGCTATGCCAATGTTGTCTTGATTTCAAAGAAATAAGGAAACGTCTCAGCAACTGATTTCAGACCCATTAATCTTATGAATAATAGCTTCAAACTTACCACAAAAGTTCTAACTAACAGACTGAAGGAAAATATGATTGTCTGATTGATAAATCTCTAAAATCTCTTATCAAAGGTAGATTTATCTTAGATGGTGCAGTTCTGGTACAAGAAGTAATTTCTCATTGTGACCATTTTGACGTTCCTTATGCCATCCTCAAGCTGTATTTTTCTAAGGCGTTTGACACTCTTGACTTGAGATTCATGATTGAGGTACTTAAAGCAAGGGGATTTCCAAGAAGATAGGTAGAATGGATTTCTATGATTTTGTCATCGAGCAGATCAAACATTTGTGTCAATGGAGTTGCGGGTCCTACTATCAAATCAAAGAGAGGCTTGCAGCAGGGAGATCCCTTATCACCTCTCCTTTTTGATCTTGTGGCTGATGTGTTCTCGCAAATCCTTAAGGTCAGTTATAGGAATGGTATCATCAAGAGCTTTGACAGTGAACATGTTGTGGCGGTATAAATTCTTTACACTATGTTGATGACACCATTATTTTCAGTAGTCCTGAATGTAATATATTGTTGCACTTAAATTTTTATTGTACGCTTTTGATAGTTTGTCAGGCTTAAATTATCTTTCACAAAAGCAGTGTTTACACTTTAGTGTTTATTGTAGATTTAAACAGGAAATATATGGAGCTTCTCAACTACAAGACTGATGAATTTCCATTGAATTGCTTGGGTATGTGTATCCGTCCAAAGAAACTGATGAAGAAGGAGCAACACCTGATTGAGAAAGTTGACACTAGACTGGCGAGATGGAAAGGAAATTCTTTATCAAGAGTTGGAAGACTTCTTTTGGTGAACTCAGTCCTCTCCTCGATTCCGTTATACTGGTTGTCTTTTTATAAATATCCTAGGTGGTGATCGACAGAATTGATGCCATACGTAGAAATTTCTTTTGGATTGGTGATAAAGAGATTAAGAAGTTGAGTTGCCTCGTATCTTGGGAATAAGTATGCATGTCTAAAGACCAATGAGGCCTTAAAGTTCTAAATTTGAGAAATATGAATTCCTCCCTCCTTTGTAAGTGGCTATAGGCAATGATTAGTGATAAGCAAATCTTTTGGAAAGAGTGGATTATCAATACATGTTACAACAGAAGGTTTGATTGGAACTCAGATTTTTCCTATTGTTCGATCTTCTGGCAATGTGTTATGTGTAATTTTCAATGGATTAAGATCGGAACAAAGATTGTAGTGAAGAATGGTTTCAACATCTCATTTTGGTTTGATTGTTGGCTAATCCCTGTCCCTTTGAGTGTTGAATTTGAGGATTTGTCTGTAATAGCTTGCAACAAACATTTCACTGTTATGGAGATGTACAATATGGATGCAGCTAATTTCAAGTGGAGGCTATCCTTTTGCAGAATTATGACCGGTAATGCTTTATTTCAACTGTGCCGCTTGTTTAGAATGTTGGACAATGTTAATCTGAATAATGAGATTGATTAGTTTGTGTGGATGTTGGAAGGGGAGAAGAAGTCATTTTGCGTTAGAGGTATATACAAGATGATGAATTTTGCTGGTAGAAGGTGGTTGGGTTTTGATCATATGTGGTGTTTCAAAATTCTACAAAGGTCAAGATTCATATACGAATAGTTATGCATGATAGACTGAACACGGTGAATAGATTACATCGTAAAGGAGTGAATGTTGGTGGCAGTTGTGTTTTTTGTTGGGAGGATGAAGAGGATTATTTGCATCTTTTCTGCGAGTGTGACTTTGCTTTTTATGTTTGAACTATTTGCTTAGTTTACCTTGATATTGACCTAAAGTGGGGAGAATACATTAAGGACCAATTTACTGTCTGGCAACACATTTTTCCTACTTTAGATGCTACACCAAAACATCATCTGTTTGTTTTGCTAAACTTTGCATACTTGTGCATTCTTTGGCATGGACGAAACTCCAAGAAATTCAAATTCAATATGAGAAAGCCTAAAAAAAAAATATACATCATTCTTAATTTTTTTTGAATGGGCAGGCACAAAAAGATGAAATATGTTGATACCATTGCTGCAAGAGTTCGAGACAGAGCTAGAGGAAGGGATGATCCATCAGCCTGATTTTCTACGGCATGCTTGTTCTCATCAATTTGGCTGCTGCTATTATGATGTTACTTGACTTTATTTTGGGTTTGTAATATGTAGTGATCTATTTCTTTTTGGCTGGTCATGATGTATGTATTATGCATATTTTCTGCGTTTTGTGGTTGTGTATGATATGTATATATAGAAATGATGTACTGAACCTTTGGTTGGAAAAATATTAAGGCATGAATCGGAATGATTCACTACCCTTTTGCTTCAAAAAAAGATGCCTAAAAAGTGTTTACGAGCAAACTTGGTTACCTTGATCTATTATTTTATTGTATTGTCAACCTTATACTTGTTATATAACTTGGATTTATTGTGGTATATTTATACTTTTTTTTTGAAGATATGATTTAGGTAATTTATGTAAGGTAAATTTGCTTACGGAATTTCTTTTCATATTTTTTAGCTTTTAATCTGGAGAATGATTGAATCTATTTATGTTACTGAAGATATCAATTTCATATTTTAAAATAATCTTCATATCTCAAATCTGCAGCACATCGGTGGTGTGATAAATTATTAGTTTGAAACAAATAATCACCATTTTTGATTGTGAATTTGAAGCATCTATTGAGTGTTTCTAGTAGTTATTTTGAAACACCTAGTAAGTGTTGTTGATTATCATCATGAAACACCTAGTAAGCTCTATTCCCAAAATTATCCCTTAACTTAGGCTGACGGTGAAGGGGTATCGAAGGAATATAAACACATAAATACCTTCCAAAAGCAAAAGGCCGAAAGTAGGAAAGAAAAGAAAAATGATCCGAGTGCAGCATAAACCGGCACCCCTTAGGAAGAAAGGAGTTTTAAGCCTTCAGAATGCCAGCAAAGTTTTATCTGACAAGATTCATCCGGCATGGTCCCTCTGACATGGTCTTCTCGGCCGGAAGTTTTGTAGCGAAAGGTGACCTTAGACAGAAACCATAGAAAAGGAAGGCATGACATCCACTTATTAAAACCCATAAGGGCTATAAATATTAATCTACTTAGTACCGACACATCAGAAGGTAAAAGTACCAAGGGTATCAAGCCAGAAGTACATAAAGATCATCCGGAACTAGCTTCTGAAATATCAACTGCATAAACAGCGCAAGGCCACATTAATAAGACAACAGAAACGTCACTAAATGCCATCTTCCAGAAAACCGAACTATCCTGAAACCTCCACCTGAAGGCTAACCGGCGGGCCAAGTAAGGATACAAGTTATCTGTACTAATCCACCTAGTACAGAAACCAACGGCGGTTTCAAACTAGCAGCTATCGACATACACCATAAGGACAAGCACCTCTAAGTATTCATGAGAAAGCCGAAAGCCTACATCCAAAAGCTTAAGCCTACATCCAGGAGCTGCTACCAAAGGATCAAATGCCATCTGAAGGCCACCACATCGACAAACCCATATCAATCTCAATGAATCCCTAATTGACCGGGACCCTCACCTAGAAGGCTATAATTAGCACCCCAAAGACGGCCGGAAGCCAAACGTCAGAGACCAAGAAAGAAAGTCACCGACAAAGGCCCATACAGACCCAATAGCCTAACAGCAGAAGGAGCCCCGAATTCCCTATAAATAAGACCCCAGGAGCCACATATAAGGGGACGAAATTTTCATTTCTCAGTCTTTTTCTTTCTTCTTAGAAAAGAGAAAATCCTAATTCCCCAGAGTGGATTAAGGATTTCTTCAACACTTGTAATACATCTAATATTTATGAATGGAGAATACCTGGGCTTAAACATCTTGCAAATTGATAATCTTGTTTTGCTGTTATGATGAAACAGGGAGTTAACACTAACCTTTCGTATGAGAAAGTTGATCATCGTGCCTTCATGTAAAAAAGGGGACTTCATAGAAATTCGAAGTCCTCACTCCATTTTGAGGGTTTTGTAACACTGATCAATGCTCTCATAATGAGCCTAATACTTTTTGACCTCGAAAAGGAGGTTGTCAGCAAGTTTACAACTCAGTTCTTAACGCAACCAAGGCCCTTCGGACCGGTTCGATGCGGAGTGATAATCTGAGTTGATAAGCATTGGGACACACTTTTTCTTGAATATAAAGATGAATTAGCTTGTTTTCTTCTTATCGCAATATATATCATTGTAATCCTTGTCTAAGGAGTATTTGATTCCGTAAATTCCATAAAACATTAGTCATGTCAAGCTAAGTAAATCTTCTTCAGGTTATTTCAGAACCTCACTGTATTAGAATTGGATTATTTATCCCTTGGGGGAGGATATCTAACTTTCAGGATTGGGATTCCAATGCTTTAGGAAAGGTACACTTGCTTAATGATGCTGACCTTCGGATATCCTTTGGCAATCCTGGGTCACGATTACATCAAATTCCTTGAACTTACGTCCTATATAACTTAATCCAGGCATGGACGGAAAATAATGTTAATATTTTGGCGCTAGAAGGAGGGCTCGAAACTCCATCCTTATGGTTAATCTATCAAAAAATTAACTTGAAGACTTTATTGTTCCATGGAAGGAAAGATGAAATCAAAAAGATTGGAAGAGTGAAACAAGGAACCGGCTCCTGATGCGACCCTTGAAGGAAACATGGATCTGATGCTTAATCTGAAGAACTGCGAAAGAGGAGCAACATCTAACCCGGCACAACCATCAAATGCCATGGAAGATAATGCTGCAAGTATTATGACCTTAGAGAAGCAACTCCAAGAAATTCAAGCTTAGATGAATGTTGTGCAAGCACAGAAGTCTTTGAGACTCGCCAAATCCAATCACAGAGAAACGAACGAGTCTCTGAAAAGAAAGGCTCCCGTTCAACACTCTGAAGCAAAGGAGAAGATCAAGACGAATTCCTCCAAGAAGAAGAAGTCCAGTTTGACAGGATTTGACCATCAAGGAAATCAATGCGAGCAGGAATAGTTCTGGTGTTCCACTTCCAAAGGCTATGACCCAAAAAGAGCAAACTATGACAACACGGAGCCCTATCTTAAAGATATCGCTTTAGAGATCGTAAAAGTCTTGCTAGGAAGCAAAGGTCAGAGGACCTAAGATGATAGAGTTAATGACAACAAAAGGGTAGCTCCTCTCATTGATGAAATTATGAACAACATAATACCATTGAGAGTGAAAGTTCCAACCATAAAATATCTTGGGACAACTGATCCCGATGATCATCTAATGGCTTTCGATAGCCAAATGGATCTCTACAATGCTTCCGAAGCCGTCAGATGTCGCCTTTTTCGGTGATATTTCAAGGTGTAGCAGCAAAATGGTATTTCCAATATAGAGAAATACCATTTACGCGCGGAAACAATTCTCCTACGAATATTCTGCATAGTTCTGCATTCGCAAAGATCCAACGGTTGACTACACAGTCATTTCCAACATCAAGTAGAGCAAGGGGAGTCTCTAGGAGATTATCTGAAAGGGTTCAACATTGAGGCATTGAAGGCCAAGGATATGAATGACTATGACAAATTTATCGTCGTGCATTCGGGTTAATCGAAAACACCCCTTCTGCAAATAATTGTATATTCACGGCTGCAAAGACTTACGAGACTTCCATTTCCAGGCTGACAAGTTTATTCGCATGGATCAACTCTACGTCATAAAGAGAAAGTTTGGACCTTGAGGGGAAGGAGGAAGGTCGAACTTTGGACAAAAGCCCCCGAAAGGAAATAAAAAAAGATCAACGTGGGAAGATTCTAATACCAACTCGGTTGCTCCGAATAAGCCTATCTCGTTTGTGTATGTTGTCGCATGAGAAAGGGTTAACAACTTCCCCGTCTCGTTCAAAGCTAAGAATTGCCCTGAACCTTATTCTAACGGCAAATATTGTGATTTCCACAAAACCAACGGACATAAGACTGACGAGTGCAAGGTATTGAACGGGATTATTCAGAAGCTAATACGGGAGGGACATCTGAAAGAGTTCATGTTAAACAAGACAGCCTCAGCACAACACACGAATGGGCAACAAAAGATTTCTGTAAATGCACTAGGGGATATTATGAAAGAGAGCAACCTAGACCTGAGTCCGCCGATAAATCGAATCAATGTAATCCTTGGAGGGCCATAACCTGCTAGAAACTATTCGAGAGCTAGGAGTTAATACATGAAGGAAGCCATGGAGGGAATCTTCTCCATTCAAGAGGAACCATCATTGAAGAACGCACGTTATGCTATCGAAATGCACAATCTAGTGATCTCTCCGGAGGAAATGAAGAAGGGAGTCCACCACCCACATAATGATCACCTTATGATAACGACGTAGATAGGGCTCTCTATTGTTTCCAATATTCTTGTGGATACTGGGAGTATTGTAAATGTCATCTTGAAGCATTCTTTCGATCAGATGGGAATTTATGAGAAGAAGTTGGAGCCAAGTAGTGAACCCATCTTCAGCTTCAACAACAATGGGTCGACTCTAGTGGGGCAAATCAACCTTTTGGTTCAAGTTGGACTGTCTCCGCTACATAGGACCTTTGAAAATCTCTTCGTTGTGATCGATCAACCATCCTATTACAATCCCTTCTTTGGATGGCTGGCTTTAGAGGAGATGGACGCTTTCGTCTCTTCCAAGTATCTCATGTTAAAATTCCTAACCAAGCAGGGATGGGGAACCATCAGGGGAGAACACTTTAGCTCCTGCGAATTGTACTACGCAACGATCGACAAATACAAAAAGGAGTGTTCTTTGTATTGTTATTCTTCTACTATTTTTACACCCTCAGATAAGGGATCTTACATCCCACATTCAGAACTAAAATAAAAATTAATAAGGCTAACAAGCATGCAAATGGAACATTTCATTGAAAAGAAAGACGAAGAGATCTGATGATGTATATCTGACTAGGAAGGGGAAATCGTCACAGACTTAGATTCTAGAGGGGACATTGAAAGGATAAAACCAATTGAAGACGTGGAAGAGGTAAACATTGATTCAGAGGATCAATCAAAGGTCGTCAACAGGGAGAAGGCTGACAGAGCCCCTCAAGAGTGAGCTAATTCAGTTCCTACAACTCAACAAGGATGTTTTCGCTTGGACCCATTAAGATATGATAGATATCAGTCCTTCTATTTTGATTCATGCCTTAAACATTGACCATTCGGTGATCCCGATTCAGAGAAAGAAAAGACAATACAATAGAGAACGTTAGATGACTTGAAGGAGGAAGTCTACAGGTTAGAAACTAACGGGTTTATCTGAGATGTCCTTTACCCGAAATTGTTAGCCAACCCCGTGCTAGTGAAGAATTCCAATGGAAAGTGGAGGACGTGTGTTGATTACAAGGATTTAAACAAGGCTTTCCCGAAAGACTACTATCCCTTTCCACGGATTGACCATTTAGTGGATGCCATGAGTGGTCATAAGATACTATCCCTTGTGGATGCTTACTTAGTGTACAATCAAATTCTGATGCATAAACTTGACGAGGAGCAAACCAGCTTTATCACTGATTGGGGAACGTTTTTCTATAAAGTAATGCCCTTCAGGTTGAAGAACGCGGGAGCAACATACCAAAGACTGGTAAACAGGACATTCCAAGAGAAAATAGGGCGCAATATGGAAGTATATGTGGATGACATGTTAGTGAAGTCCACCAAGACCGAGAACCATCTAAAGGATTAGGAGGAAACGTTCAATGTTTTAAGGGGTTATCAAATGAAATTAAACCCACAAAGTGCTATTTTGGAGTTCAGTCTGGAAAGTTCCTGGGATAAGTGGTAAGTGAGCAAGGGATTGAAGGTAGCCCTGACCAAATCCAAGTCATAAGGGACATGGAAGAACCTAGGACAAGCAAAGAGATCATAAGCCTAAACGGGAAAGTAGCAACCCTCAGTAGGTTCATTTCCAAAGCTAATAACAAGTATGTCCATTTCTTCGATGTTATAAAGAAAAGAAGAATTCCAAATGGAACGAAGAATGTAGGAGAGCATTCCAAGAATTAAAAGTTTATATGGGAACACCTTCAATTTTGTTCAGTCCCGAGAAGGGGGGAGATCTATATCTATATACGGCCATGTCGGAAAATGCGGTAAGCTTAGTTCTAATAAGAGAGAGTAATGGGACTCAGTGCCCTAAATTTTACGTTAGCCAAAGGCTAAAGGACGTAGAAACTGGATACTATGTGATAGAAAAACTAGTGCATTGCCTAATAATTACCGCACGAAAACTCAGAGGATACTTCCAAGCTCATCTCCTTAGGGTCTTAACTAGTTTCCTACTCAAACAAGTGTTCAGTAAACTAGAAACCTCATGAAGGTTAATCAAGTGGGGGTATCGAGCTTAGCCAATACGAGATTGAGTTCCATCTTCGAGCGGCAATTAAAGGACAAGCCCTTGCAGACTTAGTGAATGAGTGCACAAGCTTCATTTAAGAACAATCAGTTAAAGAAAATGACTTAATGGCCAAGTGACAACTTTTTGTAGATGGAGCTTCTAACTAACAGGGAGCAGGGGCAAGTTATATTATAATTACCCCTGACAGACACCGCTTCCATTACACCATGAAGTTTGGGTTCCCGATAACTAACAACGTAGCCGAGTATGAGTCATTGGTAGCCGGTTTAAATTTGGTACTACAGTTGAAGATACCGCTGATAGAAATCTTTAGTGATTCACAACTAATGGTAAACCAAATAAAGCAAACCTATCATACCAAGGATGAAACACCCCACATCCGTTAAGGTCACTCACAAAGTGAATGCATTAACTTTGGTGAAGCATTTTAGTTAAAAGGCGTAGATAATTTACAAGACAGACATATAAACAGCGGAAAACTGAAATCATTCCATAAATAGCATGGTTCAGTCAAAACACTATAAGCATTATCTCAAAACCCAACTTCTAAAGTATTACAATAAAACATCTGTCTTGATTTAAAACTCCAAGTACATAAAGAAGCATAAAACAGTAGTAAAGTAGCATAAATCCTTAATAAAAGTGTAACCACAGATATAGCCCAAGAAAAGAGAATCCAAGCAATACATCTACTCTCTTCAAGCTGCAAAAGGCCTGGACTAAGCTGAAGTATTCCCCCCCCCCCCCTGCGGACCTAAGGGGGGAAAACGGAAGAAAAAGAAGGCGAAAGAAAATGGGTCAGACATAAGCCTGGTAAGTCCAGTGATTATTCAGCATGTAAACAGGTAAAAGGATCATGACATGAATAAACTGAACATGGGACAATACCATAGCAATAAGATAACATAAGATAAGGCGAGATAAACTGAATATACTATCGCACTCATTTCCATTTCTCTGCACCTACTAACGAATGTTTCAACTACCATCATGTGTTCATAACAAAGTGATCCCTTTTCCGATCGGCTTCTACTCGCATGCATTTATTACTTGTGTCATTCGGCTCCGCTTGATTGTAGATACCTGTGTTGGTCTCACCATGGGGTGTATCAATTCCTATGGTGGCAACTCGACACAAATTCAAGATGAACAGTGTATACTACTGATGCCCAGAGCCTGCTTTTTCCACTCCGGAGTACGTGCACACCCATACTCCGCCGGAACCTACACTGCTGCACCACCAGCCGCTATTTTGACCGTTTATAATCAGCCCAGTAATCATGCCCCACCCTGCCTAGTTTAGGGTACCATGATACATCTATGTGGATTACTGCTGAAATGGGTCCCCGTTATTAGGGTTTCCTAATCAACATGTCATAACGATTAAGTGTTCTCAAATTAACCTAACCCCACCCATCTGTTTAATTAACATGTTGTATTGGTTAAGTGTTGCCTTAATTAACTTAACCCTACCATTCTTAGCATGTCTGTCCCTTAGCTTTAATTTATTCATTAAAGCGCCAACCTCTCACATTAGATCTATATTGTTGCGGTCGCTGGATGTGCCGGGCGGTTCCGAGTAGCCTTACACCGCAACTCAATCTAACCTCGGGTTTTTGGGCTTAATGCGCTAACCTCTCACATTAGATCTATATTGTTGCGGTCGCTGGATGTTCCGGGCGGTTCCGGGCAGTCTTACGCCGCAAATCAATCTAACCTCAAGTTAGGCATGATCATCTTTAGCCATTTTACATATTTGTCATATGTGTCTATGTTTAGGTCTTTTTATGTCAATATTCCCCAAGTGTAGTCAGTACAAGTTTTATGCCACAGTCAATTGTTATGCCCAAAATTTACTCAATTAAATTATACCTAATTTTCCTCACGTTATAATCGCACGTACAACGAGATTCAATCTAAGTTTTGAATGAACTTAGTATTCACAAAAGCAAGTAAAAAGGGGAAAATAGAGAAGGAGCATAAGATTTGACATAAGGAAAAATAGGCATGTAAAGGTGTACCCAATTCAAGAATCATGTTTCAATAGGCATGTTTCATATTAACAATAAGTGTGGATAAGCTAAGCAATTTACACCATAGGTACAAAGATTAGATAGGATTGGACTTAGGAGAATCACTAATTTTGATGTACAACATGATAAGTCCCATTATATCTATCACAGTAGTCTCATAGGCATAGGATGTACAACATGATAGGTTCCATCATATCAATCACAACAGTCTCATAGGCATGATAGGTTCCATTATATTAATCACAACATTCTCATAGGCATGATAGGTTTCATTATGTCAGTCACAACAGTCTCATAGGCATGATAGGTGTCATTACATCAACCACAATAATCTCATAGGCCTAGGCAATTCATATTTGACAAAAGGATAGGCATGAATCAGAATTAGGCATCGTTCTAGATCTGATTATTACAGTCATGATTTCTATTAGGTGTTTAAATCTGAATAATAATTGAACTTACAGAAAAAGAACGGATCTTTTATTCTGGGATCTGATTTCTGAATTTGTTAAGCTTAACCCTTGATGTAGACGTTTGATTCTTTAGTTTGGATTTGGTTTAGAGCTTTCTAACTTGATTTCTAGTTTGGAGAAGATGGAGGCTAGGCTAGCTTAGACATGATGGCTTCATAGAATAGGGTTATGAGGTTTAGGGTTGAGGTTTGGGGTGATTATATAGAAGTTTAGGATTAATATAAGCCTTTAGATCAACCTAGGAGTCAACAGAGCCGTCCAGTCCAAGAAAATGCGTCATCAGGCCAATCAGAAGTCGCCACGTAGCCCTGTGACTCAGAAAATCGTCGCCGTCCAGCACAGTTGGCAGGGGTCGACCCCTACAGGGGGGTCGACACCCATATAGGGGGGGTCGACTCCCATGTTGACACCCCCAGGGGGGTCGACACCCTTGAGCAGGAGATTTCCCGCTCAGCTGATTTCTGCGTTTTTGAATTTCGAACTGAATTGATTATTTAATTATTATTTTTAATTTCATTTCTGCTTACACTAGAAATCTTCTAACCTCCATAACTTCTTCATAAGGAGTCTGATTCATGCAAACTTGGACTCTATCTCAAGCAGAATTCCGAGATGAATGCAATGGCGTAACCCATTTCCCTTGATTCTTCTTTTAAAAATTAAGTGTTCTAGATTTGTTAATTTTTATATTCACAGAAAATACGGGGTGTTACATTCTCCCCTCCTTAAAGGATTTCGTCCCCGAAATCTCTAAGTTAAGAAGAATGTATCCTAGCATCTAACATCCATCTACTCAACCATCAATCATGGGCATCCGTTGTCCTTAAAAAGAATTCTAAATGCTTTCATGATCATATGCATAGTGTGTGTATATGTCCTTATCTAATGCAAAATCAGGCGGTCTACTGATTCAGTTGACCTCCCTAATGCAAATCATGTCAGTGCTATGAGTCCATCATATATGCAATTATTCCTAATCATATTTTGTAACTTACATGAATGCATAATCATTCATACAAATGCGACGTCCACATGATAACACATCAAGTTTCAATCCATATATAAATACATATATGCATATGCAATATGAAAGTGACTGAGCCGATCTAGTACCTAGTGTATGTGTGTATATGCATCCACGAGCAACCACTAGCAACCACTTGCAACGACTTGCAACCATCAATCATAACATGTTTTCAAATACATATTTACATTCATTAGTTTCTATCTAAGGATCAAAAATAGGACCGAGGAGATATACTTAAGAGATAGTTACAAGCATGCATAAACTTATGGAAAAAGAGATCAAGGATGTACCCTCAAAAAGAAAAGGGTAAGATGCGCGTATCTTGTCTTCAATCTCCCAAGTCGCGTCTCCTTCAGCGTCACTCCACTGTACTTTAACTAGCTTGACCTCATGATTTCGTAGCTTTTTAACTTTTGTACCCGAGATACGAGTTGGAACTCTTCTCACCGTCGCTTCTTGCTCTACTTCTATTTCCTCTAGTATGCTCGGTTCCACAACTTCCGCAAACTCATGTAAGCACTTCCGTAGATGAGAGACATGAAAAACATTATGAACTCCAGCCAATCTTTTGGGCAGCTCTACTTTATAAGCCATCTTCCCAGTCCTCTCAATGTTAGGAAATGGCCTTACAAATCTTGGTGCCAATTTTCCTACGGACCCAAAGCGAACGACATTCTTCAAAGGAGATACTTTAAGAAAAACTTGTCTCCAACCTCAAACTCAAGGTCGGTCCTTCTTATATCAGCGTAGGACTTCTGTCTATCTTGTGCGGTCTTCATTCGTCTTCTTATCAAGTCCACCTTCTCTGAAGTTTCTCTGATCAAGTCTGGCCCAAGTACAAGCTTGTCTATAGACTCCCACCAACAAGTTGGTGATCAGCAAGGTCTTCCATATAAAGCCTCAAAGGGTGTCATGCCTATGGTGGATTGGTAGCTATTGTTGTAAGCGAACTCCACCAAAGGAAGATGATCCTCCCATGTTCCTCCAAAATCAAGAATGCACAATCTCAAAAGATCTTCTAATACTCTGTTCACCCTTTCCGTCTGACCATCGGTTTGAGGGTGATAGGCAGTGCTTAAGCATAGCTGTGTGCCTACAGCCTCTTGCAAACTCTTCCAAAACTCGCTCGTAAAGATAGGATCTCGATCACTTACAATGCTAGAGGGTATTCCATGTAGTCGAACCACCTCTTTAAGATAAATGGATGTTAACGATGAGGCAGTCCTTCTACTCTTAACAGGTATAAAGTGAGCGCTTTTAGTGAGCCTGTCCACTGTTACCCAAATACTGGTATTGCCCCTTCCAGACCTAGGCAACCCATCAATAAAGTCCATCGAAATGCTATTCCATTTCCACCATGGGACCTCTAGAGGATGAAGCAGACCACCAGGCTTCTTCTGCTCTGCCTTGACTTGCTGGCATATCAAGCATTAAGAGACAAACTCAGCTACATCCTTCTTCATGCCATTCCAGAAGAAAACCCTTTTTATGTCTTTATACATCTTGTTCCCACCTGGGTGTATGGTCAACTTAGAATGGTGTGCTTCTTCGAGAACAGTTTTCACCAAATTCCTTGCTTGTGGGACGCATAGTCTTCCGTCCCGTCTCAACCAGGCCTTGTCATAGATGGAGTATCTATTGAGGGGACTAGAAGTCTAACCTCTAATTAGCTTATCCATCACATCAACCAGTTGAGGGTCTTCACGTTGCACAGTTCCTGTTGAGTCCAAAAGAGTAGGCCACACCTCTAGCGATGCTAACAAACCAGGTACAAATTCAAAGGAGGGTCTAAAGTCAAAGTTTGCCATGTACTCCAAGCTTTGCCTTTCTATAAAGAGAGGACTTAAGGTCATCTTTTTCCTACTTAAGGCGTCCGCTACCACATCGCCCCTGCCAGGGGTATATGCAATCTCAAAATCGTATGAGGAAAGAAACTCCATCCACCTTTGTTTTCTTAAGTTAAGATCTTTTTGTGAGAAAAGGTACTTTAATGATTTATGGTCAGTAAACAATTCAAACCTTTCTCCTAGCAGGTAATGACGCCATGACTTAAGAGCGAAAACAATGGCAGCTAATTTTAAATCATGAGTTGGGTAGTTCTTCTCATGTACCTTCAACTGCCTTCCCCCATAACAAACTACCATGCGTTCTTGCATCAAGACAGCGCCTAGTCTGGTACCGCATGCGTCTGTGTATACTGTAAACATCTTACTCTCATCAGGCAATATCGGAACCGGGGCTGTTGTTAGAGCCAATTTCAATCATTGGAAAGCAACATCGCAATCCAAATCCGAAGTAAAAGTTATGTTCTTCTTTGTCAACCTAGTAAGTGGGGCTGAGATCTTCACAAAGTCCTTGATGAACTTTCTGTAATAGCCCGGTAGCCCGAGAAAACTTCGTACTTAGGTTGCATCCCGTGGAATCTTCCAATCTTGCACCGCAACTACTTTTGCGGGATCCACAACTATTCCCTCTTTGGACACCACATGTCCAAGAAACCTTGCTTCTTCTCTCCAAAAATGGCATTTGGATAATTTTTCTTCCTTCCGATGTACTCGAAGAGTATCCATAACTTCCTTTAAATGCAAAGCATGTTCTTCCTCACTTTTTAAGAAAATCAAAATGTCATCCACGAAGACCACTACAAATTTATTAAGGAACTCTCTGAACACCCTACTCATCAAGCCTACGAAGTAGGCGGGTGCTTTTGTCAAGCCGAAAGGCATGACAAGCCATTCGAAGAAACCATCCGGGTCCTGAACGCGGTCTTATTTATGCTGTCTTCAGCCACTCTTAGCTGATGAAATTCGGTGGCCAGATATATTTGAGGGAAAACCGAGAAACCTACGAGCTAGTCGAACAAGTCGTCTATTCTAGGATATGGGTGCCTATTCTTCTTGGTCAGCTTATTTAGCTCCCTATAGTCCACGTACGGGCGAAGTGAACCATCCTCTTTGGTTGCAAGCACCACTGGAGCGCCCCATTCAGAAATACTCCGCATTATGAACCCCTTCTCAAACAACTCTTTAACTTGCTTGCTGAGCTACTTCCTTTCCCTTGGAGCCATGTGTCTAATAGGTAAAGCAATAGGTTATGCATTATCAACAAGGCATATGCGGAAGTCTATCTCTCGCTTCGAAAGCAAACCCTTCACCTCATCAAAGACATCCGAGTATTCACGGACTACTATAACAGATTGGAAGTTTTCAACAGACGCATCAAGAGATTTTAGATAGCTAAGCATAATAGAATTCATAGGATTACAAGAGATTTCGAGAGTGTTACCGAGGCAAGTCATAAGTTAACCACTCTCTTTTCACAATCGAGGATGGCACCATTACTGGATAACCAATCCATGCCTAGAATCAGCCCATAGCCCGTGAAGCCCAAAACATAAGCATTACATCTAAACCCAATGCTTAGTATAGAAATTTCCAAATCCAAACAAATCATTGACAAATAAGCCGAACCCCCAATTGGATTTGAAACAACCATGGGATCCTCTAGTATACAGGTATTTAGGTGCATAGATTCAACTAAAGCAGTATATATAAAAGAGTGCGATGCGCCAGAATCAAAAAGAGTATGAACTGGATGATCAGAAAGATAAACTAAACTCTCAACAGAAATATTTCTACCTCTTTCTTGCGGAGGTGCTATGAGAGTGTGAATCTGCCCTCCAGAAGTAGATCCAGTCCTCTGCCCTTGCCCTTGCCTTTTTGGACAATCCTTAGCCATATGTCATGTCTCGCCGCTTTACCATCTTCCTCTTCTTCTTCCTGCAGTCTTTAATTAGATGTCCAGGTATGCCACAAAATTTACACTTCCTCTTGTCACGGGGTTTGTTATTCTTCCCACCTTTCTTAGAATCCGTCTTCTTATTCTGCGATCCCTCCACTTTCTTGTCTAGAGGTTCTTCCACCTTTGCCTCTTTCTTGCCATCCTTCTCTTCCTCCTGTAATAGTGCCATGTCTACCAGTCTCTCAAAAGTCGCACCCATAGGTATATGGTACATAGCTAGGATGTGCAGTGGTTCATTCAACCCTTTCACGAAACGGAGAACCTTTTTATGTGGAGTGTTTAATAACTCCAGTCCGAATCTAGCCAGTTGGTTGAATTGGTTGACGTATTCCTTAACCGATAGGCTTCCCTGTTTGAGTGCTAAGAACTTCTCCATCTGTTGGCTTCGTTCAGCTTGCGAGAGGAACTTCATTTCAAATCTCATTCTAAAATCCTCCCAAGTTTCAACTGGTCTCTCAACATTAGTAACTTCCCACCAGTAAGAGGCTTCATCCTTAAGTAACCATACAGCCAATTGTATCTTCTGCCTATCGTCCACTTCGAAGATAATAAACAAATTTTCGGTTTCCTTGAGCCAGTTTCTTGCTTCCACAAATGACTCAGTCCCATTAAAGTTCTTTCCACCCATAGCTCGAAAGTCTCTACATATTTTCGGGAAAGCATTCACATGCGGAGGAGGAGGTACGGCTGCAGCTGGGGGAGGAGGAATGTCTGTTGGGCCTGCGTCATTAGCCCTAGCCTCCAGATACCTTCTAAACCAGCTAGGTATCGGTATGCCCTCGGGAAGATTAAAATCCCCAGACATGCTGAAATGAAATGAAAAGGTTCAAAACAAAAGATAGAAAGTTAGTACATATGGCTTTGGGGATTATGCCTTTAAAACAATTGTTTTCTTGAAAATGCTTCTTTAAACTTCTTTTTGAAAAATAGTTTTCAAATTTTTTTATCTGATCTGGTAAACCATTGCTTTGATACCAAGTGAAACACCCCACCTCCGTTAAGGTCACTCACAAAGGGAATGCATTAACTCTGGTGAAGCATTTTAGGTAAAAGGCATAGATAATTTACAAGACAGACATATAAATAGCGGAAAACTGAAATCATTTCATAAATAGCGTGGTTCAATCAAAACATTACAAGCATTGTCTCAAAACCCAGCTTCTAAATTATTGCAATAAAACATCTGTCTTGATTTAAAACTCCAAGTACATAAAGAAGCATAAAACAGTAGTAAAGCAGCACAAATCCCCAATAAAAGTGTAACCATAGCCATAGCCCAAGAAAAGAGAATCCAAGCAATACTTCTACTCTCTTCAAGATGGAAAAGGTCTGCACTAAGATGAAGTATTCCCTCCCAACGGACCCGAGGGGGGGGAACGGAAGAAAAGAAGGAGAAAGAAAACGGTTCAGACATAAGCCTGGTAAGTCCAGTGATTATTCAGCATGTAAACAGGTAAAAGGATCATGACATGAATAAACTGAACATAGGACAATACCATAGCAATAAGATAACATAAGATAAGGCAAGATAAACTGAATATACTATCGCACTCATTTCCATTTCTCTGCACCTACTAACGAATGTTTCAATCACCATCATGTGTTCATAACAAAGTGATCCCTCTTCCGATCGGCTTCTACTTGCATGCATTTATTACTTGTGTCATTCGGCCCCGCTTGATTGTAGATACCCGTGCTGGTCCCACCATGGGGTGTATCAATTCCTATGGTGGCAACCCGACACAAATTCAAGATGCACAGTGTATACTACTGATGCCCAGTGTCTGCTTTTTCCACTACGGAGTACGTTCACGCCCATACTCCGTCGGAACCTACACTGCTGCACCACCCGCCGCTATTTTGACCGCTTATAATCAGCCCAGTAATCGTGCCCCACCCTGCCTAGTTCAGGGTACCGTGATACTTCTATGTGGGTTACTGCTGAAATGGGTCCCCGTTACTAGGGTTTCCTAATCAACATGTTATAACGGTTAAGTGTTCTCAAATTAACCTAACCCCACCCATCTGTTTAATTAACATTTTGTATTGGTTAAGTGTTGCCTTAATTAACTTAACCCTGCCATTCTTAGCATGTTTGTGCCTTAGCTTTAATTTATTCATTAAAGCGCCAACCTCTCACATTAGATCTATATCGTTGCGATCACTGGATGTGCCGGGTTGTTCCAGGCAGTCTTACACCGCAACTCAATCTAACCTTGGGTTTTTCGGCTTAATGCACTAACCTCTCACATTAGATCTATATTGTTGCGGTCGTTGGATGTGCTGGGCTGTTCCGGGCAGTCTTACACCACAATTCAATCTAACCTCGGGTTAGGCATGATCGTCTTTAGCCATTTTACGTATTTGTCATATATGTCCAAGTTTAAGTCTTTTTATGTCAATATTCCCCAAGTGTAGTCAGTACAAGTTTTTTGCCACATTCAATTGTTATGCCCAAAATTTACTCAATTAAATTATACCCAATTTTCCCCGCGTTATAATCGCACGTACAACGAGATTCAATCTAAGTTCCGAATGAACTTAGTATTCACAAAACCAAGTAAAAAGAGGAAACATAGAGAAGGAGCATAAGAATTGACATAAGGAAAAATAGGCATGTAAAGGTGTACCCAATTCAAGAATCATGTTTCAACAGGCATGTAACATATTAACAATAAGTGTGGATAAGCTAAGCAATTTACACAATAGGTATAAATATTAGATAGAATTGGACTTAGGAGAATCACTAATTTTGATGTACAACATGATAAGTCCCATTATATCAATCACAATTGTAATAACCCGTATTTTTATAACATGTTAAAACAAGAAATCAAGGCAGAATTAAATTTTAAAGTCAGAATCAGGGGAAACGGGTTACTCCATTGCGTTCGTCTTGAAATTTTACATGAAATAGCGTCCGAGTTTTCGAAAATCGGAGTCCAGATGAAAAAGTTATGGCCTGTACAAGTTTTAGCAGTTTTCAGGCAGCACTGGACCAAGGGGTCGACCTACCCCCCCCCCCCCCCCAGGTCGACCATAGGGTCGACCTACCCACCAGGTCGACCATAGTGTTGACCTCTCCCCCTTACAGGTCGACCTGGTCGGCCTGTTTTGACCCAGAACTCATTTTTGAAGCCTAAGACATGTTTTGATGGTCAGGATTGATTCTAGGGTTAATCTAAGGGCCTAAACTAGTTGCTACACCTATAAAAACACCCTTAGACCTAACCTAATTCACAACAAATCATTTTTACACTATTATGTTGCTGAACTCCCTCTTGAACCATGGGCCGCCGCCCCCAAATTAAAGCTTAAGCATTCAAACTCAAATCAATTCGAAGAACAAAGCTTCAACAATGGTTCAAGACAATAAATCAACAACGCCGCGACAATTTTACAACAGATTCAGTTCTTAATTCATTAGCCATGCTCTGTAAGTTCTAGTTGTTTTTAGATTTTAACATTTAATTATAAGATGGTCATGGAAAAAAGTGGAATTGGATTTAAGTATGTTTATCGATCTATTTCTGTTGCTTCTTGGATCTTAAGTTTTGAGACTTGTCTATCTTTATTCCCATGTCTAATTTATGATCTATTCAGCCTGTTGTAAATCAGTTTTCTTGATTCATATTGATATTATTACCAAGTTGTAATCTTCATGCCTGTGATGATGCTTTTCTCTCTGATCTTATTTTTATGCAAAATTCTACCTTCCCCTATATATTTTCTTTTGATGAACCTAGGTCAACTTCGGACCTAGGCCTAAACTACGATATACGTGCAATGGTATACAGGGGAAATATTGGAATATTGCCTAGTGGGATATATGTGTTTGGTGGAATTGATGGCATAACATAAAAATTGGATATTTGGGTATTACTACCCTTAACATGAAATTGGAAATTTGGGTATTGTCAATATAATTGAAATTGCAAGTTTGGGCATTGGCATAAATAATTTGGCATGAAGTGGGCATACATGAATTGGCATGTAAGTTAAATCATGAGTTTGGGACTACGTAAGTTTAAATCAAAAGATTGGGCTTATGTTAATTAGGCATATGTAAAATTGGGAATTTGAACATGAAAGCAATTGTAAATTTGATAATTGGCGTAAACATGTATTATGAACTTGGGCAATTGACATGTATTGTAATAAAAAGATTATAGTTTGGGATAACTACATCATGAATCATGATTTGGGTTTATTGGGTATAAAACTTGATACATGTAATTTTGGCTAGAACTTGATATGGTAAAATGGCATAAAAATTGGCATACATGTAAAACGGCATGAATTGAACATATGTAAATTTGGTATGAATTGGGCATATGTAAAACTGACATGTAACCTAGAACTTGGGCATATGTTAATTATGTAAAATTTGGAGTAGAAACATATATGATAATTTATGACTTGGAGAAAGTTTAATATGAACGCGCCTAAGTTGGGTTTTGGGTAGTTGGTATGTATTGGACATCTAGAAGGCACGTAAGCATGCTTATGAACTTGAAACATGAATTGGTTATGAATATGAATCATTAACTTGATAATAGGCATAAGTGAAAACATGAAACTTGACATGAAACTCGCCATGAAACTAGACACGAACTTGACATGAAACTTGAACATGGACATGACATTAGAATAAACATGAAAATGGCCAACTCGAGGTTGGGTTGAGTATGCAGTGTAAATCTTCCCGGAACCGCCCCGCAAATCCAGTTACTGCAAACAATAGGATCCAATGTGGGTAGTTGGTCATATCGCGCTTGAAACCCGAGGTCAGACTGAGTTGTGGTGTAAATCTGCCCGGAACCGCCCGGCATATCCAGTGACCACAACAATAGGTCTGATGTGAGAGGTTGGGGTGCATTAATGAATTAATGCCACATGATAGGGTTAAGTCATGAACCGCTTGAATATGCTTAACCAATTTGACACGATGACATGACAGGGTTAAGTCATGAACCGCTTGAATATGGTTAACCAATTTGACACGATGACATGATAGGGTTAAGTCATGAACCACTTGAATATGCTTAACCAATTTGACATGATGACATGATAGGGTTAAGTCATGAACCGCTTGAATATACTTAACCAATTTGACACGATGATTTGATAGGGTTAAGTCATGAACCGCTTGAATATACTTAACAAATTTGACATGATGATTTGATAGGGTTAAGTCATGAACCGCTTGAATATACTTAACCAACTTGACACATGATTCGTAGGGCTAAGTCATGAACTTGAACGACAACACTTAGCCAATTTGACATGACACGTAGGCGGGTTAAGTCACGAACTTGAATGACAACACTTAACCAACTTGACATGCTAGACTGATGGGGTTAAGTCTCGAATTTAAATAACAACACTTAACCTACTGAACGGAAACCCTAGTTGCGCGGTCCTTTTCAGCAGTAACCCACTAGATGTATCATGGTACCCTGGAACTAGGCAGGGTGGGGCACGATTACTGGGCTGATTGTAAGCGACCAGAACGACGGCTGAGTTGGTGCGCCATTGTAGGTTCAGGCGGACTATGGTCGTGCACGTAGTCCGGAGTTGAAAAAGCAGGCATTGGGCATCGGTAAGTTTACACTGTGCGTGCTTGATTCGTGTCGGTGGTTGGCACCCTAGGGATTGATACATCCTATGGTGGACCTAGCACAGGTGACTACATTTCGTGATTGGGCCGTATGACACAGACACATGAACGAGCTAGGACTTGTAGGGAGCCGATCGATTAATAGATTGTTACGTGGAAAATGGGTGTTGTTCATTAGGTAGCATAATCCCTAGTGGTCCTAGGTGGCATAAACCCTAATCGAATCTAGAAAACGTTCAATAGGTAGCATAATCCCTAGTGGTCTTAGGTGGCATAAATCCTAGTTGAACACGCGATAGTTCATGATAAGGAAACCTAGCGAGAACAAGGGTGGCAGTCCAAACGATTTCAAGAATGGTGGCACTACGTTGAAGTAGTATAGAAATATGTGATGAAACCCGTACGATATACGGCAAGGGACTGTACATATACATGGAAAGGATGATACGGGTTGGGGTACTAGTACAGTTGGTGCAGAGAATTTAGGAAATCCAAGAAAATAGTGGAATGGTGAAGCTTAGAAATCTTGCGATGTTATACTTAATAGAAACCTTGCAATGTGATACTTGGTAGGAACCTTGTGACGATACTCTTGATAGGAAGCATGGAATGTTATACTTGATTCATCGTGCCTGTAGATTACCTTGTCATCATGCTTATGTTTACTTTCAGTTTATTTATGCCATATTATCTTCACCTGTTTTTATGCTGAAAGCCACTAGAACTTACTCAGTCTTTATGACTGACCCAGTTTGTTTCGCCTCTTTTTCTTTCGTCCCCCCCCCCAGGTTCGCAGGGTGGGAATACAACTTAGTTCGGATCTTACCAAGATCCAAGGCTCTTTCATGTACTACTTGGATTTCTCTTGGATATGGCTTGCTTTGCTGTTTACTTGGGGAATGATTTATGACTATGGTTTTATGCTTCTTTACTATTGCAAGACAGATTTCGATGTAATGGATTCAATAGCAATTGGATGTAAAAGGATTTAGACCTTTCTAGATTTTAAAGCAATGAAATTTGGTTCTTCTTCCGATGTTTTATATGTTCTATCTTGTAATATTTCTGTGTATGTTTACCTAGATAATGCTCCACCAAAGCTAGTGCATTCCCTTTGTGAGTGACCCTAGAGGAGGTGGGGTGTTACAACAATAGTCTCATAGGCATAGGATGTACAACAGGATAGGTTCCATCATATCACTCACAACAGTCTCTTAGGCATGATAGTTTCCCTTATGTCAATCACAACAGTCTCATAGGCGTGATAGGTTTCATTGTGTCAGTCACAACAGTCTCATAGGCATGATAGGTGTCATTGCATCAATCACAATAGTCTCATAGGCATAGGCAATTCAGATTTGACAAAAGTATAGGCATGAATCAGAATTAGCATCGTTCTAGATCCGATTATTATAGTCATGATTACTATTAGGTGTTTAAATCTGAATAATAACTGAACTAACAGAAAAAGAACGGATCTTGTATTCTGGATCTGATTTCGTAATTTGTTAAGCTTAACCCTTGATGTAGACGTTTGATTCTCTAGTTTGGATTTGGTTTGGAGCTTTCTAACTTGATTTCTAGTTTGGAGAAGATGGATGCTAGGCTAGCATAGACATGGACGACATGACTGCTTCATAGAATAGGGTTATGAGGTCTAGGGTTGAGGTTTAGGGTGATTATATAGAAGTTTATGATTAATATAAGCCTTTAGATCAATCTAGGAGTCATCAGAGCCGTCCAGTCCAAAAAAATTGTCATCAGGCCAATTAGAATTCGCCACGTAGCCCTATGACTCAAAAAATCGTCATTGTCCAGCACAGTTGGCAGCTACAGGGGGGTCGACACCTATGTCGACACCCCTATAGTGGGGTCGATACCCATGTCAACACCCCTTGCGGCGGTCGACACCCCTGAGCGGGAGATTTCCCACTCAGTCGATTTCTGTGTTTTTGAATTTCGAACTGAATTGATTATTTGATTATTATTTTTAATTTAATTTCTGCTTACACTAGAAATCTTCTAACCTCCATAACTTCTTCATACGGAGTCCAATTCACGCAAACTCGGACTCTATCTCAAGTAGAATTCCGAGACGAATGCAATGGCGTAATGCGTTTCTCTTAATTCTTCTTTTAAAAATTAAGTGTTCTTAGATTTGTTAATTTTAATATTCACAGAAAATACGGGGTGTTACATGTGACCTTGCCCCTTAGCAAGCAAGATGCGAGAAAGATAAAACACCATGCTCCTACATTTGTGATTACGGATAATATACTATATAAAAAGGGACATTCACTCCCTTACTTAAGATGTTTAAGTACGGAAGATGGGCTTAAACTATTGGAGGAAGCTCATGAAGGATGGTGTGGAGACCATTCCAATGGAGTTAAGCTGACCAAAAGGGTCACGCGACAAGGTTATTATTGGCCACAAATGGTTAGTCAAGCAATCGATCATGTCAAAAAATGTGATAAGTGTCAAAAATACTAAGGTGCCTCGGCTTCCACCTAGCGAACTAACCACTATATCAAGCCCCTGGCCATTCGACATATGGGGAATAGATTTAATTGGACCCTTACCAATTTCCAAAGGGGGGCTAAGTATGTTGTAGTAGCCATCGACTACTTCACCAAGTGGGTGGAGGCAGAAAACCTTTCGACAATCACATCCAAAAAGGTGTTAAGATTCGTAATAAAAAATATTGTTACCCACTTTGGAATCCCTCACAAAATTATATCAGATAACGGAACATAATTCAATCGCGAAGAATTCACTCGATTTTGTGATAAAAGTGGAATCATCAAAAGTTTCTCCTTGGTAGCCCATTCGAAAGCCAACGGAGCTATGGAAGATGCCAACAAAACCATACAGACAATTCTTAAAAAACGCCTAAACCAAGCCAAAGAAAATTGGGCCGAAGAGTTACCTTTATTGCTCTGGGCATATAGAACCACCGCTAAGACAACAACGGGACACACTCCTTTTTCCTTAACATATGGGTGCAAAGCTATGCTTCCGGTTGAGGTTGAGATCCCATCGCATAGAAGGATATCATATGCGTTCAATCCTAACAAAGTGTTAAAGAAAGGAATCCCTAGACTTAATACAAGGATTAAGAGATGAGACAACAATCAAAACTGCTGAATATCAAAGAAGGGTTGCTACAACTCAAAGGTCAGGACTAGAATCTTCACAGAAGGAGAGTTAGTTTTTCGAAGGGTGATGGCCAGCACAAGCAACCTAGCAGATGGCCCTCTCGGCCCAAATTGGGAAGGACCTTTGATCATCCATCAAAAAGTTATGCCTGGAACATACCGGCTATGTAGACCCAATGGATACCTTGTGTCGAGAACATGGAACTCAGAACATTTGAGACCATATTTATCAATGATAAAGTAATAAGAAAAAAGACTTTGCTCCAAAGACGATCACATAACCAAGGGCATGGAAACCCTTTCTATAGCTTAAAAGACACCCAAAAGGGGACAAGATGAAAAAAGGATCAAATCCCTTATCAACACCAAGATTGGTCAAGACGAGGCATCTCCCGGAGGGGGATGGTGTGCTAGTATTTCTCCATGCCCAAATCAGAGAGGGCTAGGTTAAAGCATCATAAGCGTAAGTCTCCGTTTCGCACCAGCAGTGGTCATGGCAATGCATCTAAAATTAGGACGCCCAGCCTCTGCTCGCAGAAGAGTACACCCTACCTCTGCTAGAACTAAGCACGTCCTACCTCTACTTACGTTCCGCGTTACCCGTAGAAGGGAACGCCAACCCCTATCATCACCTATGATGGTCTGGATAGGGAACCCCTCGGAGGGAGGTGGTGTGTTAGCCTCTCTCAATGCCTACGATGGTCAGTATAGAGCGTCAAAAGAGTAAACCTTAGTTTTGTGTCTACAATGGCACCATATAAGTTTCTAAGACCTTATCGTTACCTATGATTCTCAACATAAGGTGCCTCCTTAAGGGAGGATGGGTAAGTCCTTGGGTCCTTGCTTGTGGATAAGCTAGTCAAGCGCTTCGAACGCACAAGCCTAGAGAGTTGCCAACAAAGCACGTACATCCTCTACTTTGACATCAGAAGCCTAGAGAGTGGCTCATGAAGCACTACAACCTCTGCTTCACAAATCAAATACCCGAATCTGGGATGATTCGGCTCTTCACAAATGCCGGAAGGGTTCTCCGGTATTCAATCTCCAAATACTCGAATCAAGATTGATTTGTCTCTTCACAAATACCGAAAGTGGTTTCCAGTCTTCAATCTCCAAATACCCAAATTTGGGTTGATTCGGCTCTTCATAAATGCCGAAAGTGGTTTTCGGTCCTCAACCTCCAAATACCCGAATCTAGGTTGAGTCGGCTCTTCATGAATGATGGAAGAGCTTTCCGGTCTTCACTCTCCAAATACCCGAATCTGGGTTGATTCGGCTCTTCACAAATGCCGGAAGGGGTCTTCGGTCTTCAATCTTCAAATACCTGAATCTGGGTTGATTCAATCTCCACAGATGCCAAGAGGGGATCTCTGATCTTTAAATCTTCAAGGTTTCATGACGAGCCCAACATTAAAAACAACTCACAAATAAGTAGAAAGGAGTCCGAAAAGGAAAAGTTTTACTTGGAAAGTCGAAAATACCCCTTCACTAGGGAGGGGCAAATGTGACTGCCAAAATTATCCTTAAACGTAGGTTGACAGTGAAGGGGTATCGAAGGAATATATACACAGAAATACCTTCCAAAAGCAAAAGGCCGAAAGTAGGAAAGAAAATAATGATCTGTGAGCAGCATAAACCAGCACCCCTTAGGAAGAAAGGAGTTTTAAGCCTTCAGAATGCCACCATAACGATCCTAATTTTTTTTGACCTCGAAAACGAGGTTGTCAGCAAGTTTACAACTCAGTTCTTAACGCAACCAAGGACATTCGGGCCGGTTCGATGCGGAAAGATAATCTGAGTTGATAAGCATTGCGACGCTCTTTTTCTCGACTATGAAGTAGCATTAGCCTATTTTCTTCTTATCACAATATATATCATTGTAATCGTGGTCTAGGGAGTAATTGATTCCATAAATTCCATAAAACCTTAGTCATGTCAAGCTAAGTAAATCTTCTTCAGGTTATTTCGGAACCACACTGTATTATAATTGGATTATTTATCCCTAGGAGGAGGATGTCTAATCTTCAGGATTGGGATTCCAATGCTTTAGGAAAAGTAGACTTAGCTTAATAATGCTGACCTCCGGATATCCTTCGGCAATCTAAGGTCACGATCGCAACAATTTCCTTGAAATTATGTCCTATATAACTTAATCCGGGTGTTGACGGAAATTACTTTAACAGTAAGTTTTGCTGATTATCAACTTGAAACATCTATTAAGTGTTGTTGATTATCAACTTGAAACACTCAATCAGTGTTGTAGTTTATCAATTTGAAACACTCATTATGTATTTCAATCAGTTAATCCGAAACATCTGCTAATTGTTTCAATTTTGTCAATCTGAAACAGTATGGGTGTTTCAAAAATCTACAACATACTAATCATCAACACCTAAAAAGTGTTCCTAAAAATTTTAGCAACATTTTATTACCGTTTCAAATTGTCCATTTTGGTGTTGTGTATAATTGAGATGTACAATTGTGGAGTTAGAAGTTTGTACTATCCAAATGTTGAAATAAAATATTATACTTGAGTAAAAATAGTGTTTGAATATAAAATTTTGAGCAACAGTATTTTATTCAAAAATAAATATTTATTCATGTATGTAATGTAGTATAGAATAGTATAGTTACAAGCACATTTATTGTAACAACCCGAATTTTGATAACATGTTAAAACTAGAAATCAAGGCAGAATTAAATTTTAAAACAAGAATCAGGGAAAACGGGTTGCGCCATTGCGTTCGTCTCGGAATTCTACATGAAATAGAGTCTGAGTTTTCGAAAATTGGAGTCCGGATGAAGAAGTTATGGCCTTCAGAAGATTTAGCAGATTTCAAGCAGCACTAGACTAGGGGGTCGACCATAGGGTCGACCTACCCCCCCCCCCCTAGGTCGACCATAGGGTCGACCTACCCTCCAGGTCGACCATAGTGTCAACCTCCCCCCTTACAGGTCGACCTCGTCGGCCTGTTTTGACCGTGAACCCATTTTTGAAGCCTGAGACGTGTTTTGATGGTCCGGATTGATTCTAGGGTTAATCTAAGGGCCTAAACTAGTTGCTACACCTATAAAAACACCCTTAGACCTAATCTAATTCATATCAAATCATTCTTACACCATTATGCTGCTAAAATACCTCTTGAACCATTGCCGCCGTCTCCAAATCAAAGTGCAAACATTCAAACTCAAATCAATTCAAAGAACAAGGCTTCTACAATGATTCAAGAGAATAAATCAACAACGCCACGATATTTTTACAACAAATTCAGTTCTTAATTCATTAGCCATGCTCTGTAAGTTTTAGTTATTTTCCGATTAAAATATTTAAATATAATATGGGCACGTGATGAAGTGAAATTGGATTTAAGTATGTTTATCGATCTATTTCTGTTGCTTCTTGGATCTTGAGTTTTGAGACTTGTCTATATTTATTCCCATGTCTAGTTTATGATTTATTCAGCCTATTGTAAATCAGTTTTCTTGATTTATATTGATATTATTACCAAGTTGTAATCTTCATGCCTGTGATGATTTTTTTCTCTCTGGTCTGATTTTTATGCAAAATTCTACCTTCCCCTATTTATTTTCTTTTGATCAACCTAGGTCAATTTCGGACCTAGGCCTAAACTACGATATACGTGCGATGGTATACGGGGGGGAATATTGGAATATTGCCTAGTGGAATATATGTGTTTGGTGGAATTGATGGCATAACATAAAAAAATGGATATTTGGGTATTACTACCATTAACATGAAATTGGATATTTGGGTATTGTCGATATAATTGAAATTGCAAGTTTGGGCATACATGAATTGGCATGTAAATTAAATCACGAGTTTGGGACTATGTAAATTAAATCAAAAGATTGGGCTTATGTTAATTAGGCATACGTAGAATTGGGAATTTGAGCATGAAAGTAATCGTAAACTTGATAGTTGGCATAAACATGTATTATGAACTTGGACAACTGACATGTACTGTAATAAAAAGATTATAGTTTGGGATGACTACATCATGAATCATGATTTGGGTTTATTGGGTATGAAACTTGATACATATAATTTTGGCTAGAACTTGATACTGTAAAATGGCATAAAAATTGGCATACATGTAAAACGACATAAATTGAACATATGTAAATTTGGTACGAATTGGGCATATGTAAAATTTACATGTAATCTAGAACTTGGGCATATGTTAATTATGTAAAATTTGGAGTTGAAACATATATGATAATTTATGACTAAGTAGAGGTTTAATATGAATGCGCCTAAGTTGGGTTTTGGTTAATTGGCATGTATTGTAAATAAAAGGCTATAACTTGGCATAACCTTATAGTGAATTATGGTAATAATTTGGGAATATGTTTTGGGGCAAAAACGTGAACCATGAACATTTCCATATGTTAAACACATGAACTGATATTGGGGTTCTGGGTGGAATACGACCATTAATGAACCTTTGACACGAGGTTAGACTCGGTTTGTGGTGTAAATCTGCCCGGAACCGCCCGGCAAATCCAGTAGCCACAAAGTGTCAGTTTAATGTGAAAGGTCGAAGGCCAAATTGTAGGCGTAACGGTTTATGACACGAGGTTAGACCCAGTTTGTGGTGTAAATCTGCCCGGAACCGCCCGGCAAATCCAGTGGCCACAAAATGCACGGTCTAATATGAGAGGTCATGATTCGTTCGTCATAATGAATGAATTAAGAAATACTAACCAGAATAAGACGTGGGTATGGTTAGAGGGTTAGGTGGGATGATATGGAAATTTGACCTGTAAATGTGGACCTAACCGGTATAAGTTAAGAACATGTAAAACTTATAAATGTAGGCTCAACCAATATGATATGAATAGGTGGGTTAAGTAACGTGGCTAGGCTAATGACACTTAAACCGTTATAACCTGACTAGCGGATGGATTGGGCTAACTTGAATAGGTTGATAACACCCAATCGATATAACCTGATGCATGGTAGGGTTAAGTGAACACACGAGGGTAACAATTAACCATTATAATATGACTGGTGGATGGGGTTAAGTTAACATGCACATAACCAATATAACGTGGTGCGTGGTAAGGTTAAGTAACAACAGAGGGTAACACTTAACCGTCACAACATGATAAGTAGGTGGGCTAAGTCAGCGTACACTTAACCAATATGACATGACATGCGGTGGGGTTAAGTTAACACAAGGGAGAACGCTTAGCCGGTATAACAAGACTTGTGGTAGGGTTAAGTAACACAAGGAGCAACACTTAACCGATATAACATGAGGTGTGGTGGGGTTAAGTAAAACAAGAGAGAACACTTAACCAACTTAACGTGATGGACGGAGTAGGTTAAGTACATATCGGGTTGGTGGGTAATATTAGTAAATATAGGCCCGCAAACTTAACCAGTAGGAAACCCTAGTAACGGGGACCCAGTTCAACAGTAACCCAAATTAGGTATCATGGTACCCTGAAACTAGGCAGGGTGGGGCATGATTACTGGGCTGATTGTAAGCGGTCAAAGCGACGGCAGGTGGTGCACAGTGTGGTTCTAACAGAGCGCGGGTGTGCACGCAACTCCGGAGCAGAAAAACAGGGCACTGGAGGGCACCAGTAGTATACCCTATGCATTCTAGAATTGTGTCGGTCCGCCACCATAGGACTGGATATACCCCATGGTGGGACCAACATAGGTATCTACAATCATTGGGGGCCGTATGATACACGTAGGTAGCATAATCCCTAGGTTGGACCTAGGTGGCATAAACCCTAAATCCGAGAACCGTTCAATAGGTAGCATAATCCCTAGGTTGGACCTAGGTGGCATAAATCCTGGTTGAATCTAGGAAGCGCTCGATAGAAGACCCTAGATTAGATCTAGGTAATAAATAATAGATGTACACGTGAAAGCAACCGTAATTTCGGGAATTGGGATCACGTTATGATTTTATCATTTTATATAGATTACTAGTTGGGACACTAGTTAGGTGGTGCAGAGCAAATAGATAGCATTTTAATGGTGAAGCAGAGAAATCTTGCGATGCTTGATAGAAATCTTGCGAAACTATACTTGGTTCATCTTGAATGGGAACCTTGCAATGTTATACATGACAGAAATTGTATGATGTTATTCTTATTTATCGTGCATGTAGCTTATCTTGTCATCATGCTTATGTTTACTTTTAGTTTATTCATGCCATGTTATCTTTACCTATTTTTATGCTGAAAGTCACTAGGACTTACTCAGTCTTTATGACTGACCCGTTTTGTTCGCCTCTTTTTCTTCCGTTCCCCCCCCCCCCCCAGGTTCGCAGTGTGGGAATCCAGCTTAGTTCGGATCTTACCAAGCTCCAAGGCTCTTTCATGTACTGCTTGGATTTCTCTTGGCTATGGCTTGCTTTGCTTTATTGGGGAATACTACAATTTATTTTTATGCTTCTTTGTTTTTGAGCAAGACGGATATTTTAGCTATGTAATTGTGTATTGGAAGTTGATGGGCTTTTATTGTAAACAGTTATATTTAATAAATGATTTGAAGTACTTTTACTTTACTTTCCGCTGTTTTATATATGTCTGTCTTGTAATATTTTTGTTCCAGTACCCATAATGCTCCATTGAAGTTAAGGCATTCCCTTTGTGAGTGACCTTAACGGATGTGGGGTGTTACATTTATATTATAATATGTATGTTTTTTGTCTTCAAACAGAAATCATATTGTTATATACAACATTAAGCGACTAAGAGTTCAAATTGGTTGAGTTTCTACCCAATTTTATCTTACCCCACAATACATTGGCATTTTTGTTGTGTAGAGCATGAGGATGATATACGGTGGAGTCCATTGATTCAAGTTTGGAGACTGGACAAAAATCAGCTACAACCGAGATAGTCGCGATTTCTAGGTTTTGGTTTCATTTGGTTGCTCCAGTGAAAGACCTTTTACTGGTCTTGAAACGGGAAATCCACGTTAATATGTCATCCATTTGGAAATAATTACGAGGTATATTCATTCTTTGCTTCCTTAAATTTCCGAATATTTCTTTATTGAAATATCCATTTGAGTTCTTGACCTTGTATTCAAAGGAATTTCATTTTTGAAATCATTTGGAAAAATAAAATGGATTTCGAATGTTTTGAAATTACGGTTTCAGAAAATGGTTTTATAAAGACATGGTCTTATAAAGATGTGGTTTTAAAATTTTAATTTATTCATATTTCGGAACTTGTTCGGGCTTTGTATGATTTTAATAAATATAATCTAATTGGTGGAAAGATGGGAATTGGAGATGACAAGGAATATGCCACTAAACTTAAAAATAACTAATACCCATTCCTTGTGATTTTTAGTATCCCTCTTTTTATAAATATTGGATGACTTACTGAAATTATTATAATTAATCCTCGATATTTAAAAGTTCCATTGTTTTTTAATGTGAAAATGTTTTTCAGTTTACAATACAAACTGGAATATAACTAATAATAATAGCAATAATAAATTGGATCTATAAATATGAAACCATTAGTTTATAATAAATTCCATTTCTGGAAAAGTTTTAAATTTTCCTTCATTCAGGCTAAGGAATATCCTTCGTTCGGATTTTCGGGCATTGGATTTCGTGAATCGTTTATTTGTTGTAAGCTAGGTAAGGGGAAAATACATTTTAATTTTATTACAAATTTCTAGCTGAAATATTTTTGGAACTCGTTTATTAGGTGGTCGCAACATCGTTGTTGGGACTACTTTGAATATATGGAGATGGTTCAGAGTTTGACTGCGTCTTTGATACCACCGGGATGAGGACAATTATTTTTTGTACTGCGTCAAATCGTAAAAGATGACGCGAGATGATTAATATGTTAATCCAGCTTAATAACATCAAGGTTCAAACTTTTCCCAAAATCCATTTGACCATTTAACATTATACCTAGAGTGGTCAACCCATTGATGTGTTTTGGTATAACTTGGAACTAGGACTTAACTGTAAAATTTGCGTCCAAATCACCTGCTTGACTTCTTTCTTTCGTTCTTCCTTCCTTATATAGCCGAACCATATTCTTATCCTCCTTTTCTTTCTTTGTTGTTGCCTTGTCTCCTCCTTTTTCGCGCTTGTTTACACATTAGATTTTGCCCTACAAGTACTCCAAGATCTAAACATAATTTCTTCTCTCCGAGCATTTCTTGGATTATAATACCTAATTGCACTATCCGATCTTACTCGCACCATTTAAGTCTCATCCTTAGGGAGAGATCATTCAGTTGGATCAGAATGAGCAAAAAGGTCTCACCACTTTAGGTCTAAGGATATTTGTCATGGAAGTTGTACTTGCACTGATCCTCTTCTTCGATCTTATAATAGGATTGTTGTTTGTGCTGCATTCACCTTTGCTTTACCTCGTTGGAATAGTTTCTTTCAACGACAACCGTCGTTTTGGAGATGAAAATTTAGCTATCTTTGGATGGTTTTTCTAAGGAGAATCTTGATAGGATTTTAGAGGCATCCGTGTTGTACACGGACTTGAATAGTCTTTTGTTTGACTTGCTATGGATATATTGTAGCAAATTTCTTTTTCTTGATGTTGGGTTTTTGAGTTTGGAAATTTATGTTCGAACTGCCCATGTAGATGTGTAACCCATTCAGTACATCTATTATATATGGGAAGTAATGACTAGATTGTCTCTGTAACGTCCTGTATTTTTGATGATGAGATATTTATAATATTTTATTATTTGAAATATTGTTTTGGAATTTTATGTGGATTTATAATTTATAATTTGTTTAATAAACAAAGTTGAATGTTTAATTTATATATAATAATAAATCGAGCTCATAAACGTCGCAGTAGTTCGTATTATACGTTTTGAAATTCAATTAAATATACAGAATCCATTTTAAGTCGGAATTCTATGTAATAAGAATCTTCTGAATCGATTTTATTATATTTTTCTAATGGAAGAGAAAATTTGAGATTTCATGTTAGATATTGTCATTTATGTCCAATTCAAATTTTAAAATAGTCTTTATGGAATTCGGTAATAAACGATAATGTTATTTAATAAAATACAAAGGATTTTTATATAATTTGAATATCGTTTTAGTCCGAAATTGTAAATATTGAGTTTGAAATAAATATTGGTTTAATCTAACGTTGTATGATATTTTAATTGGGAAGATACGATAATAATAATCTATTATTATTTTAATAGAATTAGTGTGGATTTAAATATATTTTATCATTATTATAAAAGGCTTAGAAATTGGTAATTTTCCAAACGACCTCTGTGTTTGATGAAATGAATTTTATTGGAATACGTATAACTAGTTATTGCTATATTTCTAGTTTGAAGCCAATCAGAGTTTATTTTATCTATATGTGCAATTTAAAGGTGAACCGACCAATAAATTAGAATTAAAATATTGCAATTGTGCAAATGGAGTCTGATTTCTACAAAGTTAATTTCATTGGGACCGGAACATTGAGACGTAGCGGTGTGTCCATATTTATTGTGTTTGGAGTTCGTGGGTATCGGTGCGAATTTAAGGATTAACGGTTATACGCGGTAAAATCAAATAGAGTATTAAAATAAATAAATATAAGTGCTTCTACCCTAAGTAAACATTTTTCTATGTCTACTTACCTTTCTCTAAGTTTGAAGCAAATTGATAGAAAGACATGAAAACTCAATGCAACCTATATTTTTCCCCTACGTAGTAGCACAACCTAAATGAAACGTCTTTTCTTCTGTAAAGCAAAATGAAAACATTGCAGCTATGAAAAGAAAACTAGAAGAAGCTACCCTAAGTTAAATGCAAAATGTACACTACAGCTCACCTAAACTAACTTTAGCAAACCTACCAAGGTATGAAAAGAAACTCGCACATTCAGACCCAGACTAATCCTATATATATGTGATGAGAAAAAAACGCTGAAACTTATATTCCTTCATCCCCAAGTTCTCAGCAGCTAGTCTACTTTCTTCTGCGTTTTTAAATCAAAAAGACAACGGAATGAAAATATAGTGTAGCTACCGCATAACTACGCTAATTTTCTACCCAAGTACTTATCCCTGTGTTGGATAAGACATTGTTTTTATCCATTCTTCTTCTTCTATAAATACACATGTTGCATCATTTTCCTTTTACCTCGTTTCAGCAAAAAAAAAGAAACCTCAAGCCTCAAATAGAATAATATATATATATAATACGAAGAAGAAATTTTAATTATATACATATATATAGGTAGTTTGAGTATGGCAATTGAACAAACAGCAGACATGAGTGGGTGGAAGAGGTCGTGGTATCGTGTTGGGAATTAAAAGGGAGAACAGTGATATCATGATTCATGCATGGAGAATTAAGACAAGTGGAAAGCAAGTATGCGTAAAAATGAGTTGTGCAAGTTGGTGAAGTTGGGTTTGTTGAGCAGGAGGGAGACATGGAGTTACTGGTGTAGAAGCTGCGGCGAGAGAGCGCCGGTTCGGTAGTACGATGGTGGTTCTAGGTCACATCGAAGTAGGGGCTAACGATGATAAGAAGCTCAATCATTAAGGGAGGTCGTCGGAAGTGGAGCAGGAGTTAGATACGGGTGTTGTTGGAGGTGCGGTGGTGTAGTTGGGGTATGATAAGTGGCAGACTTGTACTGAAATGAAGAAGAAAGTATTGGAGCAGAACAAAGTGAAGCAGAAAGGTCGGCCATGTTGCATATATTGTGTGGAGCGGTTTTGAATTGATATTGGGAAGAAGAGCATTTCGTTTGGGCATTCTTTTGCGTTAGGAACATACAAAGAGTTGGGCAGAAGAGAGGGTACATGTAGATTATTTGGGTCTGGCAAAGCAAGTTATTTTTTTAAACAAAAGAGAAAGCCGATTTCGAACAAACAAGGAAATAAAACTGAAATGGAGACAGGTCGAAGAAATGGTGTAAAGCCCATTTACATAAAAAAAATCGGCTATTTGGAATGAAGCTGGTCCAAATATGGGCAACGTGATGTGGATTTGTTTTGAACTGGGAAAGAAACAACGTGCATGGAAAGTAGAAGCTGGACCCATTTTCTATGCAACTCAAGTGTATGTCCCCTGTTTAAACTTAAGTAATTAGTTTATATTCAGTTTATAATTAAGAAATTTCATTAAATCAGGTTAACCAATAATATTAATAACTATTTACTAGGTTATCTAAATAGAACGAAACAAAAGACATTGGGAACATATCAACGAACAAAACATTTTGGAATTGTTCTGTATAGGAACGAAAATAGCTGGGATTCACAGTTAAATTAAACGTTGTTTAATTTAACTGTAAACAAACCGCTGCAGCAAAAAAAATGGAATCAAAGTGAGTATAACTCAATCATTTTTTCTACCCACATATATTTTATATAAGTCTGGATTTAATTTGTGTTATGGTTGATAATTGTTTATTTTTTTCCGAATATTTACATATTGTGTTAATTGGTTGATTTAAAACGTTGGTTCAATTTAAAAGAAATCTAATCGTTATTCTAACAATTATTTCCAAACGAGGTAACTTACTTTGTTGGTTACGTTTAGAATAATATAAATGTATTAAAATAAAATATGGATGCTTGGGTTACTGCTGTTTATTTGTTGTTCAATATTATATATGTTTATTGAATTTAATTTGAGGTAACTTATTTGGATGTAGGGAAAAACAAGAGGGATTTAACTGGATTCCAAAATTTTATTTTTTATTTTCATATCACATTATATGAACTGTTTGCCCAACCCGATTAGATGATTGATTTGTTTATTGATCGTTTAATCTATCAATGTTTGTTTTGTTATTATCCAATGGACAATATTGGTTAAGTAATTGGCAACATTTGGCCTATAAATCAATCGTTTTATAAATGTGATTTACCATCAGGTGAATTGAGTGAAATGAATTTACAAAATTATTTTATAACTGAATATGGATTTTGAAACCTTTTTTTAATGAAAATTAATTAAAAACAAATTAATGTTTATTATTATTTATTTAAAGTTTATAAGTAATTATTAATTTGTTTTATAGAACAAATTCTTATGTTAATAAGAATTATAAATAGATGAGCAGAAATTAACCGAACGGGTTAAGAGTTGGATTATTGGAATTATTTAAATTAATCATATTATTATTTAATTTAAAAGGGAGAATTAATTGGAATTGGTTAAGGAAATAACCATGTTTTGAGTTGACTAAGTTGACCGCTTTAACTAGGATTAATTATTAAAGTAAATTAGTTTATTATTAAATAAATATAATGAAACTGTTTAACGGATATTTGTTAATTTTAATAAGATTTTAAATAGAGAAATTTATTATTTATTTTAGTAATAAAGAAGTTAACTAATACTACAGTGGTTAATGATGAGGTAAATTATAATTATAATTAATAATAATTTAAGTAATAACTTCTTAGATGGAATACATTCAGGTAAGTAACCGATTTGGAATGGAATATGGTTGAGTTTTGAAAAGAGGTTATGAATGAGTTTTGTTGACGACAAAAAATGTCGTAAACACCAAAGATTCCTATTACTAGGAATAGTTAGTTTGGTCGCAAGACTAAGTAAGAGAAAGCGGTAAATGACACAAGAATTTATAGTAGTTTGGCCATGGATTTGGCCTACGTCCTCTTTGGAAGGATGTTGAACTTTTATTAATCCCTCAAGATTTACAAGGTAGAGCCATGCTCATTACATTCACTTTCATAATTGTCATATGCTAGGTATTTGGGAAAAAGAACATTTAATTCTCCTTCTTCCTCAAATAGGAGATGCCATTAATGAGGTCTAGGAAGATCTCACGTGAAGAAAATCCAACCACTTTGAAGTGTGAGGCTATGGGCTATTTATAGGAGTGGGGGTAAGTAGGATTTGGTAGGAGTAGGTAGAAATAGGGACCATATGCAGAAAATTCGAACCTGCCACTCCCACTAGCAGAAATTTCGAACCCGGGGTTGAGTTTGAAATTTCGCACCCGCTGGGTTCGAAATTTCGCCCCTATCGGGTTTGAAATTTCGAACCCGAAGCTGGGTTTGAAATTTCAAACCCGGAGCTGGGTGCGAAATTTCACGCCTGCTGGGTGCGAAATTTCGCACCTACGGGGTGCGAAGTTTGCTTTTCGAGGTGCATGTGGACCGCAGGTTTCGGCGCTTCGAGAGTAGTGATTCTTTTAGGATTTGAGGCATTGGCTCGGGAACGGTTCGGACTGCGAGGCCTTTGTTTGGCAATGTTTGAAGGAGCGGCGAGGTTCGCGGAAGCAGTTGGCTGAATCCTGACTTTGAGTCGATCTGGTGATTCTGGGCAACACACTTGTTTGCGGAAATCGGATGAATCGGGCGATGCCCACAGTTTCGACCTAACCGGTTAGGTCGATCGCCGCCGGGACTATGGGGCCCCGGACCAACGCTGCTCCCAGACTCGCTGGACGACTTTCCATCGGCTCAGCTGCGAAAGGATACAGATGGAGGTCGCGTTCAAGGGATGCGACATCTTTCTGGTGGCCAGACTCAGGTTTTTTGGTATTGGCAATGCCTCTGGGCTGTAAAATTGCGTGATATGCTGAGTCGAGCATGTCTTGCATTCTTTTGGGAACCGAACCAAAAGGCCGGTTAACATTTGTCCCCTAAAAGTATGTTCTGTGTTAACGGGGTGTGCTTTGAAGTGAGATGAGTCTAGTACGGGCGGAAAAATCTCTATGTGGTGCTTAGCGATTGGTTATGACCTTCCTCTTGAGTTGTGTACCGAGAGCGCACTGCTTCAGAGCGGTTGGGATGCCTTGTCGGAATATGCTGGTATGAGCTTAGGATTCCAAAATTGTTAAGAGTTTTGACTTGCTTAAGTTGGAACCTATCCAAGGCATTTAGTTCCTGCAGATTAAAGACAATAAATGTTAGTTGCCGACTCCCGATTGCATCGAAGTGAAAACGGTTCGTTATCGGGTTATAATCGTGTATGCAATCGCAAGTTTGTGCGTGGTTTTGTGCGATGCGATCTGAGTTGGAATAGGAAACATGAAAATGAATTGCATGCCATGGGCTTGTAATCGCGCATTTTAACTTTTCGAAGAGTTTTCGGATCGAGAGCCGACCGTTGGGTGTGTACATTTGAATCCTTGAGGCTTGCAGGCATGCATTTGGATCAAGTCGGTCTGCTCGTTTGAGATTTCCAAAGCGTGTATGCATGGTCATTGCCATGGCTTAGGCGCGCAATCGCCCTAAGTAGTTGTTGAAACGTTGTTGGGATGGAGCTTGATAGTTTAGAGTACGCGTTAAATCGTTTGGATTTGTGAACCTAACGTCGTTCAACGTTCCAAGCTAGTCCCAACGATCAAAGTTTCGACAACTCATATATGCAAATTCCATTTTAGGACAATACTTGTCATATGTCGTGGCATGTAATCATATGGATTTTCCTTTGAGGTAAGGTCGGACCCAAATGTTGGGCGTGTGCACTATGATGATTGAGCACTTGGTGAGTACACAAGTGGTCGCTGAGTCGTGACTGACTTTGTAACAGCCCGCACCTCCGTTCGCGCAAGATATTGTCCCCAACTTAGCCACCTTATAGGTGTGGGGTTTTGTTCCTCAAAAGGCCTCGGCGTTAGTAAGAGATGGGCTCTACTATATAAGTACCCACTTCACACAGGCTTCCACGATGTGGGACTTAGGGGTGTTACATTCTCCCCTCCTACAGAGCCCAACTTCCTCGTTGGCTCACAAACACCTCACCCAGGCGTTGTGGTCCACACAGGAGTCACAATTCCGGCTGGGTATTGGCTCTGATACCACTGTAACAGCCGCACCTCCGTTCGCGCAAGATATTGTCCCCAACTTAGCCACCTTATAGGTGTGGGGTTTTGTTCCTCAAAAGGCCTCTGCGTTAGTAAGAGATGGGCTCTACTATATAAGTACCCACTTCACACAGGCTTCCACTATATGGGACTTAGGGGTGTTACAGACTTGGTGGTTGGAGCTTCGAAGTTAAGTAAATATGATCGTAGCTTGGTGTATGATCCCAAATTCTGATCCTAGAACGTTCGCTCAGGGCATACCGGCCCTCTGACTGTAGTTACTTCCTTTCTTCTCTTCTCTGGATAGAAAATCATCATAAGGCATGGAGGATGCTGAAATACTTCACTTTTACTTTGGAAGTCCGAGGTGTTGTTAGGTTTTCGGGAGAAGGGAAGAGAGATACAGAAAGTAAGAGAGCTTTCGGATTTGGGACTTAGGAACGTGGAGCGGCAGGTAATGGGTAACAGAATTAGGAATTCGGATAAAGGTTGCCAAGTGGGCTTCGTATCCCGGACACTTAATAAACCCTCCTGGTTTTTCGATAGGTCGAAGCTGGTTTGAGGGACGTGATAATCTAGCAAGTACGTGGGAGCACGACGCATAACTTCACACTTTGATGATTTAGTCTTGGCTCCAAGCTTGGGTTAGTAACTTTAAACATTTGCATGACGCCCGATGAGCGGACATTGATCAATGGGTTTTGGTTTTGCGACGTGGCCCTCGAGGAATGAACTTGCTTGGATTGTCAGACCGAATGCGTATGTAGGATGTCGACACATAGTTGAACTGTTAGGTTCGAGATCCGATCAATAAGCCAACCACGACGCAGTTGCATCTTGACTTAGGTGTTGTGCTGGCAGTTGGTGATGGCCATGGCGTTAGTTGTTGAGGCTAAAGGTTGCCACCATGTTCCAGAGTGTTTGCTTTTTGTGGAGTCCGGGCATTGATGGAAAGCCAAAAAGCCTCCAGGGCCTGGACTCTAGCTCTGGATTGCCTTCATTGCGAGGTGAAGGCGCTCTCAAGATGGTGGCTCCAAGGGATGTTGTGAAGATGACGTCAGTGCAGGGACTGAAGGGATCTGATCGGGGTCTTGAGATTGCCAAGCCGATGCGATAATTGGTAGAGGGATGCCCCCAAGCCTGAGTATCTGCTAGATTTTGCTCGACGTCAAGGACGAGCTAGCAAGTTCGGATCGTTGCTGAATGTTTCATGTCTGGTTTGTAATTGAAGTTTGAACGTAACACAAATGGTTGGTGAATGATTATGAAGATGGATTGATTTGGACTGACTACTCAGATATGCACATAAGATGTAAACATACGGTTGAGTCGTTAGTTCCAACCCAATTAGGTTATGACCATTTTCCGACCTGAGAATGGTGTTGATGGTTACCGGTAATAACTGCCATAGTTATTAAAATTAGGTGTCGTCACCATGTTCCGATGCGTTTATAGGCAGGAAGCTGTTGCATCGAGGGGTGTGAGTTAGCCTCATGTTGCGTTCAAGTATGCTCTTATTGGCAAGGCGTTGAGACTTTGGGAAACCAATGTACTGACCATGAAAACTCGAGAACTTGCATTGAGATATGAATTTTTTATTTTGCGTACCAAGAAATTATCTAAATTCTCCTGTTCCTCGGGGAACCGGTGGTTGCATCGCTCCCTTTGTCCTTTGGTTTGGGCTTCTACGCCGGTCTACATAGTATTGGCGGGAGGTTAGAAGTTTCCGAGACCCGAGCTTTTGGGTCTGGATCATCCTCGTGGCGAGGTGTATGTTCCTCTTTTAGAATGGTTGCCCCGAAGGTTGTGGTGATGGAAATGCCAGTGCGGAAGTTGATGGGGACCTCCTTAAGTCCTGTGATGAGTAAGTTGGTGTAGAGATAGGTGGGGGATTGCCCCCAAGCTCGAGTACTTGCTAACTAAAGAGGATGCGAGTGATGAACCCTCAGCAGTCAAATAGCTCCTTCGTTTCCTGGACTGCCTCACTTGGAGCGGAGGCATCACCAGGCATTGTCCCCGTGCTTCCTCAAGTGCCCATGTCACAGTTGGAGTTACAACGGGAACACTCTGTGGAAGTAGGAGAACCCACAGCTTCGGGATCCCGTATTTATATGAGCCTCCTTGGAGGAGGAGAAGTTGTGGTTAGTCAAAGCGCTCATGCGGCGGGCATAACTGATGTACGTGTGCAAACAATACAAGCTACGGTGCAAGACCAGGAAGCCCGGTTGGTGGCAAAGCCCGAGGAGCCAGAGGGGAAGAGAGACAGGACGAGGCTGCCATATAAGATGCGCGGGCAAAGGCTAGGCAGGATGCCGAGGAGAAATCTACCGCTGCGGTGGCGAAGAAGTAGGACGATATTGAGGCGGTGAAAGAGAGGGCCTCTGAGTAGGCTAAGAAAAAGGAAAATCGTCGATGATGCCCACCAAAAGAGGGAAAGGGGACCCTTAGCAAACTCGAAGCAGATGCAATTATGCGACTCCAGGCCAGGGAGCTAGCTGATTAGAAGACCGCCGAAGATGTTGAGAAGAGAGCGGTGTCGGGCACCAAGAAGACATGGGGAGAAAACCCAGGTTGCATTGGTCCTCGCCCTGTACACCGTCCCTAGGCCCTAGCTGTGTATCGCTCTCGGGGAAGTTACGATAATTACAAGCGGCGAGGACAATGGCAGGAGGCGCGCATCGATGTCTTACGAATATGTTACTCTTGTGAAGAGTAGAGGAGGAAGCAATTCTGGAAGGAAGGGGACCATCGCTGGTGGTGACCTGTCAAGTGCCGAACCTGTACAGAAAAAGGAAAAGACAAGAGAAGGATGAGTATCATCAATATTTGTTAAAGGGCTTATAGACACTTTGGGTTAGGTGAACCAATAGTATATGCGAGTGTGACCCTCACTTTTGGTCCCTAAAGGTATGGTGTGGTTTTCATGTACACCCTGTCATCATAAAGAAGAAATATTAGACATTGTTTACACCAAAAATGGTCTAAAAACCCAAGGTACTAAACTGTATTTCAGCAATTTGGTAAGAGGTAAATGGAACCGTGTTTAATTAGCAATGAAAAGTGAAAAATGAGAGAAAAGTATAATAGAGATGAGATTTAGAGTGGTTCAGCCGTCAACGAGGCCTACGTCCACTATAAAGGTGATTTCCTGTCTTATATTGAGAATTACAAAGTACATCAGCTTTCTCTCTTCATACATCTCTATATTCACTCAATATACCCTCGTTTATATATTTCAATCTAAGGAATTATACAAGAAAATAGTAGAATTTGAGGAGAAGAAGGACGGATGATTGAGAAGGAGGATGCCTTCGTTTTCCTTCACTATAAGATTGTACTTGACGCCATGGACAAATCTGTAGTTGAGGATGGAATTCAGCAGCACTTCGTGGATTCAAAAGATCCCCCCTCGTATGTTGGTAGTCCTCCCGTATTTATAGATGAACTTCCCTTGGTAAATGATCTGGATTCTGTTTATCCAGGCTGTGGGTCGTGCATTCTGTTAATTACCACCATGCCACTGGCTAGCTGTAGCCAGCTGTCTGTGGTTATATCCAGTTATCATGTGCGGACGGCTCGTTGGAACGAGTATCTTGAATAGCTGAGCGGGTCCATGTAAGCGAGCATCCTGTGAGCGCTCTGGGAGATTTTGTAAGAGCGGAATGCGAATCTGGAGTTGATTCTCCTTTGTTCCTTGCGCGACCGTCCTTCTTGGTCCAAGGGCGCTCGTCTTCTTGCTGCCTTTGTGTGGCGCTGTTAGGCTTTACATCTATGTTATAAGGTCGCTCCCGCTTATGACGAATGGGCGACTTGCTTTATTTCGGTGTTTGAGCGGTTCTCAGGACATGCGACCTCTGTCTTTACCAGGTCACACTTCTCAATTATGTTATGTCGTTATCTTCGGTTACACTAGTTGATTTGACCTGCCTTGGATGCAGTTGCGTCGTGCACGACCGACCCCGGTGATATCCGCCTTGTATCTTTACCCAATGTGTGTATGGATTTTTAGGGATTAACACTTACCCCTCGAAGTCCATGATTTCTTTTTGTATGGAATCACTGGCTTCGACATATTTGATCGCACATTGGTTGGTGGGTTTGTCCTGTCTTGTTGAGGGCTAGGTCGTGTAGGGACTGAGATTGCTTTGTTGTAGCTGACTGGCGTTTTTACCTTTGGGCGAGACATCTGGACTGCTTTGTCTTTATTGTAAATAGCTTAATTATGGGAAAGTGAATACGCCAACTGATCTTCTGATAGGACACCTATTTCAGTACTCAAGTGTTATGCCGACATAGCAAAGAGTACCTTTGAGGTATGCCTTTTTAATCTCCCCTTCATTCTCTTATTTTTCATTCGATTTTGCTTCCATCTATCTTTCAAGAAGATCTCTTAAATTTGGAAGAAAAACTTCGTGTCTCCTTTCACTGCTACTCAGGTTTGTCGATTCTTTCTCGTTCTCATTCTTCCTTCGAGCCTTATGGCTATTCCCTGGTCCGTTTGTAGGATGGTCTCATCTCCAGAACAACGCCAAAAGGGGATTTTGGTCGATTTGAGCATTTCAAGGGATGAGATTCAGTCGGTTGGTCAACCGTCCGTAAATTCTCCTTCCGCCCCTTCTTATGCGGAACTTCAAGCTATCATCAACAGGCCTCGTCATGCTCCTAGGCCTTGCAGTCCCAGGTTTGCTAAGTGATTTCGGGGATGGAGCTTACAGGGGGTCCCTTCGAATGTGGATGTATCTTCGGCTGACTCTCTGAATTTCACTTACGATATGGCTGTAGTGAAAGGTCAAATGTTGGCTCGCCTCGAGACTGCTATGCACCGATTTGGAAAACATATGGATTTGCTGAAGAATCATTTTGCGAATGGATGATTGGCTGGCATAAGTTGGCTTCTGACCTCCAGAAACTTCAAAAGGACAACTTTGAGCGTATTTCTGTTTTGGAAAATGATAAGGCGAAGTTAATCCAGGTCCTTAGGTCCAAGGATAGTATAGTCGCTTCCTTCGCCCTTGGGGATGTTGAGTCGGTGGTTTCCGCACATGCTGAAGGGCCTTCATCTTGTTCTGCTCCGACGAAGATGAAAGTAGGTAGGCCAAGGAAGGTTAGAGATCTGTAACCTCCTCTCTCTTGGTTGTTTTGCTTTTTGAATTTTAAGACCGGTTGTGTAAGCGGGTGTCGGTCCTCACCTATGACATCATGCTGGTTGTTGTTTGTGACTTTGTGTTTGACCTGTGACACTTTCTGCGCTCCTGATGAATGGTTACTTGGCTGGTTTTGCGATGCTTTCCATGTCTGTGCTATGCTATGTCTCTTTGCCCTGTTTTGACAATACACACACATTTTTCTTAAATGTCTTTGTTTTTTTTTTTGCAGCGACCGTGCGTTAGCATCGTATCATGAGGCGTTCGTTCGTACGTTAATATCGTATCACGAAGCATTCGTTCATACGTTAATGTCGTATTACGGTTAGTCTTGTATTGTTCTTATTAGGCTGGGATTATCCAGCTTTCAGTATTTGGCTTGATTGGTAAGTCTTTAGTTGTTTTAACTTCGGTAAGTCAGCCATTTAGATTTTTATTAAATATCCTGCTTTATTTGTTTGGGGTATTTTCATGATGCATTTTTATGCGTGCCCCCGTGGGAGGACTTGGGCTCCAATGTAGAATCATATCTTGGCTTCATTTGACTTGGTTAACAACAAAGAACAAGAACGGACACCCCCATACGGCTAGGATTTCTGGTACCCCCTTTCGGCTAGGATTTCTGCTATTGTAATCCATACTTGGCTTTGTTTGACTTGGTTAGTCAACAAAGAACAAGAATGGCCACCTTCTTTCGGTCGGGTTTCTGTTTTTGCACTAGTTTTTTCCAGCATGTTTAATCCTTTCCCATTTTATGCTTCATCCCGAGGAGCGGACACTAATTTATCTCATTGAGCCCTAACTCAAAGAGATAAAATTCATGCCCTTCACCTAACAAGGCGGCCCCCGTGATTGGCAATTTTTTCCGTTTCGGGACATGTCGGTTTTTCCGACTTTTTGCCTTACGTTAGGACACAGACATTGGTTTACCTCATTGAGGTTTTTTTTTAAGTTGGAAAACTTGTGTCTAGCACCTAGGAAGGTCACCTAAGAAGGTGTTTCTTTGGTGGGCTTAGCAATTTTAACTGTGGGACTTTTGAGTTGCTTTTACTCCAGCATTTACTCTTTTAACCTGGCACCAAGCTTTTGTTGGTCCTGTATTGAGAGGTCCAGTGTTTCCTAATGGAAGTTGGAATTCCTCGAGTTGGTGCTCCCTGATCGCTCGTTTGCTTACACAAGGAAGTCAACTTTTACTAGAAGAATGTGAATGAGTGTCCTGTACATGTAATTAGGATTCCATATTCAGTCACTTTATATACATCATTAAAAATGCGAAAATTTCATGAATCTTTACAACATTTTATATGTATTTGAATAACATACTAAAAGAAATAACGACGAATATGCTCGCTATTCCATGCTCGTGGAGTCTGGTTCCCATCTGTGGTGGCCAATTTGAAGGTTCCGTCCTGGATTTCTGACTTATAACATAAGGTCCTTCCCAGTTGGGCCCGAAGACTCCAGTACCGGTCATAATCTTTTTTAGAACGAGGTCTCTGATTTCAAAAGTTCTGTGTTTGACTTTTGAATTGAAGTGCCTGGCCACCCTCCTTTGGTGCGCGGATACTTTGAGTTCAGCTTCTTTTCTTCTTTCCTGGAGTTGGTCGAGGGCTTCGAGCTGTAGCTCCTCGTTCTCTTTGGGGTCAAAATGTATTCTTCCATGGGTAGGGACCTCCAACACCACTGGTATCATAGCTTCAGAGCCATAGGATAAAGAAAAGGGAGTATGCCCTGTTGCAATTTTGTGCGTAGTGTGATACGCCCATAATGCCAGCGGGAGTTCATCTACCCATCCACCCTTAGCCTTTTCTAGTCGCTTCTCGATGGTAGTCTTGATGACTTTATTTACTGCCTCCACCTGCCCGTTCGCTTGTGGATGAGCGATCGCTGAAAAGCTTTTTTGGATTTTATACTTGGCGCAAAAGCTTTGGAATTCTTTACTTTCAAACTGGGTTCCGTTTTCCGTGATTATTTTCTATGGTATCCCGAACCTGCATATGATACTTTTTAAGACAAAGTTAATAACCTTCTTTGAAGTTATAGTGGCCAATGGTTCTGCTTCAGCCCATTTCGTAAAGTAGTCAACGGCAATAATTGTGTATTTGAAACTGGATTTTGCAGTGGGAAGGACTCCTATGAGGTCGATGCCCCAGATAGCAAACGACCACAGGCTGACCATGTGGGTTATGGTTGTGGATGGAATTCTTGGGATTTTGGCAAATCTTTGGCACCTGTCGCATTTTTTAGTGTAGGCTATGGAATCTTTATTGATATCTGGCCAGAAGCAACCATATCGTAGGATCTTCTTGGCCAAAGTTTGTCCTCCGGTATGACCTTCGCATTCCCCTTCGTGCAGTTCCGCCATAATTGCCTTAGACTCCTTCTCTGTAACACAGCGAAGTAAAGGTGTAGAAAATCCCCGTCTATATAGTCGTCCATCTTGAATAAGGTATAAAGGAGCTTTCCGTAAGATCTTTCTTCGGAGTTTGGTTTCAGCCGGGAGTGCCCCAGTTGCGAGGTATTCTTTAATTGGCGACATCCACGAATTTGATTCAACAATTGTTTCCATGATCCAGTCCATTTCGATTTGCTTTGTAGTTGGATTGGAAAGGACTTCCACTGGGACTAACCCCATTAGCTGTGCATCTCCTGTGCTCGCATATTTGGCTAATGAATCAACTTTAGTATTTTCTTCCCTGGGAATATGAGATATGGTGTAATGCTCGAAAGATTCCAACTATTCCAAGGCTTTTGTAAGATAATCTGGCAAGTTACCCATTTTTGCTTGGAATTCTCCCAGAATCTGGCATACTACGAGATGGGAGTCGCTGAAGATCTATATAGTTTTTATTTGCAACTCTTTCGCTAGCTTTATTCCTGCGATAAGGGCCTCGTACTCGACCTCATTATTGGTTGCAGTGAATTCTAACCTTAGTGCATAGCATAAGGATCTTTCCTCAGGGGTTTCGAGAACTACCCCTGCCCCCGAACAATGGTCGTTCGACGCCCCATATACAAATAGCTTCCACTGGATATTAGTTTCGATATCATCTAGCTCCTTTACTTCCCCTCGGTCGGTAAATTCTGTAATGAAATCAGCAAGAGCTTGTCTGTTGATTGCTTTCCGGGGGTGATACGTAATGTCGTACTGGCTAAGCTCTATATTCCATTTTAATAACCTTCCGGAGGTTTATGGTCAGGACAGGACTTGCCTCAGAGGTTGGTTTATGAGCACCTTGATGGGATGAGCTTGGAAGTAGGGACAGAGCTTCTTTGAAGCAATGAGCAAACAATAAGCAAGTTTTTCAAGTCTTGGATAATTAAGCTCCACTCCAGATAACTTCTTACTGATGTAATAGACCGATATTTGTATCTTCAAATCTTCTCTGATTAGTGTTGCGCTTAGAGCATGGGCAGAGACCGCCAGGTATAGAAACAAGTCTTCCCCGTTACTAGGCTTTGATAGCATAGGTGGTATTGCCAGATGTTGGATCAATTCTTCGAAGGCTCTCTGGCACTCAGGGATCCACTGTATCTCCTTTCTTCCTTTTCTGAGGGCATCGAAGAATGGAAGACATTAGTGCGTTGCCCTGGATATGAAGCGATTCAAAGCCGCGATCTTCCCATTTAAACACTGAAGCTGCTTCTTGGTTCCTGGGGCACGCATTTCTCTCAGGGCTGATATTTTGGCTGGATTAGCTTCTATACCTCTAGCGTTGACCATGTACCCAAGGAAGTTGCCTGTGCCAACACCAAAACTACATTTCAAAGGGTTCAACTTCATGCCATATTATCGTAAGATGTCGAAGAAGCTCCCCTATCCTTCAAATTTGATACGGTCTATAGCCGTATCAAATTAGACAGTGCTATGAGCCTCATCTAAATATTTAGATTGGGCCTTGGGCCTCACTGAAATTTAATAGTGCTATAGTCCGTATCAAAATTGTGTTTCTTTACATGTCAAAATTTCCCTTCAGCCGGCACACTACTCCCTCCCTTTTTTCCATTTCCCTCGGTCTCTTCCCGCTTTTTTTTATTTCCCTCTCTACCCGTTGCCTCTTTCTATTTCGTGCCCGTTTTCTATTTCTTAATCGGTGCGAATTAGGTTTAGAAATCGAATATTTTTATGCTCAAATCAATTCAAGCCGGCTTCAGTTTGCAGATCCGGTAAGTATTTGATTTGATTCGACGAACCTTTCTTTCCATACCATGTTTTAGGGTTAAATCGGTTATCCTAGCTGAGTTGCTTGGTTGAATTCATTCATGAAAGGAACATACGTGGTAAACTAGAAATGTCGAATTGAAAAGAATATACATTGTTTACTGGAAAACATTTCAGTAAATAAAGAATTTCCTGATTTGTTTCTTAGTTTTTATCCAGGGTAAATGGCCACTTGTTATACTTCACAATAAGCGATATCGGATGCTCATGGAAGACCCTTCCAATAGGTAGCTGCTTGATACCTGGAAAGCTAACGGAGTTTTGTTCACCACTACAAACGGATCTCATGATGATTGGTATAGTTTTTTAGATACCTTTTAAAATTACAATGAAAGTAGTATAGTTTTTGTGTACCTTTTAATTTAAAATGAGGTCGAGCAGTGAGTTGGTTCATTTGTTTCTGTCTCTGCCTTTGCTACCTTTGCTGGTAGACACATGAAGGTTTGGACCAGTTTTTTGTTTTCTATGTGATTATTAATAAATGCACAAAAAGTGATTCTATAACATAAATATAAATATCTTTTTGAAATATACTTTTGTAAAGGATAAAAGAAATATAGCTTGAGATACTAAAGTTTGAAATACAATTTGAAATGTCCATTGGTATATGATTTCTGAACATTGAAATAACTTTGAGATAAGATTTTTGAAATATGCATTTGAATAACATTTAGCTTTGAATATGATTTTTGAAATTTGGGATAACTAGTTTACATTTTTTAAAATAATTTTATGCTTACTTCTTGGACGTTGATGCTAAATCACCCTCTGATTCTTTATAGTATAGCTTGCTTCAGCTTGCAAGCAAGCTTGTTGCTACTGCAAATCTTGTTGTTGTAAGCAGCCCTTGCTTGCATGCAGCAACCATAAGCTTGCTTGATGAAGCAAGCTCAAGATTGTGCTTGTTGCATGCAAGCAGCCTTTGCTTGCATGCAGCAAGCACAAACTTGCTTGCTGAAGCAAGCTCAAGCTTGTGCCTTTTTGCATGTACGAAGCCACAAACACGATTATTATATGTAAACGAATTGAGAAATTATTTGCTTCTGAAAGCTCGGTCTCTTTGTTGGTAGAATTACCACATAATTATGTACTTATAGTTTATGTGTTGTATCCATATAATAGCCATATGTTGGAAGCTTATCTGACACAAATTGTGTATCTCAAGGAACTGAAGGAAGAACTGTGGAGCAACACGTGTTAGAGGTACTTCACCTTTATTTGAAAATTTCATACTTATCTTCAGAGTATTATATGCACTGGTACACTTTATAGTAATTGCTGAAACGTAACACATTTGGTTGCTTTATATGTACTAATTACCTTTTATGTACTAATTCAGTCCAATCCAGTACTTGAAGCATTTGGTAATGCCAAAACAGTTAAGAACAACAAGTCTAGTTAACTCTTGCTGTTTTTTTTTCCTTACAGAGATTCTGAATAAAAATTCATGCTGTAAATACAGATGTTCACTCTTATAAATGTCTTTAAACAATCGTTTTGGTAAATTTGTGGAAATACAATTCGACAAATATAGGAAAATATCAGGACCACCTCTTCGAACATATCTTTTGGGACATTCAAGTGTCTGCCAAGTGAAAGAGCCTGAACAAAACTACTGTTGTTTCTACGTGCTCTGTAATGCACCGCCCGAGGTATCATATACAGAATACCATAGATAGTATTAAATACAAAGTTACATATACATTAAAAAAATGATCTTTAGTTGAAAATGTAACTTTCTTAGGATGTGAAGAGATTCAAAGTGGGTGATCCAAGAATGTTCTGTTATCTGAACCAAACAAGTTGTTATGAAGTACCAAACGTTGACGATGCAAGGGAATATCTAGAATTAAAAAATGCCATGGATATTGTTGGTATAAATCAAGAAGAACAGGTGATAAATCCATCAGCAACAATTAACTTCAAAGTTTAAACGGAAATATATGTCTATATCGTATATGATTCATCCAGATGCTATATATTGTGTAGTAGCAGCAATATATGCCTTATGAATTTGGAACCCGATAATTTTTGGATCCATCACCATTTGTAAGTGTTCAGGCATACTGTTGTGCATATGTTGTGGGTAGATCAGGCAATGCACTTGATTATAAATATGGAGCACAATACTCAGTTTCTTGCTTCTTTTTTATTTTATTTTTTTGGCTTTTGGCAAATAGGTGCTGAAAAGACAAAACATTCTAGAAAGAGGTACGGTTGAAACATGAATGCTTACATTTATTCCACATCACAAGTTGGAGTAGCTCTAAAGAAAGTGTATAACGAGGGTATAATGAAACGTGAAGACTAGTTCGTTGCCTCTAATCTATGGTCTGTTATTCTTGTTTTCAGTAATTTTGAAATTATGCGCTTGATTATAAATGTCTAGCTACATATGTACATGTATATTTATTCCAGTTATAACATCAGTCTGCAAATGAACATGCAGATGTATAGATCATTCCCCTGAAGCCTACTTAAGGAGGGATGTTAAGAACACAGACCTTAATATTTTAACAAACATGTTGGCCATTTAAACATGGCAGAGGAATTAATGCATTTGGTCAATAACTATTACTTGTAAAAGCATGATATGTTCCAATGAAAATTACTAATGATTCACCTTTTCAGATGTTTAAGGATAGAAAGTGGTTATTAAACTCTTGGAAATTTAGTCACTTGCATGAGTTCAGACCTACATAGAGCACAATCAATAAATACAGATCGCAGAGGAACCATTTTTTCCCCAGAAAATCCAGAAATAATGCTTTCAAAATACAAGGTAAAGATTCTACCACTTTATGAACTTTTTAAGACACTATGCACTCACTGATCTGGTCTTCCTTCATTTATTCGAAACAAAATCCCTTTTCCTTGTGTGTTTCCCCCTCCGATCAATGATTTTTGGTTGATACATTATAATGGGTATTCTTTCTGTTTAGACAGATTGTAGGAACTCATGTTCCATTTTTATAACCTTTTTTACATGCAGTCATTTTTACCTAGTTGCAAAATTGCACTATATTATGAACGATGATACTTGTAAGCTACCACACTAGTCCCTCCTCCTTGTGGGTATCTCTTCACTCAAATAAAAACACACAAACCCCTAATGTTCTTGAATTATATATTGTTAAGTCTTACTACTGCTAATTAATCTGGTAGTGGCAGGAGTATTGCTAATTGAATTTTACCTACAATAAATTTTTACCTGCTAATCCATCTGCAGCTAGTTAGTGTGGTAGTGCGCAGGAGTACTGGTGATAAATTTAAAATACAAACAAATCTGCAATTAGTGTACGCTGAGTGGAAACGGTGACATAGTTTTTGTAGATTTGACATAATTTTAAAATACAAAAAAATCTACAAGTATACACATAAGCATTATCACATTATATGTAGATATGGGTTAAGCAAATGTACATAATCAATTGATACACAGACTTGAGATGCATAAGATGAACATGAATCTATCAATATATTATTAATAGCTTTACAGATTGAGGTGTCACAACATATAATTCAACTAAAACTTTTATATGTGTTCATTTTTATATCTCAGCATGAATATCTACTTGATTAGCAAACATAATGGTATCTTAAAGCACTCTTTTGCCATTATTTTATAAACTAGGAGTCTAATTCCAAAAAAAAAAGATTGTGATTTACTGATGTAGCCCAACTACTGAAAAATTGATGTTCAAATACTATATATATAAATAAGAGTGTGTGTGTGTATGAGGATGGGATAAAATAAGGGAGAGGCAGAAACTTTTGCTTGCCTGTTTCTTGGCTTTTAAACACTGTGAAGTTCTTTGTCTTCTTTAGTTGCGGCTTCGTATTCTCTTCATCATAGCTTTAATGTTTCTTTTCGTGCTTGCTGTATCAAAGAAACTTAAGTTCCCAGAATTTTTTATTGCTTGTTGCAGCAGCATATAGCTACACACTTTCATTAAGATGCAGTAGAATTTTTTTTAGTGGTTGCTGTCAACTCTAGATCCTAATTGAGCAAACCAGAAAGCCAAGTTTTAGGCAGTAATTAAAATAATATACGATTGTATGAGTTTGAATATATGACCTCACATGTTATTATATACTACGTTTATAATGTAAATAAATACATTTTATAATAATAATAAATAAATCCTTGATATTTTTATGAATGGTTCATGTTGCAGCTAGCAGCTGGCAGCAAGCAACTAGGAATTATTATTTTACATAATAGTCTATTAACAGCCAGAGACAGGGTTTAATTTTCTTATGTATGTCTTCATTTCTATGCTAGCAGTGTAATGTGTAAGGCTTGAAGGATCACATGTAAATAGGGGTGGTGAACAAATTCATTTCTTGGTGCGGCTGTAGCACTTTGTCGATCAGCTGGATCTGTGCAAACAGGAAGTGTTCCAATTAGTGGGCAACGATGATGGAGGAGAGTCTCTTTAAATGTAATCTGCTATGCAACGCATGTATGGTTGTTGAGGTTAAATATTATTGTATATGGCATCTTTGATTTCTTATATGTTTGCGCATTATGTGCAGATAGTAGACGTCTAATGTTGGATGACATTCAAAAAGCTCTTCCTAATTATTCTACAAGTCTTTTAAACGACTCTAAATGGACATTCATGACCCAAGAGGTATATCTGTCAACTGTTGATTAATTGTTCTACATGAAAACGCTGTTAGCTCTGAAAGAATTAAACCTGCTTTTATATATTTGCAATCAGAAACATCCAATAGTGCATTGTTCATGGTACATGTTATATCCATGTGGCACTAGTGACTTAATGAAGTTTCTACTTGGCAATAGTCCATTCAAGGACGTTGACATTGTTCGCTATTTGCCATTATGCTTATCTGTTGTTTTTGCGCAAACTGAGACGTGCTAAATTCATCAGAACAAAATTCATACTATTTTTTGGTTAAGCTAGTTTGTCAAATGATCAGAACAAAATTCATATTATTTTTTCATGTCCCTGTAGTTCATAATTTTGTTATAGATATTATTGCAAATGTTTTTTCATAGGGACCTAGTAGAAAAATCCACTACTTTATTATAGGAAAAGCATGAATCGGTCATGTAGTTTTGGCATGATGTATCGGTAGAATAGTAACTGGTATATTCATTTGTTGAATTCCTTTGGTTCACTAATTACATGATTGTTTCATACCATACAAGCAAGGAGGTTTTCTGTCAACTCCACATTATTGTAAAACCCATTTTGTAGATATGAAACATGTTAAGCTCCATTATTATTTTTGCTTCTAGAGTTGCTTATTTGGTTGGATTTGATGTACCAGTTGCCACTTACATGTAGTATCTTGAGAGTTTTTCTTAAAAGTGTCAACAAATCAATACTACTGCCCATTATGCTTAAGGATAAGAGAGCTAGAATTCAAGAATAGAAAGTAGTTATTTTATTAGTGTCCGATGCTATTTTCTTATTCAATTATGTTTCCAAATTATAGTCACATTGCCTTTAATTATGCACTAAACATTGAAAACATGATTAGTATAAAACTCGAAGTCAACATAGGATCTAACAGAGCTGTTAGGCTCAGTTTCACTGAGCCGTAATGCTCAGTTGAAACTGAGCTTTATAGCTCAGTTGAAAATGATCTTTATGACTCAATTTCACTAAGCGTAAGGCTCAGTTTTGCGAAGTCGAAAGGCTCAGCGAAACTGAGCCTTACGCTCAGTTTCAACTGAGCCGTAAAGCCCTGTTTCTCTTGTTACGTTTGATGTATCGTTATTTTATGTTTGATTACGCTTCTTATCTAATTTTTCATTTTATATACATTACATGACTTTTTGTGGAGACGAAACTAAATTAATGCTTGTTATTTTAATTTCATTTCAGGCTTTGGAACAAGCATGAGTTGCATGGGCTCGACAACTGCAGTTTTGTTGTCTTTTTTTTAGAGCAAGAATTGTGAACATTATGCTTTGTATGTATTGTGTTATGTGGTTTGTATTAACTGGAGTTATGGTTTATGTATTAATTGAATTATGCTTAGCGTATCTTCTTTATATATTGTTATATGGGTGTAGCATATCTTCTTTATTGTGCATATATATATATATATATATATATATATATATATATATATATATATAAAATGGGTGCAGTGTTTTTGTATATTGCATATATGATATACCGATTTTGATACGGGTAAAAGCCATATCTAATTCATTGATATCATTGTAGGAATGAGACATTAAACACGGTATTTAACCGTATCAGTGTAGCAGTTTAATACAGTTTTAAGCTGTATCAATCTACGAATTTGATACGGCTTAAAACTTTATCGATCTATGAAGTTGACAGTGCTAGCATGCTAATTTGATATGGTTTTAAGCTGTATCAATTTATCAATTTGATACGCGTTAAAACCGTATCAAATTAGAATTTTGATACGGTTTTAAGCCGTATCGAATTGATAAATTGATACGGCTTAAAACCGTATTTATCTATTAATTTGATATGGCTTTAAGCCGTATCAATTTATGAATTTGATACGGTTTAATACCGTATCAAAGCAATAGAGACGCCATTTTTTGATACGGTCCAGAGCACTGCCAAATCGATTTTGATACGATCCAAAGCACTGCCAAATTGGCATTTTTGGTGTAGTGCCATAGGATAAAGAAAAGGGAGTATGCCCTGTTGCAATTTTGTGCGTAGTGCGATACGCCCATTGTAAAGACCCGCAAATCCCCACCCTTTGAATCGAACATAAACCACACAGGTCTGACCCAAAAAGTGAAAATCTACGAATACTTTAACTTTGGGCATACAACACATTACAACAGATAACAGAAGACTTTTATAACACTATAATAAATGTTACATCAGAGTACAGAATATACATATCAGAGTACATTGGAATATAATTACAGCGGAAGATAAATACAAAAAATGTAATATACTGCAACGGAAGAACACAGCGGAAGGCTCTCTATCTCTGGACACAGCTTTAAGCTTCAACCCAGAATCCTGTTTAATATATCTGCAAAAATAGCTACTCGACTGCCCGTGTGGAAAATATGGGCACCCGAGTTTGCCAGTGGACAAACTACAGGTCAGTCATGGGACTGGTGTGAGAATTCTACCTAACCTATAAAATATAATAAGGCTAATCACAGGACCACGCCACTTTCGCGGAACAGGTTTTCTCCTATGGATTGCTAGTGCATGACTAAAGTAAATCATCAAAATAACGCAATGCTTTTTAGAAAAATGGAACCATTATAAGACCCAAGTCCCATCACACAATGCAACGCAAACCGGAGGATAGGGTTTTACCTTATAATGATCAAAAGATGCTTGATACGATAAACACGGTATTATATAATAATAGTGAGCAACCAATTTGAAATACATCAAAGTAAATGTATCAATCCTAGACGGCATGAGTGCCCCATCCCACTATGTCGCCATATATAGGTATACAATCAAAACCGCGTGATGTCGTATTGGAAATTTGGGTTTCCATCTGAGTCAAGGCTAGGGAGGAGATCCTTACCGATTCGAGACACTCTAGCAAATGCCCCAGGATTGGTACTCTGTCCAACCCTTGGATCCTGCAGGGCCGGTCCACACTTACTTTTGTGGATTATAAATGCCTGAACACACGTTCCCCGGTCCTTTTGGACCTATAATACGGCCAGTGGCGACCGCATAAACCGAGGCCTCGAAAAATCCAACAACCACAATGAATAAATGCCAGCGCTGGTAGGTCCCTGGCACCACTCTAGCTAGAAAGAAACGTGTGCACTCCCTGCGTTCCCTTCTCCTGTTTTAGACTCTACCGGGCTATGAGGCTCGCGAAGTCACGATATACACAAAGCTATGCCTAAATAGACTGTGCTTTGATCATCAACCACAAGGCTCTGCTTTGCAACAATAAGCCTTGATCAAGTGCAACTTGGCATACCACATCAACAACTCATATCATGCGATCGGTAATTATTTAACATACAAAAGGGTGTTAAGCAAGAGAATAAATCCTCCGCCACCATGCATTTATATATTAAATAAGAACTGATTTAATTACATGAAATAAATTTCAATGTCAGGCATGCTATCCATTTACAAGTCCGTTCTGGGTCTGAACGAAACAACGTATCCGTCGATCTCCCGTACGTCTGGAAGATCATTACTTTTACCTTGCCTTGGGGGATCAGTCCCAATTCAAGATATCGGTCATCATCAACCAAACGATGTGAAGCTCTCCGGTCTTCAGTCACCGTCTTCATCTTCGACTCTTGATCGTCGTGATGGTTATTCAGAATGGGTTAGACCCGGTCTTTCTAAATAACTCGAGTATTTGTAATTAAAACCAACCATACGCCACATTCCAACTTTGAATATCCTTTTAAATAAAAATTATTATTTATGTTAAAAGGTTCTCATTAATTTTATCAAAGATAAAATAAATTACATTTTAATATTTCTAAAAAGATTTATTAATATTCCAATTTTGATTTTTAATACAAAAATCATTATTACAAGATTATTAATTTTAATAAGCCAATCTTGTCTTAAATTGGATTAAAGAACTATTGTCATTTAAAACACAGTTCACGATAAACCAAAAACCAATTTTCAAAATATGGAATTTCTACATAAATCAAATCAACAAATAATCGTTATAAATTTCTGTATCGGACTAATATTATAAATGGAATAACGGCAAAGCCTCTTAAATTCCATATATAATATCGGTCTTCTTTTACAGAAGCCCATCTCGATTATTATCAATCGAATTTCCATTTAATTCCAATTTAATATATTAAATTGGAAAATTCTAGTTTTAGAAAATCTTCTTTTAAATTTATAAAATAGATTTATAAATTTCAAATAGTAATTTCAATGTAAATTGGATTAAAGGATAAATGTTATTTAAAACATCATCCACTGCAAATCCAATTCACATATCAATCACCAAACATAAATGTTAAGATCTAATGATCTTAAATAAAAGATTTATCCTAAAAATATTTAAAATAATCAATAAAATATTATTTATGTAAAATATTCTTTAGAGTACAAAATCTTTTATTTCACAAAAATTCTTTTATTATGTAAACATTCTTTATTTAAAAAGAAATTCTGCATTGGAATGCGACTCAACCATGCACCATATAATTTGGGTCATATGGGTTTCATACATTTCATGTATAGGGTAATAACAGAGAATAATTCTCAATCCATCCATTAACAACCAAAGTGACAATGTCAACTGTGTGAGCATTAAAATGAAACAATAACGCTCATCGCAGCCTGTCGATCAATCGATAGACATATAATTAAACATTGGGATTTGTGTCAGTCAAGTATCGTCCCAATACCCGTGTGGGGTTTTCAGCCAACAACAGTTCATATAAATAAATAAATACAGAATTGGTTAATAGGTTTAACCAATTTCAATTCCCCTAAACATGTCACTTATATCGAGTAAAATATATTTTACTCTTATGACTTCCCTATATACTTCTAAAGTCACATAAACAGTAATTTATTTATATAGCTTTATTGCGGATGACAAATGGAATATAAATTCCATTATTCTTTATTTGTATGAAGTTTCTTAACAATACTTTTCAGTGTATATTTTGACCAACAATACAAATTCTAATGCAAGTTTTGCAAATAAAAATTGGATTTTACATTTGCGTATAAATTCTACTGTATATTATGCAAATAAAAGTGATTCTTATATTTTTCACATAATTTCTGTTTTCAACAAAGATGAGTAAAGTGATACACTCATTTTGTTAGCAATTCTATTTCAACAAATACAGTGTAGATAAAAGTGTATTTCTAATCTTGTACTTTTATTTGTACATAAAACACAAATAAAAATGTCTCTCATGTATTTGTCTTTTTATTTGACAAAACAATGTTAATAAAAATGTTCTTTTATATCTTGTACTTTTATTTAACAAAACAATGGTAAATAGAATGTCTTTTTAACTCTTTTACTTTTATTTAACAAAACAATGACAAATAAAAGTATAATTTTCTTTCTATGCTTTATTTGCATCTAAAAATGCAAATAAGAAATATAACTCTCTTTTTACTTTTTCTTTACAATAGAAAATGTAAATAAAATGGTTCACACAATTTTGTTCTTTTTCTTTACAATAGAAAATGTAAATATGTGTATTTCTACATTCCATTCTTCTTATTTACATAAGAAATGTAAATAATTGTAATTTCAAATTCCATTCTTTTTACATACATAAGAAAATGTAAATAATTGAAATTTCAAATTCCATTCTTTTTACTTACATAAGAAAATGTAAATAATATATTTTTCTAAATTTTATTCTTTTTATTTACATAAGAGAATGTAAATAATTGCATTGTATATGCGATGCGAATTTCACGTCTTTTAATTACATAAGAATGTAATTTTCCATATCATGCGAATTCTCAAATTTCTAGTTACATATAAAAGTGTAATTCTTAATTTACAATGCAAATCCTCATTTCTAATTACATAAAATGTAACTTTTTAATTCACGATGCACATTCTCTTATCTCATTACATAAAAATGTAATTTTTAATTTATTCGTGAATCTTACTTCTTTATTACACTATAAAAAATGTAATTTTTATTTTACATTATAAATTCATGTTCCAATTACATAAAGAAATGTAATTTTCATAATACAATACAAATTCATATTTTAATTTCTTTGAAAAATATAATTTTTATCATACCGTTATAACTCATATATAAATTACATAGAAAAATGTCATTTTTATTTTATCGTTCTAATTCACATCTAAATTACATAGAAAAATGTAATCTTTATTATGCGATGGGAATTCATATTTTAATTACATAGAAAAATGTAATTCCTATCATACGACATAAATTCATATTTAAATTACATCTAAAAATGTAGTTTTTATCCTACAGTGCAAATTCACATTTTAATTACATGTAAAAATGTAATTTTCATTCTACCGTTATTTTTCATCTCTAAATTGCATTGAAAAATGTAATTTTAATCATGCAATGTAAATTTACATTTTTATATCGTAGAAAAATGCAATTTTTGTCATACGGTGCAAATTCATATATAAATTGCATATAAAAATGTAACTTTTGTTATGCAAAGTAAATTCACCTTTTTAATTACGTATAAAAATGTAATTTTATTCATACGGTGGAAATTCATTCATAAATACATACAAAAAATGTAATTTATTTCATACAGTGTGAACTCATTCATAAATACATATCAAAATGTTATTTATTTCATACGATGAAAAATCATTCATAAATAACATATAAAAATGTTATTTATTTCATGCGATGAAAAATCATTCATAAATAACATATAAAAATGTTATATATTTCATGCGATGAAAAATCATTCATAAATAACATATAAAAATGTTATTTATTTCATGCGATGAAAATTCATTCATAAATTATGAAAAAAAAAATGTTGTTTATTTCATGCTGTGGAAATTCATTCATAAATTCCATAATAAAATATACTTTATTTTACACAATGTAAAAATATGACTTTTTCTATTTTGCAATGTAAAAATATGACTTTTTCTATTTTGCAATGTAAAAAAATTGACTTTTTCTATTTTACAATGAAAATAATAACTTCTTTATTTGAAATATAAAAAGATCGTCTTTTTATTTTCAGCGTCAAAATTTCATCTTTTTGTTTACAATATAAAAAGATTGTCTTTTTATTTTAAATATAAAAAGATCGTTTTTTTTCAATTTTAATGTCAAAATCTCACCCTTTTGTTTTCAATATAAAAAGATTCTCTTTTTATTTAAATATAAAAGATCGTCTTTTTATTTTCAATCATCAAAAAGATCGACTTTTTATAATCAAAAACAAAGTTGTAAGTTTTGTAACCGAAATCAAGGTTATAATTTTTGCAAACAAAATCAAAGTTGTAACCTTTGTGAACAAAACCAAAGGTATAATCTTTATTAACAAAACCAAAGGTTCAATTTTTATAAATAAAATTAAAGTTTTAATCTCTATAAACAAAAATAAAGTTTCAAGCTTTATAAACAAAAACAAAGATTTAATCTTTTATAAACAAAAACAAAGATTGGTTCTTTGTAAACAAAATCAAAGATTTGTTCTTTTGTAACCGAAACAAAATTTCATCCTTTAAAATAAAAAAAACAAAGAATTAGTCTTTATGAATAAAAAAAGGTTTCATCTTTATAAATAAACAAAAAGATTTCATGTTTTATAAATAAAACAAAGATTCATTTTATACAAACAAAAAACAAAGATTCATTTTAATGAATCAAAAATAAGGATCGAATCTTTATTAGTGTTATTCATTTCAAAATAAAAATCAAAACTTTGATTTGTCAATCATGATAAAAGATTAAACTTTATTTATAAATCAAAACCAAAGATTAAACTTTTTATTACAATCTTTCTACTTGTCATCGAATAACAATTCCCACAATCAATTCTAACACCAATCATACAACACATCAATAACAATATAGGCCACAAACATCAATTTCCACCATACAACAATTCAATCCATACAACATTCATTTTGTATAATGATAATATAATTAAATTAAATTAATTATATATTTTAAAAAAATATAGAATCTCGTCTTGCTTGTTTCTGAAATGAAGTGATTTAAATCAGATCTCGTGTTTGGAGTCACAGCGGTTACGGATTTGAAAGATTTCAAATTGAAATTTATGTAAAAATTAGAATTCTGGCCTTTAACAACTGGCACAGTGACGCTTAAAAGCGTGACAAAATCTGAAGCTATTTACCTCAATTTTCAGAATTGTTCAAAACTTTGAATGCGGATTTCGGGAGCTATAGTCGACGGTTTTACGAACGGTTTGCGGGAGATTGAAGAGCTACGAGAGGGCTATCTTCACCGGGAGTTGGAGGAGGTGCGGCTGCAAGGAGGAAGTGTGGCGGCAGCATGTTTGGCCGAACTTTGCGGAGGTGAATCGAGAGCTACGGGCAACGGTTTGATGTGAGACTTGTCGGAGAAGAAAGAGGAAGAAAAGAGCTTCAAAAAGTTTCACTACGGCATGATCTAATTCTTAGTGGTTTGAGAGATAGGGAGGAGAGAAGTTTCGGCCATGATGGGTTACATGGTGCGGCTGAAACACGTTGGAGGAGAAGAAGAAGCCCGACTTTGAATTTATATTATTATATTAGGTTAATCTAATTATTATTTAATTAGCCCGTTTAAGCCCGTTTTGGTCCGAACTCCGATTTAGGCCCAACGACTGTCGTTCCTACCATTGAGCCCCCATTTCGAACTCATTTAGACATGTCTCGTCAGCCCAAACTGTCATCTAGGCCTCCGTTTTGCAGTTTTAAAATTTAAGTCCTTTATTTCTAATTTTTCCGTACAAATAATTTTACCGGGGACACAAATTAACTCAGAAAAATCAAGAAAAATTATTTTTGGCTTTCTTATGTCAATACGGTTCTAACAAAATTTATTTCGTCGAATTCTGAGACTTTTTGAAAAATGGCTATTTTTAAGGCGTTTAAATTTAATTGAAATAGTCAAAACACATTTTCTTTTCCCACATTCACATATTAATTCGAAAAATTCTGAAAATTGAAACCTAGCAATAATTTGACATTCCGGTTCCAACAAAAGTGATTCCGTCGAAAACCGAGGTCGTTTGAAAAATGACTATTTTTAAGGCCAATATATTTAATATTAAAAATACATTTATAAACAAATAAATCCCGAAACTCAAAATATACAAGTGTTTACTGTTTTCCAATGTAGAAACATCATTCTGAACTCAATGGAAGTGGTTTCGAGTTCAAATTCCTTCGTATGCGAAAAGTAGCATATTGGCCCTTATAAATTTCATAGCGACCTTTCTAGATTTTAATTTTGACATAACTTTTGATTCCCGTTATGAAATCTCGATTTTTTGGATTCGTTGGAAAGATATTTTTAAATAGATTCTAATATTTTTGGTTTCACTAAAATCCGTTAAATTTTGCAACCTGTACGGTCAGTCAAAGTTCAAGTTTGACTTTTCAAACTACCGCGTTGTTTCTAACTCTTTTGTTAATTAAAATTAAATCATTCCTTCTATCTTCGATTTAAATCAAATTTGTGATCATTATTATTTAAAATAGATTATTTAAATATCAAAACTCATTAAAATCACTTAAAATAAATTTTTAAATTGGCCCCACAAATCAGGGTTGTTACAGTCTCCCCCACTTAAAAACTTTTCGTCCTCGAAAAGGACCTGAGCTAAAATTCGTTTATTTACCTAATTAAATTTTCCATTCTTTTATTTGTTGTTTAATAATTTCATAGGTTGAATTAATATTCAGACAACACAATCATCTAACAATTTGTTGATTAAATTTTCAAAAATATATAATTTATATATATTCAAAAATCATATTTTCTAAATTCCGATTATATATATAATTACAGATACGTTAGTTATAATCTTTCCTCTCTGAACTCATTCTAGGGCATTACTAACCCCTTCTCTAACGAGTTTACTCATTCTAGGATACTGCTGATCCTATCTCTAATGAGTATTCTTATTGGACGTTACTAATCCAATCTCTGATGAGTCTTATGTTTAGTTCTAACAAGTTGTACCCCAAAGATTTGAGCTAACCAGGGCTCTGATACCAACTATAAAGACCCGCAAATCCCCACCCTTTGAATCGACCATAAACCACACAGGTCTGACCCAAAAAGTGAAAATCTACGAATACTTTAACTTTGGGCATACAACACATTACAACAGATAACATAAGACTTTTATAACACTATAATAAATTTTACATCAGAGTACAGAATATACATATCAGAGTACATTGGAATATAATTACAGCGGAAGATAAATACAAAAAATGTAATATACTGCAACGGAAGAACACAGCGGAAGGCTCTCTATCTCTGGACACAGCTTTAAGCTTCAACCCAGAATCCTGTTTAATATATCTACAAAAATAGCTACTTGACTGCCCGTGTGGAAAATATGGGCACCCGAGTTTGCCAGTGGACAAACTACAGGTCAGTCATGGGACTGGTGTGAGAATTCTACCTAACCTATAAAATATAATAAGGCTAATCACAGGACCACGCCACTTTCGCGGAACAGGTTTTCTCCTATGGATTCCCAGTGCATGACTAAAGTAAATCGTCAAAATAACGCAATGCTTTTTAGAAAAATGGAACCATTATAAGACCCAAGTCCCATCACACAATGCAACACAAACCGGAGGATAGGGTTTTACCTTATAATGATCAAAAGATGCTTGATACGATAAACACGGTATTATATAATAATAGTGTGCAACCAATTTGAAATACATCAAAGTAAATGTATCAATCCTAGATGGCATGAGTGCCCCATCCCACTATGTTGCCATATATAGGTATACAATCAAAACCGCGTGATGTCGTATTGGAAATTTGGGTTTCCATCTGAGTCAAGGCTAGGGAGGAGATCCTTACCGATTCGAGACACTATAGCAAATGCCCCAGGATTGGTACTCTGTCCAACCCTTGGATCCTGCAGGGCCGGTCCGCACTTACTTTTGTGGATTAGAAATGCCTGAACACACGTTCCCCGGTCCTTTTGGACCTATAATACGGCCAGTGGCGACCGCATAAACCGAGGCCTCGAAAAATCCAACAACCACAATGAATAAATGCCAGCGCTGGTAGGTCCCTGGCACCAATCTAGCTAGAAAGAAACGTGTGCACTCCTTGCGTTCCCTTCTCCCGTTTTAGACTCTACCGGGCTGTGAGGCTCGCGAAGTCACGATATACAAAAAGCTATGCCTAAATAGACTGTGCTTTGATCATCAACCACAAGGCTCTGCTTTGCAACAATAAGCCTTGATCAAGTGCAACTTGGCATACCACATCAACAACTCATATCATGCGATCGGTAATTATTTAACATACAAAAGGGTGTTAAGCAAGAGAATAAATCCTCCGCCACCATGCATTTATATATTAAATAAGAACCGATTTAATTACATGAAATAAATTTCAATGTCAGGCATGCTATCCATTTACAAGTCCGTTCTGGGTCTGAACGAAACAACGTATCCGTCGATCTCCCGTACGTCTGGAAGATCATTACTTTTACCTTGCCTTGGGGGATCAGTCCCAATTCAAGATATCAGTCATCATCAACCAAACGATGTGAAGCTCTCCGGTCTTCAGTCACTGTCTCCATCTTCGACTCTTGATCGTCGTGATGGTTATTCAGAATGGGTTAGACCCGGTCTTTCTGAATAACTCGCGTATTTGTAATTAAAACCAACCATACGCCACATTCCAACTTTGAATATCCTTTTAAATAAAAAATTTTATTTATGTTAAAAGGTTCTCATTAATTTTATCAAAGATAAAATAAATTACATTTTAATCTTTCTAAAAAGATTTATTAATATTCCAATTTTGATTTTTAATACAAAAATCATTATTACAAGATTATTAATTTTAATAAGCCAATCTTGTCTTAAATTGGATTAAAGAACTATTGTCATTTAAAACACAGTTCACGATAAACCCAAAACCAATTTTCAAAATATGGAATTTCTACAGAAATCAAATCAACAAATAATCGTTATAAATTTCTGTATCGGACTAATATTATAAATGGAATAACGGCAAAGCCTCTTAAATTCCATATATAATATCGGTCTTCTTTTACAGAAGCCCATCTCGATTATTATCAATCGAATTTCCATTTAATTCCAATTTAATATATTAAATTGGAAAATTCTAGTTTTAGAAAATCTTCTTTTAAATTTATAAAATAGATTTATAAATTTCAAATAGTAATTTCAATGTAAATTGGATTAAAGGATAAATGTTATTTAAAACATCGTCCACTGCAAATCCAATTCACATATCAATCACCAAACATAAATGTTAAGATCTAATGATCTTAAATAAAAGATTTATCCTAAAAATATTTAAAATAATCAATAAAATATTATTTATGTAAAATATTCTTTAGAATACAAAATCTTTTATTTCACAAAAATTCTTTTATTATGTAAACATTCTTTATTTAAAAAGAAATTCTGCATTGGAATGCGAATCAACCATGCACCATATAATTTGGGTCATATGGGTTTCATACATTTCATGTATAGGGTAATAACAGAGAATAATTCTCAATCCATCCATTAACAACCAAAGTGACAATGTCAACTGTGTGAGCATTAAAATGAAACAATAACGCTCATCGCAGTCTGTCGATCAATCGATAGACATATAATTAAACATTGGGATTTGTGTCAGTCAAGTATCGTCCTAATACCCGTGTGGGGTTTTCAGCCAACAACAGTTCATATAAATAAATAAATACAGAATTGGTTAATATGTTTAACCAATTTCAATTCCACTAAACATGTCACTTATATCGAGTAAAATATATTTTACTCGTATGACTTCCCTATATACTTCTAAAGTCACATAAACAATAATTTATTTATATAGCTTTATTGCGGATGACAAATGGAATATAAATTCCATTATTCTTTATTTGTATGAAGTTTCCTGACAATACTTTTCAGTGTATATTTTGACCAACAATACAAATTCTAATGCAAGTTTTGCAAATAAAAATTGGATTTTATATTTGCGTATAAATTCTACTGTATATTATGCAAATAAAAGTGATTCTTATATTTTCACATAATTTCTGTTTTCAACAAAGATGAGTAAACTGATACACTCATTTTGTTAGCAAATCTATTTCAACAAATACAGTGTAGATAAAAGTGTATTTCTAATCTTGTACTTTTATTTGTACATAAAACACAAATAAAAATGTCTCTCATGTATTTGTCTTTTTATTTGACAAAACAATGTTAATAAAAATGTTCTTTTATATCTTGTACTTTTATTTAACAAAACAATGGTAAATAAAATGTCTTTTTAACTCTTTTACTTTTATTTAACAAAACAATGACAAATAAAAGTATAATTTTCTTTCTATGCTTTATTTGCATCTAAAAATGCAAATAAGAAATATAACTCTCTTTTTACTTTTTCTTTACAATAGAAAATGTAAATAAAATGGTTCACACAATTTTGTTCTTTTTCTTTACAATAGAAAATGTAAATATGTGTATTTCTACATTCCATTCTTCTTATTTACATAAGAAATGTAAATAATTGTAATTTCAAATTCCATTCTTTTTACTTACATAAGAAAATGTAAATAATTGAAATTTCAAATTCCATTCTTTTTACTTACATAAGAAAATGTAAATAATATATTTTTCTAAATTTTATTCTTTTTATTTACATAAGAGAATGTAAATAATTGCATTGTATATGCGATGCGAATTTCACGTCTTTTAATTACATAAGAATGTAATTTTCCATATCATGCGAATTCTCAAATTTCTAGTTACAAATAAAAGTGTAATTCTTAATTTACAATGCAAATCCTCATTTCTAATTACATAAAATGTAACTTTTTAATTCACGATGCACATTCTCTTATCTCATTACATAAAAATGTAATTTTTAATTTCTTCGTGAATCTTACTTCTTTATTACATTATAAAAAATGTAACTTTTATTTTACATTATAAATTCATGTTCCAATTACATAAAGAAATGTAATTTTCATAATACAATACAAATTCATATTTTAATTTCTTTGAAAAATATAATTTTTATCATACCGTTATAACACTCATATATAAATTACATAGAAAAATGTCATTTTTATTTTATCGTTCTAATTCACATCTAAATTACATAGAAAAATGTAATCTTTATTATGCGATGGGAATTCATATTTTAATTACATAAAAAAATGTAATTCCTATCATACGACATAAATTCATATTTAAATTACATCTAAAAATGTAGTTTTTATCCTACAGTGCAAATTCACATTTTAATTACATGTAAAAATGTAATTTTCATTCTACCGTTATTTTTCATCTCTAAATTACATTGAAAAATGTAATTTTAATCATGCAATGTAAATTTACATTTTTATATCGTAGAAAAATGCAATTTTTGTCATACGGTGCAAATTCATATATAAATTACATATAAAAATGTAACTTTTGTTATGCAAAGTAAATTCACCTTTTTAATTACGTATAAAAATGTAATTTTATTCATACGGTGGAAATTCATTCATAAATACATACAAAAAATGTAATTTATTTCATACAGTGTGAATTCATTCATAAATACATATCAAAATGTTATTTATTTCATACGATGAAAAATCATTCATAAATAACATATAAAAATGTTATTTATTTCAATGAAAAATCATTCATAAATAACATATAAAAATGTTATTTATTTCATGCGATGAAAAATCATTCATAAATAACATATAAAAATGTTATTTATTTCATGCGATGAAAATTCATTCATAAATTATGAAAAAAAAAATGTTGTTTATTTCATGCTATGGAAATTCATTCATAAATTCCATAATAAAATATACTTTATTTTACACAATGTAAAAATATGACTTTTTCTATTTTGCAATGTAAAAATATGACTTTTTCTATTTTGCAATGTAAAAAAATTGACTTTTTCTATTTTACAATGAAAATAATAACTTCTTTATTTGAAATATAAAAAGATCGTCTTTTTATTTTCATCGTCAAAATTTCATCTTTTTTTTACAATATAAAAAGATTGTCTTTTTATTTTAAATATAAAAAAGATCGTTTTTTTTTTCATTTTTAATGTCAAAATCTCACCCTTTTGTTTTCAATATAAAAAGATTGTCTTATTATTTAAATATAAAAAGATCGTCTTTTTATTTTCAATCATCAAAAAGATCGACTTTTTATAATAAAAAACAAAGTTGTAATTTTTGTAACCGAAATCAAGGTTATAATTTTTGCAAACAAAATCAAAGTTGTAACCTTTGTTAACAAAACCAAAGGTATAATCTTTATTAACAAAACCAAAGGTTCAATTTTTATAAATAAAAATAAAGTTTTAATCTCTATAAACAAAAATAAAGTTTCAAGCTTTATAAACAAAAACAAAGATTTAATCTTTTATAAACAAAAACAAAGATTGGTTCTTTGTAAACAAAATCAAAGATTTGTTCTTTTGTAACCGAAACAAAATTTCATCCTTTAAAATAAAATAAAAACAAAGAATTAGTCTTTATGAATAAAAAAAAAGGTTTCATCTTTATAAATAAACAAAAAGATTTCATGTTTTATAAATAAAACAAAGATTCATTTTATACAAACAAAAAACAAAGATTCATTTTAATGAATCAAAAATAAGGATCGAATCTTTATTAATGTCATTCATTTCAAAATAAAAATCAAAACTTTGATTTGTCAATCATTATAAAAGATTAAACTTTATTTATAAATCAAAACCAAAGATTAAACTTTTTATTATAATCTTTCTACTTGTCATCGAATAACAATTCCCACAATCAATTCTAACACCAATCATACAACACATCAATAACAATATAGACCACAAACATCAATTTCCACCATACAACAATTCAATCCATACAACATTCATTTTGTATAATGATAATATAATTAAATTAAATTAATTATATATAAAAAAAAATATAGAATCTCACCTTGCTTGTTTCTGAAATGAAGTGATTTAAATCAGATCTCGTGTTTGGAGTCACAGCGGTTACGGATCAGAAAGATTTCAAATTGAAATTTATGTAAAAATTAGAATTCTGGCCTTGAACAACTGGCACAGTGATGCTTAAAAGCGTGACAAAATCTGAAGCTATTTACCTCAATTTTCAGAATTGTTCAAAACTTTGAATGCGGATTTCGGGAGCTATAGTCGACGGTTTTACGAACGGTTTGTGGGAGATTGAAGAGCTACGAGAGGGCTATCTTCACCGGGAGTTGGAGGAGGTGCGGCTGCAAGGAGGAGGTGCGGCGGCAGCATGTTTAGCCGAACTTTGCGGAGGTGAATCGAGAGCTACGGGCAACGGTTTGATGTGAGACTTGTCGGAGAAGAAAGAGAAAGAAAAGAGCTTCAAAAAGTTTCACTATGGCATGATCTAATTCTTATTGGTTTGAGAGATAGGGAGGAGAGAAGTTTCGGCCATGATGGGTTACATGGTGCGGCTGAAACACGTTGGAGGAGAAGAAGAAGCCCGACTTTGAATTTATATTATTATATTAGGTTAATCTAATTATTATTTAATTAGCCCGTCTTGGTCCGAACTCCGATTTAGGCCCAACGACTGTCGTTCCTACCATTTAGCCCCCATTTCGAACTCATCTAGACATGTCTCGTCAGCCCAAACTGTTATCTAGGCCTCCGTTTTGCAGTTTTAAAATTTAAGTCCTTTATTTCTAATTTTTCCGTACAAATAATTTTACCAGGGACACAAATTAACTCAGAAAAATCCAAAAAAATTATTTTTGGCTTTCTTATGTCAATACGGTTCTAACAAAATTTATTTCGTCGAATTCTGAGACTTTTTGAAAAATGGCTATTTTTAAGGCGTTAAATTTAACTGAAATAGTCAAAACACATTTTCTTTTCCCACGTTCACATATTAATTCAAAAAATTCTGAAAATTGAAACCTAGCAATAATTTGACATTCCGGTTCCAACAAAAGTGATTTCATCGAAAACCGAGGTCGTTTGAAAAATGACTATTTTTAAGGCCAATATATTTAATATTAAAAATACATTTTTAAACAAATAAATCCCGAAACTCAAAATATATAAGTGTTTACTGTTTTTCAATGTAGAAACATCATTCTGAACCCAATGGAAGTGGTTTCGAGTTTAAATTCCTTCGTATGCAAAAAGTAGCATTTTGGCCCTTATAAATTTCATAGCGACCTTTCTAGATTTTAATTTTGACATAACTTTTGATTCCCGTTATGAAATCTCGATTTTTCGGATTCATTGGAAAGATATTTTTAAATAGATTCTAATATTTTTGGTTTCACTAAAATCCGTTAAATTTTGCATCATGTACGGTCAGTCAAAGTTCAAGTTTGACTTTTCAAACTACCACGTTATTTCTAACTCTTTTGTTAATTAAAATTAAATCATTCCTTCTATCTTCGATTTAAATCAAATTTGTGATCATTATTATTTAAAATAGATTATTTAAATATCAAAACTCATTAAAATCACTTAAAATAAAATTTTAAATTGGCCCCACAAATAAGGGTTGTTACACCCATAATGCCAGCGGGAGTTCATCTACCCATCCACCCTTAGCCTTTTCTAGTCGCTTCTTGATGGTAGTCTTGATGACTTTATTTACTGCCTCCACCTGCCCGTTCGCTTGTGGATGAGCGATCGCTGAAAAGCTTTTTTGGATTTTATACTTGGCGCAAAAGCTTTGGAATTCTTTACTTTCAAACTGGGTTCCGTTTTCCGTGATTATTTTCTGTGGTACCCCAAACCTGCATATGATACTTTTTAAGACAAAGTTAATAACCTTCTTAGAAGTTATAGTGGCAAATGGTTCTGCTTCAGCCCATTTCGTAAAGTAGTCAACGACAATAATTGTGTATTTGAAACTGGATTTTGCAGTGGGAAGGACTCCTATGAGGTCGATGCCCCAGATAGCAAACGGCCACGGGCTAACCATGTGGGTTATGGTTGTGGATGGCATTCTTGGGATTTTGGCAAATCTTTGGCACCTGTCGCATTTTTTAGTGTAGGCTATGGAATCTTTATTGATATCTGGCCAGAAGCAACCATATCGTAGGATCTTCTTGGCCAAAGTTTTTCCTCCGGTATGACCTCCGCATTCCCCTTCGTGCAGTTCCGCCATAATTGCCTTAGACTCCTTCTCTGTAACACAGCGAAGTAAAGATGTAGAAAATCCTCGTCTATATAGTCGTCCATCTTGAATAAGGTATAAAGGAGCTTTCCGTAAGATCTTTCTTCGGAGTTTGGTTTCAGCCGGGAGTGCCCCAGTTGCGAGGTATTCTTTAATTGGCGACATCCATGAATTTGATTCATCAATTGTTTCCATGATCCAGTCCATTTCGATTTGCTTTGTAGTTGGATTGGAAAGGACTTCCACTGGGACTAACCCCATTAGCTGTGCATCTCCTGTGCTCGCATATTTGGCTAATGAATCAGCTTTAGTATTTTCTTCCCTGGGAATATGAGATATGGTGTAATGCTCGAAAGATTCCAACTATTCCAAGGCTTTTGTAAGATAATCTGGCAAGTTACCCATTTTTGCTTGGAATTCTCCCAGAATCTGGCATACTACGAGATGGGAGTCGCTGAAGATCTATATAGTTTTTATTTGCAACTCTTTCGCTAGCTTTATTCCTGCGATAAGGGCCTCGTACTCGACCTCATTATTGGTTGCAGTGAATTCTAACCTTAGTGCATAGCATAAGGATCTTTCCTCAGGGGTTTCGAGAACTACCCCTGTCCCCGAACAGCGGTCGTTCGACGCCCCATATACAAATAGCTTCCACTGGATATTAGTTTCGATATCATCTAGCTCCTTTACTTCCCCTCGGTCGGTAAATTCTGCAATGAAATCAGCAAGCGCTTGTCTGTTGATCGCTTTCCGGGGATGATACGTAATGTCGTACTGGCTAAGCTCTATATTCCATTTTAATAACCTTCCGGAGATTTATGGTCAGGACAGGACTTGCCTCAGAGGTTGGTTTATGAGCACCTTGATGGGATGAACTTGGAAGTAGGGACAGAGCTTCTTTGACGCAATGAGCAAACAATAAGCAAGTTTTTCAAGTCTTGGATAATTAAGCTCCGCTCCAGATAACTTCTTACCGATGTAATAGACCGATATTTGTGTCTTCAAATCTTCTCTGATTAGTGCTGCGCTTAGAGCATGGGCAGAGACCGCCAGGTATAGAAACAAGTCTTCACCGTCACTAGGCTTTGATAGCATAGGTGGTGTTGCCAGATGTTGGATCAATTCTTCGAAGGCTCTCTGGCACTCAGGGATCCACTGTATCTCCTTTCTTCCTTTTCTGAGGGCATTGAAGAATGGAAGACATCAGTCCGTTGCCCTGGATATGAAGCAATTCAAAGCCGCGATCTTCCCATTTAAACACTGAAGCTGTTTCTTGGTTCCTGGGGCACGCATTTCTCTCAGGGCTGATATTTTGGCTGGATTAGCTTCTATACCTCTAGCATTGACCATGTACCCAAGGAAGTAGCCTGTGCCAACACCAAAACTACATTTCAAAGGGTTCAACTTCATGCCATATTTTCGTAAGATGTCACTACTACAAAAAAGGTCTGTTGCTTCGCCTCATTTGCTTCTGTTGTTCTTATAACAGAAGCAAATAGTATCATTTGCTTCTGTTCTATTAACAACTGAAGCAAATGGTATTACTTGCTTCGGTTATGCCAATAACAGAAGCAAATAGTGTAATTTGCTTCTGTTATACCAAAAATCGAAGCAAATTGTGTTGTTTGCATCAGTTGCTTAGAAACTGAAGCAAATGCACCGAAGCAAATAATGCATTTGCATTAGTTCCATAAGAACAGAAGCAACTGCACCGAAGCAACAACGAATTATTTTACCAAAGCAAATGCAAATATCAATAATCATAGACAGCCTTACATATGTCATTATTTATAATTTATTATAAAAAATGATTGTTAATAAATAATTTATAGTTACAAATTATTATAAATAATCAATAATTATATTTTATATTTAATAATTCATTGTAGTTAATTACTAATATTTAATACATTGTAGTTAACCTTTATTAGTTTCATTTAATAATGAACAAATGAATTAATAATTAACAAATGAATTAATAATTAATACTAAATAATTAACAAATAATATTAAACATTTAATATTTATTATTAAAATAATTAGTATTAATTAATAATTAAGAAGTATTATCTAACAATTAATTTTCGATAATTATTATTTAATAATTAATATTAATTAATTAATTATTATTACCAAATATTTAATTGACAATAATAATATAATATTTAAAATTGATTTTTAATAATAATTAATTACTAATAAAGTTTACTACTTATGAAGTGATATTTAGTATCTAAAAATTAATTTTTTATAATTATTATTTTTACAAGGCTAATTTTATATAATTATTAATTAATAATGACTATTTAAAAATTAATTATTAAACAAATATTTAATAGTTCAATTAGTAAGAAACATGAATTGAGAAGTAATATCTATTTTTTTTATTTGTAACCATAATTAATAATTATATTTAAGCCTTACAAAAATAATAATAATTAATTTTAAGTAATTAGTAATCAATAATAACTATTTATATTTAATGATTAATAGTTAAGAAAAATATTTAATAGTTCAATGAGCATGACAAATATTTATAATTTTTTATTTGTAACCATAATTTATAATTATAATTTATTTGGGATGATTATTAATAATTAATAAGTATGAAGTGATAATTAATATTTACTATTAAATGAATAACAATAAGAAATGGAATTTCAATGAAATTTAAAATTTTATATGATAAATTTAGAATTTTATGTAATAAATTAAAATTTGTCCATAATTTTTTTTAAATCAAGAAGTTCCAAACTAAAACAAAAAATCGGAATTTAGAAAAATTAAACTTTTATTATATTTACTTAGTTATGTATAAATTCATGCATAAGTAATAATTAACAAATATATTTAATTATTAATTATGTTCAAAATCAAATAAGTAATAGTTAAATAATATAATAAATAAGGCAGAAGTAAATAAATTATAATTAGTGAACATATTTAGTTGTAAGTTAATAATCAATAATTTTTATTATTAATAAATCAGAAGAAAATAAGTAGTTTATAAATCAGAAATAATATAGACTGAATTGTGATGAATGGCAGTTTATATCAAAAACTAATAAACAATAGTCACTAAACTTGAAGTTTTCTAAGACGTACGTGTAAACGCATGGCTCAGTTTTAAATCCCTGCATACCACTCTTACCCGATAAAAACCGCCCGATCCATTTCACAACACTAAAACCTAGTAGCCTCCCCTTCTCTCCTCTTTGTTCAACCGAAATCGGTCCTCCATTGACCGAGATCACCACGTTTGAACTGGACCTGAGCCATCACCAGACTGAGGGCATGCATGGATCATCGCTACTCCCTTTCCATTTCCTCGTCCAGCACTGCCAGTGAGCTCCGATGCGCTTGATCCAAGTGGCGCAACCTCAGCCGTGTTTTCTTCTCCTCCTTGCCCCAAATCGTTTCCTTAGCCTCCGATATTCCCCAATTGAAGTCGTGACCACTGTCAGCCCCAGCTGTCCTTGGAAATCGCAACCAAACCCAGGTCTGCTTGAGTAAAAGTGATGGCGCCTGTAGCCCGTCGGTCACCAGAACAACTTTGCGGTGAGCTGCTATAGTCGTTGTGCATCCCTCCTTCATCACTGCTATACCGTTAAAGTAAGTTTAACTTACGGTATAAATTTATTTCAAGCTCTCTAACTTCATTTTTCACTGAACGTAATTGGTATGTGTTTACTATTGCATTTCTATGGACTGCCTTGTCCTGTTGTTAGTCAATCCCTTGACTGGAAATCTCCTGCTAGCTTAACACTAGTCTTAAATTTACTGCTAGCTTAACACTAGTCTTCTCTTTTTGGACCACATAATACTGCTTCTTTGATGGATTTTGTTTGCAAACTTGTTGATGTTCATGAAGTTGACACCATCATGATCTTAGGGTGCGATCATACCAATTTTTTTTCTCTGAATTGAGCTTTCTCTCTCAAATTTTCGTATTGATCTTATTTTTAATTTTTGAAAGAAGCAAATCATAACTGCATATGTTATTTTGTCACCATTTGTGGGCTTATTTTAAGCAGTAGTAGGTTATTTATGATAGGCATGACCTCTTTTACACTCTGCCTATAGCATTGTGTTTGGGTAATTTCAAGTGCCTAGTTGTAGCATACTTAGTTTGACCCTCCCTAGTCCCCACAAGTTAGTTTCAACTTAATTAGTTTGGCTGAGCTGTTTTATCATGGTTGAGTTGTCATATTAAGTGATCTTGATTGATAATGGATATAAAAAAAAAAATATGATAAATCTGGGTAACTGATAATTGGATAGCCAAAAATGTGTGGCTTGATTTATATATGTTCAGTTATGAACTGTGAATACTCAAAATGTAATCTGTTGATTTGATAATAATTAAAGTTCTCTTTTAATGTATATAGAGTTTTCATGAAATAAAATATATGTTTTTGTATCTAGTAGCATGACACAATATCTGCAAGTTAAGGTAATCAGAATAGGATAACATGAACATAATGCTGGCGTTCTAAAGGATTGAAGTTTATAAGTCTTTTGGTGATGTATAATTATATGTCTGCACGCCACTGTTTTGATATGTAATAAATGAATTCATAGTATTTTTTTTATGGGAACTTATTCTGATATATACATCATTGCAACTGTTGTTAGAGTATTCGAATATATACAGTTACACAAGCAATTTATATATCAGGATTGTATTGTTATAACTAATAATATACATAGTATGAACATGAATTTTCAATGGAATTCAAGGGTGGTACAAGATAATTATTTATGTGTTTATATATTTTTAGTTGCCCACTTGAATCTACCTGCTAGAATTTGGACATGCCATCGTTTACTTTTATATTGGCCAAATAGTCTTTTATCGCTGTGTAGTTATGAAACTTGGAACCAACAGTGGGGTGTCACTTTGATTTGTAACATATCTGTACATGTTTATTTTGCTGATTGCATGGAACAGTTATTTGGTAAATGTCCCAATTAACTGGCGTGTATGTATAAAGAATGCATACAATACACTAGTCGAGCATAATAACTTAAAAGCTTACCAATTTCAATGTTACTCTAATTATTGTCTGCTAACAGAATGTATCAATTACATAGGAGTTGTTGGGTATATTTGTTGCTAGTGTTCATGTTCTTCATATATATATATATATATATATATATATATATATATATATATATTATATATAGGTATATGGGAATGCATATCAGAACGCATCTACTATTTTGGAAGAGGAAAAAAATGTTTTAGTTTATAAAGCTTATTTATACTTTGTAGTTGAGTTGTATTTTAACTTCGTTTTACAATTTACCAAAAAGTTACTGCCAACAATATTTCATTAATATACATTTGAGATTCATTTTCTACTATGTCCCGTTCCATGTTAATTGGTTATACTATTTTTACATGTATGCTCTAAAGACACTTGATTTGATTAGTTATTGTTTTATATATATGTATCTGGATCCGAGAATGCCAAGAGTGAGCTGCCTTCACCACAGTCCATTGCTGATACAAGGGTTAGAAGACTGGGAGCAAATGAAGAAGCGGAAAAGGTACATTTGATACATGTTTGTATATATTTCAAAGTAGGTTAGGAATAGTTATTTTAGATTTAATAATGAAAAAGGTACAGTCAATGAACCTGAGTTATTCCCCTCTTGCCTCATACTCTGAACCTGAGTATGTTAGTAATATTTCAGATTTAACAATGAAACATGTTTGTATATATTTATTCTGTGCACACATGTGAATATATACTGTTAGGAATAGTTATTTCAAAGGAAAGATATATACCCCTGTTGCCATTTTTGTAGCCGAAGACTAGCTGTATCTGCTACAGAGTCTTGTGTAATTTATCAAAATGTATAGTCTGTTAAAAGGTTTAATTCTGCCATTATATCTTCCTGTTCCTATTACTACATGAGTTTGTTTTCGAGCAGTACATATTGATTGAATGGTTGAAATTTATGACATATTTGATGCATGCACTCGCCCAAACCTTAAGACTGATGCTTGTGGTTTAGTCATGTCTGTTTCAGTTGCTCTCTCGTTTATGAGCACTGCTAAATGGTACCATGTCCTTCATTTTGTTTGCACCTACTTCTTTAACTCGAATTATTCTGTATTTGTGTCATGGTTCACACTCAGCATAGTATGTATGTTAAGAAGCAGCAAAGAGAGAGAGAGAGAGAGATATATATAGTGTGTGTGTACTACTACCATATATATAGGACAACATAGTATATACCGAGATGCTACAGCAAAATGAATGACACTAGACAGGTGCATTTTCTAATCCCTGTTGGTTGGTTACTCACTCAATTAACGGCTACATCGACATGTGCTTGGAGAACACAAGAATAATTCTCTTTCATTTCTCATTCCCCTTAGTTTTTTTTTTTAAAATAACTGTTGCACATAAATTATTGTCATTGTTACTGTTGTTATTGGAGAGCCAGAGAGAGTGGGCAATAGTAAGTGTACAAATGAGTTAAAAAGAAAGAAGTTGGTAGAAGAGGGCCTAGAGAATCGAAGGAAGTGCGGATCGCCCTATGCAGATTCCTCCTCTCCTATATCTCTACCCTCAGTCTGCTTGCTGCTCCTGCACCAAGGTACTAATTTGCATTTGTTTTTTTTGTGGGCGTGGAGAATGCATTCTAGTTTTACTTCTCTTTTTGCTTCTAAATTGTGGCGTCCACTTCACATAACGCATCTCAGTTTTCTCATGTCATTTACTTAGGTTTGTCATATGTGGATGGACGCTTGTTTGCACGTAAGGCAAGGTGTTTTTTTTTTTGAATTGTGATGAAATAGATAATTGAAAATGTCTATAAAAAGTGTAAAACTTGGCATTATAATATGTTAAAAAATGTGAGAAGTACATAATAAAGAAACATATTTCAAAAAAATACAACTTTATTAAGTAAAAAGTCCAAACTGGTTTCCATTTTTTAACAAAAGACTTAACTGAGCCGCTACTTTTCCTCAAGGAATGTGTCTATTCTTATTTTAGTTCTACTTCTTCAATGCAGTAAGTATGCAAGAAATATTGTATTTTGAAGAGGGAAAATTGTATGCTAACTTCTGTAAAAAAAATATGACTAAACATTAATGATAATTTATTCAGCATGTACAATAGATAGGTAGGAAAAGCTTGCACCCCCAAAATATTAATATTTAGTGATCAGGCATGAAACTTTTTATGGATAGTTCTGATGTGAACTTCATAAGAGTTGTAGGATAGTTAACATTAGTTCAAGGTATTTATAAATTTTGAGTTATGTCCCTGATCAAAGTTGCTAATTTTTTTCACATGTTTCAACTTTGACTTCCTAAACAATTTTCAGATTATCATCCTCCTGCTGCTTCTGGTTATTGGCTCTTATCCTCTTTCTTAATCGGAGCCTTTCTTCTGCTTTGTTCTTTCTAGAACTTCAGGTACTTTTCTACACTTAGTTTAATGCATGTTTTCATTTTGCTGATGTGAATGTTATATTTGAGTTTGTATTTATGTATTACTGTGAATTAACATGTTTCATTTGGAAATGCTCATTCATCATTAATGCATGTCTGCATATTGCGAGAATTAACATGAATGTGGCCAACAACATCTTACTATAGGTTTGAACTTTGAATGTTATATTAATATTAGCAAACGGACATTAGCATAGTAAGTTTTAATATATTAAATTATGTCATTTTGCTAATATTTTAACTAACATATGTTTTAGGCTTAATATTTCTAATGCTAAATGGTTAATATAAATTTCATGCAGAGTAATATTTCTAATGATTTGTTTAGTGGTTGTACAATTTATTTTTTATGGATTAATATTGGAAATATTATCACACATTATTAATTTTGTTAAAATAGACATTGATAGTTTAAGAATGCTGGAAGAAAATTTGAGGTCTTTTAAAAGTATAAAAGTATATTTCTAATTATATGTGATAAAATAATAATTCACTCCTTTTTATTTGTTTTATGCTACAGGCGCATTTGGCTTTGGAACATGCACCAAGCTTGAGTAAACGAGTTGTCGATGCATTTGGTTTTATACCCTGAATTTATTTTTCTATTTTCAGCAAATAATAATGTTTGATACTGCAATTAGTCTTATTTCACTTTGTTATACTATTTAGTTTTATTTCGTTGTGTAACACTGATATTTAGTTAGAATTTCAATGTTTTATATTGATAATGTTGTCAGGTTTAGTGTTATTGTTGTGCTTTCTATTTCGACTTTAAATGCAATTTGATGTTGTTTCAGGTTTTAATTAAAACCTGAAGCAGTGTATTTTTCTGCTTTAGCCATTTTTTGCTTCGGTTGTTTGGAGCAACTGAAGCAAAATATTGGCCATTTGCTTCTCCCGTAGAACGGAAGCAACAGGTGTATAGCTGTTGCGTCATCTGCATTTGCTTTCGTTATTGAACTGAAGCAACAGGGGATAAACAACCGAAGCAAAAAAATATTATTTGCTTCGGTTGTTTATCCGAAGCAACAAATTTTGGTCTATTGCGTCTTCTGCAATTGCTTCGGTTCTAGAACTGAAGCAACAGGGGGTAAATAACTGAAGCAACTGACCTGTTTTGTAGTAGTGTGTCGAACATTCGGGCTAGGTCCTCCAAATGGTCTATTGCTTTCTTTGACTTAACCAACATGTCATCGACATAGACTTCCATCGTCCTATCGATTTGTTTTTTAACATAGCATTTACCAGTCGTTGGTAAGTTGCTCCTGCATTTTTAGTCCAAAAGGCATGACCTTATAGCAATATAGGCCGAGATCAGTAATAAAGCTGGTGTTTTCCTGATTTGGACCATACATCATTATTTGATTGTAAACGGAATATGCTTCCATGAAGGATAGCAATTCATGGACGGCCGTGGAATCCACCAGTTGATCAATTCTGGGGAGAGGGAAACTATCTTTCGGACACGCTTTATTTATGTCTGAATAATCCACACAGACCTGCCATTTGTTGTTTGATTTCTTTACGAGCACCGGGTTGGATACCCATTTTGGATATGTAGCCTCTCTGATAAAACCATTTTCCATTAGTCTGTTGATTTCTTCTTTTAAGGCGCGCGATCTCTCCGGCCCCTGGGCTCTCCTTTTTTGCTTGACAGCCGGAATGCATGGGTCAATGTTTAGCTTATGGACTGCAACATCCGGAGATATTCCACACATGTCGGAATGGTTCCATGCGAACACATCTAATTTAGCTCTCAAAAAGGTAATCAATTGATTTTTCAATTCAGGGCTCAGCCGAGACCCTATATTCAACACACAGTTTGGGTCCTTTGGATTTACAATTATAGGAATCGTGTCTTCGGCCGAGGTCGCCTTTTCGTCCTCTGCACTGGCTTCTCTAGGATTGGTCTCTTTTCGCATTCCACTATGCTCACCAGTGCACAGACCTTTCTTTAGTTGCTATAAGGGGGAGTTTTGGATGCGAGGGAGAACCTCTGCATCCTTTCCTGATTCTTTTTTCTTGGCCTCTTTAAGTTCTGTCACATAGTAGCCCCTTACGACAATTTGATCGCCCTTGATTACACCGATTCCCCTTTCGGTTGGAAACTTCATGGTCAAACACCAAGGAGCAAAAGCAATCTTGAAACCCGAATGAGTCGGCCTCCCAAGGAATGCGTTATAAGATGAGAACTCGTCTATTATGATAAAGATCTATACCATGGAAACTCGATGCTCCCCATATGCTAATTCGACAAGCAAATTTATCGTTCTGATGGGTTGCGTAGGTTGACCTTTAAAAGCGTGGATCTTATGTGGGTACGCACGCACCTTTACCATAGGGAGATTCATCTTTTGTAAAGTGTTTATAAAAATCACATTGACTAATGCCCTGGTGTCAACTAGGACCCTTTTTACCACTGTAGGCCCGAGGCCAATTGTGATCACCATGGCATCAATAGTTGGCGTAATTAAGCCTTCTGCATCCTTATCTCTGAATATCACATCCTCGGTCGAAGTTTTGTGCATTTTCGTCCGAAGCTCATTGTCCAAGATCATGCACCCTTCCTCTTTCGTGGCACCCTTCAATTCGCTAGCGTATCTTTCCATATCTTCCAACTGCTCCCGGCTGGGTGGGGACCCCCAAAAATCATATTGATTACTGGTTGCGGGTCGATTGGCATTTTGTCCTCATCATTTGAGTTAGGCTGGCTAACCGCATTGTTACGCCCCTGCGCGGCTGGAGTGCTTTGGGGATTTTTCACATACTGATGGAGTCGGTTCTTCCTAATGAGCTCCTCAATCAAACTTTTCAGGTGCCGACATTCGTTAGTGCTGTGACCTGGTTGGCTATGGAAACGGAAGAATTTCCCGGAATTTGCCTACTGTTCGGTTACCTTCTGCGGCTTCATCCGAGGGAAAAGGCTTGAGTCCTTCGTGGCTTGGTAAATCCTCTCTGGGGTTACGTTCAGGAGGATTAGCTCAGATGGTTTGTACATCCGCGTCTTCTTATAAGCTTTGCTATCCCTCTCCTCGTTTCCCCTCTTTTGTCCTACATCGCTCTTCTGCTCAACCCTGGGCTCATCGCTCTTTCCTTCTCTGGCTGCGTTATTTTCTATAGTCTTCTGGACACCTGGAGCTTCATCTTCCACACTCATGTATTCCTCAACTTTCTTGTAGAACTTCTTTAAAGTCTTTGGTTTCTTTATCTTAAGCCACTTTCCAAATTCTGACTTCTTATCGATGACCCCTCTCAGGGATGCAAGCAAATACCAAGGTTCTGGTTCTATGACCTCCGCTGCTGCAGCATTAAAGCGTGTAAGGAAAGCTCTGATGGTTTCCCCTTGCTTCAGTTCCATTTCGCTTAGTGACATCACATCCCTTGCCTTGTTGGTCTGTAGTCGGAACTGATCCTGAAACCTCCTTGCTAGATCAGCAAAATGACCGATACACCTAGGTTGGAGTCTGGTGAACCATAGCGAGGCCACGCCTTCTAGCCACACGGGAAAGTATAAGCACTTTATTTCGTCGGTGGCCCTAGCTCCATTCATGTGCTGGTCGTACTTGAACAGGAAAATGGTTGGATCTCCAACTCCGCTATAAGGCGCTATTGCTGGTGGTACAAATTTCTTTGGGAATTTCGCTTGACGGATCTCCTCTGTAAATGGATTTTTGCTAGGAGAAAACTCCCATTCTTTTTCCTCATCCTCTCGAGTCGCCTTCTCCTTCATTAGTCGCTGGATTAGGTCTGTGATGCGCCTTTCGTCGCCTGCTTGTTCATCAGGATCGATGCTGATGTTCTTATTAGCGCGACCATGGTTTAAGCTTCGGCGCCTTGCATCCTTCTTGAGGGAGGTTATGTTGGTACGACTCGCCGCACATTCTTCTTTACGCTGTGGAGATCTGACCTTAGGATCCTCAACGCCAGCCTTTCCCATGTCTCTCTTTGGGCTGTGAGTTCGCCCAGGGTCTGAGGCTGATGAGTCCTCCTTTCCATCATCATTAGCCACAGTATTTGGCGGTAATAAATTGGTTTGACCATTGGACTGGACATCAGACCTTTCCATTATCATCTTCGCTGTATTATTTATTTTCTCGTTCAAGCCGGTTACAACCACATTCAATTCATCTCGCGTTATAGATGGCCTAGGGGTTTCCCCAGCCACTTGATTCAAGATTTGAAGTGTAACTTCGTTAGCATTATCATCCTCATTGATCGTAGCGACTTTAGTAGATTTGCCGCTTTTCTTTGATCCAACCATGATTTCAAAGGAAAAAACAATTTTGGGATGTTTTTATTGTTGAACTACAAAAGGAATTTATAAGCACGACCCCACGGTGGGCGCCAAAATGTTTACACCAAAAATGGTCTAAACACCCAAGGTACTAAACTGTATTTCACCAATTTGGTAAGAGATAAATGGAACCGTGTTTAATTAGCAATGAAAAGTGAAAAATGCGAGAAAGTAAAATAGAGACGAGATTTAGTGTGGTTCAGCCGTTAACGAGGCCTACGCCCACTATGAAGGTGATTTCCTGTCCTATAATGATAATTACAAAGTACATCAGCTTTCTCTCTTCTTACATCTCTATATTCACTCAATATACCCTCATTTATATATTTCAATCTGAGGAATTATACAAGAAAATAGTAGAATTTGAGGAGAAGAAGGACGGATGAATGATTGAGAAGGAGGATGTCTTCGTTTTCCTTCACCATAAGATTGTACTTAACGCCATGGCCGAATCTGTAGTTGAGGATGGAATTCAGCAGCACTTCGTGGATTCAAAAGATCCCCCCCTCGTATGTTGGTAGTCCTCCCCTATTTATAGATGAACTTGCCTTGGTAAATGATCTGGAATCCGTTTATCTAGGCTGTGGGTCGTGCATTCTGTTAATTACCACCATGCCACTGGCTAGTTGTAGCCAGTTGTCCGTGGCTGTATCCAGTTATCATGTCCGGACGGCTCGTTGGAACGAGTATCTTGAATAGCTGAGCGGGTCCATGTAAGCGAGCGTCCTGTGAGCGCTCTAGGAGATTTTGTAAGAGCGGAATGTGGATCTGGAGTTAATTCTCCTTTGTTCCTTGCGCGACCGTCCATCTTGGTCCAAGGGCGCTCGTCTTCTTGCTGCCTTTGTGTGGCGCTGTTAGGCTTTACATCTATGTTATAAGGTCGCTCCCGCTTATCTTGAATGGGCGACTTGCTTTATTTCGGTGTTTGAGCGGTTCTCAGGACATGCGACCTCTGTCTTTATCGGGTCACACTTCTCAATTATGTTATGCCGTTGTCTTCGGTTACACTAGTTGATTTGACCTGCCTTGGATTCGATAAGTGTAGTTGCGTCGTGCACGACCGGCCCCGGTGATATCTGCCTTGTATCCTTTACCCAATGTGTGTATGGATTTTTAGGGATTAACATTAATTATCTCGTTTGTATTAGATATTAAATATATGCCTAACATTTATCTGATCTATTTATAATACTAGATCGGGACCCTCACAACGCACACGAGGAGTTTTAGATATCATGCTGCGATGGGCAAGGAAGGGGGTTGAAAGGTGAGAGGGTAAAAGTATTGTATTTATGTGGAGAAGGAGAGAATGTATGGCAAATGGTGGTAGGTATCGACCTAAGTAGATGTTGTAATGAATTAGCTATTATGCTTTGTACGGTGACAGAGTATATTTATGATAGTCGTATCACATAAAAATGGTATGAAAGCAAGGAGAATAGCTCTTAGATACAGAGTATCTCTTATTGAGATAGTAATTGTAATTTTATCAATTCGCGGATGGTACCGACTCCAATCAAGGAAAAACATAAAACTTCATACATGTAGAATGTGAAGAATTCACAAAGATATTAACTTCAAGGAATATCAAAATTTCCCTAAAATTTCTAAAACGTGCATAAACTTTGCATATTAGTCGTAAAAATGCATATAAAGTAGATATGAATGTATTTTAAATCATTATTCCATATGAATATAATTTGTCTAGTGAATTTCATTAACATAGTGGTAAAAAAGTTAAACAAAAAAAGCATCTTCCTTTATCAGATGTGTTTTATTTTTGGCTCAAGTCAAGATGCCTTCCGTTTTGAGTGTGATTATAGTATATATGTTACTAGTGTACCTCTTTGATCAACATCTTCTTCTCACTCCTCAAAAAAACTAAGTGTTGAATAACATTCAAAAGAAGAAAAATTGGATATCAAGTTGTTGTGTTCAATCACAAACATTCATTGCATAATGAACACTTTATTCTCTTACATGGTTGTAGCTGCTTGATACAGCGCTATTTATCGAGTAAGATGTGACTATTTCTTTCAACTTGTGCTTTTAAGATTTAGTGCTTTTTATGGAGAAGACTAAACTGGATACAAAAGATAATATCATGGCAGGTGACTCAATTTCTTATTTTATAATATAAGCAAATATGTTGTAAGATAATTGTTTAATAGTTAAGAACCCATAAACTACTCTCTGTTTTACAAAGCAATATAAAGCATGCTCATTTATACTTAAATTTATTTGCTTTATATGTAAAGAAATTTTAGAATTAAAATTTACTAGTTCAAGATTTTGACAGATACAACTATTCCCCTCTCAGACATTTGACCAGCTGCAACCAATACATATATATACATACAGATATATACACATACATACAAATATACATATACATATATATACATATACATATATATATATATATATATATATATATATATATATATATATATATATTTGACAATAAAAAAATCATGTCAGATTTTCTCAATGCAAGTGAAAAATACAGCAATATCGGAATTTTAGAAGTTTGGGTTTTCTGAAATGAACTCCGGCAAATGGTAAAAAGGCAAGAATTATAAGAAGATTACAAACTCTCAACTTATTGGTCGGACACATACAAAGACTACATGAATTCATGTCAAATAAATCCAACATCAACAAAAAAATTTAAAATAAAATAAAAATACAATTATTAACTATAGCCTCCACATATAGTTCGTCCAAAGTTGGTACAATGAAACAAAACCAATAACTAAGAAAGACTACACTAGGAGAGGTTCGGATAGCAGATTTACACATGCACTTTAAGTCAAATTTGAAGACCTAAAAAAGAAAGGAATTAACGTGAAAATGCTTAATATAACTAAGTTAGCTAAATACATAAAGGATGGACAACCTTCTGTGTACACTACGAAAAAAAAAATTAAAATAAGAACTGAAAGATTTAGTTTTTATTTAAGCAATTCAGCCTTTAAGTGAATTTAAAGAGCGAATAAAAATTAAATATCAGTATTTGATTCTGAAGTCGCAAAAATAATTTGAAACTGACGCGTCGGTATCAAATTGCAAAGACTGAAAATTCAGTTTTAAATACATTTAAAAACCGAGCGGCTAAGATTGAAATATGGTGTGTAATCAGTCTGAAATTTTGCCTTTTTCATATTAAATAATACTGAATTATGAAGAAACACATTTAATTGCATTTGTACTATTGTAACCTATAAAGATGCATGCTTATGCGTACATGAATATATAAAAGCAAATATATACAATATATGAACATGCAAGCAACAGAGAGTCTACAATCCTTGCACAGGCTAGAAAGAAACAGTCCATTTTCAATTCATATAATGTAAATTGCTACAGTATACTGTGTCTATTATGCTGTACATCTTACTCGTTGAAAAATTAAAAACCAAATAAACAAACTCCCGCACTCCCACTTTCTTCTTCCGCCTAATCATTATACAAGCTATCCTAAAATACACAGTAATAGCAAAAAGAAACCTCAAATTAACATCAAATCCAATATCCTAACATCAGTTCCTACTGAAACATGTCCTCGAAAAAAGAGAATAAAAAGCAGGAAAAAAACTACATTTTGACCAAAATAGAATGCTCTCTCCAAATCTTAGAGATCGAAACAATACGAGCTATGCCCTGCTTTATTTCATGCATGCGTAAATATTATACATAGAGTTGGTTGATTTTTGGTTGCTCATTAATTAGTCCAAAGCAGCAAAAGATCAAAATCTGGATTTTGGCTCCCAACGGTAATCCAAGTTGGAAAGATGCATGTATTGTGGTATTAGTTGGTATATCTGTACAATTCAGAATATTTCCACCTTAATTTAATACGTTATCATCTTTATTTATAAGATGCAATCATATCAAATGAATATATACATGTTTGAACTTGAAGAGAACTTACAGTACTTCTTCTAGACTTTACAGTGCCAGTCAACTTGTAGATACAACAAAAATAAGAAAACATGAGATGGAACTTTGAAGCATAGAATGATATAAACAAAATGATATGATATCCCTGTGCCACAAACTTTTTGTATATTGACAAAACCATTGTGGATTACCTCTCTAAACCTAAAAAGAAAAGAAAAACTATGAGCTTAAATACATGACGTATTTTCATTTATTAACAACTCTAAATTGATTCAAAATTCGATGAGCTGTCTAGTTACATTGCCTTTCATAGAGACATTTAAGTATGTATCCTCAAAGTCGCACTACCACCAGATTTTTTGCACTTGGTTTCTTCCTCATCTAACGGATTTGTGAAGCCATGCATCAGTCCTGAAGTTGGGTTATACGTTGTAAATTTGTGTATATTCCTATAAGTACGAAATATTGCAGATACTAACTGATAAAATCCACGCAGAACTTTGTTACTACATAGCATTGAATTATGATACTGGAGAAGTACTAAAAATAACAATCAGTATAGGACATACCTTGTTATGTGTTGTTTGTTGAATTCTTCACTGGATCGTCTAATCTTCTGAAACACAAATGTTTGCGGCATGATGTGGTGATCGCTATTCTAAAACAGTTTTTGCCCTCTCAATTCTATGCACGAGTAATGACAAATCTGTTTGAAGATAGAACGGAGCAGATATCGAATATCTTTAATCGTGTGTTTGCACAGACACGACGATTCACTATCTTGGATTTGACCGCTGCAGTGACAAGATGATGGAGTTATAGCCTGCAGAACTATAACTCATATGATTTACTATAAATTTTGGCAGAGATTCAAGAAGAGTTTAATGGCAGAAAAGAGCAAAAGGAAGGAGAAGAGAAATGAATTCGAGATAATAAAAACTGAATTCGGGTAGCCTTTATATAGGTAGTGAATAGACATAACTGTTTTCTAGCGGCTATGACTGTTTAAATTCAAATAGTCACATCTTCTCGTTTTGCAACCGTTCAGATGTGTTGCAAATTTGAATGATGAATATATGCGTCCATTCATTTGCAACGACTATGAAGTATTACGAATTTGAAAACTGTGCGCGCAAAAACTTTGCAGATCTGTGCAAGCCCGTTAGCATTTCGAGGCCCATCTGATCACAGGAGCCCCAAGGCCCATCTTTTGACATTTTAAATATTAATGTCCATGCCAATGTCATGCTTCATGTCTCACCTCTTCTCTTCTTTCTTTTGATATCATATGTAATGCATTTACATATAGTGGCAAACACACTTACATTTCATGATATGGGACAAATTAAACTCCCCCCTTTGTGCTTTCTTTCTTCCATTTTATTTTAAATTTCCTCCAACAATCCTCCACCAAATTTTAAATAAATTACTTTTGTCATTTATTTGTAGGAAAATTTATGCATAAGTATAGATGTCTTACAGACTTGAATCTATACGTAGTGAAAACCCATAAAAGTATATCGGGATGGAGTGATTGACTAAGCATTGAATCATCGATCCTATATATAACATCCCTTATTTTCTAAGAATATTAAAGTGACAAATTAAAGAATAATTAAATTTTGGAAGAAGAACTAAGAGAAATGGGTTGCGCCATTGTGTTCGTCTCGGAATTCTGCTTGAGATAGAGTCCGAGTTTGCGTAAATCGGACACCAATGAAGAAGTTATGAAGCTCGGAAGATTTAAAGATTAAGAAGAATTAAATTAAAATAATAATTAATTAACAAAACAGATTCAAAAATCAAATTCGGACAAAACTGGATGAGCGGGAAATTTCCCGCTCAAGGGTGTCGACCCCCCAGGGGTGTCGACATTGGTGTCGACCCCCTATGGGATGTCGACAGGGGTGTCGACCCCCCTACAGGGGTGTCGACCACACCTCTACCAGATCTGGGCAGATTCGTTTTTCTGGTTCTGGACTGATTCGTGGCTTGGTTCGTTGACTCCTATGCTATATAAAGGACCCTAGACCTATTGTTTTCTTCACACAAATTCATGGCGTTTTCATGCTGCTCAAATCTAAATTAAAATAAGTCCTTCTTCTTCTTCAAGTCAGATTAGGATTAAAAGAGAATAGATCTACAACTGCAACACCTATTTCTTTTAGAACCAACCACGGTGAGTTCATGTTACTTTTAGATATGAAATTTAATTGTAATCCTGACATGTTAATAAACCTGAATCTGAGACTATGCCTATTTCTGTTCATCAAATCTGTTCATCACATGCCTATTTATGTGTTTATTCCAATTTTGATGTTGATTCTCTCCTCCGCTTCTTTTCCTTTTTTTTATGAGATTAGGCTAACTTCGAGCCTAACATATTGCATTGAGATTTGTGTACGAATAACGTTGGAATGATTGGGGAAAGTTGGGAATATGTAATAAAATGAGGTTTGGCATCAATTGTTAATAACGATGAAAACTGGTTTGGGTATAATTTGGTATATCTTGTATATATGGGAATTGAGGGCATAATACATGTTGTGATTTAAGACCTAATTTTGGGGGCATACTATATGATGATTTATAACTTGGAAGAAAGGGAATATTGTGCATAATAATATATGGCTTGGGAAAATGGCGTGAAAACCTAAAATGAAATCGGGATAGCTGTGAACACGCCTAAATTGGGATTTTGGGTAACTGGCATACGCTGTAACTAAAAACTTTAGTTTGGGCATAGTTTGTATTATGAATCATGACTGGGGGTTTTGGGCATAACCTGTACTGTTCAATTTGACTAAAACTTGGGGCAAATGTTATATTGTGAATTATGACTGTAATTTGAGGCATGTAAATTTATAGGCCTAATTTATGATTAAGCGAAATATGTTAATGGAACAGTAAAGAGTCTGCGAAGCCTATTTAATCCGTTGAAACTGAATACTGTAATTGAAGAAAAACCTACGATGAACGTGGAAAATTGTTTAAGAATAAATATGCCTAAAACTGTAACACCCCACCTCCGCTAGGGTCACTCACAATGGGAATGCACTAGGTTTGGTGAAGTATTATCGAGGTAAACATGCACAGAAATATTACAAGACAGAACATATATGAAACAGCGGAAGTAAAACCAACTTTCATTTCTTTAATAAATAAGGTCTAAAGCCTTTTACATCAGAATACATCAAAACCTGTCTTGCAGTAGTAAAGAAGCATAAAACCTTTTCATAAATTATTCCCCAAAATAAAGCGGTGAAGCAGCCATAGCCAAGAGAAGACCAAGCTATACATGATGAACTTCAAGCATAAGAGGTCCAAGCTAAATAACAGTATTTCCTCCCTGAAAACCTGTGGTTGGGGGGAACGGAAGACAAAGAGGCGAGAGAAAACGGGGTTAGTCAAAAAGACTGGTAAGTCCTATCTACTTCCAGCATAAAAACAGGTAAAGGTAACATGACATGCATAAACTGAAAGTAAACATAAGGATGAGGACAAGATAGATAAGCTAAACCAAGATAACAGGATGAACTATTGGATCAAGATAAACTAAGGTATCATGATGGACTACTATGTCGAGGTAAATCAAGGCGTCACATCGTCAGGTTTCTACCAAGTATAATATCCCAAGGTATCTATCATGTATATTTGCTCTGCACTTCTCGTACTAGTATCCCAACCCGCGTCATGTGTTAACTATGAATGTCCCTTGCCCAATGTCATGTAATGGTCCATGTCAACCTAATATATAGCATATGTAGGTTTTCCCAACTCGTATGTTTCTTTCCATGTATAAGTTCAGTCCTTCGCCGTAGGCCGTACGGGCTTTCCCGTGTAAATCTATATCACCTCAACGTAGTACCATTTTATCCTTGAAGTTGTTTTGGACTGCTACCCTTGGTCTGGTTATGTTTTCTTACCATGAACTATCGCGTGTTCACCTAGGGTTTATGCCACTTAGGACCGCTAGGGATTATGCTACCTAATGAACGTTTTCGTATCTCGGTTTGGGTTTTAGCCACCTAGGGTTACTAGGGATTATGCTACCCGTCAACCGCGCCCTTTTATCCCACGTATGAATCATGAATCGTTTTCCATGTCTAGACGCACATGTTTCTCAATGTGCCATCCGAGTTCCGTGCCAGGGCAAATCAAGAAATACGGAACTCAGTCGGGAGTTTTAAGTCATCTGCCGATGCAGATATCAAGGTCTGTTTTTGTATCCGTGGCTATGGTCCCACGTGACCCCCCCCGCTCAACTACTGAAAGGCAAAACAAGAAAAGTCATGTATGAGAACTACACTAAGGCCATCGATGCCCCCTTCCCGGACGGCCAACCTCACCTATACCTAGATAGCAAGTATGGTTTGTTGGGTGTTCTCTGCCTTTCCGTACGTACACGATTGACTAAAGATGGTAGGTGGCCGACGATGTGCTATCTAGGGCTACCGTGAAAATATCGCCGACCCCACGCTAATCCACCCCAGTCTTTAGGTTGCTCGCACAACAACCAAGGCATATCCTTGGCTCTTCTACCGTAGACCTTAACCTCTGTGAGGCCAGGTTTCATGGACCATCTGCCACCTCACAGAGGGATACCAAGAGTACCCTCACGTCCCCCGAAGCTACTGCTTCGTCACCCAGTTCGCTGGAGCTTTTTATCCAAGTCAGATAAGTTGCTCCTCCTCGTATACTAAGCGATGACCTACCGTATCAGGTTACTCATCTATTTATGATCTAGTCCCATGTCCTTGGCTAAGAATTATTACTTAGTTATTCTTAACTAAGGTTTACCACTTAGCTTCTTTTCCCGTTATCCTTGATTAACTACGATTTTCTACCTAGTTCTTCTAACTAGGGTTTTGTCTATTGGGTTAAGTGTTGTTATCCAAGCCCATGACTTAACCCGCCTACCAACCATGTCATGATCGGCTAAGTGTTCAAGTTCAAGGCTTAGCCCTACAACCCGTTTGTCAAATTGGCTAAGTATATCAAACGGTTTACGACTTAACCTTATCCACTTATCATTTTAGATTGGTTAAGTATAGATTTATTTAACCTCATCAATTTATCGAGTTAAATCGGTTAAGTGTATTTAAGTGGTTTGTGACTTAGCCTTATCAAGTTACTATGTTAGATTGGTTAAGTATAGATTAATTTAACCCCATCCAATTACCGTGATAGATCGGTTAAGTATAGGTCGACTTATCCCCATCAAGTTATCGAGTCAGATTGGTTAAGCATAGGTTAGCTTAACCCCATCCACTAATCGTATTAGAATGGTTAAGTATATTCATTGGGACTTAACCCTATTAAGTTATCATGTTAGATCGGTTAAGTGTAGGTTACTTAACCTCATCACCTTACCGTGTTAGATTAGTTAAGTCTAGGTTACTTAACCCCATTGAATTTATAGTGTTAGATTAGTTAAGTCTAGGTTACTTAACCCCATCTAAGTACCGTGTTTAGATTAGTTAAGTGTAAATTACTTAACCCCATCCCCTAATTGTCTTATATGGTTAAGTGTCATTAAGAAATAAAGTTCGGTTCCACTTAACCTACCCATTCGTGTCATATCGGTTAAGTGTCATTAGTCAAAATTACTTAACCTTTTCATGTGGCATTAATTAGATTAATGCACCCCAACCTCTCACATTAGACTTTGTTGTGGTTACTAGTTAAGCCGGGCGGGTCCGGGTAGTTTTACACCACAACCTAGTCTAACCTCGGGTTTTAAGTGCTATATGACCAACTACTCACATTGGGTCCTATTGTTTGTAGCCACTAGTTAAGCCGGGCAGGTCCGGGTAGATTTATGCTACAAACTCAACCCAACCTCGAGTTGGCCACTTTCATGTTTAGTCTAGTGTCTTATTACACTTACAACCCACACATGTCTAGTTCAAGTTCCATGTTTTCCTACGTGTCATGACCACATTTAAATGTATCATGAATGTCATGTTTTCATGTAAACCCCATGTCAAGTTTTCGTGTCATATTCACGTTTTTCCTAAGCTACCCAAACGTATTTCCAACCCAAGTGGAAGCGAGTCACATAGTAGGGGTATTATGCCAACATATTGGCCCCAAACAGGCGAGATATCATGAAGGGATTGGCCGCAAGCGTGGATATTATCCTAAAATATTTGGCCTCAAGCACGCATAGTATCATAAGGGAATTTGGCCACAAACATGCATAGTATCATAAGGGAATTTGGCCACAAACATGCATAGTATCATAAGGGAATTTGGCCACAAACATGCATGATAGCATAAGGGGTTTGGGTTCATTTACATGCATAAGCCCCAAATTCAAGTCTTTGCCAATGTTTCACAAGTCAAATGGTTCCCAAAGGTTCATGCTAACATTCCATAGATAAAGATTCAAACTTGCAAGATAAACTAGGTTAAACATAACATGAGTGGCATGATTAAGTCGCTAAAACTTAGCCCAAGGTCATAGATCATAGAAAAGGGTTCACATAGGCTAGCATACTTATGTTTCATCGCATTTTATTCCATGTCACATTAGAACCACCGTTAGAATCTACAAGTAGCTAGAAATTACCTAGCAAGGCTTAGGGAAGGATCATGCATCGTCTTGACGAAGAAAGGTGGCTCCTTTGTTGAAAAATCGTCATGAAATTTGCGTAGCAACGTTGATCCACTCCCTTGATTTGGTGTATCAAGCTAGCACCTTTGATTCGGATCTGATTTGAATGCATAGGCTCTTGGAGTTGGAGATGAAGGCCATGATCACTTGGCATTTGGACAGCACTTCGTGGCATGAGTGATTTGTGAGGGTTTAAGGTAGGCTTAGGGGTCTTTTTATAAAGATTAGGACTAGTTTAGGCCCTTAGATTAACCCTAGGATAGATCTGAACCCTAAAAATCCGTCACAGGCCAATAAAACATGTCTTGAGGAACAAGTCAGGTGCACCCAGGCCCAAGTGGTCGGACCACCTAGGTCGACACCCGTGTCGACTGGGCAGTCGAACTGCCCCCTGGGCGTGTCGATTCCCCAGTCGACATCCCAGTCGACCTGGGGCTTGGGCGGGAATTTTCCCGCCCAGTTCGTTTGGCTCCAGATTTGAATTTCGAACTGTTTTTGAACTTGAATTTTTCTAAAAACTTTGACGGGCCATATCTGGGTCATACGGACTCCGATTTTCGAAAACTCGGACTCTATTTCGCGTATTTTTCCGAGATGAACGCAATGGCACAGCCCGTTCCCCTTGATTCAGATTTTAACATTTAATTCTGCCTTGATTTACGTTATAACATGTTATTTGAAATACGGGTTGTTACATTCTCCCCACCTTAAAGGATTTCGTCCCCGAAATCTTCAAGTTAGGAAGAACGTATCCTACCATCCATCATCCATCTACTCAAAACATCATCCACGAGCAGTCATTGTCCTTAAAAGATTCTAAATGCTGTATGATCATATGCGAAAGGTGTGTGTATATGTACTTATCTAATGTAAATGATCAGGCCTGAGTGATATTCTAAATGCAAAATATGTTTAGTGCCATGAATCCAACATTTATGCAAATAGTCCTAGTCATATAAGTACTACATGCGTGCCCAAACATTCATTCACATGCGACATCCGTATGACAACACATTAACTTTCAAACAAGTATAAATACTCGTGCATATGCAATGCAAAATGTGAGTGCGTCGATCTAGTATCTAACGTGTATTTGCGCATCCACGAGCAACCACTTGCAACCATTTGCAACCATATCAATCATAACATGTTTCAAATACATGTTTTCATCCATAGAGTTCTACCTAAGGTTCCCAAGATAGGATCGAGAAAATAAACAAGACAAACTCCTTACGGGGTTTGCAACAGAAATCAGACCGAGAGGATATCCACCAAGCGATAGCATGCAAGCAAGCTCTACAGGAGAACCAGGGATCAACGATATACTCTTAAAAAGAGACATGATGCGCGCGTCTAAGCCGCATTTCCATGAGCTTAATTCCATTGTGCCTTAACCGCCTTTGACTTCATGATTTCGTAGCTCCTTCATTCCTATTTCCAAGGTATGAGTCGGAACTCATTTCACTGTCGCCTCTCGTTTCACTTTCACTTATTCTTTCCCTAGTATGCTCGGCTCAAACATATCTGCGTACTCATGCAAGCTCTCCAAAATTCACTAGTGAATTCGTGATCTCGTTTACCGATGCCAATCCACGTTACCATGTGCACTTACTAGGGTGATTCCTATAACCCATGCTTACGCGGAATGAACCATCCGTCCTATTGGCGAACGTTACTCGATCGGATCAGAGGTTTCCGATAAATGCATCAAGAGATTCTAGGTAACTAACCATGACAGAACCCAAAAGGTTACACGAGACTTCGAGGGTATTATCAAAGCAAGCCAAGAGTCTGACTACCCTCTTTTCAAAACCGAGGATGGTATCCCTTACTGGATAACCACTTTACCCCTAGAATCCATCCATAGCCCAACAAGTCTTGAATAAACGGACCGATCTTCCAACAAGATTTGGGACAAAAATGGGATCCTCTACCATGCTAGTACTAAGGTGCAGAGACTTAACTATCGAGGCAGACTTAAATGATGCGATGATCAAAACAAAGTCTAGACGGGACGATAGAAAAGAAAGGCTAAGCCTTTAACAGAAACGGTACCATTCCTCTTAGGTACACTAGAAATGAGAGCATATAATTGCCCTCTCGCTGATCTTGTCCTTAACTTCCTTCGTGGACTAATCCATACCAACGAGTTGTTTATCCTTACGTCTGTGTCCTTTATCCTTGCTCTTATTACCCTTCCTTGTAACACGGTAACATGCCTCTCGAGAACTTCCTCCATTGCACGGGAAAACACTTACGTAGCTAGACAAGGATTAGTCGCAGTTAAAACTACTGTGACTACAGATGGAGGAAAGAAAGGAAAAGAGGTTCAATCAAGGAAACAAAGGATAGTGCTAATGGCTTTTGGGGAATAGCCTTTAAAAACTTTTCTTGAAAAATGCTTCTTTGTAAACGGTTTCTCAAATAATTTTCAGAAGGTTTTAAAAACTTTTTCACAGTCTGGTAACCTTCTGCTCTGATACCAAATGTAACACCCCACCTCCGCTAGGGTCACTCACAAAGGGAATGCACTAGGTTTGGTGAAGTATTATCGAGGTAAACATGCACAGAAATATTACAAGACAGAACATATATGAAACAGCGAAAGTAAAACCAACTTTCATTTCTTTAATAAATAAGGTCTAAAACCTTTTACATCAGAATACATCAAAACCTGTCTTGCAATAGTAAAGAAGCATAAAACCTTTTCATAAATTATTCCCCAAAATAAAGCGGTGAAGCAGCCATAGCCAAGAGAATACCAAGCTATACATGATGACCTTCAAGCATAAGAGGTCCAAGCTAAATAACAGTATTTCCCCCCTGAAAACCTGGGGGGGGGGGGGAACGGAAGACAAAGAGGCGAGAGAAAACGGGGTCAGTCATAAAGACTGGTAAGTCCTATCTACTTCCAACATAAAAACAGGTAAAGGTAACATGACATGCATAAACTGAAATTAAACATAAGCATGAGGACAAAATAGATAAGCTAAACCAAGATAACAGGATGAACTACTGGATCAAGATAAACTAAGGTATCATGATGGACTACTGTGTCGAGGTAAATCAAGGCATCACATCGTCAGGTTTCTATCAAGTATAATATCCAAAGGTATTTTTCATGTATATTTGCTCTGCACTTCTCGTACTAGTATCCCAACCCGCGTCATGTGTTAATTATGAATGTCCCTTGCCCAATGTCATGTAATGGTCCATGTCAACCTAATATATAGCATATGTAGGTTTTCCCAACTCGTATGTTTCTTTCCATGTATAAGTTCAGTCCTTTGCCGTAGGCCGTACGGGCTTTCCCGTGTAAATCTATATCACCTCAACGTAGTACCATTCTATTCTTGAAGTTGTTTTGGACTGCTACCCATGGTCTGGTTATGTTTTCCTACCATGAACTATCGCGTGTTCACCTAGGATTTATGCCACTTAGGACCGCTAGGGATTATGCTACCTAATGAACGTTTTCGTATCTCGGTTTGGGTTTTAGCCACCTAGGGTTACTAGGGATTATGCTACCCGTCAACCGCGCCCTTTTATCCCACGTATGAATCGTGAATCGTTTTCCATGTCTAGACGCACATGTATCTCAATGTGCCATCCGAGTTCCGTGCCAGGGCAAATCAAGAAATACGGAACTCGGTCGGGAGTTTTAAGTCATCTGCCGATGCAGATATCAAGGTCTGTTTTTGTATCCGTGGCTATGGTCCCACGTGACCCCCCCCTCAACTACTGAAAGGCAAAACAAGAAAAGTCATGTTTGAGAACTACACTAAGGCCATCGATGCCCCCTTCCCGGACGGCCAACCTCGCCCATACCTAGATAGCAAGTATGATTTGTTGAATGTTCTCTACCTTTCCGTACGTACACGATTGACTAAAGATGGTAGGTGGCCGACGATGTGCTATCTAGGGCTACCGTGAAAATATCGCCAACCCCACGCTAATCCACCCCAGTCTTTAGGTTGCTCGCACAACAACCAAGGCATACCCTTGGCTCTTCTACCGCAGACCTTAACCTCTGTGAGGCCAGGTTTCATGGACCATCTGCCACCTCACAAAGGGATACCAAGAGTACCCTCACGTCCCCCGAAGCTACTGCTTCATCACCCAGTTCGCTGGAGCTTTTTATCCAAGTCAGATAAGTTGCTCCTCCTCGTATACAAAGCGATGACCTACCGTATCAGGTTACTCATCTATTTATGAACTAGTCCCATGTCCTTGGCTAAGAATTATTACTTAGTTATTCTTAACTAAGGTTTACCACTTAGCTTCTTTTCCCGTTATCCTTGATTAACTACGATTTTCTACCTAGTTCTTCTAACTAGGGTTTTGTCTATTGGGTTAAGTGTTGTTATTCAAGCCCATGACTTAACCCGCCTACCAACCATGTCATGATCGGCTAAGTGTTCAAGTTCAAGGCTTAGCCCTACAACCCGTATGTCAAATTGGCTAAGTATATCAAATGGTTTACGACTTATCCTTATCCACTTATCATTTTAGATTGGTTAAGTATAGATTTATTTAACCTCATCAATTTATCGAGTTAAATCGGTTAAGTGTATTTAAGTGGTTCGTGACTTAGCCTTATCAAGTTACTATGTTAGATTGGTTAAGTATAGATTAATTTAACCCCATCCAATTACCGTGATAGATTGGTTAAGTATAGGTCGACTTATCCCCATCAAGTTATCGAGTCGGATTGGTTAAGCATAGGTTAGCTTAACCCCATCCACTAATCGTATTAGAATGGTTAAGTATATTCATTGGGACTTAACCCTATTAAGTTATCATGTTAGATCGGTTAAGTGTAGGTTACTTAACCTCATCACCTTACCGTGTTAGATTAGTTAAGTCTAGGTTACTTAACCCCATTGAATTTACAGTGTTAGATTAGTTAAGTCTAGGTTACTTAACCCCATCTAAGTACCGTGTTTAGATTAGTTAAGTGTAAATTACTTAACCCCATCCCCTAATTGTCTTATATGGTTAAGTGTCATTAAGAAATCAAGTTCGGTTCCACTTAACCTACCCATTCGTGTCATATTGGTTAAGTGTCATTAGTCAAAATTACTTAACCTTTTCATGTGGCATTAATTAGATTAATGCACCCCAACCTCTCACATTAGACTTTGTTGTGGTTACTAGTTAAGCCGGGCGGGTCCGGGTAGTTTTACACCACAACCTAGTCTAACCTCGGGTTTTAAGTGCTATATGACCAACTACTCACATTGGGTCCTATTGTTTGTAGCCACTAGTTAAGCCGGGCGGGTCCGGGTAGATTTATGCTACAAACTCAACCCAACCTCGAGTTGGCCACTTTCATGTTTAGTCTAGTGTCTTATTACACTTACAACCCACACATGTCTAGTTCAAGTTCCATGTTTTCCTACGTGTCATGACCACATTTAAATGTATCATGAATGTCACGTTTTCATGTAAACCCCATGTCAAGTTTTCGTGTCATATTCACGTTTTTTCCTAAGCTACCCAAACGTATTTCCAACCCAAGTGGAAGGGAGTCACATAGTAGGGGTATTATGCCAACATATTGGCCCCAAACAGGCGAGATATCATGAAGGGATTGGCCGCAAACGTGGATATTATCCTAAAGGATTTGGCCTCAAGCACGCATAGTATCATAAGGGAATTTGGCCACAAACATGCATAGTATCATAAGGGAATTTGGCCACAAACATGCATAGTATCATAAGGGAATTTGGCCACAAACATGCATAGTATCATATGGGAATTTGGCCACAAACATGCATGATAACATAAGGGGTTTGGGTTCATTTACATGCATAAGCCCCAAAGTCAAGTCTTTGCCAATGTTTCACAAGTCAAATGGTTCCCAAAGGTTCATGCTAACATTCCATAGATATAGATTCAAACTTGCAAGATAAACTAGGTTAAACATAACATGAGTGGCATGATTAAGTCGCTAAAACTTAGCCCAAGGTCATAGATCATAGAAAAGGGGCAAAATTAGGTTCACATAGGCTAGCATACTTATGTTTCATCGCATTTTATTCCATGTCACATTAGAACCACCGTTAGAATCTACAAGTAGCTAGAACTTACCTAGCAAGGCTTAGGGAAGGATCATGCATCGTCTTGACGAAGAAAGGTGGCTCCTTTGTTGAAAAATCGTCATGAAATTTGCGTAGCAACGTTGATCCACTCCCTTGATTTGGTGTAGCAAGCTAGCACCTTTGATTCGGATCCGATTTGAATGCATAGGCTCTTGGATTTGGAGATGGAGGCCATGATCACTTGGCATTTGGGCAGCACTTCATGGCATGAGTGATTTGTGAGGGTTTAGGGTAGGCTTAGGGGTCTTTTTATAGAGATTAGGACTAGTTTAGGCCCTTAGATTAATCCTAGGATAGATCTGAACCCTCAAAATCCGTCACAGGCCCATAAAACATGTCTTGAGGAACAAGTCAGGTGCACCCAGGCCCAAGTGGTCGGACCACCCACGTCGACACCCGTGTCGACTGGGCAGTCGACCTGCCCCCTGGGCGTGTCGACTACCCAGTCGACACCCCAGTCGACCTGGGGCTTGGGCGGGAATTTTCCCGCCCAGTTCGTTTGGCTCCAGATTTGAATTTCGAACTGTTTTTGAACTTGAATTTTTCTGAAAACTTTGACGGGCCATATCTGGGTCATACGGACTCCGATTTTCGAAAACTCGGACTCTATTTAGCGTATTTTTCCGAGACGAACGTAATGGCACAGCCCGTTCCCCTTGATTCAGATTTTAACATTTAATTCTGCCTTGATTTACGTTATAACATGTTATTTGAAATACGGGTTGTTACAAAAACTGAACTGCGCCTAGGCACGAGGTTAGATTGCACTTGTGGTATAAGTCTGCCCGAAACAGCCCGGCGTATCCAGCAACCACAAGTGGTGAATCTAATGTGAGGGGCCTAGTGCGTACATATGAAATAGTACTCAGACACGAGGTTAGATTAAACTTGTGGTAGAAGTCTGCCCGGAACCGCCCGGCGTATCCAGCATCTACAGGTGGTAAATCTAATGTGAAAGGTCTGGTGCATTAACCAGAAATGATAATAATTTGTCAACTTGGAATACTTAACCTAATGGAATCTATAGGGGTTACATGAACCTGTTAATTTGAGTAGGGTTAAGTAAACTTGCTTGAATATGTGGGAGGGGTTAAGTTAATCTTAATAAACCGATGGGGTGGGTTATATGTATATAGACCCGACAAACTTAACCTATTGTATATGTTCAATCTGTACAATCTGATCTGTTAATCTGTAAATCTGATAATCCATACATTTGATCCATTATTCTGCGAACTTGTTCATCCGTAAATCTACTATATTAATCTGTAAACCTGTGAATATGTAAATTTGCTCTGTTAGTCTGCAAACGTGTTAATCTGAAATCTGTGCATCTGAAATCTTTTAGTCTAGGGACACTAGGTTAGGAGGGGTATTTGCTTGTGTCATCTATTGTGTGGGACCCATATCAGTCAGTAACCCTTTCTGGTATCAAACGACGACCCAACACTAGGTAGGTGTCAGGGCACACTTACTGAAATGGTTATAAGCGGTCTATTCTGGTAATGGCGGGGGGTGTTGATGCCGTGTTCCAACCGGGTCATGTGCGTGCATGGATCCGGTCTGCTCTAGGGAAGTTAAGACGCCGTGACATCTGTAAATAGGTCTGTGTCTTTCTGTAGATTACCACTTTAGGAAGTGATACACCGTTCTGTGGGGCCGGCACAGGGTATTTATGTATTAGGGAGCCGATCGCTTGGGGTAGAATTTAGGGTACATCTAGTTATGTCTGTTTATGTTGGGGTACTATCTGTCTCTATTGGGGTGGTAACACCTGTCTGTTTCTGTGTGGTACCGTCTATTGGGGTGGTAAAGGCCCGTCACTAGTGTACACCTAATTCTAACATTCTGTTTCCGTAGGGATTATTCTGTTTATGTCTCTGATTCCGTTTCTGCTTCTGTTTTTGTACCATCTGTCTCTGTTGGAGTGATAAAGGCCCATGACTAGCATTCTGTTTCTGTAGAGGTCATTCTGTTTTAGTTTCTGTTTCAATTTAGACATTAGGGTAACACCTAATCCTGTTATACTAGTATTAGTGTAGAGAAGTGAAAAGTAAGTGAGAAGCAAAGCTTGGTCTATATCATTATGTTTCCTCTGTTTAACTTATGTATACCTATTACTCCTGTTACTGTTATCTCTCATCCAGTTTTATTTGCATGTCATGATAATATTATTTGTTTTTATGCTGAAAGTCACTAGACTCGCCAGACTTTATGTCTGACCCTTTTTGTTTTGCCTCTTTTCTTCCTCCCCCCCGCCCCCCCAGGTTCTCAGGGTGGGAACATAGAAGCTTGATTAAGATTTTTTTTTCTTAAAGTGCTTGGAAGTGCTGAAAGTAATGCTTAGCTTTGTTTCTCTTACATATGGCATTTTAGAGTGGAATTATGGTTTTAAAAATTATGTACTCTGATGGCTTTTGTACAAGACTGATATTATGTACTTGGTTTTGGTGTTTGATGATGTAGCCAAACTTGTTTCTTTTTTCGCTGCAATAAAGTTATAGCCAAACTTGTTTACTTATAACGCTCCATGAAACTTAATGCATTCCCTTTGTGAGTGACATTAACGGACATGGGGTGTCACACTTGGTATCAGAGCTGAAGGTTACCGGATTAGATAATAGTTTTTGAAATCTATTTTCAAAAAGGTTTTAAAAGGAAGTATTTTCAAAAGGAAAGTTTATTTTGAAAAACATAATACCCAAAGCCAAATATCTGTCTTTCGATTCTCTTTTCTGAATCTCTTTTTCTCTCGTTTTAGCATGTCTGGTGATCTTAATCTTCCAGAGGGCGTACAGATACCGGGATGGTTCCGAGGGTATCTGGAGGCTATAGCACCTACTGTAGGCCAAGCAGACGCTCCTCCCCCAGCTGCAGTCGTTGTTCCTTCTTCTCCTCCGCATGTAGATGCTTTTTCAAAGATATGTAAGGATTTTCGTGCTATGGGAGGAAAAACCTTTAATGGAACTGAGACATTTGTGAAAGATCGGAACTGGCTCAAGGAAACTGCGGATTTGTTTGATATCTTTGAAGTCGGCGATAGAAGAAAGATTCAGTTAGCCGTTTGGCAACTGAAGGACGGATCTTCTTTTTGGTGGGAGGTTACTAATGCTGAACGTCCGGTGGAGACTTGGGTGGGTTTCAGATGAAGGTTCGAGCTGAAGTTTCTTTCGCAAGCCGAGCAGAGTTTGCAAATGGAGAAGTTTTTGGCACACAAATAGGGAAGCGTGTCTGTTAAAGAATATGTTAACAATTTCAACCAGTTGGCAAGATTCGGGTTAGAGTTGGTAAATACTTTACACAAGAAAGCTTTACGGTTTGCTAGAGGATTGAACGAGCCGTTACATGGATTGGCTATGTCCCATGTCCCAATGGGCGCAATTTTAGAAAGGTTGGTTGATATGGCGTTGTTACATGAGGAAGCCAAAGGTGTAAAGAAAGAGGAGAAGCTCGAAGAACCACAAAACAATAAAGTGTGGCCCAAGAAGGAAACACAAAAGAAGGATGAAAAGACTGAGAATAAGAAGGAGAAAAAGTGCTTTACTTGTGGGAATTTGAGTCATCTGAACAAGGATTGCAGAAAAAGGAAGGGCGCTTGCTTCAACTGTGGTGAAATGGGACACTTTACTAGGGACTACCCGATAAAACAAGGACAAGGCCAAAGAGAAGGATATTCTGGAGGGCAGGTGAATGCTATTGAAGCCAATAGACCGAACAGAGGTAGGAAAGTTTATGTAGAAGGTTTGATTTTCCCTATCTGATTTTCCGGTTAGAACTCTTTAGATTCTGGCACTTCTCATTCTTTTATTTCTGATTCTGTATTTGAGTCTCTGCACTTTAATACTAGTTCTGTTTCTAATTCCATTATTGTCTCAAACCCCATAGGGGGTACGACTCATCTATCTGATGACGGGGTTTGAGGATATCTATGTTAGGCGTTTGAGTATATCCTATCGATCGAATCTTAGACCCTTAGGTAGAAACTAATGGGTGTAAACATGTGTTTGAGACATGTTATATTTGATGGTTGCTAGTGATTGCTAGTGTTTCTCGTGGATGTGTATACACACACTAGGCACTAGATCAGCTCAAAAACACTCTCATATTAAATATGGATGCATGTGCATATTTTTGTTTCTTTTATGGATGAAATTGGATGTATCATCACAATAGTGTTGCATTTGGATGAATGATTGCGCACGCATATAGTACTTATATGATGCATTAGGATTGTTTGCATACATGATTGGACTCATGGCACTGACATAAATTTGCATTAAGGAAGTCAAGCGAATCAGTGGACCGCCTAATTTCTGCATTAATATAGTGGCATATACACACACCTTTGCATATGTTCATACAGCATTAGAAATTTTCTAAGGACAATGGATGACTGTAATTGGTGGATGAGTAGATGGATGGTAGGATATACATTCTTCTTAACTTGGAGACTTCGGGGACGAAATCCTTTAAGGAGGGGAGAATGTAACACCCTGTATTTTCTAAGAATATTAAAGTGACTAATTAAAGAATACTTAATTTTTGGAAGAAGAACTAAGAGAAATGGGTTGCGCCATTGTGTTCGTCTCGGAATTCTGCTTCGGATAGAGTTCGAGTTTGCGTAAATCAGACACTGTATGAAGAAGTTATGAAGCTCGGAAGATTTAAGGATTAAGTAGAATTAAATTAAAATAATAATTAATTAACAAAACAGATTCAAAAATCAAATTCAGCCAAAATTGGGTGAGCGGGAAATTTCCCGCTCAAGGGTGTCGACCCCGCCCAAAGGGTGTCGACATGGTGTTGACCACCCCTAGGGGGTGTCGATAAGGGTATCGACCCCCTATAGGGGTGTCGACCCCCCCCCCAACTCTACCAGATCTAGGCAGATTCGTTTTTCTGGTTCTGGACTGATTCTTGGCCTGGTTCGTTGACTCCTATGCTATATAAAGGACCCTAGACCTATTATTTTCTCCACACGAATAAATGGCATCTCCACGCTGCTCAAATCTAAATTAAAATAAGTCCTTCTTCTTCTTCAAGTCAGATTAGGAATAAAAGAGAATAGATCTACAACTGCAACACCTATTTCTTTTAGAGCCAACCACGGTGAGTTCATGTTACTTTTAGATCTGAAATTTAATTGTAATCCTGACATGTTAATAAACCTGAATCTGAGACTATGCCTATTTCTCTTCATCAAATCTATTCATCACATGCCTATTTATGTGTTTATGCTAATTTTGATGTTGATTCTCTCCTCCTCTTCTTTCCCTTTTCTTTTTTAATGAGATTAGGCTAACTTCGAGCCTAACATATTGCGTTGAGATTTGCGTACGAATAACATTGGAATGATTGGGAAAAGTTGGGAATATGAAATAAAATGAGGTTTGGCATAAATTGTTAATAACCATGAAAATTGGTTTGGATACAATTTGGTATAACTTGTATATATGGGATTTGGGGGCATAATACATGTTGTGATTTAAGACCTAATTTTGGGGACATACTAAATGATGATTTATAACTTGGAAGAAAGGGAATATTGTGCATAATAATATATGGCCTAGGAAAAGGGCGTGAAAACCTAAAATGAAATAGGGATAACTGTAAACATGCCTAAATTGGGATTTTGGGTAATTGGCATACGCTGTAACTTAAAACTTTAGTTTGGGCATAGTTTGTATTATGAATCATGGCTGGGGTTTTTGGCATAATCTGTACTGTGCAATTTGACTAAAACTTGGGGCAAATGTTATATTGTGAATTATGACCGTAATTTGGGGCATGTAAATTTGTAGGCTTAATTTATGTTAAGCGAAATATGTTAATGGAACCGTAAAGAGTTTGTGAAGCCTATTTAATTCGTTGAAACAAAATACTATAATTGAAAAAAAAACCTATGATGAACATGGAAAATTGTTTAAGAATGAATATGCCTAAAACTGAACTACACCTAGGCACGAGATTAGAATGCACTTGTTGTATAAGTCTACCCGGAACCACCGGGCGTATCCAGCAACCACAAGTGGTGAATCTAATGTGAAGGGCCTATTGTGTACATATGAAATAGTACTCAGATACGAGTTTATATTACAATTGTGGTAGAAGTCTGCCCGGAACCACCCGGCGTATCCAGCATCCACAGCTGGTAAATCTAATGTGAGAGGTCTGGTGCATTAACCAGAAATGATAATAATATGTCAACTTGGAATACTTAACCTAATGGAATCTGTAGGGGTCACATGAACCTATTAATTTGAGTAGGGTTAAGTAAACTTGCTTGAATAATTGGGAGGGGTTAAGTTAATCTTAATAAACCGATGGGGTGGGTTATATGTATATAGACCCGACAAACTTAACCTATTGTATATGTTGAATCTATACAATCTGATCTATTAATCTGTAAATCTGATAATCCATACATCTGATCCATTAATCTGCGAACCTGTTAATCCATAAATCTGCTATATTAATCTATAAACCTGTGAATATGTAAATCTGCTATGTTGGTCTGCAAACGTGTTAATCTGAAATCTGTACATCTGAAATTTGTTAGTCTGGGAACACAATGTTATGAGGGGTATTTGCTTGTGTCATCTGTTGTGTGGGACCCATATCAGTCAGTAACCCTTTTTGGTATCAAAAGACGACCCAATACTAGGTAGGGGTCTGGGCACACTTACTGAATTAGTTATAAGAGGTCCATTCTGATAATGCCGAGGGGTGTTGATGGCGCGTTCCAACTGGGTCATATGCGTGCATGGATCTGGTCTGCTCTGAGGAAGTTAAGACGCCGTGACATCTGTAAATAGGTCTGTGTCTTTCTGTAGGTTGCCACTTTAGGGAGTGATACACCCTTCTGTGGGGCTGTCACAGGGTATTTATGTATTAGGGAGCCGATCGCTTAGGGTAGAATTTAGGGTACATCTAGTTCTGTCTATTTCTAGTGGGGTACCGTCTGTCTCTGTTGGGGTGGTAACAACTGTCTGTTTCTGTGTGGTACCATCTGTTGGGGTGGTAAAGGCCCGTCACTAATGTACATCTAATTCTAACATTCTGTTTCCGTAGGGATTATTCTGTTTCTGTCTCTGATTTCGTTTCTGCTTCTGGTTCTGTACCATCTGTCTCTGTTGGGGTGGGAATGTAGAAGCTTGATTTGGATTTCTTTCTGCTTAAAGTGCTTGGAAGTGCTGAAAGTAATGCTTAGCTTTGTTTCTCTTACATATGGATTTTAGAGTGGGATTATGGTTTTAAAAATTATGTACTCTGATGGCTTTTGTACAAGACTGATATTATGTACTTGGTTTTGGTGTTTGAAGATGTAACCAAACTTATTTTTGTTTCCACTGCAATAAAGTTATGAAATTTTCAAGTACTACTTTATGTATCTGTCTTGTAATATTATGTTATGTTTACTTATAATACTCCATGAAACTTAATGCATTCCCTTTGTGAGTGACATTAACGGACGTGGGGTGTCACACTATATGATCTATCGGATGTGATTATCACACACTCATTTTCATTTTATCTAGATAATATGTATGCTTGACCCATGGATTGGCCTTGAGTCTGTATCTTCTTTCATGAAATGCCCTTAGAGATCAAGACAAAATCTCGCAGAAGGCGGCACCACCTTCATTGCATTCATATAGGTAGGTTTATCAGAAATGCCATATAACACAAACCTCAACAGTATATCCGTTATAGACCTATTAAATTCTAAGCAGAACATCCTCTCTTCGTCATTATAAGTGTCAAGCACTTTTCCTTGGAATGTATGATAATACTTAGTTTTTTAGACTAAATATTATATTACTTCCAACCGCAAACACATGAAGTACTTTTGCTCTTTGAACTCAAGATAACAAACTTCTTTATTATGTTGAGTTAAGTTTCCTTCATTGGCAATTGTATTGTATGGGCTTTAAACCCAATCCCTGTCATGGTTTTATCACTAAGTTCCTTGCAAGTCCTTTAGTAAATGTATCTGCTATATTCTGGCTAGATTTCACAAAATCTATGGTAATTACCCCTTTAGTGGGCATTTGCCTAACCAAATTGTGCCTTAAACCACTATGTATAGATTTACCATTATAAACTTGGTTGTATGCCTGTGATAATTTAGATTGACTATCACAATGCACAGATATTTATTGCATGGGTTTTGGCCACACAAGATTTTATAATAATAAATTCCTTAAACAGTTTACTTCTTTACTACCAGAAGCCGGTGTTATAAACTCAGCAGCCATGGTTGAATCAGCAATACATGTTTGTTTCTTTGAGACCCGGGTTATTTCTCCCCCACCAAGAGTGAATATCCATACACTAGTTGATTTATTATCTTCACTTCCAGTGTTCCAACTAGCATCTGTGTATCCTTCTATTACACTCGGATAACCATTGTAATGTATACCATAATTTATGGTACCTTTTAGCTACTTTAAGATTCTATGTATTGCATTCCAATGGATATGACTAGGATTACTAGTATATCTACTCATTTTTCCAATAGCATAGGCAATATCTGGTCATGTGCATGTCATTGCATATATCAAACTTCCAATAACTGAAGCATATTCCAATTGCTTTATAGCTCTTCCAGTATTAGTGTATAACTGCATATTTGGATCAAACGGAGTAGATATAGGTTTACAATCGAATAGATTGAACCTTTTCAAAATTATCTAATTGTAATGAGACTGGATAATTGATAACCCATCATTTGTTTTCATGATTCTTATTCCAATAATCATCCTAGCTACTCCCATATCTTTCATGTCAAAAGCATGAAGATAGATATCTTTTAGTTTCTCCAATACTTGATGTATCCATTCCAAATATAAGCATATCATCCACGTAAAGGCATATAATTACACCTTTACCTGAATGAAACTTGTTATAGACCCATTTGTCAGATTCAAAAATCCTAAAGCCATTAGAAATAATAGTTTAATCAAACTTTTCATGCCATTGCTTTGGTGCTTGTTTACAACCGTAAAGTGATTTGATAAGTTTACATACTTTACGTTCTTGTCCAGGCATTACAAAACCTTCTAGTTGAGACATATATATCTCTTCGTCAAGTTCTCCATTTAGAAATGCAGTCTTGGCGTCCATTTAATGAATTTCAAAATTATAGATAGAAGCTAATGCAATTAAAGTCCTAATAGTTGAAATTCTAGCTACTGGGGCATATGTATCAAAATAATCTATTCCTTCTTTCTGTGTGAATCGTTTGGCAACTAATCTAGCTTTAAATTTTTCGATTGTGCCATCTTCTTTTAACTTTTTCTTAAATATCCGTTTACATCCTATTGGTTTAGAAGTAGGAGGTAAATCTACTTGTTTCCATGTTTTATTTCCCATAATAGAATCCATCTCATCATTTATGGCTTCTTGCCAAAATGATGAATCTTGAGATTTCATTGCCTCAGCATATGTTAAAGGGTTAGATTCTATATTTGTAGATATCATTAATTGATGCTCTACATTATTTCTAGATCCTTCAACCAAATATACGATGAAATCTAGTCCAAAAGATTTTTCTATCCTTCTACGTTTGCTTCTCCTAAGATGATCACCATTTTCACCAGTATTTTCATCAGTGTTTTCTACAGTTTCAATGGTAGGTTCATTTACCTCCACCGTTTCACCAATAGGTGAATTAACCTCCACCGTTTCATGAATCGGTTTATTTTGAATAGTTGTAAATCTATTCTCAGAAAACACTGCGTCCCTTGATTATATTACTGTATTTGTGTCAATAGAGCTATTAGGTTCTATTACTAGAAACCTATATCCTTTGCTATGTTGAGCATATCCTAAGAATATGCACTCGATAGCCTTTTTTCCTGATATCCTGATTTTTGGTTCAGGTAATCGAACAATCGCGCTACAACTCCAGACTCGATAATAATCAAGATTTGGTTTCCGTTTCTTCCAAAGTTCATAAGGAGTAACTTTACTTTTCTTATAAGGTATTATATTTATAATATAACAAGCGGTAACTAAAGCTTCTCCCCGGAAACTAGTATTAAGTCCGGAATTACAAACATTGCATTTACCATTTTAGTAAGAGTTCTGTTTTTCCTTTCAACCACTCCATTTTGTTGTGGAGTGTAAGCAATAGATGTTTCATGTATAATTCCTACTGATTCACAATATTCAGGTAATTGATACTCGCAACCTCTTTCAAACCTAAGTGTTTTTATTTTGATATCGCATTGGTTTTCTACTTCAGTTTTATAATTAATAAATGAGTTTAATACTTCACTTTTAGCATGCATACGATAAACATAATAATATTTAGAGTAATCATCTATAAATGTGACAAAATATCTTTTTCCTCCTCTAGTAGGAGCACTATGTATATCACATACGTCACTATGAATAAGTTGTAACAATTTTGTTGTACTTTCTAGTTTATACGGAAATGGTTTTCTATTGATCCTAGTTCATGAACATATCCAACACTTATCTAGCATATCATTTTGGTGTTTGGGAATTAGATTCAGGGCATCATATCAAGCATGTGATTATTATTAACACGTCCTAGTCTATTGTGCCATAATGACAATGAATCAAAAATATAAGCAGAATTCAAACTTTTATTAATATTAACATTCAGTTTAAACGTACCATCACACATGTACCCTTTTCCCACAAATACGCCGCCTTTGGTCAACACATATTTGTCTGACTCAAAGACTTGTTTGAAACAAAACTTATTATGAAGACTTCATGACACAAGATTCTTCCTAATTTTTGGTGCATAATATACATCATTTATTGTCAGAACTTTTCCGGATGTGAATTCCAAATCCACAATCCCCTTCCCTTTGATCGCTGCCTTTGCTGAATTTCGCATATAAAGATAATCTTCATCTTCAATTGGTTCTGGATTCTTGAATTGATTCTTGTCAATGCAGACATGCTTGGTAGCGTCAGAATCGATCCCCAAGAATTGTCTTGTTCAATCATATTCACTTCTAATATGACTGAGGAAAACTTTTCCTTTTCAGATCGTTGCTTCTTTTTCAAGAAGCGATAATCCCTTTTGAAATGTCCCGGTTTACCACAAAAGTAGCAACCACCATTTTTTCCTTTCTTGTTCTGATTTTGGGAATTGTTGTTGTTCTGCACTTTCCTCTTTTTATTAAAAGAGTTATTCGAAGCATTATTTTCTTTCTTTTCTTCCACCATATGGACCTTTGATGTATCAACAACTTTTTCATCTTGCGCATCTTTTTGCCTCAGTTGTTGTTCAACTTGCAAATATTGTGCAAGGCTGTCTAGACTCATATCCTCCTTCTTGTGTTTTAGTAGTTTCCTCTGATCTTTCCAACAAGGGGGTAATTTGTCTATTATCGAGGAAACCTTAATTTCATCATCCATATTTAAATTATGTTGACTGAATTGGTTAAGTATGTGTACGATATCATTGAATTGCTCTACTACTGAACGATCATCATTCATTTTTAATTAAAAAATTTGGTGGCTAGAAATTTCTTACTTGTTGCATCTTCCATCAGATATTTTGCCTCTAATGCATCCCAAACATCGATTGCAGTTGCCTTGTTGTAGTACATATCAAAAAGTGTGTCTGTCATCGCATTACAGATATGGCCTTTTCAAATATAATCATTATGTTTCCATTTGATCCGATCTTGTGCATGTGCAATGGTTTCATCTTCTGTCTCAGCTGGTTTTGGCGTAGTCAAAACATAAACAACTTTCATACCCGCCAATAAGAAATGCATCTTCTTCTGCCAGCTTAGAAAATTAGCACAATCAAAGCGCTCCAATTTTGCGAAATCAGCGACGAATTCTTTGGGACTGTGAGGAGCCATTGTATAAATACTGTTTTAGATTGTTATTTGTTGAATTCATCGTTGGATCGTCTAATCTTCCGAAACACAAATTTCCGAGGCACTATGTGGTGATCGCTATCCTAAAACAGTATTTTCCCTCTCAATTCTATGCACAAGTAATGGCAAATTTGTTCGAAGATACAATGGAGAAGATATTGAATATCTTTAATCGGCGTGTTTGCACAGACATGGCGATTCACTATCTTGGATTTGATCGCTGCACTGACAAGATGATGGAGTTATAGCCTACATAACTATAACACATAAGATTTACTCTAAATTTTTGCTGAGATTCAAGAAAATAACTGTATTCGGGAAGCTTTTATTTAAGCAGTGAACAGAAATAACTGTTTTCCAACGGCTATGATTGTTTGAATTCAAATAATCGCATCTTTTTGTTTAGCAATAGTTCAGAAGCGATGCAAATTTTAATGATTAATAGACGTGTCCATTCATTTGCAACGTCTCTTAAGTGTTACGAATTTGAAATCTGTTCGCCCAAAAACTTAGTGGATCTGTGCAAGCCCATTAGCATTCTGAGGCCCATCTGATCACAAGAGCCCCAAGGCCCAAGGCCCTTCTTTTGACATTTCAAATATTAATGTCCATGCCAATGTCAAGCTTCATGTCTCACCTCTTCTCTTCATTCTTTTGATATAATATGTAATGCATTTACATATATAGTGGCAAACAAACTTACATTTCATGATATTGGACAAATCAAACTTCTCCCTTTGTGCTTTCCTTCTTCCCTTTTATTTCAAATTTCCTCCAACAATCTTCCACCAAATTTTAAATAAATTCGTCTTGTTATTTATTTGCAGGAAAATTTGTGCATAAGTATAGATGTCTTACAGACTTGAATCTATACGTAGTGAAATCTCATCAAAGTATATCAGGATGGAGTGGTTGACTAAGCATTGAACCATCCATACTATATGATCTACCGGATGTGATTATCACACACTCATTTTCATTTTATCTAGATTGTATGTATGCTCGACCCATGGATTGGCCTTGAGTCAGTTTCTTCTTTAATGAAATGTCCTTAGAGATCAGGCTAAAATCTCGCAGACGGCGACAACACCTTCGTTGCATTCATATAGGTAGGTTTATCAGAAGTGCCTTATAACACACACACCTCAATAGTATATCTATTATAAACATATTAAGTTCTAAGCAGAACATCCTCTCTTCATCATTATAAGTACCAAGCACTTTTCCTTGGAATGTATGATAATACTTATTTTTTCAGACTAAATATTATAATGCTTCCAACCGCAAACATATGAACTACTTTTTCTCTTTAAACTCAAGATAACAAATTTCTTTATTATGTTGAGTTGAGTTTCCTTCATTGGCGATTGTATTGTATAGGCTTTAAACCCATTCCTTATGATGATGTTATCACTGAGTTCCTTGCAAGTCCTTTAGTAAATGGATCTGCCAAATTCAGGCTAGATCTCACAAAATCTATGGTAGTTACCCCTTCAGTGAGCATTTGCCTAACCAAACTGTGCCCAACTGTGCCCAAGACCAATGTGTCAAGATTTACCATTATAAACTTGGTTGTATGCCTGTGATAATGTTGATTGACTATCACAATGTATAGATATTGGTGGCATGGGTTTTGACCACACAGGAATTTCTAATAATAAATTCCTTAACCATTCTGCTTCTTTACTACCAGAAGCTAGTGTTATAAACTCAGCAGCCATTGTTGAATCAGCAATACATGTATGTTTCTTTGAGGCCCGGGATACTGCTACCCCACCAAGAGCGAATATCCATCCACTAGTCGATTTATTATCTTCACTTTCAGTGTTCCAACTAGCATCTGTGTATCCTTCTGTTACACTCGGATAACCATTGTAATGTATACCATAATTTATGGTACCTTTTAGCTACTTTAAAATTCTATGAATTGCATTCCAATGGATATGACTAGGATTACTAGTATATATACTCATTTTGCCAATAACATAGGCAATATCTGGTCGTGTGTGTGTCATTCAATACATCAAACTTCCAATAACTCTAGCATATTCCAATTGCTCTATAGCTCTTCCAGTATTAGTGTATAACTGCATATTTGGATCAAACGGAGTAGGCATAGGTTTACAATCGAATAGATTGAACCTTTTCAAAATTTTCTCAATGTAATGAGACTGGGTAATTGATAACCCATATTTTGTTTTCATGATTCTTATTCCAAGAATCATTTCAGCTACTTCCATAACTTTCATGTCAAAGTATGAAGATAGATATCTTTTAGTTTCTTCAATACTTAGTATCCTTTCCAAATATAAGCATATCATCCACGTAAAGGCATATAATTACACCTTTACCTGAATGAAACTTCTTATAGACACATTTGTCAGATTCAAAAATCCTAAAGCCATTAGAAATAGTAGTTTTATCAAACTTTTCATGCCATTGCTTTGGTGCTTATTTAAGACCGTAAAGCGGTTTGATAAGTTTACATACTTTATGTTCTTGTCCAGGCATCACAAAACCTTCTGGTTGAGACATATATCTCTTCGTCAAGTTCTCCATTTAGAAATGCAGTCTTGACGTCCATTTGATGAATTTCAAAATTATAGATAGAAGTTAATGCAATTAAATCCCTAATAGTTGAAATTCTAGCTACTGCAACATATGTATCAAAATAATCTATTCCTTCTTTCTGTGTGAATCCTTTGGCAACTAATCTAGCTTTAAAACTTTCAATTGTGTCGTCTTCTTTTAACTTTTTTAAATACCCATTTACGTCCTATTGGTTTAGAAATAGGAGGTAAATAGTATAGTTTCCATATTTTATTTCCCATAATAGAATCCATTTCATCATTTATGGCTTCTTGCGAAAATGATGAATCTTGGGATTTCATTGCCTCAGCATATGTTAAAGGGTCAGATTCTATATTTGTAGATATCATTAATTGATGCTCTACATTATTTAAAGATCCTTCAACAAAATTTATGACGAAATTTGGTCCAAAATATTTTTCAATCCTTCTACGTTTGCTTCTCCTAAGAGATTCACCATTTTCGTTAATATTTTCATCAGTGTTTTGTACAGGTTCAATAGTAGGTTCATTAACCTCCACAATTTCACCAATAGGTGCATTAACCGCCACCGTTTCATGAATCGGTTTATTTTGAATAGATGTGAATATATTCTCATAAAACACTGTGTCCCTTGATTCTATTACTGTATTTATATCAATAGAGCTATTAGGTTCTATTACTAGTAACCTATATCCTTTTCTATGTTGAGCATATCCTAAGAATATGCACTCGATAGATTTTTGTCATAATTTTCTGATTTTTGGTTTAGGTATTCGAACAATCGCCCTACAACCCCAAACTCGATAATAATCAAGATTTGGTTTCCGTTTCTTCCAAAGTTCATAAGGAGTAACTTTAATTTTCTTATGAGGTATTCTATTTAAAATATAACATGCGGTAAGTAAAGCATCTCCCTAGAAACTAGTATTAAGTCCGAAATTACAAACATTGCATTACCATTTCAGTAATAGTTTTGTTTTTCCTTTCAGCCACTCCATTTTGTTGTGGAATGTAAGCAATAGATGTTTCTTGTATAATTCCTACTGATTCACAATATTCAGGAAATTGATACTCGTCGCCCCTATCAGACCTAAGTGTCTTTATTTTGACATCATATTGGTTTTCTACTTCAGTTTTATAATTAATAAATAAGTTTAATACTTCACTTTCGGCATGCATAAGATAATCATAACAATATTTAGAGTAATCGTCTATAAATGTGACAAAACATTTCTTTCCTCCTCTAGTAGGAGTACTGTGTATATCGCATACATCACTATGAATAAGTTGTAAAAAAAAATTGTACTTTCTAGTTTATAGGAAATGGCTTTCTATTGATCTTAGTCAATGAACATATCCTACACTTATCTAGCATATATCTTGGTGTTTGGGAATAAGATTCAAGGATATCATATCAAGCATGCGTTTAGGATTAACATGTCCTAATCTATTGTGCCATAATGAAAATGAATCAACAATATAAGTAGAATTCAAAATTTTGCTAATATCAACATTCAGTTTAAACATACCATCACACATGTACCCTTTTCCCACAAATACACCACCTTTGGTCAACACATATTTGTCTGACTCAAAGACTTGTTTGAAACAAAACTTACTAAGAAGACTTCCCGATACAAGGTTCTTCCTAATTTCAGTACATAATATACATCATTTAATGTCAGAACTTTTCCGGATTTGAATTCCAAATCCACAATCCCCTTCCCTTTGATCGCTGTCTTTGCTGAATTTCCCATATAAAGATAATCTTCATCTTCAATTGGTTCTAGTTTCTTGAATTGATTCTTGTCAATGCAGACATGCTTAGATGTAGCGCCAGAATGGATCAAAAAGATTGTCTTGTTCAATCATATTCACTTCTGATGTGACTGCGGCAAACTTTTCCTTTTCAGATTGTTACTTCTTTTTCTAGAAGCGACAATCCCTTTTGAAATGTCCTGATTTACCACAAAAGTAGCAACCACCAATTTTTCCTTTCTTGTTCTGCCCATTCCACTTTCTATAAGAAGAGTTATTCGAAGCATTATTTGCTTGCAAATATTGTGCAAGGCTGTCTAGAGTCTTATCCTCCTTCTTGTGTTTCAGTACTTTCCTCTGATCTTTCCAAGAAGGGGGTAATTTATCTATTATCGAGGAAACCTTAATTTCCTCATCCATATTTAACTTATGTTGACTAAATTGGTTAAGTATGTGTATGATATCATTGAATTGCTCTACTATTGAATGATCATCAATCATTTTGTAATTAAAAATTTGGTGGCTAGAAATTTCTTACTTGTTTCGTCTTCCATCAGATATTTTGCCTTTAGTGGATCCCAAACATTCTTTGCAGTTGCCTTGTTGTAGTACATATCAAAAAGTGTGTCCATCATCGCATTACATATATGGCCTTTGCAAATATAATCATCATGTTCTCATTTGATCTGATCTTGTGTCTGTGCAATGATTTCATCTTCTGTCTCTGCATGTTTTGGCGTAGTCAAAACATAAACAACTTTCATACCCGCCAATAAGAAATGCAACTTCTTCTGCCAGCGTAGGAAATTAACACCATCAAAGCGCTCCAGTTTTGCAAAATCAACGACGAACTCTTTGAGATTGTGAGGAGCCATTGTATAAACATTGTTTTAGATTGTTATTCGTTGAATTCATCGCTGGATCGTCTAATCTTCTGAAACACAAATCTCTGAGGCACGATGTGATGATCGCTATCCTAAAACAGTATTTGCCTTCTCAATTTTGTGCATGAGTAATGTCAAATCTGTTCGATAGTACAACGGAGCAGATATCGAATATCTTTAATCGGCGTGTTTTCATAGACACGACGATTCACTCTCTTGGATTTGATCGCTGTAGTGACAAGATGATGGAGTTATAGCCTGTAGAATTATAACTAGTATGATTTACTCTAAATTTTGGCAGATATTAAAGAAGATTTTAATGGAAGAAAAGAACAAAAGGAAGGAGAAGAGAAATGAATTCGAGATAATAAAAACTGAATTTGAGCAGCTTTTATATAGGCAGTGAAGAGACATAACTGTTTTCCAACGGCTATGACTGTTTGAATTCAAACAGTCACATCTTTTCATTTTGCAACTATTCAGAAGCGTTGCTAATTTGAATGATGAATAGAAGCGTCCATTCATTTGCAATGGCTCTAAAGTGTTATGAATTCGATATTTGTGCACGCAAAAACTTATCGGATCTGTGCAAACCCATTAGCATTCCGAGGCCCATCTGATAACAAGACCCCAAGAGCCCCAAGGCCCATCTTTTGACATTTTAAAAATTAATGTCCATGCCAATGCCATGCTTCATGTCTCACCTCTTCTCTTCTTTCTTTTGATATCATATGTAATGTATTTACATATATAGTGGCAAACACACTTACAATTCATGATATGGGACAAATCAAACTTCCCCCTTTATGCTTTCCTTCTTCCCTTTTATTTTAAATTTCCTCCAACATTATGTTTTCCTGCTCATCATTTGGGTAAGATGGATATATGTAACACTCTCTACAGCTACGAATTTCGAAGAACATCGCTTCCGTTATGTAAAAAAAAACATTACGATTTTTGTGGTAATAGATCAGTTGAAGCAAATGCTTTATTTCTAAGGAAAAATCAAGCTAATTTCATAATGGAGATAAAGGAAAAGAAGGGTTTCAATTGAATTAACTGAGTATAAAATGGTTGTAATTGAATCTGTTAGGAGATCAATAGTTGTTGGTAAAGAGGTGATTATGAAATATAAGATTATGGTTTTCTTTTAGAGCATTCCTAGCAGCTAGTGGGAATTAGAGCGTGGATTTGCATTTTTAAGCGTGAATTCACCCCACCCTTCCAACAGTGGGTGGGGGGACGCTTAAGATTTTTTTTAATTTTAAATCCTTACACGATTTTCAGAAAATCATAAGTTATAAAAAAATGACAGTACACACTATTTTTACCTTATACGGATTTCAAAACACCATTCAGCACTATATGGTTTTTAAAACCCTGTATAGGTATCGCTGCTCACAATTGCAAATGGCGATTGTCGCCATTTCCAATCATCACCCACGCTCGTCGCGACTCTGCTGTAGCGCGAGGGCCTTCCATTTCTCCCCATTCCAGCAATTTCCCACACTGCTGGGAATGCTCTTATTTCAAGATTGGGCTTTGTGATTTGTAAATGAGGACGTGGAGAAGTTTGAGGCAAAATACAAGGAATGTGCAACTTTAAATTCTTTTAATAAACCAATTTGGTTTCATGGAATCTTGGTGGATTTGCAATTTATGTTACATATCTAGAATAAAAAGGAAATGCTCGCTGTTACACATCAAGTTATCTATATGCTGAACAAAAACTAAAGGTTAGTTTTGAAATAGTTACAAAATGTAAAGAAAGAATAAAAATGATTTTCAGTCTATAATGCTAATAATTAAAGACATACTTTGTACGATTATGAATTAATCCTTCATTCAAGACTGAAAATATTTGGTTTTAAATTTATAATCTTTATTAGAACTTTATTTTGTAGTGATATAGAAAGCAATGAAATGCTTTAACAGAAGATCAAATTGCAAATCCAAGCAATTATGTTGACTGTAACCATTGGTGACTCCTTGGTATTCCCGATGTTTGGAATAAGATTATGTATGTATATGTTGCTTCAAGATGACAGGCAGCGTATGCCATATGTTCATGTATGTAGAAATTAGTCATTTTGTACAGCATTGTTTCTGTTTATTATTTATATAAACTTTGATGGAGAAATGTACAAAGAAACACAGAAAAGCTGTAAATTCTAAATCTATGCTTAACTGTCATAATGTTTGATAGGAAAATGATAAAACTTACGTACATATCTAAACAATGGGAAGAAAATTTCAATGATATTTTGTTCACTGTTAGAAAAAAGGGGTCTCTCTGTCAACTTATCCCTACCTGGGCTGAAAAACTATTTTCTACAATAAAGACAATGACGATAGTAAGATTTGTGTTCACGCTCTCCATGTTAATTAAACTAATAGAAGTGACATGGATCAATATAACTGGCGTTTACATTGAGCGCTTTCTAAGTTAATTTAAAAGTGACTGCACCCATCACATAAAATTTTCCACTAGGTTAATTATACAATAATCAAAAGATATGCAAATATGGTATTATTAAATCATCCCCATTCGTGGGGGTTGCTCATGGTCAATTCAAAGGGGTTGACTTGAGCAACCCCTCCCCCCCCAATGGGGCTAAGGGTTGAAACCATTAGCTATCTTTGATAAAGCCGGCTAAGGGCTTACAACCTTAGCCGTCTTTATAAAAGCTAGCTAAGGGTTTCAACCCTAGCCCACTCTAACGGGTTCACTTACCTGATCCCTTATTCCCCCAAACCTTCTTCTGCTTCACCATTTCAGCCGCCACATCATTTTTTCTCAACCCCAAACCTACCACAAAACAAAAAATAATTTGTGAGAAGAATAGGTAAAACTATTTTTGGTAGAGGAAGTAGTAGTGCCGTCAACAACAACGTAGATGATGAGAACGCACTGGTTGACGGCGCCGTTCCTACAGACGCTCGTCGTCCAAGACCCGTACGGAGAAGAAGGGTTGCTAGAGGTGGTGTTTATGCTACACTGGATCCTCATATCAAAAATAATTTGGATGGAGACAAAGAATTAGCTAATTTCCGCGAATTTCCCGAAGGCAAAGAACACGTTAGCTCATCCATTGAGGCGTCATTATTGATAAAACTTCTTAAACTCGTTAGTTTACAAGTTGCTAGTTTACATAAAACTGTGTCATACCAAAAATCAGTAATTCTTTTGTATGTTAATAGGCTCGTCATGATCGTACACGAGGACCTTGGGTTAGTATCGTCCATTTGTATAGGACGATTCATGCGTACGACACAGACGTCGTTATTCAAGGATACCTTAGAAGTATTGGATTTAGAGATTTCTTGAGTATGTAACTTTAATGAACACACATATATAATATGTATGTTAGAAAACGTAATATATTTACTTAATTTAAATTTTTTTAATTTGCATATTAGGTATTGAAAACCCGTTAAATAATGATGTTCAGTTATGTGGTGCATTAGCCTTGTGTTGGTGGAAAACTGCAAATACATTTCACTTTATTTTGGAGAGATGGGTCATATGCCACTAGGTTTTACCATGCTTACTGGCATACCAACTGGTCAAGGTGCAAACTTACCTTATGATGAGCAATATCAGTACTATAACTTATTGGCTAGTATATTCCTACATTTGGACTTACGAGGCGGAGGCCTAACAACCAATCATCATATCAGATGCTCGTTCATAAAGCTAGCCATAAAACAATTAGTACAAGCTTGTCCTGCAGTTCACCAGTTAGAGATTCTTAGACTCTTTATATTATATATGATGGGTAATTTATTCTTTACGAATTCGTCAAACACATTGCCATGTGGATATGTAGCAGTTGTTGCAGGCTTGTCATTCAACAGTAGTCCTATTATATATGACTGTGGTACGCTGATTATAGCTCATTTGTACAGGGGCTTGGACCATCAGTGCACGATTAGGCCTCGTAGATCATAGATTACAGGTTTTTGGGAGGTTCTACAGTATTGGAATTTTGAGTACTTTCGTAACATGACCTGTCCGACATTGGATCCTGCGCTATCACATTTCTGTCCATGAGTGAAAGCTTGGGCACCAAAAAACCGACGGGTTGTATCACGAGGTCATGCACATCATGTATTTGTAGTGTCCCGTAATCAGATAGAGATGCAGACGACACGAGAGTCAGTTTTATGGCGACCATTTGACGGTTCCCCTTTCTTGCTAGGCCCAGCCCTGCAGCTTGCTCAGTTTTTAGACGATTTCCATTGGTATCATCACCACCTGCTTTAGGATGTTATTGGTACTTAGGGGAGCGCTGTTGGCGACAGTTATTCGATGATGATGTTGTTCCCGATGATCCCCATCCTAATACTGCTCATTTACGAATTTATTCCAGCGTTGATTAAGAGCAGTATGACGGTGAGTGGTGGGCAGCTGACAAATTCATCATTACGAACATAGATTACATTTCTGTTTTGGAAATATATTACACACTTACTTATATGGCAACGTTTGTTCATGCCGCTGCAGTTTATCGGTAGGTCCTACTGCTTACACCTAGGGTGTTGGCCCACCTGTAATACCCAACATGTCTCAGAGTACAATGTTATATAATTATGTGCCGCAGCCTCCTCAGTCTCCTCCTTCACGCCAGCCTCGTCATTCTCCTCAATCGCCCCAGCCTGCTCATCCACCTCATTCAACTATTCTAATGAGTTACGGTTGGACCGTGGGAATTCCTAGCACATCTAGTGAGGATATTTATGTCGATAATGCACGGCCTACTGTTACACAGTTTCCAAATCTCGTTGTTACGAGGAGCTATATCTTATGCATATTGGTCTTCCCAATACTATGTACAGAGAGCATCGACGTACAATTTAGAATTGACGACTCGTATTAACGAGCTAACTACTGAGGATGATGAGCGATATCATCCGACACAACGAGTCGATGACGATGAAGATGACGCTGACGATACTGGACCACCAATACCTCTATGGGATGATTCGTGGCGCTTTGATTAATCTTAGATTCATTTTATATAGTATGTTAGTGTAGCTAGTTGTATTCCTACGTTATTCTATTAGTTTCTTGTACCAGTATTTTACCTTTTGAAACCGCCTTACGTACGATGTTATTGTTATCTTTTTTGTTTGATTGTGATATGATAGGTAAGATGTATGTGTGTAAGAAGCATGTATTTCAGATATCATATTGTACCGGTTATATTGTAGTTGTTTTCTCTCCTTTTCTTTCTTTTTTACTTTGTAACTTATATCATTTTATGTTTTTATATTCGTGCTGTAAATTTTTAAACCTTTTTATTTAATAATTTAAATGGATTTTTACGGACTCGGTTGAGAAATATTGCATGTTGAACCTTATATAGATTGGAAATCGTTTTATTTGACTTTTTGAAATGTGTGTATTAGTTTATGTTATTAAATTATGGACATAATGATACAACTTACAATTTGCATACTGATGAATCCAACAATAAGCATAAATATACAATAGTTAATAAATATACAACAACTTACGATAGTAGTAATCTCTCGTTCGAGTTCGTTTGCATATGCTATTACCCTTAGGCACAAAGGTTCATCTATCCATTCCATGTAATTGCATCCATTTGGATAAGATGGACATTTCTGAATGCACCGACCTATATTATTTCCCTCTGCACGAACCACAACTTCAACCGCATAACCTCAGTAGCAAAGAACTAGATAAGAATCAATTTCCTGTTCATACGGTGGTACACGATATACCTCTACTTCTTGTCGTGGTTGAGCGACTGACTGTTCATACGATAGTTGAACATGTGGTACTTGCGCTTCATGTGGAAGTTGTGTGTTCCCCTGTTCGTATGGTGGTTCATCCTGAGGTCTTATTGGGTTTAGAAACTGGAATTCGTCTACAAGCTCCTGAAGCCTCATATGTTTGTACGTCTATTCATCGAAGTCTGTAGCTGGTGGCCAAGAAGGAATTTTGAATGAGTAATAAAAGAAGGAGGTAGTTGTGAGACATTTTATAGAAATATATATCTACATAGTAATCAATAAAATAAATAATGATGTAACCAGTCACTATTACGACTTTGCTTTACGTGCCGCCCGACACTGTTTCGCCTAACGCAATGATGTAGGGAATCTGCTTTTCGTACCGCCATGATGTGAACAGTCACTGGTGCCACTTTGCTTTACGTTATGTAATTCCCAAAGCATTTGTCAACAATAATGCTCAAGTGGATGAGTACGACCCTCTTTTTAAACTCCTTTGTGTATCTATATGTTTGATTTAAATGCGGACGACCCTAGTTTTTAACTCATTTGCATTCATAAATATAAACAATACCTATTAACCTACGTACAAACTCATTCACAAGTTGTATAGAGTATATGGTTTGGAGCGTACCGACATGATTTTTTTTCATTTATGGAAAAGCAAATGTTGAAACAAGCACCTTAGACTAGGAGACCATTGTAAACTGTTGACGCGTGATACATAATTCATATCACGGGAAACACCGACATAATTGAATAATCCAATCATGGATAAAGTAAGATAGTTATATAGTGAAAACATTCGAATCACCGACATAATTGTACAGCTATAAAGTAATACCAATACGACATAACTCAATAATGACTAGTCAATTTCCTTTAACTGTAGACGCGTGATATCACTGACATGATCCAGAATTTTAGTTCTTGGTTATTCGTATGGACCCTAGCCTTATAAGTAGTGCATACGTGATAGTCCATCCTATAAATTTTATCTCTTCAAACACAACTGTTCCAGTTGTTAGTGAGAAATTTATTTACTTGTTTACATCAAGGTATGGGTTTTTATAAACAAAGTTCGTACTTCGAGTTATTTTAGTTATTTTATTGTTGTATAGGTTACATGGATGCTTGGGAAATAAGTGATGACCACATGGATAGCATATTTGATGAGTACGAACGGAACCAATTCAACGAGAAATAGGGTGGATTCGTTCCATATGCACAAATTGAAGAGGTGCTTGAAGAGGTTCAGCATCGAGTACTTCCAGCTCCAGTAATACGACCTAATAATTGTGTTCAAGCATCAGGATTGTGTCATTTTACTGCAACTTCAAACTCGACTTTTGCAACTCCTGAATTTTCTTACAAGGATTTATTAGCCCTCGTGAAAGCCTATATTGAGGTTGATAGAAGAGATGAGTTATTGATGCTATGTGGAGGGGGTTTAACATATGAAGAAAGATGGGCAATGATCACGAGGCTTTACAACAACCATCGTTCCCGGGCGACTAGGTGATCATCATTTGAAATCCCAATGGCTCATCGTCGTTTTGTAAACATTTGTGATCAGTAACATAAGATTATCGAGACAGTTGAAGACAAAGACATATTTAAAGCAACTAAAGAAACTTATGATTCCCACTACTTGTTCGAATATGGTGAGGAATTTGTTGGCCACAAAGCGTATAAACTTCGCTACAGTTAGGTAACCATATATGGAACTGAATAGGCTTATGGTAATATGATTTTATTGTTGTTTGAACGTTTGTTTTATTTGATAATTGTACGGAATATATGGAGTTATATGTAAACCAGGTGTACGTTGTTATTATGAATACAACAACAATAATTAAAACATTAAGAAATACCTAGCTACACTCACACGTACTAGAACACCAAAACATACAAACATCAATTTCAAAGTACAATAAAAAACAACAACATAGTTTCCACAAAAACCAAATACTACGGATTTCTGATAAATCCAGCTCTACTTGCCTCCCAACAATCTTGTTAAACCGCCTTATTTCGGCTTGTGCTTCTAGTGCATATTGTAGTCCACGTTCGCACATCGGAGGGGCAATCCACTGCATAAATTTACAACATTGAACATCATTAGGGTAATACTTATGGTCCTCGTAGCCAGTACATCCAAAAAATCGACGACCAACATTTTTTCCAGTTTTGGCAACAACTATGACCGATTCATTTCCACAACAGCAAATACTATTGGCTCCACCAAGTAGTGTAGTACCAAGAGGATGTAGGGGATCCAGTACTTGTTCTTTATATACGATATGTTTTCCTGGTCTTTGATTTTCTACAACTGCACATAACCGAGCATTCAAAGATTTTGTTTTCTGCTTCACCGATTTAGAATTAACTTGAGCTCCTTGAACAAATTCCACCATATCATTGTTGTGTTGTACAATATTCCGTGCCTGTTCAAACGCGTTATAACAATTATTCATCATTTCATCGTCAATCTCCCAGTTATCCATAGTTAAAACCAATAAAAATGACTCAGAAATATGTATGAATTATAGGTTACGAAAGGGGCAAAAATAAGGGCATATATATATTTGCATTGGAACAAACAGCAGGGCTAAATTTGTAAAATGAAATGTTGCAATTCCCACTAAGGGCTAGTCTACTCTCTAGAGACCCGTGATACATAATCGATAGTGATACATAATCAAATAAGTATCTTGTTCACTTTTTTTGTCACTGACATAGAGAATAAGAAAAGCTCTCCACTTGACAGACGACAATGCTGGCAATCATTGTTTTGTGGTTGTAGTAAAGTGGCATGCTTATTGACAAAACATTATTGGTTTGAAAGAATATTAAATAAGTATGCAGGCCAACCACCCTGCATAGTATGCCCCACTTTACTTTAATAGTTTTTCTTTATCCATGAATGCATTATTGCTTTGAAAGGATATTAAATAAGGTATACTATTCTTCTAATTTGTACTTTGACAGGCCTACAATATTTTAATGGTTTGAAAGTTATTTAAGTACATGAAGTATTTTGCTATTAACTCAATTATTTTTAATTCCTTACAAAGTAACGTTAACACCATGTATGCTTTAAAGCGGTTATGGTGCCTCACAAATTCCTTGTCATCTTCGTCTTCGAGTTCAGAGGAAGATGAAGACCACTACAACAAACAAAAATTAATGTATCAATGAGAAACTTTAAACATGATGCAACGTGATATCGCAGAGAGAGATCAAAACCAACCCAAGGAGGAAGTAAAGTGGGTCGAAGAGATATATGCTATGGACGTGACTATGCCGGGGTGGGGCACAATCAGCTGATGAAGGATTACTTTATGCCAAAACCTGTATATGGCGATGTATACTTTCGTCCTAGATTTCATATGTCGAAGATAGTTGATCGAGTTCAATACAAGGTTTCTGAATCCAATATATTTTTTATGCAGAGAAGAAATGGAATCAATGAACTAGGAATTTCACCACTTCAAAAAATAACTGCGGCACTTCGTATGATTTCGTATGGAAGTTCAGCTGATTCATTAGATGTAAAATTATGAATTGGTGAATTAATGTCAGTTTTGTTCTTGAAAGAACTCTGCAAAACAGTTGTTCGTGTCTTCGGTGAAGAGTATCTACGATCCCCCTCCACACGATGCATTGAACAATTGGTAGCAATCGGAGATCAACGTGGTTTCCCGGGTATGCCGGGAAGCTTAGATATTAAGCATTGGACGTGGAAAAACTATCCAGCAGCACTACAAGGTTAACATGGAGGATACACGAAAAAATCTAGGTTGGTGTTAGAAACCATAGCGTCATTCAATTTGTACATATGGCATGCGTTCCTGGATCACTAAACGATATTAATGTCCTAAGATAATCATACTTGTTTAATGATTTGTACAACGATCTGTCATCGCCATGCAACTATAAAATTGATGATAACAACCATTCTGTTGGTTATTATTTGGTAGATGGAATTTATCCTAAATGGAAAACACTTGTGTAGGCATTTAAAAAGCCGAACAATGCCAAAGAAGCCAAATTTATGCAACAACAAGAGAGTTTGATAAAAGACATAGAAAGAGCATTTGGAGTTCTACAGGGACAGTTTCATATTTTTAGAAAAGAGTTGCACTACCATGAACAAGCAGTTATATCAGAAGTTATGTATTGTTGTATTATACTACATAATATGATAGTTAAAGAAGAAAGGGGAGGATTTGAACTGCAACTTAGGAACTATCCGGATATAGCAGTGGCGTTTACAAGTAAGCCATACAAAGACCCGAATACTTTTGGACAATACTTGAAACGTATCCAGGAGGTTAGAGATACCCAAGCACATCTAGAATTAGGGGACGAATTAGTCGAACATTATTGGGAGCATACGGGAAACCATTAGGCAGTGGTTTACCCTATCTAAATATTTAAATTAAATTACTTAGTTTGGTTTGTAATTTTTATGCTTTTATGCATTGTTTAATGCTAGAGTTATGACTTATTACGTTACTGTTCTCTGATTACATGTTTAGACTGGCAAGAGTGCTAGTAACAACTTAAAAACCAAATTTAATTGAGGAACTATTACAATAATAACAACTACGACCAAACTAAGGACACTTACATCAACGACTACTACATCACCGGTACTTAATAATTAGAAAATACATAACAACATAGCAACAAACAACTACAATGAAACGGTCACAACATAAAAACATCCTATCCCATGTGTCTTTTGCGGCACGCTTCTAGTTCATGCTCCATTAGTAAGCGTTGCATTGGCTTTAATGTATCAAAGTTGACACTCATAAGTGCTCTGTCATCAGCACGTTCGAGTCGAGCTAATTCACGCTCCCTAAAATCCAACTCATGCTCTCTTGTTATTTGAAGTCCTTCATGTCTTCGCTGTTTTTTCTGGGCTCTTTTAGATCTGTTAGCTTCCTTGGCTTCCACCAAAAGTCAACTAGATTCTTCAGTAGCTACCATTAGAGTATTTAGTTGTTCGTAGTACGAACTATAATCTGCGATTGTTTTTTTTCTTATCTTTATATTTACTAAGAGGCCTACCATCGGAACTTGTAGAAAAAGGGGTGTTTTATTGAGGATCGGGACTTCCCGGGTTGGATTCCTCCATTGGCCTTCTCAGAATAAATCGCGATGTTGAATGTTCTTGGCGTATGTTGCTCCATTTTTCTTTCCTTGACAAAATAGCGTAACAATTATGCAAATTGAATGGTTTGTTTTAATGATCTGCCATATATACTTCATTCTCTTTGTTTAGCTGTGTGGATTGAGCTACTGTTAGTTGCTATAGTTGTACAGTAAAATAATATAATAATAATTTATGTAAATGATAAATACCAAATCCATATCGTTAGCACCGCTTTGCCGTCTACTTTTTACTCTGACCATAATCTCCTTCCAACACTGTCAGTTAGTGTTGATTCTCTTCTAGGACTGTTTCAAAGAGTCTACTGATCTTGGGGGGTTTTATGGACTACGACCATTGAATAATCTCAAAATAGAACTCCAAAATGCGTTATCGGTCTAAGTAGTTCCTTGTACATTGTCTCTGGAGCATTCAACCCAATAAAAAGCTAGTTCTGCTTGTTCTTCTAGAGGCTATTTCACTATTTTGTTTGATTTTCTCGGTTGTGTGTTATACACATTTGGAATATCAGTAACATCGACTTCTGATTCTTCGTTCACGCTGTTATTGTCTCCAAACAAACAGTTCAAATTTCTTGATAGATTCGGAGAAGTTTCAGCCGAGACTAACCTTTGTTGGCTGTTTGGAGAAGCGTAGTGATGATCACCGTAATTTTGCTCGAAAGATGCATTCTGTCCAAAATCAGAATTTTGAGTATTCTGGTAATGATTTGAGTTTTACTGGGATTGATGGAAATTTGGGTTTTGTTGAGGATAGTAACAGTTTGGAGCATTCGGGAAGTTACCATAATTGGAAGTTTAATTCTGCTGGTACGAGGAATCCATAGGAAACTGATTGTGTTCGGAATGATAATTGTGTTGTTTTTGAGCAGATTTGGAGGCACCCGTCTTGCCTTCGACATTTCTTGACATTGGAAGTAACTTTAATAACACAAAATGAAGAAGGAAGAGAAGTGTGTTATGATTTAAAAATGTTTGATGTATATATAGGCATTAATCAAATGGTAAAGAAAGTAAGCAATGGTCTGAAGACAATGGTACAAAATACAATGGTCGGAGTACAACGGGCAAAAAATAACCTTATACGGTTTTGTTAAAGTCGACCTGGGTAGGGAGAATTTTTAAAAAAATTCCCGACTGGGCCGTCTTTAACAAAGCCGGCTAAAGGTGGGACAGAGAAAGTCCCCCCTTAGCCGGCTTTGTTAAAGTCGGCGTTGCTTAGCCGGCTTTAACAAAGCCGCCCAAGCATCGGTTGTTGGAGCAACCATTTGGTTGCTTCAACAACCTCCAAGGTTGCTGAAGCAACCTTGGCCTGGTCTCTGACCCCCATGTTGGGGGTCGGTTGAAAAGCAACCGACCCCGCGTTGGGGTTGCTCTTAGAAGCATTTTAAGTAAATATACATGAGTTGAAAATCGGTATTCCAAAGTTTTATTATATGTAGCAACAAATTTATTATTTTTATTGTATTTTTAAAGCATGGGATACAGTTGGGAGATGACTAGATATTTCCGCTTATTTCCCCCTGAGAGCAACGACAACGAACTACAATCATGGATTCCAACTGACAGAAGTTGACTACTGATAACGATTACACCATTCAACATGGGAATGTAGTTCAAATTAACATTTTTGTTAGGGTGATGATATAATTAAAATACTATTTTCTAATGTATTCTACTGCTGATTCTCTTTCAGAAATATCCATGGGTAAAGCAGAAGATCCACAAAAAAACTTACAGGAGAGAAACAAACGACGTAGGCATAGACCTAATTGACTGCAAGGGCAAACTACTTCTATTCAACAATATCCCCATATTTTCTTTTTTCTCCTTTGTTGTTCTATGTAGTTTGTGTTTTAGTTACAGTGCACTTTGCTTCGTTAAAAAAAAGAGATTTTTTTCAACTGTTTAATTTCCTTTTGAATAACACTGCGTAACCCCACAAATTTTTTTAAAGTTTTTCCTACATACCATTACGTCGCTCCTACCACCAAAATCTTTCAGCCTTGGTCAATTTTCGATATTTTCTTCTGAATGAATTTCTAGGGAGCCTCCAGCGTGCTCTTTGTCAGGGATAACAACGTATCCACCTCGGTCATTTGATTTTTCCTGCACAATCATATAGTTCTAATAAAATGTGTAGCTTCCTTTTCCTCTTACAGTAACCTCTCTGCTTCCACTGGTGAATTGACCTACCAGTAAGCTTCAAACATCTAGTGAATCTCGATCAATGATTGGTTGATCATAGGAGTGTCGCCGGCAAAAGATTTTCTTACTTCTTTTACTAACGATCGATAACCCGTCACGGCGGCTGCTGATTTGCTTGTCATATCTTTTAGGTTTTCACAGTTAGGATATCAGGAGCTGCAACCAATAATTTCAAGAGCATTGTATCAGTTCTTACCATTTATACTTTGAATATTGAGTGTTGTAAATTTTCAAAGCAATGTTTTGGGATGGGGTTTATTTTTTGAAGAGGGAAGTAAGAAGGAAGAAGGAATGAGGATAAGTCTTTACCCCACAATGTAGAATATTGAGGGGTATGTCTCTATATATGTAAAAGCTTGATATACGATAGCAAAAGAAATAAGAGAATGGAGAGACAAGGCAACAGCATGAACATGGCATGCATATTAAATATTTAGTGGTCAAAAGAGGGGCCTTGGGGTTCTTGGGGTCTCATGATCCGTTGGGCCGTGGAATTACAGATGGGCTTGGACCATTGTATTTTTGAACTATGGCGCGCGCATTTGAATATTCACAACGCTTCAGAACATTGCAAAATGACGTTGTATTTCAAACTGAAGGGATGCGACGTTCTACGAATAGAAACGTATACGACTATTACAAACGGTCACGGCGGTTCATGGATAGACACCTCCAGGCGCTTATAAATTCTAACGCCCAGAATTATTGCAAATTACTCTCGAAAATACTTTTTTTCTTCCTCCAAAATCTGCAACGTCATTAAAGCGTGCCAAAAAGCTATTGCTCTACGATGCCTCTAAGGTGTTGCAAAATCCAGAAAAGCATTGCAAATCTGTTTCTTCTTACTCTCTTCATTCTATTCTTAGATTGCATCATCAAAGAATCAAAATTCTAAAGTGTTCTTGATCAGATCAAAGCCATACAAACTTTGAATCCGATTTCGCTGTTCCAAGGCTTTATTGAATCCTGAAAGTCAATAGTTCGATAATCCGTTTGTACCTGGTAAATTGAACTATTGTCTGAGAATTTGCTCCGCAAATCCTTAAAGTCTGAAGTACGGCAATATTCATCATCAAATAACGTCTCAAACCACAAAATCCCCAACATATTTTCAGACAATATCTTCAATCATGGAAGGTTTGAGCGCATTGCAAGTTACAAATCAGCATTTGACAAAATTGGAGCGTTTTGATGGTGAAAACTTCACTCGTTGGCAAGAGACTACGAAATTATTCTTGATCACTGTGAAATTGTTCTATATCTTCGAAGACGATTTGGAAGAAATACCATGGGAAACTGCTGATGAGGATGCCGCACTGAAAGCAAAACGTGCAAAGCGCAAAGAGGATGATTTTCTATGCAGAGGGCATATTCTGAATGCATTGTCTACTCCAGTCTACAGCGCTCATAGGACCTTGGAAACCGCAAAGGAACTCTCGATTGCTTTGGAGAGCAAGTATCGCATATCTGAGGCAAGTAATAAAAAATTTCTTATTTGTAATTTTATGGATTTCAAAATGGTCGCCAACAAGTCCATAATTGGACAAGTGAGTGAAATCCTATTGTTGGTAAATAAACTTATAGATGTCGGTATTGATCGCCTTGATCTTTTGTTGTTATAGTTATTATTTCGAGACTCCCGAATTCTTGGAATGATTATAAAGAAAAAATTGAAACATGCGGAAACAAAATATAATTTAGACGGTTTACAGCGTAATCTTCGTATTGAAGAGGATTCTCATAAACGTGAACTAGATGATAATCCACAAATTGAGTCTCAGGCTAAGGCAATTAATTTTGAAATTACTGATAAACTAAAGCCTTAGAATGAGACACAGTTTAAGAAGTAGAATTCCAAGAACAAAAAAAGAAAGATGTCTGTTACTATTGTAACAAAGCCGACCATCATGCCCGAGACTGTCATCTTCGGAAGAAATAACAAAATGTGAATGTGGTCGAAGAAAATTTAACGGCATGATTAAGTTGAATATAATGAAGAAATCTTCTTCTTATATTGTTGATTCTGTTAATTTGTGGCATGGTAGATTAGGACATGTTAAATATAAATCTCTTAGAAATATGCATGAATTAGGATTAATTTCTGACTGTGATTTCGATTCCATCACTAAATGTGAAATTTGTGTTCAAGCAAAATTATACCAGAAATCCTTTAAATCTGTTGAAAGGAAAACTGGTTTGCTTGATTTAGTATATCGTGATGTGGGAACTTAAAAAGTTATATCACCTATGGTGGTAATCAATACATTAAAACCTTTATTGATGATTATACTAGATATGCATATGTATATCTAATGAAATCTAAAGATAAGGCCTTTGATAAATTCAAAGTTTACAAAGCAGAAGTTGAAACACAATTAGGAGTTAAAATTAAAGTGTTACATTCAGATCGAGGTGGTGACTATTTTTGAAATGAATTCACTTTGTTTTGTAAACAAAATGGAATGATTCACTACTGTACTACTCCTTATACACCAGAACAAAATGGTGTTGCTGAAACGAAAAATAAAACTTTAGTTGAAATGGTTAACGCCATGCTCTTAAGTTCTAATTTACCTTATAACCTATGGGGTGACGCTATGTTATCTACATGTTACATTTTAAATAGAGTACCACTTAAAAAGAATAATATTTCTCCTTATGAATTATGGTTTAATAGAAAACCTAATCTTACTAGACTTAAAGTTTGGGGTTGCTTAGCATATGTTAGAAAACCTAACCCCAAACGACCAAATTTAGGAAATGGGGCATTTAAGTGTGTTTTCAATGGATATTCTCTTAATAGTATAACTTATAGGTTCCTTATACTTGACACCTTAGAAGTTATAGAATTTGTAAATGTAGAATTCTTTGAAAATCGAATTATTGAGAATTCATTAACATCATCTAGTCCAGAATCAACTATGACTAATGATATTAATGACAATGATTATGCTTCTGCTCAAAACAGCAAGGAAGTGTCAGTACCAGATAATAGTACTGAACACAGAAGAAGTAAAAGAGCGAGAATAAAGAAGGACTATGGTCCCGACTTCATAACATATCTCGTAGAATGCAATAAGGATGAAGTCCTTAATGTGACAAGATATGTAATGAATGTCGATGATGATCCCAAAACTTATTCTGAAGCTATGAGTTCAAGAGATTCTAATTTATGGAAAGAAGCTATCAATGATGAAATGAATTCAATAATGTTAAACCAAACTTGGGTTTTATCTGATTTACTTCCTGGTGATAAACCTATAGGATGTAAATGAATATTCAAGAAGAAGTCAAACACAAATGGATCCATTGATAATTTTAAAGCCAGATTAGTTGCTGAGGGATATAAACAAAGACAAGGAGTAGATTATTTTGATACATATGCTCCAGTTGCTCGCATATCTTCCATACGTTGTTTAATAGCACTTGCATCAATTCATAATTTGGTCATACATCAAATGGATGTAAAGACAGCTTTTCTAAATAAAGATTTAGAAGAAGAGATATAAATGGAACAACCTGAAGGTTTTATAACCCTAGGCCAAGAAAAGAATGTTTGTAAATTCGTAAAATCTCTTTATGGCCTGAAGTAAGCTCCCATGCAATGGCATGAGAAGTTCGATAAAGTTGCACTGTCATTAGGATTCATTTTTAATGATGCAGATAAATGTATTTATAGCAAATCGGATAACAACGGTTATGTTATAATATGTTTATACGTTGTTGACATGCTAATATTTGGTTCAAATATATCCTGTGTGAATGAAACTAAAAAGTATGTATCTTCTAAATTTGATATGAAAGATGTAGGAGAGGCTGAGGTAATTTTAGGAATTTAAATCATTAGGAAAGAAGGGGAGTTATTAGTAACCTAATCTCATTAAATTGAGAAGTTCCTAAAGAAGTATGGTCATTATGATGACAAATCAGCGCCAACTCCATTAGATCCAAGTATCAAATTAGAAAAGAACACTGGACGTACCATTTCTCAACTTGAGAACACTTTTGTTATTGGGAGTCTTATGTATGCTATGCATTGCACTAGACCCGACATCGCACATGCTATAAGTGTATTGTGTCGATTTACGAGTAACCCAGGTTTCAAACACTGGTAAGCCATTTCCAGAGTTTTAGCTAATTTGAAAGAAACCATCAACTATGGTTTATCTTATAAATGATATCCTGCTGTAATAGAAGGTTATAGTGATGCAACCTGGAACAATGTAGAATCCAAATCCAAGTCTACAAATGGATGGATATTTACATTAGGAGGCGCTATTGTATCTTGGGCTTCTAAGAAGTAGACCTGTATATTTGATTCAACTATGTTGTCAGAATTGATTGCAGTAGCAGATGCATGTAAAGAAGCGGAATGGCTTAGGAATTTGTTAATGGAAATCCCATTATGGAAGAAGCCATCTCCAGCCGTCCTGATTAACTGTGATAATCAAGCAACAACATATAATGTCTCTAATAAGACATATAATGGAAAGTCTAGACATGTGAGTCTAAGACATCAGATGGTGAGACAGTTACTCAAAAGTGGAGTTATAACAGTTGACTACATAGAAATAAAGAAAAATTTGGCTGACCCACTTACAAAGGGTCTTCCAAAGGCTATGGTTTCTATAAAGTCAAAAGAAATGGGACTAAGGTCTGTGAATGAAGATTGATCATCCTTAACAGAAACTCAACTTGCGTCTTGAAAAGGATAGACAAAGTTCATTGGGTACCAACAAGTTAAGAGTATGATTAAGGAACACTAAAACAATTATCCCATAGTAGTCAGTGTTGGATTCTGCATGACCAAAGGATGGATACATAACCTTAATAAGTCTAGAAATCTTATAAGGTGTCTCGCAGAAACACCTTAAGAGACTTACCTGTATGAGTATGGAAATTAGGCCGTTTCCTAGGAAAGTAAGACCGCTTTCTAAAGTAGACTCATGAACCAGGATTAAAGCACATGGCCATTAACGTGCTGAGAAATACAGAACACAATAACTAAGGAATACAACATGTGTGATTGTTCCGGTTTTATCATTAAGGGATACTTGGTTCAAGATTCGTTCACCATAGAATCTCGATAGAGCTTTGAATGGTTTACACTAAATAAAGGTTCAAATCCAAAAGATAACTTCTATTTATGTGTTGTTTCCACGATGATGCAAAACTTGATCTTAGAACTACATAGTATTGATCCCACTTGGGTATGTAGGAAGTCACACTAGTGATTCAGCCGTCCATTTTAATTTTTCTTTATTTTGAAAATTAGGGGAGGTTGTTGTAAATTTTTAAAGTTATGTTTTGGGATGGGGTTTGTTTTTTGAAGAGGGAAGTAAGAACGAAGAAGGAATGAGGATATGTCTTTGTCCCACATTGTAGAATATTGAGGGGTATGCCTCTATATATGTAAAAGCTTCAAATATGATATCAAAAGAAATAAGAGAATGGAGAGACAAGGCAATAGCATGTACATGTCATGCATATTAAATATTTAATGGTCACAAGATGGGCCTTGGGCTCTTGGGGTCTCGTGATCCATTGGGCCACGGAATGACAGATGGGCTTGGACCGTTGTATTTTTGAATAATGGCACAGGCATTTGAAAATTCGCAACGCTTCAGGACGTTGCAAAATGGCGACATGTTTCAAACAGAAGGGATGCAATGTTCTACGAATAGAAACGGATACGACCGTTACAAACAGTCACGGCGGTTCATGGATAGGCACCTCTGGGCGCCTAAAAATTCCAATGCCCAGAACTATTGCAAATAATTCTTGAAAATACTTCTTCTTCCTCCTCCATAATCTGCAACGTCATTAAAGCATGCCAAAAAGATTTTGCTCTACGATGCCTGTAAAGTGTTGCAAAATCAAGAAAAGCATTGCAGATCTATTTCTTCTTACTCTCTTTACTCCATTCTTAGATTGCATCATCAAAGAATCAAAATTCTAGAGTGTTCTTGATCGGATCAAAGCCGTACATACTTTGAATCCGATTTCGTTGTTCCAAGGCTTTATTGAATCCTAAAAGTCAATAGTTCGATGATCCGTTTGTACCTGGTGGATTGAACTATTGTCTGAAAGAATTTGCTCTGCAAATCCTTAAAAGTCTGAAGTACAGCAATATTCATCATCAAATAGCGTCTCAACCCACAAAATCCCCAACATTGAGGGGTAAAATGAAAAATAACTGAATACTTAAATATTTGGTACACCATTTCCACGTCGGCTGTTTTCGGCAATTTTTAAATACAGAAAAGAATACAATACATGGTGGTGCAATATTTCATGGTTAATTTTATATCTGATATTAATCATCTATTAAAAATTTTGAATTTTGAAGGGGATACAACAATGTGGATGAATTTAGAGCTAACGAATACTATATACGAACCTTTACTGATTTATCATTTTTCAAACTATTCCTCAGGTTGACCACCCTCTGACAACATGCTTGAAACTGCTGGCAACCTTAGAGGAAATGCCATCTTTAAAACTGCAATCAAATATAATGCAAAAAATAATGTCATCAAATATTGAGATCCATAATCCTTTTATAAATTAATATTTCATGTGAATCATATTGCATGAACTATTGCATTGCAAATTTGTATCGTATAAGAATCATGCATATAACAAATGAAATAGCTAGATTTGTTTTACAAAACAGGCATGCCAGTTATAGCAGATCGCCTTATCATAAAAAAAGTTAGATCACTTATTACATCATAATCGGAATCTTAGAAAAACATATAAATTTTTATGAAAAAACACAATGATGCACAGAAACAGTTTTTATTTGTAAACATGTAATAGTTTGTCCCGCTCCTCCATTTACCAATACAAGAATACAACATTCATCTTCGCTACTGAATATACCAACTCGGACGTGGGTACATAGGGTTCTTTCATTTCTACTGCAATGCAAATGGCCTCCTCCATTGTAATGGGTTTGTTAAATTACATGGTAAGAACACAACTTTCAAAATAGAATATAAGTATATAAGAATCCATAGACAAATGATAAGGATACTGTAACACCCCGTAATTTTAATATTAATGTTCAAAAATTAAAGAATACTTAATTTCAAATGTGGGAATTAAGGGAAACGGGTTGCGCCATTGCGTTCATCTCGGAATTCTTCTTGAGATAGACTCCGAGTTTGTGTAAAACGGACACCGTATGAAGGAGATATGGATGAACGAAGTTAGGTGGAAAAACCAGAAAAAAATAATATAAATGCACTGGTGCACTTCGGAAGTGCGCCGGTACTAAAATACATTGGCGCACTTCCCAAGTGCGCCCAGGCCGAGCAGAAAGCTTGCACAGCTTTCTGGTGTGATCTGATCCATGCTGTGACTCATTGCTGAGTCATTAGGGCTGAGGTGTCACCCTATCCTGACTGAATGGTTTTGATTAACCCTAAGTTCATCCGATGGAAATAATTAAAAAGAAATTCTATATAAACATGGGTAGACTCAAACCCTAAAACCAAATAAAAGTTGGAACCATGGCCGTCATGCTGTCACCTTGCAGCCTAGAGTAGCCGCCACCAACTAGAGGGAAATCGAAGCCAAACAACTCAATCCTATTCAACTCTAATCTAAACAATAACGAATCTACTACAAAGGCGAGCTAAATCAATTTCAAAACTCAGATTTCAGAACTCAAGACCTTCTTTGAGTTGTGAGTTCGATTTCTTTAATAAGATAATTAACAATTTAATTAGGTTGAGTTATGATTTGGATTATATGGTTATGTTGTGAATCATTGACCATTATGTTATTATCTATGTTGTAAATCGATGATGTTATTATCTATGTTGTAAAGCTGTGATGTTATCACCTATGTTGTAAATCTGTGTTAGTTGTTGGCTTATGTACAATCGATTCATAATGATGTTTCATATGCTAGTTTGGTTATGTTGTTAGAACTAATTCATATGTTAAATCATATGCAAGTTTAACTCGATAATTCTATATGCAAGTTTAGATGTTAATTTAAATATGAATCATATGCAAGTTAGCGAGAATCACATACAACCTTACATGTTTCATGACATCTAATTTATGTGTAAATTGGATCTAAAGTTAGGCTATGACATGTGTGAGTTAGATGCAAGTTTACACCATAGTTTATGTTGCATAAATCACATATGCAAGTATATATATATATGTTGGAGTATGAATCATGTAAAGTTTGTAACTATTGCCTATGCAAATTTACACCTTATGATTAGATCTATGACATCCATAGTTTATGCAAGTTTGTGAATATTGCCTATGCAAGTTTTAAATGAAAAACCTTATTCACACATGCAAGTTCACCCCTTATGTTTAGGTCTAGTTTTTATTCTATGCATGTTGTGATGTTTTCTCTTTATTCCATAAGTTAGACTATTCGAGTCTAACGTATATTTCACGTCAAACGAACGAATGTATAACGTGGGGCAATGGGATAATGTTAAAATAATTAATATTGAGAATTGGCATAAATGCCTTAAATGGCATATAATTAATTTGTAATGTTAATTGGTATAATTTTGTATACCATAAATAGATGGACATAATTAAGGTGTTAATTATGGACATAGTTAAATTTGTAATTGATTGACAATTCAAATTAGGGATATTAATCCAATTTGGGGTTAAATGAAATGTGTAATAATAAACCGCCTAAGACACGAGGTTAGGCTCGTTTGTGGTGTAAGACTGCCCGGACCCGCCCGGCAAATCCAGCTGCCACAAATGCCAGTCTAATGTGAGAGGTCTTAGGCATAAATTAAATGTGTAACAATTGTAAAGACACGAGGTTAGGCTCGTTTGTGGTGTAAGACTGCCCGGACCCGCCCAGACCCGCCCGGCAAATCCAGCTGCCACAAATGCCAGTCTAATGTAGGTGGTCTTTATAAGGTTACGGTCTTAATGAATTAAGAAACACTTAACCAGATAAACATGTAGTGGGACATGAGGGGTTAAGTGGGTGCCTTGGGTGGCATGTGGAATCTAGTGGGTGCCTTGGGTGGCATTTGAAATACGATTAGATGCACTTAACCAAGATTGAAACATGTAAAAAGACATGATTGAGAATGGGGTTAAGTGGGGAAAATCTTAGAGGGGACCAAGATTAGGTGGAAAGCTTGTGTCATGCATGAGGGCCCTTTTCAAACCAGTAACCCATTAAGTATCTTTGTGGGCTCGACCCAAGTCGAGGACGGGACACGCGTACTAGATTTGATTGTAAGAGGTCAAAACGGGTTAGCGGTGGCAACGCAAGTACAACGGGTTCATATGCGTGTGTGGGCCCGGGCTGGTAGGTAAGACGTTGTTGCATCATGTAGATATAAGCCGTGCATTTTTTGTTGTATCGGGTTGCCACTTTGGGGAGTGATACACCCCATTGTGGGGCCAACACGGGTATCTACGAGTTAGGGAGCCGATCGAATGGGGTTAGTGGGTACACCTTGTGGAGATAGGGGAAGACAACACCTATGAAGGTAGCTAGGGGTACACTAAACTACCATTATCATTATTAAGTTCTGTAGGCGGGATCAATCTTTAGGGTGACTAGTGGTGGTACATTGTAGTAATTATCTTATAGTGACTAGGTGCGCCTTTAACGTTATCTTGGTTCGTCTTATTTCCTTGTTTGCTCTGTCATACCCATTTGTTCACAATCATTTCCTTATTTTCCAGCTTATGCCTTATCCTAGTTATTTTGGTAATTATACTGTTAAAGTTATCGCACTCGCCAGACTTTATGTCTGACCCCCTTTTCTTTCCACCTTTTTTCTTCCTTTCTCCCCCCCTCAGGTTTGACAGGAGGTAATACTACAGCTTGGTGCCGATTTCTTTCAGGTGCTTGAAGAGAGAAGATGTATCGCTTTGGACTCTCTCATCTTTATGGCTTTGCTTATGCTCAGTGGGGATTTATGCATTTATTTTATTTAAGTATTTGCTTCTTTATGTACTTTGAAGTTTTTGGAAAAGACTATTGATCCTGTTGTAATGGTTTTGGAGACTACTTATGTAAACTCGTTTTTGAGTTATAAAGCAATAAAATAAGTTTTAACTTCCGCTGTGTTTATTTATTCTTGTAATTTATCTGTTCTATACAACAATAACGCTTCATGGACATTGATGCATTCCCTTTGTGAGTGACATTAATGGACATGCGGTGTTACACGTGGTATCAGAGCTATGGTTACAAGAACAGATAAAATGTTTTGAAAGGTGTTTTCAAAAATATTATTTTCCTAGAATGTATTTTCAAAAACTTGTTTTAAAGAAGCTATTTTCAAGGAAAGTTTACTTTAAAGAGCATAATCCCTGCAAGCCATACATCTCTCTTTCGCATCCCTTGTTTTGAAACTCTTTCTTTTTCTTTTCAGCATGTCTGGAGCATCTGAGATACCAGAGGGTGTTCATGTACCTGGTTGGTTTCGTCAATATCTCGAGGCTAGGGCCGCTGCCGCGGGTCCGACAACGTTCCTCCTCCTCCTCCCCCAGCTCCAGTCATTCCTCTGCGTGGAGATTCTTTCTCCAAGATATGTAAAGACTTTCATTCGATGGGTGGAAAATCTTTTAGTGGAACTGAAACATTCATTAAAGCTAGAAATTGGTTGAAAGAAGTGGAGGATCTGTTTGGCATTTTCGATTTGGACGATTGTAAGAAGGTCCAATTGGCTGCTTGGTTGATGAAGGACGAAGCTTCGTTTTGGTGGGAATCCACTAATGGAGAGCGTCCAAGTCATACATGGCTAGATTTCAGGCGTAGGTTTGAGGCAAAGTTTCTCTCACGGGCTGAAGAGAATTTATATATGGAAAGATTTTTGGCGTTAAAGCAAGGGAATCTGTCAGTAAAAGAATACGTCAACAAGTTCAATCAATTAGCGAGATTTGGCTTGGACTTGGTGAATACACCCGAAAAGAAGGCCCTGAGATTTGTTAAGGGTTTGAACGAGCCGCTACATGGGTTAGCTATGACCCACATCCCTATGGGGGCTACCTTTGAGAGACTAGTTGATATGGCGCTTATGCATGAAGAGGAAAAGGGCACCAATGCTAATAAGGCACCCGAGAAGAAAGGGGATCAAAAGAAACCGCAACAGCAACAACAAAACAAGAAGGGCGGGAAGAACAATAATGGCAAAGGAAAGAAGTAGTGATTTAATTGTGGGACACCAGGCCTTCTGAGTAAAGACTGTCGGAAAAAGAATAAGACTAGCTGTTTCCACTGTGGAGAGGCATGTCATCTAGTTAAGGACTGCCCAAGGAAACAGGGACAAGGGCAAAGAACCTCTGGAGGGAAGCTTCAGGCTCTCGTGGCACCAGGGCAGGCAAGGGAGAAGGTCCAAGCTCTCGCGGTCCCACCGCTGCAAGAACGAGGTAGAAACATTTCCGTTGAGAGTTTAGTTTTTCTGTTTGATCATCCTGTCCGTACTTTATTCGATTCTGGCATATCACATTCGTTTATCTCTACATCATTAGTTTAAACACTGCACTTAAATACTAGTCTTGTTGTGGATCCCATTGTAGTCTCAAATCCTATTGGTGGGTCGGCTCATTTATCCATGGTTTGTAGGGATTTGAGATTGTCCATCTGAGGCGTTGGTTTTGAATGTAATGCTTTTGTGCTTGGTTTCATGGGCTATGGGTTGATTCTAGGGATGGATTGGCTAGCCAGATATGGTGCCATCCTAGATTGTGAACAAAGGGTAGTAAAATTGTTGACTCGTAGTGGAAAGACCCTTGATATTTCTTGTGACCATAGAGGATCGGTGATGCTTAGTTATCTTGAGTCAATTGACGCATCCAATGATGATTTACATTCTGTTCGTATAGTCCGTGAATATGTTGATGTCTTCGATGAGGTGAGGGGTCTACCCCCAAAACGCGAGATAGACTTTCGTAATTATCTTGTGGACAATGCAAAACCAGTATCTCTCCCAGTACGCTACATGGCTCCTCGTGAGAGGAGGGAACTCAATAAGCAAGTAGTGGAGTTGCTTAAGAAAGGGTTCATAAGACGTAGTATATCGGAGTGGGTTGTGCAAGTAGTATTTGCCACAAAGGCGGATGGGTCCCTTAGACTTTGTGTGGACTATAGAGAACTTAATAAGCTTACTAAGAAGAATAGGCACCCACTGCCGAGGATTGACAATCTCTTCGATCAGTTAGTTGGCGCCTCAGTGTTTTCACAGTTGGACTTGGCCACTGGTTTCCATCAGTTGAGAGTGGCTGAGGATAGCATAGACAAGACTGCCTTTAGGACTCCGGACGGTTTCTATGAGTGGCTTGTGATGCCCTTCGGTTTGACAAATGCCCCCGCATACTTTGTTGACTTGATGAGTAGGGTGTTTAGGGAGTACCTTAATAAATTCATGGTGGTCTTTATGGATGACATCTTGGTCTTTTCTAAGAGCGAGGAAGAGCATGCCCTACATCTTAGGGAAGTGCTGGAGACCCTTCGAGCGCATAATCTTAAAGCTAAATTTTCTAAATATCACTTTTTGAGGAAGGAAGTGCGATTCTTAGGGCACGTGGTTTCCAAAGAAGGGATAGCTGTGGATCTCGCGAAGGTGGTGGCCATCCAAGATTGGAAGGTCCCTAAAAATGCTACCGTGGTGAGGAGTTTCTTGGGGTTTGCAGGCTACTATAGGAAGTTTATCAAGAACTTCGCAAAGATATCAGCCCCATTGACACGTTTGACGAAGAAGAACCTAGTTTTCACGTGGGACGTAGATTGTGATGATGCGTTCCAACGTTTAAAGAGAGCTTTGACCACAACCCCAGTCTTAGTGTTGCCAGATGGGAGTAAGCCATTTACCGTTTATACCGATGCTTGTGGGACAGGACTAGGCGTAGTCTTAATGCAAGAGGGAAGGGTAATAGCCTATGGAGGAAGGCAGTTCAGAGTGCATGAGAGAAATTACCCGACGCATGACCTAGAGTTGGCAGCTATTGTTTTCGCGCTTAAGTCTTGGCGCCATTATCTTCTTGGCGAGAAATTCGAATTGTTCACTGACTACAAATCGCTAAAATACTTGTTCTCTCAGAAGGACTTAAATTTAAGGCTGCAAAGGTTGATGGAATTCTTAGCGTCCTACGATTTCGAGATAGCATATACCCCTGGTAAGGGTAACGTGGTGAAAGACGCCTTAAGTAGGAAAAGGTTGTCCTTGAGTCCGTTGTTTGTTGAGCGTTGTTTGTTGAGCGGCGAAGCTTACAGTTCATCTTTATGTTTGACTTTAGACCTTCCATTGACTTGGTACCCGGTTTGCTAGCATCCTTAGAGGTCAGACCGATGCTTTTTGGGACGGATTGGTGAGGCACAGCGAGATGACCCACAGTTGGTTGAGTTAGTAGAGAAGCTCATAAGGGGGGAGTCATCGAGCCATCTCAGTAGGTATACCCTAGATGATAAGGGTTGGTTACGTAGGGATGATAGACTATGTGTACCACGAGAAGAGAACTTGAGGAAGACCATTCTTGATGGTGCACATCGTTCGAAGATGACCATTCATCCCGGCGGGGACAAGATGTACATGGACATGAGACGATTTTACTTTTGGGCCGGTATGAAGAAGGATGTGGCCGAATTTGTCGCTAGATGCTTGGTGTGCCAATAAGTTAAAGCAGAGCAAAAGAAGCCCGGTGGATTGCTTCACCCATTAGAGATCCCACAATGGAAGTGGGAGAGTGTCTCGATGGACTTTGTTGATGGGTTACCGAGATCGAGGAAGGGTAATACGGGGATTTGGGTCATGGTAGACAGACTACTAAGAGCGCCCATTTCATTTCCGTTAAGAGTAAGAGGACTGCTCCATGGTTAGCCTCCGTATACATTCGAGAGATAGTTCATTTGCACGGTGTTCCTTCTAGCATAGTGAGCGATCACGATCATATCTTTACTAGCGAGTTTTGTAAGAGCTTGCAAGAGGCAGTAGAGACTCAGTTATGTTTGAGCACCGCATATCATCCTCAGACGGACGGCCAGACCGAGAGGGTGAATCGTATTCTAGAAGACCTTTTGAGGCTATGTGTTTTAGACTTCGGAGGTACATGGGAGGAGCATCTTCCCTTGGTGGATTTTGCGTAAAATAATATTTTTCAGTCTAGCATTGGCATGGCACCTTTCGAGGCTCTCTATGGAAGGCCTTGTCGTTCACCTACATGTTGGTGGGAATCTACAGATAAGATCTTACTTGGGCCCGATATGATTAGAGAGACTTCAGAAAAGATCGATTTGATTCGAAGGAGGATAAAGACGGCGCAAGATAGGCAGAAATCTTATGCGGACAAGAGGAGGACAGATCTTGAGTTTGATATTGGGGAAATGGTTTTTATCAAGGTGTCTCCATTATGGAATGTTGTTCGCTTTGGGTCCATTGGGAAGTTAGCACCAAGATTCGTAGGGTCGTTTCCTATTAAAGAGAGGATTGGACAGATGGCATATAGAGTGGAATTGCCTGAGAGACTCAGTGGTGTACACGACGTATTCCATGTATCACATTTGAGGAAGTGCTTGCATGAGACCGCGGAAGTGGTAGAGCTGAGCTTGCTTAGAGAGGTGGAGATAGAGCGTGATGCGACGATTTGATGAGCTCCTACATGCATTCTTGGGTCGGAGATTAAGAAGTTGAGGAATCGAGAGGTCAAGCTAGTCAAAGTGGAGATGATGAGAGCGACGCAACTTGGGAGACGGAAGAGAAGATGCATTTATTATACCCTTTTATTTTCGAGGGTATGTCTTTCAATTTCTCCTTTATCGCTTAGCTTGTACTTATTCTATCTTTAGTATGTCCTCTCGCTAATATCTTTGACCTTTAGATAGGGTAGTCCTATGGTTGACACATGTGTTTGAGACATGTTATGTATGGTGGATGCGTGTGGATGCAAGTGTTTGCTAATGGTTGCTCGTCGATGCATATACACACACTTTAGACACCAGATCGGCTCAGTCACTTTCATATTGCATATTGCATATAAATGGATGTATTTAGTAAAATGAATGTACATTGAATGTGTGTATCGTATGGATGCTGCACTTTGATGAATGGTTGTGCACAAATGTAGAAATAATATGTATCGATAGGATTCTTTCGCATACATAATGGACGCATGGCACTATCATGATTTGCATTAAGGAGGTCAACTGAATCAGTTGACTTCCTGATTTTGCATTAGATAAGGAACATATACACACACTCCTTGCATATGTTCATACAGCATTAGAAATTTTGTAAGGACAATGGATGCCTGTGTTTGATGGTTGAGTAGAGGACGATTGGATGGTAGGATATGCATTCTCCTTAACTTGGAGATTTTGGGGGCGAAATCCTTTAAGGAGGGGAGAATGTAACACCCCGTAATTTTAATATTAATGTTCTCAAATTAAAGAATACTTAATTTCAAATGTGGTAATTAAGGGAAACGGGTTGCGCCATTGCGTTCGTCTCGGAATTCTGCTTGAGATAGAGTCCGCGTTTGCGTAAAACGGACACCGTATGAAGGAGATATGGACGAACAAAGTTAGGCGGAAAAACCAGAAGAAAAAATAAATAAATGCACTGGCGCACTTGAGAAGTGCGCCAGTACAAAAATACATTGGCGCACTTCCCAGGTGCGCCCACACCGAGCAAAAAGCCTGCACAGCTTTCTGGTGTGATCTGATCCATGCTGTGACACATTGCTGAGTCCTTTCTGACTCCTTGCTGAGTCATTAGGGCTGAGGTGTCACCCTGTCCTGACTGAATGGTTTTGATTAACCCTAAGTTCATCCGATGGCTACAATTAAATTGAAATTCTATATAAACATGGGTAGACGCAAAACCTAAAAGAAAATAAAAATTGGAACCATGGCTGTCATGCTGTCACCTTGCAGCCTAGAGTAGCCGCCACCAACTAGAGGGAAATCGAAGCCAAACAACTCAATCCTATTCAACTCTAATCTAAACAATAACGAATCTACTACAAAGGCGAGCTAAATCAATTTCAGAACTCAGATTTCAGAACTCAAGACATTCTTTGAGTTGTGAGTTCGATTTCTTTAAAAAGATAATTAACAATTTAATTAGGTTGAGTTATGATTTGGATTATATGGTTATGTTGTGAATCATTGACCGTTATGATATTATCTATGTTGTAAATCTATGATGTTATTATCTATGTTGTAAAGCTGTGATGTTATCATCTATGTTGTAAATCTATGTTAGTTGTTGGCTTATGTACAATCGATTCATAATGATGTTTCATATGCTAGTTTGGTTATGTTGTTAGAACTAATTCATATGTTAAATCATATGTAAGTTTAACTTGATAATTCTATACGCAAGTTTAGATGTTAATTTAAATATGAATCATATGCAAGTTAGCGAGAATCACATACAACCTTACATGTTTCATGACATCTAATTTATGTGTAAATTGGATCTAAAGTTAGGCTATGACATGTGTGAGTTAGATGCAAGTTTACACCATAGTTTATGTTGCATAAATCACATATGCAAGTATATATATATGTTGGAGTATGAATCATGTAAAGTTTGTAACTATTGCCTATGCAAGTTTACACCTTATGATTAGATCTATGACATCCATAGTTTATGCAAGTTTGTGAATATTGCCTATGCAAGTTTTAAATGAAAAACCTTATTCACACATGCAAGTTCACCCCTTATGTTTAGGTCTAGTTTTTATTCTATGCATGTTGTGATGTTTTCTCTTTATTCCATAAGTTAGACTATTCGAGTCTAATGTATATTTCACGTTAAACGAACGAACGTATAACGTGGGGCAATGGGATAATATTAAAATAATTAATATTGAAAATTGGCATAAATGCCTTAAATGGCATATAATTAATTTGTAATGTTAATTGGTATAATTTTGTATACCATAAATAGATGGACATAATTAAGGTGTTAATTATGGACATAGTTAAATTTGTAATTGATTGACAATTCAAATTAGGGATATTAATCCAATTTGGGGTTAAATGAAATGTGTAATAATACACCGCCTATGACACGAGGTTAGGCTCGTTTGTGGTGTAAGATTGCCCGGACCCTCCCGGCAAATCCAGCTTCCACAAATGCCAGTCTAATGTGAGAGGTCTTAGGCATAAATTAAATGTGTAACAATTGTAAAGACACGAGGTTAGGCTCGTTTGTGGTGTAAGACTGCCCGGACCCGCCCGGCAAATCCAGCTGCCACAAATGGCAGTCTAATGTGGGAGGTCTTTATAAGGTTACAGTCTTAATGAATTAAGAAACACTTAACCAGATAAACATGTAGTGGGACATGAGGGGTTAAGTGGGTGCATTGGGTGGCATGTGGTATCTAGTGTGTTCCTTGGGTGGAATTTGAAATACGATTAGATGCACTTAACCGAGATTGAAACATGTAAAAAGACATGATTAAGAATGGGGTTAAGTGGGGAAAACCTTAGAGGGGACCAAGCTTAGGTGGAAAGCTTGTGTCATGCATGGGGGCCCTTTTCAAACCAGTAACCCATTAACTTTCTTTGTGGGCTCGAACCAAGTCGAGGACGGGACACGCGTACTGGATTTGATTGTATAAGGTCAAAACGGGTTAGCAGTGGCAACGCAAGTCCAACGGGTTCATTTGTGTGTGGGCCCGGGCTGGTAGATAAGACGTTGTTGCATCGTGTAGATATAAGACGTGCATTTTTGGTTGTATCGGGTTGCCACTTTGGGGAGTGATACACCCCACTGTAGGGCCAGCACAGGTATCTACGAGTTAGGGAGCTGATCGAATGGGGGTAGTGGGTACACCTAGTGGAGATAGGGGAAGACGGCACCTATGAAGGTAGCTACGGGTACACTAAACTACCATTATCATTATTAAGTTCTGTAGGAGGGATCAACCTTTAGGGTGACTAGTGGTGGTGCAGTGTAGTAATTATCTTATAGTGACTAGGTGCGCCTTTAACGTTATCTTGGTTCGTCTTATTTCCTTGTTTGCTCTGTCATACCCATTTGTTCACAGTCATTTCCTTATTTTCCAGCTTATGCCTTATCCTAGTATTTTGATAATTATATTCTTAAAGTTATCGCACTCGCCAGACTTTATGTCTGATCCCCTTTTCTTTCCACCTCTTTTCTTCCTTTCTCCCACCCCTCAGGTTTGCCAAGAGGGAATACTACAGCTTAGTGCCGATTTATTTCAGTTGCTTGAAGAGAGAAGATGTATCGCTTTGGACTCTCTCATCTTTATGGCTTTACTTATGCTCCGTGGGGATTTATGCTTTTATGTTATTTAAGTATTTGCTTCTTTATGTACTTTGAAGTTTTTGGAAAAGACTATTGATCCTGTTGTAATGGTTTTAGAGACTACTTATGTAAACTCGTTTTTGAGTTATGAAGCAATAAAATAAGTTTTGACTTCCGCTGTGTTTACTTATTCTTGTAATTTATCTGTTCTATACAACAATAACGCTTCATGGACATTGATGCATTCCCTTTGTGAGTGACATTAATGTACATGGGGTGTTACACGTGGTATCAGAGCTATGGTTAAAAGAACAGATAAAAAGTTTTGAAAGGCGTTTTCAAAAATATTATTTTCATAGAAAGTATTTTCAAAAACTTGTTTTAAAGAAGCTATTTTCAAGGAAAGTTTACTTTAAAGAGCATAATCCCCGCAATCCATACATCTCTCTTTCGCTTCCCTTGTATTGAAACTCTTTTTTTCTTTTCAGCATGTCTGGAGCATCTGAGATACCAGAGGGTGTTCATGTACCCGGTTGGTTTTGTCAATATCTCGAGGCTAGGGCCGCTGCCGCGGGTCCGACCAACGTTCCTCCTCCTCCTCCCCCAGCCCCAGTCATTCCTCCACGTGGAGATACTTTCTCCAAGATATGTAAAGATTTTCGTTTGATGGGTGGAAAATCTTTTAGTGGGACTTAAACGTTCATTGAAGCTAGAAATTGGTTGAAAGAAGTGGAGAATCTATTTGGCATTTTCGATTTGGACGATTGTAAGAAGGTCCAATTGGCTGATTCGTTGACGAAGGACGAAGGTTCGTTTTGGTGGGAAGTCACTAATGGAGAGCTTCCAGTTGATACATGGCTAGATTTCAGGCGTAGGTTTGAGGCAAAGTTTCTCTCACGAGCTGAAGAGAATTTATATATGGAAAGATTTTTGGCGTTAAAGCAAGGGAATCTCTCAGTAAAAGAATACGTCAACAAGTTCAATCAGTTGGCGAGATTTGGCTTGGACTTGGTGAATACACCCGAAAAGAAGGCCCTGAGATTTGTTAAGGGTTTGAACGAGCTGCTACATGGGTTAGCTATGACCTACATCCCTACGTGGGCTACCTTTGAGAGACTAGTTGATATGGCGCTTATGCATGAAGAGGAAAAGGGCGCCAATGCTAATAAGGCACCCAAGAAGAAAGGGGATCAAAAGAAACCGCAACAGCAACAACAAAACAAGAAGGGCGGGAAGAACAATAATGGAAAAGGAAAGAAGAAGTGCTTTAATTGTGGGACACCAAGCCTTCTGAGTAAAGACTGTAGGAAAAAGAAGAAGACCGGCTGTTTCCACTATGGAGAGGCAGGTCATCTAGTTAAGGACTGCCCAAGGAAACAGGGACAAGGGCAAAAACTTCTGAAGAGTAGCTTCAGGATCTCATGGCACTAGGGTAGGCAAGGGAGCAGGTATATGCTCCCGCGGTCCCACCGCTGCAAGAACGAGGTAGAAACATTTCCGTTGAGAGTTTAGTTTTTCTGTTTGATCATCCTGTCCGTACTTTATTCGATTCTGGCGCATCACATTAATTATCTCTACAACATTAGTTGAAACACTGCACTTAAATACTAGTCTTGTTGTGGATCCCATTGTACTCTCAAACCCTATTGGTGGGTCGACTCATTTATCCATGGTTTTTAGGGATTTGAGATTTTCCATCTTAGGCGTTGGTTTTGAATGTAATGCTTTTGTGCTTGGTTTCATGGGCTATGGGTTAATTCTAGGGATGGATTGTCTAGCCAGATATGGTGCCATCCTAGATTGTGAACGAAGGGTAGTAAAATTGTTGACTCATAGTGGAAAGACCCTTGATATTTCTTCTGACCCTAGAGGATCGGTGATGCTTAGTTATCTTGAGTCACTTGACGCATCCAATGATGATTTACATTCTGTTCGTATAGTCCGTGAATATGTTGATGTCTTCGATGAGGTGAGGGGTCTACCCCCAAAACGCGAGATAGACTTTCGTATTTATCTTGTGGACAATGCAAAACCAGTATCTCTTCCAGTACGCCACATGGCTCCTCGTGAGAGGAGGGAACTCAATAAGCAAGTAGGGGAGTTACTTGAGAAAGGGTTCATAAGACGTAGTATATCGGAGTGGGGTGCTCCAGTAGTATTTGCCACGAAGGCGGATGGGTCCCTTAGACTTTGTGTGGACTATAGAGAACTTAGTAAGCTTACTAAGAAGAATAGCCACCCACTGCCGAGGATTGACGATCTCTTCGATCAGTTAGTTGGCACCTCAGTGTTTTCACAGTTGGACTTCGCCACTGGTTTCCATTAGTTGAGAGTGGCTGAGAATAGCATAGACAAGACTGCCTTTAGGACTCCGGACGGTTTCTATGAGGAGCTAGTGATGCCCTTCGGTTTGATGAACGCCCCCGCATACTTTGTTGACTTGATGAGTAGGGTGTTTAGGGAGTACCTTAATAAATTCGTGGTGGTCTTTGTGGATTACATCTTGGTCTTTTCTAAGAGCGAGGAAGAGCATGCCCTACATCTTAGGGAAGTGTTGGAGACCCTTCGAGCACATAACCTTAAAGCTAAATTTTCTAAATGTCACTTTTGGAGGAAGGAAGTGCGATTCTTAAGGCACGTGGTTTCCAAAGAAGGGATAGCTGTGGATCTCGCGAAGGTGGTGGCCATCCAAGATTGGAAGGTCCCTAAAAATGCTACCGAGGTGAAGAGTTTCTTGAGGTTGGCAGGCAACTATAGGAAGTTTATCAAGAACTTCGCAAAGATATCAGCCCCATTGACACGTTCGACGAAGAAGAACCTAGTTTTCATGTGGGACGTAGATTGTGATGATGCGTTCCAACGTTTAAAGAGAGCTTTGACCACAGCCCCAGTCTTAGTGTTGCCAGGTGGGAGTAAGCCATTTACCGTTTATACCGATGCTTGTGGGACAGGACTAGGCGCAGTCTTAATGCAAGAGGGAAGGGTAATAGCCTATGGAGGAAGGCAGTTGAGAGTGCATGAGAGAAATTACACTACGCATGACCTAGAGTTGGCCGCTATTGTTTTCGCGCTTAAGTCTTGGCACCGTTATCTTCTTGGTGAGAAATTCGAATTGTTCACTGACCACAAATCGCTAAAATACTTGTTCTCTCAGAAGGACTTAAACTTAAGGCAATAAAGATGGATGGAATTCTTAGCGTCCTACGATTTCGAGATAGCATATACCCCTAGCAAGGGTAATGTGGTGACAGACACCTTAAGTAGGAAAAGGTTGTCCTTGAGTCCGTTGTTTGTTGAGCGGCGAAGCTTAGAGTTCGTCTCTATGTTTGACTTTAGACCTTCCATTGACTTGCTACCCGGTTTGCTAGCATGCTTAGAGGTCAGACCGATGCTTTTGGGATGGATTGGTGAGGCACAGCGAGATGACCCACAGTTGGTTGAGTTAGTAGAGAAGCTCATAAGGGGGGAGTCATCGAGCCATCTCAGTAGGTATACCCTAGATGATAAGGGTTGGTTATGTAGGGACGATAGACTATGTGTACCACGAGACGAGAACTTGAGGAAGACCATTCTTGATGGTGCACATCGTTCGAAGATGACCATTCATCCCGGCGGGGACAAGATGTACATGGACATGAGACGATTTTACTTTTGGGCCGGTATGAAGAAGGATGTGGCCGAATTTGTCGCTAGATGCTTGGTGTGCCAATAAGTTAAAGCAGAGCAAAAGAAGCCCGGTGGATTGCTTCACCCATTAGAGATCCCACAATGGAAGTGGGAGAGTATCTCGATGGACTTTGTTGATGGGTTACCGAGATCGAGGAAGGGTAATACGGGGATTTGGGTCGTGGTAGACAGACCTACTAAGAGCGCCCATTTCATTCCGGTGAAGAGTAAGAGTACTGCTCCATGGTTAGCCTCCGTATACATTCGAGAGATAGTTCGTTTGCATGGTGTTCCTTCTAGCATAGTGAGCGATCGCGATCCTATCTTTACTAGCGAGTTTTGGAAGAGCTTGCAAGAGGCGGTAGGGACTCAGTTATGTTTGAGCACCGCATATCATCCTCAGACGGACAGCCAGACCGAGAGGGTGAATCGTATTCTAGAGGACCTTTTGAGGCTATGTATTTTAGACTTCGGAGGTACATGGTAGGAGCATCTTCCCTTGGTGGAGTTCGCGTTTAATAATAGTTTTCAGTCTAGCATTGGCATGGCACCTTTCGAGGCTCTCTATGGAAGGCCTTGTCGTTCACCTACATGTTGGTGGGAATCTATAGATAAGATCTTACTTGGGCCCGATATGATTAGAGAGACTTCGGATCGATTTGATTTGAAGGAGAATGAAGTTGGCGCAAGATAGGCAGAAATCTTATGCGGACAAGAGGAGGACAGATCTTGAGTTTGATATTGGGGACATGGTCTTTATCAAGGTGTCTCCATTACGGAATGTTGTTCGCTTTGGGTCTGTTGGGAAGTTAGCACCAAGGTTCGTAGGGTCGTTTCCTATTAAAGAGGGGATTGGACAGATGGCATATAGAGTGGAATTGCTCGAGAGACTCAGTGGTGTACACGACGTATTCCATGTATCACATTTGAGGAAGTGCTTGCATGAGACCGCGGAAGTGGTAGAGCCAAGCTTGCTTAGAGAGGTGGAGACAGAGCATGATGCGACGATTCGACGAGCTCCTACTTGCATTCTTGGGTCGGAGATTAAGAAGTTGAGGAATCGAGGTCAAGCTAGTCAAAGTGCAATGGGGAGATGATGAGAGCGACGCTACTTGGGAGACGGAAGAGAAGATGCGTTCATTGTACCCTTTTCTTTTCGAGTGTATGTCTTTCAATTTCTCCTTTATCGCTTAGATTGTACTTATTCTATCTTTAGTATGTCCTCTCGCTAGTATCTTTGACCTTTAGATAGGGTAGTCCTATGGTTGAAACATGTGTTTGAGACATGTTATGTATGGTGGATGCGTGTGGATGCAAGTGTTTGCTAGTTGTTGCTCGTGGATGCATATACACACACTTTAGACACTAGATCGGCTCAGTCACTTTCATATTTCATATTGCATGTAAATGGATGTATTTAGTAAAATGAATGTACATTGAATGTGTGTATCATATGGATGCTGCACTTTGATGAATGGTTGTGCACTCATGTAGAAATAATATGTATCGATAGGATTCTTTCGCATACATAATGGACGCATGGCACTATCATGATTTGCATTAAGGAGGTCAACTGAATCAGTAGACTGCCTGATTTTGCATTAGATAAGGAAAATATACACACACTCCTTGCATATGTTCATACAGCATTAGAAATTTTGTAAGGACAATGGATGCCTGTGTTTGATGGTTGAGTAGATGGACGATTGGATGGTAGGATACGCATTCTCCATAACTTGGAGATTTCAGGGCGAAATCCTTTAAGGAGGGGAGAATGTAACACCCTGTAATTTTAATATTAATGTTCACAAATTAAAGAATACTTAATTTCAAATGTGGAAATTAAGGAAAACGGGTTGCGCCAATGCATTCGTCTCGGAATTCTGCTTGAGATAGAGTCCGAGTTTGCGTAAAACGGAAAACGTATAAAGGAGATATGGACGAACGAAGTTAGACGGAAAAACCTGAAGAAAAAATAATATAAATGCACTCGCGCACTTGGGAAGTGCGCTAGTACAAAAATACATTGGCGCACTTCCCAAGTGCGCCCAGGCTGAGCAGAAAGCCTGCACAGCTTTCTGGTGTGATCTGATCCATGCTGTGACTCATTGCTGAGTCCTTTCTGACTCCTTGCTGAGTCATTAGGGTTGAGGTTTCACCTTATCCTGACTGAATGGTTTTGATTAACCATAAGTTCATCTGATGGCTATAATTAAATTGAAATTCTATATAAACATGGGTAGACTCAAACCCTAAAACCAAATAAAAATTGGAACCATGGTCGTCATGCTGTCACCTTGCAGCCTAGAGTAGCCGCCACCAACTAGAGGGAAATCGAAGCCAATAAACTCAATCCTATTCAACTCTAATCTAAACAATAACGAATCTACTACAAAGGCGAGCTAAATCAATTTCAGAACTCAGATTTCAGAACTCAAGACCTTCTTTGAGTTGTGAGTTCGATTTCTTTAATAAGATAATTAACAATTTAATTAGGTTGAGTTATGATTTGGATTATATGGTTATGTTGTGAATCATTGACCGTTATGTTATTATCTATGTTGTAAATCTACGATGTTATTATCTATGTTGTAAAGCTGTGATGTTATCATCTACGTTGTAAATCTACGTTAATTGTTGGCTTATGTACAATCGATTCATAACGATGTTTCATATGCTAGTTTGGTTATGTTGTTAGAACTAATTCATATGTTAAATCATATGTAAGTTTAACTTGATAATTATATACGCAAGTTTAGATGTTAATTTAAATATGAATCATATGCAAGTTAGCGAGAATCACATAAAACCTTACATGTTTCATGACATCTAATTTATGTGTAAATTGGATCTAAAGTTAGGCTATGACATGTGTGAGTTAGATGCAAGTTTACACCATAGTATATGTTGCATAAATCACATATGCAAGTATGTATGTATGTATATATATATATATATATGTTGGAGTATGAATCATGTAAAGTTTTTAACTATTTCCTATGCCAGTTTACACCTTATGATTAGATCTATGACATCCATAGTTTATGCAAGTTTGTGAATATTGCCTATGCAAGTTTTAAATGAAAAACCTTATTCACACATGCAAGTTCACCCCTTATGTTTAGGTCTAGTTTTTATACTATGCATGTTGTGATGTTTTCTCTTTATTCCATAAGTTAGACTATTCGAGTCTAACATATATTTCACGTTAAACGAACGAACGTATAACGTGGGGCAATGGGATTATATTAAAATAATTAATATTGAGCATTGTCATAAATGCCTTAAATGGCATATAATTAATTTGTAATGTTAATTGGTATAATTTTGTATACCATAAATAGATGGACATAATTAAGGTGTTAATTATGGACATAGTTAAATTTGTAATTGATTGACAATTCAAATTAGGGATATTAATCCAATTTGGAGTTAAATGAAATGTGTAATAATAAACCGCCTAAGACATGAGGTTAGGCTCGTTTGTGGTGTAGGACTGGTCAGACCAGCCCGGCAAATCTAGCTGCCAAAATTGCCAGTCTAATGTGAGAGGTCTTATGCATAAATCAAATGCGTAACAATTGTAAAGACACGAGGTTAGGCTCGTTTGTGGTGTAAGACTGCCCGGACCCGCCCGGACCCGCCCAGACCTGCCCGTACCCGCCCGACAAATCCAGCTGCCACAAATGCCAGTCTAATGTGGGAGGTCTTTATAAGGTTACGGTCTTAATAAATTAAGAAACACTTAACCAGATAAACATGTAGTGGGACATGAGGGGTTAAGTGGGTGCCTTGGGTGGCATGTGGAATCTAGTGGGTGCCTTGGGTGGCATTTGAAATACGATTAGATGCACTTAACCAAGATTGAAACATGTAAAAAGACATGATTAAGAATGGGGTTAAGTGGGGAAAACCTTAGAGGGGACCAAGCTTAGGTGGAAAGCTTGTGTCATGCATTGGGGCCCTTTTCAAACCAGTAACCCATTAAGTATCTTTGTGGACTCGACCCAAGTCGAGGACGGGACACGCATACTGGATTTGATTGTAAGAGGTCAAAACAGGTTAGCGGTGGCAACGCAAGTCCAACGGGTTCATTTGCGTGTGTGGGCCCGGGCTGGTAGGTAAGACGTTGTTGCATCGTGTAGATATAAGCCATGCATTTTTGGTTGTATCGGGTTGCCACTTTGGGGAGTGATACACCCCACTGTGGGGCCATCACGTGAATCTACGAGTTAGGGAGCCGATCGAATGGGGGTAGTAGGTACACCTAGTGGAGGTAGGGGCAGACAGCACCTATGAAGGTAGCTAGGGGTACACTAAACTACCATTATCATTATTAAGTTCTGTAGGCGGGATCAACCTTTAGGGTGATTAGTGGTGGTGCAGTGTAGTAATTATCTTATAGTGACTAGGTGTGCCTTTAACGTTATCTTGGTTCGTCTTATTTCCTTGTTTGCTCTGTCATACCCATTTGTTCACAGTCATTTCCTTATTTTCCAGCTTATGCCTTATCCTAGTTATTTTGATAATTATATTTTTGAAGTTATCGCACTCGCCAGACTTTATGTCTGACCCCCTTTTCTTTCCACCTCTTTTCTTCCTTTCTCACCCCCTCAGGTTTGCCAGGAGGGAATACTACAGCTTAGTGTCGATTTCTTTCAGTTGCTTGAAGAGAGAAGATGTATCGCTTTGGACTGTCTCATATTTATGGCTTTGCTTATGCTCAGTGGGGATTTATGCATTTATGTTATTTAAGTATTTGCTTCTTTATGTACTTTGAAGTTTTTGGAAAAGACTATTGATCTTGTTGTAATGGTTTTGGAGACTACTTATGTAAACTCGTTTTTGAGTTATGAAGCAATAAAATAAGTTTTAACTTCCGCTGTGTTTATTTATTCTTGTAATTTATCTGTTCTATACAACAATAACGCTTCATGGACATTGATGCATTCCCTTTGTGAGTGACATTAATGGACATGGGGTGTTACAGATACAATTTCTTTATGAGTAAACATGTGTTGACCGAAGGCACAATATTTTGCTTTTTTTGGGTTGAACCGTCTTTGATAAATAATATCTAATACTGAATTCATTCTACTATATATATATAATCATTATAGGATTAAGATGTACTAAAAAGTAGATAAATAAAATTATTTAGTATGATATTGAACAAATAAATCGAGAAGAAAATGAAATGTTTTCTCACTCTGTCAATTACCCAATCACTAGGCATATATACAAACAACGAAATTACAAAAATACCCCAAACACGAAAGTAACAAACATCGAAATATATGAAACCAAAGTATACGAAACAATTACACTTTACTTTACAACACTCTTAGATAGAAATACACTCTACATCCCCCCTCAAGCTGGACTTGGTGGTCTAGAGACAAGACCAAGCTTGTTCGACAAAAAAACAAGTTGATCTGCTCCCAAAGGCTTCGTAAGTAAGTCTGCTAATTGAAGTTTTGAACGAACATGAAAGATATTGATGAACTTTTAGTCCACATAGTCTCGAACAAAATGACAATAACCATGAAAATGTTTTGTTCTCTCCGGAAAAACTTTGTTCTTTGCAATATACTTGGCTGAAATATTGTCACGAAACAAGTCAATAAGAAGAGAAACTTTTATCCTCAAATTAGCTAACAAATCATTAAGCCAGATTAATTCACTCATAGCATAACTCATGCTACGATATTCAACCTCACAAGTGCTCTTAGATGTTGTCTTCTGTTTCTTTATTTTCCAATATATCAAAGAGCCACAAAAAAAACAGTATAACTAGAAAGTGACTTTGCAAAAAAAGGACAACTACCCCAATCAACATCATAGTTTGTTATGAGCTGAAAATCAGAATTTGAAAAGTAAAACGACCATAAATCTAGAGTACCCTTCAGATATCTAAGCACGTGCAGTGCAACATTTAAGTGTGTTTGTGCAGGTACACTCAGAAATTGACTAAGTCATTGAACAGCATAAGAAATATCAGGTCTCGTCATATTGAGATACATTAGTTTACTAGTAAGTCTTCTATAAACATCAGGATCTTGAATTAAAGGAGAATCTTCAGTACTAAGTTTCAAATTTCTTTGTAATGGAACAAGAATAGTTTTACATTCTAACATGTTTGTAACTTGAGTAAGTCCAGAATGTATTTTCTTTGATTAAGAAGGATTCCTAACTCAGTTCTAAAAACCTCTATTCCCAAGAAATATCTCAATTGACCTAAATATTTGAGTGTAACCACTAAATGTAGAGAGTGTTTAACAACTTGAATTTCAAACAAAGAATTTCCAGTAACCAATAAATCATCAACATTGGAAACCACGATAGTAAAATAACTATTATCAAATTTAATGAAAAGAGAATAATCATCTTTCGATTGTTTATAACCTGAATTAATCAGATGTATGCTTAGCTCCACATTCCACTGTCTTGTAGCCTGCCTCAAAAAATACAAAGACTTCTTCAATTTGTATATTTCCCTAGGTCTATCTTTTGAATAACCAGGTGGTGGCTGCATATATAAATCTTCTTCAACATATCCATGTAAAAATGCATAATATCTAATTGGTGAAGCTCCCAATTTTTTGCATTAGCTAAAGCAATGAGAATCCAAACAGTTGTAAATTTTGCAACTGGACTAAAAGTATATTTAAAATCTTTACCTTTAACTTGCTTATCACCTCTTGCGACAAGGGGCGAAATCATGGATCTACACCATTGGAGGCTAGATCTACATCAATTGAGGTAAGGATTCATCGGATCAAGGTGATTGGTGCGAAGTGCTTGTTGTCTGAATTCATATTCCTTTGATTTTTTCTTGTTTTGGAGAATCGGTGAGTGACTTGCATCTCACACATGGATTCAATGAAGTATATGAATGTTTGATCATGTTTTCATCATATTTAAGTGTTTTACCATAGATCTAAACCATTATAAGTCCATTTTCATATGAAGCACCTTATGATCCATATAGTAAGTTTGATTTTGTTATTTCTATGTTATTTCTTGCACATATGCAAGTTAGATCCATAAATATGTTCATTTTGTCATGATTTGGTGATATTTATATAACTTGTGATGGAAATCGATGTTTTCATGTTGCTAGTGATTTCATATCGTGTTTGAGGTCATGTTGGATGAGTTAGACAAATTGGTTTTGTCGAATTGGTCGTTTGGCGATGTTTTGGTTGAATTTGGGGAAGAATTAGATCTGTCTAGGTTTTGGGTCGAGCAAGCCCTGGTCGGTCGAGCAGAAGTTGGGTCGAGTCGGGCACCATGTTCAGGTCGAGCCCCATGTTTGGTTTGAGCACGACATAGAGATTGAATAGAACCAGTTTCGAACATGTCAGGGTCGGTCTCAACAACTGGGTCGGGTCGGTCTCAACATCTGGGTCGGTCGGGCCATGTCCAGAAGATTGGGTCGGTCGTTCAGGTGTGGGGCCGAGGGATTGATGTGGTGGATTCAGATCAGGTCGGTCCTATGTGAGAGGTTGGGTTAGTGTAACACCCCAAATTTCTAACGACACTAAAAGAGGAAAAATTAAATAGTAATTAATTTAACAATCAGAATTAGAGGAAAGGGACTGTACCATTTTGTCCGCCTCGAAATTCTGGTCAAGATAGACATTTGGTTTGCGTAAAACGGACAACTTATGAAGAAGTTACAAGGGTTTTAAGTTTGTATACGCGTGGAAATATTATGTATACACATATGAGTCATAGATGAGTCAGAATTTATCCAAAACTGTTCAAATTCGAAAATTGAAAAATAGCGGCAGAATTCCCGCTCTAGGGGGTCACCCCCCTAGAGGGGTGTCGACCTAGGGGTCGACACCCCTATGTCTGACGTGGCACTCAGTTTCAGGGGGTCTGGCAGCTATATATATGTGTCATTCTCCTATTTCTTCATTGGAAATCATGGAGGCCATATGCTACCGGGGTGCGAACTGAGACGGAACCGTTTTCTACAACAACATACTTTGCAAATCAAATTCAGAAATTCAAGATCCGTTCTTTCTCAATTCTCGAAACCTAATGCTGTGATTTTCTAGTTATTTTTAGGTTTAATTGAACAGAAGTAAACTATGAAAGTCTATGATTTGGATACGTTGTAAACCTTGAATCTAAGCTATTATTAGATCTTATACTATGTCATGATAGATCTAATTCTCTAGATCTGATTCAATTGTGGTTATTCTATTATGTTGCCTTTGTGGATCTTGACTTGTAACTATGTTGTGGTGAATGTAAATCTGTTAATTTTGATAGTTGCAACATTGGTTAGATCTAATTCTATATGTAAATCACCTTTCATATTGTGATCAACATAGATATGTTGTAAGTTGGACATATTTGGATCTAAACATGCTATTATGTCATTCTAATGGTGTTAGATCTAATTTTAACCTCTAGATCTAAATTATATGATCTAATTTATCATCTTGTGTTCTCATGTTAGACCTATTTTAACCGCTAGATCTGAATTATGTGATCTAATTTATCATCTTATGTTATCATGTTAGATCTATTTTAATTGGACATTTAAATTGCTAATTTAGATCTTACTATGCTTATTGCGATATCGTAGTTATGTTAGAATCAATTGACTGCCACCAGTTCATCAGTTTTATGTCCGCCGTGTTATAATGTTAATTACATGTCCATGCCAGTACGTATGTTCATATTATCATGCTAAGTTTTTGTTTATGCCAAGATGATTAACTTTGTTAAATTCCTATTGTTTTTCCCTTTTATCGTGTATGACTAGGCTTTATCTAGCCCAGGCATGCCGCCAATTTATGAGTGCGCTAGTTAAGGAACAGGGGGAAAAGGGTTAATATTGGCATAATTTGAATATAAACATTTTTGGACACATAATTCAAATTATTGGGTAAAATGGGTATTAACACCTATAAAAGGAAATGTTTAATTAATTGATTAATTAATTAAAAATGGAATATTTAGTAATTACAATTAGGAATTGTAACTGTACTTATGACACGTGGTTAGGTTGCATTAGTGACGGAAGTCTGCCCGGACCCGACCGGCATATTCTACATCCACTAATGTTGAACCTAATGTGGAAGGTCTAAGTACGCAAATACGAATCGGGCTAAGACACGAGGTTAGGCCCAACTGTGTCAAAAGACTGCCCGGAACCGACCGGCATATCCAGCATCCACACGTTGTAGGCCTAATGTGGGAGGTCTAACCCATTATAAACCATAAATGGACATGGTAATAAATTGGACTACTTAACCTATACTAGTCCATAAGGGATTGTATGAATATGAACTAAAGTTAGGGTTAAGTAAAACATGCTTGGATCAGTGGGATGGTTAAGTAAATCTTGGGTAGGTGGGTAATATTAGTATATATAGGCCCACAAACTTGACCGTTAAATAAACATGCTTGGATCAGTAGGAGGGTTAAGTAAATCTTGCGTAGGTGGGTAATATTAGTATATATAGACCCAAAAACTTAACCCGACAAGGTTATGTAATTAAAGACACCTAGTGGTATACATAACCGGTGGAAATAATGAAGTTATGTAATAAAAGACACCTTTAGGGTAAGCATAACTTTTAGAAATGATAGGGCTATGTAATTAAAGACACCTAGTGGTATACATAGCCAATAAAAACCTAGTAGGGGATACAGGACAAAGGGGAGAGCTTGTATCATCTTGTGTGGAACCTATTTCAGTCAGTAACCCTTAAATGTATTAAACGGGTATTGCGAACTAGGTGGGAGTGGGGCACGCTTACTGAACTAATTGTAAGAGATCCAAACGTGGAGGACGGTGTCATGACGACGCGTTCCAACGGGGTCATGTGCCTGCATGACTCCGCCATCTTGGCAAAATAAGACTCTGTGGCATCAGTAGATATGATTGTGCACATCCGGAAATGAAGGGTTGCCACTTTAGGGAGTGATACACCCTACTATGGGGCCAGCATAGGGTATCTACGGAGTAGGGAGCCGATTGACTTGGGTAGTAAATAGGATACATCTAGTCCTATCTGTTTCTGTTGGTTACTTGTGTTTCTATTGGGGTTAACACCCCTTATTCCTGTTTAGGTACCGACTAATTCTGTTTGGGTTAAAACCCGTTACTAGAGTACACCTAAAACTACCATTATATTTCTGTTGGGATCATCCTGTTTCTGTTAAGCAATTAGGGAGTATGTAATCTTGTTTCATTCTTGTTATACTAGTATTGGTGCAGAGAATAAGTAGAGTAATCATTAGAGAAGTGTATACACATTACCCTGTCTACCTTGTCACACCTTCCATTTGTGTAGTGATCTCTCTTATCCACTTTATATGCCTATCATGTTACTTTTATTTATTTACTGGCTAAAAGTAACTAGACTCGCTAGACTTTATGTCTGACCCTTTTATTTCTCCTTCTTTCTTACGTTCCTCCCGCCTCTGCCCCCATGTTCTTAGGGAGGAAACACGCAGGCTTAGTCAGGACTCAGATATCATCTTGCTAGGAGTTATTTCTGAAGTATGGCTCAAGTTCTTGTCTCTACTATGGCTTAACTCTTTTAATTGGGGAATTATGTTTTTATATAATTATGTACTCTGATTGTGCAAGACAGAAGTTATTTTATTGTAATGGTTTTTGTGACTTATGATATTGTGAACCACAGTATTATGATTTATGTTTGAAATAAAAATTTAAATTACAGCTGTTATCTTATTTATATCTGTCTTGTAATCATTCTGTGTCTATTTACCTATAACGCTTCATGAAACTTAATGCACTCCCATAGTGAGTGACATTCACGGAGGTGAGGTATCACACTTGGCATCAGAGCTGAATGTTACCAGATTAGATAAAAGTTTTTGATTTTTTTAATTCAAAACATTCGTAATATCCCAGAGGGCGTTACAATACCCGGATGGTTCCGAAGGTATCTGGAGGCCACGGCGCTTGCCGAAGGCTAGGGAAACATTCCTCCCCTAGCTGCACCAGTCATTCCTCCTACTCCTTCTCCAAGAGTAGATAATTTCGCTAAGATCTGCAAAAACTTCCGTGCTATGGGAGGGAAGCCATTCCATGGGAACGAGACATTCGTAGAAGCGCGAAATTGGCTCAAGGATACCGAAGACTTATTCGTAATCTTTGAAGTAGAGGATAGAAGGAAGATTCAGTTAGCTATTTGGCTACTGAAGGACGAAGCCTCATTTTGGTGGGAAGTCACTCAAGCTGGACGTTCGGTGGAAACTTAGGAATATTTTAGATAGAGGTTCGAAATGAAATTTCTTTCCCATGCTGAGAAGAGCATGTAGATGGAGAGGTTCTTAGCACTAAAATAAGGGAACTTGACGATTATAGAGTATGTGAATAAATTAAAACAGCTAGCAAGGTTTGGTTTAGAGTTGGTGGATACGCTGCACAAAAGGGCTTTGCGGTTTGCTAAAGGGCTGAATGAGCCTCTTCATGGTTTAGCCATGTCCCATATTCCAATGGGGGCACTTTTGAAAAGCTTGTCGATATATCCTAATGCATGAGGAAGAAAATGGAGAAAAGAAGGTTGAGGAGACGTCACAAAATGAGAAGGTGTGGCCTAAGAAGGGACAACAACAACAACAACAACAACAGAAGAAAGGCGAAAAGAATGACAAGGTTAAAGACAAAAGGAAGTGCCATTGTTGTGGGCGAGAGGGTCACTTAGCCAAGGACTCCAGGAAAAGGAATAATGCTTGCTTCGCTTGTGGAGAGGTCGGGTATCTTATTAAGGATTGCCTGAAGAAACAGGGACAAGGTCAAAGGGCAGGAACTTCTAGAGGGCGGGTGCATGCTCTCGCGATCGGTGCTCCTAATAGAGGTAGAAAAATTTCTGTGGAAGGTTTAATTTCTCTTAGAACACTTTTTGATTCTGGCGCTTCACATTCATTTATATCTAGTTCTGTGGTTGAATCTCAACAATTAATTACTAGTATGGTAGTGTATCCCGTAGTTGTCTCAAACCCCATTGGTGGTTCGGCTCATTAATCTATGATTTTTAGGGGTTTGAGAAAATCTGTGTTAGGCGTCGAGTTTGAGTGCGACGCACATCTTGTTTCATGGGCTATGGTTTTAATCTAGGGATGGATAGGCTAGCCATGTAGGGTGCCATTCTGGATTGTGAGAGGAGGGTCGTTAGGTTTCTGGCTTGTCATGAGAGGACCCTCGAGATTTCTTGTGACCATAAGGGTCTGTCATGCTTAGTTTCCTAGAATCTCTTGAGGCATCTATCGATGATCTGCGATCGGTACCTGTAGTCCGTTAGTATCCTGATGTCTTTGATGAGGTTCAGGGTTTACCCCCGAGGCGCGAAATTGATCTCCATATATACCTGGTGGACAATGTAAAGCTAGTTGCATTACCTGTGAGCCATATGGCTCCTAAAAGAAAAGAGGGAAGTTGATAAGTAAACGGGGGAGCTACTTGAGAAGAGGTTTGATAGGTGAATCATATCAGGATAGTAAACCTACTGAAGACAGTCCTTGAGGTAGCCCACCATTCTATGATGACTATTCATCCAAGCGGCGATAAAATGTATAGAGTTCAAGGTAGTGGAGCCAAACTTGTGAAAGGAAGTGAAAGTAGAGAGGGATGCAATGATTGGATGAGTTCCAACTTTCATTCTTGGATTAGAGGTTAAGAAACCGCGCAACGGAGATGTTAGGTTAACAAAAGTGCAATAGGGAGAAGACAACGAGGATGCGACTTAGGAGACTGAAGACAAAGATCATTCTTCATACCCTTTCCTTTTTAGGACTATGTTCTTAACGTCTTTTTCCAGAGCTTTTCATTCGTACTTGTTTCTAACATTCGTTTGTACCCTATCGATCGAATCTTCGACCTTTAGGTAGGGAACCCATGGATGTAAACATGTGTTTGAGACATGTTATGGTTAAGGATGCAAGTGGATGCAAGTGTTTGCTAGTGGTCGCCTATGGACGCATATACACACACATTAAGCACTAAGATCGGCTCAATCACTCTCATACTGCATATGGATGTGTGTGCATTTTCTTTTCTTTTATGGATGGAAATGGATGAGTTAACATATGGATGTTGAATTTGGACGAATGAATGTGCACACATATAGAACTCACATGATATAATAGGATTATTTGCATACATATTGGATTCATGGCACTAACATACATTGCATTAAGGAGGTCAACTGAATCAGTAAACCGCCTGATCTTCGCATTAGTGTTGGGATGTATACACACACCTTTGCATATATTCATATAAGCATTAGAAACCTTTAAGGACAATGGATGCCAGCGGTTGGTGGATGAGTAGATGGATGATGGATGGTAGGATATGAATTCTTCTCAACTTAGATATTTCGGGGAAAAAAAATCCTTTAAGTAGGGGAGAATGTAACACCCCAAATTTTTAACAACACAAAAAGAGGATAAATTAAATAGTAATTAATTTAATATTCAGAATTAGAGGAAACGGACTACACCATTGCGTCTATCTCGAAGTTCTGGTCAAGATAGACATTTGGTTTGCGTAAACCGGACATCGTATGAAGAAGTTATGAGGGTTTTAAGTTTGTATACGTGCAGAAATATTATGTATACACATATGAGTCAGAGATGAGTCATAATTTTATCTAGAAAAGTTCAAATTCGAAAATTGAAAAATAGCGGTAGAATTCCCGCTCTAAGGGGTCGACCCCCTTAGAGGGGTGTCAACACCGGGGTCAACACCCCTTAAGACCTAGGGGTCACCCACCCACAGGGGTGTCGACACCCCTAGGGCTGACGTGGCACTCGATTTCAGGGGGCCTGACAGCTATATATATGTGTCATATTCTCGTATTTTCTTCATTGGAAATCATGGAGGCCATATGCAACCGAGGTGCGAACTAAGACGGAATCGTTTTCTACAACAGCATACTTTGCAAATCAAATTCAAGATCCGTTCTTTCTCAATTCTCTAAACCCAACGCTGTGAGTTTCTAGTTATTTTTAGGTTTAAATGAATAGAAGTAAACTATGAAAAACTGTGATTCGGATACGTTGTAAACCTTGACTCTATGCTATTGTTAGATCTTAAACTATGTCATGATAGGTCTAATTCTCTAGATCTGATGCAATTGTGGTTATTCTATTATGTTGCCTTTATGGACCTTGACTTGTAACTATGTTGTGGTGAATGTAAATCTGTTAATTTTGACAGTTGCAACATTGGTTAGATCTAATTTTGTATGTAAATAACCTTTCATATTGTGATCAACTTAGATATGTTGTAAGTTGGACATATTTAGATCTAAACATGTTATTATGTCATTTTAATGGTGTAAGATCTAATTTTAACCTCCAGATCTGAATTATGTGACCTATTTTATCATCTTGTGTTATCATGTTAGACCTATTTTAACCTCTAGATCTAAATTATGTGATCAAATTTATCATCTTGTGTTATCATGTTAGATCTATTTTAATTGGACGTCTAAATTGCTAATTTAGATTTACTATGCTTATTGTGACATCGTAGTTATGTTAGAATCAATTGACTGCCACCAGTTCATCAGTTTTATGTCCACCCTGTTATGATGTTAATTACATGCCCATGCCAGTATGTATGTTCATATTATTATGCTAAGTTTTTGTTTATGCCAAGATGATCACTTTTGTTACATTCCTATTGTTTTTTTCCCTTTTATCGTTTATGACTAGGCTATTATCTAGCCTAGGCATGCCGCCAATTTATGAGTGCGCTAGTTAAGGAACGGGGGAAAATGGGTAAATATTGGCATAATTTGAATATGAACATTTTTGGACATATAATTCAAATTATCGGGTAAAATGGGTATTAACACCTATAAATGGGAAGGTTCAATTAACTGATTAATTAATTAAAAATGGAATGTTTAGTAATTACAATTAGGAATTGTAATTGTACTTATGACACGAGGTTAGGTTGCGTTTGTAACACCCCACGTCCGCTAAGGTCACTCATACCAGGGGAATGCCTTAGTTTCGGTGAAGTATTTTAAGTGAATATAGAACAGTAAAATTACAGCAAGACAGATATAAGTAATACTTGAAAAATAAAAATCATCATTTTATTGCAACGGAAAGTAATACATGTTTGGTTACATCACAAAACCATAAACCAGGGTCAAGTACATAATATCCATCCTGATAAAATAGAAGTACATAATCCCACTACATAGACAATAGCCATAACAGAAAAGATAAACCGAGCTTTACTTCTACGATCCAAGCCCAAAAGATAGATATAGCGGTCTGATCCAAGCCCACTAGTGCTAGGCCCACTCTGATAACCTGAGGGTTGGGAAAAAGATAAAAACAACGGGGTCAGACATAAGTCTGAGTGAGTCCTATAACCCTAACAATACAACCATTAAAGTAATTAGGGTATGACAAAAATAAGGTACGGTACCTCTGGGGATAATGACTACACTAAGTAGCCAACTAAACACCGAATGTACTACGATAACCGGAAAGACGCATTTATCCACCCAAAGATAATTCTTACCCCACCCCAGACTTATTCACCCAAGGGTAATTCCTACACTGCACCACACCAGTTTCACCTACCTAAGATTAATTCCTACTTAAAGGTTGATCCTACTAAATGTACTTAGTAATTTTTACCCAGTAGTTTCTGGTACCCCTACATAGGTGCCGTCTGCCCCTATCATTACTAGGTGTACCCACTACTCCCAAGCGATCGGCTCCCTAACGTAGATACCCGTGCTGGTCCCACAAAGGGGGTGTATCATTTCCCCAAGTGGCAACCTGATAATATCAACGGTGCACGGCTTTATACCTACACGATGCAACAACGATTTACTAACCAGCCCGGGTCCACACACGCATATGAAACCCGTTGGTCCTACGTTGCCACCGCTAACCCGTTTTTGGCCTCTTATAGTCAAGCCCAATATGCGTGTCCCGTCACTCGACTTGGGTCGAGCCCACAAAGATACGTTTGGGATATTGGTTGAGATGGGCCCCCACAAGCTACCACTTAAGCTTGTTAATTTTATCTAGTGTATCCCACTTAACCCCTTTAACCATGTCTACTTACATGTTATAAATACTTTGGTTAAGTCATTAATCATATTTTAATTACCTTTCAAGGCACCCCCTAGATTTCCACATGCCACCCAAGTCATTTACTTAATTCCCACATGCCACCCGAGGCACTTACTTAACCCTTTAATCATGTTTAATTCCATGTTCCACTTTGGTTAAGTATTCTAATCGTATTTTCTATTGCTACCCAAGGCAACCCACTAGTTTCCTCATGCCACCCAAGGCACCCACACTAGTTACTACGTGCCACCCAAGGTACCCACTTAACCCTCATGTCCCACTACATGCTAATTTGGTTAAGTGTTTCTTAATTAATTAAGACCGTGATCCTCATAAAGACCTCTCACATTAGACTATCTTTTATGACCGCTGGTTAAGCCGGTTGGGTCCGGGCAGCCTTATGTCATAACCGAGTCTAACCTCGTGTCTTTACATTAATCACGTATTTAGTTTGTGCCTAAGACCTCTCACATTGGGCTAACATTTGTAGCAACTGGTTAAGCCGGTTGGGTCCGGGCAGTTTTACGCTACAACTGAGTCCAACCTCGTGTCTTAGTCGATTAATTACACCTAATTAATCACCCTCATAATTTATATTAATTATCCCTAATTAATACCAAGTTTTTCATAACATGGGTAGACCTAACTCAATAGGTAAATTCCCATGGGGTAGACCTAACTCAATAGGTAAATTCCCACTTATGTTAATTTATTTTTATGGTATGCTTAATCATACCCAACCATACTTTAATTAACATATTTATTAACCCCATCGTTCCCCACGCAAATCGTTCTCATTTCACGACATAATAAAAAGGGAAGATCCATCACAAATATCATGAGTTTTAACCACATCTTAGCATATAACTTTGTCATGGGTTAAGAGGATGTCAACTTGCATATATGAGCATATATTAACCCAACTACATTCAACCCAAACTTGCATATTATCGCACATGACTTGCATAACATATTGCATATGAACTTGTATATTATCATACACATATCTTGCATAACATGTTGAACTTGCATATAAGCATTCTCACAACTTGCATAACATATCTTGCATATTAACATACATGTAACTTGCATATTCACAAACATGTAACTTGCATAGCATATCTTGCATATTAACATACATGTAACTTGCATATTCACAAACATGTAACTTGCATAGCATATCTTGCATATTAACATACATGTAACTTGCATATTCACAAACATGTAACTTGCATAGCATATCTTGCATATTAACATACATGTAACTTGCATAGCATATATTATCATACATGTAACTTGTTAAACATATATTATCATACATGTAACTTGCATATGAACTTGTTAAACATGCATAAACCCACTTGTTAAATATGCATAAAACAACTTATTAATCATGCATATTATCACATACTTAGCATGCATAGAATCACATACTAAACTTGCATAATATCATATACTTAGCATGCATAGAATCACATCCTAAACTTGCATAATATCATATACTTAGCATGCATAGAATCACATCCTAAACTTGCATAATATCATATACTTAGCATGCATAGAACCAATTTCTTATTATGCATAAACATACCACTTAACTTGCATAAACCCAAACACTTAGCATGCATAAAATCACATGCATAACTTGCATATCATGTTACATATACTTGCATATATTCTCACATATAGTTTGCATAACATGTTACATATGCATAAATGTTCAACATAATATTTTACATCATAAAACATGGAAATAAACTTGCATATGGCATAAAACTTGCAATTCACATATCATACAACTTGCATATAACTCACTTATCCACAAACATAACCATTTCTTATCACATCCTACCATAATCAATTTAACAATTGATTATTAAAGCCATAGAAACTCACCAAAACACAATTAGCAAGCTAATGAAGAAGATTAAGATACTTAGAATGGATTAGAGATTGATTAGAGCTTGCTTTCCTCTTCATTGATTTGTGGAGGCCATGACCAAGTTTCATTTTGCCATAGTTTAGTTACTAGGTTTAATTATGAATGAATTAGGGTAGGGTTAGGGTGTTATTTATAGGATTAGGTTGCATTTTAGACCCTTAGATTAACCCTAGATTAATTTAGGACCATCAGATCCAAGAAGCTTCCAGAACCAGCCCTCCAAGCCAGCCCAAGACCCAACCTGGTGCAACCTGGTGCACCCAGGTTCACTGGACGTGCCACCCTGTCGACAGGCAAGTCGACAGGCATGTCGACACCCCTGTCGACAGGCCTGTCGACAGCCCTGTCGACATGGGTTAGGCGGGAACCTTCCCGCCTGACCCCGCCTGGCCCATCCCACATCTGAATATTTGAATTTATTAAATCTGTTTTAGTTTTGAATTTTCTGCAAACTTCATCGGGCCATAACTGGGCCATACGGACTCCGATTTTCGAAAACTCGGACTCTATTTCGCGTATTTTTCCGAGACGAACGCAACGACGTAGCCCGTTTCCCCCAATTCTCACATCTGAGATTATTTATTCTGTAATTAGTGAATTTTAGTATTAACCCAAAATACGGGGTGTTACATTCTCCCCTCCTTAAAGGATTTCGTCCCCGAAATCTCTAAGCTAAGGAGAATGCATATCCTACCATCCAAACAACCATCTACTCAAACCATCAAACACGAGCATCCATTGTCCTTAAACAATTTCTAATGATGTATGAGCATATGCGAAAAGTGTGTGTATATGTTCCCTATCTAATGTACGAACATATGCAAGCCATGATAGTGCCATGCATCCAATATGTATGCGAGATAACCCTATCGACACATACAGTATCTATATGAGTGCACAATCATTCACCAAAATGCATCATCCATATGATAACACAATCATTATACATCCATAAATATAGCTAACTACACACAATTTTATGCAATATGCAATATGAAGTGATTGAGCCGATCTAGTGCCTAGAGTGTGTATATATGCATCCACGAGCAACCACTAGCAAACACTTGCATCCACTTGCATCCATCAACCATAACATGTCTCAAACACATGTTTCAACCATAGGTTTTCCCTTTCTAAAGGTCAAACAGGACTAACGAGAGGACCTACTAAAGATAAGATAAGTACTAGGCAAGCAATAAAGGAGAAGTTAAAAGACATACTCTCCGAAAAGAAATGGATACAAAGAACGCATCTTCGCTTCCGTCTCCCAAGTAGCATTTCTTTCGTCATCTCCCCATTGCACTCTAGCTAGCTGAACTTCTTTGTTCCTCAACTTCCTAGTCTCTGACCCAATGATGCGAGTAGGAGCTCGTCGAATCGTCTCATCGTGCTCTAACTCTACTTCTTTAAGCAAACTCGGCTCTACCACCTCAGCGGTCTTATGTAAGCACTTCCTCAAATGGGACACATGAAATACATCCGGTGCACCACTAAGTCTGTCAGGCAACTCCACTCTATATGCCATCCGTCCAATTCTTTCCTTAATGGGAAATGGCCCTACAAACCTTGGTACTCACTTCCTAACAGATCCAAAGTGAACCACATTCCGTAACGGAGATATCTTGATAAAAAGCATGTTCTAATATCAAACTCAAGCTCTGATCTCCTCTTGTCCGCATAAGATTCTTGTTTATCTTGCGTCGCTTTCATCCTTCTTTGAATCAAATCAATATTTTCCCGAAGTCTTTCTAACCTTATCGGCCCAAGCAAGATCTTATCCGTAGATTCCTACCATCATGTAGGTGATCAACAAGGCCTTCCATAAAGAGTTTCGAAAGGAGCCATACCAATACTGGACTGAAAGCTGCTGTTATATGCGAACTCCACCAATGGAAGATGCTCTTCCCATGTACCTCCAAAATCCAAAATATATAACCTCAAAAGATATTCTAAGATACGGTTCACCCTCTCGGTCTAACCGTCCGTCTGAGGATGCTATGCGGTGCTCAACCCAACTGAGTCCCTACCGCCTCTTGCAAACTCTTCCAAAACTCGCTAGTGAAGATAGGATCTCGATCGCTCACTATACTGGAAGGTACACCATGCAATCTAATAATCTCTCAAAGGTAAACTGAAGCTAGACATGTAATAGTCCTCCTGCTCTTCACGGGTATGAAATGGGCACACTTAGTAAATCCATCTACCATAAGCCCAATCCCCGTATTACCCTTCCTTGATTTCGGTAATCCAATGAGACACTATCCCACTTCCTATTACGGAACTTCTAACGGATGAAGCAACCCTTCGGGTTTCTTCTGTTCCGCTTTTACTTACTGGCACACCAAGCATCTAGCGACATACTTGGCCGCATCTTTCTTCAGATTGGCCAAAAAGAAAACTTGCTTCATGCCTTGGTACATCTTGTCCCTACTGGGTTGAATGGTCATCTTCGATCGATGTGCATCATCAAGTATAGCCTTCCTCAAATCCTCGTCTTGCGGTACACAAAGTCCACCGTCTCTACGCAACCACCCCTTACCATCCAGGGTGTACCTACTCAAATGGCTGGACGACTCCCCTCCTTATGAGCTTCTCTACTAACTCAACCAATTGTGGGTCGTCCCGCTATGCTCTGCCAATATGCCCCAAAAGAGTAGGCCTAACCTCCAAGGAGGCTAGCAAACCGGATATAAAGTCAACGGAAGGTCTAAAGTTAAAATATAGAAATAAGCCCTAAGCTCCGTCGTTTAACGAATCAATGAACTCAAGGACAACCTTTTTCTTCTTAAGGTGTCTGCTACCATGTTTCCCTTGTTAGGGGTATACGCTATCTCAACTCATAAGATGCTAAGAATCCTATCCAAAATCGTCACAACTGTCCATCTCTCACGCAGACCACCCTAATCGAATTCGACATCCCCCAAATGCAAGCCCCAAAGGCCGAAACCAATATCAGACAAACACCCAAGGGATATCTCCTTCGAGTTCAGGCAACCTACGTGAGATGATACTAAAAATAATAATAATAATGGCTAAACAATTAAGCCTTTGACCAACTTTGGATGTCCTCGCCAGTCTCGCTCCAAAACCACCGTTTATCCTATAACTGGCTTTGCTCACCCTATTGAGCACATACGAAAACTTATTACGCTCCTTGAAAAGACCAAGATGTCATTTACAAAGGCCATCACAAACTTATTTAGGTACTCCTTGAACACCCTTCTCTTCCAATCAACAAAGTATGCGGGGGCGTTCGTCAAACCAAATAGCATCACCAGCCACTCATAAAACCATCCGGAGTCCTAAAGGCAATCTTCTCTATACTATTGTCAGCCACTCTCAACTGACGAAACCATGTGGCTTTGTCCAACTGCGAAAATAATGAGGCGCCAACCAACTGATCAAAGAGATCATCAATCTTTGGCAATGGGTGTCTATTCTTCTTTGTGAGTTTATTTAGTTCTCTTTAGCCTACACAAAGTCTGAGGGACCCATCCGCCTTCATGGCAAAAACTACTGGAGCGCCCCACTCCGATATACTTCCTCTTATGAACCCCTTCTCAAGCAATCGCCTACTTACTTATGGAGTTCCCTCCTCTCACGAGGAGCCTTGTGGCACACTGGCCAAGTCACTGGTTTGGCATTGTTTACCAGATATATTCGGAAGTCAATCTCCCGCTCCGGAGGTAAGCCCTTCACCTTCTCAAACATATCCGAGTATTTCCGGACCACTTCTAACAGGTCGCAAACCCTCGACCGACGTGTCAAGCGATTCTAGATAACTTAGCATAACAGATTCTATGGGATTACAAGAGATCTCGAGAGTGTTACCCAAGCGGGTCATAAGCCTAACAACTCTCCTTCAAAATCAAGAACGGCACCCCTACTGGATAACCAGTCCATGCCCCAAAACTAACCCATAGTCCGTGAAGCCCAACAAGCATCACATCCAAACTCAACGCTAAGTATAGAAACTTTCAAACCCAAACATAGCATGGAGCCCCAACTGGGTTTGAAACAACTAAGGGATCATCTTCCAAACTGGTGTCTAAGTGCAGTGACTCAACTAACAATGGTGGGATAAACGAACTCGATAAACCAGAATCAAATAAAGCTTGAATCGGATGATAAAGAAATCTAAATTCCAACCTAGACGGTCATACCCCCATCTGGTACCCTAGTCGTGAGGGACTACAACTACCCTCCAGAAGATTCCATACCTTGCCCTTGCTTCTTTGAACAATCCTAATAAGGTGTCCTATTCCTCTCAAAAGGACAACCACTTGCCTTCTTCTTCCCTATTCTCCACTCGTAACCTCCCACCAATGAGGTTTCGTCCTTTATTAACCAAACAACTATTAGAGCCTTCCTCCCATCGTCCATCCAATAAGTACTGACAAGTCCTCCTCCTTCTTGAACCAACTCCTAACCTGATTTACGTCTAATTCCTTTGAAGCGGTTTTCCATTCTTATCTATCTTAGAAAGATCATCTACACACGGAGGGGAAACTCAAACCGAGAGAGAAAGAGATTCAAACGGAGAATTCGAAAGATATAGATATGGCTATTGGGGATTATGCTTTTCTTTCAAAAACTTTTCTCTTAAAAGACATGTTTTTGAAAATACTCCTTCAAAAATTTTCTTAGAAAAATAGTTTTTCTAAAAATTTTATCTGTTCCGGTAACCTTAAGCTCTGATACCACGTGTAACACCCCACGTCCGCTAAGGTCACTCATACCAGGGGAATGCCTTAGTTTCGGTGAAGTATTTTAAGTGAATATAGAACAGTAAAATTACAGCAAGACAGATATAAGTAATACTTGAAAAATAAAAATCATCATTTTATTGCAACGGAAAGTAATACATGTTTGGTTACATCACAAAACCATAAACCAGGGTCAAGTACATAATATCCATCCTGATAAAATAGAAGTACATAATCCCACTACATAGACAATAGCCATAACAGAAAAGATAAACCGAGCTTTACTTCTACGATCCAAGCCCAAAAGATAGATATAGCGGTCTGATCCAAGCCCACTAGTGCTAGGCCCACTCTGATAACCTGAGGGTTGGGAAAAAGATAAAAACAACGGGGTCAGACATAAGTCTGAGTGAGTCCTATAACCCTAACAATACAACCATTAAAGTAATTAGGGTATGACAAAAATAAGGTACGGTACCTCTGGGGATAATGACTACACTAAGTAGCCAACTAAACACCGAATGTACTACGATAACCGGAAAGACGCATTTATCCACCCAAAGATAATTCTTACCCCACCCCAGACTTATTCACCCAAGGGTAATTCCTACACTGCACCACACCAGTTTCACCTACCTAAGATTAATTCCTACTTAAAGGTTGATCCTACTAAATGTACTTAGTAATTTTTACCCAGTAGTTTCTGGTACCCCTACATAGGTGCCGTCTGCCCCTATCATTACTAGGTGTACCCACTACTCCCAAGCGATCGGCTCCCTAACGTAGATACCCGTGCTGGTCCCACAAAGGGGGTGTATCATTTCCCCAAGTGGCAACCTGATAATATCAACGGTGCACGGCTTTATACCTACACGATGCAACAACGATTTACTAACCAGCCCGGGTCCACACACGCATATGAAACCCGTTGGTCCTACGTTGCCACCGCTAACCCGTTTTTGGCCTCTTATAGTCAAGCCCAATATGCGTGTCCCGTCACTCGACTTGGGTCGAGCCCACAAAGATACGTTTGGGATATTGGTTGAGATGGGCCCCCACAAGCTACCACTTAAGCTTGTTAATTTTATCTAGTGTATCCCACTTAACCCCTTTAACCATGTCTACTTACATGTTATAAATACTTTGGTTAAGTCATTAATCATATTTTAATTACCTTTCAAGGCACCCCCTAGATTTCCACATGCCACCCAAGTCATTTACTTAATTCCCACATGCCACCCGAGGCACTTACTTAACCCTTTAATCATGTTTAATTCCATGTTCCACTTTGGTTAAGTATTCTAATCGTATTTTCTATTGCTACCCAAGGCAACCCACTAGTTTCCTCATGCCACCCAAGGCACCCACACTAGTTACTACGTGCCACCCAAGGTACCCACTTAACCCTCATGTCCCACTACATGCTAATTTGGTTAAGTGTTTCTTAATTAATTAAGACCGTGATCCTCATAAAGACCTCTCACATTAGACTATCTTTTATGACCGCTGGTTAAGCCGGTTGGGTCCGGGCAGCCTTATGTCATAACCGAGTCTAACCTCGTGTCTTTACATTAATCACGTATTTAGTTTGTGCCTAAGACCTCTCACATTGGGCTAACATTTGTAGCAACTGGTTAAGCCGGTTGGGTCCGGGCAGTTTTACGCTACAACTGAGTCCAACCTCGTGTCTTAGTCGATTAATTACACCTAATTAATCACCCTCATAATTTATATTAATTATCCCTAATTAATACCAAGTTTTTCATAACATGGGTAGACCTAACTCAATAGGTAAATTCCCATGGGGTAGACCTAACTCAATAGGTAAATTCCCACTTATGTTAATTTATTTTTATGGTATGCTTAATCATACCCAACCATACTTTAATTAACATATTTATTAACCCCATCGTTCCCCACGCAAATCGTTCTCATTTCACGACATAATAAAAAGGGAAGATCCATCACAAATATCATGGGTTTTAACCACATCTTAGCATATAACTTTGTCATGGGTTAAGAGGATGTCAACTTGCATATATGAGCATATATTAACCCAACTACATTCAACCCAAACTTGCATATTATCGCACATGACTTGCATAACATATTGCATATGAACTTGTATATTATCATACACATATCTTGCATAACATGTTGAACTTGCATATAAGCATTCTCACAACTTGCATAACATATCTTGCATATTAACATACATGTAACTTGCATATTCACAAACATGTAACTTGCATAGCATATCTTGCATATTAACATACATGTAACTTGCATATTCACAAACATGTAACTTGCATAGCATATCTTGCATATTAACATACATGTAACTTGCATATTCACAAACATGTAACTTGCATAGCATATCTTGCATATTAACATACATGTAACTTGCATAGCATATATTATCATACATGTAACTTGTTAAACATATATTATCATACATGTAACTTGCATATGAACTTGTTAAACATGCATAAACCCACTTGTTAAATATGCATAAAACAACTTATTAATCATGCATATTATCACATACTTAGCATGCATAGAATCACATACTAAACTTGCATAATATCATATACTTAGCATGCATAGAATCACATCCTAAACTTGCATAATATCATATACTTAGCATGCATAGAATCACATCCTAAACTTGCATAATATCATATACTTAGCATGCATAGAACCAATTTCTTATTATGCATAAACATACCACTTAACTTGCATAAACCCAAACACTTAGCATGCATAAAATCACATGCATAACTTGCATATCATGTTACATATACTTGCATATATTCTCACATATAGTTTGCATAACATGTTACATATGCATAAATGTTCAACATAATATTTTACATCATAAAACATGGAAATAAACTTGCATATGGCATAAAACTTGCAATTCACATATCATACAACTTGCATATAACTCACTTATCCACAAACATAACCATTTCTTATCACATCCTACCATAATCAATTTAACAATTGATTATTAAAGCCATAGAAACTCACCAAAACACAATTAGCAAGCTAATGAAGAAGATTAAGATACTTAGAATGGATTAGAGATTGATTAGAGCTTGCTTTCCTCTTCATTGATTTGTGGAGGCCATGACCAAGTTTCATTTTGCCATAGTTTAGTTACTAGGTTTAATTATGAATGAATTAGGGTAGGGTTAGGGTGTTATTTATAGGATTAGGTTGCATTTTAGACCCTTAGATTAACCCTAGATTAATTTAGGACCATCAGATCCAAGAAGCTTCCAGAACCAGCCCTCCAAGCCAGCCCAAGACCCAACCTGGTGCAACCTGGTGCACCCAGGTTCACTGGACGTGCCACCCTGTCGACAGGCAAGTCGACAGGCATGTCGACACCCCTGTCGACAGGCCTGTCGACAGCCCTGTCGACATGGGTTAGGCGGGAACCTTCCCGCCTGACCCCGCCTGGCCCATCCCACATCTGAATATTTGAATTTATTAAATCTGTTTTAGTTTTGAATTTTCTGCAAACTTCATCGGGCCATAACTGGGCCATACGGACTCCGATTTTCGAAAACTCGGACTCTATTTCGCGTATTTTTCCGAGACGAACGCAACGACGTAGCCCGTTTCCCCCAATTCTCACATCTGAGATTATTTATTCTGTAATTAGTGAATTTTAGTATTAACCCAAAATACGGGGTGTTACAGCGTTAGTGGCGGAAGTCTGCCCGGACCCGACCGGCATATCCAGCAACCACTAATGTTGAACATAATGTGGGAGGTCTAAGTACGAAAATATGAATCGGGCTAAGACACGAGGTTAGACCCAACTGTGGAATAAGACTGCCCGGACCCGACATGCATATCCGGCATCCACACGTTGTAGGCCTAATGTGTGAGGTCTAACCCATTATAAACCATAAATGGACATGGTAATAAATTGGACTACTTAACCTAATCTAGTCCATAAGGGATTGTATGAATATGAACTAAAGTTAGGGTTAAGTAAAACATGCTTGGATCAGTGGGAGGGTTAAGTAAATCTTTGGTAGGTGGGTAATATTAGTATATATAGGCCCACAAACTTAACCGTTAAATAAACATTCTTGGATCAGTGGGAAGGTTATGTAAATCTTGGGTAGGTGTGTAATATTAGTATATATAGGCCCACAAACTTAACCCGATAAGGTTATGTAATTAAAAACACCTAGTGGTATACATAACCGGTGGAAATAATAAAGTTATGTAACTAAAGATACCTGTAGGGTAAGCATAACTTGTAGAAATGATAGGGCTATGTAATTAAAGAGACCTAGTGGTATACATAGCCAATAAATACCTAGTGGGGGATACAAGACAAATGGGAGAGCTTGTATCATCTTGTGTGGGACCCATTTCAGTCAGTAACCCTTGAATAGGTATCAAACGGGTACTCCGAACTAGGTGGGAGTGGGGCACGCTTACTGAACTGATTGTAAGAGATCCAAATGTGGAGGACGGTGTCATGACGGCGCCTCGGGAAAATAAGACACTGTGGCATCAGTAGATATGGTTGTGCACATCCGGGAAATGAAGGGTTGCAAAATTTAGGAGTGATACACACTACTGTGGGGCCAGCACAGGGTATCTACGGAGTAGGGAGCCGATCTACCAGGGTATTAAATAAGGTACAACTTGTCATGTCTGTTCGTGTGGGGAACCTGTGTTTCTATTGGGGTTAACACCCGTTATTCCTGTTTAGGTACCGGCTAATTCTGTTTGGGTTAAAACCCGTTACTAGAGTACACCTAAAACTATCATTATATTTCTGTTGGGATCATCTTGTTTCTGTTAAGCAATTAGGGAGTATGTAATCATGTTTCGTACTTGTTATACTAGTATTGGTGCAGAGAATAAGCAGAGTAATCATTAGAGAAGTGTATACACCTTACCCTATCTACCTTGTCACACCTGCCATATGTGTAGTGATCTCTCTTATCCACTTTAAATGCCTATCATGTTACTTTTATTTATTTACTAGCTAAAAGTAACTATACTCGCCAGACTTTATGTCTGACTCTTTTGTTTCTCCTTCTTTCTTCCATCCCCTTCCCCTAAGGTTCTCAGGGAGGAAACACTCAGGCTTGGTCAAGGCTCAGATATCATCTTGCTTGGAGCTATTTCTGAAGTATGGCTCAAGTTCTTGTCTCTACTATGGCTTAACTCTTTTAATTGGAGAATTACATTTTTTATATACTTATGTACTCTGATGGTGCAAGACAGAAGTTATTTTATTGTAATGGTTTTTGTGACTTATGATATTGTGAACCATGGAATTATGATTTATGTTTGAAACAAAAAAATTTGAATTCCCGAAATTTAATGCATTCCCGTAGTAAGTGACATTAACAGACGTGTGATGTCACAGTCAGTCTTGACTGGGTCGGTGAGTTTGGAGCCAGTGAAGGAAGGGGGTCGGTTGGATGGACCTGGTGTAGGGTCGGTTGTGATTTCTTCACCAGGTCAACCGAGCAGAGTAGGGTTGAGTCTCTGTTCGGTCATGATGAAGGGTCGGTCCACAGGGTCAATTTATGGAAATTTTATTTTTCTGGTACGACTCAGATTTGAACAAAAAGGTTTGAAAAAATATTTTTCAGGGGCAACCCGCCGAACATTAACTGCGGCGCAGTGATGTAATTGGCTCGGCGATGGTGTGACTTCAAAGTAAATTTAAGTAGGAAAGTTTGAAGTGTTAAAAGGCGTTCGTTGATCGGTGTAGAACAACGAATGCAGTGACAACTCAAAGGTCGTTAGTTGGTGGATAATGGTCGGTTGAGAAGGTTGCTTGAGCTGTGAAAAGTCGTCGGGTTGGATGACTGGAAATGCGAAGGCCGAGAGATTATTATTTTACGTAAGTTCTAGCAGGCTCAAAGCAGGGGTACAATAGGGGAACCTAAAGGACCGATTGTAGGTCGAGTACCCTGCGTATCGTTGAAAGGCCTAGTTGTCAAGGTTGGACATACATACGTACCGTTGAAAGGCTTATGGAGTTTATGCTAGAACTGGGGTTACCATTAGCCCTTGACATATGGCAAGGTTGGCCGTCATACGATTAAAGTTGGTTTCGAAGCAGGATTAGCGGTGATAGCTAGAGTCGGTCATGGATGATTTGTTGTTTTGTTTGTACCATCTCATGTAGGTTGTCCAAAGTCGAAGGAGATGTTCCTTGGGTGCCTTTCTGATATTGGTTTAGGCCTTTGGGCCTCGTGTATGAGGGACGTTGAATTCGATCAGGATGGTTTGAAACACCCCACCTCCGTTAGGGCCACTCTCAAAGGGAATGCCCTAATTTTGGTGGAGGTTTATAAGTATAAGTCACAGATATACAAGACAGATATAAGAACACATATTTTTGAACAGCGGAAAACAACATCAACTTTTATTTCAACAAAATACGTGTTACACAAACCATGTCACAATTTGTTTTACAATACTTCCAAAAACATAACATCTTCATAATTATCTTGATTACATTATTTAAAGAAGCATAAAGAAAACATAAGTAAACTGCATAAGTCCCATAATTGTTGTCCAAAGCCATAGTCCAAAACGAAAAAGATCCAAGCAATACATTCTTTCTCTTCAAGCTGGATGTGAAAGCTGGTCAAGCTGCGGTATTCCCTCCCTGTGGACCTGGGGGGGGGACGGAAGAAAAGAAGACGAAAGAAAAGTAGAGTCAGACATAAAGCCTGAGTAAGTCTAGGACTATTCAGTCTATGAATAAAGAACTGGGTATGATCAGTATAAATGGGAAAGCACCATAAACTAAGTTAAGTTGTCTAGGGTCGAACATACTATCGTACCCCACATTTATCTTTGTACCCATATAAACTAGTTCCCAACAGGCACCCCATAATCAGGGTGAAGTGATCCATTTCTGATGATCGGCTCCTACTCGCGTAGTTACATGTGTATTACGGCCCCGATGTTGTAGTTACCTATGCTGGTCCCACCATGGGGTGTATCAAGTCCCATGGTGGCGGCCCGACACAATCCTAGAATGCATAGGTATGCTACTGGTGCCCAGTGCCTTATTTTTCTGCGCCGGAGTGTGTGCACGCCCGCACCCCGTTAGAACCTACACTGCTGCACCACCGCCGTCGATTTGACCTCTTACAGTCAGCCCAGTAATCGTGCCCCACCCTGCCTAGTTCAGGGTATCTTGATACACCTTGTAGGGTTACTGCTGAAAAGGGTCCCCCGCTACTAGGTTTTCTATTTCTAGCCAACATGCTAAGTTGGTTAAGTGTTTTGTAAACCTAACCCCAAATCAGTCTGTATAGTTTAGCATGTTCCATTTTGATTAAGTATTAATTCAATTTACTTAATCCTATCAATCCTGACTCAGCCTTAATTGTCTTATTAAAGCCTTGACCTCTCACATTAGACAGGTATTGTTGTGGCTGCCTGTTGCCGGTTGGGTCCGGGTAGTCTTACGCCACAACTCAGTCTAACCTCGGGTCCTTATTGGGCTCCGTGTTTAACCACCCACATTGGATAGGTATTGTTGTGACTACTGGACAGCCGGGCGGTTCCGGGCAGGTTTACATCACAACTCAATCCAACCTCGGGTTAAACACATCGTATTTTCTACATTTACATATTTTGTCTCTTTCCTTTTTATATGTAAATATTTGCGGCCCATTATTCAAATCCATCTTTACTGGTTTAAAATTTATTTATGCCTCTTAATTATTTTTCAAGGTTGTTGGCATGCGTCAAACATGCCACACACATGTTCTATGTTTTAACCCCGTCGTCATTACCCCCGTTTTTATACGTTCGCTAAAATATAACATATGTTAGGTTTAACATTTAAACCCAACTTAGCCACATGGAAAAGGGGAGGCTTATAACATGGTGTTTATATATTCTACGTGACATAAAAAAGGGAGTGTGAACGCATGAACTTGCCACATAACGATCTAATTAACATGAATTAGGCATATGTGAAATTGCATGGTAGCAGCATATAATCATGGTATAAACATACTTAAACATGAATCATTCTATTTATATGATCATAGCATAAACATACCTAGACATGAATCATGGTTTTTAATCTATTCATGTAAACTTGCATATGGGAATATAAGTCTAACTTAATTTATGCGCTACCTATACCACCATATGATTTTTATAACAACATAGGCCTAACATGGTTTCAACTAGGCATAACACCAAACATAGTTTGATATGGTTTCAACTAGGCATAACACCAAACATATTTTGATCATGTTCATAAAAGAATGCTTACTTTTGTTTCTAATACAAAAGTATGATTTGCCAATTCCAACATAGATTCATATAAACCATAGTACTTAGTCAAGTCCAATTACATACTAAAAGTGATCATAAAGGTTTGTACATCATATTAGCATAATGGTGATTCATATTCTTGCATGAATCCCAAATAAACTACTACAACATATGATTGTTAACATGAATCATATACTTGCATGAATCTAAATTAAACCACTACAAACATGTAGTTGTTAATTTCCAACATAAATCTCATACTTGCAAATATCCAATCGTTATACCACAACAATTCCAAATCGTTTAGAATCAACGCAACATACAAACATAGATTATTATCACCACAAATCGATTACAATTCTATTTCTCATTTTACACAAATCAAACGCAATTATTTATTCACATCGGAATAGCACTCTACTTACAACGTATGACGAATCTTCAATTCAGGAATCTGAATTCTGAATTTGGAGATGATATCCTTTGTTGTAGGCGTTGCTTTGATTTTAATTGATGTTGCTTTAAGCTTTCGAGTTGCCTCTCAATTCCTGGCGGCTATTCCTAGTCTTTCCTCAGCAGCATGATGGTCTCATCTCCATTTTTGTTTGTGTGAATTAGGGTGAGTCTTAGGTCCTTTTTATAGAGTATGTGAGTTGATTTAGACCGTCGATGGAGCTTGGTTTAATAATAGCCGTTCGTTTGAAGGAGAGACCAACCAAGAGCTGACACCTAGCCCTAGTGACAAGGCAAGGCTCAGAAAATCGACCAAACACAAACCAGGCCAGCCAGGGGGGCTGGGTTCGACCTGGCTCAGGGGCCAGGTCGACACGCCAGTCGACACCGTGTCAACTTGGCAGTCGACACGGGTGACCCAGGTCGACTGCCCAATCGACCTGGATAGCCCCAGGTCGACTACCAAGTCGACCTGGGTGCCTTGGGCGGGAAAATTCCCGCCCTGGCCAATTGGGCCCGATTTTGAATTTCAAATTGGTTTTTCTGAGCTGTTTTGGTCTGTTTGAGTTTTAAACTGAATTCTGAAACTTCCGGAGGCCATATCTTCTTCATACGGAGTCCGTTTTACGCAAACTCGGACTCTATCTTAAGCAGAATTCCGAGACGAACGCAATGGCGTATCCCGTTTCCCTTAATTCTTTGATTTAAAATTAGTTATACTTTAATTTGTGAATTTCACTGTTATAGAATACACGGGGTGTTACATTCTCCCCCACTTAAAAGCATTTCATCCCCGAAATCTTCAAGTTCAGGAAGAATGTACATCCTAACATCCAAACATCCATCTACTCATTCATCAAACACGAGCATCGATTGTCCTTAAAAGACTTCTAATGCTTCATGATCATATGCGAAGTGTGTGTGTACATGTACTTATCTAATGCAAAATCAGGCGGTCTACTGATTCAGTTGACCTCCTTAATGTGAATCATGTAAGTGCCATGAATCCATTATGTATGCAAATTTTCCTATTCATGATTCTACATGAGTGCATAACCATTCATATATAAATGCAACATCCATATGACAACACACTAAACTTCATCCATATATGAATAAATACATTTATGCATATGCAATATGAAGTGACTGAGCCGATCTAAAACCTAAATTGTGTGTGTATATGCGACCACGAGCAGCCACTAGCAATCACTTGCAACCACTTGCAACCATCATCCATAACATGTTTCAATCACATGTTTTCATCCAAAGAGTTTCTACCTAAAAGATAAGGTCGAGGAGATATACCTAAAAAGATAGATAAAAGCGCAACTTAAGGAAAAAGAAAGATCAAAGATGTACCCTCGAAAAGAAAAGGGTAGGCTGCGCGTATTCTAGCTTCAGTTTCCCAAGTTGCGTCTCCCTCGGCGTCGCTCCACTGAACTTTGACGAGCTTGACTTCGCGGTTGTGTAGCTTCTTCACTTCCGTTCCTAATATGCGGGTTGGAACTTTCCTCACGGTTGCTTCGCGTTCCACTTCAGCTTCTTCTAGGATATTTGGCTCTACCACTTCAGCAGATTCATGTAGACATTTTCGGAGATGTGAAACTTGAAAGACGTTGTGAGCTCCGGCCAATTTTTCGGGTAGCTCCAATCTATAGGCCATTTTCCCAACTTTCTCGATGATAGGAAATGGCCCCACGAACCTTGGTGCTAGCTTTCCTGTGGTTCCAAAACGAACAACGTTCCTTATCGGACATACCTTAAGAAAAACTCTGTCCCCAACCTCAAATTCAAGGTCGGTCCTCCTCTTGTCGGCGTAGGACTTTTGTCTGTCTTGGGCTGTCTTCATTCTTCTTCGTATTAAGTCTACTTATTCTGAAGTCTCTCGGATCATATCTGGTCCAAGTATGAGCTTATCAGTAGACTCCCATCAACAAGTGGGCGATCGGCACGGTCTTCCATATAAAGCTTCGAAGGGCGCCATTCCGATGGTGGCCTGGTAGCTGTTGTTGTATGCAAATTCCACCAAAGGAAGATGGTCTTCCCACGTCCCTCCGAAGTCAAGGACGCACAGTTTTAAAAGGTCCTCTAAAACTCTGTTCACTCTTTCTGTTTGGCCGTCGGTTTGGGGATGATAGGCTGTGCTCAAGCATAACTGTGTGCCTACCGCTTCTTGCAGACTCCGCCAAAACTCACTTGTGAAGATAGGGTCTCGGTCACTAACAATGCTGGATGGTATTCCATGGAGTCGAACAATTTCCTTGAGGTAAAGAGATGCTAGGGATGAGGCAGTTCTTTTACTTTTGACAGGTAAAAAGTGGGCGCTTTTAGTAAGCCTATCCACTATTACCCAAATACTAGTGTTGCCTCTCCTAGACCTAGGCAGCCCATTAATGAAGTCCATTGAGATGCTATCCCAGAGGATGGAGCAGACCGCCAGGCTTTTTCTGTTCCGCCTTAACATGTTGGCACACCATACACTTAGAAACGAAATCTGCCATGTCCTTCTTCATGCCGTTCCAAAAGAAAGTCCTCTTTATGTCCTTGTACATTTTATCCCCGCCTGGGTGTATCGTCATCTTGGAGTGATGTGCTTCCTCGAGAACCTTCTTTACTAAATCCCTTGTCTGTGGGACGCATAGTCTTCCATCTCGCCTTAGCCAACCCTTATCGTCGAGGGAGTATCTGTTGAGGTGACTTGAAGTCTCACCCCTAATTAGCCTATCAATCGTCTCCACAAGCTGAGGGTCTTCGCGTTGTGCTGTCCCTATTGAGTCCACTAAAGTCGGGCGTACTTCGAGAGATGCTAGCAAGCCTGGTACAAAATCGGAGGAGGGCCTAAAGTCAAAACTGGCTATAAACTCTAGGCTTTGTCTTTCAACAAACAACGGGCTTAGGGTTAGTTTCTTTCGGCTCAACGCGTCTGCCACTACGTTGCCTTTGCCCGGAGTGTAGGAGATCTCGAAATCGTACGATGCAAGAAACTCCATCCATCTTTGTTGCCTCAAGTTAAGATCTTTCTGCGAGAAAAGATATTTCAACGATTTATGGTCAGTGTAAAGTTCGAACTTCTCACCTAGGAGATAGTGTCTCCAAGACTTGAGTGCAAAGACGATGGCGGCTAACTCAAGATCGTGGGTCGGGTAGTTCTTTTCATGCACTTTCAATTGTCTCCCGCCATAAGCTACTACCCTTCCTTCTTGCATTAAGACGGCGCCTAGCCCTGTCCCACATGCATCTGTATAAACTGTGAACATCTTGCTTCCATCTGGCAACGTTAAAACTGGGGCTGTTGTAAGAGCCCTTTTCAGTCGTTGGAAAGAAAACTCGCAATCCAAGTCCCAATTGAACACTAGATTCTTCTTGGTCAACTTTGTGAGCGGAGCTGATGTCTTTGCAAAGTCTCTGATGAATTTCCGATAGAAGCCTGCTAGCCTAAGAAAGCTTCGGACCTCTGTTGCGTTCTTTGGTGTCTTCCAATCCTGCACCGTTACTACCTTAGCCGGGTCTACTGCTAATCCTTCCTTGGATACTATGTGCCCAAGAAATCTTACTTCCTCTCTCCAAAAGTGGCATTTGGAGAATTTGGCTTTTAGCTGATGGACTCGCAGAGTTTCCATGATTGCCCTTAGGTGCTGAGCATGTTCCTCTTCACTCTTTGAGAAGATAAGGATATCGTCTACGAAGACCACTACGAACTTATTGAGGAAATCTCTGAACACCCTACTCATCAAGTCCATGAAGTAAGCAGGTGCATTTGTCAAGCCGAAAGGGATGACAAGCCATTCAAAGAAGCCGTCTGGGGTTCTGAATGCCGTTTTATCGATGCTATCCTCAGCCACCCTTAGTTGATGAAAACCGGTCGCTAAATCGAGTTGGGAGAAAACAGACGCTCCTACAAGTTGATCAAACAGATCGTCAATTCTGGGGAGAGGGTGCCTATTCTTTTTCGTTAGCTTGTTGAGCTCCCTATAGTCAACACATAGACGGAGTGAACCATCCGCCTTTGTAGCGAACACCACTAGAGCGCCCCATTCAGAAATGCTCCTTCTAATGAACCCCTTCTCTAGAAGCTCTTTAATATATTTACTGAGCTCCTTTCTTTCCCGTGGAGCCATGTGTCTAACGGGCAACACAACGGGCTTTGCATTATCTACAAGATATATGCGGAAGTCTATCTCCCGCTTTGGAGGCAAGCCCTTCACCTCTTCGAAGACATCCGGATATTCCCGGACCACTCTAACCGATTGCAAACTTTCAACAGAGGCATCTAGCGATTCAAGATAACTAAGCATAACCGCATACGAGGGATTACAAGTAATTTCCAGAGTGTTACTGAGTTGGGTCAGGAGCCTAACCACCCTTCTCTCACAATCAAGGACGGCCCCATTACTGGATAGCCAGTCCATGCCCAAAATCAAACCATATCCCGAGAAGCCCAAAACAAAGGCACTACATCTAAATTCTACGCTTAGAATAGAAATTTTCAATCCTACACAGATCATAGACAAATGAATTGGGCCCCCAATTGGGTTTGAAACAATTAAGGGGTCCTCTACCATACTAGTTTCTTGGTGCAGAGATTCTACTAAAGCAGACGAGATAAAGGAGTGTGATGCGCCGGAATCAAATAAAGTGCGAACGGGGTGATCATAAAGATAAACTACACTTTCTACAGAAGTATTTATACCTCGCTGTTGCAGAGGTGGCACCTCTAGCACATGAACCTGTGCCCCTGAGGTGGATCCAGCCCTCTGCCCTTGTCCTCGTTTTTTCGGGGAATCCTTAGCCATGTGGCCTGTCTCACCGCAAGAAAAGCACCCGCCATTCATCTTGGCCCTCTTTTTCCGGCAATCTTTCACTAAGTGCCCCACTTTGCCACACAAATTACACTTCCTCTTCTCTTTGTTGTCTTTCTCGCCCTTCTTAAAGTCTGTCTTCTTAGGTTGCAAACCCTCTTTCTTCCCTTGAGAGTTTTCTGCCTTTGTCTCCTTCTTGCCCTTATCCTCTTCGTTCAGCAATGCCATCCGTACCAATCTTTCATACGTAGCTCCCATGGGTATATGGGTCATGGCCAAACTGTGTAATGGCTCATTCAACCCTTTGACAAAACGGAGAGCCTTCTTGTGCGGGGTGTTGACTAGGTCCAGTCCGAACCTAGCTAGCTCATCGAACTGATTAACATACTCCTTGACTGTCATATTCCCTTGCTTAAGAAATAAGAATTTTTCCAACTACAAACTCCTTTCCGCGTCTGAGAGAAATTTAGCCTCAAAACTTGCCCTAAAGTCCTCCCATGTTTCCACTGGTCTTTCTGCATTGGTGACTTCCCACCAGTAGGAAGCCTCGCCTTTAAGTAGCCATACTGCCAGCTCTACCTTCTGCCTATCTTCTACCTCAAAGATGACGAATAAGTCTTCGGTTTCCTTTAGCCAATTCCTAGCTGCCACGAAGGACTCAGTTCCATGAAAGTCCTTCCCTCCCATAGCTTTAAAATCTTTACATATCTTACCAAAAGTATTTCCCCGCGGAGGAGGTGGAGGAAGAGGTGCTGCTGCAGCTGGATGATTTCCTGCAGCTAGGGGAGGAGGAACGGTAGGACCTGGCTGAGTGGCCCGTGCTTCTAAGAATCGTCTAAACCAACCAGGTATTGGTATACCCTCTGGCAAGTTAAGTTCTTCGGACATGCTGAAACAAAAAGGATAGATTCAAAACGAAGGATAAAAGATAGTACCTATGGCTTTGGGGGACTTTGCCTTTTTAAAATATAATATTTTATCTTTAAAAATGCTTCTTTAAATTTTCCTTTGAAAATAAATTTTCAAAACTTTTATCTTATCTGGTAAACCTATGCTCTGATACCAAGTGAAACATCCCACCTCCGTTAGGGTCACTCTCAAAGGGAATGCCCTAATTTTGGTGGAGGTTTATAAGTATAAGTCACAGATATACAAGACAGATATAAGAACACATATTTTTGAACAGCGGAAAACAACATCAAATTTTATTTCAACAAAATACGTGTTACACAAACCATGTCACAATTTGTTTTACTATACTTCCAAAAACATAACATCTTCATAACTGTCTTGATTACATTATTTAAAGAAGCATAAAGAAAACATAAGTAAACTGCATAAGTCCCATAATTGCTGTCCAAAGCCATAGTCCAAAACGAAAAAGATCCAAGCAATACATTCTTTCTCTTCAAGCTGGATGTGAAAGCTGGTCAAGTTGCGGTATTCCCTCCCTGTGGACCTGGGGGGGAATGGAAGAAAAGAAGACGAAAGAAAAGTAGAGTCAGACATAAAGCCTGAGTAAGTCTAGGACTATTCAGTCCATGAATAAAGAACTGGGTATGATTAGTATAAATGGGAAGGCACCATAAACTAAGTTAAGTTGTCTAGGGTCGAACATACTATCGTACCCCACATTTATCTCTGTACCCATATAAACTAGTTCCCAACAGGCACCCCATAATCAGGGTGAAGTGATCCATTTCTGATGATCGGCTCCTACTCGTGTAGTTACATGTGTCTTAAGACCCCGATGTTGTAGTTACCTATGCTGGTCCCACCATGGGGTGTATCAAGTCCCATGGTGGCGGCCCGACACAATCCTAGAATGCACAGGTATGCTACTGGTGCCCAGTGCCTTATTTTTCTGCGCCCGAGTGTGTGCATGCCCGCACACCGTTAGAACCTACACTGCTGCACCACCGCCGTTGTTTTGACCTCTTACAGTCAGCCCAGTAATCATGCACCACCCTGCCTAGTTCAGGGTATCCTGATACACCTTGTAGGGTTACTGTTGAAAAGGGTCCCCCGCTACTAGGTTTTCTATTTCTAGCCAACATGCTAAGTTGGTTAAGTGTTTTGTAAACCTAACCCCAAATCAGTCTGTATAGTTTAGCGTGTTCCATTTTGATTAAGTATTAATTCAATTTACTTAATCCTATCAATCCTGACTCAGCCTTAATTGTCTTATTAAAGCCTTGACCTCTCATATTAGACAGGTATTGTTGTGGCTGCCTGTTGCCGGTTGGGTCCGGGCAGTCTTACGCACAAACTCAGTCTAACCTCGGGTCCTTATTGGGCTCCGTGTTTAACCACCCACATTGGATAGGTATTGTTGTGACTACTGGACAGCCGGGCGGTTCCGGGCAGGTTTACATCACAACTCAATCCAACCTCGGGTTAAACACATCGTATTTTCTACATTTACATATTTTGTCTCTTTCCTTTTTATATGTAAATATTTGCGGCCCATTATTCAAATCCATCTTTATTGGTTTAAAATTTATTTATGCCTCTTAATTATTTTTCAAGGTTGTTGGCATGCGTCAAACATGCCACACACATGTTCTATGTTTTAACCCCGTCGTCATTACCCCCGTTTTTATACGTTCGCTAAAATATAACATATGTTGGGTTTAACATTTAAACCCAACTTAGCCACAAGGAAAAGGGTAGGCTTATAACATGGTGTTTGTATATTCTACGTGACATAAAAAGGGGAGTGTGAACGCATGAACTTGCAACATAACGATCTAATTAAAATGAATTAGGCATATGTGAACTTGCATGGTAGCAGCATATAATCATGGCATAAACATACTTAAACATGAATCATTCTATTTATATGATCATAGCATAAACATACCTAGACATGAATCATGGTTTTTAATCTATTCATGTAAACTTGCAAATGGGAATATAAATCTAACTTAATTTATGCGCTACCTATACCACCATATGATTTTTATAACAACATAGGCCTAACATGGTTTCAACTAGGCATAACACCAAACATAGTTTGATATGGTTTCAACTAGGCATAACACCAAACGTAGTTTGATCATGTTCATAAAAGAATGCTTACTTTTGTTTCTAATAAAAAAGTATGATTTGCCAATTCCAACATAGATTCATATAAACCATAGTACTTAGTCAAGTCCAATTACATACTAAAAGTGATCATAAAGGTTTGTACATCATATTAGCATAATGGTAATTCATATTCTTGCATGAATCCCAAATAAACTACTACAACATATGATTGTTAACATGAATCATATACTTGCATGAATCTAAATTAAACCACTACAAACATGTAGTTGTTAATTTCCAACATAAATCTCATACTTGCAAATATCCAATCGTTATACCACAACAATTCCAAATCGTTTAGAATCAACGCAACATACAAACATAGATTATTATCACCACAAATCGATTACAAATCTATTTCTCATTTTACACAAATCAAACGCAATTATTTATTCACATCGGAATAGCACTCTACTTACAACGTATGACGAATCTTCAATTCAGGAATCTGAATTCTGAATTTGGAGATGCTATTCTTTGTTGTAAGCGTTGCTTTGATTTTAATTGACGTTGCTTTAAGCTTTCGAATTGCCTCTCAATTCCTGACGGCTATTCCTAGTCTTTCCTCAGCAGCATGACGGTCTCATCTCCATTTTTGTTTGTGTGAATTAGGGTGAGTCTTAGGTCCTTTTTATAGAGTATGTGAGTTGATTTAGACCGTCGATGGAGCTTGGTTTAATAATAGTCGTTCGTTTGAAGGAGAGACCAACCAGGAGCTGACACCTAGCCCTAGTGACAAGGCAAGGCTCAGAAAATCGACCAAACACAGACCAGGCCAGCCAGGGGGGCTGGGTTCGACCTGGCTCAGGGGCCAGGTCGACACGCCAGTCGACACCGTGTTGACTTGGCAGTCGACACGGGTGACCCAGGTCGACTGCCCAATCGACCTGGATAGCCCCAGGTCGACTACCAAGTCGACCTGGGTGCCTTGGGCGGGAAAATTCCCGCCCTAGCCAATTGGGCCCGATTTTGAATTTCAAATTGGTTTTTCTGAGCTGTTTTGGTCTGTTTGAATTTTAAACTGAATTCTGAAACTTCCGGAGGCCATATCTTCTTCATACGGAGTCCGTTTTACGCAAACTCGGACTCTATCTTAAGCAGAATTCCGAGACGAATGCAATGGCGTATCCCGTTTCCCTTAATTCTTTGATTTGAAATTAGTTATACTTTAATTTGTGAATTTCACTGTTATAGAATACACGGGGTGTTGCATGGTTTACATGAAATACATATAATCTGGATGTTATGAGTGCTTTACCATGATTGAATGGGTGTTCTTGTTTTCATGGATGAATGGCTGAATTGTTTATCGTAAAGGCTATCACTATCCGATGTGGGGAAGATTGGGTTGTGTTCTTCTCTGGTGTTGTTGGTAGATAAGTATGTTTATCTATCCATTCTCATACACTTTGTTGTTGAAGTTTGTTAGTTGTTTTATCGCTCACTAAGACTGTTGTAATGACCCGTATTATCAGCGTAATATAATTAACTTATTTAATTATTTAAATAGTGAAAATGGTTGTTTAATTAAATTTTATTGAATATTTAATTAATATAAATAATAGAATAATATATTTAATTTCTGAAATAATCAGAAATAGTGAATTGACAATATAATGTGAACTGGAAAATTCGAAGTATTTAATTCAGCTTAGAATTGAATTTGAATAATGAATATATTATTTAAACGAAGTTTGAACGTATAAATATATCATAATTAAAATCGAGCTCGAAATGGCGAAGCAGTTCACTATTTGGCGATTTGAACTTCAACCGAATACACAGGGTCCGTTTTAAATCGGATTTCTGTGAAACAAGAAACGTACGGAGCTGGTGAAGTATATTTTTCTAATGGAAGATAAAAATCGGGATTTCATTGTGTAGATTTTGATTTATGTCCAAATCAAATTTTAGAAAAGTCGCTGTGGAATTCCTTTATAATTTGTAACGATATAGATAAGGAATTTCAATATAAATTTGAATATCGATTCAACCGGAATTTGAATATCGAGTTGTAAATCCCAGTGGAGCTGTATGATATTCTTTTGTGAATATATACGATAATATTAATTTATTAATATTAAATTAAAATGTTTTTAAATATATTTATATATTTAAAATGGTTTATTTAGAGCTAAAAGAAGCCAGTTTTGCAAACCACCACCGTTTTCGACGAAACTAATTTTGTTGGATCCGCAATATTAAATTATTGTTAGATTTCAATTTCCGTGATTTTTAGAGTCAGTGTGTGCTGTATGGATTTTTAATGTGAAAAACAGTCGATATTTTGACGGTAAAAAATACACTGTGTGAGCAAACCAGTTTCGTTGGGACCGTAATGTTGAACTGTAGCTGCATGTCCATTTTCGTGATTTTTGGATATCGTATGTGGTCACAAGAATTTTATATGACGAATATAAATAACGTTAGCTTATTATATTGATAATAATCGATTAAAAAATTAATAAAACTATCCTACAAAAGCTCCTCACTTAAACCTAATTTCATTCAACATTTTTCGCCGTCGGTTATAGCTTCCAAACCAAACCCCGATCACTTCAAAATTTCATAATAAATCCAAATAAAATCATTAAATCATGAGATGAGTTTATATAAGATCCCTGTATAATTCTATTCGATTTCATACCCATTTGGGTCGGTGCGATGTGGTTTTGTCGATACCAGGTTTTTAGGGTTTTTTGATTTTCGGTTCTTGGATCATCGATTCGAGTTTTGAATGTGATATTTGGGTTTGTGGAGTGAAATAAGGTTCGCTGTCATGATTTCGTGGTTTTCAGTGGAAATAAGTGTCGCGCTCTGGCCTGGATGCACGGACCTGGGGCCGACGACGCATGTCGGAAGTTGATCTCGAGTTGGGTAAGAGTGGTATGGCAAGGAGGAGACTGAGATGAGAAGAACAATGGTCGCTTCGGTTTGAAGAACGATGAAGTATGGAGGGAGATGAGAGAGCTCGAAGGATTGGCTTTGGCTTTTCTGTACAGGAGGAGGCCGCGTCTACTATTACTACAGGAGGGAGAAGAGGAGGATTAAGCGGGTCTGGGTCACGTTGGGGGTTAGTGGGCCAAAATAAAAGGTTAAAGCCCAATGGAAATTCATTTAATTTAGTTTAAATTTAATTAATAAGTGTATAAACTTGTAAATATCATAACTCTTCCATATGATATCAGAATTGAGCGAAACAAGATCCGACAGGATCGTATGGACGGTGGCTACACCATGGAACTGACTGGGAGGGAAATAGAGCTCGTTACAATTTATAGCAAAATAAATTGCCCGTCTGAATCAACAGATGCAAATCATTATTTAACGGTTAATGCGAAAGGTGAGTAAAACTCACCAACTCTGAACAGTTATATTTCTACAACATATTTTTAGAACTGATAATCATCTGTTGATTGTTGTGTGTTAACTTTTTGGTTGAATTGCTTATGTATTGGTTGAAATTATACATAACGATATATATATATAAATCGTTAATCAAATATTGATTCAGTTTAGCAGAATATTTCACAGTGAAATGAAATCGATGTTAATTATATTGTTTAACATCTGTGATGCAGGGAAACAGGTTAGAGGGACCCAACTAGGTTCCTCAATATATAAAATAATGTTTTATTTCATATATTGTGATATATGATGTGATATATAATCTGTTGTTGATTATGTGTTTTTGAATGATATCGATCACTGTTGTTGGGTATTTTAAATACCGTAAGAAATACTGGGATGTAAAAAGGGGATTTTCAAAGTATATTTTGAAAATAAATTATTTATATAAAATCAATGGATTTTATATATAAAAGGAAAAGGATTTTTTTAAATGGAAATAATTAAAAAAATCAAAGAGTTGCAAAGGACATTATTTGTAAAACAAATATAAAGGAAAATATTTGTGAAAACAAATATAAAGGAAAATATTTGTGAAAACAAATATAAAAGAGAAATATTTGTAAACCAATTTACAAATAGAAAAGAAAAATTTGTAAAACATTTACAAATAAAATAGAAAGGAAATATTTGTAAAACATTTACAAATAAATTAGAAAGAGAAATATTTGTAAAACATTTACAAATATAGTTGAAAAAGAATTATTTATTTAGAAAATAAATAAAGATAAAAAGGGAATTATTTGATAAATAAATAAAGTTATAACGGAAATATTTATATGAAATAAATATAGATAAATAGAAAAGGAGGTATTTGTAATCGAATAGAGTTAGTCGAATAGAGTTATCAAATATAATTTATTTGAATAAGAGTTAATCAGTAGAGTTAATCGAATTAGAATTAATCGATTAGAGTAATCGAATAGAGTTAATTAAAGGAAGGGGTTAATCGAATATTAGTTATTCGAAAAGAGTTATCGAATATTAGTATTCGAAAGGGTTATCGAATATTAGTTATTCGAAGGAGTTATCGAATATTAGTTATTCGAAGGAGTTATCGAATATTTGTTATTCGAAAGGAGTTATCGAATATTAGTTATTCGAAAGGGTTATCGAATATTAGTTATTCGAAGGAGTTATCGAATATTTGTTATTCGAAAAGAGATATCGAACATTTGTTATTAGAAAGAGTTATCGAATATAGTTTATTCGAATAGAGTTAAAAGGAGTTATCAAATATTTGTTATTCGAAGGAGATATCGAATACAGTTTATTCGAATAGAGTTAAAAGGAGTTATCGAATATTTGTTATTCGAAGGAGTTAATCGAATATAGTTTATTCGAATAGAATTAAAGGAGTTAATCAAAAGGAGTTAATCGAAATGAGTTAATCGAATATAGTTTATTCGAATAGAATTTAAGGAGTTAATCAAAAGGAGTTAATCGAAATGAGTTAATCGAATAAGAGTAAATCGATTTAGAGTTAAACCGAAATAGAGTTAATTGAAGAAAGGAATTATCGAATATTAGTTATTCGAAAGAAGTTATCGAATATTAGTTATTCGAAGAAAGGAGTTAATCGAATATTACTTATTCGAAAAGGAGTTAAATCAAAAAGGGGTTAATCGATAGAGTAAATCAGTTAGAGTTATCGAATAGAGATTTATTCGAAAGAAAGATAATTAAGGAAGTTTGTTATAGATTTAAAGATAAACTTTGACTATTTCGAAGTTAAAACGTTGTTCGGTTATGGTCTGAGAGGTAATTATACCCCAACTTGATTGACTTCCTTCTTAACTAAGGAATGGTTAAAGTTTGATAGTAAAGGTAGGTTAAGTGAATTATTTAATGAACGAAATGGCTTGTATTGGCATAGCGATGTTTATTTAAACATCGGTTTAAATCCAGCGAAGAATTTTTGGAAATGTTTTCCAAATAAGAATCAGAAATGTTTTCTGATAATAGAAAATAAGAATTTAGAACATATGAAAACAGGAGATAAGTAAATTAAGGAACAAAAGAGATAAATGTTAAATGATGATTGATCGATAAAATTTCCATCTGGAAATAATATCGTTGTTTGCACACGTGTTTTTCTTTGATAGTTAAATCACAGACAATCAAAGTTTTGACCATTTTAACGTTGCTAATATGGAGAGACCGGTTGGATTATTATCCGAAGAACCACTCCGTATTGGCATGAGCATTGCGAATCATATATGCCAAAGATGATTGAAGACGAAGTAAAGTGCAAGGGCTGTTGTATAAATCTTAGACAAAGATTTGCCTAAGATGGATGTACTGAATAGTGCCTTCGGTTTGTCCAGTCCCAGGACGACCTGTATGGAAGAATGTCTGAGAGAGTATATTTAATAGTTCGCGTAAGTTGATCTCTTCAAACGTACGTACGCTTGGTGGCGGAGGAATTCATTTCTCTTAGCTGTATACCCGTTGTATTTTTGGGGAAATCAATTTGTGTTTTGGCAGATATGACGATTTGACATTCAAAGTGAATAATTATGTGATCTGTCAGAGATAAGTGTGGCCTATAGCCTCACAACTGGGAAATGACAAAAATCGGGCAGGCAGCATGGCTATGTAGGTCGCACCTATTAGGGTGTATAATCACCTGATCTAGAGTTTCATTTACTTCTAAAAATCTATTGTCGATGCTATCCCATTCGGGAAACGGTTGCAGATCCCAAGCATTGGTGATATACATTCGACACACTCAAGCGAAATGAGTGGTCGGTCATGTGTGGTCGGGTTGCAAGATATTCGTGTTGAACCCAGTGTATTCCTCTCTAGAGGTACACTAGCGAAAGGTGGTTCCATACCTTGTCATAGCTGGAAATCCATTATCCAATAAGCGCTCGCGGTTTTGATTATTTACTATATATGTAGAACGTGAGATGAAAGCGTTTCTGCTAGATGATTATTATATTGTGGTTGATAGACACTATTATAATATCAAATGAGTTTTGATATATAGTTTATTTTGGATTCTCATAAGGGAAAAACCCGTTCCGTTATACGGTGTTGTCTTCTGAGATATTGTTTAATGGCTCAAACTGTTTTAAAATGTTTTACTCATACTAGTCCCATGACTGACCCAGAGTTTATTTTGTTTTGTTTCCCTAAACTCTTGGGTGCCTAATTTTGTACGGGCAGTCACGTAGTCGGCATTTACAGATACTTGAAGAGGTGGAGCAGGAGGCTTCAGAATCATATAGCTATTGTTTATTTCCATTGTGTTGTAAGTGTTGTACTTTGGAAATGATATGTATATTCAAGTACAGATTTATATTTCAAAGTTATGATATAGATTATATGTTATTCGTTCCGATGTGAGGTTCGTGTTACTCTGATGTTGTGTTCTTCTTCTTCTTCTATTCTAAGTTTCTATCATATCTATTCTCACCCTCTAAATTCTTTCATGGACTATCCGATATTTTCCGATGCTTGGAGTGTCGACATTGAGTTTATGTCGGTAACCAAGGTCGACAAAATCCCCGGGTCGTTACAGTGGTATCAGAACAAAGGTTAAGTAATTACCTTGGCTCTGTGGCGTGACTCAGTAGAGATAGGGTTAGTAATGCCCTAGATTGAGTTTGAGTGTATATATACGAGTGAACGTATTTGTTATTTGATATAAAAATTGTTTTATATTGTGGAGATTTATTGGTTGAGTTGTTTATGGGTTCTGGTCGATCAGTTTGATCCATTGTATCGGTAGGAGTTTTTAAACTCTCGAATACGATGGGTCGACATGATATGTTTTGAAAAGAGGGTAAACAGAATAATTTTACCCAAATTATATTTTGATATAGAGAAGATATATATATATTGGAATGAATATATATTGGATATATTAGTTGTTATTATAATCGAATAAGATTATAAAAATGTGAAATGGTTATGTAAATAACCGATCAGAATTCAGATAAGCATAATGAATTGAATTAAATCTGATATTAAAATCAGAGTTGAAATTTAAACCCTGGAATTTGAAAGGTGTTTGTAAATGGAGTTAAATTAAGTATATGAGAATTTTAAAATCCTGGGAGATTTTAAATTGTTTTACAAGCATTGAAAAGGATATTTTGAAATGGATTTCAAAATGGAAGTGTTTAGAAATGGTTTTGAAAGTGATATAGTGTTGAACTCACTTCGATCGCCAGAAATTAAATTCTGATGATGACAGCTGCATCATCAGTGTTCATTTTTGAGTTGTAAGTAACGGATTACTACCAAAGATATTGATTTTGAATTGTTTTGGCAAAACAAGTTGTTTTGAAATCCTAAAAAGGAAAGTTTGACTTTTGAGAAAAACAAAGCTGTTTAAAAACTCCCAGAACATATTATTTGAATTAAAACAAATTTGAATAGAAATTTGTGAAATTGAGCTAGAACTGAATTGGAATCAGTTAAGTGGGAATTGAATTTGATTAGAATGATATTGAGAAGGTTGGATTTGTGACATAGGGATTAGAAATGATATTGTGTTGGTGAGTTGAGATTGGGGATCTAGAATGAAACTTGAGCGAAAATGAAATTTGGTTTGGATAAAAGTGAATAGCTATGTTGAACAGATATTGATTGAAAATTGGATGAAATATATTGGTATTTGCAGAATTGGTAACAGATGCAAAGGATATAGTGATATGCCGACAAAAAGGTACCAGTTTATATTATATATGGGTTTGAGATTTTGATGACCCGAATTGGCAAGCCGCTTGGCTGTTTGATTTTCTTTTGGTTGGAGATGGCCCAGAGAGGCGAGTTGTAGTTGTACCGATTGACCAGTACAAAGGAGGTGCTGGCGAAATTTCTCGAAAATTTAGAGTGTTAGAAAATTTTCAGGATTTTTGAATTTTTTTGTTAATAAGAATGAATTAATATTTTAAATTGAATTTTATTTGTTCAGTTGAAACTGAAGTTGATAAGTAAACAAATAATTTTAAACCCAGTTAATAGAGTTGTTTCTACCTTAGCAATTTCGAGGACGAAATTATTTTAAGGGGGAAAGAATGTAACGACCCGTATTTTCAGCGTAATATAATTAATTTATTTAACTATTTAAATAGTAAAAATGTTGTTTAATTAAATTTTATTGAATATTTAGTTAATATAAATAATAGAATAATATATTTAATTTCTGAAATAATCAGAAATAGTGAATTGACAATATAATGTGAACTGGAAAATTCAAAGTATTTAATTCAGCTTAGAATTGAATTTGAATAACGAATATATTATTTAAACGAAGTTTTAACGTATAATTATATTATAATTAAAATCGAGCTCAAAATGGCGTGGTAGTTCACTATTTGGCGATTTGAACTTCAACTGAATACACAGGGTCTGTTTTAAATCGGATTTCTGTGAAACAAGAAACGCACGGAGCTAGTGAAGTATATTTTGCTAATGGAAGAGAAAAATCAGGATTTCATTATGTAGATTATTATTTATGTCCAAATCAAATTTTAGAAAAGTCGTTATGGAATTCCTTTATAATTTATAACGATATATATAAGGAATTTCAATATAAATTTAAATATCGATTTAACCGGAATTTGAATATCGAGTTGTAAATCCTAGTGGAGCTGTATGTTATTCTATTATGAATATACACGATAATATTAATTTATAAATATTAAATTAAAATGTTTTTAAATATATTTATATATTTAAAAGGGTTTATTTAGAGCTAAAAAAAATAGCCAATTTTGCAACCGACCACCGTTTTCGATGAAACTAATTTTGTTGGATCCGGAATATTAAATTATTGTTAGATTTCAATTTCCGTGATTTTTAGAGTCAGTGTGTGGCCGTACGTATTTTAAATGTGAAAAACAATCGATATTTTGACGGTTAAAAATACACTGTGTGAGGAAACGGAGTCGGAATTCGACGAAACCAGTTTCGTTGGGACCTTAATGTCGAACTGTAGCTGCATGTCCATTTTCATGATTTTTGGGTATCGTATGTCCATCTTCAACTATAGCTTATTATATTGATAATAATCGATTAAAAAATAAATAAAACTATCCTATAAAAGATCCTCACTTAAACCTAATTTCATCCAACATTTTGCGCCGTCGGTTATAGCTTCCAAACCAAACCCCGATCACTTCAAAATTTCATAATAAATCCAAATAAAATCATTAAATCATGAGATGAGTTTATATGAGTGTGAAGACCCGTAACTTCCCCGTAAAGGAAGGCGTCGGATAGTTCGAGAACAAACCACAACAGAACGCATACAGAAGAACATTTCATTGTATATTACAACAATGCATCAGATTACAAGAATATACAGAGTATAAATGAATATTACACAGAAATATCAGAGATTTAAATTACATTTAAATACATCGCAGCGGAAAATAATATAATACACAACTAGAAGAGATATACGGATACAAAGCTTTCCGGATATCATTCCAGCTGTAAACCAGGATCCTGTGAATATAAATCTGCAAAACCAAAACTACTAGCTGCCCGTGTCAAAATAGGGGCACCCAGAGTTTAGGTTAAAACAATAAACTCCAGGTCAGTCATGTGACTGGTGTGAGAACTAAAACAGTTAATCTTTATTTTAAATCATTAGGTAAATCAAGGGACCACGCCGTATAACACGGAACGGGTTTCCTCCCAAGAATACCAGTGCATAAAACAAACAGCGCAATGCTAAATAAAGAAAAATGAAGCTGTTATAAGACCCAGGTCCCATCACACAATGCAACGCAGCCGAGGATAGGGTTTTCCCTTATAACAGCCAAAGAATGCTTGATACGTTTAAAACAAATCATTTGATACTATTATAAGTGCATAGTGTATAAAACACTTCAAATCATAAGTATCAATCATAGGCGGCATGAGCGTCCCATGCCACTATGTCGCCATATATAGGTTTACAAATAAAACCGCAAATGTCACGTATTTGGAAATTGGATTTCCATCTATGAACCGAGGCAAAAGATAGTCCTCAACCGATTCGTGACTCTCTAGCCCGAGCCACAGGAACAGCCGCAACTGCCCCTTGGATCGTCAGGGCCGGTCCACACGGAGTGGATTATTATACCTGAACAATACGTCTCCCCACCCTATGGGGTGTAAGTCTGGTCCGTCAGCCGACCAGAATGCATTCGGCCGAAACCGATATAACCGAGGCGCTTCGCAACCGCAACAACCACATAAGTCAAACTCGTCAGGGCGTGAAAAACCACTGACGCCACTTCTAGCTAGAAAGAAACGCAAGTCCTCCCTGAGGTCCGTCTCCCGTTTTTGGTTCATACCGGGTGTGAAACACGCGAGGTAAACGTTACACAAAGCTACGCCACAAAGGCCGTGCTTTGATCATCACCACAAGACTTTGCTTTTCAACAGAAGCCTTGATCATTTGCATCTTAGCATGCCACACAGGCAAACCATCCTATGCAACCGATATCAGTCACACAGAATGAAATCCGGTGTCAGACACACAGTCCATTTACAAGTCCGTTCTGGGTCTGAACGAAACCGGAGGCACCTAGTACCCCGCATATCCATCGATCTCCAAGCACGTCTGGACGATCACTAACTGTTTCCATCTTCTTGGGTGTACAGCCCAATCAAGATCATCAGTTATCACCCAAACGACGTGAAGACCTCCGGTCTTCGACCATCGTCTTCATCTTCGACTTATCGTCGTATCAGTTATTCAGAATGGGATAAACCCGGTCTTTCCGAATAACTCGCGTATATATTATAAAAGTGTTACACAAACACAACATACGCCTCATTCCAACTCATTAGTCATTAACCGTAAATTAATCAAGAGAATAATTCCCCAAATATTAACCCCGAAGGCCGAAACCAACATCAGATCAATATCCAGAAAACCATTCTACTTAGCTAACCGACAGTTAGTTTCTAAATTTCACGTTCAAATCTAATTAAAGATTTAACTATCGCCTGGAGCAAAACTGGTGATACTCCATCCTCGATCTTTTCAATCTAATTAAAGATTCATTAAAACTCCACTTAGTTTTAATCTGTGACTGGGTTAAAGAATCAGTGTCATTTAAAACACGGTTCACGATAAACCCAAAGTCACATCCCATTAATTATCGGGTTAAAGAACAAGTGTTATTTAAAACACTGTTCACGATAAACCCAAAAATCAATATCCATTCAATTCCAATTAAATATCATTTAATTGGTACACTTCATTAAATCTAAATAAAAAGATTTAATCTTTTCTCAACTGGGTTCAAGAACAGTGTTAGTGAAGACACCATTCACGACAAACCCAAATCACATTCATTAATTATCGGGTTAAAGAACAAGTGTTATTTAAAACACTGTTCACGATAAACCCAAAAATCAATATCAATTCAATTCCAATTAAATATCATTTAATTGGTACACTTCATTAAATCTAAATAAAAAGATTTAATCTTTTCTCAACTGGGTTCAAGAACAGTGTTAGTGAAGACACCATTCACGACAAACCCAAATCACATTCATTAATTATCGGGTTAAAGAACAAGTGTTATTTAAAACACTGTTCACGATAAACCCAAAAATCAATATCAATTCAATTCCAATTAAATATCATTTAATTGGTACACTTCATTAAATCTAAATAAAAAGATTTAATCTTTTCTCAACTGGGTTCAAGAACAGTGTTAGTGAAGACACCATTCACGACAAACCCAAATCACATTCATTAATTATCGGGTTAAAGAACAAGTGTTATTTAAAACACTGTTCACGATAAACCCAAAAATCAATATCAATTCAATTCCAATTAAATATTATTTAATTGGTACACTTCATTAAATCTAAATAAAAAGATTTAATCATTTCTCAACTGGGTTCAAGAACAGTGTTAGTGAAGACACCATTCACGACAAACCCAAATCACATTCGATATTCAATACAAGGCTCTGAATAGAAAATATATCGGCTTATATTCAATATCAAATTCTACGACTAACGAATGTCGTATTGGAAATAACGATATAAATATATATATCTTTCAAATTTCCATAACAACACCTGTATAATCACGAATTCCAACATCGAAATATTCCGAAGACAATTTCGATTCAAATCCACTCCAATGCAATCATTGGAAATTTTGGTTATTTTTAAAACCCTTTTTAAATTCAATTTATTTATTTAAAAATAAATAGAATTATATTTCTAGTTCAAAACTAGTTCATTTCGATAAAAATCCATTTTTATCTTTTCAAATATGGAGTTTTTCATCCCAATTCTTTCTAAATCATTTCTTATGATTTTACACAAATTATTGCTATTTTTAATAATTTTATCAAGGCCCGTACAGTCGATTTCCATCAACGACCATCGAACTGCACTTACAGCGACCTTTTTCGAATTTGATTTGGACATAATTCCAAATCCAACCGTTAGATTTCAAATTTCTAATATTCGTTAGAAAGCTCTTTTCGATACGAACCCAACGGTTCCGGTTTTGGGAGAATCCGACGGTCGGATCTCCCGTAATGTCCGTTTGAAATAAATGGTCGAAATTCGCGAACTGCCGCGGCGCGGCGCGTTCTATTCAGGCCATTATATTATATATATAATATATATAATATATATTTCGTCGATTTCTATTTAATACGAATTTTATAAATCGTTTTAATTTCATTTCAAAAGCAATTTCAACTTTCTTTTCAATTCAAATCAAAATTGAATTCTTCTTTATAAATTCGTTTTAAAATTCATTTCTATTCAATTCAAATTTCAATTCAATTTGAATTCATTTCAATTCACTTTCGATTCAATTTGAATTCGTTTTCAATTCAATTCATTTCGAAATCGTTTTCAATTCATTTCATTTCAAAATCGTTTTCAATTCAATTCATTTCGAAATCGTTTTCAATTCAATTCATTTCGAAATCGTTTTCAATTCAATTCATTTCGAAATCGTTTTCAATTCAATTCATTTCGAAATCGTTTTCAATTCATTTCATTTCGAAATCGTTTAAAATTGATATAAATATCGTTCACGTCAAAATGGCGTCAATCTAATCAACACGGCTTCATAAATTTCTATTTTCAAATATTCTATTTCAAATATTTCTATTTCAAATATTTCTATTTCTAAACTGGAATGAGGCCCAATCAATTACCATATAAAATTAATTATATGGATTTTCATACAACACATGTATATAATAGCATTGAAAAATAATCAACCATCAACCAAAGTGCACTACACTGTATAAGCATCCAATAAAGATATCTAACGCTTATAACAGCATGTCAATCAATCGATCGACATATTTAATCAATCAGGATGAGTGAACTTCAAATTTCATCCTAACACCCGTGTGGGGTTTCAAACAATCAAACACAGATTTTATTTGTGCAGTTGGGCGATGTGTGAAATTTATCGACCCAATCAATATTAGTCAAATCAGTGTATATACAAACAAATCGGCCGATTTGTTTATAACTATTCATTTATTCACATTCACGTTAAAAATTATATTTTTAACGATAAAACATTTTATTTCAACCTATGAATTTCTATTCAATTCATCTACACAATAAAATGATATTTTTATTTTCTAACATATTTTAGAAAATTTCGGCGGCATAACGGCACGATACTAGAAACGGGACAAGGCCTAGCCTTATCCCCGGTCTAGTGAAGGCCCACGCCATTCACACATCAATCCTAATCAATTTCCAATTCAACCAATCAATCAAATCCCAATCAAATAATCTAACCAACTACACAACCAAACAAACAAGTCCATGGTATGTGGACGGGTGTCGGGTGCTTCTAATAAGCACCGTCTGCATCCTAGTATATATATATAACTAGAAAAATTAATTGAAAGGTGAGAAATTCTCACATATTAGCTATCCTAGCTCCACGGCACTTCTAATGCAGGAAATCTTCGCCAACTCGCCTTTTGTCGCTTTCGTTGTCCGCTTTCACTACATATGTAAAAATCGAATTTTACTTCGCTATTCAATATATAAAAATTCTATTTTTCTATCGAAGTTCAATATATAAAAATTCTATTTTTCTATCGAAGTTCAATATATAAAAATTCTATTTTTCTATCGAAGTTCAATATATAAAAATTCTATTTTGAAACCATGCTATTATCACTTTGCTATTTTACTATTTTTTTTCTAAAACCCATTGTAGCTATTTTATTAATAACGTATATACGACGTAAATTATATTTTTAAATTTCTAAAAATATTTTCATAACATATTAGTTAAAAATCATATTTTTATCCTCATAAAAATATTTCAATTCCAAGAAAATCTAATCTTTCATTTCAAAGAAAGTCTCTTTTTCAATTCTAGGGAAAATCTATTTTCCAATTCAAAGAAAATCTATTTTCGAAATCAAACAAAAATCTATCTTCGAAATTAAAGAAAAATTATTTTCATTCAAAGAAATATCCATTCTTTAAGCGAAGAAAAACCTAATCTTCTTATGATAGAAATTCAATCTTTTTCTTTATAAAAATTCGATCTTTTTTTCTTTATTCTCTTAAAACATTTATTTCAATTTTAAAATGAAAATAAATGTTCAGTTTTAAAATATAAAATAAAATCGGTTTTATTTTAGAAAAGAAAATAAAAATCAGTTTACAAAGCAGAAAAAAAAACTTACAGGGGGGGTTTCGCTTCCGATCAGCAGCACGGAAAAAGGGGGGCCACGGTAGCGACTGGCGGTGGAGGGCGAGCTTGGAGCTGTGGCGGCTTCAGCTAGGGTTTCAGGGCGGGTTCGGGTTGCGGTGGTTTTGGGAAGCGCGGGGCTTGAAGAACGAAGGGGAGGAGAAGAAGGGGACGGAGAGGGAGTGGAGGAGGGGGGCGCTGCGCTTGGCGCGGCGGCGCCAGGAGGCTGGGCGGCGGTCGAGGCAACGGCGGGGGGGGGGGGGGGGATCGCGATTTCCGTTCCTCCCCTTTTTTTTTTTTCCGATCTTCTTTTTCTTTCTGAAATGAAATTTCAACGGGGGGGCCTGGGTATTAGGGAAGGAGAAAGAATATTATATTATTATTATTATTTTTTTTTATTTGTTAAAAGTTTACTTTTACATACGACCCCTGAACGAGGTCCACCGCCTGTCGTCCATAGCGTTTCACCCCCATTCCGAACACAATGGGATATGTATCGCAAGCTGATTTGATCAATTTGATTAGCTTCTGTTGAATTTACATTTAAATCACTTTATTGAACTTTAAACGTACATTTCAAATTACCGGGGTCACATACTAACTAGAAAAATTCCAGAAAAATATTTTCTAGCTTCGTATGGACGATACGGTCCTAACAAAACTAGTTTCGTCGAATTCTGAGACCGTTAGAAAAATGGCCAATTTCCAGTCGATTAAAAAAACTGAAACTGGTCAAACGCGTTTTCCTTTGCCACGCTCGCATATTGATTCGAAAAATTATGAAATTTGAAACCTAGCAATAACTTTACATCCCGGACCCAACAAAACTGGTTTCGTCGAAATCCGAGGTCGTTTGCAAAATGTCCATTTTTAAGGGCCTGAATTCCATAGCGACTATTCAGAATTTTCAACTGGACATATCTTTTGATTCCCGCTATGAAATCTTGATTATTCGGATTCGTTGGAAAGATATCATCAATTAGATCCCATTATTTTTGGTTTCACTAAAATCCGGATTGTTTTGCACCCGGTACATTCAATTGAAGTTTGAAATCGAATTATCGAACTACCGCGCCATTTTCAATTCTATTTATAATTATATATAAATATTTATATTCTAACGACGACGCGTAAAATATATACGTTCGAATTATATTCAAAGTAAATTTCTCGTCGATATTATTTAAAATAATTCATTTTAAATAATCAAAATTCGCTAAAATTGCCAAAATAAAAATTTTAAACTGGCCCAGATTTTCGGGTTGTTACAATCTCCCCCACTTAAAACTTTTCGTCCCCGAAAAGGAACAAAGTCGAAAGTGGTTTGATTAATCAACTCTACGTTCGATCTGGCTTCCATTCTCCAACTCTTTAGTTTCTGAGAATTTTCAAAATTTCAAAAATTTGGCTAACACCCTAAATTTTTGAAAAATTTCGCCATAACCTCCCCTGCACCGGGAGCATCGGGGAATTTCAAATAGCTTCCCCGGTCCTTCAGATCTCAAAAAGAAAAAGAAAAAGCCAAGCGGCTAGCCAATAGGCTCACAAAATCATCATCACCCAAACAAAACAGGAAATTATGTAGTAAACATGTACCTATTTGTCGGGCAAACAAATTTTATTCTTCGGCTCTAGCCTCCTTGCTATGACCTGTTCAATGATATACATGTATATGCAAGAAAATGCGACCAATTTTCAATATAGTTCAATATTTGATACAATTAGGCTTAATGGCTAAAAATTAGCAAACAAATAAACAAACAACACAAACATCAATCAATTAGTGAATTAGAGTTTCAAATTCATAATTTTGATACATATACAAAAAATCATGTTTTGATGCCAAATCACAACAATGAATTCTAACTATATAAGTTTTGGGTTCTCACACCAGTCTAATGGAAATATATAGAAATCACACCTTCGAAACACGAATATAAATGTTGATGATGCGATCGCTATCATCAATATCATCTTCGGGCGACTAGAGTGTGTTGCTATATCTATCCAATATATTAAAATTTCAAATACACGTGGATCAGACGTATACGCAAAATCTATATATACTGGACTGTCCACATCAATATAAATAAATAACCAAATACGAATAGTTGATTTAGATTTTCAAAACAAAATTTGTTTTCATTTGAAAAATATACTCTTCACACTCGTTCTAGGATACTACTGATCCCATGTATAACGAGTCATTCCCATTGGATATTACTAACCCAATATCTGATGAATTCTTTCGTATGGTTCTAATGTGCCTTGTTCTCTGCTTTGTAAACCAAAGCTCTGATACCAACTGTGAAGACCCGTAACTTCCCCGTAAAGGAAGGCGTCGGATAGTTCGAGAACAAACCACAACAGAACGCATACAGAAGAACATTTCATTGTATATTACAACAATGCATCAGATTACAAGAATATACAGAGTATAAATGAATATTACACAGAAATATCAGAGATTTAAATTACATTTAAATACATCGCAGCGGAAAATAATATAATACACAGCTAGAAGAGATATACGGATACAAAGCTTTCCGGATATCATTCCAGCTGTAAACCAGGATCCTGTGAATATAAATCTGCAAAACCAAAACTACTAGTTGCCCGTGTCAAAATAGGGGCACCCAGAGTTTAGGTTAAAACAATAAACTCCAGGTCAGTCATGTGACTGGTGTGAGAACTAAAACAGTTAATCTTTATTTTAAATCATTAGGTAAATCAAGGGACCACGCCGTATAACACGGAACGGGTTTCCTCCCAAGAATACCAGTGCATAAAACAAACAGCGCAATGCTAAATAAAGAAAAATGAAGCTGTTATAAGACCCAGGTCCCATCACACAATGCAACGCAGCCGAGGATAGGGTTTTCCCTTATAACAGCCAAAGAATGCTTGATACGTTTAAAACAAATCATTTGATACTATTATAAGTGCATAGTGTATAAAACACTTCAAATCATAAGTATCAATCATAGGCGGCATGAGCGTCCCATGCCACTATGTCGCCATATATAGGTTTACAAATAAAACCGCAAATGTCACGTATTTGGAAATTGGATTTCCATCTATGAACCGAGGCAAAAGATAGTCCTCAACCGATTCGTGACTCTCTAGCCCGAGCCACAGGAACAGCCGCAACTGCCCCTTGGATCGTCAGGGCCGGTCCACACGGAGTGGATTATTATACCTGAACAATACGTCTCCCCACCCTATGGGGTGTAAGTCTGGTCCGTCAGCCGACCAGAATCCATTCGGCCGAAACCGATATAACCGAGGCGCCTCGCAACCGCAACAACCACATAAGTCAAACTCGTCAGGGCGTGAAAAACCACTGACGCCACTTCTAGCTAGAAAGAAACGCAAGTCCTCCCTGAGGTCCGTCTCCCGTTTTTGGTTCATACCGGGTGTGAAACACGCGAGGTAAACGTTACACAAAGCTACGCCACAAAGGCCGTGCTTTGATCATCACCACAAGACTTTGCTTTTCAACAGAAGCCTTGATCATTTGCATCTTAGCATGCCACACAGGCAAACCATCCTATGCAACCGATATCAGTCACACAGAATGAAATCCGGTGTCAGACACACAGTCCATTTACAAGTCCGTTCTGGGTCTGAACGAAACCGGAGGCACCTAGTACCCCGCATATCCATCGATCTCCAAGCACGTCTGGACGATCACTAACTGTTTCCATCTTCTTGGGTGTACAGCCCAATCAAGATCATCAGTTATCACCCAAACGACGTGAAGACCTCCGGTCTTCGACCATCGTCTTCATCTTCGACTTATCGTCGTATCAGTTATTCAGAATGGGATAAACCCGGTCTTTCCGAATAACTCGCGTATATATTATAAAAGTGTTACACAAACACAACATACGCCTCATTCCAACTCATTAGTCATTAACCGTAAATTAATCAAGAGAATAATTCCCCAAATATTAACCCCGAAGGCCGAAACCAACATCAGATCAATATCCAGAAAACCATTCTACTTAGCTAACCGACAGTTAGTTTCTAAATTTCACGTTCAAATCTAATTAAAGATTTAACTATCGCCTGGAGCAAAACTGGTGATACTCCATCCTCGATCTTTTCAATCTAATTAAAGATTCATTAAAACTCCACTTAGTTTTAATCTGTGACTGGGTTAAAGAATCAGTGTCATTTAAAACACGGTTCACGATAAACCCAAAGTCACATCCCATTAATTATCGGGTTAAAGAACAAGTGTTATTTAAAACACTGTTCACGATAAACCCAAAAATCAATATCCATTCAATTCCAATTAAATATCATTTAATTGGTACACTTCATTAAATCTAAATAAAAAGATTTAATCTTTTCTCAACTGGGTTCAAGAACAGTGTTAGTGAAGACACCATTCACGACAAACCCAAATCACATTCATTAATTATCGGGTTAAAGAACAAGTGTTATTTAAAACACTGTTCACGATAAACCCAAAAATCAATATCAATTCAATTCCAATTAAATATCATTTAATTGGTACACTTCATTAAATCTAAATAAAAAGATTTAATCTTTTCTCAACTGGGTTCAAGAACAGTGTTAGTGAAGACACCATTCACGACAAACCCAAATCACATTCATTAATTATCGGGTTAAAGAACAAGTGTTATTTAAAACACTGTTCACGATAAACCCAAAAATCAATATCAATTCAATTCCAATTAAATATCATTTAATTGGTACACTTCATTAAATCTAAATAAAAAGATTTAATCTTTTCTCAACTGGGTTCAAGAACAGTGTTAGTGAAGACACCATTCACGACAAACCCAAATCACATTCATTAATTATCGGGTTAAAGAACAAGTGTTATTTAAAACACTGTTCACGATAAACCCAAAAATCAATATCAATTCAATTCCAATTAAATATTATTTAATTGGTACACTTCATTAAATCTAAATAAAAAGATTTAATCATTTCTCAACTGGGTTCAAGAACAGTGTTAGTGAAGACACCATTCACGACAAACCCAAATCACATTCGATATTCAATACAAGGCTCTGAATAGAAAATATATCGGCTTATATTCAATATCAAATTCTACGACTAACGAATGTCGTATTGGAAATAACGATATAAATATATATATCTTTCAAATTTCCATACAACACCTGTATAATCACGAATTCCAACATCGAAATATTCCGAAGACAATTTCTATTCAAATCCACTCCAATGCAATCATTGGAAATTTTGGTTATTTTTAAAACCCTTTTTAAATTCAATTTATTTATTTAATAATAAATAGAATTATATTTCTAGTTCAAAACTAGTTCATTTCGATAAAAATCCATTTTTATCTTTTCAAATATGGAGTTTTTCATCCCAATTCTTTCTAAATCATTTCTTATGATTTTACACAAATTATTGCTATTTTTAATAATTTTATCAAGGCCCGTACAGTCGATTTCCATCAACGGCCATCGAACTGCACTTACAGCGACCTTTTTCGAATTTGATTTGGACATAATTCCAAATCCAACCGTTAGATTTCAAATTTCTAATATTCGTTAGAAAGCTCTTTTCGATACGAACCCAACGGTTCCGGTTTTAGGAGAATCCGACGGTCGGATCTCCCGTAATGTCCGTTTGAAATAAATGGTCGAAATTCGCGAACTGCCGCGGCGCGGCGCGTTCTATTCAGGCCATTATATTATATATATAATATATATAATATATATTTCGTCGATTTCTATTTAATACGAATTTTATAAATCGTTTTAATTTCATTTCAAAAGCAATTTCAACTTTCTTTTCAATTCAAATCAAAATTGAATTCTTCTTTATAAATTCGTTTTAAAATTCATTTCTATTCAATTCAAATTTCAATTCAATTTGAATTCATTTCAATTCACTTTCGATTCAATTTGAATTCGTTTTCAATTCAATTCATTTCGAAATCGTTTTCAATTCATTTCATTTCGAAATCGTTTTCAATTCAATTCATTTCGAAATCGTTTTCAATTCAATTCATTTCGGAATCGTTTTCAATTCAATTCATTTCGAAATCGTTTTCAATTCAATTCATTTCGAAATCGTTTTCAATTCATTTCATTTCGAAATCGTTTAAAATTGATATAAATATCGTTCACGTCAAAATGGCGTCAATCTAATCAACACGGCTTCATAAATTTCTATTTTCAAATATTCTATTTCAAATATTTCTATTTCAAATATTTCTATTTCTAAACTGGAATGAGGCCCAATCAATTACCATATAAAATTAATTATATGGATTTTCATACAACACATGTATATAATAGCATTGAAAAATAATCAACCATCAACCAAAGTGCACTACACTGTATAAGCATCCAATAAAGATATCTAACGCTTATAACAGCATGTCAATCAATCGATCGACATATTTAATCAATCAGGATGAGTGAACTTCAAATTTCATCCTAACACCCGTGTGGGGTTTCAAACAATCAAACACAGATTTTATTTGTGCAGTTGGGCGATGTGTGAAATTTATCGACCCAATCAATTTCAGTCAAATCAGTGTATATACAAACAAATCGACCGATTTGTTTATAACTATTCATTTATTCACATTCACGTTAAAAATTATATTTTTAACGATAAAACATTTTATTTCAACCTATGAATTTCTATTCAATTCATCTACACAATAAAATGATATTTTTATTTTCTAACATATTTTAGAAAATTTCGGCGGCATAACGGCACGATACTAGAAACGGGACAAGGCCTAGCCTTATCCCCGGTCTAGTGAAGGCCCACGCCATTCACACATCAATCCTAATCAATTTCCAATTCAACCAATCAATCAAATCCCAATCAAATAATCTAACCAACTACACAACCAAACAAACAAGTCCATGGTATGTGGACGGGTGTCGGGTGCTTCTAATAAGCACCGTCTACATCCTAGTATATATATATAACTAGAAAAATTAATTGAAAGGTGAGAAATTCTCACATATTAGCTATCCTAGCTCCACGGCACTTCTAATGCAGGAAATCTTCGCCAACTCGCCTTTTGTCGCTTTCGTTGTCCGCTTTCACTACATATGTAAAAATCGAATTTTACTTCGCTATTCAATATATAAAAATTCTATTTTTCTATCGAAGTTCAATATATAAAAATTCTATTTTTCTATCGAAGTTCAATATATAAAAATTCTATTTTTCTATCGAAGTTCAATATATAAAAATTCTATTTTGAAACCATGCTATTATCACTTTGCTATTTTACTATTTTTTTTTCTAAAACCCATTGTAGCTATTTTATTAATAACGTATATACGACGTAAATTATATTTTTAAATTTCTAAAAATATTTTCATAACATATTAGTTAAAAATCATATTTTTATCCTCATAAAAATATTTCAATTCCAAGAAAATCTAATCTTTCATTTCAAAGAAAGTCTCTTTTTCAATTCTAGGGAAAATCTATTATCCAATTCAAAGAAAATCTATTTTCGAAATCAAACAAAAATCTATCTTCGAAATTAAAGAAAATTTATTTTCATTCAAAGAAATATCCATTCTTTAAGCGAAGAAAAACCTAATCTTCTTATGATAGAAATTCAATCTTTTTCTTTATAAAAATTCGATCTTTTTTTCTTTATTCTCTTAAAACATTTATTTCAATTTTAAAATGAAAATAAATGTTCAGTTTTAAAATATAAAATAAAATCGGTTTTATTTTAGAAAAGAAAATAAAAATCAGTTTACAAAGCAGAAAAAAAAACTTACAGGGGGGGTTTCGCTTCCGATCAGCAGCACGGAAAAAGGGGGGCCACGGTAGCGACTGGCGGTGGAGGGCGAGCTTGGAGCTGTGGCGGCTTCAGCTAGGGTTTCAGGGCGGGTTCGGGTTGCGGTGGTTTTGGGAAGCGCGGGGCTTGAAGAACGAAGGGGAGGAGAAGAAGGGGACGGAGAGGGAGTGGAGGAGGGGGGCGCTGCGCTTGGCGCGGCGGCGCCAGGAGGCTGGGCGGCGGTCGAGGCAACGGCGGGGGGGGGGGGGGGGGCGATCGCGATTTCCGTTCCTCCCTTTTTTTTTTTTTTTTTCCGATCTTCTTTTTCTTTCTGAAATGAAATTTCAACGGGGGGGCCTGGGTATTAGGGAAGGAGAAAGAATATTATATTATTTTTTTTTTTTTTTATTTGTTAAAAGTTGACTTTTACATACGACCCCTGAACGAGGTCCACCGCCTGTCGTCCATAGCGTTTCACCCCCATTCCGAACACAATGGGATATGTATCGCAAGCTGATTTGATCGATTTGATTAGCTTCTGTTGAATTTACATTTAAATCACTTTATTGAACTTTAAACGTACATTTCAAATTACCGGGGTCACATACTAACTAGAAAAATTCCAGAAAAATATTTTCTAGCTTCGTATGGACGATACGGTCCTAACAAAACTAGTTTCGTCGAATTCTGAGACCGTTAGAAAAATGGCCAATTTCCAGTCGATTAAAAAAACTAAAACTGGTCAAACGCGTTTTCCTTTGCCACGCTCGCATATTGATTCGAAAAATTATGAAATTTGAAACCTAGCAATAACTTTACATCCCGGACCCAACAAAACTGGTTTCATCGAAATCCGAGGTTGTTTGCAAAATGTCCATTTTTAAGGGCCTGAATTCCATAGCGACTATTCAGAATTTTCAACTGGACATATCTTTTGATTCCCGCTATGAAATCTTGATTATTCGGATTCGTTGGAAAGATATCATCAATTAGATCCCATTATTTTTGGTTTCACTAAAATCCGGATTGTTTTGCACCCGGTACATTCAATTGAAGTTTGAAATCGAATTATCGAACTACCGCGCCATTTTCAATTCTATTTATAATTATATATAAATATTTATATTCTAACGACGACGCGTAAAATATATACGTTCGAATTATATTCAAAGTAAATTTCTCGTCGATATTATTTAAAATAATTCATTTTAAATAATCAAAATTCGCTAAAATTGCCAAAATAAAAATTTTAAACTGGCCCAGATTTTCGGGTTGTTACAATGAGATCCCTATATAATTCTATTCGATTTCATACCCATTTGGGTCGGTGCGATGTGGTTTTGCCAATACCAGGGTTTCTAGGGTTTTTTGATTTTCGGTTCTTGGATCACCGATTCGAGTTTTGAATGTGATATTTGGGTTTATGGATTGAAATAAGGTTAGTTGGCATGATTTTGTGGTTTTCAGGGGAAATAAGTGTCGCGCTCTGGTCTGGATGCACGGACCTAGGGCCGACGACGCATGTCGAAAGTTGATCTCGAGTTGGGTAAGAGTGGTATAGCGAGGAGGAGACTGAGATGAGAAGAACAATGGTGGCTCCGGTTTGAAGAACGATGAAGTATGGAGGGAGATGAGAGAATTCGAAGGATCGGCTTTGGCTTTTGTGTACAGGAGAAGGCCGCGTCTACTATTACTACAGGAGGGAGAAGAGGAGGATTAAGCGGGTCTGGGTCACGTTGGGGGTTAGTGGGCCGAAATAAAAGGTTAAAGCCCAATGGAAATTCATTTAATTTAGTTTAAATTTAATTAATAAGTGTATAAACTTGTAAATATCATAACTCTTCCATACAATATCAGAATTGAGCGAAACAAGATCCGACAGGATCGTATGGACGGTGGCTACACCATGGAACTGATTAGAGGGAAACAGAGCTCGTTACAATTTATAGCAAAATAAATTGTCCGTCTGAATCAACAGACGCAAATAGTTATTTAACGGTTAACGCGAAAGGTGAGTAAAACTCACCAACTCTGAACAGTTATATTTCTACAACATATTTTTAGAACTGATAATCATCTGTTGATTGTTGTGTGTTAACTTTTTGGTAGAATTGCTTATGTATTGGTTGAAATTATAGATAACGATATATATATTAATCGTTAATCAAATATTAATTCTGTTTAGCAGAATATTTCATTGTGAAATGAAATCGATGTTAATTATATTGTTTAACATCTGTGATGCAGGGAAATAGGTTGGAGGGATCCAACTGGGTTCCTCAATATATAAAATACTGTTTTGTTTCATATATTGTGATATATATAATGTGATATATAATCTGTTGTTGATTATGTGTGTTTGAATGATATCGATCACTGTTGTTGGGTATTTTAAATACCGTAAGTAATACTGCGATGTAAAAAGGGGATTTTCAAAGTATATTTTGAAAATAAATTATTTATATAAAATCAATGGATTTTATATATAAAAGGAAAAGGATTTTTTTAAAAGGAAATAATTAAAAAATCAAAGAGTTGAAGAGGACATTATTTGTATAACAAAAATAAAGGAAAATATTTGTGAAAACAAATATAAAGGAAAATATTTGTGAAAACAAATATAAAAGAGAAATATTTGTAAAACAATTTACAAATAGAAATAGAAAAGAAACATTTGTAAAACATTTACAAATAAAATAAAAAGGAAATATTTGTAAAACATTTACAAATAAATTAGAAAGAGAAATATTTGTAAAACATTTACAAATAGAGTTGAAAGAATTATTTATTTAGAAAATAAATAAAGATAAATCGGGCATTATTTGATAAATAAATAAAGTTACAAAGGAAATATTTATATGAAATAAATATAGACAAATAGAAAAGGGGGTATTTGTAATCAAATAGAGTTAGTCGAATAGAGTTATCAAATATAATTTATTTAAATAAGAGTCAATCAGTAGAGTTAATCGAATAGAGTTAATTGAAGGAAAGGGTTAACCGAATATTAGTTATTCGAAAGGAGTTATCGAATATTAGTATTCGAAAGGGTTATTGAATATTAGTTATTCGAAGGAGTTATCGAATATTAGTTATTCGAAGGAGTTAACGAATATTTGTTATTCGAAAGGAGTTATCGAATATTAGTTATTCGAAAGGGTTATCGAATATTAGTTATTCGAAGGAGTTATCGAATATTAGTTATTCGAAGGAGTTATCGAATATTTGTTATTCGAAAGGAGTTATCTAATATTAGTTATTCGAAAGGGTTATCGAATATTAGTTATTCGAAGGAGTTATCGAATATTTGTTATTCGAAAAGAGTTATCGAACATTTGTTATTAGAAAGAGTTATCGAATATAGTTTATTCGAATAGAGTTAAAAGGAGTTATCGAATATTTGTTATTCGAAGGATATATCAAATATAGTTTATTCGAATAGAGTTAATAGGAGTTATCGAATATTTGTTATTCGAAGGAGTTAATCGAATATAGTTTATTCGAATAGAATTAAAGGAGTTAATCGAATATAGTTTATTCAAAATAGAATTAAAAGAGTTAATCGAATACAGTTTATTTGAATAGAATTAAAAGAGTTAATCAAAAGGAGTTAATCGAAATGAGTTAATCGAATAAGAGTAAATTGAGTAAGAGTTAAATCGAAATAGAGTTAATTGAAGAAAGGAATTATCGAATATTAGTTATTCGAAAGAAGTTATTCGAAGAAAGGAGTTGATCGAATATTACTTATTCTAAAAGGAGTTAAATCAAAAAGGGGTTAATCGATAGAGTAAATCAGTTAGACTTATCGAATAGAGATTTATTCGAAAGAAAGATAATTAAGGAAGTTTGTTAAAGATTTAAAGATAAACTTTGACTATTTCGAAGTTAAAACGTTGTTCAGTTAAGGTCTGAGAGGTACTTATACCCTAACTTGATTGACTTCCTTCTTAACTAAGGAATGGTTAAAGTTTGATAGTAAAGGTAGGTTAAGTGAATTTAGTTAATGAGCAAAATGGTGTGTATTGGCATAGCAATGTTTATTTAAACCTCAGTTTAAATCCAGCGAAGGAGTTTTGGAAATGTTTTCCAAATAAGAATCAGAAATGTTTTCTGATAATAGAAAATAAGAATTTAGAATATATGGAAACAGGAGATAAGTAAATTAAGGAACTAAAGAGATAAATGTTAAATGATGATTGATCGATAAAATTTCCATCTGGAAATAATATCGTTGTTTGCACACGTGTTTTTCTTTGATAGATAAATCACAGACTATCAAAGTTTTGACCATTTTAACGTTGTTAATATGGAGAGACCGGTTGGATTATTATCCGAAGAACCACTCCGTATTAGCATAAGCGTTGCGAATCATATATACCAAAGATAATTGAAGACGAAGTAAAGTGCAAGGGCTGTTGTATAAATCTTAGGCAAAGATTTGCCTAAGATGGATGTACTGAATAGTGCCTTCGGTTTTTCCAGTCCCAGGACGACCTGTATGGAAGAATGTCTGACAGAGTATATTTAATAGATCGCGTAAGTTGATCTCTTCAAACGTACGTACGTTTGGTGACGGAGGAATTCGGTTCTCTTAGCTGTATACCCGTTGTATTTTTGGGGAAATCAATTTGTAATTTGGCGGGTACGACGATGTGACATTCAAAGTGAATAGTTGTGTGATCTGTCAGAGATAAGCGTGGCCTCTAGCCTCACAACTAGGAAATGACAAAAATCGGGCAGGCAGCATGGCTATGTAGGTCGCACCTATTAGGGTGTATAATCACCTAATCTAGAGTTTCATTTACTTCTAAAAATCTATTGTCGATGCTGTCCCATTCGGGAAACGGTTGCTGATCCCAACCGTTGGTAATATACATTCGATACAGTCAAGCGAAATGAGTGGTCGGTCATGTGTGGTCGGGTTGCAAGATGTTCTTGTTGAACCAGTGTATTCCTCTCTAGATGTACACTAGCGAAAGGTGGTTCCATACCTTGTCATAGTTGGAAATCCATTATCCAATAAGCGTTCGCGGTTTTGATTGTATACTATATATGTAGAACGTGAGATGAAAGCGTTTCTGCTAAATGATTATTATATTGTGGTTGATAGACACTATTATAATATCAAATGAGTTTTGATATAAAGTTTATTTTGGATTCTCATAAGGGAAAAACCCATTCCGTTATACGGCGTGGTCTTATGAGATATCGTTTAATGGCTCAAACTGTTTTAAACTGTTTTACTCATACCAGTTCCATAACTGACCCAGAGTTTATTTTGTTTTGTTTCCCTAAACTCTTGGGTGCCCAATTTTGTATGGGCAGTCAAGTAGTTGGGATTTACAGATACTTGAAGAGCCGGAGCAGGAGGCTTCAGAATCATATAGCTATTGTTTATTTCCGTTGTGTTGTAAGTGTTGTACTTTGGAAATGATATGTATATTCAAGTACAGATTTATATTTCAAAGTTATGATATAGATTATATGTTATTCGTTCTGGTGTGAGGTTTGTGTTACTTTGATGTTGTGTTCTTCTTCTTCTTTTATTCTAAGTTTCTATCTTATCTATTCTCACCCTCTAAATTCTTTCATGGATTATCCGGTATTTTCCGATGCTTGGAGTGTCGACATTGAGTTTATGTCGGTAACCAAGGTCGACAAAATACCCGGGTCGTTACAGTGGTATCAGAGCAAAGGTTAAGTAATTACCTTGGCTCTGTGGAGTGACTCAGTAGAGATGGGGTTAGTAATGCCTTCTATTGAGTTTGAGTGTATATATACGAGTGAACGTATTTGTTATTTGATATAAAAATTGTTTTGTATTGTGGAGATTTATTGGTTGAGTTGTTTATGGGTTCTGGTCGATCAGTTTGATCCACTGTATCGGTAGGCGTTTCTAAACACTCGAATACGACGGGTCAACACGATATGTTTTGAAAAGTGGGTAAACAAAATAATTTTACCCAAATTATATTTTGATATAAAGAAGATATATATATTGGAATAAATATATATTGGATATATTGGTTGTTATTATAATCGAATAAGATTATAAAAATGTGAAATGGTTATGTAAATAACCGATCAGAATTCAGATAAGCATAATGAATTGAATTAAATCTGAAATTAAAATCAGAGTTGAAATTTAAACCCTGGAATTTGAATGGTGTTTGTAAATGGAGTTAAATTAAGTATATGAGAAATTTAAAATCTTGGGAGATTTTAAATTGTTTTACAAGCAATGAAAAGGATATTTTGAAATGGATTTCAAAATGAAAGTGTTTAGAAATGGTTTTGCAAGTGATATAGTATTGAACTCACTTCGATCACTGGAAATTAAATTCTAATGATGACAGCTGCATCATCAGTGTTCATTTTCGAGTTGTAAGTGACGGATTACTACCAAACATATTGATTTTGAATTGTTTTGGCAAAACAAGTTGTTTTGAAATCCTGAAAAGGAAAGTTTGACTTTTGAGAAAAACAAAGCTGTCTAAAAACTCCCAGAACATATTATTTGAATTAAAACAAATTTGAATAGAAATTTGTGAAATTGAGCTAGAACTGAATTGGAATCAGTTAAGTGGGAATTGAATTTGATTAGAATGATATTGAGAAGATTGGATTTGTGACATAGGGATTAGAAATGATATTGTGTTGGTGAGTTGAGATTTGGGATCAAGAATGAAACTTGAGCGAGAATGAAATTTGGTTTGGATATAAGTGAATAGCTGTGTTGAACAGATATTGATTGAAAATTGGTTGAAATATATTGGTATTTGCAGAATTGGTAACAGATGCAAAGGATATAGTGATATGCCGAGAAAAAGGTACCAGTTTATATTATATATGGGTTTGAGATTTTGATGAGCCGAATTGGCAAGCCGCTTGGCTGTTTGATTTTCTTTTGGTTGGGGATGGCCCAGAGAGGCGAGTTGTAGTTGTACCGATTTACCAGTACAAAGTAGGTGCTCGCGAAATTTCTCGAAAAGTTAGAGTGTTAGAAAATTTTCAGGATTTTTGAAAATTTTCGTTAATAAGAATGAATTAATATTTTAAATTGAACTTTATTTGTTTAGTTGAAACTGAAGTTGATAAGTAAACAAATAATTTTAAACCCACTTAATAGAGTTGTTTCTACCTTAGCAATTTCGAGGACGAAATTATTTTAAGGGGGAAAGAATGTAACGACCCGTATTTTCAGCGTAATATAATTAATTTATTTAATTATTTAAATAGTAAAAATGGTTGTTTAATTAAATTTTATTGAATATTTAATTAATATAAATAATAGAATAATATATATAATTTCTGAAATAATCAGAAATAGTGAATTGACAATATAATGTGAACTGGAAAATTCAAAGTATTTAATTCAGCTTAGAATTGAATTTGAATAACGAATATATTATCTAAACGAAGTTTGAACGTATAATTATATTATAATTAAAATCGAGCTCGAAATGGCGCGACAGTTCACTATTTGGCGATTTGAACTTCAACTGAATACACAGGGTCCGTTTTAAATTGGATTTCTATGAAATAAGAAACGTACGGAGCTGGTGAAGTATATTTTTCTAATGGAAGAGAAAAATCGGGATTTCATTGTGTAGATTTTGTTATATGTCCAAATCAAATTTTAGAAAACTCACTATGGAATTCCTTTGTAATTTATAATGATATATATAAGGAATTTCAATATAAATTTGAATATCGATTCAACCGGAATTTGAATATCGAGTTGTAAATCCCAGTGGAGCTGTATGATATTCTATTGTGAATATATACGATAATATTAATTTATTAATATTAAATTAAAATGTTTTTAAATATATTTATATATTTAAAAGGGTTTATTTAGAGCTAAAAAAATAGCCAGTTTTGCAAACGACCACCGTTTTTGATGAAACTAATTTTGTTGGATCCGCAATATTATATTATTGTTGGATTTCAATTTCCGTGATTTTTAGAGTCATTGTGTGGCCGTACGGATTTTTAATGTGAAAAACAGTCGATATTTTGACGGTTAAAAATACGCTGTGTGAGCAAACGGAGTCGGAATTCGACGAAACCAGTTTCGTTGGGACCGTAATGTCGAACTGTAGCTGCATGTCCATTTTCGTGATTTTTGGGTATCGTATGTGGTCACAGGAATTTTATATGATGAATATAAATAACATTAGATTATTATATTGATAATAATCGATTAAAAAATTAATAAACCTATCCTATAAAAGTTCCTCACTTAAACCTAATTTCATCCAACATTTTGCGCCATCGGTTATAGCTTCCAAACCAAACCCCGATCACATTAAAATTTCATAATAAATCCAAATAAAATCACTAATTCATGAGATGAGTTTATATTAGATCCTTGTATAATTCTATTCGATTTCATACCCATTTGGGTCGGTGCGATGTGGTTTTGCCGATACCAGGGTTTCTTGGGTTTTTCGATTTTCGGTTCTTGGATCATCGATTCGAGTTTTGAATGTGATATTTGGATTTGTGGAGTGAAATAAGGTTCGTTGGCATGATTTTGTGGTTATCAGTGGAAATAAGTGTTGCGCTCTGGCCTGGATGCACGGACCTACGGCCGACGACGCATGTCGGAAGATGATCTCGAGTTGGGTAAGAGTGGTATGGCGAGGAGGAGACTGAGATGAGAAGAACAATGGTGGCTCCGGTTTGAAGAACGATGAAGTATGGAGGGAGATGAGAGAGCTCGAAGGATCGGCTTTGGCTTTTGTGTACAGGAGGAGGCTGCATCTACTATTACTACAGGAGGGAGAAGAGGAGGATTAAGCGGGTCTGGGTCACGTTGTGGGTTAGTGGGCCAAAATAAAAGGTTAAAGCCCAATGGAAATTCATTTAATTTAGTTTAAATTTAATTGATTAGTGTATAAACTTGTAAATATCATAACTCTTCCATACGATATCATAATTGAGCGAAACAAGATTCGACAGGATCATATGGACTGTGGCTACACTAGGGAACTGACTGGGAGGGAAACAGAGCTTGTTACAATTTATAGCGAAATAAATTGTCCGTCTGAATCAATAGATGCAAATCGTTATTTAACGGTTAACACGAAAGGTGAGTAAAACTCACCAACTCTGAACAGTTATATATCTGCAACATATTTTTAGAACTGATAATTATCTGTTGATTGTTGTTTATTAACTGTTTGGTTGAATTGCTTATGTATTGGTTGAAATTATAGATAATGATATATATATATATATATGAATCGTTAATCAAATATTGATTTTGTTTAGCAGAATATTTCATAGTGAAATGAAATCGATGTTAATTATATTGTTTAACATCTGTGATGCAGGGAAACAGGTTGGAGGGACCCAACTAGGTTCCTCAATATATAAAATACTGTTTTGTTTCATATATTGTGATATATGATGTGATATATAATCTGTTGTTGATTATGTGTGTTTGAATGATATTGATCACTGTTGTTGGGTATTTTAAATACCGTAAGAAATACTGGGATGTAAAAAGGGGATTTTCAAAGTATATTTTGAAAATAAATTATTTATATAAAATCAATGGATTTTATATATAAAAGGAAAAGGATTTTTTAAAAGGAAATAATTAAAAAATCAAAGAGTTGAAAAGGACATTATTTGTAAAACAAATATAAAGGAAAATATTTGTGAAAACAAATATAAAGGAAAATATTTGTGAAAACAAATATAAAAGAGAAATATTTGTAAAACAATTTACAAATAGAAATAGAAAAGAAATATTTGTAAAACATTTACATATAAAATAGAAAGGAAATATTTGTAAAACATTTACAAATAATTTAGAAAGAGAAATATTTGTAAAACATTTACAAATAGAGTTGAAAAGAATTATTTATTTAGAAAATAAATAAAGATAAAAAGGGAATTATTTGATAAATAAATAAAGTTATAAAGGAAATATTTATATGAAATAAATATAGACAAATAGAAAAGGACGTATTTGTAATCGAATAGAGTTAGTCGAATAGAGTTATCAAATATAATTTATTTGAATAAGAGTTAATTAGTAGAGTTTATCGAATTAGAGTTAATCGATTAGAGTAATCGAATAGAGTTAATTGAAGGAAGGGGTTAATTGAATATTAGTTTTTCGAAAGGAGTTATCGAATATTAGTATTCGAAAGGGTTATCGAATATTAGTTATTCGAAGGAGTTATCGAATATTAGTTATTCGAAGGAATTATCGAATATTTGTTATTCGAAAGGAGTTATCGAATATTAGTTATTCGAAAGGGTTATCAAATATTAGTTATTCGAAGGAGTTATCGAATATTAGCTATTCGAAGGAGTTATCAAATATTTGTTATTCGAAAGGAGTTATCGAATATTAGTTATTCGAAAGGGTTATCGAATATTAGTTATTCGTTGGAGTTATCGAATATTTGTTATTCGAAAAGAGTAATCGAACATTTGTTATTAGAAAGAGTTATCGAATATAGTTTATTCGAATAGAGTTAAAAGGAGTTATCAAATATTTGTTATTCGAAGGAGATATCTAATATAGTTTATTCGAATAGAGTTAAAAAGAGTTATCGAATATTTGTTATTCGAAGGACTTAATTGAATATAGTTTATTCGAGTAGAACTAAAGGAGTTAATCAAATATAGTTTATTCATATAGAATTAAAAGAGTTAATCGAATATAGTTTATTCTAATAGAATTAAAGGAGTTAATCAAAAGGAGTTAATCGAAATGAGTTAATCGAATAAGATTAAATCGATTTAGAGTTAAACCGAAATAGAGTTAATTGAAGAAAGGAATTATCGAGTATTAGTTATTCGAAAGAAGTTATCGAACATTAGTTATTCGAAGAAAGGTGTTAATCGAATATTACTTATTCGAAAAGGAGTTAAATCAAAAAGGGGTTAATCGATAGAGTAAATCAGTTAGAGTTATCGAATAGAGATTTATTTGAAAGAAAGATAATTAAGGAAGTTTGTTAAAGATTTAAAGATAAACTTTGATTATTTCGAAGTTAAAACGTTGTTCAGTTTAGGTTTGAGAGGTAATTATACCCCAACTTGATTGACTTCCTTCTTAACTAAGGAATGGTTAAAGTTTGATAGTAAAGGTAGGTTAAGTGAATTTAGTTAATGAGCGAAATGGTTTGTATTGGCATAGCGATGTTTATTTAAACATCAATTTAAATCCAGCGAAGGAGTTTTTGGAAATGTTTTCCAAATAAGAATCAGAAATGTTTTCTGATAATAAAAAATAAGAATTTAGTATATATGGAAACAAGAGATAAGTAAATTAAGGAACTAAAGAGATAAATGTTAAATGATGATTGATCGATATAATTTCCATTTGGAAAAAATATCGTTGTTTGCACACGTGTTTTTCTTTGATAGTAAAATCACAGACTATCAAAGTTTTGACCATTTTAACGTTGTTAATATGGAGAGACCGGTTGGATTATTATCCGAAGAACCACTCCGTATTGGCATAAGCGTTGCGAATCATATATGCCAAAGATAATTGAAGATGAAGTAAAGTGCAAGGGCTGTTGTATAAAGCTTAGGCAAAGAATTGCCTAAGATGGATGTACTGAATAGTGCCTTCGGTTTGTCCAGTCCCTGGACGAACTGTATGGAAGAATGTCTGACAGAGTATATTTAATAGATCGCGTAAGTTGATCTCTTCAAATGTACGTACGTTTGGTGGCGGAGGAATTCGATTCTCTTAGCTGTATACCCGTTGTATTTTTGGGGAAATCAATTTGTAATTTGGCGGGTATGACGATGTGACATTCAAAGTGAATAATTGTGTGATCTGTCAGAGATAAGCGTGGCCTCTAGCCTCAAACTAGGAAATGACAAAAATCGGGCAGGCAACATGGCTATGTAGGTCGCACCTATTAGGGTGTATAATCACCTGATCTAGAGTTTATTTACTTCTAAAAATCTATTGTTGATGCTGTCCCATTCGGGAAATGGTTGCTGATCCCAACCGTTGGTGATATACATTCGATACACTCAAGCGAAATGAGTGGTCGGTCATGTATGGCCGGGTTGCAAGATGTTCTTGTTGAACCCAGTGTATTCATCTCTAGAGGTGCACTGGCGAAAGGTGGTTCCATACCTTGTCATAGTTGGAAATCCATTATCCGATAAGCGCTCGCGGTTTTGATTGTATACTATATATGTAGAACGTGAGATGAAAGCATTTTTGCTAGATGATTATTATATTGTGGTTGATAGACACTATTATAATATCAAATGAGTTTTGATATAAAGTTTATTTTGGATTCTCATAAGGGAAAAACCCATTCCGTTATACGGCGTGGTCTTATGAGATATCGTTTAATGGCTCAAACTGTTTTAAACTATTTTACTCATACCAGTCCCATGACTGACCCAGAGTTTATTTTGTTTTGTTTCCCTAAACTCTTGGGTGCCCAATTTTGTACGGGCAGTCAAGTAGTCGAGATTTACAGATACTTGAAGAGCTGGAGAAGGAGGCTTCAGAATCATATAGCTATTGTTTATTTCCGCTGTGTTGTAAGTGTTGTACTTTGGAAATGATATGTATATTCAAGTACAGATTTATATTTCAAAGTTATGATATAGATTATGTGTTATTCGTTCCGCTGTGAGGTTCATGTTACTCTGATGTTGTGTTCTTCTTCTTCTTCTATTCTAAGTTTCTATCTTATCTATTCTCACCCTCTAAATTCTTTCATGGACTATCCGGTATTTTCCGACGCTTGGAGTGTCGACATTGATTTTATGTCGGTAACTAAGGTTGACAAAATCCCCGGGTCGTTACAACTATTGTCTGACTCAAGGTTTTATGTCTCCTCTTATTACATTGGACTATTCATCCAGTTGTGGTAGGGAAGACTATGTAGTAGGCTAGAAGTGATTAGTGTGGGTGATGCTATTATGCGGAGGTGAGCAAGAGGTTGGCGTACCTGTTTTATTACTATCTAGTATTTTATGTTTCCGCTATTTGAGTGCTCTATGAGGGTTGTAGTGAGGCTTTATGTACAAACTTTGGTACCAGTTGGATAACCTTTCAGGAAGTTGAGAAAGTTTCAAAAGTTTGCTATATGATGCTTCATTACTATTACCTATTGTATATGTTTTATTATATTTTATCCTTGCGCTGTGAGTTCTACGACAGGTTCCGATGTTGTTTACCTACTCTGATGATCATCCATAGCTGCATGGAACACTTTTCAGCGCATTATTCCTCTTGTTTAGTGCAGGGTTATGGGCGGTCGTCACCTTTACACTCTACCCTTCCATTTTTTTGTGGTACTCCTATAATACTTTTTTGATGAATAATTCCTTTTGATGTAAACAATGATGTGCTAGATTGTTGACCAATTTCATTTCCATTATCTGACCTAATGATTTAAATTGATTTTTAAATCTGATTTTCAACATATGCCAAAAATACAGTTATGATATGAGGAACTTGATCTTTATGATGAATTAAATGAGTCCATGTAGTCGTTGAATGATCATCCAAAATGGTTAGAAAATATCTTGCACCAGATATAGAAGGGACATGATATGGCCCCCACAAATCAATGTGAATTAAATCAAAACATACACTTGCAATAGAAATTGATACAGGGAAATGTAATCTATGATGTTTTGCAAAATCACCTGCTTCACAATGGAAATTATTATTACTTTGGAATGAAGACGAAAAATAAGGTACATGTTTAAGTTTGCCTACAGAAGCATGACCAAGTCTAGCATGAAACAAGTCAATAGAGTTTTGTGTATTAGAAACAAGAGCAACCGTATAGTGATTAGAAACAACATTATTTGGAAGAACAGAAATAGAAGGTAAGATTTAATAAATCTATATAAACCCCCTTGTCTTAAAACAACAGCCTTCACTTGATTAGTTGTAAGAACTAGAAAGAATAATAGTTTTGCTGAAATTTGACAACTAAATTATTTTGATCCAATAACCTTCCAACAGATAAAAGGTTATGTTTAAAATCTGGAACATAGAAAATATTCTTAAGAGTGATATGAGGATTGATATAAATAATGCCAATAATAGTAACAGTTTTTATACTACCATTAGGAAGAACAATTTGTAAAGGTTGTTTAAGAGTATGGGTTTTGTCAAACATATTTATATTAAATGTCGTATGATCATTAGCCTCTACACCAATTATCATGTATAGACATTTTCATGTTCATATGAAAAATTCACATTAAATGCAGAAACATTACCTGCAAAATTTACTACAGCATTGTAAGGATCATATGAAGAAGAAGACCCCTGATTTGATTGCACCATCTTGTCAAATTCCTTAAAAAGAATAGAAACTGTCAGAGAATCCACTGAAGCTGAGGTATTTGCAACATCAGTATTATGTTCTAAAGGAGAATTTGGAGGTGTAGATCTATGAATTCCAATGACAACAGAATTTTCTTGCACATTTCCAGCAAATCTTTGATGTTTATGATTTATTTTCCATTTCCCCCAATTAGGATAACCAACAATTTTAAAGCACTGCTCCTTGATATGCCCTTTAGACTAGCAATGATCACAAAACTTATTAAGCTTAGCCCTATTTAAATCTTTCTTCTGGAAGGACAAACTAAAATTGTGAGAATCGTGACCATTCTTTGCAGAAAATAGGGCACTTACTTCATTTGACTGAATAGTAGCAGTAAGAGTATTTTGCCTTTCAATTTGTTGTAACATATGATAAGCCCTATTTACATTTGGTAAAGGATCCATACTAAGAAAATTAACCTTTGTTCGATCATAAGATTTGTTTAAACCAGAAATGAATTGAATGAGCTTTCTCAACTGATCAGCTTCAAGAATTTTTTTAAGTAATCCACAAGAACACACATGTACAATCAGAGTAGGGTTCTATGATTTGCAATTGATCCAAAACTTGCTTAAGATTCGAATTGTACGTAGCAATATTATAATCATTTTGTTGTATATTCATCATTTTCTTATGAATTTCATAGATTTATGGAGCATTAGAATGTCCATACCTCTCTTGAATCTCAATCCAAAGCTGTCTGGTAGATGAATTGAAAATAAAGCTCTCTGAGATTTTCTTCTCCATTGAACAAAGAATCCAAGACGTCACCATGTAGTTATTTCGAATCCACTTCTGCAAATCGGGAGATTCATCACCCGGTCGAAGAATAGATCCATCAATGAATCTGATTTTATTCTTCACACCGAGAGCTAATCGAACATTATGACTCTAGTTAAGAAAATTGTCTCCATCAAAGAAGATTTTCCCTAATTCCGAATTAGGGTTATCACCGTGAGAAAGAAAATATGGATCATTGTAATTTATCACAGAATTCCCTTGATTTTATGGATTAGAACTCGAGATATCGCTCGATCGAGGCATATTAAATTAGGGTTTAGATTCGTGGAGAAAATCGCATGGCTATGATACCATGAACAAATAAATCGAGAAGAAAAAGAAATGTTTTCACACTCTATCAATTACACAGACATTAGGCATATATACAAACAAGGAAATTACAAAACTACCCCAAATACGAAAGTAACAAACAGCGGAATATATAAAACCAAAGTATATGAAACAATTACACTTTATTTTACAACACTCTTAACTGGAAATACACTCTACAGATATCAATGCAGTACGTTTGCAAAGTAGGAGATACAGAAAGGTAATGGACAAAACCACTCTTCATCATCAAGTAAGCTACCCTTGGATATTCACTTAACAAATATAAAACACACAATAGCTCTCCAAGACATGCTTCTAATTAAATTTGCATCATTCAAAAATATTTTGAATAACCTTTAGCCTCGATGAAACCACGTAAAATAGAATACTTTATAATGTAAAAAAGGTTAACCAATCAATTTAAATACGCAAGCCATAATATATTATGAAAAATATCTACAACCTTAAACTGTAATGCAACAAGTCATGGAACATATATGACCAGAGCATGTCCAAATGCTTTTCCAATTACGGGTCAGTTCACAACACCCTTTATTATAGAAATATTAATATATTTCACAATCTTATTGGATTTGATGCTAAACCAACGAGAAATGGACAAATGATGTCAGGTATTTGTCCATAATGCCACTAAATCTATGGAACTTTTTCCATCTTTAAGACCTATTGCTCTAACACCATTACAACATTATCAAGAAACTTACAGGCCAATACAATGTAGATGTTGCATCTAAAATAGAAGAAGATGTAGCCCACTGTCACATAGACATGGTTAAACAGTGTTGCTCTAACTCAAACTGTAATCTAACGGATATGTAATATGCTCAACTCAATGATCATTACGATATACCACATATTCATTTACTTAATGTACGATTATAGGCTGGCACTAATATGTTTCTCCTAATACAAAAACATTGCCCCTGTCATAATAATGTGTTTAATTGATAGCATATATTTTACACTCTACTTAATTCCCTTTCCTTTATCATTTTCAGATACAGCCTAATTAATTGATTGATTAAATCATAAATCTATCTATTGCTTATGTAATTGGAGAATATTTGGATCATGAAAATTTTAGCACACTCATAGATACACAATTGAGTTTATTGAATAAAGCACCACTTTAAAGAGTATATATTTCTAAGATAACACATAACGCATCTATTTACCTATATCACCAGAATAATACAATCGCAACACAAATGTAATTACCAGAGGCCTTTGTTTAAAATAATGCTTTTAGTGCAATAATCGAAAATATGTTTGAAAATTTTCATGTAAATTTGGAATTCTAGTTCAAAACTTATTACAGTTGCTTTTTCTCATAATCATGCTTACTTTAACCAACTGCAAGAAAGAATTTTTCAGCAGCATTGTACTGTTCCTTCCCATTTAGAGTTAGAATATAGGCATAAAATGGTTAAGATATTGAATAAATAACTAAATACTAACATTGTAACCGCCGCTGTCATCCCTGTAACTATCTCTGCGACTCCATATCTGCTTCCGCCTCCTCCTCTATATCCCCTACCTCTACCACCACCTCTACCGCCACCACTCTGACCATGTGCAGGTGGAGCTCGAGGTGAAGATTTTTCTGTTGTTGTAACACTGATGGTATACCCCTCGTGTCATATCCATTGTAAAATCTACTGGCAGAATGTGTTGTAGAAGGATCTTCATAGGCTAGACATGCATCTCCTTTATTCTTTCCGCTGTCATCAGTATATATTTTTATATTGCATGACCACTAGTCCTTGTATCTTCGTTTCTACTTGATCCTACAAACTATTCCAATTTCTCTAAAGAGTATTTGCAACTCTTCAACAGTGACGGTGGACATTGAAACAGGTTTGTTCATTTCTACCGCAGATTTATTTAGGGAGTCAAAAAATTTATGTCTTAACTTGCATCGATAAGATTAAACAATTATACAACTATATTAAATGGATATTGATAGGAAATACAACATATATCACTACAACAAAACAGATCTATTACAACGGGCAATGCCCCTTGTAATAGAGGTTTTACAGCGGCCAGCCCACCCGCCGTATTAGGCCATGTTGTAATATATCCTCTTTTACAACGGGCAGTGAACATGGTAACAGGCGGTTGTAATAGGCTTTTTACAACGGTCTTATGTTGTTGTACGTTACTTCAATAGAATAGCAACCCATTGTAATATTTTTCGCAACAACTATTGATCGTTGTAATATCTTCTTTAACAATAATTAATGCCCATTGTAAAATACTGAAAGTTGCAATGGATTTGAATATTACACATAATATTAATAATATTTACAAGAATTGAATATTTAATTCAAAAATTAATTTTAAACAAATATTTATTACACTTTCAAAAAGTACACATATTGTTTCCCCTCTATTTATACAATCACTTGTATATACACTTCCTCACTACATTTCTCTCGTATACATTGACCCCTCACTACACACTTATTCACTCATATACATGTACACAGTCACTCACACTCTCACTATAGTTTTAGTCTTCGGCTTCTAGCTTCAAGACCTCGTAAATTTCATTCTATACTTACAACAGTTCACCTACATGTTGCATACCTTGTGAACGTAAATCATATCAGATCAAAAAGTTAAAAACAAATAAAATTTCAGAATTCATTAAACATTAGACCTTATCCCTGCACTGGTGTTTATATTGATGTAATATACGTTGCTTGGGCATGTACATGATACATAAGCAAATAATGACAAATAGTTACATATTAGCTATACAAAAGAGGTGGTATTGAAATCTAAACATGGTCGTATTGTGTTGGAAATCTATAGTTTGGATAGCTACTTAGTTTGTTCACAAAACCAATTGGTTAATGTGAACTGTAGCTTCCTAATATTTATCCAGGATCTTAGTTGAGTATTTCCCGATGTGGAACTTATTTTTTTTTTCATCACTCCACAACTTTGAAGCATCAAAGTAACTTTTAACACACCCCCTTGATTCAAAGTTGTTGAGATAATAACCGAAGCACTTCTCATTACTTTCAATTGTTTAAGTAATTTGTTCATCTTTGACTTTCTCTTTGATTGCTTCTTCGATTACTAGTGACTTCGTACTTTTAATTTCTTTGATCACGATTTCAGCTCTCTCTTGTCCATCTTTGAAGTCTTCTTCGTGGTTTTCTTCCCTATTGATAGTCTTTGCCTTTTCTTCTCTTTTGTTCTCTGCTAGTGCCACATCAATATAGTTAGCGGTATTCTCCACTGCAGCTTCTTGCTTTTCTTCAGCAATTGCATCTTCTTCTTCTTTATTCTCTAAAAGTTTTTCTTCATCCAACTTCTCTTCCTCTGTCTCATCCATCATCTCTTCTTCCATAGGCTCTGGCACAGTCTCTTCTTGCATTGCCTTCCTCCAAGCATCTTCTTTAACCGCTTCTTCAAAATTTTCTGGTTCCATTGTGCAATAGTTGCACCTAGCAAAAATATCATCCAAACTCCTCATTTTTATTGGGGTTGAGCTTGGAGATGATGAATCATGGCTTGTTGAGGATGAAGTGCTAGATGGAGAACTTGGTGTAGATGAATCACATTGGTTATTTGCAAGTGTAGTTGGATTTTGTTCTAAAATTACTGCTGGAACAGTTTTATCCTCCACTTTCTCCTTTTGCCAATTCCAAGATGTCTTCTCATCAAATGCAACATCTCTACTGATGATTACTTCTTTTTTTTTAATACAATAAATGTTTCCTTAAAACCAAGTTTATTTCCAACATTCCCCCGTAAGCTTTCCAACATATTGCATGTCAAGTAACATTGTCCACAGGGGGACTAATTTTAAAAGCAAAAAAAATTTCATGTGAAATGTGAAATAAAATGCCTATGGAACTCAATAACTCGACTAATGGATAAAATTCTAATTCTAGAAAGCAGAATGCCTTAATATCATATGTTCTAAAAAGACGACAAATATAAATTTTTTCATAATAAATTACCAACTAGGTCCTGGTTTATACCTCTTTGCGGTATTAAAACTTTAGATGCTAATTAACAGACTAACATAATGGTTTACCACTGGAATTCATTAAACTTTCACCCAAAACATGATCTTCTCTCTCACTAATGTGAGAAACAATAACACAATGACCAAAGGTGGTAACAGAAGAAAAATTAATAGTGACACGTTCCCCTTGACAGAACCCGCATGCAACTCGAAAGTGAGACAAAGCAATTTGGTTGATACGCTCGTAGATGTGTGCTAAAGGAAGATATGAGATATAGTTGGAGGAAACTAGTGTTGCGTAACATTAAGAAACTAACGGACGAAGTAGCTTACGTAAAAAACAAACCAAATTAGTAACTGAGGATTGCCTATCAGATGATAAAAACTCAAAATTCTCACAAGTTCCAGCAGCATTTGCAATCAAATTTGCATGAGTTAGAACAACTCCCTAAGAGCAAGTGTTTTCCAAAAAAAAATTCAGAATAGAAGAAAACATAAAAATAAGGTAAAAGAGCGAAATGAATAATTAAAATACAAGTAGCAAGATAGGGCTAACTATCATAATCATTAAACGTCTAACCTTTGGTGTACTAGTTCTACCATTTGTATAGTATATAGTCGCAACATCTTCAGGTTTAGGTGGAATGAAAGAATGAAAATTATTGTTTCCCTAGATAAATTAAACAAAATGTAGAAAACTAAACACTAACAAATCAAATTAATACTCACCCAAAATTGTTGATTCCATTAATGCCTCTATAAGTTACCAGTAAATTTATATATCCAGATTCTAGTATCAACCATGCGCCATACGTACAATAAGATGACTAAAGGTAGTGATTATTACTAATGCCACGCTCTTTTGGGTTTAAGTATTCGTAAATTAAGCAGAATATTATTTGGAAAACGAACTTAAGTGCCATTTGGTGAAGGGAGCAATGCATACAGGTGTGCAATACAATGGTATATGTGCAAAGGCGTTGTTCAGATTCATCAACCATATTATGCATGTTAAAATAAAACCATTAAGGACAACTAAGTAACACATTATGCATGGACCGCTGGCTTAAGTGACAGGTGGTATGACACTCTTGATCGAAGTTCTAGAGATCACGGATTCGAACCCAAAGATAACAAAACGAGTGTTGCCCCCACCATGGTTCAATCAAACAAGATAATACATTTAAGAGCATCTCCAACAAAAGGTTACATTATGAAATGTAAGATAAACCTCCAAAACTCAACAAAACTGTAAACATCTATTGACGAAAATAAATAAATTAGAATAAGTAGTCAGGTTAAATAAGGTATTGCTACATTGTTTATGCTCTCGCGTATTATATTTAGGGTTCGAAAGAGGAATACGGTAGACGACGAGAAATTTGTTTGCAGATCTGATTTTGGGTATCATGGGTTTTTTCTTCCTTAAGATGCGCGGATAATGGATGACGACTGGGAGTTTTGAATATGAGGAAAAAAGAAGTAGGCCAATTCTATTTAAACCCCAAATTTTACATTTCACACCCCACCACTTTATCTATTTTTAGATTTTCCAAAATTGTCCATGTTTTCAAACAACCATCAGTTACGTTTAAACAAGGTTACCACGTTATAAGCTTAAATGTGGCGAAGTATAAGTACAAACATAGTGTAATCCAAGTGAAGTTCGTGTACATACCTAGTCTGGATCGAGCAAGGTTCATATGTTAACCTAGTGACACAAAACAAGTTTATTCCATGTGAATACCAAAACTTGAAGTAAAACAATTTATAAACATCGCAATGTCTTCTTGAGAAAATGAAGCTATTATAAGACTCAGGTCTTATTATACAATGCAATGCAAACCGAAGGATAGAGTTTTACCTTATAATAGCCAAACATGCTTAGTACGCTTTAAAACAAATCATTTTTTTTTTTTGCATGACCGACTGGTTTTTTTAGTTGACCGGCCACTTTTTATTATATAAAAATAATAAACAACAAAACAGGTGATACACAGTGCATGCACCAACTAGCTTGAGAAATCTTCCACGTAGGGAAGCAAGCAAAAGAAACGTACAACCATTGCATAATACTATTACATGATCATATGACTCAACAACTATATTGCATACAGATACCTTTTCAGATTACTTTAAGGCATTTGTCTTCAAGTTTCATATGCATGAACAAGTCCAGCAGCATATACCAACTAGTTTAGTCAATCATTATCTGGTAAAAGGTCGATGATTCGATTCCTACCATGCGCTTCCCCATCCTACATAAATTTACACGGGGGTATGGGGGCTTGGATTAGCGGACGGCTTTACTGTACCCTCCTCAGGAGTTTACCGGCCCGCCGGGTTCTCCTGAGTTTTCAAAAAAAAAAAAAAAGTAGGGTAAAGGTGAGTCTAGGAAAAACCTAACCAAATAACCTTGCCATTGCTCAACTCCAGCTTGAATTATATCCTCTGTAATAACCAATTTCTCACCTTCAAACTGCAGAGAGATATTAGAAGGGGAGAAAGATCACGCGTTCTTCGGCTTGGAGGAAAAAAGCTCTGACCACTTGACCTTCGGAAGAGGATCAAGGATGTTTCTTACGAGGATAGGAGGAGGAGGACGCGGATCTGGTGAAGGAGGGATCAGTTTGGGTGGAGGGTTAGGCGGCTGATGGGACGTCAGTGTGGCTGCATAAAAAGAGGAGGAAATTAGGGGAAGAGGGATGGTTGTCGCCATTTATGAAAGAAAAAAGATGTTATAATTTTGAAAAACAAATCTTTTTGATATTACTATGAATGCATAGTGTCAAAACAACTTCAAATATAAATGTATAAATCATAGATGGCATAGGTTTCATATATTATGTTGCCATATTGGTTTACAACAAAAACCCGAAAAAGGCGCGTATTGGAAATTGGGTTTCCATCATGAGTCAAGGCAAGGGATGGTCTTCTTACCAATTTGGATCACCTCTAGCAAGATAATCCAGGATCATACATATGGGCAACCCTTTGATACTGCAAGGTCGGTCCAATCTTACTTTTGTGCATTGGTTATTCCTGACCATACGTTTCCCGGTCCTATCAGACCTCCAAATTGGTCAGTATGTCAACCATATACGCCTTTTTGTCGGCTCTATATCCAAAGATCCTCACAATCCATCATCCACATAATTAAAAATGTCTGGGCTCCATACCATGACACAACTTCTTGCTAGAAAGAAATGTATGTACTCCTTGCGTCCCTTATCCCGTTTCTGACTCATACCGGGGTATGAGGCTCAGGAATTAATGCTATACACAAATCTATGCTACTTACAGCTGTGCTTTGATCATCATCCACAAGGCCCTGCTTTTCAAAAAAAGCCTTGATCCTTTGCATCTTAGCATGCCACATTGTCAATCCATACCATACCATTGATTTTTGCTAATATACAACCTCTAAAATCGTACATCTCGGAGAAGTGTGTTAAGCAACAGATAAATTCTCCACCACTAAATAGATATATATTTAGCAGAGGTCAAAGAATACAGCATATAATATAATGTCAGACACAATCCATTCACAAGTCCGTTTTGGGTCCGAACGAATCCGGAGGCACCTTATTCCTCGTCCTAGATGTCCAATACAGGAGAGAGGCCCTTGCATATCCAACTGATTTTCAAATACATTTGAAATTACCACCACATATTACCTTGCCTTGCATGTACGACCCATTCAAGACATCGGTAGCAGTTCAAAACGATGTGAAGATTCCCAGTCTTCCATCGTCTTCATCATTAACTTTAATCATCGTTATAATTATTTGGAATGGGTAAAGCTCGGACTTTCCAAATAACTTGGATATCTTTATAATCATGTACTAAATACGCAAAGACAAACCTCATTTCATTCCATTCCACAATATCCTCTTAATTAAATATTTCCTCTCTTAGAAAATCGTTTTCAATAATTTTATTGGAAATAAATTCTTGAATCCCAAAAATCACCCTTCCATGTTTAACCAAATATTAGTAATTAATCTTTTCTTTCTCGGGTTAAAGAACAACTGCTATTTAAAGCCTTGCTCACTTTAAACCACAAAATACTATTTTCTATTCATGGTGGGCTCTCTTAACAATCAACTTTTAATTTAATAAATTTTGGGAAATTTTCTAATTTTTCCTTTGTTAAATCCTTCCTTTTAATGATTGGGTTCAAGAACAATATTTCTAAAGATATTATTCATGACGAACCTCAAATTTACTACTATGTTCATAATATAAATTTCACCGTAATTGCTAAAATGGGAATTTTAGACAAAAATAGTATTTATCTTTCAAGTCATGGAATATTTTACCAAAAATCCTTCCAAATCACTTATTAAGGCCCTTACAGTTGGTTTCCCATATTGGCCACCGATCTAATTCCACAACGACCTTTTCCACGACTTCTTTGGACATATTTTAAGATCAAACCGTTAAATTTAAAACCACTTATATTTGTTGGAAAAGTATTCTAGATACGAACCCAATGATTCCGGTTTAAGGAGAATCCGACTGCCGGATCTCCCGCTACGTCAATTCTAAGTTACGGGTTGACGTTCGCGAACCGTCGCTGCGCGACGCGTCCTATTCAAGCCCGAATTGATTTTATAATTTAGAAATAAATCGAAAACATTTATTAATTTCTTTATTTAGTAAAACAAAATTATTTCGACCTTCCATTTCCAAATTCAAATATTTCGTCATTTGGTCCAATTTATATTATTCTAAGGAATAAAATAGTATTTTTTTTCGAAAGTTCTCTGTTCACTCCCAAAATTTCCTTACAGTCAGAATAAAAATAAACGTGAAGCTTCCAAAATAAAATCTCTTCTAGAACATTTACTACTTATTCTAACTGAGCTTCACTTTGAAAATGCACTATACATTTAAAATTAAAATACTTTGCATAGCCAAAAGTACATTAAAAATGCTTCAAAATCATTCGCCACTGTTACGACTATTCATCTATATTTCGATCATAACGCGTTCATCCAAAATCGGACTTCGAAATATTTTTAGTTTTTACCTCATATTTATATTATTAAGATATGCCTTTTTATCCTGGATTGGAATGAAACTCAACCAAATCATATAAAAATTCCTCATATAAATCCAATGCATTCAACCATGGTTGTGAAAAACTATTCGACATTCAAATGACATCCAATGTGCATTTATTCTCATGTGAGCTTCAATATATATTATTGAGGCTTATCTCGCCTATTTAACCAAACGATTAACATGCGAACTATAAACCAGGGAGATGTACAAATCAAAATCATCCCAGACCCGTATTGGGTTTTCAAACATTAAACAATTATTTCATGAGTCAGTTATTTTATCACATTGATTCTATTTAAATAGGTGAACATAAAAAAGTCGTTCGATTGTATATGTATTTGTTATTATTTATTTTTCTTTTCATCCAATGCAAACACAACAATCATAAATAAATACTCAACATCCAATGCCATTTAAGGCGCCACAAGTGTCCATCCACGTAGTATGAAATGCGAGAGTCGCATATTCGTACAACGTTTCTAATGCAAATGATCTGTGAAGAGTTCATTTGTTGAACTCCAAAGGGATACTACATGAAATGAGTAGTATAACTACATGCAAAATTTACACATCGTTCTAGTGATAACACAATGCCATTTCTAACTTGCAACCTACCAAATTTCACCGTACTACTTAACAACTTAAAATGCCTAGCTAATTAATTTTTCATAATTAATTAAACTACTTTAATCACCAATTAAAGCAAGAATCTCTCACCCTTAATAAATTAAACTACTTTAATCCATTAATTAAACTACTTTAATCTACTAATTTGGATAAAGAGGAATTTGTTAGCATTGAAAAAGGAAATGAGAAAGTGGACCATAACGCAAACCAATCATTCGTTAATGCTGCTATGGGCAATGAAGGTAACTGTGATGTTGGTCTTCAAAACTCTGCAATGGGTAATGACCGTAATAAAAATAATGGCTTTCATGTTTAAAAAGTTGCTGGTGATAAAGGGAATATTTTTGATAAAGAAGATGTGGATTTTGATCTAGGTGGTTTGTTTGAAGATGGTTTTAATTTTAGGCAATCTAGTGATAAGGGCAAATAGGTTATCGATGATCATTCCTCATCTCAGGGAAATTTACAGACAGGTCCCTCTTCTTTGAATAGATTATCTGGGAAATTTTGGGATAATTATGATGAGGGAAATAGTTCCAGGCAAGGTGTTAAAGCTGTTGTTGTTAATGCTTCTGCTTCTAACCCCTTAAATGCATCCACTTCTCCTTATGGTCATCTTAAACCTTCCCCTCACATTATTCTTCCACCACCTTCTAACTCACCATCTAGTTCTACGCCTTCTTCTTCAGCGCAAACGAAAACTGCTCTTAAAAATGCCAAGAGACGTGCCTGGAAAAAGAAGGTTGCAGAAAGTATGGATGATGATTTATTTGAAGGGATTGATTATACATTAGAGAATTTTCTTCATAATTCTATGAAATTTCCCCCTCGTCATACTAGGAGGAATCCAGTGTAATATGACCAGAGTCAGTGCTTCTATTTGAGATGTACCCTTGTTTGTTTTTGGCTAATGCTGCTCACAGTTGTAGTTGCAAGTTGGTTGTTCATGTTGCATATTGGATATTCTTGTTACATTGGGTATTCAGGGTTTATTTTGGTGTTCCGATGTATAGTGGGTTTTAGTTTTGGAATTGCTGCAGCTGTTTTGGTATGAGGTTATGGCTCAAGTGAGTGGTTTAGGAGATGAAATGTTGTTATTGGTATGCTGTAGATTAAGTGATGCAGTTGATTTTTGGAATAAGTAAGGGCAAGAGTGGATGTAGAGTGAAGGAGTATCTATTTGGTTTATTAGATTGGGCATTACTGTTTCTATATTTTGTTTGTAGTGATGATGTGCGGTATTGAGTTTTTTTTGTTTTGCTTGTAAAATTGTATATGTTTTTTTCTCAATATCGCATTATGTAGCTTGAATAGATATTATGGTCATTTTGTATTTCATTGTAATAGATACTAGTGTGAAATAATAATAATAATTGCCTTTCAAAAAAAGAATCTCTCACCCTTGCCATCAAGAACAATACACTGCAAATCCGGAGTTTCCGGTGCTCACTACCGCCTAAAAATCTCGCCTTTTGGCTCCAAATGGCTTGAAACTTCTTGGCCATCTCCGTACACAATCTACCAAGCGTGTGAAGCAAGAAATGAAGGATCTTTGGTTGATTGGAGCTCCCCGGAGCTTGGGTCTTCAATGTCCATACATGGAAAGAGACTTGGAGAGGCCTACAACTCGTTTGGAGCACCTAGGGTTCACCAAAGAGGAGCTAGAGGCTAGTACTAGAGGCTGGAGACTCTAAATGAAGCACCTTTACATGTCATGAAGCCAATTGGAGGAGAAGAAGAGAAGATAAGGGGCTGTTTATGTGCGTGTAGAGGGGGGTTCGCGTAGGGTAGGGTAGGTGGTTGCATGAGGGTGGGTAGGGGCTAGCGTTTGGGGGCCGGAGGCCATTAATGAGGAAAGAAGGAGGTAGAAGAGGAATGAAAAATAAGGAAGAATATAAGAGAAGGTGATTTAAGTAGAAATTCTCTCTCTCTCTCCGATCGCCCGACTATAAACAATCTCCGTTGGCTACAAAATTTTGGCACAAGAAAATATACGGAATTTTGAATCCAACAAATTAAATTTCGTTGAATTCCAAGTTCTTTTGGCCTTTCGATTAAATTCTCAATTATGCTCAAATAAGTCTGAAAATTGTGGTTTTAAATCACCTTTTTGTTCCTCATGCCCGAGCGACATTTCCATAAATTATGAGATTTAGGATTCCTCCATTATTTGTTGATACGAATCCGAAAAAAAAGCGAAATCGAATTCCGAGATCGTCTCAACAACGTTCCTTTGTAAATCGATTGTCTGTTTTAACCCAAACGGGTTTATCAAGTACGACCACATACTAACTCTGTTAGTCGTGAAATTTGAAACCAAACAATTATTTTCTATCACGAATCCAACAAATTTGGTCTCGTCGAATTCTAAGCTCACTATCAAATCTTACTTTTTAAGGGCTATGTGTTGATTCAAAAATCAAAACTTTAGATTCCGGATTTTTAAATTGTTTTAACAGTTTTACTAGGTTTATTTAAAGTCAAATAAAACATAAAAACTAATTTTAAAATTATTCACAAATTTTATTAACCAAACATAGTCAATCTATCTCAAATTTTTGTCTAAATAGCTTAAATAAAAATTTAAATTGGTTCTGAAATTCCGGGTTGTTACAACCTCCCCCACTTAAAGCTTTTTCATCCCGAAAAAGAAACGGAGCTGAAAGTTGTTCAACTAACCAACTCAACTTTCATTCTGGCGTTCATTCTTCAACTTTTCAATATCTAAGAACTTCTAAATATCTCTGAAATTTGGCTAACACCCCAAATTTGGCTAACACCTTTGTACGGGGAGGGTCTGAAAATTTATTGTGCCGTATTAGGCACCCAATAAATCAACAAATTGAATACAAAACAAATGTGCACACCCATAATAATTTATAAGCCCTGCTTCCCCCCTCAAATCCATGTCCGATAATTAAAACGAAAGAGACAAGTGTATTTTGCCATCTCCCGACCTATGTAGGGTTTATTATTTAATTCTATCATTTCATTTTTTATATGTTGTTAAGTCCATAATCAATCTTGGGTTCAACCTGTAAATCGGTCCTCGCCATACAAGCACCTTGCTCATATGGTATTTCAAACCTCGTCATATAAGCGCCAAATGCTTATATGGAATATGATATGCTATGTTGTCTTCGATAGTATGCTATGCGATGCATTTCAAAATTTATTTGTTTATTGCTATCCTATGATGTACGTTGTATTTCACACAGAGCAACCATCACAGCGCATCCAAATCATTCACAGTAGTTATAATATATATATATATATAATAAAATTGAGAAACATACTCATCAAGGTACACCTGTTTGTCGGGCATGCAATTAAATTCTTTACTCAATACTAAGTTAACGACCTGCTCAATAAATATATGTATATGCACATACTAAAATTAAGATGTACATGTTTTTTATTTAGTCCATAGGGCTCTTCTGGCCTTCTTCACACAAGCACCAAGTAGTAATGGGCTCACATGGATAATACATAGCTCATAATATATATTATGTGGCGTAGTCATAAACCACAAATATCCAAGCATGTACAATAGTGATAACAAATCATAATATAAGGTCAACAGCCATCATCACTTCATATATATATATATAATATCATAGTGAAACATTACCAAAATGATCAACTATATCGTAGACACATCATATACCCTTGCGTGATGTGTCGCTTAAGGTATAAACTGTGTATATGTATCTATCTGCCCATATCTAATGCTCACCAAAGTACTTCTACATACTTGAGGTGGCTCACGAAATATCATATGTCCAAAATATACATACCCAAAATATACTTATATAAATAGCCACATCGTGCCTCCGTCGCACCAAAAAAAGGACTAGCGCACCAATATCCCCTACCTATATATATACATAAATAAAACTACTAACTACCATCACTACACCGTGCTGGAGCTATGCACAAAGGGCCCTAATGAAGAAAACTCCTCAGGCAAATCATACCTGAAGCCTAGGGGAAGAAGAGATCAGTCATTGTCATTATCCTCATTATCTTCCATTTCTTCCTCCATCTCTTCCTCTATCTCAGTCTCATCCTGATCCACCGTTGGAACCTCCTTAATCGGCTCATCGTCCTCTAAAGGTAACGCATCAACTAGTGGCTCCTCATCTGCTAATGGTTCCTGGACAAGATCCAGAGCGGGCAAAGCTACTGGTCCTAAGGGATGAGCAGGATCAGCAATCATCATACCCATCATCTCCTCGTAGTTATGGAGGACATCTAAAGCTGGGAGGGGTGGGTCTAACAACATCGCATCCTCTTCAGGAAAGGGCACAGGAATGGGGGCACCCATGACTTTGTGGCCATAACCATCTAAAAATACACCTCATCATCGTCCAACATCCATGCATCATAAATAGCCGAGTCCTCGGGCACTGGAGTGTCTGATGCCATAGAAACATCCCCTGAGTCTGAGCTCGAATCTGAATCTAGAAGAACCAGGGGTACAAAAGAAGAAGCGGAATCTGATACGTAGGCATCATTCCTACCATGGCCTGAAGCTACTGGGGTACTGTGATGATAGTAAGAACTAGAAGGGCTACTGCCTGAGCTCCCGGTAGAGCTGTCAGAGCTATCAGACGAGCTAATACTATCAGGGCCATAGATACTATCTCAAGTATGCAAAGAAATCGGGGGACTATCACCAACACTGAAAGACGATCTTCAATCGGAGGACGAGGAAGGAAGAACAAATGAATCTGGGCTGCCCAGGGGAGTAGTACCTTACCTCTCTACGAATTCGAACAAAGAAAATTAAATTAGATGACGGGTCTAGATCAAATCATTTTGGAAATAAACAACTAATGCTTTTGTATATTCATTGTCCAAAATTGTGAATACTCTTCCTTCTGTTTAAATCTTAAAATATTTTAGAATTCATCGACTGTCAAAAATCACCGAAAAATCCTATTTCAAATATTTTTAATAACAAACTAAAAATCAAAAGCCAAGGTAGTTCATGGATTATTAAATTCTATAAATGTTTACTAAGCGTATTTCTCAATACTCATAAAATAAATAATAGAAAGTTAAACTATGTGCATATTGTGCTCACGCTTACATCCTCTCATGGACACATAACTCTTAACTCATCCTACGATATTTCTAATCCCATATCTAATGAGTTTTCTCATTCTAGGATACTATTAATCCTATTTCTAACGAGTATTCTTAAATAGAATGTTACCAATTCTATCTTTGATAAATTCTTCCGTTCGGTTCTGATGTGTCTTGTGCCAGAGCTCTATAAACCAAAGCTCTAATACCACGCCTGACACGAAACGGGTCTACTCCATGTGAATACCGAAACTTGAAGTAAAACAATTTATAAGCACCGCAATTTTTTTTTTGTTGAGAAAATGAAGCTATTATAAGACTCAGGTCCCATCATACAATGCAACGCAAGCCGAAGGATAGAGTAGTACCTTATATTAGCCAAACATGCTTGGTACGCTTTAAAACAAATTATTTTGATATTACTATAAGTGCATAGTGTCAAAACACCTTCAAATATAAATGTATCAATCATAGACGGCATAGGTACCATATATTATCTCGCCATATAGGTTTACAACTAAAACCTGAAAAAGTCGCGTATTGGTAATTGGGTTTCCATCATGAGTCAAGGCAAGGGATGGTCTCCTTACCGATTTGGATCGTGTGGCGACCCACCCCACACCATTAGACATTTCCTTGAAATGCGCTGTACCAATGCCCGATTGGCACGGGACGGTTGTTGACGTCAAAAGTTAGTCACTAGTGACAGTCAACTCCCAGTCGTGTGATAAACACACGAACAATGATTATACAATGCAGAAAAAGTAAAAAGAACGGGGAGCACACACATAATTTTTATAGTGGTTCGGCAAAGACTGTGCCTACGTCCACTTTATATGTTATTCCTCTTTTTTGGATTACAAGTACAATGCTTTTTCTATTTGAAGAAGAGAAAGTAGGCGGCTAGCTCCTCTTCCTTTTGGGGAGAGATTGAAAGAGGTGAACTCCAGAAATGAAGTGTAAAGGAGTCAGCAGAAAAAGGTCCCTTTCCTCTTTAAGGTTAGAGGTATTTATAGGTGGAGATTGCAGCTTGGGCTATTGTGATGTGGTCCGACCATTCCGGCAAAGCCCGGACACGTGGAGTCCATTTCTTGGTTAGAATAGTGGTTGGAAGACTGATTTCACTATTCATAAATAGTATCCTCAGAAGTTGCGGCTGACGTAGCATCCACTGTGAGGTATATCAAAAGTAGAGCTTTGTCCAGATATAGTTGACCACTTTTATTGCCTTGAAAGTCGGGATATACGGTGGAATAGCTCCATTGAAGATTTCCACGTTGGCCCGAGATATTTGGTCAATGCGCTTTATATGGAAGCATGATACTCGGTCGAGCGATTCTTTCGGAGTGAGCTGTCGACGGATGAGGCTGGACTTGGGCCGATATGTGACTATTTCGGACCATGCATCTGCTGGGCTTCCCGAAGCGCGGCATAATTCCGGTTGTGCGTTTGGGCTTCGATCTGGCTCGTTTAAACTCTTGCCAACAAGAGCGTTAACACTTTGCCCCTCAGAATGCATCTTCGTCGATAGAGGGAGGTGCGTTCTGAAATTTGAACCGAAGCACAAACGCTCGAGCAGCTATAGTCATGCCGGACGATATTAAGGCCAGAAAACTGATGGTCCTGATGTTGTATTAAGGCCATAAAACCGACGACCATACTTGGTCGTATTAAGGCCGAAAAACCAACAACTACCGGGAACCATATTAAGGACGAGATGATGATCGCTACCTGTTTGAGAGTTGGTTCCTGCAAATATGAAATAAACCATTCTCGTTTTTGGAGAATGCTAATGGGTCGAGCATTTTATTACACTTGGCTTTGGAGGGTGGCGAGCATTAACCGTACTCGGCTTAGTAGCGAACATTAACCATGTTCGGCTTAGTGGCGAACATTAACCATGTTCGGCTTGGTGGCGAGCATTAACCATACTCGACTTAGTGGCGAACATTAACCATGTTCGGCATAGAGAGGTGGTGAGTATCAACCATACCCGGCTTAGGGCAAATGTTTTTTATGCTTGACTCATGCTAAGTTAGTTTGTCCAGTGAGCTTTGAATGCTCGTGGTGTAAAAAGAAAGGAGAGAGTATAATCCATACTCGTTTTTAGAAAACATGACCCTACTTGGCTAAAGGAGTAGGTGTTTAAAAATGGTGGTGGGCTTTCGTGCTGACCACATAAAATAGGGGGCGAGCATTATCCATGCTCGTCATAGATTTTTTCAAACATTATCCATGTTTGCAAAGAGAAAAATCTTAACTGCTAAATAAATACTACAAAGAAAAGAAATTCTAAGGGGACTACATTCGATTCCAAAGCATGCCAAGGAGCTAAATCCTAACTCCATACATTTGTACATCAAGGTGTCCTTATTGAAAGAAATACATCAAAAAGAAAGAAAAAATCTAATTAATGATAATGTAGCGAGTGCTGGTCTCAGGGTCCTTTCCGTTTCTAGGAGCTCGAGGACCAACCTGAGGAGCTTGGGAAGAAGGTCACGGCGGCATGGCCGGGGTGCGACTTTTGACATATTGGGGAAGCTCTCCTTTTCTGACTCGTCCTTCGATGAGATCGCGCAGATGTCGACATTCATTTGTGTTATGTCCGGCTACATTGTGGAATATACAATGCTTGCCGGAATCGAATTCCATCTGGGTTTGTTCTCGTCGAGGTGGTCTTAGAGTGAGCAAGGACCCTCATAAGTCAAGATAGATATCGAGCAAAGAGGAATTGACCTCAGTGTACTGGTCGTACTTATTTTCATTTCGAGGTCGCACATTATGCTCGCTCTTCTCCTAGGCCTTTCCTCCTCCTTTATTCTGGTCGTTGCCACTGAATGGACCTTGTTGTTTGGCTACTAAAACCTCGAGGCTCTCCATTTCAAGGCTGGCATCCTCTTATCGGAGGAATCGTTCGGCCTTGGAGTAAAAGTTGTCTATATCCTTGGGAGGATCTCTGGTAAAAGAGATTGAAATTTTGATCGATTTTGAACTCGTGCGATGGCGGCCATGAGCACCATTGATTGCTCAGGCCGATAGACAGATGCTACCGCCATGCTGAATCTTTCAAGGAAGGATCTGAGCGTCTCTCCGGATCGCTGCTTGATGGTTGATAGGAACATAACACTTTTCGGTCGAGAGATATGTACTCGGAATTGCTCGATGAAGCGGGTGACCAGAGTGTTCCAACTGCCGATCGACTCCGTCGTCAGCTGTCGAAACCACATGCCAGCTGTATCCGTGAGAAAGAAGGGGAAGCACTCGCATGTATCACATGAGGTGGATGGTCGGGTCAGTGCGACCGTTGTATGGCTCGATAGTTGGGAACTTGAAGTCCGGAGGGTTTCGGGAGTTTCAGATTTCCCTGGTGAAGGGGCTGCGATTAACATTATCTATGTCTTGCTGCGAGTAAGTGCCCCGAGTGAAGCGTCGGATGATGCTTGCAAGCTAGCTCCCATCTCCGAGGAGTCGTTTCCATGAATTTAGCTCTGCATTTGGAAGAGGTTCCGTGCGGGGATTTGGCAAAAGCATGCTCAGAAGGGCAGCAGTTGATTGGGCTAGACCTCCGAGGGTTGAGTGAAAGTGTAAGGGAATATGAGATCTGGTAGGTGGTTCTGGGTAGAATGACCCTTCTTGAACCTGATAAGTAGCGGGTCGAGCCGTACCCGTAAAAGAGGGCCTAAGCTGATCTAGTGTAGAATGTGATGTTTGGAGCTCAGGGTTACCCCCATTTGGAGCGAGGTTAGTAGGGTCTACGGTAGCGTTCTCTTCTACCGCTGTGAGGACCGGAATAGTGGGGTGGCTTGCCATGTTCGAAGGGAAGGCCGCACCAGCTCTTCGTTGAAGGTGAAGAGTGGTTAGACTGGTTTGCGGTAAGATTCCGGGTTGTAATGGGGATGGCATTGATTCTGAGGGACCCGGTGGTTGTTCGACTGGTTCGATAGGTCGAGTTGTTTCCAAGAGTGGGGGCCAACTATTCGACCGACCTAGATCTTGATCGCGAACCTCCTGAGGTTCTGCTGCAGCTGCGCTAGCTGCTGGAAGTGATACTCCTGGTTGTGATCGATCGGTTGGTGGGACCAAACCAGGATGAAATAAAGGTGTAGCCTGATCAGTGGCATGATTCCATGCGTACTGAAGATAAGTTGTTGCCCTAGTCTCGGCCGGTGGAGGAATTGATGTTGAAGCGTTCAATCCCATCTCCAGTCGACCGAGAAGGTGATCCGTCAACTGTTGTTGTCGTTCGAGGAGTTTTCCCTGAGATGCCATTTGTTCTCTGAACTCGACCATGATTTTATCCATGTCATCTCGGGTAACATGTCGAGATACATCTTCGTGAGAGGAGGCTTCAAGACTTACTTCCGTGGCATTGTTATCGCTAGCATCGGCATTAGTAGGGCGAGAGGATGTTGCATCTTTCTTCCGGTTGTTCGCCATAAGCAGAAGTGAGCAGAGACTATAACGGAATATCGGTGCGCTCCCCCTTCCTGGCGCGCCAAAGTGTTGACGTCAAAAGTTGGTTACTAGTGACAGTCAACCCCCAGTCGTGTGATGAACACATGAACAATGATTATAAAATGCATAAAAGGTAAAAAGAACGGGGAGCACACATTGAATTTTTATAGTGGTTCAGCAAAGACTGTGCCTATATCCACTTTATATACTATTCCTCTTTTTTGGATTACGAATACAATGCTTTTTCTATTTGAAGAAGAGAAAGAAGGCGGCTAAATCCTCTTCCTTTTGAGGAGAGATAGAAAGAGGTGAACTCCAGAAATGAAGTGTAAAGGAGTCGGCAGAAAAAAGTCCCTTTCCTCTTTAAGCTTAGAGGTATTTATAGGTGGACATTGCAGCTTAGGTTGTTGTGACATGGTCCGGCCATTCCGGGAAAGCACAAACACGTGGAGTCCATTTCTTAATTAGAATAGTGGCTGGAAGACTGATTCCACTATTCATAAATAGTATCCTTGGAAGTTGCGGCTGACGTGGCATCCACTGTGAGGTATATCAAAAGTAGAGCTTTGTCCGGATATGGTTGACCACTTTTATTGCCTTCAAAGTCGGGATATACGGCGGAATAGCTCTATTGAAGATTTCCATGCTGGCCCGAGATATTTGGTCGATGCGCTTTATATGGAAGCAAGATACTTGGTCGAGCGATTTTTCTGGAGTGAGCTGTCGACGGATGAGGCTGGACTTGGGCCGATATGTGACTGTTTCAGACCGTGCATCTACTGGGCTTCCTGAAGCGTGGCATAATTCCAGTTGTGCGTTTGGGCTTTGATTTGGCTGGTTGAAACTCTTGCCAAAAAGAGGGTTAACAATGGTCGTCAAAAGAAAGGGATTTGAAACTATGAATCACCAAAGAACCGGTAGTATTTCTCACAGCGCATGGAATAAAATATAGTTATAACATAACTTGACATAAAACAGGCAAGACAGTGCATAAGCTGAAAACTAAACCATCGTAGCAGCGGAATCCAAAATACAACTTATGATCAAGACCATCATTATTACAACTTCAAAATACCGTCTCTAAAGCAAAATAGAAAAGGTACACTACTAATGCCCAAAGTAGAGACCAGCAACAATACAAGGAGAATATATGTAAATAGTACGTGGAAGCCTCCTGCTCGTCTCCGGACAGCTACTTGTGCATAACCACTTAACCTATCTCTAGTCTGCTCATTTAGGAGCACCTAGAGGAATATGAAGAGACATAAAACTCTGGGTCAGACAAAAGTCTGGTAGAAGCAATAGCAGCAAAGTAAAACAATAACAGGTATAAATATCATACTCGACCTGGACCTGCAACCAAAGAGTTAGCACAACAGAATGTACAATACTCTAAGTAACACTAACCTAAAGTGTAAAGTAGAAGTGTGCATGTCATGGTGATAGCAAACATTAAACATAACAATCATCCTTACATCTCTCACTTAGTGCGCAAAGTATACGATATCCACCACTTTTATCATCCAATCCTTTGCTACGATCACTTTGCCCTTGGGTGTCATAATGACCCCATTGCACTGATCCATAGCCACCAATCCTTTGCTATATCCACTTTGCCCCCATGGAGTCATGAAGACTCCACTACACTGGCTCATAGCCATGCTACGATCACTTGCCCTTGGGAGTCTTAATGGTCCCATTGCGCTGATCCATAGCCACTAATTCGTTTCTCAGTGGTGAACTAAAGCTATTGACATTGATAACCCCTTTGTACATGTCCCGCAACAAAGCCCAACTCATGAAGTTAATACATTAGTTCCCATCTAGACCCTGAGTTCTAACTTCCCATTTTGACTAACTTTGCATCTCGGGTTTTTAGTCTTCTCTGGATTGGTTTGGAAACAAGCTTCCATTCGGTTCGGCCTTCTTCTCATCTTCGGTTCGGTTCGTGACCACCCCACAGGGTAAGGTCGTGATCCTCCTCCATGCAGGTCGGTTCGTGATCCACTCCATTGGTGTTCGTTTCGAGCTCCTCGGTTCATGGATTCTCCAGTTCGAGAGTGCAAGCAGCTCACGGTTCGGGTCAGAGAGCTTCAGATGTGAGCGGATCGAGGTGCTCCACAAGTGGGTCGGTTCGGGTCGGAGCAAGCATGATCTGGAGGCTCATATACTTCTGGTTGGTTCGTGAGAGGGTGTCATGATCGGGTGCAGCGATCTGATCTGATCTGGTCCATTTCCTGCACCTCTTACATCAAGTTATTTACACTATACGACGGCATTTTTGACCATTCTAGCTTCACTAGACAATCATTAAACATTCCAAGCAGTAGTAACAACATGTATAACCAATCACAAACATCAAAACATCAAAAATGTGTGCTATATAGGATCAAACATACCCAAAACCCACGTATTCCCCTTAATCATGTTTAGTCATCTCTAACAATAGGATTAGCAAACTTAATGCAAATTTACCCAAATTTTTGTCAGAGCCATAAAATAATATTTCAGAATTTTTACATACTTTTCAAAAAAAATCTGAGTCATAATTTCGCTAATTATCACTAATCACCCCTAATTAGTCATAATTAGTGTAAAAACAAGCTAATCACTCACCTTAGCCACAAATTAATCTCATATCTGAAAATATCTCTGATTTGGTTCGAGTCCCAATGCAACACAGTAGCTTTGTCTCCAATTTTATGTTAATTTTCCTTGATTTGATGTTGATTGGCTTAATATTTGATTAGAAAGTGATTAGGAGGTAGTTCAAAAGGTGGAAGCCATTGCTAGAATTAGAGAAATGTAAATGGCGGCTAGAAAACTGAAATGAGATGGTTTCCTAACTCATTTCAGCCTCCCCATAACCCTAATTAGCGAAATGGGTTATAGGCCCATCCACTAATTACCTATTAAGCCCAGTTATGCTATTTTTCACCTTCCAAACCATATTTTAGCCATATCTCCTAAATGGTAAGTCCGTTTGACCAATGTGACCACTCTACGGAAAGGTAAACCATCATCTGAGTCCAATGGAAGTGTTTTCATGTCAAAACTCCTTACCAATCAAAAGTTATTGTCAAAACAAGATTCGCCATGGGCAAAAAGGTCATTTAAAATTCGGCAAAAATCGTGAAAATGAGAAATGACCCCAGTAGTCGTTCCCCAAAATTACCTGACCATACGACTTTGTATGAAAATGAAATAAATATTCTACGATCCTCCGATACGTAAAATGCAGGTCGTTACACTCTCCCCTTTAAGAAATTTCGTCCTTGAAATTCCTTAACTAAAAACATACAAAGGACCCTGCATGCCTATCAATCATTTGCAACAATCAAACATACATAACCACACAACAAGCCTATCCTAGCATGCGGTTTACTAAAAAAGGGATAACTATCTGGTCATTAAAATCTTACCAGGCAAAGAGTTCTGGATACGACTTCCTTATGTTCTCCTCAGTTTCCCAAGTATAGTCATTCTCATCATCACTCCACTGGACCATGACTAATCTCACCATCTTCCTTCGAAGCTGCTTTGTATCGTGTCCAGCAATAAGAATCGTCATGTGGCTCCCAACTGCCTAGGATTCTACCTCGATATCATCCAACTGATCTGGTGAAATAGTCATATCAGAATCGTGCACAAACTTTCTTAACTGGGAAACATGAAATACGTTATGAACTCTAGCAATCTTGTCGGACAATTCAACTTTATATGCTAAATTCCCAACTTGTTCGAGAACTGGGAATGGACCAACAAATCTTGGTGCTAACTTACTTCTCCTACTAAATCGAATCACACTTTTCAATGGAGAAATCTTGACGAATACCAGGTCGCCAACGGAGAATTTCAAGTCTCTTCGCCTTTGATCAGCATAGCTCTTTTGCCTATCTTGGGCAGCCTTCATTCGCTATTGAATCACCTTGATCTTATCCGAAGTTTCTCTTATTACATCTGGCCCAAGCGCAAATTTCTCGCATGTTTCTAACCAACATAATGGTGAGTTGCACGGTCTTCCATACAAAGCTTCATATGGAGCCATACCAACACTAGATTGGTAACTATTATTATATGCGAATTCAACTAGATTCAAATGGTCATCCCATGACACTCCAAAATCCAATATGCAAGCTCTCAAGAAATCCTCTAATACACGATTCACTCTCTCTGTTTGACCATCGGTTTGGGGATGGTATGCGGTACTGAGATGTAATCTCGACCTTAATGCCTCTTGTAAGCTCTTCCAAAATCCCCTTGTAAATAATGGATCTCGGTCACTCATAATACCTTTCGGTACTCCATGAAATCTCACTACCCACATCATATACAGTTCTGCTAACTTAGCTGTCGTTCTATTAGACTTGACCGGTATAAACCTTGCACTTTTGGTTACTCGATCCACAATCACCCAAATACTATCATGACCTAATCTAGTCCTTGGTAAACAATCAATGAAATCCATTGAGACTTGTTCCTATTTCCGCTCGGGAATTTCTAGCGGTTGTAACAAACCACTAGGCTTCTTTTACTTGGCTTTAACTAGTTGGCAATTCATGCACTTGGATATAAACTTCCCAACGTCTCTCTTCATCCCTTCCTAGTAGTAGGTCTGCTTCATGTCTCGATACATTTTGTTAGTACCATGATGTATAGTCAGTTTCGAGTGATGACACTCTCTAAGCACTTCATCTCTCAATTCATTTATGTTGGGCACAACTAGCCTCCCACTCTTCCGAAGCCATCCTTCTCGATCAAGCCCATACTTGTTCATCTCCTCACCGTCGATACCCATCTCTAATATGGAGATGATTCCCAATAGGTTTGGATCGTCCCTCTGACTGGAACCAATACGCTCAATCAAGGTGGGTCTGATCATCAAACTTGCTAACATTTCTGGATCCAATTTGCAATTAGGTATGAAATCATATCTTGCGATATACTCTAGTTGCTTCCATTCCAGAAACATAGTACCCAAACTGGCATGTCTCCTACTCAATGCATCTTCTATTGCATTGCTCTTCCCTGGTGTGTATGCGATATTAAAATAATATGAAGCCAAGAATTCTAACCATCTTTGCTGACGGAGATTTAAATCCCTTTGAGAGAAAAATACTTTAATGACTTATGCTCGGTAAACAATTCAAATCTTTCTCCCAAGAGATAATGTCTCCACATCTTCAACGCGAACACGATCGCTGCCAATTCCAAATCATGGGTAGGATAACTTTTCTCATGTGGTTTCAGTTGTCGACTAGCATAAGCTACAACCCTACCTCCTTACATCAATACAACACCTAGTTCGTTACCACATGCATCCGTGTATACCGTCATCTCTTTGTTCCCTTTAGGGATAACCAACACCGGTGCGCACGTTAACTTTTCCTTTAGGCTCTTAAATGCATCCTCGCACCTTCCATCCCAAGCAAAAGCTTGATTCTTCTTAGTCAACTGAGTTAACGGTGCCGCTATCTTGGAGATGTCTTGGATAAACTTACGATAATATCCAGCTAAACCCAAAAAACTTCTTACGTCTGTTGCATTCTTGGGCGTAGACCAATCTTGCATTCGTAGGGTCCACGGCAATACCATTCTCTGACACAACATGGCCCAAGAACCTCACTTTCCTCCTCCATAAGTGACATTTAGAAAATTTCGCTTTCAATTGGTGTTTCCTCAACACCTCCATCACTATCCTTAAGTGTTCCTTGTGTTCTTCCTCTGTCCTCGAGTAAACCAAGATATCATCCACGAACATAAGGACAAACTTATTCAATTGATCACTGAATACCCTATTCATAAGATCCACAAAATATGTTGTTGCATTGGTCAACCCGAATGGCATGACCAACCACTCATAGAATCCAGACGGTGTCCAAAATGTCATTTTAGGTATACTCTCATCTACTACTCGGAGCTGATGAAAACCTATCGCGAGATCTAACTGGGAGAACACACTTGCTCCACTCAACTGATCAAACAATCATCTATTCGCGGAAGAGGATACTTATTCTTCCCTAGTAGCAAATACAACTGGTGCTCCCCACTCGGAAACACTCCTTTGGATAAATCCCTTCTTTAAAAGATCGCTAACTTGCACCTCGAGCTCTCGCTGCTCCCTTGGCGCCATACGACGAAGTTGCATCACTATAGGCCTGACATCTTTCACTAAATTGGTCCAAAACTCAATTTCTCGGTGTGGTGGAAGTCCGGTCACTTCCTTGAGGATAATCGCCAGCAATAGGCACATCTAACAACTCATCATGCGGGATGTCGAGGGAATTTAGCAAACTAGCCATCACCGCATCACAAGGTAGGCTACCAAATAGTATCCTCCGCCCATCATCTGCCCTAATGGTCACTGAAGACCTCTTATGGTCCACCACCACCCCATACCTTTGGAGCCAATCGACTCCCAAAATAATGCCAAACCCAGTAAAGCCCAAAACAAAGCAATCGCAAGCAAACATACATCCATGACTCGATAAGACCACATTACGACAAATCATACTAAGGCTAGTCGAACCACCAATAGGGTTCGTCACAACTAAAGGTCTATCGATTCCAATCCCAACCTATCTACCAGGTCACTAGATATAAAGGAATGGCAAGCCGCGGTATCAAACAACACTCGAACAGGAACATCATAAACAGAAAGCATACCTTGAATAACGATATTCTTTCCCTTCTCCTCCGCAGTTGGGGGCATTCGACGAAGAAGGAACAACACTGATAGCATATGCTTTCACGATCTGCTTCTCTTTTAGAGGTTGTGGACATTTATCCTTGTAATGTCTCACTTGGCCGCAATCGAAGAACTTCCTGTCCGCTGGCTTTGCTCAATAATCTTTGGCATATTGGCCCTTCTTGCCACAGCTATTGCCACAGCTATAGTACTAAACATCTTTCTTATTCTTCTTCTGACCATCCCTAGCTTGGTTTTGTTTCCTCTTATTTTGTGAATTATTCTTTCCTCCACTGCTTGCCTGCGGCTTTGGCTCCCCTGCAGATATAATAGCAACCTTGGCCTTTGACTTAGGGTAAAGGCTCTCACATCTCAATGCCTTCCCCATAATAGATTCAAAGGTCACGTCGATGTGGTTTATGAGTCTTTCCCCCAATTACTCGTCTAAGCCAGTTATGAACTTCTCATTCTTCTTCTCGGTAGTGTCGATAAGAGACAATCCATACTTCGATAAAGTATCGAACTCAGCAATATATTCCGAGACTGCTCTACCATTCTGCTTAAGCTCCAAGAATTTTCTAAACAATTCCGATTTCATAGCGGCTGGAATAAACTTATCATTGAATCGAGCCTTAAAACTGATTTCAAGTAACTTGATCCTCAGGAGTAGCTGCTTTAATAGCATTCCACCAATTCATCGCCCGTCCTTGAAGGTGACGCGATGCTAGCTTTCTCTTCATCGCATCGTCGATTCCTTAATCCTCGAAGATGCGCTTACAACTATCAAGCCAAACTTGAACCTCTGTAGCCGATTCCATTCCGTGCAACGACTTCCCACCAAGACTAGTATAATCCTAGTTAAGCTTGGTGAAATCGGCCGTAGGTGCCTGCACCACTGCACTACCACCGTTAGCCGCATTAGGAATTGCTCCCTGAACATCCCTAAGCATCTCTCTCATGAATGCAGTGAGCATTGTCCTCATATCAGGGACATTCCTATTATTGGCCCCTGAACCCATACTCCTCGTATATCGGCTCATCGTCCAATCTGTAAAGAGAAAACGATTAACCATCTCCTTAGTCATGTCAGTGCAGTGCAACTTCTTCCTTAAATATACTAATAGTATATATATATATAGTTTTTTGAAAACCAAAATATCATAAATACGCCTTCTCTTATACGTATATTATCTCTCCCTGGTGTCTTTCCCTAGGTTAACTATGCAACCTAGGCTCTGATACCAAGTGTGACAGCTCGCCCAGCACAATCAGACATTTCCCTGAAATGCGTTGTACCAATGCCCGACTGCCACAGGACGGTCGTCAAAGGAAAGGAATTTGAAACTATGAATCATCAAAGAACCTGTAGTATTTTTCACAGTGCATGGAATAAAATATAAAAATAGCATAACTTGACATAAAATAGGCAAGACAGTGCATAAGATGAAAACTAAATCATCATTGCAGCGGAACCCAAAATACAACTTATGATCCAAACCATCATTATTACAACTTCAACCTACTATATCTAAAGAAAAATAGAAACAGTACTGATGCCCAAAGTAGTGACCAACAACAACATAGGGAGAATATGTGTAAATAGTACGTAGAAGCCTCATGCTCGTCTCTGGACAGCTACTCGTGCATAACCACCTAACCCGTCGCTAGTCAGCTCGTCTAGGAGCACACAGAGTAATAAGAAGAGACATAAAACTCTAGGTTAGACAAAAGTCTGGTGTGAGCGGTAGCAGCAAAGTAAAACAATAACAGGTATAAATAATCATACCTGAATCTGGACCTGCAAACAAAGAGTTAGAAAAACAGGATGTATAGTACTCTAAGGTAACAATAACCTAAAGTGTAAAGTGCAAACATCAAACAAAGCAATCATCCTCACATCTCTCACTTAGTGCGTAAAGTATACGATATCCACCACTTTGATCACCCAATCCTTTGCTACGATCATTTTACCCCTGGGTGTCATAATAACCCCATTGCACTGATCCATAGCTACCAATCCTTTGCTATGTCCACTTTTCCCCATGGAGTCATGAAGACTCCACTGCACTGGCTCATAGCCATGCTACGATCACTTGCCCTTGGGAGTCTTAACGGTCCCATTGCGCTGATCCATAGCCACTAATTCATTTCTCAATGGTGAATTAAAGCTATAGATAACGATAACCCCTTTGCACACGTCCCGCAGCAAATCCTAACTCAAAAAGTTAATACGTTGGTTCCCATCTGGACCCTGAGTTCTAACTTCCCATTTGGACTACCTTTGCATCTCGGGTTTTTAGTCTTCTTCGGATCGGTTCGGAAACAAGCTTCCATTCGGTTCGGCCTTCTTCCCATCTTTGGTTCGGTTCATGATTACCCCATAGGGTCGGGTCGTGATCCTCCTCCATGCAGGTCGGTTCGTGATCCACTCCATTGCGATTCGGTTCGAGCTCCTTGGTTTGTGGATGCTCCGGTTCGAGGGTGCAAGCAGCTCACGGTTCGGGTCAGAGAGATTCAGATGTGAGCGGATCGGGGTGCTCCACAAGTGTGTCGGTTCGGGTCGGAGCAAGCACGGTCTGGCGGCTCGTGTACTTCGGGTCGGTTCGTGAGTGGGTGTCATGATCGGGGTGCGGCGATCTGATTCGATCCGGTCCATTTCCTGCACCTCTTACGGCAAGCTATTTACGTCATACGACAGCGTTTTCGACCATTCTAACTTCACTAGACAATCATCAAACATTCCAAGCAGTAGTAACAACATGTTTAATCAATCACAAACATCCAAAATGTATGCTATATAGGATCAAACACACCCAAAACCCATGTTTTCGCCTTAATCATGTTTAGTCATCTCTAACAGTAGGATTTGCAAACTTAATCCAAATTAACCAAAATTTTATCATAGCCATAAAATAATATTTCGGAATTTTTACATATTTTTCCAAATTTTTCTAAGTCATAATTTCGCTAATTATTACTAATCACCCCTAATTAGTCGTAATTAGTGTAAAAACATGCTAATCACTCACCTTAGCCACAAATTAATCTCATATCTGAAAATATCTCTGATTTGGTTCGAATCACAATGCTAAACAGCAGCTTTATCTCCAATTTGATGTTAATTTGCCTTGATTTGATGTTTATTAGCTGAATATTTGATTAGAAAGTGATTAGGAGGTAGTTTAGAAGGTGGAAGCCATTGCTAGGGTTAGAGAAATGTAAATGGCAGCAAGAAAACTGAAATGAGATGGTTTCCTAACTCATTTCAGCCTCCACATAACCCTAATCCTGAAATGGGTTATGGGTCCATCAACTAATTACCCTATTAAGCCCGGTTAAGCAGTTTTTCACCTTCCAAACTTTATTTCTGTCATATCTCCCAAACGGTAAGTCCGTTTGACAAGTGTGACCACTCTACGGAAAGGTAAATCATCATTCGAATCCAATGGAAGTGGGTTTAGGTCAAAATTCCTTACCAACCAAAAGTTATAGGCGAAACAAGATTCATCAAAGGCAAAATGATCATTTAAAATTCGGCAAAAATCATGAACATGGGAAACGACTCCAATAGTCGTTCCCCGAAATTACACGACCATACGACTTTGTATGAAAATAAAATAAATATTGTACGATCATTCGATGTGTAGAATGCGGGCTGTTACAAATCGCCTCTAGTAAGATGATCCAGGATCAAACCTACAGTCAACTCTTGGATACTGCAAGGCCGGTCCACACTTACTTTTGTGGATTGGTTACTCCTGAACATACGTTTCCCAGTCCTATATGACCTCCAAATTATCAGTACGTCGACCATATACGCCTTTTAGTCGGCTCTATATCCAAGGCGCCTCACAATCCATCATCCACATAAGTAAAAATGTACGGGCTCCATACTATGACACAACTTCTAGCTAGAAAGAAACGTAAGCACTCCTTGTGTCCCTTATCCCGTTTCTGACTCATACCGGGGTATGAGGCTCGGGAATTAACACTATACAAAAAGCTATGCTACTTAAAGTTATTCTTTGATCATTATCCACAAGACTCTGCTTTTCAAAAAAAAGCCTTGATCCTTTGCATCTTATCATGTCACATTGTCAATCCACACCATACCATTGATTTTTTCCAACATACAACCTCTAAGCTCGTACGTCTCAAAGAAGGGTGTTAAGCAAGAGAATAAATTCTTCACCCCCAAACAGATATATATTTAGCAGAGATCAAAGAATACAGCATATAATACAATGTTAGACACAATCCATTCACAAGTCCATTTTGGGTCTGAACGAATCCGGAGGCACCTTATTCCTCGTCCTAGATGTCCAATACAGGAGAAAGCCCTTGCGTATCCAGCTGATTTTCAAGTACGTTTAAAATTACCACCACTTATTACCTTGCCTTGGGTGTATGACCCAATCAAGACATCAATAGCAGTTCAAAACGATGTGAAGATCCCCGATCTTCTATCGTCTTCATCATTGACTTTAATTGTCGTTTCAATTATTTGGAATGGGTTAAGATCGGACTTTCAAAATAACTTCGAAATCTATATATTCATGTACTAAATACGCAAAGACAAAGCTCATTTCATTCCAATCCAGAATATCCTCTTAATTAAATATTTTCTCTCTTAGCTAGAAAACGGTTTTCAATAACTTTGTTAGAAATAAATTCTGGAATACCAAAAATCAACCTTACATGTTTAACCAAATATTAGAAATTAATCTTTTCTTTCACGGATTAAAGAACAACCGCTATTTAAAGCCTTGCTCATTGTATCCCCAAATTACTATTTTCCATTCATGATGGTCTCTCTTAACAATCGACATTTAATTTAACAAATTTTGGGAAATTTTCTAATTTTTACTTTATTAAATCTTCCTTTTTATGATTGGGTTCAAGAACAATATTTCTAAAGATATCATTCACGACGAACCTCAAATTTACTTACTTTGTTCATAATATAAATTTCACTGTAATTTCTCAAATGAGAATTTTAGACAAAAATAGTGTTTATCTTTCAAGTCATGGAATTTTTCCCTAAACTCTTTCCAAATTACTTATATGATTTATCATAATCTATTTATACTTTTAATAATTTTATTAAGGCCCTTACAGTTGGTTTCTTATATCGGCCACAGAACTGCATCCATAGCGACATTTTCCAAAACTGATTTGACATATTTTAAGATCTAACCATTAGTTTTTAAACCACTTATTCGTTGGAAAGATATTATCAATACGAACCTAACGGTTCCATTTTAAGGAGAATCCGACGGTCGGATCTCCCGCTACGTCAATTCTAAGTTAAGGGCTGACGTTCGCGAACTGTTGCTGCGCGACGCGTCCTATTCAATCCCAAATCGATTTTATAATTTAGAAATAAATCGAAAACATTTATAAACTTCTTTATTTAATAAAACAAAATTATTTCGACCTTTCATTTCCAAATTCAAATATTTTGTCACTTGGTCCAATTTATATTATTCTAAGAAATAAAATAATATTATTTTTCAAAAGTTCTCCATTCACTCCCAAAATTTTCTTACAGTCATAATAAAAATAAACGTGATACTTCCGAAAGAAAATATCTTCTAAAACATTTACTATATATTCTAACCGAACTTCACTTTGAAAAGTTACTATTCATTTAAAATTCGAATACTTTGCATAGCCAAAAGTACATTAAAAACACTTCAAAATCATTCCTCACTGTTACAACTATTCATTTATATTTCGATAAGAACGCATCCATCCAAAATCGGACTTCGAAAATATTTTCAGCTTTTACCTCATATTTTTATATTATTAAAATATGCCTTTTTACCCTGGATTTGAATAAAACTCAACCAAATCATACAAAAATTTCTCATATCAATCCTATGCATTCAATTATGGTTGCGAACAACTATTCGACATTCAAATGACAACCAATGTGCATTTATTCTCATGTAAGCTTCAACATATTTTAGTGAGGCTTATCTCGCCTGTTTAACCAAACGATTAACATGCGAACTATAAACCAGGGAGATTTGCAAATCAAAATCATCCTAGACCCGTGTGAGGTTTTTAACCATCAAACAATTATTTCATGAGTTGTTTATTTTATCACATTGATTTTATTTAAATTGGTGAACACAAATAAGCCGTTTGACTTGTATATGTATTTATTATTATTTATTTTCTTTTCCTCCAATGCACACACAATAATCATAAATAAATACTCAACATTCAATGCCGTTTAAGGCGCCACAAGTGGCCATCCACGTAGTATGAAACGCGAGAGTCACATATTCATACAAAGCTTCTAATGCAAATGATCTGTGAAGAGTTCATGTGTTGAACTCCAAAGGGATACTACATGAAATGAGTAATCTAACTACATGCAAATTTTACACGTCGTTCTAGTGATAACACAATGTATTTTCTAACTTGCAACCTACCAAATTTCACCATACTACTTAATCACTTAAAATGCCTAGCTAATTTATTTTTCATAATTAATTAAACAACTTTAATCCACTAATTAAAGCAAGAATCTCTCACTCCTACCATCATGAATAATACACTACAAATCCGGAGATTTCGGTGCTCGCTACCGCCTAAAAATCTCGCCTTTTTGGCTCCAAATGTCTTTAAACTTCTTGGAAATCTCAGTACATTATAGCAAGTGCATCAAGCAAGAAATGAACGATCTTTGGTTGATTGGAGCTCCCAAGAGCTTGGGTCTTCATTGTCCGGACAAGGAAAGAGGCTTGGAGAGGCCTATAACTCGTTTGGAGCACCTAGGGTTCACCAAGGAGGAGCTAGAGGCTAGTACTAGAGGCTAGAGACCCTAAATGAAGCACCTTTACATGTCATGAAGCCAATTGGCGCAGAAGAAGAGGAGAGAAGGGGGCTGCTTGCATGATTGATGCGGGTGCGCGTAGGGTAGGTGTTGTATGGGGGTAGGTAGAGGCTAGGGTTTAGGGAGGGAGGTCATTAATTAGGAAAGAAGGAGGTAGAAGGAGGAATGAAAAATGAGGAAGAATATGAGAGAAGGTGATTTAAGTAGAAATTATCTCCCCTCTCTCTCCGATCTCCTGACTACAAACTATCTCCGTTGGCTACAAAATTTTGGCACAAGAAAATATATGGAGTTCCGAATCGAACGAATCAAGTTTCGTCGAATTCCGAGTTCATTTGACCTTCCGATTAAATTCTCAATTATGCTCAAATAAGTCCTAAAAATGTGATTTTAACGCACCTTTTTGTCTCTCATGCACGAACGACATTTCCATAAATAGTGAGATTTAGTATTCCTCCATTATTAGTTGATTCAAATCTGGAAAAACAAAAGTGAAAACGAATTTCGAGATCGCCTCAACAACGTTCCTTTGTAAATATATCGTCTATTTTAACCTAAACGTATTTATCGAGCACGGCCACATACTAACTCTGTTGGTCGTGAAATTTGAAACCCAACAATGATTTTCTATCACAAATCCAACAAAATTGGTCTCGTCAAATTCTGAGTTCTCTAGCAAAATCTCACTTTTTAAGGGCTATATGTTGATTCTAAAATCAAATTTTTAAATTTCGGATTTTTAAATCGTTTTAAAAATTTTACTAGGTTTATGTTTAGTCAAATAAGACATAAAAACTAATTTTAAAATTATTCAAAAATTTTATTTAGCAAATATAGTCAATTTATCTCAAATTTTTATCAAAATAGCTTAAATAAAAATTTTAAATTGGTTCTAAAATCTCGAGTTATTACACCTAGTTCAGGCCGAGCGAGGTTTGTATAATAACCTAGTTCGGACCAAGCGAAGTCGGTGACTAAACAATGTCAATGATGAACGTGTTATGGGTAACTTCGGAATAAACGATGGGTGAAAGGGAAAAAGTGGGGTGTGATAATTGTTTAAAATTAAGTGGGGTGTGAAAGGAAGAAAAAGGAGTGCGAATAGAACTGACCAAAGAAGTAACCAAGTTTATTATGATAAGTCGAATGAACTGTCCAGATCTATCTTTAAAGTTGCCATGGATTACTAGTATAAAATGGCAAAAAATGTTTTTGTAGTGATATTATTAATGATTAATTATTAAATTTTAATAAACAATATAATATTATTAATGATTAGTGTCATATAATATTTTAATTGATAATTAATGATAGTATATTATAATTAGTAATTATTAACATATGATTAATATAATATTATTAAAGATTAATTATGAAATATTAATAAATAACAAATATTATTTTTAGGAAAGCATTGTAATTATCCATTATTGATTGTCACCTATTACAACGCACGTTTTTAGCACATTGTAATAATCATTAATTATTACAAGTTATAAGTGATTAATGTAATGTTATTAATGATTATTATTAAATATTAAAAAAAATATAGTATTATTAATGATTAGTAAATATTAATGGAATATTATAGCCATAGGCAATAATATAAGTAATATAACATCATTGAATGAAAATCTAATATGTATACAATAGTAGAAAGAAAACATTATTTAAACCTTTTTACAGTTATTTGGGTAGAGATTGTAGATATTATTACTTTTACAATGATGATATAAATAATATAATATTACTGTTAATAATTATTATTAATTATTAAATATTAACAAATAATATAATATTATTAATGATTTGTAACATAATATTAGATTTAGTAGTTAGTAATAATATTACAATAGACCTTTTGTGAACGTTGTAAAATTGACATCTATTACAACGGGCCTAGAATGACCGTTGTAATAGCACTCTATTACAACGTGCATTTTTTACTCGTTTTAAAAAGAGCATTGTAAATGATATCTATTACAACTGTCCAAAAACGACAGTTGTAATATCATTCTATTACAACAGGCAACCTGTGCCCGTTGTAAAGGAGTGTTGTACATGCACTTATTACAATGGTTCAGGAAGTGACCGTTGTAATAACATTCCATTACAATGGGCAGCCAACGCCCGTTGTAAAATGGACATTGTAATAGGGTATTTTTGTTGCAGTGTATGACACCCGTAAGTTTACAATGATGTGCTTTAGTACACATATGTATGCATATGACATTTTGTGCAATTTATATTAACCGACAATGACCTCATTTTCATATGTTTATTTTCCATTTTCTATAATATTAATTTCCAAACGGGTGCTATGTCTCCAAAATATAATTTTACGACTTCCCTAAATGATGAGACGTGATAACCTTATTACCACTTTTCATTCTCATTCCATTTTTCATGTAAGTCACACGCCTTAGTCAACTGTGACGGAAACTAATTACTAAATCGGAGACATAATCTAACACTGCCATCAACCACATCATGAATAAGATGAATACTGGGTTACAATGGTTGCGTTACAATATTATCCTATTTTTAGTAAATGTCGGTCCGAATATCATGGCATTTAAGCATATCAGAACCAGTTATAAGAGCATCTCCAACAAAGGGCAATATTCATGTTACGGGGCGTAATACGGGTTGTTTTTGCACCCAACAGTTATCCTCTCGTGTAATATTCAGCGGAATATTACAGCTTCGATTCAGGATCCGGAATGAGTCCGGCGAGCTGATTTTATCAGCTCGCCATGTGGCGAGCCGATTTTATCAGCTCGCGCTGATAAAATCAGCTCGCAACATGGCGAGCTGATAAAATCGGCTCGCCATCTCCCTCCCCAATTCCCCAACGGCTATCTCAATCCAATGGCTTCCAACGGCCATTTCCGCCTCGATTTTGATTACCAACGGCCATAAAACGGTGAAAACTTTTCTAACGGCCATATTTTCAGTTATAAAAGCATTCCATCGCATTCTTTCTTCATCACAACATATTCATATCTTCTTTCTACATCTCTCTACTCCACACCAAGTCTTGCTATATAATGTCTTCCCCATTCGGAGAATTTTCGCATCCGACGATAGATGGAACTCAGTTCTCACAAGGCAACACGAGCAATATATTTGAAACTCCATCGAGCAGGCAAGGAACCACTCTGTGGACTGACGAAGAAGACATTTCTCTATGCAACATATATTGTCATTTCACACAAGATTCTGCAACGGGGAACGACCAAACAGGCGCTGCGTTTTGGAAAAAAGTGGAAAAATCCTTCGTTGAGAGGCATCCGGGATGCCAAAGGACGTTATCGGCGATCCAGGGACGTTTTGGGAAAATAAGCCGCCAAACCCAATATTATGAGTCACAAGTGTACAAACTAAAGATAGCGAATCCAAGCGGCATGGGAGGAGAACATAATCTGGTATGTATGTATTTGTACGTACTTTATTTATGGGTGTTAGCATTTTAATTGATACATTTTATTTTGGTAAGTAGAAACGACTAGCGAATGAGGAGTTCAAGAAGTTTTTTCCTAGAGAAAATGGAACGAAAAGGGCACACTATTACCAGTTTATGCATTGTTATGATCTGCTTACTAGTCAACCAAAGTGGAACTCAGAACTTGCCAAGAGTCTCCGCGATGTTCAAAGTGCTAGCAAGGCCAAGAAAAAAAGTTCAAAATCGGGTTATTCTTCTAGTCCTAGCGGCTCAGGTGGCAATATTTCTCAATGTGTAGGGGAAAACCTACTTGATGAGTTCAATGCTACGAATGACGAAGATTTTAGACCTGAGGGATGCAAAGCGGCGAAAAGAAGGGGCAAAACAACGGTTGAGCTTGAATCAAAAGTGAACGCCCGACACGAAGAACACAGTCGTAGAGCGGAAAAAAGGCTTGTAGAAGCTAGGGATAGAACAGAAGTTTTGAAAAGGATTGCTGATCTGGAAGAGAAGAAACTTCAAATTCTTTCGGAGGACTTAGCGTATAAGAAAGAGCACGATGCGTATAAGAAACAGCAAGATGCGTATAAGAAAGAACAAGAAGAGAACGCTATCATGGACAAAGATCTGAATGGAATGTCTGATTTGGAAAAGGAATTTTGGATGGGGATGAAACGTCGTATTATAACGTCAAGGTTTCCACAGTTGATGTAGTAACGTATTAGTAGTTGCTCGTATTAGTAGATGCTCGTATTAGTAGATGCTCGTATTAGTAGTTGCTCGTATTATGTTGGTGTATTAACGTTGTATTTCCTTCTGTAGCAACCGCTTTTTTTATAATGAAATGTTTGCTTTATATATTTTGTTATTGCGTAAACAATTATAAGAAATTCATCCTTTTTACAAAGGATTATCTAATAAACGAAAGATACAACACAAAGTAAACGAAAGATCATCGGGTTAGCCAACTACAACGTAGTTCAAACGCCTCATGACCAACAAAATCAGTGCCGTAATCTACAAGGTAACGAGAATCATAAGTTGCCATATTCGTTTTAAATACGTTTTCATCTTCAACTACCTGTATAATCATCTGGTATCGTTCACAATTTTTAACGAACCGCCGATGAGCCATAAGAATTTCGGCAGACGTTCGTGTAGTAGTGCATGAACGGTGGTTGTTATGTAATCTTGTTATCATGGACAAAAATTCTTCATGGGTAAGTCCTCCTCCATTTTTCTTCAGTTGCAAATCTCTTTTATCACATTCGATATAGGATTTCACGAGTATAAGTAAGTCCGTAGAAGAGAATTCGGTTGTAGAAGCACTGGAGCTTGCTTTACTTGGATTGCGTCGAGGTTGGTTAACCCTTTGCCTAGCTGTGTGTTTTCTTGGTTGTGTTTCGGATTTACTAACTTCATCTACTTGTGTATTTGGAACGAATCCACGCACTTTCTCCTCCTGGTTGTTCCGTTCAAACTCATCAAACATTTTTTCCATAAGTTCATCACTAATCTCCCCATCGGCCATTAAAGCTACACGGAATAAAAAAAAAGTTAGTCCGATTTAAAAAAGTACTTGAACCAGTAGAAAAAATAATAAGTGGTTTCTCACCTTACTGCCTTGGTTGATTTAGAAAGCACAAATAATGGTCATGGTTGAGAGACGGGGAATGAAATGTTTAAATAAGTGTAGGTGAATATTGATAAAGCACTGTCATCATTACTCGAGCTGTAACATCGAGACTCTGCCCAACAACAGTGTATGTTCACATCAAGACAGTAAGAAAAAGAGATTCCCTACAGTATTACGTCAGGCGAAACAGTGACCGGTACCATCATGATTTTTGTTATTGATTTGTACACTCCTTGCCTATATATCTCAATGCAATTTACTCACATAATACCTCACTCAAACAACTTCGTTCTCATTCTACTACTTACTCACTCGAAAATGCCTTCTTGGCCATCCGAAACTGACTCTGATGAACAAGCGTACGAACAGATGAGACTTCAAGCGCTTGAAGACGAATTCGAGTTTCTAATCCAAATTACACCCCATGATGAACCATCACATGAACAGGGGAACCTCCAACATCTACAACAAGTTCAAGTGCCACATGTTCAACTAGCAAACGAACAGACTCTCGCTCAACCACAACAACAAGTAGAGTTCTACCGAGTACCACCACATGAACATGAAGGTGAATCTTATCATGTACTTTGCTACTGCGGTCATGTGGTCGAAGTTATGGTTCGTGCAAAAGGCGACAATATAGGTCGGCGCATGCAGCAATGTCGATTCTATCCAAATGGATGCAGCTACACGGAATGGATTGACGAGCCGTTGTGCCCACGGGGAATAGTATATGCAAACCAACTCGAACGAGAGATTATGCGTCTCGAAAATCTTGTTCAAGAGTTGCGACTGAACGCAATGCGACTCCCTTGAAATTGAATGTGTACTTTTAATGTTTGCGATGATGTAGTAGGCATGTACTATTATTCGGTGTTGTATCTGTAACGGTCGGTTGTATCTGTAACGGTCGGTTGTATCTGTAAGGTTATTGTTATGCGAAAACCCCCTAGTTGAATCATTGTAATCTTTCCTATATAAAAATTTCATGTTCTATATATTTAAAATATAATCTTTCGTATATAATCTTCTAAACTATAATCTTTCGTATATAATCTACTAATAAAAATTAATAAGTAGATAAAAATAAGAACTAAATATTTAATCAAATGAACACACATTCCACACAACCCCCCCCCCCCCCCACAAACTTCCCGAGCCATAGATGGGCTCGGAAGATCGCGAGCTGATTTTATCAGCTCGCGAGCTGATAAAATCAGCTCGCAGGCTGCGAGCCGATAAAATCAGCTCGCGCCTGCTAGGACATATCAAAGATATCTCCCGTAATGTTACGGGCCGTAACGTTACGGCCCATAACACTGTTGGAGATGCTCTAAGTACATGACGTATATAGGCAATATTTATGGCCAATAAGAGTGGTAATACAAACACATAATCTATTTGTAAATTAGGACATCCAGATTACATTGTGGTAACCAGTAAGTTGTTGCACAACCTATAAATTTTTCTATCGCTTTACATACCTCTCCCTGCACAGGCATAACAACAGATGCAATTCCATGGCCACAGACATAGTAGTATAAAACTGAATCTTAACATAGTGCAAATCAACGATTTGTTTCCATCTATCCAGTTTTATAGTAGGGGGTTACTAACTACGATGGAATGTTGGACCAATAAAAATCTGACATATGCGATAAAAGTAAATAAACAAATTGATGGTAAATACCTCATAACATAGTTGGGTAAAATGATTAATAAGACTGTGTTAGCAAGAAATCAATAGACATTGGGTTTTCACAGGTTGAACACACTGCTCAGAAAACGTTGATAGGTCGTACAGGACAAGTGGATGTAGGGTAGCCAAACACTAGAGGAAAAGGATGTCTAATAATGTAAGAAGGGTTCAAATAGGAAACTGGAGAGGTAGCAAATTGTAGATTCCCCCTCCCAATAATAATTTACCGGCCCTAAAATTGAAAATAAATTGAGTTGGGCAAATAGAAGAGAGAACTGATGTGCTAACTGCAATGGAAAGGATCGGAATTTGAGTGTAATTGACAGGTCATAGGATTAGGATTGAAGTTGGTTTTATTTTGGGGAAGGAGAAGAGAGAACCGAAGTACTAACCACAAAATGGGAAGATGGGAATTTAATTATTCCGAAAACGCTTCTGGTTGCGGAGGGGAAAACAAAACTCGGGCTCTAAATGGATGACACATAGGATTTGTTAAAAAAATACTTGTTCCACATCAGTAATGTGTCAGTTTTACTTTCTAATATAAGTAATAGATAGATTGTTAAATCTTAAATGATGCCTATTAGATCTGCTTATGAGTGTTGCCAAAAACCTGAAAATATAGATTCGTGGTATTAAATAATATTGTAATTTGTAGGTTACTTGATTGATTATATCAATGCCTACAATTATGTTTAAAATATATTATGACTATTGCAAAACACTGTTAAGATGTAGCTTTATTCTAGATCTGTAGTTTTGTTGTTAAACAATGATTCATGTAATTTTGATTAAAAGGACATAAACCTATTTATATTCAATTTTATTGGGGTTCTAACTTAGTTATGGTAAATATGTCTTTCTACTCTTTTTAAATAAAAAGACGTTATTTGAAATCAATAAGAAATATGTCAAATATTGGAAAAGGGAAAAGTTGTGTAAATTCACTTGTAAGTATAAATATGTGTGTTTGTGCGTAGTTTACATTAACTATTCCAAAACATACATAACATATGTATTCCAAAACATACATAACATAAGATTTAAAACCTTATTTAAAAATTGGGTACAAAAGGAATGTTTGGTTATTAGTTGAACCACAACATTGAACTTAACAATAATAATAAAAGAAACTATGTCAACTGCGAGAAAATATAAATATAAATATATGTATATTATCCGTCTGAATCTATGTAAACAACGAAATATACATTATAATAAATGTTTGAATAGTTTTCGTTGTATGGAATTAGACATGTAAATGTAATCCATATTAATTGAATATATTTGTGGTTACCGTTGTAGCAACTAGTGTAATTGATTGCTATTAATAGGACCAAAAATAAATAAATAGCTATTGTAACCGACATTGATTGGGAAAAGCAAATTTCATTACATAACTAAGCCTAATGGTTACAATTTCTAACTTTGCTAGAATCAATGTAGTAAACCCCAATTAGGAAATCAAACTAGACTGCACTAAGACACGAGGTTAAACTCAACTTGTGGTAGAAGTCTGCCCGGAACTGCCCGGCAAATCCACCATCCACAAGTGGTCGGCTTAATGTGAGAGATCTGGTGTATAAATATATATACATATATAAAATTGACAATAAATTACTAAGTTAACGATGTAAGTTGGGGTGCAACAAGTAGATGTCTTGGGTCAGATAATTAAGTATAATTAATGCCTTAGGAAAATATGACCGTTATGGTCATAAATGGCAGTAACCCTATGAAACAGAAACAAAGGAATTAAAAAGGGATTTATGGGTATCGATTGTAGTTTTAAATATTAAGTCCAATAAGCAAAATAATTAAATAAATATCATAGGCAAAGAAGGATATAACTTTCCTTATTTGTAATAGATAATCTAAAATTTATAATTACAAGTTAGAATTGGACTTAGTAGGTTAATTATCGAGGTTAGTTACGTTATTTGACAGAAGTCTGCACTTTCCAATGGTCGAATATATGTCCAACTGATGTGAGACATCATTAAACGTAGAAACCCGTGATGATAGTTAGTTTGAGTAGTATTAATTATTTCCAAAAATAAGCTTTACTCCTTGATATCATCCACAAAGATTAACTTTTCAAAAAAAGCTTTGATCCATGCATCTTAGCATGCCACATTGTCAATTCATAGCATACAACTGATATCTACCGATATACAACCTCTGAGCTTATACGTCTCAAAGAAAAGGGTGTTAAGATAGAGAATAAATTCTCTACCACTAAATAGATGTATATTTAGTAGAGATCAATTGATACAACATAAAATACAATGTCAGTCATACAATCCATTTTCAAGTTCGTTTTGGGTCTGAACGAAACCGGAGGCACCTTATTCCATGTCCCATATGTCTAATACAGGAGAGAGGACCTCGCATATTCGGTCGATTTCCAAGTACGTCTGATAACCACTACTTATTACCTCGTCTTGGGTGTACCGCCCAATCGAGACATCAGTAATCATCCATACGATATGAAGATCTCTTCACCCACCATCATCAATCTTCGATTAATCGTCGTCTCAGTTATTCAGAATGGGTTAAACCTGGTCTTTATAAATAACTCACGTATCATTGAAATCGAATGATAAATGAAGATAACACACATCTTATTCCAATCCAGATATTCTTTTATTCAAATATTCATTACTCTGGGAAAGGTTCCCATTAATTTTATCAAAGATTTGAATCATTTGAATTTTTGTTTAAATCTTCCTTTGGATATAATTTCAAAAGATTTTATTATATCTTTTCACAACTTAAACCAAATTAAGGTTTATAAAACTAGTCGGGATTATCTAGCCTTACAGAAGTAATCATTCCTTTTATTATTCCCAGTCCCAACCTATTCACCCAATGGAGCAAAACTGGTTGTGCTCCATATCAAACACCCATTGTGTTACTGGTAAATTTAATTACCATTTAACTTTCAAATCTAATTAAAGATTTAACTATCGCATAGAACAAAATTGGTGGTACTCCATCTAGAATTAGGTAAATTTAATTACCTCTGTTTACATTTCAATCTAATTAAAGATTGATTATAACACTAATTCAATTTTAATCTAAAAAATTATTACTTAATGATTATCCAACTTTTGTAAATTAATCTTGTCTTTAACTAGGCTAAAGTACAAATGTCACTTAAAATATTGTTCAAGATAAACCCAAAATCATCTTCCATTTAATATGGAATCTTCATGGAAATCTGAAAAATTTATAATCGATATAAATTTTCGTATTAGACTAATACTATAAGTGGAATAACGACAAACCCTTTTAAATTCCATAAATAGTAAAGGCCTTCCTTCACAGAAGCTCATCCCAATTATTATTAATCGAATTCCATTCAATTGCAATTTATTAAATTAGAAGATTTCTTTAAATCTTAACTAAAAGATTTATTCCTTTCACAACTGGGTTCAAGAGCGGTATTATTTATGATACCATTCACAACAAACGCAAAATCCAATTTGATATTAAATATAAAGCTTTGAACAAATATCATATTGGAATAACGATATCTGTATCTTCCAAATTCCTCAAAGATATCCGTATAATCACGGAATCCAATATCGAACTATCCGAAGATAATTTTCATTCAAATCCAATATTATTTATTCGTTGAAAAACATTTGTTATGTTAAAACCATTTACAAATCCAATTTATTATTTTAACATTATTGGATTATTATTCTAGTTGTTAACTCGTTCACTAAGATAAAAATATCTTTTATCTTTTCTAAACTTGAAGTTTATCAACCAAAATATTTCCAAATCATTTATTATTACTCTACATGATATATTCATGTTTTTAATAATCTTATTAAGGCCCTTACAGTCGGTTTCCATTATCGGCCACTGAACTACATTCATAACGACCTTTTCCGAAAATGATTTGGTCTTAAATTAAAATTTAGCCATTGGATTTCAAAAATTCTCATTTTATTGGAAAGATCATTTCATTACGGTTCCAGCGATTCCAAATTTAGAAGAATCTGACGGCCGGATCTCCCAGTACGTCAATTCGAAGTTACGGGTTGACGTTTGTGAACTGTCGCTACGCGGCGCGCTCTATTCAATCTCGAATCAATTTATAAATTGTAAATAAATAAATAAAACTTCAAAATCATTTTTATAAATTATATAAAATACACATAATCATCTTTGGAAGATTGTTTCCGTCGTTTCTATTCAAAAACGAGTATTCCACTATGTAGTCAATCTTAATATCACTTTAATGAATGAAATAATATTATTTTTTCACAACTCGTTATTTTTAGTTCAAATTTTATTGATAGTCGTTATAACAATAAACAAGAAAATTTCGAAAATAAATTCCTTTTAAAACATCTTCTAAATAGCCTGACCGAACTTCGTTGTAACACTCCGTAATTTTAAAACACGACATAAGAGATAATTAAAGAATAATTAATTTTTAAAAGAAGAATTAGGTGAAATGGGTTACACCATTGCGTTTGTCTTGGAATTCTGCTTGAGATAGAGTCCGAGTTTGCGTAAAACGGACATCGTATGAAGAAGTTATGAAGCTCGGAAGATTTGAAGTTTAAAGCTGAAAATTCAAAGCTGAAGAACAAGTCGACCACCCATTTTTCACCGGTCGACCATTTTTGGACAGAAGAAAAAACGGTCGACCGGTTGAAATTGGCCGATCAACCGGTTCGGTCTGGACAGCCTCCCGGTGACGTGTTTTGTGGATGATGACGTGTCCTTCTGGGATTGGCTGGATGAGGTGCCTTTCGAGCTGTGTGGTTCTGATGATCTCTAATCTAATCTAAAGGCCTAATTCACCTAATTCACCTATAAAAACACACCTAGACCTAACCCTAATTAATTTCATTACACTAATCCATGGCGCCTCCATGCTGCCACAACCTAATCCTAGTTTTTCTTCTACACTAAAGCTAATCAGAATAGAGTATTCATATTGGAAGATAAGAAACAAATTCTACAACAACGGTTTAGCTAATCAAATTCGGAATACGGAATTCAGATCTACTTTCTCTTTTACCACTGTGAGTCTAAGTTATTTTCACATATAATTAACATAAAGTAATTGTGATAAGTTTGTGAATTGGACTTTATGAACATGCCTGTAAGATGAATCATATCATGTTTGGTGAATTCTTATCTTTTAGATTCATACCTAAAGATCATGGAATCACCCCACCTCCGTTAAGGTCACTCACAAAGGGAATGCCTTAACTTTGGTGAAGCATTATAGGTAAAAGACACAGAAAATTTACAAGACAAAAATATAAGCAGCGGAAACAAACATTTATTTCATACGTGGTTCAATACAAAAGTCATTATAGCAAATTGTCTCAAAATAACTTCCAAAACATTACATCATAATCTCTATCTTGATTAAAACATAAAGAAGCATAAAACATAAATAAAACCGCATAAATCCCCAAGTCTAGTGTATCCAAAGCCATAGCTAAAGATAAGAGATTCCAAGTCGTACATCACAGAGTCTTCAAGCTTGGAAAGATGACGGTCCAAAATTAAGCTGAGCTATTCCCTCCCTGGCTACTTGTGGGGGGGGGGGGCGGAAGAAAAGAAAACGAAAGAAAAATGGGTCCGACATAAGTCTGAGTAAGTCCAGTGACTTTTCAATGAGTGAATAATGAAAAGGTCATGATATGAATAAACTGAAGATAGGACAGTACCAGAACAACAAACTAACATAAAGCTATATAAGGCAGGATAAACCGAATATACATCGCACCCATGTCTAATTCTCTACACCTACTTATACTTGTCCAACTAGCACCACATGTTCATGGTGAAATGATCCCCTTATATCGATCGGCTCCTACTCGCATGCATTCATCACGTGTGTCATTCGGCCCCCGCTTAATTATGGATACCTGTGCTGGTCCCACCACGGGGTGTATCAAATCCTATGGTGGCTACCCGACACGATTCAAGATGCACAGTGTATGACTGCTGATGACCAGTGCCTGCTTTTTCCACTTCGGAGTACGTGTACGCCCGTACTCCGTCGGAACCTACACTGACGCACCACCCGCCGACGTTTTGACCGCTTACAATTCAACCCAGTAATCATGCCCCACCCTTCCTAGTTCAGGGTTCCATGATACATCTATGTGGGTTACTGCTGAAATGGGTCCCCGTTACTAGGGTTTTCTAGCCAACGTGTTAAATTGGTTAAGTGTCCAAATTTACCTAACCCCACCCATTAGTTTAGTTAACATGTGGAATTGGTTAAGTGTTTCCTTAACTGACTTAACCCTACCAATCTTGACTTAGCTTTATTAGAGCACCAACCACTCACATTAGACAGGTATCGTTGTGGTCACTGGATGTGCCGATCGGTTCCGGGCAGTTTTACACCACAACTCAGTCTAACCTCGGGTCCTTTTTGGGCTCAATGCACTAACCACCCACATTAGACATGTATTGTTGTGGTCACTGGATGTGCCGGTTGGTTCCGGGCAATTTTACACCACAACTCAATCTAACCTCGGGTTAGGCATATTCGTCTTTTCTAAATTTACATATCTATCCTTTTATGCTTATATGTAAATTTGTCAACAATTTATTGTCATGGTCCACTTTCCTCTTAATTCAAATTCATAAATTTGGTATGTAAATTAGTCCATTTCAATGCCATACCATTTACATGGTTATGAGCCAAATATGTCAATTACATGTATCTTTCATGTTTTCCCCCAACTTTACCCCCATTGTACGTTCGCAAAGTTTCATAGAATGTTAGGCTCGACATTTTAGCCTAACTTATAAACTAAAAGGGGAAAAGAAAACTTGCAACATTCCGACATCATACAAAATATGGATCTCACTACAGATGTGTCACATGAACTTGGCATAATATACTTTTAATTAAGAACTTGCTAACTAGACCTATGCAACATGAATCATAAAATAATAGCTTTACATAGCACTACATAAAACTTAATTAGACATGTAGTGGTGAATTTGCATAGGGGTTGAATCACGCTAACATAGATCTAACATAGAGGCATATGGATCTAACATATAAAGTGTAGATCTAAACATACAGGTTTACATAATCATGTTTTTAACCTATAAACTTGCATGTATTCAAAACATGATAGCATCACCTAACTTGCATAAACATGATTCCCAAATTGACATACAACATATAGATGTCATCACTAATTTATACAACATGACATGTCATCGCCCATTCAACATACAACTCATAGGTTAATTGCCAAGCCTTTTACAATGGTAGTTTTATCATCAAACTACATACAACATGTCCACAAATTTAACATGATAAACCACAATAGTTCATAGGAAAACATGATAGAATAGACATGAATCAGCATTACATACAACTTGGTTCAAAATTTATTTTACAAATCATGTCTTTAATTTATTCACATCTGAAAGATAACTACACTTACAACGAAAAAGGAATTCTTGAGTTCTGGGATCTGTATTCTAAAGCTGAATTGCTCACCTTTAATGTAGATCGTTGAATTCTCTTAGTTGAATTAGATTAGATTAGATTTGGTTTGGTTTTTGATGTAGCTTCTATCTTGCCTTTGAGTTGAAAGAGATGACGACTATTCTAGGTTCACTACTGACGGCATGACGGCTCGCGTAATATTTTTTTGTGGCTTAGGTTTTAGATTTAGGTTGCTTATATAGAAATTTGATTAATTTACAGCAGTCAGATCAGCCCAGAAGCGATCAAGACCATCCAGACAAGATAGAACAGCCAAATCAGCCCTAATGACTCAGCAGGGAGTCAGAACACATCAGTTTTCAGACCTGCCGGGGGGGGGTGGTATGTCGACCCCCAGGTCGACACTAAGATCGACTTGTATAGGGGAGGTCGACACTAAGGTCGACCCCCTGGTCGACCTGATCCCTAGGCGGGAAAATTCCCGCCCAGCACGCTTCTTCTTCTGATTTTGAATTTTGAATTTCTGAACTGTTTATTTAAACTACTGAAACTTCTGAAGGCTATAACTCCTTCATACGGAGTCCAATTCATGCAAACTCAGACTCTATCCCAAGCAGAATTCCGAGACGAACGCAATGGCATAACCCGTTTCCCTTAATTCTCACATTTAAAATTAAATATTCTTTATTTCGTAACTTTAATGTTAACAGAAAATATGGGGTGTTACATTCTCCCCTCCTTTAAGGATTTCGTCCCCGAAATCTTCAAGTCGAGAAGGGCGTGTATCCTACCATCTAATCGTCCATCTACTCAACCATCAAACACAGATATCCATTGTCCTTAAAAGACTTCTAATGCTTCATGATCATATGCATAGTGTGTGTACATGTCCTTATCTAATGCCAAATCAGGCGGTCTACTGATTCAGTTGATCTCCTTAATACAATTCATGTCGGTGCCATGAGTCCATTATGTATGCAATCATCCCTAATCATACTTTCTACATGAGTGCACAATCATTCATACAAATGCAACGTCCACATGATAACACATCAAGTTTCAATCATATACAAATAAATATATGCATATGCAATATGAAAGTGACTGAGCCGATCTAATACCTAATGTGTGTGTATATGCATCCACGAGCAACCACTAGCAATCACTTGCAACCATCAATCATAACATGTTTCAAATACATGTTTACATCCATTGGTTTCTACCTAAGGATCGAAAACAATACTGAGGAAAATACTAAAAAGATATATACGAGCATGAACAAACTTAAGGAAAAAGAGATCAAAGATGTACCCTCAAAAAGAAAAGGGGAGGCTGCACGTATCTTGGCCTCAGTCTCCCAAGTCGCGTATTCCTCAGTGTCACTCCATTGAACCTTAACAAGTTTGACTTCGCGGTTGCGTAGCTTTTTTATTTCTGTACCCAAGGTACGAGTTGGAACTCTTCTCACAGTCGCCTCTCGTTCTATTTCTACTTCCTCTAGTATGCTTGGTTCCACCACTTCCGCAGACTCATGTAAGCACTTCCGTACGTGAGAAACATGAAAGACGTTATGAATTCCAGCCAATTTTTCGGGCTGCTCTACTCTATAAGCCATCTTCCCAATCTTCTCGATAATAGGAAACGACTCTACAAATCTTGGTGCTAACTTCCCTGCGGATCCAAAGCGAACGACGTTCCTTAAAGGAGATACTTTAAGGAACACCTTGTCCCCAACCACAAACTCAAGGTCGGTCCTTCTTTTGTCTGTGTAGGACTTCTATCTATCTTGGGTTGTCTTCATTCTTTTCCATATCAAGTCCACTTTCTCTGAAGTTTCTCTAATCATGTCCGGTCCAAGTATGAGCTTGTCTGTAGACTCCCACCAATAAGTTGGTGATCGACATGGTCTTTCATATAAAGCTTCGAAAGGTGCCATGCCTATGGTGGCTTGGTAACTATTGTTGTAAGCAAATTCCACCAAAGGTGGATGATCCTCCCATGTACCTCCAAAGTTAAGAATGCATAGTCTCAAGAGGTCTTCTAATACTCTGTTCACTCTTTCCGTCTGACCATCGATTTGTGGGTGATAGGCCATGCCTAAGCATAATTATGTGCCTACAGCTTCTTGCAAACTCCTCCAAAACTCGCTCGTAAAGATAGGATCTCGGTCACTCACTATGCTGGAGGGTATCCCATGGAGTCGAACTATCTCTTTAAGATATATGGATGCTAGGGATGAGGCAGTCCTTCTACTCTTAACGGGTATGAACTGAGCGCTTTTTGTGAGCCTGTCCACTATTACCCAAATACTGGTATTGCCTCTTCTTGACCTAGACAGCCCATCAATAAAGTCCATCAAGATGTTATCCCATTTCCACTGTGAGACCTCTAGAGGATGAAGCAAACCACCAGGCTTCTTCTGCTCCGCCTTGACATGTTGGCATATCATGCACTTAGAAACAAATTCAGCTGCATCCCTCTTCATGCAATTCCAAAAGAAAACTCTTTTGATGTCTTTGTACATTTTGTCTCCACCTGGGTGTATTGTCAACTTGGAATGATGTGCTTCTTCCAGAACTTTCTTCACCAAATCCCTTGCTTGTGGGACGCATAGTCTTCCATCCCGCCTAAACCATCCCTTGTCATCGATGGAGTATCTATTGAGGTGACTAGAAGTCTTACCCCTAATCATCTTATCTATCACATCAACTAGCTGAGGGTCTTCACGTTGTGCAGTTCCTATTGAGTCCAAAAGAGTAGGCCGCACCTCTAGCGAAGCTAACAATCCAGTCACATGATCGACAGAGGGTCTAAAATCAAAGTTGGCTATGTACTCCAAGCTTTGTCTTTCTACAAAGAGAGGGCTTAGGGTCAGCTTCTTTCTACTCAAAGCGTCTGCTACTACATTGCCCTTGTCAGGAGTATAGGAAATCTCAAAATCATATGAGGCAAGAAACTCCATCCATACTTGCTGCCTCAAGTTGAGATCTTTCTGCAAGAAAAGGTACTTCAACGATTTATGGTCAGTATACAATTCAAATTTCTCACCTAGGAGATAGTGGCGCTAAGACTTAAGCGCAAAGACGATGGCAACCAACTCTAGATCATGGGTTGGGTAGTTTTTCTCATGTACCCTCAACTGTCTGCCTCCATAAGCTACTACCTTCCCTTCTTGCATCAAGATAGCGCCTAGTCCCGTACCGCATGCATCTGCATATACGGTAAACGTCTTGCTTCCATCAGGCAATGTCAGAACTGGGGCTGTTGTCAGAGCCCTTTTCAAGCGTTGGAAAGCAATATCGCAATCCAAATCCCAAGTGAAAGTTAGGTTCTTCTTAGTTAACCTTGTAAGTAGGGCTGAGATTTTTGCAAAGTCTTTAATAAATTTGGGTAAAAGCCCGCTAGCCCGAGAAAGCTTCGGACTTCGGTTGCATTCCGTGGGACCTTCCAATCTTGCACTGCAACTACTTTTGCGGGGTCCACAGCTAACCTTCCTTGGATACCACATGTCCAAGAAATCTCACTTCTCTCCAAAAATGGCATTTGGAGAATTTGGCTTTCAACTAATGTGCTCGAAGAGTGTCCATGACTTCCCTTAAATGCTTAGCATGCTCTTCTTCACCCTTCGAGAAAATCAAAATATCATCTATGAAGACCACCACAAACTTATTAAGGAATTCTCTGAACACCCTGCTCATCAAATCATCGAAATAAGCGGGTGCATTAGTCAAGCCGAAAGGCATGACAAGCCACTCAAAGAATCCATCTGGAGTTCTGAACACGGTCTTATCAATGTTGTCTTCAGCCACCCTTAGTTGATGAAACCCGGTAGCCAAATCTAGTTGGGAGAAAACCGATGCACCTACAAGCTGATCGAACAAGTCGTCTATTCTTGGGAGTGGGTGCCTATTTTTCTTGGTCAGCTTATTTAGCTCCCTATAATCAACACATCGGCAAAGTGAACCATCTGCTTTGGTTGCGAATACTACTGGAGCACCCCATTCAGAAATACTCCGCCTTATAAACCCCTTTTCGAGCAGCTCTTTGACTTGCTTACTGAGCTCTTTTCTTTCCCTAGGAGCCATGTGTCTAACGGGTAGAGCTACGGGTTTTGCATTATCAACAAGGTATATGCGAAAGTCTATCTCCCTCTTCAGAGGTAAGCCCTTTACCTCTTCAAATACATCTGAGTATTCACGGACTACTCTAACAGACTGCAAGTTCTCAACATACGCATTAAGAGATTCTAGATAAATAAGCAAAACAGAGTTCAAGGGATTACAAGAGATTTCGAGAGTGTTACCGAGGCGAGTCATGAGTCTAACCACTCTCTTTTCACAATCAAGGATGGCACCATTACTGGATGGCCAATCCATGCCTAGAATCAACCCATAGCCCGAGAAGCCCAATACAAAGACATTACATCTAAACCCAACGCTTAGTATAGAAATTTTCAAATCCAAACAGACCGTTGCCAAATAAGCTGAGCCCCCAATTGGATTTGAAACAACCAAGGGATCCTCTACTATACTGGTGTCTAGGTGCACAGATTCAAGTAAAGTAGTAGATATAAAAGAGTGTGATGCGCCAGAATCAAAGAGTGTACGAATAGGATGATCAAAAAGATAGACTAAACTTTCAACAGAAATATTTCTACCTCATTCTTGCGGAGGTGTTGTGAGTGCGTGAACTTGTCCTCCAGAAGAAGGTCCAACTCTCTTCCCTTGACCTTGCTTTCTTGGGCAGTCCCTAGCCATGTGTCATGTCTCATCGCAATTGAAACAGCCACACGTCTTCCTCTTCTTCTTTCTGCAGTCCTTAACCAGATGTCCAGGAATGCCACAAAAGTTACACTTCATCTTTTCACACGGTTTGTTGTTCTTCCCGCCTTTCTTTGAATCTGCTTTCTTATTCTATGTCCCCTCCGCTTTCTTGTCTTGAGGCACCTCCACCTTTGCCTCTTTCTTGCCCTTGTCTTCCTCGTGTAAGAGTTCCATGTCCACCAATCTCCCATAAGTCGCCCCCATGGGTATGTGGGTCATAGCTAGGCTGTGTAGTGGCTCATTCAGTCCCTTAACAGAATGGAGAGCCTTCTTATGAGGGGTGTTCACTAAATCCTATCCGAATTCGACTAGCTGGTTGAATTGGTTGACATAGTCTTTGACCGTCATACCTCCTTGCTTAAGAGATAAGAACTTTTCCACCTGTAGACTTCGTTCAGCTTGTGAGAGGAATTTCATTTCAAACCTCATTCTAAAATCCATCCAAGTTTCAATTGGTCTTTCAGCGTTATTAACTTCCCACCAATAGGAAGCTTCGTCTTTGAGCAACCATACCGCCAACTGTATCATCTGCCTGTCATCCACCTCGAAGATAATGAATAGATCCTCAGTTTCTTTGAAACACCCAATCTCTGTTAAGGTCACTCACAAAGGGAATGCCTTAACTTCGGTGAAGCGCTTTAGGTAAAAGATGTAGATAAATTACAAGACAGACAAATAAAATAGCAAAAAATAAAGTCATTTTATTAATCAACGTGATTCAGTCAAGCTTTTACAACAATTTTCTCAAATCATACTTAAAAGTAATACATAGAAATTCTGTCTTGATTTAATAAACTTCCAAGTGTAAAAGAAGCACAAAAATAACAATGATATTCCCCAATAAAGCATGAGCCAGCCATAGCAGTGGAAGAGAGAGTCAAAGCAAAACATCGACCATCTTCGAGCTTGAAAAGAAAACTGAGCTAAGTGGTAACATTTCCTCCCTGAGAACCTGGGAGGGGGGGGGGGACGGAAGAAAAGAGGCGAGACAAAACTAGGTCAAACATAAGTCTGGTAAGTCCAGTGATTATTCAGCATATAAACTGGTAAGAGAACCATGACATGAAGAAACTGGATGCAGGACAATAATAAAGAAATAAGTAACGTAGGATAAGCATAAGGTATGATAAGGCAAGATAAACTGAATGCGCTCCTACTTTTTCTCTACTTCGCTACTACCTTGTTAATCTGATTTTTATATCTATCTCTACACCACCTAACTAGTGTCCCAACTAGTTATCTGTATAAAATGATAACGTGATCCTAATCCCCGTAATTATGGTAGCCTTCAGGTGTACATCTATCGTGAGGATTCCACCTTAATCAGCCTAATTGCTATGCACATGCTAGATGTACCCTTACAACCCTATCGATCGACTCCCTACTTGTATTCATTTCTTTTGTGTCTATGTCAATCGGCCCTCTCTTGCGTGCAGATACCCTTTGTTGGTCCCATCATAAGGTGTATCAATCCTTATGATAGCGACCCGACACAATACAAGATGCACAGTGTATAACTACTGGTACCCAATGCCTGCTTTTTCCCACTCCGGAATACGTGCACGCCCGTAAAGCGTTGGGACGTACCCCTTGCCACTGCTTTGACCGCTTATAATCAGCCCAGTAATCATGCCCCACCTTGCCTAGTTTCAGGTACCATGATACATTTATGTGGTTTACTGCTGAAATGGGTCCTCATTACTAGGGTTTCCAGCTGGTTAAGTTTATGGGCCTATATTTCCTAATATTACCCACCAACCCAATATGTACTTAACCCTCCCACCGATTCAAGCATGTTTATTTAACGGTTAAGTTTTGTGGGCCTATATGTACTAATATTACCCACCTACACGAGATGTACTTAACCCTCCCATTGATTCAAGCATGTTTATTAAACGGTTAAGTTTTGTGGGCCTATATTTACAATATTACCCACCTACACGAGAAGTACTTAAACCCTCCCATCGATTCAAGCATGTATATTAAATGGTTAAGTGTCACCCGTTCATGTTAACTTAGCCCACCCATTAATCATGTCATGTTGGTTAAGTGTTTCTCATTAACTTAACCCTTCTCACTTATCATGTTGAATTGGTTAAGTGTTTCCTATTAACTTAACCCCGTTTGTCCATCAAGTTATATTGGTCAAGTGTTCCTTATTAACTCAACCCCACGTGTTCATCATGTCGTATTGGTTAAGTGTCATCAATCAATTCAAGTTAACTTAACCCACCTACTTGTCATATTACTTTGGTTAAGTGTTGCCTTCTTGTGTTAACTTAACCCTACCACAAATCAAGTTATATTGGTTAAGTGTTGCCCTCTTGTTTTAACTTAACCTTACCACAAATCAAGTTATATTGGTTAAGTGTTGCCCTCTTGTTTCAACTTAACCTTACCACAAATCAAGTTATATTGGTTAAGTGTTGCCCTCTTGTTTTAACTTAACCCTACCATAAATCAAGTTATATTTCTTATTACTTAACCTTACCCGTTCATCACGCTATACTGGTTAAGTGTTTCCTATTAACTTAACCCTAGTCATTCATCTTGTTATATTGGTTAAGTGTTACCCTAATTAATTTAACCCTACCATTCCTGTCTTAGCTTTAATTCATTCATTAAAGCACCAACCACTCACATTAGAAAGGTATTGTTGCGGTTGGTGGATGTGCCGGGAGGTTCCGGGCAGTTTTACACTGCAGCTCAGTCTAACCTCTGGTTCTTTTGGGCTTGATGCACTAACCTCTCACATTAGATGTATATTGTTACGGTTGCTGGATGTGCCGGGCAGTTCCGGGCGGTTCCGGGCAGTCTTACACCGTAACTCAATCTAACCTCGGGTTAGGCATATTCATCTTTTCTAAATTTACATATTTACTTTTTTATATTTATATGTAAATTATTGTCATTCGAGTCAGGCCCCACTTTCCTTTTTAAATCAAGTTCATAATTATAGGTATAAAAATTTATACCACTTTATGCCATAAGACATTTACATGTTCATGAGCCAAATATGCCAATTATATATAATTTCATATTTTTCCCCAACGTCACTGCCGTTAAACGTTCGCATAAACCACATAAAATGTTAGGCTCGTTACATAGCCTAATTCATACATAAAAGGGGAAAAAGTGGAACATGTAATAATTCCAACATCATAAAAATGTGGATCTAACTACACATGTGTCATATGAATATGGAATAGGACAATATACGTTTAATTATGAACTTGCAAATTTAGATCTACTCAACATGAATCATGAAATAGGGATTTAACATAGAACTACAAAAACTTAACATTAGGCATGTAATTGTGAACTTCGCAAATTAGTTGGATCTAATCTAGCATGAAACTAATCATATTAGCATGTAGTTTTGGTCATATATGTGAACATGGTTGAACTTGCATAAAATTCCCAATTTGACATACAACATATAGATGTCACTACCAAATCATGTGACTTAAAATGTCATCGCCCAATTATACAACATAGTATGTCATCGCCAATTTACACAATATGATATCCGTCGCCAAATTATACAGTATGGAATGTCATCGCCAAATTACACAATATGATATCCATCGCCAAATTATACAATATGGTATGTCATCACCAAATTACACAAAATGATATTCCATCGCCAAATTATAATATGTTATTGCCAATTTATGTCATCGCCAAAATATATAACATAATATGTCATTGACGAATTATACAACATATGGAGCTATTTCAAAGCATTTAACATTTATCATTATATTACATACAACAAGATTCACAACTTAGCATAGAAAGAATCATAATCTCAATCAATTCAGTTTTAACAAAAAGGATAGGCATAGATTTACATAAGGCGATGTTCTATATCCATTTATTTAGTCACGATTCTAATATCATTTAGGTCTGAATAATAACTGGACTTACAAAAAGGAGACTAGTCTTGTGTTCTGGGATCTGTATTCTGAAATTGAATAGCTCTCCTTTGTTGTAGACGTTGAATTCTCTTAGTTGAATTAGATTTGATTTGTTTAAGAAGAAGGTGGCTAGACAAGATTTGAATTGGATAGCATGGTGGCTACAAAGAATGTGTTTATGTGTTTTTGGTTTAGGATTATGGTTGCTTTTATAGAAGTTAAATCTTATGTGAGCCGTTAGATCGTTTTAGGAGCAATCAGAGCCATCCAACTAAATCAATGTATCACTCAACCAATCATAGCATGACACATAAGCCATAACACCTCAGAAATTGTCACAAAGCCAATCAGAGAAGGCCACGTAAAAAAGGCAATCCTTGACCAAAAAAAAAATCCGCCATGTGCGCCACATCATGCGTACACATCATATATATTATATATATATATATATATATATTCTTTTTATCTATCTTCCCAATTAACCATTTTCATACTAAACCACTTTTTGAACTGCGTTCACACTAAGCCACTTTTTAGCCATTCCCCTAAAACTAAAATATGGCACTGGCGGGGATCGAACTCTGTACCTCTTGCATGCAAGTCACATGTTCTAACCAAATGAGCTACTAAGTATTTTACTTATAAACCTTAGAACAATTCTAAAAATTATTCTCTTCTCATTCTTCTTTTTCATGTTTTGCTGCAATATTTAATTTAAAGATATCTTCTTCATACGGAGTCCGATTTACGCAAACTCAGACTCTATCTCAAGAAGAATTCCGAGATGAACGCAATGGAGGAACCCATTTCACCTATTTCTTCTTTTTCAAATTAATTATTCTTTAATTTGTTATTTTAATATTCTCAGAAAATATGGGGTGTTACATTCTCCCCTCCTGAAAGGATTTCGTCCCAGAAATCTTTAAGTTAAGAAGAATGCATATCCTAACATCCAACATCCATCTACTCAACCATTCAATCATAGGCATCCATTATCCTTAAAAAGATTTCTAATGCTTTCATGATCATATGCATAATGTGTGTACATGTCCTTATCTAATGCAAAATCAGGCGGTCTACTGATTTAGTTGACCTCGTCAATGCGAATTATGTCAGTGCCATGAGTCCATCATGTATGCAATTATTCCTAATCATACTTTATAACTTCTACATGATTGCACAATCATTCATACAAATGCAACATCCATATGATAAAACATCAAGTTCCGTTCATATATATAAAAATTCACACATGCATATGCAATATGAAAGTGACTAAGCCGATCTAGTGCCTAATGTGTGTATATGCAACCACAAGCAACCACTTGCAACCACCAATCATAACATGTTTCAAACACATGTTTACATCCATTGGATTCTACCTAAAAATTGAAGATATGACCTAGATGATATACCTAAAAAGATAAAGACTAGCATGCAAATAAACTTTACAGAAAAAGAGGAATCAAGGATATACCCTCAAAAAGGGTATGATGTGCGTATCTAGTCTTCAGTCTTCTAAGTCGCATCTTCTTGATCTTCACTCCACTGTACCTTAACTAATTTAACTTCACGGTTGCGAAGCTTCTTGACCTCCATTTCCAAAACCCACTATTAAAGATAGGACCTCAAACACTTACTATGCTAGAGGGTATCCAATGTAGTTGAACCATCTTTCCAAGATAAACAGATGTTAGCCATGATACCAAGTTTATATACTAAGATGATTAGAGGTCTCTCCTATACTTAGCTTATCCATCATGTCACAAATCTAAGGGTCTAAAGCTAAAGGTTGCTATGTAATTTTTACCTCTCTTAAGGTCAGTCTTACTTAGGGCGCCGGCCACAACCATTTATTTCTCACGCGAACCATCCTAATCGAACTCGTCATCCCTCAAGCACAAGCCCCAAAGGCCTAAACCAATATCGGACAAGCTCCCAAGGAATACCTCCTCCAAATTTGGATGATTTATGTGAGATGATACTAGCAAAATAACTAATCAATTGAGCACTTAACCTACTCTGGCTATCCGCACCAATCTTGCTCCAAAACTATCGTTGATCGCATAACTGGCTTTAAATTGTCAACTAGATATATGCAAAAGTCTATCTCAAGTTTTAGGGGGAAAACCCCTAACCTAATCCAAAACATCTGCGGACTATTCTAACGGATCACAAATCATTGATAGATGCATCAAGTGATTCTAGGTAGCTAAGCCTAACTGATCCCTTAATATCGCACGAAATCTCGAGGGTATTCCCGAAGCAAGTCAAAAATTTAACTACCCTCCTTTCACAATTACTAGCTAACCAATCCATGCCTGGAATCAACCCATAGCCCACGAAACATAAGTATCTCAAATCCTTACAAACCAAAGATAAATGAGCCGAACCACAAATTGGACTTGAGACAATAATGGGATCCTCTACTATAAAAGCTCTAGGGTGCAGAGACTCAACTATGGAAGCAGACATAAACGAATGTGAAGCTCTAAAATCAAAAGAGTACTAACAGGATGATCAGAAGAAAAACTAGACTTTTTCAATAGAAACTTTACTACCACTCTCAGGTATGCTGGCGGTGAGAGCATGCATTTGCCCTTCTGAAAATCCTGTCGTATGTTCTTGCCCTTGCCCTTAATTATATGACCTGTTATACCATAATAAAGATACTTCCTTTTGTTTTAGGTTTTACTATTCTTTCCTCCCCTCCTTTGTGAACCAAGTCTATATCCACGATTTCTTCATCCTTGGGTTATGCTCCTTAGCCAAACTCCCTCATTCTCATCTTTCCATCCTTGTGTAACTTGTTGACAGGTCTCTTGAAAGCTGCCTCCATTGCACGGAAAATCCTATAAAGCTCGAAAGGAAATTAGCCGTAGGTGAAAATACTGCGGTTATAGATGGAAGTTAGGCGCTTATTTGCCCTTTGACAAGTGTCATAGTCTCATCAAGCCTACAGAACCATGCCGCGATGAGGTTACCTCCAAGAAAGCCAGGAGCCTCGGAGACTCAAGAAAGAAGGAAACGAGGATTCAAATAGAGGATCAAAAGATAGTGCATATGGCTTTGGGGAATATGCCTTTAAAACAAAACTTTTCTTTAGAAAATGCTTCTTTTAAAACCGTTTTGAAAATAATTTTTCAAATCTTTTATCTGATCCAGTAACCTTCAGCTCTGATACCCAGTGAAACACCCCACCTCCGTTAAGGTCACTCACAAAGGGAATGCCTTAAATTCAGTGAAGCGCTTTAGGTAAAAGATGCAGATAAATAACAAACAGACAACTAAAACAGCGGAAAAATAAAGTCATTTTATTAATCAACGTGATTCAGTCAAGCTTTTACAACAATTTTCTCAAATCATACTTAAAAGTAATACATAGAACTTCCTTCTTGATTTAATAAACTTCCAAGTGTAAAAGAAGCACAAAAATAACAATGATATTCCCCAATAAAGCATGAGCTAGCCGTAGCAGTGGAAGAGAGAGAGTCAAAGCAAAACATCAACCATCTTCGAGCTTGAAAAGAAAACTGAGCTAAGTGGTAACATTTCCTCCCTGAGAACCTGGGGGGAAACGGAAGAAAAGAGGCAAAACGGAAAAAAAGAGGCGAAACAAAACTAGGTCAGACATAAGTCTGGTAAGTCCAGTGATTATTCAGCATATAAACTGGTAAGAGAAACATGACATGAATAAACTGGATGTAGGACAACAACAAAGAAATAAGGTAACATAGGATAAGCATAAGGTATGATAAGGCAAGATAAATTGAATGCGCTCCTAATCTTTCTCTACTTCGCTACTACCTTGTTAATCATATTTTTATATCTATCTCTACACCACCTAACTAGTGTCCCAACTAGTTATCTGAACAAAATGATAACGCGATCCCAATCCCCGTAATTATGGTAGCCTTCAGGTGTACAACTATCGTGAGGACTCCACCTCAATCAGCCTAATTGCCATGCACATGTTAGACGTACCCTTACTACCCTATCGATCGACTCGTTACTTGTATTCATTTCTCTTGTCTCTATGTCAATCGGCCCTCTCATGCGTGTAGATACCCTGTGCTGGTCCCACCATAAGGTGTATCAATCGCTATGATAGCGACCCGACACGATTCAAGATGCACAATGTATAACCACTGGTACCCAGTGCCTGCTTTTTCCCACACCGGAATACGTGCACGCCCGTAAACCGTCGGAACCTACACTGACGAACCCCTTGTCGCTGCTTTGACCGCTTATAATCATCCCAGTAATCATGCCCCACCCTGCCTAGTTTCAGGGTACCATGATACATCTATGTGGGTTACTGCTGAAATGGGTCCCCGTTACTAGGGTTTCCTGCTGGTTAAATTTATGGGCCTATATTTCCTAATATTACCCACCAACCCGATATGTACTTAACCCTCCAACCGATTCAAGCATGTTTATTTAACGGTTAAGTTTTGTGGGTCTATATGTACTAATATTACCCACCTAAATGAGATGTACTTAACCCTCTCATTGATTCAAGCATGTTTATTAAACGGTAAAGTTTTGTGGGCCTAGATTTACTGATATTACCCACCTACATGAGATGTACTTAACCCTCCCATCGATTCAAGCATGTTTATTAAACGGTTAAGTGTCGTCCGTTCATGTTAACTTAACACACCCATTAATCATGTCATGTTGGTTAAGTGTTTCTCATTAACTTAACCCTTCTCACTAATCATGTTGAATTGGTTAAGTGTTTCCTATTAACTTAACCCCGTTCGTCCATCAAGTTGTATTGGTCAAGTGTTCCTTGTTAACACAACCCCACATGTTCATCATGTCGTATTGGTTAAGTATCATCAATCAATTCAAGTTAACTAAACCCACCTACTTGTCATATTACTTTGGTTAAGTGTTGCCTTCTTGTGTTAACTTAACCGTACCACAAATCAAGTTATATTGGTTAAGTGTTGCCCTCTTGTTTTAACTTAACCTTACCACAAATCAAGTAATATTGGTTAATTGTTGCCTCTTGTTTTAACCTAACCTTACCACAAATCAAGTTATATTGGTTAAGTGTTGCCCTCTTGTTTTAACTTAACCCTACCACAAATCAAGTTATATTTCTTATTACTTAACCTTACCCATTCATTATGCTATACTGGTTAAGTGTTTCCTATTAACTTAACCCTAGTCATTCATCTTGTTATATTGGTTAAGTGTTATCCTAATTAACTTAACCCTACCATTCTTGTCTTAGCTTTAATTCATTCATTAAAGCACCTACCACTCACATTAGACAGGTATTGTTGCGGTTACTGGATATGCCGGGTGATTTCGGGCAGTTTTACACTGCAACTCAGTCTAACCTTGGGTTCTTTTGGGCTTGATGCACTAACCTCTCACATTAGATATATATTGTGATGTGCCGGGCGGTTCCGGGCAGTCTTACACCGTAACTCAATCTAACCTCGGGTTAGGCATATTCATCTTTTCAAAATTTACATATTTACTTTTTTATATTTATATGTAAATTATTGTCATTCAAGTCAAGACCCACTTTCCTTTTAAATCAAGTTCATAATTTTAGGTATAAAAATTTATACCACTTTATGCCATAAAACATTTACATGTTCATGAGCAAAATATGCCAATTATATAATTTCATATTTTTCCCCAACGTTACCGCCGTTAAACATTCGCATAAATCACATAAAATGTTAGGCTCGTTACATAGCCTAACTCATACATAAAAGGGGAAAAAGAGGAACATGTAATAATTCCAACATCATAAAAATATGGATCAAACTACACATGTGTCATATGAATATGGCATAGGACAATATACATTTAATTATGAACTTGCAAATTTAGATCTACTCAACATGAATCATGAAATAGGGGTTTTACATAGAACTACATAAACTTAACATTAGGCATGTAATTGTGAACTTCGCAAATTAGTTGGATCTAATCTAGCATGAACCTAATCATATTAGCATGTAGTTTTGGTCATATATGTGAACATGGTTGAACTTGCATAAAATTCCCAATTTGACATACAACATGTAGATGTCACTACCAAATCATGCGTCAAAAAATGTCATCGCCCAATTATATAACATAGCATGTCATCACCAATTTACACAATATGATATCCATCGCCAAATTATACAGTATGGAATGTCATCGCCAAATTACATAATATGATATCCACCGCCAAATTATACAATATGGTCATCACCAATTTACACAATATGATATTCCATCGCCAAATTATAATATGTTATTGCCAATTTATGCCATCGCCAAAATATATAACATAATATGTCATTGACGAATTATACAACATATGGATCTATTTCAAAGCACTTAACATTTGTCATTATATTACATACAACAAGATTCACAACTTAGCATAGAAAGAATAATAATCTCAATCAATTCAGTTTTAACAAAAAGGATAGGCATAGATTAACATTAGGCGATGTTCGATATCCATTTATTTAGTCACGATTCTAATATCATTTAGGTCTGAATGATAACTGGACTTACAAAAAGGAGACTAGTCATGTGTTCTGGGATCTGTATTCTGAAATTGAATAGCTCTCCTTTGTTGTAGACGTTGAATTCTCTTAGTTGAATTAGATTTGATTTGTTTAAGAAGATAGTGGCTAGACAAGATTTGAATTGGATTGCATGGTGGCTACAAAGAATGTGTTTATGTGTTTTAGGTTTAGGATTATGGTTGCTTTTATAGATGTTAAATCTTATGTGAACCGTTAGATCGTTTTAGGAGCAATCAGAGCCATCCAACTAAAGAAATGTGTCACTCAACCAATTATAGCATGACATATAAGCCCTAACACCTCAGAATTTGTCACAAAGCCAATCAGAGAAGGCCACGTAAAAAAGAAAATTCTTGACCAATAAAAAAATCCGCCATGTGCGCCACATGATGCGTACACGTCATATATATATATTCTTTTTACCTATCTTCCCAATTAACCATTTTCACACTAAACAACTTTTTGAACTGCATTCACACTAAGCCATTTTTTAGCCATTCCCCTAAAACAAAAATATGGCACTGGCGGGGATGGAACTCTGTACCTCTTGTATGCAAGTCACATGTTCTAACCAAATGAGCTACTATGTCTTTTGCTTACAAACCTTAGAACAATGCTAAAAATTATTCTCTTCTCATTCTTCTTTTTCATGTTTTGCTGCAATATTTAATTTAAAGATATCTTCTTTATACGGAGTCCGATTTACGCAAACTCGGACTCTATCTCAAGCAGAATTCCGAGATGAACGCAATGGCGCAACCCATTTCACCTATTTCTTCTTTTTCAAATTAATTATTCTTCAATTTGTTATTTTAGTATTCTCAGAAAATACGGGGTGTTACTTTCTTTGAGCCAGTTCCTTGGTTCCACGAATGATTCAGTTCCATTAAAACTCTTTCCACCCATGGCTCTAAAGTCTCTACAAATCTTTGAGAAAGCATTTGCACGAGGAGGAGGAGGACGAACCGCTGCCGCTGGGGTGGAGGAATATCCGCGAGGCCTACGTCGTTGGCCCTAGCCTCTAGGTACCTCCTGAACCAGCCAGGTATAGGTACACCTCTGGAAGGTTAAGATTCCCAGATATGCTGAAACAAAAAAGGAAAGATTCAGAACAAAGGATAAAAGATAGTGCATATGGCTTTGGGGGATCATGCCTTTTAAAGTAAAATAACACTTTTTCTTGAAAAATGCTTCTTTATACATCTTTTTGAAAATAGTTTTCCAAAACTTTTATCTGATCTAGTAAACCTTTGCTCTGATACCAAGTGAAACACCCCACCTCCGTTAAGGTCACTCACAAAGGGAATGCCTTAACTTTGGTGGAGCATTATAGGTAAAAGACACAGAAAATTTACAAGACAGAAATATAAGCAGCGGAAACAAACAATTATTTCATACGTGGTTCATTACAAAAGTCATTACAACAAATTGTCTCAAAATAACTTCCAAAACATTACATCATAATCTCTGTCTTGATTAAAACATAAAGAAGCATAAAACATAAATAAAACTGCATAAATCCCCAAGTCTAGTGTGTCCAAAGACATAGCTAAAGATAAGAGATTCCAAGTCGTACATCAAAGAGTCTTCAAGCTTGGAAAGATGACGATCCAAAATTAAGTTGAGATATTCCCTCCCTGGCTACCTGAGGGGGGGGGGGGAACGGAAGAAAAGAAGATGAGAGAAAAATAAGTCAGACATAAGTTTGAGTAAGTCCAGTGACTTTTCAGTGTGTGAATAAGGAAAAGGTCATGATAGGAATAAACTGAAAATAAGACAGTACCAGAACAACAAACTAACATAAAGCTATATAAGGCAGGATAAACCGAATATACATCGCACCCATGTCTAATTCTCTGCACCTACTTATACTTGTCCAACTAGCACCACATGTTCATGGTTGAATGATCCCCTTATATCGATCAGCTCCTACTTGCATGCATTCATCACGTGTGTCATTCAGCCCCCGCTTGATTGTAGATACTTGTGCTGGTCCCACCACGGGGTGTACCAATCCTATGGTGGCAACCCGACACGATTCAAGATGCACAGTGTATGACTACTGATGCCCAGTGCTTTCTTTTTCCACTCCGGAGTACGTGCATGCCCGTACTCCATCAGAACGTACACTGACGCACCACCCGCCGACGTTTTGACCTATTACAATTCAGCCCAGTAATCGTGCCCCACCCTTCCTAGTTCACGGTTCCATGATACATCTATGTGGGTTACTGCTGAAATGGGTCCCAGTTACTAGGGTTTTCTAGCCAACATGTTAAATTGGTTAAGTGTCCAAATTTACCTAACCCCACCCATTAGTTTGGTTAACATGTGGAATTGGTTAAGTGTTTCCTTAATTGACTTAACCCTACCAATCTTGACTTAGCTTTATTAGAGCACCAACCACTCACATTAGACAGGTATTGTTGTGGTCACTGGATGTGCCGGTCGGTTCCGGGCAGTTTTACACCACAACTCAGTATAACCTCGGGTCCTTTTTAGGCTCAATGTACTAACCACCCACATTAGACAGGTATTGTTGTGATCACTGGATGTGCCAGTCGGTTCCGGGCAGTTTTACACCATAACTCAGTCTAACCTCGTGTTAGGCATATTCGTCTTTTCTAAATTTACATATTTATCCTTTTATGCTTATATGTAAATTTGTCAACAATTTATTGTCATGGCCCACTTTCCTCTTAATTCAAATTCATAATTTTGGTATGTAAATTAGTCCATTTCAAAGCCATACCATTTAATGGTTATGAGCCAAATAGGTCAATTACATGTATCTTTCATGTTTTCACCCAACGTTACCCCCGTTGTATGTTCGCAAAGTTTCATAGAATGTTAGGCTCGACATTTTAGCCTAACTTATAAACTAAAAGGGGAAAAGAGGAACTTGCAACATTCCAACATCATACAAAATATGGATCTCACTACATATGTGTCACATGAACTTGGCATAATATACTTTTAATTAAGAACTTACAAACTAGATCTACGCAACATGAATCATAAAATAATAGTTTTACATAGCACTACCTAAAACTTAATTAGACATGTAGTGGTGAACTTGCATAGGTGTTGAATCACGCTAACATAGATCTAACATAGAGGCATATGGATCTAACATATAAAGTGTAGATCTAAACATACAGGTTTACATAATCATGTTTTTAACCTACAAACTTGCATGTATTCATAACATGATAGCATCACCTAACTTGCATAAACATGGAAAAATTCCCAAATTGACATACAACATATAGATGTCATCACAAATTTATACAACATGACATGTCATCGCCCATTCAGCATACAACTCATAGGTTAATTGCCAAGCCTTTTACAACGGTAGTTTTATCATCAAACAACATACAACATGACCGCAAATTTAACATGATAAACCACAATCGTTCATAGGCAAACATGATAGAATAGACATGAATCAGCATTACATACAACTTGGTTCAAATTCTATTTTACATTTCATTACAAATCATGTCTTTAATTTATTCACATCTGAAAGGTAACTACACTTACAACCAAAAAGGAATTCTTGAATTCTGGGATCTGTATTCTGAAACTGAATTGCTCTCCTTTGATGTAGATCGTTGAATTCTCTTAGTTGAATTAGATTAGATTTGGTTTGAATTTTTATGTAGCTTCTATCTTTCCTTTGAGTTGAAAGAGATGACGACTATTCTAGGTTCACTACTGACAGCATGACGGCTCTAGAAATATATTTTTTGTGTGGCTTAGGGTTTAGATTTAAGTTGCTTATATAGAAGTTTGATTAATTTAGAGCCGTCAGATAAGCCCAGAAGCGATCAAGACCATCCAAACAAGATAGAACAGCCAAATCAGCCCTAATGACTCAGTAGGGAGTCAGAACACATCAGTTTTCTGATTTGTCAGTTTATGTTCCATTTGCTAATTAGATCTATTTTGTTGCTCTATGTCAGTTCATATGCCTACTTGGATCTTTCTTATTATTCTATGTCAGTTCATACTTCTTATGCTTATTTTTATGCTAGTTTTGATGCCATGGTTCTCTTCCCCTCTTATCTTCTTTTCCTTTTTATGAGATTAGGCTAACTACGAGCCTAAAATATTATTATATGTACGAATGACGTGGAACGTTGTGGGAAAAGTTTGGGGAAATTATTGAATAATATTCAGTTGGGCATAAAAAGACTTGAAATCATGTAATTGATTTGGGTCATGAATTGGTACAATTTGTTTACATGAGATTATGGGCATAAATTTGGATTAAAATAATGAACATAATTTAGACTGGAAATTATGGGTATATATTATAATCCAAGATTTTAAATTGGGGACATGAATTAAGAAAGTGATAATGAACTCCTAAGACATGAGGTTAGATTTGAATTGCGGTATAAGACTGCCCAGAACCGCCCGACACATCCACCAACCGCAATTTTGTAATCTAATGTGAGAGGTCAAAGGCAGAAATTCGATACGTAATAATGCAAAGACACAAGTTAGATTCGGAATGTGGTATAAGACTGCCTGAAATCGCCCGGCATATCCAGCAACCGCAAAACGGCAATCTAATGTGGGAGGTCTTGCAAGATTATGGTTATAATGAATTAATAAACACTTAACCAAGATAAGACATGTAGTAAGACATGGGGGTTAAGTGGGTGACATGGGTGACATGTGAAATATAATTTGAAGCACTTAACCATGGTGAAACATGTTAGAAGACATGGGAATAAGAAGGGGTTAAGTAGGAATTCCTAGTGGGGAACAAGCTTAGGAGGGAAGCTTGTGTAAAGTGTGTGGACCCTTTTCAACCAGTAACCCATTCTGTATGTATGTGAGCTCGAACTAGGTCGAGGATGGGACACACTTACTGGGTTTGAATGTAATAGGTCAATAAAGAGTTAGCGGTGGCAACGCAAGTCCAACGGAGTCATGTGCATGCGTGGGTCCGGGCTGGTAGGTAAGATGTTGTTGCATCGTGTAGGTATAAGCTGTGCATTCTAGTAGTATCAGGTTGCCACTATAGGGAGTGATACACCCTACTGTGGGACCAGCACGGGTACCTATGAGTAAGGGAGCCGATCGAATGGGGAGGGTAGTGGGTACAACTAGTGGAGATAGGAGCAGGCGGCACCTATGACAACAGCTAGGAATACACGAAACTACCATTATTATTATTACTATGATTAGTAAGAGGGATAAGCTTTTAGTATGGGACTAGTAATAGTGCGGTGTAATTAGCATTGAAGCGGTGTAGGAATTATCTTATAGTGATTAGAAGCGAAATCAACGTTACATCTTATTCATCTTGTTTGCCTTGTCATATCTTATATCCAGTTTATGTTCTTATCCTGTTGCTTTACTGGTTATATTGTTAAAGTCAATAGACTCGCAAGATGTATGTCTGACCCTTTTGTTTTCACCTCTTTTCTTTCTTTTCTTCCCCTCAGGTCATCAGGGTGGGAATAGTGAAGCTTGACTTGGATTCCTTTCTTCTTGAAGTGCTTGGAAGTGTTGAAAGTAATGCTCAGCTTTATCTATTTTCCATTATGGCTATTTGGAGTTGGATTATGGTTTTACTTTTATGTACTCTGATAATAATTTTGTACAAGAAGGATATTCGTGTACTTGACTCTAGTAAGTGGTTTTGATGTTGTAACCAAACATGTTTTGCTTTTCCGCTGCAATGAATAAATTTTGAATTTTCTTAAGTACCATTTTAAATATCTGTCTTGTGATATTATGTTCTATAATCTTATAATACTCCATGAAAGTTAATGCATTCCCTTAGTGAGTGACATTAATGGATGTGGGGTGTTACATTCTCTTTAAATTGTTACGATTCCTTTTTAGTTCGAAAACTTCGACATGCCAAATTCAGTTAAAAATTAATTCAGAACCATTCATTACAGTTTTGAATATTCATCTATATTTTTTTATATTTGCGTCCATCCAAAATCGGATGCCGAAATCAGACATCAATTTTCATTGAATATTATATTATTAAAATATTCATATATATTCCTGATTGGAATAAAATATCAACCAATATTCATATAAATTAATTTATATGGATTTCATTCATCATATGCATCCAACAATAGTTGTAAACAACTATCAAACATCCAATTAACATCTAGTGGGCACTTACAACCATATAAGCTTTAAATAAAATGTTTAGCGCTCATATCTGTCTGTCAATCAATCGATTAACACTAAATCTAAATACTAGGGATTAGTGTGAATCAAATATCATCCACATACCCATGTGGGATTTTCAATCAATGAATAATTATTTATTCATTCCGGTATATTATTTAAATAGATAAACACAAACAAGCCGTTCGACTTGTAAACGGATATTCAACCCAATTTCAACTACCATATATAATTTAACATCGTTTTTAATATGTTATTTATTTCCAAATCACATCCAAAACATAATACAAACAATTAACAATTCATCCATTGGGGTTGCAAATAATTGTGATGTGAGCTACCATATATCATATACTAATTTGTGATAATTTAATCAAATAAAATTAGCATAGGCAATCAATACACACACACACACACATACACACACACACACACACACACACACATATATATATATATATATGATTATAATAACATAACATAAAAGTTGAGTTAGAGAGTTCTCACATTGATCGGTTCGAAATCGTTGAATAACGTTTGTTTTAGTCAAATTATTAGACATTTAATTTGAACAAAAATCTCAGTTAGCTCCAAATTCCTTCTAGTCGGTTTCATATTGTAGATCTCATCAAAATGATTCCAACGACTATAGAATCATCAAATTCTGTTTCCGTTTGCACAAGATATGGGGTTCCAATCATTAAACAACTTAAATATGTAATTAAATTAATTAATTAAATAGTAATTAACTTAAACCCCCTTAATCATGTCTCCTTTCGGTTCATTCCTCTAAACACTGTAGAAACCCATGATCCCACCGTGAATCTTGAAACACATGCTGCCTCCATGCTCCTACCGCCAATCAACTTCCACCACCGTGAAGGGCTTCGCCTCCTCCACTAACAATAGAGACGACTCGAAATCCGATGGCTCCGTGCGACTCCAAAAAGTGCTCGAACGCCAGCACTTCGAGGGAGAAATTATCCATATCCACGAAACTTAAAACGATCATAACCGGTCAATTAGTTGATCTCACACTGCTCTTCAATTTTCGTATAGGAGTTGGATTCTAATTCAAATCAGATTAGGAGAAATCATGAATGGAATTTATGAAGATACCGACCACTGTTTCTAATAAGTGGCAGTGGCTTGTTATGTAGTCAAGGTTTGGGCAAAAAGATTATATATATATTTAATATTATTTAATTCTAATATTGCTTGTTTGTCGCGCCGAACTACAAATAAATCCCAACGACTGGCGTTCCTAACCAAATACCCCTATTCCAGACACAATGGAACATGTTTCGTAAGCCAATTCGACTTGTTTCAATCAATTTTTATCAAATTTAAAATATAAATTAATATAAGGTTAAATACTGAATTTGAATGTATGTTTTAATTTATCACGACTACATACTGACTCCAAAACTTACAAAATTTGAAATTTGGCTATGTTTAAAATATACGATTCTAACAAAACTAAATTCATCGAATTTGGAGACCGTTCGAAAATTTGTCTTTTAACTATCTTTATTGAATTACAACTAAAATTGAGCACATGTTTAAATTTATAATGCTTACATACTAACTCAAGTTGACTTGAAACTTTAAATCTGGCAATAATTTGACGTTCTGGATCCAACAAAATTGGTTTCATCAAAAATGGTGGTCATTTGCAAAATGGCTATTTTTATGGCTGTGTAATATTATACTAATATAATAAATTCCAAATTATTCAAATTAAAAATAAAATAATTATTATTATCTCTCATATTCAAAAGAAATGTCATATAACGATAAAATAATCATCCTTGCGTTTATAACTCGATATTTCAGTTTTCTTCGTTATATTTTATAAACGATTTCATAGAGACTATTTGGAATTTTCATTTCAACGTAACTTACAATTTATGATACAAAATCTAAAATTTCCACATTCGTTAGAAAGATATTATTAAATATATCCTAAGGTTTCTTGTTTTACTGAAATTCGACTTATATTGAATTCTGTATATTCATTTAAAATTCAGAATGAAATATTACGGACTACCGCGAAGTTATGCGCTCATTTTGATTAAATTTTAAATTTATACCTTCAAACATCATTTTAAAATAAATTCTAAGTCGTTTATTCTCAAAATAATTCGTTTAAAATATTTAATTCCCATTAAAATGAACTAAAAATAAAATTTAAAATAGTTCCAAAATCAGGGTTGTTATAATCTCCCTTACTTTAAACTTTCCGTCCTTGAAAAGGATGATGAAATTGAAGGTCATTTATTTTACCAACTCAACCTTCATCCTAACTCAAGCTCGTCAACTTCTCAGTTTCTAAGAACTTTTCGATTTCCCGAAATTTGGCTAACGCCTTAATTTTTTGAAAAATTTCACCATAACCTCCTTTGTATGGGTTAATCGGTACAACTACAACTCGCTTCTCTAGGCCCTCATCAATCAAAAAGAAAACCAAAAGCCAAGTAGTTTCCCAATCAAATCATTAAACCCAATCAATACAATATATACGTACTTGTTTGTCGGGCGTACAATTTTATTCCTCTTCTTAGCTTCCATAGCATATTCAATATATATATATATATATATATATATGTATATATATATATATAAAGGGATAGGATCAGGGAGCCCCCCTGAATTTCAGCCCCCCATTTGCATCCGAACCACAGCCACTCATTTATATTAAAGAATGTGAGTGGGAAGTGAGATAATCAGTGGAAGGAGAGAGGGTGTGGAATACTTGGTTGTGGTTGAGGGGCTTTTGGGGCGCTGCACTGTTTGGGGTGCTCTCGAACCTGCCCTATATATATATATATATATATATATATATATATATATATATATATATTATGTATGTATGTATGTATCCAATTCCAACTAAATTCAAATTTAATTTAACATTGATGTTAAATTGGTTTAACTCAATTTAATTTTCATTCTTTTATTGATTTTATTATTCCAATTTTATTTAACTTCACTTAAGTCAAATTTTAATTCGTTTCATTCACCTTTACCCTTTCAATCTATTAAACCAATGTTAGTTAAATTTTAAACCTCAAACCATTTTCAAATACTTACTTAAATCAGTTTAAGTATATTTCAACATGTCAATTGGAATTATATAGTCATCCAACTTTCAAAACTCGAAAATAAACAATGATGATGTGTAGATTATAATCAAAATCATCCTTTAACGACTAGAATGTGATTCTATATCAATCAAGTATATTTAAGACTTCAGATATATGCTAGCTAGGCATATATGCAAAATCCTCTTATACTCGATTGAAACGACCCGAACTTCCCTGGTGAGGAAAGCCCGGATTGAGTCAAGAACAAGCCACAACAGAACGCAGACAGAAGAACATTTCATTGTTGATTACAACAATTCCATCAGAATACAAGAATATACAGAGTATAAACAAATTATATACATCAGAAAAATATCAGAGATTTAAATTACATTACATAGCAGCGGAAAATAATACAAAATACAACTGAAGAAGATACACGGATACAAAGCTTTCCAGATATCGTTCCAGCTGTAAACCAGGATCCTGTGAATATAAATCTGCAAAACTAAAACTACTAGCTGCCCGTGTCAAAATAAGGGCACCCAGAGTTTAGGTTAAAACAATAAACTCTAGGTCAGTCATGGGACTGGTGTGAGAACTAAAACAGTTATTAATCTTTATTTTAAAGTTCGGTAAATCAAGGGACCACGCCATATAACACGGAACGGGTTTCCTCCCCAGAATACCAGTGCATAAAACAACAGCGCAATGCTAAATAAAGAAAAATGAAGCTATTATAAGACCCAGGTCCCATCACACAATGCAACACAAACCAGAAGATAGGGTTTTCCCTTACAATAGCCAAAGCATGCTTGATACGTTTAAAACAAATCATTTGATACTATAATAAGTGTATAGTGTCAAAACAACTTCAAATATAAATGTATCAATCCTAGATGGCATGGGTACCATATATCATGTCGCCATACTAGGCTCTACAATCAAAACTGCAAAGTCACGTATTTGGAAATTGGATTTCCGTCTGTGAACCGAGGCCAGGGATCGTCCTCTATCGATTCGAGACAATCTAGCCTACCATGTCTCAGGCTACAACCGCCACTACACCTAGGAGCCACAGGGTCGGTCCACCGATGTGGATTAAAATGCCTAAACACTACGTCTCCCCGCCCTATGGGGCGTAAATGAGCCAACGAATGACTCCATCGGTTCGAGAACGACCGATATATCCAAGGCGCCTCGCAACAGCAACAACCACATAAGTCAAACTCGTCAGGGTGTGTAAAACCACTGACGCCACTTCTATCTAGAAAGAGACGCATGCCCTCCCTGGATCCTTCTCCCGTTTCTGGTTCACAACCGGGGTGTGAGGCTCACGAATCAACGCTACACAAAGCTATACCACACAGGCCGTGCTTTGATCATTAACCACAAGTTTTTGCTTTTCAACAGAAGGCTTGATCAATTGCCACTTAGGCATGCCACACAGGCAATTCACTCCATGCATTTGATATCCATCAATATAAAACCCCTGAGCTCGTACGTCTCAGAGAAGGGTGTTAAGCAAGAGAATAAATTCATCGCCGCCAGAATAAAATCTAATGTCAGACACACAGTCCATTTACAAGTCCGTTCTGGGTCTGAACGAAACCGGAGGTACCTTGTACCTCGCATATCCATCGATCTCCTAGTACGTCTGGATGATCACTAACTGATTCCCTCCTCTTGGGTGTATGGCCTAATCAAGATCATCAGCAACCACCCAAACGACGTGAAGACCTCCGGTCTTCAACCACCGTCTTCATCCTCGACACCACGTCGAATCAGTTATTCAGAATGGGATAAATCCGGTCTTTCTGAATAACTCGCATATATAATAAACAAGTGTTACACAAACACAACATATGCCTCATTCCAATTCAGAATATTCTTTTATTCAAATATTCATACACTTTCGGAAAGATTCCCATTAATTTTATCAAAGATTAATTCTTTAAATTTATTCTTTAATCTTCTTTGAATATCAATTCAAACTAGACTGGATTAGCGAACCATACCGAAGTAATCATTTATTTCCCTATCCCAACCTATTCATCCCATGAAGTAAAACTGGTAATACTTCATATCTAACACCACGGTGTTATCGGTAAATTCAATTACCATTTCACGTTCAAATCAAATTAAATATTTAACTATCGCCTGGAGTAAATCTGGTGATACTCCATTCTCAATCTTTTCAATCTAATTAAAGATTCATTAAAACTCCACTTAGTTTTAATCTTTAACTAGGTTAAAGAATCAGTGTCATTTAAAACACGGTTCACGATAAACCCAAAATCACATTCCATTAATTATCGGGTTAAAGGACAAGTGTTATTTAAAAACACCGTTCACGATAAACCCAAAAATCAATCCCAATTCAATTCCAATTAAATATTATTTAATTGGCACACTTCATTAAATCTTTATAAAAAGATTTAATCTTTTTCTCAACTGGGTTAAAGAACAGTGTTAATGAAGACACCATTCACGACAAACCCAAGTCACATTTGATATTAAATACAAGGCTCTGAATAGAAAATATACCGGCTTATATTCAATATCAAATTCTACGACCAACAAATATCGTATTGGAAATAACGATATTAATATATCTTTCAAATTCCCATAACAATATTTGTATCATCACGAAATCCAACATCGAAATATTCCGAAGACAATTTCGATTCAAATCCCTTCCAATTCAATTATTAGAAATCCTGGTTATTTTCAAACCATTTAAAATTCAATTTATTTATTTTAAAAATAACTAAATTATTATTCTAGTTCAAAACTAGTTCATTTCGATAAAAATCTATTTTTATCTTTCAAATATGGAGTTTTTCATCCCAATTCTTCACAAATCATTTCTTATGATTTTACACAAATTATTTATATTTTTAATGATTTTATCAAGGCCCGTACAGTCGATTTCCATCAACGGCCATCGAACTGCACTTACAACGACCTTTTCCAAGTTTGATTTGGACGTAATTCCAAATCCAACAGTTAGATTTCAAATTTCTAATATTCGTTAGAAAGCTCTTTTCGATACGAACCCAACGGTTCCGGTTTTAGGAGAATCCGACGGTCGGATCTCCCGCAATATCCATTCGAAGTCAATGGTCGAAATTCACGAACTGCCGCGGCGCGGCGCGTTCTATTCAGGCCATTATATTATATAATTATAATATATATACTTTGTCGAATTCAATTCAAAACGTCCTTTATAAATCGTTTTGAATTCATTTCAAATCGATTTCAATTCAATTTCAATTTAATTCGAATTTCAATTCTACTCAATTTAACTCGAATTTCAATTAATTTCAATTTAATTCGAATTTTGATTATTTTCAATATAATTCAAATTTCGAAAACACTTTCAACATACGTTGAAAATTGAATAAAATCGATATAAATATCGTTCATGTCAAAATGGCGTCAATCTAATCAACACGGCTTCATATATTTCTATTTTCAAATATTCTATTTCAAATATTTCTATTTCAAAACTAGAATGAGACCCAATCAATTACCATATAATGTTAATTATATGGATTTTCTACAGCACATGTACAAAATAACAATGATAAATAATCAACCATCATCCAGAGTGCGTTTTACACTGTATAAGCATCAAATATAAATATTTAACGCTTATAACAGTCTGTCAATCAATCGATCGACACACAACTAATTATTGGGACTAGTTTATGTCATATATCATACCAATACCCATGTGGGGTTTCAAACAATCAAACACAAATTTTATTTGTGCAGTTGGGCGATGTGTAAATTAATCGTCCCAATCAATATCAATCAAATCAGTGTATTTAAACAAATCTCCGATTTGTTTATAAATATTTATTTTATATTCACGTTAAAAATTCTATTTTTAACTATAGAATATTTTCCACTATAAAATATTTTATTTCATTTCACATCACATTACACAATCAACTACACAACAAAATCAAACAAACAAGCATACAAGCCGTCCATGGTCTGTGGACGACGGGTGTCGGGTGCTACTAAACACCATCTGCATCCTAATATATATTTCAACTAGAAATAAATTCAAAAGTGAGGAGTTGTCACCAATTAGCTAATCCAATACCACAACTCTTCATATGTAGGAAATCTTCATCGTTATCGCCTTTTGTCACTTTCTCTGCCCGTATTCTCTACATATATAAAAATCACCTTTTTGTTCTTTCTTTAATATAAAAATCACATTTTTATTATCGCTACTATATAAAAGTTATATTTTTAACTCGCTTTCAAGATGATAAAAATCTTATCTTTTCCTATTTTAAAAATACGATCCTTTCATATTTAAAAATATCAATCTTTCCTAGTTTAAAAATATCTTCTTCTAGTATAAAAATATCACTTCCTTTATAAGACAAAAATTCTATTTTTACATCGCTATTATATAGATAAAAATTCTATTTTTACATAGCTATTATATAGATAAAAATTCTATTTTTACATCGCTATTATATAGATAAAAATTCTATTTTTACATTGCTATTATATAGATAAAAATTCTATTTTTAACATTGCTATTATATACATAAAAATTCTATTTTTACACCGCTATAAAAATCATATTTTTATTTCAACATATATATAATAAAAATCCGATTTTTATTACGCTACATAAATAAAGATCAAATTTTTACTATCTATATAATATAAAAATCATATTTTTAATCTTTTACAATATAAAAATTATATTTTTGATTCACTACACATATATAAAAATCAAATCTTTTTGTTTAAAACAATATAACCATTTCATTATAAGGATCATTCTTTCTCATTGTTAAACATCCAGTCTTTCTACATATAAAATATCTAATTGTCCTACTTATCAAAATATAATCTTTTCTACATCTAGATCTACATTTAAAAATCAAATTTTTATGGCAAAAATCATTTTCAGTCTAAACTGAAATTCATTGAATAAATGGAGAGAAATAAATTAAGAATAATAAAATAAAATAAAAAACTTACAAATGGTTTGAATGAGGAGGGGGGGTCACCGTCGGTCTCTGACTGGAGAAGGGGCGACAGGCCTTCGGCGGTAGTGGCAGATGCGATGGGGTTGAGGATTGGGGTGCGGTTTCAGGAGAAGAAGGAGGGAAGAGAGAGGAGGAGGAGGGGAAGGAGGGGAGGCGCGCTAGGGCTCCGGCGACGTGGATGGCAAGGCGGCGCGGTGAACGGGAGGGAGGGCGGCGGCTATTCGATGGTTTTTCTCTTTTTTTTTTTTTTGGATCGGCGTTGACTGAATGAGGGAGGTGAGAGAAGAGGGAAGGTTTTTATATTTTTTTTTTGTTTAATTAATTAACTTCAAAAAGCAACTTTTAATTTCGACTTCGAAGTCGAACTCACCGACTGTCGTCCCCAGCTAATTACCCCCATTCTGAACACAATGGGATATGTATCGTAGGCTGATTCGATCATTTCGATCATTTTTTGTCAAAATAAAAATATAACTCTATATATTGAATTTGAATGCACATTTCAATTTAGCGGGGCCACATACGAACTCTAAAAATTCCCGAAAAATATTTTCTAACTTCGTATTGACGATACGGTCCTAACAAAACTTGTTTCGTCAAATTCTGAGACCGTTTGAAAAATGGCTATTTTCCAGTAGATTAAAATCAACTAAAACTGGTCAAACGTGTTTTCCTTTGCCACGCTCACATATTAATTCGAAAAATTACGAAATTTGAAATCTAGCAATAACTAGACATCCCGGATCCAACATAAGCGGTTTCGTCGAAAACCGAGGTCGTTTGCAAAATGGTCATTTTTAAGGGCCAGAATTCCATAGCGACTATTCTGAATTTTCAAATGGACATATCTTTTGATTCCCGCTATGAAATTTTGATTTTTCGGATTCGTTGGAAAGATATTCTCAATTAGATTCAAATATTTTTGGTTTCACTAAAATCCGGTTTATTTTGCACCCGGCTCATTCATTTGAATTTTGAAATCGAATTATCGAACTACCGCGCCACTTTCAATTCCTTTTATATATATAAATAAATTTTTATATTCTAACGACGACGTATATAAATATATACGTTATAATTCGAGTCAAACTAAATTTTTCGTCATTAACATTTAAAATAATTCATTTTAAATATTCAAAATTCACTAAAATTGCCAAAATAAAAAAATTAAATTGGCTCGGATTTCCGGGTTATTGCAATCTCCCCCACTTAAAACTTTTCATCCCCGAAAAGGAACGAAGCCGAAAGTTGTTTCACAAATCAACTCAACTTTCACTATTTTGATTACGGCTTAAGTTTTTTAACTTTTCAGTTTCTAAGAACTATTCAAATTTTTCAAAAATTTGGCTAACACCCTAAATTTTCGAAAAATTTCGCCATAACCTCCCCTGCACCGGGGACTTCGGGATATTTCATATAGCCTCCCATGACCTTCTTCAATCCAAAAGAAAAAGAAAAAGCCAAGCGGCTAGCCAACCGGCTCATAAAATCATCATCACCCAAACAAAACAGTAAATTATGGTAAATATGTACCTATTTGTCGGGCAAAACAATTTTATTCTTCTGCTCTAGCCTCCTTGCTATGACCTGTTCAATGTAAGTACATGTATATGCAAGCAAATGTGACCAATTTTCAATACAGTTCAATATTCGGTTCCATTAGGCTAAATGGTTAAAATTATCAAACCAATAAACAAACAATGAGACGACCCAAATTCCCGTTCTCACGGAAACAAGGTTATCTTTTGGAATATAACACAGAAACAGATAATAGCAGAATAAAATTAAATAAATACACCAGAATGAACAACAAAATATACTGGATAAAAGTAATCATCAGAGTTACACAGTATACAGGATCTTACTTAGTACAAATACAGTTCAGCTATACATAAATGTCTACAGCGGAAATAAACAAAATATGTACAATAGGAGCTGAACAGCATAAAAGGGAATAAATGATAGAATCCATCTTCAGCTCCAGCTATCCAGAAAGAACCAGCTAAACCTGAATACAAGGCTGCCCGTGTAGAAAAAGGGGCACCCGAGTTTGAGAGTGAAACAAACTACGAGTCAGTCATGGGACTGGTATGAGAAATCTACTCAACACCTATATAATATGGCAAATCACAGGACCATGCCACTTTCGTGGAACGGGTTTACTCCATTGGATTGCCAGTGCTTTAAAACAAATCTTTCTTTTAAACATCGCTATGCTTCTTATAAAAATGAAGCCGTTATAAGACTCAGTTCCCATCACACAATGCAACGCAAACCGGAGGATAGAGTTTTTACCTTATAACGGCCAAAATATGCTTGATACGAATAAAACAAAGGCATTTGATATTATTGCTAGTGTTTATATGTTTTGAAAACAATTTCAAATCATAACTATCAATCATAGACGGCATTAATGCCCCATACCACTATGTCGCCATATATAGGTATACAATCAAAACCGCACGATGTCGTATTTGGAAATTGGATTTCCGTCATGAACCAAGGCAAAAGATAGTCCTTACCGAATTCGAGACGCTCTAGCCCGCCCCTCAGGACCCAGACTCAGGTGGGCCCTTGGATCGTCAGGGCCGGTCCACCGATGTGGATTAAAATTCCTGAACCTGCGTTTCCCCACCCTTTGGGGTGTAGACGAGCCAACGAATGACTCCATCGGACCCGGATCGTCCGATAAACCGAGGCGCCTCGCAACAGCAACAACCACATAGGTGAAAAGTATATAAATGTCAGGGCTGGTAGGTCACTGACACCACCCTAGCTAGAAAGAAACGCAGGCCCTCCCTGATGTCCTCTTCCGTTTTAGGTTCATACCGGGGTGTGAGGCTCGCGAATTCACGTTATACACAAAGCTACGCCACACAGGCGGTGCTTTGATCATCACCACAAGACTTTGCTTTTCAACAGAAGCCCTGATCACTGCATCTTAGCATGCCACACAGGCAATTCATGCCATGCGACTGATGTCCATCGATATACAACCTCTGAGCTCGTGCGTCTCAGAGAAGGGCGTTAAGCAAAAGAATAAATTCTCTGCCGCCAAACAGATGTATATTTAACAGAAATCAATCAACACAGAATAAACTCCAATGTCAGACACACAGTCCATTTACAAGTCCGTTCTGGGTCTGAACGAAACCGGAGGCACTAAATACCTCGCAAACCCTTCGATCAACACGTACGTCTGAACGATCACCACTCATTATCCATATTTCGGGATGCCTCCCAATCAGGACCTCGGTTACCATCCAAACGAGGTGAAGATCTCCGGTCTTCGACCATCGTCTTCATCTTCGACTTTCAATCGTCGGTCAATTATTTTAACTGAGAATTAACTCGGCCTTCTCAAATAATTCACGCATATTTAGAATTTCAATTCGATTTATTTCAATGGTTAAATTATTCGACAACACCAATTCTGTTCTTTAATGTAATTTTCACACCAAACACATTCAACCATCAAATATCACATAAATCAAGCAAATTCTGTTTATTTCCATTCCATATCGCTTATGATATTTTATAACTATTTATCGCTATTTTTATTTATTTTAAAATAGCTAATTTATTCGAAACGACGCTTCGGGCCATAACGTGGCTGTGGCGCTGTTTTTCTTCAGATTTGATTTACACATATCTGAAAATCTAACCGTTGGATCTTCACAAAATTTACATCATTAGAAAGGTCTTTTCAAAACGAATCCAACGGTTCCAGTTTCGGGAAAATCCGACGGTCGGATCTCCCGGTACAATCGTTTGAAATTTCGATTTCAAAATACGAACTGCAGCGTCGTTATTCGATTAAATATAATTATATTTATATATATAAATAAATATAATCGTTTCTGGCGCTGTTTTTCTTCAGATTTGAATTAAACATTCCAGACAATCCAACCGTTGGATTTCTACAAAGTTGGTGCCGTTGGGAAGATATTTCCAAGGCGAACCCGACGGTTGAGGTTTCGGGAAAATCCAATGGTCGGATTTCCCGCACTAGTCGTTTGAAATCACGGTTTCAAAATACGAACTGCACGGCTTCGTTTCGTTTTAATTTTATTTATATTTATATATTTATATAAATATAGTTCATTCAACAATTTCAATATCGTTTTCACTTCAAATATTTTTCTAACACCTTAAATTTTGGAAAAATTTCGCCATAACCTCCCCTGCACCCGGAGCATCGGGAAATCGCAAATAGCGTTCCCGGTCCTTCTAATCTCAAAAAGAAAAAGAAAAAGCGAAGCGGCTAGCCAACAGGCTCAAAATCATCACCCAAACAAATCAGTAAATGTGTACCTATTTGTCGGGCACAAAATTTTATTCCTCTTCTCTAGCCCCTTTGCTATAACCTGTTCAATGAATATTGCATGTACATATATATACAGTTCTTATCATTTATCAATTTCTATTCGACTTCATATTTGATTTCTATTTGGTTTAAAAACTCCATTCATTCTAATGTTACATAAATAGGTGCAAATCATTTCATTAGCTAATTAATGAATATTTCATCTCATATATGTTTATTTTGAACAAGTGGCTATTTTTAACACTTCACATTTCAACGATTTATGCATACAATAAAAATGTGATTTTTATTGTAAAACAATTCATTTCAAAGACACTATTTTTCTATATCGTTCATATAAGTGATAAAAATAGGATTTTTATCATAAAACCATTTCTTTTAAAACCAGATTATTTTGCACGTTTCATATAGTCGATAAAAGGCGATTTTTTTCTATCAAACAATTTATTTCAAAATATGAATACCATTCAACACATGAATTTCTAAACAACGAATGAATATCAATTCAACACATGAATGTTTTCTATAGTTTTTATATATAGATAAAAATGTGATTTTTATTATCGAACAACTTATTTCAAAATATGAATACCATTCAACACATGAATTTCTAAACAACGAATGAATATCAATTCAACACATGAATGTTTTCAATAGTTTCTATATATAGATAAAAATGTGATTTTTATTATCGAACAATTTATTTCAAAATATGAATACCATTCAACACATGAATTTCTAAACAACGAATGAATATCAATTCAACACATGAATGTTTTCTATAGTTTTTATATATAGATAAAAATGTGATTTTTATTATCGAACAATTTATTTCAAAATATGAATACCATTCAACACATGAATTTCTAAACAACGAATGAATATCAATTCAACACATGAATGTTTTCTATTCAATGAATAAATATAGTTTAAGCATATGAAAATAATTCAAACACACGAATATTATTCAAAATTTCGGCAGCATAACGGCAGGGTAGTTACACCGGCACCGTCCCTAGTACGGCTCCTCGCTCTACCTTAAAACCTCGCGGTTTTTGACAATGGGGATCATGCATCTAGTTCGCACGCAGGCGGCATGTATATATTTATTTCATTTCCACAAACTAATCCTATGTGGTTTCAACCAAATATTTCACAACCACCAATGGGTATTTTTCAACCACAATCAACCAATATCAATCACAAACAATCCCAAACAATCATTCGCTATCAACCAATTATCACAACAATTTCAATCAATAAATATCGTCCATGGTTTGTGGACGAGGGGCGTATATATATATATATATATATATATATATATATATATATATATATATAGCAATTCACTTTTACTTTCAACACATATATATAATTTTTAAATCAGAAATCTCACCAATAGCTATCCAACTACGATTCTTCCTTTAGAGAAATCTTCGCCTTTTTGTCGCTTTCGCCCGTATTCTCTACATATGTAAAAATCGAATTTTTACGATGCTATTCAATATATAAAAATCGAATTTTTACTGCGCTATTCAATATATAAAAATACGATTTTTACTTCGACTTTCTATATATATAAATATGATTTTTACCTTTTAAATTTCTAATCTCCTTCTATTTTTAAATCTTACAATAAATTAGTTTATAAATCATTTTAAAAATCCGTTTTCAATTCTTTTAAAAACCAGTTTTTACCTTTTTATATAAAATCAGTTTTACTTCTTTAAAACAAATCGGTTTTTATTTCTTTAAAACAAATCAGTTTTTAATACATTAAAAACAAAATCAGTTTTATTTCTTTAAAAACAAAATCAGTTTTATTTCTTTAAAAACAAAATCAGTTTTATTTCTTTAAAAACAAAATCAGTTTTATTTCTTTAAAAACAAAATCTGTTTTATTTCTTTTCTAAAAAAAATCTGTTTTATTTCTTTTCTAAAAAAAACCCTGTTTTATTTCTTTTCTAAAAAAAATCTGTTTTATTTCTTTTCTAAAAAAAATCTGTTTTATTTCTTTTCTAAAAAAAATCTGTTTCAGTTTTTATTTTTAAAACAGTTTCAGTTTTTATTTTTAAAACAGTTTCATACTTTTAAAAAGAACAGTTTAACCTTTTAAATAAAATCAGAATTAAAATAAAATAGATAAATAAAATAAAACTTACAGAGACGGGGGGGAGGTCTTCACCGATCGTCGGAGGCAGCTTCGAGGGGGACTCGCGATTCGACGGGGGGGGGGGGGGGGGGGGGGGGGCTAATCGGTGTCGCGACGCGGAGGAGGGAGAGTGAAGCGGAGGAGAGAGTGGCGCAGGTCGGAGGTGTCTTCGGTGGCGGCGTCGTTCGCTTTAGGGGGGGCGGTCTGTCGATGTCGCTAGAGTTTTTTTTTTTCTCGTTTGAAATATGATTGAACGGGGGGGGGGGGGGGGGGCAGGAGGAAAGATAAAGGGGAGGGGATAATTTTTTTTATTTAATTATTTAAAGTTGACTTTTACCCACGACCACGAAACGAGGCCCACCGCCTGTCGTCCATAGCGTTTAACCCCCATTCCGAACACAATGGGATATGTATCGCAAGCTGATTTGATCGTTACAATCAGTTTCCGTTGAATTTACATTTAAATCACTATATTGAATTTTAAACGTACATTTCAAATTACCGGGGTCACATACTGACTAGAAAAATTCTCGGAAAACATTTTCTAGCTTCGTATTGACGATACGGTCCTAACAAAACTAGTTTCGTCGAATTCTGAGACTGTTTGAAAAATGGCCAATTTCCAGTCGATTAAAATCAACTAAAACTGGTCAAACGCGTTTTCCTTTGCCACGCTCACATATTGATTCGAAAAATTATGAAATTTGAAACCTAGCAATAACTTGACACTGCGGATCTAACAAAAGTGGTTTCATCGAAATCCGAGGTCGTTTGCAAAATGTCCATTTTTAAGGGCCTGAATTCCATAGCGACTATTCAGAATTTTCAACTGGACATATCTTTTGATTCCCGCTATCAAATTTCGATTGGTCGGATTCGTTAGAAAGATATTCACTAACATATTTAAATATTTTTGGTTTCACTAAAATCCGGATTGTTTTGCACCCGGTATATTCAATTGAAGTTTGAAATCGAATTATCGAACTACCGCGCCATTTTCAATTCTATATAATTATAATTAATTATATTCGTTTTCAATTGTCGATTCAAACTCAGTTTTCATCACCATTATTTAAAATATTTATTTTAAATAATTAAAATCCATTATTTTAGCCAATTTAAAAATTTTAAATTGGTTCAGATTTTCTGGCTCGTTACAAACAACCCAACCATCAATCAATTAGTGAATTAGCTTTTAAAATTCATAATTTTGATATATAATCAAAAATCCCATTTTTGGTGCCAATCACAACAATAAGCCCTACCTAATTTTGGTTCTCATACCAATCAATAGGAAATATATAGAAACTTCACTTTCGTCACTCGAACATAAATTCTAATGATGGAGCTCCATCATCAAAATCATCTCCGGTTGATTAGAGCGTAATTCTATATCCGTCCAGTATATTAAAACTTCGAATACACGCAGATCAGACGTATATGCAAAATCTATATATACTGGATTGTCCACATCAATATAAATAAATATTCAAATACGTATGAAAGGATTTAAATTTCAAAACAAAATTTGTTTTCATTTTCAAAAATATACTCTTCACACTCGTTCTAGGATACTGCTGATCTCATCTCTAACGAGTCATTCTCATTGGATATTACTAATCCGATGAATTCTTTCGTATGGCTCTAATGTGTCCTGTTCTCTGAGCTTTGTAAACCAAAGCTCTGATACCATGATGAAACGACCCGGACTTCCCCGGTGAGGAAAGCCCGGATTGAGTCGAGAACAAGCCACAACAGAACGCAGACGGAAGAACATTTCATTGTTAATTACAACAATTCCATCAGAATATAAGAATATACAGAGTATAAACAAATTATATACATCAGAAAAAAATCAGAGATTTAAATTACATTACATAGCAGTGGAAAATAATACAAAATACAACTGAAGAAGATACACGGATACAAAGCTTTCTGGATATCGTTCCAGCTGTAAACCAGGATCCTATGAATATAAATCTGCAAAACCAAAACTACTAGCTGCCCGTGTCAAAATAAGGGCACCCAGAGTTTAGGTTAAAACAATAAACTCCAGGTCAGTCATGGGACTGGTGTGAGAACTAAAACAGTTATTAATCTTTATTTTTAAAGTTCGGTAAATCAAGGGACCACGCCGTATAACACGGAACGGGTTTCCTCACAAGAATACCAGTGCATAAAACAACAGCGCAATGCTAAATAAAGAAAAATGAAGCTATTATAAGACCCAGGTCCCATCACACAATGCAACACAAACCAGAGGATAGGGTTTTCCCTTAAAATAGCCAAAGCATGCTTGATACGTTTAAAACAAATCATTTGATACTGTAATAAGTGTATAGTGTCAAAACAACTTCAAATATAAATGTATCAATCCTAGACGGCATGGGTACCATAAATCATGTCGCCATACTAGGCTCTACAATCAAAACCGCAAAGTCACGTATTTGGAAATTGTATTTCCGTCTGTGAACCGAGGCCAGGGATCGTCCTCCACCGATTCGAGACAATCTAGCCTACCATGTCTCAGGCTACAACCGCAACTGCACCTAGGAGCCACAGGGCCGGTCCACCGATGTGGATTAAAATGCCTGAACACTACGTCTCCCCGCCCTATGGGGCGTAAATGAGCCAACGAATGACTCCATCGGTTCGAGAACAACCGATATATCCGAGGCGCCTCGCAACAACGACAACCACATAAGTCAAACTCGTCAGGGCGTGTAAAACCACTGACGCCACTTCTAGCTAGAAAGTGACGCATGCCCTTTCTGGATCCTTCTCCCGTTTCTGGTTCACAACCGGGGTGTGAGGCTCGCGAATCAACGCTACACAAAGCTATGCCACACAGGCCATGCTTTGATCATCAACCACAAGACTTTGCTTTTCAACAGAAGCCTTGATCAATTGCCACTTAGGCAGGCCACACTGGCAATTCACTCCATGCATTTGATATCCATCAATATAAAACCCCTGAGCTCGTACGTCTCAGAGAAAGGAGTTAAGCAAGAGAATAAATTCTCCGCCGCCAAATATATATATATTTAATAGAAATCAATCACACAGAATAAAATCCAATGCCAGACGCACAGTCCATTTACAAGTCCGTTCTGGGTCTGAACGAAACCGGAGGCACCTTGTACCTCGCATATCCATCGATCTCCAAGTACGTCTGGACGATCACTAACTGATTCCCTCCTCTTGGGTGTACGACCCAATCAAGATCATCAGCAACCACTCAAACGACGTGAAGACCTCCGGTCTTCAACCACCGTCTTCATCCTCGACACCACGTCGAATTAGTTATTCAGAATGGGATAAACCCGGTCTTTCTGAATAACTCGCATATATAATAAACAAGTGTTACACAAACACAACATACGCCTCATTCCAATTCAGAATATTCTTTTATTCAAATATTCATACACTTTGGGAAAGATTCCCATTAATTTTATCAAAGATAAATTCTTTAAATTTATTCTTTAATCTTCTTTGAATATCAATTCAGACTAGACTGGATTAGCGAACCACACCGAAGTAATCATTTATTTCCCCATCCCAACATATTCATCCCATGAAGTAAAACTGGTAATACTTCATATCTAACACCACGGTGTTATCGGTAAATTCAATTACCATTTCACGTTCAAATCAAATTAAATATTTAACTATCGCCTGGAGTAAAACTAGTGATACTCCATTCTCAATCTTTTCAATCTAATTAAAGATTCATTAAAACTCCACTTAGTTTTAATCTTTAACTAGGTTAAAGAATCAGTGTCATTTAAAACACGGTTCACGATAAACCCAAAATCACATTCCATTAATTATCGGGTTAAAGGACCAGTGTTATTTAAAAACACTGTTCACGATAAACCCAAAAATCAATCCCAATGCAATTCCAATTAAATATTATTTAATTGGCACACTTCACTAAATCTATATAAAAAGATTTAATCTTTTTCTCAACTGGGTTAAAGAATAGTGTTAATGAAGACACCATTCACGACAAACCCAAGTCACATTTGATATTAAATACAAGGCTCTGAATAGAAAATATACCGGCTTATATTCAATATTAAATTCTACGACCAACCAATATCGTATTGGAAATAACAATATTAATATATCTTTCAAATTCCCATAACAATATCTGTATCATCACGAAATCCAACATCGAAATATTCCGAAGACAATTTCGATTCAAATCCCTTCCAATTCAATTATTGGAAATCCTGGTTATTTTCAAACCATTTCAAATTCAATTTATTTATTTTAAAAATAACTAAATTATTATTCTAGTTCAAAACTAGTTCATTTCGATAAAAATCTATTTTTATCTTTTCAAACATGGAGTTTTTCATCCCAATTCTTCAAAATTCATTTCTTATGATTTTACACAAATTATTTATATTTTTAATAATTTTATCAAAGCCCTTACAGTCGATTTCCATCAACGGCCATCGAACTGCACTTACAAACGACCTTTTCCAAATTAGATTTGGACATAATTTGAAATCCAACCGTTAGATTTCAAATTTCTAATATTCGTTAGAAAGTTCTTTTCGATACGAACCCAACGGTTCCGGTTTTAGGAGAATCCGACGGTCGGATCTCCCGCAATATCCATTCGAAGTCAATGGTCGAAATTCACGAACTGCCGCGGCGCGGCGTGTTCTATTCAGGCCATTATATTATATATATAATATATACTTCGTCGATTTCAATTCAAAACGTGCTTTATAAATCGTTTTAAATTCATTTCAAATCAATTTCAATTCAATTTCAATTTAATTGGAATTTCAATTCTACTCAATTTAATTCGAATTCAATTTATTTCAATTTAATTCGAATTTCGATTATTTTCAATATAATTCAAATTTCGAAAACACTTTCAACATACGTTGAAAATTGAATAAAATCGATATAAATATTGTTCACGTCAAAATGGCGTCAATCTAATCAACACGCCTTCATATATTTCTATTTTCAAATATTCTATTTCAAATATTTCTATTTCCAAACTAGAATGAGGCCCAATCAATTACCATATAATGTTATTATATGGATTTTCTATAACACATGTACAAAATAACAACGATAAATAATCAACCACCATCCAGAGTGCGTTTTACACTATATAAGCATCAAATATAAATATTTAACGCTTATAACAGTCTGTCAATCAATCGATCGACACACAACTAATTATTGGGATTAGTGTATGTCAAATATCATCCCAATACCCGTATGGGGTTTCAAATAATCAAACACATATTTTATTTGTGCAGTTGGGCGATTTGTTAAATTTATCGTCCCAATCAATATCAATCAAATCAGTGAATATAAACAAATCTCCGATTTGTTTATAAATATTTATTTTATATTCACGTTAAAAATTCTATTTTTAACTATAGAATATTTTCCACTATAAAATATTTTATTTCATTTCACATCACATCAAACAATCAACTACACAACAAAATCAAACAAACAAGCATACAAGCCGTCCATGGTCTGTGGACGACGGGTGTCGAGTGCTACTAAACACCGTCTGCATCCTAGTATATATTTCAACTAGAAATAAATTCAAAAGTGTGGAGTTCTCACCAATTAGCTAATCCAATACCACAACTCTTTGTATGTAGGAAATCTTCATCGTTCTCGCCTTTTGTCACTTTCTCTGCCCGTATTCTCTACATATATAAAAATCACCTTTTTATTCTTTCTGTAATATAAAAATCACACTTTTATTATCGCCACTATATAAAAGTTATATTTTTAACTCGCTTTCAAGATGATAAAAATCTTATCTTTTCCTATTTTAAAAATACAATCCTTTCATATTTAAAAATATCAATCTTTCCTAGTTTAAAAATATCTTCTTCTAGTATAAAAATATCACGTCCTTTATAAGATAAAAATTCTATTTTTACATCGCTATTATATAGTTAAAAATTCTATTTTTACATCGCTATTATATAGATAAAAAATTCTATTTTTACATCGCTATTCTATAGATAAAAATTCTATTGTTACACCGCTATAAAAATCATATTTTTATTTCAACATATATATAATAAAAATCCGATTTTTATTACGCTACATAAATAAAGATGAAATTTTTACTGTCCATATAATATAAAAATCGTATTTTTAATCTTTTACAATATAAAAATTATATTTTTGATTCACTACACATATATAAAAATCAAATCTTTTTGTTTAAAACAATATAACCTTTTCATTATAAGGATCATTCTTTCTCATTGTTAAACATCCAGTCTTTCTACATATAAAAAATCTAATCGTCCTACTTATCAAAATAAAATCTTTTCTATATCTAGATCTACATTTAAAAATCAATTTTTTATGGCAAAAATCATTTTCAGTCTAAACTGAAATTCATTGAATAAATGGAGAGAAATAAATTAAGAATAATAAAATAAAATAAAAAACTTACAAATGGTTTGAATGAGGAGGGGGGTCACCGTCGGTCTCTGACTGGAGAAGGGGCGACAGGCCTTCGGCGGTAGTGGCAAATGCGATGGGGTTGAGGATTGGGGTGCGGTTTCAGGAGAAGAAGGAGGGAAGAGAGAGGAGGAGGTAGGGAAGGAGGGGAAGCGCGCTAGGGCTCCGGCGACGTGGATGGCAAGGCGGCGCGGTGAACGGGAGGGAGGGCGGCGGCTATTCGATGGTTTTTCTCTTTTTTTTTTTATTTTGGATCGGCATTGACTGAATGAGGGAGGTGAGAGAAGAGGGAAGGTTTTTATATATTTTATTTGTTTAATTAATAAACTTCAAAAAGCAACTTTTAATTTCGACTTCGAAATCGAACTCACTGATTTTCGTCCCTAGCTAATTACCCCCATTCCGAACATAATGGGATATGTATCGTAGGCTGTTTCGATTATTTCAATCAGTTTTCGTCAAAATCAAAATATAACTCTATATATTGAATTTGAACGCACATTTCAATTTACCGGGGCCACATACGAACTCTAAAAATTCCCAAAAAATATTTTCTATCTTCGTATTGACGATACGGTCCTAACAAAACTTGTTTCGTCAAATTCTGAGACCATTGGAAAAATGGTCATTTTCCAGTCGATTAAAATCAACTAAAACTGGTCAAACGCGTTTTCCTTTGCCACGCTCACATATTGATTCGAAAAATTACGAAATTTGAAATCTAGCAATAACTAGACATCCCGGATCTAGCAAAAGTGGTTTCGTTGAAAATCAAGGTCTTTTGTAAAATGGTCATTTTTAAGGGACAGAATTCCATAGCGACTATTCTGAATTTTCAACTGGACATATCTTTTGATTCCCGCTATGATATTTTGAATTTTCGGATTCGTTGGAAAGATATTCTCAATTAGATTCAAATATTTTTGGTTTCACTAAAAACCGATTTATTTTGCACCCGGTACATTCATTTGAATTTTGAAATCAAATTATCGAACTACCGCGCCATTTTCAATTCCTTTTATATATATAAATAAATTTTTATATTCTAACGACGACGTATATAAATATATACGTCCTAATTCTATTCAAACTAAATTTTCCGTCGTTACTATTTAAAATAATTCATTTTAAATATTCAAAATTCACTAAAATTGCCGAAATAATTTTTTTTTTAAATTGGCGCGGATTTCCGGGTTATTACATCGATAGTCCAGTCTCGATGTCAAATAAAATGCTCAAATCTCATTATAAGCTATATAATCTTACATAATCAAATTCATTTTTATAAATAAGCAAATTTATCCTTTTCTATATAATACTCTTCCAACTCATTCTAAGGCGTTACTAACACCATCTCTAATGAGCCACTCATTCTAGGATACTACCGATCCTATCTCTAATGAGTTTTTCTTTAATAGGATATTGCTAATCCTATCTTTGATGAGTTCTTCCGTTTGGTTCTAATGTATCTTGTTCTTGAGCTTTGTAAACCAAAGTTCTGGTACCAACATTTAATGACCCGAAATCCCCTGCCGGCTTAAACCGAACAAGAACGCGGATTGTTTGATAACACGAAGCATCAGAAAATAGAAAAAGAGAAATTTTCATTGGTATTGCAACAATATTACATCATAGTACAAGAATATCGGAGTACGAATAAAAATATACACAACGGAAAAATAAATATCAGATAATAAATTACAACACTACAGCGAAAAAAATATATGTATAAATACAATGCATAGCAAAAAATTATCAACTAACACAACTGAAAGAAATACACAGATATAAAGCTTTCTGAATATATTTCCATCCATAAACCAAGATCCTATTAAATAAATATCTACAAAACCAAAACTACTAGTTGCCCGTGTGGAAAATATGGGCACGTAGAGTTTAGGTGAAAATAATAAACTCCAGGCCAGCCTTGGGACTGGTGTAAGAAATTAAATCAACTATTAAAAAGTTACTTTAAATATTGGGGAAATATGGGACCACGCTGTATGATACGTAATGGGTTTACTCCACATGAGTATTAGTTTAAAAATAAAACAACGCAATTCTTTTTGGAAAAATGAAGCTATTAAAAGACTCAAATACCATCACACAATGCAACGCAAGCCGGAGGATATAGTTTTACCTTATAATAGCCAAACATGCTTGATACTCTTAAAACAAATATTTTTTATATCATTATAAGTGCATAGTGCCTAAAACAACTTTGAATGTAAATGTATCAATCATAGATGTCATAGTACCTCATCCTACTATGTCGCCATATGAGTTTACAACTAAAACCGTAAAATTTCATATTGGAATTTGGATTTACGTCTTGAGTTAAGGCTAGGGATCTCTCCTCTGAATTCGGGCCATCGCTGGCAGGATGCCTAGGACTGCACACTTGTGACCCTTGGATCGACAGGGCCGGTCATCCTGCACGTTGCTGATTATTTACGCTTGAATCATACGTTTTCCGGTCCTATCGGACCTATAAACTGGTCAATACGTTGACAATATGAGCCTTTAACGCCCTATCTGAGGCGCCTTGCTATCCATCATCCACATAAGAAAAAATGCCTGGGCTCCATACCATTGCATCACTTCTGGCTAGAAAGAAAAACATGTTCTCCCTACTGTCCCTCATCCCCTTTTTGACTCCGACCAGGGTGTGAAGCTCACAAATTAACGTTATACATAAAGCTACGCTATATTAAAGTTGTGCTTTGATCATCATCCACAAAGCTATACTTTTCAACAATAGCTTTGATCCATGCATCTTAGCATTCCACATTGTCAATTCATACCATACAACTGATGTCTACCGATATACAACCTCTGAGCTCGTACATCTCAAAGAAGGGTGTTAAGCTAAGAGAATAAATTCTCCTCCACAAAACAAATGTATATTAAGTAGAGATCAATTGATACAACATAAAATATAATGTCAGACATACAATCCATTTACAAGTTTGTTTTGGGTCTGAACGAAACCGGAGGCACTTTATTCCTTTTCCAATATGTCCAATAAAGGAGAGAGTTCCTCACATATTCGATCAATTTCCAAGTACGACTTGATGACCACCACTTAACATCGTCATGGGTATACCGCCCAATCAATACATCACTAATCATACATATGATATGAAGATCTCCGATCTTCAACCATCGTCTTCAATCTTCGAATTTTAATCGTCATATCAGTTATTCTGAATGGGTTAAAGCTGGTTTTTTCTGAATAACTCACGTATCTTTGAAATCAAATGATAAATAAAGATAACACACATCTCATTCCAATCCAGAATATTCTTTTATTCAAATATTCATTACTCTAGGAAAGGTTCTCATTAATTTTATCAAAGATTTAAATCATTCAAACTTTTGTATAATCTTCCTTTGGTTATCATTTCAAAAGATTTTATTATATCTTTTCACAACTTAAACCAAATTAAGGTTTATAAAACTAGTCCGGTTATCGATCCTTACCGAAGTAATCGTTCATTTTATTTTTCCCAATCCTACCCAATTCACCCCATGGAGCAAAACTGGTGGCGCTCCATATCTAACACCCATTGTGTTATTGGTAAATTTATTTACCATTTAACGTTCAAATCTAATTAAAGATTTAACTATCGCATAGAGTAAAATTGTGGTAATCCATCACAAATTTGGTAAATTTAATTACCTCTTTTCAAATTTCAATCTAATTAAAGATCCATCAAAACTCTAGTTTAATTTTAATCTCAAAAATCATTACTTAATGATTATCCAACATTTGGAAATTAACCATGTCTTTAACTACGCTAAAGGACAGATGTCATTTAAAACATTGTTAACGATGAACTCAAATTCATCTTCCATTTAATATGGAATCTTCATGGAATTCTGAACAATTTATAGTTGATATAAATTTCTGTATCAGACGGCAAAGCCTTTTAAATTCCATAAATAGTAAAGGCCTTCCTTCACAGAAGCTCTTCTCAATTATTATTAATTGAATTCCATCCAATTCCAATTTAATTTATTAAATTGGAAGCCTTCTTTAAATCTTAATTAAAATATTTATTCATTTCACAACTGGGTTCAAGAGTGATATTATTTAAGATACCATTCACAACAAACCCAAAATCCAATTTGAAATTGAATATAAGGATTTGGCCAAAAATCATATCAGCTTATATTCAATACCAAATTTTGAAACCAACAGGTCTCATATTGGAATAACGACATCTATACATTCCATATTCCTCAGCAATATCCATATAATCACGGAATCCAATATCGAAATATCCAAAGATAATTTTCACTCAAATCCATTCCAGTTTATTGGTTGGAAAACTCTGGCTATAATATAACCATTTACTAATTCAATTTATTATTTTAAAATCATTGGATTATTATTCTAGTTGTTAACTAGTTCATTCAAATAAAAACATCTTTTATCTTTTCAAAACATGGAGTATTTCATCGAAAATCTTTCCAAATCATTTATTATGACTCTTCATAATTTTTTCATATTTTTAATAACTTTATTAAGGCCCTTACAGTCGATTTCCAATATTGGCAGCCGAATAACATTCATAGCGACCATTTCCAAAACTGATTTGGGCTTTACGTTGCTGGAATCTTGGCCTTTAAATTGGTTGATTCGCAATCGAATACTGGATTTGGCGAACAATCAGAGCTTCATCCAACAATGGTGAACCCCTAAAATTTTATTTTCGAAATGAACTAACTCCCTTTATGTTTACAACCATCCTATATATAGTACACCGAAACTAAAACCGATACCGAAACACCAAAACTTAAACAGAAATACAAGGTACACCGAAACTGAAATAGAAATACAAGATACACCGAATCTGAAAGAGAAATACAAACAAACCTGCCCATGAAGTATCACCGACAGTGAAACCGATACCATTTAAGCTGAAACCTACCACTGAGCCGGAACAGAAAACTAACAAAGCAGATTATCACCGACACCACTTAGCCCTGCATTGCATCAACCTCTGTATCGCCCTGCATTGCATCATCCATGGTATCGACCTGCATTGCTTCATTCTTGGTATCGTCCTGCGTTGTATCACTGATTATTGCGAATAAAATCTAATAAACATACGAAGAGGGATTCTCTTATTATTTCCATATAAGAAAACAACAGAATCATGCTCTGGAAAATGCTTAGACATTTGTTTAGCCAAAGCCTCTAGGTTAGAGGGAGGATTCCCTAATTCTTCAAATGACGGTGCAGTTGCCAAACCTTGCACAGAAGTGAGAAATGGTGTGTATTCCATTTTTAAACCATGAATGAGATACCTCCTTAAGCCAGGTTTACTGGTCTTCTCATTTGAATCCAATTTAGAAATTTTAGCATATGCTTTTCACACATAAAAAATATTCAGATATTGAAATATACACTTGTAATTTGTTCTACAATTTTTTCCACACCATTATGCGTGTTAACGTTACTTTCCCCATTAGCTAACTCCATAGAGTAGAGCCAGAATTTTCTGTTAATTAAAAATAATGGAAGGACCAATACCGTGATCTGACACCATAAAACAAATAGAATGTTCTTATTAAACTAGGGAGTTAACAGAAGCCTATATCGAATTACAAAACTATACCAGAGTATACATAAAATCATATGACAATATTGTTTCCTAAAAGTGAGCCATAAGACACTCAAAAACCTTGCACAAATAACTCTAACTCTGCACCTCATTTTTGACTAAAACTGTGACATGGAAGAAGGATCGCAGACCGACTTTGTAAAAACATATAAAAGGTTTCTTACTAACTTAGTAAATTGCACTTTATAATTTGTAACATGAGAAGGAGAGGGGGGAAAACTCTCATTATTTTCGGCAACATATTTACACATTAATATAACATAAATGTTGTTGCATGTCAACGTTCAAGTCGAGCATGGAACCATGAAAGACCCTGCTCGTTCATTACATTGATTTGATGAAACTAGACGAAAAAGGGAGTAGAAAAGGGTAAAATGGAGTATAATGTGGTGTAAAAAGAAATATATGAGGTCTAGCCAATTCTCTACTGCATTTGACCAGCCGTGGATTTACTTTATTTTACACATATCAACCATGCTAAAACGGGCATACTTCGTGCTAGCACAATAATCTTCTAAGATTAACTAAAAGGACTCATTCATTATTATATCTTGCATGATTATGCAATATGGAGGAACATTCTATACTAAAGCAACATAATTTTTTTTTCATTCATTGAGATCATCGCATGTATGTTACTCCCATCACTTCTATTTAGTCTTACAACACTAACACATTAAAATCCATGGCCATCCGAAATCACAGTAACCGCCCAAATATCCTATGTTTACGCATGCATTGTCACAGTTCAAGTTTGCTTCTGGTGTATTAATTCAAACCCCCCGGTATTTCTTTATTGTTTTGCACTTCTTTTCCCAGAATAAAGTTGCTCCTGACATTTAGAACAATAGCCATATTAATAAACTGGACATTTCAAGTGGAAACATAGCAAAAAGCAAACATATACCCAGTCTGTTGTTTGTAGATGCATGATATTTTAAAATTCGTTAAAAATAAACCTGTTAGTTTTATGATATATGCGTGTATTCTTTGGATTTCGTGTTATTTATTATGCTGTTAAAGCATAGTAGTTTGTATGATTGAATTCAAAGGTAGAAAATATTGTTTAGGCTACGTTGAAAATCTTACTTTAAAAGATAACAGTAGTTGCTGAATGTATCTTTGGATTCGAGGCTTCCATCAACAATGATAAACGTGAAACATATTTTTGAACAGACCATAACACTTCAAAACTAAGAAAACAAAGTAATGATATAGTGAACGATAACCTCTATGATAATCTTAATGCAACATAAATCTCTTTCAATGATACTTCATCCTATTTTCCTGTTTATTTATTATTATTATATTATAATGAAAATAGTAAATTTTAGGATGCAATATCTCTTTAATAATAAAAGTAAAACTGAAGATTTATTTTTAAACCGAATGTTTATTTTCAGTCAAATAATCACAAAATATTCATAAGATTATATTAATGATTAGAATTATGTATTTTCTAAAATCAAATTCATAATCTTAACTCTAATATAATATTATTTTCTAATATAAAAGTCAGATCTTAATTTAAACTTATCCGCTTAATTATATGCATTGGTAAATTAACTGTAGCCATATCGACAACATTGATATATACCAATTGAAATGTAACGCTTTTTAATTTTCTTTGGTTTTATGATTTACGGTGACTGACAATATAAAGACAGCGGAAATATAGAAATGTCACAAAACGAAATATATACGTTACATTGACATGATAAATACATCGAGTATAACACTAGAATTTGCACATTCATGTTCAATTTAAAGAAATAGTTAAACTTTATTTATTCGGTGTAGTGTTTAGATACTTATACAAGAATGAAACCTAGCTTTATCTAAAAAGATTTTTCATATTAAAACCACTAAAATGTATTTAATTATTAAATTATTTATATTAAATACAATAAAAACATGTAAATTTGTACCTTTTTTAAATACTAGACAATAATTTTAACTATTCAACCAAAGCACTAAGTTACTTTTAGAAGGTATCGTCTACCTAATTTTCCATTACGATCTTCAAATTTAATAATAAAGTAGTCAAATAAGTGATTGATAAATAAATAGAACTAATGAATATCTCACATATTGTAACACCCCGAATTTTTAACGACATTAAAGAGAATAAATTAAATAGTAATTAATTCAATATACAGAATTAGAGGAAACAGAATGCACCATTGCGTCCGTCTCGAAATTCTGGTCAAGATAGACATTTGGTTTGCATAAAACGGACATCGTATGAAGAAGTTATGAAGGTTTTAAGTTTGTATACACAGAGAAGTATTATGTATATGCATATGAGTCAGAGATGAGTCAGAATTTTATCCAAAACATTTCATATTCGAAAATCGAAAAATAGCGGCAGAATTCTCGCTCTAGGGTGTCGACCCCCCTAGAGGGTGTCGACATCGGGGTCGACCCCCCTTAAGGGGTGTCAACCTAGGGGTCGACCCACCCATAGGGGTGTCGACACCCCTAGGAATGACGTGGCAGTCGGTTTTAGGGGGTCTGCCAGCTATATATATGTGTCTTATTCTCCTATTTTCTTCATTGGAAATCATGGAGGAAATATGTTGCCCGGGTGCGAACAGACACGGAACCGTTTTCTACAACAACATACTTTGCAAATCAAAATCAAGATCCGTTCTTTCTCAATTCTCTAAACCTAACGCTTTGAGTTTCTAGTTATTTTTAGGTTTAAATGAATAGAAGTAAATTATGAAAGACTATGATTTGGATATGTTGTAAACCTTGAATCTATGCTATTGTTAGATCTGATAATATGTCATGATAGATCTAATTCTTTAGATCTAATGCAATTGTGGTTATTATATTATATTGCCTATGTGGATCTTGACTTGTAACTATGTTGTAGTGAATGTAAATCTATTTGTTTTGGTAGTTATATCATTAGATAGATCTACTCATTTATATAAATCATGAACATATGCCACCTTGAATTGGTTAGGATTGGATCTAAATCTTTGTCTTAATTGTAACTTCTATGACATGCTATGATCACTACTAGAAATGAACAGTATAGCAACGCACCCTTCCAACGGACTCCAACGGCCATTGACCAACGGCTTCCAACGGAATCCAAAATACATATGTTTCTTACGTATACAAAATATACGGCATTGGAAACCGTTTGCGGTCGTTGGTTTTTAATCCGTTGGAAGCCGTTGCCCCCCGTTACATGGGATTGAGCACAAACCAGCCGAGAGCTGCTCCTTCTTCCTTATTCTCTCCAACCCATGATTTTTTTCCCAAAACCCCCAATCTTTCCCTCCTTCAATTCTGAAATCACCAATCCCACACCATCACCCGTCTAGGAACTCTCCAAATCAATCAAGGCACTCTCTCCTCCTCTCTAACCTCGGATTCTCTCCGATTTCAAGGTATGTGTTTACCCTAAATTTTGTTTAATAACCTAAGTTTCGTAATTTAAGCATAATTAGAGTATGTTTGTGTGTCTAGTGCTATTAATTAGTCGCTAATGTAGGGTTTAATAATTTAAGTTGCTAATTTAGGGTTTTGATTTATAAATTACTTAGTTGTTAAGATTTAGGGTTTTAATTAGTTTAAGTAGTTGTTGTTAATGAGTTTTGTATTTATAGATTTACTTGATTATGTTGCTAATCTAGGGTTTAATTAGTTAAAATTGAATATGTATATATGCATATGTACAGTGTTGTATGTGTGTATATATATATATAGTTGATAATTAATGTATGTATTTGTTTGTTTGGTTGAGCCCCAATTCATTGAAAACAATATTTAATTTGTCGAAAACGTGTCGTGCAAGAGGAAATATTTAAGTTTGTGTTTTTTGGGCTAAGGCGCACAAATGCGCTAACGCGCACAAAAGCGTACAAAAAACACTTCAATCATGAAAAAAATACGTATTCGTAATATGTTATATTCATGAAGCATTAGAGAGTTTTTTTGCCCCGTCTGATAAGTATTGTATATAATCGTTATGTGAATGTTCGTTTTATTAACGAAACGGACATTTATATTCATTGTATACAATATTTGTTGGATTTGTCCTTTATATTGGACAAGTTACAAACATAATAACGAAATTAAATCTCATAAAATATTTCATTTTAAACGGTTCTCAAAATTTCGAAAGTACTTCCTTTATGTTCCCTGTGTACACGCAATTGTGTACTATTCAGGGAACTAAAGGGAAGTGCTACTAAAATTTTGTTGAATCGTTTAAATTGAAAAGATTTACGCAATTTAATTACGTTATTGTATTTGTAATGGGAGGTAGGATAACCCACTAGTAAATGATCAATTAACATAACATGCATGCAAATTTTATCATCATAATTAATACGTAAAAGAAATGTTTTCATTAAAATACAATCTTAGTGTTTGAGCGATCAGACACAAAAATTATGAATCTAATTTTATATCATACTTTATAATTTTCCTTCTTCTTAGGAAAAATGGACGATTATTTTAATGATTGAAGCGGGATGTACAAATGAAGAGAAACTGATGCCACAATAAACAAAAAATTTATTAATGGTATCAGCGTGTTTATTGAGTTCGCTTTAAGTAACAATGGAAACGACGTCGAAATCCATTGTCCAAGTAGTAGGTGCAAGTTATTGAAGCATTTGATACCGCAAATGGTTAGAGTTCATTTGCGTTAGTACGGTTTTGTGTCGAACTATTTAGTTTGGGATCGTCAAGGAGAACTGTTAGCATCTACTTCTATACAAGTTGAGGAGGTAGTGAACAATGAAATTGCTACGACAAATCTCGCAGAACAAATGGTTGAAGATGTTGCACGTTCTATGTTCCCGGTTCAAAAATTTAATGATAACGATGGTGTAACACCCCACCTCTGTTAAGGTCACTCACAAAGGGACTGCCTTAACTTTGGAGGAGCGTTTTAGTAGACAGAACAGAATATTACAAGACAGATAAGCAACACTTGAAAAACTATAACTTTATTATAGCAGAAGCAGAAATAAGTTTGGTTATATCTTTCTAAATCGCAATACCAAAACTCAAGTACACAATTATCAGTCTTATACAAAATCCTTCAAAATGTAATGTTTCAAAGACATAATCCCCAACATAAACTGCCACGAAAAGATAGAGTCAAAGCCAAGCAATACTCCAAGCACTTCAAGCAGAGAGAATCAGAATCAAGCTCCTATGTTTCCACCCTGAGCACCTGGGGGGGGAACGGAAAGAAAAGGGGCGAAAATAAACGAGGACAGACATAAAGTCTGGCGAGTCCAGTGACTTCCAGCATATAAACAGATAATATTATCATGACATGTAAATAAAGCTGGATGAGAGATTACATCAACAGGAATAGCAGATTACTTTAAGTTAACAGAAGAAACAGAATGATGTAAACCAAGTTATGTTCCTTACTTACATCTTACTTCTCTGCACTAATACTAGTATAACATGATTAGATGTTACCCTAATGTCTAAACTGAAACAGAATCGAAATAGAATAATCTATACTTAAACAAAATGCTAGTATTGGGCCTTCACCACCGCAACAGACAGAAAGTACAGAAGCAGAATACTAATAATGGGCCTTTACCACCCCAACAGACAGAAGGTACGGAAACAGAATACTAATAATGGGCCTTTACCGCCTAACTAATGGGCCTTAACCACCCCAACCGACAGAAGGTACGGAATCAGAATCAGAAACGAAATCAGAGATGGAAACAAAATAATCTTTACGGAAACAGAATGTTAGAATTAGGTGTACACTAATAATGGGCCTTTACCACCCCAACAGACGGTACCATGCAGAAACAGACAGGTGTTACCACCCAACAGAAACAGACAAAACTAAGTGTACCCTAAGTTCTACCCCAAGCGATTGGCTCCCTAATACATAAATACCCTGTGTTAGCCCCACAGTAGGGTGTATCACTCCCTAAAGTGGAAACCTATTGGCACAGACCTATTTACAGATGTCACGGTGTCTTACATCCTCAGAGCAGACCAGATCCATGCACGCACATGACCCGGTTGGAACGCACCATCAACACCCCTCGCCATTATCAGAATGAACCGCTTATAATTAGTTCAGTAAGCGTGCCCGGACCCCTACATAGCGTGGGGTCAAAAATTTTGATACCAGAAAGGGTTACTGACTAATATGGGTCCCAAACAACAGATGACACAAGTATTTCCCCTCCTAACCTTGTGTCCCCAAACTAACAGATTTCAGATTAACTTGTTTACAAGTTTCAGACATACAGAGTTCAGATTTACTAGTTCACAGACCAGCCAATCAAGTTAACAAGTTTTCAGACTAACGGATTAGATGTACACTTTTAACAAACTTACAGATTGTCTAACTTTGTATTCGGCCTACAGATTCACGAAACGGGTTTGTTAAATTCATCAGTCCAGTTGGTTTAACCCTATCCACCCAACACGTTTTAGACATCATATTTATCTCAGATTTGCATTAATTAAATATTAATGCACAGACCCCTCACATTAGGTCGGTAGGTTGTGGCCGCTGGATATGTCGGGTGGTTCCGGGCAGACTTCTGCCATAAGCCAGACCTAACCTCGTGTCTAAGAATATTTTAGTTATGCCTACGACCTCTCATATTAGACCGACAGTTTGCGGTTGCTGGTTAAGCCGGTTGGTTTCGGGCAGGCTTCTACCGTAAACGGATTCTAACCTCGTGTCATAGCCACTTTGTTCCATTACAGAAAATATCAGAATAATTATGTCCATTTAGCAGATTTAACTTCTTTACAAGTTACGACAGATTATCCAAAGTTCTATTAACATGTTTTGCCCAATTTTAGATCGAGCCTCCAAATTACAACTATTCAACTTTCAACATATTAAGCAATTCAACAGATTTAGCAGATAACAGATCTAGCAGATTAGGAAATTTAGCAGATTAGCAGAATAGGCGATTCAACGGATTTAGCAGATTAGGCAATTCAGCAGATTAGCAGATTTAACATTTCTTAAAAGTTCTATTTACATATCTTGCCTAATCATAAATTAAGCCTAAACTTACGTGTTCAAATCATGGTCATAATTCATAATACAATATATGCCCCCAAATTTTCGTTAAACTGTGCACAGTACAGAACACTCTCTAAAAGCCCCAAATCATGATATGAATTATGCCAAATTATAGCCTTTAATGCCAATATCCAAAAATCCATATTTAGGCGCATTCACATTAATAGTTATCCTATTTTAATATAGGTCCTTACGCCTAAGTTTCATATTCCTTTTTCAAGTCATGAATCGTTATATAAAATATACCCAAAAATCTTGATCTTTAAATTATATCCTCTAAAAATCAGATCTTAATTTTTATATGCATTGTGTCCCCAAGTTTCAAGTCATATGTTGTCATTCAATGATTCCTCTTCTTCCAAATCACAGAGTATGCACAGATCTAGATCTAATTTACAACATATGTCCTTTTCTCAAATCAGTCATAGATCAGTCATGTCCAATTATGCATTATTCATTATTTACCCAAAAAATTTAGCGTTCGTGTGTTAATCTATTATGAGATTTGGCGCAGGCTCGTAGTAGCCTGGCTATAGAACAGAAAAAAAAGAATAGTCACAGAAAAACAGATCTGACAGATAAGAATATGCATAACCTCAGATTCAGATTTATAACCATGTCAAGATCATAATTAAAGTTCATATCTGAAAATAACTGTACTCACAAAAAAGGGAACGATTCTTATATTCTGGAATCTGTATTCTGATACTGAATAGCTCTCCTTTGGCGTAGACTATCGATTAGATTAGAAAATAGTTGTTCTCTTTTAATTCTATTCAAATTGGAAGAAGATGCACTAGTTCTAGCTTAGATTTCAGCAGAGTAGCGATGCCATTATTTTATTTTAATTAGAATAGAGGCAGAGTATAGGCAGAATGAAATCGTGTGGAGAGAAAGTGAGGTTTGGGGGGTGTTTTTATAGGAGAATATGGTGATTTAGAGCCTTCAGATCAGTCCAGAATTCATCAGAACCACCCAGCTCGAAGATAGGTCATCCATCCACTCAGAAGAAGACACGTCATCACAGAACACTCCAGAATTCTGTGCTGGATCGGTATGGGCACACTTGGCAGGTGCGTCAGTGTATTTTTGTACTGGCGCACTTCACAAGTGCGCCAGTGTATTCTGGCTTATTTCCGGTTTTTCTACCTAACTTTGTTCGTCCATATCTTCTTCATACGGTATCCGTTTTACGCAAACTCGAAATCTATCTCAAGCAAAATTTCGATATGGCGCAACCTGTTTCCCTTAATTCTTCTCCTAAAATTAAGTATACTTTAATTTGTTACTTATACCTTCATAGAAAATACGAGGTGTTACATTCTCCCTTCCTTAAAGGATTTCGTCCCCGAAATCTTCAAGTTAAGAAGAATGTGTCCTACCATCCAATTATCCATCTACTCAACCATCATCCACAAGCATCCATTGTCCTTAGAAAACTTCTAATATTGTATGAACATATGCAAAAGTGTGTGTATATGTCCCTTATCTAATGCAAAGATCAGGCGGTCTACTGATTCAGTTGACCTTCTCAATGGGAACCATGTTGGTGCCATGAGTCCAATTATGTATGCAAGAAATCCTATCTGATACACATTATTTTTATATGTGTGCATAACCATTCATCCAAATGCAACATCCATGTGATGAGTCAATCATTTTGCATCCACAAAAATTGAAAAATGCGCACACATTCATATGCAGTATGAAAGTGTTTTTGAGCCGATCTAGTGCCTAGTGTGTGTATATGCATCCACGAGCAACCACTTGCAACCATCAAACATAACATGTCTCAAACACATATTTACACCCATTAGTTTCTACCTAAAGGTCGAAGACTCGATCGATAGGATACAAGTGAGTGATAGAAGCAAGTACGATTAAAACAAGATCTCTGTTCCTATTAGACATCAGTTAAGAAACTAATTCCCCAAGTATCAACCCTGAAGACCGAAATCAACATCAGATTGACACCTAGTGAATTACTCCCATTAAACAATGCCAAACTGGAAATCTACTTCACGCTTCGAGTAAAAACCCCTAACCTTATCAGAAATATTCAGATACTTACAGACTACTGGTACAGATCAGATTATCAAATGATTCTTAGGAAACTAAGCATGATAAAACCCTACCATATCCCATAAAAACCAGAATGTATGCGTCATAGTCAACTTAACGCCTAACACAGATACCCTCAAACCCCAACCTGTCACAAATAGATGAGTCGTAACCCTCATGGGGTTTGAGACTATAGTGGGATCAGAAACAAGACTAGTATTAAAGTGCAGAGTCTCAATTACAGAATCAAAGAGAGTTTTAACTCAATAATCAGATAAAGAAATTTAACCTTCTACAGAAATTTTTCCTATCTCTATCCTATCCCCCAGCAACGAGAGCATTCGCCTGCCCTCCAGAAGTAGTTTCTGCCCTCTGCGCTTGCCTTCTGGCGAAATCCTTGATCAGATATCCTGTCTCACTGCACTGAAAACAACCAGTCTTCTTACATGTCAACAAGTCCTTCTCTAAAGTTGCCCCCATCGCGTGGAAAACCCTACGAAGCTCGAAAGAGGATTAGCCGTAGGTGAAATTATTGCGGCTACAGATGGAAGTTAGGCACTTCTTTGCCCTTCGACAGACGTCGTAGTCTCATCATGCCTACGGAACCATGTCTTGATGAGGTTACCTCCTAGAAAGCCAGGAGCCCCGGAGACTCAGAAAAGAAGGAAACAAGGATTAAACAGAAAATCAAAAGATAAATATATGGCTTTGGGGACTATGTTTTTCAAAATAAACTCTACATTTGAAAATACTTCCTTTTTGAAACCTTTTTGAAAATATTTTTCAATAACTTTTTATCAAATCTGGTAACCTTCAGCTCTGATACCAAGTGTAACACCCCATCTTCGTTAAGGTCACTCACAAAGGGAATGCCTTAACTTTGGAGGAGCGTTTTAGTAGACAAAACAGAATATTACAAGACAGATAAGTAGTACTTGAAAAACTATAACTTTATTACAGCAGAAGCAAAAATAAGTTTGATTACATCTTTCTAAATCACAATACCAAAACTCAAGTACACAATTATCAGTCTTATACAAAATCCTTCAGAATGTAAAGTTTCAAACCCATAATCCCCAACATAAACTGCCATGAAAAGATAGATTCAAAGCCAAGCAATACTCAAAGCACTTCAAGCAGAGAGAATCAGAATCAAGCTCCTATGTTTCCACCCTGAGCACCTGGGGGGGAACGGAAAGAAAAGGGGCAAAAACAAACGAGGCCAGACATAAAGTCTAGTGAGTCCAGTGACTTCCAGCATATAAGCAGACAATATTATCATGACATGTAAATAAAGCTGGATGAGAGATTACATCAACAGGAATAGCAGATATACTTTAAGTTAACAGAAAAAACAGAATGATGTAAACCAAGTTATGTTCCTTACTTACATCTTACTTCTCTGCACTAATACTAGTATAATATGATTAGGTATTACCCTAATTTCTAAACTGAAACAGAATCGAAACAGAATAATCTATACAGAAACAGAATGCTAGTAATGGGCCTTCACCACCCCTAACAGACAGAAAGTACAGAAGCAGAATACTAATAACGGGCCTTTACCACCCCAACATACAGAAGGTATGGAAACAGAATACTAATAATGGGCCTTTACCACCTAACTAATGGGCCTTTACCACCCAAACCGACAGATGGTATGGAAACAGAATCGGAAACAGAATCAGAGACGGAAGCAGAATAATCCCTACGGAAGCAGAATGTTAGAATTAGGTGTACACTAGTAATGGGCCTTTACCACCCCAACAGAAGGTACCACGTAGAAACAGACAGGGGAGACGGTACCAACAGAAACAGACGGTACCAACAGAAACAGACAGAACTAAGTGTACCCTAAGTCGTACCCCAAGCGATCGGCTCCCTAATACATGAATACCCTGTGTCGGCCCCACAGTAGGGTGTATCACTCCCTAAAGTGGCAACCTATTGGCACAGACCTATTTACAGATGTCACGGTGTCTTACATCCTCAGAGAAGACCGGATCCATGCACACACATGACCCGGTTGGAACGCACCATCAACACCCCTCGCCATTATCAGAATGAACCGTTTATAATAAGTTCAGTAAGCGTGCCCGGACCCCTACATAGCGTGGTGTCAAAGTTTTTGATACCAGAAAGGGTTACTGACTAATATGGGTCCCAAACAACAGATGACACAAGTATTTCCCCTCCTAACCTTGTGTCCCCAGACTAGCAGATTTCAGATTAACTTGTTTACAAGTTTCAAACATACAGAGTTCAGATTTACTAGTTCACAGATCAGACAATCAAGTTAGCAAGCTTTCAGACTAACGGATCAGATGTACAGTTTTAACAGATTTACAGATTGTCTAACTTTGTATTGGGCCTACAAATTCATGAAACAGATTTGTTAAATTCATCAGTCCAGTTGGTTTAACCCTATCCAACCAACACGTTTTAGACATCATATTTATCTCAGATTTGCATTAATTAAATATTAATGCACAGACCTCTTACATTAGGTCGGTAGCTTGTTGCCGCTGGATATGCCGGGCGGTTCTGGGCAGACTTCAACCACAAGCCAGACCTAGCCTCGTGTCTAAGCATATTTTAGTTATGCCTATGACCTCTCACATTAGACTGACAGTTTGCGGTCGCTGGTTAAGCCGGTTGGTTCCGGGCAGGCTTCTACCGTAAACGGAGTCTAACCTCATGTCATAGCCACTTTGTTCCATTATAGAAAATATCAGACTAATTATGTCCGTTTAGCAGATTTAACTTCTTTACAAGTTACGGCAGATTATCCAAAGTTCTAATAACATGTTTTGCCCAATTTTAGATCAAGCCTTCAAATTACAATTATTCAGCTTTTAACAGATTAAGCAATTCAACAGATTTAGCAGATAACAGATCTAGCAGATTAGGGAATTTAGCAGATTAGCAGAACAGGTAATTCAACAAATTTTGCAAATTAGGCAATTCAACAGACTAGCAAATTTAACATTTCTTAAAAATTCTATTTACATATCTTGCCTAATCATAAATTAAGCCTAAACTTACCTTCTCAAATCATGGTCATAATTCATAATACAATATATGCCCCCAAATTTTTGTTAAACTTTGCACAGTACAGAACACTCTCTAAAATCCCCAAATCATGATATGAATTATGCCAAATTATAGCCTTTAATGCCAATATCCAAAAATCCATATTTAGGCGCGTTCACATTAATAGTTATACTATTTTAATATAGGTCCTTACGCCTAAATTTCAAATTCCTTTTTCAAGTCATGAATCGTTATGTAAAATATAACCAAAAATCTAGATCTTTAAATTATATCCTCTCAAAATCAGATCTTAATTTTTATATGCATTATGTCCCCAATTTTCAAGTCATATGTTATCATTCAATGATTCCTCTTCTTCCAAATCACAGAGTATGCACAGATTTAGATCTAATTTACAACATATGTCCTTTTCTCAAATCAGTCACAGATTAGTCATGTCCAATTATGCATTATTCATTATTTACCCCAAAATTTAGCGTTCATGCCTCTTATGAGATTTGGCACAGGCTCGTAGTAGCCTGGCTATAGAACAGAAAAGAAAGAAAGAGAATAGTCACAGAAAAACAGATCTGACAGATAAGAATATGCATAACCTCAGATTCAGATTTATAACCATGTCAAGATCATAATTAAAGTTCATATCTGAAAATAACTGTACTCACAAAAAAGGTAACGATTCTTGTATTCTGGAATCTGTATTCTGACACTGAATAGCTCTCCTTTGGCGTAGACTATCAGTTATATTAGAAAATAGTTGTTCTCTTTTAATTCTATTCAGATTGGAAGAAGATGCACTAGTTCTAGCTTAGATTTCAGTAGAGTAGCGACGCCATTATTTTATTTTAATTAGAATAGAGGCAGAGTATAGGCATAATGAAATTGTGTGGAGAGAAAGCGAGGTTTGGTCGGTGTTTTTATAGGAGAATAGGGTGATTTAGAGCCTTCAGATTAGTCCAGAAGTCATCAGAACCACCAAGCTCGAAGACAGGTCATCCAGCCACTCAGAAGAAGACGCGTCATCACAGAACACTCCATAATTTTGTGCTGGATCGGTATGTGTGCACTTGGCAGGTGCGCCAGTGTATTTTTGTACTGGCGCACTTCACAAGTGCGCCAGTGTATTCTGGCTTGTTTCCGGTTTTTCTACCTAAATTCGTTCGTCCATATCTTCTTCATACGTTATCCGTTTTACGTAAACTCAGACTCTATCTCAAGCAGAATTTCGAGACAAACGCAATGGCGCAACCCGTTTCCCTTATTTCTTCTCCTAAAATTAAGTATACTTTAATTTGTTACTTATACATTCACAGAAAATACGGGGTGTTGCAGATGGTAATGATGACAATGGTAATGATGAAAAAGAACCAAATATTGAAGCCAAAAAAATATATGATTTATTAGATGTTGCGTAAAAACCCCTTTGGGAAAACTGTGAAAGAGGAACTCAATTATCAGTAACTGCTGAATACATTGCGTTGAAATCTAAATACAACCTCATAGAAGCTGGATTTACAGCTTTTGTGCAAGCTGCAAAGCGGCATATGCCTCCCAATAATTTAATGTGCGAAAACCATTATGAAGTAAAAAAAATGATGTCGGCCGTTGGTTTACCATATCAAAAAATAGATACATGTTCAAAGGGTTGCATGCTATTTTGGAAGAAAGATGTCAACCTTAAGAATTGTAGAATATGTAATCAAGAATGATACAAACCAAGAAAGAAAAAGGGAAAGGAAGTCCCGTATAAACATATGCATTATTTACCTATTATTCCTAGACTTCAAAGGTTATATGCATCTTCTGTAACCGCGCAACATATGAGATGACACAAGGTGAGAACGCATGAAGAAGGTACGTTAACACACCCATCCGATGGAGAAGAATGGAAGCATTTTGATCAAAAGTATCCCAATTTTGCATCTGAGAGTCGCAACGTTAGACTTGGTTTATGTACGAATGGGTTTTCACCATTTTCTCAATTTGGTTCTAAATATTCATCTTGGCCAGTAATTGTAACATCTTATAATTTACCTCCGTGGATGTGTATGAAAACTCCTTATATGTTTCTTATAATTGTCGTCCCTGGTCCTGATGATCCGACACAAGGAATCGATGTTTATTTACAACCATTGATTGAAGAATTAAAAAAATTATGCGATGAAGGGGTAGAAACATATGATATTTCCCAAAAGAAAACTTTCATATGCATGCTTCTTTGTTGTGGACAATTAGCGATTTTCCTGCTTATGCAATGTTTTCAGGTTGGAGTACGGCTGGTCGTCTAGCTTGTCCGTACTGTATGGAAGAAACAAGAGCATTTTCTTTACCTTTTGAAAAGAAATTTTCATGGTTTGACTGTCATAGATGTTCTCTTCATATCAATCATCCTTTTAGAAGAGATAAGAAATTTTTTACAGCTAATAAACATGCAACTTTATGACCACCTAAAGTATGGACAAGTGGGCAAATTTATGAACTTGTACAAGATTTTCCCAAGATTCATGAAATCGGAGTACAGACAGGAATTCAAGGTAAATCAGTAATTCATAATAGGTGGAAACAAAGCATATTTTGGGAGTTGACTTATTGGAAAGATCTTCTGATTTGTCATAATATTGACGTGATGCATAATGAAAAAAACGTATTTAATAATGTAATCAATACAAATTTGAATGTCATAGGGAAGACGAAAGATGACTTGAAATCAAGACGTGATATTGTAGTAATATGTAATCGTCCGGAGCTTCATATAAAGCCAAATGACACCAAAAAACCGAAAGCACGCTATGAACTGGACAGTAATCAAATAAAAATATTTTTAAAATGGATGGAAGAATTAAGATTCCCATATGGTATATCTTCCAATCTTCGTAGATGTGTTGATTATAAAAACAGTAAATTTAGCGGGACGAAAAGCCACGACTGTCATGTTAAGATGGAAAATTTATTGCCCGTCGCTTTCAAAGAACTATTGCCCGTAAAAGTTTGGATTGTTATAACGGAGCTTATTTTGTTCTATAAAGAGCTTTGTTCATCTACATTAAAAATTGACCGTCTACGTAAATTAGAGGAAGAAATCCCCATATTACTCTGTAAATTGAAAAAATATTTTTCCTCTAGGGTTTTTCAATGTTATGGAGCATTTACTTATTCATCTTCCATCAGAAGCACGTCTTCGAGGGCTTATGCAATACGGATGGATGTATCCATTTGAAAGGTATATTAATATTCAATTAATTAAATTTTGGTTAACGAAATGTATGAAAAAATAATTTACAATAATTCTAAATAGGTTTTAAATCATCTAAAGAAAAAAGTGAGGCAGAAAGCTCGAGTAGAAGGTTCTATTTGCAAATCATACATCGAAGAACAAGCTTCATTTTTTTTCTCTCATTATTTTAGTGATCATGTGAACATCGCATTTGCAAGTACTGCATGTAATGATGAAGGCATTGATCAAGATGATTGTCAAGCGACTTTATCTATTTTTAAAAAACATGGTCGCCCATCTGGTAGATGTGTGGAAGAATGACTGAATGATAAAGATCATAATGCAACACACACATATATTCTTCTTAATTGCACCAAAGTTGCACTGTTCGTTAGGTAATGATGAAGAGAAACTTATATTTAACACTTCTGTGAATCAAACTTGTAATGTTAACTAGACATATGTTATGACATTTCTATTATCAAGTACTCATGTTATCTTATACCATGTTTTGACATTTCTTTCAAGTACTCATGTTATCTAATACCATCTAATGACATTTCTATTATCAAGTACTCATATTACCTAATACCATGTTATGGCATTCCTTTCATGTTATGTTATGTTATTGTCTGTAACAGGTACGACGTCAGGTGGTGACGAGGGTGGTCCATCATCGGAGTTATCCCGTCCCGTGGTATGGCTTAAGCCAAAAGCATCCAAAGCGTAAAAACTAAGTTTTTAGTATAAATTTAATTTAAGTACAATAAATTATTTAAATTGTTGTTCTAGTAGCCATGTATTTTTTTCCCGTGTAACACAGGGGTTTTGAGTTGAAGCGGTCCAATATCGTTTTGAGGATACCAAAATGTGCTTATCAGGGTCACATGACCTCATGTTGGCCCGCATGTAGCTCGATACTCGACATTGCTAAGGAGACCATATGGCAGGATTTTTTGGTACGTATGTATGATATAACATTTATTACGTTAAGTTGTCATGCTCCTATTTGATAAGTTCACATGTATGCTATTTTTTAAAAAAATGCTGGGTGCGGTGGATCTCCAGGAGACGGATTTGGATCTCGTTAGGCGCCACTGTTATAGCAAAATGACAACAAATTATAGGCAGATAATGAACACTTTAAAATCAGGTGGGAAAAGACAGTCTTGGGTGAGCGAAACGGTATGGAATGATCTACTTACTTATTGGAATAGTAATGAGGACTTTTTGGTAAATTTACTGCATATTTAATTTAAATTATCTATTCAATTAATATGTGATTTAGAATAATACGTTTTTTTAATTTTAAATGTATAGGCCTCGTTTAAGAGAAATGCAGCTAATAGGAGCAAGAATCCGGTTACGCATCGAGGTGGGTCCAAGTCAAATGACTTATTAAAATTTTAATTCATAACTTATTAAAATTAATAGTTGATTTAAGTTTAAGTTTTAATTTACACACACACACACACACGTATATATATATATATATATGTGTGTGTGTGTGTGTGTGTGTGCATGGTTATTTCAGGAGAGAGCGCGTATGGCTGTTGTGTCGTACTGGGATGTTTTCGAGCATACACATGCATTGAGTCAAACTGACGACACAGACTCAGTTTCGTACACTTGGGACCATGATGATAAGGCGTGTGAGAGATATGTAAGTATAAAATAGTTAAGTTAGATTTTTAATTTAATTAAAATATTATTATCTAAATTCATTTGTTTTTTGTTTAACAGGAGAAATTTCAGGAACAAAGGGCGTAGGTACTGGAATCTACTGGGAGGAGTGAGCTTACCAAGGAAGACGAGGACAGGATATTTGATGTTGTCATGGAACCTTCTACCCAAAACAGACGATATGGTTATGGAAATCTAGAGGTAATACTAAAAATTATAATAAAAACTCAAATGTATTCTAAATGCTATTATGAAATACTGAAAATCTGAAATTATATACATATTACAGCATCTCAGCAGACGTATCAGAAGGCTCAGGAAAAGGAAGAAATCGCACGGTTGAAAGCACAGATTGCAGAGCTTCATGAGCATGATCGTCGCCGTGAAGAGTAGATGGAGCTTCTTAACCAGCGGTTGGCGGAGTACATTGCCCAGCACGGTACGCCGGCTTCATCTTCTGGTGGAGAGAGTTGATCAGGTTAGCTTGCTTTTGATGACATCTATGTTTTGTGAGTTCGTGAGGCTTGCTAGATGATGATGGTTGTATATATTGATGTTATAATGGTTTGGACATGATGTTTTGATGGTTTGGTGATGGTACGGTTTGGATATGGTGTTGGTTATGATGTTTGGACATGGTTATGTTGTTTTGGCGACGTTTGGTTGTTATGTTATGTAAATATTGGTTAATTTATGTGTTTTGTGTTTGATTTCTATTTTATATTGTGCTTGGGTGTACATATGGTTGAGATTGTGAGTTATATGCTCGAAATGGAGCAGTCCAGAATATTATATATGTGGTGCGTGGCTTGAAGTGGAAAATCCGAAATCTGTAAAAAAAACCCAGATTTCCAACGGCTATAAACGGCCTGTGACAACTTATACGTCATGTCATACCAACGGTTTCCAACGGCTTATTGGTCAGAAATAATGGACACATGGCCTTATTTATCAGTTGGAAGCCGTTGGAAATTAAGCGTCGTGTGCATTGGAAGTCATTGGAAGTCGTTGATCCGTATACAAACGGATTGACCAACGGCTTCCAACGGGTTTTCCAACGGTCGCCAACGGCCCCTGGCCATTGGAAAACCCTGTTTCTCTTGTAGTGGATGTGGATTTGTGTAGATCTATTTCTAAACTAGTAGATCTAATTTATGTGGACATTGAAACTATTAGTCAGATCTAGATTATCACTTTGTGTTTATCATGTTAGATCTATTCTAACCTCTAGATCTAAATTATGTGATCTAATTTATCACCTTGTGTTATCATATTGGATCTATTTTAACCTCTAGATCTGAATTATGTGATCTAATTTATCACCTTGTGTTATCATGTTAGATCTAAACCGATTGGACTTCTAAATTACTAATTTAGATCTTACTATGTTTATTGTGACATCATAGTTATGTTAGAATCAATTGAATGCCAACCGTTCATCAGTTTTATGTCCACCTTGTTATGATGACAACTTCATATCCATGCCAGTATGTATGTTCACCTTATTATCATGCTAGTTTATGTTTATGCCAAGATGATCACTTTGGTAATATTCCCATTATTTTCCCTATTATCGTTTATGACTAGGCTATTGTCAAGCCTAGGCATGCTGCAAATTTTTTGAGGGCGCTAGCTAAGGAACGGGGGAAAAAGGATTAAAAATGGCATAATTTGAATATGAACATTTTTGGACATATAATTCAAATTATTGGGTAAAATGGGTATTAACACCTAAAAATGAAACGATTAATTAATTTGTCAATTAATTAAAATTGGAATGTTTAGTAATTACAATTAGGAATTGTAATTGTACTTATGACACGAGGTTATGTTGCAATAGTGGTGGAAGTATGCCCGGATCCGACCGGCATATCCAGTAGCCACTAATGTTGAACCTAATGTAGGAGGTCTAAGTACGTAAATATGAATCGGACTATGACATGAGTTTAGGCCCAACTGTGGAATAAGTCAACGCGGACCCGGCCGGCATATCCAGCATCCACATGCTGTAGGCCTAATGTGGGAAGTCTAGCCCAGTATAAACCATAAATGGACATGGTAATGAATTGGACTACTTAACCTAAGCTAATCCAAAGGGATTGTATGAACTTAAATCTAAGTTGGAGGTTAAGTAAACTTGGTTGAACAAAAGTGGTGGGTTAAGTAAATCTGAAGAAGGGTGGGTAATATTCACATATAGGCCCACAAACTTAACCCGTTAAGGTTATGTAATTAAAAACACCTAGTGGTATACATAACCGGAGGAAATAATAAAGTTATGTAATTAAAGTGTAACACCCCGTGAATACTATAACCATGAAATTCGTAAATTAAAGTATAATTAATATCAAATCAAAGAATTAAGGGAAACGGGATACGCCATTGTGTTCGTCTCGGAAAAATACGCGAAATAGAGTCCGAGTTTTCGAAAAACGGAGTCCGTATGAAGAAGATATGGCCTCCGGAAGTTTCTGAATTAAATTTAAAATTAAAACAGCTCAGAAAAATCAAGTTAAAATTAAAAATCGGGCCCAATGGGCCAGGGCGGGAAAATTCCCGCCTAAGCCACCCAGGTCGACAGGGCTGTCGACCTGGGCTAGCCATGTCGACAGGGCTGTCGACAGCCCTGTCGACAGGGGTGTCGACCTGGTCGAGAGCCAGGTCGAACCCAATCCAACCTGGCTGGCCAGGTCTGTGTTTGGCCGATTTTCTGTGGTCTGCTTTGTCACTAGGGCTAGGTGGCGACACGGGATTGGCTTCCTCTTCAAACGAACGTCTATGATTGAATCAAGCTCCATCGACGGTTTAAAACATCTTGCAAACATTATAAAAAGGACCTAAGACCTAGCCTAACATCATACTATTTCATTCTAGCCTTAGGCCGCCGCCATTAAACCTAGAGCTCTAAATTAAAAATACAAAGAATAAAAATTATAGAAGAAGGAGGATGATTCTTGAAGGCTACCACTAGAAGCTACAACAAATACGACGCTTTAGGCAACAAATTTGGAGACTATTTGATTTGGGATTCTTAATTGGGTTATTTGCTTCATAATTGTAAGTTCTATGTTACTTTTTAGGCAAAAACGCTAAAACAAGATGGACATGCGATGAATTGAAACTAAATTTATGTACTATTGCCAATTCATGTTTATATTATTTATCGTTGAATTATAATTTGGGGATATTGCTATGGCAACGTTGCAAGTTAAACTTGCCATGATTTTGATGTTGTTATGAATCATTTGGGCTTGATTGTTTGGCAAGTTGGACTAATTCATGTCCATAAAATCGCTATGAAATCTTTATGTTGATGAAACCATGCCTATGGTGCTAATTAAATTATGCCTATAATGTTATTATACCCATCATGATTAATGAAAATTGGGTATTGCTAGGTTAATTATGTTAAAGACGCTAAATCGTTTATCATGTTAATTATGTTAAAGATGCTAAATTATCTATCATGTTAATTAAGCTAAATTGTCAATCATGCTAATTATGTTAAAAACGATAAATTGGAATCATTATGTCTATCATGTTGATTTAGAATCATTAAATTGGAATCATTATGTCTATGAGAATTATTGTGTTAAAATGCTAAATTGGAATTCACTATGCCTATTAGGATTACTATGCCTTTAATGCTTCATGTTTATGATAAAAATTATCATGATGCCGCAATGGTTATTATGCCTATGATGCAAAGTTTAAATCATCATGTTAAATTAAGTTGGATTCATTACTATGCCAAGTTATCATCATTGTAACTATGTGATATGTTATAGTATGTTTATTATGCAAGTAATGTTGGAATTATCATATATGCCTATCACATGTTTGGTGTTATTCCCCTTTATCTCTTGAATTGTTTATGCTTATGAACGAAGTGCGTTTATATACGTTGGGGATACGATTGGGTAGAATAGGCAAAACTTGAATTAATTATAGGAATAAACTGTGAAATTTGGCATAAGTAGAACATGAAATGTGGCACGAAAACCTGACTTGAACATGCCATAACTTGACTTTAAACATGCCTTAGTTGGGCACGAAGTTGACACATGAACATGATATCAAAATTGATAAGAACATGGGCATGACTTTAGAGAACAAGAAAGTGGCCAACTCGAGGTTGGGTTGAGTTTGTAGTGTAAATCTGCCCGGAACCGCCCGGCAAATCCAGTTGCTACAAACAATAGGATCCAATGTGGGTAGTTGGTCACATCGCGCTTGAAACCCGAGGTTGGGTTGAGTTCGTAGCGTAAACCTGCCCGGAACCGCCCGGCAAATCCAGTGGCTACGAACAACAGGATCCAATGTGAGTGGTTCGGTGCATTAACGAATCAATTAATGCCAATTAGGGTTAAGTCATGAACATGAAAAGACAACTTAACCAACTTGAACACGATTTGTAGGGCTAAGTCATGAACTTGAAAAACGACAACACTTAGCCAACTTGACATGACACGTAGGCGGGTTAAGTCGCGAACTGAAATGACATACTTAACCATCTTGACATGACTAGACTGGAAAAGGGTTAAGTCACGAATTACATGACTTGATCGGAAAGGCGGGTTAGGTCACGAATTACATGACCTAATCTATTAGGCGAAACCCTAGACACGACCCCTTTCAGCAGTAACCCTCTAGATGTATCAAGGTACCCTGGGGCTAGGCCGGGTGGGGGCACGATTACTGGGCTGATTGTAAGAGGTGAACGACGGCAGTGGGGTATGCCAGTGTAGGTTCGGCGGACTACGATCGTGCACGTATCCGGGGCAGACACTGGGTATCCGTAGATTTATCTGTGCATCTTGAATCGTGTCAGGGGTTGACACCATAGGGCTGATACACCCTAAGGTGGACCCAGCACAGGTGACTACATTCGTGATTAGCCGTATGACACGGACACTTGACGAGCTAGAACTTGTAGGGAGCCGATCAACTAGATAATCGCTCCGTAGGACCCCGTACTTGGGTCAGACCCCGTTTCAGGGTCATTTCATGATATTGGGCCGTGGGATTTATTTCGTGATTAATTTGTGACACGGGCTTAGTATACTAGTGAAGTCGATGCAACGGATCTCGAACATGTGATACTTTACTTGACTTGTCTTGACTTATCCTGATCACCTTAGTCTATCTTGTCCACCTTGACACTATTCTTAAGTTTGGTTCCAGTTCATTCATGACAGGTTGTTTTAACCGTTTTTACACTGAAAGTCACTAGAACTTACTCAGTCTTTATGACTGACCCTTTTCCTTTCGCCTCTTTTTCTTTCGTTTCCCCCCCCCAGGTTCTCAGGGAGGAATAACTAGCTCTTAGCTTGGATATCACTTGCTTTGGCTCAGCATGTACGGTTTGCTATGGCTGCTTCTTTTTACTGCACTTGGGGAATAAGCTATTTTACAGTTTTTAAGTTATTGCTTCTTTGGCTATTATTACAAGACAGCTGTAATGAAGTTACTTGAAATTTTTGTAAAAGACATGGTTTATTTTGGAATGAAATGAAGTTCTGTTTTGCTCAGAAATTCTTCCGCTGTTTACTTAATTATTTATTTATGTTCTGTCTTGTGATAATTCTGTGATGTTATCTCGATAATACCTCTCCAAAACTAGGGCATTCCCTTTGTGAGTGACCCTAGCGGAGGTGGGGTGTTACACTTGGTATCGGAGCCGAAGGTTACCAAGACTGGGCAAAAGTTTTGAAAACCTTTTGAATTTTTTTTTTTTTTTTTTTTTTTTCAAAACCATTTACAAAGAAGCATTTTCCAAGAAAAAGTTTTTAAAGGCTATTCCCCCCAAAAGCCATTAGCACTATCCTTTGTTTCCTTGTTTGAATCTCTTGTCCTTCGTTTTGAATCTATCCTTCTTGTTTCAGCATCATGTCCGAAGAACTTAACTTGCCAGAGGGCGTACCAATACCTGGTTGGTTCAGACGATTCTTAGAAGCAAGGGCCACCCAGCCAGGTCCTACCATTCCTCCTCCCCCAGCTGCAGGAAATCATCCAGCTGCAGCAACACCTCTTCCTCCACCTCCTCCACGGGGAAACACTTTTGCTAAGATATGTAAAGATTTTAAGGCTATGGGAGGAAAGGATTTCCACGGAACTGAGTCCTTCGTAGCATCTAGAAATTGGCTAAAAGAAACTGAGGACCTATTCATCATCTTTGAGGTAGAGGATAGGCAAAAAGTACAATTGGCGGTGTGGCTATTGAAGGGCGAGGCTTCCTATTGGTGGGAGGTCACTAATGCTGAGAGACCAGTGGAGACATGGGAGGACTTTAGGGCAAGGTTTGAAACTAAATTTCTCTCAGATGCGGAAAGAAGTTTGCAGTTGGAAAAATTCTTATTTCTTAAGCAAGGAGACAAGACTGTCAGAGAGTATGTGAATCAGTTCGATGAGCTGGCTAGGTTCGGACTAGACCTAGTCAACACCCCGCACAAAAAGGCCCTCCGTTTTGTCAAAGGATTGAATGAGCCACTACACAGTCTGGCCATGACCCATATACCCATGGGAGCTACGTACGAAAGGTTGGTACAAATGGCATTGCTGAACGAGGAAGATAAGGGCAAGAAGGAGACAGAGGCAGAATACTCTCAAGGGAAGAAAGAGGTCAAGCCTAACGATTCTAAGAATAAGAAGGTAGACTCCGAGAAGGGAGGCAAGAACAACAACTCACGCGATAAAAGGAAATGCAATTACTGTGGTACGGAAGGGCACATAGCCAAGGATTGTAGAAAGAGGAAGAGAAAGCACGGTGAATGTTTTCATTGTGGGAAGACTGGACACATCAGCAAAGACTGTCCTGAGAAGCAGACCGGACCTTCTGGCGGTACATCGTTAACCTATTCTAGATGCTTTGTTTTATCTTATTTCTCTCCTCGATCTTATCTTGAGAACCATAGTTAGAATCTTTTTGGATGTAAACATGTAATTGAAACATGTTATGATTGCGAAATGGTTGCAAGTGGTCGCAAGTGGTTGCTCGTGGATGCATGAATACACATTAGGCACTAGATCGGCTCAGGCACATTTTCATATTGCATATGCATGAGTGTTTATTTTGGAAGCTTGGTTGTGCTATCATTTGGTTGTTGCATATGATTGAATGTTTGAGCACTCATGTAGAAATTATGAATTATAACAGGAAAAAATTTGCATACATATTGGATTCATTTCACTAAACATATTTTGCATTTAGAAGATCAATCAGGCCTGATCATTAGCATTAGCTAAGGAACATATACACACACTTCGCATATGATCATAAAGCATTAGAAGTCTTTTAAGGACAATGGATACTCGTGTTTGATGGATGAGTAGATGGATGTTTGGATGTTAGGATATACATTCCTCCTAACTTGAAGATTTCGGGGACGAAATCCTTTTAAGTAGGGGAGAATGTAACACCCCGTGAATACTATAACCATGAAATTCGTAAATTAAAGTATAATTAATATCAAATCAAAGAATTAAGGGAAACGGGATACGCCATTGTGTTCGTCTCGGAAAAATACGCGAAATAGAGTCCGAGTTTTCGAAAAACGGAGTCCGTATGAAGAAGATATGGCCTCCGGAAGTTTCTGAATTAAATTTAAAATTAAAACAGCTCAGAAAAATCAAGTTAAAATTAAAAATCGGGCCCAATGGGCCAGGGCGGGAAAATTCCCGCCTAAGCCACCCAGGTCGACAGGGCTGTCGACCTGGGCTAGCCATGTCGACAGGGCTGTCGACAGCCCTGTCGACAGGGGTGTCGACCTGGTCGAGAGCCAGGTCGAACCCAATCCAACCTGGCTGGCCAGGTCTGTGTTTGGCCGATTTTCTGTGGTCTGCTTTGTCACTAGGGCTAGGTGGCGACACGGGATTGGCTTCCTCTTCAAACGAACGTCTATGATTGAATCAAGCTCCATCGACGGTTTAAAACATCTTGCAAACATTATAAAAAGGACCTAAGACCTAGCCTAACATCATACTATTTCATTCTAGCCTTAGGCCGCCGCCATTAAACCTAGAGCTCTAAATTAAAAATACAAAGAATAAAAATTATAGAAGAAGGAGGATGATTCTTGAAGGCTACCACTAGAAGCTACAACAAATACGACGCTTTAGGCAACAAATTTGGAGACTATTTGATTTGGGATTCTTAATTGGGTTATTTGCTTCATAATTGTAAGTTCTATGTTACTTTTTAGGCAAAAACGCTAAAACAAGATGGACATGCGATGAATTGAAACTAAATTTATGTACTATTGCCAATTCATGTTTATATTATTTATCGTTGAATTATAATTTGGGGATATTGCTATGGCAACGTTGCAAGTTAAACTTGCCATGATTTTGATGTTGTTATGAATCATTTGGGCTTGATTGTTTGGCAAGTTGGACTAATTCATGTCCATAAAATCGCTATGAAATCTTTATGTTGATGAAACCATGCCTATGGTGCTAATTAAATTATGCCTATAATGTTATTATACCCATCATGATTAATGAAAATTGGGTATTGCTAGGTTAATTATGTTAAAGACGCTAAATCGTTTATCATGTTAATTATGTTAAAGATGCTAAATTATCTATCATGTTAATTAAGCTAAATTGTCAATCATGCTAATTATGTTAAAAACGATAAATTGGAATCATTATGTCTATCATGTTGATTTAGAATCATTAAATTGGAATCATTATGTCTATGAGAATTATTGTGTTAAAATGCTAAATTGGAATTCACTATGCCTATTAGGATTACTATGCCTTTAATGCTTCATGTTTATGATAAAAATTATCATGATGCCGCAATGGTTATTATGCCTATGATGCAAAGTTTAAATCATCATGTTAAATTAAGTTGGATTCATTACTATGCCAAGTTATCATCATTGTAACTATGTGATATGTTATAGTATGTTTATTATGCAAGTAATGTTGGAATTATCATATATGCCTATCACATGTTTGGTGTTATTCCCCTTTATCTCTTGAATTGTTTATGCTTATGAACGAAGTGCGTTTATATACGTTGGGGATACGATTGGGTAGAATAGGCAAAACTTGAATTAATTATAGGAATAAACTGTGAAATTTGGCATAAGTAGAACATGAAATGTGGCACGAAAACCTGACTTGAACATGCCATAACTTGACTTTAAACATGCCTTAGTTGGGCACGAAGTTGACACATGAACATGATATCAAAATTGATAAGAACATGGGCATGACTTTAGAGAACAAGAAAGTGGCCAACTCGAGGTTGGGTTGAGTTTGTAGTGTAAATCTGCCCGGAACCGCCCGGCAAATCCAGTTGCTACAAACAATAGGATCCAATGTGGGTAGTTGGTCACATCGCGCTTGAAACCCGAGGTTGGGTTGAGTTCGTAGCGTAAACCTGCCCGGAACCGCCCGGCAAATCCAGTGGCTACGAACAACAGGATCCAATGTGAGTGGTTCGGTGCATTAACGAATCAATTAATGCCAATTAGGGTTAAGTCATGAACATGAAAAGACAACTTAACCAACTTGAACACGATTTGTAGGGCTAAGTCATGAACTTGAAAAACGACAACACTTAGCCAACTTGACATGACACGTAGGCGGGTTAAGTCGCGAACTGAAATGACATACTTAACCATCTTGACATGACTAGACTGGAAAAGGGTTAAGTCACGAATTACATGACTTGATCGGAAAGGCGGGTTAGGTCACGAATTACATGACCTAATCTATTAGGCGAAACCCTAGACACGACCCCTTTCAGCAGTAACCCTCTAGATGTATCAAGGTACCCTGGGGCTAGGCCGGGTGGGGGCACGATTACTGGGCTGATTGTAAGAGGTGAACGACGGCAGTGGGGTATGCCAGTGTAGGTTCGGCGGACTACGATCGTGCACGTATCCGGGGCAGACACTGGGTATCCGTAGATTTATCTGTGCATCTTGAATCGTGTCAGGGGTTGACACCATAGGGCTGATACACCCTAAGGTGGACCCAGCACAGGTGACTACATTCGTGATTAGCCGTATGACACGGACACTTGACGAGCTAGAACTTGTACGGAGCCGATCAACTAGATAATCGCTCCGTAGGACCCCGTACTTGGGTCAGACCCCGTTTCAGGGTCATTTCATGATATTGGGCCGTGGGATTTATTTCGTGATTAATTTGTGACACGGGCTTAGTATACTAGTGAAGTCGATGCAACGGATCTCGAACATGTGATACTTTACTTGACTTGTCTTGACTTATCCTGATCACCTTAGTCTATCTTGTCCACCTTGACACTATTCTTAAGTTTGGTTCCAGTTCATTCATGACAGGTTGTTTTAACCGTTTTTACACTGAAAGTCACTAGAACTTACTCAGTCTTTATGACTGACCCTTTTCCTTTCGCCTCTTTTTCTTTCGTTTCCCCCCCCCAGGTTCTCAGGGAGGAATAACTAGCTCTTAGCTTGGATATCACTTGCTTTGGCTCAGCATGTACGGTTTGCTATGGCTGCTTCTTTTTACTGCACTTGGGGAATAAGCTATTTTACAGTTTTTAAGTTATTGCTTCTTTGGCTATTATTACAAGACAGCTGTAATGAAGTTACTTGAAATTTTTGTAAAAGACATGGTTTATTTTGGAATGAAATGAAGTTCTGTTTTGCTCAGAAATTCTTCCGCTGTTTACTTAATTATTTATTTATGTTCTGTCTTGTGATAATTCTGTGATGTTATCTCGATAATACCTCTCCAAAACTAGGGCATTCCCTTTGTGAGTGACCCTAGCGGAGGTGGGGTGTTACACTTGGTATCGGAGCCGAAGGTTACCAAGACTGGGCAAAAGTTTTGAAAACCTTTTGAATTTTTTTTTTTTTTTTTTTTTTTTCAAAACCATTTACAAAGAAGCATTTTCCAAGAAAAAGTTTTTAAAGGCTATTCCCCCCAAAAGCCATTAGCACTATCCTTTGTTTCCTTGTTTGAATCTCTTGTCCTTCGTTTTGAATCTATCCTTCTTGTTTCAGCATCATGTCCGAAGAACTTAACTTGCCAGAGGGCGTACCAATACCTGGTTGGTTCAGACGATTCTTAGAAGCAAGGGCCACCCAGCCAGGTCCTACCATTCCTCCTCCCCCAGCTGCAGGAAATCATCCAGCTGCAGCAACACCTCTTCCTCCACCTCCTCCACGGGGAAACACTTTTGCTAAGATATGTAAAGATTTTAAGGCTATGGGAGGAAAGGATTTCCACGGAACTGAGTCCTTCGTAGCATCTAGAAATTGGCTAAAAGAAACTGAGGACCTATTCATCATCTTTGAGGTAGAGGATAGGCAAAAAGTACAATTGGCGGTGTGGCTATTGAAGGGCGAGGCTTCCTATTGGTGGGAGGTCACTAATGCTGAGAGACCAGTGGAGACATGGGAGGACTTTAGGGCAAGGTTTGAAACTAAATTTCTCTCAGATGCGGAAAGAAGTTTGCAGTTGGAAAAATTCTTATTTCTTAAGCAAGGAGACAAGACTGTCAGAGAGTATGTGAATCAGTTCGATGAGCTGGCTAGGTTCGGACTAGACCTAGTCAACACCCCGCACAAAAAGGCCCTCCGTTTTGTCAAAGGATTGAATGAGCCACTACACAGTCTGGCCATGACCCATATACCCATGGGAGCTACGTACGAAAGGTTGGTACAAATGGCATTGCTGAACGAGGAAGATAAGGGCAAGAAGGAGACAGAGGCAGAATACTCTCAAGGGAAGAAAGAGGTCAAGCCTAACGATTCTAAGAATAAGAAGGTAGACTCCGAGAAGGGAGGCAAGAACAACAACTCACGCGATAAAAGGAAATGCAATTACTGTGGTACGGAAGGGCACATAGCCAAGGATTGTAGAAAGAGGAAGAGAAAGCACGGTGAATGTTTTCATTGTGGGAAGACTGGACACATCAGCAAAGACTGTCCTGAGAAGCAGACCGGACCTTCTGGCGGTACATCGTTAACCTATTCTAGATGCTTTGTTTTATCTTATTTCTCTCCTCGATCTTATCTTGAGAACCATAGTTAGAATCTTTTTGGATGTAAACATGTAATTGAAACATGTTATGATTGCGAAATGGTTGCAAGTGGTCGCAAGTGGTTGCTCGTGGATGCATGAATACACATTAGGCACTAGATCGGCTCAGGCACATTTTCATATTGCATATGCATGAGTGTTTATTTTGGAAGCTTGGTTGTGCTATCATTTGGTTGTTGCATATGATTGAATGTTTGAGCACTCATGTAGAAATTATGAATTATAACAGGAAAAAATTTGCATACATATTGGATTCATTTCACTAAACATATTTTGCATTTAGAAGATCAATCAGGCCTGATCATTAGCATTAGCTAAGGAACATATACACACACTTCGCATATGATCATAAAGCATTAGAAGTCTTTTAAGGACAATGGATACTCGTGTTTGATGGATGAGTAGATGGATGTTTGGATGTTAGGATATACATTCCTCCTAACTTGAAGATTTCGGGGACGAAATCCTTTTAAGTAGGGGAGAATGTAACACCCCGTGAATACTATAACCATGAAATTCGTAAATTAAAGTATAATTAATATCAGATCAAAGAATTAAGGGAAACGGGATACGCCATTGTGTTCGTCTCGGAAAAATACGCGAAATAGAGTCCGAGTTTTCGAAAAACGGAGTCCGTATGAAGAAGATATGGCCTCCGGAAGTTTCTGAATTAAATTTAAAATTAAAACAGCTCAGAAAAATCAAGTTAAAATTAAAAATCGGGCCCAATGGGCCAGGGCGGGAAAATTCCCGCCTAAGCCACCCAGGTCGACAGGGCTGTCGACCTGGGCTAGCCATGTCGACAGGGCTGTCGACAGCCCTGTCGACAGGGGTGTCGACCTGGTCGAGAGCCAGGTCGAACCCAATCCAACCTGGCTGGCCAGGTCTGTGTTTGGCCGATTTTCTGTGGTCTGCTTTGTCACTAGGGCTAGGTGGCGACACGGGATTGGCTTCCTCTTCAAACGAACGTCTATGATTGAATCAAGCTCCATCGACGGTTTAAAACATCTTGCAAACATTATAAAAAGGACCTAAGACCTAGCCTAACATCATACTATTTCATTCTAGCCTTAGGCCGCCGCCATTAAACCTAGAGCTCTAAATTAAAAATACAAAGAATAAAAATTATAGAAGAAGGAGGATGATTCTTGAAGGCTACCACTAGAAGCTACAACAAATACGACGCTTTAGGCAACAAATTTGGAGACTATTTGATTTGGGATTCTTAATTGGGTTATTTGCTTCATAATTGTAAGTTCTATGTTACTTTTTAGGCAAAAACGCTAAAACAAGATGGACATGCGATGAATTGAAACTAAATTTATGTACTATTGCCAATTCATGTTTATATTATTTATCGTTGAATTATAATTTGGGGATATTGCTATGGCAACGTTGCAAGTTAAACTTGCCATGATTTTGATGTTGTTATGAATCATTTGGGCTTGATTGTTTGGCAAGTTGGACTAATTCATGTCCATAAAATCGCTATGAAATCTTTATGTTGATGAAACCATGCCTATGGTGCTAATTAAATTATGCCTATAATGTTATTATACCCATCATGATTAATGAAAATTGGGTATTGCTAGGTTAATTATGTTAAAGACGCTAAATCGTTTATCATGTTAATTATGTTAAAGATGCTAAATTATCTATCATGTTAATTAAGCTAAATTGTCAATCATGCTAATTATGTTAAAAACGATAAATTGGAATCATTATGTCTATCATGTTGATTTAGAATCATTAAATTGGAATCATTATGTCTATGAGAATTATTGTGTTAAAATGCTAAATTGGAATTCACTATGCCTATTAGGATTACTATGCCTTTAATGCTTCATGTTTATGATAAAAATTATCATGATGCCGCAATGGTTATTATGCCTATGATGCAAAGTTTAAATCATCATGTTAAATTAAGTTGGATTCATTACTATGCCAAGTTATCATCATTGTAACTATGTGATATGTTATAGTATGTTTATTATGCAAGTAATGTTGGAATTATCATATATGCCTATCACATGTTTGGTGTTATTCCCCTTTATCTCTTGAATTGTTTATGCTTATGAACGAAGTGCGTTTATATACGTTGGGGATACGATTGGGTAGAATAGGCAAAACTTGAATTAATTATAGGAATAAACTGTGAAATTTGGCATAAGTAGAACATGAAATGTGGCACGAAAACCTGACTTGAACATGCCATAACTTGACTTTAAACATGCCTTAGTTGGGCACGAAGTTGACACATGAACATGATATCAAAATTGATAAGAACATGGGCATGACTTTAGAGAACAAGAAAGTGGCCAACTCGAGGTTGGGTTGAGTTTGTAGTGTAAATCTGCCCGGAACCGCCCGGCAAATCCAGTTGCTACAAACAATAGGATCCAATGTGGGTAGTTGGTCACATCGCGCTTGAAACCCGAGGTTGGGTTGAGTTCGTAGCGTAAACCTGCCCGGAACCGCCCGGCAAATCCAGTGGCTACGAACAACAGGATCCAATGTGAGTGGTTCGGTGCATTAACGAATCAATTAATGCCAATTAGGGTTAAGTCATGAACATGAAAAGACAACTTAACCAACTTGAACACGATTTGTAGGGCTAAGTCATGAACTTGAAAAACGACAACACTTAGCCAACTTGACATGACACGTAGGCGGGTTAAGTCGCGAACTGAAATGACATACTTAACCATCTTGACATGACTAGACTGGAAAAGGGTTAAGTCACGAATTACATGACTTGATCGGAAAGGCGGGTTAGGTCACGAATTACATGACCTAATCTATTAGGCGAAACCCTAGACACGACCCCTTTCAGCAGTAACCCTCTAGATGTATCAAGGTACCCTGGGGCTAGGCCGGGTGGGGGCACGATTACTGGGCTGATTGTAAGAGGTGAACGACGGCAGTGGGGTATGCCAGTGTAGGTTCGGCGGACTACGATCGTGCACGTATCCGGGGCAGACACTGGGTATCCGTAGATTTATCTGTGCATCTTGAATCGTGTCAGGGGTTGACACCATAGGGCTGATACACCCTAAGGTGGACCCAGCACAGGTGACTACATTCGTGATTAGCCGTATGACACGGACACTTGACGAGCTAGAACTTGTACGGAGCCGATCAACTAGATAATCGCTCCGTAGGACCCCGTACTTGGGTCAGACCCCGTTTCAGGGTCATTTCATGATATTGGGCCGTGGGATTTATTTCGTGATTAATTTGTGACACGGGCTTAGTATACTAGTGAAGTCGATGCAACGGATCTCGAACATGTGATACTTTACTTGACTTGTCTTGACTTATCCTGATCACCTTAGTCTATCTTGTCCACCTTGACACTATTCTTAAGTTTGGTTCCAGTTCATTCATGACAGGTTGTTTTAACCGTTTTTACACTGAAAGTCACTAGAACTTACTCAGTCTTTATGACTGACCCTTTTCCTTTCGCCTCTTTTTCTTTCGTTTCCCCCCCCAGGTTCTCAGGGAGGAATAACTAGCTCTTAGCTTGGATATCACTTGCTTTGGCTCAGCATGTACGGTTTGCTATGGCTGCTTCTTTTTACTGCACTTGGGGAATAAGCTATTTTACAGTTTTTAAGTTATTGCTTCTTTGGCTATTATTACAAGACAGCTGTAATGAAGTTACTTGAAATTTTTGTAAAAGACATGGTTTATTTTGGAATGAAATGAAGTTCTGTTTTGCTCAGAAATTCTTCCGCTGTTTACTTAATTATTTATTTATGTTCTGTCTTGTGATAATTCTGTGATGTTATCTCGATAATACCTCTCCAAAACTAGGGCATTCCCTTTGTGAGTGACCCTAGCGGAGGTGGGGTGTTACATAAAGACACCCTTTAGGGTAAGCCTAACTGGTAGAAATAAATAAGGCTATGTAAATAAAGATACCTAGTGGTACATATAGCCAATAAAAACCAAGCGGGGGATACAAGACAAAGGGAAGAGCCTGTATCATCCTGTGTGGGACACATTTCAGTCAGCAACCCTTAAATAGATATCAAACGAGTACTCCGAACTAGGTCGGAGTGGGGGCACACATACTGAACTGGTTGTGACGGCCCTCCCAGGACCAGCTGACATTTCCCTCGAAATGCGCTATGCTGACGTCCAACTAGTACAGGACGGTCGCCAAAGAAAGGAAAAAAGATAATGAACTAACCAAGAACCTGTAGAATGTCTCACAGCGCATGGAATAAAATATAATAAGAACATACTTGACATAACACAGGAGAGACAGTGCATAAGCTGAAAACTAAAACTAAACATCATAGCAGCGGAAATCCAAATACAGCTTATGTTCCGCATCATCATTATTACAACTTTTCAAAATGACTCTTAAGCAAAGCAAAAAAAAAGGTACACTACTAATGCCCAAAGTAGTGACCCGCAGCGACATAGGGAGAATATCTATATATATCATATGTGGGAGCCTCCTGCTTGTCTCTGGTATAGCTACTCATGCATCACCAGCTAACCTGTCTCTAGTCTGCTTGTTTAAGAGCACTCAGAATAATAAGAAGAGACATAAAAACTCTAGGTCAGACAAAAGTCTGGTATGAGCGATAAGCATCAAAATAGAATAATAACAGGTATACTAAACCATACCTGAACCTGGACCTGCAACCAAAGAGTTAGCACAACATACCGCTCAATACTCTAAGGTGCCACTAAACATAAGGTATAAAGATACAGGGGTGGGGGTGTGCATGACATAGTGAAAGCAAGCAATCAAGCATAGCAACCATTCTCACATCACTCAGTGCGTAAAGCGTACAATGTCTACCACTTTGACCACCCAATGCCTTGCTATGATCACTCTGCCCCATGGAGTCATAACAACACCACTGCACTGATTCATAACCACTAATACTTCGCTATGTCCACTCTTCCCCATGGAGTCACAACGGCTCCACTGCACTGGCTCATAGCCTTTCTATGATCACTCTGTCCCATGAAGCCATGATGACTTCATTGCACTGATCCACAGCCAATATCCTTCTTTCCATGGTGAGTCAAAGCTATAGACGTCGATAACCCCTTAGCACTCGTCCTGCAGCAAAGTCCAATCGTGAAGTTGACTCGTTGGTTCCCAACTGGATCCCGAGTACAAACTACCCATTTGGACTACCTTTGCATCTCGGGTTTCGGCCTTCATCCGGATCGGTCTTCGTTTGGTTCGCAACCCATGCCTCGCATTCAAATTTCTGAGTTTGGTTCGTAGTCATCTTCCTCCTTCAGATCGGTTCGAGCCACCTGCATCAGATCGGGTCGTGGCGCCCAAGCTTCTGGTCATGACATCATGCTCCAGTTCAGTTTGTAGGTGATCCCTGCTCCGGGTCGGATCGTGCCTTCTGGTCGGGTCGGGTCGTTGCATCTGTTCGTGGCTTCTTTACTCATGGCGCCTTAGGTCGGTCCTCCTCTTCAGGCATCAGCTTGTGGCGTGCTTTCCCAGGCGGTTCTTGGAAGGGTGGAGCAGCTCGTGGGGGTGGTCACGATCGGGTCGGGTCGTGGAAGGGATGGGCGATCCGATCCGGGTCCTGCACATTTCATGTAACTCTTCCAGCGACTGTTTTACGCCATACGACGGCTTTTTCGACCATTCTAACTTTTCTAATCAATCACAAAGCATACCATACAGTCAAAGCAACGTATAGAACTGACCACAAACACCAAAACAACAGTTTGATAGGTTAGAACGGATCAAACATAGCCAAAACCCCATATTTCCCCTTACTCATGTTCAAACAAATCCAATGATAGATTAAAAAAACTTAACCAAATTAACCCAAACTTCTAACAGTGGTCTAAAACAATATTTCGAAATTTATAAATATTTTTCCAGAATTTATTAATGTATAAATTCGTTAATCAAAACTAATTACCCCTAATTGACCGTAATTAGTGAGAAACCTTGCAAATCACTCACCTTGGCCGCAAATAAAATACTAAATCTGAAATGTTCTCTGTTTTGGCGATGTTCCCAAGGAAACACAGCAGCTCTCTCTCGATCTCTATGCTAACCCGCCTCAATTTGATGTAGATTAGGCCAATACTTGATTAAAAGGTGATTAGAGGGTGTTTTAGATATTGCAGGCCATTATTAGGGTTCCTGAATGAAAGTGGCGGCTGAAAAGTGTCTAAAGAAATGTTTTCTAACCCGAATCAGCCCCTATATACCCCTAATTCCGAAACCCCTTATGGGCCTAGCTGTTAACTACCCAATTAAGCCCATTTAAGCAATTTTTCACCATCTAAACACTAATTCGGTTATATCTCCCAAACGGTAAGTCCGTTTGGCTAATGTGACCACTCTACGGAAAGGTATACCATCATCTGAATCCAATTGAGGTGGTTTCAGGTCAAAATTCCTTTCCAGTCAAAAGTTATGGCCGAAACAAGATCAGCTAGGGGCAAAACGGTCATTTAAAAATCAGCAAAAATCATGAACATGGGAAATGATCCCAATAGTCGTCTCCCAAAGTTACATGACCATACGACTTCATATGTGAAAGAAATAAATATTCTATGATCCTCAGATGCGTAGAATACGGGTCGTTACATTCTCCCCTGTTAAGAAATTTTGTCCCTGAAATTCCTTAACCCAAAACATACAAGGGATCCCGCATGCCTACCTATCATTAACAAAACAATAAAGCATGCAAAACAACACAATCAGCCTATCCTAGCATGCGGTTTACTAATAAGGGAGTACTATACCGATATAAAACCTTACCAGGCAAAGAGTTTGGGATACGTCCTCCTTATGTTCTCCTATATTTCCCAAGTACAGTCTTCCTCATCACCATCCCACTGAACTTTGACTAATTTCACCGCCTTCCTTCGAAGCTGCTTCGTATCGTTCCCAACAATACGCATAGGCCTGCGGTTCCCAACCGCCTCGGGTTCAACCTCGATATCGTCTAACTGATCCGATGTAATAGTCACACTAGGGTCGTGCACAAACTTCTTTAACTGGGAAACATGAAATACGTTGTGAACTTCTACCATCTTGTCTGGTAATTCAACTTTATACGCCAAATTCCCAACTTGCTCGAGAACTGGGAATGGACCAACAAATCTCGGTGATAGCTTGCCTCTCCTGCCAAATCCAATCACGCTCTTTAGCGGAGAAATCTTGACAAACACCAAGTCGCCAATAGAGAATTTTAAATCTCTTCTCCTCTTATCAGCATAACTCTTCTGCCTATCCTGAGCAGCCTTCAATCGATGTTGAATGATCCTAATCTTATCTGAAGTTTCTCTTATCACATCTGGTCCAAGCATAAACTTCTCACCAGTTTCTAACCAACATGACGGTGAGTTGTACGGTCTTCCATACAAAGCTTCAAATGGAGTTATACCAATACTGGATTGATAACTGTTATTATAGGCAAACTCTACTAGATGCAAATGGTCATCCCATGATCCACCAAAATCCAATATACAAGCTCGCAAAAGTTCTTCTAGCACTCGATTCACCGTCTCTGTCTGTCCGTCGGTTGAGGTGGTACGCGGTACTGAGATGTAATTCTGATCCTAACGCCTCTTGTAAGCTTTTCCAAAATCCACAAGTGAATAATGGATCTCGGTCACTCACAATGCCTTTTAGTACTCCATAAAATCACACTACCCACTTCATACACAGTTCCGCTAACTTAGCTGTAGTTCTATTCGACTTGATAGGTATAAACCTAGGACTCTTAGTCAATCGGTCCACAATCACCCAAATGCTATCATGGCCCGATCTAGTCCTTGGTAACCTATCAATGAAATCCATTGAGACTTGTTCCCATTTAAATTCTAGAATTTCTAATGGTTGTAACAAACCACTAGGCTTCTTTTATTAAGTTTTGACTAGCTGACAATTCATGCACTTGGAGATAAACTTCCCAACGCCTCTCTTCATCCCTTTCCAGTAGTAGGTCTGCTTCATGTCTTGATACATTTTATTACCACCGAGGTGTATGGTCAGTTTTAAGTGATGACACTATCTAAGCACTTCATCTCTCAATCCATTGACATTGGGCACAACCAGTCTTCCATTCTTTCTAAGCCATCCATTTCGATCAAGCTCATACTTGTTCATCTCCTCATCGATGCCCATCTCTAACTTGGAGATGATTTCCAACAGATTCAGATCGTCCCTCTGGCTAGAACCAATCCGTTCAATCAAGGTTGGCCTGATCGTCAAACTTGCTAACATCTTTGGATCTAATTTGCACTTTGGTCTAAAATCATACCCTGCGGTGTACTCCAGTTGCTTCCATTTTAGAAACATAGCCCCTAAACTGGCATGTCTCCTACTCAAGGCGTCAGCTACCGCACTGCCCTTTCCTGGTGTGTATGCGATGTCGAAATCATAGGAAGCCAAGAATTCTAACCATCTTTGCTGCCGGAGATTTAGATCCTTCTGAGAGAAGAGATACTTTAACAATTTATGATCGGTAAACAGCTCAAATCTTTCTCCCAAGAGATAATGTCTCCACATCTTCAACGCGAACACGATTGCTGCTAATTCCAAATCATGAGCAGGGTATCTTCTCTAATGCGGTTTCAATTGCCGACTTGCATAAGCTACAACCCTAACTCCTTGCATCAGTACGACACCTAGTCCGGTACCATAGGCGTCCGTGTATACTGTCATCTCTTCATTCCCCTTAGGAATGACTAACACTGGTGCACATGTCAATTTTTCCTTTAGACTCTTGAACACATTCTCGCACTTTTCGTCCCAGACGAAAGCTTGATTCTTCTTGGTCAACTGAATCAACGGTGTTGCTATCTTGGAGAAGTCTTGGATAAACTTACGATAATATCCAGCTAACCCCAAGAAACTTCTTACGTCTGTTGCATTCTTGGGCGTAGACCAATCTTGTATTGTAGCCACCTTTGCAGGGTCCACGGTAATACCATTCTCTGAAACAACATGGACCAAGAATCTCACTTCCCTCCTCCAGAAGTGACACTTAGAAAACTTTGCTTTCAATTGGTGTTTTCTCAACACCTCCATCACTACTCTCAAATGTTCCTTGTGTTCTTCCTCTGTCCTCGAGTAGACCAAAATATCATCCACGAACACAAGAACAAACTTATTCAATTGATCCCTGAATACCCTATTCATAAGATCCACAAAATATGCTGGTGCATTGGTCAACCGGAATGGCATGACCAACCACTCATAAAATCCAGACGGCGCCCGAAAGGCCGTTTTAGCTATACTCTCAGCTTCCACTTTAAGCTGATGAAAACCTGTCGTGAGATCCAACTGGGAGAACACTCTCGTGCCACTCAACTGATCAAACAAATCATCTATCCGCGGTAGAGGATACTTATTCTTCCTCGTCACCTTATTCAACTCGCGGTAGTCTTCACACAATCGAAGAGAACCATCTGCCTTGGTAGCAAACACAACTAGTGCTCCCCATTCAGAAACACTTCTTCTGATAAATCCCTTCTTCAAAAGATCGCTCACTTGCACCCCGAGCTCTCACTGCTCCCTTGGTGCTATACGACGAAGTGGCATCACTATAGGTCTGGCATCTTTCACCAAATCAATACGGAACTCAATCTCTCGGCGTGGTGGAAGTCCGGTCACTTCCACGAAGACGTCCGGATACTGGCCAAACACGGGAAAATCTGACAACTCATCATGCGGGATGTCGAGGGAATTTAGAAAACAAGCCATTACCCCATCACAAGGTAGACCACCAAACACTACCCTCCGCCCATCATTCGCTCTAACTGTCACCAAAAAGCCCTCACAGTCTACCACCACCCCGTATCTTTGTAGCCAATCGACTCCCAAAATAATACCAAACCCAGTAAAGCCCAAAACAAAGCAGTCACAAGCAAACATACATCCATGACTCGATAAAACCAAATTTCGACAAATCATACTAAGGCTAGTCAAACCACCAAACGGGTTCGTCACTACTTAAGGTCTATCGACAATCTCGGGCTCCAATCCCAACCTATCTACCACGCCACCAGATATGAAGGAACTCGAAGCTCCGGTATCAAACAACACTCTAGCTGGAATATCATAAACAGAAATTATACCTTGAATAACAACATTCTTTCCTTTCTCCGCCATAGTTGGGGCATTCGACGAAGAAGGAACAACATTGATAGCATATGCTTTCACAATCTGCTTCTCCTTAGGGTGTTGCGGACACTTATCCTTGTGATGTCCCACTTGGCCACAGTTAAAGCACTTCCTATCCGTTGGCTTGGACCGACACTCTTGGGCATAGTGGCCCTTCTTACAACAACTGAAGCACTCAACATCTTTCTTACTCTTCTTCTGGCCATCCTTAGTTTGATTCTGATTTCTCTTATTCCGAGAACCATTCTTGCCTCCACAGCTTACTTGTGACTTTGGCTCTTCTGCAGATGCAACCTCAGTCTTTGACTTGGGGTATGGACTCTCCGATCTTAAAGCGTTCCCCACAATTGATTCAAACGTCTCATTGATGTGGTTAATAAGCCTTTCCCCCAAGTACTGATCTAAGTCTGTTATGAACTTCTCATTTTTCTTCTCGGGAGTGTCTATAAGGGATAATCCATATTTCGATAGAGTATCGAACTCAGCAATATACTCTGAGACAGCTCTACCATTCTGCTTTAGCTCCAAGAACCTCTTAAACAATACTGACTTATGAGCAGCTGGAATAAAATTATCGCTAAAGCGGGTCTTGAACTGATCCCAAGTAACTTGATCCTCTAGAGTAGCTGCCTTAATAGCATTCCACCAATTCAAAGCCCGTCCTTGCAGCTGGCGGGATGCTAGCCTTCTCTTCATCGCATCCTCGATACCCAAGTCTTCGAAGATACGCTCGCAGCTATCCAACCAATCTTGAACATCGGTAGCCGATACCATTCCGTGGAATGACTTTCTACCAAGGCTAGTGTAATCCTTGCATAGCTTGGCGAAATCGGCCCTAGGCGCCTGTACCTCTGCACCACCACCATTAGCAGCATTAGGAACTACTCCTTGCACATCTCTGAACATTTCTCTCCTGAAGTCAGTGAACATAGTCCTCATGTCAAGAGCATTCCCATTATTGGCTCCTCTACCAGTACCCCTGGTATATCGACTCATCATTCAATCTGTAAGGAGAAAACGATTAACCATCTCTTCAGTGGTACCAGTGCAATGCGACTTCATCCTTAGATATACTAATAGTATATATATATTGTAATAACCCGAAAATTCTGAGCTAGTTTAAAAATTTTATTTTGGCAATTTTAGCGAATTTTGAATATTTAAAATGAATTATTTTAAATAAAAACGACGAGAAATTTATTTTTAATATAATTCGAATGAATATATTTATACGCGTCGTCGTTAGAATATAATTATATATATAATTATAAATAGAATTGAAAATGGCGCGGTAGTTCGATAATTCGATTTCAGACTTCAATTGAATGTACCGGGTGCAAAACAATCCAGATTTTAGTGAAACCAAAGATAATAGGATCTCTTTGTGAATATCTTTCCAACGAATCAGAATAATCGAAATTTCATAGCGGGAATCAAAAGATATGTCCAGTTGAAAATTCTGAATAGTCGCTATGGAATTCAGTCCCTTAAAAATGGGAATTTTGCAAACGACCTTGGATTTCGACGAAACCACTTTTGTTGGATCCGTGATGTCAAACTATTGCTAGGTTTCAAATTTCATAATTTTTCGAATCAATATGTGAGCGTGGTAAAAGAAACTGTGTTTTGATCAATTACAGTTAAATTTAATCGACTTGAAAATAGCCATTTTTCAAATAGCCTCAGAATTCGACGAAATTAGTTTTGTTAGGACTGTATCGTCAAAAAATAGCCAAAAATAATTTTTCTATAATTTTTAGAGTTAGTATGTGGCCCCGTTTATTCAAAATGTACGTTTAAATTAAATATATATTGTTTTATATTTTAATTTTGGCAAAAACCTATCGAAACAGTCGAATTGGCTTACCGGACATATTCCATTGTGTCCGGAACGGGGGTATTTAGCTAGGGGCGACACTCATTGGGTTTAATTTGGAGTTCGTGGGGATAAACAGATATTATTCGAATTATAAGGGATTAAAAATAAAATAAATAAAAGAATACGTATAAATACACGTATATACTCCACCGTATATTCCCCTAACCCTAATTCTACATACGCAGCCGCCAACTTACATATCAATGGCCATGGTATTCGATTGTTCTTCCTAATTTTTCTTCAAATCAAACAATGGTTTCTGAAAACATTTGACTGGAAAACTGAAGAGCTCTTCGAGCTTTATAAGACCAACAGTCGAGATCGGATATCTCGACCTGGGGAGGCCAAATCAACTGCTCAAAGGTCGTCCGTTCTCACCAGCTTTCACGCCTCTCGAGGCAACCGAGTTTGACTGGGTCAGGGGAGGAGGTGCGCACCATGTAGGCGCTCGATGTGGGTGGTCCTGATGGGGGTCCGACGGCGTTGGTGGCGGTGTACTGCCGGTTTCTCAAGTCGAACGAAATGGGTTCCTGAATACTGAATACAACAGAGAAGAAAGGTTAAGCAATCTAATTAGTGTAATTATCTAAAGGGTGATATTCAAAGTCTAATGAATATCATTGTCTTTAATAGAAAATTATACATGGTTTTTATTTTGTAAATAAAATACAATGTTTTAAAATAAAATTTGCAATGTTTTAAAATAAAATTTACATGGTTTATAAAAATATAAAGAACATTTGTTTTTTTACAAATAAAAAGGAACTTTGTTTAAAAAAAATAAGAATAGCATTATTTTAGAAAATTAAAATAGCATTATTGTAAAATTAAACTAGCATATGATTTTAAAAATAAAACATACCATTGCTTTATCAAATAAAAGGATCATAGTTTTATACAATATAAAAGGACATGGTTTTATAATATAAAAATTAAGCATTGTTTTCTAATGAAAATTAACATTGTTTTGTTAATATAAATAAACATTGTTTTGATAAATAAAATCAACATTATTTTAAAAATAAAATTAACATTTGCTTTGAATAAAAAGATCAAAGTTTTATATAGTAAAATTGACATTGTTTTAAACTATATAAAAAAACATTGTTTTCTAAATATTGATTTTGTAAATAAAAGAAAAGATATTGCTTTTGTAAATAAAGAAGGAGAACATTGTTTCTGAATTAAAAAGGACATTAGTTTAAAAATATGACTCATATATATATATAAGGGCATTATAATATATATATATATATATATATGTATGTATGTATATATATACACATTGTTTTTAAAAGAAGAAAACATAGCATTGAAAGGATGATTTTTAAGTCATATACCTTGTTTAAAAATAGTATTGCTTTTATAAAAATAACATTGATTTGCACATAAAAAGAATATTGTTTTGTAACAAGAAGAAAACATTGTTTTTAAAATAAACAAATTCGCATTGTTTTTAAAATAAAAATCACAATATAAAAATATGATTTTTATATAAACATAACATACATAAAAATATGATTTTTACAGTATATATAGAACAACATAAAAATATGATTTTTAACACAAACCGCTTGGAAAACAGATTGCGATGGAATCGAGTGGAAGCGAACAGAATCCAAACCATCATCCGATATAGAACTGACGGGATGTAAACCAATCAAGGTGAGAACTCCTCACTTAAATTTCTATACAGTTATTTATCTATTTTCATAACTGAAAAGTATATAGAATTGCTAGTTTAGATTTCTCTCAGTTAATCACTATAAACTATACACTGTGCTTGATTAGATCACTCCCCTCGTCCACAAACCATGGACAATTTAAATTGACTGTATTGTATGTTGTTTGTGACGTTGAGATGATAAAAATAATGTTAACATCAAATTTGGTAGTTGAAATTAGATTGTAATTTGAACAATGAAATTTGGTTAAATTTATTAACCAATAATTTGTGTACATAAACTGTTGTTGTTTGAAAACCCCACACGGGTCTGGGGATGATAATTTATTCACATCTCCCCTAAATTTAATTATATGTCAATCGATGGACTGACATGCTGTGGCGAGCGTTAATTAATTATTTTGACGCTTACTCAGTTGTAAATTTCACTTTGGTTGTGAATGGACTATTTAGTGATTATCGATCATTATTATGAAATACATGCGATGTATGAAATCCGTATAATTCAAATTATATGGTACTTGATTTAGTCTCATTCCAATTTGGAATAAAACAAAGGCTTATAAATAATATTCAGTTAGAATCAAATTATGATTTTGATGTTTTAAAATAATATCCACAATATTATTTTAAGTGAATTAAGTCGAGTTAAGTAGATTACGTCATTTTACTCGAACAGTTGGTTTATTTATTTTATAATAAATATTGGAAGTTTGAATTTCAAAGTTTAAACATTTTGAAAATATCACTTTAATATTATATAATAATATTAAAATGAATTATAAAACGTATTAATTGGCTAAGAGATAAACGTGTCTAACCCGAGGTTAGAATGAGTTTGCGGTATAAGTCTGCCCGGACCCGCCCGGCACATCCAGCAACCGCAAACAATAAATCTAATGTGAGAGGTTAGCGCACTGATAAATGATGAATAAATATTTAAAAGTTGAATTTCAAAATTAGACATTTTGAAAATATTATTTTTATTATATCATCTTAATATTATAAGAACATGGGAAATTCAATTTTATTAAAAGATGAAAGTCTAGTTGGAACCCTTTTTAAATAAATTTATAAATGCTTTTTTTCTGATGAAAAATTCCAAGTTTTATAAAGATAAAAGGTATTTTTATAAGAATGAGTGATTTATTTATTTATAAATAAATAAAGAGGATTTAAGATGGATTTAATATAACCAAGAATTTCCAATGAATATATTGGAATGGAATTGAAAGGAAATTATCTTCGGATTATTTCAATGTTGGATTCTGGAATTATATAGATATTATGTTGGAAATTTGGAAGATATTTAATATCGTTATTTCCAATATGATATCGGTTTGTTCTAGAATTTGGTATTGAATATAAGTCGATATAATTCCCATTCAAAGTTTTATACTTAATATTAAATAAGATTAGGGTTTGTAGTGAATGGTGTTTTGAATAAGACTGTTCTTAAACCCATTTGAGAAAGAATAAATCTTTTAATTAAGATTTAAATGGGATTTCCAATTATTAAACATAATTGAAATTAAAAGTAAGTTGATTGTGGGTTGATTGTGAACAATGTTTTAAATGACATTTGTTCTTGAAACCCAAATCAATGGAATTTTCTAAAGCGAAGTTTTTCAATTAAATACATTAAATTGGAATTAGATGGAATAGGATTTTGGGTTTATCGTGAACAATGTTTTAAGTGACATTTGTTCTTTAACCCATTTATGATAAAATTAATTTCTCAAGAATGGATAAATCATTAAATAATGATTTTAGAAGATTAAAACTAAATAGAGTTTTAATCTTTAATTGGATTGAAATGGGAATTTAGAAATTAAATTTACTAAGCAACCTGAGAATGGGATATCACCAGTTTTATTCGATGCGTTAGTAAAATCTTTTATTCGATTTAAACGATAAAACGATAATTAAATTTATCGTAACATATTGGGTGTTAGATATGGAGTACCACCAGTTTTACTCCATGGGTTGTATAGGTTGGGGATGGGATATTAATAAATGATTACTTCGGTAAGGCGTTAATTCCAATTAGCTGAATACACCTTAATTTGGTTTAAATTATAATCAAAGAATACTCTTGATTGGAATGAGGCGTTGGTTGTGTTTTTCTAAAGCACATAATTTTAAATTACGCAAATTATTCAGGAAGACCGGGTTTAACCCATTCTGAATAATTCATACGACGATTGAATATCGACGATGAAGACGGTTATTGAAGACCGGGAAATTTCCATATCGAATGAATGATTATTGATATCTTGATTGGACCGTACACCCAAGATGAGGGAAAGTTGGTGATCATTCAGACGTATTTGGGGATCTACCGGATATAGTTTCGTTCAAACCCAGAACGAACTAGTAAATGGATTGCGTGTCTGACATGGTATTCCTTTATATTGTACTTGTTGATCTCTGTTTTACGTATAACTGTCTGGTGGTGGAGAATTTATACTTCGCTTAACACCCGGTTATATATTGGTAGATGATCAATGATATGGTATGGTCTGACAATGTGGCACGCCAAGATGCAAATGATCAAGGCTTTTGTTGAAAAGCAGGGCCTTGTGGGATGATCGAAGCATTGCCAATTTCGGCATCGCTTTGTGTTTAGCGTTACTTCACGAGCCTCACACCCCGGTATGAACCAGAAACGGGAGAGGACAGCAGGGAGGGCATTGCGTTTCTTTCTAGCTAGAGTGATGTCAGGGACCTACCAGCACTGACATTTTACTTATGTGGATGATGGATTTTGAGGCGCCTCGGATTTATAGGCCGGAAGTGGTCATACTATAGGTCCAAAAGGACCGCGAAACGCATGCTCAGGAATTATGAATTCACACTTAGTGTGGACCGGCCCTGCATGTTACCCAGGTACAGTTGCGGCTGAAGCCTGAGGCACATGCTAGAGTGTCTCGAAACGAAAGGATTGCGCCTTGCCTTGGTTCATAGATGGAAATCCAACTTCCAATACGGTATTTCGGTTTTGATTGTAGAACTAGTATGGCGACATGATATATGGTACCCATGCCGCCTATGATTGATACATTTATATTCGAAATTGTTTTTGACACTATGCACTTATAGTAATATCAAATAAATTTGTTTTCTACGTATCAAGCATGTTTGGCTATTATAAGGTAAAACTCTATCCTCCGGCTTGCGTTGCATTGTGTGATGGGACCTGAGTCTTATAATAGCTTCATTTTTTCAAAAAGCATTGCGTTGTTTTATTATGGAAACTAAGATTCATGTGGAGTAAACCCGTTCCGTGTTAGCGGCGTGGTCCCATGATTTTCCCACTTCTAAAATAAAGTTAATAATTGTTTTTAGTTCTCACACCAGTCCCATGACTGACCTGGAGTTTATTGTTTTAACCTAAACTCTGGGTGCCCATATTTTTCCACACGGGTAGCTAGTAGTTTTGGTTTTGCAGATATTATATTCACAGGATCCTGGTCTACAACTGAAGCTATATTCGGAAAGCTCTGTATCCGTGTATCTCTTTCAGCTGTATTTTGTATTATTTTTCCGCTTCTATTTAAATGTAATTTAAACTCTGATATTGTATTTCTATTGTATAATATTATCCATACTCCGGGATATTCTTGTACTCTGATGTAATTGTCGTAACAGCAATAAAATGTTCTTCTGTTTTGTGTTCTGATGTGTGTTGTTCTCAAAGCAATCCACGCTTTCCTTTACGGGGAAGTTTGGGTCGTCACATATATACATATATATAGCTTTTGAAAACCAAAATATTCACAAAAACGTGCTCTCATATACGTATACTATCTCTCCCTGGTAACTTTCCCGAGGTTAACTACGCAACCTAGAGCTCTGATACCAAGTGTGACGGCCCGCCCCGGACCAGCTGACATTTCCCTCGAAATGCGTTGTGTTGGCGTCAAACTAGTACGGGACGGTCGCCAAAGAAAGGAAAAAAGAGAATGAACTAACCAAGAATCTGTAGAATGTCTCACAGCGCATGGAATAAAATATAATAACAACATACTTGACATAACACAGGCGAGACAGTGCATAAGCTGAAAACTAAAACTAAACATCATAGCAGCGGAAATACAAATACAGCTTATGTTCCACATCATCATTATTACAACTTTTCAAACTGTCTCTTAAGCAAAGCAAAATAAAAGGTACACTACTAATGCCCAAAGTAGTGACCCGCAGCGACACAGGGAGAATATCTATATATATCATACGTGGGAGCCTCCTGCTCGTCTCCGGTACAGCTAATCGTGCATCACCAGCTAACATGTCTCTAGTCTGCTCGTTTAAGAGCACCCAGAGTAATAAGAAGAGACATAAAACCCTGGGTCAGGCAAAAGTCAGGTATGAGCGATAAGCATCAAAACAGAATAATAACAGGTATACTAAACCATACCTGAACCTGGACCTGCAACCAAAGAGTTAGCACAACATACCGCTCAATGCTCTAAGGTGCCACTAAACATAAGGTATAAAGATACGGGGGTGGGGGTGTGCATAACATAGTGAAAGCAAGCAATCAAGCATAGCAACCATTCTCACATCACTCACTTAGTGCGTAAAGCGTACGATATCTACCACTTTGACCACCCAATGCCTTGCTATGATCACTCTGCCCCATGGAGTCATAACGACACCACTACACTGATCCATAGCCACTAATACTTCGCTATGTCCACTCTGCCCCATGGAGTCGCAACGGCTCCACCGCACTGGCTCATAGCCTTGCTACGATCACTCTGCCCCATGAACCCATGATGACTTCACTGCACTGATCCGCAACCAATATCCGTCTTTCCATGGTGAGTCAAAGCTATAGACGTCGATAAACCCTTAGCACCCGTCCCGCAGCAAAGTCCAATCATGAAGTTGACTCGTTGGTTCCCAACTGGATCCTGAGTACAAACTTCCCATTTGGACTACCTTTGCATCTCAGGTTTCGGCCTACATCCAGATCGGCCTTCATTTGGTTTGCAACCCACGCCCCGCGTTCAAACTTCTGAGTTCGGTTCATGGTCATCCTCCTCCTTCGGATCGGTTCGAGCCACCTGCATCGGATCGGGTCGTGGCACCCAAGCTTCTGGTCGTGACATCATGCTCCAGTTCAGTTCGTAGGTGATCCCTACTCCGGGTCGGATCGTGCCTTCTAGTCGAGTCGGGTCGCTGCATCTGTTTGTGGCTTCTTCACTCGTGGTGCCTCAGGTCAGTCCTCATCTTCAGGCATCAGCTCATGGCGTGCTTTCCCAGGCGGTTCGTGGATGGGTGGAGCAACTCGTGGGGGTGGTCACGATCGGGTCGGGTCATGGAAGGGAGGGGCGATCCGATCTGGGTCCTGCACATTTCCTGCAACTCTTCCAGCGACTGTTTTATGCCATACGACGACGTTTTCAACCATTCTAACTTTTCTAATCAATCACAAAGACCATACAGTCATAGCAACGTATAGAACTAACCACAAACACCAAAACAACAGTTTGATAGGTTAGAATGGGTCAAATATAGCAAAAACCCCCATATTTCCCCTTACTCATGTTCAAACAAATCTAATGATTGGATTAACAAAACTTAACCAAATTAACCCAAACTTCTAACAGAGGTCTAAAACAATATTTCGAAATTTATAAATATTTTTCCAGAATTTATTAATGTATAAATTCGCTAATCAACACTAATTACCCCTAATTAACCGTAATTAGTGAGAAACCTAGCAAATCACTCACCTTGGCCACAAATAAAATACTAAATATGAAATGTCCTCTGTTTTGGCGTTGTTCCCAAGGCAACACAGCAGCTCTATCTCGATCTCTATGCTAACCCGCCTCAACTTGATGTAGATTAGGCCAATACTTGATTAAAAGGTGATTAGAGGGTGTTTTAGATGTTGGAGGCCATTACTAGGGTTCCAAGAATGAAAGTGGCGGCTGAAAAGTGTCTAAAGAAATGTTTTCTAACCCTAATGAGCCCCTATATACCCCTAATCCCGAAATCCCCCTATGGGCCTAGCTGTTAACTACCCAATTAAGCTGTTTTTCACCCTCTAAACCTTAATTCTGTTATATCTCCCAAACGGTGAGTCCGTTTGGCTAATGTAACCACTCTACGGAAGGGTATACCATCATCCGGATCCAATGGAAGTAGTTTCAGGTCAAAATTCCTTTCCAGTCAAAAGTTATGGCTGAAACAAATCAGCTAGGGGCAAAAGGTCATTTAAAATCAGCAAAAATCATGAACATGGGAAATGACCCCAATAGTCGTCTCCCAAAGTTACATGACCATACGACTTCGTATTTGAAAGAAATAAATATTTTATGATCCTCCGATGCGTAGAATACGGCTCGTTACACTGATTGTAAGAGATCCAAACGTGGAGGACGGTGTCATGAAGGCGCGTTCCAACGGGGTCATGTGCGTGTATGACTCTTCCTGCTCGGTAAAATAAGACGCTACGACATCAGTAGATATGGTTGTGCACATCCGGGAAATGAAGGATTGCCACTTTAGGGAGTGATACACCCTACTGTGGTGCCAGCACAGGGTATCTACAGAGTAGGGAGCCGATCGACTAGGGTAGTAAATACGGTACATCTAGTCCTGTCTGTTTTTGTGGGGTACCTTTGTTTCTGTTGGGGTTAACACCCGTTATTCCTATTTATGTACCAGCTAATTCTGTTTGGGTTAAAACCCGTTACTAGAGTACACCTAAAACTACCATTATATTTCTGTTGGGATCGACATGTTTCTGTTAAGCAATTAGGGAATATGTAATCTTGTTACATACTTGTTATACTTGTACTGGTGTAGAGAATAAGCAGAGTAATCATTAGAGAAGTGTATACCCCTTACCTTGTCTACCTTGTCACACCTGCCATTTGTGTAGTGTCTCTCTTATCCACTTTATATGCCTATCATGTTACTTTTATTTATTTACTGGCTAAAAGTAACTAGACTCGCCAGACTTTATGTCTAACCCTTTTGTTTGTCCTTCTTTCTTCCATCCTCCCCCCCCCCAAGGTTCTCAGGGAGGAAACACTCAGGCTTAGTCAGGACTTAGATATCATCTTGCTAGGAGCTACTTTTGAAGTATGGCTCAAGTTCTTGTCTCTACTATGGCTTAACTCTTTTAATTGGGGAATTATGTTTTTTTATATACTTATGTACTCTGATGGTGTAAGACAGAAGTTATTTTATTGTAATGGTTTTTGTGACTTATGGTATTGTGAAACACGGTATTATGATTTATGTCTGAAATAAAAATTTAAATTTCCGCTGCTATCTTATTTATATCTGTCTTGTAATTATTCTATCTCTGTTTACCTATAACGCTTCACGAAACTTAATGCATTCCCTTAGTGAGTGACATTAACGGACGTGAGGTGTCACACATATTTACGAAATGCTAACCATATTCCTTATTTTTAACTATCCTCCACACTCAGTGGTGTAGCCAGGAACTTTTGTTGGCAAGGGCAAACTGAAACATATCAGGCTTTGAAGACCGCAAATTTAAATCTTTTTTCTTACTGATTGCAAAATTTTGTACAATTAATCATGTCCGTCCTGGTACATTTGTAACATTTGAGACGTACACGTTGAGAAATTATGTTCCATGTCCATCCTGATACATTTGGAACATTTGACACGTATTGAAACATTTGACAAGTAGAGAAATTATGTTCTATAATATGGACATTTGGACAGACTTGCATTGCACACAAATCCTGGGGAGGGCACGTGCCCTGCCCATTCTCAATGTGGCTCCGCCACTGTCCACAGTCATATAAATTTCAAATGATGTTGATGTTACATTGGAATTTGGTGACCATATTTCCACCTCATTTGAGTTTTTCTCTACGCGTCTAAATTTCAAAATGATGTGTATTTTACATGAAAGTATGCTTATCATTCCTTCATTACTATTCCTTGATGACAGCAGACAAAAGTATTAAATTATATGAAAGGACATGGAACTAACCAAGAGAAGTAAACAGCAGCATAAAAAGGAGGAAAATTGAAGCAATCTTCATCTTAGAGTTCATGTCAATGAAGCAAAGTTTTCTTTTATATTTATATTGCTATTCGTGTATCAATTTGTTTCAGACATCACTATATTTTTTTTGAAGAAAAATTTGAAAATCTACTTGCTTTAGTTAGTAAAAATATAATAAACAAGTAGTTGCTTTATTCTTTGAAGATAAGTTTGAAAATATAATTTTTTGAGTTAGCAAATAGAAATAATTAGCTTACTACTATATTTTTGAAGATAAATATATTTATTTAACTAGTAGATTTAATTAATTACTATGCCTTTGATAGGGCGAGAATCTACATATCACACTTTCGCTACCACTACAAGAACAATAGTGGTTCCCAACGGCTAGGGCCCGTTGGAGGACGTTGGAAGCCATTCGAAATAGCGTTGATATACACTTGAACGGCTATCAACGCTTTGCAATGTCATCAATGGCAAATTTCCAATGCCTCTAATGTATAATATGGAAACATGGAAGAAATTATGGATTAGATAGCCGTTGGAAACCGTTGGAACTATCCGTTGAAAGCGATTGGTAGCCGATGAAAATTGATGACCTATGAGCCGTTGCCAACCATTGGAAATCTTGGTATTTTTAATAGATTTTAGATTGCTTACTTCAAACCACCCCCCACAATCTCAAATATATCATAACAGCTCCATTTCGAGCATATGCATAACAATCACACTAAAATATGTACCAAAACATAATATAAAACCGGAAACGTACGCATACAGTCCAATATACACTACATAAACCAATATATACAAATATTCGACAAACCAACTTCATCAAACTAACATAAACCATCATCCAACAGGATGTCTAAACCAATATCACTATCGCAACAACAACAAGTATACAAACCATCATAATGTATCAACCAAATCATCACCCACTCAAAGCGTATATGTGCATATAACAACAAAACGTAATAAAATATAACTCAAGTCACTCTCCTCCGAAACCAAAGATGAAGGAAACTGTCCATAATGGGCTGTAAACTCCGCCAAATATTGGTTCAGCTGTTACATCAGTTCTTAATGGTGGCGATCACATTCCTCAAGGGTGACAATCTGGGCTCGTAGCTGTGCAGTCTCCTTTTTGTTATGAGCTTTCCGGTGCGCCTTATGAGATGTGTTAACTTGTAAAAAAATTAGATTTTCAGTGTTTCATAATTGCAGTTCATGTAAATTTCAATTTCTATTAAATTATCAGTTTCTATTAAATTTTCAGGGAAAATATAATATATGTGCTTTATAATCCATCACAATATGCAACAGTTTTGAAAATTCAGCAAAATAATTATTTTAAAATTTAATTCAAAATTATCGCTTGGTTTCCAAATTCATAGCGCATGTTGCAGGTTTGTGGATTCATGACAGGCTCAAAAATCGTATCCTCCTCATCTCCAGTTAAGTCGGCTCATTCAATGTCCTCGAGCATCTGTGCTTGTTGTTGGTGGAACTGTTTGTTATATAAAATACAATTGAATTTTGATAACGCTATTTTAATTAAATTATAAGTTTAAGTTAACTATTTTATATGCAGTACGTACTTTTTCATCATGTTCCTAGGAATAGGAAACTGAGTATGAACCGTGGTCTGACTCACCGCATCAGTATGCAAGAAAACATTCTAATACGACACAGGAGCACCACGTTGTCTCTCCTGAAATATGCGTATGTGTAAATATATATTATATATGGTAAAATTGTCTATCTTTCAACAAACATAAAATCTTTAAGTGTTTAATCAATAAATACACCAAGTCCTTGCGATGAAGCTGAAATGACTTGGAACCACCGCGATATATAATGGGGTTCTTACTTTTATTTGTTGAATTTCACCAAGACCGTCTCTATAAATTTTAAGTTAAAAAAATGTTTTACAATTCTAATTTATATATTAATTAAGTAGAACAATTTAGATTAAATGTGTAGTAAATTTACGTGAAATTCCTCGTTACTCCACCAAGTGACAAAATCATTCCACACATTAGTGCTTATCTAATTATGCTTCTCCCAAATGCTTTTATGCTATTTATCATTTCTCCGTAATTTTTTGTAATTTTACTATTCCAATGGCGATGTATGAGGGAAATATCAGCATCTTGGAGGTTCACTTAACCCTGCACATTTGTGAAATAGTATAAACGTGAATTAATCATATCCTTATAAAGATGATTTAATATTTAAACCTAAAATGTAAGATATACAAAAATCAGTTTACAAGACTACTTAATGTAATAATTGATAAATCAGACTTATCAAAAAACCCTGCCAAATAGTCTCCTTAGCATTATCTGGAATCAACATCCACTTAGGGCAACATGACGTCACGTGACTCATGTAAGTCTGTCGCGATATCACAAGCACTATGGTGGAGGGCACTAATTCAAATCCACTATGTTAAATTAAAAAAACCATTTAATATTTCATGACTGCTATATATATTTATAATATATTGTACATAAATGAAATTTAATTTTGAAACATAATACTTATGCTCCATTTGCTTTAGGATGAAGCCACATCATAGGACGCGCTAGCTTATGTGATGGACCACCGCCGTCATCACCTGTTGGAGGACATGTCCCTCTTTGAGAATCCCTCTCTGAGAAGTCAGAGGAGACCCAGAATGTGAAGATGTACGTCTACGCGATGACATATTTGTAGTACCTATTACAAACAAATATTATAACATAACATAAAAGTACTATGAAAAAAAACATTATGGCATAACATAAGAGGGCTATGCAATAAATATCATATTAGCATAACATATCATTTTAATGAAAACAATATTACATCAAAAAATAATATAAATTTTCCTTCTTAAAATGAGGACTATTGATCAGTCCTCGTCACTTTCGGTTTTTTACACTATTTCGTACTCTATATTTTGTTCCTCTGTAGTCTCAAATGCTTCAATTAATGCATTTGATTCATCATTTATAGGTGCAAAATCTATTTAGTCGTCGGTTATTCATATTCCTCTATTTTCCTCGATATCTGCTTGATAAGCTTGTTTGTCGAGAATATTCCGTCCATCAATTGTAAACTTTGTCTTTGTTTTAAAAACAATCGACCAATCAATTTTGTCTCTTATTAGAAATTAATAAGGAGCATAATAAACTTGAAGAGCTTGTTTGAAAAATACAAAAGAATCGTGCTTATAATAACACAAGGTATGTTTTATTTTTATAAGATCATATTTTAAGTGCACGTTGATTCCAAATCCTAAAACGTTGCTAAATCAGTTACATTTAAACAAAAATATATTTTTTCATGGGTCATGTAAAATATGTCAATTGCAAAACCTAGGTTAACACGCCATAAAAATCATTTATATGGTCATTTGGATTATCACTACTTATAACAATTACACTAGTATTGTTAGTTAATTTTTTAGCACCGTATTCCTTAGTATTAAATTTATATCCATTAATAAAGAATATTGGATAGGTTTTGACATTCCTTTTTGGACCCATGGCCAAATTTTTCAATCCTTCGTCTATAACACAATTCGTTATATCACAAACATAATTAGGAAACGAAGTAGTGAATTCTTTTATTGTATGGATCGGTACCGGACCGTGAATGGATCGGTACCGATCCACTTACCTTTAGTTTTTGGGACTTGTGACATATATAATGTTAAAACTAGTGACACTATATAGGCTAGAATTGAAATGATCGGAAGTTACTTCATAACGGAGAAGACGGTTAGCAAATCGGAGATTGAAGGAGGAAGTTAGAGGTGAAAACGTGCGGTGTTAATCGACTGATTTCAGGACAGACGTCTAAGAAAAACGATAGATGTTTGAGCCAAGGTGTTCTGCATCCTAAGAGTTGCGACATAATTATGACCAATCAGGACAGACGTTTGAGCTGAAGCATGTGGTATGACAGATGTCTGAGCTGTATAGGAACCGTTTCCCGAGCCTTGGGACAGACGTATGACCTTATGGGACAAATTTCTGAGGCGACTTCTAGGCTATTTCAAGGTGTGGACTTAACAAGTTGATTTGTGCAGGTTCAAGGGTTAATTAAGCAATTGCAAAACATTAGTCACTCCCTATATAAGTTATTTTTCAGATTCAAAAAGGAAAGAAAAGAGAAAGGGATTAATCAAGAGACTGGCCTAGGTTTATTCTTATTAGTGTTTTGGCAATGCTAATCTTTTTCAATACATAATTCCATAAAATCAATTTTTTCTGGTGTATTTGATCATTGTAATCAATCTCTCGTACTCTTCTATTGATATTAATAAAGATTCTCTCTCAAAGTGGACGTACACTAACAATATGTTAGTGAAACTAATATAAATCCCTATGTGATTTATTTTTCGTTATTGCTCTTTTATTTCTCTTGTTTTGTAATTGTGGTCGGCTATTAGATTAGGTTGAGATTGTTTCGAGCTATTAATTGGTTGTTTTTTCGCGTTTACCACGATCTCATTTTCTGTTGTATTTGGTGTTTTTGATTTGAGCGGTCTTGAGTTGAAAATCTCCCCAACATTCGGTATCGGAGCATTGGTGATGGTAGATAGTTGTAAAAATGTTGGAATCGGATTCAAATAGTGCCTCAACATTTAGTTCAAGCGGTGTAGCTCCTTATGTACGTGGTTCGTACGCAGCTTCTAGCTCACAATTGATTATTGACAAGTGGAATGGCGATAATTATTTTGGAAAATGGCAATGGAAGATGAAAGCATTTCTTAGGTGGAATAGGGTACATTAGGTAGTGTTTGATACACATTTATTATCGGCGGACATCTCAAATGTGAAGAGAGAGGAAATGAAAGAGTTGACATTCACTAAACTTCAACTTGCTATGGGGGAGATTGTTATATTCGAAATTAATTGTGAGACGACTACTAAGTGTATTTGGGACAAGTTGGGGGAGTTGCGTGTGAAGAAGTCACTCACGAATCGATTGATCTTTTTGAAAAGTTGGAGGAATGTAATTTATGTCCTTATTCTTCTAGTCTAATATTTCTTTCTTTCTATTTCTCACCTTCTAACTTTTTTCTGTTAATGATCAGGTAATTTCTGGTGTTTGGTTGGTCAATATGGCATTTGTATCGATAATCAGAATTAGGAAAATGTTGGTTCACTATAGTTGTTTTTGCACGTTAACCACGATCACGTCTTCCGTTGTGTTTGGGGTTTCGATTTGAGCGACCTTGAGTTGAAATTCTCCCCAACATGTACTACCTACTACTTCGGATCCCGAGTTTCCAGCAAGAAGCTCAACTATAAATAGCCATGTTTTCGACAGAATGTGGATCTTTTGGTATTCTAGCTACATTGTATTATTTTACTCGGTATCTATACTGATTTGTGCACTGTACTTAGCGTGCGCAACAATAAAGTGATTGAACTTGCAAAGTGGATGTAGAATGACTTATGTTGAATCATTATAAATCGTTGTCTTCGTCTTTTATTGCATTTCCACTACTTCTAACTTGTTTTCCCTTTTTTTAGTTTAACACTATGTAGTTAAAGCCCCGCTAAAGTCTCGCAAAATCCCCGCTATAGCGCGTAGCGCCCTTCAACCGCTTCATTATTTCTATTTAACACTGATGAATAGTAGATCTGCTTTAAGACCCGATAATTTCTGCTGCACCTGCTAAATCAATGCTTGTTAGCGTCCACTTTAGCAATATTAATATATAAAGCTTGATTTGACTAGTTCACTTTTAAAACAAATCGATAAAGTTAGCGTAAAAAGATAAATTTAAAATATAAATGTCTAATACATGGTCGAAATCTATTATAGTCACCCATTGTAATGTGTGTAATCATGATTTTTTTTTGATTTTGTTATATAGAATTAATACATACCATTTTCTTCTACACAAATGATATGAGAATGATAACTAACTAATTTTAGAATACTTATTTTAAAATCTAATATATATACATATATATTTGCACCTCCGTTATATCCCAGCTATTTCCGCATTTTATCCCCTACATCTTTTTGTATATCCAGTGCTACAGAACTGCTAAGCATTTAACTGCACATGTTTAATGTTGGTTGAACTCTTTGGGTGTTGGGCCAAATTTTGGTGTCAACACCACCATAGCTTGTAGCTTTTGTTTGTCTCATCAAGCCTTTATGTACCAATTCAAAAGGAGTTATAAACGGTTTGATGAACTTTTAAACGAATATGGACGACGGTTTAATTTTGCATATTGCTGGTGCAATTTTGCATACTGGCAGCTTTGATAGATTACATCTTCATGTACATTTTCTATTTGTGTAATCTCTCTAATAATCTATGCGATGTGATTTTCTGCAACATTTGATAACCCAAATGTCCTAATCGAACATGCAATATACCTGCACTATCAGTTTGACTAGTCTCCTTTACATATGCCTCTCCAGTAGATAGTACAAAGAAGAAATATGTTTATGATAGATGGTAGTGATTTCTAATGATTTTGGACTATCAGTCCAAAAATATGGTAAATGGTAGATGTTTATGATAGGTCAGACTGATAATGCGGCAAGAAACTATGTGTTGTGTAGTGACACTGGTAGTGCAACACCAATTTTTTTAACTATAAACATATTTTCGAGAATAAACTAGTGAAACATGATAAACATCTTTTAATTTGATGTTTTTCTTACCAACATCAATTTTCACAACACACTCTTTTGCTACCGGAGATGAGTTGAATTGTCGGCTGTGTCAATTACATGTTCCCTACTATGTTGTCGTAACTCTGTAGATAATGGATCATCGCCGGTGACATGGTGTGGACAACCAGTATCTGTTAAAGTTAAAAGTATCTCTAAAAGAATTAGTCTAATATGTGTCATATTCATGTGTTAGTAGAGCTTTTATGGCTAGCTCAGTGGCGGTAGTTTAGAAAATAGTATGATATTTTATTTTTCTGCTTAAAGCTTTGTAATTTTTATTGTTATTCTAGTTTAAGTAATAATGATGTAGTCTTCTTTTGTTTACGGTAAATATATTCTCTTTCTCTTCAAATAAAATTGTAATATGGTATCAGAGCTAGGCTGTGAGAGGATGATTTAGGAAAAAAAATACTGAATTTCGGCTTGGCACCAAAAATCAAACGCTATCCCCTCAAAAATCTTTATGTCAAATCTAGGAATTTTATTTTTACTTGCTTTAACAAAAAAAGCATGTCCATAAAAAAAATGATTTTTGTGGCTTGCTGGTAAAAAAAAAAGAGAGAGAGAGAAAACAAAAGAAATAAATCAGCAGATGTAACGACCCAGAAAATCTGAACCAATTTAAAAAATTTCAATTGGCTAAAATAGTGGATTTTAATTATTTTAAATAAATATTTTAAATAATAGCAATGAAAACGGAGTTTGAATCGACAATTGAAAACGAGTATAATTAATTCTAATAATAAACAAGGCTTGAAAAGGCGCTGAAGTTTCAAAAATTGAATTCAAACTTTGTCAGACTGTACCGGGTGCAAAACAAAACGGATTTGAGTGAAACAAAAAATATTTAAATCTGTTAGTGAATACCTTTCTAACGAATCAGAAAAATCGAATTTTCATAGCGGAAATCAAAAGTTATGGCCAAATGAATTTTCAGAAAGGTCGCTATGGAATTTATATAGCCCGTGAAATTGGCCATTTTGCATACGACCTCGGAATTCGACGAAACCACTATTGTTGGATCCGAGATGTGAATTTATTGCTAGGTTTCAAATTTCATAATTTCTGAAGCGAGTGTGTGAGAGTGGCAAAGGAAAACGTGTTTTGGTCAATTATAGTTAAATTGGATCGACCAGAAATGGGCCTTTTTGCAAACGGCCTCAGAATTCGACGAAACTAGTTTTGTTGGGACCGTATCGTCAAAACATAGCCAGATTTATTTTTCTGGAATTTTTCGAATCAGTTTGTGGCCCCGGTAAATTGAAATGTACATTCAAATTAAATATTGAATGTTTTATATTTTAATTTGAAGGAAAAATGCTTTCGAATCGGCCTTCGAAACATATCCCATTGTGTTCGGAATGGGGGTAAAACGCTAGGGACGACAGTCGTTGGGTTTGGATTAGAGTTCGTATGAAATAAGGGGTATTTTCGAAATTTTAAAAATATAGAAATAAAAGAAAAAAAATATGATTGGCCCATATCTTTTTCTCTCTCCCCGACATTCCTAACTCGCGAATGACGGTAGCAGCCTCCGACCTTCTCTCTTCGATTGCTCCTCCCATACTCCACGAAATCGAGCGCGACCACAACCATTTCAAAGCCCTCCTTCTCCTCTTTAAATCCATACCAGAACCACCCCTTCTCGTTGAGTGTTGAGCCCGAATCGAGCACTCAAAGTTGCACCCTTTCGACCGCCACCACTACCGGTAGGGACCAGCGAACTGCACCACACCACCACGCGTGCGAAGGTCTTTCGAAGCTCTTCGACGCTGTGTGAGCTGATTCTCCTATCGCGCAACGGTTTGATCGAAAGATCAAAACCTAGTTTTGAACCATCATGAAAGGTGGGTCTTTTTTTTACATCTGAACTTTGAAAAATCATATCTTTTTCGTTTCTTAACGAAATTCAATGAAACAGGAAACATCGTGACCGTGTGGACATCTTCTACCTTCTAGAAGAGACCGCATATTTTTCTGAGCCTTCTGCTATTTTTGGTGGAGCGGAACCCAATGTGAGATTTCTGATTTATAAACGATATGGAAAATGACGATGTATAAATTATATAGTCGATATATGAGTTATATAAGCGTTGTACACCTCTTGTATAAGCGTTGTATAAGTTGTACGGTCCATGTATAAGTTATATATGCGTTGCAAAAATTATATACATGTTGAAATAGAAGTGAATTGCTATATAAAAATATATTTATATACGCCCCTCGTCCATAAACCATGGACGATATTTATTGGTTGTGATTGGTGTGAAAATTGATTGATAGCGAATGGTTGATTGGAATTGTTTGTGGTTGATATTGATTGATTGTGGTTGAAAATTTCCCCGTTTGTGGTTGAGAAATATTTGGTTGAAACCACATAGGATTAGTTTGTGGAAATGAAATATATATATACATGCCGCCTGCGTGCGAACTAGATGCATGATCCCCATTGTCAAAAACCGCGAGGTTTTAAGGTAGAGCGAGGAGCCGTACTAGGGACGGTCCCGGTTTTAACTACCCTGCCGTTATGCTGCCGAAATTTTGAATAATATTCATGTGTTTGAATGATTTTCATTTGCTGAAACTATATTTATTCGTTGTATAGAAAACCTTCATGTGTTGAATCGATATTCATTCGTTGAATAGAAATTCATGTGTTGAATGGTGTTCGTGTTTTAAATATAAAAATCACCTTTTTATCTTTATATAGAAAATATAGAAAACCTTTATGTGTTTAATCGATATTCATTCGTTGATTAGAAATTCATGTGTTGAATGGTATTCGTGTTTTAAATATAAAAATCACCTTTTTATCTATATATAGAAACTATAGAAAACCTTCATGTGTTGAATAGATATTCATTCGTTGATTAGAAATTCATATGTTGAATGGTATTCGTGTTTTAAATATAAAAATCACCTTTTTATCTATATATAGAAACTATAGAATACCTTCATGTGTTGAATCGATATTCATTCGTTGATTAGAAATTCATGTGTTGAATGGTGTTCGTGTTTTAAATATAAAAATCACATTTTTATCTATGTATATAAACTATAGAAAACCTTCATGTGTTGAATCGATATTCATTTGTTGATTAGAAATTCATGTGTTGAATGGTGTTCGTGTTTTAAATATAAAAATCACATTTTTTTCTATGTATATAAACTATAGAAAACCTTCATGTGTTGAATCGATATTCATTCGTTGAATAGAAATTCATATGTTGAATGGTATTCATGTTTTAAATATAAATTGTTTTATAATAAAAATCACCTTTTTATCATCTATATGAACTATGTAAAATGACCTTGTTTTAAAAGAAATTGTTTTATAATAAAAATCCTATTTTTATTACCTATATGAACTATATAAAATAATAGTGTTTTGAAATGAATTGTTTTAAAATAAAAATCACATTTTTATTATATACATGAATTGTTAAATATAGTGAAGTGTTGAAATAGAAGACAGTTAGATAAAAATATCATTTTTATCAAATGTATGAAAAGAATGTAGCTTTGAAATCGAAGAATCAATATACATATATATATATATATATATATATAATTAAAATATATCGAATGACGACGTTGTAGTTCGTATTTTGAAACCGTGATTTCAAACGATTATACCGGGAGATCCGACCATCGGATTTTCCTGAGATCGCAACCGTTGGGTTCGCCTTGGAAATATCTTTCCAACGACACCAACTTTGTAAAAATCCAACGGTTGGATTGTCTGGAATGTTTAATTCAAATCTGAAGAAAAACAGCACCAGAATCGATTATATTTATATATTTTTATATATACATATACAAAAATAATTATATTTAATCGAATAACGACGCTGCAGTTCATATTTTGAAATCGAAACTTCAAAAGATTATACCGGGAGATCCGACCGTCGGAATTTCCCGAAACTGGAACCGTTGGATACGTTTTGAAAAGATCTTTCTAATGATGTAAATTTTGTGAAGATCCAAAGGTTAGATTTTCATATATATGTAAATCAAATCTGAAGAAAAACAGCGCCACGGTCGCGCTATGGCCCGAAGCGTCGTTTTGAATATATTGGCTATTTTAAAATAAATAAAAATAGCGATAAATCATTAAAATATTATAAACGATATTGATGTGATTTAGAAATTAACTGAAGGTTGGCTAAGTCGAATGGTTTCCTGGGTGTTGATCTAATGTTGGTTTCGGCCTTTGGGGTTAATATTTGGGAAATCGTTCTCTTACTGATTGACGGTTAGTGACTGATGAATTGAAATGATTCGTGTGTATGTTAGCGTTGCACTTGTTTATTATATACGCGAGTTGCTCAGAAAGACCGGGTATATCCCATTCTGAGTAACTGAATCGACGATAAGAAATCGAAGATGAAGACGGTGGTTGAAGACCGGAGATCTTCACCTCGTTTGGATGGTAACCGAGGTCCTGATTGGGAGGCATCCCGAAATATGGATAATGAGTGGTGATCGTCCAGACGTACGTGGTGATCGACGGGTTTGTGAGGTATTTAGTGCCTCCGGTTTCGTTCAGACCTAGAAGGGACTTGTAAATGGACTGTGTGTCTGACATTGGATTTTATTCTATGTTGATTGATCTCTGTTAAATATACATCTGTTTGGCGGCGGAGAATTTATTCTTTTGCTTAATGCCCTTCTCTGAAATGCGTGAGCTCAGAGGTTGTATATCGATGGACATCAGTCGCATGGCATGAATTGCTAATGTGGCATGCCTAAGTAGCAAATGATCAGGGCTTCGGTTGAAAAGCAAAGTCTTGTGGTGATGATCAAAGCACCGCCTGTGTGGCGTAGCTTTGTGTATAACGTGAATTCACGAGCCTCACACCCCGATATGAACCAGAAGCGGGAGAGGACATCAGGGAGGGCATGCGTTTCCTTCTAGCTAGAAGTGGCGTCAGTGGTTTTACACGCCCTGACGAGTTTGACTTATGTGGTTGTTGCTATTGCGAGGCGCCTCGATTAGATCAGACGATCCGGGTCCGATGGAGCCATTCGTTGGCTCACCTACGCCCCATAGGGCGGGGAAACACATTGTTCAGGAATTTTAATCCACGTCGGTGGACCGGCCCTGACGATCCAAAGGCTTGACTAAGTACTTACCTGTGGGGCGGGCTAGAGCATCTCGAATTCGGTAAGGACTATCTTTTGCCTTGGTTCAGGATTGAAATCCAATTTCCAATACGACATCGTGCTGTTTTGATTGTATACCTATATATGGCGACATAGTGGTATGGGGCATTAGTGCCATCTATGATTGATAGTTATGATTTGAAATTGTTTTCAAAACATATAAACACTAGCAATAATATCAAATGCCTTTGTTTTATTCGTATCAAGCATATTTTGGCCGTTATAAGGAAAAAACTCTATCCTCCGGTTTGCGTTGCATTGTGTGATGGGAACTGAGTCTTATAATGGATTCATTTTTAATAAAAGCATTGCGATGTTTAAAAGAAAGATTTGTTTTTAAAGCACTGGCAATCCAATGGAGTAAACCCGTTCCACGAAAGTGGCGTGGTCCTGTGATTCGCCATATTAGAAATGTGTTGAGTAGATTTCTCATACAAGTCCCATGACTGACTCGTAGTTTGTTTCACTTTCAAACTCGGGTGCCCCTTTTTTTACACGGGCAGCCTTGTGTTCAGGTTTAGCTGGCTTTCTCTGGATAGCTGGAGCTGAAGATGGATTCTATCATTTATCTCTTTTTATGTTGTTCAGATCCTATTGTTCATATTTTGTTTGTTTTCCGCTGTAGACATTTATGTATAGCTGAGCTATATTTGTACTAAGTAAGATCCTGTATACTGTGTAACTCTGATGATTTCTTTTATCCAGTATATTCTATTGTTCATTATCTGGTGTATTTATTTAATTCTGTTCTGCTATTATCTGTTTCTGTGTTATATTCCAAAGATTACCCTTGCCACCGTCAGTACGGGGTTTGGGGTCGTCACAACGTGGTATCAGAGCTTTGGTTAAGCTTAGCTCTGGAATATAACATATTAACGAACTCGTCAGAGATAGAACCAGTAGTGTTCTAGGGCGAGTCACTCTGTACAGATAGGATCAGCAATATCCTAGCATGAGTACAACAGAATCAGAACAACTCGTTAGAGATGGGGTCAGAAGTGCCCCAGAACGAGTCGAGGGTAATATGTTTTAAAATAACGTATTTGTGATAATATATATAGTCTGGTTTTAGAAATATGATTTTTGAATATATAAAAGATATATATTTGAAAAGTAAAAGAGTATAGGGATTTATTAGTATGATTTTGAAAAGTTAAAAACAATTTGACTATTGGTTGTGTTGTGTGATTGTAGATTTGATTAATTAAATTATTGAAACGATAGTTAATTTAATCAGCAATAGAATAATGGTAGAATTTATTCGATTAAATCACACATTGAACTGATTAGAAAATAAATAGAAATATATACTTGTGCATTATATATGTCTGAACAGGTAAATGGATTAGGTGTTGAGTAAAGATTTTATTTGCGTGCCCGACAAATAGGTAAACCTTAATGAGTTAGATGCGAAATATTATTATATCAACTCCTGTGAATGCCATTGGATGCGAAGTGCTGGTTTTTCTGTGTGAAATAATAAACATCGCCATAGGATAGTAACAACTAATTTTGAACTACATTACATGGTATACTTCAGAAGATAGGCATACTTCATCATATACCACATAAGCATTTGGAGCTTGTGTGACGAGGTGGAAGATTTACCATACGAGCGAGAGGCTTGTATGGCGATGACTATATTTTACAGGTTAAACTGATGACTATTATGGACTATTTAAATTGTAACGATTAAATTGCCAAATTAATAAAAAACCCACACGGGTCTGTAGTTGACAATAATCACCTCTCTCTTGTTATTAGTTATGGCACATGGACTATTTATTTCCCACACGGGACGAGGTGACGAGGATTTATCCTCTGGAGCATTTAAAATACACACTCCCTCAGGCTTTGACAGGGTGACGAGAATTTATTCTCTGGAGTTATTATCAATACACGCTCCCCTGTAAACACCAGAATATATCACTATAAATATGTGTATGCTTATTAGGATTTGTTGGGTACCTAATACGGCCCAATAAATTTCCAAACCTCTCTCCGTACAAAGGAGGTTATGGCGAAATTTTTCGAAAATTCCGGGTGTTAGCCAAATTTTTGAAGAATTTGAAAATTCTCATAAATTGAAAAGTTGGAGAATTGAAGCCAGATTGGACGGAGAGTTGATTAATCAAACCACTTTCGACTTTGTTCCTTTTCGGGGACGAAAAGTTTTAAGAGGGGGAGATTGTAACGACCCAGAAAATCTAAACCAATTTAAAAAAATTCAATTGGCTAAAATAATGGATTTTAAATATTTAAAATAAATATTTTAAATAATAGCAATGAAAACGGAGTTTGAATCGACAATTGAAAATGAATATAATTAATTCTAATTATAAACAAGGCTTGAAAAGGCGTTGCAGTTTCAAAAATTGAATTCAAACTTTGTCGGACTGTACCGGGTGTAAAACAAAACGGATTTGAGTGAAACCAAAAATATTTAAATCTGTTAGTGAATACCTTTCTAACGAATCTGAAAAATCGAATTTTCATAGCGGAAAGCAGAAGTTATGACCAAATGAATTTTCAGAAAGGTCGCTATGGAATTTATATAGCCCGTGAAATTGGCCATTTTGCATACGACCTCGGAATTCGACGAAACCACTTTTGTTGGATCCGGGATGTGAAGTTATTGCTAGGTTTCAAATTTCATAATTTTTGAAGCTAGTGTGTGAGCGTGGCAAAGGAAAACGTGTTTTGGTCAATTATAGTTAAATTGGATCGACCAAAAATGAGCCTTTTTGCAAACGGTCTCAGAATTCGACGAAACTAGTTTTGTTGGGACCGTATCGTCAAAACATAGCCAGATTTATTTTTCTGGAATTTTTCGAATCAGTTTGTGGCCCCGACAAATTGAAATGTACGTTCAATTAAATATTGAATGTATTATATTTTAATTTGAAGGAAAACTGACTGAAACTTTCGAATGGGCCTTCGAAACATATCCCATTGTGTTCGAAATGGAGGTAAAACGTTAGGGACGACAGTCGTTGGGTTTGGATTAGAGTTCGTATGAAATAAGGGGTATTTTCCAAATTTTAAAAATATATAAATAAAAGAAAAAAATATGATTGGCCCGTATCTTTTTCTCTCTCCCCGACATTCCTAACTCACGAATGACGGTAGCAGCCTCCGACCATCTCTCTTCGATTGCTCCTCTTACACTCCAGGAAATCGAGCGCCACCACCACCATTACAAAGCCCTCCTTCCCCTCTTTAAATCCATACCAGAACCACCCCTTCTCGTTGAGTGTTGAGCCCGAATCGAGCCCTCAAAGTTGCGCCCTTTCGACCGCCGCCACCACCGGTAGGGACCACCGAACTGCACCCTACCACCACGCGCGCGAAGGTCTTTCGAAGCTCTTCGATGCTGTGTGAGCTGATTCTCCTATCGCGCAACGGTTTGATTGAAAGATCAAAACCTAGTTTTGAAACATCGTGAAAGGTGGGTCCTTTTTTTACATCTGAACTTTGAAAAATCATATCTTTTTCGTTTCTTAACGAAATTCAATGAAACAGGAAACATCGTGACCGTGTGGACGTCTTCTACCTTCTAGAAGAGACCGCATATTTTTCTGAGCCTTCTGCTATTTTCGGTGGAGTGGAACCCAATGTGAGATTTCTAATTTATAAACGATATGGAAAACGACGATGTATAAATTATATAGTCGATGTAGGAGTTATATAAGCGTTGTACACCTCTTGTATAAGTGTTGTATAAGTTGTACGTTCGATGTATAAGTTATATATGCGTTGCAAAAATTATAACCTGTTGAAATAGAAGTGAATTGCTATATATATATATATATATATATATATATATATATATATATATATATATACGCCCCTCGTCCACAAACCATGGACAATATTTATTGGTTGTGATTGGTGGGAAAATTGATTGATAGCGAATGGTTGATTGGAATTGTTTGTGGTTGATATTGATTGATTGTGGGTGAAAAATACCCGTTTGTGGTTGAGAAATATTTGGTTGAAACCACATAGGATTAGTTTGTGGAAATGAAATAAATATATACATGCCGCCTGCGTGCGAACTAGATGCATGATCCCTATTGTCAAAAACCGCGAGGTTTTAAGGTAGAGCGAGGAGTCGTACTAGGGACGGTCCCGGTTTTAACTACCCTGTCGTTATGCTGCCGAAATTTTGAATAATATTCATGTGTTTGAATGATTTTCATTTGCTGAAACTATATTTATTCGTTGTATAGAAAACCTTCATGTGTTGAATCGATATTCATTCGTTGAATAGAAATTAATGTGTTGAATGGTGTTCGTGTTTTAAATATAAAAATCACCTTTTTATCTATATATAGAAACTATAGAAAACCTTCATGTGTTGAATCGATATTCATTCGTTGATTAGAAATTCATGTGTTGAATGGTATACGTGTTTTAAATATAAAAATCACCTTTTTATCTATATATAGAAACTATAGAAAACCTTCATGTGTTGAATCGATATTCATTCGTTGATTAGAAATTCATGTGTTGAATGGTATTCGTGTTTTAAATATAAAAATCACCTTTTTATCTATATATAGAAATTATAGAAAACCTTCATGTGTTGAATCGACATTCATTCGTTGATTAGAAATTCATGTGTTGAATGGTGTTCGTGTTTTAAATATAAAAATCACATTTTTATCTATGTATATAAACTATAGAAAACCTTCGTGTGTTGAATCGATATTCATTCGTTGATTAGAAATTCCTGTGTTGAATGGTGTTCGTGTTTTAAATATAAAAATCACATTTTTATTTATGTATATAAACTATAGAAAACCTTCATGTGTTGAATCGATATTCTTTCGTAGAATAGAAATTCATGTGTTGAATGGTATTCATGTTTTAAATATAAATTGTTTTATAATAAAAATCACCTTTTTATCATCTATATGAACTATGTAAAATGACCTTGTTTTAAAAGAAATTGTTTTATAATAAAAATCCTATTTTTATTACCTATATGAACTACATAAAATAATAGTGTTTTGAAATGAATTGTTTTAAAATAAAAATCACATTTTTATTATATACATGAATTGTTAAATATAGTGAAGTGTTGAAATAGAAGACAGTTAGATAAAAATATCATTTTTATCAAATGTATGAAAAGAATGTAGCTTTGAAATCAAAGAATCGATATATATATATAGAATTAAAATATATCGAATGACGACGCTGCAGTTCGTATTTTGAAACCGTGATTTCAAACGATTATATCGGGAGATCCGACCATCGGATTTTCCTAAAATCGCAACCGTTGGGTTCGCCTTGGAAATATCTTTCCAACGGCACCAACTTTGTAAAAATCCAACGGTTGGATTATCTGGAATGTTTAATTCAAATCTGAAGAAAAACAGCGCCAGAATCGATTATATTTTTTTATATATATAAATATAATTATATTTAATCGAATAACGACGCTACAGTTCGTATTTTGAAATCGAAACTTCAAACGATTATACCGGGAGATCCGACCGTCGGAATTTCACGAAACCGGAACCGTTGGATTCATTTTGAAAAGATCTTTCTAATGATGTAAATTTTGTAAAAATCCAACGGTTAGATTTTCAGATATGTGTAAATCAAATCTGAAGAAAAACAGCGCCACGGTCGCGCTATGGCCCGAAGCGTCGTTTTGAATATATTGGCTATTTTAAAATAAATAAAAATAGCGATAAATCGTTAAAATATTATAAATGATATAGATGTGATTTAGAAATTAACTGAAGGTTGGCTAAGTCGAATGGTTTCCTGGGTGTTGATCTGATGTTGGTTTCGGCCTTCGGGGTTAATATTTGGGAAATCGTCCTCTTACTGATTGACGGTTAGTGACTGATGAATTGAAATGATGCGTGTGTATGTTAGTGTTGCACTTGTTTATTATATACGTGAGTTGCTCAGAAAGACCGGGTATATCCCATTCTGAATAACTGAATCGACGATAAAAAATCGAAGATGAAGACGGTGGTTGAAGACCGGAGATCTTCACCTCGTTTGGATGGTAAACGAGGTCCTGATTGGGAGGCATCTCGAAATATGGATAATGAGTGGTGATCGTACGTGGTGATCGATGGGTTTGCGAGGTATTTAGTGCCTCCTGTTTCGTTCAGACCCAGAACGGACTTGTAAACGGACTGTGTCTGACATTGGGTTTTATTCTGTGTTGATTGATCTCTGTTAAATATACATCTGTTTGGCGGCGGAGAATTTATTCTTTTGCTTAACGCCCTTCTCTGAAACGCATGAGCTCAGAGGTTGTATATCGATGGACATCAGTCGCATGGCATGAATTGCTAATGTGGCATGCCTAAGTAGCAAATGATCAGGGCTTCTGTTGAAAAGCAAAGTCTTGTGGTGATGATCAAAGCACCGCCTGTGTGGTGTAGCTTTGTGTATAACGTGAATTCGCGAGCATCACACCCCGATATGAACCAGAAACGGGAGAGGACATCAGGGAGGGCATGCGTTTCCTTCTAGCTAGAAGTGGCGTCAGTGGTTTTCACGCCCTGACGAGTTTGACTTATGTGGTTGTTGCTATTGCAAGGCGCCTCGATTAGATCGGACGATCCGGGTCCGGTGGAGCCATTCGTTGGCTCACCTACGCCACATAGGGCGGGGAAACGCATTGTTCAGGAATTTTAATCCACATCGGTGGACCGGCCCTGACGATCCAGAGGCTTGACTGAGTACTTGCCTGAGGGGCGGGCTAGAGCGTCTCGAATTCGGTAAGGACTATCTTTTGCCTTGGTTCAGGATTGACATCCAATTTCCAATACGACATCATGCGGTTTTGATTGTATACCTATATATGGCGACATAGTGGTATGGGGTATTAATGCCATCTATGATTGATAGTTATGATTTGAAATTGTTTTCAAAACATATAAACACTAGCAATAATATCAAATGCCTTTGTTTTATTCGTATCAAGCATATTTTGGCCGTTATAAGAAAAAAACTCTATCCTCCTGTTTGCGTTGCATTGTGTGATGGGAACTGAGTCTTATAATGGCTCCATTTTTATAAAAAGCATTGCGATGTTTAAAAGAAAGATTTGTTTCTAAAGCACTGGCAATCCAATGGAGTAAACCCGTTCCATGAAAGTGGCGTGGTCCTGTGATTTGCCATATTAGAAATGTGTTGAGTAGATTTCTCATACCAGTCCCATGACTGACTCGTAGTTTGTTTCACTTTCAAACTCGGGTGCCCCTTTTTCTACACGGGCAGCCTTATGTTCAAGTTTAGCTGGCTTTCTCTGGATAGCTGGAGCTGAAGATGGATTATATCATTTACCTCTTTTTATGTTGTTCAACTCCTATTGTACATATTTTGTTTGTTTTCCACTGTAGACATTTATGTATAGCTGAACTGTATTTGTACTAAGTAAGATCCTGTTTACTGAGTAACTCTGATGATTACTTTTATCCAGTATATTCTATTGTTCATTATCTGGTGTATTTATTTAATTCTGTTCTGCTATTATCTGTTTCTGTGTTATATTCCAAAGATTACCCTTGCCACCGTCAGTACAGGGTTTGGGGTCGTCACAACGTGGTATCAAAGCTTTGGTTAAGCTTAGCTCTGGAATATAACATATTAACGAACTCGTCAGAGATAGAACCAGTAGTGTTTTAGGGCGAGTAACTCAGTACAGATAGGATCACCAATATCCTAGTATGAGTACAGCAGAATCAGAACAACTCGTTAGAGATGGGGTCAGAAGTGCCTCAGAACGAGTCGAGGGTAATATGTTTTTAAATAACGTATTTGTGATAATATATATAGTCTGGTTTTAGAAATATGATTTTTGAATATATAAAAGATATATATTTGAAAAGTAAAAGAGTATAGGGATTGATTAGTATGATTTTGAAAAGTTAAAAACAATTTGACTGTTGGTTGTGTTGTGTGATTGTAGATTTGATTAATTAAATTATTGAAACGATAGTTAATTTAATCAACAATAGAATAATGGTAGAATTTATTCGATTAAATCACACATTGAACTGATTTGAAAATAAATAGAAATATATACTTGTGCATTATATATGTTTGAACAGGTAAATGGATTAGCTGTTGAGTAAAGATTTTATTTGCGTGCCCGACAAATAGGTAAACCTTAATGAGTTGGATGCGAAATATTATTATATCAACTCCTGCGAATGCCATTGGATGCGGAGTGCTAGTTTTTCTGTGTGAAATAATAAACATCGCCATAGGATAATAACAATTAATTTTGAACTACATTACATGACATACTTCAGAAGATAGGCACACTTCATCATATACCACATAAGCATTTGGAGCTTGTGTGACGAGGTGGAAGATTTACCATACGAGCGAGAGGCTTGTATGGCGATGACTATATTTTACAGGTTGAATTGATGACTGTTATGGACTATTTAAATTATAACAATTGAATTGCCAGATTAATAAAAACCCCACACGGGTCTTGAGTTGACAATAATCACGTCTCTCTAGTTATTAGATACGGCACATGGACTATTTATTTCCCACACCGGACGAGGTGACGAGGATTTATCCTCTAGAGCATTTAAAATACACACTCCCTCAGGCTTTTACAGGGTGACGAGAATTTATTCTCTGGAGTTATTATCAATACACGCTCCCCTGTAAACACCAGAATATATCACTATAAATATGTGTATGCTTATTAGGATTTATTGGGTACCTAATACGGCCTAATAAATTTCCAAACCTCTCTCCGTACAAAGGAGGTTATAGCGAAATTTTTCGAAAATTCTGGGTGTTAGCCAAATTTTTTAAGAATTTGAAAATTCTCAGAAATTGAAAAGTTGGAGAATTGAAGCCAGATTGGACGTAGAGTTGATTAATCAAACCACTTTCGACCTTGTTCCTTTTTGGGGACGAAAAGTTTTAAGAGGGGGAGATTGTAACGACCCAGAAAATCTGAACCAATTTAAAAAATTTCAATCGGCTAAAATAATGGATTTTAAATATTTAAAATAAATATTTTAAATAATAGCAATGAAAACGGAGTTTGAATCTACAATTGAAAACGAATATAATTAATTCTAATTATAAACAAGGCTTGAAAAGGCGTTGCAGTTTCAAAAATTGAATTCAAACTTTGTCGGTCTGTACCGGGTGCAAAACAAAACGGATTTGAGTGAAACCAAAAATATTTAAATCTGTTAGTGAATACCTTTCTAACGAATATGAAAAATCGAATTTTTATAGCGGAAAGCAAAAGTTATGGCCAAATGAATTTTCAAAAAGGGCGCTATGGAATTTATATAGCCCGTGAAATTGGCCATTTTGCATACGACCTCGGAATTCGACGAAACCAATTTTTTTGGATCCGGGATGTGAAGTTATTGCTAGATATCAAATTTCATAATTTTTGAAGCTAGTGTGTGAGCGTGGCAAAGGAAAACGTGTTTTGGTCAATTATAGTTAAATTGGATCGACCTGAAATGGGCCTTTTTGCAAACGGTCTCAGAATTCGACGAAACTAGTTTTGTTGGGACCGTATCGTCAAAACATAGCCAGATTTATTTTTCTGGAATTTTTCGAATCAGTTTGTGGCCCTGGAAAATTGAAATGTACGTTCAAATTAAATATTGAATGTTCTATATTTTAATTTGAAGGATAACTGACTGAAACTTTCGAATGGGACTTCGAAACATATCCCATTGTGTTCGGAATGGGGGTAAAACACTGGAGACGACAGTCGTTGGGTTTGGATTAGAGTTCGTATGAAATAAGGGGTATTTTCGAAATTTTAATAATATATAAATAAAAGAAAAAAAATATGATTGGCCTATATCTTTTTCTCTCTCCCCGACATTCCTAACTCGTGAACGACGGTAGCAGCCTCCGACCTTCTCTCTTCGATTGCTCCTCCCACACTCCACGAAATCGAGCGTCCCCACCACTATTTCAAAGCCCTCCTTCCCCTCTTTAAATCCATACCAGAACCACCCCTTCTCGTTGAGTGTTGAGCCCGAATCGAGCCCTCAAAGTTGCGCCCTTTCGACCACCGCCACCACCGGTAAGGACCACCGAACTGCACCCCACCACTACGCGTGCGCAGGTCTTTCGAAGCTCTTAAACGCTGTGTGAGCTGATTCTCCTATCGCGCAACGGTTTGATCGAAAGATCAAAACCTAGTTTTGAACCATCGTGAAAGGTGGGTCCTTTTTTTACTTCTGAACTTTGAAAAATCATATCTTTTTCGTTTCTTAATGAAATTCGATGAAACAGGAAACATCGTGACCGTGTGGACGTCTTCTACCTTCTAGAAGAGACCGCATATTTTTCTGAGCCTTCTGCTATTTTTGGTGGAGTGGAACCCAATGTGAGATTTCTAATTTATAAACGATACGGAAAACGACGATGTATAAATTATATAGTCGATTTATGAGTTATATAAGCGTTGTACACCTCTTGTATAAGCGTTGTATAAGTTGTACGTTCGATGTATAAGTTATATATGCGTTGTAAAAATTATATACATGTTGAAGTAGAAGTGAATTGCTATATATATATATATATACACGCCCCTCGTCCACAAAACATGGACGATATTTATTGGTTGTGATTGGTGTGAAAATTGATTGATAGCGAATGGTTGATTGGAATTGTTTGTGGTTGATATTGATTGATTGTGGTTGAAAAATACCCGTTTGTGGTTGAGAAATATTTGGTTGAAACCACATAGGATTAGTTGGTGGAAATGAAATAAGTATATACATGCCGCCTGCGTGCGAACTAGACGCATGATCCCCATTGTCAAAAACCGCGAGGTTTTAAGGTAGAGCGAGGAGTCGTACTAGGGACGGTCCCGGTTTTAACTACCCTGCCGTTATGCTGCCGAAATTTTGAATAATATTCATGTGTTTGAATGATTTTCATTTGCTGAAACTATATTTATTCGTTGTATAGAAAATCTTCATGTGTTGAATCGATATTCATTGGTTGAATAAAAATTCATGTGTTGAATGGTGTACGTGTTTTAAATATAAAAATCACCTTTTTATCTATATATAGAAACTATAGAAAACCTTCATGTGTTGAATCGATATTCATTCGCTGATTATAAATTCATGTGTTGAATGGTATTCATGTTTTAAATATAAAAATCACCTTTTTATCTATATATAGAAACTATAGAAAACCTTCATGTGTTGAATCGATATTCATTCATTGATTAGAAATTCATGTGTTGAATTGTATTCGTGTTTTAAATATAAATATCACCTTTTTATCTATATATAGAAACTATAGAAAACCTTCATGTGTTGAATCGATATTCATTCGTTGATTAGAAATTCATGTGTTGAATGGTGTTCGTGTATTAAATATAAAAATCACATTTTTATCTATGTATATAAACTATAGAAAACATTCATGTGTTGAATCGATACGTTGATTAGAAATTCATGCGTTGAATAGTGTTCGTGTTTTAAATATAAAAATCACATTATTAGCTATGTATATAAACTATAGAAAACCTTCATGTGTTGAATCGATATTCATTCGTTGAATAGAAATTCATGTGTTGAATGGTATTCATGTTTTAAATATAAATTTTTTTTATAATAAAAATCACCTTTTTATCATCTATATGAACTATGTAAAATGACCTTGTTTTAAAAGAAATTGTTTTATAATAAAAATCCTATTTTTATTACCTGTATGAACTATATAAAATAATAGTGTTTTGATATGAATTGTTTTAAATAAAAATCACATTTTTATTGTATACATGAATTGTTAAATATAGTGAAGTGTTGAAATAGAAGATAGTTAGAAAAAAAATATATCAAATGTATGAAAAGAATGTAGCTTTGAAATCGAAGAATCGACATATATATATATATATATATATATATATATATATATATATATAGAATTAAAATATATCGAATGACGACGCTGCAGTTCGTATTTTTAAACCGTGATTTCAAACGATTATACCGGGAGATCCGACCATCGGATTTTCCTGAAATCGCAACCGTTGGGTTCGCCTTGGAAATATCTTTCCAACGGCACCAACTTTGTAAAAATCCAACGGTTGGATTGTCTGGAATGTTTAATTCAAATCTGAAGAAAAACAGCGCCAGAATCGATTATTTTTTTTATATATATAAATATAATTATATTTAATCGAATAACGACGCTGTAGTTCGTATTTTGAAATCAAAACTTCAAACGATTATACCGGGAGATCCGACCGTCGGAATTTCCCGAAACTGGAACCGTTGGATTCATTTTGAAAAGATCTTTCTAATAATGTAAATTTTGTGAAGATCCAACGGTTAGATTTTTCAGATATGTGTAAATCAAATCTGAAGAAAAACAGCGCCACGGTCGCGCTATGGCCCGAAGCGTCGTTTTGAATATATTGGCTATTTTAAAATTAATAAAAATAGCGATAAATCATTAAAATATTATAAACGATATGGATGTGATTTAGAAATTAACTGAAGGTTGGCCAAGTCGAATGGTTTCCTGGGTGTTGATCTGATGTTGGTTTCGGCCTTCGTGGTTAATATTTGGGAAATCGTTCTCTTACTGATTGACGGTTAATGACTGATGAATTGAAATGATGCGTGCGTATGTTAGTGTTGCACTTGTTTATTATATACGCGAGTTGCTCAGAAAGGCCGGGTTTATCCCATTCTGAATAACTGAATCGACGATAAGAAATCGAAGATGAAGACTGTGGTCGAAGACCGGAGATCTTCACCTCGTTTGGATGGTAACCGAGGTCCTGATTGGGAGGCATCCCCAAATATGGATAATGAGTGGTGATCGTCCAGACGTACATGGTGATCGATGGGTTTGCGAGGTATTTAGAGCCTCCGGTTTCATTCAGACCCAGAACGGACTTGTAAATGGACTGTGTGTCTGACATTGGAATTTATTCTGTGCCGATTGATCTCTGTTAAATATACATTTGTTTGGCGGCAGAGAATTTATTCTTTTGCTTGACGCCCTTCTCTGAAAAGCATGAGCTCAGAGGTTGTATATCGATGGACATCAGTCGCATGGCATGAATTGCTAATGTGGCATGCCTAAGTAGAAAATGATCAAGGCTTCTGTTGAAAAGAAAAGTCTTGTGATGATGATCAAAGCACCGCCTATGTGGCGTAGCTTTGTGTATAACGTGAATTCGCGAGCCTCACACCCCAGTATGAACCAGAAACGGGAGAGGACATCAGGGAGGGCATGCGTTTCCTTCTAGCTAGAAGTGGCGTCAGTGGTTTTACACGCCCTGACGAGTTTGACTTATGTGGTTGTTGCTGTTGCGAGGCGGCTCGATTAGATCGGACAATCCGGGTCCGATGGAGCCATTCGTTGGCTCACTTACGCCCCATAGGGCGGGGAAACGCATTGTTCAGGAATTTTAATCCACGTTGGTGTACCGGCCCTGACGATCCAAAGGCTTGACTGAGTACTTGCTGAGGGGCGGGCTAGAGCGTCTCGAATTTGGTAAGGACTATCTTTTGCCTTGGTTCAGGATTGACATCCAATTTCCAATAGGACATCGTGCGGTTTTGATTGTATACCTATATATGGCGACATAGTGGTATGGGGCACTAATGCCGTCTATGATTGAAAGTTATGATTTGAATTTTTTTTCAAAACATATAAACACTAGCAATAATATCAAATGCCTTTGTTTTATTCGTATCAAGCATATTTTGGCCGTTATAAGGAAAAAACTCTATCCTCCGGTTTGCGTTGCATTGTGTGATGGGAACTGAGTCTTATAATGGCTTCATTTTTATAAAAAGCATTGTGATGTTTAAAGGAAAGATTTGCTTTTAAAGCACTGGCAATCCAATGGAGTAAACCCGTTCCACGAAAGTGGCGTGGTCCTGTGATTCGCCATATTAGAAATGTGTTGAGTAGATTTCTCATACCAGTCCCATGACTGACTTGTAGTTTGTTTCGCTTTCAAACTCGGGTGCCCCTTTTTCTACATGGGCAGCCTTTTGTTCTGTTTTAGCTGGCTTTCTATGGATAGCTGGAGCTGAAGATGGATTCTATCATTTATCTCTTTTTATGTTGTTCAGCTCCTATTGTACATATTTTGTTTGTTTTCCGCTGTAGACATTTATGTATAGCTGAACTATATTTGTACTAAGTAAGATCCTGTATATTGTGTAACTCTGATGATTACTTTTATCCAGTATATTCTATTGTTCATTATCTGGTGTATTTATTTAATTTTGTTCTGCTATTATCTGTTTTTGTGTTATATTCCAAAGATTACCCTTGCCACCGTCAGTACGGGGTTTGGGGTCGTCACAGCAGCCTCACTTAAACCCTATTTTTCCTCGTTCAAATTAGTTTCTCCAAAAAATTGTGCGTCACCTAAAGATGCTCATCCCCCGGAAATAATAACCACCAATGTGTTTACGGATCTTCTACCGTTGGTATCGCTGGAATGCTTGAGTTCCTACACTTAGCTTGGTACATCATGATAGGAGGATCAATCTGAATGAGTGTTTTCTTTCTTCAAATAGGATCTGCTTCTAAATGCGATTCTATGAGTTCACTTGAGATGAACCATGTTTTTCGGCTAAAGAGTTCGCATTTTTGGTGGTGATAAATTAGTTTCCTTCATCATTTTTTATGAAATATTTAAATCAACTTCTTCTTGTTGACTTAATATAAGATCAAGGCTAATGAAAGGTTTGTGAGATCTAAGTTGCTCTTGATGCCTTGAGATGATTGCCACAGACTGATATTAGATGTTGGATTACTACTATTGGAAGATAGAATTTGTGACGATGCTAGACACTGGTATGCTTGCACCCTAGTTCCGCTGCCTAAACCACTCGTTTAATACTTGAATGAAAGCTTTGGTGTTTGCTCGAGACTAGCTATAGTGAATGATGTGACTAAAATTATAACCTGCTGGGATAACATACTAGTATTTTGGAGCAATATGGACAAGATTTGGAAGAGCTTGGACATGGGAATAGCTTGTTTTCATTCTTGTGCTTATGTTTATGGCAATGACTTACAAGTTGCGAGTTTATCTGGAATGTTCTCCACGTCGACAAGAGATCGCCTTGTCTAGATGTTTGGGTTTAGATCGAGATCTACAATTGGAAATTTGGTTGAAAATGAAATTGGCGTTGAATGGTGTGATTGAAGTTGATGATGGAAGAATTATAATTGATGTAGATGCCTGGTACCGGCGATTATGATGCTGAATAACATCCCTAGATGAAGAGAGGTCCAAGATACTCGGTGATGAGTATGTTACCGCACTTCATTGCGATGGTAGGTGATGTTAGCGTTGTTGTTAAAAGTTGTTTTCGACAACCATATATGTTTTGCCTGACGATTGCTTATGCATGAGGGTTGATATATGAGACAAAATGGCAGTTCTAGAGTTTGATAATTTGATCATTCGGAGATAGCAAAGCCAGAACTGCAATTTGTAGATTAAGTAAACTTACTGATGCTTGGGATCTGATGTGTTATGCATTAATAATGCTTGGAGATGGCAGTTTGGCGATTGGGTCTGACAATATTGTGTTATGTTGGAAAATTTTGGTTTCTATAAAAAGCGCATGTGTCTTTAATGTTCCAAGTTTGATGATGCTTTAAGCACGCGTTGTTCTATTGGATGTGATGTGTCGATAATGGTGTCGTACAGATTGTACGTTATGAGAATGTAATATTAAGAATGAAAATTCTTCAAGAACAAAAATAACTATAGAGGTGCAACTTCATTGCTTTGCTCGATGTTATCCATTAATGTTTGGTTTTATGAAGAATGTATTTAAATCTTGTGCTCAATCATGTTTCTGAGACTATTCATTGATTTACAAAGTGTTATAATGGATGAATCAAAAACTGGCTTTTGTGTCAATATGGTGTGATGGTACTTAGTTGCAGTTTCTGTAGTGGGGGAAGAAATGGTAGTTGAAGCTGATTGGTTGACAGAGAATGTTTGTTGGAGAGTGTAGTGAAGAGCGGTTTTATATGTAGAAATTTGAATGTTGTGAGTTTGCAGATTTGTCTCAGGTTGTTATATATATGTTGATTCGGATTTGGCGATGGATGTTACATGTTTTTTTATGCAGGGGATGGAAACATAGGGTGTTAAGGTGCATAGAGGAATTTTTTGGTAGATAGCAGGCAATTTGAAGAAGCTTGATGTTTGGGTTTAGGCGCTTTAGCTGTCAGCTATGGTCTGAAATCGGTTTGTGGCTCGTGTTAACATGGTAAAACTTTGATTTTGAGGTGGTTGTAGTAGCGTTCGGGAGATGGTGTGATGTATTCGTGATGATGATAGGTGAGTTGATAAAGTTTCGTGTCTGGGTCTGATTAATGATGGAGACTTGCTTTATTATGCCGCGTTTTGAGTTAGGTGCTAATGAAGCAGTGTTGATTGAGGTGATTGTTGCCATGACAATATAATGGTGTTAATATTATCAGTTCCAGAATTCAAAGTTCATAATCATGGAAGTGTTGAAGTATGCGATACTATTGTAGAGAATATTTTGGATCTGGAGAATATTTTGGATCTGGAGGATATTTTGGATCTGGAGAATATTTTGTATTTGGAGGATATTTTGGATCTGGAGAATATTTCGGATCTAGAGGAAATTTTGGGAATTTCCATATACTTCTCTATGCCTATATAAGCTACATCAAATCCAAAAGGAGATATGAAAAATCAAGAGATTAGATCAAGATTTATTCCAATTAGGGTTTTGGCAATCATAATCTTCTTCAATTCTTTTCTCCACAAAATCAAATTTTTCTAGTAAATTTGATCATTGTAATCAATCTATTGTACTCTTCTATTGATATTAATAAAGGTTTCTCTCTCAAAGTAGACGTACACTGACAAGACGTCTGTGGAACCACTATAAATCCCTGTGTGATTTAGTTTCTCGTTATTGCTCTATTATTTCCATTATTTAGTGATTGTGATTGGCTTGGATAAGATTGAGATTGTTCGATTGGTTGTTTTTGCACTATTACCACGATCTCGTTTTCCGCGTCGTTGGGGATTTTTGATTTGAGCGGTCTTGAATCAAAATTCCTCCACTACATTTGGTATCATAGCATTGGTGTTGGTAGATAGTTGTAGAAATGCCGGAATCAGGTTCAAATAATTCATCAACTGTTGGTCCAAGTGGTGTAGCTCCTTATGTACGTGGGTCGTATGCAGCTGCTGGTTCACAATTGGTTATCGACAAGTGGAATGGCGATAATGATTTCAAAAAGTGGCAGTGGAAGATGAAAGTGGTTCTTAGGAGGAATAGGGTACATCGTGTAGTGTTTGATACAAATTTATTGCCAGAGGACATCTCAGATGTGGAGAGAGAAGAAATGGAAGAGTGGGCATTCACTACACTTCAACTTGCCATGGGAGAGAAAGTTATTTCCAAAATTAGTGGCGAGACGACTGCTAAAGGTATTTGGAACAAGTTGGAGGAGTCGTATATGAAGAAATCACTCACAAATCGCATGATCTTGTTGCGGACTTTCTTTACCTACAAGATGAAGGAAGGAACTTCGCTAAAGGCGCACTTAAATGTGTTTGATGATTTGCTAATGAAGATGAAGGCAGTAGATTTGAAGATTGAGGAGGAGCAGAAGGCGATGATATTGCTATGTTCGTTGCCTGAGCGCTATACTGGATTCTCAAACAGTTTGATCTATGGCCGGGATACATTAACTCTAAATGATGTCAAGACGGGTCTTCTTAGTGAGGAATTGCGAGATCAGATGAAGGAGCTGAGTGATGGTAGTAGTGTTGCTGGTAATGGTCAAGGTTTATTTGCGGAGAAAGAAAAGTCAGAGAAGAAGGGAAACCGGGGGCGTTCTAAGTCTAAGAAGCCCGGTGGAAGAGGAAAGTCAAAGGAAAGAAATGGAAAGTGCTTTATACGTAAGAAACCTAGTCACTGGAAGAATGATTGTCCAGAGAAGGGGAAGAAGGAAGTAGCATCTTCATTAGTTGCGGTGGAGAGAGATGTTGGTGAGGGAGACGTAGATGTTTTGTCGGCAGTAGCATCAGATGTTTCGGGCAGCGATTGGGTGCTTGATTCGGGGGCTTCATATCACATGACGCCTAATAGGAATTGTTTTTCTTCTTATGTTGAACGGGAAGGAAAATCAATTGTTATGGGAAATGGTGCATTTTGCATGTCGAAGGGCATTGGATCCGTGCAAATTCGAATGTTTGACGGAGTGGTTCGTACTCTCACTAATGTGCGCTATGTTCCGGGACTACGGAAGTCACTTATCTCTTTGGGACAGTTGGATTCTTTAGGTTGCAAGATCACGATTGAGAGTGATAGATTGAGGGTTTCGAAGGGTGTGCTTGTGGTTATGAGGGGTGCTAGAACTCATGGTATTTATTTGCTTCAAGGAGTGACCGTGCAAGGCGAAACTTGTGTCAGTGTTGATAGTTCTCGTGGCTTAGATGCTACACGGCTGTGGCATTTGAGATTGGGTCATGTCTCGGAGAAGAGTTCAGATGTTCTTCATCGAAGGGAGATGATTGATGGTGAGAGTTTCAGCAAGTTGGAGTTTTACGAGGAATGTGTCATGGGGAAGCAAACTAGAGTATCATTCGGTGAAGGAAAACATGATTCAAGAGGGATTCTTGAGTATGTGCACACGGATGTTTGGGGACCAACGCCTGTAGCTTCTTTGGGAGGAGCAAGATATTATATTTCTTTCATTGATGATTTTTCTCGGAAGGTTTGGGTATATGTAATGAAGGCCAAGTCGGATGCATTTGCAAGATTCAAAGAATGGAAGGCTCTTGTTGAGAATGAGAGTGGAAAATCTTTGAAGGTTCTTAGGTCCGATAATGGCGGCGAGTATGTTTCCGGAGAGTTTCTGAATTTTGGCAAGCATCATGGTATTCGGAGGCATTTTACTACACCGGGAGATCCGAAATCTAATGGAGTGGCGGAGAGAATGAACCGAACTCTACTAGAGAAAGCTCGATGCTTGAGATTGACATCGGGTTTGTCTAAGGGATTTTGGGCCGAAGCTTTGTCAACAGCGGTGCATATTATTAATCGAATTCCGTGCTCGGCTATTGATAACAAAATTCCGGAGGAAGTGTGGAAAGGGAAGAGCATTGACTTGAGTTATCTTCGTGTATTTGGCAGTCCTGTTTCTGTGCATGATCCAGGGAATGATAAGCTCTCGCCTAGAGTTTTCAAAGGGATTTTTCTCGGATATATGGATGGCGTCAAAGGCTATCGGATTTGGAATCCGAAAACGAAGAAGGCTATGGTTTCTCGTCATGTTACTTTTGATGAGTCGGCTATGTTCAAGGAGAACGAAGGCTCGTCGGATGTTCCGGATTTGGTTCATGGTGAATCAAAGGAGAAGGAAGTTATTCCCACTTTCAGACCTAGAGAGAGTAGAGTTGTTGGAGGTGTTTGCGAGTTGAATGCGGTTGATGTTACATCACATAGTCCACAGGATTCCTCTAGTAGTGTTGGTGATGTGCACGAGCCTAGAGAAGATTCAGTTCAAGGTGGAGCTGAAGGAAGACCGGGTGATGGTATTGGTACTCGGGTTGGTCGGCGTACTATAAGGCCACCCGAAAGATATGGTGATTGGAACTATCTTTGCTTTTGTGAGAATTTGGACTATGCTCTTCATGTAGTCCAAAATGAGCCGATGGACGTTGATGACGTCATGGGTTCGAGTGATAGCTCGAAGTGGATTTGCGCCATAGAGGAAGAGATGCAATCGTTGATGAAGAACCAGACTTGGGAGTTGGTTCCACTTCCTCAAGGAAACCATGCTATTGGGTGCAAATGGATATATAAGGTGAAGGACGATGGAAGATACAAAGCTAGGCTAGTGGCTAAGGGGTTTGCACAGAGGAAAGGAAAGGAGTATGATGAGATCTTCGCACCGGTTGTGAGGCATACTTCTATCCGGATACTACTTGCATTAGTTGCTATTTACGACTTGGAGTTGGAGAAACTAGATGTGAAAACCGCCTTCTTGCATGGAGACTTGGATGAAGACATCTACATGGAGCAACCGAAAGGGTTAGTTGTAGAAGGTAAGTCAGAACTAGTTTGCAAGTTGAAGAAATCACTATATGGTTTGAAGCAATCACCTAGGCAATGGTACAAGAGATTTGATCATTTCATGCTTGAAAGTGGCTTCCATCGAAGCATCAAGGATGCTTGCGTTTACTTCAAGAGGTTAGGAAATGATTGTTGGGTGTATTTACTCTTGTATGTGGACGATATGCTCATTGCTTCTAAGGACAAGGCAGAAATCAACAAGTTGAAAGAGAAATTAAAGGCGGAGTTCGAGATGAAAGACCTTGGAGAAGCAAAGAAGATCTTGGGCATGGAGATTGTAAGGGACCGAAAGCGTTTTGAGTTGAGATTGACTCAAAAGGAGTACATTAAGAAGGTGCTTTGTCGGTTTAACATGGAGAATGCAAAGGTGTTAAATACACCTTTACCTTTACATATGAAGCTTTCGGATAAGGGATCACCTATCGGAGAGAAAGACAAGCCTTATATGGCAAAGGTGCCATATGCAAGTGCGGTTGGTAGCTTAATGTATGCCATGGTGTGTACAAGGCCCGATTTTGCAAATGTCGTCGGGGTGTTTAGTCGATATATGGCTAATCTGGGGAAATCGCATTGGGAAGCCGTGAAGGCTATATTGAGATACTTGAAAGGCACAGCATCTCATGGTCTTGTTTTTGGTGGTAGTGATGGATTGAGTTGCAAGTTAGTTGGTTATTGTTACTCGGACTACGCCGGTGATAGGGATCGGAGGAAATCAACTTCCGGATATGTCTTCACACTTGGTGGTATGGCCATTAGTTGGAGATCGAGATTGCAGACCGTAGTTGCTTTATCCACTACGGAGGCGGAGTTGATAGCCGCTGTGGAAGCGGCAAAGGAGGCACTCTATTTGAAGCGACTATTGTGTGACTTGGGTTTCGAACATAAGAGTATTGATGTTCGATGTGATAGCCAAAGTGCTATACATTTGGCGGAGAATTTGGCGTTTAGCTCACGAACGAAGCATATTGAAGTGAGAGAGTCATTTCTAGTAGTCATGGACGAAGACAAGCAAGTATGCCTTCGGAAAGTGCACACAAAGGATAACGCGGCGGACATGTTCACTAAGACATTGCCGGTTGGGAAGTTCGAGCATTGCTCGAACTTAATTCGTTTGGAGAGATGCTAGGTGCCACGAGGTGGCACAGTTGAGAGAGAAACTTGGGTGTAGAAGAGTATCGGTGAGAGGTTGTTGTTCTATCTTCATGGTAAGTACTCGTTTTCACTGCCGAGTACATTGTCTTTCGGTGGGACTGGTTTAGGAGTTGGATGTTTCAACACTTTATTGACGGGTGGGGGCTATGCCTGAACTCGTTAGTGAAGTGCAATGGGCGGTGGCTATGCCAGAGTTCATTGGAGAAACATTCAAGCTTTCTTGATTGAAGATAGAAGGAAATGCTTGGGTGCATTGAAGGTTGTGATGTAGATGGATATAGTATCGAGGTGGAGTTTTGAAGTATGCGATACTATTATAGAGAATATTTTGGATCTGGAGAATATTTTGGATCTGGAGGTTATTTTGGATCTGGAGAATATTTTGGATCTGGAGGATATTTTGGATCTGGTGAATATTTCGCATCTAGAGGAAATTTTGGGAATTTCCATATACTTCTCTATGCCTACATAAGCTACATCAAATCCAAAAGGAGATATGAAAAATCAAGAGATTAGATCAAAATTTATTCTAATTAGGTTTTTGGCAATCCTAATCTTCTTCAATTCTTTTCTCCACAAAATCAAATTTTTCTAGTAAATTTGATCATTGTAATCAATCTCTTGTACTCTTCTATTGATATTAATAAAGGTTCTCTCTCAAAGTAGACGTACACTGACAAGACGTCGGTGGAACCACTATAAATCCCTGTGTGATTGAGTTTCTCGTTATTGCTCTATTATTTCCATTATTTGGTGATTGTGATTGGCTTGGATAAGATTAAGATTGTTCGATTGGTTGTTTTTGCACTATTACCACGATCTCGTTTTCCGCGACGTTGGGGATTTTTGATTTGAGCAGTCTTGAATCAAAATTCCTCCACTACAGGAAGTTGGTGAATGACGAAGTTCGAATCTGAAAAGAAGTGGATTTGAATGTTGATGAAGTTGTATTTTGAGCTGAAGCAAAAGTAAAAATGAGTTATGTACATGTAGAGGAAGATAAATCAGATGGAGCAGTGGTTGAGAAAGGAATTGTACCAGATGATAATGCAGTACATAAAGAAGATAAATATGTCGATAGTGAAGACGATGATGCACGGAATGTCAGTTTTGAGGGTGGACATTAGTGGAGAGTAAAAGAGACAGTTTGAAGTGGAAACCTTCAAATGCATTAGGTAAAATTTGTGACTGAAGCAGGTATGGTTTCGACGTTTCCTGTCATCCAACAAGCAAAGGAAGAAGAGCCGCAACTCTAGTTGTTAGGAAGATGACAGATACAACCTCTGTTATCACGGTGAGCGACTAGTCGATTAGTCGTGGTTGAGGCATCGACTTGTAATTTGTAAGTATTTTGGGCGACTAGAATGAAATAGGTCAACTAGTCGACTTGTCAATCGACTAGACGGAACAGTTTACCGACTAATTTTTAATTGGACCAAAAAAGAAACATAGGTTAGATCGAAGAAAAAAGATTCCTAGTGGAACGACTTGCCAACTAACTTTTTTTTTTGACATCCTCAATTTAAAGCTTGACATATAAAAATACAAGGTTGCTAGCCAACGACCTGGGCATATACATTTCTTTCATTATTTTATGCAACAATTAAAACATGTTGCTCTGCAAAATACAAAGCAGCCAACGACCTGGACATTTAACATCTTAGATACGTAGCTTTAAAATATGAAAACGCTTTAGATATTGAAGGCTAGTTTTCAATCTGAAGAGTGCGGTTTTACAAAGATTGCAAAATACATCACTATATATTTGATACATCATTTTATATAATATGTTGCCTTCAAACTATCATTTATATTGTTGGCATGCCACTAATATTGTTGCCTATCTACGATTGTTGCTTCCCTACATGAAAGAATGAGATGCGTCAGTACATGTTTGAATTTTATCCATATGTATTAGTTAAAAATTTAGAATTACATATATGCATATATTTATTTATTTACCGACAAGCCTACAACTAGTCTCGACTAACTGGACTTATGTCGATACGACTCGACTTACCGCCGTAATAACCAAGGATACAGCAGTATCAAAGGATGACATATGTCTAAAGATCCGATAAATTCTTAGTATGAAGGTGAAGCTCTATGGATGAAACCAATAGAGTTTATTGATAGTTTGCATGTGATGCACTAATCAACATTAAACAGTTGATCATGTCCAACCGGGTATAGACGGACGTTAAGACGGATTCCTTCTATATAAGACTATAGAGAAATGAAGGACCACATTTCGTTGTAAGTTAGCATTTATGAGTTATAATCTGAATATTTGGCATATTCAGTAAGGGGAGGGTGTTAAAGTTAAAAATATCTCTAAAAGAATTAGTCTAACATGGGTGATCTATTCACGTGTCATTAAAGCTTTTGTGGCTTGCTCATTGATTGTAGTTTAGATAGTACAGAGTAGTAGGATATTTTAATTTTCTATTTAAAGCTTTTGTAATTCTTATTATTATTCTAATTTAAGTAATGACGATTGTTTTACGATAAATCTATCCTCTCTCACTCCAAATAAAATTCTATTGGAATCAGGAATTCTTTCATGTTTGTAATCAGCATAGTTTTAGAACTATTTTTTTTAGAACTAGTGTAATCAGCATAGTTGACTTGGGATTGTTCTGAAATTTATTTTAGAGTAGCAGATCAAACTCCTTCTCCATTATCATCATTGGTAAAACAATGCTCGCAACTGATTTCATCTTCTACTTCATTTGCACAAGCTACATTTGCTTTGAAAATCTTTGCACGACAAAATCTTTTGGTGTGTCCTGGCCTTTCGCATTGGCATCACTTGAAATTTCTCCTATTATATGAATTGACGGTTGACACACTACTACCTTTTTTTTTTTTGCTACTGTTATCATCTAGATTATTGCCATATAAGTTTCCTTTTGAGAAAACAGCAAAATCATGCTCTGAAAAATCTTTAGGCATTTGTTTAGCCAAAACCTCTTCACTCTTGCTTAGAACGGGGATTCTCTAATTCTTCAACCGACGGTACAGTTGCCCACCCTTGTATAGAAGTGATAAATGGTCTATATTCCATTTTTAAGCCATGAATAAGATATCTCCTTGAGCGAGGTTTACTGGTCTTCTCGTTTGAATCCAATCTAGAAATTTCAGCATATATGATCTTCACATGCTAAAAATATTCAGATGTTGGTGTATATAAATGTAGTTAGTTCTTCTAGTTATTCCACACCATTGTGTGTGTGCTAGTGTTTCTTACCCCATTAACTGATTGCATAGAGTAGTACCAGAATTTTCTGTTATTAAGAAATAATGAAAGGACCAGGACCTTGCTATGTGACACTATAAAACAAACAGAACATTCTTATTAAACTAGAGAATTAAATTGGAGAATGAACAGATCTTTCTTTATTGAAGCCTATATCGAATTACATAACCATACCTGAGTATATGTAAACTCATATGACAATATTATGCCCTAAAAGTAAGCTATAAGACACTCAAAAACCTTGCATAAACAACTCTAACTCTGACACCTCATTATTGACTAAAACTACAACATGAAAGATATAGGAATCACAGTCTGACTTTGTAAAAACAAATAAAAGGCACGGTACTAACTTAGTAAGTTGCACTAATTTGTAACATGAGAAAGGGGGAGAAAAGGAACAACTCTCTTTATTTTCAGCAACGTAATTACACATTGATATAAGTATATAACATAAGTGTTGTTGCATTGCATTATTTTTTTTATATTGAAGCCTAGCATGCTATACATCATGGTTTGATCAAAACCTAGCATGCTATAAACTTGGATTTAATAAAAACCACAACACACAACACGTCTTTGACAAGGGTTAAAAGGGCAACGTTTTGGCTGGACAAGAGGAAACTAGGAGACAATGTTCAAGCCGAGCATGGAACCATGAAAGACCCCGTTTCGTTCTTCACATTGATTTGGCCGGTGAAATTAGGTGAAAAGGAGACTAGAAAAGCGTAAAAATGGAATATAATGTAGTGTAAAAAGAGATATATGAGGTCTAGCTAGCCAATTCTCTATTGCATTTGACGACACTTGGTTTTACTTTGTTTTACACAATAATCTTTGAACATTAACTAATGTTGCAACCATTTGAAATAAAAGGACTCATAAATTATTATATCTTGCACAATTATACAATATGGAGGAACATTCTAAATTAAAGCAACATAATTTATTCCTTTATATATTGTGATCCTTGCAAGTATGTTACTCCCATCAATTCTACTTAGGCTTACAACACCAACACATTAAAATCCATGGCCATTCGAAATCACAATTACCGGTCGAATATTCCCTGTTCTGGCATGCTTTTTCCACAGGCCTGGTTCGATTCGTCCGTACTAATGCAAGTTTCCCAATATTTGTTTATTGTTTCACATGTTTTTTTTCTTGAATGCATTTTCTTCTGCCATGTAGAACAATAGCCATATAAATAAACTGGACATTTCAAGTGTAAACATAGTAGGCAACAGAAAAAACAGTAATACATAGATGTGCTATTTGTAGATGAAATTTTTTTAGGACTAATTTTACACAGACTGTCTGCTGTTTGCAGGTGTATGCTATTTTAAAATTTGTTAAAAAGAAACCTTCTAGTTTTATGACATATGCATGTGGATTTTGAGTTATTTATTATGAGCATAGTAGATTGTATAACAAATTGAATTAAAAGGTAGAAAATATTTTTTTTAGGCTAAGTTGAAAATCTTTACTTCAAAAGAGAACAGTAGTTGATGAAGGTATTTCTAGATTTAGGGTTCCAGCAACAACAATGATAAACGTCAACAACAATGATTCGATAAACGTGAAACAGAATTTTGTGTAGACCATAACACTTCAAAACTAAAATAAGAATATAATGATATATCGAGCGATTACATCTATAATAATTTAAATGCACAGTAAATCTCATCTATTAATTGTACTTTCAGGAAATAGTCCTCCCATCCAATTAATCAATTTATTGTTATAAAATAAAATAGAACATATCATAAAGAGAAGACATTAGAGAGAACAAAAGAGATAAAGGAGGTAATAAAGAAAATCTTTTAGGTCTGCACTGCATTCTCTCCTTTAATGGCTACCTCCTCTCCTGTCTAGAATTTGAGGGCTTCTTGCTCTCAACCCTCATATTCTAACCCTTATCCTTTTCCTTCTTCTATCAATCCTAAAGATAAACCACCTGATGTGGATTCAGAAGGATTCCAGACCGTCAAATCAAAGAAAAGATATCCCCCTATTCTCAGTTTTAATGGGAATGCTTATGTTCCAAGGAATTCTTACAAGAATTCAGGGCAAAATCAGAAAGTTCAGAATCAAAATGGCAAGAACAAGTTTGTTCAAAATCGGGTAAAGAACCCATTATGGAATAAACTATAGTGGCCCAGAAATTACTGCATCTCAAAAGGTGAATAGACCTTCATCAACATGGGCAAATATGGTCAGAAATGGCGGTATAACCCCTAATTTCGATCTAGAATTCATCTCTCCAATGAAGATTGGGAACAAGAAAATAATTGTTGTTAAAGAAGAAGCCAATAAAAGAACCATTTCAAAGTGGAGCAATTCTATAGTTGCATACGTAGTGGATCCAAAACCCTACTATTATCACTTCAGAAACTTTGTAGAGAAAACATGGTACCCTACTGACTACTTTGAAATATTTACAAGAGACAATGGATTCTTTATCATTAGATTTGCTAACAGTTCTGACTGTGAAAATGTTGTAGGCGGAGGGCCTTTCTTTATTGGCGGAAAATTAATTATATTAAAGAAATGGAATAAGAACATGATTCTTGATAGAGACGTTATCTCTACTATGCCAGTTTGGATCCGATTACCAGAGTTGAACCTACAGCTAAGGAAACAAGACTGAGTTACGCTCGAATACCAGCCGAGATTAAAGAAGATTCTGAACTACCAAATGAAGCCCACATCACTCTACATGATGGGGAAACAATCACTCAGCCTATTACATATGAAGAAATACCTCCTAGATGTTCGAAATGTGTTTGTTTCGGGCATATTACTGAAAACTATCCTATAAAGCAGGTTTGGCAGGAAAAGTTTCCCCAAAAGAAGTGGTTTCTAAAGAAAATTCAGAAAATCAAGATCCGGCCATGTATACTTCGGTTTCAGGGAAAAAATCAACTTTTCAAGAAGACAATGTTGCTGTTGAAAAAGAACCCTCTGAAATGGATCAAAATTCACAAATGGATTTCAGTCCTCATTCGGAAAACCTTCAATGTGATAGCCCGTAACTTCCCCGGTAAGGAAGAGCGGATTACCTTGAGAACAACACACAAAAGAACGCAGACGGAAGAACATTTCATTGCTTATTACAACAATTTCATCAGATACAAGAATATCCAGAGTATAAATGAATAAATTACATTCGACAAATATCAGAGATTACAATAAATTACGTAGCAGCGGAAGATAATACAAAGCACAACTGAAGGTGGTATACGGATACAGAGCTTTCTGGATATCATTCCAGCTGTAAATCAGGATCCTGTGAATATAAATCTACAAAACCAAAACTACTAGCTGCCCGTGTAGAAAATAGGGGCACCCAGAGTTTAGGTTAAAACAATAACCTCCAGGTCAGTCATGTAACTGGTGTGAGAACTAAAACAGTTATTTAAACTTTACTTTAAAAGAGGGTTATTCAAGGGACCACGCCGTATAACACGGAACGGGTTTCCTCCCAAGAATACCAGTGCATAGAAAAGACAAAGCAATGCTTTTTCGAAAAATGAAGCTATTATAAGACCCAGGTCCCATCGCACAATGCAACGCAAGCCGGAGGATAGGGTTTTCCCTTATAATAGCTAAACATGCTTGGTACGTTTAAAACAAATCATTTGATACTATTATAAGTGTATAGTGTCAAAACAATGTCAACCATAAATATCAATCATAGACGGCATGGGTACCATATATCATGTCGCCATACTAGTTCTACAATTAAAACCGCAATATCACGTATTGGAAATTGGATTTCCGTCATGAGTCGAGGCAAGGGGCAAGCTCCTCTCCGCTTCGAGACATTCTAGCAAATGCCTCGGGACTACACACTCTGGGTAACCCCTGGATGCTTCAGGGCCGGTCCTCTCTTAAGTTAGAGGATTAGTATTCTTGAACACATGTTTCCCGGTCCTTACAAACCTAAAATCGAGGCGCCTCATCCAACAAACACATAGGTGAAAAGTATATAAATGTCAGGGCTGGTAAGTCACTGACACCACCAAAGCTAGAAAGAAACGTCGTGCTCTCCCTGCAGTCCTTATTCCGTTTTTAACTCATACAGAGGTGTGAGGCTCGCGAATTCACGTTATACACAAAGCTACACCACAAAGGCTGTGCCTTGATCATCAACCACAAGACTTTGTTTTCAACATAAGCCTTGATCAATTGCCACTTAGGCGTGCCACTTAGGCGTGCCACACAGGCAATTCATGCCATGCGATTGATATCTATCGATATATAACCTCTAAGCTCGTACGTCTCAGAGAAGGGCGTTAAGAAAAAGAATAAATTCTCCGCCGCCAAACAGATATATATTTAACAGAAATCAATCAACACAGAATAAAATCCAATGTCAGACACACAGTCCATTTACAAGTTCGTTCTGGGTCTGAACGAAACCGAAGGCACTTTCCTCGCATATCCATCGATCTCCAAGTACGTCTGGACGACCACCAACTGATTCCCTCATCTTGGGTGTACAGCCCAATCAATATCATCAGTAATCACCCAAACGATGTGAAGACTTCCGGTCTTCGACCACCGTCATCATCTTCGACTTATCGTCGAATTGGTTATTCAGAATGGGTATAAACCCGGCCTTTCCGAACAACCCGCGTATATTAAAACAAATGTTACACAAACACAACATGCGCCTCATTCCAATTCATCAGTCACTAACCATAAATTAGCAAGAGAACAATTCCCCAAATATTAACCCCGAAGGCCAAAACCAACATCAAATCAATAACCAGGAAATCATTCTACTTAACTGATCCCCAGTTAATTTCTAAATTTCACATTCTTAGGGAAAGGTTCCCATTAATTTTATCAAAGATAAATTCTTTAAAATTTATTCTTGAATCTTCCTTTAGATGTCATTTCAAACCAAATTATGGTTTTTCAAACTAGACGGGATTAGCGAACCACACCGAAGTAATTATTTATTTTATTTCCCAATCCCAACCTATTCATCCCATGAAACAAAACTGGTAATACTCCATATCTAATACCACGGTGTTATCGGTAAAATTAATTATCATTCCACATTTAAATCTAATTAAAGATTTAACTATTGCTTGGAGCAAAACTGGTGATACTCCATTCTCGCTCATTTTCCAAATTTGATAATTTAAATGATCAATTCACATTTCAATCTAATTGCAGATTCATTAAAACTCCTTTTACTGGGTTAAAGAACTAATGTCATTTAAAACACAATTCACGACAAACCCAAATCACATTCTATTTATTATCGGGTTAAAGAACAAATGTTATTTAAAACACAGTACACGATAAACCCACAAATCAACTCTATTTAAAACCCATTTCAAATCCAATTTATTTATTTAAAAATAAACAGGTTTAATTTTAGTTCAAAACTAGTTCATTTCGATAAAAATCTATTTTTATCTTTTCAAATATGGAGTTTTTCATCCCAATTTTTCCCAAATCATTTCTTATGATTTTATAAAAATTATTGATATTTTTAATAATTTTATCAAGGCCCGTACAGTCGATTTCCAACAGCGGCCATCGAACTGCACTTATAGCGACCTTTTCCAAATTTGTTTTGGACGTATCTCTAAATCCAACCATTAGATTTCAAATTTCTAATATTCGTTAGATAGCTCTTTTCGATACGAACCCAACGGTTGTGGTTTTAGGAGAATATGACGGTCGGATCTCCCGTAATGTCCGTTCGAAGTCAATGGTCGAAATTTACGAATTGCCGCGACGCGGTGTGTTCTATTCAGGCCATTATATAATATATATATATATATGTATATTATATATTTCATCGATTTCCCCTTTTAAACGAATTTTATAAATCGTTTCAAATTTGTTTCAAAAACAATTTCAACATTCATTTCAAACTCAAATCGATTTCAATTCTATTCTATTCAATTCAAATTCGTTTTCTATTCAATTCAATTCAAATTCGTTTTCTATTCCATTCAATTCAAATTCGTTTTCTATTCGATTCAATTCAAATTCGTTTTCTATTCGATTCAATTCAAATTCGTTTTCTATTCGATTCAATTCAAATTCGTTTTCTATTCGATTCAATTCAAATTCGTTTTCTATTCGATTCAATTCAAATTCGTTTTCTATTCGATTCAATTCAAATTCGTTTTCTATTCGATTCAATTCAAATTCGTTTTCTATTCGGTTCAATTCAAATTCGTTTTCTATTCGATTCAATTCAAATTCGTTTTCCATTCGATTATATAAAAACGAATATCGTCGATATAAATATCGTTCGCGTCAAAATAGCGCATCTCTAATCAACACGGCTTTATATATTTCAATAATTCCGTTATTCTATTCAACAAATAAATATTTATCCTATTCAATACATGAATCTATATTTTTGTCAACACATGACTAATCTCAACGAATGAGTACTGTCCACATGTGACTATTTTTGCTATTTAATATATTTTATAAAAATTATAGTATCTTTCGTTTGATTTCAAATCAGACTCCAACCGTGAATTAGTAAGAGAACGATTCCTTGAATATTAACCCCGAAGGCCGAAACCAACATCAGATTAATATCCAGGAGACCACTCATCTTATCTATTTTCCAGTTAGTTTCTAATTTTATATCTAATAAAGATGTAAATTTTATTGTTAAAATATTTTGTTCAACACATGACTAATCTCAACGGATGAATACGGTCAACACATGAACCTTTATTTTATAATATTCTTTATTTTCTAAACTGGAATGAGGCCCAATAAATTACCATACAAAGTTAATTATATGGATTCCATACAACACGTGTATATAATAGCAACGATACATAATCAACCATCATCCAAAGTGCACTACACTGTATAAGCATCAAATATAGATATCTAACGCTTATAACAGCCTGTCAATCAATCGATCGACATACAACTAATTATTGGGATTAGTGTATGCCGTATTTTATCCCAATACCCGTGTGGGGTTTCAAACAATCAAACACAGATTTTATTTGTGCAGTTGGGATGTGTAAAATTTATCGTCCCAATCAATGTCCTTCAAATAGGTGTACATAAACAAACCGCTCGGTTTGTAAATGAATATTTATTTATTCACATTCACGTTAAAAATTATATTTTTAACGACAAAATATTTTTGACTATATAAATATTTTATTTCAATTCCCATGACACAATCAATTCAATCGAATTTATCAACCAACAAATAAATCAATCACCAAACAAATAACTAAACAAACAAGTCGTCCATGGTCTGTGGACGACGGGTGTCGGGTGTTACTAAACACCGTCTGCATCCTAGTATATATATAACTAGAAAAAGAGATTGAAGAGTGAGAAATTCTCACCAATAGCTATCCCAACTTCACGACACTTCTAATGTAGGAAATCATCACTGTTCTCACCTTTTAGTCACATTCGTTGCCCGTTGCCACTACATATATAAAAATCACATTTTTATATTGTTGCTATGTATATAAAATCATATTTTTACATCGCTACTATATAGATAAAAATTCTATTTTTTTTACACCGCTACTATATAGATAAAAATTCTATTTTTACACCGCTACTATATAGATAAAAATTCTATTTTTACACCGCTACTATATAGATGAAAATTCTATTTTATAACGGTGTTCATATAATAAAGATTATATTTTTATCACGCTATTCTCTATATAAAGATTTCGCCTTTTTAAATATAAAGATTTCGCCTTTTCAAATATAAAGATTTTGCCTTTACCAATATAAAGATTTCGCCTTTTCAAATATAAAGATTTTATCTTTACATTGCTACTATATAAAGATCACATCTTTATTACTCTAGATTATAAAAAATCATAATTTTAATATTCTATTATAATAAAAATTATATGTTTGTTCTTTCTATATTATAAAAATTATATTTTTAACCTTCTACAATAGAAAAGGTTATATTTTTACTGCCACTTCCTAATCAAAATCGTATTTTTAATTCGCTAATCATACAATAAAAATCCTATTTTTGTGTCAATAAAAATCATAACTGTTATTTACGTTATATATAAAAACAGAAAAGAAAATTGAATAAACTAATTAAATTAAATAAATAGGGGTACTTACAACAAGAAGAAGGAAAAGGGGGATTCCCTTTTGCTGCGTTCGGATTCGAGGGAGGCGAGGTCGGAGTTGGAGGCTCTAGGAGGGCTGACGCGAGGAGGAGGAGGCACAGGAGGTTAGGGATCTTCGCGGTGGTGGGTTGTCTCGAGGAGGGCGTGTTCTACAGAGGAGAGGGGGGAGTTACGGAGGAGGAACGGCGGAGGGAGAAGAAGAAGAAGGGGAGGGGGAAGGAAGAAGCGGCGGCGGCAGGCGGTGAAGGGGAGGGGGCGCAATCGACGATGTATGGTTTTTTCTTTCTTTTTTTTTCTTTTTTTCTGCTGATCGTTCAAATGGGAGAGAAAGGATTAAGGGGGCTTTATATTATAATTTATATAGATAATTATTTTATTTCAAAAAGTAATTTTTTCATTTGACCTCTAAACAAGGCCCACCCCCTGTCGTCCATAGCGTTTCACCCCCATTCCGAACACAATGGGATATGTATCGTAAGCTAATTCGACCGTTTCGATCAGTTTTCGTCGAAATCAACATATAACTCTATATATTGAATTTGAACGAGCATTTCAATTTACTGGGGTCACATACTAAATCGAAAAATTCCAAAAAAATATTTTCTAGCTTCGTATTGACGATACGGTCCTGACAAAACTAATTTCGTCGAATTCTGAGGCCGTTGGAAAAATGGTCATTTTCTAGTCGATTAAAATCAGCTGAAACTGGTCAAACACGTTTTCCTATGCCACGCTCACATATTGATTCGAAAAATTATGAAATTTGGAATCTAGCAATAATTTGACATCACGGACCCAACAAAAGTGGTTTCGTCGAAATCCGAGGTCGTTTGCAAAATTTCCATTTTTAAGGGCCTGAATTCCATAGCGACTATTCAGAATTTTTCAACTGGACATATCTTTTAATTCCCGCTATGAAATCTTGATTTTCCGGATTCGTTGGAAAGATATCCTCAAATAGATCGTATTATTTTTGGTTTCACTAAAATCCGGTTTATTTTGCACCCGATACATTCAATTGAAGTTTGAAATCGAATTATAGAACTACCGCGCCATTTTCAATTCCTATTATAATTATAAATAATTATTTATATTCTAACGACGACGTGTATAAATATATACGTTCTAATTATATTCAAAATAAATTTCTTGTCGATATTATTTAAAATAATTCATTTTAGATGTTCAAAATTTGCTAAAATTACCAAAATAAAAATTTTAAACTGGCCCATATTTTTGGGTTATTACAATCTCCCCCACTTAAAACTTTTCGTCTCCGAAAAGGAATGAAGTCGAAGGTTGTTTACTAATCCAACTCAACTTCCTTTATTTTGATTACGGCTTAAGTTCTTCAACTTTTCAGTTTCTAAGAACTTTTCAAATTTTTCAAAAATTTGGCTAACACCCTAAATTTTTGAAAAATTTCGCCATAATCTCCCCTGCACTGGGAGCACGGGAAAATCCCGAAATCGCCATATAGGCCTTCTAATCTCAAAAAGAAAAAGAAAAAGCCAAGCGGCTAGCCAATAGGCTCATAAAATCATCATCATCCAAACAAAACAGTAAATTATAGTAAACATGTACCTATTTGTCGGGCAAACAAATTTTATTTCTTTGCTCTAGCCTCCTTGCTATGACCTGTTCAATGTAAGTACTTGTATATGCATGCAAATGCGACCAATTTTCAATACAATTCAATATTTGATACAATTAGACATAATGGTTCAAAATTATCAAACAAATAAACAAACAACACAAACATCAATCAATTGGTGGATTAACGTTTCAAATTCATAAATTTGATATATAGTCAAAAATCATTTTTTTGATGCCAAATCACAACAAATAAATCAATCTATGTAAGTTTTGGTTCTCACACCAGTCTAATGGAAATATATAGATATCACACCTTTGAAACACGAACATAAGTTCTGATGATGATCGATCAATCATCAGAACCATCTCCGGGTGTCTAGAATGTGATTCTATATCTATCCAGTATATTAAAACTCCGAATATACGTTCATGACGCGTATATGCAAAAATCTTAAAATATCGGATTGTCCAAATTCAATGTAAATAAATAATCAAATACGTATAAAATGGTTTAAGTTTTAAAACAAAATTGTTTTCATTTGAAATATATACTCTTCACACTCGTTCTAGGATACTACTGATCTTATCTTTAACGAGTCATTCTAATTGGATATTGCTAATCCAATATCTGATGAATTCTTTCGAATGGTTCTAATGTGTCTTGTTCTCGAGCTCTGTAAACCAAAGCTCTGATACCAACTGTGATAGCCCGTAACTTCCCCGATAAGGAAAGAGCGGATTACCTTGAGAACAACACACAAAAGAACGCAGACGGAAGAACATTTCATTGCTTATTACAACAATTCCATCAGATACAAGAATATCCAAAGTATAAATGAATAAATTACATTCGACAAATATCAGAGATTACAATAAATTACATAGCAGCGGAAAATAATACAAAGCACAACTGAAGGTGGTATACGGATACAGAGCTTTCCGGATATCATTCCAGCTGTAAATCAGGATCCTGTGAATATAAATCTGCAAAACCAAAACTACTAGTTGCCCATGTAGAAAATAGGGGCACCCAGAGTTTAGGTTAAAACAATAAACTCCAGGTCAATCATGTGACTGGTGTGAGAACTAAAAAAGTTATTTAAACTTTACTTTAAAAGAGGGTTATTCAAGGGACCACGCCGTATAACACGGAATGGGTTTCCTCCCAAGAATACCAGTGCATAGAAAAGACAATCCAATGCTTTTTCGAAAAATGAAGCTATTATAAGACCCAGGTCCCATCACACAATGCAACGCAAGCCGGAGGATAGGGTTTTCCCTTATAATAGCCAAACATGCTTGGTACATTTAAAACAAATCATTTAATACTATTATAAGTGTATAGTGTCAAAACAATTTCAATCATAAATATCAATCATAGACGGCATGGGTACCATATATCATGTCGCCATACTAGTTCTACAATTAAAACCGTAATACCACGTATTGGAAATTGGATTTCCGTCATGAGTCGAGGCAAGGGGCAAGCTCCTCTCCGCTTCGAGACATTCTAGCAAATGCCTCAGGACTACACACTCTGGGTAACCCCTGGATGCTTCAGGGCCGGTCCTCTCTTACGTTTGAGGATTAGTATTCCTGAACACACGTTTCCCGGTCCTTACAGACCTAAAATCGAGGCGCCTCATCCAACAACCACACAGGTGAAAAGTATATAAATGTCAGGGCTGGTAAGTCACTGACACCACCAAAGCTAGAAAGAAACATCGTGCTCTCCCTGCAGTCCTTATCCCGTTTTTAACTCATACCGAGGTGTGAGGCTCGCGAATTCACGTTATACACAAAGCTACACCACAAAGGTCGTGCTTTGATCATCATCCACAAGACTTTCTTTTCAACAGAAGCCTTGATCAATTGCCACTTAGGCGTGCCACACAGGCAATTCATGCCATGCGATTGATATCTATCGATATATAACCTCTAAGCTCGTACGTCTCAGAGAAGGGCATTAAGAAAAAGAATAAATTCTCCACCGCCAAACAGATATATATTTAAAAGTAATCAATCACAACAGAATAAAATCCTACGTCAGACACACAGTCCATTTACAAGTTCGTTCTGGGTCTGAATGAAACTGGAGACACTTTCCTCGCATATCCATCGATCTCCAAGTACGTCTGGACGACCACCAATTGATTCCCACATCTTGGGTGTACAGACCAATCAAGATCATCAGTAATCAGCCAAACGATGGGAAGACTTCCGGTCTTCGACCACCGTCATCATCTTCGACTTATCGTCGAATCGGTTATTCAGAATGGGTATAAACCCGGCCTTTCCCAACAACCCGCGTATATTAAAACAAATGTTACACAAACACAACATGCGCCTCATTCCAATTCATCAGTCACTAACCGAAAATTAGCAAGAGAACAATTCCCCAAATATTAACCCCGAAGGCCGAAACCAACATCAGATCAATACCCAGGAAACCAAGCTACTTAACTTATCCCCAGTTAGTTTCTAAATTTCACATTCTTAGGGAAAGTTTCCCAATAGATTTATCAAAGATAAATTCTTTAAAATTTATTCTTGAATCTTCCTTTATATGTCATTTCAAACCAAATTATGGTTTTTCAAACTAGACGGGATTAGCGAACCACACCGAAGTAATTATTTATTTTATTTCCCAATCCCAACCTATTCATCCCATGAAGCAAAACTGGTAATACTCCATACCTAATACCACGGTGTTATCGGTAAAATTAATTATCATTCCACGTTCAAAACTAATTAAAGATTTAACTATCGCTTGGAGCAAAACTGGTGATACTCCATTCTCACTCATTTTCCAAATTTGATAATTTAAATTATCAATTCACATTTCAATCTAATTGCAGATTCATTAAAACTCCTTTTACTGGGTTAAAGAACTAATGTCATTTAAAACACAGTTCACGACAAACCCAAATCACATTCTATTTATTATCGGGTTAAAGAACAAATGTTATTTAAAACACCGTTCACGATAAACCCACAAATCAATTCTATTTAAAACCCATTTCAAATCCAATTTATTTATTTAAAAATAAACGGGTTTAATTTTAGTTCAAAACTAGTTCATTTTGGATTAAAATCTATTTTTATCTTTTCAAATATGGAGTTTTTCATCCCAATTTTTCCCAAATCATTTCTTATGATTTTATACAAATTATTGATATTTTTAATAATTTTATCAAGGCCCGTACAGTCGATTTCCAACAGCGGCCATCGAACTGCACTTACAGCGACCTTTTCCAAATTTAATTTGGACGTATCTCCAAATCCAACCGTTAGATTTCAAATTTCTAATATTCGTTAGAAAGATCTTTTCGATACGAACCCAACGGTTCCGGTTTTAGGAGAATCCGACAGTCGGATCTCCCGTAATGTCCGTTCGAAGTCAATGGTCGAAATTTATGAACTGCCGTGGCGCGTTGTGTTCTATTCAGGCCATTATATATATTATATATACATATATATATATTATATTTCGTCGATTTCACCATTTAAACGAATTTTATAAATCGTTTCAAATTTGTTTCAAAAACAATTTCAACATTCATTTCAAATTCAAATCGATTTCAATTCTATTTCAAATTCGTTTTCTTTTCAATTCAATTCAAATTTGTTTTCTATTCCATTCAATTCAAATTTGTTTTCTATTCGATTCAATTCAAATTCGTTTTCTATTCGATTCAATTCAAATTCGTTTTCTATTCGATTCAATTCAAATTCGTTTTCTATTCGATTCAATTCAAATTCGTTTTCTATTCGATTCAATTCAAATTCATTTTTTATTCGATTCAATTCAAATTCGTTTTCTATTCGATTCAATTCAAATTCGTATTCTATTCGAACTATTCGATTCAATTCAAATTCGTTTTCTATTCGATTCAATTCAAATTCGTTTTCTATTCGATTCAATTCAAATTCGTTTTCTATTCGATTCAATTCAAATTCGTTTTCTATTCGATTCAATTCAAATTTGTTTTCTATTCGATTCAATTCAAATTCGTTTTCTATTCGATTATATAAAAACGAATATAGTCGATATAAATATCGTTCACATCAAAATAGCGCATCTCTAATCAACACGGCTTTATATATTTCAATAATTCCGTTATTCTTTTCAACAAATGAATATTTATCCTATTCAATACATGAATCTATATTTTTGTCAACACATGACTAATCTCAACGAATGAGTACTGTCCATGTGTGACTATTTTTGTTATTTAATATATTTTATAAAAACTATGGTATTTTTCGTTTGATTTCAAATCAGACTCCAACCGTGAATTAGTAAGAGAACGATTCCTTGAATATTAACCCCGAAGGCCGAAACCAACATCAGATCAATATCCAGGAGACCATCATCTTATCTATTTTCCAGTTTGTTTCTAATTTTATATCTAACAAAGATGTAAATTTTATTGTTAAAATATTTCGTTCAACACATGACTAATCTCAACGGATGAGTACGGTCAACACATGAACCTTTATTTTATAATATTCTTTATTTTCTAAATCGGAATGAGGGCCAATCAATTACCATACAAAGTTAATTATATGGATTCCATACAACACATGTATATAATAGCAACGATATATAATCAACCATCATCCAAAGTGCACTACACTGTATAAGAATCAAATATAGATATCTAACGCTTATATCAGCCTGTCAATCAATCGATCGACATACAACTAATTATTGGGATTAGTGTATGTTGTATTTTATCCCAATACCCGTGTGGGGATTCAAACAATCAAACACAGATTTTATTTGTGCAGTTGGGTGATGTGTAAAATTTATCGTCCCAATCAATGTCCTTCAAATAGGTGTACATAAACAAACCGCCCGGTTTGTAAATGAATATTTATTTATTCACATTCATGTTAAAAATTATATTTTTAACGACAAAATATTTTTAACTATATAAATATTTTATTTCAACTCCCATCACACAATCAATTCAATCGAATTTATCAACCAACAAATAAATCAATCACCAAACAAATAACTAAACAAACAAGCCGTCCATGGTCTGTGGACGACGGGTGTCGGGTGCTAGTAAACACCGTCTGCATCCTAGTATATATATATATAACTAGAAAAAGAGATTGAAGAGTGAAAAATTCTTACCAATAGCTATCCCAACTTCACGACAATTCTAATGTAGGAAATCATCACTGTTCTCGCCTTTTTGTCACTTTCGTTGCCCGTAGCCACTACATATATAAAAATCACATTTTTATATTGTTGCTATGTATATAAAATCATATTTTTACATCGCTACTATATGGATAAAAATTCTATTTTTTACACCGCTACTATATAGATAAAAATTCTATTTTTACACCGCTACTATATAGATAAAAAATCTATTTTTACACCGCTACTATATAGATAAAAATTCTATATTTACACTGCTACTATATAGATACAAATTCTATTTTTATAACGGTGTTCATATAATAAAGCTTATATTTTTATCGTGCTATTCTCTATATAAAGATTTCGCCTTTTCAAATATAAAGATTTCGCCTTTTCAAATATAAAGATTTCGTCTTTTCAAATATAAAGATTTTACCTTTACATTGCTACTATATAAAGATCACATCTTTATTACTCTAGATTATAAAAAATCATATTTTTAATATTCTATTATAATAAAAAAAATATTTTTATTCTTTCTATATTATAAAAATTATAGTTTTAACCTTCTACAATAGAAAAGATTATATTTTTCTGCCACTTCCTAATCAAAATCGTATTTTTAATTCGCTAATCATACAATAAAAATCCTATTTTTGTGTCATTAAAAATCATAACTGTTATTTACGTTATATATAAAAATAGAAAAGAAAACTGAATAAACTAACTAAATTAAATAAATAGGGGTACTTACAGCAAGAAGAAGGAAAAGGGGGATTCCCTTTTGCTGCGTTCGGATTCGAGGGAGGCGAGGTCGGAGTTGGCGGCTCTAGGAGGGCTGATGCGAGGAGGAGGAGGCACAGGAGGTTGGTGGTCTTCGCGGTGGTGGGTTGTCTCGGGGAGGGCGCGTTCTACAGAGGAGGGGGGGAGTTGCGGAGGAGGAACGACAGAGGGAGAAGAAGAAGAAGGGGAGGGGGAAGGAAGAAGCGGCGGCATGCAGTGAAGGGGAGGGGGCGCGATCGACGATGTAGGGTTTTCTTTTCTTTTTTCCTTTTTTCTATTGATCGTTCAAATGGGAGAGAAAGGATTAGGGGGGGCTTTATATTATAATATATATATATAGTTAATTATTTTATTTCAAAATGTAACCTTTTCATTTGACCTCTAAACGAGGCCCACCGCCTGTCGTCCATAGCGTTTCACCCTCATTCCGAACACAATGGGATATGTATCGTAAGCTGAATCGACCGTTTCGATCAGTTTTCGTCAAAATCAACATATAACTCTATATATTGAATTCGAACGAGCATTTCAATTTACTGGGGTCACGTACTAACTCGAAAAATTCCAGAAAAATATTTTCTTGCTTCGTTTGACGATACGGTCCTAACAAAACTAATTTCGTCGAATTCTGAGGCCATTGGAAAAATGGTCATTTTCCAGTCGATTAAAATCAACTGAAACTGGTCAAACACGTTTTCCTATGCCACGCTCACATATTGATTCGAAAAATTATGAAATTTGGAATCTAGAAATAATTTGACATCACGGACCCAACAAAAGCGTCGAAATCCGAGGTCGTTTGCAAAATTTCCATTTTTAAGGGCCTGAATTCCATAGCGACTATTCAGAATTTTTCAACTGGACATATCTTTTGATTCCCGCTATGAAATCTTGATTTTCTGGATTCGTTGGAAAGATATCCTCAAACAGATCCTATTATTTTTGGTTTCACTAAAATCCGGTTTATTTTGCACCCGGTACATTCAATTGAAATTTGAAATCAAATTATAGAACTACCGCGCCATTTTCAATTCCTTTTATAATTATAAATAATTATTCATATTCTAACGATGACGCGTATAAGTATATACGCTCTAATTATATTCAAAATAAATTTCTTGTCGATATTAATTAAAATAATTCATTTTAAATGTTCAAAATTCGCTAAAATTGCCAAAATAAAAATTTTAAACTGGCCCATATTTTTGGCTTATTACATTCAAGCTGATCAAGATAACATTTAGATTAAAATTGGTTTCTTTGAAAATCTTAAAAAAGTTGAAAACAAAGGGATAACTGAGACTGGTGAGAAACCGGATCTTGCACTTAAAGATGCCCGAAATCAAAACGCATTTGATTATGTTGATGTAGCCAAAGACACTACACAGCAAAATGCTATTTTTGCTATGACTGAAATGTCAAATGGCTTGGAAACATTGAAGATCAAGCCAACAAGAAAGAAAACCTAGGGGATAAATTTACACAGTTCATGAATCAGCCTCCCCTAGAAACAAATCCAAGTATTATTACAGATAAGCCCCAAAAGGCACATGAATTAAATCCAAAATTAGTCTTCTTGAAAAGTTAGGGCTGAATTAAGTTTCCAGCAGCAACAATGATAAGATCATTGAAGAAGCTGCACATTTCTTAACCACTTCATCTTCTCCTGCAAGCATCAAAAGAAAGAAGAAAGCAAAACAGAAGAGTTTGCAAGAAATAATAGGTAGTAAAGTTGGTAACATTCCTTCCAGAAAAAAATTCAAAGAAAAATACATAGTTAAAAATCCAGAATGGGAGGATCACCTGAAAATCAAAACTAAAAAATGCAAAAAGAAAGGGATTAAAGCTGCTGATCATATTGAAGTTTCTAATGATACAGAAGACACAGCATCTATGGAGGATGGGGACGGTCCTGAAATGTCAGGACAGGGGCAATGTACTTTATAATATCCTTTATTATATATATATATATATATATATATATTTCATCAATGATTATCATTGCCCGGAATGTTAGGGGTTTTAATTCCCCTGAAAGAAAATTAGACTTTGCTAATCTTATTGCTTCTAATAAACGAAGCATAGTTGGTATATTGGAACATAAGATGAGTAATACTAGTATTAGGGAATTTCATATGAGATATGTGAGTAACTGGGGCATTAGTGAAAATAACATCATGGATGAAAAAGGGAGGATTATGGTCATATGGGACAAATCTATTTGGGATTTAGCTAAGCACTTTATCAATCCCCAATATATTCACTGCAATTTTAAGAACAAAGGTAGCCTTACCATTAATTTCACTTTTGTTTATGCCTACAATATAGAGAAGGACAGATTTAATCTCTGGAATAACCTTGATCTTTTGAACAATACTATTAATTCTCCCTGGATTATACTGGGTGATTTCAACACCATTATTAGGGCTTCTGAGAAAAGAGGGGGTAATTACATTCCCTCTCAAAAGTTAGAGATTTTCTCTAATTTCATTTATAAAACTGGGTTAATTGAGCCTGATCTTAAAGGTAATAAATTTACTTGGAAATCTGGGGAATATAGAAATATACATTGTAAATTGGATAGAGTGCTAATTAATCACTCTTTCTCTGATTTATTTCCCTATTTTTCCTATCAGACTCTCCCCAAGCTACCAGTGATCTTACCCCCATCCAAGTTTTCTTGGATAATAAGCCCAATATTAAGTCCAATTTCCCCTTTAGATTCAAAAATGGGTGGGCTTTAGATAAAGAGTACAAAGCTATTGTTCAAAGTTCTTTCAATAATTTCACTGCATATGGTAATGCTCAATTCAAATTGAAGCAGTTATTAAATTGTGCTAAGAATAAGCTTAAAGACTGGAACAATAGTAATAAAGCCAACAATATCTCTTCTATTAGAATGGATTGTGAGAATATTCAAAACATTATTGATTTTGACAATTTTGATAAGGACACTGTTAATAATTTTTTTCAGTTGCAGAAAAACTAGAATAATGCTCTTCATATTGAAGCTGTGAACCTCAGGAAAAAATCTAAAGTTGATTGGCTTTCCAAAGGGGATACTTGTAGTAAAATTTTTTATGCCAAAATGTCGAGTAGAAAACATAGAAATGACATTGGCAAAATTATTAACAGTAAGGGTGAGACTGTGAATGATGTGGCTCAGCTCAAAAAGGAAGCCATTGATTACTTTACTGATTTATATAACTCTGAGGATAGCCAATTAGATTTTCCTAGAATTTGCCATAAATATGTTTTAAGTTCTAATTGCTCTGATATTCTACTTGCTCCTATGTTATTGCAAGATATCAAAAACATTATTTTCAATGCAAATGATGATAAAAGCCCTGGGCCTGATGGCTTTGGAGCTAAATTCTCCAAAATGCACTGGGATGATATTAAAAATATGATTTTTGACGCCGTCAATGAATTTTTTAACTCTGGCAAGATTTTGAAGAATCTTAATCATACTTTCATTACTTTAATTCCTAAGATTAAAGTTCCTAATTCTTTAAGTGACTGTAGGCCTATTGCCTGTTGTAACTTTACTTATGAAATTATTGCCAATATCCTGAGTAATAGGATTAAAGTTTTTCGGCAATATATTATTTCCAAAAATCAGAGTGCTTTTATTCCTGGGAGGCTTATTAGTGAGAACACATTATTTTCTCATGAATTGCTAAGAAATTTCAATCATGGGGCTAAAAACAAGATGTGTATTAAAATAGATTTACACATAGCTTTTGACAAAGTTAACAGGAAATTCATTTTTCATATCATGAAACAATTTGGATTTGATTCCAAGTTTTGTTCTCTAGTTGAAGAATGTATTTCTAATGTGACTTTTTCAATACTCATTAACGGTTCTCCCAGTGGTTTTATCAAGAGCAATAGAGGCATTAGACAGGGGGACCCTCTTTCTCCTTACTTATTTACCCTTGCTATGGAATACCTCTCTTATCAAATTAACTTGGATATATTGTCCAATAAAATTAAGACTATTAACAGAATTAATCCGTACGCCTCTCACCTCCTTCATGCTGATGACTTGCTTATTTTTTTAAATGCGGACATGGACAATGCTACTGTTATTAAAAGAATTTTCAGGAACATGGAGCTATATGCTGGGTTGAAGATTAATGAGATAAAAAGTAAAATTTATTTCAGTAATCATTGCAAGGAGAAAGATAAAATTTATATTTTCTTAACTTTCAAGAGGGCAATCTTCCAGTTAAATATCTAGGTCTTCCTCTTAATTCTAATAAGATTAAGGACAAAGATTGTATTAAGCTTCAAGAGATTATTCAAAGCAAAATAGATACTTGGTCTACCAAATTCCTATCTATTGCAGGCATAATTGAACTCACCCATACTGTTATCACTGCTATAATAATGTATTGGATGCAGTCCCACAACATTCCTGTCAAAGCTATTGAAAAAATTGAAAGGACCTGTGCCAACTTTATACGGAATGGTAAATATCATAAGGTAGCCTGGAATGTTATTACTAAACCAAAAGAGTATAGTGGTTTGGGTCTGAGAAATCTTAGAGATATTAATGAAGCTTGCAACCTCAAACTGCTCTGGAAATTCTTAGAAGGAAATTCATTATGGGCTAAATGGATGAGAGCTAAATATGTGAAGAATAAGAATTTCTGGAACATGCCTATGGAGAATCACTATCCTCATACCTGGAAAAGCATCCTTAAAACTAGGGATATTGGGAAAAAATTAATCTCTAGAAAATTTAAAGATGGCAAAGACACTAAACTCTGGTTTGACCCCTGGATTAATGGTAAATCTCTTGTGGATCTGTTGGGTTGGAATAATCTCACTACTTTTGGAGGAGCTGACAAAAAAGTTTCACACATTATTGAGAATAATGCCTGGAAGCCAGAAAATCATGAAGCTGCTCATATATATAAAGCTGCTATCAAAAGTATTGAGATTGATGATAACATAGATAAGAATTGCTGGATTTGGAATCTTTCTATTAAAGGAAAATTCTCTTTTAAAAATACCTATAATTTCATTAAGACTGATGAAAGTGAGGTGGAGTGGCATCAAATAGTTTGGAATAATTCAAACTGTCCAAAGATGGCTTACTGTACTTACTTTGCTATCATTAACAGATTACCTACTGGGGATAGATGCTCTAAATGGAGAAACAAAGAGATTTCCAAATGTTTACTTTGCAATGAAGAGCCTGAGGATATTAACCATTTATTTTTCAATTGCTCTGATTCTATGAAAATTTGGTTTATTGCTAAGAGAAAGCTCAATATTCATCCTAAGATCAACATTCATAATATTAGGGATAGTGTTGATTACTTTCTTCAGATTTTCAAAGGTAAAAAGGACTCTAAGAACAAGGCCAGTGTGGTACTCACTATTGTTATTTACTCCTTGTGGAAAGAAAGAAATAACAGGCTCAGACTGTTTTCAACTATGGAGACAAATTGAAACAGATTGCAATATTATTCTTCTCAAGGCCAACAATAGCAACCACAATCAAGGCAACAATGTCAATACTTGTGATTTAGAGAATTATGAAAACAGAGCTGAAGCTTACTTACAGGGGGGCAAATATCCTTTGGATATTTCTAAGGGCAGACTCAACAACAACAAGCTCAGAAATCATGGTAGGCATTGGATGGACAATTCAGATAGCACTTCATCAGGCTCCCTTTTTGAGGACATGATCTATACCAAGCATACCAGGGATATTCCTATAAAGGGAAGCAGAAATCATATTATTAATAATTTTAATAATAATAATAAGAATCGGTTATCTATCCATACTGTACTTGACTGCAGGGTTGGCAAGAACATCCTCAACAGTGTTCCTGATGACAGATGCAAGGAGGCCAACAACCACGCCAACAACAACTTGGATAAATACAGGATGGCTGCTGTGAACCCTAATCCATCAGATATTCAGCTTGGAGATACTAATAACAGTTTTCCTTCCAAATCTACTAAGGGAAGTACGATTAATAGTATAAATAGCATGTTTATCTGTCTTGAAAACGATAAGGCTAACCAGAAATCGCCTGTTCATCACAGTTGGGAAGACTAGATTCCCAAAAGCATTCCTAAAGGCGGATCTGTTGCTAAGAATAAAGATTGGATCATTAAAGACATAAGTGATCAAAGAGTGGACTCAAATCACTACGTTAGCAAGCTCAACAACCAAAAATATCACTTATCTTGCTGGAGTAAAGGCGAGAGTAGTACTTCCAACAGTAGAAACATTGCCAGTGAAAGGAGTGAAGCCAATCGTAGGCCATACGAATACAGAAAGACGGACGAGAAGATTAAAGCTGTTAGTTGGAAGCCGCCGTAGGATCTTCTTCCTTTTTCTAGCTATTTGAAGTTTTAGAACATTGTTTCGTGGAGGATCTGCTCTACCGCCATGGACACAGAGCTCTCAACCCTAATTTGAAGAGTCGGCTAGGGTTTGAGTGTTTGTGAGGCGGGAGTGATGTTTTGTTTTAAGTCCGAATGTGCGCTTGGGCCTTGGGCCTTGTCTGTTTTAACCTTTTCAAAAAAAAGAGATATAGGAGGAAGCTTTTTATTTCTCTTGATTCAGTGTACATAATTCTATTACATTGGCTCCCTTATATATTGGCTTTGGAGCTGATGTTAGCCTTACACCCAAAATGTGGGACTAAAAATAATATGACAAATGCATATTCATTTATATGTATTATGTAATAACCTAGAAATTCTGAACCAGTTTAAAATTTTTATTTTAGCAATTTTAGCAAATTTTGGATATTTAAAATGAATTATTTTAAATAAAAACGACGAGAAATTTATTTTGAATAGAATTCGACATATATATTATATACGTCATCGTTAGAATATAAATAATTATATATAATTATAAATAGAATTGAAAATGGCGCGGTAGTTCGATAATTCGATTTCAAACTTCAATTGAATGTACCGGGTGCAAAACAATTCGGATTTTAATGAAACCAAAAACATTAGGATCTAATTGGGAATACCATTCCAACGAATCCGAAAAATCAAGATTTCATAGCGGGAATCAAAAGATATGTCCAGTTGAAAATTCTGAATAGTCGCTATGGAATTCAAGCCCTTAAAAATGGGAATTTTGCAAACGACCCCGGATTTCGACGAAACCACTTTTGTTGGATCCGTGATGTAAAATTATTGCTAGATTCCAAATTTCATAATTTTTCGAATCAATATGTGAGCGTGGCAAAGGAAAACGTGTTTTGACCATTTTAGTTGATTTTAATCGACTGGAAAATAGCCATTTTTCCAACGGTCTCAGAATTCGACGAAACTAGTTTTGTTAGGACAGTATCGCCAATACGAAGCTAGAAAATATTTTTCTAGAATTTTTCAAGTTAGTATGTGACCCCGGTAAATTGAAATGTGCGTTTAAATTCAATATATAGAGTTATATGTTGATTTTGACGAAAACTGATTGTAACGATCGAATCAGCTTACGATACATATCCCATTGTGTTCGGAATGGGGGTAAACGCTATGGGCGACAGGCGGTGGGCCTCGTTTTGAGATCGAAAATAAAAGTTGCTTTTTGGCGAAAAATAAATTAATTAAATAAAAAAAATATACCATTCTCTTCTATAACCTTTGCCCCCCCCTGCCGATTTCATTTAACAGAAAAAAAAACACGCGCCTCTGCCCTAACCCCGATCTCAAGCCGCCGCCTCCCTCCCCAAATCGATGCCACCGCCGACGAACTCCCCCGCCGATGCCCCTCCTCCTCCAACCCCCAACCGCCTGCGACGACGAGAACGACCCCAATTCGAGTGCAACCCTCACGAGATCGAACCCTAGCCGCCGCTTTGGCCTGAGCCAACCCCGAGCGAGCCCCACCAGCACCCCCGAACCCTCCAGCGAACTCCGGCATCCAGCTCAGCACCCTCGGACGCCTGTCCCGCCTTGCATCGCTGTCCCAGCGCCACCAGAGGCCGCCGCTCCTCCTCCGACTGTAGGACACCCTCCTCTTCGCTGAAAACGTGGAAAGGTAAATTTAAATACTTAGTTTTTAATTTATTAAATGTAGTTAATAAAGAAGATTTTAATTTTAGTTTATATATAGTTAAGCATTGAATTATATTCAGATTTTTAAAAGGAAAAAGGAAAAAAACGAGATTTTAAAAAGGAGAAAGATGAGAATTTTACGATAGAAAAGATGAGATTTTTACGATAGAAAAGATGAGATTTTGAGATGAGTAGTGAAGTAAAGATATGATTTTTATATTTTTAATGTATTAAAGATATGATTTTTATATTTTTTAAGTATTAAAAATATAGTCTTTACTCTATAGATGATGTAAAAATATGATTTTTGTTTATGTAGAGAATTAAAAATATAGTTTTTACATGATAGGAATATTAAAAATAGCATCTTTATATGTGTAGCAAAATAAATATTGATTTTGATAAGACGATATTTTTAAAAATTGAAAAGGCGAAATCTTTATTTTAGAAAAGGCGAAATCTTTATTTAGAAAAGGCGAAATCTTTATTTTTGAAAAGGCGGAAACTTTATATAGGGAATAGCGAGTAAAAATATAATTTTATCTATATATAAGCGAAGTAAAAATTCGATTTATGGAATTCGGGCCCTTAAAAATGGGAATTTTGCAAACGACCTGGGATTTCTACGAAACCACTTTTGTTGGATCCGTGATGTAAAATTATTGCTATATTCCAAATTTCATAATTTTTCGAATCAATATGTGAGCTTGGCAAAGGAAAACGTGTTTTGACCATTTCAGTTGATTTTAATCGACTGGAAAATAGCCATTTTTCCAACGGTCTCAGAATTCGATGAAACTAGTTTTGTTAGGACTGTATCGTCAATACGAAGCTAGAAAATATTTTTCTGGAATTTTACAAGTTAGTATGTGACCCCGGTAAATTGAAATGTGCGTTTAAATTCAATATATAGAGTTATATGTTGATTTTGACGAAAATTGATTGTAACGATCGAATCAGCTTACGATACATATCCCATTGTGTTCGGAATGGGGGTACAACACTATGGGCGACAGGCGGTGGGCCTCGTTTTGAGATCGAAAATAAAAGTTGCTTTTTGGCGAAAAATAAATTAATTAAAAAAAAATATACCTTTCTCTTCTATAACCTTTGCCCCCCCACCCCCTGATTTCATTTAACAGAAAAAAAAACACGCGCCTCTGCCCTAACCCCGATCTCGAGCCGCAGCCTCCCTCCCCAGATCGATGCCACCGCCGACGAACTCCCCCGCCGATGCCCCTCCTCCTCCAAGCCCCAACCGCCTGCGACGACGAGAACGACCCCAATTCGAGTGCAACCCTCACGAGATCGAACCCTAGCCGCCGCTCCGGCCTGAGCCACCCCCGCGCGAGCCCCACCAGCACCCCCGAACCCTCCAGCGAACTCCGGCGACCAGCTCAGCACCCTCGGACGCCTGTCGCCGCCTTGCATCGCTGTCCCAGCGCCACCAGAGGCCGCCGCTCCTCCTCCGACTGTAGGACACCCTCCTCTTCGCTGAAAATGTGGAAAGGTAAATTTAAATACTTAGTTTTTAATTTATTAAATGTAGTTAATAAAGAAGATTTTAATTTTAGTTTATATATAATTAAGCATTGATTTATATTCTGATTTTTAAAAGGAAAAAGAAAAAAAAACGAGATTTTAAAAAGGAGAAAGATGAGATTTTTACGATAGAAAAGATGAGATTTTGAGATGAGTAGTGAAGTAAAGATATGATTTTTATATTTTTAAAGTAATAAAGATATGATTTTTATATTTTTAAAGTTTTAAAAATATAGTCTTTACTCTATAGATGATGTAAAAATATGATTTTTGTTTATGTAGAGAATTAAAAATATAGTTTTTACATGATAGGAACATTAAAAATAGCATCTTTATATGTGTAGCAAAATAAAGATTGATTTTGATAAGACGATATTTTTAAAAATTGAAAAGGCAAAATCTTTATTTTAGAAAAGGCGAAATCTTTATTTTAGAAAAGGCGAAATCTTTATTTTAGAAAATGCGAAATCTTTATTTTTGAAAAGGCGGAAACTTTATATAGGGAATAGCGAGTAAAAATATAATTTTTATCTATATAGCAGCGAAGTAAAAATTCGATTTTTATATATGGAATAGCAAAATTAAAATTCGATTTTTAAATATTGAAAAGGGATGTAAAAATTCGATTTTTACATATGTAGTGAATACGGGCAACGAAAGCGACAAAATGTAACAACCCGAAAATCAGGGCCAGTTTAAAATTTTTATTTTGGCGATTTTAGCGAATTTTGAGTATTTAAAATGAATTATTTTAAATGAAATCAACGAGAAATTTATTTTGAGTAGAATTCGATCGTATATATTATATACGTCGTCGTTAGAATACAAATATTTATTATATAATTATAAAAGGAATTGAAAATGGCGCGGTAGTTCGATAATTCGATTTCAAACTTCAATTGAATGTACCGGGTGCAAAACAATCCGGATTTTAGTGAAACCAAAAACATTAGGATCTAATTGATAATATCTTTCCAGCGAATTCGACCAATCGAAATTTCATAGCGGGAATCAAAAGATATGTCCAGTTGAAAATTCTGAATAGTCGCTATGGAATTCAGGCCCTTAAAAATGGACATTTTGCAAATGACCTCGGATCTCGACGAAACTAGTTTTGTTAGGACTGTATCGTCAATACGAGGCTAGAAAATATTTTTATGGAATTTTTCGAGTCCGTATGTGACCCCGGTAATTTGAAATGTACGTTTAAAATTCAATATAGTGATTTATATGTTGATTTTAACGATAATTGATCGAAGCGATTGAATCAGCTAGCGATACATATCCCATTATGTTCGAAATGGGGGTGAAACGCTAGGGACGACAGGCGGTGGGCCTTGTTTAGAGGTCGTTTGAAAAAGTTGACTTTTTGAAATAAAATAAATAAATAAATAAAACCCCTCTCTTTAACCACCCCCCCCCCCCCCCCCGTTCAAACGATGCAGGAATCAAATAAAGAAAAAAAAGAGAAAACCCGATCCCGTCGTTGACCCCATCGTGCGCCGCCAGGGAGGAGCACCATCGCACGCCGCCGCCCCTGCCGATTCGCCCCCTTCTTCCTCCTCGAACTCGACCTACCCCGCGCCCCTCTCCTCGTTGAACCCCATACCCGACGAGACCCCGCAGCCGCCGCTCCCTCCATCCCTCGAATCGATGTCGCACCGCCACCTCAGCCCTCCGCCCTCTTCCTCCTGCCCTCCGATGTACGGCTGACACCCCCCCTTTTCGGCTCGAAAAAAAAGTGAGTTTTAATGATTTTTATTTTAGTTTAACTGTTAAAATAGTAAAGCATAGATTTAAACTATACGTAGCATTGTTTATAGATATATAGGAAAAGCATTATATAAAAAGATATGTAGTCATAAAAAGAAAAATATGATTTTTATATTTTTAAAGTATTAAAAATATGATTTTTATATTTTTAAAGTATTAAAAATATAATCTTTATTAAGTAGAAGATGTAAAATATGACTTTTGTTTAGGTAGAGAATGAAAAAAATATAATTTTTACATGATAGGAATATTAAAAATAGCATCTTTATATGGGTGGCAAAATAAAGATTGATTTTGAAAAGACGATATTTTTAAATATGAGAAGACGATATTTTTAGATATGAAAAGACGATATTTTGAGATGAGTAGTGAAGTAAAAATATGATTTTTACTTCGAGAAGAATATAAATTTTATATTATAGAAAGGCAAATCTATATTTTTGAAAAGGCGAAATCTTTATGTAAAGTATAACGAAGTAAAAATTCAATTTTTAAAAGGTATGAAGTAATTATAAAAATATGATTTTTAAATTGAAGGTGAATAAATAAAAATGTGATTTTTATTTTAAAGACATCAGCAAATATAAAAATGTGTGATTTTTATATATGTAGTGGCTACGGGCAACGAAGATGACGAAGATGCGATAGCGACGAAGATCTCTACAATAGAAGAGCCGTGGAGTTAGGATAGCTAAGGGCGAGAATTTCTCACTCTTCAATTTCATTTTCTAGTTATATATATATATACTAGGATGTAGACGGTGCTTAGTAGCACCCGACACAATCGTCCACAGACCATGGACTTGTTTGTTTGATTGCAAATTAGTTAGATTATTTGATTGAAATTGAATTGTTTGGTGAAATGAAAGGATTTGATTGATGTGTGAATGGCGTGGGCCTTCACCAGACCGGGGATTAGGCTAGGCCTTGTCCCGTTTCTCGTATCGTGCCGTTATGCCGCCGAAATTTTCTAAAATATGTTAGAAAAATAAAAATATCATTTTATTGAATAAATGAACTGAATAGAACATTCATAATTTAAATAAAATATTTTATCGTTAAAAAATATAGTTTTAACGTGGAAGTGAATAAAATAAAATATTCATTTACAAACCGGACGGTTTGTTTATGTACGCCTATTTGAAGGACATTGATTGGGACGATAAATTTTACACATCGCCCAACTGCACAAATAAAATCTGTGTTTGATTGTTTGAAACCCCACACGGGTGTTGGGATGAAATTTGAAGTTCACTCATCCTGACTGATTAAATATGTCGATCGATTGATTGACAGGCTGTTATAAGCGTTAGATATCTATATTTGATGCTTATACAGTGTAGTGCACTTTGGGTGATGGTTGATTATTTTTCAATGCTATTATATACCTGTGTTGTATGAGAATCCATATAATTAATTTTATATGGTGATTGATTGGGCCTCATTCCAATTTAGAAAATAAAGAATATTATAACATAAAAGTTCATGTGTTGACTGTACTCATTCGTTGAGATTAGTTATGTGTTGAACGAAATATTTTAATAATAAAATTTGCATCTTTATCAATATAAAATAAAGGTTCATGTGTTGACTGTACTCATCCGTTGAGATTAGTCATGTGTTGAACGAAATAATTTAACAAAATTGTCACACGTGGACAGTACTCATTCGTTGAGATTAGTCGTGTGTTGACAAAAATAAATATTCATTTGTTGAATAGAATATTTGAAAATAGCAATATATGAAGCCGTGTTGGTTAGATTGACGTCATTTTGATGTGAACGATATTTATATCGATTTTATTCATTTTAAAATGCATATTGAAAAGTGATTTCGAAAACGCATATTTTGAAACGATTTCGAAATGAATTGAATATAAAACGATTTCAAAATGAATTGAATATAAAACGATTTCGAAATGAATTGAATATAAAACGATTTCGAAATGAATTGAATATAAAACGATTTCGAAATGAATTGAATATAAAACGATTTCGAAATGAATTGAATATAAAACGATTTCGAAATGAACTGAATATAAAACGATTTCGAAATGAACTGAATATAAAACGATTTCGAAATGAACTGAATATAAAACGATTTCGAAATGAATTGAATGTAAAACGATTTCGAAATGAATTGAATATATAATGAATTCGAATTGAATTGAAATTTGAATTGAATAGAAATGAATTTTAAAACGAATTTATAAAGGAGAATTCAATTTTGCTTTGGATTGAAATGGAAGTTGAAATTGTTTTTGAAACGAATTTAAAACTATTTATATAATTCGTTTTAAATAGAAATCGACGAAATATATATAATATAATGGCCTGAATAGAACGCGCCGCGCCGCGGCAGTTCGTAAATTTCAAACGGACATTACGGGAGATCCGACCGTCGGATTCTCCTAAAACCGGAACCGTTGGGTTCGTATCGAAAAGAGCTTTCTAATGAATATTAGAAATTTGAAATCTAATGGTTGGATTTGGAATTATGTCCAAATCAAATTTGAAAAAGGTCGCTGTAAGTGCAGTTCGATGGCCATTGATGGAAATCGACTGTACAGGCCTTGATAAAATTATTAAAAATGGTAATAATTTGTGTAAAATCATTAGAAATGATTTAGAAAGAATTGGGATGAAAAACTCCATATTTGAAAAGATAAAAATAGATTTTTATCTAGATGAACTAGTTTTGAACTAGAATTATAATTCTATTTATTTTTAAATAAATAAATTGAATTTGAAAAGGGTTTTAAAAATAACCAGAATTTCCAATGATTGCATTGGAGTGGATTTGAATCGAAATTGTCTTCGGAATATTTCGACGTTGGAATTCGAGATTATACAGCTGTTGTTATGGAAATTTGAAAGATATATATTTATATCGTTATTTCCAATACGACATTTGTTAATCGTAGAATTTGATATTGAATATAAGCCGATATATTTTCTATTCAGAGCCTTGTATTGAATATCAAATGTGATTTGGGTTTATCGTGAATGGTGTCTTCACTAACACTGTTCTTGAACCCAGTTGAGAAAAGATTAAATCTTTTTATTTAGATTTAATGAAGTGTACCAATTAAATAATATTTAATTGGAATTGAATTGATATTGATTTTTGGGTTTATCGTGGACAGTGTTTTAAATAACACTCGTTCTTTAACCCGATAATTAATGAATGTGATTTTGGGTTTATCGTGAACTGTGTTTTAAATGACACTGATTCTTTAACCCAGTTAAAGATTAAAACTAAGTGGAGTTTTAATGAATCTTTAATTAGATTGAAAAGATCGAAAATGGAGTACCACCAGTTTTGCTCCAGGCGATAGTTAAATCTTTAATTAGATTTGAACGTGAAATGGTAATTGAATTCACTGATAACACCGTGGTGTTAGATATGAAGTATAACCAGTTTTACTTCATGGGATGAATAGGTTGGGATTGGGAAATTAAAACAAATGATTACTTCGGTAAGGTTCGCTAATCCCGACTAGTTTGAATTGATATTCAAAAATAGATTAAAGAATAAATTCAAGAAATTTATCTTGGATAAAATTAATGGGAACCTTTCCCTATGAATGTGAAATTTAGAAACTAACTGTCGGTTAGCCAAGCAGAATGGTTTTCTAGATATTGATCTGATGTTGGTTTCGGCCTTCGGGGTTAATATTTGGGGACTTATTCTCTTGATTAATTTACGGTTAGTGACTAATGAATTGGAATGAGGCGTATGTTGTGTTTGTGTAACACTTATTTAAAATATACGCGAGTTATTCGGAAAGACCGGGTTTATCCCATTCTGAATAACTGATACGACGATAAGTCGAAGATGAAGACGGTGGTCGAAGACCGGAAGTCTTCACGTCGTTTGGGTGATTACTAATGATCTTGATTGGGCTGTACACCCAAGAAGATGGAAACATTTCGTGATCGTCCAGACGTACTTGGAGGTCGATGGATATGCGGGGTACTAGGTGCCTCCGGTTTCGTTCAGCCCCAGAACGGACGTGTAAATGGACTGTGTGTCTGACATTGGATTTTAGTCCGTGTGATTGATCTCTATTAAATATATATCTGTTTGGCGGCGGAGAATTTATTCTTTTGCGTAACGCCCTTCTCTGAGACGTACGAGCTCAGGGGTTATATATTGATGGATATCAAACGCATGGAGTGAATTGCCTGTGTGGCATGCCTAAGTGGTAATTGATCGAGGCTTCTGTTGAAAACAAAGTCTTGTGGTGATGATCAAAGCAAGGCCTTTGTGGCGTAGCTTTGTGTAACGTTTACTTCGCGTGTTTCACACCCGGTATGAACCAAAAACGGGAGAGGACGTCAGGGAGGGCATGAGTTTCTTTCTAGCTAGAAGTGGCGTCAGTGGTTTTACACGCCCTGACGAGTTTGACTTATGTGGTTGTTGCTGTTGCGAAGCGCCTCGGATTGATCGGTCGTTCTCGAACCGATGGAGTCATTTAGTTGGCTCATTTACGCCCCAAAGGGCGGGGAAACGCATGTTCAGGCATTTTAATCCACATCGGTGGACCGGCCCCAAGGATCCAAGGGCCCACCTGTGTCTGGGTCCTGAGACACGGGCTAGAGCGTCTCGAATCGGTTGAGGACTATCTTTTGCCTCGGTTCATAGATGGAAACACAATTTCCAAATACGTGACATTTGCGGTTTTATTTGTAGAGCCTAGTATGGCGACATGATATATGGTACCCATGCCGCCTACGATTGATACTTATGATTTGAAGTTGTTTTATACATTATGCACTTATAATAGTATCAAATGATTTGTTTTAAACGTATCAAGCATTCTTTGGCTGTTATAAGGGAAAACCCTATCCCCCGGCTTGCGTTGCATTGTATGATAGGACCTGGGTCTTACAACAGCTTCATTTTTCTTTATTTAGCATTGCGCTGTTTGTTTTATGCACTGGTATTCTTGGGAGGAAACCCGTTCCGTGTTATACGGCGTGGTCCCTTGATTTACCTAACTTTAAAAACAAAGATTAATAACTGTTTTAGTTCTCACACCAGTCACATGACTGACCTGGAGTTTATTGTTTTAACCTAAACTCTGGGTGCCCCTATTTTGACACGGGCAGCTAGTAGTTTTGGTTTTGCAGATTTATATTCACAGGATCCTGGTTTACAGCTGGAACGATATCCGGAAAGCTTTGTATCCGTATATCTCCTTCCGTTGTGCATTGTATTATTTTTCGCTGCTATGTATTTAAATGTAATTTAAATCTCTGATATTTCTGTGTAATATTTTTTTTTTACTCTGTATATTCTTGTAATCTGATGCATTGTTGTAATATACAATGAGATGTTCTTCCGTCTGCGTTTTGTTGTGGCTTGTTCTCGAACTATCCGCCGCTTTCCTTTACGGGGAAGTTACGGGTTTTCACAGTTGGTATCAGAGCTTTGGTTTACAGAGCTCGAGAACAAGACACATTAGAACCATACAAAAGAATTCATCAGATATTGGATTAGGAATATCCAATTAGAATGACTCGTTAGAGATAGGATCAGTAGTATCCTAGAACGAGTGTGAAGAGTATATTTTTCAAATGGAAAACAATTTTGTTTTGAAATTCAAATCGCTTTATACGTATTTGATTATTTATTTATTTTGAATATGGACAATCCACTATATAAAGGTTTTGCATATACGCGTCATGAACGTATATTCGAAGTTTTAATATATTGGATAGATATGGAATCACATTCTAGTCGCCCGGAGATGGTACTGATGATTGTCATGACATCATCAGTATTTATGTTCGTGTTTCGAAGGTGTGATTTCTATATATTTCCATTAGACTGGTGTGAGAACCAAAACTGATATAGCTAGAACACATTGTTGTGAATTGGCATCAAAAACATGATTTTCTTTATATGTAGTAAAATTATCAATTTGAAACGTTAATCCACTAATTGATTGATGTTTGTGTTGTTTGTTTATTTGTTTGATAATTTTGAACCATTATGCCTAATTGAACCAAATATTGAGTTATATTGAAAATTGGTCGCACTTGCTTGCATATACATATACTTATATTGAACAGGTCATAGCAAGGAGGCTAGAGCAGAGAATAAAATTTGTTTGCCCGACAAATAGGCACATGTTTACTACATAATTTACTGTTTTGTTTGGGTGATGATTATTTTATGAGCCTATTGGCTTTTTCTTTTTCTTTTTGAGATCGGAAGGACCGGGGCAGCTATTTGAGATTTCCCGATGCTCCCATTGCAGGGGAGGTTATGGCGAAATTTTTCGAAAATTTAGGGTGTTAGCCAAATTTTTGAAATTTTTGAAGATTCTCAGAAACTGAAAAGTTGGAGAATGGAAGCCAGACCGAACGTAGAGTTAATTAATCAAACTACTTTCGACTTTGTTCCTTTTCGGGGACGAAAAGTTTTAAGTGGGGGAGATTGTAACAACCCGAAAATCTGGGCCAGTTTAAAAATTTTATTTTGGCGATTTTAGCGAATTTTGATTATTTAAAAATTAATTATTTTAAATAAAATCAACGAGAAATTTATTTTGAATAGAATTCGATCGTATATATTATATACGTCGTCGTTAGAATACAAATATTTATTATATAATTATAAAAGGAATTGAAAATGGCGCAGTAGTTCGATAACTCGATTTCAAACTTCAATTGAATGTACCGGGTGCAAAACAATCCGGATTTTAGTGAAACCAAAAACATTCGGATCTAATTGATAATATCTTTCCAGCGAATTCGACCAATCGAAATTTCATAGCGGGAATCAAAAGATATGTCCAGTTGAAAATTCTGAATAGTCGCTATGGAATTCAGGCCCTTAAAAATGGACATTTTGCAAATGACCTCGGATCTCGACGAAACTAGTTTTGTTAGGACCGTATCGTCAATACGAGGCTAGAAAATATTTTTATGGAATTTTTCGAGTCCGTATGTGACCCCGGTAATTTGAAATGTACGTTTAAAATTCAATATAGTGATTTATATGTTGATTTTAACGATAACTGATCGAAGCGATCGAATCAGCTAGCGATACATATCCCATTGTGTTCGGAATGGGGGTGAAACGCTAGGGACGACAGGCGGTGGGCCTCATTTAGAGGTCGTTTGAAAAAGTTGACTTTTTGAAATAAAATAAATAAATAAATAAAAAACCCCTCTCTTTAACCAGGCCCCCCCCCCGTTCAAACGATGCAGAAATCAAATAAAGAAAAAAAAAAGAGAAAACCCGATACCGCCGTTGACCCCATCGTGCGCCGCCAGGGAGGAGCACCATCGCACGCCGCCGCCCCTGCCGATTCGCCCCCTTCTTCCTCCTCCAACTTGACCTACCCCGCGCCCCTCTCCTCGTTGAACCCCATACCCGACGAGACCCCGCAGCCGCCGCTCCCTCCATCCCTCGAATCGATGTCGCACCGCCACCTCAGCCCTCCGCCCTCTTCCTCCTGCCCTCCGATGTACGGCTGACGCCCCCCCTTTTCGGCTCGAAAAAATAGTGAGTTTTAATGATTTTTATTTTAGTTTAACTGTTAAAATAGTAAAGCATAGATTTAAACTATACGTAGCATTGTTTATAGATATATAGGAAAAGCATTATATAAAAAGATATGTAGTTATAAAAAGAAAAATATGATTTCTATATTTTTAAATTATTAAAAATATGATTTTTATATTTTTAAAGTATTAAAAATATAATCTTTATTAAGTAGAAGATGTAAAATATGACTTTTGTTTAGGTAGAGAATGAAAAAAATATAATTTTTACATGATAGAAATATTAAAAATAGCATCTTTATATGTGTGGCAAAATAAAGATTGATTTTGAAAAGACGATATTTTTAAATATGAGAAGACGATATTTTTAGATATGAAAAGACGATATTTTGAGATGAGTAGTGAAGTAAAAATATGATTTTTACTTCGAGAAGAATATAAATTTTATATTATAGAAAGGCAAATCTATATTTTTGAAAAGGCAAAATCTTTATGTAAAGTATAACGAAGTAAAAATTCAATTTTTAAAAGGTATGAAGCAATTATAAAAATATGATTTTTAAATTGAAGGTGAATAAATAAAAATGTGATTTTTATTTTAAAGACATCAGCAAATATAAAAATGTGTGATTTTTATATATGTAGTGGCTACGGGCAACGAAGATGACGAAGATGCGATAGCGACGAAGATCTCTACAATAGAAGAGCCGTGGAGTTAGGATAGCTAAAGGTGAGAATTTCTCACTCTTCAATTTCATTTTCTAGTTATATATATATATACTAGGATGCAGACGGTGCTTAGTAGCACCCGACACAATCGTCCACAGACCATGGACTTGTTTGTTTGATTGCAAATTAGTTAGATTATTTGATTGAAATTGAATTGTTTGGTGAAATGAATGGATTTGATTGATGTGTGAATGGCGTGGGCCTTCACTAGACCGGGGATTAGGCTAGGCCTTGTCCCGTTTCTAGTATCGTGCCGTTATGCCGCCGAAATTTTCTAAAATATGTTAGAAAAATAAAAATATCATTTTATTGAATAAATGAACTGAATAGAACATTCATAAGTTAAATAAAATATTTTATCATTAAAAAATATAGTTTTAACGTGGAAGTGAATAAAATAAAATATTCATTTACAAACCGGACGGTTTGTTTATGTACACCTATTTAAAGGACATTGATTGGGACGATAAATTTTACACATCGCCCAACTACACAAATAAAATCTGTGTTTGATTGTTTGAAACCCCACACGGGTGTTGGGATGAAATTTGAAGTTCACTCATCCTGACTGATTAAATATGTCGATCGATTGATTGACAGGCTGTTATAAGCGTTAGATATCTATATTTGATGCTTATACAGTGTAGTGCACTTTGGGTGATGGTTGATTATTTTTCAATGCTATTATATACCTGTGTTGTATGAGAATCCATATAATTAATTTTATATGGTGATTGATTGGGCCTCATTCCAATTTAGAAAATAAAGAATATTATAACATAAAAGTTCATGTGTTGACTGTACTCATTCGTTGAGATTAGTCATGTGTTGAACGAAATATTTTAATAATAAAATTTGCATCTTTATCAATATAAAATAAAGGTTCATGTGTTGACTGTACTCATCCGTTGAGATTAGTCATGTGTTGAACGAAATAATTTAACAAAATTGTCACACGTGGACAGTACTCATTCGTTGAGATTAGTCTTGTGTTGACAAAAATAAATATTCATTTGTTGAACAGAATATTTGAAAATAGGAATATATGAAGCCGTGTTGGATAGATTGACGTCATTTTGACGTGAACGATATTTATATCGATTTTATTCATTTTAAAATGCATATTGAAAAGTGATTTCGAAAACGCATATTTTGAAACGATTTCGAAATGAATTGAATATAAAACGATTTCGAAATGAATTGAATATAAAACGATTTCGAAATGAATTGAATATAAAACGATTTCGAAATGAATTGAATATAAAACAATTTCAAAATGAATTGAATATAAAATGATTTCGAAATGAATTGAATATAAAACGATTTCGAAATGAATTGAATATAAAACGATTTCGAAATGAATTGAATGTAAAACGATTTCGAAATGAATTGAATGTAAAACGATTTCGAAATGAATTGAATGTAAAACAATTTCGAAATGAATCGAATGTAAAACGATTTCGAAATGAATTGAATATAAAACGATTTCGAAATGAATTGAATATAAAACGATTTCGAAATGAATTGAATATATAATGAATTCGAATTGAATTGAAATTTGAATTGAATAGAAATGAATTTTAAAACGAATTTATAAAGGAGAATTCAATTTTGCTTTGGATTGAAATGGAAGTTGAAATTGTTTTTGAAACGAATTTAAAACTATTTATATAATTCGTTTTAAATAGAAATCGATGAAATATATATTATATATATTATATATATAATATAATGGCCTGAATAGAACGCGCCGCGCCGCGGCAGTTCGTAAATTTCGACCATTTATTTCAAACGGACATTACGGGAGATCCGACCGTCGGATTCTCCTAAAACCGGAACCGTTGGGTTCGTATCGAAAAGAGCTTTCTAATGAATATTAGAAATTTGAAATCTAACGGTTGGATTTGGAATTATGTCCAAATCAAATTTGAAAAAGGTCGGTGTAAGTGTAGTTCGATGGCCATTGATGGAAATCGACTGTACAGGCCTTGATAAAATTATTAAAAATGGTAATAATTTGTGTAAAATCATAAGAAATGATTTAGAAAGAATTGGGATGAAAAACTCCATATTTGAAAAGATAAAAATAGATTTTTATCTAAATGAACTAGTTTTGAACTAGAATTATAATTCTATTTATTTTTAAATAAATAAATTGAATTTGAAAAGGGTTTTAAAAATAACCAGAATTTCCAATGATTGCATTGGAGTGGATTTGAATCGAAATTGTCTTCGAAATATTTCGATGTTGGAATTCGAGATTATACAGCTGTTGTTATGGAAATTTGAAAGATATATATTTATATCGTTATTTCCAATACGACATTTGTTAATCGTTGAATTTGATATTGAATATAAGCCGATATATTTTCTATTCAGAGCCTTGTATTGAATATCAAATGTGATTTGGGTTTATCGTGAATGGTGTCTTCGCTAACACTGTTCTTGAACCCAGTTGAGAAAAGATTAAATCTTTTTATTTAGATTTAATGAAGTGTACCAATTAAACAATATTTAATTGGAATTGAATTGATATTGATTTTTGGGTTTATCGTGGACAGTGTTTTAAATAACACTCGTTCTTTAAGCCGATAATTAATGAATGTAATTTTGGGTTTATCGTGAACTGTGTTTTAAATGACACTGATTCTTTAACCCAGTTAAAGATTAAAACTAAGTGGAGTTTTAATGAATCTTTAATTAGATTGAAAAGATCGAAAATGGAGTACCACCAGTTTTGCTCCAGGTGATAGTTAAATCTTTAATTAGATTTGAACGTGAAATGGTAATTGAATTTACCGATAACACCGTGGTGTTAGATATGAAGTATAACCAGTTTTACTTCATGGGATGAATAGGTTGGGATTGGGAAATTAAAACAAATGATTACTTCGGTAAGGTTCGCTAATCCCGACTAGTTTGAATTGATATTCAAAAACAGATTAAAGAATAAATTCAAGAAATTTATCTTGGATAAAATTAATGGGAACCTTTCCCAATGAATGTGAAATTTAGAAACTAACTGTCGGTTAGCCAAGTAGAATGGTTTTCTGGATATTGATCTGATGTTGGTTTCGGCCTTCGGGGTTAATATTTGGGGAATTATTCTCTTGATTAATTTACGGTTAGTGACTAATGAATTGGAATGAGGCGTATGTTGTGTTTGTGTAACACTTATTTAAAATATACGCGAGTAACTCGGAAAGACCGGGTTTATCCCATTCTGAATAACTGATACGACGATAAGTCGAAGATGATGACGGTGGTCGAAGACCGGAAGTCTTCATGTCGTTTGGGTGATTACTAATGATCTTGATTGGGCTGTACACCCAAGAAGATGGAAACATTTGGTGATCGTCCAGACGTACTTGGAGGTCGATGGATATGCGGGGTACTAGGTGCCTCCGGTTTCGTTCAGCCCCAGAACGGATGTGTAAATGGACTGTGTGTCTGACATTGGATTTTAGTCCGTGTGATTGATCTCTATTAAATATATATCTGTTTGGCGGCGGAGAATTTATTCTTTTGCGTAACGCCCTTCTCTGAGACGTACGAGCTCAGGGGTTATATATTGATGGATATCAAACGCATGGAGTGAATTGCCTGTGTGGCATGCCTAAGTGGTAATTGATCGAGGCTTCTGTTGAAAAGCAAAGTCTTGTGGTGATGATCAAAGCAAGGCCTTTGTGGCGTAGCTTTGTGTAACGTTTACTTCGCGTGTTTCACACCCGGTATGAACCAAAAACGGCAGAGGACGTCAGGGAGGGCATGCGTTTCTTTCTAGCTAGAAGTGGCGTCAGTGGTTTTACACGCCCTGACGAGTTTGACTTATGTGGTTGTTGCTGTTGCGAGGCGCCTCGGATTGATCGGTCGTTCTCGAACCGATGGAGTCATTTAGTTGGCTCATTTACGCCCCAAAGGGCGGGGAAACGCATGTTCAGGCATTTTAATCCACATCGGTGGACCGGACCCAAGGATCCAAGGGCCCACCTGTGTCTGGGTCCTGAGACACGGGCTAGAGCGTCTCGAATCGGTTGAGGACTATCTTTTGCCTCGGTTCATAGATGGAAACCCAATTTCCAAATACGTGACATTTGCGGTTTTATTTGTAGAGCCTAGTATGGCGACATGATATATGGTACCCATGCCGCCTACGATTGATACTTATGATTTGAAGTTGTTTTATACACTATGCACTTATAATAGTATCAAATGATTTGTTTTAAACGTATCAAGCATTCTTTGGCTGTTATAAGGGAAAACCCTATCCCTCGGCTTGCGTTGCATTGTGTGATAGGACCTGGGTCTTACAACAGCTTCATTTTTCTTTATTTAGCATTGCGCTGTTTGTTTTATGCACTGGTATTCTTGGGAGGAAACCCGTTCCGTGTTATACCGCGTGGTCCCTTGATTTACCTAACTTTAAAAACAAAGATTAATAACTGTTTTAGTTCTCACATCAGTCACATGACTGACCTGGAGTTTATTGTTTTAACCTAAACTCTGGGTGCCCCTATTTTGACACGGGCAGCTAGTAGTTTTGGTTTTGCAGATTTATATTCACAGGATCCTGGTTTACAGCTGGAACGATATCCGGAAAGCTTTGTATCCGTATATCTCCTTCCGTTGTGCATTGTATTATTTTCCGCTGCTATGTATTTAAATGTAATTTAAATCTCTGATATTTCTGTGTAATATTTATTTGTTTTTACTCTGTATATTCTTGTAATCTGATGCATTGTTGTAATATACAATGAGATGTTCTTCCGTCTGTGTTTTGTTGTGGCTTATTCTCGAACTATCCGCCGCTTTCCTTTACGGGGAAGTTACGGGTTTTCACACAAAAGGTGAGAACAATGAAGATTTCTATAAATGAAGAGTGATGGTATTGGATAGCTTTCGGTGAGAATTTCTCACCTTTCAATTTCATTTCTATTTATATATATATATACTAGGATGCAGACGGTGCTTAGTAGCACCCGACACAATCGTCCACAGACCATGGACTTGTTTGTTTGGTTGCATAAATTAGTTAGATGATTTGATTTGAATTTGGTTGTTTGGTAAATTTGATTGATATGTGAATGGCGTGGGCCTTCACTAGACCGGGGATAAGGCTAGGCCTTGTCCCGTTTCTAGTATCGTGCCGTTATGCCGCCGAAATCTTCTAAAAAATGTTAGAAAAATAAAAATATCATTTTTATTGTATAAATGAACTGAATAAAAATTCATGGGTTGAAATAAAATGTTTTATCGTTAAAAATATAATTTTTAACGTGAATGTGAATAAATAAATATTCATTTGCAAACCAGACGGTTTGTTTATGTACACCTATTTGAAGGACATTGATTGAGTCGATAAATTTTACACATGACTCAACTGCACAAATAAAAATCTGTGATTTGTTGATTTGAAACCCCACACGGGTGTTGGGATGAAATTTGAAGTTCACTCATCCTGATTGATTAAATATGTCGATCGATTGATTGACAGGCTGTTATAAGCGTTAGATGTCTATATTTGAGGCTTATACAGTGTAGTGCACTTTGGTTGATGGTTGATTACTTTTCAATGCTGTTATATACATGTGTTGTGTGAAAATCCATATAATTAATTTTATATGGTGATTGATTGGGCCTCAATCCAATTTAGAAAATAAAGAATAATATAATATAAATGTTCATGTGTTGACTGTACTCATCCGTTGAGATTAGTCATGTGTTGAACGAAATATTTTTATAATAAAAATTACATCTTTATCAATATAATATAAATGTTCATGTGTTGACTGTACTCAACCGTTGATATTAGTCATGTGTTGAACGAATATTTTTATAATAAAAATTTACATCTTTGTCAATATAATATAAAGGTTCATGTGTTGACCATACTCATCCGTTGAGATTAGTCATGTGTTGAACGAAATATTTGAAAACGAAATATTTGAAATAGAAATATTTGTAAAAGAAATATTTGAAATAGAATATTTGAAAATAGAAATATATGAAGCCGTGTTGATTAGATTGACGCCATTTAGACGTGAACGATATTTATATCGATTTTACTCATTTAAAAATGAATATTGAAAAGTGATTTCGAAATTGCATATTTTGAAATGAAGTTCGAATTTGATTTCAATTGAATATAAAACGAATTTGATTCGAATTTAATGTAAAACGAATTTGATTTCAATTGAATATAAAACGAATTTGATTTCAATTGAATATATAATGAATTTGATTCAAATAGAAAACCAATTTGAATTGAATCGAATAGAAAACAAATTTGAATTTGAATAGAATAGAAAACAAATCGAATTCCAATTGAATTGAATAAATAACGAATTCGAATTGAATTGAATATATAACTATTTCGAAATGAATTGAATATATAATGAATTCGAATTGAATGGAAAACGAATTTGATTTCAATTGAATAGCAAACGAAACGAATTCGAATTGAATTGAATAGATAACGAATTTGAATTGAATTGAATATAAAACCAATTCGAATTGAATTGAAAACGAATTCGAATTGAATTGGAAACAAATTGAAATGAATTCAAATTGAATTGAATAGGAATGAATTTTAAAACGAATTTATAAAGAAGAATTCATTTTTGCTTTGAATTGAAATGGAAGTTGAAATGAATTTTGAAACGAATTTAAAAACGATTTATAAAATTTGTTTTAAATAGAAATAGACAAAATATATATTATATATATTATATATATATATATAATATAATGGCCTGAATAGAACGCGCCGCGCCGCGGCAGTTCGTGAATTTCGACCATTTATTTCAAACGGACATTACGGGAGATCCGACCGTCGGATTCTCCTAAAACCAGAACCGTTGGGTTCGTATCGAAAAGAGCTTTCTAACGAATATTAGAAATTGGAAATCTAACGGTTGGATTTGGAGATACGTCCAAATCAAATTTGAAAAAGGTCGGTGTAAGTGCAGTTCAATGGCCATTGTTGGAAATCGATTGTGCGTGCCTTAATAAAATTATTAAAAATAGTAATAATTTGTGTAAAATCATAAGAAATGATTTGGGAAAATTTGGGATGAAAAACTCCATATTTGAAAAGATAAAAATAGATTTTTATCGAAATGAACAAGTTTTGAACTAAATTTAAAACCCAGTTATTTTTAAATAAATAAATTAGATTTAATAAGGGGTTTTGAATAGTCGGAATTTCTAATATATTTGATTAGATTTGAAATGGGTTTGTCGTGAATTGTGTTTTAAATAACACTAGTTCTTTAACCCGATAACAAATAGAATGTGATTTGGGTTTGTCGTGAACTGTGTTTTAAATAACACCTTGTTCTTTAACCCAGTAAGAGGAGTTTTAACTAATCTGCAATTAGGTTGAAATGTGAATCTATAATCTAAATTATCAAAATTTAGAAATGAGCGAGAATGGAGTATCGCCAGTTTTGCTCCAAAGCGATAGTTAAATCTTTAATTAGATTTGAACGTGAAATGGTAATTAATTTTACCGATAACACCATGGTGTTAGATATGGAGTATCACCAGTTTTGCTTCATGGGATGAATAGGGTGGGATTGAGAAATAAAATAAATAATTACTTCGGTGTGGTTCGCTAATCTCGACTAGTTCAGAAAACCATAATTTGGTTTGAAATGACATCCAAAGGAAGATTAAAGGATAAATTTGAAAGAATTTATCTTGGATAAAATTAATGGGAATCTTTCCCTAAAAATGTGATTTTTTGAATAAAAGAATATTCTGAATTGGAATGAGGCGTATGTTGTGTTTGTGTAACATTTGTTTTTTATATACGCGGGTTGTTCGGAAAGGCCGTGTTTATACCCATTCTGAATAACCGATTCGACGATAAGTCGAAGATGAAGACGGTGGTTGAAGACCGGAAGTCTTCACATCATTTGGATAATTACTGATGATCCTGATTGGGCTGTACACCCAAGAGGATGGAAATAGTTGGTGGTCGTCCAGACATACCTGGAGATGGATGGATATGCGAGGAAAGTGCCTCCGGTTTCGTTCAGACCCAGAACGGACTTGTAGATGGATTGTGTGTCTGACATTGGATTTTATTCTGTGTTGATTGATTTCTATTAAATATACATCTGTTTGGCGGTGGAGAATTTATTCTTTTGCTTAACGCCCTTCTCTGAGACGTACGAGCTCTGAGGTTGTATATCGATGGACATCAGTCGCATGGCATGAATTGCCTGTGTGGCACGCTAAGATGCAATGATCAAGGCTTCTGTTGAAAAGCAAAGTCTTGTGGTTGATGATCAAAGCACGGCCTTTGTGGCGTAGCTTTGTGTATAGCGTGAATTCGCGAGCCTCACACCTCGGTATGAGTTAAAAACGGGATACGGACCGCTGGGAGAGCACGACGTTTCTTTCTAGCTTTGGTGGTGTAAGTGACTTACCAGCCCTGACATTTATATACTTTTCACCTTTGTGGTTTTTGGAATGAGGCGCCTCGATTATAGGTCTATAAGGACCGGGAAACGTGTGTTCAGGAATTGCCAATCCTCTAACGTAAGTGAGGACCGACCCAGCCGATTCCAGGGTTGCCCAGAGTGCGTAACCCTGAGGCATTTGCTCGAGTGTCTCGAACGCGGAGAGGAGCTTGCCCCTTGCCTCGACTCATGACAGAAATCCAATTTCCAATACGTGTATTGTGGTTTTAATTATAGAACTAGTATGGCGACATGATATATGGTACCCATGCCGTCTATGATTTATATTTATGATTGAAACTGTTTTGACACTATACACTTATTATAGTATCAAATGATTTGTTTTAAACGTATCAAGCATGTTTGGCTATTATAAGGGAAAACCCTATCCTCCGACTTGCGTTGCATTGTGTGATGGGACCTGGGTCTTATAATAGCTTCATTTTTCGAAAAAGCATTGCGTTGTTTATTCTATGCACTGGTATTCTTGGGAGGAAACCCGTTCCGTGTTATACGGCGTGGTCCCTTGAATTACTCTCTTTTAAAGTTAAGTTTTAAATAACTGTTTTAGTTCTCACACCAGTCACATGACTGACCTGGAGTATTTTGTTTTAACCTAAACTCTGGGTGCCCCTGTTTTCCGCACGGGCAGCTAGTAGTTTTGGTTTTGCAGATTTATATTCACAGGATCCTGGTTTACAGCTGGAATGATATCCGGAAAGCTCTGTATCCGTATATCACCTTCAGTTGTGCTTTGTATTATTTTCCCACTGCTATGTAATTAATTGTAATCTCTGATATTTATCGAATGTAATTTATTCAATTATACTCTGTATATTCTTGTATTATGATGGAATTGTTGTAATAAACAATGAAATGTTCTCCCATCTGCGTTCTGTTTTGTCCTGTTCTCAAACGATCAGGGGTTTCGAACGGTCTAGATCGGTTTAACGACTGATTCGGATCGAGCGAAATTCCTTGTCGTCACATTTGGTATCAGAGCTTTGGTTTACAGAGCTCGAGAACAAGACACATTAGAACCATACGAAAGAATTCATCAGATATAGGATTAGCAATATCCAATTAAAATGACTCGTTAGAGATAGGATCAGTAGTATCCTTGAACGAGTGTGAAGAGTATATTTTCCAATTGAAAACAATTTTGTTTTGAAATTTAAATCGTTTTATACGTATTTGAATATTTATTTATTTTGAATTTGGACAATCGAGTATATAAAGGTTTTGCATATACGCGTCATGAACGTATATTCGAAGTTTTAATATACTAGATAGATATAGAATCACACTCTAGTCGCCCGAAGATGATTCTACTGATGACTATATAGCATCAGTAGTGTGTGTTCGAGTTTCGAAGGTGTGATATCTATATATTTCCATTAGACTGGTGTGAGAACCAAAAACTAATATAGCTAGAACACTTTGTTATGAATTGGCATCAAAAACAAGATTTTCAGACTATATATCAAAATTATGAATTCGAAACTCTAATCCACTAATTGATTGATGTTTGTGTTGTTTGTTTATTTGTTTGATAATTTTGAACCAATATGCCTAATTGAACCAAATATTGAACTATATTGATAATTGGTTGCATTTGCTTGCATATACATATACTTACATTGAACAGGTCATAGCAAGGAGGCTAGAGCAGAGAATAAAATTTGTTTGCCCAACAAATAGGTACATGTTTACTACATAATTTACTGTTTTGTTTGGGTGATGATGATTTTATGAGCCTATTGGCTAGCCGCTTGGCTTTTTCTTTTTCTTTTTGAGATCAGAAGGCCTATATGGTAATTTCGGGATTTTCCCGTGGCTCCCAGTGCAGGGAAGGTTATGGCGAAATTTTTCGAAAATTTAGGGTGTAAGCCAAATTTTTGAAAATTTGAAAATTCTCAGAAACTGAAAAGTTGGAGAATGGAAGCCAAATCGAACGAAGAGTTGATTAATCAAACCACTTTCGACTTTGTTCCTTTTCGGGGACGAAAAGTTTTAAGTGGGGGAGATTGTAATAACCCGGAATTCTGAACCAGTTTAAAATTTTTATTTTAGCAATTTTAGCGAATTTTGGATATTTAAAATGAATTATTTTAAACAAAAATGACGAGAAATTTATTTTGAATAGAATTCGACGTATATATTATATACGTCGTCGTTAGAATATAAATAATTATATATAATTATAAATAGAATTGAAAATGGCGTGGTAGTTCGATAATTCGATTTCAAACTTCAATTGAATGTACCGGGTGCAAAACAATCCGGATTTTAGTGAAACCAAAAACATTAGGATCTAATTGGGAATACCTTTCCAACGAATCCGAAAAATCAAGATTTCATAGAGGGAATCAAAAGATATGTCCAGTTGAAAATTCTGAATAGTCACTACGGAATTCAGGCCCTTAAAAATGGGAATTTTGCAAACGACCTCGGATTTCGACGAAACCACTTTTGTTGGATCCATGATGTAAAATTATTGCTAGATTCCAAATTTCATAATTTTTCGAATCAATATGTGAGCGTGGCAAAGGAATATGTGTTTTGACCATTTCAGTTGATTTTAATCGACTGGAAAATAGCCATTTTTCCAACGGTCTCAGAATTCGACGAAACTAGTTTTGTTAGGACCGTATCGTCAATACGAAGCTAGAAAATATTTTTCTGGAATTTTTCAAGTTAGTATGTGACACCGGTAAATTTAAATGTGCGTTTAAATTCAATATATAGAGTTATATGTTGATTTTGACGAAAACTGATTGTAACTATCGAATCAGCTTACGATACATATCCCATTATGTTCGGAATGGGGGTAAAACGCTGTGGACGATAGGCGGTGGGCCTCGTTTTGAGATCGAAAATAAAAGTTGCTTTTTGACGAAAAATAAATTAATTAAATAAAAAAATACCTTTCTCTTCTATAACATTTGCCCCCCCCCCCCGATTTCATTTAACAAAAAAAAAACACGCGCCTCTGCCCTAACCCCGATCTCGAGCCGCCGCCTCCCTCCCCAGATCGATGCCACCGCCGACAAACTCCCCCGCCGATGCCCCTCCTCCTCCAAGCCCCAACCGCCTGCGACGACGAGAACGACCCCAATTCGAGTGCAACCCTCACGAGATCGAACCCTAGCCGTCGCTCCGGCCTGAGCCACCCCCGCGCGAGCCCCACCATCACCCCCGAACCCTCCAGCGAACTCCGGCGACCAGCTCAGCACCCTCGGACGCCTGTCGCCGCCTTGCATCACTGTCCCAGCGCCACCAGAGGCCGCCGCTCCTCCTCCGACTATAAGACACCCTCCTCTTCGCTGAAAACGTGGAAAGGTAAATTTAAATACTTAGTTTTTAATTTATTAAATGTAGTTAATAAAGAAGATTTTAATTTTAGTTTATATATAGTTAAGCATTGATTTATATTCAGATTTTTAAAAGGAAAAAGGAAAAAAACGAGATTTTAAAAGGAGAAAGATGAGATTTTTACGATAGAAAAGATGAGATTTTGAGATGAGTAGTGAAGTAAAGATATGATTTTTATATTTTTAAAGTATTAAAGATATGATTTTTATATTTTTAAAGTATTAAAAATATAGTCTTTACTCTATAGATGATGTAAAAATATGATTTTTGTTTATGTAGAGAATTAAAAATATAGTTTTTACATGATAGGAATATTAAAAGTAGCATCTTTATATGTGTAGCAAAATAAAGATTGATTTTGATAAGATGATATTTTTAAAAATTGAAAAGGCGAAATCTTTATTTTAGAAAAGGCGAAATCTTTATTTTAGAAAAGGCGAAATCTTTATTTATGAAAAGGCGGAAACTTTATATAGGGAATAGCGAGTAAAAATATAATTTTTATCTATATAGCAGCGAAGTAAAAATTCGGTTTTTATATATGGAATAGCAAAATAAAAATTCGATTTTTAAATATTGAAAAGGGAAGTAAAAATTCGATTTTTACATATGTAGTGAATACGGGCAACGAAAGCGACAAAAGGCGAGAACAATGAAGATTTCTATAAATGAAGAGTGGTGGTATTGGATAGCTTTCGGTGAGAATTTCTCACCTTTCAATTTCATTTCTATTTATATATATATTAGGAGGCAGACGGTGCTTAGTAGCACCCGACACAATTGTCCACAGACCATGGACTTGTTTGTTTTGTTGCATAAATTAGTTAGATGATTTGATTTGAATTTGGTTGTTTGGTAAATTTGATTGATATGTGAATGGCGTGGGCCTTCACTAGACCGGGGATAAGGCTAGGCCTTGTCCCGTTTCTAGTATCGTGCCGTTATGCCGTCGAAATCTTCTAAAAAATGTTAGAAAAATAAAAATATCATTTTTATTGTATAAATGAACTGAATAAAAATTCATGGGTTGAAATAAAATGTTTTATCGTTAAAAATATAATTTTTAACGTGAATGTGAATAAATAAATATTCATTTGCAAACCAGACGGTTTGTTTATGTACACCTATTTGAAGGACATTGATTGAGTCGATAAATTTTACACATCGCTCAACTGCACAAATAAAAATATGTGATTTGTTGATTTGAAACCCCACACGGGTGTTGGGATGAAATTTGAAGTTCACTCATCCTGATTGATTAAATATGTCGATCGATTGATTGACAGGCTGTTATAAGCGTTAGATGTCTATATTTGAGGCTTATACAGTGTAGTGCACTTTGGTTGATGGTTGATTATTTTTCAATGATGTTATATACATGTGTTGTGTGAAAATCCATATAATTAATTTTATATGGTGATTGATTGGGCCTCATTCCAATTTAGAAAATAAAGAATAATATAATATAAATGTTCATGTGTTGACTGTACTCATCTGTTGAGATTAGTCATGTGTTGAACGAAATATTTTTATAATAAAAATTACATCTTTATCAATATAATATAAATGTTCATGTGTTGACTGTACTCATCCGTTGAGATTAGTCATGTGTTGAACGAATATGTTTATAATAAAAATTTACATCTTTGTCAATATAATATAAAGGTTCATGTGTTGACCGTACTCATCCGTTGAGATTAGTCATGCGTTGAACGAAATATTTGAAAACGAAATATTTGAAATAGAAATATTTGTAAAAGAAATATTTGAAACAGAATATTTGAAAATAGAAATATATGAAGCCGTGTTGATTAGATTGACGCATTTAGACGTGAACGATATTTATATCGATTTTACTCATTTAAAAATGAATATTGAAAAGTGATTTCGAAATCGCATATTTTGAAATGAAGTTCGAATTTGATTTCAATTGAATATAAAATGAATTTGATTCGAATTTAATATAAAACGAATTTGATTTCAATTGAATATAAAACTAATTTGATTTCAATTGAATATATAATGAATTTGATTCAAATAGAAAACCAATTTGAATTGAATCGAATAGAAAACAAATTTGAATTTGAATAGAATAGAAAACAAATCGAATTCAAATTGAATTGAATAAATAATGAATTCGAATTGAATTGAATATATAACGATTTCGAAATGAATTGAATATATAATGAATTCGAATTGAATGGAAAACGAATTTGATTTCAATTGAATAGCAAACGAAACGAATTCGAATTGAATTGAATAGATAACGAATTTGAATTGAATTGAATATAAAACCAATTCGAATTGAATTGAAAACGAATTCGAATTGAATTGGAAACAAATTGAAATGAATTCAAATTGAATTGAATAGGAATGAATTTTAAAACGAATTTATAAAGAAGAATTCAATTTTGCTTTGAATTGAAATGGAAGTTGAAATGAATTTTGAAACGAATTTAAAAACGATTTATAAAATTCATTTTAAATAGAAATCGACAAAATATATATTATATATATTATATATATATAATATAATGGCCTGAATAGAACGCGCCGCGCCGCGGCAGTTCGTGAATTTCGACCATTTATTTCAAACGGACATTACGGGAGATCCGACCGTCGGATTCTCCTAAAACCGGAACCGTTGGGTTCATATCGAAAAGAGCTTTCTAACGAATATTAGAAATTGGAAATCTAATGGTTGGATTTGGAGATACGTCCAAATCAAATTTGAAAAAGGTCGCTGTAAGTGCAGTTCGATGGCCATTGTTGGAAATCGATTGTGCGGGCCTTAATAAAATTATTAAAAATAGTAATAATTTGTGTAAAATCATAAGAAATGATTTGGGAAAATTTGGGATGAAAAACTCCATATTTGAAAAGATAAAAATAGATTTTTATCGAAATGAACTAGTTTTGAACTAAATTTAAAACCCAGTTATTTTTAAATAAATAAATTAGATTTAAAAAGGGGTTTTAAATAATCGGAATTTCTAATATATTTGATTAGATTTGAAATGGGTTTGTCGTGAACTGTGTTTTAAATAACACTAGTTCTTTAACCCGATAACAAATAGAATGTGATTTGGGTTTGTCGTGAACTGGGTTTTAAATAACACCTAGTTCTTTAACCCAGTAAGAGGAGTTTTAACGAATCTGCAATTAGGTTGAAATGTGAATCTATAATCTAAATGATCAAATTTAGAAATGAGCGAGAATGGAGTATCGCCAGTTTTGCTCCAAAGCGATAGTTAAATCTTTAATTAGATTTGAACGTGAAATGGTAATTAATTTTACCGATAACACCATGGTGTTAGATATGGAGTATCACCAGTTTTGCTTCATGGGATTAATAGGGTGGGATTGGGAAATAAAATAAATAATTACTTCGGTGTGGTTCGCTAATCTCGACTAGTTCAGAAAACCATAATTTGGTTTGAAATGACATCCAAAGGAAGATTAAAGGATAAATTTGAAAGAATTTATCTTGGATAAAATTAATGGGAACCTTTCCCTAAAAATGTGATTTTTTGAATAAAAGAATATTCTGAATTGGAATGAGGCGTATGTTGTGTTTGTGTAACATTTGTTTTTAATATACGTGGGTTGTTCGGAAAGGTCGGGTTTATACCCATTCTGAATAACCGATTCGACGATAAGTCAAAGATGACGACGGTGGTTGAAGACCGGAAGTCTTCACATCGTTTAGATAATTACTGACGATCCTGATTGGGCTGTACACCCAAGAGGATGGGAAATAGTTGGTGGTCGTCCAGACGTACCTGGAGATGGATGGATATGCGAGGAAAGTGCCTCCGGTTTCGTTCAGACCCAGAACGGACTTGTAGATGGATTGTGTGTCTGACATTGGATTTTATTCTGTGTTGATTGATTTCTATTAAATATACATCTGTTTGGCGGCGGAGAATTTATTCTTTTGCTTAACGCCCTTCTCTGAGACGTACGACCTCAGAGGTTGTATATCGATGGACATCAGTCGCATGGCATGAATTGCCTGTGTGGCACGCTAAGATGCAATGATCAAGGCTTCTGTTGAAAAGCAAATCTTGTGGTTGATGATCAAAGCACGGCCTTTGTGGCGTAGCTTTTTGTATAGCGTGAATTCGCGAGCCTCACACCTCGGTGTGAGTTAAAAACGGGATACGGACCGCTGGGAAAGCACGACGTTTCTTTCTAGCTTTGGTGGTGTCAGTGACTTACCAGCCCTGACATTTATATACTTTTCACCTTTGTGGTTGTTGGAATGAGGCGCCTCGATTATAGGTCTGTAAGGACCGGGAAACGTGTGTTCAGGAATTGCCAATCCTCTAACGTAAGTGAGGACCGGCCCAGCCGATTCCAAGGTTGCCCAGAGTGCGTAACCCTGAGGCATTTGCTAGAGTGTCTCGAACGCGGAGAGGAGCTTGCCCCATGCCTCGACTCATGACGGAAATCCAATTTCCAATACGTGTATTGCGGTTTTAATTGTAGAACTAGTATGGCGACATGATATATGGTACCCATGCCGTCTATGATTTATATTTATGATTGAAACTGTTTTGACACTATACACTTATTATAGTATCAAATGATTTGTTTTAAACGTATCAAGCATGTTTGGCTATTATAAGGGAAAACTCTATCCTCCGGCTTGCGTTGCATTGTGTGATGGGACCTGGGTCTTATAATAGCTTCATTTTTCGAAAAAGCATTGCGTTGTTTATTCTATGCACTGGTATTCTTGGGAGGAAACCCGTTCCGTGTTATACGGCGTGGTCCCTTGAATTACTCTCTTTTAAAGTAAAGTTTTAAATAACTGTTTTAGTTCTCACACCAGTCACATGACTGACCTGGAGTTTATTGTTTTAACCTAAACTCTGGGTGCCCCTGTTTTCCGCACGGGCAGCTAGTAGTTTTGGTTTTGCAGATTTATATTCACAGGATCCCGGTTTACAGCTGGAATGATATCCGGAAAGCTCTGTATCCTTATATCACCTTCATTTGTGCTTTGTATTATTTTCCCGCTGCTATGTAATTTATTGTAATCTCTGATATTTACCGAATGTAATTTATTCAATTATACTCTGTATATTCTTGTATTCTGATGGAATTATTGTAATAAACAATGAAATGTTCTCCCATCTGCGTTCTGTTTTGTCCTGTTCTCAAACGGTCAGGGGTTTCGAACGGTCTAGATCGGTTTAACGACTGATTCGGATCGAGCGAAATTCCTTGTCGTCACATATTACAACACTCCCCCTTGAATATGCGTATGTAAAGATGATAATAATAATTGTCTCATTAAAAACCTTTTTATGAAAAACCCTGTAGGAAAAATCATAAACAAAGAAAAGAGTACAATTTTGTTTCATCTCTAGGAAACATATTGACAATGTTCCAATGAGGATTGATACTTCTGGATCCAAATAATGCCTCGTTAAAAACCTTACTAATAAAAACCCAATGGGAAAAATATTAGTGAAGGAAAAGAGTGCATTACAGCATAATATATGCTCCCCCTGATTCGTAACGCATTATTCAAATAGTTTGGTGATGCAAGCTGCGTATACCAATTTATATATCGCCTTCTGCAATGTTGATTATGAAAGTGCCTTCGTGAATAGATCTGTTGGATTTTCTTGAGATTGGATTTTCTTCACTTCTATTTTGAAGCTCATGTGTGAAAAAGAATTTAGGAGAAGCATGTTTTGTCATATCACCCTTGATATATCCTGCTTGAATCTGAGCTATGCATGTTGCATTGTCCTCATAAATAATAGTTGATCTTTTTGTAGTTAAGGGAAGTTGACATGTGCTTCAAATATGTTCAATTAATGACCTTAACCAAACACATCCTCGACTCGCTTCATGTATTGCAAGAATTTCAGAATGATTAGATAATATTGCTTCCAATGTTTGTTTTGTAGATCTTCATGAAATAGCTACATTGTTGTTTGTAAACACATATCCAGTTTGTGATTTTGCTTTATGTGGATCAGAAAGGTAACTTTAACACTCCTCCTTGAATATGTGTCTTCAAATTCTTGAATGCTCTTATAGTAGCTTGAAACTATCCCCCTCGAAAAATTATTGCTCCCCCTCATAGATATTGTCATGTTAAAATGATATTTCTTATACGAGTTCGATACTTCAGGATCGATGTAATGCCTCATTCAAACCTTACTAAGAAAAACCCTATGGGAAAAATCTTAGTGAAGGAAAAAGAGTACAAAAACATATTTTCAATAATTTAGTACATTAAATGTAGAATGATACTTTTGGATCAATATAATTCTTCAGTAAAAACCTTACAAACGAAAACCCAGTAGGAAAAACCTTAGTTAAGGATAAAAATACAGATTAACTTAAATATCATGTTTGAGATGTTATTCCTTGATGTGGTGCTTGATTCTTCTAGATCAAGATAATGTCTCGTTACAATTATCAATATTACTTTGAGCATGATACTTCTGGATCAATATAATATCTCATTAGAACTTTAGTAAGAAAAACCCGACGGGAAAAATCTTAGTTAAAGAAAAAGAGTGCATACTTTTTGATATCTCAATTTCGTTGTAGATACTTCTGGATCCATAAATATATATCTCATTGATAATATTACTTAAACAAATCTTGTATAGCTAATAAACTCAAGAGATAATAATCTTTACTCTTCATATTTCTGACGTTCATCATTTATTAACATTTGCCTCATTAAAACCTTCACGATGGAAAACCCTATTGGAAAAAACCAAAGTGAAGGAAAAAGTGTACAACATCACAAGAAAATTCTTAATGAACTTTTCTTAAAAGACTTTTGTGTGCATTTTCATGCTTCAAGCATGTTTTCTTATTTAAAACACCTTTTGTTTGCGCTTACTTGCTATACCTTCGAGTGTTTACAATTTTGTGCTTTAATCAGGTTTGCACACTTCAATACATTTGTAATGAACAATAATAGTTTCATTATAGCAATACTTATAAGCAGGAAGTAATCTGCTCATCTTGAATTATATCAAGATTTTCATTACAACAATACTTAGAAGCATGTTGTAATCTATATTCTATGTTCTTTGCATTCTTTATAATCACTAAAGTTATTTATGTTCTTCAGGAACCTGTACACTTCAATGAATTTTACATATTGCAACTATACTCAAAAGTATATTAAATGTTTCATTACAACAATACTTAAAAGCAGGAAATAATCTACTCATCATGAATTATATCATGATTTTCATTATAACAATACTTAAAAGAATGTTGTAATCAACTTTCTTTGTTCTCTATATTCTATATAACCAACAAAGTAGTTTATGTTCTTCAGGAACTAATATTATTTCATCATTTAGTGTGATTTAACAATATTCATACCTTCGAGGTTTATTCACTACTTTGTGGACTACAGGTCCATATTTCACAATTAGAGAAGGATTCATGATGGCCAATCATGATTCGACATAAGCGCTTTACTTTTATAATTTATCATCAATGACTATATATTATCAGTTCTATATATAATTTATTGAGATTTCTTTATTTATCTATTTTAGGTATCTAAACCACTTCTGGGGTTATTTGACAATTATGTCATGGATCTCTTCAAGAGACTCCTTAGGTGTTTCTTTAAGAACACTCACCTCCTTCATCTGGCATCTTTATTACTTACTTCAAAAGTGTCTCGAACTGACTTTTAAACCAATCTTTAAATGTGGTTTATGCATTTTGATCCTTCAGGGATTCAAATATATATTGAAGCAAGACTACTAGGGATATTATTTATAATTTATTCATGTGTCAATTATACTGATACTCAAAATGAAATTGTATCCCTTTATCCTGCCCCTCAATGTTGACAAACATTGTCACACTAAATAATAATCATCATGGGATTCTCATTTTGATCCATTATCACATTGCTGTTGGCAAGTATTTTATATGTATATCCGTTGTTGGAGGATAACCCTTTAATTAGTCGATAAGATGCATTCATCAATTTTTTTATTACTTATTCTCTTTCATTGATCTTGCAATATTGGAGGAATCTTCTTATTATATAGGTTATTTGAATACACATACGACTTCAGGTAATTCAACATTCATGTTGATTGTAATTTAAATCACTAAATAATATTTATGCATAATCTATAAAATATGCTTATAACAAACTTCAGGTTGTTAGTTAAATATTTACAGATATGAATATATAAATACGTGCGTCCACGTATTATAAATTTGCATAGTCTTTCTCATTTGAGTTATTGATTTTAGAATAAATTATTACAAATATCAAACTATTGAATTCAATGTATTGATCAATGTCATTACAAATTCTTCGGGATCATATGATAGTGTTCAAAACTTCTGGTTTGAAAACATATCGAGCTTCTGGTCCAAATAAATATATGAACAACTTCAAGTTGTTAAGTTGATGGAGTTTTAATATCGCTTTTTAATTGTAGAAATCTCTTCTGGAGATATTTTATTATTTTCATATAAATGGATCTCTTCTAGAGATATCTTATCATTTCCAAATATACAAATATCCTCTAAAGATATTTTGTTATCACGGCTTCTGGGATGAACTTATCTCCTCTGTACAAACTATTGAAATATCATATCAATATACAAAAATACATATCAAACTTTAAATGTAGTAACGAAATTAGATGCAATAAATAAAAATAAGATTCAAGAAAAGAAATCACTACTTCTGGAGTGTATGATATTCCTTCAGGGAACATATTTTTTATTTATGTAAACGATCATATTTGATCCGGAATGACCTAAACGATCATGCCAAAGAATAAATTTCATTGTATCTGTGAGCTTCTAGCTCATGTTTATAAAATGAGATTCAACTATGCCAATTTTGGTAAAGTATAATCCAGTTGAAATTGTGCCAAATTTTTCTAAAATAAGCTTCTGGCTTTCAATTTTAGAAATAACACAAAGATATTCTTTGTTGTTTTCATTTATGATATCCATTCATTCTTATATCTTTGATGCCAAGCAGATTTATTTTAGAATTGCTTGAATATAGTGCATTTTGAATGAATATATGTGTACCATTTGGTAACACTATATGGGCTCTTCTGGACCCTTCAATTATATTGGCTGAACCAACTATAGTTGAAACTTTATATGAAACATTTTCGGATAATTCAAAGAAAAACTTCGGGTTTTTCAACATCGTATGAGTAGTTCCACAATCAACCAAACATATATCATTACTTAAACACTGTCGATCCATACCTTAAGAAATAAAAGCAATACAGCTAGTTGATAACTGAAATAACTTATAAATACAGATAAATGTCCATGGGAATAAACTACTTATCATGTCCAACATTACATATTATTTATGCAATTCCATAAGCACAAGCCAAAAAGAAAGGCAAATAAACAAAAGTTTCCAACTAATACATGCTGGAAGGAAATGAATCAAATATTGAGTTTCAGGCTACTTGTTACCATCATAGAAACTACAGGTTCTAAGTTTTCCATTTTATAACAAAAATTACTTTTGCATTCACTTGCGGTGTGCAAAATTTAGATCAGTATTTAGATCTTAACTTAATATGATCTTCAGGATGCATATTTTCTTTATAAAAGTTTTCCTAAGAAACAATAAATCATTTCTTGCAGAAATATAATACGACTATAATAAAACTTCAAGTTTTATCATAATTCATATAATGTTATTATTTATTTTTAAATTGAAGCAACTTTTCTAGAAAGTGCCCCCCTTTTTTTACATATGAGAGTCATTTTGCTATTTTTCATCAAGAAAATAGTATTGATTATAAATGTAATGATCTCTTCCAATAATAAGTTTCTTCAAGAAATTATTTGTAGCATAAAGTTGGAATATATTGCTTTTTCCTCTTGTTAAAACTTTTCCTTTCATTAATTTTTCAAATCCTTTCCTATTATTGGTCATTTGCTATAAGCAAATATTAAATGCAATTATAGGCTTTTATGTTTTATTTCATGTTTCTCAATTGAATATGAACTTCAGGTTCCTCGGAACTTCAGGTCCCTCATTTGGAAGGATTTGTATATGAACTTTAGGTCATATGAACTTCAGGTTCAACCACTCTTGCCTTGTGTTTGGAAGTACGACCGTCTTCTGGTGGTCATAACGCTCCTTCAGGGAGTTTCATAAGTGGATATGATCTTTTTCAGTTAAATATTTAGATCATCGTGGATGCGACATCTTAAAAAGATATCAGAGCCTTTGCTTTGTCCTACTGGGACATAGTATTACCATTTTTAATGGTATCCTCTAAGCATTGAGATTGTAAATGAATCTCAGTGCTCGACATTTTTGTGAACTGCACAAAAAAATTGCATATGCTTAATTAAACAAAATTCACATATCAGTATACATGTTCTATAATTAAATTGAATATATTACGACACAGAATCATAAAAAAAATTAATCCAAATCTGCAAGTCTTTCTCTATACATTTATAATGAACTAATTACAATAATGAAACAATACAAACTGTCAAGGAGTCACACACCATATAACAAAAATAATGGCCACAGTAATACATATGTTGGCTAACAAGCAGCTTGCTTATATTGAAAGATGAAAAAGCATATAAAAGTAAGCCATACATGGAAATGTAATTATAAATATTTAAAGCATCTCATCTTGCGAGATGAAGCATTAAAAAAATGAGAATAGGTAGCCTATTATTACAAAGTTGAAGTTATATAGCAAGCATTAGATTAAATAAGAAGCAGCCTGCAGTTTACATATATGCATGCTTATTATCAATGGCTTCTCTGCTATTGAAGAGATATAGTAGCAAATGAAGATTATTTATGTATAGCGTATGGGGTAAAAGATCCATATCTAATATTATAAAAAGAAAATGAATGGATCTTCCTAAAAATATATTTGGTATACAATAATACCAGATCAAATATAAATAGTGGATATCTAAAAACCACTAAGCGAAAAATAATTAGATCTAAAAAGTTAGATCCGCTGGAACATAATCTAGATCTACAAAAAAAAATATGGATCCATATATCAAATATTCTCAAATAAAAATTACTTACATGACAAATTCATAGATGTAGATCTAGAAGATCTCAACAAATAACAATAAAAGAATCTCGTATTGATATCGTGTTATAAAATAAAATAGAACATATTATAAAAGAGAAGACATTAGAGAGAACATAAGAGATAAATGATGAAGCTTTTTATTTCTCTTGATTCAGTGTATATAATTCTATTACATTGGCTCCCTTATATATTGGCTTTGGAGCTGATGTTAGCCTTACACCCAAAATGTGGGACCAAAAATAATATGACAAATACATATTCACTTAAATGTATTACAACATTTATTATATTATAATAAAAATAGTAATTTTTAGAATGCAATATTATTATTTTTATAATAACAAGTGAAACTAAAGATTTAATTTTAAACTGAAGTTTTATTTTCACAAAATAGTCATGAGTTAAAATAAGGTTATTTTCTAATATAAAACCCAAGTGATAATTCAACTTATCCACTTAGTTATACGCATTTATGAATTCACCATAATCATAGCGATAACATTGATACATGGATGTAGCTCAATATATAGCAGCTCTAATCAGAACATGTCATCAATCTTCGTTTTTTGATAAAATGTAACATCTTTTAGATTTTTTTTGGTTTTATGATTTACGCTGGTGGACAATATAAAGACAATCGCAATATAGAGAGGTCACAAAATGAAATATTTGTGTTACATTGACATAAAAAATATAACAATATGTTATTACAAAAGAATTTGCAAGTTCATACTCAGTTTAAAGAAATAGTAAAAATTTAATTATTCAGCGTTGTGTTTAGATACTTATACATGGATGAAACAGCCAACTCCATCTAAAATAAAATTCTCATATTAAAAATACTAAAATAATCTAGTAAAATATCTACATTAGTTTGAGTACTATACACTGAATATGATCTAAACATATAAATATGAAGATTTTTGTTCAATAATAAACAATAATATTCAACTGAAGCACTAGGATACTTTCAGAAGGTATCGTCTACCCAATTTTCTATCATGATCATCAAATTTGATAATAAATTAGTCAAACTAGTGATTGATAAATAAATAGAACTAGCGAATATATTAGATACATGCAGAATTTTAACCATATACTCCATCTTTTTTTTAATTATCCTCCGCACTCGTATAAATTTCAAATGATGTAGATGTTACATTGAAGCTTGGTAACCATACTTGCATCTCATTTTAGTTATCCTCTACAATCTATAAATTTCAAATGTTGTGGATGCTATATGAAAGCTTGGTTATCATTCCTTTATCATTTTTGCTAAAAGAAAGTATAAATAAGTATTATATGAAAGGACTTGGAACTAACCAAAACATGAACATAGCAGTAGAAACAAGAGGTAAAATGAAGTAATCATCATCTTAGGCTTCATGACAATGAAGTAAACTTTTTATTGTATATTTATATTGATATTTAGGTTTCGATTTATTTCAGGCATCACTATATATGTAGTATGTCTGTTATCCAGAACATTCTTTTGAAGATACATTTGAAAATCTACTAGTTTTAGTTTGTAAATTATAATAAACAATTTTTTGTATATTCTCTCAAGATAATTAAGTTTTAAGCATAATTATTTGAGTTAGCGAATGCGTATATATATTGAAGATAATTTTGTAGTATCGTCATTTAATTTGCAAAGTATAATAAATTTCCATATCTTTTATAGGGTAAGGATCTGCATCCAAATATTTTTGCAATACTTCAAGTATCCCTTTTTACTTTTGCCACACGTTCTAATTAAAATAATATAATGTTGATACAGGGGTTTGGTCACTCGCACATGCCAACAACAAAAAGCAGGTTGAGTAGTAAACTCGACAATCAAATATAAAAAATGCAAGAAATGTAAAGGGACACACAACTTTTTATAGTGGTTCGTTAGTAATGCCTACATCCACTTCATAGTTATCATTCATCATCATACTTACAATTACAAGATTTATCCGAGATTCAACACTTGGATTTTACAAAGTGCTGAATGGAAAGTGACAAAGTCCTAGTCAACTTCCTACAATGACAAAATAACCATTGAAATCGTTCCATGCCCAAAAAAGCTTTATGTATGGTCCAATGGCCAAATAGAAAGTCCAAAGTCAATTCCAATGTAATATGTTGGGAGTTATCTTCTATGTAAAGATTATAAGTCCAAAAGATAAGCCAAAGCCATAGAAACCACCACGAAAGTCATTAATGAGCTTCAAAGAGAGCTTTCCCATATGTCAAGTAGCAGCCAAAAGTCAAAAAATCCAACCTCTATGCATGCCAAGCAGGGGGGGAGGGAGATATTTATAGGGGGAGTTGTTGAACATCAGTCTAAAATTACGTATTCTGGGAGTCACGCCAATCCCAAGATCGGAACGAATCCCCAGGAGTTTGCCATAATCCAAGAAACTTCGAAATTCTCATATCCAGCCATAAACCAAGATCTAATCTGAAAACATGCATTGATCACTTGAAAATAGTTGATGTAACAACCCGTATTTCGATAACATGTTTAAAGACGAGAATCAAGGCAGAATTTAATTTTAAATTCTGAATCAAGTGAAACGGGCTATGCCATTGCGTTCGTCTCGGAAAAATACGCGAAATAGAGTCCGAGTTTTCGAAAATCGGAGTCCGTATGACCAACATATGGCCTTGCGAAGTTTCACGAAAAATTCCCAAATTAAAGTATACTTAATTAAGTGAAATGGGTTGCGCAGAGAAATATATATATATTGATATATATATATATTGATATATATATATATAATTGAAAATTAAATAAATAAATATGCAAAAATGTTCAAAACAGCGAATTGGGAGAGGGGAATAACCGAACCGGCCGATTTTTGAGGTCGACCCGAGCTCGCTGGGTCGACTAGGGGTTAATCCAGGGTGTTTGGCTGTCAACCCGTGGGCCGATTCGCTCAAATGCAGATTTTGCATTTGGATGGTTCTCATGGTTCATCTTTAATCTAAAGGCCCTAGATGGTTCCTACACTTGACTTCTTCCCCAAGACATGCTTTGATGGCTTGGATTGAATCTAGGTTTAATCCTATGGCCTAAAACACTTGCCTAATCTATAAATAAGACCCTAACCTATCCTAAATCCTCATTATTCATTCATGCAACTAAACTATGGCAAAATTTCTACTCTCATGGCCTCCACTCAACTATCCTAGCCTCCACTTCATTTCTATGAAAGGTTTCATGATCATGAGAGTGTTAGAGAGTCCCTATGTTATTATGAGAGCCTCTCAAGTTGATTTCAAGGCAAAAGCTTTGATCTTTGTTCATAAAGATGGTGTTTTTGTTGATTTGGGGCATCCATCTTTGGGTTTTTGGGTGATGGCATGCATAGGCTTCCTCACAAGCTTTAGTTTAATCGATTTAGGCCTTCAAAGCAATGTAAGCCCTTTTCCTACTCTTAGATATTAACTATGAAGTTAAATGTTCATGTTGCAAGTTTGGGTTTGATCATTGAGAATGATACATGCTATCATGTCATGCAAGTTTATGAAGTCATTATCTTGATCTTATGAGCTAAAAGCTACAACCTTTATGTTGAAATGTTGCATTATGCAACATGAGAACCTTCATACCCTTTTTTTGTCAACTTGCATATGAAGTCATAACCCTTATATGATGATATATGCGAGTTTCTAGTCATCATTCCATGTCTTTTGTCACCATGATTCGCTTATGTGACAAGTTTGGGTTTATGCATGTTTTTGAGGCTTAAGAATGTAACATGCAAGCTAATGAACACATTTGTGCCTCATTTGCCACCATGATTAACTAGTGGCTTAATATCCATTTTTGTCATGCCTTTGCCAAGTCTCTTCTTTTAATCCATTACGTTGTTGCGAACGTATATGCGAGTTTAAAAAGCGTTGGGGTCAAATTATGGGAAAACATAATGATATGAACATGATTTGGGTAAATGGGTATAAACATGACAACGTGTAACGTTAAATATGACATGTGTTTATACTTGAAAACATGACTTGAAATATAACATGGAAGTGACATGTAAGTATGCATAAAAACGTAAGCTTGGGAATTTACCTATTAAGTTAGGTCTACCCATTGGGAATTTACCTATTAAGTTAGGTCTACCCAATTGCTTGAAAACTTGAATATGAACATGACACTAGACTAAACATGAAAGTGGCCAACTCGAGGTTGGGTTGAGTTTGCAACATAAAGCTACCGGGAACCGACCGGCCTAACTAGTAGTTGCAAACAATAGGACCCAATGTGAGAAGTTGGTCATGTTGTGCTTGAACCCGAGGTTAGACCAAGTTGTGGTGTAAAGCTACCCGGAACCGACCGGCTTAACTAGTAACCACAACAAAGTCTAATGTGAGAGGTTGGGGTGCATTAAGAAATTAATGCCACATGATAGGGTTAAGTTAATTTGATTAATGACTCTTAACCAAATATGACATGGACAAATGGGTTAAGTAATTGGATTAGGCTAATGATACTTAACAAAACATGACAAGGTTGGGTAGGTTAAGTAACTTGATTTGCCTAATGACACTTAACCATTTTTATACGACTAGTGGATGGGGATTAAGCTTACCAACACTTAATCAATCCAACACGATAATTTGGTAAGGTTAAGTAAGTTTTCTTAATGACACTTAACCAAAAGATACAGATAATGGATGGGGTTAAGATTAGACTCAACTAGTCTAAACATGGAAATCGGATGGGGTTAAGTTAGCCTAGACTTAATTAATCCCACTTGGTAGTTTAATGGGGTTAAGTTAAACACTTAACTAATCTAAACATGATGAATTGATGTGGTTAAGTGACCTATACTTAACCAATCTAACTCGTGAATTTATTGAGGTTAAGTTAACCTATACTTAACCGATCTAACGTGAAAACATGATAAGGCTAAGTCACGAATCGCTTGAATACACTTGACCGATTTGACTGAGTAAATTGATAGGGTCAAGTTAATATATACTTAACCAATCTAGAATGATAATTGGACGAGGTTAAGTCGTGAATTGCTTAATACATACTTAACCAACGTGAGCATGGTTTGTAGGGTTAAGTCTTGGACTTGGATACTTAACCAATTTTGACATGATTTGAAGACGGGTTAAGTCTTGGACTTGGATACTTAGCCAATTTTGACATGATTGGTAGACGGGTTAAGTCATGAACTTAAGTGACACTTAATCCATTATGTAAACCCTAGTTCTGAGGATAGGGGGTAACCGTAATTAACAAGGATAACGGGAATAAGGCTAAGTCGTAAACCTTGGTTGAAGGATAACTAAGTAAAGATTCTTAGTCAAGGGAATTTAGACCAGTTCATAGATAGATGAGTAACCTGATACGGTAGGTCATCGTTTAAGTATACGAGTAGGAGCAAGTATCTGATTTAGATAAAGGCTCCAGCGAACTGGGTAACGAAGCAGCGGCTTCGGGGAACGTGAGGATATTCTTGGGATCCCTCTGTGGGCTACCAGGTAATTATGCTAGGCTCATGAGAGGTTAAGGTCTGCGTTAGAAGAACCAAGAGTATGCCTTGGTTGCTATACGAGCGACCTAAAGACGGGGATGGATAGGGTATAGTCGACGAAACACGATCGTACCCTAGATAGCATTTTTCGTCAGGCTACCTTCCATCTTTGGTCAAGCGTGTACGTACGGAAAGGCAGAGAACACCCAATAGACTATAATTGCTATCTAATTATGGGTGCGGTAAGGCTCGGATTGGGGGTTGGCCAGTAGTGTGTTCTCGTACAGGATTTATCCTGTCTTGTCTTTCGCTAGTTGAGGGAGGGGTCGCGTGGGACCATAGCCACGTATAGAAAAAAACAGACCTTAGCATCTGCATCGGCAGATAAATCGTAAGCTCCCGACCGAGTCCTGTATTTCCTGGTCTGCCCTGTGACAGGACTCGGATGGCACGATGTGATACATGTGCATACAGTCATGGAAAAACGATTCACGATGAATGCGTGGGAAAAAGGGCGCGGTTGGCGGTTAGCGTAATCCCTAGTGGCCCTAGGTGGTTGAACCCAAACCGAGATACGAAAACGTGCAATAGGTAAGCGTAATCCCTAGTAGCCCTAGGTAGCATAAGTCCTAGTTGTACAGACGCTAATTCATGTTGGAAGACCCTAGCTAGGTTTATGGTAACAGTCCAAACCGATCTTAAGGATCATGGAACTATGTAAAGTAATATAGAATCTCATGGGAAAGCCCGTATGGCCTACGGCAAGGGACTGAACATTTACATGGAATAAAACATACGAGTTGAGTAACCTATATATGCGATATATTAGGTTGACATGGACCACTACACGACTTTTGAGTAAGGGTCATTCACGGATAACACGTGATATAGTTGGGATACTAGTACGGTAGGTGCAGAGCAGATGTACAGGATAGATACCATGGGACGTTATACGTGATAGATATCTTGGGATATTATACTTGATAGAAACCTGACGATGTGATACCTTGTTTTATCTTGACATCGTAATTTATCATGACACCTTAGTTCACCTGAGTTCAGTAGTTCATCCTGTTATTTTGATTTAGCTTATCTATCTTGTTATCATGCTTATGTTCATCTCAGCTTCTCATGTCAGTTAACTTTACTAGTTTTTATACTAATAGTAGATAGGGCTTACTCAATCTTTTTGACTGACCCGTTTTGTTTCGCCTCTTTTCTTCCGTTTCCCCCCAGGTTACAGGGAGGAAATACTGCTATTTAGTTTGGACTTCTTCTGCTTGAAGGTCATCATGGATGGCTTGGACTTTTCTTGGCTATGGCTACTTTACTGTCTTTATTTGGGGAATAATTTATGAAAAAGTCTTTATGCTTCTTTACTATTGCAAGACAGGTTTTGATGTACTCTGATGTAAAAGGCTTTAGACCTTAATTATAAATGTTTATGAAAGTTCGATTTTACTTCCGCTATTTTATATGTTCTGTCTTGTGATATTTCTGTGCATGTTTACCAATAATGCCCCTCTAAAGCTAGTGCATTCCTTTGTGAGTGACCCTAGCGGAGGCGGGGTGTTACACGTGGTATCAGAGCAGAAGGTTACCAGACTGGGCAAAAGTTTTTAAAGACCTTCTGAAAACTATTTGAAAATCGTTTATAAAGAAGCATTTTTCAAGAAAATTTTCTTTTAAAAGAAAAAGGCTATTCCCCAAAGGTCATTAGCACTATCCTTGTTTCCTTAATTGAATCTCTTTTCCTTTCTTTCCTCCATCTGTAGTCACAGTGGTTTTAACTGCGACTAGTCTTTTCTATCTACGAAAGTGTTTTCCTTACGATGGAGGTGGTTCTCGAGAGACCAGTGGCCGCGTTATTAGAAAGGATAGTGAGGAAGAGGATAAAGGATACGAGCTTAAGGATGAGCAACTTGTTGGTATGGCTTAGCCCAGGACGAGAGAGAAGGATGAACAATGAAACCCATGACGAGAGAGTACCTTTGGCATGGTAAAACGGGACGGATAGTTAAGTATTATGGGAAAAGGACAAGATCATCGGGAGGGCAGCAGTATGCTCTCATTTCTAGGGTACCTCGGAAGGAGGGTGACGATCTTGTTAAAGGTTTAGCTTTTCTTCTCTATCATCCTGTTAGGACTTTGTTTTGATCATCGTATCATTTAAGTCTGCTTCGATAGTTGAGTCTCTGCACCTTAAGTACTAGCGTAATAGAGAATCCCATTTTTGTCTCAAAGTCCTATTGGAGAATCAGTCCATTTATACATGACTTGTTTGGATTTGGGAATGTCTATGCCAAGTGTTGAGTTTGGAAATAATGCTTATGTTTTTAAGCTATGGATGGATTCTAGGGATGAAGTGGTTATCCAGTAAGGGGTGCCACTCTCGGTTTTGATAGGAGGGTAGTTAGACTCTTGACTAGCCTTGGTAATACCCTCGAAGTCTCGTGTAACCTTTTGGGTTCGGTCATGGTTAGTTACTTAGAATCCCTTGATGCCTTTATGGGAAATTGGAAGCCCAATCGAGTGGTGTTCGCCGATAAGACGGATGGTTTATTTCACTTATGCATGGGTTATAGAAATCACCTTAGTAAGTGCGCTTGATAACCTGGTTGGCATCTGTTTACTTTCAAGAGAAAGTTCTTCTATGTGGAATACCTTGTGGTACGAGGTCCGAGATTCATTAGTGAATTTTGGAAAGCTTGCATGAGATCATGAGTACGCAGTCATGTTTGCGTCAAGTATTTTAGGAAAAGGATAAGTGCAAGTGGAACGAGAGGCGACGAAAAAATGAGTTTCAGCTCATGTTATGGAAACAGGAAATAAGAAGCTACGAAATCGCGAAGTTAAAGGACGGTCAAGGCACAATGGAATTAAGCTCAAGGAAATACGACTTTGATGGTCAAAGACTAGATACACGCATGATATCTCTTTTTGGGAGTATATCCTTGATCCCTGTTTTCTGTAGAGCTTACTTGTAGGCTATCTTTTGTGGACATCCTCTCGGTCCTACTTTCTGTTACAAACCCCGTAAGGAGTTTGTCTTTTTTATCTTCTCGGCCCTGTTTCAGGGAATTCTAGGTAGAACCCTATGGATGTAAACATGTATTTGAAACATGTTATGATTGATATGGTTGCAAGTGGTTGTAAGTGGTTGCTCGTGGATGCGCGAATACACATTAGATACTAGCTCAACTCGGTCACATTTCATATTGCATATGCACGAGTATTTATAATTGTTTATGGATGAAATCGAATGTATTATCATGCGGTTGTTGCATATGAATGAATGATTGTGCACGCATATAGTATCTATATGACTAGGACAATTTGCATACATGTTGGATTCATGGCACTATACATATTTTGCATTAGAAAGATTATTCAGGCCTGATCATTAGCATTAGCTAAGGAACATGTACACACACGTCTTGCATATATTCATACAGCATTAGAAATCATCTAAGGACAATGGTTGCTCGTGGATGATGTTTTGAGTAGATGGATGATGGATGGTAGGATATGTTCTTCCTAACTTGGAGATTTCGGGGACGAAATCCTAAAAGGTGGGGAGAATGTAACAACTCGTATTTCGATAACATGATTAAAGACGAGAATCAAGGCAGAATTTAATTTTAAATTCTGAATCAAGTGAAACGGGCTATGCCATTGCGTTCGTCTCGGTAAAATACGCGAAATAGAGTCCGAGTTTTCGAAAATCGGAGTCCGTATGACCAAGATATGGCCTCGCGAAGTTTCACGAAAAATTCCCAAATTAAAGTATACTTAATTAAGTGAAATGGGTTGCGCAGAGAAATATATATATATATATTGATATATATATATATATATATAATTGAAAATTAAATAAATAAATATGCAAAAATGTTCAAAACAGCGAATTGGGAGAGGGGAATAACCGAACCGGCCGATTTTTGAGGTCGACCCGAGCCTGCTGGGTCGACTAGGGGTTAATCCAGGGTGTTTGGCTGTCAACCCGTGGGCCGATTCGCTCAAATGCAGATTTTGCATTTGGATGGTTCTCATGGTTCATCTTTAATCTAAAGGCCCTAGATGGTTCCTACACTTGACTTCTTCCCAAAGACATGCTTTGATGGCTTGGATTGAATCTAGGTTTAATCCTATGGCCTAAAACACTTGCCTAATCTATAAATAAGACCCTAACCTATCCTAAATCCTCATTATTCATTCATGCAACTAAACTATGGCAAAATTTCTACTCTCATGGCCTCCACTCAACTATCCTAGCCTCCACTTCATTTCTATGAAAGGTTTCATGATCATGAGAGTGTTAGAGAGTCCCTATGTTAGTATGAGAGCCACTCAAGTTGATTTCAAGGCGAAAGCTTTGATCTTTGTTCATAAAGATGGTGTTTTTGTTGATTTGGGGCATCCATCTTTGGGTTTTTGGGTGATGGCATGCATAGGCTTCCTCACAAGCTTTAGTTTAATCGATTTAGGCCTTCAAAGCAATGTAAGCCCTTTTCCTACTCTTAGATATTAACTATGAAGTTAAATGTTCATGTTGCAAGTTTGGGTTTGATCATTGAGAATGATACATGCTATCATGTCATGCAAGTTTATGAAGTCATTATCTTGATCTTATGAGCTAAAAGCTACAACCTTTATGTTGAAATGTTGCATTATGCAACATGAGAACCTTCATACCTTTTTTTTTGTCAACTTGCATATGAAGTCATAACCCTTATATGATGATATATGCGAGTTTCTACTCATCATTCCATGTCTTTTGTCACCATGATTCACTTATGTGCCAAGTTTGGGTTTATGCATGTTTTTGAGGCTTAAGAATGTAACATGCAAGCTAATGAACACATTTGTGCCTCATTTGCCACCATGATTAACTTGTGGCTTAATATCCATTTTTGTCATGCCTTTGCCAAGTCTCTTCTTTTAATCCATTACGTTGTTGCGAACGTATATGCGAGTTTAAAAAGCGTTGGGGTCACATTATGGGAAAACATAATGATATGAACATGATTTGGGTAAATGGGTATAAACATGACAACGTGTAACGTTAAATATGACATGTGTTTATACTTGAAAACATGACTTGAAATATAACATGGAAGTGACATGTAAGTATGCATAAAAACATAATCTTGGGAATTTACCTATTAAGTTAGGTCTACCCATTGGGAATTTACCTATTAAGTTAGGTCTACCCAATTGCTTGAAAACTTGAATATGAACATGACACTAGACTAAACATGAAAGTGGCCAACTCGAGGTTGGGTTGAGTTTGCAACATAAAGCTACCCGGAACCGACCGGCCTAACTAGTAGTTGCAAACAATAGGACCCAATGTGAGAAGTTGGTCATGTTGTGCTTGAACCCGAGGTTAGACCAAGTTGTGGTGTAAAGCTACCCGGAACCGACCGGCTTAACTAGTAACCACAACAAAGTCTAATGTGAGTGGTTGGGGTGCATTAAGAAATTAATGCCACATGATAGGGTTAAGTTAATTTGATTAATGACTCTTAACCAAATATGACATGGACAAATGGGTTAAGTAATTGGATTAGGCTAATGATACTTAACAAAACATGACAATGTTGGATAGGTTAAGTAACTTGATTTGCCTAATGACACTTAACCATTTTTATACGACTAGTGGACGGGGATTAAGTTAACCAACACTTAATCAATCCAACACGATAATTTGGTAAGGTTAAGTAAGTTTTCTTAATGACACTTAACCAAAAGATACAGATAATGGATGGGGTTAAGATTAGACTCAACTAGTCTAAACATGGAAATCGGATGGGGTTAAGTTAGCCTAGACTTAATTAATCCCACTTGGTAGTTTAATGGGGTTAAGTTAAACACTTAACTAATCTAAACATGATGAATTGATGTGGTTAAGTGACCTATACATAACCAATCTAACTCGTGAATTTATTGAGGTTAAGTTAACCTATACTTAACCGATCTAACGTGAAAACATGATAAGGCTAAGTCACGAATCGCTTGAATACACTTGACCGATTTGACTGAGTAAATTGATAGGGTCAAGTTAATATATACTTAACCAATCTAGAATGATAATTGGACGAGGTTAAGTCGTGAATTGCTTAATATATACTTAACCAACGTGAGCATGGTTTGTAGGGTTAAGTCTTGGACTTGGATACTTAGCCAATTTTGACATGATTTGAAGACGGGTTAAGTCTTGGACTTGGATACTTAGCCAATTTTGACATGATTGGTAGACGGGTTAAGTCATGAACTTAAGTGACACTTAATCCATTATGTAAACCCTAGTTCTGAGGATAGGGGGTAACCGTAATTAACAAGGATAACGGGAATAAGGCTAAGTCGTAAACCTTGGTTGAAGGATAACTAAGTAATGATTCTTAGTCAAGGGAATTTAGACCAGTTCATAGATAGATGAGTAACCTGATACGGTAGGTCATCGTTTAAGTATACGAGTAGGAGCAAGTATCTGATTTAGATAAAGGCTCCAGCGAACTGGGTAACGAAGCAGCGGCTTCAGGGAACGTGAGGATATTCTTGGGATCCCTCTGTGGGCTGCCAGGTAATTATACTAGGCTCATGAGAGGTTAAGGTCTGCGTTAGAAGAACCAAGAGTATGCCTTGGTTGCTATACGAGCGACCTAAAGACGGGGATGGATAGGGTATAGTCGACGAAACACGGTCGTACCCTAGATAGCATTTTTCGTCAGGCTACCTTCCATCTTTGGTCAAGCGTGTACGTACGGAAAGGCAGAGAACACCCAATAGACCATAATTGCTATCTAATTATGGGTGCGGTAAGGCTCGGATTGGGGGTTGGCCAGTAGTGTGTTCTCGTACAGGATTTATCCTGTCTTGTCTTTCGCTAGTTGAGGGAGGGGTCGCTTGGGACCATAGCCACGTATAGAAAAAAACAGACCTTAGCATCTGCATCGGCAGATAAATCGTAAGCTCCCGACCGAGTCCTGTATTTCCTGGTCTGCCCTGTGACAGGACTCGGATGGCACGATGTGATACATGTGCATACAGTCATGGAAAAATGATTCACGATGAATGCGTGGGAAAAAGGGCGCGGTTGGCGGTTAGCGTAATCCCTAGTGGCCCTAGGTGGTTGGACCCAAACCGAGATACGAAAACGTGCAATAGGTAAGCGTAATCCCTAGTAGCCCTAGGTAGCATAAGTCCTAGTTGTATAGACGCTAATTCATGTTGGAAGACCCTAGCTAGGTTTAGGGTAACAGTCCAAACCGATCTTAAGGATCATGGAACTATGTTAAGTAATATAGAATCTCATGGGAAAGCCCGTATGGCCTACGGCAAGGGACTGAACATTTACATGGAATAAAACATACGAGTTGAGTAACCTATATATGCGATATATTAGGTTGACATGGACCACTACACGACTTTTGAGTAAGGGTCATTCACGGATAACACGTGATACAGTTGGGATACTAGTACGGTAGGTGCAGAGCAAATGTACAGGATAGATACCATGGGACGTTATACGTGATAGATATCTTGGGATATTATACTTGATAGAAACCTGACGATGTGATACCTTGTTTTATCTTGACATCGTAATTTATCATGACACCTTAGTTCACCTGAGTTCAGTAGTTCATCCTGTTATTTTGATTTAGCTTATCTATCTTGTTATCATGCTTATGTTCATCTCAGCTTCTCATGTCAGTTAACTTTACTAGTTTTTATACTAATAGTAGATAGGGCTTACTCAGTCTTTTTGACTGACCCGTTTTGTTTCGCCTCTTTTCTTCCGTTTCCCCCCCAGGTTACAGGGAGGAAATACTGCTGTTTAGTTTGGACATCTTCTGCTTGAAGGTCATCATGGATGGCTTGGACTTTTCTTGGCTATGGCTACTTTACCGTCTTTATTTGGGGAATAATTTATGAAAAAGTCTTTATGCTTCTTTACTATTGCAAGACAGGTTTTGATGTACTCTGATGTAAAAGGCTTTAGACCTTAATTATAAATGTTTATGAAAGTTCGATTTTACTTCCGCTATTTTATATGTTATGTCTTGTGATATTTCTGTGCATGTTTACCAATAATGCCCCTCTAAAGCTAGTGCATTCCTTTGTGAGTGACCCTAGCGGAGGCGGGGTGTTACAGTTGATCCATGTGTGTTGATCTCGCAATACAATTTGCTAGGCAAAGATGCCGACTTTTTATTTGGAGCACATGTGCCAGTTTTCGATCACGAAACCCAGATGCACAAAAAAAAAGAGTTATCACTCTTGAGTGCTCTGGCTTTTTAATGTTGCTAAATCCGATGGGGAATTTCGTATCCCCATTATCCCAATCCCGAAAAAGTTGCCTGCACAAGTAATAATTTGTTGTGATCTGTTCATGCAGATCCTAGTTCTTGAGCTTGCCAGATATGAACATGCTACTTCATACCTCGAGTGCCGAGTCTGGATCCATGAAGCACGTAGGTGAAAAAGGATGATCCACACGATGCGCACAACCCATAATTAATATCCGAGATCAGGCCGATCCCAAGATCTGGTTTTCCACATACCATGTCAGGACTGTTGCACGCTAGTGATTTTGCTTGATCCGTCCGAGGCTTTCATCCATTTTCGAGTGACCAAACTCTTGCTTTGTTAGTCTTGTGTATTTTCCATAACTGATACACACAGCTATTTTTTTGTGATCACACCATGTCGCTCAGCCGTTTTTGAGAAATTGATCGTGAGTTAAGATTTTGCTGACTACGAAATATAATTTCTTATTCAAAGTCTTGAACCATTTTGTCAATCCGAGAACATCAATCCGGGAATTGACGATATTCCCAAAATTTTCTGAACACTTCCTGACTTTGACCTAATACCTATGTGTTTTCGATCGAATATATTTGGGTCTCAATCCCATCGGGAACCATAAACTTAATGTATGACAGCTTTACCAAAAAGTGGTCAACATTTTGCCCCACAAAAAATGTCTTCCTTAGTAAAAAAAGAGACACATTTTGCGAGAAATCCAAGAATTCGCAAACGGAAAGCCTAGAGAAGTCTGAAGAGTACTTCGATAACCAGAAAACCAAAGAGTCACAATCGCACGAGATCATGCTAACCGTAGAACCAGAAAGCCAAAGAACCAGAAAGCGGGGACCTCCGCGGATCTTACCAACTAGTTAACCACGATCGTGCCATATTGTATTAAAAAAAACCATAAACTTAATGGTTTTCATTCTTCACGTCTGGGGATTTCAGATGCTACGCAAATGGATTTCATTCTTCACATCTGGGCATTCCGTATGCTACATAAATGGTTTTCCTTCTTCATATCTGGGGATTCCAGATGCTACGCAAATGGATTTCATTCTTCACATCTGGGGATTCCATATGCTACGCAATTGGTTTTCATTCTTCACATCAAGGGATTCCAAATGCTACGCAAATGGATTTCATTCTTCACATTTGGGGATTCAAGATGCTACACAAATGGTTTTCGTTCTTTACATCTGGGGATTACAGATGTTACGCAAATGGATTGGGTGGTTGTTATATCGTTTCATGGGGCGGTCATCAGTCCCTTTGTCGAATGCTCGACCTGACAGGCTGTTCGGGTTTAGGAACTGAAGCTCTGAACCTCTCACTTAGGGAAGTGCCCCTTCACCAAAAGTTACAGCTCTCGTGTTTGTTTGTCATGGCTCTTGTTCGTTGTTTGGATCTTTGCGAATTTCCCATTCACTTTTCAAGGCGGTGCTTTTTCTATTTTGGCATTTGTGCATGTTGGTATTTATAGCATTCGGCTCTTGAACTAGTGTTGTCGGGGTCACGATGTTACAGGAACAAGCGCTCGTTAGATGGCTTGCAATATGGAATCATTTTTTTAAGAAAATTTGGATTTGACATATAATTTTGCAAGCAAGAAATTCATTCAGATAGATATGCTCTTAGTCGTAGAGCTAATGCTTAGTGCATCACTTGTAGATTATTAAAGACTGTTTACAAGAAGTTTTGAATATAACAGAAAGAAAAGCATGAGTAAGGCATGAACAAAAGCAGGAAATAGAGCATGAAGTAAAGTCTAAACCCCGTTGTTAAAACACGGTTTAGAACTAAGGAGTGTGGACTGACGTTAACACGCAGCTACGGAGATTAATATAAAGAAAACTTCATATGTATAGCTTGCACACTGTATCGATCGGTCAGTAGCACCAGAACCGGTCGGTCTTCTAAATGAAATGGTTAGTCGGTTATATATTTAAATACGGACCATGCATATACAAAATGCATGTTATTGCAAACAACAATATGAGTCAGCATATATGGTTCCAAGATTTATGTACGTGAAGTATGAGCATGCACATACGAATTGGACAAGGACTGCAAATCTCAAATGGCACCATCGAAGAAAAGGCGGTAACAGCATAATATTGCATGGAAAATATGCAAATATAAAATGACGACAGCAATATACAATGAAGCATCACCTGGCAAAACAAATTGGATTTAGCACTAGAAAACAAAAATGGCAAAGTCGTAATTAAGTAGAAGCGGTCTCCATTTCAACACAAGGTGGTCGGTCAGCTCCTCCACCCAAGCTGCGGTCGGTTAGATCCTCCACCAAGCACTGGTCGGCCAGCTCCTCCAGGTGGTCGGTCAGCAGCCTACCCAGCTGGTCAGTTAGACGCGTAGACACCCTGGTCTGTCAGCCATAAAGACTTGCAAAATAACGTAATGGCATTTATGTGAATATCTGTTCCCATGTTTGCTAAATAAAGTTGCTGCAGGTGAATGTGGATGGACACGTCAACCATGCTTTTAAAGAAGTGTGAAGGACCATATGCTAGAAGACAACGTGACATAAATGTAATTTTTGTTCCCATAATAAAGTGGAAAACGCGTAAGCCATTGACAGAAGAAAACAAGAGAGGTGACTAGTATTTACAGGTCATAGGATGAAGCGGCTTCATTTATGCATCGACCGGTATCAAAACAAAAAGGGGGAACAACAACAAAGTATTTACACCGATCGGTAGTCTAGTTTCATGACCGACCGGTGTCCAAAAAGCAAGACCGACCGGTACCACTTTCCAGCTGTCGTCAGCTGTACTCAGTGGCATTTCTGTAAATAAACGGCCGACAGACCGGTTCCCTACACTACATATTTTGGCCATTTTTCTCACTTACTCCACACCTATGAATAAAGGTCCAACCCCACTTTAAGGGAGGAGGATTTTCTTGACCCCGAAGGGCTGCAAAATCATTCTTTAACACTCCAAGCTCCATTTCAAGCTTCATTAATGGCTTCCAAGGATTAAACAACATCTTTCCAACTTTAGGTGGATAAATTTATTCCAATCAATAAAGCTCTTTGAATCTTTTTATGCGCTATGGAACTTCTCTCTAACATGATTCAAAGGATCTCCAACCGCTTCTAGTCCTCTCTAAAGCCTAGATCTATCACTTACTTGCTATGGAATTTATGAATATCATCTGATGGCTAATGTGATTGATGATTTATACATCCGCCATCACAAAGTAAGGGATCAATCCAATTTCATTGCCATATCAAGTGCGATTTAGACTGTAAAGAGAGCGAAAACAGCGGAAAGAGAAAATTGAATGTAAAGATAGTTTATGCATATTGTAAACGGAATTTCATAATGAAAAATGATTGGAAAGTGGACGTAGATTCATTTTGAATCGAACGATTATAAAAATTCCCTTGTCTTCATTTCATGTTTTTTATATTTTTGATCGCTGTTTCGCATTATTATTTCTTACCGAATTAGTGAAGTGCACATTTGCAGCACTTGGTGTTGATCCCAATTTTGAGATCAACATTTAGCGCCCACCGTGGGGCAGCCTTCACATCTCCTTCCTTCACCTTGAAGTTCCAAGCCTACTTCTACTGTAGTTTCTGCAAATCTAAGATCTAGGCCAATCGACGTATTCTCATCAAAATTCAAGGCCTTGTCTGAGATCATGGCCAAATCGAAGAAGACCACTAGCAACGTCGTTGATGAAAACAACAATGCTGATAATCACGAAACTAGTCCACTCACCAACCGATTTGAAGGTAGTGAATATTCAATATCCGGGGCAGGAGTGACTAAAGCCGAATTAGACGCCATCGTCGCTAACTTGAGTCAACGCATGGAACCTCCATTAAAGCTTTAATCGATGCTAATAAAACTCTGGTGAATGCTAATCAAGCTTTGATGGATAAAGTGAGCGCTCTCCTAAACGCTCAGGCAAATCCCGCTCCTCCGGAAATCCATGTCAACCTTGAAGAGAATGCAAATTCATCAGCCTCCGATCCTCAAAATGACAACTTGAAAGGATTTGTTGGAAAGATGATGCCAGTGTCGAAGACTCAAAAATGAAAGCTAAAAACTACTCCGATTGAAATAACCAACGAGTTGCAAGTCACTTTAAGGGGGCACCTTCCCATAGTGGAAGTAAAAGACCTAGATCATCTAAACCGATCGCTCGAAATGACAGGCATCCGGAAGAGAAATCGAGGTCCGCTCTCTGGAACAATACAACTCGAAGGAATACATCACGGATGTGGTAAAGCAAATCATGAAAGACAACATGCCTTGCAAGGATAGAGAAAAGGAATGGGACTTCTCTCTTGGCAAAAACCCATTCACAAAGAGGATCCGCAAGGCTGAATTCCCCAAAAAGTTCGCTCATCCTACTCTACCGCCGTATAATGGAAGTTCTGATCCAAATCACTTCCTATACAAATACGAATGGTATATGAATGGAGCTAAAGCAACAGACGAGATCAAATGTCTATGCTTCCCTCTCTATCTAGAAGGTGTCGCATCGCTATGGTTCACAAGGCTCCTGCCCAAATCCATCAACCAATTCGATGATTTGATTCTGAAATTCAAAGAGCAGTTCACGTTGCAAGCTACAAAGGCGAAGGATGTCATTTCTCTTATGTCAATGAAACAAAAGCTAGAAGAATCTGTCAAATCTTTCCTCAAAAGATTTGATGTTGCTGTATTCGAAGTATGAAATCCCGAGCCTTGTATGATCTTAATGTCTCTAGTTAGTGCTATAGATGAGAATAGAAAATTTGGCAAATGGATCAAAATGAAAGAGCCAAGCACACTTGACTAATTCTATAAAGAGGCCTAGGAGTACACGAGATTGGAGAATAAGGCTGCACCTCTTCAGATGTCTAATTCAAACCAACTTCCTAAACTTCTAAAAATGTTGTTGCTCAGTATAATCAGAATAATAATCAGGTATAGAAGCGCACCAATGATGGGAACAACAACAAGGCTAATAAAAAGTCTCGCCTTTTCAACTCATCAGAACTGACGCCTTTAAATGACACTCATAAAAATATCTATCTTGTAACAAAGAATTCTGAAAAGTATGCGGAGCCAGATCCGATAACAATAAGCGATAAAGCAGCAAAATCAGGAAAATTCTGCAGATTTCACAACTAGCCTGGTCATAACATTAATGAGTGTCGACACTTGAAGAACCTCATTGAGGAGTTGATTAGGAAAAATAGGCTACAACAGTATGTAAAGAATCCGCAAGCCATGAATCCTTCTACAGCTCTCCAGAGGCAAGGGGCATCAAATAATCAATCTGGTCCTGGCAATGTTGCTTCTGCTCAAATCATGCCAAAGCTGATTATCAACTGATAACCGCTGACGGTGCTCCAATTTCAATGGCTCGGAATAAGCGATCAACATCGCTGCCACATTACTTCATGCTCTATTTTCTGCTTTACTTCGCATTTTACTTTCTGTTATATTCAAAACTTCTTCTAGACGGTCTGTAATAATCTGCAAGTGATGCATTAAACATTAGCTCTACAATTAAGGGCATATCTGTCTGAATGAATTACTTGCTTGCAAAATTATACGTCAAATCAATATTTTCTTAAAAATGATTTCATATTGCAGGCCATCTGTTGAGCGCTTGTACTTGTAGCATCGCGACCCCAACAACGCTAGTTCAAGTGCCAAATTTTGTAAATATCATCATGCACAAATGTAAAAATAGAGAAGCAACGCATTGAAAAGTGAATGGGAAAGTCACAAAGATCCAAACAACAAACAAGCGCCATGACAAACAAACACGAGAGCTATAGCTTTTATCGAAAGGGAACTTCCCTGAATGAGAAGTTCACAGCACCAGTTTCTAAATAGAAAAATTCTGCCAAGTCGAAAATATGACAAAGAAACTGATAGTTGCCTCATGAAACGATATAACTACCGCTCAAATCACTTGCGTAGCATCTGGAATCTCAGAAGTGAAAAGTGCCGAACCATTTGCATAGCATCTGGAATCCCCAGATGTGAAGGATAAAATTCATTTGCGTAGCATCTGGAATTCGCAGATGTGAAGAATGAAATCCACTTGCGTAACATCTGGAATCTCAGATGTGAAAAGTGCCGAACCATTTGCGCAACATCTGGAATCCCCATATGTGAAGAATGAAAACCATTTGCGTAGCATCAGGAATTCCCAGATGTGAAGGATAAAATCCATTTTTGTAGCATCTGGAATCCCTAGATATGAAGAATGAAATCCACTTGCGTAGCATATGGAATCTCAGATGTGAAATGTGCCGAACCATTTGCTTAGCATCTGGAATCCCCAGATGTGAAGAATGAAATCCATTTGCGTAGCATTTGGAATCCCCAGATGTGATCTATGAAATCCACTAGCGTAGCATCTGGAATCTCAAATGTAAAAAGTGCCAAACCATTTGCGTAGCATCTGGAATCCCTAGATGTAAAGAATGAAATCCATTTGCGTAGCATCCGGAATACCCAGATGTGAAGAATGAAATCCATTTGCGTAGCATCTGGAATCCCCAGATCTGACGAACGAAATCCACTTGCGTAGCATCTGGAATCTCATATGTGGAAAGTGCCGAACCATTTGCGTAGCATCTGGAATTCCCAGATGTGAAGAATGAAATCCATTTGTGTAGCATCTGGAATCCCCGGACGTGAAGAATGAAATCCACTTGTGTAGCATCTGGAATACCCAGATGTGAAGAATGAAATCCACTTGTGTAGCATCTAGAAACTCAGAAATGAAAAGTGCCGAACCAATTGCGTAGCATCTGGAATCCCTAGATGTAAAGAGTGATAAGTCCATTTGCGTAGCATCAGGAATCCCCAGATGTGAAGAATGAAATCCATTTGCATAGCATTTGAAGTCTCAGATGTGAAGAATGTCAGACACCGAATTGATTTTCAGAATCAGGAAGTACCTGATGCGATAACGACAATCATTGGGGATTCAACCAAAGTCCACTCTGGGGGCACCCAAATCGTCAGAATCAAGAAGTACCTGATGCAGTGATGACAAAAATGGGGTTTAAACCAAAGACCTCTCCGGAGGCACCAGATTGATCGTCAGAATCAGGAAGTACCTGATGCAATAACAACAAACATTGGGGGTTCTAACCAAAGTTCTTTCTGAAGGCACTACATCTGAACAAACCACCGCTTGGATTAATCAATATAATTAAGTGGCGAAATTCTCCAATATCTGAGTTAACCAAGCCGGATTCTGGATGGAGTTCGCATTTAACCAATTAACTTTCGTAGTGTCTGGAAATCTCATATACGACAAGTATTAAATTTTAGCCCAAGCAAGGGCCACAAATCCAAAGTACTTCCCTAGAGGAAGGCTGACAATGACCTCCTAAGGTGGGGCACGAATAACAAAGTCTTCTTCAAAGAGGAAGCAGAAAATGAGTCACAAATAAGCATTTCTCAAATGGAAAGTGTCGTGCATTTAAACGATAACGTTTGAAATCCACAATTGGCTTTAGTCAATTAGTTGATTTTTGGCGTTAACGCGAATTTGAATAAGAATATGGTATTGTATAGATAATATTCGACGAGCTATAAGACGTTGAATGAAATAATTCTGTACAAATGCTTTATTCAATTCAAAACAAAATTCACTATAAGTTTCCATTAATGACTAACTAATCCACTATTGATATGGACAGTCGATGGTGAGTATTAAGTCCAAAACTGAGCAAGTACTTGTTTTGATTACAGAACAGGTAGCATGGAATGTATTAATTCAAAGCACCACTTGCCATAGAAAACAAAGAGTTGCAACTGAACCTCAATGCAAAAATATATCAACATCAGTGTTCATTTCGAAACCTGCATTTTTCATAGGCAAAAAATACAAGCTTCGAGGGGAAAATGTAACCTCATTGTTAAAACGTAGTTTAGAACTAAGGAGTGTGGACTGACGTTAACACGTAGCTACGAAGATCAATATAAAGAAACCTTCGTATGTATAGCTTGCACACTATATCGATTGGTCAGTAGAACCAAAACCGGTCGGTCTTCTAAATGAAATGGTTGGTCAGTTATATATTTAAATACAGGCCATGCATATACAAAATGCAAGTTAGTGCAAACAACAATATGAGTCGGCATATATGGTTCCAAGACTTATGCATGTGAGTATGAACATGCACATATGAATTGGACAAGGACTGCAAATCTCAAATGGCACACCATCAAAGAAAAGGTGGTAACAGGATAATATTGCATGGAAAATATGCAAATATAAAATGATGACAGCAATATACAATGATGCATCACGTGGAAAAATAAATGGGATTTAGCACTAGAAAACAAAAATGGCAAAGCCGTAATCAAGTAGAAGCGGTCTCCATTTCAATATAAGGCGGTCGGTCAGCTCCTCCACCAAGCACCGGTTGGTCAGCTCCTCCACCAAGCACCGGTCGGTCAGCTCCTCCAGGCGGTCGGTCAGCAACTTACCCAGCTGGTCGGTTGGACGCATAGACACCCTGGTCGGTCGGCCATAAAGACTTCCAAAACAACGTAATGGCATTTCTGTGAATATCTATTCCTATATTTGCTAAATAAAGTTGCTGCAGGTGAACGTGGATGGACACGTCATCCAAGCTTTTAAAGAAGTGTAAAGGACCATATGCTAGAAGACAACGTGGCATAAATGTAATTTTTATTCCCATAATAAAGTGGAAAATGCGAAAGCCATTCACATAAGAAAACAAGAGAGGCGACCGGTATTTGAAGGTCAGGGATGAAGCAGCTTCATTTATGCACTGACCGGTACCAAACCAAAACGGGGGGAACAACAGCAAAGTATTTACATCGATCGGTTGTCTAGTTTCATGACCGGTGTCCAAAAAGAAAGACCGACCGATACCACTTTCCAGCTGTCGTCACCTATACTCGGTGGCATTTCTATAAATAAATGGCCGACCGACCGGTTCCCTACACTACATATTTGGCCATTTTCCTCACTTGCTCTACACCTATAAATAGAGGTCCAACCCCACTTTAAGGGAGGAGGATTTTCTTGACCCCAAAGGGCTGCAAAATTATTCTCTAACACTCCAAGCTCCATTTCATGCTTCATTAATGGCTTTCAAGGATTAAACAACATCTCTCCAACTTCATGTGGATTAAATTCATTCCAATCAACATCAAATCTCTTTGAATCTTTTTATGCGCTATGGAACTTCTCTCTAACATGATTCAAAGGATCTCTAACTGCTTCTAGTCCTCTCTAAAACCTAGATCTAACACTTACTTGCTATGGAATTTATGAATATCATCCGATTGCTAAAGTGATTGAAGATTTATACATCCTCCATCACAAAGCAAGGGATCAATCCAATTTCATTTCCAAATCAAGTGCGATTTAGGCCGTAAAGAGAGGAAAGAGAAAATTGAATGTAAAGAGAGTTTATGCATATTGTAAACGGAATTTCATAATGAAAGATGATTGGAAAGTGGATGTAGATTCATAGTGAATCGAACCACTATAAAAATTCCCTTGTCTTCATTTCATGCTTTTTATATTTTTGATTGCGGTTTCGCATTATTATTTCTTACCGAATTGGTAAAGTGCATATATGCACCGAGATCAACATAGCGGTGCCGATGTTGATCGCTTATTCCGAGCAATTGAAATTGGGCACCATCAATGGTTATCAGTTGATAATCAACATTATATTGTTTTGAGCAGAAGCTACGATGCTTGGACCAGACTGATCATTTGATGCCACTTACCCGTGGGGGTTGCTGAAGGATTCGTCGCCTGTGGATTCTTTACATACTGCTGCAACCTATTTTTCCTGATCAATTCCTCAATGAGGTTCTTCAGGTGTTGGCACTCATTTGTATTATGACCAGGCTAGTTGTGAAATCTGCAGAATTTTCCAGAGTTTGCTACTTTGTCGCTTATCCTTATTGGATTTGGCTCCGCATACTCTTCAGAATTCTTTGTTGCAAGATAAATATTTTTAGGAGTGTCCTTCAAAGGCGTCATCTTTGATAAGTTGAAAAGTGAGACTTCTTATTATCCTTGTTGTCGTTCCCATCATTGGCGCGCTTCTGCCCTTGAGTATTCTTCTTATTATATTGAGCAGCAATATTTTTGGGAGCTTCAAGAAGCGGGTTAGCATCAATAATATGAAGAGGTACAAGATTAACGTTGACTCTCATGTACTCCTCTGCTTTTTTATAGAATTTTCCAAGCGTGTTTTGCTCTTTCATTTTAATCCATTTACCAAATTCTCTTTTTTCATCTATGGCGCCAATTAGGGACATTAAGATCATGTGGGGCTTAGGATTTCCCACTTTGGCCAAAGCATTGTGGAATCTCTTGAGGAAGGATTTAACAGACTCTACCGAATTCTGCTTTGCTGGTGTTAGAGAGATAATGTACTTAGCCTTGGTAGCCTGCAACCTGAACTGATCTTTGAAATCCAGAGTCAAATCATCAAATTGGTCAATGGATTTGGGCTGCAATCTTGTGAACCATAACGATGCGACGCCTTCTAGGTAGAGAGGGAAGCGTAAGCATTTGATATCGGCCGTTGCCTTGGCTGCATTTATGTGCCACTCGTTTTTGTATAAGAAGTGATTTGGATCAGAAGTCTCGTTGTACGGAGGCAGAGTAGGATGAGTGAACATTTTGGGGAATTCAGCCTTGCGGATCTTCTTTGTGAATGGAATTTTGTCGAGGGAGACATCCCATTCCTTTTCACTATCCAAGCAAGGCATGTTGTCTTTCTGAGTTGTTTAACCATATATGTGATATATTTCTTCGAGTTGTGTCATTCTGGAGAGCGGACTTCGATCTCTTGTTCGAATGCTCGTCGTGAAGAGCGACCGCGATTAGAGGATCTAGGCCTTTTACTTCCACTATGGGAAGGTGCCCCCTCGATGGGACTTGCAACTCATCGGTTATTTTGATCGGAATGGTTTTTAGCTTTCAACTTTGAGTCCTCGATATTTGCATTGCCTTTGTCAACGAATCCTTCCATGTCATCACCATGATGATCAGAGGCTGATGAATTTGCATTCTCTTCGAGGTTGACTTGTATTTTCGGAGGAAGAGTGGGATTCGCTTGAGCGATTACGAGAGCACTCACTTTATCCATCAAAGCTTGATTAGCATCCACCAGAGTTTTATTAGCATCAATTAAAGCTTTGTTGGTGGCTTCCACACGTTGACTCAAGTTAGCGACGATGGCATCAAATTCAGCTTTAGTTACTCTAGCCCCGGACATTGAATTTTCTCGAACTTCAAAATGGTTGGTGAGTGGAGTAGCTTCGTTGTTAACACCTTTGTCATTTTCTTCACTGGCTTTACTTGTGGTCTTCTTAGACTTAGCCATTATTTCGGAGAAAGTTTAGAACTTTAATGGAAGGCTTTTAGATTTGAGAAAAGTGCGAAAGGAGGAAGTGCGAACGGGGCCCCATGGTGGGCGCCAAATGTTAAAACCCAAATTGGATTTCAACACCAAAGGTGTTATGTAAACACTTCACTAAATGGTTAGATTGGAATATGGAGCCACATAATCACAAAATAAAGAGCGTAAAATGAAGACAAAGAGTTTTTATAGTGGTTCGATCTAGAATAGATCTACATCCATTTTTGAATCATTTCTCATTACATATTTCATTTTACAACATACATGATTTCTTTCATATTGCTCATTTCTCACTTTTCTCTCTTTATGATCTAAATTGCACTTGAATTTGCTAAGAAAATGGTGAGGTCTTTTGCTTTGTGATGGTGGATATATGAATCTTTGATCACTTTAGCAATTGGGCAATCCTCATGGATTGCATAGTGATTTAGTGTTAGATCTAGGCTTTATAGAGGATTAGTTGCAGTTGGAGATCATTTGAATTGAGGTAGAGCGGTTTTCCATGTCATATAAAGAAGACTAGAGGAGCTTTAATTGAATTGGAGAGAATTCTAATGTTGATTGGAATGGATTTAATCCATTTGATGTTGGAGAGTAGTTGTTTGATCTTTGGAAGCCATTGATGAAGTTAGAAAAGAGCTTCAAATTTGGTGGCACTTCGTGGTAGGAATGAAATTCGGTCCCTCTTGAATGGTGGAGAAGTGGGCTATTTATAGATGAAGTTTGGAGGTAGTGACATTGCTGTAAATATGGTGTGCAAGGTACCGATCAGTCCAGAACATATTTACGAAGCTACCACTAAGTACAACTGGCAACAGGTACTGATTGGTCCATAACCGATCGGTCTAATTTTTGACCACTGGTCGGTCTAATATTGAACAACCGATCAATCAAGAAACAAAAGCGTTCGCTTCTGCATTATATACAAACCGATCACTACTTTTAATCTATGCCATTTTGGCATTTAGTGAAATCTTATACTTGTTCTGCCATGTGCATTCTTTTATATGTTTTAGAGTGCGGATCTACATATTCTTGTGGGAAATGATAATTACGTTCTTGCCATTGAATTGCTTTATGTATTGATCTGCCTGCATATTCACTGACCGACCGGTCATAGATGTTGTCTGATGCTGACGTGGCTTTCCTTTTTATAATACATTATCAAATTATGGGTGAATATTACAAGACTTCCATCATCTATATTACTTTGCTTGTATTGGTCAGCTACGTTGCCATGCCAATTACTACGACCGACTGGTTTTCTCATTATTTTAACATCAATCAGTTATAATCTGCATTTACTAGTCTTTGTATATGAGTTCTTTGTACGTATATATGTTGTCCAGGTCCTATACATTAGAATTGAAGTATGTTCCCATGATACTCTTTCTTGGAAAATCATGCGACTTATGCTTTGCAATATATATGTATAAAGTGAAATCTCTCTATGTACCGGTCGATACACTCATACTGACCGCTATTTGTTGTGAACTATGACCTTCATGTATTGCACTTTCATATGTGCATTTTGCTTATAATATATATGGTAAACCCATCTTTTAAGCTTTTCTATGGACATTACTTGACGTGTCAAGATCCTCCCCGACTCATTTTGTAGTTCATGAACCATATACATGTTATGTCCATTCTTAAATGCCATGACTTGTTCATGATGACTGAGTGGTGTGAATTCTTGTTGGCAACGTGTTTTGCTTGTGTAACCATTTCTTGCTAATTCATGCTTTTGTATTAAAATGTCTGGTTCCTGATATCGTAGCCAACCGATTGGTAGTGTAGCGCAGACTGATCGGTACTTATGTGTAAACGGTGCTCAACCGCTGATTAAAGCCGACCCTAACGCGTTGAACCCGACAGATCTGTATAGACCGACCGAATCGATATCATGGCACACGACCGATCACTTCGCAAACGGTTGACGTATCGATTTCTGAACCGCATTGAATAACGGGGTTAACAATAAAGATTCTCTCTTAAAGTGCATGTACACTAACAAAACGTTAGTGGAACTACTATAAATCCCTCTATGATTTATTTTTTGTTATTAATCTATTATTTCTCTTGTTAGGTGATTGTAATTAGTTGTTTAAATAGGTTGAGGTTGTTTTGAGATATTGATTGGTTGTTTTTACATGTTTACCACGATCTCGTCTTTGATTTGAACGATCTTGAGTCGAAATTCTCCCCAACATTTGGTATCGGAGCATTGGTGTTGGTAGATAGTTGTAGAAATGCCGGAATCAGATTCAAGTCGTCACTCAAAATTTAGTCCAAGTGGTGTAGCTCTTTATGTATGTGGTTCATAAACAGCTTCTAAGCCACAATTGGGTATTGACAAGTGAAATTGCGATAAATATTTTGGAAAATGGCAATGGAAGATAAAAGTTGTTCTTAGGCGGAATCAGACATCAAGTAGTGTTTGATGCACATTTATTACCGGTGGACATCTCAGATGTAGAGGGAGAGGAAATGAAAGAGTGAACATTCACTAAACTTCAACTTGCTACGAGGAAGAATGTTATCTCCGAAATTAGCAGTGAGACAACTGCTATGGGTATTTGGGGCAAGTTGGAGGAGTTGTATATAAATAATCACTCACAAATCGATTTATCTTGTTATGAACTTTCTTTAGCTAGAAGATGAAGGAAGGAATTTCGCTAAAGACGCACTTGAATGTGTTTGATGATTTGCTAATGAAGATGAATGCGGTAGATTTGAATGTTAAGGAAAAGCAAAAGACGATGATATTGTTATGTTTGTTGCCGGACCGACATACAAATTTCTCAAATAGTTTGATCTATGTCCAGGATACATTGACTCTTGATGATGTCAAGACAAGTCATCTTGGTGAGGAATTGCAAGATCAGATGTAGGAGCTGAGTGATAGAAGTAATGGTGCAGGAAATGGTCATGGTTTTTTTATGGAGAAGGAAAAATATGAAAAGAAGTGAAACCGGGGGCGCTCTAAATCTAGGAAGCTTAGTTGGAGAGGAAAGTCAAAAGAAAGAAATAGCAATTGCTTTATTTGTAAGAAAGCTAGTCATTAGAAGAATGAGTGTCAAGACAAGGAGAAGGGGAAGAAGGAAGTAGCATATTCATCAGTTGCGGTGGATATAGGTGTTGGTAAGGGAGAAGTGGATTTGTGACATGGAGAAAGAGATGCAATCGTTGATGAAAAACCAAACTTGGTATTTGGTTCCACTTCCTGAAGGAAACCATGCTATTGGTGCAAATGGATATAGAAGGTGAAGTACGACGAGAGATACAAAGCTAGACTAGTGACTAAGGGGTTTGCACATAGGAAAGGAAAAGAGTATGATGAGATCTTTACTCCGATTGTGAGACATACATTTATCCGAATATTATTTGCTATAGTTTCTATTCACAATCCGAAGTTGGAGCAACTTGATGTGAAAACTGCCTTCTTGTATGGTGACTTAGAAGAAAACATTTATGTGGAGTAACCGGAAGTGTTTATTGTAGATGGTAACTCAAAATTAGTTTGCAAGTTGAAAAATAAGTGTATGGTTTGAAGCAATCACCTAAGTAATGATACAAGAGATTTGATCATTTTATGCTTGAAAATGGCTTTGAGAGAAGTAGCAAGGATGATTGTGTTTATTTCACGAAGTTGAAAAATGATTGTTGGGTGTATTTACTCTTGTATGTGGTCAATATGCTCATTGCTTTTAAGGACAAGGAAGAAATCAACAAGTTGAAGTTGAGATTAAAAGCAGAATTCTAAATGAAAAACCTTGGAGAAGCAATAAAGATTTTGGGCATGGAAATCGAAAGGGATTGAAATCGTTTTGAGTTGAAACTGACTCAAAAGGAATATATTAGAAAATTGCTTTTGCAGTTTAGCATGGAGGATGCAAAGGCGTCAAATACATCTTTACCTTTGCATGTAAAGCTTTCGAGTGAGGGATGACCTATCAAGGAGAATGACAAGGCTTATATTGCAAAGGTGCCATATGCTAATGCGGTTGGTATTTTGATGTATGTCATGGTGTGTACAAGACCCGATATTGCAAATCCCATTGGGATGGTTGGTTGATAAGGCAAATCAATGGAAATCGCATTGGAAAGCAGTGAAACTTATCTTGAGATACTTGAAAGGTACAACATCTCATGGCCTTGTTTTTGGGGGTCGTATGGAAAAGAATCGAAAGTTGGTATCTTACTGTGATTCAGTTACGTTGTTGAAAGGGATTGGAGAAAATCAACTGCCTGATATGTTTTCACTCTTAGTGGTACAACCATAATTGGATATTAAGATTGCAAACCATAGTTGCTTTATCCACCATGGAGGTGGAGTTTATAGTCGCGGTAGAAGCATCGAAGGAAGCACCCTATTTGAAGTTATTATTGTGTGACTTGGGTTTTGAACATGATAGTGTTAATGTTCAATGTGATAGCTAAAGTATTATTCATTTGGTCGAAAACATGGTGTTTAACTCGCGGGCTAAGCACGTTCAGGGTGGAGAGTCATTTCAAGTAGCCATGGGCGAAGACAAACAAGTATGCCTTCGGAAAGGGCCCACAAAGGATAATGTAGAGGATTTGTTCGCTAAGGCATTGCCAATAGGGAAGTTCGAGCATTGCTCGAACTTATTTCGTTTGGAGAGGTGCTAGGTGCCATGGGGTGGCATGGTTGAGTGAGAAGATTAGTTATGGATGAGGAAGAGTACTAGTGAGAGGTTGGAAATCTATCTTCTTGGTATGTACTCGTTTCACTCCAGAATATGTTTGTCTTATAGTGAGACTATTTTTGGAGTTGTGTGTTTTCAACACTTCATTGGCGGGTGGGGGCTTTGCCTAAACTCTTTGATGGAGTGCAATGGGATGTGGCTATGCCAGAGTTCATTGGAAAAACATTCAACCTTGTCTGGTAGGAGGTAGAAGATGGTTTGGTGCCATCGGTGTTGGAGTTGAAGGTGAATATAGTGTCAAGGTGGAGTGTTAAATTTTTTGACATTATATACGCTAGAATTGAAGTAGTCGGAAGTCGCTTCGTAAAGGAAAAGATGGTTCGCAAATCGGAGCTTGTAGGAGGAAGGTAGAGGTGAAAACACATAGTGGTACTCGGCTGATTTCAAGAAAGACGTTTGAGCATAACGACTGACGTCTGAGCCAAGTGTTCCGAAAGACATCTAACCATTTTGGAAAGACGTCTTAACCGAAACATGTGGTATGACAGACGTCTGATGAGATACAACAGACATCTGAGCTGCGTAGGAAATGTTTCTCGAGTCTCGGGACATACGTCTGACCTTATGGGACAGACGTCCAAGGTGACTTCTTGGCTATTTCGAGCTATGGACTTGGTATGCTGATTTGTGAAAGTTCAAGGGGAAATTTGGGCAATTTCCAAATACTAGTCTCTCCCTATATAAACTATTTTTCAGATTCAAAAAGGAAAGAGGAGAAAAAATGATTAATCAAGAGATTGACCTAGATTTATTCTTACTAGGGTTTTGTCAATCCTATTCTTCTTCAATTCTCATATCAATAAGATCAAATTTTTCTGGTGAATTTATCATTGTAATCGATCTTTTATACTTTTCTATTGATATTAATGAAGATTCTTCCCAAAGTGGATGTACACTAACAATACGTTAGTGGAACCACTATAAATCCCTATATGATTTATTTTTCGTTATCGCTATATTATTTCTCTTATTTGGTGATTGTGATTGGTTATTGGATTGGGTTGAGATTGTTTTGATATATTTATGATTGTTTTTGCATGCTTATCATGATCTCTTCTTTTGCTGTGTTTAGGGTTTTTATTTGAGTGATGTTGAATTGAAATTCTTCCCAACGTATACTCCCTACTAATTTAGATCCCGAGTTTCCAATGTGAACCACAACTATAAATAGACGAGTTTTCGACAGAATGTGGTTTTTTTGGTATTCTAACAACATTGTCTTATTTTACTCGAGGTCTATACTAATCCGTGCAATGTACTTAGCGAATTTTAACAATAAAGTTATTGAACTTGCAAAGTGGACGTAGACCGACTTACGTTAAATTATTATAAATCATTGTCTCTTTTATTATATTTCTATCACTTCTTACTTTTTTTCCCTTTTTTTGGTTTAACGCTATGCGGTTAAAGCCCTGCTGAAGTCTCGCAAAATCTCCAGTATAGCCCGTAGCGCCCTTCAACTGCTACACTATTTTTATTTAGCGATGATGAACAGTAAATCCGCTTTAGGCCCCGTTATTTCCTGATGCACCCGCTAAATCAATGCTATTTAGCACTCGATTTGACAGTATTAATATACGAAGTTTGATTTGAGTAGTTCCTTTTTAAAACAAATCAATAAAGTTAGCGTAAAAAGGTAATTTTAAAGCATAAGTGTCTAATATATGCTCGAAATCTATTATAGTCATTCATTCTATTGTGTGTAATCATGATATTCTTTGATTTAATTGTACATAGAATTAATACATACCAGTTTCTTCAACACAAATGATATGAGAATGATAACTAGCTAAATTTAGAATACTTATTTTTAAATCTAATGTATCTTTTTGCACCTCCGTTTTATCCTAGCTATTTCCGCATTTTATCTTCGCTACATGTTTTTGTACCCCTCGGCTACATAACCGCTAAGCGCTTTAACTGCATAGGTTTAATGTTTGTTGAACTCTTTGGGTATTGTGCCAAATTATGGTGTCAAAACCACCTTAGCTTGTTGCTTTTGTTTGTCTCATCAAGTCATTGCATACCAATTCAAAAGGAGTTGATCTACAGTTTGAATTTTTTTTGAACGAATATGGACAACGTTGTAATTTTGCATATTACTGGTGTAATTTTGCATATTGGATGCTTTGACAAATTAAGACTTCACATACATTTTCTAATTGTCATAAGCCCTATAATAATTTATGGTATGTGATTTGTTGCAATATTTGATAACCCAAATGTCCTAATTGAACATATACCATATAGCTGCACTATCGGTCTGACTAGCCTTCTTTACATATGCCTCTCCAGCGGATAGGAAAAACAAGTAATATGTTTATGATAGATGGTAGATGGTAGTAATTTCTAGTGATTTGGACTATCACTCTAAATAGATGGTAGATGGCAGATGTTTATGATAGTGTCAGACTGATACTGCAGCAAGAAACTATGTTTTGTGTAGTGATAGTGATAGTGCAGCACTAATTTTTTTAACTAATAAACATATTTTCGAGAATTAACTAGTGAAACATGATAAACATCTTCTCATTTGATGTTTTCTTACCAGCATCAATTTTCACAACACCCTCTTTTGCTACCGGATGAGTTAATTTGTCGGATGTGACAATTACATGTACCCTATTATGTTATCGCAACTCGACGATTAAATGGATCATCATCGGTGACATGGTTGGACAACCAGTGTCAAGAATCCTTTCATGTTTGTAATCAGAATAGTAGACTAGGGATTGTTCTGAAATTGATTTTCGAGTAGCAGAATCTCCTTCTCCATTATCATCAATGGTAAAATAATGCTCACAACTGATTTCATCTTCTACTTCATTTGCACAAGCTACATTTGCTTTGGAAATCTTTGCATGCCAATATCTTTTGAAGTGTCCTGGCCTTCCATATTGATATCACTTGAAATTTCTTTATTATGTGAATTGACTACTACTAGCATTTTTTTTGCCAATGTTATTTGTTTAATCGAAGAAGCGGAGAGTAGATGATTTTATTTAAAGGAAGAATACTTCTTATAATTCTCTTTATTTCAACTTCAATCTTCCTTATCTGCAATAAAAATGACCACTACTATATATATAGTGGACTAAACACCCTTAAACATACTAATAGACACCATTTCACTAATAGACATGACCCTTCGTAAATAGACACGACTTTTCACTAATAGACACAATACTTAATGGACATGAATCTTGAAACTAAAAGACATAACTAATCACAAACCAACACTTTTGACTCTTTTTTTCATTTTTCAAGAATAAAGCATTAATGTTTACCTAACAAAACTCCCCCATAAACTTAAATGTTTTTCCATCCACCATGCCAATCATTTTCTTGCATTTATTGAGAAGTACTTTCGGCAGTGGTTTTGTAAAGAAGTCTGTAGCTTGATCCTGACTTGTCACATGCACCAGTTCTACACTTCCTTCCATCACATGATCTCGGATAAAGTAAAAACGAGCATTAATGTGTTTGCTTCTTTCACGGTTCATTCTATTCTTTGCCTTCTGCTTGTATCCCTTCACAACAAGTCGCGCCTTGTACCGTTCTATCTCGCCTTGAGCATTCATCTTTTTCTTGAACACTCATTTCACACCAGTGGGCTGCCTTCCTTTCTGCAATTCTGCAAGCTCCCATGTTTTGTTGCGGTTAATCGCCTTAATCTCCTCGTTCATGGCAGCTTGCCACTTCTTGTCTCGAACCGCCTCGGAAAAACTGATATTTTCAACATCAGACAAAAGAAATACAAGGTGTACCTTATTTTTCGAATCATACAAATCTTGCAAACTTCTCATTTTTGGTTGTAGTGGTTCATCTTCATTGTTAGTTGTTTCTGTGTCTGTTGATATACTTGCTGGTGCAATGACTATTGATTCTCCAATTTATATAACAACCTCCTTCGAATTGTTCCAGTCCCACTCACTTACTTCGTCTAATCTCACATCATGACTCACCATCACCTTCTTGCTAATCGAGTCGAGCAGCTTGTATCCTTTTGTGTTCTCATCATACCCAATGAAAATATACTTTTTGCTTTTGTCTTCGAGCTTCGTTCTTCGTTGATCTGGTACGTGTGCATAAGACACACTACCAAACACCTTGAAAGGGAAACTGTTGGCTTTTGTCCGCTCCAGGCCTCTTGTGGTGTTTGACCATTTAACTTCACATATGGACATCTATTTTGTACGTAGATGGCACACTGTACAGCCTCTGCCCAGAATTCCTTTGGCATCTTCTTACTTTTGAGCATTGATCGAACCATGTCAACAATAGTCCGGTTCTTCCTCTCAGGCACACCATTTTGTTGAGGAGAATATGGTGTGGTTAAAAATCTCCTTATGCCTTGCTCCTCGCAATACTTCATGAAAGCCGCCGAAGTATACTCGCCACCTCTATCGGATCGTATGGTTTTGATGTGTCTACCAGTTGCCTTCTTCGCCATCACTTTGAATTTTTTGAACACCTCGAATGTCTCAGATTTTTCCTTCAAAAAATAAGCCCAAGTTTTTCATGAGAATTCATCAATAAAAGAAATAAAGTACCTTTTACCGCTGAAAGATTCGGGAGTGATTTGTCCACATATGTCAGTATGAATCAACTCGAGATTATGTTTAGCTTGATATTCTGCATTCTTTTGAAATGAGGTTCTCGTTTGCTTGCCGAGCACACAATCTTCACAAAGTTTGCCCTCATAATCCATGTCTGGCAGTTCGTGCACCATGTCCTTCCTTGCTAACTTCTTTAGAGCACCATGATATGGATGACCAAAGCGAAGATGCCACAGCGACATCTTGTCTTCTACGTTGACCTATAAACATTTTTCCTGCACACTTCTCGATTTCAGTTTGTACATTCGATTTCTTCCCATCTCAACTCGAGCAACCAGATGCCCTTCATTGTCCTTCAGCTGTAGTAACCATTTTTTCATGAATACCGAGTGTCCCTTCTCCATGAGTTGCCCCTATGCTCAAAATATTGCTTTTAAGATCAGGTACATAATAAACATTCTCAATTGATCCTTCTGTGCCATCTTTTTGTAAATAATGAATCGTACCTTGGCCTTTTACATGGATCTTTGATGCGTCTCCAAATGAAACGTGTTTATCTTCAACCTCTCGCATCCCCCTGAATAGGTGCTTGTGCCAGCACATATGGTTACTAGCACCTGTGTCCAGATACCACTCCGTGTCGCTGTTGGAAACGGTATTTTTGTAAGCCATCATGAGAACACCATCTTCTCTTGCCTCCTCTTCCATAACTAGATTCACATTTTCTTCTACTTTTTTCTCGGAATAGCACTCTCTTGAATAATGTCCATACTTTCTACAATTATAACACTTGATGTTTGATTTGCACTCTTTTGCATAGTGTCCATGCTTGCCGCAGTTATAGCATTCCGCATTTGGATAATTTGACCGGCTACGTCCTCTTCATCGACTATTTTATTCGTTTTACTGTCCCTTTTTCTCATATTATTCACCTTGACTGCGGCCTACACCACCGCGACCATTATTCCGACCTCCACGACCATTACGTCCTCTTCCTTGATTGTGTTGTGTGTACATCACCTTGTCTTCCTTGAGACTTGCCTTAGCTTGCATAGCCTCTTCGAGTAGCTCTTCTTTCTTTTTCTTTTTTCGTTGTTCATGTGCTTCAAGTGAACCCGCAAGATCATCGATCGTCATTTCCTCCAATTTTTTCGACTCTTCAATTACACATACAACGTTTTCGAAATTGTCAGTCATTGACCGCAAAATCTTTTCCACAACCCTTGCATCAGTTATATTTTCTCCATTGCATTTAAGTTGATTCACCACTGTTTGCACACGTGTAATGTAGTCGGATACTCCTTCTGATTCGTTCATTTTCATTGCTTCCAACTCGCCGCGAAGTGTTTGAAGCCGCACTTGTTTAATTTTATCAGCACTCTTATAGACCTTTTTTAAAATGTTCCACGCTTCTTTCAAATTTGCTGCACCTTTAATTTTTTCTAATCATGATTCGTCCTCTACTCGATACAAGACGTAAAGAGCACGTTGGTCTTTCGTATGCATTTCTTTCAATGTCCTTAATTGATTTGCCGAAAAGTTCGCGGTGCTTTCTACTTCTGTGTTGCCATTTTCGACTACTTCCCATGCATCATTTGCACCTAGCAATGCACCTATTTGAATACTCCAATTGTCATAATTCAGTTTGGTAAGTTGTGGAAGTGGTATAGTCACCAATGATCCGAGATTCACCATAGCTCTGACACCAATTTGTTTAATCGAAGAAGAGGAGAGTAGATGATTTTATTTAGAGGAAGAATATTTCTTATAATTCTCTTTATTTCAACTTCAATCTTCCTTACCTACAACAAAAATGACCACCACTATATATATAGTGGACTAAACACCCTTACACATACTAATAGACACCATTTCACTAATACACATGACCCTTCGTAAATAGAAACGACTTTTCACTAATAGACACGATACTTAATGGATATGACTCTTGAAACTAAAAGACATAACTGATCACAAACCAACACTTTTGACTCTTTTTTTCATTTTCCAAGAATAAGCATTAATGTTTACCCAACATTATCATCTAGATTATTCCCATTTAAGTTTTCTTTTGAGCAAACAACGGAATCATGCTTTGGGAAATCTTTAGCCATTTGTTTAGCCAAAGCCTCTTGGTTAGAACGGGGATTCTCTAATTCTTCAAGTGACAGTGTAGTTGTCCACTAGTTGTATTCCAATTTAGAATGAGATACCTCCTTAAGCGAGGTTTACTAGTCTTATCATTTGAATTCAATTTAAAATTTTCAGTATATATGCTTTTCACATGCTAAAAAATATTCAGATATAGACATGTATACTTGTAGTTTGTACTTTGTTCTACATGTTTTTCCACACCATTATGTGTGTTTGCGTTACTTACCCGTTACTTACCCCATTAACTACCTCCCCAAGAGTAGAATTAGAATTTTCTATTAATAGGAAATAATGAAAGGACAAGAACCTTGCTATGACACCATAACATAACATTCTTATTAAACTGGAGAAATTAAATTGGAGAATGAACAGAGCTTTCTTTATTGAGGCCTATATCGAATCACAGAGCCATACCTGAGTATATATAAACTTATATGACAACATTATGTCCTAAACAACTCTAACTCTGACACCTCATTATTGACTAAAACTATGACATGAAAGAGATAGGAATCACAGTCTGACTTTGTAAAAACAAATAAAAGGCATGGTACTAACTTAGTAAGTTGCAGTAATTTGTAACATGAGAAAGGGGGAGAAATGGACCAACTCTCTTTATTTTCAGCAAAGTAATTATTGGGTAAACTTTAAATATGTTAGTGGGAAATGATAAAAAATGAAAAGTCATGTGTCATTTGAGTCAAGTGTTATGTCTTTACGATTAAGAGTTATTTAGAAGTTTGTGTGTCTATTTAATATGAAGTATTCCTTAGTTAAGTGTGTCTATTGAACGAAAAGTCATGTACAGGCTCCTATATAAAGCCTATTATTCTGTAAGGACGTAAGAAGGATTGTAAGGAAGACTGAAGTTGAAAAAAAAAGAAAATTATAAGAAGTATTTCTTCCTCTAAATAAAAGCATCTATTTTCCTTCTCTTCTCAATTCTATAAACTGGTATCGGAGCTTCCGTTTTTACAAATTGGTATCAGAGCTAGATCGAAATAATGGGATTTCTATTCTTTATGCCATTCGTTCTCACAAAGGAAAATTATGAAAGATGGAGTAATAGAAAAAAAAGAAGAGTTAATCTCCAAAGGACTATGGGAGATTGTTGAGAATGGCTATGAGCGGCCAAAAGACGTTAAAAACATGACGGAGAAAGAGAGTGAGGCATTCACAAGCTTGAGAAGGAAAGATCTTCAAGCTTTTATGGTGTTGAGTGAGAACGTTGATAAAGAAGCATGGTGTCATATTAATGGAGAAAAAACAGTAAAAGATTCGTGGAGATTGTTGAAAAAGGTGTATGCAAAGGACGCCACAAAAGTAGTTGAAGAAGAAGATGAAGAGGAGGTCGAAGAAGAAGAAGAGGATGAAGAGAAGGAAGAAGAAGTAGAGGAAGAGATGGTTAAAGCAAAAGTGGAAGAAAATTTTGAAGAGGACAAAGAAGAGAAAGCTTCTTTTAAAGATGAAAAAATGATCAAAAAATTTCCGGCCATGAGCCTACTGGCCTTAATTTAGATGTCAAGGTGGCTAAAGAACAAACCACCGAAGAGCTAAATGCAACAGTTGGAAGTTTCAACTTATTGCAAGAACCCTTGGTTGTAAAAGAGAAGGACTGTGTTACATTAAAGGATGCTTTATTAACTATGAACGTACCCTCAGAAGGGTTAGCTGCAAAGAGTGAGATTAATATGTCAATGAAAGAGGGACTGAATAGGATAGAAATAGCCAAAGAGGATTATGATAAAAGCATACTCCAACAAGAAATCACACACAATAAAGCACCAGATGGCGTTGACAAGCAAGATGAAGTAGATGAGATGGACATTGATGAGGATGGTCCTGCATTGTTAGTTGGAAAAAGATCAGCAATGAAGCTGAAGAATGACCAATCTAAACAATCTCAAACCAAAAGAATAAGGGTTCCGCAAAAACATAAAGAGGATGAAAGTTTGTGCTTCATTTGCTTTGATGGAGGAGATCTTGTATTATGTGATCACATGCGTTGCCCAAAGGTGTACCACCCTTTTTGTGTCAATAGGGACGAGGAGTACTTTAAAGCAAAGGGCAGCAGATATGTAATTGCTGTGAAAAGAATGCACATTATATGTGCTATACATGTATATATTCTGTGTGTAAAGGATGCTTTAAAATTTATGAATTTGTATGTGTCAGAGGGAATAAAGGTTTATGTAAGGAGTGCATAGAGATAGTGGTGATGATAGAGAGGAAAAAGGTTGCTAAATAGACCGAAGATACAGAAGAAGTGGATGAGCTATTTTTATTCAAGGACTACAGGTTAAAACTGAGTAAGGATTTCAAAATTGATGAAACATTCAAAGAGAAACACGAAGAGTAAACTGGTGACGTATACAAACCGCCCTGAAAGACTAAAGCATTTAAAGTTTATGGGGGAGTTTTGTTGGGTAAACTTTAAATATGTTAGTGGGAAATGATTAAAAAAAATGAAGAGTCATGTGTCATTTGAGTCAAGTGTTATGTCTTTATGGTTAATAGTCATTTAGAAGTTTATGTGTCTATTTAATATGAAGTGTTCCTTAGTTAAGTGTGTCTATTGAATGAAAAGTCGTGTAAAGGCTCCTATATAAAGCCTATTATTTTGTAGGGAAGTAAGAAGGATTGTAAGGAAGATTGAAGTTGAAACAAAAAGAAAATTATAAGAAGTATTTCTTTCTCTAAATAAAATCATCTACTTTCCTTCTCTTCTCAATTCTATAAACTGGTATCGAAGCTTCCGTTTTTACAGTAATTACATATTGATATAAGTATATAACATAAGTGTTGTTGCATTGTATTTTTTTATATTGAAACCTAGCACATTATACATCATGATTTGATCAAAACCTAGCATGCTATAAACTTGGATTTAATCAAAACCACAACACATCTTTGACAAGGGTTAAAAGAGCAACGTTTTGGCTGGACAAGAGGAAACTAGGAGACAACGTTCAAGCCGAGCATGGAACCATGAAAGACCCGGTTTCATTCTTCACATTGTTTTGGTGAAATTAGATGAAAAGGATACTAGAAAATGGTAAAAATGGAGTATAATGTGGTGTAAAAAGAGATATATGTTGCAACCATTTGAAATAAAAGGACTCATAAATTATTATATGTTGCACGCATATACAATATGGAGGAACATATTAAATTAAAGCAACATAATTTATTCCTTTATATATTGAGATCCCTGCAAGTATGTTACTCCCATCAATTCTGTTTAGGCTTACAACACCAACACATTAAAATCCATGGCCATCCGAAATCACAGTTACCGGTCGAATATCCTCTGTTTTGGCATGCTTTTTCACAGGCCTGGTTTGATTCGTCGGTGTTAATGCAAGTTCCCCGATATTTGTTTATAGTTTCACATGTTTTTTCCTCGAATGCATTTGCTTCTGCCATGTAGAACAATAGCCATATAAATAAACTGGACATTTCAAGTGCAAACATAGCAGGCAACAGACCATGATTATGGTGTAATTTTTTAGGATTCATATTAGATTCACTTAAAAATGGTAATACGTAAATGTGCTATTTGCAGATGTAATTTTTTAGAATTAATATTACACAGACTGTCTGTTGTTTGCAGATGTATGCTATTTTAAAATTTGTTAAAAAGAAACCTTTTAGTTTTATGATATATGCATGTGTATTTTGTGTTATTTTTTATGTTGTTAGAGCATAGTAGATTGTATGATGATTGAATTCAAAGGTAGAAAAAAGTTGTTTAGGCTAAGTTGAAAATCTAACTTCGAAAGAGAACAGTAGCTGCTGAAGGTGTTTCTAGATTCAGGGGTTCCAGCAACAACAATGATAAACATGAAACAGAATTTTGTGTAGACCACAACACTTCAAAACTAAAATAAGAATATAATGATATATCGAGAGATTACATCTATAATAATTTAAATGCACAGTAAATCTCCTATATTAATTGTACTTTCATGAAATAGTCCTCCCATCCAATCAATCAATTTAATATATTATAATAAAAATACTAAATTTTGGAATGCAATATTATTATTTTTATAATAAAAAGTGAAACTGAAGTTTTAATTTTAAACTGAAGTTTTATTTTCACAAAATAGTCATGAGTTAAAATAAGATTCTTTTCTAATATAAAACCCAAGTGATAATTCATCTTATCCACTTAAATTATATGCATTGATGAATTTACCATAATCATACCGATAACATTGATACATGGATGTAGCTCAATATCATCTACCAGGAACTGCTTGGCACTAAGGATCCTTATCGTAAATATATATTGCAGCCCAAACGAAAACATGTCATCAATCCGCCTTTTCGATAGAAATATAACATCTTTTAGATTTTTTTTGGTTTTCTGACTTATAGTGATGAACAATATAAAGACAGCGACAATATAGAGAGGTCACAAAATGAAATATTTGTGTTACATTGACACAAATAATATAACAATAATGTTATTACAAAAGAATTTGCAAATTCATACTCAATTCAAAGAAGTAATAAAAATTTAATTATTCAGTGTAGTGTTTAGATACTTATACACGGATGAAACATCCAACTCCATGTAAAATAATTATCATATTAAAAATACTAAAATTAATTTATCTAGTAAAATATCAATATTGTTTAGAGTACTATACACTGAATATGATGTAAACATATAAATATGAAGATTTTTGTTTAATACTAAACAATAATATTCAACTGAAGCACTAGGATACTTTCAGAAGGTATCGTCTACCCAATTTGCTATCATGATCATCAAATTTAATAATAAATTAGTCAAACTAGTGATTGATAAATAAATATAACTAGCGAATATATTAGATACATGTAGAAAGTTAGCCATACTCCATCTTTTTTTAATTATCCTCTGCACTCATATAAATTTCAAATGATGTAGATGTTACATTGAAGCTTGGTAACCATACTTGCATCTCATTTTAGTTATCCTCTACAATCGTATAAATTTCAAATGATGTGGATGCTATATGAAAGCTTGGTTATCATTCCTTCATCATTTTTGCTGAAGGAAAGTCGAGATAAGTATTATATGAAAGGACTTAGAACTAACCAAAATATGAACATAGCAGTAGAAGCAAGAGGTAAAATGAAGTAATCATCATCTTAGGCTTCATGACAATGAAGTAAACTTTTTATTGTATATTTATATCGATATTTAGGTTTCGATTTGTTTCAGGCATCACTATATATGTAGTATGTCTATTATCCAGAACATTCTTTTAAAGATACATTTGAAAATCTACTAATTTTAGTTTGTAAAATATAATAAACAATTTATTGCATATTCTCTCAAGACAATTAAAATTGAAGTATAATTATTTGAGTTAGCGAATGCGTATATATATTGATGATAAATTTGTAGTATCGTCATATAATTTGCAAAATATAATAAATTACTATATCTTTTATAGGATAAGGATTTGCATCCAAATATTTTTGCAATACTTCAAGTATCCCTTTTTACTTTTGCCACACGTTCTAATTAAAATAATATAATGTTGATGCAGGGGTTTGGTCACTCGCACATGCCAACAACCAAGAGCGGGTTGAGTACTAAACTCGACAATCAAATATCAAAAATGCAAGAAATCTAAAGGGACACACAACTTTTTATAGTGGTTTGTTAGTAATGCCTTCGTCCACTTCATTGTTATCATTCATCATCATACTTACAATTACAAGATTTATCCAAGATTCAACACTTGGATTTTACAAAGTACTGAACGGACAAAGTCCCTGTCAACTTCCTACAATGTCAAAATAACCATTGAAATCGTTATGTCCAAAAAAGCTTCATGTATGCTCCAATGACCAAATATAAAGTCTAAAGTCAATTCCAGTGCAATATGTTGGGATTTATCTTCTATGTAAAGATTATAAGTCCAGGAGATAATCCAAATCCATAGAAACCACCACGGAAGTCATTAATGAGCTTCAAAGCGAGCTTTCCCATATGTCAAGTAGCAGCCAAAAGGCAAAAAATCCAACCCCTATGCATGATAAGAGGGGGGGTTGGAGATATTTATAGGTGGAGTTGTTGAGCATCAGTCTAAAATTCCGTATCCTGAGACTTACGCCAATCCTAAGATCGAAACGAATCCCCAGGAGTTTGCCATAATCCAAGAAACTTCAAAATTCTTGTATCCAGCCAGAAACCAAGATCTAATTTGACAACATGCATTGATCACTTGAAAATAGGTGATCCATGCGTGCTGATCTCGCAACACGAATTTCTAGGCCAGGATGCCAACTTTGTATTCGAAGCACATGTGCCTGTTTTCGATCCATGAAACCCTGATGCACACACACAAAAATGAGTTATCACTTTGGAGTGCTCAGGCATTTTAATGTTGCCAAATCCAATGGGGTATTTCGTATCCCCGTTATCTTAATCCCGAAAACCTTCCCTGCACAAGTAATTTACTATGATCTGTACATGCAAATCCCAGTTCTTGAGCTTGCCAGATATGAACTGACTACTTCATACCTCGAGTGCCCAGTCTAGATCCATGAAGCACGTAGGTGTAAAAGGATGATCCACATGGTGCGCTCAACACATAATTAATATTGAGATCAGGCCAATCCCAGGATCTGGTTTTCCACAGACCATGTCACGGATGATGTGCGCGAGTGATTTTGCTTGATCCGGCCAAGGCGTTCATCCATTTTCGAGTGACCAAACTCCCGCTTTGTTAATCTAGTGGACTGATGCACATTGCTATTTTTTGTGATCACACCATGTCGCTCAGCCATTTTTGAGAAATCGATCCTGAGTTAAGATTTTGCTGAGTATGAAATATAATTTCGTATTCGAAGTCTTGATCTACTTTGCCAATCCATGAACATCAATCTGGGAATCGACGATATTCCCAAAATTTTCTGAACACTTCCTGACATTGACCTAATACCTATGCATTTTCGTACGAATATATTTAGGTCTCAAGCCCATCGGGAACGATAAACTTAATGTGTGACAACTTAACCAAAAAGTGGTCAACATTTTGTCCCACAAAACATGTCTTCCTTAGTAAAAAGGGAGACGTATTTTGAGAGAAATCCGAAAATCCAAGAATTCACAAATAAAAAGCCTAGAGAAGTCCGAAGAGTTCTTCGATAACCAGAAAACCAAAGAGTCACAATCGCACGAGATCATGCCGACTGAGAACCAGAAAGCCAAAGAACCAGAAAGCGGGACCTCCGCGGATTATACCAACAAGAAAGCCACGATCGTGCCATATTGTATTAACTGGAAATCCAAAGCCTGAAATCCAGTGAAAGCCAAGGATCATTGCGGATCATTTCTTGAGAGATAACCAAGGTAATCGAATAACTAGAATAACCGAAATAACTAGAATAACCGAAATGGCCAAGGGTTCGAGGAGATCTGATATCCAGGATAGCCAATAACCAGTGGAACAAGGAGGTCCAAAAGCCAAAATGATCAAAATAGCCAATAGTCAAATAACCAGACAAATAAATGAATTGCCATGCCGAAAATTGATAAAATGATCCAAAGTCGTGAGCATGCGATCTCGCCTTGTCACCACAAGGCTACTCAAGTATTAACCAACAAGACAACTTAAGTATTTATTAGTTGAGTTGCTAGCCATGAACCGACATAACAACCCAAAACCAAACGAGTAAAGAGCTTACCTTCCACAAATCAAGGCGGTCTATCCAGGAATTGACAAAACGACCATGATAACCAGAGGAGTCCAAGACGCCCTTGCCAAGACCTGACAAGAGGACCAATGATAAGCTAGAAAGGTTCAAGGTGGCCTTGCCAGGGCAAGACAACCAAGAATAGCCGAGGGTGAACTTCGCTAATCAAGTCCGAAAGTCGAGTCCTTGGTATTTGAAGTTCCTACTCCAGATTTTCTTACTTCGCAAGCAGCGCCCCGACAACAAAGTAATTTGGATTAGACTTATTAAACTTAGATTTTTTAGGAAACCTAAAAGAAAAATAAACGGTTGGTCATCCGTAAAGAGCACGCTTAAGGACTCACCTGTTCCCTTACATGGGTATGCGGATTTGGCCGATTTTGATTTCAAATTCATTCGTGAATATGATTGAATGGTTTATCGTTCGGGTAGAGCATGCCTAAGGATTTCACCGAATCCTATTACATGAGTAAGAAAACTTAGCCATTCAAAATCTAAAGCCATAAAAGTTAAATTTTATTAATAACCAAGGTGGTGATGGTTTGTTATTGAGAAAATAGCATGTCTAATGATTAAGGCCAAGTCTCGTTCATGGGTATGCGGACTCAACCATCTACAACTGATATAGTCAAAAGGATACATCCAGAGGGCCAAAGCATATAAAGCTAAAATCATAGGTCGGAGACCAAAAAGCCATAACTATGGGCCGAAGCAAAAATAACCAACGTCTACAAGAAACCGAAAGCAAACCATAAGCTAGAAGAAACCAAATACCGAGGGACCGAAAACCAAGAGCCAATATACCAAAATCGAAAAAGCCAAAGAAGACCAAGGACCAAGATATTAGAATCCAAAGATCTAGTAAGACATGAAAATCAAAATACCGAAAACAAAGTAATAAGAGAGCCAAAATATCCAAAAGACTAAATACCACAAGCCGAGAGATACTGATGCCCAGGAGGCCAGAATACGAAAAACTAGGCGCCATGTAAAACCAGGATCAACTGATTTAATGATGTGGAGCACTAGACTTAGGCCTATCCTTAGTAGTAGTAGGGGTTTGTGCCTATCTTGGCACCATAGCCCGAGTCTGAATAAACTAAGCAAGCTCACCACTTCTGACACACTCTTTAACCATATGTCGAAGATGTCGACAATCGTTTGTATTACGGCCGTCAAGATCACGAATTGAGCAATGTCGACCGCAATCCCTTTCTTTCTGAATCAACCCCCACTTGGGAGGCTTTCTAAAAGGAGTCGTGGGATGAACTTTCAAGTAAATCTATTTTAGAGTGTAAGAAAGTTTAAAGCAAGATGAAATTTAGGTTCCCTCCAAGCCACGTTTCGATCATTATCCAAACAAGATTTACCTTGCCAGAATCCTTTACTTTACCAGAGTCGGGCAGTCCTCCACCCTTAACGAAATTAGCCTAAAGAATCTTTTTATCAATCCTCACATCCTTCTTACGTAGAAACCGTTCTTCCTCTAAGTAAAAGTCACCGAGATCCCTCGCCGGGTCCTTTGCAGTGAGAACTTGAATTCTAATTTGTCCAAAACACTTGAGACTACCGCCATAAAAACCATGAATGGATCAGGTCTATCGAGCGATGCCACCGTCGTGTAGAACCTTTTCAAGAATTTGCGTAAAGTCTTTCCGAACTTCTGCTTGATCTTCGTTAGAGTCGTAATGCTTTTATGATGAGCGATGTGAACTCTGAATTACTCGACAAACTTAACAACCAATGCATTCCAGGAATAAGCCAAATTCATTTCCAACTGCCAAAACTACATGGGAGCAAGGTCCGTTAAGTAAAGGGGAAAACACTTTTCCATGACATTATCCGATGTCGAGAGAACTTCCATATGGCACACATACCGCATCAAGCGTGCAGTCGGACCCTTCTGACCATCATAATCTTCCAACACTGAAATTTGAAGTCTGGTAGATTCTGGGAATTCCTCGTTTCCAAAGAGGACGGACTGTTAGTAACACAATTAAAATTGGAAGAAGAGGCACTACCTCGTATGACTCAATGAATAACATCTACTATTTGAGATCCATTACCAATACTGAGCAACTGATTCAAATTATACAAGGCAACACTAGTGCCTCCAGTGTGTAGTTCCATATTAGCCGTTTGTTGATTCACAACAAGAATATCAGATTCTACTCTTGCCCGAGGTGCCTGTAGCACACTGAGTTTTTAACAACATTAAAGAGGATAAATTAAATAATAATTAATTTAATATTCAGAATAAGAGGAAATGGACTTCACTATTACGTTCGTCTCGAAATTCTTATCAGGATAGACATTTGGTTTGCGTAAAATGGACACCGTATGAAGAAGTTATGAGGGTTTTAAGTTTGTATACACGTAGAAAGATTATATGTACATACGCATGAGTCAGAGATGATTCAGAATTTTATCCAGAATAGTTCGAATTTGGAAAATTCGTTAAGGCGGCAAAAATCCCGCTCTAGGGGGTCGACCCTCTTTAAGGGGTGTCGACCTATGGGTCGACCCACCCACAAGGGTGTCAACACCCCTAGGGCTGACATGGCACTCGGTTTCAAGGGGTCTGGAAGCTATATATATATATATGTCCTATTCTCCTATTTTCTTCATTAGAAATCATGGAGGCTATATGCTACCGGGATACAAACAGAGACGGAACCGATTTCTTTAACAACGTACTTTGTAAATTAAATTCAAAAATTCAAGACCCGCTCTTTATCAATTCTCTGAACCTAAAGTCGTGCGTTTCTAGTTGCTTTTAGGTTTAGATAAATAAAAGTGAATTGTAAAAGATTGTGAATTGGATATGTTGTAAACTGTGGATCTATGCTATCGTTAACTCATGCTATGTTATAATAGATCTACACTTTTGAATCTAATGCAATTGTGATTATTCCATTATGTTACCTATATGGATCTTGACTTGTTACTATACTATGGTGAATGTAAATCTGTTAATTTGGAAAGTTGAAACTTTGGTTAGATCCAATTCTTTACGTAAATCACCTTTCACCTGTCGTATTGCGATCAACTTAGATTAGTTGTAAATTGGACATGAGAACCTATATTTGGATATAAACATGCTATTATGTCATTCTAATGGTGTTAAATCTACATTAACCTCTAGATCTGAATTATGTGATCTAATTTATCACCTTGTGTTATCATGTTAGTTCTAATCCAATTAGACATCTAAATTGCTAATCTAGATCTTACTATGCTTATTATGATAACATAATTTATGTTAGAATCAATTGACTGCCACCAGTTCATCAATTTTATGTCCACCTTGTTATGAAGTTAATTACATGTCCATTCACCCTATTATCATGCTAGTTTATGTTTATGCCAAGATTATCACTTTAGTTATATTCCCATTATTTTCCCTATTATCGTTTGTGACTAGGCTATTATCTAGCCAAGGCATGCCACCAGTTTATGAGGACGCTAGTTTAGGAACGGGGGAGAAGGGTTAATATTGGCATAATTAGAATATTAACATTATTGGACATAAAATTCAAATGGGAATAAAAAAGAAATAATCACCTATAATGACATAGGTAGATTTAGATAAAAACGAAATGTCTAGTAATTACATTTAGGAATTGTAATTGCACTTATGACACGAGGTTAGGTTGCATTAGTGGTAGAAGTCTGCCTGGACCTGACCGGCATATCCAGCAGCCACTAATGTTGAACCTAATGTGAGAGGTCTAAGTGTGAAAATATGAATCGGGTTAAGATACGAGGTTAGATCCAACTGTGGAATAGGACGGCCCGGACTAGACCGCCATATCCAACATCCACACATTACAGGCCTAATGTAGGAGGTCTAGCCCATTATAACCATAATTGGACATGGTAATAAATTGGACTGCTTTACCTATTTTAATCAATAAGGATTGTATGATTATGAACTTAAGTTAGGGTTAAGAAAAATTGGATGAGTAGTGGGTGGGTTAAGTAAATTAGAGTGGGTGGGTAATATTTACATATAGGCCCACGAACTTAACCCAGTAAGGTTATGTAATTAAACACACCCTTTAGGGTAAACATAACTGACATAGGGCTATGTAATTAAAGACACCTAAGGGTATACATAGTCAATAAAAAACCTAGTGGGGATACATGTCAAAGGGGAGAGCTTGTATCATATTGTGTGGGACCCATTTCTGTCAATAACCCAGAGTAGATATCAAATAAAGTAATCTGTGCTAGGCGAAAAAGGGGCACGCTTACTGATTGATTATAAGAGATCCAAACAAGACGTACGGTGTGGGCAATGCAAACTGACTGGGCCATGTGCGTGCATGAGCGGGGCAGAGGGGGATAAGGCGACCGTGACACCAGTAGATATCGTTGTGCACATCTTAAGGGTTGTCACTTTAGGAAGTGATACCTCCTAGTGTGGGGCCGTCACAGGATATCTACGGAGTAGGGAGATGATCGATTAGGGTAGTGGTTAGGGTACACTCGGATGTATGCCCTAAGTCTACCAACTTACATTGGAAGGGATCATCTCATTTTAGTTATACTAGTAGTAGTGCAGAGTAATCATCAAAGAAGTGTATACCCTTACCCTATCTACCTTGTCACACCTACCATTTGTGTAATGATCTCTCTTATCCACTTTATATGCCTATCATGTTACTTTTATTTATTTACTGGCTAAAAGTAACTAGACTCACCAGACTTTATGTCTGACCCTTTTTTTTCTCCTTTTTTCTTCCGTTCCCCCCTCCCCCTCCCCCCCCCCCCCACGTTATTCGAGAGGAAACACTCTACTTCTGAAGTATGGCTCAAGTTCTTGTCTCTACTACAGTTTACTCTTTCAATTGGGGAATTATGTTTCTCATATTCTTATGTACTCTGATGATGCAAGATAGAAGTTATTTTATTGTAATGGTTTTTGTGACTTATGGTATTATGGACCACGACGTTATGATTTATATTTGAAATAAAAATTTAAAATTACCGCTGCTATCTTATTTATATTTGTCTTACAATTATTCTGTGTCTGTTTACCTATAATGCTTCACGAAACTTAATGCATTCCCTTAGCTAGTGACATTAACAGACGTAGGGTGTCACACTTGGTATCAGAGCTGAAGGTCACCAGATTAAATGAAAATTTTTGAAATTTTATTTTTCAAAAAGGTTTTAGAAGAAAGTATTTTCAAAAAGAAAAGTCTAGTAGAAAATATTCCGCCAGAAGCTGTATGTAATATCCTTCGGTCCTTTATCTAAATTTCTTCCTTTTTCCTTTTTTTCAGCATGTCTGGGGAACAAAACAGTGCTAATATCCCAGAGAGCGTCACAATACTCGGATGGTTCCGTTGGTATTTGGAGACCACGGCGCCTGCCGAAGGCCAAGGAAATGTTCCTCCCCCAGCTGCACTAGTCATTCCTCCTCCTCCCCTCCCACTCCAAGAGCAGGTAACTTCGCCAAGATCTGCAAGGACTTCCATGCTAAGGGAGGGAAGCCATTCCATGGGAACGAGACATTCGTAGAAGCTAGGAACTGGCTTAAGGAGACCAACGACTTGTTCGTAATCTTTGAAATAGAGGATCAAAGAAAGATTCAGTTAGCTGCCTGGCTATTAAAGGACGAAGCCACATTTTGATGGGAAGTCACCCAAGCTGGACGTCCGATGGAAACATGGGAAGATTTTAGACAGAGGTACGAAATGAAAATTATTTCCCAAGCTGAGAGAAGCATACAGATGGAGAGGTTCTTAGAACTCAAACAAGGAAACTTGACGTTGGAGGAGTATGTGAACAAGTTCAACCAACTGGCCAGGTTCGGGTTAGAGTTGGTGAATACACCACACAAAAGGGCTTTATGGTTTGCTATATGGCTGAGTGAGCCTCTGCATGGGTTAGCCATGCCACATATTCCAATGGGGGGCACTTTTGAAGAGCTTCTTGATATGGCCCTAATGCATGAGGAGGATAAGGGAGAAAAGAAGGAAGCAAAGGCTGAGGGGACATCGTAGAATAAGAAGGTGTGGCCCAAGAAGGGGCAGCCACAACAACAACAACAACAAAAGAAAGGAGGGAAAGATGATAAAGGCAAGGATAAGAGAAAATGTCACAATTGTGGAAAGGAGGGTCACTTGATCAAAGACTGTAAGAGACGGAAGAGCAATTTCTTCAATTGCGGAGAGGTCAGACACTTCTCTAAAGAGTGCCCAAAGAAATAGGGATCGCAAGGACAAAGGTCAAAGAGCAGGAACTTCTGGAGGATAGGTGCATGCTCTCGCGATCAGTGCTCCTGAAAGCGATAGAAAAATTTCGGTAGAAAGTTTAGTTTCTCTTTCAGACCATCCAGTTAGAAAACTTTTTGATTCTGGCGCTTCACACTCATTTTTATTTAGTTGTGGTTGAATCTCTACACTTAATTACGAGTATGGTAGTAGATCCCGTAGTTGTTTCAAACCCCATTGGTGGTTCAGCTCATTTATCGATGATTTGTCTGGGTTTGAAAATATCAGTGTTAGGCGTCGAATTTGAATGCGACGCATATATGCTTGGATTTATGGGCTATGGGTTGATTCTAGGAATGGATTGGCTTACCAGGTATGAGGCCATTCTGGATTGTGAGAGGAGAGTTGTTAGACTCTTGACTTGTCATGAGAAGACCCTCGATGTTTCTTGTGACCCCTAAGGGTCTGTTATGCTTAGCTTTCTAGAGTCTCTAGATGCATCCATTGATGATTTGCAATATGTTCCGATGGTTCGAGATTATTTCGATGTTTTTGATGAGGCATGGGGTTTACCTCCAAGGCATGAGATCGACTTCTGCATATATTTGGTGGACACTTCCAAGCCAGTTGCACTACCAGTGCGCCACATGGCTCCACAGAAAAGGAGGAAGCTGAGTAAGCAAGTAGGGGAGCTACTTGAGAAAGGGTTTATCAGATGAAGCATATTTGAATGTGGTGCTCCAGTAGTATTCGCAACTAAAGCAGGTGGTTTGCTTCATTTGTGTGTTGACTATAGAGAGTTGAATAAGCTCACCAAGATGAATAGGCACCCGCTTCCGAGGATTGATGATTTAATTGATCAGCTTTTTGATGCCTCGGTATTTTCTCAGTTGGACTTGGCTACGGGGTTCCATCAGTTGAGGGTGGCATAAGACAACATAGATAAGACTACTTTCAGAAATCTGGATGGCTTCTTTGAATGGCTAGTGATGCCTTTTGGGCTGACGAATGCACCTGCCTATTTTGCCGATCTGATGAGTAGGGTGTTTCTGGAGTTCCTAAACAAATTTGTCGTAATCTTTGTTGATGATATTTTGATCTTCTCCAAAAGCGAATATGAGCATGCCCAACATTTGAGAGAAGTTTTGAAAACTCTCCGTGACCATCATCTTAAGGCGAAGTTCTCCAAATGCCATTTTTGGAGAAAAGTGGTGAGACTCTTAGGGCATGTGGTCTCTAAAGAAGGGATAGCTATAGATCCCACCAAGGTGGTTGTAGTGCAAGATTGGCAGATTCCTAAAAATGCAACCGAGGAGAGAAGCTTTCTTGGGTAGGCAGGTTACTATAGGATGTTCATTAAGGACTTCGCGAAGATATGAGCCCCTGTCACAAGGCCGACAAAGAAGAATTTGGCATTTTCATGGGATATAAACTGTGATGTTGCGTTCCAACGACTAATGAGGGCTCTAACAATAGCCTCAGTCTTAACCTTTCCCGATGGAAGTAAAATGTTTACTGTTTGCACTGATGCGTGCGGTACAGGGCTTGGCGCGGTTCTGATGCAAGAAGGGAAAGTAGTATGTTATGGGGGTAGACAGTTGAGGGTTCATGAGAAGAACTACCCCACCCATGATCTATAGTTAGCTGCCATAGTATTCGCATTAAAGACGTGGCGTCATTATTTACTTGGAAAAAGGTTCAAGTTATACACCGATCATAAATCTCTCATGTATCTATTCTCATAGAAGGATCTCAACTTAAGGCAACAACGATGGATGGAGTTCTTAGCTTCTTATGATTTTGAAATTTCTTATACCCCTGGCAAGGGTAATGTAGTGGCAGATGCACTAAATACATAGAGGATGGCCTTTAGTCCTCTGTTTGTGGAAAGAAAGAACTTGTAGTTCATATCAGCTTTTGATTTTAGGCTGTACATCATGGTTTTGCCTAAATTTTTTTGCATCCTTGGAGATACAACCAAATCTTATGGACCAAATAGGAGCTTCGCAACAAGGTGACCCACATATTTTAGACATCATGAAAAAGCTCAAAAGAAGGAAGACCTGTAGTCACCTCAGTAGATATGTCATAGATGAAAAGGGGTGGTTGCGACGAGATGGAAGACTTTGTGTTCCTCAAACTGGAAGCTTGGTAAAGGCAGTCCTAGAAGAAGCCCACCATTCCAAGATGACTATTCAACTAAGTGGTGAGAAGATGTATAGAGACACGAAGATGGTTTTCTTTTGGGCTGGGATGAAGATAGATGTAGCCGAATTTGTTTCTTAGTGTTTAGTTTTCCAACAGGTCAAAGCTGAGCAAAAGAAGCCCGGTGGATTACTTCATCCATTGGAGGTTCCGCAATGGAAATGGGAGAGCATCTTTATGGATTTTATAAATAGTTTGCCTAGGTCAAAGAAAGGCAATACCAGTATTTGGGTGGTGGTAGATAAACTCACTAAGAGCGCTCACTTTATTCCAGTTAAGAGTAAGAGGACAACATCATGGTTGACAATAATTTATGTTCGTGAGATAATTCGTCTTCATGGAGTACCTTCTAACATCATAAGCGATCGTGACCCCATCTTAACTAGCAAATTTGGGAGGAGTTTGCAAGAGGAATTAGGTACACAGTTGTGTTTGAGCACCGCTTATCATCCTCAGACCGATAGGCAAACAGAGAGGGTGAACAAAATTCTTGAAGATCTTTTAAGACTATGTATCCTAGACTTTGGAGGGACTTGGGAAGAGCATCTTCCTTTAGTTTAATTTGCCTATAATAACAGTTACCAAGCTAGCATCGGCATGGAACCTTTTGAAGCATTGTACGGACGATGTTGTAGATTAACAACTTGGTAGTGGGATTCTACAGAAAGATTATTACTTGGACCAGATATACTCAGGGAAACATCTGAAAAGATTGACCCTATTCGACGACGGATGAAGATAGCTCAAGATAGGCAGAAGTCCCATGCAGAAAAGAGAAGAACTGACATCGAATTCGAAGTAGGAGACTTAGTTTTTATCAAAATATCACCTCTAAGGAATGTGGTTCGCTTCGGAGCAGTAGGGAAGTTGTCAGCGAGGTTTGTGGGACCATTTCCAATAACCGAGAGATTTGGCCAAATGGCCTATAGAGTGAAACTCCCAGAAAATCCATCTGATGTTCATGACGTTTCCACGTCTCTCATCTATGGAACTGCTTGCATGACACCGTAGAAGTTGTTGAACTGAGTATGTTGTAAGAAGTAGAAGTGGAACGGGAGGCGACAATCAGACGAGTCCCTACCCGTATTCTTGAATCAGAAGGTAAGAAGCTGCGCAATGCGGAGATCAGGTTGCTAAAGGTCCAATGGGGAGATAGCAAGAGGATGCGATTTGTGAGACCAAAGACATGATTCATGCTTCGTACCCTTTTCTTTTCCAGGGTATGCTCTCAACTCCTTTTTTAAGGTTTTATCAGTACTTGTTTTTGTCAATTGAGTATGTCTTATCCATAGTATTTTTCAGCCTTTAGATAGGAATCCTATGGATGTATACATGTGTTTGAAACATGTTATGTTTGATGAATGCAAGTGTTTGCTAGTGGTTTCTTGTAGACGCATATACACACATATTAGGCACTAAGATCGGCTCAATCACTTTCATATTGCATAAGGACATGTGTGCATTTTCTTTTCTTTTATGGATGGAAATGGACGTATTAGCATATGGATGTTGCATTTGGACGAATGAGTGTGCACACATATAGAGCTTACATGTTATAATAGGATAATTTGCATACATATTGGATTCATAGCACTAACATACACTGCATTAAGGAGGTCAACTAAATCAATAGACTACCTGATTTTCGCATTAGTGTTAAGACATATACATACACCTTTGCATATATTCATATAAGCATGATTGGTGGATGTGTAGATGGATGATGGATGGTAGGATATGCATTCTTCTCAACTTAGAGATTTCTGGACGAAATCCTTTGAGTAGGGGAGAAGTAACACCCCGAATTTTTAACAACGTTAAAGAGGATAAATGAAATAATAATTAATTTGATGAATGAGTGTGCACACATATAGAGCTTACATGTTATAATAGGATAATTTGCATACATATTGGATTCATAGCACTAACATACATTGCATTAAGGAGGTCAACTGAATCAATAGACTGCCTGATTTTTGCATTAGTGTTGAGACATATACATACGCCTTTGCATATATTCGTATAAGCATGATTGGTGAATGAGTAGATGGATGATGGATGGTACGATATGCATTATTCTCAACTTAGAGATTTCTGGACGAAATCCTTTGAGTAGGGGAGAAGTAACACCTCGAATTTTTAACAACGTTAATGAGGATAAAGGAAATAATAATTAATTTAATATTCAGAATTAGAGGAAATAAAATGCATTATTGTGTTTATCTTGAAATTCTGGTCAGGAGAGACATTTGGTTTGCGTGAAACGGACACTGTATGAAGAAGTTATGAGGGTTTTAAGTTTGTATACGCGCAGAAAGATTATATATGTTTGCGTGAGTCAGATATGAGTCAGAATTTTATCAAGAACAGTTCGAATTTGAAAATTTCGTCAAGGCGGCAAAAATCGTGCTCTAGGTGGTCGACCCCCCTAGATGGGTGTCGACCTAGGGGTCGACCCCCCTTAAGGGGTGTCAACCTATGGGTCGACCCACCCACAGGGTGTCGACGCCCCTAGGGCTGACATGGAACTTGGTTTCAGGGGGTCTGGCAGCTATATATATATGTCCTAATCTCCTATTTTCTTCATAAGAAATCATGGAAGCCATATGCTGCCGGGATGCAAACTGAGACAGAACCATTTTCTTCAACAACGTACTTTGCAAATCAAATTCAGAAATTCAAGACCCGTTCTTTCTCAATTTTATAAACCTAACGCTGTGAGTTTCTCATTGCTTTTAGGTTTAGATAAATAAAATAAAATTGTGAAAGAGAATGAATTGGATATGTTGTAAACTATGGATCTATCCTATTGTTAACTCTTATACAATGTTATAATAGAACTACACTTTTGAATCTAATGCAACTGTGATTATTCCTTTTTGTTACCTATGTGGATCTTGACTTGTTACTATATTGTGGTGAATGTAAATCTATTAATTTGGACAGTTGTAACATTGGTTAGATCCAATTCTTTATGTAAATCACCTTTCACCTGTCATATTGCGATCAACTTAGATTAGTTGTAAATTGACATGAGAACCTATATTTAGATCTAAACATGCTATTATTTCATTCTAATGGTGTTAGATCTACTTTAACCTCTAGTTCTGAATTATATGATCTAATTTATCACCATGTATTATCATGTTAGATCTAATCCAACTGGACATCTAAATTTCTAATTTAGATCTTACTATGCTTATTATGACAGCATAATTATGTTAGAATCAATTGACTACCACCAGTTCATCAGTTTTTTGCCCACCTTGTTATGATGTTAATTACATGTCCATACACCCTATTATCATGCTAGTTTATGTTTATGCCAAGATAATCACTTTAATTATATTCCCATTATTTTCTCTACTATCATTTGTGATTAGGCTATTGTCTAGCCTAGGCATGCCGCCAGTTTAGGAGTATGCTAGTTTGGAAACAGGGGAAAAGGGTTAATATAAGCAAAATTAGAATATTAACATTATTGGACATAAAATTCAAATGGGAATAAAAAGAGAAATAATCACTTATAATGACATAGGTAGATTTAGATAAAACTGGAATGTCTAATAATTACAATTAGGAATTGTAATTGCACTTGTGACACGAGGTTAGGTTGCATTAGTGGTAGAAATTTGCCCGGACCCGACCGACATAACCAGTAGTCACTAATGTTGAACCTAATGTTAGAGGTCTAAGTGTGAAAATATGAATTGGGCTAAGACACGAGGTTAGACCCAATTGTGGAATAAGACTGCCCGGACCTGACCGGCATATTCAGCATCCACACCTTGTAGGCCTAATGTGGGAGGTCTACCCCATTATAACCATAATTGGACATGGTAATAAATTGGACTGCTTAACCTAATTTAATCCATAAGGATTGTATGATTATGAACTAAAGTTAGGGTTAAGTAAAAATTGGATGGGTAGTGGGCGGGTTAAGTAAATTAGAAGGGGTGGGTAATATTTACATATAGGCCCATGAACTTAACCCAATAAGGTTATGTAATTAAAGACACCCTTTAGGGTAAGCATAACTGACATAGGGCTATGTAATTAAAGACACCTAAGGGTATACATAGTCAGTGAAAAACCAAGTGGGGATACAAGACAAAGGGGAGAGCTTGTATCATATTGTGTGGGACCCATTTCATTCAATAATCCGGACTAGATATCAAATAAAGTAATCAGTGCTCGGCGGGGAAGGGGCACGCTTACTGATTGGTTATAAGAGATCCAAACGAGAGGGAAGTTGTTGGCGGCGCAAACCGACTGAGCTATGTGCGTGCATGAGCCGGGCAAAGGAGGATAAGATGACAATGACACCAGTAGATATGGTTGTGCACATCTTAAGGGTTGTCACTTTAGGAAGTGATACCTCCTATTGTGGGGCCAGCACAGGATATCTACGGAGTAGGGAGCCGATCGATTAGGGTAATGGTTACGGTAGACTTGGACATATGCCCTAAGTCTACCAACTTATAGTGGAAGGGGTCATCTTGTTTTAGTTATACTAGTGGTAGTGCAGTGTAATCATTAGAGAAGTTTATACACCTTACCTTGTCTACGTTGTCGCACCTGCCATTTATGTAGTGATCTCTCTATCCACTTTATAAGCCTATCATTTTACTTTTATTTATTTACTGGCTAAAAGTAACTTTGCTCGCCAGACTTTATGTCTGACCCTTTTGTTTCTCCTTCTTTCTTCCGTTCCCCCCTCCAGGTTCTTAGGGATGAAATACTTAGGCTTAGTCAAGACTCAGATATAATCTTGCTAGGAGCTACTTTTGAAGTATGGCTCAAGTTCTTGTCTCCACTATTGCTTAACTCTTTCAATTGGGGAATTATGGTTTTCATATTCTTATGTACTCTGATGATGCAAGACAGAAGTTATTTTATTGTAATGGTTTTTGTGACTTATGGTATTATGGATCACGACATTATGATTTATGTTTGAAATAAAAATTTAAAATTACCGCTGCTATCTTATTTATATATATATATTGTAATTATTCTGTTTCTATTTACGTATAACGCTTCACGAAACTTAATGCATTCCCTTAATGAGTGAAATTAACGGACGTGGAGTGTCACAGTGCCACTACGGGAGCTATCTGAAATCCTCCAACAGTGGGAACGCTTCCATTCAACCCTTAATGAAAAGGCGCTTAAGCCACATTACCAATGCCAGAACCCGTGACTTGACCTGCCAAAATGTCACGATCTTGAGCAATGTCAGGATTAGGGGTATTTCTCTTGAGTGTAGCGGGAGTGGTACCGACCCGAGGATCGACGCGCCCTACTACCAAATTTGAGGGGTTTCTCCCAAGTCCGTAGTCACATTATGTGGAACATTGGTGCTTGTTACGATGATATCTACCTAGCCTGTTGGCCTTCCAACACTTCCAAACCTAACCTTAATCCGTGCAAGAAAGGATTCATTACCTCTTCCTAGTGCTTGAGTTAAGCATTCAAATCCGCAGTCAAATCCTTGATGGATATCCTCTCAAGCAACATAGTTCATGGGATTTTCAATCGAAGATAGTTCTTGACTTCCTTCACCACCACTACCTTGAGCCTCGGCAATAGCATCAAGCTTCTTCCGTTTAACCGAAGTGAAAAGTGAGTGAGATATTTTCCATAACTAAACTTAATCGAAAATCCAAATTTGAGAACCAAAACCAAAGCCGAAGTCGAGAGCTGCCATGCCCCGTCCTAGCACACCAAAATGTTGAATCGAGGAGTTGGTCACTCGCATGTGCTAACACCCAAGAGTGGGTTGAGTAGTAAACCCGACAACTGAATATCCAAAATGTAAGAAGTTAAAAGAGACATATACAACTTTTTATAGTGGTTTTGCAATAATGCTTATGTCCACTTCGTAGTAATAATTCATTATCATAGTTAGAATTACATGATTTGTCCGAGTTTCAACATTTGAATTTTCCACAGTTGTGAATGGAAAGCGACAATTCTTTTCAAGTACTTATAATGACAAAATAACCATTGAAATCCTTCTATGTCCGAAAAGCTTCATGTGTTCTCTAGTGTCCAAGTAGCAAGTTCAAAGACAGTTCTAATGCCAAAATGTTGGGATTTATCTTCTATGTGAAGATTATAAGTCCAGGAGAAAATCCATAGCCATAGAAATCACCATGGAAGCGATTAATGAGCTTCAAAGAGAGTTTTCCCATATGCACAATAGCTGCCAAAATTCCAAAAATCCAACCCCTATTCATCCAAAAGGGGGTTTATAGGTGGAGTTGTTGGGCATCAACTCAAAATTTTGTATCCCGAGAGTCACATCAATGTTGGGATCGAAATGACTCCTGGGGAGTTAGCTAAATTCTAAGAAACTTCGAAAATCTAATATCTAGCAAATAACTAAGATGCAAGGTGAAAACGTGCATTGATCATTTGAAAATAGGTGAACCATGCATGCTCATCATGTAGCACAATTTTCCAAGCCAAGATAATAACTTCGTATGTAACGGCGCGATTTTCCATGCCTTGAAAACCGTGTCGTTATGGAAAGAATTTAGAAGATGAGATAGAAAAGATAGAAATTATATAATAGAAGAATAAGAAGACATCAGAATTACACAGCGGAATAAATCTCACAGCGGAATTTCACAAATTACATAATATATTACATAACAGAGTTTGTTACATCAGAGTACATCATTCGAATACAACATCATACGTTATACTGGCCCAATACATAAACTAGATACTTGGAGATGGATATAGCTACTGGTCTTGAACTTGAACTTCATCAGATTCCACTTGCCTTACCTGAATTACTTGCCTACTCATAACAAGCATTATGAGTACCCAAGAGTTTAGGAAACACAGAAATAAACTCTGGGTCAGTCAAGGGACTGGTGTGAGTAAACACAGTTAAAAGATGTGAACAGGGAAATAAAGATTAAGGTTTTCCATTTTGACGGATTCATTTACTTTAGAAATCTTTAGATCAATCCATGTCTAATATCTGGATAATGATCTAAGTATTTTATATCAAAACATTTGATATTACTATAGTTTTTATCAAATAAATAACCATCTAGTGAAACGCTTGCATCTCACGTTCACGTATATAGTATAAAATCATAAGTCGCAGAGCGCTTATTGGAGATTGGATTCCAACAGACAAGGTATGGGAGCACCTCCCGATCAGTGTACTCTAGAGAGGATACACTGGGGTTCAACAAGAAGTTCTTGCAAACCGGCCACACATGACCGCCCACTCATTTAGCTTGAGTGTTGCGAATATATTATTACCCCACGGTGGTAGCTAGCCAACCGTCCCGGAAAGCTGCAGCATCGAAATAAAGATTAAGAAGACAAATAGGAATTTCTCTAGATGGTGATAATACACCCTGCTTGGGAATGACCCAACTAGCCATGTTGCCTAGCCCAACTTCTGTCTTTCCTGGTTGTGAGGTTTTGAGGCTATGTTATCTTCTAGAACATCTGTCACCCGTTCACTTTGAATGTCACATCGTCAAATCCTCCAGAGATGACTAATTCGATTTCCACAAAAATAATCGGGCTATTACGTTGAGTTTTAGAGAAGGTTTCTTCCCGCCACCATAGAAATACGTTTGAGGAAATCAACGTACACAACTCTTTTGGAAATACTCTGTCAGACATCCGTCCATACAAGTCATCCTGGGACTGGACAAGCTGAAAGCACTATTCTGTAAAACAAAATAGCCCTTGTATATCTCCGTCTTCAATTATCTTCAAAAATCTCTGACCCACGACATATACATCAAATCGAAGTGGAATATTAATTCCGGACTCTTCGAAATGATTTACGTAATGTCTTTTACTATTAGTTGATACATAAGAATGATTTTCAATATTCGTTTGATCATGAACATATTCTTGTTCAATGGAATAGTTATCAACTCAACACAATTCATTTTATATACTCTTTAATTTATGATCCTCGACCAAACAGAATTGTATATATATCTATGTTGTTTAAATCCAGACACTCGACTTGTCTTTTATAAATGAGTGACTAAAGCATGTGCATCGCACACGGTATTTTATTCAATTTTGACTGTCCTTTATAAATGGACAACTAAAGCGTGTGTGTCGCACGCGGTACTTTACTCTAAAATGTCTGCTTGTTTATACGACATTTTATACCTTTGTCATACTTTGTAAATTCTCTTTTTATTTCCAAATAATTACGAACAACTTAATTTATACCATTTTCTGTTTTCTATTTTATTATTTCCTTATTATGGAACAGTTATCGATCTAAGTCGACCGATAGCGATTTAATGTGTATTTCAACATTCGATTTATTTTTGACACTCCATTAACTTCCTATCATATTATCGATCAATATATTAATTTTACATAAATGTCTCCATTCTATATTGATGTTATTCAATGAATAATTTAATTAGAACTTCATATATTTACCTATCTTATATCGTCACACAAATTTTAACAACTATTTTATTTTCCTTTTTCAACCACCTTAATAACCCTTTCTTTTCTATTCTATATTTATTTTATTTTTTATTTTATTTGATTCCTAAAATCCTATTACCTTTAAATCATTTCCTACTACCTTTAGTTTCTATTTGCTTATTTACTTTTCTCTTTAAATTATTTCTGCCCATCAGCCCAACTTCCCAAGTCCCTCTTCCTATCTCTCCCTTTTCTTTTACCTTATATTTTTATTTATTCTTCTGGCCCAAACCCAATAATGTACAGGCCCACGAACCCCATTGTTTCCTTCGTTGAAATCTGATGTTCCGTTCCCTTTAAAAATCTTTCCACCGCCTGGCACCCATTTCGTGCTTCATTCAACAGCCTTGCCCAACTGGTTGCTCCGATCCTTCATCTTTTCATTAGTGCCAATCACTTTTCAACTCCATACCTGTTCGATCAGTTCAACTGACCCAACAAATAGACTGATCCCTTGTCCCCTTCTTCTCCATTTATTTTCTGCCATTTCTTGCGGAAATTAAGATGCACGGCTATGCACGTGCACGCAACGTTCGATGACCAGGAAGCCATCACTCCTCCCCAAACAATTCGCATCTCCTCCTCAGATCATCATCAATCCTGCCTCGAAGCTCCAGAGCCCCTCCTCCTCAAAACACCATCCCATTTCATTACTTTCGAAACAACCAAACTTCCCGTCACCCAAAACTTGCCTCTCCCAACCACCTCAGACCATCGGAAGTTCCTACGCCACCTTCCCCTTCTTCTCCGATTTTAGACGTAACTCCACCATCGAATTTAGCCCACTCGATCAACCCAAAACCCCACATGATCGATCCAAAAACCGTGTACCCAAAACAGACAAAACCCTAAACTAACTTCATTCGCTCAACTCCTTCAATGGAAAAATTATTAACCATTTTTCCCATGATCTCCACGCCTTCCATCTGCTCTGGTATCGACGCCATGGTTTCTGACCACCGGGATTGCCAGAATTTGCTCGTAATAGATTTTCTGATGAACCTAGGAATTCTCTATAATCCTAGTCCTAAATATCGTGATACGTATATGTAAATTCATGATTTTCTATTATGAATTCATTTATATACCTGAAATTTGAATTTTAGATGATTGGGAAATCATGTTTTTGAACTTGGTGCCTGGAAGCTGGTGGTATTCCAGTATATATATGTTTATACTATTTTTAACTCTTTAAACTTACACTATGATCATATATAAATGATTTTCATGTATAAAGGATATGTTAAAGCTGGTCTAAATTTACACTATGTATTTTTGTACACCAAGGGAATGAGCTGTGTTTTCTATACAGAGGATGTTAACCTGATGTATATAGGGGGTTCATCAGTTTATATCACAACAGAATTATCATTGGGTACTGGTTTTAAGGCTTTACAGACATAGTTCCAAAACTTATACTAATACTGACATTAACTGGTAAATGGAACTGATTCTAAAATAAAGATTACATGAAGTAAGTTTACTCACAGTCATAGCTTTCCTTCTCTGTTGCTCTAGTTATCCTCTGGTACATGTTGTTTTCTTAGATTCAAGTGTTGTATGAGAAAGTGAATGAGTGTCAAGTGGTATATATAACAAGATTTTCATATTAAACAATTCATAGGCTCATTATTGTATTGTAGGCGCTACAGTATTGTTTCTCCTTAGGCTTATCCCTTGCCTACTTCTATACGGCTTACTTAAGCATTAAGAGAAGCATTGTTTATTTAGATATTTTCATATTTCCTTGTCCTTGCTCTATCATTCTAGAAACAAGATATAATCCAAGCCATACTCTATTCAATTTCTTTGATTTTATTTGTAATATAAAATAGGTTTGCTTCCTCCCTATGTGTACGATATTTTGCAAGCAAGAATTATTTATTTGCAAATTACCTTGACGTGTATCTTTAGGGAATGGCCTTAGGCCTATATTAGCTCTACAATTCCATGTTAAATCTCATCAATGTTTTGATTTTGGCAATCTCTTCTTTGTTGGCATTTTATCAAATGTGTGGTGTACTTCATAACATAATTTTCATTTAACATTTGAGGATACTTGTCTTTGCTGTATTGATTCTTTTCATATGTTTTAATCTACTCCATTGTCTACACGGCTTCCTATCTTTATTTCTTAAATGATAAAACCCACATTATCAATACATATTATGCTACACATGTTTGTATATATAACTCAAATGTATATGGATTTTAGTTCCAGGATTTTGTTATGTTTTTAAATGTTTATGTTTTCAAAAACATAACTAATATACACCATTATATATTACATATACACTTATGATTGCTTTGTCTTTGTTTTAATAAACATATTTTATGATTTAATTACCTAATTAAATCAATATTTATCATTAACAAAGACTAGCTAAAACCCGGGACATCACAGTCGACCCCCCTTAAAAGAATTTCGTCCCCGAAATTATAAGGCCACAAGTAGATTCAAATTTAAAGTCAAATTCTTATACGTCCGTACGTTCCGAACAGATTCCTAATTTATTTGGAATTTATTCAACTTATTTCTAAAATTCAATACTTTGATTTTATTGCAAAATCAGTTTACTTAGCTCTCGTGTGTCTATATCCAATTAAACAACTCTAGTCAAGTTTTTACTACCAGGAATATCAATTTTATTCCTGGATATTTTCCTAAATCTAATTCGACGTTATTTAACTCACCATGAGGTTGACTCTAATCACTTTAATGCCTTCCATTGGTTGAGGTTGTTGTCACACTTGCTCCTCGGTCTCATCTTGCTTGAGAACTCATTTTCGGTTTTCTGAGTATATGATTCGAGAGTTAATACTCATTCGGAAGTCAGTCTTTAGGGATAACCTAACCAAATAATAAGGATCGTCCTATACTATATGGTTTTTATAAAAATACGCTCTCTCAGCACTAACTCTAAGCCTAGGTGTTCAGAAATCCTAAGCTCTGATACCAACTGTAACCCCGCGATTTTCCATGCCTCGAAAACCGTGTTGTTGTGGAAAGAATTTAGAAGATGAGATAGAAAAGATAGAAATTATAGAATAGAAGAATAAGAAGACATCAGAATTACACAGCGGAATAAATCTCACAGCGGAATTTCACAAATTACATAATATATTACATAACAGAGTTTGTTACATCAGAGTACATCATTCGAATACAACATCATACATTGTACTGGCCCAATACATAAACTGGATACTTGGAGATGGATATAGCTACTGGTCTTGAACTTGAACTCATCAGATTCCACTTGCCTTACCTGAATTACTTGCCTACTCATAATAAGCATTATGAGTACCCAAGAGTTTAGGAAACACAGAAATAAACTCTGGAACAGTCAGGGGACTGGTGTGAGTAAACACAGTTAAAAGATGTGAACAGGGAAATAAAGATTAAGGTTTTCCATTTTGACGGATTCATTTACTTTAGAAATCTTTAGATCAATCCATGTCTAATATCTGGATAATGATCTAAGTATTTTATATCAAAACATTTGATATTACTATAGTTTTTATCAAATAAATAACAATCTAGTGAAACGCTTGCATCTCACGTTCACGTATATAGTATAAAATCATAAGTCGCAGAGCGCTTATTGGAGATTGGATTCCAACAGACAAGGTATGGGACCACCTCCCGATCAGTGTACTCTAGAGAGGATACACTGGGGTTCAACAAGAACGTCTTGCAACCCGGCCACACAAGACCGCCCACTCATTTAGCTTGAGTGTTGCGAATATATTATTACCCCACGGTGGTAGCTAGCCAACCGTCCTGAAAAGCTGCAGCATCGAAATAAAGATAAAGAAGACAAATAGGAATTTCTCTAGATGGTGATAATACACCCTGCTTGGGAATGACCCAACTAGCCATGCTGCCTAGCTCAACTTCTGTCTTTTCCTGGTTGTGAGGTTTTGAGGATACGTTATCTTCTAGAACATCTGTCACCCGTTCACTTTGAATGTCACATCGTCAAATCCTCCAGAGATGACTAATTTGATTTCCACAAAAATAATCGGGCTATTACGTTGAGTTTTAGAGAAGGTTTCTTCCCACCACCACAGAAATACGTTTGAGGAAATCAACGTACACGACTCTTTTGAAAATACTCTGTCAGACATCCGTCCATACAAGTCATCCTGGAACTGGACAAGCCTAAAGCACTATTCTGTAAAACAAAATAGCCCTTGTATATCTCCGTCTTCAATTATCTTCAAAAATCTCTGACCTATGACATATACATCAAATCGAAGTGGAATATTAATTCCGGACTCTTCGAAATGATTTACGTAATGTCTTTTACTATTATTTGATACATAAGAATGATTTTCAATATTCATTTGATCATAAACATATTCTTGTTCAATGGAATAGTTATCAACTCAACACAATTCATTTTATATACTCTTTAATTTATGATCCTCGATCAAACAGAATTGTATATACATCTATGTTGTTTAAATCCAGACACTCGACTTGTCTTTTATAAATGAGCGACTAAAGCATGTTCATCGCACACGGTATTTTATTCAATTTTGACTGTCCTTTATAAATGGACAACTAAAGCATGTGTGTCGCACGAGGTACTTTACTCTAAAATGTCTGCTTGTTTATACGACATTTTATAACTTTGTCATACTTTGTAAATTCTCTTTTTATTTCCAAATAATTACGAATAACTTAATTTATACCATTTTCTATTTTCTATTTTATTATTTCCTTATTATGGAACATTTATCGATCTAAGTCGATCGATAGCGGTTTAATGTGTATTTCAACATTCGATTTATTTTTGACACTCCATTAACTTCCTATCAAATTATCGATCAATATATTAAATTTACATAAATGTCTCCATTCTATGTTGACGTTATTCAATGAATAATTTAATTAGAACTTCATATATTTACCTATCTTATATCGTCACACAAATTTTAACAACTATTTTATTTGCTTTTTCAGTCACCTTAATAACCCTTTCTTTTCTATTCTATATTTATTTTATTTTTTCTTTTATTCCTAAAATCCTATTACCTTTAAATCATTTCCTACTACCTTTACTTTCTATTTCCTTATCTACTTTTCTCTTTAAATTGTTTCGGCCCATCAGCCCAACTACCCAATTCCCTCTTCCTTTCTCTCCCTTTTCTTTTACCTTATATTTTTATTTATTCTTCTGGCCCAAACCCAATAATGTATAAGCCCATGAACCCCATTGTTTCCTTTGTTGAAATCTGATGTTCCCTTCCCTTTAAAAATCTTTCCACCGCCTGGCACCCATTTTCTTGCTTCATTCAATAGCCTTGCCCAAATGGTTGCTCCGATCCTTCATCTTTTCGTTAGTACCAATCACTTTTCAACTCCATACTTGTTCGATCAGTTCAACTGACCCAACAAATAGACTGATCCCTTGTCCCCTTCTTCTCCATTTATTTTCTGCCGTTTCTTGCGGATATTAAGATGCACGGCTGTGCACGTGCACGCAACGTCCGATGACTAGGAAGCCATCACTCCTCCCCAAACAACTCGCATCTCCTCCTCATATCATCATTGATCCTCCCTCGAAGCTCCAGAGCCCCTCCTCCTCAAAACACCATCCCATTTCATTACTGTCGAAACAACCAAACTTCCCGTCACCCAAAACTCCCCTCTCCCAACCACCTCAGACCATCGGAAGTTCCTACGCCACCTTCCCCTTCTTCTCCGACTTTAGACGTAACTTCACCATCAAATTTAGCCCACTCGATCAGCCCAAAACCCCACATGATTGATCTAAAAACCATGTACCCAAAACAGACAAAAACCCTAAACTAACTTCATTCGCTCAACCCCTTCAATGGAAAAATTATTAACCATTTTTCCCATGATCTCCGCGCCTTCCATCTGCTCTTGTATCGACGCCATGCTTTCTGACCACCGGGATTGCCGGAATTTGCTCGTAATAGATTTTCTGATGAACCTAGGAATTCTCTATAATCCTAGCCCTAAATATCGTGATACGTATATGTAAATTCATGATTTTCTATTACGAATTCATTTATATACCTGAAATTTGAATTTTAGATGATTGGGAAATCATGTTTTTGAACTTGGTGCCTGGAAACTGGTGGTATTCCAGTATATATATGTTTATACTATTTTTAACTATTTAAACTTACACTATGATCATATATAAATGATTTTCATGTATAAAGGATATGTTAAAGCTGGTCTAAATTAACAATATGTATTTTTGTACACCAAGGGAATGAGCTGTGTTTTCTATACAGAGGATGTTAAACTGATGTATACAAGGGGTTCATCAGTTTATATCACAACAGAATTATCATTGGGTACTGGTTTTAAGGCTTTACAGACATAGTTCCAAAACTTATACTAATACTGACATTAACTGGTAAATGGAACTAATTCTAAAATAAAGATTACATGAAGTTAGTTTACTCACAGTCATAGCTTTCCTTCTCTGTTGCTCTAGTTATCCTCTGCTACATGTTGTTTTCTTAGATTCAAGTGTTGTATGAGAAAGTGAATGAGTGTCAAGTGGTATATATAACAAGATTTTCATATTAAACAATTCATAGGCTCATTATTTTAAGTATTGTAGGCGCTACAGTATTGTTTCTCCTTAGGCTTATCCCCTGCCTACTTCTATACGGCTTACTTAAGCATTAAGAGAAGCATTGTTTATTTAGATATTTTCATATTTCCTTGTCCTTGCTCTATCCTTATAGAAACAAGATATAATCCAAGCCATACTCTACTCAATGCTGTGGATTTTCTTTGATTTTCTTTGTAATATAAAATAGGTTTGCTTCCTCCCTAAGTGTAAGATATTTTGCTAGCAAGAATTATTTATTTGCAAGTTGCCTTGTTGTGTATCTTTAGGGAATGGCCTTAAGCCTATATTAGCTCTACTATTCCATGTTAAATCTCATCAATGTTTTGATTTTGGCAATCTCTTCTTTGTTGGCATTTTATCAAACGCGTGGTGTACTTCATAACATAATTTTCATTTAACATTTGAGTATACTTGTGTTTGCTGTATTGATTCTTTTCATATGTTTTAATCTACTCCATTGTCTACACGGCTTCCTATCTTTATTTCTTAAATGATAAAACCCACATTATCAATACATGTTATGCTACACATGTTTGTATATATAACTCAAATGTATATGGATTTTAGTTCCAGGATTTTGTTATGTTTTTAAATGTTTATGTTTTCAAAAACATAACTAATACACACCCTTATATATTACATATACACTTATGATTGCTTTGTCTTTATTTTAATAAACATATTTTATGATTTAATTACCTGATTAAATCAATATTTATTGTTAACAAAGACTAGCTAAAACCCGGGACATTACATCGTATCTGAAGCACATGCGCCAATTTTTGATCCAGAAGCCCTAATGTGCACACACAAAAATGAGTGATCACTCCGAAGTGCTCAGGCTTTAAGATATTACCAGATCCGATGGGTAATTTCATATTGGGTACTTTTTGCATAGGTCCTTTTTAAGGTTTAAATCAAACGAAAAGTCCTCCTTTACTAAATTTCAATGAAAATTAGGTCCTTGTTTTATATCCTTGATTGCTGCTGACATATCGGCAACATTTCAGAAAATTGCTGACAAATCAGCATTTTTTTGGTAAATGGTAGAAAAGTTGCTGACATATTAGCAATCATTTACAACGTTGTTGACATTTCAGCAACAAGTATTTACTTTTCTATACATTATAAAAGTTGCTGACATATCAGCAATTTTTTATAAAAGTTGCTGACATTTCAGCGATAATTTTTCCTTTGCTTTTCAGAAATAGGTGGCAGGTTTTCAATGAAACTTTACTAGTGAAAGTTGCTGACATACCAGTAGTTATTTATAAAAGTTGCTGACAAATCAGCAATAATTTTTTATTTTTTTTAGAAAATAGGGACCGAATTTACAATAAAACTTTGATAGGGACCGACTTTACAATATAAAAGTGTAATAGGAATGCCTCCCTAATTTTCACTTTCCTATCCCTAATACCGATCCCGGAAACTGTGCTTACGCAAATAATTTGCTATGATCTTTGCATGTCGATCCCGGTTCTTGAGCATTCTTAATACAAAGTAACTATTTCGTACCCTGAGTACCGAGTCTGGGTTCATGAAGCGTGCAAGTGGAAAAGGATAACCTGCACGATGTGCCCAACCCAGAGTTCGTATCCGAGATAAGGCTGATCCCACGATTCGATTTGGGGAGGCCGTGCCATGGCTGATGCATGCTAGAGATTTTTCTTGACCCAAACGAGGCACTCATAAATTTTCGAGTGATCAAACTCCAGCTTTGCCAATTCCAATGTATTTTCCATGGATGATGCACGCTGTTGTTTTGGGTGATCACACCAAGTCGCGCAGCCATTTTTGATTGATCGATCCAAAATTGAGATTTTGTCGAGTACAAAATATAATTATGTATTCAAAGTCTTGAATAACATTGCCACTCCGAGAAAGCTGATCAAGGAATCAACGATCTTTCCAACCTTTTCGAACACTTTACGACTACGACCAAATTGCTTTCTATTTTCGAATGAACGTATTAGAGTCTCGAGCGCTACGCGAATCATAAACTTGATATGTGAATGCTTTGCCAAAAAGCGGCCAACATATATTTTTTCTCTCTTACAACGCCAAAGAGATAGAAATTATATTGCTTTAATGGGATTATGCATTTTATATTTAGAGGATCTCAGATGTAGAGAAAAGGGGGGGGACCAGTCGTTATATATTTTTATAGGAAACAAATATGACATAAAGGAATACATAATTCAAGATAACAAATTTTCACCGAAGTACACCTCAGAATAGTTAGTTTTAGGGACTTTATTGATTTTTATAGGAAAATATTATGTAATGGCCTGGATTTTTCAATCATTTGAATTCAAAGATTTAAGTTGGTTTTAAATATTATATTTTGAATATTAATGGATTTTAATATTGAATTCATTAATAAAATAACGATTGAAAGTTTATATTTATATTTAAATTATAAACGAACTCGTAACGTCATGATAGTTCGTAATATTGAGTTTTGAACTTCAATTGAATACACATAATCCGTTATAAGTCGGAATTTAGTGAAATAAGAAAATTTGAATCTATTTATTTATAATTTTCTTATGAAAGAGAAAACTGGAGATTTTATCTTACGGATTTGTAAGTAATGACCAAATCAAATTTTAACATAGTCGCTATGGAAATCGTTAATAAATTATAATGTTTATTTAATAAATTTAAAGGGAATTTCCATATATTTTGAATATCGTTTAACTTGAAAATGTTAATATTGAGTTATAATTCTATATTAGTTTATATTTGAAACTATATATTATTTTATTTGAATATATACGACAATAATGATATATTATTATTGAATATAATTTTTTTGTAATTTATAATATTATATCAATATTATATAAGCCTTAGAATAGCCCCATTTTCGGCGAAACAAATTTATGTGGAATACATACAACTAATTATTGCTAGTTTTCCAATTAGGAGCCAATCAGAGTTGTTGTTTGAGTGTGCATTATTTAGATGTGAACCGATGAATATATTTGAACTAAAAATAATGGCTTTGTGCAAACGAAGTCGGTATTCAATGAAATTAATTTTGTTGGATCCGTAACATCAAGACGTAGCCGACTAGTAGTGTGTCCGTTCCCATTATGTATTGTAGTGCATACATTTAACATGCAGCATTAACTAGCGGTTAAAATTAAAACAAACTCTAACTAATAAAATACTTCTACCCTAAGCAATGAATAACATATATACATAAATCTTGAGTTAAACGCCTACCCTAGTTACACTACTTAATGTTGTACATGCATATTCCTAGTCTTTAAGGGTGTACATTCTATTTTTAATTTTTTTCCCCAAGCAAAATCCTACCCTAATCAAACCTTAGAAGAGAAGTATCCCCTGCAACTCCTTTCTTTCTCCTACCCTAGGTTATACGTGAAGTCGTAATCAACACATAGACCTATGAAAGCACAAACACAGCTATCTATCTTTGGCCTACCCATTTTTCTAAATTCTATCTTCCACGATATAATACAATTACATGAAAACCAATGTCTCTTGCATAAAGAAGCTGTAACAACCCACACCTCCGTTCACACAAGATATTGTTCCCAACTTAACCGCCGTATAGGTGTAGGGTTTTGTTCCTCAAAAGGCCTCGGCATTAGTAAGAGATGGGCTCTAATATATAACTACCCACTTCACACAGGCCTCCATGATGTGGGACTTAGGGGTTTTATATTCTCCCTTCCTACAGAGCCCAACGTCCCCGTTGGCTCACAAACACCTCACCCAGACGCTGTGGTCCACACAGGAGCCACAATTCCGGCTGGGTACTGGATTTGATACCACTGTAACAGCCCGCACCTCCGTCCACACAAGATATTGTCCCCAACTTAACTACCGTATAGGTGTGGTGTTTTGTTCCTCAAAAGGCCTCGACGTTATTAAGAGATGGGCTATACTATATAAGTATCCAATTCACACAGGCTTCCACATCGATGTGGGACTTAGGGTGTTACAGAAGCTACCCTAAACCATCAAGCAACATATACAACCTCCCTCACATGACGCACAACTCCCTCCTACGTTTTCTACGAAGGAAGTAATAGCATTTCACCATCAACACAACATAATCGAATGAAATGAAAACTCAGATGTAACACCCCGAATTTCGGTTAATGCTAAAATTCACTAATTACAGAATATATAATCTCAGATGTGAGAATTGGGGAAAACGGGCTGCGTCATTGCGTTCGTCTCAGAAAAATACGCGAAATAGAGTTCGAGTTTTCGAGAATCGGAGTCCGTATGAAAGAGATATGGACGAACGAAGTTAGGCAGAAGAACCCGGAACAGGCCAGAAATGCACTGGCGCACTTGTGAAGTGCGCCAGAACAAAAATGCACTGGCGCACTTGTGAAGTGCGCCAGTACAAAAATAGACTGGCGCACTTGGGAAGTGCGCCCGTGCCGAGCCAAGAAACCTGCACAGTTTCTAGAGAGTTCTGTGGTTGGGTGCACCAGTTTGGGGTTTGGGCTTGGTCTTAGGGCTGATTTCTGGAGAGTTCCGAGATCTAAGGGTCCTAAACTAATCTAGGGTTAATCTAAGGGTCTAAAATGCTACCTAATCCTATAAATAACACCCTAACCCTACCCTAATTCATTCATAATTAAAACTAGTAACTAAACTATGGCAAAATGAAACTTGATCATGGCCTCCACAAATCAATGAAGAAGAAAGCAAGCTAATCAACCTCTCTAATCAACTTCTAATCCATTTTGAGCATCTTAATCTTCATTTGGAGTGCAAATTGCTAGTGGTGAGTTCCTATCACTTTGATGATCAATTGTTAAGATAAGTAGATTAGGTGTAATGAGATTTATGGTATTGAATGCGGATTTGTGAGTTTGAATCATTTGAAATGATATGCTAATCTATGTATAATAATAATCCTATGTTGAATATGTAAGTTTATGCAAGTTGAATAGGTGAGTTTATGCATGTTGAATATGTAAGTTTATGCAAGTTGAGTATGAGAGTTTATGCAAGTTGGATATGTGGGTTTATGCATAATAAGTAATTGATTTTATGCAAGTATGTGGTTTTATGCATGATGAGTATGTGATTCTATGCATGCTAAGTAGGTGATATTATGCTTGATGAGTATGTGATTCTATGCATGCTAAGTATATGATATTATGCAAGTTTAGTATGTGATTCTATGCATGCTAAGTATATGATATTATGCAAGTTTAGTATGTGATTCTATGCATGCTAAGTATATGATATTATGCAAGTTTAGTATGTGATTCTATGCATGCTAAGTATATGATATTATGCAAGATATGCTATGCAAGTTACATGTTTGTTAATATGCAAGTTACATGTATGTTAATATGCAAGATATGTTATGCAAGTTACATGTTTGTTAATATGCAAGTTACATGTATGTTAATATGCAAGATATGCTATGCAAGTTACATGTTTTGCAAGTTACATGTATGTTAATATGCAAGATATGCTATGCAAGTTACATGTTTGTTAATATGCAAGTTACATGTATGTTAATATGCAAGATATGCTATGCAAGTTACACGTTTGTTAATATGCAAGTTACATGTATGTTAATATGCAAGATATGCTATGCAAGTTACATGTTTGTTGATATGCAAGTATGAATGCTTATGCAAGTATGTGAATGCTCATGCAAGTATGTGAATGCTTATGCAAGTATGTGAATGCTTATGCAAGATATGTGTATGATAATATGCGAGCTCATATGCAATATGTTATGCAAGTCATGTGTGATAATATGCAAGTTTGGGTTAAATGTAGTTGGGTTAATATATGCTCATATATGCAAGTTGACATCCACTTAACCCATGACAAAGTTATATACTAAGATTTGGTTAAACCCATGATATTTGCGATGGATCTTCCCTTTATTTATGTTGCGAAATGAGAACGATTTGCGTGGGGAACGATGGGGTTAATAAGTATGTTAATAAAAGTATGATTGGGTATGATTAAGCATACCATAAAAATAAATTAACATAAGTGGGAATTTACCTATTGAGTTAGGTCTACCCCATGGGAATTTACCTATTGAGTTAGGTCTACCCATGTTATGAAAAACTTGATATTAATTAGGGATAATTAATATAAATTATGAGGGTGATTAATTAGGTGTAATTAATCGACTAAGACACGAGGTTGGACTCATTTGTAGTGTAAAACTGCCCGGACCCAACTGGCTTAACCAGTTGCTACAAATGTTAGCCCAATGTGAGAGGTCTTAGGCACAAACTAAATACGTGATTAATGTAAAGACACGAGGTTAGACTCTGTTATGACATAAGGCTGCCCGGACCCAACCGGCTTAACCAGCAGTCATAAAAGATAGTCTAATGTGAGAGGTCTTTATGAGGATCACGGTCTTAATTAATTAAGAAACACTTAACCATATAAGCATGTAGTGGGGCATGAGGGTTAAGTGGGTACCTTGGGTGGCATGTAGTAACTAGTGTGGGTGCCTTGGGTGGCATGAGGAAACTAGTGGGTTGCCTTGGGTAGCAATAGAAAATACGATTAGAATACTTAACCAAAGTGGAACATGTAATTAAACATGATTAAAGGGTTAAGTAAGTGCCTCGGGTGGCATGTGGGAATTAAGTAAATGATTTGGGTGGCATGTGGAAATCTAGTGGGTGCCTTGAATGATAATTAAAATATGATTAATGTCTTAACCAAAGTATTTATAACATGTAAGTGGACATGGTTAAAGGGGTTAAGTGGGATACACTAGATAAATTAACAAGCTTAGGTGGATAGCTTGTGGGGGCCCATCTCAACCAATATCCCAAACGTATCTTTGTGGGCTCGACCCAAGTCGAGTGACGGGACACGCATATTGGGCTTGACTATAAGAGGCCAAAACGGGTTAGCGGTGGCAACGTAGGACCAACGGGTTTCATATGCGTGTGTGGACCCGGGCTGGTTAGTAAATCGTTGTTGCATCGTGTAGGTATAAAGCCGTGCACCGTTGATACTATCAGGTTGCCACTTTGGGGAAATGATACACCCCATTGTGGGACCAGCACGGGTATCTACGTTAGGGAGCCGATCGCTTGGGAGTAGTGGGTACACCTAGTAATGATAGGGGCAGACGGCACCTATGTAGGGGTACTAGAAACTACTGGGTAAAAATTACTAAGTACATTTAGTGGGATCAACCTTTAAGTAGGAATTAATCTTAGGTAGGTATAACTGGTGGGGTGCAGTGTAGGAATTATCTTTGAGTAGGTCTGGGGCGGTGTAATTTAGTAATTATCCTTGGGTGGGTAAATGCGTCTTTAAGGTTATCTTAGTTTATCCTAAGTTTACCAAGCTGCTTAGTGTAGCCATTCATCCCCAGTCGTTACCGTATATCAACTTATGTCTTCTCTGGTTATTTTAATGATTGCATTGTTAGGGTTATAGGACTCACTCAGACTTATGTCTGACCCCGTTGTTTTTATCTTTTTCCCCCAAACCCAGGTTATCAGAGTGGGCTTAGTGCTAGTGGGCTTTGATCAGATTGCTGTATCTATCCTTTGGAGCTTGGACCGTTGAAGTAAAGCTCAGTTCATCTTTCCTTTTATGGCTATTGTTTACATAGTGGGATTATGTACTTATTTTTATCAAGATGGATATTTTGTACTTGACTCTTGTATGGTTTTGTGATGTAACCAAACCTGTTTTACTTTCCGCTGCAATGAAATGATGTTTTAAATTTTCAAGTATTACTTATATCTGTCTTGTTGTAATTTTACTGTTCTATATTCACTTAAAATACTTCACCGAAACTAAGGCATTCCCCTCTTATGAGTGACCTTAGCGGGTGTGGGGTGTTACACGTGGTATCAGAGCTTAAGGTTACCAGAACAGATAAATTTTTTAGAAAAACTATTTTCTAAGAATATTTTTGAAGGGAGTATTTTCAAAAACATGTCTTTTAAGAGAAAAGTTTTTGAAAGAAAAGCATAATCCCCAGTAGCCATATCTATATCTTTCGAATTCTCCATTTTGAATCTCTTCCTCTCCCTCATTTTGAGTTTCCCCTCCGCGTATAGACGATCTTTCTAAGATAGATAAGGATGGAAAACCGCTTCAAGGGACTTAGACGTTAATCAGATTAGAAGTTGGTTCAAGAAGGAGGAGGACTGGTAGGTACCTATAGGATAGACGATGAGAGGAAGGCTCAAATAGTTGTTTGGTTAATAAAGGATGAAACCTCATTGATGGGAGGTTACGAGTGGAGAATGGGAAGGGGAAGGCTAGTAGTTATCCTTTTGGGAGGAATAGGACACCTTATTAGGATTGACCAAAGAAGCAAGGGCAAAGTATGGAATCTTCTGGAGGATAGTTGTATTTCCTCACGACTAGGGTGCCGGACGGGGATAAGACCGTCTAGGTTAGAATGTGAATTTCTCTGTTATCCAATCCAAACTTTATTTGATTCGGATGTATCGAGTTCGTTTATCTCATCATTGTTAGTTGAGTCACTGCACTTAGACACCAGTTTGGTAAATGATCCCTTAGTTGTTTCAAACCCAATTGGGGCTCCATGATGTGTTTGGGTTTGAAAGTTTCTATACTTAGCGTTGAGTTTAGATGTGATGCTTGTTGGGCTTCACGGACTATGGGTTAGTTTGGGGCATGGACTGGTTATCCAGTAGGGGTACCGTTCTTGATTTTGAAGGGAGAGTTATTAGGCTTATGACCCGCTTGGGTAACACTCTCTAGACCTCTTGTAATCCCATAGAATCTGTTATGCTAAGTTATTTAGAATTGATTGACACGTCGGTCGAGAGTTTGCGATCTGTTAGAGTGGTCCGGGAATACTCGGATGTGTTTGAGAAGGTGAAGGGCTTACCTCCGGAGCGGGAGATTGACTTCCGAATATATCTGGTAAACAATGCCAAACCAGTGACTTGGCCAGTGTGCCACAAGGCTCCTCGTGAGAGGAGGGAACTCCATAAGTAAGTAGGCGATTGCTTGAGAAGGGGTTCATAAGAAGAATTATATCGGAGTGGGGCGCTCCAGTAGTTTTTTCCATGAAGGCGGATGGGTCCCTCAGACTTTGTGTAGGCTAAAGAGAACTAAATAAACTCACAAAGAAGAATAGACACCCATTGCCAAAGATTGATGATCTCTTTGATCAGTTGGTTGGCGCCTCAGTATTTTCGCAGTTGGACTAAGCCACATGGTTTCGTCAGTTGAGAGTGGCTGACGATAGTATAGAGAAGATTGCCTTTAGGACTCCGGATGGTTTTATGAGTGGCTGGTGATGCTATTTGGTTTGACGAACGCCCCCGCATACTTTGTTGATTGGAAGAGAAGGGTGTTCAGGGAGTACCTAAATAAGTTTGTGATGGCCTTGGTAAATGACATCTTGGTCTTTTCAAGGAGCGTAATAAGTTTTCGTATGTGCTCAATAGGGTGAGCAAAGCCAGTTATAGGATAAACGGTGGTTTTGGAGCGAGACTGGCGAGGACATCCAAAGTTGGTCAAAGGCTTAATTGTTTAGCCATTATTATTATTGTTATTTTTTTTAGTATCATCTCACGCAGGTTGCCTGAACTCGAAGGAGATATCCCTTGGGTGTTTGTCTGATATTGGTTTCGGCCTTTGGGGCTGGCATTTGGGGGATGTCGAATTCGACTAGGGTGGTCTGCGTGAGAGATGGACAGTGGTGACGATTTTGGATAGGATTTTTAGCATCTTATGAGTTTGAGATAGCGTATACCCCTAACAAGGGAAACATGGTAGCAGACGCCTTAAGAAGAAAAAGGTTGTCCTTGAGTTCATTGATTCGTTAAACGACGGAGCTTAGGGTTTATTTCTATATTTGACTTTAGACCTTCCGTTGACTTTGTATCCGGTTTGCTAGCCTCCTTGGAGGTTAGGCCTACTCTTTTGGGGCGTATTGGCAGAGCATAGCGGGACGACCCACAGCTGGTTGAGTTAGTAGAGAAGCTCATGAGGAGGGGGAGTCGTCCAGCCATTTGAATAGATACACCCTAGATGGTAAGGGGTGGTTGCGTAGAGACGGTAGACTTTGTGTACCGCAAGACGAGAGTTTGAGGAAGGCTATACTTGATGATACACATCGGTCGAGGATGACCATTCATCCCGGTAGGGACAAGATGTACCAAGACATGAGGCGAGTTTTCTTTTTGGCCAATATGAAGAAAGACGCGGCCAAGTATGTCGCTAGATGCTTGGTATGCTAACAAGTGAAAGCGGAACAGAAGAAACCCGGAGGGTTGCTTCACCCGTTGGAAGTTCCGAAATGGGAAGTAGGATAGTGTCTCGTTAGATAACCGAAATCAAGGAAGGGTAATACGGGGATTGGGCTTATGGTAGATAGACTTACTAAGTGTGCCCATTTCATACCCGTGAAGAGCAAGAGGACTATTCCATGTCTAGCTTCAGTTACCTTCAAGAGATTATTAGATTGCATGGTGTACCTCCCAGTATAGTGAGCGATCGAGATCCTATCGTCACTAGTGAGTTTTGGAGAAGTTTGCAAGAGGCGGTAGGGACTCAGTTGTGTTTGAGCACCGCATCTCATCCTCAGACGGACGGTCAGACCAAGAGGGTGAACCGTATTTAGAAGACCTTTTGAGGTTATGTATTTTGGATTTTGGAGGTACATGGGAAGAGCATCTTCCATTGGGGGAGTTCGCATATAATGGCAGCTTTCAGTCCAGTATTGGTATGACTCCTTTCGAAGCTCTTTATGGAAGGCCTTGTTGATCACCTACATGTTGGTGGGAATCTACGGATTAGATCTTGGTTAGGCCGATGTGATTAGAGAGTCTTCAGAGAAGATTGACTTGATTCGAAGAAGGAGGAAAGCAGCACAGGATAGGCAAAAATCTTATGTGGACAAGAGGAGAACAGAACTTGAGTTTGATATTAGGACATGTTTTTTTTATCAAGGTGTCTCCGTTACGGAATGTGGTTCACTTTGGATCTGTTAGGAAGTGAGTACCAAGGTTTGTAGGGCCATTTCCCATTAAGGAAAGAATTGGACGGATGGCATATAGAGTGGAGTTGCCTGACAGACTTAGTGGTGTACCGGATGTATTTCATGTGTCCCATTTGAGGAAGTGCTTACATAAGACCGCTGAGGTGGTAGAGCCGAGTTTGTTTAAAGAAACAGAGTTAGAGCGCGATGAGACGATTCGATGAGCTCCTACTCGCATCATTGGGCCAGAGACTAGGAAGTTGAGGAACAGAGAAGTTCAGCTAGTTAGAATGCTACTTGGGAGACGGAAGCGAAGATGCGTTCTTTGTATCCATTTCTTTTGGAGAGTATGTCTTTTAACTTCTCCTTTATCGCTTGCCTAGTACTTATCTTATCTTTAGTAGGTCCTCTCGTTAGTCCTGTTTGACCTTTAGATAGGGAAAACCTATGGTTGAAACATGTGTTTGAGACATGTTATGGTTGATGGATGCAAGTGGATGCAAGTGTTTGCTAGTGGTTGCTCGTGGATGCATATATACACACTCTAGGCACTAGATCGGCTCAATCACTTCATATTGCATATTGCATAAAATTGTGTGTAGTTAGCTATATTTATGGATGTATAATGATTGTGTTATCATATGGATGATGCATTTTGGTGAATGATTGTGCACTCATATAGATACTGTAGGTGTCGATAGGGTTATCTCGCATACATATTGGATGCATGGCACTATCATGGTTTGCATATGTTCGTACATTAGATAGGGAACATATACACACACTTTTCGCATATGCTCATACATCATTAGAAATTGTTTAAGGACAATGGATGCCCGTGTTTGATGGATTGAGTAGATGGTTGTTTGGATGGTAGGATATGCATTCTCCTTAGCTTAGAGATTTCGGGGACGAAATCCTTTAAGGAGGGGAGAATGTAACACCCCGAATTTCGGTTAATGCTAAAATTCACTAATTACAGAATATATAATCTCAGATGTGAGAATTGGGGAAAACGGGCTGCGTCATTGCGTTCGTCTCAGAAAAATACGCGAAATAGAGTCCGAGTTTTCGAGAATCGGAGTCCGTATGAAAGAGATATGGACGAACGAAGTTAGGCAGAAGAACCCGGAACAGGCCAGAAATGCACTGGCGCACTTGTGAAGTGCGCCAGAACAAAAATGCACTGGCGCACTTGTGAAGTGCGCCAGTACAAAAATAGACTGGCGCACTTGGGAAGTGCGCCCGTGCCGAGCCAAGAAACCTGCACAGTTTCTAGAGAGTTCTGTGGTTGGGTGCACCAGTTTGGGGTTTGGGCTTGGTCTTAGGGCTGATTTCTGGAGAGTTCCGAGATCTAAGGGTCCTAAACTAATCTAGGGTTAATCTAAGGGTCTAAAATGCTACCTAATCCTATAAATAACACCCTAACCCTACCCTAATTCATTCATAATTAAAACTAGTAACTAAACTATGGCAAAATGAAACTTGATCATGGCCTCCACAAATCAATGAAGAAGAAAGCAAGCTAATCAACCTCTCTAATCAACTTCTAATCCATTTTGAGCATCTTAATCTTCATTTGGAGTGCAAATTGCTAGTTGTGAGTTCCTATCACTTTGATGATCAATTGTTAAGATAAGTAGATTAGGTGTAATGAGATTTATGGTATTGAATGCGGATTTGTGAGTTTGAATCATTTGAAATGATATGCTAATCTATGTATAATAATAATCCTATGTTGAATATGTAAGTTTATGCAAGTTGAATAGGTGAGTTTATGCATGTTGAATATGTAAGTTTATGCAAGTTGAGTATGAGAGTTTATGCAAGTTGGATATGTGGGTTTATGCATAATAAGTAATTGATTTTATGCAAGTATGTGGTTTTATGCATGATGAGTATGTGATTCTATGCATGCTAAGTAGGTGATATTATGCTTGATGAGTATGTGATTCTATGCATGCTAAGTATATGATATTATGCAAGTTTAGTATGTGATTCTATGCATGCTAAGTATATGATATTATGCAAGTTTAGTATGTGATTCTATGCATGCTAAGTATATGATATTATGCAAGTTTAGTACGTGATTCTATGCATGCTAAGTATATGATATTATGCAAGATATGCTATGCAAGTTACATGTTTGTTAATATGCAAGTTACATGTATGTTAATATGCAAGATATGCTATGCAAGTTACATGTTTGTTAATATGCAAGTTACATGTATGTTAATATGCAAGATATGCTATGCAAGTTACATGTTTTGCAAGTTACATGTATGTTAATATGCAAGATATGCTATGCAAGTTACATGTTTGTTAATATGCAAGTTACATGTATGTTAATATGCAAGATATGCTATGCAAGTTACACGTTTGTTAATATGCAAGTTACATGTATGTTAATATGCAAGATATGCTATGCAAGTTACATGTTTGTTGATATGCAAGTATGAATGCTTATGCAAGTATGTGAATGCTCATGCAAGTATGTGAATGCTTATGCAAGTATGTGAATGCTTATGCAAGATATGTGTATGATAATATGCGAGCTCATATGCAATATGTTATGCAAGTCATGTGTGATAATATGCAAGTTTGGGTTAAATGTAGTTGGGTTAATATATGCTCATATATGCAAGTTGACATCCTCTTAACCCATGACAAAGTTATATACTAAGATTTGGTTAAACCCATGATATTTGCGATGGATCTTCCCTTTATTTATGTCGCGAAATGAGAACGATTTGTGTGGGGAACGATGGGGTTAATAAGTATGTTAATAAAAGTATGATTGGGTATGATTAAGCATACCATAAAAATAAATTAACATAAGTGGGAATTTACCTATTGAGTTAGGTCTACCCCATGGGAATTTACCTATTGAGTTAGGTCTACCCATGTTATGAAAAACTTGATATTAATTAGGGATAATTAATATAAATTATGAGGGTGATTAATTAGGTGTAATTAATCGACTAAGACACGAGGTTGGACTCATTTGTAGTGTAAAACTGCCCGGACCCAACCGGCTTAACCAGTTGCTACAAATGTTAGCCCAATGTGAGAGGTCTTAGGCACAAACTAAATACGTGATTAATGTAAAGACATGAGGTTAGACTCTGTTATGACATAAGGCTGCCCGGACCCAACCGGCTTAACCAGCAGTCATAAAAGATAGTCTAATGTGAGAGGTCTTTATGAGGATCACGGTCTTAATTAATTAAGAAACACTTAACCATATAAGCATGTAGTGGGGCATGAGGGTTAAGTGGGTACCTTGGGTGGCATGTAGTAACTAGTGTGGGTGCCTTGGGTGGCATGAGGAAACTAGTGGGTTGCCTTGGGTAGCAATAGAAAATACGATTAGAATACTTAACCAAAGTGGAACATGTAATTAAACATGATTAAAGGGTTAAGTAAGTGCCTCGGGTGGCATGTGGGAATTAAGTAAATGATTTGGGTGGCATGTGGAAATCTAGTGGGTGCCTTGAATGATAATTAAAATATGATTAATGTCTTAACCAAAGTATTTATAACATGTAAGTGGACATGGTTAAAGGGGTTAAGTGGGATACACTAGATAAATTAACAAGCTTAGGTGGATAGCTTGTGGGGGCCCATCTCAACCAATATCCCAAACGTATCTTTGTGGGCTCGACCCAAGTCGAGTGACGGGACACGCATATTGGGCTTGACTATAAGAGGCCAAAACGGGTTAGCGGTGGCAACGTAGGACCAACGGGTTTCATATGCGTGTGTGGACCCGGGCTGGTTAGTAAATCGTTGTTGCATCGTGTAGGTATAAAGCCGTGCACCGTTGATACTATCAGGTTGCCACTTTGGGGAAATGATACACCCCATTGTGGGACCAGCACGGGTATCTACGTTAGGGAGCCGATCGCTTGGGAGTAGTGGGTACACCTAGTAATGATAGGGGCAGACGGCACCTATGTAGGGGTACTAGAAACTACTGGGTAAAAATTACTAAGTACATTTAGTGGGATCAACCTTTAAGTAGGAATTAATCTTAGGTAGGTATAACTGGTGGGGTGCAGTGTAGGAATTATCTTTGAGTAGGTCTGGGGCGGTGTAATTTAGTAATTATCCTTGGGTGGGTAAATGCGTCTTTACGGTTATCTTAGTTTATCCTAAGTTTACCAAGCTGCTTAGTGTAGCCATTCATCCCCAGTCGTTACCGTATATCAACTTATGTCTTCTCTGGTTATTTTAATGATTGCATTGTTAGGGTTATAGGACTCACTCAGACTTATGTCTGACCCCGTTGTTTTTATCTTTTTCCCCCAAACCCAGGTTATCAGAGTGGGCTTAGTGCTAGTGGGCTTTGATCAGATTGCTGTATCTATCCTTTGGAGCTTGGACCGTTGAAGTAAAGCTCAGTTCATCTTTCCTTTTATGGCTATTGTTTACATAGTGGGATTATGTACTTATTTTTATCAAGATGGATATTTTGTACTTGACTCTTGTATGGTTTTGTGATGTAACCAAACCTGTTTTACTTTCCGCTGCAATGAAATGATGTTTTAAATTTTCAAGTATTACTTATATCTGTCTTGTTGTAATTTTACTGTTCTATATTCACTTAAAATACTTCACCGAAACTAAGGCATTCCCCTCTTATGAGTGACCTTAGCGGGTGTGGGGTGTTACATCAGACATCTACTTCCCTTCCTACCCAGTGCAGCAAAACTACCTTGCACAATATGGAGTTGACATTATTCTTATTCTCTTTCTCTTCTCTCGCCAATATATAGGCACATACTTAGTTGTTTAATTTTCTCCGGCATGTTGAGTAAAAACCAAATCCTATTCTCTTCTGCAAGAATGAAAAAACTATCCTTTCCATTTCACCAATCACTTCCTTTCCAGCAACTAAGTAAAATCATGAGACCTCTTTTAATGTAAATATATTCAAAAATCGTTGTCCATTGTCTTTGATGTGCTGTCAAAATAAAGAGTGTGGCGGATCCGTGAATAGATCAGGTTGACGGAGGAGATGTGAATGGTGGTGGTGCAACAGCAGGTCTGGTCCAGGCAGCAGCATGGTGTGTGTTAGTCGGGGTTCGAGTCAGTGGTTGTGTGGCTTGTTGTTTAGCCTAAGGGTATGTTTCCAATCTGTTGTTGCACTGGTAGAGATTTTCGATGTGAAGTGAAAGTTGAGCTTGTTGAAATGAAAGGGTGCAGTGGGACCGAGGATGGAGGGAGGTTCAGGCGAGATGGGGGCTGAGTAGTTGCATGGCGATTCTTGAAGTTGGGGGATAACTCAGTGATCGGAAAAGTGGAGGTGGTGCACTGGGAACATTTGAAAGAAACAGCGTGAAGTATGGAAAGTAAGGGATGGGTTGAGGAAAATATAACGAAGGATGAGGATGGGGAAGATGAATTTTGTAGGGCGAACGAGTGTGGTGTATGGGCTAAACATAATTGGGTCAGCTAAGTAACAAAATAAAAATAAAGCAGCAGGTTTTCAAGAAGGGTTAAAGGGCAAGAAAGGAAAAGTTGGGGAAGACACTTTGCAAAGCAGGATTGGGTTATAAGTCAGGATGTGGCGAAGTTGGGCTTGGTTTGAGAAGTGGGCCTTAGGCCATAACAAAATAAAAAAAGGAAATGGACAAAAGAAAAAATAGGGGATGAAGGAGTTGTTTCTTGGACCATTGGTTTGAAAAATGGGAAGAACCCCTGTAGCAGCTGGGTAGGTTGGGCCAAAACTGGCATAAGCGGTAAGTAAGTTATAAAGGTAATAATTTGGATCCAAATTTATATTTATACACATAATTAAGTTAGTTTAATTTTTAACTTATTTAATTGAATGTGTTGGATGCGGTAAGAAAATAGGTTAACTTATTTAGTTAAGCAGCAGTAAGTTAACTTATTTAAGGGGTTAGCGAATTTAAATCAAACCGTTTACTTATTTAATTTATAAATCGTTCATATTGTATTAAAATTGGACCAATTTGAAAACATTTGGACCTATCGACGAGCGTAACATTTTGGAACTGGACCGGGCGGAGATGGAAGTAATTGATATTTTAATTAAATTAAACGAGGGTTTAATTTAATTAAACAAAGCTTTTTAATGATAGAATTAAATCAATGTGAGTTAAACTCCCTCTGCTCTCCCACTTATAATATTATAAGTTGGGTTTATTATTTGTGTGCTAGGTTTACTAATTGTTGGTTGATTCAATCATTGTTTGTATATTTGTTAAATATTTTATATCTATTGTTTAAATTAAACGTTTTTTTAATTTAAATGAAATGACATCGTTATTTTTAACAATTATTTCAAAACGAGGTAACTTACCTTGTTGGTTATGTTTATAATAATATAAACATAATAAATATACTTGGACGCTTGAATTGTTATTATTAGTCAATCGTTATCAGTTGAATTAATTAATCATGTTTATTTTAATTTATCGTATTGAATTGATTGTTTATTTGAGGTAACCTATTTGGATGCACGGAAAAATAGGTTGGAGGGATCCAACTAGGTTCCTCAAATTTATTATTTATTTTCATCATTATATGAACTGTTTAACCAATATGATTGGATTATTGATTTGGTTACCGATTGTTGAATCTAGATTCAATGTTGTTTTGATATTAACTAATAGGTAGTATTGGTTGAAGAATTAATTAAAAATGGCCAAATATACACTTTGATTAAGATTGATGTACCTAATACTGATTTCCCGTTAGGTAAATCGATAGAAATGAAATTACAAAATTTATTTTACAACTGAAGATCGATTTTAAAAATCTATTATTTTAAATGGAGGTTCGTAAAAGGAATTAAATATTTATTATTTATTTATTTATATTAATAAGATTGATAAGCAAGTAAGCAGAAATTAATGTGACAACTAATAACTGAGATAAATTGGTTTAAGATATAATTAATGCAGTTACATGAAACCATAAGGAACTATTTATCGTAAGAGAACTTTTTAAGCAATTTTATACTATTGATAATATAACTTTATATTGTAGTTTTAAAGTGAATTCTTATCTAAAATTCTATTTAACTGGATTTTATTAAATCCAAGTTGGGCAGAGTTACAAAACCCAAGTTTATTTGAATATTTTTTGAGATGAGTTATTAGAAATGGCTTATGAATGAAATAAAAATCCAAGATATGAAATGGAAAAATTAGAATTTAACTGGAGATCGATTGAGTTAAATAATTTTTGAGTATTGATCTGATGTTGGTTTCGGCCTTGGGGGCTGATATTTAGAGAATTATTTTCTTACTAATTTACGGTAATGGGCTGATGAAGGTTTGAAATGGAGATTGAGACGGGAACCTAAGTTTGAATTAAAGAAGTTAGACGAGTTAGGTTACAAAGATGTGATATAGATCTGCTATATTAAGTTAGAGATGAGGTTTCGTTAAGATATTACTAAAAAGGGATTAGTTTTGCAATTGGGTGTTGTATTACAACCGATATCTGTCTTAAGATAAGAACGGTGTTGACCAAGGTTTGAGAGGTAATTAAAATACCTCAGCTTGAATGACTTTATGATTATCGGAGGATGATATTAGTTGTAATGGTGGAGATGTTAAAAATAATTTATTTTGAGTAATAATACTATAAGTAAATTTGAAGAACATGCATATATATATATATAATGGGATTCTGAAATTAAAGGAAATAAATTAGGCTTGAGTATATGAAATGATATTTTTAGAGTTAAGGGATAAATGAAAGGAGATTTGTGAAAATATAACGATATTTTCAAAGTATAGAAATGAGATTTAGAATGAGTTTATTCTAAAAGAATAAGTAACAATTATTTTGTTTAAATAACAAAATAAAAGTAGATTTCATAAAGATTGTTTTATGAGGATAAGTTGAATCTATTATGAAATTGTAGATAATAAGTAATGTTATAGCAAACGGGTTGAAATGGTAGTTAACGAGAAATTGGATACGATTTTAAGAAATATTTACTAAGTATTAGAATAAAAAATGATTTGAGAAAATTAGTATATTTAAAACTGGTATATTATTTTTGGTATTACAACTGATATATTATTTTTAATGGCCATGTGGCACTGTATAATAAATCAATGGATTTATTATATTTTTACGAATGTTTATTTTGATAGTTAAATAACCGACTATCAAAATCATACTCAATGCGTTGTTGGTATGGAAAGACCGGGATCGAACTTATATTCGAAAACCATTCTAAACCAATCAATATGTAAATGAAGAAGGTATCTAATGTTGATCAAGATGAAGTAATTGAAGATCGTAAATCTTCATGAGCGGGGGATCTATTGTTAAATTTCTCCAGCTGATCCCTGGATATACTTCAAAAATGATTCTATCATGATTGAAATCTATTGATTGTAAGGACTACTCGCTACTGATCTTTGGGGTGATACCTAGGATGTAGTAGAAGGGTACCTTCGGTTCATCCTGTTCCTGGATGACATATATGGACAAATGTCTAATAGAGTATTTCCTAAGAACCACGTATGTTGATTTTTACAAATGTATTTCTGTTAATGGCGGAGAATGACCCTTTTCTTATCTTAATGACCAGTGTATTTTTGTGGACGTCAATTAGTGATTTGACAGATCTGACAATGTGACATTCAAAGTGAATGGTGGCCAGATGTTCAAAAAGAGAATTATAACCTCAGGCCTCATCAATTGGGAAATAACAGAAATCGCGCAAGCAACATGGCTAAGTGGGTCACTCCCATTAAGGTGTATTATCACAAATCTAAAGAAAAATCATTTCTTCTTTAATATATTTCGATGTTGTTACTTTTCGGGAAACGGTGGGTCTCACCCAACCGTCGTTGATATACATTCGGTACACTCAAGCAAAATGAGTGGTCGGTCTTGTGTGGCCGGGATGCAAGATGTTCTTGTTGAACCTAGTTTATTCCCCTCTAGAGATACAATATCGACAGTTGGTTCCATACCTTGCCATAATCGGAATCCAATTCTCAATATGCACTCGCGGTTTTTGATTTTATAGTATATATATAGAGCGTGAGATGCAAGCGTTCTGTTAGATGGTTATTTATTTGATTTAGACACTATTATAATATATGAATAAGATATGATTTAAAAATGTTCTAGGTTATTGTAAGGTAAAAACCATCCATGTTTATCTGTGGATCGGTTTTACGATTATTCTTTTCTTTCAGAAAAGACACGTTAACTATAAAATCAAGTTGGATGTTGTAAATAAAACTTAACGGGTTTCTCACTCTGGTTCACCAGACTGATATGGCATTTGTAATGCTCGGTGTCAATGATATTTTTCGTCAACACTAGAGATAAATCTATCGAAGTGGGCCTAAGGAAGAATAAGTTGTTCAACCTTCGCACGTTTGAGTTTGTTCGCCATTTCCTAGGTATCAAGGTTTGAATTCTGAAAGAATAGTTACTCTTCCCTCAATAGGTTGAGCATCACGCTTAAGCGATCCGAGAAACAACAGTTAACTTTGGGAAAGGGATCCCTAAATACAACCCTTGATAAAGGACTTAACAAATGGTAGGAACAAGCTTGGCGAAGGGTCTAAGCTTGTAGGAAGGATTTAAGCTTATAGGAAGGGGTGTTTCATCCTATTCACGGAAAGACTTGGGTAAGGGTCCATGCATATGTAGGAGATGAATAGTAAGCTAGCAACGACAACTAAGAAATAGAATAATAGACTCATAAGAAAATATCGTAAGTATTGGTTCACTCTTTATTGACTCTGATTTATAATACATGAACGGAATAGAAGAAATCCCCAAATTGATCTAAGAATTAGGGCTTACTCTAGAGAGAAAGAGTACAAGCATAAAAATGAAAAAAAAAAACTATCCTCAAAATGTGACCCCTGGGGTCTTATTTATAGAGGATTCAGGGCCCCTTCTGCTATTGGGCCATTGGGCATGTAAGAGCCTCTTTCGACCGCTTTTCTTCTTGGTCTCAGATGTTTGGGCTTCCGGTCGCTTTTGTGGCGCTGATTGTAGCCTCCAAAGTGAGGGTCCAGAACAACTGGGTTTTCTTTGAGATTGAGATGAGTTTATCAGTGTAATGTCTTTCAAAAGGCATTTGAACTCCCGGTTGTGGCTCCTGGGCATAGGTTTTCGGACGTAAGCTTCCGAATGCAGGCTTCTGGCTTGCTCATGAATACATAGAGGAGCTTTCCCTCATGCTGTATGTAGATAGCTGCCGGTTCGAAACCACCATCGGTGTCGGTACTAAGTAGATTAGTTTGGATAGTCTATATCTCTACTAGGGTTCCGGTTGGCCTTCTGGTGGAGACTTTAGGATAGTCTGGTCTTCCGAAAGGTATCTCCCGGTGATGTGTCTATTGTTTATCAATGTGACCTTTCGGTATTTATGTAGTAGATGTTTCGGAAGCTGGTTCCGAATAATCTTTATGTACTTCTGGCTTGGTTTTGTTGATTTCTTTGCCTACTGAGTATCAGTATCAAGCAGGTTAATATTGACAGCCCTTCCATCTTTCAATAAGCGAAGCTCTTATCTTCCTCTCTCTCTCTCTTAGTTTCTGACTTAGGTGTCTTTTCGCTATGGAACTCCCTGCCGGTTAAACCTTGTCGGATGGGCCCTGTCGGATAAATTTTGCTGGCATTTTGTAGACTCTTAGCTCCCTTTTCCCTGGAAGGTGCCATTTTATGCTACTCTCAGATCGTTCTATCCTGTTTTCGATTCTTTCTATTATTCGACTTTTTCTTTCGGAAGATTCTTCTATACTTGTGTTCCTCTGATACCCCTTCACTATTAACCTATATTAGGGGTTAATTTGGTAATAACATTTGCCCCCAAGTGAAGGGGTGTTTTCGACTTTTGAAGTCAACCTTTTTGTCTTTTCCGAAGTGTTACCTCTGTGTCTTTTGATCTTCTTCGATCGGGAGCATTGATTGGTCCCTGCCTGTATGGTTTAGATTGGCCTCAAAATCTGAATATGAATTCTTCTTCTCCCTCATTTCCACCTTTCACCTGCAAATCAAATTCTCCAGCAAGATTACGCTTCTCTTAAAAGCTGCTCAAATTTTATTTTTGAAAATCAAAGATCAATTCTTTGTTAGTTTTTTTTATTCTTACTATAAGTTATAATCTTGATTATGTACTCAAATTATCAGGGAGTCGATTAAGGTTATGCTGAACATGAAATGGTTTAAGCGATAACAACTTTTTTCATTGTAGTTAATGTCCAACATGAGTTGTGGATTACTTTCTTAGGAAATGCGATATGCAAAACAAGATACACAAAAAAAGAAAACAACTCCCTTATTAGCTAGGATTCTGTGCCATCGACGTGATGTGATTCCAACATGATTAGACTAATCCACCCCAATCGTTTGTTTTTATTTGTCTAAGTTTCAGCGTGATAATGTTGAATTCTCATTGGAATACTAATGATGTTTGGATAACTACCTCCCCTATTACTAAAAAGCTTAGTTGTACATTAAAGCACATTATGTGTGATCCTATTAATATATGGATTTGGTTTGACTTCTGGCAAATGGAACTTCATGTTGATAGTGTATCTCTGGCATGGAGGCTTCCTTCATTTCCTACCTTTTTTTCATAAGCTTTTATGTGATCTGAGAGTTGCTCCTATTCAACTTTCGCCCAATACGTATACAACTCTCTTATGCTTGGAACCCCTAGCGCTTGAATCAGGTAAGGATCCCTTAAGCCCTAAACTTGTAACGACCCACAAATCCGAACTATCTGAGTTGACAAAATACACCACACGTCCAACCCAAATATCACAGAAATACGAATCATTAATAATAAAGAATAAAAAGGTATAAGAAGAACAAAAATAACAATACAGAATCTCATATCATAGCAGAACAAAATATAATATATATATATATAAACCAGCTTTTGGAGTACAATTTTTTTATATATACATACCATCATCAGAGTAAACATTTAGAACACAACGGGAAAACAAAAAGTAAATACACTGAAGCCTCCTGCTCCAAGAGCCTCCAAGTACATATGTAAATACCTGAACTACATGAATGTCCGTACAAATTTGGGCAACCAAGAGATAAGGTAAAACATAGAAAAATGAACTCCAGGTCAGTCATGGGACTGGTATGAGTAAACAATTTAAAACAGTTTTAGAAATTAAATGATATCTCATAAGACCATGCCGTATAACACGGAACAGGTTTTTCCCTTATGAGAATCCAAAACACTTGATTTAATTTTCAAATCCTTTTTGAAAGAAAATGATAATCTTTATATCAAAACTCTTTTGATATTATAATAGTGCTTATATCAAATAAATAGAAATCTAGTGGAACGCTTTCATCTCACTCTCCACATACACAATATACAATCAAAACCGCGGGGGCTTATTGGGTAATGAATTTCCAACTATGACAAGGTATGAAACCACCTTCTGATAGTGTATCTCTAGAGGAGAATACACTGGGTTTAACAAGAACATCTTGTAACCCAGCCATACATGACCGACCACTCATTTGGCTTGAGTGTATCGAATGTATATCACCAACGACTGGGATCAGAAACCGTTTTCCTGAATGGGACAACATCAAATAGAATAAAGAATGAAATGAATTTCTCTAGATTGCTAATAATATACCCTAATTGGGAGCTACCCACTTAGCCATGCCGGTAGCCCGATTTTTGTCATCTCCCAGTTGTTGAGGCCTGAGGTTACGATTACTTGTCATTCATTAATAGCACAATAACTTTGAATGCCACATTGTCAGGTTCATTAATCACTAATCGAATTGTACAAACATATTCTGGATATTATGCTAAGAGAATAAATTCTCCGCCACCATATATGTTTGCATAGAACAACATATGTGATCATTGGGAATGCTCTGCCAGACATTCATCCATATACGTTCATTCTAGGATTGAATGAAACTGAAGCCACAATTTCAATTAATAGAAAAAGCCCTTGCACTCTACTCCATCTCCGATTATTCTCATATAATCTGATTCGCAATGCTACTGCCGATATGGAGTGGTTCTTGGATAATAATCCAACCGGTCTCTCCATATTGGCAACGATATTGGCAAACACTTCGATAGTTGGTTATTTAATTATCGAAGAAAAACAAACATCCATTCAACGCATCAAACAATCACTAGGCCCCTTAATTAAAATTTTATTAATTAACCACTTCTCTATTTCTTGTCAATATTCGTTAACACAATCTTTTCTACAATCATCTTGGCCTCCTACTCTATTTGGAAAACATTTCTATATATGGCCTTCTTTTATTTTCTATACTTAGAAAATATTTTTTCTTTTTAATATTTGAAGACATTCCAATTACTTATCTCTTTTCCAAACCCGTTTATTTATGTAATTAGGAAATATTTATTTTTACATTTCTAAAATACCACTTACTTGGTCAAAACGAATGTTGTGTAAAACATCGTTACAAACAACCCAAAAGGCAGCATTCACTTTAACCATTTCTCTTCGAGACTAAATCTTATTATTTATCAGTTAATAACAGAATCAATCAAGTTGGGGTATAACTACCTCTCAGAACTTGACTGAAAACATCCTTAACTTCAAAACGGACAAGACCACTTATCTCGAATATTCAACATTATAAGAACTAATTATTCGTTTTTAAACTTGTATACGTTTCTCTTTCTAATTTTACCAGATTTAATAATAGATTTCCTTTTCGTTTATAATATTCTATTTTTAAGTTTATTTCCTTACGAATTCTATATATGTCGATAAATTGATTTTCTAATTATCAAAATTTCTTAAAAATATCCTAACTCCTAAAATTTTCAGAAAATTTCTCGATAACATCCTTTGTATGGTCACTCGGCACATGTAACACCCCGTATTTTCTGTGAACGTATAAGTAAAAAGTCAGAGAATAATTAATTTTTAAAATAAGAATCAAGGGAAACGGGTTGCGCCATTGCGTTCATCTTGAAATTCTACTTGAAAACAAGTCCGAGTTTTCAAAAAACACAGTTCGTATGACCAAGTTATGACCCTCCGAAGTTTAAGGAATTTAAATAAAGTAAAACACCTCGAAAATAAAGCCAAAAATTCGAAATTCAAACCCAGAGAAGGCTGGCGGGAAAATTCCCGCCCATATACCCAGGTCGACTGGGGAGTCGACCCCCCCCCCAACCAGGTCGAATGGGGAGTCGACTGGGTTGTCGACCTCCCCATGACCAGGTCGACTGGGGAGTCGACCTGGGGGTCGACCTGCTCCCGAAACCCAGTTTTTGAACCTGGTTCATTCTGATGTATCCGGTCTCGTTTTCTGTCTAGATTTGTTTGCCTAATCCTATATAAATAGCCCCCTACCCTCATTTTCTCTACACAATTTCATTCTGTCTATATTCTGCCTCTGTTCTAATTAAAAATAAAAATGGCTTTGCTACTCTGCTGGAATCAAAACTTGGACTGATGCATCTTCTTCCAACCTAAATAGAATTAAAAGCTAAATCAAATCTCAAATCAAAGTTTAGAGCTACAACAACAATTAAAGAGGAGTAATTCAACATTTCTTCATCAACAACAGTTCATTATCCTTTCTTAAAACCACGAAAGGAAAGTACAGTTATTTTTCGATATAAACTTTAATTATGGTTGTGGCATGATTATAAATCTGAATCTGAGGTTATGTATATTCTTATCTGTCAGATCTGTTTTTTTTTGTGACTATTCTGTATCTCTTTCTTCTTTCTGTTCTATATCCAGGATACTACGAGCCTGCGCCGAATCTCATAAGAGATTAACACACGAATGCTAAATTTTGGGACAAATAATGAATAATGCATAATTGGACATGAAACTGTTGCCTATGAGACTATTGCCTATGACTATAATTCACGCCTATGAGACTATTGCCTATGACTATGATTCATGACTATGAGACTATTGCCTATGACATTGAATAAGAAACTATTGTAATTAGTCACCCATGACTATTGTGGTTAGTTGCCTATAACTATTGTAGTTAGTTTCTTATGCCTATTCCCTTAATGATGTTAGATCTCATATTTAGTATGTAACTTTGCTAGTTTATTCCCATTCACTGTTATATACATCGATTAGTTCATTATTGCATGCCTATTCTTTCTTGTGTTAATCCCCTATTCCTTTTGCTAGGGCCTTTTCATGAGTATTTAGAGAACTTGTGAAAACATGTTATTCGGGGATTGGGCGTAGCTTAATTAAGTTAATTTGGCATAGCAAATATGTTGGCATAATCTGAATTGGCTATAATAGAGAATGATTTACATGTGTATTAGTTCTGGACATAAATGGTAAACTAGAATATTAAATCTAGTTTTGACATGAACTGTAAATGGGAATATTAAGACTAAAATTTGGGGCATATACTGTATTAGAATTATGACCTTGATTTGGGCATGTAAGTTTAGGCTAAATTTATAACTAGGCAAGACATGTCAATGAAACTTTAAGGAATGATTAAATCTGTTATATTGCCTAATCCGCTAGTTCTGTTATATTGCCTAAACTGCTAATTAGATTGAATTTCTGCTAATTATGTTAAAATTGCCTTATCTGCTAGACCTGCTAAGTCGCCTAATCTGCAAGATCTGTTACCTGTTTAGTCTGTTGAATGGCTTAATATGTTGGAACTGAAATGCTAAAATTTGAAGTATGTAAATCTGTAGGCTCAACTTAAAATTGAGCAAATCTTGTTAATAGAACCTCGAAATAATCTGCTATAACTTGTACAGAAGTTAATTTGTTAAATTAGCATGATTAGTCTGATATTAGCATAGTCTGTGAATGAATGCATTGGCTAAACATGAAACATGGCTAACTCGAGGTTAGAATGAGTTTGCGGCGTAATCCTGCCCGGAACCGGCCGACACATCCAATGGCCGCAGACAATAGGTTCTAATGTGAGAAGTTAGTCATAGCGTGCTTGAAAACCGCGGTTAGACTCAGTTTGCGGTAGAAACCTGCCCAGAACCAACCGGCCTAACCAGTGGCCGCAAACTGTCAGTCAAATGTGAGAGGTCTGCTCGTTAATTTTTAATTGACACAAATCTAAGATAAATATGATGTCTAAAACGTGTTGGGTGGGTAGGGTTAAACCAATTGGACTAATGAATTTAACAAACCCGTTTCGTGAATCTGTAGGCCCAATTATAAAGTTAGACAAATCTGTTAAATCCGTATATCTGATCCGTTAGTCTGAAACTTGTCTGATATGTGAACTAGTTGATCTGAACTCTGTATGTCTGAACTTGTAAACAAGTTAATCTGAAATCTGTTAGTCTGGGGACACAAGGTTAGGAGGAAAACTACTTGTGTCATCTGTTGTTTGGGACCCATATTAGTCAGTAACCCTTTCTGGTATCAAACTTTGACCCAACAGTAGGTAGGGTCCGGGCACGCTTACTGAACTAATTATAAGCAGTTCGTTCTGATAATGGCTAGGGGTGTTGATGGTGCGGTCCAACCGGGTCATGTGCGTGCATGGATCCCGGTCTGCCTCTGAGGATGTAAGACGCCGTGACATCTGTAAATAGGTCTGTGCCAATTGGTTGTCACTTTAGGGAGTGATACACCCTACTATAGGGCCGACACAGGGTATTTATGTATTAGGGAGCCGATCGCTTGGGGTAGGGTTTTAGGGTACACTTAGTTCTGTCTGTTTCTGTTGGTACCGTCTGTTAGGGTGGTAAAGGCCCATTTACTAGTGTACACCTAACTCTACATTCCGTTTCCGTAGGGATTAATCTGTTTCTGTTTCTGTACCTTCTGTTCGTGTGGTAAAGGCCCATTATTAGCACTCTGTTTCTGTCTGTTTCTGTCTGTTTCTGTTGGGGTGGTAAAGGCCCATTACTAGCATTCTCTTCTGTGGAAATTATTCTGTTCCCGTTTCTGCTTCAGTTTAGACATTGGGGTGACACCTAATCCTGTTATACTAGTATTAGTGTAGAGAAATGAAAAGTAATATTATTCTGTTTCTTCTGTTTAACCTAAGTACATCTGCTGCTCCTGTTACTGCTATCTCCTATCCTGCTTATTTTCATGTCATAATTATTATTATCTGTTCATACGCTAAAATCACTGGATTTGCCAGATTTATGTCTGACCTTGCTTGTTTTCGCCTCTTTTTCTTCCGTTTCCCCCCAGGTTTTCCAAGGAGGGAATAGTTTAGCTTGATCCGGATTTCTTCTGCTTAGAGTACTTAGAGTGCTTAAAGTATGGCTTGACTCCTTATGGCAGCTTCTGTGGGGATTATGATTTTACAGTCTTGTACTCTGATGATTTTCTGAACAAGACTGATATTTATGTACTTGAGTTTTTGGTAAAGATGCAACCAAACTGATTTCTGTTTTCCGCTGTAATAAAGTTATAATTACTCTAGTATTGTTTATCTGTCTTGTAAATTTATGTTCTGTCTACTAAAACGCTCCACCAAAGTTAAGGCATTCCCTTTTTGAGTGACCTTAATGGAAGTTGGGATGTTACAGCAGAACTAAAAAACGCCTCCCTGGGCCCTTTCCATTCAAAAAGAAAATCAAAAAGCCAAGTGGCTTGCCGATTCGGCACATAAAACCTCATATGGAATATAAACATGTACCTTTTTGTCGGACACTAAATTTATTAACTTCATTCTCTTCGTTCCATACCTGTTTAACACATATGTGTCCATTTTTAATTTATTCCAACTCAATTTGGTCATTTTAACTTAATTTGCTAATTTATCTTTTAATGAGCTCTTTTGTTTATTCCACTTTTAAATTTAACATATCATCTTAATATCCAATTTAACTTTCTAATAAACCAATCGAATTATATTATTAATTTAAGTTTCATATTCGATTTCGAATATAAATTCACCAATTCAATTTTCTTAACCAAACCCAATTTTGATTCAAAATCCTATTAACTAATTATTCTTCAGATTGGTTAGTTCTATTTAGTAATTAAAAATCTGACTTTTTTGTTCCAAAAATCATTTCATTAAACCACTAGGATTCGTATTTATTTTACAACTCAAACCTGGATTTTTAAATTAAAAATCCATATTTTATTAACTTAAAATACCTCGATTTAAATTAATAAACCATTTTGGTTTTATAATATTATGGCGCTGCTTTTCTGGAAATTTGATTTTAATATAACTCAAAATCTATTACACGAAATCCAGATTTTTATCTTCCATTAGAAAACTATTATCTAATCGGCCCTCACCGTTCTTGTTCCAAATTCTGACTTAAAATGAGCTCTATATACTCAGTTGAAGTTCAAAACACCAATTTATGAAATACCGCAATGCGACGAATTAGTTTTAATTACATTTAAATATAAACGTTAAACTTCGTTTATTATTTAAATTCCAACTCCATTTCCTAAATATTAAATTTAAATTAAACTCGTTTACCAAATCTAACAAAATATTTCGATTATTCCTAATCGTCGATTATTTCGTAACTCAGTTGTAAATTTATTTATAACTTGATCTTCTATATTTAATTCCAACCGCTTTTGAAAATAAATTATTATAAAAATTTGATATCATCAAATTCTAAGTTAACTCCTTTGGATTTTCTCAATTCAGTTTCTATTTTGAATTCCTGAATAAAATCAATTGTTTTATTTAAAACCCTTTTCCAGTTCACTTTTTAAATTCATATGAATTTAACTGTCTAAATTATCCAACGATAATTTATTTTACTAGATTTATAAACATCTTTTATAAATCCAACTTCCTTATTTTATATATTAAAACAAGTTTCATTTCAAAATCTGTTTGAAACTCAATTCATTTTATATTACGAATCTGCAATAAAACCCGTCGTTCTCTTTTCGAAACGATTTCAAATTCTCTTTTGAATTCATGCTTGAATTTAAAATTATAAAATATCTCCAGATAATTAATTCACTGTATTTATAAATATTGTTTATAAATTTACTTGTTTTATAAATTCCAGCAAGTTCCATTTGGAAATCTATTTAAAACCAAAATCTTATTTTGGAATATTCTATTTATTACAACTTATCCATATAAATATAGAATCTATCTCCAAATTTAAATTTCTATTTAATACAATCCTAACATCTTTTCTGAAAATGTTTTATTTAAACAAATTCAATCTAATCGAATTCAAATCCTAAATCCATATGGATTTATTTTTAGTTCAATTTACATTCTGAACATCAGAATAAACTTCATCGTTTAATTCTTTAAAACGATTTTCCATTTCTATTTTTAAATTCACATTTGAATTTAAATATTCAGATTATTAAATGATAATTTTTCCATTTTGTTTATAAATATTGTTTATAAATTCATTTCAATTCCCTGATCTTCCAATGAAAATCATTCCATTTTATTTATAAACACCGTTTATAAATTTACTTCAATTTCCTGTATTATTTAATTTATAAACATCGTTTATAAATTTCAATACTTGTTTTATATATTAAAAAAGCTAATATTTCTATAGCACATTCGAAATTCGAATTCTGTTTTTCAAAATAAATTTACTCTTTTTGATTTCAAAATCCCTTTTCATGATATATTTATAAATTAACCTTCAGGGCCAGTGATATTCAACCAATCAAAAACACACAATTATCAACTACGGGCGTTCTAACACCTCATATATGATAATATAAATGAAAACAAACAATTAGTAATATTTTTGAGGAATCCAGTCGGATCCCTCCAACCTGCTTTCCTACATCCACAGACGTTAGACAATAAGAATAATACCCATCCTGCTTCGAGGCATGATATCGCAGTGTAGAAGGTCATCTACTATCATAATGTGGGACGCATAGGGTCATCCGCTAATGAAACTGCGGGCATCCGCTAATGGTACTTTGGGAATCCAACCACCAATATATATATATATATATACATATATATATATATATATTATATTATAACCACAAACACCAAACCTAAATAACTAACATATATTTAATAGCAAACACTGATAAACAATTTATAAATGCATCCAAGGCAACAAACAATTTATTTTTAATGATAAAAATAAATTTAAATAAATTTCTAAATGAGAATTACTCACATTGATTTTGTTCACAATCCGTTTTCAAATTTTTAATTTAAATCAAACAATATTCGACATAAATAAAAAATTCTCATCGACTTCAAAACATATCCCAAATCAATCCCGAAGGCCATATTCATCGATGTGATCCCATTGCTGGTTTAGAATGATTTCACCCTAAATTAATTTATTGCATTTACAAATTAACTCATGAATTATAAAGCTAAGTAAATTTAAGCTAGTTTATTATTAAGATAAATTTTCATACCTTAATCACTTTATACCCTCTTCCTAACTTTATAACCACTACTCTTGTACACTCAAATACCACTGCTATTGTGCAAACAAGCCTCCTCAAAACTCATGACAACAACGTCTCCCTCTTCATTTTCACTGCACAAAAACTGAAACAAACTCCACCATCAAGTTCCTTGTTAAAACTACACCTCAGGAACACAGTGCTCCTTCTTATGTCAGTAATTGAACGCAATAGCCATTTTTTTCATATCCGATATCCCATTAAGCAGCTCATCTAAAATCCCACCACTTGTCATCTCAAATGAAGATATGTTGCTCCCTTACTAAGCGTGACAACCTTCTTTTCGCCTCCAATTCCTAATGACGGAAAACGTCTCCAACCATTGGAGCCTTCATGATTTAAACGCAACCTTCCACCTTTCATTCAAGCTCAAGACAACACCTTACTTCAACAACCGACACCCTCACATCCCCAATCGAACCCTTAATAGTACAACGCAATCCACTCAGGTACAAATTGAACCAACTCCGATCCTTCTTGAAAGCTGCAACAACCTCCGCACCACTCAACAATGTTACTTCAATTACACAAGTCGAGATTGCTTCACAACCTTAATACACGTGTGACAATCCACTGGCCTATGCCGCTTCAAGCCCTAGCTCGACTATCAAAGATTTGAGCTCCAGAATCAAACTCGCGCCTTCCAACATACGATTTCAACCACACCCTTATCCCTAAGCCGGAATTGAAATCCGTCCCTGAGCGTCACCCCGATCTCGAATTGCGACTGTTCAAACTCGCAATTAATTTGTTGAGTCGCGATACCCTCCTTATACTTGACGTCGGCTATCTCTAGGCTGCGTAAGACTTCGCACTATTGTAATATAATTAAGAAAATATTTTCAAAATAAAGCTGTACTATTGTAATATACTTAAGAAAATATTTTCCAACTTCCCAGGATTACATTCTGAATTCTGGTTTGAATTCAAATTCATTTCATTTCATTCGTATATATTATTCATATACGAATTTCATTTGATTATGCATAACCAATTCGATTTTATAATCTCATTTGACTATAATTATAACAAATAACAAATCCATATAATATAGTAATTTCAGAAAATTATTCTTTTCTATATCAAAAATAATATTTTGAGTAAAATTATTTCATTTACCCACTTTAAAACAATAATGTGTTGAACTGCTCTACTCTAGTGTTTAGAAATTCCTATCGACTTCGTCGCATCCCACGATTCCATCAGAATTCATAAGCCACTCAATAGACTAGCCAACACAATATAAAACAATTTTTATATCAATTAACAAATATGCGCTCTCGTATATATACACTTAACTCATTTTAGGGTGCTGATGACCCTATCTCTAATGGGCACAACCCACCAAAACCTAGGTATTCGCTCAACCTAAACTCTGATACCAACTGTAACGGCCTGCAAATCAGTACTATCGGAGTTGACTAAATACACCACACGTCCAACCCAAATATCACAGAAATATGAGTTAATGAAAATAAAGAAGAAATGGGTAGAAGAAGAACAAAAATAACAATACAGAATCTCACATCGCAGCGGAATAAAATATAATATGTATACCAGCTTTTGGAGTATAATTTTTTTTATATATACCTATCATCATCAGAGTTCAAAATTTACAACATAGCGGAAAAACAATAACTAAATACGGTGAAGCCTACTACTCCAAGCACCTCAAAGTACATCTATAAATACCTGAACTACTTGGCTGCCCGTACAAATTTGGGCACCCAAGAGTTTAGGGAAAACATAGAGAAATAAACTTCGGGTCAGTCATGGGACTAGTATGAGTAAACAATTTAAAATAGTTTGAGAAAATAAACGATATCTCATAAGACCACGCTGTGTAACACGGAACAGGTTTTTCCCATATAAGAATCCAAAACACTTGATTTAACTTCCAAATCCTTTTTGAAAGAAAATGATAATTTGTACATCAAAACTCTTTAGATATTATAATAGTGTATAAATCAAATAAATAGAAATCTAGTGGAACGTTTTCATCTCACGCTTCACATACATAATATACAATCAAAACCGCGGGGACTTATTGGGTAATGAATTTCCAACCATGAGAAGATATGGAACCACCTTCCGATAGTGTATCTCTAGAGGAGAATACACTGGGTTCAACAAGAACATCTTGTAACTCGGCCATGCATGACCGACCACTCATTTCGCTTGAGTGTATCGAATGTATATCACCAATGGTTGGGATCAACAACCGTTTTCCCAAATGGGACAGCATCGAATAGAATAAAGAATGAAATGAATTTCTTTAGATAGGTGATTATACACCCTACTTGGGAGATATCCACTTAGCCATGCTACGTGCATGATTTTTATCATTTCCCAGTTATTAAGGCTTGATGCTACGATTACTTATCATTCATTGATACCATAATCACTTTGATTGTCACACTGTTAGATCCGCTAATCACTAATTGATTTGCACAAAAATATTCTGGATATTATGCTAAGAGAATATAAATTCTCCGCCACCATATATGTTTGTACAGAATAACATATGCGATCATTGGGAATACCCTGTCAGACATTCGTCCATATACGTTCATTCTGGGATTGAAAGAAACTGAAGGCACAATTTCCATTAATAGAAAAAGCCCTTGCACTCTACTTCATCTCCGATTATTATCATATAATCTGATTCGCAACGCTTTTGCAGATACAGAGTGGCTCTCGGTTAATAATCCAACTGGTCTCTCCATATTGACAACGATATTGGCAAACACTTCGATAGTCGGTTATTTAACTATCGAAGAAAAACAAAGATCCATTCAAAGAATCAAACAATCACTGGGCCCCTTAATTAATATTTTATTAATTAATCGCTTCTCTATTTCCTTGTCAATATTCGTTAACACAATATTTTTCTACAATCATCTTGGCCTCTTACACTATTTGGAAAAGATTTCCATATGTCACCTTCTTTTATTTTCTATTCTTAGAAAATATTTTTTCTATTTAATATTGGAAAGCATTCCAGTTACTTATCTCTTTTGCAAACCTGTTTCTTTCTATTCTTAGGAAATATTTATTTTTATATTTCCAAAATACCACTTGCTTGGTCAAAACGAATATTGTGTAAAACATCGTTACAAACAACCCAAAAGACTGCATTCAATTCAATCTTATTCAACCATTTCTCTTCGAGTCTAAATCTTGTTATTTATCAGTTAATAATGGAGTCAATCAAGTTGGGGTATAACTACCTCTCAGACCTTGACTGAAAACATCCTTAACTTCAAAATGGACAAGACCACTTACCTCGAATAATAACCATCATAAAAACCAGTTTTTCATTTTTAAACCTGCATATGTTTCTCTTCCAATTTTCCAGATTTAATTATAGATTTCCCTTCCATTAATAATATTCTATTTTTAAGTTCATTTCCTTATCGAATTCTATATATATCGATACATCGATTTTCTAGTTATCAAAATTTCTTAAAAACATCCTAACTCCTTTATACGGGTCACTCGACACAACCACAAAATGCTTGTCTGGGCTCTTTCAATTCAAAAAGAAAATCAAAAATCCAAGCAGCTTGCCGATTCAGCGCATAAAACCTCATATGGAATTTAAACATGTACTTTTTTGTTAGGCACTAAATTTATAAACTTCATTATCTTCATTTCATAACTGTTTAAAACATATGCATCCATTTCTAATTTATTACAAATCAATCTGGTCATTTTAACTTAATTTGCCAATTTATCTTTTAATTAGCTCCTTCAGTTTATTCCACTTTTAAATTGAACATATCATCTTGATATCCAATTTAATTTTCTTATAAACCAATCAAATTCTATTTTTAATTCAAGTTTCATATTCGGTTTCGAATATAAATTCACCAGTTCAATTTTCTTAACAAAACCCCAATTTTGATTCAAAATCCCATTAACTAATTAATCTTCAGATTGGTTGATTCTATTCAATAATTAAAAATCTGATTTTTTTGTTCCAAAAATCATTTCATTACACCAATTGAGTTTTGTATTTATTTTATAACTCGAATCTGCATTTTTAAATTAAAAATCCATATTTTATTAACTTAAAATACCTCGATTTTAATTAATAAACTGTTTTGGTTTTATAATGATTATGACGTTGCTTTTCTGGAAATTTGATTTTGACATAACTCAAATGAAATCCTGATTTTTCTCTTCCATTAGAAAACTGTTATCTAATCGGTCCTGACGATTCTTGTTTCAAAGAATTCCGACTTTAACCGATTTCTATATACTCAGTTGAAGTTCAAGAATCCAATTTAAGAACTACTGCGCTACGATGAGTTCATTTTAATTATATTTAAATATAAACGTTAAACTTCATTTATTATATAAATTACAATTCCATTTCTTAAATATTAAATATAAATTAAATTCGTTTACCAAATCTAAATAAATATATCGATTATTCCTAACCGCCGACTATTTCGTAACTTAGTTATAAATTTATTTATAGCTTGAACTTCTATATTTAATTCCAATCCCTTTTGTAAATAAATATTTATAAAAACTGATATCAACGAATTCTAATGATAACTCCTTTGGAATTTCTCGATTCAGTTTCTATTCTGAATTCCTGAATAAAATCAATTGTTCTATTTCAAACCGTTCTCCAATTCACTTTTTAAATTCATACTTGAATTTAACAGTATAAATTATCTAACAATAATTAATTTTAATTGATTTATAAACATCGTTTAGAAATCGAATTCCTTATTTTATATACTAAAACAAGTTTTATTTCAAATCTGATTGAAACTTAATTCATTTTATATTCCGAATCCGGAATAAAACCCATCGTTCTCTTTTCGAAAAGATTTAAAATTCTATTTTAAATTCATACTTGAATTTAAAATTATATAATATCTCAAGATAATTAAATCACTATATTTATAAATATTTTTTTAACAATTTACTTGTTTTATAAATTCCAAGAAGTTCCATTTCGAAATCTATTTAAAACCAAAATCTTATTTTGGAATATTCTATTTATTATAACTTATCTATATAAATATAGAATCTATCTCCATATTTAAATTTAGACTTCTATTTAATACCATCCTAATATCTTTTCTGAAAATGTTATATTTAAATAAATTCAATCTAAGCGAATTGAAATCATAATTCCATATGGATTTACTTTTAGTTCAATTTACATTCTGAACATAAGAATAAACTTCATCGTTTACTTCTTTAAAACGATTCCCCATTTCTATTTTTAAATTCACATTTGAATTTAAATATTCCAATTATCAGATGATAACATTTTTTATAAATTCATTTCAACTCCCTGATTTTCCAATGAGAATCATTCCATTTTTTTATAAACACCGTTTATAAATTTACTTCAATATCCTGTATTATTTAATTTATAAACATCCTTTATAAATTTCAATACTTTTTTTTATATATTCAAAACAAGCTAATATTTTTATAGCCCATTCGAAATTCAAATTCTGTTTTTAAAAATAGATTTCCTGTTTTTAATTTCAAAATCTCTTTTCATGATATTTTTATAAATTAACCTTCAGAGCCAGTGAGATTCAACCAATCAAAAACACACAATTATCAACCATGGGTGTTCTAACACCTCATATATGATAATATATATATTAAAACAAACAATTAGTAATATTTTTGAGGAATCCAGTCGGATCCCTCCAACCTGCTTTCCTGCATCCACAGACGTTAGCCAAAATGAATAATACCCATCCTGCTTCGAGGCAGGATATCGTAGTATAGAAGGTCGTCCACTATCATAATGTGCGATGCATAGGGTCATCCGCTAATGATGCTGCGGGCATCCACTAATGGTACAGTGGGAATCCAACCACTAATATATATAATAACCGAAAACATCAATCCTAAATAACTAACATATATTTAATATCAAACACTGGTAAACAATTTATAAATGCATCCAGGGCAAACAGCAATTTATTTTTAACAATAAAAATAAATTTAAATAAATTTCTGAATGAGAATTACTCACATTGATTTTTATCCATTTTCAAATTTTTAATTTAAATCGAACAATGTTCGACATAAATAAAAAATTCTCATCGACTTCAAACATATCCCAAATCAATCCCAAAGGCCATATTCATCGATGTGATCCCATTGCTGGTTTAGAATGATTTCACCCTAAATTAATTCATTGCATTTACAAATTAACTCATGAATTATAAAGCTAAGTAAATTTAAGCTAGTTTATTATTAAGATAAATTTTCATACCGTAATCACTTTATACCCTCTTTCTATCTTTCTAACTACTACTCTTGTACACTCAAATACCACTGCTATTGCGCAAATAGGCCTCCTCAAAACTCATGACAACAACGCCTCCCTCTTCATTTTCACTGCACAAAAAATGAAACAAACCCCACCATCAAGCTCCTTGTTAAAACTACACCTCATGAACACAGTGCTCCTTCCTATGTCAGCAATTGAACGCACTAGCCATTTTCTCCAAATCCGATACCCCATTAAGCAGCTCATCTAAAATCCCACCACTTGTCATCTCAAAGGAAGATCTATCACTCACTTACCAAGCGTGACCACCCTCTTTTCGCCTCCAATTCCTAATGACAGAAAACGTCTCCGACCATTGGAGCCCTCATGATTTGAACGCAACCTTCCACCCATCATTCGAGCTCAAGACAACACCTTACTTCAACAACTGACACCCTCACATCCCCAATCGAACCATTAATAGTACATTGCAATCCACTCAGGTATAAATTGAACCAACTCGGATCCTTCTTGAAAGCTGCGACAACCTCAGCACCCCTTAACAAGGTTAATTCGATTACACAGCTCGAGATTGCTTCAAACCCTTAGTACATGCGTGATAATCCCCTGGCTTATGCCGCTTCAAGCCCTAGCTCGACTGTCAAAGATTTGAGCTCCAAAATCAAACTCGCGCCCTCTAGCATTAGATAACAACTACACCCTTATCCCTAAGCCAAAATTGAAATCCGTCCCGGAGCATCTCCCAGATCTCAAATCACGACTATTCGAACTTACGATTGATTTGTTGAAGGAATAATGGGTTAACCTTCGCACTACACTAGAGATTCACACATCTAATTGGAATGAATTTACATGATTTATACGAATTACTGAAAGATTTGAGGAAATAATGGGTTTCAGATTTTCAAGTTGCTGAAGTAATAATGGGGAGGGCGCAATATATTTAACTGAAGAGGAGAGAACAGAATAAACAATTTATTAGGAGTGGTTATTGAAATTTAAAGCTCTCGATCAATTAAATTTTCCTTTGTAGAAGAACGAAATTGTAAAAAGAATAAGGGGTCGATTTATAGATGAACCAATACTTCATCATTAAGGAATTCTTGTCAACGCAATGTACTGATATGGTAGCTTTATAGTGTCCTTTGTTTAGTTAAGGAGGAAGGAAGTTATTTTTTTATAATTATTTTTGTTCTATTTTATTTTAAATTTTAAATTAAAACTGGTATCCTTTAATTTTAAATTATCATGTTGATTTTAACTCCTATTTGAGCTCAACAATATGCCTTCCTTGGATTTAACTACCATTCTAAACCCACTGGTACAGGTTTCAAAGCCTTATTCAATCATCTGGAGAAAATATTAATTTAAATCAATATAATATAAATTAAAAATAATTAATTCTTTAAAAATAAATTAATATAATTATTCTACTTCAAACAGAATTTTATATCAATCATCTAAACTGTTTTCAATTCAGTTTTAACTTTGAATTCAATTAAATTCATTTTCGTATTATGGTAGTTTAATATATTCTATATTAAATCGAAATCGATTTTTAAATCGAAAACTTAATATAAAATTTCATTTATATTATTAACTAAATATTTAAAATAAAATTAAATATTTAAAATTAATTGACAAAAATTACGGGTCGTTACAAAACTCCTTCGTCATATGGCTCGATTTTCTAAAAGCTCGAAGTCGTCGATATGGAGAGCTAACCCCATAACAAGACTGATTAGTGATACTATTAGCAAAACTAGGTCATGGGAAGATTTGTTTTTTCTTGTTAAATGCCCTCTTGGTACACCAGGAAAATTTGTTAATTATGGTAGGCCTCTTGTTTCAGAAGGTAATTGTTTTCTGTTAGTGGCTCTCGCTTATGTGTATCTTCCTTTTATCACAGACCTCCTTATAAAGATATGACTTTATCACCAAGGGAATTCCATGTTGTTGAGGCTATCTTCAAGGCACCAATTGAGCATATGTGTCAGTCATTTCTTTTAAATGCTGATAGGTTTCCTTAATATGGCTTGATCTCCCTAGGGCAGAAGATACTAGGGCAACCTCCCATCCAATTTTCTTGTCCTAAAGGACTGTCACTAAATTCTAGTTCGCTCAATGCAGGCTTTCCCATCTTTCCAAGTGAATTAGATGAGATTATACCATTGATTTGACAACATTTTTCATTCTTTCTCCCGTTTCCTTGTTATTGTTTTTTCAAATTTAACTCTTCGTTATTTAGGATCTTCAACTTCTTAGGATGCATCTGCTCTTATAGCCTTTAACCGGCCTAGTGCCAGAGAAATAAAAAGGATTGCTAAGCCCAACAATGAATCACCATCAAAGAAGTCTAGGTAGGGTAGGTTAGTTAGTTTTCCAGAATATTTGTTATTGCTCTAAAGAAAAGGGAGACCTTTGATCCTACTACTATTAATGATGAAGGCTCCCCTGATATTTCTCCGAAAGGTAAGTCCGTAAGCAGCTCTGTCTTTTCCAATTCTTTTAGTTAGTTAGGTACAGAAAGGCATGGTCTTTCGATGTCTTCCTCTTCTCAACTTGTTATCTCCCCTGTACCTCCTCCGACAGTCTCAGATTTTGATAGGCTTGTGAAACTTGTTCTTTCATCTGTTGAAGTTTCTAACATTACTCTGACTTCTTCACCCTTGGATTCCGAATATTTCCACCGAAAACAAATCAGAGATCAACTTTTGGTATTAACTTATCTTTTTTAATGAATTTTATCTTCACGTTGTTTCTATGAGAGGCTCAACCTACTTCTTTTCCTTAGTTGATGAAAACTTGGTATGCATCCAGGGGAATAGCTTCTGCTTCAGTGGCCGAGGTAAATGCTCTTAAGGAGGAGAATAGGGTACTGGCAGATAGGGTTAATACTTTCCTAAGGGAGAAGTCGGAGGGTGACAACGAACGTAGACAGTTGGCAGCCTTACTTTAGGAGGAGAGAAAGGCCAAAGATGTATTGGCGAAGCAAGTTGAAGACCTTAAGGAGGAGAAATCAGGGTTGGAGATTGATTATGTCGCTGAGGTGGATAGGACGAACGCTCGTCTCTATACCGCAAAAAGAATAATTTACCAGGCTAGTGATAGAATTTCCAATTTCTTGAAAGTCCATCTTAATAACATAGTTATGGAGTATTATGAGGAACGCCCTTATCCTTGCTTTTTCTAGTAATTATAAGAGGCTACGGAAATTTGATTTTTCTTCAATTGAACGCTCTATCAGAGATGGAGTTTTAGAGAAGATTGCACATGTGAGGTGAGAAGGTATGTTTCCCCAAATGAACAAGATAAACCCTGCGTCTCTTTTGTTTATTGACGAGTTTTCTTAGGATTATGCGGAAGAAGTGGAGGAGGAAACCATAGTGGAAGGGCAATTAGGAGAGGACATGGACCGACAAGGTGGATCTGGAAAGGATGATGGGACATTTTTCCCGCAACGAGGGAGTTACCTTCCAAGTGAGGTGGTTTTCCGAATTCCAAGAAAACAAGGACTCTTAACCGGTCTGATGTTGATGTTACATAGGTATGGCTTTCGCTTTCGAAATATTTTCCCTCCTTTTGAATTATGTTGACAACTAGTCTTCTCATGTTACGACAGTTCTTTGCTCCTCCAAAGGTGTAAGCTACAGTATTGCTATCAGATTCTATGTTTGAATACATGGAGGATTTTCCAAGAATTTGTCCTGTAAAAACAATCTAGCAGGGAGTCTCAAATATTATTGCATGAATTACTTTTAGTTTATCTGTGAATGGTGTTGACTTTATGATATTTGGTGGTTAGTGATGTTGTATTAATATGTTAGTGTCGACGTAGCGCGTATGTGTGCATGAATTGATAAAGGTCATGTAGCTTTCTTTCCATGGCGTGATGTTATTAGTGTATACTTGATGTTTTCATTTTACTCATTACGATATCTCATCTATCCATGACTAGAAGGATCAATTCCAAACCCCTCGTTCACAGTTTAGAGAGGAAACTTTGAACATTGCTGGCTGTAAAGATATTTTTGAGAGTGCTCCTGCTTCCGTTTTGGGCTACAAAAAAATGTATTATCTTCAAAAGATATTTGTCACAAATCTCAACGAGCAGATGTCTCATTTTGAAAAACAACTGGTGGAGAAAGATGAGATTATTTATAATTTGCAACGTAGGCTAGCGGCAAAACGCTCTGTTAGTTCTGATGCGGAGGTAGGTAGGCTATACCAACAAATTGACAAGTTGGAAAATGAACTAAAGAAAGCTAAGGAGAATTACACTTCCATACAATTTTCCTTATGAAACTCTGATTCAGAATGATAGACTTCTCTTACATATTTGTAATGTAAATCTCTTTTTAAAGCAGCGATTGTATTTGTTGTAACTTTTTATGTCATGAATTCTAGTAGGCATGCCTATGTATTGTGTGATTTGTTTGATGTATTGCTTTTATCGGGAATGATATCATCATAACAAAGGGTGTTTTAATGACAAGAGACCTACTCGTGACAAGTATCAGTAAAAAAAACCTCCTCATGTAACAGGTATTTTTGGAAAAAAAAGCCCCACCGTAAGGTTTCCTAGGAAAAGGATTAGTCCTAGTTATAGGACTCTAATAAAAATGTTCAGGATCATTTCCCTAGTTCTTTTCCGAACTGATGTTATAATGTGATGTTATTTCCCATGTTGTGCAAGCAACTGGTATATTGGAAAAATAAATTGATGAATGTATAGGTTAAAGACACTTCCCTGAGGTAATGAGAGGATCACGAGCTTAACCTTAGTAATATCGCAAGTGTAGTTTTGAGCCATATTCGAATTACCGAGAGGGTTGAACAACACTTTATTATTTAGATTTAAGATTCTAATCCATCCAAGTTTGGGTGTTTGTGACTGGTTCGGAACCCCACATTCGGTTGTAATTTACTTCTGTATCCTCCCAGATTTGGGTATTAAGATATGAGACCGAGAGCCCGTCTCTAGTCCTTGTTGAGAGTTGAATCAGCCTGGATTTAGTATTGAGATAAGACCAAGTTTCCCCTCCTGGCATTTGTGAAGACTTGAGACAACCCGGCTTCGGGTTATTTAAAATAAGAGATCAAAAATCCGCTTTTAGTATTTGTTAGGAACTAATCTAACCCAGATTTAGGTATTAACATAGAAGACCTGAACCAAACCTTGTTCACGCAATTAAAGATTGAAGACCAAAAATTCGCTTTCAGTATCTATGTAGAACCGAATCAACCTAGACTCGGGCTTTAATGTTTTGGTGTCCCCCGTGAGCAGAGGCAGGGCATACTAATGTTAGATGCATCGCCACGACCATTTCTGGTGTGAAACGGAGGCTTACTGAAAAGTCAACATGTACGACTTAAAGGATCTATATGGATATAGCGGAAATATATGTGATATGATAGCTAAATAATACGCAATAGTTATGCAAATAAAATCTAAGTTACCGAGATATATCACAAACAAAGTAAATGCGGAAAATATAGTGACGTGACACGAGGAGTTTTTATACTGGTTCGAACATCCCGCCCTACGTCCAATCCTGAAGCTTCTCTTCGGAATTCACTAACAACGCCCTCTCTTAACCCGGAGGAATAGGTCAATACACCCGAGCCCCAACAAGGATGCCCCTCGCCTAAGCAAACTACACAGGTCTTCAACAATTTCAATTGTTTGACTTCTGATTTGTGTTCTTGAATCAACACGGATAGCCAACAGCTTAAGTACAACCTTCCTATAATCTAATCCTCGAGTATATGATTTAAATGCGAAGATTTAAGGAAGAAGATTGCTTGTTGAATCAAATGATATTAAATTGATTCAAGGATTCAACAAGTATTTGAGTTGGGGAGCTTTTATTTGCAAAGAATGTAAATGTAGATAATAGAATGATGACCAGAAAAATCAGTAAAATTCGGTTCAATTAGATGAATGTAAAACATGATTGAAGTTGGCTATATAATAGTATAAGTGTAGCAATCCTTCATGAATAGTTTCTATAAAAAGTTATGTCCATTTCCTTTGATTAATGAAGAGGAATCTCTTCATGAAGGATAATGACTCTTCACAAAATAGTTTCTGGGTCGAATCAGTCGACTGGCTAAAAATCATCAGTAGACTAGTAGAACTAAATCGTATACATAAATTTTTTTTTAATCAAAACTAGCCGTTATATGCAAAAATAGCTTGACCAGTCGATTGGTCTATTTCCTACCAGTCGACTGGTAGGCCAGTTTTTGCATATATCTGGCTTTTATAAAGGTTTATAATTATATATATATACACACACATAATTTTGTTTAGCACATTCGTGTATACTTGAGGATAGATTTTAACATAATTCTAACATGACTCGATGTACACATATATATAGAACCTTATATTTATGATTTGATTCCCATAGTAGCTTCATTTGTTGGCATCAATCAAAATCTTGTTATCAACATTCACCCCCTTTTTGATTGATGACAAGACTTTCGATTTTCTCCCCCAAAATGTATAGGTCCCCCTGAATTTCTGCACAAATTTGTTAGTTCATAATTTTATAACCTTACCATTTGATTCCTGCACTCACAAATGTTAGCACAATTTTCCAATAGTATGGAAAATATAAAAGTATAATAGCATGGAAACATAAAAATGGTATGATCATGAGAGATATTTCTCCCCCTTTGTCATCGATTAAAATGAGATTAAGACATTATAAGCACATGATAACCGTAAAACTTTTTCAAGATCTTTGAATGATACAATTCCTAACTCTCGTCGGATTTTAATGAAAGAATTCTCTAAAAGGGGTTTTGTAAAGATATCAGCAATTTGATTTTCTGAGCTAACAAATTCTAAATTAATCATTTGTTTTTCAATATTATTTCTCAAGAAGTGATGTCTGATATCAGTGTGTTTATTTCTGGAATGGTTTACCAGATTCTTAGATAAATTTATTGCGCTTGTATTGTCACAATAGATTATGGAATTTGACAAATTTACATTGAAATCTTTTAGTGTTCGCTGCATATATAATACCTGAGCACAAGCTAGTGTAGCAAATATGTATTCAGATTCACATGTTGATAATGAAACATAATTTTGTTTCTTGCTAAACCAAGATATAAGTGATTTACCAATAAAGTGACATGTTCCACTTGTACTCTTACGATCTGTCCGTGATCCTACAAAATCAGCATCGCTATATGAAACTAATTCAAAGGAACAATCTTTCGGATAGAACAGTCCAAAATCTTCGGTACTATTTAGATATCGTAATATTCATTTAACCGCTCTTAAATGTGACTTTTTTGGATTAGCTTGAAATTGAGCATATAAGCAAACATTCATCATAATATCCAGTCTACTTGTAGTTAAATGCAGAAGTGAACCTATCATGCTTCGATATAACTTTTGATCGACATTTTTACCATTTTCATCTTTATCTAAATGTGTCGATGTACACATTGGTACAGGTTTACTTAACGTGTTTTCGATTCCAAAAAGTTTTATTAAATTAGTACAATATTTTTCTTGGTTAATAAAAATTCCGTCTGGCAATTGCTTAATTTGTAATCCCAAAAAGTAAGAAAGTTCTTTCATATATGATATTTCAAATACATTGCTCATTATTTTTGAAAATTCTTGACATAATTGATCATTTGTTGATCCAAAGATAATGTCATTTATATATATTTGAACTATTAGAATATCTTTATGGTCTTTCTTGATAAATAGTGCTTGATCAACCTTTCCAATTTGAACTCCTGAATCTAATAGGTAAGTTTTGAGACGTTCATACCAAGCACGAAGTGCTTATTTCAAACCATATAATGCCTTTTTCAGTTTATAAACATGATCAGGATATTTTTCATGAGCGAATAGTGGAGGTTGTTCAACATATACTCGTTCTTTAATGTAACCATTTAAGAAAGTGCTTTTAACGTTCATCTCATATAATTTGAAGTTACGATGACAAGCTTATGCTAATAATATTCGAATTGCTTATAGTCGTGCAACTGGAGAAAAGGTTTCTTCATAATCTATGCCTTCTTCTTCATTGTAAGCTTGTGCGACAAGTCTAGTTTTATTTCTAGTGATATTTCCCAATTCATCTGCTTTATTTTTGTAAAGCCATTATGTTCCAATAACAGTTTGATCACTTGGTCCTTGAATTAATTCCCATACTTCATTACATTCAAATTGTTTTAATTCTTCTTGCATGGCAATTACTCAATTTTCATCTGTGGATGCTTATTTAGGATTTTTGGTTCGATTTTTTGATAAGAATGCTACATTAGTTACCAAATTAAGTTGACTTTTTGTTCAAACATTTGAAGTTGTTTCTCCAATAATATTTTGCATTGGATGATCTCATTATATTCGTGGTGGAAATTTGACTTCATTAATAGGAATATTTTGATTATTGATATTATCTTGTGTTTCTGTAGTATTATTCTCTATGTTGTTATGAACAATGTTTTCGTCTTCTTTATATATTATTAGATCATCATCGTGAGAAGAGCTATTTGTTATAATATCCGTTTCTAAGGAATTTTGAATAAAGTTTTTGTCAAACAAAACATGAAGTGATTCTTCTATTTTACTAGTTCTTTTATTGAAAATATGATAAGCTTTGCTACGCTCAGAATATCCCAAGAATACTCCTTTGTCAGATTTTGAATCAAATTTTCCAAGTTGATATCTTGTATTTAAAATGAAGCATTTTGACTCAAAAACTTTAAAATAAGATATATTTGGTTTTCTACCAGTAAAAAGCTCATATGGAGTATTTTTAGTATGAGGTTGAATGGAAACACGATTTAAAACATAACAAGCTATTGCAACTGCTTCAGCCCAAAAATGTTTTGGTAGTGTAATTCCATTTAATAGTGTTCTCGCACATTCTTGTAAATTTCTATTCTTACTTTCTACAACTCCATTTTGTTGTGGAGTTCTAGGAAATGAAAATTTATGAAAGATTCCTTTCTTTTGACAAAAAAAATCAAAATTTTCATTTTCAAATTCTCCTTTATGATCACTTCATATTTATTTTATTTTTAAATCAGTTAAATTTTGAATTTGTTTGACGAAATTCTTAAATATATCAAAAGTATCACTTTTATTCTTAAAAAACAAAGTCTAAGTGTATCTTGAAAAATCATCAACAATTACAAACACATATCTACTATGATTTATGGACTGAAATTGAGTTGGTCTGAATAAATCCATGTGAAGTAACTCAAGTGGTTGTAATGTTGATATGACTTTTTTAGATTTAAAAGAGGATTTGGTTAACTTTCCGAGTAGACAATCACCACATAAATTTTCAGTTTTGAATTTTATTTTGGGTAATCCTCTTACAAGATTATTTTTAGATAATTTGTTTATTGATTTAAAGTTAGTGTGACAAAATTGTTTGTGCCATAACTAAGGATCATTATCTTTGGCTAATAAACACATGCTTGTACTATTGTTAATTGCCATATTTAAAATATAAATAATTTGTCTCGATTTCCTTCAAAAATAAGATTTTGATTTGAATCAAAAATACTTCATTTATTTTCAAAAAATGTTATTTTAAAACCTTTATCGCACAATTGACCTATACTTATTAAATTGTGTTTTATGTTTTTAACTAATAAAACATCCGAAATAAGAGGTGAATTAGATATACCGTAAATGCTCACATCGCCTTTGCCAATCATGTATCCTTTGTAATTGTCTCCAAATGTGACAGTTCCTCCTTTTGAGTAAGTGATATTTGATAGCACTTCCTTGTCTCCTGTCATATGTTTTGAGTAACCACTGTCTAGTATCCATTTTCCTCTGTTTTTGTTGAGTGGGACCTGCATGAAATAAAGCAAAAATTTCATTGGTGCCCACTTCCTCCATTAGGGTCCTAAGGGTTAAATCTTAGGAAACCAAACCCAAGAGGGCTTAGGTTCCTTTTTGAAAAAATAATTACTATTATAATGAACAGAATCTAAAAAGTTTCTAATATGTTAATTCCTAGTAAGAATATTATTTGTCTTCGGAATCCATATACTAATACTATCCGAATATTTTTTCTTAGTAGAAGTATTTATTTTACTACAAGAAATTTTCGGTTTAATATTTGAATTTTTTAAATTGGATTTCCTTTTTGAATTTATTTTATTATTATTAAAAACTTATTGATAATTTTCTAAAATTTTAGATAAATTCTCTCTACCTTTGTTAAAATTATTTACATTTTTAGAAATGCTTTCTAACTTAGTTTTTAAACTAGTATTTTCTAACTCTATAATTTTAATTTTAGTATTTAAATCCTGATTTTCAAAATTTAATAAAACATTTTTATTCTTTTAAATCTCGATTTCTTGACTCAACAAAGAAATTTGAGAATTAACAATTGAAATAGAATCTTGTAAATTTCTAATTAAGATATCTTTTTCACCTTTCAAAAGGTCTCTCTCAAATTTGGCTTTATTTTTATGAAACACCACACCTCCGTTAAGGTCACCACAAAGGGAATACCTTAACTTCCGTGGAGCGCTATAGGTAAAAGATGGAGATGAATTATAAGATAGACAAATAAAGCAGCAGAAAATAAAGTCATTTTATAAACAATGTGGTTCAGTCAAGCTTTTACGACAATTGCCTCAATCGTACTTAAAAGTAATACGTAGAACTTTTGTCTTGATTTAAAAACCTTCCAAGTATAAAAGAAGCATAAAAATAACAATGATGTTCCCCAATAAAGCATGAAACAGCCATAGCAGTGGAATAGAGAGTCCAAAGCAATTCATCGACTATCTCCGTGCTTGGAAAGAAAACTTGCCTAAGTGGTAATATTTCCTCCTTGTGAACCGGGGGGGGGGGGGGACGGAAGAAAAGAGGAGAAATAAACTAGGTCAGGCATAAGTCTGGTAAGTCCAGTGACTTTCAGCATGTAAATAGGCAAAAGCATCATGACATGAATAAACTGAATATAAGACAATATCGTGATAACATGGATAATGAGATAATATAAGAATTGCATATGATATGATAAGGCAAGATAAACTGAATTGCACTTCTACACTTTCTCTGCTTCGCTACCACCTGATTGCTATATCTCTGCACCACCTAATGAGTGTTCCAACTAGTAATCTGTATAAAATGATCATATGATAATGTGATCCCAATCCCCGCAATTGTGGTAGCCTTCAAGTGTACATCTATTGTGAGGATTCCACGTCAATCTACCTAATTGCCATGAATATGTTAGATGTACCCTTACTACCCTATCGATCAGATCCTTACTCGTAGTAATGTTCCATGTGTCTTGTGTCAATCAGCCCTCTCTTGCGTGTAGTACCCTGTGCTATGTATCAGTCCCTATGATAGCGACCCAACACGAATCAAGATGCACAGAGTATAACTATTGGTACCCAACGCCTGCTTTTTCCAACTCCAGAGTACGTGCACGCCTGTAATCCATCGGAACCTATGCTGACATACCCCCTGCCACTATTTTGACCGCTTATAATCAGCCCAGTAATCGTGCCCCACCCTGCCTTGTTCCGGGTACCATGATACATCTACGTGGGTTACTACTGAAATGGGTCTCCGTTACTTGGGTTTCCTACTGGTTAAGTTTGTAGGACTATATATACAAATATTACCCCCCTACACGAGATGTACTTAACCCTCCCACTAATTCAAACATGTTTATTTAACGGTTAAGTTTGTGGGCCGAATATACTAATATTACCCACCAACCCGACATGTATTTAACCCTCCCACTGATTCAAGTATGTTTATTTAATGGTTAAGTGTTGTCCATTCAGGTTAACTTAACCACCCACTCATCATGTCATGTTTATTAAGTGTTTCTTATTAACTCTTCTCACTCGTCATGTTGGATTGGTTAAGTGTTTCTTATTAACTTTACGCCATTCATTCATCATGTTATATTGGTTAAGTATTTCCCATTAACTTAACCCCATTCGTTCATCAAGTTACATTGGTTAAGTGTTTATTATTAACTTAACCCCATGCGTTCATCATGCTGTATTGGTTAAGTGTCATCAATCAATTCAAGTTAACTTAACCCACCAACTTGTCGTGTTACATTGGTTAAATATTGCCTTCTTGTGTTAACTTAACCCTTCCACGCATCCTGTTATATTGGTTAAGTGTTGCTCTCTTGTTTTAACGTAACCCCAACCAATCACCATGTCATATTGGTTAAGTGTTTCTTATTAACTTAACCCCACTCATTCATCATGTCAAATTGGTTAAGTGTTTCTTATTAACTCAGCCCTTCTCATTCATCATGTTGTACTGGTTAACTTAAACTTGCTCACTTGTCTAATTAACATGTTATAACGGTTAAGTGTTCTAAGTTTACTTTACCCCACCTTCTGGTCTAATTAACATGTTATAATGGTTAAGTGTTCTAAATTTTACTTAACCATACCATTCCTAGCATGTCTATTTATTGGCATTAATTAATTTATTAATGCCCCAACCTCTCACATTAGAACTGTTGTTTGCAGTTGCTGGATGTGCTGGGCGGTTCCGGGCAGACTTCTACCGCAAACTCATTATAACCTCGGGTTTTGGGATAAATGCGCTAACCTCTCACATTAGATCTGTGTTTTTGCGATTATCGGATGTGCCGGGCAGTTCCAGGCAGTTTTACACTGCAACTCAATTTAACCTCGGGTTAGGCATGTTTTTCTTTTAGCATACTTACATATTTGTCGTATATGCCCAAACCTAGATTTTTGTATACTAATTATCCCGCATTCACCAAACTAGTCATGTTCCAATTCTCAAGTAATGCCCAACCAAGTCAATTACAAGTTATGCCCCACAAATTCAAATTCAAATTATTACTCAAAATAAGTTACACTCAATCTTCCCAAATTTGCAACAATAGTCATGCCCCAAAATCACAATATACATTATGCTTGGTGTCCTGACTAATAGTTATGCCCAATCTAGATTAATATTCCAATTTAAAGCTTAGGCCCAATCTAGATTTAATATTTCAATTTACCCCGAGTTCACAACAATAACAATTATGCCCCAAATCACAAGTTACGAATTATGTTCCATTATTACCTAATAGATTATTCCCTAATACCTTCGTATTCCAATCGCACGTATAACCAAGTTTAGTCTAGGTTCCGAATGAACCTAGTATTCATAAAATAAAAACAAGAAAGGGGAAGAAAGAAGGAACATAAATGAGAGTAGGCAAAAAACAGGCGTTACAATGATAGATCTGTCAAACATAACATTATGGACCTAAGAGGATTACAGATCTGTTAGAATTGAGGTATAACAAAGATGGATCTGAAATAAACTGATAAAAAAATAACATCGTGGGCATATAGAATCATAGACTTGAAAATATCATGAACATTAAAAGATCATAGATCTGGTAGATCTAACAAAATAACAATATGGAAATGAGAAGACTACATATTCGATGTACAACAAAAGATAGGTCTGAATAAGTAGATAAAATAACATCTTAGGCATAGATCTGATAAAATCGAAGGAACAAAGCTGAAAGGATTAACTTATAATCAAGCATAAATCTAGATTTACTCTATTACATCTCAGGATAATAATTAGGTATTTAATTCTGAGGAGTAGCTGAACTTACATTGCTAGGATTAAGAAAAGTTAATGGAATCGTTGTTGTTGTTGCAAAACCAATCTTATAATTTGATGTTGATTAAACCTCAAAGGTGATTGTATGTGAAGAACTTCATGATTTAAGTTTTAGAGGCGGCGGCTAAGAGAATTAAGAGCTCAGCCGCATACATGCGTCATAAGGAATTATTATGACTTAGGATTAGGTCTAGGCACTAATTTATAGGTGTAGAGAGTGTTTTAGAGCCTTTAGATCACCATAGAAGCCACCAGGTTCTCCCGGCACATCAAAAATCGTCATTGCGCAGATCTGGCCGGTGGGGTCGACCCTTACGAGGGGGGATCGACACCTATGTCGACCCTGGTGTCGACCCCAAAGTGTGTGGGTCGACACTGGTGACGACTCGGGTCGACACCCCAAACGTGGCCGGTTCCGTGTTTCCTCCTTCTGCCTTGGCTGTTTGAATATTTTTGAATTTAAAAATATTTTATTTTATTTATTTATAAAAAATTCCAACCTAAATAACTTCTTCACACTATATCCGTTTTATGCAAACTCGGACTCTATCTCAAGCTGAATTCCGAGACGAACGTAATGGCGCAACCCGTTTCACTTAATTCTTTTTCTAAAAATTAATTATTCTGTAATTATCTCTTATGTCCCATTTCAAAATTACGGAGTGTTACATTCCCCCTACTTAAAGGATATCGTCCCCGAAATCATCAAGTCAAGAAGAATGTGTATCCTACTATCCAACATCCATCTACTCAACCATTCAATCACAAGCATACATTTTCCTTAAAAAAGATTTTTAATGCTTTCATGTTTATATGCATAGTGTGTATATGTCCTTGTCTAATGCAAAAATCAGGCGGTCCACTGATTCAGTTGACCGCCTTAATGCGTATTATGTTAGTGTTATGAGTCCAACATGTATGCAGTTATTCCTATGGTACTTTATAACTTCTATATGAGTGCACAACCATCCATTCAAATGCATCATCCATACGATATCACATAAAGTTTCCAACCATATATACAAAAATTCACTCATGCATATGCAATATAGAAGTGACAGAGCCGATCTAGTGCCTAATGTGTGTATATGCATCCACGAGCAACCACTAGCAAACACTTACATCCACTTGCATCCACCAAACATGACATGTCTCAAACACATGTTTACGTCCATTGGCTTCTACCTAGGCATCGAGGATGGGATCGAGAGGATATACTTAAAAGATAAAGACTAGCATGCAAATAAACTATACAGAAAAAGAGAGATCAAGAGTATACCCTCAAAAGGGTACGATGCGCATATCTGGTCTTCAGTCTTCTAAGTCGCTTCTTCGTAAGCTTCACTCCATTGTTCTCTGACTATCTCAACTTCACGATTTCATAGGTTCTTTGTTTCTGTTTCCAAAATATGAGTTGAAACTCGTTTCACTGTCACCTCTCGTTCTACCTCTTCTCCTTCAAGTATACTCGGCACTACCACTTCTGCTGTGTCATGCTAACATTTCCTCAAAAGGTCTTCCAAAATCCTGTTCACCCTTCCTGTCAGAGGATGACAAGCGGTGCTCAAACATAAATGCGTACTTACCACCTTTTTCATATCACCTTTTCCTCTTGCATTGAGAACTGTTCCAAGCCCTGTCCCGCAAGCACCGATATATACTGTGAACGGTTTGCTAGCAAAGTCAAAATTGGTGCTATTATCTTCGCAAAGTCCTTAACGTACTTCCTATAATAGCCCGCCAACCCTAGAAAACTTCTTACATCCGTTGCTTTTCTAGGAACCTTCCAACCTTGGATCGCCACCACCTTTGCAGGATCCACTGCTATCCCTTCCTTAGAGACATGTGTCCTAAGAACCTCACTTCTTTCCTCCAAAATGACATTTGGCGAACTTAGCCTTAAGCTGATGCGGTTAGAGGGTATCTGAGACTTCCCTTAGATACAAAGCATGTTCCTCCCCACTCTTAGAGAAAACCAAAATATCATTTATGCCCAAGCGAAGTGAACCTTTCGCCTTTGTAGTGAAAACAACTGGAGCACCCTATTCAGAAATACTTCGCCTTATGAACCCTTTCTTAAGTAACTCTTTTACTTGTTTACTGAGTCCTTCCTTTCCCTTGGAGTCATGTGTCGTAAAGGTAATGAAACTGGCTTTGCATTGTCAACTAGATATATGTGGAAGTCTATCATGCGTTTTAGGTGACAAACCCCTAACCTAATCAAAAATGTCTGCGTACTCATGGACTACTCTAACGGATCGCAAATCATCAGTAGATTCATCAAGTGATTCTAGGTGGCAAAGCCAAACTGATCCCTTAGGATTGCACGAAATCTCGGGGGATTCCTGAGGCAAGTCCAAAGTCTAACTACCCTCCTTTCACAATTACTAGCTAACCAATCCATGCCTAGAATCAACCCATAACCCATGAAACCAAAAACATAAACATTACACTTAAACTCAATACTTAACATAGCTATTCTCAAATCCTTAAAAACCAAAGATAAATAAGCTGAACCACCAATTGGGTTTGAGACAAATAATGGGATCCTCTACCTTACTAGTACTAAGGTGTAGAGACTCAACTATGGAAGCAGATCGAAAAGAATGTGAAGCGCCAGAATCAAACAAAGTTCTAATAGGATGAAAAGAAAGACTAAACTTTCAACAGAAACGTTCCTACCTCTCTTAGGTACACTAGCAGTGAGAGCACGCAATTGCCCTTTAGAAGATTATGTCCTTTGCCCTAGTCCTTGTCCTACGGGAAATCCTTGATAAGATGTCCTGCTTCATCATACTGAAAACAATCACCTGTGTTCTTCTTTATACAATTAAATGACCCACTATACCACAGAAAAGAGACTTCCTCTTGTCGCGGGATCTATTATTTCTTCCACCCTTCTTATATTCCAATCCCTTGTGTAACATGTTGACAAGTCTCTCGAAAGCTGCCTCCATCGCACGGAAAAACCCTACAAAGCTTGAAAGAAAAATTAGTTGCAGGTGGAACTACTACGGCTATAAATGGAAGTGGGGCACTTCTTCACCCTTCGACAGGGTTCGTAGTCTCATCAAGCCTACAGAACCATGTCGCGATGAGGTTACCTCCTAGAAAGCCAGGAGCCTCGAAGACTTAGGAAAGAAGGAAACAAGGATTCAAAGAGAGGATCAAAAGACAATGCTTATGGCTTTGGGGAATATGCTTTTAAAACAAAACTTTTCTTTTGAAAATGCTTTGTTAAAACCGTTTGAAAATAATTTTTCAAATCTTTTATCTGATCCGATAACCTTCAGCTCTGATACCAAGTGAAACACCCCACCTATGTTAAGGTTACTCACAAAGGGAATGCCTTAACTTCGGTGGAGCGCTATAGGTCAAAGATGCAGATAAATTACAAGATAGACAAATAGCGCAGCGGAAAATAAAGTCATTTAATAAACAATGTGGTTCAGTCAAGCTTTTACAACAATTGCCTCAATCATACTTAAAAGTAATACATAGAACTTCTGCCTTAATTTAAAAACCTTCCAAGTATAAAAGAAGCATAAAAATTACAATGGTGTTCCCCAATAAAGCATGAACCAATCATAGCAATGGAAGAAAGAGTCTAAAGCAATTCATCGACTCTCCGTGCTTGGAAAGAAAACTTAGCTAAGTTGTAACATTTCCTCCCTGTAACCTGGGGGAAACGGAAGAAAAGAGGCGAAACAAACTAGGTCAGACATAAGTCTGGTAAGTCCAGTGACTTTCAACATGTAAATAGGCAAAAGCATCATGACATGAATAAATTGAGTATAAGACAATACCATGATAACATGGATAACAAGATAACATAAGATTTGCATAAGATATGATAAGACAAGATAAACTGAATTGCACTTCTACTCGTTATCTGCTTCGCTACTACCTGATTTCTATATCTCTGCACCACCTAACTAGTGTCCCGACTAGTAATCTATATAAAATGACCATGTGATAATGTGTTCCCAATCCCCACAATTGTGGTAGCCTCAACGTGTACATCTATTGTGAGGATTCCACCCCAATCTGCCTAATTGCCATGAATATGTTAGATGTACCCTTACTACCCTATCGATTGGCTCCTTACTCGTAGTAATGTTCCATGTGTCTTGTGTCAATCGGCCCTCTCTTGCGTGTAGATACCTTGTGCTGGTCCTACCATAAGGTGTATCAGTCCCTATGATAGCGACCTGACACGATTCAAGATGCACAGTGTATAACTACTGGTACCCAGTGCCTGATTTTTCCCACTCTGGAGTACGTGCACGCCCGTAATCTGTCGAAACATACACTGACGTACCCCCTGCCGCTATTTCGACCGCTTATAATCAGCCCAGTAATCGTGCCCCACCCTGCCTAGTTCAGGGTACCATGATACATCTATGTGGGTTACTACTGAAATCGGTCTCCGTTACTAGGGTTTCCTACTGGTCAAGTTTGTAGGCATATATATGCAAATGCAAATATTACCCACCTACACGAGATGTACTTAACCCTCCCATTGATTCAAACATGTTTATTTAACGGTTAAGTTTGTGGGCCTATATATACTAATATTACCCACCAACCCGATATTTACTTAACCCTCCCACTGATTCAAGCATATTTATTTAATGGTTAAGTGTTGTCCATTCATGTTAACTTAACCCACCCACTCATCATGTCATGTTGGTTAAGTGTTTCTTATTAACCCTTCTCACTCGTCATGTTGGATTGGTTAAGTGTTTCTTATTAACTTAACCCCGTTTATTCATCATGTTATATTGGTTAAGTATTTCCCATTAACTTAACCCCATTTGTTCATCAAGTTACGTTGGTTAAGTGTTTCTTATTAACTTAACCCCACGCGTTCATCATGCTATATTGGTAAAGTGTCATTAATCAATTCTAGTTAACTTAACCCACCCACTTGTCGTGTTACATTGGTTAAGTATTTCCTTCTTGTGTTAACATAACTCTTCTATGCATCCTGTTATATTGGTTAAGTGTTGCTCTCTTGTTTTAACTTAACCCTACCCATTCATCATGTCATATTGGTTAAGTGTTTCTTATTAACTTAACCCTAGTCATTCATCATGTCATATTGGTTAAGTGTTTCTTATTACTCTTCTCATTCATCATGTTTTATTGGTTAACTTAACCCTGCTCACTTTTCTAATTAACATGTTATAACGGTAAACTTAACCCTAGCTTCTGGTCCAATTAACATGTTATAACGGTTAAATGTTCTAAATTTTACTCAACCTTACCATTCTTAGCATGTGTTTTTACTGGCATTAATTAATTTATTAATGCCCCAACCTTTCACATTAGAACTGTTGTTTGCGGTTGCTGGATGTGCAGGGCGATTTTTGGCAGACTTCTACCGTAAACTCATTCTAACCTCGGATTTTAGGCTAAATGCGCTAACCTCTCACATTAGATCTGTGTTGTTGAGGTTACTAGATGTGTCGGGCGGTACCGGACAGTTTTACACCGCAACTCAATCTAACCTCGGTTAGGCATGTTTATCTTTTAGCATATTTACATATTTGTCATATATGCCGAAACCTAGATTTTTGTATACTAATTATCCCACATTCACCAAACCAGTCATGTTTCAATTCTCAAGTTATGCCCAACCAAGCCAATTACAAGTTATGCCCCACAAATTCAAATACAAATTGTTACTCAAAATAAGTTACACCCAATCTTCCCAAATTAGCAATAATAGTCATGCCCCAAAATCACAATATACATTATGCTTGGTGTCCTGACCAATAGTTATGCCCAATCCAGTTTAATAATCCAATTTATAGATTTCGCCCAATCTAGATTTAATTTTTCAGTTTACCCCAAGTTCGCAACAATAACAATTATGCCCCAAATCACAAGTTACAAATTATGTTCCATTATTACCAAATAGACTATTCCCCAATACTCTCGTATTCCAATCGCATGTATAACCAAGTTTAGTCTAGGTTCCTAATGAACCTAGTATTCATAAAATAAAAACAAGAAAGGGAAGAAAGAAGGAACATAAATGAGAGTAGGCATTAAACAGGCATTACAATGATAGATCTGTCAAATATAACATTATGGAATTAAGAGGATTACAGATCTATTAGAGTTGAGGTATAACAAAGATGGATCTTAAATAAACTGACAAAAAAAAATAACATCGTGGGCATACAGAATCATAGGCTTGACAATATCATGAACATAAAAAGATTATAAAACTGATAGGTCTAACAAAATAACAACATGGACATGAGAAGACTACATATTTGATGTACAACAAAAGATAGGTCTGAATAAGTAGATAAAATAACATCTCAGGCATATATCTGATAAAAGGGAAGGAACAAATCTGAAAGGATTAACTTATAATCAAGCATAGATCTAGATTCAGTCTATTACATGTCAGGATAACAATTAGGTATTTAAATCTGAAGAGTAACTTAACTTACATTGCTAGGATTGAGAAAAGGTAATGGAACCGTTGTTGTTGTTGCAAAACCAATCTTCTAATTTGATGTTGATTAAACCTCAAAGGTGATTGTTAATAAAGAACTTTATGATTTAAGTTTTAGAGGCGGCGGCTAAGGGAACTGAGAGTTCAGCAGCATATAGGGGTCATAAGGAATTATTATGAATAAGGGTTAGGTCTAGGCACTAATTTATAGGTATAGAGAGTTTTTTAGAGCCTTTAGATCCCCATAGAAGCCATCAGGTCCATCCAGCACATCAAAAATTGTCACTGCCTAGATTTGGCCGATGGGGTCAACCCCTACAAAGGGGGTTGACACTTATGTCGACCCCGGTGTCAACCCTAAACTGTTTAGGTCGACACCCCAAACGTGGTCGGTTCTGTGTTTCCTCCTTCCGCCTTGGCTGTCTGAATATTTTTGAATTTAAATTGGCTTTATTTTATTTATTTATAAAAAATTCCAACCTCAATAACTTCTTCATACTGTATCCGTTTTACGCAAACTCAGATTCTATCTCAAGCGGAATTCCGAGATGAACGCATTGGCGCAACCCGTTTCACTTAATTCTTTTTCTAAAAATTATTTATTCTTTAATTATCTCTTATGTCCCGTTTAAAATTATGGGGTGTTACATTCCCCCTTACTTAATTGATTTCATCCCCGAAATCTTCAAGTCAAGAAGAATGTGTATCTTACCATCCAACATCCATCTACTCGACCATAGGCATCTATTGTCCTTAAAAAGATTTCTAATGCTTTCTTGTTTACATGCATAGTGTGTATATGTCCTTATCTAATGAAAAAATCAGCCGGTCCACTGATTCAGTTGACCCCCTTAAAGCGAATTATGTTAGTGTTATGAGTCCAACATGTATGCAGTTATTCCTATGGTATAACTTCTATATGAGTGCACAACCATCCATTCAAATGCATCATCCATATGATATCACATCAAGTTTCAACCCACGTATACAAAAATTCACTCATGCGTATGCAATATGGAAGTGACGGAGTCGATCTAGTGCCTAATGTGTGTATATGCATCCACGAGCAACCACTAGCAAACGCTTACATCCACTTGCATTTACCAAACATAACATGTCTCAAACACATGTTTACGTCCATTGGCTTCTACCTAAGCATCGAGGATAGGACCGAGAGGATATAGTTAAAACATAAAGACTAGCATGCAAATAAACTATACATAAAAAGAGAGATTAAGAGAATACCCTCAAAAAGTGTATGATGCACGTATCTAGTCTTCAGTCTTCTAAGTCGCATCTTCTTGAGATTCACTCCATTGTGCACTGACTGTCTCAACTTCATGATTGCGTAGCTTCTTAATTTCTGTTTCTTAAATATGAGTTGGAACTCGTTTCACTGTCGCCTCTCGTTCCTCCTCTTCTCCTTCTAGTATACTCGGCACTACCATTTCTGTTGTGTCATGCTAACATTTCCTCAAAAGGTCTTCCAAAATCCTATTCACCTTTCCTGTCAGAGGATAACAAGCAGTGCTCAAACATAAATGGGTACTTACCGCCTTTTTCATATCACCTTTTCCTCATGCATTGAGAACTGCTTCAAGCCCTTTCCCATAAGCACTGGTATATACTGTGAACGGTTTGCTAGCAAAGTCAAAACTGGGGCTGATATCTTCGCAAAGTCCTTAACGAACTTCCTATAGTAGCCCGCCAACCCTAGAAAACTTCTTACTTCTGTTTCTTTTCTAGGAACCTTCCAACCTTGGATCGCCAACACCTTTGCAGGGTCCAGTGCTATCCCTTCCATAGAGACCATGTTTCCTAAGAACCTAACTTCTTTCGTCCAATAATGACATTTGGAGAACTTAGCCTTAAGCTAATGCGCTTGGAGGGTATTCAAGACTTCCCTTAGATACAAAGCATGTTATTCCCCACTCTTAGAGAAAACCATAATATCATCTATGCCCAAGCAAAGTGAACATTCCGCCTTTGTAGTGAAAAAAACTGGAGCACCCCATTCAGAAATACTTCACCTTATAAACCCTTTCTTAAGTAACTCTTTTACTTGTTTACTGAGCACTTCCTTTCCCTTGGAGTCATGTGTCGTAAAGGTAATGCAAATGGCTTTGCATTTTCAACTAGATATATGTGGAAGTCTATCTCTCGTTTTAGGGGACAAACCCCTAAGCTAATCAAAAACGTCTGCGTACTCATGGACTACTCTAACGGATCGCAAATCGTCGATAGATGCTTCAAGTGATTCTAGGTGGCTAAGCCAAACTGATCTCTTAGGATTGCACGAAATCTCAAGGGTACTCCCGAGGCAAGTCAAAAGTCTAACTAACCTCCTTTCACAATTACTAGCTAACCAATCCATGCCTAGAATCAACCCATAGCCCATGAAACCAAAAACATAAACATTACACTTAAACTCAATACTTAACATAGCTATTCTCAAATCCTTACAAACCAAAGATAAATGAGCCGAACCACCAATTGGATTTGGGACAAATAATGGGTTCCTCTACCTTACTAGTATTAAGGTGTTGAGACTCAACTATGGAAGCAAATAGAAAAGAATGTGAAGCACCAAAATCAAACAAAGTTCTAATAGGATGATTGAAAAGAAAGACTAAACTTTTAACAGAAACGTTCCTACCTCTCTTAGTTACACTAGTAGTGCAAGCATGCAATTTCCCTTTAGAAGATTATGTCCTTTGCCCTTATCATTGTCCTTCGGGCAATCCTTGATAAGATGTCCTGCTTCATCATAACAATCACCGGCGTTCTTCTTCCTACAATTAAATGACCCACTATACCATAGAAAAGACATTTCCTATTGTCGTAGGATCTATTATTTCTTCCACCCTTCATATATTCCAATCCCTTGTGTAACAGGTTGACAAGTCTCTCGAAAGCTGCCTTCATCGCGTGGAAAAACCCTACAAAGCTTGAAAGAAAAATTAGCTGCAGGTGGAACAATTGCAGCTATAGACGGAAGTTGGGCACCTATTCGCCCTTTGACAGGTATTGTAGTCTCATCAAGCCTACGGAACAATGCCGCGATGAGGTTACCTCCCAGAAAGCCAGGATCTCCGAAGACTCATGAAAGAAGGAAAAAAAGGATTCAAACATAGGATCAAAAGACAATGCATATGGCTTTGGGGAATATGCCTTTAAAACAAAACTTTTCTTTTGAAAATGTTTCTTTTAAAACTGTTTGAAAATAATTATTCAAATCTTTTATCTGATCCGGTAACCTTCAGCTCTGATACCAAGTGAAACACCCCACCTCCGTTAAGGTCACTGGCAAAGGGAATGCCTTAACTTAGGTGGAGCGCTATAGGTAAAAGATGCAGATAAATTACAAGATAAACAAATAAAGTAGTGGAAAATAAAGTCATTTTATAAACAATGTGGTTCAGTCAAGCTTTTACAACAATTACCTCAATCATACTTAAAAATAATACATAAAACTTCTGTCTTGATTTAAAAATCTTCCAAGTATAAAAGAAGCATAAAAATAACAATGATGTTCCCCAATAAAGCATGAACCAGCCATAGCAGTGGAAGAGAGAGTCCAAAGCAATTCATCTACTATCTCCGTGCTTGGAAAGTAAACTGAGCTAAAAGGTAACATTTCCTCCCTATAAACCTAGGGGGAAATGAAAGAAAAGAGGCAAAACAAACTTGGTCAGACATGAGTCTGGTAAGTCCAATGACTTTCAGCATGTAAATAGGCAAAAGCATCATGACATGAATAAATTGAATATAAGACAATACCATGATAACATGGATAACAAGATAACCTAAGATTTGCATAAGATATGATAAGGCAAGACAAACTGAATTGCACTTCTGCTCTTTCTCTGCTTCGCTACTACCTGATTTCTATATCTCTGCACCACCTAACTAGTGTCCCAACTAGTAATCTGTATAAAATGATCATATGATAATGTGATCCCAATCCCCGAAATTGTGGCAGCCTTGAGGTGTACATCTATTGTGAGGATTCCACCTCAATCTGCCTAATTGCCATGAATATGTTTGATGTTCTCTTACTACCCTATCGATCGGCTCCTTACTCGTAGTAATTTTCCATGTGTCTTGTGTCAATCAGCCCTCTCTTGCGTGTAGATACCCTGTGCTGGTCCTACCATAAGGTGTATCAGTCCCTATGATAGCAACCCGACACGATTTAAGATGCACAGTACATAACTACTGGTACCCAGTGCCTGCTTTTTCCCACTCCGGAGTACGTGCACACTCATAATCCGTTGGAACCTACACTGACGTACCCCCGCTGCTATTTTGACCTCTTATAATCAGCCCAGTAATCGTGCCCCACCCTGCCTAGTTCAGGGTACCATGATACATCTATGTGGGTTACTACTGAAATGGGTCTCCGTTACTAGGGTTATCTACTGGTTAAGTTTGTGGGCATATATATACAAATATTACCAACCTACACGAGATGTATTTAACCCTCCTACTGATTCAAACATGTTTATTTCACAGTTAAGTTTGTGGGCCTATATATACTAATATTACCCGCCAACCCGATATGTACTTAACCCTCCCACTGATTCAAGCATGTTTATTTAGTGGTTAAGTGTTGTCCATTCATGTTAACTTAACCCACCCACTTATCATGTCATGTTGGTTAAGTGTTTCTTATTAACCCTTCTCACTCATCATGTTGGATTTCTTAAGTGTTTCTTATTAACTTAACCCCATTCATTCATCATTTTATATTGGTTAAGTATTTCCCGTTAACTTAACCCCATTCATTTATCAAGTTACATTGGTTAAGTGTTTCTTATTAACTTAACCCTATGCGTTCATCATGCTACATAGGTTAAGTGTCATCAATCAATTCAAGCTAAATTAACCCACATACTTGTCGTGTTACATTGGTTAAGTATTGCCTTCTTGTGTTAACTTAACCGTTCCACGCATCCTGTTATATTGGTTAAGTGTTGCTCTCTTGTTTTAACTAAACCTTACCCATTCATCATGTCATATTGGTTAAGTGTTTCTTATTAACTTAACCCTACTCATTGATCATGTCATATTGGTTAAGCGTTTCTTATTAACTTAACCCTTCTCATTCATCATGTTGTACTAGTTAACTTAACCCTGCTCATTTGTCTAATTAACATGTTATAACGGTTAAGTGTTCTAAGTTTACTTAACCCCTCCTTCTGGTCTAGTTAATATTTTATAACGGTTAAGTGTTCTAAATTTTACTTAACTTTAACATTCTTAGCATGTTTGTTTATTGGCATTAATTAATTTATTAATGCCCCAACCTCTCACATTAGAACTATTGTTTTGCGGTTGCTGGATGTGCCAGGCGGTTCCGGGCAGACTTCTCCCGCAAACTCATTCTAACCTCGGGTTTTGGGTTAAATGCGCTAACCTCTCACATTAGATCTGTGTTGTTGCGGTTACTAGATGTGTCGGGCGGTTCCGGGCAGTTTTACACCACAACTCAATCTAACCTCGGTTTTGGCATGTTTATATTTTAGCATATTTACATATTTGTCATATATGCCCAAACCTAGATTTTCGTATACTAATTATTCCACATGCACCAAACTACTCATGTTCCAATTCTCAAGTTATGCCCAACCAAGTCAATTACAAGTTGTGCCCCACAAATTCAAATTCAAATTATTACTCAAAATAAGTTACTCTCAATCTTCCCAAATTTGCAATAATAGTCATGCCCCAAAATCACAATATACATTATGCTTGGTGTCTTGACCAATAGTTATGCCCAATCTAGATTAATATTCCAATTTACAGATTGCACCCAATCTAGATTTAATATTTCAATTTACCCCAAGTTCGCAACAATAACAATTATGCCCCAAATCACAAGTTACTAATTATGTTCCATTATTACCAAATAGATTATTCCCCAATACCCCCGTGTTCCAATCGCACTTATAACCAAGTTTAGTCTAGGTTCTAAATGAACCTAGTATTCATAAAGTAAAAGCAAGAAAGGGGAAGAAAGAAGGAACATAAATGAGAGTAGGCATAAAACAGGCGTTACAATGATAGATCTGTTAAATACAACATTATGGACCTAAGAGGATTACAGATCTGTTAGAATTGAGGTAAAAGAAAGATGGATCTGAAATAAACAGATAAAAAAATATAACATCATGGGCATATAGAACCATAGACTTGTCAATATCATCTACATAAAAAGATTATAGATCTGATAGATCTAACAAAGTAACAACATGGACGTGAGAAGACTACAGATTTAATGTACAACAAAAGATAGGCCTGAATAAGTAGATAAAATAACATCTCAGGCATATATCTGATAAAAGGGAAGGAACAAATCTGAAATGATTAACTTATAATCAAGCATAGATATAGATTCACTTTATTACATGTCAGGATAACAATTAGGTATTTAAATCTGAAGAGTAACTGAACTTACATTGCTAGGATTAAGAAAAGGTAATGGAATCGTTGTTATTGTTGTAAAACCAATCTTCTAATTTGATGTTGATTAAACCTCCAAGGTGATTGTTGATGAAGAACTTCATGATTTAAGTTTTAAAGGCGGCGGCTAAGTGAATTGAGAGTTCAGCAGCATATAGGCGTCATAAGGAATTATTATGAATTAAGGTTAGGTCTAGGCACTAATTTATAGGTATAGAGAGTGTTTTAGAGCCTTTAGATCACCATAGAGGCCATCAGTTCCATTCAGCACATCAAAAATCGTCACTGCCCAGATCTGGCCGATGGGGTCGACCCTTACGAGGGGGGTCGACACCTATGTCAACCCCGGTGTCGACCCTAAAGTGTCTGGGTCAACACTGGTGTTGACCCAGCGGGTCTCGGGTCGACACCCCAAACGTGGCTGGTTCCGTGTTTCCTCCTTCCACCTTGGCTGTTTGAATATTTTTGAATTTAAATTGATTTTATTTTATTTATTTATACAAAATTCCAACCTCAATAACTTCTTCATACTGTATCCGTTTTACGCAAACTCGGAATCTTTCTCAAGCGGAATTCCGAGACGAACACAATGGCACAACCATTACACTTAATTCTTTTTCTAAAAATTAATTATTCTTTAATTATCTCTTATGTCCCGTTTTAAAATTACGGGGTGTTACATTTTATCTTCGTTAGCTTGTTTAAATGTTCTCTTAAACATTTTCCTAGATTCTAAGATTTCAGTATTAATTTCTACTAATTCATCAAATGTAAAATCACTTACATCATTGTCCTTAACCATAAAGCACACGTTTGCTTGCTCACTATCGCTATCACTTTCAGAAGATGAGTTTGAGTTGTCCCGAGTGACTGAAAAAGCCCATTTCTTTTATTTTTCATTTTTTTTATTTCTCTTTAGCTCTGGATAATTCTTTTGATAGTGTCTGGTCTTGTGACAGTTGAAGCATTCTACTAGAGCAGGATCTGGTTCTTTTGATGAATTCTTCTTTATATTTTTGCTTTGACTTTTTCTATTTTAGAAATTTTCTAAATTTCTTGGCAACAAATTCTATATCTTCTTCATCTGAATCAGAATCTTCTTTTTCTACATGGAAAGCTAAATTTTTCTTATCTTGAACCTGTGCTTTCTTTACCTGCAAATTCACTTTATAAGACATTAGATTACCAATCAATTCTTCTGGTTTCATGGTAGAGTGATCATTAGCTTCTTCGATGCCAATACTTTTCTCTCCTATTCATCCGTCAAAGAATTCAAATTTTTTGAAACTATGTCAAAGTTGGAATACTTTTCTCCTAGTCCTAATAAAGAATGGAAAATATTTTGAAAACGTGAATATATATAATTTATGGATTCGTTTTCATTCATCTTAAAATTTTGAAACTGATTTTCGAGCATAGATATTTTACTTTGTTTAACTTTGTTAGTTCCTTCATGAGTAATTTTAAGTGTTCTCAAGATTTCATATGCAATGCTGTACATATAAATCCGATTGAACTCATTTCTATCTAGTGCACAATGTAGCATGTTCATGGCCTTAGCGTTTGTAGTACCTTCATTTTTCTCAATATTTGACCATTAGTGTATGCAGTAGTGAATGATGTATACTCTTTTTGAGTAATATTCCATGCATCATAACTATTTGCTTGCATGTATATTCTCATTCATGTAGCCCAATAACTATAATTCATGACATTAAACAAGGGTAGTCTTGCAGTTGATTGACCTTCAGAATATCCGGTGTTATTGCTAGTGCTAGTGTTATTATCCATATTATATAAATATCAAATAAAGGTTTTACGGTTATATGATGACCTTGCTCTGATAACAATTGAAAAGTCGATGTGTACGACTTAAAGGATGTATATAGATATAGTGGAAATATATGTTATATGCTAGCTAAATAATATACAATAGTTATGCAAATAAAATCTAAGTTACCGAGATATATTACAAACAGAGTAAATTTGGAAAATAAAGTAAAGTGACACCAGGAGTTTTTATACTGGTTTGGATTTCCCGCCCTACGTCCAGTCCCGAAGCTCCTCTTCAGAATCCACTAACAACGCCCTCTCTTAACCCGAAGGAATAGGTCAGTACACCCGAGCCCCAACAAGGATGCCTCTCGCCTGAGCAACTACACAGGTCTTCAACAATTACAAGTGTTTGACTTCTGATTTGTGTTGAATCAACACGGATAGCCAATAGTTTAAGTACAACCTTCCTATAATCTGATCCTCAAGGATATGATTTGAATGCAAAGATTTAAGGAAGAAGATTGCTTGATGAATTATATGATATTAAATTGATTCAAGGATTCAACAAGTTTTTGAATTGGAGAGCTTTTATTTGCAAAGAATGTAAATGGAGAGAATAGAATGATGATCAGAAAAATTGGTAAAATTCGGTTCAATTAGGTGATTGTAAAACATGATTGAAGTTGTTTATATAATAGTATAAGAGTAGCAATACTTCATGAATAGTTTCTATAAAAAGTTATGTCCATTTCCTTTGATTAATGAAGAGGAATCTCTTCATGAAGGATGGTTAGTTTCTGGGTCGAATCAGTCGAATGGTTAAAAATCATTAGTTGTATGGTAGAATTAAATCGTATAAATATTTTTTTTATCAAAACTTGCTGTTATATGCAAAAACAGCTTGACCAGTCGACTGGTCCATTTCCTACCAGTCGATGGTAGGCCAGTTTTTGCATATAGCTGGCTTTTGTAAAGGTTTAAAATTATATATATAACTTTGTTTAGCGCATTCGTGTGTACTTGAGGATAGATTTTAACATAATTCTAACAAGACAAGATGTATATATATATATATATGTATAAAACCTTATCTTTATGATTCGATTCCCATAGTAGCTTCATTTATTGGCATCGATCAAAATCTTGTTATTAACACTTACGCTTTTGATGCTTTAACCTAGCCCCCTTTGATTTGGGCATGGAGAAAGACTAACACACGATCCCCCTCCAGGGGATGCCTTATTCTGACTAATTTGGTGATGACAAGGGATTTGATCCATTCATGTTTTGATCCTTTTTGGGTTTCATTAAGATTCGAAAGGAGGGTTTCCCGTACCCTCGGTCATGTTTGATAATCCTTTTCCCAAGGACTTTTACTGAACTTAATCTGATCTTATTGTAAACTCTCATAATTGGCCTTAGTTAATGAATTTGATGGTTTCCTCATGGATTTTGTAGTGATTGGTTTCATGTCCATTCATCATGTGGTAATGACAATAGGGTCCTCTTGTTTTCCTTTCGTATTTGGGCTTTTTCTTTGGTTGGAGAAAATGAAAATGAATGGGAAAATGGTTACAAATCCTAATTTAATTAGGATAAATGTTGTAAACCTTAAATTAGGAAATTTGAATTATAATCGCATTCAGATACGAGGTTAAACTCAACTTGTGATATAAGTTTGCCCGAAACCGACCGAAAAAACCAGCAACCACAGGTAGTCAGCTTAATGTGAGGGGTCTAATGCATAAATATAAATGTACCAAGGCATGAGGTTAAGTTTAACTTATGGTAGAACTTTGCCCGGAACCGACTGGCAAATCCAACATCCACAAGTTGTCAACTTAATATTAGGGGCCTGGTACGTAAATATACATATATATATATATATATATATAACAGTCAACCAATAAATAAAAAATAAATAATAAATAAGAATAGTAATTGCCTGTTGGGGTACAACAAATGGATAATTTGGGACTGATAAATGGTTGCCTTCGGAAAATATGATCGTTATGGTCATAAAGGGAAACAAACAAAGAAATAGAAGTAAATGGGGTTAAAGAGGGATTATTGGATATTGATTTTCATTTAAATACTATGGCCAGATTAGGGAAGAAATCAAATAAATATCCTAAGGAAAAAGGGGATATAATATTCCTTATTTATATTAATGAAAATAGAACTTATAATATAAAATATAGTTAGACTTAGTAGGTTAATAATGTAAAATATTATTAACCATATGAACCTATGACGAAATGGAATCATGTACATATAGCATTTCCGTGCAGAGGGACCTAACGAGAATGACTTAATAATGTGGCCCACCTTGTTCCAAATAGGGAAAGGTATAGGAGGCTTATAGGATATGAACTAATAACCTTCGCCTATAGTCGGCTTCCTTGGTTATAAGTGGCTAGGATTGAAGAGTCCACTTGGGAATAGGCCTTTCAGTTTAGGAGTCTTAAATGGAAAGTCTGTGTGGCCTACCCAAACCCGAAAACTAAAACGTCAGATATGGCTACCTATCCTACGGGAAGTAATAGGCGACTAAGGAGGTTATCAAATAAAATCAACTAGAGGTATAACGAACGATAAAATACCATAACTCACCTTACGAGCGAAAGGGTCAATGTGTGAATGACAGAAGCCCTAACTAGTAAGGTCTGTAGCGAGTTTCTATTTCATGTTAACATTAAGTAAATTATAGAGAAATAATAAGTGACAAATCAGTATGCTTAGGGGTCTTAAGTGATCAAGAAGAATCCACCCTATCTATTATTGATAGTGAGGCAATAAATGATGAAGGATAAACGAATGAATGTATAGGGATATAGAAACTCCCAAATTAGGGGTCTAATCTCAAAATAGCAACCAGCTAAGCTATAGTATAAAGGCTTCCCAAAAATATGCGTAAACGTCCTATCGCGATATTATATTTTGTAAAATACAACTTTGGGAAAAGTAGTAGAGTCATGTGTAAATATCCACAAGGATAGGCTAGAATTACTAACTTTGTTAGGCATACATCTTGGGTTGAACCAAACGGGATACATCTGTGTACTATAATCTATGTTGTACATTTCTTAGTCACTAGAACTTGTTTTTCTGACCTCTCTCCTCATTACAACATCCCAGGTTTCCTAGAGAACGTCAGGTTCACGCAGATGTTTATGTTGGGCTTTCGGTTCTCGTTCTCTCTCATGCTCTGTATTGGCAAAGCGACTTACTTTGAAAAAGGTAGTTGCTTGAGTTAATACTAGTTTATCCTATTTTGTTTCCACTGTGAGCTATCTTATCGTACTCTGATTATGCTCATGTTCATTTATTGCAGGTACCAGATATACATGCTTTATGCTTGTATGTGTTTGAGTTTAAATTTTTATCGAAATCTGGGACGTAAAAGTGTGGGGTGTTACAGGGTAGAACCGAGAGCATAAAGGAAGTATCTGAAATGGCAAGAAATCGACACCATCATCAAAGAAGGTACCTCAGATCCGACATGATGGAATAATACCGGTCGAGTAGTTCGGCCATGAAGGGTAACCAACAAGTTGCGCAAGACCAAAGGCTAATGGAGAGAAAGACCAAGAATACTACAACCCAAGACCCAGAGGGATGAAAGGGCTATCAGCATTAATTTGCTCAATGCCAATACAAAAAGAGACATAAGCATTAAAGGAAGCCTATTGAAATCCAATTCCCGAGACCCAAGCTTATTAATCACCGAAAGGAAATTTCAGTGATCAACAGACAAGGCGCTGTAAGCATCGCTCTGGAAAACCAAAGCCCACTTTAGTAATATGTCGAAAGGCAAGTTAAAGCTCTAAAAGAGACAAGTTATCCTCATTGATCCACTTAGTGTTGGTAGCAAAAGGTGCGGAGGTTCCCGAAATAACACACTGAACGCACTAAGGCAAGCCTCCTGAAGAATTAATAGTAAGGTCAAAAGCTCATAACCAAAAGCTCATGACTGGAAGCTCTTAACCAAAAGCCCAAAAAGCCTTCCTAAAGTTATTCATACTGACAGGCTTGGTATCGATACAAAGAAGATAGATATGACATCAAAAAAAGTTCTAAAGACCGAGACAATCCTTCCAAGCAAGAAATGGTACCCTAAAAATCAATAAGCAAAGCCAAAAGAGCAACCGAGAGCCAAAGCATCCGGAATGAAAGGGAAGAGCGGCCGACGGGAGCTTCTTCTAGCCCAATAGCAAAAGATTCCCTGATTTTTTTATAAATAGGACCCCAGCAGTCTAATTTTCGGGACTAATTTTTTATTTATCATTCTTGTACTTTTTTCCTCTAGACTGAACCCTAATTTCTAAATCAATTTAGGGACCATTGTAATTTCTTTTGTATTCCAAATTCAAGGTCAATAATGAGTGAATCAACACATAGCATATTTCTTATGAGTCTTCTTAGCTAGTGCTTACGAAAATACCATACGCTTTCTATATGGCCACGGTTTCATATCCGAGTCTAAAACTTTCCACAGAGTTATAACAAAACCCTTCCTACAAGCCGTTTAGCCTTCTACCGAGGGTTGTGCTTAGGGAACCCTTGTCCCAAGATAACTATTGGTTCTTGTGTCGTTTAAGCATGATGCTCACCCAATTAAGGGAAGAGTAACTAATCTTTTGGGCTTTAGACCTTTATATCTAGGAAACAGTGAATTAACTCAGGTTCGTGAAAGCTAAATAACCCCATTTCCCCCTTAAGTCCACTTCCGTAGAACTATCTCCGGTGTTGACAAAAAATATCATTAACAAAAGATGCTTCAAGCATCATTTAAGCTTCGGCAACATTAATCTCTTCAAGAAATCATCGAAGTTCTTCATCGAGATTTATTATTGAAGATTAAGTTCGATAATCATTGCTACTAGTGAGATTCGAGTGTTTCTACTCTGGATTTTCGGGAATGCTAGAAAATTGATCGGAGATGGCTAGAGAATCATTGTAAAAGATAGTGAAAAGTGTAGATCAAGATCAATATGTATCTTGTAATGGAGAAATCAATGAAATCCTCATTCAAAGTGGATGTAGGCCAAAATAAAGGCTGAACCACTACAAATCTGCTCTCCACCTTACTATTTTCTACAATTGTCTACTTCAACCATGTTTTCTATAGTTTAGGGTGTTTCCTTACCTCCTTGGGTGTTAGCATTGTTTTTCGGTGATAACATCAAGCCTCATCAACCGGGAAATGACAAAAAATCGGGTTAACAACATGGCTAAGCAGGTCGCTCCCATTAGAGTGCATTATTACTATCTAGAGAAAAATTATTTATTTCTTCTGTCGCTTCTGTATCTCCCGGGAACGGTCTTGTCGGCGCTGATCGTTGGTAATAAAACATTCGGTAAACTTAAAGTAAATGAGTGGTCGCTCATGTGTGGTCGAATTGTAAGATGTTCTTGTTGAACCCAGTGTATTCCTCTCTAGAGATGCACTATCGGAAGTTGGTTCCATACCTTGTCATAGTCGGAATCCGATCTCCAATAAGCGCCTGTCATTTTTGATTATATACTATGTATGTAGAGCGTGAGATGCAAACGTTCTGCTAGATGGTTACTTATTTGATTTCGACACTATTATAATATCAAAATAATATTGATATCAAATTTTTTTGGGTTATCGTAAGTTATAAACTGTCCGTATTTATGTGTGTACTGGTGTTACGATTATCTTTTTCCTTTAAAAAGAAATGGTTTTGACTTTAAAATAAAGTTAGATGATACCCAAAAACTTTACGAGTTTTCTCACTCTGGTTCACCAGAGAGATCCTAGCGTTTGCAATGCTTGGGTCAGACTGAGTTTTGCAGGTTTAGGTTTGGATGCTACAGACTTAACAAGATAGGCTGGAGGAGTTTAGATGTATTTAATATTTGTTAACAACCCAGAAAATTCAACTCTCAAATTTCGACAATAATGCATAAAACCCGTATTACTTGCCAAAAACCAAATATCGAACAACACCAGATTGTTAATGGAAAGAAATTAGAGGATGAGAAAAGAAAAAAAGAAATATTAGAATAGAAGAAGAACACCAGAATCTCACAACGGAACGAATAAAAATATAATATATCAAATCTCTTTACACAAAATGAAATTGTATATGCATACCAATCATCAGAGTACATCATATATCAGACACAGCGGAACAAACTCTAAATACCTAACGGTGAAGCCACTAGCTTCCAGCTCCGGAAACTCCAAGTGAAATCTAAGCTGGAAATATACTCGGTCTGACCCGAGAACATTTGAAGCAAAGAAAAATTCACCCGTATCAATATGGAATGCTTTCAGTGTTAAATTCACAGCTCAAACAACTTGTTTAACTTTGAAAAATCCTTTTTGAAAGAAAAGGATAATAGTAAGACCAGCCCACACATAGATACGGATGGTTTTTACCTTACTATAACCCAAAACATTTTTGAAATCAATATCTTTTCTGATATTATAATAACGTCTATCAAACCACAAATAAATAATAATTTAGCAGAACGCTTGCATCTCACGCTCTACATAGATAGTATACAACCAAAATCACGGGCTCTTATTGGAGAATCAATTTACTGGCAAGGTATGGGACCACCTTTCCAACAATGTACCTCCGGAGATGAATACATTAGGGTTCAACAAGAACATCTTGCAACCAGGCTACACATGACCGGCCCCTCATTTCTGTTGAGAGTACCGAATATACCATTACTACGGTTGGGGGCCAGCCAACCGAACCGATAGCATAAAAATAAAAAGGGGGCAACCGAAGGCATTTAATTTCTCCAGATCAGGTATTGATATACCCTTTTGATGGGTGCGACCCACATAGAAATGCTGCATAACCAATTTTGTGCCATTTCCCGATTGATGAGGCTTGAGGTTACATTTATCTTTTAGCACATCTTCATTCACTTTGAATGCCACATCGTCAGATCCGTCAAATCACTAGTTGACGCCCACAAATACACTCTAGATGTTAAGCAAGAGAATTTCTCTGCCACCAAACTTGGTATATTTGTAAAAATCAACATACATGAGTTTCGGGAAATACTTTATCAGGCACTCGTCCATACATGTCATCCAGGATCGGGATGAACTGAAGGAACTGTCCTACTGCATCCTTGGATTCACCCTACAGATCAGTAGCGAGAAGTCCTTACGATCCGAAGATTTCAATCACGACAGAATCACAAGTCATCATAACTCTGGCGGACAAGACCAGAGAAATTTAACAAGTGGTTCCTCCGATCATGAAGATCAACAGTCTTCAATGCTCCATCTTTATATGTCTGCCAGTTAATCGCGTCCGCATAGTTGGATCGAAGTGGTTTTGGGTCTAGTTCCCATCCCGGTCTTTTCGACACAACTCGTCAAAAGGTCATAAAGAATATTGATTTGATAATTGGTTATTTAACTATTAAACCCAACAGTATAGCTAAGTACATTGGCAGCTTCGGTCCTTTATATTAAAACATTTCATTCCAAACCCTTTTTATTAAAAATCAATTATCTAACTTATCTTGCCCAATATCTCTTATTTCGATTTCTTTGACACAATAATCAATGTTTAAGAAAAATATAATTACCAAACTCCATTCATTATTTCCTTTATCTTAAAATATCACTATCCTTTACAAAACTCTTTATTTCCATCATATATATATATATATATATCTACAAATCTCCTTTATATTACCTTTTACCCTTTCAAACTAATATCATCTTTCAGTAATCGTGAAGTCGCACTACACCAGAAAAGTCCTTTGGTAGCGTTTTAAAAATGCTACCAAAAGCTTTGGTAGCGTTTTAAAGAACGCTACTACAGGTCATGCAACTAAAAGTCTGTTTTTTTTGTTGCATTTTAAAAAACGCTACCAAATATTTCATATAACCGCGTTTTTCAAGTGCTACCAAAGATATTCTGCAGTATTCGTGTTTGAATCTTTCTTTAATTTTCTATAGCATTTATTTTGTGCAACTAAAAGCTTTTCGTGACGTTTATTTTACGCTCACACCACTATAAATTCAGGTACTTTTTACATACGTTTCTGTAGCATTTCTAAAACGCTACTAAAAAGTATTGATTGTTTTGTAGTATATTTTAAATGCTACTATATACTGCTAATGGCTTATCTTTCTTCCAATAACCAATTTTAAAATCAACAACAATCGTACAATTGTTATATCCCAGGCAGCAGTCATATAATCATCATATTCAAATAACTGAGAATACATAGGTCACATAAGTATTATCAATAACCATTTAGATAATAGTTGTTCGATAAAATGAGCAAATTTACATGCCACAAGCATTAACAAAAAGATTTGCACAAGAAGTACTAACTAATATCACAATACATATAACGATTGAAGTCATCCAATGTTGATGTAGTCCTCACTTTGAAAAAGCTAATTACCTGTAAACAAGTTTGAATAATAAATACGAATTTACCTTGAATTATAAAGTAACATACAAACGATATTAATTGATTGTTATTAAAACAAGTACATAAACAATTAAGCCATCCAAGTATGCTAGGCAAATTTACAGGATTACCAAGTTATAGCAATTGTTTTTGCAATTGGCATATATTGAAAACTGGAATGTAAATATGTTACTAGATAAGATTTAAAGATTGGATCATGTGATTTTTAGTTGGTTTTATTTCACTATTCTATGTAGTTCAATATAATGTTCTGACTATTTCCATAGCTCAAATATTTTCTTCAATTCGCAACTGAAAAACCGTAAATACAAACAAACAACATATTAATTTTAGTTTTGTTTTCATTTGTTCATTGGATGTATTGTTTTCACTACTCATTTGTTGCCATTGTGCATTTGCTAACTGTACTGCTTGCACTTCGCATGTAAAATACCAAATTTCAAAAGGAAAAAAAAAATCATCTTTTAACATAAACAGAGTACTAACAACATAGTGAAATAAATTTAAAAAACAAAATTTAAAGATAGATATTGTCAAGTACCTTTTATTTGTCAGTCCCAACATCCAAACAAACTCCTCTAGTAAATACTACACCAACTTCACCATTGACATTAACCAGCATCGATAATAATTTTTGCAACAAGTTGCCGCTATATAGCAAGCTGCAAAATATTTATTCCAACAAAATTACTACTTAAAAATATGCTACTATTACATATCTGCACTAAATATAAGATAGATGTAATGCATTGGTTGCATTGTAGACACATGGTTAAATATATGATTAGTAACATACCCAATACATCTTTCTCCATTAATTTCCTTATTATCAAATTTCAATACAAATTATAAGCATACAAACGTGAACCTAAACAATGGAACAAATCATACCTGGCAACAAGTACAAATCCCACAGCCGTCATTTTCTTTCTTTCTGTTACCCTTTATAGTATTTAAGCATCCAAAACTTTAACGTCCAACCATTGATACGTAAGCATAAACCATACCAGATATTTCGCATACGGTAATCCAACAATTCCAAACAACTATTATCATTCATAATACCTGGCAACTATATAGTCAATATCTTGAGCTTTTTCATTTTACATATAGTCCAAAGCATTATCCATGCGTATAGGTGCAGCTGCCATTTAGAATAAGCAATTCAGAATCAAGACCAACCTTTACTCTTTCTGTTACCACATCTACTGCCAAAGCGTAATTATCTAGAGAAACACTAACAAAATATCCATTCTACAGGAAAGAAAACACGTTAGTTTTCGCAAATGTGCAGATAGTTATATGCAAGTCCATAGAAACAACTATGAAAACTAAAAGAGTATTCTAAAAGGGTGCATCATTCCTAGTATTCTGGTTTGCATAAATTACCGTATTGCTCAATTTTGAGAATGTTTAAATGAATACCAAATATTACTTTATCACTAGTAACTTGCTTATCTAATATAAAACTACAAAAAAATTAAATCTAGTCCAAAATTTCATTTATGCACTAGAACAAATTGAAACATCAAATCTTGTTCATATCACATTAATCATTTTATCATTTCTTTATTTACATTCAACAAGCCAGTGCTTCTCATACACAAGCCTAAACTGAAAATTTACTGCATAATATTGCACCAAACAACTATTAAGAACATAAAGAATAAACTACTAGTGGCCCATTTTTGCTTTAACCATTGTAAGTTAACCACACACAGTCCTATGTATATGTAAATGAAAAATTAGCAGTATTAGAATAAGCAGTAGATTAGAACCAGGAAAACTTGCAATTACATGAGGATATGTTTACTGCCCAACATAAATTTAAGGTGTTGCAACAAATAAAGTTTGGGAACTTACGACAAAATGCTAAAGTACAAAGGCTGAACAAGTGAATACTAACTCAAATTTTTTTCCACTTAAAGATGTCGTTTAGAAGGCTTATGAATAATATCCAATCATTCATAAATTCTGATGGGAATTTGCTATATAAGCCAGAACAGATAGATTATGAGGCTATTACATATTACACTGACTTGTTTAACGATAACATGGGTGCTACTTCTCAAGATTTCCAACCTCTTTCATTTACTAATGAGGCAGGCCAGAAATTTCAATTATATGCTGAAAGAAACACAAACCAACATTGAATTTTTTCCCTGCTGCTGCTACAAGGATTGAATTTTGATATTATGTATGGTGATAAAGAGTGCACATTTACATAGACATTTAAGCAGTCTCGTTACATGTGTTCCGATTTATATGTATCAGGAAGTGAGTCAATGCATTTGACTTCCAAAACTCTGATACTCTTATTATTAAGTTTCATACTGAAAATTAAATATGAAATTAGACATTAAATGCAAACAAGAAAGCTGTCATTATAAGAAGAGCATGAATAATGGGTTAAATTGACAGGTTTTAAGATGTCGATTAGGTAAAATATGTTTAATCAAATAATTACAGGCCTTTTTAAAATACATTTATGTGTTGTTGCATATATAGCAACGACATTTTTTTTCCTTTTTCAGTCTCTTTCTCAATATTTTTAATGGATGTCTTCTCTTGGTGTTCAAATCCCAGTAAACAATTTTCAAGTGATTTACTCCTACCAAATGCTTAAGGTACTATTCATCTCACCAATACATCTCTTGCAAAGAAAAATATGCCAATATTAATGAAGATATGATTGCTCATGATTTATGTGCTTTGTTTGTAATTTGAAATGAATTTGATATTAGATTTGCAGTTAGGTAAAAATATACTCGTGCAGGAGTAATATTTTATTTTTTGACTTTAACTTTTATATATCTATTTTTCTAGTATGCAGCTGCACGCTGCAGTAGGCTATATGCTTTTTCTTTACCTTATCACTAGCATCACTTCAGATATAGGCCCCGAACATGTTTTTATTCACATTACCAAATATACTTGCTTAATATTCACATCAATAAGCAGTGGTTTTCGTTAAACACCATTTCCTACAATAGAAACTATCTAAAACAACCAAACATCTCCACCAAAAAAAAGGGCCCACATGTAACCTTTAGTAAATAATATATAAATGCTAAAATGACAACTAACTCAATAAATAATTGTTATTCATTTAAAGATAAATGGAAAATACTAAATGCATATAACAATCACAATTTTGATTTATGATTTCTGACTGTTATTCTTCTAAAGAAAATACATGGTAGCTGATAATATAGCTTTATAAGCATTATATAGTGAAAAGGAATATCATATATCCTGAGAAAACTAAGAAGATGAACATTAATTATAGACCAAAGTTTCAGATTTATTTTCTTATGCTTTTTAATAGAATTTTCAAACATCTAAACATACTCTTGGTTATGTTGAGAATCTGATAATCTAGAAATACTAAATAAGAATTGGTAATTCGATTTTACATGTAAGTAGATTTCTTTTGTTTGTTAATATTTTTTTCGAAAAAAATCTTAAATACTATGCAAGGTGATAAATGTTAACTTTTAGAGGGAATCTTTTTGAGCAATTAATTCTTACGGTGATAATCAAGTACACTGCTCGGTTGCAACATTTATATTCAATTGATTTTCAATGTTCTCCGAAGGCTAAGAAAACAACTGCCCACATTTCGAGGATTTTAGAAGATAACGATCCAAAATATCATCATATTAAATATATGGTTTATTGCACAGAAAAAAAAAAGGTAAATGTATGGTAAATCATGAGTTACCTACACAGTCATTGACATTACACTTTGTTATGAATTCACAGCTTTCAGTTCTCAAATGAAGTTTAAACCTTCCCAATATAAAGGAACCACTTTTTCAACACATATTATTATTAGTTTCAGACATGTAATGAGATTGAAAGGAAGAGTTAAGAATCAATAGACTATAGCATATAAGAACTATTTGACAAACTGTAACACCGAATGAAGGAGCATCAAAAAACGGAATCATGTATCATTATGATTACAGATTTGTAGGTCTACCACTGTATATAGTTTTGGAAACCAATAGCCTTTGGGGAATAAAATGTTTATCGCTATGAAATGACAAATATGATTTTAAGTAACTTCTGTCAGAACTTTATAGGGCATATCAACTTTAATGACAATTATAAACACCAGTTCAACACATTTCTACTAATATAGTTTGTATTCAAAAGGAGAATTTATGAATGTATTTCATTACATAACTTAAATCTATAGGAGAAGATTATATATATGCTTATACGTGCAATAAAATGCATTCTTGCTACAATTTTATTGACAAACAAGCTATGAAGAAATAATTTCTATACGTCAAAGTATTAAACAGAGATGTGTTAAAAAAACGATACTACGAAGTAAAGTTAGTGGAGCCCGTATGTAAATATATATTTCTTTATAGCTTTAAAGAGCCATCTATTTAACATAACAGATGAAAGTATGAGTCCAATAGGGAAACAAATTGAATAATATAAGGAATGCAGAAGATGTAACATACCCTTTTAGCTTGAACAGAATCTAGAATTTGAATATGTGTCGGATTCTTTCATCAAAGGTACTTATCAGCTTGTTCAATCTTTGCTTTTTCTGGATAATCATGTGGCCAAACTATTATTGTAAGGAAAAATGCGCAAGTTTTCTTTAGTGAAGGCCAACCTACCCCATCATCCTACTGCAAATCGAGAATTGCTAAATCATATGCTTATGTCATGAAATACAACCATATTAACTTGAGCTCTCTAAATTTAAAATAAAAAAAATCATCTACCATACTAATTATGAAATTTAATCAAAATAGATTTCTCTTCAGCTCAAAAACAATACTCACTGAGATGATTCAAATAAAAAATAAAAAATAAAAAAACAATACTCACTAGATCTTAATCAATTGCATGTTTAGGAAGTTGGAATCAGATTATAAACAACAATATGGTCAGATTATTCAATTTGGATTAAAGTATCAAGTCATACAATAAATCTCAGATCTAGAACTATAACCTTTTGATTTTGGATCAGGAGAAATCGACTCTAAGTTAATCAGCCCTTATTGTTGTGAAAGCCTGTATGGAGCTAAATCTATGGATACAAGGTTTGCAGTTTGCCTCCATAGATTATAGAGAATCATTCGTCTTCAGATCTTGAAGTTTACCCTAGGAATCAATGAAAATTAGATTCAGGATTTCAGGATTTGAATCAGAAAAATTTGGAGAGTTTTTTATTTTCTGGCAATTTCTTTAAATGAAAAACTATGTGAAGGAAAAGGAATTCCACCACTTGCTCTGCTTGACGTTTACCGCATGCCACTCGCCCACTTGCTCCGTCAGCGAAAATCCAAGCACTCTCTGTAACCAAAAAATATATGTTATTGTTACTTAATTACAAAATCATACATATATCACAGAGAGTAAATATATCATGCATGTATAGAAGTCACCATTTTATGAATCTCACTAGTCAAACCAAATTAACAATCAAAAGATTATGTTTTTGCACTAAATCAGAATGAAATAAAACCAAATAACATACATCCTATTTAATCAAGCCACAGATACCATGACTACACAATGCAACAACGATGCAAATGTTCTAGTTAGCCTGCTACTTTTAGCAGCAATGCATACATTTTCTTTACATGTTTGTAAATTATAATTGGGTCAACAAAAACACTAACAAAATATCTTTTAAAAAACACTGATTTGACAACATGAACACCAACAAATACACTAACAGAAGATATGTATGTATAACTTGTCAAGTGGTTATCTTTGACAACATGATCATGGATCCAGAGCTAGATATTCTTCAGACATCAATTACTAAATTATAAAGAGGAAAAACATTGATTTGAAATAAAAGAAATTACTACAACCCTACCTGACAATTAAATGAACTACTAACATTAGGGGTTCATTTTTAAAAGCTCTTAAATCTACAGTCAAAACCTAAACTCAGTTCATCATAGGCATTAAACAAGGAAAGGTTGAGCAATTTAAATAGAAATATTTAACCCATAGTCAATACTAACATTGATTGATAAGCTATCTGCTATTCACTGGATCTTGCAACTATGTTAATTAACAAATATATAAGTAATCAAACAATTTATTAGATCTATGAAATGGTATAAGATATAGTTAGGATGAAAAAGCTAACAGATTTGAAATGGAAAAAACACTAATTTAAGCTAGTTTCTCCTTCTTAATATACTCTTTCCTCCTCTCAGGATGTCTCGCCCAAGTTGACAAAATACCGCACCGCTCATCCTCCTCATTCTCATTCACGCTTGCTACAATCTCGGTCTTTTAAGATCCGATCTGAAAAAATTGCTTGAATTGAACGCGAATTCGAAAAATACTTTGCTATCACTGATGTGTCGTTGCTGTTGTCAAAACATAAGTCATCAACAATACGCTCAAAATCAATATCAAATGGTGGAAGTAAACCCAATTCATCACAGTCATTATACAGAAAAAAGTTAATCCATTTAAATAGAAAAGTACGAAATTTCATACCGCTTTAAATCAATAACGGAACTCGACAATTGGAGCAACGCAACCATGATAAATTAGTGTAGATCGATCATGGAGTAGCTAATCAAAATTCAACATCATTGGATCGAACACTTTAAGGAGCGACGAATTCAGTATTTTGATGAACCCTAGTTTTTTTCGAAAATAGTAGGGAAAGCAACAGATTCATATTTTCTAAAAAGAGCGGAGTGAACGAAAGTATGCAAGGAAAGGAGGGGACACGAAAAATAATTCAGCGCCCTCTGAAAATTAGGCGGGACGAGATTACTAACGTTGAATTATATTGTTTTATTTTTAATTTTACCTCTGACGGTCTCATTTGTTAATGAACGCAACCATCTACTGTAACCCAAGTTAGATTTTCTTGTAGTGTCGTTCAAGTTGGGGTATTCTAATTACCTCTCAAACCTTGATCGACCACACTTTTATTTCAAGATAAATAAAAGTTAGTAACTTAAAGTGAGTGGAACATCATAAAATTATTATTAACCATTTGCTTATAAATATGGTGTTATAAATCATCTCATTGAAATTGAAATCTCTTTATTTAATTCATTTACTAAGTAAACATTCGTTAATCTCTTAATTCATTAACTATTAAATATCCTTCAATTTCCATTGCAATTCTTATTTCAATAACATCATTTAATTCACTTCTCATGTGATCTTCTATCTTCAAAGTTACCATGTTGGTTTAAAAGCCTTTTTACAAACCTTGTGTATACGATTTGAATTAAATTTCAAATCCTATTATGCCAACCTGTTTTAGCATCTTAAAATAACCCAACTTGGACCTTAATTTAACAACCTATTTATTAAGCCTTTCAAAACGTCATTTAACCACTTACCTTTATGCCTTTAGAATCCTTTCAATGGTTTTGATTGACTTTACTTAATTCCAATTCTTAAGTAAATTTCTTGCTTCAAATCATTTTATAGATAGATATATATATATATATATATATATATATATATATATATATATATATATATATTTGGGTCTTTTATGCCAATTTATTCCGTTTTCCTTTTTTTTTTGGAAATCTTCCTTTGATTATATTACTTAACTTAATTAAGTAAATGCTTATTTTAGACATTGCCTCGTCTTGAGATTCCTTTCATACGCTTGTTTATCATATTTGGATTCATTATCCAATTCACATATAAAGTTCTTTTCTAAGTTCAACTAAAACCTTATTACAACTCGATTACCTTTTAACCGTATTCCATTTAAAAGATAATCACTTCTATTATTATTGATTAAATAATCGTTAACTTCAATATTAACTACAATTAAGGTAGTTAACTGCTTAGTTAATTAAAATGGAATAATTAACCCCTTTTAAAGGGTTATTAAGTATAATTAACTTTAATGAAAATAAATAATTCAATAATCATTTTAAAATATCGTTAATTAAAGATTAATTGACTTCTAATGACATTTGTTAAATTTACATAATTATCGTTAAACTATTTCTATTACATAACAAATTCAGTAATACTTCCACTTTAAACAGTTGATTACATCAACTTGAAAACATCGTTCATCGTTAACTGGTTTCCTTTAACCCTTCTTATTAAACTAATTAAAAATATAATTAATTTGATATTAACTTGCTTAATTGTTTTCTTGAAAACAATTATTTCAAATTATCATTCTTCCGGTTAAATTTATATCTTCCTTACTTATCGAAATCGTTTAAAATCTCGTTTGTAAAATACGATAATAAAAATATTTATAATATTTCTATTTTTAATAACTTGTCTAAAATCAACAAGAAAATTCGATTAGGTTATAAAATAAGTTTTATAACTTAAATTATCGTCAATTTGCCTATGACGAAACGAGGTCTAAAAACAATGGATTTCAACCATTCGCTGCCAATTACTTAATCAATACTGTCTATTGATTAAAACACAAAGATCGTTAAATTTCAATTCAGCGATCAACATCCATTCAACAATCATTATCCAAACCTGGTTATAACACCACTGGGAATAACAATTCATGTAGAAATGCGACAAACAAACAACAATTATTTGAGAACTCTGCTTGGATCCGTCCAACTTGTTCTTCCCTGGATCACAAATAATTACATGATAAATAATGTTGATCAAGCAAACAGTAACAACCAATAGCCAACCATAGCATTCAATCAACCAATTCTATATTATCAACTATAATTTCTAATTATATGAATTTAGCACTCAAAGAATTTCAGAGGGTGTGAGAGTTAACTCACCGTTTTATTTATGAATGACGGTTCATGTTGTTCCATATAATTTTAAACCGGCATTTAAAATTAAACGAATTTCCCAGCAGCTTCATAGCTAACCCAGTCAGTGCATATGCGCAGCTTTCATTGATACGAGTCCAACGCATATTGTCACGTTCAATTCTGTTAACATATGAAATATATATGTTCGTTAAAAGTTTTATAACATTTTAATTTAGTTAAAACATATTAACCTAACTATTGATCTAATTAATTACCCTTTTGTTCTCTAATAGCCATAGCATATCCGGATTGTCCCAAGAATGCCTCAACGTTGCAAATCCATGGTTCACACCATCGGCTATCCACAATTCTCATCAGACTACTGTTCTCATTTCCATTCCCAAAAGCTCATCCGTTTCTTTTCTTTTAAAATTCATTTTTTTTCTTTATTTTTTTTCATTTTTTAAATTAAAGAAAGGCTTAAAGCTCAAAACGTTGGACAGCCCGCACTGCAGTTCTCCCCTTTGTGTTGTTCTCAGGCCTTGCTTTTTATTTTTATTTTCCTTTAGAGAACAAACTAACAAAGCCCAATAGCACCTTTAAGCCGACCTCTTTCTTCTTTGTTTGTATTTTTTGCACCTGTAGCATTTCAATCCCCTCCGAAAACTTCAACCTTCCCTTCCTTTCAATGCATTATATGCTTCTGTATTCTTCTTTACCCAATAGCTTGCATTCCTCCCATCGTAAGCACAATATGACCCTCCCCAGATTTGATTCTCTCTCTTCCTCACTTGAATACTTCTGCTCGAGACCCTTTCATCAACTTCCTCCCCCCCACCCATCTCCTTTCATGGCCATCGTTAGTTAACACATTTCATTCGACCATTCGCTTCCTTATCCTTGACTCCAACGACCACGCCGAGACGAGCTCCGACGCTTCCCAGCGATGGCAACCCCACCTATATACTCTCGCCTCCTTGTCGGAAACATCCTCCTTTATGCATCATAACCCACTCCTCTTCACAAAAATGCGCACCTTATTTCAGTTTTAAATATGCATGCTTCATCTCTGCTCCAGTATTTACACCCATAACTGAACTCCAAAACCCAACATCAGAAATCCCATGCACTCACCGCTCTTCATGATTTTCGTTTGTTTGGGTAACAGGAAAGGAAAGGTAGCATGTGTATTTATATTAGCAAAAGTAAATGGTAACCACAGAAATAAGAACGTGCAGTGCCAGAGAACAAGGACAGTTCTGTAATGGCTGGATTTTTCTAGCATCTGATATTTATTTTAATAAGGTAATTTAAATATATTTGGATTGCTTAACAAACTAAATTGTGTATGATCACATATATGGATTTATATACATATATGAATACACTCAAACTTGACATATATATAAGGTATGATTAGTCTTGAATGATACAAAATATGTAAACAATATTTTATGGTACTATTCCTAACTAAAGAAAGTGTGGGAATGTTGGCAACACGAATTTGTGTAACTAAACCTATTTGCTAACTAAATATTAAAGTTAGCATCAAAGATAGCATAACCAAACATACAAATTTAAGGAGATTAATATATATGTGAGAGAATTAAAACAGGACAAGGGATACATATACATTTCGGCCATGCTTATGTATACATATAAGTATACACAAAATCAATTAAGTAAAAAGAGTTAAAACAAAATAAATCAAGGTCCAAAATACATGACAAAGAAGTAGCTAAGGGGTAAGACAATCACCTAATCATCTCCTACAAATAATATCTACGAAAATATGAGGGCAACAAAATATCTAAGCATGTTTGACAAGAAGGGATGAGTTTGCATTTAATGAAAGTAAGAAATAGCATTTATTGCAAGTATGGAAGGTCTTATGTACTTTGAGAAGAGAAAATAGGTTGGTAGAAATATCTCTTGTGGAAAGTACTTTAAAACATGTTGTATAATGTTTAGGCCATTCGAATGAGAGAGAAAGGGGTAGGTAGAAGACGTGGCTTTTTACTGTTAAAAGCATAAGGGAAAAACTATGGTTTAAAGAGAAAAGTTGGCCTATAAATACACCATCATATCCATGCAATCGTCTTTCACAAACACAAGAACACTTTGCTGGAAAAAAAACCATCTACAGCAAGAAATTTGTGAAAGCTTTTCAAGTGAGTAAACCTCACTAAGTCAAGTTGATATTTTACTTTACAGTAAACAGTTTTTATGTTTTCATGCGTATATATTACTGCAAGTTCTATCATGATTGTTAAACACCTTATAGATGCTAGAAACACCAAGTATATCATCTGTAAACCCTATATATCAGTGATAATTAGAAATGTTAATGAGTTCATCACTATAACTTGATCAAAGAAAATACTGTATGTCAGCTGTTAAAAACCAAACACTCCTGTTGTTTGACAAACTACACCTCGATCATCTCAAGACACCAACTATACAAATATAAATAGTAGTAATATGTATACAAAACATATACAACCATTTCGAAAGCATTGAACAAGAGGAACTTGTTTTGGAAAACCGAGAACAACAGGGAAGCAGGATGTCCTTTGTCTCAAATTTAATACTTGAATTTTCAAACATCATGGAAATGAAATACAGAGTCATAAATGAAATCGGAGTGCTGAAATATGATTTTTAAAAATGGTTTCATGATTTTTTAACGTGGGGATAAGGGAGAACGGTCGAGATGGACGGAAATGACATGTTGACCAAATTCCGGCAAACGACGAAGGTGGTGACCAAATCGTGGAGCGTGGAGGAGCTGGAGACATCGGGAAACGCTAGAAAACATATCACAGGATTTTTCCATGGGGTATTTCGAGCTGTCGAGCTCGATTTGTATTTTGAGAGACAGAATGGGTTCATCTATTGGATGATGTCGTACGGGTCCCACGGTGGTTTGAGTTGGCCAGGGTTGGACGTGGAGCGCGTTGGGACATGGCGAAGCTGACGGCGGCGGTGCGAGGTGCTCCGGTGGTCGGAGGGGGCGGGTCGAGGTCGGTTTAGTGGAGGTGGTTTCGAAGCAGTTTCTGTGAACAAATTTTGGAGCAGTGTTTTCGAGGAGGAGCTGATGGAGGGTGGTGCTTACTGGTCAGTGGTGATCAGTGGCGAAGATGGGGTTTGTGGGTGGAGGTTCGACGTTGATCTGGTGGCGGGGAAGGGTGTGCACGTGCACAGACATGCACGGATGAAGCAGCAGGTCAAGCAAGAAATGGAGAAGAGGGGAAGAAGAGGTTGGCACCAGATTTTCGTGTGGATCCACCGTGTTTGCGAGGCTGATCGAAGTGCCAGTGCACGAGATTTTGGAAAACGAGAATTTGGTTGGTTTGGCAAGGAAAATTGAGTTATCACCCCGGATGTTCACGTAAATTTGGAGATGCCAGATTCGACTTAGCAAACGAAAGCGAGAAACGTTTTTAAATGCAAGAATTTAATTAAATTGAATTTAATTAAATAAATAAATAAATTATAATTAATCAGTAATTAATTAATTGAATAAAAATAGAATTTTTATTTTAATTTAGCTTAGGCAAGTGGAACAGTAAAGATGACAGTGAGGTCAAAGAATCGAAGTTGTTCGAAGAAGTTCGTCGAGTTAGAACATGAGTTTTAAAAAGATAATTTAATTTAAATAAATTATAAAACAAATTATTTAAGTTTAAATAAAGGAAAATAAATATTTGACAAATCAAACCGGAGTATAGAACATCGTCTGACAGTCGATGACAAGCGAGATGAAACACCAGGTGTGTAGCACAGGCTTTTTCTATACACTTTCAAATATTGATAAAAACTGTATAACCTCTTGTGTATGACACACACACTTTAACCATACAATTGAAAGTGATATTTAAGATATCCAGATATGAACCCAAGAATTTTATACTGTATATATAATTATAAATACAGGATGTGCAACTGAATTAAAGGCAGTAAACTGATAATAAATTATCGACTAGAAAAGATATTTCGTACATCGTCTCGAAGAGTCCGGAATTTACATTCCACTTCGACTCGAATTATACGACGTATACCGGAAATCGATAAAGATGAAGAATGCAAGCACTATTCCAAAATAGTATCTACGGTTTGTTCAATCCCAGAACAGATCCGAACAGTCGGGTGTCTGACAACGTATATCGATCAGATTTTACACATCGACTTTACATAAGTGTATTATGTTGGTGGCGGAGAGATTCGTTTCTTTAGCCCTATACCCAGAATATGTTTGTTGAAACAAATGAGTGATCTGTCAGATAGGACGGTGTGATATTCAAAGACGTTGAAGAAAAATCCATCAAAATGGTAACGTGACTTCAAACCTCACAACCCGAGAAAGACAATAGTTGGGCTAGGCAGCATGGCTAGTTAGGTCATACCCAAGCAGGGTATATTATCACCATCTAGAGTAACTCCTTTTGTTTCTTAATCTATTTTCACTGCTGTTACCTTCGGTAATCGGTGGGTCATTCCCAACCATGGAGGTGGTAATATATTCGTTACACTCAAGCTAAATGAGTGGACGGTCATGTGTGGCCGGGTTTTAGGATGTTCTTGTTGAACCCCAGTGTATCTTCTCTAGAGTACACTGATCGGTGGGTGCTCCCATACCCTGTCAGTTAGAAACCAAATTTCCATAAGCGCTCAACGGTTTAGATCTTATTCTATGTACGTGAACGTGAGATGCAAGCGATTCACTAGATGATTATTTATTTGATAAATACTATCGTAAATATCAAACGTTTTGATATCAAAATACAAGGGTCATTTTCCATATGTTAGTTATGGAGTTGGGCTTAAGATTTCTAAGTAATTGAATCTATAAATAACGGAACACCTTATTCCTTATTTCCCTGTTTACATCTTTTTAACTGTGTTTACTCACACCAGTCCCCTGACTGACCCGGAGTTTATTTTCTGTGTTTTCCCTAAACTGTTGGGTACTCATAATATTTATTACGAGTAGACAAGTAATTCAGGTTGGCAAATGGAACCTTATGAAGTTCAAGTTGCAGGACAAGTCTAGTAGTTTTAACTATACCTATGTATCCAGTTAGATTTGTATTTCCATATCATGATGTATTATTATGTACTATGATGATGTAAGTTGTTGATGTATTATGATGTATCAGACCCTATGATGTAATGTATTTGTATTTTTAAATTCCGCTGTGAGATTTCTGATAACTTCTTATTCTTCTATTCTATTAGTTCTATCTTTTCTATCTCATCTTCTAATTTCTTTCAATAACGACACGGTTTTCGGAAGGTCGAAAATCACGCCATTACAAGTTCGTTTGGCAGAGAGTCACATGGAAACTGCAATATTTTTGATAAGACTGAAAGAAGAAAAACGATTGCTGGGATTTTTAATTTGAGTCTGATGTCATTTCCAGCAGAAGGGTTTGAATATGGTACACCAAATTTTCTTTTGTTGCCAAGAAAATGAGTCTCGCATGTGGAAGCATTAAAAAGAGCGACAGCAATAGAATTTCACATGAGTTGGTCTAAGCTAGATCTTTGATGTGCAAAGATCACGCCGAGATATGGTATGATATTTTTATCATAGATTTAGATTTGCCTACGATATGATGTGGATTTGTTTAGATTTTTACTTTTAAGTGATTTATTGAGATTTTACTACTTTAAAGATTGTCATGTGCCATTAATACGTGACCAGTACTGAGATTCATAGGCTTTTATTTTAATTTCCAAAGACTTGAGTATTTTACTATTTTTTTGTTAGTTTCCGTTCAACATGAATATGGGAAGAAAAACACTTTGTATTTACTGCTTTGAAGACAGAATGGAAATAATTTTATGTAATGTTGAAGTAGCTGAAATATCTGACCTTTTGAAACCAGTAACATGCCAGCACATGGTGGTTCAAAGGATAGATTTTGAAAATGACATATAAACGATTTATTGGCATTGTACATTTGGAACTACGAGAGATTTTGCACCATTTTGTTTTGATAATATAAAAGCCAAATATTTCCATTCAGTGAAAGGATAAGGTTTCGCAGGAGTTAAAAGTGATAGGTTGAAATATTGATAAGGACGGATGATGTCTTTGATTTGGAGTGACAAAGACTTTTGTAAAGATTCCAAAATTCAACATATTTAAATTCCATGTTAAAACGATATTAAATTTATAATAAATTCCCTTTGTTTATGCGTGCATAACGGCACGTGCTCCGCGCGTTGTAAGGACAAGCGCTCTACACGTGATCATGACACGTGCTCCGCGCATGGAATATTGTGTACTTAGTAAATACAAGTGAAAAATGATTTATACAAATATTCAAACAATTTAATTTACGTGATTTAATTTCAAAACTACATTTAAAACCAATTTTAAATGTCTAAATAAATCATTAAGAATACGGGCCGTTATATTCCTTCCCTCTTGAAAGAATTTCGTCCCCGAAATTACTAAGGTAGAAAGAATGCTACAAACCTACCATCTTTTACCAAAAACTCTTTAGTTAAAAATTCAGTTTTATTTCCAAACTAATCCAATTTGGATCTAAAAAAAAATTATTTCAGGTAACTAAATTTTCCAAAAATCCTCGAAAATTTCCTAACATTTTAATTTTTGGAAATTTTTTGGTAGAGTCTCCCCTATACAGAGAGACTTCTGCAATATTACAGGTTCAATAAATATATATACATCGACTCACACGGTCGGAAAACAAAATTTAAAACCCAAATTTTGTATTTTCGCGTAAGCGTACATTTTTGTAAGCATTATTAAGCATACTTCTCAATTTATATACCATCTATGCAACTCAATTCTATGCTCATAGCTTCCTCGTACCTGTGCTCATCTCAACTTATCATGAGAGTAGCAGTATATGAAATAATACTTCATTAGTCATCATGTGTACTATGCGAGTGCAAATCCAAACATGTGGCATTATTACAAGATTAAATCTTTTGGGTTTAATTCATAAGCGGTTTCAACCAAATTTCCTTATATTGAAATTCATTACTCAACTTTTCAATTCATTTAAATTTAACTGTTGGTGAATTCTATCCAACACTTTCAACCTACAACAAACAAGCAATGCATAAAAATTCAACCACGTCATTTAAATTCATCATCAGTATTTTCTTGTTGATTTGAATTTAGTTTAACCTATTTAATATCAGTTGATTAATACAGATTGATTTCCATTCAATTACCATTCAATCGATTTCAAAAGTGAAATCTCTTTTCATTATATTAAATTATTCCAAGTTTAGAATCAAATTTGAATTTCTATTTAAATCAACAAGAAAATCAATAATTATTATAAATTTGAGAAAAAAATGTTTATATAAAAATATAACTTGGCAAAATTGTAAAAATAATTTTACAATCAATTACAAATACGCGCTCTCATATATATATATATATATATATATATATATATACATATACACACACACACTCAACTTCATCTAAGTTATTAATAACCCCATCTCTATTGAGTTACACAACAGAGCCAAGGTTATCACTAAACCAATAACTCTGATACCACTGTAACAACCCGGAAAAATTCGAATCTCGAATTTCGACAATAATGCATAAAACCTGTATTTCTTGCCAAAACCCAAATATCAAACAACACCAGATTGTTAATGGAAAGAAACTAGAGGATGAGAAAAGAAAGAAAGAAATATTATAATTGAAGAATAAGAAGAAGAACATCAGAATCTCACAGCGGAACGAATAAAAATATAATATATCAAATCTCTTTACATAAAACAAAATTGTACATACATACCAATCATCAGAGTACATCATATATCAGACACAGCGGAACAAACTCTAAATATCTAACGGTGAAGCCTCTTGCTTGCAGCTCCGGAAACTCCAAGCGAAACCTAACCTAGAAATATACTCGGTCTGACCTGAGCACATTTGAAGCAAAGAAAAATTCACCCGGATCGGTCTGGAATACTTTCAGTGATAAATTCACAGCACAAACAACTTGTTTGACATTTAAAAATCCTTTTTGAAAGAAATGGATAATAGTAAGACCAGCCCACACATAAATACGTACGGTTTTTACCTTACTATAACCCAATTTTTTTTCGAAATCAATATCTTTTCTGATATTGTAATAATGTTTATCAAACCACAAATAAATAATAATCTAGCAGAACGCATGCATCTCACGCTCTACATAAATAGTATACAATCAAAATCAAGGGCTCTTATTGGAGAATGGATTTCCTGGCAAGGTATGGGACCACCTTTCCGACAATGTACCTCCGGAGATGAATACATTGGGGTTCAACAAGAACGTCTTGCAACCCGGCTACACATGACCGGCTCCTCATTTCTCTTGAGAGTACCGAATATATCATTACCACGGTTGGGAGCCAGCCAACCGAACCGATAGCATAAAAATAAAAAGGGACAACCGTAGGCATTTAATCTCTCCAGATAAGGTAATGATATACCCTTTTAATGGGTGCGACCCACATAGCCATGCTGCCTACCCAATTTTGTGCCATTTCCCGGTTGATGAGGCTTGAGGTTACATTTATCTTTTAGCACATCTTCATTCACTTTGAATGCCACATCATCAGATCCGTCAAATCACTAATTAACGCCCACAAATACACTCTGGGTGTTAAGCAAGAGAATTTCTCTACCACCAAACTTGGTATATTCGTAAAAATCAACGTACACGAGTTTCGGGAAATACTCTGTCAGACACTCGTCCATACACGTGATCCAGGATCAGGATGAACCGAAGGCACTCTCCTAGTGCATCCTTGGATTCACCATACAGATCAGTAGCGAGAAGTCCTTGCGATCCGAATATTTCAATCATGATAGAATCACAAGTCATCATAACTCTGGCGGACCAGACCAATGAAATTTAACAAGTGGTTCTTCCGATCATGAAGATCAACGGTCTTCAATGCTCTGTCTTCATACGTCTGCAAGTTAGTCGCGTCCGCACAGTTGGATCGAAGTGGTTCTGGGTCTAGTTCCCATCCTGGTCTTTTCGACACAACTCGTCAAAAGGTCATAAGGAATATTGATTTGATAGTCGGTTATTTAACTATCAAACCCAACAGTATAGTTAATACATTGACAGCTTCGGTCCTTTATATTAAATCATTTCATTCCAAACCCTTTTTTAATTAAAAATTGATTATATAACTTATCTTGCCCAATATCTCTTGTTTCGATTTCTTTGAAACAATGATCAATGTTTAAGATAAATATAATTACCAAGACGTTCAAGTTATCTTGCCCAATATCCTTTCCAAAACTCTTTATTTCCTTTATATATACATATATAAATATCCACAAATCACCTTTATATTACCTTTTACCCTTTCAAACTAATATCGTCTTTCAATAATAGTGAACTCGTTCAAGTTGGGGTATTCTAATTACCTCTCAGACCTTGATCGACAACATTTTTATTTCAAGATAAGTTGAAGTTTGTAACTTAAACTGAGTGGAACATCATACAAGTATTATTAACCATTTGCTTCTAAATATGGTGTTATAAATCATCTCATTCAAATTGAAATTTCCTAATTCAATTCATTTACTAAGTAAACATTCACTAATTTCTTAATTCATTAACTATTAAATATCCTTCCCTTTCCATTGCAATTCTTATTTCAAAAACATCGTTTAATTCACTTCTCAAGTGATCTTCTATCTTCAAAATTACCATGCTGGTTTAAAAGCCTTTTTACAAACCTTGTGTATACGGCTTGAATTAAATTTCAAATCCTAATATGCCAACCTATTTTAGCATCTTAAAATAACCCAACTTGGATCTTAATTTAACAACCTATTTATTAAGCCTTTCAAAACTTCATTTAACCACTTACCTTTATGCCTTAAGAATCCTTTAAACGATTTTGATTGACTTTACTTAATTCCAATTCTTAAGAAAACGTCTTGCTTCAATTCTTTTTATAAATAGGTTTATATATATATTTGGGTCTTTTAAGCCAATCTGTTCTAGTTTCCTTTATTTGGAAATCTTCCTTTGATTATATTAGTTTACTTAATTAAGTAAATGCTTATTTTAGACATTGCCTCATCTCGAGATTCCTTTCATACACTTGTTTATCATATTTGGATTCATTATCCAATTCATGTATAAAGTTATTTTCTAAGTTCAACTAAAACCTTATTACAACTGGATTACCTTTTAACCGAATTCCATTTAAAAGATAATCACTTCTATTATTATTGATTAAATAATTGTTAACTTCAATATTAGCTACAATTAAGGTAGTTAACTTCTTATTTAATTAAAATGGAATAATTAACCCCTTTTAAAGGGTTATTAAGTATAATTAACTTTAATGAAAATAAATAATTCAATAATCATTTTAAAATACCATTAATTAAAGACTAATTGACTTCTAATGACATTTGTTAAATTTACATAATTATCGTTGAACTATTTCTATCAGGTAACAAATTCAATAATACTTCCACTTTAAACAGTTGATTACATCAACTTGAAAACATTGTTCATCGTTTACTGGTTTCCTTTAACCCTTCCTATTAAACTAATTAAAAATATAATTAGTTTGATATTTACTTGATTAATTGTTTTCTTGAAAACAATTATTTCAAATTATCATTCCTCCGGCAAAATTTATATTTTCCTTACTTATCGAAATCATTTAAAATGTCGTTTGTAAAATATGATAATAAATTTTTTTATAAGATTCCTATTTTTAATAACTTGTGTAAAATCAACAAGGAAACTCGATTAGGTTATAAAATAAGTTTTATAACTTAAATTACCTCGATTTGCCTACAGCGAAACGCGGTCTAAAAACAATGGATTTTAACCATTCGCTGCCAATTACTTAATTAATACTGTCTATTGATTAAAACACAATGGTCGTTAAATTTCAATTCAACGATCAACATCCATTCAACAATCATTATCCAAAACAGGTTATAATACCATCGGGAATAACAATTCATATAGAAATGTGATAAACAAACAACATTTATTTGAGGAATTCGGTTGGATCCCTCCAACCTGTTCTTCCCTGCATCACAAATAATTACGTGATAAATAATGTCGATCAAGCAAACAATAACAACCAATAGCCAACCATAGCATTCAATCAACCAATTCTATAATATCAACTATAATTTCTAATTATATGAATTTAGCACTCAAAGAATTTCAGAGGGTGTGAGAGTTAACTCACTGTTTCATTTATGAATGACGGTTCACGTTGTTCCATTTAATTTTAAGCAGGCATTTAAAATTAAATGAATTCCCAGCAGCTCCATTGCTAACCCAGTCAGTGCATATGCGCAGCTTTCACTAATACGAGTCCAATGCATATTGTCACGTTCAATTCTGTTAACATATGAAATATATATGTTCGTTAAAAGTTTTATAACATTTTAATTTAGTTAAAAAATATTAACCTAACTAATGATCTAATTAATTAATTTTTTGTTCTCTACTTGCCATAGCATATCCGGATCATCCCAAGAATGCCTCAACGTTGCAAATCCACAGTTCACACCATCGGCTATCCATAATTCTCATCGGACTACTGTTCTCGTTTCCCTTCCCAAAAGATCATCCGTTTCTTTTCTTTTAAAATTCATTTGTTTCTTCATTTTTTTTTAATTTTTTAATTAAAGAAAGGCCTAAAGCTCAAAACATTGGACAGCCCGCACTGCAGTTCTTCCCCTTGTGCCATTCTCAGGCCTTGCCCTTTATTTTTTATTTTCCTTTGGAGAACAACCTAACATAGCCCAATAGCACCTTTAAGCCCACCTCTTTCTTCTTTTATGTATTTTGTGCCCCTGTAGCATTTCAATCCCCTCCGAAAACTTCAACCTTCCCTTCCTTTCAATGCATTATATGCTTCTCTATTCTTCTTTACCCAGTAGCTTGCCTTCCTCCCATTGTAAGCACAACGTGACACTCCCCATATTTGTTTCTCTCTCTTTCTCACTTGAATACTTCTACTCGGGACCCTCTCATCAACTTCCTCCCCTCCATCTCCTTTCATGGCCATCGTTAGTTAACACATTTCATCCGACCATTCGCTTCCCTATCCTTGACTCCAACAACCACGCCGAGACCATCTACGGTGCTTCCCAGCGATGGCAACCCCACTTTATCCTCTCGTTTCCTTGTCGGAAACAGCCTCCTTTATGCATCGTAACCCGCTCCTCTTCACAAAAATGCACACCTCATTTTAGTTATAAATATGCATGCTTCATCTCTGCTCTAGTGTTTACACCCACAACTGAACTCCAAGACCCAACGTCAGAAATCCCATGCACTCACCGCTCTTCATGATTTTCATTTGTTTGGATAACGGGAGAGGAAAGGCAGGATGTGTATTTATGTTAGCAAAAGTACTTGGCAACCACGACAACAAGAACGTGCAGTGCCAGAGAACAAGGACAGTTCATTTGGCAGAGAGTCACATAAAAATGCAATATTTTTGATAAGATTGAAAGATGAAAAATGATTGTAGAGATTTTTAATCTGAGTCTGGCGTCATTTTCAGCAGAAGGGTTTGAATATGGTACACCACATTTTCTTTTGTTGCCCATAAAATGAGTCTCGCATGTGGAAGCATTAAAAAGAACGGCAGCAATAGAATTTCACATAAGTTAGTCTGAGCTAGATCTTTGATGTGCAAAGATCACGCTAAGATAGGGTATGATAGTTTTATCATAGATTTAGATTTGCCTACGATATGATGTGGATTTGTTTTATTTTTAATGTTAAGTGATTTATTGAGATTTTATTATTTTAAAGATTGGCATGTGCCGTTAATATGTGACCAGTAATGAGATTCGTAGGTTTTTATTTTAATTTCCAAAGACTTGAGTATTGTACTGTTTTGTGTTTTTTTCCGTTTCAGTTCAGCATGAATATGGGAAGAAAAAAACTTTGTATTTGCTGCTTTAAAGACAGAATGGAAACAGTTTTATATAATGTTGCAGTAGCTGAAATATCTGACCTTTTGAAACCAGTAACATTGTAACAACCCGAAAATCTGGGCCAGTTTAAAAATTTTATTTTGGCAATTTTAGCGAATTTTGATTATTTAAAATGAACTATTTTAAATAATATCGACGAGAAATTTATTTTGAATATAATTCAAACGTATATATTTATATTCGTCGTCGTTAGAATATAAATAATTTTTTATAATTATAAAAGAAATTGAAAATGGCGCGGTAGTTCGATAATTCGATTTCAAACTTCAATTGAACGTACCGGGTGCAAAACAATCCGGATTTTAGTGAAACCAAAAACTTTAGGATCTAATTGGGAATATCTTTCCAACGAATCCGGAAAATCAAAATTTCATAGCGGGAATCAGAAGATATGTCCAGTTGAAAATTCTGAATAGTCGCTATGGAATTCAGGCCTTTAAAAAATGGAAATTTTGCAAACGACCTCGAATTTCGACGAAACCACTTTTGTTGGATCCGTGATGTAAAGTTCTTGCTAGGTTTCAAATTTCATAATTTTTCGAATCAATATGTAAGCGTGGCAAAGGAAAACGTGTTTGACCAGTTTTAGTTGATTTTAATCGACTGGAAAATGGCCATTTTTCAGACGGTCTCAGAATTCGACGAAACTAGATTTGTTAGGACCGTATCGTCAATACGAAGCTAGAAAATATTTTTCAGGAATTTTTCGAGTTAGTATGTGACCCCGGTAAATTGAAATGCGCGTTCAAATTCAATATATAGAGTTATATGTTGATTTTGACGAAAACTGATCAAAACAGTCGAATCAGCTTGCGGTACATATCCCATTGTGTTCGGAATGGAGGTAATTAGCTATGGGCGACAGTCGGTGGGTTTGATTTCGAGTTCGAAATAAAAAGTTGCTTTTTGAAATTTAAAAATAATAATTAAATAAATATATATATCCTTATAAATACCCCAATAGAAAACCCTAGCCCCTTTCTTTATTTCCGCCGCCTATATCATTTAAACGGCCAGAATTCTTCAAAATAAAAAATCCCAAATTCCCCTTAATACAAATCGAAATAATTCATGGTTGGTGAACGGAAATTATCAAGCTCGGGAAGCTCGTTCGATCTGTACGGTTTTGATGGGATATTAGCTAGGGAAGCTGACGATTTTGGGGTATGAATGCTGGCGGTTCACAGCCAAATTGAGGCGCCATAGGGATTTCGAGTGCGCCACCGTTCGTGGGAGGTGGTGGAGCCTGAGGTGGCGCTCGGCGTAGGCTGGTCCGATGATGCTCCGGAGGAGTGTGGCGATGGGGGTTTTATACCCTAAAAGTCGACGTTCTTTTTCCCGTTACAGGCAATAATGAAAATGACGAAGAAGAAGGCCGAAGCCTGGGGTGTTAACAGTGAAGAAGAAAGGTTTATTTTAAACTAATTATTTTATTAATTATCTTTATCAAGGTAATTAGTTTAGGTAAATTAGTAATTAATCAAAAATGAGAATTTTTATATAAAATGCCTTATAGAAAAATATATGATTTATTTTCAGATTTAATTTTTAGATTTGTAAATTATACGTAGCATTGTTTATAAATATATAGAAAAAGCATTATATAAAAAGATATTTAGTTATAAAAAGAATGATATGTTTTTTTTTTAAATAGGAGCATAAAATAAAATTAGTGTCGTTTTATAAAAGAATAATGATCTATAAAAATATATGATTTTGTTTCTATCAAAATATGATTTTTGTTTTTATAAAATATAAACAAGACATGAGTTTTGAAAATAAAATTAGAACTATTTTTGAAAATAAAGGCAGAATTGATTTTAAAAATATAGAAGTAGAATTGTTTTTAAAAATAGAAATATCACATTTTTAAAATATAAACATAGTATAAGAATGGGATTTTTATATATATAGCGTTAGAATAAAATTCGGTTTTTATATATTGAATAGCAAAGTAAAAATTCGGTTTTTATATATTGAATAGCAAAGTAAAAATTCGATTTTTATATATTGAATAGCAAAGTAAAAATTCGGTTTTTATATATTGAATGGCAAAGTAAAAATTCGATTTTTATATATTGAATAGCGAAGTAAAAATTTGATTTTTATATATTGAATAGCGAAGTAAAAATTCGATTTTTATATATGTAGTGGCTACGGTCAACGAAGGTGACAAAAAGGCGAGAACGACGAAGACTTCTGCAAAAGAAGAGTCGAGATGGTTGGATAGCTATCGGTGAGAACTTCTCACTCTTCAATTTCTTTTTCTAGTCATATATATATATATACTAGGATGCAGACGGTGCTTAGTAGCACCCGACACAATCGTCCACAGACCATGGACTTGTTTGTTTGATTGCAAAAATTAGTTAGATTATTTGATTGAAATTTGAATTGTTTGGTGAAATGAATGGATTTGATTGATGTGTGAATGGCGTGGGCCTTCACTAGACCGGGGATAAGGCTAGGCCTCGTCCCATTTCTAGTATCGTGCCGTTATGCCGTCGAAATTTTCTAAAATAAGTTAGAAAAATAAAGAAATCATTTTATTTAATAAATGAACTGAATAGAATATTTTCATAGGTTGAATAAAATGTTTTATCGTTAAAAATATAATTTTTAACGTGAAAGTGAATAAATAGATATTTATAAACAAATCGGCCGATTTGTTTATATACACTGATTTGACTAATATTGATTGGGTCGATAAATTTTACACATCGCCCAACTGCACAACTAAAATCTGTCTCTCTCGAGAGCTACCTCCATCGTACAGAAAACCCTACAAAGCTTGAAAGAAAACTAGCCGCAGGTGAAACTATTATGGCCATAGATGGAAGTTGGGCACTACTTCGCCCTTAGATGAGGTTACCTCCCTGAAAGCCGGGAGCCCCAAAGACTCAAGAAATAAGGAAACAAGGACTCAAACAGAGAATCAAAAGATAGCGCATATGGCTTTGGGGAATATGCCTTTAAAACAAAACTTTTCTTTTGAAAATGCTTCTTTTAAACCCGTTTTGAAAACAATTTTTTCAAATCTTTTATCTGATCCGGTACCCTTCAGCTCTGATACCACGTGTAACACCCCACATCCGTTAGTCTCACTCACAAAGGGAATGCACTAAGTTCTGTGAAGTATTATAGGTAAAAGATGCAGATAAATTACAAGATAGATAAATAAAGTAGCGGAAAAGTGAATAAAACTTTATTTCATTTATAACAGCTTGTACAAAGATTGTTTTCCACCAACAAAGTATCTATCTTGTTTAACAAAATAAAGAAGCATAAATATACAATGATATTCCCGAATAAAACATTAGCTAGCCATAGCGGTGGAAAAGAGAGTCCAAAGCAGCACCTCAAAGAATCTTCAAGCTTGGAAAGAGTAACAAGTCCATGCAAATCTGAGCTATTCCCTCCCTGACTACCTGGGGGGGGAACGGAAGAAAAGAAGACGAAAGAAAACATAGAGTCATACATAAAGCCTGTTAAGTCTAGTGGTGTTTTGGTATATGAATAAGGAAAAGGACATGACAGGCATAAACTGAAAATGGGAAAATACCATAAACTAAGGCAAAGCAGTTTAGAATCGAAATTACTATCGCACCCCATACTAATCTCTGCACCACCTAACTAGTATCCCAACTAGTAATCTGTATAAAATGATAACGTGATCCTAGTCCCTATAATTGTGGTTGCCATCAGGCGCACATTTATTTATTACCTAGATTTAATCTAGGGTTTTCTATCGAGCATTCCCTAGATTCAACTAAGGTTTATGCGACTTGTCTAATACTTCTCGGATTCAGGATTTATGCCACCTAGGTCCACTAGGGATTAAAATACCTGTCGAACGATGCCCCTAGTCTAATACACACTACCTAAAGTGGTATATGCTCCTAGACTTTCCCCACGTATGTGTCGCGATTCTTTTATCGCTGTCTAGGTGCACATGTCCTGAAATGTGCGACCCGAGTCCCATGGCAGGGCTATTCTTGAAACACGGAACTCGGTCGGGAGCTTTCAGATATCTGCCAATGCAGATGCTAAGCTCTGTTTTTCTACCAGTGGTTATGGTCCCACGTGACCCCTCCCTCAACTAATGAAAGGAAATCCAAGAAAATCAAGCACGAGAACTATACTCCTGCCACATATGCCCCACTTTCCTATTGGCCAGCCTCACCCATAACTAGATTGCAAGTATATGGTCTGTTCGGAGTTCTCTACCTTTCCGCATGCGTACTACGATTGACTCAAGATGGTAGGTAGACGACGAGTCGCTATCATAGGGCTACTGGTCTTGCCGAATCACGCTGGTCCATCCCAGTCTTTAGGTTGCCTTAAATTGCAACCAAGGCATACCCTTGGTTCTTATGATGCAGACCTTAACCTCTGTGAGCCCAAGCGGGTCATCTGCAACCTCACAGAGGTATACCAAGAGTACCCTCACGTCCCCCGAAGCTACGTGTTTCTAAACCCAGTCCGCTGGAGCCTTTTTCGAAATCGGATAAACGTTTGCTCCTTCTCATGCATTTGTTAAGCAATGATCTACCATTTCAGTTTATTCATCTATTATGGACCGGCTCAGTTTTCTTGACTAAGAATTGTTACTTAGTTGTTCTCAACTAAGGTTTACCACTTAGTTTCTTTTCCCGATAAATCTTGTTAACTAAGGTTTATCATTTAGTTTCTTTAACTGGGGATTTCAACTTAGCTCCCGTTTTGGATTGTTTCTTAGCTAGGGTTTTCTACTTAGCCCTCTTTCTCGTCAAGTTGGATTGTTTAAGTGTCATTAGCCAATTCAGGTTAGCTTTACCCATTCCTTTGTCATATTAAACTGGCTAAGTGTTATCAGTAGTTCATGTTGACTTAACACTATCACAAACCAAGTTATATTGGTTAAGTATTACTTATTACTTAACCCAACCCATTCATCTTGTATTGGTTAAGTATCCCCTAATCTAATCTTGCCCATCTGTTTTAACTAACATGTTATAGCGGTTAAGTGTTCCCTTAGTTAACTTAACCCTAACATTTGTTTAATTAACATGTTCTAATGGTTAGTTATTGTCCCTTCATGTTTCAACTTAACCCTATTCAATTTATCACACTATGATGGTTAAGTGTTCTAAGTTTACTTAACCCTACCCTCTAGTCCAGCTAACATATTAAATTGGCTAAGTGTATTTACTTAACCTTACCCACTTATCTAGCTAGCGTGTTATAATGGTTAAGTATTCTAAATTTACTTAACCTCACCCACTTATTTAATTATCAGCTCATAACGGTTAAGTGTCCTGATTTTACTTAACCTCACCCTCCAGTCTAGTTAATATGTTAAATTGGTTAAGTGTGTTAACTTTACTTAACCTTACCTTCTAGTCAAGTTAACATGTTAAATTGGCTAAGTGTTTTTCTTAGTTACTTAGCCCCAACAAGTCTTGTCTTTTTAACACGTTAAGTTGGTTAAGTGTTCAGATTAACTTAACCCTACCAATCCTAGCTTAGCTTCTTAGAGCACCTGACCACTCACATTAGATAGGTATTGCTACGATTACTGGATGTGCCGGTCGGTTCCGGGCAGGTTTACACCGTAGCTCAGTCTAACCTCGGGTCCTTATTGGGCTCAATGCTTAACCACCCACATTGGATAGGTATTGTTGTGACTACTGGACAGCCGGGCGGGTCCGGGCAGGTTTATATCACAACTCAATCCAACCTCGGGTTAAGCATGTCGTGTTTTCTAAATTTACATATTTGTCACTTTTCATTTTTATATGTAAATGTTTATGGCCCAATTATCCACATTCACTAATTTTGGGTATAATTTATACCGCTTTAAATGTCACTAGTCATTGGCATGTGTCAGACATGCCAATACACGTATTTTATTTTAAACCCAACGTTTGTTTCCCCCGTTTGTACGCAGCATAACATATGTTGAGCTTAACATTTCAGCCCAACTCATAAACATAAAAAGGGGAAGCACAGAATCATGAATTGTTCTAGAATACATAAAAGTGTGTGGCGCATGAACTTGCAACATAGCATTTTCACTAACATAGATTATGGGTCATGTGAACTTGCATTCAATAAGGATATATCTAAATTGGTGTCACATGAAATTGCATACTTTTAGACTTGTTTAAACATGGTTTTATACACATATAACTAGTCATAATGTCAAACACGAAACTAGCATAAAAATGTCCACTTTTTGACATAACCCAAAGGTGTAAACTAACTTTACATCAAGTAGCCTATTACAACATGAAACTAGTATAATTTTTGTAACCAAAAAGGTAATTACATAAACCCAATTATCACTTACAATTAAACATAATAACGTGTACAAAGGTATTGAGGTGTGTAGGCATAAAAAGGTTTCAACTTGGAACATGTTTACATGAGTCTCAACTTAGGCCTAAAAAGAATGTACGCTAACCATGTTAACGTCATAACATAAAGATGTCAATTCTAGTTTTTAATACAAACTTGCAAGTGATATTTATTTTCATATACAAATGTCAGTAGGCTCGCATCGACCAATTTATGCCACAAACAGCCAATACAAAATGTGACAAAATCAACGCAATACATAGAATTTACATCAATATTTTACAATAGTAAAACCCCAATTTCATTTACATCGAATCACATCGCAATTTCTATTCATATTCAGAAAACCACTATACTTACAACGGGCGCTGAACTGGTTTTCTGGTTTCTGTTATTCTGAATTTGCAAAGCTTTCCCTTGGAGTAGAAAACGTTGCATAGAAATTAGATTAGAGTTTTGTTTCTTGAATCGTTGTTCGTCTCTTTTCAAGCGGAGGCTCTCCTTAGTTTTCTTCTGACATCATGGCTGCTCAAGTTCTTATTTTTGTGTGAATTTTAGTTGGAGACCTAGGGTGTTTTTATAGAGTTGCAAGTTAATTAGAGCCGTCGATGAAGCCAGGTTTAATCAAAGTCATCCGTTCTAAACAGAAGCCAATCAAAAGAAGACAACTCAGCCCTAGTGACAAGACCAGGCCCAGAAATTCGACCAGAACACAGACCAGGGCAGCCAGACCTGACCAGGTCGACAGGGGAGGTCGACCCTATGGTCAACCAGGTCGACACTGTGGTCGACCTGGGTCACCCAAGTCGACACTATGGTCGACCCTAGGGTCGACCTAGGCCCTGGGCAGGAATTTTCCTGCCCAACCCAGGTCTGGTCCTATTTTTGAATTTTGAATCCGTTTTTCGAGCTGTTTGAATTTTAAATAAATTCTTAAACTTCCGGAGGTCATATCTCCTTCGTACGAAGTCTGATTTACGCAAACTCGGACTCTATCTCAAGCAGAATTTCAAGACGAACGCAATGGCGTAACCCGTTTCCCTTAATTCTTCTTCTAAAATTTAATTATACTTTAATTTGTGAAATTTAGTGTTATAGAACTACGAGGTGTTATAGGGTTACGATTCATCTGTTTATGATAGGTTGGGATTTGAGGGTATCTGTTTTGGGCATTTAGTTGACTATGACGCATACATTCTGGGTTTCGTGGAATATGGTGGGGTTTTATCATGCTTAGAATCATTTGATAATCTGATATGTACCAGTAATCTGTAAGTATCTGAATATTTCTAAAAAGGATAGTGTTTTTACTCGAAGCATGAAGTAGATTTCCAGTTTTGGCATTCTTTAATGGGAGTAATTCTCAGAGTGTTAATCTGATGTTGATTTTGGTCTTCGGGGTTGATGCTTAGGGATTTATTCTCTTAACCGATGTCTAATGGGAAAAAAACTTTTGTTTTAAATGTACTTGCTTCTATCACTCGGCTGTATCCTATCGACCTTTAGGTAGAAACTAATGGGTGTAAACATGTGTTTGAGACATGTTATGTTTGATGGATGTAATTGGATGCAAGTGTTTGATAGTGGTTGCTCATGGATGCATATACACACACTAGGCACTAGATTGGCTTAGAAACACTCTCATACTGCATATGGATGTATGTGCATTTTTCAATTTTTGTAGATGCAAAATGATTGACTCATCACATGGATGTTGCACTTGGATGAATTGTTATGCACTCATATAGAAATGAGGTGTATCAAATAGGATTTCTTTCATACATATTGGACGCATGGCACTAACATGATTTGCACTAAGGAGGTCAACTGAATCAGTAGACCGCCTAATTTTGCATTAGATAAGAAACTTACACAAACACTCTACATATGTTCATACAGCATTAAAAACCTTTTAAGGACAATGGATGCCTGTGTTTGATGGTTGAGTAGATGGACGGTTGGATGGTAGGATATACATTCTTCCTAACATGAAGATTTCGGGGACGAAATCCTTTAAGGAGGGAAGAATGTAACACCCCGTATTTTCTGTGAATGTCAAAGTAAAAAATCCAACTATACTTAATTTTTAAAAGAAGAATTAAGGAAAACGGGTTATGCCATTGCGTTCGCCTCGGAATTCTTCTTGAGATAGAGTCCGAGTTTGCATAAATCGGACTCTGTATGAAGAAGTTATGGCCTTCAGAAGTTTCAGGATTTAAATAAATTAAAACAGCTCGGATTTAAAATTCAAAATTCGAAATTCAAAGCACGCACCCGGCTGGGCGGGAAATTTCCCGCCCAGGACCAAGGTCGACCAGGGGGTCAACCTGGGGGTTGACCTGGGTCACATAGGTTGACCAGGTGGCCCACCTGGGGGTCGACCTCCCCCCTATTTCCAGATCCGAGGACTTGTTCGTTTTTCTGCATTTGGACGCCCTTTCTGACCAGATTCGTTGCTTCTAAGCTATTTAAACACCCCCAAACCTCACTTTCTCTCCACACAAAACCATTGTAATGCTATGCTGCCTCAATTCTAATTAAAACAAATCAATGGCGTCGCTACTCTGCTGAAACATAAGCTAGAACTAGTGCTCCTTCTTCTTCCAATCTGAATAGGATTAAAAGAGAACAACTACAACCCCTTTATCTTTTGGAATCCAACCAAGGTAAGTACAGTTATTTTTAGATATGAAATTTAATTACGATCTTGACATGGTTATAAATATGAATTGGAGATAATGCATATTCTTGTTTATCAGATCTGTTTTTCTGTGTAGATCTATTTTATTAATATTATTGTAACTATTCTGTATCTCTTCCTTCCTTCTATTCTATAGCCAGGCTACCATGAGCCTGAGCCAAATCTCATAAGATATTGACGCACGGACGCTATATCTAGGGAAAATAGTGAATGATGCATAATTGGATATGACTGATTTGTGACTGATTTGAGAAAAGAACATATGTTGTAATTTAACATCTAGATCTGGGCATACTATGTATGATAGTCTATGATTTGGAAGAAGTTGAATTATTGTATATATGACTTAGGCGTATAGGTCTATATTAAAATAGGATAACTATTAATTGAGAACACGCCTAAATGAGGATTTTTGGAAATTTGGCATACGCTGAAATCAAAGGCTATAATTTGGCAAAATTCGTATTGTATATCATGATTTGGGGTTTTTGGAGAATACTCTGTACTATGTAAATTTAACTAAAATTTTGGGGCATATGTTATATTGTGAATTACGACCACAATTTGGGCATGTAAAATTAGGCTTAATTTTATGATTAGGCGAGATATGTCAATGGAACTTTAAGGGATGATTAAATTTGTTAAATTGCCTAATTTGCTAAATCTGTTGAAACTAAATACGGTCATATGGGGTATGAAAATCTGTAGGATCGATCTAAAATTGAGCAAAAATATGTTAATAGAACTTTGAATAATCTGCTGTAACTTGTAAAGAAGTTAAATTGTTGAACTGGCATAATTAGTCTGATATTGGCAAAATCTGTGAATGAATACTTCGGCTAAAATAAGAATGCTGAGACACGAGGTTAGAATCTGATTGCGGTAGAAGCCTGCCCGGACCCAACCAGTTTAACCAGCAACCGCAATTGTCAGTCTAATGTGAGAGGTCAGAGGCATAACTAAAAGATGCTTAGACACGAGGTTAGGTCTGGCTTGTGGCAGAAGTCTGCCCGGAACCACCCAGCACATCCAGCGGGCACAAGCTACCTACCTAATGTGAGAGGTCTTTGCATTAATATTTAAATAATGCAAATCTAAGAAAAATATGGTACCTAAAATGTTTTGGGTCGATAGGGTTAAATCAACTGGATTGGTGAATCTAATAAACCCGTTTCGTGAATCTATAGGCCCAATACAAGTTTAGGTGAAACAATCTGTAAGTCTGTTAATCCGTACATCTGATCCATTAGCCTAAAAAGTTTTTAACCTGTATGTCTGATCTAAGAACTAGTTAATCTGAACTCTGTACATCTGAAACCTATAAACAAGTAAATCTAAAATCTGTTAGTCTGGGGACACAAGGTTAGGAGGGGTAATTACTTGTGTCATCTGTTGTGTGGGACCCATATTAGTCAGTAACCCTTTTCTGGTATCAAAACTATGACCAAACACTAGGAGGAGTCCGGGCACGCTTACTGAACTAATTGTAAGAGGTTCATTCTGATAATGGCGAGGGGTGTTGATGGTGCATTCCAATGGGGTCGTGTGCATGCATGGATTCGGTCTGCATAGAGGATGTAAAAGGCCGTGACATCTGTAAATAGGTCTGTGTCTTTATACAGGTTGCCACTTTAGGGAATGATACACCATTCTATGGGGCCGACACAGGGTATTTATTTACTAGGGAGCTGATCGCTTGGGGTAGAATTTAGTGTACACCTAGTTCTGTCTATATATGTTGGGGTACCGTTTGTTTCTGTTGGAGTGGTAACACTCGTATGTTTCTGCGTGGTACCGTCTATTGGGGTGGTAAAGGCCAGTCACTAGTGTACACCTAATTCTAACATTCTGTCTCCGTAGGGATTATTCTGTTTCCGTCTCTGATTCCGTTCTTGCTTCTGTTTCTGTATCGTCTGTCTCTGTTGGGGTGGTAAAGGCCCATTACTAGAGATTATTCTGTTTCCATTTTTGTTTCAGTTTAGACATTAAGATAACACCTAATCCTGTTATACTAGTATTAGTGCAGAGAAGTAAGATATAAGTAAGAAGCATAACTTGGTCTATATCATTATGTTTCTTCTATTTAACTTAAGCATACCTGCTACTCTTGTTGTTGTTATCTCTCATCCAGTTTTACTTACATGTCATGGTACTGTTATTTGTTTATATGCTGAAAGTCACTAGACTCGCTAGATTTTATGTCTGACCTCATTTATTTTCGCCCCTTTTCTTTCCATTCCCCACCACCCCATGTGCTCAGGGTGGAAACGTAGGAGCTTGATTCAGATTCTCTCTACTTGAAGTGTTTGAAGTATTGCTTAGCTTTGACTCTATCTTTTCATGGCAGTTTATGTTGGGGATTATGTCTTTAAAAATTATGCATTCTGAAGGATTTTGTATAAGTCTAATATTTGTGTACTTGGGTTTTAGTATTGTGATGTAACCAAACTTATTTCTGTTTCTGCTGTAATAAAGTTATAAATTTTTCAAGTACTACTTTACGTATCTGTCTTGTAATATTCTGTTCTGTTTACTTATAATGCTTCATGGAAGTTAATGCATTCCCTTTGTGAGTGACATTAACGGACATGGGGTGTTATAAACACGCAAGCAATTGATCAGACCAGTCAATAACGAAATCAGATATTGTATTTAGGATTATATAATCCTATTTATACAACACCATTACATCATGGGCAATATCCATTAAAAAAACACAAGCAAAAACTGAAGTGTATAAATCAAATCTTTTTAAAAGAACTCACAGTTTTTCAATCGATCAAGAGAGATAGAGAGCAATCCCAAATCGGTGACGAGAGAGAGAGAGAGAGCCAAGCATCATTCATTCAATCTTCAGTCAAGTGATCAATCGCAATTCAATTTGGGGGGATCTGATGAAACCCTAGGCCGCCATTCTTTTTCACAGCAAAGTGATCGGGACTAAGGAGTAAAGGGTGCAACACAAATCATAATGGGTCGGCTATATTTTCTAAACGGGATAACCCTTTTAATTTAAACTCCTAGGGTTTTTATTTGTTTATTTATTGTTTTTGTTGTTTTAATTTCATTTGAAAACCGTTGTATTTGTTTTCTAGTTTTTGTCTGTAAAAACTAGGTGATCTAGTTAGGGATTTAACTAGAAGTTTACTAGAATCTGTAAAAAAAACTAGGGATACGAGTTATAGGCTTGTAATCTGGGGAAATCTGATCTGGGGGTTTAGATTTGCCTAGGGTTTTGAGCGTAGAGTTAGTACAGGAGCAGGTAGTGCGAGTTTACAGGGTCTGTAAGCGGGGTCTATTATTAACACCTAGTAGAAACCTTAGGGAATGCAGCAGTAGGCAGTGTCTGCCGAAGCTGGGTATATCTGTGTGTTATTTATTTACTGCATTTATTTCTCTGCTGATTTCTGTGCTGCGATTGTTTTTAAATATCTCGATAAACTGTAATAAACCCTATTCACCCCCCTCTATGGTTAATCTAGATCCAACAAGTGGTATCAGAGCTGGTATAAGGTAACAGCATGATAGGGGTTCTCGCTGTATGATCATGTGGCGAAGTATTGACTCTTGCCCCTACATGCCCATGGGTGGTTGTCCATGTTGAGAGGCAGAACGTGAAACCAGTCTCTGAGATATCTTTGGTCGCCACCGGGGTTCTTAAAATTCCTCGTAAATAGAGACACCATTTGGTATTAGAGCAAGTATTCTGTTAACTCTGTAGTCATGGGTCATCCTAGTAGTCGGTCTTTTGAGAGTCAGTTCAGTGATATTCTGTAACACCCCGTATTTCTGTTAATACTAATATTCACAAATTAAAAGAATTAATATTGAGAATTTGCATGAAATAGCCTTAAAAAGGCATATAACAAATTTGAGATATGTGAATTGCCTTAAAAGGCAAAAAATGGAATTAAGACATTAATTGGAAAATTAATGTGTAGAAATGGTCATAAGTTAATTATGGATTAATTTGAATTCATGAATAGGTGCGTGTGTATATATATATATTTATATATATATGGGCAGTTAATGTAAACATGAATAGAAGTTTATTGATTTGCTGAGTGTTTGCTGAGTCACTTCTGACTCATTGCTGAGTCAATAAGATAAACCCCATCTGGTCTGAATGGCTGCGGTTATTTCTAGGTTAAATCTAATAGCCTAAATGAATCCTAACATCTATAAATAAGTGGGTAGACTCTAACCCTAAATCACTTGAAAAATTGGAGAGCTACCGACATGCCATTGCCATGGAGTTCAGCATAGCCGTCACAAACTAAAGAAGAAGAAGGCCTAATCTACAAACTAAATCTACTCAAATCAAAAGCTCTCTCTCTCTTTCTATTTCTCTTCTTTAAAATTGTGAGTATGATGAATCTCACAATATTATTATAAAATAATTTGATTAAGTTATGAATGGATCACAAGAAAGTGATATGAATTGTTATGTATTTGTAAATTATGTTGTGGGTCTCTTGTTATGCTTTTATGTTATCATATATATGTTGTTATGTTGTAGTGATTATGTTGTAAATAATCCTATGCTATGTCATATGTGATTAATCATGTTATACTATGTTGTAAATCATATCATGCTATGTTGTAAATCATATCATGCTATGTTGCAAATTATGATATGCTATGTTGTAAATCTTATATATGTTGTAGATCTCATATTATCACATATGTTGAAATACTTATGTTATATGATAATGATGTCATGTTAAGTTGTGTTGAATCATACAAGTTGTAAAATCATGATGTTAGTATTTATGCGAATTGGATCATGTTTAAAGTTTATGTTTTATTTTATATAATAGATCTTGATTATGGGAATTTGCCTATTGGGTTAGGTGTACCCATATACATGAATCTACAAATTATTTGGATCTTGAATATGGGAATTTGCCTATTAAGTTAGGTGTACCCATATACATGAATCTATGATTAAATGAATTTTGATTTTCGGGAATTTGCCTATTGAGTTAGGTGTACCCATATAAAACCATATTGTTAATGATGTTGATTCACACATGTCCTATACAAGTTTATGAAATTTGATCAAAATCATATTATGTGAATTATGAATAAGTTGACACCATTAGATCCATGACATGTATAACCTTATGCAAGTTGTAATGTACGCAAGTTTTACCCCTTGTTATGATTTATTTAGTCACATATATATGTTGTTGTTGTGAATATTTTCTTTTATGATATGAGTTTACCTAATCGGGTCTAGCATACATTTTGCGAATAAACGTTCAAACGTGGGGTAGGGGTAATATTAGGAAATTAATAAATTGGGGTGCAGTTGATATGATTTTGCATGCCTTAAATGGATGTCCATAATTGAGTCAATTATAGACATTGTTAAATTTGGAATTAATTAATAATTCAAGTAGGGAATTATTAAAATTGGGGAAAGTGGATTATTAATAATAATCAATGCTTAGGACACGAGGTTGGACCCGTTTGTGACGTAAACCTGCCCGGACCCGCCCGGCAAATCCAGTAGTCACAAATGTCGGCCCAATGTGAGAGGTCCTAGGCCCAAACTAAAGCATAACAGTTGTAAAGACACGAGGTTAGACTCTTTTATGGTGAAAGACTGCCCGGACCCGCCCGGCAAATCCAGCTGCCATAAATGCCAGTCTAATGTGAGAGGTCTTTATGAGGTTATGGCCTTAATGAATTAAGAAATATTTAGCCAGATAATCATGTAAGGTGGGACATGGGGGTTAAGTTGGTGCCTTGGGTGGCATGAGGAATCTAGTGGTTGCCTTTAGAGGCATTTGAAATACGATTAGACTTAACCAAATACACATGTAAATGAACATGACTAAGTGGGTTAAGTGGATGGACTAATGGGACAAGCTTAGGTGGAATGCTTGTGGGAAATAATGGGGGCCCATTTCAACCAGTATCCCAAAACGTATCTTTGTGGGCTCGACCCAAGTCGAGGACGGGACACGCATACTGGGTTTGACTATAAGAGGCCAAAACAGGGAGCGGTGGCAACGCAAGTCCAACGGGTTTCATATGCGTGTGTGGACCCGGGCTGGTAGGTAAGACGTTGTTGCATCGTGTAGGTATAAGCCGTGCATCTCCGTTATATCGGGTTGCCACTTTAGGGGAATGATACACCCCACTGTGGGGCCAGCACGGGTATCTACGAGTAGGGAGCCGATCGAAAAATGGAAAGTGGGGTACACCTGTTGGAGATAGGGGCAGGCGGCACCTATGTAGTCAGCTAGGAGTACGTAAAGCCATTAAGAAAGTTTCTAAGCGAAGCTAAGTGGAATCAATCTTTAGGGTGACTGGTGTGGTGCAGTATAGTGTTTATCCTTTAGTATTTAGGAGCGCCTATAACGTTTCCTTTAGCGATTGTCTATGTCCTTAATCTGCTCTTTCATAGACATTTCCTTGTTTTCCATCTTATGCCTTAGTCCAGTTATTTTGATTATAGTATTGTAGAATTATCATACTCGCCAGACTTTATGTCTGACCCCCCCTCTTTTTCATCTTTTTCTCCCTTCAGGTCCTCAGGTTGGGCCAAGTTCCAGTGGAGTCTGATTGGATTGCTTATCTCTTGGAAAGCATGGACTGCTGAAGTAAAGTCCAGCTTGTTATCTTTCTTTTTAATGGATATTTATGTAATGGGATTATGTACTTGTTTTATCAAGATAGATATTGTACTTGACTTTGATTATGGTGTTATGATGTAATCAAACATGTTTTGACTTCTGCTGCAATTGAAATAAAGTTTTTAAATTTCCAAGTACTATTTTATATCTGTCTTGTTGAAATTTTACTGTTCTATATTCACCTAAAACCTCCATAGAAGTTAATGCATTCCCTTTGTGAGTGACATTAATGGACGTGGGGTGTTACACGTGGTATCGGAGCATAAGGTTACCAGAACAGATAAAAAATTTAGAAAAATATTTTTCTAAAGTATTTTTGGAAGAAGTGCTTTCAAAAACATGTTATTTAGAGAAAGTTTTTATGAAAAACATAATCCCAAATAGCCATATCCTTATCTTTATCTTTTGAATTCTCCATTTTGAATCTTTCCTTTTTCGTTTCAGCATGGCTGAAGATCTTAATCTCCCAGAAGGTGTGACGGTTCCAGGGTGGTTTAGGAGATATTTGGAGGCTAGGGCCACCACTGCAGGCCCAGCAGATGTTCCTCCACCCCCAGTTGCACCCATTCCTCCTCCTCCTCCTCGTGTTGACACTTTTGCAAAGACGTGCAAGGAATTTAAGGCTATGGGAGGAAAAACTTTTCAAGGGACAGAGATGTTTGTGGAGGCCAGAGACTGGCTTAAGGAGAGTGAGGAATTGTTGGATATCTTTGAAGTGGAAGATGGGAGGAAAGTCCGTTTAGCTGCTTGGTTAATGAAGGGAGAGGCCTCGTTTTGGTGGGAGGTCACTAACGGGGAACGTCCAGTTGATTCATGGGCGGATTTCAGACGAAGGTTTGAAGCAAAGTTTCTTTCAAGGGCAGAGGAGAATTTAAATATGGAAAAATTCCTGACATTAAAGCAAGGGAGCTTATCAGTGAAGGAGTATGTCAATAAATTTAATCAGTTAGCAAGGTTTGGCTTGGAGTTGGTGAACACGCCAGAGAAGAAAGCTTTGAGGTTCGTTAGAGGCTTGAATGAACCATTGCAAGGGTTGGCTATGACCCACATCCCTATGGGAGCCACCTTTGAAAGGCTAGTAGAAATGGCACTTATGCATGAGGATAAGGCAGTTGAAAAGAAAGGGGATCAGAAGAAACCCCAACAGCAAAATAAGAAGGGTGGTAAAAACAATAATGGCAAAGGGAAGAATAGATGCTTCAATTGTGGGATGCCTGGCCATCTCAGCAAAGATTGTAGAAAGAAAAAGAAGGCTGGTTGTTTTCATTGTGGAGATGCGGGACATTTGGTGAAGGACTGCCCAAAGAAGGGGCAGAGGGCAGGGTCTACCTCGGGAGGACAGGTGCAGGCTCTTATGGCACCAGGGCAGGCAAGGGGGCAATTTCAGGCTATTGCGGCCCCACCGCTGCAAGAAAGAGGTAGAACAATTTCTGTTGAAAGCTTAGTTTTTCTGTTTGATCATCATGTCCGTACCTTATTCGATTCTGGCGCATCTCATTCGTTTATCTCTGCATCATTAGTTGAATTACTGCACTTGAACACCAGTTTAGTAGAGGATCCCTCGGTTGTTTCAAATCCAATTGGGGGTTCGGCTCATTTGACCATGATATGTTTGGTTTTGAAAATCTCTATACTTAGCGTTGAATTTAGATGTGATGCTTATGTATTGGGCTTCACGGGCTATGGGCTAATTTTAGGAATGGATTGGTTATCTAGAAATGGGGCCATTCTTGATTGTGAAAGGAGAGTAGTTAGGCTTGTGACTCGCTTTGGTAATGCTCTCGACATCTTTTGTAGTCCCATAAATTCCGTTATGCTAAGTTATCTTGAATCGCTTGACGCGTCTGTAGAGAACCTGTGAACGGTAGAGGTGGTCCGGGAAAATCCGGATGTGTTTGAGGAGGTGAAGGGCTTACCTCCAAAGCGGGAGATAGACTTTCGAATTTATCTTGTGGATAATGCTAAACCCGTATCTTTGCCAGTGCACCACGTGGCTCCTCGTGAAAGGAGGGAACCCAATAAGCAAGTGAAGGAGTTGCTTGAGAAGGGGTTCATAAGACGTAGTATATCAGAGTGGGGTGCTCCAGTAGTATTTGCTACAAAGGCGGATGGGTCCCTTAGACTTTGTGTGGACTATAGAGAACTAAACAAGCTTACTAAAAAGAACCGACACCCACTGCCGAGGATTGACGATCTCTTTGATCAGTTAGTTGGCGCCTCAGTGTTTTTGCAGTTGGACTTAGCCACTGGCTTTCATCAACTGAGAGTGGCCGAGGATAGTATAGATAAGACTGCTTTTAGGACTTCTGACGGATTCTATGAATGGCTAGTGATGCCCTTTGGTTTGACAAACGCCCCCGCATATTTTGTTGATTTGATGAGTAGGGTGTTTAGGGAGTACCTTAACAAATTCGTGGTAGTCTTTGTGGATGACTTCTTAGTCTTTTCTAAGAATGAAGGAGAGCATGCCCTACATCTTAGGGAAGTGTTGGAAACCCTTCGAGCGCATAACCTTAAGGCAAAATTTTCTAAGTGTCACTTCTGGAGGAAAGAAGTACGGTTCTTAGGGCACGTGGTTTCCAAGGAAGAGATAGTAGTGGATCCCGCAAAGGTGGTGGCCATCCAAGATTGGAAGGTCCCAAAAAATGTAACCGAAGTAAGAAGTTTCTTGGGGTTGGCTGGCTATTATAGGAAGTTTATCAAAGACTTCGCAAAAATATCAGCTCCATTAACACGGTTAACGAAGAAGAACCTGGTTTTTACGTAGGACGAAGATTGTGATGATGCGTTCCAACGTTTAAAGAGAGCCTTAACTTCAGCCCCAGTCTTAGTGCTGCCAGATGGGAATAAACCGTTTACCGTCTATACTGATGCTTGTGGGACGGGACTTGGCGCGGTCCTCATGCAAGAGGGAAGAGTAATAGCCTATGGTGGAAGGCAGTTGAGGGTTCATGAAAAGAATTACCCTACGCATGACCTTGAGTTAGCCGCAATTGTTTTCGCGCTTAAGTCTTGGCGTCACTATCTTCTTGGTGAGAAATTCAAACTATTCACTGACCACAACTCATTAAAATACTTATTCTCTCAGAAGGATTTGAATTTAAGGCAGCAACGGTGGATGGAATTCCTAGCCTCCTACGATTTTGAAATAGCATATACCCCGGGCAAGGGTAACGTGGTAGCAGACGCCTTAAGTAGGAAAAGGTTGTCCTTGAGTCCGTTGTTTGTTGAACGACGAAGCTTAGAATTCATCTCCATGTTTGACTTTAGACCCTCCGTTGACCTAGTACCTGGTTTGTTAGCATCCTTGGAGGTTAGACCTACACTTCTAGGACGAGTTGGTGAGGCACAGCAAGACGACCCCCAGTTGGTTGAGATAGTAGAAAAGCTCAAAGGAGGGGAGTCGTCTAGCCATCTTCGTAGGTATACCCTAGACGATAAGGGTTGGTTACGAAGGGATAATAGACTTTGTGTACCACAAGACGAAGACTTAAGGAAGGCCATTCTTGATGATGCTCATCGCTCAAAGATGACCATTCATCCCGGCGGAGACAAGATGTACAAAGATATGAAGCGGGTTTTCTTTTGGGCCGGTATGAAAAAGGATGTGGCCGAGTACGTCGCTACATGCTTGGTGTGCCAACGAGTAAAAGCGGAACAAAAGAAACCCGGTTGGTTGCTTCACCCATTGGAAGTTCCACTATGGAAATGGGAAAGCGTCTCAATGGATTTTGTGGATGGATTACCAAGATCAAGGAAGGGTAATACGGGGATTTGGGTTATAGTAGATAGACTTACTAAGAGCGCCCATTTTATTCCCGTGAAAAGTAAGAGGACAGCTCCGTGGTTGGCTTCTGTATACATTAAAGAGATAGTTCGTTTGCACTGTATTCCTTCTAGTATAGTAAGCGACCGTGATCCCATCTTCACTAGCGAATTTTAGAAGAGTTTACAAGAGGCGATAGGGACTCAGCTATGTTTGAGCACCGCATATCATCCTCAGACGGAAGGCCAGACCGAGAGGGTGAATCCTATTCTAGAGGATCTTTTAAGGCTTTGTATCCTAGACTTTGGGGGTACATGGGAAGAGCACCTTCCGTTGGTAGAATTCGCATATAATAATAGCTTTCAGTCTAGTATTGGCATGGCACCTTTCGAAGCTCTTTATGGAAGGCCTTGCCGTTCGCCTACATGTTGGTGGGAATCTACCGATAAAATCCTACTTGGGCCCGATATGGTTAGGGAAACCTCGGAGAAGACTGATTTGATTCGAACGAGGGTGAAAACAGCACAAGATAGGCAGAAATCGTATGCTAATAAGAGGAGGACAGATCTTGAGTTTGACATTGGGGACATGGTTTTTATCAAAGTGTCTCCGTTACGGAATGTTGTTCGCTTTGGGTCCGTTGGGAAATTAGCGCCAAGGTTTGTAGGGTCGTTACCTATAAAAGACAGGATTGAAAAGATGGCGTATAGGGTGGAGTTGCCTGAGAAACTTAGTGGAGTACACAACGTATTCCATGTATCACATTAGAGGAAGTGTTTGCACAAGACCGCGGAGGTGGTAGAGCCGAGCTTGCTTAAAGAGGTGGAAATAGAGCGTGATGCAACAATTAGACGAGCTCCTACATGCATTCTTGGGTCGGAGATCAAAAAGTTGAGGAATCGAGAGGTCAGACTAGTTAAAGTGCAATGGGGAGATGATGAGAGCAACACTACTTGGGAGACAGAAGGGAAGATGCGTTCGCTATACCCTTTTCTTTTTGAGGGTATGTCTTTTAATTTCTCCTTTATCTCTTAGCTTATCTTATCTTATCTTTAGTATGTCCTCTCATTAGTATCTTTGACCTTTAGTTAGGATAATCCTATGGTTGAAACATGTGTTTGAGACATGTTATGTATGATGGATGCAAAATGGATGCAAGTGGTTGCTAGTGGTTGCTCGTGGATGCATATATACACACACTTTAGGCACTAGATCGGCTCAGTCACTACATATTGCATATTGCATAAATGAATGTATTTAGTATAATGGATGTATAATGGTTGTACCATCATATAGATGCTGCATTCGGTTGAATGGATGTGCACGCATATAGAAGTAGTTTGTAAGAAATTAGGATCTTTTGCATACATAATGGATGCATGGCACTATCATGAATTGCATCAAGGAGGTCAACTGAATCAGTGGACCGCCTGATTTTGCATTAGATACGGACATAGACACAAACTGTGCATTTAAACATGAAAGCATTAGAAGTCTATAAGGACAATGGATGCCAGTGTTTGTTGATTGAGTAGATGGTTGATGATAGGATATAAACTTGAAGATTTCGGGGTCGAAATCCCTTAAGGAGGGGAGAATGTAACACCCCGTATTTCTGTTAATACTAATATTCACAAATTAAAAGAATTAATATTGAGAATTTGCATGAAATAGCCTTAAAAAGGCATATAACAAATTTGAGATATGTGAATTGCCTTAAAAGGCGAAAAATGGAATTAAGACATTAATTGGAAAATTAATGTGTAGAAATGGTCATAAGTTAATTATGGATTAATATGAATTAATGAATAGGTGCGTGTGTATATATATATTTATATATATATATGGGCAGTTAATGTAAACATGAATAGAAGTTTATTAATTTGCCGAGTGTTTGCTGAGTCACTTCTGACTCATTGCTGAGTCAATAAGATAAACCCCATCTGAACTGAATGGCTGCGGTTATTTCTAGGTTAAATCTAATGGCCTAAATGAATCCTAACATCTATAAATAAGTGGGTAGACTCTAACCCTAAATCACTTGAAAAATTGGAGAGCTACCGACATGCCGTTGCCATGGAGTTCAGCATAGCCGTCACAAACTAAAGAAGAAGAAGGCCTAATCTACAGACTAAATCTACTCAAATCAAATCAAAAGCTCTCTCTCTTTCTATTTCTCTTCTTTAAAATTGTGAGTATGATGAATCTCACAATATTATTATAAAATAATTTGATTAAGTTATGAATGGATCACAAGAAAGTGATATGAATTGTTATGTATTTGTAAATTATTTTGTGGATCTCTTGTTATGCTATTATGTTATCATATATATGTTGTTATGTTGTAGTGATTATGTTGTAAATAATCCTATGTTATGTCATATGTGATTAATCATGCTATGCTATGTTGTAAATCATATCATGCTATGTTGTAGATCATATCATGCTATGTTGCAAATTATGATATGCTATGTTGTAAATCTTATATATGTTGTAGATCTCATATTATCACATATGTTGAAATACTTATGTTATATGATAATGATGTCATGTTAAGTTGTGTTGAATCATACAAGTTGTAAAATCATGATGTTAGTATTTATGCGAATTGGATCATGTTTAAAGTTTATGTTTTTTTTATATAATAGATCTTGATTATGGGAATTTGCCTATTGGGTTAGGTGTACCCATATACATGAATCTACAAATTAATTGGATCTTGAATATGGGAATTTGCCTATTAAGTTAGGTGTACCCATATACATGAATCTATGATTAAATGAATTTTGATTTTTGGGAATTTGCCTATTGAGTTAGGTGTACCCATATAAAACCATATTGTTAATGATGTTGATTCACACATGTCCTATACAAGTTTATGAAATTTGATCAAAATCATATTATGTGAATTATGAATAAGTTGACACCCTTAGATCCATGACATGTATAACCTTATGCAAGTTGTAATGTATGCAAGTTTTACCCCTTGTTATGATTTATTTAGTCACATATATATGTTGTTGTTGTGAATATTTTCTTTTATGCTATGAGTTAGACTAATCGGGTCTAGCATACATTTTGCGAATAAACGTTCAAACGTGGGGTAGGGGTAATATTAGGAAATTAATAAATTGGGGTGCAATTGATATGATTTTGCATGCCTTAAATGGATGTCCATAATTGAGTCAATTATGGACATTGTTAAATTTGGAATTAATTAATAATTCAAGTAGGGAATTATTAAAATTGGGGAAAGTGGATTATTAATAATAATCAATGCTTAGGACACGAGGTTGGACCCGTTTGTGACGTAAACCTGCCCGGACCCGCCCGGCAAATCCAGTAGTCACAAATGTCGGCCCAATGTGAGAGGTCCTAGGCCCAAACTAAAGCATAACAGTTGTAAAGGCACGAGGTTAGACTCTTTTATGGTGTAAGACTGCCCGGACCCGCCCGGCAAATCCAGCTTCCATAAATGCCAGTCTAATGTGAAAGGTCTTTATGAGGTTATGGCCTTAATGAATTAAGAAATACTTAGCCAGATAATCATGTAAGGTGGGACATGGGGGTTAAGTAGGTGCCTTGGGTGGCATGAGGAATCTAGTGGTTGCCTTTAGAGGCATTTGAAATACGATTAGACTTAACCAAATACACATGTAAATGAACATGACTAAGTGGGTTAAGTAGATGGACTAATGGGACAAGCTTAGGTGGAATGCTTGTGGGAAATAATGGGGGCCCATTTCAACCAGTATCCCAAAACGTATCTTTGTGGGCTCGACCCAAGTCGAGGACGGGACACGCATATTGGGTTTGACTATAAGAGGCCAAAACAGGGAGCGGTGGCAACGCAAGTCCAACGGGTTTCATATGCGTGTGTGGACCCGGGCTGGTAGGTAAGACGTTGTTGCATCGTGTAGGTATAAGCCGTGCATCTCCGTTATATCAGGTTGCCACTTTAGGGGAATGATACACCCCACTATGGGGCCAGCACGGGTATCTTCGAGTAGGGAGCCAATCGAAAAATGGAAAGTGGGGTACACCTAGTGGAGATAGGGGCAGGCGGCACCTATGTAGTCAGCTTGGAGTACGTAAAGCCATTAAGAAAGTTTCTAAGTTAAGCTAAGTGGAATCAATCTTTAGGGTGACTGGTGTGGTGCAGTATAGTGTTTATCCTTTAGTATTTAGGAGCGCCTATAACGTTTCCTTTAGCGATTGTCTATGTCCTTAATCAGCTCTTTCATAGACATTTCCTTGTTTTCCAGCTTATGCCTTAGTCCAGTTATTTTGATAATAGTATTGTAGAATTATCATACTCGCCAGACTTTATGTCTGACCCCCCCTCTTTTTCATCTTTTTCTCCCTTCAGGTCCTCAGGTTGGGCCAAGTTCCAGTGGAGTCTGATTGGATTGCTTATCCCTTGGAAAGCTTGGACTGCTGAAGTAAAGTGCAGCTTGTTATCTTTCTTTTTAATGGCTATTTATGTAATGGGATTATGTACTTGTTTTATCATGATAGATATTGTACTTGACTTTGATTATGGTGTTATGATGTAATCAAACATGTTTTGACTTCTGCTGCAATTGAAATAAAGTTTTTAAATTTCCAAGTACTATTTTATATCTGTCTTGTTGAAATTTTACCGTTCTATATTCACCTAAAACCTCCATAGAAGTTAATGCATTCCCTTTGTGAGTGACATTAATGGACGTGGGGTGTTACATATTCCAATTATTTTCAATGGGACTGATTTTTAAATTTAGATATCAAATTTTGAATTATATTTAAAATCTGTTAATTTTGAATATTGGAATATCATTGAAAATTTGGGAGATATATTAGATAAGAGGAATAAAGTTTTAAATGCTCGTGTTATGCATATTATTTATTCTTTTCTTAGTTATGATCAATTAAAATTTATCTCTCATTGTTTAACTGCACAAGATATTTGGAAAACTCACAATACGTTGTATGGAAAGTTTGATAACTGCTCAAAACCCCAAAATGACAACTCAACTTCAGATCTATGCTTGATAGGTTTTACAGAAGATAACTCAGATGGATCAACTGATGGAGACTCAACAGACAATGAAATAGAAAATTTCTCTTATGAAGATCTGGTTTATTTTTGTGCTGATTTAACTTAATTTGTTGATAAACTCCAGCTGAAAAATAAATCTTTGAAATCTAAGAATCTTGAGTAGACTAGCAAAAATCAATGTTTGGAATTAAAATTTGAAAATTTCATGAAATTTGAAAATGCAGATTGTAAAAATTGTTTGAAATTTAAAACAGATCTCGCTCATCTCAATAATAACATTCAAAGGCTTAAAGAAGAAATTCTAATTTTAAAAGATGACGAGATTGAGCTGAAAGATGCTAACAATTGTTTTCAAAAGGAATTTATAAATTTTAAGGGTACCAAAAATTCCAAACATGATATTGCTGAAATACAAAGCTTGTTGAAAATAGATTTGATTTTAAATGAGCTTGAAAATGAAATTAAGGATTTCAAGATTTTTGAGATTGAAAAACAAAAACAGTTTGATACTGAAATTTCTAGATCTAAAATCAAATATGAAAAGCTTCTAATTGAGAATGATCTTTTGAAATCCTAAATCAGTAGTCTTGAGTTGAGTTTGAAACGTTTTCTACTGGAGAAAAATCATTGAATATGTTGTTGAAAAATCAAGTTTCTTCTGGTAATAGGAATGGTCTCGGTTTTGGGAAAACAAACGATTTTGAAAATTTGAATTCTTGTGATTTTCCTTTAAGTTGCTTCAAAAAGGATCTTTCTAAAAATTTGAATTTTTAAAATTCCAAAAGTTTTTAAAATCACAAATGAGATAAGAATTGGTTTGATAACAATCCAATTGAACAGTTGTGGACCCCAAAAAGAAATAAAATGATTTTTGGAAAAACTAAACGAATTTGGGTTCCAAAGGGTACTCTAGTTGATTCTAACCGATTGTTATACAAACAGATTTGGGTACCAAAAGATGTGAACATAACTGTGAGTGGATTTACTACTTTCGTTAGACCACTCAATCCTCGTAACAGTTAGGTACCGAAGATGGCTGAGGAACTGCTATGTTAAAGAGAATCTGGAATCAAACTGCCTCATCTCATTGAATCATTTGAAGTTCCTTGGCCAAGCCTATCGAGTTAGAGATTTTGATTTACATTGGATTCTGATATGATTTCGAAACTCACCTTTGTAAATATTCTCTGTTTTTATTCTCTTTGTTTATTTCTCCTTCAGTGCTTTCTGTTTATTTTTCTTTTTTTCTGTTTGGATTTGCCATTGTCATTTTTTTGTTTCTTTATGGGCTTCACTAACCTCCAATAGCAGAAGTCATGTTTTTCTGGAAATTTGCTTCTTTTGAATAAAACTCTAATGATTAATCATTTCCAGATCTTGAATTCAAATTTGTAAATATTTCTGCAATTGTTTTGAAGCTTATTTTCTGATTTCTAAATTTCTAACAGTGCTGAAGCATTCATATCATATCTTGAACACTGTTACTTTAAATTCTAAATTTTTGAAGATCTGAATATTTAATGAAATTTCACATATATCTGCTGTTTTGAGTTTTCACTAATTCTTTTTGAAAATCTTGAAATAATATACTAGTTACAGCACGCTAATATTTATCTGTGGAGATAATTTCATTATTTTTCTGATTGGCTTGGAAATTTTGAATGTCTTGAATCAGTGACACATCTTGAAATTCATCTTTATTCATGATTATTATGGTTGAAATTAGTTTTGTTTGAAATCATCTGAAATTCTTGATATTTTGAATATCACATACCACTTAAATTTGAAATTATCAATCTTGTGTGAATAATTCATTATATCTCAAACTTGACATTGATTCAAGTGATTTCAAATAAATTATTGTTAATTTTTTGGATCATGAATACCTCTCAAACTTGATGTAAATGATCTGAAATTTCTTGTGTGCTTGTCAGAAATATTCTATAAAAAAAATGGTCTTAAATCTCTCTATTATTTCATGGTTATTTGATTTAAATATTTTTTTTGTTTAAAATTATTTGAAATTATTGATTTAATGAATCTCACACATATGTTGGATCTGAAATATATAATCTGGTGTGATTGATTCATTAAATCCTGATATTTATACATTTCCCCAAATGATTTAAAATAAAATGAATTATATAATCTTGGATCGTGGAATATATTTTTTAGTGACCTTCAGAAACATCCTCTAACAAGTCTGCTGTGATATTGGTTTCTGTGCTGCCCTGATACTGTCACTGAAAAATGTTTTCAAATAACTGCCTGTTTGTGACTACTGCTCTGATAGATGAAATTATTATGCCTGATTTGTTAATTGTCTACTTGGGCTTTGGACTTAAAATTATTTCATCTGTGATACTCTTGTTTTGTCTCATATGCCTTGTTACAATCCTCATTAATTTAGACACCAACTGGTATCAGAAGTGATGAATTTTTATGTATATATATTTTTTTCTTATCCCTCTTGGCATGTATAGATCTTCATATCCCTCTTGTAATTGATTTTCAATTTTAAAATTATTAACTGATTATTCATTCAGAAATTGAAATCAATATCCAAATTGAACTGTATTTATAATTCATCAAAATCATTATCATATTTTGAAATTGTGATGAATTGTGACTACAGTATATTTCACAATAAGAGGAGATTTTATTTAAATTTTCATGATGGTTGAACATTTATTATAATATCTTTGAATTGGGAATTATTTCATGACCATCCGCTTTATCTATCATCACTCTGCCATGCATGATAATTTTATATTGATGTGGAGAGTTAATATTCAAAATCTTTTTTAAACAGTGGAAATATTTGTGATAGAAATGAGACTATGTTATTTTTAGGAATTAGTGACAATTGAAGATTTTCAATGATCATGGTACAGTCGAGCATATTTCATAATATAATTAATTTAGAAATTTATTTCACAGTCCATTTCTTTTCCTACCACATTTCTATCATTCAACTGGTTTTATATACTGAGGAGGTTTTCATCTTTGAAACTGAAAATAATAAAAATATAATTAATTCATAAGTGTTTCTCCAACCTCATTTAAAAATCCAAGCTCTGGTCATGCATGGTTAAGAGATTACTTATAATTAAAGCTGCAACTGATCTCATTTAAGAATCTAGGATATGGTTATGCATGGTTAGTGTGCTCTTAAATAAAAAAAAAGCTAAATTGCTAAATAAATTTATATGAAATTCCCCTTGGTGTATAAAAACATGTTTATCAATCCATTTTCTAATCTGTGAAATGTGTCAATATCTTATGATGTATTATGATTTGTTGATTGATAGCTACTGGGATTTGAGACTATTTAATTGCGTCACTTAAATTGAATCTATAATTATAGTCCAAATCCATCACTGTTTTTGTGCAAATTCTTTACAAATTTTATTGAAATTTTTGGAAATTATTGAAAAATATTCATGTTCTTTTAACTCTCTCCATTATATATAAAATTCATCGTAAATCCATCATTCTCTATAATGTGAAATAAGACACTAGTTTTCAGTTTATTATGATTTTTGTTTGATTGATTGAGATTTATGATGACCGTTCTTCCACTTAATCTGAAATTATATTTTTAGTCATTTTTCATTTGTATTTTAAACTCTATATCCTTTTGATGATAACAAAAGGGGGAGAATGGATTGAGATTTTTATTTATGAGTGAATATTTTATAAATACTTTTAATTTTGAAAATTCATTCAATTTTCATTATTTTTTCACACATGCACAGTTATAGAGGGAGTTTTCTGTTGTAGAGTGGCTAATAAATAGGGGGAGTTCAATATTCACTGTCAAACACATTTATTGGATTGAAATTTTTTTATTTGTTTGTCATCATCAAAAGGGGGAGATTGTTTTATATGACGTAGTTGTATACACAATTATATGATTTTTGTTTGATGATAACAACCAAATAAATATTATGTTAAATGTTTTTGTTACTGTACAGTTCTATATATTCACAGGAATATAATATTTATATTTAAATAGAATACAACTGGACAGACATTCATATATTCATACAGTATTTTATTTAAATTAAATATTATATTTCAACATTCAAACAATACAAACTATGCGACTCCACTATTTGTACACATTCACAGATAATACACATGTTATTGTACTTGTATATAAACAGAATATGATAGACAAATTTGTTTAACAACAATAAAATAATATTTTATTTCAACCAAATTTGTTTAATACAAACATCAATACAATTAACTTGTAACACAGCTCCTCATTGTAACACTCAGTTTTTACATTTCATATATATATATATATATACGTATGTACGTATATATATATATAGACACATTTTTTTGAATACAAACACACTCTCATCTCAGTCTTGTATCTTCAATCTTCTTTCATCACAGTCAGTCCAGTCTTCATACCTGTCATATATAGAAACACACACATAGTATCCTGAACAGAAATAATTTCTAAATTCTAGCAGATATAATTTTTATTTTTAAAAATTTATTTGCCTCATAATTTCGGTGTGTTTCTCATCATTTTTCTGACTCGATCTGATTTATTCGACTGTGTCTAGACAGCTTGTGATATTCATAGTGATACACTGTAAATACCACAAGGCAGACGATATATATATGTATATATAATGCAGGGATAGGGAAATCCATTCCGGATGGCTGCATATACAGTGTATATATATACACGTGTGCACTGCCTCGCCAATCCAGTATGCAACTGAGGAGTAGCCACAAAAAGCATCTCAACTCAGTGCACAATATATCAAAATGGTCGAGGCAGCTCAACATCAATGCTCAACACAATTGGCCGAGCACAATATAAAATACATGTCTAACAGCAAAAGTGAACTGTCCAAAGTAATCGCGTAGAAATGGTAAAGTAAACAAGCATGTCAAAGCATGGCCGAGGCACGTACATGACAAGCATAGTGCAATATGCACAAATAATACAGATAATGTCAAAGCAGCATCATGGAACAGCAAACAAGTTAAGCCAGGTTTCAAGTGAACATTAATACATGGTGGTGGTGCAACATGACCAAAGTTCAGACATGAAATCATGGTAATGCAGCCAACAAAGTGCTCAAGGCAATTTCAGAACTTCAAAATGTCGAGGCAGTTTTAAGTGCAAAACAGGTTGAAGTTATGATTTCAGAAATCAGAGTATACATGAGTGTTAAATCGGCATAGTGAATGCAACATCAAAGAGAGAACAAGTGACAGCAAGGTCAAACATGGAGCAACATGGTTCAACAAGTCGAAATACACACAAGGACGCGCATAATTTTGAAGATATGAACAGAGTGCATGTACTAACATCAACATGTCTTAGACATAGGAGAAGCAGTGTCAAAGTGGCTCAATTCAAAATGTCTTCAAGACAGAAAGGCTACAGGACTGGTTCAACACAACTAGCTCAAGCATGGTGAACCAAGTCAATCCATATTCAAGGACATGACTCAATTCGGCATGGTTCAGCTATAACATTGGTTCAACATGAATGTGGTCGAGACATACAATCAACAAGTCAGCATACACAGGGTACACGTATTTCAAGGTTCAGCAAGCAAGAATGCAAATAAAAAATAGTTCAAAACAGTGGCATATAGGAGTGCAAAAAGTAGAATTTTAGCAGCATGATCATTTCAGCAACATAAATCAAGATGGCGAACATTAGGTGTACATAATTTCAAGTCCATATGTCAACATATACATGTAAATGTTAAATCAGCATAATCTCCGCATGATTCAGCAAATGTACATAAGGCATGGTGCATGTGCAATTGACTCATCAAACAAGACAGTGGATACAAATGAATTCAAGGCAGTAATTCAGTTATGATGAGATAAGTTGAAAGTGTACACAAACATAAATATGTGTACAAGCATATTTTAGATTAAATTTTCAGAATTTCAGTTCTACACAATCTTTGGTAAGCAATAAAGGCAGATTCTCAAATCAGTATTCATGGCCACAAATCAATTCTTATTCAAGTATTACAAATTAAACAAATTGATTGTGTTATTCTAGTCTTTCATTGATCATGCAAGGATCAAATAAATGCAAACATTTTTGGAATTTTAGCAAACAGTTTTTAAGGGATGAAAATATTTCCACACTTCCATTTACAATCGATTTTTGCCAAGAGAAAATCATTTCTGCTCAATCTGTTTTGGTAAGAAAATTACAGTGCCATTTTTGGGAAGAGATCAAAGCAGTTTTGTTTTGGAAAAGTTTTTTTTTAAAACATTCCAGATTTAAACCAGTGCTCAAACATTTTGATACAAGAAGTTCACGATTATTTTTTTACTTTGGAAACAAATCAATTCTTGCAATAAAACTGTTTCCAGAAATGAAAATTATATTTGTCAATTTTTTTTCTCTCATGCAAGTCACGCAAGCAATTTCAAGTCCAGGTTATTATTCAAAGCCGACAATTTCAAAATCAAAAGGGGAAACACGTAAGCAATTGATCAGACCAGTCACTAACGAAATCAAAGATTGTATTTAGGATTATATAATCCTATTTTTACAACACCATTACATCATAGGCAATATCCATCAAAAAAACGCAAGCAGAAACTGAAGAGCAGAAATCAAATCTTTTTAAAAGAACTCACATTTTTCAATAGTTCAAGAGAGATAGAGAGAAATCTCAAATCGGTGATGAGAGAGAGATCCAGGCATCATTCATTCAAGCTTCAGAGATTTTTTCAAAGCATCCAGTAATCAATCGCAATTCGATTTAGGGAAATCTGATGAAATCCTACGCTGCCATTCTTTTTCATAGCAAAGTGATCGGGACTAAGGAGTAAAGGGTGCAACACAAATCATAATGGGCCGGCTATATTTTCTAAAGGGGATAACCCTTTTAATTTAAACTCCTAGTGTTTTTATTTATTTATTTATTGTTTTTGTTGTTTTAATTTCATTTGAAAATCGTTGTATTTATTTTCTATTTCTTGTCTGTAAAAACTAGGTGATCTTGTTAGGAATTTAACTAGCAGTTTACTAGAATCTGTAAAAAAAACTAGGGATACGAGTTACGAGTTTGTAATCTGGGGAAATCTGATCTAGGGTTTTGAGCATAGGGTTAGTACAGGAGTAGGGAGTGCGAGTTTATAGGGTATGTAAGCGGGATCTGTTATTAGCACCTAGTAGAAACCTTAGTGAATGCAGCAGTAGGCAGTGTCTGTCGAAGCTGGGTATATCTATGCGTTATTTATTTATTGCATTTATTTCTCTGCTGATTTCTATGCTGTGATTTTTTTATATATCTCGATAAACTGTAATAAACCCTATTCACCCCCCTCTAGGGCTAATCTAGATCCAACAGTTGAGTCGTGATTGATTTGGTAATTAGTGCTTTGAAGATAAGTGGATGTAACCGTAGCTTGGTGTACCATCCCGAATTCTGATCCTGGAACGTTCGTTTGGAGCATGTTGATCCCTTAGTTGTAGTTTCTTCCTTTCTTCTCTTCCCCGGACGGAAAATCAGCTTGAGGCGAGGAGGATGCAAAATGCTGCTTCTGGACTTTGGACGTTCGAGTTGTCCTTAGGTTTCCGGAGAAGGAAAGAGATATATGGATAGCTAGAGGATTCCTGAGATTGTCTCTAAAGAGCATGGAGTGGTAGATTCTGGGTAGCGAAAGTAGGGATTCGAGAACTAGTATTTTCGGATACGGGATTGCACCTCGTATCCCAAACACTTATTAAATCTTTCAGGCTCTTCAAGAGTTCGAAGTTTGTTTGAGGATACGACCACTAAGTCGGTGCACGAGAGCGCGAAACATAATTTTTCCCTCCATTGACTTTGTCGAGCTCTAACTTCGATCTTGATTTAGTAAACTTTAACTTTGCATGGCGTCGGATGAGCGTACAATGATTACTGAGTTGTGGTCTTGCGACGTGGTTCTCAAGGAATGGGCTTGCCTGGACTGCCGGCTCGAATGCGTGTGTAGGATGTCGACACATAATTGAGTTGTTAGTCTCGGGATTCGATTAATAACCCAACCACGAAACAGCTGCATCTTGATTCAGGCATTGTGATAGCGGTTGGTGATGGCCATGGCATTAGTTGTTGAGGCTAAAGGTTACCATCATGTTCTGGAGTGTTTGCTTTTGTGGAGTCCGGGCACTGTTGGAAAGCTGAGGAAACTCCAGGGCCTGGACTCTGTCTCTGAATTGCCCTTATTGCGAGATGAAGGCGCTCTCAAGTCGGTGGCCCCAAAGGGTGCCATGAGGATGACGCCAGTGCTAGAATTGAAGTGGATCTGATCAGGTCCTATGATTGCCAAGCTGGTGCGATAATCCGTAGAGGGTTTCCCCCAAGCCCGGGCATCTGCTAGATTCTTCTTGTCGTTAGGGACGAGGTACCAATGGTTGGCGAATGATTCTGTAAATGGACTTATTCGGACTGACCACTCGAATACACGCGTAGGATATGGACATACAATAGAATCGTTAGTCCCCAACCTAATTACGTCGTGACCATTATCCGATCCGAAAATGGTGTCGATGGTTAACAGTAATCATGGTTTTAGTCATTAAAACTAGATGTCATCACCGCATTCCAATGCTCTCATATGTAGGAAGCAATTATGCAACTCCAAGCCATGGAGCTAGTTGATCAGAAGGCCACCGAAGACGCCGAGAAGAGAATGGAGCTGGGCGTCAAGAAGGCTTGGGAAAAATTCTAGGCTACATTGGTCCTTGCTTCTTACATCGCCCCTAGGCCGTTGCCATGTATTTCCCTCGGGGAGGTTACAATAATTACAAGCGGCGAGGATGATGGCAGGAGGCGTGCATCAATGTCATGTGAATTCGTTAGTCCTGTGAAGAGTGGAGGAGAAGGAAGTGGTTCTAGAAAGAAATTTCCCATCACTGGTGGTGACCTGCCTAGTGTCGAACCTATATAGAAAAAAGAAAATAAAAGAGAAGGATGAGTAGCATCAGTAGTTATTAAATGATTTGTTGATACTTTGGGTTAGGTAGACCGATAGTATATGCAAGTGCGGTCCTCGCTTTTGGTCCTTAAAGACATGGTGTGGTATTCATGTACACCCTATCATTAGATAGAAGGGATGATAGACATGCAGTCTGTTTAGGGTGTGTGTGTGAAAAAGAAATATGAATTAGTAAAGATCGCGATTTTTGTCGAGTGTTCGTATGTTCTTCTCATGTTTTCCAGCGTCCTGTACTTGCATGAGCGTACTTGTCGTTACATTTAACAAAAATTAAATCAGAGACCGCACTCTGGGTCGATTATTCTAGAGGGGTGTGATATAGCGCTGGCTTCTGGTAAGTTTCCCTCAGCTCAGGAAACCTGTGATTTGAGAAGCAGGCTAGTCGCCTGCAGTTTTGGGCTTCCTGGAGTAAGACCCAAGTAAAGAGAAAGTGTAGTGACCCAAAATTTCAGTACTCTTTGAATCGACTAATTACACTCCAGTCCAATCCAAAGTGCACGGAAATTGGATTACTAAAGGAAAGAAGTAAGAGGGTAAGATAAGAAAGAAAGAAATATTAGAATAGAAGAAGAAGAAGAACCAACACCATACAAAGTCTCAAATCGCAGCGGAATAAATACAATATAGAAATAAATCTTTATTCAAAACTTGAAATAATACTTACAATATTAGAGTACATCAACATCTGGACATTTATAACAACCTGTCCTCGTATAAAGTACACAGCGGAATGAACACTATACAACACCATACGTCTGATCTCTTCCAACACGTCACCTTACAGCATCCGATGACCTGAACCTGTACTCGGTCTAACCCGAGCATTTTAAATATCGAGTCAGTCTGGTGAACCAGAGTGAGAAACCCACTAAGTTTATATAACATCCATATCGATTTTTAAGTCAAAAATCCTTTTGAAGGAAAAGGATAATAGTAAGACCAGCCCACACATAAACACGGACAGTTTTTACCTTACTATAACCCAAAACATTTTGAAATCATATATATCTTCTGATATTATAATAGTGTCTAAATACAAATAAATAGCTATCTAGCGGAATGCTTGCATCTCACGCTCCACATATATAGTATACAATCAAAACCGCGGACGCTTATTGGAGATTTGATTCTCACGATGATAAGGTACAGAACCACCTTTTGATAGTGTATCTCTAGAAGGGAATACACTGGTTTCCAACAAGAATGTCTTGCAAACCAACCCACACATGACCGCCTACTCATTTCGCTTGAGTGTAGCGAATGTATACCACCAACGGTTGGGTGCGACCCACCGTTTCCCAAAAAGGGACAGCATCGAAATAGATTAAAGAATGAAACGGATTTTCTCTAGATAGGTGGTTATACACCCTAATGGGAGCGTGCAACGACCCAACTTTTGGACACATCGGAAGTCGTGCCATTAATAAGAATAAGAATAGATAGAAGATAAAATCACAGAAAACATCAGAATCTCACAGCGGAATTTTTACAAAAGATGATACTTCATAATATTACACAGTAGTACATTTTATATCAGAGCATACCGAATCTAGCGATACAAGTTTTTCATTGTACATCTTTAATTATACATCTCATTAATATCCAAACTGTAGACTTATAATTATACAGTAGATAAGATAAGTGGATAGCATACAGAAAGTCTCCATCCAACTTCTCAAGTTTTACCCAATCCTGATCCACTTGTCTATTCATAGCAGGTGTTATGAATACCCAAGAGTTTAAGGGAAACACAGAAAAATAAACTCCGGGTCAGTCAGGGGACGGGTATGAGTAAACAGTTTAAAACAGATTAAAGAAATAAAATATCTCATAAGACCACGCCGTGGATACGGAACGGGTTTTTACCTTATGAGGTCAAAACACTTTGTATACTTTAAATAGGATATTATCATAGTGTCCATTTGTTTGCACAAATAATTTAAAATCTAGAAGAATGCTTGCATCTCACATTCTCCTATATAGTATACAAAAAAAAATGCTTGGCGCTTATGGAAATTGGATTTCCAACTATGACAAGGTATGGGACCACCTTCCGATGATGTATCTCTAGAGGCGTACACACCTGGGTTCAACAAGAACGTCTTGCATCCCGGCCCACACATGACCGACCACTCATTTCTCTTGAGTGTATTAAATGTATATCACCAACGGTTGGACTCAAACCACCGTTTCCCGAATGGGCAGAATCGATAAAGTAAGAAACAAAAGGAATTTCTCTAGATAGGTTATTATACACCCTAATGGGAGCGACCCACATAGCCATGCTGCCTGCCCGATTTTTGTAATATCCTGGGTGCGAGGCTTGAGGCTAGACTTACATTTTTATCATCACTGTTTATTTTCTTTGAATGCCACATCGTCAAATCCATCGTAAATCACTAATTTATTTCCACAAAAATACTCTGGTTGTCAGGCTAAAAAAGTTTCCCTTCTGAGCCAGCAACTGGTACGTTTGAAGAAATCAACGTACGTGATTCCTTTGGAAATTCTTTGTTAGACATTCGTCCATACAAGTTGTCCTGGGACTGGACAAACCGAAGGCACTATTCAAGAATAGTCCTTGTATATCGTCGTCTTCAATTTAAAAATCTCTGACGCGCGGCGTATAATCAAATCAAGGTGAAATATTTATTTCGGCCTCTTTGAAATGAATAACGAACATTTTTTTTTTAATTATAAATCTAACATGATTAAAATCTAATTTACATATATAATCACAGCCAAACTACGCAGTATTTGATTATCTGGCCTCTATCTGGTAAATTTGATCATGTCTTACAAATGGGCAGTTTTAGTGTGTGCGTCGCACACACTCTTTCTTCCCATTTTGTTCGTCAAATTTTGAAAAGAAATACTTACCTTTTTTTTTAGAAAATTTATTTCTCATGATCACTCTTTAATCTTAATTATTCATAAACGTGTAAAATTTATGATCTATAATCTTTTTAGAACTTTTACACTTGGTATTTTTCTCGTCAAAATTTCCCTTTGATCCTTCATTCTTGATTTACTTATCCTACTTTATATACTGATAAAGTTCATATTTTTCTTTTTTATTTATCAGTCTAAACATGATTAAAAACATTATTCACACTTCTTGTTTTAAAAAGCACAGAATTGTTCATGATCAGTTCCTTATATCATATATTTTAGATTTTAGATTAAAACTGACAAATTCTAGCGTATGTGTTACATACGGTTTTTCTACCTTATTTAAAAATTTAAACATTTCACTTGAAAATAAATTCAAATTTAAATTATAAACTAACTTTATAATTTAATAAAATTACAGCTTTTGTGCTGACTTCTCGACTTCTGTCAAAACCATGTCGAACCTTTTACACTGGATCGACTTTCTTTTGTTGACTTTACAATTTGAATATTTCATTAGAAAATCATCTCTAATTATATTTATAAATTTAATTTAATACTAATTTAAATTCCAGTTTTTGTATTAAAATTTTGTCTTTTGACAAACAGCACTAAATCCTGGTTCACTTCCCTTTTTCCTAGATTTGCTAAATTAAATAAAAAACTATTTTTATTTAAATATTTATTTTTATCTTTTTATCTAAACCATTATTTAAATTAAAAACTAATCTAAATTTAAAATATATTCAAAATCCTTGTTTTAAACTGAAAATGGCAAAGTACCATGTTTGGTAAAAGTACGGGGTCAAAAACCCCAGTGTGCGCTCAGGAAATCGAGCCTGGCCACCAGTGTTTTGCACGATACCCCTTTGTCCGATCACTTTCCTAAACTACCAAGTGCCACCTTCCAAGTTCCCTTGGTTTTTGCCCCAATCATACCCTTGCACACGCGCACCAACCCACTACCAAATGCCACTCTAGTACTTGCCAAAGTACCAGTTACCAAGTCTCCAACCCTCATGAATTTCACCTCATTCAACACCAAAACCCCATGACCAATCCTTGCCCGATCATCTTCTTCCCCCTCCATTTGTACATGCACACATGTGCACATGCACCGCCGATCCACCACCTGTACCACCTCCCACTCCATTGACGCAGACTCCACTTCACCCTAGGAAGCTAACGCCACCACCAGACCTGGCCAACTCCAGTGCTACAATGTTTTCCCTTTTTTTTTCAAAAAGCTTGATCCAAAGAAAATCGAACTACTGCCACCTCCGTCTGTTTGAAGTTCCTGCGCCTCCTCCGACCAACTCCCCGACCATGCCAGCTCCTCCCCTCCCAGTTCCAGCCCACTCAATCCAGTGTGGACCCAACACAATGCCTCCAAATTCCATGCACCAAGACACAGACAAAAATCCCAAATCGAGTTAAATCCTTCGATTCATGTTATGGAAAAATCTAATAGTATTTTTCCTATGATCCTTACTTCATTACGCTCCTCCACCCTCGGTTCCAAGGCCTACCAACATAACCGTCGCCTGAATTTGAACAAAATCCCCTTTTTGAACAATTCAAAAATTCACCTTATTCTCACTGCTAAAAATCTTGAAACTTCTTTTAAAAATCATGATTTTGATCTATCATTCCATTCATGTAATCAAATCAAGTTTTTGAGCCATTTAAAAGTCCACTTGATTTTATGATTATAGAAAGCTTCCTGAATATTTCTGTTTTTAAATATAGTAAAGACTTTGGCCGACATTTGTTTCTTTTTGAATCATTGAATGATTATGTAAGGGTTTAAAACAAGTATGACACCTTATTCTAATCCCACTAACACATATTTGTTGATCTATTAGGATTTGTAGTATTCAAACACAAGTAACAGGTCTGGAAAACAATGTTAACAATATCCCTCTTAAACACTTTGGTCCTTAAGGTTTCATTTAACAATCAATAAGCAACCCATGCAAGCCATATTACTGAACAAGAATACAAAAGGATCCATTGTTTAAATCATAGTTCAAAACAGTAAAACTGTAGGAAATTTAAAACAAAAATTTTAAAATAGTTTTACTGACCTGGAAATGCCTAAACCCTTAGCTTTATTTCTCCTTTACTGATCAAATACAAGTGCTTGTGTTGTGTAGGAAATGAGTGTACTTGTGCCATATTTATAGTGATAGGAAATTCAAAAATTATGGTGCAAAGAAAAACCAGTTTTCAGATTTGATTTTGACAAATGAAAGACAATACAAAAAGAAAAATCTTTTTCTTATCAAAACAAAGCACCATCTCCTCATTTGCACATGGCTTATATTAGCCTTGAAATCACTTGCACATGGCCTTCCTCTTTTCTTATTAGCCTCTATGAAATGTCAACAATGAATGCTCATGTACCATATATTTTTCACAAATCTTTCTTCTTGGTTTACACAATTTTTAATATCCTTTCTAGCATCATATAGGCTCAGTTTTTGTAACAACCCGAAAATCTGGGCCAGTTTAAAATTTTTATTTTGGCCATTTTAGCGAATTTTGATTATTTAAAATGAATTATTTTAAATAATATCGACGATAAATTTATTCTGAATATAAATCAAACGTATATTTTATACGCGTCGTCGTTAGAATATAAATATTTATATATAATTATAAATAGAATTGAAAATGGCGCGGTAGTTCGATAATTCGATTTCAAACTTCAATTGAATGTACCGGGTGCAAAACAATCCGGATTTTAGTGAAACCAAAAATAATGGAATCTAATTGATAATATCTTTCCAACGAATGCGAAAAATCAAGATTTCATATCGGGAATCAAAAGATATGTCCAGTTGAAAATTCTGAATAGTCGCTATGGAATTCAGGCCCTTAAAAATGGACATTTTGCAAACGACCTCGGATTTCGACGAAACCAGTTTGGTTGGGTCCGGGATGTCAAGTTATTGCTAGATTCCAAATTTCATAATTTTTCGAATCGATATGTGAGCGTGGCAAAGGAAAACGCGTTTGACCAGTTTCAGTAGATTTTAATCGACTGGAAATTGGCCATTTTTCAAACGGTCTCAGAATTCGGCGAAACTAGTTTTGTTAGGACCGTATCGTCAATACGAAGCTAGAAAATATTTTTCTGGAATTTTTAAAGTTCGTATGTGACCCCGGTAATTTGAAATGTACGTTTAAAATTCAATATAGTGATTTAAATGTTAATTCAACGGAAACTGATTGTAACAGCCGAATCAGCGTACGATACATATCCCATTGTGTTCGGAATGGGGGTAGAACGCTATGGACGACAGGCGGTGGGCCTCGTTTCGAGGTCGTATGAAAAAAGTCAACTTAAGGTTGAATTAAATAATAATAAAATTAATAATAAAAAAAAAAAAATCTTTGCCCTCCTTAAAACACTTTGGCCCCCCCGTCCATTCATTTCAAACAGAAAATAAGAAAAAAAAAAAAAAAAAAAAAAAAAAAAAACTTCAGACATCGATCGCGCCCCCCAGAGTTTCGCCGCCGCCACAGGCGGAGCTGCCGCCGATCTTCCCCTCAGGTGCCTCCTCCCTCCAGCCTCGCTCCTCTCTCACCTGCCCTCCTCGACGGAGCGAAGCCCCCACGGCGCGACAACCCCGTAGTCCCCCCCCCTTTTGTTCAGCTCCGAATCGAAGCCCCTGCTGGCCACCACCTCGGCTCCGACGTCCAACCCCGCCTGATGACCACCGACAGCAGCATCCCCCCCCCTTCTTCGCAGGTAACAGTAAACATTTTATTTTATTTTTATTTTAGGGTTTTAAACTGTTTTTTTTAAAAGCATTTTAAACTGGTTTTAATTAGATTTGTAAACTGATTTTTAAGAATTTTATAAACTGAATTTTTAAATATATAAAAACTGATTTGATAAGAGTTTAAAAACTGAATTTTTAAATATTTAAAAACTGATTTGATAAGATTTTAAAACTGATTTTAAAATAAAAGTAAAAACTGATTTTTAGAAAAAGGTTTGAACTTCAAAGACTATATTTTTTTATAAGGCGAAGACTAGATTTTTACATATTGAACTTCGAAAAAAAAATATGATTTTTATATATTGAACTTCGGCATAAAAATATGATTTTTATATATTGAACTTCGGCATAAAAATATGATTTTTATATATTGAACTTCGGCATAAAAATATGATTTTTATATATTGAACTTCGAGTTAAAAATATGATTTTTATATATTGAACTTCGAGTTAAAAATAGAATTTTTATATATTGAACTTCGAGTTAAAAATAGAATTTTTATATATTGAACTTCGAGTTAAAAATAGAATTTTTATATATTGAACTTCGAGTTAAAAATAGGATTTTTATATATTGAACTTCGAGTAAAAAAAAAAAAAATAATAATATGATTATTATATATTGAATAGCGAAGTAAAAATTCGATTTTTACATATGTAGTGAAAGCGGACAACGAAAGCGACAAAAAGGCGAGTTGGCGAAGGTTTCCTGCATTAGAAGGGCCGTGGAGCTAGGATAGCTAAATGTGAGAACTTCTCACTCTTAATTCTCTTTTTCTAGATATATATATATACTAGGATGCAGACGGTGCTTATTAGAAGCACCCGACACCCGTCCACATACCATGGACTTGTTTGTTTGGATGTTTGGTGATTGATTGAGATATTGGTTTGAATGTGGTTTGTGGTGTGAAAAATCGAATCGATAAATTGGTTAGGATTAGACGTGCGCCGTTATAAGGCGAAGGAGTAAGACTAGGTTAGATTCTTACCCCAAATTTTGTAGTTTGCATAACGAAAGTGATTTGATTGATGTGTGAATGGCGTGGGCCTTCACTAGACCGGGGATAAGGCTAGGCCTTGTCCCGTTTCTAGTATCGTGCCGTTATGCCGCCGAAATTTTCTAAAATATGTTAGAAAAATAAAAATAACATTTTATTTAAAGAATGAATTGAATAGAAATTCATAGGTTGAAATAAAATGTTTTATCGTTAAAAATATAATTTTTAACGTGAAGTGAATAAAATAAAATATTCATTTATAAACCGGACGGTTTGTTTATGTACACCTATTTGAATGACATTGATTGGGACGATAAATTTTACACATCGCCCAACTGCACAAATAAAATATGCGTTTGATTGTTTGAAACCCCACACGGGTGTTGGGATGAAATTTGAAGTTCACTCATCCTGATTGATTAATATGTCGATCGATCGATTGACAGGCTGTTATAAGCGTTGAATATCTATATTTGATGCTTATACAGTGTAGTGCACTTTGGTTGATGGTTGATTATTTTTCAATGCTATGATATACATGTGTTGTATGAAAATCCATATAATTAACTTTATATGGTAATTGATTGGGCCTCATTCCAATTTGAAAAATAAAGAATATTATAAAATAAAAGTTCATGTGTTGACAGTACTCATTCATTGAGATTGGTCATGTGTTGAACGAAATATTTTAATAATAGAAATATTTGAAATAGAATATTTGAAAATGGAAATATATGAAGCCGTGTTGATTAGATGCGCCATTTTGACGTGAACGATATTTTTATCGATTTTATTCATTTTGAAATGGATATTGAAAAGTAATTTTGAAATCAAATATTTCGAAATGAATTGAATTGAAAATATTTCGAAATGAATTGAATTGAAAACGATTTCGAAATGAATTGAATTGAAAACGATTTCGAAATGAATTGAATTGAAAACGATTTCGAAATGAATTGAATTGAAAACGATTTCGAAATGAATTGAATTGAAAACGATTTCGAAATGAATTGAATTGAAAACGATTTCGAAATGAATTGAATTGAAAACGATTTCGAAATGAATTGAATTGAAAACGATTTCGAAATGAATTGAAAACGATTTCGAAATGAATTGAATTGAAAACGATTTCGAAATGAATTGAATTGAAAATATTTCGAAATGAATTGAATTGAAAACGATTTCGAAATGAATTGAATTGAAAATATTTCGAAATGAATTGAATTGAAAACGATTTCGAAATGAATTGAATTGAAAACGATTATGAAATGAATTGAAAACGATTTCGAAATGAATTGAATTGAAATATTTCGAAATGAATTGAATTGAAAACGATTTCGAAATGAATTGAATTGAGAACGATTTCGAAATGAATTGAACTGAAAACGAATTCGAATTGAATTGAAAGCGAAGTGAAATAAATTCAAATTGAATTGAAATTTGAATTGAATAGAAATGGATTTTAAAACGAATTTATAAAGAAGAATTCAATTTTGATTTGAATTGAAATGGAAGTTGAAAATGTTTTTGAAACGAATTCAAAACTATTTATATAATTCGTTTTAAATAGAAATCGACGATATATATATTATATATATATTATATATAATATAATGGCCTGAATAGAACGCGCCACGCCGCGGCAGTTCGCGAATTTCGACCATTTATTTCAAACGGGCATTACGGGAGATCCGACCGTCGGATTCTCCTAAAACCGGAACCGTTGGGTTCGTATCGAAAAGAGCTTTCTAATGAATGTTAGAAATTTGAAATCTAACGGTTGGATTTGGAGATATGTCCAAATCAAATTCAAAAAAGGTCGCTGTAAGTGCAGTTCGATGGCCATTGATGGAAATCGACTGTACGGGCCTTGATAAAATTATTAAAAATAGCAATAATTTGTGTAAAATCATAATAAATGATTTAGAAAGAATTGGGATGAAAAACTCCATACTTGAAAAGATAAAAATAAATTTTTATCGAAATGAACTAGTTTTGAACTAGAATTATAATCCTATTTATTTTTAAATAAATAAATTGAATTCGAAAAGGGTTTTAAAAATAACCAAAATTTCCAATGATTGCATTGGAGTGGATTTGAATCGAAATTGTCTTCGGAATATTTCGATGTTGGAATTCGTGATTATACAGGTGTTGTTATGGAAATTTGAAAGATATATATTGATATCGTTATTTCCAATACGACATTTGTTAGTCGTAGAATTCGATATTGAATATAAGCCGATATATTTTCTATTCAGAGCCTTGTATTGAATATCGAATGTGATTTGGGTTTGTCGTGAATGGTGTCTTCACTAACACTATTCTTGAACCCAGTTGAGAAAAGATTAAATCTTTTTATTTAGATTTAATGAAGTGTACCAATTAAATAATATTTAATTGGAATTGAATAGATATTGATTTTTGGGCTTATCGTGAACAGTGTTTTAAATAACACTTGTTCTTTAACCCGATAATTAATGAATGTGATTTTGGGTTTATCGTGAACCGTGTTTTAAATGACACTGATTCTTTAACCCAGATAATGATTAAAACTAAGTGGAGTTTTAATGAATCTTTAATTAGATTGAAAAGATCGAGAATGGAGTATCACCAGTTTTGCTCCAGGCGATAGATAAATCTGTAATTAGATTTGAATGTGAAATTTAGAAACTAACTGGCGGTTAGCCAAGCAGAATGGTTTTCTGGATATTGATCTGATGTTGGTTTCGGCCTTCGGGGTTAATATTTGGGGAATTATTCTCTTGATTAATTTACGGTTAGTGACTAATGAATTGGAATGAGGCGTATGTTGTGTTTGTGTAACACTTATTTAAAATATACGCGAGTTATTCGGAAAGACCGGGTTTATCCCATTCTGAGTAACTGATACGACGATAAGTCGAAGACGAAGACGATGGTCGAAGACCGGAGGTCTTCACGTCGTTTGGGTGATAACTGATGATCTTGATTGGGCTGTACACCCAAGAAGATGGAAACAGTTAGTGATCGTCCAGACGTACTTGGAGATCGATGGATATGCGGGGTACTAGGTGCCTCCGGTTTCGTTCAGACCCAGAACGGACTTGTAAATGGACTGTGTGTCTGACATCGGATTTCATTCTGTGTGACTGATATCGGTTGCATAGGATGGCTTGCCTGTGTGGCATGCTAAGATGCAAATGATCAAGGCTTCTGTTGAAAAGCAAAGTCTTGTGGTTGATGATCAAAGCACGACCTTTGTGGCGTAGCTTTGTGTAACGTTTGATTCGCGAGTTTCACACCCGGTATGAATCAAAAACGGGAGACGGACCTCAGGGAGGGCATGCGTTTCTTTCTAGTTAGAAGTGGCGTCAGTGGTTTTACACGCCCTGACGAGTTTGACTTATGTTGTTGTTGCTGTTGCGAGGCGCCTCGGTTATATCGGTTTCGGCCGAATGCATTCTGGTCGGCTGACGGACCAGACTTACACCCCATAGGGTGGGGAGACGTATTGTTCAGGCATAATAATCCACTCCGTGTGGACCGGCCCTGACGATCCAAGGGGCAGTTGCGGCTGTTCCTGAGGGGCGGGCTAGAGCGTCTCGAATCGGTTGAGGATCTTGCCCCTAGCCTCGGTTCATAGATGGAAACCCAATTTCCAAATACGTGACATTTGCGGTTTTATTTGTAAACCTATATATGGCGACATAGTGGTATGGGGCATTCATGCCGCCTATGATTGATACTTATGATTTGAAGTTGTTTTATACACTATGCACTTATTATAGTATCAAATGATTTGTTTTAAACGTATCAAGCATTCTTTGGCTGTTATAAGGGAAAACCCTATCCCCCGGTTTGCGTTGCATTGTGTGATAGGAACTGGGTCTTATAACAGCTTCATCTTTCTTTATTTAGCATTGCGCTGCTGTTTTATGCACTGGTATTCTTGGGAGGAAACCCGTTCCGTGTTATACGGCGTGGTCCCTTGATTTACCTAACTTTTAAAATAAAGAATAATAACTATTTTAGTTCTCACACCAGTCACATGACTGACCTGGAGTTTATTGTTTTAACCTAAACTCTGGGTGCCCTTATTTTGACACGGGCAGCTAGTAGTTTTGGTTTTGCAGATTTATATTCACAGGATCCTGGTTTACAGCTGGAACGATATCCGGAAAGCTTTGTATCCGTATATCTTCTTCTAGTTGTGTATTGTATTATTTTCCGCTGCGATGTATTTAAATGTAATTTAAATCTCTGATATTTCTGTGTAATATTCTTTTATACTCTGCATATTCTTGTAATCTGATGCATCGTTGTAATATACAATGAAATGTTCTTTTATATGCATTCTGTTGTGGCTTGTTCTCGAACTATCCGACGCTTTCCTTTACGGGGAAGTTGCGGGTCTTTACATTTGGTATCAGAGCTTTGGTTTACAAAGCTAGAGAACAAGACACATTAGAACCATACGAAAGAATACATCAGATATTGGATTAGTAAAATCCAACGGGAATGACTCGTTAGAGATGGGATCAGTAGTATCCTAGAACGAGTGTGAAGAGTATATTTTTGAAAGTGAAAACAAATTTTTGTTTTGAAAATTTAAATCAATTATTCGTATTTGATTACCTATTTATATTGATGTGGACAATCCAATATATATAGATTTTGCGTATACGTCTGATCCGCGTGTATTTGAAATTTTAATATATTGGATAGATATAGAGTCACATTCTAGACACCCGGGGATAATTCTGATGATGTGGCCACATCATTAGTATTTATATTCGTGTTTCGAATGTGTGATATCTATATATTTCCATTAGACTGGTGTGAGAACCAAAATTAGATAGGGCCTATTGTTGTGATTTGGTATCAAAAACATGATTTTTGTATATGTATCAAAATTATGAATTTGAAACTCTAATTCACTAATCGATTGATGTTTGTGTTGTTTCGTTATTTGTTTGCTAATTTTTAGCCATTTAGCCTAATTGAATCAAATATTGAACTGTATCGAAGATTGGTCGCATTTGCTTGCATATACATATATATATTGAACAGGTCATAGCAAGGAGGCTAGAGCCAGAGAATAAAATTTGTTTGCCCGACAAATAGGTACATGTTTACTACATAATTTCCTGTTTTGTTTGGGTGATGATGATTTTGTGAGCCTATTGGCTAGCCGCTTGGCTTTTTCTTTTTCTTTTTGAGATCTGAAGGACCGGGGAAGCTATTTGGAATTCCCCGATGCTCCCATTGCAGGGGAGGTTATGGCGAAATTTTTCGAAAATTTAGGGTGTTAGCCAAATTTTTGAAATTTTAGAAATTCTCAGAAACTGAAAAGTTCGAGAATGGAAGCCAGGTCGAGCGTAGAGTTGAATAATCAAACCACTTTCGACTTTGTTCCTTTTCGGGGACGAAAAGTTTTAAGTGGGGGAGATTGTAACAACCCGAAAATCTGGGCCAGTTTAAAATTTTTATTTTGGCCATTTTAGCGAATTTTGATTATTTAAAATGAATTATTTTAAATAATATCGACGATAAATTTATTCTGAATATAAATCAAACGTATATTTTATACGCGTCGTCGTTAGAATATAAATATTTATATATAATTATAAATAGAATTGAAAATGGCGCGGTAGTTCGATAATTCGATTTCAAACTTCAATTGAATGTACCGGGTGCAAAACAATCCGGATTTTAGTGAAACCAAAAATAATGGAATCTAATTGATAATATCTTTCCAACGAATGCGAAAAATCAAGATTTCATATCGGGAATCAAAAGATATGTCCAGTTGAAAATTCTGAATAGTCGCTATGGAATTCAGGCCCTTAAAAATGGACATTTTGCAAACGACCTCGGATTTCGACGAAACCAGTTTGGTTGGGTCCGGGATGTCAAGTTATTGCTAGATTCCAAATTTCATAATTTTTCGAATCGATATGTGAGCGTGGCAAAGGAAAACGCGTTTGACCAGTTTCAGTAGATTTTAATCGACTGGAAATTGGCCATTTTTCAAACGGTCTCAGAATTCGGCGAAACTAGTTTTGTTAGGACCGTATCGTCAATACGAAGCTAGAAAATATTTTTCTGGAATTTTTAAAGTTCGTATGTGACCCCGGTAATTTGAAATGTACGTTTAAAATTCAATATAGTGATTTAAATGTTAATTCAACGGAAACTGATTGTAACAGCCGAATCAGCGTACGATACATATCCCATTGTGTTCGGAATGGGGGTAGAACGCTATGGACGACAGGCGGTGGGCCTCGTTTCGAGGTCGTATGAAAAAAGTCAACTTAAGGTTGAATTAAATAATAATAAAATTAATAATAAAAAAAAAAAAATCTTTGCCCTCCTTAAAACACTTTGGCCCCCCCGTCCATTCATTTCAAACAGAAAATAAGAAAAAAAAAAAAAAAAAAAAAAAAAAAAAACTTCAGACATCGATCGCGCCCCCCAGAGTTTCGCCGCCGCCACAGGCGGAGCTGCCGCCGATCTTCCCCTCAGGTGCCTCCTCCCTCCAGCCTCGCTCCTCTCTCACCTGCCCTCCTCGACGGAGCGAAGCCCCCACGGCGCGACAACCCCGTAGTCCCCCCCCCTTTTGTTCAGCTCCGAATCGAAGCCCCTGCTGGCCACCACCTCGGCTCCGACGTCCAACCCCGCCTGATGACCACCGACAGCAGCATCCCCCCCCCTTCTTCGCAGGTAACAGTAAACATTTTATTTTATTTTTATTTTAGGGTTTTAAACTGTTTTTTTTAAAAGCATTTTAAACTGGTTTTAATTAGATTTGTAAACTGATTTTTAAGAATTTTATAAACTGAATTTTTAAATATATAAAAACTGATTTGATAAGAGTTTAAAAACTGAATTTTTAAATATTTAAAAACTGATTTGATAAGATTTTAAAACTGATTTTAAAATAAAAGTAAAAACTGATTTTTAGAAAAAGGTTTGAACTTCAAAGACTATATTTTTTTATAAGGCGAAGACTAGATTTTTACATATTGAACTTCGAAAAAAAAATATGATTTTTATATATTGAACTTCGGCATAAAAATATGATTTTTATATATTGAACTTCGGCATAAAAATATGATTTTTATATATTGAACTTCGGCATAAAAATATGATTTTTATATATTGAACTTCGAGTTAAAAATATGATTTTTATATATTGAACTTCGAGTTAAAAATAGAATTTTTATATATTGAACTTCGAGTTAAAAATAGAATTTTTATATATTGAACTTCGAGTTAAAAATAGAATTTTTATATATTGAACTTCGAGTTAAAAATAGGATTTTTATATATTGAACTTCGAGTAAAAAAAAAAAAAATAATAATATGATTATTATATATTGAATAGCGAAGTAAAAATTCGATTTTTACATATGTAGTGAAAGCGGACAACGAAAGCGACAAAAAGGCGAGTTGGCGAAGGTTTCCTGCATTAGAAGGGCCGTGGAGCTAGGATAGCTAAATGTGAGAACTTCTCACTCTTAATTCTCTTTTTCTAGATATATATATATACTAGGATGCAGACGGTGCTTATTAGAAGCACCCGACACCCGTCCACATACCATGGACTTGTTTGTTTGGATGTTTGGTGATTGATTGAGATATTGGTTTGAATGTGGTTTGTGGTGTGAAAAATCGAATCGATAAATTGGTTAGGATTAGACGTGCGCCGTTATAAGGCGAAGGAGTAAGACTAGGTTAGATTCTTACCCCAAATTTTGTAGTTTGCATAACGAAAGTGATTTGATTGATGTGTGAATGGCGTGGGCCTTCACTAGACCGGGGATAAGGCTAGGCCTTGTCCCGTTTCTAGTATCGTGCCGTTATGCCGCCGAAATTTTCTAAAATATGTTAGAAAAATAAAAATAACATTTTATTTAAAGAATGAATTGAATAGAAATTCATAGGTTGAAATAAAATGTTTTATCGTTAAAAATATAATTTTTAACGTGAAGTGAATAAAATAAAATATTCATTTATAAACCGGACGGTTTGTTTATGTACACCTATTTGAATGACATTGATTGGGACGATAAATTTTACACATCGCCCAACTGCACAAATAAAATATGCGTTTGATTGTTTGAAACCCCACACGGGTGTTGGGATGAAATTTGAAGTTCACTCATCCTGATTGATTAATATGTCGATCGATCGATTGACAGGCTGTTATAAGCGTTGAATATCTATATTTGATGCTTATACAGTGTAGTGCACTTTGGTTGATGGTTGATTATTTTTCAATGCTATGATATACATGTGTTGTATGAAAATCCATATAATTAACTTTATATGGTAATTGATTGGGCCTCATTCCAATTTGAAAAATAAAGAATATTATAAAATAAAAGTTCATGTGTTGACAGTACTCATTCATTGAGATTGGTCATGTGTTGAACGAAATATTTTAATAATAGAAATATTTGAAATAGAATATTTGAAAATGGAAATATATGAAGCCGTGTTGATTAGATGCGCCATTTTGACGTGAACGATATTTTTATCGATTTTATTCATTTTGAAATGGATATTGAAAAGTAATTTTGAAATCAAATATTTCGAAATGAATTGAATTGAAAATATTTCGAAATGAATTGAATTGAAAACGATTTCGAAATGAATTGAATTGAAAACGATTTCGAAATGAATTGAATTGAAAACGATTTCGAAATGAATTGAATTGAAAACGATTTCGAAATGAATTGAATTGAAAACGATTTCGAAATGAATTGAATTGAAAACGATTTCGAAATGAATTGAATTGAAAACGATTTCGAAATGAATTGAATTGAAAACGATTTCGAAATGAATTGAAAACGATTTCGAAATGAATTGAATTGAAAACGATTTCGAAATGAATTGAATTGAAAATATTTCGAAATGAATTGAATTGAAAACGATTTCGAAATGAATTGAATTGAAAATATTTCGAAATGAATTGAATTGAAAACGATTTCGAAATGAATTGAATTGAAAACGATTATGAAATGAATTGAAAACGATTTCGAAATGAATTGAATTGAAATATTTCGAAATGAATTGAATTGAAAACGATTTCGAAATGAATTGAATTGAGAACGATTTCGAAATGAATTGAACTGAAAACGAATTCGAATTGAATTGAAAGCGAAGTGAAATAAATTCAAATTGAATTGAAATTTGAATTGAATAGAAATGGATTTTAAAACGAATTTATAAAGAAGAATTCAATTTTGATTTGAATTGAAATGGAAGTTGAAAATGTTTTTGAAACGAATTCAAAACTATTTATATAATTCGTTTTAAATAGAAATCGACGATATATATATTATATATATATTATATATAATATAATGGCCTGAATAGAACGCGCCACGCCGCGGCAGTTCGCGAATTTCGACCATTTATTTCAAACGGGCATTACGGGAGATCCGACCGTCGGATTCTCCTAAAACCGGAACCGTTGGGTTCGTATCGAAAAGAGCTTTCTAATGAATGTTAGAAATTTGAAATCTAACGGTTGGATTTGGAGATATGTCCAAATCAAATTCAAAAAAGGTCGCTGTAAGTGCAGTTCGATGGCCATTGATGGAAATCGACTGTACGGGCCTTGATAAAATTATTAAAAATAGCAATAATTTGTGTAAAATCATAATAAATGATTTAGAAAGAATTGGGATGAAAAACTCCATACTTGAAAAGATAAAAATAAATTTTTATCGAAATGAACTAGTTTTGAACTAGAATTATAATCCTATTTATTTTTAAATAAATAAATTGAATTCGAAAAGGGTTTTAAAAATAACCAAAATTTCCAATGATTGCATTGGAGTGGATTTGAATCGAAATTGTCTTCGGAATATTTCGATGTTGGAATTCGTGATTATACAGGTGTTGTTATGGAAATTTGAAAGATATATATTGATATCGTTATTTCCAATACGACATTTGTTAGTCGTAGAATTCGATATTGAATATAAGCCGATATATTTTCTATTCAGAGCCTTGTATTGAATATCGAATGTGATTTGGGTTTGTCGTGAATGGTGTCTTCACTAACACTATTCTTGAACCCAGTTGAGAAAAGATTAAATCTTTTTATTTAGATTTAATGAAGTGTACCAATTAAATAATATTTAATTGGAATTGAATAGATATTGATTTTTGGGCTTATCGTGAACAGTGTTTTAAATAACACTTGTTCTTTAACCCGATAATTAATGAATGTGATTTTGGGTTTATCGTGAACCGTGTTTTAAATGACACTGATTCTTTAACCCAGATAATGATTAAAACTAAGTGGAGTTTTAATGAATCTTTAATTAGATTGAAAAGATCGAGAATGGAGTATCACCAGTTTTGCTCCAGGCGATAGATAAATCTGTAATTAGATTTGAATGTGAAATTTAGAAACTAACTGGCGGTTAGCCAAGCAGAATGGTTTTCTGGATATTGATCTGATGTTGGTTTCGGCCTTCGGGGTTAATATTTGGGGAATTATTCTCTTGATTAATTTACGGTTAGTGACTAATGAATTGGAATGAGGCGTATGTTGTGTTTGTGTAACACTTATTTAAAATATACGCGAGTTATTCGGAAAGACCGGGTTTATCCCATTCTGAGTAACTGATACGACGATAAGTCGAAGACGAAGACGATGGTCGAAGACCGGAGGTCTTCACGTCGTTTGGGTGATAACTGATGATCTTGATTGGGCTGTACACCCAAGAAGATGGAAACAGTTAGTGATCGTCCAGACGTACTTGGAGATCGATGGATATGCGGGGTACTAGGTGCCTCCGGTTTCGTTCAGACCCAGAACGGACTTGTAAATGGACTGTGTGTCTGACATCGGATTTCATTCTGTGTGACTGATATCGGTTGCATAGGATGGCTTGCCTGTGTGGCATGCTAAGATGCAAATGATCAAGGCTTCTGTTGAAAAGCAAAGTCTTGTGGTTGATGATCAAAGCACGACCTTTGTGGCGTAGCTTTGTGTAACGTTTGATTCGCGAGTTTCACACCCGGTATGAATCAAAAACGGGAGACGGACCTCAGGGAGGGCATGCGTTTCTTTCTAGTTAGAAGTGGCGTCAGTGGTTTTACACGCCCTGACGAGTTTGACTTATGTTGTTGTTGCTGTTGCGAGGCGCCTCGGTTATATCGGTTTCGGCCGAATGCATTCTGGTCGGCTGACGGACCAGACTTACACCCCATAGGGTGGGGAGACGTATTGTTCAGGCATAATAATCCACTCCGTGTGGACCGGCCCTGACGATCCAAGGGGCAGTTGCGGCTGTTCCTGAGGGGCGGGCTAGAGCGTCTCGAATCGGTTGAGGATCTTGCCCCTAGCCTCGGTTCATAGATGGAAACCCAATTTCCAAATACGTGACATTTGCGGTTTTATTTGTAAACCTATATATGGCGACATAGTGGTATGGGGCATTCATGCCGCCTATGATTGATACTTATGATTTGAAGTTGTTTTATACACTATGCACTTATTATAGTATCAAATGATTTGTTTTAAACGTATCAAGCATTCTTTGGCTGTTATAAGGGAAAACCCTATCCCCCGGTTTGCGTTGCATTGTGTGATAGGAACTGGGTCTTATAACAGCTTCATCTTTCTTTATTTAGCATTGCGCTGCTGTTTTATGCACTGGTATTCTTGGGAGGAAACCCGTTCCGTGTTATACGGCGTGGTCCCTTGATTTACCTAACTTTTAAAATAAAGAATAATAACTATTTTAGTTCTCACACCAGTCACATGACTGACCTGGAGTTTATTGTTTTAACCTAAACTCTGGGTGCCCTTATTTTGACACGGGCAGCTAGTAGTTTTGGTTTTGCAGATTTATATTCACAGGATCCTGGTTTACAGCTGGAACGATATCCGGAAAGCTTTGTATCCGTATATCTTCTTCTAGTTGTGTATTGTATTATTTTCCGCTGCGATGTATTTAAATGTAATTTAAATCTCTGATATTTCTGTGTAATATTCTTTTATACTCTGCATATTCTTGTAATCTGATGCATCGTTGTAATATACAATGAAATGTTCTTTTATATGCATTCTGTTGTGGCTTGTTCTCGAACTATCCGACGCTTTCCTTTACGGGGAAGTTGCGGGTCTTTACAGTTTTGCCTTGGGTTTCTAACCCAAAATCTTTTCATGAAAATATGATTTAACAGGAAATTTTATAAAATTTTACTTGCCTTGCAAGGTTTTGCGCAATCTGAAAGTTCCATGCATCAAAAATGATCTTGTTATGTTGATTTAACATAGAAATATCCTAGAAAATCTATGTGTTTAGCATTCATCTAGTGTAGGCATGATTCTTGGTGTATATACAAGATTTTATAAATCTTTGGTCACATGTTATATGACAAAATGAACATGGGTTTGGAAATGCAAAAGATAATGTAAATTTCAGAAAATTTTGAAAGAAAAGAGGAAGATTTGAAAACTGAAAATATATTGATACCAAAAAGATTTGCCATGTGCCAAATATTTTACTAGATTATCTTTACTAGCTAATTCCTATGGTAGGTTGCATCTTTGCATTTTTATTCATGAACATGCTTGTAAATGGACATGTCATTTTCATGCCTTGGGTGTTGATATGTATGTAACTTTGAACTTGTCTCAATACTTGCTTTTGAACATCAGAAATGGGTTTTGGCATCACATATTCAAGTGTGATAAGTTTTAAATTCAAGAATTTACAAAAAACTCAATTTTTAAACCTTTTGAAAAAAATGAACAAAACATGTATAATAAAATGGCATTAAAAACTTGCTATTAAAAAGTGTTATCTTCATATACATGTATAAAATTAATTTAAACAAACGCTAACAAACACATGCTATCATATATGAATATCTAAAAATGGGTTTTAGTAAGTGTTGTGCTACATGCATATGTACATGTTATTATACACGAGTTAACATGTTTTGAAATTACAAAAATCTGTATTTTAAATCGTATTTGAAAATACGTACTCACGATCAATTTAATATTCGTGTCAGTGATATGTGTAAATACCGGGTCATTACAATCTACCCCTTATAAAAATTTCGTCCTCGAAATTTGTAAATAGAATATTAGAGTTATCGTCCTACATATAAATAATTAACACACATCAGCAATTTTCCTATTAATAACCATAAATATCTGTCCAAATTCCCTTTTAACTCATCAGTCAATTTACTTAACTCCGTTAAGTATTTCCCACAATCTTCATTCACTTAGTTAATTATCTCCATTGCGGGACTCATTGATTCACAAATCGACCATTTCACTTTTCCCTGAGTTCATATCCAATTAATACCTAAGTCCAGCCTTAATTTCTGGAAATCCAAATTTAAATACAATTTAAAATTTCTAACTCGATTTCCGATATCAACATGATTGGATATTATTCTAATTTTAATCCAACCATATTTAATTTATCTTGAGGATGACCCTGGTTAATTAACTCCTTTTATCTAAAAAGAGTAAGGTACCTTCTGAAGCTCCTTCCATTTTCACATTCTCAGAAGTTGATGACTTATCCATTAAAGCATAGACCTTTGGTTATTGTGCCTCCATAAGTGGACAGTCTTTAACCAAGTGCCCAGGCTGATGACAGTTATAGCACGAAAATTTCTGGGGAATAGCATCACTTGTTCCCTTTGGTTTCTGTTGAGGTTGCTCTGGTTGCTAAGTCTGTTGTGGCTTTTCCGCTGTTGGATTTGTACAAAACCTGGCAATGTGTCCCTTCTCCTTGCAGTTATGGCATTGCGTATTTTTATAACATTCTCTGGCTTTCCCCCATCTTTGGTATTCCCTTGTTGTTCCAGTTCGGATTAAATTTCCTTTAGTTGGAATTCTCACCACTGGGTTCTCCTGTCTGTTGTTTTGCAACTGGCTTCTTTCCTTCTAGTGCCTCATAACGAACTGCCATATCCACCAGATTGATAAATGGAATCTTGAGATGCCCAATCATTTGAACTTGCAGGCTATCCTTCAATCCTGCTATAAACATTTCATTCTTCTTGAGTGGGGTATTGATCAGTTCTGGCCCGAAACGAGAAAGTGAATTGAACTTGTTCTCATATTCAGATATTTTCATGTTCCCTTATTTGAGATTGATGAAATCCCGATACATTCTCTTTTTCACTACAGCGGGTAGAAATTGTGCTTCGAATGTGTCTTTGAAGTTTTCCCAAGTGAAATCCTCCTCAGGAACATTTGTGGTCTGAGCATCCCACCAAATAGCAGCAGCTTCTTGAAGTTGCCACAAAGCTAAGAGGCGTTTCTGCTCATCATTCAACTTCGGTCCCTTGAAAATCCTCTCATAGGACCTCAACCATGCTTGGACTTCAATGAAAGATTTCGTCCCTTTGAAAACTTTTCCTCCCAGAGTCGTATATTATTTACAAATAGTTGCAAAGCTTTTATCCTGCTGGACTGGTGCAGCTTCCTCCATAGTTTCTCCTTGATCCTGGGATCCAGTATTACGACCAGTTGTAGTGGAAGTTCCACTTGCTCGACCTCTTCGTCCTCGGTTACTCATCTTAATCACCTGAATATAACAGGTCGTCACCCCAGACTTGATTGGATAACTAACTTAGGTATACCATCCAAGTTGATTTAGATTTATTTTAATTTTTTTTATAAAAATATGTTCTCTCACACTCACCCAAAGCCTAGGTAATCAGTAACCTAAGCTCTGATACCAACTGTAATGACCCAACTTTCGAACACATCGGAAGTCGTGCCATTAATAAGAATAAGAATAGATAGAAGATAAAATTACAGAAAACATCAGAATCTCACAGCGGAATTTTTACAAAGAATGATACTTCATAATATTACACAGTAGTACATTTTATATCAGAGCATACTGAATCTAGTGATACAAGCTATTCATAGTACATCTTTAATTATACATGTCATTAATATCCAAACTGCAGACATATAATTATACAGTAGATAAGATAAGTGGACCAGCACACTGAAAGTCTCCATCCAGCTTCTCAAGTTTTACCCAATCCTGATTCACTTGTCTATTCATAACAGGTGTTATGAATACCCAAGAGTTTAAGGGAAACACAGAAAAATAAACTCCAGGTCAGTTAGGGGACTGGTACGAGTAAACAGTTTAAAACAGATTAAAGAAATAAAATATCTCATAAGACCACGCCGTTAATATGGAACGGGTTTTTACCGTATGAGGTCAAAACACTTTGTATACTTTAAATAGGATATTATCATAGTGTCCATTTGTTTGCACAAATAATTTAGAATCTAGAAGAATGCTTGCATCTCACGTTCTCCTATATAGTACACAAACAAAAACCGCTTGGCGCTTATGGAAATTGGATTTCCAACTATGACAAGGTATGGGACCACCTTCCGATGATGTATCTCTAGAGGCGAATACACTTGGGTTCAACAATAACGTCTTGCAACCCGGCCCACACATGACCAACCACTCATTTCTCTTGAGTGTATCGAATGTATATCACCAACGGTTGGACTCAAACCACTATTTCCCGAATGGGCAGAATCGATAAAGTAAGAAACAAAAGGAATTTCTCTAGTTAGGTGATTATACACCCTAATGGGAGCGACCCACATAGCCATGCTACCTGCCCGAATATTTTCATTTGCTGGGTGTGAGGCTTGAGGCTAGACTTACCTTTTTATCATCACTATTTATTTTCTTTGAATGCCACATCGTTAAATCCATCAGAAATCACTAATCGATTTCCACAAAAATACTCTGGTTGTCAGGCTAAAGAAGTTTCCCTTCTTGCCAGCAACTGGTACGTTTGAAGAAATCAACGTACGTGATTCCTTTGGGAATACTCTGTCAGACATTCGTCCATACAAGTTGTCCTGGGACTGGACAAACCGAAGGCACTATTCAAGAATAGTCCTTGTATATCACTGTCTTTAATTTAAAAATCTCTGACATGCAGGTTATAATCAAATCAAAGTGAAATATTTATTTCGGCCTCTTTGAAATGAATAACGAACATTTTCTTTTTAAATTATAAATCTAACATGATTATAATCTAATTTACATATATAATCACAATCAAACTACGCAATATTTGATCATCTGGCCTCTATCTGGTAAATTTGATCATGTCTTACAAATGGATAGTTTTAGTGTGTGCGTCACACACACTCTTTCTTCCTATTTTGTTCGTCAAATTTTGAAAAGAAATACTTATCTTTTTCTTTAGAAAATTTATTTCTCATGATCACCCTTTAATTTAATTATTCATAAATGAGTAAAATTTATGATCTATAATATATTTTACAACTTTTACACTTGGTATTTTTCTCGTCAAATTTTCCCTCTGACCTTCATTCTTGATTTACTTATGATTCTTTCTATACTGATAAAATTCCTCTTTTTTCTTTTTTATTTATCAGTCTAAACATGATTAAAAACATTATTCACACTTCTTGTTTTAAAAACTACAGAACAGTTCATGATCAGTTTCTTATATCAGATATTTTAGATTTCAGATTAAAACTGACAAATTCTAGCGTATGTGTTACATATGGTTTTTCTACCTTGTTTAAAAATTTAAACATTTCATTTGAAAATAAATTCAAATTTAAATTATAAACTAACTTTATAATTTAATAAAAATTACAGCTTCTGTGCTGACTTCTCGACTTTTGTCAAAACCATGTCGGATCTTTTACACTGGATCGACTTTCTTTTGTTGACTTCACAGTTTGAATATTTCATTAGAAAATCATCTCTAATTATATTTATAAATTTAATTTATAATTAATTTAAGTTCTAGTTTCTGTATTAAAATTTTGACTTTTGACAAACAGCACTAAATCCTGATTCACTTCCCTTTTTCCTAGATTAGCTAAATTAAATAAAAAATGTTTTTATTTAAATATTTATTTTTCTATTTTTATCTAAACCATTACTTAATTTAAAAACTAATCTAAATTTAAAATATATTCAAAATCCTTGTTTAAAACTGAAAATGGCAAAGTACCATGTTTGGTAAAAGTACCGGGTCAAAAACTCCGGTTTGCGCTCAGGAAACCGAGCCTGGCCACCAGTGTTTTGCACGATACCCCTTTGCCTGATCACTTTCCTAAACTACCAAGTGCCACCTTCCAAGATCCCTTGGTTTTTGCCCCGATCATACCCTTGCACACGCCCACCAACCCACTACCAAATGCCACTCTGGTACTTGCCAAAGTACCAGTTACCAAGTCTCCAGCCCGCATGAATTTCACCTCGTTCAACACCAAAACTCCATGACCAATCCTTGCCCGATCATCTTCTTCCCACTCCATCTATACATGCACACATGTGCACATGCACCGCCGATCCACCACCCGTACCACCTCCCACTCCATTGACGCAGACCCCACTTCACCTCAGGAAGCTAACGCCACCACCAGACCTGGCCAACTCCGGCGCTATAGTGTTTTCCCTTTTTTTTTCCAAAAAGCCTGATTCAAAGAAAATCGAACTGCGGCCACCTCCGCCTGTTTGAAGTGCCTGCGCCTCCTCCGACCAACTCCCCGACCACTCTAGCTCCTCCCCACCCTGTTCCAGCCCACTCGATCTAGTGTGGATCCAACACGACGCCCCCAAATTCCATGCACCAAGACAAAGACAAAAATCCCAAATTGAGTTAAATCCTTCGATTCATGTTATGGAAAAATCTAATAGTATTTTTCCTATGATCCTTACTTCATTACGCTCCTCCACCCTCGTTGCCAAGGCCTACCATCATCGCCATCGCCTGAATTTGACCAAAATCCCCTTTTTGAACAATTCTAAAATTCTCCTTATTCTCACCGCTAAAAATCTTGAAACTTCTTTTAAAAATCATAATTTTGATCTATCATTCCATTCACGTAATCAAATCAAGTTTTTGAGCCGTTTAAAAATCCACTTGATTTTGTGATTACAGAGAGCTACCTGAATATTTCTGTTTTTAAATACAGTAAAGACTTTGGCCGAGATTTGTTTCATTTTGAATCATTGAATGACTATGTAAGGGTTTAAAATAAGTATGACACCTTATTCTAATCCTACTAACATATATTTGCCGATGCATTAGGATTTGTAGTATTCAAACACAAGTAACAGGTCTGGAAAACAATGTCAACAATATCCCTCTTTAACACTTTGGTCCTTAAGGTTTCATTTAACAATCAATAAGCAACCCATATGTTAGACCAAAAAATGGCACTAACACCCAATTGTCTAGAATTTGCGAGGAATAATAAGCTAAAACGTAAAAAATCAAGTAGAGACACGAGATTTATAGTGGTTCGGCGTTAACAAGCCTACATCCACTTCATAGTTTCTCATTTCATTCATGGATTACAATTACAAGGAATTTAATCACTCAATCGCTCAAATACAATGAATAATTCTCTCCGAATTCATTGATTTTCATTGATTTCCATTGGAGAAGAAGGTGGTTATTGGTGGGGGAATTCGGCCGTGGCTACCATGAATGAATGAGATGCTAAAAGTCCCTTCAAATGGCCATGTTGTGGTGTATTTATAGTTGTAGATAAGCTCTGGGCGCTTCCGGTTCGGATGGGCCACGTGGCATGACCAGAGGAGATCTCAGAAGTAGTGGAGAACGTGGAAAAGTGGTTACCAGGTCGTGCTTTGCCAAGTGGAGTCCGATCCGCAATTGTAGGAGTTGATCATGCCAAAAGAAGAGGTCAAACTCCGTGTGCAGAAGCAGGTCCAGTCGGTTCGGATCGGATCCGAACCGAACCAGTTGTTCGAGCAGAATGCTTGCACGCACTTTTGTGCAGAATACTTCAGGCGGTTCGGGTAGAGGGATACTCCGATCCGATCCGGGGAGGGGGATCCGATCCGAAAGGAGGGATCCGATCCGATCCGAATGGGGGATCCGATCCGATGACATTTGCATGAATAATTCAAATTTTCCATCTTTCTATCACTCCATCCAAGTGATCGCCAATCAATGTAAGTTCATACTCAAGTCCCTGGCTTTGGGTAGCCTGGTCACAAAGCAGGCTAACATTTTGCCCCCCAAAGTACATCTTATCGCAGATGAGATGTGCTTTGATTAAGTCGAGATAAATCTTTTTAGAACGCCATCCATCCTTGAGGAGGCTTTATCGAATTGTTGCACTACTTCCATGGGTGCTAGTTAGTACAAATTCTGTGGAAGGAGTAGTCAAAATGATCAGGTAACCGTTTTAAACATTGTCGAATCAAGATGTTGATTTCCTTCATGATAGGTCATATTGTATGTTTGGCTCCCGTGTGAGATCGTACATGTAAAAGTTGATGCCAAACGACGCCATCTTCGTAAACAAGTCAAGTGCATTACTAAGCTAAGATTTCTTTAATGTGTAAGTCAATGTATACAATAGCCGTCCAAGTCATAGTATGGTGTCGGAATCTTCATATCTTGAGCTAGCATCTGGACCGTTCGGATAGAGCGCATCAGAGTCGGCATATGGATTTGTCATTTTTGCTTAGATTTGGACTATCTCGATATCAGGATATTAATCTAGGACTCCATGATTGCATCTAATCGTTATAATAGTGCATCCGAAAGCCATGATCACTTCAGATTGTTTTATAGTCCCGTGATCACATACGAGTCAGTACGAGATGTTGTTGAAAACATGCAAGCCAATAGCTGGTAGGATTATCACAATTGTAAGGCAGCAGAGGAGTTCATCATACTCTCCATTTGATGCAGTTGCCGATCAAGTCTTTGAATTCTTGCTTGATCCGTAATTTCGCTCACTTGGATGGTTGGGATGAATCACGTCATATTCTAAAGATATAATGTATATGTTCTGAATCATGCATTGAGTCAGGGTCATGTTTAAAGTCAATCTGTCGGTTGAAGTTGATGTTCCTAGCATTAGTGGAGGACGAGCGAAGTCAGTGCTTATGCCCCCAGCATTGTTGGGGATTATGATAGGTCAATCGGACATCCAATCTTTTAGCCTTTATACTTTTTTCTGCCGCATCAGGTTAGATATGTAGGTTCAACAGTCTTAGTCACCCTGTGTCGTTATGTGCACATTCCCAAGTCATCACGGGTTGGAGTTGTATATGCGAATGGTCGAATCACATTCGCGTTGGGGTCAACCCATCTGTTTAGCCAGAAAGTAGTGATCGCCCTATTGAGTATATCAGCAAACTTAGATACTCTGCTTACATCAGACACAGTGTTGAGTAAGCTCGTCAATCTTGCAAGCGAGCGAACGTCGTTAGTGAGTTATTTGAGCTCCTTCGTTCACGCTTTGGCATAATCTGAAATAGCCATCATAGTCTTGTTGAGTCTATCTCCCATGCTAGGTTTCATTAAGCTTGACAATCAAGACCGCGGGCTCGATTAATGACATTGGTCATTTCCAGAATTGTAAATTCCTGTTATTCTTTCCTGGGGCTTTTCTTTTTCCTTTATTATTCAAGAGTCAGATGGTGCTCCATTCTGTCGTGAAGACATTGAGATCATCCATTTCAACATTAGCACACTCTTATTCCACGAATCTGTCTGTCTCAGGATAGGATTTTCCAACGTTTCTAGGAGAATCTCATGGTAGAGAGATACCGAGGTTTGTTTCAGAGGTGAATCCGTCAAGTCCTCTTGGTGGGTCTCGGTGCAAAGAGATTTTGAAGTTTGAGATATCCAGAATACCGGATACTACAGCAATCAACGCTATATATGGTCCAGGTCGATTTACCGATGCCACTGTGGCGTTGAATCTTTCAAGGAATGCATGTAGGGTCTCGCCTGATCTCTGTTGAAGCATCAATTAATATTGCCAATTTGGCCCTCGCCTTTGAGAAGTTGTCGCTAATTACCTAATTTAGCACTAGTGCCCCCGGTATGAAGTCCTGAAGCGGGTGGAAGCCGGCCTCTGGCTTCTTGGTTTTGCATATGTAATAGCCGTCCATCAGGCTTCTGTTCTTTAATTCTGAATGAAAATTTCCTATTCGGATGTATGCGGGTTGGTCTTGGCAAGTCATTCTTTTGGTTACAGTCTAGGATCTTGCGGGGCTCCGATGATAATAAATGTGCATAAAGTCGGCAATACTCGAAACTTGTGTCCTATGCCCCCCTCTACAGGGGTTCTGCTATGCGGTGAGCACCAGATCCATTTCTTCTCTAAATTCGTACTTCTTCATCAAGTCATGAGTTAAAGTTTGACATAAAATTATTTGTTCGTGTCTGACTCATGTTAGTTTTGGATCTCCCATCCAAGCTCTGAGGATTGGAGTCGAGTTGCGATATGTCAAATTATTGCCACTTCGAATGCCTCTACTTTCCCCCTTCATGAGGAGCCTCATGTTGAGGTTGAGCTGGGTTTTAAACATTGATCTGTATGGAAGCAAAGGTTGGTCGGGCTCCGTTTAAGTTTTTCGGCGGCTCTTACATATCCATCGTTTTCATCCAAAATGTCACGGTCGGAAGTTGCATGTTACAAATACCTGGGAGGAGGTTGGTTGCATCTTTGTTTTATCAAAGACGACCATGCTAACTTGTCCTAGGGTCTCATATTATCTGGACCATGGGGCAGGGAGCGTATGAGCCAAGTTCATTGTCGTTTGAATTCCCATGGAGCTCGCTCTAGAGAATAAGTCGAAGCTACTAGGCCTCCCATCTATCCGAGTAGAGAAGTTATCCACCATTTTCTGTCATTTCCGGAGAAGTTCATCTCGCTGATCCATGTGAGTTCACAAATCAGCAAGGGTACCATCCATTTCATATCTAGCTTGACATGCTGAGGGATCATCACAAGAAGAAATCTGCTACCTTCCTTCGATCCTAGCGCCTTCTGCGCCAATATCCTCAGCACGGAAGAAATTTCTATCTTCCTTCTTCTTCGCTTTTGAGTCTGAGTGTCAGGCAATTCGCCTCCGCGCAAGTTAAGAGTCAAAGCAATGGCATCTCCCTTTACATGGGGTCTTTCAATCGGGAAGTCGGTCCGGACTAGCAAATGGACGTTCACTCTGCATCCATTTCGTGGTCCTCAAGCAGCCTGTCAAGATCGAGGTATAAGTTAGTCACAGACATATAACATTTATGAATATTTTCAGCAGTGCGGCCCCAGTCCGGGGGTAATGGAGAAAGGTCGGTAGTTGTATCACATCCCTTTTAAATTTAGACATGGATGCATGGAAAAGAGACATTGCTTCATAAGCTTATGTGCTCGAGTTATCCAAGTGCTCGAGTTATCACGTTTTCCATTCAACGTATTTGTGAGGTAGCACTCGTCGTTGCACTTGGGCTATGGCCAGTCACACATGGGCGTGTATGTTGATTTGATATATCACTCTTAGGACCTCCTTTCGGTGATTGCATTGAGTCGTGTGGGAAGCTTAGCATTAGAAGTCGACGTCATTCCTTCAAACACGACCTCTTTGTTGTTGTACGCGAGTATCCCTTGTGTCTTTGCTTTGTATCTGTACATAATCTTGCAATTCGAAAAAGAATAGTTAGCTTAGTCTTGCAAGCTACTAAGTCAATCTTTAAGTCACAAGCAATTGTAGCTCGAAATGAAAACATGTTGAGTGCTAATCTATCTAGCATAGAATTATTAAATGTCAAAGTGTCAGGTGTCGTAGTTTGGAGGTATAGTGTCTATAGCCTCCATTTAACTTTGAAACACGGGTCGTGTCCGAAGCGTGTTTGAAGTTAATTCAGAAATCTATGTCCGTGCCCCCAGCGTTGATGGGAACCGGATTAAGTCATTCGGATGTCCGATCCGTAAGCCCTTTATAATCCTGTCCTCAGTCGGAGGGCAATGAAGATTGCATGCACGTCGCAGCATTGTCCTTTATACTCTCTCCCAAGTCGTGAGAGTTAGAGTTATGGGTTTAGTGGTCTTAAGTCATGGTGCACCATTCACACTAACCCAACAGATTTATACTCTCTCTCAAGTCGTGAGAGTTAGAGTTATGGACGTCGCGGTTCGTCCTTTATACTCTCCCAAAGTCAGTTTGGGTTAGAGTTGTGGATCGAGTGGTCTTAAATCTTGGCGCGCCTGTCACACTCGTCCTAAGTTTATACTCATATCCAAGCTCTGATGATTAGAGTTAGTCGGGCAAACAGTCGGGTCACATTTGCCTTGGCATCGTCCCTTTGCTCCTACATCAAGGGCAAAGGTCGCCATCAGGGATGGTCGGTTCACGTCCCTGTTGATTTTATACTCCTCCCGTCGGAAGCACGGGAAAGAGTTAAAGACGTTTTTGGAGAGCGGTCGAGTCACACTCATCCTCGTCTTAACATATCCCTTTTGCCCCCACATCGAAGGCAAAAGTTATGTCGTTCATGTGATCGTGCCCCTGTCATTTTTGCACTCTTCTCGTTGGATCAGGGGATGGAGTCATAGAACTGCTAAGTGGTTATGTCACACCCGAGTATATCTCTATGTCGTGTCTGGCAAATTAAAGGCTAGATGTTGAGGATGCCTCATTTGTATGCCTATGCATAGATATGTTGAAATTATGTGCATATATTCGCTTGCCCCCTACTTCAAGGGCAAAAGGTCCATGAATGAATGGTCAAACTTCATTTATGTCAGGTTGTTGGCATCAGGAGAGTGAATAGTTGAATCACGTTCGCCAAAGCTTTACGTTCCTCCGACTAAACCATGGAAGGAGTGGTTGGCACCAAACTTCGGGTACCTTCATCATTCATATCGCATGAGTTAGTCATGTCCATAACTCAGGAAGCATGTAAAAGTAAATTGTATGATTGAAAAGTAAGCATATCAAGGGGCAGTGCTGCCTCCTTTAACGGATCGAGCCATGTAGACGGTCGAACTGCATCCATCCGGAATCGGATTCCGACGTTGAACATCAATGCACAATTATCTTGAGGCCTGCCACGTGTGAGCCAATGAGTGGATGGTCACCTCGGATCCATCTTAAGCTATACAACTTCTCTCAGGCGAAGGACGTGGCTCTGTAAACGAGCAGTTCAATCGGGCTCGTTACAGCAATGCTCCATAATTCTTCCTGTAGGTGCTCAAAGTTTGATCGGTACCAGATTCGGGGTACCTACATCATCCACCTATAAATTCATCTGAGTTAGTTACATCAATAACTCATAAAGCATGGAAATATAAGAGTCATGGTTAAAAAGTAATCCTGTTAAAGGAATGAATATCATTTTGTGCGAAGATGGCATTGCACGCTCTTTGCAGGTCCATTTTTCCTCACTACATCTTTATCAGGGGATGGCTGTCAAAATCTTTAGCTGGTGATGGACGTCTTTTCAAACCGTTGTGGGGTGGCGGTCCTAAGAATGAACAGACCTTGATTGAGGACTTGGAGTGACAAAGGCAATTAGGTAAATACTATAAGCGAATAACGAGGTCACATCTTATTTGAATCGCCTTCTTGCCCCCATGCTAAGGGCAAGGATTGAGTATAAGGAAGTCATGGCTGCTAGGGGGATAGTCATATCTCATCTATCCACAGATATGCCTTTAGTCCCACGTTGGGAATAAGATCTAATGCACAGATAATCAATCAGCATCCAGGCTTAAGTGCTCTAAACCTTTAACTTGCCACTTCCATTGAGTAGCATCTCCTAACTAGCTAAATAGCAGTCTCTTCCAGTAACATGGTCGCCATGGACCATTCCCATTCCATCTTTCGTTAGGAATTTTAGCAATAGATACCAGGGAGCAATGTAAGCTCTAATCGCCGCTAGAGCTGGTCAGTTTAGACCTTAATCAGATAAACTTGACTACAATAGCATGGCTTCCAAGGCTTGAAGTAATGTTCACGTTTTCTATCACAATTGATGTATGAAGTCGAGAGCTAACGGTCGATTCATATTTGTTTTGATCTCGAACTCTCATCTCTTGACAAAGGTCATGTGCTGACTGGTGAGCAGTCAAGTTGCTATCATCCGAGCAAAGATTCACATGTCCAATCATGGCCTGCAGGGGTTCAGCTGTTACCTATCGCTGGGCACCAAAGTATGTTGACCTAACCCTTATTCGATGGAAATCAGTCTTCCTCAATGCGATTGACAGAAAATAGCCATTTCAAAGGTTAGCTAAGTTCTTCGGGAGGTGAGACGCAGGACATTTTATTCATCACATCATACAATTGAAGTGTAGCTTTGGGATGTTGGGATCCTTAGCTGCTTTCTGGTATCCCACCATTGACAATCATGGTCACTAAGATCATATGAATCATCTTTGAAGTAGTGTTCAAACTATTCTATATAACTGTCACTCGATGCTCCGCCGATTGGACAGGTTTAAGTCATATAAATGGGATGGTCACTACTCATTAGGGAAAAACATCAGTTGCATTGCTGAAATCTACACTATCGGAGTTCCAGAAGATGAGGCTACTATTAGACAATCATTATCTCGTATACTGTCGTTGATAGCAAGCTGAATCTGACTGACAGCTCCTCCCATTGAATGGCATCGGCAAATAGAGGCTATGGCTTCTGGAGGAATCCTAGTCGTTGCCATTTGGTTGTCATATTCTTTGACTATCCGCCTTATCTTTATTAACAAACTTTGATGAGTACTGTTGGTCAAAATATACGTCGAGCCGAAGGCGAGCCGTGCTACGAGCCGAAGGCGAGGCCGTCAGCGGGTCCGGGCGCAGCGCCGGCGGGGGTCCGGGCGCAGCGCCGGCACGATTTTTTCGATTTTGGAAGATGGAGCCTTTTCTGAAATAATCTTAAAAATGTATTTTTTCCAAAAATAGCTGTTTCGGGTCGGATCGGATCATGCCTTCAAATTTGCGGTTCGGAGATTGTCTTCAGGTCGGGTCGGATCGGACTAGTTCCTCCGAGCCGGATCGGAGACGTCATTAGCTAGTCGGTTCGGAATATATGAAAGAGCCGGTTCGGATCTCCTCCTCCTGTTCGGATCGGTCTTCCCTACCCTGCATCTCCACTTTCCTGCGGTTCGGGCCGTGGCACCCTCTTCGGTTCGGAGATGCATCATTGGGTCGGTTCGAGCCTTCCCATGCAGCTCGGATCGGGGATATGTCTTCGGGTCGGTTCGGGTATATTATCGAATCGGATCGGATCGGGTATGCCATCAGCAGGCAGCCGGTTCGGATCTCCCACTCTGGTTCGGATCAGACGTTCTTTTTCAGATTGGGTAAGACCCGATCCGACTCCCTGTGGGAGATTGGACTGCGCCTCATCTACATCCGATCCAAGGGCTTCAACTGCATCTGATCTGGTCTCTTTGCCTGCATCCGATCCGGAAGCTTTGCTGGACTCTATTTTCGATCTTCAGCGATTGCTTCTAAATGGCATGGTGGCGACTTCATTTTTGTTAATCTCCACAATTGCAAAGTAAATAGAATTCATAGGATTTCCTCATCGGACTTGGCAATCCAATAAGTAGATTGGAGAATCCTTAAGCGCTGAGAATCTTCATTTCTCAGTGAAAGCACCAAAATGTTAGACCAAAAAATGGCACTAACACCCAATTGTCTAGAATTTGCGAGGAATAATAAGCTAAAACGTAAAAAATCAAGTAGAGACACGAGATTTATAGTGGTTCGGCGTTAACAAGCCTACATCCACTTCATAGTTTCTCATTTCATTCATGGATTACAATTACAAGGAATTTAATCACTCAATCGCTCAAATACAATGAATAATTCTCTCCGAATTCATTGATTTTCATTGATTTCCATTGGAGAAGAAGGTGGTTATTGGTGGGGGAATTCGGCCGTGGCTACCATGAATGAATGAGATGCTAAAAGTCCCTTCAAATGGCCATGTTGTGGTGTATTTATAGTTGTAGATAAGCTCTGGGCGCTTCCGGTTCGGATGGGCCACGTGGCATGACCAGAGGAGATCTCAGAAGTAGTGGAGAACGTGGAAAAGTGGTTACCAGGTCGTGCTTTGCCAAGTGGAGTCCGATCCGCAATTGTAGGAGTTGATCATGCCAAAAGAAGAGGTCAAACTCCGTGTGCAGAAGCAGGTCCAGTCGGTTCGGATCGGATCCGAACCGAACCAGTTGTTCGAGCAGAATGCTTGCACGCACTTTTGTGCAGAATACTTCAGGCGGTTCGGGTAGAGGGATACTCCGATCCGATCCGGGGAGGGGGATCCGATCCGAAAGGAGGGATCCGATCCGATCCGAATGGGGGATCCGATCCGATGACATTTGCATGAATAATTCAAATTTTCCATCTTTCTATCACTCCATCCAAGTGATCGCCAATCAATGTAAGTTCATACTCAAGTCCCTGGCTTTGGGTAGCCTGGTCACAAAGCAGGCTAACACCATACAAGCCATATTATTGAACAAGAATACAAAAGGATCCAATGTTTAAATCATAGTTCAAAACAGTAAAACTGTAGGAAATTTAAAACAGAAATATTAAAACAGTTTTACTACCTGGAAATGCCAAAACCCTTAGCTTTACTTCTTTACGGATCAAATACAAGTTCTTATGTTGTGTAGGAAATGAATGTGCTTGTGCCTTATTTACAGTGATAGGAAATTCATAAATCATGGTGAAAAGAAAAATCAGTTTTCAGATTTGATTTTGACAAATGAAAGACAATACAAAAAGAAAAAAAAAATTCTTATCAAAACAAAGCATCATCTCCTCATTTGCACATGACTTATATTAGCCTTGAAATCACTTGCACATGGCCTTCCACTTTTCTTATTAGCCTCTATGAAATGTCAACAATGAATGCTCATGTACCATATTTTTTCACAAATCTTTCTTCTTGGTTTAGACAATTTTTAGTATCCTTTCTAGCATCATATAGGCTCAGTTTTGCCTTGGGTTTCTAACCCAAAATCTTTTCATGAAAATTTGATTTAACAAGAATTTTTATAAAATTTCACTTGCCTTGCAAGGTTTTGCAAAATCTGAAAATTCCTTGCATCAAAAATGATCTTAGCATGATGATTTAACATAGAAATATCCTAGAAAATCTATGTGTTTAGTGTTCATCTAGTGTAGGCATGATTCTTGGTGTATATACAAGTCTTTGGTCACATGTTATATGACAAAATGAACATGGGTTTGGAAATGCAAAAGATAATGTAAATTTCAGAAAATTTTGAAAGAAAAGAGGAAGATTTGAAAACAAAAAATATATTGATGCCAAAAAGATTTTCCATGTGCCAAATATTTTACTAGATTATCTTTACTAGCTAATTCCTAGGGTAGGTTGCATCTTTGCATTTTTGTTCATGAACATGCTTGTAAATGGACATGTCATTTTCATGCCTTGGGTGTTGATATGTATGTAACTTTGAACTTGTCTCAATACTTGCTTTTGAACATCAGAAATGGGTTTTGGCATGACTTATTCAAGTCTGATAATTTTTAAATTCAAGAATTTACAAAAACTCAATTTCTAAACCTTTTGGAAAAAATGAACAAAACATGTATAATAAAATGGCATTAAAAACTTGCTATTAAAAAGTGTTATCTACATATACATGTATAAAATTAATTTAAACAAACGCTAACAAACACATGTTATCGTATATGAATATCTAAAAATGGGTTTTAGTAAGTGATGTGCTACACGCATATGTACATGCTATTATACATGAGTTAACATGTTTTGGAATTACAAAAATCTGGTTTTTAAATCGTATTTGAAAATACGTACCCACGATCAATTCAATATTCGTGTCAGTGATATGTGTAAATACCGGGTCATTACAGAGTGACCTGCATAGCCATGCTGCCTACCCGATTTTGGTCATTTCTTGGTTAATGAGACTTGAGGTTACAATTACTTACCTTTTTTAGATTAGCACATCACTTTGAATGTCACATCATCAGATCCATCAAATCACTAATTGACGTCCTCAAAAATACACTGGCACGTTTGAAGAAATCAATGTATGTGACCATCTGGAAATACTCTGTCAGACACTCGTCCATAAAAGTAATCCAGGAAAAGGATGAACTGAAGGCACCCTCCTACCACATCCTAGAAATCACCCAAAGTATCAGTAGTGAGAAGTCCTTGCAATCCGTAAAATCTCAACCACGACCGAATCACAGTTTAAAAACCTCTGGTAGCTAGTCAGAGATATTCAACAACAATCATTCCGCTTATGAAGATTCATGGTCTTCATTGCTCCATCTCAACCATTTTCTGATATCTTCAATGTTTACGTATTTGCTGGCCAAAATGGTTTTTGAATATAAATTCGATCCTAGTCTTTCCGTATCAACAATCAATTTGGCCAGATTTTGATAGTCGGTGATTTAACTAGCAAAAGTAAACAATCATCATCCATAGAAAAATAAAGTGGATTTATTGGTTCAGTACACAGCGTCACTTGGCCTTTTAGTTTAACATTTGTTTATTAAATTACTAAATCACCCAATCATTTGGCATACCGCCCTTTCAATTCTTATTTCCAATCAAATTATTTAACTTATAACTATATAATCTTCCTCATGGAAATATTACCTTAATTCCTTCAAATACCATCGTTTGTAAACTAATATCATTCTTGGATAATCATGAAGTCGTCACAAGTTGGGGTATTTTATTTACCTCTCAGACCTTTAGTCGACAACACTCTTATCTTCGGAATATATAGAAGTTTATAAACAAAATCTTATTTCGAATAATATCCCAGCACCTTTACTTATTTTAGAATCCTTTTTATGTAACCGTATCTCTTAGTTTTATTCAAATAAAATCTTTTCACATTAAATATTTATTTCTAGATCTTTATCGTTAGATCCTTACTTTTATAATCAATTTCAATCCGCTAAGGTTCCCGTTCGATTTCAACTCACAACAATCTTTTTAAAACTTTCCTTTTATATAATTTCCTTCATGAAATAAAGCCAAATCAAACTCATATAAATATGAGAAAACTTATTAAAAATCCTTTTTAATTATAAACAAGGTCTAACTCGACTAATTCCCCTTTTATCACCATTTCCATTTCAACCCCTTTTCAAACATTATTCACTTTAAAAGTTAACTTTATTCTTTTTACAATTCTGGACTCAATATGTCAACATAACTTTGTTTCGTTTGAAAAATCAATTATATATTAAAATCTTATCAATTGAGTTACTTTAAGCATTCATATCCATATTATACTTATAAAAATCTCATTTACGGGTCAACTCCTTGTTAAATGTCTTACATCTTTTATATCAAATAGTTTATTCCATTTTCAACTATAAATAAAAATAATTAATGTTTCTCAAAAGGTTATTTTAAAATGGTATTTAACTTCAATAATAATTAACAATCCAATAATATTCTTTAATAATCAATTCTCATACTATTAGTCGACTTAGTTATCTCAAACGAGGTTACTTTGTTTAACCACTTACACTTAGTTACTCCTTTTAAATTAATAAATAAATAAAATTAATTTAAAATAATTTCATTTGGTTTAATTAACAATCTGATTAATTTAAATAATCTCATTTAAATTGTTTATTCGAATAATAATAACTAATTTAACCCTTGATCATTTTGTTGATTGCTGCTCGTTTGCTTACAAAATTCATTAGCTTTTGAATCTCGTTTTACATACCCGTTTTATAATTACAAAATAAAAATACTTACTTATTTCTTTAATAACTTCATTTAAAAATAATTTATAGAAAATAGATTTCAAAATCCGTCTTTAGTTATAAACCAAATTTTATAATTTTCTTTCTATTGATTTACATGACGGCAAATCAATTTCTATAAAACGGTTCATTTACAGTCCATCTGCAGATAATTATTCAACCAATATCACTCATTGGTTAATATCAAACAAGTACCGAATTTGGTTTTAACAAACAACAGTCAATCAGGTTAATAGTGCATATACTATAAAAGTAAACAACATATTTGAGGAATCCAGTTGGATCCCTCCAACCTATCCTTTCTTGCATCAAAATGGATCTCCTCAAATTCGATACGATAATATATTTATCCATCATGATAAACAGAAATAATTAGTTCAACTAATGACAGTTAACAAACAATTTATAACAACAATGAAGCATTCAATTATTTATTTAATATGTTTATATTATTATAAAAGTAACTGAGAAGGTAAGTTACCTTGTTTAGAATCTAATCGTTAAAATAACATTAATTCGATTAAATTAAATAAACTTTTAATTTAATCCATGCATATTAAATAATATTCAACAAACAAACTAACATTCATCCAATCATCAACCACTAGCAAACATTGCACACAAAATAAAAACCCATCTTATATAAAATATAAACGAGATAAACTGAGTGAATTGAACTCACCTTGCTATCCAATTGTCACTAAACAGTTATTTAAGTAAATTAAGCTAGTGTTTAATTTAATTAAAACATCTAGCTGCGCCAGCTCCGTCCAAATCAGCTCTAGAATGTCACGCTCGTTGGTATGGTTCCGACACCACTTTCCTCGTTTCATTCTGGTAACAAAATCATAGTTATAAATTTTATACGTTATATACTTTTTAAAATAACAATATTAATGCTTAATAATATATTACTTTCCTAATCTCAACTTAACGTTAATAACCCTTCATTTGCTACGTATGAAATAAGTTAGGCATATCTCAATATTCGTATGTAAATAAATCGGGTCCAAGTACTAACCGTTATTTACGTATTTTATGTCCACGTTATATAACCGCTCACCTTATGCACGTTATACATTTAAATTAATATCGTTAATATATTAACTATATATAAAAACTATATATAATAAGCTAATGTTTTTATTTTGTATTCTTGGATAGAGCTTTCTTTTATACAGAGGCATGATATAAGTACTGAGATGGAAGGGGTTCCACTATATTTGCAAAAGAGGAAAGGAACTATGTATTTATATAAGAGAGATTACGTGGTGTGCGCAGTGTTGAAAAATCACTTTTAATTCAGTTAACTTGGTCGCCACGGCTTAATTGTTTGACAGGCACAAAATTTTGTTTTTCTTGGCACGCACGGTTCACATTTAGGGTAGAACAAGCTGTTTCTTACCTTGAAGCATGGATATGGGGTAGCTGCCTTCTGTAACTACTTGGGGGTAAGGGATTGATTTTATATAAATATTATTTTTATGTGTATGTTCCATCTGTTTATGTATACGTTATTAAATTTCACGGCCACCCCTTATTTTCCAAATATCCATCAAAACATCACCAGAAAATGTTTGGCTACAAATTTCCAAATTAATGTACAGTGGGCTTTGCAACAAGGTCTTCTAAGCAATTGCTACATATAAAATAAACTTATGAAATTTTTATATGAAATTAACCAAGAGCTATGTCTAAAACTTTTAGATTTGAGAAAAGTTCTCAAACATAGCACTAAATTCTATGCAGGTTGCTTTAATGCCTACACGATTCAAAAACCGCAGACAGCTGGTTGTTGTCTCACGAGTAGACAAGCGGGTAGCTAAAATTACTTACAGTCATTTTACGTGGTTATTAAATATTGTTATTTATTAATTACATTGAACATTCAATATTTGCACTGACATATACGATTTGTAAATATAACGAAAATGGATTTACCGCTACCTCTTGATGTTCCGGTCCCATGGAAATTAACCTTGCCGAAAACGGACTCCGCTTGCAAAACGTTGTTATTTTAATTTATTGGTTCACATTAGAATTTCGTCTACCGGCAAAACAACTTCATTTGTCTTCAAACTAAAAATCTAACAATAATTAGCTATACGTATTATAACAAGACTTGTTTCGTCGAAAACGAAGGTCGTTTGAAAATAATCATTTTCAAGGCTTGTGTAATATTGATATAGATATAATTAAATTCAAAACAATTCTATTTAAATTATAATAAATTATTATTTCTCCAAATGATATATTATACTGCTTCAAAATAAACCAATATAAATTTTATCCAACTTATATTAATCCTATTTAAACGTTATCGTTTATTAACGAATTTCACAGCGACTATTTGAAAATTTGAACTAGACATAACTAACAATCATTAATATGACATCTCAAATTTTCTCTTTCATTAGAAAATTATAATCAAACAAATTTTAACATTTCTTGTTTCACAGAGTTCCGACTTATATCAAATCCTATATATTTAATTAAAGTTCAAAACTCCATATTACGAACTACCGCGTCGTTTCAAGCTCGTTTTATTTAATTTATAAATTTATATGTTAGAACTCCATTTTAAATAAATAAATTCGATATACTATCCACTAATATTACCAAATAAATATGTAAACTGATGTAAAATATTCATATTTAACGTTCAAAAATTTGGGACGTTATATTCTTCCCCCTAAAAAGAATTTCGTCCTCGAAATTACGGGGTAAGAAGAATACTTGGAACCCAATTACTTTAAAATAAATATTCTTGAATTATCATCAAAACAAATTTAAACTCCTTAAAATTTCCGAAAATTTCGCCAGCACCCCTTCTATACGGCTCGATCACAACAACTACAAATGCCACTATGGGCTCAACTTCTCCAAAAGAAAACCGAAAGCCAAATGGCTACCCAACTCAAAGGTTTAAAATCAATCTATCCAATCAATATATTAAGGTTTATATATTTGTCAGGCAACTAAAATTCCAATTTCATAGCAAATCAGCCAACTGGTCTTTATATTCCAATCTGTACCACCAATCAAATCAACTCCATGGCCTTCCGGATTATGTACTTACTCAACTTACAATGCAAATAACAAATACAGGTTCTTATTTCATAAGTGATTTTATTTTCCAATTCACTATATTGGGATTTAGTTTCAATTCATTCAAATTAGTGAATTTTATTCAACCAATCCAACACTCAAATAATAAACAATCAAATCATTTGAATTATATACAACATTAATACTTAATGATCTGTTTTCACTTTGGTTGAACATACATGATTAATACTCGATCGAATTTCATTATTATCCATTCAATTTCCAAACCCAAATTTTATTAATTCAATTCCATTTCTTAAATTAATTCTACTTAACCTAGTTAAATTTCATTTTCATTTCCAATTCAATTGATTTTTTTCCCATTTAGCTCGACTGCATGTCATAATATTTCAATTTCAATCCAATCAACCAAAACAACCAAACAGCAATATTAGTATATTATAGATAATTTTCCTTTTTTTCTATAAAAATATAATTTGGGAAAAATTATTCATTTACCCTTTTTTATAGACAATATTGTATCAATTGCCAGTTCAATATGCTTTCGTAACACTTGAACCGATCAATCAGCACAATACAAAACATTTTTATATAAAATTTACAAATACGCTATCTCGTATATACACTTAAACTCAATCTAGGGTATTGTTAACCCTATCTCTACTGAGTAACACCACAGATCTAAGGTTATTACTAAACCAATAGCTCTAATACCACTGTAGCGACCCAAAATTTCAGTATTCTTTGAATCGACTAATTATGCTCCAGTCCAATCCAAAGTGCACGGAAATTGGATTACTAAAGGAAAGAAGCCAGAGGGTGAGATAAGAAAGAAAATATTAGAATAGAAGAAGAAGAAGAAAAAAAAAGAACAAACACCACAAAGAGTCTCACATCGCTGCGGAATAAAAATAATATAGAAATAAATCATTATTGAATACTTGAAAAAATACTTACAACATTAGAGTACATCAACATCTGGACATTTATAATAAACTGTCCTCATATAAAGTACATAGAGGGATAAACACTATACAACACCATACGTCTGATCTCATCGAACTCGTCTCCTTGCAGCATCCGACGACCTGAACATGTACTCGGTCTAACCCGAGCATTTCAAATACCGGGTCAGTCTGGTGAACCAAAGTGAGAAACCCATTAAGTTTATATAACATCCATATTGATTTTAAGTCAAAAATCCTTTTGGAAGAAAAGGATAATAGTAAGACCAGCCCACACATAAGCACGGACGGTTTTTACCTTACTATAACATATATATCTTCTAATATTATAATAGTGTCTAAATACAAATGAATAGCCATCTAGCGGAATGCTTTCATCTCACGATCCACATATATAGTATACAATCAAAACCACGGGCGCTTATTGGAGATTGGATTCTCACGATGACAAGGTATGGAACCACCTTTAGATAGTGTATCTCTAGAGGGGAATATAGTGGGTTCAACAAGAACGTTGTAACAACCCAAAAATCTGGGCCAGTTTAAAATTTTTATTTCGGCAATTTTAGCGAATTTTGATTATTTAAAATGAATCATTTTAAATAATATTGACGAGAAAATTTCTTTTGAATAAAATTTAATCGTATATAGTTATATAGATCGACAATAGAATATAAATAATTATATATATATTTATAAAAGGAATTGAAAATGCCGCGGTAGTTCGATAATTCGATTTCAAACTTCAATTGAACATACCGGGTGCAAAATAAACCGGATTTTAGTGAAACCAAAAATAGTTGAATCTAATTGATAATATCTTTCCAACGAATCCGAAAAATTAAAATTTCATAGCGGGAATCAAAAGATATGTCCAATTGAAAATTCTGAATAGTCGCTATGGAATTCAGGCCCTTAAAAATGGAAATTTTGCAAATGACCTCGTATTTCGACGAAACCACTTTTGTTGGGTCCATGGTGTAAAGTTAGTGCTAGGTTTCAAATTTCATAATTTTTCGATTCAATATGTGAGCGTGGCAAAGGAAAACGTGTTTTGACCATTTCAGTTGATTTTAATCGACTGGAAAATGACCATTTTTCTAATGGTCTCAGAATTTGACGAAATTAGTTTTGTTAGGACCGTATCGTCAATACGAAGCAAGAAAATATTTTTCGGGAATTTTTAGGGTTAGTATGTGGCCCCAGTAATTTGAAATGTACGTTTAAAATTCAATATAATGATTTAAATGTAAATTTGACGAAAACAGAATCGTAACGATCGAATTGGCCTACGATACATATCCCATTGTGTTCGGAATGGGGGTAGTTAGCTATGGACGACAGGCGGTGGGTCTCATTTCGAGGTCGAATAAAAAAAGTAAACTTTTTGAAATAAAAGTAAAATATAAAAATATATATATTCCCTTACCCCTATACACTCTCTCTCTTTCTCCTTATTCTCACCGTCGGTTTTCAATTAGAAAAAGAAAGAAAAAAAATAAAATCGCTCGCGCCTGCTACAGGTGGCGCGCCACCACCGATCTCCCTCCCCCCCTCGTCGCGATGCCGGAGAACCCCCCCCCCCTCGCCGCGATGCCGGAGAACCCCCCCCCCCCCCCTCTCGCCGCGATGCCGGAGAACCCCCCCTTTCGCCGCGATGCTGGAGAAACCCCCCTTCAAATCGACGCTTCGATCGATGAAACCCCCCCACCCCCTGCGCCACCACTTACCGACCCCATGCCACCCTCCTCCACTTCTTCCACCGCGAGCGCGACTCCACCCCATCGCCAGCTCCACTGACCCGACCTTTCCCCTCCTTCGCGAGTTCCCTCTCCTCAATTCGATGTCGAGTTCAACGTTGAAGCCACCTCCGGCGAACTCAGCAAAACCCCTCCTTTCGCTTGGAAAACGATGTAAGTTCTTATATGATTTTCATTTTTTAGTTTTGATTTTTATAAATTAAAAAGGTGCGATTTTTAGAAATTAAAAAGGTACGATTTTTATATATTGAATAACAAAGTAAAAATTCGATTTTTATATATTGAATAGAAAAGTAAAAATTCGATTTTTATATATTGAATAACAAAGTAAAAATTCGATTTTTATATATTGAATAGCGAAGTAAAAATATGATTTTTACATATGTAGAGAATACGGGCAGAGAAAGTGACAAAAGGCAAGAACGACAAAGATTTCTACCTAAGAAGAGTCGTGGCGTTGGATTAGCAATTCTGTGAGAATTTCTCACTCTTTGATTTAATTTTCTAGTTATAAATATATACTAGGATGCAGACGGTGTTTAGTAGCACCTGACACCCGTTGTCCATAGACCATGGACGGCTTGTATGCTTGTTTGTTTGATGTTGATGTGTAGTTGATTGTGCGATGTGATATGAAATGAAATAAAATATTTATATAGTTTTAAATATTTTATAGTTAAAATAGAATTTTTAAATTGTATATAAAATGAAATAAAAATAAACAAATCGGACGATTTGTTTATATACACACATTTGACTGATATTGATTGGGACGATAAATTTTAGACATCGCCCAACTACACAAATAAAATCTGTGTTTGATTGTTTGAAACCCCACACGGGTATTGGGATGATATTTGACATACACTAATCCTGATTGTTTAGTTGTATGTCGATCGATTGATTGACAGACTGTTATAAGCGTTGAATATTTATATTTGATGCTTATACAGTGTAGAACGCACTTTGGATGATGGTTGATTATTCATCGTTGTTACTGTATACATGTGTTGTAGAAAATCCATATATTAACATTATATGGAAATTGATTGGGCCTCATTCCAGTTTTGAAATAGAAATATTAGAAATATTTGAATAGAAATATTTGAAAAAGAAATATCTGAAGTAGAATATTTGAAAATCGAAATATATGAAGCCGCGTTGATAGATTGACGCCATTTTGACGTGAACGATAATTATATCGATTTTATTCAAATTAAAGTGAATATTAAAGTGAATTGAAATTCGAATTTAATTGAATTGATTTGAAATTCGAAATAAACTGAAATGGTTTGAAATTCGAATAGAATTGAAATAGAATTGAAATCGTTTTGAAATGAATTCGAATAGAATTGAAATAGAATTGAAATCGTTTTAAAATGAATTCGAATAAAAATTGAATAGAAATAAATTTGAAATGAAATTGAATTAATTTGAAATTCAAATTGAATTGAAAACGACTGGAAATTGAATTAAAAATCGTTCTGAAAAGAAAATCGACGAAGTATATATTATATATATAGTATAATGGCCTGAATAGAACGTGCCGCGCCGCGGTAGTTCGCGAATTTCGAACATTGACTTCGAGTGGACATTGCGGGAGATCCGACCATCGGATTCTCCTAAAACCGGAACCGTTGGGTTCGTATCGAAAAGAGTTTTCCAATGAATATTAGAAATTAGAAATCTAACGGTTGGATTTTGAATTATGTTCAAATCAAATTTGAAAAAGGTCGATGTAAGTGCAGTTCGATGGCCGTTGATGGAAATCGACTGTACGGGCCTTGATAAAATTATTAAAAATAGTAATAATTTGTGTAAAATCATAAGAAATGACTTGTGAAGAACTGGGATGAAAATCCCATATGTGAAAAGATAAAAATAGATTTTTATTGAAATGAACTAGTTTTGAACTAGAATTATAATTCTATTTATTTTTAAAATAAATAAACTGGATTAGAAATGGTTTTGAAAATAACCATAATTTCCAATAATTGCATTGGAATGGATTTGAATCGAAATTGTATTCGGAATATTTCGATGTTGAATTTCGTGATTATAAAGATGTTGTTATGGAAATTTGAAAGATATTTATATATCGTTATTTCCAATACGATATCTGTTGGTCGTAGAATTTTATATTGAATATAAGCCGATATATTTTCTATTCAGAGCCTTGTATTTAATATCAAATGTGATTTGGGTTTGTCGTGAATGGTGTCTTGACTAACACTGTTCTTGAACCCATTTGAGAAACGATTAAATCTTTTTATTTAGATTTAATGAAGTGTACCAATTAAATAATATTTAATTGGAATTGAATTGATATTGATTTTTGGGTTTATCGTGAATAGTGTTTTTAAATAACACTTGTTCTTCAACCCGATAATTAATGGAATGGGATTTTGGGTTTATCGTGAACCGTGTTTCAAATGACACTGATTCTTTAACCCAATCACAGATTAAAATTAAGTGGAGTTTTAATGAATCTTTAATTAGATTGAAAAGATCGAGAATGGAGTATCACCAGTTTTGCTCCAAGCGATAGTTAAATCTTTAATTAGATTTAAACGTGAAATGGTAATTGAATTTACCGATAACACCGTGGTGTTAGATATGAAGTATCACCAGTTTTACTTCATGGGATGGATAGTTTGGGATTGGGAAATTAAAATAAATGATTACTTCGGTGTGGTTCGCTAATCCCGACTAGTTTGAATTGATATTCAAAAAGGAGATTAAAGAATAAACTTAAAGAATTTATCTTTGATAAAATTAATGGTAACCTTTCCCTATGAATGTGAAATTTAGAAACTAACTGCCAGTTAACTAAGCAGAATGGTTTTCTGGATATTGATCTGATGTTGGTTTCGGCCTTCAGGGTTAATATTTGGGGAATTATTCTCTTGATTAATTTACGGTTAGTGACTGATGAATTGGAATGAGGCGTATGTTGTGTTTGTGTAACACTTATTTAAAATATACGCGAGTTATTCGGAAAGACCGGGTTTACCCATTCTGAATAACTGATACGACGATATGTCGAAATGAAGACGGTGGTTGAAGACCAGAAGTCTTTACATCGTTTGGGTGATTACTGATGATCTTGATTGGGCTGTACACCCAAGATGAGGGAATCAATTGGTGATCGTCCAGACGTATTTGGAGATCGATGGATATGCGGGGTACTAGGTGCCTCCGGTTTCGTTCAGACCCAGAATGGACTTGTAAATGGACTGTGTGTCTGACATTGGATTTCATTCTGTGTGACTGATATCGGTTGCATAGAGTGGTTTGCCTGTGTGGCATGCTAAGGTGCAATTGATCGAGGCTTCTGTTGAAAAGCAAAGTCTTGTGGTGATGATCAAAGCACAGCCTGTGTGGCACAGCTTTGTGTAACGTGAATTCGCGAGCCCCACACCCCGATTGTGAACGAAAAACGGGAGAGGACCTCAGGGAGGACATGCGTTTCTTTCTAGCTAGAGTGGTGTCAGTGACCTACCAATCCTGACATTTATATACTTTTCACCTGTGTGGTTGTTGCTGTTGCGATGCGCCTCGGTTTGATCGGACGATCCGGGTCTGATGGAGTCATTCGTTAGCTCATTTACGCCCCAAAGGGCGGGGAAACGTAGTGTTCAGGCATAATAATCCACATCGGTGGACCGGCCCTGTCGCTCCATGGGGCAGTTGCGGTTGTTCCTGAGACATGGGCTAGAGCATCTCGAATCGGTAGAGGACGATCCCTGGCCTCAGTTCATAGATGGAAACCCAATTTCCAAATAAGTGACTTTGCGATTTTGATTGTATAACCTATATATGGCGACATAGTGGCATGGGACGCTCATGTCGCCTATGATTGATACTTATGATTTGAAGTTGTTTTATACACTATACACTTATAATAGTATCAAATGATTTGTTTTAAACATATCAAGCATTCTTGGCTATTATAAGGTAAAAACCCTATCCTCCGGCTTGCGTTGCATTGTGTGATGGGAACTGGGTCTTATAATAGCTTCATTTTCTTTATTTTGCATCGCGTTGTTTGTTTTATGCACTGGTGTTCTTGGGAGGAAACCCATTCCGTGTTATACGGCGTGGTCCCTTGATTTACCTAACTTTAAAAATAAAGATTACTGTTTTAAGTTCTCACACCAGTCCCATGACTGACCTGAAGTTTATTGTTTTAACCTAAACTCTGGGTGCCCTTATTTTGACACGGGCAGCTAGTAGTTTTGGTTTTGCAGATTTATATTCACAGGATCCTGGTTTACAGCTGGAATGATATCCAGAAAGCTTTGTATCCATATATCTCTTCTAGTTGTGTATTGTATTATTTTCCACTGCTATGTAATTTATTGTAATCTCTGATAATTTGTGTTGTATAATATTCATTTATACTCTGTATATTCTTGTAATCTGATGCATTGTTGTAATATACAATGAAATGTTCTTCCGTCTGCGTTCTATTTTGTGGCTTGTTCTCGAACTATCCACGCTTTCCTTTACGGGGAAGTTACGGGTTTTTACAGTTGGTATCAGAGCTTTGGTTTACAAAGCTCAGAGAACAAGACACATTAGAACCATGCGAAAGAATTCATCAGAAATTGGATTAGTAATATCCAATGGGAATGACTCGTTAGAGATGGGATCAGTAGTATCCTAGAACGAGTGTGAAGAGTATATTTTTAAAATAAAACCAATTTTGTTTTGAAAATTTAAATCAATTATTCATATTTGATTATTTATTTATATTGTATTTGGACAATCCGATATACTAAGATTTTGCATATATGTCTTGCAAACGTGTATTCGAAGTTTTAATATACTGGATAGTTATAGAATCATACTCTAGTGCCCGGGGATAATTCTGGTGACGGGGCACCGTCGCCAGTATTTATTTTCGAGTTTCGAAAGTGAGATTTCTATATATTTCCAACTGACTGGTATGAGAACCGAAACTAGATAGGGCTTATCGTTGTAAATTGGCATCAAAAACATGATTTTCTGTATACGTATATGTATCAAAATTTTGCATTTGAAAAGCTAATCAACTAATTGGTTGATGTTTGTGTTGTTTGTTTATTTGTTTGATAATTTTGAACCATTATGCCTAATTGTATCAAGTAGTGAATTGTATTGAAATTTGGTCGCATTTGCTTGCATATACATGTACTTACATTGAACAGGTCATAGCAAGGAGGCTAGAGTAGAGAAAAAAATTTGTTTGCCCGACAAATAGGTACATGTTTACTATAATTTACTGTTTCGTTTGGGTGATGATGATTTTACGAGCCTATTGGCTAGCCGCTTGGCTTTTTCTTTTTCTTTTTGAGATCAAAAGGCCTATATGGCAATTTCAAGATTTTCCCATAGCTCCCGGTGCAGGGGAGGTTATGGCGAAATTTTTTGAAAATTTAGGGTGTTAGCCAAATTTTTGAAGAATTTGAAAATTCTCAGAAACTGAAAAGTTGGAGAATGGAAGCCAAATCGAACGTAGAGTTGATTGATCAAACCACTTTCGACATTGTTCCTTTTCGGGGACAAAAAGTGTTAAGTGGGGGAGATTGTAACAACCCGAAAATCTGGGCCAGTTTAAAATTTTTATTTCGGCAATTTTAGCGAATTTTGATTATTTAAAATGAATCATATTAAATAATATCGACGAGAAAATTTCTTTTGAATAAAATTCAATTGTATATAGTTATATAGATCGAAAATAGAATATAAATAATTATATATATTTATAAAAGGAATTGAAAATGGCGCGGTAGTTCGATAATTCGATTTCAAACTTAAATTGAACATACCGGGTGCAAAATAAACCGGATTTTAGTGAAACCAAAAATAGTTGAATCTAATTGATAATATCTTTCCGACGAATCCGAAAAATTAAAATTTCATAGCAGGAATCAAAAGATATGTCCAGTTGAAAATTCTGAATAGCCGCTATGGAATTCAGGCCCTTAAAAATGGAAATTTTGCAAATGACCTCGGATTTCGACGAAACCACTTTTGTTGGGTCCGTGGTGTAAAGTTATTGCTAGGTTTCAAATTTCATAATTTTTTGATTCAATATGTGAGCGTGGCAAAGGAAAACGTGTTTTGACCATTTCAGTTGATTTTAATCGACTGGAAAATGGCCATTTTTCTAACGGTCTCAGAATTTGACGAAATTAGTTTTGTTAGGACCGTATCGTCAATACGAAGCTAGAAAATATTTTTCGGGAATTTTTAGGGTTAGTATGTGGCCCCGGTAAATTGAAATGTATGTTTAAAATTTAATATAATGATTTAAATGTAAATTTGACGAAAACAGAATCGTACGGATCGAATTGGCCTACGATACAAATCCCATTGTGTTCGGAATGGGGGTAGTTAGCTATGGACGACAGGTGGTGGGTCTCGTTTCGAGGTCGAATAAAAAAAGTCAACTTTTTGAAATAAAAATAAAATATAAATATAAATATATATATTCCCTTACCCCTATACACTCTCTCTCTTCCTCTTTATTCTCACCGTCGGTTTTCAATTAGAAAAAGAAAGAAAAAAAATCGCTCGCGCCTGCTACAGGTGGCGCGCCACCACCGATCTTCCCCCCCCCCCTCGTCGCGATGCCGGAGACCCCCCCCCCCCCCCCCCCGCGCAGCGATGCCGGAGAACCCCCCCCCCCCTCTCGCCGCGATGCTGGAGAAACCCCCCCTTCAAATCGATGCTTCGATCGATGAAACCCCCCCACCCCCTACGCCACCACTTACCGACCCCAAGCCACCCTCCTCCACTTCTTCCACCGCGAGCGCGACTCCACCCCATCGCCAGCCCCACTGACCCGACCTTTCCCCTCCTTCGCGAGTTCCTTCTCCTCAATTCGATGTCGAGTTCAACGTTGAAGCCACCTCCGGCGAACTCAGCAAAACCCCTCCTTTCGCTTGGAAACGATGTAAGTTCTTATATGATTTTCATTTTTTAGTTTAGATTTTTATAAATTAAAAAGGTACGATTTTTATAAATTAAAAAGGTATGATTTTTATATATTGAATAACAAAGTAAAAATTCAATTTTTATATATTGAATAGCAAAGTAAAAATTCGATTTTTATATATTGAATGACAAAGTAATAATTCGATTTTTATATATTGAATAGCAAAGTAAAAATATGATTTTTACATATGTAGAGAATACGGGTAGAGAAAGTGACAAAAGGCAAGAACGGCGAAGATTTCTACCTAAGAAGAGTCGTGGCATTGGATTAGCAATTCTGTGAGAATTTCTCACTCTTTGATTTAATTTTCTAGTTATAAATATATACTAGGATGCAGACGGTGTTTAGTAGCACCTGACACCCGTCGTCCACAGACCATGGACGGCTTGTATGCTTGTTTGTTTGATGTTGACGTGTAGTTGATTGTGTGATGTGATATGAAATGAAATAAAATATTTATATAGTTTTAAATATTTTATAGTTAAAAAAGAATTTTTAACGTGCATATAAAATGAAATAAAAATAAACAAATCGGACGATTTGTTTATATACACACATTTGACTGATATTGATTGGGACGATAAATTTTACACATCGCCCAACTGCACAAGTAAAATATGTGTTTGATTGTTTGAAACCCCACACGGGTATTGGGATGATATTTGACGTACACTAATCCTGATTGTTTAGTTGTATGTCGATCGATTGATTGACAGACTGTTATAAGCGTTGAATATTTATATTTGATGCTTATACAGTGTAGAATGCACTTTGGATGATGGTTGATTATTCATCGTTGTTATTGTACACATGTGTTGTAGAAAATCCATATATTAACATTATATGGAAATTGATTGGGCCTCATTCCAGTTTTGAAATAGAAATATTAGAAATATTTGAATAGAAATATTTGAAAAAGAAATATCTGAAGTAGAATATTTGAAAATCGAAATATATGAAGCCGCGTTGATAGATTGACGCCATTTTGACGTGAACGATATTTATATCGATTTTATTCAAATTAAAGTGAATATTAAAGTGAATTGAAATTCGAATTTAATTGAATTGATTTGAAATTTGAAATAAACTGAAATGGTTTGAAATTCGAATAGAATTGAAATAGATTTGAAATCATTTTGAAATGAATTCGAATAGAATTGAAATAGAATTGAAATCGTTTTAAAATGAATTCGAATAGAAATTGAATAGAAATAAATTTGAAATGAAATTGAATTAATTTGAAATCCAAATTGAATTGAAAACGACTAGAAATTGAATTAAAAATCGTTTTGAAAAGAAAATCGACGAAGTATATATTATATATATTATATATATAATATAATGGCCTGAATAGGACGCGCCGCGCCGCGGCAGTTCGCGAATTTCGACCATTGACTTCGAATGGACGTTGCGGGAGATCCGACCGTCGGATTCTCCTAAAACCGGAACCGTTGGGTTCGTATCGAAAAGAGCTTTCCAATGAATATTAGAAATTAGAAATCTAACGGTTGGATTTGGAATTATGTTCATATCAAATTTGAAAAAGGTCGTTGTAAGTGCAGTTCGATGGCCGTTGATGGAAATCGACTGTACGAGCCTTGATAAAATTATTAAAAATAGTAATAATTTGTATAAAATCATAAGAAATGACTTGTAAAGAACTGGGATGAAAATCCCATATGTGAAAAGATAAAAATAGATTTTTATCGAAATGAACTAGTTTTGAACTAGAATTATAATCCTATTTATTTTTAAAATAAACAAATTGGATTAGAAATGGTTTTGAAAATAATCAGGATTTCCAATAATTGCATTGGAATGGATTTGAATCGAAATTGTATTCGGAATATTTCGATGTTGAATTTCGTGATTATACAGATGTTGTTACGGAAATTTGAAAGATATTTATATATCGTAATTTCCAATACGATATCTGTTGGTCGTTGAATTTGATATTGAATATAAGCCGATATATTTTCTATTCAGAGCCTTGTATTTAATATCAAATGTGATTTGGGTTTGTCGTGAATGGTGTCTTGAATAACACTGTTCTTGAACCCAGTTGATAAAAGATTAAATCTTTTTATTCAGATTTAATGAAGTGTACCAATTAAATAATATTTAATTGGAATTGAATTGATATTGATTTTTGGGTTTATCGTGAACAGTGTTTTTAAATAACACTTGTTCTTCAACCCGATAATTAATGGAATGGGATTTTGGGTTTATCGTGAACCGTGTTTCAAATGACACTGATTCTTTAACCCAGTCACATATTAGAACTAAGTGGAGTTTTAATGAATTTTAATTAGATTGAAAAGATCGAGAATGGTGTATCACCAGTTTTCCTCTAGGCGATTGTTAAATCTTTAATTATATTTAAACGTGAATGGTAATTGAATTTACTGATAACACCGTGGTGTTAGATATGAAGTATCACCAGTTTTACTTCATGGGATGAATAGTTTGGGATTGGGAAATTAAAATAAATGATTACTTCGGTGTGGTTCGCTAATCCCGACTAGTTTGAATTGATATTCAAAAAGGAGATTAAAGAATAAACTTAAAGAATTTATCTTTGATAAAATTAATGGGAACCTTTCCCTATGAATGTGAAATTTAGAAACTAACTGTCGGTTAGCTAAGCAGAATGGTTTTTTGGATATTGATCAGATTTTGGTTTCGGCCTTCGGGGTTAATATTTGGGGAATTATTCTCTTGATTAATTTACGGTTAGTGACTGATGAATTGGAATGAGGCGTATGTTGTGTTTGTGTAACACTTATTTAAAATATACGCGAGTTATTCGGAAAGACCGGGTTAATCCCATTCTAAATAACTGATACGACGATATGTCGAAGATGAAGACGGTGGTTGAAGACCAGAAGTCTTTACATTGTTTGGGTGATTACTGATGATCTTGATTGGGCTGCACACCCAAGATGAGGGAATCAATCGGTGATCGTCCAGACGTATTTGGAGATCGATGGATATGCGGGGTACTAGGTGCCTCCGGTTTCGTTCAGACCCAGAATGGACTTGTAAATGGACTGTGTGTCTGACATTGGATTTCATTCTGTGTGACTGATATCGGTTGCATAGAGTGGTTTGCCTGCGTGGCATGCTAAGGTGCAATTGATCGAGGCTTCTGTTGAAAAGCAAAGTCTTGTGGTGATGATCAAAGCACAGCCTGTGTGGCACAGCTTTGTGTAACGTGAATTCGCGAGCCCCACATCCCAGTTGTGAACCAAAAATGGGAGAGGACCTCAGGTAGGACATGCGTTTCTTTCTAGCTAGGGTGGTGTCAGTGACCTACCAACCCTGACATTTATATACTTTTCACCTGTGTGGTTGTTGCTGTTGCGATGCGCCTCGGTTTGATCGGACGATCCGGGTCCGATGGAGTCATTCGTTGGCTCATTTACGCCCCAAAGGGCGGGGAAACGTAGTGTTCAGGCATAATAATCCACATCGGTGGACCGGCCCTGTCGCTCCATGGGGCAGTTGCAGTTGTTCCTGAGACATGGGCTAGAGCGTCTCGAATCGGTAGAGGACGATCCCTGGCCTCGGTTCATAGATGGAAATCCAATTTGCAAATACGTGACTTTGCGATTTTGATTGTACAACCTATATATGGCGACATAGTGGCATGGGACGCTCATGTCGCCTATGATTGATACTTATGATTTGAAGTTGTTTTATACACTATACACTTATAATAGTATCAAATGATTTGTTTTAAACGTATCAAGCATTCTTGGCTATTATAAGGTAAAAACCCTATCCTCCGGCTTGCGTTGCATTGTGTGATGGGAACTGGGTCTTATAATAGCTTCATTTTCTTTATTTTGCATCGCGTTGTTTGTTTTATGCACTGGTGTTCTTGGGAGGAAACCCATTCCGTGTTATACGGCGTGGTCCCTTGATTTACCTAACTTTAAAAATAAAGATTACTGTTTTTAGTTCTCACACCAGTCCCATGACTGACCTGAAGTTTATTGTTTTAACCTAAACTCTGGGTGCCCTTATTTTGACACGGGCAGCTAGTAGTTTTGGTTTTGCAGATTTATATTCACAGGATCCTGGTTTACAGCTGGAATGATATCCGGAAAGCTTTGTATCCGTATATCTCTTCTAGTTGTGTATTGTATTATTTTCCGCTGCTATGTAATTTATTGTAATCTCTGATAGTTTTTGTTGTATAATATTCATTTATACTCTGTATATTCTTGTAATCTCATGCATTGTTGTAATATACAATGAAATGTTCTTCCGTCTGCGTTCTATTTTGTGGCTTGTTCTCGAACTATCCGCGCTTTCCTTTACGGGGAAGTTACGGGTTTTTACAGTTGGTATCAGAGCTTTGGTTTACAAAGCTCAGAGAACAAGACACATTAGAACCATGCGAAAGAATTCATCAGAAATTGGATTAGTATTATCCAATGGGAATGACTCGTTAGAGATGGGATCAGTAGTATCCTAGAACGAGTGTGAAGAGTATATTTTTAAAATAAAACCAATTTTGTTTTGAAAATTTAAATCAATTATTCATATTTGATTATTTATTTATATTGAATTTGGACAATCCGATATATTAAGATTTTGCATATATGTCTTGCTAACGAGTATTCGAAGTTTTAATATACTGGATAGTTATAGAATCATACTCTAGTGCCCGGGGATAATTCTGGTGACGGGGCACCGTCGCCAGTATTTATTTTCGAGTTTCGAAAGTGAGATTTCTATATATTTCCAATTGACTGGTATGAGAACCGAAACTAGATAGGGCTTATCGTTGTAAATTGGCATCAAAAACATGATTTTCTGTATACGTATATGTATGCATTTGAAAAGCTAATCAACTAATTGGTTGATGTTTGTGTTGTTTGTTTATTTGTTTGATAATTTTGAACCATTATGCCTAATTGTATCAAATAGTGAATTGTATTGAAATTTGGTCGCATTTGCTTGCATATACATGTACTTACATTGAACAGGTCATAGCAAGGAGGCTAGAGCAAAGAAAAAAATTTGTTTGCCCGACAAATAGGTACATGTTTACTATAATTTACTGTTTCGTTTGGGTGATGATGATTTTATGAGCCGCTTGGCTTTTTCTTTTTCTTTTTGAGATCAAAAGGACTATATGGCAATTTCGGGATTTTCCCATAGCTCCCGGTGCAGGCGAGGTTATGGCGAAATTTTTTGAAAATTTAGGGTGTTAGCCAAATTTTTGAAGAATTTGAAAATTCTCAGGAACTGAAAAGTTGGAGAATGGAAGCCAAATCGAACGTAGAGTTGATTGATCAAACCACTTTCGACATTGTTCCTTTTCGGGATGAAAAGTGTTAAGTGGGAGAGATTGTAACAACCCGAAAATCTGGGCCAGTTTAAAATTTTTATTTCGGCAATTTTAGCGAATTTTGATTATTTAAAATGAATCATATTAAATAATATCGACGAGAAAATTTCTTTTGAATAAAATTAAATCGTATATAGTTATATAGATCGACAATAGAATATAAATAATTATATATATTTATAAAAGGAATTGAAAATGGCGCGGTAGTTCGATAATTCGATTTCAAACTTCAATTGAACATACCGGGTGCAAAATAAACCGGATTTTAGTGAAACCAAAAATAGTTGAATCTAATTGATAATATCTTTCCAACAAATCCGAAAAATTAAAATTTCATAGCGGGAATCAAAAGATATGTCGAGTTGAAAATTCTGAATAGTCGCTATGGAATTCAGGCCCTTAAAAATGGAAATTTTGCAAACGACCTCGGATTTCGACGAAACCACTTTTGTTGGGTCCGTGGTGTAAAGTTATTGCTAGGTTTCAAATTTCATAATTTTTTGATTCAATATGTGAGCGTGGCAAAGGAAAACGTGTTTTGACCATTTCAGTTGATTTTAATCGACTGGAAAATGGCCATTTTTCTAATGGTCTCAGAATTTGACGAAATTAGTTTTGTTAGGACCATATCGTCAATACGAAGCTAGAAAATATTTTTCGGGAATTTTTAGGGTTAGTATGTGGCCCCGGTAAATTGAAATGTACGTTTAAAATTTAATATAATGATTTAAATGTAAATTTGATGAAAACAGAATCGTAACGATCGAATTGGCCTACGATACAAATCCCATTGTGTTCGGAATGGGGGTAGTTAGCTATGGACGACAGGTGATGGGTCTCGTTTCGAGGTCGAATAAAAAAAGTCAACTTTTTGAAATAAAAATAAAATATAAAAATATATATATATTCCCTTACCCCTATACACTCTCTCTCTTCCTCCTTATTCTTACCGTCGGTTTTAAATTAGAAAAAGAAAGAAAAAAAATAAAATCGCTCGCGCCTGCTACAGGTGGCGCGCCACCACCGATCTTCCCTTCCCCCCCCCCTCGTCGCGATGCCGGATAACCCCCCCCCCCCTTGCTGCGATGCCGGAGAACCCCCCCCCCCCCCCACGCCGCGATGCCGGAGAACCCCCCCTCTCGCCGTGATGCTGGAGAAACCCCCCCTTCAAATCGACGCTTCGATCGATGAAACCCCCCCACCCCCGCGCCACCACTTACTGACCCCAAGCCACCCTCCTCCACTTCTTCCACCGCGAGCGCGACTCCACCCCATCGCCAGCCCCACTGACCCGACCTTTCCCCTCCTTCGCGAATTCCTTCTCCTCAATTCGATGTCGAGTTCAACGTTGAAGCCACCTCCGGCGAACTCAGCAAAACCCCTCCTTTCGCTTGGAAAACGATGTTAGTTCATATATGATTTTCATTTTTTAGTTTCGATATTTATAAATCAAAAAGGTACGATTTTTATAAATTAAAAAGGTACGATTTTTATATATTGAATAACAAAGTAAAAATTCAATTTTTATATATTGAATAGCAAAGTAAAAATTCGATTTTTATATATTGAATAACAAAGTAAAAATTCGATTTTTATATATTGAATAGCGAAGTAAAAATATGATTTTTACATATGTAGAGAATACGGGCAGAGAAAGTGACAAAAGGCAAGAACGGCGAAGATTTCTACCTAAGAAGAGTCGTGGCATTGGATTAGCAATTCTGTGAGAATTTCTCACTCTTTGATTTAATTTTCTAGTTATAAATATTTACTAGGATGCAGACGGTGTTTAGTAGCACTTGACACCCGTCGTCCACAGACCATGGACGGCTTGTATGCTTGTTTGTTTGATGTTGATGTGTAGTTGATTGTGTGATGTGATATGAAATGAAATAAAATATTTATATAGTTTTAAATATTTTATAGTTAAAATAGAATTTTTAATGTGTATATAAAATGAAATAAAAATAAACAAATCGGACGATTTGTTTGTATACACACATTTGACTGATATTGATTGGGACGATAAATTTTACACATCGCCCAACTGCACAAGTAAAATCTGTGTTTGATTGTTTGAAACCCCACATGGGTATTGGGATGATATTTGACGTACACTAATCCTGATTGTTTAGTTGTATGTCGATCGATTGATTGACAGACTGTTATAAGCGTTGAATATTTATATTTGATGCTTATACAGTGTAGAATGCACTTTGGATGATGGTTGATTATTCATCGTTGTTATTGTATACATGTGTTGTAGAAAATCCATATATTAACATTATATGGAAATTGATTGGGCCTCATTCCAGTTTTGAAATAGAAATATTAGAAATATTTGAATAGAAATATTTGAAAAAGAAATATCTGAAGTAGAATATTTGAAAATCGAAATATATGAAGCCGCGTTGATAGATTGACGCCATTTTGACGTGAACGATATTTATATCGATTTTATTCAAATTAAAGTGAATTGAAATTCGAATTTAATTGAATTGATTTGAAATTCGAAATAAACTGAAATGGTTTGAAATTCGAATAGAATTGAAATCGTTTTGAAATGAATTCGAATAGAATTGAAATCGTTTTAAAATGAATTCGAATAGAAATTGAATAGAAATAAATTTGAAATGAAATTGAATTAATTTGAAATTCAAATTGAATTGAAAACGACTGGAAATTGAATTAAAAATCGTTTTGAAAAGAAAATCGATGAAGTATATATTATATATATAATATATATAATATAATGGCCTGAATAGAACGCGCCGCGCCGCGGCAGTTCGCGAATTTCGACCATTGACTTTGAATGGACGTTGCGGGAGATCCGACCGTCGGATTCTCCTAAAGCCGGAACCATTGGGTTCGTATCGAAAAGATCTTTCCAATGAATATTAGAAATTAGAAATCTAACGGTTGGATTTGGAATTATGTTCAAATCAAATTTGAAAAAGGTCGTTGTAAGTGCAGTTCGATGGGCGTTGATGGAAATCGATTGTACGGGCCTTGATAAAATTATTAAAAATAGTGATAATTTGTGTAAAATCATAAGAAATGACTTGTGAAGAACTGGGATGAAAATCCCATATGTGAAAACATACAAATAGATTTTTATCGGAATGAACTAGTTTTGAACTAGAATTATAATTCTGTTTATTTTTAAAATAAATAAACTGGATTAGAAATGGTTTTGAAAATAACCAGAATTTCCAATAATTGCATTGGAATGGATTTAAATCGAAATTATCTTCGGAATATTTCAATGTTAAATTTCGTGATTATACAGATGTTGTTATGGAAATTTGAAAGATATTTATATATCGTTATTTCCAATACGATATCTGTTGGCCGTAGAATTTGATATTGAATATAAGCCGATATATTTTCTATTCAGAGCCTTGTATTTAATATCAAATGTGATTTGTGTTTGTCGTGAATGGTGTCTTGACTAACACTGTTCTTGAACCCAGTTGAAAAAAGATTAAATCTTTATATTCAGATTTAATGAAGTGTACCAATTAAATAATATTTAACTAGAATTGAATTGATATTGATTTTTGGGTTTATCGTGAATAGTGTTTTTAAATAACACTTTTTCTTCAACCCGATAATTAATGGAATGGGATTTTGGGTTTATCGTGAACCGTGTTTCAAATGACACTGATTCTTTAACCCAGTCACAGATTAAAACTAAGTGGAGTTTTAATGAATCTTTAATTAGATTGAAAAGATCGAGAATGGAGTATCACCAGTTTTGCTCCAGGCGATAGTTAAATCTTTAATTAGATTTAAACGTGAAATGGTAATTGAATTTACCTATAACACCGTGGTGTTAGATATGAAGTATCACCAGTTTTACTTCATGGGATGAATAGTTTGGGATTGGGAAATTAAAATAAATGATTACTTCGGTGTGGTTCGCTAATCCCGACTAGTTTGAATTGATATTCAAAAAGGAGATTAAAGAATAAACTTAAAGAATTTATCTTTGATAAAATTAATGGGAACCTTTCCCTATGAATGTGAAATTTAGAAACTAACTGTCGGTTAGCTAAGCAGAATGGTTTTCTGGATATTGATCTGATGTTGGTTTCGGCCTTCGGGGTTAATATTTGGGGAATTATTCTCTTGATTAATTTACGGTTAGTGACTGATGAGTTGGAATGAGGCGTATGTTGTGTTTTTGTAACACTTATTTAAAATATACGCGAGTTATTCGGAAAGACCGGGTTTATCCCATTCTGAATATCTGATACGACGATATGTCGAAGATGAAGACGGTGGTTGAAGACCAGAAGTCTTTACATCGTTTGGGTGATTACTAATGATCTTGATTGGGATGTACACCCAAGATGAGGGAATCAATCGGTGATCGTCCAGACGTATTTGGAGATCGATGGATATGCGGGGTACTAGGTGCCTCCGGTTTTGTTCAGACCCAGAATGGACTTGTAAATGGACTGTGTATCTGACATTGGATTTCATTCTGTGTGACTGATATCGGTTGCATAGAGTGGTTTGCCTGTGTGGCATGCTAAGGTGCAATTGATCGAGGCTTCTGTTGAAAAGCAAACTCTTGTGGTGATGATCAAAGCATAGCCTGTGTGGCACAGCTTTGTGTAACGTGAATTCGCGAGCCCCACACCCCGGTTGTGAACCAAAAACGGGAGAGGACCTCAGGGAGGACATGCGTTTCTTTCTAGCTAGGGTGGTGTCAGTGACCTACCAGCCCTGACATTTATATACTTTTCACCTGTGTGGTTGTTGCTGTTGCGAGGCGCCTCAGTTTGATTGGACGATCTGGGTCCGATGGAGTCATTCGTTGGCTCATTTACGCCCCAAAGGGCGGGGAAACGTAGTGTTCAGGCATAATAATCCACATCGGTGGACCGGCCCTGTCGCTTCATGGGGCAGTTGTGGCTGTTCCTGAGACATGGGCTAGAGCGTCTCGTATCGGTAGAGGACGATCCCTGGCCTCGGTTCATAGATGGAAACCCAATTTCCAAATACGTGACTTTGCGATTTTGATTGTATAACCTATATATGGCGACATAGTGGCATGGGACGCTCATGTTGCCTATGATTGATACTTATTATTTGAAGTTGTTTTATACACTATACACTTATAATAGTATCAAATGATTTGTTTTAAACGTATCTAGCATTCTTGGCTATTATATGGTAAAAACCCTATCCTCCGGCTTGCGTTGCATTGTGTGATGGGAACTGGGTCTTATAATAGCTTCATTTTCTTTATTTTGCATCGCACTGTTTGTTTTATGCACTGGTGTTCTTGGGAGGAAACCCGTTCCGTGTTATACGGCATGGTCCCTTGATTTACCTAGCTTTAAAAATAAAGATTACTGTTTTTAGTTCTCACACCAGTCCCATGACTGACCTGGAGTTTGTTGTTTTAACCTAAACTCTGGGTGCCCTTATTTTGACACGGGCAGCTAGTAGTTTTGGTTTTGCAGATTTATATTCACAGGATCCTGGTTTACAGCTGGAATGATATCCGGAAAGCTTTGTATCCGTATATCTCTTCTAGATGTGTATTGTATTATTTTCCGCTGCTATGTAATTTATTTTAATCTCTAATAATTTGTGTTGTATAATATTCATTTATACTCTGTATATTCTTGTAATCTGATGCATTGTTGTAATATACAATGAAATGTTCTTCCGTCTGCGTTCTATTTTGTGGCTTGTTCTCGAACTATCCGCGCTTTCCTTTACGGGGAAGTTACGGGTTTTTACAAATGTCTTGCAACCTGGCCGACACATGACCGCCCACTCATTTCGCTTGAGTGTAGTGAATGTATATTACCAACGGTTGGGTGCGAACCACCGTTTCCCGAAAAGGGACAACATCGAAATAGACTAAAGAATGAAGCGGATCTTCTCTGGATAGGTGGTTATACACCCTGTTGGAGCGACCCACATAGCCATGATGCTTGCCCGATTTTTGTCATTTCCTGGTTGATGAGGCTTGAGGTTACGATTGCTTACCCTTTTTAGATCAGCACATCACTTTGAATGCCACATCATCAGATCGTGAAATCATTAAGTGAAGTCCTCAAGAATACACTGGTACGTTTGAAGAAATCAATGTACGTGACCATCTGGAAATACTCTGTTAGATGCTCGTCCATACAAATCATCCAGGAACAAGATGAACCGAAGGCACCCTCCTACCACATCCTAGGAATCACCCAAAGGATCAGTAGCGAGAAGTCCTTGCAATCTGTAAAATCTCAACCACGACTGAATCACAGTTTAAAAACCTCTAGTAGCTAGCCAGAGATATTCAACCACAATCCTTCCGCTTATGAAGATCCACGGTCTTCAATGCTCCATCTTGACCGCCTTCTAATATCTTCAATGATTACGTGTTTGCTGGTCGTAATGGTTTTCGAATATAAGTTTGATCCCGGTCTTTCCTTACCAACAATCGATTTGGCCAGATTTTGATAGTCGGTGATTTAACAATCAAAATTAATAATCATCATCCATAGAAAAATTAAGTGGATTTATTGGTTCAGTACACAACGTCACTTGGCCTCTTTAATTAAACATTTGTTTACTAAATTTCTAAATCTCCCAATCATTTGGCATAGTGCCCTTTCAATTCTTATTTCCAATCAAATTATTTAACTAATAACTATATAATCTTCCGCATGGAAATATTTCCTTAATTCCTTCAACTACCATAATTTCTAAACTAATATCAATCTTAGATAATCATGAAGTCATCACAAGTTGGGGTATTTTATTTACCTCTCAGACCTTGAGTTGACAACACTCTTATCTTCGGAACATATAAAAGTTTATAAACGAAATCTCATTTCGAATAATATCCCAGCTCCTCTATTTATTTTAGAATCCTTTTTATATAACCATGTCTCTTAGTTTTATTTAAATAAACTCTTTTCACATTAAATATTTATTTCTAGATCCTTATCGTTAGATCCTTACTTTTATAATCAAGTTCAATCCGCTAAGGTTCTCATTCGGTTTCAACTCACATCATTCTTGTTTAAAACTTTCCTTTTATATAATTCCCTTCTGGAAATAAAGCCAAATCCAACTCATATAAATATGAGAAAACTTATTAAAAATCCTTTTTAATTATAAACAAGGTCTTACTTGACTAATTCCCCTTTTATCACCATTTCCATTTCGACCCCTTTTCAAACATTATTCACTTTAAAAGTTAACTTTATTCTTTTAATAATTCTGGAATAAATAAGTCAACATAACTTGGTTTTGTTTGAAAATTAAATTATATAATCAAATCTTATCAATTGATTTACTTTAAGCATTCATATCCATATTATACTTTTAAAAATCCCATTTACGGGTCAACTCCTTGTTAAGTGTCTTACATCTTTTATATTAAATAGTTTATTCCATTTTCAACTATACATAAAATAATTAATCTTTCCCAAAAGGTCATTTTAAAATGGCATTTAACTTCAATAATAATTAACAATCCAATAATATTCTTTAATAATCAATCCTCGTACTATTGGTCGACTTGGTTATCTCAAACGAGGTTACTTTGTTTAACCACTTACACTTTGTTATTCCTTTTAAATTAATAAATAAATAAAATTAATTTAAAATAATTTCGTTTGATTTAATTAACAATCTGATTAATTTAATAATCTTATTTAAATTGTTTATTGGAAAAATAATAACTAATTTAACCCTTGATCATTTTGTTAATTGCTGCTCGTTTGCTTACAAAACTCATTAGCATATGAATCTCGTTTTACATACCCGTTTTATAATTACAAAATGAAAATACTTACTTATTTCTTTAATAACTTCATTGAAAAATAATTTATAGAAAATAGATTTCAAAATCTGTCTTTAGTTATAAAACAAATTTTATAATTTTCTTTTTATTGATTTACATGATGATAAATCACTCTATAAAATGGTTCATTTACAGGCCATCTGCCGATAATTATTCAACCAATATCACTCATTGGTTAATATCAAATAAGTATCGAATTTAGTTTCAACAATCAATCAGGTTAACAGTGCATATAATATGAAAGCAAACAACATATTTGAGGAATCCAGTTGGATCCCCCCAACATGTCCTTCCTTGCATCAAAATGGATTTCCTCAAATTAAGTACGATAATATATATATCCATCATGATAAAAAGAAATAAATAGTTCAACTAATAACAGTTAACAAACAATTTATAACATCAATCAAGCATTCAATTATTTATTTAATACGTTTATATTATTATAAACGTAACTGAGAAGGTAAGTCACCTTGTTTGGAAACTAATCGTTAAAATAACGATAAATTCGATTAAACTAAACAAATGTTTAATTTAATCCACGCATATTAAATAATATTGTACACACAAACAAACATCCATCCAATCATCAACCACTAGCAAACGTTGCACACAAAATAAAAACCCAGTTTTTATAAAATATAAACGGGATAAACCGAGTGAGTTGAACTCACCTTACTCTCTAGTTGTTGCTAAACAGTTTTATTTAAGTAAATTAAACTCGTGTTTAATTTAACTAATATATCTAGTTGTGCCAACTCTGTCCAAATCAGCTCCAGATCAGCTCCAGAATGTCATGCTCGTTGGTATGGTTCCAACACGACTTTCCTCGTTTCATTCTGGTAACAAAATCATAGTTATAAATTTTACACATTATATACTTTTTAAAATAAAAATACTAATGCTTAACAATATATTATTTTCCTAATCTCAACTTAACATTTATAACCCTTCATTTGTCACGTATGAAATAAGTTAGGCATATCTCAATATTCGTTAGTAAATAAATCGGGTCCGAGTACTAACCATTATTTACATATTTTATGCCAATGTCCATGTTATGTAACCACTCACCTTATGCACGTTATACATTTAATTAATAACTTAATATATTAACTATATATACAAAATTTGGTCATGTTACCTTTCTGATTTTTCCCTAACCCACTGTGTTACTTCCTCCTGTCTGTTTTGGATACCCTTTTCTTTCTTTTTCCCTGAAAGCCCAAACCGGCCCAGACAACCCAGTAGCCCATCATGCTATTTTTCTTCCCCAGATCATCCATCCTTGATCCTTCTGTATCCATTCTTCTACCCACCTTTTGTTTTTTATATATACTACGGCTATATTTTTCCCAGTCTACCGTGCTTCAACAATCCACCACTAAAACGCAACTTTTTGGACCCTACGGAATGTTTCTGCCTTCACCATGTTTCTCCTATCATCCCACATAATTTTCTATCTTTTTTTTTGAAATTTGGTTCACTTCATTGCTAAAAACCAAATAAAACCTTCTTTATAAGCCTCGTTAAAACCCTATAACCCCCCTAGTGGGTACCGTATAGGGAAAAAGAGTACTCATAAATTTGGTATACAACATAGGAATAACCAAAACATAGTCAAGGTCAAATACAACAAAAACAAATAAAAAACCGAAAGAAATAAAAGCTCCATCAAACGCAACCCACTTCTACGCAGCCCAACAAGGCCCACTATCACCCACTACTTAAAAGAACATTCTCCTGCATCACTTTAACCGGTGTCGTTCAACTCAATGCCCCACTTCTCCAATAATTGAATATTCCTTAAAGTACGACATGACTTTGAACCATTGTTTTGGGTCAAATAAACAATCTCTTTTTCAATCTTCATAAGATTAGATGTTGAATGATTTCTTCGATCCTGGAAGATCCTCAAGTTTCTTTCTTTCCAGATGAAGTATATAGCTATAGTGAAAGCTCCGAAGGCCAAATCCCTTAATTGATCTCTTGCTTTGAAGTTTGTAAGTAGAAATCTAGCTTTTTCCTTTAGATCTGATAGAATTACAAGTGGTAGCTCTAACTTTTGTTTCAATGAAAGCCAATATACAGAGAAGTCACAATGAAAGAAAATATGCTGAACTGTTTCTGGATGATTCTCGCATAAAGGACACATTATGTTATCAATAGATCTGAAGCGCAAGATCCTATCTTTCATGTTCAATCTTCCCAAAACAGCCAGGTATGATATGAAAGACATCTTTCTACAATTCTTTTTATGCTATACAACTGAAAAAACTGGATCTGAAGTATCATGAATTCTGATATACTCCCATACTTTATGAAACATAAAATTCCCCCCTTCACACCATTCATATCTGTCAAGATCTAAGTTAGGATGGATTTCAACTGAATTTATCTCATTCGGTAATTCTCTAGTTGCAGGATGGACTTTAGGATGGAATACTTCATTTCTAATAATTTCATTCACTCTTTGTTCTGGTTGACCAATTACATTCAACCTATCATAGCCAAGCAGATCTACCATGCATTTACAGTTTATCCAAGGTTCACACCAAAGATAAGTATTATGACCTCTTACTATTTTCTTATTGAACAACTATTTAGGATTAGATCTTAGCCTGAGAATAGATTTCCAAGTACTAGAAGCATTTATATCTATTGCCATAGACCAGAAAAAATTCTTCTTGCAGTATCTATTATGAACCCACTTACTCCAGAGTGATGAATTAGTTAAAAAATTCCGTAGTAATTTTACTCAAGCCACCTTTTTAAGTTTAGAGCACTTCTTTAAACCAATATCCCCTTCTCCCTTAGGTTTACATAGAGTATCCCATGCAACTTTATGTGTTGTACCACCCCAGAAAAAATTAGCATAAAGAGTTTGTAACTTGTTTAAAGTAAATTCTGGGATTTGATAGATAAAAAGCCAATAAAGAACAATTGGAGTAATAACTGAATTTATTAGTTCTGCTCTCCCTGCAAAACTGGGAAGCTTTGTTTCCCAACCTTGTAACTTGCTTTGTACTCTTTGTATCAGTGAATTACACTCTGAATGATGCAAGTAATTTGATGATAGAGGTACTCCAAGATATTTTATAGGTAAAGAACCCTACTCATACCTCAATATATTAAGTAACTCTTTAGCATTAGTAACAGATTTACTAAAGAAAATCTTGGTCTTTGAAGCATTTACATTCAGATCTGCAAATTTACTAAGTCTCTGAAAAATAGATTTAAGGGAGTTTGCATTTTGAACTGAAGATTTTCCAAAAATCATTAAATCATCTGCATATAACAGATGAGAAATAATTGGCTGCACTTGACTGCTAGGTTGAAATCCATTTGATAATGTAGCTTCATCCACCATATATGTAAAAAACTGCATTGCTATAGCAAATAGCTATGGAGACAAAGGATCTCCCTGCCTTAATCCCCTTGTTGAAGTTATAAACCCTTTAGGAACACCCTGAATCATAACAGAAAAAGTAGCAGTAGCCATGCACTCGAATATCAAATTTATAAAATGTGTAGGGAAGTTCATTTTTGCCATAAGAAAGCAAATTAACTTCCTATTGACTTTATCATAAGCTTTCTGCAAATCCACTTTAACACACATTTTAGGCATTCCTAATTTTCTGAAATCTCTCAACAATTCATGTGCTAGCAAAATATTATCACCAATATACCTGTCTTGAATAAATGCACTCTGATTTGATGATATCATATAAGGGAGAAAAAGTTTCAGTCTGTTACATAAAATTTTAGAAATTTTTTTATAACAGACATTACAACATGAGATTGGTCTGTAGTGTGCAATTTCAGATGGTCTCTCCTTCTTTGTAATTAAGGTTATAAAAGTTTGATTTAGTGCTTTAGGTAATTTTCCAGAAATGAAAATATCAGATATAGCAGCCTATAAATCATCTTCAATAATATCCCAATGAACTTTAAAAAAATTTACACTCATACCATCAGGCCCAGGGATTGAATCATCATGAATAGAGAAAACTGCTTCTTTGATTTCAGATAATTCAACTTTCCTGAACAAAAATTGCTTACCATGTTCATTTATTTGTGAAACAGGTTGAAAAGAAGGAAATTCATTTGAGCATGGACCATTAAACATGGAGGTAAAATATTTTATAGCTTCAAATTCTATCTCTTTTACATTAATCAAAAAATGTCCATCTTGATCAGTGAGAGCTCTAATGTGATTGAAATATCTTCTATTAGACATACGAGAGTAAAAGAATTTAGAATTAGTATCACCTTGCTGAAGCCAAGAAACTTTAGCTTGTTGTTTCAAACCACTGAAATATATTGTCTGCAGATTCTGAAAATTTCTTTTGGCTTGCAAATAATCATCATACATCTGGATATCTTCAGGGTTTAGATCTACTTCTGCCTCTAATTGAGTTACAAATTGCTCTACTTCTTCAAGGTTAGAAGAATTTCTACTTCTTACTTTATTCCAATTTTTAAGCACTCGTTTACAATTTATGAGTTTCTGCAAAAATTGATAACTATGAAATCCCCAAACACTTGCATTCAGGCCTTTTTGAACAGCTTCTAGATAACCTGCATGGCATACCTAGTCATTTCTATATCTAAAAGGGTAACCTTTTATTTCTGTAGTAGGAATAACATCCAACAAGATAGGATTATGATCACTTGACTTCTATGAGAAGGAAAGAGCCTTCATATTAAGAAATTGGTTCATACAAATATTATTCACCAAAATTTTGTCTATGTGTGTAGCTATTCCTCTTCTTCTCCAAGTAAAATGAAAACCCAAAGGCTTAATTTCGGTCAGGCTAGTCTGAATTATAAATTTCTGAAACTCACTTATATGCTGATACGGAATTGAACGTCCTCCTTTTTTATCAGTTGGAGATAAAACAATATTAAAATCTCCCATTATGATCCATGCATTTGAATATGAACTAGATTCATTTTCCCATTAATTCCATAAATTTATCCTATCTGCAAAAGTATTACTACCATAAATTTATCCTATCTGAAAATGTCATATGAAATCCACCCCTATTAGAAGCTTTTACTGTCACATGTTGAGGAGATAAAGATAGCATATTCAAATCCCAAACATTGAAATCCCAAATCAAAAGAACTCTACCACTTGAAACAGGAGAATTACTAGTTAGCAATTTCCAAACATTAGGTAACATGGAAGAAAAAAACGAACTAAATTAGCTGGATTTAATTTTGTTTCAACTATACCAACAATTGTTGACTTAGTCTTATTAAGGAGTGTGAGAACTTCCTTCATTTGAAAAGAAGTGTTCATACCCCTCACATTCCAAACTAATATAGTCATTTAATAGATGAAGAACTCCTCGTATTTCTTTTAGCCGGAGTAGGATTTTTTGTTTTTGCAGCTTGTAGATAGCTTGTGTTTTTATTCACAAAAGAAGAAACATCTATTTGTTTGCCTTTTTCTTTACCCTTATCATTTTCTGCAATCGCATCGGCTATGTTATTAAAAACATTTGGAATTATCTTTTCAGGTAATGTAGAGTTCTGAGCTTCAGTATCATCCTATTTATCTGATGAAGGAGGATCTTAATCATTCAATGAAGTGTTCACTTTATCAGGTACTTTAGCATTTTCTTGATCATTGGAAGTTTTATTCTCTGATGCTTGTTTTTCAGTATTTCCTATAAAATCCTGATCAATCTTCTATATCTACTTGATTTTCATCATCCTTATCAGGAGGAATCCATCTAGCGTCATTTGAAATTTCAAGAAACTCATCTTCATGTCCAAACAAACTACATTGGATATATTGCATTGGTATAAACTCATACTCAACTGATATTGATATTTTCTAATTATTATGAAGAAGAATGGGAATTTGAGTTTTCAATTCAGTTTGAGTATTAATGGATATGAGAACTCTCGCATATTTTGTGAACCTTTTTTCAGCAGTATTCTCATCAATCAACAAGGGATTTGAAATAAAACTGGCTAAAATCTGGATTGCTTCAATAGTCCATAGTTCTAGAGGTGGATCACGTAATCTAATCCAGATCTGAACCTCATTACTTTATTTTCCTTTAAAGTCAAAACCAGGATGCCAAGCTTCAACATATAATAATCTTCCATAATATGAATATGTAGTACTTTCTATTATACGACTGAAATCATCTTTACTTTCAAACTTTACTATAAAATCATAACTAGGAGAAACATGAATATTAAAAGACCCCAATGGCTTCCATAACTTTGAGATATAATCCTTTAACTTTATCGTAGAGAGTCTGAAATAGATCGGTATCAATGCAACTGTATTTACCCAAGAAAGCTCTGTTTTTAGGAACAAAAGTATATTCCAGTGAGGGTTTTACATAAACAAGCTTCCTACTCCTCGAGCCTGGTACCAGATCTGGATTCGAAGTTGGATTTGAAGACATATTCAGATTAGAATTTTCAGATGCATTTATCGGATTAAGATTTGTATTTGAGAAAAAAAGTTGAGATCGTGTATTTGAAAAAGTAGAGGAAGAAGCCTGTATTTTGTCTTCCATTAAAGTTGTTAAACAGTTGTAAATTCACACTTGATTTATATCTTCTTTTCATGTGAAATAATGCTCCAGACTAAGACAACATGCGCTCGTTTCTTCCTCAGGCAAGTCATCCCATCTCCACATGCTTTTAAAACAGCTTCCTTTTCCCTTTGCTTTCTCATGACCCTCTGCACCGACGCCATGCACGAAAACAAACTCCATTACTTCGTTCACATAAAGAAAAAACACAGGCTGACCCTCTTTTCCTCAAATGACTGGCCTATTCTCCCTTCTCCATTCAGCACTACTCCACTCCTTATTTAGACGCAAACTGACCCCATCAATCCCTTCACAACATTCCACGCCTCCCATGCAAGAAACCACTACCACTCCCATCATCTCATTGCTTCGAACCTCCTACTGCCTTGTCCGAAACTCACCTCACATCTCCAGTCTTCTATGCTCACCGCTGCTTCTCCAACCCATCTCAAATCATTCCCTCCCAGTATTCGCGTCCATCGGAGTCAACTAGCATTTTTTTTATTTTTGATGTTTTATTTTAATTCAATAAAAGAGGGGTGTTTTGATTTTGTATTCTTGGATAGAGCTTTCTTTTATATGGAGGCGTGATATAAGTACTGAGATGGAAGGGGTTCTGCTATATTTGCAAAAGAGGAAAGGAACTATGTATGTATATAAGAGAGATTACGTGGTGCGCACGGTGTTGAAAAATCATTTTTAATTCAGTTAACTTGGTCGCCATGGCTTAATTGTTTGACAGGCACGAAATTTTGTTTTTCTTGGCACGCATGGTTCACATTTAGGATAGAAAAGTTGTTTCATACCTTGAAGCGGTGAATATGGGGTAGCTTCCTTCTGTAACTACTTGGGGGTAAGGTATTGATTTTATATAAATATTATTTTCATGTGTATGTTCCGTCTGTTTATGTATACGTTATTAAATTTCACCACCACCCCTTATTTTCCAAATATCCATCGAAACCTCACCAGAAAATGTTTGGCTACATATTTCCAACTTATTGTACAGTGGGTTTTGCAATAAGGTCTTCTGAGCAATATTTACATATAAAATAAACTTAAGAAATTTTTATATGAAATGAACCGAGAGCTAACTCTAAAACTTTTAGATTTGGAAAAAATTCTTGAACATACTACTAAATTCTACATGGGTTACTTTAATGCCTACATGATTCAGAAACCGCAGAAAGCTGGTTGTCTCACAAGTAGATAGGTGGATAGCTAAAATTACTTACGGTCATTTTACGTGGTTATTAAATATTGGTATTTATTGTTAATTACGTTGAACATTCAATATTTTCAATGACATATACAATTTTTAAATATAACGAAAATGGATTTACAACTACCTCTTGATGTTCCGGTCCCAAGGAAATTAACCTTGCTGAAAACGGACTCCGCTTGCAAAACGTTGTTATTTTAGTTTATAGGTTCAGATTAGAATTTCGTCTTCAGGCAAAACAACTCCATTTGGCTTCAAACTAGAAATCTAACAATAATTAGCTATATGTATTCCAATAAAACTTGTTTTGTCAAAAGTGGAGGTCGTTTGAAAAATAATCATTTTTAAGGCCTACGTAATATTGATAAAATATAATTAAATTCAAAACAATTCTATTTAAATAATAATAAATTATTATTTCCCCAAATGAAATATTATACAGCTTCAAAATAAACCAATATAAATTTTAAACTCAATAACTACAAATTCGAGTTAAAATGGTATCCAACTTATATTAAAATCCTATTTAAACGTTATTGTTTATTAATGAATTTCACAGCGACTATTTGAAAATTTGAATTAGACATAACAAACAATCTTTAATATGACATCTCGATTTTTCTCTTTCATTAGAAAATAATTATCAATTAAATTTGAACATTTCTTGTTTCATAGAATTCCGACTTATATCAAATCCTATACATTTAATTAAAGTTCAAAACTCAATATTACAAACTATCACGCCCTTCAAGCTCATTTTAATTAATTTATACGTTTGAACTCCATTTTAACTAAATAAATTTGATATACCATCCATTAGTATTACCAAATCAATATTTAAACCAATGTAAAATATTCGTAATTAACGTTCAAAAATTTGGGATGTTACAGAAGGTGTAGGACGTCGCGATTTGCGGTCCGTCTAGTTGTTGGCTCTCTCGTCATTCATCGGGTTATAGCGACCAAAGGCGTCGTTTATTCGTTGGAGAAAAGCCCAGATCATCAACCGTTAGGGTCCGATCGTAGCCATGGGCTGCACCTAAGCCTTTAGAGCTTCGGGGAGAAAACGATTTAATGTCGATCTCGGTGCTGTGCTGAGATAAGACAGACACGCTTATCCAGGTGATAAGTTTGCATCACACTAGGTTGGTTGTTTGGTGGCCCCAAGTTGCATGGAACTTGGGCGTACAACGATTTATCCTCGGTCTTGGCACGGGGCCAAGGTTCGAGTTAGTGGTTATTTATACTTGGTTGCATCGCGGGTCTACGACTTGAGTAGCGTTGCCGGCTTCCGTGCTTGGGGTGTCGGTCCTAGCCGGTGTTTTTTGGCCTCGATGTTGGATCAAAGTTCGGTTGGTGGCACCGGCTTCCATGCTCGGGGCGCCGATGCGGCGACCGAATATTTGTACGCAAGCTGGTTGTCAGGATTAATCAAACACGTCATGCACGAAGTAAACATGTAAGGGTAATAGGAAACTGGACATCATTTCTAAGGACAATTCTGGTAGTAGTAGCCTATTTAACGCCTTGAATTGCAGGAAAGAAAAACATCGTTGGAAGGCGTTATTCAATTTTAAACTAAGTTATGTAAAGTAGCGGCGGAGATGTTCGTTGTTCCATGCCTTGGGAGTTTGGCTCCGTCAATGGTTGAGAGTTTGAATTTTTCATGGCCAAGCTTCTGTTGCATGAGTATGGGCCTTCCTAACAAGGAGCGAGGCCTGCAGGTGGGGGAAAGTCTCGTTCGAAGATGTCGCCGCCGATGTGCGTTCGACCGGGCCCTCGGCTGAACTTCCAATCATATCCTTAAGAGGCCGAAGCATTAGTTAGAGGAGGATGGCGATTACGCAGCAAAGAGGAGGTGTGTCTTGGAGAAGGGACCTTGCTTTTCGTTTGCGTTTCAATTTTTTATTTTTTGCAGGCCTATATATATAGGCCGTAATGAGGATCTACCCGTGAAATGATGATTTTGTTTGAATTGCAACGGTAATGACTATTGAAAAGGTTACGACCCTTTATCAACAGACATTTCCGTTCGACAATTGCTCTCAAGGTCCTATTTTTTTACCTTTAAACATTAATGTGTGCCTTCGTTATGCTATTGAATCATTTCTCTCGCTTCCTCTTTTTCTAACGGGAGAGCTGATCGTGCAAATGAGTCAATGGCCGATATCTCCAATGTTAACCTCGGGGATTGTTGTATCGTAAAGGATGGTCGTGAGGCTGACAGAGGACTGGAACTCTCAAGCCTGCTCCCGAATGTCTATTAAGTAAAGCTTCCCAGTGTGCCACATGCTGATTGGAGGGGGACGAGAGCGCCGTATGAAGGAAATAAAAAGGGCCATGGCACGACGCAGAGGAGGTGTCTTTTGTAGGAGAAATTTCACTTTTAGTTTCTATTTTGCTTCCGATGAGGGAGGCAGAGGAAGGGAGGAGTTGCAAACTGGTATCTCCGATGACAACCTAGAGTCAACTGCGCCATAGAATCTGTAGTCCTGATGAGAAGGGGGACAATCTTGAGGGATTAGTTGTCAGTCGAGGTCTTGTTTAGTGGGAACATTTGATGAGTGTTGAGTTGCTCGGAGATTCCATGCAGTGTGAATCTTTGATGAGCATCGAGTGGGTCGAAGACCTCACATAATGGGAATCCTCGATGTGCATTGGGTGCCTCGAGGATTCCGTGCAGGGGGAATATTTGATGAGCATTGAGTAGCTCAGAGATTCCATGTGGATGATTTCCTCAAGTTTGTCTTGTAAGTGGCGCAGCTTGTTCGTGCTGTGTCCGTAGATGCTGTAGAACCAACAATTATCCTGTAGAGTCCCTTGGTGCGCTTGTCGGACTTTTCGTCCTTGGCCTTTTGCATGTTTGGGAATTGCAGGTTGCGAGATATATTTTCTCGGGAGTGTCGCTGAGAGAAGAATAACTGCAGAAGGGTGTAAGTTGAAGATGCTTCCTTTTATTTATGCGACCACCTTTGACGTTGAAATCATGAGCGAGATTGCATAGAGCGATGGAATAAGAGTTGCTAGAGCTCTGGGCATCTCCATGAGGCAGGATGTTGAGGGTAGGAACTTGATTCCTTTACGCTAGATTTCAGCATAGTAAGTAGTCAGCATTCATGCAAAAGATCTCCTGAATCTTTGATTGCCTTTGATTAGTCCATGCTCTAAGTTCGGAATCAAGTGGTATGCCATTCGTAAGCTAGACGAGTGCGATTCGAGGAGTAGGTTTCTCGACTTCAGCCAAGGCAGTGTAGGATCTTGCGAGATAGCCTTTGAGAGTTTTATGGGTGCCTTGGTAGATGTTATAGATTGAGAGGATGTCTCTGGGCATCATGACATGCATCCTAGACTGCGCGACCAATCTCCTGGCGAGTTAGTCAAGAGTTGAGATGGTTCAAGGTGGAATTCGAGAGAACCCAGATAGAGCCATCTTGGGTAATGACGGGGAAACAACTTTATGGTGTCGGCAACGTGTAATGAACTCTTATGCTGTTTGTGGCGGCTGATGAAGCTTCGAGAATCATGGCTTCTTTAAGTATGGAGTGAGTATTGGCATATCGAAGTGCTTACGCCATTCGATATTGCGGATAGTCAAAGTGAATGGGTCACACCTAATGCTGTTTTTGCAGACGTCGTGGGCATGCCCCCGCGGTTCCCTCATGATTCCACGGATCATGTCGACGATGATAGGAGTTTGAGTTTCCACCTCATTATAAAGGTTGTGATCCTACTGAGGAGTTTGGAGCCTAGCGCGCCTTCTCGAATTAAGAAATTCGTCATTCCGTTAGTCTTCAACCTTGATTATAATTTGCAGAAGTTGATTGTGGTGGTCTAGGGCCTTGTCAGATGATAGAAGCATAGGCGAATGGTCCGGGCTCGTAGCAGTTTGAGTTCGCCTAACGGAGGAACAAGCGTCAAAGCCCGGAACGATTGGGATGACACATTCCATTTCTGATGGTGATTCTGACATTGCTGAGATTAGAAGTCAGTCGTGCCATCGTAGGATGCCACATGTAGCATGTTGAAGTGTAAGGGCCACTCAGCATCGCATACGCTCCTAGCGAATGGACAATTACTTAAGTGTACCGACGGATGACATCCACGATCTCTGACCCATCTCCGAAAGAACGTAGCAAATCCAGTTTGTCGAAAGTAGCACTAATGCCTCCAATGTTTAAGTCCAAGTTGAGAATCAGTTTATTGAGAAAGAAGTCTAGTTGGACCCCAACTTGAGGTGCCATGTTGGGCGTAACCTTGACTCCTAGAACCGTGGGAGCACTACCATCCAAAGCTGCACACGCCGGTGCTTAAGAAACATTCCGACTGCGAGGTCCGCAACCTTAACAATCAAAGTATCATGGACCGGAGTGACATCTAGATTAGGGGTGCCCCCGAGTGTTGCGGGAATGACACCATTCCAAGGAGAGGCGTCGGCTAGCTAGTTAGGTTATGGGGTTGCCCCCAAGTCCCGAGTCACGGATGAAGGGACATTGGCACTCGTCCCAATAATATATGCTTGGCTAGTCGGATTTGAAGTGCTTCTTATCCAATTCGGGCGAGGAAGGTATTGAAAGCCTCTTCCTACCGCTTAAGTCGAGCTTTCAAATCTATGGCAAGATCCTTATTCATTCCAGTGATGCCTTCCCTAGTGACATAGTTCGATAGAGGTCCGGTCGAGGAGAGTTCTTGACTTCCTCCTCCTTCTAACCATAAGCTTTGATTATAGCGTTGAGCTTCCTACGCTTGAACATCATGATGAGGAGTGAGTAATTGAGTCGTAGTCGAGAATCGAAGACGAAATCCGAAGACAGACCCGAGGAACCCATCATCAACATTCTGTCATCTGATTCTTTGTTGCTTAGCCATCGTGAGCGGACTCGACCGCAGGTTATAGAATGAACCTAAAGCGTGTCGAAGTCGAGATGGTGATTTGTGACAAAGAAACAAATCTGAGTTCTCTCCCTGATGCGCTCCTTCTTGTCATGAAGCAAGCAATGACTCGTTAAGCGTGTTGCTGGACTAACTCCCTGTTTTCCCTGGTTGGGGCTTTGAGAAATCGCTCAATTTCTTGTAATCTTTGGGTAAGCGCGAGAAGCTACACTTAAGCTACCAAGGCCTCGGGGGCTAGAGGTAATGCCACATCAACAATGGCTAAGATGTCGGAAATAAATTGACGATGGATCAGAGTGACTTGATTATCATTAGATGTTTGCCAATGATAGATTTCCTTTCTCTCGCCATTATTGGCGAGTTTGCTCAGTGGATAAGACGAAATCCAAGTAACACAAACAAACTTGTGGTCAAGGATTAGTGGGAAAAATCGGCTTCGTCGAATTTGAGTGAATGCATAGTTTGAAGGAGGCAGAACATTCCAAGTCTTGGTGATTGGATAGAAGGAAAGACGAGGTTTTGATTCCTCAAAGGAAGTGATAGAAAGTCAACCGTAGGTGCGTGCTTTACTCTCCCCCTTCCTAGCATGCCAAATGTTGACGCCTAAAATTGTCATCAACACCAGAGAGTTCCAGAAATTTTAAATTTTTAGTTTAGAGCAGAGAATCATAAGAAATGCAGTAATAATGTGCGGGGAAGTAAAGGACACAGTTATTTATAGTGGTTCGGCCCGTCGGGGCCAACGTCCACTTTGAAGGTTGTACTGATTTTATTCCATTACAACAAAGTACAACAAGACTATTACAAGAAGCTACAATGATTCACGATATCCTCTTAGTCCGTGTTATCGATCTTCTTCACTGAGCGAGCGTAGTCGAGGAGTTGCCGATGTTGTAGCATAGCCCAGTGAGACAGAGTCGAGGCCGAGTGAGGCGGAGTCGAGGCCAAGTGAGGTGCAGTCGAGTCCGAGTGAGGCGAAGTCAAGGCGGAGGTACGCGGGTGGCGGAGTCGAAGCCAAGTGAGGCGGAGTCAAGGCTGAGGTCCGCGAGAGGCAGAGTCAAGGCCGAGTGAGGCGGAGTCGAGGCCGGGGTCTGTAGGAGGCGGAGTTGAGGCCGAGTTAAGCCCGAGTGAGGTGGATTCGAGGCCGAATTCAGCGAGAAGCGGAGTTGAGGCCGAGGTCCGCGGGAGACGGAAATGAGGCCGGGGTCCATGGGAGGCGAAGTCGAGGCTGAGGTTGGTGAGAGGCAGAGTCGAGGCTGCGGTCGGCGGGAGGCGGAGTCGAGCCTCGAGGTCCGCGGGAGGCGGAGTCGAGGCTCGGTGTCTAAAGGAGGCGAAGCCGAGGCCTTCTCCTTCTTCTTCTAGAGACCCATGCCATGTCCAATGGCCATGGAGAAGAATGTGGTGGTCATTAATGTTGTTTTGGAGTTTCATGAAGTCGCAAGGTGGCTTCATGTCCAAAGGTATGCTTGGACCTTCATGAGTATGCTCATGGGTCCAAGCATATTCACCTTCTCCCTTATATGATTAAGGGAGGTGCTCAAGAGGCCTTGGAGAAGAAGATGGAGCCCATTAAAGCTTGAGATAGAGAGCTTGGACCAACCTCTTGAAAGTAATAATTGAGGGGGTATTATTAGTGGAGAGGGTAGGTGAGGGTAGGACGAAGTTGGTGAAAAGTACAAAAAGATAAAAAGGAGTGTGGAAAAAGATAAAAAAAGTGGGGTTTGCACTATGGAGTGATCAACCAAAAACAGGTGATCGGTGTGTGCCAATTCGCTATTTTTAGGTGATCAACATGGTCGGGAGCATGTCGGGGAAAGCTTTGGTTATGTCGTATCACAAGGCATGTCCCTCCAGGAAATCTTGAACCCTAATGTGTCGAAGCCCAGAAACTCAAACCCCTCCCTGGGGTATGAAATTCGTGCCCCGTTGGGTACGAGTTTCGAACCCCGTGCGAGTTCGAACTTCGAGCCCTGTGTGGGATCGAACTTCGAGCCCCATGCAGGATCGAACTTCGAGCCTCGTGCGGGTTCGAACTTCGGGCCCCGTGCGGGTTCGAACTTCGGGCCCCGTGCGGGTTCGAACTTCGAGCCCTATTCAGGTTCGAACATCGATCCCCGTGCGGGTTCGAACTTCGAGCCCCGTGGGGTACGAAATTCATAAAACTTCAAGCTCCGTGGGGTATGAAATTCGTACCTCCATGGGCTACGAGGAGTGTATGAAAAGTGGACGATGAGCATAGAGGCTACAGCCTTTGCCCTTTCGGGGTTTGAGGTGATGGATTGGCGATGCTCTGGAGGAACAGTGAGGTCCTTGTTGGCGCAATCCCTTCCTAACCTATTTTCTTTGCTTTGTGGAGACATTCCCATCTTTAACCATACGCGATACGTTAAGTCGAGCACGTCTTGCGTACTTTTGGGAACCGGACCAAAAGACCGGTTAACATGGATATAAAACCATCTTCGGTTTTTCCATTTTTTGCTATAGGTTTAATTTTATTATGAATACAATCATAGATGTATGAGCTAATTAAGATCTCCAATGACTTTTAAGTTTTTAACTTATATTACAATTCGTTACATTTTTTTCTTTTTCTTTGTGGTTAGATTTTCTTATACACTGTTATTTACATATAATAACGTTGTATGAAGCATGGCCTCATATGGTGCATATTTTAATGGTTTGTTTAGCGGCCTAAGTCCACATTTTTAATTATATGTGTGCTTGATTGTATATGTGAATATGTATGCATGTACGCGTACGATCATGTGTATTATTATGTATATACTTTTGTACGCATGGTCATAGTACATGCATATCCACACATGATTACAAGTAAAAAAAAAAAAAAAACCATGTTTGGTGTCCACAGTAATTAATTGTAAACTTCCAAAAAAGAGCAGCACAGTTTGCAAGATCGGTGCTAGATAGGTGCTTGAATCAATGTGTAAAAGTTTTGTATAATTCAAGATAAGTAGTTAATAGATAAATTTTCATTATTATTTAAACAGGTCGTACAGCTATAGGATAAATTTTCAAATTCTTATCTCATAAGCTAACTCTATAGAATAATGACCTATGTTGAAGTATAAATTCATTATTTCCTGTGAGTACTTTGCTTTATTCTTTGTGGCTATTAATCTATTATATATATTTTTAGATTCTTTTTTAATGATAATAACTACAATTAGTGTCATCTTTTCATACATGAATGATAAAGACTGATGGTTTTGTGGAATTGTTTAAATGGCGTCGTTGGACAGATATGCTTGGATCATGAACATGTATATGTATTGATTCTTTTTTCATAAGTATTGAAAGCATTTTTACTTGATATGGCAATGCATGTTATTTCGTTTAGTTATATTTTCAAATAATGAATGTGGCTATCGTCTGCTGACACTTCAAAAGATACGCAATATTAGCAAAATGAATTTCTATGCATTTTTAGAAGACATCTAGGAGCATTTGTCTATTTTCATTCACTTAATGCCAACTCTGTCGTTTATTTTCAGTTCTTCCCAGTTATCATTGCCAATCCCAATTTCTACATTCTTCTATGTCACTTTCTTGCTTGATAGTATTTCTGGCATTTTGGTATATTTTATTGTTCAGTTTTCTCCCTTTCTTTGTTCATTTTCTCCTTTTTTTGGCTTGCTAGAAATCTTGAATCCTATTTGATTTTCTTGCTTTCAAATTTTCTCATAAGTAGTAGTGCAAACTTTCACTTTTTTTTCCTCTTATCTAAATGTAGCATATTTTAAGCTTGCCACCCTTCTTTTTTATTGTTAGTCATTAGGCCTTAATGCTTTTTAATAGTTGTTTAATATTATTTTTCTAATCTATATATAATTTGATCCTTTTTAAAAGTAGCAGTTTCTTAATAGTTAAAAATAAGTTAGCGCGTAATCTTTTTTTTTTAATATAAATATTTCAGTGTCAGACCTTTTCTCATTTAATTATATATTTCTAACTACTTCTTGGGAACTTATTTTATGGTTGGAAAATTCAAGCTCCCCCTTTTACATGTTAACACGATTATTGTGGTGGCAATCAACTAGAATAGATTTAGGCTATGGTCAAGGAGAAAAGTGAGGTATGAATCATTTATGTCCACTAATTGATTTAGAGTAAAGTCTTTCCAGAACATATTTCAATGTAAGACCCTTTTTCATAGAATTATATATTTCTGACTACTTGGGAACTTCTTTTAAAGCTAGAAAAATTCAAGTTCTATTTATAAAGGAATACTCCAGTGGCAATCAACTATATTTTAGGCTGTAGTCATAATTCACGAGGTATGAGCCATTTTCTTTCTCCGCTAATCATGGTCTTTGTATTTTTTTTAATATAAAACTTATAATCATAGAGGAAACATACTCATTTAAGTAAAGCAAACCCGTCAATGCATAATTCTGTAGCTCCAAACTATGTCTATGCTACAATAAATTTCAACCAGTAAAAGAAATGTTATCCACTAAAAATCACGTACATACTGATGGTTTGGTCATCAAGGCAACTGGATCGGTCGCATTATTTCTTCCTGGATCGGTCGGCTTCAACATACGGATCGGTCGGCCTTAATCGGACGGGTCGGTCGGTCAATGATGGGTCGGTCATATTGGATCTCATTGAATCGGCCAGCTGCGTTACGAACTTTGGGTCGGTCGAGCTCCTTCTTTAACAATTTGGTCGACACTATTTCAATGCATTGCATATGGGTCGGTCGCTCTTTGTGTTAAATGGATCACCACCTTATTCACATATGAAGCTAGCTATAGTAAGGCGTGTATAAAACTGCATGGCATATACTGTGAGTCGGTTCATTTTGGTAGTGGAACTGGACATAATGTATACAAAGTACACGTGGTGCAAAGCTGTGAAATGTGCACATGCAGCACGCTGTAATTACCAGTTGCAAGCGTTAACATGCTTCAATGTATGGATCAGTTAGGCATCATGTTGAAGCCATCAGTTGCCAGACATAAACAGGCAACGTTTACATATTGTAAACAATGTGAGTACGAACGTTATACCATTTGGACATCAATGAGCCAGTGTTAAACACTGCATGCTTTGAATGCGTATAAGGCAAGTAAGTGACGTGATGAAGTCATAACGTTCTATATACAAATTATATGCTTGGGACATCACGAAGTAAAAGCCACGTGGAAGTATTGGCTTAGTACCGATGCGCATATAAGGACCGGTTTCACATAAATGGACTTCTACAAATATAAACGTACACGCATCTCACGTGGTAGGTACATACATGGATCGGCCATTCTTAGTTAAGTATGGGTCGGCTCAAAACTATCTCAAGCAATGGGTTGGGTTGAACTTCATTCATGGGCACGTTCCTCCTTATATGATCATGTATGGAGCCGTCACGCTACTAAGCTAAGTACATAACGTTGGCACCTGAGCAATATCATGGTTTAATGTTATTTTATATATATGGTCACTAAGACAATGCGTGAAGTACTTATTATATTACAAAAAAGAGCACTTGTGAAATAAAACAGCTAACACACAAGGAATGACGTGAAGCATATGTGTGTGTGTATATATATATATACAAAAATAATATTCTGCATCGTTTGGAATATTTGCCGCGTGGAGCATTATATTGAAAATATGTTGTGTGAATAATGATTTATATATGTGTGGATCGGTATAATTATAGTCAGCCATTAAAAATTATGCGGTGGCATTCTGGCAATAAGGCGGATCGGCATCAAAAGGAAAGCACGGATCGACATCAAAAGCATGGGTCGGTATCAAAAGGAAAATATGGTTCCGTAGTAGACTGGTAGGCATTAAAATATGCCAGTTGTGTACAACTGTAAAGTAGGCCAGTGACATTTTTGTAAATAAGTTTAAGGCGGATCCAAACCCTGCACAACGTAATTACAACTCTATCACTACCTCCAAATGACACCTATAAATAGCCCACTTCTCCACCATTCTAGGAACCGATTTGTCCACCCCAAAGTGCTGCCTAAATCATTTCTACACCACTCTCAAGCACTCCAAGCTCCATTAATGGCTTCTCAAGCTCAATCCATCTTCCTCCAACAACAAACGGATCAAATCTTCTCCAAACTTCATTAGTAATTCTCAAACTCAATATAAATGATCTCCAACCACCATTAATTCTCTCCAAAGTCTTGATCCAACATAAGATCATCATGGATCCGGTGAAGATCATCTAATTGTCTAAGTGGCTGAATATCTACACAACTACCATCACAAATCAAAAGATCTCGTCGATTCCTTCACAAATCCAAATGAAATCTAGAGCGAAAAGAGAGAAAAAAGGAGAAGAGCATTGTAAAAGGGAGAAATGAGATATATGAGTGAATTCATGTACTTTGTAAATCCAAAAAAGATAATGAGAAGTGCTTCCATAGTGGACGTAGGTCTAAATTGACCGAACCACTCTAAAACTTCATTGTTTATTACTTTTTTGATCTTTATTTTGTGTTTGTGGCTTCGTAATCTCAAATCATACCGTTTGGTGAAGTGCTCTAAGAGCACCTTTAGTGTTGAGGTCAAATTTTTATTTCAACATTTGGCGCCCACCGTGGGGCCACATCCACATCATTAAGGTTAAGTTCTTCATGAGAGATCCGGAGATTTAAGGCTTGCTTTTTTACTATAGATTTTCAAAAATCTAAAATCCAAACCAATCGGGATATTATCTGCAAAGATCAAACTCTTTTCTGAAAATATGCTGCCGAAAAAGCCGAGTAGTTAGTACAAAAGAGCTTCGGGCTCAGGAAATGTTGCGGATAATCCAACTACTCCGCAAACTAATCTTCATGAAGTCATGTTGGAATTTTTTATTTTTATTTATCCCCTTATTATCACAAAACCAATTGGCTATGTGATGAGGAACATCTTAGTTTATATTCAGGATCTTAGTTCAGTATTTCCCGATGTGGGACAACTTTGAAGCACCATTCAACACACCCCCTTGCTTCAAAGTTGTTGAGATCGAAGCACTTTCTCTTCGATTTTGTGATGCACTTTCTCATCACCTTCAATTGTTGAAGCACTTTCTCTTCAACTCTACTGAAATCCTGAGCTCTGATACCAATGTTGGAATTTTTTATTTTTATTTATCCCCTTATTATCACAAAACCAATTGGCAATGTGATGAGGAACATCTTAGTTTATATTCAGGATCTTAGTTCAGTATTTCCCGATGTGGGACAACTTTGAAGCACCATTCAACAAGTCAGCCAATCTTTAGAAGTAAGAGCTGGTGTGACTAAGGATGAATTGAATGAAGTCGTCGCTGGTTTGACTCAGCAAATGGAGATCTCAAGCAGAGCCATGATGGTTAAAATAGGAGCCCTTTTCGCTACTCAAACCAATGCGGCAAAGGTAAACGTCAATGTCAAGGATAATCCCAGTTCCCTCTCTTCAAGTCCCAATCATGATCATTCAGCTCAAGAGATCGATGAGTTGGATAATGGCAAGAATGAAGGATCTAAACCAATCGCTAAGAACCATTGCGCAAGAAAACTTCTCGAACCATGGTTAGTCCCACCAATGGGGCACCTCCTCAAAATGAAGGCCTAGGTAACCAGGATTGTTCGTTCAGACGAACGTCCGGCGAAGGTGACAGCACCCAATTGGTGAGTCAACATGGTGAAGAAGAACATCTTTTGGACATGATGAGAAAGATCATGCAAGAGAACATGGAAAGAAAGGATGATGAGAAAGAGCGGGAATTCGCTCCTAGTAAGACTCCTCTCAGCAATAGAATTCGTAAGGCCAAGTTCTTGAAGAAGTTTACTCCGCCAACGATTTCATCCTATGGTGGAACTGGTGATCCAACTTGTTCTTATACAAATACGATCAACACATGGATGGTGCATGAGCCACCGATGAAATCAAATGCTTGTTCTTCCCTACCTATCTCGAAGGAGTGGCATAAGTCTGGTTCACCAGGTTGCCACCAAAATCCATGGATAACTTTTTTGTCTTGGCAAAAAAATTCAAAGAGAAGTTTAGGCTGTAGGCCATCAAAGTTATAGATGTGATGTCACTCAATGACTTTGAACAAAAACCAGGAGAATCTATTAAAGCCTTTCTTACTCGATTCAATGCTACTGCAACAGAGGTGGCAAACCAGAACCTAGTTAATCCTGATGGCACTGAAATGGGCTATAATCATAAAGTCAAAGTTCGGGAAGTGGATCAAGATGAAGAAGCAAAATACCCTGGAGAGATTCTATGAAAAAGCAGAGCAGTTTATCGGTGTTGAAGATGATCCTTCCTACATTTTAGATGTTGCTAAAAGTAGTGCCGTGGAAGATAAGAAAAGTAGTAGTGCTCAAAGTGACAAGAAGATACCGGAGGTCTGAAAAGGAAAATCGAGGACAACGGAGAAGCAGAGAATGATAAAAAACAATTTTGTTTTATCAAGTCTGAAGAGTTAACTCCTATAAATGATAGTCTGGAAAACTTCTTCTTTGCCACCAAAGATGCAGGATGTTATCCAACTCCACGACCAATAATGTTCTATCGCTACCACAATCAGCCTGGTCACAATACTAATGAATGCAGATACTTAAAGACCCTGATTGAGAAACAGATTAGGAAAAATAATCTACAACAGTGTGTGAAATAGGCCACCAACAATTAACTCCTCCTCAGCTGCTCAATGACGAGTTCAAGCTAATGACGATTTAGAGAGTTCAAATGTTCAAAGCCTGGAATAATGACCATTCGTGCTAACTCTTTACCAAAAATGTAACAACCCGAATTTTAATAATGCGTTAAGACAAGAATCGAGGAAGAATTAAATTTTAAAATAAGAATCAAGAGAAACGGGTTGCGCCTTGCGTTCGTCTCGGAATTTTGGTTGGAAACGAGTTCGAAATTTCGTAAATCGGAGTCCATATGACCGAGATATGGCCTCTAGAAGTTTCACGAAAAATCAGAAAATGAAAACAGATTTTCGAATTTCGAATTTAGCCCCAAACAAACAGGGCGGGAAAATTTCCCGCCCAACCCCAGGTCGACTGGGGAGTCGACCCACCAGGGGCCAGGTCGACTGCCCAATCGACCTGGGGGTCGACCTCCCTGGTCGACCCAGGTTGGCCTAGTGCACCTGCTTGCTTCTTTGGGTCTGTTCTGTTGGCCTGTGACGTGGTTGGATGGTTCAGATCTAAACTAGGGTTAATCTAAGGGCCTAAATTAGTCCTAACTTCTATAAAAACACCCTAAGACCTAGCCAAATTCACCACAAATCATCCTAACAACTAAGTGCTGCCATAATGCTCCCTAGTCATGGCCTCCATCTTCAACTTCAAAGGCTTAAGCATGCAAACTAGATTCAAGTCAAAGGAGCAAGCTTTCTACATCAAATCAAGGAAGTAAAGCATCATCTCAACACCGTTCTACGACAAATGCTTGCTCATAAATCTCTAGCCACGCTTTGTAAGTTCTAGCTACTTTTAGATCTAAACGGTAGTTCTAATGTTGACATGGAATAAAATGAGATGAAACCTAAGTATGTTAGTCTATGTGAATCTAGTCTTGCCCCTCTCTTGAACCTATGACTTGTGGGCTATTTCTTAGTGATTAAATCATGCCACTCATGTTGTGTTTGACCTAGTTTACCATGTAAAGATTGAATCTTGACTTGTGGAATGTTGGCATGAACCCTTAGAACAATTTGACTTGTGGAACATTCATATGAACTTGACTTGGGGCTTATGCATGTAAAAGAACCTAAACCCTCATGACCATTTATATGCCTATGATGATGAACCTAGTGTTATGCTATTATACATGTTTGAGGCCAATCCCTTTATGCTATCATACATGTTTGAGGCCAATCCCTTTATGCTATCATACATGTTTGAGGCCAATCCCTTTATGCTATCATACATGTTTGAGGCCAATATGTTGTCATATTATTCCTACTATGTTGACTCGCTTTCACTTGTGTTGGGAAGATGCCTTGGGTAGTTTAGGCAAACTTGAGATGGGCTATGAAACTTAACATGAATTAAGTAATGGGACAATGGGCATAAGTGGAAAACGTGGACTTGTCGTAGCCTAAATTTGACATGAACATGACAAGTAGAAAAACATGAAAGTGGCCAACTCGAGGTTGGGTTGAGTTTGTAGCATATATCTGCCCGGAACCGCCCGACAAATCCAGTAGCTACAGACAATAAGACCCAATGTGAGTAGTTGGTCATATCGCGCTCAAAACCCGAGGTTAGACTAGGTTGTGGTGTAAAGCTTCCCGGACCCGCCCGGCGTAACCAGTAACCACAACAAAGTCTAATGTGAGAGGTTGGGGTGCATTAATTTACTTAATGCCACATGATAAGGTTAAGTTAGTTTGACTAATGGCACTTAACCGATATGACATGAATGGGTAGGTTAAGTAAGACCGGACTTGATTATTTAAAGACACTTAACCATATAACACGATTAGCGGATGGGTTAGTTTAACCTAAATGGGTTGATAACACCCGACTGGGATAACGCGATGCGTGGTAGGGTTAAGTAAACCCACAAGAATGATACTTAACCATTATAAATACGACTAGTGGATGGGGTTAAGTTAACCTACACTTAACCAATCCAACTCGGTAATTTGATGGGGTTAAGTTAACTTACACTTAACCAATCTGACTTGATAATTTGATAGGGTTAAGTCACGAACCTCGTAAATATGCTTAACCAATCCGACTCGATAATTTAATGGGGTTAAGTTAACCTATACTTAACCAATCCGACTCGATAATTTAATGGGGTTAAGTTAACCTACACTTAACCAATTTTACTTGATGATTTGATGAGGTTAAGACAACCTATACTTAACCAATCTGACGCGGTAGCTTGATGAGGTTAAGATAACCTATACTTAACCAATCTGACACGGTAATTTGATAGGGTTAAGTTAACCTATACTTAACCAATCTGACACAATAATCAAGGGTTAAGTCATGAACTTCTTGATATACTTAACCAACTTGATACATGGTTTGTAGGGCTAAGTCTTGAACTTGAATACTTAGCCAATTTTGACATGATTCGTAGACGGGGTAAGTCATGAACTCGAATAACAACACTTAACCCATTAGACAAAACCCTAGTTCAGGGGACTAAGTGGAAAATCATATTTAATAAGGATAATGGGAAGGGAAACTAAGTGATAAACCTTAGTTAAGGATAACTAAGTAATAATTCCTAGTCAAGAGAATTGGACCAGTTCACAGATAGATGAGTAACCTGATACGGTAGGTCATCGTTTAAACAAAAACACGAGGAGGAGGGAATGTTTATCTGACTTAGATAAAGGCTCCAGCGAACTGGGTGACGAAGCTGTAGCTTCGGGGGACGTGAGGGTACTCTTGGTATCCCTCTGTGAGGTTGCAGATGATCCGCCTGGGCTCACAGAGGTTAAGGTCTGCGTAGAAGAACCAAGGGTACGCCTTGGTTGCTGTGCGAGCAACCTAAAGACTGGGGTGGATTAGCGTGGAGTCGGCGATACTTAGTTTAGCCCTGTGATAGCACGTCGTCGACTACCTACCATCTTTAGTCAATCGTGTACGTATGCGGAAAGGCAAAGAACTCCCAACAGACCATATACTTGCTATCTAGTTATGGGTGAGGTTGGCCAATAGGAAAGTGGGGGCATGGATGGCCGAAGTATAGTTCTCGTGCTCGATTTTCTTGGATTGCCTTTCAGTAGTTGAGGGAGGCGTCACGTGGGACCATAACCACCGGTAGAAAAACAGACCTTGATATCTGCATCGGTAGATAACCTAAAGCTGTCGACCGAGTCCTGTATTTCTTGATTAGCCCTGGCATGGGACTCGGGTGGCACATTGAGATACATGTGCATCTAGACATGGAAAAACGATTCACGATACATACGTGGGAAAAAGGGCGTAGTTGACTGGTAGCGTAATCCCTAGTGGTCCTAGGTGGCTTAAACCCAAACGGAGTTACGAAAACGTTTAGTAGGCAGCGTAATCCCTAGTGGTCCTAGGTGGCATAAATCCTAGCCGAACATTCGAGAATTCATGGTAAGAAAATACAACTAGATCAAGGGTGACAGTCCAAACGATTTCAAGGATAATGGAACTACGTTGAAGTAGTATAGAACTACGTGAGGAAGCCCGTAGGATTTACGGCAAAGGACTAAACATATACATGGAAAGAAACATACGAGTTGGGAAAACCTACATTAGGTTGACATGGACCATTTCATTGGGCAAGGGACATTTTGTAGCTAACACATGACACGGGTTGGGATACTCGTACGGAAGGTGCAGGGCAAATATACTTGATAGAACCTTGGGGTGTTATACTCGATAGAACCTTGGGATGTTATACTCGATAGAACCTTGGGATGTTATACTTGATTCATAGTGACCGTAGTTTATCTTGATACAGTAGTTCATCCTGTTACCTTGGTTTAGCTTGTCTATCTTGTCATCAGCCTTATGTTTACTTTCAGTTTATGCATGTCATGTTACCTTTACCCGTTTTTATGCTGGAAGTAGATAGGACTTACTAGTCTTTATGACTGACCCCGTTCTCTTTCGCCTCTTTGTCTTCCGTTCCCCCCTCCCCCCAGGTTTTCAGGGAGGAAATACTGTTATTTAGCTCGGACTTCTTCTTCTTCAAGGTCAACACGTATGGGTTGGATCTTTCTTGGCTATGTCTGCTTTACCGTTTTACTTGGGGAATATTTTATGACTGTGGTTTTATGCTTCTTTAACTATTGCAAGACAGGTTTTCAATGTAATGGCTTTTAAAGGCATTTTGATGTAAAAGGCTTTAGACCTTATAATTTTATGAGGTAATAAAATTTGGTTTTTCTTCCGCTGTTTTATATGTTCTATCTTGTAATATTTCTGTGCATGTTTACCTAGACAACGCCCTCCAAAGCTAGTGCATTCTCTTGTGTAACCCTGGCGGAGGTGGGGTGTTACATTTGGCATCAGAGAAGAAGGTTACCAGACTGGGAAAAAGTTTTAAAACCTTCTGAAAACTATTTGAAAACCGTTTACAAAGAAGCATTTTTCAAGGAAAGTTTTATTTTTAAAGGCTATTCCCCAAAGGCCATTAGCATTATCCTTTGTTTCCTTGATTGAATCTATTTTCCTTTCTTTCCTCCACCTGTAGTCACAGTGGTTCGAACTGCGACTAATCCTTTTCTAACTAAGTCAGTGTTTTCGGTACGATGGAGGTAGTTCTCGAGAGACCTGTTACCGCGTTATAAGAAAGGATAGTAAGAACAAGGATAAAGGATACAAGCTTAAGGACAAGCAACTTGTTGGTATGACTTAATCCACAAAGGAGGAAAAAGGTGAATGATAAAACCCATGACAAGAGAGAGTATCTCTAGTAGGGTAAAAAGGGAAAGATAGTCAAGTATTATGAGACAAGGACAAGATCGTCGAGAGGGCAATTGTATGCTCTTACTGTTAGCATACCTAAGAAGGATGGTAACGTTTCTGTGAAAGGTTTAGCTTTTCTATCATCCCGTCAGGACTTTGCTTTGATCACCGCATCATTTAAGTCTGCTTCGATAGTTGAGTCTCTACACCTTCGTACTAGCGTAGTAGAGGATCCCATTTTTGTCTCAAATCTTGTTGAGGAATCGGTCCATTTATTCATGACTTGTTTGGATTTGCGGACGCCTATGACTTTTGGGAATAATGCTTATGCTTTTAAGCTATGGGTTGAATTCTAGGAATGGAGTGGTTATCCAGTAAGGGTGTCATTCTCGGTTCTGAAAGGAGGGTAGTTAGGCTCTTGACCTGCCTCGGTAATACCCTCGAAGTCTCGTGTAACCTTTAGGGTTCTGTCATGATTGGTTACCTAGAAGCTCTTGATGCATTTGTTGGAAATACGTTCGAGTAGAGTTCGCCACTAAGGCGGATGGTTCATTTCGCTTGTGCATGAGTTATGGAAATCACTCTAGTAAGTACACTTGGTAACATGGTTGGCATCTGCTTGTTTTCAAGAGATAAGTTCTTCTGCGAGGAATGCCATAGAGCGAGTAAACGAGATCAATGATTCACTAGTGAATTTTGGAGAGCTTACATGAAACCATGAGTGCACGGATATGGTTGAGCCAAGTATACTAGAGGGAGAATAAGTAAAAGTGGAACGAGAGGCGACAATGAAGTGAGTTCCAGCTCATATTTGGAAATAGGAGTTAAGAGGCCACGAAATCATGAAGTTAAAGATGGTCAAAGCACAATGGAATTAAGCTCAAGGAAATGCGACTTAGAAGATTGAAAACAAGATACGCGCATCATATCTCTTTTTAAGAGTATATTCTTGATCCCTGTTTTCCTGTAGAGCTTACCCGCATGCTATCCTTTATGCATATCCTCTCGGTCCTATTCTCGAACTTATTTCTATTGCAAACTCCATAGGGGGTATGATTCATCGGTTAATAATACATGTCAGGGTTTGAAGGTGTCCGTTAGGTTGACTAAACCCTTTGGGATTTATAGGATATGGGTTGGGTTTAGAAATAGATTTCTTGTAATCCAAAAGGAGTTTATCTTGCTTATCTTCTCGGTCCTATCTTGAGGACCTTAGGTAGAACCCTGTGGATGTAAACATGTATTTGAAAACATGTTATGATTGATATGGTTGCAAGTGGTTGCTCGTGGATGCATGAATACACACTAGGCACTAGATCGGCTCAGTCACATTTCATATTTCATATGTATACGTGTTTATACTTGTTTATGGATGAATTTGAATGTGTTATCATGTGAATATTGCATATGGATGAATGGTTGTGCACACATATAGTGTTTATGTGACTAGGACTATTTGCAAACATGTGGATTCATGGTAGTAAACATATTTTGCATTTAGAAGATCAATCAGGCCTGATCATTTGCATTAGATAAGGAACATATACACACACTTTTTGCATATATTCATACAGCATTAGAAATCTCTCAAGGACAATGTTTTCTTGTGGATGATGTTTTGAGTAGATGGATGATGGATGGTAGGATACGTTCTTCCTAACTTAGAGATTTCGGGGACGAAATCCTTAAAGGAGGGGAGAATGTAACAACCCGAATTTTAGTAATGTGTTAAGACAAGAATTGAGGCAGAATTAAATTTTAAAATAAGAATCAAGAGAAACGGGTTACGCTGTTGCGTTCGTCTCGGAATTCTGGTTGGAAACGAGTCCAAAATTTCGTAAATCGGAGTCCGTATGACTGAGATATGGCCTCTAGAAGTTTCACGAAAAATCAGAAAACGAAAACAGATTTTTGAATTTCGAATTTAGCCCCAAACAGACTGGGCGGGAAAGTTTCCCGCCCAGCCCCAGGTCGACTGGGGAGTTGACCCCCCAGGGGCCAGGTCGACTGCCCAGTCGACCTGGGTGTCGACCTCCCTGGTCGAGCCAGGTTGGCCTGGTGCACCTGCTTACTCCTTTGGGTATGTTCTATTGGCCTGTGACGTGGTTGGATGGTTCAGATCTAAACTAGGGTTATTCTAAGGGCCTAAACTAGTCCTAACTTCTATAAAAACACCCTAAGACCTAGCCAAATTCTCCACAAATCATCCTAACGACTAAGTGCTGCCAAAATGCTCCCTAATCATGGCCTCCATCTTCAACTTCAAAGGCTTAAGCATGCAAACTAGATTCAAGTCAAAGGAGCAAGCTTTCTACATCAAATCAAGGAAGTAAAGCATCATCTCAACACCGTTCTAGGACAAATGATTGCTCATAAATCTCTAGCCACGCTTTGTAAGTTCTAGCTACTTTTAGATCTAAACTGTAGTTCTAATGTTGACATGGAATAAAATGAGATGAAACCTAAGTATGTTAGTCTATGTGAATCTAGTCTTGCTTTTCTCTTGAACCTATGACTTGTGGGCTATTTCTTAGTGATTAAATCATGCCACTCATGTTGTGTTTGACCTAGTTTATCATGTAAAGATTGAATCTTGACTTGTGGAATGTTGGCATGAACCCTTAGAACAATTTGACTTGTGGAACATTCATATGAACTTGACTTGGGGCTTATGCATGTAAAAGAACCTAAACCCCTCATGACCATTTACATGCCTATGATGATGAACCTAGTGTTATGCTATTATACATGTTTGAGGCCAATCCCTTTATGCTATCATACATGTTTGAGGCCAATCCCTTTATGCTATCATACATGTTTGAGGCCAATATGTTGTCATATTATTCCTACTATGTTGACTCACTTTCACTTGCGTTGGGAATACGCCTTGGGTAGTTTAGGCAAACTTGAGATGGGCTATGAAACTTAACATGAATTAAGTAATGGGACAATGGGCATAAGTGGAAAACGTGGACTTGTCTTAGCCTAAATTTGACATGAACATGACAAGTAGAAAAACATGAAAGTGGCCAACTGGAGGTTGAGTTGAGTTTGTAGCATAATTCTGCCCGGAACCGCCCGACAAATCCAGCAGCTACAGACAATAAGACCAAATGTGAGTAGTTGGTCATATCGCGCTCAAAACCCGAGGTTAGACTAGGTTGTGGTGTAAAGCTGCCCGGACCCGCCCGGCGTAACCAGTAACCACAACAAAGTCTAATGTGAGAGGTTGGGGTGCATTAATTTACTTAATGCCACATGATAAGGTTAAGTTAGTTTGACTAATGGCACTTAACCGATATGACATGAATGGGTAGGTTAAGTAAGACCGGACTTGATTATTTAAAGACACTTAACCATATAACACGATTAGCGGATGGGTTAGTTTAACCTAAATGGGTTGATAACACCCGACTGGGATAACGCGATGCGTGGTAGGGTTAAGTAAACCCACAAGAATGATACTTAACCATTATAAATACGACTAGTGGATGGGGTTAAGTTAACCTACACTTAACCAATCCAACTCGGTAATTTGATGGGGTTAAGTTAACTTACACTTAACCAATCTGACTTGATAATTTGATAGGGTTAAGTCACGAACCTCGTAAATATGCTTAACCAATCCGACTCGATAATTTAATGGGGTTAAGTTAACCTATACTTAACCAATCCGACTCGATAATTTAATGGGGTTAAGTTAACCTACACTTAACCAATTTTACTTGATGATTTGATGAGGTTAAGACAACCTATACTTAACCAATCTGACGCGGTAGCTTGATGAGGTTAAGATAACCTATACTTAACCAATCTGACACGGTAATTTGATAGGGTTAAGTTAACCTATACTTAACCAATCTGACACAATAATCTAGGGTTAAGTCATGAACTTCTTGATATACTTAACCAACTTGATACATGGTTTGTAGGGCTAAGTCTTGAACTTGAATACTTAGCCAATTTTGACATGATTCGTAGACGGGGTAAGTCATGAACTCGAATAACAACACTTAACCCATTAGACAAAACCCTAGTTCAGGGGACTAAGTGGAAAATCATATTTAATAAGGATAATGGGAAGGGAAACTAAGTGATAAACCTTAGTTAAGGATAACTAAGTAATAATTCCTAGTCAAGAGAATTGGACCAGTTCACAGATAGATGAGTAACCTGATACGGTAGGTCATCGTTTAAACAAAAACACGAGGAGGAGCGAATGTTTATCTGACTTAGATAAAGGCTCCGGCGAACTGGGTGACGAAGCGGTAGCTTCGGGGGACGTGAGGGTACTCTTGGTATCCCTCTGTGAGGTTGCAGATGATCCGCCTGGGCTCACAGAGGTTAAGGTCTGCGGTAGAAGAACCAAGGGTATGCCTTGGTTGCTGTGCGAGCAACCTAAAGACTGGGGTGGATTAGCGTGGAGTCGGCGATACTTGGTTTAGCCTTGTGATAGCACGTCGTCGACTACCTACCATCTTTAGTCAATCGTGTACGTATGCGGAAAGGCAGATAACTCCCAACAGACCATATACTTGCTATCTAGTTATGGGTGAGGTTGGCCAATAGGAAAGTGGGGCATCGATGGACGGAGTATAGTTCTCGTGCATGATTTTCTTAGATTGCCTTTCAGTAGTTGAGGGAGGGGTCACGTGGGACCATAACCACTGGTAGAAAAACAGACCTTGATATCTGCATCGGCAGATAACCTAAAGCTCCCGACCGAGTCCTGTATTTCTTGATTAGCCCTGTCACGGGACTCGGGTGGCACATTGAGATACATGTGCATCTAGACATGGAAAAACGATTCACAATACATACGTGGGAAAAAGGGCGTGGTTGACGGGTAGCGTAATCCCTAGTGGTCAAGGTGGCTTAAACCCAAACCGAGTTACGAAAATGTTTAGTAGGTAGCGTAATCCCTAGTGGTCCTAGGTGGCATAAATCCTAGCCAAACATTCAAGAATTCATGGTAAGAAAATACAACTAGATCAAGGGTGACAGTCCAAACAATTTCAAGGATAATGGAACTACGTTGAAGTAGCATAGAACTACGTGAGGAAGCCCGTAGGATTTACGGCAAAGGACTAAACATATACATGGAAAGAAACATACGAGTTGGGAAAACCTACATTAGGTTGACATGGACCATTTCATTGGACAAGGGACATTTTGTAGCTAACACATGACACGGGTTGGGATACTAGTACGGAAGGTGTAGGGCAAATATACTTGATAGAACCTTGGGGTGTTATACTCGATAGAACCATGGGATGTTCTACTCGATAGAACCTTGGGATGTTATACTTGATTCATAGTGACCGTAGTTTATCTTGATACAGTAGTTCATCCTGTTACCTTGGTTTAGCTTTTCTGTCTTGTCATCATCCTTATGTTTACTTTCAGTTTATGCATGTCATGTTACTTTTACCTGTTTTTATGCTGGAAGTAGATAGGACGTACCAGTCATTATGACTGACCCCGTTCTCTTTCGCCTCTTTGTCTTCCGTTCCCCCCCCCCAGGTTTTCAGGGAGAAAATACTGTTATTTAGCTCGGACTTCTTCTGCTTTAAGGTTATCATGTATGGCTTGGATCTTTCTTGGCTATGGCTGCTTTACCATTTTACTTGGGGAATATTTTATGACTATGGTTTTATGCTTCTTTAACTATTGCAAGAAAGGTTTTCAATGTAATGGCTTTTAAAGGCATTTTGATGTAAAAGGCTTTAGACCTTATAATTTTATGAGGTAATAAAATTTGGTTTTTCTTCCGCTGTTTTATATGTTCTGTCTTGTAATATTTCTGTGCATGTTTACCTAGACAACGCCCCTCTAAACCTAGTGCATTCTCTTGTGAGTGACCCTGGCGGAGGTGGGGTGTTACAAAAAACATTGTCCATTTCTTATAAATCTTGTTGTATTTTCTTTTTACAAATATAATCCCATGATGACTGGGCGTATTGCATCCAAGCATTTATTCTCTCCGCTTTTGGCAAAGTTGTATTCAGTCAAATTTTACTGTTTCTTACAAAGTTTTATTGCTAGCTTAAAATTGCATGGTTTAAAAATTGATTTAATATTGCAGGCAATCCAAGTAGTGATTGCTTCGTCACAATTCGACAAGGCTAGATGATCCTAACAACGTACCCCGACAATGACAACTCAAGTGTGGAACTATACAAACATCATTTCGCATATTAAGCGAAGATGTAATGCACCGTCTTGTATATGGAATGGGGGAGTCACTTAAGGTCAAGCTACAAAGAAGGAAGCAAGCAAAGCACTCAACAAGATTGCCAAAGCCATATTAACTTGTCCTGATTGCGGTAAAGGTTGGATAAAACTAAAAACCTTCCTTAAGTGAAGGTCAGCCTAAAGTCTACCTTACGCGAAGACGAATCAAAACCTTTCCTTACGCTAAAACGCCCAGTCGAATCTCCAAACCCATTACTTGGTCGGATGAAATGAACGCTGGGGCAACTCAATGTCTTCCTTACGCGAAGACAAAATCAAAAACCTTCCTTACGTGAAGGTCAACCTTAAGTATTTCTTACACAATGACAAACCAAACGCTTTCCTTACGGAAAAGCGCCTATTCGAATCTCTAACGCCATTACTAGGCCGGATGAAATGAATGCTGGGGCAACTCAACGTCTTCCTTACACGAAGAAAAAATCAAAAACCTTCCTTACGCGAAGGTCAACCTAAAGTATTCCTTACACGAAGATGAACCAAATGCTTTCCTTACACAAAAGCGCCCAGTAGAATCTCCAATGCTATTACTTGGCCATATGAAATGAATGCTGGGGAAACTCAACATCTTCCTTATACGAAGACAAAATCAAAAACCTTCCTCATGCGAAGGTCAACCTAAAGTCTTCCTTACGCGAAGATGAAACAAATGCTTTCCCTACGCAAAAGAGCCCAGTCGAATCTTCGATGCCATTACTTGACCGAGTCAAATGAACGCTGGGGCAACTCAACATCTTCCTTATGCAAAGATAAAATCAAAGACCTTCCTTATGCAAAGGTCAACCTAAAGTCTTCCTTATGCAAAGACGAACCAAACTCTTTCTTTACGCGAAAGTGCCCAGTCGAATCTCCGACTTCGTTATTTTGTCGAATGAAATGAATGCTGGGGCAACTCAACATCTACCTTACGCGAAGACAAAATAAAAAAACCTTCCTTACGCAAAGGTCAATCCAAAGCCTTCCTCATGCAAGTGCTCCTAGTCGAATCTCCGATGCTAGAATACATCAGCATAGTTGTAGTCAAAATCACCTATGCCTGAGCTAACTAGTCGTATGTAGATAAACACTTGGCCGAAAATACAAGACCTCTCAAGCAAGGGCACGAAAGATGAAAATCCCTTCAATCAATGGAAGGAGTCTTACCAACCAAGCTAAGTTTCCTCGTTAACCGGTAAACTGAGGAGTTTCAAGCATAATGGCGAAATCAAGAGGCTAAACTAATAAAGTAGGAACTCCCAGTATTTTAGCCATAACCAAGGAAACCCAGTAAAAGTTGATTACACCTGGCCCAAGAAGTCCTTGCCAACCTCTGGTATGGCGGCGTCACCACCACATTAAGACGGACTATTAATGATCATAGTACATACCACAAGCTCTCACGACTTCACATTAAAGACTTGTAAAACATGAAGAAGATAAGTGCATAGACAAAAAAATATGTCAAAGCTAAAGGTGAAAGCTAAAGCACAACAAGTAAAAGCAGCTTCATTACACCAAAAGCAAGTCTTAACAAAGTTCATAGGCATAGCAGGATCCAAACACCTTTGCAATGCAAACTCTCCAGGGGAATTTCCCAATCCATCATCTACGTCAGAGGCTGGGGCATTCGATGCTTTTGGCATACAACGGAAAGCAGAAGGAATTCCTTGAGAGGGAAAGGATCGAGTTCGTGCACGTAGTCCAAATTCACGAAGAAACCCTTTTGTGATAGGAAACTTCTTAGTCCTATCTTGCTCATCGACGGCCTTCAAGGACTCGAGCACATAGTCGGCTACTAAAGTCGGGTTTCCTAGATATATTGGCATGCTCAGAAGCTCTAAATAAGACGGTAAAAGCAAAAGATTTTGCCAACAAATTAGACGCTTCTAGTGCACTAATCTGAATCAAGTAAGTTCAGCAAAGTTGATCACATTCATCTCATGAAATTCATGATGACCCATAGTAAAGGAGTAGCACAACAACATCAAGATTGGACAATGTTCGGAAAGAACACCATGGGTTCATCACGGCATTTGAATAAGGAAAAGTCGTCTCACACTCAGCAATGAAAAATTTGAAAAAATTGATATGACTCGATACGTCAACAAAGCCCATTGTGCTGATGAAATCAACCTTGGAAATTTAGCTAATTAACGGCGACCAGTTGCAAGCCTCATGAAAAAGAAAAGATTGATATATTTGTCAAATCAAACCAAAAGCAACCTCCTACAAGAGTTAACTCTTTCACTGGGCGAACTTGGAATCTCTCAACACAGAGGCTTCTTAATCCGCAAAGCTTCAACTGAAAGTAACTCAAAGAACCCAATGATATTCTTGTGAAGTAGAGATTCAGAGTGTTATATAGCCTTGGATAATTCACGGTGTTAGAAATTGTTGGAAGAGATAACAATTCTACGAGGCTGCAATATATAGAAATAGCATCTCAGAATACATAAAAAACCAATAGACAAGTGCAGAAATAATGCAAGAAGCAATTCATTACTATACATCATTCAAATTCCAAGACCTAGTTCCAAGGCTTAAGGTCCTCAGGGTGGATACTGCAGAAGCAACATATAAAATAATGGCCCGACATGACTTGTTAAGCGATGCACGTAAGCTACTCAGTTTATCGAAAATCCTACGGTCATGACCACCCAAAAGGACCGACAAAGAATATAAGTCAAGCTAGCCGAGGCGTCACTAATAATTATATGGGGCAGGCTAAACTTAGAATTCCACCAAACAAATTGTCAGTCCAAAATCTAGACAGAAGAATTTCAAGTGTTGTCGACAAGCAAATTAAGTATATTAACAACATGCACCGTATCTAGCGAGTCATGAACTCCTAGATAAAAGCAGCTTCACATTGATAACACATTCAAATCTACGAATGATTCTCACGATTTTTCTCCTTTGACTGGACTAACCCGTCGTCTTCTTGAGCAATCGACAACGATATGCTAAGGAAAACCCTCCAACAAAACTGAGCCAGTGTTGCACCATTGTTCATTGGAATAAGGAAAAAGACACAAACGAGACCAGCGTGCATCATCGACCGGTTCAAGAGCCATGTGTAAGTTCAAACTGAGATTTTTTAGTCCAACCAAGCTACTACGACAAAGTCAAAGGGAGAAAAATCAAATGGCATCCCTCCGGCGAATTGTCAAGAGGATGATGGATAATGAAAATTTTGTTAAGAGGTTGTAGTTGTTCTAGCCTCAGAAACTTAAATAAAAGATTTAGTCCAAGTAGAAGTGATCTACTTTCTAGAACAACAACCGATTTGAATTCTACAAGTTATTAAAAGACTCAACTACTTCAAATCCAAAGCTTGCAGCTTTAAATACAGATTACAGGTGCTCAATTACATCAAAAATGAATAAATTAGACATAAAGTTGTTGTACAAGGTCGCCAAAATAAGAACTCAGACTATTGTGTTCCGGAATCAAGTGTCAAGCAGAATCCATGGAGTCGAATCAAACAAAGTTTAGTAATGCAAAAGAATCAACGTTGCACCAAGATTTTTTTTAATCTAAAGTGGAAGGATCCATGATTGAATTCGGGTCTAAAATGATAGCCGGACCCGACATTTAAGCATTATTGACTCATTAAGTGAAAAGTCCCATAACCCATCAGTGCTATCTTAGGTCGATCCATTGATTAGAACTCGTTCCGATATAGCAACAATGGATGTTGGCAGTCCATCAATATGTGTCAAAACAAAAACTTCTATTTCGGAGCTCACAATTTTATGCAAGCAAAAATTATAAACTCCGAGGGGCAAATATTATCCACTAAAAATCACGTACATATTGATGGTTTGGTCATCAACGCAACTGGATTGGTTGCATTATTTCTCCTTGGGTCGGTCCGCTTCAACATAAGGATCGGTCGGCCTTAATCGGACGGGTAGGTCAATCTCTGAATGATGGGTTGGATGTATTGCGTCTCAGTGAATCGGTCAGCTGTGTTACAAACTTTAGGTGTGTCGAGCTCCTCCTTTTACAGGTCGGTCGACACTGTTTCAACGCATTGCATATGGGTCGGTCGCTCTTCGTGTTAAATGGATCGGCACCGTATTCACATATGAAGCTAGCTGTAGTAAAGCGTGTATAAACTGCATGGCATATATTGTGAGTCATTTGTTTTTGGTAGTGGATCTAGACATAATGTGTACAAAGTACACGTTTTGCAAAGCTGTGAAACGTGCACATGAAGCACGCTATAATTACCAGTTGTATGCGTTGACATGCTTCAGTATATGGATCGGTTAGACATCATGTGTGAAGCCATTTGTGACGGCCTGCCCCGCATCAGTCGACATTTCCCCTGAAAGTGCATTGTGCCAATGCCCGACCAGCACGGGACGATCGCCAAAGAAAGGAAAGGGAAGAAATTTGAAACTATGTATCATTAAAGAACCTGTAGTATATCTCACAGCACATGGAACAAAATATAATAATAACATAACTTGATATAAAACAGGCGAGACAGTGCATAAGCTGAAAATTAAACCATCATAGCAGCATAAATATTCAAAATACAACTTATTATCTAAACCACCATTATTACAACTTTTAAAACTATCTCTAAAGCCAAAGCAAGAGATGCACTACTATTGTCCAAATTAGTGACCTGCAACAACACAACGGGAATATATATATCATACGTACGAGCCTCCTGCTTGTCTCCGGTATAGCTACTCGTGCATAATCACCTGACATGTCTTTATTCTACCCGTTTAAGAGCACCCAGAGTAATAAGAAGAGGCATAAAACTATGGGTCAGAAGAATGTCTGGTATGAGCGATAAGCAACATAATAGAACAATAACAGGTATACATAACCATACCTGAACCTGGACCTGCAACCAAAGAGTTAGCACAACAGGAGTACGATACTCTATGGTGACACTAACACATGGTGTGAAAATAATGGGGGGGTGCATGTCATGGTGATAAGAAAACATCAAACATAGCAATCATCCTCACAACTCTCACTTAGTGCATAAAGCATATATACAATATCTACCACTTTGATCACCCAATCCATTGCTATAATCACTCTGCCACATGGAGTCACGATGACCCCACTACACTGATCCATAGCCACTATTCCTTTGCTATGTCCTCTTTGCCCCATGGAGTCATGACAATTCCACTGCACCGGCTCGTAGCCTTGCTACGATCACTCTGGCCTAGGAAGTCATGACAACTTCACTACACTGCTCTATAGGCAATAATTCACTCCTCAGTGGTGAGTCAAAGCTATAGACATCGATAACCTCTTTGCACACGTTCCGCAGCAAAGTCCAACACACGAAGTTAATACGTTGGTTCCTATCTGGATCCTAAGTAATAACCTCCTATTTGGACTTCCTTTGCATCTCGGGTTTTGGTCGAATTGGAGTTAGCCTTCAGAAGAGTCATCGCGTAATAGTAGTGGAGGCTCTAACTCGGTTCGGTTTGGGTGAAGCAACTCGGTTCAGTTCGGGTACTTCATAGTTCAACTCCTTCAAGCTCCATATTATCACAATCGGTTCGGTTCGTATATTGCTTCCTGTCCGGTTTGGAATATAGTATCCAGGCTCCTCCTTTTGGTTCATACTCTCCGGTCCTACTCATGTCCTACGATCCCATGCTACGACCTAGTCTGATATGTTCCCAACCCAGCTCAAATGGCCTTCCTTTTTTCCCTTGCCTTTATGCATTGCTGAAAATGCCACCACTCTGGTTCGGTTCGGTCCATCCGATCTAATCCCCTCCATCGATCCGATCCGGATCTCTGCAGCACTTCTAACAAGCTTATATCATCCATTTTCGCCATACGACGAAGTTTTCAACCATTCTAACTTTACTAATCAATCATAACACATCACAAACAACAGTAACAACATATGGGTTCAATTAGAAAGATCAAAATGTCAGGCATATAGGTCATTTCAAATCAAACATACCCAAAAAGTATGATTTTTCCCTTAATCCCCTTAAGCATGTTTAACTATACGATTAACAAACTTAATCCAAATTACCCAAATTTCTATCAGATCCCTAAAATAATATTTAAGAATTTTTACATATTTTTCCAGAATTTTAACATGCATAATTTCACTAATTAACACTAATGACCCCTAATTAGCCGTAATTAGTGAAAAACAATGCAAATCATTGACCTTAGCCACAAATAAAACTTTAGATCTGAAACTCTATTGTTTTGGGGCGTTTTCCTATGCAACACAGCAGCTCCAACTCTAATTTTGTCTTGATTTGCCTTAATTTGATATTGATTAGGCTAATATATGCTTAAACGGTGATTTGGGGGTGATTTATATGGTAGAGGCCATTGTTAGGGTTGAAGAGAGGTAACTGGCGGCTGAGAAAATGAAAAATAAATCGTTTCCTGAATGATTTCAGCCTCCCCATAACCCAAATCCTGAAATGGGTTATGGGCCTAGCTGCTAATCACCCTAATTAGGCCCAGTTAAGCTGTTTTCCACCTTCCAAACTTTATTTCAGCCATATCTCCCAAACGGTAAGTCCGTTTGATTCATGTGATCACTCTACGAAAAAGTAGACATCATCTGAATCCAATAGAAGTGGTTTCAGTTCAAAACTCCTTACCAATCAAAAGTTATAGGCGAAACAAGATTCTCTAAGGGCAAAACGGTCATTTAAAATTCGGCAAAAATCGTGAACATGGAAAATGACCCCAATAGTCGTTCCCCAAAGTTACACGACCATACAACCTCATACGAAAATGAATAAACACTCTATGATCCTCCGATGCGAAGAATGCGGGTCGTTACATTCTCCCCACCCTCCCCCCCTCCCCTTTTTAAGAAATTTCACCCCCGAAATTCCTTAACCAAGAAACAACAATGGGTCCCGCATGCCAATCAATCATTTACAATCAACCAAACATACATAGCAACATAACAAGCCTATCCTAGCATGCGGTTTATTAACAAGGAGATAACTAAATGGTCATTAAAATCTTACCAGGCAAAGAGTTCCGGATACGTCTTCGTTTTACTCTCCTCTGTTTCCCAAGTACAGTCATTCTCATTCTTGCCCCCACTGAACCTTGACCAGTTTCACCGCCTTCTTTTGAAGTTGCTTTGTGTCGTACTCAACAATACGGATTGGCCTGCGGTTGCCAACTGCCTCGGGTTCTACTTCGTTACCATCCAACTGATCAGGTGAAATAGTCATATCGGGGTCATTCACGAACTTCCTTAACTGGAAAACATGAAATACGTTGTGAACTCCTGCCATCTTGTCAGGTAATTCAACTTTATATGCTAAATTCCCGACTTGTTCGAGAACTAGGAATGGGCCAACAAATCTTGGTGCTTACTTGCCTCTCTTACCAAATCGAATCATGATCTTTAACGGAGAAATCTTGACAAACACCAAGTCGCCAATGGAGAATTTCAATTCTCTTTGTCTCTTATCAGCATAACTCTTCTGCCTATCTTGGGTAGCCTTCATTCGCTTTTGGATAACCTTGATCTTGTTTGAAGTTTCTCTTATCACATCTGGCCCAAGCACAAACTTCTCACCCGTTTCCAGCCAGTATAATGGTGAGTTGCACGGTCTTCCGTACAAAGCTTCAAATGGAGCCATACCAATACTGGATTGATAACTACTATTATATGCGAACTCCACTAGATGCAAATGGTCATCCCATGATCCACAAAAATCCAATATACAAGCCCTCAAGAGATCCTCCAATACACGATTCACCCTCTCTATCTAACCGTCGGTTTGAGCATAATACGCGGTACTGAGATGTAATTCTGATCCTAATGCCTCTTGCAAGCTCTTCCAAAACCCACTAGTAAACAACAGATCTCGGTTGCTCACAATGCCATTGGGTACTCCATGATATCTCACTACCCACTTTATATATAGTTCCGCTAACTTAGTTGATGTTCTGTTCGACTTGATAGGTATAAACCTTGCACTCTTGGTCAATCAGCCCACAATCACCCAAATACTATCATGGACCGATCTAGTCCTTGGTAACCCATCAGTGCAATCCATTGAGACTTGTTCCCATTTCCACTTGGGAATTTCCAGTGGTTGCAACAATCCACTAGGCCTCTTTTGCTCGGTATTAACTAGCTGGCAATTCATGAATTTGGATATAAACTTCCCAACGTCTCTTTTCATCCCTACCCAGTAGTAGGTCTTTTTCATGTCTCGATACATTTTGTTACCACCGGGATGTATAGTCAGTTTTGAGTGATGACATTCTCCAAGCACTTCATCTCTCAATCCATTGACATTGGGTACAACTAGTCTCCCATTCTTTCTAAGCCATCTTTCTTGATCATGCCCATACTTACTCATCTCCTCACTGTCGATACCCATCTTTATCCTGGAGTTGATTTCCAATAGGTTAGGATCATCTCTCTGACTGGAACCAATCCGCTCAATCAAAGTGGGTCCGATCGTCAAACTTGCTAACATTTCTGGATCCAATTTGCACTTTGGTCTGAAATCATACCCAGTGATATACTCCCGTTGCTTCCATTCTAGAAAAATAGCCCCTAAACTGGCATGTCTCCTACTCAATGCATCGGCTACCGCATTGCCATTTCTTGGTGTATATTCGATATCGAAGTCATAGGAAGCCAAGAATTCTAACCATCTTTGCTATCGGAGATTTAGATCCTTCTGAGAGAAGAGATACTTTAATGACTTGTGATCGGTAAACAACTCGAATCTTTCTCCCAAGAGATAATGTCTCCACATCTTCAACGTGAACACGATCGCAGCCAACTCCAAATCATGGGTAGGATATTAATTCTCATGCAGTTTCAGCTATCGACTAGCATAAGCTACAACCCTACCTCCTTGCATCAGTACAACACCTAGTTCGGTACCATAGGCATCCGTGTATACCATCATCTCTTAGTTTCCCTTGGGACTAACTAACATTGGTGCACACGTCAACTTTTCCTTTAGACTCTTAAATGCATTCTCGCACCTTTCGTCCCAGATGAAAGCTTGATTCTTCTTGGTCAACTGAGTTAATGGTGTCGCTATCTTGGAGAAGTCCTGGATGAACTTACGATAATATCCCGCTAACCCCAAGAAACTTCTTACGTCTGTTGCATTCTTGGGTGTAGACCAATCTTGTACCGTAGCCACCTTCGCAGTGTCCACAAACACAAGAAAAAACTTGTCCATCACTGTCCTCAAATGTTCCTTGTGTTCTTCTCTGTCCTCGGGTAAACCAAGATATCATCCATGAACACAAGAAAAAACTTGTTCAATTGATCCCTGAATACTCTATTCATAAGATCCACAAAATATGCTGGTGCATCGGTCAACCCGAATGGCATCACCAACCACTCATAGAACCCAGACAGCATCCGAAATGTCGTTTTTGGAACACTCTTGTTAGCCCGCTTTGTGAACTGGGCAACACAAAGTCGAGATGTGAAACGTTGAAAAACTTGGAAAGCATCATAGCGGATCGAATCGGAGAGATGTAGCAGATCAGATCGGAGAGATTTTGGCTGTTCGGATCAGAGAGCTGCTAATGTTTGAATCAAAGAGGCACTGCTGTTCGGTTTGGGGAGCTACCTACTGTCAATCGGATCGGAGAGCTGCCAATGTTTGAATCAAAGAGGCACTGCTGTTCGGTTCGGGGAGCTACCTACTATCAATCGGATCGGACGGCTACATACTATCGGATCGGAACGGAGCAAAGTGAATAAAGACTTAGTTTTTGGGTTAATCCGGATCGGAGCGGATACTCCGATCCGAGCCACCACTGCAGGCTCCTCCGAACCGAACCTGTAATTCATGTCACATTCCCCCACGATCGCCTGAAGATGCGGAGCGGGTATGACCAGTTCCTGCCCACAACGTCCACTGCTCTGATGCGTTGTCAACATTGAAATCCATCCGAACCCGAGGATGATGGAATGGAAGACACGTGGCTCCGATTCGGATCGGGTTTTGAGCAAATTTTCACCTATAAATACCCTGTCTGGAGACAATGAAAGGGATCTTCTTTTTGGCACTTTGAGAGTTCAACCACTTTCATAAACCGAATTCCAGCACTCCCGGATAATCCAAATCATTTTTCAACATTTGTTTTGAAACAATTGAGTGAATGTATGTGAGTTGTGAGTGAAATTGAGTGAATATCTCATTGTAATTGCAACTCTATCGTCGAGAATAGTGATTGACAAGTGGACGTAGGCTTTTTAACGCCGAACCACTATAAACTTTGTGTCTCCATTTTACTTTTGATCTTATTTCATTCTGTTTTTAGTCAATTTGGGTGTTAGAACCACTTTTTGGTCTAACATTTTGGTGCTTTCACTGAGAATCATCTGAATTCTCTGTTTTTCGGGATTATCGTTCTACTTTTTGGACCGTTGAGTTCAAAGAAGTTAATCCTCAAGTTTCGACGCTCTTGAATATTTGTTGAATTGATTGTTGAAGAACTATGGCCAAAGGAAAAGGCGAGGAAGTTCAATCTAGTCGAGGGAACGGAGTTGGTGAAGATCAGCAAAATGCAGTTGTGACAAGATCTCGTGGGCAGAGCTCAGCAGCAGGACGAACTGATACAGGAAATCGGAACGAACTCAGGGGGAGTGCTCCGATCTGATCCGGGTAGGAGAATCTGAAGCAGTGCACTCCCCCAACCTGAACCGACCCGAGCAGCTCGCCCTACACCGACCCGACCTGGCTTTCCAGCTCCGACTCGAACAGGCCTCCCATCTCCGAACCGAACCGACACTTGGTGATGTTGGAACCTCTACTCGAGCCCCCACAAATGCTCTGACTCCAGCCACCAGGGTCAATGATAAGGTCAATCCATCCGCACCTATTACTCAAGGAGATTTCTCGCGCCTACTTGACATGCTTGAGAGTACTAGGAGGCTATGAAAATCCACGAGCGCACCAATCTCATGATGCAAGAAAACATGAGACTCATGAGCAGGGAAATTAGCGAACTCCATAGACAGAGAACCCCATCCCCGGTTCGCCACACACCAATGGATCAGTCTTCTTCTTCCGAGGAAGAACGACCCCGTGAAAGAAGGCCGCTCGAACGACCTCAGAATTTGGAGCAACTGACGTTCGGATCTTTGGGGTCCCGCGAGGATATTGCGCGAGCACTAGGAACCAATGATCCAAGCTTGAGAGACCCTAACCATACTAATCCCACTCAGGGGCAAATGCTCCAGCCCCCTCCTCCCGAGATCGACCGGGAGCATAGGGAACGAAGCAGAGCAGAAGCAGCTCAAAGAAGAAGGGCATCTCCTGAACAAGAGTCCAGAAGGAACCTGGATACCAGGGCCAGGGAGCCTGAACAGCCCCTAACTAACGCTGACGTACAAGCAATGGTACGCCAGATTATGTCCGAAAGTCGGAACTATACCAATGAAGATTATTGCATTGAGCGAAGCCATACTCCTTTCACTGACGACATCCTCAATTTTCAGTTTCCCCGACGTTCTAACCTGCCGCAAATGGACAAGTACAATGGGAGAACCGATCCGGGACAGCATTTGATGCGATACTCGTGGCTCATGAATGCTGCTGCTGCTCCTGACGCAGTGAAGTGTAAGGCATTCCCTATCTATTTAGAAGATGTGGCGCTGCTATGGTTTACCTGACTTCCCCCTCGTTCGATATCGAATTATAGGGAATTGAGCGAACGTTTTATGAATCAGTTCCGACTCCATACCCGAAAGTCTAAAAGTGTTATTGAATTATCAAGAATTAAGCAGGCACCAGGAGAGTCTTTGAGGTCATATCTCGACCGTTTCAACTTAGCTGTGACTGAAGTTAGTGACCCGCATGAGCCCACCATCTTGATGGCTTTGATGGAAGGAGTCGATCCTGACTCCGAGTTTGGAGATTACCTTTCTGGGAAGACACCCTCCACGAGAGAGTTATTCTATGAAAAGGCCGATATTCACTTAAGACGAGAGGAGGCCAGGGCAAACCGAAAGAGAAAGTCTGGAGCGGCTTCAAAAGAAAATGTTCAGAGTAATGTCGCCGTGAAGCAGTCTGGAAAAAGTTCCGGAAAAGTTGAAGTGAATGTGGGAAACAAGAGTGGAAACGACAATTCTGGAAACGGGGGCAACAACAATAACCGTAACGCGAATGGTAACAGAAGAAATAGAAATAGGGGAAGTGATCCTAACAAAAGACCCCGATTCCAGACTTATGAGAATTATACACCGTTGAACGTCACTCTGGAGAACATTTACTTGGATACATACAATGTTTTGCAATATAAAAGACCGCCACCTCGCAACTCAACGGAGAAAGAAATGGCAACTGGAGAGTTTTGTTTGTTTCATGGAACTCATGGGCATTCAACCAATGAATGTCGACATTTGAGAGATGTGATAGAGAAGCTGCTGCGCGAAGGGAAACTGGATGAATATAAGGATGCCCCGAGGGACAGGGGGCAAGGAGAGCAGGCTCCAAAACAGATTCAATTTGCTCCCAAGCCTACAGCGCAGCAGAAAGGCAAGGGAATTGTTATCAACTCCATAGTGGGTGGACCCCACCCAGCAATCCGCAGTTTTAGAGCAATGGATCAATATGTAAATGCTGCCAAGCACGTAGATGTGGATGAATGTGATGATTTGGAAGATACCACCCCCATAAAGCAACAGAAGACAATGTTTAACGACGTGGTATTCCGTAGCAAAGATAATACCGGGATCCAGTCACCCACGGATGATCCGTTGGTCATTACTACCACCATTGTGCCGGCCTTGGTTCATAAGGTGTTAGTAGACAACGGAAGCTCTGTTAATATTTTATTTAAAAAGTCATTCGATCAGATGAAGCTTGAATCTGAAGATTTGAAGCCATGCGAAGGTTGGATCTGAGGCTTCAACGGGGCGTCAACAGCTCCAATGGGGTACATAGAATTGCCCATAACCTTGCGGCAGGGAGAACGCCGAAGAGTACGGATGCTTCAGTTTGTAGTGTTGGACGTAGATTCGCCTTATAATGCATTTTTGGGAAGGCCCGCCCTTGCTGAGTTCATGGCTTGCATCGCCCCTTGGTGTTTATTGCTTAAGTTCCCAACTGAAGCCGGAACTAGAGTAATGAGAGGGGATCAAGTCTCCGGACGGGCCTGCTATGTTGCCGAATTAAAGATGTTGATGAAAGGACTTAACATCGAGAGTAAAGATGCCTCGCCTCCTCCAAAGGAAGGCTCGGCGTAGCAATTAGAGGGATCGGCCTCGAAGGAGTTGCCCAAAGGAACGCCTAAAGACCTGGATCCCAGAAAAGACGAGGAATCAGAGACTAGAAATGCAACTCCTAATGAAGCGACAGTGGACATTCCCATTGATGAAACTGATCCAACAAGAGTTTTGAATATTGGATCCCAGTTGGATCCACGTCGGGCCAAAGAACTAGCTGACTTCCTGAAGGCAAACTTGGACGTGTTTGCCTGGACCCACGCTGACATGTGTGGGATATCGCCATCCACCATAAGTCACTCACTAAATGTAAACCCGAAACACCCGCCTGTAAAGCAAAAGAGTCGTATGCTGGGCCCAGAAAGGTCGGCTGCTCTGAAAGAACAAGTGGAGAAACTGAAACAGAACGGATTTATTAGAGATTCGACATATCCCGACTGGATATCGAATCCCGTCTTAGTAAAGAAGCCGAATGGAAAGTGGCGGACTTGCATTGATTTTTCAGATTTGAACAAAGCTTGCCCGAAAGATAGTTTCCCACTTCCCAGGATTGACCAGCTTGTAGATTCAACAGCGGGACACAAACTTCTTTCTTTCATGGACGCGTATTCCGGGTACAACCAAATTCCTATGCACGTGCCAGATCAAGAACACACGAGCTTCATTACAAATTTGGGGTTATACTGTTACGTGGTCATGCCGTTCGGATTGAAAAACGCCGGAGCCACTTATCAGCGCTTGGTGAACAGAATGTTTTATAATCAAATAGGGAAGACTATGGAATTTTATGTGGATGATATGCTTGTCAAATCGAAACAATCCTCCAGCCATACGCAAGACTTGGCAGAAATGTTTGGTATCCTGCGAAAGTATCGGATGAAGTTGAATCCTTTGAGATGTTCATTTGGAGTGGCATCGGGAAAATTTCTAGGCTTCATTGTTAGCTCCCGAGGAATTGAAATCAATCCCAGCCAAATAGCAGCGATTAGAAACATTGAAGAGCCGAGGAGAATTAAAGACGTCCAAAGTCTTGCGGGGAAAGTAGCTGCGTTGAGTAGGTTTATCTCCAAAGCCACGGACAAATGCGTCCCGTTTTTTGATTTGATTAAAAGGGGAAAGAAGAGCTTCGAGTGGACTCCGGAATGTGTTGATGCCTTTCGAAATTTATTGGAATTGTTAGAAAAACCACTGATTTTGTCAAAGCCAGTGGACCACGAAGAATTGTTTGTTTACTTGGCAGTTTCGGCTCACGATGTTAGCACAGCCTTGGTTCGAGAAGAAGACAAAGTGCAAAGGCCAGTATATTATGTAAGCAAGAAATTGGCAGCGGCAGAACGTAACTACCCAAAGATTGAGAAGCTCGCTTACAGCCTCCTAATCGCCTCCCGAAAACTTTGTCACTATTTCCAAGCTCACCCAATAACCATATACACTGACCAACCTCTTAGGCAGGTGTTGCAGAGACCCGAAGCATCGGGATGATTGATCAAATGGAATATTGAATTAAGTCAATTTGATTTAAATTTTCAGCCACGAAGGTCGATCAGGGGGCAAGCTCTGGCAGACTTTATAGCAGAGTTCACCATCCCAGAGGAGGAAGTACTCGATGACAGAGTGGTCAAGTCCGAATATGAGTTAAAGATAGATCCATGGAAGCTATACATAGATGGAGCCAAGAACGAACGAAGGTCCGGAGCTGGAATTGTCTTAGTTACTCCTGAAGGACGGTTGTTATATTACGCTCTACGATTAGAATTTTCGGCGACTAACAATGACTCTGAATATGAAGCCCTGATTGCCGGGCTGAAGCTTGCTAAAGACCTCGGAATAAAAATGTTGGACATATTCTGCGACTCCAAAATCGTTGTTTGCCAAGTGCGAAAGGAATTTGTGGCTCGGGGACCTCGACTCATCGCCTACCTCGGGAAAGTGGAAAAGCTGTTGAGCAACCTAGAGCGGTACAATATAACGCATATCCCAAGAGCCGAAAACCAGAAGGCAGACAGGCTGGCAAAGCTAGCTAGTTCCGACAATCCATAAGAAACTAAAATAATTCCAATTGAAACGTTGGAATCGCCAAGCTTTGAGTCGATGGAAATTGAGTTCGCTTTCGAAGCAGAACCAGAGAAGGAGTCGTGGATGACCCTAATTAAGAACTTCCTTAAGAATGGGACACTCCCATCAAAGAAGAGTGAGAGCAGGGCTATAGTTCGCAAGGCTACCAGATATGTCCTACAAGATGATACTCTTTATAGGCAAGGATTTTCTATGCCCCTATTACGATGTATAGCACACGACGACATCAAACGTGTACTAAGAGAAGTACACGAAGGTGAGTGTGGAGATCATACAGGAGGTCAGACTTTAGCGAAAAAGATATTGCGTTATGGATACTTCTGGCCCACAATTAATAAAGATGCAGCTGATTAATCACGACGCTGCGATAAGTGCCAGAGATTTGCCAAAATCCCCGGAGCACCGTCGACTCAACTCATATCGATGGTGAGTCCTTGGCCTTTTGCCACGTGGGGAATTGATATCATCGGAGTTCTACCAATTGCTAAAGGAGGGGCGAAATATGCAATAGTTGTTGTGGATTATTTTACGAAGTGGGTGGAAGCTGAGCCCTTAACCAAGATTACGGCGAGGAAGGTGATAAGTTTTGTGGTTAGAAATATTATATGCCGATTCGGGATCCCAGGAACCATTATAACTGATAACGGAACCCAGTTCGATGGTGTAGAATTCAGAAATTTCTGCCAGAAATATAAGATTGACAAACGGTATACTGCGGTTGCTTATCCGCAGTCGAACGGGCAAGTAGAAGCAATAAACAAAGTTATAAAATCCATCCTCAAAACACGGTTAGAGCGCGCAAAGGTAAAGTGAGTTGACGAATTGCCCTTAGCTTTGTGGGCATATCGAACAACATTTAAGACAGCTACTGGTCATACCCCTTTCTCTCTCTCTTTTGGTTCAGAAGCAGTAATTCCAGTAGAGCTTGAAGTTCCTTCCCACCGGGTGACGTATTATGACCCGATGACGAATCGGGCGCTCTTACTCGAGTCTCTTGATGAAATCGAAGAAAAAAGGGACGAAGCAGATTTGCGCGCGGCAAGACATCGACGTCAGATGGCACGCTATTACGACAAAAAAGTTCGCCTTAGGACTTTTGAACCAGGAGATTTGGTGCTAAAGAGAATCTTTCCATCCCTTCCTCACCTCGGTCCAAAATGGGAAGGACCCTTTGTCATCCAAAGGAAACTTGAAACAGGAACCTTCAAGTTAACGACCGTAGATGGCAAAGAGGTACCTAGAGCATGGAATGCCCAACACTTGATGCGATATTTGGATTAGAAGTGTTGTACGCTCTGCTATTTTTCTTATGAACTCTGTAAAAAAAGGCACGACTTGCCTTAGGAAAGTCTGATGATATGAATAAAGAACTATAAAGTGGATGTAGGCTACGACTTAGCCGAACCACTATAAAAATATCGTGTGTCATTTACTTTCATGCATTATATATATTTATATACCTTCATCTACTATTCTGTTGCGATTATGGAATATAAGATGATTTAAAACCTGAAAGGTTGAAAACAGTTTATATGCAAGAAAAAGCACAATGACTATTTGTGCGATAAGACATAAAAGAATGGGAAAACGACATTCTTAACTCTAACTCTCGAGAATTGAGAGAGAGTATAAAAGGACGGGAAGACGACGTCCTCTGAGGCGTGAAGGTGCAACCAGACAAGAGACCGCCTCAGTAAGAACTCTAACCTGAGTATAAGTCAGGAGAGTAAAAAAAAATGCCAAAAAAAACGACAGGCATTGACGACACAGAAAATGCAATCCCGTCAGAAAATCGGGGACATTCAGACTACTTGATTTAGTCTTGAATAGTTTTTTGAGACCGACTGGGGGCATATATATATACACATATTTCCCCCTACCATAACTTCATTACACAACTATAGTAAGACATGCATTCTTACATAAGTGTAAAACTAATGGCTAGCAGACATTGCAGAAAGTGAATTATTTTTTATTTACAAATGAATGAATTTGTACAGGAAAACAGTCAAAAAGAAGGTGCAAGGGCCACCCTCATAGCAACAATTATTGGTCAACTAAATGCTAAAATAACGCAAGACGGCCCACTACTTAGACTTCGAAGGAGGCTTGGACTTCTTGGTGGCTTTGTTTGCATCGTTCGCCTCTTTTTCAGCCTCCGTCTGCGCTTTGATTTTTTCTTTCCTGATGCTGAGATGCTGGAATCGGTTGACTTCTTCCCGGAGGGCGGAGCACTAGAATCAAGAGAAGACTTTTCAGCGAGTTCCTCTGTAATAGATCTAGTTGAAAGCTCAACAACTAACCTTGATCCCGCATCCACAACTGTGAGAGGCTTGAGGCTTTCAGGGTCTAAGTCTTCAGCTTTTAACTGCAAGCGTTTATCTTGGTCAGCTTTCATTGCAGCCAAAGTAACATTATCTACACTTTTCGACTCCCCGACTATTGCCACCTCTGGATCTTCCTCGTGTCCTCCATCGCCGCAATCATCCTTTAAGGCGGCTATCATTTCTTCATCACGAGGAGTGTCAGCCTTAGACGGTTCGCTTCCTCCTCCCAAATCTATAGGAGCAGCCTTGTCCTTTCCCCCTTTTGCCTTCTCTGTAGGCTCCGCCCCAGAGGCGGTTCCCTGTGTCACATCTGTCTTTCCGGATGGCTCAATACCTATAGAATGAGAAGCAACAGTTATCAACTCAGGAGAAAATAATGGGTTTTTAATCGATTGCTCAATCACATGGCGAAAGGTAGAGATAGCCCTGACGAATTGAGGAGAAAATGTAGAGATACCTTCCGAAGACTTCTCGGCAGGGGTAACTGCTGTCTCCGATGCCGTTTCGAGAATAGGGGATAGCAGAGTTGTTCGAGGGATCCCCGGGTTTTCAGGATCATACCCCTCTACTTCAGAAGTTGCGGGGGCAGTAGAAGAGGAACCAGCCTCGGGAACGTTCTTTTGCTTAGTCCTCCGCCTCTCTTCTTCCATAGCATCAGCAATGAGGCGACGCCCTTCAGCTAGGCGTTCTGGCTCATCATCCCTTAAATATTTCTCCATCAGCTTGTCCTCATCAATGGAATCAACCTTGAGCTCCTCATTCTCCCACTCAACGATCTGACTCCATATTTGGACTAGAGTAGATGGATAATCCTCAATCCAAGAAATGTTCCGGCGACGGATGATATGTGCAAAGAATTCGATCATTAATTCGCCGAAACCGGAATCTCTGCCTCCTCCTCTGACAATTGTTTGCGGGCCTCCTCAGCGGATTTGATAGCACATTCGACGTTACCCTCCGCCAGGGCAGCTCTGTTTTCCGCCTCCATTAGCTTAGAAGCCAAGTCAGCATTTTTCTTTTCTAGCTCAGCATTCCTCCTTGCTAACTCGGCATTTTTCCGTTCAAGGTCAGCGTAAGCAAGGCGCGTTTTAGCGGCATCTGACTTAGCATCTTCAGCTTGCTTTTTTAACTCAGAACGCTCTTGAGTGTGAGATTCAAGCAAATCATGGTAACGTTTTTGCATATCTTCAAATTTTTGTTTGAAGCTAGTAGCGTCCCTTTGAGCAATAGCAAGCTGGGCCTGTGTGTCCTCCAAATCTTTTCCTAGATTCTTTAAGGCCTTTGCATCGTCTTCCGCGGTTTTTTGCATCGAATCAGCATTCGTGATTAGAGTACGAATGATTCTGGAAAGGTTGCGTGAATATTTGAACATTTCAGAATACTGATTTTCGACCGCATCTATCTTTGCTTTGGCCTCATCTGCCCACCTGGAAGAAATAGGCTCGAGGGCAGGTAAAAAAGTCAAGTTCTCGAAGTAATGTTCGGGAAATTGCTCCTCCAAATACGCCCGTTTGATTGCAGTTTCTGCATCTAGTGGTGGAGGGGCGGGGATCATCAACTCAGTATCCCTATGCGTGGAGGATTCAATAGTCTCTTTATCTGTTCTAGGCCGTTTAGCAGAGACCTTGCGTTTACTTCGCGACTCAGTATCTTTTAACGGACTTCTCTCCCTGCTGCGCTTTTCTTGGGAAGAGGTGGAGTCTTTCGGTTGCGGCCTGTCCTCTTCCCGACGACCTTGGTAACCTTTATATCTCTCTGGGTCCGTCCGAACAGGAGAGCGAGAACGCGAGGTTTGAGAGCGATAGGGTTCGTAAGGCCTTCTCTCCTCCCTACTGCGATCGTCGCGGCGATCATACTCAGTATCATAAGGTGGATTAGACATGCTGCGGCAGAGTTTCCTGATATCATAGTAAGATCGGGACATCGTGCCTGCACAATAAGACAAATGATATTCAGGATCAACATTTTCACAAAGAGAAAGATGCAGTGAGTTGTAATGTTATTGTGTAAAGTGTGTCCTAAGTGGTGTTCCCCCCCCCCCCCAACCAACCCGAGTCCGAAGCTAGACTAGTACGGGCGGGCTCTTTGGCCTTAGCAGGAGTAGTCTCTTCATAAGAAGTGAAAACTAAAGGATTCTTCCTGAAATCCTCTAAAGTGTAAATGGTTTCAGGTAAGGGGAGGTCCCCCAAACCCTGAAATAGTGGGTCATCAGTACTAGGGACATCTCCCTCAGAAGCATCGATCGGTGACTCTTTGGAAGACGTTGATTTTTCTGGAGAAATGGCATCCTCGGGAACAGTATATCCTTCGCGATGCCTTTCCGCCATGTTAGCCAATTCATCATCTTGGGTAGAAGAAGGAGAGGGTGAAGCTTGAAGAGGCACTGTAGGAGCTCTAGAGCTTTCGCCCGTTTCAGGGATTACGTCCACGGGGGGAATATAAACATATGGAGTCGTCCCGTGACCAATGCTACGAGTAACAGATAGCAACCCATGAAAATGAAGATATTCGTCCTTAAGGACTTCATCAATAGTCAAGAACTTCTGATCGCCATTAAGGAGCTGGTGCATCCGGTCAAAGAATACTTGGTCTGATATTTGTTTTGGGTTATCGACTGCAAACAAAAAGAAAAACAAGTTAAGGCGATGACTTGAATGTATAGAGCCGAGATTTAGAAAACCAGTGCTTTACTTGATTTCGTCCACCTCCTGGCACACCCTGGTTTTCGCTTCACATAAAACCATTCCAGTCTGGAATCTCCAGCTTTACTACTGAATGGCGCTGAAATTATCTTCCTCTTAGGGACAGACTCAAAGTAGCAGAAAGAAGGAGTCTCTCGAGTACGATGCTTGAAGTTGTATAAGAAATGAACGTCATCGAAAGTGAGCTCTATGCCTAAGATCTCACGGTATGCTACATATAAGGTGTATAAGTAAGCATAAGAATTGGGGTGCAGCCGCATGGGGGCAATCCGCATTTGTCTTAGAAAATCGACGATAAAAGGAGAAAATGGAGGGATAGCACCGACCATGCACATCAACCGAATAAATGCCATATAACCTTCTGGAGGGTTGTGGGGACGGTCAGTTCTCGAAGGCACCAGGGTGTCCCTTTTTAGTATCCCGTATTTTAAACAAATTCGGATAAGTCTGTTGTTGTCGATTGTTGATTCAACAGAATCTTGGGGTGATTCCAATATGACAGCCGATTCAAACTCATCAGGAGCCCGGTCGTCACCAATCCCTCCTTCCTCTTCAAAACCTAGAGAAACTTCACCCTCCGAAGACACATTGTCACTTTCGCGATTTCCAACTTCGTAGTCTGAACCCTCATCATTCCATTCTGGATCCGAAGGAGAAGATATGTCCTCGAGAGTAACTTTGTTGGAGGTTTCCGGGGCCTCTTTCTTCTCAGCTAGTCTAGAAGAGCGTCTGGGTCTCATGGTCATAAAACTATTGAAGAAGCAATAGCACAAGTTAGAGTAAATTAGCCCGTATCCCCCCGTGCATGTGTGCAAACTAAAGTGTAAACAGTGTATGCGGAAAGTGTAAAGTAAATGTTTAAAAGTGCGACGCAAAATTTTGGCAAAGTATAAAGGATTGAAGTAGTTCTTGATGTCCAGTTACGTTCGCAAGGCACTATCCTAACTGTCCATTAAGTTGAAGATTTTGCCAAGAGTTGATTGGGCCAGTTAAACGAGTTTTTATGCATTAAGATGGACTGCCCTTCGGTTCGGTTCGGGCGCATTCATTGGGATCGGATCGAGGGCGTGGCCTCGTCTTGGGCTCGGATAAACTTTGAAACTCAGAAATCAAAATTGGATCGGCTCGGAGGTAGATTCCCCTAACGTTTCGGATCCGATCACGTAGTCATGCTTCTCCTCCTTTATCTTATAGTCCGACCCGATCCGGTTAGGTGAGCTCCATTCCCCCTTCTTTAACTACTTGCTCCGACCCGATCCGACCTTCTGGACCTCTTTTCCTTTTCCCTTTCTCTACTTGCCCCGACCCGATCCGACATTCTGGACTTCTCTTCTTTTTCCCTTTCTCCACTTTCCATACTCCACCGCCCGAACCGACTCCCTATGATCTTCTTCTTCTTCCTCCTTTTTGGCCTCAGACCACAACTCCCTCTTCCAACGCCTCGAAGTAGCAACGAAGCCACCAACGACAATAACGAAGGAAGAGGAGACTGCGGCGTGGAAACCACGTCCAGATCGGTCGAATTGACCATCTGTTTCAATTAAAACTTGTTATCACGAAACCAATCAAGGATTCAAACCTACCGAGGTGTATAAATGGAAAATTCGCGCAAGAATTGTAAAAAAATCTTTCTCTATTGAACTCTGGAGTTCCGAAGCAGAAATGGTAAAACGATAAAGTAAAAGGAAAGTGGGAAGGAGGTGAAGGCTGAGTTTATATAGAAAAACAGGGTGACTATTCGTCTCCCCGTTCGGATCGGTTTGACAGCCCAGTAACGCAGCGTGGCCCAATAGTCCAATACGAAATAGAAGAAGAAGGGGATCCGTTCGGGTCGGAGTCCGAACCGAATAGGATGTCATATCTCAGCTTGGCATATGAATAAATTTAAAATTTAAAGAAGAGGATGAAAGCATGAGGAAAGTCAAAGGAAAGATTACCTAGCAGGCAATATGCAGTGATAATCAAAGCATGCTCCGTTTCCCACAGGAGCATCCTTTGAGGGGGCAAAATGTTAGCCCACTTTGTTAAATAGCAACACAAAGTCGAGATGTGAAACGTTGAAAAACTTGGAAAGCATCATAGCGGATCGGATCGGAGAGATGTAGCGGATCGGATCGGAGAGATTTTGGTTGTTCGGATCGGAGAGCTGCTAATGTTTGAATCAAAGAGGCACTGCTGTTCGGTTCAGGGAGCTACCTACTGTCAATCGGATCGGAGAGCTGCTAATGTTTGAATCAAAGAGGCACTGCTGTTCGGTTCGGGGAGCTACCTACTGTCAATCGGATCGGAACGGAGCAAAGTGGATAAAGACTTAGTTTTTGGGTTAATCCGGATCGGATCGGATACTCCGATCCGAGCCCCCACCGCAGGCTCCTCCGAACCGAACCTGTAATTCATGTCACATTCCCCCACGATCGCCTGAAGATGCGGAGCGGGTATGACCAGTTCCTGCCCACAACGTCCACTGCTCTGATGCGTTGTCAACACTGAAATCCATCCGAACCCGAGGATGATGGGATGGAAGACACGTGGCTTCGATCCGGATCGGGTTCTGAGCAAATTTTCACCTATAAATACCCTGTTTGGAGACAATGAAAGGGATCTTCTTTTTGGCACTTTGAGAGTTCAACCACTTTCATAAACCGAATTCCAGCACTCCCGGATAATCCAAATCGTTTTTCAACATTTGTTTTGAAACAATTGAGTGAATGTATGTGAGTTGTGAGTGAAATTGAGTGAATATCTCATTGTAATTGCAACTCTATCGTCGAGAATAGTGATTGACAAGTGGACGTAGGCTTTTTAACGCCGAACCACTATAAACTTTGTGTCTCCATTTTACTTTTGATCTTATTTCATTCTGCTTTTAGTCAATTTGGGTGTTAGAACCACTTTTTGGTCTAACAACTCTCAACTGCTACTCGGAGTTGATGAAATCCTGTTGCAAGGTCTAACTGAGAGAACACACTTGCTCCCTCCAGTTGATCAAACAAATCATCTATCCGCGGAAGGGGATACTTATTCTTCCTGGTTACTTTATTTAACTCACGATAGTCCACACATAAACGAAGGGAACCATCTACCTTAGTGGCAAACACAACTAGTGCTCCCCACTCAGAGACACTTCTTCTGATAAATCCCTTCTTCAAAAGATCGCTTACTTGCACCCCGAGCTCTCGCTGCTCACTTGGTGCCATACGACGAAGTGGCATCACTATAGGCCTGGTATCTTTCACTAAATCAATACGGAATTCAATTTCTCGGTGTGGTGGAAGTCCGGTCACTTCCTCGAAGATAAGCTGATACTAGCCAGTAATGGGAACTCCTGCTAACTCGTCCTGTGGGATGTCGAGGGAATTTAGAAAATTAGACATCACCTCATCACTAGGTAGGTTACCAAGCAGTACCCTCCGCCCATCATCCGCCCTAATAGTCACCGAAAATCCCTCACAGTCTACCACTACCCCGTATATTTGGAGCGAATCGACTCCCAAAATAATGCCAAACCCACTAAAGCCCAAAACAAAGCAATCACAAGCAAACATACATCCATGACTCGATATGACCACATTACAACAAATCATACTAAGGCTAGTCGAACCACAAATCGGGTTCATCACCGCTAAAGGTCTATCGACTATCTCGAGTTCCAATCCCAACCTATCTACTAGGTCACTAGATATGAAGGAACAGGAAGCCCCAGTATCAAACAATACTCGAACATGAACATCATAAATAGAAAGCATACCTTGAATGAAGACATTCTTTCCTTTCTCCGCCGCAGTTGGGGCATTCGACGAAGAAGGAACAACATTAATAGCATATGCTTTCACAATCTGCTTCTCTTTAGGGGGTTGCGGACATTTATCCTTGTGATGTCCCACTTGGCCGCAGTTGAAGCACTTCCTGTCCGCTAGCTTTGCTCGACATTCTTTGGCATAGTGGCCCTTCTTGCCACAGCTAAAGCACTCAACATCTTTCTTATCTTTCTTTTTCTTACCATCCTTGGTCTGACTCTTCTTCCTTTTATTCTGAGAATTATTCTTGCCTCTACCGCTTGCTTGCGGCTTTGGCCCCTCTGCAGATGCAACAGCGACTTCAGCCTTGGGCTTGGGATAAAGGATTTCTGATCTCAATGCTTTCCCAACAATCGATTCAAAAGTCTCATCGATATGGTTTATAAGCCTTTACCCCAAGGACTGATCTAAGCTTGTTATGAACTTCTCATTCTTCTTCTCGGGAGTGTCAATAAGGGATAATCCATACTTCGATAAAGTATCAAACTTAACAATATACTCCAAGACTGCCCTACCATTCTGTTTAAGCCCCAAGAACTTCCTAAACAATCTGATTTCTGAGCAGCTGGGATAAACTTATCACTAAATCAGGCCTTGAACTAATCCCAAGTAACTTGATCCTCAGGGGTAGCTGCCTCAATATCATTGCACTGATTCATAGCCCGTCCTTGCAGCTGACGGGATGCTAGCTTCCTCTTCATCGCATCATCGATCCCTAAGTCCTCGAAGATGCGCTCACAACTATCGAGCAATCCTGAACTTCTATAGCCGATTCCATTTCATGGAACGGCTTCCCGCCAAGACTAGTGTAGTCCTTAAAGAGCTTGGCGAAATCGACCCTAGGCGCCTACACTGTTGCACCACTACCATTTGCAGCATTTGGAGCTGCCCTCTGAACACCCTAAGCATCTCTCTCATGAAGTCAATGAACATCGTCATCACATCAGGAGCATTCCTATTATTGGCTCCGGAACCTGTATTCCTCATATATTGGCTCATTGTTCAATCTGTAAGGAGAAAACGATTAACGATCTCTTCAGTGGTGCCAGTACAGTGCGACCTCATCCTTAGATATACTAATAATATATATAGCTTTTGAAAACAAAAATATCACAAATACGTGCTCTCATATACATATTATCTCTCCCTGATGTCTTTCCCTAGGTTAACTCTGCAACCTAGAGCTCTGATACCAAGTGTGACGGTCCGCCCCGCACCAGCCGACATTTCCCCTGAAAGTGCATTGTGCCAATGCCCGACCAGCACGGGACGGTCGCCAAAGAAAGAAAAGGGAAGGAATTTGAAACTATGTATCATTAAAGAACCTGTAATATATCTCACAGCACATGGAAAAAAATATAATAATAACATAACTTGATATAAAATAGGCGAGACAGTGCACAAGCTGAAAACTAAACCATCATAGCAGCGGAAAGATTCAAAATACAGCTTATGACCGTTATTACAACTTTTGAAACTGTCTCTAAAGCCAAAGAAAGAGGTGCACTACTAATGCCCAAAGTAGTGACTAGCAACAACACAAGGAGAATATATATATATATATATATCATACGTGAGAACCTCCTGCTCGTCTCCGGTACAGCCACTCGTGCATAATCACCTGACCTGTCTCTAGTCTGCCAGTTTAAGAGCACTCATAGTAAAACGAAGAGACATAAAACACTGGGTTAGACAAAAGTCTAATATGAGCGATAGGCAGCAAAATAGAATAATAACATGTATACATGACCATACCTGAACCTGGACCTGCAACCAAAGAGTTAGCACAACAGGATGTACGATACTCTAAGACGACACTAGCATATGGTGTGAAAATAATGGGGGGGTGGGGGAGTGCATGTCATGGTGATAGCAAACATCAAACATAGCAATCATCCTCACAACTCTCACTCAGTGCGTAAAGCATACAATATCTACCACTTTGATCACCCAATCCTTTGCTACGATCACTCTGCCCCATGGAGTCACGATGACCCCACTGCACTGATCCATAGCCACTAATCCTTTGCTATGTCCATCTGCCCCATGGAGTCATGACAACTCCACTGCACTGGCTCATAGCCTTGCAACGATCACTCTGCCCAATGAAGTCATGACAATTTCACTACACTGATCCATAGCCAACAATCCATTTCTCAGTGGTGAGCAAAGCTATAGTCATCAATAACCCCTTTGCACATGTTCCGCGGCGAAGTCCAACTCATGAAGTTAATACATTGGTTCCCATCTGGATCCTAAGTAATAACCTCCCATTTGGACTTCCTTTGCATCTCGGGTTTTGGTCGAATTGGAGTTGGTCTTCAGAAGAGCCGTCACGTAATAGTAGTGGAGGCTCTAACTCGGTTCAGTTCGGGTGAAGCAACTCGGTTCGATTCGGGTACTTCATAATTCAAGTCCTTCAAACTCCATCTTATCACAATCGGTTTGGTTCATATATTGCTTCCGGTTCGGTTCGGAATATAGTATCTAGGCTCCTCATTTTTGTTCACTCTCTGGTCCTACTCGTGTCCTTCGATCCCATGCTACGCCCCTAGTCCGATTCGTTCCCAAGCCAACTCAAATGGCCTTCCTTTTTACCCTTGCCTTTGTGCACTGCTGAAGAAGCCACCGCTCTAGTTTGGTCCGTTCCATCCGATCTGATCCCCTCCACCGATCCGATCCGGATCTATGCAGCACTTCCAGCAAGCTTATATCGTCCATTTTCTCCATACGGCAGCATTTTCAACCATTCTAACTTTACTAATCAATCATAAAAAATCACAAACAACATTAACAACATATGGGTTCAATTAGAAAGATCAAAACATCAAGCATATAGTGTGACGACCCCCTAACCCCGTTCATCGGTGTTAAGCGTAATCTATGGAATATAACAGATAAAAAGATAATAGCAGAACAGAAATAAATAAATACACCAGATAATGTACAAATAATACACTGGATAAACATAATCATCAGAGTTACACAGTATACAGGATCATACTTAGTACAAATACAGTTCAGCAATACATAAATGTCTACAGTGGAAAACAAACATAATATGTACAATAGGAGCTGAACAGCATAAAAAGAGATAAATGATAGAATCCATCTTCTGCTCCAGCTATCCAGAAAGAGCCTGCTAAAACCTGAATACAAGGCTGCCAGTGTAGAAAGAGGGGCACCCGAGTTTGCAAGTGAAACAAACTACGAGTTAGTCATGGGACTAGTATGAGAAATCTATTTAACACATTCAAAATATGGCCAATCATAGGACCACGCCAGTCTCGTGGAACGGGTTTACTCCATTGGATTGCCAGTGCTTTAAAACTAGTAAATCTTTTAAACATCACAATGCTTTTTATAAAAATGAAGCCATTATAAGACTCGGTTCCCATCACACAATGCAACGCAAACCGGAAGATAGAGTTTTTACCTTATAATGGCCAAAATATGCTTGATACGAATAATACAAAGGAATTTGATATTATTACTAGTGTTTATTTATTTCAAATACAATTTCAAATCATAAGTATCAATCATAGACGACATTAATGCCCCATACCACTATGTCGCCATATATAGGTATACAATCAAAACCGCACAGTCACGTATTTGGAAATTGGATTTCCGTCATGAACCAAGGCAAAAAATAGTCCTTACCGACTTCGAGACAATCTAGCCCATGTCTCAGGCGAGCGCGCAGGCAAGCCTTTGGAGCGACAGGGCCGGTCCACCGATGTGGATTATAATGCCTGAACACTACGTTTCCCCGCCCTTTGGGGCGTAAATGAGCCAACGAATGACTCCATCGGCTTCACATAGTCACTGATAAATCTGAGGCGCCTCGCAACAGCAATAACCACACTGGAGAAAATAATATATATGTCAGCCAGTTTAAGCACCAACACCAACTCTAGCTAGATGGAAACGCATGCCCTCCCTGAGGTCCTCTCCCGTTTCTGATTAATACCGGGGTGAAAGGCTCGCGAATTCATGTTGTACACAAAGCTACGCCACGCAGGCGGTGCTTTGATCATCACCACTAGACTTTGCTTTTCAATAGAAGCCTTGATCAATGCATTTTAGCATGCCACATTGGCAATTCACACCATGCAACTGATGGCTATCAATCACATAGAATGAATTCCAATGTCAGACACACAGTCCATTTACATGTCCGTTCTGCGTCTGAACGAAACTGAAGGCACTATATACCTCGCATACCCATCGACCTCCACGTATGTTTGGACGATCACCACTCATTATCCATATTTCGGGATGCCTCCCAATCAGGACATCAGTGATCATCCAACCGAGGTGAAGATCTCCGGTCTTCAGCCATCGTCTTCATCTTCGACTTCTTATCGTCGATTCAGTTGTTCAGAATGGGATAAACCCGGTCTTTCTGAGCAATTCACGTATATAATAAAAAGTGTTGCACAAACACACCATACGCCTCATTTCAATTCATCAGTCACTAATGGTAGATCAGTAAGAGAACGATTTCCCAAATATTGACCCCGAAGGCCGAAACCAACATCAGATCAAAATCCAGGAAACCACTCGACTTAGCTAACCTTCAGTTAGTTTATAAATTTCACATTCCATATCGTTTATAATCTTTTATAATGATTTATCGCTATTTTTATTTATTTAAAAATAGGCAATTCATTCAAACGACGCTTCGGGCCATAACGCGGCCGTGGCGCTGTTTTTCTTCAGATTTGAATTAAACATTTCTGAAAATCTAACCATTGGATCATCACAAATTTTACATCATTAGAAAGATCTTTTCAAAACAATTCCAACAGTTCCAGTTTTGGGAGAATCCGATTGTCGGATCTCCCAATACACTCGTTTGAAGTTTCGATTTCAAAATACGAACCGCAGCATCGTTATTCGATTTAATTTAATTATATATATATATAATTGATTCTGGCGCTGTTTTTCTTTAGATTTGAATTAAACATTCTAGACAATCCAACTGTTGGATTTTCATAAAGTGGGTATCGTTGGGAAGATAATTCCAAAGCGAACCCAACGGTTTCAGTTTCGGGAAAATCCGATGGTCGGATCTCCTGCACTAATCGTTTGAAACCACGGTTTCAAAACACGTACTGCAGCTTCATTATTCGATATATTTCAATTATATATATATATATATATATATATATATATATATAATCGATTCTTCGATCTCAAAACTATTTTCTTTTCATACATTTGATATAAATGATATTTTTATCCAGTCGACATTTATTTCGACACTTCACTATTTTTAACAATTCATGTATATAAAAAAAATGTGATTTTTATTGCAAAACAATTTATTCCAAAACACGACAATTTTATATTGTTAATATAGGTGATAAAAATATGATTTTTATTATAAAACAATTTATTTCAAAACACGACTATTTTATATAGTTCATATAGATGATAAAAATAGGATTTTTAATATAAAACAATTATTTAAAACACGAATACCATTCAACACATGAATTTTTATTCAACGAATGAATTTCTATTCAACACATGAAGGTTTTCTATAGCTCGTATATATATAATAGAAATGTGATTTTTATTGTTAAAGCAATTTCTTTAAAACACGAATACCATTCAACACATGAATTTCTATTCAACGAATGAATTTCTATTCAACACATGAATGTTTTCTATTCAACACACGAATATAGTTTCAACACATGAAAATAATTCTAACACATGAATATTATTCAAAATTTCGGTAGCATAACAGCAGGGTAGTTAAAACCGGGGCCGTCCCTAGTACGGCTCCTCGCTCTACCTTAAAGCCTCGCAGCTTTGACAATGGGGATTTCATGCATCTAGTTCGCACGCAGGCGGCATGTATATTTTTTCTCCTTTCCACAAACTAATCCTATGTGGTTTCAACCAAATAATTCTCAACCACAAATGGGTATTTTTCAACCACAATCAATCAATTTCAACCACAAACAATTCTAATCAACCATTCGCTATCAACCAATTTTCACACCAATCACAACCAATAAATATCGTCCATGGTTTGTGGACGAGGGGCGTATATATATAAGTAAATTTCACTTCTATTCAGCACATATATAATTTTTACAACGCATATATAACTTATACATCACAACTTATACAACGCGTATACATGAGATGTACAATGCTTATATAACTCATACATCGACTATATAATTTATACATCGTCGTTTTCCACATCGTTTATAATTCAGAAATCTCACATTGGGTTCCACTCCACCAAAAATAGCAGAAGGCTCAGAAAAATATGCGGTCTCTTCTAGAATGTAGAAGACATCCACACAAGTCCACTGTCTCTTGTTTCACTGAATTTCATCAAGAAACGAAAAAGATATGATTTTTACAGTGAACTAAAAAACCATAGCGCTTTAAACTTCTATAATATAGTTTAATTTAAAATCAGACGTTACCTTCACAATTCATTCAAAACTAGGTTTCAACTTTTCGATCCAACCGTTGCACGATACGGAGATCCGCTTGCACAGCATCGAAGAGGGAAGTGAGGGCTTCCTGCGTAGCGTGAAGTTGGCCAGTTCGACTGCGCCTAGGAGGAGGGGCGGCGGCCGAAAGTTCTGATGTTTGGAGGCTTCAATCTCGAGGAATACAAAATTATAAATTACAAATCCTATATGGATTTGAAGAGGATAGAGAGGGCTACAAAATGAATCAAGAATTACGTGATTTCATTGAGTGGTTTGAGAGAAATCGAAGAGAGAAGTTTGGAAGGGTTTTCCGCCGTGCGATTTGAGCTGTCGGGGAGAGAGAAAAAAACATGGACCAATGATATTTTTTTATATTTATAAATTTTAAAAATCCGAAAATACCCCTGGTCACACACGAACACCAATTCAAACCCAACGACTGTCGTCCCCAGCTAAATACCCTCATTCCGAACACAATGGGATATGTTTCGTAGGCCCATTCGACTATTTCAGTCAGTTTTCCTTCAAATTAAAGTATAAAACATTCAATATTTAATTTGAACGTACATTTCAATTTGCTGGGACCATAAACTGATTCGAAAAATTCCAAAAAAATAAATCTAGCTATGTTTTGACGATACGGTCCCAACAAAACTAGTTTCATCGAATTCTGAGACCGTTTGAAAAATGGCGCTTTTCTGGTCGATCCAATTTAACAGAAATCGACCGAACACATTTTCCTTTGCCACGCTCACATACTAGCTTCAAAAATTATGAAATTTGAAACCTAGCAATAATTTAACATCCCGGATCCAACAAAAGTGGTTTCGTCGAATTCTGAGGTCGTTTGCAAAATGGCCATTTTCACGGGCTATATAAATTCTATAGCGACCTTTCTGAAAATTCATTTGGCCATAACTTTTGCTTCCAACTATGAAACTTCGATTTTTAAGATTCGTTAGAAAGATATTCACTAAAAAATCTAAATTTTTTTTGGTTTCACTAAAATCCGTTTTGTTTTGCACCCGGTACAGTCAGTTAAAGTTTGAATTCAAATTTGGAAACAACCGAGCCATTTCAGGCCTTGTTTATAATTAGAATTAATTATATTTATTTTCAAATGTCGATTCAAACCTACTTTTCATCGTTATCATTTAAAATATTGATTTTAAATATTTTAAATTCACTATTTTAGCCAATTTAAAATTTTTAAACTGGTTCAGATTTTCCGGGTTGTTACAATCTCCCCCACTTAAAGCTTTTCGTCCCCGAAAAGGAACAAATCGAAAGTGGTTTGATTAATCAACTCTACTTTCATTCTGGCTTCCATTCTCTAACTTTTCAGTTTCTGAGAATTTTCAGATTCTTCTAAAATTTGGCTAACACCCGGAATTTTCGAATTTTTTTGCCATAACCTCCTTTGTACGGGGAGGGGTTTGGAAATTTATTTTGCCGTATTAGGTACCCAATAAATCCTATAAAGTATACACATATTTATAGTGATATATTCTGGTGTTTACAGGGGAGCGTGTATAGATAATAACTCCAGAGAATAAATTCTCGTCACCCTGTCCAAGCCTGGGGGAGTGTGTATTTTTAATTGCTCCAGAGAATAAATTCTCGTCACCTCGTCCTGTATGGGAAATAAATAATCCATGTGTCGTATCTAATAACTAGAAATCCGTGATTATTGTCAACTCCAGACCCATGTGGGATTTTTATTAATCTGGCTATTTACCGTTATAATTTTATATAGTCCATATCAATCATCAGTTCAACCTGTAATATATAGTCATCGCCATACAAGCCTCTCGCTCGTATGGTAAATCTTCCACCTTGTCACACAAGCTCCAACTGCTTATGTGGTATATGATGAAGTATGCCTATCTTCAAGAAGTATGCCATGTAGTGTAGTTCAAAGTTAATTATTACTATCCTATGGCGAATTTATTATTACACACAGAACAACTAGCACTCCGCATGCAATGGAATTCACAGGAGTTGATATAATAATATTTCGCATCCAACTCATTAAGGTTTACCTAATTGTCGGGCACACAAATAAATTCTTTACTCAACAGCTAATCCATTTACCTGTTGAAACATATATAATGCACATGTATATATTTCTATCTACTTTTAAATCAGTTCAATATGTGATCTAATCGAATAAATTCTACCATTCATTCTCTTATTGATTAAATTAACTATCGTTCTAATAATTTAATTAATCAAATCTACTATCACATAACCCAAACAACAATCAATTTGTTGTTAACTTCTCAAAAATATACTAATTGATCCATATACTCTTTTAAAATCATTCAGACTATAGAATTAAAAGTTTACATCCATGAAAAGAAAATAACAATAAAGTAGAGAACAAAATGGTAATGCAAAGTATGGTAAATGTACCTTGCACCGGAGTCAATCAGAGATATCTACTCGACACTTAGGATAGGCTTTCTGAATGCTCTCCTCAGTTTCCCAAGTACAATCTCGCGGATCTCCACTCCATTGCACTTTGACTAAGTGAACTTTCTTGTTCCTCAGTTCTTTGGTTTCTTTGCCAATGATCTTTAGCGGCTCTCTTCTCACAGCCAATTCTGGAGTAATTTCAATATCCTGTTGCGCTGCTTCTTCCACGATCAAGTCTGGGTCATGAACGTTCTTTCGAAGTTGAGATATGTGAAATACATCATGCACCCCAGGCAACCAGTCAGGCAACTGAATTCTATAGCCAGAGTTCCAATCCGTTCAAGAATAGGGAATGGACCAATAAATCTGGGCCCCAACTTCCCAGTTTTTCCAAATCGAATCACTCCTCTCATCGGAGAAACCCTTAGATACACATAATCACCAACAGAAAAAGCCAAATCCCTTCTTCTCGAATCAGCATAGCTCTTCTGTCGGCTTTGAGCGGCGAGTAATCGTTTCATAACGAAATCGACTTTGTCGGCAGCTTCGCGGATCATATCAGGTCCCAATACAAGCCTATTGCCAGGTTCGACCCAACAAGCAGGGGATCGGCACGGTCTACTATACAATGCTTCGAATGGCAACATTATCAGGCTCGCTTGGTAGCTGTTGTTATAGGAGAATTCAGCCAAATGCAAATGTTCTTCCCATGATCCACCAAAGTCAAGAACACACACCAGCAATAAATCTTCAAGTATACAATTCACCCTCTCAGTCTGGCCATCTGTCTGAGGATGATAGGTGGTGCTTAGATTCAGTTTTGTTCCCAGCTCTACTTGAAATGCCTCCCAGAATTTGTAGTAAATATTGGATCTCTATCACTAACTATACTGAGCGGCACTCAATGTAGCCTAACAATTTCCTTGAAATATATCTGCGCCAGACACTGAGCAGTTCTATTGGATTTGACAGGTATAAAATGGGCTGTCTTTGTGAAGCGATCTATGATCACCCAAATACTATCATTTCCTTTTCTGGTCCTGGGCAAACCATCTATGAAGTCCATGGAAATATGTTCCCACTTCCAACCTGGAATGTCCAGCGGTTGCAACAATCCAGCCAGTATCTGTTGGTCGCTTTTGACTAGCTGGCAAGTAGGGCATTGGCTAACATATATTGAAACGTCCCTTTTCATAGCCTTCCACCAGAATGTTCGCTTGAGATCGTTATACATTTTAGCCACACCTGGATGGATACTCAGCTTGGACTTGTGACACTCGTCCAACACTTCCCTTTTTAACTCGGGGATGTCAAGAACACAAATCCTTCCTCTCAATCTCAGGATTCCATCGTTATCTATTTGAAAACACGAGGGTTCGCCTTTCTGAATCATTTTGATCATATCCTTAATAAAATTATCATCCTTCTAAAGAATAGATATTTTGTCAATCAAGGAAGTCATAATAATAAAGCTGGCGATCATTACATTCTTTGGACTTAGCGCATCAGCCACGACATTGGCTTTCCCTGGAGTGTGTAGAATCTCAAAATCGTATGCTGCAAGAAACTCTAGCCAACGTTGCTGCCTCAGATTCAAGTCTTTCTGGGTGAACAGATACTTTAATGACTGGTGATCTTTAAACAGTTCGAATTTCTCACCCAGAAGACAGTGTCTCCAGATTTTTAAAGCAAATACGATAGCCAACAAATCAAGATCATGAGTGACGTAGTTCTTTTCATGTGGCTTCAGCTGATGGCTAGCATAAGCTACCACTTGACCTCGTTGCATTAATACTGCACCAAGGCCTTCTCTAGAGGCATCTGTCCAGACTTTCAAGTCCTGATTGCCGTCGATAATCGTTAACACTGGAGCAGTTGTTAATCTTAACTTTAGCTCCTCAAAAGCCTCCTCACATTCTGGAGTCCACTTGAATTTTGAGTGCTTCTTTGTAAGCTTCATTAAGTGACTAGATATCTTCGAAAAATCTTTAACGAACTTCCGGAAATAACTAGCCAATCCAAGAAAACTTCGGACTTCTGTGGGAGTAGTAGGTTGTTTCCAGTTTTGAATAGCGGTGATTTTACTTGGATCCACAGCAATTCGTTCTTTCGATACGGCGTGGCCAAGAAACTTTACTTCATCTTGCCAGAATATACATTTGGACAATTTGTCTTTTAATACATTCCTTCTTAGAATTTCTAGAACTTGCTCCAAACGTTTTTCATGTTCGGCTTTTGACTTAGAGAAGATTATAATATCGTCAATAAAAACCAGAACAAACTTATTCAAGACCCCTCTGAACACTCTATTCATTAAATCAACGAAGTATGCAGGAGCGTTACATAAGCCGAACGACATTACCAACCATTCGTAGAATAAGTCTGGACCCCTGAATGTCGTCATAGGAACACACTCTTTGGCAATACGAAGCTGATGGAAGCCTGTAACTAGGTCCATCCTTGAAAATACTTGTGCGCCATTCAGACGATCCAATAAATCATCGATTCACGACAATTGATATTTATTCTTTATTGTCTGCTTATTCAAGTCGCGATAATCCATACATAGTTGCAGAGTACCGTCGGACGTTGGGACAAACACCACTGCTACTCCCCAATCAGAGAAACTAGGCCTGATCAGACCCTTCCACACAAGCTGTCGAGTTTGATTGTCTAGTTCTTCTTTCTCCTTTAGAGTCATTCTCCAAATAGCGTGCACTACTGGCCTTGCATTCGGGATTAAAGCAATTTTGAAATCTATTACTCTCTACGGAAGTAAGCTGACAACTTCTTCGAACACATCCGCATAATTCTTTATGACAGGAAAATCTTTGATGAGGTCCGGAATATTCTCTGTGACTACAGGGATATTTTCTATTTGATCAAGAGAAACATCAAGAGCCGACCAAAAGTCTTTTCTATTTGAATTCGGACCTTCGCATGGTATGATTATATAATTCCTTGACTAGGCCTTTGCCTTAACAACTCTCTCGGCGCATCTAACCTCTGCCTCATATTTGGTTAACCAATCCAATACCAAAATAAGATCGAATTCGGTAAAATTCATGACTATAGAGATGGTAGGGAACTTATAACAGGAAAAAGAGACAGGCACCACACAAATCCAGCTAAGATCGAGAGAACCACCAACCGGGTTATGGACAGTGATGGGTTCCTTGAGCTTTCTCAATTTCAAAGCTAACTTCTTAACTGCATTCTTTGCAATAAACCTCGTGACGCGCCTGTATCAAACAATACTTTAACTGGAATGTTTTTGACAGTAAGCATGCCTTCTAAAACATCAGGCCTTTCCTGACCGGATGAAGATGCAGGCACTTCCGCCACTTCATTTACATGTGCTTTGGTCCTTTTCAACAGCCGGCAATCTCTCTATATATGACCAGCCTGATGACAAAAATTACACTCTCTAATCTCTTGAAACTTGTTCTTGGATTTAGATTCATTCTTCTTTAGTTTCTTTAAAGATCTGCAATTTCCTTGCAAATGCCCTTGCTTATGGCAGTTATTGCATACGGCCGTCGTTACTGATTCTTTCTCAGATTTAACCCTCTTCCTCTTGGCTTTGGGCTTCTCACTTACCTCAGACATCGTACTGGCCTCAAGATTATCAGTTTCAGAATCTTCTTTGTTACTCGGACTGACTTCCTCTTCGTCGCGCAACATACATTTCTTATGGAGATCTTCATACTGATAAGCCATGTATATCATTTCTGAAAAAGGAAGCTTCACATGCCCTATTACTTTATTCTGGTATTTTCTTTGCAGGCCATGAATAAACCTCAGATTCTTCCTCTTCATATTTTGAATTAGACGAGGAGCAATGTGAGATAGTTCGTTGAATTTCTTATGATATTCTGGGATGGTCATATCTCCTTGTATCAGATAAGAGAATTCATCACATAGCCGCTCAGTTGCTTCAGGAGGAGTAAATCTTTCACTGAAAACCTCTTTCAATCTATCCCAGGCGATATCACCTTCTGGATTATCCTTGATTGTTTCCCACCAGATTAAAGCTTCTTCCTTGAGCGCCCAAAATGCTACTAATCTTTTCTGATCATCTCTCAGCTGGAAACGCTCAAAAATTCTTTCAGCAAAACTCATCCATGCTTGGGTTTGAATTATAGATTCATTGCCCAAGAATTGTGCTCCGCCCAGATTTCGATATCTCTTTAATAGAGCTTCTAGATCTGGTTTTGCATTTCTTCTGTTTCTGATACTCATTTTCTAGTACTTCTGCAAATAGCAGATCAAGTGTCAGGTCACAGAAAAGATATTTCAAAACATAGAGACGTATACTTCAAATGTAAATGTGTCTATAGGGGTGTTATTCCATTCCGCTTTACTCATACTAGGATATTACTGCTCCTATCTGTAATGAGTTATTCGTCCTAGAACACTACTGGTTCTATTTCTGACGAGTTTGTTGATATGCTATATTCCAGAACTAAGCTTAACCAAAGCTCTGATACCACATGTGACAACCCTCTAACCCCGTTCGACGGTGTTAAGGGTAATCTTTGGAATATAACACTTAAACAGATAATAGCATAACAGAAATAAATAAATACACCAGATAATGTACAAATAATACACTGGATAAACATAATCATCAAAGTTACACAGTATACAGGATCATACTTCGTACAAATACAGTTCAGCTATACATAAATGTCTACAGTGGAAAACATACATAATATGTACAATAGGAGCTGAACAACATAAAAAGAGATAAATGATAGAATCCATCTTCAGTTCCAGCTATCCAGAAAGAGCCTACTAAAATCTAAATACAAGACCGGCCGGGTAGAAAGAGGGGCACCCGAGTTTGCAAGTGAAACAAACTACGAGTCAGTCATGAGACTGGTATGAGAAATCTATTTAACACATTCAAAATATGGCTAATCACAGGACCACGCCACTCTCGCGGAACGGGTTTACTCCATTGGATTGCTAGTGCTTTAAAACTAGTAAATCTTTTAAACATTGCAACGCTTTTTATAAAAATGAAGTCATTATAAGACTCAGTTCCCATCACACAATGCAACGCAAACCAGAGGGTAGAGTTTTTACCTTATAATGGCCAAAATATGCTTGATACAAATAAAACAAAGGAATTTGATATTATTACGAGTGTTTATTTATTTCAAAAACAATTTCAAATCATAAGTATCAATCATAGATGGCATTAATGCCCCATACCACTATGTCGCCATATATAGGTATACAATCAAAACTGCACAGTCACGTATTTGGAAATTGGATTTCCGTCATGAACCAAGGCAAAAGATAGTCCTTACCGACTTCGAGACAATCTAGCCCATGTCTCAGGCGAGCGCGCAGGCAAGCCTTTGGAGCGACAGGGCCGGTCCACCGATGTGGATTATAATGCCTGAACACTATGTTTCCCCGCCCTTTGGGGCGTAAATGAGCCAGTGATTGACTCCATCGGCTTCACATAGTCATCGATAAATCCGAGGCACCTCGCAACAGCAACAACCACACAGTTGAAAATAATATATATGTCAGCCAGTTTAAGCACCGACACCACCTCTAGCTAGAAGGAAACGCATGCCCTTCCTGAGGTCCTCTCCCGTTTCTGATTCATACCGGGGTGTGAGGCTCGCAAATTCACGTTATACACAAAGCTACGCCACGTAGGCGGTGCTTTGATCATCACCACCAGACTTTGCTTTTCAATAGAAGCCTTGATCACTGCATCTTAGCATGCCACACAAGCAATTCACACCATGCAATTGATGGCTATCAATCACATAGAATGAATTCCAATGTTAGACACACAGTCCATTTACAAGTCCGTTCTGGGTCTGAACGAAACCGGAGGCACAATATACCTCGCATACCCATCGACCTCCACGTACGTGTGGACGATCACCACTCATTATCCATATTTCGAGAAGCCTCCCAATCAGGACATCAGTTATCATCCAACCGAGGTGAAGATCTCCGGTCTTCAACCATCGTCTTCATCTTCGACTTCTTATCGTCGATTCAGTTGTTCAGAATGGGATGAACCCGGTCTTTCTGAGCAACTCGCATATATAATAAAAACTGCTACACAAACATATCATACGCCTCATTTCAAATCATCAGTCACTAACCGTAGATCAGTAAGAGAACGATTTCCCAAATATTGACCCCGAAGGCCGAAACCAACATCAGATCAAAATCCAAGAAACCATTCGACTTAGCTAACCTTCAGTTAGTTTATAAATTTCACATTCCATATCGTTTATAATATTTTATAACGATTTATCACTATTTTTATTTATCTAAAAATAGCCATTTCATTCAAACGACGCTTCGGGCCATAACGCGGCCGTGGCGCTGTTTTTCTTCAGATTTGAATTAAAAATTTCTGAAAATCTAACCATTGGATCATCACAAATTTTACATCATTAAAAATATCTTTTCAAAACGAATCCAACGGTTCCAATTTTGGTAAAATCCGACGGTCGGATCTCCCAATACACTCGTTTGAAGTTTTGATTTCAAAATACGAACTACAGCATCGTTATTCGATTTAATATAATTATATTTATATATATATATATATATATATATAATTGATTCTGGCTCTGTTTTTCTTTAGATTTGAATAAACATTGCAGACTATCCAACCGTTGGATTTTCACAAAGTGGGTATCGTTGGGAAGTTATCTCCATAGCGAACCCAACGGTTTCGGTTTCGGGAAAATCCGATGGTCGGATCTCCCGCACTAATCGTTTGAAATCACAGTTTCAAAACACGTACTGCAGCTTCGTTATTCGATATATTTCAATTATATATATATATATATAATCGATTCTTCGATTTCAAAACTATTTTCTTTTCATACATTTGATAAAAATGATATTTTTATCCAACCGACATTTATTTCGACACTTCACTATTTTTAACAATTCATGTATATAAAAAAATGTGATTTTTATTGCAAAACAATTTATTTCAAAACACGACTATTTTATATAGTTAATATAGGTGATTAAAATATGATTTTTATTATAAAACAATTTATTTTGATACACGACTACTTTATATAGTTCATATAGATGATAAAAATAGGATTTTTTTTGATATAAAACAATTTATTTAAAACACGAATACCATTCAACACATGAATTTCTATTCAACGAATGAATTTCTATTCAACAGATGAAGGTTTTCTATAGTTCGTATATATATAATAGAAATGTGATTTTTATTGTTAAAGCAATTTCTTTAAAACACGAATACCATTCAACACATGAATTTCTATTCAACGAATGTATTTCTTTTCAACACATGAATGTTTTCTATTCAACACGCGAATATAGTTTCAACACATGAAAATAATTCTAACACATGAATATTATTCAAAATTTCGACAGCATAACGACAGGGTAGTTAAAACTGGGGCCGTCCCTAGTATGGCTCCTCCCTCTACCTTAAAGCCTCGTAGCTTTTGATAATGGGGATTTCATGCATCTCGTTCGCACGCAGGCGACATGTATATTTTTTTTTTCATTTCCACAAACTAATCCTATGTGGTTTCAACCAAATAATTCTCAACCACAAACGGGTATTTTTCAACCACAATCAATCAATTTCAACCACAAACAATTCTAATCAACCATTCGCTATCAACCAATTTTCACACCAATCACAACCAATAAATATCGTCCATGGTTTGTGGACGAGGGGCGTATATATATATATATATATATATATATGCTAAAATTTCACTTCTATTCAACACATATATAATTTTTACAACGCATATATAACTTATACATTGAACGTACAACTAGCACAATGCATATACATGAGGTGTACAATGCTTATATAACTCATACATCGACTATATAATTTATACATCATCGTTTTCCACATCGTTTATAATTCAAAAATCTCACATTGGGTTCCACTCCACCAAAAATAGCAAAAGGCTCAGAAAAATATGCGGTCTCTACTAGAATGTAGAAGACGTCCACACGAGTCCACTGTCTCTTGTTTCACTAAATTTTGTCAAGAAACAAAAAAGATATGATTTTTACAGTGAAATCAAAAACGTAGTGCTTTAAACTGCTATAATATAGTTTAATTTAAAATCAGATGTTACCTTCACAATTCGTTCAAAACTAGGTTTCAACTTTTCGATCCTACCGTTGCACGATACGAAGATCCGCTTGCACAGCGTCGAAGAGGGAAGTGAGGGCTTCTCGCACAGGGGGAAGTTGGCCAGTTCGACTGCGCCTAGGAGGAAGGGCGGCGGCCGAAAGTTCTGATGTATGGAGGCTTCAATCTCGACGAATATCAAATTATAAATTACAAATCCTATATGGATTTGAAGAGGATAGAAAAAGCTTCAAAATGAATCAAGAATTACGTGATTTCATTGAGTGGTTTGAGAGAAATCGAAGAGAGAAATTTGAAGGGTTTTCCGCCGTGCGATTTGAGCTGTCGAGGAGAGAGAAAAAAACATGGACCAATGATATTTTTTTATATTTATAAATTTTAAAAATCCGAAAATACCCCTTGTCATACACGAACACCAATTCAAACCCAACGACTGTCGTCCCTAGCTGAATACCCCCATTCTGAACACAATGGGATATGTTTCGTAGGCCCAATCGACTGTTTCAGTCAGTTTTCCTTCAAATTAAAGTATAAAACATTCAATATTTAATTTGTACGTACATTTCAATTTGCCGGGACCACAAACTGATTCGAAAAATTCCAGAAAAATAAATCTAGCTATGTTTTGACGATACGGTCCCAACAAAACTAGTTTTGTCGAATTCTGAGACCGTTTGAAAAATGGCATTTTTCTGGTTGATCCAATTTAACAAAAATCGACCGAACACATTTTCCTTTTCCACGCTCACATACTAGCTTCAAAAATTATGAAATTTGAAACCTAGCAATAATTTAACATCTCGGATCCAACAAAAGTGGTTTCGTCGAATTCTGAGGTCGTTTGCAAAATGGCCATTTTCACAGGCTATATAAATTCTATAGCGACCTTTCTGAAAATTCGTTTGGCCATAACTTTTGCTTCCAGCTATGAAACTTCAATTTTTCAGACTCGTTAGAAAGATATTCACTAACAGATTTAAATATTTTTTGGTTTCACTAAAATCCGTTTTGTTTTGCACCCGGTACAGTCAGTTAAAGTTTGAATTCAAATTTTGAAACAATCGCGCCATTTCAGGCCTTGTTTATAATTAGAATTAATTATATTTATTTTCAAACGTCGATTCAAACTTACTTTTCGTCGTTATCATTTAAAATATTTATTTCAAATATTTTAAATTCACTATTTTAACCAATTTAAAATTTTCAAACTGGTTTAGATTTTCCGGGTTGTTACATATAGGTCCATTTAGATCAAACATACCCAAAAAGTATGATTTTTCCCTTAATCCCCTTAAGCATGTTTAACTATACGATTAGAAAATTTAATCCAAATTAGCCCAAATTTCTATCAAATCCCTAAAATATTATTTAAGAATTTTTATATATTTTTCCAGAATTTTAACATGCATAATTTCGCTGATTAACACTAATCACCCCTAATTAGCCGTAATTAGTGAAAAACAATGCAAATTAGTCACCTTAGCCCCAAATAAAACTTTATATCTGAAACTCTACTGTTTTGGGGCGTTTTCCTATCCCACACAGCAGCTCCAACTCTAATTCGGTGTTGATTTGCCTTGATTTGATGTTAATTAGGGTAATATATGCTTAAACGGTGATTTGAGGGTGATTTAGAAGGTGGAGGCCATTGTTAGGGTTGAAGAGATGTAAGTGGCGGGTGAGAAAATAAAAAATACACCCTTTCCTAATAGATTTCAGCTCCCCATAACCCTAATCCCGAAATGGGTTATGAGTCTAGCTGCTAATCACCCTAATTAGGCCCGGTTAAGCTGTTTTTCACCTACGGACCTTATTTCAGCCATATCTCTCAAACAGTAAGTCCGTTTGATCAATATGACCACTCTACGGAAAGTTAGACCATCATCTAAATCCAATGGAGGTGGTTTTAGGTCAAAACTCCTTACCAAGCAAAAGTTATAGGCGAAACAAAATTCGCTCTGGAAAAAATGGTCATTTAAAATTCGGCAAAAATCGTGAACATGGAAAATGACCCCAATAGTCGTTCCCCAAAGTTACACGACCATACGACCTAATATGAAAATGAAATAAATACTTTACGATCCTCCGATGTATAGAATGCGGGTCGTTACACCATCGGTTGCCAGACATAATACAGGGAATATTTACGTATTGTAAACAATTTGAGTACGAACGTTATACAATCTGGACATCAATGACCTAATGTTAAACACCGCATGCTTTGAATGTGTATAAGGCGAGTAAGTGATGTGATGAAGTCATAACGTTCTACATACAAATTATATGCTTTAGACATTACAAAGTAAAAGCCACATGGAAGTATTGGCTTAGTATCGATGCGCATATAAGAACCGGTTTCAAATAAATGGACTTCTGCAAATATAAAAGTACACACATCACACGTGGCAGGTATATGCATGTGTTTTCACCGAAAATGGCTTAAACACCAAGGGTATGAGGATTGTACTTTACCAACATGGTTAGGAATCGAAAAGGAGCCACAATCGCAAAGCAAATAGTAAAAAGTAAGTAAAAACACGGAAATTTTATAGTGGTTCGATCTAAAGTAGATCTACATCCACTTTGAAGTGATTCTCATTATCATAAAGGGGGATTTACAAAATTCTTCATTTCATACATCTCACTTTTTGCCCATTCTCTCTTGCATTTCCTCTCCTTACTGACTGGATTCCTTCTAGCCGTTATGAAAATGATTGGACCCTTATGAGTGTGATGAATGTGAAAATGTATGCTCCACGGTTTGAGCACTCAGAGGATCAGTAGTGAGCCCACGATGGTTGAGGTGTGAGTCGAAGTTTCGAGGAAGTTTAATGGTGGCAGGAGAGAAGTAGAACGGAGCTTGAGAAGATGAAAATAACGGATCTTGGTTTGGAATGGATGGGAAGAACTTGAATTAATCTCTAAGGGAGGAAGAAGGAGATTTGGTTTATTCGGTGATATAGAAAGGTGAATTTAACTTTGGCCATCATTAGTGGTGCTTGTGAAGCTTCAGGATGGTGAAGAAGAGAATTTAGCAGCACTTCGTCCCCTCCTCTAAGGCGGGAGCCATGGCCTATTTATAGGTGTACCTTCCTGAAGAAATGATCTCAAAATCATATTTTCAGACCACAAATTGCTTGTCTCGTTAATTACAAATATGCCACCGCTTAGTTGTAGCCAACTAGGGACAGCTGGCTGTATTCCAATAACGACTTCACGGTAGCGAGCAGCTTTATAAGAGTGAGCGACCACACAGGTCTGGGCATATTGAATGGGTGGGCGAGCGATGAGTGTACATGCGACTTGTCAAAACTTCCTAGCTTATATAAGAACGATCGACCGATGGATGACATTTGGTTGATGTAGCTTGTTTGATCATGAACGGGCGACCTGCACCATAGTTCGAAATGTAAGTATGACCTTTTGAGAACTGATATCCAACCGACTGACATGTAGCATCTGATATTAACAGCTGATCGAGTATCAAGTGAGCGACTAGATTTGCATTCTGTGAGCGGACATGGAATATATGTGCGACCTCTAATTTTTTTTTTTTTTTTTTTTTTTGCATTTCCTACTATGCACGATCGATTAGTTTAATATGAACGAACGACTACAGAACAAAAAATGACCAACCCTGACTATATTGAGCGGTCGACTCAACTCGTTCTTTCTTGCCATGTTTAACCTTGGAGCTGGCGCTTGAACCTTGTTCTGTGCGATCGTCCCTTACCCTTTGCAACTATCCAAGTGTACTAGGTAGAACTAGATACAACCGACCCTAACGACGTTTGTCCCGCGATTTTCATACAAATTTAATATACCAATATGTGTACGGTTTTAAGGGATAAACAATCCATATTGTATGGATTAGCAACATGGATCAGCCATTCTCAGTTAAGTATGGGTCGGCTCAAAACTATCTCAAACAATGGGTTGGTCTGAACTTCATCAATGGGCACATTCCTACTAATGTGATAATGTATGGAGCACATTCCTCCTTATGGGATAATGTATTTCCCCTCGAAGTTTGTATTAATTGAAGAAAATGCAAGCTTCGATTTGAATAATTCTGACATGTGTTAGGTAGCTTCATGATCTAGGTCGCATAATTTCGCGGATTGCTTTCGGGCTCTTAGCTTGAGTTTGGCCCATTTACATTCCACCGGTATATTATTCTTCGACTCATGCTGTCATCCTTTCTTACATTTCCTTTCTTTACTTCGATCTTACCAATGGCGGCCCTTTGAGGTTAAATATTAACCATCATTGATTCTTTAGCGAATTTGATTAGCCAAACTACTCAACCTTGGAGCTTCACGATTTAGGTTTTTTTTGTTTTTTTTTTAGGCTCTAAAGGTCGTCGGTTATTTGTAATGCCCTCTACTAATGAAGATTACGCTGTAATTATAATTTTGCGCACTCTTACCATCCACCAGCGATCTTAATCTGCAAACCCATGTCTTTTCATTTCTCTGAAAGTCGGAAACACCTTTGTTATTTGTCTCCAATTGTTGTGCATTTAACAGTTTGTAGAAGGTACTCAAATTAGGTTGTTTACATCCCCTTGGGCCCAATTTGTAATCAACCTCATTTTCCCCCTAGTTCCAAGGATGAAGCATTCTTTGCTAAAAATACTGAGGAGAAAAATGGTGGAGAAGAACCATAGGGAAAGGAAGAAGAAGAGGGATCCGAACGGAGGCAATATTAGGAAATGCCCCAAGCTGGACAAGTCTTCTATGCCACACACTCAAACCAGCTCTCTTCAACCATCTCCGACTTCTCCATTTTCTATTTCAACCTCTATGGATCTTCAAGTGATTGTGCAGAGGCCTCGTTATGCCCCGATCCATGTAATCCAGTGCTTGCCGCACGATTGTAGGGTTGGTGCCTGCAAGGCACGGATCTTGATTTGGAAGTAGACCTGTATGATAATTGGGTTGTGGCGGACAAGATGGACGCCATGAAAGATTTTATGTTGGCTCAGCTTGACACCATCAAAGATCAGATGAAGGAGGGAATTGATACGGTCAGGAATCGTGCTATGAGACGGTTGGGTGCCTGGCATACGCTTGTTTGTGATCTTCAAAGATTGAATAGGGAAAACATCAGACAGATCCATACTTTAGAGAATGATAAGATTGAGCTTATCAAGGCCTTTGAATCACTGCATCTTTCTTCTAAGGAAAGGTGAAACCAAGCAGATCTGGTTGTAGGAGGAAACGGAAATGTGGGCTACGATTGACTTGCTTTTATCTTTTATCTTATGCTTTTGACTGATTGTATATGCATTGTCGGCCCTCGCTAATTACTTTTATGTTGGGTTTATGTTTGTAATCTCTGTGCCGGACTTGTGATGTGGGGGTGGTAATGCATTTTGCTTGTTGTACTCTAAGCCTTCGCTCTAAATTTGTCGTACTTTTGCTTTGCATTAAGATCCTGCAACGGCTTTTTGCTTGAAACGATCCACGCTTCACATCATCGTCTTTCGTATGTTTTTGACAATGGATTAGATGATTATTAACGATGAGTTGCAGCAGGTTTTATTTTGAATAGAATAAGACATTTGCATTAAACCAATAGTTTAGAATGAAATTTTGCCTATGTCTTAGTTTGGTTGATTCAACAGAAGTGCCCCGAGAGAGGACTTCGGTTATAACTTTAAAGTCTGTCATTGCCGGGTCTGACGTTTTTCCGATATCGATGATCAATTAAGCATTTGCTATTCCTTACATCCGAGGTTTTGAATGCTATGCAAACTTATTGATCACTCCTCACATCTGACCCTTTTAGGTGTTACGTGAACGGATTGATCATTCTTCACATCTGACTTTCCAGATGTTACGTGAACGGATTGATCATTCTTGACATCTGACTTTCGAGATGTTACGCGAACGGATTGATCATTCTTCACATCTGACTTTCTAGATGTTACGCAAATGGATTGATCATTCTTCACATCTGACTTTCCAGATGTTTCGCGAATGAATTGATCATTCTTCACATCTGACTTTCCGGAAGTTACGCGAACGAATTGATCATTCTTCACATCTGACTTTCCAGAAGTTACGCGAATGGATTGATCATTTCTTCACATCTGACTCCATATGTTACATGAACGGATTGACCATTCTTCACATTTGACTTTCCAAATGTTACGAAAATGGATTGATCATTCTTCACATCTGAATTTCTAGATGTTACGCGAACGGATTGATCATTCTTCACATTTGACTTTCCAGATGTTACACGAACGGATTAATCATTCTTCACATCTGACTCTCCAGATGTTAAGTGAACGGATTGATCATTATTCACATCTGACTTTCCAGATGTTACGCGAATGAATTAATCATTATTTACATCTGACTTTCCATATGTTATGAAAATGGATTGTGCTTTTCAAATCTGGAGATTCCATATGTTACGCAAGCGATTTAAGCGGTTGTTAAATCGTTTTGTGGGGCAATCATCAGTCCATTTTTCGGATGCCTGACCTGGCAAGTCATTCTGTCTTAGGAACTAGGGCTTAGATCCTTCCATCTGGGGATGTTCCCTCTCGACGAAGGCTACAGCTCCTGCATCTATTCGTCGTGGCGCTTGTTCGTTGTTTTGCATTTATGTTTATTGATGCTCAAAGTTTTTTGACACTTGAACTAGTGTTGTTGGGGTCACGATGCTACAAGAGCTCTACTGGCGACCTATCATGCATAATCATTTCTTTTAAGCAAGCTTTTATTTTTTATATAATTTCGCAAGTAAGAAACTCGTTTAGACAGATATGCACTTAGTTGTAGAGCTAACGTTTATCGCATCACTTGCATATTATTACAGACAGTTTACAAGAAGTCTCGAGTGTAACAGAAAGTAAACATGAAGTAAAGCGTGAACTAAAGCAGAAATAGAGCATGAAATAGGGTGATGGCGATGTTGGTCGCTTATTCTGAGCCATTTAAGTTGAAGCGGCAGTCTTAGATCCTTAGTTGATGATCGACCTAGGATCAATTTGAGCTAGGGCACCATTGTTTGGATCAGACTGATTGTTTGATGCCCCTAGCCCTTGAAGAGTTGCCACGAGATTAATGATCTGTGGTTCTTAACGTATTGTTGCAGCCTATTCTTCCTAATTAACTCCTCGATGAGGTTCTTCAGGTGTCGGCACTCATTGGTGCAATGACCAGGTTGGTTGTGAAATCTATAAAATTTCCCTGAGTTTGCCGCCTTATCGTTTGTTCTCATCAGATTTGGCTCCACATATTCCTCAGAGTTCTTTGTCGTAAAATAAATATTTTCAGGAATGTCATTCAAAGGCGATAAATCTAATGAGCTGAAGAGGAGAGACTTTTTTGTAGTTTTGCTTCCATTCCCGTTGTTGGCGCGTTTCTGCCCTGAGTACTCTTCTGATTACACTGGGTATTTTTAGGAGCTTCAAGAAGCAGGTTAGCATCGATAATCAGAAGAGGTACAGGATTAGCATCAACTCTCATGTATTCCTTGGCCTTTTTGTATAATTTTTCGAGCATATTCGGTTCTTTCATTTTGATCCATCTACAAAACTCGCTCTTTTCATCTATGGCACTGAGTAAAGACATGAGAATTATGCGAGGTTCTGGATTTCTCATTTTGGACAAGGCGACGTTAAATCTACCGAGAAAATCTTTAACATATTCACCAGGATTCTGCTTCACTGATGAAAGCGTTGTAGCATCCTTAGCTTTGGTAGCATACAGGTGGAACTACTCCTTGAACTTTTTGGTTAAGTCAGAGAATCGGTCTATTGATTTAGATGACAACTTTGTAAACCATAATGATGCAACACCTTCTAAGTAGAGAGGGAAGTACATGCATCTCATCTCATCAGTTGCTTTGGCTACACTCATATGCCATTTGTATTTGAAAAGAAAGTAATTTGGATCAACGAGCCCATTGTACGGAGGCAAGGTTGGAGGATTGAATTTCTTTGGACACTCGACTTCGAGGATTCTCTCGATGAACGGGATCCTATCAGGGGAAAAGTCCCATTCCCTTTCTTCACCATTGCCAACTTGATTATTTTTCATAATTTGCTCTATCGTGTCCGAGATGTATTCTTCAGTATTATGGTGCTTTGCAAAACTAAGCTATTTCCCAAATGTTTGTCTAGGAATATGATTCAGGTTAGATAATTCTGGTCTTTTACCATCCCGACGAAGAGATGCCCTCGTGATGGGATTGGTAAATCTTTTGCCTTTCATCTCGGATCGATCCTTAGCTTCTGGCTTTGAGTTCTCGATGTCATCTCCATCCTTGTCACTCACCCGATCGTTATCATTTTACATGTTGTCGTGGAAATTAAGATCAGGGGCAGATGAATTGCCATTTTCCTCGAGGTCATCATGGACTTTCGGAGGGGCTGGATTCGATCGGGCATTAAGGATGGCGTCGAGTTTCTACATCATAACTTGGGTAGAAGCATTCATTTGCTGATTCACGTTGGCAATAGCTGTGTTGAGCTCAGCTTTAGTTACCCCCGCCCCATCAATGGAGTTTTCACCGTCTTTAAAGCGATTAGTCGGTGGTGTAGTTTCATTGTTAGCATCATTGGTAGTTCCTTCAGAGGTCTTACTTGTGGTCTTCTTTGACTTCACTATTATGTTGGATAAAGAAATGGTTTAAAGTTTTAACAAAAGGCTCTTAAAAGAAACGTGATAGAGCCCTACAGTGGGCGCCAAATGTTTTCACCAAAAATGGCATAAACACCAAGGTTACGAGGATTGTACTTTACCAACACGGTTAGGAATTGAAAAGGAGCCACAATCGCAAAGCAAAAAGTAAAAAGTAAGTAAAAATACGGAAATTTTATAGTGGTTCGATCTAAAGTAGATCTACATCCACTTTGAAGTGATTCTCATTATCATAAAAGGGGATTTACAAAATCATCATTTCATACATCTCACTTTTTGCCCATTCTCTCTTGCACAATAATCTTTCCTCTCCTTACTGACTTGATTCCTTCTAGACGCTATGAAAATGATTGGACCCTTATGATTGCAATGAACGTGAAAATGAATTTTCCACTGTTTGAGCACTCAGAGGATCAGTAGTGAGCCCACGGCAGTTGAGGTGCGAGTCGAAGTTTCGAGGAAGTTTAATGGTGGCATGAGAGAAGTAGAATGAAGCTTGAGGATATGAAAATAATGGATCTTGGTTTCGAATGGATAGGGAGAACTTGGACTGATCTCTAAGGGAAAAAGAAGGAGATTTGGTTCATTCGGTGATGAAGAAAGACGAAGTTAACTTTTTGGCCATCACTAATGGTGCTTGTGAAGCTTCAGGATGGTGGAGAAGAGAATTTAGCAGCACTTCATGGTGGTCCCCTCCTCTAAGGCGGGAGCCATGGCCTATTTATAGGTGTACCTTCCTGAATAAATGATCTCAAAATCATATTTTCAGACCATGGGTTGCTTGTCTCATTAATTACAAATATGCCACCGCTTAGCTGCAGCCAACTGGCGACAACTGGCTGTATTCCTAGAACGACTTCACAGGAGCGAGCGGCTTTATAGTAGTGAGCGATCGCACAGGTCTGGGCATATTGAATGGGCTGGCGAGCGATGAGTGTACATGTGACCTTCAAAACTTCCTAGCTTGTATAAGAATGATCGACCGATGGATGACGTTTGGTTGATGTAGCTTTTTTGATCATGAACGAGCGACCTGCACCGTAGTCCGAAATGTAAGTATGACCCTTTGAGAACTGATATCCAACTGACTGGCAAGCAACATATGATATTAAGAGCTGATCGAGTATCGAGTGAGCGACTGGAGTTGCATTCTATGAGCGGACATGGAATATATGTGTGAACTCTGATTTTGTTTGCATTTCCTACTATGCATGATAGATCAGTTTATTATGAACGAACGACTGCAGAACAGAACATGTGACCGACCCTGATTGTGCTGAACGGTCGACTCAACTCGTTCTTTCTTGCCATGTTTAACCTTGGAGCTGGCGCTTGAACCTTGTTCGGTTTGATCGTCCGTTACCCTTCGCAACTGTCCAAGTGTACCAGGTAAAACTAGATATGACCGACCCTAACGACGTTTGTACCGCGATTTTCATACATATTTAATATACTAATATGTGTATGGTATTAAGGGATAAACAATCCATATTGTATGGATTAACAACATGGATCGGCCATTCTCAGTTAAGTATGGGTCGGCTCAAAACTATCTCAAACAGTGGGTTGGTCTGAACTTCATTAATGGGCACATTCCTCCTTATGTGATAATGTATGGAGCAGTCACGCTACTAAGTTAAGTACATAATGTTGGCACCAGAGCAATATCATAGGCTAACGTTATTTTATATATATGGTCACCAAGACAACGCGTAAAGAAATTATTATATTCCAATAAAGAGCGATTGTGAAATAAAACAGCTAACACAACATGGAGTGACGTGAAGCATATATATATATGATACAAATAATATTCTGCATGGTTTGGAATATTTGTCGCGCGGAGCATTTTGTTGAAAATATGTTGTGTGTATAATGATTTATATATGTGTGGATCGTTATAATTATAGTCAGCCAATAAAAATGTTGCGATGGCATTCTGGTGATAAGGCGGATCAACATCAAAAGGAACGCACAGTTCGGAATGAAAAGGAAAATATGGGTCGGTAGTAGACTGGTCGGAATATTAAAATATGCCAGCTGTGTATAGGTGTAAAGTAAGCCAGTGGAATTTTTGTAAATAAGTTTGAGGCCGACCGAAACCCTGCACACCATAATTATAACTCTGCCACTACCCCCAAATGGCACATATAAATAGCCTACTTCTCCACCATTCAAGGGACCGATTTTTCCACCTCGAAAGGCTGCTCAAATCATTTCTCCACCACTCACAAGCAATCCAAGCTCCATTAATGGCTTCTCAAGCTCAATCCATCTTTCTCCAACAACAAATGGATCAAATCTTCACCAAACTTCAATAGAAATTTCTCAAACTCAATCTAAGTGATCTTCAACCACCATTAATTCTCTCCAAAGGCTTGATCCAACATAAGATCATCATGGATCCGATGAAAATCGTCTAAGTGGTTGAATATCTACACAACTACCATCACAAATCAAAAGATCTCGCTGATTCCTTCGCAAATCCAATTGAAATCTAGAGTGAAAAAAGAGAAAAAAGGAAGGAGCATTGTAAAAGAGATAAATGAGAGATATGAGTGAATTCATGTACTTTGTAAATCCAATAGAGAAAATGAGAAGTGCTTCCATAGTGAGCGTAGGTCTAATTTGACCGAACCACTCTAAAAATTCCTTGTTCATTACTTTTTTGCTCTTTATTTTTTGTTTTTGGCTCCGTAATCTTAAATCATATTGTTTTGTGAAGTGCTCTAAGAGCACCTTTGGTGTTGAGGTTAAATTTTGATTTCAATAAGGAATAACCTAAAAAAGACATGCTAAAATGGTACTTCTGGCATATATAATAAAAGAAATGTACGGTTGTAATAATTTATTAACATTAGACAATGTTATTCTTTACTAGAAAAATATAATTACTTTATTTTTTCAATATTCTTTTCTTTCGATTGTTTTTTAAACGACTGTTACGTTGTACAGGGATGTGGAAAAATGGATGATTAGACTATATACTGTACCGAAAGTTGACATAATGTTGGCTTGCTTTTGGAGACCATTTAGGATTCATATATCTAAGGGATAAATATTTAAGTTGGATTCATTAAAAGCAAATCATTATCCGTAAATATCACATTTTCTTCTTTCATATTAACTTTAACTATTTTTTCTTTTTGGCTATAGTTATAAAATGAGTCAGCAAAGTATAGTCAAATATATTTACTTCTGTTTCTGTATTTTAACCTTATTGTTAGGAAACATCCATGGGGTATTTTTCCAATATATCATATAATACAGTTATAGTTGAGTTAATTAGGAATGCTGCCTAGCTCTCAAACATAACTTAAGCATATTTTCCATCTGCAACACTTAGCCGTACTTATATTTTAATTTGCATTAAAAAAAGTAAATTCATGGGGATTTTAGTTTAAAGTGAGGTACTTTTAATTATATAAGACATTAGGTTTTTCTAATCGTCCATGGCAGTTATTACAATTGTAAAAAAATTAACACTGGATATGAAAATTCCATAATTGATATATATTTTTCTTCGAAAAACTTTCACTGTTTCTTTGATTGATTTGAATGTACTGAGATCCTATAATAATCATGTTCGGTGTTACTTATTTTTTCACATCAATGTACCATAATGTAAATATTCATTTTCTTTTTTGCTTCAAATAGCGAACCTAGCACTTAAAGAATGAATTTTACTTTTCTCCCCAATAATATTTAAAATTATCCCATAATTTATATGTGAGTATTTATGTCATGTTAAATTATTTTAGTTGAATAATACACTTAGAAGTAAGAGATTCACTTCATTTATTTTTCATATGTAGTTAAGGAGATTAAACAAATTGGACTTATTTGCCTAGGATTAAATGTGAAAATAAGATTTGATATAAGTTTCTTAATTATTTAGTCTAATAATATAATTTAGAAATGTTTATTCAGAGAATAATTGTTCATTTTGAAAGATGTTCCATTGTTTTAAATTAATTTTTGACTCATTTATCTAATAATTTTGATTTAAGATTTCAAAGTAGAAATGTATCCAATTTTTTGTTCGCAAACTATTTCATTTCATATTTATCAAACCATAACATTTATTGCAAGAAAATCAAATTAATTTTAAAAAATCCAAACCGAGATAATATTTTCTTTTACGCTTTCAGACACAGTGAGGTGGATTAGTCCTCCTATGGACAAAACATTATAGTATTTGTTGCATAGCAAAATTCCATTTTCCATAACATGCTTATGTATTTATGGACTACATGGATTCTAAACTAATTCTTTTTTCCACTCTACAGGTGATGTAACACTGTAACATCTCGTAACTTTTATAGTTCTAAAATTTAAGTAATTAAGAATTAATTTGTACTTGGTCATAAATCAGTTGTTGTATCCATAACCATTGTAAAGGTCTTTCTGAAACAATCAGTTTGATATATCATTTTGATATATTTGGATTATGGTTTACAAAATATTGGTTTTTTTTAAGAATGAAGGTTACGCACATGTTATCATTAATTTCTAGCGTACTAATTTTGAATACAAAGTTATGCTTACTCTAATTGTTAAGGAAGAGGACTTTTTTTATGGGAGTCATAGGTTCAATACTCATTAATGATATATTTTTTTAAGTCTTAAGACAAAACAATCAAAAAGTTACATGTTCCAAGTAGTAAGTGGGTGTGTCTATATATGCATACATAAATGAGAAATAGATATGGTAAAAATGTACTATAGGAAAATAAAATGTATGCATTTGCATATAGTGCATTTTTTGTAACATATTGATTTATACATTGTGAGTTAATTGTGCCATGATTCCATATATTATGAATTAATTGCATATTGATTGTCATGTTTTGCAAATACTGGGTTCATATACACACATATGCAATAATTATGCATTGATTTTATATGTTATGAGAAACTAGCAAATAAGATTCAAAATATGTATTTAATGTTCCTGTTTATATGAAATAATTGCATAGGTTAGCAATCAATTATGCATTAATTGTCCACTTATTCTATTTAATATTAATTGATTTCTATTTTTATTGACTTCATATATAATAGAGGGAAAGTTAATTTCATATTCTTTTAATTAACCGGTATGGAGTTGAATTATCCTATATATGTACATATGAAAATATTTTAATTTTATATATAGGAAAGTTGTAATTGTACATGTTTAAAATTAAAACATTGGTTGAAAAATAGGTCATTAATATATTTTGATAGACAATTGTTTCCTACCGATTTAGGAATTAATTATTTTATATAAAAGGTGATCGATTTCTAATAGGATTAAAAATATATTCATTTATTACCCATTTTAAATGGTTAATCTAATGGAATAAATCAATAGCCACTTTATAAGAAAGCCAAATCTAACTTTTTAACGGGGACATTTTTACCTTTGATCATTCATTTTTCCTCTTGAACATTCTTTAAACATAATTATTCAACTTTTAAATCAACTAGAAAGAAGGTAATTCAAAGTCTAAACCTAGAAAGAGAAGATCTAGAGTTTAAGGGAGGAAGGAACTCATTTGGATTATTGTTCCATTTTTGATCTAGAAAGATTTCTCTGATCTATCATTGTAGGCAATTGTGAGTATAATTTTATGTCTACTGATTTCTGTCTACATATAATAGCTCTTTTGGGTTAAGATTTTTTAAGAAACATTTATTCCTAAATTATATCTTTGCAAATAAGTTGTAAGATTTTATCTTAGATTTAAACATGATAGAACTTTGTACATTAATTTGTTGGATAGATGAACTCTTTCATCTAAGTTTACTCTTAGATGTAAAAATCTTGAACATATGAAAGCTGATTGATTTGATGTATGCACTTTTTCTTATAAATTATGTATTTCTATCTTAGATCTGAACATTCTGAATTGGTTTAAAATCGATGAACTGAATATTATATTTTTATATATGTAGAATGACGGATAATGGTATATTTGACTTGTGAATTTCTAACTAATCATTTTTGTAATTGCATAAGAATTACAAACTTGCTTTTGTTTAACATACAAAAGTTATGAAAGTGAGGAAATATACAGCTCTTTGGGTTTTCCTGATATTTTAATGTATTAGAACATGAAATGTTTTTCTGCATATTGTGAAGATGAAAAAAATAAAAGTGTAATGTTTAGGATAACAAGGAATGCACAGAAAAGAATAGAAATTCCTTGTAGTTACAAACACTGCACAAAATATATGTGAAGTAAAATATAAATGTTTCGAAAGGAGGAACAATGAAAATTCTAAAAACCGAACAAAGCAAAAAAAAAATGTTTCCTTTGTAATAAACAATTGTGGTAAATATGATTGGTTCTAATACATTATGTTTATTTCACTTTGATGGATCGCATTAAGGATGTTTATGCGATGTTTTACCATTGATTACTACAAATTGATGTGTAGTTAGTTATGGTTATTTAATGATGAATGTCCAATGTTGATTGTATTACTGTGCGTTGGTGACTGTGTTACTATTTTGGAATGATTAGTATACACAAAATGGTTTATGTTTGCATAGATGGTGTACAATTATTGATTGATGAATAATAATTTGTAAGTATATTAATATTGTTACCTTCTTATTTTATAAGTTGGAATTGCCATTGGATGTATTCGGTGTTTAAAGATTGCATGTATATTTAATTTTATTTAGTTCATCAGCTGCTATGTTGTGATAGATGTGTAAGACACTATTTTCTACTCTTAATTGCCTACGTTAGTGTCGTAGTTGTATTAATTATGTTGTTTTCATCAATTCAATGTTTGCATTAATTCTACTAAATTATATTGATTTCAGTGGTTGAATGGATGCAATGGTTGTAATGTACTAACGAGTATTTGGATGTAGGAAAAGAGCAGGAAATAAAACTACGTGGGCTTGATCCCTCAAAGAGGGTGGTACGTAGACAGTCTTTTCCTATGCAATAGCCACCGGATCCCTTAGATTGGGTTGGGGTGTATAGGTTTAGGCGCAGTCCAAATATAGTTGAAACTCTTTTTATTCCGCTTAGAACAAAATTTGTAAAGTTAGATGATGGGAGATTTCAGAAAGAAGACAAAAGAAGAGGCAGAAGGGAGCTTGGCCTGCATATTGGATCCACATGTTGTTTATTTTAAAATTCATGTCTTATGTATTGCTGATGTTTTGTCTTATGGATGTTTGATGCAATGAAATGCATTATGATGATTTAATTATGTAAATTATTTTGTCATGAGATCTTCCATATTATACATTGTTTCTAGCATTTTTTTAAAATCTTATATACTTAAGGTCCACTACTTTTAATATCTAAAATTAGTTGTAAGTGTGTTTGATAACGTTTATAATTGATTTTTGACCTTTAAAAATAGTGGGTCTTCACATTTGGTATCAGAGCTTAGGTTTAGCGATTACTAGAGCCTTGGGTAGGTTTGAATGTTATGTTATAATGATTCTCAGCCCAAGATTGGTTAAAATATGAGAGAAAATGTTTTGATTGCATGTTTTATGTGTGTGTATTGTTTGTTTGATCATTATTACCTCACTCTACAACGTTGTTTATTTTTGAGAAACCTTTTATGGAGGATAAAGAAAAGAACAATGAGACAAGATGAACAATTATGAGGTGAGTTATGAGTTTTGTTATGACCTAAATGACATACACATGATTATTAGATTGCAATTGAAACCCAACTTTTGTAAAGATAGAATCATTTTGATTTTAGGAGAACAATACTGGTTTGGAATTATTGTTGTTCCCATATTTTAAAGCTATGTCATTAGTTAGTTGAAAATGGTCATTTTTGAATGATTCGTTTACATTTTAATGAGAACAAAGTACTACATTTGAAAGTAAATTGATCCTTTTCATGATGGTATTTTCAAAAGGTGAAAATTGAATAAAATTAAGTAATGGTGATGTACCTAAATTTGATTGTTTTGGAAACATTCTTTGACAAACGAAGTTATTTCATTAAAAGACATATGTAAAGATGTAAACAATAAAACAAATTTGAAATTACAGTTTCAATTAAAGAGCAGAACTTTAATCATGAATCTAAAAGGATTGGACAATTTATGTTTTGAACCATTTTCGAACACACACACACACACACACACACACACACACATATATATATATATACGTATCTATACTATATTATAATTACTGAATTAGCAATGCTGCTCTCTGAGCAATTCTCACGAATATAAACTGAACCGTCTCCCAAATAACCCAATTCTTTCGCTGGAGTTTTCTTTTTTATTTCGTTCTCTTGAAAACTGTACTGCTACAGTTTATCTATGAAAATCAGGGCCGAAGCGTCGCTTTTTCGCTTCTCTCCTTTTCCTTTCGCCGTTTGCCCTATCCTCCTATTCTAGCGGTTTCTACAACAAAATGGAATTTAGGGGACAAAGAATGATCTACCAATACTGGCATAGTGTTGTTCCGCACTGCGTCTTTTCGTTCTCTGCCCCCTTCTCACCGTCATTTTCTTCCCCAACCTATAGTGATTGCGATCTTCTTCCGCCTGTTTCTCTGTGCCTAAGGTAGCTGTTTTTTCTCTTACAGCTGTTTTTCAGAGTGCCTTTTTTGATTTGTATGATGGGTTGCTGTCTTTCGTCTGTGTGTGGTGCTGCCGTTTTAGTTCATGTGTTTTTATCCCTCACTACCTTTTTTGTTCTCTTCTACATTTGAATTTTGCCTGCTTCAATTGATTTTCAACTGTTTTAACACAAAAAAAAATGATTATTCTATTCGCCGTTTATCCAGCTTCTATTTGATATGGCAGCTTGCTAATGTCCCATTATTAGGTTTGGACGCTATTATATTTTTTCATGATTTATATGCATTATCTGCCCAGGCAGAAATTAAACTTCTTACTGTGTTTTTAAGCTAACTGTGGCATTGTAAAAGGTATAGTTTTAGTGCTTATTCTGTGGCATTATGTGCCCACTGGTTTTGTATGTCTAAAACTCTTTTTTTTAACGATTCAGGGAGGACTTAATTTTAGTGGTGGAATGCAGTATAATCATTAATTTTGCCATCATATTTTCATGTCGTCTCCATTAATTGCAAGGTATTGCTCTTAAAACTTGGCATTTCATTTTTCGTACTCACATGTACTCATGTATGCTTATAATTTACTCTTCTTTCCTAGATGGATTTACGCTTCATTTGTCAGTTGGTGCGCGTTATACTCGGTTTTCCTTTGGATGTTTGTTTTGCTTTTTGGAATCGATGCTATTGACTGAAAATGTAATCATCTTTGTTATTTATGGGGAAATGCCCTTTTCATAGTATGTGATGACATTTCATAATTAATGATTGTTAGGATTGTCTTGCATGTTGTTAAGGAGGAATGATGGTTTGGATATAATAGTCCCACATCATGGAATAAATTGAAGGAATTGTGTAAAAATATGAGTTGGTAGGCACGTAACATCAGGGATTCCTTTTGTTATATGGGAGTTATGTGCCAGCTCATATGCGTACAAGTAAGGGGAGTTTTGTTCCGACCATCGTTACATAACAGTGGTATCAGAGCTGAAGGTTACAGACTGGGCCATGCAGGCAAGGCAGTGCTTTCAAAAGATACTCGTAGGATGCGAGTCATGGGGAGACTGTTAGGATTGCCTCGCATGTAGTTAAGGAGGAATGATGGTTTGGATATAATAGTCCCACATCATGGAATAATTTGAAGGAATTATGTACAAATATGAGTTGGTAGGCACGTAACATCAGGGATTCCTTTTGTTATATGGGAGTTATGTGCCAGCTCATATGTGTACAAGGAAGGGGGCTTTGTTCCGACCGTCGTTACATAACAATGATGACCATGTAAGCATGTTGGTAGATTTTCTGTTTTGTGGCCTTCCGTGCATTTTTTTAGTTCCCAATGCAAGATTATATTTTAACCAGGACATATATCCACTAGCAAAATAATCCAAGCATTACATCTATGCATTTCTTATGCTTTGCTTGATTACTACCTTAAAGACCAGATCCAATCTAACATTTGAGGCGTCTGATAGGATATTTTACTCCTTACATGATTGTGAGGATGTCTTATTATGATATAAAAGATAGCATGAAATATGATTCATATGAGGGATGTTAAGATTAATTAAGGGTTTGAATTGATATTTGGTCATATTTATAGTATCGATCATAGACAGTTGAATCATTAATGCAAGGCAAATATCTTTTACTTTTAAAAAAACTGAAATTTATTTGATAAACAAAGCATAACCATTCTTAAATAAATTTATATCAATAAATTTATTTACTGTAGCATGTAAACTTTAGTTACGATAGTATTAACGATTTAGTAGTTTCTTTATGCACTAAATATATTGATAGCTTTTTATAGCACCACACTTTTACCCAAAGCTATATTCATGTCTTGAACTATAAAAGATTGTTTTCAGGTGTGATCTACTTGATCAGAGGTTAATAATGAGTTTTATTTTTTATTTTTCAAGCAATAATGCGAAGAACTTTAACTAAATATAATGCTATAAAGTGAGTAAAAGTATTAAGCTAAAGAATTAACTACCCTTTGAGAATGAAAAGCAAATATTTTGCGAAGAAAGAGCATAAATTTAGGGTGCGCTAAAGAAATGATATTAGGAATGAACTAACAGAAAAAGAAGTGTAAAATCTTAGATTATTTCCTAGCGGGTTTTGAGTTGGTCGGTGTAATAACCCGGAAATTCTGGGCCAGTTTAAAATTTTTATTTTGGCAATTTTAGCGAATTTTGATTATTTAAAATAGAATATTTTAAATAATATCGGCGAAGAATTTATTTTGAATATAATTCGAACGTATATATTATATACGTCGTCGTTAGAATATAAATAATTATTTATAATTATAAAAGGAATTGAAAATGGCGCGGTAGTTCGATAAATCGATTTCAAACTTCAATTGAATGTATCGGGTGCAAAACAATCCGGATTTTAGTGAAACCAAAAATCATAGGATCTAATTGATGATATCTTTCCAACGAATCTGAGAAATCAAAATTTCATAGCGGGAATCAAAAGATATGTCCAGTTGAAAATTCTGAATAGTCGCTATGGAATTCAGGCCCTTAAAAATGGACATTTTGCAAATGACCTCGGATTTCGACGAAACCAGTTTTGTTGGGTCCGGGATGTAAAGTTATTGCTAGGTTTCAAATTTCATAATTTTTCGAATCAATATGTGAGCGTGGCAAAGGAAAACGCGTTTGACCAGTTCTAGTTGATTTTAATCGACTGGAAATTGGCCATTTTTCCAACAGTCTCAGAATTCGACGAAACTAGTTTTGTTAGGACCGTATCGTCAATACGAAGCTAGAAAATATTTTTCTGCAATTTTTAGTGTTAGTATGTGACCCCGGTAATTTGAAATGTACGTTTAAAATCCAATAAAGTGATTTAAATGTAAATTCAATGGAAACTGATTCAAACGATCAAACCAACATATGAAACATATCCCATTGTGTTCGGAATGGGGGTAAAACGCTATGGACGATAGGCGGTGGGCCTCGTTTCGAGGTCGTATGTAAAAGTCAACCTTTTCAAATTAAATAATTAAATAAAAAAAAATATTTCCTCCTCTCTACATACCCTGGCCCCCCCTAAAATTCATTTCAGTCGAAAAAAAAAAAACCCAGATACAATCGCCCGCCCACCCATCGACATCGCCACCGCCGCCAGGTCCCCCCCTACCGCTGGCCGACCCCCTCGTGCGCCCATACCCTCGAACACCACGATGACCGATTCCCCCCCCCCTGCTGCTGTCGCGACCCCTTCTTCTTCTTCCTCCACGCCACTGCCTCCACCACGAAGTCCAGCACCCCCTCGCCTGCAACTCCAGCCTCGAGAGGCGACTCCGAACCCCTCCCCTTTTCCAGATAAATACTGTAAGTGATTTATTATTATTATTTTATTTTGTAAATCAGTTTTTTTATTTCCTTTTATATTTTAGCAAAATAAAAAAAAGTGCTGTTTTATGTGGTAAGAAGAAAATATCAGTTTCTAGTTTATATAAAAATTCAGTCTTTGATTTATATTATATACATAGGAAAAATTCAGTTTTTGATTTACCATATAAAAAAAATTCAGTTTTTAATTTAAGAATAGATTAAATATAAGAATAGGTGTAGTTTAAAAATAAAAATAGATAGGGTTTAAATTATAAGTTAGGATTTTTAAACTGGAAATAAAAATAGGATTTTTATATATTGAACTTCGATAGAAAAATGTGATTTTTATATATTGAACTTCGAATTAAAAATGTGATTTTTATATATTGAGCATCGAAGTGAAAATTCGATTTTTATATATTGAATAACGAAGTAAAAATTCGATTTTTCCATATGTAGTGGCTACAGCAACGAAGATGCGATAGCGATGAAGATTTCTATCGATGAAGTGCCGTGGAGCTAGGATAGCTATCTGTGAGAATTTCTCACCTTTCAAATTTATTTTCTAGTTATATATATATACTAGGATGCAGACGGTGCTTAGTAGCACCCGACACAATCGTCCACAGACCATGGACTTGTTTGTTTGGTTGCATAGATTAGTTGGATTATTTGTTTGAATTGTTTGGTGAGATGAAATTGATTTGATTGATGTGTGAATGGCGTGGGCCTTCACTAGACCGGGGATAAGGCTAGGCCTCGTCCCGTTTCTAGTATCGTGCCGTTATGCCGCCGAAATTTTCTAAAATAAGTTAGAAAAATAAAAATATCATTTTATCTAAAGAATGAACTGGATAGAAATTCAAGTGTTGAAATAAAATATTATATCGTTAAAAATATAATTTTTAACGTGAAGTGAATAAAATAAAATATTCATTTACAGACCGGACGGTTTGTTTATGTACACTGATTTGACTGATATTGATTGGGTCGATAAATTTTACACATCGCCCAACTGCACAAATAAAATCTGTGTTTGATTGTTTGAAACCCCACACGGGTGTTGGGATGAAATTTGAAGTTCACTCATCCTGATTGATTAAATATGTCGATCGATTGATTGACAGGCTGTTATAAGCGTTAGATATCTATATTTGATGCTTATACAGTGTAGTGCACTTTGGTTGATGGTTGATTATTTTTCAATGCTATTATATGTGTGTAATGTATGAAAATCCATATAATTAACTTTATATGGTAATTGATTGGGCCTCATTCCAATTTGAAAAATAAAGAATATTATAAAATAAAAGTTCATGTGTTGACAGTTTCATCCATTGAGATTGGTCATGTGTTGAACGAAATATTTTAATAATAAAGTTTACATCTTTATCAATATGAAATAAAAGTTCATGTGTTGACAGTTTCATCCATTGAGATTGGTCATGTGTTGAACGAAATATTTTAATAATAAAGTTTACATCTTTATCAATATGAAATAAAAGTTCATGTGTTGACAGTTTCATCCATTGAGATTGGTCATGTGTTGAACGAAATATTTTAATAATAAAGTTTACATCTTTATCAATATGAAATAAAAGTTCATGTGTTGACAGTTTCATCCATTGAGATTGGTCATGTGTTGAACGAAATATTTTAGTAATAAAGTTTACATCTTTATCAATATAAAATAAAAGTTCATGTGTTGACAGTACTCATTCATTGAGATTGGTCATGTGTTGAACGAAATATTTTGATAATAACAACTATTTTGAAAAAGAAATATTTGAAATAGAATATTTGAAAATAGAAATTTATGAAGCCGTGTTGATTAGATTGACGCCATTTTGACGTGAACGATATTTATATCGATTTTATTCATTTCAAAATGAATTGAATTGAAAACGATTTCGAAATGAATTGAATTGAAAACGATTTCGAAATGAATTGAATTGAAAACGATTTCGAAATGAAATGAATTGAAAACGATTTCGAAATGAATTGAATTGAAAACGATTTCGAAATGAATTGAATTGAAAACGATTTCGAAATGAATTGAATTGAAAACGATTTCGAAATGAATTGAATTGAAAACGATTTCGAAATGAATTGAATTGAAAACGATTTCGAAATGAATTGAATTGAAAACGATTTCGAAATGAATTGAATTGAAAACGATTTCGAAATGAATTGAATTGAAAACGATTTCGAAATGAATTGAATTGAAAACGATTTCGAAATGAAATGAATTGAAAACGATTTCGAAATGAATTGAATTGAAAACGATTTCGAAATGAAATGAATTGAAAACGATTTCGAAATGAATTGAATTGAAAACGATTTCGAAATGAAATGAATTGAAAACGATTTCGAAATGAAATGAATTGAAAACGATTTCGAAATGAATTGAATTGAAAACGATTTCGAAATGAAATTGAATTGAAAACGATTTCGAAATGAAATGAATTGAAAACGATTTCGAAATGAATTGAATTGAAAACGATTTCGAAATGAATTGAATTGAAAACGATTTCGAAATGAATTGAATTGAAAACGATTTCGAAATGAATTGAATTGAAAACGATTTCGAAATGAATTGAATTGAAAACGATTTCGAAATGAAATGAATTGAAAACGATTTCGAAATGAATTGAATTGAAAACGATTTCGAAATGAAATGAATTGAAAACGATTTCGAAATGAATTGAATTGAAAACGAATTCAAATTGAATTGAAAGCGAATTGAAATGAATTCAAAAATGAATTGAATTGAAAACGAATTCAAATTGAATTGAAAGCGAATTGAAATGAATTCAAAAATGAATTGAAATTTGAATTAAATAGAATTGAATTTTAAAACGAGTTTATAAAGAAGAATTCAATTTTGATTTGAATTGAAATGGAAGTTGAAATTGCTTTTGAAACGAATTTAAAACTATTTATATAATTCGTTTTAAATAGAAATCGACGAAATATATATTATATATATTATATATATAATATAATGGCCTGAATAGAATGCGCCGCGCCGCGGCAGTTCGTGAATTTCGACCATTTATTTCAAACGGACATTACGGGAGATCCGACCGTCGGATTCTCCTAAAACCGGAACCGTTGGGTTCGTATCGAAAAGTGCTTTCTAACGAATATTAGAAATTTGAAATCTAACGGTTGGATTTGGAATTATGTCCAAATCAAATTTGAAAAAGGTCGCTGTAAGTGCAGTTTGATGACCGTTGATGGAAATCGACTGTACATGCCTCGATAAAATTATTAAAAATAGTAATAATTTGTGTAAAATCATAAGAAATGATTTAGAAAGAATTGGGATGAAAAACTCCATATTTAAAAAGATAAAAATAGATTTTTATCGAAATGAACTAGTTTTGAACTAGAATTATAATTCTATTTATTTTTAAATAAATAAATTGAATTTGAAAAGGGTTTTGAAAATAACCAGAATATCCAATGATTGCATTGGAGTGGATTTGAATCGAAATTGTCTTCGGAATATTTCGATGTTGGAATTCGTGATTATACAGGTGTTGTTATAGAAATTTGAAAGATATATATTTATATCGTTATTTCCAATACGACATTTGTTAATCGTAGAATTTGATATTGAATATAAGCCGGGATATTTTCTATTCAGAGCCTTGTGTTTAATATCAAATGTGATTTGGGTTTGTCGTGAATGGTGTCTTCACTAACACTGTTCTTGAATCCAGTTGAGAAAAGATTAAATCTTTTTTATTTAGATTTAATGAAGTGTACCAATTAAATAATATTTAATTGGAATTGAATTGATATTGATTTTTGGGTTTATCGTGAACAGTGTTTTAAATAACACTCGTTCTTTAACCCGATAATTAATGAACGTGATTTTGGGTTTATCGTGAACCGTGTTTTAAATGACACTGATTCTTTAACCCAGTTAACGATTAAAACTAAGTGGAGTTTTAATGAATCTTTAATTAGATTGAAATGATCGAAAATGGAGTACCACCAGTTTTGCTCCAGGCGATAGTTAAATCTTTAATTAGATTTGAACGTGAAATGGTAATTGAATTTACCGATAACACTGTGGTGTTAGATATGAAGTATTACCAGTTTTACTTCATGGGATAAATAGGTTGGGATGGGGAAATTAAAATAAATGATTACTTCGGTAAGGTTCGCTAATCCCGACTAGTTTGAATTGAGATTCAAAAATAGAATAAAGAATAAATTCAAAGAATTTATCTTGGATAAAATTAATGGGAACATTTCCCTATGAATGTGAAATTTAGAAACTAACTGTCGGTTAGCCAAGCAGAATGGTTTTCTGGATATTGATCTGATGTTGGTTTCGGCCTTTGGGGTTTTTATTTGGGAAATTATTCTCTTGATTAATTTACGGTTAGTGACTGATGAATTGGAATGAGGCGTATGTTGTGTTTGTGTAACACTTATTTAAAATATACGCGAGTTATTCGGAAAGACCGGGTTTATCCCATTCTGGATAACTGATACGACGATAAGTCGAAGATGAAGACGATGGTCGAAGACCGGAGTTCTTCACGTCGTTTGGGTGATTTCTGACGATCTTGATTGGGCTGTACACCCAAGAAGATGGAAACAGTTGGTGATCGTCCTGACGTACTTGGAGATCGATGGATATGCGAGGTACTAGGTGCCTCCGGTTTCGTTCAGACCCAGAACGGACTTGTAAATGGACTGTGTGTCTGACATAGGATTTTAGTCTGTGTGATTGATTTCTATTAAATATATATCTGTTTGGCGGCGGAGAATTTATTCTCTTGCTTAACGCCCTTCTCTGAGACGTACGAGCTCAGGGGTTATATATTGATGGATATCAAACGCATGGAGTGAATTGCCTATGTGGCATGCCTAAGCGGCAATTGATCGAGGCTTCTGTTGAAAAGCAAAGTCTTGTGGTGATGATCAAAGCACGGCCTTTGTGGCGTAGCTTTGTGTAACGTTTACTTCGCGAGTTTCACACCCGGTATGAACCAAAAACGGGAGACGGACCTCAGGGAGGGCATGCGTTTCTTTCTAGTTAGAAGTGGCGTCAATGGTTTTACACGCCCTGACGAGTTTGACTTATGTGGTTGTTGCTGTTGCGAGGCGCCTCGGTTATATCGGTTTCGGCCGATGCATTCTGGTCGGCTGACGGACCAGACTTACACCCCATAGGGTGGGGAAACGTAGTGTTCAGGCATTTTAATCCACATCGGTGGACCGGCCCTGTCGCTCCAAGGCTTGACTGAGTACTTGCCTGTGGCTCGGGCTAGAGAGTCACGAATCGGTAGAGGACTATCTTTTGCCTCGGTTCATAGACGGAAATCCAATTTCCAAATACGTGACATTTGCGGTTTTATTTGTAAACCTATATATGGCGACATAGTGGCATGGGACGCTCATGCCGCCTATGATTGATACTTATGATTTGAAGTTGTTTTATACACTATGCACTTATGATAGTATCAAATGATTTGTTTTTAAACGTATCAAGCATTCTTTGGCTGTTATAAGGGAAAACCCTATCCCCCGGCTTGCGTTGCATTGTGTGATAGGACCTGGGTCTTATAACAGCTTCATTTTCCTTTATTTAGCATTGCGCTGTTTGTTTTATGCACTGGTATTCTTGGGAGGAAACCCGTTCCGTGTTATACGGCGTGGTCCCTTGATTTACCTAACTTTGAAAATAAAGATTAATAACTGTTTTAGTTCTCACACCAGTCACATGACTGACCTGGAGTTTATTGTTTTAACCTAAACTCTGGGTGCCCCTATTTTGACACGGGCAGCTAGTAGTTTTGGTTTTGCAGATTTATATTCACAGGATCCTGGTTTACAGCTGGAACGATATCCGGAAAGCTTTGTATCCGTATATCTCTTCTAGTTGTGTATTGTATTATTTTCCGCTGCTATGTATTTAAATGTAATTTAAATCTCTGATATTTCTATGTAATATTCATTTATACTCTGTATATTCTTGTAATCTGATGCATTGTTGTAATATACAATGAAACGTTCTTCTGTATGCGTTCTGTTGTGGCATGTTCTCGAACTATCCGACACTTTCCTTTACGGGGAAGTTACGGGTTTTTACAGTCGGGCAAGACGGTAATTTTTGTGATAAGAATCACTAAAGTTAACATGTTTTTCGTTAGGTCTATTTCTGAATTCTATTTTCTTTTTTAAAGTAGCTATTTCATTGAAGTAAATTTGTTCAGTTGTTTTTTTTTTGTGGGGGAGTGGGGGGGGGGGGGTATTTACTTTATTTGTTGCCTGCTGTAGCTGAAGGGCCTAAACAAACTGGATTGTGGGATTGGTAAGTAATCTTATTTCTATATCTGATATTAATTTCCCAGTAGTTTTCTATATAACATATTTTTAACTATTTTTTTCAAAGACAATCACTTTTTCAATATTATTTTTTGGAATCATTAAATACTACTTGGTCAACACATAATTCTTTTTACAAATTTCAATAAGCAGGCATTATAATATTTTCTTTTTTATTAGTAATGTTGCATTCATGGTTTTTATGTTATAAAGAACATTAAATGTAAGAAAACGATCATAAATAAAATATGCATCAAGTAGATTAAAATTTTAAACATATGTTTAGGAGGAGTAAATGATGGCCTAATCATTGTTTTTGGCTATTAAAGGATAAACCATAACTTGGCGACTGTTAATTGAATGCCTTTTGATATGTCTAAATGTTCAATTCATCATTTTATATGATTGCATTTTAACATTCCACTATAGCTTCTGTTTTGTCATTTTTTATTGAAAAAAGTGGAATGATTTAGAAGGGGGATGAGAGGTATTTTGGAATTTTAAAACATCCATCACGACTGAAGTAATATAATAAGTTATGAGAAATGATGCAGATGGCGTACCATGATTATGTGGTATAACGACATCTTAAATTCAATGTTTTGATTAAAGTAATGGTGTAGCTTTACTGCAGCGTAATGGGAAAAATGCTATATCAAGTAGCGGCATGACCTTATGATTATATATTTCAAAATTTATTATTTTAACAATGACAATCAATGAGAAGTAAAATATTTCGGAAAGCTGAAGATAATATAAAATGATATTAAAACACAATGACTTCACAAAATTATAATTTTTTTTAGTAAAAGGAAAAAAAATCAAATTCTTGAATATAAGTATTGATTGGTATTTCAACTAAACTGCCAAAGTTTCTCTTATTACAGGTAGTTAGAAATTTTCTCTTTGGTTGGCTTTTGTTTAGGTTTGTCTTAGGCTTAAATTCAATGTAATTTTTTTATTTTAAATGTAGATTTCAACATCGTAACAAGTCAAGTTGGCTAGCGCATAAAAGAAAAGTAGAGTTCTCACATTTCTAAATTCTACCAAATAATTCATGCATCAAAATAGTGAAAAAACAAAATATCACCAAGCTGTATGTCGTGCTATCATTTTTAGATCGTTTGCATGAGAGTAATAAGAATGCAGGCTATAAATTGGTTGTAGTCTCTTTACATCTTACACGTGTGGACCCTGAGATTTACTGGTGCACAGCTATTCTGCCTCGACTTACCAATTTTAGACATGCAGATTATGAGGTGGCTAAATCGTATTTGGTTCCAAGGTAGGTTTTTCTCTCATTTGGAAATTTATAAGTGCTTCATAAATAAATAATTTATTATATTTTGTACATTTTATTACTTTGCTTTTGTAGTTTTCCTCTACTCAGTATATTGAGCACTTGATAGGTGTTTTCAAATCTCCTATATGGATTTCAGTTTAAGGTATGTTTGTTTTCTTTTTTGGATTCAAGTTCTTATTTGTTCCTACCTCTTCCTCATTATATTGATCATGTAATTTATGACCCTTCCTTTTTTCTGATCACTTCTGGCATTTAACCTTATTAATTGTTATACTGCAGATGAGTTAAATCACTTTAGGTAGTAGATTGTTATTGTCTAAATTAAGAATAAGCTAACTAATGTTGGTGCTAAGAATTGTGTGCTAACTTAGAATTGCATTCAAACAAATGTTATTACACATTTTAATTTTTCAAAGGCATGACAGAGGATTAGGATTATTATAGGATTTTTTTTCGATTTGGCCGCCTTTTATAAACTTATAACACTTTTAGCCTAGTTTCAAAATTTATTACGAACATAGCCTGGTTTATGTCACATCAGCTCAAAACCGCTATCAACACAGCGGCATTTGAGATGACGCGTAGAGCGTTATTTGGGATGACGCATAGAACTCACTTCTGGGCGTCATTTGAGATGCCGCAGTTAGCGTCATCTTAAATGCCGCTGGTGTTAATAACTGTTTTGCGCTGATGTGACATAAACCAGGCTACGGCGGTAATAAGTTTTGAAACTAGGCTAAAAGTGTTATAAGTTTATAAAAGGTGGCTAAATCTAAAAAAAATCCATTATTATATGATGACTTTTTTGGTATACCTTTCTCCTGTTATTTCAAAATTGGTACAAATTTATAATCCATGAATAATATTTTTATCCCTTCAATAACTTGAAATCAGCATGATTAAGAGTAATGATGGTTATGTGAATTGTAATTTATGAAATTCTGTTTTTCCATAAATTATTGCCATGATGGTTGTTACGAGTAACGATGACATATAAATAATACTATTCAGTGCACCATAACTGAATCATTCGCATGTTTGTCGTGTCAACTCTATGTAGTCCATATGTATGAAAGTTGATAACCTATTTCTGAACTGGGATCAATAAATATGTTGATTTTCAAGCTCCGATTTCACAAAGTTTCTACCCATGCACTATTATAACATGTAAAAACCAGATATCGTTTTTCATTCAAATCCATAATGCATGATTTTTTTTTACATTAATATAAATTTGAAGATTTAAGAATCGTCCGGTATTTTCCCCTTTTCTTCCCTCTCCATCTGTGTGTTCCCAACTCTTCCCTTCATTTTTCATCCCCCAAATTATGTGCAGCTATGTGCTGATATAGCTATTAGCTTTTAGTTATCCTTTACCTTTTGACCTATGTTCTACCCTTGAACATTCATTTTATAACTGAATTAATTATGCATTATTTCAACAATATCCAATTTATATTGTTAAAAAAAACTAACAAATTTATGTTGTTGAATTCTTTTATATTTGTAGTTGCCAAAATAACCAGTATAGTTAGGTTTATTTATGAAAAAGTATTCTTATAGTTAGATCATTTCAAATAATAAAAGATTTTTTATGTATGCAGATTATAAGCTATATTAATTTTCTATTTGAATAAGATGAATAGTTGCAATGTAGTACACCGTAGGAGCTTTTGAATAACTATATCTGTTAACATGAGAGACTGAAGTCTAAATGAGATTACGACATTACCTTAATTTTGAAGTGATAAATCTTAAAACATGGGTTGATTGGATTACATCAATTACTTCAAAGCAGCAAAGAACGGAGGATCTCAATAATAGAAACAACCAAATTTTGGTTCTTTTTGGTGACAGCTCATTCATGATTTCATTTTTTTGTACATTAGCAATTGTCCATCCAAATTGTATAGAAATTTTTCTATGGTGTAATTAGCTAATACAACCAGTAAGTGGCAATTATAAAAACAATTATTTCCATGCAAATTTAGTAACAATGCAAGCCATCACTGTAACTTTGAACTCTTAATTAATGTTACTTATTTTTCTTAATTTTCCATTTTAAAATAGTATTTCTTTACATATCAAGTAATAATGCAAGCTATCACTTTTTGTTGGACTCTTAACTAACATCGCTTATTACCTTAAAGTTTACCTTGAATATTTGGTTGAATCGAAACTACTGTCTTTTCAACTTTATTAAAAGAACAATGGTTTATAGATCGTGATAACAACAGAAAGCTAAGAGTGTGAAGAAAAGTACGATTGATCAATTTCAGTTCTCTTAGTTATTTACTGAATTTGAAACTACAAGTTTATATGTTAGGTATTTGAAAATGTTAATAATTAACGAATGACTGAGTGATTTTGCAGGTAAGTAGCCAAGAGAGTGGAAGAAAAGCTATTGTCCCAACCTAACATGGGTTGGAGGATTAAGGCCCTTTAGGTTAATTTTTCAATATATGATGATACAAATATTCAAATTTGCTTTCTCATACTTCTTTTTAGTTGTTCATGTGAAGAGCGTGATTTAGCAAAATCAGGAAATATGATTCCATGTGTAGTTGGCAAGATTGGAAATAGGTAAATATTTTTAATTATTGAAAAAGAAATACCGAATAAAGATAAAACTTAACCAGTTTGACAAAAAATGATCAACTGTCGAATTTTCCTTATAATTTAGGAAAAAAATATATAAGAAATAACAGGTGGATCGATACACCAAGGGGCATAAAATCCATTTGTTTTCAATTTAATCATATAACCTTGATTGATTCAACCTCATCCTTTACGTTTATCAAATATTCTGGTAAACTTGAATATAAGTTATCACCCATATGGTTCACCATTTTCCCCTTGGCAAACAGTGTATTTATTATTCATACTTAACCTGTAAAGAGACATTTCATTGGTGTTAAGTTCTAAACAAGAGTGAGCATTGTAAATGTTATTTGAAGCAAGCATAGTCCATGATAACGGTTCGATGTGTGTGCTTGCAGGTTAATCACCTAAAGTTACTAAGATTGCTTACTGTAATTAGTACCTACATCACTTTTCCTCTGTCACTATACATCATTTTCTTTTTTACTAATTTTCATCACCCGTTGAATCTTGAAGCATGGTCTGAGAACTACAAGTTTTATGTCTTGCTTAACGCAATGTTACGTTTTTCACATGGATCTATTCTAAAGATTGAAAATGGTCATTTACAAATCAATATAATTGACATTACCATATAAGGTTTGTTTTTTGTTTTTTTTTACGCATGAGTCTTCCTCAAAAGTCATTTTTTTCTTTTCCCTCATAAACTAATTGATCTTTGTTTGGCAATTTATCTACACCACAATTAAGCTACATTTTTTTGTCAACTACGCTAGAAATTAAACAAACTTAGGTATGATTGTTTTAGAATTTTACCAACATAGTTATTGAACGCACACATGTTTTCTATATTAATTGTAAGCATACATTAGTCATAACACTTAATTTCATGGGAAATAATATATTGTCATTGGCCTATTGCAAGAACGATAATTATGTTCATTTTGCTACTGTCTGTGCTTTACTTGGTTTATTCTAATTAAAGCTTCTAAGGCATTTTGTCGCTTCCCATCACTCATGGTAACTTGGTCAATTTACATATGGACATATATTGGAAAGGTCCAAGCCTATTTAATTTTTTAGGAAAAAATTGATCTAATCAACTCAATATCACTCACGAGTGATGGTAGATTTCCTAAAGCTCTAAGTGGTCTTTTTTATTTACTATTTTCTCTATGCATGGCAAGTTAGCTAATTTATTCTATAAATGTTTTTCTTTTTATACCTCTTTTAGAACTAACAAGCCTTACAATTAAACCTATTTTTAGTAATTGGTTACAACCCAGTAGGTAAAACATTTGAATGCATATTTCTATATGGCAAGTTAGCTAATTTCTATAATTTAAAAAGGGAGCATATTTCTTCTGACTCACTTACGTTTATGATTTTCCCTTTTTTTCCCTTATAAAGATGTAAAAATGATTTATTCACCACAAGAATGTTTATGATAGTAAACACTACACTGACTTAAGGATAAATTGCACTGTAATTTTGAAATAATTTGTACTATCATTCCATATTCTATAGACTTATCATACTAACTGATCTAACACTTGAGTATAGGCCAAAAGAAACTAATTGTAGGAAAATAGTAGACAATCACTTCGTCAACATCAGCTTTACTCGCACATGTTATTTTTTCTCCCGATATATATGCTACTGATTATTCTTTGTTTATTGAAGTGAAAATCCATTTGAAAATAAAATATTGCTTAGATTTTAGGAACAAATTTGTGATGGCTGTTAATGCAATACCTGGAAGACATAGATGACTATACTATATATTTTGTTAGATCTATAAAAAAAAACAGGGATGCCTGTTGTTGATGTTGGCCAGGTTTGATAAACGGCCATGAAATGAGCCATAGCTCAACATTGAAGCAAGTGCAGAGCTGACACTTTTCCTTTACGATATGTAAATAATAATATATAAGGTGTTTTTGTACTTAAGCATTGTCTGTCAGTCATCATCATTATTATTATGTGTTTGTGAAGATATAATTTATTTCAGTGTTAGTCATTGTATTAAGAGTAGCCAATAGTAAACGTGGGTTTTCTTAGTTCATTGTATGAAGGGTATGTGGATGTCACTGCTTTTCATTATAGAGTAAGGGTTTTGAATAGCTTTTTCATAACAAAATTAATTGTTTTGATCGGTGGATTATTCTCTGTACGTGAACTTCCTATAGTGATATAGTTATCCTCTATAATTAGTATAGAGCACTGAAAATTGTTTTAACGCAAATGTACACTATAAGCACTTTTTTTTGGGGTTTATTTTATTTATGTAAATTTAGAGATGAATTTGTTTCTTTAAAAACTCATATCTGGAAAATTGTAGCAACCAGGAGTAATAATGTACAAATTATCCGAAGCAGGAAAAGATTTACTATGCATTTAGATTAGATTGGTTTTACACTAAAGAATATACAAAACGTTTAGTATATTGTAGAGATTTGAAAATTTCGTTCAGAAAAAGCAATGCAGAATAATGAAGTTTAGAATTCACCAAGGGTTTATATTAATATTATGATGTATTTTTTATGTAAACGCCGAGTACAAAAAAATGTAGTACGACCAGGTATCTTATTCATTTTTGTATGTTCGTATGCAAGTTATGCATGGTACAATCTGAATGTATCCTTCAAGACATTTCCCCCATTAGAGCATCTCCAACTGTTCGGGTGTAGAATTCTAAATTTCTACACTCCGAATAATCGAAACAGGCAAATTTCCCAACAGTTTTGGGTCCACGCGGTTGTTAAACAAACGCATGGAACTACGCGCTTGTTCAACAAGCGCGTAGACCACGCGTTTGTTTAATAACCGCGTGGACCCAAGCGTTTGTTAAACAAACGCGTGGGACTACTATTTTAATATGTGTATATATTATGTTAATTTTAAACAAATTGCGTTTAATATAATAATGTTAATTTCTAATACTATTTTAGTATATTGTTCGTTTAAAATTTTGTACTACTATTTTAATATGTGTATATACTGTTTCATATGTGTTTTGAATTTATATTCATATTGGAAGAACATAACTTGATACCAAAATTTTGACTACAAAATTGCTTACTAGAAATAACAATGAAATAAGTACTAAAACTTATGATGCACGTACAAGCAATAAGCAATATCAATTGCCTATTCAGCACTGTATCGGGTTATTCAACTATAACGCAGTTTGTAGGCTTCGTACCCAACAAAATCAGTCCCATACTCTGCAAGGTAACGAGAATCATAAGTTGTCCGATTCGTTTTAAATATGTTTTCATCTTCAACTGTCTCTATAATCTTCTGGTATCGTTCACAAGTATCAACGAAACGCCGATGAGCCATATGAATTTCAGCAGAAGTTCGTGTAGTGGTGCATTTACGATGATTGTTATGTAATCTTGTTATCATAGACCAAAATTCTTCATGGGTAAGCCCTCCTCCATTTTGCAATAGCAGCAAATCTCTCTTATCAACTTCGATATAGGATTTCACGAGTATAAGTAAGTCCCGAGCAGCAAATCTCTCTTATCTACGAGTTCATCACTTATGTACCAATCATCCATTTAAGCTACACACAAACAAGAAACATATTATGTACACAAAGACTTACGTACACACGTAGAAGGAACAAGAGTACTAGTTTCTTACCTTATCGTCGTGACTTATGTAGAACACACAGTTCTGTAGGTATGTTTGGAGACGAAGTGTAAACTATTTAAATAAGGGGGTTGCTTTTTGGTAAAGCTCTGTCATCATTAATTGAGCAGTACAAGATACAGACATATGACAAGACAACTCTCTGTCCTCAACAGTTGAGTTGATACGTCTCTGCATTTCAGCATGAGGTGTTACTACACTCTGCACCACTAGGGTAACGTGTTATAGGGTAACGTTTCTGCATTTCAACAGTTGATGTTACTACACTCTGCACCACTAGGGTAATGTGTCATAGGTTGTGCAACGAAGAACGCTTTCCACTGACAACTCGTACTCGTTAAAGCTGAGCTGACCACTGCTTTAATAAAGCAAAGCCGGAATCAAGGGGACTTGTCGACCTTTAATAAAGCAAAGGCGGAAACAAGGGTCATCCCCGTGTCATATCACGTTGAAGATGAATAACTTCATAAGTTAAGGGGTCGTCACATGTACACTACCACAACACTACATTGCCCCTATAAATGTATACGGTTACATAAGTTAGCTGGAACCAAAATTCTCATCAAAATAATAAAATGTCTTCATGGTCATGGCCCTCGTCAATGGATTCGAACTATGATGAACGCTTTCCTGAGCATCCTCCTTCAAGCCCAAGAACAGATATTGATTGGAATATCGAATACCAAGAGCTGCACTTCGAGGAATTGCATCAAGTCTACCCGGAGTTTACCCACTTGACGATTCATCCACCAGTTGCACATGTTTCAGATGTAGGTCATCAAGAGGCTGTAAATGAAGAACGCTTACAAGCGGCTACAGTCCCTGCTCCTCCGACTGTTCCAGATGTAGGTCATCAAGAGGTACGACGAGTTTCAGTTGAATAGTCTCCTATCGAGCAGGAAGTTAACTCCTATCCCGTTTGTTGCCACTGTGGTTACTTGGTAGAGGTGGTAGTCCGGGCTGACGGAGATGATATTGGTCGCAGGATCCAATTATGCTCGCTATGGCCTAACGGATGCAATTATTTTGAGTGGATAGACGATCGTTTCCCTCCAAGGGCTATTGCTTACACAAACGAGTTAGAACAAGAGAATAGGCGACTTCGAACTTCTTTGAATGAGCGTAACAATTAAGGTGTTTGCGTACTAAAACTACTATCGTAAGATGTTGTGTCTTTACAAGCTTTTGTATCTTTATGCTTGTTGTTGTATCCTTAAGTTTAATGGTGTTATAGTTTATCGTAAGATGTTTCGTCCAGTAACCAATGCATGACTTGCTTTATGTCTGTGATACTCCAGTAACCAATGCATGACTTGCTTTATGTATGTGATACTCCAGTAACCAATGCATGACTTGCTTTATGTCACATTATGGTATCCAATGAAGACCAAAATGTAGACAAAATTTGTTATATAAGGAGGAAAACTTGCAGCATTCACTACTCAGACACAGTCCACAATTTGTTGTTTATACACTCAAAAACTCAAAAGACCACAATGTCCACCGAAGAATGTGTGTTGTTCGATGATAGTGACTCAAGAGTTTGATGTTATGGTGGATGTCATTTCCGACGACAAAGACAGCTTGTAGGTGCATTAAGAGATGGTGAATCTAGCAAATCCCATGGAGGTTCTGTTGTAGGCCGTCGATATAAAAATCGACATCATGCATTGCACAACAAGAGATTAATGGAAGATTATTTTGTCTCAAATCCGAGGTATACAAGTACAGAGTTTAGAAGGAGATTCCGAATGAGACGCCCTTTGTTTCTTCGAATCCTAGAATGTATTAAACAACACGATTCCTACTTTATCTACAAACGCAATGCTTCTATGACAATGGGGCTCACCGGAATTCAAAATATGACAGCCGCACTGCGTATGATAGCCTATGGCGGTCCTGCTGACGCTCAAGACGAAAATTTGAAAATGGCAGAAAGCACAGTACTAGAATGCTTAGACCATTTCTGCCAAGCTATCGTAGACGTTTACGATAATCAATACTTGCGTAGACCAAACGAAGCCGACATTGCAATGTTAATGGATATGCACGGTAGCAGAGGATGGCCAGGGATGTTAGGATCTTTAGACTGCATGCATTGGGAGTGGAAGAATTGTCCGAAAGCATATGCTGGAGCTTATCAGGGTAAGTCTCATACGTCAACTATTATACTTGAAGCTGTAGCGTCGTACGACTTGTGGATATGGCATGCTTTTTTCGGAATGCCGGGTTCGAACAACGATTTGAACGTAGTTGAACGCTCAACGTTGTTTAACGATTTGGCGAACGTTAGATCAGTTCCACATCATTTTACGTTAGAGGGTCACGACTATGACCATGGTTATTACCTAGGCGATGGTATATACCCGCAATGGAGTACGATTGTCAAGACAATAACGAACCCACAAAACAATAAACAAGCAAGGTTTGCAGCGATGCAAGAAGGACAAAGAAAGGATGTAGAAAGAGCGTTTGGCATTTTACAATCCAGATTTGCCATAGTCAGTAATCCATGCAGACTTTGGTCTCCAATTAAAATGACTAGGATAATGTATACTTGTGTTATTTTACATAACATGATTATAGAGGACGAAAGAGACATGGAGGATGATTTCAATTACGACTGCACTGCTCCACCACCTGAGATTTGGCGTGAAAATGTGATTGAAAGCGAACTAGAGCTTGAATTTCACGTCGAAAGCAAAATGGCTTACCGTAACGCACACATTCATCGAAGACTCCAGCAAGATTTAACAAATTATTTATGGAACTTTGTTGGAAGTCAGTGACACTGATTACCTTTATTTGTTGTGTTTTCGTTGCTTTAGTAGTTCTAATACTGTACTTTGTATCCTTTAACCAATCTCTCAAACTATGTATCCGTTAAATGGTAGTGAAATCATGTATCCGTTAAATGTTAGTGCAATCATGTATCTTAAGCTTTTGTGCAACTGTTGATTGTTTTTGTTTAATTACGTCTTCATGTCTAAATTTCGGTGGAAGGAAGATAAATATCTTAAAAAATTTCTAAACACTCCACGCGTCTGTTAAACAACCGCTTGAGTACAAGCGGTTGTTGAACAGGCGCGCGCTTGTTGAACAAACGCGTATTCCTACGCGTTTGTTCAACAACCGCTTCGGGAGTTTGGACATTCCGAAACTCCTCCCCCAGATTTCGGAACAATTCGGGATTTCCAACCTCGGTTGGAGGCCAAAATGAGTGTGGATTTCTGAAAATTGGATTTCCAACCTTTTGTTGGACTTGCTCTTATATTCGATGTAATTTGAAGCCTAGGCTGTATCGCATGTTGAAGTTTCTCATTTTTTCCCCCAAAGTACCCCTAGCTCTACTCTTCAAAATTCTACTTAAATTTACCCATTACTACTGACGTGATGTAATGAGCTTATTAGATCTAATTAGTATCCCCTTTAAAAATATACAGGCTCAATTCCGTCATCAGATAACTTTACTACAGATTTACACCTATTTCATTTAGAGATGTGGCAAAATCAAATGACATCAGCTCATTCTCATTTCTTCACATAAGAGATTAAATATATAAGCAATGACACATAAACGAGTTGGTTAAGTAATAAAGTAAGCCCAAAAATACTAGATAACAAGCGAACTTACTAATCACCGTTTAATTTATGTTTGAAGAGTACAGACAAATTGTGACTATAATGAATAAAACAATGATGAATTCAAGAGGTCATACATACATATATATATATATATATATATATAGTTAGAATAAGAAGAAAAATAATAATATGTGCACCGAGTTAGCAACTCTCATGAACAAACCGGAATGGTTTCAGTTGTTAATAAATATGCATAGTCAATATGTTGCAGATAGAATGCAAGTTAGAAAATTATGTAAATATTCTATAAACAAGAGAGTGGTTTATTGCTTATATATGTACTACAAAGATAAACCTTGGTCGTAAGGTCATTTATTTATCTTATTTTCATATGTATTAGCGAATACGCAAATTAGTATAAATATTTGCAATTAGTGAAATATTGTGGTAAGAGCTAATCTTTTCACAAAGTTAGCTTTGGAGAATGTATCTATCCCAAGCTTATAACATACATACCATATATTTACCTTTCCGCACTGCTATTAAGTGATAAAACCTAATGCATTTTGCGGCGGTAGCGTATTTACCTCTTATCTTCTATTCTTGGACGAAATAAGGTTATGTGAACCGAGTTGGCCCATTACAATATTTTGTATATAAATAGAGTAGGTGTTGTGTAAACTATGTAACAAAAGTATCAATTATTCAATAAACTTTCTTTTCTCTTCCAAATATTTTATCATCTCAACTATGCAAAAAATTCCAACATCAAGATTTCTAATTTGGTATCAAAGTCTTCTCATCTTAATAGCGTTTGGCCTAACCACGCTTAGAAATCAGTTTTGTATTTGCTGGTAATAGATCCATCAGAATATTATCACTATTTGGAGTCTTTTTTCTTATCAGAGATTACATCTCTTCATTGGAGTGTAATATTTACTGCAAACTGCTGTGTCACACCAAATCTTATTTGTTGCAATAATAATTCTATACTGAATCTGTAGGAAATTAAATTTGATCACTCTGGAACAAATCGAAAAATTCAAGAATTTATCAAAGTTAAGAAAATCTATAATAAATCCAACTCAAAATTCAAGAAAATCTATCAAATCTTCATTTAAAGCTATCAAAACTGCAACAAAATTATTAAATATCCCAATTCAAGGCAACAAAGTCAGTTTACTTATCTTTTGTTAATCTGATTTCATCTTGGTAGACACTATTCAATCTGATTGGAATAGTTCTACAACTTCTACGGGCATTGATGAGACACAAGCCACAGAACAGTTCATAAATACTATGGTTTACCCGCAAAGCCAACTAATCACAGTTAGTCTTGATGAGAAAAACTACCTCCTTTAGAAGTTTTAATTTGAAACAACAATTCAAGGGTACGGGCTTGATGGATACATTCTTAGAACACTGCCAATACCACCAAAATTCATCACTAACAAAGAAAATAGAGTAGTCAGTAATGTAACTATATTCATTTTCATAAGCAAGAAAGATTAATTAGTGCATGACTTTTATCCTCCATCAATCCAAATCTCCTATAACAAGTGATAGGATGCAAAACTGCAAATGATATATGGTCCACTGTGGAAAGAAATTTCAATTCTCAATCTGTTGCTAAACCCCCACACTCTAAAAGACAACTGCAAAACTGTAGAAAAGAAAACTTGAGCATGATAGAATACATTGCTAAAGTCAATAACATATGTGATATATTACATGCTGATGGAAGCAACATTGAAGAATCAAAACAAATTATGTCTGTACTTACTGGTCTTGGAGATGAATACGAAGCAGTGGTAGCTGTCATAACATCTCAATAGGCAACATTACCACTGGATGATGTGCATGCTATACTTCTTGCACATGCAACAAGAATGGACAATAAGAAGCCATTTGAAACTATTCCCCCAACTTTGTAGTAAATAACAAAGGAAACACATCAAAGAAGAGAGGAGGCTACCCTAACGGAGGAAGAGGAAGAGGCGGATGGAACTCAAATAACAAAACCAAAGTGCCAAATTTGTGAAAGGATTGGGCATGCTGCATTCAAATGCTACTTTAGATACAATTAAAGTTTTGTCCCAAACTAGGGTGATGGCAGTTAGAATGGGTCCAACCTAAATGTCAATTTATCCCAGACTCAGCTTGACTCCACAACACAATCAGACAATAACAAGGGCTACAATCGAAATGAGAGTGCAAGGGCAGAACACATACAAGATAACAACTGGTACCCAGACTTAGGAGTAACTAATCATATGACCAACAACACTGACAATCTCAATCTTGGAAACAATGAGTACAGAAGTAAGCAGTCAATAAGCATAAGAAATGGTAAGTGTATCAATATTTCTCATAATAGAAATGCTATTGTAAGAGGCAAAAAACAACTATTCTCACATAACTTACTAAGGGTGCCCAAGATTAAGAAAAACTAAATAAGTGTGTCACGGTTTGCTAAAGATAATATTGTGTATTTTTTTATTAATAGTAAACATTATTTTTTGGTTTAAACATCTTTGTTTGAACTACATATTTCAAGTCATTAATTTCTCTCTTATATGCGTGTCCAAGCTGGTTATCTAATTAAGCATGTACAATAAAATGTTTAGTGCAAATAATATTGTTATGCAAATATCTTCTAATTTTTATCATCTACACACTCAAATATAAACTGTTTGTATTGAAAATAAGTTCAGATGATACAGCACAAATATCATGTGAAATATAGGAGTACAAAATTATACATAGAATTTTTAAAATTTCAATGTTTTAGGTCATTATGAACAAGAATAAAAAAGCATGGAATCTGACCAAAGAAATATGTTAATACATTGAAAATTTTCTTTCCAATTATAACCAAAACAAAGCAGAGAGCGCATTTGAAAATTGTCTGCAACCAACAAAATATACTTTATTTATAGTTATTGAAGTTTTGACTTACGAAAATTTCAAAATAGAAGCCAGAAAAATTAGCACAAGGGTTAAAATTGGAATGTAATTATTTGTTGCCTATAGCTTATAAGGCAACTTATAAATTTAATAATGTAAAATATGAATGCGAGTATTTCATTTGTCCCTTCATTTCTAAGATTATAGTTTAAAATAGATTTATTTAGTAAATGAAAGATTTTTGTTTATTGATTTATTAAATTGTAAGTTTACATTACACACATTGAATACGTATTAATTGCTCAAAACTATATACTATCATCACGTTTATTTATTTTTAACACTTTAATAATTATTTGGATTGAAAAACTTTATGAGATACTAAAATTTTCCATTTTTGTTCTTAGATTTGTCAATCGTTATCGAATCATATAACTATCTGACATCCATCTGTATTTACCAATTCGGATATCCAATATCCAAAAATGTTTTGGATGCTGATACGACACTATCCGAATACGAAAAACATTTATTGATATGCCTAATTTCAAGTAACCATTTCGCAACACAAAAATGGAATCTGGTTTGGTTAAACAAACTCTTTTCAAGCCCTTTTCAAATAACCCTTTCGTTTGACAAAATAACCCAAATATATCTTTCTCCTTGAACAAATATAATTGGAAATCGATATTTAAATGAACTATTATATATAAAAAATCGCTCATTTTCTTAAACTCATGGAGTAGGGAAAATAATAGTAAGTATGAATAATAGTTTATTCCTAATTACAAAGAAGGCATACTTGCAAGGTATGATTACAATCCGTGTGCGTAGCACGGGTTCGCACTTGTATGTATGTATGTATGTGTGTGTGTATATATATATATATATACACACCAAAATATTCTAGGGTGACAGAGGGATAGTGTCTAAGGCTTGGCTTTGGAAAATACAGTTTGCTGCTCTCCCTAACTGATCCGACGGACGGGATGGTTATTTCAAAATCTAATGAAAACCCCTATTTTAAAGAAAGGAATATTTTATCGAAACATACTTAGCCAAGAATATTACTATTAAGAAAAGTCTAAAAGGAGCTAATTCGAAAGATATTTTATTGTAATACATTAAGAAAATATATTACTAGAAACAAGGATAATTTGAAGGGATAAAAGACCAAACCTTTGATGTGCTTGAACTAGATCTTGTATATAAGGTGCAACATTGTAGGGTAGAACAAGTTTTAGGTTTACTTTTCACCCTGATAATGATGTTAGCATATGACCGTTATGTGCGACTTTCCCTTTTGTGACTTGTGGGGATGTCTAATACACTAATTATTTAACTTAATAAACTTTTTTTATGATTTACATATTTAATACACTAATTATGTCACATATTGGGTTGATTTGGATTTGTTTTATTAATCCCGGAATTTAGGGGATTAAGAGTAATTAGTGTTAATTAGTGTCATTCTATGAACATGAATGTTGTTTTGATCTTTTTGGTTGAACCTATATGTTGTTACTGTTGTTTGGTATGTTTTATGATTGCATAGAAAAGTTAGAATGGTTCAAAACACCGTCGCATGGCGACGAAACAAGCTCGCTAAAAAAGGTGCAGGTTTTTTGTTCTAATTGATCAAATCGGACCGTTGGGATCAGATCAGACAATTTGGTATGTTTCGAACTAGAACTTGGCATCTTCAGAGGCATAAAAATGCAAGGGCAACAAGGAAGCCCTGGTTTGGATTGAGTTGTCATATGAAGAGTGGAGGATGGGATCGATTCGTGGCAACCGAACCGAACCATAGTAGCCGAACCGAACGAGGGATGGTGAGTCGAGCTAGAGGACCGAACCGAGCTGAACTGAGGAAAGGTGACCGAACCGAACCAAGGATGACCGAATCGAGGTGACAAATTGATGACGATCGTAAACTCTTCTAAAGACCAACCCAACTCTAATCCGACCAGAACCCAATATGCAAAGGAAGTCCAAATGGGACGTTATTACCCAGGATCCAGACGGAAACCAACGAGTTAACTTCTAGACTTCAGCTTTGATGCGGGACATGTGCAAAGGGGTTATCTATATCTATAACTTTGGTTCAATGTTGAGAGAGAGGGCATGTAGACGAATCAGAGCTAGGGAAGTGTGGACTGGTTGGCCCGTTAGGGTTATTAACTGTGGACTAGTGCAGTAGGGTCAGAGTAATAGTTGTACAGAGTTGTCGTCATGGCCCCAAAGGACAAAGTGGTCGTAGCAATAGTTGTACGGAGTTACGGTCATGGCCCAATGGATTTGGTGATCAAAGTTGTGGATAATCGTATGCTTTACGCACTGAGTGAGAGATGTGAGGATGATTGCTATGTTTGATTGTTTGCATTAATTCTTTTAATTGAATTGGTTATTGTTTTCTTATTTGATATGTTTAGTTTTCTTGTATGTTATTTGTTATTTATGTTAGTTGTATGATTAGATAGTAAGCTAGTGTTGATTGAATTTTCACTACTCCAATACAACGACGGAGAACTCTTTTGAAGATAAACTCCAACCGATTAAAATTTGAGGTGCAAAGGTAGCTCAAGTAGGAAGTTTTCTTTAAAGGTCCAAGTGGAGACCAAGGGATTCAAGATGGAATTATGGGGTTCAAGTGGGAACCACGGGTTTAAGTAGGAACCAATGTGTCAACTTCCAAATTTGGGCTTTGCTGCAGGACGTTTGCAAATGGGCAGTTGGCGTTCGAGACTTCGTTGCATCCTTGATAGGTTCGTACAATGAAGGTAAGGGACTCCACCATGTGAGGCTTTAAGGAATTTCATCACATTTTTATAGAAAATTTAATTCATTGTAGAGAACGAATTATCGCGCATTGTGAATGATAAGAAAATATAGTTATCATTACATACCATTTTATGTAAAGACAACATATGATTGATGAATTTTCATACATTTTGTCATTAAACCCACAAGAAAGATTTATTATTTTGAGTGGGTTTTATATTTAAGGAATTGCGGGGGCGCAATTCTTTTGGGAGAAGGGGGGGAAGAATGTAACATCCCATAACTTTTATAGTTCTTAAACTTAAGTAATTAAGAATTAATTCGTAATTTGTCATAAATCGGATGTTGTATCCATAACTATTGTGAAGGTTTTTCCGAAATAATCAGTTTGATATATCATTTTGATATATTTGGTGTAACGACCTGCATTCTACGCATCGAAGGATCATAGAATATTTCTTTCTTTCTCATTCGAGGTCGTATAAACGTGTAACTTTGGGGAACGACTTTTGGGGTCATTTCCCATGTTCATGATTTTTGCCGATTTTTAAATGACCGTTTTGCCCCTAGCTGATCTTGTTTCGGCCATAACTTTTGATTGTAAAGGTTTTTTGACTTGAAACCACTTTCATTGGATTCAGATGATGGTTTACAATTCCGTAGAGTGGTCACATTAGCCAAATAGACTCACCCTTTGGGAGATATGGCTGAAACAAGGTTTAGAAGGTGAAAAACAACTTAACTGAGCCTAATTAGGGTGATCAACAAGAGGGCCCATAACCCATTTCGGGATTAGGGTTATGGGGAGGCTGAGAACAGTTAGGAAACGTTTTTATCTCATTTTTCAGCCGTCTAAAACATTATTCCTAACCCTAACAATGACCTCCACCTTCTAATTTCATCCCAAATCACCATTTAATCAAGTTTTAGCCTAATCTACATCTAATCAAGGCAAATTAGCATCAAATTGGGAATAGAGCTGCTGTGTTGCACAAAGATTCAACCCAAATCAGAGATACTTTCAGATCTATAAGTTTGTTTGTGGCCAAGGTGAGTGATTCGCATTGTTTTTCACTAATTATGGTTAATTAGTGGTGATTAGTGGTAATTAGCGAAATTATAAGTAATTAAATTTTTGAAAAATGTTTAGAAATTCTAAAATATTATTTTAGGTCTCTGTTAGAAATTTGGGTTAATTTGGATAAGTTTTGTTATTCCTATCATTAGTTGTGCTTAAACATGATTAAGGGGAAAAACATGGGTTTTGGGTATGTTTGATCCATATTGACATGTCATATTGTTGTTTTGGTGTTTGTGGTTGATTATACATGTTGCTATGACTGTATGGTATGCTTTGTGATTAATTAAAAAAATTAGAATGGTCGAAAACGCCGTCGTATGGCATAAAACAGTCGCTGGAAGAGTTGTAGGAAATTGTGCAGGAACCGGGTCGGATCGCCCCCCACACCCCGACCGTGCGGAATGATCACGAACCGCACACCCCGACCGTACGGAATGATCACGAACCCCACACCCCGACCGTGAGGAATGATCACGAACCGCACATCCCGATCGTGAGGAATGATACAAACCCCATACCCCGATCGTGAGGATGATCACGAACCCCCACACCCAGACCGTGAGGATGATCACGAACCGCACTCCCCGATCGTGAGGATGATCACGGACCCCCACACCTAGACCGTGAGGATGATCACGCACCCCCACAGCCCGACCCTGAGGATGATCACGAACCCCACACACCGACCGTGAGGATGATCACGAACCCCACACCCCGACCATGTGAAAGATGGCGAACCCTCACACCCCGAATGTGAGGAATAGGATGAACCACCTAGATGTTGCACGAGCCCAATCGGTCACCACGAGCTGGAGGAGGCAGACCACGAGCCGCGAACCGATGTTGGAGCATGTTGTCATAAGCTACGAGCTGAAGGAGGGACCACGAGCCGGAGGCCAGGGGGAAATCACGATCAAATCTTTGAGCCTGGACAGCGTACGAACCGAATTAAAGAATCACGAACAGAGAAGATGGCCAAAACCCGAGATGCAAAGGTAGTCCAAATGGGAAGTTTTTACTCAGGATCCAGACGGGAACCAACGAGTTAACTTCATGAGTTGGACTTTGTTGCGGGACGTGTGCAAAGGGGTTATCGATATTCATAACTTTAGTTCACCACCGAGAGATGGATTAGTGGCTATGGATCAGTGCAATGGGGTCATTGTGACTCCATGGAGCAAAGTGATCGTAGCAAAGGATTGGGTGATCGAGTGGTGGATATCGTATGCTTTACGCACTGTGTGAGAGATGTGAGGATGATTTCTATGTTTGATGTTTGCTATCACCATGACCCCCCCCCCATTTACACTTTATGTTAGTGTCACCTTAGAGTATTGTACATCTTGTTGTGCTAACTCTTTGGTTGCAGGTCCAGGTTCAGGTATGATTAGATTATACCTATTATTGTTCTATTTTGTTGCTTATCGCTCATATCAGACTTTTGTCTGATCCAGAGTTTTATGTCTCTTCTTATTACTCTGGGTGCTCCTAAATGAGCAGACTAGAGACAGGTTAGGTGGTATGCACGAGTATTTGTACGGAGACAAGAAGGAGGCTTCCACGTATGATATATATATATATATATATATATTCTCCCTGTATTACAGCTGGTCACTACTTGGGCATTAGTAGTGTACATTTTTTTTCTTTTGCTTTAGAGATAGTAATTTGAAGTTGTAATAATGATGTTAGATCATAAGTTGTACTTTGGATTTCCGCTGCTACGATGGTTTAGTTTTCAGCTTGTGCACTGTCTCGCCTGTTTTATGTCAAGTTATGTTATTATTATATTTTATTCCATGCGCTGTGAAACATTCTACAGGTTCTTTGTTAGTTCGTCTTGCTTCTTTCTTTTCTTCTGGCTACCGTCCCGTGCTAGTTGGACATCGACACAACGCATTTCGGAGGAAATGTCGATTGGTCCGCGGCGGGCTGTCACATTTGGTATCATAGCTTAGGTTACGTAGTTAACCTAGGGGAAGACATCAGGAAGCGATAGTATATGTATATGAGAGCGCGTATTTTTGAAATTTTGGTTTTTAAAAGCTATATATACACTATTAATATATGTAAGGATGAAGTCTCACTGCACTGGCACCACTATGGAGATGGTTAATCGTTTTATTTTTACAGATTTGACAATGAGCCGATATACGAGGAGTACGGGTTCAGGGGCTAATAATAGGAATGTCCCTGATATGAGGACGATGTTTACTACCTTCATGCGAGAGATGCTTAGGGATGCTCCGGGAGCAGTTCCTAATGCTACTAACGGTGGTGGTGCAGTAGTGTAGGCGCCTAGGCCGATTTCGCCAAGCTTAACAAGGATTATACTAGTCTTGGCGGGAAACCGTTCCATGGAACGGAGTCGGCTACCGATGTTCAAGATTGGTTGGATTATTGTGAGCACATCTTCGAGGACTTGGGAATCGATGATGCCATGAAGAGAAAGTTATCATCACGTCAGCTTCAAGGACGAGCAATGAATTGGTGAAATGCTATTAAAGCAGCTACTCCTGAAGATCAAGTTACTTGGAATCAGTTCGACTCGTTTCAGCGAAAAGTTCATTCCAGCTGCTCACAAATCTGAATTGTTTAGGAAATTTTTGGAGCTTAAGCAGAATGGTAGGGCAGTCTCGGAATATATTGCTGAGTTCGATACTTTATCGAAGTATGGATTGTCTCTTATCGACACTGCCGAGAAGAAGAACGAGAAGTTCATAACCGGATTAGATGAGTACTTAGGGGAAAGGCTGGTAAACCACATCGACGAGACGTTCGAGTCTATAGCAGGGGAAGCATTGAGATGGGAGAGTCTTTACCTAAGTCAAAGGTCGATGTTGTTATTGCATCTGTAGAGGAACCAAAGCCGCAAGCAAGCAGTGGAGGTAAGAAGGAGTCTCAGAATAAGAGAAAATAGGATCAGACCAAGGGTGGTCAGAAAAAGAAGGACAAGAAAGATAAAGAGTGCTTTAGTTGTGGCAAGAAGGGCCACTATGCTAGAGATTGTTAGGAAAAGCCTGGGGAAAGGAAGTGCTTCAATTGCAGCCAAGTAGGACATCACAAGGATAAATGTCCACAACCTCCTAAAGAGAAGTAGATCGTGAAAGCATATGCTATCAACGCTCTTCCTTCTTCGTCGAATGCCACAACTGCGGCGGAGAAGGGAAAGGGCGTCGTTATTCGAGGTATGTTTTCTATTTATGAGTTTCCGTTCTAGTTTTGTTGATAGCGAGGCATCCCATTCCTTCATATCTAGTGACCTGGTAGATAAGTTGGGATTGGAACCTGAGATAATCGATAGACCTTTAGTTGTGACGAACCCAATAGGTGGTTCAACTAACCTTGGTATGATTTGTCGTAATTTGGTCTTATCGAGTCATGGATGTATCTTTGCTTGTGATTGCCTAGTTGTTTTGCTAGTATTATCTCACATAGATTGTCTGAATTCGGAGAAGATGTTCCTTGAGTGCTTGTCTGATCTTGTTTTAGGCCTTTGGGGCTTGTGCATGGAAATGTCGAGATCGACTAGGATGGTTTGCGCGAGAGATAAATAGTTGCTGCGATTTTTCATTGGATGATATCTTGGTTTACTCGGGGAGTGATGGGCAGCGTGACATGATAAGACTATTCGATGGTATGGACTTCCCAAGTTAGACTCGATGGGGTTATGAGATGAAAGAAAGATGCAAAAAAATGGATTGTTTAGGACCCTATGTTGATGTTCTTTTTGAAGGAATAGGATGTGTTCGTTGATCATGGAAGATGCAACGAAGGTTAGGATGACTCAAGTTGGACTTGAACTCGTAAAAGAAAATAGGTGTTCGTTGATCTTGGAGATGCAACGAACAGGGGGACGACTCACGCTGGATTAGAGTTTGTCGGTAATGGATAATCAAGACTGGGTCTGAGTTTATGGGTAATAGATTGACTCGAGTTGGACTCGAGAAGGCTGCAAGGAAATGGATTAGCTCGAGTTGGACTCGAGAGGGCAGCAAGATAATGGATAGACTTGGATAGGACTCGAGTGTTTTAGGCGGACTAGAACCAGGGGTATCTGGGGATGCCCGTTACCTTGGATCCATTGGACGTGATCTAGTTATCCTTGGAGGATAAACGTACATTGGACGTACGGTAGTCCGTATGGAGGCGGGGCTTCCATTAGCCTTGGGATTGGTTGGACCAGTCAAGTAGGCATCGACGTATGTATGGAGGCGAGGCTACCGTTAGCCTTGGGATTGGTTGGAGCTGTCAAGTAGGTATTGACGTATGTATGGCTTTAGCAGGTGATAGGTAGGACATGTTTGATGGATGCTATGGTTGCTATGTTTGTTCCTTTATTTTTCCCTTAAGTAGACTATCACCTGTAGGATTCTAGTGATGGAGAACGAAGAGATGACGGCATACACGGATGCCTATGCTACCGGACTAGGTTTGATAGTTGATGCATTGAATAGGAGACATGACAGTTTAGATGCTATGTTTCTTGAATGGAAGCAACTGGAGTATATCGTGGGATATGATCTTAGACGTAAGTATGGATTGGATCCAGAAATGTTAGCAAGTTAGACGATCAGAACGACTTTGATTGAGCGGATTGGTTTCAGTCAAAGGAACGATCCTAACCTATTGGAAATCATCTCCAAGGTAGAAATGGATATCGATAGCAAGGAGATGAGCAAGTATGGACTTGATAGAGAAGGATGGCTTTGAAAGAATGGGAGACTGGTTGTACCCAATGTTAATGGATTGAAAGATGAAGTACATGAATTTCCAGTTAATTAAAACTAAGCAAAAGGAGCCTAGTGGTTGTTACAACCGTTGGAAATTTTCGATTGGAAATGGGAATAAGTCTCAATGGATTTCATTGACGGTTTACCAAGGACTAGATTGGATCATGATAGTAATTGGGTGAATCGTGTATTAGAGGATCTCTTGAGGGCTTGTATATTAGATTTTGGTGGGTCATAGGATGACCATTTGCATGTAGTTGAGCTTGCATATGATAATAGTTATCAGTCCAGTATTAGTATGACTCCATTTGAGGTTTTATACGGAAGACCGTGCAACTCACCATCATGTTAATTTGAAACCGGTGAGAAATTTGTGCTTGGACCAGAAGTAATAAGAGAAACTGCAGATAAGATAGCGGGAGTTAACAACGTATTTCTTGTTTCCCAGTTAAGGAAGTTTGTGCACGACCCTAATGTGAATATTTCACCATAACAGTTGGACGATATCGAGGTAGAACCTGAGATGGCTGGGAACCACAAGACGATTCGTATTGTCGGACACGATACGAAGCAACTTCGATGGAAAGCGGTGAATCTATTCAAAGTTCAGTGGGGGCGAGAATGAGAATGACTGTACTTGGGAGACAGAGGAGAGCATTAGGAAGACGTATCCAGAACTCTTTGCCTGGTAAGATTTTAATTGCGACTTAGTTTTCCGCATTCTAGGATAGACTTGTTTGTTTGTTTTTGTATGTTTGGTTGTTGTGAATGGTTGTTAGGCATGCGGGACCCATTTCTTGTTTCTTAGTTAAGAAATTTCGAGGGCGAAATCTCTTAAGGGGGGGGGGGGAATGTAACGACCCGCATTCTACGCATCGAATGATCGTGGAATATTTATTTCTTTCTCATTCGAGGTCGTATAGTCGTGTAATTTTGGGGAATAACTATTGGGGTCATTTCCCATGTTTATGATTTTTGCCGATTTTTAAATGTCTGTTTTGCCCCTAGCTGATCTTGTTTCGACCATAACTTTTGATTGGAAAGGAGTTTTGACCTAAAACAAATTCAATTGGATTTGGATGATGGTTTGCAATTCCGAAGAGTGGTCACAGTAGCCAAACGGACTCACCGTTTGGGAGATATTGCTGAAACAAGGTCTATAAGGTGAAAAACAGATTAATCGGGCCTAATTAGGGTGACCAGCAAGAGGGCCCATAACCCATTTCAGGATTAGGGTTATGGGGAGGCTGAGAATAGATAGGAAACGATTTTTATCTCATTTTTCAGCCGTCTAAAACATTTCTCTAACCCTAACAATGGCCTTCAGCTTCTAATTTCATCCCAAATCACCATTTAATCAAGTTTTAGCCTAATCTACATCTAATCAAGGCAAATTAGCATCAACTTGGGAATAAAGCTGTTGTGTCGTATAGAGATTCAACCCAAATCAGAGATACTTTCAGATCTATAAGTTTGTTTGTGGCCAAGGTGAGTGATTCGCATTGTTTTTCACTAATTATGGTTAATTAGTGGTGATTAGTGGTAATTAGCGAAATTATACGTAATTAAATTTTTGAAAAATATATAGAAATCCTAAAATATTATTTTAGGGCTCTGTTAGAAATTTGAGTTAATTTGGATAAATTTTGCTAATCCTATCATTAGTTGTGCTTAAACATGATTAAGGGGGAAAACATGGGTTTTGGGTATGTTTGATCCATATTGACATATCATGTTCTTGTTTTGTTGTTTGTGGTTGATTACACATGTTGCTATGACTGTTTGGTATGCTTTGTGATTGATTAGAAAAGTTAGAATGGTCGAAAACGCTGTCGTATGGCGTAAAACAATTGGTGGAAGAGTTGCAGAAAATTATGCAGGAACCGGATCGGATTGCCCCCCGTACGCCGACTGTGAGGAATGATCACGAATCGCACACCCCGACCGTGAGGAATGATCACGAACCTCACACCCCGACCGTGAGGAATGATCACGAACCATGCACCCCGATCGTGAGTAATGATCACGAACCCCACACCCTGATCGTGAGGAATGATCACGAACCCCACGCCCCGATCGCGAGGATGATCATGAACCCCCACACTCAGACCGTGAGGATGATCACGAACCGCACACCCCGATCGTGAGGATGATCACGAACCCCCACACCCAGACCATGAGGATGATCACGAACCCCTATACCCCGATCGTGAGGATGATCACGAACCATACACACCGACCGTGAGGATGATCACGAACCCCACACCCCGACCATGTGGAAGATGGCGAACCCTCACACCTCGACCGTGAGGAATAGGATGAACCACCTAGATGCTGCACGAGCCAAATTGGTCACCATGAGCTGGAGGAGGCAGACCACGAGCCGCGAACCGATGTTGGAGCATGATGTCACGAGCCACGAGCTGAAGGAGGGTCCACGAGCCGATGGCCAGGGGAAATAACGATCAAATCTTTGAGTCTGGACAGAGAACGAACCGTATTGAAGAATCACGAATGGAGATGATGGCCAAAACCCGAGATGCAAAGGTAGTCCAAATGGGAAGTTTTTACTCAGGATCCAAACGGGAACCAACGAGTTAACTTCATGAGTTGGACTTTGCTGCGGGACGTGTGCAAAGGGGTTATCGATATCCATAACTTTAGTTCACCACTGAGAGACGGATTAGTGGCTATGGATTAGTGCAATGGGGTCATTGTGACTCCATGGAGCAAAGTGATCGTAGCAAAGGATTGTGTGATCGAGTGGTGGATATCGTATGCTTTACGCACTGTGTGAGAGATGTGAGGATGATTGCTATGTTTGATGTTTGCTATCACCATGACCCCACCCCCATTTACACTTTATATTAGTGTCACCTTAGAATATTGTACATCTTATTGTGCTAACTCTTTGGTTGCAGGTCTAGGTTCAGGTATGATTGGATTATACCTGTTATTGTTCTGTTTTGTTGCTTATCGCTCATACCAGACTTTTGTCTGACCCAAAGTTTTATGTTTCTTCTTATTACTCTGGGTGCTCCTAAACGAGAAGACTAGAGACAGGTTAGGTGGTATGCACGAGTAGCTGTACCGGAGACGAGCCGAAGGCTTCCACGTATGATATATATATTCTCCCCGTGTTGTAGCTGGTCACTGCTTGGGCATTAGTAGTGTACTTTTTTTTGCTTTAGAGACACTAATTTGAAGTTGTAATAATGATGTTGGATCATAAGTTGTTCTTTGGATTTTCGCTGCTATGATGGTTTAGTTTTCAGCTTATGCACTGTCTCTCCTATTTTATGTCAAGTTATATTATTATTATATTTTATTCCATGCGCTGTGAGACGTTCTACGAGTTCTTTGTTAGTTTGTCTTACTTCTTTCTTTTCTTCTGGCGACCATCCCGTGCTAGTTGGACATCGTCACAACGCATTTCGGAGGAAATGTCGGCTGGTCCGGGGAGGGCCGTCACATTTGGAATTATGGTTTACAGAATATTGGTTTTTTTAAGAATGAAGGTTAAGAACATGATACCATTAATTTCTAGCGTACTAATTTTGAATGCAAAGTTATGCCTAGTCTAATTGTTAAGGAAGAGGACTTTTTTTATGGGAGTCATGGGTTTGATACTCATTAATGATTTTTTTTTTTTAAGTTTTAAGACTGAAAAATCAAAAAGTTACATGTTCCAAGTAGTAAGTGGGTATGTCTGCATATGCATACATAAATATGAAATAGATATGGTAAAAATATACTATAGGAAAATAAAATGTATGCATTTGCATATAGTGCATATTGTTGTAATATATTGATTTATATATTGTGAGTTAATTGTGCCATGATTCCATACATTATGAATTAATTGCATATTGATTGTCATGTTTCGCAAATATTGGGTTTATATACACATATGCAATAATTATGCATTGATTTTATGTGTTATGAGAAACTTGCAAATAAGATTCAAAATATGTATTTAATGTTTCTATTTATAGGAAATAATTAAATAGGTTAGCAATCAATTATGCATTAATTGTCCATATATATATATATATATATATATATGAAAGAAAAGATGATATTATTAATCACTAACTTATTACATGAATCTCAGTCCAATATTCTGTGCATAACTACAAAATATTTACAATCTTAATGCGATGCGCAGAAAAAAGAATGAAAAGAAAACAAAACTATGACAAACTTTCTAAAATATACACAAAACAGTTTAACGTGGGAAGCATAAAACAGACTCAAGGAGGTAGCTGAGTAGACTTAATCATTCGACGAGTAATATTCATGCACAGCTGATCTGCATTGAGAGATTGTTGTCCAAAAATGCGGTGATTTCTCTCCATCCAGACCCCATATATGAGCTTCTTCAACAGTTTTCAGAAGGATGCAAGAGCGTTTACTTTTCCATCTGGTTGCCTTAAAGATCGTGAACCATTCAGTATGGCTTGACGAGGAAGGAGTATGATAGCCACCAATAGCAAGCAGTCTTTTTTTTTCAAATATGAAGAACATAAGGGAATTCAAAGAAAATATGGACGTTTGTTTCTGGGTTAGATTTACACAAGACACAAATTCCATCTTGAATAATGCCATGACTAAACAATTTACTTTTTGTGTTGATAGCATTTGCCATGATCCTCCAAAGAAGAAGATTTTCCTTTGCAGGACTACCACAGTTCCAGATTCTCGAGTACCAAGGAAAAGCTTTACGTCGTGGTTGTAGTAAATTGTATACCAGTCCTATCGAATGGTCCTTTCCATTCCATTGCATGGCCTTATCACTGTTAAATCTAAAGCAGTCAGTAATTACATTCCACAAACCCCTTAATTCAGCCGAGCTTGAGTATGGCAAATTAATTACACCATCGTGAATGTAATCGGAAACGACAGCATTTTGAGGTATACCAGAGTGTATCATAATATTATAATCAACAAGTTCACTCAATATAATACCTTGACCCGCCCAAGGAGTATACAAGAAAGATTTATTTTGAAAGCTTCCATAGTTACACTGGACAAAAGGTTTGAAGATGTCTCTTAGTTTGAGAATATTGTGCGAACTCCAACTACAATTAGCTGGTATAGCCATAGACCAAAAGTGCTTATTACGAATCAATTTTTTATGTACCCACTCAGCCCACAAACATTTCTCGGTGGCAAATAATTTCTCAAAATAGATCGAAATGGCAGCCTTATTCCATGTTAGAAGGTTTGTTATGCCTAGTCCACCAAATTTCTTGCTGTCATACAACTTGTGAAAGGCAAAAGGGATCAATTTCTTTGAGAACGGTTCACCGTGCCACGGGAATTTGTTTGAAGCACTAGTAATCATATCAATGAGCTTAGTTGGTAGCACATAGTGTCTACACCAATATATCATCATGGCGTTAGCAATGGACTGAACTATGGTGAGTCTGCCCGCTTGAGACAGTTTACAGGATGGCCATTGACGTAATTTCTCAATAATATTTTCATATAAAGGGACACACTATGCTATAGTAATTCAGGAACAAATCAGTGGCAATCCCAAATAATAGGAGTGCAATGGTAGTTCAGCAAGACTAGAGAATTCAATTAACTCAATCTTCTTTTCCAAAGGTAGGCCAGCAATTAAAATATGAGATTTGCTATAGTTAATTTGCAGACCAGAAATAGTATGAAAAAGCGCAAGTGTGTCAAAGATGCACCGAATATTGCGTGTGGTAGGCTTAGTAAAGATTATAAGATCATCGGCAAAAATCAAAGGGGTCTAACATTTGGGGTGCAGCTCCAACTTGCCATTTTTAATTTGCTCAATGAATAAAGAGTTCAGCGGCTCCATGATGATAATAAACTGGTATGCAGAAATATGATCTTCTTTCCTGACTCCCTTTGTACATTTAAAATAGCCATGTAGACAACCATTTCTATTGACAGAATATGAAGGTGACGAAATGCAAGTATATATCCAAGCAATGAATAGCTTAGGGAAGTTCATACGAGACATAACAGCTAATATAGAGTGCCATGACACTGTATCAAAGGCTTTCCTAATATTCATTTTAATCATGCATCTCAGCGAAATACCTTTCCTATTGTAGCCATATAAGAGTTCTTGTGTTATTAGAATGTTGTCACTTATTGACCTACCTCTTATGTATGCGGACTGATTTGGTGAGATAATAGAGGGTAACACAGTTTGAAGTCTATTAGCCAAAATCTTGGAAATAACTTTATATAGAATGTTACAACTAGATATTGGCTGAAATTTAGTTACAGAAACGGGCGTGTCAACCTTAGGTATAAGGGCTATAGCAGTAGCATTGAGTCCAAGCGGTAACTTATTATTCAAAAAGAAAAACTGAATAGTAGAGATGAAGTCATCACCTATAATAGGCCAACAATGTTGTGTAAAGAAAGCATTATAGCCGTTGGGACCTCCACAGCTAGCTGAGTCCAGACTAAAAACAACATCTTTGATTTCAGCTGCATCAATCAGTTTAATTATGTCAAGGGACTGTTCCTCAGAGAGTGATGGAATACTAATATGGTAGAGCAGTTGCACATTGATGGGGGAAGGCGGTGCTACTAAGATGTATGAAAAGTATTCAATAAAATCACCACTAATATTGGCATCAGTAGTCTGAAGAACATCATTCATATCTCTAATGGAAAAGATAGAGTCTCTATACTTCCTGATTTTGATGGTGTTATGGAAGTATTTGGTGTTTCTATCGACTTCATTCTCCCTTCGTAGAAAAGCATTTTGCTTCAAGCCTTGGATTTCTAAATCTAATGCTTTCTTAAGATTACCTTGCAATTCTGTCTCCGCCTTAAGAAGATTTACATTAGTCGGATCATTATTGATTTTTTCTTGAATTTTGATAAGCTCCCGCCTGAAAAGAGTTGTTTGCTTATTACCCAAGCCAAAAGTGTTTGCAGACCAGGCCTTAAGGTTCATTTTTAATGATTTGAGTTTGTTTATGAGCTTGTGAAAGGCATTTCCACTGAAATGTTGAGACCAAACCTGCACTAAGATATTATTAAATTCATTGTGCTTAGTCCAGAAGTTAAAAAATTTAAAAGAGGAATGACGTCTACTAATGGCTCTATTGCTTCCCCACTGAAAAAGTAAAGGACAATGGTCGGATAAAGTAGATGAAAGGATATGATAGAATGAATTATGCCAAAGGTTAAGGAAGTGATTGTTAACAAAGATGTGGTCAAGTTTACATCTTGTTGGGGGGTTACTTCTGTTAGTCCAAGTAAACTCGAACCTGTAAATGTTGACAGGGATTAGATTAGAGTTTATCAAAGATTGATTTAAGGAGGCAATATCTTTGGTGGAGAGGGGACAACCACCACTCTTATGAGTGGATGAGTGCATACAGTTGAAATCTCCCCCGATAATCCAAGGGGAATTATAATTCAGAGAAGGAAAATCATCAAGAAAAACTTGCCTCGAAGTCACATTGTTCTGAGCATAAACAGAGGTTAGGAAGAAAGTAGTGTTTAATGGCAAGTGAATACAATTGAAGTGAATGAATTGATCAGATGTACGGATTTTAGTCAAGTGAAAAAAGGAAGGATTCCACAAAGTTAAGAGTCAACTGTGATTTGCGTCATCAAGATTGTGTGCAAAGTGCCAATCGTTTGCAACTAAAGAGGTAGCCTTGATAGTGAGTTTGAGATTCAACTTGGTTTCAGAGAGACAAATGAGATGGATATTATTATCTCTAATGTAAGCTTTAATTTCACCTTTCTTAGATTCCAGATGTAAGCCCCTGACATTCCAAAAAGAAATATTTTGCAACATCATTGAGATAGAGGGCTAATAAGGGGGTGGGGTGCTTTCTTGTATGTCGTTTGGATGGATTTACATTACTACCAGAAGGAAAAATTGTATTAAGTGGAAAGTCTATCCTATCATTAAGATCATCCGTTGCAACAATAGATGTGGATTTTGATTTTTTTTCTTTCTGCCTTTTTTCTTTTTCTTGCTTCCAAAAGTGGTAGTGATGTCATCAGATTGCAAATGATAATTTTTGGTACTATTAATCAAGGTAGGAGGAAGTTCAATATGGGGGTGTAGATAGATGAGAATATGGGAAGTGAGGAGTTAAAGGTGAATTTAATTTGAACTAAAGGAAGAATTTGGTGGGATGTGAAAAATGATAGGTTGATCAGAAGAGCCAGGATGATTATCAGGAGAGGATTCATTTTCATTTGCAGTTTTAGCTTTAGATGTGGAAGGATTATCCATTGAAGATATTGTATCCAGTAAGGAAAAAGCATTATGCAATTGTAAATCATCCTTATTTTTTGTTATGTCCTGTATAATCTGTTTTCCTTTGGCTATGCTTGAATTTTTTGTTGCATGAAGAGGTGACAATTTGTTTGTTGAACAACATTTTCTTTTATGGCATCAGTACTCATGTGAATTCTTCCATTTACATCTACAATCAAGATATCACCTTTGCCTCCTTGCATGTGATTCCCACTTTGATCCTTCTTCTCACTAACCTCTTCAGCACTGACATAGTATTATTATGATTGGTTCGTTGGTCAGTTGAAGTTTTCCTCACCCATATCTTTTTCTTCTTAGAAGTTGTCCATATATTTTATTTAATATTAATTGATTTCTATTTTTGTTGACTTTATATATTATAGAGGGAAAGTTAATTTTATATTCTTGTAATTAACCGGTATGGAGTTGAATTATCCTATATATGTATATATGAAAATATTTTAATTTTATATACTGGAAAGGTGTAATTGTGCATGTTGTAAAATTAAAACATTGGTTGACAAATATATCATTAATATATTTTAATAGACAATTGTTTCCTACCGATTTAGGAATTAATCATTTTGTATAAAAGGTGATCAGTTTCTAATAGGCTTTAAAATATATTCATTTATTACCCATTTTAAATGGTTAATCTAATGGAATAAATCAATTTCTAGCCACTTAAGAGAGCCAAATCTAACTCTTTAACAGGGACATTTTTACCTTTGATCTCTTATTTTTTCCTCTTGAACATTCTTTAAACATAATTATTCAACTTCTAAATCAACTAGAAAGAAGATAATTCAATGTCTAAACCTAGAAAGGGAAGATCTACAGTTTTAGGGAGGAAGGAACTCATTTGGATGATTGTTCCATTTCTGATCTAGAAAGATTACCCTGATCTATCATTGTAAGGAAAATGTGAGCATAATTTTATGTCTACAGATTTCTGTCTACATATAAGAGCTCTTTTGGGTCAAAACTTTTTAAGAAACATTTTATTCCTAAATTATATCTTTGCAAATAAGTCCTAAGATTTTATCTTAGATCTAAACATGCTAGAACTTTGTACATTAATTTGGTGGATAGATGAACTCTTTCATCTAAGTTTACACTTAGATGTAAATATCATAAACATATGAAAGTTGATTGATTTTAAGTATGCACTTTTTCTTATAAATTATGTATTTCTACCTTAGATCCGAACATTCTGAATTGGTTTAAAATCGATGAACTGAATGTTATATTTTTATGTATGTAGAACGACGAAGAATGTTATATTTGACTTGTGAATATCTAACTAATCATTTCTGTAATTGCATAAGAATCACAAACTTATTTTTTCTTTTAACATACAAAAGTTATGAAAATGAGGAAATATATAGCTCTTTGGGTTTTCCTAATATTTTAAAGCATTAGAACATGAAATGTTATAATTTCCACATATTGTGAAGATGAAAACAAATAAAAGTGTAATGTTTAGGATAAGAAGGAATGCCCAAAAAAGAATAGAAATTCCTAATAGTTACAAACACTGCATAAAATATACGTTAAGTAAAACATAAATGTTTTGAAAGGAGGAACAATGAAAATTCTAAAAATCGAACAAAGCAAAAAAAAAGTTTCTTTTTGCAATAAACAATTGTGGTAAATATGATTGGTTCTAATACATTATGTTTACTTCACTTTGATGGATCACATTAAGGATGTTTATGCGATGTTTTACCACTGATTACTGCAAACTAATGTGTAGTTAGTTATGGTTATTTAAAGATGAATGTCCAACGTTGATTGGATTATTGTGCGTTGGTGACCGTGTTACTATTTTGGAATGATTAATATACACAAAATGGTTTATGTTTGCATAGATGGCGTACAATTATTGATTGACGAATAATAATTTGTAAGTATATTAATATTGTTACCTTCTTATTTTATAAGTTGGAATTGTCATTGTATGTTTTTGGTGTTTAAAGATTGCATGTATATTTTATTTTTTTAGTTCATCAGCTGCTATGTTGTGATAGATGTGCAAGACACTATTTTCTGCTCTTAATTGACTGCGTTAGTGCCGTAGTTGTGTTAATTATGTTGTTTGCATCAATTTCAACGTTCACATTGATTGTACTAAATTATATTGGTTTCAGTGATTGAATGGATGCAATGGTTGTAATGTACTAGCGAGTATTTGGATGCAGGAAAAGAGCAGGAAATAAAACTACATGGGCTTGATCCATTAAAAAGGGGTATGTAGGCATTCTTTTCCTATGCAATAGCCACCGAAAACCTTAGGTTGGGTCTGGGTGTATAGGGTTAGGCGCAGTCCAAATATAGTTGAAACTCTTTTTATTCCTCTTTGAACGGAATTTGTAAAGTTAGATGATGGGAGATTTCAGAGGAAGACAAAAAAAGAGGCAGAAGGGAGCTTAGCCTGCGTGTTGGATCCACAGGTTGTTTATTTTAAAATTCTTTTCTTATGTATTGCTGTTGTCTTGTCCTATGGATGTTTGATGTAATAAAATGCATTATGATGATTTAATTATGTAAATTATTCTGTCATGAGATCTTCCATATTATACATTGTTTCTAGCATTTTTTTAAATCTTATATACTTAAGGTCCACTACTTTAATATCTAAAATTAGTTGTAAGCGTGTTTGATAACGTTTATAATTGATTTTGGACCTTTAAAAATAGTGGGTCTTCACAAACACAGTCAACATAATCAGACTGTAAAGATAGCCAACCCAGTTTAGCAACAACGGTTATTTGGCCCTGCTCAGACTATGAAGAACAACATACTTCCCATCATTTTTTAATTGGATTGTTCACGTTTTCTTTTTCTTTTCAGCAATGCATATTGGACCCTTTAGTTTTTAAACTTAATGCACCTTGCATTTTTTTTGTATAATATACAATTGTACTTTCTCTTTTGGACATAATCCTTTAATGCAATATCGATTGTGTAATGAGCTCATGTTATTTTGTAGATGTTATTAGCAAAAAAGTTCGAATCCTTGATTCACTTATTTTTGTTGCATAAAATTTTACTTAAGCATGTTGGTTTAACAACTCATTTTCAATTTTTTGCGATGCAACTAATTCAATGTTGCAAAGTAGATTTCTATACAAGCTGCACTGATCTATGTGTATATATTTGTATAGTACCTAAAAATTTCATGTTGACCATTACATGTGTTAAAAAGTTTTTCATAAATTATGTCAAATATTATCTCTCACGGAGAGAGGGTCGAAGAGGGTTGTAGTCTCCTTAGTGGGGTGCAGAATTTTGTCAAACATATATTTTTCCCTTATTGAAATTATAAGAGACTTTATGATGAAATATCAACTTTTATTGAGTTTGGCAACAAGAAAGGTGTGTAAAATTTAAATCTTATACATAGTTTGCTTGGAAGTGTATTTTTTTTTGGTCTGACCACGAAGTTTTTATAATGCCCTTTCATGTAAACGAAAGTTCAGATGTTCAAAACCAACCATGAACAAAATTAAAATATATATTTAACTAGAAATTTTCAATCATTCATTATAGGCTCAAACATCATTTCAACAAAAAAAAAAATTACACTTTTTCCTTATGTTTTAATTTAATTTTTATAGTGAACTGCGTGGATTTTTTTTTAATAATTTAATAAAGGACTTGTACATGTACGTGCCAAAAAAATTCCTATCATCATTGAACATTAGAATCTCACATATATTTGGCTCGAAAGCATAATTTTTGATTCGACTACGAATTTCCCGTATTGTCCTGCTTTGTAATTGAACAAAAGGTTAGGAGTTCGAATTTCATCATTGTCGAATATTAAAATATATATTCAAATAGAAAGCTTCAAACATATGCAAGGTTACAGCCTCAAACATTATTTTAACAAAAGAACTACATTTTATCTTTATGTCTTCAGAAAATTTTATTGGACAACATAGAATTTCCAAATTTAATAATTTAATAGATGATTTTACATGAAGATGCATTACATATGCCAAAAATCTCTGTCTATAAAGTTATAATAGCTAAATTAGCATTGATAAGAACTATTCGAAAATGAATGGAAAAAGTTACATATTCTTAAAACATACACTTCAAGGAAAATTCAAGTGTTGGATGTTTATTTCAGCTTTGTTTTACATTATTTTGATTTTCAAATGCTTTACAAGTATCTAAAATTTTCCAATTAATTCACAGTTGAGAAAATAAATAAGAAAATGGGAAACGGATTTTTAACTACTTGCGTTCTTAAAATTAGTGATGAACTTACATTGTTAGGATTTTTATTGTGATGTTTCTCCATCATATTATTTATAAATATGTTATTTAATTATTCAAGTTAAAACCTCTAGCATATATGACCGTATCGTACTTGTCATTGATTTTCCATGTAGTCTCACTTCTATTTAACATATTATTATTTTGATCCTTTCCTTTAAACAAACGTATAATCGACGTCCTTAGTTCAAGTTCCTCCAATTTTGTCCTTTTTCACTAATTCACTGTAAAATTTATCTTAGTTCGTTCTTTTTAAACTTAATGTTTTATTAATAAGCATGTCCTTTTAGCTAAACTGTAATTTGTTGCCTTTTTAAATATTACATGCACTATTCTTATTTCTTTTCCAAGAATAATAATGAAAATTGTGAGAATTCTTCAAGAAATATTAATTGCTTGATTTTTGTTTTCTAATATTTTTAAACTTGCCAATAAATTAAAATGGTATAAAACGCTTTGTTTCCCTTCCCTTTAACCCCTTTATTGCTGCAATAAAACAATTCTTGTGTTCTGGATGTTGCTGGTGGTGATATGAAAAATTATATATCTATTACCTATAGTAGAAAGTAAAATATATGGCTTGCTGATGTGGCATAGTTTATTTTATTTCAAATCCAACTTGGCAAGCTTTTAGAAACTCAGCTCTGGTTCTATACTTCTATTCTTTCATCATGGTAACAATTTCCTTTTCTCCAAAACCTACTCTCATGATATATCGTTTCATTAACATCTCCAACTGTTCCCTCTTCCACCCTAAAATCGTCTCCCACCCCCAAAATCGTAACCTATGCACCCACCTCCAATTTGAAAAATTAGTAGTTATCCACTCCCAAGTAGTCGGGATCTGACTGACTTTCGTTAACTGATCATCATGAATTAACAAGGGTTGCGAATATCCCATCCTCCATGCCTCAACTGCTGCCTGAACAAAGTCTGAATTCAAGTCCCCTTCTTCCCTTAGTTTCTTACATAGTCGTACAGTTAATATTTTTGCTAAATTGATTTTTCAATTGCATGTTCTTTGATATTCTATTGTTATTACCTAATTGGTTCTCATCTTAGGTAAAAAACCCAAAATTTGTACTATCCTGTATTGAGAAGGTTGATTAATGATACTGTTATGAATCCGGTTTTAAGTATCGTATCAGACTCTTTGATTTTTTGTCATGTTATATATTATTTGGCAGATTGGTTCATTGAATGGACCTATTAAATTGGAATAATGCGTATTGATTAGAACAAAAGTTTCCCGTTTGCTTTTGGTTTAATTTTGTTTGCATTACTACTTTGTGAGTTCACATCATTGTAAAATGGTTAACTTTTGTTTTCTATTTTCACATGTATTTGTGCAGTTTTAAGAAAAAAATTTTGGTAAAATTGTTGATTCCCATTCAAATTTTAAATCTTAGTGATAGTTGTGGAAGTTGTATATTGATAAGCCTTGCTATCGCTACAAAAAAGAAATATAAATATGATCTTACTTCAATCATATAGACACACATGTATAAAGTTATCATTGTAGTTATATGTGTTGTGCAAAAATTGCCCTGATACCAAACTTTTGTGCAAAAATTGCTCTGGTACCAAATTGTTAGGCTTTTGTGCGCAGCGGAAGTTTGACAAAACGCCAAGAAAAATAGGATCTTTATCACTCAGTCACTTGATGATGAATTTGATTGAAAAATAAACAACAACATAAAAAATATCAAAAATATAAACACAATATTCCACCCAACCACCCTCTTTATTGATTCACCAATAAAAAATTGTTTACAATCGATCTCAACTATTGTTATAAAAAATTACAACTTGAACCAATAACCTTATTGAGAAATAGATAGAAAATATATAATGGATAAATAATTTGAAGGAGAACACTCAATTTGGAATAGCTAGAATGATCACTCTTTGTGGCTCTCACCCACACCTAATGAAGATGTTCACTAGGCCTTTTATACAGTGAATTGCTTCGTACCCAAGTAAATTTGACACCCAAACTATCTTCATATATGTTAAAAAACTATTTGGATAAGCACCAAATAATTATAGCCTTCAATTCCAAATATCCCACAAATATAGGAACAAATCTTCCACAAAATCTTCATAGATTATTTGTTGCCCAAAATTGTTGTGATTTGTGTATCGCAAATTTCAACACTCCACCTTGATACCAAATCACAACATTTCCTCCACTCAAAACCAGCCAACTTAGCTCACACTTTCAACACTCTTTTCTCAATTAATACCATCTCGATTTTAACGGCTATGAAATAAAACCATCTTGTCTTTTCTTCAAGTCCAAGCTCAATTGATTTCCAGGCTCAATCACACCTTCTCTTTATCGATATACACCTACTTCTTGATCCTTCTTCATCTACACGGATCCCTCGAAAATTATCAATGTGAAGGCAACAATCGATAACATGATCCTCAATGGATCCTCAGCAGTGATCAAAACCAACCTCTCCACCTTGCTACAGACTAGGTTCTTTATTCCAAATTCTCAAAATCTCCTACTCCACAATAGCCATCCATGAAAGCAACACCATCTCCGACATCTACAACCTTCAATCCAAAATCACTCCAAGCTATGCGATGAACTGAGCTTCGATACCAAACTGTTGTGCAAAAATTGCTTCGATACCAAACTGTTGGGGTTTTGTAAGCAGCGAAAGTTTGACAAAACGCCAAGAAAAATTGGATCTTTATCACCCAATCACTTGAAGATGAATTTGATTGAAAAATAAACAACAACACAAAAAATATCGGAAATATGAATACAAAATATTCCACGTAACCGCCCTCTTATTGATTCACCAATAAAAAAATTTGTTTACAATCGACCTCAACAAACAATTACAACTTGAACCAATAAGATTATTGAGAAATAGGTAGAGAATATCTAATGGCGAAATAATTTGAAGGAGAACACTCAATTTGGAATAGCTAGAATGATCACTCTTGGTGGCTCTCATCCACACCTAATGAAGATTTTCACTAGGCCTTTTATAGAGTGAATTGCTTCATACCCAAGTAAATTTTACACCCAAATTATCTTTATATATGTTAAATAACTATTTGGATAAACACCAAATAATTATAGCCTTCAATTCCAAATATCCCATAAAATATAGCAACAAATCTTTCACAAAATCTTCATAGATTATTTGTTGCCCAAAATTATTGTGATTTGTGTATCACAAATTTCAATAATATGCATATGTAAATAATGATTTATTTTCTCATTTGAATGACCGGTCTAATATCAATGTCATATTTTACACTATGATTTCATGCATTTAATGAAAGAATATTATTTTTTGGCAAATTGCAGATGTATACATTAATTTCAGATTCATGAACGAATAGATGGACGCATATAAACAACTTAATACCAGTCTAATGATTAAAGTAGCATAGAAAAGTATTTTTGGTATTTGCTTAATGTTAATAGAACTATGTGCTAAACATGATTTACTTATCTAATTTGTGTGGCCAAATAACTATTCTATAGTTTACTAGCAACCAAACGTTCAACTGAGTGGCATCCAAGTGCAAGTCATGGATTAAAAATTCAGTTTCAATTCCTTCTCTTGGAACTTACTGTTGAGGTTCTAAATATGTAATTTTTAAGTATTACTTCATTCAAAATACCTTATTTATAATCTATTATTTTCATCCAAGAGTTTAGAAGTTAGAAACGTGGTGGTGGGATATTTTGGATTCACAAATGAAAGTTTTTGCTATACCAAATAAAAGTTAGATGCCTATTTTTTACTCTTAGATTGGCAAATATGTTGGTTATTTTCAAGTCCAACCTCGTTGTGGAAATAAAAGTTACTAAAATTGGTAGTAGTCTAGATTTTAAATTCAAGTTAATGGAAACCCCGCAATAATAATAATAATAATAATAATATCAAATATATATATTAACATTTCTATTTTTTAATTAGGAGATGTGAAGTTATATGTATATGAAGGAGAAATTTTAATGGTTCCATAATTTGTATACGTAAAACGTGAAAAGCTTTTATGTTGATTCACTTTATGCTTGGATTTTGAAAACAATTTTCATACACCATTTGTTGATCTCAGCTATATATATAGCTCTATGAATAAAAAAGATTGTGAACATAATGCCAGCAAGTGGTTGGTAAGGAATGTGGAACTATATATCCATTGTTTAGAATATTATGCACAAAACATGACACGGTATGTGTTAGGGTTTCCGCAAGATCACTACACAATTAGATTTTGAAAGAGGGAAGTAGATAACAATAACAAGCAAATTCCATCAAAGAAACCTTTATTAACCCACCAAATTATTACAATGAAAACCTAAAAATAATTGAGAATTTATCTCAATCACGAATAAACAAGTTTTTCTTTCCTTCAAGTACAAGTAATTCTCTCCCTAATGAAATGCTTATATAGGCAAACAGAAAGACTAGGTCTAAAACCTTATTGGACCCTAAAATATCTCAGAAATAAATACTCCTTATAACTTTCTCAAAACAAATCTTTATTAATTATGCCACCTGATAAGGGAAAACAATATCTATCAAAATCTCATTAATTAGGGAAAACAATATCTATCCAAATCCCATTAATTAGAGAATGCAATATCTACCCTTTCTCCCTCTTAGAAAAATTTCCTTCCATTTAATCTGATTTAACATACCATCTGCTCTACCCATGATTGAATATCACAAATCACAACACTCCCCTTGATATGAAATCTCTCCAATAAACCAAAATCTCAAAACAAATCTACCACTTACAAATTATGCATCTCCCACATGAAATGCACCTCCCAACAATAAATTCAAAATTGCTTGTAATACCACAATGGCCTCCATATAGTCCTTGTGGCTTTACGTTGATGGCTCCACCTTGATTCAGATGAACTCGCCTCTGCAAATCCAATTTGAGAACTCATAACATTCTCCACCGTTTTTCCAAGCAATTTATATATGTTATCATTTCCCCGTTTTGCGCGCAATAGCTCCTTGTTACCCCTCCAAACCTTTGTAACTCCACCTTTGGTCGAGAAATTGCAGCCTTTTTGTTCCAAATGTCCAATTGAAGCAAGATTATTTTTAATTTCCGGGATGTACCTAACGCCCGTTAGCTTCACCACCTTTCCATCATTCATCTTCAATCGGACTAAACCTATGCCTTTAACATGCAAATCTCGACCATCGGCGGATTCCACTTTAGCAGAATGTTCGTCATAATCAATAAATGCTTCCCTTTGATGACATATGTGGAAATACGCTCCTGAATCAATTATCCAATTTTTGCTTTCGTCGTCATTAACACATAAAACATCGCCTTCAAGTTCCACACCAAGATTCACCTCATTATCATTGTCCTTTTGTTCATCCGACTATTCTTCCAATGCCTTCATCTTCTCCTTATCCCTCTTAAGCTTATGGCAAAATCTCAGTTGATGACCAGGTTTGTCACAGTAAAAACAAATGTATTCCTTTCTCGCGTCTGTTCTATTCGATTGCCTTTCCATATTTCGTTGATTAACCCTCCTTGCAATAAAAGCTTTTTCAATTGGGGTTTCAATTTCCGTTGCCTCCTTATCTTTTTCTTCCATAAGGCCCGTTCTCCGCATCTCCTCATTAAGAAAGCTACTGACCACTGAACCCATTGAAACAACGCCATCCGAATTTGAGTTATTCAACGCAACCACAAGTGTTTCCCAACTCTCCGGCAACGAACTCATCATCATTAATGCTTGTGTTTCATCATCCACCTTAAAATTTATGGTAGCCAATTGATTCACAATTTCCTGAAAATCATTAAGATGCTCTCCAATTGATCCACCATCCTTAAGCTTCAGATTCACCAACCTTCTCATAAGAAGAGCCTTATTTGTTGCAGAGTTCTTCGCATAAACCCCTTCTAGTTTCTTCTATATGGTATATGCAGATGTTTCATTAGCAACAATATGAAACACTGTATTATCCAAAAAACATCGAATAGACGCAGCAGCCTTCCTATCCAAAGTCTCCCATTTTTCTTCGGATAGATTGCTAGGTTTTTTACCCATTATTCTCTAGTGGCTGATGAAGATCATTAAGATAAAAGAAATCTTCCATCTTCTCCTTCCGTAATCCCCAATTTCTTACATTAAGCTTTTCAATAATTATTTTATCCATATTCAAACCCTCTCCAAAAAAAAATTGTGTAGAAGGCTCTGATACCAACTGTTAGGGTTTCCGCAAGATCACTACACAATTAGATTTTGAAAGAGGGAAGAAGATAATAATAACAAGCAAATTCCACCAAACAAACCTTTACTAATCCACCAATTATTACAATGAAAACCATAAAATAATTGAGAACTTATCTCAATCTCGAAAAAATAAGTTTTTCTTTCCTTCAAATACAAGTAATTCTCTCCCTAATGAAATGCTTATATAGGCAAATAGAAAGACTAGGTCTAAAACCTAATTGGACCCTAAATATCTCAGAAGTAAATACTCCTTAAAACTTGCTCAAAACAAATCTTTATCAATTATGTCACCTAATAAGGGGAAATAATATCTATCAAAATCCCATTAATTAGGGAAAACAATATCTATCCAAATCCCATTAATTAGGGAATGCAATATTTACCCTTTCTCCCTCTTAGAAAAATTTCCTTCCATTTAATATGATTTAACATACCATCTTCTCTACCTATAATTGAATATCACAAATCACAACAGTATGTTTATATACAATCTAGTTTATAAGAATCAGGTTAATAGTTTTATGTAATTCATCCCAAGCGGCTTTTTGAGCTTTAAGTTATGTTGAGGGTTCATAATGAATTAGGAATAACAAAGTTTGTATAGATAATTTTGCTTTTATGGTTATTAAATAGTTATGGTAAAATATGAAGCCATATACGTAAAATGTTGAACCATTTTTAAAGTTCCTTACTATCATTTCCTTTTGTTTGATTCCTAATGTATTAGATTATTCCCAATATTTACTGATGAGATTAAATCATTTGTCTAACCAATCATTTTAAACTATGTAATATTTTGAACAACAAATTCAAAAATTTATGGATGTTAATATATCTTCAGCCAAATACTTATCTATTTATTCAGTATCCATCTACAGACCTAATATTGCTTTTGGAATAGGAGAAAACCATGTAGTGTCTAGCATCAGCTTACAAGGAAATCAATGCATGACTTAATCTGGTAGTTTCAGATTCAGAATTTTTTTACTTCTTCCACTAAGATGATAATTTTTTATTTTTATTTTTTGGGATTTTTAATTGATGGTTCCTTATTCCAAATCTAATGAATTATTTACTGAGTACAAATCTTTCTTATAATGAAAGGTTATTAAACACATTTACATTGAGATTTTAAGTTTTGCTAAAAAATTATCCTTTCTAAAAATATCACTAAAACTGTAACATCCCACCTCCATTAATGTCACTCACAAGGGAATGCATTAAATTCAGTGAAGCGTTATAGGTAAAAGATGCAGATAAATTATAAGACAGACAAATAAAGCAGCGGAAAATAAATAAAACTTTACTTCATTGATAAAACAACAGCTTGGTAAAACAACTTGTACAAAGCTTGGTAAAACATCCATATGATAACACATCAAGTTTCAATCCATATATATAAAAATTCACTCATGCATATGAAATATGGAAGTGACGGAGCCGATCTAGTGCCTAGTGTGTGTGTGTGTGTATGCATCCACGAGCAACCACTAGCAAACACTTACATCCACCAAACATAACATGTCTCAAACACATGTTTACATCCATTGGCTTCTACCTAAGGATCGAGGATAGGACCAAGAGGATATACTTAAAAGATTAAGTCTAGCAAATAAACTTTACGGAAAAAGAGAGATCAAGGACATACCCTCAAAAAGGGTATGATGCGCGTATCTACTCTTCAGTCTTCTAAGGCGCATCTTCTTGAGCTTCACTCCATATTGCTCTGACTGTCTTAACTTCACGATTGCGTAGCTTCTTAATTTCTGTTTCCAAAATATGAGTTGGATCTCATTTCACTGTCGCCTCTCGTTCCACCCCTTCTCCTTCTAGTATACTCGGTACTACAACTTCTGCTGTGTCATGCTGAAAAGGTTTTCTGAAATTCAATAGAGGGTATTCCATGTGGAAGAACTATCTCTTGAAAATAAACAGATGCTAACCATGTTACCAGGTGTAGTTGCTAAGGTGATTAGAGGTCTCTTCTCTACTTAATTTATCCATTTCGTCAGCTATCAGAGAGTCTTTTCTTTGTGAAGTCCCTATTTAATTCAAAAGCGTAGGTCTTACTCCTAATGATGCCGACTACTAACTTACGAAGGTTTTAAAATCAAAGTTTGATATGTATTCTAAACTTTTCCTTTTCACATAAAGAGGACTTGAAGTCAACCTTTTTCTTCTTAAGGCATCCGCTACGACCTTACCCTTACATCAAAATGGCGCCTAGTCACGTGCTGCATGCATCCGTGTATACCATAAGCCTTTTACTACCGTAAGGTCAAAATCAAAACTGGGGTCGTTGTAAGAGCCCTCTTCGATTGTTGGAAAGCGACATCACAACCAATATCCCGAGCAAAGGTTAGATTCTTCTTTGTCAATCTTGTAAGTGGGGCTAATACCTTCGCAAAGTCCTTAATGAACTTCCTATATTATCCCGCTAGTCCTAAATAAACTTCTTACTTTCGTTGTGTTCTTAGGAATCTTCCAATCTTGGATTGCCACCACCTTTTCAGGATCCACTTCTATCCCTTCCTTAGAGACCACGTATCTTAAGAACCTCATCTCTTTCCTCAAAAATGACATTTGGAGAAATTAGCTTTGAGTTGATGTGCTCGTAGTGTCTCTAAGACTTCCCTAAGATGTAGAGCATGCTCTTCCTTGCTTCTAGAGGAAATCAAAATATCATATATGCACAAGCGAAGTGAACCATCCGCCTTTGTAGCGAAAACAACTGGAGCACCTCATTCAGAAATACTTTGACTTATGAACCCTTTCTCAAATAACTCTTTTACTTGTTTACTGAGCCCTTCCTTTACCTTGGAGCCATGTGTCGTATAGGAAATGCAACTGGCTTTGCATTGTCAACTAGATATATGCGGAAGTCTATCTCACGTTTTAGGGGACAAACCCCTAACTTGATTAAAAACATCTGCATACTAATGGACTATTCTAACAGATCGCAAGTCGTCGATAGATGCATCTCGATAGATGCATCAAGTGATTCGAGGTAGCTAAGCCAAACTGATCCCTTAGGATCGCACTAAATCTCGAGGGTATTCCCGAGGCAAGTCAAAAGTCTAACTACCCTCCTTTCACAATTACTCGCTAACCAATCCATGCCTAGAATCAACCCATAGCTCATGGAACCAAAAACATAAGCATTACACCTAAACTCAATACTTAACATAGCTATTCTCAAATCCTTACAAACCAAAGATAAATGAGCCGAACCACCAATTGGATTTGAGACAATAATGGGATCCTCTACTATACAAGCTCTAGGGTGCAGAGACTGAACTATGGAAGTAGATATAAACGAATGTGAAGCCCTGAAATCAAAAAGAGTACTAACAGGGTGATCAAAAAGAAAAACTAGACTTTTTCAATAAAAACTCTACTACCACTCTCTCAGGTACGCTGGCGGTGAGAGCATGCACTTGCCCTCCTGAAAATCCTATCCTTCGTTCTTGCCCTTGTCCTTAATTATATGACCCATTATACCATAATAACGACACTTCCTCTTGTCTTAGATTTTTCTATTCTTTCCTCCTTTGTGAACCAAGTCCATATCCATGAGTTTCTCATCCTTGGGTTGTGCTCCTTAGCCAAACTCCCTCATTCTCATCTTTGCCAACTTTGTGTAACTTGTTGACAAGTCTCTTGAAAGCTGCCTCCATCGCATGGAAAAACCTACAAAGCTTGAAAGAAAATTAGTTGCAGGAGAAACTACTGCGGCTATATATGGAAGCTTGAAAGAAAATTAGTATCATCTTCGCCCTTTGACAGGTGTCGTAGTCTCATCAAGCCTACGGAACCATGCCGCGATGAGGTTACCTCCCAAAAAGTCAGGAGCCCTAGAGACTCAATAAAGAAGGAAAACAAGGATTCAAATAGAGGATCAAAAAATAGTGCATATGGTTTTGGGGAACAGAACTTTTCTTTTAAAAATGCTTCTTTTAAAACTGTCTTGAAAATAATTTTTCAAATCTTTTATTTGATCCAGTAACCTTCAGCTCTGATACCAAGTGTAGCACCCCACCTCCATTAATGTTACTCACAAGGGAATGCATTAACTTCAGTGAAGCGTTATAGGTAAAAGATGCAGATAAATTACAAGACAGACAAATAAAGCATCGGAAAATAAATAAAACTTTACTTCATCGATAAAACAACAACTTGTACAAAGATTGTTTTCCAACACCAATACCCAGTACAACAAAGTATCTGTCTTGTTTAATAAAATAAAGAAGCATAAAATGACAATGATGTTCCCCAATAAAGCATGAGCCAGCCATAACAGTGGAAAAGAGAGTCCAAAGCAATACGTCGACTATCTTCGAGCCTGGAAAGAGAAACGGTCCAAATTAAGTTGAGCTAATATAGGAAATTTAGATCCAACAAAGATAGATTCTTGAATAAACTGATACAATCATTATCGCAGGCATAAGGATAACATCATGAACCAAAAAGGATTATATATCTGATGTACAACAAAGATAGGCATGATTGTATCGATATAATAACTTCTTAGGCATGTAAAATCATGGATTCGATAGAAAGATAGGGATAAATCTAAAAATATTGCCTTATCATCAAGCATGGACTTAGATTCATTTTATTACATGCCAAGATTACAATTAGGTGTTTAAATCTGAAAATAACGTGTACTTACAAAAAAGAATGGATCTTGTATTCTAGGATCTGAATTTGAAAAGATATCCTTTGATGTAGACGTTTGATTTGATGTTCTTCTTAATCGATTATTAGTTTGGATTTGATTTTCTAGTTTGGAGAAGATAAAGAAGGCTAGGCCAGCTTGCAGACGAACAGCATGACGACACCATAGTCTTAGGGTTATGAGGTTAGGGTCTAGATTTAGCTACGTATATATAAATGTCTAGGATTAATTCTAGCCTTTAGATTAGTCTAGGGGAGATCAGAGCCATCAAACCAAAGAGATGTGTCATCCAGCCAACCATAGCATGACACATAAGCCCTAATACCTCAGAAATTAGTCATTGGCCAATCAGAGATGGCCACATCAGCTCAGGACTGTCAAAATTTGTTATAGGAAGTAAATCTGAAAAGGGGTCGACTCCCTAGGGGGGGGGTCGACACCTATGTCGACTCCCCTATAAGGGGGGTTGACACCTATGTCGACCCCCCCCCCCCCGAGGGGGGGTCGACACCCTAAGCAGGAAATTTCCCGCTCAGCCTGTTTAGTCGGTATTTTGAATTTTGAACTGGTTTTTGATTTTTATTTATTATTATATTTAATTTTTGATTAAACTTGAAATCTTCCGAACTCTGTAACTTCTTCATACAGAGTTCGATTCACGCAAACTCGGACGCTATCTCAAGCAGAATTCTGAGACGAACGCAATGGCGTAACCCGTTTCCCTTAATTCTTCTTCTAAAAATTAAGTGTTCTTAGATTTGTTATTTTAAATATTCACGGAAAATACGGGGTGTTACAAAAACAAATTAGAATATTATATGGTCACCACTTATTTATAAAATTGACTGACCATTTTTGGGTTTGATGTTCATGCCGATTTTATTTACCAGGAGATATGTTATGGTGCAAGGAAACTTTATATAAACATAAATAACTAAGAAACATTCGAGTCTTATTTTATAGAAAGGGATTAATATGTGAATTTACATCAATTTATTTATTTATTTTGTAGATGGATACTAAATAAATAGATAAGTATTTGGCTGAAGATATATTAACAATTTGCAGCATGTTTTATCTTCTTTTATTCTTTCTTTATACTGCAATATATAAATTTATTTATTGGAAACATTTTTATTCTCATATTTAAATAGTTCCAGTAACTTACAAATTTCTATGTGCTTATTTTGATGAACTATTTTATCCGGCCATCTAATGAAATATTGCCAATTTTTTACTCTAATTCTTGCATATTACATTGAACTCAATAACCTAATATCTGAGTAAAATTTATTTTATTCTATCCGTGCTTTGTTCTATGATATTTTCACATTAAATATATTTTTTCTTACTAGGTACAGTCAAAGAACTAGAGAATTGAGTGATCATCTTTAATTTTTGACCCGTTCAAACTCTGGTTTGAAGAATAAAAGTATGATTTATGATACATGTGTTTTTAATCTTTATGTCTTAAACTTACTTACAGTTATATATTCAAGGATGCATAATATAATTAGTGACTTGAATCCATTAGTATGTATAAATTTACATGAAAATTGTGTCTTCCTACTCCCTTTGTTTACTTCTTCCACCTTAAATTGTGTGCCAACCCACTTTATTAATCCACAAACAAAAATATTACATCTCAAGGCATAGAAAATTGCAAACTAAGTAAGTAGAAGTGTACATAATGATCAGGAGTATCATTTGGCTACTTCAATTATACGTCGTACCTAAGTTCATAGGAATGTTTTTCACTCTTATGTAATTTTAGCATTGGCTTAAATTAAAAATTCCTTTTTTTAATTTCCCCACTTCAACACAGTGAGACTCCGCTTGGTCAGCTCAAATTTTATTTTAGTCTATACAAAACATGAACGTTGCATAAAAGACTGTTGAAAGGGATAAACTAATAGAACTTCCTGAAGTAGTAAAACTGGCAGAAATATTTATATTTCATTAGCTTGATAAAGATAAAGTACAAGGATATAAATAACCAAGGATAACAGCATGGTCCAGACACCCACATTAATACTCTTCAACGTACAATAGTTTTAATGAAAGAGACACATCAGCACACAATTCAAAGTGGCACCTAGAAAACATACAATGCAAATACTCTTTAAACTTTAACACTCCCCCTTAAAGAGTATTCCTGGAGACAATACCAATCTTTGAATGAAGAAGCTCAAACTGACCTCTAGGAAGACATTTTGTAAAAATATCTGCAACATTTTCTTTGCTCCTTACTTCCAGTGCCTTTATTGTTCCATCAAGTACTTTCTCACGAATGAAATGATGTGCAATCTCAATATGTTTTGATCTGGCATGACAAATAGGGTTACAAGTCATTTTGAGAGCACTCTGGTTATCTCCAAAAAGATTAGTAGGCTGCATAGCAGGATGATAGATGTCCTCAAGGAGACGACGCAACCGAACGCATTCCTGTGCAGCAAGGGAGGCAGCCTTGTATTCAGCTTCAGTAGTTGACAAGGAGATTGAGTCTTGTTTCTTACTACACCATGAAACACCAGCAGAACCACAAAAGAAAACATAACCAGAAGTTGACCGCCGATCATTTAAATCACCACCAAAATCAGCATCAGAAAATCCATATAAGAGAAATTTTATATTCTCCTTATATAGCAGTCCCATGTCCAGGGTAGAGTTTACATATTTTAGTATTTGTTTTGCAGCATCCATATGAGGTTTCTTAGGAGCTTGCATAAACCGACTCACAAGGCCTACTGAGAATGCAATGTCAGGCCGAGTTATTGTTAAATAGAGAAGACTTCCAACCAAAGCACGAAATGGACGAACGTCTTCGAGAGGAGCACCTTCTTCCTGCCATAACTTAATATTAGCATCAAGAGGAGTAACACGATTTCTTGCTTGATCAAGTCCAAATCTAGAAACAACCTTCGAAGCATAAGTTTCTTGAGTGAGAAAGAACCCATTTTGAATAGAGCTGACTTCAAGACCGAGAAAATGACTTAGTTCTCCTAAATCTTTCATTTCAAACCTGTTAAACAACTCTGTGCGAAGTTTGCAAATCTCTTTTTCATCATTTCCAGTTACTATCATGTCATCAACGTACAAAAGTACCACCACCTGTAGACTTTCTTGTCTTTTTATGAAGAGACTAGGATCAGAATTGGAGGCATGATAACCACAAAAGCGAAAATACTCAGCAATTTTTCCATACCATGCTCTTGGGGCTTGTTTAAGCCCATAAAGAGCCTTTTTTAATTTGCATACATAATCTGGATGAACATTTGATTCAAAACCTGGTGGTTGCAACATATATATTTCTTTGTCCAAATCTCCATATAAGAAAGCATTTTTTACATCATACTGCCATAACTTCCATCTAAGCGAAGCAGCCAAAGAAATTAGAACACGCACAGATGTCATTTTTGCTACAGGACTGAAAGTTTCTTCGTAGTCGTCGCCATATTTTTGGGAGAAACCGCGAGCCACAAGTCTGGCTTTATATCTATCAATGTTTCCATCAATATTTCTTTTTAACTTATAAATCCATTTACAACTAACAGGATTTACGTTCACTGGTTTTGGAACTAAATCCCAAGTTTCATTTTTAGCAAGAGCACTAATTTCCTCTTTCATGGCATTTTCCCAATTTGAATCTCCTTTGGCCTCCACAAAACTGGTTGGTTCACTGTCATCGAATGGTCCATTAAAAAAACATGAATAAATACTAGTGAATTCATCATCTCTAAAACGAGCAGGTTTAACAATCCTTCTTTTTGGCCTTTGTCTTGAAGAACCATTATCAGAATTAGTATGCTGGTGAAAAGAATGTATGTTCTCTTCCTCATTCAATTCTCTATTCTCACATCTTGTGCTCCCCCTTTCACCTTGCTCTTCCTCAACAGGAGCAAAGGATGAAGGTAATTCACCTTGCTCTTCCTCAACAGGAGCAAAGGATGAAGGTAAGTCAGTTTTCAAGGGATACTTAGTTTCCGCCTCACAATGATTGTAATATGACGATATTTCATCAAAAACAACATCCCTTGAAACTGTATACTCATGCGAATCAGGGTCTAAACATTTCCAACCCTTCTTCCTCTCATCATATCCGATAAAAATACATTTTTTTGCTTTAGGATCTAGTTTGGATCGTCTAGAATGAGGCACATGAACATAACAAATTGAACCGAAAACTTTCAGATGTTTAACACTAGGCTTTTCCTTGAACATCATTTCATAAGGGGACATCATATAGTTTGGGCTTAAAGGTAGTCGATTAATAACATAAGTAGCGCAAGACATACCTTCTGCCCACAAAGCTTTAGGCAAATTTTTGGCATGCAACCAGCTCTTGCATGTTTCTTCAAGATGTCTAATCTTCCTTTCTGCAACTCCGTTTTGCTGCGGTGTGTAAGCACATGAAAGTTGTCTTTGAATTCCATTTTCTTGGCAAAAAGAAGTGAACTCGTCCGAGGTAAACTCCCCTCCATTATCGGTTCTCAGTTTCTGTATTTTTGTTCCAAGGACGCCTTCCACAGTTGCTTTGAATTCTTTGAATCTAGAGAGCACATCAGATTTTTGTTTTACAAAATAAGTCCACGTAAAACGAGAGAAATCATCAACCAGAATAAGCATATAACGGAAACCCGAATATGATGGAGTATTGGTTGGCCCGAATAAATCACCGTGAATACATTCTAAAGGGGCACTGCATCTAGTAAATGATTTTTCAAATGGAAGTCGTTGTGACTTGCCGTATTGACATCCTTCACACACTTCTTTACTGTTAACATTAGTTAAACAAGGCAGTCCCTTAACAAGCCCTTTCTGCATCATGATTTTTAGTTTACCAAAATGAACATGCCCAAGCCTGGCATGCCACAAGGATGAGTTGTCATTCCTGCTCATTTTATCCACATAAGAAGTTGCAGCAGATAAGACAAACAAATTGTTAACACGCTTACCAGTGTGAACAACATCAGCCTTTACCATTTCTACATTCTTCAAAAACTTTACATCCTTCGGTCCAAATAAAACATAATGGCCTGAATCCACAGCATTAGCAACTGAAAGAAGATTTTTGTCCACACCTGGAACATGAAATACACTTTTCAAAGTGATGGAGTCACAGTTTTGATCATTTAATACAACGACTCCTTTTTTCTTAACAGGATGTATAGTGTTATCTGCAGTAACAATTGCTTCATTCCCAGCACATTGATGAAAACTTGTAAATTTAGCCTCATTTCCAGTCAAGTGATGGCCACATCCCGAATCAATAATCCAATCTTTTTCAAAGTCAATAGAATCAAGAACATTGATTGATGAAGAATCAGCCATAAAACACTTTCCCCAATTTTCTTCTTCACTTTGTATTTGAGAACTATCACTAGCTTCAGAAAAGTTGCTTTCCTTCAGCTTGACACGACAGTTCCTTTTTATGTGTCCAAGTTTGCCACATCGATGGCATTTGATAGACCTTTTATATTCATGAATTGATGAACCATCTCCGGCAGGTTTATTGAAAGCATCATGTTTACTACTGTTGTCAATTTTCCTGTTGCCAGAAAACAAAGCTTCTCCATCAGAACTTGGTTCATCCTTCGTAGACAGACCAGCCATTTGACGTGCAAGAGACTCTTGAGAAGATAATAAATTCTCAAATTCCTCCAAGGATGGCTGATTCGTCCAGCCTTGGATAGACGTGACAAAAGGTATATATTCCTTTTTCAGCCCCCGAATGATATGACGCCTCATTCGTGCAGCAGAAATAGGCTCTTCTGGGTCGAGAATAGAAATTTCAGAGCACAACGCTTTGATCTTCAAGAAAAATTGAGCAATAGATAAGTCACCTTGAACAGTGTTGGCCAATTCATTTTCAAGCATTTGTAATCTTCCCACATCCTTCTTGTTAAATAGATTCTCGAATGCAGTCCATATCTCTTTTGCAGACTTACATTGGATTATATGTTCAAATAATCCATGAGATATAGACCTCTTCAAAACAAACTCTGCTTTAGCATTTGCTATCTTCCATTTCTTTAATGCCTCAGCATTTGCTGCTGTGTTCGCTGGAGGAACCGAGTTGTCTCCGCAAACAAAATCCCATAGATCTTCACCAACAAGATAAGACTCCATGCACGTCCTCCATATCTTGTAGTTAGATTGAGTTAACAATTCAACTCCAATCTTATCAGCACGACTGAGTGGTTCCATAATAACACACAGGTTGCACCCAAAAAGGGAGTTGTAGGAAAATCCCGCAACAACTCAACTAAGCTCCGATACCATGTTGAAAGGGATAAACTAATAGAACTTCCTGAAGTAGTAAAACTGGCAGAAATATTTATATTTCATTAGCTTGATAAAGATAAAGTACAAGGATATAAATAACCAAGGATAACAGCATGGTCCAGACACCCACATTAATACTCTTCAACGTACAATAGTTTTAATGAAAGAGACACATCAGCACACAATTCAAAGTGGCACCTAGAAAACATACAATGCAAATACTCTTTAAACTTTAACAAAGACAAGACACAGTTGAAGTCAAAACAAGTGTAGTTATTTCTTTAATTTAATTTTGCTGATTACCAATAATGGAGCCATGTCATACATTAGGAAACACTGGTTTCTTATGACCAGAATTCATCCTAGAGTTTTATATGATTGGTATTGCATAATTCACTTGGTTTTCAACTTTTTTGGTTATACTAAGGCCATTTAATATGCCACTGAACTCTTGTGTAGTTTACCTTATGTGTTTCAATTATATGTGTGTTTCATAACGTGGAATTCTTTCTATCTACATTTTTGGAACTGCCATTCAAATGGAATCGTCTGGAGGAACATGCTTCAAAATTTTAATTGTAACTGCAAACCCAAGAGTAGAGTTAACTTTCAGAAAAGTGTACTGGATTCCAACTTTCTATAGGCTGAGCTTGAAAAGTAAACTATTCTGTAGATATCAAAAACAAATTGCATCCTGAATGTTTGAAATATTGTCAAGTTATATATTTTATTCATGGTTTCCATGTGGTACTAAAGATTGAACTTAGCTTGGGGCAGCGTTATTGAACGATTTCAATGGCCAGTTTACTGTTGTTGTTTGTAGTTTAAAACAGTTTAAGTGATTTGTGTTTTCACTTCGTGTTTGAGATGATAATATGACATACACAGTCATAGAATTTCCCTGGGATGTAGAAATTCATAATACAATTGATTTTATTTATTTATTTATTTAAATGGTCTATTGATTTATTTTGAAACTACATCTAGGTGATTGGTTCTATATCCAGGATAAATACAGAATACCTGGCATTGATATAGCTCCATGGGATGGAGAAACATGATGATTGCTGGCTGACAAGCACTCATTATAGGAACAAATGAGTCACAATATAATGGTTCATCTCCCTTTATTTTAATAATCGAAGCTATCTTTTCTCAATGACAATACCATCAATGCTTGAGAAGCCTGCATAACTTATTAATAGGAAGTCAAATATTCTGACCGTGGAAAAAAGAACTGCTGAATTTATTCATGTTAACGACTGTAAGGATAGATATAGTCAAGTTAGTTAGAATTAGGCAAGTGAATATTGGCTAATTTTTCAGTTAATTTCCAATCCCCAAGCAATGTATAAATGTATTTGACTACTTGGCCTGACCATTTTACCATCATCTACACCAAATTTCACTAAAAGCAGAGGGAATCGAAAATGGCTAGCATTATATTCAAAATGGGCTTTGGGAGTTCATCCCTTACCAGTGTCGAAAGTCCATCCCCGTAAAATTGGATCATCATTTTTCCTGCTAGATTTTTTCACCATAATCCTTGATTTCAATTATATCTACCTCCGTAAAGCTATATGATTGTTTTCAAATCAAGTCATTGTCTGCTAATGGAGTTCCGATACAGAGCTGGGGAGGAAGAAGAAAGGGTTTTTGCTTCAATGGAGCCGTTGACTGATTCTTCATCTTCCATTACTTTTTCTACCATTTCTACATATAGCCACTTCACGCAGCAAGCTATTCTAGCTTGGATTGACATTGGAAACTCAAGGAACGATCGACCAAGTACAACAAAATAATCTTTGTTAGAGGAGATAAGGAAGAAGAGACAGAGCAAAGAGATGCTTATGAAAGAAATAGCACGTAAAAGAATGTTGGAGGAGGAGATTTTGAGACAATTGGGGAATGGATCCGAATTTGAGAATAAAGATGCGTGGTCTGGTTCTGAATGTAAGAGATCGTCATTTGTCAACCAAAAGATCAGCAATGGCTTCGCAGAATTTAGATTACTGGATGATTTGAAGGAAGCAAAATCCATAAGGCTGAGACTGCTAAATGTTCAAAGCCTGAAATGCAAAGAATATACTTGGATAAGAAATTTCCTACTAGAAAATTACCTGGAGTTAAGAGGAAAGCAAGTGGCGGCCTCTCTGCTTCTTTGAAGAAAGAGTGGAGTTGCTCTCTTTGCAATGTTACTATGTCTAGCGAAAATAACTTGAACTTTCATATCAATGGCAAGAAACACAAAGCAAAAGAAGCTCGACTCATTAGCAACAGTACAACATCATTCAAGAAATCAATAGCACTCTGCACTTTTGGTAATGAAGATGACAAGCCAATCAATAAAGGAAAGGGTAGCACAATCAATGAACATGCAGATGAGGCACACAAAGAAAGAAAAAATAACTAGTCTAATGAGAATGTGATAAGAATTGACAAAATTTAAGTCAATCTCTGCATATATGGTATACTATAATATGAGGAAATAGAACAAATATCATTAATAATATTATTAAATATCATTAATGATAATTATTCCATAATTTGAGCATTATGTATAAATGGTATGTCAGAATATGAAGAAACATAATAATTATCATTAATGATATCATTGCATAATCGTTGCAATGCGTATGACTGCATGTATCTTGTAACTTTATATATTTGTGATTCATGAATGGAAAAACGTCCTTCTCTTCAGCTCTTCATCATGGTATCATCCTTCTCTTCAACTCTTCATCATGGTATCAGAGCCTTGATCCAAAACAATTCAACTTCATATTCTTCAGTGGCTCTCATTAACCAAACTTCATCCTATCATATTCTTAACGGCAGTGATCCGACAAAGCCCTACACCTTTCTAGGAAAATGTCAATGGTGCCGAGAATAAAGACATGTGATTGCTCATTGTCCTTTATTTAAGCAAAAGTTTCCTAATGTCATTCCTTCTTCTTCAAATTCTCAACCTCCGTCAAACTCACTCACACCAAAACCTCAAGTAAACATCGTAAATCCTTCTGCCTCTTCATCCTCTTCAACATGGTTTCTCGATAGTGGTGCTTCCCACCATGTCACGATAGATCTGAACAATATATCCCTCAATGCTGCTTATGATGGAACCGAAGAGTTGATCGTCGGTGATGGCAAAGGCCTTAAAATCACTCACGTCAGTTCATGTTCTTTATCATCACTCAAAATAAATAATGTCTTAGTTGTTCTTGTCATGTCTAAAAACATAATTTATGTTTCTCAACTTTGTCATGATAACAATATCTCAATTGTCGTTTCTTCCACCACTTTTCATATGAAGGATCTCAAAACGGGGGAATCTCTATTCCAGGGGCTGGTTGCAACAGGCATTTGTCAGCTTAAATCCACAACCCCTACAGTCTACGCAAGCATAACTAGTTCACTTGATTGACATCATCGTTTAAGGCATCCGTCTCGAAATGCTTTTAGGCAAATTGTTTCCAAAAATAAACTTCATGTTCCTAGTATCTCCACTTTAGATTGCAAAATTCATGTGCTTGCAATAAAAGTCATAAACTTTCTTTTTCTACTTCCTCTATTTTGTCTACTGCCCCACTTGAGTATGTTTATTCTGATCTTTGGACAACACCAATTTACTTTCATGATGGCTTTAAATATTATCTTATTTTCATTGATCTTTTTCTAAATACATTCGGTCGTATAATTTGGAATGAAAATCAGATGCAAAACATATATTCATTTGTTATAAAGCTCTAGTTGAAAAATACTTTCAGCTGCCTCTCAAAACTCTCTACTCGGACAACGGTGGTGAGTATGAAAGCCTACGTAACTACATGTCCATTGTAACAGCCCACGTCCATTAATGTCACTCGCAAAGGGAATGCATTAACTTCCATGGAGCATTTTAAGTGAATATAGAACAGAAAATCACAACAAGACAGATATAAAGCAGTACTTAAAAATTTAAAACTTTATTTATTGCAGCAGAAGGTAAATATGTTTGGTTACATCATCAAAAACCATAAACCAAAGTCAAGTACATAATATCCATCTTGATAAAACAAAGTACATAATCCCACTACTACAAATAGTCATAAAGAAAATGATAGGCTAAACTTTACTTCAGCAATCCAAATCCAAGTGCTCCCAAAGAGATCTCAATCAAGCTCCACTAGTACTAGTCCCACCCTTAGAACATGGGAGGGGGGGAGGGAGGAAACAAAGGGGGTCAGACATAAAGTCTGGCGAGTCCGATAACTCTAACAACATAATTATTAAAGCAATATGATAAGATATAAGCTGGAGAATAAGGTAATGACTGTGTGAACCACATGGGTATGGCAAGGCAATCAAGAGAAACAGATATAACGTTTATGACGCTTCCTAATCAATATAGGATAATTACTATACTCTACTGTACCGTACTGTACTGTACTGTACTAATACTAACTGCACCCCTATTGGTCACTCTAGAAATTTGATCCCTCTTGGCTAAATAGAACGATGATAGCTTCGTGTACTACTAGATGTACCCGCTATCCTCCATGTTTGACTGTATATCTCTAGTTGCTATCATAGGTACCCAACGTGTATCTATCCCCACTAGCTGTATCCCTTTAATAAGTAATAATGGTAATTCCATGTACTCCTAGCTGACGTCATAGGTGCCGCATGCTCCTATCTCCACTAGGTGTACCCCTTTAATAATTATTAATAATAGTGGTAGCTTCATGTACCCCTAGCTGACTACATAGGTGACGTCTGCTCCTATCTCCACTAGGTTTACCCACTACCCTGCCCCATTCGATCGGCTCCCTAACTCGTAGATACCCGTGCAGGTCCCACAGTGGGGTGTATCACTCCCCAATATGGCAACCTTATACGACGCAAGGAATGCACGGTTTATAACTACACGATGCAACAACGTCTTACCTACCAGCCCGGGTCCACACAAGCATATGAACCCGTTGGACTTGCGTTGCCACCGCTAACCCGTTTTGGCCTCTAACAATCAGACCCAGTAGGCGTGTCCCGTCCTCGACTTGGGTCGAGCTCACAAAGATACTTAATGGGCTACTAGACTGAAAAGGGCCCCCCCATGCTTGACACAAGCTTTCCACCTAGGCTTGGTCCCCTCTAGTACATCCCACTTAACCCCCTTCATATCCACTTACATGTTTTAAATTTTGTTAAGGGTTTCTGTTAGTAATTCCACATGCCACCCAAGGCACCCACTTAACCCCTATGTCCCACTTACATGTTTTACCTTGGTTAAGTGTTACTAGTCGTATTTTTTCATGTCACCCAAGGCACCCACTTAACCCCTATGTCCCACCACATGTTTTACTTTGGTTAAGTGTTTCTTAATTTATTACTATCGTAACCCCTGTAGGACATCTCACATTAGACTGGCATTTGTGACTGCTGGATTTGCCGGGCGGGTCCGGGCAGTCTTACACCATAAACGAGTCTAACCTCGTGTCCATACAATTGTTACGCATTTAGTTTAGGCCTTTGACCTCTCACGTTGGGCTACCATTTGTGGCTGCTGGATTTGCCGGGCGGATCCGGGCAGTCTTACACCACAAATGAGTCCAACCTCGTGTCTTAGGCAATTAATTATACATAATTAATTTTTCCCAAATTTGAATTACTTTCCCTATTCAAATTTCCATATTTATTTATGTTCATAATTTATCACCTAAATTATGCTCATCTGTTTATGGTATATAAATTATACCAATTTCATCACTAATTAATTTTATTCCTTAAAATTAATTACATGCTTTTTAGGTCATTACATGCTAAATTCATAATATGTGTGTATCCACTATTATCCCCATCGTATCCCCGTCATTCGTTCGCTTAACATGACATAGACATATTAGACTAGCAAATAGTCTAATACTTAAAAAAAAAGGAATAAACGTCACAAAGTCACATACACACAATAATTGATCTAATTTTCATCTAACTTGCAATTAAGAATTACAACATACTTGCATAGTCTTTGTATTATCAAGGATCCAAAAATCATAGATCTAAAAGGTGTGAACTTGCATGTATGAACATAGTTTTACATCCAACTAGCCTAGGTAATTATCACAAACTTACATAAACTATATATGTCGTCAACCTAAACATAAAGGTGTCATCTTGCATAACTATGGATCCAATAAAAGGTATTAACCTAAACTATGGATCCACATAAAGGTGTAAACTTGCATAACTATGCATGTCATAGTTTCAACATAAAAATGTCAACTTGAATATGGATCTAAACTTTAAAGGTGTGAACTTGTATATATGTGAATCCAATTATCACTTAAACTTGCATATGAACATAATACTTATACGAACTAGCATATGTTCCACATCCATATTCGCATAAAAACTGATGTTATAAACCTAGGTGATTGAATTATAAAAAGGGATTCATTGACACAAGTTAACATCATGAACTACTAGCATATATTTTAGATCCAAACTTACATAACATCATATAACTCGCATACAACTTGCGTGATCCTATTAACTTGCATAACATCATATGCACAACTTGCATAATCATATTAACTTGCATAACATAATATATGAAACTTGCATAATCATATTAACTTGCATAACATCATATATGAAACTTGCATAATCATATTAACTTGCATAACATCATATATGAAACTTGCATAATCATATTAATCTTGCATAACATCATACATGAAACTTGCATAACATCATATATAAAACTTGTATAACATCATATAATATGAATCAAGTTAACATACATGATTAAACATATGAATTAGATTCACAACCACAACTTATAATCCAACGTATATCACATCATAATTAATTTAGGAATTATTTTGTTAAAGCGATCAAACTCACCATTCAACGAAGTTCTGGAATTCATTAGCGTCCCTTTGTTGTAGTTGAATTAGCTTTCCTTTGAAAAAGATTCGTTGTTAAGGTTGAATAGAACTGATTTGATTTGCTGTTCTTCCTCTTTAATTGGTGGCGGCTATTCTAGGGTTCAAGACGACAACATGACGGCCATAGTTTTAGTTTTAATTCTGATTTAGGGTTTGAGTCTATGGGTCTTTTTATAGAGCTTTGAATTAATTTAAGCCGTCGGATCACTCTAGGATCCATCTAGGCCTTAGAAACCAAGAAATGATAACAACAGACCAACCAGACATCGCCACCTAAGCCCTAAAACATAAAATTTCGTCATAGACCATTTAGGGCCGACGAGACCAATTCCAAACCTCCTGAGTCGACCCTGGGGTCGACCCAGCGTGCCTCGGGTCGACCCATAAAAAAGGTCGGTTTGGTGTTTTGCCTTCCCGCTTCCGCTGTTTTGAATTTTTTCTTAAATTTTAGGTTGAATTTTTTTTATTTATATATAAATATATAAATAAATAAATATATATATATCTTCCTAATTAACCATTTTCACACTAAACTACTTTTTGAGCCGCGTTCACACTAAGCCGCTTTTTTGCCATTCCCCTAAAACAAAAATATGGTGTTGGCGGGGATCGAACTCTATACCTCTTGTATGCAAGTCACATGTTCCTACCAAATGAGCTACTAAGCCTTTTGCTTACAAACCTTAGAACAATGCTAAACATTTATTCTTTAATTTAGTTAATTCGATTATTCAAAAATCCGGGGTATTACATTCTCCTCTCCTTAAAGGATTTCGCCCTCGAAATCTCCAAGTTAAGGAGAATTCATATCCTAACGTCCAATGTGACGGTCCACCCCGCACCATCCGACATTTACTCCAAAATTGCGCTGTACACATGTCCAGTTAGCATGGGACGGTCGCCAGAAGGAAAAGAAAGAAGAGAATGAACTAACAAGGAACTTGTAGAATGTCTCACAGCGCATAGAATAAAATATAATAACAACATACTTGACATAAAACAGGTGAGACAGTGCATAAGCTGAAAACTAGAACTAAGTATCATAGCAGCGGAAATCCAAAATACAGCTTATTACAACTTTTAAAATACTGTCTCTAAAGCAAAAGCAAGATAAAGAAGGTACACTACTAATGCCCAAGTAGTGACCACCAACGACACAGGGAGAATATCTATATATCATACGTGGAAGCCTCCTGCTCGCCTCCGAATCAGCTACACGCGCATCACCAGCTAACCATAACCTGTCTCTAGTCTGCTCGTGTGAGCACCCAGAGTAATAAGAAGAGACATAAAACTCTGGGTCAGACATAAAACCTGGTATGAGCGATAAGCATCTAAACAAAATAATAACAGGTATAATCCAATCATACCTGAACCTGGACCTACAACCAAAGAGTTAGCACTACATACTGTACAACACTCTAAGGTGCCATTTCAAGTGGTGTAAAGATAACGGGGGTGGGGTGTGCATGTCATAGTGATGTCAAACAATCAAACATAGCAAGCATCCTCACATCTCTCACTCAGTGCGTAAAGCATACGATACCCACTACCTTGGTCCCCTAATCCTTTGGGCCATGACGGAATCCAATCCCGTGTAACTATCACTACAAGCCCACTATCCATCTCTCAATGGTGAACCAAAGTTATGAATACCGACAACCCCTTTGCACACGTCCCGCAACAAAGCCCAATCATGAAGTGAACTCATTGGTTCCCATCTGGATCCTGAGCTCTAACTTCCATTTGGACTACCTTTGCATCTCGGGTTGTTGGTCTTCACCGGATCGGTCTTCTTCACTTCACTTGCTTCGGATCGGTCAAACGTCATCAGTTCAGCTCGGTCAACCTTCAGCTTCCGGTTCGGATCGGTCGTGCTGAGTTTCTCCGCCTGGTCGGTCAAAACACCCTGGTCGGTTTATCCCTCATCTCGATACTGGTCGGTTTCATCGCCTCAATCCTGCTCGTTCGAAGCTCCTCTGGTCGGTCCAAAACATGGTCGGTCGAAGCTCCTCTGGTCGGTCCAAAACCTGATCGGTCGAAGATCCTCTGGTCGGTCCAAAACATGGTCGGTCGAAGCTCCTCTGGTCGGTCCAAAACCTGGTCGGTCGAAGCTCCTCTGGTCGGTCCAAAACCTGGTCCTCAAACCTGCACCATTCCAGCAAACTATTTTCGCCTCTCGACGGCGTTTTCGACCAATCTAACACTTCTAATCAATCACAAAGCATACCATACAATCATAGGAACATAGGGAATCAACCACAAACACCAAAACAACAATATGACATATCAAAATGGATCAAACATGGCCAAAACCCCATATTTTCCCTTAAGCATGTTTTAAGCAAAACTGATGATAGGATTAACAAAACTTAACCAAATTAACCAAATTTTCTAACAGAGGTCTAAAACAATATTTCAGAATTTCTGAACATTTTTCCAGATTTTTAACATGCATAAATTCGCTAATTATCACTAATCACCCCTTAATCCCCTAAATTCCGGGATTTGCAAAATTAGTCGAAATTAACCCAAATTCATATCAGAGGCATAAAATGGTGTTTTAGAATTTTAGGAATTTTTCTAGATTTTTCTGAGCCATAATTTCGCTAATCTTCGCTAATTACCATAATTAGCCGTAATTAGTGAAAAACAATGCAAATCACTCACCTTAGCCACAAACAAACTTTAGATCTGAAATAATCTCTGATTTGGATCCAATCCCTATGTGTTCCAGCAGCTCTCTTGCTAATTTGGTGAAGATTTTCTTTGATTGGATGTAGATTAGGCCAAAACTTGATTAGAAAGTGATCAGAAGGTGATTTGGGTGTTTTTAGCAAGTGGAGGCCATGGCTAGAGCTTAAGGAGGTAAGTGGCGGCTGGAAAAATGAATAAAAACCGAAATTTCTAACCCTATCAGTCCTTAAATACTCTTAATCCCGAAATCCCCCATTGGGCCTAGCTGCTAATTACCCGGTTAAGCCCAATTAGCTGAAAATAACCCTTTAAACCTTAATTCAGCCATATCTCCCAAACAGTAAGTCCGTTTGGCTATTATGACTACTCTACGGAAAGAGAAACCATCATTCGAATCCAATGGAAGTGGTTTCAGGTCAAAACTCCTTTCCAGTCAAAAGTTATGGCCAAAACAGTACCAACTAGGGGCAAAACGGTCATTTAAAAATCGACAAAAATCATGAACACGGAAAATGACCCCAATAGTCGTCTCCCAAAGTTACATGACCATACGACTTCGTAAGTGAAAGAAATAAATATTCTACGATCCCATGATGCGTAGAATACGGGTCGTTACACTCTCCCCACCTTAAGAAATTTCGCCCCCGAAATTCCCTAACCATAACACACAAAGGGTCCTGCATGCCTATCAACCATAAAACAACAATCAACATGCAAAACAAGTCTATCCTAGCATGCGGTTTACTAACAAGGGAAGGAACTATCACTACCAAAACCTTACTAGGCAAAAAGTTCTGGATACTTCTTCCTTATATCTTCCTTTGTTTCCCAAGTACAGTCTTTTTCATTCTCACCCCACTGAACTTTGACTAGTTTCACCGCCTTCCTTCGAAGCTGCTTCGTATCGTTCCCAACAATACGCATAGACTTGCGGTTCCCAACCGCCTCAAGTTCAACTTCGATGTTATCCAACTGATCAGGTGAAATAGCCACACTTGGGTCGTGTACGAATTTCCTTAACTGGGAAACATGAAATACGTTGTGAACTCCCGCCATCTTGTCAGGTAGCTCTACCTCATACGCCAAATTCCCAACTCGCTCGAGGACTGGGAATGGGCCAACAAATCTTGGTGCTAATTTCACCTCTCCAACCAATCCGAATCACATTCTCAATGGAGAGATCCTGACGAACACCAAGTCGCTAACGAAGAATTCCAAATCTCTTCATCTCTTATCGAGATAAGCCTTCTGCCTATCTTTATCCCTTCCCAGTAGTATATCTACTCTATGTCTCAATACATCTTGTTACCACTGGGACGTATAGTCAATTTCGAGTGATGATATGCTCTAAGCACTTCACCTCTCAGTCCATCTACGTTGGGTACAACTAGTCCCTTATTCTTTCGAAGCCACCCTTCTCGATCAAATCCTTACTTGATCATTCTCTTTCCATCGATACCCATCTCTACCCTAGAGATGGTTCCCAATAGATTAGGATCGTCCTTCTAACTGGAAACAATCCACTCAATCAAAACCGATCTAATCGTCAAGCTTACTAGCGTTTCTGAATCCAATTCAGTCTTGGGTCTGAAATCATATCCTGTGACATACTCTAGTTGCTTCCATCCTAGAAACAAGACCCCTAAACTGGCATGTCTCCTACTTAATGCAACTAGTACTACACCCAAATCATTTACTATGATCACTCTGCCCCATGGAGTCATGGCGACTCCACTGCACTGATCCATAGTCACTAGTCCTTTGCTATGTCCACTTTGCCCCTCGAGTCACAATGACTCTACTGCACTGGCTCATAGTCCTACTACAATCACTTTGTTCCCCATCGCTGGAACCCTACAGGTGATAGTCTACTCAAGAGAAGAAAGATAGGAACAAACATAGCAACCATAACATCCATCAAACAAATCCTACCTATCACCTGCTAAAGTCATAAACACATCGACACCTACATGATTGGTCTAACCAATCCCAATATGTCGATTCCAGTTTGTCTGGTCCAACCAACATTAAAAACTAATGGAAGCCCAGCCTCCATACATACACCGATGCCTACTTGACTGGTCCAACCAATCCTAGGCCAATGGAAGCCCCGCCTCCCTTCGGTCTACCGTACGTCCAACGTACGTTTATCCTCCAAGGATAATTAAACTAATGGAAGCCCAGCCTCCAATCGGAATACTGTACGTCCAACGCACGTTTATCCTCCAAGGATAACTAGATCACGTCCAACGGATCCAAGGTAACGGGCGTCCCCAGATACCCCTGCTTTTAGTCCTCCTAAAATACTTGAGTCCAACCCAAGTCTATCCATTATCTTGCTGCCCTCTCGAGTCCAACTCGAGCTGAATCCAATTCCTTGCAGCCTTCTCGAGTCTAACTCGAGTCAATCTATAACTCAGACCTAGTCTTGAGTACCAACAAACTCTAGTCCAACGTGAGTCGTCTCCCTATTCGTTGCATCTCCAAGATCAACGAACACCTATTTTCTTTTACGAGTTCAAGTCCAACTTGAATCGCTCTAATCTTCGTTGTATCTTCCATGATCAACGAACACATCCTATTCCTTCAAAGTTCTACTATCCAATAGAGAACATCAATATAGGGTCCTAAACAATCCATTACTTTGCATCTTTCTCGAGTCCCACTCGAGCAATCTCATAACCCTATCGAGTCTAACTCTGGGCAGTCTATACCATTGAACAGTCTTATCATGTTCCATCTGCCCGTCACTCCTCGAGCGAACCAAGATATCATCCAATGAAAAATCACAACAACTATTTACCCCTCACGCAACCCATCCTAGTCGAAATCGACATTCCCCAAGCACAAGCCCCAAAGGCCTAAACCAATATCAGACGAGCACCCAAGGAACATCTCCTCCGAGTTCGGATAATCCACATGAGGTGATACTAGCAAAACAATCTAGCACTGGAGTACTCATTTGCCTCCCAGAGACAACTAGAACTTATTACAACGATAACCTCTTAGCTTCCTTAACTCCAGTTACTATCGCCATCACTAGGTAGGTACCTAATACCACCCTATTCCTTTGGAGTAGATCGACTCCCCAAAATAATGCTAACCCAGTAAAGCCCAAAACAAAGCAATCACAAGGAAACATACATCCATGACTCGATAAGACCACATTAACAAATCATGCCAAAACTAGTCGAACCACCAATCAGGTTCGTCACTACTAAAGGTCTATCGACTAACTCAGGTTTGTCAAACAAAACCCGATCAAAACATCTTAAATAGAAAGCATACCCCGAATAACGACACCTTTTTCCTTCTGCGCCCCAGTTGGGGCATTTGACGAAGAAGGAACAGCGTTGATAGCATACGCTTTCACAATCTGCTTCTCCCTAGGAGGTTGTGGGAAATCATCCTTGTGATGTCCTGCCTGGCCACAGTTAAAGCACTTCCTTTCCCCAGGCTTTTCTCGACAATCTTTGGCGTAATGGCCCTTCTTGCCACAACTAAAGCATTCGCCATCTTTCTTATTTTTCTTATCCTGACCATCCTTGGTCGGATTCTGCTTCCTCTTGTTCTGAGAATTCTTCTTGCCTTCACCGCCTGCTTGCGGCTTTGGCTCCTCTGCAGATGCCGTAGCAACTTCGGCCTTCGACTTAGGGAAAAGGCTCTCTGACCTTAATGCCTTTCCTACAATAGACTCGAACGTCTCACCGATATGGTTTATAAGTCTTTCCCCCAAGTAACCATCCAAGCCACTTATGAACTTCTCGTTCTTCTTTTCGACTGTATCGATAAGGGACCATCCATATTTCGATAAAGTGTCGAATTCAGCGATATACTCCGAGACTGCTCTACCGTTCTGCTTAAGTTCCAAGAACTTCTTGAACAGTTCTGATTTATGAGCAGCTGGAATAAACTTATCACAAAAACGAGTCTTAAACTGATTCCAAGTAACTTGATCTTCTGGAGTAGTTGTTCTAATGGCATTCCACCAATTCATCGCTCGCCCTTGCAGCTGACGAGACGCTAGCCTTCTCTTCATCGCATCCTCAAGACCCAAGTCGTCGAAGATACGATCACAGCTATCCAACCAATCCTGAATATCTGTGGCCGACTCCGTTCCGTGGAACGGCTTCCCACCAAGGTTAGTGTAATCCTTGCACAAGTTGGCGAAATCGACCCTAGGCGCCTGCACTACTGGACCACCACTATTTCCGGGATTGGGAACTGCCCCTTGCACTTCTCTAAGCATATCTCTCATGAGGTTGGAGAACATTATCCTCATGTCAGGAGCATTCCCATGGTTGGTCCCTCTACCAGCACCTCTAAGATATCGGCTCATCGTCAATCTGAAAAAAGGGAAACGATTAACGACCCCATAGTGGTGCTAGTGCAGTGCGACTTCATTCTTATACTACTAATAGTATATACATACATAGCTTTTTGAAAACCAAAGTAATCACAAATACGCACTCTCATATACGTACTAACTCTCCCTAGTGTCTTTCCCTAGGTTAACTACGCAACCTAGAGCTCTGATGCCAAGTGTGACGGCCCGCCCCGCACCAACCGACATTTACTCCAAAAGTGCGCTGTACACATGTCCAGTTAGCATGGGACGGTCGCCAGAAGGAAAAGAAAGAAGAGAATGAACTAACAAGGAACCTGTAGAATGTCTCACAGCGCATAGAATAAAATATAATAACAACATACTTGACATAAAACAGGTGAGACAGTGCATAAGCTGAAAACTAGAACTAAGTATCATAGCAGCGGAAATCCAAAATACAGCTTATTACAACTTTTAAAATACTGTCTCTAAAGCAAAAGCAAGATAAAGAAGGTACACTACTAATGCCCAAGTAGTGACCACCAACGACACAGGGAGAATATCTATATATCATACGTGGAAGCCTCCTGCTCGTCTCTGAATCAGCTACTCGCGCATCACCAGCTAACCATAACCTGTCTCTAGTCTGCTCGTGTGAGCACCCAGAGTAATAAGAAGAGACATAAAACTCTGGGTCAGACATAAAGCCTGGTATGAGCGATAAGCATCTAAACAAAATAATAACAGGTATAATCCAATCATACCTGAACCTGGACCTGCAACCAAAGAGTTAGCACTACATACTGTACAACACTCTAAGGTGCCATTTCAAGTGGTGTAAAGATAACGGGGGTGGGGTGTGCATGTCATAGTGATGTCAAACAATCAAACATAGCAAGCATCCTTACATCTCTCACTCAGTGCGTAAAGCATTCGATACCCACTACCTTGGTCCCCTAATCCTTTGGGCCATGACGGAATCCAATCCCGTGTAACTATCACTACAAGCCCACTATCCATCTCTCAATGGTGAACCAAAGTTATGAATACCGACAACCCCTTTGCACACGTCCCGCAGCAAAGCCCAATCATGAAGTGAACTCATTGGTTCCCATCTGGATCCTGAGATCTAACTTCCATTTGGACTACATTTGCATCTCGGGTTGTTGGTCTTCACCGGATCGGTCTTCTTCACTTCACTTGCTTCGGATCGGTCAAACGTCATCAGTTCAGCTCGGTCAACCTTCAGCTTCCGGTTCGGATCGGTCGTGCTGAGTTTCTCCGCCTGGTCGGTCAAAACACCCTGGTCGGTTTTTCCCTCATCTCGATACTGGTCGGTTTCATCGCCTCAATCCTGGTCGGTCGAAGCTCCTCTGGTCGGTCCAAAACCTGATCGGTCGAAGCTCCTCTGGTCGGTCCAAAACCTGATCGGTCGAAGCTCCTCTGGTCGGTCCAAAACCTGATCAGTCGAAGCTCCTCTGGTCGGTCCAAAACCTGATCGGTCGAAGCTCCTCTGGTCGGTCCAAAACATGGTCAGTCGAAGCTCCTCTGGTCGGTCCAAAACCTGGTCCTCAAACCTGCACCATTCCAGCAAACTATTTTCGCCTCTCGACGGCGTTTTCGACCAATCTAACACTTCTAATCAATCACAAAGCATACCATACAATCATAGAAACATAGGGAATCAACCACAAACACCAAAACAACAATATGACATATCAAAATGGATCAAACATGGCCAAAACCCCATATTTTCCCTTAAGCATGTTTTAAGCAAAACTGATGATAGGATTAACAAAACTTAACCAAATTAACCAAATTTTCTAACAGAGGTCTAAAACAATATTTCAGAATTTCTGAACATTTTTCCAGATTTTTAACATGCATAAATTCGCTAATTATCACTAATCACCCCTTAATCCCCCAAATTCCGGGATTTGCAAAATTAGTCGAAATTAACCCAAATTCATATCAGAGGCATAAAATGGTGTTTTAGAATTTTAGGAATTTTTCTAGATTTTTCTGAGCCATAATTTCGCTAATCTTCGCTAATTACCATAATTAGCCGTAATTAGTGAAAAACAATGCAAATCACTCACCTTAGCCACAAACAAACTTTAGATCTAAAATAATCTCTGATTTGGATCCAATCCCTATGTGTTCCAGCAGCTCTCTTGCTAATTTGGTGAAGATTTTCTTTGATTGGATGTAGATTAGGCCAAAACTTGATTAGAAAGTGATTAGAAGGTGATTTGGGTGTTTTTAGCAAGTGGAGGCCATGGCTAGAGCTTAAGGAGGTAAGTGGCGGCTGGAAAAATGAATAAAAACCGAAATTTCTAACCCTATCAGTCCTTAAATACTCTTAATCCCGAAATCCCCCATTGGGCCTAGCTGCTAATTACCCGCTTAAGCCCAATTAGCTGAAAATAACCCTTTAAACCTTAATTCAGCCATATCTCCCAAACGGTAAGTCCGTTTGGCTATTATGACCACTCTACGGAAAGAGAAACCATCATTCGAATCCAATGGAAGTGGTTTCAGGTCAAAACTCCTTTCCAGTCAAAAGTTATGGCCAAAACAGTACCAACTAGGGGCAAAACGGTCATTTAAAAATCGACAAAAATCATGAACACGGGAAATGACCCCAATAGTCGTCTCCCAAAGTTACATGACCATACGACTTCGTATGTGAAAGAAATAAATATTCTACGATCCCATGATGCGTAGAATACGGGTCGTTACATCCAAACAACCATCTACTCAACCATCAAACACAGACATCCATTGTCCTTATAGAATTTCTAATGTTGTATAAACATATGCAAAAAGTGCGTGTATATGTTCCTTATGTAATGCAAAATCAGGCGGTCTACTGATTCAGTTGACCTCCTTAATGCAAACCATGATAGTGCCATGCATCCATTATGTATGCGAAAGAACCCTATCGATACATATTATTTCTACATGTATGCACAACCATTCACCAAAATGCAACATCCATATGACAGCACAACTATTATACATCCATTAGCTTAAATATGCACACATATTTATATGCAATATGAAGTGACTGAGCCGATCTAGTGCCTAAAGTGTGTGTATATGCATCCACGAGCAACCACTAGCAAACACTTGCATCCACATACATCCATCATACATAACATGTGTCAAACACATGTTTCAATCATAGGACTACCATATCTAAAGTTCAAAGGTACTAACGAGAGGACATACTAAAGATAAGATAAGTATAAGGTAAGCGATAAAGGAGAAACTAAAAGACATACCCTTGAAAAGAAAAGAATATAATGAACGCATCTTCTCTTCCGTCTCCCAAGTAGCGTTGCTTTCATCATCTCCCCATTGCACTTTGACTAGCTTGACCTCTCGATTCCTCAACTTCTTAACCTCCGACCCAAGAATGCACGTAGGAGCTCGCCGAATCGTCGCATCACGCTCTATCTCCACCTCTCTAAGCAAGCTCGGCTCTACCACATCCGCGGTCTCGTGCAAGCACTTCCTCAAATGTGACACATGGAATACATCGTGTACGCCACTAAGTCTCTCGGGCAACTCCACTCTATACGCCATCTGCCCAATCCTCTCCTTAATAGGAAATGGCCCTATGAACCTTGGTGCTAACTTCCCAACGGACCCAAAGCGAACGATGTTCCGTAATGGAGACACCTTGACAAAGACCATGTCCCCAATATCAAACTCAAGATCTGTCCTCCTCTTGTCCGCATAAGATCTCTGCCTATCTTACGCCGTCTTCATCCTCCTTCGAATCAAATCGATATTTTCCGAAGTCTCTCTAATCATATCAGACCCAAGTAAGATCTTATCTGTAGACTCCCACCAACATGTAGGCGAACGACACGGCCGTCCATAAAGAGCCTCGAACGGTGCCATGCCAATGCTAGACTGAAAGCTGTTATTATATGCGAACTCCACCAACGGAAGATGTTCCTCCCATGTACCTCCGAAATCTAAGACACACAACCTCAATAGGTCCTCTAGAATACGATTCACCCTCTCGGTCTAATATGCGGTGCTCAAATATAACTGAGTCCCTACCGCCTCTTGCAAGCTCTTCCAAAATTCGCTAGTAAAGATAGGATCGCGGTCGCTCACTATGCTAGAGGGAACACCGTGCAAATGAACTATTTCTCGAATGTATACGGAGTCTAACCATGGAGCAGTCCTTTTACTCTTCACGGGAATGAAATGGGCGCTCTTAGTAAGTCTGTCTACCAGGACCCAAATCCCCGTATTACCCTTCCTCGATCTTGGCAATCCATCGACAAAATCCATCGAGACACCATCCCACTTCCATTGTGGAACCTCCAATGGGTGAAGCAACCCACCGGGTATCTTTTTCTCTGCTTTTACTTGTTGGCACACCAAGCATCTAGCGACATACTCGGCCACATCCCTCTTCATACCGGCCCAAAAGAAAACTCGCTTCATGTCTTTGTACATCTTGTCCCCGCCGGAATGAATGGTCATCTTCGAACGATGTGCATCATCAAGAATAGCCTTCCTCAAGCTCTCATCCCGTGATACACAATGTCTATCATCCTTACGCAACCAACCCTTATCATCTAGAGTATACCTACTTAGGTGGCTTGATGACTCCCCTCTTATGAGCTTCTCTACTAACTCCATCAACTGTGGGTCATCACGTTGTGCCTCTCCAACCCGTCCCAAAAGCGTAGGTCTGAGCTCAAGGACCCTGGCAAACTGGGTACAAAATCAATGGATGGTCTAAAGTCAAAGGTAGAGATAAACTCTAAGCTACGTCGCTTGACAAACAAAGGACTCCATGTCAACTTTTTCCTACTCAAGGCATCTGCCACAACATTACGCTTGTCAGGGGTATATGCTATCTCGAAATCGTAGGACGCCAAGAACTCCATCCACCTTTGTTGCCTCAGGTTTAGATCTTTCTGAGAGAACAAGTACTTTAGCGACTTATGGTCTGCAAGCAACTCAAACTTCTCACCAAGCAAATAATGACGCCAAGACTTGAGCGCAAAAACTATGGCAGCCAATTCTGAGTCGTGGGTAGGGTAATTCTTCTCATGGACCTTCGACTGTCTTCCACCATAACATATCACCCTTCCCTAGAGACCACATGCCCTAAAATCCTCACTTCTTTCCTCCAAAAATGGTATTTTGGAAAACTTAGTTTTAAGCTGGTGCGCTTGTAGGGTCCCTAAGCTTTTCCTAAGATGTAGGGCATGCTCTTCTCTGCTTCTAGAGAAAACCAGGATATTATCCCATGCAAAATCGTCACAACTATCCATCTCTCACACAGACCATCCTAGTCGAACTCGACATCCCCCAAGTGCAAGCCCCAAAGGCCTAAACCAATATCAGACAAACACCCAAGGGATACCTCCTTCGAATTCAGATGACCTACGTGAGATGATACTAGTAAGACGGCCAACCAATTGAGCACTTGACCGACTCTGGCTATCCTTGCCAGTCTTGCTCCAAAACCACCACTGATCACATAACTGGCTTTGCTTAATCTATTAATCACATACAAAAACTTATTTCGCACCTCTAGGTAAACCCCGCACTTTATCAAAGACGTCTCCATACTCACGGACCACACAAACAGACTCCTAATCATCGTTGGATGCGTCAGAAGATTCTAGGCAGCTAAGCATCACTGAACCCCTAGGGTCACAAGAAATATGAGGGCCTTTCCATAACGAATCAATAGTCTAACTACCCTCCTTTCACAATCTAGGATGGCACCCCGCCTGGCTAGCCAATCCACCCATAGAATTAAACTATAGCCTGTGAAACCAAGGACGAAGGTGTTGCATTCAAATCCAACGCCCAAGATAGACACTCTCAAATCCCGATAAACCATTGAAGGATGAGCCGAACCACCAACCGAATTTGAGACTAGGATGGGATCCTTAACTAGACTTGTATTTAGGTGCAGTGTTTCAACTAACGAAGCAGATACTAACGAGTATGAAGCGCCAGAATCAAACAAAGTTCAAATAGGATGATAAAGAAAACCAAATTTCAACCTAGACGGTCCTACCCCCATCAGGTATACCAGCCGTGAGGGAATACAACTACCTTCCAGAAGATCCTATACTTTGTCCTTGCCTCTTTGGACATTCCTAAGGTGTCCTATTTCTCCAAAACAACTAGCCTTCTTCTTCACATTCTCCATTCGTGACCTCCCACCATGATGAGGTTTCGTCCTTTGTTAACCAAGCAGCTATTTGAACCTTCCTCCCATCGTCTATCTTAAAAGTACAACAAGCCCTCCACTTCCTTGGACTAACTTCTAGCCCGACAAACGTCTAAGTCCCTTGAAGTGGTTTTCCGTCCTTCGTACGGAAGTCCTTATTTATCTTAGAAAAAGCATCTATACGTGGAGGGGGGGAACTCAAAAAGAGAAAGAGGAAGAGATTCAAAACGGAGAATCGAAGGAAGGATATATGGCTCTTGGGGATTATGTTCTTAAAATAAACCTTTATTTCAAAAATACTCATCTACAAACATATTTTTGAAAGTATTCTTTATGAAAATGCTTTTGAAAAATAGTTTTTCAAAATATCTTATCTGTTCTGGTAACCTTCAGCTCTGATACCTCGTGTAACACCCCACGTCCATTAACGTCACTCGCAAAGGGAATGCATTAACTTCCATGGAGCATTTTAATTGAATATTGAACAGAAAATCACAACAAGACAGATATAAAGCAGTACTTGAAAATTTAAAACTTTATTTATTGCAGCAGAAGGTAAATATGTTTGGTTACATCATCAAAAACAATAAACCAAAGTCAAGTACATAATATCCATCTTGATAAAACAAAGTACATAATCCCACCACTACAAATAGCCATAAAGAAAATGATAGACTGAACTTTACTTCAGCAATCCAAATCCAAGTGCTCCCAAAGAGATCCCAATCAAGCTCCACTAGTACTAGTCCCACCCTTAGAACCTGGAGGGGGGGAAGGAAGAAAAGAGGTGGAAACAAAGGGCTCAGACATAAAGTCGGGCGAGTCTGATAACTCTGACAACATAATTATTAAAGCAATATGATAAGATATAAGCTGGAGAATAAGGTAATGACTGTGTGAACCACATGGGTATGGCAAGGCAACCAAGAGAAACAGAGATAACGTCAATGGCGCTTCCTAATCAATATAGGATAATTACTATACTCTACCGTACTGTACTAACACTAACTGCACCCCTACTAGTCACTCTAGAAATTTGATCCCTCTTGGCTAAATAGAACGATGATAGCTTCGTGTACTACTAGATGTATCCACTATCCTCCATGTTTGACTGTATATCTCTAGTTGCTATCATAGGTACCCAGCGTGTACCTATCCCCACTAGATGTACCCCTTCAATAAGTAATAATGGTAATTCCATGTACTCCTAGCTGACGTTATAGGTGCCGCCTGCTCCTATCCCCACTAGGCGTACCCCCTTAATAATTATTAATAATAGTGGTAGCTTTGTGTACCCCTAGCTGACTACATAGGTGCCGTCTGCTCCTATCTCTACTAGGTGTACCCACCACCCTGCTCCATTCGGTCGGCTCCCTAACTCGTAGATACCCTTGCAGGTCCCACAGTGGGGTGTATCACTCCCCAATATGGCAACCTTATACCACGCAAGGAATGCACGGCTTATAACTACACGATGCAACAACGTCTTACCTACCAGCCAGGGTCCACACACGCATATGAACCCGTTGGACTTGCGTTGCCACCGCTAACCCGTTTTGGCCGCTAACAATCAGACCCAGTAGGCGTGTCCCTTCCTCGACTTGGGTCGAGCTCACAAAGATACTTAATGGGCTACTGGACTGAAAAGGGCCCCCCATGCTTGACACAAGCTTTCCACCTAGGCTTGGTCCCCTCTAGTACATCCCCCTTAACCCCCTTCATATCCACTTACATGTTTTAAATTTGGTTAAGGGTTTCTATTAGTAATTCCACATGCCACCCAAGGCAACCACTTAACCTCTATGTCCCACTTACATGTTTTACCTTGGTTAAGCGTTACTAATCGTATTTCCTCATGCCACCCAAGGCACCCACTTAACCCCCATGTCCCACCACATGTTTTACTTTGGTTAAGTGTTAATTTATTACTACCGAAACCCCTGTAGGACCTCTCACATTAGACTGGCATTTGTGGCTGCTGGATTTGTCGGGCGGGTCCGGGCAGTCTTACAACACAAACGAGCCTAACCTCGTGTCCATACAATTGTTATGCATTTAATTTGGGCCTTTGACCTCTCACATTGGGCTACCATTTGTGGCTGCTGGATTTGCCGGGGGGTCCGGGCAGTCTTACACCACAAATGAGTCCAGCCTCGTGTCTTTGGCAATTAATTATACATAATTAATTTTCCCCAAATTTGAATTACTTTCCCTATTCAAATTTCCATATTTATTTATGTCCATAATTTATCACCTAAATTATGCTCATCTATTTATGGTATATAAATTATACCAATTTCATCACTAATTAATTTTATTCCTTAAAATTAATTACATGCCTTTTTAGGCCATTACATGCCAAATTCACAATATGTGTATCCACTATTATCCCCATCGTACCCCCGTCATTCGTTCGCTTAACATGACATATACATATTAGACTAGCAAATAGTCTAATACTTAAAAAAAAGGAATAAACGTCATAAAGTTACATACACACAATAATAGATCTAATTTGCATCTAACTTGCAATTAAGAATTACAACGCATAGTCTTTGTATTATCAAGGATCCAAAAATCATAGATCTAAAAGTTGTGAACTTGCATATATGAACATAGTTTTACACCACCCTAGCCTAGGTAATTATCACAAACTTACATAAACTATGTATGTCGTCAACCTAAACATAAAGGTGACATCTTGCATAACTATGGATCCAATAAAAGGTGTTAACCTGAGTAAACAATGGATCCACATAAAGGTGTAAACTTGCATAACTATGCATGTCATATTTTCAACATAAAAATGTCAACTTGAATATGGATCTAAACTTTAAAGGTGTGAACTTGTATATATGTGAATCCAATTATCACTTAAACTTGCATATGAACATAATACTTATACGAACTAGCATATGTTCCACATCCATATTCGCATAAAAACTGATGTTATAAACCTATGTGATTGGATTATAAAAAGGGATTCATTGATACAAGTTAACATCATGAACTACTAGCATATATTTTAGATCCAAACTTACAAAACATCATATAACTCGCATACAACTTGCGTGATCCTATTAACTTGCATAACATCATATGTACAACTTGCACAATCATATTAACTTGCATAACATCATATATAAAACTTGCATAATCATATTAACTTGCATAACATCATATATGAAACTTGCATAATTATATTAACTTGCATAACATCATATATGAAACTTGCATAATCATATTAACATGCATAACATCATATATGAAACCTGCATAATCATATTAACTTGCATAACATCATATATGAAACATGCATAATCATATTAACTTGCATAACATCATATATGAAACTTGCATAATCATATTAACTTGCATAACATCATATATGAAACTTGCATAATCATAATCATATTAACTTGCATAACGTCATATATGAAACTTGCATAATCATATTAACTTGCATAATCATATTAATCTTGCATAACATCATACATGAAACTTGCATAACATCATATATAAAACTTGCATAACATCATATAATATGAATCAAGTTAACATACATGATTAAACATATGAATTAGATTCACAACCACAACTTATAATCCAACGTATATCACATCATAATTAATTTAGCAATTATTTTGTTAAAGTGATCAAACTCACCATTCAACGAAGTTCTAGAATTCATTAGCGTCCCTTTGTTGTAGTTGAATTAGCTTTCCTTTGAAGAAGATTCGTTGTTAAGGTTAAATAGAACTGATTTGATTTGCTATTCTTCCTCTCTAATTGGTGGCGGCTATTCTAGGGTTCAAGACGACAGCATGACGGCCATTGTTTTAGTTTTAATTCTGATTTAGGGTTTGAGTCTATGGGTCTTTTTATAGAGCTTTGAATTAATTTAAGCCGTCGGATCACTCTAGGATCCATCTAGGCCTTAGAAACCAAGAAATGATGTCAACAAACCAACCAGAAATCGCCACCTAAGCCCTAAAACATAAAATTTCGTCATAGACCATATAGGGCCAACGGGACCAATTCCAAACCTCCTGAGTCGACCCTGGGGTCAACCTAGTGGGCCTCGGGTCGACCCATAAAATAGGTCGGTTTGGTGTTTTGCCTTCTCGCTTCCGCTGTTTTGATTTTTTTTCTTAAATTTTAGATTGAATTTTATTTTATTTATATATATATATCTATATATATATATTTCTATTTTCCTAATTAACCATTTTCACACTAAACTACATTTTGAACCGCGTTCACACTAAGTCGCTTTTTAGCCATTCCCCTAAAACAAAAATATGGCGTTGGCGGGGATCGAACTCTGTACCTCTTGTATGCAAATCACATGTTCCAACCAAATGAGCTATTAAGTCTTTTTCTTACTAACCTTAGAACAATGCTAAACATTTATTCTTTAATTTTGTTATTTCGATTATTCAAAAATCCGGGGTGTTACATCCATTGATGGAATTTCTCATCTCACAACTCCACCCCACACCCATCAACACAATGGCTTTTCGGATCGATGACATGGACACATTGTTGAGACATTTCTATCTCTCTTAACTCATGCTAAAATGCCCCTTGAATATTGGAGAAATGCTTGCTCAACAACTGTTTACTTAATTAATTGACTCCCCATGCCAACTCTAAACAGTGTGTCACCTACTTTAAATTATTCATCAACATCCTAATTATTTCAAGCTTTGAAGTTTTGTATGTCTTTTCTACACATGGCTTAAACCCTATAATTCTCACAAACTTGAACTCAAATATCAACCATGTATTTTTGTTGGTTATTCACCTACTCAAAGTGCATATTGTTTTCTCAAATTAAACACTAATCGTGTTTATGTTTCTCGTCATGTTCACTTCAAAGAGAGCGTTTTTCATTTTTCTAAACTTAAAAATTCAACTGCCTCCTTGTCTAACCTAGTGGAACAATGGGCACCTCTTACATTATCTATATTATCAAATACTCAATCTTCCTCCTCTCATTAATTACAAACTAACTCACCTCTAGCACACCTCTTACCTCATTCCCCACTTCAACTCTTTCATCTCCTATGTCTGCAACAAACTCATCTCAACCTCCTAATACCACTACAGAGCTTTCCTCTAGTTCGTCTCAATCAAACTTCAATATATCCACATCTACAAATTCAACACCCAACAATCATGTACATTCTCCTCAAATGACCAGAAGACTTCAATATGGCATTAGAAAACCAATCAGTAAATTGAATTTGAATGCGGAGGTCCATGAAATGGAGATCCCAAAAAATAACACCCAAGCATTAAAAAGCCCCGTTTGGCGTAAAGCTATGGATGAAGAGATTAATGCATTAGTGAAAAATAGAACTTGGGATCTTGTACTTTCATCTATGTCACAAAATGTAGTGAGATGCAAATGGATTTTACGAATAAAAAAGAATAAGGGTGGTAACATTATTCAGTACAAGGCTCGCTATGTTGCAAGAGGTTTTAATCAGAGAGTTGTCATGGACTACGGTGAGACTTTTATCCACATAGTTAAGCCTGCCATGGTTTGGCTTGTGCTCTCACTTGCGGTTAGTCAAGGTTGGTCATTGCACAAACTTGACATAAATAATGCTTTTCTGCAAGGCATACTCACTGAAGATGTATACACCATACAACCTCCTGGCTACACAGATCCTATACATCCAACACATGTATGTAAATTAAACAAGGCATTGTATGGGTTAAAACAAGCTCCAAGAGCTTGGTATAAAGAATTACGGCAATATTTAATTGAGTTGGGCTTCAAGAATACAGTTTCTGATTCATCCTTTTTCACATTGCACAAAAATGGTGACATCATTTATCTGTTGGTTTATATAGATGATATTATTGTTATAAGTAATGCAACCCATGCACTAGAAGCTTTTGTTAAAAATTTGGCGACATGTTTCTCACTCAAAGACCTTGGAGAATTGTCTTACTTCCTGAGAGTGGAAGTAATGCCTCATCCAAAACGTATTTTCTTGAGTCAAAAGAGGTATATTGATGATATTTTGTGCAAAGCTAATATGGATGACGAAAAACCAGTTGCGACACCATTAGCAACTCATCCTCCATTAACTGTACATGGAAATATTCTCAATGATCCTACTGAGTATCATACTTTGATAGGAAGTTTACAATATTTAAGTTTTACAAGGGCTGATGTGGCATTCGCCGTGAACAAGTTAGCTCAATACATGCAGCGTCCAACTGAGGAACACATGCAATCTCTACATCGTCTTGTCAGTATCTAAGTGGTGCATCTAATGTGTGTTTAATTATACACAGATTCACTTCTCACTCTCCATGCTTATTCTAATGCAAATTGGTCTCGTGACAAAGACGACTACATTTATATAGTTTATTTGGGCAAGAATCCTATCTCCTGGACGTTAAAGAAGCAGCATAAGAGTTAGATCATCTACCGAGGTCGAGTAGAGGGTAGTGGCAATTGCTACTGCCGAAATTCTTTGGGTAGGAAATTTATTCAAGGAGCTTGGTCATAACCTCAATCTCGCGCCAGTCAGCTATTGTGATAATGCTAGAGCTACATAAGTGAGTTCTAATCCGGTTTTCATTTTAAAATGAAGCGTCTGGGATTGGATAACCATTTTGTCAGAGAAAATGTGCAAAATGGAAATTTGAGGGTCTCTTACATCTCCACTAATGACCAGCTTGCGAATGCCCTCACCAAGCCACTACCACGTACCTCCTTCACGACATTCGTTAGAAAAATCGGTCTTTCATTTTGGCCGTTCATTTTGAGGGGGCGTGATAAGGATTGACATATTCTAAATCAATCTCTGCATATATAGTATGCTATAATATGAGGAAATAGAATAGACATCATTAACGATATTATTCCATAACTTGAGCATTATATGTAAATGGTATGCCATAATATGAGGAAATAAAATAAATATCATTAATGATATTATTCCATAAATATCATTAATGATATTATTCCATAATTGTTGCAGTGCGTATGACTGCATGTATCTTGCAACTTTATATATTTGTGATTCATGAATGGAAAAGCATCCTTCTCTTCAACTCTTAATCAGAATGATACAAACACATGGTGTTGAAATTGTAAGGCCTATTGTAATTTCTCACCCATGCTTCAAATTCATCAATGTTGGAGAAACCTCAAGGCTTGGGGCAGAAGCAGTTAAAAAAGAAATCACTGAAGGGAAGACAGTAAAAAAAGTAATTACAGAATGAGGAAACGTTAGCAAAAATAAATTTTGAAGCCAATAAGGAGACATTGTTGACTGCAGCTCAAGATAATGTAAGAGCCGATGAGGAGAATGTTGGCAAAAACGATGCTTGATCTCCTAACATCTTGTATTCCAATGTTTCATGATGCTGCATTTAGTTTGCTTCCATTTAGGCTTTCTTTGACTAATTGTATGATTTTCCTATTCAATTGAAATTTTCATTTGGTCTGTGCTTAGATTGGAATTTATCCTATTTAACTACTTTTGAACGCTGATTTGTTATTTAATTATTTTCATCAACCCCGCCAGAGCGGTGGAAAAAAAAGTATATGACTACTTAGCAAAACGTGAGTGGTTTGCTTGGACCTGGTAGGGTACAAGTACATTTGTATAAACCGTGTACATAAATAGTTGTTTATATATGATGATAAATCTTTGTATATAAATGATTGCTTAAATACAACCAAACTACGAGTATTTTGAGAAGAAAGAAGGCGGACGTTGTGTTATCATGAGGCAATTGCAACAGATAATCATGCAGGCAGGTCACACATGCTAAGATCAATGCAACATGCGAACCCATGCATTGGAATACAATAAGCGATACCCATGTATAGCATGATGTTCATGTATATTCCCAAATATTACAAGTTTTATAAAAAATAATAATTTTATATAATATAGTAGTGATGATGATGATAATAGATTAATTATCGATTTTGCAAATGTTAACTGAGTTTGAAATTAAAGTTATAACATATAAAGTATTAATCAAGTTAATTAAATTTTAGAAATATATATTAATAATCAAAGTAGATTAATTAAAAAGAAAGAGGTGGAATCCAGTGCATAATTCTCTCGCGCGTTAATGGACTCTAGAAAGGTTAATTGTACGCAATATTTCTCTCACATTGCGCGAGGTTATTTCTGGTCTTGAATCTAAGCGCCCATGCCGTTGCGTCAAGGCTCCATCTCAAAGTAAATTAACTAAGATTATAAAAGTAAACTTCGTTAAACAAGTTTTATAGATTTTCTTTTATGTATAAAAGTTACCTAATTTCACAATGATAATAGTAATTTAATTATGAGAAACTCTATCTGCACACAAATGAGGACACAAAATTAATATTTATGATAATCAGCTATGTTTATATTAATAATAATAACAATAAATAAGCTAGGTTAATAAAGATTGACTAAGTTTCAGAACATTAATCAAGTATCGAATAATGATAATAATACCAATAATAATTAATACTTATAAATAGTAAAATATCAACCAAGTAAGTTAAGTTTCATAAAAAGTAAGTTAATTTGTGTAATAGTAATAATAGTCAAAGTATAAAACTTAGCTAAGTTTAAGATAATAATAAATTAAATATGTTTATGAAAATTAACTAAGTTTGTATTAATAATTATGAAGTGATATATTATTAAATATTAACCAAGCTAACCAAGTTTTATAAAAAAACAACTAAGTTACATAATAATAATTACTATAGATTAAATAAGTTTATTAAAATTAATTAAGTTTATAATATTATTATTATTAACGACATTCATATCTAGCATAATAGTAATAAAATTAGCTATGTTTCATAGGAATTGAATAATTTAAAATAATAATAAAAAATTATAAAGTATTAACCAAGCTAACTAATTTTTATAAAATTAACTTGGTTCAGAATAATTAAAAAAATTATAAATTTTATTAGAATGAACCAAGTTAATAATATATGAACTAAATTTACAGAAATTAGCTTCATTTATGTAAGTCAATAAAATGCTAACCAAGTTTACTTAGCTTTGATATTTAACTAATCTAAGTCGTTTGATAAAATCTAACTAAAGTTTGAATAATAATAAAAAATCGTAAAATAATTACCAATTTGACTAAGTTATATATATTAACTAAATTTTCATAACAACAACAATAAAAGTTAACTAAACTATGAAAATTAACTTTATTTTTTAAATTTGGTAAAAATTAAATAAGCATATAAAAATTAACTTCTTAATGATTGTTTGCTATATGGCTTAAACTCCATTATGTGAATGAAATCTTAAATTGATTATGCAAGTAAATAAGGATTATGCCTTTTAATATGTTTTAAATCTGGAGTTTTACTAATTTATTTATGCTTCAAAACTCACAGCTGACAATATTTTTGTTGCCAGTGGACCTCGCATTATAAAGCTCACATGCATATTTTGGATATTTATATTTTTCTTCTTATTTGTTTGTTTACATTTTTTTGCATTACATATGTATATGATAATTCCGCAGTTCGACCACATAGCTAGAAAGACACATGGATAAACTTTGATGGAGAAGTAGAACAAGATGAAGAAGCCATGTAGCAAAGCAATGAAGAGGATGCAATACAATTGTATTTTTATAAGTGCTACCATCAAAGCTAAAAAGAAGAGGGGAATCAAATATAGCGACAAATATATGTATGGTTTCTTATTTTCATCTGAATCATTTTGCAGGTTTGCTAAACATTTTGTTTAAATGGTTATGTTCTTCTTTTCCTTTCACTGTAAGCGTTATATATTGAATTTATTTTATGGGTTGCAAACTAAAAAAGAGCGCATGTTGGTTCATATATTTCCTCTGGCATGATTTAGTGTTGTTTGCATTAGAAATACACATGTGGTTTGTCGGTGTTTCAATAAATGATAAAAATAATTCTAGAAACCCTTATATCTATTACTATCAATTAAAAGGTTGCATTTTGAATTTTTGTTTATGTGTTATTCTACATAAAAAACAAACTTTAGTAAATATAATAATTAAAAAAAGTAGAAATTAGGGAGGCATCCCTATTTCCAAAGATATTTCAAAGCGGCTCCCTCTCTAACTTTACATTTAAATCGGGTCGCTATTTTACTGTAGCGTCATACTTTTGTGTTTTTTACGTTGCTGTATAAAAAAAATCAACAAATTGTAAATATTCACGAAACAATTACACACAATTTATAATTTTTTTGCTGAAATATCAGCAATTTTTATGAATAAATGCAGACATTTCTATAATTATTCACACAATATATGCATATGTTGAAAGAAGGATGAATAATTGCAGCAATGCTTGTAATTATTGTGATTATTGCTGATATATCAGCAACTATTTTACAGCGCGGTGTAAAATCATGTAAGTACATTAAAAAGTTGCATAAATGTCTGTAAAAATAAATTATTGCAAATAGTTGCATCATTTGTTGCAATTTACTGGAGATGATTGTTTTTCATTTGTATGCATTTTTTATCATTTTTCTGCTATTTTTTCTGCAATGCATGAATGTTTGAATAAGTATAGGCTTCGAGTTTGAATTTTTCACGCAAATCAGTAAAAGTTGCATGAAATTCTATAATTTTTTTGATATAATTGCTGCGATGTCAACAATTTTACAATAAATTATTGAAATTCATTGGAACATGCATTTTTTGTAGTTTTCTTGCATGCATATGATGAAGATTATGCGTTGAATAAAATTTGGAAGTTTGGAAAATTTTTCCGTTGCATTTTGTTGGTTTTTTTGATGATTTTCTAAAAATAGAGACCTAATTTATAAAGTTTTAAAATCGGAAGTTTTTTTGGTATTTTGAAACTTAAACTAGACTTGAGCCAAACTATCCCTATAAAGAAAATATAGCTTGGATTTTGTACATAATGTAGTTTTTTCCTGTGACACCCCACGTCCGTTAATGTCACTCATTAAGAGAATGCATTAAGTTTCGTGAAGCGTTATAGGTAAACAGAAACAGAAACATTACAATACAGATATAAAATAGCAGCGGAATAAAAAACAAATTTTATTAATCATAAAGCATCGTGTTTCAAAACATCATACGTCTGAAAATACATAAATTCAGTACATCATCAAAACTTCTGTCTTGCACTTAAAACATCAGAGTACAAAATAAAAGAAGCAAAATCCCCAAATAAAAACATAGCCATAGTAGCAAAGATAGAAGCTTGAGCAATACATCTTAGCAGCTCCAGCAAAATGATAGCAGAATCCTGGTCAAACTTGAGTATTCCCACCCTGAGAACCTGTGGGGACGAATGAAAGAAAGAAGAGGAAAAAAAGGGCCAGACATAAAGTCTGGCAAGTCCAATTACTTTTAGCAAGTAAATAAGTAAAAGTATCATGACAAGCATATAAAGTGGATGAGAAAGATAACATCACAAAAGGCAGGTATGACAAGGTAAATATGATAAAGTGTATACGCTTCTCAAATGATTACTCTGCACTGATACTAGTATAACCAGAATGAAATATTCCCAACAACTATAAGATGGAAGACTTAGGCATACTTCTAGTGAGAGGTTTTAACCCAATACCATCCATAGGAAGCCCAACCTAACAGGCTCCTAAACTTTACCAGAGTCTAGATGTACCTTAACTACTACCCTAAACGACCGGCTCCCTATTCCGTAGATACCCTGTGCCATCCCCATAGTAGGAGGTATCACTTCATAAAGTGGCAACCCTTCATTGATGTGCAAAACCATATCTACAGGTGTCACGGTCGTCTTATCCCCCTCTGCCCGGACCATGCACGCACATGACCCCGGTCGGTTTGCGCCACCCACACTGTCCTCCACTTTTGGATCTCTTATAATCAGCCCAGTAGGCGTGCCTTGACTCCGACCTGGCTCAGAGTACTCGTTCGATACCTATATGGGTTACTGACTGAAACGGGTCCCACACATAAAATGATACAAGCTCTCCGCTTTGTCTTGTATCCCCACTAGTATTTGCACAGGTTATGCTTACTTATTAGTGTCTTTAATTACATAACCCCATCAGGTTAAGTTTGTGGGTCTATATATAAATATTCCCCACACTACCCAGATATACTTAACCGTCCCACCATTTCAACCAAGTTCACTTAACCCCTATTCATGTTCATACAATCCCTATGGATTAAACTAGGTTAAGTATTCCAATTCATTACCTTGTCCATTTATGGTTATAATGTGCTAGACCTCCCACAGTAAGCCTACCACTTGTGGATGCTGGATATGCCGGTCGGTTCCGGGCGGACTTCTTCCACAAGTCGGACTTAACCTCGTGTCTTAGCACGTCTCGTATTTGTGCACATAGACCCCTCAATTTTGATTATCCACTTGTGGTCGCTGGATATGTCGGGAGGTTCCATGCGGCTTCCACCACAAATGTAATCTAACCCCGTGTCTAGGTGCAGTTACAATTTCTAATTACTGTAATCCTAGGCAATTTAATTATTAACCAATTTTACCATGTCGTTATAGGTTTTCATGCCCCTTTTTCCCCAGTTATGTTCATAATAAACTATATGCGCCAAATTCATATTCATACATTTTATTCAGGTTATGCCCAAATTCCAAATTACAAGTTATGCCCAATTTCAGTGTTTTTCCCCTCGTTCCCCGTTTAACGCGTGCACATATTTCAGCGACATGCTTAGGCTCGAAAGTAGTCTGGCTATAAAAAAAGGGAAAGGATGAAGGGAAGATGACAGAAATGATTATTCTAACAAGATTGACATAAATACATAGTGGCATAATGATAAGATGGGCACATAGGAGCAGAATTGGTGAATATATGATAATAGAACTGATTCTAACATAATAGGGATATCATAACAGGCATGATAAGATCTAAACAATGATTTAGATAACCAACTAATAACAAATCTAATTTAATCATAAACATGATAGAATAGGTATATGGTGATCTAAATAGTGAAACAATGGTAGATCTGACATGATAAATAGGTGAAGGTTTAGATCTAAGTCATAAGCATGTCATAACATCAGAGATACACAGGTTATAGCAAATCTGATTTGATTCAAATGGTCATAGGCATAGACCCAAGTTAATGTCACATCAAGTTTTACTTTTAATCATTTAAATCTAAAAGTAACTTAAAATCATAGTGTTTGGATCTAGAAAAATAGAAGGAGAATAGCAGATGTTGTATCACGGATCTACACTTGAATAACTCTAAACTTGATTGCAGAAGAAGAAAAAGGTTTGATTCAATCGGGCAGCGAAAACATCTAGTCCTCTATAATTTTCAGTGTGAGAAAACTAGAGAAATGAGGTCATATTTATAGCCAAAACCTCCAAAACCCTAATCTACCTAGTCTACCGCAGGGGGATCGACACCCCCCTCGAGGGGTCGACCCAAGGGTCGACACCCCCCTTAAGAGGTCGACACCCCTAGGTGGGATTTTTTCACCCCAAACTTCACGATTCTGAATTTCTGGACCCTATATATATACATATATACAAACTTCGAACCTTAATAACTTCTTTAGACGTGTATGTTTTACGCAAATTAGGTGTCCATTTTGGCAATAATTCCGAGACGGACGCAATAGTGCAGTTCGTTTCACTTAATTCTGAATATTAAATTATTTATGCTTTAATTTATCCTTTTTAGTGTTGTTAAAATTACGGGGTGTTACACTTCGTATTATTTAGTTTCAGATGTAAATGACATTGGGCAGAAAAATGAATGATGATGAGGAACTTATTAAAAATATGCATTCATCTCTTACATCTTTAAGTAAAACCTGTACATTATCATTTATAGTCAATACAAGTAACAAACAATTCTCTTATAATTGAAGTTAATAATATAGTTGTATGTCATCTGATTGTATAAATATAGGTCTGTGACTCGATTTATTCCTAAAAAAGCTGATAATGGAATGTAGTTAGAATGATTTGAATGTGCTCAAGCTATGCCGAAGCATGTGTTAACATCAATGACTTTACTCTCTTTGTTTTTTTTTTGTTGACTCTTAAAACTAAGGGTATCTATAGAATCTTTATCCTTTCGAACAATTATTATTGATGTAGGTCTTCCTTTTGACTGTAAACAAATATAAACGAAACTCTCTTATTTTTGTGATATTCACGAAGCAAGGGTGCACACTATATAAAATGTTTTCCATTAACCCTCTTTTTTATTCAGCTCCAATTATATGTTTGTTATTTACTTTTATGTGATCGCTTGCATGTACCTGGTCCAAATGCTTCAAAAAAATAATATATCTTATATCAAAAATAATATGTATATGACGGTCAGTTGTATTTCATTGACATATATTTTTCTCTTCTTGACAGGGGAAATTTCATTGGAGGTATTATCATCTTTATTGGCAATACACTATCATTGATAATAGATCTTATACACAAACTAGGAAAATGAATTCAAACATCGCATGTTGCCTTATATTGCGTTTAGTGTATATATATATATACATACATATATATATATATATAGAGAGAGAGAGAGAGAGAAAGAGAGTTTAGTGTCGTTCGATTAATGCTGCTCTCCAAGTTTGAAACGCTCAACGTCATATGGAGGTTCCCTTTTATTTTGAGTGCACTAAACGCAATGGTCATAAATATCAATAAATATTTAGCTGCACAATTCGAATAATGTAAAGAAGTAACTACCTAAGACAACGTATCAAATTACACATTGCATTATTTATGTTTGTCAATACGGTGCAATCATATGACTATTTGAAGAATAAATTAAAAATACCTATGTAGCCAATTATTTTCATATTTAACTCATTTGCTATCTTTTGAAAATGATTTAAAGTTACAACTATTTTTAATTTTTAAATTGATACATTTTTGGATTGATAAAATGGTATATGACACTACAACAAAAACACTATATTACAACTTTAGTTTTACAACGGTGGTAAAAGCACCGTTGTAATAAATGTTTTTTACAACTTTTTTTCCAGAAAAGTTGTAATAAACTTATTTTTAACAACTGTGTTATTTTGACAGTTGTAATAAAATCCTATCACAACTTTTATTTTTTGACTGTTGTAATATATGACTATATTTTAATATAATTAACAACTAATAACTAATATTTAATACATTTATATTGATTATTTATATTGACTGTAGTAATATAATGATTAATAAGTTGTATTTAATAATTAAGAAGTAATATTTATTTTTAGTATTAATATTTAATATTTATGGTTAATAATTTTATCTAGTATATAATATTTCAAAAAGTTTTAAATGTTGAAATTTTCTAAACTAAACTCTAAAATATTTATAAAATTTTCAAAAATTAAATAAATTTAATACTTTACAAAATATCCAAAAATTCAGAAAACTTGTTAGTTCCCACTTCTGCAAAATTTCAGCATTTGATTTTCTCTAGTTCATACGATAACTTCAAGTCGAAATGAATATTAGGTGATTGAACCAAGAAGATCCATAGTAACAAAATCAATTTGACTGTGGAGATTGCTTAACCGATTAGTTAAAGAAACAATATTAGGTATAGTGTAGAAAAACATTGAATCAAACAAAAATACATTTGCTAGTATCAATCAAACAAAAAGTGATAAAATTAAACATCCGAACAACGACAACTAATTTTTTTGGGGGGTCAACAATTATATTTCATCGTGCCCACTTTGTGCTGAGTTATAACTTCCTACCCGCTTCACCATCCCAAACCCTTAGTCTCCCAATTCATCCTAGGGTTTCGCTAAATCCCTTGGTGTTCCAAAGGTTGCTACATGATTTTATTAACGAATTAGGGAATTGCGAGAGCACCAGGCCGCCCAGATATCCAATCCTTTTTCTGAAACGCGTAGATGAATTATTCTGCAATCCTTCGAGATGCGTCGATATATTCTGATTTTGAGCCATCGCCTTCAATTTGAGCGACGCCGCCACCAATCTCGAGACCCACATCGAAGACTGCCACCACTTCAGCCTCCAAGCTATCGCCTGCGATTCACCTTGAATTGGGAAAAATTCGAAGCCGATTCCTCTCTTCGACTTCGAGTATTTGCGGTGCTACTGAACATTGCTGCGCCGGTCCTTATTCACCGTTTATTGTAAGTATTATGCTTACGATTAAATTACTGTTTTCAAGTAATTGATTTCAGTCCAAATTAGAAATATGATAGTGAAGGGCTTTAATATTTAACTGTGGCTTTGTTCTGACTTTACCGTTGCTTGTGCTCACCTTGTCAATGCTGAAACACCCTTTTAGTATATTTAGTCTTGATCTTGTCTGTTTTATATTTGTATGGAAATTGATTTTAGGGTACTCATCAATCCCCTGTTAACTGAAATAAAAAAATAAAATAGATAAATAAAAGCTTGTTGTTGGATACATAAAATGAGAAAGTTTTACTTATTTTTAAATGTCATATTGCACAGTATGTACGTGGACATATTATAGTTGCTCAGGGACATGCACTGAAGGCTTGTGCCTTGTTCATAATACTGTAATATACATCCATGTCTGATGCTTTAAAAATAATGCTGCATGGGTCTAGGAAACTGGATAAATAATTTGTTTTCATTAAACTTATGGTCTGAATGTTTTAAATATATATAACAATGAACCATATTAATGATTCGGGGTAGAATTTGCATACCTCAAACAATTGTAGATGTGATTGTTTAGAGGGAACTCTATGTGATTCATATGTCAAGTCATGGGTTGCAGAATGAATTTTTATGTAAGAGTATGCATACATAAGAAATGATTAAAAGAAATGCACCAGATTCCTTTATGCACACTATAACATCATCTCTCTCATATTTTTCTAATTCTAAAATCATGTCCACTTTAAAATCTATGGTATGCAGCATACGTATATATGTAATGGTTGTAATTAAGTCGGAACCTTACACTAGCTTTATTGTTCTCCGCTAGTTAGACACATCCATAAAGCTGCAAGTATGCACTTTATATATATGCTTATTTGTTTATTTCTGTAGTTGTATACACATTATAACAGTGCGAACTTCACTGTTCCTTTCATACAAATTTATATTTGTAATGATAATACTATAGTTGTGGATGCATTGCTGGAGCGACGGAGAGATGTCGGTGCTATCGACGCATGGGGGGATCGGTACATGGAGCTCAATCGGGGCAATATTCCTCAGAAGCAGTGGCAGGAGGTCTCCTTTTCGGTATAACATTCTATTGGCTATATACCCATTGCATTACTGAAACATACATTTGAATTTCTTATTGTACTCTGATTATAGTGTTAGGTTATCTCAAATGGTTAACATCCCACAATCTTTGTTCATGTCGCTAGTTGATTTTTTGTTTTTGTTTTCAAGAAACCCCTCTTCTCTGATGAAACATATAGGATTGTGCATCAATTGTTACATGTTGTTTGCAGATCAAAACATTTCGAAAAAAAAAGAGTACTGATGATTTGATTGCCAAAACTATGTAGATGTTATAAAAATACATGGTAATTAATGTTATATGATCTCAATCTATTTTCCTGAATAACATCGTTTCCTGATGTCAATTAATAAGGTGACATCTTATACTATGATATACAACCTTGACACAGTGAAAATTTTGAGTTTAGAATTAAATTTGATTACAACTCGAAAATAGATTTAGAACTTTTTGACATGGTAGTTTCCAGACATGATATGAGTGAAATATGGGTTTACCTGTTTCTACCTACATATATGTAATATGGGTCCTTCAGCAAAACGTTGTCGCAGTCCTCACCATTGTTTTCTATGTGGTTCATTGAGTCATCTTAGATCTGGCTGTAAATTGATTGCCAAGCAGCCCCCACTTATAAAACCTTTTAGTTTCAATGCTCAAAATTCAATCTCGAATTTTGAAGATGAAACATATAGGTTTTTCCTTAGAGCTCTTTTCCTCTCTGTAATTTGCTTTCCGTTGTTTTTTTTCAGCTGTAAGCTACCATGTTTTGTGTCATTACCATTTATTTTAACTCTTTATATTATACTCTTTTATAGTTTGTCAACTTATATCAATTGATTTAATCTGCTCTTGTATTCCTTTGTTCTTATCATGTTTAAATTAATCCCTGTGAGAATTCATGCACTGCCTAATGGAACTAATTGTTCCACTTATTTAAGGAGCTGAACTATTACCTCCTTTGTATATTATAATACATATAAAATATTGTTCGCACTAGACTATCGTAACTACCCGGATTGATGTTTGTTGTTTGTTGTTGCCTTCACTAGGTTTGCTGCTCTGCAAAACACCATTCATAATTGTTTGTACACGTCTTTTTTCCCTCTTTTTTTGCCATGCATTATTCATACGCCTGTTGCATTTTGACTGCCTCACGGTCATTTAAATCTTATAACCCTTTTTTTTAACATGCTATTTCTGATAAGTGAAGTTGTATTTGACAATATAATATATTCACATAATGTCTTCATTCTATATTTTTAGGCCGAGACATTTGGCACATGTTTATTTTAAAAATTCAATATCACTGCGGCAGTGAACATCAGTTTACAAATAGCTCCTTCCATATGAAGAGTTCTAATCCGATGGAATTAGGACAATGAACACCACAAAAAATAGTGCAATGAATAACTTGTGTATAGAATGCTAGTTATGTTTGATGCTATTAAGATTTGGTATTGTTGGCTTTAAAAAACACTTTTTGTTCTTTTTTCTAACAACAGACATATTTTTATGCAACAGGTTTGATCACTACAGTGAACTTGCACCAAAAAGATAAATGGCGTAAAGATTTCGTTGTCTTCGACTAGTGTACTCCCGTAGGATATACATTTTTTTGTGGATAACTTGTGTTTGTACTAAGTTGCTTTGTAACGGTCAAGTATGTAATAATGCACGAAATGTTGTCTGAAACTTATTATTTGTAATATTGAATATTTGAGTATTTTAATAAATTAGTTTGTAAATAATTGTAATATCTGATTTACTTATGCAGTATTGCTATTTTTTTTTAAAACCCAAATGTCAATCACAACGGTGCATAACAGTTGTAGTAGGTATTATTACAACGGTGCATAACAGTTGTAATAAAGTTTATTACAAAAGTGAAAAAATATTGTAAAATATACATATTACAACGGTGTTGTAACGATGCAAAAAAGTTGTAAAAGGTTTTAGTCTATTACAACTTCTTAATACACGACGGTTAGTCCACCGTTGTAAAATGTATATTACAACGGTGTTCCACTGTTGTAATAGGGTCATTTTGTTGTAGTGTGATCATTCCATTTATTTCCAGAGTTTTAACTGTATGATCATAATTTCTGATGTTTTTTTCTTGATAACGCAGGAGTTAAGGAATGTTTTCAGCCATTAAAACCAAAAAATATGTTCCTGTTATGATTTCATTCATATGAATCTCAATATATGCTATTAGATGTATCATATGTAAAATAGAAAATTGCAGTTGATGAGATAGTTAAAATGCAAATTTATCTGGTCTATAAGATTGATTTTCGGATGTTGAAAATTTGGAGCAGTTTTGCTTAAAGTAGCTTTATTAATATCACTAATAGACAACTACTTCATATTTACTACTGTTCAAATTGTATGTTATAAATTGCAGCTTCTAATTACGATATTATGTGTTGTATTAGCCAAAATTGTTCCCGCAACACCTTAAATGCAAATTGTTGTTTCATATTGAAAAGATAAATATCATGAGTATTATTGTCTGCTTAATAAATTTTTGGTCCTGACTTTGCAGGTAACAAAAGAAATATGAAACCGTTGTACCCTTATATAGTTATTTACCAAAAGTATGCAAAACATATAAATTTGTGAAAACGAGAGGATTTAAGCTTGCTTTTCATTTGAGACCGTTGACGAGGAGAGACTATTATGTATTTTAAAATATTAGGTAGGGGTATCAGATTCATTTTCTATCATTCGCTTTGCTTCGTACATGTACCAGTTATATATATATATATATATATATATATATATATATATATATATATATTCCAATTGTATATTGGGCCACTTACCAAATATTTGCTTCCTAAATATAAGTATATATCTACTTTGTTCAAATTATCGCTCTACCTACAAAGATTATTGAGTGGTATGTCAGTTCTTCCATCAACCAAATCGTGGTAAAATAGTATCTAAAATTTCACACATAATTTTTTGATATAACTTTAATATATATACATATATAACCTACTACAACAAAACTAAGCAGGCAATAAATGGCATTTCATATTACTATTTTACACTTACAATCTGATCGACGCTTTCTATGGATTAGAAAACGCGATTTATGAAATAATATTGCAAGCGTACAGATCGTGTAGTATGCAGGTCGAATCACAGGGAGGTAAATTAAAATCAAATTATTTATATAATTTCATGGGCGAGTTAGACAAATCTTCGAGGTTGGTTTTGAAAGCAAACGAAATTGAAATTGCAACAATTAGGATTATCATTGAAACTAATCAAACAATTAATAATTAATGAAAGTAAATTGCAAACAAGAATAAAAATGTAGAAAATAAAAGTGCAGAATAGAAATAACAACAGAAATAAAATTAGGATTATCGTTGAAACTAATCAAACGATTAATCACTAATGAAAATAAATGTAAAATACAACTAGTACTCTACCAAATCTAATTGTGTAGATGACGCTAGATGCTAAGAAATAGAAAATTGCAGAAAATAAAATGAAGAAGAAGGACTATATTAATGGAGAAGAAATAGAAAATGGGACGGCGGCTACAATGATATTACAAGGGTATTTAACCAAACCCTAACCCTAATTACAAATGGGCCTAGCTATTTCGAGTAAGTTTCAGGCCTTTTATCATTTGGAACAAGTTCTGGGTCTTTTCTCGTTTTCTCTTGCAAGCCTCCTTTAATTTGAGATGTGCATGGCCTTTTTATCAATAATTTTCTTGTCCAACATCAATTAGATGTGAGATCTTCATCTATAATTCTTCAAAATGTAAATATATAGCAATCTGATCTCCATTTCTCTACTTTTCTGGTTGCATGCGGGCTGGGTTGAAATATCTGTAAAAGTGACAAAACATTACCCAAGTAATATTTATTTATATACAAAAGATAAGATATAAGAGCATAAAATAAACATATTTCTATGTTAATTAAATACCCCCACACTTATCTTTTACTCGTCCTCGAGTAAAATAAGAAATGAAAAACTAAACTAGATAGGTCACACTTTCGTAGGAAACACGATTGCATTGAGCGTATGCAACAAGCCGTTAAACCTCTAGGTGTCCCCAGTAGGACAAGTGGTGTCTTGTGAGGGTTTTCAACGGATACTACCCACAAAATCCAAATGCAGTATGATATGGTTCTAATGTAACTACATGAATGCAGAGGACTTATGCAATTGAAAATAAAAAAAATGAAAACACGACTTGTTTCAGGGAAGTGGTACAACAAATTAAGTTCAAATTTTAATCAGTTGATTTTATTTAGATATCTCAACTTGTCAAAAAAATTCAACATAAATCAAGTTTTCAAATGTTAAATTCTAGTTTGGCCAGTTGGTTCGGTTGATAACATAGTGCAGCCATGAAATAAATTCTTAGTTTGCTTGGCACAGTTTGTAAAATGGTATTCTAATTTCCTTATGTATGGCTAGTCAAATTAATAAGGTCAAGAAATGTTTGGGCATCATCGTTTATTCTCTGTCTCTATAAAAGTTGAAATTTATGATTAATTACATACACCTAACGTAAAGACCAAGGTATACCACCCATACACTGCCTTGCGGACTGATGGAGAGTTAGGACAGAGCTTGGCAGATTGTGCAGACCGACGCTGACTTTGTCAACAACATGTCGGTAATCCTTAGGTGTCCAATCTCATAAAATAAGACCTAGATATTCCAACGCTGACTTTGTCAACAACATGTCGGATAGAGCTTCGATGGTTTGCACACCAATTCTTGATATACAAGCAATGTTGGATACCCTTGGACTACTATTATTATTATTGAAAATATAAGCACAAAAGAGAGTTACGCCAATTCAGCTTAACACAACTTAGTTTTAAAGATTCGAAAAGCCAATATAAATATTTTAAGTCCTCCACTTATTTAAACAAAGACTACAATATAAAATATATTTCATGGCCATCATCTAAGAATCTCCCTATGTACCGGTTACACTATTATCCCTCAAAATTCAACTTTTCATTATATTTCTAATTCGATCTTAGTTGAGAGAAAAAAATACTATCAACTGATTAACAATCCTTAACTTATTTTGTTGTATCAATCTAAAATGAGTCATGTTTCAAAAAAATGGTATGTTAATACAATCTAAAATGCGTGATGGTCCTATTTAAATGGATGAAAATGAAAAGAAAGAAAAATAAAGAAAAAAACAAAAATGAATGAAATGCAGACTCCCTCCACACTTGGTCAAAACAGTGTCCACACTGTAGCACGATTTCTAAATTTGAATGATAAAACCCATAGACGGATTAGATGCAAAATGATTTGCAGAATGAAATGCAGTCTAACTATATGTAGGAATGGATCATATGTACAATGATATATGTGTTTACGATGCATGCGATGCAAAGAAGGCCACCAACCATTTCCCCCACACTTGGTTCTAGTCTGATGAATTCTATTCCCACTATGTCTAGGCATGTTTTCTGACAAGCAAGAGTTTTTGAAAACCATCTCATCTTTATACCTCGATTTATAGTCCAGTAAATGAATGTTCAGGGTCGTCCTAACATATAGTTTTTCAACAAAGCTAACATTCCAAAAATAGTTCATGTGTTCAACAAATTTATCAATGTAATTTTTCAAAAATTTGTGATCGTATATAAATTCAGTGAACTTTGAAATCTGAGTGTTGTTCAATATCATGTGATCACATTTCTCATCATTAACTGACAACGTATTTTCGACACTGACAATTTCAAGTTCGTTTGAAATTTTCTCAAAGTTAAAATTTTTGACCTCGTGATGTGAATCTACTTCTTCCTCATTTGGCAGCTCATTCTCATGCAATCCAAAGAATTCATGTTCGTTAAAATCCTTTTCCAATTTTGAGTTTTCGAAAAATTCAACATTTCTAATCTTGTTCAATTTCTAAAATTTCAAGTTCCTTGCAGCCCGGAAGAGGAAGATCAAAATCTAAACTTAAATCTTTTTCCTGAAAAGAATCGAAGTCCAGATCATTTGTTGAATTTTTAACAACTTCATTTAGATCGTTATTCTCAATTTCCAAAGTTGTTATTTGAAAATTTTCACTATCAGTAAAGAATGGATTAGTTCCTGATTCATCGCATGTTTGAATTTGATTTTGATGCTTGAGTTGTTCTTTAAAAGAAATCATTAAACAAAGAAGTTCATCAAGCTGTCTATCTTTTTCATCAAGCTGTCTATCTTGATTTTCTACCCTTTCTCTAAGAATGTTAAAATGGTATTCTTCAGAATAGTTAATATGAGAGCTCTCATTTTGGATTTCTTGATTCTCAAAATTATAGTCCACATCAATTTCACAATCAATATTATTTCCAATGCGGTGGTTGTTTGAATTTTCTGAAGAATGACAATGATATTGAAAATCATTTTGATCATAGAAATTATGTTCGTAACCAAAACTATTAAAATTCGAGTGAAAACTGCAATTTTGGTTATTTTTAAGATGTTGATACGGACTATAATTTTGGAAATTTTGGTTCACAACCCCATATTGATGTGAATGAAAGCTATATTGGGATTCAAAGCTATTTTGATGTGGATGTGGCTCATAATCGAAATTGTTGACATTTGAATTGAAATCGCCATTTTGATCATTTCTATTATTTTGAAAATGTTGGTCAGTTGAAAATTTTGAAAATTGTTGACATTGGGCTCATAAAATTTTGGAAAATTTTGCCTCATGAGTTGCAATTCATACTCATACTCTTCAAGAGGACGTCTACTCCGATTATTAACCTACAATTCTCTCAAGGACTTTTTTGAATCAGACATTTGAATGAAGTTATAACAAGAAAAATTATTCTCACTTCAAAATAGTATAAAAGAATGGGTTTTGCTCTATTAATTATTGGACTCAATTGGAAGGGGAAAGAGGGTCTTATAGCCATTCATGTATAGTATGAATACTAAGGGATACGACCAATGTTTTATGGGTAGTATGCAACCTCTTTTGCTAATAGTTCAATAAATTGAACTACTATATATCTGCGATCCAATTATACAAGACAATCAACTCACAAAGCATCATTTTTCAATTATATTATTTTGCAATGTCTATTTTTATTGTTGAAAACAATGAAAATGTAGATTTCAGTTATAAAGATATCAGCCAACCACAACAATCAGACAATAACAACTGCAGAAATTTAAAATATTGCACAAGCAAGCCGCTGCCCTGCAAAAGATTTTTACACCCAGTTTCTATATTTTTTGTCTTTGCAGCAAAGCACCTGTAGAGTTTAGAAAATATTACAGCGGTGTATGGCAATCTATCCAGAAAAATTGAGCAGTATTAATGATTGAAATCCATTATTAGCAAATCCGTTGACCTTTGAATCCTTGTTCGTTGCTTGAATATGCTCCTTCCTTTGGCCTTTGATTTGTAATGATATTTCATCTCTTCTTCTTCTTCTTCTTGTTTTTTTTGAGAGAGAGAGAGAGAAAGGTAGCAAAATCAACAAAAGACGTAAAAGAGAGAAAAGAAAAAGAAAAAAAAAATTATGAAGGAGAGAGCTGGAAAAAAATAAATGAAATAATGGAAAGAGAGATTGTAGGAGGTGAATGAGAATTGCAATTGGAAAGAAATAAATAAATAAAAGAATGCACATTTTTTTTTTGAAAATTTGAACAAGAAGAAAGGGAAAGAAGTGAATGGGAAAAAGCAAAACCAAAAAAAATGAAAAGAGGAAGGAAATAAGAAAAAAAACAAGGTTTTTTTGAGTAGAGGGGAAGGGTAGAAGGAATTGAGGAAAGAAATAAAAGCAGACAAAAACAAGAAAAAAATCAAAGTAGACAGAAGAAATTGCAAAAGTTTTTTTTTTAGAAAGCTGTAGACAAAAGATAGAAACAAATAAAAAGATAAGGAAAGGGAAAAGAAAAATGTGAAAATCAGCAAGGTGGTAGAAAGATAGGAAGAAAGATTAGAGGAAGTGAGAGGGAGTTGTAATTAGAAAGCAATCAATAAAAAAATGCAAGTTTTTTTTTTGGTTATTATTGTAAAAGAATGGAAACCAGTGTATTGACAATTGGAAAGAAGTAAAAGGAAGGAAGGAATAGATGGAAACCAATTAAAGAAAATTTGGCAAATTAAATATACAACAATAATGAACAATAAAAATACAGTAAAAATTGGAAAAAAGGAATAGATGAAGAGGGAAAGAAAAAAGAAATATAAAAGGAAAAACAAAAAAATGAAAAGGGTAAAAAAAATCAAGAGAATTTGGCAAGTTCTTTTATATTATTATTATTATTATTATTATTATTATTATTATTATTATTATTATTATTTGTCTAAAGTAGGAATGAATTCGCAAGAGGGACACAAATAAATGAAAGAAAGGGGAAAGGGGAAAGAGGTTGAAAACTGGAATGAAATAAAAGGAAAATAAAAAGAATTTTTTTTCTTCTTCTCTTGTTTAGATGATTAAAGTATCAGCAATCAATACCAAATCAACTAATTGAGAATTTTTTTTCTATATATACAAGAAAACAAATGGAAACAAAATAAAATAAAATAAACTAACACGAATCAGATACTAAATAAATAATAAAATTTAATCGTTACCTCCCCGGCAACGGCGCTGAAAACTTGATCTACACTTTCTATGGATTAGAAAAGCACGATTTATGAAATAATACTGCAAGCGTACAGATCGTGTAGTATGCAGGTCGAGTCACAGGGAGGTAAATTAAAATCAAATTATTTATATAATTTCTTGGGCGAGTTAGACAAATATTCGAGGTTGGTTTTGAAAGCAAACGAAATTGAGATTGCAACAATTAGGATTATCGTTGAAACTAATTAAATAATTAATCACTAATGAAAGTAAATTGCAAACAAGAATAAAAATGCAGAAAATAAAAGTGTAGAATAGAAATAACAACAGAAATAAAATTAGGATTATCGTTGAAACTAATCAAACGATTAATCACTAATGAAAATAAATGTAAAATACAACTAGTACTCTACCAAATCTAATTGTGTAGATGACACTAGTTGCTAAGAAATAGAAAATTGCAGAAAATAAAACGAAGAAGAAGGTCTATATTAATGGAGAAGAAATAGAAAATGGGATGGTGGCTACAATGATATTACAAGTGTATTTAACCAAACCCTAACCCTAATTACAAATGGGCCTAGCTATTTCGAGTAAGTTTCAGGCCTTTTGTCATTTGGAACAAGTTCTAGGCCTTTTCTCCTTTTCTCTTGCAAGCCTCCTTTAATTTGAGATGTGCATGGCCTTTTTATCAATCATTTTCTTGTCCAACAGCAATTAGATGTGAGATCTTCATCTACAATTCTTCAAAATGTAAATATATAGCAATTTGATCTCCATTTCTCCACTTTTCTGGCTGCATGCGGGCTGGGTTGAAATATCTGTAAAAGTGACAAAACATTACCCAAGTAATATTTGTTTATATACAAAAGATAAGATATAAGAGCATAAAATAAACATATTTCTATGTTAATCACTATCTCAAACCATAATTGCATACATAAATTAAAAAAAAAACAGTTGCATCCTCTGCATAAAAAAGGGAAAAGCATTAAACTATGGATCCATTGATATAAACAACTCCTCAACACCATTCCTAAATACACTCCAACTACAAACGACTTCAACTCCCCTCGTGATCACTATTGCTGGTCCACACAATCTCAAAACTATTCCACACAAATCAACCTGCAAAAAAATGATATTCTATTACAAATATCATTCTTATTATAAAGATTTGTAATGTTTATTCATTTTATGAGAGTACTACCATAGAAAATGGACATGGTTCCAACAAATACGTACGTTGACTCTTATTCTTGTATATGCACTTTATTATCCATGTATTTCAGTCGCTTATTACTATATAATGGTATTTTGCATAGTTACAGTATTTCTTGTATAGAAATGATATAAGAATTTTAACTATTCAATAATCCACTCAGTATTAACACTCATTGCACTGCCTCAGTACCCTGCTCAAAATCCCTAAAAAACACTATCTACTCAATATACGTTAATCGTTCAATCGTTCGCTTGGTCAACCTATTCACTTCATCCTTCCCCTCTCCCCACCACCAAGCCCTTAATTACTCCAACTTATCTCTACCATCATTTGAATTTAACGTTCTACAAATAATGAAATATTTCTGTTCGGTTAACTATAATGCTTCACGAAACTTATTGCATTCCCTTTGTGAGTGACATTAACAAACGTGGGGTGTCGCACTTGGTATTAGAGCTAAAGTTTACCAGATTAGATAAAAGTTTATGAAAACTATTTTCAAAAAGGTTTTAAAAAGGAAGCATTTTCAAAAGAAAAGCCTATTTTGAAAAATATTCCCCATAAAGCCATAAGTATTATCTTTCGATCCCATGTCTGAATTTCTTTCCTTTTCTTTTTCAGCATGTCTGGGGAACCTAATGTCTAAGAGGGCATTACGATTCCAGGCTGGTTCCGTAGGTATCTGGAGGCCACGGCGCCTGCCAAAGGCCAAGGAAACGTTCCTCCCCAGCTGCACCCGTTGTTCCTTCTCCTCCTCCGCGTGTAGACAACTTTTCCAAGATCTGCAAAGATTTCTGTGCTATGGAAGGAAAGCCATTCCATGGAACCGAGGCATTCGTAGAGCCAAGGAATTGGCTCAAGGAGACTGAGGACTTGTTTGTAATCTTTGAAGTGGAAGATTGAAGGAAGATTCAATTGGCTGCCTAGCTACTAAAGGATGAAGCTTCGTTCTGGTGGGAAATAACCCAAGCGAGGAGTCCGGTCGAAACTTGGGATGACTTTAGACAGAGGTTTAAAATGAAGTTTCTTTCCCAAGCTAAGAAAAGCATGCAAATGGAGAGGTTCTTGGCGCTCAAACAAGGAGACATGACTGCTAAAGAATATGTGAACAAATTCAACCAGCTAGCTAGATTCGGTTTGGAACTAGTAGGCACTCCGCATGAGAAGGTCTTGTGGTTCGTTAAAGGACAAAATGAACCCCTTCATGGGTTAGCTATGTCCCATATTCCAATGGGAGCTACTTTTGAAACACTCGTTCATATGGCATTAATGCATGAGGATGATAAAGCTGAAAAGAAAGAAGCTAAGGTTGAGGAGACACAAAAGAAGGGGGAAGGAACGACAAAGCTCGAGACAAGAGGAAATGTTTTAATTGTGGACATATGGGTCATGTAAGCGAAGATTGCAGAAGAAGGAAGAACGCTTGTTTCATTGTGGAGAGGTCTGGCATCTTATTAAGGATTTCCTGAAGAAACAAGGACAAGGTCAAAGGGCAGGATCTTTTGGAGGGCAAGTGCATGCTCTCGCAATCGGTGCTTCAGATCGAGGTTGGAAAATTTCTGTGGAAGGTTTGATTTCTCTTTCCAATCATCCTATAAGAACTCTTTTTGATTCTAGTGCTTCGCATTCATTTATATCTAATTATGTGGTTGAATATCTGCACTTAAATAATAGTATGGTAGTGGATCTTGTTATTGTCTCAAACCCCATTGGTGGTTCAGCTCATTTATCCATAATTTGTCGGGGTTTGAGAATATCTATATTGGGCGTCGAGTTCGAGTGTGACGCGTATGTGCTCGGTTTTATGGGCTATGGAAGGATTCTAGGGATAGGTTGGCTAGCCATGTATGGTGCTATTCTAGATTGTGAGGGGAGGGTCGTTAGACTTTTGACTTGCCATAGGAGGACCCTCGAGATTTCTTGTGACCTAAAAGGGTCTGTCATGCTTAGTTTCCTAGAATCTCTTGATGCATCTATCAATGATCTATGGTCTGTAGTGGTAGTCTGTGAGTATCCGTATGTTTTTGAGGAGGTTTGGGGTTTATCTCCAAGGCACAAGATCGATTTTTGTATATATTTGGTAGACAATGCAAAGCCAGTTGCATGAACCATGCGCCACATGGCTCCACGAGAAAGGAAGAAGCTTAGCAAGCAAGTAGCAGAGATGCTTGAGAAAGGGTTTATTAGGCGAAGCATATTTGAATGGGGTGCTCTGGTGGTATTCGCAACTAAGGCGTATAGGTGGCTTCGCATATGTGTGGATATTCATGATGTTTTTCCTCATTTCTAATTTATCGAAGTGTCTACACGATACAACACAGGTAGTTGAGCCGAACATGCGTGAGGAAGTAGAGGTAGAACGGGAGGCGAAAATTAGACAAGTTCGTACCCGTATACTTGGACCAGAGGTTAAGAAACTGTGCAACAGAGAGATTAGGATAATAAAAGTGCAATTGGGAGAAGACAACGAAGATGCGACTTGGGAGACTGAAGACAAAGATCACGCTTCATACCCTTTACTTTTTGGGAATATGTTCTTAACTTCTTCTTTTTTCAAAGCTTTTATTCGTACTTGTTTCTATCATTCGTCTGTATCCCATCGATCGAATTTTTGACCTTTAGGTAGGGAACCCAAGGATGTAAACATGTGTTTGAGACATGTTATGTTTGATGGATGCAACTGGATGCAAGTGTTTTCTAGTGGTTGCTTGTGGATGCATATACACACACATAAGGCACTAGGTCGGCTCAATCACTTTCGTACTGCATATGGATGTGTGTGCATTTTTCTTTTCTTTTAATGGATGAAAATGGATGTATTGCATTTGGTCGAATGATTGTACACACATATAGAACTTACATGTTATAATAGGATTATTTGCATACATGTTGGATTCATGGCACTAACATACATTGCATTAAGGAGGTCGACTGAATCAGCAGACCGCTATTTGCATTAGTATTGGGACATAACACACACCTTTGCATATGTTCATATAAGTATTAGAAATATTTTAAGGACAATGGATGCCAGTGATTTATGGATGAGTAGATGGATATGGATGGTAGGATATACATTCTTCTTAACTTGGAGATTTTGGGGACGAAATCCTTTGAGTAGCGGAGAATGTAACACCCCAAAAATTTTAGACATTTTAACTACATTATATAATGAATATAATGTGATAACTTAATTAAATACTTCGAATTAAGTAAAATAGACTGTACCATTGCGTTCATCTCGAAATTTTGTCAAGATAGACATTTGGTTTGCGTAAAACGGATACCGTATGAAGAAGTTATTAAGCCTTGAAGTTTTTATGCAAATGAGAAAAATATATATATATATATAGATATATAAAAATTAAATAAATTAATATTCAAAAAATTCAAAACGACAAAGTGGGAAGTCAACAAGCCGAACCGACCCTTTTGGAGTGTCGACCCGAGTCCCTCTGGGTTAACACTGGGGTCGACTCAGGGAGTACGAGTCGACCTATGGGTCGACCCCTGGGTCGAATTGGCTGAATGATTCTAGATGCACGCAGTGTCCAGATTCAGGGTGTAGCGGCTATATAAAGGACTCTAAACCTAGGTTTTATTCATTGGAAAAATAATGGTGACGGCGAGGCTTTGCTGCAACTTCAATTAAATAGCCAATTCTTCTCCAAAATCAAGTTTAAAAGAAAAGAATCAAGCGTTTCAACTATAGATCTAAGATTCAACACCAACAATTTCTTTTCTATCTTCTAAAATCCAAACACGGTGAGCTAGTAACTTTTGGATTTAAATGATTATAAGTAAACGCGATATGACTGTGATTTGGATATATGCCTGTGATTGAATCATATTGGATCTATCATAATTTGTGAATTTATAATATTCTATGACTTGGATCTAAATCTTTATCATATCCGATCTATTGGGACTTTTGAATCTATGACTTAACTATGATGTGGATCTTAAATATTATCATGCTATATCTTTTTTGATCTAATTCGCTAGTGGTTAATTTATCATGTCACAATTGTGGATCTTAAATTATTATCATGCTAGATCTACCTTTTTAGATATAATTCGCTTGTTGTTAATTTATCATGTCATGCTAGATCTACCTTTTTAGATCTAATTCTCTTGTAGTTAATTTGTTATGTCACAATTGTTGATCTTAAATTATTATCGTGCTAGATCTATCTTTTTAGATCTAATCGCTTGTGGTTAATTTATCATGTCATACTAGATCTACCTTTATAGATCTAATTCGCTTGTGGTTAATTTATCATGTCGTGCTAGATCTTTTTAGATCTAATTCACTTGTGGTTAATTTATCATGTCACAGTTGTGGATCTTAAACTTTACCTATCATGTGGTGATTAATTTAGGTCTATCATTAATTGGAAATATGAATCCTTATTTACTCATGCCTATTATGACATCCTTGGTATGTTTGATCTAGCTTTATTATCACGTGCTCACTAGATCTATTTTTATATGTCCACCTTGCCACTATGCCAATTACATGGATATGTCACTTTTGTTGTCATCTTTCCCTTTTATTGTTTATGGCTATGCTACTTTCTAGCCTAGACATGACGCCAAATATATGCGAATGCGTTAGTAAGGGAATGGGAGAAAACATTAGAATTGGCCTAACTTGAATGACAAGTATGAATTTTGACATATAATCCATTATGAATATAATTGGGTAAATAGGCATGAACACCTATAAGGACATCGGTATAATTAATTGGTTAATAATTAAAATGCCTAGGATTACAGTAATTAGAAAACTGTAATGACACTTATGACACGAGGTTAGATTGCATTTGTGGTGGAAGTCTGCCCGGACCCGACCGGCATATCCAGCAACCGCAAATGTTGAATCTAACGTGAGGGGTCTAAGTGCACAATTACGAGACGAGTAAGACATGAGGTTAGGCCCAACTTGTAGAAGAAGTCTGTCTGGACCCTACCCGCATATCCAGCATCCACAAGTTGTAGGCCTAATGTGGGAGGTCTAGCCCATTATAACCATAAATGGACTTGGTAACGAATTGGTATACTTAATCTAGATGAACCCATAGGGATTGTATGAACATGTTAACTTGAATAGGGGTTAAGTAAACTTGGTTGAAATAGTGGGTGAGTTAAGTAAATCTTGTGGCGGTGGGTAATATTTACATATATAGGCCCACAAACTTAACCTATTTTATACTTTGGGGTTATGCAACTTTGTTAAGTAAACTTGCTTGGATCAGTGAGGGTGGGGTAATATTTACATATATTGGCCCGACAACTTAATCTGTTTTACATGTTGGACTGTTAGGCATGACCAGTTGAAATCCTAGTAGTGGGGATGCAAGCCTAGGGGGAGCTTGTATCATCTTGTGTATGGGACCTGTTTCAGTCAGTAACCCATCTAGGTATCAAACGAGTACTCCGAACTAGGTCGGAGTAGGTGCCCTATTGCTGATTGTAAGAGATCCAAAATGAAGGGGCGGTGTCAACAGCGCAGGAAACAAACGGAGTCATGTGCGTGCATGGGTCCGGCTTGCCATGGGAATTAAGATGCTGTGATATTAGTAGATATGGTTGTACACATCTTGAAAATGAAGGGTTGCCACTTTAGAAAGTGATATATCGTACTATGGGGCCAGCAAAGGGTATCTACGGAGTAGGGAGCTGATCGATTAGGGTAGTAGTTAGGGTACATCTAGACTCTGGTAAGTTTAGGAATCCGTTATTAGGGCTGCCTGTGGATTGTATCGGGTTAAAACCTCTCACCAGAAGTACGCCTAAGTCTACCATTTCATACATGTTGGGGATCATCTCATTCTGGATATACTAGAAGTAGTGCAGAGTAATCATTAGAAGTGTATACACCCTATCCTTTTCACCTTGTTATATTTGCTTTTTATGTAGTTATCTCTCTCTTATCCACTTTATATGCATGCCATGCTACTTTTATTTGTTTACTTGCTAAAAGTAACTGGACTCGCTAGACTTTATGTCTGACCCTTTTTGTTTCCTCTTCTTTCTTCCGTCCCCTACCTCCTTCCCCTCCCCCCTCCCCCCCACCCCACTCCCAGGTTCTCAGGGCGGGAACACTCAGGCTTGACCATGATTCTGCTTACTTTTGCTGGAGCTGCTGAAATGTATAGCTCAAGCTCCTATCCTTGTTGGTATGGCTATATTTTGTTTTTGGGGAATTTTATTTCTTTCATGTACTGTGATATTTTTGAAGTACAAGATAGTAGCTTTTATGTTGTAATGGGCTTTTGTATTTCAGACATGTGATGATTTTGCACCACGATATCTTATGATAAATAAAGCTTCTATTCCGCTGATATTTTATATGTATGTCTTGTAATACTTCCATTCTGTTTATTGTAACGCTTCATGAAACTTAATGCATTCCCTTTGTGAGTGACATTAACGAGCGTGGAGTGTCACATATTCCAATTTTAACATGGGGAAATACAATGATAATCAAAATATACGAAATCAATGGTAAATGCGGTGTCCCAAGATGATAGCGGTACAGTTGGACGGTTGAACAAGCTATTTCAACAAATACTTTCCTATTTTAACGAAATTACTGATGCTCAATCAATGATTTTTCCACATAAAATGGACAAATGGCACTATCTGTAAGTAACATAAACCTATTTAGATTTATTCATATTTTACTTCAGAAAACCCAGAAATTACCCATTAGCCTATAAATACCGCGGCTACGAACTTTCTTTTTTGAACATTACCAACAAGTTATAAAAATTCAAATGGCTACCATTGAGTCACCAGATGAAGTCCTTCATTTCAACTTAAGGTTCTAAGCCACAATGAGGCTGATATACTTATTGGATATCTACTTTGATTAGGTTTGGAACAAAGACTGGACGTATTGCCACTTTCACGGTTTTGAATGTTTGGGAGTTTTCCAACCAATTTAATTTGAGAAACTTGATTTGTTTGTTACATAATACTTCATAGTGCAGCCCGTACAACATTTACCCCTGGAAGAATTTTACATAATGTCTAAAAACACATTGAAAATGTTGGCTAAATAACTGGATGGAATTTTATAAATAGTGAAAATAAGAGGAGAAAATCTTTTTATGTTAGAAGAATGATCAATGCCTAAATTTAGAGTTTTAGAATTCTCTTCAAATGACCGATGAAATTGGTATAGTTTGTTGTTGAGGTTATGTATTGATCATGTTGAATTGGAAGGACCAAGATGTGTAGCATCGGCTGAGTAAATGCTTGAATTTTATTTGAATCTCACCTACTCTGATAAAAAAAACCCAAGTTGTATCTTATTTTTTATATTAGTTTATAGTATTAGCATGCTCTACAGTCGCAATCTTTGATGATTTTAGTTATTTTGTACGTGGATGAAACATTGTTTGAATGCACGATTGTATCAGAACCGTCAAACCATTAGGTAACATAAGCTTTATGTATGATAAAACAAACATATTCTTGAATATACATGTTTAATTTGCATCAAATTCTCTTTTTGAAAACAACTAAACATGATGATTGCACATAAGTTCTTGCATTGGATAATGTTTCCAATAGGACAATTTCCTTATGCAATTGTGCTCACATAATATGTATGAATGTCAGAAAATATGAATATTTTCCAAAAGATATTCATGAGTACAACTATGCAACAACTCATATAATTTGATTTCTTCTGTTATTGTTCTTAGCTAAAATATGTGTTCCTCGACTAACGAAAAGAATGACATTAGTGAACAAGAATTACTAGCATTCATTTTTCTACTTTCTATCAGACAACTGCAAAGTGGTATTCATCTTTGCGGATGCAAGTAGATACAGTTTGCCATATATCAATTATGGAATTAGTCTCATGTCGTATTAATGTCATAATTATATTGCAAAGCTTGACATCATAATATCGATTATTCTTCTAAACACTACTACAAATTCAATAACCATTGAAATGTTATGCATGCTGAAGGAACTTTTCTCTTCATGGATCGCAAGGTTTAAATTACCTACTATTGTAGTACTATTATATTGCAAATATTTCATGTTTTTGTTTATGATTTAAAGCTGCTATGTTCACATCCTTATATTAGTGATAAAACGTAAATATTAAAACATATGTGGAAGAGATTAGTACAACATGACAAGACTTCTTACAATTATGGCACAAATTGTTCTCATCTATCTATTATTTTACTTTTCTTCGTATATGGTATGCTGATTTGTGATGAGCAATCAAAAAAAAGTTAAGCCTTTAATTTGTTTCAGGTGGTAATATACCATAGTTACATTTACTCAAATATGTGAATGTATTTTGATCAAACCATGTGCGAAGCACAGGTTTGTGCTTTTATTCTAAGAGAATATGACTGAGTCTACAAACCTATTCTAAATTAATTTTCTATTGTATGCATTCACAACCAAATGCAAAAAATTAATGCTCTACTGCACATATTCATAAATACAAACCCAAATTACAACCCATAAACATAAAAAACACTATAACCCATAAATTCATGTTTATTAAATCAAAAGCATGCATACATCAATGCTTTATGAAACATTGCAAAGACGTCGTATTGCAACATTTTACCGCATTACCACCAAGTATAGAATTTAAGTCACATTATAACATAAATTGTTGTCTTTATGAAAATGCCCAAGAAGCCTGACGCTTGCTATATAGATTTTAGGCTCCAACAAATTACTACAACCATTCTTTAGCACAATGCAAGTGAGCTACCAAAATAAAGAAGCAATAAGCATGTGGAAGCTACTTTTTTGAACAATTATTTTGAAGTGCATAGCAGGATTACTTGTGAGTGAAAAAGACATAAACAACTCTGTTTGAACTCCAAATAATTGGGCACCCCAAATTCATAAGGCAATGTAAGACTGATCATGAAGAGTCGATTTTATTTTATGCACAATATATAATTATTCAAACTTAGCCCACCCAAAATAGCTTCGCCAAACGGATGGATTATTAAGAAGTACAGATTAAATTAACTAAAACTTATGATTATGATTATTATTTCATAAATTAAAATATTATGGAAAATCATTGTAAAAAAATAACCAATACAAATTCAAAACATGTATTGTGATATACTTTTATAAACACAAAAGATCATCACCATTCAAATATATTTTCTTTTGATGGAGAACTACCTCTTCAACCCCACATTCTAATGTAGATCAACAACATTCTCCACAACTCACTTTCTAATTTTGACATTAAGGTAGATATATTATTTAACTAAAAGTTATAAAATGTTATATATTCAAAGTATTTAAGGTATCTATATTAACTTATTTGATAAATTATTTCAAAAAAAGATAATTTCAATTTGCAAGCCACTTTCATATTAACCAAGAAGACAAAACTATTTTTCAATCAACTATAAAACCTTATTAAATACGCAAAAAATTATTAATGTGAACAATAATAACATATTATTCAATTTTTTGCTAATCCCTTTTTTATTTTTTCATAATATCCGCATTTTAGTCAACTATGTAAACCGATAATATGACTAAAACATTAACATATTTTGGAAAAACCACTTGATTAAATAAGTAAAAATAACAAAGATATTTTCTTTCTCAAGCCCAATGTGTAAGATATAAACATAAAATTATACATCATAATTTTAAAAAAATTATTCTAAAAATCGATTATTTTTCTTAAATCATTGGATTATGCATAATAAGCTTTTATTTTTTATCACTAAAAATGCAAATATTACACTTTAAAAAATAACGTGTGCAACACACGGGTTACACACTAGTAAGTTCATATGATAATATTATTTCCTAAAAGTAAGCCATAAGATGCTCAAAAACCTTGCATAAACAACTCAAGCCCTGACACCTCATTATTGACTAAAACTATGACAAGAAAGAGCTAGGAATCCCAGACTGACTTTGTAAAAACAAATAAAAGGCACAGTACTAACTTAGTAAGTTACACTAAATTTTAACATGAGAAAGGAAAAAAGGGAACGACATCTCTTTATTTTCTGCAATGTATTTTCATATTGATATAACATAAGTGTTGTACGTCTTTTTTTATATTGAAACTTAGCATGTTATACATCATGATTTGATCAAAATCTAGCTCGCTATAAACTTGGATTTAATAAAAACCATAACACATATTTGACAAGTGTTAAAAGAGCAATGTTTTGGCTGGACAAAAGGAAACTAGGAGACAACATTCAAGCCGAGCATGGAACCATGAAAGACCCAGCTTCATTCTTCACATTGATTTAATGAAATTAGATGAAAAGGAGACTAGAAAAGGGTAAAAATGGAGTATAATGTGGTGTAAAGAGATATATGAGGTCTAGCTAGCCAATTCTCTATTGCATTTGATGACATTTGGTTTTACTTTATTTTACACAATAATCTTTAACATTAACTAATGTTGCAACCATTTGAAATAAAAGGACTCATAAATTATTATATCTTGCATGATTATACAATATGGAGGAACATTCTAAATTAAAGAAACATAATTTATTCATTTATTGAGATCCTTTCATGTATGTTACTCACATCAATTCTTTTTAGGCTTACAACACCAACACATTAAAATCCATGGCCATCCGAAATCACAGTTACCGGTCGAATATCCTCTGTTTTGGCAGGCTTTTTCACAGTTCTGGTTTGATTCTCCAGTATTAATGCAAATTCCCCGATATTTCTTTATTGTTTCACACTTTCTTTCCTCGAATGCATTTGCTTCTGCCATGTAGAACAATAGCCATGTAAATAAACTGAACATTCCAAGTGCAAACATAGCAGACAACAAACCATGATTAATTAGGTGTAATTTTTGAGGATTCATATTACATTCACTCAAAAACAGTATTACATAGATGTGCTATTTGCAGATGAAATTTTTGATGATTAATATTACGCAGTCTATCTACTGTTTGCAGATGTATGCTATTTTAAAATTTGTTAAAAAGAAACCTTTTGGTTTTATGATATATGCATCTATTCTTTTGATTTTGTGTTAATTATTAAGTTGTTAGTGCATAGTAGATTGTATGATTGAATTCAAAGGTAGAAAAATATTTATTTAGGCTAAGCTGAAAATCTAAACTTCAAAAGAGGGAACAACAGCTGCTAAAGATATTTATAGATCTAGGGTTTCCAGCAACAACAATGATAAACGTGAAGCAGACTTTTGTGTAGATCATAACATTTGAAAACTAAAATAATAATATAATAATATATTGAACGATAACATCTGTAATAATATAAATGCACAATGAATCTCTTTTATTAATTCTTTTAGGAAATAGTCCTCTCATCCAATTAATCAATTTATTATATTATAATAAAAATATTAATGTTTAGAATGCAATATTATTGTTTTTATAGTAAAAAATGAAACTGAAGATTTAATTTTAAACTGAAGTTTTATTATCACAAAATAGTCATGAGTTACAATAAGATTCTTTTCTAATATAAATTCCAAGTGGTAATTCATCTTATCCACTTAATTATACGCATTGATGAATTTACCATAATCATACCGATAATATTGATACATCGATGTAGCTCAATACCGATTACCATGAATTGCTTGGTACTAGTATCGTACTAGTAAGTATATGATAGCCCTAATGAAAAAATGTCATCAATACGACTTTTTGATAGAAATACAACATCTTTTTAAAAAAATTGGTCTTATGAGTTATGGTGATGGACAATTTAAAGATTAAAGACAACGACAATAAAGAGAGGTCACGAAATGAAATATTTGTGTTACATTGACATAAAAAAATATAACAATAATGAAATAGCACAAGAAATTGCAGGTTCATGTTCAATTAAAAGAAATAGTTAAAATTTAATTATTCAGCATAGTATTTAGATACTTATATACATGAATGAAACAACCAACTCCATCTAAAAAATTTTCTTATACTAAAATAGACTTAACTAGTAAAATATCTATATTATCTAGATTACTATACACTGAAATGATTTAAACATATAAATCTGAAGATTTTTGTTTAGTACTAAACCATAATATTCAACCAAAGCACTAGGATACTTTTAGAAGGTATGTATACCTGATTTTCTATCACGATCATCAAATTTAATAATAAGTTAGCCAAACTAGTGATTGATAAATAAATAGAAATGGCAAATATCTTAGATACATGTAAAATGCTAGCCATACTCCATCTTTTTTTAATTATCCTCTGCACTCATATGAATTTCAAATAATGTGGATGTTACATTGAAGCTTGGTAACCATACTTGCATCTCATTTTAGTTATCCTCTACACTCATATAAATTTCAAATGATGTGGATGCTACATGGAAGTTTGGTTATCATTCCTTTATCATTATTTGCTAAAAGAAAGTCAAAAAAGGTATTATATGAAAGGACTTGGAACTAACCAAAGCAAGAAAATAGCAGTAGAAACAAAAGGTAAACTGAAGCAATCATCATCTTAGGCTTCATGTCAATGAACTAAACTTTTTATTGTATATTTATATTGATATTTAGGTTTTGATTTTATCAGGAATCGCTATATATGTAGTATGTCTATTATCCAGAACATTCCTTTGAAGATACATTTGAAAATATATTGGTTTTAGTTTGTAAAATACAATAAACAATTTATTGTATATTCTCTCAAGATAAGATTGAAAATATAATTATTTGAGTTAGTGAATGCAAATAATTAGTTGATTACTGTATATGCTGAAGATATACTTGTGGTCTCGTCATTTAATTTGCCAAATAAAGTAATTTACTATATCTTTTATAGTCACTACTAGAGGAACAGTGTATTCCAACGCAAGTTTTCCAATGACAAAATTAAAGCGGTTGGCAGCCGTTGGAAACCGATGGAATTATTGCCAACGGCTGTTAGTAGTTAGGAATTTTCCTGCATATTTTCCAAAAAGCACGACCTGTTGCTCATTTGCTATTAGCATCAACCCCAATTCGGTTTCTCCCCCAATTCCACCCTTTCCTCTACTTCAGTTTCGCTGGCACCACCCCAAGCACCTCCGGCGCCATCTAGACGCTTGTACAACCCGTCTCTATGCTTGTTACTCTCCGAATTTTTTAATTTTCCAAAACCTAAGTTTTAGGTTTTCATCAATTTCAGGCTAAATTTGAAGTTTTCTTGATTCCTAGTTGTTTGTATATGTATATTACGTCATGTTATACACTAATGCTATTATTACCACCATCATGATCAAAATGTTAGGAATTCTACATTTTTTTAAATTTGTATATTGTGTCTGTTTAGGTAGCTTTGTTAGCGCACAATATGTGTATGATAGAGTCTGTTAATATAATTTATGTAACCACGAAGTATAAATTATGTTAAGCGATCGTAGTTGTTTAAACCAAAAATGGTTTAAACACCAAAGGTACGTGAATCGTACTTCATCAATATGGTCTGAAATTAAAAGGAACCACAATCACAAAATAAGTGGGAAAAAAAAAGCAAAAATACAAGGATTTTTATAGTGGTTCAATTTAAAATATATCTATGTCCACTTTGACAAGGATTTCATTATAATGGAGAAATTTACATAGAGCATCGTTCATACATCTCATTTATTGCACTTGTTCACTCTCTTTATGATGATTTCCTATTTTTTACTCTCTTTCCGCTTTAGATCTCAATTGAATTCGAGAAGGAACGGATTAAATCTCATGATTAGATAATCTTCCTTGATTCCATTAAGAAATTAGCGTTAGATCTGTTCTTTGAAGAGGAGTAGTGGCGGTTGGAGATCACTTGGATTGAATTGAAGTGAGAATTAATGGTGTTTGGAGACGATGATATCCACTTGATGTTGGAGGAAGAAGAAGTGCCAAAGCCATTAATGGAGCTTGACAAGCTTAGGAATGGTGGAAAACCGAAATGACAGCCCTTCAGGGTTGCTTAGATCGATTTCTTGAAGTGTGGTGAAATGGGGTACTTATAGGAGAAGTTTGGACGAGGTGGTAAAGCTGTAATTATGGTGCACGGGGTTCTGGTCGCACATTAGAGTATTTACAGGACTGCCACTGGACAGTTGGAGCTAGCATGCAACAACTGTACAGAATTGTTGAACAACCGACCAGAAAATGGCATGAACGAGCGGCCAAGATTTCTTGTGCGAGCTGTCTTCAGTGCGCATCCCATATTCTTATGAACGCCCGACCACTTGCATTTTCCTTTTGTGCATCCATGGACCAAAATATGGGAATACTAATTACAATCATTCCATTCTCTTTTACTGTTCAAAATGAGGAACGAAAATTACAAACTTGCCATCCCTGTTTATATAATTATGTCGATCCACTTTACTCTGCTCGACCTCTTTTGTCAGATAGGATGATGGACCTGGGAATGGATCTGTGCGCGAGCAACCTAGAAGCTCTAGCATGATCAAGCTGAGGGACCGAGCTAAAGAAACCTGTATGACCAAGCTGAGGGCTTTTATGTGGCAAAAAAAGATGCTTATTCATGCAAGCTTGCCGCTGATTGACCTGAGGTGTTGGACCACTACTCGAGCGAGGTACACAATCGAGATGCGGTGCTCGACCAGCTTGAGTATGGAGGTGAACGACCAGATTCTGGAGTGTGCGAGGAAGTTGATGGTGAGGGTTGCGCGAACGATCATATTGGGCTTGCATGGCTCCAGTTCTTATGTAATAATTTCAGCACTTGTGACGTTGGATGAAATGTCTGAGTGAGTTTTTGGATAGTTAACATTTGCCCCTCGAAGATTGTATTTTTTTCTTGCGAGAAATGCGGGCTTCGAACTGAACATTTTCAATCTTGTGTTGAGATTCAGTCGTAGTTTGTTGTTATGGTAATTCATGCTTTGAACTTATATGCTCAATGCTACATGTTTTGTAATTAAAACAAGCACTTGCACGATTTTGGACTTATACTTGGTTATTGATCGTCCATATCAATAACAGGTTAGTTAATCATTAAAGAATGATTTATGGCGAATTGAATGACGTGCCTATGTAGAACTATTTTGTTTAACCGTCCAGAATTCGTTAAACATTATTTGCATAGATACGATACTCGAATTCGAATTCACAATGATACTTGAGTTCTGCTAATCAATATGTATATTGATTGCAGATTTCAAGCTTTGCCTTTCTAAAGGCTTATATGATCTTGTACGACGGTTTATGTTTTATGAAACGTGTACATGTTCAGATTAGAACTTCGATTTGAGTTTCCGAGGCCAAAGCGATTGCGGCCTCTGGATGAATTTAGAATTTTGGATTTGCTTCGATACCATGGATCATCCTGGGATATATATATATAATTTTGAATCTCTGTTTCACGGCAACTTGCCTCAGTGCATAATTATTACGCAATCTCTTTTTTATGTCTCATGTTGGAATGTGAGATATTTATGGTTAGAGCTTTGCAGATGAGGAAGACTTTGTATTACGAGATTCTAATTAGGTTTCCTAGGTTGATCCTTATTGGTGTGATGAGTTTTGTTGGTATATCAAACAAATCTATTTTGCCGAATTTTTCCAAATGATCAATTTTGAAGGAAAAATTAAACTAAATGTATTGGCTTTGACTCACTGCTTTGTTGTGATGAACTCACGGTATCCTTCCATAGCATCACCCGATTTTTAAGTCATTGTGTTGCCTTTAAGCTATAGGACGTCACGAGTCATAAAAACTATATGTAATCAGTTTATCAGGTTTCCTTGATTGTGGTTGACGTGCTAGGGGTTTCTACTTTGTTAGTTAAAGCTATTTTAGCTTTCCAACATGTATGGATCCCCTGAGCTTTGTCAACACAATAAGAATTTCGATTTAGATGATTAGTTTGAGACTTCTACTTGGAGAAGTTTTTATATCTTTGTGCCCTCACCCGGGAGGGTCTTATGTTTGGTGCCCCTGCTAGGGGAGGACTTTGGGTTCCGTGCCCCCACTAAGGGAGGTCATTGGATTTTTATACTTCGCATATGATACCTCAGATGCTAGGAAAATGGATTTCTTTCTTCACATCTGATATTTCAGAGGCCACGTAAATGTACTTCATTATTCACATCTGATATTCAGATGCTACGCAAATGGATTTCATTCTTCATATCCGATATTTCAGATGCTAAGCAAATGGATTTCATTCTTCACATCTGATATTTCAGATGCTACGCATATGGATTTCATTCTTTACATTTGATTTTTCAGATGCTACATAAATGGATTTCTTTCTTCACATCTGATATTTCAGATGCTACTTAAATGGATTTCATTCCTCACATCTGATATTTCAGATGCTACGCAAATGGATTTCATTTGCCACGTCTGATATTTCAGATGCTACAAAAATGGATTTCATTCTTCACAACTGATATTTCAGATGTTACGGAAATGGATTTCATTCTTCACATCTAATATTTCAGATGCTACACAAATGGATTGCGTTCCTTACATCTGATATTTCAAGTGCTACGCAAATGGTTTTCATTCTTCACATCTGATATTTCGGATGCTGTGCAAATGGATTTCATTCTTCACATCTGATATTTCAGATGCTGCGCATATGGATATTATTCTTTACATTTGATATTTCATGTGCTACGCAAATGGTTTTCATTCTTCACATTAGATATTTCATATGCTATGCAAACGGTTTTCATTCTTGGCATCTGATATTTCAGATGCTATGCGAATGGATTGAGTGGTTGTTATATCGTTTCACGGGGCAGCTATCGGTCCCTTTGTTGAATGCTTGACTTGGCAGGCTATTCCGGTTTAGGGACCGAGGCTTTGAAGCTCTCACTTGGGGAAGGGCCCCTTCGACAAAAGTTACAGCTCTTTTTTCATTTGTCATGTCGCTTGTTCGTTGTTTGGACCTTTGCGACTTTTCCCATTCACTTTTCAAGGTCATGCTTTCCTGTTCTTGTATTCATGCATGTTGATATTTACAGTATTTGGCACTTGAACTAGCGTTTTTGGGGTCGCAATGTTATAGGGACAAGCGCTCGATAGATGGCCTGCAATATGAAATCATCTTTTAAGCAAGTTTTGATTTGACATATAATTTTGCAAGCAAGAAATTCATCCAGACAGATATGATCTTAGTCGTAGAACTAATGTTCAGTGCATCACTTGCAAATTATTACAGATTGTTTACAAAAAGTTTTGAATATAAAAGAAAGTAAAACATGAAGTAAAGCATGAACTAAAGCAGGAAATAAAGCATGAAGTAAAGCGATGGCGATGTTGATCGCCAATTCTTAGCTATTGAAATTGGATCACCATCAAAGTTTATCAGTTGATGATCAGCCTTGGATTGGTTTGAGCAGTAACTCCATTGCCCGGACCAGACAGATCATTTGATGCCCCCTGCCCCTGCGGGTGTGGCAGAAGGATTCATGGTCTGCGGATTCTTTACATACTGCTAAAGCCTATTTTTCATGATCGATTCCTCGATGTGGTTCTTCAGGTGTCGGCACTCATTAGTGTTATGACCAGGCTGGTTGTGAAATCTAGAGAACTTTCCCGAGTTTGCTGCTTTGTCGCTTATCCTTATTGGATTTGGCTCTGCATACTCTTCAGAATTCTTTGTTGCAAGATATATATTTTCAGGAGTGTCAAGAAAAGGCGTATGCTCTAATGAGCTGAAAAGGATAGTTTCTTATTAGCCTAGTTGTTGTTCCCATAATTGGCACGTTTCTGCCCTTGAGTATTCTTCAGACTATATTGGGAAGTATCATTTTTGGGAGCTTCAAGAAGCGGGTTATCATCAATAATCTGAAGAGGTATAGGATTAGAGTCGAATCTCATATACCCCTCGGCCTTTTTATAGATTTTTTCAAGCGTGTTCGTTTATTACATTTTAATCCATCTACCAAATTCGTTCTTCTCATCTATAGCGCCGATTAGAGACATGTGGATTATGTGAGGTTCTGTATTTCTCACTTCAGACAAAGTAACGTTGAATTGACTGAGAAAAGCTTTAACAGATTCCCTTAGATTCTGCTTCATCGCTGAAAGTGTTATCGCATCCTTGGCTCTGGTAGCATACAAGCGGAACTGCTCCTTGAACTTCTTGGTCAAGTCATAGAACCGATCTACAGAATTGGGTGGCAGCTTTGTGAACCATAGTGACACAACACCTTCTAGGTAGAGAGGGAAATATAAGCATCTCGTCTTGTCTGTTGCTTTTGTTGCGCTCATATGCACTCATACTCGAACAAAAAGTAGTTGGGATCAACAAGGCCGTTGTACAGAGGTAAGGTTGAAGGATTGAATTTCTTTGGACACTCGTTTTCTCGGATTCTATCGATAAACGGAGTCCTGTCAAGAGGGAAATCTCATTCCCTATCATCATCGTTGAAAGCTTGATTCTTCTTCATGATTTTCTCTATCATATCTGAGATGTATTCTTCAGTGTTATGCCTCTCCGCGAAGTTGAGCTCCTTACCAAATGTTCATCTAGGCAAGCGGTCTTAATTAGAGAGCTTAGGTCCTTTACCCTCTCGACGAGGAGGTGCCTCCGTGACGGGACTGGTAGCCCTTCGAGATTTCATCTCGGAATTATTCTTAGCTTTTGGCTTCGATTTTTTGACATTAGCCTCATCTTTGTCGCTCAACCATTCATTATCATCTTCCATGTTGTCGTTGTGGTTATGGTTCGAAGCGGATGAATTGGCATTCTCTTTGAGATCAACATGGCCCTTTTGAGGCGGTGGATTTGGTCAAGCGTTAAGGATAGCGTCAAGTTTTTCCATCATAGCTTTAGTAGAAGCATCCATCCGTTGGTTCATGTTGGCAATAACACCATCCAACTCATTCTTAGTCACACTGGCTCCACCGATTGAGTTTTCGCCAACTTCAAAATGGTTAGTAAGCGGTGTAACTTTGTTGTTAGCAACACTGTCGTTTTCTCCAATGGTTTTGCTTGTGGTCTTCTTAAATTTGGCCATGATCTCGGATAAGGCTTTGAATTTGAAAGAGAGTTCGTTGATTGGCCTAGATCTTAGACTTGTAGAATCTATGGTGGAAGTAGGCTTAGAACTTCAATGGTAGGTTCTTAAGATTGAGAGAAGTGTGAAGGAAGGAGATGCGAACGTGGTCCCATGGTGGGCGCCAAATGTTAAAACCAAAAATGGTTCAAACACCAAAGGTACGTGAATCATACTTCACCAATATGGTTAGAAATTAAAAGAAACCACAATCGCAAAATAAGTCAGAAAAAGTAAGCAAAAACACAAGGATATTTATACTTGTATGATCTAAAATAGTTATACGTTCACTTTGGCAAGGATTTCATTATTTTGGAGAAATTTACATAGAGCATCATCACATACATCTCATTTGTTACACTTGTTCACTCTCTTTATGATGATTTCCCTCTTTTTACTCTCTTTCCGCTTTAGATCTCACTTGAATTCGAGAAGGAACGTATTAGATCTTGTGATTAGATAATCTTCCTCGATTCCATCAAGATATTAGCATTGGATCCGTTCTTTGAAGAGGAGTAGTGGCGGTTGGAGAACACTTGGATTGAACTGGAGTGAGAATTAATGGTGTTTGGAGATGGTGATATCCACTTGATGTTGGAGGAAGAAGGAGTGTGCTTTGGAAGCCACTAATGGAGCTTAAGAAGCATAGGAATGGTGGAAAACTGAAATGACATCCTTCAGGGTGGCTTAGATCGGTCCGTTGAAGTGTGGTGAAATGGGATATTTTTAGGAGAAATTTGGACCTGGTGGCAAAGCTGTAATTATGGTGCACAGGATTATGGTCGCACATCGAAGTATTTACAGGACTGCCACTGGACAGCTGGAGCTAGCATGCAACAGCTATACAGAATTATTGACCGACCGACCAGAAAATGGCATGAACGAGCGACCAAGAATTCTTGCGTGAGCTTTCTTCAGTGCGCGTCCCGTATTCTTATGAAAGCCCGACCACGTGCCTTTTCCTTTTGTGCATGCATGGACCAAAATATGGGAATACCAATTACATTCGTGCCATTCTCTTTTACTGTTCAAAATGAGGAATAGAAAATACAAACTTGCCATCCCTCTTTATATAATTATGTTGATCCACTTTACTCTGCTCAACCTCTTTTGTCAGATAGGTTGCTAGACCTAGGAATGGATCTGCGCGCGAGCGACCTGGAACCTCTTGCATGACAAAGCTGAGGGACCGAGTTGAAGACTCCCTGTATGACCGAGCTGAGGCTTTAATGTGGCAAAAAAAGACGCTTTTTCGTGTAAGCTTACCGTTGATTGACCTGAGGTGTTGGACCACTGCTCGAACGAGGTGCACAAGCAAGATGCGGTGCTCGACGAGCTTGAGTATGGAGGTGAACAACCAGATTCTGGAGTGTGCAAGCGAGCTGATGGTGAGGGTTGAGCGAACAATCATATTGGGCTTGCATGTCTCCAGTTCTTATGTAATATAATTTCTTGCACTTGTGGCGTTTGATGAAATGTCTGAGTGCGTTTTTGGATAGTGAACATTTGCCCCTCGAAGCTTGTATTTTTTGCTTGCAAGAAATGCGAGCTTCGAACAGAACATTTCAATCTGGTGTTGAGATTTGGTCACAGTTTGTTGTTACAGTAATTCATGCTTTGAACTTATATGCGTTGTGCTACCTGTTTTGTAATTAAAACAAGAACTTTCACGATTTCGGACTTATACTTGGTTATTGATCATCCACATCAATAACAGGTTAGTTAATCTTTAAAGAATGACTTATGGCGAATTGAATGACGTGCCTATGCAGAACTATTTTGTTTAACCGTCTAGAATTCATTAAACATTGTTTGGTACTCGAAGTCGAATTCATAATGATAATTGTGTTCTGCTAATTAATATGTATATTGATTGCAGATTTCAAGCTTTGCCTTTCTAAAGGCTTATATGATTTTGTATGACGGTTTATGTTTTAAGAAACGTGTACCTGTTCAGATTAGAACTTCGATTTGAGTTTCCGAGGCCAGAGCGGTTGCGGCCTCTAGATGGATTTAGAATTTTGGTTTTTCTTTGACACCATGGATCATCCTGGGATATATATAAAATTTTGATTCTCTGTTTCACGACGACTTGCCTTAGTGCATAATTATTACTCAGTATCTTTTTATGTCTCATTTTGGAATGAAAGATATTTATGGTTAGAGCTTTGCAAACGAGGAAGCCTTTGTGTTACGAGATTATAATTGGGTTTCCCAGGTTGATCCTTATTGGTGCGACAAGTTTTGTCGATATATCGAACAAATCGATTTTGTCGAATTTATCCAAATGATCCATTTTGAAGGAAAAATTAAACCAAATGTATTGGTTTTGACTCGCTGCTTTGTTGTGAACTTATGGTATCCTTCCGTAGCATCACCCGACTTTTAAGTCATTGTGTTGCCTTTAAGCTATGGGACGTCACGGGTCATAAAAACTCTACGTAATCAATTTATCGAGTTTCCTTGATCGTGGTTGACGTGCTAGAGGTTTCTATTTGTTGGTTAAAGCTATTTGAGCTTTCCAACATGTATGGACCCCTGAGCTTCGTCAACACAATAGGAATTTCGATTTAGCCAATTAGTTTGATATTTCTACTTGGAGAAGTTTTTATATCTTTGTGCCCTCACTCGGGAAGGTCTTATGTGTGGTAAACCCCCATCCCCCCACGCTAGGGGAGGACTTTGGGTTTCGTGCCGCCACTAGGGGAGGTCTTCGGATTTTTATACTTCACATATGATTCCTCAGATGCTACGCAAATGGATTTCATTCTTAACATCTGATATTTCAGATGCTACGCAAATGTATTTCATTCTTCACATCTGATATTCAGATGCTACGCAAATGTATTTCATTCTTCACATCTGATATTCAAATGCTAAGCAAATGGATTTCATTCTTCACATCGAATATTTCAGATGCTAAGCAAATGGATTTCATTCTTCACAACTAATATTTCAAATGCTACGCAAATGGATTTCATTCTTCACATCTAATATTTCAGATACTACGCAAATGGATTTAATCTTCACATCTGATATATCAGATGCTACACAAATGGATTTCATTCCTCACATCCGATATTTCAGATGCTTCAAATGGATTTCATTCGTCACATCTGATATTTCAGATCCTACGAAAATGGATTTCATTCTTCACAACTGATATTTCAAATGCTACGCAAGTGGATTTTATTCTTCACATCTGATATTTCAGATGCTACACAAATGGATTTCATTCCTCACATCTGATATTTCATATGCTACGCAAATGGTTTTCATTCTTCACATCTGATATTTCAGATGTTGCGCAAATGGGTTTTATTCTTCACATCTAATATTTCAAATGATGTGCAAATGGATTTCATTTTTCACATCTAATATTTCAGATGTTATGCAAATGGTTTTCATTCTTCACATCAGATACTTCAGATGGTGTGCAAACGGTTTTCATTCTTCACATCTGATATTTCAAATGCTACGCAAATGGATTTCATTCTTCACATCTGATATTTCAGATGCTGTGCAATTAAATTTCATTCTTCACATCTGATATTTCAGATGCTACGCGAATGGATTGGGTGGCTGTTATATCGTTTCATAGGGCAACTATCAGTCCCTTTATCGGATGCTTGACTTGGCAAGCTATTCCGGTTTAGGGACCAAGGCTATGAACCTCTCACTTGGGGAAGGGCCCCTTCGACAAAAGTTACAGCTCTTTTGTCCGTTTGTCATGGTGCTTGTTCGTTATTTGGACCCTTGCGACTTTTCGCATTCACATTTCAAGGTCGTGCTTTCCTATTTTTTCATTTGTGCATGTTGATATTTACAGCATTTGACACCTGAACTAGCGTTGTTGGTGTCACAATGTTACAGGGACAAGCACTCGACAGTTGGCCTGCAATATGAAATCATCTTTTAAGCAAGTTTTGATTTGACGTATAATTTTGCAAGCAAGAAATTCATCTAGACAGATACGCTCTTAGTCGTAGAGCTAATGTTCAGTGCATCACTTGTAGATTATTACAGATTGTTTACAAGAAGTTTTGAATATAAAAGAAAGTAAAACATGAAGTAAAGCATGAACTAAAGTAGGAAATAAAGCATGAAGTAAAGAGGCGGCGATGTTGATCGCTTATTCTGAGCTATTGAAACTGGAGCACCATCAAAGGGTATCAGTTGATGATCATCCTTGGATTGGTTTGAGCAGTAGCTCCGTTGCTCGGGGCAGACTGATCATTTGATTCCCCCGCCCCTGGGTGTTGCAGAAGGATTCATGGTCTACATATTCTTTACATACTGCTGCAGCCTATTTTTCCTGATCAATTCCTCGAAGTGGTTCTTCAGGTGTCGGCACTCATTAGTGTTATGACCAGGCTGGTTGTGAAATCTAGAGAACTTTCCCGAGTTTGCTGCTTTGTCGCTTATCCTTTTTTGATTTTGCTCTGCATACTCTTCAGAATTCTTTATTGCAAGATAGATATTTTCAGGAGTGTCATTCAAAGACTTCAACTCTGATGAGTTAAAAAGTCGAGACTTATTATTAGTCTTATTGTCGTTCCCGTCATTAGCACGTCTCTGCCCTTGAGTATTTTTCAGATTATATTGGGTAGCAACATTTTTGGAAGCTTCAAGAAGCGAGTTAGCATCAACAATCTGAAGAGGTATAGGATTAGTGTCGAATCTCATATACTCCTCGGCCTTTTTATAGAATTTTTCAAGCGTGTTCGGTTCTTACATTTTAATCCATCTACCAAATTCGCTCTTCTCATCTATGGTGCCGATTAGAGACATGAGGATTATGCGAGGTTCTGGATTTCGCACTTCGGACAAAGCAACGTTGAGTCGACTGAGAAAAGCTTTAACAGATTCCCCTGGATTCTGCTTCATCGCTGAAAGTGTTGTTGCATCCTTGGCTTTGATAGCATACAAATGAAACTGCACCTTGAACTTCTTGGTCAAGTCATAGAACTGATCTATGGACTTGGGTGGTAGCTTTATGAACCATAGTGACGCAGCACCTTCTAGGCAGAGAGGGAAATATAAGCAACTCGTCTCTTGTGTTGCTTTTGTTGCTCTCATATGCCACTCATACTTGAATAAAAAGTAGTTGGGATCAACAAGGCCATTGTATGGATGCAAGGTAGGAGGATTGAATTTCTTTAGATACTCGGTTTCTCGGATTCCATTGGTAAACGAAGTCCTGTCAGGAGAGAAATCCCATTCCCTATCATTGTCGTTGAAAGCTTGATTCTTCTTCATGATTTGCTCTATCATATCCGAGTTGTATTCTTCAGTGTTTCGCGAAGTTGAGCTCCTTACCAAATGTTCATCTAAGAAAGTGGTCTTAATTAGAGAGCCTAGGTCCTTTACCCTCTCGACGAGGAGGTGCCCCCGTGATAGGGCTGGTAACCCTTCGAGCTTTCATCTCAGAATTATTCTTAGCTTTTGGCTTTGATTTTTCGACATTAGCCTTGTCTTGGTCGCTCAACCATTCGTTATCATCTTCCATATTATCATTGTGGTCATGGTCGGAAGCGGATGAATTGGCATTCTCTTCGTATAACGACCCGAACTTCCCCGGTCTCCGAAGAGAAGAGAAAGAACGAATAGTTTGAGAACAAGGCGAATCAGAACACAAACAGAAGAACAATTCATTGCTTATTACAACAATTTCATCAGAATACAAGAATATAACAGAGTATGAATAAATCATATACATTTAATCAATATTATAGGTTTAAATTACATTTAAATACATAGTAGCGGAAAATAATACCAAACACAACTGAAAGTAATACACGGATACAGAGCTTTCCAAATATCGCTTCAGCTGTAAATCAGGATCTTGTGAATATAAATCTGCAAAACCAAAATTACTAGTTGTCCTATGGAAATAGGGGCACCCAGAGTTTAGGTTAAAACAATAAACTCCAGGTCAGTACTTGACTGGTGTGAGAACTAAAACAGTTACTTAAAACTTTACTTTAAATCAGATATGTCAAGGGAACACGCCGTATAACACGGAACGGGTTTCCTCCCTAGAACACTAGTGCATATAACAAAACAACGCAATGCTTTTTGGAAAAATGAAGCTATTATAAGACCCAGGTCCTATCACACAATGCAATGCAAGCCGGGGGATAGGGTTTTCCCTTATAATAACCAAACATGCTTGGTACGTTAAAGCAAATAATTTGATATTATTATAAGTGCATAGTGTATAAAACAACTTCAAATATAAATGTATCAATCCTAAACGGCATGGGTACCATATATCATGTCGCCAATACTAGGCTCTACAATCAAAACCGCAAAATGTCATATTGGAAGTTGGATTTCCATCTGTGAACCAAGGCAAGGGATCGTCCTTATCACTTCGAGATGCTCCAACCCATGTCTCAAGATCAAAACGCATCGACCCTTGGATCTTCAAGGCTGGTCCACACGGAGTGGATTAAAATGCCTGAACAATGCATTTCCCCGCCCTATGGGGCGTAAAATGGTTATATCCCGACCAAACTATCGGCCCCGGAACGACCGATATAACTGAGGCGCCTCGCTATCCATCATCCACATAAGTAAAATGTCAAGGCGTGTAAAACAACTGACACCACTCCTAGCTAGAAGGAAACGCATGCCTTCCCTGTAGTCCTCTCCTGTTTCTAGTTCACACCGGTGTGTGAGGCTCACGAATTAATGCTACACAAAGCTATGCTATATTGAAGCTGTGCTTTGATCATCAACCAAAAGACTCTGCTTTTCAACAGAAGCCTTGATTATTTGCATCTCAGCATGCCATACAGGCAATTCACGCTATGCAACCGATGTCTAACCATCACATAGAATGAAATCCGATATCAGACACACATCCATTTACAAGTTCGTTCTGGGTCTGAACAAAACTGGAGGCACCTTATTCCTCATCCCGTATGTCCAATACAGGAGAGAGGTCCTCGCATATCCGGTCGATCTCCAAGTACATCTGGACGATCACCACTTATTACTTTGTCTTGGGTGTACAACCCAATCAAGACATCAGTAATCATCCAAACGATGTGAAGACCTCCGGTCTTCAACCACTGTCTTTATCCTCGACATATCGTTGAATTAGTTATTCAAAATGGGATAAACCCGGTCTTTCTGAATAACTCGCGTATATAATAGACAAGTGCTTTAAAAACACAACATATGCCTCATTCCAATCCAGAATATTTCTTTATTCAAATATTCTTATACTTTGGGAAAGGTTCCCATTAATTTTATCAAAGATAAATTCTTTAAATTTATTCTTTAATCTTCCTTTGAATATCAATTCAAACCAAATTATGGTTTATCCAGACTAGTCGGGATTAGCGCACCTTACTAAGTAATCATTTGTTTAATTTCCCAATCCTAACCTATTCATCCCATGAAGCAAAACTGGTAATGCTTCATATCTAACACCGCAGTGTTATCGGTAAAATTAATTACCATTTCACATTCAAATCTAATTAAAGATTTAACTATCGCTTGGAGAAGAACTGATGATACTCCATTCTCGATCATTTCTTGAATTTGATAATTTTAGTTATCAAATTCTCCTTTCAATCTATTTAAAGATTCATTAAAACTCTATTTCAGTTTTAATTTCCAAAAATTATTACTTAATGATTATTCAAAGTTAAGAAATAAATCTTATCTTTAATTGGGTTAAAGAACTAATGTCTTTTAAAACACAGCTCACAATAAACCCAAGATCACATTCCATTCCATCAGCCTTTAACCGTAAATTAACAAGTGAACAATTCCCTAAATATTAACCCTGAAGGCCGAAACCAATGTCAGATCAATACCCAGGAAACCATTCAACTTAACAATCTCCAGTTAGTTTCTGATTTTCTTAACTCCATTGGGTCTAAGAACAGTATTATTAAAGATACCATTCACGATAACCCAAAATCTTATTCCTGTCTTTACCTGGATTAAAGAACCAATGTCCTTTAAAACATGGTTCATGATAAACCCAAAATCACATTCCATTCCATCAGCCTTTAACCGTAAATTAGCAAGTGAACAATTCCCTAAGTATTAACCCCGAAGGCCGAAACCAACATCTGATCAATACCCAGGAAACCATTCAACTTAACTAGTCTCCAGTTAGTTTCTGATTTCCTTAACTCCATTGGGTCTAAGAACAGTATTATTAAAGATACCATTCACAACAACCCAAAACTTTATTCCATTGTTAATCGGGTTAAAGAACAAGTGTTATTTAAAACACCATTCACGATAAACCCAAAGGCCAATTTCAATTCAGTTCCAATTAAATATTAATTAATTGGTATACTTCATTAAATCTAAATAAAAAGATTTAATCTTTTCTCAACTGGGTTCAAGAACAGTGTTAATGAAGACATCATTCACTACCAACCCAAAATCACATTTGATATTAAATACAAGGCTCTGAATAGAAAATATATCGGCTTATATTCAATATCAAATTCTAGAATCAACAAATACCGTATTGGAATAACGATATATATATATATATAAATCTTCCAAATTCCTCCAAAATATCCGTATAATCATGGAATCCAATATTGAAATATTCCGAAGATAATTTCGATTCAAATCCATTCGTGGAAATTCTGGTTATTTTTAAAACCATTTCAAATCCAATTTATTTTATTTAAAAATTATTGGATTTGAAATCTAGTTAATAACTAGTTCATTTTGAAAAAAAAAATCTATTTTTATCTTTTCAAATATGGAATTTTTCATCCCAATTCTTTCCAAATCATTTCTTATGATTTTACACTAATTATTGATATTTTTAATAATTTTATCAAGGCCCGTACAGTCGATTTCCATAAACGGCCATCGTACTGCACTTACAGCGACCTTTTCCAAATTTGATTTGGACATAATTCCATATCCAACTGTTAGATTTCAAATTTCTAATGTTCTTTAGAAAGCACTTTTCGATACGAACCTAACGGCTCCAATTTTAGGAGAGTCCGACAGTCGGACCTCCCGTAATGTTCATTCGAAGTCAATGGTCGAAATTCGTGAACTACCGCAACGTGGCGTGTTCTATTCAGGCCATTATATTATATACAAAATATATATAGTATATATTTCGTCAATTTCCATTTAAAACATATTTTATAAATCATTTTAAATTCGTTTTCAAAACGATTTCAACTTCGTATTCAATTCCAAATCAAAATTGATATTCCATATCATCGATATGTAAATGATAATATTTTCAAAACATTAGATTTTGAAATCAATTCCTTTTCAATATTCATTATAGAAATGAATAAAATCGATATAAATATCGTTCACGTCAAAATGGCGTTAATCTAATCAACACAGTTATATAAATTTAAATTTATTCGTGCCCATCCCAAATCGGACATCAAAATCAAATTTTGATCTTTTACTGAATATTGCTTTAAAATGTTCGTTATTCTAAAATAATTGTTATTTTAAAATATTCATTCTTTCTGAACTGGAATCAGACACAGTCAATTACCATATAATTTTATTTATATGGATTTCATATACACATGTATACAACAACAATTATATACAATCAACCATCATCCAGAGTGCATTCTACACTGCAGAAGCATTAAATATAAATATTCAACGCTTACACAGCTTGTCAATCAATCAATCGACATACAGCTAATTATTGGGATTAGTGTATGTCATATTTCATCCCAATACCCGTGTGGGGTTTCAATCAACAAATAATGAATTTTATTTGTGCAGTAGGGCGATGTGTAAAATATATCGTCCCTATCCATATCAGTAAAATGGTTGTTCATAAACAAATCGTCTGATTTGTAAATGGATATTTATTTTATTCATATCAACGTTAAAAATTATATTTTTAACGATAAAATATTTGTTCGGTTCATTTACACAATAAAAATGATATTTTTATTTTTCTAACATATTTTAGAAAATTTCGGTGGCATAACGGCACTATAATAGAAACGGGATAAGGCCTAGCCTTATTCCCAATCTAAAAATGGCCTACGCCATACACATACCAATCTAATCAATTCCATTTCATTTTCCAAACCAAATTCAATCAAACAATCCAATTAGCCAAACTAAACAATCACACAAGTCGTCCATGGTCTGTGGACGACGGGGAACAGTTCATATATGCAGTTATAAAATAAATAACTGTATAAAAAAATTATAGTGCAGAGTTCTCACCTTTGGTTTTCACTCTGCCATTTTTATTTCTGAATTTCAGAACAGTCCTGACTTGCCTGAAATTCCAACGCAATCCTTTTCACGATATTTTCTATCATCCGGATTTGCTGTTCTGGTTCCAAAATTTGCAAACGAGCTCCAATATTCACACCAACTATTTTTCTAGCTTAAACGCGCCATTCCGGACAATTTTTGCCTAGTGGTCTTCCTTCCGAAAACGTGCGATTTCGCCGGAAATCGCGAAAAGACAGTATTTGGACAACAGACTTTGGACGCGTTTTCCGGACAGCTCCTCAATCCAAAATAGGACTTGCATAAATTAAATCGAAGAGAAAATCATGCTCTTCGAATTTAGTATTGTGGAGTTTTGGCCATAAATGCAAGATTTGGGAGTTATTGCCGAAATAGTGACAGGGTGTTTTATGTAAAACGGGATTTTTGGAGAAAAATGGGTTTTTGGACGAGGAGAGGCCCACGACCGATGCTGAAGTGGTGGGTGGCGGCGTGGGGCCTGACTGACGTGGGGGGTGGTGCTGGTGGGTGGCCGCGGCGGTGGAGGGGCCCACGGTGGTGGTTTGGGGTGTTTTGGGGCCTAGGGTTGCAAATTAGAGAGAGAGAGAAGAGGAGAGAGAGAGGAGGAGGAGGGGGGCTGGAGGGGAGGAGGAGTGGCGGCGGTGGGTGGTGGCAGTGCGAGGAGGGGCGACAGCAAGCTCTGGGAGGAGATCTCCATTTTTAGAGAAAGAAGAAGAAAAGAGAGGTAGGAAAATAATGAAGAGAAAAGGAAGAGAAGTAGTTTATATGCATATTTCTCTCGTATCGTCTGAATACAAACGATCTCCGATTGCCGTGGATTTCGAACACGAGATACTAGGCGTGAAGACGAGTCCAACGAAACATTTTTTGTCGAATTCCGGGTTCATTTGACCATCCGTTAAAATTGTCAAAGATGCTCAGATATGTTCAAAAATGTGATTTTGGCGCACCTTTTCTTCTTGCACTCCCACACACTAACTTCAAAAATCATGCCCTTTTGGATTTAACCGTTATTAGACGATGAATCCAGGAAAAAAACAGAATCGAATTCTGAGATCGTATCAATAATGTTCCTTTGTAAAATGACTGCTTATTTTACCCTGAACTGTTTTAGCTCACATGGTCACATACTAATTCCTTCGACGTGAAATTTGGAACTCAACAATGATTTGTCATTATGAATCCAGAAAAATTTATCTCATCGAATATTGAGCTCATATGCAAAATTTCACTTTTAAGGGCTATGTATTGATAACCGAAAACCCCATCCAATTCTCACTATTCCTGATCCCGGAATATATCTAAACTTATACTTTTCGGGGTCGCAAATGACATTTTGAACTCAATGGAAGTGGTTTCGAGTCCAAATTCATTCGTATGCAAAATGTGACTTTTTTTGGGCTATATTTCTATAGCGACTATTCTGAATTTTCAGCTGGGCATAACTTTTTATTCCCGCTATGAAATTTGGATTTTTTAGATTCGTTGGAAAGATATTTTCAAATAGATTCTAATATTTTTGGTTTCACTAAAATCCGGTTTATTTTGAATCCTGTACATTCATTTGAAATTTGAAATCGAATTTTCAAACTACCGCGCCATTTACAATTCCTTTTATAATTAAAATAAATATTTATATTCTAACTTTGATTCAAATAAATATATACGTTCTAATTCTACTCAAAATAAATTTCTAGTCGTAATTATTAAAAATAATCATTTTAAATATTCAAAATTCATTAAAATTGTCAAAATAAAATTTTTTAATTGGTTCTGATTTTCCGAGTTGTTACACTTCGATATCAACATGGGCCTTTTGAGGCAGTGGATTTGATCGAGCGTTAAGGATAGCGTCAAGTTTTTCCATCATAGCTTTAGTAGAAGCATCCATCCGTTGGTTCATGTTGGCAATAACGCCATCCAACTCATTCTTAGTCACACCGGCTCCACCGATTGAGTTTTCGCCAACTTCAAAATGGATAGTAAGCGGTGTAACTTCGTTGTTAGCAACATTTTTGTTTTCTCTAATGGTTTTGCTTGTGGTCCACTTAGATTTGGCCATGATCTCGGACAAGGCTTTGAATTTGGAAGAGAGTTCGTCGATTGGCCTAGATCTTAGACTTGTAGAATCTATGGTGGAAGTAGGCTTAGAACTTCAATGGTATGCTCTTAAATTGAGAGAAGTGTGAAGAAAGTAGATGCTAATGCAGTCCCATGGTGGGCGCCAAATGTTTTAACCAAAAATGGTTCAAACACCAAAGGTACGTGAATCGTACTTCACCAATATGGTTAGAAATTAAAAGGTACCGCAATCGCAAAATAAGCAGGAAAAAGTAAGCAAAAGCACAAGGATTTTTATACTTATATGATCTAAAATAGATGTACGTTCACTTTGGCAAGGATTTCATTATTATGGAGAAATTTACATAGAGCATCATCTCACGCATCTCATTTATTACACTTGTTCACTCTCTTTATGATGATTTCCCACTTTTTATTCTTTTTCCGCTTTAGATCTCACTTGAATTCGAGAAGGAACAGATTAGATCTCATGATTAGATAATCTTCCTTGATTTCATCAAGAAATTAGTGTTAGATCCGTGCTTTGAGAAGGAGTAGTGGCGGTTGGAGATCATTTGGATTGAATTGGAGTGAGAATTAATGGTGTTTGGAGAAGATGGGATCCACTTGATGTTAGAGGAAGAAGGAGTGAGCTTTGGAAGCAATTAATGGAGCTTGGGAAGCTTAGGAATGGTGGAAAACCGAAATGATAGCCATTCGTGGTGGCTTAGATCAGTCTCTTGAAGTGTGGTGAAATGGGATATTTATAGAAGAAGTTTGAACCATGTGGCAAAGATGTAATTATGGTGCACACGTTTCTGGCTGCACATCAGAGTATTTACAGGACTGCCACTGGATAGCTGGAGCTAGCTGGCAACAGCTGTACTGAATTGTTGAACGATCGACCAGAAAATGGCATGAACGTGCGACCAAGAATTCATGAGCGAGTTGAATGCGTGTGCGAGCTGTCTTCAGTGCGCGTTGCATATTCTTATGAACGCCCGACCACGTGCCTTTTTCCTTTTGTCCGTGCATGGACCAAAATATGGGAATACTAATTACAATCGTGCCATTATCTTTTACTATTCAAAATGGGGAATAGAAATTACAAACTTGCCATCCCTCTTTATATAATTCTGCTGATCCACTTTACTCTGCTCGATCTCTTTTGTCTGATAGGATGCTCGACCTAGAAATGGATCTTCGCGTGAGCGAGCTGAAAGGTCTTACACGACCAAGCCGAGGGACCGAGCTGATGACTCCCTGTACGACCGAGCTGAGGGCTTTCATGTGGCAAAAAAGACGCTTATCCATGCAAGCTTGCTGCCGATTGACCTGATGTGTTGGACCACTTCTCGAGCGAGGTGCACAAGCGAGATGCGGTGCTCGACCAGCTTGAGTGTGGAGGTGAATGACCAGATTCTGGAGTGTGCGAGCGATCTGATGGTGAGGGTTGCGTGAACAATTAGATTGGTCTTGCATGGCTCTAGTTCTTATGTAATATAATTTCCTGCACTTGTGGCGTTTTATGAAATGCCTAAGTGAGTTTTTGAATAGTTAACAGTAGTTTTGGAAAATTTGTGCGAATATGAGTTTGTGCTTATGCAAAATGATTTGGTGTATAAATGATTTTAATAGTAATCATCGTAGTTAGAATTCAATAAATTATAAAAATATATAATTTAGTATACATGTAATAAAACAGTAAAATAAAAACAAACTGTATATTTAAATTTAATATGGAAAAAATTTTAAACCCCTAGATATTATTTGGCCCCGTCTGACAAATGTTGTATATGACCATTATATGGATATTCGTTTTTTCTACAAAATGGACATATCTATTCATCCGATACATCATTTGTCAGATTTGTCCCTTTATTGGACAAGTTACAAACACTACAAAGTAATTATAATTCGAAGATCATATCACTTTAAACGGTTCAAAAAATTTCGATGGAGTTTCCTATACGTTCCTTGTGTACAAGCATGTGTGTACGATACAAGGAACATAGGGGAAATACTGCCGAAATTATGTGAAATCATTTAAAATGATAAGATTTACGAATATAATTACAATTATGTTTGTAATGGAAAGTAGGATGATCGACCATCAAAGAAGACACATAAGCGTCAATGAACCAATAGTTATTTATTTAAAATATAGTTTGTGAAAAATATATAAAATTAATTAGTACATGTTTACTAAATCAGTAAATAAAATTTAAACTACATAAAAATATAACGATTAATTTTTTTTATTTCATCATAGGTTTTAAAGCAGGAAAAATGGTCAATTACTTTATTGATCGGAGCTGGATGTATTAAAGAACAGAAATTAGTGGTGCAATAAGTGAACATTTTGAAAATGGTGTAAAAATGTTTATCGAATTTGAGATACGTAATATTGGAAACAATACCAAAATTCGTTGTTCATGCAGTAGGTGCAAACTGTTGAACTATTTAATACCGAATATGGTTAAGATTCATTTGCGCCAAATCGGTTTCCTACCCAATTATTTACTGTGGGATCGTCACAGAGAAATTGTAGCCCCTAATAATGAAGAACAGTCGATGAAGGTCAATAATTTGGAAATTAGTCCGAATCTCATAGAAAATATGGTCGAAGATGGTGTATGACCAATGTCCCTTACCGTTGAAATTGGTAACGATGATATTAACGTCCAAGAGGAACCAAATGTTGAAGATAAAAAAAATGATTTATTGAATAATGCTAAAAAAACCTTTGAAATGGATGTGAAATCGGCACTCAATTATTGGTAACTGCAAAATACATTGCAATGAAATCAAAATACAACCATACGGAAGATGGATTTATGGTTGTTGTTCAAGGTGCTAAATGTCATATGTCATCTGATAATTTAATGTGCGAAAATTATTATGAAGTGAAAAAACTTATGTCATCTTGTAGTTTGTTGTATCATAAAATAGATAAATGTTTAAAGGGTTGCATGTTGCATTGTAAAGAAGATAACAATATTGTAAAATGTAAGCATTGTAATCAAGAAAGATACAAACCAAAGAAATAGAAGGGAAAAGAATTTCCGTACAAGCATATGCATTATTTACCCATCACTCCTTGACATCAAAGATTATATGCACCATCTGTAACAGCTCATCATATGAGATGGCATGTTGTGAGAACATCTCAAGAAGTTACATTGACACGCCCATCGGATGGAGAAACATGGAAACATTTTGACAAGAAATATCCCGATTTCGCAGCAGACAACGACAACGTTAGACTAGGTTTATTTACAAATGACTTCTCATGTTTTCTCAGTTTGGTTCTAAATATTTGTCTTGGTCTATAATAATCACAAATTACAATCTACACACCTGGATGTGTTTGAAAATTTCGTATATATTTCTAACAATTGTCGTCCCTGACCATGATGATCCAACACAAGGAATTGATATTTAATTACAATCGTTAATCGGAGAGTTGAAAATATTATGGTACGAAGGAGTTGAAACATACGACGTATCAAAAAAGAAAAAAATTCAGATGTTCGATTCTTTGTTATGGACCATTAGTGATTTTCCTGCATATGCAATGCTTTCGGGTTGGAGTACGGCCGGTCGTTTTACTTGTCCTTATTGCATGGAAGAAACACGAGCATTTCCATTACTGCATGGGAGGAAATTTTCATGGTTTGATTGTCATCGGTGTTTTCTTCATATTAATCATCCTTCTAGAAGAGACAAAAAAACTTTAAGGCTAAAAGATATGAGACTCTACGACCACCAACGGTTTGGTCAAGCGAGGATATATATGAACTTGTAAAAGATCATCCAAAGATACATGAAACCGGATAACAAATTGAAATTCAAGGTAAATCAATGATTCCTAATTGGTGCAAATAGAGTATATTCTAGGAATTGCCTTATTGCTCTTAATCCGTCATAACATTGACGTGATGCATAATGAGAAGAACATATTTGATAATGTGTTTAATACAGTTCTAAATGTGAAGGGAAAGACCAAGGACAATCTGAAATCTAAACATGATATTGAGGAAATATGCAATCGTTCTAAGCTTCATATGAAGCACAATGACAGAGAAAACCCAAAGCATGTTATGTATTAGACAACAACCAAGTTAAAGTACTGTTAAAATAGGTAAAAGAATTATATTTTCCTGATGAAATTTCCTCTAATCTTCGTAGACGTGTCGACTATAAAAACGGAAGGCTGAGTGGAATGAAAAGCCATGAATGTCATGTAACAATGGAAAATTTGTTACCTATTGCATTCAAAGAATTGTTTCCTGTAAAAATTTGGAAGGTAATAATAAAATTTAGCTTATTTTACAAGGAGTTGTGTTCAACTATTTGTTCAACTACGTTAAAAGCTGACCATCTACTTAAACTTGAACAAGAAATCTCTGTACTATTCTGCAAATTGGAGAAAATATTTCCTTCGGGTTTTTTTAATGAAATGGAGCATTTACCTGTTCATCTTTTATATGAAGCACGTCTTCGAGGTCTGGTGCAATATGGATGGATGTATCCATTTGAAAGGTATGTTATTATACTATGTATTCAAATGTTAATTTAATTATAAATAGAAGTTAATATTGAACCGAACTATTTTTTATTAGGTACTTAAATCATTTAAATAAAAAAATGAGACAAAAAGCTCGAGTTGAAGGTTCAATTTGCAAATCAAATATCGAAGAAGAAGCTTCTTTTTTCTCTCATTATTTTAATGATCATGTGAAATTATCATTTGAAAGTGTTCCGCGTAATGATGAGGGCGTTGAACAAGATTCTTCTTCTGAAGCAACATTATCTATTTTTAAAAAACATAACCGACATGTTGGAAAATGTGTTGAAATATGGATAGATGATAAAGATTACCATATAGCACACACATATATTCTTCTTAATTGTCCTGAAGTTGCTCCTTTTGTTACGTAATGATTTTTTTACAAGTTTTGTTAAATTTAAGTTACACTTGTTAATAATAATGTAACATATCATATTTATGTTTGCATTACTTATGAATCACAAAATCCAAGCGATGATTTAAACAAATATTTCAGTAGTTGGTTTAGGAACTACGTTTCTGATCCAATAAATCATGTGCTCGACGAAGGACCGAAACATTTTCCCTTTGGACTGGAAAGAAAAGTTAAAACGTATCCAATATTTTTTTAGGGGGTATAAATTCAACACCAAAGAATTTGATGTTGAAAAATTAACAAACAATAACGGTGTGTTTGTTAAAGGCAGTGAAGATCCTAATAATCATACAAATGATTTTTATGGCGTGTTAACTCAGATTTTGGAATTGACATATTTTACAAGGCCCGCAGAGAATGTTTATTTGTTTAGATGCAACTGGTTCACCAATGTTCAGGTACTGGTATTAATGTGGATCCAAATTATAATCTTATGGAAATTAAAAATAATTCGCATTATCAGAAGTACGACCCTTTTGTATTAGCCAAACAAGCCCAACAAGCTTATTATGCCCCTTATTCGTCTCTGAAAAGGGATAAATTAGATTGGTCTGCAGTTTTTAAAATCAAGGCAAAATTTACGTTCGATGGAAAGAATATTCCTGATGAACAAGCCTATCAAGCAGATCTGTAAGAAAATGTTGAAATAACAATTGCAGACGATCAAACTAATTTTGGACATTTAAATGATGAAACAAATGTATTAGTCGAAGCATTTGAGAGTGTAAAGGAAAACGACACAGAACATGAACCGAGTCTGAATTTGAAAACGACGAAGACCAAGTATAATCTGTTAATTTTCACAATTATTCACATTACATTTACCTATGTTTGATATTGCATTTATCCAAGTTATCCAATTTTAACAATAATTAGTGTATAATCACATACACAACACATACACAACATGACAAATGTGTAGCATGTACTAACTTTTTTAATAGGTCATTATATAATAATTATTATAAATTGTATATGTATCTATATGGCATGTATAATAAGTCTGTCTCTGGCTCTAGCTCTCGACGATGTGGTGGTGAGAGTAGTGGCACGCCACTAGCCCGTCCAATTGTGTACTTGCAGCCTGTGGTTGACCATACGTAAATATCAATTAAATTAGCATAACAATTTAACTATTAATACATAATAAATCTATAATTGTCTAAAGTTCTAATTTATATTTAACGCAGGGGTTTTGAGTTGGAGCCATCTCAGGCAATGCTGGATATTTCTAAGGATGCTTACATGGCTAGATTGAGTGATTTCTAGCCTAAATAGAGCAGGGTATCGGAGAATGTCAAAGCGACCATCTGGAAATATTTTCTAGTAAGTTTATACCGCTTTACAAAATGAATGAATACAAATAAATAGTTAGTAATATATTTTCTCTCATTGTACTGGTGCAGTAGATGTGCAGGACACCGACCTTGAGCTGGTTCAGCGGCACTAGAACTCGAAGATTGCTAAGAATTATAGCGGAAAAATGAATGAGATTAAAAAAGTGAGGAAGAAACCTAGGTGGATGAGCGATAAAGTATTTAATAAGTTTGTTTTCCCCTTCTCTTTTCCTCCTTCCCCTCTCCCAGGTCCGTAGCGTGGAAGTCTCAGCGGTGATTTTTGATTATTCGGTTCAGCTTGGGTTCAGTCTCTTTTTAGATTCATTTATTAGTTCACTTCTTGTTTTCTGATCATTCTATTGACATATGAGAGGGAAGGTTTTTAAAATTTTACTTATGTACTCTAATATTTTCCACGATATGGTACGTTTGGTTTATGATGATGACTATATGTATTTTGAAATGTAATAAGTATTGTGGTTTGACTTGATTATTTAATAAATGTTTTAAAGTTTCTGCTGTGTTTTATATTTTCTGTCTTGTCAATTTTAGTCTCTGTATTGTCACTTTATACCTAAGTGTTTCATAAGCCTTAATGTATCCTCATATGGGTGAAGTTAAGGGATGTGGATGTTTCACCATTAGAAGGGAGGGAAGTAAATTTTATTTAAAGATTACGTTACAAACAAATCCAATAAAATCATTTTTTTTTCAATATTCATGAATTGAAGACCCATCAAAAAATAATAGAAAGTATTATATAATCATCTAGAAAGCATCAGTAACATGAACTCAGAATTTAGAAAATTGTGAAGGTAATGGAAAACCATATGGAGTATGCGAGACAAACTTGCAATTCAAAAACTCATAAAGTAAGAAAATTTCGAATATACCAAAAAATACCAACTGATAGGCACAAAAAAACTAAATTCATAACAGGGTAATAATAAGAGGCATGAACCATGAACTCAAAAACCTTCAACTCAATTAGGTGAATTGAACCAAGCAGAGTTTTTCAAAAATGCATAAAAGGGGTTAAGAATTGTCATACCAATAAAATTTATTAAACGAATACATCATTCATTCACCCATTCTTGAAAAAAAAATCAGAAATTCATCTGAAAATATCTAAACCTAACATGTAATTTAAAAGATTCAAATTGCAAGAAAATGTAATTTTGGAAATTGAAAGGCCATCCTTAGTTGAAAGCTTTAGAAAACCACTCACTAACCAAGGTAGGATTAATTTATCTTGAATTTATCAAGTAAAAGAATTAAAATCCATCCATAGTGGCTAATTCAACAATAATGCAAAGACAGGGAGCAAGAATCATAAAATCAAAAATTTCCAATGTAAGAAAATGAAGTAAATTAGAAAACCATGTGTTAAGTTATAATGAAACCATAGTTTGCTGCTCGTACGAATTGAGTAAAACCATGAGTGTCAATATCAACTATTCAACCAATCATGAATTAAAGTAGTATTTATTCAATAGAGTTTCCAAATTTACTCAGTATAGTTTCCTCGAAATATTAATTCATTGGAATGAAAATAGAAATCCGTAGCATCATAGGGTGCAGGAAATTTTAAGGCCATTGAAAGCTTTGCAAATTGTCCAAGTCATGGAAATAATTTGGAAAAAGCACATAACAAAGAAATTCTTAGATCTATTTCTAGAATCCTGGTGGGATTTTCAACCGTTTGACCAATTAGTACGAGTTTTGTTCAGTTTTATTTCTAGAATTCTTTGATTCTTATTTGATTTTTTATGTCTTTATTGATGTCGTAGGTTTATGTACCCAACCTGTGGTATTTTAACGGAACTCCTGCTCTCTTTACAAGGAGTCTTCTTTTTTTCAGTTATCTTTTATTTATTTAGAAGATTTTCTCTTTCTAGGATGCGCTGTTATAATTGGCTTTTTATTTCACAACGAATGCCCCTAATCAATCAGGGAATATTGTGAATGGTTCTTGCCTCTAAAGATAATGAAGTAGATGGTTGACCTTTCCCTCTGGAAGTAATCTTGTAGATGGAAACGAATAATGGTGACTTCCTTAGTCATGGCTATTTAGCCATCTCCCTGCAGGAGGTTCCTGTAAATGAATGTGAATAATGTAGGCTCTATAGCCAAGGTTATTTAGCCCTCTTCCTCCAGGAGGACTCTAACTGGCAAAGATGAATGGTTATGTTCCGATTAGACATTGAAGGCTTAGGTGCTTCAGATTGCACGTCAGAGGCAGAGGTGCTCTGGTTGGACATTGAAGGCTAAAGGATTCTGCTAATGGAAATAAAATTAGTCTTTGATTATTTTGAAAACTTTTCCCAAAAAAAAAAAAAAAAAAAAAAAAAAAAAAACTTGTGTTGATTCCCATGTTAGAGGTGCATATCTTCATGTTAGCTCCCTCCTTCTGGGATTATCTTTTGATGGTTGTTAATCTGATGAAGGCCTCCTTAGCATCATTGATTTTGTTTCTCTTGATAGACTTGCATCTCATTACGTTTGTAATTTCATTGATCTAGGAGTATTGGTGTGCTTTGTTTTTACCAACAAAAAAGCTTGGATCTTTATTATTTATCTTCGAACATAGAGCATATTATAAAAGCAAAAGAAATATAAAAAGGCAGAGTTATGAGTTGCCATTGTATAATCCAGGCAACAAATAAGCAATTATTGCTGAATGTATTTTCCTTTCTTTTATTCTTCAAAAGTCGGTTCGTTATTATTTGGTAAATTCCTATAACAGTCCAGCTTTAGCCATTTTCTAAACTACCTTTGCTAGAGTTTGACAATAGTCCATGTCATGCCCATTTGTTCGATGATAGCTGCAATATTTCTTTTTATATATTGACTCAAATTTTATATTCTCTTTGTGCAGAAATAAGAAACGTCTACCATCCGTTTGTGATGCATAGATGTAAGAGAAAAGGTGACTCAAGTTTGCATAGTTGAGTCAATATAATTTTTCTTGAGATTTCCTTCTACTACCTTCACTTTTGTACTTTCGATAAGAAGGGTATGAGTTAAAGACTTCCTCTTCTGAAATAATTTTCGGTGTGTTTGAATTCTCCTCCATACGGATAAATTTGTTGGCTTAAGCATAGAAATAAGGAATTCCCTTAAACTCTCGTAGATAAAGTTCTTTCTAAAAAGATGATCGTTTATCAAATCCTTCATATACCATTTTTAGTTCTCTTCTTTGGTGGCATCTGCAGTATTTAGTGTTCTCTCATGAAACCTTTCAAGATTGTCACTAAGTGTATCCTTGGGTTTTTTTCCTGATATTGGCCAACTTGAAAGGCTTTATAATCAGATCTTTACTCGCGTAGAATTATCAGGTGAACCTGGAAGATAATTGTTCCCAAATGTCAATGACAGGTCTCTGGTAATGCCTACAGCCTACACAATTTGTTATATGCTTTTCAAAGAATATTTAAGAAGATTTTGCATCGAACTGCACTGGAGACATTATACAAATTCACGTAGTTCTCAAAGAGGGAGACATGTTCTCCGGATCAGTGGTTCCATCATATTCAAGAAGTGGTACCTTTGTATTAGTTGGAAGTTTGATAACGGTTGCTTCTTTCGAAAAAAGGATTCCTCATAGCACTCTATTTTCTTTCTGCTCAAAGCTTTCTTCTTCTAATAAGGTGTATTCTCCTCTTAATGCTTGTATGTCCTCATGTCAGATCATTTGTTCGGAAGCAGGTCTTATTTGACTTTCATAATTTTGAGTTGCTAATGCCTTTAGCTCTATTTTAGATAGTTCACCTTAGAAGATTTTGAATTAGGCCATCTTCACAAATTCATCTTATGGCATCAATTTGTAGTTCTTAATTTAAAACTTTAGGCTTCTCATTGATTTCTTTTGTCAAAGTTGAAGATTATTCAATTTCTATGTTTGTTAGATCGAAATTCGAGATGATATAATTTTATAACGTCCATAATTAGGAAGCATCTTGCTCCTTATTCTACATGGATCCTTCCATCTTGCATTATACTTTTTTCCTTTGATCAATTATGATAATGAGCAAATATGGTATTAGCGGTTTAAGTCCTTCCTCTGCCGCAAAAAATGGTCACTACTGTAAGGACTCGGGGAAATTCGACGTCCGAATTTTGACAATAATACATAAACCGTATTATTTTCCATCGAAAACCCCAGATAGCTAATAAAAGAAGATAGTTGGTGCCGAAAGAAAGAGAGAAATATTAGAATAGAAGAAAGGAAGAAGAATAACAACACAACATATAAAGATTCACTACAAGAAAAATACCCTATCGCAACAGGCAAAATCTGTTGCAGTAGGCCTATTGCAACAGGCCAGCGCCTGTTGGTATAGCCGAAGTTGCCAAAGGTCTGCAACAGTTTTTGCCCGTTGCAATAAGATGTTGCGGTATACTTTTTTTGCAACAGGCTTTTGTTGTTGCAACAGATCCTTTTGCAACAGTAAATGCCCGTTGCAATAGATTTATAAATATATAAAAAAAATTGCAGCTTATAGATACTACATATTAAATGTGTTCGTTTTAGTATTAGTGCATATCACAAAATGAAATAAACAAATAATTTTTTTATTTTAACAATGTTTTAATAGTAAAAACAATTACAACAAAAATTTCTACAATTTTCATACACCATTCATGTATAACAATTTCTTCTCCCACATAATACATTTCTTTCGAATAGAGTATTTTCTAATCATATTTCTACTCTATAATACACATACTATAACAAGAAAATAAATATCATCGGTTCACCAGAACAAATCTGCAGTATCATCAATCATTAATGACAAAATACCATTTAGGATATTCTCCATTCAATATCTTCTCATTGTCTTGTTGACATGTTGTCCAGAGAGATCTGAGGATTCCTATAATGATGCTTCCTCTTATTCTCTGTAGAGTCAAAATTAGTAGAAACATGGAGTTGACACCTGCTCTATTGACTAATAATCAAAGAAATCAATTAGTTATACATTGGCCCTGCATATAATAAAAGAACAATAACATGTCCATTTATTATCTTTCAAAAAGGCATCATCTAAACTCCAAATTGATCAATAAGTCACCCAAAAATCGTAATATTATTATTGTTAGTACTACTATACTACTGTGTAGTATCATATAAGATTAACCTTTGGCAACAAAACTTAATATTTTACCATTTACAATTTCTCATTCATTGCAGAAGTTAATTTCTATATCTGGTAAACTTACAAATGATGCTACGCATATTTCAGGTGTACCTGAAAACAAATCCAGCTCAACTTAAAATTGTAGTCCATGGGAAAGTAGAAGCGAAAACCTCATAAAGAAGCCAATCTAGATTGAGATATCAGCAACATTATGGCCAATAGAATCCAAACCCAAAAATCTGAGAAAACAAAATATATGAATTTAAAAGCATTAGCAAGAACACAGTGAACAAAGAAATGAGAAAGGGAATGTTGGAAAAAAATCAAAAGAGAATATCTTGACCTCATATAATTCGGGACACAATGAAGAGACGGCATGAAAGGAAAAAGTAAGAACGACTCGCCTAATCTTTCAAGTGATGCTCACAACAATGCCTCAAATTAACAAACCAGTTGTAGCACATGAATATTATGACTTGTTTGAGCTTCCTAACCATGACCTGGCATAATAGCTATTGTCTCAGGCTCACGCATATCATATTTGAAATCGATAATTGTTTATTCGGATTGATTTATTTGGACTTCCTTGCATAGCAGCTATCTCAGGTATGTTACAATTATTGATGTTCGTAGACAATTATAATATCATTGTTGTAGCATGAATATCATTATTAAAAGCATTCATCCAATAGTGGAAAAGGTGAATGGTTTTAAAAAGAAACAGACTTAAATATGTAATGTATATATGCAATGCAAGCAGTTACCATTTTAGGCAGGCTCCTACTCCTTGATCGGCTTCCTGGTCAATTTATATTGCTAAAACAATAATTAAGAAGTCGACTGGAGTAGGTAGGAATGTATATTGATAAATCAATTAACTTATTTGCAATTAAATCTGGTTTGCTACCTGCCTAGCTTGTGACATGCTGCTTGATGAGCAACAAGTAATAAAGATCTACTAAGGAACAAGTAATAGGTATTAAATACGAACCTTAAATCAGAAGTATCATCGTCCTCGAGAGTTTCCGGATACTCCAGATCCACTAAGGAACAAGCCTTTTGAAGCATATCAAAACTGCTGATGATAATTTGCATCGACCTAACTTTTAGGTTTTCGTCTGGTTTTCTTCTTGCTTTCCAGTCATCAATCTCCCTAAATAAAGACAAGGTTAACTAGTCAGTGCGTAGCCAGGATTCAAATTTGATGAGGTCACAGTTTGAGAAGTGTCAGGATTTGGGGCGACAGTCCAAAAAGGGAAAAAAAATTCAGTAATCATCTGGCGAAATTAACAAAAGTTTCGTAGCAAATCATTGAACAACTAGCCATAACCATAAATAAGTCATAAGTAATCAGAAAACTATCTACGCTGTGTACGTAATAGAGAAGCATCAGCAAATACAATAATCAGGAAAGAAAATGACGACTAACTAATCTCTAATTTACTGTAGACCCCAGTTTAATTAAGTAAACCTCAATTTGATAATCAGCAATAAAATCAGATAAACGAAATTAGGGTTTACCGATTTCGATGCTGAAACTGGGGCGGTCGTGATGCCGATGCTGGAAGAGGGGGTCGCCGATCTGGAAGATGATGCGATGCTGACGAGGGAGTTGCGAAAATATGAAGCGATGTTGGAAGATTTTGATGCTGGAAGATGATTCGTAATCCTAATCCTAAATTTTGAGGGGATGAGACATCAGGCTATGAACTAGATTTAGAACGAGATGGGAAGAGATGGTAAATGGGGAAAGAGCAAGCGAAGCAGGCATGAAATTATTATTTTGGATCCCGCCTTACATTTTGGAGATCCCGCCTTACATTTTGGAGTGCCCGCCTTACATAATTTACCAGAACCTCGAGAGGCCGCCTGTTTTATTTTGATCCCGCGTTATAGATATCGCCTGTTGCAACCACAGAGGCCAACCATTTATTGATCACTTTTGAACTTTTGCAACATACCATTTATTGATCACTGTTGCAACAGACTCGTGTCCTAAATATTGTATACTTTTGAATTTTTGCAAGGAAAAAACGTTGACTTTTATTGATCAATAACAGTTAAATATAATATTAGAATATGAAAATTAAATATTAATGATAACAAGAAGCTCTTAATTAATTCATAAAAATATCTCTATCAAACTCAAATTATAAATTAATCCATACAAGAAATTATTATTAATTATTAATTACTCCTTAATTGTAATATTAATCAATTATCATTTATTATTTATTATGCATATATTAATTTTTAAATTATTAAATATTTAAACATATTCATATTTCAAATTAATTTTTAGTTATTATCCATTAGTTTTTATAATTAATTTATTACTATTGAATAATTATTTATTTATTTTATTATTTTTAAAATGTTAATTATTATTATTTGTTAATTATTAATTATTGTTATTTAATTACCAACTATAAATATCACTTTATAATACTTAAATTTTATTATTAATTAATAACTATTAAATATTAATCTTAATTATTATATAACTACTAGTACTTAATAAATTAATAGTAACTATTTAGAATTAATTATTAAAAGTTAATCATTAAAATCTTGTAATTATTTTTAATAGTATGTTTTTCGCAACTGGCTTTTCCAGTTGTAAAAAAATACAGTTATTGCAAGTGGCGAAAACTGTTGCTAAAGATATTTATTCGCAACTGACTAGGAAGCGCAGTTGCAAATAATATGTTTGTTGCAACTGTTCTGATAGCACAGTTGCTAAAAGTATGCTTTTGCAACAGGAAGGGAAGCACAGTTGCTAAAAATATGTTTTTCGCAACAGGAAGAAAATGTCTGTTGCTAAATCTCATATATTGCAACTGCTACAATAGGTTTGTTGCTAAATATCATTTACTGCAACTGTCATGCGTCGCCTGTTGCAAATAACTAGTTGCAATAGGGTATTTTTCTTGTAGTGATATTCTCACATCGCAACGGAATAAAATATAATATAGAAATAAATCTTAATTGAGAGCTTGAAAATAATACTTACATTCATCAGAGTACAACTAGGGCTATCAATGAATATCTGAAATATCCGAAATCCGTCCGTATCCGCATCCGAAAATACGAAAAATATCCGATATCCAAAAAGCGGATACGGATATTCGATATCCGAAATGCTTAGCGGATACGGATACAGATATGGCAATATCCGTATCCCGTATCCGATAAATATCCGTCCGCTATGAAAATATATATTTTTATATTTTTATTTTTATATTTAGGTTTAGTATAATTTATTATTTTATAACATAAGTAACAAAACGCAAAAGCAAAACACAAGCCTTACTCCAAGTCTAGCCTCATTGTTTGTCTCAACACAGCCATGAGCCAACGCATGGTCAAGACTCAAGTCACATGGTAACCGTAATCCACCATTTCAAAAATTTTGCACAGCCACCGTTGGATGAAATCCAACCATCCTCCCCCATCCTTTATAATTAATATTCTCTACTATCTGAAACCCTAACCAAGTATCCATCGGCTTCCTCTTTCTAAGAAAAAAAAAACCGCTGCAATCTAAATCTGCACAGTCGAGCCTTCGAAGCAGAAGTGCAGAACCACCTTGTCAATTGTCACCACGCAAGGCCGCCGGTCGAAGCACGGTCGAAGCACCTTGTCACCACGTGGCACGCGAGCACCAAATCTGCCGTCGGTCCACTTCGAGTTCGAGAACCTTGTCAACCTCTTCATCTTTGTTTAGTAAGCTCCACTAAATGACTAAATTATCACTTATCTCATCTATGCAATATTTTTAATTTAGTATTCGCCAAAAAAAAATTAAAATAGTTGGTCGGATGTGAAGGCTTGAAAGTCTGATTTTGTTTTAATTTGGTAAGTTCATTCTAATTTTGTTTTGTATTTCAAAAGGACTGATTTTGTTTAATTTAGTAAGTTCATTCTAATCTTGAAAGTCTGATTTTGTTTTAATTTAGTAAGTTCATTCTAATTTATGTGTTCATCTCAAAACATAAATTATGGGTCCATGCATATGAAATATTTAATATTATTTCACATTGTAGGTTCATTCTAATATTATTTAATATTATTTCACATTATGGGTTCATTCTAATTTAGTAATAAAGTTTATTTTATTTAACATTGTAGAGTTTTGCTTTTGACAATGGCGAACACCTCATCAAGTTGTAGTAATAAGGATATTTGTGGTAATGATGCTGTAGTGGTGAAAGAGAATCGAAACACTTCAAACACAGTTACAGATTCTAGTTTTCCAATTACACAAGTATCTGAAAATCATTCTATAGATCAAGACAAACCCGCACCTTCTAATTCAAGAATTTTGAAATCGAATGTATGGAAAGATTTTAAGAGAGAAGTAGTGGATGGTGCTATTAAAGCCACTTGTAATCATTGTTCTAGATTATTTAATGGAGCTACATCAACGGGAACAACCCACTTGAAAAATCATCTAAAAACATGTCCAAAAAATCCCAATCGTCTAAGAGTATCTGGACAACAAATGTTGACTACCACAATTTCTCCCAACAAACCAATTAAATTATCGAGTTGGAAGTTTGATCTACATAAAAGCCGAATGTGTTTTGCACGTATGGTTGTTAAGCATGATTATCCATTTAACATGAGTGAACATGCGTATTTTCAAGAGTATATTAGAAGTATTAATCCATCCGTTAAGTTATTTTCTAGAAATACAGTTCGATCTGATGTTTTAAAACTCTTTAATGAAATGAGAGATAAACTACAAGAGGTATTTGATTGTTTGTCAGCCCGTGTTAGCCTCACTACGGATTTGTGGACCTCCGAACACCAAAACATAGGTTATTGTTGCATAACTTGTCATTTTATCGATGATGATTGGAAGTTACAAAAAAAAGTCATTGGTTATTATAATTTGCCCCCTCCACACACCGGGTCCGCACTTAGCGCTTCTCTTAAATCAAAAGTATTGCAATGGAATATTGATAAGAAGTTATTTGCACTTACGGTCGATAATGCATCAAATAATGATGTAATGATAAGAGATTTAAAAGAATGGTTGGTTGGTAAAAATGTGTTGCCTCTTAGTGGTGAGTTATTTCATATGCGTTGTTGCACGCACATACTAAATTTGATTGTTCAAGATGGACTAAAAATGGTGTAATGTCTTATTGAAAAAATTAGAGAAAGCGTGAACTATACAAAATCGTCGCAAATTAGAAAGCAAAATTGGGAAAATGCATTGGCTCAAACTCGATTGGTTGGGAAAGGAGTGTCTTATGATGTTCCAACACGTTGGAATTCAACATATCTAATGCTTGAAAGTGCTCTTGAAGTGTGTCCGGCATTTGAGCGGTTGGTTGATTTAACCCACGATTACAAATGGTTGCCATCAAACGAAGAATGGGAAATAGGAAAAGAAATATGTGAGTGTTTGAAAATATTTTATGAAGTTACACTTAAATTTTCGGGTGTTAAATATCCTACGGCTAATTTATATTTTAAAAGCATTTGTGATGTCTATGAAAGCATTTTAAGTTGGGAGCTAAACGAGCATGAGTATATTCAATGTATGGCCCAAAAGATGAGAATCAAGTTTGAAAAGTATTGGAGCACTTGCAATCTAATGATGAGCATCGGTATGGTTTTAGATCCCCGTCATAAAATGACTTATATTGAATTTTTCTTTGGTGTGGTTTACGGGGAACATGCACACGTTTACATTGCAAAAATTCGTCAATCTTTGAAATGTCTATTTTCTTTATATGAAATGGAATGTGCATCCTCTAAGGGGCAATGTACCAATTCTTCGTGTGATACGTTTGATTCTAATACTTCTAAGAAGAAATCAAAAATGGATTTACAATATTTGGACTATCATGGCAAAAAAATTGGTAGCTCACAAGCTTTGAGAACGGAACTTGATAAGTATTTGGAAGATGAGTTGTTACCAATGGGAGAAGATGAGGACAAATTTGATATTTTGATGTGGTGGAAAACCAATGGTCCAACTTTTCCAATTCTTGCAAGGATAGCTCGTGATATTTTAGCCGTTCCAATGTCAACCGTAGCATCCGAATCATCATTTAGTAGTGGAGGTAGATTGATTTCCGAGAGTAGGACTTCTTTATCTTTGGATATTGTAGAAGCTTTGGGTTGCATTAAGGATTGGTTGCCATCCGATATTGGTAAGACTATTATATTTTCCTACATGTTTTCAATACAATAATCATCTCATATATTATGTAATTCTTTTGTATTCCTTTTAGTAGGTCACAATGTTGAGTTTGTTGATGATGCTATGGTTACGCTATAAACATGCTTCGCACTAGAGCGTAACGGTAAGTTGTACATTTTATTTATCTTAAACTTCTTATCATCCTCACAATTTAATGCTATGAATTTAGTTTCACAACTTTCTCACGACTAACGGTAAGTTGTAGAAGCTTCGGTGAAAGTAAAAACATCGTTGTTTAGTTTACTCCAGTACAAACAAAAGCCACTTAGCATTACATTTGTGATATATCCAGTTTTCGGACTTCAATCATCTATTTTTTAAATGATATAAACATAGAAAATATATATGTTTAGCTACAAATAATTGACTTTCAATGAAAGTACCTCAGGCTGCTGTGCCAAGACACGACAACTTCAAGTTGCTGTGCCTTGGCACAGCAACTTGAAGTTGCTGTGCCAATGCACAGCAACCTGAAGTTGTTGTGCCAAGGCACAACAACATTCTGGGACTAACTTGAACTTATGATGCAAAATATACCTCTCTTACCACATCAGGGTTTTGTACGTGAGTATACCGTATTTTCGTATCTTGGACAGTTACAAAATTAACAAAAGATTGCATATTTAAATATGATTCCACTGGAAGCTTGGATCTCATATATCCTTCGTATTATTATAACATTTACTAATTGAATTTGTTGCCTCTTTTGCAGGGTCATATTTTGGAAGCTTCGACCATTTCATGAAGAAAAAATGTCGTTTTAATTTGTTTATGTACTCATATTATTAAGATGAACTACGGTACTTGCTTTAATTTGTGTGTGTTTGAATCAGCGTATGTATTACATAGGCTTGAACTACGATACTTGCTTTAATTTGTATTTTATATGCATTTGCTTTAATATGTATGATTAGGTCACCGTATGGAATCTATGGATTATATGACGAAATATTTTTGTTTGAGTTTTATGTGATTGAATGAGAGATGTTGATATGTTTATGTATTCTTTTAATTTTTTTAGCTATTGTTTAATGCCAAATAATATATGCATTGTATTGTATTTTGTATATTTTCAAGTTCGGATTCGGATATTTTCGGATATTCGAAAATATCCGTATTTGCTAAGCCGGATACGGATATTTTCGGATATCCGAAAATATTTACGGATACGAATATTATTTGAAAGGTATTCACGGATACGGATACGGATTCGGATACGGATTTTTATTTTCGGATACGGATTCGGATACAGCACTATCTGCATCCGTTTGCATCCGTTTACAGGTCTAAGTACAACACACAGTCAAAACATCTGGACAATTATAACAATCTGTCATCGTATAGAACACATAGCGGAAATATATACTAATACGTCTGAACTCCTCCAGCATGTCTTTTGGACTTCGTAGCATCCAAACCTGAACCTGTAAAACTCGGTCTGACCCGAGCATTGCATACGTTAGATCAATCTGGAGAAGCAGAGTAAGAAAACTCACTAAATTTATAGTCATCATCCAACTGGTTTATAGTTTAAAAATATTTTCTTTGAAAGAAAAGGATAATCATAAGACTAGTCCACACATAACACGGATGATTTTTACCATACAGTTACCCAAAACATTTTGAAATCATATCTATTCTGATATTACAATAATGTCTAAATCAAATAAATAGCCATCTAGTAGAACGCTTGCATCTCCCGCTCTACATAAGTAGTCTATAATCAAAAACCGTCGGCGCTATTGGAGATTGGATTTCCAAGTATGAAAAGGTATGGAACCACCTTTCGATAGCATATTTCTAAAGAGAGGAATACACTGGGTTCAACAGTAATATCTTGAAAACCCGACCACATATGACTGATCACTCATTTCGCTTGAGTGTATCTAAGTATATCACCAACAGTTGGGATCAGCAACCGTTTCCCAAAAGGGAGAGCATCGATAGAATAAAGAAGCAAATGAACTTTCTCTAGATGGGTGATAATACATCCTAATGGGAGCGACCCACATAGGCATGCTGCCTGCTCGATTTTTGCCATTTCCCTGTTGAAGAGTGTAACGACCCGCATTCTACGCATCATAGGATCGTAGAGTATTTATTTCTTTTACATACGAAGTCGTATGGTCATGTAACTTTGGGAGACGACTATTGGGGTCATTTCCCATATTCATGATTTTTCCCGATTTTTAAATGACCATTTTACCCCTAGTTAGCACTGTTTTGGCCATAACTTTTGACTGGAAAGGAATTTTGACCTGAAACCGCTTCCATTGGCTTTGAATGATAGTTTCTCTTTCCGTAGAGTGGTCACATTAGCCAAACGGACTTACCGTTTGGGAGATATGGCTGAAACAAGTTTCAGATGGTGAAAAACAGCTTAGTTGGGCTTAACCGGGTGATTAGCAGCTAGGCCCAAGGGGAATTTCGGGTTTAGGGGTATAGGAGGTCTGATTAGGGTTAGGTTATCACTTTCATTTCAGTTTTGAGCAGCCACAAACCTCCTAGAGATCCTAGTAATGGCTTCCTACATCTAAGACACCCCAAATCACTCTCTAATTGAAGATTAGGCTTAGCAACACCAAATTAAGGAGAAAAAGCACCAAAGCAAGGTTGGAACTGCTGTTAGACATCAGTATTCGCCCCAAATCAGAGGAGTTTCAGTTCTGAGAATTTCATTTGTGGCCAAGGTGAGTGATTTGCATAGTTTTTGCACTAATTACGGTAATTAAGGGTAATTAGTGAAGATTAGCGAATTTATACGTAAATAAATTCTGGAAAAATTCTTAAAATTCTAAAGTAATGTTTTAAGGCTCTGTTAGAAATTTGGGTTAATTTCGATGTGTTTTGCTAATCGTATGCTTAAACATGATTAGGAGGGATTATAAGAAAATGTGAGGTTTTGGCCACTTTTGATCCATTTTGATTCATTCAAATTGTTGTTTGTTGTTTGTGGTTGCTATTACATGTTACTATGACTCTATGGTATGTTTCATGATTGATTAGAATAGTTAAATTGCTCGAAAACGTCGTCGAATGGCGTAGAAAGCTTGCTGGAAAGTTGCAGAAGTGTGCAGGCTCCGAACCGGTTCGGATCGGAGAAAGGGGTCGGATCGGACTAGGGAACTGACCAAGGGAATCCGAACTGGATGAGGACTTGCCACTGGAAGAAGTTTGGCGGGAAGGAAGGCCATTGCTTAGAGTTGGAGTTGGACAGAAGATCGGATCGGAGCGATGGAGCGGATCGGATCGGAGTAAGCTAGGGAGCGGAGCGGATCGGATCGGAAGAGTGACTGGAGGCCAGATCGGATCGACTTGGAGATGCAGGGCTCGGATCGGAAGCAAAGAAGAAATAAGCTAGGGATTGGAGCGCTGGAGGGAAGGACACCTGACCCGACCTGGAGGAGGACCCCGACCCGACCCGGAGCGAAGTGCCCGACCCGAAAAGACAAGGAGAAGGACTCGAACCGAACCGAGCATGGGTGACCGAACCGAACCGAGCATGGGTGACTGAACCGAACCGAATTCTAGAGCTGCTACTGCACGACAACTTTTCTGAAGACCCACTCCAATTCAACCAAACCCGAGATGCAAAGGAAGTCCAAATGAGAAGTTAGAACTTAAGATTCAGATGGGAATCAACTAGTTCACTTCATGATTGGGCTTTGCTGCGGGACGCGTGCTAAGGAGTTATCGACGTCTATAGTTTTGGACCACTATGGTAGGAGGTACGAAGGCGGATTCAGGGCCATTATGGCATCGGTAGAACCAAGGGCTACGACCAATGAAGTGGGTCATTGAAATGTTTGGTCATGACTCCAAGTGTTGTCTTGGTCACAGCAGGGTTTCTACAAGTCGGGATTCGTCGTTACCTCAGTTTGTCTAGTGTTCCAAAGTGGTAGATGTCGTACGCTTTACGCACCAAGTGAGAGATGTGAGGATGGTTGCTATGGATGATTTGTTGCTATCATTTTGACATGCACACCCCACCCCCGTATTCTTACACTATTTATTATGGCACCTTGGAGTATTGTACGGTATGTGGTACTAACTCTTTGGTTGCAGGTCCAGGTTCAGGTATGGTTTAGTATACCTGTTATTATTCTGTTTAGATGCTTATCGCTCATACCAGGCTTTATGTCTGACCCAGAGTTTTATGTCTCCTCTTATTACTCTGGGTGCTCACACGAGCAGACTAGAGACAGGTTAGCTGGTGATGCACGGGTAGATGATCCGGAGACGAGCAGGAGGCTTCCACGTGATATATGTATTTAGTATTCTCCCTGTGTTGTTGAAGATCACTGCTTGGGCATTGTTGGTGTATCTTCTACTTCAGCTTTCTTTTGTTTAGAGACAGTAAATTTGGAAAATTGTAATAAGCTGTATTTGGATTTCCGCTGCTTTGAGATTGATGTTGGTTTTAGTTATCAGCTTATGCACTGTCTCGCCTGTTTTATGTCAAGTACATTATTATTATATTTTATCCCATGCGCTGTGAGACATTCTACAGGTTCTTTGACTAGTTCATTCCCTTCTTTTCTTTCTTATGACGACCGTCTCGTGCTAGTCGGGCATGTGTACAGCGCACTTTTGGAGGAAATGCAGGCTGGTGCGGGGCGGGCTGTCACACTTGGTATCAGAGCTCTAGGTTGCGTAGTTAACCTAGGGAAGTTATCAGGGAGAGATATTACACGTATACGAGAGAGCGTATTTGTGATTACTTTGGTTTTTAAGAAGCTTTATATATATATACTATTAGTAGTATAAGGATGGAGTCGTACTGCACTAACACCACTATGGAGTCGTTAATCATTTCTTTTTTCAGATTGACGATGAGCCGATATGTTAGAGGTACCGGTAGAGGGGCCAATAATGGGAATGCTGCTGACATGAGGACGATGTTTACTGACCTCATGAGAGAGATGCTTAGGGATGTGCAGAGGGCAGCTCCCAATGGTGGAAATGGTGGTGGTCCAATGGTGCAGGCGCCAAGAGTTGACTTCGCCAAGCTGAATAAGGATTATACTAGCCTTGGAGGGAAGCCGTTCCATGGAACGGAGTCGGCTACGGATGTTCAGGATTGGGTCGATAGTTGCGAACGTATCTTCGAGGATTTGGGTATCGAGGATGCGATGAAGAGAAAGTTAGCGTCCCGTCAGCTACAAGGGCGGGCAATGAATTGGTGGAATGCTATAAAGGCAGCTACTCCCGAAGATCAGATTACTTGGGAGCAGTTTAAGGCTCGCTTTAGTGAGAAGTTCATCCCAGCTGCTCAGAAGTCAATGTTGTTTAAGAAATTCTTGGAGCTCAAGCAGAATGGCAGGGCTGTCTCGGAGTATATTGCTGAATTTGACACTTTGTCAAAATATGGGTTATCTCTTATAGATACTGCCGAGAAAAAGAATGAGAAATTCATAACTGGATTGGATCAGTACTTGGGGGAAAAACTTATTAACCACATCGATGAGACGTTTGAATCGATTGTGGGGAAAGCGTTAAGGTCAGAAAGTCTCTACCCTAAGCCGAAGACTGAAGTTGCATCCACAGAAGAGCCAAAGCCACAAGCTAGTGGTGGAGGCAAAGGTGGTTCCCAGAATAAGAGAAAGCAGAATCAGGCTAAGGATGGCCAGAAGAAAAAGAATAAGCAAGATGTGGAGTGCTTCAGCTGTGGTAAGAAGGGCCATTATGCTAGTAATTGTCGGGCCAAGCCAGCGGATAGGAAGTGCTTCAACTGTGGCCAAATGGGACATCACAAGGACAAGTGTCCACAGCCCCCTAAGGAAAAGCAAATGGTGAAAGCATATGCTCTTAATGCTATTCCTTCTTCGTCAAATGCCCCAACTGCGGCGGAGAAGGGAAAGAATGTCGTCATTCAAGGTATGCTTTCTGTTTATGATGTTCCTGTTAGAGTTTTGTTTGATACCGGAGCTTCCAGTTCTTTCATATCTAGTGACCTGGTAGATAGGTTGGGATTGGAACCCGAGATTGTCGATAGACCTTTAGTAGTGACGAACCCGATTGGTGGTTCGACTAGTCTTAGCATGATTTGTCGTAAGGTGGTTTTATCGAGTCATGGATGCATGTTTGTTTGTGATTGCTTTGTTTTGGGCTTTACTGGGTTCGGCATTATTTTGGGAGTAGATTGGCTCCAAAGATACGGGGTGGTGGTAGACTGTGAGGGCTTGTTGGTGACAGCTAGAGCGGATGATGGGCGGAGGATAGTGTTTGGTGGTCTACCCAGTAAGGGGGTATTGGCTAGTTTTCTAAACTCCCTCGACATTCCGCATAGTGAGTTGTCAGGTTTGCCCGTGGTTGGCCAGTATCCGGATGTTTTCGAAGAAGTGACCGGACTTCCACCACACCGAGAGATTGAGTTTCGTATTGATTTGGTAAAAGATGCCAGACCTATAGTGATGCCACTTCGTCGTATGGCACCAAGGGAGCAGCGAGAGCTCGAGGTGCAAGTCAGCGATCTTTTGAGGAAGGGATTTATCAGAAGGAGTGTTTCTGAATGGGGAGCACCAGTTGTGTTTGCTACCAAGGCGGATGGTTCCCTTCGTTTGTGTGTAGACTACCGCGAATTGAATAAAGTGACGAGGAAGAATAAGTATCCTCTACCGCGGATAGATGATTTGTTTGATCAGTTGAGTGGCGCGAGAGTATTTTCTCAGTTGGATCTCGCGACAGGTTTTCATCAGCTTAGAGTGGGAGCTGAGAGTATAGCTAAAACGGCATTTCGAACGCCGTCTGGATTTTATGAATGGTTGGTTATGCCATTTGGGCTGACTAATGCCCCGGCATATTTTGTGGACCTTATGAATAGGGTATTCAGAGATCAGCTGAATAAGTCTGTCCTTGTGTTCGTTGATGATATTTTGGTCTATTCGAGGACAGAGGAGGAACACAAGGAGCATTTAAGAGTAGCGATGGAGGTGTTGAGAAAACACCAATTGAAAGCAAAGTTTTCTAAGTGTCACTTCTGGAAAAGGGAAGTGAGGTTCTTGGGCCATGTTGTATCAGAGAGTGGTATTGCCGTGGACCCAGCAAAGGTGGCTACGGTACAAGATTGGCCTACGCCCAAGAATGCAACAGATGTAAGAAGTTTCTTGGGATTAGCGGGATATTATCGTAAGTTTATCCAAGGTTTCTCCAAGATAGCAGCACCATTGACCCAGTTGACCAAGAAGAATCAAGCTTTTGTCTGGGATGAGAGGTGCGAGAATGCATTTAAAAGTCTAAAGGACAAGTTGACGAGCGCACCAGTGTTAGTCATTCCTAAGGGGGATGAAGAGATGACGGTATACACGGATGCCTGTGGTACCGGGCTGGGTGCTGTATTGATGCAAGGCGGTAGGGTTGTAGCTTATGCAAGTCGGCAATTGAAACCGCACGAGAGAAGATACCCTACCCATGATTTAGAATTGGCAGCGATCGTGTTCGCGTTAAAGATGTGGAGACACTATCTCTTGGGAGAAAGATTTGAGCTATTTACAGATCATAAGTCGTTAAAGTATCTGTTCTCCCAGAAGGATTTAAACCTCCGTCAGCAGAGATGGTTAGAGTTCTTAGCTTCCTATGATTTTGACATCGCATACACACCAGGAAAGGGCAATGCGGTGGCTGATGCATTGAGTAGAAGACATGCCAGCTTGGGGGCTATGTTCCTTGAATGGAAGCAACTGGAGTTTATCGCGGGGTTTGATTTCAGACCAAAGTGCGAATTGGATCCAGAAATGTTAGCGAGTTTGACGGTCAAACCCACTTTGATTGAGCGGATCGGCTCTAGTCAGAGGGACGATCCTAACCTATTGGAAATCATCTCCAAGTTAGAGATGGGTATCGATGAGGAGGTGAACAAGTATGGGCTTGATCGAGATAGATGGCTTAGAAAGGATGGAAAGCTTGTTGTACCCAATGTCACTGGATTGAGAGATGAAGTGCTTAGAGAATGTCATCACTCAAAGCTGACTATACACCCCGGTGGTAATAAGATGTATCGAGATATGAAGCAGACCTACTACTGGGAAGGGATGAAAAGAGACGTTGGGAAGTTTATATCCAAGTGCATGAATTGCCAGCTAGTTAAAGCCGAGCAAAAGAAGCCTAGTGGGTTGTTACAGCCCTTAGAAATTCCCGAATGGAAATGGGAGCAAGTCTCGATGGATTTCATCGATGGGTTACCAAGGACTAGATCGGGATGTGACAGCATTTGGGTAATTGTAGATCGACTGACTAAAAGTGCAAGGTTTTTACCAGTCAAATCGACCAGAACGGCAGCTAAGTTAGCAGAGTTGTATATGAAGTGGGTAGTGAGATTTCATGGAGTACCTAAAAGCATTGTGAGCGACCGAGACCCGTTGTTTACTAGTGGGTTTTGGAAGAGCTTACAAGAGGCTCTAGGGTCAGAGTTACATCTCAGTACCGCATATCATCCTCAGACCGACGGTCAGACGGAAAGGGTGAATCGTATTTTGGAAGATCTCTTGAGAGCATGTATATTGGATTTTGGTGGATCATGGGATGACCATTTGCATCTAGTAGAGTTTGCATATAATAATAGCTACCAATCCAGTATCGGTATGGCTCCGTTTGAAGCTTTGTACGGAAGGCCGTGTAACTCACCATCATGTTGGATAGAGACTGGCGAGAAGTTTATGCTTGGACCAGATGTGGTGAGGGAAACTTCAGATAAAATCAAGACCATTCAACAACGAATGAAGGCTGCCCAAGATAGGCAGAAGAGTTATGCCGATAAGAGGAGAAGAGACTTAAAATTCTCCGTTGGCGACTTGGTGTTTGTCAAGATTTCTCCGTTGAAGAGCGTAATACGATTTGGTAGGAGAGGAAAGTTGGCACCAAGGTTTGTTGGCCCATTCCCTGTTCTTGAACTAGTCGGGAATTTGGCATATAGGATTGACTTACCAGAGAAGATGGCGGGAGTTCATAATGTATTTCATGTTTCCCAATTAAGGAAGTTCGTTCACGACTCAGATATGACCATCTCACCTGATCAGTTAGAAGACTTCGAAGTAGAACCCGAGGCGGTTGGGAACCGCAAGCCAACCCATATTGTCGCACACGACATGAAGCAACTTCGAAGGAAGTCGGTGAAGCTAGTCAAGTTACAGTGGAGCGAGGACGAGAGTGATTGTACTTGGGAAACAGAGGAGGACATAAGGAAGAAGTATCCAGAACTCTTTGTCTGGTAAGATTTTGACTTCGATTTAGTTTTTCCGCATGCTAGGATAGGCTTGTTTGCTTGTTTTGCATATTTGATTGTTGTATATGGTTGTTAGGCATGCGGGATCCTTTGTATGTTTTGGGTTAAGGAATTTCGGGGGCGAAATTTCTTAAGGGGGGGAGAGTGTAACGACCCGCATTCTACGCATCATAGGATCGTAGAGTATTTATTTCTTTTACATACGAAGTCGTATGGTCATGTAACTTTGGGAGACGACTATTGGGGTCATTTCCCATATTCATGATTTTTCCCGATTTTTAAATGACCATTTTACCCCTAGTTAGCACTGTTTTGGCCATAACTTTTGACTGGAAAGGAATTTTGACCTGAAACCACTTCCATTGGCTTTGAATGATAGTTTCTCTTTCCGTAGAGTGGTCACATTAGCCAAACGGACTTACCGTTTGGGAGATATGGCTGAAACAAGTTTCAGATGGTGAAAAACAGCTTAGTTGGGCTTAACCGGGTGATTAGCAGCTAGGCCCAAGGGGAATTTCGGGTTTAGGGGTATAGGAGGTCTGATTAGGGTTAGGTTATCACTTTCATTTCAGTTTTGAGCAGCCACAAACCTCCTAGAGATCCTAGTAATGGCTTCCTACATCTAAGACACCCCAAATCACTCTCTAATTGAAGATTAGGCTTAGCAACACCAAATTAAGGAGAAAAAGCACCAAAGCAAGGTTGGAACTGCTGTTAGACATCAGTATTCGCCCCAAATCAGAGGAGTTTCAGTTCTGAGAATTTCATTTGTGGCCAAGGTGAGTGATTTGCATAGTTTTTGCACTAATTACGGTAATTAAGGGTAATTAGTGAAGATTAGCGAATTTATACGTAAATAAATTCTAGAAAAATTCTTAAAATTCTAAAGTAATGTTTTAAGGCTCTGTTAGAAATTTGGGTTAATTTCGATGTGTTTTGCTAATCGTATGCTTAAACATGATTAGGAGGGATTATAAGAAAATGTGAGGTTTTGGCCACTTTTGATCCATTTTGATTCATTCAAATTGTTGTTTGTTGTTTGTGGTTGCTATTACATGTTACTATGACTCTATGGTATGTTTCATGATTGATTAGAATAGTTAAATTGCTCGAAAACGTCGTCGAATGGCGTAGAAAGCTTGCTGGAAAGTTGCAGAAGTGTGCAGGCTCCGAACCGGTTCGGATCGGAGAAAGGGGTCGGATCGGACTAGGGAACTGACCAAGGGAATCCGAACTGGATGAGGACTTGCCACTGGAAGAAGTTTGGCGGGAAGGAAGGCCATTGCTTAGAGTTGGAGTTGGACAGAAGATCGGATCGGAGCGATGGAGCGGATCGGATCGGAGTAAGCTAGGGAGCGGAGCGGATCGGATCGGAAGAGTGACTGGAGGCCAGATCGGATCGACTTGGAGATGCAGGGCTCGGATCGGAAGCAAAGAAGAAATAAGCTAGGGATTGGAGCGCTGGAGGGAAGGACACCTGACCCGACCTGGAGGAGGACCCCGACCCGACCCGGAGCGAAGTGCCCGACCCGAAAAGACAAGGAGAAGGACTCGAACCGAACCGAGCATGGGTGACCGAACCGAACCGAGCATGGGTGACTGAACCGAACCGAATTCTAGAGCTGCTACTGCACGACAACTTTTCTGAAGACCCACTCCAATTCAACCAAACCCGAGATGCAAAGGAAGTCCAAATGAGAAGTTAGAACTTAAGATTCAGATGGGAATCAACTAGTTCACTTCATGATTGGGCTTTGCTGCGGGACGCGTGCTAAGGAGTTATCGACGTCTATAGTTTTGGACCACTATGGTAGGAGGTACGAAGGCGGATTCAGGGCCATTATGGCATCGGTAGAACCAAGGGCTACGACCAATGAAGTGGGTCATTGAAATGTTTGGTCATGACTCCAAGTGTTGTCTTGGTCACAGCAGGGTTTCTACAAGTCGGGATTCGTCGTTACCTCAGTTTGTCTAGTGTTCCAAAGTGGTAGATGTCGTACGCTTTACGCACCAAGTGAGAGATGTGAGGATGGTTGCTATGGATGATTTGTTGCTATCATTTTGACATGCACACCCCACCCCCGTATTCTTACACTATTTATTATGGCACCTTGGAGTATTGTACGGTATGTGGTACTAACTCTTTGGTTGCAGGTCCAGGTTCAGGTATGGTTTAGTATACCTGTTATTATTCTGTTTAGATGCTTATCGCTCATACCAGGCTTTATGTCTGACCCAGAGTTTTATGTCTCCTCTTATTACTCTGGGTGCTCACACGAGCAGACTAGAGACAGGTTAGCTGGTGATGCACGGGTAGATGATCCGGAGACGAGCAGGAGGCTTCCACGTGATATATGTATTTAGTATTCTCCCTGTGTTGTTGAAGATCACTGCTTGGGCATTGTTGGTGTATCTTCTACTTCAGCTTTCTTTTGTTTAGAGACAGTAAATTTGGAAAATTGTAATAAGCTGTATTTGGATTTCCGCTGCTTTGAGATTGATGTTGGTTTTAGTTATCAGCTTATGCACTGTCTCGCCTGTTTTATGTCAAGTACATTATTATTATATTTTATCCCATGCGCTGTGAGACATTCTACAGGTTCTTTGACTAGTTCATTCCCTTCTTTTCTTTCTTATGACGACCGTCTCGTGCTAGTCGGGCATGTGTACAGCGCACTTTTGGAGGAAATGCAGGCTGGTGCGGGGCGGGCTGTCACAAAGAGGCTTGATGTTACTATTACCTTTTTAAGAACATCACATCATCATTCGCTTGGAATATCACATTGTCTGATCCATCAAATCACTAATTGACATCCACAAATATACTCTGGATGTTATGCTAAAGAAGTTTCTTTCTCCGCCACCAACTTGGTATATTTGTAAAAAAAATCAACGTATGTGACTCTTAAGTAATACTATGTTAGACATTCGTCCATACAAGTCATCTAGTAACAGGATGAACCGAAGGCACCCTCCTACATCACCGTATAGATCTTTATCGAGTAGTCCTTGCAATCCATAGATTCCAACCACAACAGAACCAAAATATATCTCAAGTGGCCAACCAAAGATTTTAAGCAGTCCTCCCATTTTATGAAAATCCATGTTATTCTATTGCTCCATCTTGATCAACATCAGATGTCTTCCCTATTTATGTATTTACTTGTCGGAAAGGTTTCGAATATAAATTCGATATCGAACTCTCTGTACCAACAATCGTATAAGTTAGATTCGATAGTCGGTTATTTAACTATTAAATAAACAACAATTCAATCATGAAAATAAAATAAATTTATTGGTTCGGTATTTAGCATTACCTAGCCTTTTTTAATTAAAAGTAATTAACAAATGGTTAATTAAAACTTTTGAATCTTTCAATATTTTTAAACATGGTATTTACTTCTTATTTTATAATAACAGTTTTCTTAAACTATTTTATTCTAAATACTTAGAAAAATATTCATATATATATATATATATATCCAATTTTCCATTTTACTATTATTTCAAAACGTTAGTTACAATAGTTTTCATGCATTTCTATATTTCAAAATTTCATTAGCCCCTGACCTTAAATTGGTAAGAGAATAATCCCCTAAGTATCAACTCCGAAGACCGAAATCAATATCAGATTAACACTCAAAAAATCGCTCAACTCAATCAATCTCCAATTAGGTTCCAATTCTTTAATTTCTTAACTCCATATAAACTCATATTATTTCACTTCTAATCCATTCAATCATTTTTTGCTTTGAAAATCTCGTTTCAATTCCATTTATTTCACATAATTACATTATTAAATAATGTTTATTTGAACTTAACGTTTTATCCCCTACACCCTTTCTATAACTCTTATTTATATAATTAGGTTTAATATACGACCCCTTTTTATCCTGATTTCTTTTTACTTAATTCAAATATTAAGTAAACATTTATTTTAAGTTATCGTATTCGCTAAAAAAACTCTTTTATAACTTTGTTTATAACACATGGGTTTTACAATAAAATATGTTCATACTCTCCTTTCACAATCCAATTAAACTTAATTCAAAACTTGATTACTTACATAATGAATTTCATTTAAATAGTAATTACTTAAATTATTATTGATTAAAATGATAATTTACCTCATCGTTAACTACGGTAGAAGTAGTTACACTCTTTATTAACTAAAATAAATAGTAAATTCTTTGTTAAAATATAAACAAATATTAATTAATTAATTTCATTACTCTAGTTCAAAACTAATTAATCAATTAACTAAGTTCAATTAAAATAGTTGACTTAGTCAACTCAAACCATGATTATCTCGTTAATCAACTCCAATTAGTCCTTCCATTAAATTAATTAATGATATAATTAATTTAAATAATTCCATTTAATTGTCTCTTGGGAACAATTAACCCAACTCTTAACCCTTAGGTTTATTTTGCTCGTCTTCTTATGAATCTTATTAACATAAGAATTTGCTTGGTAAAACAATAATTATTATAAACTTATATAATAACTAATAAATATTAATTTCCTTTTAATAAACTTTTATTCAAAATAATATATTTAAAAAAAAATCTATCTTTGATTATAATATAAATTTTATAACTCCATTTCTGTCGATTCACCTGATGGTAAATCAACATTCATAAAACGATATTTTTAAGGCCATTTGACGCTAATTACTCAATCAATATTGCCCATTAGTTAATAACAAAACAAACGTTGAATTTAAATTCTAAATTCAATAAACAAATCAATCTTCCACTCATATTGGTCAAATAGTTCAAATAACTGTAATATGTAAATAAACAATAAATTTGAGGAACCCGGTTGGATCCCTCCAACCTGTTTTTCCATGCATCCAAATAAGTTATGTAACAACCCGGATTTTCAGAGCCAATTTAAAATTTTTATTTTAGCTATTTTAATGGATTTTGAATATTTAAAATGATTTATTTTAAATAATAATGATTTAAAATTATTTCAATTAGAATTAGAACATATAAATTTATTTTAATTGTAAAACGAGCCTGAAAAGGCGCGGTAGTTCGAAAATTCGATTTTAAATTTCAAATGAATGTACATGATTCAAAATAAATCGCACTTCAGTAAAACATGAAACATTAGAATCTGTTTAACAATATCTTTCTAACGAATGTGAAAAATCCAGATTACATAATGTAAAGTGAAAGTTATGTCCAGTTTAAAATTTAAAATAGTCGCAATGGAATATATATATATATATATATATATAATTTAATATATAGCCCTTAAAAATAGCCATTTTGCAAACGACCTCCGTTTTCGGTGAAACCACTTTTGCTGGATCCGGAATGTCAAATTATTGTTAGATTTCATAATTTTTGAAATTAATATGCGAGCGTGGTGAATTTAAACACGTTTGGTCAGCTCAGTTTGAATTCAATCAACTAGAAAATGGCTATTTTTCAAACGGTCTCCAAATTTGATGAAATTAGTTTTGTTAGGACCGTATCATCAAAACATAGCTAGATTTATTTTTCTGGAATTTTTGGAGTCAGTATGTGGTCCCGATAAATTAAAATATACGTTCGAATTCAATATATATTGATTTATATTTTAATTTAAAGAGAAACTGGTTAAGACGATAGAAATGCTTAAAAAGCATATCCTATTGTGTCCGGAATGGGGGTAATTGGTTAGGGACGATAGTCGTTGGTTTGATTTGGAGCTCGAAGCGTTAAATAGTTAAAGTTTAAATTAAATAATATTATAAATTATTATATAAACACTAGAAAATTAAAACCCTAGGTCAAACATTAAAACACGGTCAAACCACTAACCCACCTCCCTTTTCAAAAGAAAGAAAATAAGGAGAAAAAAATTGAACGATTGAATCGCGCCTCCACAGACCGTCACTTCATCGGTCATCTGCACCTCCACCTAACGCTCCGACAAACCACCTGCCTACTCCAGATCCGACGCGAGAAGGGGTAGGTTCGAGGACGGTTGTAAGCTCGGAGAGGACCTCGACTTGGAACAGGAAGTCGCGCAACCACCCTGTGCGCCACTTGCTATCGATTACGAACTCCGATCAACTCCAGTGGCGGCGGTGACGGCTCCTTTCAGGGGATGACGAGTTCGATTTTGTCTGTGTGTGAACTGAAGGAAGATTAACAGTAAGTTTTTTATTTTATTTTAAGTAATTAGTTTAATTAAATTAAAAAGCATTATTGTTAAAAAATCAGTTTTTTTATCTATAGTAAAATAAAATTATGATTTTTATGTAGACAACATAGAAATAAAAATGTGATTTTTAATATAAATCGCGTGAAACAGATTGCGTTAGGATCACGATGAAGAACACTACGCATTGGAAACAAATCCAAATCCAAACAGTCCAATAAAGGATGACGGAGTGGAAACCAAAGGTGAGAATACCTTCTCACTCAAATTATTTTACAGTTAAATATATACTAGGTTGCAGACGGGGCTTAGTAGCCCCCGACATTATTTATTTGTACAAACCATGGTTGTTTGTTTGTTTGGATAGAATTTTGGGAAGACTGATTGTATTGTGGTATCATGAATTGCCTGTGTGGTTTGCTGAGATGCAAATGATTCTGTTGAAAAGCAGAGTCTTGTGGTTGATGATCAAAACACGGGTTTAAATAGCATAGCTTTGTGTATAGCCTTAATTCGCGAGCCTCACACCTCGGTATGAGTCAAAAACGGGATAGGGACCATTGGGAGTGCACGACGTTTCTTTCTAGCTATGGGTGGTGTCATGGTATGGAGCGCAGACATTTATACTTTTACTTATGTGAATGATGGATAGCGAGGCGCCTCAGATATATCGGTCACTACGGGGCCGATGGGTAGGTCCGATAGGACCGGGAAACGTGTGTTCAGGAATAACCAATCCACTAACGTAAGTGTGGACCGGCCCTTCCGTTCACAGGGTTCACTGCGGGGGATCCTGAGGCATTTGCTAGAGTGTCTCGAATCGGTGAGGAGCCATCCCTGGCCTCGACTCATAGATGGAATCCAATTTCCAATACATGACATTTCAGTTTTAATTTCAGAACTAGTATGGCGACATAGTAGGATGAGTATTATGCCGTCCATGATTGATGGATTTAGATGTGAAGTGATTTTGACACTATATACTTATAGTATTATCAAAATGATTTGTTTTAAACGTACCAAACATGTTTGGCTATTATAAGGTAAAACTCTATCCTCCGACTTGCGTAGCATTGTGTGATGGGACCTGAGTCTTATAATAGCTTCATTTTTCGAAAAGCATTGCGCTATTTATAAACTGTTATATACACTGGTATTCTTGGGAGAAAACCCGTTCTGTGTTATACGGCGTGGTCCCTTGATTTACTTTATTTCTAAAGTAAAGTTTTGAATAACTGCTTTAGTTCTCACACCAGTCCCATGACTGACATAGAGTTTGTTATTTTAACCTAAACTCTGATTGCCCCTATTTTCCACGCGGGCAACTAGTTGTTTTGGTTTTGCAGATTTCTATTTTACAAGATCCTATTTTACAGCTGGAGCTATATTCAGAAAGCTCTGTATCCTTGTATTTCTTTCAGTTGTGTTATGTATTATTTTTCTGCTGCTAGGAAAATACACGGATATAGAGCTTTCCGAATATAGCTCCAGCTATAAACCAGGATCTTGTAAAATAGAAATCTGCAAAACCAAAACTACTAGCTGACCTTACGGAAAATAGGGGCACCCTGAGTTTAGGTTAAAACAATAAACTCCAGGTTAGTCATGGGACTGGTGTGAGTACTAAAACATCTATTTAAAACTTTACTTTAGAAATACAGTAAATAAAGGGACTACGCCGTATAACACAGAACGAGTTTTCTACCAAGAATACAAATGCATATAACAGTTTATAAATAGCGCAATGCTTTTCGAAAAATGAAGCTATTATAAGACTCAGGTCCCATCACACAATACAACGCAAGCCGGAGGATAGATTTTTACCTTATAATAGCCAAACATGCTTGGCACGTTTAAAACAAATCATTTTGATGTTACTATAAGCATATAGTGTCAAAATCACTTCACACCAAAATGTATCAATCATAGACGGCATAGTACCCCATCCTACTATGCCTCCATGCTAGTACTACAATTAAAACCGAAATGTCACGTATTGGAAATTGGATTCCATCTATGAGTCGAGGCCAGGGATGGCTCCTCACCGATTCGAGACACTCTAGAAAATGCCCCAGGATCCCCCGCAGTGAGCCCTGTGAGCGGATGGGCCGGTCCACACTTACGTTTGTGGATTGGATATTCCTGAACACACGTTTCCTGGTCCTATCAGACCTATCCATCGGTCCCGTAGTGACCGATTGTAACGACCCAGAAAATCTGAACCAATTTAAATTTTTTAAATTGGCTAAAATAATGGATTTTAAATATTTAAAATAAATATTTTAAATAATGGCGATGAAAACTGAGTTTGAATCGACATTTGAAAACGAATATAATTAATTATAATTATATATAGAATTGAAAATGGCGCGGTAGTTCGATAATTCGATTTCAAACTTCAATTGAATATACCGGGTGCAAAACAATCCGGATTTTAGTGAAACCAAAAGTATTTAAATCTGTTAGTGAATATCTTTCTAACGAATCCGACTCATCGAAATTTGATAGCGGAAATCAAAAGATATGTCCAGTTGAAAATTCTGAATAGTCGCTATGGAATTCAGGCCCTTAAAAATGGACATTTTGCAGATGACCTCGGATTTCGACGAAACCACTTTTGTTGGGTCCGCAGTGTCAAGTTATTGTTAGGTTTCAAATTTCATAATTTTTCGAATCAATATGTGAGCGTGGCAAAAGAAAACGCGTTTGACCAGTTTCTGTTGAATTTAATCGACTGGAAATTGGCCATTTTTCAAACGATCTCAGAATTCGACGAAACTAGTTTTGTTAGGACCGTATCGTCAATACGAAGCTAGAAAATATTTTTCTGGAATTTTTCTAGTTAGTATGTGACCCTGGTAATTTGAAATGTACGTTTAAAATTCAATATAGTGATTTAAATGTAAATTTAACGGAAACTGATTGTAACGAGCAAATCAGCTTGCGATACATATCCCATTGTGTTCGGAATGGGGGTAAAACGTTATGGGCGACAGGCGGTGGGCCTCGTTTCGAGGTCGTATTTAAAAGTCAACCTATTTGCAAAATTAAATAATTAAATAATTAAATAAAAAAAAAATCTAATTTCCCTCCTTTACCTCCTTTCTGCCCCCCCCCCCCCGATTCATTTAAACAGAATATAAAAAAAAAGTGAAGAAAACCCTAGCGCTATCGACAGCCGCCCGCCTTCAGCCGTCGACCGGACCTCCTCCGCAACTCCGATCATCTTCCCCCCCCCCCCCCCCCCCCCCCCGAAGCCATCGCGCCCCCTCCCCGTTCGAAACCCTAGCGCAACCCCCGAAGCCCCCTAATCGCGCGAGCTCCGACGAAGACGAGCCACCTCCGTCGATCTGCGAAACCCCCCCTTTTTCTCTGTAAGTTTTTATTTTATTTTATTTTATTTTTATTTTCATTCCGATTTTTATAAGTGTTTAAAACCAATTTTTGTAAGTGTTAAAAACTGATTTTAATAAAGGTTTTAAAACAGATTTTTGAAAAGAATAAAACTGGTTTTTTAAAAGATTAAAAACTGTTTTTTTTAAAAGATTAAAAACTGATTTTAATAAAGGTTTTAAAACAGATTTTTGAAAAGAATAAAACAGATTTTTGAAAAGATTAAAAACTGTTTTTTTAAAAGATTAAAAACTGATTTTAATAAAGGTTTTAAAACAGATTTTTGAAAAGAATAAAACTGGTTTTTTAAAAGATTAAAAACTGATTTTATAAAGTATTAAACTGATTTTTTTTATGCATTTAAAAACTGATTTGTTTAAAATAGTAAAAACTGTTTTTTTAGAAAATAAAAACTGATTTTTAAAAATAAGTAAATTCTGATTTTTTTTAAAAAGATTAAAACTGATTTTTAAAGAAAGGTTAAAGCAGAATTTTTAAAGGAAATAAAACTGTTTTATTTTTTTTAGATTTTTAAAACTGAATTTTAAAAAAGAAAAACTGATTTTAAAAGCAATTAAAAACTGATTTTTTTTATGCATTTAAAACCTGATTTTGTTTAAGAGAAAAAGATTTAAACTTTAAATAGAAAAAGGTTTGAAATTTAAAAGGAAAAAGTTTTAAACTAAAAATAGAAGGAGGTTAGAAATTTACAAGGTAAAAATCATATTTTTATATATTGAAAGTCGAGGAAAAAAAATCATATTTTTATATATTGAATAGCGAAGTCAAAATTCATTTTTTTTATTTATTGAATAACATAGTAAAAATTCGATTTTTACATATGTAGAGAATACGGGCGACGAAGCGACAAAAGGCGAGAAAGGCGAAGATTTCTCTAAGTGAAGTGTCGTGCAGTTGGATAGCTATTGGTGAGATTTCTGATTTAAAAATATTATATATGTGTGAAATGAAAGTGAATAGCTATATATAAATTGCTATATATAAATATATACATATATATATACGCCCCTCGTCCACAAACCATGGACGATATTTATTGGTTGAAATTGTTGTGATAATTGGTTGATAGCGAATGATTGTTTGGGATTGTTTGTGATTGATATTGGTTGATTGTGGTTGAAAAATACCCATTGGTGGTTGTGAAATATTTGGTTGAAACCACATAGGATTAGTTTGTGGAAATGAAATAAATATATACATGCCGCCTGCGTGCGAACTAGATGCATGATCCCCATTGTCAAAAACCGCGAGGTTTTAAGGTAGAGCGAGGAGCCGTACTAGGGACGGTGCCGGTGTAACTACCCTGCCGTTATGCTGCCGAAATTTTGAATAATATTCGTGTGTTTGAATTATTTTCATATGCATAAACTATATTTATTCATTGAATAGAAAACATTCATGTGTTGAATTGATATTCATTCGTTGTTTAGAAATTCATGTGTTGAATGGTATTCATATTTTGAAATAAATTGTTCGATAATAAAAATCACATTTTTATCTATATATAAAAACCATAGAAAACATTCATGTGTTGAATTGATATTCATTCGTTGTTTAGAAATTCATGTGTTGAATGGTATTCATATTTTGAAATAAATTGTTCGATAATAAAAATCACATTTTTATCTATATATAAAAACCATAGAAAACATTCATGTGTTGAATTGATATTCATTCGTTGTTTAGAAATTCATGTGTTGAATGGTATTCATATTTTGAAATAAATTGTTCGATAATAAAAATCACATTTTTATCTATATATAAAAACCATAGAAAACATTCATGTGTTGAATTGATATTCATTCGTTGTTTAGAAATTCATGTGTTGAATGGTATTCATATTTTGAAATAAATTGTTCGATAATAAAAATCACATTTTTATCTATATATAAAAACCATAGAAAACATTCATGTGTTGAATTGATATTCATTCGTTGTTTAGAAATTCATGTGTTGAATGGTATTCATATTTTGAAATAAATGGTTCGATAATAAAAATCACATTTTTATTGTATGCATAAATCGTTGAAATGCGAAGTGTTAAAAATAGCCACTTGTTCAAAATAAACATATATGAGTTGAAATATTCATTAATTAGCTAATGAAATGATTTGCACCTATTTATGTAACATTAGAATGAATGGTGTTTTTAAAACCAAATAGAAATCAAATATGAAGTTGAATAGAAAATGATAAATGATAAGAACTGTATATATATGTACATGCAATATTCATTGAACAGGTTATAGCAAAGGGGCTAGAGAAGAGGAATAAAATTCTGTGCCCGACAAATAGGTACACATTTACTGATTTGTTTGGGTGATGATTTTGAGCCTGTTGGCTAGCCGCTTGGCTTTTTCTTTTTCTTTTTGAGATTAGAAGGACCGGGAACGCTATTTGCGATTTCCCGATGCTCCCGGTGCAGGGGAGGTTATGGCGAAATTTTTCCAAAATTTAAGGCGTTAGAAAAATATTTGAAGTGAAAACGATATTGAAATTGTTGAATGAACTATATTTATATAAATATATAAATATAAATAAAATTAAAACGAAACGAAGCCGTGCAGTTCGTATTTTGAAACCGTGATTTCAAACGACTAGTACGGGAAATCCGACCATTGGATTTTCCCGAAACCTCAACCGTCGGGTTCGCCTTGGAATAATCTTTCCAACGGCACCAACCTTGTAAAAATCCAACGGTTGGATCGTCTGGAATGTTTAATTCAAATCTGAAGAAAAACAGCGCCAGAAGCGATTATATTTATATATATATAAATATAATTATATATTTAATCGAATAACGACGCTGCAGTTCGTAATTTGAAATCGAAAATTCAAACGATTGTACCGGGAGATCCGACCATCGGATTTTCCCGAAACTGGAACCGTTGGATTCGTTTTGAAAAGACCTTTCTAATGATGTAAATTTTGTGAAGATCCAACGGTTAGAATTTGAGATATGTTTAATTCAAACCTGAAGAAAAACAGCGCCACGGCCGCGTTATGGCCCGAAGCGTCGTTTTGAATAAAATGGCTATTTTAAAATAAATAAAAATAGCGATAAATAGTTATAAAATATCATAAGCGATATGGAATGGAAATAAACTGAATTTGCTTGATTTGTGTGGCTTTTGATGGTTGAATGTGTTTGGTGTGAAAATTACATTAAAGAACACAATTGGTGTTGTCGAATAATTTAACCATTGAAATAAATCGATTTGAAATTCTAAATATACGTGAATTATTTGGAAAGGCCGAGTTAATTCTCATTTCGAATAATCGACCGACGATTGAAATTCGAAGATGAAGACGATGGTCGAAGACCGGAGATCTTCACCTCGTTTGGATGGTAACCGAGGTCCTGATTGGGAGGCATCCCGAAATATGGATAATGAGTGGTGATCGTTCAGACGTGAGTGGTGATCGAAGGGTTTGCGAGGTATTTAGTGCCTCCGGTTTCGTTCAGACCCAGAACGGACTTGTAAATGGACTGTGTGTCCGACATGGGAATTTGTTCTGTGTGATTGATAGCCATCAGTTGCACGGTGTGAATTGCCTGTGTGGCATGCTAAGATGCAGTGATCAGGGCTTCTGTTGAAAAGCAAAGTCTTGTGGTGATGATCAAAGCACCGCCTGTGTGGCGTAGCTTTGTGTATAACGTAAATTCGCGAGCCTCACACCCCGGTATGAACCAGAAACGGGAGGAAGGACCTCAGGGAGGACATGCGTTTTCTTCTAGCTAGGGTGGTGTCAGTGACCTACCAGCCCTGACATTTATATACTTTTCACCTATGTGGTTGTTGCTGTTGCGAGGCGCCTCGGTTTGATCGGACGATCCGGGTCCGATGGAGTCATTCGTTGGCTCGTTGACGCCCCAAAGGGCGGGGAAACGTATTGTTCAGGAATTTTAATCCACATCGGTGGACCGGCCCTGTCGCTCCTAGGGTCACTCGAGCTCTGATCCTGAGACACGGGCTAGAGCGTCTCGAATTCGGTAAGGACTATCTTTTGCCTTGGTTCATGACGGAAATCCAATTTCCAAATACGTGATCGTGCGGTTTTGATTGTATATATATATGGCGACATGATATATGGTACCCATGCCGTCTATGATTGATAGTTATGATTTGAAATTGTTTTCAAAACATATAAACACTAGCAATAATATCAAATGCCTTTGTTTTATTCGTATCAAGCATATTTGGCCGTTATAAGGTAAAAACTCTATCCTCCGGTTTGCGTTGCATTGTGTGATGGGAACTGAGTCTTATAACGGCTTCATTTTTATAAAAAGCATAGCGATGTTTAAAAGGAAGATTTGTTTTAAAGCACTGGCGATCCAATGGAGTAAACCCGTTCCACGAAAGTGGCGTGGTCCTGTGATTAGCCAATTATATATGTGTTGAGTGGATTTCTCATACCAGTCCCATGACTGACTCGTAGTTTGTTTCACTTTCAAACTCGGGTGCCCCTTTTTCCACACGGGCAGCCTAGTATTCAGGTTTAGCTGGTTCTTTCTGGATAGCTGGAGCTGAAGATGGATTCTATCATTTATTTCTTTTTATGCTGTTCAGCTCCTATTGTACATATTTTGTTTATTTCCGCTGTAGACATTTATGTATAGCTGAACTGTATTTGTACTAAGTAAGATCCTGTATACTGTGTAACTCTGATGATTACTTTTATCCAGTATATATTATTGTTCATTATCTGGTGTATTTATTTAATTCTGTTCTGCTATTATATGTTTCTGTGTTATATTCCAAAGATAACCTTGTTTCCGTGAGAACGGGAAATCGGGTCGTCTCATCGTGGTATCAGAGCTTTGGTTAAGCTTAGTTCTGGAATATAACATCTGAACGAACTCGTCAGAAATAGAACCAGTAGTGTTCTAGGACGGGTAACTCTATACAGATAGGATCAGCAATATCCTAGTATGAGTAAAGCAGAATGATTACACCTCGATAGACACATTTACATTGAAGTATGTGTTTCTATATTTTAAACTATCTTTTCTGTGACCTGACACTTGATCTGCTAATTGCAGAAGTACTAGAAAAATGAGTGCCAGGAACAGAGGGAATTCAGAACCCGATCTAGAGGCTCTATTTAAGAGATATCGAAATCTAGGTGGAGCACAATTCTCGGGCATTGAATCTATTATTCAAACTCAAGCTTGGATGAGTTCTGTCGAAAGAATCTTTGAGCATATCCAGCTGAGAGATGACCAGAAACGGTTAGTAGCATCTTGGGCGCTCAAGGAAGAAGCTTTAATCTGGTGGGAAACAATCATCAAAAATAATCCAGAAGGTGATATCACCTGGGACAGATTCAAAGTGATTTTCCTAGAAAGATTTACTCCTCCCGAAGCGACCGAGAGATTATGTGATGAATTTTCTTATTTGATACAAGGTGATATGACCATTCCCGAATATCATAAGAAATTCAATGAACTTTCTCACTTTGCCCCTCATCTAATTCAAAATCCGAAGAGGAAAAATATGAGATTTATTCACGGACTTCAAAGGAAATATCAGAATAAAGTATTGGGGCATGTGAAGCTTCCTTTTTCTGAAATGATATATATGGCCTATCAGTATGAAGATCTCCATAAGAAAGGAATGTTATGCGACAAAGAAGAAGTCAGTTTTAGTGACATAGCAGAGTCGGAAACTGATGTTCCTGAAGCTAGTACGACGTCCGAGATCCGTAAAAAGCCCGATGCAAATCGCAAAAGGGCTGAATCTGAGAAAGGGCAAGGAACGACTACGATATGCAGTAACTGTAAGAAGCCAGGGCATTTGTCGATTAACTGCGGACCCTTAATGAAGCGATTAAGAGGCGGGTTTCAATCCAAGAAGGGATTTCAAGAGAATAGAAAGTGCAGTCAATGCCATCAGTCCGGTCATCTTTCAAAGGCCTGCCCGCTATTCAGAAAGCCTAAAGCAGTACATGAAAATGAAGTGGTAGAAGTACCGACCTCCCCGTCTGCTCAGGAAAGGTCTGATGTTTTAGAAGGCACGCTCAATGTCAAAAACATTCCAGTTAAAGTACTGTTTGACACAGGAGCGTCACGAAGCTTTATTGCAAAGAGTGCAGTCAAGAAACTGGATTTGAATTTGAAGAAGCTCAAAGAGCCAATGACTGTCCAAAATCCAGTGGGAGGTTCCATCAATCTCAGTTGGATTTGTGCAGTACCTGTCTCTTTTTCTTGCTATAAATTCCCTATTATCTCTATCATCATGAATTTTAATGAATTCGATCTTATTCTGGGATTGGATTGGCTAACTAGATATGAAGCTGAAGTTAAATGCGCCGAGAGAGTGGTTAAAGCAAAGGCCCAATCGGGGAATTATATAACCATACCATGTGAAGGCCCGACTTCAAATAGAAAAGATTTCTGGTCAGCTCTCGATGTTTCTCCAGCCCAAATAGAAAATGTCCCTGAAGTCATAGAGGATATTCCTGACCTCATCAAAGACATTCCTATCGTCAAAAACTATGCGGATGTGTTCGAGGAAGTTGTTCGCTTACCTCCGCAGAGAGAAATAGATTTCAAGATTGCTTTAATTCCCAATGCAAGGCCGGTAGTTCACGCTATTCGAAGAATGTCCTTGAAAGAGAAGAAGGAATTAGACAATCAAACACGACAGCTAGTATGGAAGGGTCTAATCAGACCTAGTTTCTCTGATTGGGGTGCAGCAGTGGTATTTGTCCCAAAATCTGACGGTACTCTACGACTATGTGTGGATTATCGTGATCTGAACAAACAGACAATAAAGAACAAGTATCCATTGCCGCGAATTGATGATTTGTTGGATCGATTAAATGGAGCACAAGTATTTTCACGAATGGACCTAGCTACAGGTTTCCATCAACTTCGAATTGCCGAAGAATGTGTTCCAATGACAGCGTTCAGAGGCCCCGACCTATTCTACGAGTGGTTAGTAATGCCATTCGGATTATGTAACGCTCCAGCTTACTTCGTCGATCTAATGAACAGGGTATTCCGAGGAGTATTGAATAAATTTGTTCTGGTTTTTATTGACGATATTCTAATCTTCTCTAAATCAAAGGCCGAACATGAAAAGCATCTGGAACAGGTTTTGGAAATTCTCAGAAAGAATGTATTGAAAGCCAAGTTTTCCAAATGTATATTCTGGCAAGATGAAGTGAAATTTCTGGGCCACGTCGTATCGAAAGAAGGAATTGCTGTGGATCCAAGTAAAATCACAGCTATTCAAAATTGGAAACAGCCCAGTACTCCCACTGAAGTCCGCAGTTTTCTCGGATTGGCTAGCTATTACCGAAAGTTCGTTAAAGACTTTTCGAAGATATCTGGTCACTTAACGAAGCTTACAAAGAAGCATTCTAAGTTCAAATGGACTCAAGAGAGTGAGGAAGCTTTTGAAGAGCTAAAGTTGAGATTAACAACAGCCCCAGTGTTAACCATCATTGATGGCAACCAAGATTTAAAAGTCTGGACTGATGCGTCTAGAGAAGGCCTTGGCGCAGTGTTAATGCAAAGAGGTCAAGTAATTGCTTATGCTAGCCGTCAACTGAAGCCGCACGAGAAAAACTATGTAACTCATGATCTTGAGTTATTGGCTATCATATTCTCTTTGAAAATCTGGAGACACTATCTTCTGGGCGAGAGATTTGAACTGTTTACAGATCACCAGTCGTTAAAGTATCTGTTCACTCAGAAGGACTTAAATCTGAGACAGCAACGTTGGCTGGAGTTTCTTGCAGCATATGACTTTGAAATTATACACACTCCAGGAAAAGCCAATGTCGTGGCTGATGCATTAAGCAGAAAGAATGTAATGATCGCCAGTTTTATTATCACGACTTCATTGCTAGATAAGATATCTGCTCTTCAGGAGGATGATCACTTCATTCAGAAGATCAGAAGGATAATTCAACAAGGCGAACCCTCGAGTTTTCAAGTTGATAATGAGGGGATTCTAAGGCTCAAAGGTCGAATATGCGTTCCTAACATTCCTGAACTTCGAAAGGAAGTACTGGATGAATGCCACAAGTCAAAACTCAGTATCCATCCAGGAGTAAGCAAAATGTATAATGACATCAAGCGCACTTTCTGGTGGAAGTCGATGAAAAAGGACATTTCTTTATATGTTAGCCGATGCCCTACTTGCCAGCTAGTCAAGAGCGACCAACAGAAATTGGCTGGATTATTACAACCACTGGAAGTTCCTGGTTGGAAGTGGGAGCATATCTCTATGGATTTCATTGATGGTTTGCCCAGAACCAGAAAAGGAAATGACAGTATTTGGGTGATCGTAGATCGTTTCACGAAGACCGCCCATTTCATACCTGTCAGATCAAACAGAACTGCTCAGAGTCTGGCGCAGTTATACTTCAGGGAAATAGTTAGACTACATGGAGTGCCGCTCAGCATAGTCAGTGATAGAGATACAATATTCACTAGCAAATTCTGGGAAGCATTTCAAGTCGAGCTGGGAACGAAGTTAAACTTGAGCACCGCTTATCATCCTCAGACAGACGGTCAGACTGAGAGGGTGAATCGCATTTTAGAAGATCTATTGCGGGCTTGTGTTATAGATTTCGGTGGATCATGGGAAGACCATCTGCATTTGGCTGAATTCTCTTATAACAACAGCTACCAGGCGAGTCTGACAATGTCGCCATTCGAAGCATTGTATGGTAGACCGTGCCGATCTCCTGCTTGTTGGGTCGAGCCTGGAAATAGACTTGTGTTGGGTCCTGATATGATTCGAGAAGCTGCCGACAAAGTCGATTTTATTAAGAAGCGATTACTCGCCGCTCAAAGCCGACAAAAGAGCTATGCCGATAAAAGAAGAAGAGAGATATACTTTGAAGTTGGCGACTACGTATATTTGAAAGTATCGCCGATGAGAGGAGTTATCCGGTTCGGTAAAACAGGAAAGTTAGCGCCCAAATTTATTGGTCCATTTCCTATTCTGGAACGGATTGGGACTCTCGCATATAAAGTTAAATTGCCAGACTGGTTGCCTGGAGTGCATGATGTATTTCATATATCTCAACTTCGAAAGCACGTTCATGATCCAGACTTGATCGTGGAAGAAGCAGCTCAACAGGACATTGAAATTACTCCAGAATTAGCCGTGAGACGTGAGCCGCTAAAGATTATCAGCAAAGAAACCAAAGAGCTGAGAAACAAGAAAGTTCACTTAGTAAAAGTGCAATGGAGTGGAGATCCGCGAGATTGTACTTGGGAAACTGAGGAGAGCATTCAGAAAGCTTATCCTAGATGCCGAGTGGATATCTCTGATTGACTCCGGTGCAAGGTACATTTACCCTACTTTGCACTACCATTCAATTCTCTACTCTATTGATATTTTCTTTTCATAGATATACACTTTTAATTATATGGTCTGAATGATTTTTAAGGAGTATGAAAATAGATTAGTATATTTTTAAAGGTTAAAAACAATTGGATTGGTTGTTGTGTTGGGTGATTGTAGATTTATCAAACCACTTTCGACTTTGTTCCTTTTCGGGGACGAAAAGTTTTAAGTGGGGGAGATTGTAACGACCCAGAAAATCTGAACCAATTTAAATTTTTTTAATTGGCTAAAATAATGGATTTTAAATATTTAAAATAAATATTTTAAATAATGGCGATGAAAACTGAGTTTGAATCGACATTTGAAAACGAATATAATTAATTATAATTATATATAGAATTGAAAATGGCGCGGTAGTTCGATAATTCGATTTCAAACTTCAATTGAATATACCGGGTGCAAAACAATCCGGATTTTAGTGAAACCAAAAGTATTTAAATCTGTTAGTGAATATCTTTCTAACGAATCCGACCCATCGAAATTTGATAGCGGAAATCAAAAGATATGTCCAGTTGAAAATTCTGAATAGTCGCTATGGAATTCAGGCCCTTAAAAATGGACATTTTGCAGATGACCTCGGATTTCGACGAAACCACTTTTGTTGGGTCCGCAGTGTCAAGTTATTGTTAGGTTTCAAATTTCATAATTTTTCGAATCAATATGTGAGCGTGGCAAAAGAAAACGCGTTTGACCAGTTTCTGTTGAATTTAATCGACTGGAAATTGGCCATTTTTCAAACGATCTCAGAATTCGACGAAACTAGTTTTGTTAGGACCGTATCGTCAATACGAAGCTAGAAAATATTTTTCTGAAATTTTTCTAGTTAGTATGTGACCCTGGTAATTTGAAATGTACGTTTAAAATTCAATATAGTGATTTAAATGTAAATTTAACGGAAACTGATTGTAACGAGCAAATCAGCTTGCGATACATATCCCATTGTGTTCGGAATGGGGGTAAAACGCTATGGGCGACAGGCGGTGGGCCTCGTTTCGAGGTCGTATGTAAAAGTCAACCTATTTGCAAAATTAAATAATTAAATAATTAAATAAAAAAAATCTAATTTCCCTCCTTTACCTCCTTTCTGCCCCCCCCCCCCCCGATTCATTTAAACAGAATATAAAAAAAAAGTGAAGAAAACCCTAGCGCTATCGACAGCCGCCCGCCTTCAGCCGTCGACCGGACCTCCTCCGCAACTCCGATCATCTCCCCCCCCCCCCGAAGCCATCGCGCCCCTCCCCGTTCGAAACCCTAGCGCAACCCCCGAAGCCCCCTAATCGCGCGAGCTCCGACGAAGACGAGCCGCCTCCGTCGATCTGCGAAACCCCCCCCCCCCCTTTTTCTCTGTAAGTTTTTTTTTTATTTTATTTTTTTTTTATTTTCATTCCGATTTTTATAAGTGTTTAAAACCGATTTTTGTAAGTGTTTAAAACTGATTTTAATAAAGGTTTTAAAACAGATTTTTGAAAAGAATAAAACTGGTTTTTTAAAAGATTAAAAACTGTTTTTTTTAAAAGATTAAAAACTGATTTTAATAAAGGTTTTAAAACAGATTTTTGAAAAGAATAAAACAGATTTTTGAAAAGATTAAAAACTGTTTTTTTAAAAGATTAAAAACTGATTTTAATAAAGGTTTTAAAACAGATTTTTGAAAAGAATAAAACTGGTTTTTAAAAGATTAAAAACTGATTTTATAAAGTATTAAACTGATTTTTTTTATGCATTTAAAAACTGATTTGTTTAAAATAGTAAAAACTGTTTTTTTAGAAAATAAAAACTGATTTTTAAAAATAAGTAAATTCTGATTTTTTTTTAAAAGATTAAAACTGATTTTTAAAGAAAGGTTAAAGCAGAATTTTTAAAGGAAATAAAACTGTTTTATTTTTTTTAGATTTTTAAAACTGAATTTTAAAAAAGAAAAACTGATTTTAAAAGCAATTAAAAACTGATTTTTTTTATGCATTTAAAACCTGATTTTGTTTAAGAGAAAAAGATTTAAACTTTAAATAGAAAAAGGTTTGAAATTTAAAAGGAAAAAGTTTTAAACTAAAAATAGAAGGAGGTTAGAAATTTACAAGGTAAAAATCATATTTTTATATATTGAAAGTCGAGGAAAAAAATCATATTTTTATATATTGAATAGCGAAGTCAAAATTCGTTTTTTTTATTTATTGAATAACATAGTAAAAATTCGATTTTTACATATGTAGAGAATACGGGTGACGAAGCGACAAAAGGCGAGAAAGGCGAAGATTTCTCTAAGTGAAGTGTCGTGCAGTTGGATAGCTATTGGTGAGATTTCTGATTTAAAAATATTATATATGTGTGAAATGAAAGTGAATAGCTATATATAAATTGCTATATATAAATATATACATATATATATATATATATATATATATATATATATACGCCCCTCGTCCACAAACCATGGACGATATTTATTGGTTGAAATTGTTGTGATAATTGGTTGATAGCGAATGATTGTTTGGGATTGTTTGTGATTGATATTGGTTGATTGTGGTTGAAAAATACCCATTGGTGGTTGTGAAATATTTGGTTGAAACCACATAGGATTAGTTTGTGGAAATGAAATAAATATATACATGCCGCCTGCGTGCGAACTAGATGCATGATCCCCATTGTCAAAAACCGCGAGGTTTTAAGGTAGAGCGAGGAGCCGTACTAGGGACGGTGCCGGTGTAACTACCCTGCCGTTATGCTGCCGAAATTTTGAATAATATTCGTGTGTTTGAATTATTTTCATATGCTTAAACTATATTTATTCATTGAATAGAAAACATTCATGTGTTGAATTGATATTCATTCGTTGTTTAGAAATTCATGTGTTGAATGGTATTCATATTTTGAAATAAATTGTTCGATAATAAAAATCACATTTTTATCTATATATAAAAACCATAGAAAACATTCATGTGTTGAATTGATATTCATTCATTGTATAGAAATTCATGTGTTGAATGGTATTCATATTTTGAAATAAATTGTTCGATAATAAAAATCACATTTTTATCTATATATAAAAACCATAGAAAACATTCATGTGTTGAATTGATATTCATTCGTTGTTTAGAAATTCATGTGTTGAATGGTATTCATATTTTGAAATAAATTGTTCGATAATAAAAATCACATTTTTATCTATATATAAAAACCATAGAAAACATTCATGTGTTGAATTGATATTCATTCGTTGTTTAGAAATTCATGCGTTGAATGGTATTCATATTTTGAAATAAATTGTTCGATAATAAAAATCACATTTTTATCTATATATAAAAACCATAGAAAACATTCATGTGTTGAATTGATATTCATTCGTTGTTTAGAAATTCATGTGTTGAATGGTATTCATATTTTGAAATAAATGGTTCGATAATAAAAATCACATTTTTATTGTATGCATAAATCGTTGAAATGCGAAGTGTTAAAAATAGCCACTTGTTCAAAATAAACATATATGAGTTGAAATATTCATTAATTAGCTAATGAAATGATTTGCACCTATTTATGTAACATTAGAATGAATGGTGTTTTTAAAACCAAATAGAAATCAAATATGAAGTTGAATAGAAAATGATAAATGATAAGAACTGTATATATATGTACATGCAATATTCATTGAACAGGTTATAGCAAAGGGGCTAGAGAAGAGGAATAAAATTCTGTGCCCGACAAATAGGTACACATTTACTGATTTGTTTGGGTGATGATTTTGAGCCTGTTGGCTAGCCGCTTGGCTTTTTCTTTTTCTTTTTGAGATTAGAAGGACCGGGAACGCTATTTGCGATTTCCCGATGCTCCCGGTGCAGGGGAGGTTATGGCGAAATTTTTCCAAAATTTAAGGCGTTAGAAAAATATTTGAAGTGAAAACGATATTGAAATTGTTGAATGAACTGTATTTATATAAATATATAAATATAAATAAAATTAAAACGAAACGAAGCCGTGCAGTTCGTATTTTGAAACCGTGATTTCAAACGACTAGTACGGGAAATCCGACCATTGGATTTTCCCGAAACCTCAACCGTCGGGTTCGCCTTGGAATAATCTTTCCAACGGCACCAACCTTGTAAAAATCCAACGGTTGGATCGTCTGGAATGTTTAATTCAAATCTGAAGAAAAACAGCGCCAGAAGCGATTATATTTATATATATATAAATATAATTATATATTTAATCGAACAACGACGCTGCAGTTCGTAATTTGAAATCGAAAATTCAAACGATTGTACCGGGAGATCCGACCGTCGGATTTTCCCGAAACTGGAACCGTTGGATTCGTTTTGAAAAGACCTTTCTAATGATGTAAATTTTGTGAAGATCCAACGGTTAGAATTTCAGATATGTTTAATTCAAATCTGAAGAAAAACAGCGCCACGGCCGCGTTATGGCCCGAAGCGTCGTTTTGAATAAAATGGCTATTTTAAAATAAATAAAAATAGCGATAAATAGTTATAAAATATCATAAGCGATATGGAATGGAAATAAACTGAATTTGCTTGATTTGTGTGGCTTTTGATGGTTGAATGTGTTTGGTGTGAAAATTACATTAAAGAACACAATTGGTGTTGTCGAATAATTTAACCATTGAAATAAATCGATTTGAAATTCTAAATATACGTGAATTATTTGGAAAGGCCGAGTTAATTCTCATTTCGAATAATCGACCGACGATTGAAATTCGAAGATGAAGACGATGGTCGAAGACCGGAGATCTTCACCTCGTTTGGATGGTAACCGAGGTCCTGATTGGGAGGCATCCCGAAATATGGATAATGAGTGGTGATCGTTCAGACGTGAGTGGTGATCGAAGGGTTTGCGAGGTATTTAGTGCCTCCGGTTTCGTTCAGACCCAGAACGGACTTGTAAATGGACTGTGTATCCGACATGGGAATTTGTTCTGTGTGATTGATAGCCATCAGTTGCACGGTGTGAATTGCCTGTGTGGCATGCTAAGATGCAGTGATCAGGGCTTCTGTTGAAAAGCAAAGTCTTGTGGTGATGATCAAAGCACCGCCTGTGTGGCGTAGCTTTGTGTATAACGTAAATTCGCGAGCCTCACACCCCGGTATGAACCAGAAACGGGAGGAAGGACCTCAGGGAGGACATGCGTTTTCTTCTAGCTAGGGTGGTGTCAGTGACCTACCAGCCCTGACATTTATATACTTTTCACCTATGTGGTTGTTGCTGTTGCGAGGCGCCTCGGTTTGATCGGACGATCTGGGTCCAATGGAGTCATTCGTTGGCTCGTTGACGCCCCAAAGGGCGGGGAAACGTATTGTTCAGGAATTTTAATCCACATCGGTGGACCGGCCCTGTCGCTCCTAGGGTCACTCGAGCTCTGATCCTGAGACACGGGCTAGAGCGTCTCGAATTCGGTAAGGACTATCTTTTGCCTTGGTTCATGACGGAAATCCAATTTCCAAATACGTGATCGTGCGGTTTTGATTGTATATATATATGGCGACATGATATATGGTACCCATGCCGTCTATGATTGATAGTTATGATTTGAAATTGTTTTCAAAACATATAAACACTAGCAATAATATCAAATGCCTTTGTTTTATTCGTATCAAGCATATTTGGCCGTTATAAGGTAAAAACTCTATCCTCCGGTTTGCGTTGCATTGTGTGATGGGAACTGAGTCTTATAACGGCTTCATTTTTATAAAAAGCATAGCGATGTTTAAAAGGAAGATTTGTTTTAAAGCACTGGCGATCCAATGGAGTAAACCCGTTCCACGAAAGTGGCGTGGTCCTGTGATTAGCCAATTATATATGTGTTGAGTGGATTTCTCATACCAGTCCCATGACTGACTCGTAATTTGTTTCACTTTCAAACTCGGGTGCCCCTTTTTCCACACGGGCAGCCTAGTATTCAGGTTTAGCTGGTTCTTTCTGGATAGCTGGAGCTGAAGATGGATTCTATCATTTATTTCTTTTTATGCTGTTCAGCTCCTATTGTACATATTTTGTTTATTTCCGCTGTAGACATTTATGTATAGCTGAACTGTATTTGTACTAAGTAAGATCCTGTATACTGTGTAACTCTGTTGATTACTTTTATCTAGTATATATTATTGTTCATTATCTGGTGTATTTATTTAATTCTGTTCTGTTATTATATGTTTCTGTGTTATATTCCAAAGATAACCTTGTTTCCGTGAGAACGGGAAATCGGGTCGTCTCACCGATATATCCGAGACGCCTCGCTATCCATCATCCACATAGGTAAAAATATAAATGTCTGGGCTCCATACCATGACACCACCCATAGCTAGAAAGAAACGCCGTGCACTCCCAACGGTCACTATCCTATTTTTGACTCATACTGAGATGTGAGGCTCGTGAACTAACTCTATATACAAATCTATGCTATTTAAACCCGTGCTTTGATCATCAACCACAAGACATTTCTTTTCAATAGAAGCCTTGATCATTTGCATCTCAGTATGCCACACAGACAATTCATGATACCACAATACAATCAATTTTCCCAAAATTCAATCCAAACAAACAAACAACCATGATTTGTATAAACAAAAAGTGTCGGGGGCTACTAAGCCCCGTCTGCAACCTAGTATATATTTAAATGTAAAATAATTTGAGTGAGAAGGTGTTCTCACATTTGGTTTTCACTCCGTCATTCTTTATTGGACGGTTTGGATTTGAATTTGTTTCCAGTACATAGTGTTCTTTACCGTGATCCCAACGCAATCTGTTTCACGCGATTTATATTAAAAAACACATTTTTAAACAACACTATCTATATAATAAAAATCACATTTTTATTTCTATGTTGTCTACATAAAAATCATATTTTTATTTTACTAAGTAATAAAAAAACTGGTTTTTAACAACAATGCTTTTTAATTTAATTTAACTAATTACTTAAAATAAATATAAATAAAAAAATTACTGTTAATCTTCCTTCAATTCAGGCACAGACAAAATCGTACCCATCATCCCCTGAAAGGAGCCGCCACCCCTGCCACTGGAGTTGATCAGAGTTCGCAGTCGACAGCAGGTGGCGCACAGGGTGGTTGCATGACTTCCTGTTCCAAATCGAGGTCCTCCCCGCGCTTACAACCGTTCTCGAACCCACCCATTCTCGCGTCGGATCTGGAGTAGGCAGGTGGTCTGTCAGAGCGTGAGGTGGAGCCATAGATGACTGATGGAGTGAGACGACCCGATTTCCCGTTCTCACGGAAACAAGGTTATCTTTTGGAATATAACACAGAAACAGATAATAGCAGAACAGAATTAAATAAATACACCAGATAATGGACAACAAAATATACTGGATAAAAGTAATCATCAGAGTTACACAGAATACAGGATCCTACTTAGTACAAATACAGTTCAGCTATACATAAATGTCTACAGCGGAAATAAACAAAATATGTACAATAGGAGCTGAACAGCATAAAAAGAAATAAATGATAGGATCCATCTTCAGCTCCAGCTATCCAGAAAGAACCAGCTAAACCTGAATACAAGGCTGCCCGTGTGGAAAAAGGGGACACCCGAGTTTGAGAGTGAAACAAACTACGAGTCAGTCATGGGACTGGTATGAGAAATCTATTCAACACATATATAATTGGCTAATCACAGGACCACGCCACTTTCGTGGAACGGGTTTACTCCATTGGATTGCCAGTGCATTAAAACAACTCTTTCTTTTAAACATCGCTATGCTTTTTATAAAAATGAAACCGTTATAAGACTCAGTTCCCATCACACAATGCAACGCAAACCGGAGGATAGAGTTTTTACCTTATAACGGCCAAGATATGCTTGATACGAATAAAACAAAGGCATTTGATATTATTGCTAGTGTTTATATGTTTTGAAAACAATTTCAAATCATAACTATCAATCATACACGGCATTAATGCCCCATACCACTATGTCGCCATATATAGGTATACAATCAAAACCGCACGATGTCATACTTGGAAATTGGATTTCCGTCATGAACCAAGGCAAAAGATAGTCCTTACCGAATTCGAGACGCTCTAGCCCGCCCCTCAGGCAAGTACTCAGTCAAGCCTTTGGATCGTCAGGGCCGGTCCACCGATGTGGATTAAAATTCCTGAACAATGCGTTTCCCCGCCCTTTGGGGCGTAAACGAGCCAACGAATGACTCCATCGGACCCGGATCGTCCGATCAAACCGAGGCGCCTCGCAACAGCAACAACCACAAAGGTGAAAAGTATATAAATGTCAGGGCTGGTAGGTCACTGACACCACCCTAGCTAGAAAGAAACGCATGTCCTCCCTGAGGTCCTTTCTCCCGTTTTAGGTTCATACCGGGGTGTGAGGCTCGCGAATTTACGTTATACACAAAGCTACGCCACACAGGCGGTGCTTTGATCATCACCACAAGACTTTGCTTTTCAACAGAAGCCCTGATCACTGCATCTTAGCATGCCACACAGGCAATTCACACCGTGCAACCGATGACTATCAATCACACAGAACAAATTCCAATGTCGGACACACAGTCCATTTACAAGTCCGTCCTGGGTCTGAACGAAACCGGAGGCACTAAATACCTCGCAAACCCTTCGACCACCACGTACGTCTGGACGATCACCACTCATTATCCATATTTCGGGATGCCTCCCAATCAGGACCTCGGTTACCATCCAAACGAGGTGATGATCTCCGGTCTTCGACCATCGTCTTCATCTTCGAATTTCAATCGTCGGTCGATTATTCGAAATGAGAATTAACTCGGCCTTTTCAAATAATTCACGTATATTTAGAATTTCAAATCGATTTATTTCAATGGTTAAATTATTCGACAACACCAATTGTGTTCTTTAATGTAATTTTCACACCAAACACATTCAACCATCAAAAGCCACATAAATCAAGCAAATTCAGTTTATTTCCATTCCATATCGTTTATGGTATTTTATAACTATTTATCGCTATTTTTATTTATTTTAAAATAGCCAATTTATTCAAAACGACGCTTCGGGCCATAACGCGGCCGTGGCGCTGTTTTTCTTCAGAATTGATTTACATATATCTGAAAATCTAACCGTTGGATCTTCACAAAATTTACATCATTAGAAAGGTCTTTTCAAAACGAATCCAACGGTTCCAGTTTCGGGAAAATCCGACGGTCGGATCTCCCGGTACAATCGTTTGAAGTTTCGATTTCAAAATACGAACTGCAGCGTCGTTATTCGATTAAATATATAATTATATTTATATATATATAAATATAATCGCTTCTGGCGCTGTTTTTCTTCAGATTTGAATTAAACATTCCAGACAATCCAACCGTTGGATTTTTACAAGGTTGGTGCCGTTGGAAAGATTATTCCAAGGCGAACCCGACGGTTGAGGTTTCGGGAAAATCCAATGGTCGGATTTCCCGCACTAGTCGTTTGAAATCACGGTTTCAAAATACGAACTGCACGGCCTCGTTTCGTTTTAATTTTATTTATATTTATATATTTATATAAATATAGTTCATTCAATGATTTCCATATCGTTTTCACTTCAAATATTTTTCTAACACCTTAAATTTTGGAAAAATTTCGCCATAACCTCCCCTGCACCGGGAGCATCGGGAAATCGCAAATAGCTTTCCCGGTCCTTCTAATCTCAAAAAGAAAAAGAAAAAGCCAAGCGGCTAGCCAACAGGCTCAAAATCATCACCCAAACAAATCAGTAAATGTGTACCTATTTGTCGGGCACAAAATTTTATTCCTCTTCTCTAGCCCCTTTGCTATAACCTGTTCAATGAATATTGCATGTACATATATATACAGTTCTTATCATTTATCAATTTCTATTCGACTTCATATTTGATTTCTATTTGGTTTAAAAACTCCATTCATTCTAATGTTACATAAATAGGTGCAAATCATTTCATTAGCTAATTAATGAATATTTCAACTCATATATGTTTATTTTGAACAAGTGGCTATTTTTAACACCTCACATTTCAACGATTTATGCACACAATAAAAATGTGATTTTTATTGTAAAACAATTCATTTCAAAACACTATTTTTCTATATAGTTCATATAGGTGACAAAATAGGATTTTTATCATAAAACAATTTCTTTTTAAAACGAGATTATTTTACACAGTTCATATAGTCGATAAAAGGTGATTTTTATTATCAAACAATTTATTTCAAAATATGAATACCATTCAACACATGAATTTCTAAACAACGAATGAATATCAATTCAACACATGAATGTTTTCTATAGTTTCTATATATAGATAAAAATGTGATTTTTATTATCGAACAATTTATTTCAAAATATGAATACCATTCAACACATGAATTTCTAAACAACGAATGAATATCAATTCAACACATGAATGTTTTCTATAGTTTCTATATATAGATAAAAGTGTGATTTTTATTATCGAACAGTTTATTTCAAAATATGAATACCATTCAACACATGAATTTCTAAACAACGAATGAATATCAATTCAACACATGAATGTTTTCTATAGTTTCTATATATAGATAAAAATGTGATTTTTATTATCGAACAGTTTATTTCAAAATATGAATACCATTCAACACATGAATTTCTAAACAACGAATGAATATCAATTCAACACATGAATGTTTTCTATAGTTTCTATATATAGATAAAAATGTGATTTTTATTATCGAACAGTTTATTTCAAAATATGAATACCATTCAACACATGAATTTCTAAACAACGAATGAATATCAATTCAACACATGAATGTTTTCTATACAATGAATAAATATAGTTTAAGCATATGAAAATAATTCAAACACACGAATATTATTCAAAATTTCGGCAGCATAACGGCAGGGTAGTTAAACCGGGACCGTCCCTAGTACGGCTCCTTGCTCTACCTTAAAACCTCGCGGTTTTTGACAATGGGGTTCATGCATCTAGTTCGCACGCAGGCGGCATGTATATATTTATTTCATTTCCACAAACTAATCCTATGTGGTTTCAACCAAATATTTTTCAACCACAAACGGGTATTTTTCAACCACAATCAACCAATATCAATCCCAAACAATCCCAAACAATCATTCACTATCAATCAATTTTCTCAACCATTTCAATCAATAAATATCGTCCATGGTTTGTGGACGAGGGGCGTATATATATATATAGATATTTATATTTATAAATAGCAATTCACTTTCATTTTCACACATATATATATATAGTTTTAAATTAGAAATCTCACCAATAGCTATCCAACTTCACGACACTTCCTTTATAGAAATCTTCGCCTATTTAGCCTTCTTGTCGCTTTCGCCCGTATTCTCTACACATGTAAAAATCGAATTTTTACTATGCTATTCAATATATAAAAATATGATTTTTACTTCGACTTTCAATATATAAAAATCTGGTTTTTCTTTCTACTTTCAATATATAAAAAATCTGATTTTTTTTCTTCGACTTTCAATATATAAAAATCTGATTTTTACTTCGACTTTCAATATATAAAAAATCTGATTTTTCTTTCGACTTTCAATATATAAAAATCTGATTTTTCTTTCTTTTTAAATTTCTAATCTCCTTCTATTTTAAATCTTAAAATAAATTAGTTTATAGATCGTTTTAAAAATCAGTTTTTAATACTTTTTAAAATCTGTTTTAATACTTTTTAAAATCAGTTTTAACCTTCTAAAAATCAATTAAGTTTTTACTCCTTTTAAAAATCAATTCAGTTTTTAATCCTTTACAAAAAACTGTTTTTAATCCTTTTTCAAAAATCAGTTCAGTTTTTAAATCCTTTTAAAAATTGTTTTTAAAATTCAGTTTAAAAATCTAAAAAAACTCAGTTTTAAATCCCTTTACAAAAAATCAGTTCAGTTTTTAATTCCTTTTAAAAACTGTTTTTAAAATTCAGTTTAAAAAATCTCAGTATTTACTTAAAAAAAATCATTAAAAATAAAATAACAAAACAAAATACTTACAGAGGGGGGGGGTTTTCGCAGATCGTCGGAGGGCTTCTGGCTTCGAGGCGGCGGCTCCGGGCTGCTCGATTCGCTCGCGATGGAGGGAGGAGCGGGCGGAAGCGGGGATCCCTTCGACGAGGATGGCGGTCGGTCTCGAACTGGGCGGAGCGGTGGTGGTTGTGTGGTTCGGCGGTGGCTCAGCGATCGATTAGGTTTAGGGTTTCTTTTTTTTTTTTTTCCTGAGCGATTGAATTTTGAAAAGGGGGGGGGGCAGAAAGGATATAAAGGAGGGAGGGGGGAATTAAAATTTATTTTAATTATTTTATTATTTAATTTTTCAAAAAGTTGACTTTTACATGCGACCTCTAAACGAGGCCCACCGTCTGTCGCCCATAGCGTTTCACCCCCATTCCGAACACAATGGGATATGTATCGCAAGCTGATTTGATCGTTATAATCAGTTCCCGTTGAATTTACATTTAAATTACTATATTGAATTTTAAACGTACATTTCAAATTACCGGGGTCACATACTAACTAGAAAAATTTCAGAAAAATATTTTCTAGCTTCGTATTGACGATACGGTCTTAAAAAAACTAGTTTCATCGAATTCTGAGACCGTTTGAAAAATGGCCAATTTCCAGTCGATTAAATTCAACAGAAACTGGTCAAACGCGTTTTCCTTTGCCACGCTCCCATATTGATTCGAAAAATTATGAAATTTGAAACCTAACAATAACTTGACCCTGCGGATCCAACAAAAGTGGTTTCGTCGAAATCCGAGGTCATTTGCAAAATGTCCATTTTTAAGGGCCTGAATTCCATAGCGACTATTCAGAATTTTCAACTGGACATATCTTTTGATTCCCGCTATCAAATTTCGATTGGTCGGATTCGTTAGAAAGATATTCACTAACAGATTTAAATATTTTTGGTTTCACTAAAATCCGGATTGTTTTGCACCCGGTATATTCAATTGAAGTTTGAAATCGAATTATCGAACTACCGCGCCATTTTCAATTCTATATATAATTATAATTAATTATATTCGTTTTCAAATGTCGATTCAAACTCAGTTTTCATCGCCATTATTTAAAATATTTATTTTAAATATTTAAAATCCATTATTTTAGCCAATTTAAAATTTTTAAATTGGTTCAGATTTTCTGGGTCGTTACAATCTCCCCCACTTAAAACTTTTCGTCCCCGAAAAGGAATAAAGTCGAAAGTGGTTTGATAAATCTACAATCCCACAACACAACAACCAATCCAATTGTTTTTAACCTTTTTAACTTTTCAAATATATATTTCTTATATATTCAAAAATTATATTTCTAAAACCAGACTATATATAAATATAATCACAAATACGTTATTTAAAAACATATTACTCTCGACTCGTTCTGAGGCACTTCTGACCCCATCTCTAACGAGTTGTTCTGATTCTGCTACTCATACTAGGATATTGCTAATCCTATCTGTATAGAGTTACCCGTCCTAGAACACTACTGGTTCTATTTCTGACGAGTTCGTTCAAATGTTATATTCCAGAACTAAGCTTAACCAAAGCTCTGATACCACGTTGAGATGACCCGATTTCCCGTTCTCACGGAAACAAGGTTATCTTTTGGAATATAACACAGAAACAGATAATAGCAGAACAGAATTAAATAAATACACCAGATAATGGACAACAAAATATACTGGATAAAAGTAATCATCAGAGTTACACAGAATACAGGATCTTACTTAGTACAAATACAGTTCAGCTATACATAAATGTCTACAGCGGAAATAAACAAAATATGTACAATAGGAGCTGAACAGCATAAAAAGAAATAAATGATAGGATCCATCTTCAGCTCCAGCTATCCAGAAAGAACCAGCTAAACCTGAATACAAGGTTGCCCGTGTGGAAAAAGGGGACACCCGAGTTTGAGAGTGAAACAAACTACGAGTCAGTCATGGGACTGGTATGAGAAATCTATTCAACACATATATAATTGGCTAATCACAGGACCACGCCACTTTCGTGGAACGGGTTTACTCCATTGGATTGCCAGTGCATTAAAACAACTCTTTCTTTTAAACATCGCTATGCTTTTTATAAAAATGAAGCCGTTATAAGACTCAGTTCCCATCACACAATGCAACGCAAACCGGAGGATAGAGTTTTTACCTTATAACGGCCAAGATATGCTTGATACGAATAAAACAAAGGCATTTGATATTATTGCTAGTGTTTATATGTTTTGAAAACAATTTGAAATCATAACTATCAATCATAGACGGCATTAATGCCCCATACCACTATGTCGCCATATATAGGTATACAATCAAAACCGCACGATGTCGTACTTGGAAATTGGATTTCCGTCATGAACCAAGGCAAAAGATAGTCCTTACCGAATTCGAGACGCTCTAGCCCGCCCCTCAGGCAAGTACTCAGTCAAACCTTTGGATCGTCAGGGTCGGTCCACCAATGTGGATTAAAATTCCTGAACAATGCGTTTCCCCGCCCTTTGGGGCGTAAACGAGCCAACGAATGACTCCATCGGACCCGGATCGTCCGATCAAACCGAGGCGCCTCGCAACAGCAACAACCACAAAGGTGAAAAGTATATAAATGTCAGGGCTGGTAGGTCACTGACACCACCCTAGCTAGAAAGAAACGCATGTCCTCCCTGAGGTCCTTTCTCCCGTTTTAGGTTCATACCGGGGTGTGAGGCTCGCGAATTTACGTTATACACAAAGCTACGCCACACAGGCGGTGCTTTGATCATCACCACAAGACTTTGCTTTTCAACAGAAGCCCTGATCACTGCATCTTAGCATGCCACACAGGCAATTCACACCGTGCAACCGATGACTATCAATCACACAGAACAAATTCCAATGTCGGACACACAGTCCATTTACAAGTCCGTCCTGGGTCTGAACGAAACCGGAGGCACTAAATACCTCGCAAACCCTTCGACCACCACGTACGTCTGGACGATCACAACTCATTATCCATATTTCGGGATGCCTCCCAATCAGGACCTCGGTTACCATCCAAACGAGGTGAAGATCTCCGGTCTTCGACCATCGTCTTCATCTTCGAATTTCAATCGTCGGTCGATTATTCGAAATGAGAATTAACTCGGCCTTTTCAAATAATTCACGTATATTTAGAATTTCAAATCGATTTATTTCAATGGTTAAATTATTCGACAACACCAATTGTGTTCTTTAATGTAATTTTCACACCAAAAACATTCAACCATCAAAAGCCACATAAATCAAGCAAATTTAGTTTATTTCCATTCCATATCGTTTATGGTATTTTATAACTATTTATCGCTATTTTTATTTATTTTAAAATAGCCAATTTATTCAAAACGACGCTTCGGGCCATAACGCGGCCGTGGCGCTGTTTTTCTTCAGAATTGATTTACACATATCTGAAAATCTAACCGTTGGATCTTCACAAAATTTACATCATTAGAAAGGTCTTTTCAAAACGAATCCAACGGTTCCAGTTTCGGGAAAATCCGACGGTCGGATCTCCCGGTACAATCGTTTGAAGTTTCGATTTCAAAATACGAACTGCAGCGTCGTTATTCGATTAAATATATAATTATATTTATATATATATAAATATAATCGCTTCTGGCGCTGTTTTTCTTCAGATTTGAATTAAACATTCCAGACAATCCAACCGTTGGATTTTTACAAGGTTGGTGCCGTTGGAAAGATTATTCCAAGGCGAACCCGACGGTTGAGGTTTCGGGAAAATCCAATGGTCGGATTTCCCGCACTAGTCGTTTGAAATCACGGTTTCAAAATACGAACTGCACGGCCTCGTTTCGTTTTAATTTTATTTATATTTATATATTTATATAAATATAGTTCATTCAATGATTTCCATATCGTTTTCACTTCAAATATTTTTCTAACACCTTAAATTTTGGAAAAATTTCGCCATAACCTCCCCTGCACCGGGAGCATCGGGAAATCGCAAATTGCTTTCCCGGTCCTTCTAATCTCAAAAAGAAAAAGAAAAAGCCAAGCGGCTAGCCAACAGGCTCAAAATCATCACCCAAACAAATCAGTAAATGTGTACCTATTTGTCGGGCTCAAAATTTTATTCCTCTTCTCTAGCCCCTTTGCTATAACCTGTTCAATGAATATTGCATGTACATATATATACAGTTCTTATCATTTATCAATTTCTATTCGACTTCATATTTGATTTCTATTTGGTTTAAAAACTCCATTCATTCTAATGTTACATAAATAGGTGCAAATCATTTCATTAGCTAATTAATGAATATTTCAACTCATATATGTTTATTTTGAACAAGTGGCTATTTTTAACACCTCACATTATAATGATTTATGCACATAATAAAAATGTGATTTTTATTGTAAAACAATTCATTTCAAAACACTATTTTTCTATATAGTTCATATAGGTGACAAAATAGGATTTTTATCATAAAACAATTTCTTTTTAAAACGAGATTATTTTACACAGTTCATATAGTCGATAAAAGGTGATTTTTATTATCAAACAATTTATTTCAAAATATGAATACCATTCAACACATGAATTTCTAAACAACGAATGAATATCAATTCAACACATGAATGTTTTCTATAGTTTCTATATATAGATAAAAATGTGATTTTTATTATCGAACAGTTTATTTCAAAATATGAATACCATTCAACACATGAATTTCTAAACAACGAATGAATATCAATTCAACACATGAATGTTTTCTATAGTTTCTATATATAGATAAAAGTGTGATTTTTATTATCGAACAGTTTATTTCAAAATATGAATACCATTCAACACATGAATTTCTAAACAACGAATGAATATCAATTCAACACATGAATGTTTTCTATAGTTTCTATATATAGATAAAAATGTGATTTTTATTATCGAACAGTTTATTTCAAAATATGAATACCATTCAACACATGAATTTCTAAACAACGAATGAATATCAATTCAACACATGAATGTTTTCTATAGTTTCTATATATAGATAAAAATGTGATTTTTATTATCGAACAGTTTATTTCAAAATATGAATACCATTCAACACATGAATTTCTAAACAACGAATGAATATCAATTCAACACATGAATGTTTTCTATACAATGAATAAATATAGTTTAAGCATATGAAAATAATTCAAACACACGAATATTATTCAAAATTTCGGCAGCATAACGGCAGGGTAGTTAAACCGGGACCGTCCCTAGTACGGCTCCTCGCTCTACCTTAAAACCTCGCGGTTTTTGACAATGGGGTTCATGCATCTAGTTCGCACGCAGGCGGCATGTATATATTTATTTCATTTCCACAAACTAATCCTATGTGGTTTCAACCAAATATTTTTCAACCACAAACGGGTATTTTTCAACCAATATCAATCCCAAACAATCCCAAACAATCATTCACTATCAATCAATTTTCTCAACCATTTCAATCAATAAATATCGTCCATGGTTTGTGGACGAGGGGCGTATATATATATATATATATATATATAGAGATATTTATATTTATAAATAGCAATTCACTTTCATTTTCACACATATATATATATAGTTTTAAATTAGAAATCTCACCAATAACTATCCAACTTCACGACACTTCCTTTATAGAAATCTTCGCCTATTTCGCCTTCTTGTCGCTTTCGCCCGTATTCTCTACACATGTAAAAATCGAATTTTTACTATGCTATTCAATATATAAAAATATGATTTTTACTTCGACTTTCAATATATAAAAATCTGGTTTTTCTTTCTACTTTCAATATATAAAAAATCTGATTTTTTTTCTTCGACTTTCAATATATAAAAATCTGATTTTTACTTCGACTTTCAATATATAAAAAATCTGATTTTTCTTTCGACTTTCAATATATAAAAATCTGATTTTTCTTTCTTTTTAAATTTCTAATCTCCTTCTATTTTAAATCTTAAAATAAATTAGTTTATAGATCGTTTTAAAAATCAGTTTTTAATACTTTTTAAAATTAGTTTTAATACTTTTTAAAATCAGTTTTAACCTTCTAAAAATCAATTCAGTTTTTACTCCTTTTAAAAATCAATTCAGTTTTTAATCCTTTACAAAAAACTGTTTTTAATCCTTTTTCAAAAATCAGTTCAGTTTTTAAATCCTTTTAAAAACTGTTTTTAAAATTCAGTTTAAAAAACTAAAAAAACTCAGTTTTAAATCCCTTTACAAAAAACAGTTCAGTTTTTAATTCCTTTTAAAAACTGTTTTTAAAATTCAGTTTAAAAAATCTCAGTATTTACTTTAAAAAAAATCATTAAAAATAACAAAACAAAATACTTACAGAGGGGGGGTTTCGCAGATCGTCGGAGGGCTTCTGGCTTCGAGGCGCCGGCTCCGGGCTGCTCGATTCGCTCGCGATGGAGGGAGGAGCGGGCGGAAGCGGGGATCCCTTCGACGAGGATGGCGGTCGGTCTCGAACTGGGCGGAGCGGTGGTGGTTGTGTGGTTCGGCGGTGGCTCGGCGATCGATTAGGTTTAGGGTTTCTTTTTTTCTTTTTTTTCCTGAGCGATTGAATTTTGAAAAGGGGGGGGGGCAGAAAGGATATAAAGGAGGGAGGGAGGAATTAAAATTTATTTTAATTATTTTATTATTTAATTTTTCAAAAAGTTGACTTTTACATGCGACCTCTAAACGAGGCCCACCGCCTGTCGCCCATAGCGTTTCACCCCCATTCCGAACACAATGGGATATGTATCGCAAGCTGATTTGATCGTTATAATCAGTTCCCGTTGAATTTACATTTAAATTACTATATCGAATTTTAAACGTACATTTCAACTAGACATATCTTTTGATTCCCGCTATCAAATTTCGATTGGTCGGATTCGTTAGAAAGATATTCACTAACAGATTTAAATATTTTTGGTTTCACTAAAATCCGGATTGTTTTGCACCCGGTATATTCAATTGAAGTTTGAAATCGAATTATCGAACTACCGCGCCATTTTCAATTCTATATATAATTATAATTAATTATATTCGTTTTCAAATGTCGATTCAAACTCAGTTTTCATCGCCATTATTTAAAATATTTATTTTAAATATTTAAAATCCATTATTTTAGCCAATTTAAAAATTTTAAATTGGTTCAGATTTTCTGGGTCGTTACATGGAGTGACGGTCTGAGGAGGCGCGATTCGATCGTTCGATTTTTTTCTTATTCTCTTTCTATTTAAAAGGGTGGCGGTTTTGTGGTTAGACCGTGTTTTAATGTTTGACCTAGGGTTTTAATTTTCTAGGGTTTATATAGTAATTTATAATATTATTTAATTCAAACTTTAACTGTTTAACGCTCCAAATCAAACCCAACGACTATCACCCCTAGCTAAATACCCCCATTCCGGACACAATGGGATATGTTTCGTAAGTAAGCTCTATCATTTAAATTAGTTTTTCTTTAAATTAAAATATAAATCAATATATATTGAATTTGAACATACACTTTAATTTACCGGGGCCACATACTGACTCCAAAATTCTAAAAAAATAAATCTAGCTATGTTTCCACAGTACGGTCCTAAAAAAACTAATTTCATGAAATTTGGAGACCATTTGAAAAATGGTCATTTTCCAGTCGATTGAATTCAAACTGAACTGACCAAACGCGTTTAAATTCACCACGCTCACATATTAATTCCAAAATTATGAAAATTGGAATCTAACAGTAATTTGACATTCTGGATCTAAAAAAAGCGATTTCGTCGAAAATGGAGGTCGTTTGCAAAATGGCTATTATAAAGGGTTATATATTATATAAAAAATATATAAATTCCATAGCGATTATTTTAAATTTTAAACTGGACATAACTTTCACTTTAAATTATGAAATCTGGATTTTTCACATTCGTTAGAAAGATATTGTTAAACAGATTCTAATGTTTCTTGTTTTATGGAAATCCGATTTATTTTGAATCATGTATATTCATTTGAAATTTAAAATCGAATTTTCGAAGTACCATGCCATTTCAGGCTCGTTTTATAACTAAAATAAATTTGTACGTTCTAATTCTAATTTAAATAAATTTTAAATTATTATTATTTAAAATAAATCATTTTAAATATTCAAAATCCATTAAAATAGCTAAAATAAAAATTATAAATTAGTTCTGAAAATCTGGGTTGTTACATGTTACCTCATCTATTTCAATAAACATATTCAATACTGTAACAACCCGCTATTTTTAACGATTTAAATTCCGATTCAAATCGAATATTTATTTCGAAAAAAAATTCTACGGTTTTTCATAATGGAAAATTAAAATTTGAAATACTTCCAGTGAGACGTAGTAGCTGTGAAAATTCATCGGAAAATTCGAATGTTTGTCGGTCGCGGAATTTTCAGGTCAAAGCTACGCATAACAGTTCAAATTTTAGCGATTTTAAAATCTCTCCAAACCCGTTTGGAAAAACATGAAAATATTCTATTTATTGTCATGAACCCAATGGCAAAATTTGTTCTGCGAAAATCGAACGTTTTGACCTCCGTTTAGTTGTTTTCCTATTCGAAATTTTCATTTAAAGGGGTCCGTAACACGCTTTTGAATGGAGCGCCATGACACTGCAAACTGTATACCGTTGTATCCGTCTCATCTAGCAGATTACTGTAATATATCCATTTGTCAGTTTCAATGCTCGGTTCATGATGAAATTACCAAAAGACTTGCGTAGTTCATTTTTGAAACAAAGTCATTTGATTTCGACGTGTCTCTATTCGGGTTTAGCATATTTTTCTAGCAATTCTGGTCTGCAAACCTAATTGGTAACCTACATATGGCACTCGAGTGGTCAAAAATGTGAACAGACATATTAAATTTTCAAGTATGCACGTTTATTTTCATCTAATGCGTTTTGTCCACTTTCCAAATGCATGTTCATTTTATTTCCAAACCATGCATGCGCTCTTTCCCCTTACATATTCTCTTTCCCTTCTTTTGGTTCATGTCTACCCATTGGTTTATTAAAAACAAATAAAGGAAAAAAAATTCCAGAACCTAATTCGTTCCCCATTTCCGTTCAAACGTTGATCACTTCCATGCATATTCACGTTTCAGCTTCTTTTGTCATATTTTCTCCTTCCACCTAAGGTACAGGACGTGTTTAACATTTATATAAAAAAAAGCGGCTACTTATACTAAGGATAGAATTCAAATTATGATTAACGTGGATGCATATTTGAAGATAAATATTTGCTTAATTAGTAGTAATAAGATCCTAGTTTTCTGAGCATAACTCTTACATCTACAGGCACGTCCTCTCGCATATCACCATGGCTTCTTTTACACACGTTTCTATGGACATAATTCTTTCTTCTCTCTACTTCATTACTGAAGCCATTCTATCTCTCTTATATTCTCATCGTTCACTATTTTTAATCAAATGTTCAAACCCGAGCATAAAACCCAATCTCCTTCCCGTGGCTTTCCTCCCTTCCTAAAGCGCACCGGAGCTCCGCCCTCACATCAACCAGACCCCATGAAGAACTTGAAGATGCAAAGCCATTGCCTTTGTCTTCCCCTATGCGCAACCCTAGGCCAGAGCCACCGTGTTTGATGCTGACCTGAGCAACCACCTCCGATTCGCCTTGGACGTCCTTGTCAGGCCGAAGCCACTACAGGCCATGTTTAGATTTTCTTATGCCCGAGAGGTTTGTTTGGAGCTGATTTTATTTCTCCTCAAATTGCACTGCGGGCGAAAGTTTTTTTTGGTTCTCCTATGTATATGTATATATAATCCAGGAATTAGACATTCTCTTGGACGAGAGTTGTTTTTGGCTATAGAAGTTAGTATCGTTTACCATGACTTATTTGATAAAAAAAATTACAGAAGATTTTGTTCGGAGCTTTGGTGACGTTGTGATCCTGGTTTCTCGCTGATCTGACTCGAGTTACTTGTGTTTAACCGATATTGGGACCGTATTTGTTCGTTGTAGTCCCTGTCGGATTTTTGTAGTTGTATTTTTTCATTCGTTTTTTCTTCGATTCCATATCACGGAAGGTGAGTTTATTTTACACTTGACTTACATTATTTCGTGGATGTTAAATTCAGCATAAATGAATTGTTTTGAAATGTATGAGATTGCTAGCAGAAATCGTTTATTTGATATGTATACACCCTTCATATATGACACGACGATATATATATGACACGTAGGTACGCTGATGATATATGACTTATGATACGATTGATGATATGTGATGGTTGATTTATGTTGTTGATTTCCATAGTTTAGAAAATTCACTATGGGTTGCAATGATACATACCCGAACGGACATTAGATTAGGCGAAAATCGTTATGAGTTTAAATGATAGACCTGAATGATTTTGTTATTTGGGATTACAAGCTGATATGATATATACCCGTAAAATTTTAGATTGCAGATTGAAATGATAAATATCCGTATCACTTAACCATAGGTTAGAAAACTATATACGGACACCATAGGTAATGTTTTCGAAACAAAGCGATTTGGAAAATTTGGTTTTGAAATAATAACTTAAGATTTTATATTTATGTATGTATGTATGTATGTATATGTATGTATGTATATATGTGTGTGTGTGTGTGTGTGTATATATATATATTAGAGATTTTATACTTTAATTTTGTAAAATTTAAATTATCTGTTTTAAAAATGATTTTGTGAGCAAATATGGATTTAAATACTAATTTAAGATTTTACTTATAATTTTGTTTATTTTAAACCATATAATTTAATCATATATGTATTTTAAATTTTAAATTTAATATATTATAATATATAATTCTTTTAAACCTATTTCTTAATCAATTTAAACTTTTATATATTTATGAAGCTATTTTCTATTAAATTTATAAACTTATATATATATATATTTCAAAATTTAATTCTTTAAATGTGTTTTATAAACATTAATAATAAACTTAAAGATAGATAGGTTGTGATTTCGCGAATTAAATTTAAGGTTTTAAAGATTTAAATTTGAATAACAATATTTGTTTAATGTTTGAACTCATATAAGATATGAATTTGAATTCGAATTGATATTAAAAAAAAAATTAGAGATGAATTTGAATTGGTTTTAAATATGAACTTTTGTAAGAAATGAACTTGAATTGTGTTACTTGATTTTCAATTTGAATTTATAATTGATATGAAATGAATTCGATTTTTAAAGTGATTCAATGTGAACTTGCATATTTATAAATTTTTATATATGGAGTTGATTTCATAAATCGTTTGGGTTGAATTAAAAAATTTGTTAAATCGAATTTATAAGAGGTGGCTTTAAATTGTATGTTTTGAATTTATAAACAATGGTTTTGAATTGTACAACTTGAATGGTAAAACATGATATGATTTGTTTAAATTGAAATGTAAGTTTTTGATTTGAATTGTATATCTTGAATTTGAATCAAAATATTATATTTTATGAGTCGAATTAAGAAGATATCTTGTAAAGACGAAAATCAGATTTTATGAATTATTTGAACTTGGACCTTGACGAATATATTGCAAGCTAAAATATAATCGAAGTTAAGTATTTTAGTATTGATTTATACTATATGTAAGATCTTTACGATATGATTTTTCTAAATCGATTTGATTTAAGTGATTTGTTTCAAAATTAAATATAATCGAAGTTGGATATCCAGTTTTGATTTCAAAGTCGAATCAGATAATTTGTATAAACGATTTTATTAAGTGATTTATAAAATAATGACCACGGTGTTAAAAATGTAAAAGATTGGTTGTTAAAGAGACCGGAATCGGCTATTGTCATACTCTCTACCAATATTGAAAACCACTTTAACAACTGTGTATGTGGTGGATGAATCCAGAATGAAGTAGGATGGTTTGACGAACGCTACTGGAAAATTAAGAGAACGATGATGGATATCCTTGACCTTCGGGTCATAATTGAAATGACCAAAACAGATGCCATGGCCGAGCCAAGTGAGGTCGCACATCCTATCGAACATGCTTCTGCGATACCATACTATTACTTTGTGATTTGATTGGTAGCCACCCGCGATTTTCGAAGTGTTGTTCGAGGTAGGCGGTAGTAGCTGCTATGTGTTACCACCAGCTTGGTCTTGTAATTCGGTAGATTTCTACTGTGGGTATTTCTCGGTGCCTTGTCATATTATCTTAATCACGCCCACTACGATTTTGATTTGTATTGTACCTACGGAATAGTTCAACAGTTTTGCTTCTCCTCCACGTTAGACCTTTTCCCCTCGTTGGATCCTACTATAGTGATACTACCTCTATCTCTGCTTCAAGCTTGCCTTTCTGCTACTACGCCCACTACTTTAGTCAATCATTGACTTATCTGCTACTCCGAAATACACAGTCGGATCCACCGCCATGCTAACCTGTCTTAGATACAACACCCGTGTACACTCAGCTGACCTGAAAAACTCCATCACCATTGAAACCCGTAACCCCTTAACTGTTTTCCTTTACCCTCAAAAGTCGTTGGTAACTTTGCATCGATCTATGTTCGAGCATTTACCGCCTTCGCTCATCACCCGTCAGCCCTTCGACCTCCTCACCCGCCGCTGTAACCTGCTACAGTCCACCGCCAAACCCTCTTCCACTACATCATGAGCAACATGCTTCTAACCCTATCCTGTAAGTGAGTTGTATATGATGTGGTCAAGTGTTGTTTGACAGCTGCTCAGTTGTTTGTTGTTTCATTAGGTGATACACCTATTAGATTTACCATGTTGCTTATGCAATTGTAAATTTCTTTGAGCTTGCTTCATTCAAACAACAACAACAAAAAACTAATTAAATACCTGTATAGCTCCTACCTCTGTGACATTGATATAATACGTAACCCATATTTTACTTAAGAACAACATGGGTGGCACAGGTAAATTTACCTGCTATACAGGTATTTACATCAGAAAAAGGTACAATTCTAAAATAAGAACACACATACCATGTTAGTTAAAAATTTGAACATGTAGGTTATTAAATTAATTTTAAAGAATAATCTATCAATGTAAATATGGAGACCGAACAGTTTTTTCAAAAAGTATGATTCAAATTTGATCATTAAGATGAATATATATTTGGCCATTAAGTGTGAAATTAAGTTGCAGCAACCAAAAGGCATTAACTCTTTTACATGAATCACATATATTTGCAACCCAAAAAACTTGACCATATAGCCTTTCGGATGTTGATGTAAAACTTAATTGTTCTACACTGTCAAAATTTCTTCAAGGGAAATTGTTCATTTCATAAACAAATTACACACTTCCTTGTTCAAAACTTTAAGCTATGAAATTAACAATGTAAATTCACCATTATTAATGCACTAGACATCTAATTGACCATTTTAATAAGTTAAATGTAAGCGTCGTACCTTGAAATGGAATAGCATTTTATTTCGCCTGTGCAGAGGAAGAAAATTTATAACTTAACATGAATAAAGGAACTAAATATTAGATTGCTTGATGAACTGAATATTAGGCAGCAAATTAGAGAAAAAAAATCTTTTATTTTTGTTGTTGTAATGCATGGGATAATTATAATGGCCGAAATGGAGGATGGATGATTAAGATTTTAAACTATGAAAATTGGTGAAATATACCTGATCGCGTGGCTGATAAAGAACAAATGGAAAGCCAATGATATTTATTTCATTGAGACTATTTCCAGCTAGGAAGCCACGATGGATAAAGTGTTGCACTTATTTAGCCTTGCAAACTGCAGATTGGCCAAACGCAGGTGTACTCTTAGGTGTTTTATAGAGCATAAGTCTGCTACATGAAAGTTTTACTACTTAAAAGTACTGACTTTTGTAGGTTCATATGGCAAGGATGATGTGTAGCCATGTTGTTGCCACCCGGTAGACTAATGCCAGAATGTCAAGATAGCATGCTTTCCAGCCTTCCCTGCTTGGTTTCTTTGGCTCGAATATTAGGTGCAAATGTCTAAAACGAGCTTAAGATGCTAGTCGGTTTCGTTCACATATGCTGAAATCGAATCTATGGAAATTTCCCCAAACAATACATACACCCTCTCTTCACACAACAAACTTCCCCAACCATGACCAAACTGAATCCCAAACACCAGACCAAATCCAAAACAATCACTATTCACTAAATACCTCCGTGACAATTCCTCTTATTTCTACCAAACTCCTATACTATGGTAAACCTGCACCTCCACTACTGTCATAACAACAACTAAGATCAACCACTCCATCACTTCACTAAATACAGCCAGCAATCCATCACTGACCCCTGCTTCTACTAGCCATGAAATTTGTCAAATCCGCCTTGTCCTTCTTTCATCATCATTACAAAACCAACAACCATCCTGCCTGTGAATGCCTTGCACATTTATCGACCATCTTAAACCATCGTTTATCAAAGTGGCTTGCATGTATAAAAATACAAGACATAATCCTGTAATTCCTTGTCTCATTCTCGCTGGACCCCTACGAATAATATTGCAAAAGTCAGATATCTGTGCAATTCAATGCATGATATAAGAAATTTATCAACGCTATAACGACTACTGAATTTTTGAACTTTTGAAATTTCTAACTCAAACAGACCTCTTGTTTGAGAGAATTCTTTAAATTCTTGACCTGAAAAGGCTCAAGAAAATTTTCAAACTTTCAAATTAATATGATACATAAGGAAAGAAATATGTGAAATACATATTTGATGAAGATTTTGAATATTTGAATATATGAAGAAATTGAAACTGATTTCAAATTGCAAATTGGTGAAAATTCCTTATATAATTTTATACAAAAACTAACATATATCAAAGCAAGTCTCAGAAATTTATTCAGACATATCCATGTTGGAAGGTGGTCCTCAACTGGAGTTACTTGAAGTGATAGAGTGGAATGCCTTCTACTAACCTGACTCTTACTTAGATATATCCAAGTAAATTTTCTTATCTGTTGTAACTTACACCCTATCTATTTAAAATAAAGCCAAACTGGAAATTAGTATTCATACAACTATTGTGTGAACTAGTCAGAAACAAAGTTAGAATTATTACTCGTAGCCAGGTCTTGATTATATATTTGGGCTAGGAATCAAGTTTTCTCTGCTTATTACTTAATTTCTCAATTTGAATGGTTTTGCAAATATTTAGTTTTCACATATCTATTTCAATTATCAGACATACATATACATCAAGGAAATCATTATAAAAAGAATTACTAAAATGTTATTTGGAAAACCAACGTGGCAGTGAAACTTTACTAAAGTAAATGATATTATTTAAGGTACGTATTTGTATATATTGAATCCTATAATATTCTGCCAAAAGTTACATGTAAGTAAACTTATAGAAGCACATGTTCTTCTTGAATTGTCCGATGTAAAATACTGAAATACACCATATATTAGAAAATACTGAAATACTTTTAATTGCATACTTTGAAGATTTGAAATACAATATGAGCTTGTGATGTTCCCAAAAAAACACATTAAGAATGGCAAACAATAATATGTTTGATAGTTTATATATAGCGTAAATAATCTTTATGCGGTTATACATATTTATATGATAGACCGATCATGAATTTTTTTTGTTGAATCCTTAATTCAACATGTATGATTTGATTTGTTTATCCTATCATGCCTTCAGCATAAACAACAACAATAGTAACACCAAATTATCCAAATAATGTCATATTCTAATTTGAGCATGCCAATAGTGATACATACACTGGAATTGATATTTCGAGTAGAATAAAGAATGCCATAAACAAAACAAGACATTCACTGACTTGTTACAAGGGAAGTCACATGAAAACATAATAACTTTATATGATAGTAACTTTAACTAAGGCTTCTAAGCATACAACGGAAAACACAATAATATCCATGTTTTCCTTGAGATAGATAGAGTGATACGGCATCATTACATTATTATCTGACGGTAACTTTATTTAAGGCTTCTAAGCATAAAACGGAAAGCACAGGAATATCCCAAAATACTAATGTACTATGTATATAGAGCCAATGAAAAAATGATAAAATGATATATAATTATAACCAATATAAAACGTGTAGGTGATATGGTTATGGGTTTGGATCTGGAAAATAAAGAGAGAATAGAAGATAAAAGAGTGGCACGAAGAAGAAGAAAACAGAACTAGAGAGACTTTGCAATATTTTTCTATATCATTTATCATAATACTGAGGTACATATATAGCTAGAAACATAACAAATTTTGGCATGCGGACACTAGTGCTACTCCTACAACAACTTCTAGGCGGGAAAACAAATACTGAAAAAGATAAAAGCTAACTTTATGGCGCCATTTGCATCCTGTGCACCATTAATGTTGATGCGTATCATTGCCGTCCCCTTGAAAACGACCTTGTCCTCAAGGTCGAAGATAATATCTACGTTAAATGTGCCGCCAGGATCGAAGATGAAGATTTTTCTTTCAAAAATCTTATTGGCATCCTTCTCAAGCATAACATCAAACAGTTTATGCCCATACTGTTCAATCGATGCAAAAGAATTTTGACAGCCAATTTGTACCTTCATTCCATCATCCAAATGAGAAAACAGCGGTGCATCAATGTTTTTATTTCCCAGCTGATTAATAGACATTTCCAATGGGCTTTGGAGAGTTTCAAAATCCATTTTAGCAACAGCCTTTTGAGAATAGAAAATAATACCTCCCTCCTGATCTATGACAACTGCTGTTTGAATTGGATCCGGAATTTTACGTGGTTCGGCTTCCATCACAGTGATTGTGTGTTGTATTTCCGAGGTCATAGGCTGAGCGGATGTCAACGTTGCTGGAACATGTTTTGCAGTAGCACTGATGGTTGCTGGACCTATGGAAATTGTTCCAACTGCAGCCGTATTTGCTGGAGCAATAAGGGGAGGTGATCCAGCTGCCGCCGCTGCTGATGTAGCAGATCCGAACTGCGGTGGTTGGCAGAATGACTCCATAAGTTGTTGTTCGGCATATGGATCTTCATCCGGCAGCACCAATACGATTCTCTTAACCAAACAGAGATGACTAAAGGTGTCTTTGCTGTTGCAGTTGAGACATAATCCTTGATCACGGAGCTGCTGCATCTCCAAGTAAGTAAGGCGTTTAATGGGGTATGATAATGGTAGTTTTGATTTTGAGATTTCGGCCATGGTTGTGAAATGACGAAATAGATGAGAGATAGATGAAGGAGGTGAGAACAAGAGTGAAAGCACTGGTTTGGATTTGTCGGGAGGAAAGGAAGGAAGAGTAGGCAGTGAAAGCACCAATTGATATGGTTATGGGTTTGGATCTGGAAAATAAAGAGAGAATAGAAGATAAAAGAGAAGAAGAGTGGCACGAAGAAGAAGAAAACAGAACTAGAGAGACTTTGCAATATTTTTCTATATCATTTATCATAAAACTGAGGTACATATATAGCTAGAAACATAACAAATTTTGGCATGCGGACACTAGTGCTACTCCTACAACAACTTCTAGGCGGGAAAACAAATACTGAAAAAGGTAAAAGCTAACTTTATGGCGCCATTTGCATCCTGTGCACCATTAATGTTGATGCGTATCAGTAGGCTAATGTACTAAAGTAGCCCTAGGTTTCATTTTAGAGAAGGCACAAATATCAACCCCCTCAGTGTGATTTAATATTGGTAATATCAATATAGCCAAGTTGTGCACTTCTGTTCTTTTTCCAGTTGCAGAAGCCCATAGTGATTTAATATCTGTAGCATATACATGAACCCAAAAATGAATCCAAGAAAAATGAGTAAATAATAAATGAGATGTTAATATAAACAAAAAAGGAGATAACAAGACTCTTCATTGGTCTGGTAATAGTTTCATACTTTGCAGGCATCAGTTAATATGAGCACCGTGACTTGGTGTGATCAAATGGTTCTATATAAAGGTGTAACACCTACAAAGAGCAAAGTACAGTTAATTCAGTATTTTTATATTTTATTCACTGTTTTATTCGTTGAATCAAATAAAAATAAACATTCCATTCAATTTAATATTTTATTTACTGTTTTGTTTGTCTCCTCGAATCAAAACAAACATTTAAGTACAACATTTATGAAACAACTCCTTTATTTAGAACAAAATGTAGCCTTATTGTATCATTTCTATGCTTATATTTCAATATTTGATACATATGACAAAACTAAACAAAAAACAAATATTGAAACACAAATTTATGACCGATGTAGGATGAGTATTGAATAATGTTAAACAAAAGAGGAGATGATCCTAGCCTTTTACGTTAAATGTGGTGAAACACCAAACACACACTACAACAAATATACACTATAACAACGTTGGATACACGTTGTTAAAGCACATCTACAACATTTACATTGCCGTTGTCATATGCATAGTTACATAAATTATGAGTTTTTTACATCATTTACTTTGTGTTATAGAGATCGTTGTAAATTGTAATCAACAACATTATTTGATTGTAGTATAATTTCTTACATTAATTGGAAATGGTTTTCACAACGACAAAAAAATATAGTAAAATAATTTTCAACAACGAGTCATAAATATTAATGAAATTTTTTCAACGTCACTTAAAAGAAATCGTCAATTGATTTTATAGTGTATTTTATGCATTGTAAATATAACTCTAGAACAATGGAAAAATATTATAAATAATATAGCATGCAACATTCAAAAAGAGATATGCTTAGATTTTAGACTACAATTTCAAAACATTATAAGCAAACTTATTACATCCACATTTCAACATTGTATTTGCTAATTTTATACAATGGTATTCCCAACAGACCAAAAATATTGTAAAATAAATTTTCAATAACGTATAACCAACATTGGTGAAGCTTCCTCTACATCAGTCATAAGAAATCATTAGTTAATAACCTTTATAATGATTCAATACGTTGTAAAATGATTTCTAAAACAATGGGTAGCAATTGTAAAAAGGTAAAATACACAACGTTTACAAAGAGTTGTGTTTAGATTATAGCCTATAATTTTACAGCATCGTAACTTAGTACAACGACATTTAGACGACACAACCGTAATACTTACATCATGTATGACATTTCACAAAAATGATAAATATCATCTTTAATAACAATCCTTTCATATTCCATTTCCCGCAACTATACACAAATATTGTTGTATGATGTAATTGACAATATTACTTTCTATTACAGAATAACATACAAATGTTTTAAAGACTACATACTCCAAATACCCACTAGTGCTTTTAAAAGGACACCAACATTTAATTCTATAAATGATGAATGATATTACATCCAAATATCCACTAGTGCTTGCTGTTGACCTGGAAGGCCGAGTTAAACTAGAAGATGCTGGTTTTGATTGGAAGATTCCTTGGGCCAGATGTACAAGAGGTTGATTCTGCAGCATGGGTGTATCAAGTCATCTAACTGTATCAAGGTATCATTTCCTTTCTTTGATTTCCTCGTTTTCATAAATGATTCAACCCATAGAGCTGCTTTTTCTAATCTCTGGAACACTGCTGCATTCAAGTCATCCATCTTAAATCTAAAAAAATTCCTACAACTAGTCAGAGGTTGAATTTGAGAAGAGAAAGAACCTGATCTACTCATATGAAAGAGCAACTCTTCAAGATAAGCTAGATGCTTTGTTCTGATTAGCAGACTCAGCAATTCCACGTAGCATAACATATTCACACCACCTTTCTGATAACATAATGTTTTGTAAAATGATGTCTGCCAAGTTTAGGCATCAGCCTTTCTGTCATGGTTTCAAAAGCAGCAATTAAAAAATAAAATAAAATAGGAAGACATATTCACAAGTAAAAATAGGGCATTGGTGTAGCATTATCTTTTTATGAGCACTTCCATAAACTCTACGAAGTATAGCATATTTACACAACTTAAAAGGGGTTTGATGACAGTGTTATTGCGAGCTCTTCTCAAATGGTGTCCACTGAACTGAACTAACATGTAGGCTGGGTACAGGGATTCAAAATAGCAATTATAAAAATAAAATTGTCGGTCTAAGCTACAAAATTAAGCAGATAAGAGCAATAATGAATTGAAGTACCTGGTTCAAAATTGAGGTGCAAACTGTTATCAAGATGCATATGCTTGTGGCGGTCAGAAGTGCTCAGTGCAATCAATATTATTCATGCAAGAATTGGGTTTCAAAAAAATATCCTAGTTGCCTCAAATCTACAACTTAAGGACGATATATGTACAACACAAAATGTTGAGGGCTAGTTCTTATTCCAAGGACACCATATGCCATGGAGATGTCACTTTCCTCGCCAGCAATTTCGTCTTTGAGTTAAACCGTCAAAGCATCAGAAGCATTCCCAGTTTACGAAATTCAACCCTAAGATCAAACCTAATTCGAAACCCTAAGCTTAAATCTGAGAAGAAGCGTCAATGTCATACGAGCAATGGGAGTGTAGTGAGAAGCCCTAGTTTTGCGGAACAGGAATATGTTGATCTCAGTCTCAGGGATAAGTACGGACATCCTGAGATTGGTCATGTTCGCATACGGCAGCATGTTAATCCACTTAGCTCCTTTCAATGTAAGTTGTTGTCTATGTATGAACATTTCGGGTCTGGAAGCAAGTATTCTATTGTGACCAATTCTATTCAAATACGTAAACCTGTTGCAGCACTACATTGGAGAGAAATATACGAGGATTGCACATTGCCGTTAACAGTGGATATGGGATGTGGTAGTGGAAGATATCACATTTGGCTGGCAAAAAATTTAGCCGTACTAAGAAAATATTTAGGACTAAAAATCCGACACATAAGGTTTCACTCTTTCATACTAACATTCATGCAATATAAATATTCAATTTTCTTTCACTTATTTTTCAAATACAGTTAGTTCAACGTTCACACTTCAGAGTGAAAACATGGGTTTACGAAACATTCATTTCTTATCTGCCAATACTACATATCTTTTGAAGATATGGTGTCTACTTACCCTGGCCCTTTAACATATATATCAATACTGTGCCCGGATCCTTTCTTTAAGAAAATACATCACAAACGAAGAGTTCTGCAGAAGCAGTTGGTGGATTCGATATCAAAAAATCTTTCTCCAGGTGGACAGGTATACCTGCGATCAGATGTAGTTGAAGTGACACTGGACATGAGAACGCAATTTGATTCACTGTCTGATGCATTCAGGCACGATGATGTTTGCGGTAGCAATAACTTATGTGATTCAGATGGATGATTGTTGCACAATCCATTTCGGATAAGAACAGAGCGAGAAATACGTACAAAGCTAGAGGGTGCAAAAATTTACAGACGATTGTACACAAAACAAAACTGATGCAAATTGAGATTGATGGATTTAATTTTGTTCCATGTTGTATACTTATAACCACAGCATATTCAATATAGTATATCCTTTTTGTTAAAAAAAAGAAGAAGAGAGAATTGGGCTTCAAGTGGCTAATTTCAAAGATAAAATGTTTGTCAGAAAGAAGAAAGCTAGATGATATAACTATAGGCCTTGTTCTTACGGTTACGACGGAAACCAGGCTTAAGCACATTAAAAAGCTTTTAAAAATTCCAGGATCGCACTTACTTTTTGGTGGGCAGCTATTGAAAAATCATTCAATTCCAAAAATCTATGGAGCTATGGAACCAACAGCTGTGTTCATTCCCATTCAAGAAATTCTGAAAGAGAACAATTTCGATCTTGTGACCACATAAATTTTGGACCTTTTCAGGTTGCCGCTACCTATAAGCAGAATCAACTTGATATGGTGCTAAATGCTTGTGAGAAAATGCATGCTCTTCTGACTGTGGCAGTTGTATCCAGTGACCAGTTATTCCTACAAGAAGTACTTGGGAAGTCTGTACACAGAACGACCTATGCTGGTATCCGTGCAAGGACTACGGGAGCTCCACAAAATCACTGGTTTGGCCCTGCTGGTGATCCAAGAGGTGCAGGAATAGGAAACCCTCAAGCAACTAAACTTGTATGGTCGTGTCATAAAGAAATCATATATGATATCGGACCTCTGCCACATAAATGCATTTGCTCATACACAGAGGTGTTTGAATATAACGACTGCATTTACCTGCTGGAATAGTAGGTGACTCAGAAATCTGAATCAAGAAATTAGGTAGATCACATTCATCCCTGCTTCAATCCGATCAGTTGATTTATGGTGCTGGTTGCCCAGTTCAGTCCTGTCTAAAATTGATACATTGGTTTATGAAATTGGTAATATGAGTTTTAAATTGCCCAGTTCCAGAAGACAAAAATTGCATCTAATAGTTAGTTTCAAATGGAATGCCTCCAGTTACAGTTCAATTCTTGCTGCCTAATCCAAAACTCCACTAAAATCGCTATTCAATGAAATTTTTTAGTTAATGCCAAAAAAATATTGGGAAAAAAATTCGGTATAAACGAGCCTGCGGTCAGATTATACCGTTATTGGGTAAATAAAGTATGATGGAACAATGGCCTGATGGAGAATAGTTCCAGATTTTAACCTAGAAGCTCACGCATCGAAATTAATTTTGAATATAATGCATAACTAATAGTTCGTACATCCCTAGTTGAAAAACAACAACAACAGCGTAATAGTTTATTCTTCATACTTCATTCAGTCCCTAAGGTTAACTAGCAGTTCGTATATCAACCATTACTAGGAATGGTATTACATCTGATGGCATTTCATTCCTTGATGATGGAGGACCGATATCAGCTGTGAACTATCAAAAAAAAAAAAACATGTTTATCTGTTATCTATAACAATTTGATTTCTGTTCAACATGACAGAGCATAGGTGATTACAAATCCAGATCGAAATTTACAGAAAATATTGCAGCTTAATATTTGCATCCAATTTGAAAGAGGGAAGTTAGGAGATTTTGGTTAAACCTAAATTCAATGGCAGAGGAGAACTGCGCATAGAAATAAAAAGCGAAAAAAAAAACATCATGTTGACAGGAAAAAAAAAAGATAAGAGAAACGGTACTGATCTAGTTTGAGAGAAAATGTTCTTAAAACAGTTATTGAATCAGAAACCACCTCCAAAGCTTCAATGGCAGAATCTCCAGGTTCATATTGCATAACTTTCAAAGTTGCAAAATTAAAGCACTTCAAAAGCAAATATAGTGAAACAAAAACTAACTTCACTTCCCTGTAAAAAAACCACTTAGTGTTTTTTCTAACAATCGCAGGGTTCACAGCAGGAATACTCTTTATTTGGTATACAAGAGTAACCAATATTAACTGAGCTAGACATGTAATTTAACTGCATGTTGTTTCTCATTATTTGTTCCTTTATTGATAATAATGTCCTTTATTTGTAATAATGTATGATATTGATATACAAGAGTAATAGTAATGTCATCATTAGAGCAATAGGTTTAATAGTAAAAAGAAGATATTTTCATTCCTTTATTTGTTTTATACTCTTCTCTTTTGTTGGTTACAATTTGATAGTACATAATTGGACTTGTGTGTCTGTTTATATACAGAGCGGCGGTGCGCCTGAAATATCTAGTCCAAGGAAACATGCATGCACGAGTCTAGCTATCGAGGCATGTTTTTGTTTTTCCTCTATTATTATTCTTTACTTGTTAGTTGTGAGGAATGTCAAAAGAAATTTAATTGTGGTTTGTTGCATTGTTTTCTACGAAATTAACGATGATCTATCACTGTCTATAATATATGCTTGCAGGTTTTTTTATTTATTATTATTCTCATTTTTGTTGCCAAGATTTCCATGATACCAACCATGGTTCCCTTCTCATAACACAGCAAGCATATAAGCTTGAAGAGTAATATTTAATTTTTGTACCTTTCGTTAATATACATTTAAACCTAAAACTGGTAACACATAGAAACGTTTTACTGGCATTATGCTATTTTTGTCTTCGTTTTCTGTACTGTGGTTATTTTCCTACTTTTCCAAACCATATCCTAAGTTAAAGTCGCTAACCTAACTATCTACAAAAATGCTAAAAAGCCCGAAACTTCTTTTGTCACTTTGTCCGAAAATCAAATCCTGCGGCTACTGTTCTTCTTCCCCGTTGAATCCCACGCTTTCCCGTGAATTGCGTGACTTTCGCATTTTTTCGCACCCTAATTTTCTGGCCTTGTAGCACTGTCCAACTATCTAGGATGAAAAATTACAAGTGTATGAAGTTTCACAACATATTCTGTAATGTGGTAGCAGTACACATTTATAATTCATAAACAAAGACAGTCCCTTCGGGTTTTAAGAATAATTTTCAAATAGAACAATATGTTAAAAGAATATGAGTTTGCAATTTCAAAGATTTTTTTTCCAGCAAGCACTTAAACCAAAAGGGAAGGAAAAATTCTAAGAGGCAGAGAGCATACCTCTCTTTGAACAAAGAAGTGCAGCAACAGTTTCAATTCTCGATCAAAAATCAGGGCGAAGTCGAATCTGTAAAGATGAAGCTGCAGAAACAAGCAGCAAATAATTCAGCCAGAACGAGAAAAAGAAAAGAAATGGAGATTAAAGTAACCAAAAAAAAAATACCTTTCAATCTACAAGCTTGAAGTGCATTAATGTTGCCATGGTAACAGTTCTTAAGAACATCATAGGTGTGTCATAACAGTTCTTAAGATCATCGCCAAGTAACTTAAAAATTACACTGAGATCGTGGGAACCATCTACTCTTGAGGAAGTAAGCGATGCGAAAATAAAGCAAGTTTTTCAGCCATTTGATGCAGAATTAGAGCTCCAAGTACCTAGCGATGCTGATACATGCAGGTGGGATAAAAAAATATGAAAGCATAGCTTATCCTGACGTTCTATTGAACCGATAGATCAGAAATAAGATGATGAATTTCATTGCACGAGATGGTGCTCAAGGAAAGTCTGATCTTTCCAACATTGCATACTAAGTTACAGGATTACTTATCTCATAGTACGTGACGTGGGACAAAACATTATGCATAAAAAATAATATTATGTAAGAGACAAATTCATGGAATGATATCTAAATAAACTTATTCTGTTTGTCTCAGGTATAATATTTATTGCATTACGAGTGTACCTGCTGAGATTTGTGATACGCAAATCACAAAATTGTAGGCAACAAATTTTCTATGTGGATCCATTTTTGATGGAGATATTTGTTGCTACTTTTGTGGGATATTTGAAAATGAAGGCAAGGATTATTTGGTGTTTATCCAAATAGATATATTTAAGATATATGAGGATATATTTGAGATATATGAGGATAATTTGGGTGACAAGTTACTCTATAAAAGGCCTACATGATATCTTCATTATGTGGTGGAAAAATTTGTCATTGTTCTTCATTATTTTTCTCCTCAAACTTTTTAGCCATTAGATATTCTCTACCTATTTCTCAATAAGGTTATTGATTCAAGTTGTATTTGTTTAAAGATAGTTGAGATCGGTTGTAAACAATATTTTGGTGAATCAATAAAGAGGGTGGTTGGGTGGAATATCGTGTGTTCATATTTCCGATATATTTTTTTGTTGTTGTTTGTTATTCAATCACATTCATCTTCAAGTGATTGGGTGAAAAAGATTCATTTTGTTTTTTGGGTGTTTTCTCAAAACTTCCGCTGTGCACAAAACCCCAACAGTTGGTATCAGAGCTCAGATCACCACATAGCTTCGAGTGTTTGTTGGATTGAAAAACAAATTGATTTTTTATTTGAAAAAAATTGATTTTTTGATGTCGGAGATGATGACGTTGTCGAAGATGGCTATTTTGAATGGGAGGAATTGGGGTATATGGAAGCCGAAGATGGAGGACGTTCTATATCTCAATGATTTGCATGATCCCATTGATGAAAATGGGGAGAAGCCCTCGAATATGGATGAGGGAAAGTGGAAGAAAATGGACAAAAAGGCGATTGCGTTGATTCGCCAATATTTGGATGATTCTGTGTTCCATCATGTGGCTAGTTGTGAATCCGCAAAGGCGTTGTGGGACAAATTAGTATCGCTGTATGAGTCAAAGAGTGCTACAAGCAAGGCTTTTCTGGTTCGAAAGTTGGTGCAACTTCGATTGGATGAGGAGAAGTCTGTTGCAGAGCATTTGAACGAGTTTCAAGATGTCATCAATCAATTGGCAAACATGAAGGTCAATTTTGATGATGAGTTGCAGGCTCTTTTGTTGATGAGTTCTCTTTCGGAAAGCTGGGAGATTTTGGTTGTTTCATTGAGTAATTCCAATGCTAATGGAACTATCTCTTTGGAAACGGTTCGAAACAGTCTTTTGAATGAGGAGCTAAGGAGAAAAGGGTCGGAGTTGAAATCGGTTCAAACTGAGGCGATGGTAGCAAGGACTCAGGTAAAGATACAAGGAAGAAGAAATGTGCTATCTTTTGTCATTAATGTGGTAAGAAAGGCCACAAGCGCAATGATTGCTATTCATATATACGAGATATGAAGAAGAAGAAGACGCAAGGTGATAATAATAGTGATTTGGCACAAGCAGGCCTTGTTGAAGGTACTGAAAGCGATTCTTCATGTGATGTCCTATTTAGTGTTGTGGAGCCTTGGAAGATGGATTCAGGAGCCAGTTTTTACATATGTCGAGATGTGAAAAGTTTTTCTTCGTATGAGAAGAGTGTTGACATGATAAAGACGACCAATGGAGTAGAGCTACCAATTTGTGGAGTTGGAGTTGTTAGGTTTCGGATGCATAATGGAGTGGAGAAGTTGCCGGTGTGAGGCACATACCCACTTGTTCGCATAACCTCATATCTCTCGGTCAGTTAGATCGCCGCGGTTGCACTTATGAGACTCGAGGTGAAGTTTTGAGAGTGAAGAAGGGTGGTCGTGTGATGATGCGAGGAGTTTTGGAGGAGGGGAACCTATATAGTTTGGTCGGTTCAGTGGTCAACAGTGGAAAGCGGGTGACGGTTGAAGAACCTAGTCCACAGCACGGTGGAGAGGTTAATATGGTCACTGCTGATGGTCCTAAGGTGGAGGATCATGGTATCGACAAGGGTCTAGATGTTGATGATGCTCGAGGGATCCCGGAGATGAAGAGATCATGTCAAGCGGAAGACGGATGTCGAGTTGTGAAATCGACAAAGACAAGATGGAGGTCTTTGTGGTATTACAAACGCTTTTGAAGATCGCTATTGGTGTGGTGCACGGATGAGGGAGGTGCACCATTAGTGGGCGATGGTGGAGGTTTGTAATGATGTTAATTGAGAAAAGAAGGTTGAAAGTGAGAGCTAAGTTGGCTAGTGTTGAGTGGAGGAGATGTTGTGATTTGATATCAAGGTGGAGTGTTGAGATTTGTGATACGCAAATCACAAAATTGTAGGCAACAAATTTTCTATGTGGATCCATTTTTGGTGGAGATATTTGTTGCTACTTTTGTGGGATATTTGAAAATGAAGGCAAGGATTATTTTGTGCTTATCCAAATAGATATATTTGAGATATATGAGGATATATTTGAGATATATGAGGATAATTTGGGTGACAAGTTACTCTATAAAAGGCCTACATGATATCTTCATTATGTGGTGGAAAAATTTGTCATTGTTCTTCATTATCTTTCTCCTCAAACTTTTTAGCCATTAGATATTCTCTACCTATTTCTCAATAAGGTTATTGATTCAAGTTGTGTTTGTTTAACGATAGTTGAGATCGGTTGTAAACAATATTTTGGTGAATCAATAAAGAGGGTGGTTGGGTGGAATATCGTGTGTTCATATTTCCGATATTATTTTTTTGTGTTGTTGTTTGTTATTCAATCACATTCATCTTCAAGTGATTGGGTGAAAAAGATTCATTTTGTTTTTTGGGTGTTTTGTCAAAACTTCCGCTGCGCATAAAACCCCAACAGTACCCACGTAAATGGTACATTTATTTGAAGGTCAAAAAAAAAAAATATGAGAAAATTATTTTACTCCCCTAACTCAGAGATTGCAAGTGATAGTCCATCATTATAAGACACACAATTTCCATGAATTTCAAAACCACAAAACAGTATGTGACTTACAATTTATGAAATTATTCAAATAACACAGAATTCTAACTGGATTCAGAGGTTTATAAATAACCTTTTGTCTTTTATATTATTCTGCAGAAAGCCTTAGGTAGCACATTGCTGAATATACTACATTTTGGCTTTAAAAAATATATTCCTTAAAATATCCAAAAAAAAACTTCTACTTCTACTACAAATTAACCTGCACCATAAATATACACTTAACTATTTATTTTAAATGATATGTAAAGCATTCATTCGGATATCCATTTCCGAATGACACTGGCATGGAGGTCGATTCCTAAATGAATAGGTATTTTCAGCATACACGTAAATTAAAAATTTGTATGGTTTCCACCATGCATATTATGGTACGTTTAGCCGCTCAAACATATACTTTAAAAATAAACAAATGTCCAAAACAAATGAAGCATGGTGCTTATGGCCTTGTCCAAGAAGGTTGAAATTCAGCTTTAAACTTAAAGCATTAAAATACTGGAAGCACAAACTTAAATTTTCAAACAGATCGGTTAAGAAAACGTATACGAATTTCAAGCTTCTTAGAATGAAATGAATTAAAATGCCAATGCTTTGTCAAATCATTATTCAAAACAATCTTGTTTCTGATTTTTTATTTTAATCTTTTTCTTAAACGTTGGCTCTTAATTATTATAAAACTGAACCCATCTAACCCAACTTTACATACTTGTCTCTAAATATACCGCAAGAGTGTTCGGTTACTTATTCTCAAAGCCCAAATATTTATTACAAAAATCAAATTTTCCCTCTTTTAAATTATTTCATACGTAATCTCCTTGTCTGGATAATTTTTTTCCGTCCATCAAACAAACAAACGGCCATTAATTTTCCTTTATACACAGTACTTCAAGCCAAAAAGTTCCTAACAATCCAAAAGATATCATTTAAGTTTGTAAAAAAAAAATCATAAATAAACAGTGAAGAAACAACATACTTGTATTGCCTTTAGGAAAAATGCTTTGTTCTTTCTGCTAAACAAGATTGCTTGTTAACATATTAATCTAGCACTGCAAAAAATAACCAAGTTCAGCATCTATCCATTAAAATACCATCAAATTGATATACAAAAGTGGAAACTTTGGTGTCATGTTGGAGCATTTGCATGCTAGAAACTAGACAAAATATAGTCAATTCTGTAAATTGTGTACAACAGTAAAATTACTCAGAATTTATCAATAATCATGAAAATAAGTTTACAGTGCACACCTGAGTTAGATGATAATGAGATGAAACTGACCATCACGACTCCCTTTCTCTCCTTCCTCCTTTATCCGTGCTTCGGACCAGCAATGTATAGTTACATTGGCGGAGTTAAAAAGGGTTTACAAACACTGCAAACTATTCATATAAACAAAAAACATAGTTCATAATAACAAAGTAAACTGTTGAGAAGTGGGAAAAAAAGCAATTGTCAAGATAAAAGGTACTTCATATAAACTAGGGAAATACTAGGCTAAATGCCTAAAAGCACCTATTCAGCCACCAAGATCAAAAGAGATATACTCTTTGCTCCATGCAACTGTGGACCTTACCGCATTTCCAACCACCTTAAGTTCATCTGTGCTTCGCCATAAAAAAGCTTCCGCATTCACCGCAAACTCGACAAAAACCCTCCATGCATCATGCCCTAATGGTTTGAAGTGAGCCAAGTAAGTGGGATTTGTAGAAAATATTTTGCCTTCCGCAACTACTTCTCCCACCTTGTACAAACTCAGCAGCTTGCATTTAGCTCCAACAACCGAAGCAGGTAACTCCACGCTACTGTTACGGTTTGATTGCCATATGAAGATACATATAATTAAACAAAAAGACAACGATTTATTTGATAAAGACAAATTTATTTAGAATCGTTCAGCAGTTTACCTACCTAGCATCAGATTCACTTATCTATCCATCAACATCATTTCCAGCATTGTTTGGCATGACTGCAGTAGTAAAAAATTAATAGGTATAACGATGTTCGACAAAGAAAAGCAGAATTGGAACTACTCAAATTTAAATGTTATTTTTACCTCAGTCAGTACGTTAACTTTGGCCTCTAACGCTCTTAATTTTTCTTCAAGTGAACGCACCATTGTGCTACTCTGTGATTGAGCTTTTAGCTTTGAAGATGTAACTCCAAACCCAAGTCCTCTTACTCTACCAGGTCGATCAGCCCCCAAAACATGTAAAAGATCATTATCTGTCAAGGATTGATTCGATGTCCAGTGACTCATGGAATTGTTGAATTTTTTTCTTAAAAAAATAAGTATACAATGCAATGTTAGTTAATATATCATCAATAAAACACATTTAAACTGCATAATAAATAGAAATATTTTACAATTGAGTCTTCAACAACTTTATTTGTCAGGTTTCCATTTTTATTCATATATGCTTTTGTCCATAGCACTACTCTAGTAACTTCTTGTCCAGTAACTAACAAAAGTATTAAAAAAATAACTATCATGATCTAACATGTACCCAAGTATCCTCAATGCTTCGGTCATATTGCATTTTTCGTTATTTCATGGCCTGTAATTTACCACTACTCATGTTGGTTCTTTAACAACCAAGAATGTTAAATCCTGCGTAAATTTTATGCAATCTATATCATTCAAAGTTTCAAACTGAAAATTAAAAAGTCACACTCAACTCCCTACTCCCTACAAGCGATACAGGCAATACACCTAACCCCCTATAGAAAAGCATGCAAATATGTATGCATACTGTGAACAAAAATAGAACACTGAAGCTATTGCATTATTTTCAACCAACAATTTTCATGGTTTTGAAAATAATTCAGCTATTGAAATTAATTCAACACCCTACGGAAAACCAGTGATTATCAGTAGTTGAATAGTATTGCACTATCCAATACAGAAAACCAATGATTTATTCGGTTATTGAAAATAGTATGCAATACAGATTTATTCAGCTATTGAAACTTATTTTCAACCAATGACATCAACTAATTGTTCAGCTGTTGAAAATAATGCATACAGAAAACCATGAAAATTTTATGCAAGGGATACACGTGATACACCCAATTTCCTGCAGAAAACCATGCAACTCTGTATGCATACTGTGAACAAAGATGAGATGCAAATAATGAAGGAAAACTTGCGTTTATATGGTGTTTTAAAAGGACAGTCGAAGGAAAAAAAATTGTTCAGATCCAGAGCTATTAAAAAGCGATATTTTATCGCTTATTAGTTTCTCTGAATTGACTAACGAAGACAATAGAGCCGTTACAATAGAGTCGTTAGAGTGTGAACATGTTTTTATCATATTTAGCATGCTTTGTCATTATCTACTAGCCGTTAGACTCATGCATACTTGGTATATTTAATACTAGCCGTTAGGCTCATACATATTTGGTATATTTTGTACTAGCCGTTGGGCTCATAGCACTATATATATGTGCTCTTTGTATCATGTTTTGCGTCAATAAAAATTGCAATTGTTCCTCTCTAATAACTCTCTTCCTCATCCCTTAATATTGTATCAGAGCCAAATTGCCGAAAGGCTTAATCATCAAGCAGAAAGTTGTTTTTGTTTTATGGCCAACAACAATGAAGTAACCTCCGATGTTTTAGGAAGCATGGGGTACAGTGCTCCACCTAACCATCATGACCTGATTAAACCAAAAATCCAAATTATCACCACATCTCTAGACGAAGACAATTACATTCTATGGAAATATCAAGTAGAGATCGCTTTAAGAGGGTATGATTTACTGCAGTACATTAATGGGACAATAACAGTCCCACCAGTGACGATAACCAATTCGGAAGGACAAATTGTGCCTAACACAGACTACACAAAGTTTCAAAAACAAGACAGCCTCCTCTCCTCGTGGCTCCTATCGTCAGTAAGTTCGAATTTATTATCACAAATAGTTGGATGTAGCACGTCTTATGAAATATGGAAAACAGTTGAACAAATTTTCAGTTCACAATCAGCTGCTAGAATCATGCAATATAGAAGGGAGTTACAAAATTATAGAAAAAAGGAGGCAAGCATGAAAGAATACCTAGGAAAAATTAAAAATCTGTGTGACAAACTAAATGCTGTTGGCCATAAGATCAGTGACAATGAGCAAATCCTATTTATTATTGGTGGATTAGATGAAGAATATGAATCTCTAGTAACTGTGTTAGCCACACAACAAACTTTACCTGATTTACAGTTCGTTCGATCAGCACTCCTTGCTCATGAAGGCAGAATCGACCAAAGAAAAACATCACAAAATAAGTTCTCTGCCAATTATACCACAGTCAGAAATAAGCAGATACAAGGAGATAACAACAACTATCGTGTGAAATGTCAAATATGCCAAAAGTTTGGTCACATGGCGAACAAATGTTACTTCAGGTATAATTCAGACACAGGTAGACAACAGGCAAGCCAAAATTACTCTTCACAAAGAAGAGCACAAGCAAATATGGCAACAACAGGGAATTCAACTCAAAATAATAATAACGCAACCGAAGACATAATGCTGCAGATGATGATGAAGTAAAAAATGAAGACAATGGCTTCAAAGAATGGAACCCTGACTCAGGAGCGATTCACCACATAACTAGCAATCTTCAAAATTTAAACATTGAGAGCAGAAATTACTCAGGTATGAGAAATTTGCATATGGGTAATGGTAGTACTGCTAGTATCACACACATAGGCAAAGGGACTATCTTTGGGAAAAGACAACTCAAAATAAACAATCTTCTTAGGGTACCTACGATTAATAAAAATTTGTTAAGTGTATCAAAATTTGCCAACGACAATAATGTTTACTTTGAATTTCATCCTAAGTTTTGTTTAGTTAAAGATTCCCTAAATCATGAAATATTACTTCGAGGTAACCTATACGATGGTTTATACAAATTCAAGACTGCAAACTCAAGTGGAGAATTTTGGTACAATAATGTAGATGCTAGTAGTGACAATGACTGTATTAGGAATAGTTGCAATAACGTTGATTATGACAATAATAGCAGTGAATGTAACGTGATTAATTCTTGGAATATAAAATTAGGACATCCTAATCTGGAAACTGTTAAGACTGTTCTGCGTAATAATAACATTCATTATAAAAATGTACCTATCAAACACACATGCACGCACTGCCAACTCGGCAAGAGCCACAAGCTCCCTTTTAGTGATTCTGAAACCAGCTATAATGAGCCACTGGAACTTATAGCCGCTGACTTGTGGGGACCCGCGCCTCTAAATTCATATCAGGGACACGGGTATTATCTTTCTTTTGTGGATGCTTATTCTAGATATACTTGGATATACATGCTGAAAACTAAATCAGAATCTTGCAATACAGTTATGCAATTTATAACTCATGTCGAAAAACAAATGAACAGTACTGTTAAGGTTGTTCAGACAGATGGGGGAGCTGAGTTAAACCTCTAACTAATTACTTTCTCAAAAGAGGGATCAAACATAGATTAACTTGCCCGCATACGTCCGAACAAAACGGTTTAGTCGAAAGAAAACATCGACACATAGTAGAGACTGGTCTAACTTTGTTATCACAAAGCTCATTACCCATGAAATATTGGAATGAAGCTTTCTACACATCTGTATTCCTCATTAACAAGTTGTCAACTAAAGTCTTAAACAATAAAAGCCCACATGAAATGATATACAGTGTTAGACCAGAATATGGTTTTCTGAAAGCCTATGGGTGTCTATGTTTTCCATGTTTGAGAGACTATAATAGTCATAAACTAAGTATGAGATTAAGCCCATGCACATTCATCGGGTATGCACAAAACCAAAATGGTTATAAGTGCATGGACAAAAATGGAAAAATATATGTTTCTAGGCATGTGATATTTGATGAAAACAAGTTTCCTTATGCAGAAAAGCAAATCGGAAAAATGGATGGGGAAGAAAGCATAAACAATAACATACGGTTCGAGCCATTCATTACTAAACCACCTTCAATTGATAGAAATGAAGAGCAACAACGCACAAGCAATTTAAACACCCAGGAAGAAACTATGGATCGAACAAATGAGCAAATCAATAAGACACACAATGACTCAGAAGATACAAACATACATCAAAACATGCAGCATAGTGAAGATACAGAAAACAACAACCATGTTGACACTACCAGCAACAATGATACACAGTAGCAAACACCACCACAATCAACTGGACATCACATGATCACCAGGTCAAAGAGAGGCATCTTCAAACCCAAAGTATATAATATTTTTGCCAGTGAGATCGAACCATTGAATTTCACTCAGGCTATAAGATCAAACAAATGGAAGGAGGCAATGGACACTGAATATAAAGCTCTCATAAAAAACAACACTTGGAGCTTAGTGACTAAACCAAAACACAAAAATGTGATTGGTTGTAGGTGGACATACAAAATAAAAAGAAAAGAAGATGGATCTATTGACAAATACAAGGCCAGACTGGTTGCAAAAGGTTACGCGCAACAATTTGATTTTGATTTCAATGAAACTTTTTCCCCAGTCATAAAACCCACAACCATCAGAATTATACTGACCATTGCTCTAAACAAAGGATGGAATGTGAGGCAACTGGACGTCAACAATGCTTTTTTGAATGGGGAATTGACTGGAGAGGTATACATGCAACAGCCTGAAGGATATGGTACTGGTGATAAAGTATGCAAACTACACAAGGCAATATATGGCTTAAAACAAGCTTCGAGAGCTTGGTATGAAAAGCTAAAGTCAACTTTGTCTAACATGCGTTTCTCACAAGTTAAATCAGACAATTCTCTATATATGAAGAAGGGCATACATGGAACTGTGCTCATTCTAGTATACGTTGACGACATGCTAATAATAGGAGACAACGGCGAAGAAATAAACAGAATCGTACACAAGCTGGATCAAAATTTCACCATTAAAGGCTTAGGGGAACTAATTTTTTTTCTTGGAATACAAGTGATTAGGAAAAGCAATGGTGAATTAATATTATCCCAACAAAATTATATCACGGAAATACTGCATAGGGCAAATATGCACAAGGCAAACCCATTACCTACGCCTATGATTAGTAACCTAAGACTATCTAAGCATAAAGGAGAAGCTATCGACAATGCCAAACAATATAGAAGCATAATAGGAGGGTTACAATACGCAACTATTACTCGACCAGACATATGCTACAGCGTCAATAAACTCAATCAATACATGTAGAATCCTTTATCAGAACATTGGATGGCATTAAAGAGAGTGTTACGATACTTACAAGGCACAATACATTACGGCATACGCCTAAATTCAGAAAAGGAACTTAACTTACAGTGCTTTAGCGATGCCGATTGGGCCAACGATATTGACGATCGAAAGTCTGTCTCAGGATACTGCGTTTACCTCGGTTCCAATATCATTCCCTGGTGTATGAAGAAACAACAGACCACATCAAGATCTAGCACAGAGGCTGAGTACCGTGCACTGGCAAGCGCTACAGCCGAAATCATGTGGATAGAATCACTGATGGAGGAACTTGGTTTCACTCCAAGAAGAAAGCCGGTCATTTGGTGCGATAATAAGAGCACGATATCTTTATCTCTAAACCCTATTCAACATTCAAGGATGAAACATCTTGAAATTGATCTCCACTTTATGAGAGAAAGAACGCAATCAGGAAGACTTGCAATATGTCATGTGCCCGCATACTATCAGAGAGCAGACGCCCTCACAAAGGCCCTTTCGACCAAAAATTTTATCAGAATGAGAGAGGAACTTCGCGTTATCGGTGTAGGCGGAAGCCAGAATGAGCAAGGAAACCCTAGTTCGAACCGAGGGGGCATAACAAAGACAATAGAGCCGTTACAATAGAGCCGTTAGAGTGTGAACACGTTTTTATCATATTTAGCATGCTTTGTCATTATCTACTAGCCGTTAGACTCATGCATACTTGGTATATTTAATACTAGCCGTTAGGCTCATACATATTTGGTATATTTTGTACTAGCCGTTGGGCTCATAGCACTATATATATGTGCTCTTTGTATCATGTTTTGCATCAATAAAAATTGCAATTGTTCCTCTCTAATAACTCTCTTCCTCATCCCTTAATATTGACCGTATACATCGCTGAATCTTTCTTCCGTGCAAACACATTTATATCTTCTTAACGCTGAATGAAATTGCTTTCAGCGCTATATTCAGCGGTTCTTATTTCAAACAAACGAAGCCTAAATTTACATCAACACAATAACTACATATACCTTCATCTAACATTAAGTACAAAGTATGAAACCAAACAAAACAAACCATAAATTTCTATCTGCATAATTAACATTAAATAAGCGGAAACAGTGTGAACATACAACAAATATTCATTGTTTGTGGTTTGAAACAGGGTTAGTAAGGTCATGAGCCCTAATGTAAATTTATGTTCGAGCTAACTGATTACATGATACGGCCATCTTGCTGCCGCGACCATGGCCATTGATTTCTTGAACTTCTGGATGGTTTCGAATGGCAAGATGGTGGGGTTCCTCCAAGATACAACAATCTTTATCAATGATACTAACAGCTAACAACTATGGCTAACTAAAACTAATTAGTCTACAGCTAACAACTAATGCTAAGGAAATTATGAGGAGATTAAGCTAATACACTATCTAAAGTAACAGAAAGTAAATCTATAAATGGTAGGTAACAACGAAGAATTTTGCACTAGAAATTTGATCACTTTTCATCACACCTTTACAATGCCTCTTATAGCCTATATTTATACACAATGCTTCCAGCATACAAACCCTCCAACAGGCCCAACAACTCACTATTGACAGCCCATTGCCATGTAACACATTAATCCAGATTCAAAGGAATACACGCCCAAACAATTATACATTCTATACAATGACCACTGCCCTCGGTTTCAATAACAAGGAACTTAAGATCATTACAACTCCCTCCCCCTTCAAAAATGACCTTTTCCTCAAGGTCGAGGACAACAAGGAGGTGGCCATGGTGGCTTATACGGTTGGTATTGGCTCACATTAGAAATGGCAGCTTCAATTGCAAAGAATTTTCCACTATCTCCCTTTAATAGAATTTGTGTCAGCAGTCTTAATGAGCAAGTAGAATTCACTCGAAATCTTATTGTATCCATGTGACACCGTCATCACCTTAGCAGTTTCAATAACAACACTTACTATCAGTTGGAAAAACACATCAGGTGACTTGTTTGCAAATGCATCCTCAACTACTTCATTGTCCTGCTTTTCTTTAGGATCTGAAAATGATTTTCCAATATTAGGCTCATCAGGACCCTCTTGTTCAACTGCTTCTGCTTCAAACTTTGGAGGCTTATTTGAATTTGTAAAATCATTTTCAATAGATATCGAAGCTTCATCAAATTTCACGTAATTTTCATCAACTTTCTTGCAACATATTTTCATCCCCACTAGCTTATCAGCACCTTTACCCTGGAAAGTACAAATTTCACTCTCTTCTTCATTTTCAGTCCTCCTTTCAAAGCAATCACCACACTCTTCTTCTTTTACTGCTTCCTGCAATTCTACATGTGTTGAAACACTGCCTTCTGCCACGGTTTCGAACTTGCCTTCACCCAGCATTTGGGACGATGGAGACTGTGTATTATGATTGACATTAGACCTAGGGTAGTGCTTAGCAGGCTGAGCGGAATTTTCTGTGGTAGGCGCAGCAATATAGAAGTTCTTTATTAGTTCATCCAAGGCAATAGCGAGGAGCCCAAATTCATTAAATTCCGAATCATAACCCATCGGATATTGTTTCGTCAATTCAAGAAAAATACCCCAAATTTTGTGAGGAAGCCTAATGAACTTTGCCGTTTCAGAATTTGAAAGATGACATGTCGGTAGGCTGCCTTGAAGTAAAATAACAGTATCACCAAGATTTTTGTTAATAGATTGAATCGCCATCATTATCTCATTCAGCTTCATGGATTCCAAGTTCTCAATTGAATGCTCTAGATCCGATATCAACTTAGAAGATGATTCAGAATCTCGGATTTGAGGGATGCTATTAGGAGCAGTTTTTGATTGTGGAAATCGATTTTTGGAATTTCTGGTCGGTTTTTGTGAGTGTTCTTGCGTGTTTTGGGTTGTTGTTGATATTTTTGGGAATATATAGGAGGATCGTTAGAGAGTGGAGCCATTCTTTAAGATGGTGGAGCATCTTTAGGCTGTGGAGTGGCTGTAGTTTTTTCTGTTCTTGATTCGGGAGAAGAATATGCAGGCGTAGTCAAGGCAGTGGAAGGGTTGGGTGAGTAGTAATCTTGGCAATACACAGGTGGTTGTTGTTGAGGTACAACAGTGGTGATTTCATCTTGCCTTGTCCATGTTGGATCTTGATATTGGTGGAAGTAGGTGGTGGTGAGGTTAGGGTCCGACGATGGATATGCTGGCATAGGGGTTTTCGGGTACGGATAATGAGCATATGAATCTTGATAGTGTTTTGGCGGTGGTGGTGGATGTAGAGGCTGGTTCACATGAAGTGGTGGTCGAGATGCATAGCTGAAGTGAGGATCGGACTAGTTGTCGAAGGCTCTGATACCAAATGATACAGCCATCTTGCTGCCGCGGCCATGGACGTTGATTTCTTGAACTTCTGGATGGTTTCGAATGGCAAGATGGTGGGGTTCCTCCAAGATACAGCAATCTTTATCAATGATACTAACAGCTAACAACTATGGCTAACTAAAACTAATTAGGCTACAACTAACAACTAATGCTAAGGAAATTATGAGGAGATTAAGCTAATACACTAACACAAAGTAAATCTATAAATGGTAGGTAACAGCGAAGAATTTTGCACTAGAAATTTGATCACTTTTCATCACACCTTTACAATGCCTCCTATAGCCTATATTTATACACAATGCTTCCAGCATACAAACCCTCCAACAGGCCCAACAACTCACTACTGACAGCCCATTGCCATGCAACACAATAACCCAGATTCAAAGGAATACACGCCCAAACAATTATACATTCTATACAATGACCACTGCCCTCGGTTTCAATAACAAGGAACTTAAGATCGTTACATTACAATCGAACAAAAATACAGCCGGAGAGGAACAATTTCGTTCATTCAAAACAAAAATTGCAACCCTAAATTACAGTCATACACTGAACCTCTAAGAAAATAAAAAAAAATCAAAAATACAGCCGGAGAGGAACAATTTCGTTCATTCAAAACAAAAATTGCAACCCTAAATTACAGTCATACACTGAAACTCTAAGAAAATTAAAAATTTACTTCGATCTGTTAATCAAAGCTAAGTACCAGAACCGCTGAGCCAAATCAGCAGATTCAGGTATGCTTTTACATAATGTATTGGCGCCAATACTGAAAAGGGGAGGGAGAAACGTGGATGATTTGAGAGGTAAACTTTTCCATTGTGCGGGGAGAAATTGATGGAGACGTGGTGGAGAAAGGCAAAGGGTAGGGTTTCTCCATCACCGCATAAAACGAGGAAGATTGGGAATGGAGCTGCTTTTCTATCGAACAGCTGAAACAACCTTAGTGAAATGAGTCATTTGCTGAGCCGTCAGATCTTTTGCACCCCCAATTTGCCCCCTACGTCTCCAAGATCCCAAATGTTTGTCAATACATCCAGCCAGCGGTGAGCAAAAAACCGAAATAAAACCAAAACTGAACCGAAACCAATAAAAACTGGAAAAAAAAACGAAAACGAAAATCAAAAAATCGAACTGTACTAATATTTCGGTTTTGGTTTTAGGTCCAAACCGAACCCAAAAAAACGAACCGAACCGAATTATAAAATGTTGCATATTGTCTCTCGCTGCATGTTGTTTCATATTATATAGTATATACACACTGCCCACTACTTCACCCATTTGATTTTAGCTGAATACAAGTTTAGCGGTAGACTAGTATAAACTGTCCATTTCTTGTTTTTGCATATTCTTGGATGTTTTGAATTAATGATGAAAGTTGAGGTACCAGTAAACTATTTTCTAGAATTCAAAGTTGTTGCTGGTCTGTTGTAGTGTGGTTCAATAGAGTGCTCCTACTTATTTCCTTTTTTGTTTCTTGTCTTCGGTTTAGAGCTAGCTAGCTTAGCTTTGTACTACTTTGGATAACTTATAGTCTATTAGTCTGTACTCTATACCATTTGTCTCAATACACTCGGTTGAAACAATTTATTTTAATTTCTTTCATGGTTGTTTAAATTTATAATATTTTTTGTTTAAATCGGTTTTAAAACCAAAACCGAACATATAAAAACCGAAACTGAGGTTTTAAAACCAAAACCGAAACCAATGCTTCGGTTCCGGTTTCAATTATCGATTTTTAAAACCGAAGTCTTTCGGTTTCGGTTTTACCCTAAAACCGAACCGAACCGAGGTTTGCTCACCCTACATCCAGCAATGCGTAACTTGTGTAATGTTTAGTACAAGATTTTTTTTTTTAACTCATGAATCCACTCTACAAAAAAAAGATAAAAACAACAATTAAAGGTATGTTCAATGATAACTTTAAAATTTACTAGAAACTTATATTATTTCACAAGTGTTAGCATAATTATGAAAATTCATCATTTATGAATTTTTGTTTTGTTCATTATGAATATCAAAGATAGTTTTTCAAATTGCTAAAATATTGACAACTTATTGAACTTTCTTTAAACTATTTTACAATGATATATTTTTATAATTTGTTTATTTTTTTTTTCAAATTCTTGTTGTGTTTGGAAAAAATGAATCACTTGACAAATTTTAACCTTTCTAAAAATATAGGTGATTTTAAATGTATTGCACATTACAATTGTTTTATCTACAAAGTAGACAATTTTGTTGAAACAAATTTCATAAAATGTAAATTTAAATTGTAGCACATACTGGATGATCCTTCTATAATATATAATTCATATTTATAAATACGAGTGAAGTGGCTACGATTTGTGCGTGATGATTGCGCGCTTCGCGTGTGAATGATTTTCTACGTAGTGTATATTATTAATTAATAATTTATTTTTTTGATCTTCTTTTTTAGTATTTATGAGATTTGATAGTATTTGAAGATGGATGTTTTTGATCTATGAAATTTTATTTTTTTATCAGATCATATCTTCAGTTGATATTAAGATTTGGAAGTATGTGCTGACAAACAGTTTGAATTTATGGATAATGATATTAAGCATTGGTTGTCTTTTTTATAAAAAAATATTTGTTATTTTTTACTTTTTAGTGGCTTACATTTGTTACTGCTTTTATCAAAAAGTCCTGAAATTTGAAACATAACACTTACATCTTATATTCAATCGACACAAAAGTATAGTACTATTTATAAAGATTTATTTGCTAGATTCTATATTTAATGGATTTTAAGGATTAGTTATATTTACGAGGAGAATTTTGAATATAAAAAAGAATTTTGATTTCAATTTTGTGACATTAAAATACATAGGGATTCTGCTTGTTATTTTACTCTGATATCAAGCAAAATATGACACTGAATGTCTTGCAACTATTAACAAAAGATAGCACCGAGATATCATATAAAAATGTGATTGACAATTAAATATCATAATATGGGACATATTAAAATGCTATCAGTGTATCTGTAAACCTACAAAAAATATTATATTATCAAGTTTTCATTAACGAACTATTATTCGTGAAATCAAGATTTTTTAAATTATTTAATTTATATCATGTTATATATAGCGGTTTTTAACCTCAAGGACAAAATAAATAAAAAATTATTCCATAAGGACAGGGGCTAAAAGTTTATCCATATGGACAAATTTTAGTTTAAAGGGAGGAACCAAGGGGACCACAATAATTCTTCCCTTTACACTATAAAATTTTAGCATCTTATCCTTATGGAACAATTTTTTTTACAATATTTTCCTTTTATATATAATAGTCATTTGAGTGTTGAAATTATTCAAGGTTGTCAAAGATAAGTTGGTTTGAATTGGCAAAGATAAAATATTTGGAGATGAATATAAATGAGCAACATGCATTAAGATAGCAGGTTATTTCATGTTTTTTTGTTGTAGACAAGTGCACACATCAAATAATAATTCATATCTTCTGTCACAAATTGATTTTTTGTTCTGATCTAGGGATCAGTATGGGTGAATTAGTAAAAATATGTCATTCAAATCATACCCATCCACGGATCAGCATTAATCCCAAAGTTCAGAATCTGAATTCGGATCCATCAGAAATGAGTGATCAAGACGGTCTAATCAAGCAAAAGGAAAATAGCCAACTCTTCTGCTACTTTCGTTCTTCGTTTAATTGCCAAAATACATTTAAAAATTTATAAAACATATGCATATGTAAAAATAAGTAGCATCTTTGTTTTCTGCAACAAGCAAGAAAGATGTTCGGGCGGAAGAACTAAAGTTAACAAGTTTGGAAAGTCACATTTTATCTTCATTAATAAGCACTATTTTTCTGTTCTTTTAAAAAACGAGACTTTTTGTTTCTTTAGCTTACAAAGCAAGATTCCAAATAGAAAATATGTAGTAAATAAACTAACTATGAACGGAAAAATTGTTTGAAATCTAAATTTTATGTTAAAATTTGTTTTAAATCCAAAATATTAGACTTTGTACAAATCAATTTTCTAAAATCTAATTAATAGCATGTAGAAGAATTTGAAGTTCTCTCGATAATTTTAGGAATTTTCTCTCTGAATAATTTATTTTCAAAGTAATTTAGTAGTTTACATTATTCACTGATTTTCTCTAATACTTTACATCCCTCGTCAAATTTTTTTTTTTTTTTTTTGAACACATGGTAAGGATTCAACGAAATCCAAATAAAAAACTTCACCGGATCAGAAAATCAATTTGTTAAGCAATTTTTCTTTTATCAGATCCTATTTTTATGGGATATGATTTAATTTCTCAATGTAAAATAGGTGTTATGAATCCGTAAAAAAAATTGTTGACATGCATTTTGGTAAAGTTGTCACACGTCAAGGTTTTGGTTAGTGACATGCTCAAGCGTTGAGAACGTCGTCAGAAAACACAAAGTGATTTTTTCGAAATCGCGATGTGTTTGTAAAAGGATTAAAAAGGGCTTGCGCAACTCACGGGCTCAAAATCTTGCAATTTGACAAGGTTTCGTCAAAAACTGGTTTTTCACATGTCGATCACCTCAAAACAGCTGATCGACACAGGCGGATCAGGGTAAAAACTTGGGTTAGCCACTTGGCAAATTTCCAGATTTATCACTCAAAAACTGGTGATCCCTGTGTTTTCTGACCAAATCCCGAGTGTGTCGGGGATGATTTTCGCATGGCCTTTTTATTGATCCAGCCATGGTGATCACTTGGTTTTCACTGTTAGTTGCAAATGAACACATATTTACTCATTTTTTAGGAAAACCCACTTGTGTGATTTCTTTGATTGTTGTATACTGGTTGAATGTTTGCTTGATCCTTTTATGTAAATTGATTAGAACATCATGTGATGACTTATGGTTGATATATTATATCAGAATTCAGTTTAATTGATGCTAGAACATAAAAGACAAAACATTTAGTAAATAAACTAAGGAGTATTAGTCAAGAAGGCTGTTGAATGGCTTGTACTTGAGCTACAAGCTTGACACATGGCTTGATTAAGTCCTGAGATCTTTGCGTAATGATGTGAGTTAGATCATTAAAGTGTGTTCCAGTGATTCATATGTGCAGATGAGACCAGGATATAAATTGCTAATTCATGAATGAATAAGGAACTTGAGTTTTCCTGGATATTATGATATGGAAAAATCTGATAGTAAGTATATAGGTTATATGGCTTAATAATATTGATTTTAACCTGTTTGACATATAATTGATGTGGTGCTATACTCCTTGTATTGTTTTTGGTTTAAACACTCATTGATCTTGGATAAGTGGAATGTGCACCTGCACATTAACCAAAGCATGCACACATGCAAAAAAGTATATCTAAATGGGATCTTAATGCTTTTCCATCTCTGTTTATCACTTAAGTTATGCTTTGATGATTGCTCATACCAGACCAATAGTCTGACCTCAAATTGCTCATGGCATATGGGTGTCTCGTTTTATAATGAGGCAACTTCCATTGCTTTTTCAGGAAATTAAGATGCTAAGTAAATTGGATGAGAGTCATGGCTTTAGGATGGAAACTAGCATGCTTAGCTTAGTTTAAAATAAGAGATCCAGAAATGTTAAAATTTGCATGACTTCCAGAAACGTATTATTTATAGTTATGCAATGAAATGTTATAAGTTTTGTTGTATAAGGATTTATATGGATTTATGGTTTTCTAATTATTATGGTCAAATTCTGAAGTTTATTTAAGGTTACATTGAACTGTACTACTTCTGGGTTGATCTCTGAAAATTGAAAATTGGGCAAAATATATATTTAGATGATAGAAAACACTAATATTATGTATTAGTCGATTTGGAGTCATTAAACAAAGGCAAATGTGTATGCGCATACTTTTGAAGTCAGGATCATTTGTGCACTTCTTATGTCCAGTTTGCACTATAAAATGCAAGCACTTTAACCACTGGTTCACCACAAACCAAATGGGTTCGCCAGGGCTTAAGTGATGCACATGCACCAAATTCAGGAGGGCAAAGGAATACATATGGCATAGCCTTACTAAAAATCCACTATATCTTTACAATACAGTAGTAACTATATTATGAGGAAACAAAATTGCAAAGTGTGTATATGTAACAACTCGTATTTTCAATAACATATTATAGCATAAATCGAGGCAGAATTTAATTCTAAAATCTGAATCAAGGGAAACGGGCAGTGCCATTGCGTTCGTCTCGGAAAAATACGCAAAATAGAGTCCGAGTTTTCGAAAATCGGAGTCCGTATGACCCGATTAAGGCCCAACGAAGTTTTCAGAAAATTTCTAAGTAAAAACAGATTTCAAATTCAAACTTGAATTTGGAAAATTGGGCCAGTTTGGTCTAGGCGGGAGAATTCCCGCCAGAACACCCAAGTCGACAGCCCTGTCGACTTGGGAGTCGACTTGGTTGGACCCAAGTCGACAGCCCTGTCGACTTGGCTGTCGACTTGGTCCAGCCGGGCTGTTTAGCCTGGTGCACCATTTTGAGATTGTGTTGAGCTTGGGGGCCAGATTCGGTTTTGAGGGCTGAGATTGGAACTAGGGTTTAATCCTATGGCCTAAATCACTTGCCTAATCTATAAATAAGACCCTAATCTACCCTAAATCATCATTATTCATTCTAGCAACTAAACTATGGCAAAATCAATCCTCTCATGGCCTCCACTCTCTTCATAAAATTCCTAAAAAAATTCTTATGAGATTTTCCATGCATACAAGTGTTTTTAGACTTGTATGATCATCATTAGCTTGCATTCAAGTCAAGTTTCTATCTTTGCATCATAAAGAGAGAGTTTTGATCAATTTTGCTTGCATTTTGGGGTTTAATTGGTTGCATAAGGGCTTTCTTATATTTGCTATACTCATTTGAGTCCGCATAAGCATAGTAAGCCCTATTCTACTTTCATACTTAAACTCTAAAGTTAAATGTATGATATGCAAGTTTATATGCGAGTTTACTATGTTATGAAATGCAAGATTTATCATGTTATGCAAGCTTGGTATGTTATAATATGCAAGTTTATCGTGTTATGCAAGTATGCTATGATATGAAATGCAAGTTCATCATGTTATGTTATGCAAGTTTGATATGCAAGTTGTCATATGATATGCAAGTTATGTTATGCAAGTTTGGGTTGAACATTTGTTCATGCTATCATGTTATGCAAGCTTATTTTGGGTTTATGGACATAAAGCTTCAAGCTTTATGCCAAAGGTTGCATTTTGGCAACATGTAAGTTATCATATCTCTTATGATAACTTGCATGTGAGGCTAAATGCGAACTTATGGCCATGTCTACATGTCATTTAGCACCATGTATCATCAATATGCCATGTTTGATTTTATGCATGCTTTTGAGGCCTAAAGCAAGTATATGAACATATGTACATTTCATATGCCACCATGTTGAACTTGTGGCTTCAACACCTTTAATGTCATGATTATGCCAAGTTCCCTCTTTCTATCCTTTATGCGCTATTGCGATATGTAAGCGATGGGATTGCGTTTGGGGTTGGGTAAAAGACATAAAAACATAAGCTTGGGAATTTACCTATTAAGTTAGGTCTACCCATTGGGAATTTACCTATTAAGTTAGGTCTACCCAATTGCTTGAAAATTTGTAACATGTTTTGGAAACATGATGGACATGACACTTAGAAAAGATAAGTGTGGCCAACTCGAGGTTGAGTTGAGTTTGTAGCGTAAACCTACCCGGAACTGACCGGCTAAACTAGTTGCTACAAACAATAGGACCCAATGTGAGAAGTTGGTCATGTTGTACCTTGGACCCGAGGTTAGACCAAGTTGTGGTGTAAAGCTACCCGGACCCGCCCGGCTTAACTAGTAACCGCAACAAAGTCTAATGTGAGAGGTTAAGGCGCATTAAATTAATTAATGCCTCATGATTAGGGTTAAGTCATGGTCCACTTAGTACTTAACCAATTTGGGCTCGGTAGATTAATCGGGGTTAAGTCGTGAACTCATCGTTACACTTAACCAAGTTAATCCATGATTAGCAAGGGGGTTAAACCGTACTTAACCCACTAGAAAAATCCTAGCAATGGGGGCCCACTCCAGCAGTAATCCCAAGTTAGTATCATCATGACCCTAGGGACTAGGCTAGGGTGGGGGCACGATTACTGGACTGGAGGTAAGCGACCAATAAACGACGGCAGTGTGGTACGCCGGTGTAGTTCCGAGCGGACTCTGGTCGTGCACATAGTCCGTAGCTGGAGAAAACATGCACGGGTACCAGTAGATCGGGACTGTGCACTCATGTTCATGGTGTCTAGGGGTTAACACCCTAGGGCTTGATACACCCGAAGGGTGGACCCGGCACAGTTTGACTACAATTATGTTTGGGCCGTATTGACACCAACACGTGACGAGTTAGGCTTAGGGAGCCGATCGACTAGACCGTTGGGTTGGACCTTGCATTAGGGTCATTTCATGTTATTGGGCCAAAGCTTGGGCCAAGGGATCAATACTTGTCTATTCAAGTCATGTTAGTTTGCTAGTACACCTGTGGTGCAAAACCTTAATCCTGATTATGCGATGACACCTTTATCTACCTTGTTAGTTAATCATCATGCTAGTATGTTGTTATCCTTATGTTCATCCCTGCTGCTCATGCCAGTTAACTTAATCAGTTTACATTGATTGTAGTAGGGCTTACTCAGTCTTTTTGACTGACCTGTTTTCTTTCGCCTCTTTTCTTCCGTTTCCCCCCCCCCCCCCAGGTTCTCAGGGAGGGAATACTGGAGCTTAGCTGGATTTCTGACTGCTTGCTTGTGGGATTTAGCTCATGTACGGTTTGGACATGAAGCTAGCTGTGGCTATCACTTCTTTTGGGGATTAGTACTTATGTATTTCAGTTGATGTTGTTTTATCTAGACTTGTTATTTTGGAAAGTTGACATTATGATTATGTTGTACCAAACTTATTTTGAAATGGTTTGAAATCTTCCGCTGTTTTATCCATGTTATTTACTCTGTTTGCATATATACATATGTTCTTGTTCTGCCTTGATATATCATTATGCATGTTTACCTGATTCAAACGCCCCTCCAAAGTCAGAGTGCTTGCAAGAGTCACCCTGGCGGAGGCGGGGTGTTACAATTTGGTATCAGAGCATATGGTTTACGAGAAGGAACAAAAAGGTTTTTAGAAAACTTTTGGAAAACTATTTTCAAAACCAAGTATAAAGTATTTTCCAAAGAAAAGTCTAGTTTATTTTAAAGGCTATTCCCCAAAAAGCCATTAGCAAAATTCCTTCGTTTTTTCGCCATTCTGAATCTGTCTTTTTCTTCGTTTTCAGCATGGCCGATAATTTTGCTATTCCGGAGGGAGTGCACGTACCTGTTTGGTATAGGAGACTTTTGGAGGCTAGGGCGACCGAAGCCGGCCCCGCGGACGTTCCTCCTCCTCCTCCAGTAGTTAATATTCCTCCTCCTGTCGCTAATGTTCCTCCTCCTCCTGTCGCTGAGGTTCCTCTTCCTCCTCCCCCTCAGCATCCTCAAGCCGACTTCGCAAAGACTTGCAAGGATTTCAAAGCAATGGGTGGCAAGAACTTTCAAGGCACTGAGACTTTTGTAGAGGCCAGAAATTGGTTGAAAGAGACCGAGGATTTATTTGCTATCTTTGGGATAGACGATCAGAGGAAGGTCTTGTTGGCGGTTTGGCTTATGAAGGATGAAGCCGCTTATTGGTGGGAAGTCACCAGTGGTACTAGGCCTGTTGAGACTTGGGCCGATTTCAGGGCAAGGTTCGTGCTTAAGTTTCTATCTTCCGCTGAGGAGAATCTGCAAATGGAGAGGTTCATAACTTTGAAGCAAGGAGATATGTCTGTCAAAGAGTATGTGAATAAGTTCAATCAATTAGCTCGTTTTGGCTTGGATATGGTTAATACTCCTCAGAAGAAGGCTCTTCGTTTTGCTAGAGAATTGAATGAGCCGTTGCAGGGATTGGCTATGTCACATATTCCCCATGGGGCCACATTTGAGAGTCTGGTTGATATGGCGTTACTTCAGGGAGATGTTAAGAAAGAGACCAAGATGAATGATACGCAAGCCAAAAAGACTGATTCCCAGGGAAAAGGAAATCAGGGTAATCCAAGTGGTCAAAGCAGTCAAGGCAATCAGAACAAGAACAAGAGTCAAGGCAATAAAGGGAACAACAACAAGGGCAAGAACAACAAGGGGAAGTTCCATTATTGTGGTTCAGTTGAGCATCTTATTAAGGATTGTAAGAAGAGAAAAAGGAAGAATGGTGAATGCTTTTTCTGCGGTGAGACTGGACATTTCAGCAAGGATTGCCCGAAGAAGCAAGGGCAAGGCCGGGGTCAGACTCAGCGTGTTGGACCTTCAGGAGGGCAAGTTCATGCTCTCAGTACCGCTCCAGTTCCCGATCGAGGTAGTATTTCTATTGAGAGCCTTGTATATATTTCTGATTTTCCAGTTCGTACCTTGTTTGATTCTGGTGCATCGCATAGCTTTATCTCATCTGATCTTGTTGATAGTTTGCACCTTAGTACTAGCTTGGTAGATGATCCCGTCTGTGTCTCAAATCCTATTGGGGGTTCCGCCCATTTGTCTATGATATGTGGGGATTTGAGGATCTCTATACTGAGTGTAGAGTTCTTGTGTAGTGCTTATGTTCTTGGTTTCAGGGGATACGGATTGATATTGGGCATGGATTGGCTGTCCAGATATGGAGCCATCCTTGATTGTGAGCATAGGGTTGTGAGGCTCGTGACTCGCCTCGGAAATACCCTAGAGATTTCTTGTGATCCGAGAGGTCCCGTCATGTTGTGCTATCTTGAATCACTCGACTCGTCAATGGAAACTCTTCAGTCTGTGAGAGTGGTTCGAGAGTATCCGGATGTTTTTGATGAAGTTAGGGGGTTGCCCCCTAAGCGAGAGATTGATTTCCGCATTTATCTGGTGGATAATGCAAAGCCGGTTTCTTTGCCTGTTCGGCATATGGCTCCGCGTGAAAGGCGGGAGCTAAGTAAGCAAGTGAAAGAGTTGCTTGAGAAGAACTTCATTAGACGAAGCATATCTGAATGGGGAGCGCCTGTGGTATTTGCTACCAAGGCAGATGGTTCTCTCCAACTTTGTGTTGATTATCGAGAGTTGAATAAGCTGACTAAGAAGAACAGACACCCGTTACAGAGGATTGATGATCTCTTTGACCAGCTTGTAGGTGCTTCTGTTTTCTCTCAGCTTGATCTTGCTACGGGGTTCCATCAGCTCAGGGTAGCTGAAGATAGTATAGACAAGACTGCGTTCAGGACTCCAGATGGATTCTTCGAATGGCTTGTCATGCCGTTCGGCTTGACTAATGCACCCGCATATTTCGTGGACTTGATGAGTAGGGTGTTCAGGGAGTTCTTGAAAAAGTTTGTTGTGGTCTTCGTAGACGATATTCTGATCTTCTCTAAGGATGAGGAAGAGCACGCAAGACATCTCGTGGAGGTGATGGATACGCTTAGAGCGCATCAGTTGAAGGCCAAGTTCTCCAAGTGTCACTTTTGGAGAAGGGAAGTCAGATTCCTTGGGCATATAGTATCTAAGCAAGGCTTAGCGGTGGATCCTGCTAAGGTAGTGGCAGTTCAGGATTGGAAGACTCCAAGGAATGCAACCGAAGTGAGAAGTTATCTAGGTCTTGCGGGTTTTTACCGAAAGTTCATCAAGGACTTCGCGAAGATTTCTGCTCCTCTCACTAAATTGACGAAGAAGAATTTAGTTTTTGCTTGGAGCATAGAATGTGAGCTTGCTTTTCAAAAGCTCAAGAGAGCCCTCACATCAGCACCTGTTCTAGCTTTGCCAGATGGAGGGAAGTTATTTACAGTATACACCGATGCATGTGGCACGGGGTTAGGAGCTGTTCTTATGCAAGAAGGAAGAGTGATATGCTTTGGTGGTAGACAACTCAAGGTGCATGAGAAGAATTATCCCACTCATGACTTAGAGTTGGCAGCAATAGTATATGCACTCAAGGCTTGGCGCCATTATCTTCTGGGAGAAAGATTTGAGCTTTATACCGATCACAAGTCATTGAAGTATCTCTTTTCTCAGAAGGATCTGAATCTGAGGCAACAAAGATGGATGGAATTCTTGGCGTCCTATGATTTTGAGATAGCTTATACCCCTGGCAAGGGGAATGTGGTAGCAGATGCATTGAGTAGAAGAAGGTTGACCCTAAGTCCTCTATTCGTTGAGATGAAGAATTTAGAGTATGTGGCAACCTTTGATTTCTCTTTGGCGGTTGAGTCGATGACCGGTTCTTTAGCATCTCTGGAACTCAGACCTACCCTTCTTGATCAAGTTGGGTCCTCGCAGAGAGAAGACCCTCAGATAGTTGAGATTATGGATAAGCTGATTCGAGGAGAGACGTCTAGTCATCTCGCTCGATATTCTATTGATGACAAGGGTTGGCTGAGAAGAGAAGGAAGGCTATGTGTTCCCATGGTAGAAGATTTAGTAAGAAAAGTTCTTGAGGAAGCGCATCGCTCTAAGTTGACTATACATCCGGGCGGAGATAAGATGTATAAATATATGAAGCGCATCTTCTTTTGGCCTGGGATGAAGAAGGATGTGGCAGAGTTTGTCTCTCGATGTATCATTTGCCAGCAAGTTAAGGCCGAGTCGAAGAAGCCCGGTGGGCTATTGCATCCTCTAGACGTTCCACTTTGGAAGTGGGAGAGTATTTCCATGGACTTTATTGATGGGCTACCGAGGTCAAGAAAAGGGAATACGAGCATTTGGGTTATTGTGGATAGACTTACGAAGAGTGCTCATTTTATCCCGGTGAAGAGCAAGAGGACTGCATCTTGGCTAGCGTCTGTATATCTTCGTGAGATTGTGAGACTTCATGGAGTCCCTTCTAGTATTGTCAGTGACCGTGACCCAATCTTTACAAGTCAGTTCTGGAATAGCTTGCAAGAAGCCATGGGCACGAGGTTGAATCTAAGTACTGCTTATCACCCACAGACGGACGGTCAAACCGAAAGGGTGAATAGGGTGCTCGAGGATCTGTTGAGGCTTTGTATTCTGGATTTTGGTGGTACTTGGGAAGACCATCTTCCTCTTGTTGAGTTTGCATATAATAACAGTTATCAGGCAAGCATAGGGATGGCACCATTTGAAGCTTTATATGGGAGGCCGTGCAAGTCGCATACATGTTGGTGGGAGACTACAGATAAGCTTATACTTGGGCCTGATCTGATCAGAGATACATCCGAGAAGATCGAGTTGATTCGGAGACGGATGAAAGCGGCCCAAGACCGACAGAAATCCTATGCTGATAAGCGAAGGACTGATTTGGAGTTTGATGTTGGGGATATGGTTTTCGTGAAGGTTTCTCCTTTGCGGAATGTGGTCCGATTTGGAGCCGTTGGGAAGTTAGCACCGAGATTTGTTGGAGCATTCCCTATTATAGAGAGGATCGGGCAGATGGCTTATAGAGTGAAGTTACCCGAGAAGCTTGCCGGAGTACACGATGTTTTTCATGTCTCGCATCTCCGGAAGTGTTTACATGAATCAGCAGAGGTTGTTGAGCCGAGTGTTCTGGAAGATGTGGAAGTTGAGAAAGAGGCTACCTTGAGGAGAGCTCCGATTCGTATCTTGGGGACGGAGACCAAGAAGCTAAGGAATCGAGAGGTCAAGTTGGTGAAGGTTCAATGGGGTGAAGCCGAAGAAGACGCAACTTGGGAAACCGAGGAGAAGATGCGTGGGCTTTATCCATTCCTTTTTGAGGGTACACTCTCAATCTCTTTTCTTTGTTAGCATATCTTTCCCTTTGCTATCCATGTTTATCTAGTTTATCGTGTTAATCTTGTCATGAGAACCTTAGGTAGAAACCCTTTGGATGAAACATGTGTTTGAAACATGTTATACTTGATGGTTGCAAGTGGTTGCAAGTGTTTGCAAGTGGTTACTCGTGGATACATTATACACGATTAGGCACTAGATTGGCTCACACACTCCTCATATTGCATATGCATGAGTGTTTATGCTTATTCATGGAAGAAAATTTTTGTGTTATCACATGGATGTTGCATATGGGTGTATGTTATGTGCACACATATAGATGTTATACATTATGTTAGGAATTGCATACACATGGATTCATTTCACTAACATAATTTGCATTGATGATATTTGCATTAGATAAGTACATATACACACACCTTTGCATATGTTCATACAACATTTAGAATCTTGTAAGGACAATGATTGCTCGTGGATGATGTTTTGAGTAGATGGATGCTGGATGGTAGGATACGTTCTTCCTAACTTGAAGATTTCGGGGACGAAATCCTTTAAGGAGGGGAGAATGTAACAACCCGTATTTTCAATAACCTGTTATAGCATAAATCGAGGCAGAATTTAATTCTAAAATCTGAATCAAGGGAAACGGGCTATGCCATTGCGTTCGTCTCGGAAAAATACGCGAAATAGAGTCCGAGTTTTCGAAAATCGGAGTCCGTATGACCCGATTAAGGCCCAACGAAGTTTTCAGAAAATTTCTAAGTAAAAACAGATTTCAAATTCAAACTTGAATTTGGAAAATTGGGCCAGTTTGGGCCAGGCGGGAGAATTCCCGCCAGAACACCCAAGTCGACAGCCCTGTCGACTTGGGAGTCGACTTGGTTGGACCCAAGTCGACAGCCCTGTCGACTTGGCTGTCGACTTGGTCCAGCCGGGCTGTTTAGCCTGGTGCACCATTTTGAGATTGTGTTGAGCTTGGGGGCCAGATTCGGTTTTGAGGGCTGAGATTGGAACTAGGGTTTAATCCTATGGCCTAAATCACTTGCCTAATCTATAAATAAGACCCTAACCTACCCTAAATCATCATTATTCATTCTAGCAACTAAACTATGGCAAAATCAATCCTCTCATAGCCTCCACTCTCTTCATAAAATTCCTAAACAAATTCTTATGAGATTTTCCATGCATACAAGTGTTTTTAGACTTGTATGATCATCGTTAGCTTGCATTCAAGTCAAGTTTCTATCTTTGCATCATAAAGAGAGAGTTTTGATCAATTTTGCTTGCATTTTGGGGTTTAATTGGTTGCATAAGGGCTTTCTTATATTTGCTATACTCATTTGAGTCCGCATAAGCATAGTAAGCCCTATTCTACTTTCATACTTAAACTCTAAAGTTAAATGTATGATATGCAAGTTTATATGCGAGTTTACTATGTTATGAAATGCAAGATTTATCATGTTATGCAAGCTTGGTATGTTATAATATGCAAGTTTATCATGTTATGCAAGTATGCTATGATATGAAATGCAAGTTCATCATGTTATGTTATGCAAGTTTGATATGCAAGTTGTCATATGATATGCAAGTTATGTTATGCAAGTTTGGGTTGAACATTTGTTCATGCTATCATGTTATGCAAGCTTATTTTGGGTTTATGGACATAAAGCTTCAAGCTTTATGCCAAAGGTTGCATTTTGGCAACATGTAAGTTATCATATCTCTTATGATAACTTGCATGTGAGGCTAAATGCGAACTTATGGCCATGTCTACATGTCATTTAGCACCATGTATCATCAATATGCCAAGTTTGATTTTATGCATGCTTTTGAGGCCTAAAGCAAGTATATGAACATATGTACATTTCATATGCCACCATGTTGAACTTGTGGCTTCAACACCTTTAATGTCATGATTATGCCAAGTTCCCTCTTTCTATCCTTTATGCGCTATTGCGATATGTAAGCGATGGGATTGCGTTTGGGGTTGGGTAAAAGTAAAAGACATAAAAACATAAGCTTGGGAATTTACCTATTAAGTTAGGTCTACCCGTTGGGAATTTACCTATTAAGTTAGGTCTACCCAATTGCTTGAAAATTTGTAACATGTTTTGGAAACATGATGGACATGACACTTAGAAAAGATAAGTGTGGCCAACTCGAGGTTGAGTTGAGTTTGTAGCGTAAACCTACCCGGAACCGACCGGCTTAACTAGTTGCTACAAACAATAGGACCCAATGTGAGAAGTTGGTCATGTTGTACCTTGGACCCGAGGTTAGACCAAGTTGTGGTGTAAAGCTACCCGGACCCGCCCGGCTTAACTAGTAACCGCAACAAAGTCTAATGTGAGAGGTTAAGGCGCATTAAATTAATTAATGCCTCATGATTAGGGTTAAGTCATGGTCCACTTAGTACTTAACCAATTTGGGCTCGGTAGATTAATCGGGGTTAAGTCGTGAACTCATCGTTACACTTAACCAAGTTAATCCATGATTAGCAAGGGGGTTAAACCGTACTTAACCCACTAGAAAAATCCTAGCAATGGGGGCCCACTCCAGCAGTAATCCCAAGTTAGTATCATCATGACCCTAGGGACTAGGCTAGGGTGGGGGCACGATTACTGGACTGGAGGTAAGCGACCAATAAACGACAGCAGGGTGGTACGCCGGTGTAGTTCCGGGCGGACTCTGGTCGTGCACATAGTCCGTAGCCGGAGAAAACATGCACGGGTACCAGTAGATCGGGACTGTGCACTCATGTTCATGGTGTCTAGGGGTTGACACCCTAGGGCTTGATACACCCGAAGGGTGGACCCGGCACAGTTTGACTACAATTATGTTTGGGCCGTATTGACACCAACACGTGACGAGTTAGGCTTAGGGAGCCGATCGACTAGACCGTTGGGTTGGACCTTGCATTAGGGTCATTTCATGTTATTGGACCAAAGCTTGGGCCAAGGGATCAATACTTGTCTATTCAAGTCATGTTAGTTTGCTAGTACACCTGTGGTGCAAAACCTTAATCCTGATTATGCGATGACACCTTTATCTACCTTGTTAGTTAATCATCATGCTAGTATGTTGTTATCCTTATGTTCATCCCTGCTACTCATGCCAGTTAACTTTATCAGTTTACATTGATTGTAGTAGGGCTTACTCAGTCTTTTTGACTGACCTGTTTTCTTTCGCCTCTTTTCTTCCGTTCCCCCCCTCCCCCCCAGGTTCTCAGGGAGGGAATACTGGAGCTTAGCTGGATTTCTGACTGCTTGCTTGTGGGATTTAGCTCATGTACGGTTTGGACATGAAGCTAGCTGTGGCTATCACTTCTTTTGGGGATTAGTACTTATGTATTTCAGTTTTTCAGTTGATGTTGTTTTATCTAGACTTGTTATTTTGGAAAGTTGACATTATGATTATGTTGTACCAGACTTATTTTGAAATGGTTTGAAATCTTCCGCTGTTTTATCCATGTTATTTACTCTGTTTGCATATATACATATGTTCTTGTTCTGCCTTGATATATCATTATGCATGTTTACCTGATTCAAACGCCCCTCCAAAGTCAGAGTGCTTGCAAGAGTCACCCTAGCGGAGGCGGGGTGTTACAGTATATATGTATGTGTGTGTGTGTATGTGTGTGTGTGTGTATATAAATATCATTTATGTATTAGGCACATTATCTTAAATTATTATCTATGAATATAATCTGTCTTATAGCTACAAGAAATCCTTTTTACTACCAAAATTAATTTGAAACACAACATAAGATATGAAATAATTAAATAAATTAATTATTATACCGTAAAAAATACGGGACGTTACAAAAATTGAATAAATTATCAAACTTCGTACTTTTGCTTCTCATAATTAAGACGATATAATATATATATATACATAATTTTAAGTTTCAACTTCATAACTTTCGCATCAATGTATATATTAGAACTATTATATACCAGAGGAGCATTCAATGACACCCCAAATAGTGAGCACCCCAAATGCCCCCTAATAGAAACCAAGTATTTATAGTAGTTTAAGCTAGTGGGAGGTGAGAAAATGAGTGGAGGAAGAGAGAAACGGGATATGTGGTGGAAATCAGGGGGCATTTAGGGGTGCTGCACTGTTTCGGGTGCCATTGAACGCTCGCCTATATACCAAAATATATAATTCATAGTTTATTTTTATTTTTCAGTTCTAGTATTCGACATTTAAATTTTCATAATCAAAATTTGATTTATGGACCATACATTCAAGGCCAATTCCATTAGCACCACAGCTTTTGCCTTACACACCCCACTAAAAATTTAAAAAATAAAATGACAAATTTACCAGTATATATTGTACTTAACATATTTATTTTTTCATTCTATTATGCACTTTATACGACAATATTCTTTTTTTAGGAAAAGGATGATATTTTATTTCAAATTTTCCCTTTTTAAAAAAAGTATATTTATAGTTCAATTGTTTTTCGAATTAAATTGAAATGTAACTTTTTTATATTGCACAATTAATGAATTTTTTTATTAATCACTACTTTATTGATTCTTGCTTTCATTTTTTAATTTTAACTTATTATTATCAAAATAAAGATTAATTATGGTATATATCGGGGTGAGAATAGTAAAAAGTGAGGTGTGGTGCATTTTGTTTAAGTAATGGGGTGTGAAAAGGAATAAGTGAGTTGTAAATAAACGTGGCCACCATCAAATAGTGTGTTGCTATTTGTACCCCGCTTTACATTAGGGGCCACCAGCCTCGTTCGGCTGCTCATCGCCGAGCAGCGAAGTTCCCAGAAAAATACACTGTCCAACGGCTGTTTATGGCCAACGAACATGAAGGTGGTTCGGCCGTTTACAACCGACTAGAATTGTGTGGTGGCCGAAAGAAGGAAGTGGGTAGTGAATAGCAGTACGTCTAGAACTTAGGCTCTGTTTGTTTTTATAAAAAAATGCTTTTTCAGTGTTGAAATAAAACGGCTGAATGTATTCAGCTGTTTTAAACCGTTTGGTTTGGAGACTCATTCAGCCATGAATCAGTCAAATTAGCTGAGCGGTAAAAAGCTGATATTTTGAGCTTTTTGAGCTGCTGAATGAAGATTTCCGCCGTTGCCCCTATTTATTTTCACCCCAAGCGTCCTCTTTTATATACAGCAGCTAATCTTTTTTAGTACAACAGCAGAAAGCACTGTACTCGAGCAGCTCCTTTTTACTTTTCTTGACTGCAACATATACGAGCAAAGTCAGTTCTTCATTTTTTATTCAACTTAATATATGGTCCTTCAGTTTTATATTGCATTTATGTTGATAGGACGGTATGGTTTATGTTGAACTATATGGTACTCGAGTAGCTCCTTTTTATTAAGTTTACAACCATACAGTGCTGCTCACACTGTGATTATACAGCATATACCAACTGTTCCTTTTATATTGCATTTATGTTGATAGGACTGTCTTTGTAAAGCTTCACACTGTATTGAACATCAGATAAAAATAGATTTAAGAAACAGCAAAAAGAACAATATATCATTTCAGATTTTACTTTGCTCTTTGAAGTTCAATCATTGCTTTTTAGATGTGTACCTTGTGATGAACTTGTGAGTGCTGAAATAATTTGATCTTTATACACTTCAATCATACGCTAACTATTAAAATGTCTTAGAGGAAGACCTTTATGATTGACTTGTTGTGTATGCAATTTAATAATGATAGGAATGTGGTCACTGAGAGTAAATGAAGTGGTAGTAATATGAAATACCCCAAAATGCTGAAGACATATATCATTTGTTAGCACCTTATAAATATGACCAGTAATTATCGGATACATATTGATATAATTTCAAACATAATTATGATAATGTTCTGAGTAATTTTTTCTTTGTGTGTTGTAATTTTTTCTTTTATGTCCGAACTCATACAATTTCAAACATAATTATGATAATGTTCTGAGTAATATACATTTACATATAGATATGGAGGACATCAGGTTTTTTGAAATTTATCATATGCTCAACATTTGTTAGCCGTTCCTTTTAATTTTCAATTTTAAGTTTACTATTTACGTTTTGGTTTGGAAACAAGCTTTGAGTTATATAAAGTATTACATAGGTAGAATATAAATAAAACAAACCTGCAAAAAAACAAGAAATACAACAAGTAAATTGGAAATATGCTAAAACTGGAACCAAGATAAAGTCGGCTTGCACTTCATGTCACAAGCGCAAGCAAGTTGCTCCATGTCTAGTAACTGGCCACTATTGTTTGACATTAAAAAACTGAAGATCTATGGGGTATCAAATTTATCCAACTAACTAATTGTTTGGCTAGGATATGATATTAGTTTGCATGGTTCTTGTTGTATAATCACCCTCAGGTCGTTTAGCTATTATTTGAATTTTTGAAATGATGCATACAAATAGGAATGGCATCACGCGGAAAAGATAAGCGTAAATATGGGAGTTGCGAAACATCAAATGCAGCTTCGAAGGACAAAGCTGCTTTTTCTAAGAACCCCAAAATGGAAAAACACTTTCTTGACTTATGTGTGCGAGAGCTTTCCAATCATGGATATTATGGAACTACGCTTAGTTTACATTCATGGAGAAAACTAGAACAAGAGTTTAATGCAAAGTGGAAAGTCAACTATGAACATAAACAGTTTAAAAACCATTACAACTATTTGAAAGAAGATTATTCGCTTTGGACAAAAATTGTTGGATTATCTGGACATGGTTTTAATGCCGAGACAAACACCATACTTTGGCCTCCTGAAAAATGGGATGAGGTAATTCAGGTAAGCTGACTGCATAATCGTTCCGGAATTAGTAACACCAATTTAAGTGATATTATTTTAATTCAATTTTGGTTCATTATATGTATGTATTACACAGCAACATCCCAAAGCCCGAAAGTTTCGACATAATCCCTTAGAGAATGTTGATAAGTTAAAGGTGATTTTTGAAGGTGCACTTGCAAAGGGAGAGAAAGCATGGTCATCTGCATCAACGGAACCACCACCTGCTGAAGATCATAACCAGATGGATGGTGGTGTACCAGCTGCCGCTAATGCAGAAGAGGATACTCAGTTGCCTAATAATGTAGATGATGAATTTTTTGATGGGGTTCATGTTAATGAAGATGACAATACTCCATTTACTGACGAGACCGGTGAGGGTGGTCCTTCCAAACGTACGACTCGTCCTTCAAAAAAAAAAGAACCGTAAAAGTTCAGACGGTGAAGCGATAGACAAACAAATTGAAGATTTAGTTGGTACCATAAAAAAGCAAATTGATAAGGAGGAGGCTAACGATGGACCTTCAATGAAGGAAGTAATTGCTGCTTTAACAGAATTAAAAGACATGAGCGTACTATCTCAGCAGGATTATATCAGAGCAAAAGTGTTATTTTCTGGGAAACCAGACTTAAGGATTTCATTCATGGACGAAGAGAATATAGTGAATCGAATAGAGTTCTTGACTTATGTATTAAGCATGTAATATCACATGTTATCTTCTAATAAATTGGAATAAGAGTGTGTTTCTAGGTTTAGTTTCTTCTTTAAATCCTGTCATGGACTGCAAAAGTTGTTTTAATCAATTATCATGTTGTATGCGTTTCAACTTGGTGTAGTAAATAAAGTGTGCATTCAATAAATTTCTTGTCTTCCATTGATGTATGTGCAAAATATATTCAACTTCTAATACATTGTCATATAATTCATAATAATTGTATTATATTTTAACTTTCACTTTCTTATATTATAGGATGATATCGAAAAAAATGGTTACTGATGAAATTATGGTCACTTTTACTACTGCTTAAGACAAAGAAGCGTGCCACTTTTCGACAAAAAGTTTTAACTTCATCACTTTCTGGAAAAAGGTACATGCAGGAGCTTATGAATGGTTCTTCTATTGTGATGTATGATAAATTTAGGATGGATAAATCGTCCTTTACAAAATTGTGTTGCTATTTTAGAGAAAAAAACTGGCTTCGAGATAGTAAGCATGTAGACGTTGAAGAGAAAATGACAATGTTTTTAACGACCATAAGTCATAATTGTAGAAATCGTATTGTCAGATATCGTTTTCAACATTCAGGTCAAACAGTTAGCAAGTATTTCCATGAAGTATTGATGGTAATGAGAGATTTTGCTCGGGAAATGATAGTTCCACCTGATTTTGATAAGTCTACAGAAAATATACGATCTCACGTAGAATTACGAAAGGACCTTTTAAGGGTGCGATTGGGGCATTAGACGGAACTTTAGTGGATGCAAATATTCCACTTCAGGAGCAAACTCCATTTCGAGGCAGAGGTCAAGGCAACTGCTACCAAAATGTCATGACGGCATGTGATTTTGATATGAAATTTTTATATGTGATGGCTGGATGGGAGGGAACAGCTCATGATTCAAGAGTGCTTAATGAAACAATTCGTAATCCTGCGAATAATTTTCCAATTCCTCCTTTATGTAAGTAAATTCGTTTAATTTAGCTTCAATAATAATTCTATAGAAATATTAACTTGTTAATTTATTACAGATATGTACTACCTTTGGGATGCTGTCTATACAAATACGAGAGGCTTTTTATCTCCTTATCGGAACACAAGATATTGGTTGAAAAGTTACAGAAACAACGCCGCTACAAACAAGAAAGAAAAATTCAACCATGCACATGCACGTTTAAGAAATGTTATCGAACGAAGTTTTGGTGTACTGAAAAAAAGATTTCCTATATTAGTTAAAATGCCTCCGTACAAATTCTCTGTGCAACGTGATATTGTGATTGCATGTATGTCGATACACAATTTTCTACGTAATGTCTCACTCAATGATAAACTATTTTTGGAAGCAGAACAAGATGATGCCCTTGGAGATGTTCATGATGGAAACGATAACCAAGACGACCAACAAGCTCCCCCAAGTCACAATGAAGTGTTTTCATCTGAGTCACATGCTTTTATGTCGAATTTACGTGACGAAATTGCTGATCTTCTTTGATTTGTTATAATTTCATAAGTTTTGTTAATAAACGAGTTGAAAACGTGTTTTTTTGTTTGTATGAATTCTGAATAAATTTGTAAACGCGTTGTTATTAAAAATTATAATTGCAGGTATGTACAGTATTAGTATTCGGGCAATAAAGATGAAGGACAAATTTATCAATCCGAACTATATCACAATAATTCAGAATTTGGATAAGCAAATAATCAAACAACATAATAAGCATTCAGCGTTAAGCATTTTTATTCAGCATTACTTCAGCCATTTTAAACAAACGCAGCCTTAATTTTGAAGTTTTCAAAAATTGCGTTTTCATATTTTAAAATTTCGAACACTGTTTCGATGAAATCGCACTGCCTGAAAATCGGATCTGTGATGAAATCGTATCCAATTGCTTGAAGATCGGATCTCTACTGAAATCGCATCTTAACACTATTTCGATTGATTTTCAGTCGTTCTTTCTCTTCTACGGTTCCCTATCTGCTTTCTGAAAACGCTAAATTGGGTTTCAGCTTTCCTCCTGTCTAGATTAACACTACCTCAATTTCAAGGTGCGTTTTTGCTCTAAATCAATCCGATTTAATTTTTTCCTTTTTTCCTTTTTTCCCCTCATCTATTGATTCTTATAGCTGGAGATTAAGATCTGTGTTAGATTTGGTTGTGTGGTTATCTTTGTTTACACGTTTGGTGGTATCTGAAAATGATATTGAATATAAGATCTAATAATATTATACAAAGCTCGACATGCTGCTTGTTAGATTTATCTGTTGGTACAAATGTGGTGGTAATGTAATGTCTAAACAAGCTAAACATTTTATTACTTCTTTCAATATGCATTGCGTGTCGAATGACCAACTGAAGATAACTTCTTACATTCAGAAGAATATGATTGCTGTTTTAATTCAATTACTGTAGTCTAATAAGTGAACTCTATTTTAGTTACGAACTTCCAGTATATATGCACTTTGTATTGTCCCTTGCTTATTGGTCCATGAAAATGATAATTACAGCAAAGCTTCCTACGTAGGAAAGCTTATGTACATAGAACATCATACACACAGACATGCATCATGTACAGTTTATATCTACAAGTTACTTTTGACTTCGAACCAGACTAGTTTTTGATTTTTATACATGGTTCGAATCAGTTTTTAGCTTCAAGTTATATTATTTCTGTCTATTAACCAGATCAGTTTTTCATTTTTATATCTGGTTCAAATCAATTTTTAGCTTTGAGTCATTATATTTTCTATATTTACATCAGGTTCGGGGTCAATTTTCAATTTCAAGTTATATTATTTTTGGTTTTGAACCCGATTAGCTTTTGATTTTTATATCCGGTTTAAATCAGATTTAGCTTCGAGTCATTTTTGGCTTTGAACTAGATTAGTTTTCGATTTTTACATCTGGTTTGAATCAGTTTTCAACTTCAAGTATTTTTGGCTTCGAACCAAATCAGTTTTTGAGTTTTATATCTTGTTCGAATCAGTTTTTAGCTTCGATTTATTTTTGGCTTCGAACCAGATCAATTTTTTATTTTACATATGGTTCGGATTGATTTTCAACTTGGAGTTATATTATGTTTGGCTTCAAATTGATTAGTTTTTGGGTTTTATATTTAATACAAATAAATCTATAGCTTTGAGTCATGTTATCTATGACTTCAAATCAAATTGATTTCTGAGTTTTAACATTTCCACCTTTATGTTTTGTACGTCATTTGTTACTAAACATACATATATGCCTTTGGTTTGATTTGAAGTGTAAATAATATTTATATAAACAACTACGGGCATTCTAGGTGTCGGTAAAATTCAAATTACTTGCATTCTGGATGTGATCTTCATGGAGAATGAACGTGTGTTTGTATTCCATTAAAAAGACATGATTGGTTTGTATACTGAAATCATTTGTTACACTTTTCTTAAGTCTCATATCTATATGATTTTGGCGCCCATGATCCCTTTTCAGTGCTCAATTAATTTTTTTAATTAGTTTTTTAACTTAATATATCTTATAGGAAATCATTCCTGTTTCAATCCTGGATACATGGCACTACTCTTTGAAGTAATTTCAATTTTCTACAATCATTCAACTATTGATGGAGTTGTTTTTTTTATGAATTGTTCCACTTTGGTACATTATACCTTTGATTTCATTTTATATATTCTCACCGAGCTTATTGTCTAATTCATGATATTGCTCTTTCGTATTTATGCATCTTAAGATGATATTGTGCCAATAGTAAGATGGAGTGCAGGAGAATCACTAACTAAACTTAGAATACAATTTTAAGGCGATTCTACTTTTTTAGCTTTTACCTTGCATTATCTTCACAAAAAAGACCATCTTATATGTAAATACACTATTACAATAGTTGTTGTCAATGATTCATGACATGCCTGTCTGCCAATGATTTTACTTTATTTTCAATTATTGCTTATCCTTTACTATTAGGTTGAAAAGTAGGTAAAAAATATTCCATGACCTGCATGCAATCTGGTATGTGGTATTTATGATAAACTATATAAACAAAAATTAACATGCAGGTTCTTGAGCTTGCCTCATGTCTTCTTCTCCTAATTGAACACAACATTTACAAATCCTTCGTAGTTTCATATTATTGACGGTAACATCATAACTTGATATTACAAAATATTTTACTGGGCACTTGAAATTTAACTACATAGTCCAATTATTGTTGTATCGGTAATATTACGGGTGAACCACTTTGTTCAGTTTTCATTTTCTATAGCAAGCACTCCGTAACTTATCTTATTAGACATTTTCGTTATAAATAGTGTTATTATCATTATTATTAATGAGTACAGAGTCTGACTGAAGAATAGTCGGCACCAAAGAGTAATAATTTTCTAAATTTCTTTGCGAAGTTTTTATGCTATGGAAGTTTTGATTGTTTCTATTAATTTTATATGGAATTGTCTGATCTTGTACTAGCTAGCTTTTATTGTATTGCCAGAGCATTAACTAATCATTTAAACCCAGCTGTTAGCAATATCCATATTTCTAATAATTTTTATACAGTTATTACCTAACTTTTTTGCAGATTTTTTTTGTTGATGCTGCCTATATATTTAGAGAACATATATTCTTTATTTGATAAAGCCGTTATGTTGTTCAGCAGTGAGCATATATTCTGGTTTTCTTGGATCTATCAGCGCTTGTCTGATCTGTTTTGGAGTTTTCGTTTGTGTTGTGCCTTGGTGCTGCCTTTTCTGGTCACTCTGTGTGTTGTGCCATTATATTTTATCGACCTGCATCTTTTCGATCTTCTTCACCTTGGCATTAGTGCTTTGCTGGTCTGTAGTGGTCGCTGAGGCTCAGTGCATCTGACTTGAGTACGTACTTCTATTCCACAGTGCCCTACGCTTTATCAATTATCATTGATATTGTGGTAAGTCTGTTTTGGGGTAGAAGGTATATATTATCTAGCCAATGTTGTTGTACATATTTGGTTGCAACCTTTGAACTGAGTCTTCTGCATCTTTTCTATTTATGCCTTTGTTTCAAGTGCTTCGCTACTTACTTGCAATACATTGGCTTGGTAACCTTGAATTGAGCCTGCATATTGCGTCTGCTTATATACCTTTCTGTACTGCCTATATAATGGAGCTCTGATCAGTGTTAGGTTTGCAGCGTCTCTGAGTATTCAATCATCTGCCTCACATTTCTCTGCCGCCCAGTTTATCTTGTTGCTGTTCACGGCCTAACTGAAGTTTTGCTTTAACCTGATTTAATCAATTGGACTGCTGCAGCCTGAATTTTATGATAACAACAAGCGTAATTTATGTAATATTTGTATCAATCGTACCATAGCTCAGGCAAAGAAGGCAAAAATGTAGTTGCCATTGGATCAAATTCAAACAATCTGGATGGATGAAGTTTGCAATTCGACGAGAAAAAAGAAAAGGAGAAAAAAGGGGAGAAATAGCTAAAAAGAATGGGAACGATAGTGGCAATGATGGATCGTCCAGACGAAATATTCGCGTTAATGAAACTGAAAATCGCCGCATCCAAATTGAGGAAACAGATCCCATCAAAACCACATTGGGGATTTTCGTATTCCATGCTTCAGAAAGTTTCTAGAAGTTTCGCTCTTGTTATCCAGCAGCTTGGCCCAAGCTTCGTAATGCGGTTTGCATATTTTATTTGGTTCTCCTAGCGCTTGATACAACAGAGGATGATATAAGCATTCCAACCGATGTCAAATTGCCGATTCTGCAATCCTTTCATCGTCATATATATGACCGTGAATGGCATTTCTCATGTGGTACTAAAGATTACAAAGTTCTCATGGATACATTTTGTTGCGTGTCTACTTGTTTTTTTAGCTTGGTGAAAGTTACCAAATGGCCATTGAAGATATTACCAAAAGAATGGGTGCAGGAAGGGCAAAATTTATATGCAAGGAGGTGGAGACAGTGGATGATTATGATGAATATTGTCATTATGTAGCGGGTCTTATTGGTTTAGGGTTGTACAAGCTGTTCCATGCTTCTGGTATGGAAGATCTGGCTTCAGATTCACTATCCAACTCAGTGGTTTTATTTCTTCAAAAAAAAAAAAAAATTTATTCGTGATTATTTAGAAGATATAAATGAAATTCCAAAATCGGTATGTTCTGGCCTCCCCAAATATGGAGTAAATATGCCGACAAATTAGAGGATTTCAAGTACGAGGAAAATTCAGCGAAAGCGGTGCAGTGCTTGAATGAATTGGTTACTAATGCTTTGCTTCATGTCGAAGACTGTCTTCAGTAATGTCTTCTTTGAAAGATATTGCAATCTTTAGATTTTGTGCTATCCCTCAGATAATGGTCATTGCCACTCTGGCGTTGTGCTACAATAACCTGGAGGTTTTCAGGGGAGTAGTGAAAATGCGACCTGGACTCACTGCAAAGGTTATGGACCAGACAAAGAACAATGTCTGATGTCTATGGTGCTGTTTATGAATTTTCTTCTTTGTTGAAGTCTAAGATCGACGAGAGTGATCCAAATGCTGCCCTAACTCATAAACGGATAGACGCAATACAAAAGGCTTGTGTTTCCTCTGGAAAACTAACCAAAAGAAGTCTTGGCTTGTATAAGAATCAGGCTCGAGGCACCTCTACTATGTTTTTGATGTTGATTGTCCTTTTAGCAATCTTGTTTGCGTTAGGTAGTGTTTGATTTCTGAACTGGACAGTTAATGTTCGCATCTGCGTCTGACGCGTCCGACGCGTCCACGATGGGTACGACACTTTTGCCCCTTCCAGTGGAACGGCTGAAAATTTAGCTTTCGCGTCGGATGCGTCAGACGCGTCCGACGTAGCAGATATTTCTGCCCCCTTCACTTTTCTCTCTCCCTATATATATTCTACCAATATCACCACTACATCACCACAATATTTGTTCATTTTTCTCTATTTCAACTAATTATGGCAGATAGTGACCAATCTGATCTTGAAGATTTGCAAGATGTGCTAGATATTCAAGAAATTATGGCTATTCAAACACGAGAAAAGAGCAGAATACACAATTCCGCAAGTACGGCTATGCAATTACGGATTGGAGCCCTCAATGCACATAACAGTCAAAAAAATGGTGGCTGTATTCCTATATACTATTGCATTGGCCCTGCCTACAAGGCAGGTTGCTGAGCGGTTTCAACGATCAAATGGTACGATTAATGTTATTTTTCATAAAGTTTTGGATTCAGTTCTCTTGTGGTAGTTGATATCATTAGACCGACCGATTCCCATTTTAACCGAATGCCAGAACAAATTCGTTCTTCATCCCGATATTATCCTTTCTTTAAAAACTGTATTGGGGCTATTGATGGGACACATGTGATGGCTCACGTGGGTCAAGAAGACATGCAACGTTTTGTAGGGCGGAAAGGATCTGCTGTACAAAATATTATGGCTGTTTGTTCGTTTGATTTAACTTTTACGTTTGTAAGAGCGGGATGGGAAGGAACTGCGCACGATGCCAAAGTATTTCGGGAAGCTATAAATAATCCCGATCTTAATTTCCCTCATCCTCCAGCTGGACATTATTATTTAGTGAATTCAGGATATCCACTAATGGAAGGATATATAACTCCTTACCGATCCATGAGGTATCATATACCAGACTTTAATGACACACGGAATGAACCCAAGTCAGAAAATGAAATTTTCAACTACTATCACTCTAGTTTGCGTATGGCTATTGAAAGAACATTTGGTATTTGGAAGAAAAAATTTGCCATCTTACATAACATGCAGACGTATCCCTATCATGTTCAAGTACAAATTGTTACTGCAACAATGGCTATTCATAACTACATCAGAAAATACAACGTTGGCGATCCAGATTTTATATCGTATGATAACGACCCTGATTTAGTGCCAGACGAATACCTCGACGAATATTACAGTATATCAAATCGCGGAAATAGAGATCGAGAACACGTTCAAAGAACCGGAACAACATCCACTATGGCGATAGTACGAGACAATATACGAAACGAACTAGTTGTTGTGGGAATGCATTAAGAAGTTTCGTCGTACTATGTATTTTATATTCTACATTTTAAATTCTGCAATTTGTATTCCGCAATTATGTATTTTTATTTCTGCAATTTGAATTTTGTAATTTGTATTATGCAATTGTATTCTGCAATTTTAAATTCTGCAATTTGTATTCTGCAATATGAATTCTGCAATTTGTATTCTACGTTCTATTATTCTAGTCCTCAATAAACACACACAAACAATTAAAAAATAATATATGCAAAAACAATAAAATAATTTCTCCGTCCCTTCCAAAATGCCCCTTCCGTAAAAAGAACACATTCCCCGTTCCCAACAATTCCCCTTCCAAATGCCCTTTCCCATTCAAAATCAAACGGACCCTTAATATCCAAGAAATGATACTACTCTGTCTTCTATCCAACACTGTGTATTACCAGATATCTGTGCACGCAGCAGACCATGGTGTGAAAAGATGTACACTGATTTTACGGGTACCAAAGTCAACATGTTATACCCTATTGGAATTTCAATATCTTTTTGGTTTTTGCTTATTTCAGCTTTTAGTGTGTTAATCCTGATACTCATTTTTATCCTACTTTTTCCGTTTCCTTTTGTATCATTGGTGATAGTGTATTTTTATATCCCATTGAGGGATGGTGTATTTATATTATACTGGGAGAATGTATTATGAGTGGTGCGCCTCATTTGTGCTACACCTCTATCATCCTGTTTCAACCACATATTTGGATTTAAATAATCCAGCTTCTTTCTCATGTAAAAAAAGGGGAATTTTGCAGTTGGATTTTGCTGATTTAATTGGATTATTTGTTTGTTTCATGTATATCATTATTTTATTTAGTTTTGAGATGAAGGTGATGTTGAGATATATTTGTTGGGCTGCTATTCTTTTTGGTTGTAATATGTGAATCTTACATGTCTTTTAGACTGCAAATATTGGTTGGTAGATGTGTTTGAATATTGTCTAAAAAAAACTCTACATTGTTTTTATTTTTTATAACAACATTGTCCGTGGACCCATTTTAGCTCTGGTTTAACAGATTCATATGAATTTATTTACAGCTCTACATATAAATCTAATTTATTTTTTATGTATTTTTGTACATAAACAGAGTGACCCTCGTGGTGGTTCGTCATTTTATGCTGGCCCAGGCACAAAGTGTTCCATTGACAGGTATGCATGCTGCTTTCCTCCAATTTAAACATCTTATATGTTCATTTTCACCTTAATCTTGCGTATAAAATTTGGATGTTTATTTTCTTTCCTTTACAATTGACAACTGTCTACTCATTTTACATGTTTTCAGTAGGGTTGCCGATGAGCGTCGTGGTATGGCATTAGTTGTCCTTATTGGAGGAGTAACTTTGCTGAAATTGTCGCTCTTCGATTTTTGAGTTCTAAAGAAGGGATGGGGTACTGCATGGAGACGGTAATTTCCAAACTACAGCAGATCCTCCTGTTTTTGGTTGTGCTAGAGAAAGATGCGCTTGGAGAGGCATGGAAGTTTAGGCATATTTATAGGGGTATCCTTAGAAGACCCTTGCTGACTACTGGTTGGAGCAATTTTATGAATCAGACGAAGCTCTTTTAATATCTTATATTGTATCTTGTTTGGATGTATATACTATATTTCTGAGTTGTTCCTTTGAGCAATATTAATTTTATAATGTAAACAAATTTGGTTATATATATATATATATATATATATATATATATATATATAGCGAAAACATATAATAAATTATTCAAGTATGTTTGAACCAAAAATGACACAAACATCCGAAGGGATCGTGTCATAATACAGTTCTGACCAAAAGGTCAAATAATAAAGCCATGGCGAAATATCCGTATTGAAATAATTTGCAATAACCACTAAATTTATTAAGTGTAATGAAATTCATAATACCAATTTTTTTATTAAATACAATTTTTTTATAATATCAATAAAACTTTTTGTGTCACAAGGATTATAACATCAAGATAACGTTGTTAACAATATTACTTTAATAATATTTACCGTTTGTTCACTTTATAAAAATCTTACCATGGTTATAAAACGTACTCACAGTTGAAATATGAACATTAACAATATCAACCAAAAGTTAATAAATATAACATTGTTAACAATATAAAATAAATGTTGTCTAAGTATGAACTGAGTTAACACTAAAATGATGTTGTAAAATAATAAAAAATTAAATCGAACCTACAATAGTAATTTGTTGTTGTCTAACTTTCGGCCTACAACGTTTGATAAATATTGTTGAAAACTATAAATTTACAATGTTTAAAAAATATTGCTCATTTACTATTTAAATAACATGACAAATACATTATGAAAAAACAAATATAATACAACGTATAAAAGTCATTGTTAAAAATTACTTTCTATAACATTTTAAACAAACATTGTAGAATTCATCGATTTACAACTTTTGTACATAGAACATTTGTTGGAAGAATCTATTACAATGTTTTTCTTAACATATGTTGTGAAAGAGTTACATTTTTTATAACACTTTGGCGAACTGTTGTGAAATCAGTGTTGTAAAATAGTATTTTTGTTGTAGTGACATGTGGTATAGGCTTTAACAAATCAGGTTTATGTGTATTTTGAACAGTGCCAAACTAAATTGAATATTATGAATATTATTTTAATTTTCTAAGATTTTCATTTTATATATTTGGATAGCATTTACCCAACCTAACTTTATTTGTTCGACACAATGTATTTATTTAACCTGCTTCAAACCAACTACATATGAAGGAAAATATGGACGAATAACGCAAACCTCGGATCTCTAAACCCGTGTGGATCAGATGAAATATTTGACTCAATCAAATCCTGCAGCTCAAACAAGTATACAGGTAAAGACATCTGATACACATAAAAGGAAAAATAATCCATAAACGTAAGCCTACATGTAAAGCATACTTCATCCTTAGTAGTTGTAACGTCCCTATTTTTAGTTGTCATATATTTAATATATTTTAATATTTTAAATATCGATTTGGATATATAAATGGATTTATAATATATAATTCGTTAACTATCGAAGTTTTAATGTTAAATTTTTATTTAATTAAAAAACGAACTTGAAACATCGTGATAGTTCGTAATTTACAATTTGAACTTCAGCTAAATATACAGAGTCCATTTTAAGTCGGAATTCTGTGAAATAAGAAATGTTTGAATCGTTTTGATTATAATTTTCTAATGAAAGGGAAAAATGGAGATTTCAGCTTATAGATTGTAAGTTATGTCGAATTCAAATTTTAAAATAGTTGTTATGGAATTCGTTAATGAAGAATAATGTTTATTTAAATAAATATAAGCAGTTTTTATACATTTGAATATCATTTTAACTTGGAATTTTCAATATTGAGTTTAATTTATATATTGGTTTATTTTGAAGCTGTGTAATATTGGAATATACGATAATAAGAAGTTATTATTATTAAAATTGAATTGTTTTAGATTTAATCGATATTATGTATGCCTTAGAAATAGTTTATTTTCCAAATGACCTTCGTTTTTTGTGAAATAAATTTTATTGGAATACGTATAGCTAATTATTGCTAGATTTTCAGTTTGGAGCCAATCAAAGTTGTTTTGGCGGTATGTGAAATTTAAGGGGAACCAATAAAAAAATTGGATTTAAAATAAAACGGTTGTGCAAACGGAGTTGGTTTTCAACGAAGTTAATTTCATTGGGACCGGAACGTTGAGGCGTAGCGTTGCGTCCATTTTCATTTTGTTTGGAGCTTGCATGTGACGGTATGAATTTTTCGGTTAGCGATAAACAACGGTTAAAGGTACAAATTAGATGCTATGTAAATAAAATAAACAAAACAAATTAGATACCATGTAATTCATTTGCTTATAAATTAAGTTTAACAAAAATATATTAAACGCGCATGCCTAAGGAAATCTAATGCTCAGCCTTACCCTAATTTAAAATCATGTAGACCGAATATATATGAGCAACTTCATGGCCAAGTAAATGAATACGCACAACAGGCTACATATAGGAAAAGAAAATTCAAGGTGCACCTACCCTAAACGCAAACATCACCAGCTACCTATTTCTTCCCTCTGATTTGTTCTCGAATCAAACAGCTAGCCTACGTCTTTCAGATCAAACTAACCTACCCAAGATATAGACAAGCTACCCTATGTACGTATTTTCTTTTCAGCAGACAAGTACTAATCGCATAGTTTTCATAACCCGACATGTCGCGTCCGAACTCGAATAACCCTGAACTTTGGATCATCACGGCGTGGAACTCAATCAGACCTCATTCATGCATGAACCCTGGTCAGACCTTCAAACCAACGGTCCAATCTTCAATTTTACACGGTTAAACCACGGTTTTTTTTTCTAATTCTCATTGTGTAATTCTATTTGATCATTTCATCTTTTATGTTGTTTTGAAAATAACAACTAAAATATTTTAAAAAAAATAACTGTTTCAAGATCTAAACTGTAAACTTTATCACTTCATTCTAAAAATATGTATTTTTTGTGCCATTGCTATTTGATTATATCATGCAATCTATTAATGTTAGTGAATAAATAGATAACTTTCAAATTTTACTATTTATTTGTTTGAGTACACATAAAACTTAATTATCCACGTTTCCACCGTTAACAAGCACGTGCGGTTTTCCACCGGTCAGACCTTCAAAACCTTGAACCCTAAGTCCTCACAGTTCGATTCACCGCTAGGTTATAAAAACATTCTAATCTAATTAACTCAAGCACATGGCTACTCTACCCAATACCGACAGCTGACACTGGCACCTATGGAGATGACTTCATCTCTATCCAAACTCGACCACTATATAAACACACACTCATTGTGTTTTCTTCCCATCAAGCCTAAAAGCTGAATATCTTCCTTCGCTCTTTATAAAGCCTAGCTACCGCGATTCATTTCCTCGAGTACAAATGAAAATGTAGCATACCTACAAACAAATAAAATCAAATGCTGGAGGCCGGGGAAAGGAAGCATGGGTGGTGAGCCGAAGAAGCACTGATGTGGATCGTCAATGGCCAGGTGGAGAAGCAGTTCGCGGAAGTGGAGGCATATAAGGTTTGGAGTCCTTGTTTGGTGAACTGAAAAAAAAAGGGTGCTGTGTAAAACTAAGGCGGTAAAGGAAACCAATTGAATGGAAAGTTAGGAATGTGAAAACGGGAAGGAGGCAAGAATGCAGGTTCTTAGAAGAAGAAGGGGGCTAAGAGCATCCCAACAGGGCGGGTTGCTCGCGGTCAAATCTTTATCGGTTGACCCGAGTAACCCCAACGGGGATAAAGTCATTATTTCCTTAGTGGCTTTTGAAAAGCCAACTACGGGGAGGATATATATATATATATATATATATATATGCCTCTTAACCGGTTTATTTAAAGCCGACTAAGAGGGGCACCAGTGCTGCCAAAACAATACTGGCCTCCCTCTTTACCCAACCGTTGGGGGTCGGTTTAAAAGCAACCGAACCCCTGTTGGAGATTGCCTAACGTTGAGGGCTGGAGTGGCTTAGATGTGTTCGTTCACGGGGAAGCAGGAATGATGGGTTCGTTCATCGGTGAGATCGGTCGTAAATGGGGAATTTGTGTGCGCCAAGTTTGGAGCTGTCAGGTGATGGGTGCCGTGGTGGGTGAAGTGGCGAGGGTGTTGACCTGAGGAGAAGTGGAAGGCATGCTGTTGGCTTTCGAATAATGCAACAGCAGGTGAAACAAGAAGAAGGTAAACAGTAATATTATACATGACTAATCACCAACTATGCCTAATCTATTTTATAATATATTGACAGTTCATGATACAAGGCGCCAGAAATAAATATCATCAGCAAGTTGTATTCAAATTTACTACTTGAGTTGCCGAAGAATAGGTGAAAGTTCATGATACAAGGCGCCAGATATCATCAGCAAGTTGTATTCAAATTTACTACCTCAGCTGCTAAAGAATAGGTCTCTCACTTTAGAATAGGACTTTCAATAAATCTGGAAAGTGTAACTCTGTAACATAATAATAGGTCGGTGGGAAGTTATTTGTATATCTATATATATATGATACATGTACACGTACTGTAATTAAGACAGAAAAATCAATACAGAAAAATCTTCTGATTCATTTTAATTTGGTATCAGAGCACCTCTTCTTCATAATGGCTCCTCCAGTAGAAACTCCACCTTCACCCAATGCATCAGCAACAGACCCTTATTTCATCCATCCCTCCGACAACCCAACTACAGTGTTGTTTTCTCCTCTGCTTCAAGGCGATAACTATGCAACATGGGTGCGTGGTATGACAAAGGCGCTGAATGCAAAGAAGAAATTAGGATTCGTGGATGGATCTCTTAAATCTCCAACAGATCCAGATCAGCGAGCCTGTTGGAAACAATGTGATGATTTGGTTGGAATGTGGATTACAAATTCAGTTGAGAAGGAGCTTCGTGCAAGTCTGATGTATGCAGATTCCTCTTACGCAATATGGCAAGATCTAAAGGTAAGGTTTAGTCATTCCAATGCACCAAAGTTATATCAATTGCGCAACACTGTCTCTAGTCTCAAGCAGGACTCTCTTTCTGTAACTTCATACCACACCAAACTCAAGGCTTTGTGGGATGAAATTGATTCACTCACTCCTACTGAGTCATGCATCTGTGGTGCCGGGAAGCTCTTACTTGAGCGTCATGAGAGAGATCGCACCATGGAATTTCTGCAGGGACTTCATGACAGGTTTTCCAGTCTTCGAAGTCAGATCCTTTTGATTGAGCCGTTGCCTTCTGCTCAGCGCATATTTAATCTGGTCAAGCAAGAGGAAGAGCAACAAATGATCAATGCTCTGTCTAATCCAGTCATTGAATCTGCAGCCCTTAATGTCAATAAGGGTGATTCTCGCCAGTCCCGTCACAACAATGGCCATCCTAATGGCACAAATAAGCGCCAACGACCATTTTGTGATCACTGTAATCGCTATGGCCATGTTCGAGCAACATGTTATCGTCTTCATGGGCGTCCTGATCAGCCACTAGCATACGCAAATGCTGCTGTCACTTCGTCACCTTCCGCTTCAGCCACTCCCAATCCATTGACGTCTCTCTCCGCTGAACAGTATGCACGCTTTTTAGCATTAATCACTCCACCAAATGAAGATGATAACATAGAGCCTCGTGTCAACAATCTGTCAGGTAATAATAAAATTATCAGTAAAGATTCTTGGTTCATCGACAGTGGAGCAACAAATCATGTTTGCTCTTCTTTACATCAATTTTCTATTTTTAAGAAATTATCACAATCTATTTCCGTAGAACTTCCGGATGGTTCATATGCTGATGTTAAGCATATTGGTGATGTTCCTCTCTCACCATCTCTCACTCTTTCGAATGTTTATCACATTCCAAACTTTAAGTTTAACTTGATTTCTGTAAGTCAATTAACTCGTTCACTCGATTGTGATGTGCAATTCACTCGCAATTATTGTATTTTTCAGGACCAAGTAACGAGGAAAGTGATTGGTAATGGTGCATTAGCTGCTGGTCTGTATCTTCTTCATGTACCACCAGACTTGGCATTTTCATCAAAGTTTCTTTTCAATAAAACTCCAGTGGATCTATGGCATTGCAGGCTTGGCCATCCAAATTTAGATCGTTTTAAGTTTATTTGTCGTTCTTTTGATTATGTTCATTCCAATTTTAAGTTTACTTGTGATGTTTGTCCACAAGCAAAACAGACTCGTCTGGCATTTAATAAAAGTAATATTTCTTCCACTCATTGTTTTGAACTAGTGCATTGTGATATATGGGGACCGTTTGTTACACCAACTCTATCTGGTGCTAAATATTTTTTGACTATTGTTGATGACTATTCACGGTGTACTTGGGTATATCTAATGCATGTTAAATCCGAAACATTCAAATTTCTCAAATATTTCTCTCAAAATGTCATCACACAATATTCTACAAAAATTTCTAAAATCTCAACTGGTGCACGAACTTTATTCCTCCCTAAACTCCAATGTGTTAGATCGGATAATGGAAAGGAATTTCTTTCTCGAGAAATGCAAACTTGGTTCTTTGAAAATGGCATTCATCATCAAAGAAGTTGCGTCTACACTCCTCAACAAAACGGAGTAGTAGAACGTAAGCATCGACATCTTCTTTCTGTAGCTCGTGCCCTTCGCTTCCAAGCTAATGTCCCTATTGAGTATTGGGGTGAATGTATACTCACTGCCACTTATTTAATTAACAAATTACCTACTCCAGTACTAGGGCACAAATCCCCGCATGAAGTACTTCTTGGCTCTCCTCCTGATTATCGACGTCTTCGCATATTCGGCTGTCTTTGTTATGCTCATAACAAATATATAAAAGATAAATTTGATCAAAGAGCTAAACCGGGAATTTTCCTTGGATATCCTTACAATCATAAAGGCTATATTATTCTTGACATTGACACAAAACAAACATATATCTCACGAGATGTAATTTTTCATGAGCATCTCTTCCCATTTAAAGATTCCTCAAATTTGAGTGAAGATTTTTTTTCTACTGATAGTAATCTTCCTCCTTTTTTTTATGATGATGAGTATATCACTCCTACAAACTCACCTTGTGTGCAAAATCAATCTACTCCACACTCAAATGATCAATCTAATGGAACCCCTTCTTCTCCACATGGTCACACAATACACAATTCATGTATTGAACCTCCTTCGCTCTCTGAAAAGTGTACATCAACACCTCCTCATGCTGGGTCTGAGTATGTTCATAATGAACCAGCCCAAGCTTCTAATACCCCTGCACCTCCTACCGATTCACCTATTCAACATGAACTTCCCCTACGTAGGTCAGAGAGAGGGACACGTCCTCCTACGTATTTGGATGATTACATATGTGCAGTTCAACAATGTACCTCCTCTTCTCCTTATCCGCTAACTGATCATCTTTCTCTTTCCAAGTTCAGTCCAACACATCGTGCTTTTTTAAGTACTATACTCAAGTCCGAGGAGCCTAGAACATTCACTGAAGCAATGAAACATTCTCACTGGCGTGATGCCATGGCGCGAGAAATTTCAGCTTTGGAGGCAAACAATACTTGGACTCTCACACCTCTTCCTCCTAATAAATCCACTATTGGCTCCAAGTGGATTTATAAAATCAAATTTCGAGCAGATGGATCGGTTGAAAGATACAAAGCTCGTTTGGTTGCAAAAGGATATACACAACAAGAGGGCATTGACTTTCATGACACATTTGCGCCAGTAGCCAAGCTAGTTACTGTACGAGTACTACTATCTCTTGCTGCAATTCATGGTTGGCATCTTCATCAACTTGATGTAAATAATGCATTTCTTCAAGGTGACCTTAAAGAAGATGTATACATGAAGATCCCACCGGGTTTTCAGAAAAATGGTGAAACCCGTGTGTGCAAACTCAATAAGTCATTGTATGGCCTTAAACAAGCCTCTCGGCAATGGTTTGCCAAATTCTCCACAGTCCTTCTTAATGAAGGTTTTACTCAGTCTCATGCAGACTACTCCCTTTTCATTTTACGTTCTACGACATTTTCAATTTTTGTACTAGTATATGTTGATGACATCATCATTACTGGAGATAATGACTCACAAATTAATGATCTCAAGAAACGTCTAGAATCCAAATTCTCAATTAAAAATTTAGGTCGTCTTCAATATTTTCTTGGCATTGAAGTCTCTAGATCTTCATCTGGCATTTTTTTATGTCAACGCAAATATGTACTAGATATCCTCAAGGACTCAAACCTTACTAATGCCAAACCATCTTCTTTTCCAATGGAACAACATTTTAAGGTTCTTCCAAATACAGGGATTCCTTTATCTGATCCTAGTTCATACCGACGTCTCATTGGTCGTTTATTATATCTTACAGTTACACGACCAGATATTACTTTCTCCGTCAACTATCTTAGTCAGTTCATGCAACATCCACGTACATCTCATTTAGATGCCGCAACACGCATACTTCGTTACTTGAAGGGCACCATTAACCATGGAATTTTTTTATCCTCTTCAAGTCGTCTCACTCTTCAAGGATACACAGACTCAGACTGGGCAGGATGCCCAACCACTAGGAGATCAACGACTGGTTATTTCACAATGCTTGGTTCTAGTCCACTCTCCTGGAAATCAAAGAAACAACCGACAGTGTCTTTATCCTCAGCAGAAGCAGAGTATAGAGCTCTAGCAAAGTTAACTTCTGAACTACAATGGTTACATTATCTTTTTAAGGATTTAGGGGTTTGCATTCAACAACCTATATCTGTGTTCTGTGATAATCAAGCTGCAATTCACATTGCAGAGAATCCCGTTTTTCATGAGCGAACAAAACACATTGAGATTGATTGCTATTTTGTTCGTGAGAAAATCATGTCAGGTTTAATTAAACCAATTCACATTCCATCCGCACAACAACTAGCTGACGTATTCACAAAATCACTTGGAGCAGATCAATTTCGGAGGCTGGTTAGCAAGTTAGGCGTTCGTTCGGAGACTCCTCCCGCTCCAACTTGAGGGGGGGTATTGACAGTTCATGATACAAGGCGCCAGAAATAAATATCATCAGCAAGTTGTATTCAAATTTACTACTTGAGCTGCTGAAGAATAGGTGAAAGTTCATGATACAAGGCGCCAGATATCATCAGCAAGTTGTATTCAAATTTACTACCTCAGCTGCTAAAGAATAGGTCTCTCACTTTAGAATAGGACTTTCAATAAATCTGGAAAGTGTAACTCTGTAACATAATAATAGGTCGGTGGGAAGTTATTTGTATATCTATATATATATGATACATGTACACGTACTGTAATTAAGACAGAAAAATCAATACAGAAAAATCTTCTGATTCATTTTAATTTAACAAAGCCTAATAATTAAGTTTACCATGCCTAAACTGCTGTTAATACATGTCAATTGAAAGTATAATAACATAACATGCCTAATAAAATTTTGTGTGGGCTAATGGGTTTATAACGTGGACTCATAAGTTATTATGTGTGTTAATTCATTCTCAAATATGCCCAACCAATACTTTAATATGCCTAATCCACTGTTTAATAATGCCTAAGCTAAATTTAACGAGATGAATTGCTCTGTACCCAAATTGGATGTTCCTATGTGTCAGGTCAATCTTAACCATTGATTTGCACAAATCTAATGGTTTTGAGTGGATTGTGGGACCTGTATATTTGATTATTAATAAGATCTGTGGTTGTGATTTATCGGGGACACGAGAACACCCAAGTTCGGTGTAGAACAATTGCATCAAATTTAACCATGCCAAATTATGCTTAATTCATGCCTAATCCTACTTTCATGTGACCATTCGTCAAGTTGTTGAACCAGGTTCTTTTTATTAATACATGCAGCTGGTCATTTTTGTGTTCGAGTATGTGTGTGTATATATATGTTGAGCAATCACGTGGGATTAATTTGAGTGCGTAACCATGTTTATTTGCATGGCCAATAATATTTTAACATGGCCCAATTGATTTATAATTGTGTTAAAAAAATACCAGGTGGCATAAGAGATTTAAAATGACTAATCACGTTAACTAAAACGTGCAGATTTATACATCCCAATAATTAACATAGCCTAACAAATATAAATATATAATTAGTTAATAAGATTTAATTAAAGTTAATTATTTTAATTAAAACCATAAACGTACAAGTTGTGTAACGTCCTCATTTTTATAATATTTTACAAGACCAGTCGCATTCGAACCGCATCAACGAGCGCATTGTTTTGAAGCTGGTTTGAGCAGAATTGGACATAGCAGGAAAATTTAATTAAATTAAACACTTGTTTAATTTAATTAAAAACAAACAGTTTGAAAACGAATGAGAATCAAGGTGAGTTTACTCACTCAGATTTTATCCCGCTTATATTTTATATAAGTCAGGTTTAATATGCATGTGTTATGGGTCTTGTTATTGGACAATTGCTAAATGTATTATTCATAGGTGTTGAGTGCACTGATTAAATTAAACGTTCGTTTAATTTAACTTAAACCAATCGTTATTTTTAACGATTAATTCCAAATGAGGTAACTTACCTCGTTGGTTACGTTCATAATAATATAAGCGTATTAAATTGAATATGGATGTTTGGATTGCTGTTATTGTTTGATTATTGAATAATATATGTTTATTTGATGTAACGTATTTGGATGCAGGGAAAACATGTTAGAGGGATCCAACTGGATTCCTAACATATATTAAATATTATTTATTTTCATATTATCATTATGTGAACTGTTTTTATTGGATGATTGATTTGGTTGTTGATCATTGGCTAGAAATCTAACGTTTATTTGGTTTTAACCAATTGGCAGTATTGGTTGAGTAATTGACATCATATGACCTACAAATCAATCGTTTATATATATATCGATTCACCATCAGGCGAATCGACAGAAATGAAGTTATAAAAGTTATTTTATAATTGAAGATCAATTTTCAAATCTGCTATTTTGAATAAAAGTTTATGAAAAGGAAATGAATATTTATTCTTTAAGTTTATAAGTAATTATTAATTGATTTTATAAAGGAAATTGCTTACATTAATAACATTTATAAGCGAATGAGCTGAAATTGATGTAACGGTTAAGAGTTGAGTTAATCAGCCTAAGAAATAATTAAGTGGAATTATTTAAATTAATTATATTGTTAATTAATTTAAAGGAGGAATTAATTGGACTAGTTAAAAGAATAATCAGGTTTTGAGTTGACTAAGTCGATCGACCATTTTAACTGGAATTGGTTATTTAATTGATTTGTTATCTGTTAATTTAATGAAATAATTTAATGAGTACTTGATTAATTTTAATAAGATTTTAAAAGATATTTACTAAGATTTTAGTTAATATAGAAATAAACTACTTCTGTGGTAGTTAATGATGAAGTAAAATATTATTTTAGTGAATGATAATTTAAGTAATTATTTTAAATAAAATCCATTTAAGTATATAATTGATTTGAAAAGGGAATCAAGTTGAATTGCAAAAGGAGGTCATATATTAACCCGAGTTTTATAATTGAAGTTATAAAAGAGTTTTTAAGGTAATGCGATAACTTAAAATAAATATTTACTTAAGGGTTGAATTAAGTTAAAAGGAATCAAGGTAAAAAGTTTTTTTAAAAACCTAAGGTTAATAAGAAGAGTGTGAGACTAAAAAGTCGATTTTATGTTTATATTACCTAATAATGAGATTAAGTGAAGTGAATGGAACCGAAAATAGATTTTTCGAAGCGGAAATGGTTTAAAAGCAAACGTTTTGCAGATTGGAATGGAGTTAAGGAAATTAGAATCTAACTTGAGATTAGTTGAGTTGAAAGACTTCTCGGACTTCGATCTTATGTTGGTTTCGGCCTTCGAGGTTGATATTTAGGAAGTTGTTCACTTACTAGTTTTCAGTTAGGGACAAATGAATGTTGAAGTAACGGGAACAGGAAGAGATTTTGAGAAAATATAATGATATTTTCAAGATTTGAGAAATTAACGAGATGTATTTGAATAAGTTTATTCAAAGGGAAAGTGATAGTTATTATTTTCAAGAAACGAAACAAAGGAGATGTCATAACGATATTTTACGTGGAGTTTGATTTAAACCAAAGTGAGAATATAAATATGATTTAATCCTAAAGTATTTAAATGATTTTGATAAGAAGTGAAAAGCTATATTCGAAGTATTGAAAATTTTAAGAGTTTTAAATTAACATTCGTTAATTATTTTAATTAAAAGGGCCAAGTGATGCTGAGTACTAAACTAGTAAAGTCATTTCTATTTTCATGATTGAATGCGTTTTTATTTGATAATTAAATCACCAACTATCAAATTTGACCTATACGATTGTTGGTATGAAAAGACTAGGATCGAATTTATATTCGAAAATCATTCCGAACCAGTAAATAAGATGCAGATTGAAGAAGGTGCAGTTGAAGACCGTGGTTCATAAATGGAAGGGTTACTTGATAAATTACTCTGGATTGCAACCAGAGTATTTTGATGGTAATTAGATCGTGATAGAATATGCGGATTTTCAAGGACTACTCGCTACTGATCTAAAGGATAATTCAAGGATGCAGTAGGAGAGTGCTTACGGTTTGTCCAATCCCAAGAAAACTTGTATGGACGGATGCCTTACAGAGTATTTCCAAAGGGACCACATACGTTGACTTCTTCAAACGTGCCATAGTTGGTAGGGGAGAAGACAACTTCTCTTAACTTAACGACCAGAGTATTTTTTTGGAAATCAATTAGTGATTCTCTGGCGGATCTGACTATGTGGCATTCAAAGTGAATGGTGGTGTGTTATCTTAAAAAGAGATTGGAACCTCAAGCCTCACAACCGGAAAATAACAAAAATCAGGCAGGCAGCATGGCTAAGTGGGTCGCTCCCATTAGGGTGTATAATCACCTATCTAAAGAAAATTTACTTCCTTATTTATTCTATTCGATGTTGCCCCTTTCAAGAAACAGTTGCTGATCCCAACCGTTGGTGATATACATTCGATACACTCAAGCGAAATGAGTGGTCGGTCATGTGTGGTCGGGTTGCAAGATGTTCTCGTTGAACCCAGTGTATTCCCCTCTAGAGATACACTATCGGTAGGCGGTTCCATACCTTGTCATAGTAGGAATCCAATCTCCAATAAGTGCCCGCGGTTTTGATTGTATACTATATGGAGTTTGAGATGCAAGTGTTTCACTAGATTGCTATTTATTTGTATTTAGACATTATTATAATATCAGATAAGATATTGATTTCAAAATGTTTTGGTTTATTGTAAGGTAAAAACCATCCATGTTTATGTGTGGACTGGTCTTACGGTTATCTTTTTCTTCCAGAAAAAGATTTTTTTACTTTAAAATCAAGTTGGATGATGTTATAAACTTAGTGGGTTTATCACTCTGGTTCACTAGATTAATACGACATTTATAATGCTCGGGTTAGCCCGGGTTTCGCAGTTTCTGGTTATTGGACACTACAAAGTTCGGAAGACGTGCTGGAGAGGTTCAGACGTATTAGTATTATTCTGCTGTGTGTTGTATATGAGGACAAGATGTTATAACTATCCAGGTATATTAATGTATTCTGATAATTTGTAAGTTTTTATATCAAGCTCTCAATAAAGATTATTTGTATATTATATTTTGCTCCATTATGATGTGAGACTCTGTGATGTGTTGTTTCTTCTTCTTCTATTTTAATGTTTTTTTTCTTTCTTATCTCACCCTCTAATTTCTTTCTATTAACTATCTAGTGTTTTCGATACTTGAGTTTTGGCAAGTAATATGGGTTTCAAGTACTATTGTCGAGATTCGGGCATTGAACCCACTGGGTCGTTATAGTAGTATAAGCCTCCTAATGAAAGAAGCAACAAAAACTATTTAGAAGGTTACAAAAGGATTCAAATCCAGAACAAGATCAAACTAAAGCTAATATAATCTTATGACATCATATGTCTAGGCTAGCAGCTGGCTACCAAAAAGGTACAATAATAGTAATACGTTGACTATATTTGCTCTGATAGGGCAAGCCATGACATCACCAAAGGGAATACTTATGTATCCAAAAAAATTCCTACATTTTATTACAAAAGGCATAGGATTACAAATATAAATTTTGGTTTTGGGAATTCATATCATGCCAACCCATGTACTATTGTACGTAGAACACACTGAAATTTGATCTAAACAAAGCTACTAAAAATATCGTGGTAGATGAGTATTTTCAGTTTTACTTTATTTTTCTTCTTTAGTTTTTGGAATTTTCTTGTACTCAATTAGTAGAAAAATTTGGATAATTAAAAAGCTACTAAGTAAGCTAAATCACATTATGATAAAAAAGAAGAAGTAACCATAATCCATTAGCACAGTTGTCATGGGTTCTAAAAGCAAATAAATAAAATTAACACAGTTTATAAAATCAAACATCATAACTGATATAAAACAAAACCATTTCAGGGGATAATACATTTAAAATTAACAAAAATTAAGAATTGATGGTGATTTACAAAACCAAAGAGAAAAGAATTCAGGGTTTTTTATTATTTGTGAAAACCCGTAACTTCCCCATAAAGGAAAGAGCGGATAGTTTGAGAACAAGCCACAACAGAACGCATACAGAAGAACATTTCATTGTATATTACAACAATGCATCAGATTACAAGAATATACAGAGTATAAATGAATATTACACAGAAATAACAGAGATTTAAATTACATTTAAATACATAGCAGCGGAAAATAATACAATACACAACTAGAAGAGATATACGGATACAAAGCTTTCCGGATATCATTCCAGCTGTAAACCAGGACCCTGTGAATATAAATCTGCAAAACCAAAACTACTAGCTGCCCGTGTCAAAATAGGGGCACCCAGAGTTTAGGTTAAAACAATAAACTCCAGGTCAGTCATGGGACTGGTGTGAGAACTAAAACAGTTATTAATCTTTATTTTAAATCATTAGGTAAATCAAGGGACCACGCCGTATAACACGGAACGGGCTTCCTCCCAAGAATACCAGTGCATAAAACAAACAGCGCAATGCTAAATAAAGAAAAATGAAGCTGTTATAAGACCCAGGTCCCATCACACAATGCAACGCAGCCGAGGATAGGGTTTTCCCTTATAACAGCCAAAGAATGCTTGATACGGTTAAAACAAATCGTTTGATACTATTATAAGTGCATAGTGTATAAAACAACTTCAAATCATAAGTATTAATCATAGGCGGCATGGGTACCATATATCATGTCGCCATACTAGGCTCTACAAATAAAACCGCAAAGTCATGTATTTGGAAATTGGATTTCCCGTCTATGAACCGAGGCAAAAGATAGTCCTCAACCGATTCGAGACGCTCTAGCCCGTGTCTCAGGATCAGAGCTCGAGTGACCCTTGGATCCTCAGGGCCAGTCCACCGATGTGGATTAAACTTAAACCCTGAACATGCGTTTCCCCGCCCTATGGGGCGTAGGTGAGCCAACTAAATGACTCCATCGGTTCGAGAGCGACTGATCAATCCGAGGCGCCTCGCAACAGCAACAACCACATAAGTCAAACTCGTCAGGGCGTGTAAAACCACTGACGCCACTTCTAGCTAGAAAGAAACGCATGCCCTCCCTGACGTCCTCTCCCGTTTTTGGTTCATACCAGGTGTGAAACTCGCGAAGCAAACGTTACACAAAGCTACGCCATAAAGGCCTTGCTTTGATCATCACCACAAGACTTTGCTTTTCAACAGAAGCCTCGATCAATTGCCACTTAGGCATGCCACACAGGCAGTTCACTCCATGCGTTTGATATCCATCAATATATAACCCCTGAGCTCGTGCGTCTCAGAGAAGGGCGTTAAGCAAAAGAATAAATTCTCCGCCGCCAAGCAGATATATATTTAATAGAGATCAATCACACGGACTAAAATCCAATGTCAGACACACAGTCCATTTACAAGTCCGTTCTGGGGCTGAACGAAACCGGAGGCACCTAGTACCCCGCATATCCATCGATCTCCAAGCACGTCTGGACGATCACTAACTGTTTCCATCTTCTTGGGTGTACAGCCCAATCAAGATCATCAGTAATCACCCAAACGACGTGAAGACTTCCTGTCTTCGACCATCGTCTTCATCTTCGACTTATCGTCGTATCAGTTATTCAGAATGGGATAAACCCGGTCTTTCCGAATAACTCGCGTATATTTTAAATAAGTGTTACCCAAACACAACATACGCCTCATTCCAATTCATCAGTCACTAACCGTAAATTAATCAAGAGAATAATTCCCCAAATATTAATCTCGAAGGCCGAAACCAACATCAGATCAATATCCAGAAAACCATTCTGCTTAGCTAACCGACAGTTAGTTTCTGATTTCACATTCATAGGGAAAGGTTCCCATTAATTTTATCCAAGATAAATTGCTTGAATTTATTCTTTATTCTATTTTTGAATCTCAATTCAAACTAGTCGGGATTAGCGAACATTACCGAAGTAATCATTTATTTTAATTTCCCCTTCCCAACCTATTCATCCCATGAAGTAAAACTGGTAATACTTCATATCTAACACCACAGTGTTATCGGTAAATTCAATTACCATTTCACGTTCAAATCTAATTAAAGATATAACTATCGCCTGGAGCAAAACTGGTGGTACTCCATTCTCGATCATTTCAATCTAGTTAAAGATTCATTAAAACTCCACTTAGTTTTAATCGTTAACTGGGTTAAAGAATCAGTGTCATTTAAAACACAGTTCACGATAAACCCAAAATCACATTCATTAATTATCGGGTTAAAGAACGAGTGTTATTTAAAACACTGTCCACGATAAACCCAAAAATCAATATCAATTCAATTCCAATTAAATATTATTTAATTGGTACACTTCATTAAATCTAAATAAAAAGATTTAATCTTTTCTCAACTGGGTTCAAGAACAGTGTTAATGAAGACACCATTCACGACAAACCCAAATCACATTTCATATTAAATACAAGGCTCTGAATAGAAAATATCCCGGCTTATATTCAATATCAAATTCTACGATTAACAAATGTCGTATTGGAAATAACGATATAAGTATATATATATTTCAAATTTCCATAACAACATCTGCATAATCCCGAATTCCAACATCGAAATATTCCGAAGACAATTTCGATTCAAATCCACTCCAATGCAATCAATGGAAATTCTGGTTATTTTCAAAACCATTTCAAATCCAATTTATTTATTTAAAAATAAATAGAATTATATTTCTAGTTCAAAACTAGTTTACTTCGATAAAAATCTATTTTTATCTTTTCAAATATGGAGTTTTTCATCCCAATTCTTTCTAAATCATTTCTTATGATTTTACACAAATTATTACTATTTTTAATAATTTTATCAAGGCCCGTACAGTCGATTTCCATCAATGGCCATCGAACTGCACTTACAGCGACCTTTTTCAAATTTGATTTGGACATAATTCCAAATCCAACCGTTAGATTTCTAATTTCTAGTATTCGTTAGAAAGCTCTTTTCGATACGAACCCAACGGTTCCGGTTTTAGGAGAATCCGACGGTCGGATCTCCCGTAATGTCCGTTTGAAATAAATGGTCGAAATTTACGAACTGCCGCGGCGCGGCGCGTTCTATTTAGGCCATTATATTATATATATAATATATATAATATATATTTCGTCGATTTCTATTCAAAACGAATTATATAAATAGTTTTAAATTCGTTTCAAAAGCAATTTCAACTTCCTTTTCAATTTAAATCAAAATTGAATTCTTCTTTATAAATTCGTTTTAAAATTCATTTCTATTCAATTCAAATTTCAATTCAATTTGAATTCGTTTTCAATTCAATTGGAATTCGTTTTCAATTCAATTCGAATTCGTTTTCAATTCAATTCATTTCGAAATCGTTTTTAATTCAATTCATTTCGAAATCGTTTTCAATTCAATTCATTTCGAAATCGTTTTCAATTCAATTCATTTCGAAATCGTTTTCAATTCATTTCGAAATCGTTTTCAATTCAATTCATTTCGAAATCGTTTTCAATTCAATTCATTTCGAAATCGTTTTCAATTCAATTCATTTCAAAATCGTTTTCAATTCAATTCATTTCAAAATCGTTTTCAATTCAATTCATTTCGAAATCGCTTTTTAATATTCACTTTAAAATGAATAAAATCGATATAAATATCGTTTACGTCAAAATGGCGTCAATCCAATCAACACGGCTCCATATATTTCTATTTTCAAATGTTTTGTTTCAAATATTTCTTTTTCAAATATTTCGATTTCAAATATTTCGATTTCAAATATTTCTATTTCAAATATTTCTATTTTCAACAAATGAATATTTATTTTTGTCAACACACGACTAATCTCAACGAATGAGTACTGTCCACGTGTGACTATTTTTGTTAAATTATTACGTTCAACACATGACTAATCTCAACGGATGAGTACAGTCAACACATGAACCTTTATTTTATATTGATAAAGATGTAAATTTTATTATTAAAATATTTCGTTCAACACATGACTAATCTCACGGATGAGTACAGTCAACACATGAACCTTTATTTTATATTATTCTTTATTTTCTAAATTGGAATGAGGCCCAATCAATTACCATATAACGTTAATTATATGGATTTTCATACAACACATGTATATCATAGCATTGAAAAATAATCAACCATCAACCAAAGTGCACTACACTGTATAAGCATCAAATATAGATATTCAACGCTTATAACAGCCTGTCAATCAATCGATCGACATATTTAATCAATCAGGATGAGTGAACTTCAAATTTCATCCCGACACCCGTGTGGGGTTTCAAGCAATCAAACACAGATTTTATTTGTGCAGTTGGGCGATGTGTAAAATTTATCGACCCAATCAATCATTCAAATTAGTGTATATAAACAAATCGGCCGATTTGTTTGTAAATATTCATTTATTCATATTCACGTTAAAATTATATTTTTAACGATTAAACATTTTATTCCAACACATGAATTTCTATTATTCATTTACACAATAAAATGATAATTTTTATTTTCTAACATATTTTAGAAAATTTCGGCGGCATAACGGCACGATACTAGAAACGGGACGAGGCCTAGCCTTATCCCCGGTCTAGTGAAGGCCCACGCCATTCACACATCAATCAATTCATTCATTTCACCAAACAATTCAATTTCAAATCAAATCATCTAACTAATCTATGCAACCAAACAAACAAGTCCATGGTCTGTGGACGATTGTGTCGGGTGCTACTAAGCATCGTCTGCATCCTAGTATATATATATGACTAGAAAAGAAATTGAAGAGTGAGAAATTCTCACCAAAAGCTATCCAAACATCTTGACTCTTCTTTGATATAAATCTTCTTCGTTCTCGCCTTTTTGTCACCTTCATTGCCCGCAGTCACTACATATGTAAAAATCGGATTTTTACTTTGCTATTCTATATATTATATAAAAATCACATTTTTACTTTGATATTCAATATATAAAAATCGAATTTCGATGTTTTTACCACGCTTCTTTCTATATAAAAATTATATTTTTATATTTCTACTTCATATATAAAGATCATATGTTTATTTCATCGCTATAAAAATCACGTTTTTACTACTTACTAACATATATAAATTTCAATTCTTTTCACACATAAAGATCAAATCTTTTAACATAAAAACCATCTTCTGCCATATTAAAAATTTAATTTTCATTTTATGCTATTTATCTTTTTTTCTTTCTTTTATTCAAAACAACATTTCAAACAAACTTATTTATTTATTTATTTTAAATCATGCTACATATAAATAAATAAATAAAAAATATACTTTTAATTTGCAAAGCTTTATATTTTCAAAAACAATACTATTTTTATTTCTAAAAACCATGCTATTTTCTATTTTAAACTTATATATTTAAATCACTGTAATTTATATTGTTCAAAATAAATGCTATTTTATTTTTCAAAATAAACAATGTTTTACATAAGTTTTTATTTTTAAAACTGATTTTAAACTGTTTTTATATATTTTTAAAACTATACTGATTTATATATAAAAAAAAACTGAAAATTTAACAATGAAAATTCACTCACTTAAACGTTCTTCTTCCTCCTTGAAAATCGCTCCAGGCTTCACCGAACAATCGTACCCGACCTCCCATGTTAGGGTTCCACCCCGCCTCTGCTGCGCTTGACCGGAGCACCATCAGAGGGGCCCACACGACGCACCTTGGCGAGAGCCTCCACCACCGCGACTGGCATCTGCTTCGGAGGTCCCTGGAGCTCGAAAAGCGAGCTCGAACTCGGCGGCTTTAAGCCCCGATTTCATCCCAATCAATCAACGAGAATTCGTATTCTTGGCATGGATTTGTAGATCTCCCATATCTCTTCGATTTCGTATATTGAGCTCTTGAAATTATTTACTGGATTGGACGAAAAATTTAAAGGAAATCTCGAACGATTTCCGTCGTTCATTATAACTGGCGGCTCCATTTTGGGAATTCGGGTTCTGATTGGGGGAGGGGGGGTATTTAAAGAAAATATATATTAAAATTTATTATTTTAAATTTCCTAAAGGCAACTTTTTATTTTTAACTCGAAATCAAACCCACCGACTATCGTCCCTAGCGTTTTACCCCCATTCTGAACATAATGGGATATGTATCGTAAGCTGATTCGATCGTTACAATCAGTTTCCGTTGAGTTTACATTTAAATCACTATATTGAATTTTAAACGTACATTTCAAATTACCGGGGCCACATACTAGCTCGAAAAATTCCCGAAAAATATTTTCTAGCTTCGTATTGACGATACGATCCTAATAAAACTAGTTTCGTCGAATTCTGAGACCGTTAGAAAAATGGCCATTTTCCAGTCGATTAAAATCAACTGAAACTGGTCAAACGCGTTTTCCTTTGCCACGCTCACATATTGATTCGAAAAATTATGAAATTTGAAACCTAGCAATAATTTAACATCACGGACCCAACAAAACTGGTTTCGTCGAAATCCGAGGTCGTTTGCAAAATTCCCATTTTTAAGGGCCTGAATTCCGTAGCGACTATTCAGAATTTTCAACTGGACAAATCTTTTGATTCCCGCTATGAAATCTTGATTTTTCGGATTCGTTGGAAAGATATTATCAATTAGATCCTAATGTTTTTGGTTTCACTAAAATCCGGATTGTTTTGCACCCGGTATGTTCAATTGAATTTTGAAATCGAATTATCGAACTACCGCGCCATTTTCAATTCTATTTATAATTATATATAAATATTTATATTCTAACGACGACGTATATAATATATACGTTCTAATTATACTCAAAATAAATTTCTCATCTATATTATTTAAAATAATTCATTTTAAATAATCTAAATTCGCTAAAATTGCCAAAATAAAATTTTTAAACAGGCCCAGATTTTCGGGTTGTTACAATCTCCCCCACTTAAAACTTTTTGTCCCCGAAAAGGAACAAAGTCGAAAGTGGTTTGATAAATCAACTCTACGTTCGATCTGGCTTCCATTCTCCAACTTTTCAGTTTCTGAGAATTTTCAAAATTTCAAAAATTTGGCTAACACCCTAAATTTTCGAAAAATTTCGCCATATCCTCCCCTGCAATGGGAGCATCGGGGAATTTCAAATAGCTTCCCCGGTCCTTCAGATCTCAAAAAGAAAAAGAAAAAGCCAAGCGGCTAGCCAATAGGCTCATAAAATCATCATCACCCAAACAAAACAGTAAATTATGTAGTAAACATGTACCTATTTGTCGGGCAAACAAATTTTATTCTTCGGCTCCAGCCTCCTTGCTATGACCTGTTCAATGCAAGTATATGTATATGCAAGCAAATGCGACTAATTTTCAATACAATTCAATATGTGATTCAATTAGGCTAATTGGCTAAAAATTAGCAAACAAATAAATAAACAACACAAACATCAATCAATTAGTGAATTTAACGTTTCAAATTCATAATTTTGATATATATACAAAAATCATGTTTTTGATGCCAAATCACAACAAATAAATCTATCTATATAAGTTTTGGTTCTCACACCAGTCAATAGGAAATATATAGATATTGCACGTTCGGAGCACGAACATAAATATTGATGATGCCATGGTCATTATCAACATCATCTCCGGGCGACTAGAGTGTGATTCTATATCTATCTAGTATATTAAAACTTCAAATACACGTTTGCAAGGCGTATATGCGAAATCTTTATATACTGGACTGTCCTAATCAATATAGATAAATAATCAAATACGAATAATTGATTTAACTTTTCAAAACAAAAATTTGTTTTCATTTTTAAAAATATACTCTTCACACTCGTTCTAGGATGCTACTGATCCCATCTCTAACGAGTCATTCCCGTTGGATATTACTAATCCAATATCTGATGAATTCTTTCGTATGGTTCTAATGTGCCTTGTTCTCTGAGCTTTGTAAACCAAAGCTCTGATACCAACTGTGAAAACCCGTAACTTCCCCGTAAAGGAAAGAGCGGATAGTTTGAGAACAAGCCACAACAGAACGCATACAGAAGAACATTTCATTGTATATTACAACAATGCATCAGATTACAAGAATATACAGAGTATAAATGAATATTACACAGAAATAATAGAGATTTAAATTACATTTAAATACATAGCAGCGGGAAATAATACAATACACAACTAGAAGAGATATACGGATACAAAGCTTTCCGGATATCATTCCAGCTGTAAACCAGGACCCTGTGAATATAAATCTGCAAAACCAAAACTACTAGCTGCCCGTGTCAAAATAGGGGCACCCAGAGTTTAGGTTAAAACAATAAACTCCAGGTCAGTCATGGGACTGGTGTGAGAACTAAAACAGTTATTAATCTTTATTTTAAATCATTAGGTAAATCAAGGGACCACGCCGTATAACACGGAACGGGCTTCCTCCCAAGAATACCAGTGCATAAAACAAACAGCGCAATGCTAAATAAAGAAAAATGAAGCTGTTATAAGACCCAGGTCCCATCACACAATGCAACGCAGCCGAGGATAGGGTTTTCCCTTATAACAGCCAAAGAATGCTTGATACGGTTAAAACAAATCGTTTGATACTATTATAAGTGCATAGTGTATAAAACAACTTCAAATCATAAGTATTAATCATAGGCGGCATGGGTACCATATATCATGTCGCCATACTAGGCTCTACAAATAAAACCGCAAAGTCACGTATTTGGAAATTGGATTTCCATCTATGAACCGAGGCAAAAGATAGTCCTCAACCGATTCGAGACGCTCTAGCCCGTGTCTCAGGATCAGAGCTCGAGTGACCCTTGGATCCTCAGGGCCAGTCCACCGATGTGGATTAAACTTAAACCCTGAACATGCGTTTCCCCGCCCTATGGGGCGTAGGTGAGCCAACTAAATGACTCCATCGGTTCGAGAACGACCGATCAATCCGAGGCGCCTCGCAACAGCAACAACCACATAAGTCAAACTCGTCAGGGCGTGTAAAACCACTGACGCCACTTCTAGCTAGAAAGAAACGCATGCCCTCCCTGACGTCCTCTCCCGTTTTTGGTTCATACCGGGTGTGAAACTCGCGAAGCAAACGTTACACAAAGCTACGCCACAAAGGCCTTGCTTTGATCATCACCACAAGACTTTACTTTTCAACAGAAGCCTCGATCAATTGCCACTTAGGCATGCCACACAGGCAGTTCACTCCATGCGTTTGATATCCATCAATATATAACCCCTGAGCTCGTGCGTCTCAGAGAAGGGCGTTAAGCAAAAGAATAAATTCTCCGCCGCCAAGCAGATATATATTTAATAGAGATCAATCACACGGACTAAAATCCAATGTCAGACACACAGTCCATTTACAAGTCCGTTCTGGGGCTGAACGAAACCGGAGGCACCTAGTACCCCGCATATCCATCGATCTCCAAGCATGTCTGGACGATCACTAACTGTTTCCATCTTCTTGGGTGTACAGCCCAATCAAGATCATCAGTAATCACCCAAACGACGTGAAGACTTCCGGTCTTCGACCATCGTCTTCATCTTCGACTTATCGTCGTATCAGTTATTCAGAATGGGATAAACCCGGTCTTTCCGAATAACTCGCGTATATTTTAAATAAGTGTTACCCAAACACAACATACGCCTCATTCCAATTCATCAGTCACTAACCGTAAATTAATCAAGAGAATAATTCCCCAAATATTAACCCCGAAGGCCGAAACCAACATCAGATCAATATCCAGAAAACCATTCTGCTTAGCTAACCGACAGTTAGTTTCTGATTTCACATTCATAGGGAAAGGTTCCCATTAATTTTATCCAAGATAAATTGCTTGAATTTATTCTTTATTCTATTTTTGAATCTCAATTCAAACTAGTCGGGATTAGCGAACATTACCGAAGTAATCATTTATTTTAGTTTCCCCTTCCCAACCTATTCATCCCATGAAGTAAAACTGGTAATACTTCATATCTAACACCACAGTGTTATCGGTAAATTCAATTACCATTTCACGTTCAAATCTAATTAAAGATTTAACTATCGCCTGGAGCAAACCTGGTGGTACTCCATTCTCGATCATTTCAATCTAGTTAAAGATTCATTAAAACTCCACTTAGTTTTAATCGTTAACTGGGTTAAAGAATCAGTGTCATTTAAAACACAGTTCACGATAAACCCAAAATCACATTCATTAATTATCGGGTTAAAGAACGAGTGTTATTTAAAACACTGTCCACGATAAACCCAAAAATCAATATCAATTCAATTCCAATTAAATATTATTTAATTGGTACACTTCATTAAATCTAAATAAAAAGATTTAATCTTTTCTCAACTGGGTTCAAGAACAGTGTTAATGAAGACACCATTCACGACAAACCCAAATCACATTTCATATTAAATACAAGGCTCTGAATAGAAAATATCCCGGCTTATATTCAATATCAAATTCTACGATTAACAAATGTCGTATTGGAAATAACGATATAAGTATATATATCTTTCAAATTTCCATAACAACATCTGCATAATCCCGAATTCCAACATCGAAATATTCCGAAGACAATTTCGATTCAAATCCACTCCAATGCAATCAATGGAAATTCTGGTTATTTTCAAAACCATTTCAAATCCAATTTATTTATTTAAAAATAAATAGAATTATATTTCTAGTTCAAAACTAGTTTACTTCGATAAAAATCTATTTTTATCTTTTCAAATATGGAGTTTTTCATCCCAATTCTTTCTAAATCATTTCTTATGATTTTACACAAATTATTACTATTTTTAATAATTTTATCAAGGCCCGTACAGTCGATTTCCATCAATGGCCATCGAACTGCACTTACAGCGACCTTTTTCAAATTTGATTTGGACATAATTCCAAATCCAACCGTTAGATTTCTAATTTCTAGTATTCGTTAGAAAGCTCTTTTCGATACGAACCCAACAGTTCCGGTTTTAGGAGAATCCGACGGTCGGATCTCCCGTAATGTCCGTTTGAAATAAATGGTCGAAATTTACGAACTGCCGCGGCGCGGCGCGTTCTATTTAGGCCATTATATTATATATATAATATATATAATATATATTTCGTCGATTTCTATTCAAAACGAATTATATAAATAGTTTTAAATTCGTTTCAAAAGCAATTTCAACTTCCTTTTCAATTTAAATCAAAATTGAATTCTTCTTTATAAATTCGTTTTAAAATTCATTTCTATTCAATTCAAATTTCAATTCAATTTGAATTCGTTTTCAATTCAATTTGAATTCGTTTTCACTTCAATTCAAATTCGTTTTCAATTCAATTCATTTCGAAATCGTTTTTAATTCAATTCATTTCGAAATCGTTTTCAATTCAATTCATTTCGAAATCGTTTTCAATTCAATTCATTTCGAAATCGTTTTCAATTCAATTCATTTCGAAATCGTTTTCAATTCAATTCATTTCGAAATCGTTTTCAATTCAATTCATTTCGAAATCGTTTTCAATTCAATTCATTTCGAAATCGTTTTCAATTCAATTCATTTCAAAATCGTTTTCAATTCAATTCATTTCAAAATCGTTTTCAATTCAATTCATTTCGAAATCGCTTTTTAATATTCACTTTAAAATGAATAAAATCGATATAAATATCGTTTACGTCAAAATGGCGTCAATCCAATCAACACGGCTCCATATATTTCTATTTTCAAATGTTCTGTTTCAAATATTTCTTTTTCAAATATTTCGATTTCAAATATTTCGATTTCAAATATTTCTATTTCAAATATTTCTATTTTCAACAAATGAATATTTATTTTTGTCAACACACGACTAATTTCAACGAATGAGTACTGTCCACGTGTGACTATTTTTGTTAAATTATTACGTTCAACACATGACTAATCTCAACGGATGAGTACAGTCAACACATGAACCTTTATTTTATATTGATAAAGATGTAAATTTTATTATTAAAATATTTCGTTCAACACATGACTAATCTCACGGATGAGTACAGTCAACACATGAACCTTTATTTTATATTATTCTTTATTTTCTAAATTGGAATGAGGCCCAATCAATTACCATATAACGTTAATTATATGGATTTTCATACAACACATGTATATCATAGCATTGAAAAATAATCAACCATCAACCAAAGTGCACTACACTGTATAAGCATCAAATATAGATATTCAACGCTTATAACAGCCTGTCAATCAATCGATCGACATATTTAATCAATCAGGATGAGTGAACTTCAAATTTCATCCCAACACCCGTGTGGGGTTTCAAGCAATCAAACACAGATTTTATTTGTGCAGTTGGGCGATGTGTAAAATTTATCGACCCAATCAATCATTCAAATTAGTGTATATAAACAAATCGGCCGATTTGTTTATAAATATTCATTTATTCATATTCACGTTAAAATTATATTTTTAACGATTAAACATTTTATTCCAAAACATGAATTTCTATTATTCATTTACACAATAAAATGATAATTTTTATTTTCTAACATATTTTAGAAAATTTCGGCGGCATAACGGCACGATACTAGAAACGGGACGAGGCCTAGCCTTATCCCCGGTCTAGTGAAGGCCCACGCCATTCACACATCAATCAATTCATTCATTTCACCAAACAATTCAATTTCAAATCAAATCATCTAACTAATCTATGCAACCAAACAAACAAGTCCATGGTCTGTGGACGATTGTGTCGGGTGCTACTAAACACCGTCTGCATCATAGTATATATATATGACTAGAAAAGAAATTGAAGAGTGAGAAATTCTCACCGAAAGCTATCCAAACATCTTGACTCTTCTTTGATATAAATCTTCTTCGTTCTCGCCTTTTTGTCACCTTCATTGCCCGCAGTCACTACATATGTAAAAATCGGATTTTTACTTTGCTATTCTATATATTATATAAAAATCACATTTTTACTTTGATATTCAATATATAAAAATCGAATTTCGATGTTTTTACCACGCTTCTTTCTATATAAAAATTATATTTTTATATTTCTACTTCATATATAAAGATCATATGTTTATTTCATCGCTATAAAAATAACGTTTTTACTACTTACTAACATATATAAATTTCAATTCTTTTCACACATAAAGATCAAATCTTTTAACATAAAAACCATCTTCTACCATATTAAAAATTCAATTTTCATTTTATGCTATTTATCTTTTTTTTTCTTTTATTCAAAACAACATTTCAAACAAACTTATTTATTTATTTATTTTAAATCATGCTACTTATAAATAAATAAATAAATAAATAAATAAATAAATAAATAAATAAAAATATACTTTTAATTTGCAAAGCTTTATATTTTCAAAAACAATACTATTTTTATTTCTAAAAACCATGCTATTTTCTATTTTAAACTTATATATTTAAATCACTGTAATTTATATTGTTCAAAATAAATGCTATTTTATTTTTCAAAATAAACAATGTTTTACATAAGTTTTTATTTTTAAAACTGATTTTAAACTGGTTTTATATATTTTTAAAACTATACTGATTTATATAAAAAAAAACTGAAAATTTAACAATGAAAATTCACTCACTTAAACGTTCTTCTTCCTCCTTGAAAATCTCTCCAGGCTTCACCGAACAATCGTACCCGACCTCCCATGTTAGGGTTCCACCCCGCCTCTGCTGCGCTTGACCGGAGCACCATCAGAGGGGCCCCCACGACGCGCCTTGGCGAGAGCCTCCACCACCGCGACTGGCATCTGCTTCGGAGGTCCCTGGAGCTCGAAAAGCGAGCTCGAACTCGGCGGCTTTAAGCCCCGATTTCATCCCAATCAATCAACGAGAATTCGTATTCTTGGCATGGATTTGTAGATCTCCCATATCTCTTCGATTTCGTATATTGAGCTCTTGAAATTATTTACTGGATTGGACGAAAAATTTAAAGGAAATCTCGAACGATTTCCGTCGTTCATTATAACTGGCGGCTCCATTTCGGGAATTCGGGTTCTGATTGGGGGAGGGGGGGTATTTAAAGAAAATATATATTAAAATTTATTATTTTAAATTTCCTAAAGGCAACTTTTTATTTTTAACTCGAAATCAAACCCACCGACTATCGTCCCTAGCGTTTTACCCCCATTCTGAACACAATGGGATATGTATCGTAAGCTGATTCGATCGTTACAATCAGTTTCCGTTGAGTTTACATTTAAATCACTATATTGAATTTTAAACGTACATTTCAAATTACCGGGGCCACATACTAGCTCGAAAAATTCCCGAAAAATATTTTCTAGCTTCGTATTGACGATACGGTCCTAATAAAACTAGTTTCGTCGAATTCTGAGACCGTTAGAAAAATGGCCATTTTCCAGTCGATTAAAATCAACTGAAACTGGTCAAACGCGTTTTCCTTTGCCACGCTCACATATTGATTCGAAAAATTATGAAATTTGAAACCTAGCAATAATTTAACATCACGGACCCAACAAAACTGGTTTCGTCGAAATCCGAGGTCGTTTGCAAAATTCCCATTTTTAAGGGCCTGAATTCCATAGCGACTATTCAGAATTTTCAACTGGACATTTCTTTTGATTCCCGCTATGAAATCTTGATTTTTCGGATTCGTTGGAAAGATATTATCAATTAGATCCTAATGTTTTTGGTTTCACTAAAATCCTGATTGTTTTGCACCCGGTATGTTCAATTGAATTTTGAAATCGAATTATCGAACTACCGCGCCATTTTCAATTCTATTTATAATTATATATAAATATTTATATTCTAACGATGACGTATATAATATATACGTTCTAATTATACTCAAAATAAATTTCTCGTCGATATTATTTAAAATAATTCATTTTAAATAATCTAAATTCGCTAAAATTGCCAAAATAAAAATTTTAAACAGGCCCAGATTTTCGGGTTGTTACATTATTTCTCTTCATAGTAAAAATAAACTAACAAAACACTAGTTCTGTTTATAATAAAAACGTGTGCACTACCATCAGTAGTTTACATTCACGGTTGAAGGTAGAAAAATGCAAAATTAGAAAATTGAAGTTGAAATAAAATTAGGGAAAATCATATGAAAATTAAATTATAAATGATAGCTCAGTAAAAATATTAACATTTTCACCTCACATGGTCCAGCAGAAAATAAATCATGGCACTGGAATTGCGACTCTGGCTCTTCATGGAAGCGTCAACGGACAATGCTTGATGGAGACATAGCGGCCTTGAGTTCAAAGCAGACTGGCGAGATTGCTTTTGATGAAGATTCAAGCTTTGACGATCGTAATAGGATAGGTATGCTTAGTTTAGAGGGAGATGAAATTTTTGGGCTTGGTGTTAAGAACGAAAATAGCGAGAGAAAGACATTGAAAATTAGATGGAGGGGTTAAGCGGGAATGGATAAATAAATTCTGCTTTCTCCTATCTAAAATTTAAAACGAAACCATTTTATTTTGATCAACAAAACGACTGCATTTTGTATTTAAACGCCGTTGTATAGTGCAACTATAAGCACAATTTCTTGTAGTGAATAAATTAAATAGTAATAATGTAGTGGAGGAGGCAATGAGATTTGTGCTTAATAAATTAACTAATAATTTGGCCTAAGAAACAAATAAAGTAACTTGAAATAATAACCTTATGGAAGAAGGATTATGAGAAGGGCAAAGTGGGAACTTTGGCCCTTTATAAATACCTATTCTTCGCATAGTTTTCACTATACTTCCATTTCTACAACTAAAAGAAAAACATAAGGGGACCTACCATTAAAGTTAGGAAGAAAGAAGAAGAGCAAGATGATTTAAAACATGAGAGTAAACCTTCATAAGTCTCATAAGCTCTATCCTATCAAGGTGAATAATATTCGTTGAATAATATTCTTTATCAAAAGTTGTGTTTCGTCTATTGGCTTATAACCCAAAAATTTTTGTTGTTTATGATGGTTTTTAATGATTGAGGTGATGTTAAATGATTATCTAGCAATACCTATGTTTGGTTTAAATTATATGCTTAATATGCATGAAAATGAAATGTTTTAAGTCAAAACCTATAGGTAGAAATCTTCAAATGCCATGAGATTTCGGTATGATATATGTTATACATTTTGCAGATGGGTTTTGAATTTCCTAATTTTCCATGCTTGTATGAATATGTTATGAAATTCCGAAGATTTGATTGCTTAGAAATGTTTATACATTAATTAAAGTGTTAATGTATTCACATGAATATTTTTATACACTATAGTGTACAAAGTACTATAAAACAACTATGTATCGGTCTGTATACTTTTTGGTAAACCAACTAGAATTTGACAAATATGGTGGAGTAGGTATAAAGTATTACTTTATAAAGAAATAAAACAGCTTTGTTAGTATTTACAGTCAGTGTCATTGCCATATTCAAAAGCACCTATCAATGCTTTCGGAAGCTACCTTTTGGTAGCACTGAATACTTCGAATATCATAAGTACGATATAAGAAGTATTCAGGATTCCACCTCTTTCCTTTCAGATTTGGTTTTGGTTTTGATACTTATACTTTTTGTTTGAAAGCTAACTGCTTTAAAAAAGGCTATCGCCATAATTCTTTGGCAAGGATGAAAGGGTTTACTCCCATAAGAGAACTTGCTTTATAAAGGGACTTAAATTATAGCTTGAAAAGGAATAGAGGCTACCACCTCAGCTACTCCGAAAAAACAGAAGGGTGGGTGTTTCCAACTTAAGTTTTAATGTTGAATTTCTTGTTGTTGTATATGCTTTCAGTTTATTACTTATTAAGCCTGCCAACACAGGTACAGTCGTCAAGTAATTATTTGTGATACTTTGCATTTAGGGACAGGTTAACATAATATATGTTGGCTAAGCTATTTGAGAATTAAGATGGTCATTTGCCATCAATCCTTTCGACAGGGCTACTTTCGAAGAGATAGTCTTCTTTGTTCCATAACTATTTGTTAAATTGCTTTTAAAACCCTAGACTTATGACTATGACCATGTTAACACCCTTAGTATCGATAGGACTTTTATACATGTTTCTAGCTTAAAGCTTATGCTTACAAAATCCTTGGAACTATTGCCTACGATGACTTGCCCTTATAAACTCATTTTTGAAACTACTTCCTTAGACGTGGTATGCAATCAACAAGGAAGCTTTTTCTAACTAAAAAGTTTTGGGGCTTTGCCTCTGTGGATGTTGGTGTTGGCAATATCGACAAGGATAACTCTTTTAAAAAAGTTTCCAAAAAGCGAGTTAGATGTTTCTACCTTTCACCATACTGCCAAGGTTATTGATGATAGATCTTGATTGCTTGCTTGTTTGCAGGAAGCCAAAGGGGGAACCTTTTAGATTAAAATTCAATATTGATATGAACACCGAAACATGGTAGGAAACTTTGAAAGATACTTGTGTTGTTTGGTGGTTAACATTGGATATAATATTGCAATTGTGTGAGCAATGGGAGGTATAATGGATGGAAAAATTTGGTGTTACCAATTAACTTAAGCATAGAAAGACTTCATCTGGACCTATTGCTTCCTGTAGTATAGGGGATGAGCTTCCTGTTCCGATGTTAGTAGGAGGTTATCTTGTAAAGCATGGTCTCAGGATTAGAAGAGGGTGTGGTTTTGTTGCCTAGTGGAAGGTTACATTGGGATGTGCAGTTCGAAAACCAAAAGGAATAGGGAATAAATTGGGATTACCAATTAACTAAAAACATAAAGTGACTGCATTCGGACCCGCTGGTTCGTGCAATACAGAGGATTTACTTTTTATTTCATTGTTAACGAGGCATTACATTGTGAAGCATAGTAAGGAAACCGAAATAAAGAAAACGATAAGTAATCATTAGAATCCGTTAAGATGGCTAGTCAGAATAATAGGAATGGAACTCCATTTTGCATTGCACGTTGTGCACGCCACACATACCCAGACACAAACACACACACACACACACACATATATATATGTTGAAAATTGGTTCACTTTATTGCTAAAACCAATATAAAAATCTCCTTTATAAGCCTCGTTAAAACCCTGCAACCTCCCTAACCTAAATGGGGGCCTTACAGGGAAAAAGAGTACTTATAAATTTGGTATACATGTCGAAGAAAACAACAATACTATTTTATTACAAACAACAAGATAAAAGTAGTAAACATAAGAAATAAAACTATTAGGCTTAGACAATCTCTACAGCCCAGAATCAGGCCCATCTTTCCTTCCTTCTTCCGCTAAAATTCAAATTAACTTTTCAAAGTCAACCAATATCTATTAATTCAATTCTCCATCTACCAAGCAGCTGTTCGTTTCTCCCATTTCGAGATGTTCTACTACAATTAATGCAAACAAGAAAGCCAACTTCTCTTTCGATCTTCAAAAGACAAACTGTAGATCAATTTTTCTACCTTGAAAAACCCTCAAATTCCTTTCTTTCCAGATGAAGTATATTGCACTTATGAAAGCATTACAGGCCAAATCCCTCAATTGATCCTTGTTCTTAAATTTATCATGAATAAAATTAGCTTCTTCTTTCAGATTTGAATAAAAATTCAAAGGGAGATCCAATTTTTGCTTCAAAGATAACCAAATAAAGGCTGAAAAGTCACAAGAAAAAAATAAGTGTTGTATAGTTTCAGGATGATTGTTGCAAGAGGACAAAGTGGATCTGTTATATTGCTAAAATGATGAATTCTATCCTTGGTGTTTAATCTACCAAGTATTGCTAGGTAAGCATTAAAAGACATTCTTCTGCTATTTTTGGAATGTCATATGATAGTGAAAATATTATCATATTGTTCATGGCTTCTCAAATAGTCCCATGCTTTATGAAATGAGAAAGAACTACCCTTGAACCATTCATAAAAATCTTGGCATTAGTTTGGAAATGTAGTAATGGAGCTGATTTCTTCTAACAATTCTCTTGTGGTAGGGTGAATTTCTGGTGCAAACACCTCATTCCTAATAATACAGCTAACTCTCTGATCATCAATGCCAATTAGATTCAGTATATCAAAACAAAGTAGATCTACTAAACACTGACAGTTAATCCAAGGTTCATACCACATGTAAGTTTTCTCACCATTAACAATAATTTTGTTGAACAATTGTTTAGAATTTAATCTTAATCTTAATATAGACTTCCAAGTTGAGGATGCATTATTATCCAATGCCATTGACCAAAAATATTTCCTCTTGAAAAATCTATTATGTATCCACTTACCCTATAGGGATTTATTGGATAAGAAATTCCAAAGTAATTTCACACATGCAGCCTTTTTGAGATCTGAAGAAAAAAAATTAAACCAATTCCTCCTTCAGCCTTTGGTCTACATAACTTTTGCCATGAAACTTTATGTGACATCCCACCCCAAAAAAATCCGCACAAATTGATTGTATCTTGTCTATGGTATATTCTAGAATTTGATAGATGAAGAGCTAGTAAAGAATGATGGGAGCAATAACATTATTGATTAATTCAGCTCTACCTGCAAAGCTTAACAATTTTGTTTCCCATCTAGTAATCCTACTTTGAACTCTTTGAATAAGAGAATTACACTCCGAATAATGTAAATAATTGGAGGATAAAGGCATTCCCAAATATTTAACAGACAGAAAACCTTGCTCAAATACCAAAATATATTTAATCTCCATAGAATATAAAGCAAAAATACTGAAAAAAACTTTTGTCTTTGTAGCATTTACGTTCAATCCGGCATATATACTTAACTTCTAAAAGATCTTCTTTAATGAAAGGGCATTTGATGTTGATGACTTACCAAAAATCATGAGATCATCAACATGTACGAGATGAGAAATAATAGGCTGAATTACAGAACTGGGTTGAAATTCTTTTGACTGGGTTGCCTCATCCATAAGATATGAGATATATTGCATATCAATTGCAAACAAATAAGGGGATAAAGGATCACCCTGTCTTATACCCCTATTAGATGTTATGAAACCCTTAGGACCACCTTGAATCGTGATAGAATAAGTAGCAGTTGTCATACATTCATATATAAAATTTGTGAAATGTGTAGGAAATTTCATTTTAGACACGATGAAGCATATGAACTCCCTTTTAACTCGATCATAAGCCTTCTGCAAATCAACCTTAACACACATTTTAGGCATCCCCTTTTCCTTGAAATCCCTTAATAATTCATGTGTTAGCAAAATATTATCTCTAATATATCTAACTTTGTTGAAAGCACTTTGATTCTACTGAATAAAATAAGGAAAAAAGTGCTTTAGCCTATTACATAAAACTTAAAAAAAAAAATTATAATGGACATTACAACAAGCAGTTGGCCTATAATGTGCTATCTCAGTTGGCCTATCATTTTTGAGAATTAAAGTGATGAATATATGATTTAAAGACTTAGGAATTTTACCTAATATGAAAATATCAGAGATAGCCATCAACAATTCATTTTTCAAAGAATCCCAGTGAACTTTTAAAAACTTAGCATTAATGCCATTAGGCCCCGGGCTGGATTCGTTATGTATAGAGAATAAAGCAGCCTTTATTTCTGATAAATCAACTGTTCTCATCAAAAACTGTTGGCCTATTGAATTAATAGTAGAAATGGGATGAAACCTTGGGGACTCTATAGTATGTGGTCCATTAAACATGTCTTGAAAGTAATTTATTACTTTAGCTTCAATGTCCTCAGATTTAAACACTAAATTCCCATTTTGATCAATTAAAGCTCTGATGTGGTTAAAGAACCTCCTATTAGACAATCGAGAATAAAAGAATTTCGAATTTGTATCACCTTGTTGAAGCCATGAGACTTTAGCTTGCTGTTTAAATCCATTGAAATATATTTGGTGAAAATTCTGAAATTCTTTCTTTGCCTTTAGATAATTATCATACAAAAGTATCTCTTCCGGGTTATTACTAGCAGATTTTCAAGTTGAATTGATAATTCTTCAACTTGTTTGAGATTAGTAGAGTTTTTTCCCTCAATTTGTTCCAATTCTTCAGTTCATTTTTACAGTTCTTGAGTTTTTGCATAAACTGATAACTATGATAGCCCCAAACAACTGTATTAAAACCTTTTTGTACTGCTTCCTGATATACAGACATGTAATGCCAATCATTTCTGTATCTAAAGGGGAAACCCTTAGTCTCAATCGCAGGAATCAAATCTAGCGTAATGGGATTATGATCACTTGATTTTTGAGGGAAAGAAATGGCTTTCATATGTAGAAATAGATGCAGGCCTCTTTTATTTACCAGTATTTTATCAATACAAGTATAATTTCCCTTCCTATATCAAGTGAAATTAAATCCCAAAGCTTGATTTCAGATAATGAAGTTTGATTTATAAATTTCTGAAATTCTCTAATTTGTTGAAAAGGAACAGATAGTCCTCCTCGTTTGTCATTGGAGACAAGACATTGTTAAAAAACCCCATTAGAAACCAAGCATTATCAATCAGACTGGATTCATTTAGCATATTTTGCCATAGTATAAGCCTATTTGAAAAGTATTACTAGCATAATTGACTGAGAAAATCATATCAAAACCACCTTTATTACTTGCATTTACTGTCACATGTTGAGAAGAGAAAGATACCAATACCACATCCTAAACAATTGAGTCCCAAATTAGCAAGATTCTACTAGAAGAAACTGAAGAACTGTTTGTTAAAGACCTCCAAGAATTAGGTAATAAAGAAGCAAACATAACTAAGTTATTTGAAGATAGTTTTGTTTCCACTAAACTTACAAGAGTTGGTTTAGTATAATTCAGGAGAGCTAATACATCCTTCATACGAGAAGTAGTGTTCATTCCCTTGACATTCAAAGTTAACCTTGTCATTTAATAGAAGAGGAGCTCCTTGTATTCCTTTGAGGAGGAGCAATGTATGAAGAAGAAGCCATTGTACTATCCCCTTTCAAATAGTTTGCATTCTTGTCTACCATGTTTGAAACATCAATATGTTTACCTTTATCATTATTATCTTCCTTATCACCTTCAGCAATATTATCTGCAATTATATTTAAGTCATATGGAACTACTTTTTCAGGTAAATTGGGATTCAAGAAATCTAGATCATCAGCTGAAACAGAAGAATTTTGTCCTACATCATTTTCAGAGTGATTTTGCACTGGCTCTTTAAACACATTCTTTGTTCCTAAATCATCAGTGGCATCATTTAAATCATCTTGAACATCAGGTGGGATCCAATGAGAATCATTTGATACTTCATGGAATAAATCCTCATGACCAAATAAATTGCACTAAAGACATTTAGTAGGCACAAACTCATATTCCACAGCAATATTGTTTTTCGTGCCATTATGCAACAGTATAGGGATTTCTGTTTTTAAATCAGTGTGAGGTTCAATTGAAAGAAGAACCCTAGCATACTTTGTAAGCCTTTTATCTGCCGTATTCTCATCAATTAATAATGGTTTTGATATGAAACTTGCAATCATTTGAATAGCATCTTTAGTCCTTAACTCCATAGGTAGATCCAAAAATCTAACCCAGATCTGGACCTTATCACTCTGTTTTTTTGTAAAATAATAGCCTGGATGCCATGCTTCTATCAAAAGAAGCCTACCAAGATATGAATATGTGGAACTTTCTAAAATGCAAGAGAAATCAGACTTGTCTTCAAACTGAATAGCAAAGTAATAACTAGGAGAAACATGAATATGAAAGTTACCCAATGGTTTCCACACATTCGGATATAATCTTTGAGTTTAATGGAAGATAATCTGAAATGAATCGGGATCAATGCCACCATATTGATCCAAGCTTCTTCAGATTTATTGAATATTTTTTCTGGAATAAAAACATATTCAGCTGCTGGCTTTACATAAATCAGACTTCGAGCAGATCAATCTTGATTGCATTTAGAACTAGTGTCAACATTAAGATTCAAATGTCGATTGGATTCATTTGATGTGGGTTGATGATTTTCCGATGTAGGAGGAGGAGGGGGATGAGGACGTAGTGGAAACCGTGAGTTAGTTACAAAAGTAGTAGACACCATTAAAATGTAAATCTAAAGGAAATATATATCCAATATATATATATATATATATATATATATTTGTGTGAGTGTAAAATATGTTGTCATTGATATTATTGTGGGTATCGTACTAACCATTGAAGTGCAGAAAGCAGATTGTTGGTCCTGTTTCATGGCATGCTGCTAGTGAGGGGGAACCCGTTTTTCTATATGGCGAGGTCCAGCTAGACATCTTTATGTTGGGTAGAAAAGTTATTATTCACGCCAATCTTTTTGATTGACCTGTACTTTTTCCCTTTTAACTCTCAAGCGATTGAGCAGGCTGAAGGTGAAGGTCTTCCAGGTATCTTCTTCGAATAAGCTTCCGGAGGCGAGTATGAGGCTCTAGCTATACAGGACTTACGATATGTGTTTAGGTTTGATGTATGTAACAAGCAAAGTTGAAATTAATTATCTTTTAGACTTCAAACTAACCGAGGGGGCATCTTCATATGTCGCTCTCGGAGATTGTATTTTGTAAAAACTTATACTTTCTCTATACACATTATGCGAAGGGTTGTATAAATGAAATATTTAGTAATGAATGCTATGCAAAAAGAAATAAAACTTTTGTGTTTTTTAATGATTTCTTCATTAGAAATCCATTTTCTATCAACGAAAGTTAATACTGGTGTAACGCTTAGCTTCGAGCCTTAGAGAATACAGAGTTACAAATGTGGCATTGTTACAAAAGATAAATAGCACAATGTAGCCAGGCATGCCAACGGATGCTTTTGGATACAGATAGTGCAATATCCGTATCTATATCCGAAATTGTTTTTGGATATCGGACATCCATATTCATTTAATTTTCGGATATCAGATATTTGTATCTGCTTAATTTTCGGATACGGACAAATATCGGATATTTGTCTGCTCCGCCATTAATTAATAAATTTAAGAGTATAAATAAAAAGTTTGGATCAACATAAAATAATTTTTATACTAATGTTTATAAATTAACAAGGAAATAAAGAAGTGTAATGATGAAACATTGTTTTATACTAATATTCATAAGCATATCCAAAAATATTTCAAAATTAAACACTAAAACTACTATTTTTCAATAAAAATGGACAAAAAATTATATCATAGTAACATCCAACAGTTACAAAATAATTGTTAACACTATTTTTCTGTTTTGAGTTATATATATTACACCCATCAGTCGGACGAATATTTTTCGGATACCACTATAACCATATATGTATCCGAAAAGTTTTTCGGATATCAGATATCCATATCCATTTTTTGGATAATGCCGGAACTGGATATTTTTCATATTTTCGGATACGAATTCGAACGGATATCGGATTTTTCGAGTATTCATTGGCAGCTTTATGTACATGTAACACGTTTAACTAAAGCTGATTAGTTTCTATTGGTTTTTAGAAATTGTGTACTTAGATGGTAGTACATAGAATACCACAAATCTTATATTATATACAACATGTTATATGTCAACATATGTTTGAATCATGTTACGCGAAGTTTGAACATGCATCCTCTCGCATCAAAGTTGAAGCATCTAACCATTAGGACAATAGCATTAGTATAATTCGTAATGTATACAACACTTATTCTACGTCTCATTTTCTAAATATACTCCTATTTAATTTTCAAATATATTTATATTATAAAATTATGTAAATACACAATATTTCTTTCAAAATTCACGAAAACAGTGATCATGTCAATGATTTATCCCAGTTCTTAATTGAATTCACCATGATGTCATTATAATTGTTTAGCTTTGCGGTATATGTGTAATAACACTATTAAACATTCTTGTGATATTCATTTGCATTAATATAATCAAAATGATTTCAAGAAAATACATATGCGCATTTTCATAAAGTACAAAACTATCATAAAATTAGATTATTTTTTAATAATCTCATGTGTTCAAAGTAGAATCAAATAATGTACATAAGATAAACCAACAAACTCTACTTTATCATCTTTAACAGCTGATGGTGAATATTTTCGGAAGTGAACAATGATGATGTTTTCCAATGAGATTTAATGATCAACCTGAATATCCAACCTAGTTTCCAATTATTTATACTCGTTATTATTCTGACTTTGGCATAACATTTCAAATCCTAGAGCAATTATCCTCTATGAACATGTATATTCTTGAAGTGAAACTTAGCTTCTTTGAAATTGCAAATAACTATTTTGTAATAGAATGGTAGGCTGGTGTTTGATTCACAATATATTTTGATTTTTCAACAATAATTACAACAAATAAGAAGAGTTGATGGACAGTGGAGGGAATAGAAGAACGATGAAGTCGACGACAGAGAGTACGGAGGAACGACGAAAGGATGAGTTGTCTCTTGTTCTTCTATTACTTTTTAAAATACAGAGAATAAACAAAAGTTGTTTTCTATTTTATCGTTGCTCCATTTTATAAAACAGTCATTTTTCATAGTATATATGCATTGTTTGCATTTTTATACAGGTTGAAAACCCAAAATTATAAAGGATAAAACAAACACCATCTTACTTATTCCTGTCATTTTATGTTTGATAGGTATAATCAGCCTGCCAAAGTAGACCTTAACTTGTTTACCCAACCTTATAACAGTAATGTGAGAATGGTTAAATCTGTACTGTTTAAATGTTTTAGCATATTTACTCAACCCGTTTACAACCATCAAGAAAATATCCCAAAGCAAACCCAACCACTTATCCATTCAACATAATTTAATTTTCTTAATTTTCTGAATCTTCTCAGATCTATGACTCACTTAAACTACAAACCGGTAAAAACAAATTTTCTTTATCTCCAAATTTGCAAAAGTTGATTTCTTTGTAATCCCTAAATATACAATGGGATTTTTTCTAAATTTGATTTTAGTTTAAACTATACTAGGTTTGAAACTTTGGTTGAAAATTTTAGTTTGTATAAGTTTGAGGGGAAGAATGAAGACTTGATTCGTTAGTTCTTTAGCTTTGTTGCTAGCATTTTCCGCTTCTTTAGTTTATTTTCTTCACAGCTTTGCCCAGTTCAAAGAGTCGCTTTCTCAGTTTTAATTCACATTGGTTCCTATTTGTTTTAGTTATTTGCTAGTATGGTGGAGAGTATTCTTGAAAGTAATTTTTATATAAACATTTACTGTTCAAATAGACTTTCCCTTTAATAATAAACATAACTACAACAACATAGCAACAACAAAGGGGAGATAGAGCAACAACAAAACACAACAAACATAGCAATACACCAATAACATAATGAATAAATAACAACAACAAAATTGGCAACAAAAAAACACAGCAACAACATAGTAAATACATAACAGCACAAAATAACATAAATTGGTTATAATTGTGCAAAATAACATAAACTGTTATAATTATGATGATTCTCCAACATTCGTAAATAATATAAATTAGTCTTTTTCTCTCATACATGCACAAAATATTGAAATAGTCTCCCAAACGATCTCGCTCACCTCTCACCATATTATGCTTAGACTCATTTGCAAACATAATAGTCCACCTTATAAACCGATCCTCCATATCGATGCTTGAATATTATTACTGCCACTGCCTTTATATGTCAATTTTGGATAAAAATCAAACATTTCTACACTATCATTTATTTCTTGAAGACAAGCTGCACTACCAATAATATTACCAACATGCACTCCCAAGTCGTCGTTATCAATCGCCATAACATTGTCATCGTTATCACAGCACTAGCATCTACATCGTCCAATGAGACTTCCAAGTTATTATTATCCTGTTCTATATTTGTGATGTAATCAATGTCTAATAAAATAAGACATTATTATTTGCACCCAAATTTGGTTAAGGGATGGTAAATTTTAAGGGACTTCAACCATATTTAGAATTGTTATGGGGCGTACTGAACGCAAAAACTAGGATACAAAATACCCCTTCTTTACTTCTCCAAATCGCTTTTTCCCTAGAGGTTTGTTACTGACACTCCAAACATGATTAAGGGGGACATGAGTGCAAACAAAATTCGGTATACACCCACTGTTTTTTTGTCATTTTTGACGGTCCTTTGCTGAATTTAAGGGTGAAACTCAACCATATATTTGTCGAATTCCTCGAATAAATGCGGCAAAGCCTTGCCGAATTTCATTTATGTCCCCCCTTAACCATTTTTGGACTGTCAATACCGAAACCCAATTCAATTTAGGCTAATTATGAATGTAAGGGTAGTTTGGTCATATTATAATTTACTTCTAAAGGGGGTTACTTTCTAATGTCCTCCCCTTATTAATTTAAAAAAAATAAAAAAAAAAGAGTCACCCCTTAACCAAATTTGGAGTGCGAATAATAATGCCTATAAAAAAATAGAAATCAAAATTCTGTCAGCTAATATACAGCGGTGAATTTAAATGTTGAACAACAATAAAATAATATACAACACATTAGAAAATGTAAAAGCTTAAATTTGATGGTGCTTGATACATAACTAGAACATGAAATAAGCAAGCTTTAAAAATGTTAAGCAACATTTAGAAGAAAAAAAATGTCAGGCTACATTTAGAAAACCGTGTTAGGCAACATTAGTGAATTGGAAGGAATTTAGTCATGCCACATTTAGAAGATATTGTCAGGATATATTCAGAAAACATTGTTAGGCAAGATTAGTGAATTTAGAAAACAATGCCAGGCCATATTTAGAAAACAGTGTCAGGCAATGCATTAACTAGAAAAAGAAATAAATAAGCTTTAAAACTATATTGACTCGTGGGAATTTGATGCTCGAATTTCGACAATAATACATTAACCAGTATTCACTTAGCAAAACTCAAGCATCGAATAACCCAGATAGTTAACAAATAGAAATTAGAGGTTAAGAAATAGAAAGAAAGAAATATTAGAATAGAAAACGAACAACAACAACACTACTACATAATCAGAGTAGAAATAGAACCTCACAGTGGGATGGACAAAATATAATATATTAAAATTCTTTACTCAAGAGAAAACTTAATATATATATATATGATTATAACAGTAGAGTGCACATTAGATCAGTACAACACACACAACGGAAATAAATTAATACAAGTAAATATGGAATTATGCCTCGACTCTAGCTTCTTTCCTAATGCTCCAAGCGAAACCTGACCCAGAAATATGCTCGGTTTGACCCGAGAACATTTCGAATTAAAGAAAAATCAACCTGGATAAGTCTGGAATATTTTCAGTGATAATTAATAACATAAACAAATTGCTTAACTTTAGAAAATTCTTTAAAAGAATGGAACTCTTGTAAGACACTACCACACATAAACATGGCACATGTTTTAACCTTATGATAACCAAAACCACTTTTTATGCCAAAATCCAATGATATTATAATTATGTATGATAATCCATAAATAAATAGAAATATAGCCGAAAAGCTTGCATCTCACTCTCCAGCATAGTTGGTTTACAACTAAAAATGTACGGCTTGTATTGAAATTTGGATTTTCAACATGACAAGGTATGAAATCACCTCCCGATCGGTTTTCTCTAGATAGGAAACACTAGGGTTCAACAAGAACTTCTTGCAACCCGACCATACATGGCCGACCACTCATTCAACTTGAGTGTACTGAATATATCATCACCACAGTTGATAGCTAGCCAATCGTTTTCCGTACGCATACAGAAGCGATAAAAGAAGGAACTAATGAATTTTTCCAAATGGTGATGATAAACCTTAATGGGAATGAACCATTTAGTCATAATGCCTTCCCAATTTTTATCATTTTCCGGTTGACGAGGCTTGAGGTCACGATTACCTTTTAGAATATCACATCATCATTTAATTTGAATCCCATATTGTTAGATCCATCAATCACTAATTAATTTCCACAAATATACTCTGGGTTTTAAGCTAAAAGAAGTTTCCTTCTTCACCACCAAACTTGGTATTTCTGTAAAAATCAACGTATGTGATTTTCAAGAAATATCTGTCAGACATTCATCCATACAAGTCATTCAGAAGCGGGACGAACCGAAGGCACTCTCCTACGACATCCTATATAGGAATCACCCTAAGGAGCAGTAGCGAGTAATCCTTGCAATCTGTAGGTTTCAACCATGAAAGAATCACATTCTATCTCTAGTTGCAAGTCATAGATTATAAGTGGTTTTTTTGTTTTATGAAGATCCACGGTCTTCAGTTATTTTATCTTTATAAGCACCCCTACAGGTTATTTTCGAACGCCAAGTCAGTTCGAAGTGGTTTTGGATCTCGTTCCCATCCCGGTCTCTTCAAACTAACCCGTCAAAAGTCCAATAGGAAATTTCGTTGATAGTCCGGTATTTGACTATCAATCACAATAGTACTGTCAGGTACATCAACAACTCTAGCCCTTTTTATTTAAAATCATTCATTAAAACTCTCTATCTATTCTTAAAACTTGATTACATATACTTATCTCACCTTGGATGATTATATTTTCAATTCTCTTCCTATTTCGTTACTCTGAAAAAAATAACCATATCTTATCTTTTCAAGATAAGCATATACACAATATACCTTATCTGTTTCCTTTACTTCGAAAATATCACTGTGTTTCCACAAAAACCCCTTTCCAAATTCTTTACCTCGGAAATATTTTTTTATATTCTCAAAGTCTCCTTTATATTTCCTTTACTTCAAAAATATCGTTATACATTTACAAAATCTCTGTTAATTTCCTTTACTTTGAAAATATCGCTTTATTTGTTAGGGATTGCAGAATGGATCGTTAAGGCAAAACTAACACTAGAGCGGGGGCAAATAGAGATTTTGAGAATTAAAAAAAACTAAAACTTATATGAACTACTATATGAATCAAAAACCACTGAAACAATCATAGACACAGAATCAAACACAAACACAAAGATAAACAAAAATAAAATGCGGAAAAGGAAAGAACACACCGGATTTTATAGTGGTTCGAAATTGCTCATACGTCCACTCCAACGCAACGCTGGATTGTGCATAGTTTTATTACTATATCAATATCCAATTACAATCCTCTCCTTGATTCCACAACTACAAGGGATACCATCGATTCCACACACTTCATCAAATGTACTCTCCTTGATTTAACGGCTGCAACGGATACCACTTATTCTAACCACCTTGATTTAACGGCTACAAGGGATACCACCGGTTCTAACCTCCTTGATTTAATGGGGATACCACCGATTACATACACTACCCAAACAATTACAACAACCCTTTAAATCTTCAATAGCACTTTGATTCAAACAATAATGAGTAGAGAGTGAGAAGAGAAGAAGTTTTATGAAAATAGAATTGAATTCGGCAGAGTATAAGTGTAGAAATCATAAAAATGAGAAGATATAATGGTGTAAAGAAAGGATATGAAGATGGAGTAGAAAAATTATTAAAAAAAATCGAAATCAACCCCTATTTTAACATTTGAAAGGTTGAAACATTTCTGGAACATCACAAATATTGAAAAGACACTTCCTTTCAATTTTGAAAAAATGACAGTTATATGTCGACATGTATATAAATGTATGTCGACATATCTCAGTACAAAAATGAAATTTGAGCACTTTCCAAGTGTTTTGATATATATCATTCTGGAATTTCTTGAAATTAAAACATAGTGTTATAAATGAATATTATAAAGTAGGAAATCATATGAAAACATAAATATAAACTATATAAACATATTTATAATACAATGGAATTAAAACTATATAAATATAAAGTATATAAAAGTAAAAATATAAAACTTATAAAACTTGAGTTTAAAATCAAAAAGTAAAGTAAAGAAAATAAAATAGAGAGGATAGAGATTGAAGATAGAATTTGATAATAGAATTTGAAATCAAAATTTGAAAAATAGAATTTAAATTTGAATTTGAACATGGAGTGCTATTCAGAGTCTTACATAAACTAGACTCTATTACTATATTTATCTTGAAATCCTGAACTCTTGAAATCTTAATTACTCATGTATCTTGAATCTTTGAATTTCTAAAACTCTAAGACTGTACAATCTTCAGTATTTAAGTCTTGTAATCCTTCTTATGTATGTCTATATATTCTACATAGAGATGTTAGTATATATAAAATATTCATACCTGATAATATGATTCTTCAATTACTCCCCCTCTCACCATGAATTCCTTCTAACTCCCCCTTGAACTATATTATATCTATTTTATAATTTCTCCCCTTTTGTCATTATCAAAAAGAAATTCTAAACATACTCCCCCTAAATCCTGTATTTATCTATATATTTCCTATGATTATACTATACTACACATATAGTAGACTATACTAGACTAAACAAAGTTATACTCCCCCTAAATCTATGTTATAAATGATACTAATAACTATATATACTCCTTATATTTCCCACTAAATCTATGATTCTAAACTTAAAATAATATAACTCCCCCTAAAATTATGTGACAACCCAAACCCTCATGCCACGGGAGCAATGATAATCATTTGAATATAACACATTAATTACATCAGCAGATTACTGATAATAGCATAACACATGAAATCATAGAATAATATACATCATCATAACAACAGAATCATAAATGTCATCATCATCAGAGTTACACAGATACAGGATACTACTTAGTACATAAAAGGTTCCATCAGGTAGATAATAAGTCTACAACATAACAAAATACAACATACATAAGGTAATGTCTAAATGTCCCAAAATATGGGATAAAAATAGTCTTCGTCTTTAGCCAAAATGCACCCCCATGCCATGGTGCATATCCAAAATAAAGCCTGTTACTTGTTTACTTGGCTGCCCATGTAAAAATAAAGGCACCTGAGTTTGCAAGTGAAAACAAACTACGAGTCAGTCATGGGACTGGTATGAGAAATCTTACTTAACTTATTTAATAATAAGGCTAATCACAGGACCACGCCGCTAATGCAAAACGGGTTTACTCCATTGGATTGCTAGTGCATGAAATAAAGTAAATCATTTAAACAACGTAATGCTTTTTAGAAAAATGAAGCCATTATAAGACTCAGGTCCCATTACACATTGCAAAACAAGCCGGAGGATAGAGTTTTACCTTATAATGGTCAAATATGCTTGATACTAAAAAAAAAAATCATTAGATATTATTACTAGTGTCTAGTCAGTTTAAAACACTTTCTGTGAAAATGTATTAATCCTAGACGGCATAGTACCCATCCTACTATGTCGCTATATATATGTTTACAATTAAATCTGCAATGTCGTATTCAAAATTGGATTTCCATCATGAGTCAAGGCTAGAGATGGCTCCTTCCGGTTTGGAGACACTCTAGCAAAAGCCTTAGGGTCCCCCGCAGTGGACCCTTGGTTCCTACAGCGTCGGTCCACACATACTTTAGTGGATTGATTATTCCTCAACACACGTTTTCCGGTCCTATCAGACCTATCACTTGGCCAGTAGCGACCAATATCCGAGGCGCCTCGCAATCCATCAATCACATAAGTAAATATGTCTGAGCTCCATACCATGACCCCACTTATAGATAGAAAGAAACGTCGTGCACTCCCTGCGTCCTAGATCCCGTTTTAGACTCATACCGGGGCGTGAGGCTCGCGAATTAATGCTATACACAAAGCAAAGCTAATTAAAGTCGTGCTTTGATCATCATCCACAAAACTCTAATTTTCAACATAAGCCTTGTTCATTTGCATCTTAGCATGTCACATTAACAATCCACGCCATGCGACAGATGTCTATCGATATATAACCTCTAAGCTCGTATGTCTCAGAGAAGGGTGTTAAGCAAGAGAATAAATCCCCCACCACTAAACAAATATATATTTAATAGAAATCAATCAACACAGAATGAAATCCAACGTCAGACGCACATCCATTTACAAGTATGTTCTGGGTCTGAACAAAACCGAAGGCACCTTTTTCCTCGTTCCATATGTCCAATACGGAAGAGAGGTCCTCACATATCCGGACAATCAACAAATACGTCTGGATCACTACCACTGTAAACTCATCAATGGAGCTACCCATATCGAATGCATCAACAGTAATCCATTCGATGTGAAGATTACTGGTCTTGCACCGTCTTCATTTCCTTTGACTTTTAATCGTCGTTCAATTATTTGAAATGAGATTTAACTTGGTCTTTTCAAATAATTTTCGAATATATATATAATTCAAATCATTTCTTTTCTTGGTCAAATTCAATACTATTCTATAGATTAATGTCAAATGAATCTGACCGTCCATATTACTTTATAAAACAAGTGAAATTGGTTTATTTCCATTCCATATCGTATATAATATTTCATAATGATTTATCTCTACTTTTATTTATATATAAAAACAACCCATTTAATTCGAACGACGCATAGGTCACTACGCGGCACTTACACTATTTTCATTTGGATATGAATTACACATTTCTCAAAATCTAACTGTTGGATCTTAAAAAATTTAATATCGTTGGAAAGATCTTTCAAAGCGAACCCGACGGTTTCAGTTTCGAAAAAATTTGATGGTCGGATCTCCCGGTATAATCGTTTAAAATTACGATTTCAAAACGCGAATTAGAGCTGCGCGATTCGTTTATTTTAATTTATATTAAATATAAATTATATAATTTATTCGACGACTTTGGAACCAATTAATTATTCAAATAATTGGCTAATGCCTTTTTATTTTGAAAATTTTCGCCATAACCTCCTTTGTTCGGGAGGGGTCTAAAAAATTTATTGGGCCGTATTAGGCACCCAATAAATCCGGATAAAGCATACACATGTTTTGTGACCTATTTGTGTACAAGGGAGAACGTGTAAAATTCAAAATCTCAGACCTTGCCCCAGTGTTGGAAAATAAATAATCCATTAGCCATATATAAAATTAAGAGAGACATGAATTATTGTCATCTCCAGACCCATGTGGGGTTTTTATTAAATCCTGCAATGAGCATCGTTACATGTATTCCTTAGTTATATCAATAATCAGTATTTTGTTCAAACTATAATACAGCCATCTCCATACGAGCGTCTCGCTCGTATGGTAATCCCAACATCGTCACATAAGCTCCAAATGCTTATATGGAATATGATATGCTATCTTCATGCAGTACGCCATGTGGTGTAGTTCAAAATTTTGTTGTTGCTATCCTATGGCGTGGTTTATAATCTCACACAGAATAACCATCACACCGCATTCAATTTCATTCATAGGAGTTCATATAATAATAAAATTGTGCATCCAACTCATTAATGTGTACCTATTTATCGGGCACGCAAATTAATTATTTACTCAATAGCATATCCATTTACCTGTTTAGCATGTGTATATATATGCATATCTAAGCTAAAATAATATTTTCAGCGAACCACTATTTATTGCTATATATGACAATTTTATTCACTTCATATATATGTTAAAAATGATATTTTTAACGATCTAATATTTATTTCAACACATGGCTATTTTATACACTTCATATACATGTTAAAAATGCTACTTTTAACTAACAAAAATATATTTCCACACATGCTTATTTTATTCACTTCATATACATGTTAAAAATGCTATTTTTAACTAACAAAAATATATTTCCAAGCATGGTTATTTTTAACACTTCATATACGTGTTAAAAATGATATTTTTGATGAAAAAATATTTGTTTCGATCCATGTTATTTTTAACACTTCATGTACATGTTAAAAATGATATTTTTAACTAACAAAAATATATTTCCACACATTGTTATTTTATTCATTTTATATACATGTTACAAATGCTATTTTTAACTAACAAAAATATATTTTCGAACATGGTTATTTTATTCACTTCATATACATGCTAAAAATGATATTTTTGGTAAACAAATATTTATTTCAACACATGACTATTTTATTTAACTATTTCAGAAAATTTCGCCATTATAACGGCGTGATATTAGAATCGGGAAAATAATGTCTAGCATTATCCCTCTCTTGATACTGGCTTGCGCCATACATAACCATTTCATTCAATCCAATCAATCATAGGGTTTCCAAACCCATATTCAACAAAAAAATTCACAACACAATCAATTTTGTTGCATTTCCAATTTATAAAATGCATAACCAATTTTTATACATCGCAAATACATTTTATACAACGTATATATAATTTATACAACGCATATATAATTTATACAATGCATATACATTTTATACAATGCATATATAATTTATACAACACATATACTACGCATATATATATATATATATATATATATATATATATATATATATGCTCAACAACCAAATGCCCTTTACGGCGCCATAAGTGGCCATTCGCGGAGTATGGAATCCGAGTGTCGGTAATATCCATACATCGCTTCCAATTTATGTTATTTGTGCAAATTCGAGCACTGAACTCCAAAAAATAAATAACAACAAAAATAATTTTGTCGCATTTCAATTTTATAATTCGCATGTATATTTTATACAACGCATACTTATTTATTTTTATTTTTCATTTCAGTTGAATTTTGAGATCTCCCATTGATTTCCACTCCTCCTTAATTTGTGGCTAGCTCTAAAATTCCTCCGGTCACTTCTAGAATGTAGAATACGTTGTCATGAGTCCAATGTCTCCTGTTTCACTAGATTTCGACACCGTATGAGATTGTTGTGAAATTTTGAATGTTAATAACATTTCAAAATTAATTAACAAAGTAATTAAAAAAATAAACCTTCTTCTTCCTTCTAATTAATACAGCCGCTGTTCTAAATAACTATCTGAAACTAGGTCTTGATTTTGCACAAAATCCGTGTAGTTTGAAGACGATCAGACTATACCACATTGAAAAGCTCCGAGAGAGGTTCCAGCGCCTCCCCCTCTTGTTGAACTCGGTAGCGATCTATTGTCAGAATCTGCCTGGGAACGGTGGGACTTCACGTGAGCGATTCAAACAAAAAACCAACTCCAGATGATCTCAGCCGTTGGATTGGTAGATCTTAAGGTGCTCTACAATTTTTGCTCAGAAAATTTCTTGAATGGATTCATAGATTTGAAGATTAGAAGGGAAATGGTTCGGAGCAATTATCGCGTTCAAATGAGAGAGAAAGGTGGCGGGTTTTTTAATTTCTGAATACGGCTAGGTTTTGGAAAAAAAATCTCACTGGCCCAATTATATTTAATTTTATTATTTAATTCTTTTAATTCTAAAAATATCAGTTTTCACATCTGAACATCAAATCAAACCCAACGACTGTCGCTCCTAGCTAAATACCCCCATTACAGACATAATATAATATGTTTCGTAAGCCAATTCGACTGTTTTAGTTAGTTTTTCTCAAAATTAAAATATATAACGTTCAATATTGAATTTGAACATACATTTTAATTTACTAGGACCACATACTGACTCCAAAAATTCCCAAAAAATAAATCTTGTTATGTTTTGACGATACAGTCCTAAGAAAACTAATTTCATTGAATTTGAAGAGCGTTTGAAAAATGGTCTTTTTACTAGTCGATCCAATTCAATTGAAATTACCAAATGTGTTTTAATTTACCACGCTCACATATTAATTCCAAAAATTATGGAATTTTAAACCTAGCAATAATTTGATATTCCAGATCCCACAAAAGTGGTTTCGTCGAAAATGGAGGTTGTTTGCAAAAGGAATATTTTTAAGGGCTATATTCTAATTTAAAAATCGAATTTTTAAATTTTGACATAATTTCTGACAAAACTTCCTTAAAATAAAATTTTAAATTAGTTCTGAATTTCATGGTTGTTACATTCTCTCCCACTTAAAACTTTTCTTCTCCGAAAAGGGAACAATAGTAAAGTAGGAAACAAAACAGAAATATAATATATTGTAAATGTACCTTTCACCAGAGCTAATCAGAGATGTCCACTCTGCACTTGGGATAAGCTTGCTTAATGCTATCTTCTGTTTCCTATGTACAGACTTTAGGATCTTCGCTCCACTACACTTTGACTAAATGCACCCTCTTGTTTCTTAGAACTTTGGTTTCTTTGCCAATACTTTTCATAGGCACTCTCCTCACTACTAGACTCGAAGTAATATCCAAATCTTGTTGCGATGCTTCTTCCACGACCAAGTCGGGATCATGCACATGTTTACGAAGTTGAGAAACATGAAACACATCATGCACTCTGGGTAACCAGTCTGACAATTGAACCTTGTAAGAAAGAGTTCTGATTCTCTCGAGTATAGGAAATGGACCAATAAATCTAAGTGCCAACTTCCCTGTCATCCCGAATCGGACCAGTCCTCTCATCGGAGAAACTCTCAGATATACCTAATCACCAACAGAAAAGGGCAGATCTCTTCTTGCAGAATCTGCATAACTCTTCTGTCTGCTTTGAGCTGCTTGTAACTGCTTCTTGATGAAGTTGACTTTATCTGAAGCTTCTCGAACCATGTCAGGACCCAATACCAGTTGATTCCCTGGCTTTACCCAACATGCAGGAGATCTACATGGTCTACCGTACAATGCTTCAAATGGAGATAATTTCAAGCTTGCTTGATAGCTGTTATTATATGAGAATTCAACCAAATGTATGTGATCTTTCCAAGATCCGCCAAAATCAAGAATACAAGCCCACAACAAATTTTCTAATATATGATTCACCCTCTCAGTTTGGCCGTCTGTCTGAGGATGATATGCGGTGCTAAGATTCAGCTTTGTTCCCAACTCTTCCTGAAATACTTCCCAGAACTTCCTAGCGAAAATCAGATCTCTATCACTAATAATACTACTGGTGTAACAAACTAGAAAATTAGGACCAATTTTAAATTTTTATTTTAAGAATTTTTGATAGAAAATACATCAGAAATTAAAATTTTCATTTTTAAATAATATTAAAGCCATTGAAAATAGTCATTTTACAAACGACCACCGTTTTCGACGAAACCACTTTTGTTGGATCCATAATGTCAAAATATGGTTATATTTAAATTTTCATAATTTTTGGAATTAATATATGAGCGTGGCAAAAGAAAATTTTGTTTTGTCAATTTCAGTCAATTTTGATCGACTTGAAAAAGGCCATTTTCAAACGGTCTCCAAATTCGACGATATAAATTTCGTTAGGACCATATCGTCAAAAGATAGCTAAATTTATTTTTCGGGATTTTTCAGAGTCAGTATGTGGCCCCAGTAAATTAAAATGTGCGTTCGAATTTAATATTAAATGTTTATATTTTAAATTAGAGAAAAATGGGCTAAAACGATCGAACGGGCTGACGGAACCTAGTCTATTGCGTCCAGAATAGGGGTATTTGGTTAGGCACGACAGTCGTTGGGCCTAATTCTGAGTTAGTGGCTAAACAGCCTTTAAGTGATTAGTGGATATTAAAATATTAAAAATTGTAATTAGTTAGAACCCTAATCCTTCTTCCTCAAAACTCAGGCGTCATTCCTCTATTTTCATGGCCTAGAACCTTCAATTCTTTCTCCTCTAATTTCTCCTCCTAAATAAATAATTAGATCCTCCTCCTTTAGACCTTTTTGTAGAGATTTTCCTCCTCTTCGCATCCATACCAAGATCTCCACCTGAATTTGCACGTAGCTCAAGATTCAACACCCCTAACCCGCACCGCTTCAACCCAAACCGCACCCCCTAGGCCCCACTGTGCTGGACCCTACCCCAGGCACAAGAAACCACCTCTCCTCCTCTCCGACGTGCCACCTTCTGATCGTCTTCAAGTTTAAAGATTTGATTGCAAAAGGAAACTCTAGATTTGAACCCAAAGAGGAAGCTAACGGCCAATTCTTATTTGGGGAAGAACAAGAGTAATTACCTTATTATTTATTTAATTAATTAATTCAAATTATTATCAATCTAAGTTAAATCATATCTAATGCGTACGGACTAAGGATTAAACGATTTCAGATGAGCCGCGATAGTGAGTCCGAGATCTACAATTCTAGACTAACTAGAACTGATTCCGAGCAAATCAAGTTTTGGCCAAATTTCAGATCTGAATCGCACAGAATTCAAAGCACTGTGAGATTTTTTTTAAATTAAATATTATTCCTCGCTGTTTGAATTTCATGTTTATGTGTTTATTAAATCGTATCTGTGATGTTTGCTATTGAAATTTATTGTTTGTTGTTGGTGATTGATTGTACTGTTCGTGTGTGATAGATCTGATCTTGTATAACAAGAATTTCCCTTTGTTTGAATCTAAGTATATAGATCTGATTTTTAATTGAATCTATGAACAAAGATTTCATTTTTATTTTCATTACGTCTTTAATAAAAGAAAAGATTTCTTTTTTTGGGTCTTCATTTTGTTTTCAACAAAAGATTGCAATAGAAGAAAAAGAGATTTCATTTTTATTGTAAATCAAGATTACACTATAAAGACAACGTCTTTGTTGTCATTTGTTTTAAATTAAAAGATTAATAATAAGTAAAACATTTTTGGTTATCATTTGTTTTTAATTAAAAAGTTTATATTTTTAAGGGTCATATTTACTTAAATTAAAAAGGATATTTTCCATTGTCGAATTTGTTGAAATTAAAAAGGACATTTTTCATTGTCGAATTTGTTGAAATTAAAAAGTTCATATTTTTATCGTTAAATTGTTTTATTAAAAAGGATTGAAATAAAAAGAACTTGTTTTCATTGTCAACATGTTCTAATGGAAAGGATGAAAATTTGTCTTTATTAAAAGTACATAATTTCATGGTCATTTTGTTGTAATTAAAAAGTTTCATTTTGTTGCATTAAAAGATTTAAGCAAAACTAATCATTTTTGTTGCATTGAAAGATTTACACAAAAATTTCATTTTTGTTGCATTGAAAGATTTAAGCAAAACTAATCATTTTTGTTACGTTGAAAGATTTAAACAAAAATTTCATTTTTGTTGCGTTGAAAGATTTAAGCAAAATTAATCATTTTTGTTGCATTGAAAGATTTAAGTAAAGCTAATCATTTTTGTTGCATTGAAAGATTTAAACAAAAATTTCATTTTTGTTGCATTGAAAGATTTAAGAAAAACTAATCATTTTAGTTGCATTGAAAGATATTTTTCTTAAAAAAAAAATCATTTTTGTTGCATTGAAAGATTTAAGCAAAACTAACCATTTTAGTTGCATTGAAAGATTTAAACAAAAATTTCATTTTTGTTGCATTGAAAGATTTAATCAAAACTAATCATTTTAGTTGCATTGGAAGATTTAAACAAAAATTTCATTTTTGTTGCATTAAAAGATTTAAGCAAAACTAATCATTTTTGTTGCATTGAAATATTTAAACAAAATTAATCATTTTTGTTGCATTGAAAGTTAACAAACATAATTTATCATTTTTGTTGTATTGAAAGTTATCAACGAAATTAGTCATTTTGTCGCATTAAAACTCTCCTTTTATTGTCACTGGAAATATAGGAAAATGTTATGACATTAAAACTCTCTTTTTATTTTTCATTAAAATACATAGAAAACGTTTACATATAAAATATTCTTTTATACGATATTAGAATACAAAATGTTTACATCTAAAATATTCTTTTATATGATATTAGAATAGAAAATGTTTACATCTAAAATATTCTTTTATATTATATTAGAATAGAAAATGTTTACATATAAAATATTCTTTTATATGTATTAGAATACATAGGAAAATATTCTTTTATATGTATTAGAATATATAGGAAAATGTTTATATATATAATATTCTTTTATATGTTATTAGAGTACATAGAAAAATATAAACACATAAATATTCTTTTATATGTATTAGGATAATAGAAAATGTTCATGTTTTAGGATTAAAAACATGATTTCATTAAGAACTTTCATTTTTAATGTAAATATAGAATATGAGAAATTTGTTCATGCTTAAAAGAAAACATGTTTAAAATTAAAAATCCATTTTTAATGTAAATTTAGAATGTATGAAAATTGTTCATGTTTTAAGAATAAAAATATGTTTACACTAAAAACCATATTTTTAATTTAATGAATGGATTTATAAAAATGTTCATGTTTTAAGAATGAAAACATGTTTACATTAAGAACCATATTTTAATGCAATAACACATTAAACTTTACATTTCTTTTATGAAAGAATATAAGAAAAGTTTATATTTTTGTGTAATGTAATAAAAGATTACAAAAGATTACATTTTCCCTAGAATGTAATTAAAGAAATAAAAAATTATACTTTTCTATAATGTAATAAAAGAATGAAAACATGATTAAAAAAAAGTTAACATTTTTATGTAATGTTATAAAAATAGAAAAGGTTCATGTTTTAGGATTAAAAACATGATTTCATAAAAAGGATATCATTTTTTGTAATGTTATAAAATATAGGGAAGATTTATGTTTAGGAATTAAAACATGTTTACATCAGAAAGTTTACTTTTTAATGTAAGATTTGAAAACCAGGAAAAATATTCATTTTTGTTATTTAAAAAGAATAAGACAAAATTCTTCATTTTTGTCAATTAAAAAGAAGGAAACAAAAATATTCATTTTCGTCGTTTTAAAAAGATTAAGACAAATATATTCAATATTGTCATTTAAAAAGGAATGAGACAAAAATATAAATTTTTGTCATTTCAAAAGGATTTAACCAAAATATACATTTTTGGTCATTAAATAGGATTATACAAAAATATTCATTTTTGGATATTAAAAAGGATTTAACCAAAATATACATTTTTGGTCATTAAAAAGAATTAAACCAAAATGTACGTTTTTTTTCATTTAAAAGGGATGAAACAAAAATATACATGTTGTAACAACCCGAATTTTTAATAACATGTTAAAAACAAGAAATCAGGGCAGAATTAAATTATAACTTAAGAATCAATGGGAACGGGTTACGCCATTGCGTTCGTCTCGAAATTCTGCTTGAAAACGAGTCCGAAATTTCGTAAATCGGAGTCCGTATGACCAAGTTATGGCCTATAGAAGATTTCAGAAAATTCAAAATTCAGCCCGAAATTCAAATTCAGCTCCAAACAGTTTGGGCGGGAAAATTTCCCGCCCAGCCCCAGGTCGACTGGGGAGTCGACCTGCCCCAGCCCAGGTCGACTGCCCAGTCGACTTGGGTGTCGACCTGGGGTCGACTTCCTTGGTCGGCCATGTTTGCCTGGTGCACCTGTTTGCTCCTTTGGGTCTGTTCAGTTGGCCTGTGACGGGATTTGATGGTTCAGATCTAAACTAGGGTTAATCCTATGGCCTAAACTTGTCTATACACCTATAAAAACACCCTAAGACCTAGCCTAAACCACCACAAATCATCCTAACAACTAAATTCTGCCAAAATGCTCCCTAATCATGGCCTCCATCTTCATCTTGAGAGCTTCTAAGGCAAAGGAGCAATCTTTCTTCATCAAATCAAAGGAGCTACTTATTTCTCAAGGCTTTGTGTGGAGCTTATTATTGTTTGGAGATTGCTAGTGTTGCTACATCATTCATAGAGCTTCTACAACGTCTCTATCTTGTTCTATTTTGGTCTAGTTCTCATAGCCACGCTTTGTAAGCCCCACTCTACTCTTAGATTTAAACTATGAAATTAATATGAACATGTAGCAAGTTGAAATGGGATTCTTGTGTAATACTTGTCTTTGGTCTATCATTGTATGCATAGATCCATTCATGACTCTTTTGATCTATGATTGTGGGACTATCATGAACCTAGTACCATTCACCTTGATTTTTGGGTAGAAAGCTATGAGCTTTATTTGGGGATTATGCATAATGCAACATAGAACCCCTCACAACCTTGATATTAACTTGCCTATGATGTTGAACTACATGCAAGTCACAAGTTTATCACTCTATGTCAACTAGTACCATGTTATCACCCTATTAGCTAAGTTTGATGTCATACATGTTTTGAGGCCAATAATCCTATATGCTAGTTGTGATGAACACCTTTGCCTCAAATATCATCATGTTTAACTTATGACCAACTTTACCACCTTATTCCCATCTTTGTCATATTGTTATGTTCCCCTTCTTGATCTATTTGTATTGATGCGAATTTACGTGCGATGAGAATACGTTATGGGTAGTTAGGCGAACTTGAAATGACATGAAAAAAACATGACTTGAAATGCGACATGAAAATTGATTATGCTTGAAAACTTGAATGTGGTCATGACATGTAGAAAACCATAAAGTGGCCAACTCGAGGTTGGGTTGAGTTTGTAGCGTAAATCTGCCCGGAACCGCCCGACAAATCCAGTGGCTACAAACAATAGGATCCAATGTGAGTAGTTGGTCATATCGCGCTTGAAACCTGAGGTTAGACTAGGTTGTGGTGTAAGTCTGTCCGGACCCGCCCGGCACATCCAGTAACCACAACAAAGTCTAATGTGAGAGGTTGGGCGCATTAAGTTAATTAATGCCACATGATAGGGTTAAGTCATGAGCCACTTGGATACACTTAACCAACTTGAAACATGATTGGATAGGGTTAACCACACTTAACCCGTTAGAAACCCTAGTTACGTGGTCCTTTTCAGCAGTAACCCTCTTGGATGTATCACGATACCCTAGGGACTAGGCTAGGGTGGGGCACGATTACTGGGCTGATTGTAAGCGACCAGAAAGACGGCTGAGTAGGTGTGCCAGTGTAGGTTCAAGCGAGTTATGGTCGTGCACATAGTCCGGAGTTGAAAAAAACAGACATGGGCACCAGTAGGTTTAGATTGTGCGTGCTTGATTTGTGTCAGTGGTTGGCACCCTAGGGCTTGATACACCCTAGGGTGGACCTAGCACAGTTGACTACATTCCGTGATTGGGCCGTATGATACCGACACTCGACGAACTAGGCTTATAGGGAGTCGATCGACTAGATCGTACATTTGGACCTTGACTTGGGTCATCTCATGATATTAGGCCAAGGGATCATTTCTTGTTTATACTTGACATGGGTTAGAATACTAGTACTATTGGTGCAAAAGAAAAACCTAAACCTTGTATATGCGATGCCACACTTGATCTACCTTGTTATCTATTTATCATGCCAGTTAGTTACCATCTTTATGTTTCATCTCAGTTTCTCATGTTTAGTTAACTTCATTAGTTTTTATACTAATAGTAGGTAGGACTTACCAGTCTTTATGACTGACCCTTTTTCTTTCGCCTCTTTTCTTCCGTTTCCCCCCTCCCCCCAGGTTCTCAAGGAGGGAACACTAGTGCTTAGCTTGGACATTTGGCTTGCTTTCTTGACAGCTCATGTACGGTTTGGACTTGAGCTTGCTATGGCTTCACTACATCTATTTTGGGGATAGTTTACTTTATGTTATTTTCAGTTTATGTTTCTAGACTTGTGGTAGTTGGAAAATAATGACTAAGTATTTTGATGTAAGTTGACTTTGGTTTGGAAATGGTTAACTATGGTTTTTAAATTTCTACCGCTGCTTTACTTATTTATTTATCTATGCTCTGTCTTGTGATATCTCTGTGCATGTTTACCTAGACAACACCCCTCCAAAGCTAGCGCAATCACTCGTGAGTGTCCCTGGCGGAGGTGGGGTGTTACATTTGGTATCAGAGCATGAGGTTTACTAGACCGGACAAAAGTTTTAATAACCCTTTTGAAAAACTATTTTCAAAACCAATTAAATATTTTTCCAAGAAAAGTCTAGTTGATTTTAAAGGCTATTCCCCAAAAAGCCATTAGCACTATCCTTTGTTTCCTCATTCTGAATCTATCTTTTCCTTTTTCAGCATGGCCGATCTTAACCTTCCCGAGGGAGTACCCATACCCGGATGGTTCCAAAGATACTTGGAAGCTAGGGCCAACGATGCGGGCCCAGCAAACACTCCCACTCCTCCTCCCGTACCTGAGGTTCCTCCTCCTCAGCGTCCACAAGCGGATTTCGCGAAGATTTGCAAAGACTTTAAGGCGATGGGTGGCAAGAATTTTGTTGGGACGGAGACTTTTGTTGAGGCAAGAAACTGGTTAAAGGAAACTGAAGACCTTTTTGCTATCTTTGATGAAGAAGATCGTAGGAAAGTTCTGTTGGCAGTATGGCTATTGAAAGAGGAAGCTGCTCATTGGTGGGAAGTCACCAACGCTACTAGGCCTATAGAGACTTGGGATGACTTTAGGATGAGGTTTGGGCTTAAGTTTCTATCATCTACTGAAGAGAATCTGCAAATGGAGAAGTTTATATCTTTGAAGCAAGGGGACATGACCATGAGGGAGTATGTGAATAAGTTTAACCAGCTTGCTCGATTCGGTTTAGACATGGTTAACACACCTCAGAAGAAGGCTCTACGCTTTGCTCGAGGATTGAATGAGCCATTGCAAGGTTTGGCCATATACCCATGGGGGCCACTTTTGAGAGCTTAGTGGATATGTCCTTGCTTCAAGGAGATGATAAGAATGGCAAGAAAGAAGTTAAGCTTAATGAGACTTAAACCAAGAAGGTGGACTCTAAGTGGGGAGGCAACTAGAACAACCAGAACAACAAGAACAACAAGGGTAACAAGGCCAACAACAACAAGGCAAGGGAGACAAGGAAGTGCAACTTCTGTGGGAACACTGGACACATAATCAAAGATTGTAGGAAGAAGAAGAGGAAGTTGGGAGAATGCTATCATTGCGGAGAGTCTGGACACTACAGTAAGGATTGCCCAAAGAAGCAAGGACAGGGGCAAGGACAGACTCAGCGAGCAGGACCTTCTGGAGGGCAGATGCATGCTCTCAACACTACTCCAGCTCCGGACCGAGGTAGTATTTCTGTAGATAGCCTTGTTTACATTTCTGGTTTTTCTGTTCGAACTTTATTTGATTCTGGCGCATCGCATACCTTTATTTCTTCTGACATTGTTGAAAGTTTGCACCTAAGTACTAGTCTAGTTGAGGATCCCGTTAGTGTTTCAAATCCAATTGGGGGTTCCGCCCATCTATCTATGATTTGTATGGATTTGAGGATTTCTATCTTGACCATAGAATTCACATGTAATGCTTATGTTCTCGGGTTCATGCGATACGGGTTGATTTTGGGCATGGATTGGTTGTCCAGTTATGGAGCCATTCTCGATTGTGAGCATAGGGTAGTGAGGCTTATGACTCGCCTTGGCAATACCCTAGAGATTTCTTGTAACCCTCTGGATCCCGTCATGTTATGATATCTTGAATCCCGACTCGTCTATTGACAATCTTCAATCTGTGAGGGTGGTCCGAGAATATCCTGATGTTTTTGATGAGGTGAAGGGGTTACCCCCTAAACGCGAGATAGACTTCCGTATTTATCTTTTTGATAATGCCAAGCTAGTTTCATTGCCTGTTAGGCACATGGCCCCGCGAGAAAGAAGAGAGCTTAGCAAGCAAGTCAAGGAGTTGCTTGAGAAAAATTTCATTAGGCGAAGCATTTCTGAATGGGGTGCTCTTGTGGTATTCGCTACTAAGGCGGATGGTTCGCTTCGTCTATGTGTTGATTATCGTGAATTAAACAAGCTGACAAAGAAGAATAGGCACCCGTTACCGAGGATTAATGATCTCTTTGACCAGCTTGTGGGTGCTTCTGTTTTCTCTCAACTCGATCTAGCCACCGGATTCCATCAGCTTAGAGTGGCTGAGGATAGTATTGACAAGACTGCGTTTAGGACTCCAGATGGATTCTTTGAATGGCTCGTCATGCCGTTCGGTTTTACTAATGCACCCGCATACTTCGTTGATTTGATGAGTAGGGTGTTTAGGGAGTTCCTTAACAAGTTTGTGGTTGTCTTCGTGGATGACATTCTGATCTTCTCTAAGGACGAGGAAGAGCATGCTACACATCTCAAGGAGGTTATGGATACGCTTAGAGCTCATCAGTTAAAAGCCAAGTTCTCCAAATGCCATTTTTGGAGAAGGGAAGTTCGGTTCCTTGGGCATATAGTTTCTAAGCAAGGCATAGCTGTAGATCCCGCTAAAGTAGTGGCGGTACAAGACTGGAAAGTTCCGAAGAATGCTACTGAAGTGAGAAGCTTTCTCGGTCTGGCAGGATTTTATAGGAAGTTCATTAAGGACTTCGCTAAGATTTCAGCCCCTCTCACTAAGTTAACGAATAAGAACTTAGTCTTTGCATGGGACTTAGAGTGTGAGCTTGCTTTTCAAATGCTCAAGAAAGCCCTCACCATAGCTCCAGTTCTAGCATTACCCGATGGAGGGAAGTTGTTTACCGTGTACACCGATGCATGTGGCACGGGATTAGGCGCTGTCATGATGCAAGAAGGGAGAGTGATATGCTTTGGGAGTAGGCAACTCAAGGTTCATGAGAAGAACTATCCCACTCATGATTTGGAGTTGGCGGCGATCGTCTTTGCACTCAAATCTTGGCGCCATTATCTTCTAGGTGAAAGGTTTGAGTTATATACTGATCAGAAGTCGCTCAAGTACCTCTTCTCGCAGAAAGATTTGAACCTAAGGCGGCAGAGGTGGATGGAATTCTTGGCATCATATGACTTCGATATATCTTATGCCCCTGGCAAGGGTAATGTTGTGGCGGATGCGCTAAGTAGAAGAAGGTTGACTTTGAGTCCCTTGTTTGTTGAGATGAAGAGCCTAGAGTTCTTGGCAACCTTTGATTTTGCACCTGTTGTTGAGTCGATGACTGGTTCGTTAGCATCCCTTGAGCTTAGACCTACACTTCTTGATCAAGTTAGGGCTTCACAGAGGGAAGACCCGTAGATAGTCGAGATCATGGACAAGTTGATTCGTGGTGAGATGTCAAGTCACCTCGCTAGATATACTATCAATGACAAGGGGTGGCTAAGGTAGGATGGAAGACTATGTGTCCCACAAGTGGGAGACTTAGTAAATAAAGTTCTTGAGGAGGCGCATCACTCGAGGATGACCATACATCCCGGAGGAGATAAGATGTACCGGGATATGAAGCGCATTTTCTTTTGGGATGGGATGAAAAAGGATGTTGCAGAGTTTGTTTCTAGATGCATTGTTTGCCAACAAGTAAAGGCCGAGTCAAAGAATCCCGGTGGGCTACTGCATCCATTGGAGGTCCCGCAATGGAAGTGGGAAAGTATCTCTATGGATTTTGTAGATGGATTGCCAAGATCAAGGAAAGGGAATACTGGCATATGGGTGATCGTCGCTAGTCTATGAATTAGAAAAGCGCGACATTTGTAATAAATTCTGCAAGCATACAAGTGTGTAGCATACAGGTCGAACACAGGGAGGTGAATTAAATCAAATTATTTATCTAATCTCTTGGGCGAGCTAGACAAACTTTGGAGGTTGATTTTGAAAATAAAACAAAACAAAATTAAAACTGTAATTTGATTCAGAACAGATCTAACTGAACCGACGATCAAATCACAATTTCAATGGAAAAGCAATGAAACTATGAATCAGATTCAAATCTAATCAAATCCAATTTAACTTATGAACGCGATTAAAATACAGAAAATAAAAGTGCAGAATATCAATAACAACAGGAAATAAAATTAGGATTACCACTGAATCTAATCAGATGGTCAATCACTAATGAAAAGAAATGCAGAATACAAATAGTGTTCTACCGAATCTAATCGTGTAGACAACACTAATTGCTAAGAAATAGAAAATTGCAGAAAAGAAAAAGAAAAATGAGTTTTATTAATGAAGAAGAGAATAGAATGAGATATATGATAGGATCGTGGCTACAATGATATTACAAGGGTATATATAGGGTAGATAGCCAAACCCTAACCCTAACCCTAATGATAACTGGGCCTGGTCATTACATCACTAATTAGTTTACAATGAGAAACATAAATGGGCCTTAGATAAATAAAGCAAATTTGGGCCTTTTCTCTTTTCCTCTTGCTTCCTTGATACTTCTTCATTGATTTGTGATGTGCAAAGCCTTTTTATCAATCCTTTTCTTGTCCAACAACAACTAGATGTGAGATCTTCATCTACAATTCTTCAAAATGTAAATATATATCAATTTCATCTCTATTTCTCTACTTTTCTGGTTGCATGCGGGCTGGGTTGGAATATCTGTAAAAGTAACAAAACAATACCCAAGTAATATTTATTTATATACAAAAGATAAGATATAAGTGCATAAAATAAACACATTTCTATGTCAATCAAATACCCCCACACTTATCTTTTACTCGTCCTCGAGTAAAACAAGAAATGAAAAACCAAACTAGATAGGCCGCACTTTCGTAGGAAACACTATTGCACTGAACGCATGCAACAAGCCGTTAAACCTCTAGGTGTCCCTAGTACGACGAGTGGTGTCTCGTGAGGGTTTTCAGCGGATACTACCCACAAAATCCAAATGCAGTATGTTATGATTCTAATGAAACTACATGAATGTAGAGGACTTATGCAAATAAAAACGAAAAATGAAAACAAAAATTGAAAAAACGACTTGTTTCAGGAAAGTGGTATAACAAATTAAGTTAACAATTTCTAATCAGTTGATTTTATTTTAGATACCTCAACTTGTCACAAATTTTCAATATAAATCAAGTTTTCAAATGTTAAATTCCAGTTTGGCCAGTTAGTTCGGTCGATAACATAGTGCAGCCATGAAATAAATTCTTAGTTTGCTTGGCACAGTTTGCAAAGTGGTATTCTAATTTTCTCATGTATGGCTGGTCAAATCAATAAGGTCAAGAAGTGTTTGGGTATCATCGCTTATTCTTTATTCTATACAATTTTAAGATTTATGATTAAGTACATACACCTAACTAAAAAGACCAAGGTTTACCACCCATGCACTGCCTCGCGGACTAACGGAGAGTGGGTAAAGAGCTTGGCGGATTGTGCAGGCCGACTTTGACTTTGTCAACAACGTGTCGGTAATCCTTAGGTGTCCAATCTCATAAAATGAGACCAAGATATTCCAACGCTGACTTTGTCAACAACGTGTCGGATAGAGCTTGGCGGGTTTTCACACCAACGCTCGATATACAAGCAATGTTGGATACCCTTGGATTACTATTATTATTATTGAATTTATAAGCACAAAAAGAGAGTTACGCGAATTCAACTTAACACAACTTAGTTTTAAAGATTCGAAGAGCCAATATGAGTATTTTAAGTCCTCCACTTATTTAAACAAAGTCTACAATATAGAATAGATTTCATGGCCATCACCTAAGAATCTCCCTATGTACCGGTTACACTATTATCCCTCAAAATTAAACTTTTCATTATATTTCTTATTCGATCTAAGTTGAGAGAAAAAAAATACTATCAACTGGCTAAAAATTGTAAACTTATTTTGTTGTATCAATTGAAAACGAGTCATATTTTAAAAAAAAAAAATTATAAAAATTTATGGTATGTTACTATGATATAAAATGTATGATGGTCCTACATGAAAAGAAAGAAAAATTAAAGAAAAATCAAAAGAATGCAATGCAGACTCCCCCCCCCACTTGATTGAGACAGTGTCCCAACTGTCTAAGGCAGGAAAACAAAAATAAAATGAAAAAATGAAAAATAAAAGAAAAGGAACGTGTACCACCTGATTTGATGGTGGATGATCATGCATATCGATAAAGTCATCTTCGTCATATTGCTCGAATTCCAAAAATGGTTTCAGTCGTTGACCGTTTACTTTGAAGACTTTTCCATCCCTAGGATTTTCAATTTCAACCGCTCCATGAGGATATACTGTTTTCACGACATAAGGTCCAGTCCATCGAGATCTGAGTTTTCCTGGAAACAAGTGAAGTCTAGAGTCGTATAAAAGAACTTTTTGACCTACGTTGAATTCCTTACGAAGTATGTTTTTGTCGTGTTGGGCTTTGGTTCTTTCTTTGTAGATTTTCGCATTTTCATACGCCTCATTTCTTAATTCCTCTAATTCCGAAATTTGTAACTTCCTATGTGAGCCGGCTTTTTCTAAGTCAAAGTTCAAAAATTTTATGGCCCAAAGAGCACGATGCTCTAATTCAAGAGGTAAGTGACAGGCCTTTCCAAAGACTAATCGGTATGGTGACAACCCTAGATTGGTTTTATAAGTAGTGCGAAAAGCCCAAAGTGCATCGATCAGTTTTACGGACCAATCTTTTCTATTGGAATTCATGGTTTTCTCAAGAATTTGTTTGATTTGTCTATTGGAAACATCTACTTGTCCACTAGTTTGTGGATGGTAAGGTGTTGACAGCTTGTGTGTGATTGAGTATTTCTTGAGCAATGACTCAAAAGCACGATTACAGAAATGAGTGCCATTATCGCTAATGATAGCTCGAGGTGTGCCAAAGCGTGAAAAGATGTTTTCTTTGAGGAATTTGACAACAACCTTGTTGTCGTTGGTTTTGGTCGGAATGGCTTCAACCCATTTTGAGACATAATCTACCGCAAGCAAGATGTAAAGATTCCCAAATGAATTGGGGAATGGTCCCATGAAATCGATGCCCCAAACATCGAATAACTCAATCACTAAAATGGGGTTGAGAGGCATCATGTTTCGCTTAGAGATTCGACCCGTTCTTTGACATCGCTCACATTTAGAGCAAAATTCGAAAGCGTCACGGAAGAGTGTGGGCCAATAAAAACCGCTTTGCAAAACTTTTGCAGCAGTTTTTCTTGCTCCAAAATGACCGCCACAAGCATGGTCATGTGAGAAGGAGAGAATACTTTGGTGTTCATGATCGGGCACACACCTTCGAATGATTTGGTCTGGACAGTATTTGAAAAGATATGGGTCGTCCCAATAGAAGTTTCGAACTTTCGAGAGAAATTTTTGTTTATCTTGTTTCGACCATTCAGCGGGTGTTTGTTGTGTGACAAGATAGTTCACACTGTCAGCGTACCAAGGGGTGTTAGAGATCGCAAGGAGTTGTTCGTCAGGAAAATAGTCATCGATTTGGGTGTCGTTATCATTTTCGTGCACAATTCGAGAGAGATGATCAGCTACGACATTTTCAGAACCCTTTTTATCTCGTATTTCTATATCGAATTCTTGAAGAAGAAGGATCCAACGAATCAAGCGGGCCTTGGCATCCTTTTTAGAAAGCAAATATCGTAGGGCAGCACGGTCAGTGTAAACTATGACTTTGGATCCTATGAGATATGGTCTGAATTTCTCAAGAGCGAAGACAACTGCCAAAAATTCCTTTTCAGTAGTTGAGTAATTCAATTGGGCCTCGTTTAAGGTTTTGCTAGCGTAGTAAATGACTCGAGGGAGTTTATCAATTCGCTGACCCAAGATGGCTCCAATTGCAAAGTCAGAAGCGTCGCACATAAGTTCAAAGGGTTGAGTCCAATCAGGAGGTTGAATGATGGGAGTTGTGGTCAAGATTGACTTAAGAGTTTCAAAAGATGTTTTGCAATCATTGGAAAATTCAAACTTTACGTCTTTGGCAAGTAAATTCGAGAGAGGTTTGGAAATTTTTGAGAAATCCTTATGAATCTTCTATAGAATCCTGCATGGCCAAGAAATGAACGAGCATCTTTGACAGACTTAGGAGGAGGTAAATTAGCAATCAAATCGATTTTGGATTTATCGACTTCTAGGCCATCTTTGGAGACGACATGACCTAGAACTATCCCCCTTTTTACCACAAAGTGGCATTTTTCCCAATTAAGGACGAGTGATTTCTCCTTACAACGCTTAAAGACGAGTTCTAAATGAGTGAGACATTGGGAAAAAGATGATCCATATATTGAAAAATCGTCAATGAATATTTCCAAGAATTCTTCCACCATATCAGAGAAAATACTTATCATACACCTTTGGAAAGTCGCGGGGGCATTACAAAGACCAAAAGGCATGCGACGATAAGCAAAGGTTCCAAAGGGACAAGTAAAGGTGGTCTTATGTTGATCTTCTAAAGCAACAGGAATTTGGTTGTAGCCAGAGTATCCATCAAGAAAACAGTAGTACTCATGTCCTGCTAAGCGTTCGAGCATTTGGTCAATAAAAGGCAAGGGAAAATGGTCTTTTCGTGTGGCTGAGTTAAGCTTTTGATAGTCGATGCACACACACCATTTGGCTTTGATTTTTGTTGGGACGAGTTCATTACTGTCGTTTTTGATCACTGTGACTCCCGACTTCTTTGGTACAACTTGTACCGGACTCACCCAAGTACTATCAGAGATGGGATAGATGATGTTATTGTCTAGGCATTTGATTATCTCCTCCTTGACCACTTCTCTCATGTTTGGGTTTAATCGCCTTTGAACCTCACGGGTGGGTTTAGCCTCATCAACTAAATGTATGCGATGTTCCACAATTGATGGGCTAATTCCTTTTATATCACTAATTTCCCACCCCAAGGCGTCCTTATTTTCCCGCAAGATATCCAAAAGTTTTTCTTCTTGGTCCTCGATAAGATCGGAAGCCAAGATTACGGGGAAAGTTTTTGAAGAGTCTAGGTAGGCATACTTAAGGTCTGGTGGCAAGGGTTTGAGGTCTAACTTAGGAAGTTCTTGTGTATCAACATTGGTCAACATTCCTTTGTTAGATTCAGGTGACGAAGTGTCGGAGTCAAGAATTTTGTTTAGTTCAGAAATGTATTCGAGTTCATCGAAATCAGAGTCGAAATGGTCAAGACACATTTTCAAAGCTTCAGAAGTGTCATTAGAGGTTTCATCAACTGTGGTTTGAATCATGTCAATTTCATCGATCTCAAAATCCCTAGGTTGCTTGTTGAGATTAAAGATGTTTAGCTCAATGGTTAGGTGCCCGAAGGAAAGTCGAAGCTGACCATTCCTACAATTAATGATAGCATTAGAGGTTGCTAAGAAAGGGCGTCCTAAGATCAATGGTATTTGAATGTTGGGATTTGAGACAGGCTCTGTTTCTAGAACTATAAAATCGACAGGGAAGTAAAACTGTTCGATCTATATCAAGACGTCTTCGATAATTCCCAATGGCTTTTTGACACATCGATCGGCTAGTTGAAGTGTGATGTTTGTTGGTTTAATCTCCCCTAGTCCAAGTTGACGATAGACAGTATAAGGGAGAAGGTTGACACTGGCACCAAGGTCGAGTAGGGCACGAGAGATGTGAGTGATTCCTATTTTACAATCAATCGTAGGGCAGCCAGGGTCTTTATACTTGACTGGGGCAAAATTTGAAAGAACAGAGCTTGTATTGGCAGTTAGAAAGGCGGTTTTTGGGACATTGGTCGCACGTTTTTGTGTGCACAATTCCTTAAGACATTTAGCATATTGAGGAATTTGTTCAATGGTGTCTAAAAGAGGAATGTTCACACGGACTTGTTTGAAAATTTCCAGAATTTTATCGAAATTCAAAACTTGATCGTCGCTAGTCTATGAATTAGAAAAGCGCGACATTTGTAATAAATTCTGCAAGCATACAAGTGTGTAGCATACAGGTCGAACACAGGGAGGTAAATTAAATCAAATTATTTATCTAATCTCTTGGGCGAGCTAGACAAACTTTGGAGGTTGATTTTGAAAGTAAAACAAAACAAAATTAAAACTGTAATTTGATTCAGAACAGATCTAACTGAACCGACGATCAAATCACAATTTCAATGGAAAAACAATGAAACTATGAATCAGATTCAAATCTAATCAAATCCAATTTAACCTATGAACGCGATTAAAATACAGAAAATAAAAGTGCAGAATATCAATAACAACAGGAAATAAAATTAGGATTACCGCTGAATCTAATCAGACGGTCAATCACTAATGAAAAGAAATGCAGAATACAAATAGTGTTCTACCGAATCTAATCGTGTAGACAACACTAATTGCTAAGAAATAGAAAATTGCAGAAAATAAAAAGAAAAATGAGTTTTATTAATGAAGAAGAGAATAGAATGAGATATATGATATGATTGTGGCTACAATGATATTACAAGGGTATATATAAGGTAGATAGCCAAACCCTAACCCTAACCCTAATGATAACTGGGCCTGGTCATTACATCACTAATTAGTTTACAATGAGAAACATAAATGGGCCTTAGATAAATAAAGCAAATTTGGGCCTTTTCTCTTTTCCTCTTGCTTCCTTGATACTTCTTCATTGATTTGTGATGTGCAAAGCCTTTTTATCAATCCTTTTCTTGTCCAACAGCAACTAGATGTGAGATCTTCATCTACAATTCTTCAAAATGTAAATATATATCAATTTCATCTCTATTTCTCTACTTTTCTGGTTGCATGCGGGCTGGGTTGGAATATCTGTAAAAGTAACAAAACAATACCCAAGTAATATTTATTTATATACAAAAGATAAGATATAAGAGCATAAAATAAACACATTTCTATGTCAATCAATGGGTCATAGTGGATAGACTCACGAAGAGCGCCCATTTCATTCCAGTGAAGAGCAAGAGGACCGCATCATGGCTAGCATCTGTTTATCTTCGAGAGATAGTGCGATTGCATGGAGTTCCTTCTAGCATAGTGAGCGATCGTGACCCAATCTTCACTAGCCAATTTTGGAATAGTTTGCAAGAAGCGATGGGTACGCGATTGAATCTAAGTACAGCCTATCACCCACAGACGGATGGTCAGACTGAAAGGGTGAATAGGGTACTAGAAGATCTGTTGAGGCTATGCATTCTTGACTTTGGTGGCACTTGGGAAGACCACCTTCCTCTCGTAGAGTTTGCTTATAATAACAGCTACCAAGCAAGCATAGGGATGGCATCATTCGAAGCTTTGTATGGGAGGCCGTGCAAGTCACCAACATGTTGGTGGGAGACGACAGATAAGCTTATACTTGGGCCCGACATGATAAGGGACACATCCGAGAAGGTTGAGTTAATTCGAAGGCGGATGAAAGTGGCCTAAGACAGACAGAAATCCTATGTAGACAAGCGAAGGACAGACTTAGAGTTTGAAGTTGGAGATATGGTCTTTGTGAAGGTTTCTCCCTTGCGAAACGTGGTTCGTTTTGGAGCAGTTGGAAAGCTAGCACCAAGGTTCGTAGGACCCTTCCCTATCATCGATAAGATTGGGCAAATGGCTTATAGGGTGGAATTGCCCGAGAAGCTGGCTGGAGTGCACAATGTCTTTCATGTCTCGCATCTCCGAAAATGCCTATATGAATCAGCCTAAGTTGTTGAGCCTAGCATTCTTGAAGACGTGGAGGTAGAGAAAGAGGCAACCCTGAGGCGAGCTCCGATTCGTATCTTGGGAACGGAGATCAAGAAGCTGAGGAATCGAGAAGTCAAGTTAGTAAAGGTTCAGTGGAGTGAAGCCAATGAAGATGCAACTTGGGAAACCGAGGATAAGATGCGTGGGCTTTACCCATTTCTTTTTGAGGGTACATTCTCAATCTCTCTTCCTAGTTAGCATATCTTTCTTTTGCTATCCATGTTTATCTTGTTATTTCGTTAATCTTGTCATGGGAACCTTAGGTAGAAACCCTTTGGATGAAACATGCATTTGAAACATGTTATGCTGGATGGTTGCAAATGGTTGCAAGTGTTTGCAAGTGGTTACTCGTGGATGCATGATACACGTTAGGCACTAAGATCGGCTCACACACTTTCATATTGCATTTGCATGAGTGTTTATGCTTATTCATGGATGAAACTTGTTATGCTATCACGTGGATGTTGCATATGAATGAATGTTATGTGCACTCATGTAGAGATTATAAATTACGTTAGGAATTTGCATACATATGGACTCATTTCACTAACATATTCTGCATTAAGGAGGTTTACCGAGTCAGTAACCGCCTGATTTTCGCATTAGATAGGTGCATATACACACACTTTTGCATAAGTGCATACAGCATTAGAAATCTTTTAAGGACAATGATTACTAGTGGATGATGTTTTGAGTAGATGGATGATGGATGGTAGGATACGTTCTTCCTAATTTGGAGATTTCGAGGACGAAATCCTTTAAGGTGGGGAGAATATAACAACCCGAATTTTTAATAACATGTTAAAAACAAGAAATCAGGGCAGAATTAAATTATAAGTTAAGAATCAATGGGAATGGGTTACTCCATTGCGTTCGTCTCGAAATTCTGCTTGAAAAACGAGTCCGAAATTTCATAAATCGGAGTCCGTATGACCAAGTTATGGCCCATAGAAGATTTCACAAAATTCAAAATTCAGCCCGAAATTCAAATTCAGCTCCAAACAGTTTGGGCGGGAAAATTTCCCGCCCAGCCCCAGGTCGACTGGGGAGTCGACCTGCCCCAGCCCAGGTCGACTGCCCAGTTGACTTGGGTGTCGACCTGGGGGTCGACTTCCCTGGTCGACCATGTTTGCATGGTGCACCTGTTTGCTCCTTTGGGTCTGTTCAGTTGTCCTGTGATGGGATTTGATGTTTCAGATCTAAACTAGGGTTAATCCTATGGCCTAAACTTGTCTCTACACCTATAAAAACACCCTAAGACCTAGCCTAAACCACCACAAATCATCCTAACAACTAAATTCTGCCAAAATGCTCCCTAATCATGGCCTCCATCTTCATCTTGAGAGCTTCTAAGGCAAAGGAGCAATCTTTCTTCATCAAATCAAAGGAGCTACTTATTTCTCAAGGCTTTGTGTGGAGCTTATTATTGTTTGGAGATTGCTAGTGTTGCTACATCATTCCTAGAGCTTCTACAACGTCTCTATCTTGTTCTATTTTGGTCTAGTTCTCATAGCCACGCTTTGTAAGCCCCACTCTACTCTTAGATTTAAACTATGAAATTAATATGAACATGTAGCAAGTTGAAATGGGATTCTTGTGTAATACTTGTCTTTGGTCTATCATTGTATGCATAGATCCATTCATGACTCTTTTGATCTATGATTTTGGGACTATCATGAACCTAGTACCATTCACCTTGATTTTTGGGTAGAAAGCTATGAGCTTTATTTGGGGATTATGCATAATGCAACATAGAACCCCTCATAACCTTGATGTTAACTTGCCTATGATGTTGAACTACATGCTAGTCACAAGTTTATCACTCTGTGTCAACTAGTACCATGTTATCACCCTATTTGCTAAGTTTGATCTCATACATGTTTTGAGGCCAATAATCCTATATGCTAGTTGTGATGAACACCTTTGCCTCAAATATCATCATGTTTAACTTATGACCAACTTTACCACCTTATTCCCATCTTTGTCATATTGTTATATTCCCCTTCTTGATCTATTTGTATTGATGCGAATTTACGTGCGATGGGAATACGTTATGGGTAGCTAGGCGAACTTGAAATGACATGAAAAAAACATGACTTGAAATGCGACATGAAAATTGATTATGCTTGAAAACTTGAATGTGGTCATGACATGTAGAAAACCATAAAGTGGCCAACTCGAGGTTGGGTTGAGTTTGTAGCGTAAATCTGCCCGGAACTGCCCGGCAAATCCAGTGGCTACAAACAATAGGATCCAATGTGAGTAGTTGGTCATATCGCGCTTGAAACCCGAGGTTAGACTAGGTTGTGGTGTAAATCTGCCCGGACCCGCCCGGCACATCCAGTAACTACAACAAAGTCTAATGTGAGAGGTTGGGCGCATTAATTTAATTAATGCCACATGATAGGGTTAAGTCATGAGCCACTTGGATACACTTAACCAACTTGAAACATGATTGGATAGGGTTAACCACACTTAACCCATTAGAAACCCTAGTTACGTGGTTCTTTTCAGCAGTAACCCTCTTGGATGTATCACGGTACCCTAGGGACTAAGCTAGTGTGGGGCACGATTACTGGGCTGATTGTAAGCGACCAGAAAGACGGCTGAGTAGGTGTGCCAGTGTAGGTTCAGGCGGGCTATGGTCGTGCACATAGTCCAGAGTTGAAAAAAAACAGACATGGGCACCAGTAGGTTTAGACTGTGCATGCTTGATTTGTGTCAGTGGTTGGCACCCTAGGGCTTGATACACCCTAGGGTGGGCCTAGCACAGTTGATTACATTCTGTGATTGGGCCGTATGACACCGACACTCGACGAGCTAGGCTTATAGGGAGCCGATCGACTAGATCGTACAGTTGGACCTTGACTTGGGTCATCTCATGATATTGGGCCAAGGGATCATTTCTTGTTTATACTTGACATGGGTTAGAATACTAGTACTATTGGTGCAAAAAAAAAATAAACCTTGTATATGCGATGCCACACTTGATCTACCTTGTTATCTATTTTTCATGCCAGTTAGTTACCATCTTTATGTTTCATCTCAGTTTCTCATGTTTAGTTAACTTCATTAGTTTTTATACTAATAGTAGGTAGGACTTACCAGTCTTTATGACCGACCCTTTTTCTTTCGCCTCTTTTCTTCCGTTCCCCCCCAGGTTCTCAGGGAGGGGACACTAGTGCTTAGCTTGGACATTTTGCTTGCTTTCTTGATAGCTCATGTACGGTTTGGACTTGAGCTTGCAATGACTTCACCACATCTATTTTGGGGATAGTTTACTTTATGTTATTTTCAGTTTATGTTTCTAGACTTGTGGTAGTTGGAAAATAATTACTAAGTATTTTGATGTAAATTGACTTTGGTTTGGAAATGGTTAACTATGGTTTTTAAATTTCTACCGCTGCTTTACTTATTTATTTATCTATGTTCTGCCTTGTGATATCTCTGTGCATGTTTACCTAGACAACACCCCTCCAAAGCTAGCGCAATCACTTATGAGTGGCCCTGGCGGAGGTGGGGTGTTACCCATGTTGTCAAATAAAAAGGATTGAACAAGAATAAACTAGAATTGTCATCAAAGGTGAAAGAATCACTTTTTATTATAAATTCATATATTAGAATTTATATGCGAGTATAAAATATCACTTTTATTGTATATGCACATATTAGAATTTATATGCGAGTATAAAATATCACTTTTTATTGTAAATGCATATATTAGATTTTATATGCGGGAATTAATTAACATTTTATGTGCAATGCACATATTAGAATTTATTGTAAAGATAAAATGTTTGAAACATTAAACATTACATTTTTATTGTAAAGATAATATATATGTAAATATTCATTGTATAGATAAAATGGTTGAAACATTAAAATTCACACTTTAATGTAAAGAAGGAATTACGTAAATTATTTATAGTTTGGATAATAATGTAGAAACATTAAAATTTACATTTCTAATGTAAAGCAGGATCCATATAAAATGATCACTGTTTGAAATAGAAAGGTTTAACAATAAAAATCTACAATTTTTTTGCAAGGCAAGCCGGATTATAGTGGTCGTACCACGTTTTATTAAAAAAGGGGAGAAATAGTTGAACTTCACATGCATAGTTCAACTAAAGCTGGATAAAACCAATCATCAAAAGCAGAATTGCTAAATAAAGCAATGATACAACATAAAGTCCAAATAAACCGACAATACAACATACACATTAACTAGTCAGTCTCAAGATACCACAAAGTCTGATGTTGAAGTCACGTAGGAGCAGATTATTCCAGCTAGATTCTCAATATAATCAAGCGAATCAGGAGAGAAAATAAACTTCCGATCCCAGGACATGTCCTGGAGGAGAATATTATTGTCATCTCCAATCTCGTCCTCATCCCAAAGCTGCAAATTCTCCCCCATAGGTCTATAAAACAGACGCCTAGTATCACCATCTTCACCAACAAACTTGAAAAAATAACGCTCCCTATCGTAGTGCATTCCCGAGCTTCATGAACCCAAGCTCCTTCACCTCATTCCATTGAATACCAGAAACAATATCAGAAGGCGGATTTGTAACAGTAAGCGAAGGCGGTTCTATAACAGTGATCGAATCAGTAACATCACCCGCTGGTGGTTCAGTAACAGTAACCAACGGCGGTTCTGCAACATCAACCGCCGGTGGTTCAGAAATAGGAGCAACAGGACCAGCCTTGGGAACCCACATTCTAGCATTTTGACGAGGAAGTGGGATTTTAGGTTGGGATAAAGTGCAACCTGTGACACCACAAGTGCCAACTAAATGACCAAAGGAGTTGCAAGTCGTACAAATGTCGGGTTTCCATTTGTATTTAACATCTATTAAATAAGCACGGTCTTCAAGTCTTACTTTGATTTGAGAAGGTAAGAGTTTATATGGGGTTATCTTAATCAATGCCCGAGAGTAGATTAAGTTCTTTTTGGCTGCAGTATTAGCATCAAAGCATTTCAGTTTTCCAATATGACAAGCTAACCAGTTCAGACATAGAAGTGGCTGTAAAACAGAAGGGACATGTGTGAATTCAGTCCAGACGGGAATGGAAAGTACTTGCTCCTTTACCCTGTCAACCTTTGTGCTCCAAGTCGTTACAATGACAGGCTTTCCATCAATAATTGCCGGCGGACTTTCCAAGGCACGAAGTCGCTCGTCGGGGACTGAAAACTTCAAATAAAAGAGGCCATCAACAAAGGTTAAACGCATGGCGCCACGCAGCCTCCAGGCCGACCGACACGCCTCGTTCATATCCACACCCAGGGGCTTAGAATCTAAGATGAAGCCAACTAAGTGGTCTTTCCAAAACAATGAAGCTTCCTGGAATAATTCCAAAGGAGGAACCGATCCAAGCACATCATGGGGTATATTGAAGTCAATAGGTGTATAAGGTCCAACAATTTTGGGCAGAGAGGAAAATAGTGAAGTCCACGATGGCTTAACAAAAGCTTCATTTTGTGAGGGAGATATCAGATTGATCGATGCATTCATTCGAACAGGTGATGTGCGTTGCAAGCTTTCACAAGGCACAGAGTTTTGAGGCCTACTGCCAATCAATCCAACGTTCTCAACCATCCCGGTACCAAAGTTAACATTATCATAGCCTAGAACTCGAGCATTACTACAGGGATTCAAACCCAAACCTGTATTCAGCACTTCCAAAACAGATGACGCAACAACACTTATACTAGAACTGCTATTCTCGCCTGGCAAAGGCCAAACAATCGGAGCATGCGCTAACAAAGGAGTCAAAGGAGACTCGCCCAACAGGGGTGCGAGGATGTTGCTTGTGACATTGCAGAAATCTCGGCAATCAATGCATTCGAGGGGTGAGAAGGAGGAGGCGTATACATGGGTCGAGAAGGAACACGTCCAGCATCCAGATCCGGTTCATTATCAGTTTCAGAAGAAGACGCAAGGGATTTGGAAAGACATGCAAATCTAGTCGAAATAGGGGATCTCGGCTGAGACTTGGATTTATTGTTCCTGGCCATAGAGGAGGAGAGAAGAACGGCGGTGAGGTGAAAAAGCGAATTAGAGTGGAAGCACAAGGAAAGAGTAGATCTACTTCGTCGAAGGGAAGTGGATGGCGTCTACCATTATATTTCATTGTATATAGAAATGATGAAAAATATGCATAGTTGAAATAAATTAGTTAATTCAATAAAAGTTACATTTTTATTGAATGTATGATTCGCAAGATCAATGCATAGTGTAAATAAATTAGTTGATCAATAAATGGCTGTGAAGTCAGCAAGCGAATTATAGATATTTATACTTATATATATAAAAACATAAATTAAAATTAAACGAATCGCGCACGATAGTTTGCGTTTCGGAATCGTAAATTTAAACGACTATACCGAATGATCCGACCGGTGGATTTTCCTAAAACTGGTATCTTTAGGACCGCTTTAGGAAGATCTATCCAACGATATAAAGTTTGTTAAAATCCAACAGTTAGATTTCGAGAAATGTGTAAATCAAATTTGATTGAAAACGACGCTAGGGTCGCCCATTGGACCGAAGCGTCATTAAATTAATTTAGCCATTTTTACATATATAAAAAAAGCGATAAATCGTTAAAAGATAATATTAATGATATGAAATGGTTTAAAATTATATATATATATATACGAGAATCATTTGAAAAGACCGAGTTTAATCTCATTTCAAATGATTATATGACGATTTAAACCGAAGATATTGAAGACGGTGATTGAAGACCGGCTATCCTCACATCGAATAGGCGTTTACTGATCCCCGGCATTGGGTAGCTCCCAGTAAAGGGTTAATAGTGGTAGTTTGTATGGACGTACTTGTTGATTGTTCGGATATGCGAGTGCCTCTCCTTCGTATTGGACATACGGGGAGGAATAAGGTGACTCTGGTTTCGTTCAGACTCAGAACGGACTTTTAAAATGGGTGCATGTCTGACATTGGATTTCATTCCATGTAAACTACATGGATTTCTATTAATATATATCCGTTTGATGGCGAAGAATTTATTCCCTTGCTTAACACCCTCAGAGGGTATATATTGGTAGTTGTCGATCGCATGGCGTGAATTGTCAATGTGGCACGCCAAGATGCAAATGATCAAGGCTTTTGTTGAAAAGCAGGGCCTTGTGGTTGATGATTAAAGCATAGTCTATTTTGGCATAGCTTTGTGTATAGCGTGACTTCGCGAACCTCAAACCCCGGTATGAGTCATAAACGAGATCCGGACCGTAGGGATTGCACACGTTTCTTTCTAGCTAGAAGTGGTGTCAGCGACTTACCAGCTCTGACATTTTTACTTATGTGGATGATGGATTATGAGGTACCTCGGGTTTTATAGGTTGTTAGTGGCCATATTAGAGGTTCAAAAGAACCGGGAAGTGTGTGTTCAGGCATAACTAATCCACTAACGTATGTGTGGACCGGCCCTACCGCATCCAAGGGTTCACTGCGGGGAATCCTGAGGCATTTGCTAGAGTGTCTTGAATCGGAGAGGACGATCCCCAGCCTCAATTCATGATGGAAACCAAATCTCCAATACGATATTACTGTTTTGATTGTAAACCTATATATGGCGACATAGTATATGGTACTTATGCCGTCTAGGATTGATACATTTATTTTGAAATATTTTCTAAAAACTGATTAGAAACTAATAATATTATTAAAATATTATTTTTATCGTATCAAGCATTTTTGACCATTATAAGGTAAAGCTCTATCCTCTGGTTTGCGTTGCATTGTGTGATGGGACTTGAGTCTTATAATGGTTTCATTTTTCTAAAAAGCATTGCGTTGTTTAACGATTTACTTTATTTTATGCACTGGCAATCCAATGGAGTAAACCCGTTCCGCGTTAGCGGCGTGGTCCTGTGATTAGCCTTATTAATAGATTAGTTAAGTTAGATTTCTCATACCAGTCCCTTGACTGGCCTGTAGTTTGTTTCACTGGCTAACTCGGGTGTCCATATTTTCCACACGGGCAGTCGAGTAGCTTGTTTTGCAGATATTTATCTCTTGAGCAGGATTCTGGATTGAAGCTTATAGCTGTGTCCAGAGCATTTATAGTCTTCCACTGCAATATATTGAATTTATTGTAATTTATCTTCCGCTGCATTATTATTTATCGATGTATTCTGATATTCTGTACTCTAATGTAACATTATTATAATGTTTTATAAAAGTCTTATGTTGTTCTTCTGATGTGTTGTATTCCCAAAGTTAAAGTATTCGAAGATTTCCAACTTTTGGTTCAGACCTATGTGGTTTATGGTCGATTCAAAGGGTGGGAATTTTCGGGTCTTTACAGCTGGGCACTCCATGTAATCTAACAATTTATTTGAAATATATCTGTGCCAGACTCTGAGTTGTTCTCTTCGATTTCACAGGAATAAAATCGGCGGTCTTTGTGAAACGATCTACGATTATCCGTATACTGTCATAGCATTTCTTGGTTCAAAGCAAACCATCAATGAAATCCATCGAAATCTAATCCCACATCTAATCTGGAATCTCTAACGGTTGCAAAAATCCTGCGAGTTTCTGCTGATTGCTCTTGATCTATTGGCAAGTAAAACACCTGCTAACATATATGGAAATGTCTCTTTTCATCGCCTTCCACCAGAATATGCGCTTGAGATCATGATACATCTTACCCACCCCTGGATGAATACTAAGCTTGGACTTATGACATTCATCCATTACCTCTCTTTTAAGCTCGGGAATATCTGGAACACAGATTCGTCCTTTCAATCTAAGAGTTCCTTTGCTATTAATTTGGAAGCTTGAAACTTTGCCTTCTTGAACTCGCTTGCTAATCATCTGAATAAACCTATCGTCTTTCAGAAGAATAGAGATTTTATCAATCAATGAAGGCATAATAATAAGATTTGCGATGATTGCATTCTTCCTACTAAGTGCATCAGCTACAACATTGGCCTTCCCTGGAGTATACAAAATATCTAGATCGTACACTACAAAAAATTCTAACCAATGCTGCTGTCTCAAATTTAAATCTTTCTCGGAGAACAAATATTTCAATGACTTATGATTAGTATATAATTCGAACTTCTCACCCAAAAGATAGTGCCTATATATTTTCAAAGCAAACACGATGGCTAACAACTTAAGATCAGGAGTAACATATCTCATTTCATGCGGCTTCAACTGACGGCTAGCATAAGCAACTACTTGGCCTCATTGCATTAATAACGCACCTACTCCTTCAAGAGAAGCATATGTATAGACTGTCAAATCTTGATTGCCATCAATAATAGTCAACATTGGAGCATTAGTCAACCTTAATTTCAGTTCTTGAAAAGCGTTCTCACAATCAATTGTCCAGTTTAACCTTGCATGCTTCTTGGTAAGATTCGTTAATGGACTACATAGCTTCGAAAAATCCTAAACTAATTTCCAATAATAGCCAGCCAATCCTAAAAACTTCTGACTTATGTAGGCATGTTAGGTTGTTTTCAATCTCGAATGGTTGTGATCTTTCCTGGATCCACTGAAATTCCTTTCTTCGATACAACATGACCGAGGAACTTTACTTTTTCTTGCCGTAATATGCATTTAGAAAATTTGGCTTTTAATATGTTCTTTCTCAAAATTTCCAAAACTTGTTCGAAATGTTTTGTATGCTCGCTAGTTGACTTAGAGAAAACTAAAATATCATCAATGAAAACTAGCACAAATTTATTCAAGACATCACGAAATAATCTGTTCATATATCAAAAAAATAAGCAGGAGCATTACGCAAGCCGAACGACATTACTAACCACTCATAAAATAAGTCTGGACCTCTGGAAGTTATCAAAGGAACACATTCTTCGGCAGTCCGCAGTTGATGGAAACCTATAGCTAGGTCCATTCTAGAAAATACTTGCTCTCCATTCAAGCGATCTAATAAATCATCAATTCGTGGTAATGGATATTTATTCTTCAATGTATTCTTATTTAAGTCACGATAATCTACGCATAGCCTGAGAGCACCATCTGACTTTGGTACAAATACCACAGCTGCTCCCCAACATGAGAAGCTAAGCCTGATCAGACCTTTCCATAGCAATTGCTGAGTTTTGTTCGCCCAATTCTTCTTTCTCTTTTAATGTCATCCTCCGAATTTCATGCACAACTGGCCTTGCATCCGGAATTAAATCGATCCTGAAGTCAATTTCTCTTCGCAGAGGTAAGCTATCAACTCTTCGAACACATCTGCAGAATCTCTAACTACAAGAATATTCTCAATAGAAGTAGGAGGAATTTCAAGAGAAGACCAAAATTCTTTTCTATCGGAATCTGAGCCTTGGCATGGTATAAATATATCTCCGAGCTTCGATTTAACCTTAACAATTCTTTCGGCACATTTAACCTCAGCCTCATATTTTGTTAACCAATCCATCCCAGTAATAATATCGAACTCAGAAAAATTCATGACAGTCAAATCAAAAGGAAACTGGTAATAGGAGAAAGAAACAAACACTCTACAATATAAACTGAGAACAAGAGAACCACTTATTGGATTATGAACACTAATTGATTCATTAAGGTCCCTTGGTTTCAACTTTAACTTTTTTACTGTGTTACTAGAAATGGAACTTTGTGATGCACCAGTGTCAAATAATACTGTAACAGGAATATTTTAATAGTAAGTGTACCTCCCAAAACATCTAGTGTACCTTCTCCTGTAGAAGAAGCTAGCGCATTCGCCCCATCATAAACGTGAGCCACTTCGGACTTTTTCAGCAATGGGCAGTATGGCCTGATGTGCCCCTTCTTATGGCAATTGTAGCACTCTCTAGTCTCACGAGGGTTCTGACTGGGGCCTGTTTCATTTCACTTTGGCTTCTTTGGAGCGTTGCATTCACTCGCCCAATGTCCATACTGATCACAATTATGGCATTTATCCTTTGGTTTTCTATCCTCCTTAGGCTTAGCGGCTTCAGTGTTGCTCGCTTCGGGCTTCTTACCAGAATAATTCCTTTTATTACTAGATTGACTTCTCTTGCGGTCTTCCTGAGAATTCTTCTTATCAATACCATCATACATGTAAGCCATTTCAACTACCTTGGTAAATAGAAGCTCTATGTGTGCTGTCACTCGACTGTGGTACTTTCAGAGAAGACCTGCTATGAATCGCTTGTTCTTCTGAAGTAGGTAATGAATTAGTTCGGGTGCATATCAAGAGAGTTCTTCAAATTTATTCACATATTCATGAATGGTTCGATCCCCTTCCTGGAGATTAGCAAACTCATCGTGCAAGCGCTCGGCTTTTTGTCGAGGGACAAACCTTTCATTTTTTTTTTTGAAATTTGCCCATGTCATGTCAACATCAAGATCGCCAATAGTCATTGCATTTCACCATATCAAGGCCTCATCCTTAAGTAGCCAACATGCCATGAACCTCTACCCGTGGTCTTCCAATTCTAGACACGTGAAAATCCGTTCGCACGACCTTAACCAAGCTTGAGCCTCCGTTACTGTTCCACTGCCAGAGAATGACACACCACCCAAATTCTTGTACTTCTTAGCAACCCTATCAATATCAAACACGGGTTGTGGGGGGTGTTGTGGTACTGCAGCTTTAATGTTATTATTTGTTTCGACTACTTCAAGATTGGGCTAATTTGGAGCAGCGGGGATATTGCCCCTTCCTCGGCCTCTGCCTCTCCTGCCTTTTCCTCTTCCACACATTTTCTGTTAGTACTGCCAATATTAAGAAAAGAGTCAGGCCAACAGAAAAGACATCTTGTGGAATGGTAAAAGCATAAAGACATGTGCATGAATAATGATGTGATGATCAAGTTATAATGCTATTATGCTGCACTCATTCTAGGACATTACTAATCATGTCTCTAATGAGTTAATCGTCCTTGAATACTACTGATTCTATTTCTAACGAGTTGTTTTAAATATGTTATACTCCGAAGCTAAGGTTAACCAATGCTCTGATACCACGTTTGTGATAACCCAAACCCCTATGCCATAGGAGCAAGGATAATCATTGGAATATAACACATTAATTACATCAGCATATTACAGATAATAGCATAAGACATGAAATCATAGAATAATATACATCAGCATAACATCAGAATCATAAATGTCATCATCATCAGAGTTACACAAATATAGGATACTACTTAGTACATAAAAGGTTCCATCAGGTAGATAATAAGTCTACAACATAACTAATTACAACATACATAAGGTAATGTCTAAATGTCCCAAAATATGCGATAAAATATAGTCTTCGTCTTCAGCCTAAAGAGCGCCCCATGCTATGGTGCATATCCAAAATAAAGCCTATTACCTGTTTACTTAGCTGCCCGTGTAAAAATAAGGGCACCCGAGTTTGCAGTTGAAAACAAACTACGAGTCAGTCAGGGGACTGGTATGAGAAATCTTACTTAACTTATTTAATAATAAGGCTAATCACAAGACCGCGCCGCTAATGCGGAACAGGTTTACTCCATTGGATTGCCAGTGCATGAAAAAAAGTAAACCATTTGAACAACGCAATGCTTTTTAGAAAAATGAAGCCATTATAAGACTCAAGTCCCATCACACAATGCAATGCAAGCCAGAGGATAGAATTATACCTTATAATGGCCAAATATGCTTGATACATATAAAACAAAAATAATTTGATATTACTACCAGTGTCTAGTCAGTTTAAAACACTTTCAATGTAAATGTATCAATCCTAGACGGCTTAGTACCCCATCCTACTATGTCGCCATATATATGTTTACAATTAAATCCGCAATGTCGTATTGTGTAACACCCCGTAATTTTAACAACACTAAAGATGATAAATTAAAGAATAATTAATTTGAAATACACTATTAACAATGAACTAAGGAAAACTTAATTAAATATTCTGAATTAAGTAAAATGGACATCGCCATTGCGTCCGTCTCAGTATTCTGGTCAAGATAGACACCAATTTGCGTAAAACGGACTTCGTATCAAGAAATTATCAAAGTTTGAAGTTTGTATACGCGCAAGAAGAATACATATATATAAGGTCCAGAAATTCAAATATAGGTCCAGAAATTCAAAAATTGGATCAAAATTCAAATTTTGGGGAGGCGGCAGATTTCCCTCCTATGGGTGTCGACACCTTCAATGGGGTGTCGACCCCATCAAAGTGGAGTCGACCACACCAAAGGGGTGTCGACCCCTTCAAGGGGGAGTCGACCCCCCTGAGCAGATCTGGGCGAAGTACTTCATTTTGTATTTGGATACCTTTCTAAGCAAGATTCATTGATCCTAGGCTATATAAAGGAACCTAAACCTAGGTTTTTATTCATCTAAAAAATGGTGGCAACGGCGGAGCTCTACTGCAACGTAAATTGAATGGCCTTTTCTTCTCCAAATCCAATTCAGCAAAGATTATACAAATTCAACGATTGCAACAACAAATCCAACGTGTTCTTCGCAGTAATTTGAATCCATTTCCTTAGATCTATTCACTATGAGTTCATGTTATTTTTAAATCTAAATATTAAATTGGTAATCATAAAATGTATATAAAAATTGGATATTGGATCTATGCCTAAACAAGTTCTGTTATGACATAATTACCAGATCTGCCTTTATATGTTCATATCGTCACCATGTCAAATCTTGTCATAATATGCCTATTCAGTTTTTATTTCTATTTCTATCAGTTTATTATTGATTCGCTATTATGCCTATTCTTGATTCTCTTCTCTCCCTCTTTTCCCTTTTATTTTATATAGCTAGGCTACCTTCGTGCCTAGGCCTAACGCTGAAATATGCGAACATGCGAAATTGGGAACGATTAGGAAAGACATAATTTGGGGCATAATTGGTATTGGAAAATATGAATATAAATTTGGGCATAAAATTTGGAAATATACGAATATGGATTTGGGAGCATATATTGTGTTGGATAATGTGAATATGAATTTAGGCATACGTTGAAAAATATGATTTGGGCGTAAGTTGGAACATATTTAAAATATGATTTGGCATAAATTGGAATATATGTAAAATATGATTTGGGGCATAAGTTGGAATATATGTGAATATGAATTTAGGCACAACTTGTACTGAAATATGTGAATGAACTAGGGACATAAATTAGCAAATATGCGAATATGGATTTGGGCATAATATATATACCTTGATTTATGACTTGGGAAAAAGAGCATATTGTGCATAATGAAATATGAATTAAAAAGGGGCATGAAAATCTATATTTGGAATAGGAAAATTTATTAATTTGAATATGCCAAAAATAATGGAACCGCAGTAACGCTTATACACGAGGTTAGATTGCACATGTTGTATAAGTCTGTCTGGAGCCGCCCGGAATATCCAGCGACCGCAAGTGGTTAATCTAATGTGAGGGGTCTATTGCATAACAGCACCATGACACGAGGTTAGGTCTAAAATTGTGGTTCAAGTCTATCCGGAGCCGCCCGACATATCCAGCATCCACAAGAGGTTGACTTAATGTGAGAGGTCTGGGGCATTAATAGGTATGACCATAAAAAATAAGATGTTTAGGATTGTCCTATTGACAAGTGGAAATTATAACTTAGGTTATAATAAATGGAAAAGAGAATAGAATAACTTATGTGAGGGGACAAGCTATACTTAATTGTAAATTAAGTTATTTACAAGAGCAAGAATCTGAAATCTACGGATGAGGACAACAAAAGTTATATTTATGGAAAGGAAACTTATTAATGAACCTAAGTTAAGAAAACTAAGTTAATAAGTAAACAATGATAAGATGGAATTATGATTAAATGAGAACGGATGAGGAAAACTTGTAAAATGAAATAAGTTATATTTAATCATAAATGGTTATGTGACGTTTTAATTAGGAAATATGTGAATTGAGATATACTTAATAACATATTAAGTAGAACATGTTATTGTAATGATGTAGCTTAGCAAGAATACTAAAGAGATTGTGGATTACATACCATGGGCCACAATCTAGAGAATAACATGTTGTGGGCTTATTAATGAGCTTAAATGGGTTAAGTTTTATAACCAAAATTAATAAGTATGAGGAACTTAGTAACTTGATTAAGAATTCAACATGAATTAGAATAACCAAGTTAAATGAAAACTTGATGAGGTAAGGCAAGAGCATAAAAGAATGTTTAGACATAGGGTCTAACAACATATTAAAGTGAGATGCTTGGACTAGTCCACACCCAACGGGGTAGATCATCGTGGTGTTAAAAGGCACGAGGGGAAGCGCGCATTCATCCGATTTTCCTGATGGCTCCGAAGGACTGGAAGGGGAACGCGGCTTCCTGAGGTACGTAAGGGGCTCCTAGTAGTCCTCTGTGTAGTGGCATATGTTTTAGGCTGTGCTCGCGGAGGTTGGGTCTGCACGCAACTACTAGGTGGGTGGGCCTTGACTGCAGAAGTAGCTATGCAGTCAGAATGCTATGACGCGGTGACACCAGGCTGTTTCGACGGTTGCCTCAACGAGGAGGCAAAGGGTCATGACCTACAAGGATAGTAGATCATCGGATACCCATCATCGGTAGCCAGTGGGATGCTGAAAGACTAGAGCTAAAACATATAGACCATTCACCCTTCACTATCAGGGTACGAAAGTTGATGGAAGACGCCAAATGGATGTTTAGATTGTTTTCTTTAGGAGCAGTCGTTTAGCTTTGTAGTCTTTACTAGTTGAGGGAGGGGTCGAGGTGGGGCCATAGCCACCATGAAAATAGACCCTAGGAATATTTGTAGAGGCTCTTAAAGACGTGTCTGTACAAATATGGAAAAGCTCCCAACCAAGTTCCTTGTTTCTTGTATCGCCCTACCACGGAACTCGGTGCACATTAGAGGATGTGCGATTGAGCCATCGAGCTACAAATACAGTACGTACGAGGGACAGTCTAGATACATGCATAACTACTCTGGGTGATGTATCATAGACATGAGGGAATTACTCCGGAATGAAATCTGATTCGATCGATGATGGCAGTCCGTATGCATATGTAGTATAGTAATGAAAGATATATGTGGAACATAACATTGTTATATAAAGATCCGTACCTTTACTCCGGCGTAGGATGAGGGACTGCATACTTCTCTGTGGTATTACGAGGGAGACATGCGAGTGGGGTACCATGCGGTGTGCCTCAGTATTGAGGGGTAGCTACATATATACCATATTAGGTTAATCCACTAGGAAGTAAATGAGCATGACATGTGTATAAGTGTTGAGTGCCATTAACCCAAGCAACCTAACAATCAAGAAAAAGTAGTGGAATGGTACTTGTAGGGATCATTCTTTATCTGAGATACTAGTATTGGTGCGGTGCAGAGAAACGTATTTAAGAAGTGCAATATATTCTGTTCAAACTTATCTTGCTCAGTTCACACTTGTTATTGTTATCTAGTTCTTCCAGTTTTTATGTACTTGCCATGATACTTTTATTCATTTATATTTAGAAGTAACTGGACTCGCCAGATTTTATGTCTGACCCTTTTTGTTTCCTCTTATCTCTCTTCCGTTCCCCCTCCCCGTTCTCAGGGTGGGAGCTCTTAGAGTTGATTTTGATTCTTTCAGCTTTGCTTGGATTTTGGATATTGATGTACCGCTTTGATTCTTGTCAACTTACTTATGGCTTCCCAAGGGAAATATGGTTTTTTTGTTTTTGTACTATGATATTTTTGGCAAGACAGATTATCAATGTAATTGGTTATTTCAAACTTATGACGTAAACTCTGTATTTGGGACCATGATGTTTCAATTTAAATAAAGTTTCTAATTCCGCTGCTATTCTACATGTCTGTCTTATGATATTATGTTCTTATTTACCTATAACGTTTTACAAAACTTAATGCATTCTATATAGAGTGACATTAACGGATGTGGGGTGTCACATTTGGTATCAGAGCATATGGTCATAAGATCGGATAAAATATTTTGAAAATGGTTTTCAAAAAGGACTCTAAAACAAAGTACTTTAAAATAAAAAGCCAGTTTTTGAAAAGCATATCTCCTAAAGCCATAAATATCTTCTCGGTTCTCCACTTGATTCCTTTTCCTTTATGTTCGGGGAAACGTTTCTTCCCGAAAGGGTATCCCCATTTCAACATGGTTCCGTAGGCATGTTAAAACTACGGTACATGTCGAAGGGCATAGAAGTGACCAACCTCTATCTGTAGCCATAGTAATTCACCTATGGCTTATTTTCTCTCAAGCCTCATAAGGATTTCCATGCGATGGAGGCAGCTTTAAAGAGACTTGTTAGCATGTTGCACAAGGATGGTAAAAAGGAGAATAAGGGAGTTGGGGCTAGGGAGCACATCCCAAAGATGAAAGAAAATGGTGGCTTAAGAAGGGAATATAGATGAAAGAAGAAAAGAGGAAATACCATAATTACGGAATGGTGGGTCATCTAAAAAAGGATTGCAGAAAGAGGAAAGGCGTTTTCTACCACTTTGGTAAGGCATGACACCTTATTAAAGAGTGCCCAAAGAGACAAGGACAAGGCCAGAGGGCAGGAACATCTAGAGCGCAAGCTAATGTTCTCATAGCTGGTGGACAGGATGGAGGTAGGAAAGTTTCCGTCGAAGGTTTGATTTCTATTTCTGATCATCCTGTTGGGATTCTTTTTCTTGCGCTTTGCATTCTTTTATATTTGATACTTTAGTTGTGTCTCTGCACCTAGATACTAGTATGGTTTTGGATCCCGTTATTGTCTCAAACCCCATTGGAGGTATGGCTCATTTATCGATGAGTTGTCTAGGTTTGAGAATTTCTGTGTTAGGTATCGAGCTTGATTGGGATGCATATGTTCTTGATTTCCTAAGATACGGTTTGATTCTAGGGATGGATTGGTTAACCATATATGGAGCCATTCTAGATTGTGAAAGGAGGGTCGTTAGACTTCTGACTTGCCATGGAAAGACTCTCGAGATTTCTTATGACCCCAAAAGGATCTGTCATGCTTAGTCTCCTAGAACCTCTTGATTTATCTATCAATGATTTGTGATATGTACCAATAGTTGTGTGTATCCTGATGTTTTGGATGAGGTTTGGGGTTTATTTCGAGGCACAAGATTGGTTTCCATATATACTTGGTAGACAATGCAAAGCCAGTTGCGTTGCCTGTGCGACATGTGACTCCTAAAAGAAAAGAGGGAACTTTGTAAGCAAGTAAGGGAGCTACTTGGGAAGAGGTTTGATAGGTGAATCATATCGGGATGGGAAACCTATTGAAGACAGTCCTTGAGGAAGCCCATTAATCTAAGATGACTATTCATCCAAGTGATAATAAAATGTATAGTGTTCAATGTAGTGGAGACAAACTTGCGAGAGGAAGTGAAAGTAGAGAAGGAATCAATGATTGGGCGAGTTCCGACTTGAATACTTGGATCAGAGGTTAAAAAATTGTGCAACAAAGAAGTGAAGATTGTAAAAGTGCAATGGGGAGAGGACCGCGAGGATGCTACTTGGGAGGATGGAGACAAGATTCGTGCTTCATATCCTTTCCTTTTCGAGAATATGTTCTTAACTTCTTTTTCCAAGCTTCGAATTAATACTTGTATCTATCGTTTGAATATCTCCTATCGATTGAGTCGTTAGGTAGAAAACTAATGAATGTAAACATGTATCTGAGACATATTATGTTTGATGGATATAAATATTTGCTAGTGATTGCTCGTGGATGCATACACACACACAATAGGCACTAGATCGGCTCAATCACTTACATATTGCATATGGATGTGTGTAAATTTTAAATTTTTATGGATGAAAATGGGTGTGTCGCTACATTAATGTTGCATTTGGATGGATGATTGTGCACACATATAGAACTTACATGTATTAGGATAATTTGCATACATTTTGGTTGCATGGCACAAACATACATTGCATTAAGGAGGTCAACTAAATCAGTAGACCGCCTGATCTTTCGCATTAGTTTACGGACATGTACACACACTATTGCATATGTTCATAAAAGCATTAGAAATTCCTTAAGGACAATGGATGCTTGTGATTGCTAGATGAATGTATGATTATTGGATGTAAGGATATACGTTCTTCTTAACTTGGAGATTTCAGGGGCGAAATCCTTTGAGTAGGGGAGAATGTAACACCTCGTAATTTTAACGACACTAAAGATGATAAATTAAAGAATAATTAATTTGAAATACGCTGTTAACAAAGAATTAAGGAAAACGTAATTATTATTCAGAATTAAGTAAAACGCACCATGCCATTGCGTCCGTCTCGGAATTCTGGCCAAGATAGACACCAAGTTTGCGTAAAACGGACTTTGTATGAAGAAGTTGTCAAGGTTTGAAGTTTGTATACGTGCAAGAAGAATATATATATGTGTGTATATATATAGGGTCCAGAAATTCAAAATTAGGTCCAGAAATTTGAAAATCGGTTCAAAATTCAAAATTTGGGGAGGCAGCAGATTTCTCGCCCATGGGTGTCGACCCCTTCAAAGGGGTGTCGACCCCATCAAAGGGGGGTCGACCCCACTAAGGGGTGTCGAACACTTCAAGGGGGGTCAACCCCATAAGGTGGGGTCGACTTCCCTGAGAAGATCTGAGCGAAATACTTCATTTTGTATCTGGACACCTTTCTAAGCAAGATTCATTGATCCTAGGATATATGAAGGAGTTTAAACCTAGGTTTTTATTCATCTAAAATATGGTGGCGATGGCGGAGCTCTGCTGCAACATAAATTGAATGGCCTTTTCTTCTCTTAATCCAACAAATTCAACGATTGCATCAACAAATCCAACGTGTTCTTCGCAGTAATTTGGATCCATTTCCTTAGTTCTATTTACTGTGAGTTCATGTTATTTTTAGATCTAAATATATTATTGGTAATCATAAAATGTGTATAAAAATTGGATATTGGATCTATGCCTAAAAAAGTTATGTTATGACATAATTATCAGATATGCCTTTACGTGTTCATATCGTCACCATGTCAAATCTTGTCATAATATGCCTATTCAGTTTTTATGCCTATTTCTATCAGTTTATTATTGATTCACTATTATGCCTATTATGGATTCTCTTCTCTCCCTCTTTTTCCTTTTATTTTATATAGCCATGCTACCTTCGAGCCTAGGCCTAACGCTGAAATATACGAACGTACGAAATTGGGAACGATTAGGAAAGATATAATTTGGAGCATAATTGGTATTGGAAATTATGAATATAAATTTGGGCATAAAATTTGGAAATATAAAAATATGGATTTGGGGGCATACGTTGTGTTGGATAATGTGAATATGAATTTAGGCATACGTTGAAAAATATGATTTGGGCGTAATTGGAACATATGTAAAATATGATTTGGCATAAATTGGAACATATGTAAAATATGATTTGGGGCATAAGTTGCACTGAAATATGTGAATGAACTAGGGACATAAATTAACAAATATGCAAATACGGATTTGGGCATAATATATATACCTTGATTTACGACTTGGGAAAAAGGGCATATTGTGCATACTGAAATATGAATTAAAAGGAGCATGGAGCTCTATATTTGGAATAGGAAAATTTATTAATATGAATATGCCTAAAATAATGGAACCGTAGTAATGCTTAGACACGAGGTTAGATTGCACTTGTGGTGTAAGTATGCCTGGAGCCGCCCGGCATATCCAGCCACCACAAGTGGTTAATATAATGTGAGGGATCTAATGCATAATAGCACTATGACACGAGGTTAAGTCTAAACTTGTGGTTTAAGTCTTCCCGGAGCCGCCCGACATATCCAGCATGCACAAGTGGTTGACTTAATGTGAGAGGTCTGGGGCATTAATAGGTACGAACATAAAAGATAAGATGTTTAGGCTTGTCCTAGGGACAAGTGGAAATTATAACTTGGGTTATAATAAATGGAAAAGGGAATAGAATAACTTATGTAAGGGGATAAGCTGTACTTAATTATAAATTAAGTTATTTACAAGAGCAAGAATCTGAAATCTACGGATGAGGACAACATAAGTTATATTTATGGAAAGGAAACTTATTAGTAAACCTTAGTTAAGAGAACTAAGTTAATAAGTAAACAATGATAAGATGGAATTATGATTAAATGAGAAAGAATGAGGAAAACCTGTAAAATGAAATAAGTTATATTTAATCATAAATGGTTAAGTGACATGTTAATTAGGAAACCTATGAATTGAGATATACTTAATAACATATTAAGTAGAACATGTTATTGTAATGATGTTGCCAAGCAAGAATACTAAAGAGATTGTGGATTACAGACCTTGGGCCACAATCTAGAGTATAACATGTTGTGGACTTATTAATGATCTTAAATGGGTTAAGTTATGTGACTGAAATTAATATGCAAGAGGGACTTGGCAACTTGATTAAGAATTCAATATGAATGAGAATAACCAAGTTCAATGGAAACTTGATAAGGTAAGGCAAGTGCGTAAAAGAATGTCCAGACATAGGGTCTAACACCATATTAAAGTGAAGCGCTTGGACCAGTCCGCACGTTTGAGGGTGAATAACCCAACTGGTTAGATTATCGTGGTGTTATAAGGCACGAGGGGGAGAGCACATTCATCTGATTGTTCTGACTGCTCCGAAGGACTGGAAGGGGAAGCACGCGGCTTCCTGAGGTACGTAAGGTGCTCCTAGTAGTCCTATGTGTGTTGGGAGATGTTTTAGGCTGTGCTCGCAGAGGTTGGATCTGCACGTAACTACTAGGTGGGTGGGCCTTAACTGCAGAATTAGCTATGCAGTCATAATGCTATGACGCGGTGACACCAGGGTGATTCGGCGGTTGCCTCAACGTAGAGGCGAAGGGTCACGACCAAAAATGATAGTAGATTGTCGGATACCCGTCATCGCCAACCACTGGGATGCAGAAAGACTAGAGCTAAAACCAGTAGACCATTCACCCTTCACTATCGGGATACGGTGGTTGAGGGAAGACGCCAAATGGATGTTTAGATTGTTTTCTTTAGGGGCTGTCATTTAGCTCTTGTAGTCTTTACTAGTTGAGGGAGGGGTCGGGGTGAGGCCATAGCCACCATGAAAATAGACCCTAGGAATATCTGTAGAGGCTCTTAAAGACGGGCCTGTACAGATATGGAAAAGCTCCCGACCGAGTTTCGTGTTTCTTATATCGCCCTGCCATGGTACTCGGTGCACATTAGAGGACGTGCGATTGAGGCATCGAGCTACAAATACAGTACGTATGTGGGATAGTCTAGATACATGCATAACCGCTCTGGGTGATGTATCGTGGACATGAGGGCATTACTCTGGAATGAAATCTGATTCGATCGATGGTGGCAGTCCGTACGCATACGTAGCATAGTAATGAAAGATATATGCGTAAGGTAACATTGTTGTGTAGAGATCCGTACGTTACTCCGGTGTAGGATGATGGACTGCATACTTTTCAGTGGTATTAAGAGGGAGACATGTGTGTGGGGTACCATGGGGTATACCTCATTGAGGGGTAGCTACATATATACCGTATTAGGTTAATCCACTGGAAAGTAAATGGGTACGACGTATGTATAAGCGTTGAGTTCCGTTAACCCAAGCAAGCTAACAATCAAGAAAAAGTAATGGAATGGTATTTGTAGGGATCATTCTGTTTTTGAGATACTAGTATTGGTGCAGTGCAGAGAAACGTTTTCAAGAAGCGCAATATATTATGTTCAAACTTATCTTGCTCAGTTCACACTTGTTATTGTTATCTTGTTCTTCCAGTTTTTATATACCTTCCATGGTACTTTTATTCATTTATATTTAAAAGTAACTGGACTTTAAGTCTGACCCTTTTTATTTCCTCTTCTCTCTCTTCCATTTCCCCCCTGGTTCTAAGGGTGGGAGTGCTTAGATTTCATTTGGATTCTTTCAGTTTAGCTTGGATTTTGTATATTGATGTACTGCTTTGACTTCTTGTCAACTCTCTCATGGTTTCTTAATGGAAATATGGTTTTAAGATTTTGTACTCCGATATTTTTGGCAAGACAGATTATTAATGTAATTGGTTATTTCAAACTTATGATGTAAACTCAGTATTTGGGACCATGATGTTTTGATTTAAATAAAGTTTTTAATTCCACTGCTATTTTATATGTCCGTCTTGTGATATTATATTCTTATTTACCTATAGCGCTTCATGAAACTTAATGCATTCTATATAGAGTGACAATAACGGACGCAGGGTGTCACATATTGGAAATTGGATTTCCATCATGAGTCAAGGCTAGGGATGGCTCCTTCCGGTTTTGAGACACTCTAGAAAATGCCTCAGGGTCTCTCGCAGTGGACCCTTGGTTCCTGCAAGGCCGGTCCACACTTACTTTGGTGGATTGGTTATTCCTGAATACACGTTTCCCAGTGCTATCAGACCTATCACTTGACCAATAGCTACCAATATCCGAGGAGCCCCACAATCCATCAACCACATAAGCAAAAATGTCTGGGCTCCATACCATGACACCACTTCTAGCTTGAAAGAAACGTCGTGCACTCCCTGCGTCCCTAATCTCGTTTTAGACTCATTCCGGGGCGTGAGACTCGCGAATTAATGCTATACACAAAGCTATGCTAATTAAAGTTGTGCTTTGATCATCATCCACAAGACTCTGCTTTTCAACATAAGCCTTGTTCATTTGCATCTTAGCATACCATATTGACAATCCATGTCATGCGACCGATGTCTATCGATATATAACCTCTAAGCTCGTACGTCTCAGAGAAGGGTGTTAAGCAAGAGAATAAATGCTCCGCCAATAAACTGGTATATATTTAATAGAAATCAATCAACACAGAATGAAATCCAATGTCAGACACACATCCATTTAGAAGTCCGTTCTGGGTCTGAACGAAACCGGAGGCACCTTATTCCTCATTCCATATGTCCAATACGGAAGAGAGGTCCTCGAATATCCGGACAATCAACTAATACGTCCGGACCACTACCACTGTTACCTCATCAAGGGAGCTACCCATATCGAAGGCATCAGTAGTAGTCCATTCGATGTGAAGATTACCGGTCTTGCACCGTCTTCATTTCCTTTGACTTTTTCGTTCAATTATTTGAAATGAGATTTAACTCGGCCTTTTCAAATAATTTTCGAATATATATATATATATATATATATAATTCAAATCATTTCTTTTCTTGGTCAAATTCCATTCAGTTCTATAGATTCATGTCAAATGAATCTTGCCGTCCGTATTACTTTATAAACCAAGTGAAATTGGTTTATTTCCATTATATATCATTTATAATATTTTATAATGATTTATCGCTATTTTTTTTATATATATAAATAGTCCATTTAATTCGAACAACGCTTTAGGTCACTACGCGGCACTGGCGCTGTTTTCATTTGGATTTGAATTACACATTTCTCAAAATCTAACCGTTGGATCTTAACAAATTTAATATCGTTGGAAAGATCTTTCCAAAGCGAACCCAACAGTTCCAGTTTCGGGAAATTCCGATGGTCAGATCTCGCGGTATAATCCTTTAAAATTACGATTCCAAAATGCAAACTACAGCTGCATGATTCGTTTATTTTAATTTATATTAAATATAAATTATATAATTTATTCGACGAATTCGAAACCATTTGATTCTTCAAATAATTGGCTAACGCCATTATATTTTGAAAAATTTCGCCATAACCTTCTTTTTTAGGGAGGGTCTGAAAAATTTATTGGGTCGTATTAGGCACCCAATAAATCTAGAATAACATACGCATGTTTTGTGACCTATTTGTGTACAAGGGAGAACGTATAAAAGTCAAAATCTCAGACCTTGCCCCAGTGTTGGAAAATAAATAATCCATTTGCCGTATCTAAAATCAAGAGAGACGTGAATTATTGTCATCTCCAGACCCATATGAGGTTTTTTATTAAATCCTGCCACTAGCACCGTTACATGTATTCCATAGTTATGTCCATAATCAGTCTTCTGTCCAACTTGTAATACAGTCATCTCCGTACGAGCATCTCGCTCATATGGTAATCCCAACCTCTCATAAGCTTCAAATGCTTATATGGAATATGTTATGCTATCTTCATGCAGTATGCCATGTGATGTAGTTCAAAATTTAGTTGTTGCTATCCTATTGCGTGGTTTATAATCTCACACCGAACACCCATCACAAAGCATCCAATTTCATTTACAGGAGTTTATACAATAATAAAATTGTGCATCCAACTCATTAAGGTGTACCTATTTGTCGGGCTTGCAAATTAATTCTTTACTCAACAGCGGATCCATTTACCTGTTTAGCATGTGTGTGTGTGTTTATATATATGTAAATCTAAGCTAAGCTAAAATTAATATTTTTTGCGAACCACTATTTATTTCCATACATGACAATTTTATTCACTTCATATATATGCTAAAAATGATATTTTTAACGATCTAATATCTATTTCAATACATGGCTATTTTATACACTTCATATATATGATAAAAATGTTATTTTTAACTAATAAAAATATATTTCCATGCATGGTTATTTTTTTCACTTCATATACATGTTAAAAATGCTATTTTTAACTAACGTAAATATATTTCCACACATGGTTATTTTATTCACTTCATATACATGTTAAAAATGTTATTTTTAACTAATAAAAATGTATTTCCATACATGCTTATTTTATTCACTTCATATACATGTTAAAAATGATATTTTTGGCGAAAAAATATTTATTTCAAGACATGATTATTTTATTTAACCGTTTCAAAAAAAATCGCCATTATAACGGCGCGATATTAGAACCGGGAAAATAATGTCTAGCATTATCCCTCTCCTGATATTGGCTCGTGCCATACATAACTGTTTCATTCAATCCAATCAATCGTAGGGTTTCCAAACCCATATTCAACCAAATTTTTCACAACACAATCAATTTTGTTGCATTTCCAATTTATACAACGCATAACAAATTTGTATACATCGCATATACATTTTATACATTGTATATATAATTTATACAATGCATATATAATTTATTCAACGCATATACATTTTATACAACTCATATATAATTTATACAATGCATGTACCATGCATATATATTTAAGCTCAACAACCAAATGCCATTTACGGCGCCATAAGTGGCCATTCGCGGAGTATGAAATCCGAATGTCGGTAATATCCATACATCGCTTCCAATTTATGTGATTTGTGCGAATTCGGGTGTTGAACTCTAAAAAATAAATAATAACAAAAATAATTTTTGTCACATTTCAATTTTATACTTCGCTTGTATATTTTAAACAACACATATATCTTTATTTTTATTTTCCATTTCAATTGAATTTAGAGATCTCACATTGGGTTCCACTCCTCCTTAATTTGTGGCTAGCTCTATAATTCCTCTAGTCACTTATAGAATGTAGAATACGCTGTCACGAGTCCAATGTCTCCTGTTTCACTGGATTTCGACACCTATGATAAAGTTGTGAAATTTTTAAGGTTAATGACATTTTAAAATTAATAAACAAAGTAATTTAAAAAAATAAACCTTCTTCTTCCTTTTAATTAACACAGCCGTTGTTCTAAATAACTTTCTGAAACTAGGTCTTGATTTTGCACAAAATCTATTTAGTTTGAAGACGATCGGACTACACCATGTTGAAGAGTTCTGATAGACCTCCAACCGCCTCCCCCTTTTGCTGAACTCGGTGGCGATCTGTTGCCAGAATCCGCCTGGGAACGGCGGTACTTTACGCAAGCGATTCAAACAAAAAACCCAACTCTAGACGATCTCTGCCGTTGGATTGGTAGATCTTAAGGTGCTCTACAATCTTTGCTCAAAAAATTTCTTGAATGGATTCATGGATTTGAAGACTGGAAGGGAAATGGTTCAGAGATATTATCGTGTTCAAACGAGGGAGAAAGGCAGCGGGTTTTTTAATTTCTGAATATGGCTAGGGTTTTGGAAAAAAAATCTCATTGGCCCATTTGTATTTAATTTTATTATTTAATTCTTTTAATTCTAAAAATGTTAGTTTTCACATCCAAACTCCAAATCAAATCCAATGACTGCCGTACATAGCTAAATACCCCCATTATGGACACAATGGAATATGTTTCATAAGCTGTAACGACCCAGATTTTTGAACAGTTTATCTTAAATATTTAGTATGGTTTTAAATATTGAATTTATAATATAGATGGTATTTTATTGGGTTATTGTTTAAATAATCGAAATACGATGTATTTTGATCGAAATATGGGAAGTTTGAAATAATTCAATTCGAAGATAAAACTGAACGATGATAATAGAAATTCATTGATGAAGAATTTATTTATTTTGAATTTAAAATGATTTAATATGGCTATTTTAAATATACGTTCGAATTAAAATTTTATAATCTATTTCATTGAATTCAGAATAGTGAATAACGTTGTAAACATCGGTCGACACGGTTGAATAGTGGTTCGGGATTACTAGTTAAGGACCGCGAAATATTTTAATTATTTAATTAAAATAAAATCAATATAATAAAAAGAAAAAGAAAAATCAGAGCCGACCTACACATTCAAAACATCAGCCACCCTAAATTATATTTGCGCAGGCTCTTTTCTCCTCGAGCAGAAAAATCTGTCTCTCCCCCTCAATATCAATAAGACAACAGATTAATGGCCTTAGTACGTTTGTCTCAGTTCACACCTATATAATCGACCGAGCCTTTGTCCCTTTATTTTCAAGACTGACGAAAACATTTCATCCCCAAATCTACTTCTTCTAAAATCGATCCTCCGTTTAAGTATAAAAAGAAAATCCGAATTAAAAGTCGCGATCTAATATCGCAAGGATCCCGGAAGCTCGACGCGTTTGAAGGGCACAACGATAGTGATACCATCAGTTTACAGTGAGGATTGAGGAGATCCCAATCTAGAGGAAGTATGTGATTTTGGGGGATGGATGTGAACTTCGCAGTCATCGCAGTCATCATCCACTAAACTCATTCATGAATTCGAAATAGGTGATTAGCAGATTAATGAAGGGTGGCACTTCGATTTGTTGAAGTTAACGATGTGGAAAAGGTATCGCTTCTTGTCTAACAGCGAAAGCATTCCAGTACGGGAGCGTGAGTTCGATGCGTTGGGTAGAAGGGTAGAACCGCACGTGCTTTTGGAGACAGCGTGGAGTTCGGCAGTTGAGTATTTTTGGTGCTCTGAAAAGGGGTGCCATTCGTTGGCAACAACTTGAAGGGATACAGGATTTTGGTGGCACCTATAGAAAGCCGAGGCAGAACAGCCTTCGAGGAGCAGGAGGATGGTACTAGAGCGAGTTGAGAGGAGGAGATGCAAATTTACAGTAAGTTGTTGTTGATATGCCAAAATGGAGTTACTGTTTATGGGCTGACTACAACAAATATGGATCTATGATCAACTTTGTCGTGGCCAGGGCAGCGAGGTATACGAGTTTGCTAAATTTAATTTTTGACAAAATAAATTGTTCATTTATTTTAGTGGTTTGGTTTAAATTAATAATTGTATATAATAAAAATAAATAATCATAGGCGGACAGTGGATTCATTCGAGACGACTCGAGTGGTAGCCGCAACGATAAGGGGTTTAACTTGATATTCAGCGTAAAGAAATCACGGTGAGTAAATCTCACTCACCTTTAGAATTATTTTTATTTCATTAAAAATAATTGTCTGTTGCTTGTGTGAATGTTTTCTGGTTGTTTATATATATTAGTTATTTAGGCTATTATATATATATATATTGGGTTGATTGATTGGTTGGATTCCCGCAGTCTCATTAGCGGATGCCCGCAGTTTCATAGCGGATGATTACCCTATACGCCCCACGCTATGATTAGTGGATGACCTTCTATACCGCGATATTCTGCCACGAAGCAGAATGGGTATTTTTTTGTGTGCTAACATCTGTGGATGCAGGAAAACAGGTTGGAGGAATCCAACTGGATTCCTCAAAAATATATTATCTGTTTGTTTATTTGTTTGCATATATATGGTTATATATGATGTGTTAGAAAAATAAATAATTTGTTGCTTTGTGTGTTTAAATATCACTGGGCTTACGTAATAATATTTAAAATATCGGGAAAGGATATTGGAAATTTAAAAAGGGAAAATTCTATTTTTTAGATAGAATTTGAATTTTTAATGGAATAAAAATATAAACTTGTTTTTGAAAAATAAAACAAGTAGTTCTTTTTAAACGAAGTTATAAATAGTTCTTTTATAACGAAGTTATAAATGAAGGGAAAAGGATTATCATTTGATAATTCAGAAATAGAAATACAAACGTGAAATTGGAATTTTGAAATGAAATTTCAAAATAAGATGTGAAAAGGAAATTTTAAATACATAATTCAAATGAAATTTGAGTATAACATTTGAATTTTTAAGGGGTTTAAATATTTGAAATTTAAAAGGAGATTGAATATTAGAAATTCAAATAGAAGTTCAAATAGAATTTGAATAGACGAAATTAGAATGAAAAATAGATTTGAATTCAAAGGAATTCGAATAAAGAAAATTCAAATAGAGATTTGAATGAAGAATTTCAAAATAGAATTGGAAATATAGAATTTCAAAGAAGAATTGAATAGAATTTGAAATATAGTATTTCAAAGAAGAATTCAAATATGAAATTTGAATAGAGATTTGAATTGGAATTCAAATATGAAATTTGAATTGAGATTTGAAATAGAAATTCGAGTATTGAATTTGAACATGGAATTGAATATAGAAATTCAAGTAGAAATTCGAATATGAGATTTCAAAATAGAATTTGAAATAAACTTTGAAAATAGAATTTTCGAAGTAAAATTGGAAATAGAAATTTCAAATTAGGATTTCAAAATAAGAAATCCAAATGGTTTTGAAATGGGATTTGAATTCAGGGGAATTCAAATGGGTTCGAGTGAAGAAATTCAAATGGTGTTAAAAATGAATTTGAATATTAGAAATTCAAATGGAGTTTTGAAACTAGAATTGAAATAGAATTCAAAAAAAGAGGATTTAAATAGAATTTGAATGATAAAATTAAAAAGGGTTTGAATATTTGAAATTTCAAAATAGAATTGAATCGGAGTTTGGATATTTGAAATTCAAATCGAATAAATAAAAAATTTGAATTCGAAGAGAATTTAATAGGGAATTTGAATGTAGAATTCAAGAAGGAATTCAAATGGAATTTAAATTATAGAATTTGAATATAGCATTCAAATGGAATTTTAAACTATGGATTTTAGCTATATAATTCAAACGAAATTTGAAATATGGAATTTGAATATAGGATTCAATAGAAGTGGAATTTGGATTTGAACATAGCGTTCAAATAAAAGTGGAAATGAAGTTGAATGGAGTTGAATTCATTTAACGAAGTTTAAAAAGTTTTATATATATAAATATAATTAAAACGAACTCGCCGCAGCGCTGCAGTTCGCAAATTGGCGATTCGAACTTCAATTGAATATATAGAACTCGATTGAAGTCGGAATTCTTCGAAACAAGAAACGTCAGGACCGGTTAGATAATAGTTTTCTAATGAAGGAGAAAAATCTGAAATTCGTCGTATAGATTTTGAGTTATGTCAAAAATCAAATTTTCAGAAAAACAGCGCCAGAATCGTTTAAAACCATAATGGTTTAATTAATGTTACAAAAAGGATTTTTAAGCGGAAAAATCCGAAGTTCTATTTAGAAAAATTTCAGAGTTGAGTTGTAAAATATATGCGAATTCAAGTTGTGAAAAATGAATATAATTTTGAAACAGAAACCAGATTTTTGATTTATTGAATAGAATCAACTAAATTGAATAGAAATTAGTTAAAGAGATTTCGAATGAATATTGGGTTTGAATAAGTAAATTCGATTTGAAAATTTATATTCGAAATCAAAAAGGAAACTAGAATTGAAATTGAAATTCAATTTGGTCGTGAGCGAGTTAAACGTTTTCTTTGAACGTGTTATGTTCAACAAAGAAGTGAAATAGGCAAAAGGCTAATTAAAGAATAATTGAGCAAAACTGAATTCAAATGATTCAAAATTGAATTCAAACGATTAGATGGTATTGAATTGAATTGCAAACAGGTGAATATGTGTTAAGCAGGTTTGGGATGAAGTATATGAAGTTATAAATGTAGTGCTCGACAAAAAGGTACATGTTTAGTTCATATATGAGATTTTATGCGCCGTATCGGCAAGCCGCTTGGCTTTTCCTTTTTCTTTTTGAGATTGGAAGATACCGGGATGCTATTTGAAATTTCCCGATGCTCCCGATACAGGGGAGGTTATGGCGAAATTTTCCGGGAATTTAAGGAGTTAGAATATTTTTAAAGAAATTTGACAATTAGAAATCTATATATCGATATATATAGGATTCGATAAGGAAACGAAATCAAAAATAGCGTAAAGGGCTAAGATTGATTATTGAAAAATTTGGGTTAACAAATATTGATAGAAGAATTGGAGAAGAGATTTAATTAATGAAATATTAATTAAAGGGCCCAGTGATTTGTTTGATATGTTTGGATGAACACTTGTTTTTATTCGATAGTTAAATCACAGACTATCGAAGTTTTTGACCATCGTTGTCAATATGGAGAGACCGGTTGGATTATTATCCAAAGAACCACTCCGTATTGACATAAGCGTTGCGAACCAAGTATGCTGAATATATTGAAGACGGAGTGAAGTGCAAGGGCTTTTCTAGTAATAGAAATAGTGCCTTCGGTTTCGTTCAGTCCCAGAACGAACGTAAATGGACGAATGTCTGACAGAGTATTTCCAATGATCAAATGGGTTGGTCTGTATGAATATATATGGTTGCAACGGATTTATCCCTTAGCATAATATCCAGAATATTTGTGCAAACTTAACTAGTGATTAACGGATCTGACAATGTGGCATTCAAAGTGATTGTGTTATCAAGGAATGGTGAGTAGTCGTAGCCTCAGGCCTCAACAACCGGGAAAGGACAAAAATCGGGCAGGCAGCATGGCTATGTGGGTCGCACCCATTAGGGTGTATAATCACCTATCTAGAGAAATTCCTTTTGTTTCTAAATCTATCGATTCTGCCCATTCGGGAAACGGTGGTTTGAGTCCAACCGTTGGTGATATACATTCGATACACTCAAGCGAAATGAGTGGTCGGTCATGTGTGGGCCGGGTTGCAAGACGTTCTTGTTGAACCCAGGTGTATTCGCCTCTAGAGATGCACTGTCGGAAGGTGGTCCCATACCTTGTCATGTTGGAAATCCAATCTCCAATAAGCGCCATGCGGTTTTTGATTTTATACTATATATGTGGAGCGTGAGATGCAAGCGTTCTGCTATTTGGTTATTTATTTGATGTAGACATTATTATAATATCACTGGATTTGATATCAAAGTGTTTTGGGTTATAGTAAGGTAAAAACCGTCCGTGTTTATGTGTGGGCTGGTCTTACTATTATCTTTTCTTGCGAAAGGATTTTTAAAGTTAAACAAGTGGTTGGAGTTTACTCACACCAGTCCCATGACTGACCCAGAGTTTATTTTGTTTTGTTTTCCCTAAACTCTTGGGTGCCCAAATTTGTACGGGCAGTCAAGTGTTTCAGGCTTTTACAGATACACTTGGAGGAGCTTGAAGCAAGAGGCTTCAACGTTAGCTATTTAGAGTTACTTCCGCTGAATCAAATGTTATGTGTACTCTGATGATGGTATGTATATATGTACAAAACAGATTTGTATTTCAAAGCTTATGTTATATAATATATTTTATTCGTTCCGCTGTGAGTTGTGATCTTCGTTCTTCTTCTATTCTAATATTTCTTTCTTTCTATTTCTCATCCTCTAACTTCTTTCTAATAATGAGTCGTATTTCTGTGTTATTTGGGTTGGACGTGTGGTGTTATTAGTCAATTCAGATAGCACGGATTTGCGGGTCGTTTCAGTTGGTATCAGAGCTTAGGTTGAGCGAACACCTAGGCTTGTGTGACCTGTGCTCATTAGAGATAGGGTCAGCAGTGCCCTAGAATGAGTTGAGTGTATAGATACGAGAGAGCGTATTTGTTAGTTGATATAAAAGTTGTTTTATATTGTGTTGACTAGTCTGTGAGTGGTTTATGAATTCTGGTCGAATTGTGGGACGCCACGAAGTCGATAGGAATTTCTAAACACTTGAACAGAAGATTGAACACAGTATTGTTTTAAGTGGGTAGATGAAATAATTTTACCCAAAATTTCTATTTTGATATAGAAAGAATAATTTTCTAGAATTATTAATATATGGATGTGTTGATTGTTAGGATTATAATCAAATGAGATTCTAAAATTGAAATGGTTATTTATAACCAAACTAAATTTGTATATGAATTAAATATACAAATGAGATGAATTAGAATTTAATTCAAACCAGAATTTGGAATTTTAATCCTGGGAATTTGGAAAATATTTTCAAAGTATATTAAATAATATGGTTTTGTTTGTAAAGGATTTGAATAAATACCATCTTTGAATGGATTTTGAAATAATAAAGCACTGAACTCACTTCAGTGGCTGGGAAATAATTCTGATGATGATTGCAACATCATCAGTGTTCATTTTTGAGTTTCTAAGTGATGGATTGCTACCTTAGAAAAGTTTTGATGGGAATTTGTTTGAAAGAAAACAAGTTTAATTGGAAAATTCAAATATTTTGAATTTGAAAGGATTAAAAATATATGTACATGGTTAAGGGATTTCAAAAGAATTTGAAAAAAAACCGGGAATTTGAATTCTGGAATTTAAAATTTAACTTAAAACAAGTTAAATAAATCAAGTGAATGAATTGATTTAGAATCAATTTGAATGCATGTGAATGAGAAACCAAATGTTTTGGTAGAACTAAAATTGTTGAAATATGAAGAGGTGAGTTTCAACACAAAGAAGTTTGAAAAGTAATAGATTTGTACCATTTTTCCTACCTTAACAATTTCGAGGACGAAATTATTTTAAGGGGGGAAGAATGTAACGACCCAGATTTTTGAACAGTTTATCTTAAATATTTAGTATGGTTTTAAATATTGAATTTATAATATAGATGGTATTTTATTGGGTTATTGTTTAAATAATCGAAATACGATGTATTTTGATCGAAATATGGGAGGTTTGAAATAATTCAATTCGAAGATAAAACTGAACGATGATAATAGAAATTCATTGATGAAGAATTTATTTATTTTGAATTTAAAATGATTTAATATGGCTATTTTAAATATACGTTCGAATTAAAATTTTATAATCTATTTCATTGAATTCAGAATAGTGAATAACGTTGTAAACATCGGTCGACACGGTTGAATAGTGGTTCGGGATTACTAGTTAAGGACCGCGAAATATTTTAATTATTTAATTAAAATAAAATCAATATAATAAAAAGAAAAAGAAAAATCAGAGCCGACCTACACATTCAAAACATCAGCCACCCTAAATTATATTTGCGCAGGCTCTTTTCTCCTCGAGCAGAAAAATCTGTCTCTCCCCCTCAATATCAATAAGACAACAGATTAATGGCCTTAGTACGTTTGTCTCAGTTCACACCTATATAATCGACCGAGCCTTTGTCCCTTTATTTTCAAGACTGACGAAAACATTTCATCCCCAAATCTACTTCTTCTAAAATCGATCCTCCGTTTAAGTATAAAAAGAAAATCCGAATTAAAAGTCGCGATCTAATATCGCAAGGATCCCGGAAGCTCGACGCGTTTGAAGGGCACAACGATAGTGATACCATCAGTTTACAGTGAGGATTGAGGAGATCCCAATCTAGAGGAAGTATGTGATTTTGGGGGATGGATGTGAACTTCGCAGTCATCGCAGTCATCATCCACTAAACTCATTCATGAATTCGAAATAGGTGATTAGCAGATTAATGAAGGGTGGCACTTCGATTTGTTGAAGTTAACGATGTGGAAAAGGTATCGCTTCTTGTCTAACAGCGAAAGCATTCCAGTACGGGAGCGTGAGTTCGATGCGTTGGGTAGAAGGGTAGAACCGCACGTGCTTTTGGAGACAGCGTGGAGTTCGGCAGTTGAGTATTTTTGGTGCTCTGAAAAGGGGTGCCATTCGTTGGCAACAACTTGAAGGGATACAGGATTTTGGTGGCACCTATAGAAAGCCGAGGCAGAACAGCCTTCGAGGAGCAGGAGGATGGTACTAGAGCGAGTTGAGAGGAGGAGATGCAAATTTACAGTAAGTTGTTGTTGATATGCCAAAATGGAGTTACTGTTTATGGGCTGACTACAACAAATATGGATCTATGATCAACTTTGTCGTGGCCAGGGCAGCGAGGTATACGAGTTTGCTAAATTTAATTTTTGACAAAATAAATTGTTCATTTATTTTAGTGGTTTGGTTTAAATTAATAATTGTATATAATAAAAATAAATAATCATAGGCGGACAGTGGATTCATTCGAGACGACTCGAGTGGTAGCCGCAACGATAAGGGGTTTAACTTGATATTCAGCGCAAAGAAATCACGGTGAGTAAATCTCACTCACCTTTAGAATTATTTTTATTTCATTAAAAATAATTGTCTGTTGCTTGTGTGAATGTTTTCTGGTTGTTTATATATATTAGTTATTTAGGCTATTATATATATATATATTGGGTTGATTGATTGGTTGGATTCCCGCAGTCTCATTAGCGGATGCCCGCAGTTTCATAGCGGATGATTACCCTATACGCCCCACGCTATGATTAGTGGATGACCTTCTATACCGCGATATTCTGCCACGAAGCAGAATGGGTATTTTTTTGTGTGCTAACATCTGTGGATGCAGGAAAACAGGTTGGAGGAATCCAACTGGATTCCTCAAAAATATATTATCTGTTTGTTTATTTGTTTGCATATATATGGTTATATATGATGTGTTAGAAAAATAAATAATTTGTTGCTTTGTGTGTTTAAATATCACTGGGCTTACGTAATAATATTTAAAATATCGGGAAAGGATATTGGAAATTTAAAAAGGGAAAATTCTATTTTTTAAATAGAATTTGAATTTTTAATGGAATAAAAATATAAACTTGTTTTTGAAAAATAAAACAAGTAGTTCTTTTTAAACGAAGTTATAAATAGTTCTTTTATAACGAAGTTATAAATGAAGGGAAAAGGATTATCATTTGATAATTCAGAAATAGAAATACAAACGTGAAATTGGAATTTTGAAATGAAATTTCAAAATAAGATGTAAAAAGGAAATTTTAAATACATAATTCAAATGAAATTTGAGTATAACATTTGAATTTTTAAGGGGTTTAAATATTTGAAATTTAAAAGGAGATTGAATATTAGAAATTCAAATAGAAGTTCAAATAGAATTTGAATAGACGAAATTAGAATGAAAAATAGATTTGAATTCAAAGGAATTCGAATAAAGAAAATTCAAATAGAGATTTGAATGAAGAATTTCAAAATAGAATTGGAAATATAGAATTTCAAAGAAGAATTGAATAGAATTTGAAATATAGTATTTCAAAGAAGAATTCAAATATGAAATTTGAATAGAGATTTGAATTGGAATTCAAATATGAAATTTGAATTGAGATTTGAAATAGAAATTCGAGTATTGAATTTGAACATGGAATTGAATATAGAAATTCAAGTAGAAATTCGAATATGAGATTTCAAAATAGAATTTGAAATAAACTTTGAAAATAGAATTTTCGAAGTAAAATTGGAAATAGAAATTTCAAATTAGGATTTCAAAATAAGAAATCCAAATGGTTTTGAAATGGGATTTGAATTCAGGGGAATTCAAATGGGTTCGAGTGAAGAAATTCAAATGGTGTTAAAAATGAATTTGAATATTAGAAATTCAAATGGAGTTTTGAAACTAGAATTGAAATAGAATTCAAAAAAAGAGGATTTAAATAGAATTTGAATGATAAAATTAAAAAGGGTTTGAATATTTGAAATTTCAAAATAGAATTGAATCGGAGTTTGGATATTTGAAATTCAAATCGAATAAATAAAAAATTTGAATTCGAAGAGAATTTAATAGGGAATTTGAATGTAGAATTCAAGAAGGAATTCAAATAGAATTTAAATTATAGAATTTGAATATAGCATTCAAATGGAATTTTAAACTATGGATTTTAGCTATATAATTCAAACGAAATTTGAAATATGGAATTTGAATATAGGATTCAATAGAAGTGGAATTTGGATTTGAACATAGCGTTCAAATAAAAGTGGAAATGAAGTTGAATGGAGTTGAATTCATTTAACGAAGTTTAAAAAGTTTTATATATATAAATATAATTAAAACGAACTCGCCGCAGCGCTGCAGTTCGCAAATTGGCGATTCGAACTTCAATTGAATATATAGAACTCGATTGAAGTCGGAATTCTTCGAAACAAGAAACGTCAGGACCGGTTAGATAATAGTTTTCTAATGAAGGAGAAAAATCTGAAATTCGTCGTATAGATTTTGAGTTATGTCAAAAATCAAATTTTCAGAAAAACAGCGCCAGAATCGTTTAAAACCATAATGGTTTAATTAATGTTACAAAAAGGATTTTTAAGCGGAAAAATCCGAAGTTCTATTTAGAAAAATTTCAGAGTTGAGTTGTAAAATATATGCGAATTCAAGTTGTGAAAAATGAATATAATTTTGAAACAGAAACCAGATTTTTGATTTATTGAATAGAATCAACTAAATTGAATAGAAATTAGTTAAAGAGATTTCGAATGAATATTGGGTTTGAATAAGTAAATTCGATTTGAAAATTTATATTCGAAATCAAAAAGGAAACTAGAATTGAAATTGAAATTCAATTTGGTCGTGAGCGAGTTAAACGTTTTCTTTGAACGTGTTATGTTCAACAAAGAAGTGAAATAGGCAAAAGGCTAATTAAAGAATAATTGAGCAAAACTGAATTCAAATGATTCAAAATTGAATTCAAACGATTAGATGGTATTGAATTGAATTGCAAACAGGTGAATATGTGTTAAGCAGGTTTGGGATGAAGTATATGAAGTTATAAATGTAGTGCTCGACAAAAAGGTACATGTTTAGTTCATATATGAGATTTTATGCGCCGTATCGGCAAGCCGCTTGGCTTTTCCTTTTTCTTTTTGAGATTGGAAGATACCGGGATGCTATTTGAAATTTCCCGATGCTCCCGATACAGGGGAGGTTATGGCGAAATTTTCCGGGAATTTAAGGAGTTAGAATATTTTTAAAGAAATTTGACAATTAGAAATCTATATATCGATATATATAGGATTCGATAAGGAAACGAAATCAAAAATAGCGTAAAGGGCCAAGATTGATTATTGAAAAATTTGGGTTAACAAATATTGATAGAAGAATTGGAGAAGAGATTTAATTAATGAAATATTAATTAAAGGGCCCAGTGATTTGTTTGATATGTTTGGATGAACACTTGTTTTTATTCGATAGTTAAATCACAGACTATCGAAGTTTTTGACCATCGTTGTCAATATGGAGAGACCGGTTGGATTATTATCCAAAGAACCACTCCGTATTGACATAAGCGTTGCGAACCAAGTATGCTGAATATATTGAAGACGGAGTGAAGTGCAAGGGCTTTTCTAGTAATAGAAATAGTGCCTTCGGTTTCGTTCAGTCCCAGAACGAACGTAAATGGACGAATGTCTGACAGAGTATTTCCAATGATCAAATGGGTTGGTCTGTATGAATATATATGGTTGCAACGGATTTATCCCTTAGCATAATATCCAGAATATTTGTGCAAACTTAACTAGTGATTAACGGATCTGACAATGTGGCATTCAAAGTGATTGTGTTATCAAGGAATGGTGAGTAGTCGTAGCCTCAGGCCTCAACAACCGGGAAAGGACAAAAATCGGGCAGGCAGCATGGCTATGTGGGTCGCACCCATTAGGGTGTATAATCACCTATCTAGAGAAATTCCTTTTGTTTCTAAATCTATCGATTCTGCCCATTCGGGAAACGGTGGTTTGAGTCCAACCGTTGGTGATATACATTCGATACACTCAAGCGAAATGAGTGGTCGGTCATGTGTGGGCCGGGTTGCAAGACGTTCTTGTTGAACCCAGGTGTATTCGCCTCTAGAGATGCACTGTCGGAAGGTGGTCCCATACCTTGTCATGTTGGAAATCCAATCTCCAATAAGCGCCATGCGGTTTTTGATTTTATACTATATATGTGGAGCGTGAGATGCAAGCGTTCTGCTATTTGGTTATTTATTTGATGTAGACATTATTATAATATCACTGGATTTGATATCAAAGTGTTTTGGGTTATAGTAAGGTAAAAACCGTCCGTGTTTATGTGTGGGCTGGTCTTACTATTATCTTTTCTTGCGAAAGGATTTTTAAAGTTAAACAAGTGGTTGGAGTTTACTCACACCAGTCCCATGACTGACCCAGAGTTTATTTTGTTTTGTTTTCCCTAAACTCTTGGGTGCCCAAATTTGTACGGGCAGTCAAGTGTTTCAGGCTTTTACAGATACACTTGGAGGAGCTTGAAGCAAGAGGCTTCAACGTTAGCTATTTAGAGTTACTTCCGCTGAATCAAATGTTATGTGTACTCTGATGATGGTATGTATATATGTACAAAACAGATTTGTATTTCAAAGCTTATGTTATATAATATATTTTATTCGTTCCGCTGTGAGTTGTGATCTTCGTTCTTCTTCTATTCTAATATTTCTTTCTTTCTATTTCTCATCCTCTAACTTCTTTCTAATAATGAGTCGTATTTCTGTGTTATTTGGGTTGGACGTGTGGTGTTATTAGTCAATTCAGATAGCACGGATTTGCGGGTCGTTTCATAAGCCAATTCAACTGTTTCAGTCAGTTTTTCTCAAATTAAAATATATGACATTCAATATTGAATTTGAACGTACAATTTAATTTACCGGGGCCACATATTAACTCCAAAAATTCCCGAAAAATAAATCTAGTTATCTTTTGATTATACGGTCCTAACAAAACTAATTTCGTCGAATTTGGAGACCGTCTGAAAAATGGCCTTTTAACTGGTCGATCTAATTCAATTGAAATTACCAAACGAGTTTTAATTTACCACGCTCACACATTAATTCCAAACATTATGAAATTTTAAATCTGGTAATAATTCGACATTCCGGATCCAACAAAAGTGGTTTAGTCGAAAACGGAGGTCGTTTGCAAAAGGCCTATTTTTAAGGGCTATATTCTAATTTTAAAAACGAGTTTTTAAATTCTGACACAATTTTCGACAAAATTTCCTTAAAATAAATTTTTAAATTGGTTTTGAATTTTAGGGTTGTTACAAATTATGTCTATACTAGGCTAATAAAATAAATAAAAATATATAAACTAAGCAAACAACTCAATATTTAAATCAATTCAAGCAAGCAAATCAGACAAACAATCTAAACAATTAAATCAACCAAAGCATTTTTAAACCTTCAGCTAATCCCTAGAAACTCTAAAACTCCACCTTAATCTAATACAAGACTAAACCTATCCTAAACTCTAATTCCCTTAAAACTATAATAAGACCTTAATCTAGACTTAGAAAAAACTCTGATAAGATATCCTTAAAATTATGATATGAGTAAAGTAACTCAATCCAATCAATCAATCATTTAAGTTTTGTTGTCACAAAACATCAATTCAAACATGAAACCAATCATTTCTTGTAACTTCTATTTTTCCTAAAACCTATAAAGCTCCTACCAACTACAAATACATAAGTATATTTCTAACAAACCTATCAACCCCTAATGAAATTTAACCATGTCAAGAAAGTCAATCAAGTTATTAAAATCAAACAAATCAAACAAACAAAATAATTCAATCATTTCAATAAAGCAATCAATTCAATCAATTCAACCAAGCCAAACAAAATAGTCAAGTTAATTAAGACAAAGTAAATAAGTTATGTATTTAATTAATAATCCTATATTTCTGATTAGATAAAACCTTTTCATACTATATACTTGTTATGTGTGGAGTTAAAGTTAACATGTAATGCAGTGTGTTGGTTAGAATGCAGTATGTCATATGCAAATCTATATGAAGTGATATATTGAATGAAATGTAACTTGTGATATGAATGATTAAAATTTGAGACGTACTGTAATTTATAATAATGATGTATGATATGAAATAAGATGTGTAATGATAGTATGCAGAATGATTTGGTAATTATATCTAATTAGGTAAAATATATTCAAAGTACTATCTAACTATTATGCATATGCATATATATTATAAATTATTTGAATTAAACAATGATAATATATATTAGTTTCTAGATTTAGGTTAATGAAACTTATGAAAGAGATTGAGAGGATAGTAAAGATAAAATTTTATGGCATTCATAACATATACTAAAATATTTAAAATAATTCTATAAGAAATGTGGAGTTAAATAATCTTAGTAGGGTGCTTCTTTATTATAGTAAAAATTAAAGATCATTTTAAAGAGAACATAGAATTGTATCATATAAAGTAAACATATAGTCACAATTGTATATATAGAGAAACTATTTTTTTAAAAGTACTTAAAATTTAATTTATTATGAAATATAATTTAATACAAATTAATTTTAAATTTTAACTTTTAGAAATCAAAATATATTAATTTGTTAAGGAACCATTTATATGTTAAAACTTAAAAAAAAATTCTATAGTATATCAAAATAATGAAATCTGAATATGAAATAAATTGTACAGCTATAATTTGTTATATTTAAACTACATATTTAAGACATATAATCATATATATATATATTATACTGAAATATTAGGTTAAATATTCAAGATTTTAGAAATCAAAATTAGTATTAAGTTACAAATAGTATTTGTGATAACATAACCCAAAATCAAATGAACAATATATGAGTTAAACTATATATTTTAAACTATATATAAAAGATAAATAAATTTATATTTTATAACAATATAATTTTTTTATATTAACTCCTATACCCTATTAACATGTCTATATAATTTTATTAATTTATATACTTTTAATATATATATTTTTAAACAAGATTTAAGAAAATAAATTAACAAATAAAGTTAATAACTATAATTTTAACTGGCATTTTATAATTGAAAAGATGGAGGGATGTTTGAAAGTTTAAACTCTTGAAATTCAAATTTTTAATTTCATTTTCAAGTAATTATGTCGACACGACAATTTATGTATGTCTACATACATATAGATAATCAAAAGATATATTATTTTGACTTTTTGGTTTTATATCATTGATTTTTATTTCAGTTTAACTATTTCCTAAAATAATATTAAAACTAACAAACATTCAAAATTTATTATTATTGTTATTACTATATTATTATTTCAAAATTTAAATTTTATATTTGAACTTTAAATTTCAAGTTTGAATTTAAAAGTTTATATTTCAAATTCAAAACAAAGAAAACAAGTAAGACAATCAAAGCATCCATTCAACCAAAAAATAATAATTAATGCGCACCCGATTTTTAGATCCATTTCTTCGATATTTTCTAAATTATGAATTGTTGTGAAACACATATTTTAATTTCCAATTTTTGGCTCTTCATTGCTAGATGATGAATCTGAATTGTCTTGATAAGAACACATCCTTTTTATATGGCCTGGTCAACTTGGCGTCAAAATTTTGAACTTGAGTTTTGAAAGAACAGACACTTCAACTACTATAAGCCCAAAATGTCACATTCATTCATAAACTCTTCTTTTCTTGAATGATTAATGATTATCTTGGTGTCTTTTGGCCAACAGTCGTCAGATATTACTTCTTTCCTGTAAAACAACATATCTTCTCAAAGTATCAGGTGACTTTTCAAAATAATTAATTATAACTTGAAATAATAACATCATGATGATTCTGTGACATATCCATTTAAACTTATCAAGAAATCATACCATGATAACTTGATTTTTCAATAAAATTGAATTTGATATTGATGCAGTATATGGATTTAGACTAGTGTTCAAAATTTGCCATTTAAATTTTTCAAAAATCAGAATATGAACTTTTTGAAAAATCTTGTTCCGATCACAACTGTTAGGGATTGCAGAATGAATCGCTAAGGCAAAACTAACACTAGATGGGGGTGAATAGTTTTTTTGAGAATTTAAACAAAAATTAAAATTTATACGAACTACTATATGAATCAAACACCACAGAAACAATCACACACACATAATCAAACACAAAGACAAAGATAAACAAAAATAAAATACGGAAAAGGAAAGAACACACCGGATTGTATACTTTTTCGGAATTGCTCCTACGTCCAATCCCATGCAAAGCTGGATTGCGCATAGTTTTATTACTATATCAATATCCAATTACAATCCTCTCCTTGATTTCACGGCTACAAGGGATACCATTGATTCCACACAATTGATCAAGTATACTCTCCTTGATTTAGCGGTGTAGTAACACGTGACTTCCCCGGTAAGGAAAGCACGAATTGCTTTGAGGACAAGACCAATCAGAACACAAACAGAAGAACATTTCATTGTTTATTACAACAATTCCATCAGAATAAAAGAATATCACATAGTATGAATCAATATTACACATTGATAAATATCAGAGATTTAAATTTCATTTAAATACAAAGCAGCGGAAAAATAATACAACACACAACTGAAAGAAATACACGGATACAGAGCTTTCCGAGTATCATTCCAGCTGTAAACCAGGATCCTGTGAATATAAATCTGCAAAACCAAAACTACTAGCTGCCCGTGTCGAAAATAAGGGCACCCAGAGTTTAGTTAAAACAATAAACTCCAGGTCAGTCATGTGACTGGTGTGAGAACTAAAATAGTTATTAATCTTTATTTTAAAGTTAGGTGAATCAAGGGACCACGCCGTATAACATGGAACGGGTTTTTACCCCAAGAATACTAGTGCATATAACAACAATGCAATCCTAAATAAAGAAAATGAAATTATTATAAGACCCAGGTCCCATCACACAATGCAACGCAAGCCGTAGGATAGGGTTTTACCTTATAATAACCAAAAAATGCTTGATACGCTAAATTTCATCTTTTATTATCACTATAAGTGAAGAAAACAATTTCTATATGAATGTATCAATCATAGGCGACATGGGTACCATATATCATGTCGCCATACTAGTTCGACAATTAAAACCGCAAAGGTCATATTGGAAATTGGATTTCCGCCATGAGTCGAGGCAAGGGTCAAGCTGCTCTCCATTCGAGACACTCTAGCAAATGTCTCAGGACCACACACAACGATCCTGGATCTTCAGGACCGGTCCTCTCTTGCTTTTGAGGATTGGCAATTCCTGAACACACGTTTCCCGGTCCTATCAGACCTATATCTGAGGCGCCTCACATTCAACAACCACACAGGTAAAAAGTATATAAATGTCAAGGCTGGTAGGTCACTGACATCACCCATAGATAGAAAGAAATGTCTTGCTCTCCCTGCAGTCACTATCTCGTTTTTGACTCATACCGAGTTGTGAGGCTCGTGAATTAATGCTATACACAAAGCTATACCACATAGGCTGTGCTTTGATCATCAACCACAAGACTTTGCTTTTCAATAAAAGTCTTGATCATTTACCACTTAGGCAAGCCACACAGGCAATTCATGTCATACGATTGATATCTATCGATATATAACCTCTAAGCTCGTACGTCTCAGAGAAGGGCATTAAGCAAGAGAATAAATTCTCCGCCGCCAAACAGATATATATTTAATAGAAATTGTAACGTCCCGCATTTTTGTCGGTTTGTATTTGAATATTTAAATCAGTTTAAATATTTAATTTGTAATATAAGTGGATTTATATATTAATTAAAACGAAGTTGAACGTATAAAGATATATATTAATTATAATCGAGCCCATAACGACGCTGCAGTTCGTAATTTAACGTTCTAAACTTCAACTGAGTGTACCAGACTCGTTTTGAATCGGATTTCTTCGAAATGAGAAATGTTGGAATCTGTTGAACTGTATCTTTCCAACGGAAGTGAAAATAGAGATTTCGTCGTATAGATTGCAAGATATGTCCAAATCAAATATTCGAAAAGTCGCTATGAAATCGTATATCGACCGTAACGGTTTATTTGAGATAACTAGATATCGGATTCGAACTTGAACAAGGTTCTTTTGGGACATAGTGATAAATTAATTTTTAGAATTTTACTGTAATTTTTAATAAATTAAATACGCAACTTTTTATTTGGAGTATTTTGCACCTTGTATCGATATTTCGGGATTTCACAATATAAGTCAATCTACCGGTATTATTATATTTTTGGGTTCATGACACCTCGTTGAGCACGACTGTACTCTTACTTCTGTCCGTACGTGAACAGAATTTATAACAAAAACAAAACATACACATACCATACAAATGGAGAACGCAACAGGAATTCAATAGTTCTTTTGATCCAAATTATTAAAATAATTATTTTCTTGGAATTAATAGAAACAGAAGGAGTAGACACATTAATGAGACCACGTTCTTCATACAAAGATAAAGCCTATTCTATGTACAAGACTGCACCTTTTTCAAACCGGCCATGTGTATCACTGCATCCCTAAACCCTAAATAATGTAGAGATGTACAACCTATAGTCTATTCCTTTGCAAGTAAGGAACCACCGTTTTTAAATAGGGGGCCACGTTCATCCTTTTGTGCATTCAGTGAAACCGAAAATTTCATGAAAAGAAATCATAACAAATCTATTCTTCTGTAGTAGACCCTATGTGGTAGATAACCAACTACCCTAAATTTAAGTCGAAAACTTCATTTCTAAGGAAGGTAAACCGTACATGTGATATGACAGCTACCTTAAGTCTAAAACATGCATAGATGATATTATCCTATAACTATCCATTCCCTATCCCTTAACACTGAAGTTTCCTCTCTTATAAATATCACATGCCATAACTCATACCGAAAACAAGAATTTGCGCTAGATCTGAGACAAAAATGTGTCGCGGTTCTCTTGTGGCACGAGGCACCTGCTGTGCTACGAATTCAGTTGGGTGATCTCGAGTGGGAACAGGGAGCTTGCGGGGTGGGTTTCAAATGGCACGAAGGTGGAGTTACGAACAGCAAACAAAAGCTGGGGAACGTTTTCGAAGTTGTACACGTGAGATATGGGGCGAGGTGGAAGTCGCATGAGGTAGCGTCAGTTGGATCTGGGGTGTTGGATCACAGCAGGAGGAGGTGGCTTGGCGTCGGCTTGTGTGAAGACTGAACTCGGTTCTTTTGAAACGCAAGGAGAAGATGAATGTAGGAGTTCAGTAGGTGTTGTGCACGTGAGTGGGTGTGGGTCTCTTACGGGATTGAAAGAAAAGAGCGAGCACATTTTGGGTTAGGCAAGTGCACTAGGGATGAAAGCACATGCTGTGCGGATTTGCATTGGCGCCTGTCATGAAAAGGCAGAGAAGTTTTGATAATGGAAATTGTGTATTGAGCGTATACGAGAAGAAGGGATATCAGGGAGTAGGAGCGTGTGTTTTTATATTCATTGAAGAAGGAAAATAAGGGTAGTAAATTGAACATGAAGGAGCATGTTGCTTGGGTTTTACAGTGCAGTGATATGCAGGCAGAGTGGGGTGCTAGTGCAACATTTGTATAAGGGGACTGTAGTTTTTCCGATAAGTTTAAAGGTTAGAAAAAGGTGAGCGAGAGCAGGAAGGGTTGATGCCACATACAAGGGAGTTCTGGCGGCAAGCAGAGTTGATGGCCTTGACGGGAAGAGTTAGGAGGAGTCGACGGTAGTGCGGGGTTCGTAAGGAGTAGTGAATGACTTTGAGAAAGCAGACAACAAGTATGAAGTAACGTGGTGAACACGAGCCGACATGTTGAGGTCGATGTATGTTTTAAGGATTCTGAGGGATGATGAGGTCTGTGTAATGGAGGTGGAAGGCTCACGTTTGACACACAGTTATGCTGGTAACTTGAAGAGAAGCACGACATAGAAAGTGAACACCATCATTAATTGTTGGTTTAAGGAAGGAATGTGCGTGAGTAGCAGGAAGTAGAGGAGTATGTTGGGACATGGTTTCAACCATGGCAAAGTTGCATTCAAGGATATGCTGAAGCCAAGTAGCAGCGTAAAGCGTTCGTGTCTTGAGCGAGCCAGCAGATGTTTCAGCGTGAACGATGACAGAAGTAAACGCCGGATCAGATTGACCGACGCAAATCGTTATTTAACGGTTAACGCGCCAAGGTGAGTAAAATCACTAACTCTGATCTATTTTAAAATATTTAATTATATTTTAATGTTGTTTGAATGCTGTGTGATGGTCGATTAGGTAGATTCAAATTAATTTGGTCGAATATTATATACCGTCACATATGTACACACCATCGGTTGGATACTGATTCCATCAATTTGAATATTCCCTAGTATAGAGTTAGTGTAAATTGTGTTGACTGACATCTGTGGATGCGGAAACCGGTTGGAGGAATCCGACCGGATTCCTCGATATTTATATGTATTGTTTGTTTTGTAGGCACTGTTTGAACCCGAATTATATTTAAAACCCCATGAGAATATTAATGTTGAATGGATATTCAACATCTGTTCGATAAATAAATAAATGATATCGATTTATAAAGTGGTGACAGTCAACCGTAAAACCATCGTTTTGTTAAAGAGTTGATTGGCCGTCAGGCAAATCAACGAGGTTAATTATAAAAATTATATTTTTATAATTAAAAAGAAGATTTAAATTTATAATAGAAGTTCTATTATAAACCAGTATTTTAGAGTTCGTTTTATAAAATAATTAAAAATGATTGTTGACATTTAAATGAGTTTATAAAGCAACTGTTATTTGGGAAAATAATTATTAGGTTAATTGGTCTTCAATTAATCTAATGAAACAGTTTAGAAATAAATTAATCCAAAGTAATAAGATTTAATTACCTTTTGGTTAAGAAGTTATAAATAGAACTGTGGAATGGAGAAAGCGAAGAGTAAATGTTTAATATAAATAATCAAACACCAGAGATTTCAAAGTAACGATATGGTGTTATAAAACCATAGTTAAAAATAAACATGAAAATACGATCAGATAGATATTATAAGTAATAAGGGATTAGAGTGCAGACTTGTATCGGTTCTAAGGTAAGAACGTTGTCGATCAAGGTCTGAGAGGTAAATAGAATGCCCCAACTTGAACGGCTTCGCTATTATCGAGGAACGATATCAGTTTGTAACGGAAAGAGATGTCAATATTTTTGTAACAGAAAGAAATGTCAAGGTTTTTGTAACAGAAAGAGATGTCAAGATTTTTGTAATGGTAAAAGACGTCAAGATTAGTTATAAAGTGGCATATAGCAGCGTATTGCAAGTTTGAACTATAGCGATAAAATAAACGCTGTTAATTAGGATTAAGCGTGACTGTTATGTCAAGATTAGTCATAAAGGAGAATATTACAGCATATGATAAGTTTTGAACTATAGCGATAAAATAAACGCTGTTGATTAGGATTAAGCGTGACTGTTATGTCAAGATTAGTCATAAAGGAGAATATTACAGCGTATGATAAGTTTAGAACTATAGCGATAAATTAACGCTGTCAACCAAACTTAAGCGTGATTTTTATATATGGCAGCACTTCCTAGGAAATGAAGCAGTTTAGTTGAAATCCACTTATTCGAAAGTGATAAATAACGATGCCGTAAGAAAATATAAGAATCATTTTAGAAAGAGAAATTGGGGAATCGTGTTAGAAAATGATGACAGCAATTCGATGTTCGAAATGTGATTAGAATTAAACCGCTAGGATTTGGAACTAGAATTCGACGATGTCGAATGTATTAAAAGTAAACTATTTTTAGGGATTATAATCTGATAGAATAATTAACATTTAGTTATAAACAAATAAATGTTAATAGGATAGGAGTCAGTATTTAGTTATAAACTTGATATCGATTTGATAAGAAGTTGACTTAGAAACAGAGTTTATAAAGTGGAATAGGAATATAAAAAGTATGAAAGAGATTTCGGTAAACAAGATAAGGGAAAGTATTTCGTGAATAAAGAGTTATATGATAAAGGTGTTCAGATTTCTATAATAAGGGAGGGTATTCACATTTCAAAGTGAAAAATGTTTTAAAAGTGAACGTAGGGCCGATTAAAGGTTTAAAAGGAAATTGGAAATATTTTCCAATATAAATAGGATAGATTATCCAAGTATAGAAATAAAGAATGTGAAATTAACGGAAATAGTTTGAACGTTAATAACGTATGTTTCTGGAACATGAAAGAATAAGAGTTTATAATAACTGGAAATGTTTTCCAAGAAGTATGAAAAGGCTAAAACAGGATTTGAGAAATATCTAGTAAGATATGGGAATTCGAACAATGAAACGAATGTTAAATAAAAGTGCCGTGGTTGTGTGATGTTAGTTATACATTAGAATGGGTGTTGTTTTAACTCTGATAGTTAAATAACCAACTATCGAAGTGTTTTGACCATCGTTGTCAATATGGAGAGACCGGTTGGATATATTATCCGGAAACCACTCCGTATAGGCATAAGTGCTGCGATTTATACTGTGCTGAAGATATCGAAGATGGAGTTAAATGCAAGGGTCGTCCAGTTCTAGAATGATGTTTTGTTTGTCCAGTCCCAGGACAACTTGTATGGACGAGTGTCTGACAGAGTATTTCCAACGGTCACGCCGTTGATTTTACGAATATACCAAGTTAGTGGGGAGAAGGTAACTTCTCTTTATTTTACACCCAGTGTGCATTTGTGTAATCAATGTGTGATTACGGATTTGACGATGTGACATTCAAAGTGAATGGTGATCAGATGTTCTGAAGATAGACGTAGCCTCTAGCCTCACAACCAAGAAGTGACAGAAGTTGGGCTAGGCAGCATGGCTAGTTGGGTCATCCCCAAGCAGGGTGTATTTTCACCGATCTAGAGAAAATTCATATTTATACTTCTTTTCGATTCTGTATCTTCGGATGACGGTTGGATGGCCTACAACCGTGGTGGCAATATATTCGCGACACTCAAGCTAAATGAGTGAGCGGTCATGTATGGCCGGGTTGCAAGACGTTCTTGTTGAACCCTGAGTGTATCCCCTCTAGAGTACACTAATCAAAAGGTGCTCCCATACCTTGTCTGTTGAAATCCAATCTCCAATAAGCGCCCTGCGGTTTATGATTTTATACTATATATATGTGGAATGTGAGATGCAAGCGTTCTGCTACTTGGATAATTATTTGTTTAGACCTTATCATAATATCACTGTTTTTGATATCAATGTAATTTGGGTTATAGTAAGGTAAAAGACGTCCATGTTTATGTGTGGGCTGGTCTTACTATTATCCTTTTTGTTTCAAAAGGATTTTCTTCAAAGTAAAACCATATGGTTAGAATTTACTCACACCAGTCCCATGACTGACCCAGAGTTTATTTTGTTTGTTTTCCCTAAACTCTTGGGTGCCCAAATTTGTACGGGCTGCCGAGTGTTTCAGGCTTTGCAGATTCCACTTGGAGGAGCTCGAAGCAGAAGGCTCCACCCTTAGTATTTAGAGATTATTTCCGCTGTGATAAGATGTATTGTACTCTGATAATGGTATGTATATACAATACAATTTTGTATTCAAAGTTATGTTATATAATACATTTTATTTGTTCCGCTGCGAGTTTCGTGTTACTCTGATTCTGTTCAGTTGTGATCTTCTTCTTCTTCTATTCTATTAGTTCTATCTTTTCTTTCTCACCCTCTAAATTGTCCCATTAATGTCCCGGTATTTTCGATGCTCGAGAAATTGACAGTGTATTTATGTTGATTTTCTGGGTCGAAAATCCCCCGCCATTACAGTTGGTATCAGAGCTGAAGGTTAAGTGATTACCTTGGCTCTGTGGCGTAACTCAATAGAGATGGAGTTAGTAATACTCTAGATTGAGTTGAGAGTATATATATATGAGCGCGTATTTGTAAATTAATATAAAAATTGTTTTATATTGTGTTGACTGGTCAGTCGAGTAGTTTATGAATTCTGGTCGAAACAGTAGTGCAAACTGGATCGATAGGTGTTTCTAAACTCTTGAACAGAGTAATTCGACACAGTATGTTTTGAAAAGGGGGTAAAATAAAATAATTTTACCCAAAGTATATTTTGATATAAAAAGAAGTGTATATCTTGATATTAATATAATATATTGGATATGTGATCATTATTATGATCGAACAGGATTATAATTGAGTTGGTTATATAAACTACCAATCGAAATATTATATAAGTATGATATGCAAAATCAGATGAGCTGAATTTGAATTAAAAACCCAAATTGAAATAAAACTCTAAAAACTTGGAAAAGAATTGAATTTGAATTTGAATTAAATATAAGGGAATTTTAAAATCCTGGGAGATTTGAAAATTTGTTTTCCAAGTGCTATGAAAGATATTTTGAAGTAATTTCAAAAATAGAGTGATTATAAATGAGTTTTTAAAGCAATATAGTATTGAACTCACTTCGATGGTTGGAAAAAAAATTCCGATGATGATCGCGACATTTTCGGTGTTCATTTTCGAGCTGGTAAGTGACGGATTACTACCAAAGATTTTGTTTTGTGTTGTTTGAGAAACAAGTTGTCAGAAATTCAAATGTTTAGAATTATATATGATTTCAAACTGATTTGAAATAAATCCCAGGAATTTGAATTCTGAAATAAAAATTTAACTTATGGAGTTAAAATGGTAAAAATGGAATTTAAACAAAGATAACAAAACTGGACTGAATTTGGAAAGATCCAGAATGAAAATTATAAAAGAAAAAATATTGGAGATTCGAGTTATTAAAAATGAATTGATTCTTGGAAAATAAGAATCGAATTTTGAATTAGAGATGGAGATAACTGATTTGAGAAATAAATCAGTAAATGGAATGTCGTAATAAAACTTAACAAGGTTAAGAACTGAGAGTGGAATCGGAGTTGAAATAGAAATTTGGCTTAGTAAAAGCGAAAGACTGGTTTGAGAACGGATTGATGGGAGATCAACCAAGGATGCTTGGATATGCTGGTTTGATAGCAGATGGCAGAGATAGAGTTGAATGCCCAACAGAGAAGGTACACGTTTATATACGAGTATGAGATTTTTTATGAGTCAGTTTGGGCAAGCCGTTTGGCTGTTTGATTTTCTTTTGGATTGAAGAAGGCCCGGAGTGGCAAGTTGTTGTAGTACCGAGTGAGCCGTGCAGAGGAGATGCTGGCGAGATTCTCTAAAAATTTAAGTTGTTAGGAAATTTTCAGAAATTTTGAAAATATTCGAAATAATAAGGAATTAATATTTTAATTGGAAATAATCAGTTCAGTGGAAACTGGAATTATGAAGTAAACCAAAAAGATTTTTAACCATGTTATAACAGAGATTGTAGCATTTCCCCTATCTTAGCAATTTCGAGGACGAAATTATTTTAAGGGGGAAGGTCTGTAACGTCCCGCATTTTTGTCTGTTTGTATTTGAATATTTAAATCAGTTTAAATATTGAATTTGTAATATAAGTGGATTTATATATTAATTAAAATGAAGTTGAACGTATAAAGATATATATTAATTATAATCGAGCCCATAACGACACTGCAGTTCGTAATTTAACGTTCTGAACTTCAACTGAGTGTACCGGACTCGTTTTGAATCGGATTTCTTCGAAACGAGAAATATTGGAATCTGTTGAACTGTATCTTTCCAACGGAAGTGGAAAATAGAGATTTCGTCGTATAGATTGCAAGATATGTCCAAATCAAATATTCGAAAAGTCGCTATGAAATCGTATATCGACCGTAACGGTTTATTTGAGATAACTAGATGTCGGATTCGAATTTTAACAAGGTTCTTTTGGGACATAGTGATAAATTAATTTTTAGAATTTTACTGTAATTTTTAATAAATTAAATACACAACTTTTTATTTGGAGTATTTTGCACCCTGTATCGATATTTCGGGATTTCACAATATAAGTCAATCTACCGGTATTATTATATTTTTGGGTTCATGACACCTCGTTGAGAACGACTGTACTCTTACTTCTGTCCGTACGTGAACAGAATTTATAACAAAAACAAAACATACACATACCATACAAATGGAGAACGCAACATGAATTCAACAGTTCTTTGGATCCAAATTATTAAAATAATTATTTTCTTGGAATTAATAGAAACAGAAGGAGTAGACACATTAATGAGACCACGCTCTTCATACTAAGATAAAGCCTTTTCTATGTACAAGACTGCACCTTTTTCAAACCGGCCATGTGTATCACTGCATCCCTAAACCCTAAATAATGTAGAGATGTACAACCTATAGTCTATTCCTTTGCAAGTAAGGAACCACCGTTTTTAAATAGGGGGCCACGTTCATCCTTTTGTCCATTCAGCGAAACCGAAAATTTCATGAAAAGAAATCATAACAAATCTATTCTTCAATAGTAGACCCTATGTAGTAGATAACCAGCTACCCTAAATTTAAGTTGAAAACTTCATTTCTAAGGAAGGTAAACCATACATGTGATATGACAGCTACCTTAAGTCTAAAACGTGCATAGATGATATTATCCTATAACTATCCATTCCCTATCCCTTAACACTGAAGTTTCCTCTCTTATAAATATCACACGCCATAACTCATACCGAAAACAAGAATTTGCGCTGGATCTGAGACAAAAATGTGCCGCGGTTCTCTTGTGGCACGAGGCACCTGCTGTGCTACGAATTCAGTTGGGTGATCTCGAGTGGGAACAGGGAGCTTGCGGGGTGGGTTTCAAATGGCACGAAGGTGGAGTTACGAACAGCAAACAAAAGCTGGGGAACGTTTTCGAAGTTGTACACGTGAGATATGGGGCGAGGTGGAAGTCGCATGAGGTAGCGTCAGTTGGATCTGGGGTGTTGGATGACAGCAGGAGGAGGTGGCTTGGCATCGGCTTGTGTGAAGATTGAACTCGGTTCTTTTGAAACGCAAGGAGAAGATGAATGTAGGAGTTCAGTAGGTGTTGTGCACATGAGTGGGTGTGGGTCTCTTACGGGATTGAATGAAAAGAGCGAGCACGTTTTGGGTTAGGCAAGTGCACTAGGGATGAAAGCACATGCTGTGCGGATTTGCATTGGCGCCTGTCATGAAAAGGCAGAGAAGTTTTGATAATGGAAATTGTGTATTGAGCGTATACGAGAAGAAGGGATATCAGGGAGTAGGAGCGTGTGTTTTTATATTCATTGAAGAAGGAAAATAAGGGTAGTAAATTGAACATGAAGGAGCATGTTGCTTGGGTTTTACAGTGCGGTGATATGCAGGCAGAGTGGGGTGCTAGTGCAACATTTGTATAAGGGGACTGTAGTTTTTCCGATAAGTTTAAAGGTTAGAAAAAGGTGAGCGAGAGAAGGAAGGGTTGATGCCACATACAAGGGAGTTCTGGCAGCAAGCAGAGTTGATGGCCTTGACGGGAAGAGTTAGGAGGAGTCGACGGTAGTGCGGGGTTCGTAAGGAGTAGTGAATGACTTTGAGAAAGCAGACAGCAAGTATGAAGTAACGTGGTGAACACGAGCCGACATGTTGAGGTCGATGTATGTTTTAAGGATTCTGAGGGATGATGAGGTCTGTGTAATGGAGGTGGAAGGCTCACGTGTGACACACAGTTATGCTGGTAACTTGAAGAGAAGCACGACATACAAAGTGAACACCATCATTTATTGTTGGTTTAAGGAAGGAATGTGCGTGAGTAGCAGGAAGTAGAGGAGTATGTTGGGACATGGTTTCAACCATGGCAAAGTTGCATTCGAGGATATGCTGAAGCCAAGTAGCAGCGTAAAGCGTTCGTGTCTTGAGCGAGCCAGCAGATGTTTCAGCGTGAACGATGACAGAAGTAAACGCCGGATCAGGTTGACCGACGCAAATCGTTATTTAACGGTTAACGCGCCAAGGTGAGTAAAATCACTAACTCTGATCTATTTTAAAATATTTTAATTATATTTTAATGTTGTTTGAATGCTGTGTGATGGTCGATTAGGTAGATTCAAATTAATTTGGTCGAATATTATATACCGTCACATATGTACACACCATCGGTTGGATACTGATTCCATCAATTTGAATATTCCCTAGTATAGAGTTAGTGTAAATTGTGTTGACTGACATCTGTGGATGCGGAAACCGGTTGGAGGAATCCGACCGGATTCCTCGATATTTATATGTATTGTTTGTTTTGTAGGCACTGTTTGAACCCGAATTATATTTAAAACCCCATGAGAATATTAATGTTGAACAGATATTCAACATCTGTTCGATAAATAAATAAATGATATCGATTTAGAAAGTGGTGACAGTCAACCGTAAAACCATCGTTTTGTTAAAGAGTTGATTGGCCGTCAGGAAAATCAACGAGGTTAATTATAAAAATTATATTTTTATAATTAAAAAGAAGATTTAAATTTATAATAGAAGTTCTATTATAAACCAGTATTTTAGAGTTCGTTTTATAAAATAAATAAAAACGATTATTGGCATTTAAATGAGTTTATAAAGCAGAAATTATCCGACGATTAAATATTTGGATAATAATATTATTAGATTAATTATATTAATCTAATGTTAAGAAGTAATTAAAATCAGTTAACGAATTTACTGATGGAATGAAGTTGATTAAATCAACTGTTATTTGGGAAAATAATTATTAGGTTAATTGGTCTTCAATTAATCTAATGAAACAATTTAGAAATAAATTAATCCAAAGTAATAAGATTTAATTACCTTTTGGTTAAGAAGTTATAAATAGAACTGTGGAATGGAGAAAGCGAAGAGTAAATGTTTAATATAAATAATCAAACACCAGAGATTTCAAAGTAACGATATGGTGTTATAAAACCATAGTTAAAAATAAACATGAAAATATGATCGGATAGATATTATAAGTAATAAAGGATTAGAGTGCAGACTTGTATCGTTTCTAAGGTAAGAACGTTGTCGATCAAGGTCTGAGAGGTAAATAGAATACCCCAACTTGAACGGCTTCGCTATTATCGAGGAACGATATCAGTTTGTAACGGAAAGAGATGTCAATATTTTTGTAACGGAAAGAAATGTAACAACCCGAATTTTAACAACGTGTTAAGACAAGAATCAAGGCAGAATTAAATGTTAAAATCTAAATCAGGAGAAACGGGCTATGCCATTGCGTTCGTCTCGGAAAAATACGCGAAATAGAGTCCGAAATTTCGTAAATCGGAGTCCGTATGGCCGAGATATGGCCTTCGGAAGTTTCACGAAAAATTCAAATTCAAAACAGATTCAAAATTTCAGAATATCAAGGTAGGCGGGAAAAATCCTGCCCAGACCAGGTCGACCAGGGGGTCGACCTGGGTGTCGACCTGGGTGGGACCAGGTCGACTGGGAAGTCGACCCCAGGGTCGACCTAGGGGTCGACCTGCCTGGTCGGACCCAGGCAGCCTGATGCACCTGTTTTGCTGTTTAGCTCGGTTTTGGAGGCTTGTGACGATTTTTGAGGGCTTGGATCTATCCTAGGGTTAATCTAACGGCCTAAAACTACCCTAATCTCTATAAAAAGACCCTAAGCCTACCCTAAACCCCTCATAATTCACTCATGCCACGAAGTGCTGCCCAAATCTCCATTGATCATGGCCTCCATCTCCAACTTCAAGAGCCTATGCATTCAAATCGGGTTCAAATCAAAAGGTGAAAGCTTGCTACACCAAATCGAGGCCAAATCAACGTTGCTATGGCGATTTCATGACGGTTCTTCATCAAAGGAGCCACCTTTCTTCGTCAAAACGATTCATGCTCCTAGCCCTCTTGCCACGCTATGTAAGTTTTAGCTACTTCGAGATGTTAACGGTAGTTTAATCATGGCATGGAATAAAATGTGGTTAAACATGAATGCTATAACCTATGCGAGCCTAGTTTGCTCCTTTATCATGAACATATGACTTTGGGCTAAGTTGTAGCGACTTAATCATGCCACTCATGTTATGTATAACCTAGTATATCTTGCAAGTTTGAATCTTTATCTATGGAATGCTAGCATGAACCTTTGGGAACCATTTGACTTGTGAAACATTGGCAAAGATTTGACTTTGGGGCTTATGCATGTAAATGAACCCAAACCCCTTATGTATCATGCATGTTTGTGGCCAAATTCACTTATGACACTATGCATGTTTGTGGCCAAATCCTCTTATGAAACTATGCATGTTTGTGGCCAATAGGTTGGTATAATACCCTACTATGTGACTCGCTTCCACTTGGTTTGGAAATACGTTTGGGTAGCTTAGGAAAAACGTGGGTATGACATGAAAAAACTTGACATGGGGCTTACATGAGAACATGACATTCATGATACATTTAAATATGATCTTGACACGTGGGAAAACATGGAACTTGAACTAGACATGGGTGGGTTGTAAGTGTAATAAGACACTAGATCAAATATGAAAGTGGCCAACTCGAGGTTGGGTTGAGTTTGTAGCATAAATCTACCCGGACCCGCCCGGCTTAACTAGTGGCTACAAACAATAGGATCCAATGTGAGAAGTTGGTCATGTCGCGCTTAAAACCCGAGGTTAGACTAGGTTGTGGTGTAAATCTACCCGGACCCGCCCGGCTTAACTAGTAACCACAACAAGGTCTAATGTGAGAGGTTGAGAGTGCAGTAATTAAATTAATGCCACATGATAAGGTTAAGTAAATTTGACTAATGACACTTAACCGATATGACACGAATGGGTAGGTTAAGTGGGACCGGGCTTGATTTCTTAATGACACTTAACCATACAAGACAATTAGGGGATGGGGTTAAGTAATTTACGCTTAACTAATCTGACTTGGTAATTAGATAGGGTTAAGTAATCCACACTTAACTAATCTAAACACGGTAAATTCGATGAGGTTAAGTAATCCATACTTAACTAATCTAACACGGTAATTAGATGGGGTTAAGTAACATAGACTTAACTAATCTAAACACGGTAATTAGATGGGGTTAAGTAACCATCACTTAACTAATCTAAACACGGTAATTCGATGGGGTTAAGTTAAACACTTAACCAATCTAAACGTGGTAATTCAATGAGGTTAAGTAACCAATACTTAACCAACTTAACACGGTAATTTAATGGGGTTAAGTAACTTATACTTAACCAATTATACATGATAATTTGATGAGGTTAAGTAACCTATACTTAACCGATCTAATAGGTGGACCTGATAGGGTTAAGTCACAAGACCTTTTTAAATTAGGCTTAACCATTGTAATACGATTAGTGGATGGGGTTAAGCTAACCCATACTTAACCAATCCGACTCGATAATCTGATGGGATTAAGATAATCTATGCTTGATCAATCTAACATGATAATCTGATAGGGTTAAGACAAATAAATACTTAACCAATTTGACTTGATAGGGTTAAATCATGAGCTTCTTGGTACACTTAACCAACTTGTAGGGCTAAGCCTTGAACTTGAGTACTTAGCCAATCTTGACATGATTCGTAGGCGGGTTAAGTCATGAACTTGGATAACAACACTTAACCCACTTGACAAAACCCTAGCTCAGGGAACTAGGTTGGAAATCGTAGTTAACAAGGATAGCGGAAGGAGGAGCTAAGTGGTAAACCTTAGTTAAAGGTAACTAAGTAATAATTCTTAGCTAAGGACAGGGGACTAGTTCATAAAGAGATGAGTAACCTAATACGGTAGGTCATCGCTTAGTATACGAGGAGGAGCAACTTATCTGACTTGGATAAGGGCTCCAACGAACTGGGTGACGAAGCGGTAGCTTCGGGGGACGTGAGGGTACTCTTGGTATCCCTCTGTGAGGTGGCAGGTGGTCCATGAAACCCGACCTCACAGAGGTTAAGGTCTGCGATAGAAGAGCCAAGAGTATGCCTTGGTTGCTATGCGAGCGACCTAAAGACTGGGATGGATTAGCGTGGAGTCGACGATACTTGATTTTGCCCTGGATAGCATGTCGCCGACTACCTACCATCTTTAGTCAATCGTGTACGTACGGAAAGGCAGGGAACTCCCAACAGACCATTTACTGGCTATCGAGTTATGGGTGAGGTTGGCTATCTGGAAGTGGGCATCGATGGGCCGTAGTGTAGTTCTCATACATGATTTTTCTTGGATTGCCTTTCAGTAGTTGAGGGAGGGGTCACGTCGGACCATAGCCACGGGTACAAAAACAGACCTTGATATCTGCATCAGCAGACGACTTAAAGCTCCCGACCGAGTTTCGTATTTCTTGATTTGCCCTGGCACGGAACTCGGATGGCACATTGAGGAACATGTGCCTCTAGACATGGAAAACGGTTCACGATACATACGCGGGATAAAGGGCGCGGTTGACGGGTGGCATAATCCCTAGTGGCCCTAGGTGGCTGGACCCAAACCGAGACACGGAAACATTCATTAGGTAGCATAATCCCTAGTGGTCCTAGGTGGCATAAATCCTAAGTGAACGCGCGATAGTTCATGGTAAGGAAACATAACTAGATCAAGGGTAGCAGTCCAAAATAACCTCAAGGATAAAACGTTTACATGGGAAAGCCCGTATGGCCTACGACAAAGGACTGAACTTATACATGGAAAGAAACATACGAGTTTTGAAAACCTACATATGCTATATATTAGGTTGACATGGGCCATTACAGGACATTGGGCAAGGGACATTCATAGTTAACACATGACGCGGGTTGGGATACTAGTACGAGAGGTGCAGAGCAAATATACATGTTAGAACCAGGAGAAATATACATGATAGATACCGTGGGATGTTATACAGGATAGATACCTTGGGATAGTATACTTGATAGAAACCTGACGATGTGATACCTTGATTTATCATGACACCGTAGTTTATCATGATATCTTAGTTTACCTTGCTACAGTAGTTCAGCCTGTTACCCTGGTTTAGTTTATCTATCTTGTCGTCATCCTTATGTTTACTTTCAGTTTATGCATGTCATGTTACCTTTACCTGTTTTTATACTGGAAGTAGATAGGACTTACCAGTCTTTATGACTGACCCCGTTTTGTTTTGCCTCTTTGTCTCCCGTTCCCCCCAGGTTTCAGGGAGGAAACACTGTTATCTAGTTCGGACTTCTTCTGCCTGAAGATCATCACGCATGGCTTGGACTTTTCTTGGCTATGGCTACTTTACTGTTTTACTTGGGGAACAATTTATGAAATGGTTTTATGCTTCTTTATTATTGCAAGACAGGTTTTGATGTATTCTGATGTAAAAGGCTTTAGACCTTATTTTATAAGGTAATGAAATTTGTTTTACTTCCACTGTTTTATATATGTTCTGTCTTGTAATATTTCTGTGCATGTTTACCTCGATAATGCTTCACCAAACCTAGTGCATTCCCTTTGTGAGTGACCCTAGCGGAGGTGGGGTGTTACATTTGGTATCAGAGCAGAAGGTTACCAGACTGGGCAAAAGTTTTTAAAACCTTCTGAAAACTATTTGAAAAACCGTTTACAAAGAAGCATTTTTCAAGAAAAATCTTGTTTTTAAAGGCTATTCCCCAAAAGCCATTAGCACTATCCTTTGTTTCCTTGATTGAATCTCTTTTCCTTTCTTTCCTCCATCTGTAGTCACAGTAGCTTTAACTGCGACTAATCTTTTCGTGCTACGAAGTGTTTTCCATGTGATGGAGGTGGTTCTCGAGAGACCTGTTGCCGCGTTATAAGAAAGGATAGCAAGAACAAGGATAAGGGACACAAGCTTAAGGATAGGCAACTTGTTGGTATGGCTTAAGCCACAATGGAAGAAAAATGGGACGGATAGTTAAGAATTATGGGACAAGGACAAGATCATCGAGAGGGCAATTGTATACTCTCGTTTCTAGCGTATCTCGTAGGGATGGTAACGATCTTGTTAAACGTTTAGCTTTTCCTCTCTATCATCCCGTCAGGACTTGGTTTTGATCATAGCATCATTTAAGTCTGCTTCGATAGTTAAGTCTCTGCACCTTAGTACTAGCATGGTAGAAGATCCCACTTTAGTACCAAAATCTGGTTGGAGAGTCGGTCCATTTATTCATGACTTGTTGGATTTGAGAACGTTTATGCCAAGTGTTGAGATTAGAAGCAATGCTTCTATTGTTGAGCTATGGATGGATTCTAGGGGTAAAGTGGTTATCCAGTAAGGGATACCATTCTCGGTTTTGAAAAGAGGGTAGTCAGACTCTTGGCTTGCTTTAGTAATATCCTCGAAGTCTTGTATAACCTTTTGGGTTCTATTATGGTTAGTTACCTAGAATCTCTTGATGCATTTATCGGAAATCTCTGATCCGATCGAGTAACGTTCGCCAATAAGGCGGATGGCTCATTCCGCTTGAGCATGGGTTATAGGAATCACCCTAGTAAGTGCACGTGGTAACATGGATTGGCATCGGTAAACGAGATCTAGAATTCACTAGTGAATTTTGGAGAGCTTGCATGAGTACGCAGATAGGGTTGAGCCAAGTATACTAGGGAAAGAATAAGTGAAAGTGGAACGAGAGGCGACAATGAAACGAGTTCCGACTCATACCTTGGAAATAGGAATCAAGGAGCTACGAAATCATGAAGTCAAAGGCGGTCAAGGCACAATGGAATTAAGCTCATGGAAATGCGGCTTGGACGCGCGCATCATGTCTCTTTTTAAGAGTACATCTTTGATCCTTGGTACACTTGTAGAGCTTGCTTGCACGCTATCGCTTGGTGGATATCCTCTCGGTCCTATTTCTGTTGCAAACCCCGTAAGGAGTTTGTCTTGTTTATCTTCTCGATCTTATCTTGGAAACCTTAGATAGAACTCTATGGATGTAAACATGTATTTGAAAAATGTTATGATTGATATGGTTGCAAATGGTTGCAAGTGGTTGCTCGTGGATGCGCGAATACGCATTAGATACTAGATTGACGCGGTCACGTTTCATGTTGCATATGCACGAGTATTTATACTTGATTATGGATGAAATTGAATGTGTTATCATGTGGATGTTGCATATGAATGAATGTTTGTGCACGCATATAGTACTTATATGACTAGGACTATTTGCATACATGTTGGACTCATGGCACTAAACATATTTTGCATTAGAAAGATCATTCAGGCCTGATCATTAGCATTAGCTAAGGAGCATATACACACACGTTTTGCATATGTTCATATGGCATTAGAAATCATCTAAGGACAATGTTTGCCTGTGGATGATGTTTTGAGTAGATGGATGATGGATGGTAGGATGCGTTCTTCCTAACTTGGAGATTTCGGGGACGAAATCCTTAAAGGAGGGGAGAATATAACAACCCGAATTTTAACAACGTGTTAAGACAAGAATCAAGGCAGAATTAAATGTTAAAATCTAAATCAGGAGAAACGGGCTGTGCCATTGCGTTCGTCTCGGAAAAATACGCGAAATAGAGTCCGAAATTTCGTAAATCGGAGTCCGTATGGCCGAGATATGGCCTTCGGAAGTTTCACGAAAAATTCAAATTCAAAACAGATTCAAAATTTCAGAAAATCAAGGTAGGCGGGAAAAATCCCGCCCAGACCAGGTCGACTAGGGGGTCGACCTGGGTGGGACCAGGTCGACTGGGAAGTCGACCCCAGGGTCGACCTGCCTGGTCGGACCCAGGCAGCCTGGTGCACCTGTTTTGCTGTTTGGCTCGGTTTTGGAGGCTTGTGAAGATTTTTGAGGGCTTGGATCTATCCTAGGGTTAATCTAACGGCCTAAAACTACCCTAATCTCTATAAAACGACCCTAAGCCTACCCTAAACCCCTCATAATTCACTCATGCCACGAAGTGCTGCCCAAATCTCCATTGATCATGGCCTCCATCTCCAACTTCAAGAGCCTATGCATTCAAATCGGGTTCAAATCAAAAGGTGCAAGCTTGCTACACCAAATCGAGGCCAAATCAACGTTGCTATGGCGATTTCATGACGGTTCTTCATCAAAGGAGCCACCTTTCTTCATCAAAACGATTCATGCTCCTAGCCCTCTTGCCACGCTATGTAAGTTCTAGCTACTTCGAGATGTTAACGGTAGTTTAATCATGGCATGGAATAAAATGTGGTTAAACATGAATGATATAACATATGCGAGCCTAGTTTGCTCCTTTATCATGAACATATGACTTTGGGCTAAGTTGTAGCGACTTAATCATGCCACTCATGTTATGTATAACCTAGTATATCTTGCAAGTTTGAATCTTTATCTATGGAATGCTAGCATGAACCTTTGGGAACCATTTGACTTGTGAAACATTGGCAAAGATTTGACTCTGGGGCTTATGCATGTAAATGAACCCAAACCCCTTATGTATCATGCATGTTTGTGGCCAAATTCACTTATGACACTATGCATGTTTGTGGCCAAATCCTCTTATGAAACTATGCATGTTTGTGGCCAATAGGTTGGCATAATACCCTACTATGTGACTCGCTTCCACTTGGGTTGGAAATACGTTTGGGTAGCTTAGGAAAAACGTGGGTATGACATGAAAAAACTTGACATGGGGCTTACATGAGAACATGACATTCATGATACATTTAAATATGATCTTGACACGTGGGAAAACATGGAACTTGAACTAGACATGGGTGGGTTGTAAGTGTGATAAGACACTAGACCAAATATGAAAGTGGCCAACTCGAGGTTGGGTTGAGTTTGTAGCATAAATCTACCCGGACCCGCCCGGCTTAACTAGTAGCTACAAACAATAGGATCCAATGTGAGAAGTTGGTCATGTCGCGCTTAAAACCCGAGGTTAGACTAGGTTGTGGTGTAAATCTACCCGGACCCGCCCGGCTTAACTAGTAACCACAACAAGGTCTAATGTGAGAGGTTGAGAGTGCAGTAATTAAATTAATGCCACATGATAAGGTTAAGTAAATTTGACTAATGACACTTAACCGATATGACACGAATGGGTAGGTTAAGTGGGACCGGGCTTGATTTCTTAATGACACTTAACCATACTAGACAATTAGGTGATGGGGTTAAGTAATTTACGCTTAACTAATCCGACTTGGTAATTAGATAGGGTTAAATAATCCACACTTAACTAATCTAAACACGGTAAATTCGATGAGGTTAAGTAATCCATACTTAACTAATCTAACACGGTAATTAGATGGGGTTAAGTAACATAGACTTAACTAATCTAAACACGGTAATTAGATGGGGTTAAGTAACCTTCACTTAACTAATCTAAACACGGTAATTCGATGTGGTTAAGTTAAACACTTAACCAATCTAAACGTGGTAATTCAATGAGGTTAAGTAACCAATACTTAACCAACTTAACACGGTAATTTAATGGGGTTAAGTAACTTATACTTAACCAATTATACATGATGATTTGATGAGGTTAAGTAACCTATACTTAACCAATCTAATAGGTGGACCTGATAGGGTTAAGTCACAAGACCTTTTTAAATTAGGCTTAACCATTGTAATACGATTAGTGGATGGGGTTAAGCTAACCCATACTTAACCAATCCGACTCGATAATCTGATGGGATTAAGATAATCTATGCTTGATCAATCTAACATGATAATCTGATAGGGTTAAGACAAATAAATACTTAACCAATTTGACTTGATAGGTTTAAGTCATGAGCTTCTTGGTACACTTAACCAACTTGTAGGGCTAAGCCTTGAACTTGAGTACTTAGCCAATCTTGACATGATTCGTAGGCGGGTTAAGTCATGAACTTGGATAACAATACTTAACCCATTTGACAAAACCCTAGCTCAGGGGACTAGGTTGGAAATCGTAGTTAACAAGGATAGCGGAAGGAGGAGCTAAGTGGTAAACCTTAGTTAAAGGTAACTAAGTAATAATTCTTAGCTAAGGACAGGGGACTAGTTCATAAAGAGACGAGTAACCTAATACGGTAGGTCATTGCTTAGTATATGAGGAGGAGCAACTTGTCTGACTTGGATAAGGGCTCCAACGAACTGGGTGACGAAGCGGTAGCTTCAGGGGACGTGAGGGTACTCTTGGTATCCCTCTGTGAGGTGGCAGGTGGTCCATGAAACCCGGCCTCACAGAGGTTAAGGTCTGCGATAGAAGAGCCAAGAGTATGCCTTGGTTGCTATGCGAGCGACCTAAAGACTGGGATGGATTAGCGTGGAGTCGACGATACTTGATTTTGCCCTGGATAGCATGTCGCCGACTACCTACCATCTTTAGTCAACCGTGTACGTACGGAAAGGCAGGGAACTCCCAACAGACCATATACTGGCTATCGAGTTATGGGTGAGGTTGGCTATCTGGAAGTGGGCATCGATGGGTCGTAGTGTAGTTCTCATACATGATTTTTCTTGGATTGCCTTTCAGTAGTTGAGGGAGGGGTCACGTGGGACCATAGCCACGGGTACAAAAACAGACCTTGATATCTGCATCAGCAGACGACTTAAAGCTCCCGACCGAGTTCCGTATTTCTTGATTTGCCCTAGCACGGAACTCGGATGGCACATTGAGGAACATGTGCGTCTAGACATGGAAAACGGTTCACGATACTTACGCGGGATAAAGGGCGCGGTTGACGGGTGGCATAATCCCTAGTGGCCCTAGGTGGCTGGACCCAAACTGTGACACGGAAACATTCATTAGGTAGCATAATCCCTAGTGGTCCTAAGTGGCATAAATCCTAAGTGAACGCGCGATAGTTCATGGTAAGGAAACATAACTAGATCAAGGGTAGCAGTCCAAAATAACCTCAAGGATAAAACGTTTACATGGGAAAGCCCGTATGGCCTACGGCAAAGGACCGAACTTATACATGGAAAGAAACATACGAGTTGTGAAAACCTACATATGCTATATATTAGGTTGACATGGGCCATTACAGGACATTGGGCAAGGGACATTCATAGTTAACACATGACGCGGGTTGGGATACTAGTACGAGAGGTGCAGAGCAAATATACATGTTAGAACCAGGAGAAATATACATGATAGATACCGTGGGATGTTATACAGGATAGATACCTTGGGATAGTATACTTGATAGAAACCTGACGATGTGATACCTTGATTTATCATGACACCGTAGTTTATCATGATATCTTAGTTTACCTTGCTACAGTAGTTCGGCCTGTTACCCTGGTTTAGTTTATCTATCTTGTCGTCATCCTTATGTTTACTTTCAGTTTATGCATGTCATGTTACCTTTACCTGTTTTTATACTGGAAGTAGATAGGACTTACCAGTCTTTATGACTGACCCCGTTTTGTTTCGCCTCTTTGTCTTACGTTTCCCCCCCAGGTTTCAGGGAGGAAACACTGTTATCTAGTTCGGACTTCTTCTGCCTGAAGATCATCACGCATGGCTTGGACTTTTCTTGGCTATGGCTACTTTACTATTTTACTTGGGGAACAATTTATGAAATGGTTTTATGCTTCTTTATTATTGCAAGACAGGTTTTGATGTATTCTGATGTAAAAGGCTTTAGACCTTATTTTATATGGTAATGAAATTTGTTTTACTTCCGCTGTTTTATATATGTTCTGTCTTGTAATATTTCTGTGCATGTTTACCTTGATAATGCTTCACCAAACCTAGTGCATTCCCTTTGTGAGTGACCCTAGCGGAGGTGGGGTGTTACAAGAAATGTCAAGGTTTTTGTAACAGAAAGAGATGTCAAGATTTTTGTAACGGTAAAATACGTCGAGATTAGTTATAAAGTGGCATATAGCAGCGTATTGCAAGTTTGAACTATAGCGATAAAATAAACGCTGTTGATTAGGATTAAGCGTGACTGTTATGTCAAGATTAGTCATAAAGGAGAATATTACAGCGTATGATAAGTTTTGAACTATAGCGATAAAATAAACGCTGTTGATTAGGATTAAGCGTGACTGTTATGTCAAGATTAGTCATAAAGGAGAATATTACAGCGTATGATAAGTTTAGAACTATAGCGATAAATTAACGCTGTCAACCAAACTTAAGCGTGATTTTTATATATGGCAGCACTTCCTAGGAAATGAAGCAGTTTAGTTGAAATCCACTTATTCGAAAGTGATAAATAACGATGTCATAAGAAAATATAAGAATCATTTTAGAAAGAGAAATTGGGGAATCGTGTTAGAAAACGATGACAGCAATTCGATGTTCGAAATGTGATTATAATTAAACCGCTAGGATTTGGAACTAGAATTCGACGATGTCGAATGTATTAAAAGTAAACTATTTTTAGGGATTATAATCTGATAGAATAATTAACATTTAGTTATAAACAAATAAATGTTAATAGGATAGGAGTCAGTATTTAGTTATAAACTTGATATCGATTTGATAAGAAGTTGACTTAGAAACAGAGTTTATAAAGTGGAATAGGAATATAAAAAGTATGAAAGAGATTTCGGTAAACAAGATAAGGGAAAGTATTTCGTGAATAAAGAGTTATATGATAAAGGTGTTCAGATTTCTATAATAAGGGAGGGTATTCACATTTCAAAGTGAAAAATGTTTTAAAAGTGAACGTAGGGCCGATTAAAGGGTTAAAAGGAAATTGGAAATATTTTCCAATATAAATAGGATAGATTATCCAAGTATAGAAATAAAGAATGTGAAATTAATGGAAATAGTTCGAACGTTAATAACGTATGTTTCTGGAACATGAAAGAATAAGAGTTTATAATAACTGGAAATGTTTTCCAAGAAGTATGAAAAGGCTAAAACGGGATTTGAGAAATATCTAGTAAGATATGGGAATTCGAACAATGAAACGAATGTTAAATAAAAGTGTCGTGGTTGTGTGATGTTAGTTATACATTAGAATGGGTGTTGTTTTAACTCCGATAGTTAAATAACCAACTATCGAAGTGTTTTGACCATCGTTGTCAATATGGAGAGACCGGTTGGATATATTATCCGGAAACCACTCCGTATAGGCATAAGCGCTGCGATTTATACTGTGCTGAAGATATCGAAGATGGAGTTAAATGCAAGGGTCGTCCAGTTCTAGAATGATGTTTTGTTTGTCCAGTCCCAGGACAACTTGTATGGACGAGTGTCTGACATAGTATTTCCAACGGTCACGTCGTTGATTTTACGAATATACCAAGTTGGTGGGGAGAAGGTAACTTCTCTTTATTTTACACCCAGTGTGCATTTGTGTAATCAATGTGTGATTGCGGATTTGACGATGTGACATTCAAAGTGAATGGTGATCAGATGTTCTAAAGATAGACGTAGCCTCTAGCCTCACAACCAAGAAGTGACAGAAGTTGGGCTAGGCAGCATGGCTAGTTGGGTCATCCCCAAGCAGGGTGTATTTTCACCGATCTAGAGAAAATTCATATTTATACTTCTTTTCGATTCTGTATCTTCGGATGACGGTTGGATGGCCTACAACCGTGGTGGCAATATATTCGCGACACTCAAGCTAAATGAGTGAGCGGTCATGTGTGGCCGGGTTGCGTGACGTTCTTGTTGAACCCTGAGTGTATCCCCTCTAGAGTACACTAATCAAAAGGTGCTCCCATACCTTGTCTGTTGAAATCCAATCTCCAATAAGCGCCCTGCGGTTTATGATTTTATACTATATATATGTGGAACGTGAGATGCAAGCATTCTGCTACTTGGATAATTATTTGTTTAGACATTATCATAATATCACTGTTTTTGATATCAAAGTAATTTGGGTTATAGTAACGTAAAAGCCGTCCATGTTTATGTGTGGGCTGGTCTTACTATTTCCTTTTTGTTTCAAAAGGATTTTCTTCAAAGTAAAACCATATGGTTAGAATTTACTCACACCAGTCCCATGACTGACCCAGAGTTTATTTTGTTTGTTTTCCCTAAACTCTTGGGTGCCCAAATTTGTACGGGCAGCCGAGTGTTTCAGGCTTTGCATATTCCACTTGGAGGAGCTCGAAGCAGAAGGCTCCACCCTTAGTATTTAGAGATTATTTCTGCTGTGATAAGATGTATTGTACTCTGATAATGGTATGTATATACAATACAGTTTTGTATTCAAAGTTATGTTATATAATACATTTTATTTGTTCCGCTGCGAGTTTCGTGTTACTCTGATTCTGTTCAGTTGTGATCTTCTTCTTCTTCTATTCTATTAGTTCTATCTTTTCTTTCTCACCCTCTAAATTCTCCCATTAATGTCCCGGTATTTTCGATGCTCGAGAAATTGACAGTGTATTTATGTTGATTTTATGGGTCGAAAATCCCCCGCCATTACAGAAATCAATCACATAGAATAAAATCCAATGTCAGACACACAGTCCATTTATAAGTTCATTCTGGGTCTGAACGAACCCGGAGGAACCTTATTCCTCGCATATCCATCGATCTCTAAGTATGTATGGACGATCACCAACTGATTCCCTCCTCTTGGGTGTACAGCCCAATCAAGATCATCAATAATCATCCAAACGACTTAAAGACCTCCGGTATTCAACCACTATCTTTATCTTCGACTTCTCGTCGAATCGGTTATTCAAAATGGGTATAAACTCGACCTTTCCGAATAACCCGCGTATATAATAAACAAGTGTTAAACAAACACAACATACGCCTCATTCCAATTCAGAATATTCCTTTATTCAAATTTTCACATTCTTAGGGAAAGGTTCCCATTAATTTTATCAAAGATAAATTCTTCTAAATTTATTCTTTAATCTTCCTTTGGATATCATTCCAAACCATGTTAAGGTTTTCCAAACTAGTCTGGATCAGCGAACCACACCTAAGTAATTGTTTATTTTATTTCCTAATCCCAACCTATTCATCCCATGGAGCAAAACTGGTAATACTCCATATCTAACACCACGGTGTTATCGGTAAATATTAATTACCATTTCACATTCAAATCTAATTAAAGATTTAACTATCGCTTGGAGCAAAACTGGTGATACTCCATTCTCGATCACTTCAATTTAATTAAAGATTCATTAAAACCCCTCGTAGTTTTAATCTTCCCAAAAATCGATATCCTATCTTTAACTGGGTTAAAGAACCAATGTCATCTAAAACACGGTTCACGATAAACCCAAAATCACATCCCATTATTAATTGGGTTAAAGAATAGGTGTTATTCAAAACACCGCTCACGATAAACCCAAAAACCAATTTAAATTCAATTCCAATTAAATACTAATTAACTGGACAATTTCACTAAATTTTAATTAAAAGATCTAATCTTTTCTAAACTGGGTTCAAGAACAGTGTTATTCAAGACACCATTCACGACGAACCCAAAATCCCATTTGATATTAAATATAAGGCTCTGAATAGAAAATATATCGGCTTATATTCAATATCAAATTCTGAAACCAACAAATATTGTATTAGAAATAATGCAATAAATATATCTTTCAAATTTCCACAACCACATCTATATAATCACGAAATTCAACATCGAAATATTCCGAAGATAATTTCTATTCAAATCCATTCCAATTCGTATATTGGAAATTCTGATTATTTTTAAAACCACTTCAAATCCAATTTATTTATTCAAAAATATTGGATTATAATTCTTGTTCATAACTAGTTTATTTCAATAAAAATATATTTTTATCCTTTTTAAATATGGAATTTTTCACCCCAATTCTTTCTAAATCATTTATTATGATTTTACACAAATTATTGATATTTTTAATAATTTTATCAAGGCTCGTACAGTCGATTTCCAATAATGGTCGTCGAACTGCACTTACAGCAACCTTTTCCAAATTTGATTTGGACATAATTCCTAATCTAACCGTTATATTTCAAATTTCTAATATTCATTAGAAAGCTCTTTTCGATACGAACCCAACTGTTCCGGTTTCAGGAGAATCCGACGGTCGGATCTCCCGTAACGTCAATTCGAAGTCAATGGTCGAAATTCGCGAACTGCCGCGGCGCGGCGCGTTCTATTCAGGCCATTATATATATATATATATATATATATATATATATATATATATTTCGTCTATTTCAATTCTAAACGTATTTTATAAATCGTTTAACTTCGTTTTTAAAACGATTTCAACTTCATATTCAATTTTAAATCAAAATTGAATATTCCATATCATTAATATATAAATGATAATATTTTCAAAATATTAGATTTTGAAATCACTTCCTTTTCTATATTCATTATAAAAACAAATATAATCGACATAAATACTGTTCGTGTCAAAATGGCGCAAATCTAATCAACACGGCTTTATATATTTCAATAACTTCGTTATTCAATTCAACAAATGGATATTTTCTTCAACACATGAATAATTTCAACACATGAGTATCATCGACACATGACTATTTATTCTATTCAGCACATGAATCTTTATTTTATAATATTCTTTATTTTCCAATTGGAATGAGGCCCAATCAATTACCATATAATTTTAATTATATGGATTCCATACAATACATGTATATGATAGCAATGATAAATAACCAACCATCATCCAAAGTGCACAACACAACTGCATAAGCATTAAATATAAATAATTAACTCTTACAGTCTGTCGATCAATCGATCGACATACAACTAAACAATTGGTATTAGTGTACGCCAAATATCATCCCAACACCCGTGTGGGGTTTCAATCCACAAACACTGAATATTATTTGTGCATTTGGGCGACGTGTAAAATTCATCGTCCCAATCAATATCCTTCAAATAGGTGTACATAAACAAATCGTTCGATTTGTAAATGAATATTTATTTATTCACATTCACGTTAAAAATTATATTTTTAACGATAAAATATTTTTAACTTTATAAATATTGTATTTCATTCCATATCACATTCAATTTTTACCACACAACAAAATCAAACAAGTCGTCCATAGTCTGTGGACGACGGGTGTCGGGTGCTGCTAAGCACCATTTGCATCCTAGTATATAATTTTAACTAGAAAACAAGAATTAAAGTGAGAAGTTCTCACCAATGAGCTAAGCCAAACACCGCGACTCCTCATATGTAGAAAATCTTGCCGTGTCCGCCTTTTGTCACTTTCGTTGTCTGTATCCACTACATATATAAAAATCGCATCTTTATATTGTTGCTATGTATATAAAAATCACATTTTTATAACTACGCTATATGGATAAAAAAAATCACATTTTTATACCGCCACTAGATAAAAAAATTATTTTTATAACGGTGTTCAAATAATTAAGATCATATTTTTATCACGCTAACTTCATAATAAAAATTATATTTTTATATCGCTCTTCTTCTAATAAAGATTATATTTTTATATTGCCACTCATATAAAAATCACATTTTTATATTTTCTAGTATATAAAAACCATATTTTTATTATCTCTACTATATAAAAATCATATTTTTATCATGCTATGGTATAGATAAAAATAAAACCTTTACATTGCTATCGTATATCTAAAATTCTCCTCTTTCTTCATAATAAAAATCTATCCTTTCTCTATATATTTTTTTTGCCATTTTCTATATAAAAATCTTATCTTTTCGCATTTAAAAATATAACCTTTCTATAGATAAAAATCTAACCCTTACTTCATGAAAAATCTAATCTTTATACTCCATTCACACATAGAAAAATTCAATTTTTATACTTCCTTCACGTATATAAAAATAAATCCATTCTTTCTATGATTAAAAAAAATATAATCTTTCTTCGATTTCATGATAACAAAAACCTAATTTTTCCCTACTTTAAAGTCCTAACCTTTATCTACATTAAAGGTCAAATTTTTATCTACATAAAAAAACTAATTTTATTTACATTAAAAATCATTACATAGAAGAATAGGAATAAAATAAATAAAATAAAATAAAAATCTTACTGTAATCAATCTTTCAGAGGGGGTGGAGAAGAACGCAGTCAAGGTGGAGGAGCGGAGGGCATTAGTGTTGGGTGGTGTAGTTTTGGGCTGAAGGGGGGGGGGGTGCGGTTTTGGGTGTTCGTGTATAGAGGAAGGAGGAGAAGGACGGAGGAGGGAGGAGAAGAAGCGGCGCGTTAGTGGTTTAGGGGGGGAGCGTCGGCGGCTCTGCCACTGGAGGCACGCGGCAGCTCCTTCCTCGTCGCACCCTTTTTTTTAAAAAAAAAATCAATTTCATTTGAAGAATGGGGGGCCTGAGAGAGTATAAATAGAGAGAGGTTTTTTTTATTTATTTAATTTCAAAAAGTACCTTTTTATTTTGAACTCGAAATCAAACCACCGACTGTCGACTATAGCTAATTACCCCCATTCCGAACACAATGGGATATGTATCGTAGGTTGATTCGATCGTTTAAATCAGTTTCCGTCAAAATCAAAATATAAATCTATATATTGAATTTGAACATGCATTTCAATTTACCGGGGCCACATACGGACTCTAAAAATTCCCGAAAAACATTTTCTAGCTTTGTATTGATGATACGGTTCTAACGAAACTAATTTCATCAAATTCTGAGACCGTTTGAAAAAAAGCCATTTTCTGGTCGATCGAAATTGACTGAAACTGTTAAAACACATTTTACTTCGCCACGTTCACATATTGATTCGAAAAATTATGAATTTTGGAATCTAGCAATAATTCTACATCCCGGATCTAACAAAAGTGGTTTCGTCGAAAACCGAGGCCATTTGCAAAATTTCCATTTTTAAGGGCCAGAATTCCATAGTGACTATTCTGAATTTTCAACTGGGCATAACTTTTGATTCCCGCTATGAAATTTCAATTTTTTGGATTCTTTGGAAAGATATTCTCAAATAGATTCTAATATTTTTGGTTTCGCCAAAATCCGATTTATTTTGAATCCTGCACATTCATTTGAATTTTGAAATTGAATTTTCAAACTACCGCACCATTTTCAATTCCTTTTATATTTAAAATAAAATATTTATATTCTAATGACGATTCAAATAAATATATACATTCTAATTCTATTCAAAATAAATTTCTCGTCATTATTGTTTAAAATAATTCATTTTAAATATTCAAAAATCATTAAAATTTCGAAAATTTAAATTGGCTCGGATTTCCGGGCTGTTACAAGCGGTCACAAGGGATACCACCGATTCTAACCTCCTTGATTTAACGGCTACAAGAGATACTACCAATTCTAACCTCCTTGATTTAACGGCTATTAGGGATACCACTGATTACATACACTACCCAAACAATTATAATAGCTCTATAACTCTTCAGTAGCACTTTGATTCGGAGAGTAATGTGTAGAGAGTTAGAAGAGAAGAAGTTTTATGAAAATATAATTGAATTCGACAGAGTATAAGTGTAAAAATTATAAAAATGAGAAAATATAATGGTGTAAAGAAAGCAAATGAAGATGGAGAAGAAGAATTAATAAAAAATTCGAAATCATACCTTATTTATAACATTTGAAAGGTTGCAACCTTTCTGGAGCATCACAAATAGTGAAAAGACACTTCTTTTCAATTTTGAAAAAATGACAGTTATATGTCGATATGTATATAAATGTATGTCGACATATCTCGGTACAAAATTGAAATTTGAGCATTTTCCAAGTGTTTTAATATATATATATATATATATGTATATATATAAAATTCTGGAAATTCTTGAATTAAAACAGTGTTATAAATGAATATTATAAGGTAGGAAATCATATGAAAACATAAACTATATAAACATATTTATAAAGTTATGGCGTTAAAACTATATAAATATAAAGTGTACAAAAGTATAAATATAAAACTTATAAAACTTGAGTTTAAAATCAAAAAGTGTAGTAAAGAAAATAAAATAGAGAAGATAGAGATTGAAGATAGAATTTGAGAATAGAATTTGAAATCAAAAACTGAAAAACATAATTTGAATTTGAATTTGAATCTGGAGTGCTATTCAGAGTCTTACATAAACTAGACTCTATCACTATATTTATCTTGGACTCTTGAAATCTTGAAATCTTGATTACTTATGAGTCTTGAATCTTGAATCTCTAAAACGGTAAAACTATAGTCCTATATACAAATCCTGCATATATATGTCTATATATTCTACATAGTGATGTTGGTATATATATATATATTATAATCAATGATAATTGAGACACGGTTGTTGTCATCAAAACTCCATTCTCCAACATTATTTACTTAACCAAGTGGGTATGAATTTAATTACTAATGTTATATATGGGCCAAATGATGTTGTGCAACAAATTTCTTATTATATAAACCTAAACGGATTTCTTTAACTTCAAAACTCCATTTTCGAAAATAATAATTCAATTTCCATATCCACTTCTATTTCAAACCAGTTATACCCTCTTATTTACATTTCACGAAACCCCAGCTATATAATTATTTCTTGTAATAAGTGTATTTCCAAAATCATCTTATTTTCATTATTTAATAAATAGCGCTATTCTTAACCAAATGGTATATGTATAATCACACTTCATACTTGGGCCAACAATGTTAAATTATACATTGTTTACTTTAAAACCCAATAGTTTTAATTATATCTCAAAATCTTGCAAATGACATGCAATATTTCTCTTATGGAAATAATAAACTATTTTCAACATCTTTTGCCATTACAAACTAATACCATCCCTTGATAATTGTGAAGTCGTTCATGTTGGGAGATTTTATTTACCTCTCAGACCTTGATCGACAACGTTTTTATTTTAAGAAAGATAAAAGTTCGTAACTCTAAAACTGGTACTAATTATAAGATCACATAAATTTTATTTACTATTCTATTTTAAATATGGTATTATAAACCAATTCTCGCAACTGAATATCTCTTTCAAAACTAACTATCTTTACTTAATTCATTTATTAAGTAACTTCATGCTAAAACACAACCTTTTGCTTTAACCGTATTAATAAAATTCGTTTACACCTTGGATCCATATACCCAATCTTTTATCCAATCCCGTTAAATATCCTAAATAATAATTAAATTAATATTTTTATTACTAAATCTATTTTCCAAGCTCTATTACTCAAACCCATTTAACATTTCTTCTTTTTGCCTCCGTGGCATTGTGCTTATGATTATAGTAATTGTACTTAATTCAATGATTAAGTAAATGCTTCTTTAAATTCATTACTTTAGCTTTAAAACTCCTTTTGTAAATCTGTTCCATAACACTTGGGTCCTTATTATAAAGTCCCTATACAAAAACTTTTATGAATATCCAACTAAATCTTATTGCAAACTTTTTTACTTTCTTAAATGAATTTCATTTAAGAAGTAATTACTTTAATAATTATTAATCAAAAATAATTATTAACATCATCATTTACTAAGGTAAAAGTAGTCAACTTCATTATTAACTAAAAATAGGTTAGTTAATAACTATTTAATTTAGTTTTTATAAACAATAACTAACTACATTAATGGTTATCAATAATCTTTAAACATCGTTAATTAAAAGGTAAATTACATTTTAAGAAACCTTATTAAGTTAAAAAAAACTATTCGTTAAACTATTTTCATTAGATTGATTGAAGACAAATTAATCCAATAACCAATTTCAATTAAAAAGTTGAGTTAGTCAACTTGGAACCATCAGTTAACCTGCTAACTAATTTCAGTTACTTCTTCTTAGATTAATATAATTAATCTAACATTATTGCTTAATTGTTTTTTTTGAACAATTATTCCAAATTACTAACCGTAGGTTAAATTTTGACTTATACTCTTATAAAACTTATGAAAACATTGAAAGTTGTTGTATATAGTATTATATAACTACTTTTGGGAAATCATTTATAGATTCCAATTTATTTATAAAACTTCAATTTATATATAAAATATAATTTAAAACTTTGCTTCAGTTGTAAAAATAATTTTCATAATTTTAAATACATCGATTCACCTGATGGAAAATTAACGTCTTAAAAGGCGGGTTTTCGGCCATTTGATGCCAATACCTTAATCGATATTGTATATTGATAATAATGCTATGAACCATGTAGGATAATAATGCTATGAACAATAAGGATACTTCTATTATGACTTCTGGTGGTTGCTTAGATTCAGCAAGTAAAGCTACTGAAGCTATTGTTGGAGGTCAACAAGTTAAGAATCGTAATGTATCTGACAATGATAATCGAAGTAACAATGGCATTGGTTTCAAAGACAATATGGACTATGGATTAAACTCTCTGTTTAGTGATGTGGATGTGGTAAATGAAGGTGTTAAGGCTACTGTCGCCACCAAGTCTAAATCAAACGTGATAGGTAATTGTCCTTATGCCAACCTAGCTCCACCATCTCATGTTAAGCTACCGCCTAGTGCTGCTTCTCCGGTTACTGTTCTGGATTAACTTTTCCAAAATTTAATATTGCTAAAGTCTCACTTTTATCGGCTGTTCCTACTAGCTCTCTACCTTCATCCAAAGCAAAAAAGTTGAAGGGAAAATTTTGGGAAGACTTCGATGAAGGAATAGATTACACTCCTGAGGATGTAATGCCTTTTAGCAGCAAATTGAAATCCAATAAGTGGCATACAAGGAGCAATCCTATGTATGATTCCATTATTAATTGATCAGTATAGAACATCTTTGTTTGTTGGATTCGAGAAGTTGGTATTTGAATATTAGTCATAATAGATTTGAAAGCCTTTATTGGTAGTTCCAGTGCAAGTTAGTGGTGATATAATTGATGAAGTTTTGGTATATTAATGGAACCACGACTAGTAACATATGTTCAATTCTTTCTAAAGTAATGTTGAGGAATTCAAGTTTATTATGTTTTGTGCATATTGGAAGCATAGAGTCATATGAGTGAGTTATAGTTTTGTTTATGTAGACAGTTATACAATATTGTAATTTCATGTTCTGAAATAAAATTTTTGCGCTTACCTTTCAAATATTGTCTATTGATTAATAAAACATCAATGTCAAAATCAATTCAACCATCGTATCTAATTCAACAATTAACATAGGTTAAACAATTCATATATAAACAATATGAAAATAAATAACACATAAAATTTAGTGGAATCCAGTTGGATCCCTCCAACCTAATTTTCCCTACATCACAGTTCATAATATTATATAATAATGCATATGAAATAAATAATCTAATCTAAATCATTTAATTAACACGAATGTACATAACGACAATCAAAAATCAAACCATAAACATCCAAGCATTTAAACGTTCAATTTATATTGGCAGCAATAAATTATTGATATATGAATTTAATTACTTTATAGGATTCCAGAAGGCGTGAGATTTAACTCACAATTTTGTTTTCGATTTGATGATATATGTCAATTTATATAATTTCAACTAGTGTTTGAAATTACATAAAAATCTGATTGCTTCCGAATCCAACCAAATTAGCTTGGTCTCTTAGCCTTCGTCGCCACGAATCCTACTTCGTGCATTTCTGTTACGTACAGAAGAGTTAAGGCTATTACAAGTTTGAATTAATTTAAAACATAATTATCTTAATAAATTAAATTAATGAACTAATCATTATCTTAATGACCGTAACAAATTAACGTACTAATCTGCTGCTACTCTTCTAAGATCCCCGACACCCCTTATCCTTCATCCCAATGCATACACACGATCTCAATTCCTCATACTGCCTCCACAAGCGACTGGACTATTAGAGAATGGATTTTTGATGACAACAACCTTGTTTCAATTATCATTGATTAAAAAAATATAAACTAATGCTTTTTATCTATAATATATACATATATACACATACACACATATGCAGGATTTATATATAGGAATTATTACTAAAGACTATACAGTTTTAAAGATGTTAGAGATTCAGATTTCGGAGATGATTGAAGACTCATGAGTATTCCAGATTTCAAGAGTTCAAGATAAATATAGTTATAGAGTCTAGATTATGTAAGACCCTGAATAACACTCTAGGTTCAAATTCAAATTCTGATTTCAAAATCTATTTCAAATTCTATCTTCAATCTCTATCTTCTTTATTTTATTTTTGATTTCAAACTCAAGTTTTATACGGTTTATATATTTATACATCTATATACACTTTATATCTATATATTTTTAACTCTATAATTTCATAAATATGTTTATATAGTTTATATTTACGTTTTCATATGATTTCCTACTTTATAATATTCATTTATAACACTATATTTTAATTCAAGAATTTCCAGAATTATATTTATATCAAAACACTTGAAAATGCTCAAAAATCAATTTTGTACTAAGGGTATGTCAACATACAATTAACCCCATGTCGACATATAACTGTCATTTTTTCAAATTTGAAAGGAAGTGGCTTTTCACTATTTGTGATGGTTTTGAAGCATTACAACCTTTCATAATCTATAAAAAGGGGTTGAATTCGAATTTTTAATCATTGCATGTAACAACCCGGAATTTCTGAACCAATTTAAAATTTTGATTTAAGCTATTTTAATGAATATGCGAATAGAAATTAGTTATTTTTGCTAAATAAAATTTGAGAACAATTTTAAAATTAGTTTTTATATTTTATTTGACATGAAATAAATGCAGTAAAATTATTAAATTGAATTATAAGCTTTATTTTTAAATTTTTGAAAAATAGATTTTGAAAATCAAAGCATAGCCCTTAAAAAGTAAAATTTTGCTAGGAAGCTCAGAATGCGACGAAGTAAATTTTTTTGGATTCATAATGACAAATCATAGTTGCGTTCCAAAATGCGAGTAGGATGGAGTAGGTATGTGGCCGTGCGAAGCAAAACCATTTGTTCAAAAGCAGGTAGTCATTTTACAAAGGAACATTATTGATACGATCTCGGAATTCGATTCCACTATTTTTTCTGGATTCGTATCATCAAATAATGGTTAAATCCAAAAGAGCATAATTTTAGAAGTTAGCGTTTGGACATACAAGAAGAAAAGGCACGCTAAATCGCATTTTTTGAAGCTAATTTGAGCAATTTTACAAAGGAACATTACTGAGACGACCTCGGAATTCGACGAATTTTTTTTATTGGATCCGTAATGTCGAATAATGGTAAGATTCCAAATTTAATGATTTTTAGAGTTAGTATGTTGCCGGACATGATTTTTAAAGTGAAAATCAGACAATATTTTGTCTTTAAAAATTTGTTGTTTGTGCATACAGACTCAAAATTCGACAAAACCAGTTTTGTAACACCCCGCCTCTGCTAGGGTCACTCGCAAAGGAATGCACTAGCTTTAGAGGGGCATTATTGGTAAACATGCACAGAAATATCACAAGATAGAACATATAACATAGCGGAAGTAAAATCAAACTTTCATAAACATTAATAATTAAGGTCTAAAGCCTTTTACATCAGAGTACATCAAAACCTGTCTTGCAATAATAAAGAAGCATAAAGACTTTTTCATAAATTATTCCCCAAGTAAAAACAGTAAAGTAGCCATAGCCAAGGAAAGTCCAAGCCATCCATGATGACCTTCAAGCAGAAGAAGTCCGAACTAAACAGCAGTATTTCCTCCCTGTAACCTGGGGGGGGGGGGGGAAACGGAAGAAAAGAGGCGAAACAAAACGGGTCAGTCAAAAAGACTGAGTAAGCCCTATCTACTATTAGCATAAAAACTAGTAAAGTTAACTGACATGAGAAACTGAGATGAACATAAGCATGATAACAAGATAGATAAGCTAAATCAAAATAACAGGATGAACTACTGAACTCAGATAAACTAAGGTGTCATGATAAATCACGATGTCAAGATAAAACAAGGTATCACATCGTCAAGTTTCTATCAAGTATAATATTCCCAAGATATCTATCACGTATAACGTCCCATGGTATCTACCCTGTACATCTGCTCTGCACCTACCGTACTAGTATCCCAACTGTATCATGTGTTATCCGTGAATGACCCTTACTCAAAAGTCGTATAATGGTCCATGTCAACCTAATATATCGCATATATAGGTTACTCAACTCGTATGTTTTATTCCATGAAAGTGTTCAGTCCCTTGCCGTAGACCATACGGGCTTTCCCATGAGGTTCTATACTACTTTAACATAGTTCCAGGATCCTTAAGATCGGTTTGGACTGTTACCCTAAACCTAGCTAGGGTCTTCCAGCATGAATTATCGTTTGTACAACTAGGACTTATGCTACCTAGGGCTACTAGGGATTACGCTTAACTATTGCATGTTTTCGTATCTCGGTTCTGGTTCAACCACCCAGGGCCACTGGGATTTACGCTAACCGTCAACCGCGCCCTTTTTCCCACGCATTCATCGTGAATCGTTTTCCATGACTGTATGCACATGTATCACATCGTGCCATCCGAGTCCTGTCACAGGGCAGACCAGGAAATACAGGACTCGGTCGCGAGCTTTCGATTTATCTGCCGATGCAGATGCTAAGGTCTGTTTTTCTATACGTGGCTATGGTCCCACGCAACTCCTCCCTCAACTAGTGAAAGACAAGACATGATAAATCCTGTATGAGAACACAACACTGGCCAACCCACATCCAAGCCTTACCGCAACCATAATTAGATAGCAATTATGGTCTATTGGGTGTTCTCTGCCTTTCCGTACGTACACGCTTGACCAAAGATGGTAGGTAGCCTGACGAAAATGCTATCTAGGGTACGACCGTGTATCGTCGACTATCCCCTATCCATCCCCGTCTTTAGGTTGCTCGTATAGCAACCAGGGCATACTCTTGGTTCTTCTAACGCAGACCTTAACCTCTCATGAGCCTAGTATGATCACCTGGCAGCTCACAGAGGGATCCCAAGAATATCCTCACGTTCCCCCGAAGCCGCTGCTTCGCTACCCAGTTCGCTGGAGCCTTTATCTAAATCAGATACTTGCTCCTACTCGTATACTTAAACGATGACCTACCGTATCAGGTTACTCATTTATCTATGAACTGGTCCAAATTTCCTTGACTAAGAATCATTACTTAGTTATTCTTCAACTAAGGTTTACCACTTAGCCTTATTCCCGTTATCCTTGTTAACTACGGTTACCCACCTAATCCTCCGAATTAGGGTTTATATAACAGATTAAGTGTCACTTAAGTTCATGACTTAATCCCGTCTATAAATCATGTCAAAATTGGCTAAGTATCCAAGTTCGAGACTTAACCCGTCTACAAATCATGTCAAAATTGGCTAAGTATCCAAGTTCAAGACTTAACCCTACAAACCATGCTCAAGTTGGTTAAGTATATATTAACTTGACCCTATCAAATTACTTAGTCAAACCGGTCAAGTGTATTCAAGCGATTCATGACTTAGCCTTATCATGTTTTCACGTTATATTGGTTAAGTATGGGTTAACTTAACCTCAATAAATTCACGAGTTAGATTGGTTAAGTATAGATCACTTAACCACATCAAATTAACGAGTTAGATTGGTTAAGTTTAGGTCACTTAACCACATCAAATTAACGGGTTAGATTGGTTAAGTATAGGTCACTTAACCACATCAAATTAACGAGTTAGATTAGTTAAGTGTTTAACTTAACCCCATTAAACTACCAAGTGGGATTAATTAAGTCTAGGCTAACTTAGCCCCATCCGATTATCATGTTTAGACTAGTTGAGTCTAATCTTAACCCCATCCATTAACTGTATCTTTCGGTTAAGTGTCATTAAGAAAACTTACTTAACCTTACCAAATTATCGTGTTGGATTGATTAAGTGTTGGTTAACTTAACCCCGTCCACTAGTCGTATAAAAATGGTTAAGTGTCATTAGGCAAATCAAGTTACTTAACCTACCCAACCTTGTCATGTTTTGTTAAGTATCATTAGCCTAATCAATTTACTTAACCCCTTTGTCCATGTCATATTTGGTTAAGAGTCATTAATCAAATTAACTTAACCCTATCATGTGGCATTAATTACTTAATGCACCCCAACCTCTCACATTAGACTTTGTTGTGGTTACTAGTTAAGCCGGTCGGTTCCGGGTAGCTTTACACCACAACTTGGTCTAACCTCGGTTTCAAGCACAACATGACCAACTTCTCACATTGGGTCTTATTGTTTGCAACTACTAGTTAGGCCGGTCGGTTCCGGGTAGTTTTACGTTGCAAACTCAACCCAACCTCGAGTTGGCCACACTTATATTATCTAAGTGTCATGTTCATCATGTTTCCAAAACATGTTACAAGTTTTTCAAGCATTTGGGTAGACCTAACTTAATAGGTAAATTCCCAAAGGGTAGACCTAACTTAATAGGTAAATTCCCAAGCTTGTGTTTTTATGCATACTTACATGTCAACTTCCATGTTATATTTCAAGTCATGTTTTCAAGTATAAACACATGTCATATTTAACGTTACACGTTGTCATGTTTATACCCATTTACCCACATCATGTTCATGTCATTATGTTTTCCCATAATGTGACCCCAACGCTTTTAAACTCGCATATACGTTCGCAACAACGTAATGGATTAAAAGAAGAGACTTGACAAAGGCATGACAAAAATGGATATTAAGCCACAAGTTAATCATGGTGGCAAATGAGGCACAAATGTGTTCATTAGCTTGCATGTTACATTCTTAAGCCTCAAAAACATGCATAAACCCAAACTTGGCACATAAACGAATCATGGTGACAAAAGACATGGAATGATGACTAGTAACTCGCATATATCATCATATAAGGGTTATGACTTCATATGCAAGTTGACATAAAGATTATGAAGGTTCTCATGTTGCATAATGCAACATTTCAACATAAAGGTTGTAGCTTTTAGCTCATGAGATCAAGATAATGACTTCATAAACTTGCATGACATGATAGCATGTATCATTCTCAATGATCAAACCCAAACTTGCAACATGAACATTTAACTTCATAGTTAATATCTAAGAGTAGGGAAAGGGCTTACATTGCTATGAAGGCACAAATCGATTAGATGAAAGATTGAGACAAAGCCTATGCATGTCATCATCCTAAAACCCAAAAATGAAAGCTCCAAATCAATCAAAACCCCATCTTTATGAACAAAGATCAAAGCTTTAGCCTTGAAATCAACTTGAGAGGCTCTCATACTAACATAGAAACTCTCTAACACTCTCATGATCATGAAACCTCTCATAGAAATGAAGTGGAGGCTAGGATTTTGAGTGGAGGCCATGAGAGGAGCAATTTTGCCATAGTTTAGTTGTATGAATGAATAATGAGGATTTAGGATAGGTTAGGGTCTTATTTATAGATTAGGCAAGTGTTTTAGGCCATAGGATTAAACCTAGATTCAATCCAAGCCATCAAAGCATGTCTTGGGGAAGAAGTCAAGTGTAGGAACCATCTAGGGCCTTTAGATTAAAGATGAACCATGAGAACCATCCAAATGCAAAATCTGCATTTGAGCGAATCGGCCCACGGGTTGACAGCCAAACACCCTGGATTAACCCCTAGTCGACCCAGCGAGCTCGGGTCGACCTCAAAAATCGGCCGGTTCGGTTATTCCCCTCTCCCAATTCGCTGTTTTGAACATTTTTGCATATTTATTTATTTAATTTTCAATTATATATATATATATATATCAATATATATACATATATTTCTCTGCGCAACCCATTTCACTTAATTAAGTATACTTTAATTTGGGAATTTTTCGTGAAACTTCGCGAGGCCATATCTTGGTCATACGGACTCCGATTTTCGAAAACTCGGACTCTATTTCGCGTGTTTTTCCGAGACGAACGCAATGGCATAGCCGGTTTCCCTTGATTCAGATTTTACAGTTTAATTCTGCCTCCATTTATGTTATAATAGGTTATTGAAAATACGGGTTGTTACATTCTTCCCACCTTTTAGGATTTCGTCCCCGAAATCTCCAAGTTAGGAAGAACATATCCTACCATCCATCATCCATCTACTCAAATCATCATCCACAAGCAACCATTGTCCTTAGATGATTTCTAATGCTGTATGAATATATGCAAAACGTGTGTGTACATGTTCCTTAGCTAATGCTAATGATCAGGCCTGAATAATCTTTCTAATGCAAAATATGTATAGTGCCATGAATCCAACATGTATGCAAATAGTCCTAGCCATATAGATACTATATGCGTGCACAATCATTCATTCATATGCGACAACTGCATGATAATACATTCGATTTCATCCATAAACAAGTATAAATACTCGTGCATATGCAATATGAAATGTGACCGAGTCGAGCTAGTATCTAATGTGTATTCGCGCATCCACGAGCAACCACTTGCAACCATATCAATCATAACATGTTTCAAATACATGTTTACATCCATAGGGTTCTACCTAGGATTCCCTGAAACAGGGTCGAGAAGATAAACAGGACAAACTCCTTACGGGGTTTGTAACAGAAAATAGGACCGAGAGGATGTCCACAAAAGATAGCCTACAAGTAAGCTCTACAGAAAACAGGGATCAAGGATATACTCCCAAAAAGAGATATCATGCGCGTATCTAGTCTTTGACCATCAAAGTCGTCTTTTAACTTCGCGATTTTGTAGCTTCTTATTCCTGTTTCCATAACATGAGCTGGAACTCATTTCTTCGTCGCCTCTCGTTCCACTTGCACTTATCCTTTTCCTAGAATACTTGACGCAAATATGACTGCGTACTCATGATCTCATGCAAGCTTTCCAAAATTCACTAGTGAATCTCGGACCTCGTACCACAGGGTATTTCTCGTAGAAGAACTTCCTCTTGAAAGTAAACAGATGCCAACCAGGTTATCAAGCGCACTTACTAGGGTAATCTCTATAACCCATGCATAAATGAAGTAAACCATCCGTCTTATCGGCGAACACCACTCGATCGGGCTTCAAAATTCCAATAAAGGCATCAAGGGATTCTAAGTAACTAGTCATGACAGAACCTCAAAAAGGTTACACGATACTTCGAGGGTATTACCAAGGCTAGTCAAATGGTCTAACTACCCTCCTATCAAAAACCGAGAGTGGCACCCCCTACTGGATAACCACTTCATCCCTAGAATCCATCCATAGCTTATAAACATAAGCATTATTTCCAAACTCAACACTTGGCATAGACATTCCCAAATCCAAACAAGTCATGTATAAATGGACTGATTCTCCAATAGGACTTTGAGACAAAAATGGGATTCTCTATTACGCTAGTACTTAAGGTGCAGAGACTCAACTATCGAAGCAGACTTAAATGATACGAACAACGAAGTCCTAACGGGATGATAGAGAAGAAAAGCTAAACCTTTAACAAGATCGTTACCCTCCTTCCGAGGTACTCTAGAAATGAGAGCATACTACTGCCCTCCCGATGATCTTGTCCTTGTCCCATAATACTTAACTATCCACCCCGTTTTACCATGCCAAAGGTACTCTCTCGTCATGGGTTTCGTTGTTCATCTTTCTCCCTCCTTTGAGGACTAAGCCATACCAACAAGTTGCTCATCCTTAAGCCTGTATCCTTTATCCTCTTTCTCACTATCCTTCCTTATAACGCGGCCACTGGTCTCCCGAGAACCACCTCCATCGCATGGAAAGCACTTTCGTAGATAGAAAAGACTAGTCGCAGTTAAAACCACTGTGACTACAGATGGAGGAAAGAAAGGAAAAGAGATTCAATTAAGGAAACGAGGATAGTGCTAATGGCCTTTGGGGAATAGCCTTTTTCTTTTAAAAGAAAATTTTCTTGAAAAATGCTTCTTTGTAAACGATTTTCAAATAGTTTTCAGAAGGTCTTTAAAAACTTTTGCCCAGTCTGGTAACCTTCTGCTCTGATACCAAATGTAACACCCCGCCTCCGCTAGGGTCACTCGCAAAGGAATGCACTAGCTTTAGAGGGGCATTATTGGTAAACATGCACAGAAATATCACAAGACAGAACATATAACATAGCGGAAGTAAAATCAAACTTTCATAAACATTAATAATTAAGGTCTAAAGCCTTTTACATCAGAGTACATCAAAACCTGTCTTGCAATAATAAAGAAGCATAAAGACTTTTTCATAAATTATTCCCCAAGTAAAAATAGTAAAGTAGCCATAGCCAAGGAAAGTCCAAGCCATCCATGATGACCTTCAAGCAGAAGAAGTCCGAACTAAACAGCAGTATTTCCTCCCTGTAACCTTGGGGGGGGGGAAACGGAAGAAAAGAGGCGAAACAAAACGGGTCAGTCAAAAAGACTGAGTAAGCCCTATCTACTATTAGCATAAAAACTAGTAAAGTTAACTGACATGAGAAACTGAGATGAACATAAGCATGATAACAAGATAGATAAGCTAAATCAAAATAACAGGATGAACTACTGAACTCAGATAAACTAAGGTGTCATGATAAATTACGATGTCAAGATAAAACAAGGTATCACATCGTCAAGTTTCTATCAAGTATAATATTCCCAAGATATCTATCACGTATAACGTCCCATGGTATCTACCCTGTACATCTGCTCTGCACCTACCGTACTAGTATCCCAACTGTATCATGTGTTATCCGTGAATGACCCTTACTCAAAAGTCGTATAATGGTCCATGTCAACCTAATATATCGCATATATAGGTTACTCAACTCGTATGTTTTATTCCATGAAAGTGTTCAGTCCCTTGCCGTAGACCATACGGGCTTTCCCATGAGGTTCTATACTACTTTAACATAGTTCCAGGATCCTTAAGATCGGTTTGGACTGTTACCCTAAACCTAGCTAGGGTCTTCCAGCATGAATTATCGTTTGTACAACTAGGACTTATGCTACCTAGGGCTACTAGGGATTACGCTTACCTATTGCACGTTTTCGTATCTCGGTTCTGGTTCAACCACCCAGGGCCACTGGGATTTACGCTAACCGTCAACCGCGCCCTTTTTCCCACGCATTCATCGTGAATCATTTTCCATGACTGTATGCACATGTATCACATCGTGCCATCCGAGTCCTGTCACAGGGCAGACAAGGAAATACAGGACTCGGTCGGGAGCTTTCGATTTATCTACCGATGCAGATGCTAAGGTCTGTTTTTCTATACGTGGCTATGGTCCCACGCGACCCCTCCCTCAACTAGTGAAAGACAAGACAGGATAAATCCTGTATGAGAACACAACACTGGCCAACCCACATCCAAGCCTTACCGCAACCATAATTAGATAGCAATTATGGTCTATTGGGTGTTCTCTGCCTTTCCGTACGTACACGCTTGACCAAAGATGGTAGATAGCCTGACGAAAATGCTATCTAGGGTACGACCGTGTATCGTCGACTATCCCCTATCCATCCCCGTCTTTAGGTTGCTCGTATAGCAACCAAGGCATACTCTTGGTTCTTCTAACGCAGACCTTAACCTCTCATGAGCCTAGTATGATCACCTGGCAGCTCACAGAGGGATCCCAAGAATATCCTCACGTTCCCCCGAAGCTGCTGCTTCGCTACCCAGTTCGCTGGAGCCTTTATCTAAATCAGATACTTGCTCCTACTCGTATACTTAAACGATGACCTACCGTATCAGGTTACTCATTTATCTATGAACTGGTCCAAATTTCCTTGACTAAGAATCATTACTTAGTTATTCTTCAACTAAGGTTTACCACTTAGCCTTATTCCCGTTATCCTTGTTAACTACGGTTACCCACCTAATCCTCCGAATTAGGGTTTATATAACAGATTAAGTGTCACTTAAGTTCATGACTTAATCCCGTCTACAAATCATGTCAAAATTGGCTAAGTATCCAAGTTCGAGACTTAACCCGTCTACAAATCATGTCAAAATTGGCTAAGTATCCAAGTTCAAGACTTAACCCTACAAACCATGCTCAAGTTGGTTAAGTATATATTAACTTGACCCTATCAAATTACTTAGTCAAACCGGTCAAGTGTATTCAAGCGATTCATGACTTAGCCTTATCATGTTTTCACGTTATATTGGTTAAGTATGGGTTAACTTAACCTCAATAAATTCACGAGTTAGATTGGTTAAGTATAGATCACTTAACCACATCAAATTAACGAGTTAGATTGGTTAAGTTTAGGTCACTTAACCGCATCAAATTAACGGGTTAGATTGGTTAAGTATAGGTCACTTAACCACATCAAATTAACGAGTTAGATTAGTTAAGTGTTTAACTTAACCCCATTAAACTACCAAGTGGGATTAATTAAGTCTAGGCTAACTTAGCCCCATCCGATTATCATGTTTAGACTAGTTGAGTCTAATCTTAACCCCATCCATTAAATGTATCTTTCGGTTAAGTGTCATTAAGAAAACTTACTTAACCTTACCAAATTATCGTGTTGGATTGATTAAGTGTTGGTTAACCTAACCCCGTCCACTAGTCGTATAAAAATGGTTAAGTGTCATTAGGCAAATCAAGTTACTTAACCTACCCAACCTTGTCATGTTTTGTTAAGTATCATTAGCCTAATCAATTTACTTAACCCCTTTTGTCCATGTCATATTTGGTTAAGAGACATTAATCAAATTAACTTAACCCTATCATGTGGCATTAATTACTTAATGCACCCCAACCTCTCACATTAGACTTTGTTGTGGTTACTAGTTAAGCCGGTCGGTTCCGGGTAGCTTTACACCACAACTTGGTCTAACCTCGGGTTCAAGCACAACATGACCAACTTCTCACATTGGGTCTTATTGTTTGCAACTACTAGTTAGGCCGGTCGGTTCCGGGTAGTTTTACGTTGCAAACTCAACCCAACCTCGAGTTGGCCACACTTATATTATCTAAGTGTCATGTTCATCATGTTTCCAAAATATGTTACAAGTTTTTCAAGCATTTGGGTAGACCTAACTTAATAGGTAAATTCCCAAAGGGTAGACCTAACTTAATAGGTAAATTCCCAAGCTTGTGTTCTTATGCATACTTACATGTCAACTTCCATGTTATATTTCAAGTCATGTTTTCAAGTATAAACACATGTCATATTTAACGTTACACGTTGTCATGTTTATACCCATTTACCCACATCATGTTCATGTCATTATGTTTTCCCATAATGTGACCCCAACGCTTTTAAACTCGCATATACGTTCGCAACAACGTAATGGATTAAAAGAAGAGACTTGACAAAGGCATGACAAAAATGGATATTAAGCCACAAGTTAATCATGGTGGCAAATGAGGCACAAATGTGTTCATTAGCTTGCATGTTACATTCTTAAGCCTCAAAAACATGCATAAACCCAAACTTGGCACATAAACGAATCATGGTGACAAAAGACATGGAATGATGACTAGTAACTCGCATATATCATCATATAAGGGTTATGACTTCATATGCAAGTTGACATAAAGATTATGAAGGTTCTCATGTTGCATAATGCAACATTTCAACATAAAGGTTGTAGCTTTTAGCTCATGAGATCAAGATAATGACTTCATAAACTTGCATGACATGATAGCATGTATCATTCTCAATGATCAAACCCAAACTTGCAACATGAACATTTAACTTCATAGTTAATATCTAAGAGTAGGGAAAGGGCTTACATTGCTATGAAGGCACACATCGATTAGATGAAAGATTGAGACAAAGCCTATGCATGTCATCATCCTAAAACCCAAAAATGAAAGCTCCAAATCAATCAAAACCCCATCTTTATGAACAAAGATCAAAGCTTTAGCCTTGAAATCAACTTGAGAGGCTCTCATACTAACATAGAAACTCTCTAACACTCTCATGATCATGAAACCTCTCATAGAAATGAAGTGGAGGCTAGGATTTTGAGTGGAGGCCATGAGAGGAGCAATTTTGCCATAGTTTAGTTGCATGAATGAATAATGAGGATTTAGGATAGGTTAGGGTCTTATTTATAGATTAGGCAAGTGTTTTAGGCCATAGGATTAAACCTAGATTCAATCCAAGCCATCAAAGCATGTCTTGGCGAAGAAGTCAAGTGTAGGAACCATCTAGGGCCTTTAGATTAAAGATGAACCATGAGAACCATCCAAATGCAAAATCTGCATTTGAGCGAATCGGCCCACGGGTTGACAGCCAAACACCCTGGATTAACCCCTAGTCGACCCAGCGGGCTCGGGTCGACCTCAAAAATCGGCCGGTTCGGTTATTCCCCTCTCCCAATTCGCTGTTTTGAACATTTTTGCATATTTATTTATTTAATTTTCAATTATATATATATATATATATATATATCAATATATATATATATTTCTCTGCGCAACCCATTTCACTTAATTAAGTATACTTTAATTTGGGAATTTTTCGTGAAACTTCACGAGGCCATATCTTGGTCATACGGACTCCGATTTTTGAAAACTCGGACTCTATTTCGCGTGTTTTTCCGAGACGAACGCAATGGCATAGCCCGTTTCCCTTGATTCAGATTTTACAGTTTAATTCTGCCTCCATTTATGTTATAATAGGTTATTGAAAATACGGGTTGTTACAAGTTTCGTTGGATCCGTAATGTCAGAGAGTATCTGCATGTCAATTTTCATTAACGTGGACCACACGAATTTTCAAACGATGAAAATAAGCGATAGTTGAGTATAATAAAATATAAAATCATTAGAAAAATAATTAGGCTCCATTACAAATTGTCTCAACCTCCCTAAACCTCATTTCATTTCTGAAAAATAGGGCAGCACCTTTACCACTTCTCTAACCCTAATTGCAAGCTTCTAAAATCAAAAACAATTCATACAGAAATCCAAAAATCACAATACAAGTCTATTTGCAATGATCGAGTGATTCTCTTCATGTCTATATGAGTTTAGAGGGTTGCGGCGCAAGTTTGGGACGCTGAAAATTTTCAATGTGAGGTTCAAATGGGTTAGGGTTTGAATTTGTGGAGAATCGAAATGACGGTATGTGTTTCAGTTATTAGATTTGAGTTTAGAGCATTGAAAGAAGCTTGTATGTGAAGTTTGAAGCGATTCGGAGCTGAAAAGTGTCGGGAGGAAGTAGGGCAGCATGCGATTTTGGATGGGCTGAAGCGTGTTGCACTTTTGGAGGAGGAGGATCATGAGGAAGAGGATTAGAAGCATGTTGGGATAATTAATTATTTTAAAACTTAAGTGTTAATGACATATATATATGTATGCAATCTTATAAAAAGCATAACTTTCTCATATGAACTCGGAATTCAGAGAAACAGGATCCTTGGAACCGTATCGATGAGAGCTTTGCAACAAAACTGATTTGGATTAATTTGGAGCTCGTCTCAAGTTTTGGCGGAGTGGAAACCATCGGTAAGATTTCTAAATTTAAAATAAAATTGATTGTGATTGTGAGATTAAATTTATATATATGCTATATAAAATACATATAAGCATTGTATAAAATTGGAATTAATTGATTGTGGTTGCGATGAGTTGTTGGATTGAATTGTGTAGTAAAAATAAAAAGATTCATGTTTGAATAAATTGTTTCAACAATAAAAATTACATTTTTATTGTATGTAGGAATCATTAAGAAGATTAATTTTTTAATAAAAATGTTTCAACAATAAAAATTACATTTTTATTTAATGTAGGAATTATTATGAAGATTTATGTTTGAATAAAAATGTTTCAACAATAAAAATTACATTTTTATTGTATGTAGGAATCATTAAAAAGACTCATGTTTGAATAATAAAAATTACATTTTTATTGTATGTATGAATCACAAAAATATTCATTGTTTGAATAAAAATGTTATAACAATAAAAATCACATTTTTATTGTATATATAAACCAATAAAAATAGTCATATGTTAAAATATGATTTTGTTAGATAAAAATATTATTTTTAACATGTTAATGAAGTTAAAAAAGAATCATATGTAAGGATACATTTTTTTCGTTAAAAATATTATTTTTAACATGTTAGTGAAGTTAAAAAGAATTATATGTTAAAATATATAGTGTTCGTTAAAAATATTATTTTTAACATGTCAGTGAAATTATAAAAAGAATCATATGTTGAAATATGTTTTATGCATTATAAATATTGTCTTTAACATGTTAGTGAAGTTATAAAAAGAATCATGTGTTGTAATATGTTTTGTTCATTAAAAATATTGTCATTAACTTGTTAGTGAAGTTAAAAAGAATCATATGTAAGAATATATTTTGTTCATTAAAAATATTTTCTTTAACATGTTAGCGAAATTATAAAAAGAATCATATGTTGAAATAGGCTTTGCGCATTAAAAAAAATTGTCTTTAACATGTTAATGAATATTAAAATAATCATTTGTTAAATTATGTTTTTGTTTGATAAAAACATCGTCTTTGACATGTTAGTGAAGTAATAAAATAGTCTTATGTGGATGTAACGAACCATAATTGCGGTATATTTAAAATTTAAATTTTTAATTAAATAAATCGTATATTTTTGGTTAAATTTATATTTATTTATATAACGAGCTTGAAATGGCGCGGTAGTTTGAAAATTCGATTTCAAACTTTGGAAAAATATATAAAATTCATTTTAAATCAGAATTGGGTAAAACTGGAAACGTTAGAATCGAATTAATCATATCTTTCCAGAGAATTTAAGAAATTGAAATTTCGCCGGATAAATTGCAAGTTATGACTAAATCAAAATTTCGAAAGGTCGCTATGGAATTTATATAAAGAAATTATAAGCGTTTGAGATTTAAATTTGAATTCCGGATTTGTTAAATTTTTAAATAATTATATATGGGAATATAAAATATGTAAATTTGATTTATAAAATTTTATTCAAGTTATAAATTGATGTAAATTGAATTTTAAGGATATTTAATTTGAAAGTTAAGTTAAATTTGGAATTTTATTTGTGTATATTTAATTTGATATTCAAGTTTGAAATTTGAAAATAATTAAATATGGAATAAAATATATGTGAAATAAATTTGTAAATTTATCTAAATTGTAATTTGGTTTAAATATGAATTTATAAATATTTAAATAGGATTTTATAGATATTTAAATTTGAATTTTAAACAGTTAATTGAATATTGAATATTTTATTAATTTATTTAACTGTGAAATTAGCTGTTTTGGCGACTGTCTCGGAATTCGACGAAACTGGCGCCATTGGATCCGGAACGGTGAATTGTTGCAGGATTCCAGTTTTTAGAATTTTCGGACTTGTTATGTGACCGTACGAGAGAAAATGTGAACGAGAGCTTGTAATTGGATAATTTAGTTGTTTCTCTTATTGGGCCTTATATAAAAATAAATAAAATTCCTCTTCCTTCACACATCAGCCCATTCTCTTTTCCCATGCTGCCCTCCATCAAGTTTTCATCTCTAATGGCAGAAATTAAATTTTTAATATTTATTCAAAAATAAAATACACCTCAAAAATAAAATCTCTCCAAACCCTATCGAGTTATATGTCGATTCGAAGCTCTCGATGAGTAGAGCATGGATCTGCAGTTCGTTTCAACATGCAGTGGTCAGAACTGCCGGAAAATCTTGGTCAAAGTTGGGTTTTTCGTAACCCTAAATCATCAAATTAGGGCTTTTTGATTGGAGGCTTAATTGAAGAATCTAAGACATGGGTTTTGTAGAGGGGAGTCATACGAGTTCGGGGATGGTGTCCGTTGGTCGTAATGTGGTCGGAGGTGAGAGAATTTGGGGTTAGAAGTCAGAAAAGCACGGTTTTGGAAGGGTTCGGCGACGGCGGTGGGGACCACCGGAGGTGGTGATGCTGGTGGCCGTGGACGCGGTTTTCGATGCAGGTCGTGTTGGTGGTGGTCTTGTGTCCGTCGGTGGTCGGAGCGCTGAGAAACGGCCGGTCAAAGTTCGGCGAGAATGGGTTTGGGCGTGCGGCTTTTCCTGGAGAAGACGAGCGGGAAGACAATGAAGGGGAGCTGAGGTGTCAGATTTTGAGTGGGTGAGTGATTATTTAATTAATTTATATACATTCAAAACTCATTTGGTAAATCACTCATAACTTCTTCGTTTTAAATCGGATTTGGACGCGGTTTGTTGCGTTGGGATCGTGGCGGAGTTGCGGACGTTTTGGCACTGGTTTGGTTGCAATCTGAGGCTGTCAAATTTTGGGCCTTTCTGGACGCTCGATTCAAATCGAAGTCCGAAGGTGAGTGTTCCTTCACTCACGAAATACTAAATTGATCCCATATTTATCGAATTAAAGTATGAAATGAATTGGTTACATGTTTGTGTTTGATTTGGTGAATGATTGCTTGAATTTGACATGCTAGTGTGTTATATGCAATAAAAATCTATAATTAGTTATTTGAATTTAATTTAAGTTTCAAATTGAAATTCCGACACTTGATGACGAGTAAAATGATCCAATTTTCTGTTGAATAAAACGATGTGATGGCTGCCTTGATTGATTTGATTCTGGATGAATATTGCTTGGACTGTTCTGTTATGCAGTATATGATGTTGTGTGCCTATGTGATGATAAATCCCATTCACCCTTGATGTTGCGGGCATCGAATAAACCCGGGATTTATCGATAAAATGAATTAAGAACACAGAGTGAAATGATACATCTCTGTGACCCTGATTTGGATTGAAATGATAGATCCATCCCGGAATATCGAGAAATTAAATTTATTCACTTGGCCATAGGATAGCAAATTATATACGGACACCGGTCAATTAAATGAAATTGTGAATTTTGAAATTTATTGTTTAACGACAATAAGCGATGTTTTATAATTTATTTTCCTTTGAATTTGAAATTAGAAACACAAATAAAAGGGAAATGAATTTGTGTTGAAATTATAGTTAAATCGAGGGTGGAATTTATTTAAATCGAATGTATTGAAATTGAACTGTGGTGTCTGATTTGAGATTTACTTTAAATCAACCCTGATCTGAATAAAAGGTGAAATTGTAAACTCGATATGTGTTGAAAGTTTAAACCTTTGAAACGATGAAAATGAACTGCAAATTCAAATTTTGTTATAAATTGAATATTCGAAATGGGAATATGATTTGAAATCAAATGTTGTTTTGGGATTCAATGGATTGAAATTTAATAAGTATGGAAGGGAAATTTTAACAAATTGAAATGATTGAAATCGAATTCGGTTTATTCGAAATAAATTGAGATGGTTGGAATGGGAATACGGGTTAGAGTTTAACCGTCTGAACGGAATTGGCGAATTTGAAATGAATGAAAATTTGAAATGAAATTTGATTGGGATTGTGAATTTTGAATTGATTTACTTGAAGTTGAAATACAACTGCAAGTGTAAACGAAATCTGGTCGAAACGATGCTAAATTCCAACTATAGTATGTCAAAACTATTTTTCAAACTATTTTGATAATAAATTAAATTTCCTTATAACTATTTATTTTATAAATTAGTTAAATAAAATACTTTATAATTATCAATTATTTATTTTATGAATTATTTCAATGTTTTAATTATTTTGTCAAACTCCACTTTTATTACAAACTATTATTTCAAATTATTTCAATTATACCTTTAAGCTATTTAAATATATTGTTAATTATTTTGATATTCAAATTTTATTTATGTTGGAATTAGATCGAGTTGTTATGAATAAATGGAAAATCCCATTTGAATAATATTCTGTTTAGAATATGAAAATGATTTTTGAACATGATATTTTCGATATGAAATACGAACTCCTTTGAAAGTAAAAACACTGACCGGTGTGAAAAATGTAAACGTTCGGTTGTCAAGGAGACCGGAGTCGACATAAGGCATACTCTCTGTCAGTGTCGATACCACTTTGACAACTGTGTCCGCGGTGGAAGTTCCAGAACCGAAGAAGGATGGTATGGAGGCGATTACTGGATTTGAAGAAAGAGAACGATGATGGATTAGCCTTGACCTTCGGGTCATAATTGAAATGACTAAAACAGGAGCCATACCCAGGTTAATGAGATCGCATCTCTGATCGAACACGCTCCTTCGAAACCATCTCTATTACTGTTGTGATTGATTCGGGTGCACCTTTGAATATGGGAATGTCGTTCGAGGTGGGCGGTAGTTGCGGCTATGCGTTACCACCGGCCTGGGTCCGCAATTCGGTAGAATCCTACCGGGGTATTTCCTCAGTGCCTTGTCATATTATCCTGATCGAGCCCCTACGATTTTGATTTAACGTTGTCGTATCACGGCGCATCCCTATCCACCGACGTACTGGTGTGTTATATGCAAACTGTACGGCAATGGTATAAACGGTGTAAGGGGACCATGGAATCCTGCTTACGCTATTTTCGATATATTATACTTTACTGAATAAACACTATTGTAATAGCGTATTATACTATGTATGTATTAGTTTAACGGATCCTTGAGAGATGGAAAAATCCCGTAACATCTCTTGAGTTACTGCACCATGACACTGATATTATTTCGTATTTTAATTTGACTAATATGAGATGATTTAGTGCTGATCCGAGTGTTTGTTGTGTTTTCTTTTATGCAATATGCTCGGGTCAGCAGATGTTGCAGTTATTGAAGATTGTTTTGCCTTGGAGATCGAAGACGGAGTTGATATATATGTATCCACTACATTTTATTTCCGCTGCATTACTGTATGTAAGTATATAACTCTGAGGATTTAAATGTTGTAACTCGAATGTATACGTTTAAATGCTTTTGAATATTTATTTGTCTATTATATGTGATCCTTCCGCTGTGAGATTCTGTGATTGTTTTTCTTCTTTTCTTTCTTTTCTTATTTTTCCCCAATAACTACCTGGGTTGGCGATTTGTTTGGGTCGACATGTGTGGTTTATTGTCGATTTAAACGGTCAAAAATCTGGGTCGTTACAGTTGGTATCAGAGCGATGGTTATCGATAACCTTGGCTCTGTTTGGGAATTAACTCATTAGAGATAGGGTTAGTAATGCCCTAGAATGAGTTCGAGTGAATATATGAGAGAGCGTATTTGTATTTTTGGATATAAAATGATTTTATGTTGTGTTAATTGTTCTGTTGAATATTTATAGATTCTGGTCGATATATGGGACGCCATAGAATCGATAGGAATTTCTAAATGCTCGGACAGAATGACTTAACATAATATGGTTTTCGATTATATTTTAAAATATATTAAATATATATTATGGTTCAAATATGTATGTATTTGTTTTAGTGGGTGATAATATAAAGTAATTACCCATTATGGTTGATTAAATCGTAAATCAAATAAGAAAAATTTAATGAATGTAGAAATGAACTTGAAATTGATTCCGGGCTTTGATAATAATTTACCAAAGTTTTGAAATACTATTATTTTATAGAATAGTTTTGGAAATAGTACTGGAAGGGTTTTAAAACGAAATGAGTGTAATCCCTTCTTAGACCTTAGAAACGACCTCGGTAATGAGTGCACGCATTATCGATGTGTATTCTGAAAAGTCCAAGTGGGGGAGACTGCTCAAATGTTATTATAATTGTTAAGTAAAGGATTTGGATTTAAAATCTCATATGATATAAAATTTTAAGTTCATATGTTATGAATTTTGATAAAGGTATTAGAATATGTTATTTAAAGTTGAAATTTAAGGCAAACATATTTTGAAAAATTTTATATGTTTGGTAATTAAAGATTTGGGTTTAAAATTTTATAGGTCATGTCTTCTATAAAATAGTATAAATATATTAGTTATTTTGAACTTAGGTTAAAAACCGGAATCAAGCCATTTAAGTTCGTCCTGATTAACAACATCGATCCAAGGTTAATATGCTTGTTTTGTTGAAAATTTTTAGACTTCGAAATCTGGAATGGATTTAAGAAATGAGGGGTCGTCACGGAACTCTTGAATGGGGATTGTGAAAATATTTAATCAGATAAAGTATAGCTTTATTTAAGTAAAGGGAATCGAATAATAATAGTATGAGAATTAAGTATGAAATTGAGTCGTGAACAGTCGTTAATTCAAATCATGACTTGTACGTCGAATAAATAATTTGGTTAATGGAATAAGGGTCAAGTGAACCCAGTTCGTCGAAATTTTAAAGTGAATTCAAGTTTAATCGAAATATAACACTTGAAACAAAACCGGAAATTGAATAAAAAGAATATCGAATATAAAGTAAGCAATTGAATGTAGATTCAATTATTGAAAATGAGGTGATAACAACGTTAAGTGTTAAGGATTTACAAAATGTTGGAATCGAAAATTTGAAATTTCAAATAGAAATAAACCAACGTTATGAGAAAATCCAAAATAATCGATAAGCTGAAATTAAAATGGCTATAACTTTTGATGGGCTGATCGGAATCTGACAACTCCGGACTTTTTGGAAACCTTAGAAATTGAGTTAAAACTTTCGTTAATAGAGCCCGCTGAAATTCTCATGTTTACTATGCTGAAATTCAAGTTTTAGACATAGTTGTATGTGCTGGAAATTAAAAACAGAGGAGTACATCGATGTTGTTTTGATCATAACTCCCGAACGAAACGTCGGATTTTAGTGTGCGAGTACAATTCGGAAAGGCCAGAGTGTAAGCTAAAAATTTTCCTTAATGTGCTAAGTAAAATTTTGAGATTTAGAGGGCTGAAAACTGACATGAACAATTCAGGCCTGCATTTTCAGTGCCCGGGCTGAAACGTTCACTTGCGGTAAAACTGCCATAGCTTTTAAACCGATTATCCGAATTTGATGAGTCCGGACATTTCGGAAAGCCTGAAACGAGAGCAACAACTTTCGCCTAGTTTGCTTTGGCCAAATTCCAACTTGTAATGCGTGATAATCAACGATTTGTTCGCTGGCCTGTTACGGATAAGGTGGTTTTGTAGTTGAAACGACGAAATTTTGATATGTATGTTGAATGCAATTGCTATATATTGTATATATGTTTGATCTTCATGTATGTGTAAGTATTTGACAGGTGTACGGAGTGTGCGCTACGACTTTGAAGCTCGCTTGCGCAAAAATGCTAAATGCCAAGGTAAATAAAAATGCAATATAACGCTAAAAGAGGTACGTACTTGTGGTATATGGTTTTGAGGGTTTTATATTTTGTTTTTCCCCACTTTTGGGATGCCTCATCATTGGATGAGATGTATTTTGGGTTATAAATGTATTGGGATTTTTTCCCGGACCTCTCCGTACAAAGGAGATGCTGCCGAAATTTTTCGTGATTTCGGGAGTTAGAAAATTTACGGATTTTACGACTATACTTGTTTTGGAAATATTATTTTAAGTATGAATTTGAAAAAGATATGCGCTTGATATCGTTTCGTTCTCTTTTCGAGGACGAAAAGATTTTAAGTGGGGGAGAATGTAACGAACCATAATTGCGGTATATTTAAAATTTAAATTTTTAATTAAATAAATCGTATATTTTTGGTTAAATTTATATTTATTTATATAACGAGCTTGAAATGGCGCGGTAGTTTGAAAATTCGATTTCAAACTTTGGAAAAATATATAAAATTCATTTTAAATCAGAATTGGGTAAAACTGGAAACGTTAGAATCGAATTAATCATATCTTTCCAGAGAATTTAAGAAATTGAAATTTCGCCGGATAAATTGCAAGTTATGACTAAATCAAAATTTCGAAAGGTCGCTATGGAATTTATATAAAGAAATTATAAGCGTTTGAGATTTAAATTTGAATTCCGGATTTGTTAAATTTTTAAATAATTATATATGGGAATATAAAATATGTAAATTTGATTTATAAAATTTTATTCAAGTTATAAATTGATGTAAATTGAATTTTAAGGATATTTAATTTGAAAGTTAAGTTAAATTTGGAATTTTATTTGTGTATATTTAATTTGATATTCAAGTTTGAAATTTGAAAATAATTAAATATGGAATAAAATATATGTGAAATAAATTTGTAAATTTATCTAAATTGTAATTTGGTTTAAATATGAATTTATAAATATTTAAATAGGATTTTATAGATATTTAAATTTGAATTTTAAACAGTTAATTGAATATTGAATATTTTATTAATTTATTTAACTGTGAAATTAGCTGTTTTGGCGACTGTCTCGGAATTCGACGAAACTGGCGCCATTGGATCCGGAACGGTGAATTGTTGCAGGATTCCAGTTTTTAGAATTTTCGGACTTGTTATGTGACCGTACGAGAGAAAATGTGAACGAGAGCTTGTAATTGGATAATTTAGTTGTTTCTCTTATTGGGCCTTATATAAAAATAAATAAAATTCCTCTTCCTTCACACATCAGCCCATTCTCTTTTCCCATGCTGCCCTCCATCAAGTTTTCATCTCTAATGGCAGAAATTAAATTTTTAATATTTATTCAAAAATAAAATACACCTCAAAAATAAAATCTCTCCAAACCCTATCGAGTTATATGTCGATTCGAAGCTCTCGATGAGTAGAGCATGGATCTGCAGTTCGTTTCAACATGCAGTGGTCAGAACTGCCGGAAAATCTTGGTCAAAGTTGGGTTTTTCGTAACCCTAAATCATCAAATTAGGGCTTTTTGATTGGAGGCTTAATTGAAGAATCTAAGACATGGGTTTTGTAGAGGGGAGTCATACGAGTTCGGGGATGGTGTCCGTTGGTCGTAATGTGGTCGGAGGTGAGAGAATTTGGGGTTAGAAGTCAGAAAAGCACGGTTTTGGAAGGGTTCGGCGACGGCGGTGGGGACCACCGGAGGTGGTGATGCTGGTGGCCGTGGACGCGGTTTTCGATGCAGGTCGTGTTGGTGGTGGTCTTGTGTCCGTCGGTGGTCGGAGCGCTGAGAAACGGCCGGTCAAAGTTCGGCGAGAATGGGTTTGGGCGTGCGGCTTTTCCTGGAGAAGACGAGCGGGAAGACAATGAAGGGGAGCTGAGGTGTCAGATTTTGAGTGGGTGAGTGATTATTTAATTAATTTATATACATTCAAAACTCATTTGGTAAATCACTCATAACTTCTTCGTTTTAAATCGGATTTGGACGCGGTTTGTTGCGTTGGGATCGTGGCGGAGTTGCGGACGTTTTGGCACTGGTTTGGTTGCAATCTGAGGCTGTCAAATTTTGGGCCTTTCTGGACGCTCGATTCAAATCGAAGTCCGAAGGTGAGTGTTCCTTCACTCACGAAATACTAAATTGATCCCATATTTATCGAATTAAAGTATGAAATGAATTGGTTACATGTTTGTGTTTGATTTGGTGAATGATTGCTTGAATTTGACATGCTAGTGTGTTATATGCAATAAAAATCTATAATTAGTTATTTGAATTTAATTTAAGTTTCAAATTGAAATTCCGACACTTGATGACGAGTAAAATGATCCAATTTTCTGTTGAATAAAACGATGTGATGGCTGCCTTGATTGATTTGATTCTGGATGAATATTGCTTGGACTGTTCTGTTATGCAGTATATGATGTTGTGTGCCTATGTGACGATAAATCCCATTCACCCTTGATGTTGCGGGCATCGAATAAACCCGGGATTTATCGATAAAATGAATTAAGAACACAGAGTGAAATGATACATCTCTGTGACCCTGATTTGGATTGAAATGATAGATCCATCCCGGAATATCGAGAAATTAAATTTATTCACTTGGCCATAGGATAGCAAATTATATACGGACACCGGTCGGTTAAATGAAATTGTGAATTTTGAAATTTATTGTTTAACGACAATAAGCGATGTTTTATAATTTATTTTCCTTTGAATTTGAAATTAGAAACACAAATAAAAGGGAAATGAATTTGTGTTGAAATTATAGTTAAATCGAGGGTGGAATTTATTTAAATCGAATGTATTGAAATTGAACTGTGGTGTCTGATTTGAGATTTACTTTAAATCAACCCTGATCTGAATAAAAGGTGAAATTGTAAACTCGATATGTGTTGAAAGTTTAAACCTTTGAAACGATGAAAATGAACTGCAAATTCAAATTTTGTTATAAATTGAATATTCGAAATGGGAATATGATTTGAAATCAAATGTTGTTTTGGGATTCAATGGATTGAAATTTAATAAGTATGGAAGGGAAATTTTAACAAATTGAAATGATTGAAATCGAATTCGGTTTATTCGAAATAAATTGAGATGGTTGGAATGGGAATACGGGTTAGAGTTTAACCGTCTGAACGGAATTGGCGAATTTGAAATGAATGAAAATTTGAAATGAAATTTGATTGGGATTGTGAATTTTGAATTGATTTACTTGAAGTTGAAATACAACTGCAAGTGTAAACGAAATCTGGTCGAAACGATGCTAAATTCCAACTATAGTATGTCAAAACTATTTTTCAAACTATTTTGATAATAAATTAAATTTCCTTATAACTATTTATTTTATAAATTAGTTAAATAAAATACTTTATAATTATCAATTATTTATTTTATGAATTATTTCAATGTTTTAATTATTTTGTCAAACTCCACTTTTATTACAAACTATTATTTCAAATTATTTCAATTATACCTTTAAGCTATTTAAATATATTGTTAATTATTTTGATATTCAAATTTTATTTATGTTGGAATTAGATCGAGTTGTTATGAATAAATGGAAAATCCCATTTGAATAATATTCTGTTTAGAATATGAAAATGATTTTTGAACATGATATTTTCGATATGAAATACGAACTCCTTTGAAAGTAAAAACACTGACCGGTGTGAAAAATGTAAACGTTCGGTTGTCAAGGAGACCGGAGTCGACATAAGGCATACTCTCTGTCAGTGTCGATACCACTTTGACAACTGTGTCCGCGGTGGAAGTTCCAGAACCGAAGAAGGATGGTATGGAGGCGATTACTGGATTTGAAGAAAGAGAACGATGATGGATTAGCCTTGACCTTCGGGTCATAATTGAAATGACTAAAACAGGAGCCATACCCAGGTTAATGAGATCGCATCTCTGATCGAACACGCTCCTTCGAAACCATCTCTATTACTGTTGTGATTGATTCGGGTGCACCTTTGAATATGGGAATGTCGTTCGAGGTGGGCGGTAGTTGCGGCTATGCGTTACCACCGGCCTGGGTCCGCAATTCGGTAGAATCCTACCGGGGTATTTCCTCAGTGCCTTGTCATATTATCCTGATCGAGCCCCTACGATTTTGATTTAACGTTGTCGTATCACGGCGCATCCCTATCCACCGACGTACTGGTGTGTTATATGCAAACTGTACGGCAATGGTATAAACGGTGTAAGGGGACCATGGAATCCTGCTTACGCTATTTTCGATATATTATACTTTACTGAATAAACACTATTGTAATAGCGTATTATACTATGTATGTATTAGTTTAACGGATCCTTGAGAGATGGAAAAATCCCGTAACATCTCTTGAGTTACTGCACCATGACACTGATATTATTTCGTATTTTAATTTGACTAATATGAGATGATTTAGTGCTGATCCGAGTGTTTGTTGTGTTTTCTTTTATGCAATATGCTCGGGTCAGCAGATGTTGCAGTTATTGAAGATTGTTTTGCCTTGGAGATCGAAGACGGAGTTGATATATATGTATCCACTACATTTTATTTCCGCTGCATTACTGTATGTAAGTATATAACTCTGAGGATTTAAATGTTGTAACTCGAATGTATACGTTTAAATGCTTTTGAATATTTATTTGTCTATTATATGTGATCCTTCCGCTGTGAGATTCTGTGATTGTTTTTCTTCTTTTCTTTCTTTTCTTATTTTTCCCCAATAACTACCTGGGTTGGCGATTTGTTTGGGTCGACATGTGTGGTTTATTGTCGATTTAAACGGTCAAAAATCTGGGTCGTTACAGTGGAACTACATTTTTGTTAGTTAAAAATATCATCTTTAATATGTGTATGAAGTGTATAAAATGTTCATGTCTAGAATTTTTTTTTTTTTTGATTAAAAATATTATCTTTAACATTTTAGCAAAGTTATAAAAAGAATCTTATGTTGAAATATGTTTTGTTCATTAAAAATATTGTCTTTAACATGTTAGCGAAGTTATAAAAATAATCATTTGTTAAAATATGTTTTTGGTTTGATAAAAATGGCATCTTTAACATGTTAATGAGAATAAAATAATCATTTTTTAAAATATGTTTTGTTTTATAAAAATATCATCTTTAACATGTTAATGAATAATAAAATAATCATTTGTTAAATTATGTTTTTGTTTGATAAAAACATCGTCTTTGACATGTTAGTGAAGTTATAAAAAGAATCATATGTTGAAATATGTTTTGTTCATTAAAAATATTGTCTTTAACATGTTAGCGAAGTTATAAAAATAATCATTTGTTGAATTATGTTTTTATTAGATAAAAATATTATCTTTAACATGTTAATGAAGTAAGAAAAATAATCATTTGTTGAATTATGTTTTTGATTAGATAAAAATATTATCTTTAGCATGTTAATGAAGTAAGAAAAATAATCATTTATTGAATTATGTTTTTGTTAGATAAAAATATTGTTTTTAACATGTTAATGAAGTAAGAAAAACAATCATTTGTTGAATTATGTTTTTGTTAGAAAAAAATATTAACTTTAATATGTTAATGAAGTAAGAAAAATAATCATTCATTGAATTATGTTTTTGATAGATAAAAATATTATTTTTAATATGTTAATAAGGTGAATTAAATAGTCATATGTTGAAATGAATGTCTGTATGTGTTAGAAATATAATTTTTAACATGTATACAAAGTGTATAAAATTTATATGTCTTGGAACAAATGTTTGTATGTTAACAATATAATTTTTAACATGAATATTAAGTGTACAAAATCATTTAAAGAATAAATGGTTTTGAAATCGTCGAATGAATTATATATATATATTAAATAAAATGAATCGCGTGCGGTTGTTCGCGTTTTGGAATCGTAACTTTAAACAATTATACCGAGAGATCCGACCGTCGAATTTTCCTAAAACGGAAACCATTGGGTTCGCTTTAAAAAAATATTTCCAATGATATTAAATTTATTAAGATCCAACGGTTAGATTTCTTGAAATGTGTAATTCAAATCTGAATAAAAATAGTGCTAAGGCCGCGTACTGACCTAAAACGTCGTTCGAATTAAATGGTCTATTTTTATATAAATGAAAATAGTGGTAAATCGTTATAAAATATTATAAACGATATGGAATGAAAATAAACCACTTAACCTTGGTTTATAAAGTAATATGGATGGCTAGATTTATTTGACATTAATCTATAGAATTGAACTAAAATTAACCAAAGCAAGAAATGATTTAAATTATATATATTCGAGGATTATTTGAACAGGCCGAGTTAAATCTCATTTCAAATAATTATGCTATGACTTAAAGTCGAGCGGTTGAAGACCGGCGATCTTCACATCGAATGGATGACTACTGATGCCTTGCATTGGTTAGCTCCCAGGAAAGGGTTAAAGTGGTAGTAGTCTGGATGTAAAGACCCGCAAATTCTCACCCTTTGAATCGACCATAAACCACACAGGTCTGACCCAAAAAGTGAAAATCTACGAATACTTTAACTTTGGGCATACAACACATTACAACAGATAACAGAAGACTTTTATAACACTATAATAAATGTTACATCAGAGTATAGAATATACATATCAGAGTACATTGGAATATAATTACAGCGGAAGATAAATACAAAAAATGTAATATACTGCAACGGAAGAACACAGCGGAAGACTCTCTATCTATGGACACAACTTTAAGCTTCAACCCAGAATCCTGTTTAATATATCTGAAAAAATAGCTACTCGACTGCCCGTGTGGAAAAATATGGGCACCCGAGTTTGCCAGTGGACAAACTACAGGTCAGTCATGAGACTGGTGTGAGAATTCTACTTAACCTATATAATATAATAAGGCTAATCACAGGACCACGCCACTTTCACGGAACGGGTTTTCTCCTATAGATTGCCAGTGCATGACTAAAGTAAATCATCAAAATAACGCAATGCTTTTTAGAAAAATGAAACCATTATAAGACCCAAGTCCCATCACACAATGCAACGCAAACCGGAGGATAGGGTTTTACCTTATAATGATCAAAAGATGCTTGATACGATAAACACGGTATTATATAATAATAGTGTGCAACCAATTTGAAATACATCAAAGTAAATGTATTAATCCTAGACGGCATGAGTGCCCCATCCCACTATGTCGCCATATATAGGTATACAATCAAAACCGCGTGATGTCGTATTGGAAATTTGGGTTTCCATCTGAGTCAAGGCTAGGGAGGAGATCCTTACCGATTCGAGACACTCCAGCAAATGCCCCAGGATTGGTACTCTGTCCAACCCTTGGGTAGCTGCAGGGTCGGTCCACACTTACTTTTGTGGATTAGAAATGCCTGAACACACGTTCCCCGGTCCTTTTGGACCTATAATACGGCCAGTGGCGACCGCATAAACCGAGGCCTCGAAAAATCCAACAACCACAATGAATAAATGCCAGCGCTGGTAGGTCCCTGGCACCACTCTAGCTAGAAAGAAACGTGTGCACTCCCTGCGTTCCCTTCTCCCGTTTTAGACTCTACCGGGCTGTGAGGCTCGTGAAGTCACGATATACACAAAGCTATGCCTAGATAGACTGTGCTTTGATCATCAACCACAAGGCTCTGCTTTGCAACAATAAGCCTTGATCAAGTGCAACTTGGCATACCACATCAACAACTCATATCATGCGATCGGTAATTATTTAACATACAAAAGGGTGTTAAGCAAGAGAATAAATCCTCCGCCACCATGCATTTATATATTAAATAAGAACCGATTTAATTACATGAAATAAATTTCAATGTCAGGCATGTTATCCATTTACAAGTCCGTTCTGGGTCTGAACGAAACAACGTATCCGTCGATCTCCGGTACGTCTGGAAGATCATCACTTTTTACCTTGCCTTGGGGGATCAGTCCCAATTCAAGATATCAGTCACCATCAACCAAACGATGTGAAGCTCTCCGGTCTTCAGTCACCGTCTTCATCTTCGACTCTTGATCGTCGTGATGATTATTCAGAATGGGTTAGACCCGGTCTTCCTGAATAACTCGCGTATTTGTAATTAGAACCAACCATACGCCACATTCCAACTTTGAATATCCTTTTAAATAAAAATTATTATTTATATTAAAATATTCTCATTAATTTTATCAAAGATAAAATAAATTACATTTTAATCTTTCTAAAAAGATTTATTAATATTCCAATTTTGATTTTTAATACAAAAATCATTATTACAAGATTATTAATTTTAATAAGCCAATCTTGTCTTAAATTGGGTTAAAGAACTAGTGTCATTTAAAACACGGTTCACGATAAACCCAAAACCAATTTCCAAAATATGGAATTTCTACAGAAACCAAATCAACAAATAATCGTTATAAATTTCTGTATCTTTTAAATTTATAAAATAGATTTACAAATTTCAAATAGTAATTTCAGTGTAAATTGGATTAAAGGATAAATGTTATTTAAAACATCGTCCACTGCAAATCCAATTCACATATCAATCACCAAACATAATTGTTAAGATCTAATAATCTTAAATAAAAGATTTATCCTAAAGATATTATTTCATTACTATATATAAAAAAACATATTTTAAAATAATCAATAAAATATTCTATATATAAAAGATTCTAAATGTAAAATATTCTTTATAATACAAAATCTTTTATTTTACAAAAATCCTTTTATTATATAAAAATTCTTTATTTAAAAAAAAAGAAATTCTGCATTGGAATGCGACTCAACCATGTACCATATAATTTGGGTCATATGGGTTTCATACATTTCATGTATAGGGTAATAGCAGGAAATAATCCTCAATCCATCCATTAACAACTAGAGTGATAATGTCAACTGTGTGAGCATTAAAATGAAACAATAACGCTCATCGCAGCCTGTCGATCAATCGATAGACATATAATTAAACATTGGGATTTGTGTCAGTCAAGTATCGTCCCAATACCCGTGTGGGGTTTTCAGCCAACAACAGTTCATATAAATAAATAAATAAATAAATAATTGGTTAATAGGTTTAACCAATTTCAATTTCACTAAACATGTCACTTATAGCGAGTAAAATATATTTTACTCGTATGACTTCTCTATATACTTCTAAAGTCACATAAACAGTAATTTATTTATATAGCCTTATTGCGGATGACAAATGGAATATAAATTCCATTATTCTTTATTTGTATGAAGTTTCTTAACAATACTTTTCAGTGTATATTTTGACCAACAATACAATTGTATATTAGAATATAAATTCTAATGCAAGTTTTGCAAATAAAAATTGGATTTTATATTTGCGTATAAATTCTACTGTATATTATGCAAATGAAAGTGATTCTTATATTTTCACATAATTTCTGTTTTCAACAAAGATGAGTAAAGTGATACACTTATTTCGTTAACAATTCTATTTCAACAAATACAATGTAGATAAAAGTGTATTTCTAATCTTGTACTTTTATTTGTACATAAAACACAAATAAAAGTGTATCTCATGTATTTGTCCTTTTATTTGACAAAACAATGTTAATAAAAATGTTCCTTTATATCTTGTACTTTTATTTAACAAAACAATGGTAAATAAAATGTCTTTTTAACTCTTTTACTTTTATTTAACAAAACAATGATAAACAAAAGTGTAATTTCCTTTCTATGCTTTATTTGCATCTAAAAATGCAAATAAGAAATATAACTCTCTTTTTACTTTTTCTTTACAATAGAAAATGTAAATAAAATGGTTCACACAATTTTGTTCTTTTTCTTTACAATAGAAAATAAAAGGATTCACATTATTTTGTTCTTTTTCATCTACAATAGAAAATGTAAATAAAAGGATTCTCATTATTTTGTTCTTTTTCCTTTACAATAGAAAATGAAAATAAAAAGGATTCACATGTCTTGTTCTTTTTATTTACCATAGAAATACCAATAAAATGATCAACATATTTTGGTCTTTTCATTTACAAAAGAAGTTGTAAATAAAGTGGTCCTCATATTTTTACTCTTTTCATTTACAATAGGAGTTGTAAATAAATGATTCTCATGTTCCTGTTCTTTTTATCACATCTAAATGACGATAGAAATGTACCATTAACATCGCTATTTTTATCGCATCAAAAATGTCGAATAAAAATGAATCACTAACATTGTCTATTTCAATCGCACCAAAAATGTCGATAAAAATGAATCACTAACATTGTCTATTTTTATCGCACCAAGAATGTCGATAACAATGAATCACTAACATTGTCTATTTTTATCGCACCCAAAAATGTCGATAAAGATGAATCACTAACATTGTCTATTTTTATCGCACCCAAAAATGTCGATAAAAATGAATCACTAACATTGTCTATTTTTATCGCACCAAGAATGTCGATAAAAATGACAACATTAATCATTCTATTTTTACCGCATTCAAAATGACGATAAAATATTCAACATTAACAATTCTATTTTTACCGCATTCAAAATGACGATAAAATATTCAACATTAACAATTCTATTTTTACCGCATTCAAAATGGCGATAAAATATTCAACATTAACAATTCTATTTTTACCGCATTCAAAATGACGATAAAATATTCAACATTAACAATTCTATTTTTACCGCATTCAAAATGACGATAAAATATTCAACATTAACAATTCTATTTTTACCGCATTCAAAATGATGATAAAATATTCACATTAACAATTCTATTTTTCCTGCTATAGAAAATGTAAATAAATATATTTCTAAATTCTATTCTTTTTATTTATATAAGAAAATGTAAATAAATATATCTCTAGATTCTATTCTTTTTATTTACAATAGAAAAGGTAAATAAATAATTCACATATTTTGTTCTTCTCATTTACAATAAAAAAAATGTAAATAAAATGATTCATATATTTTGTTCTTTTGATTTTACATTTGAGAATGTAAATATAATGATTCACACATTTATCCTTTTCATTTACTATAGAAAATGAAAATAAAAATGATTCACAAATTTTGTTCTTTTTATTTTACATTAGGAAATGTAAATAAAATGATTAGCATATTTTATTCTTTTACTTACAATAGAAAATGAAAATAAATTGATTAACATAATTTTATTCTTTCATTAACCATAGAAAATGTAAATAAAAACGTATTTTCTAAATTTGTTCTTTTATTTACAAAAGAAATGTAAATAAAAACTTGCTTTCTAAATGTGTTCTTTTATTTACAAAGAAATGTAAATAAAAACTTGTTCTTTTATATTTGTTCTTTTATTAATAACAAAAATGTAAATAAAAACTTGTTTTTTTAAGGATAAAAAGAAATTCATTTGTGTACATGTTCTAAAAATAAAAGAGGATTTTATTTGTTTTACAAGTTCTAATCCAATCTTAACATATATATATACTGAATAAAATATGTTATGATCTCATTTTAGATCCAATTCTCCAACCGCAAATAAGATATATATAATTCCAAGCGGATTTGCAAATCATGTACAACAATCATTCAACAAGCAAAAATTATCATTCTAAACAACACCCAACATTTCAGGTCAGAATTAAATGATCAAACAATTATTTTTAATGCAAGAAAATAATTTATAATTAATTAAACAAATAAAATTAGAATCCTCACATTGAATTTTTGGCCAAAATTTTACTGTCTCCTTTTCAGCTGCGGTCTGCGCCATCGCGAAGCTCTTAATTTTGTGATTCCAACGCAATTTACGGTTCGTCAATCGGCTCTCGTATGAAGAAGTTATGAATTTTTAAAGATCGGACAAATTAAATAATTAAATAATAAAATAATATATAAAAAAAGACGCAACCTTTCTTCCTCCACGTCGTTCTTCTCACGGCCGAACTACCCATAGCCGCCCCTTCTTCCTTCTACACGCACGCCACCACAAGCACCCGGACCACGATCAGAAGCCACCACCTCGTCGGCCACCTCGAGACACACCCGCGCCGAGACCCGGGCCCCACTCGCACCCCCCTAGGACCCACAAATAACCCATGAACGCAGCACATTCTCAGCCAAAATCCGCAAAATCCGTGCACCAAAACCCGATCTTAACCGTATAGATTTGTAGCTCTCTGAATTCTCTTCGATTTGATAGGTCATACGTCAATTTTCGTCGAACGGATTGAGAGATCTTAACATTTGAAGTTCGTGCATTTTCTGTAACAACCCGTATTTCTGATAACCTGTTATATCGTAAATCGAGGCGGAATTTAATTTATAAATCTGAATCAAGGGAAACGGGCTATGCCATTGCGTTCGTCTCGGAAAAATACGCGAAATAGAGTCCGAAATTTTGTAAATCGGAGTCCGTATGACCCGGTTAAGGCCCAAAGAAGTTTTCGGGAAATTTGAATTTCTAAACATGCAGAAATGGGGCCAGGCGGGAAAACTCCCGCCCAGCCAAGTCGACTTGGCTGTCGACAGGGCTGTCGACTTGCCTGTCGACATGCCTGTCGACTTGGCAGTCGACAGGGCTGTCGACTTGCCCTGTCGGCTGATTCTGGCCTGGGTGCACCTGGTTGAGTTTTGGGCTGGGTTGGAGGGCTTGGGATGAAATCTGACGGACCTAAACTAACCTAGGGTTAATCTAAGGGTCTAAAACTAATCCTAATCTCTATAAATAAGCCCCTAACCTACCCCTAAATCATTAATATTCATTCATGCAACTAAACTATGGCAAAATTACTCCTCTCATGGCCTCCACTCTCTCTTAAAAATCTCTAAGCTTATTCCTATGAGAGATTCATGTTCATTCTAGTGATTTCAAGTTTAAATGAGCATTATTAGCTTGCATTCAAGTCAAGTTACAATCTTTACATCATAAAGCAAGGGTTTTTATTGATTTGGAGCTTCATATTTGGGTTTTATGATTGCATAAGGGCTTTGTCATATTTTTGTGTCTTCATAAGCATTGTAAGCCCTATTCTACTTTCATACTTAAACTCTAAAGTTAAATGTATGATATGCAAGTTTGATATGTTATGATATGCAAGTTTATGATGTTATGTTATGCAAGTATGCCATGTTATGATATGCAAATTTACCATGTTATGCTATGCAAGTTTGCCATGTTGTGATATGCAAGTTTATCATATTATGTTATGCAAGTTTGATATGCAAGTTTGTCATATATGCAAGTTATGTTAGGCAAGTTTGGGTTGATCATTTTGTTCATGTTATCATGTTATGCAAGCTTATCTTGAGTTTATGAGCTTAAAGCTTCAAGCTTTATGCTAAAGGTTGCATTTTGGCAACATGTAAGTTATCATATCTCTTATGATAACTTGCATGTGAGGCTAAATGCGAACTTATGGCCATTTTTACATGTCATTTATCACCATGTATCACCAATATGCTAAGTTTGGTTTTATGCATGCTTTTGAGGCCTAAAAATGTAATATGCAAGTATATGAACATGTGTACATTTCATATGCCACCATGTTGAACTTGTGGCTTCAACACCTTTATGTCATGATTATGCCAAGTTCCCTCTTTCTATCCTTTATGCGCTATTGCGATATGTAAGCGATGGGATTGCGTTTGGGGTTGAGTAAACTTAAAAGACATAAAAACATAAGCTTGGGAATTTACCTATTAAGTTAGGTCTACCCAAATGCTTGAAAACTTGTAACATGTTTTGGAAACATGATGGACATGACACTTAGAAAAGATAAGTGTGACCAACTCGAGGTTGGGTTGAGTTTGTAGCGTAAACCTACCCGGAACCGACCGGCTTAACTAGTTGCTACAAACAATAGGACCCAATGTGAGAAGTTGGTCATGTTGTACCTTGAACCCGAGGTTAGACCAAGTTGTGGTGTAAAGCTACCCGGACCCGCCCGGCTTAACTAGTAACCACAACGAGGTCTAATGTGAGAGGTTAAGGTGCATTAAATTAATTAATGTTACATGATAAGGTTAAGTAAATTTGGTTTATGACACTTAACCAATTTGACATGAATGGGTAGGTTAAGTGAAACCGGGCTTGATTTCTTAATGACACTTAACCGAAAAATACGACTAGTGGTTAGGGTTAAGTTAACCTACACTTAACCAATCTGAACTCGGTAATTTAACGGGGTTAAGTTGAACTATACTTAACCAATCCAACTCAGTAATTTGATAAGGCTGAGAACCGATTTGATACCTGGTCTGGATAAACTAACTTGATTGATAAATTAAACGAACCTGTTTTGCGGATCTGTAGGACCCACACCAAGTTAGGCAAGTTTGTAAATCTGTTATCTGATCCGTTAGTCTGAAAACTGATCGTCTGAACTTTGTATGTCTGAACTCTGTTAATAAGTTAATCTGAATCTGATAGTCTGGGGACACAAGGGGGAATACTTGTGTCATTTGTTGTTTGGGACCCATATTAGTCAGTAACCCTTTCTGGTATCAAAACTTTGACCCAACTGTAGGTAGGGTCCGGGCACGCTTACTGAACTAATTGTAAGTGGTTCATTCTGATAATGGCGATGGGTGTTGATGGTGCGTTCCAACCGGGTCATGTGCGTGCATGGATCCCGGCCTGCTTCTGAGGATGTAAGACGCCGTGACATCTGTAAATATGCCTGTGCCAATTGGTTGCCACTTTAGGGAGTGATACACCCTATCGTGGGGCCGACATAGGGTATTTATGTATTAGGGAGCCGATCGCTTGGGTAGGATTTGGGGTACACTTAGCTCTGTCTGATTCTGTTGGTACCGTCTGTTTTGTTGGGTGGTAACACCCGTCTGTGTCTGTGTGGTACCGTCTGTTAGGGTGGTAAAGGCCCACTACTAGTGTACACCTAATTGTAGTATTCCGTTTCTGTACTCTGTTCTGTTAGGGTGGTAAAGGCCCATTATTGTTAGCATTCCGTTTCTGTACTTTATCTGTTAGGGTGGTAAAAGCCCATTTTTCCCGAACTCTATCTTTGGACCATTCTGTTCCGTCCTGTTTCGATGTAGACATTAGGGTAACACCTAATCCTGTTATAATAGTATTGGTACTAAGAAGTTGGATCTTGACTTAGGTCAACACCTGATATTGGGCCAAGTTTAGGCCAAGGGATAAATCCTTGTTTATACATGACATGTTAGAATGCTGGTACACCGGTGGTGAAAAACTTCACCTTGATTATGTGATGACTCCTTTGAACTATCTGTTAGATATTCACCATGCTAGTATGTAATTATCCTTATGTTCATCCCTGCTTCTCATGCCAGTTAACTTTATCAGTTTACATTGATTGTAGTAGGGCTTACTCAGTCTTTTTGACTGACCTATTTTCTTTCGCCTCTTTTCTTCCGTTCCCCCCCCCAGGTTCTCAGGGTGGGAATATTGGAGCTTAGCTTGGCTTTCTGATCGCTTGCTGTGGGATTTTAGCTCATGTACGGTCTTGACATGAAGCTAGCTATGGTTATCACTTATTTTGGGGATAGTACTTATGTATTTCAGTTTTTCAGTTGAAGTTGTTTTTATCTAGACTTGTGTATTTGGAAAGTTGACATTATGTTGTACCAGACTTGTTTTTGAAATAGTTTGAAATCTTCCGCTGTTTTATTTATCTTATTTACTCTGTTTACATATATACATATGTTCTTGTTCTGCCTTGATATATCATTATGCATGTTTACCCGATTCAAACGCCCCTCCAAAGTCAGAGTGCTTGCAAGAGCCACCCCTGGCGGAGGTGGGGTGTTACATTTTCAGCCTTCGAATTCTGGGCGGCGGCTGACCATTGTTTCTAGGGTTTCGGATTTTTTAATATTATTTTAATGTTTAATTCCGAATTTCGTGAATTAAAGTGGATTTTTGGACTTTCTCGGATTTGGGCCTGCTTACTGTCGATCTTAACGTTTTGAGGCCTTCTGAACGCGATGGGCTATGTCCCAAGGTTCAATTCTGAAATATACAGCAGTTTTTTTTCGGTTTTACTTGAAAATACAATATTAAATTAATTATTTAATTTCTACCGTACATGAAAATTCACCGAGGTCACAAATAAACTTCAAAAATTCTCGAAAAATATATTTAGCTATGTTTTGATGCTGTGGACATATGAAAATTAATTTCGTTCGATTCTGAGCTCGTATGAATTTTTTAATGAATTTTTAAAGTCAAAAATTTGCCCGTTTACACTGAAAAATCAATTATAATTATATTTTAATTCTAAAAATTACCAAAAAATCATTTTTAGCTTTGTTTTGATGATACGAGTCCAACAAAATTTATTTCGTTGAATTCTGAGACTTTTTGAAAAATGTCTATTTTTAAGGCGTTTAAATTTAACTAAAATAGTCAAAACACATTTTCTTTTCCCACGCTCACATATTAATTCGAAAAATTCTGAAAATTGAAACATAGCAATAATTTGACATTCCGGTTCCAACAAAAGTGATTTCGTCGAAAACCGAGGTCGTTTTAAAAATGACTATTTTTAAGGCCAATATATTTAATATTAAAAATACATTTTTAAACAAATAAATCCCGAAACTCAAAATATATAAGTGTTTACTGTTTTTCAATGTAGAAACATCATTCTGAACTCAATGGAAGTGGTTTCGAGTCGAAATTCCTACATATGTGAAAAGTAGCATTTTTGACCCTTATAAATTTCATAGCGACCTTCTAAAAATTGAATTGGACATAACTTTTGATTTCCGCTATGAAATTTCGATTTTTCGGATTCGTTGGAAATATATTTTTAAATAGATTCTAATATTTTTGGTTTCACTAAAATCCGTTAAATTTTGCGTCCTGTATGGTCAGTCAAAGTTCAAGTTTGACTTTTCAAACTACCGCGCTATTTCTAACTCTTTTTATAATTAAAATTAATTTATTCATTCTATCTTCGATTTGAATCAAATTTGTGATCATTATTATTTAAATAAATTATTTAATATTGTCAAAATTCATTAAAATTTTCTAAAATAAATTTTTTAAATTGGTCCTGATTTTGCGGGTTGTTACACTGGACGTACTTGTTGATTGTCCGGATATGCAAGGACCTCTCTTCCGTATTGGACATATGGAACGAGGAATAAGGCGTCTCCGGTTTCGATTAGACCAAGAACGAGCTTGTAAATAGATGTGTGTCTTACATTGGATTTCGTTCTGTGTTGATTGATTTCTATTAGATATATATCTGTTTGGTGGCGGGGAATTTATTCTCTTGCTTAACACCCTTCTCTGAGACATACGAGCTTAGAGGTTATATATCGATAGACATCAGTCGCATGGCGTGGATTGTCAATATGGCATGCTAAGATGCAAACGATCTACTTTTGTTGAAAAACAGAGTCTTGTGGTTGATGATCAAAGCACAACTTTAATTAGCATAGTTTTGTGTATAGCGTTAATTCGCAAGCCTCACACCCCGGTAAGAATCAGAAACGGGATAAGGGAACGCAGCGAGTGCACGACGTTTCTTTCTAGCTAGAAGTGGTGTCATGGTATGGAGCCCAGACATTTTTACTTATGTGGATGATGGATTGCGAGATACCTCGATATATTGGTCGCTATTGGCCAAGTAATAGGTCCGATAGGACAGGAAACGTGTGTTCAGGAATAACCAATCCACTAAAGTATGTGTTGACCTACCCTGCAGGATCCAAGGGCTCGCCAGCGTCCGAGCCCTGAGTCGTTTTGCTAGAGGTGACTCGAATCAGTAAGGAGACCATCCCTTGCCTTAACTCATGATGGAAACCCAATTTCCAATACGACAATGCAGATTTGATTGTAGAACTATATTTGGCAACATAGTAGGATTGGGTAATATGTCATCTAGGATTGATACATTTATATTGAAAAGTGTTTTAAACCGACTAGACACTTGTAATAATATCAAATGATTTTTGTTTTAAATGTATCAATCATATTTGGTCATTATAAGGTAAAACTCTATCCTCCGGCTTGCGTTGCATTGTGTGATGGGACCTGAGTCTTATAACGGCTACATTTTTCTGAAAATCATTATGTTGTTTAAAAGATTTACTTAATTTATGCACTAGCAATCCAATGGAGTAAACCCGTTCCATGTTAGCGACTCGGTCCTGTGATTAGCCTTATTATTAAATAAGTTAAGTAGATTTCTCATACCAATCCCATGACTGACTCGTAGTTTGTTTCACTTGCAAACTTGGGTGCCCCTATTTCCACATGGACAGTCGAGTGGTTTGTTTTGCAGATATTTATTTATTAAGCAGGAATATGGATTGAAGCTTAAAGCTGCATCCAGAGCATTGATAGGGTTCCGCTGTGTTAGTTTACTGGTTCCGCTGCATTGTATTAAATTTATTGTAAATTAATCTTCCGTTGTAGAATTATTTTTCGATGTACTCTGATATATTATGTATTCTGATGTAACTTTATTATGATGTTTATAATAATCTTATGTTATTTGTTCTGACGTGTTGTATGCCCAGAGTTAGCGTATCCGGGCTTCGAACTGTCTTGGTCGATTTAGCGATCGATTAGGTCCGAGCGAAATCCATATTGTTACAGTTGGTATCAGAGCTTTGGTTAACTCAAATCTTTGGGGTACAACTCATTAGAACTGAACAAAAGACTCATCAGAGATAGGATGTCCTATGAAAGAAAACTCGTAAGAGATAGGATCAGTAGCATCCTAGAATGAGATACTCATTAGAGATTGGGTTAGAAATGCCCTAGAATGAGTTGAGAGTGACAAGTTTATAATTAACGTATTTGTGATTATATATATAATCCGATCTTAGAAAATATTATTTTTGAATATATAAAAGTTATATATATTTGAAAAGCTAATCAACTAATTGATTAATGATTGTGTTGTGTGATTATTAGTTCAACTAATAAAATTATTGAAACCAATAAAAGAATGAAAGTTGAGTTGGTTAGTTAAACAACTTTCAGCTCCGTTCCTTTTCGAGGACGAAAAGATTTTAAGTGGGGGAAATTGTAACAACCTGGAATTTCTGAACCAATTTAAAATTTTGATTTAAGCTATTTTATTGAATATGCGAATAGAAATTAGTTATTTTTGCTAAATAAAATTTGAGAAAAATTTTAAAATTAGTTTTTTATATTTTATTTGACATGAAATAAATGTAGTAAAATGATTAAATTGATTTATAAGCCTTATTTTTAAATTTTTGAAAATTAGATTTTGAATATCAAAGCTTAGCCCTTAAAAAGTGTAATTTTGCTAGGAAGCTCAGAATTCAACAAAATAATTTTTTTTGGATTCATAATGACAAATCATAGTTGAGTTCCAAAATGCGAGTCGAACGGAGTCAATATGTGGTCGTGCGAAGCAAAACCATTTGTTCAAAAGCAGACAGACATTTTACAAAGGAACATTATTGATACGATCTCGGAATTCGATTACACTTTTTTTCTAGATTCATATCGTCAAATAATGGTTGAATCCAAAAGGGTATGCTTTTGAAGTTAGCGTTTGGGCGTACAAGAAGAAAAGATACGCTAAAATCGCGTTTTTTGAAGCTAATTTGAGCAATTTTACAAAGGAACATTACTGAGATGACCTCAGAATTCGACAATTTTTTTTTATTGGATGTCGAATAATGGTAAGATTCCAAATTTTGTGATTTTTAGAGTTAGTATGTGGCCGGACGTTATTTTTAAAGTGAAAAACAAACAATATTTTGACTTTAAAAATTCGCCGTTTGTGCATACGGACTCAAAATTCAACGAAACCAGTTTCGTTGGATCCGTAATGTTAGAGAGTAGCGGCATGTCAATTTTCATTGAAAACGTGGACCACATGGAATTTTAAACGATGAAAATAAGCGATATTTGAATACAATAAAATATAAAATCATTAAAAAATAAGTAGGCTCCACTACAAATTGTCTTAACCACCCTAAACCTCATTTCATTTCTGAAAAACAGGGCCGCCCCTTTTCCACTTCTCTAACCCTAATTGCAAGCTTCTAAAACAAAAAACAATTCATACAAAAATCCATAAATCACAATACAAATATATTTGTCATGCTTGAGTGATTCTCTTCGCGTCTATATGAGTTTAGAGGGTTGCGGCGCAAGTTTGGGATGCTGAAAATTTTCAACGTGAGGTTCAAATGGGTTAGGGTTCGAATTTGTGGAGAATCGAAGCAATGGTATGTGTTTTGGTTATTAGATTTGAGTTTAGAGCATCGAAAGAAGGTTGTATGCGAAGCTTGAAGCGATTCGAAGCCGAAAAGTGTCGGGAGGAAGTAGGGCAGCGTGCGGTTTTGGATGGGCTGAAGCGTGTGGTGCTTCTGGAGAAGGAGGATAATGAGGAAGAGGATTAGAAGCATGTTGGGGTAATTAATTATTTTAAACTTAAGTGTTAATGACATATATATGTATGCAATTTTATAAAGAGCATAACTTTCTCATACGAACTCGGAATTCAGCGAAACAGGATCCGTTGAAACTGTATCAACGAGAGCTTCACATGAAAACTGATTTAGATTGATTTGGAGCTCATCTCAATTTTTGGTGGAGTGGAAACCATCGGTTAGATTTCTAAATTTAAAATAAAATTGGTTGTGATTGTGATATTAATTTTATATATACGCTTTATAAAATACATACATGCGTTGTATAAAATTGGAATTGATTGAATGTGGTTGCGATGAATTGTTTGATTGAATTGTGTAGTGAAAATAAGAAGATTCATGTTTGAATAAAAATGTTTCAACAATAAAAATTACATTTTTATTGTATGTAGGAATCATTAAGAAGATTCATGTTTGAATAAAAATGTTTCAACAATAAAAATTACATTTTTATTGTATGTAGGAATCATTAAGAAGATTCATGTTTAAATAAAAATGTTTCAACAATAAAAATTATATTTTTATTGTACGTAGGAATCATTAAGAAGATTCATGTTAGAATAAAAATGTTTCAACAATAAAAATTACATTTTTATTGTATATAGTAATCATTAAGAAGATTCATGTTTGAATAAAAACGTTTTAACAATAAAAATCACATTTTTATTGTATGTATAAACCAATAAAAATAGTCATATGTTAAAATATGATTTTGTTAGATAAAAATATTATTTTTAACATGTTAGTGAAGTTAAAAAAGAATCATATGTTAGGATATATTTTGTTCGTTAAAAATATTATTTTTAACATGCTAGTGAAGTTAATAAAAATCATTTGTTAAAATTTATAGTGTTCATTAAAAATATTATTTTTAACATATTAGTGAAATTTTTAAAAGAATCATATGTTGAAATATGTTTTGTGCATTAAAAATATTGTCTTTAACATGTTAGTGAAGATATAAAAGAATCATATATTGAAATATGTTTTGTTTATTAAAAATATTGTCTTTAACATGTTAGTGAAGTTAAAAAGAATCATATGTTAGAATATATTTTGTTCATTAAAAATATTGTCTTTAACATGTTAGCGAAATTATAAAAAGAATCATATGTTGAAATATGTTTTATGCATTAAAAATATCGTCTTTAACATGTTAATGAATAATAAAATAATCATTTGTTAAATAATTTTTTTTTTGATAAAAACATCGTCTTTGACATGTTAGTGAAGTAATAAAATAGCCCTATGTGAAATTATATTTTTGTTAGTTAAAAATATCATCTTTAACATGTGTAGGAAGTGTATAAAATGTTCATGCCTAGAAATATATTTTTGTTGATTAAAAATATTGTCTTTAACATTTTAGCGAAGTTATAAAAAGAATCATATGTTGAAGTATGTTTTGTTCATTAAAAATATTGTCTTTAACATGTTAGCGAAGTTACAAAAATAATCATTTGTTAAAATATGTTTTTGGTTTGATAAAAATGACATCTTTAACATGTTAATGAGAATAAAATAATCATCTGTTAAAATATGTTTTGCTTGATAAAAATATCGTCTTTAACATGTTAATGAATAATTAAATAGTCATTTGTTAAATTATGTTTTTGTTTGATAAAAACATTGTCTTTGACATGTTAGTGAAGTTATAAAAAGAATCATATGTTGAAATATGTTTTGTTCATTAAAAATATTGTCTTTAACATGTTAGCGAAGTTATAAAAATAATCATTTGTTGAATTATGTTTTTGTTAGGTAAAAATATTATCTTTAACATGTTAATGAAGTAAGAAAAATAATCATTTGTTGAATTATGTTTTTGATTAGATAAAAATATTATCTTTAACATGTTAATGAAGTAAGAAAAATAATCACTTAATGAATTATGTTTTTGTTAGATAAAAATATTGTTTTTAACATGTTAATGAAGTAAGAAAAATAATCATTTGTTGAGTTATGTTTTTGTTAGATAAAAATATTATCTTTAACATGTTAATGAAGTTAGAAAAATAATCATTCATTGAATTATGTTTTTGATAGATAAAAATATTATTTTTAAAATGTTAATAAGGTGAATTAAGTAGTTATATGTTGAAAAGAATGTTTGTATGTGTTAGAAATATAATTTTTAACATGTATACAAAGTGTATAAAATTTACATGTCTTGGAATATATGTTTGTATGTTAAAAATATAATTTTTAACATGAATATTAAATGATTTTGAAATCATCGAACGAATTATATATATATATATATATATATATTAAAATAAAATGAATCGAGCGCGCTTGTTCGCGTTTTGGAATCGTAACTTTAAACGATTATACCGAGAGATCCGACCGTCGAATTTTCCTAAAATTGGAACCGTTGGGTTCGCTTTGAAAAAATATTTTCAATGATATTAAATTTATTAAGATCCAATAGTTAGATTTCTTGAAATGTGTAATTCAAATCTGAATAAAAATAGCGCTTGGGCCGCGTAATGACCTGAAACGTCGTTCGAATTAAATAGGCTATTTTTATATAAATGAAAATAGCGATAAATCTTTATAAAATATTATAAACGATATGGAATGAAAATAAACCAATTTCCCTTGATTTATAAAGTAATATGGATGGCCAGATTTATTTGCATTAATATATAGAATTGAATTAAAATTAACCAAAGCACGAAATGATTTGAATTATATATATTCGAGGATTATTTGAAAAGGCCAAGTTAAATATCATTTCAAATAATTATGCGAGTACTTAAAGTCGAAGATATTGAAGACAATGGTTGAAGACTGGCGATCTTCATATCAAATGGATGACTACTGATGCCCTGGATTGGTTAGCTCCTAGGAAAGGGTTAAAGTGTTAGTGGTCCGAACGTACTTGTTGATCGTCCGGATATGCGAGGACCTCTCTTCTATATTGGATATATGGAACGACGAATACGGTGTCTGCGGTTTCGTTCAGGCCCAGAACGAACTTGTAAATGGATGTGTGTCTGACATTGGATTTCGTTCTGTGTTGATTCATTTCTATTAAATATAAATGTGTTTGGCGGCGGGGAATTTATTCTCTTGCTTAACACCCTTCTCTGAGACGTACGAGCTTAGAGGTTATATATCGATAGACATCAGTCGCATGGCGTAGATTGTCAATGTGGCATGCTAAGATGCAAATGATCAAGACTTTTGTTGAAAAGCAGAGTCTTGTGGTTGATGATCAAAGAACGATTTTAATTAGCATAGTTTTGTGTATAGCGTTAATTCGCGAGCCTCACACCCCGGTAAGAGTCAGAAATGGGATAAGGGAACGCATGGAGTGCACGACGTTTTTTTTCTAGCTAGAAGTTGTGTCAGGGTATGGAGCCAAGAAAATTTTACTTATGTGGATGATGGATTGCGAGATACCTCGATTAATTGGTCGCTACTGGCCAAGTGATAGGTCCAATAGGACCGGGAAACGTGTGTTCAGGAATAATCAATCAACTAAAGTATGTGTGGACTGGCCCTGCAGGATCAAAGGGCTCGTGAGCGTACGAGCCCTGAGTCATTTTGCTAAAGGTGACTCGAATCGTTAAGGAGAACATCCCTTGCTTTAACTCATGATGGAAACCCAATTTCCAATACAACATTGCGAATTTGATTGTAAACCTATATTTGACGACATAGTAGGATGGTGTACTGTGTCGTCCAGAATTGATACATTTATATTGAAAAGTGCTTTAAATTGACTAGACACTAGTAATAATATCAAATGATTTTTGTTTTAAACGTATCAATCATATTTGGTCATTATAAGGTAAAACTCTATCCTCTGACTTGCGTTGCATTGTGTGATGGGACCTGAGTCTTATAATAGCTTCATTTTTCTGAAAAGCATTGCGTTGTTTAAAGGATTTATTTTATTTATGCACTGGCAATCCAATGGATTAAACCCGTTCCGCGTTCGCGGCTCAGTCCTGTGATTATCATTATTATTAAATAAGTTAAGTAGATTTCTCATACCAGTCCCATGATTGACTCGTAGTTTTTTTCACTTGCAAAATCGGGTGCCCCTATTTCCATACGGGCAGTCGAGTGGTTTGTTTTGCAGATATTTATTTATTGAGCAGGAATATAGATTGAAGCTTAAAGCTGCATCTAGAGCATTCATAGAGTTCCGCTGTGTTAGTTTATTGGTTCTGCTGCATTGTGTTAAATTTATTGTAAATTAATATTCCGTTGTAGAATTATTTTTCGATGTACTCTGATATATTATGTATTCTGATGTAACATTATTATGATGTTTACAAAAGTCTTATGTTATTTGTTCTGATGTGTTGTATGCCCAAAATTAGCGTATCCAGACTTCGAACGGTCTTGTTCGATTTAGCGATCGATTAGTGTAGAGCGAAATCCGTATCGTTACACTACTTCTTCTTCACTTTCACTCTCTTTCATTACACCATTATTTTCTATCATTTTTATGATTTCTATACCTATACTCTGCCGAATTCAATTCTGTTTTCATTCATCTTCTTCCCTTTGCACTCTCTACTCATTCAAGTGCTATTGAAGAGTTATAAGTCTGTTTGTAATTGTTTGGGTTGAGTAAAGTAATCGGTGGTATCCCTTGTAGTCGTGAAATCAAGGACGGGTAATTGGTGGTATCCCTTGTAGCCGTGAAATCAAGGATGGGTAATTGGTGGTATCCCTTGTAGCCATGAAGTCAAGGAGGTTGGAATCAATGGTATCCTTTGTATCCGTGAAATAAAGGAGGTTCTAATTGGATATTGATATAGTAATAAAACTTTGCACAACCCAGCGTGGTGTGGGATTAACATAGGAGAAATCCGAACTAGTATAAAATCCGATGTATTCTTTCATTTTCTGCATTTTATTTTTGTTTATTTTTGTGTTTGTATTTGAATTTGTGTCTGTGATTGTGTTTGTGGTGTGTGATCCATATGGTAGTTCATATATGTTTTAGATTTTGTTTAAATTCTCAAAAACACTATTCACCCCGGCTCTAGTGTTTGTTTTTCCTTAACGATCCATTCCGCAATCCCTAACAATTGGTATCAGAGCAAGGTCTTTCAAAAAAATCCATAATCTGATTTTTGAAAATAGTGATAATGGCAACCAACACTGGTTGCAATAATAGTTCTTTTGTAGAGGGTCGGTCCACTGTTAGACCACCACTATTTAATGGTAGTAATTATTCATATTGGGCATGTAGAATGAAAATATATTTATAGTCAGTAGGATTAGACACATGGAATAGTACACAAAATGAATTTGTTGTACCCACAACTTCTTTTGCAAAATGGACAAATGAACAAAAGGCTGCTGCATAAAGCAATTCTAAAGCCATCAATATGTTATTTTATTTAATATATAGGAATGAGTTTAATAGAGTATCAGTATGTAAAACTGCTTATGAAATTTGGAGAACTTCACAAATAACTCATGAACGAGAACGAGTCTATTTCAGATATGTATTGCAGATTTCAAGAAATAGTGCATTTATTAACAACACTTGGAAAAACCTATTCTGAATGAGATCAAGTCTGGAAAAATATCGTGTTCATTGAATCCAGAATGGAATCAGAAAAAATTGGCAAATGAAGAAGCCAATGATGTCAATGAAATGAAGATTGAAGATTTAACTGGAAATCCAATGTCATACGAAGTCCAATTACAGAAAAGAAAAGAAAACATGTCAACAGAGAAGAAATCTATTGCATTAAAAGCAACAACAAATGATTCAGACTCAAGTAGCTAAGATGATGAAGAAACATCTCTTATGACAAATCATTTTAGAAGATTTATGATATGAAGGAAAAATTATAACCAAGGAATTCAAAAAGTAATGATGGCCGATGTTATAACTACAACAAACCAGGCCATATGAAGAAAATGTGTCCATATCCAGACAAATCGATTCAACAAACAGACAACAGTAATTCGTCAAGGAAGAGAAAGAAAGCATATGCAGCAACATTAGATGATTCAAATTCATCATCAAGTGATGAAGAGCAAGAAACCGGAAATAGAATATATGCTTTATGGTAATTCAGAATTCAGAAAATTTTGAAGAAAAGGATCTAAAAACCAGATACGTCTTAATTAGTTTTTAATTTAATTTGGTTGAATGGTTGCTTTGATTTGGATTTTAAAATTTTAAAATTTAAACTTGAAATTTGAAATTCAAATTTCAATTTTGAAATTCAAAATAATAATATAACAATAAATGGCAAATAGAATAATAAAATAAATTGTTTGTGTGTTTAATAGGATTAGAATTATTTCAGGAAATCGTTAAACCTGAAATATAAATTGATAATATAAAGTACATTTCACTAAAATAAAAAATTCCTTTGAAATTGTGTATATATGTCGACGTACATATGTGACAAGTAATTTGAAATTCAAATTTTGAGTTTCAAAGGTTTAAACTTTCAAACTTCCCACCAACTTCTCAACAACTCCCAAGGTCTGAAAATATGTCATTTAAGTCTGAAAAGTTGTGCCTATTCAATTCATATCCATTTAATTTCTATGTATACACATCTATTCTCTCTACCATTCGTTCACAATTCAAAACAATACCCTTCATATCTAATCTCTTCAAAATTATCAATTCAATGGCTTCCTCAACTTCATCTCAAAAACTGAAAATAACCAAAACAATCAAAGGTTATCTTCAAAATGACAAAGAGACTATTCGAAACTTATGCTAACTATTTAGCAAATTCTAAAGTTAACATCGGTGCTTTTGCATTTTTTAGCGAATTTCCCTCTTATGATCTTACTTCTCTCTTTCAACGCAACGAAGTATTGATTCTATTTGACTCTCGTGATAATGACGAAGTATGTTATCCCAAACTCATCAAAATGTTCTATGCAAATCTCAATCGCAGATTTTACAAAGGCAACGAAAACCAAATTTGGAGTAGAGTCGAAGGCACGCAAATTGTTCTCGATGTCGAATTCTTAGGCACTATTCTAAATTGTAGAAGCACGGGCTCGAATTTTTTGGATTTTGTTATCGACGAAATCGGTTTGGAGATATATCACGAAATATTTGAAGATGATGCTCCAACGGAATTCAAAAATCGCTTCTGTTATCCAAAAACAAGAATTGTCAACCTTTCCCTGCAACATACCATCACTCCCCATTCCAGAAATTTCAACAATCCAACTCTCAAAGTCCAAAAGGCTCTCTTTGCTATTATGGGTGGTTATACTATCAATTGGGCCAAAATGGTCTTAAATGAAGTTAAGCCATAGAATTATCGTCAAGAGAAAACACTCTCTACTATGGTGTTTATCTCACTCGTATTTTCAAATACTATGAGGTTGATCTTCATGGAGAAGAGTTTGTGTCTAGAAAAGTGTTTGACTCATCAAAAATTCATCTCATGCAAATTCCTCTCACTTTCAAACCGTATGAGACATTCGAAGCCAAACAAGCTCGAATGCAATAAGAAAAAGAGCCAATGTATAACAACCCGGAAAATCAAAACCAATTAAAAAATTTTATTTTGGTAATTTTAATGGATTTTGAATATTTAAAATGATTTATTTTAAATAATAACGACTAAATTTTTTTATCAACGAAGTTAAAACGAGTAAATTTATTTTAGTAATAAAACGAGCCTGAAATGGCGCGGTAGTTTGAAAATTCGATTTCAAATATCATACGAATATACAAAATTCATTTTAAGTCAAAATTGGACGAAACCAGAAATATTTGAATCTGTTTAACGATATCTTTCTAACGAATGTAAGAAACTGAGATTTCACTTTATAGAGTGCAAGTTACGTCAGTTTAAAATTCAAAAAAGTCGCTGTGGAATATATATATTTTAATATATATAAAGGCCTTAAAAATAGTCATTTTGCTAATGACCCCCTTTTTCGACGATTCCACTTTTGTTGGATTCGGGATGTCAAGTTATTTCTAGATTCCAATTTTCATAATTTTCTGAATCAATATGTGAGCATGGCAAAAGAATACGTGTTCTGACAGTTTCAGTCAATTTGGATCGACCAGAAAATGGCCATTTTTCAAATGGTTTTTAAATTTGACGAAATTAGTTTTGTTAGGATCGTATCATCAATAGAAGCTAGAAATAATTTTTCTGGATTTTTAGAATCAGTATGTGACCCTGGTAAATTAAAATGTGCGTTTGAATTTAAAATATAACGATTTATATTTTAAATTTAGCAGAAACTGGTCATAATAGCCGAACTGGCTTATGAAACATATCCCATTGTGTTTGGAATGGGGGTATTATGCTAAGGACGACAGTCGTTGGGTTCGATTTGGGGTTCGGGTGAAAAGTCAACCTTTATGAAATTAAAATAAAATAATAAAATAAATATATATATTTCTTTTCCCTTGTGCCCTGGTCATTCATCAAAAAACCCGCTACCCATTTCTCTAAAACGCACAGCCGTTATTACCAAATCGCCGTCACCATTCGACGCAGCGCTGCCCCAGGGCCACCGCTGCCGCATCCCTCCGGCGAATCCAACCCCATCGCGACACCCCCTTCCCCGTTCCCTTCTTCCTTCGACGTGAAGAACCTGCAAGCACCATGAGACCGCCCAAATCCCAAAGCTGCTGCACCCTCCGTTGTGGGCACGTGCGCCAATGCAAAGACCCTCACCCCACTCCGATCGACTACGCTGCCAGCAGCCCTCTCGCCAGCGTGAAACCCTAAAAAAAAGTGAGTCCTTTGATTTTTATTTTATGAATATCATTCTATGATTTTAGTGTATATTGTTCTATGATTTGAAAAAAATCGAATTCTTTGATATGGGATTATGATTTTCTTTGATATGGAAAATTAGATTTTTATGAAATGAAAAATAGGATTTTTAGATGTATAAAAATACGATACTATATAAAAAATACGACTTTTAACTATATAACGATACGATTTTTAAATTTATTGTTTATATATGAAGAGAGAAATAAAGATTTGATTTTTTTATGTTAATGATTTTAGAAATAAAGATGCGATTTTATTTATGAAAACAAAGAATAAAAATATGATTTTTATCTATATGGATTTGAAATAAAAATTAGATTTTTATTTATTTGAATATCGATGTAAAATATAATTTTTATATAAAGAAGTAGCAAAAAGAAAAATATGATTTTTATAAATATTTCATTTTTCTTTATATGATTTTGAATAAAAATACGATTTTTATTCATATGAAGTAGCGATAAAAATATAATTTTTATTATGAGAACAGCGATATAAAAATACGATTTATATATATATAGATTTGAAATAAAAATACGATTCTTATATATATAGATTTGAAATAAAAATACAATTTTTATACAATCGCATTAGAAAGAAAAATATGATTTTTAACGTATGTATGTTATTTATATAATAGACGTGCTGGAGCTCTGGAAAAACAAATCTAAAATTGACAACCAAAGAATGACGGAGTGGATCCCATAGGTGAGAACTCCTCACCAAAATTATTGTTATACAGTTATTTGTTTCATAACTGCATATATGAACTGCTTCCCGTCGTCCACAAACCATGGACGACTTGTTTGGTTGTGTGTTTGGATTGAGTTGTTTGTGTGAATTTGGTTTGTGATGTGGAATGGAATGTAAAAATATTCATGTGTTGAAATAAATATTTTATCGTTAAAAATATATTTTTTAACGTGTATATGAATAAAATAAATATTCATTCACAAATCGGATGATTTGTTTATGTACACCCATTTGACTGATATGGGGTGGGATGATAAATTTTACACGTTGCCCAACTGCACAAATAAATTCTGTGTTTGTGGATTGAAACCCCACATGGGTATTGGGATGATATTTGACGTAAACTAATCCCAATTGTTTAGTTGTATGTCAGTCGATTGGTTGACAGACTGTTGAAAGCATTTATTATTTATAACTAATGCTTATACAGTGTAGAACGCACTCTGGTTGATGGATGATTATTTATCACTATTGTTGTATACATGTGTTGCATGAAATCCATATAATGACATTATATGTTAGTTGGCTGTGTCTGATTCCAGTTCAGAAAGAATGAATATTTTAAAATAACGAATATTTTAAAATAATGAATATTTTAAAATAATATTCAAAAAAAAATCAAAAATTGATTTTGATGTCCAATTTGGGATGGACACGAATATATTTAAATATATATAGCCGTGTTGATTAGATATGCGCCATTTTGATGCGAACGATATATATATATATATATATATCGATTTTATTCATTTTTATAATAAATATCGAAAATGAAGTGATTTCAAAATCTGATGTTGGAAAATATTATCATTTATATGTTAATGATATGGAATATTCAATTTTGATTCAAAATTGAATATGAAGTTGAAATTGTTTTTAAAACGATTTATAATATACGTTAAAAAAAAGTAAATCAACGAAATATAATATATATATATTATATATATTTAATGGCCTGAATAGAACGCGCCGCGCCGCGGCACTTCGAGAATTTCGACCATTGACTTCGAATTGATGTTACGTGAGATCCAACCGTCGGATTCTCCTAAAACTAGAACCGTTGGATTCATATCGAAAAGAGCTTTCCAATGAATATGAGTGATTTTAATTCTAATGGTTGGATTTGGAATTATGTCCAAATCAAATTTGGAAAAGATCGTTGTAAGTGCAGTTCGATGACCGTTTATGGAAATCGACTGTACGGGCCTTGATAAAATTATTAAAAATATTAATAATTTGTGTAAAATCATGATAAATGATTTGGAAAGAATTGGGATGAAAAATTCCATATTTGAAAAGATAAAAATATAATTTTATCGAAATGAACTCATTATGAACTAGAATTATAATCCAATATTTTTAAATAAATAAATTGGATTTGAAATGGTTTTAAAAATAACCAGAATTTTCAATATATGAATTGGAATGGATTTGAATTGAAATTATCTTCGCAATATTTTGATATTGGATTCCGTGATTATATGGACATTGTGGAGGAATATGGAAGATATATATATCGTTATTCCAATACGATAATTGTTGGTTTCAGAATTTGATATTGAATATAAGCCGATATATTTTCTATTCAGAGCCTTGTGTTTAATATCAAATGGGATTTTGGGTTTATCATGAATGGTGTTTTAAACAACACTTTTTCTTTAACCCGATTAACGATGGAATGAGATTTTGGGTTTGTCGTGAATGATATCTTTAAAAAAGCTATTCTTAAACCCAATGGACTTAAGAAAATTAGAAACTAACTGGAGATTAGCTAAGTTGAATGGTTTCCTGGGTATTGATCTGATGTTGGTTTCGGCCTTCGGGATTAATACTTAGGGAATCGTTCTCTTACTAATTTACGGTTAGAGACGATGGAATGTCGTTTTGGGTTTATCGTGAACCGTGTTTTAAATGACATAGGTTCTTTAACCCAGTTAAAGACAGAATATGATTTCCCTAGTTATATAATCATTAATATTGTTTTTGGGAAGATTAAAACTAAATGGAGTTTTAATGAATCTTTGATTAGATTGAAAATTGAATGTGATAATTAAAATTACCAATTCAAGAAAATATTCGAAAATGGAGTACCACCAGTTTTACTCCAGGCGATAGATAAATGTTTAATTAGATTTGAACGTGAAATGGTAATTAATATTTACCGATAAAACTGTGGTGTTAGATATGGTGTATTACTAGTTTTACTCCATGGGATGAATTGGCTGGGATTGGAAAATAAAATAAATGATTACTTCGGTGTGGTTCGCTAATCCCGACTTGTTTGGAAAACCTTAATATGGTTTGAAATGACATCCAAAGGAGGATTAAAGAATAAATTTTAAAGAATTTATCTTTGATAGAATTAATGGGAAACTTTCCCTAAGAATGTGAATATTTGAATAAACGAATATTCTGGATTGGAATGAGGCATATCTAGTGTTTGTGTAACACTTGTCTATAATATACGCGAGTTATTCAGAAAGGTCGGGTTTATACCCATTCTGAATAACTGATTCGACGATTAGTCGACGATGAAGACGGTGGTTGAAGATTGGAGGTCTTCACATCGTTTGGATGATTACTGATGTCTGATTGGGATGTACACCCAAGACAAGGTAATAAGTGGTGATCGTCCAGACGTACTTGGAGATCAACGGATATGCGAGGGCCTCTCTCTTGCATTGGACATATGGGATGAGGAATATGGTTCCTCCGGTTTCGTTCAGACCCAGAACGAACTTGTAAATGGACTGTGTGTCTGACATTGGATTTAATTCTGTGTTGATTGATCTATATTAAATATACATCTGCCTGGTGAAGGAGAATTTATTCTCTTACTTCACCCTTCTCTGAGACGTACAGGACCAGATGTTGTATATCTGTAGTGACCCGAAAATCCGGTCCAATTTGAGCTGACTAAATAACACAAGTCCAACCACAAATTGCACTGGAAATTCAAGAAACTAATAGAAAGAAGATAGAGAGTGAGGAAAGATAAGGTAGAACTATTAGAATAGAAGAAGAAGAAGAAGAACATCATCATCAGAGTAAACACGAATCTCACAGCGGAATGAATAAAATATAACATAACTTTTGAAATACAAACAGTTATATATACAATAGCACTTATCAGAGTACAGCACTTACAACAACAGCGGAAATAATAATAGCTATAGAATCCTGAAGCCTCCTGCTCCAAGCTCTCCAAGTGTATCTGTAAATCCCGACTACTTGACTGCCCGTACAAATTTAGGCACCCAAGAGTTTAGGGAAGACAAAACAAATAAACTCCGGGTCAGTCATGGGACTGGTGTGAGTAAACTCAAATCATTTAAACAGGTATATGATATCTCATAAGACCACGCCGTGAATACGGAACGGGTTTTTCCCTTATGAGAATCCAAACATCTTTGAAAAGCAATATCATTCTGATATTATGATAATGTCTAAATACAAATAGATATCAGTCTAGTAGAAACGCTTGCATCTCACGTTCTACATATATAGTATACAATCAAAACCGCATGTGCGTATTGGATGATTGGGTTTCCAACTATGACAAGGTAGGGAACCACCTTCCGATCAGTGTACTCTAGGAACGATACACTGGAGTTCAACAAGAACATCTTGCAACTCAGCCACACATGACCGACCACTCATTTCTCTTGAGTGTGTCGAATGTACATCACCAACGGTCGGGATCAGCAACCGTTTCCCGTATATATATGGGACAGCATTGATAGATTAAAGAAGCAAATGAATATTCTCTAGATAGGTGATTATACACCCTACTTCGGTGCGACCGACTTAGCCATGCTGCCTGCCCGATTTTTGTCATTTACCAGATGTGAGGCTAGAAGCTACGCTTACTTTCCATTCATTGATAACACGATCACTTTGAATGCCACATTATCAGATCCGTTAATCATTAGTTGGATCTGCACAAATAGATTCTGGATATTATGCGAAGGGAATAAATCCGTTGGACACCATATATATTTGTACAGTCCAACTCTTTCGATCATTGGAACTATTCTGTCAGACATTCGTCCATATACATTCGTTCTGGGACTGAACGAAACCGAAGGCACTATTCTGTAAACAGGACAGCCCTTGCACTTTACTCCGTCTTCAATTTCTTCATCGTATTTGATCACAACGCTTATGTCGATACGGAGTGGTTCTTCGGATAATAATCCAACCGGTCTCTCCATATTAACAACGTAAAATGGTCAAAACTTCGATAGTCTGTGATTTAACTATCAAATGAAAATATGTCGGTGTACAAACAACGATCTTAATTCCAAATGGAATTATCGATCCAATCATCAATCATATATATATATATTCATATTTCCTTATTTTCTAAAACTAGAAAATATACATTTTCAACATTGGAAAACATTTCCAATCCTCATTTACGCATCACTATCATTCCACAACTATTAGTCCCTAACTGTAAACAAGTAAGAGAACAATTCTCTAAGTATAAACCCCGAAGGCCGAAACCAACATCAGATCCACACTCAGAAAAATATTCAACTTACCAATCTCTAGTCAGTTTCTAATATTGTTTAACTTCACTTCTTAATTTCTATATTCGATTAACCCCTTTTGATAAACTACGTTTGACTAACTTCTTTTGATAAACTACGTTTTCCGTTACAATTATTTCCTTTTTATAACGTTTCTCCACTTATAAGGATTTCCTTTTACAGCGTTTAATCACTTATAATGATTTCCCTTTATAACAACGTTTAATCACTTTTAATGTTTTCCTTTTTAATCCTATTTATTTTCCAAATAAATATTCCTTTATCACTTCACTTCTATTCATTAGATCCTCATTATAAATTGATAAGTGAATAAACTTCTCAGTGTTAATCCCGAAGGCCGAAACCAACATCAGATCAACACTTTGAAATTTACTTAACTCAGTCAACGTATAACAAGTTCCAATTATTCATGACCCATACCCTATCCTATTTAACATTTTAAATCGATTCTATTTATTTTCTAATAAATATTCCTTTATTCTATTTATTTTCTAAATAAATATTTCCTTTTTATAAAACTCTATTTGTTTTATAAATACTTCCTTTTATAAAACCGTGTTCGTTTTATAAATAATTTCCTTTTATAAAATCCTATGATTTTATAAAATTCCTTTATTTCAATATACATTGAAATATTCCTTTTTACATCCCAGGGTTTCTTATGATATTTAAAATATCAAACAACGATGATCAATATCGTTCTAACATCCAAAATCAATAATAGATTATAAAACACAACATATATCAGAATATATGAAAACAGTAAAATAATTATTGAGGAATCCAGTCGGATTCCTCCAACCTGTCTCCCTGCATCCACAGATGTTACACAGTATAATATATATCATATTTCATTTTAAAATGAAATATCCTGTTATACAGAACCATATTTGATTAACAGTACATAGATTAACTATAACTACGTTTTCAATCAAATCTATTTAATAGTCCAGTTTAACAATCAATATACAGCAGTAAATAAATAAAGTACAATTTATATAAAAATATAAATTGAGGAGAGTTAGTGAGTTTTACTCACATTGCGCGTTAACCGTTAAATAACGGTTTGCGTTATTAGTCCTGATTAGTTTTAGAAAATTCCATTCGTCACCGTGATTCCAGCCTCTTTGGTCTCGTTCCATTCTGAATTCATTTTCCCTTATTTCACGTCCGCTCATCGCCCGAACTACCCTTATACACCAGCCCACCACCATATCTCTTCTTCTTATTGGTTGACCCGCTGCTCTTCATGTCTACAGGCAACCATGCGAAAATACTTTGCACCCCATCCTTAAACACCCTTCAATTCCATCCGCTCCTGCTTTGCTAGCGCTCGAACTGCTCAAACCCATGGTGACAAATGAAGACATCGACATCCTCACTTTACTAATAATCAAACAAAAGCCACCAATGCTTAAACCAAAACAGCTGTGACCACTTCTGATCACGTCATGCCTTCCTGCATGCATATTGATGTCGCACCCATCAAAAAGCTCCATGTTACTACTAGCAGTCTACCACCCTGACGTTGAAACCATCCCAATCACACACTACCATCTTCGACAACCGGATGTTGATCCAGATCCAGCAACCGAAGTGCCTCAGTCCCCACAGCTCTAACCCAGACCCACGGTCATTGTTTATTGCTTCCAGGAACCATGCGTCTCTCCTCCGTTCACAAAGATCCGCTCCTCCATACATCGGTTCAGCTTTCTCCCTAGTACAATCACGCCTCAGCAGAAAGGACTGCCGAGAACGACCTCAACCCATCCGAGACTTTGCTAAGGGTCGCGCCCTTGAAGAAGATCTACGCAAGAAACTAGGACTGGATAAAACAATACAATTGGGATTTGTTTTTTTTTCTTTCTTCTTTGATTTCGATCTTAGCTGATGCCTTCGTTTTCTCTGGCGGCTTGTTTTCGAGCAAAAAGAACTAGGTCTCAACGTTATTTAGGGGTGCTATTTATAAAGGGTTTCTCATGTGGATGATTTCATTTCCACGTTTCTTCTTTTGTAGGTGGCTGAGAGTCTTCAAACGTGGCCTTCATTTTTATCCCATACAAGTTAGGATATTTATCCTTACGTTGATTTCTCTTGTGTCTTATTGGATACCACAATTCGATTTGAGGACCAAGTAAACAAGCGGTTAAAGACGATGAGGACGTGGTTCCTTCTTGATCACTTACAGTTAGATATTTTATTTTATATGTGTTTAAATGGTGTTTTGAGCATCGTCCTTGTTGAAATCTTCTACTTGGTACATTATAAATATATCCATGTACGAGCGTTGCGGACTGAGATAAATACACCGTTGAGATGAGCTCGGTATCACGATTCCAAAAATATAAAAATACCGGTAGATTGACTTATTCTGTGAAATCCCAAAATCGCTGATACAGGGTACAAAATACTCCAAATAAAAAGTTGCTTATTAAATTAATTAAAAATTACGGTAAAATTCTAAAAATTAAATTATCACTATTTCCCAAAAGAACCTTGTCTAGATTCAAACCCGATCTCCAGTTATATCGAATAATCCGTTACGGTCGATAAACGATTCTGTAGCGACTATTTTAAAATTTGATTTGGACATATCTAAAAATCTACACGACGAAATCCTGATTTTACTCTTCCACTAGAAAGATATACTCCACCAGCTCCACACGTTTCTTGTTTCACAGAAATCCGGCTTAAAACGAATCCTGTACATTCAGTTGAAGTTCGAATCGCCATTTACGAACTGCAGCGCCATTTCAAGCTCTATTTCAATTATAATATAATTCCACGTTCAAACTGCTGTTTATAAAATATATTCGTTATTCAAATTCAAATTCCAAACCGAATTATTCCTTATATAAAATCCAATTCACACAGTATTGTGAATTCAGCTATTTTGACTATTTCGACATTATAATATATTATTATATTATAATCATCAATTAAATATTCAACATTATTTAATTCCAGTTATCGATATCGCCAAAACGATATTTAAATAATTAAATTAGTTAATTATTCAACGGTCAGAAATGCGGGTCATTACAATCTTTCCCCCTTAAAATAATTTCGTCCTCGAAATTGCTAAAAGGTAGAGGACGACCCTATCGACTGGGTAAACATATATCTGTTTACCTCTTATTTTCGGTTTCAATTGAACCAATTAATATTGACTAAAATATTAATTCATTCCGACTAGCTAAATTTTCAAAAATTCTGAAAATTTCCTAACATCTTAACTTTTCAGAAAATTTCGCCATAACCTCCTTTGTACAGCCCTATCGGTAAAATTCCAACTCGCCTCTCTAGGCCTTCTCCAACCCAAAAGAAAATCAAACAGCCAAGCGGCTTGCCAATTCGGCTCATCAAAATCTCAAACTCATATGAAATATAAACTTGTACCTTTTTGTCGGGCCTACCATTATATCATTTCCATCGATTAACACCCTGCATATACCAATGTCATACTAATCTAACTTCGATTAGTTTATATCCTCAACTCAAACCATTCACTTATACTTAAGTCGAATTTCATTTAAACTCCAATATCCAATTTCAACTCTTGGTTTATCAACTTAATTTCATTCAGATTAGTTCAATCCAGTTTTAATTTCTATAATCCAATCCAGTTTTAATTTAACTTAGTTCAAGTTAAATTCAAATTTATTATTCACTTTCACTATTTTAACCCATTTAACTTCATAAGTTAAATTTAGATTTCAAATTTCAAATCCTTGTGTTTATTCAAATCACTTGAAATCATAATAACAATTCAAAATCCTTCGAATTCCTGAATAACTTGTTTTTGCAAAACAATTTCAAAACAAAATCTTTGGTAGTAATCCGTCACTTTAGAAACTCGAAAATGACACTGATGATGCGGCCGCACTCATCAGAATTATTTTCCAGCGATCGAAGTGAGTTCAATACTATATCACTTTCGAAAATCATTTCTAAACACTTTCATTTTGAAAACATTTCAAAATCTCCCAGGAACTTAAAATTTCCTTATTTTAATTCCAATTCTGATTTAACTTCAGATTTAATTCAACTTATTTCATATACTTTACTTATATGAATTCTGATTGGTTATTTATAACTATTTCACTTTTATAAAACCTCATTCGATTATAATAACAACCAACACAACCAATTATACTATGTTAATTTCAAAACATACCATGTCGGTTCATCGTATTCAAGTGTTTATAAAACTCCTACCGATACAATGGATCAAACTGATCGACCAGAATTTATAAGCCACTCAACCAATAAATCTCCACAATATAAATCACTTTATATTAACTAACAAATACGCACTCGTATATATACACTCAAACTCAGTCTAGGATATTACTAATCCCATCTCTACTGAATCACGCCACAGAGCCAAGGTATTAACTAAACCAATGCTCTGATACCAAATGTAGTGACCCGAAAATCCGGTCCAATTTGAGCTGACTAAATAACACAAGTCCAACCACAAATTGCACTGGAAATTCAAGAAACTAATAGAAAGAAGATTGAGGGTGAGGAAAGATAAGGTAGAACTATTAGAATAGAAGAAGAAGAAGAAGAACATCATCATCATCAGAGTAAACACGAATCTCACAGCGGAATGAATAAAATATAACATAACTTTTGAAATACAAACAGTTATATATACAATAGCACTTATCAGAGTACAGCACTTACAACAACAGCGGAAATAATAATAGCTATAGAATCCTGAAGCCTCCTGCTCCAAGCTCTCCAAGTGTATCTGTAAATCCCGACTACTTGACTGCCCGTACAAATTTAGGCACCCAAGAGTTTAGGGAAGACAAAACAAATAAACTCCGGGTCAGTCATGGGACTGGTGTGAGTAAACTCAAATCATTTAAACAGGTATATGATATCTCATAAGACCACGCCGTGAATACGGAACGGGTTTTTCCCTTATGAGAATCCAAACATCTTTGAAAAGCAATATCATTCTGATATTATGATAATGTCTAAATACAAATAGATATCAGTCTAGTAGAAACGCTTGCATCTCACGTTCTACATATATAGTATACAATCAAAACCGCAGGTGCGTATTGGATGATTGGGTTTCCAACTATGATAAGGTAGGGAACCACCTTCTGATCAGTGTACTCTAGGAACGATACACTGGAGTTCAATAAGAACATCTTGCAACTCAGCCACACATGACCGACCACTCATTTCGCTTGAGTATATCGAATGTACATCACCAACGGTCGGGATCAGCAACCGTTTCCCGTATATATATGGGACATCATTGATAGATTAAAGAAGCAAATGAATATTCTCTAGATAGGTGATTATACACCCTACTTCGGTGCGACCGACTTAGCCATGCTGCCTGCCCGATTTTTGTCATTTACCAGATGTGAGGCTAGAAGCTACGCTTACTTTCCATTCATTGATAACACGATCACTTTGAATGCCACATTATCAGATCTGTTAATCATTAGTTGGATCTGCACAAATAGATTCTGGATATTATGCGAAGGGAATAAATCCGTTGGCCACCATATATATTTGTACAGTCCAACTCTTTCGATCATTGGAACTATTCTGTCAGACATTCGTCCATATACATTCGTTCTGGGACTGAACGAAACCGAAGGCACTATTCTGTAAACAGGACAGCCCTTGCACTTTACTCCGTCTTCAATTTCTTCATCGTATTTGATCACAACGCTTATGTCGATACGGAGTGGTTCTTCGGATAATAATCCAACCGGTCTCTCCATATTAACAACGTAAAATGGTCAAAACTTCGATAGTCTATGATTTAACTATCAAATGAAAATATGTCGGTGTACAAACAACGATCTTAATTCCAAATGGAATTATCGATCCAATCATCAATCATATATATATATATATATATATTCATATTTCCTTATTTTCTAAAACTAGAAAATATACATTTTCAACATTGGAAAACATTTCCAATCCTCATTTACGCATCACTATCATTCCACAACTATTAGTCCCTAACTGTAAACTAGTAAGAGAACAATTCTCTAAGTATAAACCCCGAAGGCCGAAACCAACATCAGATCCACACTCAGAAAAATATTCAACTTACCAATCTCTAGTCAGTTTCTAATATTGTTTAACTTCACTTCTTAATTTCTATATTTGATTAACCCCTTTTGATAAACTACGTTTGACTAACTTCTTTTGATAAACTACGTTTTCCGTTACAATTATTTCCTTTTTATAACGTTTCTCCACTTATAAGGATTTCCTTTTACAGCGTTTAATCACTTATAATGATTTCCCTTTATAACAGCGTTTAATCACTTTTAATGTTTTCCTTTTTAATCCTATTTATTTTCCAAATAAATATTCCTTTATCACTTCACTTCTATTCATTAGATCCTCATTATAAATTGATAAGTGAATAAACTTCTCAGTGTTAATCCCGAAGGCCGAAACCAACATCAGATCAACACTTTGAAATTTACTCAACTCAGTCAACGTATAACAAGTTCCAATTATTCATGACCCATACCCTATCCTATTTAACATTTTAAATCGATTCTATTTATTTTCTAATAAATATTCCTTTATTCTATTTATTTTCTAAATAAATATTTCCTTTTTATAAAACTCTATTTGTTTTATAAATACTTCCTTTTATAAAACCGTGTTCGTTTTATAAATAATTTCCTTTTATAAAATCCTATGATTTTATGAAATTCCTTTATTTCAATATACATTGAAATATTCCTTTTTACATCCCAGGGTTTCTTATGATATTTAAAATATCAAACAACGATGATCAATATCGTTCTAACATCCAAAATCAATAATAGATTATAAAACACAACATATATCAGAATATATGAAAATAGTAAAATAATTATTGAGGAATCCAGTCGGATTCCTCCAACCTGTCTCCCTGCATCCACAGATGTTACACAGTATAATATATATCATGTTTCATTTTAAAATGAAATATCCTGTTATACAGAACCATATTTGATTAACAGTACATAGATTAACTATAACTACGTTTTCAATCAAATCTATTTAACAGTCCAGTTTAACAATCAATATACAGCAGTAAATAAATAAAGTACAATTTATATAAAAATATAAATTGAGGAGAGTTAGTGAGTTTTACTCACATTGCGCGTTAACCGTTAAATAACGGTTTGCGTTATTAGTCCTGATTAGTTTTAGAAAATTCCATTCGTCACCGTGATTCCAGCCTCTTTGGTCTCGTTCCATTCTGAATTCATTTTCCCTTATTTCACGTCCGCTCATCGCCCGAACTACCCTTATACACCAGCCCACCACCATATCTCTTCTTCTTATTGGTTGACCCGCTGCTCTTCATGTCTATAGGCAACCATGCGAAAATACTTTGCACCCCATCCTTAAACACCCTTCAATTCCATCCGCTCCTGCTTTGCTAGCGCTCGAACTGCTCAAACCCATGGTGACAAATGAAGACATCGGCATCCTCACTTTACTAATAATCAAACAAAAGCCACCAATGCTTAAACCAAAACAGCTGTGACCACTTCTGATCACGTCATGCCTTCCTGCATGCATATTGATGTCGCACCCATCAAAAAGCTCCATGTTACTACTAGCAGTCTACCACCCTGACGTTGAAACCATCCCAATCACACACTACCATCTTCGACAACCGGATGTTGATCCAGATCCAGCAACCGAAGTGCCTCAGTCCCCACAGCTCTAACCCAGACCCACGGTCATTGTTTATTGCTTCCAGGAACCATGCGTCTCTCCTCCGTTCACAAAGATCCGCTCCTCCATACATCGGTTCAGCTTTCTCCCTAGTACAATCACGCCTCAGCAGAAAGGACTGCCGAGAACGACCTCAACCCATCCGAGACTTTGCTAAGGGTCGCGCCCTTGAAGAAGATCTACGCAAGAAACTAGGACTGGATAAAACAATACAATTGGGATTTGTTTTTATTTCTTTCTTCTTTGATTTCGATCTTAGCTGATGCCTTCGTTTTCTCTGGCGGCTTGTTTTCGAGCAAAAAGAACTAGGTCTCAACGTTATTTAGGGGTGCTATTTATAAAGGGTTTCTCATGTGGATGATTTCATTTCCACGTTTCTTCTTTTGTAGGTGGCTGAGAGTCTTCAAACGTGGCCTTCATTTTTATCCCATACAAGTTAGGATATTTATCCTTACGTTGATTTCTCTTGTGTCTTATTGGATACCACAATTCGATTTGAGGACCAAGTAAACAAGCGGTTAAAGACGATGAGGACGTGGTTCCTTCTTGATCACTTACAGTTAGATATTTTATTTTATATGTGTTTAAATGGTGTTTTGAGCATCGTCCTTGTTGAAATCTTCTACTTGGTACATTATAAATATATCCATGTACGAGCGTTGCGGACTGAGATAAATACACCGTTGAGATGAGCTCGGTATCACGATTCCAAAAATATAAAAATACCGGTAGATTGACTTATTCTGTGAAATCCCAAAATCGCTGATACAGGGTGCAAAATACTCCAAATAAAAAGTTGCTTATTAAATTAATTAAAAATTACGGTAAAATTCTAAAAATTAAATTATCACTATTTCCCAAAAGAACCTTGTCTAGATTCAAACCCGATCTCCAGTTATATCGAATAATCCGTTACGGTCGATAAACGATTCTATAGCGACTATTTTAAAATTTGATTTGGACATATCTAAAAATCTACACGACGAAATCCTGATTTTACTCTTCCACTAGAAAGATATACTCCACCAGCTCCACACGTTTCTTGTTTCACAGAAATCCGGCTTAAAACGAATCCTGTACATTCAGTTGAAGTTCGAATCGCCAATTTACGAACTGCAGCGCCATTTCAAGCTCTATTTCAATTATAATATAATTCCACGTTCAAACTGCTGTTTATAAAATATATTCGTTATTCAAATTCAAATTCCAAACTGAATTATTCCTTATATAAAATCCAATTCACACAGTATTGTGAATTCAGCTATTTTGACTATTTCGACATTATAATATATTATTATATTATAATCATCAATTAAATATTCAACATTATTTAATTCCAGTTATCGATATCGCCAAAACGATATTTAAATAATTAAATTAGTTAATTATTCAACGGTCAGAAATGCGGGTCATTACAATATCGATAGACATCTGTCGCATGGCGTAAAATGCCTGTATGGCATGCCTAAGTGGCAAGTGATCAAGGCTTCTGTTGAAAAGCAGAGTCTTGTGGCTGACTGTCCAACTAACACTAGACGCATTTTCAAAGAGATGATTGTTCAAAATCAAGTGAAAGTAGTCAATAATCAAAAGAAGCTCAATAAGAAATTTTCCATAATTTCCAAATTCATGGTCAATATAGGAAGAAATCTTGGAATTTCATCTTCGTCGTCATCATCCGCTGAAAACTAGACTATCTAGTTTAATCTACCTTTATGCATTAGCTTATATTTCCTTGTATTTGCTTTCTAATCTCGTATTTAGTGTGTCTTAATTAGTTGGATGTATTTGCTTTATATCAAGCAACGAATGGATTTTTATTTCTGTTTGAAATTGTTTTCAAGTTACTGTAAAATTAGTTATCATTTAAAATAAGTTCAAAGTATTCAAAATTTGAAAATTTTCAAAATTATCAATAGCTTATGTCGACATACATTTACGTATATGTCGACATATAACTGCCAAATTTTCAAAAAAATTTCAAAATTTTAAATTAAATAACTACTCATGTCCACTCAAAATCCAATAAATTCTAGACCCTATTTAAGTCTATTTCTTCCAGAAAAATTCATTATTCTATTTCTCCTTCTCACTTAATCATTTCTTATCAAGTCCATGGCAAATCCTATCCATAAATAAGTGAAAATCTTGATGATTCTTTGAATTCTTTTAAGAAAATTCTCTCCATAGTACTATGTAATCAGCGCAAAATAGAATTAATCCAGCTGAGAATGGTGGAATATCAAGAGAAACATTTTGATGTAATTCGTTGGTTAATCTCTTCTCATTTCAGAAATGAAAACAACAAAGATTCACTCAACAATGAAGAAGAATGGAAGGACTTCAAGAAGAACCCAATCACTGGACAAGATGAATGGGTTGAAGTACCAAGAAATGTTTAATTGATTGGTATTGTTGATTTGATTGATTTGTTTGAATTTGATTTGGATTTTATAACTTAAAACTTGTTTATATTAAGACATATGGTGTTGTGTGCTTTGATTTCATTTGGTTTGTATGTATAACAACAAACATATGTAATTATAATACTTGGATTGGTTTGTATCTAATCATCATAATGCTAGGAATTACTATTATAGGTTTATATAGATTAAGAGGGAGTAATCTACTTTGAATTAATTTGCATTAGTTGTAGAATTTAGGGGGAGTAGTTTTAGAATTTCTTTTTGATAATGCCAAAGGGTGAGAAATTATAAAATATAGACATAGTTTATAGGATTCATATAGACAGGGGGAGTATTTGAAGAGTCATCGTCAACAGGTATACATATGTATGATATTTATAAACTAAGGTTGTCATCATCAAAAAGAGGGAGATTGTTGAAGAATGTAGTTTTGATGAAAACAACCTTATTTCAATTATCATTGATTATGAAATATATATATTAACACTTGTTATCTAGAATATATGCATATATACACATATACACATATGCAGGATTTATATAAAGGAATTATTACTGAAGACTGTACGGTTTTAAAGATGTTAGAGATTCAGAATTCAGAGATGATTCAAGACTCATGAGTATCCAAGATTTCAGGAGTTCAAGATTTCAAGATAAATATAGTTATAGAGTCTAGATTATGTAAGATTCTGAATAGCACTCCAGGTTCGAATTCAAATTATGTTTTTCAAATTCTGATTTCAAAATCTATTCAGATTTTATCTTCAATCTCTATCTTCTCTATTTTATTTTCTTTATTTTCTTTTTGATTTCAAACTCAAGTTTTACAAGGTTTATATATTTATACATTTATATACACTTTATATTTATATAGGTTTAACTCTATAATTTTATAAATATGTTTATATAGTTTATATTTATGTTTTCATATGATTTCCTACTTTATAATATTCATTTATAACACTGTATTTCAATTCAAGAAGTTCCAGAATTATATTTATGTCAAAACACTTGAAAAATGCTCAAAAATCAATTTTGTACTAAGGGCATGTCGACATACAATTAACCCCATGTCGATATATAACTGTCATTTTTTCAAATTTGAAAGGAAGTGTCTTTTCACTATTTGTGACTGTTCTGAAGCATTGCAACCTTTCACACTCTATAAAAAGGGGTTGAATTCGAATTTTTAATCACTACTACTTCTCCACTTTCACTCCCTTTCATTACACCATTATTTCTTATCATTTTTATGATTTCTACATCGCCGAATTCAATTTTGTTTTCATTAATCTTCTTCTCTCTACGCTCTCTAATCATCACTTTGAATCAAGTGCCATTGAAGCGTTATAGACCTGTTTGTAATTGTTTGGGTTGAGTAATCTGTGGTATCCCTTGTAGCCATGAAATCAAGGACGGGTAATCGATGGTATCCCTTATAGCTGTGAAATCAAGGAGGTTGGAATTGGTGGTATCCCTTGTAACCGTGAAATCAAGGCGGTTGTAATTGGATATTGATATAGTAATAAAACTCTACACAATCCATCGTTGTGCGGGACTGGAAGTAGGAGCAATCCAAACCAGTATAAAACCCGGTGTGTTCTTTCCTTTTCTGCATTTTAATTTATTTTATTTTTGTGTTTATGTTTGAATCTGTGATTGTGTTTGTGGAGTTTGATCCATATAGTAGTTCACATAAGTTTTATATTTTGTTTAAATTCTAAAAAAACACTATTCACTCCCTTCTAGTGTTTATTTTGCCTTAATGATCCATTCCGCAATCCCTAACATCGAGTACGACTAGACCCCAACATCCCCTCTGCCTCATCGAGGCACAACTTTGCTAGGAGTTCTATCCCCCACCATGCCTCCCTTCTCCAATTCGAGTTAGATGAACGGAAACTACAGAAACCCTAATTCCTCTGACCAGACACCTCCGATGACGACTGCACATGTTCCAATCGAACGTCCTTCCTCCACCTTACCCCTTTCTTTCAGGCGTCCCCTCCTAAAATCAATTAACGACGCTGGAATTTACCCAAAACCGAAAACCATCGCACCTGCTTTCGAGCTAGAATATGATCATTTGAGGATATTGCACCCCCTTTGACCACCACCAGCTTAAAGCTCTCACTAACCTCTACATCTTCCATGTTGTAAGTTTCACCTAATTTTCAACCGATTTCGAGATTTAATTTAAAAATTGGAAGGGAAGGCAATGAAAGTGGCGGTCGTTATTGTTGACCATAGAATTTAGTGGACTTAGGTTTAGAACCTTTAGGGTATATTTATAGGTGAATCATATTATTAAAATATTCAGACGAAACTTATGCATGAAGTAACCTGCTTAAATGACCACATACAACCTCCGATCGCGATGAAAATTGTAATCCTACAATAGCTTAATATCCCAGGCACGATGGAACTGGTTTTGTCAAATTTTGAGATCGTTTGTAAAAATTCATTTTTATTTCACAACGAGAATCGATACGTGTTTATATTGCACACGATTACATAATAAATCCAGCTGACTTGAAACTTGTAATCTTACATTAATTAACCGTTACGGATTTTATAAAATTAGTTCCTTTGAAATACGAGGTCGTTTATAAATAAGATATTCTTAAGTTCTATATTAAATCGATAAAATATAATCGATTTCAAAACAAACAAACCTATTAATAATAAATTATTATCATATATATATATATATATATATAGAATGTATATTTTTTCAAACACTTTAACTCGACTTTCAACTTCCAGGTTATATCGATATTGAATTTATTAAAAATCCATTTATTTTATTAAATAAATCATCATAGTTTAGAAACGATTCTATAGCGACTTTATGAAAATTTGATTTTGACATAACTCAAAATCTACCAGATGAAATCTCGATTTTTCTCTTTTATTAGCAAATTATAGTCCAATATATCTTGACGATTCTTGTTTTAAATAATTCCAACTTATATTGGATCCTGTATATTCAATTGAAGTTCAAAACGTAATATTACGCGACGCTGCGAGCTTGTTTTTAATTAAATATAAATTATACGTTCAAAATTCGTTTAATAAACGAATTCCTTATTATAATTCAAATCTAAACTTAACTATATATTTCTATATTCTCCCATTCATAATGTACTGCGAATCCAACTTTATTTCAATTATTTTGGAATTAGTTTATTACTTTACTATTCAAATGAATTAATATTCAAAATCATTGAATTCGAGATATTTAAATTTTCAAATCAACAATTAAAACCAATTTTAAATGTTCAAACTGAGCGGATAAAATCAAGGTTGTTACATTCTTCCCCTCTTAAAAGAATTTCGTCCCCGAAATTATTAAGGAAGGAAAATTGCAGCAAATCCATTAACTTTTCAAAAATCTATTTTAGTTAAAATCTTCCATTCTACTTTCTGAACTTTTAGTTTTGACTGACCCAATTAGTTTTAATCGAAAAATCAATTGATTTTTGGTAACAAAAAATTTCAAAAATTGTGAAAAAAATTCTAACACCTTAAATTTTCGGAAAATTTCGGTAGAGTTTCCCCCTGTATGGAGAGAATTTCGCAATATAACAAGGGAGATAAAAATATATACATCGCCCCACACTGTCGGGAAAACCCAATTCAAATACTAGTTTTTTTATTTGTGCGTAGGCTTACCTTATATGAGCATTATTAAGCGATAAGCAATATTCTATAAGTGAGCTCGCTCAATTAGCATGCAGCTATAGACAAACTAGCTCAAATTAGCTACATAACTAAATTGAATAGGTTCAAAAGTGAATTAGCTCCTGCACTTGTTTTTAACTCAGATGAAACTAGTAGTTCCATAATCATGCAGTTGGTTCAACATTCAGATTATCCATTTCATTCTAGTTTATATACTATTCAATTCACATGAAATTTATTTATTACCAACTCCTTAGCAATCCATTTGAATATATGATCAATTCCCTTATATATTCCATTCAGATTATACTTGAATTCATTTCTATTTTAGATTGGGTTTTAATCAAGTTTATCTACCTTTAAGTCTATACTCATGCAATCTATTTCAACTACACAATTCAAACTGATTCCCAATGCAAATTTAATATACTAAGGTATGAGTTTTGAATGCATTTGATATTGACTTAAGTTAAAATTTATTTTAAAACTCAACATATTTAACTACATGAGTTAAACTAAATATTAAAACTCTCATTTACATATTTCATATCTAAATCTTCTTTTGGTTAAATCACTCCAACTTCATAATCCAATTTGAATTCCATCCAAATCAACATTGGTGTATTTAACTGATTACCAGTATTATAATAATCTAAGAAAATTATTTCTCTTGTCCTCTTTACTAAATATACTAGGAAAAAATAAAATAAAAATAGTTTTATACTTAATTACAAATACGTTCTCACATATATATGCACTCAAACTCAATCTAGGGTATTACTGTGATAACCTGCAGACCCTCGCCCTTTGAACTGACTATAGACTACACAAGCCCAGTACAAAAGGTAAGCATCCACAAAGTGCCCTGGGATAAACAACATTTCCAATCTTTGATAGTCAATATCTAACACATCCTCGATGTTCATATACCGCAAAACAAAATCTCGCAAACTCAATTCATCGGGATTTAGCAGAGAAAAAAAGTGGAACAAAACAAGTGATAAGAACAGAATCTCACAGTGGAATATAACAAATATGATATTCAATTTAACTTTACAACGTAAACTTTTAATAATCAGAGTGAATGTACAATGGATAATTATAAACTCTATCCTCACATGATACGACCACAACATCCAAGTATAAATAGTAGAATACGCCTTGCCTTCTGACGAAGATCACCAACTCTTATGGAATCGTCCGGGAACTCCTCGAATCCTTCCTAAACCTGAAATACACTCAGATCTGACCCGAGTGTCAATTACTCGAGCCAGGCTTGGATTAACCATCTTGAGAACTAGATGACAAACCATACATATATCAAACAATCATCAAAAGGGTTTCAAAATTTCGTGCATGCTTTTGGAAAATGAAGCTACCATAAGACCTACATCCCATCACATAATGCAAACACACACAAAATTAGGGGCTAGTTTTACATTATGATAACCAAAATTACTTCGTATGTAGAAATCATTGGATATTTCCATTAATATCTATCTTTGAAAACCTTTTCAAAATAATTGTACAAATCTGAGCAGACGTAGGTACCCATATATTATGTCTACTTACGTAGATTACAACTAAATCATAAAGGCCCGTATTGGAGGTCGGATTCCAAAAATGACCAAGACAAAGGATCTTCCTTAATCGATTCAGGTACACCTCTAAAGGGATGTCCGAGGGACCAACAGATAATTCCCTTTCTTGTATTGGCAGAGCCGGCCTACCTATACCAGGTGTAATTCAGGTTTCTCCTAAACAAAATGTCTCCCGGTCGTAACCGACCATTATCTAAGGCGCCTCGATCTATCATCCACTAAGTAAATTGCGTGGACTCCATACCATAATATCACTTTCTCAACTAGCAGGAAACATTTGTCCTTAACTCTATAGTACTTCATCCTATTTTGGCTCAATACCGGGTTGTGAGGCCTGAAGTCATGCTTCCACACAAAGTCACGCTATAATAGTCATGCTTTGATAATCAATAACTCAACACTTAGCATGTCACATTGTCAATTCACAACATATAATCGGTATTTATTAATATATAACCCTCTGAGTGCATATGCCTCAGAGGAGGATGTTAAGCTAAGAGGATAGATCCTCCGCTACATAGTTGATATATCATCAATAGAAACCTATTAATTATGTCGTAAAATACGTCAGACATACATCCATTTACAAGTTCGTTATGCGTTTTGAACGAAACTGAAGGTACTTTATTCCACGACCCCGCCTGTGTGTGAAATCCCATGCAATATGAATCTCTTCAAGTATGGTTAGATCGTTGTCACAATATAAACTTATAATGGGTGGCCACCCGAGACATCAACGAGCAATCGTTCCGATCTGAAGATCTTTGGTATTCAATCAAAGTCATCGCCATTTTCAATTGCTCTTACTACGTCGTATTGTTATGCACAATGGGTTGAAACCTGTTCTTTTCGAATAATAAGCGCATCTTTAATATCAATAGATATACAAAGATATCCTAGTTCTTATTCCATTTTGGAGTATTTTTTTTACTCAAATCATTCTTATACTAGGTATACTAATTTTAATCTTATCAAAGGTTTACATAATTTAAACTCTTGCTTAAATCTTCTCTTTGAACTCATTTCAAATGAATATAAAATCTCATTTCATAAATTTAACTCGAACAAAGGTTTCTGCGCTTTATCAGGATTATTGAACCTTGCGAAAAAGGTAATTTCTCAAATCATTATCCCATTCCCATCCTATCCATCCTATGGTGCAAACTGGAAGTACGCCATGTCTAATTGCCCTTGGTAAGTTTAATAACCTTTATTAATTTCATTCTTCCATTCCAAATCTGATTAAAAATTTAATTTATCTTTATGGGAAAACATATTTACCTAAACCAAACCAGGTAAATTATTTTATCATTCCTTGATCATATCATTAGCCCAAAATCGTACTTACAATTTCTTAATCTTATCATTACGTGAAAAACACGCTTATCTTCTTTTAAGCGATCCTTGAACTTTGTTCCCATTATCGTTTACTAGGGAAAATTATTCCATTAAATCTTTATATTCAAATTAAATAAAGATTTCACTTCAGCTTAGCTTGGGAAATCATCTTCTCTTTCAAATGGGTTAAAGAAAAACGTTGTTAAGACATCGTTCATGATAAACCTAAATCATATTTTCATTCTAAATAAAATCTTCACGGAAATCGTATCATCTCATAATCAATATAAATTCCCATATCGAACTAATACTATGAGAGTAATAACGACAATTCCTTTTAAATTCCTTGAATAGTAAAGGTCTTCATCGATAGAATCTCATCTTAGTTATCACCAGATCGATTCCCATTCAATTTAATTTAATTCGTTAATTGGAAAACTTAACTTTGTTATATACTTCTCCATTCCTAAAATATCTTAAAATCCTCATTATAATCCTTTAGATATGTTTGCAAAACCTTTGGATAACATTGGTTATATCAAACCTTTTTATTTCAACATTCCATAAAGCGTCGAAAATAGCATTGCTAAAACAACCCTTTTCATAAAATAGCTTTTTATCTTTTCAAAACTTAGTATAATCAATCAAAACCACTATTAAACTATTTTTATCGTAACTTATCCCTATTTTTAATAATTTAAAAATAGCATGTTTCATAAAAATCTAATTTCGGGTCACAAACTGCAGTAGCTTGATTTTTATTCAAATTTCATTTGTACTTATTTCAAGATCTAACCATTGAATTATAAAACTTTCTTTTGCATTTGAAAACTCTTTTCATTTAAAACCAAATTTTTTTTTGTTTTGAAAAATCTGACAGTCGGATCTCTTAATACGTCAATTTGAAGTCAATGGTCGAAATTCGCGAACTACCATTGTGCGGCAAGTCTTATACAAACCAAACTTCGACTTATATTTACAACCAAGTCGAGTTGTCTTAAAAATAATTTACTAATTATATAAAACGTATATAATAACTTTTAGAAACTACGTTTCCAATATTTAACTTTAAATTCAAATATTCTATTATTTAAATATTATAATATTATTTAAATCATTAAAATAATATTATTTTTGGAACTTCATCTTTTGAAACCCAAACTTTCATGAAACCCATATTAAAAATAAATAAGATAGTTTGGATAATAAAATCTAGTTAAAACACTCTCTACATATCCAAATCAAACTTCACTTTTTAAAGTTATTATTCATTATTAAATTTTAAATTTGAACATGCCTTAATTACTTGGAAACTTATTCAAATAAAATTTTCACCTTTACGGAAACTATTTGTAATTAAATAAACTCTCTTTCCAAATCATTTTAGATTAAAAATTCGAACTTTTTTTCTTCATTTATTTAATTGAATATAATATTCGATTAAATCATTCAAAATGAAATGGGACTTAATCAATCACCACATAATCCAACTTATATGGGTTTAGCACATCATCAACATTGATTAACAATCATTAACCACCACTAACATCCAATTATCAATTAATGACATTATTAATATAAGCATTAAGGTCAATAACATTTAATTACTATTTTAAATCACTTTAACTAAAGTATTAACCATCATAAATAATTTATTTACTATATATTATTAGCAAATCCAATCTTGTAAAATTAATGTTAACACACATCACATAGAGTTGTCAGCTAATGTCACCTCAATATTGATGAATGTTCCGTTAATATTAAGTAATGTCACTATTCATTCAATAATTATCCATCCATGACAACCACATTATCAACCAGACTTACTCATCATTTATTTACGATTTTACTTCATAACCATTAAGGTATCCACTCTAATTACTAATTCACTAAATAATTATTCTTCCAACTTTACCGTTAACATCATTAAACCCAATTACATAACAAACCAGCAATTACCACACATAAGCATAATTAGCTACACTAATTATTATAGTTAACTAAACGTGAAAAAAGTTCGCTCACTATTTCTTCTCCACTCCTCCAAACTTTTAGTGTAGGATTTCTTACCTTCACTACAACCTTGAATTCCACTTAACAACTAAGTTACTAACTTTTCAACTCAAACTCTTCATAAACACAAGATATATATATGCATTTTGGAGAGAAAAGGTGGGATCCTTGTTGGTTTTAGGCTTGACTAAGGGATATGGGACCATACTACTTGGGGGTAGGGGGTATTGCATGGGGGATGTGGGGTCCAAGGGAGGAGGTGGTGGTGGTGAGAGGGGGTTGAAGTGTTTTGGTGTTGTAAATATGGAAAATAACAATGGAGTTTTAGATTTTTAAGGAGGGAAGGAGAGGTTTTGGCTAATGGAGGCCCACGTGGGACTAGGGGCACGATGGTAGGGGCTGATGGGGGTAATGGCCAGTGGTGGTGTTGAGGTGGGAGGTGGAGTCTGTGTAGAAGAAGAAGATGGAAGAAAGAAAAACATAAAGCAAATGAAAAATGAAATGGAACTGAAATGATCACTTAACCACATGCTAAGTTGCTTAAGAGGGTTGCATGTGGAAGAGAGTGACAAATGGAGGGGAGAGGGTGTGAGTTTTCAAATGGAGAGGAGGCTTGGAAGTTGTGGTTAAGGGTTGATTTCTTCTTAAATTAAACTAATTATGACATAAGCTTGCATAAGAAAGAACTAACCACTTCTTTGAATTATTTAAGTTACATCGAACACTTAATGTATGTTAACATGTTAAACTAAAATGTAATTAGCTAATTAAAATACTAATGGGGGTTTCTAAATAGCTATTAATAAGTATTATCCTCTTAACAATTTAAATTTCCAATTTCAAACTAGTGTAAATAGTACTAGTACTTTCTATCGATATAAATTAACTATAAAAATTTATAAACACAACCATTATCATACAAATTCATTTTAAACCATATTAAATATCTTTTATTAATATTTCCAAAATTCAATATCATCCAAAACTGCTTAATTTAAACTGAAATTATTTAAACCATTTATATGCATTTTCAACTTGCATGATCAAACTGTACATCCAATCAATACAAAATTTTAAATCCTACTACATTTCACAGATACGGATCCGATGAAGCTGGTTTTGTCAAATTTTGAGACTGTATCCAAAATGGTCTATTTTTAACTATTAAAATAATATTAAATTATCGAATTTTAGTATATTTACTTTTAATTCAATTTTAAAAGTTCACTAACCTTATTTTAACTTTAGTAAAATATAAAATAAATTTAGAATTCATTTTCCATAGTTTTTATATGTCTGCATTCAATATTTAATGAATTTGAAATCCAACTAGACTTATGCATTTAAAATTCCTTTTAAATATATTTAAATAAATATTTTAAAGTGACTAAAAATACGGTTGTTACAATCTCCCGTACTTAAAAAGATTTAGTCCTTGAAATTGGAACAAAGCAAAGAACAGAATACTGAAACAATGCTCATGCATTTATAACCAAAAGTGTCATATCATATCACTAGTACATCATAAACAGAATGTCATACCGTAATCACAGACAGAACCTATACCCTAGTGTAGAGTGCCACTTAAGGTATAAGCTATGTATATGCAACTAACCTACCAACCTGAGCATCTACTACGTGCTTGAGGTGGTCTATAAAATATCAAAATGGTGTCGTGCCCAAAAAATATAACTTGTTCTTATCCTGCACCAAAATGAGATCTAACCATATATACAATATCAACACAAACTGAAGCAAACACCTGGCTCCATAATCCTCCTACGGGTCATAAACTGAAGGTCTTAAAAGCTTTATCTCCTCCGACTCCTGATCCGGCTCACCCGGATCCCAGCCTGGCTCACCCGGATCCCATCCCGGTGGTAGATATTCCTGAAACCAAAATTCGTCCAGACCCTCGTCCATAATCTCTTCCTCCTCATCAAGCCAATAATCATTTTGAACCTCAGGTTTCTCATCATCAAGCTCATCGTAGGCATCATAGCCAGCCTCGTCAATCTCCGAATCCATCTCCGACTCAACCTCCTCAATATTCTGAGGCACGAGATCCCATACCGGTGGGTCCTATGGCATTGCATGCTGTGTAAGATCTACTAACACAATATCCAACTTCTTCTCCATCTGATGCTCATCCCACACCGGCCCAACTAACTATGGCTATGGTAACTCAAGTAATACCCACTCGGCCTTCTCATGAATAACCTCTTGAACAAACTCAGGAATAAAGTCAGGGATGATCCCTATCTTCTTCACCAGCTGAATATCCTCTACAGGTAGTAGTACTGCAAATGGATCATCTATAATGACATAACCATCTAAATCAAACTCAAGGCCCTCATCGTCTGCCAACATCCAATCATCGTAATCACCTGAATCCTTAGGATCTATGAAATCTAACTCCATTAGAACATGATCTTGATCCGAATCTAATGCCTCTACCGGTCTAAAGGATGAGGTGGTATCTGATAAGTATTCATAGTCACTGCTATGATCTATCATATCTGAAGAACTATCCAAGCGGACACCACTCTAGGAGTCTGACAAAGCTGAGCTATCAGAAAAACTACTGGATGCAGAAGGCTCTCTGAATCGTGCCAAGTACTGTCGAATCAAAAGCTGCTTACCCCTTTATAATTTAAATAAAGAGCTTCTAATTAGAAAATAAGTTTAAATTAATCTTTTAAACCTATACATTTTTATTTTATTTTTGTTAAAACGACCAAGGAGTTTCGTGTTTAAATCTTCTTATAACCGGATTTTGATACCGAAATCGGAGGAAAATTAAGGGGTATCATATTGAGATCGATACCGAAGGCATAAACCTAGAGAGTGCTAAATCGATACTAGAGCCCCACGGTGTAGATACAAGGACGATGCCAAAGAAAAAGCTTAGGAAAGAACCAAGCTGATATTGAAGGACTGGAGCAACGGAGCCGACACTAGAACAACATGATTGGGAGTATAGAACCGGCACCAAGGATGTAAAAGGACAGCACCAAAATGAGAACTTGGCACATATGCTATCGGCACCAACAAAGGAAAGCAAATGGCTTTGTGCCAATACTAAGGAAATGACAACAAAGGTATGATGTTAATACCAACTCACAACAAGTAGTTAGTTGTATATTGGTACCAGACAAAGAAGATAAAAGCATGAAGACAGCAAAAGCATAATCATATTTCCAAAGCCAGAAGCATGACACTTGATACCAAATGTATGTAAGGGAAAAGCATGAGACCAAATATGGGAGTAAAAGAAGTGTTATATATACCAATGGACTTGGTATCGATACCGTTGTCAAAGGAAACACCAAAATTATAAAGGAAGAAGCATGAACATGACATCCAAAAGTGCAAGAAGCGCGGTTTTGAAGCCGACACTGGAAGACGTTGAAGTAAGCCAACACCAGTTGTATTGACCCGACTTTTTGCCCGATTTTCACCAATAATTAAACCTACTTAAACCATTCAAAAGACGAATTATTAGGGGTACTTAAACATTTGCACAAAATAAAAAGAACATGTAACACCCCACCTGCGCCAGGGTCACTCTAAGCAAGTACAATGGCTTTGGAGGGGTGTTGGTCGAGGTAAACATGCATAAAGATATCACAAGACAGAACATATAAGTAAAACAGAGTAAGAAAAGCAGCGGATAAAACTACTGTTTCAAAACCATAGTCAACTTACATCAAAAGTACTTAGTCATTGTTTTCCAACTACTACAAGTCTAGAAAAAACATAAACTGAAAAATAACATAAGTAAAGTATTCCCCAAAGATAACAGTAGTGTCGCCATAGCAAAGCTCAAGTCCAAACCGTACATGAGCTATCCAGTAAGCAAGCTAAAGATCCAAGCTAGGTGCTAGTATTCCCACCCTGAGAACCTGGGGGGGGAACGGAAGAAAAGAGGCGAAAGAAAACGGGTCAGTCAAAAAGACTGGTAAGTCCTACCTACTATTAGTATAAAAACTAATAAAGTTAACCGGACATGTAAAATAGAGATGAAACATAGGATGATAACTGGCATGGTGAAAAGTTAACAAGATAGATCAAGTGTGGCATCGCATATACAAGGTTAAGTTGCACCAAGTGTACTAGTATTCTAATCCATGTCAAGTATAAACAAGAAATGATCCCTTGGCCCAAAGTTGGCCCAACATCATGAGATGACCTAAATCAAGGTCCAACTACTCGGTCTAGTCGATCGGCTCCCTATAAGCCTAACTCGTCGTGTATCGGTGTCATACGGCCTAATCATGGAATGTAGTTAACTGTGCAAGGCCCACCCTAGGGTGTATCCAGCCCTAAGGTGTAAACCACAGACACAATTAAAGCACGCACAGTCTAAACCTACCGGTGCCCATGTTCATCTCCGGACTTAATGTGCACGACCATGGTCCGCCTGAACAACCGGTGCACTCTTCAGCCATCTCTTTTGGTCTCTTACAATCAGTCAGTAATCGTGCCCCACCCTAGCCTAGTCCAGGGTATCCAGATACTCCCAAGTAGGTTACTGCTGAAAAGGGCCACATAACTAGGGTTTTAAATGGGTTAAGTGTGGTTAACTCTATCCTAACCATGTATTGAGTTGGTCAAGCGTATCCAAGCAGTTCATGACTTAACCCTATCAGTACATCGTGTTCAACTGGTTAAGTATATTCAAGTAGTTCATGACTTAACCCTACCAATCCATCGTGTTTAATTGGTTAAGTATTCAAGTAGTCCATGACTTAACCCTACCATGTGGCATTAATTAACTTAATGCACCCCAACCTCTCACATTAGACTTTGTTGTGGTTACTAGTTAAGCCGGGCGGGTCCGGGTAGCTTTACACCACAACCTAGTCTAACCTCGGGTTTTAAGTGCGATATGACCAACTACTCACATTGGGTCCTTTTGTTTGTAGCCACTAGTTAAGCCGGTCGGTTCCGGGTAGATTTATGCTACAAACTCAACCCAACCTCGAGTTGGCCACTTTCATGTTTTCTACATGTCATGTCCACGTTCATGTTTTCAAGTATAATCACATGTCATATTTTCAGGTCATGTTTCATGTCATTTAAGTTTACCCATAACGTAACCCCATCGCACGTTAGTTCGCATCAACACAAATAGATCAAAAAGGGGGAACATAAGAATATGACAAGGTGGGCATAAGATGGCAAAGTCTATCACAAGTTAAACATGGTGATATTTGAGGCAAAAAGGGGTTCAACATACTAGCATATGGCCTCAACATGTATGATAGCATAAAAGGTGACTTGGCCTCAAACATATCAAATAACATAAGGGTGATTTGGCCACAAGCATGCATAATAGCATAAGGGTGATTTGGCCACAAGCATGCATAATAGCATAAGGGTGCTTTGGCGACAAGCATGCATAATAGCATAAGGGTGCTTTGGCCACAAGCATGCATAATAGTATAAGGGTGCTTTGGCCACAAGCATGCATAATAGCATAAGGGTGCTTTGGCCACAAGCATGCATAATAGCAAATATGGTGGTAGCATGGTAATAGTTGACATAGGGTGACAATCCTAACTTGTGCATAGCAAATAGGTTCAATATCATCATATGCATGTTAAAGAACATGAGGGGTTAAGGTTTGCTAGCATGCATAAGCCATAATCCATTTCATAGCATTTTTTTTTCAAGGTCAACATGGACGGTACTAGGTTCATGATAGGTCCACAATCATAAATCAAGAGAAGCATGAATAGATCTATGCATACAATGATAGGTTCAAGGCAAATATTGCACTTAGGTCCAATTCAAATCTACACATGTATGGCATTAAACTTAGAAAATAGGTGATACATGGTCATAGATAGCATAGGATGATAACTAGTGATTCGCATATAACATCATATGCAAGATAACATAAGGGTTATGAGAGTTTCTATGTTGCTTTATGCGACATTTCAATCAAAGCTCATAGCTTTCTATGCACAAAGTCAAGGTGATAGCTTTACAAACATGCATAGAATAAATCTATGCATAACATGATAGAATCAAAGCACAAATCATACTTAGGCCCAAACTCAAACTTGCAACATGCCATATTTAACTTCATAGTTAGAATCTAAGAGTAGAATAAGGCTTACAATGCTATGAAGACTATAAAATAAAACAAGATTGAGACGAAGCTACACTAGCAACACTAAAAAAACCAAATGAATACAAGCTCCAAGTTGTCTTGAGAAACAAGAAGCTCCTTTGATTTGTATGAAGAAAGATCCTTGTTTTGATGAAGAAAGGTGGCTCTTTTACTAGCTTAGAACACTCAAACTTTCATGAAGAGGATGGGGGCCATGATATGAAGATGGAGGCCATGATCAAGGAGCATTTTGGCATAACCTAGTTGTAGGATTGATTTGTGTGGGTTTAGGCTAGGTCTTAGTGTCTTTTTATAGAAGTTTAGGTTAGTTTAGGCCATAGGATTAACCCTAATTCAGATCTGAGCCATTAAAATCCGTCACCATCCCTAAAGCATGTCTTGAGGAACAAGTCAGGTGCACCCAGGCCAAACTGGCCGACCACCCAAGTCGACAGGGGTGTCGACTGGGCAGTCGACACCACCTGGGGGGTGTCGACTCCCAAGTCGACTACCCAGTCGACTTGGGGGTGGCGGGAATTTTCCCGCCTGTCCTGCTTGGCTGAATTTGAATTCTGAATTCAAATCTGAACTGTTTTTGAACTTGAAATTTTCTGAAAACTTTGACGGGCCACAACTTGGTCATATGGACTCCGATTTTCGAAAACTTGGACTCTATTTCATGTATTTTTCTGAGACGAACGCAATGGCACAGCCCGTTTCCCTTGATTCAGATTTTATCATTTAATTCTGCCTTGATTTATGTTATAACATGTTATTCAAAATACGGGTTGTTACATTCTCCCCTCCTTAAAGGATTTCATCCCCGAAATCTTTAAGTTAGGAAGAACATATCCTACCATCAATCATCCATCTACTCAAAACATCATGCACAAGTAATCATTGTCCTTAAAAGATTCTAAATGCTGTATGATCATATGCAAAGGTGTGTGTATATGTACTTATCTAATGCGAAAATCAGGCGGTTACTGATTCAGTAAACCTCCTTAATCTAAAGTATGTTAGTGAAATGAGTCCATATGTATGCAAATTCCTAACATAATTCATAATCTCTACATGAGTGCACATAACATCCATCCATATGCAACATCCATGTGATAGCGTACAAGTTTCATCCATGAATAAGCATAAACACTCATGCATATGCGGTATGAAAGTGTATGAGCCGATCTTAGTGCCTAACGTGTATCATGCATCCACGAGTAACCACTTGCAAACACTTGCAACCACTGGCAAACATCAAGCATAACATGTTTCAAATACATGTTTCATCCAAAGGGTTTCTACCTAAGGTTCTTAAGACAAGGTTAACGAGATAACAAGATAAACATGGATAGCAAAGGAAAGATATGCTAACTAGGAAAAGAGATTGAGAATGTACCCTCAAAAAGGAATGGATAAAGCCCACGCATCTTCTCCTCGGTTTCCCAAGTTGCATCTTCATCGGCTTCGCTCCACTGAACCTTTACTAACTTGACTTCTCGATTCCTCAGTTTCTTGATCTTCTTTCCCAAGATACGAATCGGAGCTCGCCTCAAGTTCGCCTCTTTCTCTACCTCCATGTCTTCAAGAATACTTGGTTCAACCACTTTGGATGACTTATACAGGCACTTTCGAGGATGCGAGACATGAAAAACATTGTGCACTCCGACCAACTTCTCGGGCAATTCTTCCTTATAAGCCATCCTCCCAATCCTCTCTATGATAGGGAAGGGTCCTACGAACCTTGGTGCTAGCTTTCCAACTGCTCCAAAACGAACCACGTTTCGCAAAGGAGAAACCTTCACAAAAACCATATCTCCAACTTCGAATTCCAAATCTGTCCTTCGCTTGTCAACATAGGATTTCTGTCTGTCTTGGGCCGTTTTTATCCGTTTTCTCACCAATTCAACTTTCTCGGATGTGTCCTGTATCATATCGGGCCTAAGTATAAGCCTATCTGTTGTCTCCCACCAGCAAGATGGTGACCTACACGGCCTCCCATACAAAGCTTCGAATGGTGCCATCCCTATGCTTGCTTGGTAGCTGTTATTATAAGCAAACTCTACAAGAGGAAGGTGGTCTTCCCAAGTACCACCAAAGTCAAGAACACAAAGCCTCAAAAGATCTTCTAGCACTCTATTCACCCTTTCGGTTTGGCCATCCATCTGGGGGTGATAGGTTGTACTTAGATTCAATCGCGTATCCATCGCTTCTTGCAAACTATTCCAGAACTGGCTAGTGAAGATTGGGTCACGATCGCTAACTATGCTAGAAGGAACTCCATGCAATCGAACTATCTCTCGAAGATAAACAGATGCTAGCCATGATGCGGTCCTCTTGCTCTTTACTGGAATAAAATGGGCACTCTTCGTAAGTCTATCAACTATAACCCATATCCCATAAAGCCCAAATAGTTTGGTCAACTTGACGAACATCTTCACCCCAACTATATATCACAAACAGGCGAGTCATACTCCTTATGGGGTTTGCGACAGAACTAAGATTGAGAATAGGACCGAGAGGATATACTTAAAAGATATCATGCGAGTAAGTTCTACAGAATAATAGGGATCAAGGATATATTCTTAAAAAGAGATATGATGCGCGTATCTGGTCTTCAATCTTCTAAGTCGCATTTTCTTGAGCTTAATCCTATCGTGTCTTGACCGTCTTTTAACTTCACAATTCCATAGCTTCTTAATTCTTATTTCCAAAACATGAGTTAGAACTTATTTCACTGTTGCCTCTCATTCCACTTCCACTTATTCTTTCCCTAGAATGCGTGCTCATGGTTTCATGCAAGCTTTCCAAAATTCGTTAGTGAATCCTGGATCTCGTTTACATCCTATACGGTATTCCACGCAGAAGAACTATCTCTTGAAAACAAATGCCAATCCACGTTGCCAAAGGTACTTACTAGGGTGATTTCTATAACCCATGCTTAAGCGAAATGGACTATCTGCCTTAGTGGCGAACATCACCAGAGCACCCCATTCTGAAATGCTTCGCCTAGTGAAATTTTTCTCAAGCAACTCCTTGATTTGCTTGCTAAGCTCTCTTCTTTCTCGCGGGGCCATGTGCCTAACAGGCAATGAAACTGGCTTGGCATTATCACCAAGATGAATACGGAAGTCTATCTCACGTTTAGGGGGTAACCCCTTAACCTCTTCAAAGACACCAGGATATTCTCGGACCACTCTCACAGATTGCAGATCATCGATGGACGAGTCAAGAGATTCAAGATATCATGACATGACGGGATCCATAGGGTTACCAGAAATTTCTAGGGTATTACCGAGGCGAGTCATGAGCCTCACTATCCTATGTTCACAGTCAAGAATGGCTCCATAACTGGACAACCAATCCATGCCCAAAATCAACCCGTATCCCATAAACCCGAGAACATAAGCATTACACATGAATTCTACGCTCAAGATAGAGATTTTCAAATCCATACAAATCACAGATAGATGGGCGGAACCCCCAATCGAATTTGAAATACTAATGGGATTTTCAACTAGACTAGTACTTAGGTGCAAACTTTCAACAAGATCAGAAATAAAACTATGCGATGCACCAGAATCAAACAAGGTACGAATAGGGAAATCATAAATGTAAACATGACTTTCTGTAGAAACACTACCTCGATCAAAAGCTGGAAGAGCGAGGAGAGCCTGCAACTGCCCTCCAGAGGGTCCTGCTCGCTGAGTTTGCCTTTTCCCTTGTCCTCGCTTTTTCGGGCAATCCTTACTATAGTGTCCAGACTCCCCACAATGAAAGCATACGCCCAGATTCCTCTTCTTCTTCTTACAGTCTTTGGCTATGTGCCCAGTGATCCTACAGAAGTTGCACTTTCTTGTCTCTCTTGCCTTGTTGTTGTTGTTGCCCTTGTTTCCCTTCTTGTTGTTCTTGTCTCCTTTCTCGGAATCTTCCTTCTTGCCTTGAGACTCATTTGCCTTGACCTCCTTCTTGCCACTCTTATCTTCCTCTTGAAGTAGGGCTGTATTCACCAAACCCTCGAAGGTCACCCCCCATGGGTATGTGAGACATGGCCAAACCGTGCAATGGCTCGTTCAATCCTAGAGCAAAGTGTAGGGCCTTCTCCTGAGCTGTGTTAACCAAGTCTAAACCGAACCGAGAAAGCTGATTAAACTTATCCACGTATTCCCTAACGGTCATGTCCCCTTGCTTTAGTGATAGGAACCTCTCCATCTGAAGGTTCTCTTCTGTCGATGATAGAAACCTCAGTCCAAACCTTCTCCTAAAGTCATCCCAAGTCTGAATTGGCCTAGTAGTGGTGGTGACTACCCACCAATATGCAGCTTCCCCTTTCAACAGCCATACCGCCAACAGAACTTTCCTACGGTCTTCCATATCAAAGATAGCAAAGAGGTCTTCAGTTTCCTTTAATCAGTTTCTTGCCTCAACAAAAGTCTTTGTCCCAACAAAATTCTTGCCACCCATCGCCTTAAACTCCTTGCAAATCTTCGCGAAATCAACTTGTGGATGCTGAGTAGGAGGAGGAGTAGGAATGTTAACCACGGAGGGAGGAGGAGGAATGTCCGCGGGGCCGGCTTCATTCGCCCTTGCCTCCATGTACCTTCTAAACCAAATAGGTACTGATACGCCCTCCAGAATGGCAAAATTATCGGCCATACTGAAACAAAGAAAAAGATAGATTCAGAAAGAGGAAACAAAGGATAGTGCTAAAGGCTTTTGGGGAATAGCCTTTTAAAATAAACTAGACTTTTCTTGGAAAAATATTTCTTTACAATCGGTTTTGAAAATAGTTTTTCAAAAGGTAAGTTTTAAAAACCTTTTGTTCAATCTCGTAAACCTTATGCTCTGATACCAAATGTAACACCCCACCTCCGCCAGGGTCACTCAAAGCAAGTACACTGGCTTTGGAGGGGTGTTGGTCGAGGTAAACATGCATAAAGATATCACAAGACAGAACATATAAGTAAAACAGAGTAAGTAAAGCAGCGGATAAAACTACCGTTTCAAAACCATAGTCAACTTACATCAAAAGTACTTAGTCATTGTTTTCCAACTACTACAAGTTTAGAAAAAACATAAACTGAAAAATAACATAAGTAAAGTATTCCCCAAAGTAACAGTAGTGTCGCCATAGCAAAGCTCAAGTCCAAACCGTACATGAGCTATCCAGTAAGCAAGCTAAAGATCCAAGCTAGGTACTAGTATTCCCACCCTGAGAACCTGGGGTGGTGGGAACGGAAGAAAAGAGGTGAAAGAAAACGGGTCAGTCAAAAAGACTGGTAAGTCCTACCTACTATTAGTATAAAAACTAATAAAGTTAACTGGACATGTAAAAAAGAGATTAAACATAGGATGATAACTGGCATGGTGAAAAGTTAACAAGATAGATCAAGTGTGGCATCACATATACAAGGTTAAGTTGCACCAAGTGTACTAGTATTCTAATCCATGTCAAGTATAAACAAGAAATGATCCCTTGGCCCAAAGTTGGCCCAACATCATGAGATGACCTAAATCAAGGTCCAACTACTCGGTCTAGTCGATCGGCTCCCTATAAGCCTAACTCGTCGTGTATCGGTGTCATACGGCCTAATCATGGAATGTAGTTAACTGTGCAAGGCCCACCCTAGGGTGTATCTAGCCCTAAGGTGTAAACCACAGACACAATTAAAGCACGCACAATCTAAACCTACCGGTGCCCATGTTCAACTCCGGACTTAATGTGCACGACCATGGTCCGCCTGAACAACCGGTGCACTCTTCAGCCGTCTCTTTTGGTCTCTTACAATCAGTCAGTAATCGTGCCCCACCCTAGCCTAGTCCAGGGTATCCAGATACTCCCAAGTAGGTTACTGCTGAAAAGGGCCACGTAACTAGGGTTTTAAATGGGTTAAGTGTGGTTAACCCTATCCTAACCATGTATTGAGTTGGTCAAGTGTATCCAAGCAGTTCATGACTTAACCCTATCAATACATCGTGTTCAACTGGTTAAGTATATTCAAGTAGTTCATGACTTAACCCTACCAATCCATCGTGTTTAATTGGTTAAGTATTCAAGTAGTCCATGACTTAACCCTACCATGTGGCATTAATTAACTTAATGCACCCCAACCTCTCACATTAAACTTTGTTGTGGTTACTAGTTAAGCCGGGCGGGTCCAGGTAGCTTTACACCACAACCTAGTCTAACCTCGGGTTTTAAGTGCGATATGACCAACTACTCACATTGGGTCCTATTGTTTGTAGCCACTAGTTAAGCAGGTCGGTTCCGGGTAGATTTATGCTACAAACTCAACCCAACCTCGAGTTGGCCACTTTCATGTTTTCTACATGTCATGTCCACGTTCATGTTTTCAAGTATAATCACATGTCATATTTTCAAGTCATGTTTCATGTCATTTAAGTTTACCCATAACGTAACCACATCGCACGTAAGTTTGCATCAGCACAAATAGATCAAAAAGGGGGAACATAAGAATATGACAAGGTGGGCATAAGATGGCAAAGTCTATCACAAATTAAACATGGTGATATTTGAGGCAAAAAGGGGCTCAACATACTAGCATATGGCCTCAACATGTATGATAGCATAAAAGGTGACTTGGCCTCAAACATATCAAATAGCATAAGGGTGATTTGGCCACAAGCATGCATAATAGCATAAGGGTGATTTGGCCACAAGCATGCATAATAGCATAAGGGTGCTTTGGCCACAAGCATGCATAATAGCATAAGGGTGCTTTGGCCATAAGCATGCATAACAGCATAAGGGTGCTTTGGCCACAAGCATGCATAATAGCAAATATGGTGGTAGCATGGTAATAGTTGACATAGGGTGACAATCCTAACTTGTGCATAGCAAATAGGTTCAATATCATCATATGCATGTTAAGGAACATGAGGGGTTAAGGTTTGTTAGCATGCATAAGCCATATTCCATTTCATAGCATTTTTTTTTCAAGGTCAACATGGATGGTACTAGGTTCATGATAGGTCCACAATCATAAATCAAGAGAAGCATGAATAGATCTATGCATACAATGATAGGTTCAAGGCAAATATTGCACTTAGGTCCAATTCAAATCTACACCTGTATGGCATTAAACTTAGCAAATAGGTGTTACATGGTCATAGATAGCATAGGATGATAACTTGTGATTCGCATATAACATCATATGCAAGATAACATAAGGGTTATGAGAGTTTCTATGTTGCTTTATGCGACATTTCAATCAAAGCTCATAGCTTTCTATGCACAAAGTCAAGGTGATAGCTTTGTAAACATGCATAGAATAAATCTATGCATAACATGATAGAATCAAAGCACAAATCATACTTAGGCCCAAACTCAAACTTGCAACATGTCATATTTAACTTCATAGTTAGAATCTAAGAGTAGAATAGGGCTTACAATGCTATGAAGACTATAAAATAAAACAAGATTGAGACGAAGCCACACTAGCAACACTAAAAAAACCAAATGAATACAAGCTCCAAGTTGTCTTGAGAAACAAGAAGCTCCTTTGATTTGTATGAAGAAAGATCCTTGTTTTGATGAAGAAAGGTGGCTCTTTTACTAGCTTAGAACACTCAAACTTTCATGAAGAGGATGGGGGCCATGATATGAAGATGGAGGACATGATCAAGGAGCATTTTGGCATAACCTAGTTGTAGGATTGATTTGTGTGGGTTTAGGCTAGGTCTTAGTGTCTTTTTATAGAAGTTTAGGTTAGTTTAGGCCATAGGATTAACCCTAATTCAGATCTGAGCCATTAAAATCCGTCACCAGCCCTAAAGCATGTCTTGAGGAACAAGTCAGGTGCACCCTGGCCAAACTGGCCGACCACCCAAGTCGACAGGGGTGTCGACTGGGCAGTCGACACCACCTGTGGGGTGTCGACTCCCAAGTCGACTATCCAGTCGACTTGGGGGTGGCGGGAATTTTCCCGCCTGTCCTGCTTGGCTGAATTTGAATTCTGAATTCAAATCTGAACTGTTTTTGAACTTGAAATTTTCTGAAAACTTTGACGCGCCACAACTTGGTCATACGGACTCCGATTTTCGGAAACTCGGACTCTATTTCACGTATTTTTCCGAGACGAACGCAATGGCCCAGCCCGTTTCATGAAGCTTCATTTTGGTGGGAGGTAACCCAAACAGGCTGTCCGGTGGAAACTTGGGATGACTTTAGACAGAGGTTTGAGACGAAATTCCTTTCCTAAGTTGAGAAGAGCATGTAGATGGAGAGGTTCTTAGCACTCAAACAAGGGAACTTGACCGTGAAAGAGTATGTGAACAGAATTCTTAAAGGTCTTTTAAGGCTGTGTATCCTAGACTTTGGAGGGACTTGGAAAGAGCATCTTCCTTTAGTAGAGTTTGCATATAACAACAGTTATCAAGCTAGCATCGGTATGGCACCCTTCGAAGCATTGTACGGATGACCTTGTAGATCACTAACTTTTTGGTGGGAATCTACAGAAAGGTTATTACTCAGACCAGATATGGTTAGAGAAACGTCCGAGAAGATTGAACTTATTCGACGGCGGATGAAGACGGTCCAAGATAAGCAGAAGTCCTATGTTGACAAGAGAAGGATTGACATCAAATTTGAAGTGGAAGACTTAGTTTTTATTAAAGTGTCACCTCTGAGGAATGTGGTTTGCTTCGGATCCGCAGGGAAGTTGGCACCTAGGTTTGTGGAACCATTTCCCATAACCGAGAGGATTGGCCAAATGGCCTATAGAGTAAAGCTTCCAGAAAATTTATCTGGTGTTCATGATGTTTTCCATGTTTCTCATCTACGAAAGTGCTTGCGTGACACCGCGGAAGTTGTTGAGCCAAGCATATTGGAAGAAGTGGAAGCAGAGCAGAAGGCGACGGTCAGACGAGTCCCTACCTGTATTCTTGGATCAGAAGTGAAGAATCTACGCAATAAAGAAATCAAGTTAATAAAGGTTCAATGGGGAGATAACCTAGAGGATGCAACTTGGGTGACCGAAGACAAGATTCGTGCTTCGTACCCATTTCTTTTCGAGGGTATGTTCTTAACTCCTGTTCTAAAGTTATCTATACATGTTTCTATCATTTGAGTATGTCCTATCAATAGTATTCTCTACCTTTAGATAGGAATTTTATAGATGTAAACATGTGTTTGAGACATGTTATGTTTGATGGATGCAAGTGGATGCAAGCGTTTGCTAGTGGTTGCCTGTGGATGCATATACACATACATTAAGCACTAGACTGGCTCAATCACTTTCATACTGCATATGGATGTGTGTGCATTTTTCTTTTCTTTTAATGGGTGAAATGGATGTATTATCAAATGGATTTTGCATTTGGACGAATGAGTGTGCACACATATAGAACTTCCATGTTATATAGGATTATTTGCATACATATTGGATTCATGGCACTAACATACATTGCATTAAGGAGGTCGATTGAATCAGTAGACCGCCTAATCTTTGCATTAGAATAGGGACATATACACACACCTTTGCATATATTCATATAAGCATTAGAAATCTTTAAGGACAATGGATACCAGTTATTGATGGATGAGTAGATGGATGATGGATGGTAGGATATGCATTCTTCTCAACTTGGAGATTTCGGGGACGAAATCCTTTAAGTAGGGGTTATGTAACACCCCATAATTTGTTAACGTTAAAGAGGATAAATTAATTTATAATTAATTTAATATTCGAAATTGAGGGAAATGGACTGTGTCATTTCTTTCGTCTCGAAATTCTGGCCAAGATGGACATTTGGTTTGCGTAAAACAGACACCGTATGAAGAAGTTATGAGGGTTTGAAGTTTGTATACGCACAAAAGAATTATATATAAATATATTGGGTCCCAAAAATCAAAATTCATTTCAAATTTCAAAATTACGTTGGCGGCAAAACTCCCGCCCTAGGGGTGTCGACCCCTTAAGGGGGGTCGACCCCCTAGGGTTGAGGTGGCAGTCGTTTTAGAGAGGGATGGCAGCTATATATAGATGTCCCTTTTCTCTATTTTCTTCATTGAAAATCCATGGGGGCCAAACTCTGCCGGTGTATGAATTGAATTTGATCTGTTATCTTCTACATCTATCAACTAAAGCAAATCAAACTTAGAGATTCAAGCATAGATCCAACCTCTGCTATCTTCTACCTTTTGTTTCAATCCAAACACTGTGAGTTAGTTGCTTTTAGATTTAAATGATTAAAAGTAATTTGTGACATGACTGTGATTTGGATATATATACATGCCTGTGACTGAATCATATTGGATCTATCATAATTTGTGAACCTAGAGTATTCTTGGATCCTAGAACTTATCATGCTAGATCTATTTTTATAGATCTAATTAACTTGTGATTAGTTTATCATGTCACCGTTGTGGATCTGAAGCTTTGTCAAATTTGTGGTTAATTTGGGATTATCATTGTATAGACAGTTGAACCTTTGTTTAGATATAGATCATCATATTGTGATTAATTGAGATTTGTTATTATTGGACATATGAACTCTTATTTGGATCTGTTCATCCTAAGCATATTGGATCTAGTTTTATCATTACCCTTTTTACTAGATCTGTTTTCATGTCCACCTTATTATGCCTATTACTTGTCTATGCATGTATATATGTTTATGTCATTTTTAGAATGATTACTATTGTCATTTTTCCCATCACTTTTCTCTTTGTATTATTTATGACTAGGCTACTTTCTAGCCTATATGCTGCCAAATATATGTGAATGCATTAGTTAGGGAATGAGGGAAAAAAGGTTAGAATTGGCATAATTTAAGTAATGTTTATGAATTGGGCATATAATTCAAAAAGGGGAAAAATGTGGATAGTTACCTATCATGACTTAGGTAAATTTGAATAAGAATAAAATGTATAATAATTATAATTAATCGCACTTATGACACGAGGTTAGGTTGTATTAGTGGTGTATGTCTGCTCGGACCCAACCGGCATATCCAGCAACCACTAATGTTGAACCTAATGTGACAGGTCTAAATGCACAAATACGAACGGGCTAAGACACGAGGTTAGGCCCAACTAGTGGAATAAGACTTCCCAAGCCCGACTGACATATCCAGCATCCACAAATTGCAGGCCGAATGTGAGAGGTCTTGCCATTATAAACCATAAATGGACATGATAACGAATTGGACTACTTAACCTAATCTAATCCATAGGGATTGTACGATTATGAACAAAAGTTAGGGTTAAGTAAAATTGGTTGGACAGTGGGTGGGTTAAGCAAGTTTGGAGGGGGTGGGTAATATTTACACATATATGCCCACAAAACTTAACCCGATAAGGTTATGTAATTAAAGAAACCTAGTGGTATACATAACCAGTGGAAATAATAAAGTTATGTAATTAAAGACACCTTTTAGGGTAAGTATAACTTGTAGAAATGATAGGGTTATGTAATTAAAGACACCTAGTGGTATACATAGCCAAAGAAAACCTAATGGGAGATACAAGACAAGGGGGAGAGCTTGTATCATATTGTGTGGGATCTGTTTCATCCAGTAACCCGGAGTAGGTATCAAAACATGTACTCCGTACTAGGTCGGAGAAGGGGCACGCTTACTGGACTGATTGTAAGAGATCCAAACGTGGAGGACGGTGTGGGCGGCGCAAACCGACCGGGCCATGTGCATGCATGAGCCGGGCAGAGGGGGATAAGACGACCGTGACACCTGCAGATATGGGGTTGTGCATATCAGCGAGGGGATACCACTTTAGGACGTGATACATCCTACGGTGGGGCCGGCACAGAGTATCTACACGGATTAGGGACCCGATCGATTTGGGTTGTGATTAGAGTACATCTGGACATATGCCTAAGTATACCACCTTATATTGGAAGGGATCATCTCATTCTGGATATACTAGTAATAATGCAGAGTTATCTTTAGGGAAGCATACACATCTTATCCGGTCTACCTTGTCATACCTGTCTTTATGTAGTAATCTATCTTATCCACTTTATATGCCCGTCATGCTACTTTTATTCTTTTACTTGCTAAAAGTAACTAGACTCACCAGACTTTATGTCTGAACCTTTTTGTTTCCTCTTCTTTCTTCTGTTTCCCCCTCCCTCCCCCTTCCCCCACCCAAGGTTCGCAGGGAGGGAATTCTCAGGCTTAATCAAGACTCAGTTATCATCTTGCTAGAAGTTGCTTTCGAAGTATGGCTGAAGTTCTTATCTTTACTATGGCTTAGCTCTTTTTCTTGTGAATTATGTCATGCTTTTTATATTTATGTACTCTGATGGTACAAGACAGAAGTTATATTGTTGTAATGGTTGTTGTGACTTATGGTATTTTGGACCACATATATGATTTATGTTGGAAATAAAAGTTTGAATATTTGCTGCTATCTTATTTATATCTATCTTATAATTATTCTGTGTTTGTTTACCTATAATGCTTCATAGAACTTAATGCATTCCCTTAGTGAGTGACATTAACGGACGTGGGGTATCACATATTTTTACCTTACGATAACTAGAATCCCTTTTTATATCAAAATCCAATGATATTATAATAACGTCTGTCAATCCACAAATAAATAGGAATATAGCTGGCAAGCCTGCATCTCACTCTCCAACATAGTTGGTTTACAAATAAAAATGCATAGCTCATATTGGAGTTTGGATTTCCTGTTAGGGAAAGCGAAATTCAATTTTAAGGCAAAAATAACACTAGAGGGGAGGTGAATAGTGTTTTCAAGGATTTTAAGAAAATCTAATACATATGATCTACTATATGAATCGCACACCACAAAGATGATCACAGACACAGAATCGAACACAAAAACAGAAATAAAGAAAAATAAAATGCAGAAAAGGAAAGAACGCACTGGATTTTATACTGGGTCGGACTACTCGTACGTCCAGTCTCATGCAACGCTGGGTTGAGCAGAGTTTTATTACTATACAATATCCAAGTACAATCCCCTTGATTTCAAGGCTATAAGGTTAACACTGCTCCAAACACCCTTGATTTCATGGCTACAAGGTTAATACCTATTTCACGACTACAAGGTTAACACCAATTCCTTTCCTTGATTTTAGGGATACAAAGAACACACCCTTTCCAAAACAATCCCAAATGATTACAACAGCTCTATAACTCTTCAATAGCACTTCAATTCAGAGAGTAATGAGTAAAGAGTGAGAAGAGAAATTTTTATGTATTTAGAATAGAAATCGGCAGAGTAGAAGTGTATAAATAAATAAAAAATGAAATAATAATGGAGAAATGAAAAGGGGTGAAGATGGAGAAGAAGATTGGTTAAAAAAATCGAATTCAACCCTATTCATAAGATTTGAAAGGTTGCAATGCTTCTAGAACGTTATTAATATCGAAAAGACACTTCCTTTCAAAATTGAAAAAGTGACAGTTGTATGTCCACATATGTATATATGTATGTCGACATATGTCTTTTTAAAAAATTTGAATTTTTAATATTTTCAAGTGTTTAACTATATATATTTCCGGGAATTCTTGAATTAAAACATAGTGATATAAATTAGTATAATAAAGTATAAAATCACATGAAAACATAAATATAAAATATATAAAAATATTTATAAAACTATAAAGTTTAAAAATATATAAATATAAAATTATACAAGTACATAGCTATACAAATATATATAAACTTATAAACTTTAATACTTAAGTTTGAAATCAAAAGTAAGATAGAAAAACTAATTAAAATTAGAATTTGAATTTTGAAAATCAGAATTTGAAATTTAAAAATCCGAATTTGAAAAACAGAATTTGAATTTGAAGCTGGAGTGTTATTTAGAGTCTTACATATAAACTAGACTCTATTAATATATTTATCTTGAAATCTTGAACTTTTGATATCTTGATTACTCATGAGCCTTGAACCTTCTCCGAATTCTAAATCTCTTGAATCTCTAAAACTCTAAAACTATACAGTCTTCTGCATTAATTCCAATTATACAAATCCATCATATATGTGTATATATATATTCTAGATAGAGATATTAGTATATATTTTATAATAAATTAATATTGAAATAAGGTTGTTGTCACCAAAACTCCATTCTCCAACATTTCCAACATGACAAATTATGGAACCACCTCCCAATCAATGTTAAACACTAGGGTTCAACGAGAACATCTTATAAACCGGCCACACATGAGCACCGACTCATTCAACTTAAGTGTACCAAATATGTTACATCACAGTTGATAGCTAGTCAAATGTATTTTGTAAGCATACAGAAGCGACATAAGGAATAAATGAATTTCCTCTAGATGGTAATGATACACCCTAATGGAAATGACCCACAAAGCCATACTGCCTACCCAATTTTTATCATTTCCCAATTGATGAGGGTTGAGGTCACGATTATGTTTTATAATATCATGTCAATTATTTACTTTGAATGTCACGTTGTTAGATCCATCAATCAATAATTGATTTCTAAAAATATACTCTTAGTGTTAAGCTATAAGAACTTTCCTTCTTCGCCCCTAAACTTGGTATATTTGTAAATATCAACATACATGATTTTCAGGAAATACTCTCCCGGACATTCGTCCATACAAATCATCCAGGAACATGATGAACCAATGGCACCCTCCGACTGCATCATAGATAAGAATCACCCCAGGATCAGTAGCGATTAGTCCTTGCAATTTGTAGATTTCAACCACGATAGAATAGCAATCTATCTTTGGTTGCAAGTCAAAGATTATAAGTGGTTCTTCCATTTTATAAAGATCAACGGTCTTAATTTCCTTTATCCTTATAGGAACCACTACAAGTTAGTTTCCAACGCCAAGTCGGTCGGAATAGTCTTTGGTATAGTTCCCATCCTGGTCTCTTCGAACTAACACGTCAAAAATCCAATATGAAATTTCATTAATAGTTGGTTTTTTGACTATTAATCACAATAGTATTGTCAAGTACATCAACAGCTCGGGCCATTTTAATATATAAAATCATTCATTAAAACACTTTATCGATTATTAAAACTCAATTACATATACTTATCTCATCTTGGATAATTATATTTTCAAATCGCTTCCTGTTTCATTACTTTTAAAACAATAACCATATCTTATCTTTTCAAGATAAGCGTATTAACAAAATCCCTAATCTATTTCCTTTACTTCGAAAATATCACTGCGTTTCCACAAAAATCATTTACCTCGGAAATATTGTTTTATATTCTCAAAATCTCCTTTATATTTCCTTTACTTCGGAAATATCATTATACATTTTATAAAATCTGCTTTTATTTCCTTTACATTAGAAATATCGTTTTATTTACTTAAACAAGTGGTATGAATTTATTTACCAATGTTATATATCGGCCAAATGATGTTATTTGACATATTTCTTATTATATAAACCTAAAAAGATTTCTTTAACTTCAAAACTCCAATTTCGTAAATAATAATTCAATTTCCATATCCACTTCTATTTCAACCCAGTTATACCCTCTTATTTACATTTCACGAAACCCGAGCTATATACTTATTTCTTGTAATAAGTGTATCTCCAAAACCAACCTATTTTCAGTTTTTAGAAAATAGCGCTATACTTAACCGAATGGTATATGTATAATCACACTTCATACTTGGGCCTACAATGTTAAATTACACATTATTTACTTTAAAACCCAATAGTTTTAATTATATCTCAAAATCATGCAAATAAGATGAAATGTTTCTTCTATGGAAATAATAAATTATTTTCAACATCTTTTACCATTGCAAATTAATACCATCCTATGATAATACTGAAGTAATTCAAGTTAGGGTATTTTATTTACCTCTTATACCTTGATCGACAACGTTATAATCTTAAGAAAGATAAAAGTTTGTAACTCTAAAACATCACATAAATTTTATTTACTATTATATTTTAAATATGGTTTTATAAACCAATTCTCATTTTTGAATATCTCTTTCAAAAATAACTACCTTTACTTAATTTGTTTATTAAGTAACTTCATGCTAAAACACAACCCTTAGCTTTAACCCTATTAATAAAATCCTTTTACACCTTGGATCCATCTACCCAATCTTTTATCCAAACCTGTTAAATATCTTAAATAAAATTTAAATTTGGATTTCTATTACAAAAATATGTTTACCAAACTCTGTTACCCAAACCCATTTAAAATTTCTTCTTTTTGCCTTTGTGACATTTTGCTTTCGATCCTAATCATTGTGCTTACTTCGATGATTAAGTAAATGCCACTTTAAGTTTATTACTTTAGCTTTAAAACTCTTTACAAATCCTTTCCAAAACACTTGGTTTTATTATAAAATCCCTGTAAAACAACCTTTACGAACATCCAACTAAATCTTATTGCAAACTCGGTTACTTTCTTAAATGAATTTCATTTAATAAGTAATTGTTTTAATTATTATTAGTTAAAATAATGATTAACTTCAGCATTTAATTACTTAAGTAAAAGTAGTCTACTTCATTATTAACTAAAAATAGGCTAGTTAATCACTTTTTAATTTATAAATTATTTATAAACAATAACAAACTACATTAATGATTAACAATAATCTTTAAACATTGTTAATTAAAATGTAAATTACATTTTAATGAATCTTATTAAGTAAAAAAAACTATTCATTAAACTGTTTTTATTAGATTAATTGAAGGCAAATTAATCTAATAACCAATTTCAATTAAAATAGTTGACTTAGTCAATTTGGAACCATCAGTTAACTTTTTAACTAATTTTAATTACTTCTTCTTAGATTAATATCATTAATATAATAATATCACTCATTTGTTTTCTTAAAACAATTATTCTAAATTATTAATTCATAGGTTAAATTTTGACTTATACGATTATAAAACATATTAAAACATAAAATTTGTTATACATAGTATTTTATAACAACTTTTGTGAAAATCATTTATAGATATTGATTTGTTTATCTATTTTTTATAAAATATAATTTAAAACTTTACTTCGGTTATAAAAATAATTTTTAAAACTTTAAAAACGTCGATTCACCTAATGGCGAATTAACGTCCTAAAAGCTGTGTTTTAGGCCATCTGCAGCCAATACCATAATCAATATTGTCTATTTATCAATAAAAAATTAATGTTGAATTCAATTCACCATCATATCCAATTCAACAGTTAACATCCAAACAGGGTTTAACATTACTTGGGTTAAACAATTCATATATAACCAATATGGAAGTAAATAACAAATAAAATGTTGAGGAATCCAGTTGGATCCCTCCAACCTATTTTTCGTTGCATCACAATTCATAATATTATATAATAATGCATATGAAATAAATAATATAATCTAAACCACTTAACTAATGGGAATGTAAATAAAGGCAATCAAAAATCAAACCATAAACATCCAAGCATCCAAACATCCAACTTATATTGATAGCAATAAATTATAGATACATGAATTTAATCACATCATACGATCCCATAAGGTGTGAAATTTAACTCACAATTTTGTTTTCGATTTGGCGATTTAGGTCAATTTATTTAATTTTAACTAGCGTTTGAAATTATATAAAAGTCTAATTACTTCCGATTCCAACCAAACCAACTTGGTCGCGTAGCCTTCGTCGCTATCGCCACAATTCCAACGAATCCTGCTTTGCACAGTTCTGTTTACATATAGAAGAGTTAAGGCTATTACAAGTTTGAATTAATTTAAAACATCGTTATCTTAATAAATTAATTAACTAATCATTATCTTAATCACTGTAATTAATTAACGTACCAATCTGCCGTTAATCACCAGAAAACCCCATTACATCTTCTCCTTCGTTCCAACACACACGCACGACCCTAACTCCTCATCACCGCCGTCTCCACTAGCTACCGTGTAACACCCCACATTTTATGATAATTAAATATTTAAGTAATGCATATGTGTACATATATGCATAGACATAAATATATATGAAGAATAAAATAAAGATAATTTGTGATTGCATGTAACAAATACATGCACTTAAAAAGAAGAAAAGATTAATGCAAATAAAAATGTAATGCATTCATTAAAAGAAAGAAAGGATTGGTTGCATGCAGTGTAAATATGTTGCATGCACTGATTTACAAATATTATGCATTAATAATAAAAGAGAAATAAAAGAAAACGATTCATGCAATGGTTTAAATGAATCATTGTAACAAATATGAAAAAGAGGAATAAGAATAGAACAATAATTACCATTTTTCTAAGCCTTGTTAATAATAGCCTTAGTAGTCCAGTTGGATTGAGCATGTGGCTTGCATACAATCGATCCCCACCGGCATCATATTTTTGTTTTAAAGGAACGTTTAAAATTAACACATGTTCTAAAGAGAAAATATGTATAAACGCATATATAAGGGAAAAAATATATAAAGAAGTAAAGAAAATATATGTATATATATGCGGAAAATGGTCATCAAAAGATTTGTATACGTATAAGAAGATTATATGTGAATATAACAGTTAAATAAATTCCAGAAATTCAAACTTCGGCTCCAAAACAGCTCGCAGGACCCATAAAAGGTCGACACTGGGGTCGACACCCCCAGGATCCAGCAAGATTCATCTTCGAACCGAGACTATTTTCTTAACTAGGATCAACGCTGACTCAGTGCCGCGCGTACGATAAGATCTTGAACACCTATAAATAGGCTAGCAGAGCCTAGCCTAAATCTCATATTCTCTGAGACAACGTCTAAGTTCTGCCATTCTTCCTCCTCCTCAAATTTTTTCAGAAAAAATATAGAATAATTAGTTTAGGAAAATTCTGATTCAAGATTTGGAGGAAAAGAAAGAATATCAATAAGAAGGTGCATAGAATCATATTCGAAATAAGGTAGTTTCTTAGATCTAGTCTATTTCAATTTTCTCCTCTTTCTTCCCTTTTTCATTTAGTAAGAATTGTGGATCCATGGTTTCTAGGTTCTAAATTTGGTTAGGGGGACCATGGAATACTAGATCTGGACCAGATTCAGGATTCGAAAAGCAAATTAGGTAGGTGGATTTAAGTTATATCATTTTTGATAATGATATATTATTGTTTGACATTCCATTAATCTGCAATGAAAATCTGCTAGAATGATTAAAAGTGTTGAAATGCTAATATGACATGATGAGATATTAATATGTTAAAATATTAATATGTTGGAAATTCATATGTTGAAACGTTTAATGTGACAAAATGTTCACATGCTGAAATGTAAACTTGTTAAAATATGTGTAGCGATTACTGTTGTTCTAATTTCATGTTAACTTGTGACATTTATGCACTTGAACCCTTAATTGTAGAAATTGGAATAATTACATGTTGAATTAGAATAATTACATGATTTGACAATCACATGTCATTTTGAGATGAAATTAGTTAGTTAGGAAGAACATGTGACATAAAATTAGCTTAATATGAGGACATGAAAAATATGGATTATAATAAAAATTTGAAAGAATGGACACGCCTAATTCATATAGAAAATTTACAGTAAATAGAAAACTGTAACACACTTAGACATGAGGTTAAATTCAATTTGTGGTAGACGTCTGCCAGGAACCGCCCCACAAATCCAACATCCGCAATTTGTTAATTTAGTGTGAGATGTCTAGTGCATAAATATACATGTAACAGTGCTAATACACGAGGTTAAGTCCAACTTGTGGTAGAAGTCTGCTTGGAACTGCCCGCAAATCCAGCATCCACAAGTGGTCGGCTTAATGTGAGGGGTCTAGTGCATATATATATATATATATATATATATATATATATATATAAAAGGATAGAAATAAATGGCACTAATTGCGATTAATGGAAATGAATGGAAGTTACAACAATAAAAGAAGTGAATGAACGGGGAATGATAATAACCTATTATAAATAAATTACATTAATGAGAATGTTATATAATTGGTAGACTTGTCCTAGAGACAAGTGGAGATTATAACTTAGGTTATAATAAACTAGTAAGGAAATGAGATAACTTGTGTAATGAGATAAGTGGTACTTAATTTAAATAATCGGTATATGGGGGAAACCTAAAACCAGTTGTTTGTAATAAGTAGAGAAAAGGGGGAAGTTTGTGAAATGTAAGAAGTATTTAATTATAAATTAAGTAATCTGTGAACTTGAAAATCTGAAATCTGTTGATAAGAATAACATGTTAAGGCTTGTCCTAGAGACAAGTGGAAATAATAACATAGGTTATAATAAATGGAAAGGAAACTTAATAGTGAACCTTAGTTAAGAGAACTAAGTTAATAAGTAAACAACGATGTTGTAGTGACAGTGTAAGATGGAATTATGATTAAATAGGAAAGAGTGAGGCAAACTAATGAAATGTAATAAGTTATATTTAATCATAAATAATGACTGATATGTTTAACAAAAAACATGTGAATTGAGAATACTTAATTACGTATTAAGTAGAACATGTTACTGTAACTATAAAATCAAATAAGAATATAAAGGGATTGTGGATTACAAACCTTGGATCATAATCTAGAGAATAACATGTTGTGGACTTATTAATAGGCCTAAATGGGTTAAGTTATATAACTGAAATTAATAAGCAAGAGGAACATGGTAACTTAAATAAGAAGTCAATGTGAATGGGAACAACCAAGTTAAACGGAATCCTGATGAGGTAAAGCAAGAGCATAAAAGAATATTTAGACATAAGGTCTAATAACATATTAAAATGAGGCGCCTGGACCAGCCGCACATTTAAGGGTGAATAACCCAATGGGGTAGATCATCGTGGTGTCATGAGGCACGAGCGGAGCGCACGTTCATATGATTATTCTGTCGTCTCCGAAGGACTGGAAGGGGAAGCACGTGGTTTCCTGGGACGTGGAAGGTGCCCCGGGTACTCCTCTGTGGTGGTAAAGTGTTCAGGTTGTACTCACAGAGGTTGGGTCTGCGCGTAACTTCCCGCTGAGTAGCCTTGACTGCAAAAGTAGCTTTGTAGTCAAAAAGCTGTGATGAGGTGACAATAGGGTGATTCGGCGATCCCCTCAATAGGGAGTAAGGGTAACGACTGATAGGGATATTAGATCGTCGGGTACCCGTCATCGGCAGCAGTGGGATGCGAAAAGACTAGAGCTAAACCCAAGATTCCATCCACCTTTCACTATCAAGACACGGTGGTTAAGGGGAGACGCCAACTGGATGTTTAGATTGTTTGTTAAGGGCAAGTCGCTTAGCTCTTGTAGTCTTTACTAGTTGAGGGAGGGGCCGAGGTGGAGCCATAGCCACCATGAAAAAAAGACCTGAAGGATATCTATATTTTGAGGCTCTTAAAGATGGGCCTATATAGATATGGAAAAGCTCCCGATCGAGTTCCGTGTTTCTTGTTCAACCCTGCCATGGAACTCGGTGCACATTAGAGGTTATGCGCGGTTAAGGCATCGAATACGATTGTCGGTACGTATGTGGGAAAGTCTAGATACATGCATGTCTGTTCTGGGTGGTGTATCGTAGACTTGATGGCATTACTCTATGATGGAATCTGATACAATCAAAGGTGCAGTCCATACGCTTATATAGCATAGTAATGACAGGTATATGCAGAACGTAACATTGTTATATAGAGATCCGCACGTCACTCTGGCGTAGGATGAGGGACTGCATACATTTCTGTAGCATTACGGTGGAGACGGTGCGATTGGGGTACCATGGGGTGTACCTCAATATTGAGGTGAAGCTACATATATACTGTATTAGGTTAATCCACTTGGAAGCATATGGGTATGACATGAGTATAAGCCTTGAGTTCTGATAACCTAAGTAGCCTAATAAACATGAAAATGTAACTGAACGGTATATGTAGGATTATCCAATGTGTATAGTTTAAATCGAGTAACCAGAACTGGTGTTCTGACCCCCTCCTCATAACATACTTGCATGTTAGATTTATGGCAGAGATATGATAGCTTTGGATACTGGTTAGGTAGTATTATTACTACGGTAAGGCTATATTTTGATTACATTATATTTTATCCATTCCGTTGTGAGATGTTTTTCTGAGCTCTGATATATTTTATATCTCTGTCTTTTCTGCAGCATATTGGAGAAAACCAACATGAGTTTCGAAAAATTAGTATTTTGAAGAAAAAAATCAGTCTATCAGAATTCGGGTTGTTACATCTGGTATCAGAGCTTAAGTTTAGGATTCCTGTATAAATAGTGAGTGAACGTATTTGAACTTTAGAAAACATAAATATTATATATATATATATATACCTAGATCTATAGAGGAACCAACTAAATAGAAAGAGTATAATATGATAAGAAATGGGATGTTTGTTTTGTACACTTAAGGAATGAATATGGAAATCTGAGACCCTTAGGTAATTTGGATGGAAAGTGTACCATTGTATGGAAGGAAGGTGAATCCCATATGATTAGTGTTTTGGGTTAGTGGGTTTGGCAGTAAAACCTTATAAATTGGAAAATGTTAAAAGAGAAAAAGGATTAGGAATAAATATAGTTAAGAGAATTAACTGTGTGGGAGTGTCTAGGAAAGCCTGGTTAAGATTGGAAACCCACTTTGAGTCTAACCCCATGGTTAACTTTTATGAACTTAAAATTATAAAAGCTTTTAGAGGATGGTTTATGGTATTTTCAAGTTTTAATCTTAAAAGTTATACTTTTAATATACGTAAAGAAGTACATATTGGGTTTTGAAGTAAAATGGGGTATATTTTGTAAATAGTGATTTCTTGCGAAAATTTTGTCTAAAATAAAATTCTCTTAGTAAAAGATGCATATTATAGAGCATGTGAGCTCCTTAGTTTTCTTGTTATATTGCATAAAAGAATTTTTAATAAAGAAAGCTTTGAAGTCTCTATTCTTTTGACAATCATTTTTGATAAATTGTTTTAACAAGAGAATTTTGTTGGGTGGACCAAATAAGTTGTGGAAATTAAGAATAGAGTAGTTGTTTGCACCTTGTAGTAAGAGACTAAACTGACCTTATAGGAAAGAACAACTTATAAACCAGATTGAGAAATGGTTGTCCTTATCTACTCCAGTTTTTATGATTTGAAAAAAAATTTACATTTTTTATATAAAATGACATGTTTTATGGCTTGACAAATGTAAGTTTTCATGAGGAAAATATTTTTTTTATATTTTTGGCTTTTGGAAGAAAGATGAAATGAAAAAGGGCCAAACCATGTTTTAAAAAAAGTATGGAGTAAGTAAGAATTAGTGTCTAGGGAAGATGAGAAAAGTTTTGAGGCTATGAAGTAAGTAGCGAGAATTACCTTGGAATAATGGTAAGTTCCTGTAGAATGCGTAAGCATTGAAAAGCCTAGATTGTTGCTTGAAATAGTTGTTGGTACACAGCTAGGACTAGTGGTGACTACTAGATAGTAAAGGGAAAGTAGGTATTTAGGTCCTGTTGCTAATTTCATGTTAGGGGTACAACTTGTTATTGCATTTCTGTTGGGATCGTTATATTATTTTGTTCTTGTTGGGTAGTTAGGGTAACACCTAAACCTGTCATTGATCCAGTGGTTCAAGCTTGTTATTTGAGAGGGACATAGTCCTGAGAATCTTAGCCCTTAGTAGTAGTTGTTAGAGTGTCTGTTTTCCTGTTTTAGTTGAAGAACTAGAAGGCTTATTTGGAAACTAAACTTAATTATAGGATTAAGTTAAAAAACTAAGAAAGAGTAATGGCATAACTAAAAAGGAAACAACAAATTCAATAAAGCAACAAATATGACAGTTAAAAAAAGGCGAAAAATTATGAGAAAAGATGAATAAGAGTAAAAATTTCCAAGATAAGATGAAAAATAAAATTAGTAACAAAGAGAATTTTCTTATATGGGTTGTGCTTGGATAGGAAAATAGGGAATCTTTATAGATAGTTACATAAAATCCAAGTACGGATGGAAAAAGGTACGCAAAGAAAAACGGAAGATGTGAAATTTTCCGTTTTCCGCCTTTTTGTAACATAAGAAATCGAATTTAGAAAATTAGATTTTTCTTAAATTCGAAAAATAAAGTTGGTTGGTACGATTTTAGATGCATCAACTGGATGAACTATGCTCTTGCTCTGCAAGAATGTAGGAAATTTTGAATGAAAATGTATTTTGATTTTCAAAATATTGCATTCATGTAGAACTGCCAGTATATTTAGGATGTGAGCATCATGTTTTTAAAGAATTTTTGAAAAATTTGCATACACATAGGAGGTACCACTTAGGCATACATATATTTTTATGTTGTATTACACTTTGCACAAGTCCACAATGTTTGCAAAAATTGGATGTACACATGTTTGATGGATATGATGCGAGGGATTAACTATTTTACCCTTATAAAATTTTAGGGGCGAAATTTCCTAAGGGTGGGAGAATGTAACACCCCGCATTTTATGACAATTAAATATTTAAATAATGCATGTGTGTGTATATATATATGCATAGACATAAATATATATGAAGAATAAAATAAAGATAATATGTTATTGCATGTAATAAATACATGCACTGAAAAAGGAGAAAGGATTAACGCAAATAAAAAATGTAATGCATGCATTAAAAGAAAGAAATGTTTGGTTGCATGCGGTGTAAATATGTTGCATGCACTGATCTACAAATATTATGCATTAGTAATAAAATAGAAATAAAAGAAAAAGATTCATGTAATGGTTTAAATGAGACATTATAACAAATATGAAAAAAGGAATAAGAAGAGAATAATAATTACCATTGTTCTAAGCCTTGTTAACAATAGGCTTAGTAGTCCAGTTGGTTAGAACATGTGGCTTGTGTACAAGAGATACAGAGTTCGATCCCCATCGGCATCATATTTTTGTTTTAAGGGAACAACTAAAATTAACACATGTTCTAAAGAGAAAATATGTATAAACGCACATATAAGGAAAAATATACGTATACTGAAGCAAAGAATATATGCGGAAAATGGTCATCAGAAGATTTGTATATGTATAAGAAGATTATATGTGAATATAATAGTTAAATAAATTCCAGAAATTCAAACATGTATATATATATATACGCGTAAAAACGTCATCAGAAGATTTGTGTATGTATAATAAGATTATATGTGAATATAACAGTTAAATAAATTCCAGAAATTCAAACATTCAAAATTCAAACTTCTGCGCCAAAACAGCTTGCGGGACCTAAATAGGGCTCGACACCCCTCAGATCCAGCTAGATTCATCTGCGAACCTAGACTATTTTGTTAACTAGGTTCAATGTTGACTCAGCGTTGTGTGTATGGTAAGATCTGAACACCTGTAAATAACCTAGTAGAGCCTAGCCTAAATCTCATATTCTCTGAGACAACGTCTAAGCTCTGTCATTCTTCCTCCTCCTCAATTTTTTTAGAAAAATATAGAATAATTAGTTTAGAAAAATTCTGATTCAAGATCTGGAGGAAAAGAAAGAACATCAATAAGAAGGTGTTTAGAATCACATTCGAAGTAAGGTACTTTCCTAGATCTGGTCTATTTCAATTTTCTCCTCTTTCTTCCCTTTTTCTTTTAGTAAAAACTGTGGATCAATGGTTGCTAGGTTCTAAATTCGGTTAGGAGGACCATGGAATACCAGATCTGGACCAGATTCAGGATTCGAAAAGCAAATTAGGTGAGTGGATTTAAGTTATATCATTTTTGATAATGATATATTATCGTTTGACATTCCCCATTAATCTCTAATGAAAATATGCTAGAATGATTAAAAGTGTTGAAACGCTAATATGACATGTTGGGATATTAATATGTTAAAATATTAATATGTTGGAAATTCATATGTTGAAATGTTTAATGTGTTAAAAAGTTCACATGCTGAAATGTAAACTTGTAAAAATGTGTGTAGCGATTACTATTGTTCTAATTTCATGTTAACTTGTGACATTTATGTACTTGAACTCTTAATTGTAGAAATTGGAATAATTACATGTTAAATTATAATTGTTACATGATTTGACAATCACATGTTATTTTGGGATGAAATTAATTACATGTTAGGAAGAACATGCAACATAAAATGGGCTTAATATGATGACATGAAAAATATAGATTATAGTAAAATTTTGAAAAAATGGACACATCTAATTTATATAGAAAATTTACAGTAAATAGAAAACTGTAACTACACTTAGACAGGAGGTTAAATTCAGTTTGTGGCAGAAGTCTGCCTAGAACCGCCCGGCAAATCCAGCATCTACAATTTGTTAATTTAATGTGAGAGGTCTAATGCGTAAATATACATGTAACAGTGCTAAGACACGAGGTTAAGTGCAACTTGTGGTAGAAGTCAATGTGAATGGGAATAACCAAGTTAAATGGAATCCTAATGAGGTAAAGCAAGCGCATAAAAGAATGTTTAGACATAGGGTCTAATAAAATATTAAAATGAGGCGCTTGGACCAGTCCGCACATTTGAGGGTAAATAACCCAACGGGTAGATCATCGTGGTGTCCTAAGGCACAAGGGGAGCACACGTTCATATAATTATTCTGTCGGCTCCGAAAGACTAGAAGGGGAAGTATGCGGCTTCCTGAGACGGGGAAGGTGCCACTGGTTGTCCTTTGTGGTGGTGCAGTGTTTGGGCTATGCTCACAGAGGTTGGGTCTGCGCGTAACTACCCGGTGAGTAGCCCTGACTGCAAAAGTAGCTTTGTAGTCCGAAAGCTATGATGAGGTGACATTAGGGTGATTCGGCGATCACCTCAATAGGGAGGTAGGGGTCGCGACCAACAAGGATAGTTGATCATTGGGTACCCGTCATCGGCAGCCAGTGGGATGCGAAAAGACTAGACCTAAACCCAAGACGCCATCCACCATTCACTATCGAGGCACGGTGGTTGATGGGAGACGCCAACTGGATGTTTAGATTGTTTGTTAAAGGCAAGTCGCTTAGCTCTTGTAGTCTTTACTAGTTGAGGGAGGGGAAGAGGTAGGGCCATAGCCACCATGAAAATCAGACCTAAAGGATATTTGTATTTTAAGGCTCTTAAAGGCGGGCCTTTCCACAAGGGCAGCTAGTAGTTTTGGTTTTGTAGATTTATATTCACAGAATCCTGGTTTACAGATGGAATGATATCCAGAAAGCTCTATATCCGTATGTCACCTTCAGTTGTGTTTTGTATTATTTTCCGCTGCTATGTAATGTAATTTAAATCTCTGATATTTTATGGTGTGTAATATTTATTCATACTCTGTATATTCTTGTATTTTGATGGAATTGTTGTAATAAGCAATGAAATGTTCTTCTGTTTATGTTCTAATTTGTCTTGTTCTCAACTCAATCCGTGCTTTCCTTCACGGGGAAGTTCATTTTTATTATTCAAATATTTCATTCAACATGAATATTTTATTTTCATTTTATATATATAATAAAAATGATATTTTTATTGTATTTATGGACTGAACAAAATATTCATGAGTTGAAATAAACATCCATTTACAAACTGGATGGTTTGCCTATGTACACTGATTTATCTGATATTAATTGGGACGATAAATTTTGCACATCGCTCAACTGCACAAATAATAAACAGTATTTGTTGTTTGAAAACCCCACACGGGTATTGGGAAAATATTTCACACACACTAATCCCGATAATTAGTGGTATGTCAATCGATGGGTTGACAGACTGTATAAGCGTTATTTATTGATTTTAATGCTTATACAGTTGTAGAATGCACTCTGGATGTTGTTTGAATTTTTAATGATTGCTTATCATTATTGTTGTATACATGTGATGTTGAAATCCATATAAATAAAATTATATGGTAATTGACTGAGTCTGATTCCAGTTCAGAATTGTCGAATATTTTAAAATAATATTCAGAAAACATTGAAATGTGAAGCCGTGTTAAGTAGTTAAACGCCATTTCAACACGAACGGGATTTTCTATCGATTTTATTCATTTTACAATGAATATTGAAAAGTGATTTCAAAATCTGATGAATTGAATTGAATTTTAAATTCGAATTAAATTGAAATGAATTTGAAATTCGAATTAAATTGAAATGAATTTGAAATTCGAATTAAATTGAAATGAATTTGAAGTTCGAATTAAATTGAAATGAATTTGAAATTCGAATTAAATTGAAATGAATTTGAAATTCGAATTAAATTGGAAATGAATTGAAATCGAATAGAATTGAAATGAATTGAAATCGATTCAAAATGAATTCAAATTAAATTGAAATGAATTTAAAACGAATTTATATTGGAAAACTCAATTTTGATTTGAATTTGAAATGGAAGTTGAAATCGTTTTTGAGACAAATTTAAAACGATTTATAAAATTCGTTTTAAATAGAAATCGACGAAATATATAATATACATATATTATATATATTATAATGGCCTGAATAGAACGCGCCGCGCAGCAGCAATTCGCGAATTTCGACCATTGACTTTGAACGGACATTACAAGAGATCCGACCGTCGGATTCTCCTAAAACCAGAACCATTGGGTTCGTATCGAAAAGAGCTTTCCAATGAATACAAGAGATTTGAAATCTAACGATTGGATTTGGAGATATGTCCAAATTAATTTCAGAAAAGGTCGCTATGGATGCAGTTCGGTGGCCGTTATTGGAAACCGACTGTACGGGCAATAATAAAATCTAGAAAAATATGGAAAAATTATGTAAAATCATAATAAATGATTTGGAAAGGGTTGGGATGAAAAATCACATATTTGAAAAGATAAAAATATATTTTTATCGAAATGAACTAGTTTTGAACTAGAATTATAATTTATTTATTTTTAGAAATAAATAAATTAGATTTGAAATGGTTTTTAAAAATAACCAGAATTTCCAGTATACGAATTGGAATGGATCTGAATCGAAATTGTCTTCGAAATATTTTGATATTGGATTCCGTGATTATATGGACGTTGTGGAGGAATTTGGAAGAAATATATATATCGTTATTCCGATACGATATTTGTTAATTTCAGAATTTAATATTGAATATAAGCGGATATATTTTTTAATCAGAGCATTATATTTGATATCGAATTGGATTTTGGGTTTGTCGTGAATAATATCTTCATTAACACTATTCTTAAACCTAGTTGAGAGAAGATAAATCTTTTTATTTAGATTTAATGAAGTTTACCAATTAATTAATATTTAATTGGAATGGAATAAAAGAACTGGATTTTTGGGTTTATCGTGAACGGTGTTTTAAATAACACTTGTTCTTTAACCCAATTAACAGTGAAGAATATGATTTGTAATTTATAATCTTTTAATTAATATTTATGGAATTTTCCAAAGTAAAGATATCCAATTTAATATATTAAATTGGAATTAAACGGAATTCGATTGGGTAATAATCGAAGTGAGTTTCTGTGTAGGAAGACTATTAATACATATGGAATTTAAAAGGCTTGGTCGTTATTTCGTTTATATTATTAGTCGAATACGGAAATTGATATCGACTATATATTGATTTTTTTTTCCGTGAAGATTCCAGAATTAATGGAATGTGATTTTGGGTTTATCGTGAATCGTGTTTTAAATGACATTGGTTCTTTAACCCAGTTAAAGATAAGATTAATTTCTTAGCTTTGAATAACCATTAATATTGAACTTTGGGAAGATTTAAACTAAATAGAGTTTTAATGAATCTTTGATTAGATTGAAAAGTGAATGTGATAATTAAAATTATCAATTCAAGAAAATGATCGGAAATGGAGTACCACCTCCAAGCGATAGTTAAATCTTTAATTAGATTTGAACGTGAAATGGTAATTAGTTTTATCGATAACACCGTGGTGTTAGATATGTAGTATATCCACTTTTGCTTCATGGGATGAATAGGTTGGGATTGGGAAATAAAATAAATTATTACTTCGGTATAGTTCGCTAATCCCGACTAGTTTGGAAAACCTTAATATGGTTTGATATCCAAAGGAAGATTAAAGAATAAACTTAAATAATTTATCTTTGATAAAATTAATGGGAACCATTCTGTAACACCCCACCTCCACTAGGGTCACTCGCAAAGGAATGCACTAGCTTTGGAGGGGCATTATTGGTAAACATGCATAATGATATAGCAAGGCAGGACATGACATATATATATATGTAAATAAACAGAGTGAGTAAATAAAACAGCGGAAGATTTATAACCCATTTCAAAACACAAGTCTGGTACATCAAAATGTCAATTTCCCAAAATTACAAGTCTAGATAAATACATCATCTGATAAACTGAAAATACATAAGTACTATCCCCAAATAAGAGTGATAAACCATAGCGGCTCAAGTCCAAAGCATACTTGAGCTATCCAAGGAAGCGGCTAAAATCCAAGCTAGGCTCCAGTGTTCCCTCCCTGAGAACCTGGTTGGGGAAACGGAAGAAAAGAGGCGAAACAAAACGGGTCAGTCAAAAAGACTGAGTAAGCCCTGCTACGATCAGTCTATAAACTAATAAAGTTAACATCATGATGGAAACTGAGACGATCATAGATAACAACATACTGGCATGATAAAATAACTACAAGACAGATAGAGGTGTCATCGCATAAACAAGGTTAAGTTTTTGCACCACGGTGTACTAGCAAACCAACATAACAGGTATTGATCCCTCAGCCCAAACCTTGGCCCAATAACATGAAGTGACCTTAATATAAGGTCCAGCCCACGGTCTAGTCGATCGGCTCCCTATAAACCTAACACGTCAAGTGTTGTTGTCCATACGGCCCACATATGGATGTAGTCTGACTGTGCTGGGTCCACCTTCGGGTGTATCAAGCCCTCGGGTGTCAACCCCGGACACTTAAGCAATAATGCACAGCCCAGACCTACTGGTACCCGTGCCTCGAGTTTGTCCAACATCGGACTACGTGCACGTCCGTAGCCCGCCGGACCCGCACCGCTATACCACTCAGCCGTCGCTTTGGTCGTTTATATCCGTCCAGTAATCGTGCCCCGCCCTAGCCTAGTCTCTAGGGTTGTGATGATACCAAACTGGGATTACTGCCGGAACAGACCCGCTGCTAGGGTTTCCTAAGAGGGTTAAGTGCGATTTAACCCTTCACTAATCATGGATTAAATTGGTTAAGTGTAACTTAACCCCATTCTAATCCCTCGAACTCCCAAATGGATTAAACTAGTTAAGTGTAATCAACAGTTCACACTTAACCCCATTCTAATCCCTCGAATCCCCAAATTGGTTAAGTATTAGTGGACCCTGACTTAACCCTAATCATGAGGCATTAATTACTTTAATGCACCTTAACCTCTCACATTAGACTTTGTTGTGGTTACTAGTTAAGCCGGGCGGGTCCGGGTAGCTTTACACCACACTTGGTCTAACCTCGGGTCTTGGCACCACATGACCAACTTCTCACATTGGGTCTTATTGTTTGTAGCCACTAGTTAAGCCGGTCGGTTCCGGGTAGAATTACGCTACAAACTCAACCCAACCTCGAGTTGGCCACACTTATGTTTTCTAAGTGTCATGTCCACTTTATTTCAAAACATAATTACAAGTCAACAAATGCTTGGGTAGACCTAACTTAATAGGTAAATTCCCAAGGGGTAGACCTAACTTAATAGGTAAATTCCCAATCTTATATTTTCATGTATTTTAAGTTTACCCAAACCCCCCAACGTCGTTCTATTGCTTACATATTCGTAATAACGCATAAAGGATAGGAAGAGGGAACTTGGCACAACATACATGATAAACTTGCACAACAATCATGCATAACATGTTAGACTTGTACAACTTAGCATAGTGAACTTGCATATTACCATAAACATGCATAACATGGTTAAACTTGCATAACTTAGCATAGTGAACTTGCATATTACCATAAACATGCATAACTTGTCAAACATGCACAACTTGTCATTTTAAACTTGCATAAGCATGCATAACTCAATAAACTTGCAAATCATGGCTTAGTAAACTTGCATAAACATGCATAACTCAATTAACTTGTAAATCATGGCTTAGCAAACATGCATAAACATGCATAACTCAATTAACTTGTAAATCATGACTTAGCAAACATGCATAAACATGCATAACTCAATTAACTTGTAAATCATGACTTAGCAAACATGCATAAACATGCATAACTCCATTAACTTGTAAATCATGACTTAGCAAACATGCATAAACATGCATCACTTGTTAAACTTGCAAATCAAGGCTTAGTAAACTTGCATAAACATGCATAACTCAATTAACTTGTAAATCATGGCTTAGCAAACATGCATAACTCATCAAACATGCATAAACCCCAACTTTCATCACACATTAACTTTAGAGTTTCTAAAATGAAGGTAAGAGGGCTTACCAATATAAACAAATCCACCAAATAAGATGAAGAAGCCCTTTGAAAACCCAAAACAAAGCTTCAAATAAGAAAACCCTTTTGCAAAATCCCAAAAACACAAACTTAGCAAATCAAACTTGCAACTTAATGAAGTATGCAAGTTATTAAGCATTCATACAACATAGAGAAGGTTGTATGATCATCATATCTTCATAGGAATGATTCATGAAGAGATTGGAGGCTAGGGTTTTTAGGTGGAGGCCATTTGAGAATTCAATTTGACATAGTTTGGTTGCAAGAATGATTAATGGGGTTTTAGGGTAGGATTAGAGGCTTATTTATAGAAGATTAGAGTGTTTTTAGCCCTAGGATTAACCCTAGGATAGTTTTGGCCCGTCAGATTTCGGAATTCTCTAGAACCAAGCCCCAAGACCCAGCCCAAATCAAAATGGTGCGCCAGGCAACATTGCCTGGCTACCCCCTGTCGACAGGGCTGTCGACAGGGCAGTCGACATGCTAAGACCCCTGTCGACAGGCCTGTCGACATGGGGTCCTGGGCGGGAATTTTTCCCGCCTGCCCAGTTTGCCCTAACCCATGTTTTAAATTTAAATTTAAATCTGTTTTTAACATAGAAATTTCTGAAAACTTCAATGGGCCTTAACTGGGTCATACGGACTCCGATTTTCGAAAACTCGGACTCTATTTCGCGTATTTTTCCGAGACGAACGCAATGGCATAGCCCGTTTCCCTTGATTCACATTTTATAATTAAATTCTGCCTCAATTTACATTATTACAGGTTATTGAAAATACGGGTTGTTACATTCTCCCCTCCTTAAAGGATTTCGTCCCCGAAATCTTCAAGTTAGGAAGAACGTATCCTACCATCCAATCATCCATCTACTCAAAGCATCATCCACGAGCAATCATTGTCCTTACAAGATTCTAAATGCTGGATGAACATATGCAAAAGTGTGTGTATATGTACTTACCTAATGCAAAAATCAGGCGGTTACTGATACAGTAAACCTCCTTAATGCATATGTATGTAAATCAGGCGGTTACTGATACAGTAAACCTCCTTAATGCACATGTATGTCAGTGAAATGAATCCATATGTATGCAAATTCCTAAATTCATAGCATCTATATGAGTGCACATAACATTCATCCATATGCAACATCCATGTGGTGGCACAACAAGTTTCAATCATGAATAAGCATAAACACTCATGCATATGCAACATGAAGAGTGTGTGAGCCGATCTAGTGCCTAATGTGTATAATGCATCCACGAGTAACCACTTGCAAACACTTGCAACCACTTGCAACCATCAAGCATAACATGTTTCAAATACATGTTTCATCCAAAGGGTTTCTACCTAAGGTTCTCATGACAAGATAAACACGATAAACTAGATAAACTAGATAAACTCCTTTTTGGATTACAAGAAATCCATTCAAACTTTGACATATAGTACTAACCGATGAGTCTAAACCCCCTTATGGAGTTTACAACCGAAATAAGATCGAGAATGGGACCGAGAGGATATATATACAAAAGATAACTTGCAAGCAAGCTCCACAGGAAAACAAGGATCAAGGATGCACTCTTAAAAAGAGATATGATGCGCGTATCTAGTCTTCACTCTTCTTAGTCACGTTTCCTTGAGCTTAACTCCACTGTGCTTTGACTATCTTTCACTTCATGATTCCTTGGCTTCCTAACTCCTATTTCCCAAATTCGAGTTGGAACTCATTTCATTATCGCCTCTCGTCTTTCTTCCTTCCGTATACTTGGCTTAAACATACTATAACCTCATGATTTCATGCAAGCTCTCCAAAATTCACTAGTGAATCCTGGATCTCGTCTACTAAAGTATTCCATGCAGCAGAACTTTTCTTGAAAATACCAATCCACGTTGCCAATTGCCCTTATAAACGTTGATTTTCTATAACTCATGCTTAATCGAAATGAACCCTCCGCCTATAAGTGATAGGCCATACCTAGATTCAATTGCCTACCCATGGCTTCCTGTAGGCTATTTCAAAACTGGCCAACTTCTTGAGGGTAAACCGTTGCTAACCATGACGCAGTCCTCTTGCTCTTCACCGGACTGAAATGAGCACTCTTCATGAGTCTACCTATTATGACCCACATACCCATATTCCCTTTCTTTGATCTAGGTAGTCTATCCATATAATCTATCGAGATGTTTTCTCACTTCCTTGGCGAAACCTCCAATGGAGGTAATGGCCCACTGGGCTTCTATGACTTGGCCTTAACTTGGTGGCACAACATGCATCCCGAGACCAACTCGGCCACCTCCTCGAGTGATGCGCATCTGTAAGAACCTTCTTTACCAAGTCTTCCACTCGAGGAACACATAATCTCTCATCGCGCCTTAGTCATCCCTTGTCATCTATAATATATCTAGTGAGGTGACTTAACATCTCGCCTCGAATCATCTGGTTCATGTTCTTAACTAACTGCGGGTCTTCTTCCTGCGAAACCCCCTTCTTGTTCCAGAAGAGTAAGTCTAAGCTCCGGGAATGCTAACTAACTAGCCAAACGGAGGAGGCTTCTTACTTCAATTGCCCTCCTCAGAGTTTTCCGGTCTTAAACCGCAACCACTTTAGCGGAATCCACCGCTAAGCCTTACTTAGGAACTATGTGCCCAAGAAATCCAACTTCTTTCCTCCAAAGTGACATTTGGAGAACTTGACCTTCCACTGGTGGCTCTAAGCGTATCCGTCTCCTCCTTGAGATGTATAGCATGTTCTTCCTCGTTCTTTTGAGGAGATCAAAATATCGTCTATGACGACCATGACAAACTTGTTCAAGGACTCCCTAAACACCCTACTCATCCAGTTTACGTAACATGCGGGTGCATTAGTCAAACCAAATAGCATGACTAGCCATTCTAAAACCCATCTAGAGTCCTAAACGCAGTCTTGTCGATTCCATCCTCAGCCATCCTAAGCTGATGGAATCCGGTAGCTAGATCAAGAGAAAACAGATGCTCCTACAAGCTGATCAAACAAATCATCGATCCTTGGTAATGCTTATCTTCACGATGATCAACACATAAGCGAAGCAAACTGTTCACATCGGTAACGAATACTACTGGAGCACCCTACTCGAAAATGCTTCGTCTCAGGAAGTTCTTCTCAAGCAACTCCTTGACTCGCTTTCTTAACTCTCATCTTGTGAGGTCATGTGCCTAACCGGCCACGAAACTGGCTTGGTATTACCAACCAGATAATGCGGAAATCTATCCCACGTCTAAGGGTAACCCCTTTACTTCCCCCAAGATATCAGGATATTCTCGGACCACCCTCACAGATTGCTAACTATCGATAGACGAGTTGGGGGATCCAAGATAACATAACATGACGGGACCCATAGGGTTGCTAGAAATTTCTAGGGTATTACCGAGGCGAGTCATGAGCCTCACAACCCTATATACAAAAACCCAGAATGGCTCCAAAACAGGACGACCATTCCATGCCCAAAACCAACCCATATCCCCCGAAACCGAGAATATATATACATCCCACGAGAATTCTATACTCAAGATAGAAATTTTCAAATCCACTCAGACCACAGACAGGCGGCCAGAACCCCCAATTGGATTTGAAACACATACGGGATCATCAACCAGACTAGTACTTAGGTGCAAACTTTCAACTAGATCAGATGAAATAAAACTATGCGACGTGCCAGAATCGAACAAAGTTCGAACAGGGAAAATCAGAAAATGCAAACAAGATTTTCAACAAAAACACTACCTCTATCATAAGCTGGAAGAACGGTGTTGAGGGGATGAACTTGCCCTCCAGATAGTCCTGCACACTGAGTCTGACCTTGCCCTTGTTTCCTCGGGCAATCCTTGTTGAGATGTCCAAACTCACCACAATGAAAGCATTCGCCCCGCTTTCTCTTCTTCTTCCTACATTCCCTGGCTATATGTCCAACCTTACTACAGAAGTTACATTTCATATTCCCTCTTGGCTTGTCCTTGCGGTTGTGGTTATTCTTGCCCCGTTTCCCGGAATTTACTCTCTTGCCTTGAGACTCATTCGCCTTGACCTCTTTCTTATCATTGTTATCTTCTTCTTGAAGTAGGGCCAAATTCACCAAATTCTCGAAAGTCGCCCCCAAGGGTATATGAGACATGGCCAAACCATGTAATGGCTCGTTTAATCCTAGAGCAAAGTGTAGGGCCTTCTTCTGAGCTGTATTAACCAAGTCTAAATCGTCCTGAGCCAGTTGATTAAACTTATCTATGTATTCCCTAATAGTCATGTCCCCTTGCTTCAGTAATAAGAACCTCAGTCCAAACCTTCCTCTAAAGTCATCCCAAGTCTCGATTGGCCTAATAGCGGTGGTGACTACCCACCAACGTGCAGCTTCTTCCTTTAGCAACCATACTACCAATAAGACCTTCCTGCGGTCACCTATATCAAAGGTGGCTAAAAGATCTTCGGTCTCTTTCAACCAATTCCTTGCCTCTACTAAAGTCTCGGTTCCAAAGAAATTCTTGCAACCCATCATCTTAAAGTTCTTACAAGTTTCCGCAAAATCCGCTTGTGGAGGCTGAGGGAGGAGAGGAACATCAGCTACGGAAGGAGGAGGAGGAGGAACAGCGGCCTTGACTGGAAAGACAACACTAGAGACACCCGGAACCGGTGCCGTGACTTCCAAGTACCGACGAAACCAATCGGGTATTGTTACCCCTTCGGGCAAGATGAGATTATCAGACATGCTGGAAACGAAAAGAAAAGAGTTCAAACGAGGGATCAAAGGATAGTGCTAATGGCTTTTTGGGGAATAGCCTTTTAAAAATAACTAGACTTTTCTTTGGAAAATACTTAATACTTGGTTTTGAAAATAGTTTTTCAAAGAGTTTTAAAAACCTTTTTTATCCCTTCTCGTAAACCATATGCTCTGATACCAAATGTAACACCCCACCTCCACTAGGGTCACTCGCAAAGGAATGCACTAGCTTTGGAGGGGCATTATTGGTAAACATGCATAATGATATAGCAAGGCAGGACATGACATATATATATATGTAAATAAACAGAGTGAGTAAATAAAACAGCGGAAGATTTATAACCCATTTCAAAACACAAGTCTGGTACATCAAAATGTCAATTTCCCAAAATTACAAGTCTAGATAAATACATCATCTGATAAACTGAAAATACATAAGTACTATCCCCAAATAAGAGTGATAAACCATAGCGGCTCAAGTCCAAAGCATACTTGAGCTATCCAAGGAAGCGGCTAAAATCCAAGCTAGGCTCCAGTATTCCCTCCCTGAGAACCTGGGGGGGGGAAACGGAAGAAAAGAGGCGAAACAAAACGGGTCAGTCAAAAAGACTGAGTAAGCCCTGCTACGATCAGTCTATAAACTAATAAAGTTAACATCATGATGGAAACTGAGACGATCATAGATAACAACATACTGGCATGATAAAATAACTACAAGACAGATAGAGGTGTCATCGCATAAACAAGGTTAAGTTTTTGCACTACGGTGTACTAGCAAACCAACATAACAGGTATTGATCCCTCAACCCAAACCTTGGCCCAATAACATGAAGTGACCTTAATATAAGGTCCAGCCCACGGTCTAGTCGATCGGCTCCCTATAAACCTAACACGTCAAGTGTTGTTGTCCATACGGCCCACATATGGATGTAGTCCGACTGTGCTGGGTCCACCTTCGGGTGTATCAAGCCCTCGGGTGTCAACCCCGGACACTTAAGCAATAATGCACAGCCCAGACCTACTGGTACCCGTGCCTCGAGTTTGTCCAACATCGGACTACGTGCACGTCCGTAGCCCGCCGGACCCACACCGCTGTACCACTCAGCCGTCGCTTTGGTCGTTTATATCCGTCCAGTAATCGTGCCCCGCCCTAGCCTAGTCTCTAGGGTTGTGATGATACCAAACTGGGATTACTGCCGGAACAGACCCGCTGCTAGGGTTTCCTAAGAGGGTTAAGTGCGATTTAACCCTTCACTAATCATGGATTAAATTGGTTAAGTGTAACTTAACCCCATTCTAATCCCTCGAACTCCCAAATGGATTAAACTAGTTAAGTGTAATCAACAGTTCACACTTAACCCCATTCTAATCCCTCGAATCCCCAAATTGGTTAAGTATTAGTGGACCCTGACTTAACCCTAATCATGAGGCATTAATTACTTTAATGCACCTTAACCTCTCACATTAGACTTTGTTGTGGTTACTAGTTAAGCCGGGCGGGTCCGGGTAGCTTTACACCACACTTGGTCTAACCTCGGGTCTTGGCACCACATGACCAACTTCTCACATTGGGTCTTATTGTTTGTAGCCACTAGTTAAGCCGGTCGGTTCCGGGTAGAATTACGCTACAAACTCAACCCAACCTCGAGTTGGCCACACTTATGTTTTCTAAGTGTCATGTCCACTTTATTTCAAAACATAATTACAAGTCAACAAATGCTTGGGTAGACCTAACTTAATAGGTAAATTCCCAAGGGGTAGACCTAACTTAATAGGTAAATTCCCAATCTTATATTTTCATGTATTTTAAGTTTACCCAAACCCCCCAACGTCGTTCTATTGCTTACATATTCGTAATAACGCATAAAGGATAGGAAGAGGGAACTTGGCACAACATACATGATAAACTTGCACAACAATCATGCATAACATGTTAGACTTGTACAACTTAGCATAGTGAACTTGCATATTACCATAAACATGCATAACATGGTTAAACTTGCATAACTTAGCATAGTGAACTTGCATATTACCATAAACATGCATAACTTGTCAAACATGCACAACTTGTCATTTTAAACTTGCATAAGCATGCATAACTCAATAAACTTGCAAATCATGGCTTAGTAAACTTGCATAAACATGCATAACTCAATTAACTTGTAAATCATGGCTTAGCAAACATGCATAAACATGCATAACTCAATTAACTTGTAAATCATGACTTAGCAAACATGCATAAACATGCATAACTCAATTAACTTGTAAATCATGACTTAGCAAACATGCATAAACATGCATAACTCCATTAACTTGTAAATCATGACTTAGCAAACATGCATAAACATGCATCACTTGTTAAACTTGCAAATCAAGGCTTAGTAAACTTGCATAAACATGCATAACTCAATTAACTTGTAAATCATGGCTTAGCAAACATGCATAACTCATCAAACATGCATAAACCCCAACTTTCATCACACATTAACTTTAGAGTTTCTAAAATGAAGGTAAGAGGGCTTACCAATATAAACAAATCCACCAAATAAGATGAAGAAGCCCTTTGAAAACCCAAAACAAAGCTTCAAATAAGAAAACCCTTTTGCAAAATCCCAAAAACACAAACTTAGCAAATCAAACTTGCAACTTAATGAAGTATGCAAGTTATTAAGCATTCATACAACATAGAGAAGGTTGTATGATCATCATATCTTCATAGGAATGATTCATGAAGAGATTGGAGGCTAGGGTTTTTAGGTGGAGGCCATTTGAGAATTCAATTTGACATAGTTTGGTTGCAAGAATGATTAATGGGGTTTTAGGGTAGGATTAGAGGCTTATTTATAGAAGATTAGAGTGTTTTTAGCCCTAGGATTAACCCTAGGATAGTTTTGGCCCGTCAGATTTCGGAATTCTCTAGAACCAAGCCCCAAGACCCAGCCCAAATCAAAATGGTGCGCCAGGCAACATTGCCTGGCTACCCCCTGTCGACAGGGCTGTCGACAGGGCAGTCGACATGCTAAGACCCCTGTCGACAGGCCTGTCGACATGGGGTCCTGGGCGGGAATTTTTCCCGCCTGCCCAGTTTGCCCTAACCCATGTTTTAAATTTAAATTTAAATCTGTTTTTAACATAGAAATTTCTGAAAACTTCAATGGGCCTTAACTGGGTCATACGGACTCCGATTTTCGAAAACTCGGACTCTATTTCGCGTATTTTTCCGAGACGAACGCAATGGCATAGCCCGTTTCCCTTGATTCACATTTTATAATTAAATTCTGCCTCAATTTACATTATTACAGGTTATTGAAAATACGGGTTGTTACACATTCCCAAAGGAAAAGAATATTTGAATAAAAGAATATCTGGATTGGAATGAGGCGTATGATGTCTTGTTATAACACTTGATTAAAAGATACGCGAGTTATTCGGAAAGACTGGGTTTAACCCATTCTAAATAACTAATATGATGAAAAGTCGAAGAGATTAAAGAAGATGCAAGACCGACGATCTTCACATCGAATGGATGGGCGTTGTTGATGCCCATGATTGGAGTAGCTACCTTGAAGGGGCTATAGTGGTAGCCATCCGGACGTACTTGTTGATTGTACGGATATGCAAGGAATAAGGTGCCTCCGGTTTTTTTCAGACCCAAAACGGACTTGTAAATGGATTGTGTGTCTAACATTGGATTTTATTCTGCGTTGATTGATTTCTATTAAATATATATCTATTTGGAGGTGGAGAATTTATTCTCTTGCTTAACGCCCTTCTCTGAGACGTACGAGCTCAGAGGTTATATATCGATAGATATCAGTCGCATGGCATGAATTGCCTATGTGGCATGCTGAGATGCAGTGATCAAGACTTTTGTTGAAAAGCAGAGTCTTGTGGTTGATGGTCAAAGCACGGCTTTAATATAGCATAGCTTTGTGTAGCATTAATTCGCGAGCCTCACATCCCGGTGTGAACTAGAAACAGGGAGGACCTCTAGGAAATGGACATATGATAGTTCCTAACTAGGAGGGGTGTCAGCATTTTTCACGCCCTGTCATTTTAGTCATGTGGATGTTGCTTATGATTACTTGATTGATAGAGAGGCGCCTCAGATATATGGTGGTTGCAGAGGCTTACGGGCCCCAGATCACCAAGAGGTTCGATAGAACCGTCTAGCATATAGTTTATGGCATTTCTAACCATCGACAGATGGCCGGCCCCGATGATCCAAGGGTCACTCGAGCTCTGATCCTGAGGCATGGGCTAACGTGTCTCGAATTTTCACAGGATATTCCCTTTGCCTTGGTTCACGATGGAAATCCAATTTCCAATACGAGACATTTCGGTTTTAGTTGTAATCCTATATATGGCGACATAGTGGTATGGGGCACTTATGCCATTTATGATTGGTACTTATGATTGAAATTGTTTTGATACTATACACTTATAGTAATAATAAAAGATGAAATTTCACGTACCAAGCATTTTTGGCTATTATAAGGTAAAAACTCTATCCTTCGGCTTGTGTTGCATTGTGTGATGGGACCTGAGTCTTATAATATCTTCATTGTAACAACCCGAAAATCTGGGCCAGTTTAAAATTTTTATTTTGGCAATTTTAGCGAATTTCGAATATTTAAAATAGATTATTTTAAATATAATCAACGAGAAATTTATTTTGAATATAATTAGAACGTATATTTTATATACGTCGTCGTTAGAATATAAATAATTTTATATAATTATAAATAGAATTGAAAATGGCGCGGTAGTTCGATAATTCGATTTCAAACTTCAATTGAACATACCGGGTGCAAAATAAACCGGATTTTAGTGAAACCAAAAACATTAGGATCTAATTGATAAGATCTTTCCAACGAATCCGAAAAATTGAGATTTCATAGCGGGAATCAAAAGATATGTCCAGTTGAAAATTCTGAATAGTCGCTATGGAATTCAGGCCCTTAAAAATGGACATTTTGCAAATGACCTCGGATTTGGACGAAACCACTTTTGTTGGATCCGTGATGTCAAATTATTGCTAGATTCCAAATTTCATAATTTTTCGATTCAATATGTGAGCGTGGCAAAGGAAAACGCGTTTGACCAGTTTCAGTTGATTTTAATCGACTTTAAAATGGCCATTTTTCCAACGGTCTCAGAATTCAACGAAACTAGTTTTGTTGGGACCGTATCGTCAATATGAAGCTAGAAAATATTTTTCAGGAATTTTTAGAGTTAGTATGTGACCCCGGTAAATTGAAATGTGCATTCAAATTCAATATATAGAGTTATATGTTGATTTTAACGGAAACTGATCGAAACAGTCGAATCAGCTTGCAGTACATATCCCATTGTGTTCGGAATGGGGGTAATTAGCTATGGACGACAGTCGGTGGGCTTGATTTCGAGTTCGTATTTTAAAGTACCTTTTTGAAATTTAAAATAATAAAATAAATAAATATAAAATATATATAATCCCCTTTAACCCTCTCCTCCCCATACCGTTGACTAAATCAGAATAAAAAAAAGAAAAAGAGGAGCGACGGGTCCTCCAGCCGCCGTCCCCATCGACGCCTCCTCCTCCTTGCGCCACCGAGCAGGCAAGCGCCCCTCCGACCTCGCGTCAGCCCGCGCCCCTTCCCCTGTTCGAACCCAAACCCTACGCCCACCTCGAGATCCGCGAGCCACCCCCTCCCGTTTCGCCATCCTGTGTCGCGCCTGCCTCCGCCCTCCGCTCCTTCTCTCCCTCTTTCCATCCTCTCGATTCCAGCACCGCGAAACTCCTCCCCTCAGCGTCGAAATCACCTGAAGCCGCTCCTTGCTCCACTTCCAGCAAGCTTCAGCCCCTCCAAACGTGAAAGGGTGAGTTTTTGTTGTTGTTTAATTGGTTTAAATTAAATACGTATGTCATTAAGTTTAAGATTCAATTTTTATACGATGAAAGATTGAATTTTTATGCACATCAAGGGTAGGTTTTATCAACATAAAGTTCATGTTTTTATATAGACAAAGTTTAGATTTTTAACATGTAAAAGGAGAGATTTTTAACATGATCAAAGTAGAGATTTTTGTTCATGAAAGTTTTGATTTTTATATATTGAATAACGAAATAAAAATTCGATTTTTATATATTGAATAACAGAATAAAAATTCGATTTTTATATATTGAATAACGAAGTAAAAATTCGATATTTATATATTGAATAGCATAGTAAAAATTCGATTTTTAAATATAGGAAGTGATTATAAAAATATGATTTTTAAATTGAAAGTGAATAAATAAAAATGTGATTTTTATTTTAAAGACATCAGTATATAAAAATGTGATTTTTATATATGTAGCGGCTACGGGCAACGAAGATGACAAAGATGCGATAACGATGAAGATTTCTATAAAAGAAGCGTCGTGAAGTTGGATAGCTATTGGTGACAACTTCTCATTCAAAATCTCTTTTTCTAGTTATATATATATACTAGGATGCAGACGGTGTTTAGTAGCACCCGACACAATCGTCCACAGACCATGGACTTGTTTGATTGGTTGTGTAGTTGGTTAGATTATTTGGTTTGAATTGAATTGTTTGGTGAATTGGAATGGATTTGATTGATGTGTGAATGGCGTGGGCCTTCACTAGACCGGGGACAAGGCTAGGCCTCGTCCCGTTTCTAGTATCGTGCCGTTATGCCGCCGAAATTTTCTAAAATAAAAAGTGTTAGTTAAAAATAGTAAAGTGTTGAAATAAATATTTTTGACGTTAAAAATATAATTTTTAACGTGTTAAGAAACGACATAAAACTCTTCTGAAAAGAAATAAATATTTATAAACAAATCGACCAATTTGTTTATACACACTGATTTGACTGATATTGATTGGGACGATAAATTTTACACATCGCCCAACTGCACAAATAAAATCTGTGTTTGATTGTTTGAAACCCCATATGGGTGTTGGGGTGAAATTTGAAGTTCACTCATCCTGATTGATTAAATATGTCGATCGATTGATTGACAGGCTGTTATAAGCGTTAGATATCTATATTCGATGCTTATACAGTGTAGTGCACTTTGGTTGATGGCTGATTATTTTTCAATGTTATTATATACATGTGTTTTATGGAATCCATATAATTAACATTATATGGTGATTGATTGGGCCTCATTCCAATCGGGAAAATAATGAATGTTATAAAAGAAAATTCATGTGTTGAATATGAAAATAGTCATGTGTTGACGATGATCATGTGTTGAAACTATTCATGTGTTGAGTAAAATATTTTAAATAATAAAAATTACATCTTTATCATATTTACAATTAGAATCTACTTCACGGTGGAGTCTAATTAAAATCAAAACGATAGATACCATAGTTTTATAAAATATTTTACATAACAAAAATAGTGATGTGTTGACAGTACTCATGTGTTGAGATTAGTCATGTGTTGAAAGAAATATAGATTCATGTGTTGAATAGAATAAATATTCATTTGTTGAATAGGATAACGAATTTATTGAAATATATAAAGCCGTGTTGATTAGAGTTGTGCCATTTTAACGTGAACGATATTCATATTGATTATATTCATTTTTATAATGAATATAGAAAAGAAGTGATTTCAAAATATAACATTTTGAAAATATTATCATTTATATAGTAATGATATGAAATATCCAATTTTGATTTGAAATTGAATATATAGTTGAAATGGTTTTGAAAACGAAGTTAAAACGATTTATAAAATACGATTTAAAAAGGAAATCGACGAAATATATATAATATATATATATATTATATATAATGGCCTGAATAGATCGCGTCGCCCCGCGGCAGTTCATGAATTTCGACCATTGACTTCGAATTGACGTTGCGGGAGATCCGACCGTCGGATTCTCCTAAAACCGGAACCGTTGGGTTCGTATCGAAAATATCTTTCCAATGAATATTAGAAATTTGAAATCTAACGGTTGGATTTGGAATTATGTCCAAATCAAATTCGAAAAAGGTCGATGTAAGTGCAGTCCGATGGCCGTTGTTGGAAATCGACTGTACGGGCCTTGATAAAATTATTAAAAATATTAATAATTTGTGTAAAATCATAATATGTGAATTGGAAAGAACTGGGGTGAAAAACTCCACATTTGAAAAGATAAAAATAGTTTTTTATCGAAATGAACTAGTTTTGAACTAGAATTAAAATCAATTCATTTTTGAAATAAATAAATTGAATTTGAAAGTGATTTTAAAAATAACCAATATTCCCAATATGTGAATTGGACTGGAGTTGGATCGAAATTATCTTCGGAATATTTCGATGTGGGATTTCGTGACTATACAGATATTGTTATGGGAATTTGAAAGATATATTTTATATCGTTATTTCCAATACGATATTTGTTGGTTCCAGAATTTGGTATTGAATATAAGCCGATATATTTTCTATTCAGAGCCTTGTATTTAATATAAAATGTGATTTGGGTTTATCGTGAATCGTGTTTTAGATGACATTGGTTCTTTAACCCAGTAAAAGGCAAGATATTGAATTTTGAAAAGATTGAAACTAAGTGGAGTTTTAATGAATCTTAAATTAGATTAAAAAGTGAATTGATAATTTAAATTATCAAATCTGAAAGGTGATCAAGAATGGAGTACCACCAGTTTTTCTCCAAAGCGATAGTTAAATCTTTAATTAGATTTGAACGTGAAATGGTAAATAATTTTACCGATAACACCGTGGTGTTAGATGTGGAGTATTACCAGTTTTCTCCATGGGATATATAGGTTGGGATTGGGAAATAAAATAAATAATTACTTCGGTGTGGTTCGCTAATCCCGACTAGTTTGGAAAACCATAATATGGTTTGAAATGATATCCAAAGGAAGATTAAAGAATAAATTTAGAAGAATTTATGTTTGATAAAATTAATGGGAACCTTTCCCTAAGAATGTGATTTTGTGAATAAAAGAATATTCTGAATTGGAATGAGGCGTTCGTTGTGTTTGTGTAACATTTGTTTATCACTTACGTGGGTTATTCAGGAAGGCCGGGTTATACACATTCTGAATTACCGATTCGACGAGATGTCGAAGATGAAGACGGTGGTTGAAGACCGGAAGTCTTCACATCGTTTGGGTGATTACTGATGATCTTGATTGGGCTGTACACCCAGGATGAGGGAAACAGTTGGTGATCGTCCAGACGTACTTGGAGATGGATGGATATGCGAGGAAAGTGCCTCCGGTTTCGTTCAGACCCAGAACGAACTTGTAAATGGATTGTGTGTCTGACATTGGATTTTATTCTGTGTTGATTGATCTTTATTAAATATACATCTGTTTGGCGGCGGAGAATTTATTCTCTTGCTTAACGCCCTTCTCTGAGATGTACGAGCTCAGAGGTTGTATATCGATGGACATCAGTCGCATGGAGTGAATTGCCAGTGTGGCACGCGTAAGTGGCAATTGATCAAGGCTTCTGTTGAAAAGCAGAGTCTTGTGGTTGATGATCAAAGCACGGCCTGTGTGGCGTAGCTTTGTGTATAACGTGAATTCGCGAGCCTCACACCTCGGTATGAGTCAAAAACGGGATACGGACCCAAGGAGTGCACGACGTTTCTTTCTAGCTAGGGTGGTGTCAGTGACCTACCAGCCCTGACATTTATATACTTTTCACCTGTGTGGTTGTTGGATACGAGGCGCCTCGGATATAGGTCTGTAAGGACCGGGAAACGTGTGTTCAGGAATAACTAATCCTCAAAAGTAAGAGAGGACCGGCCTTGGAGGTTCCAAAGGATCAGAGTGGGGTCCTGAGGCATTGCTAGAGTGTCTCGAACGCGGAGAGGAGCTTGCCCCTTGCCTCGGCTCATGACGGAATCCAATTTCCAATACGTGATATTGCGGTTTTAATTGTAGAACTAGTATGGCGACATGATAGATGGTACCCATGCCGCCTATGATTGATATTTATGATTGAAATTGTTTTGACACTATACACCTATTATAGTATCAAGTGATTTGTTTTAAACGTACCAAGCATGTTTGGCTATTATAAGGGAAAACCCTATCCTCCGGCTTGCGTTGCATTGTGTGATGGGACCTGGGTCTTATAATAGCTTCATTTTTTTCAAAAAGCATTGCGTTGTTTTGTTATATGCACTAGTATTCTTGGGAGGAAACCCGTTCCGTGTTATACGGCGTGGTCCCTTGAATTACTATCTTTAAAGTAAAGTTTTAAATAACTGTTTTAGTTCTCACACCAGTCACATGACTGACCTGGAGTTTATTGTTTTAACCTAAACTCTGGGTGCCCCTATTTTCCACACGGGCAGCTAGTAGTTTTGGTTTTGCAGATTTATATTCACAGGGTCCTGATTAACAGCTGGAACGATGCTCGGAAAGCTCTGTATCCGTGCATTACTTCTAGTTGTGCTTTTGTATTATTTTCCGCTGCGATGTATTTAAATGTAATTTAAATCTCTGATGTTTATCGAATGTAATTTATTCATTTATACTCTGTATATTCTTGTATCTGATGGAATTGTTGTAATAACAATGAAATGTTCTTCCGTCTGCGTTCTATTTTGTCCTATTCTCAACGCTATCCGTGCTTTCCTTCACGGGGAAGTTCGGGTCGTGTCAGTTTGGTATCAGGGCTTTGGTTTACAGAGCTCGAGAACAAGACACATTAGAACCATACGAAAGATATCATCAGATATTGGATTAGCAATATCCAATTAGAATGACTCGTTAGAGATAGGATCAGTAGTATCCTAGAACGAGGGTGAAGAGTATATTTTTCAAATGAAAAAAATTTTGTTTTGAAAATTTAAATCGTTCTATACGTATTTGATTATTTATTTATTTTGAATATGGACAATCTAGTATATAAAGGTTTTGCATATACGCGTCATGAACGTATATTCGAAGTTTTAATATATTAGATAGATATAGAATCACACTCTAGTCGCCCGGACATGATTCTGATGATGACGCGCCATCACCAGTATTTATTTTCGTGTTTCGAAGGTGTGATAATTATATATTTCCATTAGACTGGTGTGAGAACCAAAACTAATATAGCTAGAATTCATTGTTGTGAATTGGCATCAAAAACATGATTTTTTGTATATATATCAAAATTATGAATTTGAAATGTTAATTCACTAATTGATTGATGTTTGTGTGTTTGTTTATTTGTTTCCTAATTTTTAACCATTTAGCCTAATTGAACCAAATATTGAACTGTATTGAAAATTGGTCGCATTTGCTTGCATATACATGTATATCCATTGAACAGGTCATAGCAAGGAGGCTAGAGCAGAGAATAAAATTTGTTTGCCCGACATATAGGTACATGTTTACTACATAATTCACTGTTTTGTTTGGGTGATGATGATTTTATGAGCCTATTGGCTAGCTGCTTGGCTTTTTCTTTTTCTTTTTGAGATCAGAAGGCCTATATGGCAATTTCGGGATTTTCCCGTGGCTCCCGGTGAAGGGGAGGTTATGGCGAAATTTTTCGAAAATTTAGGGTGTTAGCCAAATTTTTGAAAATTTGAAAATTCTCAGAAACTGAAAAGTTGGAGAATGGAAGCCAGATCGAACGTAGAGTTGATTAATAAAACCACTTTCGATTTTGTTCCTTTTCGGGGACGAAAAGTTTTAAGTGGGGGAGATTGTAACAACCCGAAAATCTGGGCCAGTTTAAAATTTTTATTTTGGCAATTTTAGCGAATTTCGAATATTTAAAATAGATTATTTTAAATATAATCAACGAGAAATTTATTTTGAATATAATTAGAACGTATATTTTATATACGCCGTCGTTAGAATATAAATAATTTTATATAATTATAAATAGAATTGAAAATGGCGCGGTAGTTCGATAATTCGATTTCAAACTTCAATTGAACATACCGGGTGCAAAATAAACCGGATTTTAGTGAAACCAAAAACATTAGGATCTAATTGATAAGATCTTTCCAACGAATCCGAAAAATTGAGATTTCATAGCGGGAATCAAAAGATATGTCCAGTTGAAAATTCTGAATAGTCGCTATGGAATTCAGGCCCTTAAAAATGGACATTTTGCAAATGACCTCGGATTTCGACGAAACCACTTTTGTTGGATCCGTGATGTCAAATTATTGCTAGATTCCAAATTTCATAATTTTTCAATTCAATATGTGAGCGTGGCAAAGGAAAACGCGTTTGACCAGTTTCAGTTGATTTTAATCGACTTTAAAATGGCCATTTTTCCAACGGTCTCAGAATTCAACGAAACTAGTTTTGTTGGGACCGTATCGTCAATATGAAGCTAGAAAATATTTTTTAGGAATTTTTAGAGTTAGTATGTGACCCCGGTAAATTGAAATGTGCGTTCAAATTCAATATATAGAGTTATATGTTGATTTTAGCGGAAACTGATCGAAACAGTCGAATCAGCTTGCAGTACATATCCCATTGTGTTCGGAATGAGGGTAATTAGCTATGGACGACAGTTGGTGGGCTTGATTTCGAGTTCGTATTTTAAAGTACCTTTTTGAAATTTAAAATAATAAAATAAATAAATATAAAATATATATAATCCCCTTTAACCCTCTCCTCCCTATACCGTTGACTAAATCAGAATAAAAAAAAAGAGGAGCGACGGGTCCTCCAGCCGCCGTCCCCATCGACGCCTCCTCCTCCGTGCGCCACCGAGCAGGCAAGCGCCCCTCCGACCTCGTGTCAGCCCGCGCCCCTTCCCCTGTTCGAACCCGAACCCAAACACTACGCCCACCTCGAGATCCGCGAGCCACCCCCTCCCGTTTCGCCATCCTGTGTCGCGCCTGCCTCCGCCCTCCGCTCCTTCTCTCCCTCTTTCCATCCTCTCGATTCCAGCACCGCGAAACCCCTCCCCTCAGCGTCGAAATCACCTGAAGCCGCTCCTTGCTCCACTTCCAGCAAGCTTCAGCCCCTCCAAACGTGAAAGGGTGAGTTTTTATTGTTGTTTAATTGGTTTAAATTAAATACGTATGTCATTAAGTTTAAGATTCAATTTTTATACGATGAAAGATTGAATTTTTATGTACATCAAGGGTAGGTTTTATCAACATAAAGTTCATGTTTTTATATAGACAAAGTTTAGATTTTTAACATGTAAAAGGAGAGATTTTTAACATGATCAAAGTAGAGATTTTTGTTCATGAAAGTTTTGATTTTTATATATTGAATAACGAAATAAAAATTCGATTTTTATATATTGAATAACAGAATAAAAATTCGATTTTTATATATTGAATAACGAAGTAAAAATTCGATTTTTATATATTGAATAGCATAGTAAAAATTCGATTTTTAAATATAGGAAGTGATTATAAAAATATGATTTTTAAATTGAAAGTGAATAAATAAAAATGTGATTTTTATTTTAAAGACATCAGTATATAAAAATGTGATTTTTATATATGTAGTGGCTACGGGCAACGAAGATGACAAAGATGCGATAACGATGAAGATTTCTATAAAAGAAGTGTCGTGAAGTTGGATAGCTATTGGTGAGAACTTCTCACTCAAAATCTCTTTTTCTAGTTATATATATATACTAGGATGCAGACGGTGTTTAGTAGCACCTGACACAATCGTCCACAGACCATGGACTTGTTTGATTGGTTGTGTAGTTGGTTAGATTATTTGGTTTGAATTGAATTGTTTGGTGAATTGGAATGAATTTGATTGATGTGTGAATGGCGTGGGCCTTCACTAGACCGGGGACAAGGCTAGGCCTCGTCCCGTTTCTAGTATCGTGCCGTTATGCCGCCGAAATTTTCTAAAATAAAAAGTGTTAGTTAAAAATAGTAAAGTGTTGAAATAAATATTTTTGACGTTAAAAATATAATTTTTAACGTGTTAAGAAACGGCATAAAACTCTTCTGAAAAGAAATAAATATTTATAAACAAATCGGCCGATTTGTTTATATACACTGATTTGACTGATATTGATTGGGACGATAAATTTTACACATCGCCCAACTGCACAAATAAAATCTGTGTTTGATTGTTTGAAACCCCACACGGGTGTTGGGGTGAAATTTGAAGTTCACTCATCCTGATTGATTAAATATGTCGATCGATTGATTGACAGGCTGTTATAAGCGTTAGATATCTATATTCGATGCTTATACAGTGTAGTGCACTTTGGTTGATGGCTGATTATTTTTCAATGTTATTATATACATGTGTTGTATGGAATCCATATAATTAACATTATATGGTGATTGATTGGGCCTCATTCCAATCGGGAAAATAATGAATGTTATAAAAGAAAATTCATGTGTTGAATATAAAAATAGTCATGTGTTGACGATGATCATGTGTTGAAACTATTCATGTGTTGAGTAAAATATTTTAAATAATAAAAATTACATCTTTATCATATTTACAATTAGAATCTACTTCACGGTGGAGTCTAATTAAAATCAAAACGATAGATACCATAGTTTTATAAAATATTTTACATAACAAAAATAGTGATGTGTTGACAGTACTCATGTGTTGAGATTAGTCATGTGTTGAAAGAAATATAGATTCATGTGTTGAATAGAATAAATATTCATTTGTTGAATAGGATAACGAATTTATTGAAATATATAAAGCCGTGTTGATTAGAGTTGCGCCATTTTAACGTGAACGATATTCATATCGATTATATTCATTTTTATAATGAATATAGAAAAGAAGTGATTTCAAAATATAACATTTTGAAAATATTATCATTTATATAGTAATGATATGAAATACCCAATTTTGATTTGAAATTGAATATAGAGTTGAAATGGTTTTGAAAACGAAGTTAAAACGATTTATAAAATACGTTTTAAAAAGGAAATCGACGAAATATATATATAATATATATATATATATATTATATATATATATAATGGCCTGAATAGAACGCGCCACGGCAGTTCATGAATTTCGACCATTGACTTCGAATTGACGTTGCGGGAGATCCGACCGTCGGATTCTCCTAAAACCGGAACCGTTGGGTTCGTATCGAAAAGAGCTTTCCATTGAATATTAGAAATTTGAAATCTAACGGTTGGATTTGGAATTATGTCCAAATCAAATTCGAAAAAGGTCGATGTAAGTGCAGTCCGATGGCCGTTGTTGGAAATCGACTGTACGGGCCTTGATAAAATTATTAAAAATATTAATAATTTGTGTAAAATCATAATATGTGAATTGGAAAGAACTGGGGTGAAAAACTCCACATTTGAAAAGATAAAAATAGATTTTTATCGAAATGAACTAGTTTTGAACTAGAATTAAAATCAATTCATTTTTGAAATAAATAAATTGAATTTGAAAGTGATTTTAAAAATAACCAATATTCCCAATATGTGAATTGGACTGGAGTTGGATCGAAATTATCTTCGGAATATTTCGATGTGGGATTTCGTGACTTTATAGATATTGTTATGGGAATTTGAAAGATATATTTTATATCGTTATTTCCAATACGATATTTGTTGGTTCCAGAATTTGGTATTGAATATAAGCCGATATATTTTCTATTCAGAGCCTTGTATTTAATATAAAATGTGATTTGGGTTTATCGTGAATCGTGTTTTAGATGACATTGGTTCTTTAACCCAGTAAAAGGCAAGATATTGAATTTTGAAAAGATTGAAACTAAGTGGAGTTTTAATGAATCTTTAATTAGATTAAAAAGTGAATTGATAATTTAAATTATCAAATCTGAAAGGTGATCAAGAATGGAGTACCACCAGTTTTGCTCCAAAGCGATAGTTAAATCTTTAATTAGATTTGAACGTGAAATGGTAATTACTTTTACCGATAACACCGTGGTGTTAGATGTGGAGTATTACCAGTTTTCTCCATGGGATATATAGGTTGGGATTGGGAAATAAAATAAATAATTACTTCGGTGTGGTTCGCTAATCCCGACTAGTTTGGAAAACCATAATATGGTTTGAAATGATATCCAAAGGAAGATTAAAGAATAAATTTAGAAGAATTTATCTTTGATAAAATTAATGGGAACCTTTCCCTAAGAATGTGATTTTGTGAATAAAAGAATATTCTGAATTGGAATGAGGCGTTCGTTGTGTTTGTGTAACATTTGTTTATCATATACGTGGGTTATTCAGGAAGGCCGGGTTATACCCATTCTGAATAACCGATTCGACGAGATGTCAAAGATGAAGACGGTGGTTGAGGACCGGAAGTCTTCACATCGTTTGGGTGATTACTAATGATCTTGATTGGGCTGTACACCCAGGATGAGGGAAACAGTTGGTGATCGTCCAGACGTACTTGGAGATGGATGGATATGCGAGGAAAGTGCCTCCGGTTTCGTTCAGACCTAGAACGAACTTGTAAATGGATTGTGTGTCTGACATTGGATTTTATTCTGTGTTGATTGATCTTTATTAAATATACATCTGTTTGGCGGCGGAGAATTTATTCTCTTGCTTAACGCCCTTCTCTAAGACGTACGAGCTCAGAGGTTGTATATCGATGGACATCAGTCGCATGGAGTGAATTGCCAGTGTGGCATGCGTAAGTGGCAATTGATCAAGGCTTCTGTTGAAAAGCAGAGTCTTGTGGTTGATGATCAAAGCACGGCCTATGTGGCGTAGCTTTGTGTATAACGTGAATTCGCGAGCCTCACACCTCGGTATGAGTCAAAAACGGGATACGGACCCAAGGAGTGCACGACGTTTCTTTCTAGCTAGGGTGGTGTCAGTGACTACCAGCCCTGACATTTATATACTTTTCACCTGTGTGGTTGTTGGATACGAGGCGCCTCGGATATAGGTCTGTAAGGACCGGGAAACATGTGTTCAGGAATAACTAATCCTCAAAAGTAAGAGAGGACCGGCCTTGGAGGTTCCAAAGGATCAGAGTGGGGTCCTGAGGCATTGCTAGAGTGTCTCGAACGCGGAGAGGAGCTTGCCCCTTGCCTCGGCTCATGACGGAATCCAATTTCCAATACGTGATATTGCGGTTTTAATTGTAGAACTAGTATGGCGACATGATAGATGGTACCCATGCCGCCTATGATTGATATTTATGATTGAAATTGTTTTGACACTATACACCTATTATAGTATCAAGTGATTTGTTTTAAACGTACCAAGCATGTTTGGCTATTATAAGGGAAAACCCTATCCTCCGGCTTGCGTTGCATTGTGTGATGGGACCTGGGTCTTATAATAGCTTCATTTTTCCAAAAAGCATTGCGTTGTTTTGTTATATGCACTAGTATTCTTGGGAGGAAACCCGTTCCGTGTTATACGGCGTGGTCCCTTGAATTACTATCTTTAAAGTAAAGTTTTAAATAACTGTTTTAGTTCTCACACCAGTCACATGACTGACCTGGAGTTTATTGTTTTAACCTAAACTCTGGGTGCCCCTATTTTCCACACGGGCAGCTAGTAGTTTTGGTTTTGCAGATTTATATTCACAGGGTCCTGATTAACAGCTGGAACGATGCTCGGAAAGCTCTGTATCCGTGCATTACTTCTAGTTGTGCTTTTGTATTATTTTCCGCTGCGATGTATTTAAATGTAATTTAAATCTCTGATATTTATCGAATGTAATTTATTCATTTATACTCTGTATATTCTTGTATCTGATGGAATTGTTGTAATAACAATGAAATGTTCTTCCGTCTGCGTTCTATTTTGTCCTGTTCTCAACGCTATCCGTGCTTTCCTTCACGGGGAAGTTCGGGTCGTGTCATTCATTGTTCTTTATTTAGCATTGTGCTGTTTGTTTTATGCACTGGTATTCTTGGGGGTAAACCCGTTCCGTGTTATACGGCGTGGTCCCTTGATTTACCTAACTTGAAAATAAAGATTAATAACTGTTTTATTTCTCACACCAATCACATGACTGACCTGGAGTTTATTGTTTTAACCTAAACTCTGGGTGCCCTAATTTTCCACACGGGCAGCTAGTAGTTTTGGTTTTGCATATTTATATTCACAGGATCCTGGTTTACGGCTGGAATGATATTCGAAAAGCTCTGTATCCGTGTATCTCTTTCGGTTGTATTTGTTATTTTATTTTCCGCTATGCATTGTATTTATACATTTTATTTCCGCTGCTATGTATTTAAATGTAATTTAAAACTCTGATCTTTCCTGTTGTATAATATTTATTCATTTATACTTTGTTATATTCTTGTACTCTGATGTAATTGTTGTAAATAGCAATGAAATGTTCTTCTATTTGTGTACTGATTTGTCGTGTTCTCGAAGTAATCCGGGCTTTCCTTCACGGGGAAGTTTGGGTCGTCACATATGGAAAAGCTCCCGACCGAGTTCTGTATTCTTTGTACAGCCCTGCCACGGAACTCGGTGCATGTTAAAGGTTATTGCGGTTAAGGCATCGAATACGATTGACGAGACGTACGTGGGAAAGTCTACATACATGCATGTATGCTCTGGGTGGTGTATCGTAAACTTGAGGGCATTACTCTGTGATGAAATCTGATTCCATCGAAGGTGGCAGTCCGTACACTTATATAACATAGTAATGATAGATATATGCGGAACATAACATTGTTATATAGAGATCCGTACGTCACTCCGACGTAGGACGATGGACTGCGTACATTTCTATGGCATTACGGTGGAGACCGTGCGAGTGGGGTACCATGGGGTGTACCTCAATATTGGGAGGTAGCTAAATATATACTGTATTAGGTTAATCCACTAGGAAGTAGATGGGTACGACGTATGTGTAAGCCTTGAGTTCAGATAACCCAAGTAACCTAATAAACAAGAAAATGTAACTGAAAGGTATATGTTGGATTATCCAAAGTGTATAGTTTAAATCTAGTCACCAGAACTTGTGTTCTGACCCCTCCTCATAACATACTCACAAGTTAGATTTGTGGAAGAGATATGATAGCTTTGGATACTGGTTAGGCAGTATTATTACTACAGTAAGGCTATATTTTGATTACATTATATTTTATCCATTCCGCTGTGAGATGTTTCTCTGAGCTCTGATATATTTTATATCTCTGTCTTTTCTTGCAGGATACCGGAGCAAACCAATACGAGTTTCGGTAGATTAGAATTTTGAAAAAAAAATCGGTCTATCAGAATTCGGATTGTTACATACCGAACTACGACTAGACCTCACCATCCCCTCCGCCTCATGGCGCGATGTTGCTAGAAGTTTTATCCCCCACCCTTCCTCCCTTCTCCCGTTCAACTTAGATGAACGTAAACTACACAATCCCTAATTCCTCCGACCTGACACCTCTGCCGACGATCGCACCTATGCCAATTAAATGTTCTCCTTCCACCGTACCACTTTCTTTCAGGGGGGCCCTCCTGAAATGTAACTCCCCATAACTTTAAAATAGAACACTATAATGATAAACTAAAGAATACCTAGTTTAATATAAGGAATTAAGTAAAACAGGCCGCGCCATTGCGTTCGTCTCAGAATTCTACTTAAGATAAACTTCGAGTTTGCATAAAACGGACATCAATTCAAGGAAGATATTAAGGTTTGATATTTATATACATATAAGCCATTTAAATATAAATAAATAATATCTAGAGTTCAAATCAATGATGCAGGGAAGGGGGGAAATCGTCCCGTTAGGGGTCGACCCTATTGGGTGCCGACCCATGGGTCGACCCCATAACGGGAGTGTCGACCCCTATGTTAACCCCCACCAAGATCTGGGCAGACTCCTGCATGGAACCTGGACACAGTTCGGAGCGAGATTCATTGACCATGGGATATAAACAGGACCTCAGTCTCATTGTTTTACTCACCAAAAACAATGAAGATAACGAGGTGCAGCCCCAACTCAGATTAAAATAGCCTATTCTTCTGCAATAACAAGCTATACGGATTCAAGGATCTATGCTATGACATCAACAATCGCTTCTCTGTTCTTTAGATCCAGTCATAGTGAGTCTGTGTAATTTTTAGATGTAAACACATAAAAAGTAACCCTGACGTGTTCATAAGTTGAATCTAAATCAGTGCATATTAATAACTTGAATCATATCTAATCAGATCTTCTAATTGTTCACCTAATCTGTTGATTAGTCCTCACATGCCTATTCCTGATATGCCTGTTTTGTTATCATGCTTTAGTTTGTAATCATATGCCCATTCTGCCATTATGCCTATTTCAGTCACCATATGCCTATTCAGTTAGTATGCCTATTTTTGACATATTATGCCTATTTTGTTATTATGCTTATTCCTGTTCTCTTCTCTCCCTCTTTCCCTTATTATTTTTATAGTCAGGCTACACTCAACCCTAGGCCTATTGTTGAAATATGTGACCGCATGAAATTGGGAACGGTGGGGAACGTTAATTTGGGGAATAACTTATATTAGAATGTGATTGGTATTTGGGCGTAATTTATACCTTGGTCTAAGCTTTAATTTGGGGGCATAACTTGTATTGTGAATCAAACTGAGATTTGGGGGCATAATCTTGGATAAACATTAAAATTGGTTAATAAAGAACATGCATAGATTTATAGTAATTAGAAATTGTAACCGCACTTAGACACGAGGTTATACTACACTTTTGGTGGAAGTCTACCCGGAACCACCCGGCTAATACAACGTCCACAAGTGGTTAATATAATGTGAGGGGTCGAGTGCATAAATGTACACGTAACGGTGCTAAGACACGAGGTTAAGTTTGACTTGTGATAGAAGTCTGCCAGGACCCAACAGGCATATCCAGCATTCACAAGTGGTAGACTTAATGTGAGAGGTCTAGCGCATTAATAACCATAAATGAACGAATGGTAATAAACTTGTAATACTTAACATGTTTGTAGTCGGTGAGGGTTACATGAACCTGTTAACTTAAGTAGGGGTTAAGTAGACTTGCTTGAATCACTGGGAGGGTTAAGTTAATCTTGTAAAATATGTGGGGACGGGTTATACATATAAACCTGACAAACTTAACCTATTGCGGTTATGCAATCTTGTTAAACTGGTAGGCATAACCTGTTGAAATCCTAGTAGTGGGGATGCAAGCCTAGGGGGAAGCTTGTATCATCCGGTGTATGGGACATGTATCAGTCAGTAACCTATCTTGGTATCAAACGGAGAACCCCGAACTAGCTTGGGGTCAGGGCATGCTTACTGAGTTGGTTGTAAGAGGTCCATCTAAGGGACGACGTGGGCGACGCATTCCGATGGGGCCATGTGTGTGCATGGTTCCGAATTCCAGAAAGGATGATAAGACACCGTGACACATATAGATATGGTTGTGCATCTTGTAAACAACGGGGTTGCCACTTTAGGAAGTGATACATCCTACTGTGGGGCCAACACAAGGTTTCTACGAGTTAGGGAGCCGATCGATTGGGGTAGTACTTAGGGTACATCTAGTCTTGCTTGTTTAGGAGTCCGTTATTATCGTTGGGGTAACACCCGTCAGTTTTGTTGGGCTACCTGTTATTGTATAGGGTAAAACCTCTCACTAGAAGTACACCTAAGTATACCATCTTGTACTTGTTCGGATCATCTTGTTCTGTTATACTAGTATTGGTGCAGAGAAAAGTATTAGAGAAGCACAATATGTTATATTTTGTTTACCCTATTTACCTTGTTATACTTGCCTTATGACACTATTATCTCCCTCTCCAGTTTATATACCTGTCATGATACTCTTGCTTATTTATATGCTAAAAATAACTGGATTCGCCAGACTTTATGTCTGACCCATTTTGTTTCCACTTCTCTCTTTTCCATTCCTCCCCCTCCCCCCCCCCCAAGGTTCTCAGGGTGGGAATACTCAAGCTTGATTAGGATTCCTCTTTCATTCTGCTTGGAGCTGCTTAGATGTACCGCTTGATTTCGGATCTTCTCTACTAAGGCTATATTTTAGGGATTATGATCTTTTTATGTATTATTCTACTGTGATGATGATTTTGGTACAAGACAGAAATTTTATATTAATGTAATGAGTTTTCAGTATTACAGGCTTATTATGTAATTGGGTTGGACCACGAAGCTTTTCTATTTAATAAAGTTTTATTTCTGCTGTCATTTTATATATGTCTTGTGATGTTTATGTTTCTGTTTAGCTATAATGCTTCACGAAACTTAATGCATTCTGATAAAGAGTGACATAACAGACGTGGGGTGTCACACTTGGTATCAGAGCCGAAGGTTACCAGATCGGATAAAAGATTTTGAAAATTATTTTCAAAAAGGTATTAAAAGAAAGAGCAACAACAACAACAACAAAAGCAGGGTGGAAAGAACAACAAAGCCCGAGACAAGAGAAAATGTCATAATCATGGGCGAATGGGTCATTTGATCAAGGATTGCAAGAAAAGGAAGAATGTGTGTTTCAATTGCGGAGAGGTCGTACATCTTGTTAAGGATTGCCTGAAGAAGCAAGGACAAAGACAAAGGGAAGGATCTTCTAGAAGGCAGGTACTTGCTCTCGTGGCCAGTGCACCAGATAAAGGTAGGAAAATTTTCATTGAAGGTTTGATCTCTCTTTCCAATCATCCTATTAGAATTCTTTTTGATTCTGGCGCTTCACCTTTTTTATATATGATTCTGTGGTTGAGTCTCTGCACCTTAGTACTAGGATGGTTTTGGATCATGTTGTTGTCTCAAACCCCATTGGTGGCACGACTCATTTATCTATGATTTGTCGCGGTTTGAGAATATATGTGTTGGGTGTCGAGTTTGAATGTGACACATATGTGCTTGGTTTCATGGGCTATGGTTTGATTCTAGGTATGGATTGGCTAGCCATGTTTTGTATCATTCTAGATTGTGAGATGAGGGTCGTTAGACTTTTGACCTACAATGGGAGGACCCTTGAGATTTATTGTGACCCTAAAGGGTCTATCATGTTTAGTTTCATAGAGTCGCATGATGCATCTATCGACGATCTATGATCTGTACCAACAGTTTGTGAGTATCCTAATGTTTTTGAGGAGGTTCGGGGCTTACCTCTGAGGCGCGAGATTAATTTCCGTATATACTTGTTGGACACTGCAAAGTCGGTTGCATTGCATGCGCGCCATATGGCTCCAAGGAAAGGAGGGAGCTCAACAAGCAAGTAGGGGAGCTACTTGAGAAAGGGTTTATTAGGCAAAGCATATCTGAATGGGGTGCTCCAGTAGTATTCTCCACTAAGGCGGATGGTTTGCTTCGCTTATGTGTGGATTACAGAGAGTTGAATAAACTCATTAAGAAGAATAGGCACCTACTTCCGAGGATAGATGATATGTTCTACCAGCTTGTTGGTGCATCTGTTTTCTCTTAGTTAGACCTTGCCGCGGGGTTTCATCAGTTGAGGGTGGCTGAGGACAGTATAGACAAGACCGCTTTTAGAACTCCAGATGGTTTCTTCGAGTGGCTCGTCATGCCTTTTAGGTTGACGAATGCACCCGTCTATTTTGTTGATCTGATAAGTAAGGTGTTTCGGGAGTTTCTAAATAAGTTTGTTGTGGTCTTTGTTAATGACATCTTGATTTTCTCGAAGAGCGAGGAAGAGCATGCCCAACATTTAAGGGAGGTTTTGAAAATTCTCCGTGCGCACCAGCTTAAAGCGATGTTCTCCAAATGTCATTTTCGGAGAAAAGAAGTGAGATTTCTAGGGCATGTGGTCTCTAAAGATGGGATAGCAGTAGATCCCGCGAAGGTAGTTGTAGTTCAAAATTGGAAGATCCCAAAGAATGCAACGGAGGTGAGGAGTTTTCTTGGATTAGCGGGCTATTATAGGAAGTTCATTAAGGACTTCTCAAATATATCATCCCTACTCAACAGACTAACTAAGAAGAATCTGACATTAGGGTATAGACTATGAGGATGCTTTCCAATGATTGAAGAGGGCTCTAACAACAGCCCTAGTCTTGACTTTTCCTTATGGGAACAAAGTGTTCATAGTATACACTGATGCATGTGGTACAGGGCTTGGTGCGGTTCTGATGCTAGAAGGAAGGGTAGTATTTTATGGAGGTAGACAGTTAAGAGTTCATGAGAAGAACTACCCTACCCATGACTTAAAGTTAGCTGCCATGGTATTTACGCTTAAGACTTGGCGCCGTTATCTACATGGAGAGAAGTTCAAGTTATACACCGATCATAAATCTCTCAAGTACTTGTTCTCATAGAAGGATCTCAATTTTAGGAAAAAATGGTGGATGGAGTTCCCAGCATCCTATGACTTTGAGATAGCTTATACCCCTGGTAAGGGTAATGTAGTGGCTGACGCATTGAGTAGGCAGAGGATGACCTTGAGTCCTCTGTTTGTTGAGAGGCGGAGCTTGGAGTTTATATCGACTTTTGATTTTAAACCCTCCATCGAGTTCACACCTAGTCTATTGGTAGCATTAGAGGTGTGACCTACTCTGTTGAATCAGATAAGAACTTCGCAGCAAGAGGACCCACAGATAGCAGATATCTTGGATAGGCTTAGTACAGGGGAGACTTCCAGTCACCTTAGTAGAAATTCCACAGATGATAGAGGGTGGTTACGACGAGATGGAAGGCTTTGTGTTCCCCGAGTTGGAAGTTTGTTGAAGACAGTCCTTGGGGAAGCCAATCATTCTAGGATGACTATTCATCCCGGTGGTGATAAGATGTATAGAGATATGAAGAACGTTTTCTTTTAGGATGAAATGAAGAAAGATGTAGAAGAATTTGTTTCTCGATGTTTGATTTACCAACAAATCAAAGCTGAGCAAAGGAAGCATGCTGGTTTACTTCATCCTTTGGAAGTCCCACAGTGGAAGTGGGAGAGCCTCTCTATGGATTTCATTGACGGTTTGCCTAGAACGAGGAAAGGCAACATCAGTATTTGGGTTCTAGTTGACAGGCTTGCTAAAAGTTCTCATTTCATTCCTATTAAGATTAAGAGGACAGCAGCATGGCTGGAAGCAGTTTATCTTCGTGAGATAGTACGTCTATATGGAGTCCTTCCATTATTGTGAGTGATCGTGACCCCATATTCACCAGTGAGTTTTAGAGGAGCTTACAAGAGGCAATAAGTACACAGTTGTTGAGACACCACACATCCGTTAATGTCACTCACTAAGGGAATGCATTAAGTTTCGTGAAACGCTATAGGCAAACAAACACAGAATAATTACAAGACAGTTATAAGTAAGGCAGCAGCGGAAAATTTAAACTTTTATTTAAAACATGAGTCATAATACCGTGGTCCACAATTTCATAATTCATAAAAACCATTACAATAAAAATACTTCTGTCTTGAACCATCAGAGTACATATGTAAAAAGCATCATTCCCCCAGTAAAAAGAGTTAAGCTATAGTAGAGACAAGAACTTGAGCCATACTTCAGAAGTAGCTCCTAGCAAGACGATATATATTTCCTGATTAAGTCTGAGTGTTTCCTCCCTGAGAACCTGGGGGGAACAGAAGAAAGAAGGAGAAACAACAGGGTCAGACATAGAGTCTGGCCAGTCTAGTTACTTTTAGCCAGTAGATAAATAAAACCAACATGATAGGCATATAAAGTGGATAAGTAAGATCGCTACATAAATGGCAGATGTGACAAGGTAAGTAAGTCAAGGTGTATGTGCCTCACTAATGATTGCTCTGCATTATTACTAGTATAACTGAAATGAGATGATCCTTTCCACTATGAGTTGGTAGGCTTAGGTCATACGTCCAAGTATACCTTAACCATTACCCTAATCGATCGGCTCCCTACCCTGTAGATATCATGTGTTGGCCCCACAGTAGGAGGTATCACTTCCTAAAGTGGCAACCCATGGTGTGCACAACCATATCTACTGGTGTCACGGTCTTCTTAGCCCCCTCTGCCCGGCCCATGCACGCATATGTCCCTGGTCGGTTTGCGCCGCCCACACCATCCACCTCGTTTGAACCTCTTACAATCAATCAGTAAGCATGCCCCTTCTCCGCCTAGTATGGAGTTCTTTACTTGATACCAACTCCGAGTTACTGACTGAAATGGTAACCACACAATATGATACAAACTCCCCCTGTCTTGTATCCCCACTAGGTTTTGCACTGACTATGTATACCCTTAGGCGTCTTTAATTACATAGCCTTATACTGGTCATGCTTACCCTAAAGGATGTCTTTAATTACATTACTTCATTACATTATCTACCGGTTATGTATACCACTAGGTGTCTTTAATTGCATAACCATGTTACATTATCTATCGGTTATGTATACCACTAGGTGTCTTTAATTACATAACATTATTGGGTTAAGTACGTGGGCCTATATATACATATTACCCATCCCCTCTAATTTACTTAACCCACCACTACCCATCCAATTTTACTTAACCCTAACTTAATTCCATAGTCATGTTAAATTAGGTTAAGTAGTCCATTTCATTACCATGTCCAATTATGGTTATAATGGGCTAGAGCTCCCACATTAGGCCTATAACGTGTGGATGCCAGATATGCCAGTCGGGTCTGGGCAGTTTTATTCCACAGTTGGGCCTAACCTCGTGTCTCGGTCCTGATTCGTATTTGCATGCTTAGACCTCCCACATTAGGTTCAACATTAGTGGCTACTGGATATATCGGTCGGGTCTGGGCAGACTTCCACCACTAATGTAACCTAACCTCATGTCATAAGTACAATTTAAAATTCCTAATTGTAAATTACTAAACATTCCAAATTAATCCAAATCTACCTATGTCATTATAGGTAACTATTTATGTTTTCCCCATTTGAATTACATGTCCCATTTCATATTGAACATTACATAAATCATGCCAATTATAATCCCTTTTTCCTCATTTCCTCTCTAACGTATTCGTACATATTTTGGCGGCATCTAGGCTATAAAATAGCCTAGCTATAACAATAAAAAGGGAATATGACAAGAGTGATAGTTTCAACATGTCTTGGCATAAACATAAACATAAACAGGCATAGTAACAAAGTGAATGGACACGTGATTAACATCATAATAAAGTGGACATCAAACTAGTAACTTGTTGCAATCACTATTATGTTTAAGCAAGCATAATAAGATCTAGATTAAACATTAGGTGTCCAATTACCTAGATCTAGCATAGTTAGGGTGACATAGTAACATGTTTAGATCAAAAGGTGGATTCACATGTCAAGTTTACAACATATCTCAATGTATCACAATATGACAGGTGATAGGTGATTAACATAAAGATCTAGATCCAAGTAATGTCTCAATTGTCCAAATTAATAGATGTACATCCACCATAATATGGTTACAAGTCAAAATTCACGTAAGCATCATAATCGAATCACCACAATTTTATTAGATCTAAGGAATTACATCTATCATGACATAGTATAGAATTTCACATTAACACAGAATCATACTTTACAACATATCTAATTCATAGTCTTTCAAAGTATACTTTTATTTGTCTAAACCTAAAAGTAATCTAGAAACTCACAGCGTTAGGTTTAGAGAATTTAGGAAGAACGGATCTAGAATTTCTGAATTGGATTTGTAGAGTATGTTGCTGTAGAAACGGTTCAGTTCGCACTCCAGCAGCATATGGCCTCCATGACTCCAAATGAAGAAAATATGAGAAATATGACACATATATATAGCTGTCAGACCCCCTGAAACCGACACCTTAGCCCTAGGGGTGTCGACACCCCTGTGGGTAGGTCAACCCCTAGGTCGACACCCCTCTAGGGGCTCGACCCTCTAGAGTGGGAATTTTGCAGCTCATAGAAATTTTTCGAATTTGAATCCTCTGGATAGGATTCTGGCTCATCTATGACTCACCTCTAGCAATATTTATGTGCGTATACAAACTTAAATCCTTCATAACTTCTTCATACGGTGTCCGTTTTACGCGAACCAAACGTCTATCTTGACCAGAATTTCGAGACGGGCGCAATGGTGCAATTCGTTTCCTCTAATTCTGAACATTAAATTAATTATTATATAATTTATTCTCTTTTAATGTCGTTGAAAACTCGGGGTGTTACATTCTCCCCTACTCAAAGGATTTCATCCCCGAAATCTCTAAGTTGAGAAGAGCACATATCCAACCATCCATCTACTCATCCACCAATCATTAGAATCCATTGTCCTTAAAGATTTCTAATGCTTATATGAATATATGCAAAGGTGTGTGTATATGTCCCAACACTAATGCGAAGATTAGGCGGTCTACTGATTCAGTTGACCTCCTTGATGCAATGCATGTTAGTTCCATGAATCCAATATGTATGCAAATAAACCTATTGTATCATATAAGTTCTATATGTGTGCACACCCATTCGTCCAAATGCGACATCCATATGCCAGTTCATCCATTTTCATCAATAAAAGAAAAGAAAATGCACACACATCCATATGTAATATGAAAGTGATTGAGCCGATCTTAGTGCCTAATGTGTGTGTATATGCATCCACAGGCAACCACTAGCAAACACTTGCATCCATCAAACATAACATGTTTCAAACACATGTTTGAATCCATAGGATTCCTATTTAAAGTTCGAAAATACGATGGATAAGATATATTATATTGACAGAAACAAAGTACTGATAAAACCTAGGAAAGGAGTTAAGAACATACCCTCAAAAAGAGAAGGGTACGAAGCACGAATCTTGTCTTTGGTCTCCCAAGTTGCATCTTCTGCGTTATCCCCCATTGAACCTTTAACAACTTGATTTCCTTATTACGCAGCTTCTTAACCTCTGACCCAAGAATACAGGTGGGGACTCGTCTGACTGTCGCCTCCGTTCCACTTCGACTTCATCCAGCATGCTCGGCTCAACAACATCTGCGGTGTCATGCAGGCACTTCCATAGATGGGAGACATGGAAAACGTCATGAACACTGGATAAATTTTCTAGGAGCTTTACTCTGTAGGCCATTTGGCCAATCCTCTCGGTTATGGGAAATGGTTCCACAAACCTAGGTGCCAACTCCCTACTGATCCGAAGCGAACCACATTCCTCAAAGGTGATATTTTGATAAAAACTAAGTCCCCCACTTCGAATTCGATGTCAGCCCTTCTCTTGTCTACATAGGACTTCTACCTATCTTGAGTTGTCTTCATCCGCCGTCGAATAAGGTCAATCTTTTCGGACGTTGCTCTAACCATATCTGGTCCAAGTAATAATCTTTCTGTAGAGTCCCACCAACAAGTTGGCGATCTACATGGTTATCCGTACAATGCTTCGAAGGGTGCCATAACAATGCTAGCTCGGTAGTTGTTATTATAGGCAAACTCTACTAAAGGAAGATGCTCTTCCCAAGTCCCTCTGAAGTCAAGGATACACAGCCTTAAAAGATCTTCTAGAATTTTGTTTACCCTCTCCGTCTGCCCATCTGTCTGAGGATGATAAGCAGTGCTCAAACACAACTGTGTACCTAATGCTTCTTGCAAGCTCCTCTAAAATTCGCTAGTAAAGATGGGGTCACAATCGCTCACGATGCTAGAAGGAACTCCGTGGAGATGAACTATCTCATGAACATGATGTCGTCCTTTTACTTTTAACTGGAATAAAGTGAGCACTCTTAGTGAGTCTATACAGTATCACCCAAATATTGGTATTACCTTTCTTCGATCTAGGCAAACCATCTATGAAATCCATGGAGACGCTCTCCCATTTCCACTGCGGAACCTTCAACGGATGAAGTAATCCACCGGGCTTCTTTTGCTCAGCTTTGACTTGCTGGCAAACTAAACATTGAGAAACAAATTTGGCCACGTCCTTCTTCATCCCATCCCAAAAGAAAACCCTCTTCATGTCTTTGTACATCTTGTCACCGCCTGGATGAATGGTCATCTTAGAATGATGGGCTTCTTCTAGGACTGCCTTTATCAAGCTTCTAGTTTGAGGAACACAAAGTCTTCCATCTCGTCGCAACCACCCTTTTTCATCTATGGCATACCTACTGAGGTGACTAGAAGTCTCCCCTCTTCTAAGCTTATCCATGATGTCTAGAATATGTGGGTCACCTTGTTATGAAGCTCATATCTGATCCACAAGAGTCGGTCGTATCTCCAAGGATGCAAACAAATCAGGCAAAACCTCGATGGAGGGTCTAAAATCAAAAGCTAATATGAACTCCAAGTTCTTTCTTTCCACAAACAGAGTACTCAGGGCCACCCTCTTCCTACTTAGTGCGTCTGCCACCAGATTACCCTTGCGAGGGTATAAGCAATCTCAAAGTCATACGAAGCTAAGAACTCCATCCACGGTCGTTGCCTTAAGTTTAGATCCTTTTGTGAGAATAGATACTTGAGATATTTATGATCGATGTATAACTCGAACTTTTCTCCAAGTAAATAATGACGCCACGTCTTTATCGTGAATACTATGGCAGCTAGCTCTAGATCATGGTGGGGTAGTTCTTCTCATGAACTCTCAATTGTCTACCCTCATAACATATTACTTTCCCTTCTTGCATCAAAACCGCACCAAGCCTTGTACTGCACGCATCAATGTAAACAGTAAACGCTTTACTCCCATCGGGCAAGGTCAAGATTGGGGCTATTGTCAGAGCCCTTTTTAGTCGTTGGAAAGCAACGTCACAGTCTATGTCCCATGAAAATGTCAAATTCTTATTTGTCATCCTGGTGAGAGGGGCTGATATCTTCGCGAAGTCCTTAATGAACTTCCTATAATAACCTGCCAACCGAAGAAAGCTTCTCACCTTAGTTGCATTTTAGGAATCTGCAACCCTTGTACCGCAACCACCTTCGCGGGATCTACAGCTATCCCTTCTTTGGAGATTACATGCCCCAAGAATCTCACCTCCTTTCTCCAGAAATGACATTTGGAGAACTTTGCCTTTAACTGATGGTCACGGAGAGTTTTCAAAACTTCTCCCAAATACTGGGCAAGCTTTTCTTCACTCTTGAAGAAGATCCAAATAGCATCAACGAAGACTACAACGAATTTGTTTAGGAGCTCCCGAAACATCCTACTCATCAAATCAACAAAATAGGCGGGTGCATTCATCAACCCAAAAGGCATAACTAGCCATTCAAGGAAACCATCTAGAGTTTTGAAAGCAGTCTTATCTATGTTGTCCTCAGCCACCCTCAACTGATGGAACCCCGTAGCTAAGTCCAACTGAGAAAATACCGAGGCATCAACAAGCTGATCAAATAAATCATCAATCCTCGGAAGCGGGTGCCTATTCTTCTTGGTGAGCTTATTTAACTCTCTATAGTCAACACACAAACGAAGCGAGCCATCCACTTTAGTTGCAAATACTACTGGAGCACCCTACTCAGATATGCTTCGTCTGATAAACCCTTTTTCAAGTAGCTCCCCTACTTGTGTACTCGGCTCCCTCCTTTCCCTTGGACCCATGTAGCATACCGGTAACGCAACTGGCTTTGCATTGTCTACCAGATATATATGGAAGTCAATTTCGCACCTTGGAGGTAAACCCCGTACCTCATCAAAAACATCTGAATAATCTTGAACCACCGGAACAGATTGCAAATCATCTATGGATGCATCTAGAGACTCTAGGAAGCTAAGCATAACAGACCCTTGAGGGTCACAAGAAACTTCGAGGGTCTTCCCATAACAAGTCGAGAGTCTGACAACCCTCCTCTCACAATCCAGAATGGCCCCATACGTAGTAAGCCAATCCATTCCTAGAATCAACCCATAGCCCTTAAACCCGAGCACATACGTGTCGCATTCAAATTCAACGCCTAACACAGATATTTTCAAACCCAACAAATCATCGATAAATGAGTCGAACCACCAATGGGGTTTGAAAAAACTACGGGATCTACTACCATACTAGTAATTAAGTGCAGAGATTCAACCACAGAACTAGATATTAACGAGTGTGAAGCACTAGAATCAAAAAGTGTTCTAACTGGATAGTTTGAAAGAGAAACTAAACTTTCTACGGAAATTTTTCTACCACTTTCAGCAGCACTGATCACGAGAGAATGCACCTGTCTCCAGAAGTCCCTGCTCTTTTCCCTTGTCCCTGCGATCCCTGTTTCTTCGGGCACTCTTTAGAGAAGTATTCGACCTCTCCGCAATTAAAGCAACTGGCCTTCCTTCTCTTACAATATTTGATCAACTGACCCTCCTTTCCACAATTGTGACATTTTCTCTTATCCTTGCCTTTATCATCTTTCCCACTTTCTTCTGTTGTTGCTGCTATTGCTATTATTGTTTCCCTTTCTTATGCCATACCTTCTTATTCTGCGATGTCCCCTCAGCTTCTGTTTCCTTCTTTTCTCCCTTGTCCTCCTCATGAATTAGGGCCATATCAACAAGCTTTTCAAAGGTGGACCCCATTGGAAGATGGGACATAGCTAAACATGTAGAGGCTTATTCAGCCCCTTAGCAAACCGCAAAGCCCTTTTGTGTGGTGTGTCTACCAACTCTAGCCCGAACCTTGCCAGCTGGTTGAACTTGTTCACATACTTTTTCATCGTCAAATTTCCTTGTTTGAGTGTTAAGAACCTCTCCATCTGTATGCTTCTCTCCGCTTGGGAAAGAAATTTCATTTCGAACCTCTGTCTAAAGTCTTCCCAAGTTTCTACCGAACGTCCAGCTTGAGTGATTTCGCACCAAAATGAGGCTTCGTCCTTTGACTGCCAAGCAGCTAATTGAATTTTTCTTCGATCCTCCACTACAAAGGTTACGAATAAGTCCTCGGTCTCCTTAAGCCAATTTCGAGTTTCTCTGAATGTCTCGTTCCCATGAATGGCCTTCCTCCCATAGTTAGGAAGTCTTTGCAGATCTTAGCAAAGTAATCAGCTCTTGGACAGGGAGGAGGAGGAGGAATGACTGGTGCTGCTGGGGGAGGAACGTTTTCTTGGCCTTCGACAGGCGTCGTGGCCTCCAAATACCTACGGAACCATCTGGGTATTGTGACGCCCTCCGGGATATTAGGGATGTTTTGTTCCCTAGACATGTTGAAAACGGGAAAAGGAAGAAATTTAGATAAAGGACCGAAGGATACTACATTTGGCTTTTTGGGGAATGTTTTTCAAAATAGACTTTTCTTTTTGAAAATGCTTTCCTTTTAAAATCTTTTTGAAAATAATTTTCAATTTTTTTTATCTAATCTGGTAACCTTCAGCTTTGATACCAAGTGAGATACCCTACGTCCGTTAATGTCACTCACTAAGGGAATGCATTAAGTTTCGTGAAGCGCTATAGGTAAGCGAACACAGAATAATTACAAGACAGATATAAATAAGGCAGCATCGGAAAATTTAAACTTTTATTTCAAACATAAGTCATATTACGTGGTCTACAACTTCATAAGTCACAAAAACCATTATAATAAAAATACTTTTGTCTTGCACCATCAGAGTACATGAGTAAAAGCATCATTCCCCCAATAAAAAGAGTTAAGCAATAGTAAAGACAAAAACTTGAGCCAAACTTCAGAAGTAGCTCCTAGGAAGATGATATATGATTCCTGATTAAGTCTGAGTGTTTCCTCCTTGAGAACCTGGGGGGACCGAAGAAAGAAGGAGAAACAACAGGGTCAGACATCAAGTCTGGCGAGTCTAGTTACTTTTAGCCAGTAGATAAATAAAACAACATGATAGGCATATGAAATGGATAAGAGAGATCGCTACATAAATGGCAGGTGTGATAAGGTAAGCAAGTCAAAGTGTATGTGCCTCACTAATGATTACTCTACATTATTACTAGTATAACTGAAATGAGATGATCCCTTCCACTATGAGTTGGTAGGCTTGGTCATACGTCCAAATATACCCTAACCGCTGCTCAAATCGATCGGCTCCCTACCCTGTAGATATCCTGTGTTGGCTCCACAGTATGAGGTATCACTTCCTAAAGTGGCAACCCATGATGTGCACAACCATATATATTGGTGTCAGGGTCGTCTTAGCCCCATCTGTCCGGCCCACGCACGCACACATCCCTGGTCAGTTTGCATCGCCCACACCATCCGCCTCGTTTGGATCTCTTACAGTCAATCAGTATGTGTGCCCCTTCTCCGCCTAGTACGGAGTTCTTTACTTGATACCAACTTCGGGTTACTAACTAAAATGGGTCCCATACAATATGATACAAGCTCGCCCCCTTGTCTTGTATCCCCACTAGGTTTTCCACTGACTATGTATACCCTTAGGTGTCTTTAATTACATAGCCCTGTACTAGTTATGCTTACGCTAAAGGGTGTCTTTAATTACATAACTTCGTTACATTATCTACCGGTTATGTATACCACTAGGTGTCTTTAATTACATAACCATGTTACATTATCTACTGGTTATGCACACCACTAGGTGTCTTTAATTGCATAACCTTATTGGGTTAAGTACATGGGCCTATATATACATATTACCCATCCCCTCTAATTTACTTAACCCACCACTACCCATCCAATTTTACTTAACCCTAACTTAAGTCCATAGTCATATTAAATTAGGTTAAGTATTTCATTTCATTACTATGTCCAATAATGGTTATGATGGGCTAGACCTCCCACATTAGGCTAGCAACGTTGGATGCTAGATATGTCGATCGGATCGGGCAGTCTTATTCCACAGTTTGGCCTAACCTCGTGTCTTAATCTTGATTCGTATTTGCGTACTTAGACCTCCTAAATTAGGTTCAATATTAGTGGCTGCTGGATATGCCGGTCGGGTCCGGGCAGACTTCCACCACTAATGTAACCTAACCTCGTGTCATAAGTACAATTTAAAATTCCTAATTGTAAATTACTAAACATTCCAAATTAATCCAAATCTACCTATGTCAATATAGGTTACTATTTCTATGTTTTCCCCGTTTGAATTACATGTCCCATTTCATATTGAACATTACATAAATCATGCCAATTATAATCCCTTTTCCCCGTTTCCTCTCTAACATATTTGTACGTATTTTGGCGGCATCTAGGCTATAAAGTTGCCCACCTATAACAATAAAAAGGGAATATGACAAGGGTGATAGTTTCAACATGTCTTGGAATAAACATGAACATAAACTGGCATAATAACAAAGTGAATGGACATGTGATTAACCTCATAATAAAGTGGACATGAAACTAGTAACTTGTGGCAATCACTATGATGTTTAAGCAAGCATAATGAGATCTAGATTAAACACTAGGTGTCCAATTACCTAGATCTAGCATAGTTAGGGTGACATAGTAACATGTTTAGATCAAAAGGTGGATTCACATGTTAAGTTTACAACATATCTCAATGTATCACAATATGACAGGTGATAGGTGATTAACATAAAGATCTAGATCCAGGTAATGTCTCAATTGTCCAAATTAATAGATGTACAACCACCATAACATGGTTACAAGTCAAAATTCACGTACGCATCATAATCGAATCACCACAATTTTGCCGCTAGGTCTACACCTCTAGGATGGTTGACCCCTTAGAGCGGGAATTTTGTCGCTTAGATGAATTTTGCGAATTTGAATCCTCTGGATAGGATTCAGACTCATCTCTGACTCACCTCTGACAATATTTCTATGCATATACAAACTTAAATCCTTCATAACTTCTTTATACGGTGTCCATTTTACGGAAACCAAACATCTTTCTTGACCAGAATTTCGAGACGGACGCAATGATGCAGGCCATTTCCTCTAATAAATTAATTATTATATAATTTATTCTCTTTTAATGTCGTTAAAAATTCGGGATGTTACAGCAATCTTTGAGCATCACTATCACCCTCAGACCAATGGACAGACGGAAAGGGTGAATAGAGTTCTTGAGGATCTTTTAAGACTATGTATTCCAGACTTCGGAGGGACTTGGAAAGAGCATCTTCCTTTGGTAGAGTTCGCTTACAATAACAATTATAAAGCTAGTATTGGCATGGCACCCTTCGAAGCATTGTACGGACGACCCTGTAGATCACCGACTTGTTGGTGGGAATCTACAGAAGGACTTCTACTTGGACCTGAGATGATTAAGGAAACTTCAGAGAAGATTGATCTTATTCGCAGGCACATGAAGACAACTCAGGATAGGAAGAAGTCCTACACAGATAAGAGAAGGACCGATATTGAGTTTGAAGTAGGGGACATGGTTTTCATCAAGGTATCACCTTTGAGGAATGTGGTTCATTTTGGATCTGTAGAGAAATTAGCACTAAGATTTGTAGGGCCATTTCCCATAACAGAAAGGATTAGCCAAATGGCCTATAGAGCAAAGCTACCAGAGGGACTGTTCGGTGTTCCATGTTTCTCTTTTACGAAAGTGTTTGCATGACACCGTAGAAGTAGTTGAGTCGATTATGCATGAGGAAGTATAGGTGGAACAAGTGGCGACAGTTAGACGAGTTCCTACCCATATTCTTGGATCAGAGATTAAGAAGTTACGCAACCGAGAGTCAAGTTGATGAATGTTATATGGGGAGAATACCCTGAGAATGCAACTTTGGAGACTAAAGACAAGATTTGCGCTTCGTACCCTTTTATTTTCAAGGGTAAGTTCTTAACTTCTTTTTCCAAAGCTTTTATTCATACTTGTTTCTATTATTTAAGTGTATCCTATCAATCAAATCTTCGACCTTTAGGTAGGGAACCCATGGACGTAAACATGTGTTTGAAACATGTTATATTTGATGGATGCAAATTGATACAAGTCTTTGCTAGTGGTTGCTTTTGGATGCATACACACACACATTAGGCACTAGATCGACTCAATCACTCTCATATTACATATGGATGTGTGTGCATATTTTTCTTCTTTTAATGGATAAAAGGGGGCGTATCGTCATATGGATGTTGCATTTGGATGAATGATTGCGCACACATATAGAACTTATATGTTATAGTAGGATTATTTGCATAAATGTTGGATTCATGGCACTAGCATACATTGCATTAAGAAGGTCGACTAAATCAGTAGAACGCCTGATCTTTCGCATTTGTATAAATGCCTTTGCATATGTTCATATAAGCATTAGAAATCTTACAAGGAATACGGATGTCTGTGATTGGTGGATGAGTAGATGGATGATGGATGTTAGGATATACATTCTTCTTAACTTGGAGATTTTGGGGATGAAATCCTTTAAGTAGAGGAGAATGTAATACCTCATAAATTTAAACTTGAATACAATAATGATAAACTAAAGAATACCTAACTAAATATTGGGAACTAAGTAAAATAGGCTACGCCATTGCGCTCATCTTGAAATTCTGCTTAAGATAGACTCCGAGTTTGCGTAAAACGGACATCGTATGAACAGGATATTAATCTTTGAAGTTTATATACATATAAGCCATTTAAATATAAATAAATAATATCCATAATTCAAATCAACGACGCGGGGAAGGGGAGAAATCTGCCCGTTAGGGGTTTACCCCGTTCCCCTTTGGTTTCGACCCATCGGTCGACCCCTACAACGGGGGTGTCGACCCCTATGTCGACCCCGGGGTCGACCCCACCGAGATCTGGGCAGATTCCTTCCTGGAACCTGAACATGGTTCTGAGCGAGATTTGTTGACCATGGACTATAAATAAGACATCAGTCTCATTGTTTTATTCCCTAAAAACAATGGAGACAAGAGGTGCTACACCAACTAAGATTAAAATAGCATATTCTTTTGCAATAACAAGTTATACAGATTCAAGCACTACACCAAAACAGTGGATTCCCAACAAGTATAGGTGTTACAAATAATTTCTGTAACACTTTTATGTGTCACCAACGGCCTGTGAGGAATTTCCTGTAACACTTATAAGTGTTACAAGCAGAGTAACTGCTAACAGTTATAAGTGTTACAAGCAGAGTAACTGCTAACACTTATAAGTGTTACAAGCAGAGCAACTGCTAACACTTATAAATGTTGGAACTATAATATATGGGAACACTTATAAGAGTTACAAACATATTCATTGCTAACACTTATAAATGTTGGAACCATAAGATATGGTAACACTTATAAGAGTTACAAACATATTCATTGCTAACGCTTATAAATGTTGGAACCATAAGATATGGTAACACTTATAAGAGTTACAAACATATTCATTGCTAACATTTATAAATGTTGGAACTATAAGATATGGTAACACTTATAAATGTCAGTATCATAATCCTACTAACTCTTATAAGTGTTGGCATACATAAATTGCTAACACTTATATAACATGTTTTTATGATTTTCAGTCACATATATAATTCAACATATCAATTCAAATAAAAGTATTTGGTACACTTCCATATTTCAAATTCAATAATGTCACTTTTGCATAATTCTTTCAAATTACAAAAAACAATACAAAGTTTTACTAAAGATACATAGAATTTTAGATATTATGACGGCGAAACAGGGACCATATCACAAAGCCTCCATCTGAAAATTCATAAAGCTTGTAGTGTCCGTTTTGAGGACCATCGTAAATTGGCGCTTCTGGATCTAAAACTTCAGTTATCCAAACAACTTTCTCAACATCTGGCACTATCTCTCTAAAATGACACATGGTTTGCATACCAATATAAGCTTTTGCTACATTCTTCATATCTTGTGATAATAGCATTACAAATTGTTTTCATTTTGTTGATGATCCAACATCATTTGTCGGAATAACCGAATTAGCAATTCCAACGTTCGGTGTAGATTTATCCAAATTAGAAGCGGTTTCTGTCATAGGCGTCATAACACTGCCATTAAAATTATGTTGTAATCCCGGTACCATAGTAAGAAAGGATGAAGCAAATGATTTAAGAGCATCGTTGATTTGGATTGACACTTGACTCGCCACTTGACTTGCAACTTGATTTTGTAATTCTATAGACCATTGACGAAAATCATCCTTTTTATTCTTGTCGGCAATTGCTTTTAATGCTTGCATCATCTTTACGTGCTTTACGGAAGAAGAGGAGCTAATTGCATGACAATATTTTTTCCTTTTATCAGAACCAAAAACTTTGGCGATAGGATCATTGTCAAGATCAAACATGTTTGCATGTTCGTTCCTATTACATTCCAAATCCTGTTTTTTTTCCTCCTCCTCCACAAGTGCCTACAAAATTTAAACGCACTCAGTTTTACAGAAATAACAAATTGCAAAACTGATAAATAACATCTTGTATTAACTAACTGAACAAGGATTTGTTTACTGATCAAGAATATTTGCAAAAATGAGTATTGCTCAGTTTTTCTCGAAACTGGGCAATGCTCGGTTTCAGTTTCGAGAACTTGAAACTGGGAAATGCTCAGTTTCAGTTTTGAGAACTCGAAAATGAAACTGAACATTGCTCAATTTCAGTTTCGAGTTCTCGAAATTGAAATTGAACATTTCTCAGTTTCAGTTTCAAGTTCTCGAAACTGAAACTGAGCAATGCTCAATTTCAGTTTCGAGGCATTGCTCAGTTTCAGTTTCGCAGTTTCGAGAACTCGAAACTAAAACTGAAACTGAACATTGCTCAGTTTCAGCTTCGAGTTCTCGAAACTAAACTGAACATTGCTCAGTTTCAGTTTCGCAGTTTTGAGTTCTCGAAACTGAAACCGAGCATTGCTCAGTTTCAGTTTCGAGTTCTTGAAACTAAAACTGAAACTGAGCATTGTCCAGTTTCGAGTACTCGGAATTCGAAACTGAGCATTGCTCAGTTTCAGTTTCGTAACTGCTCAGTTTCGAGTTCTCGAAACTGAAACTGAGCATTGCCCAGTTTTGAGTACTCGGAACTCGAAACTGAGCATTGCTCAGTTTCAGTTTCACAGTTTCGAAAACTCGAAACTGAACATTGGTCAGTTTCAGTTTCGAGTTCTCGAATCTGAAACTGAACATTGCTCAGTTTCAGTTTCGAGTTCTCGAAACTGAACTGAACCCAAATTAATTTACTTGTACAATCTCATTTTTTTTCATTTCAGAATAATGAGCAATATAGACTATTTAACTTTGAACAAAATAGGTTAACGTTTGATTTTAATTTTGGTTGATCACTACACAATATAACAGATAAATCAACAATATACATTCAGTACAACACGGTTTATACAAGACGATTCGATATGTCAAATTTAAACTAAATATAGTTTGAGATATTTTGATCTTGGACGCCAACTATATTTTTTAAAGAATTTTTCACAAACAAATTTATTTCAATTTAAATTTATACAACTTTGTTTTTTTCCATCTTTTGTTTCAGCCAACTAATTTCATCGCTCATGCAAATGCGTCCCCCCTCTCCATGCAAAGCCTTCATAAAAAAAGTCTGCCACCATCTTGTTTTTAAACCACTTACTCCTATCCACTAAGCCATGCACAAAATTAAAGGATTCTGATACCTTACCTTATACACTACAACAATCCTCAGTTCTCTTCTCCTTTTCTTTAACTACACCGGAAGTACTAAGGCAAATCTTAAGGGAATAATATGAAGCTACCCCGGGAAGGCTAGACGTGCTATCGACTCTCAGTACTACCGTATCGTTTGCAACCTATCACATTACTGTAAGCAAGTGCAGACGTTGACTACTGCAGTATGTGTGGAGCAATGTGAACATAGTTTATGCCCTTCACTAGTCGTTTATTGAGTTTAATTGCATGTTTTTGATAGCTGCTGAGATGATGCGGCTGATGTAAAATTCATAAACATCAATTATCAGATTGTCTTTGTGTATATATAACGTTAATCCAACAAACAGACCTTTGTTTAAATATGCTTTCATTGAACAGTTTAATATCTATAGCATTGATATTCACATCATTAATTTGTTTTATCAAATCTATTCATCATGAAAGATATACTCTGCTCAAACTCTGCTTTCTACCCATTCTAGCTAAGTTATTTTATCAATATTTAGTTCTTAGTAAAACTTTAAACATTGGTGTTTTATTTTCCTTTTCCTTATACATTCATAAGCATGTAGGTACATATGTTTGTTGTATTGTTCAATATAATTATTGTGGAGTGGTTTAAATGCAAAAACAGAGGGGTTTACCCACCTTAAAAATGTTCACAACCCTTTTGCTATGTTTCCCGATTTTTCAAGCAACTCAATCCTACTTTATGATCAGTTTCCAGAGTTCAACAAAAATGTTGAATCAATTGTGATGAACTCATATCAGCACACATATTATTTAAATTCAACTAAGTTAGATGTAAGACAGCATAGAGAAATTAAGTTATTTACTAACGATATTATATGTTAGCTGCTATTTGAATTTACTAATCTAATTCAATAGGATGGAACAAAATGGTATACACATACAAGATTTAAATAAAATAACCAGTATAGAAATTTAAAGAATTTACTCACCATAAATGTCAGCTGTCTTGCCAAATATTTCCGGGTCTTTCATGCTATTGTTTTCTACTTCCTGCAATTATTAGTTCTAAGTTTTGTGCTCTGTTCTTAAGCAGTTTTACTTCAGATTTTTGTTCTTGTTTTACGTTTGTTTCTTTAGTTGTTTAAACCCCTTTGTCTTAAGCTAACTGGGTTCAGATATAAACCCTTTAATCAACTTCATTATCTGAATCGAGCATGATCAGCACACACATATGGTTGAATCCACTACATATGTGTATAACAGCAAAGCAATTTAGTTGTTTACCAATGTTATTTTTTTTCCTCTCTATAAAGAGGAAATAAATAAATAAGAAAGATCGTTATTTCATATATTTTTTCGAAAATGAGAGAATTAAACTAAGCACAAAAAATTGTTTTCTCTTTTAAACATCTCAATCATAATAAGTACCCAATAAAAAAGTTTTCACCTTGATAAAAAGTTGGATTGGTATAAACTTACATAGGTTTTTACTGCTGATAGAATAACTTGTCCAGTTTTCTTATTTTTATGTCTCGCCTTCCAAACCATTGTCCTCGTAACTTTCACCTCCGGATTTTTCTTAACCTGCAATAAGAAATACTATTAAACTAATTAACTATTTATTAATAGTATTCACAAGAAATATTTTTACTATGATTGCTTACCATTTCATCATAAACTTTATGGTATGATTTTATTCCTAGCGTGTGAGTGATAGTATTATTAGCTTTGGCTTGGGCATTTCTCTTACATTGCTCTTTTTTTATAAGTGTAGTCGTTGTCTACAAACTTCTCCCACCATACTTTGTCAATGTCTGAAGGACATTTAGTGATAGCGATATTCTTGGGTATGATGGTTCCTTTGACTCTAAGAAATCTGTTTCGCAAAGTAGACTTTACCGTACGAAAATACCATGGAAACGTTTTTTCTAAAATTGGCCGAGCTAGATCAGGATCGATGTCCATGTCAAATTCATTCTGTTTTAACTAAGATATTTCAATATGAAGAATAAATTTTATGCAGAAAGTAAATAATTAAATAAGGTGAATTTGTGACATACCAATATTTCTTGCCACAAAATATCTTTATAGTAACCATCAACGTTTCTCCACTCGCTATAGCCAATTGGTATATGACAACGAATTAACGCTCCGCGTCTGGTGCCCCATTTAGCTTCATCATTACCTTTAACACCATCGAAGTCAACTATTATTGAGTATTTTTTATCACTTGGTGGAGGACAATTATTTTCCTCAAGCTCCTCATTTGTAACTTCATTTGCACTACCAATGCAATTGTTCGACATTCTGCATTAAAAAGAATTAATATGCATATTGAAACTAATATGCATGCTTGATTTGATTTTACAAATGGATGATGAATATGAACAAAGAAAAATCCAAAAAGCAAAATAATTTAATGCATTTCACCTAAATAAGCAAAACAATACAAATATTCATTTCAAAATTACATCTCTTTCATTCAAATACATTTCAACAGTGGTACTAAATTCTGTTGTTCTCTCAAAACAAACTGAAAATCGGTTGGTATGGTGTAGTCATCTACGTTGTCTGTCATGCGCTTTGGAGAACATCGAACAATGGACCAATCAGAATTTTGAGTGTCTTGCACATAGAAAACTTGACATGCTTCAGTTGCCAGAATAGCTGGCTCGTCAAACTCCCCATTCCCAGTTTTGAGCCTATTCAAGTTCACCATCAACAAATGGAAATCGGTACAAACCTTACAACCATTTGTCTTATCCGCAATGTTTACCCAATCACAATAGAATACAACATGTTGGAAATCATAATAATCAACCTCTATGATTTCTTTAATGATACCATACCAAGTAGTGTCATCATCCGTAGGATTTATATCTTTTGCACTTGCAACAAATGTGGTGATTGCATCCATGGAAACACCCTTATCTTGGATTGAACGACTGTCATCATAACGTTGAGGAGAAAATATATATTCGTTCACTCTGTACTTAAGATAACTTTTAAATTCCCACTTTGGACCACTAAAATATTGCCATAACATTGTATTCATTCATTTTTCTTGTAGAAGCTGCCATGAATGAACAAACTTGAACGTCCAACATAAAAAGAACAAAACTTACAATTTTTATACATATTGAAATAATATACCTTTTTGTGTAACTAATCAATAAATTCGGTTTGAACGATTACTTCTGTCATTGCGGTAACTTTTCTTTTACCAGGAGAAACATCTTCTAAGGACGAGTGATATGCACTACAAATTAGATATTATCATGTAAATATATTTCATACTTTATGTCATTGGTATCTATTAAAATATAGAGAAAATTCATACATATAATATTCATCTCTTTCAGGAATATCGATACTAAAATGTAACCACCTTTGAATTTGAACACGTTGCACCCTAGTTAGCTTAATACATTTGACTTCAATGACGGGACGTTCATATATATCATCACTATCATCTAAGAAAGATGCTTATGTCCAACTATGATTTCCATCATGTGGGTTCGGCATATACTCCATTGCATATCTAACTGATTCTGAAACAAGGTATGCTTCAGCAATTGATCCATCTATGTAGCGCTTATTGCTAGGTATATTTTTGCATTCTTTCATTGCTTTAAAAATAGTACACATACACATATATTTAGAAATTATCACTTTGAAATAACATTCATAAAATTTGTGAGAAAAATATATCACCTTTCAAATGGATACATCCATATGTAGTTTGCAGGTCCACATAGCAAAGCTTGGTTGGCTAGATGCACCATAAGATGAATACTTATATCAAAGAAGTCCGTCGAAAAATAATGCACTAGCACACAAAATGCCTCGGAAATCATATCTTGGGCAACTTGAACATGTTCTCGAACTAAATTTTTTGAGCATATCAAGTTAAAATACAAACTCACTTGTAAAATAGCTCGACGTAAATCACAGTGCTTCGGATATGCATGTTGAACCATTATAGGAAGTAAGTATTGCATTACAATATGATACTCATATGTTTTTTTAATGTGCAAAGTAGGTGGTTGAACAGTAACAAGACTACCAAATCTAATTGCAAAGCACGATGGAAGTTTTGTATCTTGTAGAACTTCACAACATTTTGTTTTATGAATCTTATCGAATGCAAACTTAAATGATTTCCTTAACCTATCAAACAATAAATTGAGAAGATGCTCTGTGACATTCTTCTCTGTATGCATCACATCAATAGTATGTCATACTTTATGACTAGTCCAATAAATTAAATTATAGAAAATTGACTTCTTATACCAAGGAGATTTTTCTACGTCACTACCTTCAGTCATTAAGGAACATTCATTACTAGCTTCAATTATTGTTCGCTTCTTATTCCTTGGTAATTTTCTAGGAAAATAACTTATACGATCAAGCTTTTCCAAAAGGGATGGTCCTCTTAACCTTGTTGGCGGTTCTTTATCTTCGCTATCCTTATACCATCCATATTTGACGCATCTATATGGATGACCATCCTTCAAAAATCTTCTATACTTTGGGTAAACAATCTTGTTACCTATGTACTCCGACTCGGTCTCCATAGCACAAACTGGACAAGCTTTATAACCATGTGTCACACAAACAGATAAATTTCCCAATGCTGTAAAATCGTGGATTCCCCATAATAATATTGCCTTCATTGTAAACATTTCCCTCTTGTCCATACCAAAAGAAGCTACGTCTTCCATCCAAAGTTACCTCAACTCATCTACAAGAGGTTCTAAATACACATCAATGTCTTGACTTGGTGCTTTCGGTCCAGGAATTAATAAATTTAGCATTTGAAATTGCGATTTCATGCATAATGAAGGAGGTAGATTGTATGGAATCATATATACGGGACAACAACTGTAACTATTGGAGAGAACCCCATTCGGATTAAATCCATCAGTAGAGATACCAAGCCAAAAATTATGTCCTTCATTTGCAAAGTCTGGCCACTTACATTTGATTGATCTCCATTCAGCTGAGTCAATGGGATGACGCATGAAATCCCAAGAAGGATCGGCATGCTTATGCCATTGCATTTTACGAGCGATCCACGATATAGTGTACAATCTAGTCAACCTTAGAATTACAGGGAAGTGTCTTAAAACTTTTCTTGGTTGAGTTGTCATTTTTTTACGCCTAACGCATTTGTCTTATCTTTAAATCTTGACGTATTACAATGAGGACATACTACAATGCTAGCGTTCTCTTTCCAAAATAACATGCAATCGTTTATGCAAGCATGAATGCATTTTACCTTCATTCCCAAATCTTTTAACATTTTTTTCATGGTAGGATACTTGTTAGGTAATGTGTTTTCTTCCGGAAGACATTTTTTAAATAGTTTCAACAATTCTGTCATGCTATTTCCCGACCAATTAAATTCTTTCTTCAAGTTATGAAGCTCTATCATAACACTCAAAGTAGTAAGTCCATCCTTACAAGAAGGATATAATTTCTCATTTTCTTTGCTTTTGTATTCATGGTACATTTTCTTAACATTTATCTCTTCAAAATTTACTTCACCGCTAACTTGTGGCATATCATGTACTCTAAATGCATCATTAACAAGATTTCCTAGAGTGCCCTCAATAGACTCTTCTACTTGCATTTGGTCTGGAATGTGAGACTCTTGGACAAAATCCGATATATGAGTCATTCGTATGGTAGTATCATTTCTCTCTCCATGAAAGAACCACAAATCATATGTCGGAAGCATACCAAAAAATATCAAGTGTTTCTCAACTATTTCTATTGAAGTTCTCTTAGAGTTTTTGCACTTCTTACAAGGACACACACATAACTGAGTATCATGTGGTAAATGTTGCTTGATGAAGCTGATAAAGTTCTGAACACCGTGCGTATATTCATCCTCATTTCTATGTGTATTTCTAATCCACTTCTTGATGTTTGTTCAGTCATGACTATCAATCAAAAACATTCAAAAATAATAATTAATACATCATCTAAGTTCTGTAAGATTGTTACCTTACCAATTAAAAAAAGGATTATTTACTTTTTATTTATTTCCGTCTTAGTGTTAGAAATTGTTAAGAATCATACCTAATATTTTATAGTGCATTACTCAATGGCCAGACACTATGATATTACAGTTTGAAAAAAAAATCTGCATTTGTTTAAAAAAATAAACAGCATATGTTTTATTAAAAAACTGCACTGCACTTGTTTTAAAAAAAAATTGCACTGATTATTTTTAAAGAAAAAACTGCACTGGTTTTTTTTTAAAAAAAACTGCATTTGTTAAAACTTCAAAAAAAAACATTTGTTCAAAACAAAAATCTGCATTTGTTCCAAAAAAAACTGAATTTGTTCAAAACTTCACAAAAAAATTGCATTTAAAAAAAAATGCATTTGTTAAAAAAAAACTGCATTTCTTCAAAACCTAATCTGCATTTTAAAATAAGTTGTACATTTTGCTTAATAAATAAACTACTTAGCTTAATAAACCACAGAATTCACAAACAAGTCCGAAACTACTTTTAATGTATTATAACAAAAAAATAGCAAAACCAGTTTACATATTTCTAATTTTTAAGCAACCAGATCTCAAAGTAATAAGATAAACAATACCCATGTTTCCATTTTTCTATCAAGAAGTGGTGCTTTGAGAGCAGTAAATGAAGATCCACTTTGTCATTCAAACTGGAAAAAAAAGGAGTACAAACCATACACCAAAAAGACCAAAAAGATAGTCATTTACTATGTTAGTTTTATTATGATCTTAAAATGCCTACAGTCAATTTAGGGAAAAATTGCAACTTTAACAGCTAAATAAAACAAAATCAATAGAACTTATCCATTGTTTGATCTTAAATATAGTCATTTACTATGTTAGTTTTATTATGATCTTAAAAATAATTTACTTGTTCGAAATTGTTTGAAATGTATAAACAATAGAACTTATCCATTGTTTTTTAATTCTGTCTTTTTCCTATTTGTAAAAGAAAAAGGAATGTAGCAGCCTATATTTACATTTGAATGAAGGAAGTATTAGCATTATCAGTATGGCCAGAAGTGTATATATGTGTATAACTGGGTATATGGGTTCATTGATATGATAAATCAGATTGTGAAATGTTAGAAAGAAACACGTGTATATATCAGGTATAAAACGTTTACTGAAGCTTAGTGAAGTTTGTAAGTTTGCTTAAACAATAATAAGTATTGTTGAGTATATATTCATCTAAAATAACTTGACCATATTGTTGTAGGATAGATTCATCTAGATAAAAAGTAATCAGATTTTATAAAGCTGAATTTACAAGTCTGTTTGGAATACATATATGTATTTACATGTAAAGGATAATAGTTATACCTATATGCATAGGGTATAGGATAGCTCTAGAAGTATGGATAATATGAAATAATTCGCTGGAATTTTGGGGTATCTATATGGATTTAACATGCTTATCCAAGTGATATAAGCTAGGCAAGCAGCACTCTATTTTAATTTTAAATTATAAGTATGTATTTGAGTGAACTTGTACGTTAATCTTACTTGGAATTCTGAAGTTCGAACGGATAGGTTTATGAAAATGATTATATATATGTTATGAAAAGCCAGTTACCCTTTGTTAACGTGGTAAACGAGAATAGTGAAACATATATTTATGGAATTTAATAGGACCTGGTACCAGAATGAATAGAGGACTATAATAAAAAACCTAGTTTGAATTAATATTTTTCTCTATGTATAAGAGGATGAGTTTTGATAATCTTAATAAAGCATTGAAAGGATTAGTCGGGGAAAACTGGTGATAATGGTTGGAAATGGCTAGACCCTAGTTAAAATGAGTATTTCATTTCAATGTGATAGTTTGACAGTCTAATTGCATAATTAAAAATGTTGCTAGGACATGGGGTACAGACGAACTAGATAAGCCCAGATAGGAAACTATATATTGAGAACCTCAAGTGATTTTAAAAAAGAGAATTGAGTAGAACCTGGAGCCTTATACTTTTATTAGGAATAGACAGCTTGATCTACTATGTTAGTTACTAAATAAGGTTTTTTTTTGCGAAACTGATCAAACATATTTGCAAAACTGAGCATTGCTCAGTTTTTCTCGAAACTGAGCATTGCTCAGTTTCAGAGAAAAACCGAGCATTGCTCAGTTTCGAAAAAAACTGAGCAATGCTCGGTTTTGCTCGAAATTGAGCATTGCCCAGTTTCGAGCAAACATTGCTCAGTTTTGCTCGTATGGGCAATGCTCAGTTTTGCTTGAAACTGAGCGTTGCCCAGTTTCGAGCAAACATTGCTCAGTTCTATAATGCTTCTTATAAAAGCATAAACAAATATTTCAACCATAAATAATTCTAAATTTTATAATGCTTCTTATAAAAGCATAAACAAATATTACTTTGAGGATATTTTGTTTAAGAACATCTATTTTGTGTAAGATAATAACATCTATTTTGTTTATAATGCTTCATTTACTTTATATTTTTTAACCAAAAGTATAAATGTGAATAAAATTTGTTAAAAACATCTATTTCAACCACAAATAATTCTAAATTTTATAATGCTTCTTATAAAAGCATAAACAAATATTACTTTGAGTATATTTTGTTTACTTGTAGAAGAACATATATTTTGTGTAAGATAATAACATCTATTTTGTTTATAACGCTTCGTTTACTTTATATTTTTTGACCAAAAGTATAAATGTGAATAAAATTTGTTAAGAACATATAGTAAGTTCCTATTGTAATTTCTTTATAGTATGAAAGAATTATCAAAGTAACAAATAATACATATAAAAATTTTGTAGAGTAAAATTTGAATGTACCACAATGCTATTTATCAGCAATAAAAATAATAAAATAAAATACTAAATTTACAAAATTATTCCTTAAGAGATTTATAATTTTTTAACTAAGCATGTTCTCTAGTATTTTCAGGATTGTTTGACATTATTTAATTTTAAAGCATTTTTAGAAAGGAAAATCTCTTGTATAAATGCATTTTAAATTACAAAAGATTATTAAAAAGTGTGATGATCTAATGATTAAATATTCTCCTAGAACCTACATGATTTATTGAACAAAGATAACGGCAGCTACCAACACAATTTAGATTACATTTAATATGTGAAATAACAAAGGAAATAGAATAAACTAAAATATGAAATCAAACAAATAATAAATTTTGAGGAATCCAGTTGGATCCCTCCAACCTGTTTCCTGCATCCACATATGTTAGCCAACATTAATAATACCCAGCCTGTTTCAAGGCAGGATATCGCGGTATAGAAGGTCATCCACTATCATATTGTGGGGCACATAGGGTCTTCCGCTAATGATACTGTGGGCATCCGCTAATGGTACTGCGAGAAATATCCAACCAACAATATATATACATATATATAATAGCCACAAGCCCAATAACTAATATATACGCATCTAAAACTGAAATATTCAATGCATATACGCACCTGAAACTGAAATCCAATGAAGGGAGCAAACAGAATATGACAAGGTGCAGAAGAAAATAAGCGAATGAGAACTGCAGGAACAATAAATGGTACATTAGATAATCTGGACTTGCATGAGAAAATAAGCGAATGATAAATTGTAAATAAGAAAATAAGCGAATGATATCATGTTCGATAAAGGATAAGCTATTTGATAAATTGTAAATACATATCTATCTATTTTAAATGCACTTCTAGAACTAGATATATGCCAAACATGTATGTGTGTGTAATATAGATGCACTTATATAACTTCAAGATGTATGCCAATTGCAAAAATTTCACATATAAGATATGCTAGAGGATATTAGGATGTTTATACTAGATGTATCTGTGTGTAAGAAAAAATTCACCCTATTATGACAATTAAATATTATTGCCAATGTCGGCATCCAATGACAATGACAATGCCAATTTCTGAAAATAAACATCTAAAAATTAGTGTGCGTTATTTTGAATAAATACTCTAGGTATACTTTTGTAAATAAACTGAAAACCATATAAGTTTAAGTTTCAAGGGGAACATATTGTTGAATACGTTCTAGGAAGGACTAAAAGTATGAACACCAAATTTGTTTTAATTATCATTAAAACTTATTTTCACAAACCCTAATTTTAGATAGTCTAAGAACTAAATTTTCCTTAAACTAAACAATCTAATGACCTGGAAATCTCGACAACATAGTACACGACAAATTCATCCAACCAAATTGCAGTTTTAAAAAGTGCATTTTACAAAAATTGCATTTTATAAACTATATAAAATATGTTTTTAAAAAACTGCATATTATGCACTGTTTTTTTATTAAAAAAAACTGCACCTTCAAAACTGTTTTTAAAAAAATTGCATCTTTTCAAAACTGATTAAAAAAACTGCAATTCATACACTGCATATTAAATTTTACATTCAATTTTATAAACTGCGTTTCATAATTCATACCCACTAAAACTGCATTTCATTTTCATACACTGCATCTTAGGGAAAAAACTGCATATTAAATTTTACATTCAAATTCTATAATTCTTATTCAATTTTAACTTACAAAATTAAAGTAAGCTAAAATTTGCGAACTGCATATTTCAAAAACTGCATATTGAAATTTTGCATTTTTAAAATATTTTAACAACTGCAAATTTTAAAAACTGCGTATTAAAAAACCACATATTAAAAACTGCATAAAACATAACTTTAAAATCAATTTTACACTTTTAAAAAGATGCATATTTAAAAAACTACTATAATTTAAAACTAAAAAAAACTAAATATTTAAAGAACTTTATAATTTAAAACATATAATTGAAAAAACTGCATATAAAAAAATCAACTATAATTTCACACTTATAAACAGGGACGAAGCCGGGATTTAAGCATGACCCAGGCTATAAAAATTACTTTATAATATGGATACAATAATCATTTAACAACTAACTCTAATAAGATTATCATCAGGGGACATTAATGAACTTCAAGTGCTTGAAAACAATAAGTGAACAAACATTTTCTTGAAAATGGTAGTTTACTTCAGAGTTTTCTCAAGGTTCCATAGTCTTTCAATTTGAATTAGATTTATAATCAAACTGAGTTAAAGGAAATAGTATAAAAGGTACACAAAAGAAGGAAATGACAAACAGAATAACAAAAGCAAGTAGGTTAAACAATTTTTACAATATGATGGTGTTTATTTTGCATTACGAATTGAAACTTTCATCTGTGTTTTTAACACAGCAAAATTTTCACATATATACATAACCAAATATATGCATTTAAATCCAACAATTGAATTTGAAGCCCCAATTCGTAGAAGCCCCCAAACCCGAATCATAGAAACCCAAATTGTAGAAACCTAAATCGTAGAAGCCCTAATTGAATTTAAATCCAACAATTGAATTTTCACATATATACATAACCAAATACCTGAAGCCCCCAAACCCAAATCGCAGAAGCCCCAAATCGAAGTAATGGAGAGAGGATTAGCTAATCGCTGATACAATTTCTTCTAAGACCATTTTTTATTTACCTATGATGCGGTCGTGAAAGCAATATGCGTTGAGGAATAAGTGTTGAGGTAAGATTAGGGTTATTGTGATAAGTTCCCCTTTTGCCCTTAGAAAAGAAGAGTTGACTAGGCCTACCAACACATACAAGTGTTAGCACATTTTTGGTGACACATTTTTGCTATGGCAACACATATTAGTGTCGCTAGTCTATAACACATATAAGTGTTGGCAGTTGAAAAAAATAAGAGCTGCCAAATGGCCATTATGGTGTAGTGAAGGATCTTTGCTACGACATCAACAATCACTTCTCTATTCTTTAGATCCAGTCACAGTGAGTCTATGTTTTTTTTTAGATGTAAACATGTAAAAGTAATCCTGACATGTTCATACGTTGGATTTAAATCAGTGCCTATTAATAACTTGAATCATAAATAATCAGATCTGCTAATACTTGTTCACCTAATCTGATGATTAGCCCTCACATGCTTATTCCTGATATGTCTGTTCTGTTATCATGCCTAAATTTGTAATCATATGCCCATTCTTCCATTATGCTTATTTCTGTCACCATATGCCTATTCAGTTAGTATGCCTATTTCTAACATGTTATGCCTATTTTGTTATTATGCTTATTCTTGTTCTCTTATGTCCCTCTTTCCCTTTTATTTTTATAGTCAGGCTACCTTAGAGCCTAGGCCTATCGTTGAAATATGCGAGCGCACAAAATTGAGAATGGTGGGGAGCGTTAATTTGGGACATAACATATATTAGAATATGATTGGGATTTGGGAATAATTTATACCTTGGTATAAGCTTTAATTTGGGGGCATAACTTGTGTTGTGAATCAAACTGAGATTTAGGGCACAATCTTGGATAAACATGAAAATTGGTTAATAAAGAACATGACTAGATTTATAGTAATTAGAAACTGTAACCTTACTTAGAGACAAGGTTATATTACACTTGTGGTAGAAGTCTGCCTGGAAACGCTCGGTAAATCCAGCGTCCACAAGTGGTTAATTTAATGTGAGGGATTGAGTGCATAAATGTATACGTAACGGTGCTAAGACACGAGGTTAAATCCGACTTGTGGTAGAATTCTGTCTGGATCCAAATGGCATATCCAGCATCTACAAGTGGTAGACTTAATGTGAGAGGTCTAGTGCATTAATAACCACAAATGAATGAATGGTAATAAACTTGTAATACTTAACCTATTTGAATCGGTGAGTGTTACATGAACCTATCAACTTATGCATGGGTTAAGTAAAGTTGCTTGAATCAGTGGGAGGGTTAAGCAAATCTTGTTAAATATGTGGGTACGGGTTATACGTATAAACACAACAAACTTAACCTGTTAGGGTTATGCAATCTTGTTAAACTGGTAGGCTGTAACGACCCGGATTTTTAGCCGTTGAATTATGAATATTTAATTTGTTTTAAATATTTTATTTTAATTATATATAGGAATTTATAAGGAATTTATTTATAAAAACGATATTTAAACATATAATTTATAATTATATTTATAAACGAGCTAGAAATAGTCGCGGTAGTTCGTAATTTACGATTTGAACTTCAATTGAATATATAGAATCCATTATAAGTCAGATTTCTTTGAAACAAGAAACATTCAGATCTATTTGATTATATTTTCTAATGAAGAAGAAAAACCGAGATTTCGTATTGTAGATTTTGTTTTATGTCCAAATCAAATCTTCAGAAAGTCGCTGTGGAATCGTATATAAGCCACAATGGTTATTTAAATATATTTAAATATCGGTATTGAATTTGGACAAGATTCTTTTGAAGCGTAGTTATAATTTAATTTTTAGAATTTTACTGTAATTTTCAATTTGTAAAATAAGCAACTTTTTATTCGGAGTATTTTGCACCCTATATCAATATTTTGGAGTTTCATAATATAAGTTAAACTACCGATTTTATTATATTTAGGGGATCGTAACACATTGCTCAACGCAATGGTATCTTTATTTTTGTCGTTTGTCGTTCATAAATAAACAAAACCCAGTATGACGGAGACCGCATAAACATTAAAAAAATATTTACATTTCATCTAACTATTTATTTAGACTAATACCCTGTTCATTATTAAAAATCAAATAGGCCAGCTAGAAACCGTGCTTCCCACGACAATCAAATAGAGTGTTCTCCATGTATATCAATTCCTTGTTCTCCAAACCATCCAGTTCCGTGCATACCAAGTTCTTCAAAGCCGTGCCTACCAAGTTGTCTTCCTCCTTATATTCTGGCACCCTTATTCTTGTTCTCACACAGGAACCAAGCAAACCGCAACTCCAAAATTTTGATCGAAAATCACAATTAAATATCAAATTCCCAATTTCTTTCCTTCGATTCCCATTCTCACTTTGAAACCATTTCTTACAGTAATATAAAAAGGAAAAAAGAAAGCCGTGATCTTTGGAAATACAAAGCCAAATCAATCCATTTCTTTTATCTTATAGGTCCCTCTTTCCCTCAGCTCCTCACTCATCTGTTATTGCTATATTCGAACACAAGTACTCGCGTCTTCTTCAATGAACTATGCAGAAATTAGGGTTTACTGAAGTCGGAGGCGATTGGGGAAAGTCTGGAGGGTGGCGTCGGGCTTCGAGGAAGGAGGCGCATCAGTAGGAGGACTGTGGCAGAGTTCGGAAGTGATTGGTGGAAAAAGGTGTCGCTGCCCTTCACTGGCAGCACAGTCGCGTTATTGGGCGGGGTTCCGATCTGAGAACGCAAGTAGTTAGTTGATGGAGTTCATTTCGTCGAGGATGAAGGGATGCTGAAGAAGTATTGAACGGAGGTTCTGCTTGTTTAACCGTAATGAAATTGGGTGCTGAAAGAGTACAACACTCACTGAAAAACGCACACGAGGTGGACTTCAAATCCACTAAAATGAGTTTAGGGAGGGAAGTAAGGATTTAGGGTGCGTTGAAGGGTTGTTCAAAACCTGGAAACTCAAGTCAGTAGCAGTTCTGGTATAAACAGATATTAACATGTAGTGATTTGGGGGACCGTTCGGTGTTCTCAGACGCTGCCAGTGACTAGTAAAAGGAAGCATGGGTTTCATTTGACTGTACTATCGCGGAATGAAGGAGAAGGATTTATTATAATATATAGGTAGCATCTGTATACATGTGGTTATGGAGGAGGTCGACATTAGATTTTGGGAAGGTGGAGGATGAAGTGGTTGGGAATTGTTTGAAGATATGCTGCGCAGAAATTGGTGTGAGCAATGAGGTAGGCATTTCGTTACCAAATTATGGTATGGATATATTAAAGAAACATTTTCATTTGATAACATTTCACCTAAGTTTTAGGCATGCTCTTAGCAATGCTGTCGGATCTTTTGGAAGCAAAATGATGTTGTCATTGTTATTTTCGGTAACAGTTGGTATAATATGTTATAGATGATGAAACTGCGGGTATGAGGAAGGAGAGAACGTTGGGTACGGTTGGAAGAGAGCAGCAGACCGGGGAAGAGTAGGGGATGGCCGGAGTAGCAAACGTATAAGAGCTAGTTAGAAGTGGTTGTGGTTGTTTTCATCGAGGAAATGGAGGTATGGAGTAACAATCAAGTGCGGCATTTTCAGTAGTGAAGGAGCGCACCGGTCACAAAAAAAATTATGGAATTTGACTAACGGGTAATGGAGATTAGCAATAACAAATTAAATATAGTATTATAACCTCATTTCGAATCGTTTAACTTGTAATTAAAATAACTGTTTATACATTACCAGAATTGGACGGGACCAGATCCAATGGATTTGTAATAACGAAATCTACATCACGGAACTATTTCCGCTGAGAGCTAAGCTACTAGAATTTCATGGGAAAACTCACTAACTCTGCCTAGTTATATTTTTATATAAACGAGTTTTAAATTTTCCACTGTGTGATGGTTGCATGGTTTAATAGTTGATAAAATTGGTTGGTATGATATCGTTGATCGATAATTAGTTCTGATATTTCATGTTGATGTGAAATAAAATCATTGATGTTGATTAACATCTGTGGATGCAGGGAAACAGGTTGGAGGGATCCAACTGGATTCCTCAACATTTTATTTACTATTTTATTTATTGTGATATATGATTGGTAATTGATAATGTTGTGGTTGAATTACACTGGCCCCATAATTTGGTATTTAATTACCGTAAAATAATTTAGAATGGAGAAAAGAAATTGAGATTAAAAAAAAGGAGATTATTTTCAAAAATAGAAAGTAGATTTCAAATGGATTTAAAATGGGAACTTGTTAAATAAATATGTAAAGTGGTTAGATTTATAAATAATGTTTATAACAAAGTGAAATATCTATCACTGAATAATGTAAAAATATAAATTCAAGTTGAATTTAAATAAGCAAAGTGGAATTCGGTGTTGACACCGATATTTTAAGTGGGATTTAAACACAGTAGTGGTAAAAGAGTTTTGAGTTGAGAAAAAGATAATTCAAATGGAAATTTGAATAAGAAATCGATTTCAAAAGAAAACGATGGGGTTTATTCCAAATTTGGAATATAAAATAAATTGAGATATATCCAATGGATTAATAAACGGGAAGTGTTAATTGAGTAACAGTTCTATAAACAGAGTTTTTAAGTGAAATAGAATATGATGTGGCTTTAAATATACTCGATAACTAGAAGTAGAGCAGTAATGACACTCAAGTTGATTTGAATAAAAGAGTTTAGATTCCTATTAAGGAATGAAATTCATATTTGAAATGAATTACAGTTTGAAAGCAAATATTTACAAATGGAAATAAATATTAATGCCATTTGAGTTAAGCTGAAATGGTAATCGAAGTTCGGAATATAATCGAATATAGATTATTCGAAAGAGAGTATATTAATGGAATTCGATTTTATCGAATTTAGGGAAATAGCTATTTTACTTTCCGTTTAAATCAAATTTAATTATTTAATTATTCATTGAAATGAATAAGTACAAGTTATATTTTTATAAACCAAATAAATCTAAACAGCGATTATTAACGGTGCTATTATAATAAATATCTTGTAAAATTTAAACAGCGATTGTTAACGCTGCCGTAATAATAAATGTTTGTAAATTTAAACAGCGATCTTAATGCTATTGTTATAATAAATGTTCTATAATTCTAGACAGTGATTGTAATGCTGTTGTTAAAAGTGATGTTTTATAAATCAAATATTTGGAAGCAGCGATTATAACGCTACCGTTATAATCAGTGTTTTTCCGTAAAAGGAGTGTGTTCTTAGATTGAATCTGAGAGTCGCGTAAGCGATGGTTTGTTTGAAGTTGTGAGCTTTGACTGTTTCAAAGTTGAGTATGTTGTTCAGTTAAGGTATGAGAGGTAAATATACCCTAACTTGATTGACTTCATGATTGATGGAGAAATGGTTAAGGTTCGATAATGTGGATTGGTTAGCATTATGGTTAGTTAATAATTGGTTAATGTTTTGAGTTATAATAACGATGTTTTATGTGATAACCCGGAAATTCCCACCCTCTGTATTGACCATAAACCACACAGGTCTGAACCAAAGAATGGAAATCTGCGGATACATCAACTTTGGGCATACAACACATTAGAACAAATACAGAAGACTTTTATAACATCATAATAAATGTTACATCAGAGTACAGAATATATATCAGAGTACATTGGATAATATTACAACGGAAGATAAATTACAAAAATTAATACATTTCAGCGGAACTAATCTCAGTGGAAGGCTATCAACATTCTAGCCACAGCTTCAGTCTTCAATCCAGGATCTTTGCTTAATATATCTGCCAAATGAGCTACTCGACTGCCCGTGTGGAAAGAGGGCACCCGAGTTTGCAAAGTGAAACAAACTACAGGTCAGTCGTGGGACTGATGTGAGAATTCTTAACCTAAATTATCTAAATAGAAGGCTAATCCCAGGACCATGCCGCTAACGCGGAACGGGTTTACTCCATTGGATTGCCAGTGCATAACTAAAGTAAATCGTCAAATAACGCAATGCTTTTTAGAAAAATGAAACCATTATAAGACCCAGGTCCCATCACACAATGCAACGCACGCCAGAGGATAGGGTTTTACCTTGTAATGGTTAAGAAATGATAAATACGCAAAAGACGATATTATTATTAGTATGTATATATTTTAATTAAAACATTTCAATCATAATATCAATCCTAGATGGCATAGTTACCATCTACTATGTCGCCGTACTAGTAATACAATCAAAACCGTAAATGGGCGTATTGGATTTCCATCATGAGTCAAGGCTAGGGAGGAAGTCCTTACCGATTCGAGACACTCTAGCCATGTCCCAGGATTCGGACGCTGGCGAACCCTTGGATCCTGCAGGGCCGGTCCACAACTGCTTTAGTGGATTAGTTATTCCTGAACACACGCTCCCCGGTCCTATTGTAACACCCCGAATTTCGGTTAATGCTAAAATTCGCCAATTACAGAATAAATAATCTCAGATGTGAGAATTGGGGGAAATGGGCTGCGTCATTGCGTTCGTCTCGGAAAAATACGCAAAATAGAGTCCGAGTTTTTGAGAATCGGAGTCCGTATGGCCCAGTTATGGCCCAATGAAGTTGGCAGAAAATTTAAGATAAAAACAGAATTAAATATTTAAAATCAGATTTCGAATTGGGGCCAGCGGGGGCCAGGCGGGAAAAATTCCCGCCCTAGCCATGTCGACAGGGCTGTCGACAGGGGTGTCGACTGCCCTGTCGACTTGCCTGTCGACACAGGGTGTCGGCCCTGTTGATCTGGGTGCACCAGATCTGGTTTTTGGTTGAGTCTTGGGCTGGGTTCTAGAGATTTCCTAAATCTAACGGACCTAATCTAACCTAGGGTTAATCTAAGGGCCTAAAACACTACCTAATCCTATAAATAAGACCCCAACCCTACCCTAAATTCATTCATAATTAGATTTTATAACTAAACTATGGCAAAATGAAACTTGATCATGGCCTCCACAAATCAATGAAGAGGAAAGCAAGCTAATCAACCTCTCTAATCAACCTCTAATCCATTCTAAGCACCTTAATCTTCTTCATTTGGAGTGCAAATTGCTAGTAGTGAGTTTCTATCACTTTAACATCAATTGTTAAAGCAAGTAGATTAGGTGTAATGAGACTTATGGTCTTGAATGCGGATTAGTGAGTTTGAATCATTTGTAATGATATGTTACTCTATGTTTTTCTATGTTTATGCATATTGAATAAGTTGGTTTATGCATATTTAATAAGTTGGTTTATGCATATTTAATAAGTTGGTTTATGCATGCTTGATAAGTGGATTTATGCATGATTAATAAGTTGGTTTATGCATATTTGATAAGTGGATTTATGCATGATTAATAAGTTGGTTTATGCATGTTTAACAAGTGGGTTTGTGCATGTTGAGTATGTAAGTTTATGCAAGTTTAGTATGATGTATGTTATGTTTACATGATGCTAAATATGCAAGTTGTGGGCTATGTGATCATATGCATGTTATGCAAGTTCATGAAGATATGCTATGCAAGTTACATGTATGTTAATATGCAAGATATGCTATGCAAGTTACATGTTTGTTAATATGCAAGTTCATGATGACACATTATGCAAGTTTATGAGTTAATATGCAAGTATGTGAATGCTTATGCAAGAATGTGAATGCTTATGCAAGTTATGTGTATGCTTAAATGCATGTTTAACATATTATGCAAGTTGTGAGAATGCTTGTATGCAAGTTCAACATGTTATGCAAGTTATGTATGCTTATGCAAGTTATGTGAATGCTTATATGCAAATTTAACATGTTATGCAAGTTATGTGAATGCTTATATGCAAGTTCAACATGTTATGCAAGATATGTGTATGATAATATGCAAGTTCATATGCAATATGTTATGCAAGTCATGTGTGATAATATGCAAGTTTGGGTTAAATGTAGTTGGGTTAATATATGCTCATATATGCAAGTTGACATCCTCTTAACCCATGACAAAGTTATACGCTAAGATTTGGTTAAACCCATGATGTTTGTGATGGATCCTCCCTTTTATTATGTCGTGAAATGAGAACGATTTGCGTGGGGAACGATAGGGATTAATAAATATGTTAATAAAAGTATGATTGGGTATGATTAAGCATACCATAAAAATAAATTAACATAAGTGGGAATTTACCTATTGAGTTAGGTCTACCCCATGGGAATTTACCTATTGAGTTAGGTCTACCCATGTTATGAGAAACTTGATATTAATTAGGGATAATTAATATAAATTATGAGGGTAATTAATTAGATGTAATTAATCGACTAAGACACGAGGTTGGACTCATTTGTAGTGTAAAACTGCCCGGACCCAACCGGCTTAACCAGTTGCTACAAATGTTAGCCCAATGTGAGAGGTCTTAGGCACAAACTAAATACGTGATTAATGTAAAGACACGAGGTTAGACTCGGTTATGACATAAGGCTGCCCGGACCCAACCGGCTTAACCAGCAGTCATAAAAGATAGTCTAATGTGAGAGGTCTTTATGAGGATCACGGTCTTAATTAATTAAGAAACACTTAACCAAATTAGCATGTAGTGGGACATGAGGGTTAAGTGGTGCCTTGGGTGGCATGAGGAAACTAGTGGGTTGCCTTGGGTGGCAATAGAAAAATACGATTAGAATACTTAACCAAAGTGGAACATGTAATTAAACATGATTAAAGGGTTAAGTAAGTGCCATGGATGGCATGTGAAAATACGATTAGAATACTTAACCAAAGTGGAACATGTAAGTAAACATGATTAAAGGGTTAAGTAAGTGCCATGGGTGGCATGTAGAAATCTAGTGGGTGCCTTAAGGGGCAATTGAAATATGATTAGATGACTTAACCAAAACTTAACATGTAAGTGGGCATGATTATAAAAAAGGGGTTAAGTGGGATGCACTAGATAAATTTGCAAGCTTAGGTGGTAGCTTGTGGGGGCCCATTTCAACCAATATCCCAAACGTATCTTTGTGGGCTCGACTCAAGTCGAGTGACGGGACACGCATATTGGGCTTGACTATAAGAGGCCAAACCGGGTTAACGGTGGCAACGCGGGACCAACGGGTTTCATGTGCGTGTGTGGACCCGGGCTGGTTGGTAAGTCGTTGTTGCATCATGTAGATATAAAGCCGTGCACCGTTGATATTATCAGGTAGCCACGTTGGGGAATGATACACCCCAATTGTGGGACCAGCACGGGTATCTACAGTAGGGAGCCGATCGCTTGGGAGTAGTGAGTACACCTATGTAGTCAGATAGGGGTACACGAAACTACTAAATTACTAAGTACACTTAGTGGGATCAACCTTTATGTAGGAATGACTGGTGTGGTGCAGTGTAGGAATTATCCTTGGGTGGATAGGTCTGGGGCGGTGTAATCTAGTAATTATCCTTGGGTGGATAAATGCGTCTTTACGGTTATCTTAGTTTATCCTAAGTTTGCCAAGCTGCTTAGTGTAGCCATTCATCCCCAGGCGTTACCGTATATCAACTTATGTCTTCTCTGGTTACTTTAATGATTGTATTGTTAAAGTTATAGGACTCACTCAGACTTATGTCTGACCCCGTTGTTTTTATCTTTTTCCCCCAACCCCAGTTTATCAGAGTGGGCCTAGTGCTAGTGGGTGTTGATCGGATTGTTGTATCTATCCTTTGGAGCTTGGACCGTTGAAGTAAAGCTCAGTTCATCTTTCCTTTTATGGCTATTGTTTACTTAGTGGGATTATGTACTTATTTTTATCAAGATGGATATTTTGTACTTGACTCTTGTATGGTTTTGTGATGTAACCAAACATGTTTTACTTTCCGCTGCATTGAAATGATGATTTAAATTTTCAAGTATTACTTATATCTGTCTTGTTGTAATTTTTCTGTTCTATATTCACTTAAAATACTCCACCAATGTTATGGCATTCCCTTAGTGAGTGTCCGTAGCGGGTGTGGGGTGTTACACGTGGTATCAGAGCTTAAGGTTACCAGAACAGATAAAAATTTTAGAAAAAAAAAACTATTTTCTAAGAATATTTTTGGAAAGGAGTATTTTCAAAAACATGTCTTTTAAGAGAAAAGTTTTTGAAAGAAAAGCATAATCCCCGATAGCCATATCTTTATCTTTCGAATTCTCCGTTTGAATCTCTTCCTCTCTCGTTTTGAGTTTCCCCTCCGTGCGTAGATGATCTTTCTAAGATAGATAAGAATGGAGAACCACTTCAAGGGACTTAGACGATAATCAGATTAGAAGTTGGTTTAAGAAGGAGGAGGACTGGTAGGTATCTATTGGATAGACGATGGGAGGAAGGCTCAAATAGTTGTTTGGTTAATGAAGGACGAAACCTCATTGATGGGAGGTTACGAGTGGAGAATGGGAAGAAGAAGGCTAGTAGTTGTCCTTTTGGGAGGAATAGGACATCTTATTAGGATAGTCCAAAGAAGCAAGGGCAAGGTATGGAATCTCCTGGAGGGTAGTTGTATTCCCTCACGGCTAGTGTATCAGATGGGGATAGGACCGTCTAGGTTGGAATTAGGATTTCTATATTATCCGGTTCAGACTTTATTTGATTATGATGCATCGAGTTCGTTTATCTCATCATTGTTAGTTGAGTCACTGCACTTAGACACCAGTTTGGTAGATGATCCCTTAGTTGTTTCAAACCCAATTGGGCTCCATGATGTGTTTGGGTTTGAAAGTTTCTATACTTAGCGTTGAGTTTAGGTGTGATGCTTGTTGGGCTTCACGGGCTATGGGTTAGTTTTGGGCATGGACTGGTTATCCAGTAATGATGCCGTTCTTATTGTGGAAGGAGAGTTGTTGGGCTTATGACCCGCTTGGGCAACACTCTCGAGATCTCTTGTAATCCCATAGAATCTGTTATGCTAAGTTATCTAGAATCGCTTGACATGCCGGTCTAAGGTTTGCGATCTGTTAGAGCGGTCCGGGAATACTCGGATGTGTGTGAGAAGGTGAAGGGTTTACCTCCGAAGCGGGAGATTGACTTCCGAATATATCTGGTGGATAATGCTAAACCAGTATCTTGGCTAGTGTGTCACATGGCTCCTCGTGAGAGGAGGGAACTCTATAAGTAAGTAGGCGATTTGCTTGAGAAGGGGTTCATAAGACGAAGTATATCGGAGTGGGGTGCTCCAGTAGTTTTTGCCGCGAAGGCGGGTGGGTCCCTCAGACTTTGTGTAGGCTAAAGAGAACTAAATAAACTCACAAAGAAGAATAGACACCCATTGCCGAGGATTGATGATCTCTTTGATCAGTTGGCTGGCGCCTCAGTATTTGCGCAGTTGGACTTAGCCACGGGGTTTCGTCAGTTGAGAGTGGCTGAGGATAGTATAGAGAAGACTGCCTTTAGGACTCCAGATAGATTTTATGAGTGGCTAGTGATGCCATTTGGTTTGACGAACGCCCCCGCATATTGGTTTGATGAGGAGGGTGTTCAGGGAGTACCTAAATAAGTTCGGGATGGTCTTTGTGGATGACATCTGGGTCTTTTCTAGGAAGCGAAATAAGTTTTCGTATGTGCTCGATGGGGTGAGCAAAGCCAGTTATGGGGAAAACGGTGGTTTTGGAGCGAGACTGGCGAGGACATCCAAAGTTGGTCATAGGCTTAATTGATTAGCCATTTTTGCTAGTATCATCTCACGTAGGTAGCCTGAACTCGAAGGAGATATCCCTTGGGTGTTTGTCTGATATTGGTTTAGGCCTTTGGAGCTTGCATTTGGGGGATGTCGAGTTCGACTAGGGTGGTCTGCGTGAGAGATGGACAGTTGTGATGATTTTGGATGGGATTCTTAGCATCCTATGAGCTTGAGATAGCGTATACCCATGGCAAGGGAAACATGGTAGCGGACGCCTTAAGTAGAAAAAGGTTGTCCTTGAGTTCATTGTTCGTTGAACGACGGAGCTTAGAGTTTATTTCTGTGTTTGACTTTAGACCTTCCGTTGACTTTGTACCCGGTTTGCTAGCCTCCTTGGAGGTTAGGCCTACTCTTTTGGGGCATATTGGCGGAGCACAGCGGGACGACCCACAATTGGTTGAGTTAGTAAAGAAGCTCATGAGGGGGGGAGTCGTCCAGCCATTTGAGTAGGTACACCCTAGACGATAGGGGGTGCTTGCGTAGAGACGGTAGACTTTGTGTACCGCAAGACGAAGGGTTGAGGAAGGCTATTCTTGATGATGCACACCGTTCTAGGATGACCATTCATCCCGGTGGGGACAAGATGTACCAAGATATGAAGAGGGTTTTCTTCTGGGCCGGTATGAAAAAAGATGTGGCCGAATATGTAGCTCGATGCTTGGTATGTCAACAGGTGAAAGCGGAGCAAAAGAAACCTGGTGGGTTGCTTCACCCATTAGAAGTTCCGCAATGGAAGTGGGATAGCGTCTCGATGGATTTTATTGATGGGTTACCCAGATCGAGAAAGGGTAATACGGGAATTTGGGTGGTGGTAGACAGACTTACTAAGAGCGCCCATTTTATACCTGTGAAGAGCAAGAGGACCGCTCCATGGCTAGCTTCTGTATATCTTCGAGAGATAGTTCGGTTGCATGGGGTACCCTCTAGCATAGTGAGTGATCGAGATCCTATCTTCACTAGCGAGTTCTGGAGAAGTTTGCAAGAAGCAGTGGGGACTCAATTGTGTCTGAGCACCGCATATCATCCTCAGACGGACGACTAGACTGAGAGGGTGAATCGTGTCCTAGAAGACCTTTTGAGGCTTTGTATCTTAGATTTTGGAGGTACATGGGAAGAGCATCTTCCATTGGTGGAGTTCGCATATAATAACAGCTTTCAGTCCAGTATTGGTATGGTACCTTTCGAAGCTCTTTATGGAAGGCCTTGTCGATCACCTACACGTTGGTGGGAATCTATGGATGAGATCTTGCTTGGGCCGATAAGGTTAGAAAGACTTCGGGAAAAGATTGATTTGATTCGAAGAAGGATGAAAGCGGCGCAAGATAAACAGAAATCTTATGCGGACAAGAGGAAAACAGAGCTTGAGTTTGATATTAGGACATGCTTTTTATCAAGGTATCTCCGTTACGGAATGTGGTTCACTTTGGAAGTGAGTACCAAGGTTTGTTGGACCGTTTCCTATTAAGGAAAGGATTGGACAGATGACATATAGAGTGAAGTTGCCGACAGGCTTAGTGGTGTACATGATATATTCCATGTGTTACATTTGAGGAAGTTCCTACATGAGACCGCAGAGGCGGTAGAGCCGAGCCTGCTTAGAGAAGTGGAAGTAGAGCGTGATGCGACGATTCGACGAGCTCCTATTTGCATCCTTGGGTCAGAGATTTGGAAGTTGAGAAACAGAGAGGTTCAACTAGTCAAAGTACGAAGGGGAGATGAAGAGAGCGACGCTACCTGAGAGACGGAAGCGAAGATGCGTTCGAGGTACCCTTTTTCTTTCGGAGGGTATGTCCTTTTGCTTCTCCTTCATCGCATATCTTGTGCTTATCTTATCCTTAGTATGTCCTCTCGTTAGTACCTTTGACCTTCAGATAGGATAGTCCTATGGTTGAAACATGTGTTTGAGACATGTTATGTATGATGGATGCAAGTGGATGCAAGTGTTTGCTAGTGGTTGCTCGTGGATGCATATACACACACTCTAGGCACTAGATCGGCTCAATCACTTCATATTGCATATTGCATAAAATTGTGTGTAGGAAGCTATATTATGGATGTATAATGATTGTGTTATCATATGGATGATGCATTTTGGTGAATGATTGTGCACTCATGTAGATATTTTATGTGTCGATAGGGTTCTCTCGCATACATAATGGATGCATGGCACTATCATGGTTTGCATATGTTCATACATTTGATAGGGAACATATACACACACTTTTTGCATATGCTCATACATCATTAGAAATTGTTTTAAGGACAATGGATGCCCGTGTTTGATGGATTGAGTAGATGGTTGTTTGGATGGTAGGATATGCATTCTCCTTAGCTTAAGAGATTTCGGGGACGAAATCCTTTAAGGAGGGGAGAATGTAACACCCCGAATTTCGGTTAATGCTAAAATTCGCCAATTACAGAATAAATAATCTCAGATGTGAGAATTGGGGGAAATGGGCTGCGTCATTGCGTTCGTCTCGGAAAAATACGCAAAATAGAGTCCGAGTTTTTGAGAATCGGAGTCCGTATGGCCCAGTTATGGCCCAATGAAGTTGGCAGAAAATTTAAGATAAAAACAGAATTAAATATTTAAAATCAGATTTCGAATTGGGGCCAGCGGGGGCCAGGCGGGAAAAATTCCCGCCCTAGCCATGTCGACAGGGCTGTCGACAGGGGTGTCGACTGCCCTGTCGACTTGCCTGTCGACACAGGGTGTCGGCCCTGTTGATCTGGGTGCACCAGATCTGGTTTTTGGTTGAGTCTTGGGCTGGGTTCTAGAGATTTCCTAAATCTAACGGACCTAATCTAACCTAGGGTTAATCTAAGGGCCTAAAACACTACCTAATCCTATAAATAAGACCCCAACCCTACCCTAAATTCATTCATAATTAGATTTTATAACTAAACTATGGCAAAATGAAACTTGATCATGGCCTCCACAAATCAATGAAGAGGAAAGCAAGCTAATCAACCTCTCTAATCAACCTCTAATCCATTCTAAGCACCTTAATCTTCTTCATTTGGAGTGCAAATTGCTAGTAGTGAGTTTCTATCACTTTAACATCAATTGTTAAAGCAAGTAGATTAGGTGTAATGAGACTTATGGTCTTGAATGCGGATTAGTGAGTTTGAATCATTTGTAATGATATGTTACTCTATGTTTTTCTATGTTTATGCATATTGAATAAGTTGGTTTATGCATATTTAATAAGTTGGTTTATGCATATTTAATAAGTTGGTTTATGCATACTTGATAAGTGGATTTATGCATGATTAATAAGTTGGTTTATGCATATTTGACAAGTGGATTTATGCATGATTAATAAGTTGGTTTATGCATGTTTAACAAGTGGGTTTGTGCATGTTGAGTATGTAAGTTTATGCAAGTTTAGTATGATGTATGTTATGTTTACATGATGCTAAATATGCAAGTTGTGGGCTATGTGATCATATGCATGTTATGCAAGTTCATGAAGATATGCTATGCAAGTTACATGTATGTTAATATGTAAGATATGCTATGCAAGTTACATGTTTGTTAATATGCAAGTTCATGATGACACATTATGCAAGTTTATGAGTTAATATGCAAGTATGTGAATGCTTATGCAAGAATGTGAATGTTTATGCAAGTTATGTGTATGCTTAAATGCATGTTTAACATATTATGCAAGTTGTGAGAATGCTTGTATGCAAGTTCAACATGTTATGCAAGTTATGTATGCTTATGCAAGTTATGTGAATGCTTATATGCAAATTTAACATGTTATGCAAGTTATGTGAATGCTTATATGCAAGTTCAACATGTTATGCAAGATATGTGTATGATAATATGCAAGTTCATATGCAATATGTTATGCAAGTCATGTGTGATAATATGCAAGTTTGGGTTAAATGTAGTTGGGTTAATATATGCTCATATATGCAAGTTGACATCCTCTTAACCCATGACAAAGTTATATGCTAAGATTTGGTTAAACCCATGATGTTTGTGATGGATCCTCCCTTTTATTATGTCGTGAAATGAGAACGATTTGCGTGGGGAACGATAGGGATTAATAAATATGTTAATAAAAGTATGATTGGGTATGATTAAGCATACCATAAAAATAAATTAACATAAGTGGGAATTTACCTATTGAGTTAGGTCTACCCCATGGGAATTTACCTATTGAGTTAGGTCTACCCATGTTATGAGAAACTTGATATTAATTAGGGATAATTAATATAAATTATGAGGGTAATTAATTAGATGTAATTAATCGACTAAGACACGAGGTTGGACTCATTTGTAGTGTAAAACTGCCCGGACCCAACCGGCTTAACCAGTTGCTACAAATGTTAGCCCAATGTGAGAGGTCTTAGGCACAAACTAAATACGTGATTAATGTAAAGACACGAGGTTAGACTCGGTTATGACATAAGGCTGCCCGGACCCAACCGGCTTAACCAGCAGTCATAAAAGATAGTCTAATGTGAGAGGTCTTTATGAGGATCACGGTCTTAATTAATTAAGAAACACTTAACCAAATTAGCATGTAGTGGGACATGATGGTTAAGTGGGTGCCTTGTGTGGCATGAGGAAACTAGTGGGTTGCCTTGGGTGGCAATAGAAAAATACGATTAGAATACTTAACCGAAGTGGAACATGTAATTAAACATGATTAAAGGGTTAAGTAAGTGCCATGGGTGGCATGTGAAAATACGATTAGAATACTTAACCAAAGTGGAACATGTAAGTAAACATGATTAAAGGGTTAAGTAAGTGCCATGGGTGGCATGTAGAAATCTAGTGGGTGCCTTAAGGGGCAATTGAAATATGATTAGATGACTTAACCAAAACTTAACATGTAAGTGGGCATGATTATAAAAAAAGGGTTAAGTGGGATGCACTAGATAAATTTGCAAGCTTAGGTGGTAGCTTGTGGGGGCCCATTTCAACTAATATCCCAAACGTATCTTTGTGGGCTCGACTCAAGTCGAGTGACGGGACACGCATATTGGGCTTGACTATAAGAGGCCAAACCGGGTTAACGGTGGCAACGCGGGACCAACGGGTTTCATGTGCGTGTGTGGACCCGGGCTGGTTGGTAAGTCGTTGTTGCATCGTGTAGATATAAAGCTGTGCACCGTTGATATTATCAGGTGGCCACGTTGGGGAATGATACACCCCAATTGTGGGACCAGCACGGGTATCTACAGTAGGGAGCCGATCGCTTGGGAGTAGTGAGTACACCTATGTAGTCAGATAGGGGTACACGAAACTACTAAATTACTAAGTACACTTAGTGGGATCAACCTTTATGTAGGAATGACTGGTGTGGTGCAGTGTAGGAATTATCCTTGGGTGGATAGGTCTGGGGCGGTGTAATCTAGTAATTATCCTTGGGTGGATAAATGCGTCTTTACGGTTATCTTAGTTTATCCTAAGTTTGCCAAGCTGCTTAGTGTAGCCATTCATCCCCAGGCGTTACCGTATATCAACTTATGTCTTCTCTGGTTACTTTAATGATTGTATTGTTAAAGTTATAGGACTCACTCAGACTTATGTCTGACCCCGTTGTTTTTATCTTTTTCCCCCAACCCCAGGTTATCAGAGTGGGCCTAGTGCTAGTGGGTGTTGATCGGATTGCTGTATCTATCCTTTGGAGCTTGGACCGTTGAAGTAAAGCTCAGTTCATCTTTCCTTTTATGGCTATTGTTTACTTAGTGGGATTATGTACTTATTTTTATCAAGATGGATATTTTGTACTTGACTCTTGTATGGTTTTGTGATGTAACCAAACATGTTTTACTTTCCGCTGCATTGAAATGATGATTTAAATTTTCAAGTATTACTTATTTCTGTCTTGTTGTAATTTTTATGTTCTATATTCACTTAAAATACTCCACCAATGTTATGGCATTCCCTTAGTGAGTGTCCGTAGCGGGTGTGGGGTGTTACACCTATTGAACCTATAATACGGCCGAGGGCGACCGCATAAATCCGAGGCCTCTAAAAATCCAACAACCACATAAGTAAATGTCTGGGCTCCATACCATGACACCACTTCTAGCTAGAAAGAAACGTGTGCACTACCTGCGTTCCCTTCTCCCATTTTAGACTCTACCGGGCTGTGAGGCTCGCGAAGTCACGATATACACAAAGCTATGCCTAAATAGACTGTGCTTTGATCATCAACCACAAGGCCTGCTTTTCAACAAAGCCTTGATCAATTGCATCTTATCATGCCACATTATCAGACTCTACCATATCGTTGATCATCTACAAATATATATATATATATATAACCTCCAAGCTCATACGTCTTAGAGAAGGGTGTTAAGTGAAGAATAAATTCTCCACCACCAAACAGAAATATATAATCAGTAGCGTTCAACAAATACAGTAGAAAAGAATACAATGTCAGACACACAATCCATTTACAAGTCCGTTCTGGGTCTGAACGAAACAACGTATCCGTCGATCTCCAGTACGTCTGGAAGATCATCACTTATTACCTTGCCTTGGGGGATCAGTCCCAATTCAAGATATCAGTCACTATCAACCAAACGATGTGAAGTTCTCCAGTCTTCAGTCACCGACTTCATCTTCGACTCTTGATCGTTGTGATGATTATTCAGAATGGGTTAAACCCGGTCTTTCTGAATAACTCGCGTATTTGGTGATTAAAAATCAAATATTGGAAAATCACACACTACGCCACATTCCAACTCAGAATATTCTTTTAATAAGATATTCATATTAAAAGCTTCTCATTAATTTTATCAAAGATAAATTAATAAATTAAATCTTAAATCTTCCTTAAAAGATTTATTAAAACTCTAATTTTGATTTAATATCAAAAATCATTATTACAAGATCATTTATTTAAGGAATAAATCTTGTTTTAAACGGGTTAAAGAACTAGTGTCATTTAAAACACAGTTCACGATAAACCCACAAAACAATTTTCAAAATATGAAATTCCACAGAAATCAATCAATACATAATCGATATAAATTTCTGTATCGGACTAACAATATACATGGAATAACGGCAAAGCCTCTTAAATTCCATATATAATATCGGTCTTCTATTACAGAAGCCCATCTCAATTATTACCAATCGAATTTCCACTTAATTCCAATTTATTTTATTAAATTGGAAAACTTGATTTTTAGAAAATGCCTTTTTAAATCTATCAAATAGATTTATAAATTCCAAATAATAATTTCGCTGTAAATTGGATTAAAGGACAAATGTCGTTTAAAAACACCGTCCACGATAAATCCACTTCACATCTCAGTTAATTTCATATCACAAAGTATAATGGCAAATTCTAATAATCTTAATTAAAGGATTTCTCTTTAAATATTAATTATTATAAAAAAAACATATTTAAAATAATCAATAAAAATATTCTTTATATAACAGATTTTTATCTTTTACAAATATTCTTTGTTTTAACATATACTTGATTAAAAATATATTTTTATATTAAAATATATTCTTTATAAAAAAAGAATTTCTAATGTAAGAATATTCTTATTTAAAAGAACATCTGAATCAAAATGTAATTCAAACATTTATCATATAATTTTGGATTATATGGATTTCACACACGTCATATATAACAATAACAGTAAAATCATCCATTTCATCCAAAGTGTAAATTCCACTGCGTAAGCGTTAAAATTAAATAATAACGCTCATCGCAGCCTGTCGATCTAATGATCAACATACAACTAAATATTTGGATTAGTGTATGTTAATTTTCATCCCAACACCCGTGTGGAGTTTCGACCAACAAACAAATAATAAATTTATTTGTGCACTTGGGCGATGTGTGAAAATAATCGACCCAATCACATAAACAAGTCAGGTAACTTGTCTATGGTAGTGTAATCACAATATATAACACGACGATAAAAATGTCTCTTTTTATTTCTATCCTTTTTATCGTATGTAGAATGTCAATAAGAATGAATTCTTTATTTCTATTCTTTTATCGCATCTAAGATGACGATAAAAATATAATCTTTTATTTCAATTCCTTTCATTATAAATAAATGAGAAGAAAGATATAATCTTTAATTCCATTTGTAATAGGGAATACAAATAATAACAAAAATATAACTTTTCATTTTATGCTTTATTTGCAATAGAGAATGCAAATAAAGATTCAGCTTTTTACTTTGATGTTTATTTACATAGAAGAATGTAAATAAAAATTTTCATTTTATAATTGAATTGCATTAAGGATTGCAAATGAAAATATTTATTTTATTCTCCTGTTTTATTTGCGTTGAGTAAAGCAAATAAAAGTGTAATATTAAATTTCTAGTTTTATTTACATCAAGAAATGTAAATAAAAGAACAATTCTTTATTTTATGTTTATTTACATCAAGTGAAATAAATAAATAATTAAAAATGTAACTTTTATTTTAATGCTTTATTCACATTTAAAAATTTCGACAAAAATGTAACTTTTGTTTTTAATAGATTTGTTTGCATCTAAATTTGCAAACAAAAATGCAAATTTTATTTTCTTGTTTGTTTGCAACTAAAGTTGCAAACAAAAATGAAATTTTATCTCCTTTGTTTTATTTGCATGATAGAATGCAAATAAAAATGCATATTCTATTTTCTACATTTCGTTTGCATTGTAGAATGCAAACAATCCTTTTATTTCTAACTTACATTTTGAATGTAAATTTTTTTTATTATTGTTTATTTACATCAAAATGTAAATGTCCCCTTTTTCATTGTTTATTATTAACAAATAAAAAATCTCATCTTCTATATTTATTCTTTTCAATGAAAGCAATTTTACATAAAAATGTAATTCTTTAATTCTATTCTTTTTATTGTCTCTAGAAAGACAAATAAAATGTTACACAAAAATATATTCTTTTTATCGCACCAAAATTGTCGATAAAATGCATCACTAACATTGTCTATTTTTATCGCACTAAAATGTCGATAAAAATGAATCACTAGCATTGTCTATTTTTATCGCCCTAAAAATGTCGATAAAAATGACAACATTAACCATTCTATTTTCACCGCATTCAAAATGACGATAAAATATTCAACATAAAGAGATGAAAGCAAAATGTTCTTTTTTTTATTTCTAAAAAGAAAAACAACAAAAATGCTTCTTTTAATGCTAAAAAGAAACATGACATAAAAATGTTCTTTTAATGTTAAAAAGAAGAAGCGACAAAAATGACCCTTTTCATGCTAAAAAGAAAAGGTGACAAAATATGCTTTTTAATTCTAAAAAGAAAAAGCGACAAAAATTATCTTTTTATTCTAATGCAATATATTTAACAAAAGTGTTATTTTAATATCAATGCGAATTCTCAATTTCTTACTACATATAAAAATGTAAATTTTATCTTACAATTGTGTATCTCATCCTAAATTACATATAAAAATGTAAGTTTTAATTTTATTTGCAAATCCCATTTCTAATTACATATAAAAATGTAATTTTTATTTTGCATTGTAAATTCATGTCTCAATTACATAAAGAGGTGTAATTGTTATAATGCAATACAAATTCATATTCTAATTACATTGAAAAATGTAATTTTTATCATACCAATATAACTCATATATAAATTACATAGGAAAATGTTATTTTTATTTTACCATTCTCATTTACATCTAAATTACATAGAAAAATGTAATTTTTATCATGCGGTACAAATTCAATTTTAAATTACATAGAAAAATGTAATTTTCATCATGCGATGGAAATTCATATTTTAATTACATAGAAAAATGTAATTTCTAACATACGACATAAATTCATATCTAAATTACATCTAAAAATGTAATTTTTATCATACAGTGTAAATTCACATTTTAATTACCTATAAAAATGTAATTTTTAACTTACAATGCAAGTTCATACATTCATTTCATATACATTACAAAATAAAATGAAATTTCATTCATGCGGAGTAAATTCATTCATAAATTACATAATAAAAAGTAATTTATTTCATACGGTGTAAATTCATTCATAAATTACATAATAAAAATGTAATTTATTTTACATCATAAAATTTCATTCTTTTACTTACAATATAAAAATATTTACTTTTATGTTTACAATGTAAAGCTATCAACTTTTTATTTTTATAATGTAAAAATATCAACCTTTATATTTTACGGTGTAAAAATATCAACTTTTATATTTTAATGTAAAGACATCGTCTTTTAATATTTAATCGTAAAATATCACCTTTTAATATTTTACAATGTAAAAATTTATCACCTTTCTATTTGCACCGTAAAAATTTATCTTTTTATTTTCATTTAAAAATATGATCTTTTTCTTCTTTCTTTTTTTAATACAAAAAATATTATCTTTTGATTTACATCGTAAAATTTTCATCTTTTTATTTTCAATACAAAAATATGATTTAAATCTAAATTTAGATTTAATTTTCTAATCCCAAATAGAATTCAATAATATAGCAATTTCAATGCGGATCTAACATGTTACAAACAACAAATCATACCACAAGCAACAATCAATCATCTATCCAACCCAAACATTTCAGATCTGAATTAACACAATAATACAATAATTTTTAACACGAGAAAATTAATTAATAATTAATTAAATAATAGAATTTGAATTCTCACATTGAATTTTGGCCGAAATTTGACTGTCTCCGTTTCAGCTGTGGTCTGCGCCATCGCGAAGCTCTCGGAAAGACGAATCCAACGCAACTTACGGTTTGTAAAACGGACCTCGTATGAAAGAGTTATGGATTTTTAAAGATCGGACAAATTAAATAATTAAATAATAAAATAAAAAAGAAGAAAGCGGACCTTCTTCCTCTCAAACCCGTCGTTACCTTCTTCGGCCGAACAATCCAAAGCCGCCTTCCAAAGCTTCTGCACGCACCGATCATCGAGCCCCCATCCTCCGATCAAACTTTACCACTCCGACCGCCTTGCCAAGAGACGCCTACACTCCAACCATGTCGAACTCGGCCTCCCCAAGGACCCGCAAATCACCAAAAACCACAGCCCCTTCTCGGTCAGAATTCGCAAAATCCGTGAATCAAAACCCGATCTTGACCGTATAGATTTGTAGCTCTCTGAATTCTCTTCGATTTGGTATATCATACGTCAAATTTCGTTGAACGGATTGAGAGATCTAAGCATTTGAAAATCGAATGATTTCAGCCACTCATCTGAAACGGCGGCTGCCATTGAAAGTTAGGGTTTCAGCCGATTTTTTTAATATTATTTTAATATTTAATTTCGAAATTTGTGCTAAAAAGGTGGATTTTCGGACTTTCTCCGATTTGGGTCTACTTACTGTCGATCTCAACGTTTTGAGGCCTTCTGAACGCGATGGGCTATGTCCCGGGCTCCAATTCTGATGTCTATATGTTTTTTTTTTAATTTAAAAATACAATATTAAATAAATAATTTAATTTCTACCGTAAATTTAAATATGCCTGGGCCACATACGGACTCCGAAAATTCTAAAAAAAAAATATTTTTAGCTTTCTTATGACGATACGGTTCTAACGAGACCAATTTCGTTGAATTCTGAGACTGTTTGAAAAATGGCCTTTTTCAAGTCGTTTAAAATTTAATATAAATTGACAAAACAGAAATCATTTTACCACGGCCACAAAATAATTCCAAAAATTATGAAAAATTAAACTTAACAATATTTTGACATTCCGGATCCAACAAAAGTGGTTTCGTCGAAAACGGAGGTCGTTTGAAAAATGACTATTTTCAAGGACTATATATTTAATATTAAAAATACATTTTTAAACAAATAATTTCCGAAACTTAAAATATATAAGTGCTTATACTTTCTAAATGCAGAAACATCATTCCGAACTCAATGGAAGTGGTTTCGAGTCCAAATTCCTTCGTATGTGAAAAGTAGCCTTTTGGGCCATATATATTATATATAATTAAATTCTACAGCGACTTTTCTAAAAATTGAACTAGCCATAACTTTTGATTTCCATTATGAAATTTCAATTTTTCAGATTCGTTAGAAAGATATGGTTAAACAGATTTAAATATTTCTGTATTCACTCAATTCTGATTTATTTTGAATCATGTACATTCAGTCAAAGTTTAAAATTAAATTTTCACACTACCGCGCCATTTCAGGCTCGTTTTATAATTAAATTAAATTTATTCGTTTTAACTTCAATTAAAATAAATTTTACCCATTATTATTTAAATAAATTATTTTATATTCTTAAAATTCATTAAAATTTTCTAAAATAAATTTTTTAAATTGGTTCAGAATTTGCGGGTTGTTACATTTTATAACATCACGTAAATTTAAAAGAATTTGAAACGTTTTTCCCAAAAAAATTGAGATATATTTTCTACGTATACAGAATGAAATGAATTGGTCAACGAGGAATTAAGAAAAGGAATTTGGAAATATTTCCAATATTAATGCGGTATATTTTCTGAATATAGAAAATAAGGATTCGTCAATATATATAGAATTGTTTTCTAACTGGAATAAGAGATATTTTCTCGAATAAAGAAATTAGATATTAGAAATGTTTTTCAAAGAATCGAAAGGGGAAATCAAGCTTCAAAAGGATATAAAAGATAGGGAAACAGGAACTGGAAATAACAATATCAGGAATTGATTTAAAGGGGCCCAGTGTTGTTTGATGCTTGATTGATAGAATTTCCATTTGGAAATAGGATCACTGATTGTATGGATGTTTATTTGAAGTTAAATCACCGACTATCAAAGTTTTGATTTATTTTATACCTCCATTGTCAATATGGAGAGACCGGGATCAGATTTAATATCTGAAAACCACTATGTCTTGGTATAAGCGTTATGAATCAACTTATGCTGAAGATATTTGAAGACGAAGTAAAATGCAAGGGCTGTTCTGTTAACCCTAGGTAGAAATTGCCCAAGATGGATTAATAGAATGGTGCCTTTGGTTTGTCCAGACCCAGGACAACTTGTAAGGACGAGTGTCTGATAGAGTATTTCCAAAGGGTGATTCCTTCAAACGTACGAAGTTGGTGGCAAAGAAGGGAAACTTCTTTAGCCTAACAATCTGAGTATTTTGTGGGAATCAATTAGTGATTTCCGATGGATCTGACGATGTGGCATTCAAAGTGAATGGTGGCCAAATGTTTTGGAAGATAATTCAAACCTCAAGCCTCACAACCGAGAATTGACAAAAATTGGGCAGGCAGCATGGCTATGTGGGTCGCTCCCATTAGGATGTATAATCACCTATCTAGAGAAATTCAATTTGCTTCTTTAATCTATCGATGTTGTCCCTTTCGGGAAACGGTTGCTGATCTCAACCGTTGGTGATATACATTCGATACACTCAAGCGAAATGAGTGGTCGGTCATGTGTGGGCCGGGTTGCAAGACGTTCTTGTCGAACCCAGTGTATTCGCCTCTAGAGATACACTATCGGAAGGTGGTTCCATACCTTGTCATGTTGGAAATCCAATCTCCAATAAGCGCCCTGCGGTTTTCGATTTTATATTATATATGGAGCGTGAGATGCAAGCGTTCCGCTAGTTTCTATTTATTTGATGTAGTCATTATTATAATATCATTGGATTTGATATCAAAAATATTTTTGGTTATCGTAAGGTAAAAACCATCCATGTTTATGTTTCGATCGGTCTTACGGTTATCTTTTCTTTTGAAAGGATTTTTAAAAGTTAAACCAATGGTTGGAGTTTACTCACACCAGTCCCATGACTGACCTAGAGTTTATTTTGTTTTAATTTCCCTAAACTCTTGGGTGCCCAAATTTGTACGGGCAGTCAAGTAGTCGGGATTTTTCAGATTCACTTTGGAGAAGCTTGAAGCAGGAGGCTTCACCTGTTAGCTATAGACTATCATATTTTCCGCTGTGTACTATGTTGTATCTGGAAACAGGTGTTTATAACTGTTCCAGAAATAGCTGTTGTGCTCTGATGATGGTATGTATATAAAGTTACTGAATTATATTTCAAAGTTTATGTTATCTAATATATTTTATTCGTTCCGCTGTGAGATTGTGATCTTCGTTTTCTTCTATTCTAATGTTTCTTTCTTTCTATTTCTCATCCTCTAACTTCTTTCTAATAATGATTCGTATTTCTGTGCAATTTGGGTTGGACGTGTGGTGTTATTGGTCAACTCAAAGAGTACGGAAATTCGGGCCATTACATTGGCATTACCTATTGAGATCCTAGTAGTGGGGACGCAAGCCTAGGGGGAAGCTTATATCATCCGTGTGTGGGACCCGTATCGGTCAGTAACCTATCTTGGCATTAAATGGAGAACCCCGAACTAGGTCGGGGTCAGGGCACGCTTATCGAGTTGGTTGTAAGAGGTCCGTCTAAGGGACGGTGCGGGCGACGCATTCATACGGGGTCATGTGCGTGCATGGGTTCGGATTCCAGAGAGGATGATAAGATGTTGTGACACCTGTAGATATGGTTGAGCATCTTGTAAACAATGGGGTTGCCACTCTAGGAAGTGATACATCCTAATGTGGGGCCAGCACAGGGTATCTACGAGTTAGGTAGTCGATCGATTAGGAGTAGTAATTAGGGTACACCTAGTCTTGCTTGTTTAGGAGCCTATTATTATCTTTGGGGGTAACAACCGTCAGTTTTGTTGGGCTACCTGTTATTGTATGGGGTAAAACCTCTCACTAGAAGTACACCTAAGTCTACCATCTTGTTCTGTTATACTAGTATTGGTGCAGAGAAAAGGATTAGAGAAGCGCAATATATTATGTTCTGTTTATCCTATTTACCTTGTTATACCTGCATTATGACACTGTTATCTCCCTCTCCAGTTTATATGCCTGTTGTAACAACCCGGAAATTCTGAGCCAATTTAAAATTTTTATTTTGGCAATTTTAGTGAAATTTGAATATTTAAAATAAATTATTTTAAATAATAGCGACGAGAAATTTATTTTGAATAGAATTAGAACATATATATTTCTTTGAATCGACGTTAGAATATAAATATTTTACATTAAATATAAAAGGAATTGAAAATGGCGCGGTAGTTTGAAATTTCGATTTTGAAGTTCAAATGAATGTACCGGGTGCAAAATAAACCGGATTTTAGCGAAACCAAAAATATTAGAATCTACTTGAGGATATCTTTCCAACGAATCCGAAAAATCTCATAGCGGGAATCAAAAGTTATGTCCAGTTGAAAATTTAGAATAGTCGCTATGGAATCCTGGCCCTTAAAAATGGAAATTTTGCAAACGACCTCGATTTTCGACGAAACCACTTTTGTTGGATCCGGGATGTCTAATTATTGCTAGATTCCAAAATTCGTAATTTTTCGAATCAATATGTGAGCGTGGTAAAGGAAAACGCATTTGACCAGTTTTAGTTGATTTTAATTGACTGGAAAATGACCATTTTTCAAACGGTCTCAGAATTTGACAAAATTAGTTTTGTTAGGACTGTATCATCAATACGAAGCTAGAAAATATTTTTCGGGAATTTTTAGAGTCTGTATGTGGCCCTGGTAAATTGAAATGTGCGTTTAAATTCAATATAAAGATTTATATTTTGATTTTGACTAAAACTGATCGAAACAGTCGAATCAGCCTGCGATACATATCCTATTGTGTTCGAAATGGGGGTAATTAGCTATGGACGACAAACGGTGGGTTCGATTTCGAGGGCGAAATTAAAAGTTGCTTTTTGAAATTAAATAATTAAATAAATAAAAATCTCCCTTTCATCTCCTATACCCTCTCAGCCCCCCTCCCTCGGTCTATTTTCAAAATTGGAAAAAAAAGAAATAAGAAAAAAGAGAAGAAGACGGAGGAGCCGTCGCTCCTCCGATGGGTGGCGCCACCGCGCCCCGACGAGCGTGCCCTACCGCCGACCACCCCTTCCCTCCAGCCTCCTCCCCCTCTTCTTAATCGACCACGCCTTCCCCCTATTCCCCCTAGAAACCACCGCTTCCCAAATTAGCCCACGCCACCGCCACCTCGGCCTTCCACCGCGGGCCGCGACTTCATCCCCTCCTCTCCCCTTCCAGCGCGTCGCGCGAGACCCCCACTCTACCAATGAAACCCGCCGCCACCCAGTTCAGGGCTGCCGTGCCCTATACCGACGCCGTCGACCGCCCTTCAGCCCCCCCCCCCCCCCCCCCCCCGCGATTTCCTTTCCCCTCCCTCTCGTTGTAAGTGTTTTATTTAATATAAAACTTTGTTTTTATATTTTTTTTTAGTTTATTCGCATATCATTTTCAGTCTATTTTAGATTAGATTAGATTTTTAACAAAAGAAAATATTAGCTTTTTAACACCGAAAAGATTTAATTTTTGTTTTAAAACAAAGGTATGATTTGTTTATAGAAAAGATTAGCCATTTCATCATAGAAAGAAATGATTTTCATATTATATAAATAATAAACATATAATTTTTTTAATGAAGAGATTAAAAATATGATTTTTATTTGATGTGAAGAATAAAAATATGATTTTATATAATGTAGAGTAATAAAGATGTGATCTTTATAGAAGTAGCAATGTAAAAATATGATTTTTATGTGAGGAAATTTGAAATAAAAATATGATTTTTATAATATATAGTTAATAAAAATTTGATTTTTACATAGGTAGTAGAAATAAAAAAAAATGATCTCTAAATAATGTGATTTTTATACAGAGAATGGCGAGAGAAAAATATAGTCCTTATTATATGAAAACAGTATGAAAATAGAATTTTTACTTATATTACTAGCGAGATAAAAATAGAATTTTTATCTATATAGTAGCGGTATAAAAATAGAATTTTTATCCATATAGAGTGATTATAAAAATGTGATTTTTATATACATAGCAACAATATAAAAATGTGATTTTTAAATATGTAGTGGCTACGGACAATGAAATTGACAAAAGGCGAGCACGACGAAGATTTTCTACATATGAAGAGTCCTGATGTATTGGTTTAGCTAGTTAGTGAGAACTTTTCCCTTTAATTCTTGTTTTCTAGTTAAAATTATATACTAGGATGCAGACGGTGCTTAGCAGCACCCGACACCCGTCGTCCACCGGCCATGGACGACTTGTATGCTTGTTTGATGTGCTGTGAAGTTTGTTTGTGATGTTGATGTGAAATGGATAATAAAATATTCATGTGTTGAAATAAATTATTTATCGTTAAAAATATAATTTTTAACGTGAATGTGATTAAATAAATATTCATTTACAAACCGGACGTTTGTTTATGTGCACCTATTTGAAGGATATTGATTGGGACGATAAATTTTACACGTCGCCCAACTGCACAAATAATATTCGGTGTTTGTGGATTGAAACCCCATACGGGTGTTGGGATGATATTTGGCGTACACTAATCCCAATTATTTAATTGTATGTCGATCGATTGGTCGACAGACTGTGTAAGCGTTAATAATTTATATTTAATGCTTATACAGTTGTGTGGTGCACTTTGGGTGATGGTTGATTATTTATCGTTGCTATTATATATATGTGTTGTATGGAATCCATATAATTAACATTATATGGTAATTGATTGGGCCTCATTCCAATTGGGAAAATAAAGAATATTATAGAAATAAAGATTCATGTGTTGAATAGAATAAATAGTCATGTGTTGACGATGCTCATGTGTTGAGAATATTCATGTGTTGAAACTTATCATGTGTTGAGTAAAATATTTTAACAATAAAATTTACATCTTTGTCATAATTTTATAAAATATATTAAATAGAATAAATAGTCATGTGTTGACGATGCTCATGTGTTGAGAATATTCATGTGTTGAAAGAAATATAGATTCATGTGTTGAATAGAATAAATATTCATTTGTTGAATAGAATAATGAAGTTATTGAAATATATAAAGCCGTGTGGATTAGAGATGTGCTGTTTTGACACGAACGATATTTATATTGATTATATTCGTTTTTATAATGAATATAGAAAAGAAAGTGATTTTAAAATATAACGTTTTGAAAATATTATCATTTGTATATCGATGATGTGGAATATTCAATTTTGATTCGAAATTGAATATGAAGTTGAAATCGTTTCGAAAACGAATTTAAAACGATTTATAAAATACGTTTTAAAAGGAAATCGACGAAATATATATAATATATATATTATATATATAATGGCCTGAATAGAACGCGCCGCGCTGCGGCGTTCGTGAATTTCGACCATTGACATCGAATGGACATTACGGGAGATCCGACCGTCCGATTCTCCTAAAACCGGAACCGTTAGATTCGTATCGAAAAGAGCTTTCTAACGAATATTAAAGATTTGAAATCTATCGGTTGGATTTGGAATTATGTCCAAATCAAATTTGGAAAAGGTCATTGTAAGTGCAGTTCAATGGCCGTTGATGGAAATCGATTGTACGGGCCTTGATAAAATTATTAAAAATATCAATAATTTGTGTAAGATCATAAGAAGTGATTTGTGAAGAATTGGGATGAAAATTTCCAAATTTGAAAAGATAAAAATAGATTTATATCGAAATGAACTAGTTTTGAACTAGAATTGTAACTCCATTTATTTTTAAAATAAATAAATTGGATTTAAAATGGTTTTGAAAGTAATCAGAATTTCTAATACGTGAATTGGATTGGATTTGAATCGAAATTATCTTCGGAATATTTCGATGTTGGATTTCGTGATTATACATATATAGGTGTGAAAATTTGAAAGATATAATTTATATCGTTATTTCCAATACGATATTTGTTGGTTTCAGAATTTGATATTGAATATAAGCCGGTATATTTTCTATTCAGAGCCTTGTATTTAATATCAAATGGGATTTTGGGTTCGTCGTGAATGATGTCTTAAATAACACTGTTCTTGGACCCAGTTTAGAAAGGAATAAATCTTTTAATTAAGATTTAGTGAAAATGTCCAGTTGATTAGTATTTAATTGGAATTGAATCAAAATTGGACTTTGGGTTCGTCGTGAATGGTGTCTTAAATAACACTTTCTTGGACCCAGTTTAGAAAGGAATAAATCTTTTAATTAAGATTTAGTGAAAATGTCCAGTTAATTAGTATTTAATTGGAATTGAATCTAAATTGGATTTTGGGTTTATCGTGAGCGGTGTTTTGAATAACACATGTTCTTTAACCCGATTAACAATGGAAAGTGATTTTGGGTTTATCGTGAACCGTGTTTTAGATGACATTGGTTCTTTAACCCAGTTTAAAACAGGATATTGATTTGTGGGAAGATTAAAACCAAGTGGAGTTTTAACGAATCTTTAATTAGATTGAAATGATCGAGAATGGAGTATCACCAGTTTTGCTCCAAAGCAATAATTAAATCTTTAATTAGATTTGAACGTGAAATGGTAATTAATATTTACCGATAACACCGTGGTGTTAGATATGGAGTATTACCAGTTTTGCTCTATGGGATGAATAGGTCGAGTTTGGGAAATAAAATAAATAATTACTTCGGTGTGGTTCGCTAATCCCGACTAGTTTGGAAAACCTTGACATGGTTTGAAAAGATATCCAAAGGAAGATTAAAGAATAAATTTAGAAGAATTTATCTTTGACAAAATTAATGGGGACCTTTCCCTAAGAATGTGATTTTGTGAATAAAAGAATATTCGGAATTGGAATGAGGCCTAAGTTGAGTTTGTGTAACATTTGTTTATTATATACACGGGTTATTCGGAAAGGCCGGGTTTATACCCATTCTGAATAACCGATTCGACGATATATCGAAGATGAAGACGATGGTTGAAGACCGGAAGTCTTCACATCGTTTGGATGATTATTGATGATCTTGATTGGGCTGTACACCCAAGAGGAGGGAATCAGTTGATGATCGCCTAGACGTACTTGGAGATCGAAGGATATGCGAGGAAAGTGCCTCCGGTTTCGTTCAGACCCAGAACGAACTTGTAAATGGACTGTGTGTCTGACATTGGATTTTATTTTGTGTTGATTGATCTCTATTAAATATAAATCTGTTTAGCGGCGAAGAATTTATTCTCTTGCTTAACGCCGTTCTCTGAGACGTACGAGCTCAGAGGTTGTATATCGATGGACATCAGTCGCATGGAGTGAATTGCCTGTGTGGCACGCCTAAGTGGCAGATGACCAAGGCTTCTGTTGAAAAGAAAAGTCTTGTGGTTGATGATCAAAGCACAGCTTGTGTGGCATAGCTTTGTGTATAGCGTGAATTCGCGAGCCTCACACCTCGATAGGAGTCAAAAACGGGATACGGACCGTTGGGAGAACACGACGTTTCTTTCTAGCTATGGGTGATGTCAGTGACCTACTAGCCCTGACATTTATATACTTTTGACCTGTGTGGTTGTTGGAATGCGAGGCGCCTCGAATATATGGTTGATAACTGGCACTATGTGAGCCAACGTACAGACCATTATATAGGTCCTATAGGACCGGGAAACGTGTGTTTAGGAATTGCCAATCCTCAAAAGTAAGAGAGGACCGGCCCAACCGATTCCAAGGATCGTTGTGTGTGGTCCTGAGACATTTGCTAGAGTGTCTCGAACGGAGAGGAGCTTGCCCCTTGCCTCGACTCATGATGGAATCCAATTTCCAATACGTGACATTGCGGTTTTATTTATAGAGCCTAGTATGGCGACATGATATATGGTACCCATGCCGTCTATGATTAATATTTATGATTGAAAGCGTTTTGACACTATACACTTATAATAGTATCAAATGATTTGTTTTAAACGTACCAGGCATGTTTGGCTATTATAAGGGAAAACACTACCCTCCGGCTTACGTTGCATTGTGTGATGGGACCTGGGTCTTATAATAGCTTCATTTTTCCAAAAAGCATTGCACTTTTTTGTTATATGCACTAGTGTTCTTGGGAGGAAACCCGTTCCGTGTTATACAGCGTGTTCCCTGGATTTACCTAACTTTAAAATAAAGATTAATAACTGTTTTAGTTCTCACACCAGTCACATGACTGACCTGGAGTTTATTATTTAACCTAAACTCTGGGTGCCCCTATTTTCCACACGGGCAGCTAGTAGTTTTGGTTTTGCAGATTTATATTCACAGGATCCTGATTTACAACTGGAACGATACTCGGAAAGCTCTGTATCCGTGTATTACTTTCAGTTGTGTTTTGTATTGTTTTTCCGCTGCTATGTAATTTATTGTAATCTCTGATATTTATCGAATGTATATTTATTCATACTCTGTATATTCTTGTATTCTGATGGAATTGTTGTAATAAACAATGAAATGTTCTTCTGTTTGCATTCTGATTCGTCTTGTCCTCAAAGCAATCCGCGCTTTCCTTCATGGGGAAGTTCAGGTCGTTATACCTGTGATGATGCTTTTACTATTTATATGCTAAAAATAACTGGACTCGCCAGACTTTATGTCTGACCCATTTTGTTTCCACTTCTCTCTCTCGCTCTCTCTTCCGTCCCTCCCCCCTCCCCCCGGGCAAGGTTCTCAGGGTAGGAATACTCAAGATTGATCAGGATTCCTCTTTCATTCTGCTTAGAGCTGCTTAGATGTACCGCATGACTTCGCATCTTCTCTACTATGGCTATATTTTGGGATTATGCTCTTTTTATGTATTATTCTACTGTGATGATGATTTTGGTACAAGATAGAAATTATACGTTGATGTAATGAGTTTTCAGTATTTCAGACTTATTATGTAATTGGGTTTGGACCACGAAGCTTTCCTATTTAATAAAGTTTTAATTCCGCTGTCATTTTATATTTGTCTTGTGATGTTTCTGTTTCTGTTTACCTATAATGCTTCACGAAACTTAATGCATTCTGATAAAGAGTGACATTAACGGACGTGGGGTATCACATGAAACCCATCAACATCACCGGAATTTAACTAAAACTGAAAACCACAGCACTTACCTTTGAGCCAGATTATGATTGCTTAAGGCGATTGCACCCCCTACGACCACCACCGGTTTTAAGCCCTCACCACTCTCTACAATTCCATGTTGGAAGTTTCACCCAGTTCTCAATTGATTTCGAGATTTAATTTAAAAATTGGAACAAACGTTAATGAAAGTGGAGGTTGTAGTTGTTGACCATGGAAATTATTTGACTTAGGTTTAGAACGTTTAGGGTATATTTATAGATGAATTATATTATTAAAATATTCACATCAAACTTACGCATGAAGTTACCCGCTTAAACGACCACATACAACCTCTGATCGCGATGAAAATTGTAATCCTACAATAACTTAATATTTCGAACATGATGGAACTGGTTTCATCAAATTCCGAGATCGTTTGTAAAACTTCCTTTTTATTTCACAATGTGAATCGATATGTGTTTATATCGCGCACGATTACATAATCAATTCAGTTGACTTGAAACAAGAAATCTTACAATAATTAACCATTACAGATTTTATAAAATTAGTTTCATTGAAATCTTAGGTCGTTTAGAAATTAGCTATTCTTAAGTTTTATATTAAATCGATAAAATATAATCGATTTCAAAACAAACAAACCTATTGATGACAAATTATTATTATCATATATATTCAAAATAGAATTTATACAACTTCAAACATTTTAACTCGATTTTTAAATTCTAGGTTATATTGATATTGAATTTATTAAAATTATTTTATTTTATTTAATATATCGTTATGGTTTATAAACAATTCTATAACGACTTTCTAAAAATTTGATTTTGACATAACTTAAAATCTACAAGTTGAAATCTTGTTTTTTCTCTTTCACTCGAAAATTATAATCCAATATATACGAACAATTCTTATTTCAAAGAATTCCGACTTATATTGGATCTTGTACATTTAACTGAAGTTTAATGTGTAATATTATGAATTAGCATGACAATGTGAGCTCGTTTTTAGTTACATATAAATTACACGTTCAAACTTCGTTTAATAAACGAATTCCTTATTATAATTCAAATATAAACTTAGTTAAATATTTCTATATTGTCATATTCATACTATATCACAAATCCAATTTTATTTCAATTATTTCGGAATTAGTATATTATTTTACTATTCAAACTGAATTGATATTCAAAATCATTGAATTCGAGTTATTTAAATTTTCAAATCAACATTTATAACTAATTTTAAATGTTCAAACTGAACGGCTAAAAATCCATATCGTTACAAAAATTGAATAAAAGATCACCTTCTTCATTATGCAATGCATTAACCTCATCAACAGTCAATAGTGACAGTTCCTCCTCCACCACCCACGTACTAGCTTCATTAAATTCAACAAAGCTTATAGGATCATAGTTTGGACCTTTTAATTCATGCCCAAATTATTGTCGTGAATTGGATCACGGTAGCATCTCAAATTGATATTTAGCTAATAAATGAAAACAAAATCATGAAGTAAAGTAACTTACTTTTTTCCAAGTCGAAGATTATAATGTACAAAAACTAGATCGTTCAATCTTTGATGCTCCAATCGATTCCTTTTCTTTGAGTGGATGTGTTCAAAAACGCTCCAATTCATTTCACAATTGGATGAGCTACAAGTTTGACTCAACACTCGGATTGCCAACTTCTTTAAATTTGGGGCAGTACTTCCGTAAATTAACCACCATCATCTGCATTTGAAGTATAATACCAATCACAAAGAAGCATCATAGTTATAATTAATGTTATGATGATAGCTATACAACATCAAAAATGTTTACCTGGAAGCATTTGTTTACGATTAGCTATAGCCGAGCTTCCACCAAAATCACCCTATGAATTCCTATGAAGTTTAATTTCTTTTGTAAGATTTATAGTCTATATCTCCATCCAAATATTTCTCAATAACATCTAAAATAGAAGAATGGAAAGAGCAATGTTTCTCCATCATCTCAGCATTATACTAATACCCTCGATTGGACCAAAAACCGATAGAGTGTAGGTTTTTATGCTATTGCATATCCCAACAGCTATTAATAATATCAATGAACGGCTTAAATACCTTTTAGTTTTTGCAAACCGTTTCATTGTATAATCTATAGCACTATGAATTGGAGCATATAGTTATCCTGTAGAAATCCTATTTTCTACATCGAATTCATACGAATATTTAAACATTATGAAAGAGTTAATTTGACTGTAGCAACTTATTAATTTCTAATTGAATTAAATTAGATCAAATGGTTAGGTATATCAAACAATTTTACTTTATATTCATAGAAATGGTTGAAAATTATTTATTTTAATGAAACATTGAGTTAACGAGCAAATTAAACGATCATCAGATTAAACTAAATAGTCAACTGTCAAGATGTAATTTGACAATGCATTAAGAATCATTTTATATTAGAATTGCAATTTATTTCATTATATAAAAGTCTAATTCAAAATATAGTAGGAATTGATTAGGACTGAATTGGACTAGTATTTGGGTCCAACGTAATATAGCCCAAATTTAATAAGTTTTACCTTCTCCTAAAAGGCGCCCTATCTTTAATACTAATTCACGTAAGACTCAAACCCTGGCGGACTATCTCCAATAAAATCAAAACCCTTATTTCCCGAAATCAAGAAATCGAAAAAAGGGCGTCGTTAGTAGCCTTTCATCCCCTAGCGATCGACGGATGTGCACTCGATGTCCAGGTGAAAGCAAAATCCTAGGTTGGTTAGGGTGGAGATGCACGGGACCTGAACTCGCGATGGAGGGAGGTTCGGCGCTGGGGTTGTCTTCACCTGGAGGAGCACGGGTTAGAGCCGGTTGCGAGACGTCTTTGTGTGTGAGAGGTTGCAAAGCTTTCGATGAGTGGTGAGGGGTCGAAGTAAGTTCTGGAGGTGCTAATGAACTAATAAGGCACCAGGCTGGTGGGGTGTTGAGACAAGGTGAATTTGCTACTTGATGTTAACTCATGATTTTATCATAACTCGATGATTTTTTCTCTCACTCGCATCTATGTCTACATTCATTTTAGTTATATATATACACACACACATACTTGTCAGTTATGATTGATTTGCTTAGGTGATTGAATTGTTGAATTGAAATTGTTACTTATAATTGAATTGGCTGCTTGGTAGAAAGGGCTATTATAAGATATTTTGATTATTGTGAAACTGTTGTTGAATTAAGGTTGATTGAGAAATTTTAAGTTGGTTGGATGGATTAGAATACAAAGAAGTTGTTTGTTTACATTTTGCATTCGAATTTATTTTAAATTTCGAATTTTGTTGATATTATATTTTGATGTTTGATTAATTTTATGGTTTAAATAAATTATGATTTTTTTTACACAAATCATTACGAAATAATACATACATTCAAGTATAATTATTCTTTTTCGAGTATCGCTTTGTCGTTTAGAATTACAAACAGGTTGAACTTAAGTAATATACATTATGTGAATATAAGTTTTTCAATCTATAACCCAATGAGTAATATAAATAAACAAATTAAATCGATTATATGAATTTATTAGGCAATTTATCGTAAGGAAATATTAATATTTAGAATAAGTTTATTTGTTTTACTAGATCATACAAAGCCAAACCACAGTTGGTTTTAATTAAATTATTTGACAAGTTTACACTATATTAGAATATGAAATGTTATATGTAAAATCATTTTAGCTTTAATAAGAGAATTATTTTGCAAAATGATTTTTATTTAACAAAATGATTTTTTTATTATATACTTATGTATGAATATTTATCCCTTAAATGTTTAAATAATCTTTTAGGAAGTTTTATGAATGTTATCTTTACAATTTGGAAGTAAAGTACTTTTAAGATTGTTTTGGGTTTGAATATGATTTACATTATATAATCTTTATTTAATTTATTTCTTATTTACTCTATTCATCTTCTTTTCCTTTTAATGAGTTTTTAGAGTATGAATGATTCACTATTAGTTGACTTGGTTTGGTGAAACCATCTTCTTTTCCTTTTAATGAGTTTTTAGAGTATGAATGATTTTTGTAATTTTATGATATAGATATATTTTATGTAATGAGAAATTTGAATAAATGGTTTGGTGAAACCATCTTTGGTATGAGACTTTCTGTATCACTATTCTGGTTATTCATTAAAATTGTTGTATATAGTATTGAAGGGTAAGTGTGTTGCGAGAATTAAATAAATAGACTAACAAACACGGTGGTATGGGACACCAATGAGTTATTTATCTGATAATCTCTTGCTCGTGTATAACACTTAATACGGGGATTAAATGTTGTGGTATTCGCTGCGGTAAATACATATATATGAAGTAGTCATTTACTGATCTATGATTATATTTAGCCATGCATCGACTATATATATTACAAACAATACATTGGTATGAATATTTAAAAAAAAAATTGCAAAGTTTGTGTGCTGCGGTGCACCTACCATTATGTTATGTATATGTGTGTGTTAGTTAATAGTACCAAGCTATCACTGACCAGCTTTCTATATTTTGCGAGAGTGAGCTAGAAGGCCAGTATCCACCCTAGCGGTCTAATCGCGGGGTCACGCCCCGGATTTGTGACGCATTAGTGTTTTATTATTGTTATTGGTATATGTATTTCCCCTAATGTCATCTAGGCCAATAATCAGTTACCATAGGGCATATGTGAGTATCGTGACTGTACGTGTTACGCGTTGACGTACAAATTATGGATCATTTTCATGGTACTAGTGGATGAGAGGTAGGGGTAACCGATGACTATTGGACAGTGAGTGTGGAGTCTCCAGGATCAGATTCGTTCGTCAGTCTCCCTTTTTCGCTCTTCTTCGATGTATAGTTAAAGGATCCCAAATATGATCCTTCCTCGTTTTCCTTCTTTGGGCGTACCGCTGTAACACCCCGTAATTTTAACAACACTAAAGATGATAAATTAAGGAATAATTAATTTAATAATCAGAATTAAGTGAAACGTACTACGCCATTGCATTCGTCTCGGAATTCTCGTCAAAATAGACACCTATTTGCGTAAAACGGACAACGTATGAAGTAGTTATTAAGGTTTGAAGTTTGTATACGCGCAAGAATATATATACATATATATAGTCCAGAAATTCAAAATTAAGCCAAAACAGTTCAAATCGTGCAGAAATGTGATGAGTGGTAAATATCCCTCCCAGGGGTGTCGACCCCTTAAAGGGATGTCGACCCCCCTAGGGCAAACGTGGCAGATTAGGGTTTGGGGTTGGAAGCTATATATATGGCCTCATTTCTCAAGTATTGCACATTGAAAATAATGGAGGACTAGATGCTGTCGCTGCCCAGATTGAATCAAACATTTTTCTTCTTCTACAATCGAGTTAATCAAGTTTAGAGTTATTCAAGTGTAGATCTGTCATTCAACATCTGTTATTCTTCTATTTTTCTAGATCCGAACACTATGAGTCCATGTTAATTTAAGATCTAAATATTTAAAAGTTAAACTTGATATGACTATAACTTGGATCTATGTCTATGATCATTTGAATCACATCAGATCTGCTATAAATTGTTTATCTTAGTTATTCTGACATGATCATGAACTAGATCTGAACCTATACCTATTTATCATGTCAGATCTACCATTGTTTCACTGTTTAGATCACCTTATACTAGTCATGTTTGTGGTTAAATTGGATCTGTTATTAGTTGGACATCTAAATCATTGTTTAGATCATATCATGTATGTCCCTATTATGTTAGAATCAGTTCTATTATCATATGTTCATTAGATGTGTTCCTATGCCTACCTAGTCATTATGCTGCTATATGTTCTATGCCTGTTTATGCCATTACATGTCAATCTTGTTAGTATGATCATTTCTGTCATCTTCCCTCTATCTTTTCCATTTTTATTTTTATATAGCCAAGCTACTTTCGAGCCTAGGCATGCTGCTGAAATATGTGAATACGTTAGATTGGGAACGAGGGGAAAACGTTGAATTGGGGCATAACTTGTAATTAGGAATTTGACATAACTTGAATAAAGTGTTATAACATTAATTTGGGACATATGGTTCTTTATGAACATAACTTGGGGAAAGGGGCATGAAAACCTATAACGACATAGGTAAATTTGGTTAATAATGGAAATGCCTAGGATTACAGTAATTAGAAACTGTAACCGCGCCTAGACACGAGGTTAGATTACATTTGTGGTAGAAGTCTGTCCGGAACCGCCCGGCATATCCAGCAACCACAAGTGGCGAATCTAATTTGAGGGGGATCTAGGTGCGTAAACACGAGACGTGCTATGACACGAGGTTAAGCCTGACTTATGGAAGAAGTCTGCTCGGAACCGACCGACATATCCAGCATCCACAAGTGGTAGGCTTAATGTGGGAGGTCTAGCACATTATAACCATAAATGGACATGGTAATGAATTGGAATACTTAACCTAGTTGAATCCATAGGGATTGTATGAACATGAACTGAATAGGGGTTAAGTAAACTTGTTTGAACAGTGGGTGGGTTAAGTAAATCTGGGGTTGGTGGGTAATATTTATATATAGGCCCACAAACTCAACCTGTTGGGATTATGCAAATTTATGACACCAGTAGGTAGGCATAATCTGTGGAAAACCTAGTGGGATACAAGACAATGGGGAGAGCTTGCATCATCTTGTGTGTGAGACCCGTTTCAGTCAGTGACCCATATATAGGTATCAAACGAGTGCTCCGAATTAGGTCGGAGTCGGGGCATGCATACTGGGCTGAATATAAGAGATCCAAAAGTGGGGACAATGTCCGATCATGCATTACATCGGGGTTTTGTGCATGCATCTTGGGAAAATAAGACGTTGTAACATCAGTAGATATGGTTGTGCACATCCGGGAAATGAAGGGTTGCCACTTTAGGGAGTGATACACCCTACTGTGGGGCCAACACAGGGTATCTACAGAGTAGGGAGCCGATCGATTAGGGTAGTAATTAGGATACACTTAGACTCCGGTATGTTTAGGAGCCCGTTGTTATCCATAAGGGTAACTACGGAACGTTGGGTTGTCTGTTGATTGTATGGGGTGAAAACCTCTCATTGGAAGTACGCCTAAGTCTACCATCTTACAGTTGTTGGGATCATCTCATTCTGGTTATACTAGTATTAGTGCAGAGGAATCATTAGAGAAGCGCAATGCACTCTATCATGTTTATCCTGTTTACCTTGTCATACCTGTCTTTTATGATGTTATCTTTCTTATCCGCTTTATATGTCTGTCATGATACTTTTACTTATTTATATGCTAAAAGTAACTGGGCTCGCCAGACTTTATGTCTAACCTTTTTTGTTTCTTTTCTTTCTCTTCCGTCTCCCCCTTAGGTACTCAGGGTGGGAATACTCAAGCTTGATCAGGATTTTGCTTTCATTTTGCTGGAGTTGTATAACGACCCGCATTCTACGCATCAGAGGATCGGAGAATATTTATTTCATTTTCATACGAGGTCCTATAGCCGTGTAACTTTGGGGAACGACTATTGGGGTCATTTCCCATGTTCGCGATTTTTGCCGACTTTTAAATGACTGTTTTGCCCTTGGCGAATCTTGTTTCGCCTATAACTTTTGATTGGTAAGGAGTTTTGACCTGAAACTACTTCCATTGAATTCGAATGATGGTCTACCTTTCCGTAGAGTGGTCATATTAGCCAAACGGACTTACCATTTGGGAGATATGACTGAAATAAGGATTGGAAGGTGAAAAACAGTTTAACCGGACCAATGAGGGTGATTAGCAGCTAGGCCCATTGGGGGATTTCGGGATTAGGGTTGCATAAAGGCTGAAAAGGGTTAAAGGAACCTTTCATTGTCATTTTTACAGCCGCCACTTCCCTCTCTTCAACCCTAACAATGGCTTCCACCTTCTAAATCTTTTTTAAACAACTCCTAATCGCTTTCTAATCGAAGATTAAGCTAAGCTACATCAAATCAAGGAAAATTAACACCAAATCAGAGTTGGAGCTGCTGTTTTTCATAGGAATTCGACCCAAAACAGTACAAAAGTTCAGATCTATAATTCACATATGGCTAAGGTGAGTGATTTGCATTGTTTTTCACTAATTACGGCTAATTGGGGGTGATTAGTGTTAATTAGCGAAATTATGCATGTTAAAATTCTGGAGAAATATGTAAAAATTATTAAATATTATTTTAGGATACTGATAAAAATTTGGGTTAATTTGGATATGTTTTGCTAATCCTATCATTAGTTATGGATAAACATGATTAAGGGGTAAACCATGGGTTTTGGGTATGTTTGATCTAAAATGACCTATATGCTTGATGTTTTGACCTTATTGATTGATCCTATATGTTGCTACTACTGTTTGGAATATTTTATGATTGATCAGAAAAGTTAGAATGGTTGAAAACGCCATCGTATGGCGAAAATGAACGATATATGCTCGTTGGAAAATATGCAGGGTTTTAGATCGGATTATAGGGCTCGGATCGGATTGGAGAACCGAGTAAGGAAATTCAAACCGGACCGGAACTTGGTATAAGAGGAAGCTTGGCAAGAAGGAAGTCCATTTGCATAGAGTGGGAGTTGGTTCGGATCAGAAGCGAGGGCGTGGGGATCGGATCGAAAATGGTGAGCACGAACCGAACCGGGGTTAGAGCAATCAAACCGAAACGAGTTGGAGGATGGCACCCGAAACGAACCAAATGAGAGACCCGAACCGAACCGATGAGGACTAGAGTACTATGCATATTAACCAAGGCGTGGGCTTTGAGCACCGAACCGAACCGGGTATGGAGTGCCGAACCGAACCAGATGTATCTTTCTACTTCTACGCGACGATTCTTCTGAAGACCAACTCCAATTCGGCCAAAACCCGAGATGCAAAGGAAGTCCAAATATGAGGTTATTACTCAGGATCCAAATGGGGATCAACGAGTTAACTTCATGAGTTGAGCTTTGCTGCGGGACGTATACAAAGGGGTTATCGATGTCAATAGCTTTGACTCACCACTGAGAGACAGGTATTGGCTATGGATCAGTGCAGTGGAGTTGTCATGACTCCACGGGGCAAAGTGATCGTAGCAGGGTTATGAGCCAATGCAGTGGAGTTGTTGTGACTCCATGGGGCAGAGTGGGCATAACAAAGTATTAGTGGTTACGGATCAGTGTAGTGGAGCCGTCATGACTCCATGGGGCAGTGTGATCGTAACAAAGAATTGGGTGATCAAAGTGGTGGAGATCAAAGTGGTGGATATCGTATACTTTACGCATTGAGTGAGAGATGTGAGGATGATTGCTATGTTTGATGTTTGTTATCACCATGACATGCACACCCCCTCCCCATTATTTTCACACCATGTGTTAGTGTCACCTAAGAGTATTGTACATCCTGTTGTGCTAACTCTTTGGTTGCAGGTTCAGGTATGGTTATGTATATCTGTTATTGTTCTGTTTTTGCTGCTTATTGCTCATACCAGACTTTTGTCTGACCCAGAGTTTTATATCTCTTCTTATTACTTTGGGTGCTCCTAAATGAGCAGACTAGAGACAGGTTAGCTGGTTATACACGAGTAGCTGTCTGGAGACGAGCAGGAGGCTCACACGTATTATTACCATATATTCTCCCTGTGTTGTTGTTGGTCACTACTTTGGGCATTAGTAGTGTACCTTCCTATTTTGCTTTAGAGACAGTTTTAAAAGTTGTAATAAATATGGTTTGGATCATAAGCTATATTTTGAATTTTCCGCTGCTATGATGATTTAGTTTTCAGCTTATGCACTGTCTCGCCTGTTTTATATCAAGTTATGTTATTATTATATTTTGTCCATGCGCTGTGAGATATACTACAGGTTTTTTGTTGTTTCACCGTTCAAATTCCTTCCCTTTTCCTTTCTTTTGACGACCGTCCCGTGCTGGTTGGGCGTCGGCACAACGTGTTCCATTGGAAATGTCGGCTGGTGCGGGGCGGGCCATCACACATGGTATCAGAGCTCTAGGTTGCGTAGTTAACCTAGGGAAAGACACCAGGGAGAGATAGTACGTATATGAGAGCGCGTATTTTTTATATTTTGGGTTTTCAAAAGTTATATATATACACTATTAGTATATTTAAGGATGAAGTCGCATTGCACTGGCACCACTGAAGAGATGGTTAATTGTTACTCTTTACAGATTGAACGATGAGCCGACATACGAGGAATACTGGTTCAAGAGTCAATAATAGAAATGTCCTTGACATGAGGACAATGTTTACTATCTTCATGCGAGAGATGTTCAGGGAGCAACCCCTAATGCTGCAAATGGTGGTGGTGCAGCGGTGCCGGTGCCTAGGGCCGGTTTCGCCAAGCTCTGTAAGGACTACACTAGTCTTGGTGAGAAGCTGTTCCATAGAACAAAATCGGCTGTAGAAGTTCAGGATTGGCTTGATAGCTGTGAGCGTATCTTCGAGGATCTGGGAATCGAAGATGCGATGAAGAGGAAGCTGGCATCCTGTCAGTTGCAAGGACGGGCTATGAATTGGTAGAATGCTATTAAGGCAGCTACCCCTGAGGTTCAAGTTACTTGGGATAAGTTTAAGACCCGCTTCTGTGACAAGTTTATTCCAGCTGCTAAGAAATCAGAACTATTTAGGAAGTTCTTGGAGCTTAAGCAGAATGGTAGGGCAGTCTCGGAGTATATTACTGAGTTCGATACTTTATCAAAGTATGGATTATCCATTATTGACACTCCCGAGAAGAAGAATGAGAAGTTCATAACAGGCTTAGATCAGTACTTGGGCGAAAGGCTTATAAACCATATTGATGAGACTTTTGAATCGATTGTTGGGAAAGCATTGAGATCAGAAAGCCTTTATCCTAAGCCCAAGATTGAAGTCGTTGTTGCATCTGTAGAGGGGCCAAAGCCGTAGGCAAGCGGTGGAGGCAAGAATAATTCTCAGAATAAAAGCAAGCAGAGTCAGACCAAGGATGGTCAAAAAAAGAAAGGTAAGAAAGAGGTAGAGTGCTTGGCAAGAAGGGTCATTATGCTAAAGAATGTCGAGCAAAGCCGGCGGACAGGAAGTGCTTCAATTGTGGACAAGTGGGACATCATAAGGATAAATGTCCACAACCCCCCAAAGAAAAGCAGACACTGAAAGCGTATGCTATTAATGTTGTTCCTTCTTCGTCGAGTGCCCCAACTGCGGCGGAGAAAGGAAAGAATGTCGTCATTCAAGGTATGCTTTCTGTTTATGATGTTCATGTTCAAGTATTGGTTGATACTGGGGCTTCCCATTCCTTCATATATAGTGACCTGGTAGACAGGTTGGAATTGGAACCCGAGATAGTCGATAGACCTTTAGTGGTGACGAACCCGATTGGTGGTTCGACTAGCCTTAGCATGATTTGTTGAAATTTGGTCTTATCGAGTCATGGATGTATGTTCGCTTGTGATTGCTTTGTTTTGGGCTTTACTGGGTTTGGCATTATTTTGGGAGTCGATTGGCTCCAAAGGTACGGGGTGATGATAGACTGTGAGGGATTTTCAGTAACTATTAGGGCGGATGATGGGCACAAGGTAGTGTTTGGTGGCCTACCTAGTGATGAGGTGATGACTAGTTTTCTAAATTCCCTCGACATTCCACAGGACGAGTTATCAGGGGTTCCCATTGTTGGCCAGTATCCGGACATCTTCGGGGAAGTGACCAGACTTCCACCACACCGAGAGATTGAGTTCCTTATTGATTTAGTGAAAGATGCCAGACCTATATTGATTCCACTTCTCGTATGGCACCAAAGGAGCAGCGAGAGCTCGGGGTGCAAGTAAGCGATCTTTTAAAGAAGGGATTTATCCGAAGAAGTGTTTCCGAGTTGGGAGCACCAATCGTATTTGCCACTAAGGCAGATGGTTCCCTTTGTTTATGTGTGTGCTATCGCGAGTTGAATAAGTGACTAGAAAGAATAAGTATCCCCTTCCACGGATAGATGATTTGTTTGATCAACTGGAAGGAGCAAGAGTGTTCTCCCAGTTGGACCTCGCGACAGGATTTCATCAGCTCCGAGTAGCAGCTGAAAGTATTCCTAAAACGACCTTTCGGACGCCGTCTGGATTATATGAGTGGTTGGTCATGTCATTCGGGTTGACCAATGCACCAGTATATTTTGTTCATCTTATGAATAGGGTATTCAGGGATCAATTGAATAAGTTTGTCCTTGTGTTCGTGGACGATATCCTTGTTTACTCGAGGATAGAGGAAGAACACAAGGAACATTTGAGGATAGTTATGGAGGTGTTGAGAAAACACCAATTGAAAGCAAAATTTCCTAAGTGTCACTTCTGGAGGAGGGAAGTGAGATTCTTGGGCCATGTTGTTTCAGAAAATAGTATTGCCGTGGACCCTGTGAAGGTGGCTACGGTACAAGGTTGGTCTATGCCCAAGAATGCAATAGACGTAAGAAGTTTCTTGGGGTTAGCTGGATATTATCGTAAGTTCATCCAAGACTTCTCCAAGATAGCATCACCGTTAACTCAGTTGACCAAGAAGGATCAAGCTTTCATCTAGGACGAAAGGTGCAAGAATGTATTCAAGAGTCTAAAGGAAAAGTTGACGTGTGCGCCAGTATTAGTCATTCCTAAAGGGAATGAAGAGATGACAGTATACACGGATGCATGTGGTACCAGACTAGGTGTTGTATTGATGCAAGGGGGTAGGGTAGTAGCTTACGCTAGTCGGCAACAGAAACCGCATGAGAAAAGATATCCTACCCATAATTTGGAATTGGCAGCGATCGTGTTCGCATTGAAGATGTGGAGACATTATCTCTTAGGAGAAAGATTTGAGTTGTTTACCGATCATAAATCGTTAAAGTATCTTTTCTCTCATAAGGATCTAAACCTTCGTCAGTAGAGATGGTTAGAATTCTTGGCTTACTATGATTTCGATATCGCATATACACCAGGAAAGGGCAATGTGGTAGCTGATGCATTGAGTATGAGACATGCCAGTTTAGGGGCTACGTTTCTGTAATGGAGGCAACTGGAGTACATCGATGGGTATGATTTTAGACCAAAGTGCGAATAGGATCCAGAAATTTTAGCAAGTTTGACGATCATACCCACTTTGATTGAGCGGATTGGTTCCAGTCAAAGGGACAATCATAACCTATTAGAAATCATCTCCAAGTTAGAATTGGAATCGACGAGGAGATGAACAAGTATGGGCTTGATCGAGATGGATGGCTTAGAAAGAACGAGAGACTAGTTATGCCCAATGTCAATGGATTGAGAGATGAAGTGCTCAGAGAATGTCATCACTCAAAACTGACTATACATCCCCGTGGTAACAAAATGTATCGAGACATGAAGCAGACCTACTACTAGGAAGGAATGAAAAGAGACGGTCGGAAGCTTATATCCAAATGCATGAACTGTCAGCTAGTTAAAGCTGAACAAAAGAAACCTAGTGGTTAGTTGCAACCACTAGAAATTCCCGAATGGAAATGGGAACAAGTCTCAATGGATTTCATTGATGGTTTACCCAGTACTAGATAGGGCCATGATAGTATTTGGGTGATTGTGGATCGATTGACCAAGAGTGCAAGGTGTATATCAGTCAAGTCGAACAGAACGACAGCTAAATTAGCAGTACTGTATATGAAGTGGGCAGTGAGATTTCATGGAGTACCCAAAAGCATTGTGAGTGACCGAGATCCGTTGTTTACTAGTGGGTTTTGAAAGAGCTTACAAGAGGCTTTAGGGTCAGAATTACATCTCAGTACCGCGTACCATCCTCAGACTGACGGTCAGACAGAGAGGGTGAATCGCATATTGAAGGATCTCTTGAGAACTTGTATATAGGATTTTGGAGAATCATGCTATGACCATTTGCATCTAGTGGAGTTCGCGTATAATAATAGTTATCAATCCAGTATTGGTATGGCTCCATTTGAAGCTTTGTACGAAAGACCGTGCAACTCACCATCATATTGGTTAGAAACCTGTGAGAAATATGTGCTTGGGCCAGATGTGATAAGAGAAACCTCAGATAAGATCAAGGTTATCCAACAGCGAATGAAGGTTGCCCAAGATAGGCAGAAGAGTTATGCTGATAAGAGACGAAGAGAATTGAAATTCTCCGTTGGCGACTTGGTGTTTGTCAAGATTTCTCCGTTAAAGAGCGTGATTCGATTTGGTAGGAGAGGCAAGCTAGCACCAAGGTTTGTTGGTCCATTCCTAGTCCTCGAACAAGTTGGGAATTTAGCATGTAAGGTTGGATTACCTGACAAGATGGCAGGAGTTCACAACGTATTTCATGTTTCCCAGTTAAGGAAGTTCGTACACGACCCTGATATGACTATTTCACCGGATCAGTTGGATGACATCAACCGCAGGCCGATCTGTATTGTCGAGTACGATACAAAGCAACTTCGACGGAAGGCGGTGCAACTAGTCAAGATCCAGTGGAGTGACAACGAGAATGACTGTACTTGGGAAACAGAGGAGAGCATAGGGAAGTTGTATCCAGAACTCATTGCTTGGTAAGATTTTAATTGCGATTTAGCTATTCCGCATGCTAGGATAGACTTGTTGTGTTATTATGTGTGTTTAATTGTTTGTAAATGGTTGATAGGCATGCGGGGTCCTTTGTATGTTTTGGTTAAGGAATTTCGAGGATGAAATTTTTTAAGGGGGGAGAATGTAACGACCCGACTTCTACGCATCGGAGGATCATAGAATATTTATTTCATTTTCACACGAGGCCATATAGTCGTGTAACTTTGGAGAATGACTATTAGGGTCATTTCTCATGTTCATGATTTTTTCCGATTTTTAAATGACTGTTTTGCCCTTGGCGAATCCTGTTTCGCCTATAATTTTGATTGGTAAGGAGTTTTGACCTGAAACCACTTCTATTGGATTCAGATGATGGTTTACATTTCCGTAGAGTGGTCACATTAGCAAAACTGACTTACCGTTTGGGAGATATGGCTGAAATAAGGTTTGAAAGGTGAAAAACAGCTTAACCGGGCCAAATAGGGTGATTAGCAGCCAGGCCCATTGAGGGATTTCGGGATTAAGGTTGCATAAAGGCTGAAAAGGGTTAGAGAAACCTTTCTTTGTCATTTTTATAGCCGCCACTTATCTCTTTTCAACTCTAACAATGGCTTCCACCTTCTAAATCTTTTTTAAACAACTCCTAATCGCTTTCTAATCGAAGATTACGCTAAGCTACATCAAATCAAGGAAAATCAACACCAAATCAGAGTTGGGGCTGCTGTGTTGCATAGGAATTCGACCCAAAATAGCAGAAAAGTTCAGATCTGTAATTCGTTTGTGGCTAAGGTGAGTGATTTGCATTGTTTTTCACTAATTACGGCTAATTAGGTGTGATTAGTGTTAATTAGCGAAATTATGCATGTTAACATTCTGGAAAATATGTAAAATTTCTTAAATATTATTATAGGGCTATGATAAAAATTTGGGTTAATTTGGATATGTTTTGTTAATCCTATCATTAGTTATGGATAAACATGATTAAGGGGAAAATCATGGGTTTTGGGTATGTTTGATCTAAAATGACCAATATGCTTGGTGTTTTGACCTTATTGATTGATCCTGTATGTTGCTACTACTGTTTGGAATGTTCTATAATTGATTAGAAAAGTTAGAATGGTTGAAAACGCCGTCGTATGGAGAAAATAGACGATATATGCTCGTTGGAAAATGTTCAGGGTTTCAAATCAGATCGGATTATAGGGCTCGGATCGGACCGGAGAACCGAGTAAGGAAATTCGAACTGGACCGGAACTTGGCATAAGAGGAAGCAAGCTTGGCAAGAAGGAAGGCCATTTGCATAGAGTGGGAGTTGGTTCGGATCAGAAGCGATGGCGTGGGGATCAGATCAGAAATGGTGAGCACGAACCGAACCGGGGTTGGAGCAATCAAACCGAAATGAGTTGGAGGATGGCACCCGAACCGAACCAAATGAGAGACCCGAACCGAACCGAACCGATGAGGATTGGAGTACTATGCATATTAACCAAGGCGTGGGCTATGATCACCGAACCGAACCGGGTATGCAGTACCGAACCAGATGTATACTTTTACTTCTACGCGACGATTCTTCTGAAGACCAACTCCAATTCGACCAAAACCCGAGATGCAAAGGAAGTCCAAATGGGAGGTTATTACTCAGGATCCAAATGGGGATCAACGAGTTAACTTCATGAGTTAGACTTTGTTGCGGGACGTGTGCAAAGGGGTTATCGATGTCTATAGCTTTGACTCACCACTGAGAGACAGGTATTGGCTATGGATCAGTGCAGTGGAGTTGTCATGACTCCACGGGGCAAAGTGATCGTAGCAGGGTTATGAGCCAATGCAGTGGAGTTGTTATGACTCCATGGGGCAGAGTGGGCACACCCCCTTCCCATTATTTTCACACCATGTGTTAGTGTCACCTAAGAGTATTGTACATCTGCTAACTCTTTGGTTGCAGGTTCAGGTATGGTTATGTATACCTGTTATTGTTCTGTTTTTGCTGCTTATCGCTCATACAAGACTTTTGTCTAACACAGAGTTTTATGTCTCTCCTTATTACTCTGGGTGCTCTAAACGAGCAGACTAGAGACAGGTTAGTTGGTTATACACGAGTAGCTGTCCAAAGACGAGTAGGAGGCTTACACGTATTATTCCCATATATTCTCCCTGTGTTGTTGTTGGTCACTACTTTGGGCATTAGTAGTGTACCTTCCTATTTTGCTTTAGAGACAATTTTAAAAGTTGTAATAAAGATGGTTTGGATCATAAGCTATATTTTGAATTTTCCGCTGCTATGATGATTTAGTTTTCAGCTTATGCACTGTCTCGCCCGTTCTATATCAAGTTATGTTATTATTATATTTTGTCCATGCACTGTGAGATATACTACAGGTTCTTTGTTGGTTCACCGTTCAAATTCCTTCCCTTTTCCTTTTTTTTTGACGACCGTCCCATGCTGGCTGGGCATCGACACAGTGCGTTTCGTTGGAAATGTCGGTTGGTGCGGAGCGGGCCATCACAAGCTGCTTAGATATATTACTCAAGTTCTTATCTTTGCTACTATGGTTATGTTTCTTTTGGGGATTATGCTTCTTTTACTAGTGTACTCTGATGTTTTAAGTACAAGGTAGAAATTTCAATGATGTACTGGATTTATGTTTTTTTCAGACATATGGTGTTTTGAACTTCGATGCTTTATGATTAATAAAAGTTTTTAATTTCGCTGCTATTTTATATCTATCTTGTAATTTTTCTGTTTCTTTTTACCTATAACGCTTCACGAAACTTAATGCATTTTCTCAATGAGTGACATTAACGGACGTGTGGTGTCACAATCGCCATATATTATTATTTTAGATGTTGTATTGCAATATTTCTGCGTATCTCCAAGTACTATTAAATAAAATTAGAGATACTTGGAGTTCTTATTATTTCTTATATCCTCCACTGACCTTCTTTAGCTTTTCTATGATTTTATCTATTGATATTTGTTCAAGCATTGGAAGGATATTATATTTACAATGATTGAGTGATGATTGGATTTATTATCTTATTGGCCATTTATATATTATGAAATCTTTCTTGGTAATGATTCTTGAATTTGATTTAAGGTTTGGATTTATATGACCAGTCTCTTGTATCGATTCTATGAAATTTATTTTGATGGATTTATATAAATGACGACTTTTGGATTAAATCGTGATGAGACATTTTTCTGTTGCTACTATTAATTAGAAAACCCCAAACATTTTATATTAATTATAACGGATCTAGACATAGACTGATCCGTTTATTATTTATTTAATACGCGGATCAGACCGAGGCATTTTAGGTACAGGGACATTGAAATCGATTTGTAACTTACTAGGCTTAGAGGAGTATAGTAACTTAGTAAATTATTTTTATCATGTATTGAATGTGATGATGTATATGTTTTGTTGTGTAATAAGGTAAATGTATATGGAATGTTAAGTATTATATTTATTATATTTTGTCGTTGCGATTGACTCTGTGATCTCTGTATTTTTTTTATATTTTGTATTATTCTATCCAGGAGGCATGTGTGTTATTGTTTTGTACCGATATTGCGTACGTAAGAGTAAGTTGTATTTTCAGAAAATTTTAATATGTACCAGTGTCAGTCTAAAATAATTTACACATGTGGACCCAATAGCCACATTGTCCATACCATCTGACAGTATTACTTCGTAATACTCTTGGATATTATGGGTATATAAGTGGGGTCCTTACATAACACATTGCAGGTCTTCCATCACTATCAACAACCCTAAGAACACGAACAAGTGGTTTGGCGATGCTAATGATTAATGTGCATTCTTTCCAAAAGGACGGATCATATATACGATTAACAAATTGTGTCCCTTTCACATCTTTTGCAAATGAGGAAGCTCTCCATTCTCGACTTGTTACCTTGGTCATAAGTTCATCAATGTGGCTCAAAATACTTTGTAAAGCAACAGAATTTGTCGCAAATTTGGTCGGAGCAGGATGAAGTAAATTCCGTCCATTCTAAATCTCTACATGATAGATTACACGGAACAATGATTATAGATAAACTTTTTTATCTTTGATGCTTGATCTACGCCACAAGAGATGCGTTCAAATTTTCCAATATTGCTAAACATCAAATTTAAGCAACGTGCGACACATGGAGACCATGAAATTTTGGAAGTTCGGCCTCAATTAATCGTCCAGTAGCCACGTAGTTTGCTGCATTATCGGTTACTACTTGCACTATATTTTCAACTTCTACAAATAAAATAACCTCTTCAAATAAGTCGAAAAGCAGCACAATAGTTTTAGAAGCAGTGGATGCATCAATAGGTTTTAAAAACAGCGTTCCTGTATGATAATAAATAAAAGAAAAGTGTCAAAAACTTTTGATACATATGAAATTCATAATAAATATGAGGTATAAATTAACATACCTATAGGTTAATAAACCAAAAAATTGATCAATCTCCTGCCATTTTGATCAAACCATCCATCCGATATTAATGTTCAACTAATCTCCTCCCATGAATTCCGATGTTTTTTAACCTCATCATTTACTTGTTCAATAGAAAACTTCAATAACCTATCATGCAATAAATAAGGATTTGGTCCTTCGTATCCCTTTCTGTAACTAGCAATGGCGTTAATCATTAGTTGATACAATCCAAAATTCACATCATTAAAAGGGATAGAGGCATCATAAAACCACTTTACAATAACCACATCCACTCTATCCTTTACGGTTTGATCGTGAAATGCACTTTTTATTGTTGGTTGGTATCCAACAGTAGTTCTATGCATAAAAGTGGGGCTCAGGAGATTGCTAGAATCGTTTAGATGCAAGCTACTAGCAGCAAGACTTTTAATGGGACGAGAAGGCAAATCATTTTCTTCATTTGGAGAAGAACAGACTCTAGCCTTTTTGTTGCATTGTTTTTCTAAAACTTCACCACTTTCAATGTTCAGCTTCATAGCATGTTCGACTTCATCCGTCACATGTGGACAAGGTGTGCATCCTCCCTCGAATAAACTAGAAATGTTATATTTAAAATGATAAATTCCAACACCTCTAAATACTTTGTTAAAAAACATACACTTTATCTCTATATGTCTATTAATTACCGTTTCAGTACAATATTGCCATGTTGGATCAGATTTAGGCCTATTTGATGGACGGGCCTTATTTTCGGTACCAGGGTTGGATGCTCCTTTTAGAGATTGGATTTGATATCGTTCTATGGTTACTCGAAAGAGAAAAACCATAAAAATGAGCATGAAACAAAATTGATAATTTCAATACGTTTCATCTGTAGTCATTTCAGTGAAGATTGAAAAAAAAAATTTGAAAATTGACAATTTCAATATGGTTCATCTGCAAGCAATTGAAGGCGACAGCGAGTAAGCTGAGGTTGTAACGGTGATCAAGTAGTGATACGGTGGTTGGTAACTAGAAATTGTTAACCAAAAAGTTACACCTTCAGCTTGGTGAATGCATTAGTTTTGGATCGAAGTGGTCAATCGCCGAAGTTGAAAAGCGGAGAGTGGTTGATCGTTGAAGTTTACCTTCTTTATTGTAATGTAATTATGAAACGGTATGTATCTTCTTTGTTGTAATGAAACATTATGTATCTTCTTTATTGTAATGTAATGAAACAGCGTGTATCTTATTCATTGTAATGTAATCAAATAGCATGTATCATTATATATTGTAATGTAATGAAATATTTCATACAATTGTTTCGTTTACTATTACAATTGTGAATTAGTGTATCATGTGTATAAGTTGTGTTATATATGTTGTGTTACAAATAATATGTGTTGCAGTTTCTGCTTATATATATATATATATATATACACACACACACACACACACACATAAAACATGGTTTATAGTCGTATCTACTAATACTTTAGATACGGGCAATAGCCGTATGTTATTACACTTGGACACGGTTTAGAGTCGTATCTAACAATTTAATGCGTCATTTTTTGATACGGCTTCTTACCGTGCCTAATTGCTTTAGATGCGGCTAAAAACACAGCCTAATTAGCATATATGGTGTAGCGACTGTATGTTCGATGCATTTCTTTTTTCTCATCTTAAGTGGATAGGTAGCAGTTGATCAATGCAGTCGGATTTTGTATCTTGGAGCTTAACCGATCGCTTCATTATTCTCATGTATCTTTGTTTTCTTTATCGGTACATTTACTTTCACTTTAAAGAGATTTCTTTGACATATGATGTTTTACGGAACGTACTGGTATATAAGATTATGATATTTAATATTTAAATTTTTTGATATTTTCCAAGAATGGTTACTTTAATCATGTTTTCTATAATATAGAACCGTTATGATATTATTTTTGTTATATGTCACTATTTTAGTCTCTGTGTGGTTTTATTTCCATTTGGTGACAACATTATTGATATGACTGTATTTGGAGTATGTCGAGTGGTGTGGTTATTATGCTATTTTCATATATTTAAACTCCGTACAAACACAAAATCATTTTTTTTTCATGTATAATAAAAATATACTCAGGACTTGCAACGGTAACTTTAATGGGGACCGTCTCTCTCAATCTTCCTTCTCTTCCAACTCCTCCTTCTCACGCTGCCTCCCCCATAGCACCGCCAACCTTAAATCCTCCTCCACAACCGCCGCTTGCACCTCCAGACCCTTTACCTTCTGCTCCGCTGCCGCAAGCCACCTCATCTTCCTCATTAGCTCTATCGCTTCCGAACCTTGTCACAGCTCCTCCAGCAGTGGTAGTACCTAGAACCTCCTCCTTACCTTCTTCTCCCTTTCTTTCTAACCCTCCTGCTCTCGATGCCTCTCTTGCTAGACTCAAGGAACGTTCTGCCTCTATGGAATTTCATCAAGCAACTCCTTTACATATGAATCAAAGGTCTTGGACGTCAATGTTTTCTCATTTGCCTCGCAATGCAGGCAACTACATCCCGGATGATATGTTTCCCACCTTTAAACACGAGGTAATGGTTCATATAGAAGATCTGGTTCAAACTGGTACTCAAGTTTGGAAGGAATCGTTGGTTGGATTCTTCTTGGATGAGTCACTATCGTACACAGCGGTAGTTCAAAAAGTTTCTAACTTATGGAACCTCAAAGGCACTATGAAAGTTAAATCAGATGGTACCATCTTCATATTTCAATTTACATGTGCAGAGGATAGGGAAAAAATACTAAAGGGAGATCTGATTATTATGAGGAATAAATTATTTATCATAAAACGATACGACCCTCGAGTGAGAAACGTGCATGGTTCAATTAAAGTTGTACCAGTTTGGGTCCAGATTTCTAACATTCCATTGTATTTATGGTCTCTGCCTGGCATCAACTGGCTTGCGTGTAGGCTAGGAAAGCTTATTTGTCTTGATGAGATGACGGAGAAGATTGAGGGTCTCGAATATGCTAAATGCTTGATTGAGATTTCTCCCAATCAAGAACTTGTGTATGACTTTTTAGTAACTACTCCGGACGGAGTAACACAGAGAGTTAGGGTTGAATATCTCTGGAAGCCATTAGCGTGCACAATCTGTAGAGACTTTGGTCACTCTACCGCTAATTGTGAAAGGAATAGTCAAAAGGAAGGAAATCAGGACAAGACCAATGAAAAGAAAACAAGCAACTACAGGATACACTCAGTACCGAAACAAGCTAATAACTATGTGAATCACAATACTGCTGATGTGTCGAACAATGTCATGCCGACACCAAAAACTAGGTAGGAACACATAGCAAAGGAGAGGGTGGCTACCTTTAAGGCCCATCCATGGCAGAAGGTGGAGAGAAACAAGAGAAATGTCAAATTCATGCAATATGGTAGTAAATCTACCTTCGGCGACTACTTCACATCAGCCAAGAAAATGCATTGGAAAAGGAGGAAAAGTGCTTACAAAGGACAACAAAACGTGGAATTAGAGGAAAGGGAGATACTTGAAGACCAGAATCAAACAGAGATCCTTCACAAAATTAAAGGCAAGGAGAAAGCTAATAGAAGTTGGCAAAGCTCTTACTCAGTCAACTGTCAGCAATAATTTGTGCATTTACAATAGTTTTGGCTCTTTACAATTGTTGGATAATGCTGAACAGGATAATGAGGTTGATTGTGATACAGCAACGAAAGGAACAATTCTGTGACTACTGCCGTAAGTACTGCCAATATCGAAACTGTTACAGTTGACATTCCCACTAAGAGGGTGGATGAAAGGTGTGGTAATGTTTTGGGTAGTTTAGTAACTACTAAAACGGTTAAAGTGCAAGAACTACCTTCAAAGGAATTTAATGATGCAGTTGGTAAGTGTAACATGCAACCTAAGGAAAAGAACCAGGGGAATCTATCTACTTCAGGAAATGTACATGCTGTCAAGGGCAATCATAGGCAAGAAATGAGTGAGAAGGTGAATCATGATGCTTCAACTAATCAAGGCAATTCTGAAGTTGCTCCTACTAAACTTGTCAGAGCGCTTGATGCTACCAAACAAACATGTAATAACAGTGACTTGAGCCAAGATAAATAATGGCAAAAAGATGATGAACAACTGCACCCTCTACTATTGTCTGTTTTACCTATCTCGGTGGGAATAGTTTCTGATGATCAGAGGGCAGTTGATAATATGTTAGATACTTTCCTGGAAACTGATGTCCAACAACAACAGCCTGTCTTGGAAAATCAAAAGGAAATAACTAACTCTCCATCAACAAGTCATAGTAATACGAAAAAATGTGACTCTTCTGACCCATACGGTGATATCCCACCACCTCCAGGGCATAGAGAACTAGTCGATTCACATTTATATGATCATACTAGAACTAAGAATGGTTTACACAGCAGCATCAAGCCAACTCCTATTGCTGCTGAAGCGAATCAGGTCTTGACTAGTCTATGGCACTTTTGAACAACAAAACCTCTGAGTTTCCCAATGCAGAAAAACATATGTGTTTGGAACATTAGAGGAGCTCACCAGGATTTCAAACTGGATCAGTGTAAGTTATTAATCAGGAAATACAATTTAAGCGCGATTGCTATATTAGAAACAAAGCTAGACGAAGTGCTAACCAGGAGAGCTGCAAGGTATGTTGACTCTAACTGGTCCTTTTTACACAATTTGAATGATGCGAGCTATGGAAGAATTTTACTTTTATTTGTCAATTCTCCGTTATAACTTCTTCTAGTCAGCATCCGCATTGTCATAATGTGCATATTCCGACGAGCGCTTCTTATTATTTTACCTTTGTTTATGCTCACAACTCATACAATGCTAGAAGTAATTTTTTTTAACATGCTACCTTCGTTTAGACAATACACGCATCCTTGGCACGTGTGTGGTGATTTTAACTCACCCTTAAAAATATCTGATAGGATAGGTGGTAACTCTGTTACGCTGTCTGAGATAGGCCCTCTTAACATAGCTGTTAATGATTCTGATTTAATTGAAATAAACTCGTTTGTGTTGAGTGTACTTGGAATAACATTAAGCATGACAGCATTCGTACTTTTACGAAAATTGATCATGCTTTCTAAATAAAGAACGTCGGCTTTACAGAGCGTATGATATAATATATCATTATCTTACTATATTGGGATGCGTCCTTGGGCTAGGCCCATTTCTTTCTTTTTTGTCTATATAATGTTCAGTTTACATTTGTACGAAGTATGTTACATTCTATCATTCTCTGCTTTTACATTTCAAAAGCAATAAAACATTTTTCGTTCATTTCATCAAAATCTCAACTTGGTATCAGAGCAAACTTTTATGCTTAACAGCACTAGCTCGATTTCTGAATATCACTAAATCTCAGATCGTGTTATTGCTGAGATTGTTTGTCCATCAGAAAGATTTCATCATTTGGAATCCTCTCATCAAAGAATTGATCTCATCCTTTGAAAGTTGTTGGTCACACTGTAAAGAATTGTGCCTTGCCGAGAATCGCTTCTGGCTGCATCAAATCTTCACAGTGAAGCATTTGTGGTAAATTCATCTGAATTTTCCAAGATTTCCGATAAACAATAGCAGTTGATCAAAGAGCCATCCAGGCAAACTTGTCAGCAGCTTTCATATCAATTCTATTGAGTTTCATTCAAGAAAACTCATCATTCGAGTTCACAAGGTTGCTACAGTGATCAACCACAAAATTTCTTTGAATTCTCAATTCAAAGAAAATCTTAATTCTGAATTCATTACCTGTTGCTGATCTCAAAATTGTTCTGTCATGTCTAACGAAGGTGGTGGTGGCAATGCTACACCAAGTTTATCCACTTCAAGAGCATGAACAGCATGATCTTATCCAAGATTTGATGAAAGCTCATTAAACCTCAGAGTCAACTGATTTCCATCCAACTCAATGAATCCAATTACCTGTTATGGAAGTTACAAATAGAAACAGCAGTCAGAAGGTATGGTCTTGAAGATTATATTTTTGGAACAAAAATATTATCACCAAAATTTATTCGAGATAATGAAGGAAAGCTTGTGCCAAATCCTGAATTCTTGGCATATCAGAGACAAGACAGTCTAGTTTGTTCATGGATGATGTCATCCATTGGAGCAACCATCTTGCCACAGTTGATTGGAGTCAAAACTGCACAAGATGTTTGGTCCACTATTGAGAGAAATTTTTCTGCACAATCTTCTGCTCGAATAATGCATTACAGAAGACAACTACACAACATTAGAAAAGGAGATTCTATTATGAATGAGTATCTTCTTAAAGTAAAGAATATATGTGATCAACTGAATTCTGCAGGTCAAAAGATACCTGAGTTTGAACATGTGTTGTCTATTGTTGGTGGATTAGATGATGATTATGAAGCTGTTTCTGCAAGTATCTTATCCATGGATCCTACACCATCTTTACAGTATGTTTATTCAACCTTATTGGCACATGAAGGCAGAATTGATCACAAGAAAAGTGTCAATTCTGACTTGTCAATTAACTACACTGCTTATGGCAGAGGAAAAGGTCAAGGAAATGTGTCAAGAAACCAATCAAATGTTCAAAGAGGTGGTCAGTCTAATCGTGGCAGAGGACGAGGAAGAAGCAACAATAATAACAGGATTAGATGTCAAATTTGTGACAAATTTGGACATAGTGCTAACAAGTGCTATTTTAGATACAATTCTAATTACAATCCATCTCAATCAGGCAGCAGTTCAAGTGTGAACATGGTGAATGTGCAAAAAGACAACAATAAGAATCAGACTGAAAGTGTGAATGCAGACGCTACAGCAACTGCTGATGACATTAATGATGATAGCTGGTATCCTGACACAGGAACAACCAATCATGTGACTAGCAATTTAAGCAATCTTAATCTGGGTAACAAGGAATACAAAGGTATGCAAAACTTACTTGTGGGTAATGGCAAAACTGTTCATATCACACATACTGGAAATGCAAGTATTGATGGAATGAAACAGTTAATTCTTAAAATTTTGCTAAGAGTTCCATCTATAAAGAAAAATCTTATAAGTGTTTCCCAGTTTGCAAAAGATAACAATGTTTACTTTGAATTTTACCCTAATGCTTGCATTGTTAAAGATATACTAACACATAAAATTATTTTGCAGGGTAATGAGTATAAAGGATTATACAGATTTAATGTGACAAATTCTAGTTCACATGTGTTAGATAAAAAGACATGTATGTTGACAGTTATGGATAACTCTAGTGAATATAAAGATTTCAGTTTATGGCATTGTAAACTAGGCCATCCTAGTTTAAAAACTGTCAAACATATAATGTGTAGCAATAATTCTTCAGTGAATAAAATTCCTTCTACATATTTTTGTACCTTTTGTCAAATGGGAAAGAGTCATAAACTTGCATTTCCAGAATCTCAAACTAGTTACACAAAGCCACTTCAATTAATTGCTACTGATTTGTGGGGACCACCACCTATAAGTTCTGATTATGGTTATAAATATTACATCTCTTTTATAAATGCTTATTCTAGGTATGTTTGGACATACATGTTAAAAACCAAATCAGATACTTGCAGCATTGTCACTCAATTTATCAATAGAGTTGAAAATTTAACTGGTACACATGTTGGTATATTTCAGACTGATGGTGGAAAGGAATTTTTACCTTTAAAATCTTTCTTTGATAAAAAAGGCATATGTCATAGAACTGCATGTCCATATACTTCTAAGCAAAATGGAATAATTGAGAGAAAACATCGACATATTGTTGAAACAGGTTTAACTTTGTTAGCACAGGCCTTTATGCCTTTGAAATTTTGGCCAGAGGCATTTAATACTGTTGTTCATTTAATTAATCTTCTACCTACAAAGGTTCTTGATTATAAATGTCCTTATGAAGTGTTAAATAAAGTTAAACCAGATTACAAATTTCTAAAAGTCTTTGGTTGTCAATGCTTTCCAAATTTGAGAACTTACAATACTTATAAGTTAGATTTCAGATCTACTCCTTGTACTTTTCTAGGGTATTGTAATAATAAAAAAAGCTATAAATGTTTAGATAGTAAAGGAAGAATTTATGTGTCTAGACATGTTAGATTTAATGAAGAAGTTTATCCTTTCAGTCAGTCAAATATAAAAACAACTGCTAAAGTCATAAATCCAAGGCAGTATATACCTGACATACCAGAAGAAATTGAGGTAATTTTGCGATATCATCAAAGGAAGAATGACAGCAATATCAACCCTCAACACACAGTTCCCATCATTGATGGACCAGGTCAAGAGTTTCCTGGTATGCCAGACAATGAGAATAATCAGCAGCATCAAGATCAAACAGGTAATACAGGTGATACTGGAAATAATGGATGTGCAAGCAGTTCACATGAATCAAGTGCAGATTCTACTAGCAATAATAATGAAAGGTATACTGATAGAGATAATGTCAATGTTCATCCTATGATGACAATAGCTAAATGTGGTATCTTCAAACCCAAAACTATAAACACTGTAAGTGTGCAAGAAGAACCAATTTCATATACTGATGCAATTCAGTATGATGAATGGAAAACAGCTATGAGTGATGAATACAATGCTTTGATTAAAAATGAAACCTGGACCCTTGTTGAAAAAACCCAGTAATAAGAATATTATTGGGTGTAGATGGGTGTATAAACTTAAGAAGAATGCTGATGGTTTAATTTCAAAATATAAAGCAAGGCTAGTTGCCAAAGGGTACTCACAACAATATGGTTTTGATTTTTCAGAAACTTTTCACCTGTTGTGAAACCCTCATCAATTAGGATTATTTTAACTATTGCTTTATATAAAAATTGGAGCATCAAGCAATTGGATGTGAATAATGCATTTCTTAATGGTGTTTTACAGGAGAAGGTATATATGGAGCAACCTCAAGGCTTTACTCAAAATAGTGACAGAAACTTGGTGTGCAAGCTTAATAAAGCTATCTATGGGCTTAAACAGGCTCCCAGAGTTTGGTTTGACAAACTTAAAGCAACTCTTGTCAAGCATGGATACAATTCTACCAAATCTGAGAACTCTATTTTCACTAAGTTTTGTTACTACAACTACTTATATACTTGTTTATGTTGATGATTTTATTATTACAGGGAACTGTGTTGCTGAAATTAATGATATTACAAACATTCTCAACTCAGAGTTCTCAATCAAAGATTTAGGAAATCTGGATTATTTTTTGGGCATAGAAGTAAAAAGAACAAATATCTCTGAAATGCATCTCAATCAGAGTAAATACATTTCAGAAATCTTGCTCAGGGCTAATATGCACAAAGCTAACTTTTGCCTACACCAATGGTTACTAGCAATCAGTTATCTAAATATCATGGTGAAGACATTCAGAATGCAAGATTGTACAGAAGTATTGTTGGTGCTTTGCAATATGCTACAATTACAAGACCAGATATTGCTTATAGTGTTAATAAAGTCAGTCAATACATGCAAAAGTCATTAGACAGTCATTGGAGGGCTGTTAAAAGGATTCTGAGATATTTAAAAGGGACTATCAGTCATGGTCTCATTTTAAAGACAAACAATAATCTCAATATAAATGTTTATGCTGATGCTGATTGGGGTTCAGATCATGATGATAGAAAGTCAACGTCAGGTTATTGTATATATTTAGGGAACAATTCAGTGTCTTGGAGTGCAAAGAAACAAACTACAGTGTTAAGATCTAGCACAGAGGCTGAGTTTAGATGTGTTGCAAGTACAACAGCAGAAGTTATGTGGATCGAATCTCTACTTAGTGAACTTAATATCAGATCTAACAAAATTGCAACTATCTGGTGTGATTAGGGCTGTTACGGTAATGGTAAATTTACCATTACCGTACCGTTACCGATAAATCGGTAACCGGTTACAAAATTAAACGGTATACCGATGCATTCGATACGGTAATGGTAATTTTACCGTTATGAGTGGTAAAGCACCGGTAAAAAAAAATTATTCCGACGGTAACGGTAAATTACCGTTAACCCAATTTGTTTATATTCAATGTAGAAAGTGGAGCTAAGCTACTAATCCCACCAGTTGTTCCTGATAATCATTATTTAGTACCTTCAATTGGCTCTCTAAGGCAAGTTCATGCCTAAGCAATCTTTTTTATAATTTTATTTATGTAACCATGTATGTGTTGCTGCTGTCACTTTGTTGTCTGTTATTCTATATTGTCATTTTTATGTCTTTATCAACTTATTTAGTTAATAATAACAAACTCAGACATGCGTGCTGAATTGCTGATGTTGCTGTCATTTTATGCACATCTCTAAACATATAACATGTTCATTTTACATAGGCAAAGTAAATATTTATACTATTTTTAGAAAACGGTAATTTACCGTTACCGACAAAACCGTTACCGTTGTAACGGTATACCGGTAGAACGGTTACCAGCGTATCGGTAACGGTAAGCATTTTTGATTTACCGGAAAAAACGGTACGGTAACGGTATTTGCATAATGGTAACGGTAACCGTTATCGTAACAGCCCTAGGTGTGATAATGTGAGTGCCATTTCATTAACATCGAATCCAGTGTTGCATTCGAAGACAAATCATATAGAGTTGTATTTATACTTCATTAGGGAGCAAGTGATTAACGGAAAAATTAAAGTCGGATATATACCTTCAACACATCAAAAAGCGGATATACTTACTAAACCTTTGTCAAAAATGAATTTTGCAAGGTTGAAGGAAGAGCTAAACATTGCTGAAGCTGACCCAAATCGAAGAGCTCAAAGACTCGTCTATATTCCAGAATGACTCCATGTTATTGTTCGAGAGTGATCTAATTAGCTCAAATTGAAGTCTGGTTTCTCGATTTTACTTCAGATATGTTGAATCAACGTGAATCGCCATGCCTGGAAGCTATTTGTTTTGTTTCGTGGCAAACCCTAACCCTACTAGGGTTTGAAGGGGGGAAATAAAGAACGGCGGCTTTACAGAGCGTATGATATAATATATCATTATCTTACTATATTGGGCTGCATCCCTGGGCTAGGCCCATTTCTTTCTTTTTTGTCTATATAATGTTTAGTTTATATTTGTACGAAGTATGTTACATTCTATCATTCTTTGTTTTTACATTTCAAAAGCAATAAAACATTTTTCGTTCATTTCATCAAAATCTCAACTTCTCTGTAATAGGACTTCCCTTTCTTCTTGGCCTACTCTTGTTAATGAGCTTCCTCCCCCGCTGTTGTCTGATCACTCCCCGCAAATTCTTCACTTAGGTGAAAATAATATGATCAGAAGGCCCAGTTTTAAAAATTTTAATGTTTGGGTTGAGGATCCTCTTTTCTTAGAGTTTGTCAGGAAAGAATGGAGGTTCCTACGTATGGGAGTCCGATGTTCGTTCTTCATAAAAAACTTAAGGCTCTTAAAAATGTTCTTAAAATTTGGGCTAAAATAAATTCGGTTCCGGCGATGCTCTTTCTAAACACTGGATGCAAATGCTTGAGAATATTCAAATTCAACTGGATAGTAACACTAGCGATCCTGATTTGTCTTCCTTGGAAACGCAATACTCTAACAACCTTCGTGAGGCCTTGTTGCACGAATCTTATATGAGCAAGCAGAAAGCGAGGATGAAGTGGGCTGAAAACAGAGATAGGAACTCTGCTTACTTCATGCAGCTTTGAAAGCTAAGCAAAATAAGGAGAGCATACATTCCATCCCTAATGTGGTAGGTCAGGTATTTTCTAAACAAATTGACATTCAAAATGTTTTTGTTGATTACTTCTCTGCCTTATTTGGGAATAGTAATAATTCTGAGCCGAACATTGAGACCCTATGTTGCTGCCGCACCTAGACAATATGCAGATAGAGTTCTTAAGGAAACCGATCACCGATACGGAGATTAAAACTGCCATGTTCTCCCTTAATAAGAATTCTTCAGGTGGTCCGAATGGTTTTAATTCCTTTTTCTTTCAAAGCTGTTGGAGCATTGTGGGGGCTGATGTGTGTAAAGCAGTTCAACAATTTTTTAAAAAAGGTAAAATGATGGGGTCTTTCAATAATACTATAATTGCTCTAATAGCCAAAGTTAGGAATGCTTGCAACGTTAATGCCTTTCGTCCGATCTCTTGTTGCAATGCTATGTATAAATGCATCACTAAAATTTTGGCTATGCGTTTGAAAGACGTATTGCCCAATATCGTCTCTACTAACCAAACCGCATTCCTTGCAGGGAGGAATATTTTAGATAACATTATGTTAGCCCATGAACTCATTAAGGGATACAAAAATAAGCACATTTCGTCTCATGTTATGCTAAAATTAGATATAAGAAAAGCATTTGACTCGCTTCAATGGACTTCCACAATTAGGATTTTAAGCTACGTGGGGTTTCCACATTCCTTTAATGCTTGGATTTATTTTTGCTTAAGCATTGTGCGTTTTTCTATTAACATCAATGGAAACCCTCTCGGTTTTTTTAAGAGTAGGCAAGGTATAAGACAAGGTGATCCTATTTCGCCTTACCTTTTCATTATCGTCATGGAGTTACTGTCTAGAATGTTGAATGATCTAGTAGATAAGAATCTTTTTAAAAAAATGCGTTTGAATGACGTATTGCCCAATATCATCTCTACTAATCAAACCGCATTCCTTGCAGGGAGGAATATTTTAGATAACATTATGTTAGCCCATAAACTCATTAAGGGATACAAAAATAAGCACATTTCGCCTCGTGTTATGCTAAAATTAGATATAAGAAAAGCGTTTGACTCGCTTCAATGGACTTCCATAATTAGGATTTTAAGCTACATGGGGTTTCCACATTCCTTTAATGCTTGGATTTATTCTTGCTTAAGCACTGTGCGTTTTTCTATTAACGTCAATGGAAACCCTGTCGGTTTTTTTAAGAGTCGACAAGGTATAAGACAAGGTCATCCTATTTCGCCTTACCTTTTTATTATCGTCATGGAGTTACTGTCTAGAATGTTGAATGATCTAGTAGATAAGAATCTTTTTAAATTGCACCCTAAATGCAAAATGCAATATATTACTTCTTTGACGTTCGCAGACGATCTGATCATTTTTTGTAAACCTGACAGTATCACTCTTGCTAATATTATGCTCATACTTAACAAATTTTACCTTATGACTGGATTGAAAATTAATTTAGATAAGTCTGAATTTCTCTCTGGTGGTATTAGTGTTGATCATATTAATAGCATTAGGCTTAGCACTAGTTTAAAGCATAATATATTATCACTTACTTTGGGTTGATTCTTGCAACCTCAAGGATTACTAAACAACAATGTACCCCTCTATTTGAAAATTACATCAAGACTTGATTGTTGGTCTGCAAACATGCTCAGCCAGGCTGAGAGGATTACTTTAGTTAAATCTGTTATCATTGCAATGCAAATTTACAGGGTGCACACCTTTATACTGCCGATTAAATTGCTTACAATGATACGGACTGCATTCATGCGATTCATCTGGAAAGGAAATATTCATATGAGGTACTTGGCGCCCACTTCCTTTGATATGCTTGAGAGGTCGATCTGTAAAGGGGGTTTAGGAAATTTGAATATGCAACTGTGGAATAAGGCGGCTTTCGGGAGACATATGAACGACATTAGTCTTTGGGTTCACTGGTCGAATGTTCATGTCATTAAACATGATACCTTCTGGACAATGAAGCATAGAGAATCCCTAAAGTAGACATGGAAGTGCCTGCTGAAACTTCGGCAAGGCTTTCTTCCATTTTTCAAATATGGGGGTTTAGCTTATGATAAGATAAATATTTGGCATGAACCTTGGTTAGATTATGGGCTTATAATAGGGAAGCAAATTAATTACTTTGATATGCAGTTGAGCGGGATTAGTCTTGCAAGTAAAGTGGCTAGTGTTGTTGCTCGTAACAGAGTTAACCTGCCACCTTCATCTAATCAACAAATTGTCAACCTCTGGAACATGGTCAAGAACACTTGGATCCCTGCTGCAAGCAATTCGTATGTCTCCTGGAAGTGGAAAGGCGATAATTTCCAAATAAAAAGTATGTATTCTAATCTTCTTGCTACTACTAATTTGCTTACTTGCAGTTGGCACAAGATAATTTGGAGAAGAGATAATGAAGCGAGAGAGAATTTAACGCTTTGGAAGATCAGGAACAAGGCTGTTTTAACAAGAGATAAGCTGATTGAACATGGGATGGATGTGCCAAGTAGATGTGTTTTTTGTAACACGCATGATGAAACTGTTGAACGTATATTTTTTCGTATGCACTGACATTGGGCACTTATGGGAAGAAACTATATTCTAGTTCCGAGAAACATGAGTCAACAAAGCAATACCAACCGCTGGCAAGACATTAGACAAAAGGCAAAAGGAAAAACTGTCAAAGCGCGTATTTATGCTTATATTTTGAAGAAGGTTGTTAAAAACATATGGAAGAAGAGAAATGTTAGAGGTTTTGATCCTACATGTGCGACGAACCTTGCCCAGCTCAAGCAACGTGTATGGTGCGACATACGTGATGGACTCAAATACTTGAAATTCACTTATAATCCGGGCATTTTTGAGAGCTAATTTGTTGCGTCTCTTACAGTTTTTGGATTTTTTTTCTGTTTTATTGTAGCTTCTTTAAGCATTGATATACCTTGTGTACCTCGGTCTTTTTTTTCTTTATCCTTGTATCTTTGTTTTCGTACTTGGTATATTAATAGGGGAAGGGGACCACTCAACCCCGTTGGCTCTGCCAAAAAAAAAAAAAAAAATTAGACTACAGTAACTTCTTCATACTGCCTTGGAACCGGTGATGCTTCAACCAATGAACTCTCATCTGAAATACAGTCAATATAAACATTCAGATGTTTCATCTCGTGATGAACGATGCAGTTCTTCATGGTGAGTAACGGTTATACTTGTAAAATAACATGCTTCATTCACATATTTGAACTTCGCCTAGGTACAAATACGTTTTTTTTTCAGCCTACGTTAACTTCTTCCTACTGCAATGGAACTAGGCAAGGCTTCGACCGATGAACACCCGCCTAAGTTATGGATGGTATGAAACATTCAGATTCTTCATCTTGTGAACAAACATTGTACTTTCCAAGGAAGACCAACAGCCCTACTTTTAAAATAATATGGTACATCTCATATTCGAGCTCCACTCATGTACAAAGCCGCTAATTTTTGTTCGTACTACATTAACTTTTTCATGCTGTATTGGAATAAGACAAGACTTCAACCGATAACATGCAACGCTCGGATGCTTCATCTTGTGACTGTACATTATAGTTCTTCATTGTGATAGTGCATGTACTTAACAAATTTAAAAGTTAGATAAGTTAAATTGGTAATCCATTTATTAGGTAAGTTGTGTTAGATGGAGCCTTATATTAATTGGGTCAAAATAAATAGATAATAAATGGATTCGACCAAATTTTTCTCGACTCATACAAAACTCTATCTTACCATTTTGACACATCTACTTGAAAGTTGGTCGTCTTGTCCTATTTTTTGCGATCCTTGTGAAATATATGAAAAATATACATAGTGTTTGGTTTACCTTTTTAAATTTGGATTCTCGCTCATGCAAAAACATGCACGATGCATGTTAATCCTTAAAAAAAGATCATGTTAGAAAACGAAGTTATCATATTAAATAACTTTTCTTCTTTTCAAGATGTAGTGGAAGAATGAAAGATAAGGTATCCTTCCCTCATCCCTTCATCCCCTCTGCTGTTACCTCCATCTTACTTTCATTCCGTCCATCCTCTTTCAAAACTTTTTATTTTCTATTGTTAGCATCAAAAACTCAAAATACAATTTAAACCAAACACTTCCCTAATCTTTCATTTCACATTTTTTAACATTTAATAAAACAATAAATTAAAAGTGAATGGTGTGGATACCGCAGAGATTGGCACTTCCTATCCATGTAGTGCAAAAGAAAATCTCCCCCATTGAATGGTGTGATAAGTATTAAAAGTCAAGACATACGGGCTGAAACGTGTGATGAATTTTGGATGCAGAACAGAACAAAATGAGGGAATTAACAACGATGATAACTAAGAGACTACTGAAAGCCCCTCAGTAAAGGAAATTGTGCATTAGGCGGCTTAAGACCACAATGTACCTCATCCAGAGGTTGATGACAGTAAATTTTCAATAGAAAACGTAGCTCCTGATAATTTATCATCACTTGAATTATTTTAAGGCAGCATCACACGCTCTACATCAGATAATTTAAATTGCACTGCTGTCAACTCCCAAAATGTGCAAGTTCCCCACTGATACATAACATTTAATATGTACATCCTATCGCTGAATTTATGTGCTACAAGTACGAAATGTTCTTCCTACACAATCACTGAAACTGCAAATTCACTTGCATACATCATAGAATTAGAAGCATATTACGTGCATTTGGCTGCAATATGGCTTCACTTGTTACATTAGTTGGAAACCCTCGCTCCTAGCTAGTTCTCAGAATCAACTGGATATGTTCTTCCATCATAGCTCTTCTTCCTCCCGAGATGTGACCGTGTCAACTAGCAATGGTGGACAGAGACTACGATTGGATTCAAATTTCAGATGTTCGCATAAGACAGCAATCTTATTTTGTGCACAATTTTCAGTGGCCCTGACCATCTATCAGAACAGCAAAGAGGATTCATATCCAGACACTTGGTTGGATATCGGGTTGATCATTGAATCTCATCGACACCATTGTTGTTTACTTCAACGCAGAGCTCAAGCTTCCCTGTTATAGACCCCAAAAAAAAGGAAAGCGTGTAAGTTGACGAGTGGATGCTCATGGGTGCATAGGTTACCAAGCGTCGTAGTTTGTTAGCATGATTGGTTTAATGGAGAAGCACACCTGAGAGGAATGCGGCCGGAGCTTCGACAACAGCTGAGCTCCTAGGAAAACCTAGCTGTAATGTGTCTTGGGGGATTCAGTTTGCTACATTTTAATGTTCGAAGCTATGGGGAAAGCCTGCCCAAATCTCACATGCTTACGATGTAACCAAGCAGCGGATCGGTACAAACCATGGATGGCTAGTGATGAGGAAGCATCCGCCATTGCAGACAACATGCTAGAGCTACGAATCCTCCAACTTGTAGGAAACCCCCTAACCGACAAAGGTCTCATTCGAATCCTCAACAAGTGCAAACATCTTGAAAGCACTGACATTCGTTGTTGCTTCCATGTCAATGTTAATGCTGAAGCTGGGTTACTCATAAACCCTTCTTAGAGCACTTTTTTCTGTTAAACATTTTAAATGGGGTTAGATTCATGGTTTACTAAAGCCAACCCAAAATCTCTACCTTGAACAGTTCGGTTAATCATAAATGTTACATCGAACCAATGACTTCTTTACCTTGTGGCACTTCTACTAGATTTTTGCATTGATGGTTTTTACGTCCGTTGAGTTATGTGTTTTCATGTATTAAAATTTGTCACTTCCGTATGATGTTGAGTAATTTTGAGACCAAGTCCATAACTATGTTCTTTTGTTACTTAAATCCAATGATTTTCAGAATGCTTTGGAAACATGGAGGGTTCTGGCTATCGTTATGTTATCTTTTTGTATGGTTTTATTAGCATCATGCTGACTTTGGTTCGCCGCTGCCACTTGCCTGGAAGGATGGGTCTTATATGCTATCATTTAGCAGAAACTGCTATTCATTTTCAACAATATTATGCTATTATTAAAACATTTTCATCATATTCAGTATCTGGGTTTTGTTCTGCTTCGTTAACAACAGAGGCAGTCTGTGTCATTTTTCCATGGTTGTTTCTCCAACGCAGATAGCTTTTCATGTAATCCTTTAACTTTAAGCTGAACGAGCTCAATTAAATCTCAGAAGTTTCAGTTGTGTCCATATCATTGACAATTGCAATAACAATAAGCTGAATTCAGTCAAGCAGTCTGATAACATCTAAATATGCATTCAAACAATTGAGCTCAGGTCAAAACATGAGATAATGAATCCTATCATCTAAATATGCATTCAAACAATTGAGCTCAGGTCAAAACATGAGATAATGAATCCTTTTACCATAGCCTGTTATAGATTTATTGGTTAACAGTTATGTTATCATTCATTTGATTTTCAAAAATTATCATACGTAAAATGTGAAATCCAAGGTCCAATAATAAAAAATAATAGCAATATACATACCTGTAAGATAATTTTAGGGTTGACAAAACTGGATGTTTCAAGGTAGGAAATAAACTTACAGACTCACTTTTCATTTCTCTTAAATTAACATTGCAAAGTAGAAACAAGTCTACCTAATTAGAATGTTAAAATGACTAAACTGCAAGTTTGATGCTACATTTAAAGGGTACCAAAGCAATCATGCTTCACTTAAATGACTATTTAACTAATGCACTGTTCATTTTCAGAAATATGATAATATTTCAACGTGAAGCATCAAATTTTTAATGACACGTTAAACATACAAAACCCATTTATGGCTCACACTGGATTAAAAACAGTTGTGCATTTTCAGGAGCATAATCTTTTTTTTCCTTAACAGAAAGGCTATTGCATTGCTCTTAATATTCGCTTATATACAGAACTACATTATATACCAACAATTGCTTCAGCAATTGTTTTGAATTAATAAAGAGGTGAGGATAAGACATACCTGGTTCTCGGGTTGAACATTGAATCTCATAACTGCCATCACCTTCAACATTATCTTTATTATTATCATCGTCTTTATCATCAGTATCAAACAAAAGCATTCTCCATTTTGAACTTATCGAAGTAATCATGACAATGTGATAGTTTCGGTTCCTCCAAAAGAATAACTGTACATAGTTCAATTAAAAGTTACTAAAAATAAGAGGAAACAATAGTCGATTATGCATGTCAACAGGTACTGACTGATTTAAGCACTAAAGAACTATGTGTGAGATAGAACTTACAATCCAACATTTACAGATCCTATATACACTAGTGGAAGAGAAAATTCAAATGCACTGAACTTTTGTTGATTCTAAATCAATTAAAATGGTGGTTTTAATTAAAATCACACATGAATTTCTTGAGAATTCAAAAAAAAAAAAAAAAAAAAAAAAAAAAACAAATAACCCAATGAAGTATGAGGGTTAATCAAATAAATATCATGAAAGAATGACACATAAAGAAAGGAAGGAATACTAATATAATAGCTGAAATAAGGAGAAATGCAAGTTTAATAAAATGACAACTAAAATGTTCACTTATGTATGCCAAAATGGTTAAAAGTGAAACTTTTTTTCCCATTATTACACTTAATGGCTGTTACAAAGAAAACGTAATTTAGTTTGACATGCATTAGATTTAGTTCTTTAACTAATTACGCAATTCGAGATATTTCCAAATTGAACTTAAAAAAGCAATTAAATGTGCGTATTTTTATAATTTATGGAAAAATTGTCTTCAGTGGATATTATGGATATTATTTTAATTATAAAGGTGTCAGAATGTTTAAATGTACTTCTGAATAACGACATGTATTTGAAATATAGTCTAAAGGCACATGACAAGTTTTTTTATGCAAATTGAAAGAGTTAGTACACAAAAAATAAACAAGGAATACCTGTATCGCTGAAAGAGTTAATGTGTTTTTAACCCCAGTAAACACTGTTTTCACTTTTATAGGAAAAACGAACACTGAGCAGTCAAATTATTTTAACCATTCAATAATTAATTTGGGTTGAAAGATAGTGCAAGGAATGAGCCTCAACAAACGTTGTATCAAGTGTAGTGTCATGGAAAATAAAAATAAATTAATAACCACTAATAATTGAAAACTTTATATGTCCTTTTTGTATTGATGGAAAAATAATGTTATAAAAGTAAACATAATGCCTTTAGCAAAAAATTTACAACCTAAAACCACCAGCTAAACACTAAAGCCTTCGGTTACAAAGAAAAAGAGCTGATAGCAATATAAATGGTGGAAATAATCATCTAAAGCAATCAAAGACCAACACAATCCAAATAACATAATTAGGATAGAGATATCAAATCAAATGTTATGAATAAAAGACACTACATTGTTAAAGAACCATATGAACAAAATAATGAAGCGCTAAAATTTCTTGAGATAGAACACACACGCACGATATATATATATATATATATATATATATATATATATATATATAAGGTAGGATCAAGAGCACCCCAAATAGTACAACACCCCTTTAGCCCCCTGATTTCCACCACATATTCCTCATTCTCTCTCTTCCCACTAACTCTCTCTCCTTCCACCAACATATTTAATTATAAATGAGTGTTCCTTATTAGGGGGAAATTGAGGTGCCACAAAATAGGGGTGCTCTGGAACCCTCCTCTATATATATATATATATATATATATATATATATATATATATATATATATATAGACACACATACACACACACATATGAGGAGCGTTCAATGGCACCCCAAATAGTGAGCACCCCATTTGCCCCCTGTATAAACCAAGCATTTGTATTAGAATAAGTGAGTGGGAGATGAGAGAATGAGTGGAGGGAGAGAGAAACGGGATATGTGGTGGAAATCAGGGGGCAATTAGAGGTGTTGCACTGTTTGTGGTGCCATTGTACACTCACCTATATATATATATATATATATATATATATATATATATATATATGTGTGTGTGTGTGTGTGTGTGTGTGTGTGTGTGATAGGAGCGCTCAATAACACCCCTCTGATTTACACCACAAATAATGATTTAAATAACACTTTTTTCTCTATGATTTTACTATGATAGCAAAAAGAGAAACAAGTATTATTTAAATCAGATTGTACGATAAAAATCAAAAGGCTAGTGGAGTGTTGCAAGATAAGGCTACCATTGAACACTCATATGTTTATCTACATATATATCAGTAAACTACAGAATTATTCATAATAAGGAACATCTTGATTTTCTAAGACTACCTATCCTTCAACATCATAAATTGCTATAATCCCACCAAGTTTCCACTTATTCTTGTTTTCCATAACCAGAAGTTATGAATAACTCATGTGGTTGACTACAAAAAAAGTATGCACAACACTCCCAAATATGAAAATAACCAATATTTTTTACAACCTAATCAAGCAAAAATATGCATAGACAAAAATTAAAATAAAGACTTGTTGTTCATCTATTACGTACTAAAAATTATATTTCTCCATAAACTTAAACAAACAAATTTTTCTTAAGTTTCATCAAACTTTATAAGCTTTACTTGGTGCTCCAAGCCTTAAAAAGATATATAAGGCAAAAAAAGGTCCAATTGAGTTTGTTGTAACTTATATACAAATAGCATAAAAAGACATGCCTGTGGAACTATGAATATATGATTAAAGAAAACTTGCATATAAAATAAGCATATAAATTAGATTTGCTTGGACCATTAAGAAGAACTACACAAATAATTAAAGAACACGTAACAATACAAACAATCAAAATTGTTTAATTCTCTCAGTTACAATGCAAACTAAGTAAGAGAAAAGGAAGTGTCTTTCTTTCTTGGTCAACAGATTAAACTCTTACTTGCGTAACCAATCTACAAAAATCTCGGTAATATCCATGGTTTCACACACAAGTTAGTGACAATTGTAAATTAAAAAACAAGAATCTTTGGCCAGCATGAGCAACGTGATAGCTAAAGATTAGACCAGCCACTAAATCCATACTTAGATCTAAACAAGTTAGTGACAATTCTAATGCTGCCATCAAAGATTACTAAAACAATAATTTTTGAAATTTTTTTCGAAGTTTAAACAGATGAATTTCATAATCATACTTAGATCTAAACAAAGAACATGCATTCAACCCAAAAAAGATCAAAAGTAAAAGCAGAAAAACAAGTATACCTAAAAGATCGAAAAAATCCAGAAATAGACGAAATCGCAGCACTAGCCCTTCAATCACTCAACTTCAGTTCAAAAGAGAAAGAAGCACAAGGGATATAAATTTGCAGGTACTAAGAGAGAAAAGTTGGAGAGTACGGGGCGAGGGTTCCTTTCACTAGTGAATATAAAGCCGCCAACAATTGAAACCAGTGATTCGGAATCGGACCGTGAAAAAATCGTGGGTCGTTTGTGCTGAAAGTCTGAATGAAGTTAGAACCTCTAAGAGCATCTCAACAGTATTGCGGGCCGTAACGTTACGGCCCGTAACATTCAGGGCGAATTCGATAAAATACCCCAATAGTTGCGAGCCGATTTAATCGGCGCGCTGTGATTTTTTTGTCGCGAGCCGATTAAATCGGCGTCTCACATTTATTAAAAAAAAAAAAAAACTATACAAAAGCCTGCTGTTATCAGTGAACATTGCAGTAATATATAATTTAAGGGGTGCTTCAATCATAGAACAGCACCACGTGGAGCCAAAATGTACAGCCCCATTTGTTTTCTAGTGGACAAATTGATGGATAGTGAAACATTTTAATATTCCCAGCGTTGACTGCGTACATTTATTTGCTGTGCACATTGATTTTTCCCACGAGCCGATAAAATCGGCGCCCCACACCCATTGTTATTTCTGAATAGAGCCGTGAATATTACCCAGAATATTCAAGGAACGAAGTGCTGCTGGGAGTGTTTTCCTCCATAATTCAGAATTCAGGGTATGAATTCTATCTCCGTTGGAGTTGCTCTAACAAGCATGTACTGCGTGGTTGGACCGTCATAGTAAATCCTTATCCCTCCCCCCCCCCCCCCCCTTCTTTTTTTACTTTGTTATTTTCGATTAAAAAAAATCAAACTAAAGCCGTAATTAATACTTGCCGCTGCCACCAAGCACCGTCTAGCTACTTGATTAGCTTTACAACCTCAGTTTACTCGCCGCCGCCTTCAGTTGCTTGCTGTCGCAGTATTTGCGGTCTACAGCTCCATATCAGCAACCCCTTTAACACCGTATTTTCATTGGATTAGGTAGGATGCCTTATTTTTTGTTTTTAGATTAATTTGCTTTGTATCTATCGCAGTTTTTTACATTTAATTTCGCAAGTTAGCATAATCGATACACAACTAACAGTAAATTATATTTTGTGCTGAAACAATAATTTCTCCACAACCTATTGGAACTGTAACTAAATCAGGGGAAATGTTGAATTAGTTATTTTCAAGACAAAAAAAATTAAAGTGAGTGATGTTCTTGTTGAAATGCTATAAGCACAACAACATAGGAAAACAAGCCTTGGCAAATAAAATGCATTTGATTGGACAAGCTCGGTTAGTACCGTATCAAAAGCAAAATTCACTTGTTTGTTTTTACATCCAGATATGTGTGTCCCTCATAATATAGTTGGACGTAGGAACTACATTTCACTAAAACGAGCTACAGATGAAACATACTGAAATTGTCAATTTTGTTCCATGCTCATTTTTATGGGTTTTTTTTTCGAGTAATCATAGAATGACATTAAATCCAATCTATAAAAGGAGCGTTCAACCCTAGTGTCGAAAGTGACCCGTCCATCAAATAGGCCTAAATCAGATCCAACATGGCAATATTGTACTGAAACGGTAATTAATGGACATACAGAGATAAAGTGTATGTTCTGTACCAAAGTATTCAGAGGTGTTGGGATTCATCGTTTTAAATATCACATTTCTAGTTTATTCGGGGGAGGATGTGCACCTTGTCCACATGTAACGGGTGAAGTCAAACATGCTATGAAGCTGAACATTGAAAGTGGTGAAGTTTTAGAAAAAGAATGCAACAAAAAGGGCAAGAGTTTGTGCTTCTCGAAATGAAGAAAATGATTTGCCTTCTCGTTCCATAAAAAGACTTGCATCTAAACGATTCTAGCAATCTCCCGAGCCCCACTTTTATGCATAGAACTGTTGTTGGATGCCAACCAACAATAAAAAGTGCATTTCACGGTCAAGCCGTAAAGGATAGAGTGGATGTGGTTGTTGCAAAGTGGTTTTATGATGCTTCTATCCCTTTTAATGATGTGAATTATGTATTGTATCAACCAATGATTAACACCATTGCTAGTTACGTAATGGGATATGAAGGACCAAATCCTTATTTATTGCATGGTAAGTTATTGAACTGTTCTGTTAAACAAGTAAATAATGAGGTCAAAAAACATCGGAATTCATGGAAGGAGACTGGTTGTACATTAATGTTACTACCAAAAAAATTAACAATGAAATAAAGTAACAACGAAGAGGTATTGGATAACTATAAGCACCCTGCGATCTTCTAGTGGGTAAGACCAAAGACCAAGAAGAGGCGGGATAAGGGGAAGTATTTCAAAGGAAGCATCAACCGAGACTTACCTCCTCCACCAGCTAATGATGAAAGGGTATTAGTGAACATAAGCATGTAAGAATGGTCTAAGAGCCACACAAACCCCCGCCTCCTTAAGGCAAGAGAGTTCAAAGTCCACAAATTTTCGACACCACTTATCCCGCGGAGCATATCCGTTAAGGGAGACTACGTAGAGAAAGGGGGGGTCCGAGTCAGCGATCAAAGAAAGAGAGAGGAAAGGATCCCAACAGGATAAGTCTAGAAAGGCGAAAGGGTGTGCTGGCATTAACCCACTTGACACCGATACGACAAGAAAGGAAAACATCAGAAAAGCAAGCTTCTCTGAGTATTCACAGGATGGCCCGGAGTTGACATCCGAGAGCCTACAACCAGGAGCCGCCATCAAGAGACGAAATACCTTACGAAAGACACCGTTTTGATAAGTTCATATCCATCACAAAGAAGCTGCAAACGACTGAAACCCCCCACTTCAAAGGCCATAACCAGTACCGTAAAAAGCAACCGGAAGCCAAGCATCCGAAACTAAGGGAAAAGGCGATCGAAAAAAGCTCTTATAGGCCCAATAGCCCAACAGCAAAAAGGTCCCCAAAATCTACTATAAATAATACCCCAAGAGCCAGATCGAAGGGGGACGGCTTCCCAAAAAAGAAAAAAAGGGAAACTTCTCCTTAAAAATGTATAGATCTATTTGGAAATTCACTTATGTAAACTCCTCCATGAATAAAATCATAAAAATCTCTTGAGGTGGATGCAGGTTCGAATTGAACCAAACCACTATAAAATGGTGTATTCTCTTGTTCTTTCGAGGGACGGTATTGTTCTTTAACATATTCCTGTAAGTATTTTGTTATGGCATTAGATTAACGAAATATACCGACTTAAGTCATTGGGTTCTTGGCAATCTGACGCTTCCTTCACCTACAAACGGTGAAGTTAGCTTAGACCAGGAAAAGTCGTACGACCCTATTTTTCTCTTCAGGCCATTCCCTCAAATCTATTTCGGGTGTTAGCGAAAAATATCGTTAACATTTTGGCGCTAGAAAGAGGGTCTGAACCTCCGATCCTTTGATTAACCCCATCACATCTCTACCTGGGTTGTTCCGTCCGAGATTGGACTAGCTTTGAAGAAACAAAACCAAGCAAGGAGAGTCTTGATGAGAAGTTTCTAGCGTGTATATTGCTAATTGGAAGATCGATTGATTGAGGAGTTGCTTATCCTTGAAACTTCCCACCTTCAGTCTCATGTCCCTACCATCTTCATTCTATATCTCGTGAATAGCAAGAGATCCTCTGAACTACTTAGAACGGGTACACGGCAGGAAGATGCGGAGCGGGGCTCCCACCCATCCTCAGATGGAGAAACTAGCATATTATCGAGTGCCAACTCTACGAATCTAAGAGCAAGGAAGATCCCAATTCTGATAAAAGAAAAGAACGAGGAATTGGAAGTGCTACATTTGACTTTACAGCTTGACGCAACTTGGAGATCCGTTGAAGAGAATTCAATCCGGAGAAATTTCGAAGTGGAAACCTATCAAACGGAGTTAAAGGCGAAGATACCCTCCAAATTCAACAGCAGAGCTAGACCCATGTCCAGTCTGCAAACCAACCCAGCAAAACCAGAAGTGAAGGGATCTCTAGCCCTAATGTCAAAAGGAGCAAGTGACGAGACAGAAATATTACTTTTGGCGACACAAATCGATACTACCAGGAGACTTATTGAGGAAGACTTGGCTCGGTTAGCCTTAGGCATAGTGCCTCATGAAGCAGAATCAAGAATAATGGCACCTCAAGAGTCTGACGGCCCCATTAAACCTCTAGCAGATTTGTAGAGCAATTCAGTTTCGCTAAGGAACAATCGAGTATCAAGTAAAGCAACCGATTCAAGAATAGACAAAAGCCAATCCCTTCCAGATGATGAAAGGGAGAGAACCACAGAAGCTCCTTCCAGCATGAAGGCACCTCGATTCATATATAATGGAACTACGGACCCTAAAGAATACCTTGCTGCATTTGAAAGTTATATGGATTTCCATGATGCTTCAGGAACTATTCGACACCGAATGTTTCCTCTAACACTGCGAGAAACATCTGCTAAATGGTATCGCCAATATCAAGGGGAAGAAATCCGTTCTTGGGAGCAATTCACCCATGATTTATCTACACAGCTTTGTAGCCGTAAGAACCAAGTGTAGAATACTCAACCGTTATAAGTGTAAAACAAGGGCCAGAAGAATCTATAGCTGACTACATAAAGCGATTCGACGTTGAAGATTCGAGAGCAGAGGGTATGAGCAGTCGCGATAAGCTTGTCTCCATTCACTTAGGACTGATTGAAGGGACTCCTTTTTGGGAAGCATTATACATACATGGATATAAAGATTTACTAGAATTTTACCATCAAGAAAATACATTCGTCTGCATGGAAGAGTTGTATCATTCGAGAGGGAGTCCTGGTTGTTACAAAGAAGACGAGAAGCCCCGTACTCGTCAGAATCTTCAGGATGGGAGGCCTAGATTTCATGAAGACCAAAAGAACCTAAAGGAAGAAAGGCCAAGCGTCGATACTGTGACCTTGAGCAAACCTATTTCGCACATATATGCAACGATGAAGGAGAAAATCAACTTCTCGGTGCCTTTCAAATCCAGAACCATTCAAGGGAGGGGAGTATTGCGAATATCACAAGAAAAATGGACATCAAACCGACAAATGTGAGGTGTTGGAAGGTGTAATGCAAAGGCTCATCCAGGAAGGGCACCTAGAGGAAGATACCAATGACGAACTGAAGCCAACTCAACAAACACTTAACCTCACAACAAATGACCCAACAGTCGGGGCCTCTCCTGTATTTATGCCTCTTAAAACAAGGTTTGCTAACTCTTACGACAAATGGCTCGAGCCCAAGAGTGGGAAAGAATCCTCAGACTCAGAACCTTCAACTCCACTCACGGGAATAGTTACAATTACGGATCAAAGGACTGCTACTCTAGTAAGAGTCCAAGGACCCATACTTGTTGCATTTGCCAAGCTTCGAGACATGAAACATTGTCATGCCTCGCATTTTGGAAGGGTTGCTAGGTGCTAGGCAAGCTCCTAGTGATGCTCCTTTTGAATTGGGTAGTTGCCGCTGTCTCAATTGCCAACTTTCGTATGTGTGCTTATGTGTGCATTGTATGGTTTGTGTCTAGATAGTCGTATTAAGGGTTATGTACATGCTTAAGGCTTCTATGGTATTAAGATTAGCTAAAGGCCTCAGTCTAGATAATCCTTCTTCGTACCTAATCCTCGCTCTTTAGGAAAATAGGGAGCTAAAAGTAGCACCTAGGATAGCTGACTCATTAAGTCTAAGGCAAGTAGGAGATTTTCCACAAGGTATCATGGACTATTGTTTGAGTGCCTGTGTTGTTTTGCTTCGTATGACATGTTACAAACCCTAACTTAAACTAGAAAGCACCACAAGGATGAGGGGTTCCTCTAAAAATTCCTCAACGTTGTAAATTCTGACATAATAACTTTATTATGTGTCTAATGGTACTTCTGCATTTCGTAAACTAAGATTCTCAAGCTGAGTAGCTGTGCGACATTTGATTAATCTTGCCTGTCTGCAAAATTTTTTGTGAATACATTGTTCACAGCATCTTTGATGGCTATTAGTGGTTTGTCCATCTGTGGAACTATGGTTCCGCTCCCAGCATTTTTACACTACGCGAGCTATATATATGCTCATTACGACGCGAGCTGTGTGCTCTACGCTACACGAGTTGTGTGCTCACCTAACCAATGCTCATCTTGAGTACGTTCTAACCAATGCTCTTCTTGAGTACGTTTTAACCAATGCCCTACATGGGTACGTTCTAAACAATGCCCTACATGGGTACATTCTAACCAATGCTCTTCTTGAGTACGTTCTAACCAATGCTCTTCTTGAGTACGTTCTAACTAATGCTCTACATGGGTACGTCCAACCAATGCTTCAAAAAGGAGTACGTTTATCAAATTATGTCCCGAAGAAGGGAGAAAAAGCTCGAAGGGAGAAAAAGCTCGAAGGGAGCACTTGCAGCACGTACACCCTCTGCTCAAATTCCGTCCCAGAGAAGGGAGAAAAAGCTTAAAGGGAGCACTTGGAGCACGTACATCCTCTTCTCAATTTCCGTCCCGAAAAGGGAGAAAAAGCTCGAAGGGAGCACTTGGAGCACATACATCCTCTACTCAAATTCCATCCCGAAGAAGGGAGAAAAAGTTCGAATGAAGCACTTGGAGCACATATATCCTCTGCTCAAATTCCGTCCCAAAGAAGGGAGAAAAAGCTCGAAGGGAGCACTTGGAGCACGTACAGCCCCTGCTCAAACTTCATCCTGTAGAGGAAAATGAAGGCTTGGAGGAAGTGGAAGCTTAAAGAAAGCTTGAAGAGAGCACTCAAAAACACACACAACCTACGCTCGGACGAACGAAATCGAAACGGACGTCGACGTCTATTAATACCGGAGGGGGTTCCAGTCTTTTGTCTATTTAATACCCGAATCTGAGTTTGGTTCGGGACTTCTATTAATAACGGAGGGGGTTCCGGTCCTCTGTCTATTTAATACCCGAATAGGGGTTTGGTTCAGAACTTCTATTAATATCGGAGGGGGGTTAGGTCTTCTGTCTATTCAATACCCGAATCTGGGTTTGGTTCGGGACTTCTATTAATATCGGAGGGGGTTCTGGTCCTCTGTCTATTTAATACCTGAATCTGGGTTTGGTTCGGGACTTCTATTAATACCAGAGGGGGTTCCGGTCCTCTGTCTATTTAATACCGAAATTTGGGTTTGGTTCGGGGCTTCTCTTAATACTGGAGGGGTTCCGGTCCTTTGTCTATTTAATACTCGAATCTGGGTTTGGTTCGAGACTTCTATTAATACCGGAGGGGGTTCCGGCCTTCTGTCTATTTAATACCCGAATCTGGGTTTTTCTTGGGACTTCTATTAATATTGGAGTGGGTTCTGGTCTTCTGTCTGTTTAATACCCGAATCTGGGTCTAGTTCGGGACTTCCATTAATACCGGAGGGGGCTCTGGTCTTATGTCTGTTTAATACCCGAATCTGGGTCTAGTTCAGGACTTCTATTAATACTGGAGGGATTCTGGTCTTTTGTCTATTTAATTACCCTAATCCACGTTTGGTTTAGCACTTCTACTCTATAATACCGAAGGGGTTCCCGATCTTCAGCCTTCATTCGACCAAATGAGGGATGGTCCTGGAGCCCTCTTGTCTGGTTAGGTCTCTTCCTAGGAAAATAAAAAAGAATATATATTGACCGAAGCGAACTCAACCCCATCTTCGTCTTACGTACTCTTAAATGACGTCAGGAAATTTGTTCGATATGGAACCCCACGTGCAAGCAAAGCCTCAGATAAACCTCACGTGCCCCTGTTAAGGAACTATTTAAAGAAATACTATTAAAAGATCCTGCACCCAAAATCGAGGCAAAAAAAAAATCATCGCTACCTACTCTTAGGGCCTCTTCGTATTCTGGGAAACCCGAGCAGGATCAAATCACATGAAACGACACTCATGGCATGGGGACTTTAACCGCCAGACCATAGATTTAGAAACCTGGCCATCTACTTCGAGTATAAAAAGACAAGGCATAAAGGATTTCAATGCTCCCACTCTCTCTATTAAAAAAAATGGCAATTGGAAATGAGGTCGACATGTCACCACTTTTTTCTGATGAAGATTTACAACGCTTCAGTTCCTGGGCGATTATCTCCATTTTCTCGGGTCAGTTCTCAGTCAATAGCATCACACGAGCCTTGAAATGTGAGTTCTATTACTTGTATTCTTGGGAATGGAACATCAAGAAGTTCAGAAACGTTTTCATCATTAAATTTCCAAGGAATTTCTTTATAGGGGATTTCTATTCCATTATGACTGACAGGGGTACTCTACACATTCAGCCATGGAGTCTCAATTTTGGTTCTATAAATCCTAGACAGGAGGTGGTTTTATGGATTGTCTTAAAAAGTCTCCCCATTGTATTTCGTAACTTTAAGATGGTGAAGGTTATACTGTCGAAAGTAGGAAAAGTCTTAAGGATACAAGAAGACGTGTGGGGCGTGGCTGACTTTTCTTATCTTAAGGTGAAAATAAAGATTCCATCATTAGTGTATATTCATCACTAATAAGACTTTTTACCCAGACGTCATATCACGAGATTGAAGTTAACAAGCTTTCTGAGAATCCCAATGATCCTTTCGAGCCTAGGGATTTCAAGAATTGGGTGTTTAGAAAGGATAGTAATGGGTTTCTCAGAGTTTGGAAACCAAGGAGAAAGATGGAGGTTGTTGGTAGCTCTAACATAGGAGGAGCATCCTCTTCAAATCCATTTGCAATTCTTTCAAATATCAACGAAGACGAAGAGTAACTGTTAGACGAAGACGAATGAAAGGCGCTCAGTTCTGAAGGTGGTGAGGAGAGAATTAATGCTATTGACGTGGTGCTAGAAAATATAGTTTTGATGGCAATGGTGGGATGGAGTCAGCTATGGAGACCAGTAAAGGCAAGGAGGTGGTCGGCTCTTCTAGTGCGACACTATCAAGGGGGAATGTTATGGAAGGCTTGGGCCTCGGTCACCTCCTTAGGGAATTTGATCGTTGTGAGTTTACCCAATTGCCGCATAGCAGCTTTGGCAACAGAACATGCAGCAGGTGGATGATGTAGCTAGGGCTTGTTAAGTATTTTCTTCCGTTTGCAAGAAAGATCTCGGGTCCTGTACGGGCCCCGTTTGTATGTACTTTTGTTTTATTCTGAAACTGTAATGGAAGTACTACTATGTTTTGACCGTTGTATATATTTCGTAGCACAAAATTTTGGTGTGCCTAAGTACCCCTTTTCAGCAAAAAAAAACCATCAGAATTTTCGTACTCAAAATTAATATGGACCACGCAAAGAAAAGCCAATTAATACTTCAGTCGAGAGAGATCGAAGGATACCTCATAAAAGACAAGGAATTGAACTTGAAAAGTCAAAAATACCCCGTCACTAGGGGGAAAATGTTACTACCAAAAAATTAACAATGAAATAGAGTAACAGCGAAGGGGTATCGGATAACTATAAGCACCCTGCGATCTTCTAGAGGGCAAGACCAAAGACCAAAAAGAGGCAGAAATAAGGGGAAGTATTTCAAAGGCAGCATCAACTGAGACTTACCCCCACCACCAGCTAATGATGAAAGGGTATCTAGTGAACATAAGCATGTAAGAATGGTTTAAGAGCCACATAAACCCCCACCTCCTTAAGGGAAGAGAGTTCAAAGTCCATAAATTTCCGACACCACTTATCCGGTGGAGCATATCCGTAGGGGAGACTCCGTAGCAAAAGGGGGTCCGAGTCAGCGAACAAAGAAAGAGAGAGGAAAGGATCCCAATAGCAGAAGTCTAGAAAGGTGAAAGGGTGTGCCAGCATTAACCCTCTTGGCACCAATACGACAGGATAGGAAAACGTCAGAAGAGCAAGCTTCTCTGAGTATTCACAGGATGGCCGGGAGTTGACATCCGAGAGCATACAACCATGAGCCGCCATCAAGAGACCAAATACCTTCCGAAAGACACTGTATCGATAAGTTCATATCCATCTCAAAGAAGCCGCAAACGACTGAAACCCCCCACTTCAAAGGCCATAAACAGTACCGTAAAAAGCAACCGGAAGCCAAGCATCTGAAACCAAGGGAAAAGGCGATCGACAAAAGCACTTATAGGCCCAGTAGCCTAACAACAAAAAGGTCCCCAAAATCCGCTATAAATAATACCCCAAGAGTTAGATCGAAGGGGGCCGGCTTCCCAAAAAATAAAAAGAAGGGGAACTTCTCCTTAAAAATATATAGATCTATTTGGAAATTCACTTATGTAGCCTCATCCATGAATAAAATCATAAAATGCTCTTGAAGTGGACGTAGGTTCGAATCGAACCAAACCACTATAAAATGGTGTATTCTCTTGTTCTTTCGAGGGACGGTATTGTTCTTCAGCGTATTCCTGTAAGTATTTTGTTATGGCGTTAGATTAACGAAATATACCAACGTAATCCGTTGGGTTCTTGGCAATCTGATGCTTCATTCACCTAGAAACGGTGAAGTTAGCTTAGACCCGGGAAAGTCGTACGACCCAATTTTTCTCTTCTGGCCATTCCCTCAGATCTATTTTGGGTGTTAACGAAAAATATCATCAACAATTAACGTCAGATGAATGGTTTGATCAAAATGGCAGGAGTTTAATCAATTTTTTGGTTTATTCATCTATAGGTATATTAATTTATACCTCATATTTATTATGAATTTCTTATGTACCAAAAGTTTTTGACACTTTTCTTTTATTTATTATCATATAGGAACGCTGTTTTTAAAACCTATTGATGCATCTGCCACTTCTGAAACTACTGTGTTGTTTTTCGACTTGCTCGAAAAGGTTATTTTATTTGCAGAAGCTAAAAATATAGTGCAAGTAGTAACCGATAATGCAATAAACTATGTAGCTACTGGACGATTAATTAAGGTCGTACTTCCAACAATTTCATGGTCTCCATGTGTCACACATTGCTTAAATTTGATGTTTAAAAATGCTGGAAAATTTGAATGCGTCCCTTGTGTCGTAGATCGAGCATCAAAGATACAAAAGTTTATCGATAATCACTGTTCCGTGTAGCGAAGATTTAGAATGAAAGGAATTCACTTCATCTTGCTCCGACCAGATTTAAGACAAATTTTTTTGCTATACAAAGTATTTTGAGTCACAATGATGAACTTATAACTATGGTAACAAGTCGAGAATGAAGAGCTTCCTCATTTGCAAAAGATGTGAAAGGGACACAATTTGTTAATCATATATGTGATTCGTCCTTTTTGAAAGAATTCTCATTAATCGTTAGCATCGCTGAACCACTTGTTTGTGTTCTTAGGGTTGTCGATGGTGATCGAAGACCTGTAATGTATTATGTAAGAACCCCACCTGTATACCCATACTATTCAAGAGTATTACGAAGTAATACTGTTAGAGAGTATGGACAATGAGGCTATTGGAGCGCATATGTGTAAATTCTTTTGGGCTAATACTGGTACGTATTTTTTTTTTAGAAAATACAACTTACTCTTACGTACGCAATATAGGTATAAAAAAAATAACACGCGTACCTCCTGGATAGAACAATAAAAAATATAAAAAAATACAGAGATCACAGAGTTAATCACAACGATAAAATATAATAAATATAATACTTAACATTTTATATACATTTATCTTATTACACAGCAAAACATATACATCAACACATTCAATACATGATAAATAAATAATTTACTAAGTTACTACACTCCTCTATGCCTAGTAAGTTACAAGTCGGTCTCAATGTACCTGTACCTAAAATGCCTCGGTCTGATCCGAGTATTATATAAATAATAAATGGATCAGTCTATGTTTAGATCCATTATAATTAATATAAAATGTTTGAGGTTTTCTACTTAATAGTAGCAACAGAAAGTTGTCTCATCACGATTAAATCCTAAAGTCATCATTTATAAAAATCCATCAAAGTAAATTCCATATAATCAATGCAAGAGACTGGTCATATAAATCCAAACCTCAATCAAATTCAAGAAAGATTTCACAATATATAAATGGAAAATAAGAAAATAAATCCAATCATCACTCAATCACTATAAATATAATATCCTCTCCATGCTTGAACAAATATCAATAGATGAAATCATAAAAAGCTAGTGAAGGTTAGTGGAGGATATAAGAAACAATAGGAACTCCAAGTATCTCCCATTTTATATAATAGTACTTGGAGGTACGCGGAAATATCGCAATACAACATCTAAAATAATAATATATGGCGATATGGCCTGAAACAACCTGAAAATCGTTGCCCTTCAAACCGACCGTAAACCGCACAGATCTGATCCGAAAGATAGAAATCCTCGGATTGTCATAAGAACACGGAGCATCAGAACACAAAACTAGAGAATATTTTATTGCTATTACAACAATTAACATCAGAGTACAAGAATATCAGAGTACAAATAATAAAACACATAGGAAAAAATATCAGAGATTAACAAATTACAAAACAACATAATTTTGAATACATAAATATAATGTGTAGCGGAAAACATCAACTAACACAGCTGAAGGAAATCACGCATACGAAGCATTCCAGAGTATAACTCCAGCCATAATCCCAGATCCTATGGAAAAAATATGTGAAACCAAAACTACTAGTTACCCATGTGGAAAATATGCGCACTTAGAGTTTAGGAAAAAAAATAAACTCTAGGTCAGCCATGGGACTGATATAAGAACTTAAAACGACTATTAAAACTTACATGAAGTTGGGTAATATCATGGGACCACGCCATATGACACGGAATAGGTTTACTCCACATGAATACCAGTTTAAAAACAGAAACAACGTAATGCTTTTGGAAAAATGAAACTATTATATGACTCAGGTCCCATCACAAAATGCAATGCAAGCCGGAGGATAGATTTTTACCTTATAATAAACAAACATGCTGATATGCTTTTAAAACAAATATTTTTGATATTACTATAAGTGCATTGTGTATAAAACAACTTCGAATATAAACGTATCAATCCTAGATGACATAATACCCTATCTTATTATGTCGCCGATAGTTTCAACTAAAATCGTAAAGTCGCATATTGGAATTTGGATATCCATCATGAGCCATGGTAAGGGATCTTTCCTTCTGAATTCGAGACAATCTAGCACATGCCTCAGGACTCCGACTCTGGTGAACCCTGGGATCTAGCAGGGCCGGTTCGCTCTTACGTTTGCAAATTGGCAATTCCTGAACAATATGTTTCCCAGTCCTATTGGACCTTAAATCTGGTCAGTATGTCGACCATCTTGGCCTTATGCGGCAATATTGAGGCGCCTCACAATCCATCATCCACATAAGTAAAAATGTCTGGGCACCATACCATGACACCACTTCTAGCTAGAAAGAAACACATGTCCTCCCTGTTGTCCCCCATCTGTTTTTGACTAATACCGGGGTGTGAAGCTTGCAAATTAACGCTATACACAAAGGTACGCTATATTACAACCACACTTTGATCATCATCCAAAAAACTCTGCTTTTCAACAAAAGTTTTGATCCATCATCTCAACACGCCACATCATCAATCGATACCATACAACAGATGTCCACCAGTATATAATCTCTGAGCTCGTACGTCTCAGAGTAGGGTGTTAAGAAAAGAGAATAAATTCTCCGCCACCAAAAATATATATATTTAATAGTGGTCAGTTAATATAGCACAAACTACGATGTCTGACACACAATCCATTTGCAACTTTCTTCTGGGTCTGAATGAAACCGGACGCACCTTATTCATTGTCTTATATGTCCAATACATAAGAGAGGCCCTTGCATATCCGGTCGATCTCCAAGTACGTATAGATAACCACCACTTATAACCTCGTCTGGGGTGTACAACCCAATCGAGACATCAGCAATCATCCTAATGATGTGAATATCTCTGGTCCTCAACCACCATCTTTGAATCTTCAACTTTTAATCGTCGTATCAGTTATTCAAAATGGGTTAAACCCGGTCTTTTTGAATAACTCGCATATCTTATAATCAAGTGATATAAAACACATCATACATCTCATCCCAATCTGTAATATTCTTTTATTCAAATATTCTTATCTTTGGGAAAGGTTCCCATTAAGTTTATCAAATATTATCTCTTTTAAACTTATTATTTAATCCATTCCTTAGAAAACATTTCAACAGATTTTGTAATATCTTTTCACAATATAAACCAGATTAAGGTTTATAAAACTACTCGGGATTATCGAGCCTTACCGAAGTAATCATTCATTTTATTATCCCAATCCCAATTTATTCATCCCATGAAGCAAAACTGGCAGTACTCCATATCTAACACCCATTGTGTTATCGGTAAATTTAACTACCATTTAATGCTCCAAACTAGTTAAAGATTTAGTTATCGCATGGAGTAAAATTGGTGGTACTCCATCTCGAACACTTCTCGAATTTGTAAATTTAATTACCCCTTTTTCCATTTCAATCTAATTAAAGATTCATTAAAACTGCAATTTAGTTTTAATCTCAAAAATCATTACTTAATGATTATTCAACTTTAGGGAATTAATAATGTCTTTAATCGGGTTAAAGAACAAATGTCATTTGAAATATCGCTTGCGATAAACCCAAAATCATCTTCCATTTAATATGGAACCTTAGCGTAAATCAGATCAGTAGTAATCGATATAAATTTCCGTATCAGACTAATACTATAAGTGGAACAATGGCAAAGCCTTTTAAATTCCGTAAATATTAACGGTCTTCCTTATATAAGCTTATCTTTATTATTATTGAATCGAATTACACTCAATTCCAATTTTGTTTATTAAATTGGAAAACTTCTCTTTGGATTATTCCATTAAATCTTAATTAAAAGATTCATAAATTCCAAATCATAACTTCACTGTTAATTGGGTTTAAGAACTAATGTTATTTAAAACATTGTTCACAATGAACCCAAAATCAACTTCCATTTAATTCTAATTATATTTATTAATTGGAAAACTTCATTAATCTTAATTCAAAGATTTATTCTTTTCTCAACTGGGTTTAACAACAGTGTTACTAAAGGCACCATTCACAACAAACACAAAATCCAATTTGATGTTAAATAAATGGCTCTAAATAGAAATTATATCGGCTTATATTCAACATCAAATTCTGAAACTAACATATATTGTATTGGGAATAGCAATACCTATATCTTCCAAATTCCTCAAGGATATCCATATAACTACAAAATCCAATATCAAAATATCCAAATATAATTTCCATTCAAATCCATCCCAATTTATATATATTGGAAAATTATGGTTATATCAAAACCATTCACCATTCAATAGTTTATTTTAAAACCATTGCATTCTTCCACTAATGGTTAATTGGTCTATTCAAATAAAAATATCATTTATCTTTTCAAAATAGGAATATTTCATCCAAAAATCTTTTCAAACCATTTATTATGATTTAACATAAATTTTTCCTATTTTTAATCATTTAAAAATAGGCCCTTTCAGTTAAATGACGTTTCAGGTCATTTAGTTGCAATGGCATTGTTTTTATTCAAGTTTGAACTAAACATTTCACAAAACCTAACCATTGGATTTCAAAATTCTTATTATCATTTGAAATATCTTTTCGGTACGAACCCAACGGTTCCGGTTTTGGGAGAATCCAACGGTCGGATCTCCCATTGCGTCAATTTAAAGTTAATGGTCGAAATTCGCGAACGGTCACTGCGCGACTGGTTCTATTCAGATATTTAATTATATATAATAAATGTCGTCGATTTCCATTCAAAACATATTTTATAATACGTTTGTAATCTCATTTAAAAATGATTTCAATTTGCATTTCAATTCTAATTCAAAATTGAACATTCCATATTATTATAGTCTCAAGATAATAATATTTTCAAAATATCAAATTTTGAAATCAATTTTCTCGATATTTATTATAAAAATAAATAAAATCCATAGGAAAGTCCATTCGAGTTAAAATGTCGTTTATTTACTTAACTCAACTTCATATTTTGAAATTACTATTCATTTCAAAATAAACTTGAACAAATCATAATTGTATGAAAATTTATTCAAATCAATTTCTTCAGTTATAAATATTCATAGATATTCTAATATTCTCATGTCCATCCAAAATCGGATATCAAAATCAAACTTTGATTCTTCACTGAATATTATATTAAAATATTCGTTTATTCCAAATTGAAATGAGATTCAATCAATTATCATATAATTTTAGTTATATCGATTTCATACGTCGCCTGTATTAAACAATAGTGATAAACAACTATTAAACATTAAATTCACATCCAAAGTGCATCTACAACTGTATAAGAATTAAATAACTTAATAGCACTTACAACGATCTGTCAGTCAATTGATTGACATACAACTACACATAAGGGAGATGTGTGAATTAATTATCATCTGAAACCCATATGGGGTTTTCAACCATCAAATAGTGATGATTATTTGTATACTTGGGCGATGTGTAAAATTATAGTGCTAATACCCATGTGGGGTTTACATCACAATCCATGTGAACTTATCTACATACTTGGGAGTTTGGTGGGTAAATTATCATCCCAAAATAATTTATAATATAAATGTTTTATGCAATAACGCATATTTTCACAGTTTAACAGTGATAACATTAAAAATGTAAATATTCATCAATCACCAAACAAACATTGCAATCACAGGCACTCAATATATATTATGTTATGATTATAATAACTGTACAAAATAGTTGAGTGAGAGTGTTCTCACAGTGGTCAGTTCTGGAATCGTTAAATAATGATTGTTTTTAATTGAATTAAACTGCACATTTAATTAAATCAAAAATTCCAATAGTTGTCATTTCTAACCATGTCTGTTCCATTGTGTAGTGCTCGATAAGAGGACTCCGACGCACTTAGTTTCACAGAATTCTGTTGTCGTTTGCAAAAGATATAGACGTTTAAATATTAGTTACATTAATAGCATAATTAAAATTTAATTAAATTCCTAATTATATGTTTAAACACTTTCTCTCCCGTTCAATTCTGCTTCAGGCTTCGGCCATTCTTCGAAAAAGCTCATCCCCTAGGGTTTCAAATTACACGATCACCGAGGCACCGAAAGTTGATCAAACCCCCTCATGACATCGGCCTCCACATGCTCCACCTACGCCGGTCACACGGTTGAACTTAATGGGCCTGGGTGGCCTGAAAATGCTAGCGAACAATGCGCCTTTGAGCACTAATTTCGAGACGCTCATGCCGCCAGAGACATCATCTCCATATGAATTTGTAGCCCTCAGAAAGATATATGGTTTTTGTTTTATGAGTTTTGAATGATTCAGCTTAGAGTGGAAAAGGTTAATGAATTAAAACATGACGAAATCGACCATTGAAGAACGAAAATGATGGCCCAACATATATTGAATTAGGGTTAGGGCTAAATGATTATTTATATAATATTTTCAATAATGTTTAATTCGTGAATTACTTATTTAATGCCCCCTAACCAAATACCCCCACTCAGGACACAATGGGATATGTTTCATAAGCTGATTTGATCATTTTCATCAGTTTTTATAAAAATTAAAATATAACGTTAAATATTGAATTTGAACGTACGTTTTAATTTACCATGGCTACACACTGACTCCAAAAATTATGAAATTTGGAATCTTGATATGTTTTACAAATACAGTTCTAACAAAACTAATTTCATCAAATTTGGAGACCGTTTGAAAAATGGTCTTATAACTAACTTATTAAATTATAACTAAAATTGAACAAGCGTTTAAATTTACTACGCTTGCATACTAATTCCAATTGACTCAAAATTTTAAACCTGATAATAATTTGACGCTCTAGATCCAACAAAATTAGTTTCGTCGAAAACAGACGTCCCTTGCAAAATGGCTATTTTTAAGGGCTTATATAATATAAATATATTAATAAATTCCATAGCGACTATTTGAAATTTTAATTTGGACATAACTTACAATTTATAACATGAAATCTTGATTTCTTACATTCAGTAGAAAACTATAGTTCAATATTTCCTGATGTTTCTTGTTTAGAGAAATCCGGCTTATATTGAATTTTGTACATTCAATTGAAATTCAAAACTAATTTTCAAACTACCACGACATTACGAGCTCGTTTTATAATTAATGTAAATTTATACATTCAAACTTCGTTTTAAATAAATTCTGAGCTGTTAATTATCAAAATAAATAATTTAAGATATTTATTTTCCATTAAAATCAATTAAAAATAAATTTTAAATTGGTTCCAAAATTCAGGGTTGTTACATGCCCAAAGATGAAAAACGGGGATGGATCATATTCAGGATCCTTTATACAGATTATACACTGAAGAAAAGTGAGAAAGGGAGACTCACGAACCCATCTGCTCCTGGAGACTCCACACTCACTGTCCTACAGTCATCCGTTACCACTACCTCTCTCATCTAATAGTATCATGGCAATGATCCACCGGGAACAATCTGGAGAAGCAGGAGAACCCATGGACTTTGGGATCCCACATTCATATGAGCCTCTTTGGAGGAGGAGAAGTTATGGTTGGCCGAAGTGCTCATACGATGGGCATATAGTGTGCCAACAATGCAAGCTATGGTGGAAGATCAGGAAGAACGGCTAGTGGCAAAGTCTTAGGAGCCGGAGGGGAAGAGGGATAGGACGAGGCTGCCATACAAGATGCATGGGCAAAGGCTAGGCAGGATGCCGAGGAGAAATCTGCAGTTGTGGTGGCGAAGAAGTAGGCCGATATTGAGGCGGAGAAGGATAGGGCCTCTAAGTAGGCTAGGAAAAAGGAAAGCTGTCGATGATGCCCATCAAAAGGGGGCAAGGATGATGGCGGGAGGTGCACATCGATGTCTCATGAATCCGTTACCCCTGTAAAGAGTAGAGGAGGAGGAAGCATTTCTGGAAGGAAGGGTCCCATCACTGGTGGTGACCTGCCAAGTGCCGAACATGTACAGAAAAAAGAAAAGAAAAGGGAAGGATGAGTAGCATCAGTAATTATTAAAGGAATTATAGATACGTTGGGTTAGGTAGACCAATAGTATATGCGAGTGTGGCCCTCGCTTTTGGTCCCTAAAGGTATGGTGTGGTTTTCATGTACACCCTGTCACCAGAAAGAAGAAATGTTAGACATGTAGTTTATTCGGGGTATGTGTGTGTGAAATAGAATATGAATTAGTAAAGATCGCATTTCGTGTTAAATATTCGGGCGTTCTTCTCATGTGTTCCGGCGTCCCGTACTTGCACAAGCGTACTTGTTGTTACACCAACAGAAATGCAGTCGGAGACTGTGCTCTGGGTCGATTATTCCCAAGGGGTGTGATAGAGCGCTGGCTTCTAGTAAGTTTCCCTTATCTTAGGAAACCCGTAGTTTGTGAAGCCAGGCTAGTCGCCTGCTGTGTTGGGCTGCCCGGAGTAAGATCCAAGCATAACGAAGGCGTAGGACGTGGTGATTTGCGGTCCATCCGATGTGTGGCTCTCCCGTCGTTCATTAAGGTTGTTGCAAGCGACGACGTTTATTCGCTGGAGAGAAGCCCGGATCATCAGCCCGTAGGGTCTGGTCGTGGCCATGGGCTGCACCTAAGCCTTTAGAGCTTCGAAGAGAAAACGATTTAATGTCGGTCTTGGTGCAGCACCGAGATTCAATAGACGCCCGAATCCTGACCCGAAGGGTTGGTTGAAGCCGTGCGAGTAGTTAGGCTAGCGTTAGTTTGGCTGATGGGTTGCCCCCAAGTCCTAGGACTTGAAGGATGAACGATTTATCCTCGGTCTCGGTGCTGGGTCGAGATTCGAGTTAGTGGTTATTTATACTCGGTCGCGTCACGGGCAGACGACTCGAGTAGCGTTGTCGGCTCTCGTGCTCGGGGTGTCGATCGTGGCCAATGGTGTTTGTCCTCGATGTGGGCTCGAGGATTACATCGTGGCATTGGCTCCCATGCTTGGGTGCTGATGCGGCGATCCGGAGTTGTTGTGCGGAAGTCAGTTGTAATGGTTAGTCAAACATGTCATGCATGGAGTAAGCGAGGAGGAAGTACAAGAGGGACACGGGAAACTGAACATCATTTCTACCGATAACTTTTGCAGTGATAGCCTTTGTAATTCCTTGAATTACAAGAAATCAAAACATTGTTGGAAGGCATGAATCAATTATACACTAAGTCATGTAGAGTAGAGGTGAAGATGTTTGTTGTTTCATGCCCTTGGGAGTTCAGCTCCGTCCATGGTTGAGAGTTTGAAAGTTCCATCGATGAGCTTCTGTTGTATGAGTATGGGCCTTCCTAACGAGGAGCGAGGCCTGCAAGTGGACGAAAGGCCCGTTTGAAGACGAGGCCACTGATGTGCGTTCACGCGGGCCCTCGGCTGAGCCTCCAGTCATGCCCCAACTGGTCGAAGCATTAGTTGGAAGAGGATGGTTACGATAAAGCAAAGAGGAGGTGTGTCTTGGAGAAGGGGCCTTGCTTTTCATTTCACCTTTTTTTTGGCAGGCATATATATATAGGCCGGAATAAGGCACTTATCCTGAATGGATGATTCTATTTGAATTGCAATGGTAATGACTATTGAAAAGGTTGCGACACTTTACCAATAGACATTTATGTCGGCAATTTCGCTCAAGGCCCTATTTTTTTGACCTTTAAACATTAATGTTTATGCCTTCTTTATGATATTGAATCATCTCTCCTGCCTCTTTTTTTCATGGGCGAGCTGATGGTGTTTAATGAGTCGATGACCGATGTCTCCAATGGTAACCTCGGGGATTGTTGTATCGTAGACGACGGTCTTGTAGGTGACAGAGAACTGGAATTCTCAGGCTCGCTTTCGAACGTTCCTCAGTAATGCTTCCCAATGTGCCCCCTGCTGACTGGAGGAGGCTGAGAGAACCGTATGGAGGACAAAAAAGGCCACGACACAGCGAAAAAGTGGTGTCTTGTATAGGAAAAAGTTCGCTTTTAGTTCTGCTCTGCTTTCGACTATAGAGGCAAAGGCAGGGAGGAGTTGAAAACTGGTATCTCGGATGGCAACCTAGAGTTAACTGCGCCACGGACATTGTAGTCCTGACGAGGTAGGGGGACAATCTTGAGGGATTAGTTGTCGGTCGAGGTCCTGTTTAGTGGGAATCTTTGATGAGCGCTGAGTATCTCAGAGATCCCGTGCAGTAAGGATCCTTGATGAGCATCGAGTGGCTCGATGGTCCCACATAGTGAGAATCTTCGATGAGCATCGAGTGGCTTGGAGATCCCGTTCAGTGGGAGTCTTTGATGAGTGTTGAGTGGGTTGGAGTTCCCATGCGGATGAATTCCTCGATGTTGTTCTGCAAGTGACGAAACATGTTCATGTTGTGTTCGCGGATGTTGTAGAACCGACAATATCCTATGGAGTCCCTTGGTGTGCTCGTTGGACTTTTAAGACTTGGCCTTTTGCATTGTTGTGAATTGCATGCTGCGAGGTAGATTTTCCTGGGTTGTCCCTGAAAGCAGTACAGCTACGGAAAGAAGGAAGCCGAAGGCACTTCCTTTTATTGTTGTGACCACCTTTGCTGGCATGAGCAAGATCGCGCAGAGTGGTGGAATTAGAGTTGTTGGAGCCCTGGGCGTCACCACGAAGCAGGATGTTGAGGTGAGAAGCTTGATTCCTTTATGCTAACTTACGTCATAGGAAGTAGTTGACATTCATGCAGAAGATCTCCTGAATCCTTGATTGTTTTTTATCGGTCCATGCTCTAAGTTTGGAATCAGGTGGTATGCCCTTTGTAAGCTGGACGAGTGCAATTCGAGGAGTAGGCTTCTTGACTTCGGCTAAGGCGGTGTGGGATCTTGTGAGATAGCCTTTGAGAGTTTCACGGGTGCCATGGTAAATGTTAGAGACTGAAAGGATGTTTATGGGCATCACGACGTGCATTCTGGATTGCGCGGCCAATCTTTTGGCGAGTTAGTCGAAGTTGAGATAGTTTAAGGTGGAAGTCGAGAGAACCCGAATAGAGCCGTCCTAGATAAGGACGAGGAAGCACTTATGACATTGGCGATGTGTAATGAACCCACGTGCCATTTGTGGTGGCTGATGAAGCTTTGAGAACCGTGGCTTCTTTAAGTAGGGAGTGAGTGTTAGGTTTTGCTAGAATTCCGCTTAATGTCGGTGAGTGTCATGATGTTTTTTGGACGTACTGCTCAAGGTGCTTCTCGCGGGTAAGCTTTTCGATTGCGTCTTTGAGTTGACAACAATCATTGATATTATGCCCGTACATGTCGTGGTATCGACAATACTTGCTGGTACTCTTCTCATGATTAGTGGATCCCCTGTTGTACGACTTCTTGTTTCCAGGTAGATTGTTTCCAAGTCCTAACTCAGCGGGGTGTAGGTCTCGTATGCCCGGTGGGGGCCGGGCTTCTTGGGTCCCGTAGGAACCTGGCTGTTGTTGCAGCCGCCTTGCCTACTGTTACTTGGCATTTATTGGTAGGGACCTTCCCCTTGTCTTTATCGAACAGCTTCCCTATCTGTTTCCTTTTGACCCTGTCATTTATGGTATCCACATGTGGATTGTTGGGAAGACCGGCCCTGGAGAGTCGTTTTTGTCTCGCTTCTTCTTGACATAAGTATTGCCTAGCCTTTTCATGGAAAGCGTCAAGGCTTTTTGGCTTCTTCCGATCGATTCATGCCCCGAATTTGGAAGTAGGGAGGATGCCCTTTGCTAACTGGAAGAGTATGGTGCATGGGTCCGGATCCTCGACCTCGACGAGGGCGGTTTTGAACCGGGAGAAGTAGCTTTTGAGAGAATCAGCGGGCCTTTGGTATAGGTTGGACAGGGTGAGGGCATTCTTTGGAGTAGAGATATGCACCCTGAATTGCTTGACCAATTTTGTCACTAACTGCCGAAGTTTTTAATGGAATCAAGTGGGAGGCGAGAGAACCATAACAGAGCGGTTTCTGATAAGAAAACTGGAAAGCACTTGCATTTGACCGGATCACTGCCCCGGCTTGAATCTACTTGCCATTCATATTGATTTAGGAAGGCACGGGGATCGATGGTGCCGTCGTAAAGCGGCATCCGTGGCATGCTGAAGTGTCGTGGCCACTCAGCTTCATTTACCCTTCTTGTGAAGGGGTTACGCCTAATGTGCTCTTCCCATGAATCGTGCACATTCCCTCGCATTTCCCTCATGATTCTTCGGACCATGTCGGGAAGATAAGTTGGATGGGGATCTGCCATCGAGACCCATGGGTTTTGGCGAATTTCCAGAATTCTGTTGCGAGGGCGTCTTCTATGGTGGATGTGATGGTGAGGTGGAGCGGGTTGGCGCAAATCCTATTATGGAAGAACGTGGTGGTAGATCCATCATCCCGATGGGCGAGGTTTTGTCGAGCAAGGGGTTGGTTGGTCGGACCCGGTCCGTCATTGATGATTAAGCGAGAGCGATCTCGGTATTGTGCCCCCTCACTAAATGTGATCGTAGTTCGGTCTCCGTTGCCATTGGTGTAACCATTGTCGTTGTTGTTGTCGAGGGCATTAGTGCGGACAGCGACATTGTTGATGAGACTAAACGTCCTTCTTTGATGCGGGCCCCTCGACTTGGAGGAGAAAGTTTTCGAGGAAGTTGGTTGAGGTCGAGCGTTGTTTCGAGCTAGTTGAAGTCGAGCGACGACGCACTGACTTTCTTGAAGTTGCCACATAAGGTTGATGTTATTCCTTAATGCTTGATTGAGCTCGACCACAATGTTCTCATATTTTTCATAAAGCACGCGGATTTGAGCTTTTGTTGCTGGCGCTTCGGGGTCCACAATAGGAGGGACGTCTTCATTAGTGGTTGGGACATCCGCCGTTGAGGTTGTTGGGATGTCCCGGCCTCGGTTGCGGCTGAAGAGCCGACCATTGCGTTCTTTGGTCACTTTGCCATCGTAAGCGTACTCGGTGACTGGTTAAGCTGAGGAACCTAAAGCTCGTCGAAGGTCAAGATGGCAACGTGTGACAAAGGCGCAAAAATCCGAGTTTCTTAGTGAAAGCACCAAATGTTGATGACAAAAAATGTCATAAACACCAAAGATTCCAATTACTAGGAATAATTAACTTGGTCGTGTAAACAAGAATGGAAAGCAGTAAATAACACAAGATATTTATAGTGGTTCAACCTTGTGAGGGGCCTACGTCCACTTTGAAGCGTTGTTGGAATATTATTGATCACAAAAAGTTACAAGGTTGAGACCCTTTCATGACATCTCATTACATTCGCTAAGCTATATGATGTCATCATTCTCATATATGATGCCATAATTGACATATATTGCAAAATATAGGAAAAAGACACTTTTGCCCTTCTTCTTCCTCAAAGTGGAGATGCCATTAATGGAGCTCTCATGAAGTCTCAAGGTCTCAAATTCCAATCCCTTTGAAGTGTGATGTTGTGGGGTATTTATAGGAGAGTGGTTAGGTAGGAGTAGGTAGAAATAGGGGACCACATCCAGAAATTCGCACCTGGCACCTACACACGCTAGATTTTCGCACTCAGCCTTGGGGTGCGAATTTTTCACCTCGCGGGGTGCAAAATACGTACCCATGTAGGGGTCCGAAATTCGTACTTCCTGGGGTGCGAATTTCGCACCCCAGGGTGTGAATTTCGCAACCTGCTGGGTGCGAATTTCGCACCGGACCGGGTGCGGATTTCGCACCCGACCAGGTGCAAATTTCGCACCCCGACTGGGGGCGGATTTCGCACCCTACTGCGAAATTCGCACTCCTTAGAGGTGTGAAATTCGCACCTCGAGGGGTACGAAGGTTGCCTTAGGGGTGATGCAAAGGCCATGGGTATAGATGTTTTGGTAGCCCGAGGTTCGTGTTCACGACTTGGGCTGCGAGGTCTTTGTTTGGCAATGTTTGGAGGAGCGGCGAGGTTCGCGGAAGTTGTTGGCTGAATCCTGACTTTGAGTCGATCTGGTAATTCTAGGCAACACACTAGTTGGCGGAAATCGGATGGATCGGGCGCTGGACTGTGGGCCCCCGAACCCCCACCGGCGCTGCGCCCGGACCCACTTGACGGTAGGGTTGTTAATGGATACCCGAAAAATCCGAAATCCGTCCACATCCCTATCAGAAAAGCAAATAAATATCTGATATATGGGAAAGCGGATGTGGATATTAGCATATCCGCATCCGAAAATGATCCATCCGCTTTTTTCCCAATTATAGCTTAAATTATGTGTATTTTAACATAATTAAATATACTAATTTATTAATTTGCAAAATTAAAAGTCTACTAAATGCATGTTAATTGCTCAAAATTATATATTATCATCATATTTATTTATTTTTAGCACTGTAATAATCAATTAGGTTGAAAAAGCTTAATTTTAAGCTAACAAAATTCATTTATGTTCATTGATTTATCAATTGTTGGCGGAGCGGATAATTATCCGATATCCATCCGTATCCGCGGATACGGATATCTGATATTCGAAATTAGTTTCGGATGCGGATACGGATTTTGCACTATCCGTATCTGAAAGTATCCATTGACAGCCTACTTGACGGCTCGCCTTAGGCTCGGAGCACGGCACGCCTTCGGCTCGACTGCGGACAGATACTGATGGAGGTCGCGTTCGAGGGATGCGACATTCTGCTAGTGGCCAGACTCAAGTCTTCTAGTACTGGACCCCGGATGATATTGGCGACGCCTCTGGGCTGTAATATCCCATGATATGTTGAGTCGAGTGTGTCTTGCATACTTTTGGGAACCGGACCAAAAGGCCGGTTAACAATATATATATTTTAAAACCTTATCTCTATGACATGATTTCTAATGCACTCCCGTTGTTGGCATTGATCAAAATCTTGTTTTCAACAAGAAGCTCCACGAATGTTGGCAAGCTCAAATAAATTTTGCTAACAAAGTTTAAACTTCTAGCACGTCAACTGCAATCAAGGAAGCCCAGCAAGCTGATATCACCCAGCTTTTGCAGCTCGTGATGACCCACGGTATGGGGGCAACATGTAACACCCCACCTCCGCCAGGTAACTCTTGCAAGCACACTAGCTTTGGAGGGGCGTTAAACAAGGTAAACATGCATGCAGATATCACACGATAGAACATATAAGTAAAACAGAGTAGTAAAGCAGCGGATAAAACTAGCATTTCAAAACCATAGTTAAGTTACAACAAAGTACTTGGTCATTATTTTCCAACAAACAAAGTCTAGAGAAAGCATAAACTGAAAAACTGAAATACATAAAGTACTATCCCCAAAGTGAAGTGATAAACCATATCTAGCTCAATGTCCAAAACCGTACATGAGCAAATCCAGTAAGCGAGCTATAAAGATCCAAGCTAAGCTCCAATGTTCCCACCCTGAGGACCTGAGAGGGGGGGGGAACGGAAGAAAAGAGGCGAAAGAAAACAGGTCAGTCAAAAAGACTGGTAAGCCCTAACTACTATCAGTTCATGAACTAGTAAAGTTAACTGGCATGAGAAGTTGAGATGAACATAAGGATAACAACATACTGGCAAGATGATTAACTAACAAGATAGATAAAGGTGTCATCGCATAATCAAGGTTAAGTTTTGCACCACGGGTGTACTAGCATTCTAACATGTCAAGTAAAAACAAGAATTGATCCCTTGGCCCAAGCTTGGCCCAACATCATGAGGTGACCTAAATCAAGGTCCAACTACACGGTCTAGTTGATCGGCTCCCTATAAGCCTAACTCGTCAAGTGTCAGTGTCATACGGCTCAAACATGAAATGTAGTTAAACTGCGCTAGGTCCGCCCTAGGGTGTATCAAGTCCTAGGGTGTCAACCTCGGACACAAATCGAGTATGCACAGTCTAGATCTACAGGTACCCGTGCCTGATTTTCCAACTCCGTACTATGTGCACGACCATAGTCCGCCTGGACCTACACCGGCGTACCTACTCAGCCGTCGTTCTGGTCGCTTACATGTCAGCCCAGTAATCGTGCCCCACCCTAGCCTAGTCCCTAGGGTCTTATGATACTATCAAGAGAGTTACTGCTGAAAAGGACCACGCAACTAGGGTTTCTAAACGGGTTAAATGTGGTTAACCCGATCCAAACGTGTATTAAATTGGATAAGTGTATCCGAGGTTCATGACTTAACCCCGATTAACCCATCAAGCCCAAATTGGTTAAGTATTAAGTGGACCATGACTTAACCCTAATCAGGAGGCATTAATTAACTTAATGTGCTTTAACCTCTCACATTAGACCTTGTTGTGGTTACTAGTTAAGCCGGGCAGGTCCGGGTAGCTTTACACCACAACTTGGTCTAACCTCGGGTTCGAGCACAACATGACCAACTTCTCACATTGGGTCCTATTGTTTGTAGCCACTAGTTAAGCCGGGCGGGTTCGGGTAGATTTATGCTACAAACTCAACCCAACCTCGAGTTGGCCACACTCATATTTTTTAAGTGTCATGTCCATTATGTTTCCAAAACATAATTACAAGCTAACATATCACGTCATGTTATAAAACCCATGTTTATGTCATAATGTTACCCAATCCCAACATAATCCCATTGTTTACATAATCGTAACAACGCATAAAGGATAAAATAGGGAACTTGGCATAATCATGACAAAAAGGTGTTGAAGCCACAAGTTTAACATGGTGGCATATGAAATGTACATATGTTCATATACTTGCATATTGCATTATTAGGCTTCAAAAGTATGCATAAAACCAAACTTAGCATATAAGTGATACATGGTGATAAATGACATGTAGAAGTTGCTAGAAGTTCGCATTTAGCCTCACATGCAAGTTATCATAAGGGATATGATAACTTCCATGTTGCCAAAATGCAACCTTTAATATAAAGCTTGAAGCTTTAAGCTCACAAACTCAAGTTTAACTTGCATAACATGATAACATGTGTATAATGATCAACCCAAACTTGCATAACATAGCAACATGTGTCATACATAATGATTAAGCCAACTTGCATAACATAATGATCAACCAAACTTGCATATCACAATGATCAACCCAAACTTGCATCATTCATTTAACTTTAGAGTTCAATAAAAAGAAAGTAGAAAAGGGCTTACTATGCTATGAAGACACAAATGAATATTTATTATAAAGATTGAGACGAAGCCCTTATGCAAGCACCAAAAACCCAAATATGAAAGCTCCAAATGAAAAGCCCTTGAGCCAAATCAATAAAAACCCTTGCTTTACAATAGAAATGTTGCAACTTGACTTGAATGCAAACTAAGAACACTCATACAAGCTTGAAAATACTTGTATGAACTCAAAACCTCTCATATAAATAAACTTAGAAATTTTAGCGTGAGAGTGGAGGCCATGAGAGGAACAAATTTGGCATAGTTTAGTTGTAAGGTTGAATAATGGTGATTTAGTCTAGGCTTAGGGGTCTTTTTATAGAAGATTAGGATAGTATTAGCCATAGGATTAACCCTAGATTCAATCCGAGCCATCAAATCCCGTCACTAACCAACAAAACAGGTCAAAACAGCCCAATTAAGTGCACCAGGCCGACCTGGCCGACCAGGGAGGTCGACCCCCAGGTCGACTCTAGTGTCGACCTGGTTGGGGGGGGGGGGAGGTCGACCCTAGTGTCGACCCCCCAGTCGACCTGTCTGGGCGGGAGTTTTCCCGCCCAGTCTGTTTTGGCTGAATTTGAATTCTAAATTCAAATTTGAACTGTTTTTGGACTTGTAATTTTTTGAAAACTTTGACGGTCCATAACTTGGTCATACGGACTCCGATTTTCAAAAACTCGGACTCTATTTCGCGTATTTTTCCGAGACGAACGCAATGGCACAGCCCGTTTCCCTTGATTCAGATTTTACAGTTTAATTCTGCCTTGATTTATGTTATAACATGTTATTCAAAAATACGGGTTGTTACATTCTCCCTTCCTTAAAGGATTTCGTCCCCGAAATCTCCAAGTTAGGTAGAACGTATCCTACCATCCATCATCCATCTACTCAAAACATCATCCACGTGCAGTCATTGTCCTTAAAGGATTCTAAATGCCGTATGATCATATGCAAAGGTGTGTGTATATGTACTTATCTAATGCGAAAATCAGGCGGTTACTGATATAGTAAACCTCCTTAATGCATAAGTATGTTAGTGAAATGAATCCATATGTATGCAATTTCCTAACATAATTCATAACATCTATATGAGTGCACATAACATTCATCCATATGCAACATCCATGTGATAGCACATCAAGTTTCAACCATGAATAAGTGTAAGCACTCATGCATATGCAATATGAAAGTGTGTGAGCCGATCTTAGTGCCTAATGTGTATCATGCATCCACGAGTATCCACGTGCAAACACTTGCAACCACTTGCAATCATCAAGCATAACATGTTTCAAATACATGTTTCATCCAAAGGGTTTCTACCTAAGATTATCATGACATGATTAACGAGATAACTAGACAAACAGGATAAACACGGATAGCAAAAAGAAAGATATGCTAATTAGGAAAGAGGTCGAGAATGTACCCTCAAAAAGGAATGGATAAAGCCCACGCATCTTCTCCTCGGTTTCCCAAGTTGCGTCTTCATCGGCTTCACTCCACTGAACTTTCACCAACTTGACTTCTCGATTCCATAACTTCTTGATCTCTGTTCCCAAAATACGAATCGGAGCTCTCCTCAAGGTTGCCTCTTTCTCCACCTCCACATCTTCAAGAATGCTTGGTTCAACCACCTCAGCGGACTCATGCAGGCATTTTCGGAGATGCGAGACATGAAAGACATTATGTACTCCGGCTAGCTTCTCGGGCAATTCCACTTTATAGGCCATCTTTCAAATTCTCTCTATGATAGGGAAGGGTCCTACGAACCTTGGTGCCAGCTTCCCAACTGCTCCAAAACGTACCACTTTACGCAAAGGAGAAACCTTCACGAAAACCATGTCTCCCACTTCGAATTCCAAATCTGCCCTTCGCCTGTCAGCATAGGATTTCTGTCCGCCTTGGGCCGCCTTCATCCGTCTTCGAATCAACTCTACCCTCTCGGATGTATCCCTAATCATATTGGGCCCAAGTATAAGCTCATCTGTCGTCTCCTACCAACAAGTTGGTGACTTGTACGGCCTTCCATACAAAGCTTCAAATGGTGCCATCCCTATGCTGGCTTGATAGCTATTATTATAAGCAAACTCTACAGGAGGAAGGTGGTCTTCCCAAGTACTACCAAAGTCAAGAACACAGAGCCTCAAAAGATCTTCTAGCACTCTATTCACCCTTTCGGTTTGGCCATCCGTCTGGGGGTGATAGGCTGTACTCAGATTCAATCGCATACCCATCGCTTCTTGCAAACTATTCCAGAACTGGCTAGTGAAAATTGGGTCACGATCGCTAACTATGCTAGAAGGAACTCCATGCAACCGCACTATCTCTCGGAGATAAATAGATGCCAGCCATGATGCGGTCCTCTTGCTTTTTACTGGAATGAAGTGGGCTCTCTTTGTAAGTCTATCAATTATTACCCATATCCCATAAAGCCCAAATAGTTTGGTGACGAACATCTTCACCCCAACCATATATCACAAATAGGCGAGTCATACTCCTTATGGAGTTTGCAACAGAACTAAGATTGAGGATATGACCGAGAGGATATACTTAAAAGATAGCATGCGAGTAAGCTCTACGGAACAATAGGGATCAAGGATATACTTCTTAGAAGGAGATTTAATGCGCGTATCTAGTCTTCAGTCTTCTAAGCCGCATTTTCTTGTGCTTAATCCCATCGTGCCCTGACCGTCTTTTAACTTCGCAATTCCGTAGTTCTTAATTCTTATTTCCAAGATATGAGTTAGAACTCATTTTATCGTTGCCTCTCATTCCCCTTCCACTTATTCTTTGCCAAAAATACTTGGCTTCCACCCAACTGCATACTCATGGTTTCATGCAAGCTTTCCAAAATTCGTTAGTGAATCTTGGATCTCGTTTTACATACTATACGGTATCCCACGCAGAAAACTATCTCTTGAAAACAAGTGCCAATCCACGTTGCCAAATGTACTTACTAGGGTGATTTCTCTAACCCATGCTTAGGTAAAATGGACTATCCGCCTTAGTAGCGAATACCACCGGAGCACCCCATTCTGAAATGCTTCGCCTAATGAAATTTTTCTCAAGCTACTCCTTGATTTGCTTACCAAGCTCTCTTCTTTCTCGCGGGGCCATGTGCCTAACGGGCAATGTAACTGGCTTGGTATTATCAACCAGATAAATGCAGAAATCTATCTCCCGCTTAGGGGGTAACCCCCTTACTTCTTCAAAGACATCCAGATAGTCTCGGACCACCCTTACCGATTTCAGATCATCGATGGACGAGTCAAGAGATTCAAGATAACATAACATGACGGGACCCCTAGGATTACAAGAAATTTCTAGGGTATTACCGAGGCGAGTCATGAGCCTCACTACCCTATGCTCACAGTCAAGAATGGCTCCACAACTGGACAACCAATCCACACCGAAATCAACCCGTATCCCATAAACCCGAGAACCTAAGCATTACACATGAATTCTATGCTCAAGATAGAGATTTTCAAATCCACACAAATCACAGGTAGATGGGCGGAACCCCCAATTGGATTTGAAACACTAACAGGACCTCAACTAGACTAGTACTTAGGTGCAAACTTTCAACAAGATCAGAAGAAATAAAACTATGCGATGCGCCAGAATCAAATAAGGTATGAACAGGGAAATCAGAAATGTAAACATGACTTTTACAGAAACACTACCTCGATCAAAAGCTGGAAGAGTGAGGAGAGCCTGCAACTGCCCTCCATAGGGTCCTACTTGCTGAGTTTGTCCTTGCCCTTGCTTCTTGGGGCAATCTTTGCTAAAATGTCCAGTCTCTCCACAATGAAAGCATTCGCCCAGCTTCCTCTTCTTCTTCTTACAGTCTTTAGCTATGTGCCCAACATTCCCATAGTAGTGGCATTTTCTTGGGTCCTTTGCCTTGGCCTTGTTGCCCTTGTTGTTCTTGTTGTTTTTGTTGTTCTGATTGCTCTGATTTCCTCCCCACTTGGAGTCTGTCTTCTTGGCTTGAGTCTCATTAGCCTTGACTTCCTTCTTGCCATTCTTATCGTCTCCTTGAAGCAATGCCATGTCCACTAGGCCTTCAAAAGTGGCTCCCATGGGTATATGAGATAGGGCTAAACCTTGTAATGGCTCATTCAACCCTCGTGCAAAGCGTAAAGCCTTCTTCTGGGGAGTATTAACCATGTCCAAACCGAATCGGGCGAGCTTGTTAAACTCATTCACATACTCCCTCACTATCATGTCCCCTTGCTTCAAAGATATAAACTTCTCCAATTGCAGATTCGCCTCAGCTGATGATAGAAATTTAAGCCCAAATCTTGTCCTAAAGTCGGCCCAAGTCTCTATAGGCCTCGTAGCATTGGTGACCTCCCACCAATAAGCAGCTTCTTCTTTTAATAACCATGCTGCCAATAAAACCATTCTGTGATCTTCCACATCAAAGATGTCGAAGAGATCTTCAGTTTCTTTCAACCAATTTCTTGCCTCCACAAAAGTCTCCATCCCAATAAAGTTCTTTCCACCCATCGCCTTAAAGTCTTTGCAAATCTTAGCGAAATCTGCTTGCGGATTCTGAGGAGGAGGAGGAACCTCAGTTATATTGGGGGTATTTGCTGGGCCCACATCGTTGGCCCTAGCTTTCAGGTACCTCCGGAACCATCCGGGAATGGTCACTCCCTTGGGAAGGTTAAGATCGGCCATACTGAAAAAGGAAAAAGATAGATTCAGAACGAAGAAACGAAGGATAGTGCTATGGCTTTTGGGGAATAGCCTTTTTAAAATAACCAGACTTTTCTTGGAAAATACTTAATTGGTTTTGAAAATAGTTTTTCAAAAGGTAAGTTTCAAAAACACTTTTGCTCAAATCTTGTAAACCTTATGCTCTGATACCAAATGTAACACCCCACCTCCGCCAGGGTAACTCTTGCAAGCACACTAGCTTTGGAGGGGCATTAAACAAGGTAAACATGCATGCAGATATCACACGATAGAACATATAAGTAAAACAGAGTAGTAAAGCAACGGATAAAACTAGCATTTCAAAACCATAGTTAAGTTACAACAAAGTACTTGGTCATTATTTTCCAACAAACAAAGTCTAGAGAAAGCATAAACTGAAAAACTGAAATACATAAAGTACTATCCCCAAAGTGAAGTGATAAACCATATCTAGCTCAATGTACAAAACCGTACATGAGCAAATCCAGTAAGCAAGCTATAAAGATCCAAGCTAAGCTCCAATGTTCTCACCCTGAGGACCTGAGAGGGGGGGGGGGAACGGAAGAAAAGAGGCGAAAGAAAACAGGTCAGTCAAAAAGACTGGTAAGCCCTAACTACTATCAGTTCATGAACTAGTAAAGTTAACTGGCATGAGAAGCTGAGATGAACATAAGGATAACAACATACTGGTAGGATGATTAACTAACAAGATAGATAAAGGTGTCATCGCATAATCAGGGTTAAGTTTTGCACCACGGGTGTACTAGCATTCTAACATGTCAAGTAAAAACAAGAATTGATCCCTTGGCCCAAGCTTGGCCCAACATCATGAGGTGACCTAAATCAAGGTCCAACTACACGGTCTAGTTGATCGGCTCCCTATAAGCCTAACTCGTCAAGTGTCAGTGTCATACGGCCCAAACATGAAATGTAGTTAAACTGCGCTAGGTCCACCCTAGGGTGTATCAAGTCCTAGGGTGTCAACCTCGGACACAAATCGAGTATGCACAGTCTAGATCTATTGGTACCCGTGCCTGATTTTCCAACTCCGGACTATGTGCACGACCATAGTCCGCCTGGACCTACACCGGCGTACCTACTCAGCCGTCGTTTTGGTCGCTTACATGTCAGCCCAGTAATCGTGCCCCACCCTAGCCTAGTCCCTAGGGTCTTATGATACTATCAAAAGGGTTACTTCTGAAAAGGACCACGCAACTAGGGTTTCTTAACGGGTTAAATGTGGTTAACCCGATCAAAACGTGGATTAAATTGGTTAAATGTACCCAAGGTTCATGACTTAACCCCGATTAACCCATCAAGCCCAAATTGGTTAAGTATTAAGTGGACCATGACTTAACCCTAATCAGGGGGCATTAATTAACTTAATGTGCTTTAACCTCTCACATTAGACCTTGTTGTGGTTACTAGTTAAGTCGGGCGGGTCCGGGTAGCTTTACACCACAACTTGGTCTAACCTCGGGTTCGAGCACAACATGACCAACTTCTCACATTGGGTCCTATTGTTTGTAGCCACTAGTTAAGCCGGGCGGGTCCGGGTAGATTTATGCTACAAACTCAACCCAACCTCGAGTTGGTCACACTCATATTTTCTAAGTGTCATGTCCATTATGTATCCAAAACATAATTACAAGCTAACATATCACGTCATGTTATAAAAACCATGTTTATGTCATAATGTTACCCAACCCCAACGTAATCCCATTGTTTACATAATCGCAACAACGCATAAAGGATAAAATAGGGAACTTGGCATAATCATGACAAAAAGGTGTTGAAGCCACAAGTTTAACATGGTGGCATATGAAATGTACATATGTTCATATAGTTGCATATTGCATTATTAGGCTTCAAAAGTATGCATAAAACCAAACTTAGCATATAAGTGATACATGGTGATAAATGTCATGTAGAAGTTGCTAGAAGTTCGCATTTAGCCTCACATGCAAGTTATCATAAGGGATATGATAACTTCCATGTTGCCAAAATGCAACCTTTAATATAAAGCTTGAAGCTTTAAGCTCACAAACTCAAGTTTAACTTGCATAACATGATAACATGTGTATAATGATCAACCCAAACTTGCATAACATAGCAACATGTGTCATACATAATGATTAAGCCAACTTGCATAACATAATGATCAACCAAACTTGCATATCACAATGATCAACCCAAACTTGCATCATTCATTTAACTTTAGAGTTCAATAAAAAGAAAGTAGAAAAGGGCTTACTATGCTATGAAGACACAAATGAATATTTATTATAAAGATTGAGACGAAGCCCTTATGCAAGCACCAAAATCCCAAATATGAAAGCTCCAAATGAAAAGCCCTTGAGCCAAATCAATAAAAACCCTTGCTTTACAATAGAAATGTTGCAACTTGACTTGAATGCAAACTAAGAACACTCATACAAGCTTGAAAATACTTGTATGAACTCAAAACCTCTCATATAAATAAACTTAGAAATTTTAGCATGAGAGTGGAGGCCATGAGAGGAACAAATTTGGCATAGTTTAGTTGTAGGGTTGAATAATGGTGATTTAGGCTAGGCTTAGGGGTCTTTTTATAGAAGATTAGAATAGTATTAGCCATAGGATTAGCCCTAGATTCAATCCGAGCCATCAAATCCCGTCACTAACCAGCAAAACAGGTCAAAACAGCCCAATTAAGTGCACCAGGCCGACCTGGCCGACCAGGGAGGTCGACCCCCAGGTCGACTCTAGTGTCGACCTGGTTGGGGGGGAGGTCGACCCTAGTGTCGACCCCCCAGTCGACCTGTCTGGGCGGGAGTTTTCCCGCCCAGTCTGTTTTGGCTGAATTTGAATTTTAAATTCAAATTTGAACTGTTTTTGAACTTGTAATTTTCTGAAAACTTTGACGGTCCATAACTTGGTCATACGGACTCCGATTTTCAAAAACTCGGACTCTATTTCGCGTATTTTTCCTAGACGAACGCAATGGCACAACCCGTTTCTCTTGATTCAGATTTTACAGTTTAATTCTGCCTTGATTTATGTTATAACATGTTATTCAAAAATACGGGTTGTTACACAACACAACCACATTGGAATTGGATAGTGCTCGAAAAAAACAGACCATGGGATCATCACGACATCGCAAGAAGCCGAAAAAATAATTAGCACTCATCAAAGAAGTTAATACACTTGAAAATAACTGAGTTGTAGTGCAATAAACATAAGATCTCTCCTTGGAAAAGTTTCATAAAATAATTTTGCCTTCAAGAAATGGGGCATTTGAAAATATTTGACGAAATAGATACGTTTGATGTGTCGATAAAATTTGCTACACTAATGAAGATCGTCCTGGGAAATCCAACTAGAATCTCCCAACAAAGAAGCTCCCACATTTGAAAATCTCCAATCTTAATTAATTCAAAATGAGCCGATGATAATTTACTGCAAAACTGAAGAGAAGCGATGCTTGAAAGGAGACTGTGCAGATATAGCATAGTTCAAATCCAAAATGCAATAACGCTTCCAAAGGAATTGAAGCCAAATCCATCATTGCCTTCAGCATTATTTGTAAAAAGAAGATTAAACAATAATTGTGTACTGGGGCAAGTCGTTGAGAGGTTGAAATTCAAAGTTTTGTTCAGCTTAGGGTGATCCACAATGTCAAAGCGAACTCAAATTCAAAATTCCAAATCCAGCTAAGCTATTGCAGCAGGCTTAAAAATGAACAATCAACAAATTCCTCTTTCTTTGACAATTTTGCGACGTACTCGGAGATGCCAAACCAAGTGTGTGCTCGATTAAAAACATATTGAGTTAACATGGGGAAACGTCCCTCTGATGGCTTGTTAATAGGACGGGGGGTATGTAAGAGTTGATTCGCTTACAATTCAAATGCTCCACAGGCGCTTTAGCCTCAGAAATTCAAATTTAAGCTCTAGTTTAAGAGTGATATCCTCTCTAGAATGATAACTACTCGTATGTCTGGTATTCACTCTACACATGGAATCTCATTTTAAAAGCAACGTACCAACACAGATTTCATAAAACATAAACCATCGTACAACATTACACAAGTCGGTAAAGCAGCGAGGCTTGAAATCTGCAGTCGGTATATATATCAATTAGCATAACTCAAGTGTCATTGCCAATTCGGATTAAAATATCATATCTTTACAGAAAATGTTCGACGAATTATAAACAGTTAAAAATAATAATTTTGTATAGGCATGTTATTCAGTCCAGTCATGAGATTCGTTATAAGTCATTCTTTAATGATTAACTAATCCGCTATCGATGTGGGCGGTCGACGGCGAAGTATAAGTCCGAAATATGTGAATGTTTGTTGCTATTGAAAGGCAGGTAAAAGGCATATAAGCTTTCAGTTCTCAAGTTATGAATGTGAATTGACTAAAGTCCGAGATGCTCGAAGGCACTAAATTTCAGAAGTAAGCCTCAAGTATCAAAATCAGGTCGCCCAATGACCAAAACAAGAAATATTGACCAACGACCTAGAAGCTCGAATTGTGTGATGGTATAAAGATGTGGATCATTCATCAATCTTAAAGCATGGATGGTTCTTCAATAAAAGGTTGATACATGTAATTAACACAAGGACTGCAACTGAGCCTCAATGTCCCAAATATCCAAACTGCCGAAAGGTCAGGCTACAAATGACTCAAATGGCAAATTGCTGAGTTCAAACAGAAACTTTTTGAATTGCAAGTCAATGCATCATTACATCCTCTGAATCTCAAAGTCCATATTGAAGAAAATCATATGGTAGAGAGAGTATCCAGTCGAGTATTCAAACGATTTTGGGCTAGCCAAATTTAGTTCAAAATTGGAATTATATATATATATATATTTAGATTAATTTTCAAATATATATATATATATATTTAGATCTACCCAAATACACATTTCTCAAAGGAGAATCAAATCTACAAAACTAATTCGAGACTGCTGAGTGCTTCTCAAAGTTTCGAAGCTTTGATCGAGCCCAGTTTTAAACATAAATCACTGAGTCTATACACGGCGCATTCATCCAAACCAATCTAACAAAGTCGGTTCGAGCCCTTGTCATTCGAAATTAATTTGGTGAAGCCTAAGAGTGACCATCTATTGCCATGGCGAATGATCAGATTTCGATAACCGGGGCTGATGAAAGTTGAAAGGTGTAGAGAATGCTTAGATTTTGGGAGGATGATTTGGCGAGGATGATTTCGATCTGGCTCAAACCAAGCAATTAGTGAGATCAGGTGTTTCAGATCAGAAAGGGGATACCTAAATTAAGTTCGCATAACCTGAGTTTGTTTCGAGTGATGGATCTCGGGTAGCCGAAGCTTGTTAATGGTCAGTAGAGTTGCAAATCCAATCAGTAAAGAAGCGAACTCGGGTCAGTCTGATGCAATTTTCTCAGGAAAAGCGAATACGCCATTAACGAGATTTATTGGTAAAGGAGTTTTTCAAGAAGAGAGGAACCGAAGGAAAATTTAAAAATGTTTGATGGGCCGGTTTAATCCATCAGTTACAGCCCGTGTGATCCATGAGAGTGGAAAACTTTTGACCCAAGAGACAAGTTTGTTTTAAAATTTGGTTAAAGCAAAAATCTAGTAACATATTTCAAAGCTAGTAATATTAGAGCCATCCGAAACATTATTGATGATCTGAAAATATATGTTGAAACAAGTTGCATTAAAGACATTCATTTCGAAGCCAGCATTTTTCACAAGCAAAAAATACAAGCTCCGAGGGGGAAATGTTAACCTCGTGGTAAAAACATGGTTTGGAAAATAATGTGTCAACCATACAATAATGCAAATGGATTGATTAAGCATTATGTAATGTGTCAAAGCTTGAGTCGCATTTATGTTTCAACGGTGGAAAGCCAATATGAAGAATGGATCGTGAATCTTCGTTTCATGGATTGGTTCATCACATGGATCCAAACAATAATAAGTCGCATGACTTGTTGATGAGTTACAAACGAAATACACTTAGGTCGTTTTGTTCATTGATACAATAGCCCGTAACATGCCATAATGAGATATGTTACTGGCACATCAAACGACGAGGGCACGCTGTAGTTGAATTAGTGGATTATTGTCAAAGACCATGGATGATGCGAAGCAGATCCTAAATCGTTACTGTAACGTAGATGGGTCGGCTTCCCAAATCAGTATCAGGTCGTTGGTAACTACAGTTCAGATCGCAGGTTGTTTATTGGACCACATCTTTTCTATGCATTAATACATTCGGGTTGGTGGGCACCTACGTGACTGTGTGTGTGAAATATATGAACCATGCTTACGTACCACTATAAAGACATGCCCAGGTCGTCATGTTGTCTAGTGAACAAATGAATCCACGTGGCAGATAGTATAAAGAAATTAGTATTAGATCAAGAATGCATGGGACAGTCAGACCTTCTACATACAACAATCAGGTTGTTAGCTCTCTAACGTAATAGCCATCAGGTCGTAAGGACCATTAGGTCGTCCAACATAGACCGTAAATACATATCAGATCGTAAATAAACCAAGTGGCCACAATGCATGTGAATAACCATGACATTAACATGTTTAGGCCGCTACTACTAGTAATGGGGGAATAAATATCTAATGCAGGAAACGCGGCAAGTTATGGCACGTATATTCCATGAATCGTAAAGTATGGATACATATAGCATCACACGTGGCAAGCATACACGGCATGAAAAATGATTAGAAAAAGATAGGCAAGGTTGGGCACTTGGCTTATGTATATATGTTATTGACTATTTAAATCATACCTATGTATTCACGGCATGACGCAAAAGCTAAATACAACTAGCACATGCATAGGTCGTATTATATGAATGATATTGGCTAGGTCGTTCAGAGGATGTATATTAGGTCCCGGACGTGGTATTTAAGTCGTTACTTCATTCTGGACCGTAAGCATATAAATCAGGTCGTTAAAATATGAAGCACAAAGTAAGTTGTCCATAAGCATGTCAAGCCATTCACGTGTGGGTCTCTTAGGTAGTTAATGCGACCTAATTCAAGTCGTTCACGACTTAAAGATGCCAGACACATTATTACGACCTTGCCACTCCTCTTCAATAACACCTGTAAATACCCCATCTCCACACACATTTAGGGGGATCAAATTTTCTACCCGAAGGGCTGCCATTTCATTTCTCCACCACTCCAAATCACTACAACCTCCATTAATTCTCTTTCAAGCCTAGATTCAACATAAAACCATTATGGAACCAATGAAGTTCATCTAAATGTTTAAGTTGTTGAATATCTACACAACCACCATCACAACTCAAGAGATCTCATCTATTCCTTCGTGAATTAAAGTGAATCAAGAGCAAAAAAGGAGAGAAAATAAAGAAGATCATCATAAAAGAGAGAGAAATGAGTGAAATCATGTAACTTGTAATTTCCATTATAATGTAATTTCCTTCCATAATGGACGTAGGTCAAAATTGAGACCGAACCACTCTAAATTTTAGTGTCTTTACTTTTTGCTATGTCTATGGCTCCATATTTTTAGATCTTACCTTTTTGGTGACATTTTGTAAGATCACCTTGGGTGTTGGCGTCATTTTTGATATCAACACTTAGATTTATTTACATGCTCTTTACTTTATGTTCATAGTTTAGATTTATTTACTTACACTTAGTTTAATTCCTTTCTAATTCTATTTAGATTTTCTTTCATTTTGCTTTCTTTTCCAATGTTGTGACTTTCATATGTTGATATGATAACACATATGAGTAGCTAAGCCCCTATAATTTAGGGGTAATGAAGCTATCTAACTTTATGAAAGTTCAACATTTGTATAATTTATGATCTCTCTAATTTGTGCTTCATGGTAATGGATTTTGATGTAAGTTTATGCAAGTGGGTTTGATAGTTTATGTTGCATATGCAAATGAGCTATCTTGTTCGATATAAACACAAATTACATCAATATTTGCTAAGTGCGTTGTAACACCCCATATTTTCTGTGAACTTAAGAATTACAAATGTGAGTATAATTAAAATATAAAATCAGAATCAAGGGAAACAGGCTATTCCATTGCGTTCATCTCGGAAAAATACGCAAAATAGAGTCCGAAATTTCGTAAATCGGAGTCCATATGACCAAGTTATGGCCTTCCAAAGTTCATAAAAAAATTAAACAGCACAGACCAGGTCGACTGGGGAGTCGACCCTAGAGTCGACCTGCCCCCAGGGGTCGACCCTAGAGTCGACCTGCCCCTAGGGGGTCGACCCTAGAGTCGACCCTAGAGTCGACCTGGGGGTCGACCTGCCTCCCGAATCTGCTTTTCTGCCTGGGTGCGTTCTGATGTATCTGGTCTCGTTTTCTGTCTAGATTCGTCTGCCTAAACCTATTTAAACAGCCCCAAACCCAGCCTTCTCTGCACACAATTCTATTCTGCTTCTACTCTGCCTCCGTTCTAAATTAAAAATGGCATTGCTACTCTGTTGGAATCAAAACTAGAAGACAATCAACATCAACCTAAATTCAATTAGAGATTAGAGCTTCTGCAACGGTTCTACAACAACTAGAGTTCTTTCTTTAATCCAATTAAGGCAAGTGCAGTTACTTTCCGATATAAACGTTAATTTTGATTGTGACATGAACTCTAAATCTGAATCTGAGGTTATATCTGTTCTGTCCTGATCTGATCTGTTTTATTCTGTACCTCTTTCCTCTTTCTGTTCTATAGCCAGGCTACCACGAGCCTGAGCCAATCTCATAAGAGATCAACATATGCTAAAATGTTTGGGACAATCAAATGAATGTGCATAAATTGGGCATGACCGATATGTGATTGATTTGAGGAAAGAACATAGGTTGGACTTGGAACTTAGAACATAAATCTAAGGCATAATTGGACTGATCTGTGACTGATTTGAGTATATAAACTAGATCTAGATTTGTGCATATATGACTGTTTGGGATTATCATATGATAATACATAACTTGCAAATCTGGAATATTAAGATCTGAACTAAAACACATATCATATGTTAGATCTAGATCCTTGGGCATATTTTATAACAGATTATAACTTAGGTGTGAAGATCCATATTAAGATTTGATAACTATCAAGTGTGAATAACACCTAAGTAGGAGATTTTTGAATATATGACATGCATTGAAATAGATGGCTATAGTTGGTATAATTTATATGTGAATCTTTTGTACTAGGCAAGTGGAACTAAATTGGGACATGTAAATTATGACCATAATCTGTGATATGCAAATTCAATGCAAACGTAGGGTATATGATCCTAGTGTGAATCATGACCACTATTTAGGCATGCAAATTTAGGCCAAATTTATAATTAGGCAAGATATGTGAAACTTTAAGGAATGATGAAAATCAGTTATAATTGCCTAATTTGCTAATTCTGCTATATTTGCCTAATCTGATAGTTTTATTATATCGCCTAATCTGCTAGTTCTGTTGTATTGCTTAATCTGCTAGTTCTGCTCTACTGCCTAGTTTACTAGATCTATTCATCTGCTGGATCTGTCATCCGCTAAGTCTGTTGAAAATGCCTAAATCTGTTAAATTTATTTGTTTAAATGCCTAACCTGTTATATGCCAAAATCTGCTAAGTTGCAAAATCTGTTAAATCAGTTAAGTCATATAATCTGGAAAATCTGTTATCTGCTAAAATCTGCTATCTGCTGTGTTGATATAATCATTCTGTTATTGATATAATCTGAATTGGCATATATAATGGGCGTGCGCATAAACGGTAAATTATTAATTAATTGGCCGCAAAGATAAACGTGACTAACTCGAGGTTAGAACGAGTTTGCGGCGTAATTCTGCCCGGAACCAACTGGCACATCCAGTGGCCACAAACAATAGGTTCTAATGTGAGAAGTTAGTCATAACCTGCTTAAGACACGAGGTTAGGTCTGGCTTGTGGCAGAAGTCTGCCCGGAACCGCCCGGCCCATCCAGCGGCCACAAGCTAGCGACCTAATGTGAGAGGTCTGGGCATTAATAATTAATTAATGCAAATCTAAGATAAGAATGACGTCTAAAACGTATTGGGGGAAATAGGGTTAAACCAACTGGATTAATAGGTGTAGTAAACCCGTCCAGGAATCTGTAGGCCCAATACAAAGTTAGACAAACCTGAAAAATCTGTACATCTGATCTGTTAGTCTGAAAACTTGTTAACTTAATCTGTGAACTAGTAAATCTGAATTCTGTATGTCTGAACTTGTAAACAAGTTAATCTGAAATCTGTTAGTCTGGGGACACAAGGTTAGGAGGGGAATTACTTGTGTCATCTGTTGTTTGGGACCCATTTTAGTCAGTAACCCTTTCTGGTATCAAAACTTTGACCCAACAGTATGTAGGGTCCGGGCACGCTTACTGAACTAATTATAAGTGGTTCATTCTGATAATGGTGAGGGGTGTTGATGGTGCGTTCCAACCGGGTCATGTGCGTGCATGGATCCCGGTCTGCCTCTGAGGATGTAAGACGCTGTGACATCTGTAAATAGGTCTGTGGAAATTGGTTGTCACTTTAGGGAGTGATACACCCTACTGTGGGGCCGACACAGGATATTTATGTATTAGGGAGCCGATCGCTTGGGGTAGGGTTTTAGGGTACACTTAGTTCTGTCTGTTTCTGTTGGTACCGTCTGTTTCTGTTGGGTGGTAACACCTGTCTGTTTCTGCATGGTACCGTCTGTTCGGGTGGTAAAGGCCCATTACTAGTGTATACCTAATTCTACATTCTGTTTCCGTATGGATTAATCTATTTCTGCTTCTATCTGTTTCTGATCGGGTAGTAAAGGCCCATTATTAGCATTCTGTTTCTGTTAAATTATTCTGTACCCGTTCCTGTTTCAGTTTAGACATTAGGGTGACACCTAATTCTGTTATACTAGTATTAGTGTAGAGAAGTGTAAAGCAATAGTTTATGTCATTCTGTTCTTCTGTTATATCTGCTACACCTGTTACAGTTATCTCTCATCCAGTTTTATGTTCATGTCATATTATTATTATCTGTTCATATGCTGAAAGTCACTGGACTTGCCAGACTTTTTGTCTGACCCTTGTTGTTTCGCCTCCTTTCTTCCGTTTCCCCCCCAGGTTATCCAAGGAGGGAATACTTTAGCTTGATCCGGATTTCTCTTTGCTTGAAGTGCTTAAAGTATGGCTTGGCTCTGTATAGCTTCCGTTCCATGGGGATTATGATTTTAAACCATGCATTTTGAAGGCTTTTGTACAAAACTGATATTTTGTACTTGAATTCTGAGATTTGAAAGGATGTAACCATATTGATTTCTGTTTCCGCTGTAATAAAGTTAAAAAAATTCAAGTACTGTTTTATCTGTCTTGTAAGTTTCTGTTCTGTTTACTAAAATGCTCCACCAAAGTAAAGGCATTCCCTTTGTGAGTGACCTTAACGGAGGTGGGGTGTTACATGCGTTTTGATTATGGAATAAAGCTAGAACAAAATTTGATGATCTATTTCACTAATTACAGTAGTGAATAGATCAGACTTAAAATAGTTTTTGCTTTGCTTTCATTTTCATGAAAACAATGAGTGATTTAATTGTTGTGTTATAGTTTGATAGTTTATGTTATGTTAACTAATAGCATAAATAAACTACACTTATGATAATTGCAACATTTATGTCACTTAATATCATGAATAGAGATCATAGATCATATGTTTGTTAATTTATATAAATATGAGAGGGGATTTACCTCTAAATTGCTCTCTAATCTCAAATTTTCTAGTTTTCACTAGTTTTTGTTAGTTAAAACAATCCAAAGTTTGGTTTAATTTGATTGAGTGAGATTGAAATTATTACTTTCCCTGCAGATCGACCCTTACTCGCCCTCGTACTAACAATCGTACGTCGTGCGCTTGCGGTTTGTTACCATATTTTGTTGACTGTCTTTCTAATTCGATAGAAAATCCGCTTGCAAACAAGTTTTTGGCGCCGTTGTAGGGGAAGGAACTTTAATTTTGATTTTATTCTTAGAATTAATTTTCTTATTTGTTCTTTCCTTTTTTTCTTTTAAAAAAAACAAAAAAACAAAAATATTTCTGTTTGTTGTGTGCATCTTAGTTTTCTGTTGTGCATTTCAGTATTGCGTTGGCTTATGTCCCTGGTTTTTGTTTTTCCACAACAGTGATTTCAATTTGGTATGTTTTTGTTGTATTAACTCTATTGCATTACACTGCATTCGAAGATTTCAAAACACATCATTGCATTGTAATTCAAGCTGTTATTATTTCATTTCAGTACATAGCACCTTCATATATAAAAAAACATTTTTGTTTTTACATTACAGTATTCTCTGTCTGTTGTGCACATTTCTGTGCATTCTCCTTTTCACAACCTCTTCCCTGCTCTGAACAGGAACGACCAACAGCTTCTGACATCATTCCAACTCACACCATCACCTTCCAAGTTTCATAGCTCACCACCTCATCACCATCAACTCACCACTCCACTGTGCACATTCGAGTTACACATCCACTTCTAAAAAAATCCCCAACAAAACAACGCTTCATATACCTCTTCTATTCAACTACTCCGCTACCTTCACAAACCTCCCCTGTCCACTTCCTTACAAACAGAACTCATCTTCAATCTTTTAACTCAAAACTACTTCTGCCATCAACTTACTCATGGTTTGCCACAAACTGTCAACACATTTCAAAATATATAACAACGTCGTCACTCCTAACAACCATACCTTCACTTACATTCTTCCTCCACATGCAACCCACCCATACCCATAGACTCACCGCAACTGCAATATAATCACCATCCCTCTTCGAATACCATCTACCATACAAATAAACACTACTGATCCATTTATACCACATTCAGACACTCCACAAACTACCTATACACTACTCTAAGCCTTCAGCAACTGCCATACAAAGAAAACTTCCTTTCATTCAACAAATATCAAACTTTCCCCAGCTTCGAACATCACACCACAATTGGCAACCCTAAACCAAACCACCTCGGCCTCCGTATCCTCAGCACCCTCAATTCGAAATCGCGAAACCCTAAATCCCCATACCCTTCCTCTTTCAAACAGCCTTCACCCACATTCCGTCACCAGAACGCGACCGAAAATCTATTTTAAGAATCAAAATTTTCTTTTCCCTTCTCTTCCCCTCCCCACTTTTCATTGCAATTGTATGATTTTGATTTTGGTAGTTTCTAAATTGATTTAGGAGAGTTTATTTTGTTTTAAATCGAGAAGATGTTTTCTTTTGTGAGCGGGCTTGACTAATTAGGTTTATGAACGGTGTTAAATGAAGGGGATTGTTAAAGGGACTCCACATTTGGTTAAGGGGGGATAATTTTAAGTGGACTCCAGCTTAAAAAAATTGTTAAGGTTGGTCTAGATTATTTTAAAAGAAAAGAAAAAAGAGACCTAAATTCCCCTGGCTCGTCACTTATGTTTATAACTAACATACTAAATTCAACGTAAAATACAAAAGCGCGCTTCCAGAAATAAAAAACAATTGCAAAAAAAATCATTGACAAAATAAACAATATTTGGTTTACTATTTTTTATTAATGAGGATTATACGGGTTAATATCGGAATTTTAATAATATGTTTAAGGGGAGGCTTATTTATTTTGTACCCCCATAACAATTATACACTAAATTAAAATTGATCCCTCCTTAACCAAATCTGGAGTCCCTTCAACAATCCCTTAAATCAATTCGTTTTTTTATTGTAGTTTTAGTTTTCTTCCACTAGAATTTTATTGAGTTTGTTTCTCATTTTTATTTTTATTTTTATTTTTCTTTCCTTTAGTAAAAAAAAAATCTAATTTTGTGACAAAATTTTTTGTCTGTTTTTTTGATGTTGCGTTTTTTATTTATATACGTCAAATTGGCTTTAATCCTTTATAGTGTGTTTTTGGTTGTATGGATTTTTGTTTCGTTTTATTTTAGTGTGATAATTTTCATTTTTCTTCGGACTGTGAATCTTAGTGTGACAATTTTCAGGTAGTCAAGGTAGATGAAATAAGGAATTACTTGCTAAGGATTGCGCTTTGCTTTGCTTGGTCTCGCTCTGCTTTGCTTGCTTGCTAAAACGCTGCCTAAAAAATTGCTAATAAATTCTGCACGCTCAAGTATCGTATTTTAACCTCTTTATTTTAATTGCATTGTTGTTTGCTTGCATTTGCATAAAAATCCAAAATAAAAATAAAAATTCATTCATAGTTGCATCATTAATACACGTTTAATTTCTGATTTGCATTCATCTCATCTTATTTTCTTTTCCTAAGGGCACACCCAAATTCACATAAGGTGAGGAGTTCATTACCCTTCTTTAGCCCAGAAAATTGCATCTCATCGTAGAATCTGACTAATAATCGCGGTTAGACGTCAGACATAAGGGACTCGCGGGCTCACTTAAGGCTTAATTATATTTTGATAGTTGATTTATTTTGAATGAATTATTTCTTGGTGTCTAAACTACGACAGAAAAGTAATCGCTTATAAATATTATGGTGATTCGTAAATATTATATCGATTGTTACTCTGAAAGTACTTAAACATTCTGCTGTATTTCTAGGGTGATTCCTGGTGCATTGATAAATCATGTCCGTTAATTAACTGAGAAATTTTTTGTTTAATTTAATCAAATGTGTCATATAATTTTGGGTTAGGGGCTACTAAGGATAGAAAATTTGTAGTTAATCCTTGCATTCATTTAGTTACATTAGATTCATGCATATATAAAAAAAATAGAAAAATCCAAAATCCAAAAAAAAGTCTTCATTTGCAAAGAAAATCCTTTTTCTCTTATCAAAAAATTCCAAAAAAAACAAAAACCTAAAAAATATATTTATATTTTGTAAAAATCAACTTTCCTTTTTCTTCAAAAGAAAAATCAAAAATAAAAAACAAAAAACCCTATTGTAAAATCTTTTTTAACATCTCTTTCCTTTTTTTATTACAAAAAATAACAAAACCAAATAAAATCAAAAAAAAATTCAAAACAATTCTTGTTTTTTTTAAAATCGCTTTTATTCTCTTATCATTTGTTCTTTCTTTTCTTTACTAATTCTTCTTGCCTGTGCATGAGTATTTGGACTCACGATCCATCTCCGAATCGTTGGACTCGTGACTCTTCCAGTAATCATCTAGTTCGAACCAACATTCCTTCAACCATGACCGGCGAAAATCCACCTCTAACTCTTATGGATAAAATCTTCCTCGATCGAGTTTCTATTCCTTCTTACATCATATTGCCCACCCTAACAGGTAACCACTTTGAAATCCATTCAATCACATAAATACTCTTCCAAAATTTGGAAATTTTGAACGTGATGACCCTTACATTTTCTTAACCAAATTTGAACAAGTTTGTGCAACCATGAAATTTCAAAAACTAAGTGACAATGGAATCAAACTTAGGTTAATTCCATTTGCACTTACCAATTTTGCTGAAAAATGGTTGTATAGCTTGCCTTCAAATATGATTGGAACGTGAGATGAATTTGCAAAAGTTTTTCTAAAGAAACTTTATCCCTTGGAAAAAGCATCCAAAATTCGAAATGAAATCATTAATTTTCATCAATTTGGGCGTGAATCCTTTGCAAAATATTTTGAAAGATTTAAAGAGTCTACATCACAATTTCGAAAAATGGACTCTTTGTTAAATTTTATACGATGGACTCGAAAATAACTCTCATACCATGTTCGAATCATTGTGTCAAGGAAATTTTTTATCCCAAGAACGGATGCCCTTAGAAATGTAAATCTGTGCGATGTTAACCAAAGTCGATAACGTCCTTTCATCAAATCAAATGAATAAAGCTCCAGCTTCTCAACCCTCATGTCACAAATGTAACAATCCTAGCCATTTTGTTGATCAAAGCCCGCATTTGTTAGAACAACTCAACGCGTTTAATGAAGTTAGGAACGACCCATTCTCTCCAACATACAATCTGATTTAGAGAAACCATCCTAATTTCTCTCGGTCCCAAAACAATGCAAACTAGAATTTGGTTCGACCCCCTTTTCAACCATTTTCAAATAATCCTCTATGTGCTCCTTTTCAAAATTAATTCCAAAATATTGCGCCACCTTCTCATAACCAAGCACAACAATTGTTCGCTCCCCAAGACGACAAATGAATGACCTCCCTTTAAAAGAGTTTGGAAACTCTTACTAAGGTGACCACTCAAAATACAAACATTCTAGCCTTATATATGCTAAAAACGAGTCAATCGACCGCGAAACTCGAAATGCAAATGAGTCAATTAGCCACGTCTTTGAGAGAATGGGAAAGAGGATCATTCTCGAGTCAACCCATTCCAAACCCCAAGAGCCAAAACCCAAATCCAAACTAAGCTCATGTTGTTCATGATAACAACCTAACTCTACTGAATGCTATCATGACTTTACGATCTGGTAAAAAAATCGATAATCAAGTTGAAAATCCAAATAATGTACTGGATATTCCTCTTGACTCTTCTAAAACAAATGATGAGTCCAACCCTGATCCAAATTCTGGGTCTAATTCTTCTCCAACTCAAGTAGACCGACCTATTGAGTTTCATAGTCCATTTCCATATCGTCTTCGACCAAAGAAACATTCAGACCAAATGGAAAGAATGTTATAAATTTTCAAGCAAGTGAAAGTCCACATTCCTCTTCTTGTCATCATTCAATAAGTCCCAACCTACGCTAAATTTCTCAAAGACTTTTGTACACAAAAATGACGCACTCATGTACCCAAGAAAGTCTTCTTAGCTGTCGGACTTAGAGAAATCTTGACCTAATCGGTCCCCGTCGAATACAAAGACCCTGGATGTCCTACGATCTCGTGCTTAATAGGAGATAAAACAATTAACAAAAGCCTAGTTGACTTGGGTGTGAGTGTCGATTTGATTCCTTATTCAGTTTACCAACAACTTGGCTCAGGTGAAATTAAACTAATGAAAATAACTCTTCAATTTGTTGGTCGCTAAATTAAGAAACACATTGGAGAAATCGAGGACGTACTCATCAAATTCGGGGAATTCATATTTCCTGTTGATTCCATCGTTCTAGAGACTCAACCCACGAATAATCCAGTGAGTCAAATTCCACTGAATTTAGGCTGACCCTTTTTGGCTACTTCAAATGCTTTAATAAATTGTCGCAACGGTTCAATTAAAGTATCTTTTGGTAACATGACTTTAGATCTTAGTATTTTCAATCTTGAAAGTCAATCGAATGAATCATGTAACCAAACCTTGGAAGTGAATGTCATTCACGAAAATTTTGAAAATGAATCAATTGACCTTAATGATGAACGTGAGGCCGAGTATGAAAAATTGTTCCAAGACGCTCGTATCAAAATCGAATACATGCTTCCATTTGAATCTCTTTCAGTTGAGTCCAAATCTCAACCAAGTTCTTTGATCGAGAAACCACCAAAGTTGGATCTTAACCCTCTTCCCGATCACCTTAATACGTCTACTTAGGTGATAACAAAACTTGTCCTGTCATAATTTCTTCAAATTTAACTCGTGATCAAGAAATTTGTCTTCTTTTGACTCTTTCTAAAAAACAAAGACCAATCGGTTGGTTCATTTCTGACATCAAGGGAATTAGCCCCGCAATCGTTCAACATCTATTCACTTAACCGACGAAGCCAAACCCACTCGCAAAGCGCAACGTAGGCTTAACCCTTAGATGAAAGAGGTAGTTCGCAAAGAAATTCTTAAACTTCTTGACAACAATATCATTTACCCCATTTCTGATAATGGGTCATCCCCATTCGCGTTGTTCCGAAAAAATCCGGACTCACTATTGTCGCAAATGAACAAAACGGACTTCTTTCAACTCGTACTCAAAAGGTTGGCATGTTTGCATCGATTATTGAAAACTGAATGCTGTAACACATAAAGATCACTTTCCTCTTCTCTTCATTGATCAAATGCTCGAATGTTTAGCCGATCATGAATCCTGCCGCTTTCTTGATGGTTTTTCCAGTTATAACCAAATTCCAATCGCTCTCGAAGATCAAGAGAAAATGACTTTCATGTGTCCATTCGCTACCTTCGGTTATCGACGTATGCCTTTTGGACTTTGCAACGCTCTTGCGACTTTCCAACGATGTATGGTTGGCATCTTTTCCGATATGATCGAACTCTTTCTTGAAGTTTTTATGGATGATTTTTCGATCTTTGGCGATTCTTTTTCCTCTTGCTTACATCATCTTGAACTTGTTTTAAATCGATGTAAAGAAAAACACTTAGCCTTGAATTAGGAAAAATGCCATTTTATGGTCAAACAAGGCATTGCCCTTGGACATGTAATTTCAAATGATGGCATTGAGGTCGATAAAGCGAAAGTTGATGTTATTTCAAAACTACCCATTCCAAAATGCGTTAAGGACATTTGTTCATTTCTTGGACATGCTGGTTTTTACCGACGCTTTGTGAAATTTTTTAGTAAAATCGCTCGACCGTTGACTACTCTTCTAGGAAAGGACATCCCATTCGACTTTAACTCTGAATGTGTCCTTCTTTTGAACGTCTTAAAAACGAACTCACTTCAGCCCCAATAATTTTCCCTCCCCAATTGGGAACTTCCTTTTGAAATCATATGTGATGCCACTAATTTGCGGTTGGTGCTGTCTTAGGACAATGCATCAACAAAATGCATCACGTAATTTACTACGCGAGTATTACCTTGAATGACTCTCAACTCAATTATACGACCACTAAAAAAATAGAACTTTTTACTGTCGTCTTTGCGCTCATGAAGTTTCGATCTTACTTGATTGGCTCCCACATCACGGTTTATACGGACCATTCTGCTATTCGACACCTTTTTGCTAAAAAGGATGCTAAGTCACGCTTAATCTGATGGATCCCTTTCCTTCAAGAATTTGATCTTACAATAAATTAAAAAGGATCCGATAACATTGTAATGACCCGGGGAATTCTTCTCCTAAATTTCGACAATAATACATAGCCCATATTACTTGCTAGAACTCAAGTATCGAAAACACCAGATAGTTATTAGAAAGAAATGAGAGGGTGAGATAAGAGAGAAAGGAATATTAGAATAGAAGAAGAAGAACCAACTAACCAATGCCATACATAATTTCACATCACAACAGAATAAAATATAATATAGAAATAAATCTTTATTGAGAGCTTTGAAAATAAATACTTACAATCATCAGAGTACATCAATACATATAGACAGTTATAATAATTTGTCCTTGTATACAACACACAGCGGAACAAATACTGAATACACATCATATGTCTGAACTCCTCCAGCACGTCCTTTGAAGTTCGCAGTATCCAAGCCTATACCTATAAAACCCAGTCTAACCCGATCATTACAAACGTCGGATCAGTCAGGTTAACCGGTGTGAGAAAACTCGCTAAGTTTATAATATCATCCAACTTGATTTTAAAGTCAAAAACATTTCTTTTTCGAAGAAAGGGATAATCCTAAGACCATTCCACACATAAATACGTACGGTTTTTACCTTACGATAACCCTAAAAAAATTGAAATCATATGTATTCTGATATTATAATAGTGTCCAAATACAAATAAATAGAAATATAGCAGAACACTTGTATCTCACACTCTACATATATAGTATACAATCAAAACCACTGGCGCTTATTGGAGAATGGATTCCAACTGACAAGGTATATGGGACCACCTTCCGACAGTGTATCTCTAGAGAGAATACACTGGGTTCAACAAGAACATCTTGCAACCCAGGCTAAACATGTAACACCCCACGTCCGTTAGTGTCACCCATAAAGGGAATGCATTAAGTTTTGTGGAGCTTTATTAGTAAACAAAATAGAATATTACAAGACAAATACATAAAATAGTACTTGAAAAATTTATAACATTATTGCAGCGGAAACAGAAATAAGTTTGGTTACATGATAATAACATAAACTGGATATAAGACTGTTAACATAGGCAGATATAAGAACATAAACTGGATATAAGAGATGGCTGTAGCATAAGCAGATATGACAAGGTAACAAGATGAACAAGATGTAACATTGGCTGCGCTTCTAACCACTATAAGATATTCTTTACACCACACCAATACTAGTTTCGTACTAAAAGATGATCCCTCTTAAACAAACATAATGATGTTAGTTTCGTGTACTTTTAGCTGCCATCATAGGTAATTAACGTGCACCTATCACCACTAGATGTATCCATTATCCTCCTTGTTCGATTATGTACCCCTAGCTGTTATCATAGGTAACCATTATGCACCTATCACCACTAGATGTACCCTCCCTAATTGATTATGTACCTCTAGCTGCTATCATAGGTAACCAATATGCACCTATCACCACTAGATGTACCCTCCCTATTCGATTATGTGCCTCTAGCTGTTATCATAGGTAACCAATATGCACCTATCACCACTAGATGTACCCACTACCCTTCCCATTCGATAGGCTCCCTAACCTCGTATATACCTGTGCTGGTCCCGATACTACTGAAATGCACAACTTATATCTACACGATGCAACAACATCTTACCTACCCGTCCGGACCCACGCACGCACATGACTCCGTTGGACTTGCACTGCCATCACTAACTCTTTATTAACCTCTTACAATTAACCCCAGTAAGCGTGTCCCTGTCCTCGACCTAGTTCGAGCTCGTATAAATAATGAAATGGTTTACTGGTTGAAAAGGGTCCATACACTTGACACAAGCTTCCCTCCTAAGCTTGGTCCCCACTAGGAATTCCCACTTAACCCCTTTTTATCCCCATGTCTTATCACATGTCTCATCTTGGTTAAGTGCTTTTATTATGTTTCACATGCTACACATGTTACCCACTTAACCCTTTATTATTCCAATGACTTACTACATGTCTTATATTGGTTAAGTGTTTGTAATTGTGTTCCACATGCTATCCATGCCACCCACTTAACCCTTTATTATTCCCATGTCTTACCACATGTCTCATCTTGGTTAAGTGCTTTTATTATGTTTCACATGCAACCAATATTACCCACTTAACCCTTTATTATTCCCATGTCTTACCACATGTCTTATCTTGGTTAAGTGTTCATTAATTCATTATAACAGTAATCTTGCAAGACCACCCACGTTTGATTACTATTTGCGGTTGCTGGATATGCCGGATGGTTCCGGGAAGGCTTATACCGCAATCCGAATCTAACCTCGTGTCTTTGCATTATTACGCATCTAATTTCTGCCTTTGACCTCTCACATTAGATTACTGTTTGTGGTTGCTGGATACGTCGGGCGGTTCCGGGCAGGCTTATACCGTAATCCGAATCTAACCTCGTGTCTTAGGCGTTCATTATCACTTTCTTGATTCAAGTCCTGATTTCAAATCTTGGATTATAATATATTCCAATTACCCATAAATTCCAACCCATTTCATGCTTATAATTCTAATCCAATTTGAGCCTATAATCCCATGTATACAAGTTATACCGAATTATGCCCAAATCAATTTGCGTTCATAGTTATTAACAATTTATGCCAAATCTCATGTATACAAGTTATACTCAATTGTGCCTAAACCAATTTATGCCAAATCTCATTTATACAAGTTATACTCAATTATGCCCAAACCATTTTATGCCAAATCTCATGTATACAAGTTATAATCAATTATGCCCAAACCAATTTCCATAGTCATCAACAATTTATGCCAAATCTCATTTTATTACAAATTTCCCAACTTTTCCCAATCATCCCAACGTTATTTGTATGTAAATCTCAACGCAATATGCTTAGGCTCGAAGTTAGCCTAATCCCAAAAGGAAAAAAAAAGAAAAGAAGAAGGGAAGAGAATCAAAACATCAAAATTGGCATAAACATGTAAGTAGGCATGTGAAATGAATAACGACAAAATGGATCAGATAGGCATATGATAATTGCAATTGGGTATGAATCTCAAGGATAACAAATTACAAAACTTGATATGATTCATCTTAGTTATAGGCATATACATTTGATCCAATTTACAATCCTATTACAATTACTTTTTAAATTAATTATATGTGAAAGTAACATAGACTCAACTTGGTTGGATCTAAAAGAAGAGAATTAGGTTTTGTTGTAGCAGAACTTGATCTTAGAATACCCCTATTCTGATTCGTAGATCTGATCTTCTAATTTGACTTGATGGAGAAGAAAGGCTTGTTTTAATTTAGATTAGAGCAGCATGGAGGCACCGTGGATGATAACAAAGAGATTAGGGTTAGGTTTAGGTGTTTTTTATAGATGTATTAGGTGAATTAGGACCTTTAGATTAGATTAGAGACCATCAGAACCACTCAGATTAAAAAGACATGTCATCATAGAACTCTCCAGAATTATGCAGACCTGGCTCGGCCTGGGCGCACTTCCCAGGTGCGCCGGTGCATTTTTGTTCTGGCGCACTTCACAAGTGCGCCAGTTATCCTGGCCTGTTTCCTGATTGTTCTGCCAAACTTCCATCGTCGATAACTCCTTCATATAGTATCCGTTTTACGCAAACTCGGACTCTATCTCAAGCAGAATTCCGAGACGAACACAATGGCGTAACCCATTTCACTTAATTCTTCTTCTGAAAATTAATTATTCTTTAACTATCCCTTATGTCATGTTTTAAAATTACGGGGTGTTACATTCCCACCTACTTAAAGGATTTCATCCCCGAAATCTCGAAGCTGAAATGAATGTATGTCCTATCATCCATCTACTCATCCATCAATCATGGGCGTCCATTATCCTTAAAATATTTCTAATACTTTCATGAACATATGCAAAGTGTGTGTATATGTCCTTACCCTAATGCAAAATCAGGCAGTCTACAGATTCAGTTGACCTCCTTAATGCAAAACATGATAGTGCCATGCGTCTATTATGTATGCAAAAGAATCATAATGATAGATATCATTTCTATATGAGTGCACAACCATTCATTCAAATGAAACATCCATATGATAACACATACAATATACATCCATTAATTTAAATATGCACGCTCATTCATACGCAATATGAAAGTGATTGAGCCGATCTAGTGCCTAATGTGTGTGTAAATGCATCCATGAGCAACCACTAGCAAACATTTACATCCACTTGCATCCACCAAACATAATATGTCTCAAACACATCTTTACAACCATAGGATTTTCTACCTAAAGGTCGAAGATATAATCGAGCGGATACACTAAATGATAGAACAAGTATAAACAAAGCGGTAGAAAAAGGAGAAGTTAAGAACATATCCTCAAAAAGGAAAGGGTACGACGCACGTATCTTGTCTTCTGTTTTCCCTAGTCGCGTCTCCTTGATCATCTCATCGTTGGACTTTGACCTCTCGGTTTCATAACTTCTTGACCTCCGATCCAAGGATTCATGTAGGAACTCGTCTAACCATGGCATCTCGCTCTAATTCCACTTCTCTAAGCATACTCGGCTCTACTATTTTCGCGGTACCATGTAAACACTTCCTCAAATGCGACACGTGAAATACGTTATGCACACCATTAAGTTTCTCAGGCAACTTCACTCTGTAGGCCATCTGTCCAATTTGCTCTGTAATGGGGAATGGCCCTACGAACCTTGGTGCCAATTTCCATATAGATCCAATGATAACTACATTCCTCAATGGTGACACTTTAATAAAAAAAACGTGTCTCCAACATCGAACTCAAGATCAGTTCGTCTCTTATCAGCGTATGACTTTTGCTGATCTTGTGCCGTCTTCATGCGTCTTCGAATCAAGTCAATCTTCTTCGAAATTTCCCTAACTATCTCGGGCCAAGCAAAATCTTATCCGTAGATTCCCACCAACAAGTCAGTGATCGACAAGGTCATCCATATAGAGCCTCAAAAGGTGCCATGCCAATACTAGTTTGATAGCTATTGTTGTAGGCAAACACTACTGATGGAAGATGTTCCTCCCATGTCCCTCCAAAGTCCAAGACGCATAACCTCAAAAGATCTTCTAGAATCCTATTCACTCTTTCTGTTTGGCCGTCCGTCTGCGGGTGATAAGCGGTGCTCAAACACAACTGCGTACCTACCGCCTCTTGCATATCACCCTTTCCTCTTGCATCAAAAAACTGCTCCAAGCCCTGGCCCGTAAGCATCGGTATATACAGTGAACGGTTTTCTCCCATCTGGCAAAGTCAAAACTAGGGCTGATATCTTCGCAAAGTCCTTAATGAACTTCCTATAATAGCCCGCCCTACCAAGAAAGCTTCCGTTGTATTCTTTGGAATCCTCCAATCCTGGATTGCCACTACCTTCGCGAGATTCTACTGCTATCCCTTCTTTAGAGACCCCATGTCCTAAGAACCTTACTCCCTTTCCAAAATGAGGTTTGGAAAACTTTGCCTTAAGCTGATGTATTTGAAGTGTCTCTAAGACTACCTTAAGATGTAAGGTATGCCCTTCCTCGCTTCTACAGAATATCAAGATATCATCCACAAAGACTACCACGAACTTGTTTAGAAACTCACTAAACACCCTACTCATCATGTCTACATAATAGGCGGGTGCATTCGTCAAACCAAAAGGCATGACGAGACACTCGAAAAAACCCGTCGGGAGTCCTAAAAGCAGTCTTATCTATACTATCCTCAGCTACCCACAAATGATGAAAACCTGTAGCTAAGTCCAACTGCGAGAAAACCGAAGCACCAACCAAATGATCGAACAAATCATCTATCCTCGGCAATGGGTGTCTATTTTTCTTCATGAGTTTATTTAGATCCCTATGGTCCATGCACAATCTAAGCGAACCGTCCGCCTTCATAGCAAAATCAACTGGAGCACCCCATTCCGAAATACTTCTTCTTATGAACACTTTCTCAAGCAGCTCCCCTACTTGTTTACTGAGTTCCTTCCTCTCTCTCGGAGCCATATGGCATACTAGCAATGCTACTGGCTTTGCATTATCTACTAAGTATATATGGAAGTCTATCTCGTGCCTCGGGGGTAAACCCCGAACCTCATCAAAGATGTCATCGTACCCACGGACTACTCGAACAAATTGCAAATCATCGATGGATGCGTCAAATGATTCTAGGTAGATAAGCATCACTGAACCCCTAGGGTCATAAGAGATATCAAGGGTCCTTCCACAATGATTCAATAATCTAACAACCCTCCTTTCACAGTCTAGGATGGCACCATACCTAGCTAGCCAATCCATCCCAAGAATCAAAACATAGCCCATGAAACCAATAACGTAGGCGTTGCATTCAAACTTAATGCCCAAGATAGACACTCTCAAATCCCGACAAGTCACAGATAGATGAGCCGAACCACCAACAGGATTTGAGAGTAGAATGGGATCCATAACTAAACTAGTATTTAGGTGCAGTGTTTCAACTAACGAAGCAGATATAAACGAATGTGAAGCGCCAGAATTGAAATACCCCACTTCCATTAAGGTCACTCACAAAGGGAATGCCTTAACTTCGTTGGAGCATTTTTATACAAGATGCAGAAAAATTACAAGACAGATAAATAAAGCAGTGGAAAATAAATAACCTTTATTGATTAAAACATCTTGTACAAAGATTATTTTACAACACCAATACTTATTACAAAAAAGCATCTGTCTTGTTTAATATAAAGAAGTACAAACTGACAATGATATTCCCCAATAAAGCATGAGCCAGCCATAGCAGTAGAAAATGGAGTTCAAAGCAATGCACCAAAGAATCTTCAAGCTCGGAAAGAGTAACGACCCCAAAATGAGCTGAGCTTTTCCCTCCTTGACTACCGGAGGGGGGGGGGGGAACGGAAGAAAAGAGGCGAAAGAAAAATAGGTCAGACATAAAGCCTGGTAAGCTCAGTGATTCTTAGCATTTAAACGAGGAAAAGGGGTCATGACATGAATAAACTAAATATAAGACTAAACCATAGTAACAAGATAACATGGGATAAGCATGGGATCTGGTAAGATAAACTGAATGTACCGATAAACTGGATATACCGGTAAACTGAATATACTGATAAACTGAATACGCTTCTACTCCTTCTCTGCTTCGCAACTACCTTGTTATACTGATTTCTATATCTCTGCACTGCCTAACTAGTTTCCAAACTAGTGATCTATATAAAATGATCATATGATAACGTGGTCCCAATCCCCGTAATTGTGGTTGCCTTCAGGTGTACATCCATTATGAGGATTCCATTTATTACCTAGATCTAATCTAGGGTTTACTATCAAGCGCTTCCTAGATTCAACTAGGGTTTACGCTACCCAGGGCCACTGGGGTTTATGCTACCTATTGAACGCTTCTCGGATTCAGGGTTTACGCGACCTAGGTCCAACTAGGGATTATGCTACCTATCGAACGATGCCCCTAGTCTAGGACACACTACCAGAGCGGTATATGTTCCTCTTCTTTCCCCATGTATGTGTCGTGAATCGTTATCGATGTCTAGATGTACACGTCCTCTATATGTGCGACCCGAGTCCTGTGGGAGGGCTAGTCAAGAAACACGGAACTCGGTCGGAGCTTTCAGATATCTGCCGATTACAGATGCTAAGGTCTGCTTTTACAGTGGCTATGGTCTCACTAGACCCCTCCCTCAACTAACAAATGAAGGGCACCTAATAAAATCAAGAATGAGAACTGTACGCAACCCCTTTATGCCCCACCAACCTATGGGCTTACCTCACCCATAACTAGATAACAAGTATATGGTCTGTTGGAGTTCTCTGCCTTTCCGCTTTGCATATCTCGACTGACTCAAGATGATAGGTAGACGACGAGTTGTTATCATAGGGAAAAAACTGGTCTCGCCAAATCACGTTGGTCCATCCTAGTCTTTAGGTTGCCTTATTATTGCAACCAAGGCATACTCTTGGTTCTTCTAACGCAGACCTTAACCTCTGTGAGCCCAGGAGGATCATCTGCAGCCTCACAGAGGTATATCAAGAGTACCCTCACGTCCCCTCGAAGCTGCGTGCTTCGTAACCCAGTTCTTTGGAGCCTTCTTCATGATCAGATGGACGTTCGCTCCTCCTCGTATTCTACTTGGTTTTCTTGATTAAGGTTTACTACTTAATTCTCTTAACTAAGGTTTACTACTTAGTTTCCTGAATTGTTCGTTTTCTTAACTAAGGTTTACAACTTAGTCCTCTTAACCAAGGTTTACTACTTAGTTCTCTTCCTCGTCATGTTGGACTGGTTAAGTGTTATCCAGTAGTTTACGTTGACTTAACCTACCCATATATCATGTCAAATTGGTTAAGTGTTATCTAGCGGATCATGTTGACTTAACCCACCCCTACATCATGTCAAATTGGTTAAGTGTTCCTTAACCTTACTCGTTTGCCAGGTTATACTGGTTAAGTGTCTTTCATTAACTTAACCTTGTTTATTTATCGTGCTATAACGGCTAAGTGTTCTAAGTTTACTTAACCCCACCATCTAGTCTAGTTAGCATGTTATAACGGTTAAACATTTGCTTAACCTTACCCACTTGTCTAGTTTACATGTCATAATGGTTAAGTATTTCCTTAGTTACTTAACCCCCACAAATCTTGCCTTGTTAACATGTTAAGCTGGTTAAGTGTCCAAATTAACTTAACCCCTATCAATCTTGTCTAGTTAACATGTTGAATTGGCTAAGTGTTTTCTCAATTACTTAACCCCACCATTTCTAGCTTGATTGTTCATGAGCTTTAATTAATTAATTAAAGCACCAACCACTCACATTAGACAGGTATTGTTGTGGTTACTGGATGTGCCGGTCGGTTCCGGGCAGTTTTACACCACAACTCAGTCTAACTTCGGGCCTTTCTGGGCTTGATGCACTAACCTCTCACATTAGACAGGTATTGTTGTGGTTACTGGATGTGTCGGGCGGTTCCGGGCAGTCTTACACCACAACTCAGTCTAACCTCGGGTTAGGCATTTTCCTTTTCTCTAATTTTACATATTTACTATTCATGTAAATTTTCAATAAATCAATTTAGCCTAGATCATATTCATTTGTCATGCAAATTAACATACTTATATTCTATGCCCAAAACTTGATTTACCTATCAATTAACCCAACTTGCAATTTATACCAATTTAGATTTAATATTCCCCTTTTACAATTCATGCCCAATCTAGATTAATATCCCAATTTACAGTTCATGTCAAAACTAGATTTAATATTCTAGTTTACCGTTTATGTCCAAAACTTGGTTTACATGCCAATTACATACTTTGCGGCCAATTAAAATTTATCATTTGTGCCCAAGTCTAATATGCATGTAAATTATTCACTATTATAGCCAATTCAGATTATGCCAACTTATTTATTATGCCAAATTATCTTAATTAAGCTACGCCCAATCCCCGCATCATAATCGTACGTATAACATGATTTCACAAGTTTTCTAAGTACTCATGAAATGGCACTAACAAAAGGAATAGAGGATAAGCACAAGAATTGATATAAAAGAATAGGCATTCAAAAATAATGGCTCCAACAGGTTCGATGTACGTAATAATGGATTGGAATAAACTAGCCAAGTTACACACTAAATATGAGATCCAACATAATTAAGGGAATAGGGATAGGTAATTTGATCCAACATATAGTCATGTGCGACTAACCACAATAATTTCTTAATAAATGTCATAGGCAATAGTCTCATAGTTATGAATCATAGTCGTGGGCAACAGTCTCATAGTCACGAACCATAGTAATAGGCAAAAGTCTCATAGTCATAGTCATAGACAAAAGTCTCATAGTCATAGTCATAATCGTAGGCAATAGCTTTATAGGCAACAGTTTCATAGTCACGAACCATAGTCATAGGCAAAAGTCTCATAGTCGTAAATCAAATCCAAAGGCATAGATAACTTTAGATTTGACATAAGCATGAATCAAAGATAATTAACTTGCAAATAGGTACAGTTCTATATTTTGGTTTATTACATTCACGATTCCAATTACACGTTCAAATCTAAGGAATAACCGAACTTATAAAGAAGGAATTCTTGATTTCTGGAATCTGAATTCTGAAGTTGGAATACTCGCCTTTGATGTAGATCGTTGTTCTTATAATTCAAATTTGATTCACTTCGTAGCTTTCTAGCTTTCTTTTTAGTTGAAAGAGAATGGTGGCTGTCCTAGGTTGAGTATGGCGGTATGACGGCTCTTGGAATGAATTAGTGTGATTTTTAGGGTTGAGTTTAGGTTGTTTATATAGAATTTCAATTTAATTAGAGCCGTCGGATGAACCTAGAGTTAACCACAACCATTCAGTCAGGATAGGGTGACAGCTCAGCCCTAATGACTCAGCAAGGAGTTAGAAAGGACTCAACAATGAGTCACAGTATGGATCAGAACACACCAGAAAGATGTTCAGGCTTTCAGCCCAACCTGGGCGCACTTGGCAGGTTCGCCAGTGCAATTTTTGTACTGGTGCACTTCCCAAGTGCGCCAGTGCATTTATATATATATATTCTCTTCTTCTGGTTTTCTGCCTAACTTCATTCGTCCATATCTTCTTCATACGGTGTCCGATTTACGCAAACTCGGACTCTATCTCAAGCAGAATTCCAAGACGACCGCAATGGCGTAACCCGTTTCCCTTAATTATCGCATTTGAAATTAATTATTCTTTGATTATATCTTATGTCCTGATTTAAAATTGTGGGGTGTTACATTCTCCCCTCCTTAAAGGATTTCGTCCCCGAAATATCTAAGTTAAGAAGAATGCATATCCTATCATCCAACATCCATGTACTCAACCATTCAATCAATGGCGTCCATTGTCTTTAAAAGATTTCTAATGCTTTCATGATCATATGCATAGTGTGTGTACATGTCCTTATCTAATGCAAAATCAGGCGGTCTACTGATTCAGTTGACCTCCTTAATGCGGATTATGTTAGTGCCATGTGTCCAATATGTATGCAAACCTAATGATACATATTTTTTTCTATATGAGTGCACAACCGTTCACTCAAATGCAACGTCCACAAGATAACACATCAAGTTCAATCCATAAACAAATACATATATGCAAATGCAATATAAAAGTGACTGAGCTGATCTAGTGCCTAATGTGCGCATATGCATCCACGATCAACCACTAGCAACCACTTGCAATGATCAATCATAACATGTTTCAAACACATGTTTACATCCATTGGCTTCTACCTAAGAATCAAAGATATGATTTGGAGGATATACCTTAAAAGATAAAGACTAGCATGTAAATAAACTTTACAGGAAAAGAGGAATCAATGATACACCCTTAAAAAGGGTATGATGCGCGTATCTAGTCTTCAGTCTTCTAAGTCGCATCTTCTTGAGCTTCACTCCACTGTATCTTATCTAATTTAACTTCATGGTTGTGAAGCTTCTTGACCTCCATTTCCAAAACCCACTAGTAAAGATAGGACCTTGGTCACTTACTATGCTAGAGGGTATCCAATGTAGTCGAACTACCCTTCCAAGATAAACAGATGTTAAGCATGATACCATGTGTATATCCTAAGATAATTAGATGTCTCTCCTCTACTTAGCTTATCCATCATGTTACAAATCTGAGGGTCTGAAGCTAATGGTTGCTATGTGCTTTTTACCCCTCTTAGGGTCAGTCTTACTTAGGATGCCAGCCCCAACCATTTATTTCTCACGTAAACCATCCTAGACGAACTCGACATCCCTCAAGTACAAACCCCGAAGGCCTAAACCAATATTAGACAAGCACCCAAGGGATACCTCCTCCGAATTTGGACGATCTATGTGAGATGAGACTAACAAAACAACCATACAATTAAGCACTTTACCGACTCTGACTATCCTCGCCAATCTTGCTCTAGAATTATCATTGATCGCATAACTGGCTTTGCAGTATCATCTAGATACATGCGGAAGTCTGTCTCGAGTTTTAGGGGGAAAACCCCTACCCTAATCAAAACGTCTTGCGTACTCTTGGACTACCCCATCGGATCAAAAATCTTCGATAGATAAGTAAAGTGATTCTAGGTAGTTAAGGCAAACTGATCCCTTAGGATCATACGAAATCTCAAGGGTATTCCTGAGGCAAGTCGAAAGTCTAACTACCCTTGTTTCACAATTACTAGCTGACCAATCAATGCCTAGAATCAACCCATAGCCCAAAAAAACATAAGCATAAATATAACTATTCTCAAATCCTCACAAGTCAAAGATAAATGGGCTGAACCAGCAATTGGATTTGAGACTATAATGGGATCCTTTACTATACAATATCTAGGGTGAAGAGACTCAACTATGGAAGTAGATATATACGAATGTGAAGCGCTAAAACCAGAAGGAGTACTAACAGGATAATCAAAAAGGAAAAACTCTTTCAACAGAAATCTTACTGCCTCTCTCTCAGGTATGCTGGCGGTGAGAGCATGCACTTGCCTTCCGGAAAATCCTGTCCCTTGTTCTTGCCCTTGCCCTTAATTATACGACCCATTATACCAAAATAAAGATACTTCCTCTTGTTTTAGGTTTTACTATTCTTTCCTCCCCTCCTTTGTGAATCAAGTCCATATCCATGGGTTCTTCATCCTTGCGTTGTGCTCCTTAGCCAAACCCCCTCATTCTCAACTTTAACATCCTTGTGTAACTTGTTGACATGTCTCTCGAAAGCTGACTCCATCGCACGGAGAATCCTACAAAGCTCGAAAGAAAATTACAGCTACAGATGGAAGTTTGGCACTTATTTGCCCTTCGACAAGTGTCGTAGTCTCATCAAGTCTACGGAACCATGCCGTGATGAGGTTACCTCCCAGAAAGCCAGGAGCCCCGGAGACTCAAGAAAGAAGGAAACAAGGATTCAAGCAGAGGGTCAAAAGATAGTGCATATGGATTTGGGGAATATGCCTTTAAAACAAAACTTTTCTTTTGAAAATGCTTCTTTTAAAACCGTTTGAAAATAATTTTTCAAATTTTTTTATCTGATCTGGTAACCTTCAGCTCTGATACCAAGTGAAACACCCCACCTCCGTTAAGGTCACTCACAAAGGGAATGCCTTAACTTCGATGGAGCATTTTTAGTACAAGATGCAGAAAAATTACAAGACAAACAAATAAAGCAGCGGAAAATAAATAACCTTTATTGATTAAAACATCTTGTACAAAGATTGTTTTACAACACCAATACTTATTACAACAAAGCAACTGTCTTGTTTAATATAAAGAAGCACAAACTGACAATGATATTCCCCAATAAAGCATGAGCCAGCCATAGCAGTAGAAAATGGAGTTCAAAGCAATGCGCCAAAGAATCTTCAAGCTCGGAAAGAGTAATGACCCCAAAATGAGCTGAGCTTTTCCCTCCTTGACTACCTTGGAGGGGGGGGGGGGAACAGAAGAAAAGAGGCGAAAGCAAACTAGATCAGACATAAAGCCTGGTAAGCTCAGTGATTCTTAGCATTTAAATGAGGAAAATGGGTCATGACATGAATAAACTAAATATAAGACTAAACCATAGTAGCAAGATAACATGGGATAAGCATGGGATATGGCAAGATAAACTGAATGTACCGATAAACTGGATATACCGGTAAACTGAATATACTGATAAACTGAATACGCTTCTACTCCTTCTCTGCTTCGCAACTACCCTGTTAAACTGATTTCTATATCTCTACGCTACCTAACTAGTGATCTATATAAAATGATCATATGATAACGTGATCCCAATCCCCGTAATTGTGGTTGCCTTCAGGTGTACATCCATTATTGGGATTCCATTTATTACCTAGATCTAATCTAGGGTTTACTATCGAGCGCTTCCTAGATTCAACAAGGTTTTACGCTACCCAGGGCCACTGGGGTTTATGCTACCTATTGAACGCTTCTCGGATTCAGGGTTTACGCGACCTAGGTCCAACTAGGGATTATTCTACCTATCGAACGATGCCCCTAGTCTAGGATACACTACCCAGCGCGGTATATGTTCCTCGACTTTCCCCATGTATGTGTCGTGAATCGTTATCGATGTCTAGATGCACATGTCCTCTATATGTGTGACCCGAGTCCCGTGGCAGGGCTAGTCAAGAAACACGGAACTCGGTCGGGAGCTTTCAGATATCTACCGATTGCAGATGCTAAGGTCTGCTTTTACAGTGGCTATGGTCCCACTAGACCCCTCCCTTAACTAACAAATGAAAGGCACCCAAGAAAATCAAGAATGAGAACTATACGCAGGCCCCTCTATGAATCACCAACCTATGGGCCAACCTCACCCATAACTAGATAGCAAGTATATGGTCTGTTGGAGTTCTCCGCCTTTTCGCTTTGCGTATCTCGACTGTCTCAAGATGGTAGGTAGACAACGAGTTGCTATCACAGGGCAAAAACTGGTCTCGACGAATCACGCTGGTCCATCCTAGTCTTTAGGTTGCCTTATTATTGCAACCAAGGCATACCCTTGGCTCTTCTAACGTAGACCTTAACCTCTGTGAGCCCAGGAGGATCATCTACAGCCTCACAAAAGGATACCAAGAGTACCCTCACGTCCCCTCGAAGCTGCGTGCTTCGTAACCCAGTTCTTTGGAGCCTTCTTCATGATCAGATGGACATTCGCTCCTCCTCGTATTCTACTTGGTTTTCTTGACTAAGCTTTACTACTTAGTTCTCTTGACTAAGGTTTACTACTCAGTTTCCTGAATTGTTCGTTTTCTTAACTAAGGTTTACAACTTAGTCCTATTAACTAAGGTTTACTACTTAGTTCTCTTCCTCATCACGTTGGATTGGTTAAGTGTTATCCAGCAGTTTACGTTGACTTAACCTACCCATATATCATGTCAAATTGGTTAAGTGTTATCAAGCAGTTCATGTTGACTTAACCCACCCCTACATCATGCCAAATTGGTTAAGTGTTCCTTAACCTTACTCATTTGTCAGGTTATACTGGTCAAGTGTCTCTCATTAACTTAAACCTGTTTACTTATCGTGTTATAATGGTTAAGTGTTCTAAGTTTACTTAACCCCACCATCTAGTCTAGTTAGCATGTTATAATGGCTAAACATTTGATTAACCTTACACGCTTGTCTAGTTTACATGTTATAATGGTTAAGTGTTTCCTTAGTTACTTAACCCCCACAAATCCTGCCTTGTTAACATGTTAAGTTGGTTAAGTATCCAAATTAACTTAACCCCTATCAATCTTGTCTAGTTAACATGTTGAATTGGCTAAGTGTTTTCTCAATTACTTAAACCCACCATTTCTAGCTTGATTGTTCTTGAGCTTTAATTAATTAATTAAAGCACCAACCACTCACATTAGACAGGTATTGTTGTGGTTACTGGATGTGCCGGTCGGTTCTGGGCAGTTTTACACCACAACTCAGTCTAACCTCGGGCCTTTCTGGGCTTGATGCACTAAGCTCTCACATTAGACAGGTATTGTTGTGGTTACTGGATGTGTCGGGCGGTTCCGGGCAGTTTTTACACCACAACTCAGTCTAACCTCGGGTTAGGCATTTTCCTCTTCTCTAATTTTACATATTTACTATTTATGTAAATTTTCCATAAATTAATTTAGCCTAGATCATATTCATTTGTCATGCATATTAACATACTTATATTCTATGCCCAAAACTTAATTTACCTATCAATTAACCCAACTTGCAGTTTATACCAATTTAGATTTAATATCCCCCTTTTACAATTCATGCCCAATCTAGATTAATATCTCAATTTACAGTTCATGTCAAAACTAGATTTAATATTCTAGTTTACCGTTTATGTCCAAAACTTCGTTTACATACCAATTACGTACTTTGCGGCCGATTAAAATTTATCATTTGTGCCCAAGTCTAATATGCATGTAAATTATTCACTATTATAGCCAATTCAGATTATGCCAACTTATTTATTATGCCAAATTATCTTAATTAAGCTACACCCAATCCCCACATCATAATCGTATGTATAACATGATTTCACAAGTTTTCTAAGTACTCATGAAATGGCACTAACAAAAGGAATAGGGGATAAGCTCAAGAATTGATATAAAAGAATAGGCATGCAAAAATAATGGCTCCAACAGGTTCGATGTACATAATAATGGATAGGAATAAACTGAAAAAGTTACATACTAAATATGAGATCCAACATAACTAAGGGAATAGGCATAGGTGATTTGATCCAACATAATGCCAGTTCAAGGTACCCCATGATTGGTTAGTCGTAACAATGGGAATAGGCATAAGCAACTAACTGCAATAGTTATAGGCAATTAACCACAATAGTCATGGGCGACTAATCACAATAATTTCTAAACAAATGTCATAGGCAATAGTCTCATAGTTATGAATCATAGTCATGGGCAACAGTCTCATAGTCACGAACCATAGCATAGGCAACAGTCTCATAGTCATTATATTAGGCAAAAGTCTCATAGTCATAGTCATAGTCATAGGCAATAACTTCATAGGCAACAGTTTCATAGTCACGAACCATAGTCATAGGCAAAAGTCTTATAGTCGTAAATCAAATCCAAAGGCATATATAACTTTAGATTTGACATAAGCATGAATCAAAGATAATTAACTTGCAAATAGGTACAGTTCTATAATTTGATTTATTACATTCACGATTCCAATTACACGTTCAAATCTAAGGAATAACCGAACTTACAAAGAAGTAATTCTTGATTTCTAGAATCTGAATTCTGAAGTTGGAATGCTCGCCTTTGATGTAGATCGTTGTTCTTATAATTCAGATTTGATTCACTTCATAGCTTTCTAGCTTTCTTTTTAGTTGAAAGAGAATGGTGGCTGTCCTAGGTTGAGTATGGCGGTATGACGGCTCTTGGAATGAATTAGTGTGATTTTAAGGGTTGAGTGTTAGGTTGTTTATATAGAATTTCAATTTAATTAGAGCCGTCGGATGAACCAAGAGTTAACCACAACCATTCAGTCAGGATAGGGTGATAGCTCAGCCCTAATGACTCAGCAAGGAGTCAGAAAGGACTCAGCAATGAGTCACAGTATGGATCATAAACACCAGAAAGCTGTGCAGGCTTTCAGCCCGACCTGGGCGCACTTGGCAGGTGCGCCAGTGCAATTTTTTTACTGGCGCACTTTCCAAGTGCGCCGGTGCATTTATATATATATATATATTCTCTTCTTCAGGTTTTCGGCCTAACTTCGTTCGTCCATTTCTTCTTCATAAGGTGTCCTATTTACGCAAACTCGGACTCTATCTCAAGCAGAATTCCGAGACGAACGCAATGGCGTAACCCGTTTCCCTTAATTCTCGCATTTGAAATTAATTATTCTCTGATTATATCTTATGTCCCGATTTAAAATTGCAGGGTGTTACAAGAATCAAACAAAGTTTGAACAGGATGATCAAAAAAAGGAAAATTAAACTTTCGACAGAAATGTTTCTACCTCCTTCTTGCCTCGGTGCCATGAGAGCATGAACCCCCCTCCAGAAGTAGATCCTGTCCTCTTCCCTTGCCTTTGTCCTTGCCTCCTCGGGCAATCTTTAATCTTATGTCCTGGCTCACCTGCAATGGTAACAACCAGGCTTCTTTTTCTTTCTACAATCTTTCTTTAAGTGGCCAGGTATTCCACAATTGTGACACTTTCCCCTTTTTTCTCGGGTCTATAGTTCTTTCCACCCTTCTTAGGTTCCACTTCCTTATTTTGTGATACTTCAACCTTGACCTCTTTCTTTTCTTCTTTGTCTTCTTTGTGCATCAAGGTTATATCCATGAGTTTCTCATCCTTGGGCTGTGCTCCTTAGCGCAACCTCCTCATTCTCATTCTCATTCACTGGTTTACTGCTCAGCATCACTTAGCCCTTTTAATTAAAATTTCTTAACTTTTCAATATTTTAACACACTATATTTACTTCTTATTTTAATATAATTGTATTCAAAAAAGTCATTTCATGAAATATTTAGAAAAATATCTTACAACCATCTCAAATTTCCATTTTCTATCATTTGCAAAATCCTTGATACAACATTATTTAAAATCCATAACAGGGAAATCTATTCAACTTATTATTCGTGAAATTAATGTTAAAAAATCACTTTTGTTTCATTACTTGAAAACAATAATTGCCACTTATTTATTTACAATAAACTCATTCTAAAACTTATTTCCTTACTTCTAAAATATCATTATATTTTCTCCAATCTCCTTTTATTTCTTTTAGTTTATAAATATCATTTATATATTTTCTCAACTTCTTTTTAATTTCCTTTTCTTATGCATTTCTATGCTTCAACATTCACAAGTCTCTGACCGTAAATTGGTAAGAGAATAATTCCTTAAGTATCAACCCCGAAGACCCAAATCTACATCAGATTAATACTTAGAAAACTACTCAATTCGACCAATCTCCAGTTAGATTCCAATTCTTTAATTTCTTATCGATCCCATATTATTTCACTTTTACACAATTCAACCATTTCCATTTTGAAAACCTCGTTTCAATTTCATTCATCTCACTTAATTTCATTATTAAGTATCGTCAGCTCAAATTCAATGTTTTAACTTCACTCCCCTTTTGTAAACCATATTTATATAACTCTGGTTTAATACAAAACCCTTTTTTATCTCAATCTCTTCTTGCTTAATTTAAAATATCTATTTTATGCTATCGGAATATCTTAAAATCTCTTTTATAACTTCATTATAAAACTTGGGTTCGATATAAAACTCGTTCATAACCTCTTTTCAAAACTCAACTATATTCCATTCCAAAATCTATTACTTGCTTAAATGGATTTCATTTAAGAAGTAATTACTTAAACTATTATTAATAAAATAATAATTTACTTCATGATTAACTACCAAAGAAGTAGTTAACTTCTTTATTAACTAAATAAACAGTAAATTTCTCGATTTAAAATCTTATTAAAATTAATAAATTGGTTAAATAGTTTCATTAGATTTATTTACTAATAAACTAATTTAATTTAATAATCAACCCCAGTTAGAGCGGTCGACTCATTCAACTCAAAACACAGTTATCTCGTTAAACAATTCTAATTAATTCTTCCTTTAAATCAATTAATAATATAATTAAGTTAAATAATTCCATTTAATCCAATTCTTAATCCATTAGGTTAATCTCTGCTTATCTGCATATAATTCTTATTAACATAAAAATTTGCTTTATAAAACAATTTAACAATTACTTATAAACTTTATATAACGAATAATAAATATTTATTTCCTTTAAAATATCATTTATTCAAAATAATAGTTTAAAATCTATCTTCAGTTATAAAATAAAATTTACAACTTCATTTCCTTCAATTCACCTAACAGAAAATCAAAATTCACAAAACGATTGATTTATAAGCCATATGCTGCCAATTACCCAACAAATACTGCCCATTAGTTAATAACCGAATAAACGTTGAAATTGGATTCAACGATCAATAAATCATTTAATCAGGTTGGTCAAATAGTTCATATAATTGTAGTATGAAAATAAACAATAAATTTTGAGGAATCCATTTGGATCCCTTTGACCTGTTTTTCCCTACATCCAAATACATTATCTTGGATAATATTATTCAATTGATTAAACTATATAATAATCAAGTAAATAACAGTAATTGCGATAATCTGAAATCCCCGTGCCAAGGAAGCAAGGATAATCAGTGGAATATAACACATAAACCATAACAGCAGAACAGAAATATAGCATTACACCAGATGATGTACATCAAATTACGCTGGAAATAATATATAATCATCAGAGTTACACAGCATAATAGGATCATACTTAGTACAGAATACAGTTTCAGCTTAATATAAAATGTCTGCTGTGGAATCAAACATAATATACTTAATGAAGTCTGAACGGCATAACAGAAATGATAGAATCCATCTTCAACTCCATAGCTATCCAGAACGAGTCTGCTAAAACCTAAATACAAGGCTACCCGTGTAGAAAATATGGGAACCAGAATTTTCAAAGTGAAACAAATTACGAGCCAGTCATGGGACTAGTATGAGAAATCTTACTTAACCTATTTGATAATAAGATCAATCATAGGACCATGTCGCTTACGCGGAACAGGTTTATTCCATTGGATTGCCAGTGCATGAAATAAAGTAAATCATTAAACAACGCAATGCTTTTAAGAAAAATGAAGCCATTATAAGACTCAGTCCCATCACAATGCAACGCAAGCCGGAGGATAAAGTTTTACCTTATGATGACCAAAATATGCTTGATACGTATAAAACAAAATCATTTGATATTATTATTAGTGTATAAATGTTTCAAAAACAATTTCAATCATAATGTATCAATCATAGATGGCATGGGTATCATATATCATGTCGTCATATATAGGTTTACAATCAAAACCGCACGATGTCATATTGGGAGTTGGGTTTCCATCATGAACCAAGGCAAGGGATCATCCTTACCGAATTTGAGACAATCTAGCATACATATCTTAGGCTATAGTCACAACTGTACTTGGATCTTCAGGGCTGGTCCACACTTACTTTATTGGATTAGTAATTGCTGAACAATACGTTTCCCCACCCTATGGGGCATAAATTTATAGCCACTAAGGACTCAAATCCTAGGTACCTCGCTTTCCAATATCCACATAAGTAAAAATATCTGGGATCCATACCATGACACCACTCCTAACCAGAAAGAAATGCATATCCTCCGTATAGTCCTCTCCGTTTCTGGTTCAACTGGGGTGTGAGGCTCGCGAATTAACGCTATACACAAAGCTATGCTAATTAAAGCTGTGCTTTGATCATCAACCACAAGGCTCTACTTTTCAACAAAAGCCTTGATCACTTTCATTTTAGCATGTCACATTGACAATTCACGCCATACAACTGATGTCTATCAATATATAACCTCTGAGCTATTACGTCTCAGAGAAGGGTGTTAAGCAAGAGAATAAATTTCCCCCCACCAAACAGATATATATTTAATAGAAATCAATCAATACATAATAAAATCAAATGTCAGACACACATCCATTTACAAGTCCGTTCTGGGTCTGAACAAAACCAGAGGCACCTTATTCCTCGTTCCATATGTCCAATACGGAAGAGAGGCCCACGCATATCTGGACAATCAACAAGTATGTCCGGACAACTACCACTTTAACCCTTTCCTGGGAGCTAACCAATCCAGGGCATCAGTAGTCATCCATTCAATGTGAAGATCGTCGGTCTTCAACCACCGTCTTCAATATCTTCGACTTTCAATCGTCATATAATTATTTGAAATGAGATTTAACTCGGTCTTTTCAAATAATTCTCGAATATATATAATTCAAATCATTTCTTTTCTTTGGTTAAATTCAATTCAATCCTACAGATTAATGTCAAAGAATCTAACCGTCCATATTACTTTATCAACCAAGTGAAATTGGTTTATTTCCATTCCATATCAATTATAATATTTTATAACGATTTATCGCTATTTTTATTTATATAAAAATAGTCCATTTAATACAAACGACGTTTCAAGTCATTGCGCGGCCCTGGCGCAGTTTTTATTCATATTTGAATTACACATTTCTCGGAATCTAACTATTGGATCTTAACAAATTTAATATTGTTGGAAAGATCTTTCCAAAGCGAACCCAATGGTTCCAGTTTTGGGGAAATCCAACGGTCGGGTCTATCGGTATAATAGTTTAAAGTTATGATTCCAAAACGCGAACTACCGTGCGATTCGTTTTATTTTTATATATATATATATATATAATTCGTTCGACGATTTCAACACCATTTATTCTATTACATGTAAATTTTGTACACCTTCCTGCACATGTTAAAAATGATATTTTTAATGAACAAAAATATTTCAACACTTGTTTATTTTATTACTTTATTAACATATTAAAAATGATATTTTTATTACTTTCAACACATGTTGATCCGGGAATTTCGATAAGGCTTTCAAGATGATTATTGTTTCCTATACATAAGTGTTTTCTTCTTGTCTTCGAGTGATTAATGCACAATGTTTCTATGTTTTCTTGTTGGTGTTGTACTTCTTTCTATTCCGAGTGCATTAATAAAAAGTGGTCAGGGTCCATTTAACCCCGTCGGCATTGCCAAAAAAAAACATGTTAAAAATAATATTTTCATCTAACAAAAATATTTTAACATATGATTCTTGTTAAATTCTCTAACATGTTAAAAATAATGTTTTCATCTAACAAAAACATATTTTAACCCATGGTTCTTTTTAACTTCAATAACATGTCCAAGATTACATTTTTATTTAGCAAAATCTCTTTAATGAATCAAAAATGTAATTTTATTGTCCAATCATTTTATTTAAAACATGAATCTTTTTAACTTCGCTTACATGTTAAAGGCTACATTTTTAATGAACAAAACATATTTTTAACATATGATTATTTTCCTAACAGTGCTAACATGTTAATGACAATATTTAAATCTAACAAAATATATTTAACAAATGATTCTTTTTATATTAACATCGCAAACATGTTAATGCCAATATTTTAATTAAACAAAATATGTTTAACAAATGACTCTTTTTATATTAACATCGCTAACATGTTAATGATAATATTTTAATCAAACAAAATATATTTAACAAATGATTTTTTTTATATTAACATCGCTCACATGTTAATAATAATATTTTAATCAAACCTACATACAATTAAAATGTAGATTTTTATTGTTACCATATTTTTATTTCAAATAATGAATATTTTTAATCATTCCTACATACACAATAAAAATGTAAATTTTATTGTTAACATATTTTATTTCAAACAATGAATATTTTTATTCTTTCCTACATACAATAAAATTGTAAATTTTATTGTTAACATATTTTATTTCAAACATTGAATATTTTTATTCTTTCCTACATACAATTAACATATTTTATTTCAAACAATGAATATTTTTGGTCTTTCCCACATTTAATAAAAATGTAAATTTTTATTGTTAACATATTTTATTTCAAATAATGAATATTTTTATTCGTTCCTACATTCAATAAAAATGAAAATTTTTATTGTTAACATATTTTATTCAAATAATGAATATTTTTAGTGAATCATACATACAATAAAAATGTGATTTTTATTGTTAAAATATTTTTATTCAAACAGTGAACAGTTTACATATTTTGTACATACAATAAAAATGTGACTTTTATTGTACAAACAATTTTTATTTCAAACATGAATATTTTTTATATTTTATACATACAATAAAAATGTGATTTTTATTGGTCAAACAATTTTTATTTCAAACATGAATATTTTTCATATTTTATACATACAATAAAAATGTGATTTTTATTCGTCAAACAATTTTTATTTCAAACATGAATATTTTACAACACATGAATATTTTAGAAAATCTCGGCATTATAATGGCAGTGTAATTAACACCGGCGCCATGTCCAGCACAACTCCTCTATTATCCTAGGTCTCGCAGTGATACAAGGGTTTCATTGAAACGACCCGAACTTCCCCGTGAAGGAAAGCCCGAATTGAGTTGAGAACACGATAAATCAGAACACAGACGGAAGAACATTTCATTGCTATTACAACAATTTACATCAGAGTACAAGAATATACAGAGTATGAATAAATATTATACATCAGAAAATATCATAGATTTACAAATTACAATGCAGCGGAAAATAATACAATACACAACTGAAAGGAATATACGGATATAGAGCTTTCCGAATATCATTCCAGCTATAAACCAGGATCATGTGAATACAAATATGCAAAACCCAATGTGGCGACCCGAACTTCCCCGATCTCCGAAGAGAAGAGAAAGAACGAATTACTGTGAGGACAAGACAAATCAGAACGCAGACGGAAGAACATTTCATTGCTATTACAACAATTCCATCAGATACAAGAATATACAGAGTATAAATGAATAAATATACATTCGATATATCAGAGATTACAATAAATATCATAGTAGCGGAAAAATAATATAAAGCACAACTGAAGGTGATATACGGATACAGAGCTTTCCGGAAATCATTCCAGCTGTAAACCAGGATCCTGTGAATATAAATCTGCAAAACCAAAAGTACTAGTTGCCCGTGCGGAAAATGAGGGCACCCAGAGTTTAGGTTAAAACAGTAAACTCCAGGTCAGTCATGTGACTGGTGTGAGAACTAAAACAGTTATTAATATTGGTTTTATAGTTTGGCAAATCAAGGGACCACGCCATATAACATGGAACGGGTTTCCTCCCAAGAATACTAGTGCATAGAATAAACAACGCAATGCATTTTCGAAAAATGAAGCTATTATAAGACCCAGGTCCCATAACACAATGCAACGCAAGCCGGAGGATAGGGTTTTCCCTTATAATAGCCAAACATGCTTGGTACGTTTAAAACAAATCATTTGATACTATAATAAGTGTATAGTGTCAAAACAATTTCAATCATAAATATAAATCATAGACGGCATAGCATCCCATGCTACTATGTCGCCATACTAGGCTCTACAAATAAAGCCGAAATATCTCGTATTGGAAATTGGATTTCCGTCATGAGTCGAGGCTGTTGGATCTAGAATAACCCTAGAGGGGGGGGGGTGAATATGGTTTTTGACAGTTTTAAAAAAAAATCAAACGAGATAAATAAAAATAAACAGATCACAGAATATAGCAGAAACAGAAATGCAGAAAATAAATCACACACAGATATACCCAGCTTCGGCAAAACCCTGCCTACTGCTGCATTTCTAAGGTTTCTACTAGGTGATAGAACAGATCCCGCATACAAGACCATGTACACTCGCAAACCCTGCTCCTATTCTAACCCTATGCTCAAAACCGTAGACTGATCGATATCCCCTCGATCAGATTTCCCTGTTTACGACCCTGTAACCAGTAATCCAGAATTTTACAGACTCTGAAACTGACAGCCAATACACTGACTGAATCCCCCTAGATTTTACAGACCTAGAACTGTTCAGAACTGATTTTACAACACGATCAACAAAATAAAAAAATTGAAAACCCTAGTAAATAAAAAAAGGTGAAGGAGTTAAAACATTAAAGGGTCATCCCCTTTTCTTTTGACAATGCGCCGGCCACATTTCAAAGTGGTGCACCCATATTTCATTTGTCCCGTCCTCTTCTCTTTTGTTCTGGAAATTAAAAATGGCCGCCTCCTGAAAAAAAACTAGGGTTTTCAAAAACCTCTCCAAATCGATGCTTTGATTGATGAAACTGAAATCACTGATGCTCGTGTCTCTGCGGCTCTCTGGTTCTTCGATTGATTGCTGAAATCTGGTTCCTTGAAGATCGGTTATGATTCTGGAATTTGATCGAACCCCTTGAACGTATGTGAGTTTTCTGATTTTGCTTCTTTGATTGAAATTGTGGGTTGTGGTTTTCGATTTCGATGATATCTCATTTCTGCCTGTGATGAATCGGTGATAAATAGGATTATATAATCTGTAACTTGCTCTCTGATATCATTATATGGCTTGATTTTAATTCTGCGTGTTTTCCTCTTTTGATTTTAATCACCTCGGCATAGAAAACAAAGTGAATTTGCTGAACCTAGAATTGATTCTTTCCTTGAATGAATCCATACTTGACTTGATTTCAAACTGTTGCCCTTTTTCACCTGAGTACTGAATGATTTACAGAAGGAAATGATTCGATTTTCTGCAAATTAATTTTCCCATAAACATGCTTGCCAAATATGTTCTTTGATTTTATACTGCATTTCTTGCCATTAAATTTTCTCTGATTTGTTCCCTTGAATAAATTATTCTGAAAATTTTAAAGCCAAATATAATCTGCCTTATATGTTCATTCGTGAACTCTGAAAATACACATGATTTATTTCCGAGAATAAACTTGAGATGATTCTTTTGGCATTACATTTTGAGATATTTCTTGCCAGAAAATACTTTGTCACTTGTCCATTTCTGGAAATGCTTTATTTGTCTCTACCTTTATTTCCTGATTTGAAACTTGCTAAATATTATTTTCGATTTTCTTTGACCTGATCTGTACCTTGCCATGTAAACTGCTCAAGCATTGATGCCAAATGTGAATGCATAATTTCTGGAACCAATATCTTGATTTAAGGGTTCTCTTGCATGATTTCTGCCATTGTTCGAATTAACTTACACACTTTTGATTGTGAACCTGATTTCTAGAATGATTTAAACACTTGCCAAACAAACTTTTGCCAAAGTTGATACTATCCATAACAGAACTGATTTCATGCTCTAGATTCAGACAGTGATTTCTGTCTTGTTCACATACTGCTCCACCATGTTTTTATATGTTGAATCACTTGTACATGCATAACCTCTGATTACGCTGCTGGACCATACATCAATGTCTCGACCATTTGCATGCTTGATTTGTACTCTATGCAGGCTCGAAAATTTGACATGTTGTTTCACAGTGCTGTGTTGATGGTTGGTCATGCTTTTCCTTGCTATATGAAAACTGAGTTGTACACATATGATTGTTGTTACCATGTACTGCTGATTTATGAGCTCTTGGTCCTTGCTGTCATGACTTGTTTTTGTATTTGCTGAACCTTAAATGTGCTGCTTCCATGTTTGTGCATCTCCCTGTTTTTGCATGCGCCGGTGTTGGATTGATTACTTGCTTTCTCGGCTCTTTTGTATACTTGCATCACCTTTGGAAATTTTTCGATCATTTTGACTTTGTTAAAGCCGAGCCTTGCCATAAGGCTTGCTTGACACTTTTCTGGTTTGTCCACTTACACTTCACCCACACTTGCTGCTGTATCACTATGTTTCTTGACTTTGTCATGCATATATGTGATCTGCCATCCCTTGTTTGCTTCTTGCTGACTTGTTATGTTGTTTTCCTCGATCATCTTTGTACTATGTTTGCTGATATACATCATTCCATTTTTCTGAAATTTTGCCTTACATTTCTTTTTGTATTCTTACCTTGTCTTTTGACCCTGAAACAAAAGACACAAAAAAAACAGCAGTCAAACTGTACTGTGTTGAGGCTGGTCAGAATCAGTCGGTTCTGATCAGCAAACCAGTATGGTTATGGCGTGGCTGTTCAAGTCTGAAAAATGATGAGAAACACACCGAGATCTGAGGCAAATAAAATTTAAAAAAAAATCTACTTAGAATTTTAGAAATTATTTCTGTACCGGATACTGTGTGTGTGTTTCTGTGATGACAGGTAAGAAAACTGGACAGACTGTGCTGATTGGACTGGATTGAAGCAGAAGACAGAAGATGAAGACTGTGTGTATACAGCAGTGTCAGTATAGTCAAGTGAATGTATAAATAAAATTGTAAACAGAGTGTGAGTGTCGTAGTGAGGAGCTGTGTATTGGAATTGTATTGTTATTTGTATTTGAACAAATTTATTTGAAATAAAAAATATTACTTTATTGTTGTCAAACAAATCTGTCTAATTTATTCAGTTTATTTACAGTACAGTGTTCAGTAAATGTTCAAATAGTGGAGCTGTAAGATTTATACTGTTTTGTCTGTTGAAATAAAATATTATATTTAAATAAAATACTATGTATATTTGAATTTCTGTACAGTCGTATTTTATTTAAATATAAATATAATATTCCAGTTTGTGATATATAAAACAGTACGATTTCAAACACATTAATAATAATATTTATTTGTTTGTTATCATCAAACAAAAATCATATAATAGTGTATACGACTACGTCATATACAACAATCTCCCCCTTTTGATGATGACAAACAAATAGAAGATTTTGATCGTAATAAATGTGTTTGACAGTGAATATTGAACTCCCCCTATTTATTTGCTCCCCCTATAACAGACAACTCCCCCTATAACTGTGCACGAGTGAAGTGAATGAACAATAATAAATTTTCAAAATTAAAAATATTTATCAAATATTCACTCATAAATCAAAATCTAATCCATTCTCCCCCTTTTGTTATCATCAAAAGGATACAGATTTTAAAATACAAATGAAAAATTGACTAAAAATATAATTTCATCTTAAGAGGAAGAACGGTCATCATAAATTTCAATCAGTCAAACAAAAATCATAATAGATTAAGAACTGGTGGCATATCTCACATTGTAGAGAATGACGAATTTACGATGAATTTTATATAAAATGGGGAGAGTTATATAAAATTCATCATTTCCAATTATTTTCAAAAGATTTTTAAAAGTAAAGCACAAAAAAACAGTGATGGACTTGGACTATAATTAATAATCCAATTTAAGTGACAAAGTAGTATAATCTCAACTCCCAATAGCTATCAATCAACAAATCATAATATTTCATAAGATTTCAACATATTTCACAGATTAGAAAGATGGATTGATAGGCTGGTTTTTATAAACACCAAGGAGAATTTCAAATTAATTTCAATTTATAGCACAATTTCCCTTTTTTATTTTATTTTATTTAAGAGCACACTGACCACGCATAACCAGAGCTTGGATTTTTAAATGAAGTCAGTCGCAGCTTAAATTATAAGTTGTCTCTTAACCATTCATGACCAGAGCTTGGATTTTTAAATGAGGTTAGAGACACACTTATATACTAATTATATTTTCATCATTTTCAGCTTTTTTTAAAAAAAAAGGAAAAACTCCTCGATATATAAAACCAATATGGATGATAGAAATGTGGTAAGTACAGAGACGGACTGTGAAATAAATTTCTAAATTAATTATATTATGAGATATGCATGAACTGTACCGGGATTCTTGAAAATTTTCAATTGTCACTAATTCTGAAAAAAAATAATGCAGTCACATTTCCATCACAACTATTTTCACTGTTTTAAGAAAAAATATAAACTCTCCACATTAATATAAACTCATAATGGATGACAGAATGATGAGAGGCATAGAAGATGTTCGTGAAATCATTCCCAGTTCAAAGATATTATAATAAATATTCAACCGTCATGAAAATCTAAATAAAATCTCCTCTTGTTGTGAAATATATTGTAGTCATAATTCATCACAATTTCAAATTCTGATATATTTTGATGAATTATAAATACAGAACAATATGGATACTGATTTCAATTTGTGAATGGATAAAAAATAAATAGTTTTAAAATTGAAAATCAATTACAAGAGGAATATGAAGAGCTATACAAAGCACAAGAGGGAAAAGAAAAATATATACATGATGAGAAAAATTCAGCACTTCCTAATCTGATACCACTTGTAGTCTCTATTAAAGAGGATTTTTAAAAATGACACTGGTGGCTAAACAAGGGTATCTCAGATGGATAAAAAAAACTGATACCAATTGCAGTCTCCCTTATCGAGGAATTTAATTACACCCTGATGGACTATCATGGACATCTCAGACCAGAGAAATTTAAACACAAACCCAGCCAGAAAAATTTAGCACATTTATTTGTATTAGGCAAAAAGACTATGTGCGGATCTATACAAGGTGAAAATTTGAATCTCAGTACAGATGGATGAGACAAATATAAGGCGCTTCTGATACCACTTGTTATCTCGCTCTCAAGGATTTTAAACACACCCCGGTGGCTAACATTGGTACCTCAGTCAACAGAAAAGACTTAATTTCAAAGCAAGCAACTCAAGCACACAAATTTCATTTATCAGAGCACGATAAGCCTTTGATACCAAATCAAGCAGTCCTCAAAAAAATATTTACAAATCAATTTCTTATAATCAGAGCAGCATGATTCCAAAACAAACATTTTTCAAAAACAGTATCAGAGCAGCACAGAGAAATCAGTATCACAACAGACTTGTCAAGATGTTGGTCACATAAGGTGGTTCATGATCCAAGATTTGCAAATATACTCTATTTTAAATCATTTGAAGAAATGTGAAAGTATTAGGATTTAATGAATCAATCACACCAGGTTATATTTCAGATTCAAGATATGTGTGAGATCCAATAAATCAATAATTTCAAATGATTTTAAACAAACATATATTCAAATCAAATAATCATGAAATAACAATGATTTTCAAAGACCATTTTCAAAAAAAAACATTTTCAAGAATTTCTCAAAACTATTTCCGACAAGCCCAAGAGAAATTTCAGGTCATTTACATCAAATTTGAAAATATTCATGATCGGGATAATTTATTTGAAATCACATGAATCAATGTAAAGTTTTGGGATATAATGAATCAGTCACACGAGATTGACAATTTCAAAAATAAGAGGTGTGTGATATTCAAAATATCTAGAATTTCAGATGATTTCAAACAAACATATTTCAATATAATTATCATGAATAAAGATGAATTCCAAGATGTATCACTGATACAAGCCAATCTGAAAATCAATGAAATTATCACAACTGATAAATAATAGAGTGCTGTAATGAGTGTAATATTTCAAGCTTTTCTAAAATGAATTAGAAGAATCTCAAAACAGCAACGATGTGTGAAATTCCATCAATTTCCAGATTTTCAAAAATTTAGAATTCAAATTAATTAACAGTGTTCAAGATATGACATGAATACAACAACACCGTTATGAATTCAGAATTAGGAAAATAAACTTCAAAACAATTGCAGATATTTACAAGTTTAAATACAAGATCTGGAAAAGATTAAAATATCAGAATTATATTCAACTAAGGCAAATTTCCAGAAAATATGAATTCTACAATTGGAAGTTAATGAAGCCCAGAAGAAGTTACAGTGATGTGACAGTGAAAAATTAAAACAGAAGAGATAAAGTAAATACACAGAGGGGGTAGAAGGAGAAATAAACAAAAATAAATAATTTTTTTTTTACAAAGATGAGTTTAGAGATCATACCAGAATCCAATGTAAATCAGAATCTCTAACTCAACAGATGTGGCTAAGGAACTGTGAATGATTCTGTGATATGTAGCAGTCTAGTTTTTCTTTAGCTATGCAGTTCCTCAGCCTCCTTTGGTACCTAACTGTTAAGAGGATTGAGCGGTCTAACAAAATTTGTGAAACCACCCACAGTTTTGTTCAAATCTTTTGGTACCCAAACCTGTTTATATAGCAAACCATTCGAATCAACCTTTGTACCTTTCGGGACCCAAATCTGTCTAGTTTTTCCAAAAAACATTTTATTTCCTTTTGGGGTCCACATCTGTTCAACTGGATTGTTATCAAACCAATTCTTGTCTTGTTTGTGATTTAAAAACCTCTTGGAATTGTCAAAATTCAAATTTTCAGAAAGACCCTTTTTAAAGCAATTTAAAGGATTTTTAAAATCACAAGAATTCAATTTTTCAAAAACACTTGTTTTTCCAAAACCAAGACCTTGTTTATGACCAACCGAAAATTGGTTTTGTAACAGCATATTCAACGATTTTTCTCCATTCGAAAATTTATCAAAAGTTGATTCTAATCGTTGAATTTTGGATTTTAGATCGCCATTTTCTTTTAATAAATTTGAGCAATTATTTATAGCGATCATCTGTTCAGCATTGGTCTGTTGTAAAACCAGATTCTCATTTTCAAGCAATCTAATTTTGGCTTGAGATTCCGAGATTTCAAATTCAAATCGTTTTTGTTTTTCAGACTCAAAAATCTTGGATTTTTCAATCTCATTTTCAAGTTCTTTCAAAATCAAATCACTTCTCACCAAATTTTCATTTTCAGCAATCTCAAATTTGGAACTTATATCAGTCTTAAAAACTTCAAATTCCTTTTGTAGAAGATTGTTCAAATTTGATAACTCAATCTTGTTTTCTTTTAAGATCAAAATTTCCTTTTCAAACTTTTGAATATTTTTATTGAGATGAACAAGATTGGTTTTCAATTTTAAACAATTTTTGCAATTAGAATTTGAAGAATTCTTAACGTTTTTGAGTTTGGATTCCAAAACATTATTTTTGCAGATCAACTCAAGCTTCTCAGATTTCAGAAGTTTATTTTTAGATTTTAACTTCTCAACAGACTCAGTTAAACCATTTAAACGGTGAATCAAAGAAATATTTCCTGTTGAGTCTCCATCTGGATTTCCATCTGTACAACCTGTCAAGCACAAATCTGAAGCCGAGTTATCTTTCTGGGATTTTGAGCATTTGTCAATTTTTCCATATAGCGCGTTGAGAGTCTGCCAGATTTCCTGCGCAGTCAAACAATGGGAAATAAGGCTATATTGAATATCATTAATATAAGAATATAAAATATGAGTAGCATGTAAATTAAATTCAATATCAACCCTACTTACAATATCATACCCATTTTTAATACTCTTCCAACATTTAATATCAACAGATTTTAAATAAGATTTCATTTCTGATTTCCAATTTAAAAAATCTGTACCATTGAAAATAGATGGAATATGACTGGACTGACTCTCTATGGACTGACAACTAGGATTCACCATTTCTCTAGAGTTAACCGAATACCTGCTCTGATACCAATTGTTGGATCCAGAATAACCCTAGAGGGGGGGTGAATAGGGTTTTTGACAGTTTTAAAAAAATAATCAAACGAGATAAATAAAAATAAACAGATCACAGAATATAGCAGAAACAGAAATGCAGAAAATAAATCACACACAGATATACCCAGCTTCGGCAAAACCCTGCCTACTGCTGCATTTCTAAGGTTTCTACTAGGTGATAGAACAGATCCCGCATACAAGACCATGTACACTCGCAAAACCTGCTCCTATTCTAACCCTACGCTCAAAACCGTAGACTGATCGATATCCCCTCGATCAGATTTCCCTGTTTACGACCCTGTAACCAGTAATCCAGAATTTTACAGACTCTGAAACTGACAGCCAATACACTGACTGAATCCCCCTAGATTTTACAGACCTAGAACTGTTCAGAACTGATTTTACAACACGATCAACAAAATAAAAAAATTGAAAACCCTAGTAAATAAAAAAAGGTGAAGGAGTTAAAACATTAAAGGGTCATCCCCTTTTCTTTTGACAATGCACCGGCCACATTTCAAAGTGGTGCACCCATATTTCATTTGTCCCGTCCTCTTCTCTTTTGTTCTGGAAATTAAAAATGGCCGCCTCCTGAAAAAAAACTAGGGTTTTCAAAAACCTCTCCAAATCGATGCTTTGATTGATGAAACTGAAATCACTGATGCTCGTGTCTCTGCGGCTCTCTGGTTCTTCGATTGATTGCTGAAATCTGGTTCCTTGAAGATCGGTTATGATTCTGGAATTTGATCGAACCCGTTGAACGTATGTGAGTTTTCTGATTTTGCTTCTTTGATTGAAATTGTGGGTTGTGGTTTTCGATTTCGATGATATCTCATTTCTGCCTGTGATGAATCGGTGATAAATAGGATTATATAATCCGTAACTTGCTCTCTGATATCATTATATGGCTTGATTTTAATTCTGCGTGTTTTCCTCTTTTGATTTTAATCACCTCGGCATAGAAAACAAAGTGAATTTGCTGAACCTAGAATTGATTCTTTCCTTGAATGAATCCATACTTGACTTGATTTCAAACTGTTGCCCTTTTTCACCTGAGTACTGAATGATTTACAGAAGGAAATGATTCGATTTTCTGCAAATTAATTTTCCCATAAACATGCTTGCCAAATATGTTCTTTGATTTTATACTGCATTTCTTGCCATTAAATTTTCTCTGATTTGTTCCCTTGAATAAATTATTCTGAAAATTTTAAAGCCAAATATAATCTGCCTTATATGTTCATTCGTGAACTCTGAAAATACACATGATTTATTTCCGAGAATAAACTTGAGATGATTCTTTTGGCATTACATTTTGAGATATTTCTTGCTAGAAAATACTTTGTCACTTGTCCATTTCTGGAAATGCTTTATTTGTCTCTGCCTTTATTTCCTGATTTGAAACTTGCTAAATATTATTTTCGATTTTCTTTGACCTGATCTGTACCTTGCCATGTAAACTGCTCAAGCATTGATGCCAAATGTGAATGCATAATTTCTGGAACCAATATCTTGATTTAAGGGTTCTCTTGCATGATTTCTGCCATTGTTCGAATTAACTTACACACTTTTGATTGTGAACCTGATTTCTAGAATGATTTAAACACTTGCCAAACAAACTTTTGCCAAAGTTGATACTATCCATAACAGAACTGATTTCATGCTCTAGATTCAGACAGTGATTTCTGTCTTGTTCACATACTGCTCCACCATGTTTTTATATGTTGAATCACTTGTACATGCATAACCTCTGATTACGCTGCTGGACCATACATCAATGTCTCGACCATTTGCATGCTTGATTTGTACTCTATGCAGGCTCGAAAATTTGACATGTTGTTTCACAGTGCTGTGTTGATGGTTGGCCATGCTTTGCCTTGCTATATGAAAACTGAGTTGTACACATATGATTGTTGTTACCATGTACTGCTGATTTATGAGCTCTTGGTCCTTGCTGTCATGACTTGTTTTTGTATTTGCTGAACCTGAAATGAACTTGTTGCACCTTAAATGTGTTGCTTCCATGTTTGTGCATCTCCCTGTTTTTGCATGCGCCAGTGTTGGATTGATTACTTGCTTTCTCGGCTCTTTTGTATACTTGCATCACCTTTGGAAATTTTTCGATCATTTTGACTTTGTTAAAGCCGAGCCTTGCCATAAGGCTTGCTTGACACTTTTCTGGTTTGTCCACTTACACTTCACCCACACTTGCTGCTGTATCACTATGTTTCTTGACTTTGTCATGCATATATGTGATCTGCCATCCCTTGTTTGCTTCTTGCTGACTTGTTATGTTGTTTTCCTCGATCATCTTTGTACTATGTTTGCTGATATACATCATTCCATTTTTCTGAAATTTTGCCTTACATTTCTTTTTGTATTCTTACCTTGTCTTTTGACCCTGAAACAAAAGACACAAAAAAAACAGCAGTCAAACTGTACTGTGTTGAGGCTGGTCAGAATCAGTCGATTCTGATCAGCAAACCAGTATGGTTATGGCGTGGCTGTTCAAGTCTGAAAAATGATGAGAAACACACCGAGATCTGAGGCAAATAAAATTTAAAAAAAAATTTACTTATGATTTTAGAAATTATTTCTGTACCGGATACTGTGTGTGTGTGTTTCTGTGATGACAGGTAAGAAAACTGGACAGACTGTGCTGATTGGACTGGATTGAAGCAGAAGACAGAAGATGAAGACTGTGTGTATACAGCAGTGTCAGTATAGTCAAGTGAATGTATAAATAAAATTGTAAACAGAGTGTGAGTGTCGTAGTGAGGAGCTGTGTATTGGAATTGTATTGTTATTTGTATTTGAACAAATTTATTTGAAATAAAAAATATTACTTTATTGTTGTCAAACAAATCTGTCTAATTTATTCAGTTTATTTACAGTACAGTGTTCAGTAAATGTTCAAATAGTGGAGCTGTAAGATTTATACTGTTTTGTCTGTTGAAATAAAATATTATATTTAAATAAAATACTATGTATATTTGAATTTCTGTACAGTCGTATTTTATTTAAATATAAATATAATATTCCAGTTTGTGATATATAAAACAGTACGATTTCAAACACATTAATAATAATATTTATTTGTTTGTTATCATCAAACAAAAATCATATAATAGTGTATACGACTACGTCATATACAACAGAGGCAAGGAGCAAGCTCCTCTCCGCTTCGAGACACTATAGCAAATGCTCAGGACTACGCACTCTGGGCAGCCACTGGATCGGTTGGGCCGGTCCTCTCTTACGTTTGAGGATTAGTTATTCCTGAACACACGTTTCCCAGTCCTTACAGACCTATAATCGAGGCGCCTCATTCCAACAACCACAAAGGTGAAAAGTATATAAATGTCAGGGCTAGTAAGTCACTGACACCACCAAAGCTAGAAAGAAACGTCGTGTTCTCCCAACGGTCTGTATCCCGTTTTTGACTCATACCGAGGTGTGAGGCTCGCGAATTCACGTTATACACAAAGCTACGCCACATAGGCCGTGCTTTGATCATCAACCACAAGACTTTGCTTTTCAACAGAAGCCTTGATCCATGCAACTCAGCGTGCCACACAGGCAATTCATGCCATGCGATTGATATCTATCGATATATAACCTCTAAGCTCGTACGTCTCAGAGAAGGGCGTTAAGCAAGAGAATAAATTCTCCGCTGCCAAACAGATATATATTTAACAGAAATCAATCAACATAGAATAAAATCCAATGTCAGACACACAATCCATTTACAAGTTCGTTCTGGGACTGAACGAAACCGGAGGCACTTTCCTCGCATATCCATCCATCTCCAAGTACGTCTGGACGACCACCAACTATTTCCGTCCTCTTGGGTGTACAGCCCAATCAGGATCGTCAGTAATTACCCAAACGATGTGAAGACTTCCGGTCTTTGACCACCGTCTTCTTCTTCGACTTATCGTCGAATCGGTTATTCAGAATGGGTATAAACCCGGACTTTCCGAACAACCCGCGTATATTAAAAAATATTACACAAACACAACATACGCCTCATTTCAATTCCACATTCTTAGGGAAAGGTTCCCATTAATTTTATCCAAGATAAATTCTTTAAAATTTATCCTTTAATCTTCCTTTGGGTGTCATTTCAAACCAAATTATGGTTATCCAAACTAGTCGGGATTAGCGAACCACACCGAAGTAATTATTTATTATATTTCCCAATCCCAACCTATTCATCCCATGAAGCAAAACTGGTAATACTCCATATCTAACACCATAGTGTTATCGGTAAAATTAATTACCATTTCACGTTCAAATCTAATTAAAGATTTAACTATCTCTTTGGAGCAAAACTGGTAATACTCCATTCTCGCTCACTTTCTATATTTGATAATTTAAATTATCAATTCACATTTCAATTTAAGTGCGGATTCATTAAAACTCCCTTTACAGGGTTAAAGAACTAATGTTATTTAAAACACAGTTCACGATAAACCCACAAATCAATCCTATTTAAACCCATTTCAAATTCAATTTATTTATTTAAAAATAAATGGGTTTTAATTTCAGTTTAAAACTAGTTCATTTCGATAAAAATCTATTTTTATCTTTTCAAATATGGAGTTTTTCATCCCAATTTTTCCCGAATCATTTCTTATGATTTTCCACAAATTATTACTATTTTTAATAATTTTATCAAGGCCCGTACAGTCGATTTCCATCAATGGCCATCGAACTGCACTTACAGCGACCTTTTCCAAATTTGATTTGGACATATCTCCAAATCCAACCTTTAGATTTCAAATTTCTAATATTCGTTAGAAAGCTCTTTTCGATACGAACCCAACGGTTCTGGTTTTAGGAGAATCCGACGGTCGGATCTCCCGTAATGTCCGTTTGAAATAAATGGTCGAAATTCACGAACTACCGCGGCGCGGCGCGTTCTATTCAGGCCATTATATTATATATATAATATATATAATATATATCTCGTCGATTTCTATTTAAAACGAATTTTATAAATAGTTTTGAATTCGTTTCAAAAACAATTTCAACCTTTATTTCAAATTCAAATCAAAATTGAATTTTCTATTTTAAATCTTTTTTACTTTCATTTCTATTTGATTTCAATTCAAATCGATTTTAATTCGATTCGAATTCATTTTCTTTTCGATTCAATTCAATTCGAATTCGTTTTCTATTCAAATCAAATTCAATTCGTTATATATTCAATTGAAACCACATTCGTTTTCTATTTAAATCAAATTCATTTTCTATTCAAACCAAATTCAATTCGTTTTCTATTCAATTCATTTCGAAATCGTTTTTATATTCAATTCATTTCGAAATCGTTTTATATTCAATTCATTTCGAAATCGTTTTATATTCAATTCATTTCGAAATCACTTTATATTCAATTCATTTCGAAATCGTTTTATATTCAATTCATTTCGAAATCGTTTTATATTCAATTCATTTCGAAATCGTTTTATATTCAATTCATTTCGAAATCTTTTTATATTCAATTCATTTCGAAATCATTTTATATTCAATTCATTTCGAAATCGTTTTATATTCAATTCATTTCGAAATCGTTTTATATTCAATTCATTTCGAAATCGTTTTATATTCAATTCATTTCGAAATCGTTTTATATTCAATTCATTTCGAAATCGTTTTATATTCAATTCATTTCGAAATCGTTTTATATTCAATTCATTTCGAAATCACTTTATATTCAATTCATTTCGAAATCGTTTTATATTCAGTTCATTTCGAAATCACTTTATATTCAGTTCATTTCGAAATCACTTTATATTCAATTCATTTTAAAATCGTTTTATATTCAATTCATTTCAAAATCGTTTTATATTCAATTCATTTCGAAATCGTTTTATATTCAATTCATTTCGAAATCGTTTTATATTCAATTCATTTCGAAATCGTTTTATATTCAATTCATTTCGAAATCACTTTTCAATATTGATTTAAAAATGAATAAAATCGATATAAATATCGTTCACGTCAAAATGGCGTCAATCTAATCAACACGGCTTCATATATTTCTATTTTCAAATATTCTATTTCAAATATTTCCTTTTCAAATATTTCCTATTCAAATATTTCTCATTTCAAATATTTCTTTTTCAAATATTTCCTATTCAGATATTTCTTATTTCAAATATTTCGTTTCAAATATTTCTTATTATCAAAATATTTTTAGTTCAACATGTGACTAACCTCAACGGATGAGTACTGTCAACATATGAACCTTTATTTCATATTGATAAAGATGCAAATTTTATTATTAAAATATTTCGTTCAACACATGACTAACCTCAACGAATGAGTACTGTCAACACATGAACCTTTATTTCATATTGATAAAGATGCAAATTTTATTATTAAATTTTTTTTTGTTCAACACATGACTAATCTCAACGGATGAGTACAGTCAACACATGGACCTTTATTTTATAATATTCTTTATTTTCTAAATTGGAATGAGGCTCAATCAATCACCATATAATGTTAATTATATGGATTTTCATACATCACACGTATATAATAGCATTGAAAAATAATCAACCATCAACCAAAGTGCACTACACTGTATAAGCATCAAATATAGATATCTAACGCTTATAACAGCCTGTCAATCAATCGATCGACATATTTAATCAATCAGGATGAGTGAACTTCAAATTTCATCCCAACACACGTGTGGGGTTTCAAACAATCAAACAAAAATTTTATTTGTGCAGTTGGGCGATGTGTAAAATTTATCGACCCAATCAATGTCCTTCAAATAGGTGCACATAAACAAACCGTCCGGTTTGTAAATGAATATTTTATTTTATTCACTTCCACGTTAAAAATTATATTTTTAACGATAAAATATTTTATTTCAACACATGAATTTTTATTCAGTTCATTTATTAAATAAAATGATATCTTTATTTTTCTAACTTATTTTAGGAAATTTCGGCGGCATAACGGCACGATACTAGAAACGGGACGAGGCCTAGCCTTATCCCCGGTCTAGTGAAGGCCCACGCCATTCACACATCAATCAAATCCATTCAACTCAACAAACAATTCAATTCAAACCAAATAATCTAACCAAATACACAACCAAACAAACAAGTCCATGGTCTGTGGACGATGGTGTCGGGTGCTACTAAACACCGTCTGCATCCTAGTATATACTTATAACTAGAAAAGGAAATCGAAGAGTGAGAAGTTCTCACCAATAGCTATCCCAACTCCACGACTCTTCTATTGTACAAATCTTCGTCATTCTCGCCTTTTTGTCACTTTCGTTGCCCGTAGCCACTACATATATAAAAATCACATTTTTTTCTTTACTATTCAATATATAAAAATCGAATTTCTACTTCGCTATCAATATATAAAAGTCGAATTTTTACTTCGCTATTCAATATATAAAAATCGAATTTTTACTTTGCTATTTAGTATATAAAAATCGAATTTTTACTTTGTTATTCAATATATAAAAATCAAATTTTTTTTATACCATTAAAAATCCCAACTTATGTATTAAAGGATCATTTCTTTATTCGAGTAAAAATCATATCTTTATACGATTAAAAGTCAAATCCTTTTATAAAGAAAAACCAAACCTTTTTACAAAGAAAAATCATTTCTTTTCATAAAGAAAAACCAAAATTTTTTACAAAGAAAAATCATTTCTTTTCATATCTTTGCAAAAATCTGAAATTTAAACACAACGCTCTTTAATTAACTAAACTAAGCATTTAAATTAAATTAAAATAAAAGCTTACAGCGTTTTCTGCGAATGGAAGGGGGAAATGGTCCACAACCGGCGGAGTTGGTCGAAGCAGGGCGTCGGAGGGTCTGGGCGGGTCGAGGCAGTGGCACACCGTTCGATTTGGGGGTGATAGGAGTGTCGCGATTTTGTTTTTGAGGGGGGGGGCGGGTCTCGCGGGTTCGAGAGGGAATGGGGGTATCAACGAGGGCGGAGGAGCTAGGGAAGGGGAATGGTGGCTGCCAGGCGCGGCGGAGGGGGGGCTGTGTCGTGAGGCAGGGGGTTTCGGGGGGGGGGGGGGGGTTCGGAGGTGGCGCGGCCTTCAAATCGTAGAGGGGAGAGAGGAGCGAATGGGAGAGGGGGTCGCGACACCTGGGGAGGGCGAGGTGGGCGTGGCGGCGGTCGGCAGCGCAGAAGCCACTGCTCTTCTTTTTCTTTTTCTTTTTAATTCGATTTCTGATTGAATTTGAAGAAGGGGGGGCATAGGAGATAAAGGGGAAGAGAGTTTTATTTTTATTTTTAATTATTTTAATCATTTAATTTGAAAAAGTTGACTTTTACATACGACCTCAAAACAAGGCCCACCGCCTGTCGTCCATAGCTAATTACCCCCATTTCGAACACAATGGGATATGTATCGCAAGCTAATTCGATCGTTTCGATCAGTTTCCGTTAAAATCAACATATAATTCTATATATTGAATTTGAACGCGCATTTCAATTTACCGGGGTCACATACGAACTCTAAAAATTCTAGAAAAATATTTTCTAGCTTCGTATTGACGATACAGTCCTAACAAAACTAGTTTCGTCGAATTTTGAGACCGTTGGAAAAATGGCCATTTTCCAGTCGATTAAAATCAACTGAAACTGGTCAAACGCGTTTTCCTTTGCCACGCTCACATATTGATTCGAAAATTTATGAAATTTGGAATCTAGCAATAGCTTGACACCACGGACCCAACAAAAGTGGTTTCGTCGAAATCCGAGGTCGTTTGCAAAATTCCCATTTTTAAGGGCCTGAACTCCATAGCGACTATTCAGAATTTTCAACTGGACATATCTTTTTGTCCCCGCTATGAAATTTCGATTTTTCGGGTTCGTTGGAAATATATTCTCAAATAGATCCTATTGTTTTTCGTTTCACTAAAATCCGGATTGTTTTGCACCCGGTATGTTCAATTGAAGTTTGAAATCGAATTATCGAATTGCCGCGCCATTTTCAATTCTATTTATAATTATATATAAATATTTATATTCTAACGACGACGCATATAAATATATTCATTCGAATTATATTCAAAATAAATTTCTCATCAATATTATTTAAAATAATCCATTTTAAATATTCAAAATTCGCTGATATTGCCAAAATAAAAATTTTAAACTGGTTCAGATTTTCTGGGTTATTACAATCTTCCCCACTTAAAACTTTTCGTCCCCGAAAAGGAACAAAGTCGAAAGTGGTTTGATTAATCAACTCTACGTTCGATCTGGCTTCCATTCTCCAACTTTTCAGTTTCTGAGAATTTTCAAATTCTACAAAAATTTGGCTAACACCCTAAATTTTCGAAAAATTTCGCCATAACCTCCCTTGCACCGGGAGCCACGGGAAAATCCCGAAATTGCCATACAGGCCTTCTGATCTCAAAAAGAAAAAGAAAATGCCAAGCGGCTAGCCAATAGGCTCATAAAATCATCATCACCCAAACAAAACAGTAAATTATAGTAAACATCACCTATTTGTCGGGCAAACAAATTTTATTCTCTGCTCTAGCCTCCTTGCTATGACCTGTTCAATGTAAGTATATGTATATGCAAGAAAATGCAACTAATTTTCAATATAATTCAATATGTGATTCAATTAGGCATAATGGTTCAAAATTATCAAACAAATAAACAAACAGCACAAACATCAATCAATTAGTGAATTAACGTTTCAAATTCATAATTTTGATATATATACAAAAAATCATGTTTTTGATGCCAATTCACAACAAATGTGTTCTAGCTATATTGGTTTTGGTTCTCACACCAGTCTAATGGAAATATATAGAAAATCACACCTTCGAAACTCGAACACACACTACTGATGCTATATAGTCATCAGTAGAATCATCTTCGGGCGACTAGAGTGTGATTCTATATCTATCTAGTATATTAAAACTTCGAATATACGTTCATGACGCGTATATGCAAAACCTTTATATACTCGATTGTCCAAATTCAAAATAAATAAATATTCAGATACGTATAAAACGATTTAAATTTCAAAACAAAATTGTTTTCATTTGAAAAATATACTCTTCACACTCGCTCTAGGATACTACTGATCCTATCTCTAACGAGTCGTTCTAATTGGATGTTACTAATCCAATATCTGATTAATTCTTTCGTATGGTTCTAATGTGTCTTGTTCTCGAGCTCTGTAAACCAAAGCTCTGATACCAAATGTGGCAACCCGAACTTCCCCGATCTCCGAAGAGAAAAGAAAGAACGAATTACTGTGAGGACAAGACAAATCAGAACGCAGACGGAAGAACATTTCATTGCTATTACAACAATTCCATCAGATACAAGAATATACAGAGTATAAATGAATAAATATACATTCGATATATCAGAGATTACAATAAATATCATAGCAGCGGAAAAATAATATAAAGCACAACTGAAGGTGATATACGGATACAGATCTTTCCGAATATCATTCCAGCTGTAAACCAGGATCCTGTGAATATAAATCTGCAAAACCAAAACTACTAGCTGCCCGTGCGGAAAATGAGGGCACCCAGAGTTTAGGTTAAAACAATAAACTCCAGGTCAGTCATGTGACTGGTGTGAGAACTAAAACAGTTATTAATATTGGTTTTAAAGTTTGGCAAATCAAGGGACCACGCCCTATAACACGGAACGGGTTTCCTCCCAAGAATACCAGTGCATAGAATAAACAACGCAATGCATTTTCGAAAAATGAAGCTATTATAAGACCCAGGTCCCATCACACAATGCAACGCAAGCCGGAGGATAGGGTTTTCCCTTATAATAGCCAAACATGCTTGGTACGTTTAAAAAAAATCATTTGATACTATAATAAGTGTATAGTGTCAAAACAATTTCAATCATAAATATAAATCATAGACGGCATAACATCCCATGCTACTATGTCGCCATACTAGGCTCTACAAATAAAGCCGAAATATCCCGTATTTGAAATTGGATTTCCGTCATGAGTCGAGGCAAGGGGCAAGCTCCTCTCCGCTTCGAGACACTCTAGAAAATGCTCAGGACTACGCACTGGGCAGCCACTAGATCGGTTGGGCCGGTCCTCTCTTACGTTTGAGGATTAGTTATTCCTGAACACACGTTTTTCAGTCCTTACAGACCTATAATCGAGGCGCCTCATTCCAACAACCATAAAGGTGAAAAGTATATAAATGTCAGGGCTGGTAAGTCACTGACACCACCAAAGCTAGAAAGAAACGTAGTGTTCTCCCAACGGACCGTATCCCGTTTTTGAATCATACCGAGGTGTGAGGCTCGCGAATTCACATTATACACAAAGCTACGCCACATAGGCCGTGCTTTGATCATTAACCACAAGACTTTTCTTTTCAACAGAAGCCTTGATCCATGCAACTCAGCGTGCCACACAGGCAATTCATGCCATGCGATTGATATCTATCGATATATAACCTCTAAGCTCGTACGTCTCAGAGAAGGGCGTTAAGCAAGAGAATAAATTCTCCGCCGCCAAACAGATATATATATTTAACAGAAATCAATCAACATAGAATAAAATCCAATGTCAGGCACACAATCCATTAACAAGTTCGTTCTGGGTCTGAACGAAACCAGAGGCACTTTCCTCGCGTATCCATCCATCTCCAAGTACGTCTGGACGACAACCAACTATTTCCGTCCTCTTGGGTGTACAACCCAATTAGGATCGTCAGTAATTACCCAAACGATGTGAAGACTTCCGGTCTTCGACCACCGTCTTCTTCTTCGACTTATCGTCGAATCGGTTATTCAAAATGGGTATAAACCCGAACTTTCCGAACAACCCGTGTATATTAAAAAATATTACACAAACACAACATACGCCTCATTTCAATTCCACATTCTTAGGGAAAGGTTCCCATTAATTTTATCCAAGATAAATTCTTTAAAATTTATCCTTTAATCTTCCTTTGGGTGTCATTTCAAACCAAATTATGGTTATCCAAACTAGTCGGGATTAGCGAACCACACCGAAGTAATTATTTATTATATTTCCCAATCCCAACCTATTCATCCCATGAAGCAAAACTGGTAATACTCCATATCTAACACCATAGTGTTATCGGTAAAATTAATTACCATTTCACGTTCAAATCTAATTAAAGATTTAACTATCTCTTTGGAGCAAAACTGGTAATACTCCATTCTCGCTCACTTTCTATATTTGATAATTTAAATTATCAATTCACATTTCAATTTAAGTGCGGATTCATTAAAACTCCCTTTACAGGGTTAAAGAACTAATGTTATTTAAAACACAGTTCACGATAAACCCACAAATCAATCCTATTTAAACCCATTTCAAATTCAATTTATTTATTTAAAAATAAATGGGTTTTAATTTCAGTTTAAAACTAGTTCATTTCGATAAAAATCTATTTTTATCTTTCCAAATATGGAGTTTTTCATCCCAATTTTTCCCGAATCATTTCTTATGATTTTGCATAAATTATTACTATTTTTAATAATTTTATCAAGGCCCGTACAGTCGATTTCCATCAATGGCCATCGAACTGCACTTACAGCGACCTTTTCCAAATTTGATTTGGACATATCTCCAAATCCAACCTTTAGATTTCAAATTTCTAATATTCGTTAGAAAGCTCTTTTCGATACGAACCCAACGGTTCTGGATTTAGGAGAATCCGACGGTCGGATCTCCCGTAATGTCCGTTTGAAATAAATGGTCGAAATTCACGAACTACCGCGGCGCGGCGCGTTCTATTCAGGCCATTATATTATATATATAATATATATAATATATATCTCGTCGATTTCTATTTAAAACGAATTTTATAAATAGTTTTGAATTCGTTTCAAAAACAATTTCAACCTTTATTTCAAATTCAAATCAAAATTGAATTTTCTATTTTAAATCTTTTTTACTTTCATTTCTATTTGATTTCAATTCAAATCGATTTTAATTCGATTCGAATTCATTTTCTTTTCGATTCAATTCAGTTCGAATTCGTTTTCTATTCAATTTGAATTCCTTTCATTTTCTATTCAAATCAAATTCAATTCATTATATATTCAATTGAAACCACATTCGTTTTCTATTTAAATCAAATTCATTTTCTATTCAAACCAAATTCAATTCGTTTTCTATTCAATTCATTTCGAAATCGTTTTTATATTCAATTCATTTCGAAATCGTTTTATATTCAATTCATTTCGAAATCGTTTTATATTCAATTCATTTCGAAATCCCTTTATATTCAATTCATTTCGAAATCACTTTATATTCAATTCATTTCGAAATCGTTTTATATTCAATTCATTTCGAAATCGTTTTATATTCAATTCATTTCGAAATCGTTTTATATTCAATTCATTTCGAAATCGTTTTATATTCAATTCATTTCGAAATCGTTTTATATTCAATTCATTTTGAAATCGTTTTATATTCAATTCATTTCGAAATCGTTTTATATTCAATTCATTTCGAAATCGTTTTATATTCAATTCATTTCGAAATCACTTTATATTCAATTCATTTCGAAATCACTTTTTATTCAATTCATTTCGAAATCGTTTTATATTCAATTCATTTCGAAATCGTTTTATATTTAATTCATTTCGAAATCATTTTATATTCAATTCATTTCGAAATCACTTTATATTCAATTCATTTCGAAATCGTTTTATATTCAATTCATTTCGAAATCGTTTTATATTCAATTCATTTCGAAATCGTTTTATATTCAGTTCATTTCGAAATCACTTTTCAATATTCATTTAAAAATGAATAAAATCGATATAAATATCGTTCACGTCAAAATGGCGTCAATCTAATCAACACGGCTTCATATATTTCTATTTTCAAATATTCTATTTCAAATATTTCCTTTTCAAATATTTCCTATTCAAATATTTCTTATTTCAAATATTTCTTTTTCAAATATTTCCTATTCAGATATTTCTTATTTCAAATACTTTGTTTCAAATATTTCTTATTATCAAAATATTTCGTTCAACATCTGATTAACCTCAACGGATGAGTACTGTCAACACATGAACCTTTATTTCATATTGATAAAGATGCAAATTTTGTTATTAAAATATTTCGTTCAACACATGACTAACCTCAACGGATGAGTACTGTCAACACATGAACCTTTATTTCATATTGATAAAGATGCAAATTTTATTATTAAAATATTTCGTTCAACACATGACTAATCTCAACGGATGAGTACAGTCAACACATGGACCTTTATTTTATAATATTCTTTATTTTCAATATTGGAATGAGGCTCAATCAATCACCATATAATGTTAATTATATGGATTTTCATACATCACACGTATATAATAGCATTGAAAAATAATCAACCATCAACCAAAGTGCACTACACTGTATAAGCATCAAATATAGATATCTAACGCTTATAACAGCCTGTCAATCAATCGATCGACATATTTAATCAATCAGGATGAGTGAACTTCAAATTTCATCCCAACACCCGTGTGGGGTTTCAAACAATCAAACACAGATTTTATTTGTGCAGTTGGGCGGTGTGTAAAATTTACCGACCCATTCAATGTCCTTCAAATAGGTGTACATAAACAAACCGTCCGGTTTGTAAATGAATATTTTATTTTATTCACTTCCACGTTAAAAATTATATTTTTAACGATAAAATATTTTATTTCAACACATGAATTTTTATTCAGTTCATTTATTAAATAAAATGATATCTTTATTTTTCTAACTTATTTTAGGAAATTTCGGCGGCATAACGACACGATACTAGAAACGGGACGAGGCCTAGCCTTATCCCCGGTCTAGTGAAGGCCCACGCCATTCACACATCAATCAAATCCATTCAATTCAACAAACAATTCAATTCAAACCAAATAATCTAACCAAATACACAACCAAACAAACAAGTCCATGGTCTGTGGACGATGGTGTCGGGTGCTACTAAACACCATCTACATCCTAGTATATATTTATAACTAGAAAAGGAAATTGAAGAGTGAGAAGTTCTCACCAATAGCTATCCCAACTCCACGACTCTTCTATTGTACAAATCTTCGTCATTCTCGCCTTTTTGTCACTTTCATTGCCCGTAGCCACTACATATATAAAAATCACATTTTTTTCTTTACCATTCAATATATAAAAATCGAATTTCTACTTCGCTATCAATATATAAAAATCGAATTTTTACTTCGCTATTCAATATATAAAAATCGAATTTTTACTTTGCTATTTAATATATAAAAATCGAATTTTTTACTTTGCTATTCAATATATAAAAATCGAATTTTTTTATACCATTAAAAATCCCAACTTATGTATTAAAGGATCATTTCTTTATTCGAGTAAAAATCATATCGTTATATGACTAAAAGTCAAATCCTTTAATAAAGAAAAACCAAACCTTTTTACAAAGAAAAATCATTTCTTTTCATAAAGAAAAACCAAACTTTCTTACAAAGAAAAATCATTTCTTTTCATATCTTTGCAAAAATCTGAAATTTAAACACAACACTTTTTAATTAACTAAACTAAGCATTTAAATTAAATTAAAATAAAAGCTTACAGTGTTTTCTGCGAATGGAAGGGGGGAGATGGTCCACAACCGGCGGAGTTGGTCTGAGCAGGGCGCCGGAGGGTCTGGGCGGGTCGAGGCAGTGGCGCAGCGTTCGATTTGGGGGTGATAGGAGTGTCGCGATTTTGTTTTTGAGGGGGTGGGCGGGTCTCGCGGGTTCGAGAGGGAATGGGGGTTTCAACGAGGGCGGAGGAGCTAGGGAAGGGGACTGGTGGCTGCCAGGCGCGGCGAAGGGGGGGGGGGCTGTGTCGCGAGGCAGTGGTTTCGGGGGGGGGGGGGGGTTCGGAGGTGGCGCGGCCTTCAAATCGTAGAGGGGAGAGAGGAGTGAACGGGAGAGGGGGTCGCGGCACCTGGGGAGGGCGAGGTGGGCGTGGCGGCGGTCGGCAGCGCAGCGGCCGCTGCTCTTTTTTTTTAATTCGATTTCTGATTGAATTTGAAGGGGGGGGGGGCAGAGGAGATAAAGGGGAAGAGAGTTTTATTTTTATTTTTAATTATTTTAATCATTTAATTTGAAAAAGTTGACTTTTACATACGACCTCGAAACGAGGCCTACCGCCTGTCGTCCATAGCTAATTACCCCCATTCCGAACACAATGGGATATGTATCGCAAGCTGATTCGATCATTTCAATCAGTTTCCGTTAAAATCAACATATAATTCTATATATCGAATTTGAACGCGCATTTCAATTTACCGGGGTCACATACGAACTCTAAAAATTCTAGAAAAATATTTTCTAGCTTCGTATTGATGATACGGTCCTAACAAAACTAGTTTCGTCGAATTCTGAGACCATTGAAAAAATGGCCATTTTCCAGTCGATTAAAATCAACTGAAACTGGTCAAACGCGTTTTCCTTTGCCACGCTCACATATTGATTCGAAAAATTATGAAATTTGGAATCTAGCAATAGCTTGACATCACGGACCCAACAAAAGTGGTTTCGTCGAAATCCGAGGTCGTTTGCAAAATTCCCATTTTTAAGGGCCTGAACCCCATAGCGACTATTCAGAATTTTCAACTGGACATATATTTTTGTTCCCGCTATGAAATTTTGATTTTTCGGGTTCGTTGGAAAGATATTATCAAATAGATCCTATTGTTTTTGGTTTCACTAAAATCCGGATTGTTTTGCACCCGGTATGTTCAATTGAAGTTTGAAATCGAATTATCGAACTACCACGCCATTTTCAATTCTATTTATAATTATATATAAATATTTATATTCTAACGACGACGCATATAAATATATTCGTTCGAATTATATTCAAAATAAATTTCTCATCAATATTATTTAAAATAATCCATTTTAAATATTCAAAATTTGCTAAAATTGCCAAAATAAAAATTTTAAACTGGTTCAGATTTTCCGGGTTATTACACCCAACTACTAGCTGCCCACGTAGAAAATAAGGGTACCCAGAGTTTAGGTTAAAACAATAAACTCTAGGTCAATCATGTGACTGGTGTGAGAACTAGAACAGTTATTATCTTTGTTTTAAAATAAGGTAAATCATGGGACCATGCCATATAACACGGAACGAGTTTCCTCTCACACATACCAGTGCATAAAAACAACAGCGCAATGCTAAATAAAGAACAATGAAGCAATTATAAGACTCAGGTCCAATCACACAATGCAACGCAAGCCGGAGGATAAAGTTTTACCTTATAATAGCCAAACATGCTTGGTACGTTTAAAACAAATCATTTTGATACTATTATAGTGTAAAGTGTATGAAAACAACTTCAAATATAAATGTATCAATCATAGAAGGCATGGTGCCCCATCCCACAATGTCGCTATACTAGGCTCTACAATCATAACCGTAAAATGTCGTATTGGAAATCGGATTTCCATCTGTGAACTAAGGCAAGGGATCGTCCTTACCGCTTCGAGACGCTCTATTCCGTGTCTCAGGCAAGTACTCTATCAAGCCTTTGGATCGTCAGGGCCGGTCCACTTGATGTGAATTAAAATGCCTGAACACTAAGTTTCCCCGCCCTATAGGGCATCAATCTGGTCCGTATAAAGACCATGCCATCCATCGACCCCGCAGTGCCGATATATCCGAGGTGCCTTACTATTCATTACCCACATAAGTAAAACGTCTGGGCGTGCAAAACCAGATGCCACCCCTAGCTAGTAGGAAACGCATGTCCTCCCTGTTGTCCTCTCCCGTTTCTGGTTCACACCTGAGACGACCCGAAATCCCGTACTGACGGAAACAAGGGTTATCTTTGGAATATAACACAGAAACAGATAATAGGAGAACAAAATTAAATAAATACACCAGATAATGAACAACAAAATATACTGGATAAAAGTAATCATCAGAGTTACACAGTATACAGGATCTTACTTAGAACAAATACAGTTCAGCTATACATAAATGTCTACAGCGGAAAACAAACAAAATATGTACAATAGGAGCTGAACAACATAAAAAGAGATAAATGATAGAATCCATCTTCAGCTCCAGCTATCCAGAAAGAACCGGCTAAACCTGAATACAAGGCTGCCCGTGTAGAAAAAGGGGCACCCGATTTTGAGAGTGAAACAAACTAGGAGTCAGTCATGTGACTGGTATAAGAAATCTACTCAACACATATATAATTTGGCTAATCACAGGACCACGCCACTTTCGTGGAACGGGTTTACTCCATTGGATTGCCAGTGCTTTAAAACAAATCTTTCTTTTAAACATCGCTATGCTTTTTTATAAAAATGAAGCCGTTATAAGACTCAGTTCCCATCACACAATGCAACACAAACCGGAGGATAGAGTTTTTTCCTTATAACGGCCAAAATATGCTTGATACGCATAAAACAAAGGCATTTGATATTATTGCTAGTGTTTATATATTTTGAAAACAATTTCAAATCATAACTATCAATCATAGACGGCATGGGTACCATATATCATGTCGCTATATATTTATACAATCAAAACTGCACGATGTCGTATTTGGAAATTGGATTTCCGTCATGAACTAAGGCAAAAGATAGTCCTTACCGAATTCGAGACGCTCTAGCCCGCCCCTCAGGCAAGTACTCAGTCAAGCCTTTGGATCGTCAGGGCCGGTCCACCGATGTGGATTAAAATTCCTGAACACTGCGTTTCCCCACCCTTTGGGGTGTAAATGAGCCAACGAATGACTCCATCGGACCCGAATTGCCCGATCAAACCGAGGCGCCTCGCAACAGCAGCAACCACATAGGTGAAAGGTATATAAATGTCAGGGCTGGTAGGTCACTGACACCACCCTAGCTAGAAAGAAACGCAGGCCCTCCCTGATGTCCTCTACCGTTTCTAGTTCATACCGGGGTGTGAGGCTCGCGATTTTACGTTATACACAAAGCTACGCCACACTGGCGGTGCTTTGATCATCACCATAAGACTTTGCTTTTCAACAGAAGCCCTGATCACTGCATCTTAGCATGCCACACAGGCAATTCATGCCATGCGACTGATGTCCATCGATACACAACCTCTGAGCTCGTGCGTTTCAGAGAAGGGCGTTAAGCAAAAGAATAAATTCTCCGCCGCCAAACAGATGTATATTTAATAGAGATCAATCAACACAGAATAAAATCCAATGTCAGACACACAGTCCATTTACAAGTCCGTTCTGGGTCTGAACGAAACCGGAGGCACTAAATACCTCGCAAACCCATAGATCACCACGTACGTCTGGACGATCACCACTCATTATCCATATTTCGGGATGCCTCCCAATCAGGACCTCGGTTTCCATCCAAACGAGGTGAAGATCTCCGGTCTTCGACCACCGTCTTCATCTTCGACTTTCAATCGTCGGTCAATTATTTGAAATGAGAATTAACTCGGCCTTCTCAAATGATTCACGTACATTTAGAATTTCAAATCAATTTACTTTAATGGTTAAATCATTCAACAACAGCAATTTTGTTCTTTAATGTAATTTTCACACCAAACACATTCAACCATCAAATACCACATAAATCGAGCAAATTCAGTTTATTTCCATCCCATATCGTTTATGATATTTTATAATGATTTATCGCTATTTTTATTTATTTTAAAATAGCCAGTTTATTCAAAACGACGCTTCGGGCCATAACGCGGCCGTGGCGCTGTTTTTCTTCAGAATTGATTTACACATATCTGAAAATCTAACCGTTGGATCTTCACAAAATTTACATCATTAGAAAGGTCTTTTCAAAACGAATCCAACGGTTCCAGTTTCGGGAAAATCCGGCGGTCGGATCTCCCGGTACAATCGTTTGAATTTTCGATTTCAAAATACGAACTGCAGCGTCGTTATTCGATTAAATATATAATTATATATATATATATATATATAAATATAATCGCTTCTGGCGCTGTTTTTCATCAGATTTGAATTAAACATTCCAGACAATCCAACCGTTGGATTTTTACAAGGTTGGTGCCGTTGGGAAGATATTTCCAAGGCGAACCCGACGGTTGAGGTTTCGAGAAAATCCAATGGTCGGATTTCCCGCACTAGTCGTTTGAAATCACGGTTTCAAAATACGAACTGCACGGCTTCGTTTCGTTTTAATTTTATTTATATTTACATATATTTATATAAATATAGTTCATTCAATCATTTCAATATCGTTTTCACTTCAAATATTTCACTAACGCCTTAAAATTTTGGAAAATTTCGCCATAACCTCCCCTGCACCGGGAGCATCGGGAAATCTCAAATAGCTTCCCCGGTCCTTCTAATCTCAAAAGAAAAAGAAAAAGCCAAGCGGCTAGCCAACAGGCTCATAAAATCATCACCCAAACAAAACAGTAAATGTGTACCTATTTGTCGGGCACAAAATTTTATTCCTCTTCTCTAGCCCTTTTGCTATAACCTGTTCAATGAATATGCATGTACATATATATAGTTCTTATCATTTATCATTTTCTATTCAACTTCATATTTGATTTCTATTTGGTTTAAAAACACCATTCATTCTAATGTTACATACATAGGTACAAATCATATCATTAGCTAATTAATGAATATTTCAACTCATATATATTTATTTGAACAAGTGGCTATTTTTAACACTTCACATTTCAACGATTCATGCATATAATAAAAATGTTATTTTTATTGTAAAACAATTCATTTCAAAATACTATTATTCCATATAGTTTATCTCGGTGAAGAAAAAAAAACAGGATTTTTCTTATAAAACAATTTCTTTCAAAACGGGATTATTTTACACAGTTCATATAGTCGATAAAAGGTGATCTTTATTATCAACAATCTATTTCAAAATATGAATACCATTCAACACATGAATTTCAAATCAACGAATGAATATCGATTCAACACATGAAGGTTTTCTATAGTTTCTATATATAGATAAAAATGTGATTTTTATATTTAAAACGCGAATACCATTCAACACATGAAGGTTTTCTATAGTTTCTATATATAGATAGAAATGTGATTTTTATGTTTAAAACGCGAATACCATTCAACACATGAATTTCTAATCAACAAATGAATATCAATTCAACACATGAAGGTTTTCTATTCAATGAATAAATATAGTTTAAGCAAATGAAAATAATTCAAACACACGAATATTATTCAAAATTTCGGCAGCATAACGGCAGGGTAGTTAAAACCGGGACCGTCCCTAGTACGGCTCCTCGCTCTACCTTAAAACCTCGCAGTTTTTGACAATGGGGATCATGCATCTAGTTCGCACGCAGGCGGCATGTATATATTTATTTCATTTCCACAAACTAATCCTATGTGGTTTCAACCAAATATTTTTCAACCACAAACGGGTATTTTTCAACCACAATCAATCAATATCAACCAAAAACAATCCCAAACAACCATTCGCTATCAATCAATTTTCACACCAATTTCAACCAATAAATATCGTCCATGGTTTGTGGACGAGGGGCGTATATATATATTTATATATAGCAATTCACTTTTATTTCAACACATATATAATTTTTACAACGCATATATAACTTATACATCGAACGTACAACTTATACAACGCTTATACAAGAGATGTACAACGCTTATATAACTCATACATCGACTATATAATTTATACATCGTCGTTTTCCATATTGTTTATAAATTAGAAATCTCACATTGGGTTCCACTCCACCAAAAATAGCAGAAGGCTCAGAAAAATATGCGGTCTCTTCTAAAATGTAGAAGGCGTCCACACGGTCATGATGTTTCCTGTTTCATCGAATTTCGTTAAGAAACGAGCAAGATACGATTTTTCAAAGTTTGCAACACTTTTAAGGTGTTATAATCACGAAGGTTTAATTCGGCCGTATACCTTCTTTAATAGCTCAAAACTAGGTCTTGAAATCTCGTTCAAACCGCGAAGTGTTGCCACGATCAGATCATCCAGCGTCGAAGAGCTCCGAGAGAGCTTCCCTGCGCCACCAGCCTCGTCCAGTTCGATGGCGGTTCTGGCCCACGGCGGCGACTCAAAGTCGGCCATTTCAGAGGCACTATTCGCGACGCTGGCGGGGCTTGGGGGGTCGAGGCCTGGTCGGATGTGAAGAGGGGAGGGAGGCGAGTCGGATCCGGGTGGTGGCGGTCGCTGGCGTGGGCTGTGGCGGCGGCGAAGTGGGGAGAAAGGTTCGAACAACGGTGGACGTCGGTCGCAGGAGATAAAAAGGGTTTCCGCATATTTTATTTATTTATTTAATGAATGGTGAATTATGATTGGCCCAAAGGTTATAAAAATAGGAAAATACCACTTTGACCATACGAACACGAATTCAAACCCAACGACTGCCGCCCCTAGCGTTTTACCCCCATCCCGGACACAATGGGATATGTTTCGTAGGCTAATTCGACTGTTTCAGTCAGTTTCCATTCAAATCAAAATATAAAACATTCAATATTTAATTTGAACGTACATTTCAATTTGCCAGGGCCACAAACTGATTCAAAAAATTCCAGAAAAATAAATCTAGCTATGTTTTGACGATACGGTCACAACAAAACTAGTTTCATCGAATTCTGAGACCGTTTGCAAAAAGGCTCATTTTTGGTCGATCCAATTTAACTGTAATTGACCAAAACACATTTTCTTTTGCCACGCTCACATACTAGCTTCAAAAATTATGAAATTTGAAACCTAGCTATAACTTCACATCCCGGATCCAACAAAAGTGGTTTCGTCGAATTCCGAGGTCGTTTGTAAAATGTCCATTTTTAAGGGTCTGAATTCCATAGCGACTATTCAGAATTTTCAACTGGACATATCTTTTGATTCCCGCTATGAAAGTTTGATTTTTTGGATTCGTTGGAAAGATATCATCAATTAGATCCTATTGTTTTTGGTTTCACTAAAATCCGGATTGTTTTGCACCCGGTACAGTCCGACAAAGTTTGAATTCAATTTTCGAAACTACAGCGCCATTTCAGGTCTTGTTTATAATTATAATTAATTATATTCGTTTTCAATTGTCGATTCAAACTCAGTTTTCAACGCCATTATTTAAAATATTTATTTTAAATATTTAAAATCCATCATTTTAGCCAATTTAAAATTTTTAAATTGGTTCAGATTTTCTGGGTCGTTACAACACCGGGGTGTGAGGCTCGCGAATCAACGCTATACACAAAGCTATGATATATTAAAGTCGTGCTTTGATCATCAACGACAAGACTCTGCTTTTCAACAGAAGCCCTGATCCTTTGCATCTCAGCGTGCCACACAGGCAATTCACGCTATGCAACTGATATCGATCAATCACACAGAATGAAATCCGATGTCAAACACACATCCATCTACAAGTTCGTTTTAGGTCTGAACGAAACCGGAGGCACCTTATTCCTCGTCCCGTATGTCCAATATAGGAGAGAGGTCCTCGCATATCCAGTCGATCTCCAAGTACGTTTGGAACGATCACCACTTATTACCTTGTCTTAGGTGTACAACCCAATCAAGACATCAGTAATCATCCTAATGATGTGAAGACCATTGGTCTTCAACCACCATCTTCATCGTCGACTCATCGCCAATTCAGTTATTCAGAATGGGATTAACTCAGTCTTTCTGAATAACTTGCATATATTATAAACAAGTGCTATAAAAATACAACATACGCCTCATTCCAATTCTGAATATTCTTTTATTTAAATATTCATATCTTTTGGGAAAGGTTCCCATTAATTTTATCAAAGATAAAAATTTTAAATTTATTCTTTAATCTTCCTTTGGATATCAATTCAAACAAAATTATGGTTTATCCAAATTAGTCGGGATTAGCGAACCTTACCGAAGTAATCGTTTGTTTAATTTCCCAATCCCAACCTATTCATCCCATGAAGTAAAATGGGTAATCCTTCATATCTAACACCACGGTGTTATCGGTAAAATTAATTACCATTTCAGGTTCAAATCTAATTAAAGATTTAACTATCGCTTGGAGCAAAACTGGTGATACTACATTCTCGATCATTTCTTGAATTTGAAAATTTTAGTTATCAGATTCACATTTCAATCTAATTAAAGATTCATTAAAAATCTAATTCAGTTTTAATCTCCAAAAATCATTAGTTAATGATTTTCTTCAAAGTTAAGAAATGTATCTTATCTTTAACTGGGTTAAAGAACTAATGTCATTTAAAACACAACTCACAATAAACCCAAAATCACATTCCATTAATAATGGAAATTTCACAGAATGCAGATCAATATATATAATCGATATGAACTTCCATATCCAACAGATAATATAAATGGAATAACGGCAAAGCCTTTTAAATTCCATATATAGTAACAGTCTTCCTCCACAGAAGTTCACTTTGAGTATTACTAAATCAAATTCCATTCCATTCCAATTTATTTTATTGAATTGGAAAACTCTTCTTTGGAAATTTCCCCTAAATCTTAATTAAAGTTTTATAAATTCCAAATCCCATTTCATTGTAAATCGGGTTAAAGAACGAATGTCGTTAAAAACACAGTTCACAATAAACCTAATTCGCATTCCATTCCAAATCCAGTTAAATGTTAATTAATTGGTAATTCTTCTCTACATCTCAATTAAAAGATTTACTCTTTTCACATGGAGTTTAAGAACAGTGTTACTGAAGACCCCATCCCATCAGTCTCTAACCGTAAATTAGTAAGAGATCAATTCCCTAAGTACTAATCCCGTAGGACGAAACCAACATCAAATCAATACCCAGGAAACCATTCAACTTAGCTAATCTCCAGTTAGTTTCTAATTTTCTAAACTCCATTGGGTTTTAGGAACAGTAATATTAAAAACACCGTTCATGACAAACTCAAAATTACATTTGATATTAAATAAAGGCTCTGAATAGAAAATATATCGGCTTATATTCAATATCAAATTCTCAAATCAACAAATATCGTATTGGAATAACGATATATATATCTTCCAAATTCCTCCACAATATCCGTATAATCACGGAATCCAATATTGAAATATTCCGAAGATAATTTCGAGTCAAATCCATTCCAATTCATATATTGGAAATTCTGGTTATATTAAAACCCATTCTCAATCCAAATTTATTTATTTTTAAAAATAATTGGATTATAATTCTAGTTCAAAACTAGTTCGTTTTGATAAAAATATATTTTTATCTTTTCAAATATGGAGTTTTTCATCCCAATTCTTTTCAAACCATTTATTATGATTTTACACAAATTATTAATATTTTTAATAATTTTATCAAGGCCCGTACAGTCGATTTCCATAAACGGCCATCGAACTGCACTTACAACGACCTTTATCAAATTTGATTTGGATATAATTCCAAATCCAACCGTTAGATTTAAAATTTATTGTATTTGTTAGAAAGCTCTTTTCGATGTGAACCCAACGGTTCCAGTTTTAGGAGAATCTGATGGTCGGATCTCCTGTAATGTCCATGCGAAGTCAATGGTCGAAATACGCGAACTGCCACGGCGCGACGCGTTCTATTCAGGCCATTTAATATATATAATATATATTTCAACGATTTCCATTTAAAATGTATTTTAAAAATCGTTTTAAATTTGGTTTCAAAACGACTTCAGCTTTATATTCAATTTAAAATCAAAATTGAATATTCTATATCATTAATATATAAATGATAATATTTTCAAAACATTAGATTTTGAAATCACTTCTTTTTTGATATTCATTATAAAAATGATATTCATTATAAAAGTGATATAAATTTCGTTCGTGTCAAAATGTCGCATATCTTATCAACACGACTTTATATATTTAAATATATTCGTGTCCATCCCAAATCGGACATCAAAATCAGATTTTGATCTTTGACTGAATATTATTTTAAGATATTCATTATTTTAAAAAATTCGTTATTTTAAAATATTCCTTCTTTCTAAACTGGAATCAGACACAGTCAATTACCATATAATTTTATTTATATGGATTTTATACACAAATGTACACAACAATAATCAAACATAGTCAACCATCATCCAGAGTGCATTACACAGCTGCATAAGCGTTAAATATAAATAAATAACGCTTACAATAGCCTGTCAACCCATCGATTGACATACAACTAAATATTGGGACAAGTGTATGTCCAATATCATCCCAATACCCGTGTGGGGTTTTCAAACAACAAACACTTATTATTATTTGTGCAGTTGTGCGATGTGTAAATTATATCGTCCCAATCAATATCAGTCAAATGTGTGCACATAAACAAATCGTCCGATTTGTAAACGAATATTTATTTTATTCATGTACATGCTAAAAATTATATTTTTAACTATAAAACATTTATTTCATCTCATGAATATTTTATACAGTTCATTTATACAGTAAAAAAATGATATTTTTATGGTTCTAACATTTTTAGAAAATTTCGGCAGCATAACGACGCAATACTAGAACCGGAATAAGGTCTAGCCTTATCTCTCGCCTAATAATGGCTCGCGCCATGTACATATCAATTCTAATCAATTCATTTCAACCAAATAACCAAATCTAAACAAATAATCCCATCCACCAAACAACTAAACAAACATGGTTTCAAACAAAGGTGTCGGATACTACTAAGCACCGTCTGCATCCTAGTATATATTTTTAACTAGAAAATAAATTAGAGTGAGAAGTTCTCACCTTTGGAATCCACTCCGTCATTCTTTAATTGGCGGATTTTGTCATCGCGCTCCATTTTGTCGTTTTCTCGCACTTGAATTCACCTCTTTGGCTCTAGAATTTGCATACGGCCTCCAATCTCCACCACACTTCGTCACTAGCCTAAACAGGCCATTCCGGACAACTTTTGCCTAGTGGACTTTCTTCCAAAACTGCACCAATTCGCCGGAAATCGCGAAAAACTGCAACAGGTCCATTGACTTCGGACGCGATTTCCGGAGAGCTCTGCAATCCAAAATAGAACTTCCATATACCAAATCGAAGAGAAAATCGAGCTCTTCGACTTTGGTAATGTGGAGTTTTGGCTAGAAATGCACAGTTTGGGAGTTGTTGGCGAAATAGTGACAAGGTGTTATATGCAAAACGGGAAATTTGTGAAAAATGGGTTTTTGGTGACCTGGGGAGGGGGGGGGGGAGGGGGGCACGACCGGAGTTAGGGTGGTGGGTGCCTGACTGGAGGAGGGGAGGCCGCGGGGATGACGGGGTGGGGTCCACGGTGGTGGGTGGTGGTGGATTTATGGGCTAGGGTTCATTGAAAAGAGAAGGAAGGGAGGAGGAGAGAGAGCAGGAGAAGGGGATGGCCGAAGGTGGGTGGCGGCGCTGGTGGGGTGCGGCAGCGGGGAGGAGGGCGGTGGCAGCGGGTTTTAGGGAGGGAGGCCATTTATTTTCTTTGTTTGAAAGAGGAAGAAGGAATAATGAAGAGAGAAAGAGGAGAAAGAGATTATATTCTAGTTTCTCCTGAATCGTCCGACTGCAAACGATCTCCGTTTACCGCGGATTTCGGATACGACATAGTACACATGAGGACGAGTCCAACGAAACAAGTTTCGTTGAATTCCAAGTTTGTTTGATCATCCGTTAAAATTGTCAAAGATGCTCAGATATTGTTCAAAAATGCGATTTTGGCGCACCTTTTCTTCTTGCACCCTCACATGCTAACTCCAAAAATCATGCCCTTTTGGATTTAACCATTATTAGACGATACAAATCCAGGAAAAAAAATAGAATCGAATTCTGAGATCGTCTCAATGATGTTCCTTTGTAAAATGACTGTCTGTTTTTGGACAAATGGTTTTGCTTTGCACGGCCACATACTGACTCCGTTCGACGCACACTTTGGAACCCAACAATGATTTGTCATTGTGAATCCAGAAAAAAATCTCTCATTGAATTTTGAGCTCATATGCAAAATTTCACTTTTTAAGGGCTACGTATTGCTAACCGAAAACCCCGGCCTATTGCCTCAATTCTGGATCTCGGAATATATAGAAGCTTATACTTTTCGGAGTCGTAAACGCCGTTTTGAACTCAATGGAAGTGGTTTCGAGTCCAAATTCATTGTATGCAAAATGTGACTTTTTGGGCTATATTTTTGTAGTGACTATTCTGAATTTTCAACTGGACATAACTTTTTATTCCCGCTATGAAATTTGGATTTTTCAGATTCGTTGGAAAGATATTTTCATATAGATTTAAATATTTTTGGTTTCACCGAAATCCGGTTTATTTTGAATCATACATTCAACTGGAATTTGAAATCGATTTTTCAAACTACCGCGCATTTCCGATTCCTTTTATAATTAAAATAAATATTTATATTCTAACTTCGATTTATATAAATATATACGTTTTAATTTAGTTCAAAATAAATTTCTCGTCATCATTATTAAAATAAACCATTTTAAATATTCAAAATTAATTAAAATTGCCAGAATAAAAATTTTAAATTGGTTCTGATTTTCCGGGTTGTTACAACCTCCCCCACTTAAAATCTTTTCGTCCTCGAAAAGGAACGGAGCTGAAAGTTGTTTAACAAATCAACTCAACTTTCACTCTGTCGTTCATTCTTCAACTTTTCAGTTTCTAAGAATTTTCAAATTTTTCAAAAATTTGGCTAACACCCTAAATTTTCAAAAAATTTCGCCACAACCTCCTTTGTATGGGGAGCACCGAGAAAATCCCCAAACCGCCACACATGCCCTCTCTTCTCATAAAGAAAAAGAAAAGGCCAAGCGGCTAGCCAATCGGCTCATAAAATCATCCAAGCCCAAGAAATATAGTAAACATGTACCTATTTATCGGGCATACAATTGTATTCCTCTTCTCTAGCCTCCTTGCTATGACCTGTTCAATATATATGCATGTATGCAATTTCAAACAATTTTCAATTCAGTTTCATATTTGACTCAATTTGGCGTAATGGTTCAAAGTTTTAATAAATCAAACCAATAATCATACAACACAACCATCAATCAATTAGTGAATTAACATTTCAAATTCATAATGTTGATATATATTCAAAGATCATATTTTTGATGCCAAATCACAATAATAGCCCTGTCTAGTTTTGGTTCTCATTCCAGTCTAATGGAAATATATAGAAATCCCACTTTCGAAAATCGAACACAAACTACTCATGCTATATAGACATCAGTAGAATCATCCTCGGGCGACTAGAGTGCGATTCTATATCTATCCACTATATTAAAACTTCGAATATACGTTCAAGACATGTACATGCAAAGTCTCATATACTTGATTGTCTAGATTCAATATAAAATAAATATTCAAATATGTATAAAATGGTTTAAATTTTCAAACCAAAATTTGTTTTTCGTTTTTATTTTAAAAAAACTACTCTCCACACTCGATCTAGGATACTACTGATCCTATCTCTAACGAGTAATTCTCATTGGATATTGCTAATCCAATCTCGGATGAATTCTTTCTTTCGGTTCTAAGGTGTCTTGTACTCGAGCACTGTAAACCAAATCTCTGATACCAAAATGAAACGACCCGAACTTCCCCCTGAAGGAAAGCCCGGATTGAGTTGAGAACACGACAAACCAGAACATAGACGGAAGAACATTTCATTGCTGTTACAAAAATTTACATCATAGTACAAGAATATACAGAGTATGAATAAATATTATACGTCAGAAAAATATCAGAGATTTACAAATTACAATGCAGCGGAAAATAATACAAAACACAAATGAAAGGAATATACGGATACAGAGCTTTCCGAATATCATTCCAGCTGTAAACCAGGATCCTGTGAATATAAATCTGCAAAACCCAACTACTAGCTTCCCGTGTGGAAAATAAGGGCACCCAGAGTTTAGGTTAAAACAATAAACTCCAGGTCAGTCATGTGACTGGTGTGAGAAATAAAACAATTATTATCTTGGTTTTAAAGTAAGGTAAGTCAAGGGACCACGCCGTATAACACGGAACGGTTTTCCTCTCACGAATACCAGTGCATAAAAACAACAACGCAATGCTAAATAAAGAACAATGAAGCTATTATAAGACTCAGGTCCCATCACTCAATGCAACACAAGCCGGAGGATAGAGTTTTACCTTATAATAGCCAAACATGCTTGGTACGTTTAAAACATCATTTTGATACTATTATAGTGTAAAGTGTATGAAAACAACTTCAAATATAAATGTGTCAATCAGAGACGGCATAGTGCCCCATCCCACTATGTCGCCATACTAGGCTCTATAATTAAAACCGTAAAATGTTGTATTGGAAGTTGGATTTCCATCTGGGAACCAAGGCATGGGATCGTCCTTACCGCTTGGAGACGCTCTAGACCATGTCTCAGGCAAGTACTCTGTCAAGCCTTTGGATCGTCAGGGTCGGTCCACTCGATGTGGATTAAAATGCCTAAACACTACGTTTCCCCGCCCTATGGGGCATCAATCTGGTCTGTATAAAGACCATACCATCCATCGGCCCCGCAGTGACGATATATCCCAGGTGCCTCGCTATCCATCATCCATATAAGTAAAACGCCTGGGCGTGCAAAACCCCAACGCCACTCCAAGCTAGAAGGAAACACATGTCCTCTCTGATGTCCTCTCCCGTTTCTGGTTCACACCGGGGTGTGAGGCTCGCGAATCAACACTATACACAAAGCTATGCTATATTAAAGACGTGCTTTGATCATCAACCACAAAACTCAGCTTTTCAATAGAAGCCTTGATCCTTTGCATCACAGCATGCAACACAGGCAATTCACGCTATGCAACTGATATCGATCAATCACACAGAATGAAATCCGATGTCAGACACACATCCATTTACAAGTTCATTCTGAGTCTGAACGATACTGGAGGCACTTTATTCCTCGTCCCGTATGTCCAATACAGGAGAGAGGTCCTTGCGTATCCGGTCGATCTCCAAGTACGTCTGGAATGATCGCCACTTATTACTTTGTCTTGGGTGTACAGCCCAATTAAGACATCAATAATCATCCAAACGATGTGAAGACCTCCGTTCTTTAACCACCGTCTTCATCGTCGACTCATCGTCGATTCAGTTATTCAGAATTGGATAAACCCGGTCTTTCCGAATAACTTGCGTATATTATAAACAAGTGCTATAAAAACACAACATACGCCTCATTCCAATTATGAATATTCATTTATTTAAATATTCATATCTTTTGGGAAAGGTTCCCATTAATTTTATCAAAGATAAATTCTTTAAATTTATTCTTTATTCTTCCTTTGGATATCAATTCAAACCAAATTATGTTTTATCCAAACTAGTCGAGATTAGCGAACCTTACCGAAGTAATTGTTTGTTTAATTTCCTAATCCCAACCTATTCATCCCATGAAGTAAAACCGGTAATACTTCATATCTAATACCACGGTGTTATCGGTAAAATCAATTACCATTTCACGTTCAAATCTAATTAAAGATTTAACTATCGCTTGGAGCAAAACTAGTAATACTCCATCCTCGATCATTTCTTGAATTTGATAATTTTAGTTTCCAGATTCACATTTCAATCTAATTAAAGATTCATTAAAACTCTAATTCAGTTTTAATCTCCAAAAATCATTTGTAAATGATTTTCTTCAAAGTTAAGAAATTAACCTTATCTTTAACTGGGTTAAAGAACTAATGTCATTTAAAACATAGCTCACAATAAACCCAAAATCATATTCCATTAACTATGGATCTTTCAAGGAATACAGATCAATTTGTATAATCGATATGAACTTCCATATATAATAGATAATATAAATGGAATAACGGCAAAGCCTTTTAAATTCCATATATAGTAACAGTCTTCCTCCGTAGAAGTTTACTTCAAGTGTTACTGAATCAAATTCTATTCCATTCCAATTTATTTTATTAAATTGGAAAACTCTTCTTTGTAAATTTCCCCTAAATCTTAATTAAAGTTTTATAAATTCCAAATCCCATTTCACTGTAAATCGGGTTAAAAAACGAATGTCGTTAAAAACACAGTTCACAATAAAACCAATTCACATTCCATTTCAAATCCAATTAAATGTTAATTAATTGGTAATTCTTCTCTACATCTCAATTAAAAGATTTATTCTTTTCACAAGGGGTTTAAGGACGGTGTTACTGAAGACCTCATCCCATCAGTCTCTAACCGTAAATTAGTAAGAGAACAATTCCCTAAGTATTAATCCCGAAGGCCGAAACCAACATCAGATCATTACCCAGGAAACTATTCAACTTAGCTATTCTCCAGTTAGTTTCTAATTTTCTTAACTACATTGGGTTTAAGAAAAGTATTATTAAAGACACCGTTCACAACAAACCCAAAATCACATTTGATATTAAATACAAGGCTCTAAATAGAAAATATATCGGCTTATATTCAATATTAAATTCTCAAATCAACAAATATCGTATTGGAATAACGATGTATATATCTTCCAAATTCCTCCATAATAACAATATAATCACGAAATCCAATATTGAAATATTCCAAAGATAAGTTCGACTCAAATCCATTCCAATTCATATATTGGAAATTCTGGTTATATTAAAACCCATTCTCAATCCAATTTATCTATTTTTAAAAATAATTGGATTATAATTCTAGTTCATAACTAGTTCATTTTGATAAAAATATATTTTTATCTTTTCAAATATGGAATTTTTCATCCTAATTTTTTCCAAACCATTTATTATGATTTTACACAAATTATTAATATTTTTAATAATTTTATCAAGGCCCGTACAGTCGATTTCCATAAACGGCCATCGAACTGCACTTACAACGACCTTTTCCAAATTTGATTTGGACATAATTCCAAATCCAACCTTTTGATTTCAAATTTCTTGTATTCGTTAGAAAGCTCTTTTCGATACGTACCCAGTGGTTCCGGTTTTAGGAGAACCCGACGATCGGATCTTCCTAATGTCCATGCGAAGTCAATGGTCGAAATTCGCGAACTACCGCGGCGCAGAACGTTTATTCAGGCCAATTAATATATATATATTATATATATTTTATCGATTTCCATTTAAAACGCATTTTAAAAATCGTTTTAAATTTGTTTTCAAAACGACTTCAACTTCATATTCAATTTCAAATCAAAATTGAATATTCCATATCATTAATATATAAATGATAATATTTTCAAAACATTATATTTTGAAATCAATTCTTTTTCGATATTCATTATAAAAACGAATAAAATCGATATAAATATCGTTCACGTCAAAGTGGCGCATATCTTATCAACATGACGCATATCTTATCAACACGGCTTTATATATTTAAATATATTCGTGTCCATCCCAAATTGGACATCAAAATCAGATTTTGATCTTTTACTGAATATTATTTTAAAATATTCATTATTTTAAAATATTTTTATTTTAAAATATTCATTCTTTCTGAACTGGAATCAGACACAGTCAATTACCATATAATTTTATTTATATGGATTTCATACACACATGTACACAACAATAATCAAATATAGTCAATCATCCAGAGTGCATTACACAACTGCATAAGCGTTAAATATAAATAATTAACGCTTACAACAGCCTGTCAACCCATCGATTGACATACAACTAAATATTGGGACTAGTGTAAGTCAAATATCATCCTAATACCCGTGTGGGGTTTTCAAACAACAAACACTGATTATTATTTATGTAGTTGGGCGATGTGTAAAATATATCGTCCCAATCAATATCAGTCAAATGTATGTACATTTACAAATCATCCGATTTGTAAATGAATATTTATTTTATTCATATAGATGTTAAAAATTATTTTTTTAACTATAAAGTATTTATTTCATCTCATGAATATTTTATACAGTTCATTTATACAATAAAAAAAATGATATTTTTATGGTTCTAACATTTTTAGAAAATTTCGGTAGCATAACGACGCGACACTAGAACCGGAATAAGGTCTAGTCTTATCCCTTGCCTAATAATGGCTGGCGCCATGTACATACCAATTCTAATCAATTCATTTCAACCAAACAACCAAATCCAAACAAATAGTCTCATCCACCAAACAACCAAACAAACATGGTTTCAAACAAAGGTGTCGGGTGCTACTAAGCACCATCTGCATCCTAGTATATATTTTTAATTAGAAAATAAATTAGAGTGAGAAGTTCTCACCTTTGGGATCCACTCCGTCATTCTTTAATTGGCGGATTTTGTCGTCGCGCTCCGTTTTGTCGCTTTCTCGCACTTGAATTCGCCTCTTTGGCTCTGGAATTTGCATACGGCCTCCAATCTTCACCAAACTTTGTCACTAGCCTAAACGCACCATTCCGGACAACTTTTCTTGTAGACTTTCTTCCAAAACTGCACCAATTCGCCGGAAATCGCAAAAAACTGCAGCAGGTCCGTTGACTTCGGACGCGATTTCCAGAAAGCTCCGCAATCCAAAATAGAACTTTCATATACTGAATCGAAGAGAAAACCGTGCTCTTCGACTTTGGTAATGTGGAGTTTTGGCTAGAAATGCACGACTTGGGAGTTATTGGAGAAATAGTGACATGGTGTTATTTGCAAAACGGGAAATTTGTGAAAAATAGTTTTTTGATGACGGGGGGCCCACGGTCGGAGTTGGGGTGGTGGGTGGCAGCGCTGGGCCTGACTGGAGGTGTGGAGGCCGTGGGGGTGATGGGGTGGGGCCCACGGTTGCGGTTGGTGATGGATTTAGGGGCTAGGGTTCATTGAAAAGGAGAGGAAGAGAGGAGGAGAGAAAGAGGAGGGGGCGGCCGGAGGTGGGTGGCAGCGCTGGTGGGGTGTGGCAGCGGGGAGAAGGGCGGTGGCAGCGGGCTTTGGGGAGAGAGGCCATTTATTTTCTTTTTTTGCTTGAAAGAGGAAGGAATAATGAAGAGAGAAAGAGGAGAAAGAGATTATATGCTAGTTTCTCCCGAATCGTCCGACTGCAAATGATCTCCTTTGCAGCGGATTTCGAACACGACATAGTACACATGAAGATGAGTCCAACGAAACAGGTTTCGTGGAATTTCGAGTTCGTTTGATCATCCGTTAAAATTGTCAAAGATGCTCAGATATTGTTCATAAATGCGATTTTAGCGCACCTTTTCTTCTTACACACTCACATGCTAACTCCAAAAATCATGCCCTTTTGGATTTAACCATTATTAGACGATACAAATCCACAAAAAAATGGAGTTGAATTTTGAGATTGTCTCAATAATGTTACTTTGTAAAATGACTGCCTGTTTTTGGACAAGTGGTTTTGCTTCGCACGGCCACATACTGACTCCGTTCGACGCCCACTTTGGAAACCAACAATGATTTTCCATTATAAATCCAGAAAAATTATCTCATCGAATTCTGAGCATATATGCAAAATTTCACTTTTTAAGGGCTATGTATTGCTAACTGAAAACCCCAAACAATTGCCACAATTCCGGATCTCAGAATATATCAAAGCTTATACTTTTCAGAGTTGTAAACGCCGTTTTAAACTCAATGGAAGTGGTTTCGAGTCCAAATTCATTCGTATGCAAATTGTGACTTTTTGGGCTATATTTCTATAGCGACTATTCTGAATTTTCAACTGGACATAACTTTATATTCCCCCTATGAAATTTGGATTTTTCAGATTCGTTGGAAAGATATTTTCAAATAGATTCAAATATTTTTGGTTTCACCAAAATCCGGTTTATTTTGAATCCTGTACATTCAATTGAAATTTGAAATCGAATTTTCAAACTACCGTGCCATTTCCAATTCCTTTTATAATTAAAATAAATATTTATATTCTAACTTCGATTTATATAAATATATACGTTTTAATTTTGTTCAAAATAAATTTCTCGTCATTATTACTTAAAATAAACCATTTTAAATATTCAAAATTCATTAAAATTGCCAAAATAAATTTTTTTAATTGGTTCTGATTTTTCGGGTTGTTAAATTCATTTTCATAATTTCCACACTGCAAATTATTTTCACAACATAATGAATTTACCACAAACACAACCAACTTTGTTGCAACCACAGTCAATTTCTACCACATAATACTATCAAACAAATCGTCCATGGTCCGTGGACGATGGTGTGAGGAGCTACTAAGCCCCGTCTGCAACCAGTAATATTTTTCTAAATTTTATTTGAATTTAGAAATCTCACATTGGGTTTTGACTTTGCTTAAATTCGTAGCTAGCTCCAAATAAGTTACAGTCTCTTCTAGAATGTAGTAGACACTGTCACGAGTCTAATGTTTCCTGTTTCATTGGATTTCGACATCGTATCAAAAAGATATGATTTTTAGAAGCTAATGACCTTTTTTTAAAATTAATTAACTATGTAATTAATTAAAAAATAACCTTTCTTCCTCTAGTAAACAAAGGCCGGCGTATTAACCCATTTACTCGAAACTAGGTTTCAATTTCCCCCCCAAACCGTGAAGCCTGGAGATGATCGGCTAGCACCACCTTCTTCGCCTCGGCGAGAGCTCCCAGTCGCCACCTATCTTGCAAAACTCGGTCCACCCTAGGGAGTGGATGACAATGGCGAGTGGCGGCATTTCTAGGGTCGATTACGAGAAAAACACTCCTCCAGATCCAATCTCCTCCGTTGGATGTAGAGATCGCACGAGGCTCTCCAATTTCCCTTTGGAATTTTCTTGAATGGAGGCCTGGATTTCAAAATCGAATGGGATTTTGGATTGAAGAGGATTCCGCTATTGATCGATATTGAAAGCGGCGCGAGTTTCAAAAAAACGACGAGGGTTTGGGAAAATCCTATTTGCTAGGGTATTTTATAATAGATTATTTAATATTTAATTCCAAAAAAAGCCCGTTAATCCATATAAACTCCTAATCAAGCCCAATGACTATCGGCCCTAGCTAATTAACCCCATTACGAACACGATGGAATATGTTTCGTAAGCCCGATCGACTATTTCAGTTAGTTATTCTCAAAAATAAAATATAAAACATTCAATATTAAATTTGAACGTACATTTTAATTTACCGGGGCCACATACTGATCTAAAAATTCCTGAAAAATAAATCTGGCTATGTTTTGACGATACAGTCCCGACAATATTAATTTCATCGAATTTGGAGACCGTTTGAAAAATGGACATTTTCTAGTCGATCCAATTCAAACTGGAATTACCAAACGCGTTTTAATTTACCACACTCACATATTAATTCCAAAAATTATGGAATTTTAAATCTAGCAATAAATTGACATTCAGGACCCAACCAATGTGGTTTCATCGAAAATGGAGGTCGTTTGCACAATGTCTATTTTTAAGGGCTATGTATTATATTAAATTCCATAGCGACTATTTTAAATTTTAAACTGGACATAACTTTCAATTCTCGTTATGAAATCTAGATTTTTCACATTCGTTAGAAAGATATAATTAAACAAATTCAAATATTTCTGATTTTATTGAAATCCAATTTATTTTGAATTTTGTACATTCATTTGAAATTTAAAATCGAAATTTTAAACTACCACGCCATTTCAGGCTCGTTTTATAATTAAAATAAATATATACATTCTAAATTCGATTTAAATAAATTTTAAATCATTATTGTTTAAAATAAAGCATTTTAAATATTCAAAATTCATTAAAATAGCTAAAATAAAAATTTTAAATTGGTTCTGATTTTCCGGGTCGTTATAATCTCCCCTACTTAAAACTTTTCATCCCCGAAAAGGAAATAACAGTAAAGTAGGAAACAAAAAGGAAATGCAAAATATTGTAAATGTACCTTGCACTAGAGCTAATCAAAGATGTCCTCTCTGCACTTAGGATAAGTCTGCTTAATGTTGTCTTATGTCTCCCATGTACAGTCTTTAGGATCTCCGCTCCACTACACATTGACTAAGTGAACCTTCTTGTTTCTCAGAACCTTGGTTTCTTTGCTAATAATTTTCAGTGGCTCTCTTCTCACTACTAATTTTGGAGTAATATCAAAGTCTTGTTGCGTTGCTTCTTCCACAATCAAGTCTAGATCATGCACATGTTTTCGAAGTTGAGACACGTGAAATACATCATGTACTACTGGCAACCAGTCAGGCAACTGAACCCTGTAAGCAAGAATTCCAATCCTCTCAAGTATAGGAAATGGACCAATGAATCTAGTCGCCAACTTCCCTGTTTTCCCGAATCGGACTACTCCTCTCATCGGAGAAACTCTCAAATATACATAATCACCAACAACTAATGCTTAATCTCTTCTTCTCGAATCTATATAACTCTTCTGTCGGCTCTGAGCTGTTTGCAGTTGCTTTTTAATGAAATCGACCTTATTCGAAGCTTCTCGAATCATGTCGGGACCCAATACTAGTCTATTGACTGATTCTACCTAACATGCGGGAGATCTACATAGTCTACCATACAATGCTTCGAATGGTGACATTTTTAATCTTGCTTGATAACTGTTATTATATGAAAATTCAACCAAATGCAAGTGTTCTTCCCACGATCTGCCAAAATCAAGAATACATGCCCGCAACAAGTCTTCTAGTATACGATTCACCCTCTCAGTTTGGTCATCTGTCTGAGGATGATATGCGGTGCTCAAATTTAACTTTGTCCCCGGCTCTACCTGGAATGTTCCCAGAATTTACTAGCGAATATCGGATCATGATCACTAACAATACTACTGGAAACTCCATGTAGTCTAACGATTTCTCTGAAATAAATCTGCACTAGACTTTGAGCTATTCTAGTCGATCTGACAGGAATAAAATGAGCGGTCTTCATGAAACGATCTACGATCACCCATATACTGTTATTACCTTTCTTGGTTCTGGGAAAACCATCAACGAAATCCATGGAAATTTGATCCCACTTCCAATTTGGAACCTCTAATGGTTGCAACAGTCCTGCGAGTTTCTGCTAATCACTTTTGACTTGTTGGCAAGTAGAACACCTGCTAACATATATGGAAATGTCTCTTTTCATAGATCTCCACCTGAACGTACGCTTAAGATCATGATACATCGTACTCACCCTTGGATGAATACTAAGCTTGGACTTGTGACATTCATCAATTACTTCACTTCTGAGCTCGGGAATATTCGGAACGCAAACTCGGCCTAATAACCTCATAACTCCTTTGTTATCAATCTGGAAACTCGAGGGTTCACCTTCCCGAACTCTTTTACTAATTCTCTGAATAAATTCATCATCCTTCTGAAGAACAGAGATTCTTTCAATCAATGAAGGCGTAATAATGAGACTAGCGATAATTGCATTCTTCTTGCTAAGCGCATCTGCTACAACATTAGCTTTCCCTGGAGTATACAAAATATCTAGATCGTATGCCGCAAGAAATTCTAACCAACGCTGCTGCCTCAGATTCAAGTCCTTCTGGGTGAACATATACATTAATGACTTATGATCTGTATATAGTTCGAACTTCTCACCCAAAAGACAGTGCCTCCATATTTTCAAAGCAAACGCGACAGCTAACAACTCAAGATCATGAGTAGAATATCTCTTCTCATGCGGCTTCAACTGACGGCTAGCATAAGCAACTACTTTGCCACTTTGTGACACCCCATGTACGTTAATGTCACTCACTAAGGGAATGCATTAACTTTCGTGAAGCATTATAGGTAAACATAACAGAAACATTACAAGACAAATATAAAATAGCAGCGGAATTAAAAACTTTTATTAATCATAAAGCATGGTTACACCATATGTCTGAAAATACATACACTCAATACATCATTAAAACTTCTGTCTTGTACTTTAAATATCAGAGTACAATAATAAAGAAAGCATAATCCCTAAATCATAAGCCATAGTAGAGAAAGATGCGAAACCAACAGTATTTCTAAGTAGCTCCATGCAAGATGATAGCAGAATCCTGACTAAACCTAAAAATTCCCTCCCTTGAGAAACTTGGAGGGGGGAACTGAAGAAAGAAGGAGAAACAAAAAGGGTCAGACATAAAGTCTGGCGAGTCTAGTTACTTTTAGCCAGTAAATAAATAAAAGTAACATGATAGGCTTATAAAGTGGATAAGAGAGATCACTACATAAATGGCAGGTGTGACAAGGTAGACAGAATAAGATGTATATGCTTCTAATGATTACTCTGCACTATTACTAGTATATCCAGAAAGAGATGAGCCCTTCAACTATAAGGTGATAGACTTAGGTACACGTACTAATGTATCCTAACTATTACCCGAATCGATCAGCTCCCTAACCCTCGTAGATACCTTGTGCTGGCCACACAGTAGGAGGTATCACTTCGTAAAGTGGCAACCCTTCGTCGTAATAATGTGCACAACCATGTTTATAGGTGTCTCGGTCGTCGTAGCCCCCTTTGCCCGACCTATGCACGCACATGTCCCCAGTCGGTTTGGCCCGCCCACAACATCCTCCTTGTTTGGATCTCTTACAATCAATCAGTAAGCATGCCCTTTTCTCCGCCGAGTACAGAGTTCTTTATTTGATACCTACTCCGGGTTACTGACTGAAATGGGGCCCACACAATATGATACAAGCTCTCCCCTTTGTCTTGTATCCCCAACTAGGTTTTTCACTGATATGTATACCCTTAGGTGTCTTTAATTACATAGCCCTATACCAGTTATCCTTACCCAAAAGGGGTGTCTTTAATTACATAACTCCAATCTTTCTACCGGTTATGCTTACCTATAGGTGTCTTTAGTACATAACCCCCAATCTTCCAATCGGTTATGCTTACCTATAGGTGTCTTTGATACATAACCCTATCATTTCTACAAGTTATGCTTACCCTTAAGGTGTCTTTAATTACATAACTTTATTATTTCCCTCGGTTATGTATACCACTAGGTGTCTTTAATTACATAACCTTACCATGTTAAGTTTGTGGGCCTATATATACTAATATTACCCACCCAAGATTTACTTAACCCTCCTACTGATTCAAGCATGTTTATTTAACGGTTAAGTTTGTGGGCCTATATATACTAATATTACCCACCTACCCAAGATTTGCTTAACCCTCCCACTGATTCAAGCGTGTTTACTTAACCCCTATTCATGTTTATGTTCACACAATCCCCATGGATTCAATTAGGTTAAGTATTACAAACTAACAGGTTATCCCCATTCACATTGGTTGCCTTTTACTTGCCAAAGTTTCTTTTACTTATTAATTTCATATAAATATAACTTAATCCATTTAAGTTCATCAATAAGCCCCCATTACATGTTATTCTTTAAATTGTAATTAACAGAAGTAATCTTACAATCTTCCACCCCTGGATTGTAATTAACGGAAGTAATCTTACAATCCCTTTGTATTATGCATTGTCTAATTCCATAATTCCAATAACATGTTTTACTTAATATTTAATTAAGTATACTCTTCTCAGTTCACCTATTTCCTGTTTAACATATCACTACAACTTGACGTTGTTCACTTATAACTTAGTTTTCTTAACTAAGGTTTACTAACAAGCTTTCTTTCCTTTTATTATAACTTATGTTATAACTTCCACTTGTCCCTAGGACAAGCCTACCTGTTATATACAACATTTTCATTAAGTAATTAATCATAATAGGTTACTATCATTCCTTGTTTACTCCAATTCATCACCATGTCCATTTATGGTTATAATGGGTTAGACCTCCCATGTTAGACCTACAACTTGTGGATGCTGGATATGCCGGTTGTGTCCCGGCAGACTTCTTCCATAAGTTGGGCCTACTTTGTGTCTTAGCCCAATTCGTATTTGTGCACTTAGACCTCTCACATTAGGTTCAACATTAGTGGCTGCTAGATATGTCGGTCGGGTCCGGGCAGACTTCCACCACTAATGCAACCTAACCTCGTGTCATAAGTGCGATAACAATTTATAATTGTAATTATTAAACATTCCATTTTTAATCATACCTATGTCAATTATAGGTTTTATACCTCTTTTTCCCAATTACGTCCACAAATAACTTTATGCCTAAATTTATTCACATTCACTTCTCCAATTTATACCAAATTTATATTCACATATTCCATTTATGCTTAAATATCCAATTATACCCATAATGGACTTATGCCCAAATTTATGTCGCAGTTATGCTAATTCTAATATTTTCCCCCATTCCCTAACTACAGCATTTGCATATATTTCGTGGCATCTAGGCTGGAAAATTGCCTAGTCATGAGTAATAAAAAGGGGAAAAGTGATGGGAAAATGACAATAGTGATCATTCTAAAATTGACATAAGCATATATACTGGCATAGACAAGTAATAAGCATAATAAGGCGGACATAAAGACAGATCTAGTAAAAAGGGTAATGATAAAACTAGATCCAATATACTTAGGATGAACAGATCCAAATAAGAATTCTTATGTCCGATAATAACGGATCTCAATTAATCACAATATGGTGTTCTAGATCTAAACAATGGTTTAATTGTCCAGAAATTGATAATCCCAAATTAACCACCAACTTTAGAGAGAAGGTAAGATCCTCATATGTGACATCACAAAAGAACTAGATCTATAGGAATAGATCTAGCATAGCACAAGTGAAGATCCAAATATGACATCATAAGAGAATTAGATCTATAGGAATAGATCTGGCATAACACAAGTTAAGATCCAAATATGACATCATAAAATATGATAATAACATAGAATAGTTCTATCATGACATAACATGGATATGATAATAGCATAGATTCATCCAAATCACAGTCTTTCATAACTTACCTCTATTTATTTAATTCTAAAAATAACTAACTCACCGTGATTTGGATTGTTAAGGAGATAGAAAAGAATCTGGTGTTGAATCTATGCTTGAATCTTAGAATTTACCTTCTCCCTTCAGGGGTGTCGACCCTTAGGTCGACCCCGGGGTCGACGCCCATGACCTTGAGTTGACCCATGGGTCGACCCAGCCGGGTCTTGGTCGACCTCAATGGTTGATCTTTTGTCGATCTGCACGCCGAATTTCTGGTTTTGCTAATTTTTGAATATTTTTGAATTATATATATATATATATATCTTCCTTATATGCATACAAACTTCAAACCTTAATAACTTCTTCATTTGTTGTCCGTTTTACGCAAACCAAATGTCTACCTTGACCACAATTTCCAGATGGATGCAATGGTGCAGTCCGTATTTTCTAGTTATGAATATTAAATTAATTATAATTTAATTTATCCTCTTTTAGTGTTGTTAAAAATTTGGGGTGTTACATTCTCCCCGACTCAAAGGTTTTCGTCCCCGAAATCCCTAAGTTGAAAAGAATGCATATCCTACCATCCATCATCCATCTACTCATCCATAACCACTGGAATCCATTATCCTTAAAGTTTTCTAATGATTATATGAGTATATGCAACCATGTGTGTATATGTCCCAACGCTAATGCAAAAGATCAGGTGGTCTACTGATTCAGTTGACCTCCTTAATGCAATTTATGTTAGTGCCATGAATCCATCATGTATGCAAATAATCCTATTATAACATGTTATCTCTTTTGCACACTCATTCGTCCAAATGCAACATCCATATGCTAATACATCCATTTCCATCCATAAAAGAAAAGAAAATACACACATATCCATATGCAGTATGAAAGTGATTGAGCCGATCTTAGTGCCTAATGTGTGTGTATATGCATCCACAGACAACCACTAGCAAACACTTGCATCCACTTGCATCCATCAAACATAACTTTTTTCAAACACATGTTTACATCCATAGGATTCCTATCTAAAGGTCGAAAGATACTATGGATAGATATACTCAATTGATAGAGACAAGCACTGACAAAACTTAGGAAAAAGGAGTTAAGAACATACCCTCGAAAAGGAAAGGGTACGAAGCACGAATCTTGTCTTCGGTCTCCCAAGTCGCATCCTCTGGGCTATCTCCCCATTGAACCTTTAGCAACTTGACTTCTCGTTTGCGTAGCTTCTTAACCTCCGATCCATGTAAAAGTCATTCTATAGATCTTCACCAATCAATTGGTGATCTACAGGGTCATCCATATAATGCTTCGAAGGGTTCCATGACAATGCCTGCTTGATGACTGTTGTTGTAGGCAAACTCTACTAGAGGAAGGTGCTCTTCCCTAGTCCCTCCAAAGTCTAGGATACACAGCCTTAAAAGATCCTCAGTAATTCTATTCATCCTCTCCGTCTGTCCATCGGTTTGAGGATGATAAGCGGTGCTCAAAACATAACTGTGTACCTAATGCTTCTTGCAAGCTTCTCCAAAATTTACCAGTGAAAATGGGATCACGATCACTTACGATACTGGAAGGTACTCCATGAAGACGGACTATCTCGTAAACTGTTGCCAACCATGCTGCCATCCTCTTGCTCTTAACGGGAATGAAATGGGTTCTCTTAGTAAGTCTATCTACTACCACCCAAATGCTGGTGTAGCCCTTCGTTGATCTAGGCAAACCATCTATGAAATCCATGGAGATGTTTTCCCACTTCCACTGCGGGACCTCTAAAGGATGAAGCAAACCACCGGGCTTCCTTCACCTAGATTTGACTTGCTGGCAAATCAAACATTGAGATACAAACTTTGCTACATTTTTTTCTTCATCCCATCCCAAAAGAAAACCCTTTCTCAAGTAGCCCCCTACTTATTTGCTGAGCTCCCTTTTTTCTCTTGGAGCCATATGGCGCACCGGCAATGCAACTGGCTTTGCATTATCTACCAAATGTATGCGAAAATCGATCTTGTGCCTTGGGGTAAACCCCGAACCTCATCAAAGACATCAGGATACTCACTGACTACTGGAATAGATTTTAGATCATCGATAGATGCATCAAATGAATCTAGGATACTCAACCTAACAGACCCCTTAGGGCCACAAGAAATCTCGAGGGTCCTTCCATGACAAGTCAGAAGCCTAACGACCCCCCTCTCACAATCCAGAATGGCACCATATGTGGTAATCCAATCTATTCCTAGAATCAAACCATAGCTGATGGAACAAGATATGTGTCACACTCAAATTCGATGCTTAACATAGATATTCTCAAATCCCAAAAAATCATATATAAATGAGCCGAACCACCAACGGGGTTTGAGACAACTAAGGGATCCACTACCATACTAGTATCTAAGTGCAGAGGTTCGACCACAAAACTAAATATAAATGGGTGTGAAGCGTCAGAATAAAAAACGGTTCTATATAGGGTGACTGGAGAGAGAAATCAAACATTCCATGGAACTTTCCTACCTCTATTTGGTGTACTAGCCACGAGAACATTCGCTTACCCTCCAGAGGTTCCTGTCTTTTGACCTTGCCCTTGTGTCCTTGGGCACAACCTAGAACAATGTCCAACCTCTTCACAATCAAAGCAAGCATTCTTCCTTTTCCTGCATTCCTGGGCCAAGTGACCCTCTCGCCCGCCACTATGGCACTTCCTCTCACCCTTAACCTCTTCATTCTTTTCGCCCTTATCTGTTTTTGTTGTCATCCTTTCTTAGGCTATACCTTTTTATTTTGTGTTTCCTCAACCATAAATTCTTCCTTTTTACCTTTATTTGCGTAACAAGCTAACAAGTCTCTCGAAAGTTGCCTCCATCGCATGGAAATCCCTAAGAAGCTCGAGAAAATTAGCCGTAGGTGATACTATTGCAGTTACAGATGGAGGTTAGGCACTTCATTGCCCTTCGACATATAATGTAGTCTTAACATGCCTACGGAACCATGTCGTAATGGGGACACCTTTTGGGAAGAATTGGTTCCCCAGATAAAAAGGAATCAAGCGGAGAATCGAGAGATATTACATATGGCTTTGGGGAATATGTTTTTCAAAACAAACTTTCCTTTTTGAAAATGCTTTCTTTTAAAACTTTTTGAAAATAGTTTTAAAAAACTTCTATCCATTCTAGTAACCTTCAACTCTGACACCAAATGTGACACCCCACGTCCATTAATGTCACTCACTAAGGGAATGCATTAAGTTTCGTGAAGCGTTATAGGTAAACAGAACAGAAACATTACAAAACAAATATAAAATAGCAGCGGAATTAAAAACTTTTATTAATCATAAAGCATGGTTACACCATATCTCTGAAAATACATAAACTCAGTACATCATTAAAACTTTTGTCTTGTACTTTAAATATCAGAGTACAATAATAAAGAAAGCATAATCCCCGAATCATAAGCCATAGTAGAGAAAGATGTGAAACAAGCAGTATTTCTATGTAGCTCCAAGCAAGACGATAGCAGAATCCTGACTAAACCTGATAATTCCCTCCCTTGAGAACCTAGGGGGAACAGAAGAAAGAAGGAGAAACAAAAAGGGTCAGACATAAAGTCTGGCGAGTCTAGTTACTTTAGATAGTAAATAAATAAAAGTAACATAAAAGGCATATAACGTGTATAAGAGAGATCACTAGATAAATAGCAGGTGTGACAAGGTAGACAAGATAAGGTGTATATGCTTCTAATGATTACTCTGCACTGTTACTAGTATATCTAGAAAGAGATGATCCCTTCAACTATAAGGTGGTAGACTTATGTATACGTCCTAATGTATCCTAACTACTACCATGATCGATCGGCTCCCTAACCCTCGTAGATACCTTGTGCTGGCCCCACAGTAGGAGGTATCACTTCCTAAAGGGGAAACCCTTCGTCGTAATAATGTGCACAACCATGTCTACAGGTGTCACGGTCATCTTAGCCCCCTTTGCCCGGCCCATGCCCGCACATGTACTCGATAGGTTTGCGCCACCCACAACGTCCTCCTTGTTTGGATCTCTTACAATCAATCAGTAAGCATGCCCCTTTCTCCGCCTAGTACAGAGTTCTTTATTTGATATCTACGTCAGGTTACTGACTGAAATGGGTCCCACACAATATGATACAAGCTCTCCCCTTTGTCTTATATCCCCAACTAGGTTTTCCACTGACTATGTATACCCTTAGGCGTCTTTAATTACATAGCCGTATACCAGTTATAATTACCCAAAATGGGTGCCTTTAATTACATTACTCTAAACTTTCTACCGGTTATGCTTACCAATAGGTGTCTTTAATACATAACCCCTAATCTTCCAACCGGTTATGCTTACCTATAGGTGTCTTTAATACATAACCCTATCATTTCTACAAGTTATGCTTACCCTAAAAGGTGTCTTTAATTACATAACTTTATTATTTCCCTCGGTTATGTATACCACTAGGTGTCATTAATTACCAGGTTAAGTTTGTGGGCCTATATATACTAATATTACCCGCCCACCCAAGATTTACTTAAACCTCCCATTGATTCAAGCATGTTTATTTAACGGTTAAGTTTGTGGGCCTATATATACTAATATTACCCACCTACCCAAGATTTACTTAACCCTCCCACTGATTCAAGCATGTTTACTTAACCCTTATTCATGTTTATGTTCACACAATCCCTATGGATACAGTTAGGTTAAGTATTACACAGTAACAGGTTATCCCCATTCACATTGGCTGCCTTTTACTTGCCAAAGTTTCTCTTGCTTATTAATTTCATATAAATATAACTTAATCCATTTAAGTTCATTAATAAGTCCCCATTACATGTTATTCTTTAGATTGTAATTAACAGAAGTAATCTTACAATCTTCCACCCCTGGATTGTAATTAACGGAAGTAATCTTACAATCCCTTTGTATTATTCATTGTCCGATTCAATAATTACAATAACATGTTTTGCTTAATATTTAATTAAGTATACTCTTCTCAGTTCACCTGTTTCTCGTTTAACATATCACTACAACTTGACTTTTTTCACTTATAACTTAGTTTTCTTAACTAAGGTTTACTAATAAGCTTTCTTTCCTTTTATTATAACTTATGTTATAACTTCCACTTGTCCCTAGGACAAGCCTACCTATTATATACAACATTTTCATTAAGTAATTAATCATAATAGGTTACTATCATTCCTTGTTTACTCAAATTCATCACCATGTCCATTTATAGTTATAATGGGTTAGACCTCCCATGTTAGACCTACAACTTGTGGATGCTGGATATGCCGGTCGTGTCCCGACAGACTTCTTCCATAAGTTGGGCCTACTTCGTGTCTTAGCCCAATTTGTATTTGTGCACTTAGACCTCTCACATTAGGTTCAACATTAGTGGATGCTAGATATGTCGGTCGGGTCCGGGCAGACTTCCACCACTAATGCAACCTAACCTCGTGTCATAAGCGTAATTACAATTTATAATTGTAATTATTAAATATTCCATTTTTATTCATACCTATGTCAATTATAGGTTTTATGCCTCTTTTTCCCAATTACGTCCATATAGAAATTTATGCCTAAATTTATTCACATTCATTTCTCCAATTTATACCAAATTTATATTCACATATTCCATTTATGCTTAAATATCCAATTATACCCATAATGGACTTATGCCCAAATTTATGTCGCAGTTATGCAAATTCTATTATTTTACCCCGTTCCCTAACTACTGCATTCGCATATATTTGGTGGCATCTAGGCTGGAAAATAGCCTAGTCATGAGTAATAAAAACGGGAAAAATGATGGGAAAAATGACAATAGTGATCATTCTAAAAGTGACTAAGCATATATACTGGAATAGACAAGTAATAGGCATAATAAGGTGGACATAAAGACAGATCTAGTAAAAAGGGTAATGATAAAACTAGATCCAATATACTTAGGATGAACAGATCCAAATAAGAATTCTTATGTCCGATAGTAACGATCTCAATTAGTCACAATATGGTGTTCCAGATCTAAACAATGGTTTAATTGTCCAGAAATTGATAATCCCAAATTAACCACCATCTTTAGGGAGAAGGTAAGATTTGCATATGTGACATCACAAAAGAATAAATCTATAGGAATAGATCTAGCATAGCACAAGTTAAGATCCAAATATGACATCATAAGAGAATTAGATCTATAGGAATAGATCTAGCATAGCACAAGTTAAGATCCAAATATGACATCATAAGATATGATAATAACATAGAATAGATCTATCATGACATAGCATAGATATGATAATAGCATAGATTCATCCAAATCACAGTCTTTCTTAATTTTCTTTTATTTATTTAATCCCAAAAATAACCAACTCACCGTGATTTGGATTGTTAAGGAGATAGAAAAGAAGTTGGTGTTGAATCTGTGCTTGAATCTCAGAATTTGACTTAGATGATGAAGAAGAAATGCCATCTTAATTTTCATTGCAGCAGAGCTTCGCCGTCACCATTTTTTTATGTGAATAAAACCTAGGTTTAGTGTCCCTTATATAGGAGTAACGGAGCAACCAAGACCATCAAATTGGACTAGAAGCCATCAGAATCGTACATGTCAGAAAAGAAGTTTCCAGAGCCGCAGGTGGGTCGACCTAGGTCGACCCCAGGGTCGACCCCCATGAGCCTGAGTCGACCCATGGGTCGACCCAGCTGTATCTCGGGTCGACCTCAAATGGTCGGCCTTTCGTCGGTCTACGCGCCAGATTTCCTGTTTTGCTAATTTTTGAATATTTTTGAATTATATATATATATCTTCCTTATATGCATACAAACTTCAAACCTTAATAATCTTCATACGTTGTCCATTTTACGCAAACCAAATGTCTACCTTAACCAGAATTTCGAGACGGACACAATGGTGTAGTCTGTTTTTTTAATTCTGAATATTAAATAAATTATTATTTAATTTATCCTCTTTTAGTGTTGTTAAAAATTCGGGGTGTTACACTCTTTGCATTAATACTACACCAACACCTTCAAGAGAAGCATCTGTATAGACTGTCAAATCATGATTGCATTCAATAATAGTCAACACTGGGGCAGTAGTCAATCTTAATTTTAGCTCTTGGAAAGTTACCTCACATTCAGGCATCCAATTAAACCTTGTATGCTTTTTGATAAGCTTCGTTAATGGACTACATAGCTTCAAAAAATCCTTAACGAATTTACGATAATAGCCATCCAACCCTAGAATTCTTTTGACTTCTGTAGGCGTGCTAGGCTGCTTCCAATCTTGAACGGCTGTAATTTTTCCTGGATCCACTGAAATTCCTTCCTTTGATACTACATGACCGAGAAACTTTATTTCTTCTTTCCAGAATATGCATTTAGAAAATTTGGCTTTTAAAACATTCTTCCTCAGAATTTCCAAAACTTCTTCCAAATTCTTTGCATGCTCGGCAGTTGACTTAGAGAAGAATAAAATGTCGTCAATGAAAACCAGCACAAATTTATTCAAGGCATCGCGGTACACTCGATTCATTAAATCCACAAAATAAACATGAGCATTACAAAAGCCGAATGGCATTACTAACCACTCATAAAATATGTCTGGACCTCTGAAAGCTGTCAAAGGAACACATTCTTCAGCAATACACAATTGATGGAAACCTGTAGCTAAGTCCATTATAGAAAATACTTGCGCTTCATTCAAGCGATCTAATAAATCATCAATACACGGTAACAGATATTTATTCTTTAGTTTCTGCTTATTTAAATATCGGTAATCCACACACAATCTGAGAGCACCGTCTGACGTTGGAACAAACACTACTGCTGCACCCCAATTCGAAAAGCTAGGCCTAATCAGACCTTTCCATAAAAGTTTTCGATTTTGATTACTCAATTCTTCTTTCTCTTTCAATGTTATTCTTCGAATAGCGTGCACCACTGGCCTTGCAATCGAAAATAAATCAATCCTGAAGTCAATTTCTCTCTACTGGGTAAGCTATTAACTTCTTCAAACACATCAGCATAATTCTTAACGACAAGAATATTTTCAATAGCAGTGGGAGAAATATCAAGAGCAACCCAAAATTCTTTTCTATCTGAATCTAAGCCTACGCATGGTATAACAATATTTCCAAGCTTCGTTTTAACTTTAACAACTCTTTCTGCACATTTAACTTCAACCTCAAATTTGGTTAACCAATCCAACCTGAGAATGATATCAAATTCAGAAAGATCCATAACAATTAAATTGAAAGGAAACCGATTGCAAGAGTAGGAGAGGGACATTTTACAATATAAACCGAGAACAAGAGAATCCCCTATCAGATTATGAACACTAATCAATTCTTTAAGATTCTTTAGAGTTAACCTTAATTTTGATTGTGTTACTTGAAATGAAACTTCGTGATGCACCAATGTCAAATAATATTTTAACTGGAATGTTGTTGACATCAAGAGTGCCTTCCAAAACATCTGGTCTTTCCAGACTAGCTGAGGGTGCTCGAGCATCGACCACTTTATCGACTTGAGCCACTTTGGTCCCTTTTAAAAGTCGGCAATCTCGCTTTATATGACCAAACTGATGGCAAATGTTGCATTCTCTGCTCTCTTGAAACTCCTTTCTGGATTCATATCCGTCTTTCTTCAAAATTTACAATTCCTTAACGAATGCCCTTGCTTATTGCACTTGAGACACACGACGCCTTTACCTTTTTCTGATTGGCTTTAGGCTTCTTACCGACCTCAGGCTTCGTACTTGCCTCAGGCTTCGTACTTTCCTTAGGACTATCAGTTTCAAACTTCCTTTTGTTGCTAGAACTGCCTTCCTCTTCATCTTCCAAAACACCTCGCTTATCAAAATTCTCATAGCGACAAGCCATTTGTATCATCCTAGAAAAAAGATGGTTCACATGTGCAGTTATTCTACCTTCATATTTTCTTTGAAATCCGTTAATAAATCTCAAATTCTTCCTCAAAGGGTCTTGAATTAGTTCTGGGCCAAAGCGGGAAAGTTCATTGAATTAATTCTGATACTCCTGAATGGTCATATCTCCTTGTTTCAGATGGTAGAACTCATCATATAACTGCTCAGTTGCTTCTGGAGGAATAAACCTTTCTTTGAAAATTTCTTTAAATCTATCCCAGGTAATATTACCTTCTGGATTTTCCTTAGTAACAGTTTCCCACCAAATTAAAGCTTCGTCTTTGAGTGCCCAAGATGCCAGTAATCTTTTCTGATCATCTCGCAGCTTTAAGCCATGAAAAATTCTCTTTGAAGAACACATCCATGCCTGTGTTTCAATAACTGACTCTTTCCCCAAGAATGGTACTCCACCCAGATTTCGATACTTCTTTACTAAAGCTTCTAGATCTGGTTCTGACAATGGGAGCACAATTGAGTCATTAGATTGTTGAACCATAGAATTACTTCTTCTGCTTCTTCCACTCATTTTCTACTATGTCTGCAAATAGCAGACAAAGAGTCAGGCCAACAGAAAATATATTGTAAAGCATAGAGACATATATTTAAGTATAAATGCATCTATGGGAGTGTATTTTATTCTGCCGTACTCATTCTAGGACATTATAAATCCTATCTATGACAAGTCACTCATCCTAGAATACTACTGATTCTATTTCTGATGAGTCCGTTAACATATTATATTCTGGAGCTAAGGTTAACCAAAGCTTTGATACCAAATGTGATAACCCCAAACCCCCGTGCCACGGAAGCAAGGATAATCAGTGGAATACAACAGATAAACCATAACAGTAGAACAAAAATATAGCATTACACCAGATAATGTACATCAAACTACACTTGAAGTAATATATAATCATCAGAGTTACACAGCATAATAGGATCATACTTAGTACAGATAATAGTTTCAGCTTAATATAAAAAGTCTGCAGCGGAATCAAACATAATTTACTTAATGAAGTCCGAACAACATAACAGAAATGATAGAATCCATCTTCAGCTCCATAGCTATCCAGAATGAGTCTACTAAAACCTGAATACAAGGCTGCTCGTGTAGTAAATAGGGGCACCCGAGTTTGCAAAGTGAAACAAACTACGAGTCAGTCATGGGACTGGTATGAGAAATCTTACTTAACCTATTTGATAATAAGGTCAATCACAGGACCACGCCGCCACTGCGGAACGGGTTTATTCCATTGGATTGCCAGTGCATAAAATAAAGTAAATCATTAAAAAACGCAATGCATTTTAGAAAAATGAAACCATTATAGGACTTATGTCCCATCACATAATGCAACGCAAGCCGGAGGATAGAGTTTTACCTTATAATGACCAAAATATGCTTGATACTTAAGAAACAAAATAATTTGATATTATTATTAGTGTATATATGTTTCAAAAACAATTTCAATCATAATGTATCAATCATAGACGACATGGGTACTATATATCATGTCACCATATATAGGTTTACAATCAAAACCATACAATGTTGTATTGGGAGTTGGATTTCCATCATGAACCAAGGCAGGGGATCGTCCTTACCGAATTTGAGACAATCTAGCCTACCATGTCTCAGGCTACAGTCGCAACTGCATCTGGATCTTCAGGGCCGGTCCACACATACTTTAGTGGATTAGTAATTCCTAAACAATACGTTTCCCCGCCCTATGGGGCGTAAATTTAGAGCCACTAGGAACTCAAATTCGAGGTACCGCGCTTTCCAATATCCACATAAGTAAAAATGTCTGGGCTGCATACCATGACACCACTCCTAGTGAAACACCCCACCCTCCATTAAGGTCACTCACAAGGGACTGCCTTCACTTTGGTGGAGGTTTGTAAGTAAAAGTCACAGATAAAAGACAAGATAGATATAAACACATATATATATATATAAGCAGCGGAAAACATTAGACTTTTATTTCATAAAATACTTGTTCATACAACACATTTTCATAATTGTCTCATAACAACTTCCAAAACATTACAATATCATTTTTGTCTTGGTTTTTAAATAAAGAAGCATAAAACGTGATTAAAACTGCATAAATCCCCATAGAATGTGACCAACAGCCATAGCCAAGGAAAGAGAATCCAAACTGTACATCAACTATCTTGAAGCTTTTAAAGAATCCGACTAAGATGAGTTATTTCCTCCCTGTGGACTTAGGGGGGAACGGAAGAAAAGAAGACGAAAGAAAATAGGGTCAGACATAAAGCCGGGTAAGTCTAGTGACTCTTCAGTATGAAAATAAGAATAAGGGCATGATAGGTATAAACTGGAACAAGAAAGTATCATAAACTAAGATAAAGTAGTTTTGAAACGAATATACTATCGAATCCCCACACTATATCTCTGCACCTACTTGTATTTATTCCGACTGGTACCCTATGTTGAGGGTGAAGTGATCCCGTTTATAAAGATGCACTCTATGCTGAGGGTAAAGTGATCCCGTTTCTAAAGATGCACCCTACGCTGAGGGTAAAGTGATCCCGTTTCTAAAGATGCACCCTATGCTGAGGGTGAAGTGATCCCCTTACTTTAAAGATCGGCTCCTACTCGCATAATAATCTGTGTCTTACGGCCCCTAGAAATTGTAGATACCTATGCTGGCCCCACCATGGGGTGTATCAAGTCCCATGGTGGCGACCCGACACAAACCTTAGAATGCATAGGTTATACTACTAGTGCCCCCAGTGCCCTGTTTGTCTGCTTCGAAGTGTGTGCACGCCCGCACTCCTTTAGAACCCACACTGTTGCACCCACCGCCATCGCTTTGACCGCTTACAACCAGCCCAGTAATCGTGCCCCACCCTGCTAGTTTCAGGGTACCATGATACCTAATTGGGTTACTGCTGAAATGGGTCCCCGTTACTAGGGTTTTCTAGTCAAACATGCTAAGTGGTTAAGTATCTGTATTTACCTAACTCCACCCATCAATTTCATTAACATGTTGAACTGGTTAAGTGTTTTAGTTAACTTAACCCTACCATCTGTCCTTAGCCTTTTAAAGGATCGACCACTCACATTAGACAGATATTGTTACGGTTACTGGATGTGCCGGTCGGTTCAGGGCAGATTTACACCGTAACTCAGTCTAACCTCGGGTCCTTATTAGGCTTCATGCTTAACTACCCACATTGGATAGGTATTGTTGTGACTACTGGACAGCCGGGCGGGTCCGGGCAGATTTACATCACAACTCAATCCAACCTCGTGTTAAGCATATTCGTATTTTCTAAATTTACATATTTGTCTTTATCACTTAATATATGTAAATTTGTCAACAATTAAATGTTGTGGCCCACTTTCCAAGTTTAACCTTTTTGGTATAAAGAACTTATACCGTTTAAATGCCACCAATTTTGGCAAACATGCCACTTTCCAGTTTTTCTAATATTCCCAACGTTACCCCGTTTAAACATTAGGCTAACAATCTTAGCCTAATTTTCGTTCGCATAGATTTTAACATATGATACTAGGCTAAAAACTTAGCCTAATTTACCGCACAAAAATAGGCATAAGGGAATTCATAAACATAAACATAACTTAGGTGTAAACGTGGCATTTTTGGCATAGTCAATTTGAACATCATAGGTATGAACTTGCAAAATATCCAACATGAATGTCATAGATGTGAACTTGCAAAATAGTCAATATACATATATGTGAATTTGCAACATAGCCTAAATCAATTTACATATATGTGAATTTGCATTGAAATAAGGGTCTAACCAAATAGGTGTCACATGAATTAGCATATGATTTAGACAACATATATCTAAACTTGTTTTTGGATCTAGGCATAACATCGAACATCACTAGCACATGACAAGAATATGACATTTTCATAAATATGTATAACTTTATGACAAGGGTGTGAACTAGATCCAATCGCATATCTAATTACAACATGAAACATGTACTAAAGTGGATCTTGACATGGATCAAATTAGAAACTTGCAACTTTTGTATAAACATAGGGGCATGTATATGAATATAACCATTTTGGCATAAAGATTTCTAGCATAAAGTATATACATGAGGTTCTAATCACAAACAACCTATATAATCACATAAACATGAACTATACAACTTGCTTGTGATGTTATTGTCATTCTAAAAGTACAATAGGATCAACATCAATCTTAATTATACCACAAACATCCCAATTTCATTCGCAACACAATCATTTCAATACATAGATATAAATTAACATCGTTGTTACAAAATAGCACAATTCCACTTCCAATTTACATCGAATCAAGTCTTAGTTTTATTCTCATCGAAAAAATCACTATACTTACAACGAACGATGAACTTGGATTCTGGATTCTGAATTCAGGATTTGATATGCTTTCCTTTGGGTAGACTAACGTTGTTTTGATTCATGTTTTGCTTTAGTATTGGCTTGTCTCTAGGCTTTCTAACTGACGGCCACTCCTAGTTTCTTTCCAGCAGCATGACGGCTTTAGTATTATATTATTTGTGTGAATTTAGGGTTAGACTTGAGTTGTATTTATAGAATTTCAATCTAATTAGAGCCATCGATGAAGCTAGGGTGAATCCAGACCATCCATCTCAAGAGAAGCCAATCAGAAAGTGACATGTAAGCCCTAGTGACTCAGCCAAGCCTCAGAAATCGACCAGACCCTGACCAGGCCAGCCAGAGCCTGACCAACGGGTCTTTCTGACATGGGCGCACTTGGCAGGTGTGCCAGTGCTAAAATTGTACTGGTGCACTTCCCAAGTGCACCAGTTCAATTTTGTTCTGGTGCACTTCCCAAGTGCACCAGTGCATTCTAACCCGTTTTCTGGTTTTTCTGCCCAACTTCGTTCATCCATATCTTCTTCATACGGTATCCGTTTTACGCAAACTTGGACTCTATCTCAAGCAGAATTTTGAGACGAACGCAATGGCATAACCCATTTCCCTTGATTTCATCATTTAGAATTAATTATACTTTGATTTGTTAAGTTATAGTTAACAGAAAATTCGGGGTGTTACATTCTCCCCTCCTTAAAGGATTTCATCCCCGAAATCTTCAAGTCTAGGAGAACGTAAGTCCTAACATCCAATCGTCCATCTACTCAACCAACAAACACAGGTGTCCGTTGTCCTTAAAAGACTGCTAATGCTTTATGATTATATGCACGGTGTGTGTATATGTCCTTAACTAATGCAAAATCAGGCGATCTACTAATCCAGTTGACCTCCTTAATGCAAATCATGTAAGTGTCATGAATACATTATGTATGCAAATTTGTCCTTACTCATAATTCTACATGAGTGCGCAACCGTCAATACAAATGCGACATCCATATGACAACATATCAAGTTTCAACCACATATAAATATGAATACATATATGCATATGCAGTATGAAGTGATTGAGCCGATCTAAAACCTAGGTTGTGTGTGTATATGCATCCACGAGCAACCACTTGCAGCCATCAATCATAACATGTTTCAAATACATGTTTACATCCAAAGGGGTTTCTACATAAGGATAAAGGATAATATCGAGGAGATATACCTAAAAAGATAGATATAAGCACAACTTAAGGAAAAAGAGAGGTCAAATATGTACCCTCAAAAAGAAAAGGGTAGGCTGCGCGTATTCTATCCTCAGTTTCCCAAGTCGCGTCTTCCTCGGCGTCGCTCCACTGAACCTTAACGAGCTTCACTTCGCAGTTGCGTAGCTTTTTTATTTCAGTTCCTACGATTCGAGTTGGAACTCTCCTCACAGTTGCTTCACGTTCCACTTCGGCTTCTTCTAGAATGCTTGACACCACCACTTCCGCTGATTCATGTAGACATTTCCGGAGATGAGAAACGTGAAAGACATTGTGAATTCCAGCCAATCTTTTAGGCAGATCTACTCTATAAGCCATTTTCCCAATCTTCTCGATGATAGGGAACGGTCCTACAAATCTTGGTGCTAGCTTTCCTGCGGATCCAAAGAAAACGACGTTCCTTAAAGGGGATACCTTAAGAAAAACCCTGTCTCCAACCTCAAACTCAAGGTCGGTCCTTCTTTTGTCGACGTACGATTTCTGTCTGTCTTGGGCAGTCTTCATTCTCCTTCGTATCAAGTCCACTTTTTCTGATGTCTCTCTAATCATGTCTGGCCCAAGTATAATCTTGTCCGTGGACTCCCACCAACAAGTTGGTGATCGATAAGGTCTTCCATACAAAGCTTCGAAGGGTGCCATGCCGATGGTGGCTTGGTAACTGTTATTATAGGCGAATTCCACTAAAGGAAGGTGATCCTCCCAAGTCCCTCCGAAGTCAAGAACGCACAATCTTAGAAGATCTTCTAGTACTCTATTCACCCTTTCTGTCTGAGCATCAATTTGGGGGTGATAGGCCATGCTCAAACATAACTGTGTGCCGATAGCTTCTTGCAGACTCCGCCAAAATTCGCTCGTGAAGATGGGTCTCTGTCACTCACTATGCTGGAGGGTATTCCATGGAGTCAAACTATTTCCTTGAGATAAAGAGAAGCTAGAGACGAAGCAGTCCTTCTACTCTTGATAGGTATAAAGTGGGCGCTTTTAGTAAGCCTGTCCACTATTACCCAAATGCTAGTATTGCCTCTTCTTGACCTATGCAACCCGTCAATGAAGTCCATTGAGATGCTATCCCACTTCCATTGCGGTACTTCTAGAGGATGAAGCAGTCCTCCAGGTTTCTTTTGTTCTGCCTTGACCAGTTGGCATGTCACGTACTTAGAAACGAAATCTGCCACGTCCTTCTTCATGCCACTCCAAAGGAAAGTTCTTTTTATATCCTTGTACATCTTATCACCACCAGGGTGTATAGTCATCTTGGAATGATGCGCTTCCTCGAGAACCTTCTTTGTCAACTCCCTCGCTTGTGGGATGCATAATCTTCCATCTCGCCTCAGCCAACCCTTATCATCAATGGTGTATCTACTAGGGTGACTAGAAGTCTCACCCCTAATAAGTTTATCAATCACATCAACGAGCTGTGGGTCTTCTCGTTGTGCGGCCCCTATCGAGTCTAAAAGAGTGGGCCGTACTTCTAGGGATGCCAATAAACCAGGTATAAAATCTGAGGAGGGCCTAAAGTCAAAACCGACTATATACTCCAAGCGTTGCCTTTCCATAAAGAGAGGGCTTAAGGTCAGTTTCTTTCGGCTCAACGCGTCTGCTACTATGTTGCCTTTGCCGGGAGTATAGGAAATTTCAAAGTCATACGAGGCAAGAAACTCCATCCATCTTTGTTGCCTCAAGTTAAGATCCTTCTGCGAGAAGAGATATTTCAACGATTTATGGTTAGTGTATAATTCGAACTTCTCACCTAAGAGATAATGGGGCCAAGACGTAAGCGCAAAGACGATGGCGGCCAACTCAAGATCGTGGGTTGGGTAGTTCTTTTCATGCACTTTCAATTGTCTTCCACCATAGGCTACTAACCTCCCTTCTTGCGTCAGAACAACGCCTAGCCCCGTACCGCAAGCATCCGTATATACTGTGAACATTTTGCTTCCATCTGGCAAAGTCAGAACTGGGGCTGTTGTGAGAGCCCTTTTTAATCGTTGGAAAGCAAACTCGCAATCCAAATCCCAAGTGAATGCCAGATTCTTCTTTTTTTGAAAGCAAAATGTGTGATCTTCTAAGAAGAAGAGAGCACACACACACACACACACACACACATATATATATATATAGAAGGAAAAAGTGATTACAACTAGACTCTCCAAACAACAAACAAACAAAAAACTAAAGAAAAGACTACCTCATCCCAAACACTTCAAGACAGAACATAAAAAACGCCAAAAAAACACCAATGCAAAGACCATCACCAATCCAAAACAGCACATTGCAATCCCCTCACAGAACTACTTCTTGAGTCCTGAATCCAAGTCCAAAAACGAAAGACTGCTATCAGAATCTGGAATAAGATCTAATACGCGCACTACGACGAACTAATCCCGCTCTGGGATATACTCTCCTACTCTTGCCCCTTCTAGACAAAGATATAGTCAAGTGACAAACGTGAGAACTCTCACCATCATCCTCTTGCAATCCGACCATATCGGAGTCACCAATCTGCTCCAACCCCGACTTAAACTGATCACAATTCATATCAACACAGCGAGAAAAAGACCCCGGACTGTCTCTCGACCCTGAAAGCACCGAACCCATATATTCATCAATCATCGGCCTTAACTGAACACTGTTCATACAATCATCACGTGAGAAAGAGCCTAGGCAGTTCCTCAAACCTGAAAGCACTGAGCCCATACAAAACCCCTTATACATCGCCAACCAAATATCATGCTTCATAACAGAAGACTTTCTTCTCCCTTTAACCATATGTGCATCAAGAGAATGTTTTGAAAAAGAAAAACAACTTGTTGACACACATTACCAGATCCTACCCTTCCTAAAGTCTCCAGTTCCTTACCAACATTGAAACAACCAACCATTTTGTTATTACCCTGCTTCAATGAACAATCTACCAAATGGCCAACCTTGTACTGAACAAAGATCCTATCATTACCCTGCTGAACTGTAGAATTCAGCTCATTCCCATCGGAATCACCCTTGGTAATACACTCGTCTTCTTCATCTAGATCTAATAAAACACCAAAACTGTTAAACCGCCTCGCATCTTTCATCACAAAACCATTTCCTTTAACAATAACAGGAGAAGCGTCTCTCTCCACATTTATACCCATTGATTTAATCGACAAACCCATGTCAACACTATAATCATCCATACACCCCTGAACATTAGGATCCAGGATCATAGAATCAAACATACGAGCACCAAAGCATCTCCCAGACAAACCCACATATTCCTTTTCTAAAGAAACCCATTCGTCAGTCTCCTTTATGCCATTAACAACCCCTGTGCCATCTACCGCAGTCTGCTGATCACCGCCCACCAGTTCCGATACCCTCCCAAACCTCATCTTAATAGCGTCAATGTCATCAGACCCGGCATCGGCACTACCTCCAATCAACACAGAATTTATTGCATCAAAATGTAACAATATCTCATCCAACATCCTAATACTCCTCCTCCTGGTCTTCGCTGAAGAACCAGCAAATAGTTTCCGCAGTTTCAAGAAATTAAGACAAAACGAAAAAGCATGGTCTTTCCTCTCAAACGGCCGTGGTAATGGCGGAAACACACCAGATTTTTCATCCCTCCTCTTTCGCCACAATACACCATCTACCAGGCCCTCTAAGTGCCAAACCAACGTAAATAACAAATAACCCCCATCATTATCCCGCAAAGGATAAGCCAACTCGTAAAGATCAACGAGAGAAATTATCTTCAGGCATAACATCGAACAGTTGTAAAGCATTAAATCGAAGCCTGTTTTACCTTTAAACAACTTAGAACAATTGATCTTCTTATGCCCCAATCCATCGCATTTAAAGCAACGAATCGACTTCCTGCATTCCTTAACAATATGGTCAGCATCCCCACATCTAAAACAGCATCGATCTCTAGTTGATTTTCGATATCAAGAACCCTTGTTCTTCGGCTTTGGATCTGAAACAGTCTCAGAACAGAATTGACTAGTCGCGACAGCGCATATACGAGGAGATTCTCCTCTCAAAAAGAACGAAGAAGAAGAAAGATTATAGGAAGATTTCAATTTCGGATCTTGACCCGATAAAGAAGAAAGAGTCGCCATCAGGAGGTTTCGCTTTTTGGGAGAAATGTATTAAATCATCTAATGCCGGATTCTTCTTTTTAGCCCTGTGAGTGGAGATGAGATTTTCGCGAAATCCCTAATGAATTTTCGGTAAAAACCGGCTAGCCCAAGAAAGCTTCGAACTTCGGTTGCATTTCTTGGTGTCTTCCATTCTTGTACTGCCACCACTTTCGCGAGGTCCACAGCCAACCTCTCTTTGGACACTATATGCCCCAGAAATCTTACTTGCTTTCTCCAAAAGTGGCACTTGGAGAATTTGGCTCTTAGCTGATGTGCACGGAGAGTATCCATGATCTCTTTCAGATGCTGAGCATGTTCTTCCTTATTCTTTGAGAAGATCAAGATATCATCTACAAAGACCACCACGAACTTATTGAGGAATTCTCTGAACACCCTGCTCATCAGGTCTACAAAATAAGCGGGTGCGTTTGTCAAACCGAAAGGCATGACAAGCCACTCGAAGAAACCGTCTGGGGTTCTGAATGCCATTTTATCAATGCTATCTTCAGCTACCCTTAGCTGATGGAACCCATTAGCCAGATCAAATTGGGAGAAGACCGACGCACCTACAAGCTGATCAAACAAATCGTCTATTCGGGGAAGTAGGTGTCTATTCTTCTTAGTCAGCTTGTTTAGCTCCCTATAGTCCACACAAAGACATAGTGAACTATCTGCTTTGGTGGCGAACACCACTGGAGCACCCCATTCCGAGATACTCCTTATAAACCCCTTCTCGAGAAGCTCTCTAACTTGCTTATTGAGCTCCATTCTCTCCTTTGGAGCTATGTGTCTAACAGGCAGAGCCACGAGCCTTGCATTATCAACAAGATATATGCGGAAGTCTATTTCCCGCTTTGGAGGTAAGCCTTTCACCTCTTCAAAGACATCCGGATATTCCCGGACTACTCTAACCAACTGCAAATTCTCAACAGAAGCGTCAAGCGACTCTAGATAACTAAGCATAACAGCACTCAAGGGATTACAAGAAATTTCTAGAGTGTTACCGAGCCGAGTCAAGAGCCTAACCACTCTTTTCTCACAATCAAGAATGGCACCATTACTGGATAACCAGTCCATGCCTAAGATCAGTCCATACCCTGAGAAGCCCAAAACAAAGGCACTACATCTAAATTCAACACTTAGAATAGAGATTTTCAAATCTAAGCAAACCATCGACAAATAAGCCGAGCCCCCAACTGGATTTAAAACAACCAAGGGATCTTCTACCATACTAGCGTCTAGGTGCAGAGATTCTATTAAAGCAGATGAAATAAAGGAGTGTGATGCACCAGAATCAAAGAGAGTGCGAACTGGATGATCATATAGATAAACTAAGCTTTCTACAGAAATATTTCTACCTTGTTCCTGTGGAGGTGCCACCAGCGCGTGAACTTGTCCGCCTGAGGTGGATCCAGTCCTCTGTCCCTGCCCCCGCTTCTTTGGGCAGTTCTTAGCCAAGTGTCCAGTCTCGCCACAACTAAAGCAACCACCATTCATCTTTGCCTTCTTCTTTCTGCAGTCTTTTGCTATATGTCCCACAATGCCACAGAAATTGCACTTCTTCTTTTCATGGGATTTGTTATTCTTCCCGCCTATCTTGAAGTCTGTTTTCTGAGCCTGTAAACCTTCCTTCTTTTCTTCCACCTTAGTCTCTTTCTTGCCCTTGTCTTCCTCGTGTAGCAATGCCATGCCCACTAAGCTTTCACAAGTCGCTCCCGTGGATACATGAGTCATAGCAAGGCTGTGTAGAGGCTCATTCAGACCTTTGACGAAGCGAAGCGCCTTCTTATGTTAGGTGTTTACTAAATCAAGCCCAAATCCAGCCAGCTGATTAAACTGATTGACGTACTCCCTGATTGTCATACTTCCCTATTTCAGAGTTAGGAAGTTCTCCATTTGCAGGCTTCTTTCAGCTTGGGAGAGGAATTTCATCTCAAATCTTGTCCTGAAGTTTTCCCATGTTTCCACTTGCCTCTCAGCATTGGTGATCTCCCACCAATAAGACGCTTCATCTTTAAGCAACCACACTGCTAGCTGTATCTTTTGCCTGCCATCAACTTCGAAGATAACGAATAAATCTTCAGTCTCTTTCAGCCAATTCCTTGCTACCACAAATGATTCAGTTCCATAAAAGTCCTTTCCTCCCATAGCCTTGAAGTCTCTACACGTCTTAGCGAAAGTGTTTCCACGAGAAGGGGGAGGAGGAACTGCTGCCACCGTAGGGGGAGGAATGTCTGCTTGGCCCGTACCATTGGCCCTATCCTCTAGGTACCTCCTAAATCAGCCGAGGACAGGTACTCCTTTCGGAAGGTTAAGGTCTCCAGACATGCTGAAACAAAAGGAAAGGTTCAAAACGAAGGATAGATAAATAGTGCATATGGCTTTTGGGGGATTATGCCTTTTAAAATATCAAAACTTTTCTTGAAAATTCTTCTTTAAACTTCTTTTTGAAAATAGTTTTCAAATTTTTAATCTAGTTTGGTAAAACCTGTGCCCTAATACCAAGTGAAACACCCCACCCTCCATTAAGGTCACTCACAAGGGACTGCCTTAACTTTGGTGGAGATTTGTAAGTAAAAGTTACAGATAAAACACAAGACAGATATAAACTCACACACACACACACACACACACACACATATATATATATATATATATATATATAAGCAGCGGAAAACATCAAACTTTTATTTCATAAAATACTTGTTCATACAACACATTTCCATAATTGTCTCATAACAACTTCCAAAACATTACAACAACATTTCTGTCTTGGTTTTTAAATAAAGAAGCATAAAACATGATTAAAACTGCATAAATCCCCATAGAGTGTGACCAACAGCCATAGCCAAGGAAAGAGACTCCAAACCGTACATCAACTATCTTGAAGCTTTTAAAGAATCTGGCTAAGCTGAGTTATTTCCTCCCTGTGGACCTGGGGGGAGGGGGGACGAAAGAAAAGAAAACGAAAGAAAATAGGGTCAGACATAAAGCCTGGTAAGTCTAGTGACTCTTCAGTATGAAAATAAGAATAAGGGCATGATAGGTATAAACTGGAACAGGAAAGTATCATAAACTAAGATAAAGTAGTTTTGAAACGAATATACTATCGCACCCCACACTATATCTCTGCACCTACTTTTATTTATTCCGACTGGCACCCTATGCTGAGGGTGAAGTGATCCCGTTTCTAAAGATGCACCCTATGCTGAGGGTAAAGTGATCTCGTTTCTAAAGATGCACCCTATGCTGAGGGCAAAGTGATCCCGTTTCTAAAGATGCACCCTATGCTGAGGGTGAAGTGATCCCCTTACTTTAAAGATCGGCTCCTACTCGCATAATCATCTGTGTCTTACGGCCCCCAGAAATTGTAGATACCTATGCTGGACCCACTATGGGGTGTATCAAGTCCCATGGTGGCGACCCGACACAAACATTAGAATGCATAGGTTATACTACTGGTGCCCCCAGTGCCCTGTTTGTCTGCTCCGAAGTGTGTGCATGCCCGCACTCCGTTAGAACCCACACTGTTGCACCCACCGCCGTCGCTTTGACCGCTTACAATCAGCCCAGTAATCGTGCCCCACCCTGCATAGTTTCAGGGTACCATGATACCTAATTAGGTCACTACTGAAATAGGTCCCCGTTACTAGGGTTTTCTAGTTAAATATGCTAAGTGGTTAAGTGTCTGTTAACCCCACCCATCAATTTCAATAACATGTTGAATTGGTTAAGTGTTTTAGTTAACTTAACCCTACCATCTGTCCTTAGCCTTTTAAAGCACCGACCACTCACATTAGACAGATATTGTTACGGTTACTGGATGTCATAGATGTGAACTTGCAAAATAGTCAATATGAACATCATAGGTGTGAACTTGCAAAATAGCCAACATGAATGTCATAGATGTGAACTTGCAAAATAGTCAATATACATATATGTGAATTTGCAACATAGCCTAAATCAATTTACATATATGTGAATTTGCATTGAAATAAGGGTCTAACCAAATAGGTGTCACATGAATCAGCATATGATTTAGACAACATATATCTAAACTTGTTTTTGGATCTAGGCATAACATCGAACATCACTAGCACAGGACAAGAATATGATATTTTCATAAATATGTGCAACTTTATGACAAGGTTGTGAACTATATCCAATCGCATATCTAATTACAACATGAAACATGTACTAAAGTGGATCTTGACATGGATCAAATTAGAAACTTGCAACATTTGTATAAACATAGGGGCATGTATATGAACATAACCATTTAGGCATAAAGATTTCTAGCATAAAGTATATACATGAGGTTCTAATCACAAACGACCTATATAATCACATAAACATGACCTATACAACTTGCTTTTGATGTTATGGTCATTCTAAAAGTATAATAGGATCAACATCAATCTTAATTATACCACAAACATCCCAATTTCATTTGCAAAACAATCATTTTAATGCATAGATATGAATTAACATCGTCGTTACAAAATAGCACAATTCCACTTCCAATTTACATCGAATCAAGTCTTAGTTTTATTCTCATCGGAAAAATCACTATACTTACAACGAACGATGAACTTGGATTCTGTATTCTGAATTCTGAATTTGATATGCTTTCCTTTGGGTAGACTAATGTTGTTTTGATTCGTGTTTTGCTTTAGTATTGGCTTGTCTCTAGGCTTTCTAACTGACGGCCACTCCTAGTTTCTTTCCAGCAGCATGACGGCTTTAGTATTATATTATTTATGTGAATTTAGGGTTAGACTTGAGTTGTATTTATAGAATTTCAATCTAATTAGAGCCGTCGATGAATCTAGGGTGAATCCAGACCATCCATCTCAAGAGAAGCCAATCAGAAAGTGACATGTAAGCCCTAGTGACTCAGCCAAGCCTCAGAAATCGACCAGACCCTAACCAGGCCAGCCAGGGCCTGACCAACAGGTCTTTCTGACCTGGGCGCACTTGGCTGGTGCGACACTGCTAAAATTGTACTGGCGCACTTCCCAAGCGCGCTAGGTCAATTTTGTTCTGGCGCACTTCCCAAGTGCGCCAGTGCATTCTAACCTGTTTTCTAGTTTTTCTGCCCAACTTTGTTCGTCCATATCTTCTTCAGACATTATCCGTTTTACGCAAACTTGGACTCTATCTCAAGCAGAATTTCGAGACGAGCGCAATGGCATAACCCATTTCCCTTGATTTCATCATTTAGAATTAATTATACTTTAATTTGTTAAGTTACAGTTAACAGAAAATTCGGGGTGTTACACCTAGCTAGAAAGAAACGCATGTCCTCCCTGTAGTCCTCTTCCGTTTCTAGTTCATACCGGGGTGTGAGGCTCGCGAATTAATGCTATACACAAAGCTATGCTGTAACATCCTGCCTTTTTGACCGCTTCAATTTGGTGATTAAACCAATTTAGAACGTCCAAATCGACGGAGTTTAAAGTACAGAATCGACATAGAGAACACAAAATAAATAAATAACACAATATTTGAATAGCAAAATAACTTTTATGTATAATCAGAACTTTCAATACAAAATATTTATATACAGCGGAATTTAAAAGAACAGTTTAAAATACAAGAATTTTTTTTTACTGGTTTAAAACTTCAGAGTGCGCCGGCCTTGGAATCCCCAACTTCGCAAATCTTCAAATATTAAGCTGTGATCTTTAAAATCTGTAATGCTCGGGTCTGACCTGAGCGTTCCATGCAAACCATTAAACACTCGAGTCAAGATTAAATCATAGTTCAAGTAAAAGAATTTCAATAAAACTGAATTTTTAACAATTAATCCTCACATCAGTCATAGGCCAAATTCAGTGGTATAGTGTCCATGCTATATCGGTTTTTTTTCAGGGACAAATGGTCATGGAAGCCTGCATATAAACACGTGTACAGGTACACCTGTGCACTACCCCAGCATCCCATGACCACAAATAGCCAAGTATGGTAAGGTTCATAATGTTCTCGCGATATGCAAAAAAATCTGGCAGCAAAACAGACAAAGAGTGTCCATAATAGGAAACCAGGGACAACGATAAGGAAGAACAGCAATTGGTGGGTTACTTGAAGAACTAAGGATGAGCTTTAATGATACTTGAATACTTGAAAGTAGTCAAATGCAAATATCAAAACTGGACAACCTTATGGTCGAACAGGTCAAGCATGAATGAGCAAGTGATACATGGCGCAAATGCAAAGCAGGCAAATATAGATATGGTTCAGGTCTGTTGTAACCACATAGAGTGACAAGCACAAATGTGCAGGCACACATATCAGTACACAAGTTGTAACACCCCGTGTTTTTAATATAACTAAAAATAAGATATATGCATAGATACGTTAATAATGGTGATGTACAATGAAAATTAATCAATACATGAAAAAAAGGAAAGATTAATTAAATAACAGTGTGTGTAACGGAGAAGATAATAAAGTATGGATAATTAATTCAAATATCAGGAACTAAGTAAAACGGGCATCACCGTTGCGTTTGTCTCGGAATTCTTCTTGGAATAGAGTCCAAGTTTGCGAAAATCGGACTCCGTATGAAGGAGTTATGGCCTTCAGAAAATTCAACAGTTCAAAATCACGAAAACTGGGCTGAGCGGGAAAATTCCCGCCCAGGCAGGTCGACCTGGGGGTCGATCTCCCTCAAGGGAGGTCAACCTGGGGGTCGACCTACCCCCCAGTTCGGGTAGAATTCACAGTTTTGCATCTGGATGAGTTTTTGGCCCCATACGTTGATCAAACAGCTATAAAATGACACTAGAGCTTGCTTTCTCTCCACACCAAGTCATTGTAACTCTATGCTGCAAAATTCTCTCCTCCTTCTTCCTCAATGGATCTAAAAAATTCTTCTTCTCCACTAAAATTAGATCTATTCTTATCCCCTTTCTCTTAAAAAGTTATTCTTAAATTAAAGAGAATCAGATCTAGAATTAACACAACTGCGAATAAAACAAAGGAGAAATTTAAAATCAAAAATACTGCGCAAGAAAAGAGAAGAGATCCAGATCTACAATCTACGCAGCGCAAACAAATCAAAGATAAATCAGATCTAGAATTTGGAATGCAAAGCAAGGTGAGTGGATTTTAAATTATATTTGTTGTATAATGTTATTAATATCGTTCGCCATTACCCATGTATACATATAATGAATATGATGTTAATTCAATAAGAACAGTCATTTTATTTATGTCTACGTTGAATTCTCTCCTTTTATTCTTTCTCCTTTTTATTTTTATAGCTAGGCTATCTCGAGCCCACGTCTGTAACAACCCGAAAATCTGAGCCAGTTTAAAATTTTTATTTTGGCAATTTTAGTGAATTTTGAATATTTAAAATGAATTATTTTAAATAATATCGACGAAAATTTATTTTGAATATAATTCGAACGCATATATTATATACGCCGTCGTTAGAATATAAATAATTATATATAATTATAAATAGAATTGAAAATGGCGCGGTAGTTCGATAATTCGATTTCAAACTTCAATTGAACATACCGAGTGCAAAACAATCCGGATTTTAGTGAAACCAAAAACATTAGGATCTATTGGAGAATATCTTTCCAACGAATCCAACAAATTGAAATTTCATAGCGGGAATCAAAAGATATGTCCAGTTGAAATTTCTGAATAGTCGCTATGGAATTCAGGCCCTTAAAAATAGACATTTTGCAAACGACCTCGGATTTCGACGAAACCTCTTTTGTTGAGTCCGTGATGTCAAATTATTGCTAGATTCCAAATTTCATAATTTTTCGAATCAATATGTGAGCGTGGCATAGGAAAACGTGTTTGACCAGTTTCAGTTGATTTTAATCGACTGGAAATTGGCCATTTTTCCAACGGTCTCAGAATTCGACGAAACTAGTTTTGTTAGGACCGTATCGTCAATACGAAGCTAGAAAATATTTTTCGGGAATTTTTAGAGTTAGTATGTGACCCCGGTAAATTGAAATGCGTGTTCAAATTCAATATATGGAGTATATGTTGATTTTGACGGAAACTGATCGAAACGATCGAATCAGCCTACGATACATATCCCATTGTGTTCGGAGTGGGGGTAATACGCTATGGACGACAGGCGGTGGGTCTCGTTTCGAGTTCGAAATTAAAAGTTGCTTTTTGAAATAATTGAATAATTAATATATATATTTTTATAAAAGCCCCTACCCCTACCTTCCTCTTCTCATTCCAGAAAGTTTAAAAATAAAAAAAAAAGAAAAGAAAAGGAAAGCAAATCGACGCCGCCGCCCCAATCAACTATCGCACCGCCGCGCGAGGCACCCCCCATCCTCTGCTGCGCCGCCCTCCTTCTTCCTCCTCTTCAGCCTCGATCGAACCCCCCCCCCTCTCTGCTACCTCGCGATCGAACCCCCTATCCTGATGCCGACCGCGCTACCCCCCCTTCCTGTTGCTGACCGACGCCAAACCTCCCTACCCTATGCCTCGGCCGCGATACCCCCCCCCCTCCGACAGTGAACACTGCTCTTCTCCCTTCTATTTCTATGTAAGTTTTTATTTTATTTTTCTATTTTCAGTTATCATTTTATTTGATTTTAAAACTGAATTTATTCGATAGGAAAATTAGAGATAGAATTTTTATTCGATCGGAGAGTTAAAGATATGATTTTTATATGAGAAGGAAGTTAAAAATATAATTTTTATCGTATGTAAAGGTTGAAAATACAATTTTCATATTATATAAATAATAAAAATATAATCTTTTATATTGTAGGAGTATAAAAATATAATTTTTATATAGGTAAGATAGAAAAAATATCACCTTTATATATATAGTGAATAAAAATTCAATCTTTATATTAGGAGTAGAAGTTGAAGGCGAAATCTATATTTTTGAAAAGGCGAAATCTATATTTTTGAAAAGGCGAAATCTATATTTTTGAAAAGGCGAAATCTATATTTTTGAAAAGGCAAAATCTATATTTTTGAAAAGGCGAAATCTTTATATATAATAACGAAGTAAAAATTCGATTTTTATATATATTGAATAGCGTAGTAAAAATTTGATTTTTATATATTGAATAGCAAAGTAAAAATTCGATTTTTTATATATTAAATAGCGAAGTAAAAATTCGATTTTCATATATGTAGTGACTACGGGCAGCGAAAGTGACAAGAAGCGAGAACGACGAAGATTTCTACATATGAAGAGTCGTGGGGTTAGGACAGCTATTGGTGAGAACTTCTCACTCTAAATTTCTTTTTCTAGTTATACATATATACTAGGATGCAGACGGTGTTTAGTAGCACCCGACACCCGTCATCCACAGACCATGGATGGCTTGTTTGTTTAATTGATGTGTTGTAAAATTTGTTTGTGTTGTTGATGTGAAATCGATAATAAAAAGTAGAAGTGTTGAAATAAATAATTTATCGTTAAAATATAATTTTTAACGTGAATGTGAATAAATGAAAATTTATAAACAAATCGGCCGATTTGTTTATATACACTGATTTGACTGATATTGATTGGGTCGATAAATTTTACACATCGCCCAACTGCACGAATAAAAATATGTGTTTGTCGATTTGAACCCCACACGGGTGTTGGGATGATATTTGGGTACACTAATCCCAATTATTTAATTGTATGTCGATCGAAGGGTCGACAGACTGTGTAAGCGTCGATTATATATATTTGATGCTTATGCAGTTGTGTGGTGCACTTTGGATGATGGTTGATTATGTATCGTTGCTATTATATACATGTGTTGAATGGAATCCATATAATTAACTTTATATGGTAATTGATTGGGCCTCATTCCAATCGGGAAAATAAAGAATATTATAAAATAAAGGTTCATGTGTTGACAGTACTCATTCGTTGAGATTAGTCATGTGTTGAACGAAATAATTTAATAATAAAATTTACATCTTTAATATTATAAAATAAAGGTTCATGTGTTGACCGTACTCATTCGTTGAGATTCATCATGTGTTGAACGAAATATTTTAATAATAAAATTTACATCTTTAATATTATAAAATAAAGGTTCATGTGTAGACCGTACTCATCCGTTGAGATTAGTCATGTGTTGAACGAAATATTTAGATTCACGTATTGAATAGGATAAATATTCATTTGTTGAATAGAATAACGGAATTGTTGAAATATATAAAGCCGTGTTGATTAGAGATGCGCTATTTTGACGCGAACGATATTTATATCAATTATATTCGTTTTTATAATTTGAATTGAATAGAAAACGAATTTGATTTGATTTGAATTGAATAGAAAACGAATTTGATTTGAATTGAATTGAATATAAAACCAATTTGAATTGAATCGAATAGAAAACCAATTTGAATTGAATCGAATAGAAAACCAATTTGAATTGAATCGAATAGAAAACCAATTTGAATTGAATTGAATAGAAAAAGAATTTGAATTGAATAGAAACGAATTTTAAAACGAATTTATAAGGAGTAATTCAATTTTGATTTGAAATGAAATGGAAGTTGAAATTGTTTTTGAAATGAATTTAAAGCTATTTATAAAATTCGTTTCAGATAGGAATCGACGAAATATATTATATATATATCAATTCGTGAATTTGGACCATTTATTTCAAACGGACATTACGGGAGATCCTACCGTCGGATTCTCCTAAAACCGGAACCGTTGGGTTCGTATCGAAAAGAGCTTTCTAATGAATATTAGAAATTTGAAATCTAACGGTTGGATTTGGAGATACGTTCAAATCAAATTTGGAAAAGGTCGTTGTAAGTGCAGTTCGATGGCCGTTGTTGGAAATCGACTGTACGGGCCTTGATAAAATCATTAAAAATAGTAATAATTTGTGTAAAATCATAAGAAATGATTTGGGAAGAATTGGGATGAAAAACTCCATATTTGAAAAGATAAAAATATATTTTTATCGAAATGAACTAGTTTTGAACTAAAATAACAACCCATTTATTTTTAAATAAATAAATTGGATTTGAAATGGGTTTTAAATAGAATTGATTTGTGGGTTTATCGTGAAGGGTGTTTTAAATAACACTTGTTCTTTAACCCGATAATAAATAAAATGTGATTTGGGTTTGTCGTGAACTGTGTTTTAAATGACACTAGTTCTTTAACCCAGTAAAAGGTGTTTTAATGAATCTGCAATTAAATTGAAATGTGAATTGATAATTTAAATTATCAAATTTAGAAAGTGAGCGAGGATGGAGTATCACCAGTTTTGCTCCAAAGCAATAGTTAAATCTTTAATCAGATTTGAACGTGAAAGGGTAATTAATTTTACCGATAACACTGTGGTGTTAGATGTGGAGTATTACCAGTTTTGCTTCATGGGATGAATAGGTTGGGATTGGGAAATAAAATAAATAATTACTTCGGTGTGGTTCGCTAATCTCGACTAGTTTAGAAAACCATAATTTGGCTTGAAACGACATCCAAAGGAAGATTAAAGGATAAATTTTAAAGAATTTATCTTGGATAAAATTAATGGGAACCTTTCCCTAAGAATGTGGAATTTAGAAACTAGCTGTAGGTTAGTTAAGAAGAATGGTTTCCTGGATATTGATCTGATGTTGGTTTCGGCCTTCGGGGTTAATATTTGGGAAATTGTTCTCTTGCTAATTTGCGGTTAGTGGCTGCTGAATTGGAATGAGGCGTATGTTGTGTTTGTGTAACATTTGTTTTAATATACGCGGCTTGTTCGGAAAGTCCGGGTTTATACCCATTCTGAATAACCGATTCGACGATAAGTCGAAGATGAAGACGGTGGTTGAAGACCGGAAGTCTTCACATCGTTTGGGTGATTACTGATGATCTTGATTGGGCTGTACACCCGAGATGAGGGAATCAGTTAGTGATCGTCTAGACGTACTTGGAGATCGATGGATATGCGAGGAAAGTGCCTCTGGTTTCGTTCAGACCCAGAACGAACTTTTAAATGGATTTTTTGTCTGACATTGGATTTTATTCTGTGTTGATTGATTTCTGTTAAATATATATCTGTTTGGCGGCGGAGAATTTATTCTCTTGCTTAACGCCCTTCTCTGAGACGTACGAGCTTAGAGGTTATATATCGATAGATATCAATCGCAAGGCATGAATTGCCTGTGTGGCACGCTGAGTTGCATGGATCAAGGCTTCTGTTGAAAAGCAAAGTCTTGTGGTTGATGATCGAAGCACGGACTACGTGGAAGCTTTGTGTATAACGTGAATTCGCGAGCCTCACACCTCGGTATGAGTCAAAAACGGGATAAGGACTACAGGGATAACACGACGTTTCTTTCTAGCTTTGGAGGTGTCAGTGACTTACCAGCCCTGACATTTATATACTTTTCACCTATGTGGTTGTTGGATGAGGCGCCTCGATTTTAGGTCTGTAAGAACCGGGAAACATGTGTTCAGGAATTGCCAATCCTCAAACGTAAGAGAGGACCGGCCCTGAAGCATCCAGGGGTTACCCAGAGTGTGTAGTCCCGAGGCATTTGCTAGAGTGTCTCGAAGCGGAGAGGAGCTTGCCCCTTGCCTCGACTCATGACGGAAATCCAATTTCCAATACGTGTATTTCAGTTTTATTTGTAGAGCCTAGTATGGAGACATGATAGATGGTACCCATGCCGCCTAGGATTGATATTTATGATTGAAAATGTTTTGACACTACACACTTATAATAGTATCAAATGATTTGTTTTAAACGTACCAAGCATGTTTGGCTATTATAAGGGAAAACCCTATCCTCCGGTTTGCGTTGCATTGTGTGATGGGACCTGGGTCTTATAATAGCTTCATTTTTCGAAAAAGCATTGCGCTGTTTATTCTATGCACTGGTATTCTTGGGAGGAAACCCGTTCCGTGTTATACGACGTGGTCCCTTGATTTACTCTCTTTTAAAGTAAAGTTTTAAATAACTGTTTTAGTTCTCACACCAGTCACATGACTAACCTGGAGTTTATTGTTTTAACCTAAACTCTGGGTGCCCTTATTTCGAAACGGGCAGCTAGTAGTTTTGGTTTTGCAGATTTAAGTTCACAGGATCCTGGTTTACAGCTGGAATGATATCCGGAAAGCTCTGTATCCGTATATCACCTTCAGTTGTGCTTTGTATTATTTTTCTGCTGCTATGTAATTTATTGTAATCTCTGATATTTATCGAATGTAATTTATTCATTTATACTCTGTATATTCTTGTATCTGATGGAATTGTTGTAATAGCAATGAAATGTTCTTCTGTCTGCGTTCTAATTTGTCCTGTTCTCAAACGATCAGGGGTTTCGAACGGTCTAGATCGGTTTAACGACTGATTCGGATCAAGCGAAATTCAAGGCCGTCACAACGTCTATCATGGATATATGCGTTTTTAAACGTGAATGAGAAATTAAGAAGGAAAATGGGTTGTTTGGGCAAAATATGGATTGGAAGTATTGATGTATAATTTGAAATTGAATTATGGGTATGACTATACTAAAACGTTGAGTTTGTGTAGATTTGCATAATTCAATTGGATATGGAATTTGTATAATTTAGTACGATTGGTATGTAATTGGATAACATGTGATGTGAAATTTATCTGCAATTTGGAAGATAAGTATAAAAGATGAATTAAATTATATGTATGAACGTGGAATTGGGTAATATGCAAATTTGGTATGAATAAATATGTGGTTTGGACAATTAATTATAACGTGGAATAGGCATGAATATGATTATAAGTGGATTTGGAATATACTACATAAAATTTGGGTAATTTGGGGTATAAACATGAAATTGTCACTATTGGCATAACTTGAACATGAACATATTTGTGAATTTTGAAATTGGCATACGACAACTAGAATTGACATGAACTATTAATTAGCTAAAGATGAAACATGGCAAACTCGAGGTTAGATTGAGTTTGTGGTGTAAGACTGCCCGTAACCGCCCGGCACATCCAGCGACCGCAAACAATAGAGTCTAATGTGAGAAGTTAGTCATAACATGCTTGAACCCGATGTTAGACTGAGTTGTGGTGTAAGCCGGCCCGGAACCAACCGGCACTTCCAGCAACCGCAACAATAGGTCTAATGTGAGAGGTTGGTGCATTAATAATTAATTAATGCTAATGACACATGCTAAGTAGGGTAGTGTTAACAACACTTAGCCAATATGACATGACATGATATGTGGGAGGATTAAGTTAACATGAATGAATAGACAACACTTAACCAATATAACATGTGAATAGATAAGTGGATAGGGTTAAGTCAACTTGGGTAAACTTAACCAACATAGAGATGTGGAATGTTAATAACCTATTGTAAACCAAAGTTGCAGTAATGTAAAGATTAAATAATAGGTAGACCAAGGGAAGTTTATGACTTAAGATATAATACAAGATTTGAAGGGTGGAACAACTTATACCGTAAAATAAGTTAATCTAAGCTGAAAATGTATAAAAGTACCCGTGCGCTATTGTTTGATAAAAAGAACTTAAGTCATGCTTGAATTCGTTGACAAACCTTAGTTAATGAGAACTAAGTAACCAAACCTTAGTTAAAGAAGAACTAAGTAAACAAACCTTAGTTAATGAGAACTAAGTAAACAAACCTTTGTTAATGAGAACTAAGTAACCAAACCTTAGTTAAAGAAAAACTAAGTAAACAAACCTTAGTTAATGAGAACTAAGTAACCAAACCTTAGTTAACGAGAACTAAGTAACAAACCTTAGTTAAAAGAAACTAAGTAATAAACCTTGGTTAGAGGAAACTAAGTATTAAACAAATAAGTTGGATATAAATTGTAAAGTGATAATGTGTTGTCTATTGAAGAAGATGACATAAGTTATATGAATAACATAACAAGAGATTGGTTGAGTTGAGTAATTCTCTGAGTGCCAATCTGATGTTGATCTCGGTCTTCGGGATTGGCACTTAGGGCATTATTCACTTACTAATGTAAATATGAACGATAAAGAGGACTTGTCAGTAAACCTTAGTTAAGGGAACTAAGTAGACAACGATTAAGAGAAATAAGTATTAAACCTTAGTCAAGAAGGCGAACGATTAAGAAAACCAAGTAGTAAACCTTACTTAAGAGAACTAAGTATCAAACCTTAGTTAAGAGAACCAAGTACTAAACCTTAGTTAAGAGAACTAAGAAAACAACGCGCTTGAACCAGTCCAGATATAGGATGAATAACCAAACATGGTAGATCATCACTAAGTCGTAGAATACGAGGAGGAGCGTACGTCCATTAGAAACTCTTGTAGGCTTCAAAGGAATGGGATATGAAGCATGCAGCTTCAAGGGACGTGTAGTAGGGTACTCTTGGTATCCCTCTATGAGAATGCAGATGATCCACCTGGGCATACAGAGGTTAGGTCTGCACGGTTACGAACTAAGAGTAAGCCTTGGTTGCAATAATTAGAAGGAAACCTAAAGACTAGGATGGACCAGCGTGAGTCGGCGAGAAAATTTAGTGCCCTGTGATAGCAACTCGTCGTCTACCTACCATCTTCAGTCAGTATGAAAAGCGGAAAGGCAGAGAACTCCAAAAGACCATATACTTGATATCTGGTTATGGATGAGGTAAGGCCAATAGGGAAGGGCATAGTGGGCCAGGAAATTGTGCTAGGGAAGGTTCTCATTCTTGATTTTCATGGGTGCCTTTCGTTTGTTAGTTGAGGGAGGGGTCCAGTGGGACCATAGCCACTGCAAAGGCAGACCTTAGCATCTACATCGGCAGATATCTTAAAGCTTCCTACCGAGTTCCGTGTTTCTTGATTAGCCCTGCCACGGGACTCGGGTTCGCACATATAGAGAACATGTGCAAGTAGACAGTAAGTATGATTGACGATACATACGTGGGAAAAAGTTTAGGTACATACACATCGCTCTGGGTGGTGTATCGTAGATTGGGGGGCATTACTCGATGACAGAACCTAGTCGAACGTAGGGTGGCAGTCCAAATGCTTACGTAATATAGTAATGAAGGTTCTTTGCAGACGTAGTGTTGGTATACACATACATATATATATATATATATATATATATATATATATATACATGAGATTCTGTACGACATGTGGCATTGGACAAGGGACTGCATACATATGGAGGAGACCGTGCGAGTGGGATATACCTTAGTTGGGGGTAGCTACATATACACTATATTAGGTTGATCTACTAGGGAGTAGATAGGTGTGACGTGAGTACATGCCATAAGGGCTATCAACAAAAATAACCTAATAAACAAGAAAATGCAATAGACCGGTATATATAGGGTTATTCAACATTTGTTGTTTAAAATCCACTCATATAGAACTTATTCTCTGACCCCCTCCTCATTAGATACTCGCAGGTTAGGTAGTGACAGGGATATGATAGCTTGAGATACTGATTAAGCAGTATGTTTAATAAGGTAATGCTATATTTTAATTTCAACATATTTTATTCCTTCCGTTGTGAGATGCTTTACAAGTTCTGACATATTTCTTTATCTCTGTCTTTTCTGCAGGATACCAGAGCAAAACAGCTCGGGTCTCGATGGATCAGAATTTTGAAAAAAAAATCGGTCCGTTGGAACCCAGGTTGTTACATCTGGTATCAGAGCATCGGTTTAGTGATCTTAGGGAGAAAATGAGTGAACGTAATTGTATTTTCTAAAATATAAATATATTAAATATATATAAACCTAAATCCATAGAGTTGCCCACTAGATATGGAAAGAGTTGGGATATTGGTTTGTACACTAAAGTAACGAACGTAGAAATTTTGAAATCGTTAGGTGATTGGGAAAGTGTACAGTGTAACTTGGGGTTAGAGAAAGAAAATATCCCATACGATGGAAACTGAAATGATATTTCAGAGTAGTGGGTTTAAAAGTGAAACCTTATAAATTAAAAAAGGTTAAAATGTAGGTAATGAATATATATAGTCGAGAGAATTGAATTTGCGAAAGTGCCTAGGGAAGCCTAGTTGAGTTGAAGACCCGCTTTGAGTCTAACCCACTATTAAACTTTTAAGAACTTGAAATTGTAAAAGTGTTGGCAAAAGAGTTTGTGGTATTTTCAAGTTTTTAATCTTAAAAGTATTTTTAAATGTTTGAAAGAAATATATAAGGAGCATATTTGAAAAATGCATATTGGGTTTTAAAGTAAAGTGGGGTATATTTTGTAAAACAATGATTTCTTGTTTTAAAGAATGCTCTCATAAAAAGATGCATATTATGGAGCATGTATAGCTCACTAGTTTTCATATTATAATATATGAAAGGATTGAAAAGAAAGTTTTGAAATCTCTACTCTGTTGATTATAAATTTTGATTACTGATTTAAAAATAAATTTTGTGGGTAGACAAAATAATTTGAAGGAACTAAGAGCAGAGAAGGTGATTACACCTAGTACCGAGTAGCTAGATTAACATTGTAAGTAGGAACAACGTAAACCCGATAGTCCTTGCCTACTCCAGTTTTGTGATTTGAAAAAAAAATGTTTTGCATTTTATGATATTATTTTTATGGTTTGGCAAAAGCAAGCTTTGGAAAAGAGAATAAAGTTTTACCACATTTTGGAAAAAAAAATGAGGCCAAACCATGTTTTAAAAAGAATGGAGTAGGTAAGGATAGTATCTAGAAAGAACAAGAAAAATATTAGGCTATGAAGTAAATAGCAGGGACTGTCTTGGAATAATAATAAAAACAAATTCCCGTAGAATACATAAGCATTGTAAAGCCTAGGATTGTTGTTTAAAAGAAAAAGTATAGGCTAGTGATACACAACATGTACTGGTAGTGACTACTAGGCAGCGAAGTGCAAGCAAGTATATAGATCATGTTGTGTGGACTCGCAATTGTCGAAGGTGACAAAGTCCTAAGATTCTTGGCCCATAATAGTAGCTGTGTAGGATAATGTTTGAGTTGAAAACGGATTGAAAATAAACTTGAGAAATCGTACTGAACCAAATAAGCTAAGAAAGAGAATAGCCTAACTAACAAGAAACCAACAAATTCGGTGAAGCAACAAAACAAGACGGGAAAAAGAAAGGAAAATATTAAGACAAAGATGAACAAAAATGAAAACTTTTCAAGATGTATCTGTTCTTGGATAGGAAAATAGGAAATCTATATAGAATAGTTATATAAAAATTCAAGTACAATTATAAAAGGTACAATGGAAAATGTAAATTCTTCCGTTTTATATCTTTTTGTAACATAAGAAATCGAATTTAGAAAATTAGATTTTTCTAAATATCAAGTTTAATGATGCTTGGTAGGATTTTGGATGCGATAATTGGATGAACTATGCTCTTATTCTGTAAGAGTATGGGAAAATTTGGGTGAAAAATGTTTTGATTTTTCAAAAATATTGCATTCATATAGAACTGCAAGTATATTTAGGATGTGAGCATCATGTTTTGAAAGAGTTTTTAAGATTTGCATTCATATAGGTGGATCCAAATTAGGCATACATGATTTACTATGATGTGATTCATCTTGCACATGTGCACAATGTCGCAACAATTGGATGAACACTAATTGGATGTTCCGAGGGACTATCTATTTTACTCTTATCGAATTGCGGGGACGAAATTCTTTAAGGGTGGGTGAATGTAACACCCTGCATTTTTAATATAATTAAAAATAAGATATATGCATAGATAGGTTAATAATGGTGATGTACAATGAAAATTAATCAATACATGAAAAAAGGAAAGATTAATTAAATAAAGTGTGTGTAATAGAGAAGATAATAAAATACGGATAATTAATTCAAATATCAGGAATTAAGTAAAACGGGCATCACCATTGCGTTCGTCTCGGAATTCTGCTTGGAATAGAGTCCAAGTTTGCAAAAATCGGACTCCGTATGAAGGAGTTATGGCCTTCAGAATATTCAACAGTTCAAAATCACGAAAATTGGGCTGAGCGGGAAAATTCCTGCCCAGCTAGGTCGACCTGGGGGTCGACCTACCCCTAGGGAGGTCGACCTACCCCCAGTTTTGGGCAGAATTCACATTTTTGCATTTGGACGAGTTTTTGGCCCCATACGTTGATCAAACAGCTATAAAATGACCCGTAGACCTTGCTTTCTCTCCACACCAAGTCATTGTAATTCTATGCTGCAGAATTCTCTCCCCCTTCTTCCTCAATGTATCTAAACAATTCTTCTTCTCCACTAAAACTAGATCTATTCTTATCCCCTTTCTCTTAAAAAGTTATTCTTAAATTAAAGAGAATCAGATCTAGAATTAACACAACCGCGAATAAAACAAAGGAGAAATTCAAGATCTAAAATACTGCGCAAGAAAAGAGAAGAGATCCATATCTACAATCTACGCAGCACAAACAAATCAAAGATAAATCAGATCTAGAATTTGTAATGCAAAGCAAGGTGAGTGGATTTTAAATTATATTTGTTGTATAATGTTATTAATATCGTTCGCCATTCCCCATGTATACATATAATGATTATGATGTTAATTCAATAAGAATAGTTATTTTATTTATGCCTACATTGAATTCTCTCCTTTTATTCTTCCCCTTTTTATTTTTATAGCTAGGCTATCTTGAGCCTACGCCTATCATGGATATATGTGTTTTAAACGTGAATGAGAAATTAAGAAGGGAAATGGGTTGTTTGGGCATAATATGGATTGGAAGTATTGATGTATAATTTGAAATTGAGTTATGGATATGACTATACTGAAACGTTTAATTTGTGTAGATTTGCATAATTCAATTGGACATGGAATTTGTATAATTTAGTACGATAGGCATGTAATTGGATAACATGTGATGTGAAATTTATATGTAATTTGGATGATAAGTATAAAAGATGAATTAAATTATATGTATGAACGTGGAACTGGGTAATATGCAAATTTGATATGAATAAATATGTGGTTTGGACAATTAATTATAACGTGGAATAGGCATAAATATGATTATAAGTGGATTTGGAATATACTACTTAAAATTTGGGTAATTTGGGGTATAAACATGAAATTGACACTATTGGCATAACCTGAACATGAACATATTTGTGAATTTTTTAATTGGTATACGACACCTAAAATTGACATGAACTGTTAATTAGCTTAAGATGAAACATGGCTAACTCGAGGTTAGACTGAGTTTGTGGTGTAAGACTGCTCGGAACCGCCCGGCACATCCAGTGACCACAAACAATAGAGTCTAATGTCAGAAGTTAGTCATAAAGTGCTTGAACCCGAGGTTAGACTGAGTTGTGTTGTAAGCCTGCCCGGAACCGACCGGCACTTCAGCAACGCCAACAATAGGTCTAATGTGAGAGGTTGGTGCATTAATAATTAATTAATGCTAATGACACATGCTAAGTATGGTAGGGTTAACAACACTTAGCCAATATGACATGATATGTGGGAGGGTTAAGTTAACATGAATGAATAGACAACACTTAACCAATATAACATGTGAATAGATAAGTGGATGGGGTTAAGTCAACTTGGGTAAACCTAACCAACATAGAGATGGGGAATGTTAATAACCTATTATAAACCAAAGTTGCGGTAATGTAAAGATTGAATAATAGGTAGACCAAGGGAAGGTTATGACTTAAGATATAATACAAGATTTGAAGGGTGGAACAACTTATACCTTAAAATGTATAAAAGTACCCGTGCGCTATCATTTGATAAAAAGAACTTAAGGCATGCTTGAATTCGTTGGCAAACCTTAGTTAATGAGAACTAAGTAACCAAACCTTAGTTAAAGAAGAACTAGGTAAACAAACCTTAGTTAATGAGAACTAAGTAAACAAACCTTAGTTAATGAAAACTAAGTAACCAAACCTTAGTTAAAGAAAAACTAAGTAAACAAACCTTAGTTAATGAGAACTAAATAACCAAACCTTAGTTCACGAGAACTAAGTAACAAACCTTAGTTAAAAGAAACTATGTAATAAACCTTAGTTAGAGGAAATTAAGTATTAAACAAATAAGTTGGATATAAATTGTTAAGTGATAATGTGTAGTCTATTAAAGAAGATGACATAAGTTATATGAATAGCATAACAAGAGATTGGTTGAGTTGAGTAATTCTTTGAGTGTCAATCTGATGTTGATCATGGTCTTCGGGATTGACACTTAGGGCATTATTCTCTTACTAATGTAAATATGAACGATAAAGAGAACTTGTCAGTAAACCTTAGTTAAGGGAACTAAGTAGACAACGATTAAGAGAACTAAGTATTAAACCTTAGTCAAGAAGACAAACGATTAAGAAAATCACGTAGTAAACCTTAGTTAAGAGAACTAAGTATTAAACCTTAGTTAAGAGAACAAAGTACTAAACCTTAGTTAAGAGAACTAAGTAAACAACGTGTTTGAACTAGTCCAGATATAGGATGAATAACCAAACATGGTAGATCATCACTAAGTTGTAGAATACGAGGAGGAGAGAACGTCCATCTAGAAACTCTTGTAGGCTCCAAAGGACTGGGATATGAAGCATGCGGCTTCAGGGGACGTGTAGTAGGGTACTCTTGGTATCCCTCTGTGAGAATGCAGATGATCCACCTAGGCATACAGTGGTTAGGTCTGCATGGTTACGAACCAAGAGTAAGCCTTAGTTGCAATAATTAGAAGGAAACCTAAAGACTAGGATGGACCAGTGTGAGTCGGCGAGACCATTTAGTGCCCTGTGATAGCAACTCGTCGTCTACCTACCATCTTCAGTCAGTACGAAAAGCAGAAAGGCAGAGAACTCCAAAAGGCCATATACTTGCTATCTAGTTATGGGTGAGGTAAGGCCAATAGGGAAGGGCATAGAGGGCCAGGCAGTTGTGCCAGGGAAAGTTCTCATTCTTGATTTTCATGGGTGCCTTTCGTTTGTTAGTTGAGGGAGGGGTTTAGTGGGACAATAGCCACAGTAAAGGCAGACCTTAGCATCTGCATCAGCAGATATCTTAAAGCTCCCGACCGAGTTTTGTGTTTCTTGATTAGCCCTTCCACGGGACTCGGGTTCGCACATATAGAGAACATGTGCAAGCAGACAGTAAGTACGATTGACGATACGTATGTGGGAAAAAGTCTAAGTACATACACATAGCTCTGGGTGGTGTATCGTAGACTAGGGGGCATTACTCGATGACGGAACCTAGTCGAACCTAGGGTGGCAGTCCAAACGCTTACGTAATATAGTAGTGAAGGTTCTATGCAGACGCAGTGTTGGTATACACATACATATATATACATGAGATTATGTACGACATGTGGCATTGGATAAGGGACTGCATACATACGGAGGAGACCGTGCGAGTGGGATATACCTTAGTTGGGGGTAGCTACATATAAACTATATTAGGTTGATCTACTAGGGAGTAGATGGGTGCGACGTGAGTACATGCCATAAGGGCTATCAACACAAATTACCTAATAAACAAGAAAATGCAATAGACCGGTATATGTAGGGTTATTCAACATTTGTAGTTTAAAATCCATTCACACAAAACTTATGTTCTGACCCCCTCCTCATTACATACTCGCAGGTTAGGTAGTGATAGGGATATTATAGCTCGGGATACTGATTAAGCAGTATGTTTAATAAGGTAAAGCTATATTTTAATTTCGACAAATTTTATTCCTTCCGCTGTGAGATGCTTTACGAGTTCTGCCATATTTCTTTATCTCTGTCTTTTCTGCAGGATACAAGAGCAAAACAGCTCGGGTCTCGATGGATTGGAATTTTGGAAAAAAAATCGGTCCGTCGGAATCCAAATTGTTACACAAGTCAAGGTACTCAATTTATTAGCACAAAAAAAAACAAGTCTGAACGACAACATTTTACTGATGACAGGAAATAGGTGCATACTCTAATGACAACAAATATCATGGATCGGGGCATATTTTCTAAACCCAGCATGGCATTATGTATGCTTAACCAAATATGACAGCATTTATTCTTAACCAAATATGACAGCATGATAAATATAGAATTTCAGGGGACTTAATAGAATGAAACATGGAAAATATAGAGTTACAGGGAACTCAATACAATGAAGCATGGTAATATAGCACACAAACTTGAGTGCGTACTGAATGGCATTACAACGCATGGTGGAGGGGTTTAAAGTACCGTAACAGTGCATACCGAATGGCTTCCAAAGTATTATAACAGTGCATACTGAACGTCATTAGAGTCCAACAAAAAGGTCACAAGTGCAAGTTTACTAGTCCAACATGCCTAGTCTAGCAGGAACCAATATATATATATATATATATATATATATATATATATATAGCAATATGGTGAAGATGCTATGACAGAACTGCGTATATTGCAAGGCAGTATGTACATGCTTTTAATTATATCAAACGGTTACCTGCAATTCCGAAACCATGTATATAAATATATAATCTAGGACGGTGCCAAAACTTAGTGTGTTATTATTATTGAAACCCAGTGTATATATTTCTATGAGAAACCCGTAGTTTTACTTGAGTGTAAACACAAAATAGAGTAGATTTACAAGAATGACATTCGAAGGTCAGTAAAATTTTAAGATCGGATAATGTACAAGAAATCACCAACTAAATGTTCATTTAGTTCAACTTCCACTCATGGATTTACTAGAACTGGTATCAACTTTATTGGACATCTTAAAACATGGTTATTGCATATATCAACTCTACCACGCAACCAAATTTGTAAGAAAAACATTGTCTAGTGCTAGTGCAAGCGAACATGGCTCTTACATGGTTAAATCTTATTTAATTACAATGACAATTGAACTGAATTTTCTAGGCACGAAAATGAAGTAAAAATGAAATAAAAACAGTTGGTTTGTATTGGAAGGAAAGGTATGATGACCATTTACGAAGACCATTTATGAACCAACAAGCTGGCTAAGGCGATTATCAGGTAATACTGGACAAGGCCTTTCCTTTTATTCAAGGATTCTACAAAATGGAAACAATCTAAATATAAATGCATGGGACATTTTGGTTCCATGTCAGCAGGGTAACTATTGGAATAACAAGTCTACAAACATTAGCAGGTAGCCAAATAAACGAACTCCAAAATAGTGATTTAGAGTTTGCCAAATGAGGTAGAAACACAAAGCATGGCAGCTACCCTAACTAAACATTTTAACCATTAACATAGCAGCCTTAATAACCAGACAACCTCATAACAAGGCAGTCCTATAAGATTCATTTTAGTAGGCATACCAGAGTTTTATTTTGTACCATTGGGTTTTTAGGATACACAAAACTCAGATGACATTATCATGGTGTCTGGACAAAAATTGACTTTACTATCACAAACTTCCATATTTCCAACAATAATTTCCATTTATATATATCAGGTGCATTCAAATGTTGTCCAAAAGATGCCCTAGTCCAGATATTGGCTATATAGGCAAACAACATCAAATAAAAACTTCTTTTTTTCAACTAATTTTTTTTCTCATGGCAAATATACTGTTTCAGATTAATACGGCAGAACAGGTCAGTGTACAAAAATATCATCCTAACATCTAAGGTAAATATAACTGTTTCAAAATGCTTATTGTTAAAACAAGGTGGCAACAACTTTCAAAATGCTTGCTGACAAAACAAAGTAGCAAGATAAAGAGGCAAAACTATCAAAGTTACCCATGTTTCAAGTGAAGTATTTAATATATTATATATGCATGGAATACTTTGGTTTTTAAGCCCAAACAGTGAATGTGTGAAACAGGGTCCATCATTATTCAATGCAGCAAAACAGTACCACTACAAGTCCCTCGACCATTTTATTAGTTTTTATTTAAATCGACATTTAAACTCTTACCCAAGATAATTCGTGAGATTAACTCACTGCTACTGGTATGGAAATGGTTGAAGTAAAATAACATCAAACTTTTGATGATTTAAAATAGAATGATGAAGCCTCAAATTATTGGAGTATGGATTTCACACTACTGTTAATTTGTACCCATTTTACGGGTATTAAGTATTAGTAATCAGCAAACACAGTATCGATTCTTGGTGGTACTAGGGTTTCAGAATAATTTGGAGTCGATGGCGGCTTAAACGTTGTTGTGTAATCCTCGATTTGGGAAAGAAAGAATTGAGGGCTTCATCCATTAAAATTCATGAAGAAAGAAATGATTTCTACTTGGAGGAAGTGACAGATTATTTTCAGTTTCCATTAGAAGATGGAAAAGAAATGGTTTTTCTCTGAGTGGAATTTAGGAAAAAGGGTTCAATTTTATAAGGAAGGAACCGTGGAAGCCAAGGCAAAGAAATGTGTATTTTAACCGAGGAAGGTAATATCTGGGGAGGCAACATACGGGAAGAGATTTATTTACTTGTACCCCATAAAAATCAAATCCTACCGCAATTTATTGCTATGTTTTAAATTTTTGTATTATCATAAATAAACTCCAATCACAACGAAATTGAAGTGCTGCTACGTCTCGATGTTCTGAATCCAATAAATTTGATTGTACTCTAACTCCATCTGTATACGATGTCATTTTTTATTTCTTTATTTATTGGTTACCGATTTTACTCCTTTGTCTATCAACAATTCCATTTGATTCCAAATTTTGAAACGTAAAATTTCATTTTCTTTTTATACACAAATAGTCACGTTTCCAAGCCACTTTCCTTTATTTTTTAACAAATTAAAATTCTCCAATTCATTTAATGTCAACTACGTTTTATCTATAAATTTAGCCGTTCATACTTCCCAGTTGAAATTCCATATCCAATTCAAATATTACAACAATAAATATTTGATTTCTCACCAACCATTCTGAATATTAAATTCATTCCATACCCAAACAATATATTTTTGATTTTAAATTTCTAACTCCAGTATCAATATAAAAATTGATCGTCTGAAACTAAATCTTTAATTAATTTCTCGTTCCAGTTGTTGAAATTTCTGGGACGTTACATTCTTCCCCTCTTTAAAACTTTTCATCCTCAAAAAGAAGAGATTGTTATAGTTATACCAACACATATTTCTAATATATATATATATATACATATTCTCATATCCGTGTGAAATTCTCCTACAGCTAATTTAAGTATTCATTTTTAAGTCATCGATCCCTTTCGTTTATCATATTCAGTTGACTCGGAAAGTCAAATTTTCTTTCTTATGGTCGGGATCAATTTTTATCAATACGATTTTATTTGTTTTCATGCTCCTTAAATTCCGATCAATTTCCTTGGACCCGTTATCTCAAGTTAATTTGAGATATTTCTCTATCTATTTAATCCTTTAATTTCTTTCAAAACCAAACTCTTTTTAAATTCCAAACTCTGCAAAATTTGGATTTATGCATCTCAAGTTTTATCATAAACATCATCTATCAGTGTTATTTATCCATCGTTGCAACTATAACAGGTCTAGGCTTAGCAACCCTCAACCGAATTTCCTTACATTCAATCCATTTAATCTTTTTCCAACACTCGTTGAAGAGTGTAAATAGCATCTCCTATTCAAGTCACAATTGAAAAACCATTTAAAAATTTGTATACATAGCCCGAAGTTTAGGCATTCAAAATATTTGTATCATTATTACAAAGCTGTGGATTTGAAAATATTACGAAATTTTCTTTCTTAACTTATTTAGTTAGGTATATTTTAATTTCAAATTATTTATTTGAAAATATTTGATAACTCGAAGTCCGACAAGTCTATTATTGTTCTCACAGATGTTAGGCATACGCTGGCCAAGCGCACGACTAAAATCTCCAAGTACTGAATATCCTTGCTTCAACTCCCAGTGAAAAATATTCCAAAAGTTCCTTTAAAAACAAATATGAAAAGTACCAATGTGATATTGATGTTGATTGTTCATGAATCCACTACAACAGATTTACCTTTTAATAGCACGTGAAAAATGCTATAATACGCTACCATAGCATTAGTGATGACGCTATATAACAACATGCAATAATAGCCCTGTTATATCTTATAGCTCAAATCTAAACGCTATAGTATTATACATTTTATAGCGCACGTTCACCAGCATGAAATTGTTGTATATAACGGTGTTGTATACACAATTATATGATTTTTGTTTGATGATAACAACCAAATATATATATATTCTTTTAAATGTGTTTGTTATTGTACTGTTATATAACATCACAGATAGGAATATAATATTTATATTTAAATAGAATACGACTGTACAGAATTTCATATATTCACACAGTATTTTATTTAAATATAAATATAATATTTCAACATTCTAACAGTACAAATTATATGACTCCACTATTTAAACATTCACTGAATATTGTACTTGAAAATAAACTGTATATAATAGACAAGTTTGGTTGAACACAATAAAATGATATTTTATTTCAAACAAACTTGTTTAATACAAACATCAATACAATTTTGTTGTTACACAGCTCCTCACTGTAACACTCTGTCTATACAATTTACATTTCAATTTACAAACACATTGATACACTAATACACTGACACTGTCTTCTGCCTTCTTGTCTTCAGTCTTCACTGTTAGTCCAATCTTCACTATCGTCAAGTCAGTCCAGTCATCATTACCTGTCACATGAAATAGAAACACACAGTACACTGCAACAAAGATTTAAACAGAATACATGCAAATATTATTTTATTTTTAATTTTTTTTATTTGCCTCAGTTTTCTGGTGTGTTTCTCATCCTTTTTCATGACTTGATCTGATGTATATAAATATAGCACGAGCACGATACATGTATACACATACATGTGTATGTATATACACATATTACAGTGCAGGGACAGGAAAACTTGACTGATGGCTGCATATACACACGTGTACAAATATACACGTGTGCACTGCCTCGCCAATCAATGTCGCGACTGAGGAGTAGCCACTTGGACCATCTCGACTCAGCGCAACATACTCATGAACATGAACAAAGTCAAAACTAGAATGACCAAGTCAAAGAAATGTGATCAAACAAGTTAAATGGTGAAAGCAACATCAATACATGGATGAGCAAGGCACAAACAGTCCAGACCAAAGGTCAAGAATGCATGGTCATGCAAACAGCAAGGGGAAATGGAGTTCAGCAAGTATACAGCTAACAAAGTGGTGCAAATACGTGTGGTTTCTGGATACAAGTACATGATACAAGATACTGGACAATGCATGGATGATCACATATAACAGAAATGACATGGTGTTCACAACAAATATCATAGTGGTCTGAATATAGATGCAGCAAGTAACAAACTCAGCCAACATGGATAGTTCAAACTCAAGCATGGACAGAATAATGTTTCTCAGCATATAAATACAAGGCAGCTTTCACATGGTAAGCAATCACATGAGAAGAAATACATTGGTAATGTGCACAAGGCAAGAACAGTAAATGGCATGGTCGGTGCATATACAAATCAAGGAAATTATAACATGAATAAAAGATAGCATGTATACATTTTTTTCGTGCAATTCAGTGATGTAAATGGGGTCAAGAACAACAATCAACATGAAGTATAGCAAATGGTCAGTGTGGAGCATGAAGCAGCTACAAGATAAAACCCTTATACAAAGCAGTTCATGTATGTATGCAGCGTGCACAGCAAAGGTTTTCAATCAGGAGCATTAATTTTGGGCAAGAAATTTATTTTCTGTTTCTTTTTATTTCCAGTTTTAAGATAGAAAATTTTGGGCAAGTTTTTTTATTTTTTTTCCAGAATTTCACAAATCATATGCAGAATTAATCATGGGCCAAAATCTGCAAACATTTTTATGGCAAGATAATCAACCAGGAGTCATCTACAAGAATTGTTAAATTCCAGAAATCACAGTGATATTAAGGAAATCAGCATGTACATGAATGACAATAAAGTGTTTCCAGAATTTCAGGGATCGAAATTGAAAAGAATTCTTTCCAGAAATCACTTATCAATCAGAGAATTCGAACAAGATTTACAGACAATCAATGAAAGGGGCATGCTTCAATTCAACAGCAAACATTTTTTTGGGAAAAAATTCATGTCTGGTTTCAAATTATTTTTTTCAAAAATATACGGTGCTAAATCAAGGGATAGCAAAAAGGGAAGGTTTTTTTTTTTTTAGAATTATTTTTTAAAACCGAATTAATCAACAATGGAAATCATTTATTTTGTTTCCAATTTTTTACAGAGACGTTTCAGCAATCAGAGTATATTTCAAAGTCGGGAAGCAACAATTCAAATTGAAGACAGACAAAAGGGGAAACCCTAATCAGATCGAGCCATTCTTTGGTGAAATCAGAGTTTATGTAGGGTTTGTTTATCCCTATTTAAACACCCTCATCATCATCGGCTATAAATAGATCGAAACCACAAAAAACAGAAAAAATCGAAAACCAAGCATCAAAGAATTCAGAGCATAAATCGAAAAGAAAAACTCAGTGAACACTTACAATTTTTCCATTGTTTTCCGATCAAGCAACATCTCAAATCGAAGAACCAGCAAGCCGTAAAGCTTTCAAGCTTCAGAGATTATCAAAATCAACACGCATCGATCTGATTTGGGAAGAATTAAAAAAAACCCTAGCCGCCATATTTTTTTCTCAGAGGCAAAGGAGATCGGGCAAGAGCAAAGAGAAAGGGGCCGGCCTATTTAATTTGACTAGGCCAATGTTTCAAATAAAAAGGGGATGACCCCTTGTTTTTTTTTAAACTCCTTAGTCAAAATTTCACAAGGGTTATTTTTTTTATCTTTGCATTTAAATTTTTGTGTTGTAAAAACCATCGAACAGTTTCTAGAAGTCTGTAAAATTTCTAGGGGAGTTTCAGTTAGGAGTTAACTGACAGTACTAGAATCTGTAAAATCTAGGAATACAGGTTACGGGTTTGTAATCTAGGGAAAATCTGATTCAGGGGTTTGAATCAGTCTAGGGGTTTGAGCGTAGGGTTAGAATAGGAGCAGGGTTTGCAAGTGTACATGGTCTTGTATGCGGGATCTGTTCTATCACCTAGTAGAAACCTTAGAAATGCAGCAGTAGGCAGGGTTTTGCCGAAGCTGGGTATATCTGTGTGTGATTTACTTTCTGTATTTCTGTTTCTGCTATAATCTGTGATCTATTTATTATTTTAATATCTCGTTAGAATTTTTAATTCAGTTAAAAACTGTGATAAACCCTATTCACCCCCCCTCTAGGGTTAATCTAGATCCAACAAGTGGTATCAGAGCCTGGTTTTTGATTAACTCTAGAATCATGTTTTCCCCTTGCTGTCAGTCTTCTAAGAGTCAGTCCAGTGATATCCCATTTATTTTCAATGGAACAGATTTTCAAATATGGAAATCAAATTTTGAATTATATTTAAAATCTGTTAATTCTGAGTATTGGAATATTATTGAAAATATGGGAGACTTGTTAGACAAGAGGGATAAGGTCTTAAATGCTCGCGTCATGCATATTATTTATTCCTGTCTTGATAATGATCAATTAAAATTTATCTCTCATTGTTTAACCACGCAGGATATCTGGAAAACTCTCAGCACGTTGTATGGAAAATCTGACAGCTGTTCAAAACTCTCAACTGCCAACTCAGATTCAGATCTGTGCTTAGCTGGAGCTATTCATGACGACTCAGACGATGTGGACTTATCATATGAAGATTTGATGTCTCTTTGTAATAATTTAACTAGAACCGTTGATCGCCTCAAACGGAAAAACAAGTCTTTGAAATCTGAAAATTCTGAGTTGACCCACAATAACAATGTGTTGAAATTAAAATTTGAAGACTCTGAGTGTAAGAATTGTTTTAACTTGAAAACTGATTTAGCTTAACTTAATGAGAATTCTAGAAAGATTGAAAATGAATTTTTGATTTTGAAAAATCAAGAAGATGAGCTAATTCATGAAAACAACACTTTGCAGAAGGAGTTGGATAAGGTTAATTTCGAACATGAAAATTTTGAAATGGAAAATTTGTTGAAATCAGAATCTGCTTTAAAGGAACTTGAAAAAGAAATTGAAAAATTCAAGATTTTTTAAATTGAAAAACAAAAGCTCTTTGATTCTGAGATTTCTGAATATAAAGGCAAAATTGAGAAGCTTTTAAACGAGAATGATCTTCTGAAATCCAAAATCAATGATCTTGAGTTAAGTCTGAAACGTTTTTCTTTCGGAGAAAAATCTTTGAATATGCTTTTGAATAATCAGTTCTCTCATGGAAATAAAAGAGGTCTCGGCTTTGGAAAAAATAATGTTTTTGAAAAACGTAATTCAAATGAGTTGAGAAGTCCCTCAAACTGCTTTGGAAATAGTTGTTTTGATAATTTGAACTTTGACAATTCCAAAGGATTTTTGAATCAAAAGCAAAATGTGAATTTGTTTTGTAATAAACCATTTAAACATTCTTGGATCCCAAATAAAAATAAAACGGGTTTTGTTAGATTCAAATCGATTTGGGTTCCTAAGGGTACAAAAGTTAATTCTAATGGTTTGTTGTACAGACAAGTCTGGGTACCTAAAGCTGTGAACAAAATTGGGAGTGGTTTTACAAATTTTGTTAGACCACTCGATTCTCAAATCTGTTAGGTACCGGAGGAGGCTGAGGAACTGCTAGGCAAAAGAGATTTGGATTCAAGTTGCTCAATACTTCTGAAATCATTCACAGTTTCTTAGCCACATCTGTTGAGTTAGAGATTCTGGTTTACACTGATTTCAGGTATGATCTCTGAACTTGTCCTTGTAAATATTCTCTGTTTTTAATCTCTTGTTTATTTCGTCTTCTATCTCTCTTCTGTTTATGTTCTCTGTTTGTTTGATTTGTCACTGTCATATCATTATAATTTCTTGGGCTTCCTTAACTTCCAGTTGCAGAATTCATGATCTTTCTTGAAATATGCTTTATTTGTATAAAATCATCGTGTGTTAATCATTTCCATATCCTGAATTTAATCTTGTAAATATCTGCAATTGTTTTTGAGATTTTTTTATTTCTGAATTCATAACAGTGTTGATGTATTCTTATCATATCTTGAACACTGTTAATTTGAATTCTAAATTTTTTGAAGATCTGAATATTTAATGAAATGTCACACACCTTTGCTGTTCTGAGTTTATTCTAATTCATTTTAGAAAAGCTCAAAATATTATACTCATTACAGCACTCTGTTATTTATCAGTTGTGATAATTTCATTGATTTTCAGATTGGCTTGTATCAGTGATACATCTTGGAATTCATCTTTATTCATGATCATTATATTGAAATATGTTTGTTTGAAATCATCTGAAATTCTAGATATTTTGAATATCACACACCTCTTATTTTTTTGAAATTATCAATCTTGTGTGACTGATTCATTATATCCCAAAACTTTACATTGATTCATGTGATTTCAAATAAATTATCCCGATCATGAATATTTTCAAATTTGATGTAAATGACCTGAAATTTCTCTTGGGCTTGTCAGAAATAGTTTTGAGAAATTCTTGAAAATGTTTTTTTTAAAATGGTCTTTGAAAATCATTGTTATTTCATGATTATTTGATTTGAATATATGTTTGTTTAAAATCATTTGAAATTATTGATTTATTGGATCTCACACATATCTTGAATCTGAAATATAACCTGGTGTGATTGATTCATTAAATCCTAATACTTTTACATTTCTTCAAATGATTTAAAATAGAGTATATTTGCAAATCTTGGATCATGAGCCACCTTATGTGACCAACATCTTGACAAGTCTGTTGTGATACTGATTTCTCTGTGCTGCTCTGATACTGTTTTTGAAAAATGTTTGTTTTGGAATCATGCTGCTCTGATTATAAGAAATTGATTTGTAAATATATTTTTTAGGACTGCTTGATTTGGTATCAAAGATTTATCGTACTCTGATAAATGAAATTTGTGTGCTTGAGTTGCTTGCTGTTTAATTAAGTCTTTTCTGTTGACTGAGGTACCATTGTTTGCCACCGGGGTGTCATTAAAATCCTCGAGAAAGCGAGAACATTTGCTATCAGAAGCGCCTTATATTTGTCTCATCCATCTGTACTGAGATTCAAATTTTCACCTTGTATAGATCCACACATATATTTTTTTTGCCTTATACAAATAAATGTGCTAAATTTGTCTAGCTGAATTTGTGTTTAAATTTCCTTGGTCTGAGATGTCTATGATAGTCCATCAAGGTGTAATTAAATTCCTCGATAAGGGAGACTACAATTGGTATCAGCTTTTTCATCCATCTGTTCTGAATTTTCACTTTGTAGAGACACCATGTGGTATCAGTCTAGAAGTGTTGCATATTTTTTGCTGTATATATTTTTTTCCTCTTGTCGTGTATAGATCAGCATATTCCTCTTGTAATTGTTTTTCAATTTTAAAATTATTTATTTTGTATTCATTCAGAAATTGAAATCAATATCCAAATTAAACTGTATTTGTAATTCATCAAAATTATTATCGGATTTCGAAATTGTGATGAATTTTGATTGCAGTATATTTCACAACAAGAGGAGATTTTATCTGGATTTTCATGATGGTTGAATATTTATTATAATATCTTTGAACTGGCAATAATTTCACGACCATTCTCATTATCTATCATCCTTCTACCATCCATGATAATTTTATATTAATGAGGAGAGTTTAATATTTTTTTAAATCATCTTGAATAAATGATGAAAATATTTGTGATAGAAATTGGACTTTGTTATTTTTCAAAATTAGTGATAATCGAAAATTTTCAATGATCTCGGTACAGTTGATTATATTTCATAATATGATTAATTTAGAAATTTATTTCACAAACCATTCCTGTACCTACCACATTTCTATCATACATATTAGTTTTGTATACTGAGGAGTTTTTCATTTTGAAACTGAAAATAATAATAATATAATATTCAGAAGTATTTCTCTAACCTCATTTAAAAATCCAAGCTCTGGTTATGCATGGTTATGAGATTACTTATATTTAAGCTGCGACTGACCTCATTTAAAAATCCAAGCTCTGGTTATGGGTGGTCAGGGTGCTCTTAAATCAAAAGAAAAAGAAAAGAAAATAATTTGCAATAAATAATTTTTTTTATGAAATTCCCCTTGGTGTATAATAACCAACCTATCAATTCACTTTCTAATCTGCGAAATGTGTTGAAATTTTATGACGTATTATGATATGTTGATTGATTAGTATTGGGATTTGAGATTATTCAATTTTGTCACTTAAGTTGAATTTATAATTATAGTCTGAATCCATCGCTATTTTTAGTACTCATTTTTATAAAATTCTCTTGAAAATAAATGAAAAATATTCATATTTTTATAACTCTCCTCATTTATATAAGTTTCATCGTAAATCAGTCATTTTTCTGCAATGTGAAATATGCCACTAGTTCTCAGTTTATTATGATTTTTGTTTGACTGATTGAGATTTATAATGATCGTTCTTCCTCTAAAGCTGATTTAATATTTGTTAGTCACTATCCATCTATATTTTAAATTCTATATCCTTTTGATGATAACAAAAGGGGGAGAATGGGTTGAGATTTTGATTTATGAGTGAATATTTTATAGATATTTTTAATTTTTGAAAATTCATTCAATTTTCATGTTTCTTCACTCATGCACAGTTATAGGGGGAGTTTCTGTTGTAGGGGGAGCTTTCAAATAGGGGGAGTTCAGTTCTTCACTCTCAAACACATTTATTATATTCAAAATCTTAACATTTGTTTGTCATCATCAAAAGGGGGAGATTGTTGTATATAACGGTGTTGTATACACAATTATATGATTTTTGTTTGATGATAACAACCAAATATATATATATTCTTTTAAATGTGTTTGTTATTGTACTGTTATATAACATCACAGATAGGAATATAATATTTATATTTAAATAGAATACGACTGTACAGAATTTCATATATTCACACAGTATTTTATTTAAATATAAATATAATATTTCAACATTCTAACAGTACAAATTATATGACTCCACTATTTAAACATTCACTGAATATTGTACTTGAAAATAAACTGTATATAATAGACAAGTTTGGTTGAACACAATAAAATGATATTTTATTTCAAACAAACTTGTTTAATACAAACATCAGTACAATTTTGTTGTTACACAGCTCCTCACTGTAACACTCTGTCTATACAATTTACATTTCAATTTACAAGCACATTGATACACTGATACACTGACACTGTCTTCTGCCTTCTTGTCTTCAGTCTTCACTGTTAGTCCAATCTTCACTATCGTCAAGTCAGTCCAGTCATCATTACCTGTCACATGAAATAGAAACACACAGTACACTGCAACAAAGATTTAAACAGAATACATGCAAATATTATTTTATTTTTAATTTTTTTTATTTGCCTCAGTTTTCTGGTGTGTTTCTCATCCTTTTTCATGACTTGATCTGATGTATATAAATATAGCACGAGCACGATACATGTATACACATACATGTGTATGTATATACACATATTACAGTGCAGGGACAGGAAAACTTGACTGATGGCTGCATATACACACGTGTACAAATATACACGTGTGCACTGCCTCGCCAATCAATGTCGCGACTGAGGAGTAGCCACTTGGACCATCTCGACTCAGCGCAACATACTCATGAACATGAACAAAGTCAAAACTAGAATGACCAAGTCAAAGAAATGTGATCAAACAAGTTAAATGGTGAAAGCAACATCAATACATGGATGAGCAAGGCACAAACAGTCCAGACCAAAGGTCAAGAATGCATGGTCATGCAAACAGCAAGGGGAAATGGAGTTCAGCAAGTATACAGCTAACAAAGTGGTGAAAATACGTGTGGTTTCTGGATACAAGTACATGATACAAGATACTGGACAATGCATGGATGATCACATATAACAGAAATGACATGGTGTTCACAGCAAATATCATAGTGGTCTGAATATAGATGCAGCAAGTAACAAACTCAGCAAACATGGATAGTTCAAACTCAAGCATGGACAGAATAATGTTTTTCAGCATATACATACAAGGCAGCTTTCACATGGTAAGCAATCACATGAGAAGAAATACATTAGTAATGTGCACAAGGCAAGAACAGTAAATGGCATGGTCGGTGCATATACAAATCAAGGAAATTATAACATGAATACAAGATAGCATGTATACATTTTTTTCGTGCAATTCAGTGATGTAAATGGGGTCAAGAACAACAATCAACATGAAGTATAGCAAATGGTCAGTGTGGAGCATGAAGCAGCTACAAGATAAAACCCTTATACAAAGCAGTTCATGTATGTATGCAGCGTGCACAGCAAAGGTTTTCAATCAGGAGCATTAATTTTGGGCAAGAAATTTATTTTCTGTTTCTTTTTATTTCCAGTTTTAAGACAGAAAATTTTGGGCAAGTTTTTTATTTTTTTTCCAGAATTTCACAAATCATATGCAGAATTAATCATGGGCCAAAATCAGCAAACATTTTTATGGCAAGATAATCAACCAGGAGTCATCTACAAGAATTGTTAAATTCCAGAAATCACAGTGATATTAAGGAAATCAGCATGTACATGAATGACAATAAAGTGTTTCCAGAATTTCAGGGATCGAAATTGAAAAGAATTCTTTCCAGAAATCACTTATCAATCAGAGAATTCGAACAAGATTTACAGACAATCAATGAAAGGGGCATGCTTCAATTCAACAGCAAACATTTTTTTGGGAAAAAATTCATGTCTGGTTTCAAATTATTTTTTTCAAAAATATACGGTGCTAAATCAAGGGATAGCAAAAAGGGAAGTTTTTTTTTTTTTCAGAATTATTTTTTAAAACCGAATTAATCAACAATGGAAATCATTTATTTTGTTTCCAATTTTTTACAGAGACGTTTCAGCAATCAGAGTATATTTCAAAGTCGGGAAGCAACAATTCAAATTGAAGACAGACAAAAGGGGAAACCCTAATCAGATCGAGCCATTCTTTGGTGAAATCAGAGTTTATGTAGGGTTTGTTTATCCCTATTTAAACACCCTCATCATCATCGGCTATAAATAGATCGAAACCACAAAAAACAGAAAAAATCGAAAACCAAGCATCAAAGAATTCAGAGCATAAATCGAAAAGAAAAACTCAGTGAACACTTACAATTTTTCCATTGTTTTCCGATCAAGCAACATCTCAAATCGAAGAACCAGCAAGCCGCAAAGCTTTCAAGCTTCAGAGATTATCAAAATCAACACGCATCGATCTGATTTGGGAAGAATTAAAAAAAACCCTAGCCGCCATATTTTTTTCTCAGAGGCAAAGGAGATCGGGCAAGAGCAAAGAGAAAGGGGCCGGCCTATTTAATTTGACTAGGCCAATGTTTCAAATAAAAAGGGGATGACCCCTTGTTTTTTTTTAAACTCCTTAGTCAAAATTTCACAAGGGTTATTTTTTTTATCTTTGCATTTAAATTTTTGTGTTGTAAAAACCATCGAATAGTTTCTAGAAGTCTGTAAAATTTCTAGGGGAGTTTCAGTTAGGAGTTAACTGACAGTACTAGAATCTGTAAAATCTAGGAATACAGGTTACGGGTTTGTAATCTGGGGAAAATCTGATTCAGGGGTTTGAATCAGTCTAGGGGTTTGAGCGTAGGGTTAGAATAGGAGCAGGGTTTGCAAGTGTACATGGTCTTGTATGCGGGATCTGTTCTATCACCTAGTAGAAACCTTAGAAATGCAGCAGTAGGCAGGGTTTTGCCGAAGCTGGGTATATCTGTGTGTGATTTACTTTCTGTATTTCTGTTTCTGCTATAATCTGTGATCTATTTATTATTTTAATATCTCGTTAGAATTTTTAATTCAGTTAAAAACTGTGATAAACCCTATTCACCCCCCCTCTAGGGTTAATCTAGATCCAACAGAAATGTTTTACATAGCGTTCATACCTTGCTATTATATTTGCTTAGTAAAATCTCAACTTATTTTCTTATAGCGTTATCAATAATTTTATAGCACATATTCATTGCTACGAAAAATGTTTTTCATTTTTTTTTTTTTTAAATCCGCTATTGTTGCATTCCCCATGGATATATAGCGTTTTGACCTTACTATGTTAAATACTCGCTTTCTTTTATAGCATTATCATTGTTTTCATAGCTCATATTCAGTGTTATGAAAAGTTTTCCACACAGTTTACATTATATATAGCATTCCACATTTTGATTCCATAAGAGGAGTTTACCGCTATGATTTTTTTTTTAGTATATATAGCATTTTCAGGGTTTTCATAACACATGTTCAATGATATGAAAAGCTTTTCCATACTATTTAATTTTTTACATAGCATTTCACCTTTTATTTCCATAAGTGCAATTTTCTGCTATTAATATTTTTAATATTGTAGCACATATTTCAGCTATGATTTTTGTATAGCAAATCTCATATTTAATTTGTGCACCGTTCAGACAATTAAGCAGTAAATTCACAACACAAAACTATCAATAGAAAATATTAATATCAAAAGCATATTTGATTTCAATTACAAAGTCATGGTTAATAAATCTATTAATAAATATAGAAATAAGTCAACATACATGTTCAAATATCGTTTCAAAACAAGGTTACATGAAAAATCACTTGGTCTTCAGCTTGTGAGCTCGTCCAATTTCTAGAACCTGCAATTCACAAGCACAAGCACAAGTTACATTACTGTTGGTCAGTTATTTGGTTGCCGATACCAAGATTATACCTGAAATATCATGCAAGCAAATAAGGTTTAGAAAACTATATTATTGTTTTTATGTATGACAGTGTAGTAGGAAAATATAGGAAATTCAGACTGAAAACTATCACTTAGGTAGCAATAGCATGATTAAATTTTATATCAAACTTACAAACTGTATGCAGACATGGTCAAATTACAAACCATATTCAAATTGTAAACATCGCTTAGCTAAAAAATATAACAGGGTTAGCCACCCTTTCTTTACGTCCAATGTTGCTGATTTCTAGGCTACCCCTATAGTTGGCAACAGAATGTTCAAACTCCAACAAAAATATAAACTCACCAAACTTATCACAAGAAAGTTTGATTCGGGAGATTTATGGTAGAGGGAACAAGTTGTCCACTCAAATAAAACATCTGCTAGGCAAGATACAGATTTTGCTTTTTAATAGCCCTATAAATACTAAATTATCTAAACAGGAGAAGAAGTTGACTATCAAGCTTGAAGAGGCGCACAAAAATGAAGCCAACATGTTAAAACAAAAATGCCTTATGCAAAGGGAAACACAGGGTGACCAAAAATATAATCATCAAAACTTAGATGTAATACTTGATATTGAGCATGTACATGAACTGAATTATAGCAATGCTAATTGGATGACACAGGAAATGAAGCTGCAAAGTTATGACACCAACCTCATTCATGTCAAGAGCCATGTTCGTCAATGTATCCAGTCCTGCCGATGTACATGAAAATGTAGTATATAATTATCTATCTTTTAGTAACAAGAAACTGAAAATGAAATCAATACTCAAACATTTTTCTCTTCAACTTTCAGTGTGCAAGAAATATGTAAATTACCAATATACACTTCTAGGTTAAAATGTAGAACATAATTGAATTATCGCTCTACCTGTCCACTGGCTAGAGTATCCGCTTATCATTTTTTTTATAAGATGATAACTTCCTTTATCATCTTAAAATATTGTTTGTCCTAATACAAACAATAAAATACAGATTACATGGCAACAGACAGACAATAAAATACTGGTTAGAGTATCCATTTGATTCTGATTACATTGTATTTCAAATTAGTAGCACAGATAAACATTTTAATGGAAAAATGAGCATTCGAATTTAGAATGGGACAACAATAATCCATCTACTGATTATATGGCAACATGAAGAGACGTGCAGATATATCTATTCATAATCATATGCACTACATCATACCTTTAATGACTATAATGTGGATCTGTGCAACTAACAGCTTTCTTTTTCTCTTTTTAATTCAACAAATGTCTCAATCTTTTATTCATTATTGTACAAGATAGCATTGCTCTGATTCTAACAAATATATGTTCCTCGATACATAATACCAAAGCATGTTACAAATATTCCATAGTTTAGAAACTGAGCCGAATCATAAATTCTTACTCATACTGTAACCTCGGATACACAGGGAAACACAGGTTAGACTGGATACACTGTCTAACCTCGGAATTTCGATGGCTACTTCCAGAATTAAGAAGTAGCAATGCCTATAAATTAACATGAAGGGCACTCTAAAACAGTAGCTAGCTTCTTTGTTTTCCGAGTCTTGTAAGTGCATTTACATCTTAAAGGACCACAAATTCTCACAGTAAATCTAGCAAATTATAAAGTGAGCATAGACTCTATGATTATGCATATTTGATTTGTAACAAATCAAAAATGGCAAACATGACAAGTAAACCAAGTTATTCCGAAAACAAACGTAATAATGGCTGTGAGGGTGACAAGACCAGAATGAAATCTGGACATTATAACAGTTTATATTTAGGGTTGTATGTAGACTGATTTTCTGCCATCAATCTTAAAATAAAATTAGTGACATGAAAACTATGTATTTTTTTACCTATAATGGTTTGAAAGATACAAGTCCCTCAATTAAGAAAATGGGGGAAGACAAGGAGCCATAGTTGCAATCTATATTCTATACATTACCCTGCATGCATCCTAGTAACGGTTGTTTCAAAAACAATTCAAGTTAATCAATTGTTCAATGAAGTCATGGTTTTGAAGTTTGGTTAGAAATTAAGGAGTATAACTATAATATGTTCTTAAGTGAGTTGCAGATCCATTTGTTCTTATATGTTCAACATTTCCTAAGTGTTGATTTGTTCTTACCCAACTACAAATAACCCCTTATGGTCTCAACAACTTACTGATAAAATAAAACTATTTGTTCAACCTATAGAAGTAACATGAGTTGAAGATCCGTATATTTCAGAGCAGTCAAACCCCAGGATCTTGACGCTTTATTATCTTTTAAACAATGAAAAAAGAATTGGTTGATTTATGACATGGAAATATTTTTATATCATTTGATTTAAGAAACAGTTAGTCTATTAAGTGGCACAACCGAAGTTACAGCGATGAACCACACATCAATATTATTTCAATATAAACATGTGAAAAGGTAAGTACATAACCAAGAAAATTTAACATGGTAGTAAAAGATAATGTAATTATGGTGTAAATTACCTTGCCTACCTTATCCATTCTTCCCTTGATATTTGAAACCAATATCCAAAGTAACGCCTCAAATCAACCGTCTATCCATGCCTGTCAGAACAAGGAATAAATTTTTAAAGATTATTGAAATTATAACAAACAAAGAGAACAACAGTTTAGACATACTTGTGTGCACATTATTGAAAATAAACATGATTGATATCCAATATCTATGCATGATAACCAAATGATTGTCATGCAACAAATTATGTATCATATTTGCTTATTTTTCACATTTTACTAATAATCAACTCTCTATCAAGAAAAGTTATATAATGTAAATCTCTTTAAATTTGCTTAAGAAGTTCATAGTGAATATATATACAATATTTCGAGTGTTAATATATAAAGGAGCAGTAACTAATTATTATTTTAAAACCATAAGGAGTGACCATATTAAGTACATTATAAAGTAATGTATTACTCTAACTGACATGATGAATAATTGTTTAATATACCAACATTGATTAGGGATAAGGCGATATACTTAAATTGATTACGATGACGATGGTACTGAAGGTATCGATTAGATGGAAGGTTTGACTTGCATATTAAATTAGATAACATTTTAAATCCACATGTTAAACTTTAACAACTCTACCAAATGTTTTTATATTATTTTATTTCTATAAGAAAACACCTTATATTTAATTGTTTGGAAAGCATGCTGAAGACACTTAATGATTACGCTAATGATGGTTGCATAACTAACAGTAGCAATTTTGAAAGGAAAACAAAAAATCAATAAACTCGGATTTGTATTATGACAGCCATTAGTCCATATAGGTTAACAGAGTTAGTAATCTAAGAAATGATACGATAAAAAAGGGAGCTTCATATAGATGTTCCATTGACCATACAAAAGTGCATTAGAGAGACTTTGTGCATGCTGATAGTACAAATAAATCCAACAACCTTCATACAGTACAAATGTCAAACTCGCTGATTAAATTGTTAGAAAAATATCTCTATGTACATGGCCAGACAATTTCTTAAGCGAAAAGTTTTGAAAAAGAAAAAAGAAAAAAAAAACAATTTCTTAAGACACAAAACTAATTTTAATACAATTAGATGCAACCAAATGACCATTATCGGTATATGAATTGCTTTTACAAAACTAATATGATCACGGTGTTGAATGGCAGTGCCCCTCTTATCGTCATTGCTATTCTTGGCTCAGCATGTAAAAATATATATGCAAATTCAACATGGGCAACTGTTAAGCAGGCAAACACAAATTCATATTAACTGGTATATATTACACAAAAGTTAAACCAAGTTCACATCAAAATGGAGCCTTGGTAAGGAAGCAGCATTAACAGACAAAGTGAGTTGAACCGGGGTTGGGGGGTATGTGGTTGTTTTGTATTATGTGTGACAGTTATTTAGCTTCATCCGTGTTGTAAACCAAGAATTGAAAAGGATATAAACCTAACAAAAAGGATATAAACCTAATTATAATAGTGGTCTGCAGCTTTATTAAGTACAGACAAAGTTTGCCACACATAGGCTTAGTCTGAGATTGCTTCCAGTAATGAAATCAAAAATGGGAGTAAATTGGAACTGTGTAATAATTTAATTTCATTTCCCAACCTACTTATAGTAGTTCAAATCATGTAATTATGATTTGGTATTGATCAGTTTACGATAAGTAAAATTTACATACCATAACGTAGTAAAAAAAATTAGAACACAGAAAAATTGAACACTATCAACATATTATGACTCAGAAAAACATACTACTTAGGAAATATGATATTCTGATTTATCAGTAGTGTGATACAACAAAGTATATGGTAATCAACATGATCAATAACCTTTATTTACATTATCTCCATTTAATTTATTGTTCGGATGCAATCAACTCTGTGGTAGTAAATTTGAATAGTAAGGATAAGTACTTTCTCGTATCACTGCATATATTAACCCTCTTACTAAATAATGAATACAGTAGCTCTATTTTGGCTTCCAGCAAGCCTACTTTGAAAGGCATGAACTCCGATACATTTTTACTGTTCTCAATTGTTTTATACGTGTTGTCTACTTTACCAACTGTCTCAAAGAACAATTTTTTGTTGCTCTGTTATATTTACTTCATAATTTAAGATATATCACTGAGGTTGAATCCTTTTGTGTTAGAATTGAACAACCCAAAAGTATATATTCCCCTTATTGAAGACTGCTTACACATATTTGGACCTAACTGAATGTTTTTTTTATTTGTCATAATGTAAACATAGATTTCATTGATTTATGTTACAAATTTGATTTCATTGCATAAATCTTTTCATTTTGTCCATTGTTTCATAATAACAGTAATGTTGTTTACAAATCATATGAGATTCCATTGCATAAATCAAAATCATAACTTACGATATTTGTTGCCGAAAATACTTTTCAATAATAAATCTTTTCCAATAATTCAAAGAATATCAAAATTTGTTAAATTCTAAATTTACTTTACCAATTTTTTTTTTAATGATATAAATAACAAGTTACAATTGTAAAATTTTCAAAATTCCTAATGGTAGCTCCACTGCTAGAGCACCACAAGATCTCAATATCAATAATTACAAATTAATACAGATAATCATCATTTAATCAATATACATATAAATAAACATCAATATGCCTACTGAAAAGTAACCCATACATTCCCGTTGCACACTCTGATCACAAACAAATCAGAGCACAATAATTATACTAAGCCACCTGAGATTCATATTATATTTCTTATTTAACACATAATAATAAAGTATTATATAAAGAAAATAAAATCACCCAAAATGTTGTCTACCACCTAATTTGAAGTAGCAAAATTTAAGCTGAATTGTAGATTAGAAAGAGCTTAACTGACCATTATTTTTTGGCATATTCTAGCTGTTGGGAAACAATGGCTGAGTCGCGGACTAGGTCGCTTTCTTGAAGACGATTCGGCGATCTGGTCGGAGGTGCAAACCAGTTCGTTCCTTCGCCGCCGCCTCTAGGATAAAACAGCCTCAAAAACAATAACCGATTTGCTTGCACAACAAATCGGTGCAGATTTGCACTTTCTGAAAAAAATTGCTCGAAAATTTCTGAGAAGAGAATTTTTTTTTATGGCGGCTGAGAGAAGAGAGAATTTTCAATTCGTTAGGTTTCTCGTCTGAGGCTAATGTCAATATATAGAACGAAAATTAGGGTTTGGGTTTACAGATTAGTGGGCCGCTAAAATTTGGGGGATATAATTTTTTTTTACCGTTGCAGAATTTTTTTTCATTAAAAACGGTTCGAAAAAGGGTAAGTTTTATAGTCCAAAAAATATAAGTGTCTACACCACAAAGCCCAAGCCCGAGCCGAGCCGGGCCGGGCCGGGTCGAGTCGAGTCGGTCGGTCGCGTGCGCGTGTGTGGTGGTCATATGATGCATGGTCTCCCTCCTCACAACAATGCATGTATTGGGAGCCCAAGGCCCCAACATGATTTCTTAGAAACAAGTATAAAAGCTTGCTTCTTCTATATAATCCCATGATGTGGGACTATTCCCATATAGGAGCCATTCTTACACTTATTCAAGATTTTTTAAAAAATTCACTTAATGTTTGTAAAACATTTCCAATAATCCCCTACTTGAATTTTTTTAAAAAATATTTTCGAGCAGTTTCTTAAGAACATAATATTGTGCATAAACAAAGGTGTCATTCGACTTGAACCTTTGCATAGTGAATAAGATTCAGTTTTTACTAGAGTGACACGTAGTCTTGAACTCTATTCCTGACATCAAACCACACACAACCTTTTCTATAGTGCAATCAAATAAGCCCGTGCATTTATGGCCATGCACGTCTATCCTAGTTTAGTGAATGCTCTAGAAGTTTTGCCCGAAACTCCATAGGAAACGACCACATTTCCACATTCACAAAGGTGAGTCTATCAAGAGCACTCCTGAAGGTAGGCACTCCACTCCACATAGAGTATAGATCTCATTAAGAGTTTCTATTAACTCATCCTCTAATCACTTCAGGAATACATGCTTCTTGGTTTATTAAATAGCATGTTCAACTCATATCACTACACAACTTGTTATTACCCATTGAACCTAGTTCTTGGGATCTCCAGTCATTTAGGTCGGGTTACCATTGTGCGTGAGTCAACAATCTAGGGGCAATAGTCCCATTCTTTTAGAATAGTTATGGACTTTCTCTCTGGACAGTCCTTTCGTCAAAGGATCCGCCAAATTTTCCTCACTACGTACGTAATCCACTCTAACGGTACCTGTGGAAAGTAGTTCTCTTACCGTACTGTGCTTACGACGTATTTGTCGTCTCTTACCGTTATAATATCGGTTCTGAACTTTTGCAATAGCCGCGGTACTATCGCAATGTATCAACACAGCCGGTATCGGTTTTTCCCATAAGGGAATCTCAGCTAGCAGATTTCTCAAGTACTCTGCCTCTTCACTAGCTGTAGCTAGTGCTATCATCTCAGACTCCATAGTAGACTGAGCCAAAATAGTCTGTTTCTTGGATTTCCAAGAAACAGCTCCTCCAACGATGCTAAATATATAGCCACTGGTCGCTTTAGAATCATCAGATAAGGTATTCCAGTCTGCATCGGAATATCCTTCAAGTACAGCTGGAAACCTTTCATAATGTAATCCAAGGTTCATGGTTCGTTTAAGGTATCTCATTACCCTTTCAATAGCTTGCCAGTGCTCTATACTAGGTCTACTGGTAAACCTGCACAATAATCCCACGACATAGGCAATGTCGGGTCTAGTACAATCAGTGGCATACCGAAGGCTGCCAATGATGCTCGCATAATCAGACTGTCTTACACCTTCACCAGTATTCTTAAATAACTTTACACTGTGATCATATGGCGTACTTGCAGGTTTACAGTCAAAGTAATTATATTTCTTTAGTATCTTCTCAATGTAATGAGATTGGTCCAAAGAAATTCCCTTTTCTGACCTAGTAATCTTAATACCAAGGATTACACTCGCTTCACCTAGATCTTTCATATCAAAATTGACACTTAATAAGGATTTGACTGAGTTTATGGCATGAATATTTGATCCAAAAATGAGTAGGTCATCTACATAAAGGCATATAATAGTGCAAATGTCATTCTCAGATTTGTAATAAATGCATTTGTCACTTTCATTAACTTTAAAACCATTTGAAATGATTAAGTTATCAAATTTTTCATGCCATTGTTTAGGTGCTTGTTTTAAACCATATAATGATTTATCCAATTTACATACTTTATGTTCTTGACCATGTACTACAAATCCTTCAGGCTGGTCCATATAAATTTCTTCGTCTAATTCACCGTTCAAAAAAGCAGTTTTAACATCCATTTGGTGTATAAGTAAATTATGAATGGAAGCAAGTGAGATTAATACCCGAATGGATGTTATTCTAGTTACAGGTGAAAAAGTGTCAAAGAAGTCTATATTTTCCTTTTGTTTAAAACCTTTAGCTACTAGTCGTGCTTTATATTTATCTATAGTGCCATCAGGTTTTAATTTCTTTTTAAGTACCCATTTACAGCCTATAGACTTACAACCAGGGGGTAAATCTACCAAGTGCCAAGTCTTATTGGATTCTAAAGAATCCATCTCATCGTTTATAGCCTCTTGCCAGAAATCGGCATCTAAAGAAGATAAGGCTTCTTGGAGGTTTATAGGATCCTCCTCAATAATTAAAGCACAAAAATCTGAACCAAAGTCTTTTATGGTTCTTGCTCTTTTACTTCTTCTAGGTTCAGCTTCAGAATTTTCATTAAGTTCTGTTCTAATAGGCATGTTTGAAGTGCCCCCACTATTCCTTAATTTGAAAGGAAATTTAGTTTCATAAAAGTCAGCATCATTTGATTCAATTATATTATGTGCATTAAGGTCATAAAATCTATATGCTTTGCTATTAATAGCATAGCCTATAAATGCACATTCATATGCTCTACTTGCCAATTTTATTCTCTTAGGGTCTGGAATGCGAACATATGCTAAACAACCCCAAGTTCTAAAGTATGAGACATTGGGTTTATGATTCTTTAAAATTTCATAAGGTGAAATTTTATTCTTAGATTTAGGGATTCTATTCAGAACGTAGCATACAGTCAATAAAATATCCCCCCACCAATGTTTTGCTGCACCAGAATTTAATAATATGGCAACTACTAGCTCGGTAAAGGTCCTATTTTTCCTTTCTGCTTTACCGTTCATTTCAGGTGAGTAGGGTGCAGTTCTCTCATGTACTATACCATGTTGTTTATAGAAATCCAGAATAGAATTAGATTCATATTCTGTTCCTCTATCACTACGAAGTCTCTTAATTTTTCTATTTGCTTGATTCTCAATCTCAGTTTTGAATGTTTTAAACATGTCAAAAGCATCACTTTTATTTTTCATAAGATATACATATGTGAAATCAGAGCAGTCATCAATAAAAGTGATAAAATAACGATGTCCCTGTCTAGTTAAAGAGCCATCAAGTTCACATATGTCAGAATGAATCAAGTCTAATGGTTCAGAAACTCTATCAACAGATTTGTGAGGTTTCTTTGTGATTTTAGCTTGTGTACAGAATTCACATTTATCAGATTCAGATTCTGTTATTTTAGGTATCATATCTAGGGTGCTCATATTACGAATAATTCGATTATTAACATGACATAATCTAGAATGCCAGATATTAAAATCACACAACATGTAAGCAGAAGTAGTCACTTTATTAGATTCAACATTCAGTTTAAACATACCCTCACAAGCATAACCCTTTCCCACAAAAGTTCCCTTATAAGTAAGAGTGTACAAATCAGCCCCAATAACTTGAGTGAAACCAGCCTTATTAAGGAGGAAGCCAGAGACCAGATTCTTTCTTATCTCTGGAGTGTGCATAACATCTTTCAGAATTACAGTTTTTCCAGAGGTGAACTTGAGTTCCACGTTTCCAATCCCCGCAACTGTAGCGGTGTGAGAGTCTCCCAACAGCACTTTCTGATTTTCAGCAGCCGTGTATGTAGAGAACATGCCACGATTATAGCAAACATGGCGAGAAGCACCAGTGTCTACCCACCAACCCTCTGATCCACCAACAAGGTGAATCTCAGTAACCATAGCCGTAAGAGGCTCCTCAGTCAGGTTAGCCTGCGGTGCAGAGCTTGGCCTGTTCCGGCACTTTCGTGCCATATGCCCTGGTTTTCCACAGTTGTAACAAAGAAACAACTGTCCAGAGTCATTCTTTTGGGCTGGTTTCTGCTGTCCTTTTGGGTTTCCTTGCGGATTCCCATTCTGTTTGTTGCGCCTATTCTGATTCTTAAAAGATTTCTGATTTGGTTTCAGAACAGCGGGAGTGGTCTTCTTAGTACTGTTGTTATTCACAATCAGCACCTCTTCTTTCTGGTCCTTCTTGTGTGCCTCCTCCTCAATACGGAGGCGTGTAATCAAGCTTTCTAAGGAAAATTCCTTAGTCTTATGTCGCAAGACATTCTTAAAATCTTTCCAGCCTGGGGGTAATTTGTCAATGATAACAGCAATTTGAAATTGTTCGTCCAAGACCATACCTTCGGAGATGATCTCATGAGCTATTTTCTGCAGCTCATGAGACTGCATCTCTACCGATCTATCATCAGTCATCTGGTACTTTAAATAGCGGCTCACAGCATATTTCTTTGCCCCTGCCTCCTCTGTATCATATTTCTTCTTTAGTGCTTCCCAGATCTCCTTTGCTGTCTTTTCATCTGAGTTATAATAATCATACAGATCATCGCTCAGTCCGTTCAGAATAAAGTTCTTGCATAGATAATCTTGTTCAATCCAGGTCTGCAGTTGCTTTGACTGTTCGGTCCATGATGCCATGTTCGCTGCATCAGTCTCAACAGGTTTATCTGGAAGCTGCGGTTTGTCAGTAGTCAGCGCAGCCACAACCTTTTTGATGGTGAGGAAGAACTCCATCTTCTGACGCCATCGTTTGAAATGCAAGCCTTCAAATCTGAAAGGAGCAGCCGTCACAAGAGGGTTCTGGAAAGAAGAGGGTGGAGCAGAATCGTCTAGGGTTGAATTGGAAGCCATTGTTTTGAATCGTCTTCAAATTGTTGGGAAACAATGGCTGAGTCGCGGACTAGGTCGCTTTCTTGAAGACGATTCGGCGATCTGGTCGGAGGTGCAAACCCGTTCGTTCCTTCGCCGCCGCCTCTAGGATAAAACAGCCTCAAAAACAATAACCGATTTGCTTGCACAACAAATCGGTGCAGATTTGCACTTTCTGAAAAAAATTGCTCGAAAATTTCTGAGAAGAGAATTTTTTTTTTATGGCGGCTGAGAGAAGAGAGAATTTTCAATTCGGTAGGTTTCTCGTCTGAGGCTAATGTCAATATATAGAACGAAAATTAGGGTTTGGATTTACAGATTAGTGGGCCGCTAAAATTTGGGGGATATAATTTTTTTTTTACCGTTGCAGAATTTTTTTTCATAAAAAACGGTTCGAAAAAGGGTAAGTTTTACAGTCCAAAAAATATAAGTGTCTACACCACAAAGCCCAAGCCCGAGCCGAGCCGGGCCGGGTCGAGTCGAGTCGGTCGGTCGCGCGCGCGTGTGTGGTGGTCATATGATGCATGGTCTCCCTCCTCACAACAATGCATGTATTGGGAGCCCAAGGCCCCAACATGATTTCTTAGAAACAAGTATAAAAGCTTGCTTCTTCTATATAATCCCATGATGTGGGACTATTCCCATATAGGAGCCATTCTTACACTTATTCAAGATTTTTTTAAAAATTCACTTAATGTTTGTAAAACATTTCCAACACTAGCAGAGACCTGCTAATATACAATTTTTAATTATATTTTAAACAATGGACAAACACATAGAGCTTTCTCCCAAAATGATAATACGCTAATAATCTATAATTCTGAAAATAACAACATTTTTTTCCTCCACAAATCTACAAATGTAATATCATCGCAAAGTGTATCGAGGTGGTAAATAATTACTGTATCGGCATGTAAATAATCACTGCATAATTACGTATCACTGCATAATTGTATCGGCATGTAAATAACACTAAAAGGGTGGCACCAGGAATGGTAGACTAACGATATCATACACATCTGAATCAAGGTCCAAAGAATGCCAAAGACTAGAAACTAACACCGATGTATTACAAATGTTTTAGAACGCAAAAGGCGTCCGTGAGGCGTTTTCGGGTCCGTGAGGCGAGGCGTAAGTCTCGAAGCATTGAGGCGTAAGCCTTTTGGGTAAAGAAAAAGCGCAATTCATATACTTAATTTTTAACAACTTCCGTGCAATATCTCGTTTGGTCATTTTAAATTAACCTAGTCAACAATAGAAATTATGGAACCAACTATATAAGGATAATGTAATGTGATGGAGGGAATTTTTTATTTCGCGGCCTTCGTTTCATTTTGTCCCGTGTTTGTTTTTCGCTCCCGGTTTTTCTACCATCAATGATAATATAGCGGACTATACTAATGCATAGTATGATTTTTTTTTGTTATTTTCTTTACTTCCTTTATATAGCACAATTTATGCATTATTTTACTTTCTTTAATTATTTTATTATAGCACTTTATTGTAAGGCTGTGATATAATGTTTATGTGTATTATATTTTCCTGTAGTGTACCTAAACATATTCAACAGCCTTAAACAGTATATATATATATATATATATATATATAAACTTTTGTGACATACATATAGGATGCAATTTTTAGTGGTAGCCAATCTTGCACACCCTACAGCTGCTTCTACTCTAAGATCTGTAACGCACATTTAAATGCTTTTTGTACCAAAGTAACCGACTTTTACTATAAACAGCTTCCTGTACCAAAGTAACTGACTTAAATACTGCATTTTTTATTTTTATGCATGAATAACGCACTGCATTTTAATTTTTCCTGTACCAAAGTAACGGTGTTAGGTGTGAGTAATTGGAAGAAAATAAACAAAGTGTGTGCACAAGGATAATGTACTGTCAACAATAGGGTGATATCCGAAAATTCATCAAAACAGGTCAAACTAACTCAGGAAACAAAGAAGAAAAACGTCTACCTGACCAACTCTGAAACGAGTGCTATCTGGATAATGTAAAAAGCGATACAGTAGAAAAACCAAGTCAACGTTATATTCCCCAGCTTGATTCAATGATTTCATCACAAAGAAGTATATATCCCAATTTGGATCACTGACGTCAATAGGACTACCACCTACTAGGAGAATGTTAATTAAGAAAATATAACTAGTACTACTTTAACTATAGAGAATTGATGATTTACAAATTGTACCATCGACCAGCAGCAGAATAAAAGGCACTAGCCGACTGTAGAGCAGCCCAATAGGCATCAAGTGTAATTCCATGCGAATGACCTGATGCTCCAAAACATTAATAACAGAACAAGCTAAGACCTTAATAACAATAATGGTAAAAATAGAAAAAATCAAGTGCAGAGTCCTCACTATGGCACGATTTTATGCAAGTTACAGAGTTATATTCTGTAGTTGTATTGAGTTACATTCTTATTGTCAACCATACTTCCATGCTTTTACTTACTGCCATGATTCTAATCCTATGGCTATCATTCATGATGGGTAAACATAAATCTGAATATAAAATTAAATTTGTTTGTCATTTTCTTATTTTAGCATCATTTATGATTGGTATAAAGAGCATCCATATTTATATATGATTGGTATAAAGAGCATTCATATACATTCCAGTTGATTTTTTTACGTTTTTGTATCCATTTCAAGTCATATTCATATTGTTATGGAATTTCAGTAAGTTTTTTCATTGTAAAATGGAAAATGACGTGGTTTTGTTAATGTCACATGATGATAAGTGTAAATGTACTTCAGGTTAATACAAGATCTTGAACTCATGACGCTTAATTCTTGCTCTAAGCTATTCTTAAGTATTGACCATTGTTATTCATAATTCGAATTTTACAGTTGAATGATCATTTAATCGACCAACGACTAACTATCTTTGAACAAATTTTTGAACACTGATAATAGTGCTTGGTATGGAATATCACCCGCATCCAATTCTCGTAGAGTGCATTAATCTAGAAACACATAACCTTATTCATTGAAATGCAGCACCCAAGAGTACGGTTATTAACGAATATGACAGCACAGGTTCCATTGATACGCACAAGACAGCCCAAGCATGACAGTAGCCATAACATAAAGGCTAAATTAAACTGACCAGCAAAGTACATGCATGCGCAAGGCATTACAAGTCACAAGCAGTAATATATGTGCATACTAGAATGGGTAAAAAGCTTGAGTAATGTTCATGAAATTGATTATGCATGTGTGAGATAAACAAAAAAAATACATGCAAACAAATGAGTTTTGTATTCTATACATCAATGCATCTGTTCATATTTAAGCCACAAAATTAAAAAGGGTGGTGCGGCCATGGTCAATATGTGTCCAAATTTAGATGCAGTTCTAAGTATGAAAATTGAACAAGTCACAAACAGATAAGAAAGTATACAAAACTCATCCTAAACAACTAAAGAGGGTAGCAGTTTCCAAATGGGGCAAACTTCCAAATCACTACCCCGCACATAAGTAAATATGAAGCTTGCAGAACAAGGGAAGCAAAGGGAATAGCAGCTGACAATTACTGTGCAATGAAACAACAAAGTGAATTCAAGGCAATTTTGATGCCCAAATAAGACAGTTCCAAGCGGAACAGGTTAGTCAATCATGGCAAAATTCAATATGCCAAATACTATATAAAAAAACACTTTCATCCTTAGCCATTTATGGACTCTTGTATACACTCTTACTGCTGCACACCCATATGGATCACACAAATTTGATACACATGCCATGCACAACACTCATACATGGCCGCATGCAAACTCATTTACACCCACACATGTATGAGAACATCAACACATTTATATATTATTTGGGGGTACTGTCCCTAGGAAAAACAAAGAAAACAAAAGAACAAATGGGGATTGTAACTTACAGAGAAATGGAAGCAAAGGTCAGTGGACCTTAGTACGCAATAAAAAAAAGGAAAATTATGAATCACATGCAGTAGCATGTGTGCGAACCGGAATAGGTTCAAGGGACTGATAGGTGAGACAATACACGAAACCAAGGCGTGAACAGATGGAATATCACATTACAAATTTTTAGTATGAACGCATGTCGTTAATTTATATACATATGCGTGGTTCATATATACACATATGTAATGGCCACTGCGTTCATACCCAAACCGGTACCAACACTTCCAGCAAGCAATACCCAAAAATAAAATAAAATAAGACTACCGAGAATGCAGCTGTACAAGGAACTACTAACTATACTAATTGAGCTACAAAGAGAACAGCTTGCAAATAAGTTTAATCATGAGCAGAAGCTCACCTTGAAGAGAAAAGCGATTTTAGAGGAAACTAGAAAGCTCGCATGCGCCTGGGAGAAATCGGACACCACTCGCTCAGTCATTGTTACTGAAAGCTGCAATGCGCCTCAAAGAATGGTCGCCCTATGCCTGCAGCTAGCTGCATTCCCAAAGCAGTCCTTAGAACTTCACCATGGTCGCTGCACCAAGTTAACTACCGCCCTGCGGTAGACAGACAACGAGGTGGTAGCAGTGAGGCCTTGGCGGTCGAAGTCCGACAACGTTGAAGTGAACCTGACTGAGTCAGGCGCGATGTTGGCTTTCAGTGCGCTTCCAGAAGGCGCGGTGATGGAAAGTCAGAAGGCGGTCTCGCTTAAAGATCTCACTTTTCAACTTCGAAAGAGCCTATGTCCGCTGTATCCCACTTATAGAATGCCCCTACCCAGTTTTACGCATTCTCCTTCAAATGTCTTATTCACAAAATGTTTTGTCCGAAATTGAATCCCCATTCGCTGATCTACTCCTCTTCTCTTTGCATTCTTAGAATTCTGGCCAGCAAGTTAGAGAGGAGCAAAACGGACTGAGGAGCGATGGGGTGCTGCGGCGCGAGTGTCGGAGCAGGAGCCGCAAACTGGCAAAGGGCTTAAACACGAATGACTTGAAGGCAAAGCGAAGAAAGGAGGACAAGCAGTGATTTAATTCAAGGGGAGCAATACAATTTGGGGAAAGGGAAAAATTGTTCCTCCAAAACTCATGGCTCATACCTAAATAAAGAGCCCCGTCCTCAAGAAGAAATACGAAGAATCCAGAAAAATGAGGACATGGTGAGGAAAACATCAGAATGAATTTACAAGTGGCAATCCAGTTCAGCTAAGTTCAACAAATAAAAGAAATTAATTTATAACTTATCAAATAGAATTAAAGTTTACAAATATTAAAACACCTGACCAAATCTAAATTAATCACATCGCTAATATTTCAAGGTTGAATGAATCAAATTTCGAGATTTATATTTCAAAGCCAAATAAAATTTCAAAGTTAAATATTTAATTTATTGCAGATCACGTTTATAATTTAGACGACAAAATTTCTAAGTTGTTACTATAACCCTCCAAAAAAATCCAGGTTGTTACAATTATGATGCTAGGATCGTCAACAGTTGGTATATTTAAATTAGTCAATACAATGAAACATTAGGCCATGTGGTTGTAATTACGACTTATTCCTCATATCTTTTAGAGCTAACAAGTCTATCTCTTTATGTACTATTGTAATAATTTCAATACAAGTTCCTTATTTCAACAAATATTCTCATTACATGAATTCTACACAAATTATATTGATTCTGGTGAATGAAAACTTGAAGGGGTTACTTCAAGAAACTAACTTAATGATTCCGATGAATGAAAATTCTGGTTCATTAGCTAATCGATTAAGCTGCGTTAACTCCTTCAAATCCAACTAAGTTTAGAAAACACCAATTATACACTGAAAATTAATACAGCTCTATGGACAAATTAAGAAAGCTTACCTTTAATTTCTTCAAGTAGCTTTCCTCCTGTGTAAATCGGCGGCTAAAGTTAGGATCAAATGTTCCTGTAAAGTGTAGACGAAGAGGAAGTAGGGTTTGATTTTGTGAGAGGGGATAATCATGTAAATTAATAGGACAAACTAAAAAAGCCTACCTTTAATTTTGTGAGAGGAGATGGCCGACTTTGCTGAGGGAGTTTATGGAGTGAAATCGGATATTTTAGGGATTTGTGGATAAGTTTGGCATAAACGGAAGCGATGGAGGGATTCCTTTTCTTTTACTTTGGTGGCTAATGTTTTATTTTGTCCCGTGTTGTTTTTGCTCCCGCTTTTCTTTGTGAATAACGTTATTATAGCGGAATATACGTATGTACAGCTTAATTTATTTGTTATTTTTTTGCTTCTTTTATACAGCACAATTTATGCATTATTATTTTTTCTTTACTAATTTTATTATAGCACATTGATGTAAAGCTATGATATAATGCTATGTATACCATATTTTCTTGTAGTGATCGCAGATACACAATGGTTTCGTCTGGATCCCCCAGAAAACATCCGTATCCATAGGAAATCGATCCCCTGCGAATTTCGTCATGGACAAATCAATCGGAAGATATTTAAGAATCAAAAGACAATTTGAGGTCATTGAGCGTTGGTTGCTTTATCTCAGAATCACGAAATCAAATCATCAAATTACGAAGGTAAATAATGATGAAGACAAATCAATCACGAGGATCAATCAAGTCACGAAGACAAACTGCTGCATTAAAAGGTGGCTCAATCACTAAGATATATCAGTGGACCGCAGGTACACAACGGTTACGCCTGAGTCCCCCAGGAAACATCCATACCCGTAAGCTTTCACAGCTCTGTGGATTACGCCCTTATCATTCGACAGTAGATCGCAGCAGTCACAATGGTTACGCTTGGTTCCCCCAAGAAACATCCACCCGCCGTAGACTATCTACAGCCCTGCGAATTATGCTACACGGTCAAATTCAACGACTCTAGATCACAACGATCACAATGGTTTCGCCTGATTCCCTCAGGAAACATCCGACCGCCGTAGGCTATCTGCAGCCCTGCGAATTACGCTAGCAGTCGTGCTAATGGCAACTCATGAGTTTTATGTTCGGACAACCTACTACCACCAACAACATATCTCAACAACGCTCGAAATTCATAGAGAAGGAAGGTACTTTCCTTATCTTTGATTTTGAAAACATATTATACTATATACATATAGTACTTTATTTCATACTTCTCATAATCATATTTACGGTTTTCTTTCCAAATCACATTTCCAAATATCTCATTCTTGTATAAATTCTGTTATATTTCAAATCGATTTCCTTCTAATCAATAGTTCCCAAATTTGTTATATTCATATATATTTCTCATATATGTTTCTAAACTTCTATATCCAATATCCATATTTTTCCATCAAATTTAAATTTTGATCTCTCAATCAATTCAGATATCTGATATATTTTCAAACTCAGATTTATAAATCTACTGGTTATAAACCAAAATTTCTTCCAAATTTCCAATTGTCAAGTTCCTCAATTCATTTTTTTTACTTCCAATAATTTCAGAAATTTCATTCATATAATCAATTCTCATCCACGCACTATTACTCTTCCACATCAACCTCCTTTGACCGTAAATTTGCAAGCGAACAACTCCCTAAGTATCAACCTCGAAGGCCGAAATCAATGTCAGATCAACATTCAAGAAATTATTCAACTTAACTAATCTCCAGTCAGTTTCTAAGTTCCCTAACCTTACTTCTTAATTTCTTATCAAATCATTGCTCACGTAATTCTCGAGTTCAATTTGCAAATCCATGTTCTGTCGTCCTTCCTTTTTGACGTACGGCTCTTTGTTCTTCAATTCTCATCATTCTGATTTATCAAAATCCATTAGCCTCTCACGATCTTTTGAAAAACATTTCAAATTATCTTATTTTCTACAATTCTAGAAAGTCTCTTATTACCACTGGAAAATATTTCCTTATATTCACAAATCTTTTTTTTTCGAAAATATATTTCATTCTAAGGACGAGACATTTTTAAATTCGTTATTTGGATTTAAGCATTAAATAAAACACCGCTATTTTCACTTAACTGCTAACATTCCTTACTTCACTTAACCACTCTTGCTACCGAACATTAATTATTTCTTAGTCAACAATGAAGTCAATCAAGTTGGGGTATATTTACCTCTCAGACCTTAATTGAACCACATTATTAACTTTGAAATAGATAAAATTCAAAACTTCGAACACCAACAAAACATTCATTCATGTAATTTCCGATTTCAAGTTTAGAATTTATTTCTTTTACGAAAATTGTTGATTATAACAATGACTCATGTCTTTGAAATACTAAATCTTTAAAATATGTTTTATTCATTAATCTGATCACATAATTAATTTAATAGTAACTTATTAAATTTTGATTAAAATGAGTATTAAGAAATATTCCCTGAGTTTTAACATAATTGACTCCCCTGAATAACTCCCTTCGAACCATCTCTTATTCGACAATATATTTCGAACTTCGGAAAATCTCATTTATATTCTGAACTTCAAAATAATCTCACCGTCCTGGTTAACTCCGTCTCCTCTATCTCTAATATTTGGGACATTTTTGCTTCCAAACATTATTTACTTCTAAGAAGTAAATACTATTCCTTTTATCTAGACTCGTCAAATCATCATCAAATCGAATTAGCTTTGATTTCATTCAAATATAAGTTCACATCTCTTTAAAATCTTTGCTTCATTCATATTTTGCTTCCTTCGTAACCCTTGTTTACAATTCAGTTCTTGTTAATCAATTAACAAGTTTATAAATTACTATCGAATTCATACATTTAATTATACATTATTGGTTTGAAACCAATTATACTTTATCTTGCCAAGTTCCGAATAACTTAAACAAATTAGTAGCACAACTTAACACAATCGAATTCCAATTATATTCTTTTAATTTCCGAACATCGAAATAAACTTTACTGTTTCATCTTTGAAATGATTTCAAATTTTTCCCCACTCATGCAATTCTTATTTAAATTCTCATTTCCAATCCATTTTAGTTGTCTTGAATATACAGTTAGAGAAATTAATTCATTGATATTCTTATATTTATTTTCCTTTTGATACCATTCGACAATGGATTCAAGGTTAAAATCTAAGGGAGCCTATCGAAGAATAGCTTTCGCAAACCTGGATTCGAAGACTTCCGAAGACTGGGGATTCCGAACAAAATTTCAAATGTCAAAACAATTTTTGTTTCCGCAGTATAAGTTCAAAATACTAATTTGCATAATATATAATATTCCTAAAATAATTTATTTTTTTCAAAAATCCTTTTTTTCCTTTAGTGTCGATTCTACTCATTCAAACTCAATAAGCTAAGCTTTGAATAGACCAAAGCTCTAATACCACTTGTAACGTCCCGCCTTTTTGACCGCTTCAAATTGGTGATTAAACCAATTTAGAACGTCCAAATCGACAGATCGTTATTTATCTTACAGAGTTTAAAGTAAAAAATCGACACAGAGAACACAGAATAAATAAATAACACAATATTTGAACAAGAAAATAACTTTTATGTATAATCAGAATTTTGAATACAAGATATTTACATATAGAAGAATTTAAAAGAACAGTTTAAAATACAAGAAAAAATCTTTACTGGTTTAAAACTTCGGAGTGCGCCGGCCTTAGAATCCCCAACTTCGCAATTCTTCAAATCCTAAGCTGTGTTCTTTAAAATCTGTAATGCTCGGGTCTGACCTGAGCGTTCCATGCAAACCATAAAACACTCGAGTCAGGATTAAATCGATGTTCAAGTAAAATAATTTTAATAAAACTGATTTTTTAACAGTTAATCCTCACATCAGTCATAGGCCAAATACAGTGGTATAGTGTCCATGCTATATTGGTTTTTATTTCAGGGACAAATGGTCATGGAAGCCTGCATATACACACGTGTACAGGTATACGTGTGCACTGCCCCAGCATCCCATGACCACAAATAGCCAAGTATGGTAAGGTTCATATTGTTCTCGCGATATGCAGAAAAATATGGCAGCAAAACAGACAAAGAGTGTCCATAATAGGAAACCATGGACAACGATAAGAAAGAACAACAATTGGTGGGTTACTTGAAGAACTAAGGACGAGCTTTAATGATACTTAAATACTTGAAAGCAGTCGAATGAAAATATCAAAACTGGATAACCTTATGGTCGAACAGGTCAAGCATGAACGAGCAAGTGATATATGGCGCAAATGCAAAGCAGGCAAATATAGATAAGGTTCTGGTCTGTTGTAACCACATAAAGTGTCAAGCACAAATGTGTAAGCACACATATCAGTACACAAGTCAAGGTGCTCAATTTATTAGCACAAAAAAAACAAGGCTGAACGACAACACTTTACTGATGATAGGAAATAGGTGCATACACTGATGACAGCAAATATCATGGATTAGTGCATATTTTCTAAGCCCAGTATGACATCATGTATGCTTAACCAAATATGACAACATGTATTCTTAACCCAATATGACAGCACGATAAATATAGAATTTTAGGGGACTTAATAGAATGAAACATGGAAAATATAGAGTTATAGGGAACTCAATACAATGAAGCATGGTAATATAGCACACAAACTTGAGTGCATACGGAAAGGCATAACAGTGCATAGTGGAGGGGTTTAAAGTACCATAACAGTGCATACCGAATGGCTTTCAAATTATTATAACAGTGCATACTGAACGTCATTAGAGTCCAACTAAATGGTCACAAGTGCAAGTTTACTGGTCCAACATGCCTAGTCTAGCAGGAACCAATATATGTATAGCAATATGGTGAAGCTGCCATGACGGAACTGGGTATATTGCAAGGTAGTATGTACATGCTTTTAATTATATTAAACGGTTACCTGCAATTCCGAAACCATGTATATATATATATACACACACACACACACACACAATCTAGGACGGTGCCAAAACTTAGTAGGTTATTATTATTGAAACCCAGTGTATATATTGCCATGAGAAACCCGTAGTTTTACTTGAGTGTAAACACAAAATAGAGTAGATTTACAAGAATGACATTTGAAGGTCAGTAAAATTTTAAGATCGGATAATGTACAAGAAATCACCAACTAAATGCTTATTTAGTTCAACCTCCACTCATGGATTTACCAGAACTGGTATCAACTTTACTGGACATCTTAAAACATGGTTATTGCATATATCTACTTTACCGTGCAACCAAATTTGTAAGAAAAACAGTGTCTAGTGCTGGTGCAAGCGAACATGGCTCTTACATGTTTAAATCTTATTTAATTACAATGACAATTGAACTGAATTTTCTAGGCATGAAAAGGAAACAAAAATGAAATAAAAACAGTTGGTTTGTATTGGAAGGAAAGGTCTGATGACCATTTACGAAGACCATTTATGAACCAACAAATTGGCTAAGGGGATTATTAGGTGATACTGGACAAAGCCTTTCCTTTTATTCATGGATTCTACGAAATGGAAACAATCTACATATAAATGCATGGGACATTTTGGTTTCAAGTCAGTAGGATAACTATTGGAATAACAAGTCAACAAACATTAGCAGGTAGCCAAATAAACGAACTCCAAAAATAGTGATTTTGAGTTTGCCAAATGTGGTAGAAACACAAAGCATGGAAGCTACCCTAACTAAAAATTTTAACCATTAATATAGCAGCCTCAATAACCTAACAACCTAATAACAAAGCAGTCCTATAAGATTCATTTTAGTAGGCATACCGGAGTTTTATTTTGAACCATTGGGTTGTTAGGATACACAATACTCAGATGACATTATCATGGTGTCTGGACAAAAATTGACTTTACTGCCACAAACTTCCATATTTCCAACAATAATTTCCATTTATATATATCAGGTGCATTCAAATGTTGTCTAAAAGATGCCCTAGTCCAGATGTTTGCCATATAGGAAAAAAACATAAAAAAAACTTCTTTTTTTCAACTAATTTTTTTTTCTCATGGAAAATATACTGTTTCAGATTAATACGGCAGAACATGTCAGTGTACAAAAATATCATCCAAACATCAAAAGTAAATATAACTGTTTCAAAATGCTTATTGTTAACACAAGGTGGCAACAACTTTCAAAATGCTTGCTGACGAAACAAAGTCGCAAGACAAAGAGGCAAAACTATCAAAGAGACCCATGTTTCAAGTGAAGTATTTAATATATTATAAATGCATGGAATACTTTGGTTTTTAAGCCCAAACAGTGAATGTGTGAAACAGGGTCATCATTATTCAAGGCAACAAAACAGTACCACTACAAGTCCCTCGACCATTTTATCAGTTTTTATTTAAATCGACATTTAAACTCTTACCCCAAGATAATTCGTGAGATTAACTCACTGCTACTGGTATGGAAATGGTTGAAGTAAAATAACATCAAACTTTTGATGATTTAAAATAGAATGATGTAGCCTATAGTATACCCTCAAATTATTGGAGTATGCATTTCACACTACTATTAATTTGTACCCATTTTACAGGTACTAAGTATTAGTAATCAGCAAACACGGTATTGATAATATTGGTGACAATTAAACACATCATTAGCAGTTGTATCACCAAATACACATTTTGCTGTCAAGTGTTGTCCGTGCAAATCGGGTGTGGCGATAGCAATACGAAGCAAACAACAACAACAAATCAAACCAAATGGTAAACCTCATTTGCCAGGCATGTAAACTAGGTCACTAACTATTAAAAGTCTAGCTTAGATTGAAATTAAACTACTTGAAACATAATTTAATCATGAGTGAATGCTCACCGAAACGCAGCAGAACGATGACGATAGCGACAAGAAGAAAGGAAGCGACCTTGCGGCTTTGAAATGGTGAAGCGAGGCAGAGCTCCACTCTGAAAAAGGTGGCAACTTGAGGAAGCGGCAGAGCACGACAGCTTCAATACCCGATTTGATTCGATCGGAGGGCCATTAACTCGATTTCAGGAGGAGCGATTTTTGATTTTTGGTGGTGCTAGGATTTCAGAATAATTTGGATGTGGTGGCGGCTTGAATGTTGTTGTGTAATCCTCGATTTGGGAAAGAAAGAATTGAGGGCTTCATCCACTAAAATTCATGAAGAAAGAAATGATTTCTACTTGGAGGAAGTGACAGACTATTCTCAGTTTCCATTAGAAGATGGAAAAGAAATGGTTTTTCTCTGAGTGGAATTAAGGAAAAAGGGTTCAATTTTATAAGGAAGGAACCATGGAAGCCAAGGCAAAGAAATGCATATTTTAACCGAGGAAGGTAATATTTGGGGAGGCAACATACGGGAAGAGATTAATTTATTCGTACCCCATAAAAATCAAATCCTACCGCAATTTATTGCTATGTTTTAAATTTTTGTATTATCATAAATAAACTCCAATCACAACGAAATTGAAGTGCTGCTACGTCTCGATGTTTCTAAATCCAGTAAATTTGATTGTACTCTAACTCCATCTGTACACGATGTTATATTTTTATTTCTTTATTTATTGGTTACCGATTTTACTCCATTTGTCTATCAACGATTCCATTCGATTCCAAATTTTAAAATGTAAAATATCATTTTCTTTATATACACAAATACACACGTTTCCGAGACACTTTCCTTTATTTTTTAACAAATTAAAATTCTCCAGTTCATTTAACGTCAACTACGTTTTATCTATAAATTTAGCCGTTCATTCTTTCCCAGTTGAAATTCCAAATCCAATTCAAATATTACAATAATAACTATTTGATTTCTCACCAAACATTCTAAATATTAATTCATTCCATACCCAAACAATATATTTTTGATTTTAAATTTCTAACTCCAGTATCAATATAAAAATTGATCGTCTGAAACCAAATCTTTAATTAATTTCTCATTCCAGTTGTTGAAATTTCTGGGACGTTACATATGCTAATTAAAGTTGTGCATTGATCATCAACCACAAGGCTCTGCATTTCAACAAAAGCCTTGATCATTTGCATCTTAGCATGCCACATTAACAATTCACGCCATACGACTGATGTCTATCAATATATTACCTCTAAGATCGTACGTCTCAGAGAAGGGTGTTAAGCAAGAGAATAAATTCTCCTCCACCAAACAGATATATATTTAATAGAAATCAATCAACATAGAATAAAATACAATGTCAGACACACATCCATTTACAAGTCCGTTCTAAGTCTGAACGAAACCGGAGGCACCATATTCCTCGTTCCATATGTCCAATACAGAAGAGAGGCCCACGCATATTTGGACAATTTACAAGTACGTCCGGACAATTACCACTTTAACCCTTTCTTGGGAGCTAACCAATCCAGGGCATTAGTAGTCATCCATTCGATGTGAATATCACCGGTCTTCAACCACCGTCTTTAATATCTTCGACTTTCAATCATCGTATAATTATTTGAAATGAGAATTAACTCGGCCTTTCCAAATAATTCTCGAATATATATAATTCAAATCATTTCTTTTCTTTGGTTAAATTCAATTCAATCATATAGATTAATGTCAAAGAATCTAACCGTCCATATTACTTTATAAACCAAGTGAAATTGGTTTATTTCCATTCCATATCGTTTATAATATTTTATAACGATTTATCGCTATTTTTATTTATATAAAAATAGTCCATTTAATTCGATGGCGCTGTTTTTATTCAGATTTGATGTACACATTTCTCGAAATCTAACCGATGGATCTTAACAAATTTAATATCGTTGGAATGGTCTTTCCAAACTGAACCCAGCGTTTCCAGTTTTGGTAAAATCTGATGGTCGGATCTCCCGATATAATCGTTTAAAGTTACAATTCCAAAACGCGAACTACCACGTGTGATTCATTTTATTTTAATTTATATATATATATAATTCGTTCGATGATGTAATAACTCGGAAATCCGAGCCAATTTAAAATTTTTATTTTGGCAATTTTAGTAAATTTTGAATATTTAAAATGATTTATTTTAAATAATAATGACGAGAAATTTATTTTGAATAGAAGTAGATCGTATATTTTTATTTGAATCGTCGTTAGAATATAAATAATTATTTTATTTATTATTATAAAAGGAATTAGAAATGGCACGGTAGTTCAAAAATTTGATTTCAAAGTTCAAATGAATGTACAGGATTCAAAATAAATCGGATTTTAGTGAAACCAAAAATATTTGTATCTATTTGAAAATGTCTTCCAACGAATCTGAAAAATCAAAATTTCACAGTGGGAATAAAAAGTTACGTCCAGTTGAAAATTCCGAATAGTCGCTATGGAATTTTGGCCGTTAAAAATGGAAATTTTGCAAACGACCTTCGTTTTTCAATGATACCACTTTTGTTGGATCCGTGATGTTAAGAAATTGCTAGATTCCATAATTCGTAATTTTTGAAAGCAATATGTGAGCGTGGGGAAGGAAAACGTGTTTTGATAGTTTTTGTCAATTTTGATCGACCAGAAAATGATCATTTTTCAAATGGTCTCAAAATTTGACGAAATTAGTTTCGTTACGACCGTATCGTCAATACGAAGCTAGAAAATATTTTTCGGGAATTTTTAGAGACCGCATGTGGCCGCGGTAAATTTAAATTTGCGTTCAAATTCAATATATAGATTTATGTTTAGATTTTTACGGAAACTGATCGAAACAGTCGAATCGACTTGCAGTACATATCCCATTGCATTCGGAATGGGGGTAATTAGCAATGGATGACAGTCAGTGGGTCTCATTTGGGATTCAAAATAAAAAGATACCTTTTTGAAGGTAAATAATAAAAAATATATCTCCCTATACTCTCTCTCAGCCCCCTCCCCCCCTCGTTCATTCTTTAAAATCGAAAGAAAAAAAGGAGAAGGAGGCGCTCGTGCAGCCGCCGCGGGTGTGGACCACCGCGCCCTCCTAGCCTTCTCCCTCCTCGTGAGAGCCCCTCCCCCTCTTCCCCCCAAACCCTTGAAAGCCTCTGCCTCCAATCCGCCGCCACAACCACGCCAGGGCCCGCCATCGCCATTTGACAGCCACCGCTCCTTGCCCTTCGCCTCTGCCTCCTGCTCCAACCCCCCCTCTCTACTAACAGTACGTTTTTTAAATTATTATTTATTCATTTTAATTTTAGTTTTTTTGTTAGTTAATAATGTTTTCATAAAATTTGATTTATATATGTATAAGAAGCGTGGTAGTAATTCTCAGTTTTAATGTAATAAAGATTCGATTTTTGTACGTTCAAAGATAGGATTTTTATCTATATAATAGCAAGATAAAGAGGGGTTTTTTATATATATGATAGCAAAGTAAAAATGTGATTTTTATCTATATGATAGCAAAGTAAAAATGTGATTTTTATCTATATAGTAGCAAAGTAAAAATGTGATTTTTATAATACCATAGCGAAGTTAAAAATATAATTTCTATACATGAAGTGATATTATAAAAATGGGATTTTTATATGAGTGGCGGTATAAAAATATGATTTTTATATACTAAAGAATATAAAAATGTGATTTTTATATTTGTAGCGAATTAAAAATATGATTTTTATATATAGAGAATATAAAATTTTGATTTTTATATATGTAGCGAATTAAAAATATGATTTTTATATACAAGAGAATATAAAAATGTGATTTTTATATATGTAGCGAATTAAAAATATGATTTTTATATACTAGAGAATATAAAAATGTGGTTTTTATATATGTAGTAACACAGACAACGAAAGTAACAAAAGGCGAGCATGGCGAAGATTTCCTACATATGAAGAGTCGCGGCGTTTGGTTCAGCTTATGTGTGAGAACTTCTCACTTTTAATTTGTTTTCTAGTTGAAATATACTAGGATGCAGACGGTGCTTAGCAGCACCCGACAACCGTTGTCCACAAATCATGGATGACTTGTTTGTTTAATTGATGTGTTGTGAAAGTTGATTGTGTGAAGTGGAATGGAATAAAATATTTTATAGTTGAAAATATTTTATAGTTACAATATAATTTTTAACGTGTATATAAAATAAATATTTATAAACAAATCGGACGATTTGTTTATGTATGCACATTTGACTGATATGGATTGGGATGATAAATTTTACACATCGCCCAACTGCACAAATAAAACCTGTGTTTGATTGTTTGTAAACCCCACACGGGTGTTGGGATGAAATTGGCCATACACTAGTCCCAATAATTAGTTGTATGTCGATTGATTGATTGACAGGCTGTTATAAGCGTTAAATAATTATATTTGATGCTTATGCAGTGTAGAATGCACTTTGGGTGATGGTTGACTATGTTTGATTGTTGTAGTGTACGTGTGTGTATGAAATCCATATAAATCACATTGTATGGTAATTGACTGTGTCTGATTCCAGTTCAGAAAGAATGGATATTTTAAAATAACGATTATTTTAAAATAAAGAATATTTATCAAATAATATTCGGAAAAGAATCAAAGTTGGGTTTTGATGTCCGATTTGGGATGGACACGAATATATTTAAATATATAAAGCCGTGTTGATTTGATTGACGCCATTTTGACGTGAACGATATCTATATCGATTTTATTCATTTTATAATGAATACTGAAAAGGAATTGATTTCAAAATATAATGTTTTGAAAATATTATCATTTATATATCGATGATATGGAATATTCAATTTTGATTTAAAATTGAATTTGAAATTGAATTCGTTTTGAAAACGAATTTAAAACGATTTATAAAATACGTTTTAAAAGGAAATCGACTAAATATATAAAATATATTTTATATATATAATGGCCTGAATAGAACGCGCCGCGCTGCGGCAGTTCGCGAATTTTGACCATTGACTTCGAATGGACATTACGGGAGATCCATCCGTCGGATTCTCCTAAAAAAGGAACCATTGGGTTGGTATCGAAAAGCGATTTCGAACGAATACAAGAAATTAGAAATCTAACGGTTGTATTAGGAATTATGTCCAAGTTAAATTTGGAAAAGGTCTTTGTAAGTGCAGTTCGATGGCCATTGATGAAAATCAACTGTACGGGACTTGGTAAAATTATTAAAAATAGCAATAATTTGTCTAAAATCATAAGAAATGATTAGGAAAGAATTGGGACGAAAAATTCCATATTTGAAAAGATAAAAATAGATTTTTATCGAAATGAACTAGTTTTGAACTAGAATTATAGTCCATTTATTTTTGAAATAAATAAATTGGATTTGAAAGGGTTTTAAAAGTCACCAGAATTTTGAAATAAATAAATTGGATTTGAAAGGGTTTTAAAAGTAACTAGAATTTCCAATAAGTGAATTGGAATGGATTTTAATTGAAATCGTCTTTGGAATATTTCGATGTTGGATTTCGTGATTATACAGATATTGTTATCGAAATTTGAAAGATATATTTATATCGTTATTTCCAATACGATATTTGTTGGTCATAGAATTTGATATTGAATATAAGCCGATATATTTTCTATTCAGAGCCTTGTATTTAATATCAAATGGGATTTGGGTTTGTCGTGAATGGTGTCTTCATTAACACTGTTCTTAAACCAAGTTGAGAAAAGGATTAAATCTTTTTATTTACATTTAATGAAGTATACCAATTAAATGGTATTTAATTGGAATTGAATTTGAATTGATTTTTTGGTTTATCATGAATGGTGTTTTAAATAACACTTGTTCTTTAAACCGATGATTAATGGAATGTGAATTGGGTTTATCATGAACTGTGTTTTAACGACATTCGTTCTTTAACCCGAGCTGCAGTGAAATGTGATTTGGAATTTATAAATCTTTTGTAAAGATTTAAAGGAGATTTTCCAAAGTAAAGTTTTCCAATTTAATAAAATAAATTGGAATGGAATTCGATTTGGTAAGAATCAAAGTGAATTTCTGTGGAGGAAGACTGCTAACATATCTGGAATTTAAAAGGCGTTGCCGTTATTCCATTTATATTATTAGTTTGATATGGAAGTTCATATCGATTATATATATCGATTTGTTTTCCGTGGAGTTTCCATCATTAATGGAATGTGATTTTGGGTTGTTGTGGATGGTATCTTTAATAATACTGTTCTTAGACCCAAAGGAGTTAAGAAAATCAGAAACTAACTGGAGATTAGTTAAGTTGAATGGTTTCTTGGGTATTGATTTGATGTTCCTTTCGGCCTTCGGGGTTAATACATAGGGAATTGTTCACTTGCTAATTTACGGTTAAAGGCTGATGGAATGGAATGTGATTTTGGATTTATAGTGAACCGTGTTTTAAATGACATTGCTTCTTCAACCTAGTTAAAGACAGGATATGATTTCCCAAGTTAAACAATCATTAATATTGATTTTTAGGAAGATTAAAACCAAGTGGAGTTTTAATGAATCTTTAACTAGATTGAAATGATCGAGAATGGAGTATCACCAGTTTTGCTCTAGGCGATAGTTAAATCTTTAATTAGATTTGAACGTGAAATGGTAATTGAATTTACTGATAACATCATGGTGTTAGATATGAAGTATTACCAGTTTTACTTCATGGGATGAATAGGTTGGGGTTGGGAAATTTAACAAGTGATTACTTCGGTAAGGTTCGCTAATCCCGACTAATTTGGATAAACCATAATTTGGTTTGAATTGATATTCAAAAGAAGATTAAAGAATAAATTTAAAGAATTTATCTTTGATAAAATTAACGGGAACCTTTCCCAAAGTATAAGAATATTTGAATAAAAAAATAGTCTGAATTGGAATGAGGCGTATGTTGTGTTCGTGTAACACTTGTTTATTATATACGCGAGTTATTCAGAAAGACCGGGTTTATCCCATTCTGAATAACTGATTCGACTATATGTCGAGGATGAAGACGGTGGTCGAAGACTGGAGGTCTTCACATCGTTTGGATAATTATTGATGATGTTGACACCCAAGAGGAGGGAATCAGTTGGTGATCATCCAGCCGTACTTGGAGATCGATGGATATGCGAGGTACAAGGTGCCTCTGGTTTCGATCAGACCTAGAACGGACTTGTAAATGGACCGTGTGTCTGACATTGGATATCATTCTGTGTGATTGATGGATATCGGTGGCATGGAGTGGTTTGCCTGTGTGGCATGCTAAGATGCAAATGATCAAGGCTTTTGTTGAAAAGCAAAGTCTTGTGGTTGATGATCAAAGCACGGACTTTGTGGCATAGCTTTGTGTAGCATTAATTCGCGAGCCTCACACTCCGGTGTGGATCAGAAACGGGAGAAGGACCTCAGGGAGGGCATGCGTTTCCTTCTAGCTAGGGTGGTGTCAGTGACCTACCAGCCCTGACATTTATATTATTTTCACCTGTGTGGTTGTTGGATTGCGAGGCGCCACAGATATATCGGTGACTATGTGGAGCTGATGGAGTCATAGCACTCATTTATGCCCCAAAGGGCGGGGAAACGCAGTGTTCAGGCATTTTAATCCACATCAGTGGACCGGCCCTGACGATCCAAAGGCTCGACAGAGTACTTTCCTGAGACATGGCTAGATTGTCTCGAAGCGGTGAGGACGATCCCTTGCCTCGGTTCATAGATGGAAATCCAACTTCTAATACGTGACTTTGCACTTTTGATTGTAGAACCTATATATGGCGACATAGTGGTATGGGGCACTTATGTCGTTTCTGATTGATACTTATGATTGCAAATGTTTTGACACTATACACTTATAGTAATAATAAAATATGAAGTTTAGCATATCAAGCATTCTTTGGCTATTATAAGGTAAAACCCTATCCTCCGGCTTGTGTTGCATTGTGTGATGGGACCTGGGTCTTATAATAGCTTCATTGTTCTTTATTTAGCATTACGCTATCTTTTTATGCACTGGTATTCTTGGGAGGAAACCCGTTCCTGTTATACGGCGTGGTCCCTTGATTTACCTAACTTTACAAATAAAGAATAATAACTGTTTTAGTTCTCACACCAGTCACATGACTGACCTGGAGTTCATTGTTTTAACCTAAACTCTGGGTACCCCTATTTCCGCACGGGCAGCTAGTAGTTTTGGTTTTGCTGATTTAAATTCACAGGATCCTGGTTTACAGCTGGAATGATATTCGGAAAGCTCTGTATCCGTATATTCCTTTCAGTTGTGTATTGTATTATTTTCCGCTGTTATGTATTGTATTGTAATCTCTGATATTTATCAAATGTATTTTATTCATTTATACTCTGTAATATTCTTGTATTCTGATGGAATTGTTGTAATAAGCAAGGAAATGTTCTTCTGTTTGTGTTCCGATGTGGCTTGTCCTCAACTAAATCCGTGCTTCCCTTACCGGAGAAGTTCGGGTCTTGTCAGTTTGGTATCAGAGCTTTGGTTTACAGAGCTTAGAGAACAAGACACATTAGAACCATACAAAAGAATACATCAGAGATTGGATTAGTAATATCCAATAAGAATGACTCATTAGAGATGTGATCAATAGTATCCTAGAACGAGTGTGAAGAGTAATGTTTTTAAAATAAAAATGAAAACAATTTTTGTTTTGAAAAATTAATCCTTATTCAACGTATTTGAATATTTATTTGTACTGAATCTGGACAATCCAGTATATATAGATTTTGCATATACGCCTTGCAAACGTATATTCGAAGTTTTAATATATTGGATTGATATAGATCATACTCTAGTCATTCGGAGATGGTACTGATAATTGCCATGACATCATCAGTATTTATGTTCAAGTTTCGAAGGTGTGATATTTATATATTTCCAATTGACTGGTGTGAGAACCAAAACTGGATAGAGCTTATTGTTGTGATTTGGCATCAAAAACATGATTTTCTGTATATGTATCAAAGTTATGATTTTGAAAAGCCAATCAACTAATTGATTGTTGGTTGTGTTGTTTGAATATTGGTTTGATATTTTTAACCATTTAGGCCAAATTGAATCAAATATTGAACTGTATTGAAAATTGTTTGGAATTTCATGCATATACATGTGTATCCATTGAATAGGTCACAATAAGGAGGCTAGAGAAGAGGAATAAAATTGGTTGCCCGACAAATAGGTACATGTTTATTGTATTTCTTGGGTTTTGATGATTCTATGAGTCGATTGGCTGTTTCTTTTTCTTTTTTGGATTGGAGAGGCCTGTATGGCAATTTTGGGATTTTCCCGGTGCTCCCGTGCAGGGGAGGTTATGGCGAATTTTTTTGAAAATTTAGGGTGTTAGCCAAATTTTTGAAGAATTTGAAAATTTCTTAGAAACTGAAAAGTTGAAGAACTTAAGCCGTAATGAAAATAATGAAAGTTGAGTTGGTTAATAAAACAACTTTCAGCTTCGTTCCTTTTCGGGGACGAAAAGTTTTAAGTGGGGAGATTGTAATAACCCGGAAATCAAAGCCAATATAAAATTTTTATTTTGGCAATTTTAGTGAATTTTGAATATTTAAAATGATTTATTTTAAATAATAACAATGAGAAATTTATTTTGAATATAAGTAGAATGTATATTTTTATTTGAATCGTCGTTAGAATATAAATAATTTTTTTTATTATAAAAGGAATTGGAAATGGCGCGGTAGTTCGAAAATTTGATTTCAAAGTTCAAATGAATGTACAGGATTCAAAATAAACCGGATTTTAGTGAAACCAAAAATATTTGAATCTATTTGAATATCTCTTTCCAACGAATCTCAAGAATCAAAATTTCATAGCAGGAATAAAAAGTTACGTCCAGTTGAAAATTCAGAATAGTCGCTATGGAATTTTGGCCCTTAAAAATGAAAATTTTGCAAACGACCTTCGTTTTCGACGAAACCACTTTTGTTGGATCCGTGATGTCAAGAAATTGCTAGATTCCAAAGTTCGTAATTTTTGAAAGCAATATGTGAGCGCGGCGAAAGAAAACATGTTTTGATAGTTTCTGTCAATTTTGATCGACCAGAAAATGGCCATTTTTCAAACGTTCTTAGAATTTGACGAAATTAGTTTTGTTAGGACCGTATCGTCAATACGAAGCTAGAACATATTTTTTGAGTCCGTATGTGGCCCCGGTAAATTGAAATATGCATTCAAATTCAATATATAGATTTATATTTTGATTTTGATGGAAACTGATTGAAATAGTCGAATCGGCTTGCAGTACATATCCCATTGCGTTCAGAATGGGGGTTATTAGCTATGGACTACAGTCGGTGGGTGTAACGTCCCGTATTTTTGATGGTCGAATATTTAATTTACTTTACTATTTTAAATATTGTTGTGGAAATTTTAAATGGAATTTTAATGAGGCCCGTGCTTCGCACACGGTAAATTGTTCAATATATTATATGGGCATTAGAAATGATTTATTTTTCAAACAACCTCCGTTTTCGACGAAACAAATTTTATTAAGATCGAAACTTTGAGAGGTAGCGTCGTACCCGTTTTCATATTATTTGCAGTTCGTGTGTATAATGGCTAACGGCGAGCAACGGTAAGTGGTAGGGTTAAATACCGTATTAAATAAAATATTTTTATATTTCTTAACTAAGTAAATAAAGTGCGGACAACACAACACAGACTACCCGGAAAGAAAAGAAAATCCCGTGCACCTACCCTATTTCTTTATGGTGAAGGTCTGCTGCACCCTATACTATATAAGGAACAACTACTATTGTGAAAAGGAAAGCTTAGATAATCTATTAGTTCAGCTAGGTATAGGAAAAAGACAACACAAGCTATAGCCTATCTATGATCCGTTTCTTCATTGTAAAGAAAGATTTAACGAAATATGGCGTACAAGCCTTCTCTTGTCAACTCCATCACAGCGAAATGAGATGAAACAATTCACACAAAGCTATCAATTTCTGTACAGCATTTCTTCTTCCTCTGTACGTGTTTTTAAATCAATACTTGCATCAGAATTAAAAATCAATGTAAACTAGCCTACCCCATATATGCCTGTGTACACCACACACCTAGTTTACAGCTATTGTTTCCCCACCCTATGCACATGGCCGACATAAGAGTACGCCGCCCATCTCTTTGCTTTGAGTTTTCATTTGGCCAATCACACAGCCATATTACCTCTCCTCCTTGACATTGCACTGTCTTCACATCACTTAAACATCTCACAGCTATTGCTTAATGCGCAAGAAATACACCCGTAGTCACACATGTAGATCACCTACCCCAAAGCAAAGTACCTCGCTATTCCACTGTTGCCTATACTTTCTGCTAATCTACATGATAAGAAAACACAACAGGCTAGCTAGGAAAAAGAAAACACGCACTGTTATATGCAAACAAGGCATTAATAAACTGTAATCTGTGAAATGAAAGCACACCGAGCACCTACATCCCTGCCTTGTTCCCCATCCTATCTAATGAAATGTTCCCTCACACTACTTTTCAAATCAACGCCCAGCTCGATTCTTTTTTTCTGAAAACATTTGTAAGCCTACTAACAGACTACTCTGTTTCTTCCTGTACCCGATGTGATCAAATCAAACACAGACATATCAAAGAAAATATCACCGAGCCTACCCTAAAACGCTACCAGCCTAAAACTTGGATACCACGGTTCTGCACTTATAAATACCCTTCACTACTTCACAGTTTTTACACACTACCACTCATGCCGAAAAGCAATGGCAACAAAATATAAAATAAAATAAAAATAAGAGAGCAGCACCAGGTTTCGAAAAAATAAAAGTGAGCAAATGAGAAGTACGGCAAGGGGAGATACAAAAGAGTGGCAAGGCTCTGGAAACGGTGCATGGTCTTACTGCATGGAGATGGAGCGTTGACTGAAGGTGTTGGCGTGGGGGAGTTCATGTCAGTGGGTGTTTGAAGAAGGGGAGAGATGGATGCGCAACGGATGATAGGGGAGGATACGGTATCAGGAGTGGATGTAGGAGCAAGAGGGAAAAGAGGAACAGTGGAGGAGAAGGGCGCTACAGTGAAGATGGCGGTAGAGTTCAGTGCAGACGGTGACTTCTTTGAGGGAGTGTTTGCATGGAGGAGCGTTGAAGGAGGAGTAGCGTCGGTGTTCGGCTGCGGCGGGATGGCGCTGGTGAAGTAAGGGGTACTGGTGTTGTGGCGTTGGAGGGCGTGAGCTGGTGAAGAAAGGACTATGCAGAGGAGCAGGTGAGGATATAATAAGTACAGTAATTGTATAATAATCCCAACCATTTAGTTAATGTAATCAGTCCATTTGAAATGCGCCGACCCATTTGTTAGTGCCCAACATTATGGTTAGTGATGCCTAATCCCTAACTCTAGTTTTAGACATTTCCATACACGGCCTGTGTAATATAATGTGTATACTATAAACAGGGTGCCTAAAAACTTAAATGCGCCCAGTTTAAAGGTTTTAATTGGCCTAACCAATAGGGTGACGTGACCTTTTTATGTACCCAATTAGAACATATAGGACGTGCCCAACTACATATTAATTATCGTGGAAATAACCTGGCGCTTGTTTTGCCAAAATACGTTTTACCATATGACTAACAGTAGCGGTGTAAACCATGATTTAAGCTGCCCAACCAAGTCATAATTAACGAAATTATCTTGCTGTATGTTTGTGGTCTCAAGATTCAACAATTGCGTGCTCCACCTGTTATCTTTTTGGGGCAAGTACATCTCTTCGTAATGGAGTACCATCCATATAACGTAAGAGACAAATACTAGCTTAGTATTACTATAGATCAAATGAAAGGTTTCGACACAAATAGAAGTTTAGAGAACTAAAATATTATTTAAGTATTATAATATTAATTTAATGAAGTAAATAGCGTGTATATTTATACCGTTGTCATACCATAGCAGAGTGGAGCAGTAGAGGCTCTATCGACGAACGAAATATGATGGAACTAGCTTGAACAGAGTGGAGCGCAGATGAGATTTTTAATTAAATTAAACGACCGTTTAATTTAATTAAAACGACCTGTTTCAGACGGAAAATGAAATCAAGGTGAGTTCAACTCACTCAGTTTTATCCCACTTATATTTTATATAGGTTGGGTTTTAAATATTGTGTGCTATGACCGTTAATTGGTTGATGGATGTTTGGATGGCTGTTATTGTTTGATGGTTGAATATCATATCTGTTCATTGAAATGATATTATTGAAATAACATATTTGGTTGCAGGGAAAACACAGGTTGGAGGGATCCAACTGGATTCCTCACATTTATTATTTATTTTCATATTACGATTATATGAACTGTTTAACTGATATGATTGAGTGATTGACTTGATTACTGATCGTTGAATCTAAATTCAACGTTTATTTTGTTTTAACCAATAAACAGTATTGGTGGGGTAGTTGGCAACAGTTGGCCTAAAAATAAATGGTGTTACAAATATTAATTTACCGTCGGTTGAATCGACGGTAATAAAGTTATGAAATTTATTTTGTTATCGAAGATAGATTTTTAAATCTATATATTTAAATAAAAACTCAATAAAGGAAATTAAGGGTTATTATTGGTTTTTATAAGATTTAAGTATTTTCAAATAGTTTGCAGATCAAGGGCTTACGCCACTGAGATTTATAAGAAGACGAGCAGAACTAATGAAATAGTTAAGGGTTGATTAATTGTTCAAGAAACAATTAAATGGAATTTATTTTAAATTAATTATGTTATTAATTAATTTAAAAAAAAAAAACGAATGTTTTGAATAGGATTAACAAGACTAGCATGTTTTAGAATTAGATATTTCTAAAAGAATAAGTGGCGGTTTTGGTGTTCAAACAAACGGAAACAAAGGTTTCGTAATGATTATTTTACGATGCTAAGTGAATCGCTTCTGCAGTTTTAGATAAAAAGCAAAGTTATGACAAACGTTTGAAATAATAAATTTGATATAGTTATAAGATGTTTTCCCAACTAATGGAGATTTGAAGAGATTTTGAGAATATTACCAAAAGGTAAATACTATATTTGGAAATATATAAAGGTTTAGAAGTTGAATTAATCATTTGATTAGAAGGGCCAAATGTTGCTGAGTACTGAATCGATGAATTCATTTCATTTTCATGATTGAATGGATGTTCATTTGATAGATAAATAATCGACTATCAAATCTGGCCAATACGATTGTTGGTACGGAAAGACCGGGGTCGAATTTATATTCGAAAACCATTCCGTCCAATGAATACGTAAACGTTGAAGATATCCAGATGTTGTGCAAGATAGAGCAATTGAAGACCGTGGATCTTCATAAGCGGAAGGATTACTGTCGAATATTCTCTGGCCGTACAACCAGAGATATTCTGACGTGATTCGGTCGTGGTTGAGCTTTACGGGTTGCAAGGACTACTCGCTACTGATCCTTTGGATGCAGTAGGAGAGTGCCTTCGGTTTGTCCAGTCCCAGGACAACTTGTATGGACGGATGTTTGACAGAGTATTTCCAAAGGAGATTACGTACGTTGATTTCCTAAAACGTATTTCTGTGGCGGCGGAGAAGACACCTTCTCTTCACTTAACAACTCGATTATTTTTGTGGAAATCAATTAGTGATTTCTGAAGGATCTGACGATGTGGCATTCAAAATGAATGACGGGCAGGGTTCCAAAAGATACGTTATGACCTCAAGCCTCATCAACCGGGAAATGACAAAAATCGGGCAGGCAGCATGGCTATGTGGGTCGCTCCCATTAGGGTGTATAATCACCTATCTAGGGAAATTCCTTTTGTTTCTTATTCTATCGATTCTGCCCATTCGGGAACGGTGGTTTGAGTCCAACCGTTGGTGATATACATTCGATACACTCAAGCGAAATGAGTGGTCGGTCATGTGAGGGCCGGATTGCAAGACGTTCTTGTTAAACCCAGTGTATTCGCCTCTAGAGATACATGAGCGGAAGGTGGTCCCATACCTTGTCAAGGTCGGAAATCCAATCTCCAATAAGCGCCCACGGTTTTTGATTGTATACTATATATGTGGAGCGTGAGATGCAAGTGTTCCACTAGATTGATATTTATTTGTGTTTAGACACTATCATAATATCAGACAAGATATGATTTCAAAACTGGTTTGGGTTATAGTAAGGTAAAAACCGTCCGTGTTTATGTGTGGGCCGGTCTTACTATTATCCTTTTCTTTTGAAAAGATTTTTGAACTTTAAAATCAAGTTGGATGATCCCCTTAAACTGTGCGAGTTGTTCTCACTCTGGTTCACCAGACTGACCCGGTGTTTGTAATGCTCGGGTTAGCCCGGGATGTACAGGTTCAGGTTATCAGATACTGTGAAGAGACGAGCTGGAAAAGTTCAGACGTATGGTGTTATATTATTCCGCTGTGTGTTGTATATGGGGACAGATTATTATAACTGTCCATGTGTTGGCTGTAAGCTGTACTCTAATATTTGTAAGTACTTTCAAGCTCTCAATAAATATTATTTTTATATTATATTTTGTTCCGTTGCGATGTGAGACTCTGTGTGGTTCCTCTTCTTCTTCTATTCTAATATTTCTTTCTTTCTTATCTCACCCTCTACCTTCTTTCTAAAAACTATCCGGTGTTTTCGACACTTAGATTTTGACAAGTAATATGGGTTTGGTGTATTATTGTCGAAGTCTGGGCGTTGAACCCGCTGGGTCGTTACAGTGGTATCAGAGCTATTGGTTTAGTAATAACCTTGGCTCTGTGGCGTAACTCGATAGAGATGGGGTTAGTAATACCCTAGATTGAGTTTGAATGTATATATATGAGAGCGCGTATTTGTAAATTTTATATACAAATGGTTTATATTGTGTTGTTTTATCGATTCAAGTGTTGAGAAGCATTGAACCGGTAATTGACACGATGTTGTTTTCTAAAGGGGTAAATGAAATATTTTTGCCCGATATATATTTTTGTATAAAAAAAAAATAATTCGATCAAATGGTGGAGTTATTTATTTGTTTGGTTAATTAGAATTCAAACTTGATTAAAATTTGGATTGGTTTAATATAACCAAAAGATTTCTCATATTAGTAAATGAGATTGAATAGTTCAGAATATAACTTGGAACTAAGTTAAATAAGACCAGCATGGATGATCTTTGAAATACAATCAGAATTGAAACTGTGAAATGGAAGTAAACTAGATTTGAGAATCAATTAGTTAACTGAACATAACTTGGTTAAGTTAATTTAAAGAATGGATACTAAAATTAAATAAAATCGATTTGGAAATGGGAAATTGAATTATGAAAATCAATTGGATATTGGTTGAATAATGATTATAAACCCAGGTGAATTGATTGTGTTGGTTATGCATTAGTTATTGATTGTGCGTGAGATTTGGTGAGTACTCGATGGTTTAACAAAGGTGTTGAATGAATTGATTTTCAAGTTATAATACGTCGGGTTTTTGAAAGCATATGGGATTTGTAGCATTTCTTCCTACTTAGTAATTTCGGGGACGAAATTCTTTTAAGGGGGAAGGAATGTAACGTCCCGTATTTTTGATGGTCGAATATTTAATTTACTTTACTATTTTAAATATTGTTGTGGAAATTTTAAATGGAATTTTAATGAGGCCCGTGCTTCGCACACGGTAAATTGTTCAATATATTATATGGGCATTAGAAATGATTTATTTTTCAAACAACCTCCGTTTTCGACGAAACAAATTTTATTAAGATCGAAACTTTGAGAGGTAGCGTCGTACCCGTTTTCATATTATTTGCAGTTCGTGTGTATAATGGCTAACGGCGAGCAACGGTAAGTGGTAGGGTTAAATACCGTATTAAATAAAATATTTTTATATTTCTTAACTAAGTAAATAAAGTGCGGACAACACAACACAGACTACCCGGAAAGAAAAGAAAATCCCGTGCACCTACCCTATTTCTTTATGGTGAAGGTCTGCTGCACCCTATACTATATAAGGAACAACTACTATTGTGAAAAGGAAAGCTTAGATAATCTATTAGTTCAGCTAGGTATAGGAAAAAGACAACACAAGCTATAGCCTATCTATGATCCGTTTCTTCATTGTAAAGAAAGATTTAACGAAATATGGCGTACAAGCCTTCTCTTGTCAACTCCATCACAGCGAAATGAGATGAAACAATTCACACAAAGCTATCAATTTCTGTACAGCATTTCTTCTTCCTCTGTACGTGTTTTTAAATCAATACTTGCATCAGAATTAAAAATCAATGTAAACTAGCCTACCCCATATATGCCTGTGTACACCACACACCTAGTTTACAACTATTGTTTCCCCACCCTATGCACATGGCCGACATAAGAGTACGCCGCCCATCTCTTTGCTTTGAGTTTTCATTTGGCCAATCACACAGCCATATTACCTCTCCTCCTTGACATTGCACTGTCTTCACATCACTTAAACATCTCACAGCTATTGCTTAATGCGCAAGAAATACACCCGTAGTCACACATGTAGATCACCTACCCCAAAGCAAAGTACCTCGCTATTCCACTGTTGCCTATACTTTCTGCTAATCTACATGATAAGAAAACACAACAGGCTAGCTAGGAAAAAGAAAACACGCACTGTTATATGCAAACAAGGCATTAATAAACTGTAATCTGTGAAATGAAAGCACACCGAGCACCTACATCCCTGCCTTGTTCCCCATCCTATCTAATGAAATGTTCCCTCACACTACTTTTCAAATCAACGCCCAGCTCGATTCTTTTTTTCTGAAAACATTTGTAAGCCTACTAACAGACTACTCTGTTTCTTCCTGTACCCGATGTGATCAAATCAAACACAGACATATCAAAGAAAATATCACCGAGCCTACCCTAAAACGCTACCAGCCTAAAACTTGGATACCACGGTTCTGCACTTATAAATACCCTTCACTACTTCACAGTTTTTACACACTACCACTCATGCCGAAAAGCAATGGCAACAAAATATAAAATAAAATAAAAATAAGAGAGCAGCACCAGGTTTCGAAAAAATAAAAGTGAGCAAATGAGAAGTACGGCAAGGGGAGATACAAAAGAGTGGCAAGGCTCTGGAAACGGTGCATGGTCTTACTGCATGGAGATGGAGCGTTGACTGAAGGTGTTGGCGTGGGGGAGTTCATGTCAGTGGGTGTTTGAAGAAGGGGAGAGATGGATGCGCAACGGATGATAGGGGAGGATACGGTATCAGGAGTGGATGTAGGAGCAAGAGGGAAAAGAGGAACAGTGGAGGAGAAGGGCGCTACAGTGAAGATGGCGGTAGAGTTCAGTGCAGACGGTGACTTCTTTGAGGGAGTGTTTGCATGGAGGAGCGTTGAAGGAGGAGTAGCGTCGGTGTTCGGCTGCGGCGGGATGGCGCTGGTGAAGTAAGGGGTACTGGTGTTGTGGCGTTGGAGGGCGTGAGCTGGTGAAGAAAGGACTATGCAGAGGAGCAGGTGAGGATATAATAAGTACAGTAATTGTATAATAATCCCAACCATTTAGTTAATGTAATCAGTCCATTTGAAATGCGCCGACCCATTTGTTAGTGCCCAACATTATGTTTAGTGATGCCTAATCCCTAACTCTAGTTTTAGACATTTCCATACACGGCCTGTGTAATATAATGTGTATACTATAAACAGGGTGCCTAAAAACTTAAATGCGCCCAGTTTAAAGGTTTTAATTGGCCTAACCAATAGGGTGACGTGACCTTTTTATGTACCCAATTAGAACATATAGGACGTGCCCAACTACATATTAATTATCGTGGAAATAACCTGGCGCTTGTTTTGCCAAAATACGTTTTACCATATGACTAACAGTAGCGGTGTAAACCATGATTTAAGCTGCCCAACCAAGTCATAATTAACGAAATTATCTTGCTGTATGTTTGTGGTCTCAAGATTCAACAATTGCGTGCTCCACCTGTTATCTTTTTGGGGCAAGTACATCTCTTCGTAATGGAGTACCATCCATATAACGTAAGAGACAAATACTAGCTTAGTATTACTATAGATCAAATGAAAGGTTTCGACACAAATAGAAGTTTAGAGAACTAAAATATTATTTAAGTATTATAATATTAATTTAATGAAGTAAATAGCGTGTATATTTATACCGTTGTCATACCATAGCAGAGTGGAGCAGTAGAGGCTCTATCGACGAACGAAATATGATGGAACTAGCTTGAACAGAGTGGAGCGCAGATGAGATTTTTAATTAAATTAAACGACCGTTTAATTTAATTAAAACGACCTGTTTCAGACGGAAAATGAAATCAAGGTGAGTTCAACTCACTCAGTTTTATCCCACTTATATTTTATATAGGTTGGGTTTTAAATATTGTGTGCTATGACCGTTAATTGGTTGATGGATGTTTGGATGGCTGTTATTGTTTGATGGTTGAATATCATATCTGTTCATTGAAATGATATTATTGAAATAACATATTTGGTTGCAGGGAAAACACAGGTTGGAGGGATCCAACTGGATTCCTCACATTTATTATTTATTTTCATATTACGATTATATGAACTGTTTAACTGATATGATTGAGTGATTGACTTGATTACTGATCGTTGAATCTAAATTCAACGTTTATTTTGTTTTAACCAATAAACAGTATTGGTGGGGTAGTTGGCAACAGTTGGCCTAAAAATAAATGGTGTTACAAATATTAATTTACCGTCGGTTGAATCGACGGTAATAAAGTTATGAAATTTATTTTGTTATCGAAGATAGATTTTTAAATCTATATATTTAAATAAAAACTCAATAAAGGAAATTAAGGGTTATTATTGGTTTTTATAAGATTTAAGTATTTTCAAATAGTTTGCAGATCAAGGGCTTACGCCACTGAGATTTATAAGAAGACGAGCAGAACTAATGAAATAGTTAAGGGTTGATTAATTGTTCAAGAAACAATTAAATGGAATTTATTTTAAATTAATTATGTTATTAATTAATTTAAAAAAAAAAAACGAATGTTTTGAATAGGATTAACAAGACTAGCATGTTTTAGAATTAGATATTTCTAAAAGAATAAGTGGCGGTTTTGGTGTTCAAACAAACGGAAACAAAGGTTTCGTAATGATTATTTTACGATGCTAAGTGAATCGCTTCTGCAGTTTTAGATAAAAAGCAAAGTTATGACAAACGTTTGAAATAATAAATTTGATATAGTTATAAGATGTTTTCCCAACTAATGGAGATTTGAAGAGATTTTGAGAATATTACCAAAAGGTAAATACTATATTTGGAAATATATAAAGGTTTAGAAGTTGAATTAATCATTTGATTAGAAGGGCCAAATGTTGCTGAGTACTGAATCGATGAATTCATTTCATTTTCATGATTGAATGGATGTTCATTTGATAGATAAATAATCGACTATCAAATCTGGCCAATACGATTGTTGGTACGGAAAGACCGGGGTCGAATTTATATTCGAAAACCATTCCGTCCAATGAATACGTAAACGTTGAAGATATCCAGATGTTGTGCAAGATAGAGCAATTGAAGACCGTGGATCTTCATAAGCGGAAGGATTACTGTCGAATATTCTCTGGCCGTACAACCAGAGATATTCTGACGTGATTCGGTCGTGGTTGAGCTTTACGGGTTGCAAGGACTACTCGCTACTGATCCTTTGGATGCAGTAGGAGAGTGCCTTCGGTTTGTCCAGTCCCAGGACAACTTGTATGGACGGATGTTTGACAGAGTATTTCCAAAGGAGATTACGTACGTTGATTTCCTCAAACGTATTTCTGTGGCGGCGGAGAAGACACCTTCTCTTCACTTAACAACCCGATTATTTTTGTGGAAATCAATTAGTGATTTCTGAAGGATCTGACGATGTGGCATTCAAAATGAATGACGGGCAGGGTTCCAAAAGATACGTTATGACCTCAAGCCTCATCAACCGGGAAATGACAAAAATCGGGCAGGCAGCATGGCTATGTGGGTCGCTCCCATTAGGGTGTATAATCACCTATCTAGGGAAATTCCTTTTGTTTCTTATTCTATCGATTCTGCCCATTCGGGAACGGTGGTTTGAGTCCAACCGTTGGTGATATACATTCGATACACTCAAGCGAAATGAGTGGTCGGTCATGTGAGGGCCGGATTGCAAGACGTTCTTGTTAAACCCAGTGTATTCGCCTCTAGAGATACATGAGCGGAAGGTGGTCCCATACCTTGTCAAGGTCGGAAATCCAATCTCCAATAAGCGCCCACGGTTTTTGATTGTATACTATATATGTGGAGCGTGAGATGCAAGCGTTCCACTAGATTGATATTTATTTGTGTTTAGACACTATCATAATATCAGACAAGATATGATTTCAAAACTGGTTTGGGTTATAGTAAGGTAAAAACCGTCCGTGTTTATGTGTGGGCCGGTCTTACTATTATCCTTTTCTTTTGAAAAGATTTTTGAACTTTAAAATCAAGTTGGATGATCCCCTTAAACTGTGCGAGTTGTTCTCACTCTGGTTCACCAGACTGACCCGGTGTTTGTAATGCTCGGGTTAGCCCGGGATGTACAGGTTCAGGTTATCAGATACTGTGAAGAGACGAGCTGGAAAAGTTCAGACGTATGGTGTTATATTATTCCGCTGTGTGTTGTATATGGGGACAGATTATTATAACTGTCCATGTGTTGGCTGTAAGCTGTACTCTAATATTTGTAAGTACTTTCAAGCTCTCAATAAATATTATTTTTATATTATATTTTGTTCCGTTGCGATGTGAGACTCTGTGTGGTTCCTCTTCTTCTTCTATTCTAATATTTCTTTCTTTCTTATCTCACCCTCTACCTTCTTTCTAAAAACTATCCGGTGTTTTCGACACTTAGATTTTGACAAGTAATATGGGTTTGGTGTATTATTGTCGAAGTCTGGGCGTTGAACCCGCTGGGTCGTTACAGTGGGTCTCATTTCGGATTCAAGATAAAAAGATACCTTTTTGAAGTTAAACAGTAAAAATATAAAAAAAAATATCTCCCTATGCTCTCTCTCAGCCCCCCCTCCCCGTTCATTCTTTAAAATCGAAAGAAAATAAAAAAAGAAAAAGGAGAAGGAGGCGCGCTCGTGCAACCGCCTCCACCACTGCCGCGCCGCTGCGGGTGTGGACCACCGCGCCCCCCCAGCCTTCTCCCTCTTCGTGTGAGCCCCTCCCCCTCTTTCCCCCAAACCCTAGAAAGCCTCCGATCCGCCGCCACAACCACGCCAGGGCCCGCCATCGCCATTTGACCGCCACCGCACCTCGCCCTTCGCCTCTGCCGCCTGCACCAACCCCCCGTCCCTCTACTAACAGTATGTTTTTTTTATTTATTCACTTTAATTTCAGTTTTTTTGTTAGGTAAAAATGTTTACATAAAATTTGATTTATATATGTATAAAAAGCATGGTAGTAATTATCAGTTTTAATGTAATAAAGATTCAATATTTATACGTTCAAAGGTAGGATTTTTATCTATATAATAGCAAGATAAAGAGGGGATTTTTATATATATGATAACAAAGTAAAATTGCGATTTTTATCAGTATGATAGCAAAGTAAAAATGTGATTTTTATCTATATAGTAGCAAAGTAAAAATGTGATTTTTATAATATCATAGCGAAGTTAAAAATATAATTTCTATACATAAAGTGATATTATAAAAAAGGGATTTTTATATAAGTGGCGGTATAAAAATATGATTTTTATATACTAGAGAATATAAAAATTTGATAATTATATTTGTAGTGAATTAAAAATATGATTTTATATACTAGAGAATATAAAATTTTGATTTTTATATATGTAGTGAATTAAAAATATGATTTTTATACACCAGAGAATATAAAAATGTGATTTTTAGATATGTAGCGAATTAAAAATATGATTTTTATATACTAGAGAATATAAAAATGAGATTTTTATATATGTAGTGAACAAGGACGACATAAATGACAAAAGGCGAGCATTGTAACACCCCGTAATTCTGTTAATATTAATATTCACAAATTAAAGAATAACTAATCTCAGACGTGAGAATTGTGGGAAACGGGTTGCGCTATTGTGTTCGTCTCGGAATTTTGGTTGAGATAAAGTCCGAGTTTGCGTGAATTGGACTTCGTATGAAGAAGTTATGGCCATCAGAAGTTTCAGAAAATTCAAAACAGCTCGCAGGAAATTTAAAATTCAAACTGGAAGTGCAGAAGCGGGCTGGGTGGGAAAATTCCCGCCTAGGCAGGTCGACTGGGGAGTCGACACTAGTGTGGACCTCCACCCCCAGGTCGACTATAGTGTCGACCTGGGTGTCGACCTGGTCAGTCGGCTAGGGTTTTGACTGATCCCAATCTTGAGCTGCAGATGTGTCTTTAGGGCTGAGTTGGCAAATTAAACGGTTCAGTTTAGTTCTGAGTTGATCTGACGGTCTAAATAAACCCTAAACTCTATAAATACGTAGGTAGTCTCTCACCCTAATTCATATGAAAAATAGAATAGCTACCGTCATACCGCCGCCATGGAACTCAGTGGAGCCGCCGCCAACTTAGAAGGAAGAAAAGCTAATCAAAACCTAATTCTACTCAACTCTAAAGCAAATCAAGACTCTCTTTTCTTCTCTAATTTGAGTATGTTAATCTTAACAAGATTATTGTTAAATTAATTAGATTAAGTCATGAATGGATTATAAGTGAACGATGTGGATTGTCATATATGTTGTTGTAAACCCTATTCTATCATGTATGTTATAAATCATATGCTATGTGATGATGATATCCTATATGTTGTAAATCATGCTATGATGATGTTATATATGTTGAAAGTTTCTATGCTAAATTGTGATGAATCATACATGTTATAAAGTCATGATGTTATTGTCTATGCTAGTTAGTTCATATTAATCAAGTCATCATGTTTGGGTTATGTTGATCTATATGACAAACCATGTATGCAAGTTTAGGTTGATTAGTAAAAGTTATGAACATATGCCATGACATCTATTATGACATCTAGAATTATGCTATGACATATGTGAAATTCTATGCTAGTTCACACCATCATTATGTTGCCTAAAACCCCATATGCAAGTTTATATATAAATTTGGGTTATGATCATATCATGTGAATTGTGACATTTATCAAGTTGACACCTTTAGATCCTTAACATGTGTAGTTTATGCAAGTTTCACCCCTATTATGATTAGATTCATTTTAATTGTCTATATGTTGTGATAATTTATTTTTTGTGCTATGAGTTTGACTATTCGAGTCTAACGTATATTCTGTGTTGAATAAGCGAACGTATAAACGTGGGGTAGGGGTAATATTAAGAATTTAATAATAAGAAGTTGGGGTGCAATTGATATGATTTTGCATGCCATGAGTGGATGGCCATAATTGAGTCAATTATGGACATCATTAAAACTGAAGTTAATTAATAATTTGCATAGGGAATTATTAAAATTGGGGTAAAAGATTATAAGTGATAATCAATGCTTAGGACACGATGTTGGACTCGTTTGTGACGAAAACCTGCCCGGACCCACCCGGCAAATCCAGTGGTCACAAATGTCAGCCCAATGTGAGAGGTCCTAGGCCTAAACTAAAGCATAACAGTTGTAAAGACACGAGGTTAGACTCTTTTATGGTGTAAGACTGCCCGGACCCGCCCGGCAAATCCAGCTGCCATAAATGCCAGTCTAATGTGAGAGGTCTTTATGAGGTTATGGCCTGAATGAATTAAGAAATACTTAACCAGATAAACATGTAAGGTGGTACATGGGGGTTAAGTAGGTGCCTTGGGTGGCATGAGGAGTCTAGTGGGTGCCCTTAGTGGCATGTAAAATACGATTAGTAAGACTTAACCAAACACACATGTAAATGAACATGACTAAGAGGGTTAAGTGGGATATGCTAGTGGACAAGCTTAGGTGGGTAGCTTATGGGGGCCCATTTCAACTAGTATCCCAAACGTATCTTTGTGGGCTCGACCCAAGTCGAGGACGGGACACGCATACTGGGCTTGACTATAAGAGGCCAAAACGGGGTAGCGGTGGCAATGCGAGTCCAACGGGTTTCATATGCGTGTGTGGACCCGGGCTGGTAGGTAAGACGTTGTTGCATCATGTAGGTATAAGTCGTGCATTCTCAATTTGTATCGGGTTGCCACTTTAGGGGAGTGATACACCCCACTGTGGGGCCAGCACGGGTATCTACGAGTAGGGAGCCAATCGAAAGTGGGTAGTGGGGTACACCTAGTAGAGATAGGGGCAGACGGCACCTATGTAGTCAGCTAGGGGTACGCAAGACTATTTATATGGTTTCTGTGTGAAGCAAGTGGGATCAACCTTTAGGGTGACTAGTGCGGTGCAGTGTAGTAATGTGCGGTGCAGTGTAGTAATTATCCGTTAGTAATTAGGTGTGCCTTTAACGTTACCTTTAACGTTATCTTAAACGTTATCTTTATTTGCTCTTCCATACCTAATAGTTCATAGACATATACTTGTCTTCCAGCTTATGCCTTAGTCTAGTTATTTTGATAATAGTATTGTTAGAATTATCATACTCACCAGACTTTATGTCTGACCCCCTCCATTTCTATCCTTTTTCCCCCTCCAGGTCCTCAGGTTGGACCCAGCTCTAGTGGAGTTAGATTGGATTTCTTTTTCTCTCTTGGAATGCTTGGACCGTTGAAGTAAAGTCCAGCTTGTTATCTTCTTTAATGGCGATTTGTGTAATGGGATTATGTATTTTGTTTTTATGAAGATGGATATTGTAGTTGACTCTGATTTATGGTTTTATGATGTAACAAACATGTTTAATTTCCGCTGCAATAAAATGAAGTTTTAGATTTCCAAGTACTGCCTATTATCTGTCTTGTTGTAATTTTTCTGTTCTATATTCACTTATAACCTCCATGGAAGTTAATGCATTCCCTTTGTGAGTGACATTAATGGACGTGGGGTGTTACACGTGGTATCAGAGCTTAAGGTTACCAGAACAGATTAATTTTTTAGAAAAACTATTTTTCTAAAGTATTTTTGGGAGAAGTGCTTTCAAAAACATGTTTTAATGAGTAATTTGAAGAGGAAAGTTTTTATGAAAAAAAACATAATCCCCAATAGCCATATATCTTTATCTTTCGAATTCTCCATTTTGAATCTTTCCTTTTTCGTTTCAGCATGGCTGAAGATCTTAACCTTCCTGATGGTGTAACGATACCAAGATGGTATAGGAGGCTATTAGAGGCTAGGGCCGCCGTAGGTCCGGCCAATGTTCCTTCACCACCAGTTGCACCCGTTCCTCCTCCTCCTCCTCGCGTAGATACTTTTGCAAAGACGTGCAAGGAATTTAAGGCTATGGGTGGAAAACCTTTTCAAGGGTCAGAAACATTTGTGGAAGCTAGAGATTGGCTTAAGGAGGTGGAAGAATTGCTGGAAATCTTTGAAATAGAAGAAGGGAGGAAAGTCAAATTAGCAGCTTGGTTGATGAAGGGAGAGGCCTCGTTTTGGTGGGAGGTCACTAATGGGGAGCGTCCTATTGATTCCTGGGCAGATTTTAGGCGTAGGTTTATGGCAAAATTTCTCTCAAGGGCGGAAGAGAATCTATATATGGAAAGGTTCTTGACGTTGAAGCAAGGAAGCTCGTCAGTGAAAGAATATGTTAACAAATTTAATCAGTTAGCAAGGTTTGGCTTGGACTTAGTGAACATGCCGGAGAAGAAGGCTCTGAGGTTCGTTAATGGATTAATAACCATTGCAAGGGTTGGCTATGACCCACATACCTATGGGGGCCACCTTTGAGAAGCTAGTAGACATGGCACTCATGCACGAGGAGAAAGGCGCTAAAGCTGATAAGGCACCCGAGAAGAAAGGGGATCAGAAAAACCACAACAGCAAAACAAGAAGGGTGGTAAAGACAATAATGGCAAGGGAAAGAAGAAATGCTTTAGCTGTGGGACACCAGGCCATCTCAGCAAGGATTTCCGAAAGAAAAAGAAGACTAGCTGTTTTCACTGTGGCGATGCGGGACATCTAGTGAAGGACTGCCCAAAGAAGGGGCAGAGGGCAGGGACTACCTCGGGAGGACAGGTGCAGGCTCTTATGGCACCAGGGCAGGCAAGGGGACAAGTTCAGGCTCTCGCGGTCCCACCACTGCAAGAACGAGGTAGAACCATTTCTGTTGAAAGCTTAGTTTTTCTGTTTGATCATCCTGTCCATACCTTATTTGACTCGGGCGCATCACATTCGTTTATTTCTACGTCATTAGTTGAATCATTGCACTTAAACACCAATTTAGTAGAGGATCCCTTAGTTGTTTCGAATCCAATTGGGGGCTCAGCTTATTTGTCCATGATGTGTTTGGATTTGAAAATTTCTATACTTAGCGTTGAGTTTAGATGTGATGCTTATGTGTTGGGCTTCACGGGCTATGGGCTAATTTTAGGAATGGATTGGTTATCCATAAATGGGGCCGTTCTTGATTGTGAAAGGAGAGTAGTTAGGCTCGTGACTCGCCTTGGTAACACTCTCGAAATATTTTGTAATCCCATAGAATCCGTTATGCTAAGTTATTTGGAATCGCTTGACGCGTCGGTGGAAAATCTACGATCTGCTAGAGTGGTCCGAGAATATTCAGATGTGTTTGAGGAGGTGAAGGGCTTGCCGCCGAAGCGGGAGATAGATTTTCGAATATATCTTGTGGATAATGCGAAACCAGTATCTTTGCCAGTACGCCACATGGCTCCACGTGAAAGGAGGGAACTCGATAGGCAAGTGAAGGAGTTGCTTGAGAAGGGGTTCATAAGACGTAGTATATCGGAGTGGGGTGCTCCAGTAGTATTTGCCATGAAGGCGGATGGGTCCCTTAGACTTTGTGTGGACTATAGAGAACTTAATAAGCTTACTAAGAAGAACAGACACCCACTGCCGAGGATTGACGATCTCTTCGATCAGTTAGTTGGCGCCTCAGTGTTTTCGCAGTTGGACTTAGCCACTGGTTTCCATCAGTTAAGGGTGGCTGAGGATAGCATTGACAAGACTGCCTTTAGGACTCCGGACGGTTTCTATGAATGGCTAGTGATGCCCTTCGGTTTGACAAACGCCCCCGCATACTTTGTTCATTTGATGAGTAAGGTGTTTAGGGAGTACCTTAACAAATTCGTGGTAGTCTTTGTAGATGACATCTTGATCTTCTCTAAGTACGAAGAAGAGCATGCCCTACACCTTAGGGAAGTGTTGGAGACCCTACAAGCGCATAACCTTAAAGCTAAATTTTCTAAGTGTCACTTCTGGAGGAAGGAAGTACGATTCTTAGGGCACGTGGTTTCCAAAGAAGGGATAGCTGTGGATCCCGCGAAGGTGGTGGCCATCCAAGATTCGAAGGTCCCTAAAAATGCTACCGAAGTGAGAAATTTCTTAGGGTTGGCTGGCTACTATAGGAAGTTTATCAAAGACTTCGCAAAGATATCAGCTCCATTGACACGCCTGACGAAAAAGAACCTAGTCTTCGTGTGGGACGTAGATTGTGATGATGCGTTCCAACGTTTAAAGAGAGCTTTGACCTCAGCCCCAATCTTAGTATTGCCAGATGGGAGTAAGCTGTTTACTGTTTATACTGACGCTTGTGGGACAGGACTAGGTGTAGTCTTAATGCAAGAGGGTAGGGTAATAGCCTATGGTGGAAGGCAGTTGAGAGCGCATGAGAAAAATTACCCTACACATGACCTAGAGTTGGCCGCTATTGTTTTCGCGCTTAAGTCTTGGCGTCATTATCTTCTTGGCGAGAAATTCGAATTATTCACTGACCAAAAATCGCTAAAATGCTTATTCTCTCAGAAGGACTTGAACTTAAGGCAGCAAAGGTGGATGGAGTTCTTAGCATCCTGCGACTTCGAAATATCATATACCCTTGGTAAGGGTAACGTAGTGGCAGATGTCTTAAGTAGAAAAAGATTATCCTTAAGTCCTTTGTTTGTTGAGCGGCGAAGTTTAGAGTTCATCTCTATGTTTGATTTTAGACCTTCCATTGACTTTGTACCAGGTATGCTAGCATCCTTGGAGGTCAGACCTACGCTTTTGGGATGGATTGGTGAGGCACAGCGAGACGAACCACAGTTGGTTGAGTTAGTAGAAAAGCTCAAAGGAGGGGAGTCATCAAGCCATCTCCGTAGGTATACCCTAGATGATAAGGGTTGGTTATGTAGGGACGGTAGACTTTGTGTACCAAAAGACGATGACCTATGGAAGACTATTCTTGACGAAGCACATCGTTCGAAGATGACCATTCATCCCGGCGGGGACAAGATGTACAAAGACATGAAGCGAGTTTTCTTTTGGGCCGATATGAAGAGGGACGTTGCCGAGTATGTCGCTAGCTGCTTGGTGTGCCAACAAGTAAAAGCGGAGCAAAAGAAACCCGGTGGATTGCTTCACCCATTGGAGGTTCCACTATGGAAGTGGGAAAGTGTCTTGATGGACTTTGTGGGTGGATTACCGCGATCAAGGAAGGGTAATACGAGAATTTGGGTTATAGTAGATAGACTTACTAAGAGTGCCCATTTTATTCCCGTGAAGAGTAAGAGGACTGTTCCATGGCTAGCTTCTATATACGTCCGAGAGATAGTTCGTTTGCACGGTGTTCCTTCTAGCATAGTGAGCGACCGAGATCCTATTTTCACTAGCGAATTTTGGAAAAGCTTACAAGAGGCGGTAGGGACTCATTTATGTTTGAGCACCGCATATCATCTTCAGACGGATGGCCAAACCGAGAGGGTGAATCGTATTCTAGAGGACCTTTTGAGGCTATGTATCCTAGACTTTGGGGGTACATGGGAAGAGCATCTTCCATTGGTGGAGTTCGCTATAACAACAACTTTCAGTCCAACATTGGCATGGCACCTTTCGAAGCTCTTTATGGACGACCTTGTCGTTTACCTACATGTTGGTGGGAATCTACGGATAAGATCTTACTTGGGCCTGATATGATTAGGGAGACTTCGGAGAAGATCGACTTGATTCGAAGGAGGATGAAAGCAGCGCAAGATAGGCAGAAATCTTATGCGGATAAGAGGAGGATAGATCTTGAGTTTGAAGTTGGGTACATGGTCTTTATCAAAGTGTCTCCATTACGGAACGTTGTTCGCTTTGGGTCCGTTGGGTAGTTAGCACCAAGGTTTGTAGGGCCGTTTCCTATTAAGGAGAAGATTGGACAGATGGCGTATAGAGTGGAGTTGCCTGAGAGACTTAGTGGTGTACACGACGTATTCCATGTGTCACATTTGAGGAAGTGCTTGCATGAGACCGCGGAGGTGGTAGAGGCGAGCTTGCTTAGAGAGGTGGAGATAGAGCGTGATGCGACGATTCGACGAGCTCCTACGCGCATTCTTGGGTCAGACATTAAGAAGCTGAGAAATCGAGAGGTCAGACTAGTCAAAGTACAATGGGGAGATGATGAGAGCAACGCTACTTGGGAGACATAAGAGAAGATGCGTTCACGATACCCTTTTCTTTTTGAGGGTATGTCCTTTAATTTCTCCTTTATCGCATATCTTGTACTTATCTTACCTTTAGAGTATCCTCTCGCTAGTATTCTTGACCTTTAGTTAGGATAATCCTATGGTTGAGACATGTGTTTGAGACATGTTATGGGTGATGGATGCAAAGTGGATGCAAGTGTTTGCTAGTGGTTGCTCGTGGACGCATATACACACACTATTAGGCACTAGATCGGCTCAGTCACTTCATATTGCATATTGCATATAAATGGATGTATTTAGTAAAATGGATGTATGAGGATTTGTTTTTATCATATGGACGCTGCATTCAGATGATGATTATGCACGCATATAGAGATAATATGTAGCATTAAGGAACTTTTGCATACATAATGGACGCATGGCACTATCATGATTTGCATTAAGGAGGTCAACTGAATCAGTGGACCGCCTGATTTTGCATTAGATATGGACAAGCATTAGAAGTCTATAAGGACAATGGATGCCTGTGTTTGATGGTTGAGTAGATGGATGATTGGATGTTAGGATATACATTCTTCTTGACTTGAAGATTTCGGGGTCGAAATCCTTTAAGGAGGGGAGAATGTAACACCCCGTAATTCTGTTAATATTAATATTCACAAATTAAAGAATAACTAATCTCAGACGTGAGAATTGTGGGAAACGGGTTGTGCCATTGTGTTCGTCTCGGAATTCTGGTTGAGATAGAGTCCGAGTTTGCGTGAATTGGACTTCGTATGAAGAAGTTATGGCCATCGGAAGTTCCAGAAAATTCAAAACAGCTCGCAGGAAATTTAAAATTCAAACTGGAAGTGCAGAAGCGGGCTGGGAGGGAAAATTCCCGCCTAGGCAGGTCGACTGGGGAGTCGACACTAGTGTCGACCCCCCCCCCAGGTCGACTATAGTGTCGACCTGGGTGTCGACCTGGTCAGTCGGCTAGGGTTTTGACTGAGCCCAATCATGAGCTGCTGATGTGTCTTTAGGGCTGAGTTGGCAAATTAAACGATTCAGTTTAGTTCTGAGTTGATCTGACGGTCTAAATAAACCCTAAACTCTATAAATACCTTGTAACGACCCAGATTTTCGGCCGTTTAATTTTGAATATTTAAATTTGCTTTAAATATTTTATTTGAATTATATATAGGAATTTATTGATTATAAAACAAAGTTTAAAACGTATAATTTATAATATATTATAAAACGAGCTCGAAATAGTCGCGGTAGTTCGTAATTTGCGATTTAAACTTCAACTGAGTATACAGGATTCGTTATAAGTCGGATTTCTATGAAACAAGAAACGTTTGAATCTATTGAACTGTATCTTTCCAATGGAAGTGAAAAATCGAGATTTCGTTTTGTAGATTATAAGTTACGCCCAAATCAAATTTTCAAATAGTCGCTGTAGAATCGTATATAAGCCATAACGGTTTAGTTAATATAACTGGAGATTGGTTATGAATTTGGGCAAGGTTCTTTTGAGGCGTAGTTATAATTTAATTTTTAGAATTTTTCTGTAATTTTTAATTAATTAAATATGCAACTTTTTACTTGGAGTATTTTGCACCCTATATCAATATTTTGGGGTTCCATAATATGAGTTAAACTACCGGTATTATTATATTTTTGGGACCGTGACACCTCGCTGGGCATGACCGTATTCTTAATTCTGTCTGTAACACCCCGTAATAAACAAAATTTTATATATACATCATTAGCGCATAAACTTTAAAGAGGAATACACCCCGTACATTTACTAACTATTGATTAAACAGACCCATAATACCCTATTCTCATCATTATGAAAAGGACTATAGGACCAGCTAGAGAACGTGCCAACTTTCAAAATAAAAGCCACTGTCTGTACGGTGCCAAGCAGAACGAACATGAAAATTAATGCTGCACATGCAAGTGTACATCTTCCATTCTATATTGACTAGTCTGTCACTCTAGCGAGCTTGCATTTTCCTTTCACTGACATAGGAAATGGGAACCTTGCCGACCAAGGGGAAACCCGTATGAAGTGACATCCCAGTAGCTTGCTGGCCAAACTTTCTCGCCGTATATATATATGTGCCTTTTTGACTTCTCCATTTCATTATAAAAACCGAAACACTAAATAGAGAAAGAAAAAAAAAAGAAAGAAGAGAGGCGAGAGTTTCAATCCGATGCTAACACTTTAAAACTAGGTTACATCTCTTCCTGGGACACGCTGGTGGCACCAACGCCTTGGATCTCGTTTGGGAAGTGGTACAGCGATTTTCAAAACTGTGGTTGAATTTGATGAGGTGCGGGTTTGTATGGGGGAAAAGCGGTAGCGTGTGTAGCCTTGGGGAAGGATGGGCGAACGTGGTACATGGGGTTATCAGTTTGGGTGTGGTTCGATTTTTGGTTGAACAAATGGAAGTTGATCTGGGCGTTAAGGGGACAGTTCGAAGTATATAGGGAAGGGTGAAAACGTGAGTGTGATGTTGGGCACAGTGGTTTCTGTGTTGAGTTTGGTGAAGCCACACTATTTGAAATATGGTGTTCAACTTAGTGATGGAAGGGTAGTGTCGATGGTGTGGTATGGTGACAAGGTGTTGGGGGTTGCATGCGAGCTGTGTCTATTGGGAACGTGAGTTTCCAGTCCGCTCGAAAGGGTGCTGACGCGCAAGCAGGAGGCCGGGTGAGTGTTAGGTTGGAGCCGGTGCATGGTGGTCGGCGCAAGCAAGGTGGAAGCCATGGCTTTGGCTCGGGTTCGAATTAACTAAGGAAATGGGCGCAAGAGGTAGCAGGTAAAGTGTTACAACAATGAACAGTACTTTTATTATGTGCCTAATAACCATTATCGGGCCTAATCCCAACTATATTTACCTAAATATATTTACACGTAGTCTAGTTTAACATGTATACTGTTTATAAGATGCCTAATTAAATGTGCATATGACCTATCAGTGGTTATATTGTGAGTGAATGAATTCTAATGTGCCTAGATGGCATTATCCAAATTATATTTTTATTTTAACGTAAAGAAAGATTAACAGTAGAAACGAGTTGGTGGACCAGAAAAGATGTCCAAATATGCCAAATTGGTTACATGCGCCTAATCTAAGTCTTACGTGACTAATGGTTCAATGAATGCAAGTAGCAATTAAGGAATAGATTATAATCAAAAGTCATAATAATTTATATACTGAATATTGTAATAAATATATATCTGTGTCATGCAGTAACGGAAGTGGCTAAAACCAGGAACGTGGAACCACATCGACGAGCGCAAAACGTTGAAACTAGAATTGGCAACTAGTGGAGTTTTTAATTAAATTAAACGTAAGTTTAATCTAATTAAAACAAACTGTTTCAGTGACGGACGGATCAAGGTGAGTAAACTCACTCGTTTAAAATTATTTTATAAAGTGAAATGGTTGCTTGGTTGAATAGTTGATAAATTGGTTGATATAATCATATCGTTGATTGATTTTTCCATTAATGCGATATTTTTGATGTTACTAACATCTGTGGATGCAGGGAAACAGGTTGGAGGGATCCAACTGGATCCCTCAACATTTTATTTACTGTTTTATTTGATGGTGATATATGTTATACTACATTATCCATGGTTGAATTTGTGTGTTTGATTTACCCTGGCCTTAGGAATCTGGTATTTTAGATACCGTAAAATATCATCGAATGTGAAAAAGGAAATCAGAATTTAAAAGCAGAGTTTATTTCCAAATTAGAAATAATTTCTTTTTCAATGAGTTGCAAATGGAAACCTATTCCATTGAGTAAACCAAGAAAAAAAATGTTATAAATAAGATATAAATTAAGTGGATCATTAACCATTGGATAAAGTAAAAGGTGAGTTCAAATATGAATGTATATTTGAAAGTGAGTATCGGTTTTGAAACCAATATTTGAAAATGGATCCGAATTTAGAAAATGACAGAGGAAAGTTTAAAGGAAGATTTTCAAACGTTTAAAATAAAAGAATAAATAGTTTAAACAAGGAAATATTTTGCAAATAAAGATGTATATAAAAAGGGGATTTATAGAAACCGAATTAAGCGGTTAGAAGAATGTATAGTTTATAAATATGTTTAAAGGAGAACTGGAATTGTTTTAAATGAACAGAGTTTTTAAATGAACAACGGAAGCGTGTGCGCCGCACACGGTATTTTATCCTAAATAGCAATTTTAACGCTGCCGTTATAATAACTGTTTTAATAGCAATCTTAATGCTATGATTATGATAAGTGTTCTATAATGCTAAGACAGCGGTTTTAACGCTATTGTTGAAAGCAATGTTTGGTTTAAAGTTGTGAGCTCTGATTATTTCAAAGTTAAGAATGTCGTTCAGTTAAGATCTGAGAGGTAATTATATCCCAACTTGACTGGCTGCATTATTGACGGAGGAATGGTTAAGGCTCGATAGCAAGGGTTGGTTAGTGATATCGTTAGTTAACGAATGAGGTATGATTTGAATTATAATAACGATGTTTATAACATCAGTTAATTCAAAGGATTTAGAAATGTTTTCTAACTGGGGTAAAAGATATTTTCTCGATAAAGGAATTGTATATATTGAAAAATGTTTTCCAATGATCGAAAGAGAAAATAGTGCTTTGAAGAACACGAAAGGTGGAAAATGGGAATTGGGAATGATAATGAAATAAAGAACTAATTTAAAAAGGGGCCCAGTGTTGTTTGATGCTTGATTGATAGAATTTCCATTTGGAAATAGGACCGTTGATTGTATGGATGTTTCTTTGATAGTTAAATCACCAACTATCAAAGTTTTGATTTATTTTATACCTCCGTTGTCAATATGGAGAGACCGGGATCAGATTTGATATCTGAAAACCACTCTGTATTGGCGTAAGCGTTATGAAGCAACTTAGGCTGAAGAAAATTGAAGACGGAGTTATGCAAGGGCTATCCTGTTTACGGGATAGTGCCTTCGGTTTGTCCAGGCCCAGGACAACTTGTATGGACGAGTGTCTGACAGAGTATTTCCAAAGGGGGTTACGTACGTTGATTCCTTCAAACGTACGAAGTTGGTGGCATAGAAGGGAAACTTCTTTAGCCTAACAAATCTGAGTATTTTTGTGGGAATCAATTAGTGATTTCCGATGGATCTGACGATGTGGCATTCAAAGTGAATGGTGGCCAGATGTTCTGGAAGATAATTCAAACCTCAAGCCTCATCAACCCGGAAGTGGACAAAAATCGGGCAGGCAGCATGGCTATGTGGGTCGCACCCATTAGGGTGTATAATCACCTATCTAGAGAAATTCCTTTTGTTCTAAAATCTATCGATGCTGTCCCTTGTCGGGAGGCGGTTGCTGATCCCAACCGTCGGTGATATACATTCGATACACTCAAGCGAAATGAGTGGTCGGTCATGTGTGGGCCGGGTTGCAAGATGTTCTTGTTGAACCCAGTGTATTTGCCTCTAGAGATACACGTTCGGAAGGTGGTCCCATACCTTGTCAAGTTGGAATCCAATCTCCAATAAGTGCCTGCGAGTTTGATTGTATATTATATATGTAGAGCGTGAGATGCAAGCGTTCTACTAGATTTTAATTACTTGTGATTAGACATTATTATAATATCAGATAATATATGATTTCCAAAGTGTTTTGGGTTATCGTAAGGTAAAAGCCATCCGTATTTATGTGTGGATTGGTCTTACGATTATCTTTTCTTTTGAAAAGGATTTTTGAAAGTTAAACAAATGATTGGAGTTTACTCACACCAGTCCCATGACTGACCCAGAGTTTATTTTGTTTGTTTTCCCTAAACTCTTGGGTGCCCAAATTTGTACGGGCAGTCAAGTAGTTAGGATTTTACAGATTTACCTGGAGGAGATTGAAGCAGGAGGCTTCACCAGTTAGCTATAGACTATCATATTTTCCGCTGTGTACTATGTTGTATCTGGAAACAGGTGTTTATAACTGTTCCAGGGATAATCGATGTGCTCTGATAATGGTATGTATATACAGTTACTGATTTGTATTGCAAAGTTTATGTTATCTAATATATTTTATTCGTTCCGCTGTGAGTTGTGATCTTCGTTTTTCTTCTATTCTAATATTTCTTTCTTTCTATTTCTCATCCTCTAACTTCTTTCTAATAATGGTTCGTATTTCTGTGCAATTTGAGTTGGACGTGTGGTGTTATTGGTCGACTCAAAGGGTACGGATTTGCGGGTCGTTTCATTTGGTATCAGAGCTGAAGGTTAAGTGATTACCTTGGCTCTGTGGCGTGACTCAATAGAGATGGGGATAGTAATACCCTAGATTGGGTTTGAGTGTATATATACGAGAGAGCGTATTTGTAAATTCGATATAAAATTTATTTTATATTGTGTTGACTGGTTTGTTGAGCAGTTTATGAATTCTGGTCGATATAGGAAGTACAACCATATCGATAGGTGTTTCTAAACTCTCGAACAGAACAATTCGATACAGTATTGTTTTAAAGTGGGTAAATGAAATAATTTTGCCCAAAGTTATTTTGATATAAAAGGAATAATTTATGAATTATTATATCAATGTTTTGATTATTATTACGATCAAATGAAATTATGAAATATTGAATTGGTTATATAACCAAGATAAACTAGAATAAAATTCAAACCATAAATTGGAATTTAAATCCCGGATATTTTGAAAATATTCCTTGAAGTATTTTAAAGGTAATATGGCATGGGTTTGAAGAGATTTTTGAATTAGAAAGGTTTTAAATGGATTTGAAAGTAATTAAGCACTGAAATCACTTCAGTGGCGAGAAAATAATTCTGATAATGGACTGCAGCATTATCGGCATTCATTTTCAAGTTTCTGAGTGACGGATTGCTACCATAGTAATTTGGAAATGAAAATATGTTTAAAAAGGACAAGTTGTTTTAGAAATTCAAATGTTTTGAATTGATTTGATTATAAATATATATGTACATATATATGATTTCAAACTAGTTGAAATAAAACCCGGAAATTTGAATTCTGAAATCTTTAACTTGTGTAAGTTAAATAAATTGAAATGGTAAACGAGGAAAAAATGAATGGAAATTTAAGTTAAATAAAGTTGGATTGGATTAGAAAAATTCCAGATGAAATTAAACAAAGAGAAATGTTGAGGTTCGGAGCATTAATTCGATTTATGAATAAGTAAGTTGAATATATATTGGATTTTGTTAATTGGAACTGAGTTGGATTCAAGTATAAGTGGATGGACTTAAATAGAAGTCATATTTGAATGAATATAGTGGAAGTGAACTAATCAGAAGTTGATTAGAGAGTTAAAGACTGGAAGTTGGACTGATTGGAAATCAGTTGGAATGGATATGCTGAGCAGATATTGAATGAAAGCAAATACAAGAGATAGAATTATGCCCGACAAAAAGGTACATGTTTACAATATTGTTTGGGTTGATGATTTTATGAGCCTATGAGGCGAGCCACTTGGCTTTTTGATTTTCTTTTGGATTGGAGAAGGCCTAGAAAGGCGAGTTGTGATTGTGCCGATTGAGCTGTGCAGAGGAGATGCTGCCGAAATTTTTCAGAATTTAAAGTATTAGAAAATTTTCAGAATTTTTGAAAATTTTCATTAGTAAGAATAAATTAATATTTTAATTGAAATAAATTGGTTCAGTTAAACTGAAGTTAAGAAGTAAGCAAAAATGATTTTGGACCTAGTTAATAAGAAATGTAGCGTCTTTTCCTACCTTAGCAATTTCGAGGACGAAATTATTTTAAGGGGGAAGGAATGTAACGACCCAGATTTTCGGCCGTTTAATTTTGAATATTTAAATTTGCTTTAAATATTTTATTTGAATTATATATAGGAATTTATTGATTATAAAACAAAGTTTAAAACGTATAATTTATAATATATTATAAAACGAGCTCGAAATAGTCGCGGTAGTTCGTAATTTGCGATTTAAACTTCAACTGAGTATACAGGATTCGTTATAAGTCGGATTTCTATGAAACAAGAAACGTTTGAATCTATTGAACTGTATCTTTCCAATGGAAGTGAAAAATCGAGATTTCGTTTTGTAGATTATAAGTTACGCCCAAATCAAATTTTCAAATAGTCGCTGTAGAATCGTATATAAGCCATAACGGTTTAGTTAATATAACTGGAGATTGGTTATGAATTTGGGCAAGGTTCTTTTGAGGCGTAGTTATAATTTAATTTTTAGAATTTTTCTGTAATTTTTAATTAATTAAATATGCAACTTTTTACTTGGAGTATTTTGCACCCTATATCAATATTTTGGGGTTCCATAATATGAGTTAAACTACCGGTATTATTATATTTTTGGGACCGTGACACCTCGCTGGGCATGACCGTATTCTTAATTCTGTCTGTAACACCCCGTAATAAACAAAATTTTATATATACATCATTAGCGCATAAACTTTAAAGAGGAATACACCCCGTACATTTACTAACTATTGATTAAACAGACCCATAATACCCTATTCTCATCATTATGAAAAGGACTATAGGACCAGCTAGAGAACGTGCCAACTTTCAAAATAAAAGCCACTGTCTGTACGGTGCCAAGCAGAACGAACATGTAAATTAATGCTGCACATGCAAGTGTACATCTTCCATTCTATATTGACTAGTCTGTCACTCTAGCGAGCTTGCATTTTCCTTTCACTGACATAGGAAATGGGAACCTTGCCGACCAAGGGGAAACCCGTATGAAGTGACATCCCAGTAGCTTGCTGGCCAAACTTTCTCGCCGTATATATATATGTGCCTTTTTGACTTCTCCATTTCATTATAAAAACCGAAACACTAAATAGAGAAAGAAAAAAAAAAAAAAAAGAAGAGAGGCGAGAGTTTCAATCCGATGCTAACACTTTAAAACTAGGTTACATCTCTTCCTGGGACACGCTGGTGGCACCAACGCCTTGGATCTCGTTTGGGAAGTGGTACAGCGATTTTCAAAACTGTGGTTGAATTTGATGAGGTGCGGGTTTGTATGGGGGAAAAGCGGTAGCGTGTGTAGCCTTGGGGAAGGATGGGCGAACGTGGTACATGGGGTTATCAGTTTGGGTGTGGTTCGATTTTTGGTTGAACAAATGGAAGTTGATCTGGGCGTTAAGGGGACAGTTCGAAGTATATAGGGAAGGGTGAAAACGTGAGTGTGATGTTGGGCACAGTGGTTTCTGTGTTGAGTTTGGTGAAGCCACACTATTTGAAATATGGTGTTCAACTTAGTGATGGAAGGGTAGTGTCGATGGTGTGGTATGGTGACAAGGTGTTGGGGGTTGCATGCGAGCTGTGTCTATTGGGAACGTGAGTTTCCAGTCCGCTCGAAAGGGTGCTGACGCGCAAGCAGGAGGCCGGGTGAGTGTTAGGTTGGAGCCGGTGCATGGTGGTCGGCGCAAGCAAGGTGGAAGCCATGGCTTTGGCTCGGGTTCGAATTAACTAAGGAAATGGGCGCAAGAGGTAGCAGGTAAAGTGTTACAACAATGAACAGTACTTTTATTATGTGCCTAATAACCATTATCGGGCCTAATCCCAACTATATTTACCTAAATATATTTACACGTAGTCTAGTTTAACATGTATACTGTTTATAAGATGCCTAATTAAATGTGCATATGACCTATCAGTGGTTATATTGTGAGTGAATGAATTCTAATGTGCCTAGATGGCATTATCCAAATTATATTTTTATTTTAACGTAAAGAAAGATTAACAGTAGAAACGAGTTGGTGGACCAGAAAAGATGTCCAAATATGCCAAATTGGTTACATGCGCCTAATCTAAGTCTTACGTGACTAATGGTTCAATGAATGCAAGTAGCAATTAAGGAATAGATTATAATCAAAAGTCATAATAATTTATATACTGAATATTGTAATAAATATATATCTGTGTCATGCAGTAACGGAAGTGGCTAAAACCAGGAACGTGGAACCACATCGACGAGCGCAAAACGTTGAAACTAGAATTGGCAACTAGTGGAGTTTTTAATTAAATTAAACGTAAGTTTAATCTAATTAAAACAAACTGTTTCAGTGACGGACGGATCAAGGTGAGTAAACTCACTCGTTTAAAATTATTTTATAAAGTGAAATGGTTGCTTGGTTGAATAGTTGATAAATTGGTTGATATAATCATATCGTTGATTGATTTTTCCATTAATGCGATATTTTTGATGTTACTAACATCTGTGGATGCAGGGAAACAGGTTGGAGGGATCCAACTGGATCCCTCAACATTTTATTTACTGTTTTATTTGATGGTGATATATGTTATACTACATTATCCATGGTTGAATTTGTGTGTTTGATTTACCCTGGCCTTAGGAATCTGGTATTTTAGATACCGTAAAATATCATCGAATGTGAAAAAGGAAATCAGAATTTAAAAGCAGAGTTTATTTCCAAATTAGAAATAATTTCTTTTTCAATGAGTTGCAAATGGAAACCTATTCCATTGAGTAAACCAAGAAAAAAAATGTTATAAATAAGATATAAATTAAGTGGATCATTAACCATTGGATAAAGTAAAAGGTGAGTTCAAATATGAATGTATATTTGAAAGTGAGTATCGGTTTTGAAACCAATATTTGAAAATGGATCCGAATTTAGCAAATGACAGAGGAAAGTTTAAAGGAAGATTTTCAAACATTTAAAATAAAAGAATAAATAGTTTAAACAAGGAAATATTTTGCAAATAAAGATGTATATAAAAAGGGGATTTATAGAAACCGAATTAAGCGGTTAGAAGAATGTATAGTTTATAAATATGTTTAAAGGAGAACTGGAATTGTTTTAAATGAACAGAGTTTTTAAATGAACAACGGAAGCGTGTGCGCCGCACACGGTATTTTATCCTAAATAGCAATTTTAACGCTGCCGTTATAATAACTGTTTTAATAGCAATCTTAATGCTATGATTATGATAAGTGTTCTATAATGCTAAGACAGCGGTTTTAACGCTATTGTTGAAAGCAATGTTTGGTTTAAAGTTGTGAGCTCTGATTATTTCAAAGTTAAGAATGTCGTTCAGTTAAGATCTGAGAGGTAATTATATCCCAACTTGACTGGCTGCATTATTGACGGAGGAATGGTTAAGGCTCGATAGCAAGGGTTGGTTAGTGATATCGTTAGTTAACGAATGAGGTATGATTTGAATTATAATAACGATGTTTATAACATCAGTTAATTCAAAGGATTTAGAAATGTTTTCTAACTGGGGTAAAAGATATTTTCTCGATAAAGGAATTGTATATATTGAAAAATGTTTTCCAATGATCGAAAGAGAAAATAGTGCTTTGAAGAACACGAAAGGTGGAAAATGGGAATTGGGAATGATAATGAAATAAAGAACTAATTTAAAAAGGGGCCCAGTGTTGTTTGATGCTTGATTGATAGAATTTCCATTTGGAAATAGGACCGTTGATTGTATGGATGTTTCTTTGATAGTTAAATCACCAACTATCAAAGTTTTGATTTATTTTATACCTCCGTTGTCAATATGGAGAGACCGGGATCAGATTTGATATCTGAAAACCACTCTGTATTGGCGTAAGCGTTATGAAGCAACTTAGGCTGAAGAAAATTGAAGACGGAGTTATGCAAGGGCTATCCTGTTTACGGGATAGTGCCTTCGGTTTGTCCAGGCCCAGGACAACTTGTATGGACGAGTGTCTGACAGAGTATTTCCAAAGGGGGTTACGTACGTTGATTCCTTCAAACGTACGAAGTTGGTGGCATAGAAGGGAAACTTCTTTAGCCTAACAAATCTGAGTATTTTTGTGGGAATCAATTAGTGATTTCCGATGGATCTGACGATGTGGCATTCAAAGTGAATGGTGGCCAGATGTTCTGGAAGATAATTCAAACCTCAAGCCTCATCAACCCGGAAGTGGACAAAAATCGGGCAGGCAGCATGGCTATGTGGGTCGCACCCATTAGGGTGTATAATCACCTATCTAGAGAAATTCCTTTTGTTCTAAAATCTATCGATGCTGTCCCTTGTCGGGAGGCGGTTGCTGATCCCAACCGTCGGTGATATACATTCGATACACTCAAGCGAAATGAGTGGTCGGTCATGTGTGGGCCGGGTTGCAAGATGTTCTTGTTGAACCCAGTGTATTTGCCTCTAGAGATACACGTTCGGAAGGTGGTCCCATACCTTGTCAAGTTGGAATCCAATCTCCAATAAGTGCCTGCGAGTTTGATTGTATATTATATATGTAGAGCGTGAGATGCAAGCGTTCTACTAGATTTTAATTACTTGTGATTAGACATTATTATAATATCAGATAATATATGATTTCCAAAGTGTTTTGGGTTATCGTAAGGTAAAAGCCATCCGTATTTATGTGTGGATTGGTCTTACGATTATCTTTTCTTTTGAAAAGGATTTTTGAAAGTTAAACAAATGATTGGAGTTTACTCACACCAGTCCCATGACTGACCCAGAGTTTATTTTGTTTGTTTTCCCTAAACTCTTGGGTGCCCAAATTTGTACGGGCAGTCAAGTAGTTAGGATTTTACAGATTTACCTGGAGGAGATTGAAGCAGGAGGCTTCACCAGTTAGCTATAGACTATCATATTTTCCGCTGTGTACTATGTTGTATCTGGAAACAGGTGTTTATAACTGTTCCAGGGATAATCGATGTGCTCTGATAATGGTATGTATATACAGTTACTGATTTGTATTGCAAAGTTTATGTTATCTAATATATTTTATTCGTTCCGCTGTGAGTTGTGATCTTCGTTTTTCTTCTATTCTAATATTTCTTTCTTTCTATTTCTCATCCTCTAACTTCTTTCTAATAATGGTTCGTATTTCTGTGCAATTTGAGTTGGACGTGTGGTGTTATTGGTCGACTCAAAGGGTACGGATTTGCGGGTCGTTTCATACCTAGGTAGTCTCTCACCCTAATTCATATGAAAAATAGAATAGCTACTGTCATACCGCCGCCATGGAACTCAGTGCATCCGCCGCCAACTAAGAAGGAAGAAAAGCTAATCAAAACCTAATTCTACTCAACTCTAAAGCAAATCAAGACTCTCTTTTCTTCTCTAATTGTGAGTATGTTAATCTTAACAAGATTATTGTTTAACTAATTAGATTAAGTCATGAATGGATTATAAGTGAATGATGTGGATTGTCATATATGTTGTTGTAAACCCTATGCTATCATGTATGTTATAAATCATATGCTATGTGATGATGATATCCTATATGTTGTAAATCATGCTATGATGATGTTATATATGTTGAAAGTTTCTATGCTAAATTGTGATGAATCATACATGTTATAAAGTCATGATGTTATTGTCTATGCTAGTTAGTTCATGTTAATCAAGTCATCATGTTTGGGTTATGTTGATCTATATGACAAATCATGTATGCAAGTTTAGGTTGATTAGTAAAAGTTATGAACATATGCCATGACATCTATTATGACATCTAGAATTATGCTATGACATATGTGAAATTCTATGCTAGTTCACACCATCATTATGTTGCCTAAAACCCCATATGCAAGTTTATATATAAATTTGGGTTATGATCATATCATGTGAATTGTGACATTTAACAAGTTGACACCTTTAGATCCTTAACATGTGTAGTTTATGCAAGTTTCACCCCTATTATGATTAGATTCATTTTAATTGTCTATATGTTGTGATAATTTATTTTTGTGCTATGAGTTTGACTATTCGAGTCTAACGTATATTCTGCGTTGAATAAGCGAACGTATAAGCGTGGGGTAGGGGTAATATTAAGGATTTAATAATAAGAAGTAGGGGTGCAATTGATATGATTTTGCATGCCATGAGTGGACGGTCATAATTGAGTCAATTATGGAAATCATTAAAACTGGAGTTAATTAATAATTTGAATAGGGAATTATTATAATTGGGGTAAAAGATTATAAGTGATAATCAATGCTTAGGACACAAGGTTGGACTCGTTTGTGCCGTAAACCCGCCCGGACCCGCCCGACAAATCCAGTGGTCACAAATGTCAGCCCAATGTGAGAGGTTCTAGGCCTGAACTAAAGCATAATAGTTGTAAAGACACAGGGTTAGACTCTTTTATGGTGTAAGACTGCCCGGACCCGCCCGACAAATCCAGCTGCCATAAATGCCAGTCTAATGTGAGAGGTCTTTATGAGGTTATGGCCTGAATGAATTAAGAAATACTTAACCAGATAAACATGTAAGGTGGGACATGGGGGTTAAGTAGGTGCCTTGGGTGGCATGAGGAGTCTAGTGGGTGCCCTTAGTGGCATGTGAAATACAATTAGTAAGACTTAACCAAACACACATGTAAATGAACATGACTAAGAGGGTTAAGTGGGATATACTAGTGGACAAGCTTATGTGGGTAGCTTGTGGGGGCCCATTTCAACTAGTATCCCAAACGTATCTTTGTGGGCTCGACCCGAGTCGAGGACGGGACACGCATACTGGGCTTGACTATAAGAGGCCAAAACGGGGTAGAGGTGGTAACGCGAGTCCAACGGGTTTCATATGCGTGCGTGGACCCGGGCTGGTAGGTAAGACGTTGTTGCATCGTGTAGGTATAAGCCGTGCATTCTCAAGTTGTATCGGGTTGCCACTTTAGGGGAGTGATACACCCCACTGTGGGGCCAGCACGGGTATCTACGAGTAGGGAGCCGATCTAAAGTGGGTAGTGGGGTACACCTAGTGGAGATAGGGGCAGACGACACCTATGTAGTCAGCTAGGGGTACGCAAGACTATTTATATGGTTTCTGTGTGAAGCAAGTGGGATCAACCTTTAGAGTGATTGGTGTGGTGCAGTGTAGTAATGTGCGGTGCAGTGTAGTAATTATCTGTTAGTAATTAGGTGTGCCTTTAACGTTACCTTTAACGTTATCTTAAACGTTATCTTTATCTGCTCTTCCATACCTTATAGTTCAAAGACATTTACTTGTCTTCCAGCTTATGCCTTAGTCTAGTTATTTTGATAATAGTTATGTTAGAATTATCATACTCGCCAGACTTTATGTCTGACCCCCTCCATTTCTATCCTTTTTCCCCCTCTAGGTCCTCAGGTTGGACCCAACTCTAGTGGAGTTTGATTGGATTGCTTTATCTCTCTTGGATAGCTTGGACCGTTGAAGTAAAGTCCAGCTTGTTATCTTCTTTAATGGCTATTTGTGTAATGGGATTATGTATTTTGTTTTTATGAAGATGGATATTGTAGTTGACTTTGATTTATGGTTTTATGATGTAACAAACATGTTTAATTTCCGCTACAATAAAATGAAGTTTTAGATTTCCAAGTACTACCTATTATCTGTCTTGTTGTAATTTTTCTGTTCTATATTCACTTATAACCTCAATGGAAGTTAATGCATTCCCTTTGTGAGTGACATTAATGGACGTGGGGTGTTACAAGCATGGCGAAGATTTTCTACATATGAAGAGTCGTGGCGTTTGGTTTAGCTTATGTGTCAGAACTTCTCACTTTTAATGTGTTTTCTAGTTGAAATATATATTAGAATGCAGACGGTGCTTAGCAGCACCCGACACCCGTTGTCCACAGACCATGGATGACTTGCTTGTTTAATTGACGTGTTGTGAAAGTTGATTGTGTGAAGTATAATGGAATAAAATATTTTATAGCTAAAAATATTTTATAGTTAAAATATAATTTTTAACGTGTATATAAAATAAATATTTATAAACAAATCGGACGATTTGTTTATGTACCCACATTTGACTGATATGGTTTGGGACGATAAATTTTACACATCGCCCAGCTGCACAAATAAAACCTGTGTTTGATTGTTTGAAAACCCCACACGGGTGTTGGGATGAAATTGGCCATACATTAGTCCCAATAATTAGCTGTATGTCGATCGATTGATTGACAGACTAATACAAGCGTTAAATATTTATATTTAATGCTTATGCAGTGTAGAATGCACTTTGGGTGATGGTTGACTGTGTTTGATTGTTGTAGTGTACGTATGTGTATGAAATCCATATAAATCACATTATATGGTAATTGACTGTGTCTGATTCCAGTTCAGAAAGAATGAATATTTTAAAATAACGATTATTTTAAAATAACGAATATTTTTCAAATAATATTCGGAAAAGAATCAAAATTGGGTTTTGATGTCCGATTTGGGATGGACACGAAAATATTTAAATATATAAAGCCATCTTTATTAGATTGACGCCATTTTGACGTGAACGATATCTGTATCGATTTTATTCATTTTTATAATGAATATAAAAAAGGAATTGATTTCAAAATATAATGTTTTGAAAATATTATCATTTATATATCGATGATATGGAGTATTCAATTTTGATTTGAAATTGAATATAAAGTTGAATTCGTTTTGAAAACGAATTTAAAACGATTTATAAAATACGATTTAAAAGGAAATCGATGAAATATATAATATATATTATATAAATAATGGCCTGAATAGAACGCGCCGCGCTACGGCAGTTCGCGAATTTCGACCATTGACTTCGAATGGACATTACGGGAGATCCGACCGTCAGATTCTCCTAAAACCGGAACAGTTGGGTTCGTATCGAAAAGAGCTTTCTAAAAATACAGGAAATTAGAAATCTAACGGTTGGATTTGGAATTATGTCCAAAACAAATTTGGAAAAGGTCGCTGTAAGTGCAATTCGATGGCCGTTGACGGAAATCGACTGTACGGGCCTTGATAAAATTATTAAAAATAGCAATAATTTGTGTGAAATCATAAGAAATGATTTGGAAAGAATTGGGATGAAAAATTCCATATTTGAAAAGATAAAAATAGATTTTTATCGAAATGAACTAGTTTTGAACTAGAATTATAATCCATTTATTTTTGAAATAAATAAATTGGATTTGAAAGGGTTTTAAAAGTAACCAGAATTTCCAATAATTGAATTGGAATGGATTTGAATCGAAATCGTCTAAGGAATATTTCGATGTTGGATTTCGTGATTATACAGATATTGTTATGGAAATTTGAAAGATATATTTATATCGTTATTTCTAATACGATATTTGTTGGTCGTAGAATTTGATATTGAATATAAGCCGATATATTTTCTATTCAGAGCCTTGTATTTAATATCAAATGGGATTTGGGTTTGTCGTGAATGGTGTCTTTATTAACACTGTTCTTAAACCCAATTGAGAAAAAGATTCAATATTTTTATTTAGATTTAATGAAGTATACCAATTAAATGGTATTTAATAGGAATTGAATTTGAATTGATTTTTGGGTTTATCGTGAACGGTGTTTTAAATAACACTTGTTCTTTAACGTGATGATAAATGGAATGTGAATTGGGTTTATCGTTAAGTGTGTTTTAACGACATTCGTTCTTTAACCCGAGTTACAGTGAAATGTGATTTGGAATTTACAAATCTTTTGTAAAGATTTAAAGGAGATTTTCCAAAGTAAAGTTTCCTAATTTAATAAAATAATTTGGAATGGAATGGAATTCGATTAGGTAAGAATCGAAGTGAATTTCTGTGGAGGAAGACTGCTAATATACCTGGAATTTAAAAGGCATTGCCGTTATTTCATTTATATTATTAGTCGGATATGGAAGTTCATATCGATTATATATATCGATTTGTTTTCCGTGAAGATTCCATCGTTAATGGAATGTGATTTTGGGTTGTCGTGGATGGTATCTTTAATAATACTGTTCATATACCCAAATGACTTAAGAAAATCAGAAACTAACTGGAGATTAGTTAAGTTGAATGGTTTCTTGGGTATTAATCTGATGTTGGTTTCGGACTTTGGGGTTAATACTTAGGGAATCGTTCACTTGCTATAAATCACATTGTATGGTTATTGACTGTGTCTGATTCCAGATCAGAAAGAATGAATATTTTAAAATAACGATTATTTTAAAATAATGAATATTTTTCAAATAATATTCGGAAAAAAAATCAAAATTAGGTTTCGATGTCCGATTTAGGATGGACACGAATATATTTAAATATATAAAACCGTGTTGATTTATTTGACGCCATTTTGACGTGAACGACATCTATATCGATTTTATTCATTTTTATAATGAATATCGAAAAGGAATTGATTTCAAAAATTAATGTTTTGAAAATATTATCATTTATATATCGATGATATGGAGTATTCAATTTTGATTTGAAATTGAATTCGTTTTGAAAATGAATTTAAAACAATTTATAAAATACGTTTTAAAAGAAAATCGACGAAATATAAAATATATATTATATATATAATGGCCTGAATAGAACGCACCGCGCTGCTGTAGTTCGTGAATTTCGACCAATGACTTCGAATGGACGTTACGGAAGATCCGACCGTCGGATTCTCCTAAAACCGGAACAGTTGAGTTCATATCGAAAAGAGCTTTCTAACGAATACAAGAAATTAGAAATATAACGGTTGGATTTGGAATTATGTCCAAATCAAATTTGGAAAAGGTCGCTGTAAGTGCAGTTCGATGGCCGTTGATGGAAATCGACTGTACGGGCCTTGATAAAATTGTTAAAAATAACAATAATTTGTGTAAAATCATAAGAAATGATTTGGAAAGAATTAGGACGAAAAATTCCATATTTGAAAAGATAAAAATAGATTTTTATTGAAATAAACTAGTTTTGAACTAGAATTATAATCCATTTATTTTTGAAATAAATAAATTGGATATGAAAGGGTTTTAATAAAATTATTAAAAATAGCAATAATTTGTGTAAAATCATATGAAATGGTTTGGAAAGAATTGGGATGAAAAATTCCATATTTGAAATGATAAAAATAGATTTTTATTGAAATGAACTAGTTTTGAACTAGAATTATAATCCATTTATTTTTGTAATAAATAAATTGGATTTGAAAGGGTTTTAAAAGTAACCAAAATTTCCAATAATTGAATTGGAATGGATTTGAATCGAAATCGTCTTTAGAATATTTCGATGTTGGATTTCGTGGTTATACAGATATTATTATGGAAATCTGAAAGATATATTTATATCGTTATTTCCAATACGATATTTGTTGGTCGCAGAATTTGATATTGAATATAAGCCGATATATTTTCTATTCAGAGCCTTGTATTTAATATCAAATGGAATTTGGGTTTGTCGTGAATGGTGTCTTCATTAACACTATTCTTAAACCCAGTAGAGAAAAAGATTAAATCTTTTTATTTAGATTTAATGAAGTATACCAATTAAATGGTATTTAATTGGAATTGAATTTGAATTGATTTTTGGGTTTATCGTGAATGGTGTTTTAAATAAAATTTGTTCTTTAACCGATGATTAATGGAATGTGAATTGGGTTTATCGTGAACTGTGGTTTAACGACATTCATTCTTTAACCCGAGTTACAGTGAAATGTGATTTGGAATTTATAAATATTTTGTAAAGATTTAAAGGAGATTTTCCAAAGTAAAGTTTTCCAATTAAATAAAATAAATTGAAATGGAATGGAATTCGATTTGGTAAGAATCGAAGTGAATTTCTATGGAGGAAGACTGCTAATATATCTGGAATTTAAAAGGCATTGCAGTTATTCCATTTATTTTATTAGTCGGATATGGTAGTTCATATCGATTATATATATCAGTTTGTTTTCCGTGAAGATTCCATCGTTAATGGAATGTGATTTTGGGTTGTCGTGGATGGTATCTTTAATAATGCTGTTCTTAGACCTAAAGGAGTTAAGAAAATCATAAACTAACTGGAGATTAGTTATGTTGAATGGTTTCTTGGGTATTAATCTGATGTTAGTTTCGGCCTTCGGGGTTAATACTTAGGGAATTGTTCACTTGCTAATTTACGATTAAAGGCTGATGGAATGGAATGTGATTTTGGGTTTGTAGTGAACCGTGTCTCAAATGACATTGGTTCTTTAACCCAGTTAAAGACAGGATATGATTTCCCAAGTTAAACAATCATTAATATTGATTTTTGGGAAGATTAAAACCAAATGGAGTTTTAATGAATCTTTAATTAGATTGAAATGATTGAGAATGGAGTATCACCAGTTTTGCTCCAGGCGATAGTTAAATCTTTAATTAGATTTGAACGTGAAATGGTAATTGAATTTACAGATAACACTGTGGTGTTAGATATAAAGTATTACCAATTTTACTTCATGGGATGAATAGGTTGGGGTTGGGAAATTTAAGAAGTGATTACTTCGGTAAAGTTCGCTAATCCCGACTAGTTTGGATAAACCATAATTTGGTTTGAACTAATATTCAAAAGAAGATTAAAGAGTAAATTTAAAGAATTTATCTTTGATAAAATTAACGGGAACCTTTCCCAAAGTATTAGAATATTTGAATAAAATAATATTCTGAATTGGAATGAGGCGTATGTTGTGTTTGTGTAACACTTGTTTATTATATACGCGAGTTATTCAGAAAGACCGGGTTTATCCCATTCTGAATAACTGATTCGACGATGTGTCAAGGATGAAGACGGTGGTCGAAGACCGGAGATCTTCACATCGTTTGGATAATTACTGATGATCTTGATCGGGTTGTACACCCAAAAGGAGGGAATCAGTTGGTGATCGTCGAGACGTACTTGGAGATCGATGGATATGCGAGGTACAAGGTGCCTCCAGTTTCGTTCAGACCCAGAACGGACTTGTAAATGGACTGTGTGTCTGACATTGGATATCATTCTGTGTGATTGATGGATATCGGTTGCATGGAGTGGTTTGCCTGTGTGGATGCAAATGATCAAGGCTTTTGTTGAAAAGCAAAGTCTTGTGCTTGATGATCAAAGAACAGCCTTTGTGGCATAGCTTTGTGTAGCGTTAATTCGCGAGCCTCACACCCTGGTGTGAACCAGAAACGGGAGAAGGACCTCAGGGAGGGCATGCGTTTCCTTCTAGATAGGGTGGTGTAAGTGACCTACCAGCCCTGACATTTATATTATTTTCACCTGTGTGGTTGATGGATTGCGAGGCGCCTCGAATATATTGGTGACTATGTGGAGCCGATGGAGTCATAGGACTCATTTACGCCCCAAAGGGTGGGGAAACGCAGTGTTCAGGCATTTTAGTCCACATCGATGGACCGACCCTGACGATCCAAAGGCTTGACAGAGTACTTGCCTGAGACATGGGCTAGATTGTCTCGAAGCGGTGAGGACGATCCCTTGCCTTGGTTCACAGATGGAAATCCAACTTCCGATACATTACTTTGCGGTTTTGATTGTAGAACCTATATATGGCGACATAGTGGTATAGGGTACGTATGCCGTTTATGAATGATACTTATGATTGAAATTGTTTTGACACTATACACTTATAGTAATAATAAAAGATGAAGTTTAGCGTATCAAGCGTTCTTTGGCTATTATAAGGTAAAACCCTATCCTCCGGCTTGTGTTGCATTGTGTGATGGGACCTGGGTCTTATAATAGCTTCATTGTTCTTTAGTTAGCATTACGTTGTTGTTTTATCACTGGTATTCTTGGGAGGAAACCTATTCCATGTTATATGGCGTGGTCCCTTGATTTACCTAACTTTAAAAATAAAGAATAATAACTGTTTTAGTTCTCACACCAGTCACATGACTGACCTTGAGTTTATTGTTTTCACCTAAACTCTGGGTGCCCCTATTTCCGCACGGGCAGCTAGTAGTTTTGGTTTTGCAAATTTATATTCATAGGATCCTGGTTTAAAGCTGGAATGATATTCGGAAAGCTCTGTATCCGTATATTCCTTTCAGTTGTGTATTGTATTATTTTCCGCTGCTATGTAATGTATTATAATCTCTGATATTTATCAAATGTATTTTATTCATTCATACTCTGTAATATTCTTGTATTCTGATGGAATTGTTGTAATAAGCAAGGAAATGTTCTTCTGTTTGTGTTCCGATGTGGCTTGTCCTCAACTAAATCCGTGCTTTCCTTACCGGGGAAGTTCGGGTCCTGTCAGACGATTTCAACACCATTTCTTCTATCACATGTAAATTTTGTACCCCTTCCTACACATGTTAAAAATGATATTTTTAATGAACGAAAATATTTCAACACATGTTTATTTTATTACTTTACTAATATGTTAAAAATAATATTTTCATGTAACAAAAATATTTTAACATTTGATTCTTGTAAAATTCCCTAACATGTTAAAATAATGTTTTATCTAACAAAAACATATTTTAACCCATGGTTCTTTTTAACTTCAATAACATGTCCAAGATTACAATTTTATTTAGCAAAATCTCTTTAATGAATCAAAATTGTAATTTTATTGTCCAATCATTTTATTTAAAACATGAATCTTTTTAACTTCACTTACATGTTTATAAAGTTACATTTTTAATGAACAAAACATATTTTTAACATATGACTATTTTCCTAACATCGCTAACATGTTAATGACAATATTTTAATCTAACAAAATATACTTAACAAATGATTCTTTTTATATTAACATCGCCAACATGTTAATAACAATATTTTAGTCAAACAAAATATATTTAACAAATGATTCTTTTTATATTAACATCGCTAACATGTTAATAATAATATTTTAATCAAACGAAATATATTTAACAATATATTAACATCATTAACATGTTAATGACTATATTTTAATCAAACAAAATATATTTAACAAATGATTCTTTTTATGTTAACATCGCTAAGATGTTAATAATAATATTTTAATCTAACCCACATACAATAAAAAGGTTGATTTTTATTGTTACCATATTTTTATTTCAAACAATAAATATTTTTAATCATTCCTACATACACAATAAAAATGTAAATTTTATTGTTAACATATTTTATTTCGAACAATGAATATTTTTATTCTTTCCTACATACAATAAAAATGTAAATTTTATTGTTAACATATTTTATTTCAAACAATGAATATTTTTATTCTTTCCTACATACAATAAAAATGTAAATTTTTATTATTAACATATTTTGTTTCAAACAATGAATATTTTTTGTTCTTCCCTACATTCAATAAAAATGTAAATTTTTATTGTTAACATATTTTATTCAAACAATGAATATTTTAGTTCTTTCCCTCATTCAATAAAAATGTAAATTTTTATTGTTAACATATTTTATTCAAACAATGAATATTTTTAGTGAATCATACATAAAAAAAAAAAATTGATTTCTAATGTTAAAATATTTTTATTCAAACAGTGAACATTTTACATAATTTATACATTTAATAAAAACGTGACTTTTATTGTACAAACAATTTTTATTTCAAACTTGAATATTTTTCATATTTTATACATACAATAAAAATGTGATTTTTATTGGTCAAACAATTTTTATTTCAAACATGAATATTTTTCATAATTTGTACATGCAATAAAAATGTGATTTTTATTGGTCAAATAATTTTTATTTCAAACATGAATTTTTTACAACACATGAATATTTCAGAAAATTTCGGCATTATAACGGCAGGGTAATTAACACCGACACCGTGTCCAGCACGACTCCTTTGCTATCCTAGGCCTCGCGGCGATACAAGGGTTCCATTTTCATAATTTCCACAATACAAATTATTTTCACAACACAATGAATTTACCACAAACACAACCAACTTTTTTGCAACCACAATCAATTTCTACCACACAATACTATCAAACAAATCGTCCATGGTCCGTGGATGATGGTGTCAGGAGTTACTAAGCCCCATCTGCAGCCAATAATATTTTTCTAAATTTTATTTGGATTTAGAAATCTCACATTGGGTTTTGACTTCGCCTAAATTCGTAGCTAGCTCTAAATAAGTTCCAGTCTCTTCTAGAATGTAGAAGACACTTTCACGAGTCCAATTTCCTGTTTCATTAGATTTCAACATTGTATCAAAAAGATATGATTTTTAGAAGCTAATGACTTTTTTTAAATTAATCAACTTTGTAATTTATTAAAAAAAATAACCTTTCTTCCTTCAGTAAACAAAGGCCGACATATTAACCCATATTTTTGAAACTAGGTTTCAATTTTCCACCCAAACCGTGAAGCCTGGAGATGATCGGCTAGCACCACCTTCTTCGCCTCGGAGAGAGCTCCTAGCTGCCACCTATCTTGCAGAACTCGGTGTACCCTAGGGTGTGTAATACGATGTGTCACACCCCACACCCGCTATGGTCACTCTCTAAGGGAATGCCATAACATCGGTGGAGTATTTTAAGTGAATATAGAACAGAGTAATTACAGCAAGACAGATATAAGTAGTACTTGAAAATTTAAAACATCATTTCATTTGCAGCGGATAACAAAACATGTCTGATTACATCACAAAACCATAATAGGAGTCAAGTACAAATATCCATCATGATAAATAAAAATACATAATCCCAATACATGAACTGATAGCCATAAAAGAAAAGGGTAAGCTGAGCTCTACATCTAGGGTCCAAGCTCCAAGAGAGTAATAAAAGCAGCCTGATCAAAGCCCACTCGTACTGGGCCCACTCTGAGAACCTGAGGGTTGGAAAAAGATAAAAACAACGGGGTTAGACATAAGTCTGAGCGAGTCCTATAACTTTAACAATACAATCATTAAAGTAACCAGAGAAGACATAAACTTGACATACGGTAATGTCTGGGGATGAATGGCTACACTAAGTAGCTTGGTAGACTTAGGATAAACTAAGATAATTGTAGAGACGCATTTACCCACCCAAGGATAATTACTACACTGCACCACACCAGTCATTCCTACTTAAAGGTTGATCCCTCCCAAGGACTTAGAAAATTTACCCAGTAGTTTCGTGTACCCCTAGCTGACTACATAGGTGCCGTCTGCTCCTATCTCCACTAGGTGTACCCACTACTCCCAAGTGATCGGCTCCCTACCGTAGATACCCGTGCCGGCCCCACAGTGGGGTGTATCACTCCCCAAAGTGGCAACCCGATACAACAAACGGTGCACGGCTTATATCTACACGATGCAACAACGTCTTACCTACCAGCCCGGGTCCACACACGCATATGAAACCCGTTGGACTTGCGTTGCCACCGCTAACCCGTTTTCGCCTCTTATAGTCAAGCCCAGTACGCGTGTCCCGTCCTCGACATGGGTCGAGCCCAATAAGATACATATGGGTTACTGGTTGAAATGGGCCCCCACAAGCTACCCGCCTAAGCTTGTCCCTTTTTCTAGTGCGTCCCACTTAACCCTTTAATCATGTTTAATTACATGTTTCCACTTTGGTTAAGTATTCTAATCGTATTTTCTATTGCCACCCAAGGCAACCACTAGATTTCCACATGCCACCCAAGGCACCCACTTAACCCCTCATGTCCCTCTACATGCTAATATGGTTAAGTGTTTCTTAATTAATTAATTAAGATCATGACCTCATAAAGACCTCCCACATTAGACCGTCTTTTATGACTGCTGGATATGCCAGTTGGTTCCGGGCAGACTTCTGTCATCAAAAGGGTCTAACCTCGTGTCTTTACTTTAATCACGTATTTAATTTATGACTAAGACCTCTCACATTGGGCCAATCATTTGTAGCCGCTGGATGGCCGGTCGGTTCCGGGCAGACTTCCGCTACAAAAGGGTCCAACCTCGTGTCTTAGTTGATTAATTACACCTAATTAATCACCCCCATAATTAATTATCCCTAATTAATTACACATTTTTCATAACATGGGTAGACCTAACTCAATAGGTAAATTCCCATGGGGTAGACCTAACTCAATAGGTAAATTCCCACTTATGTTAATTTATTTTTATGGTATGCTTAATCATACCCAATCACACTTTTATAAACATATTTATTAACCCCATCGTTCCCCACGTAAATCGTTCTCATTTCATGACATAATAAAGGGAAGATCCATCACAAATATCATGGGTTTAACCAAATCTTAGCATATAACTTTGTCATGGGTTAAGAGGATGTCAACTAGCATATATGAGCATATATTAACCCAACTACATTTAACCCAAACTTGCATATTATCATACACATGTCTTGCATAACCTGTTAAACATGCATTTAAGCATACACATAACTTGCATAAGCATTCTCATACTTGCATAAGCATGCATAACTTGCATATCATGTTAAACTTGCATTTAAGCATATACGTAACTTGCATAAGCATTCTCATACTTGCATAAGCATGCATAACTTGCATATCATGTTAAACTTGCATTTAAACATATACATAACTTGCATAAGCATCCTCATACTTGCATAAGCATGCATAACTTGCATATCATGTTAAACTTGCATTTAAGCATATACATAACTTGCATAGGAACTTGCCTAACTCACTTGTTAAACATGCATAAACCCACTTATTAAATATGCATAAACCCACTTATTAAACATGCATAAACCCACTTGTTAAACATGCATAAACCAACTTATTAAACATGCATAAACCCTCTTATTAAATATGCATAAACATAGGAAAACATAGAGTAGCATATCATTACAAATGATTCAAACTCACTAATCCGCATTCAAGACCATAAGTCTCATTACATCCAATCTACTTACTTTAGCAATTGATGTTAAAGTGATAGAAACTCACCAAAACCAAGATTAGCAAACTTATGAAGTAGAACTAGTTGCTAAATATGAAGAAGATGATGATTAGAGGTTGATTAGCTTGCAACTTCCTTCATAAACTAGTGGAGGCTCCTCTTAAGTTTGATTTTGGCGGCATGAGGCCATCATTTCTATTTTTAGTATGGATTAGGCTTGCATTAGGGTGTATTTATAGGATTAGGGTGTGTTTTAGACCATAGGATTAGCCCTAGGTTAGATTAGGTCCGTCAGATTCAGGAAATCTCTAGAACCCAGCCCAGCCCTAGCCAGAAAACCAGACCTGGTGCACCCAGGCCCTCTGGCTCGACACGCCGTGTCGACAGGCAAGTCGACAGGCCTGTCGACAGCCCTGTCGAAATGGCTAGGGCGGGAACTTTCCCGCCTGGCCCCGCTGGCTCCAATTTCAAAATCTGGTTTTGCATTTCTAAATCCTTTTTTTTAACTTGATTTTTCTACCAACTTCATTGGGCCATAACTGGGCCATACGGACTCCGATTTACAAAATTTCGGACTCTATTCTGCGTATTTTTCCGAGACGAACACAATGACGCAGCCCGTTTCCCCCAATTCTCACGTTTGAGATCATTTATTCTGCAATTAGTGAATTTTTGCATTAACTGAAATACGGGGTGTTACACGATGTCAAGCGGTGGCACTTCTAGGGTCGATTACGAGAAAAACACTCCTCCAGATCCAATCTCCTCTGTTGGATGTAGAGATCGCATGAGACTCTCCAATTTCCCTTTGGAATTTTCGTGAATGAAGGCATGGATTTCAAGATCGAATGGGATTTTGGATTGAAGAGGATTCTGTCGTTGATCGATATTGAGAGCGGCGTGGGTTTTAGAAAAACGACGAGGGTTTGGGAAAATCCTATTGGCTAGGGTATTTTATAATAAATTATTTCATTCTATAATTCAAAAAAAAGCTCGTTAATCCATACAAACTCCTAATCAAGCCCAACAACTGTCACCCCTAGCTAATTACCCCCATTCCGGACACAATTGAATATGTTTCATAAGCCTATTTGACTATTTCAGTCAGTTATTCTCAAAATTAAACTATAAAACATTCAATATTAAATTTGAACATACATTTTAATTTACCGGGACCACACACTAATCCCAAAAATTCCCGAAAAATAAATCAAGCTATGTTTTGACGATATGGTCCCAACAAAATTAATTTCGGTGAATTTGGAGACCGTTTGAAAAATGGCCATTTTCTGGTCGATCCAATTCAATCTGGAATTACCAAACGCATTTTAATTTACCACGCTCACATATTAATTCCAAAAATTATGGAATTTTAAATCTGGCAATAAATTGACATTCTGGATCCAACCAAAGTAGTTTCGTTGAAAATGGAGGTCGTTTGCGCAATGTCTATTTTTAAGGGCTATATATTATATTAAATTCCATAGCGACTATTTTAAATTTTAAACTGAACATAACTTTCAATTCGCATTATGAAATCTGGATTTTTCACATTCGTTAGAAAGATATAATTAAACAGATTCAAATATTTATGGTTTTACTGAAATCCGATTTATTTGAATTCTGTACATTCATTTGAAATTTGAAATCGAATTTTTAAACTACCGCGTCATTTCAGGCTCGTTTTATAATTAGAACAAATATATACGTTCTAACTTCGATTTAAATAAATTTTAAATCATTATTATTTAAAATAAATCATGTTAAATATTCAAAATTCGTTAAAATAGCTAAAATAAAAATTTTAAATTGGTTCTGATTTTCCGGGTTGTTACAGTAATCCAAGCATCCATATTTAAATTTAATACATTTATGTTATTATAACGTAACCAACAAGGTAAGTTACCTTGTTTAGAATTGGTCTTTAAAATAACAATTAGATTACATTTAAATTAAACAACCTTTAACTCAACCATTTCATCCAATATATGTAAATAAATAATTAGCATACCACAAACAATTATCAACCATAGTACACAAAATAAAACCCGATTTATATAAAATATAAGTGGGTAAAAAAAACTGAGTGAGTTATACTCACTTTGATTTTATTCGTTCGACGTAGTGGTTCGACTACAGTTAAATTAAACAGTGTTTAATTTAACTGTAAATTTCAGTTTGCTTCCAATCCGTCCGAACGACTCCAGAATATTGCGTTTGTCACCACGATTTTGTTGCAATTTATTTCATCCAATTTTGTCCATCTAATAATAAAACAAAATATACGATTAAGATTATGATTTTTAAATTAAATTACTAAGCTTTCTTAACTATATAAATTATTAAATCAGTATGAATTACTCTACCTTGGGTTGATATAAAAATAAGGCTGACGTTTGGATAAAAGGAAAACGCGGGCAACGTAAATCCTTCTCTACTATTCATGTAAACATTTGCCCCATTCTTTCTTTAATGCCACTGCCTTTCCAAATAACTTGCAGGTCGATACCTCTTTTTATTTCATTTTTATTTATTAAATGAAAGCCCAAGGCATGTAGCAGAATTCCAAGACCCAATTGTTGTTTTCATCTTCATGCACAACATATACTCTACTGTTCACGTTAATTTGTGCCCACTTTCCTGCATCATTCCCAGTTCCATTTGTAAATCAGTACCCACGCCACCATTAAGTACACGTCTTCAAATATGGAACAAACTGATGTAGTTCCTTGCTTTGTTCTACTCCTTGTCTTCACCAACGCGTTTCCGGGTTTCAACATACACACCACGTAAGCCATCCTTAACCTCGACCTCTGCTACTCCCTCCATATGCCATCGGACGGGGATCCATGATTACCAAAAGTGGCACCCTAGCCTCCTCCTCCATCGTCGTAAGCCTCGCCTTACTCAGCTATTTCGTTCTCCTGTATACTTTCACCGACCACCACTGCCTTTCGGTGAAACAAAGATCACTACAATCATCGGAAATTGATCACAGTCGATCATCATGAAGATCTCACAGCACTGCACCTTTTTGTAGTTGAACGTTTAGTGTATAGGTGAATGGATCGATTTGTTTTGAAGGAAGAAGGTTCGGATTATTTTGGCCGTAAGTATCATGGTGGAGGCGCTTTATTTTGAGATGGGAAGAAATAAATGAATAAAAAGATGAAGGAGTTCAGTGTGTATAAATATATATACAGGTGGATGAATGTTTAAATAGAAACAATGTCTTTCAATAGCTAGCTCAGGCTAGCTATGATTATTTGAAATAACTAGTCAGGGCGGTGTCTTTTGATCAGTGCATAGCTGCACGTACTAGCGAGGCATGTTATTCCTTAAGCATGAAGGCATGGGTAGGCTAAAAGAATAGGGTAGCATAGGTGTTTAGATCCTTAGGATGGTTATGTGCATGGATAAAGGAAGAAAGTTTGATCATCCCCTTTTTATAATATATATATATATATATTCTTTTTTTATTTGATATGTTTTGTTTTTATACCCGATTCTTTAATAATACATTCAACTGTTGTTGCACGTTTTATATTCGTACCGGCATACATGAACTCCGAAAATGACGAAAATGGACGTACCACTACGTCTTGACGCTCCGGTCCCAATGAAATTAATTTCGTTGAAAACCGACTCTGTTTGCACAATGACGTTATTTTAATTTATCGGTTCGCCTTTAAATTGCACCCACAGATAAAACAACTCCAATTGACTCCAATCTGGAAATCTATTAATAACTAGCTACACGTATTCCAATAAAATTTGTTTCATCGAAAAAAGAGGTCGTTTGAAAAGAAAACATTTTTAAGGCCTATATAATTCATTATAAATATAATTAAATCTAAAACAAATCTATTTAAATAATAATAAATTATATTTATCGTATATCTCCAAATGAAATCTTATAAAGCTTCAAAATAAACCAGTATATATTTTAAACTCGATATTTACAATCCTGGACTAAACGATATTCAAATTATAACAAAATCCTTTATATTTTATTTAATAATCATTATCTTTTATTAGTGAATTCCATAGCGACTATTTTAAAATTTTGATTGGACATAACTAACAATCTATAATACGAAATATCCATTATTCTCTTCCATTAGAAAATTATAATCATGGATGATTCTTGTTTCAAAAAATTCCAACTTAAAATGGATTTTGTATATTCAGTTGAAGTTTAAATCATAAATTACTAACTACCGCGATGTTATGAGCTCAATTAAAATTAAATATAAATTATACGTTATAACATTGTTATGTAAACGAACTATATATTATAAATCCATTTATAATTTCCAAATCAATATTTAAAATAATAAATTAAATTAAATATCTAACCACCAAAAATACGGGACATTACAAACGTCATAGCCGCTCACTTATCTCGCCTTCCGAGTGCACCATCTTCTTTGCTAATCAACAAAAACTTTCTTGGCGAACAACTCCTTTCTGTTTCAATCGATCCTCGGTTCGCCGACATAGTGAAATATCTAGTCACTAATGAAACTCCCGCTTTTTGGTCCAAACAAGGTAAACAAAATTTTCTTTCCTAAGTGAAATACTTCTACTGGGACAACCCATACTTATTTAAGTATTGTCCAGACAAAATAATTTGTCGAAGCATTCTTGATAGTAAAATTACGAGTGTTCTCTCGTTCTGCCATGATCATGCGTGCAGTGGACATTTTGGTCCTAGAAAAACCACTGAAAATGTGCTTCAATGTGGTTTTTATTAGCCTACTCTCTTTAAAGATTCATTCGAATTCTGTAAAACTTGCAATCTTGCCAAATGCTAGGAAAAATTTCTCGATGAAATATGATGCCTTTGAACTCCGTCCTTACGATCGAAATCTTTGACGTTTGGGGTATTGACTTTATGGGACCTTTCCTAAACTCTTTCGGAAACTTGTATACTCTTTTTGCCATCGACTACGTTTCGAAATGTGTCGAACCCATTCCATGTAGAACCAATGACCATAAAACTGTTATGAAATGTTTAAGAGAAAACTTCTTCTCGAGGTTCGGCGCACCTCGCACAATAATGAGTGTAATGGAACATATTTCTGTAATCGATCTTTTGAATCCTTAATGAAAAAATACATGAAAACCCACAAGTTATCCACTCCTTATCATCCGCAAACTTGTGGTCAAGTCGAAGTGTCGAATCGTCAAATAAAAGAGATTTTGTAGAAAATTGTAAATAAAAATCGAAAAGATTGGTCATAGAACTTAACTGATGCACTTTGGGCTTACCGCGTTACTTTTAAAACTAATCTTGGAATGTCCCTTTTCCAATTAGTTTACGGTAAAGCCTATCATTTACTTGTTGAACTTGAACATAAGCGCTTTGGGCAATAAGGAACTTAAACTTTGATCTTGAACATGCTGGCGAAAACTAAAAATTGCACCTCAACGAATTAGAAGAAATTAGGAATGACGCATATGAAAACATGAAAATTTACAAGAAAAAAACCAAAGTTTTTGACTAAAAAGTTCTGTTTTATGACTCACGACTTCATTTATTCCCTGGGAAATTAAAGTGGAGATGGACCAGACCATATGTTGTTCGAACTGTTTTTCTACATGGTGCCATCGAAATAGATAACCCAAGGGATGGATCCATATTCGAAGTCAATGGTCAATGTCTAAAATAATTATTGTAATTGCCCACTGAGCGAGAGGAGGAGCTCATGATTCTTCATGAGCCATGTTACGTCAAGTAAGAAAGTCAAGTTTAACCCTCCTTTGTAAATAGGTAAATATTTGTCTTCCTTTCGCTCATTTTGTCATGCATTGACTACAGGGATAGTCGAAATCAAGTGTGGGGGGAGTTTCATATTTATTTGGGGTTTTTCAATAACTCATATTTGTTTTGGTTTTGCATTAAATTTTCTTTTCATTATTTTTCATTCAAAAAAAATTCATTTTTAATTTACTTTTAAATGGACATAATGAAGTAAGCATACAATTTTGGTCGTGCGATTAAAAAGTTTGGAAGATGCGGATAACGAAAGAAAAGTTTGAATTATAAGCAAATTTAATGTAACTGGTATATAGAGAGATTCGATGTGATGAGTATGAAATGTTTTCTAAATTGTAATCTGATTAAATTAATGGTTGATTTAGACTACTTGCGATAACATTTTAGATCTTTTAAGTGAAGTTGCGTTAAGATATTCTCGCTTAACTCTCTCTCTTTCAAATCTAAAGAAAAAAACAGAAACATATATTTAAAAAATAATCCAATGGTATCCAACATTGCTTGTAAATCTAGCCTTGGTGTGCAAACCCGCCAAGCTCTATCCCAACTCACACGTCAGTCCACGAGGCAGTGTGTAATAACCCGGAAATTCTAAGCCAGTTTAAAAATTTTATTTCGACAATTTTAATGAATTTAGAATATTTAAAATGGAATATTTTAAATCATATCGACGAAAAATTTATTTTGAATATAATTCGAACGTATATATTTATATACATCGTCGTTAGAATATAAATATTTATTTTAAATTATAAAAGGAATTGAAAATGGCGCGGTAGTTTGATAATTCGATTTCAAATTTCAATTGAACATACTGGGTGCAAAATAAACCGGATTTTGGCGAAACCAAAAATATTAGAATCTAGTTGAAAATATCTTTCCAATGAATCTGAAAAATCGAAATTTCATAGCGGAAATCAAAAGTTATGCCCAGTTGAAAATTCAGAATAGTCACTATGTAAATTATACATGGCCCAAAAAGTCATATTTTGCATACGGATGAATTTGGACTCGAAACCACTTCCATTGAGTTCAAAATGCCGTTTAGAACTCCGAGAAGTATAAGCTTCGATATATTTCGATATCCGGAATAGTGGCAATTGACAGGAGCTTTTCGGTCAGCAAAACATAGCCCTTAAAAAGTGAAATTGACAAAAGGCAAGCACGGCGAAGATTTCTACATAAGAAGAGTCGCGGCGTTTGGTTTAGCTTTTAGGTGGGAATTTCTCACTTTAAATTTCTTTTTCTAGTTATAAATATATACTAGGATGCAGACGGTGTTTAGTAGCACCCGACACCATTGTCCACAAACCATGGACTTGTTTGTTGGGTTGTGTAGTTGGTCAGATTATTTGATCTAAATTTGGTTGTATGGTGAATTGAAATTGGTTTGATTGATATGTGTATGGCGTGGGTCATTATTAGATCGGGGATAAGGCTAGGCCTTGTCCCATTTCTAGTATCGTGTCGTTATGCCGCCGAAATTTTCTAAAGTTAGAAAAATAAAGATATCATTTTATTTAATAAATGAACCGAATAGAATATTCATAGGTTGAATAAAATAATTTGGTTGTTAAAAATATAATTTTTAACGTGAAAGTGAACAAATAAATATTCATTTACAAACCAGACGGTTTGTTGGTGTACACCTATTTGAAGGACATTGATTGGGACGATAAATTTTACACATCGCCCAACTGCACAAATAAAACTGTGTTTGATTGTTTGAAACCCCACACGGGTATTGGGATGATATTTGGCGTACACTAATCCCAATTATTTAATAGTATGCTGATCGATTGGTTGACAGGCTGTGTAAGCGTTAATTATTTATATTTGATGCTTATGCAGTTGTGTGGAGCACTTTGGATGATGGTTGATTGTTTATGGCTGCTATTATATACATGTGTTGTATGGAATCCATATAATTAACATTATATGGTAATTGATTAGGCCTCATTCCAATTGGGAAATTAAAGAATATTATAAAATATAGGTTTATGTGTTGACAGTACTCATCTGTTGAGATTAGTGATGTGTTGAACGAAAGATTTTAACAATAAAATTTATATCTTTATCACTATAAAGTAAAGGTTCATGTGTTGACTGTACTCATCCGTTGAGATTAGTCATGTGTTGAACGAAATATTTTAACAATAAAATTTATATCTTTAGCACTATAAAGTAAAGGTTCATCTGTTGATTGTACTCATCCGTTGAGATTAGTCATGTGTTGAACGAAATATTTTAACAATAAAATTTACATCTTTGTTAGATATAAAATTAGAAACTAATTGGAAAATAGATAAGATGAGCGGTCTCCTGGATATTGATCTGATGTTGGTTTCGGCCTTCGGGGTTAATATTTAGGAAATCGTTCTCTTACTAATTTACGGTTGGAGTCTGATTTGAAATCAAACGATAGATACCCTAATTTTTATAAAATATATTAAATAACAAAAATATTCACACGTGGACAGTACTCATTCGTTGAGATTAGTCATGTGTTGACAAGAATATAGATTCATGTATTGAATAGGATAAATATTCATTTGTTGAGTAGAATAATGGAAATATTGAAATACTCAAAGCCGTGTTGATTAGAGATGCGCTATTTTGACGCGAACGATATTTATATCGATTATGTTCGTTTTTTTTATAATTTGAATTGAATAGAAAACGAAATTGAATTAAATAGAAAACGAATTGAATTTGAATTGAATATATAAAACGAATTCGAATTGAATTGAATAGAAAACGAATTTGAATTGAATTGAATAGAAAACGAATTTGAATCGGATTGAATAGAAAATGAATTCAAATTGAATTAAAATTTGAATTGAATTTAAATGAATTTTAAAACGAATCTATAAGGAAAAATTCAATTTTGATTTGAATTGGAAATAGAAGTTGAAATGTTCTTGAAATGAATTTAAAACTATTTATAAAATTCGTTTTAAATAGAAATCGATGAAATATATATTATATATATAATATAATGGCCTGAATAGAATGCGCCGCGCCGCGGCAGTTCGTAAATTTCGACTATTGACTTCGAACGGACATTACGGGTGATCCGACCGTCGGATTCTCCTAAAACCAGAACCGTTGGGTTCGTATCGAAAAGAGATTTCTAAGGAATATTAGAAATTTGAAATCTAACGGTTGGATTTGGAGATACGTCCAAATCAAATTTGGAAAAGGTCGCTGTAAGTGCAGTTCGATGGCCGTTGATGGAAATCGACTGTACGGGCCTTGATAAAATTATTAAAAATAGTAATAATTTGTGTAAAATCATAAGAAATGATTTGGGAAAAATTGGGGTGAAAAACTCCATATTTGAAAAGACAAAAATAGATTTTTATCGAAATAAACTAGTTTTGAACCAAAATTAAAACCCATTTATTTTTAAAATAAATAAATTGGATGTGAAATAGGTTGTAAATAGAATTGATTTGTGGGTTTATCGTGAAGGGTGTTTTAAATGACACTTGTTCTTTAACCCGATAAATAAATAGAATGTGATTTGGGTTTGTCGTGAACTGTGTTTTAAATGACATTAGTTCTTTAACCCAGTAAAAGGAGTTTTAATGAATCTGTAATTATATTGAAATGTGAATTGATAATCTATATTATCAAATTTAGAAATTGAGCGAGAATGGAGTATCACCAGTTTTGCTCCAAAGCGATAGTTAAATCTTTAATTAGATTTGAACGTGAAATGGTAATTAATTTTACCGATAACACTGTGGTGTTAGATGTTGAGTATTTCCAGTTTTGCTTCATTGGATGAATAGGTTGGGATTGGGACATAAAATAAATAATTACTTCGGTGCGGTTCGCTAATCTCGACTAGTTTGGAAAACCATAATTTGGTTTGAAATGACATCCAAAGGAAGATTAAAGAATAAATCCAAAGAATTTATCTTGGATAAAATTAATGGGAACCTTTCCCTAAGAATATGAAATTTAGAAACTAGCTGTAGGTTAGCTAAGAAGAATGGTTTCCTGGGTATTGATCTGATGTTGGTTTTGGCCTTCGGGGTTAATATTTGGGGAATTGCTCTCTTGCTAATTTACGGTTAGTGACTAATGAATTGGAATGAGGCGTATGTTGTGTTTGTGTAACATTTTTGTTTAATATACGCGGGTTGTTTGGAAAGGCCGGGTTTATACCCATTCTGAATAACCGATTCGACGATAAGTCGAAGATGATGACGGTTGTCGAAGACCGGAAGTCTCCACATCATTTGGATAATTACTGATGATCCTGATTGGGCTGTACACCCAAGAGGATGGAAATAGTCGGTGGTCGTCCAGACGTACTTGGAGATCGATGGATATGCGAGGAAAGTGCCTCCGGTTTCGTTCAGACCCAGAACGAACTTGTAAATGGATTGTGTGTCTGACATTGGATTTTATTCTGTGTTGATTGATTTCTGTTAAATATATATCTGTTTGGCGGCGGAGAATTTATTCTCTTGCTTAACGCCCTTCTCTAAGACGTACGAGCTTAGAGGTTATATATTGATAGATATCAATTGCATGGCATGAATTGCCTGTGTGGCACGCTGAGTTGCATAGATCAAGGCTTCTGTTGAAAAGCAAAGTCTTGTGGTTGATGATTAAAGCACGGCCTACGTGGCAGCTTTGTGTATAACGTGAATTCGCGAGCCTCACACCTCGGTATGAGTCAAAAACGGGATAAGGACTGCAGGGAGAGCACGATGTTTCTTTCTAGCTTTGGTGGTGTCGGTGACTTACCAGCCTTGACATTTATATACTTTTCACCTATGTCGTTGTTGGATGAGGCGCCTCGATTTTAGGCCTGTAAGGACCGAGAAACGTGTGTTCAGGAATAACTAATCCTCAAACGTAAGAGAGGACTGGCCCTGAAGATCCAGGGGTTACCTAGAGTGTGTAGTCCCGAGGCATTTGCTAGAGTGTCTCGAAGCGGAGAGGAGCTTGTCCCTTGCCTCGACTCATGACGGAAATCCAATTTCCAATACGTGTATTGCGGTTTTAATTGTAGAACTAGTATGGCGACATGATATATGGTACCCATGCCGTCTATGATTTATATTTATGATTGAAATTGTTTTGACACTATACACTTATTATAGTATCAAATGATTTATTTTAAACGTACCAAACATGTTTGGCTATTATAAGGGAAAACCCTATCCTCCGGCTTGCGTTGCATTGTGTGATGGGACTTGGGTCTTATAATAGCTTCATTTTTCAAAAAAGCATTGCGTTGTTTATTCTATGCACTAGTATTCTTGGGAGGAAACTCGTTCCGTGTTGTACGGCATGGTCCCTTGAATTACTCTCTTTCAAAGTAAAGTTTTAAATAACTGTTTTAGTTCTCACACCACTCAGATGACTGACCTGGACTTTATTGTTTTAACCTAAACTCTGGTTGCCCTTATTTTTGTCACGGGCAGCTAGTAGTTTCGGTTTTGCAGATTTATATTCACAGGATCCTGGTTTACAGCTGGAATGATATCCAGAAAGCTCTGTATCCGTGCATTACTTTCAGTTGTGTTTTATATTGTTTTTCCGCTGTTATGTAATTTATTGTAATCTCTGATATTTATCGATTGTAATTTATTCATTTATACTCTGTATATTCTTGTATCTGATGGAATTGTTGTAATAAGCAATGAAATGTTCTTCCGTCTGCATTCTGATTTGTCCTGTTCTCAAAACGATCAGGGGCTTCGAACGGTCTAGATCGGTTTAATGATTGATTTGGATCGAGCAAAATTCCTTGTCATCACATTTGGCATCAGAGCTTTGGTTTACAGAGCTCGAGAACAAGACACATTAGAACCATACGAAAGAATTCATCAGATATTGGATTAGTAATATCCAATTAGAATGACTCGTTAGAGATAGGATCAGTAGTATCCTAGAACGGGTGTGAAGAGTATATTTTTCAAATGAAAACAAATTTTGTTTTGAAATTTAAATCGTTTTATACGTATTTGAATATTTATTTATTTTGAATTTGGACAATCCAATATATAAAATTTTGCATATACGCGTCATGAACGTATATTCGAAGTTTTAATATACTGGATAGATATAGAATCACATTCTAGCCGCCCAGAGATAGTACTGATAATTGTCATGACATCATCAGTATTTATATTCGAGTGACGAAGGTGTGATATCTATATATTTCCATTAGACTGGTGTGAGGACCAAAACTAATATAGATAGATTTATTTGTTGTGAATTGGCATCAAAAACATGATTTTCTGTTTATATATCAAAATTATGAATTTGAAACTCTAATTCACCAATCGATTGATGGTTGTGTTGTTTGTCTATTTTGTTTAATAATTTTTAACCATTTAGCCTAATAGAATCAAATATTGAATTGTATTGAAAATTGGTTGCATTTGCTTGCATATACATGTACTTACATTGAACAGGTCATAGCAAGGAGGCTAGAGCAGAGAATAAAATTTGTTTGCCCGACAAATAGGTACATGTTTACTATAATTTACTGTTTTGTTTGGGTGATGATGATTTTATGAGCCGATTGGCTAGCCGCTTGGCTTTTTCTTTTTCTTTTTGAGATCAGAAGGCCTGTATGGAAATTTCGAGATTTTCCTGTGACTCCCGGTGCAGGGGAGGTTATGGCGAAATTTTTCGAAAATTTAGGGTGTTAGCCAAATATTTGAAAAATTGGAAAAGTTCTTAGAAACTGAAAAGTTGAAGAATTTAAGCCGTAATCAAAATACTGGAAGTTGAGTTGAATTGTTAAACAACTTTCGGCTTCGTTCCTTTTCGGGGACGAAAAGTTTTAAGTGGGGGAGATTGTAATAACCCGAAAATTCTAAGCTAGTTTAAAATTTTTATTTTGGCAATTTTAATGAATTTAGAATATTTAAAATGGATTATTTTAAATCATATCGACGAAAAATTTATTTTGAATATAATTCGAACGTATATATTTATATACATCGTCGTTAGAATATAAATATTCATTTTAAATTATAAAAGGAATTGAAAATGGCGCGGTAGTTCGATAATTCGATTTCGAATTTCAATTGAACATACCGGGTGCAAAATAAACCGGATTTTGGCGAAACCAAAAATATTAGAATCTAGTTGAAAATATCTTTCCAACGAATCTGAAAAATCGAAATTTCATAGCGGGAATCAAAAGTTATGCCCAGGTGAAAATTCAGAATAGTCGCTATGTAAATTATACATGGCCCAAAAAGTCATATTTTGCATACAGATGAATTTGGACTCGAAACCACTTCCATTGAGTTCAAAATGCCGTTTAGAACTCCGAAAAGTATAAGCTTCGATATATTCCGATATCCGGAATAGTGGCAATTGACAGGAGCTTTTCGGTTAGCAAAACATAGCCCTTAAAAACTGAAATTGACAAAAGGCGAGCATGGCGAAGATTTCTACATAAGAAGAGTCGCGGCGTTTGGTTTAGCTTTTAGGTGGAAATTTCTCACTTTAAATTTCTTTTTCTAGTTATAAATATATACTAGGTTGCAAACGGTGTTTAGTAGCACCCGACACCATTATCCACAAACCATGGACTTGTTTGTTGGGTTGTGTAGTTGGTTAGATTATTTGATCTAAATTTGGTTGTATGGTGAATTGAAATTGGTTTGATTGATATGTGTATGGCGTGGGCCATTATTAGACCGGGGATAAGGCTAGGCCTTGTCCCGTTTCTAGTATCGTGCCGTTATGCCGCCGAAATTTTCTAAAATAAGTTAGAAAAATAAAGATATCATTTTATTTAATAAATGAACCGAATAGAATATTCATAGGTTGAATAAAATAATTTGGTCGTTAAAAATATAATTTTTAATGTGAAAGTGAACAAATAAATATTCATTTACAAACCAGACGGTTTGTTTATGCACACCTATTTGAAGGACATTGATTGGAACGATAAATTTTACACATCGCCCAACTGCACAAATAAAATCTGTGTTTGATTGTTTGAAACCCCACACGGGTATTGGGATGATATTTGGCGTACACTAATCCCAATTATTTAATAGTAAGTTGATCGATTGGTCGACTGGCTGTGTAAGCGTTAATTATTTATATTTGATGCTTATGCAGTTGTGTGGTGCACTTTGGTTGATGGTTGATTGTTTATCGTTGCTATTATATACATGTGTTGTATGGAATCCATATAATTAACATTATATGGTAATTGATTGGGCCTCATTCCAATTGGGAAATTAAAGAATATTATAAAATATAGGTTCATGTGTTGACAGTACTCATCCGTTGAGATTAGTGATGTGTTGAACGAAATATTTTAACAATAAAATTTATATCTTTATCACTATAAAGTAAAGGTTCATGTGTTGACTGTACTCATCCGTTGAGATTAGTCATGTGTTGAACGAAATATTTTAACAATAAAATGTATATCTTTATCACTATAAAGTAAAGGTTCATGTGTTGACTGTACTCATCCGTTGAGATTAGTCATGTGTTGAACGAAATATTTTAACAATAAAATTTACATCTTTGTTAGATATAAAATTAGAAACTAACTGGAAAATAGATAAGATGAGTGGTCTCCTGGATATTGATCTGATGTTGGTTTCGGCCTTCGGGGTTAATATTTAGGAAATCGTTCTCTTACTAATTTACAGTTGGAGTCTGATTTGAAATCAAACGATAGATACCCTAATTTTTATAAAATATATTAAATAACAAAAATAGTCACACGTGGACAGTACTCATTCATTGAGATTAGTCATGTGTTGACAAGAATATAGATTCATGTATTGAATAGGATAAATATTCATTTGTTGAATAGAATAACGGAATTATTGAAATATTCAAAGCCGTGTTGATTAGAGATGCGCTATTTTGACGCGAATGATATTTATATCGATTATATTCGTTTTTTTATAATTTGAATTGAATAGAAAACAAAATTGAATTGAATAGAAAACGAATTGAATTTGAATTGAATATATAAAACGAATTCGAATTGAATTGAATAAAAAACGAATTTGAATTGAATTGAATAGAAAACGAATTTGAATCGGATTGAATAGAAAATGAATTCAAATTGAATTAAAATTTGAATTGAATTTAAATGAATTTTAAAACGAATCTATAAGGAAAAATTCAATTTTGATTTGAATTGGAAATAGAAGTTGAAATGTTTTTGAAACGAATTTAAAACTATTTATAAAATTCATTTTAAATAGAAGTCGACGAAATATATATTATATATATTATATATATAATATAATGGCCTGAATAGAACGCGCCTCGCCGCGGCAGTTCGTAAATTTCGACCATTGACTTCGAACGGACATTACGGGAGATCCGACCGTCGAATTCTCCTAAAACCGGAACCGTTGGGTTCGTATCGAAAAGAGCTTTCTAACGAATATTAGAAATTTGAAATATAACGGTTGGATTTGGAGATACGTCCAAATCAAATTTGGAAAAGATCGCTGTAAGTGCAGTTCAATGGCCGTTGATGGAAATCGACTGTACGGGCCTTGATAAAATTATTAAAAATAGTAATAATTTGTGTAAAATCATAAGAAATGATTTGGGAAAAAATGGGGTGAAAAATTCCATATTTGAAAAGACAAAAATAGATTTTTATCGAAACAAACTAGTTTTGGACTAAAATTAAAACCCATTTATTTTTAAAATAAATAAATTGGATGTGAAATGGGTTGTAAATAGAATTGATTCGTGGGTTTATCGTGAAGGGTGTTTTAAATGACACTTGTTCTTTAACCCGATAAATAAATAGAATGTGATTTGGGTTTGTCATGAACTGTGTTTTAAATGACATTAGTTCTTTAACCCAGTAAAAGGAGTTTTAATGAATCTGTAATTAGATTGAAATGTGAATTGATAATCTAAATTATCAAATTTAGAAATTGAGCGAGAATGGAGTATCACCAGTTTTGCTTCAAAGCGATAGTTAAATCTTTAATTAGATTTGAACGTGAAATGGTAATTAATTTTACCGATAACACTGTGGTGTTAGATGTTGAGTATTACCAGTTTTGCTTCATGGGATGAATAGGTTGGGATTGGGAAATAAAATAAATAATTACTTCGGTGTGGTTCGCTAATCTCGACTAGTTTGGAAAACCATAATTTGGTTTGAAATGACATCCAAAGGAAGATTAAAGAATAAATCCAAAGAATTTATCTTGGATAAAATTAATGGGAACCTTTCCCTAAGAATATGAAATTTAGAAACTAGCTGTAGGTTAGCTAAGAAGAATGGTTTCCTGGGTATTGATCTGATGTTGGTTTCGGCCTTCGGGGTTAATATTTGGGGATTTGCTCTCTTGCTAATTTACGGTTAGTGACTAATGAATTGGAATGAGGCGTATGTTGTGTTTGTGTAACATTTGTGTTTAATATACGGGGGTTGTTTGGAAAGGCCGGGTTTATACCCATTTTGAATAACCGATTCGACGATAAGTCGAAGATGATGACGGTTGTCGAAGACCGGAAGTCTCCACATTGTTTGGATAATTACTGATGATCCTGATTGGGCTGTACACCCAAGAGGATGGAAATAGTCGGTGGTCGTCCAGACGTACTTGGAGATCGATGGATATGTGAGGAAAGTGCCTCCGGTTTCGTTCAGACCCAGAACGAACTTGTAAATGGATTATGTGTCTGACATTGGATTTTATTCTGTGTTGATTGATTTCTGTTAAATATATATCTGTTTGGCGGCGGAGAATTTATTCTCTTGCTTAACGCCCTTCTCTGAGACGTACGAGCTTAGAGGTTATATATCGATAGATATCAATTGCATGGAATGAATTGCCTGTGTGGCACGCTGAGTTGCATAGATCAAGGCTTCTGTTGAAAAGCAAAGTCTTGTGGTTGATGATCAAAGCACGGCCTACGTGGCAGCTTTGTGTATAACGTGAATTCGCGAGCCTCACACCTCGGTATGAGTCAAAAACGGGATAAGGACTGCAGGTGGAGCACGACATTTCTTTCTAGCTTTGGTGGTGTCAGTGACTTACCATCCCTGACATTTATATACTTTTCACCTATGTGGTTGTTGGATGAGGCACCTCGATTTTAGGTCTGTAAGGACCGAGAAACGTGTGTTCAGGAATAACTAATCCTCAAACGTAAGAGAGGACTGGCCCTGAAGATCCAGGGGTTACCCAGAGTGTGTAGTCCCGAGGCATTTGCTAGAGTGTCTCGAAGCAAAGAGGAGCTTGCCCCTTGCCTTGACTCATGACGGAAATCCAATTTCCAATACGTGTATTGCGGTTTTAATTGTAGAACTAGTATGGCGACATGATATATGGTACCCATGCCGTCTATGATTTATATTTATGATTGAAATTGTTTTGACACTATACACTTATTATATTATCAAATGATTTGTTTTAAACGTACCAAACATGTTTGGCTATTATAAGGGAAAACCCTATCCTCCGGCTTGCATTGCATTGTGTGATGGGACCTGGGTCTTATAATAGCTTCATTTTTCGAAAAAGCATTGCGTTGTTTATTCTATGCACTAGTATTCTTGGGAGGAAACCCGTTCCGTGTTATACGGCGTGGTCCCTTGAATTACTCTCTTTCAAAGTAAAGTTTTAAATAACTGTTTTAGTTCTCACACCACTCACATGACTGACCTGGAGTTTATTGTTTTAACCTAAACTCTAGGTGCCCTTATTTTTGTCACGGGCAGCTAGTAGTTTCGGTTTTGCAGATTTATATTCACAGGATCCTGGTTTACAGCTGGAATGATATCCGGAAAGCTCTGTATCCGTGCATTACTTTCAGTTGTGTTTTATATTGTTTTTCCGCTGCTATGTAATTTATTGTAATATCTGATATTTATCGAATGTAATTTATTCATTTATACTCTGTATATTCTTGTATCTGATGGAATTGTTGTAATAAGCAATGAAATGTTCTTCCGTCTGCATTCTGATTTGTCCTGTTCTCAAAACGATCAGGGGTTTCGAACAGTCTAGATCGGTTTAACGACTGATTCGGATCGAGCGAAATTCCTTGTCGTCACACAGTGCATGGGTAGGATACCTTGGTCTTATTTTACGAGTTGGACTTAAGGATTACCGACATCTTGTTGACAAAGTCAACATCGGTCTGCACAATCTGCCAAGCTCTGTCCCAACTCTCACGGTGGTATACCTTGGACTTTCTAGTTAGGTGCCTATAAATAATAATAATGTAAATATTTTTCAAAATAAATAGAGAGTAAGCACTTGAAATCCAAGCACTATCTTCACTTATTTGACCTAACTTGTTAACGAAAAGGAAATAAAAATGCCATTTTATGATTGTTGATAATCGGTTATAGAATTCATTTCATAATTGAAATATGTTTTCAACTAAAACAACTGGCCAAGCTAGAGGATAACAATAACCAGACTTTTGTTTGAAGTTTGGACTAAAATTTCATAGTGACAACCCGAACTTCTATTAACTCATTTGTGTCAAATTTAGAAGTAAGTTACCCATTTGTAGATACTTTAAAATCTTGCATTTTCATAAATATTTTTTTCATTCAACATTTGGATTTTATAGGAAGTATCCACTAAAACCCTTACAAGACAACACTCGTCCTACTGGGGACACTCAGAGGTTTAACGGCTTGTTGCATACGGTCAATGCAATCGTGCTCCTTACGAAAGTGGATTTATCTTAGTTTTTTCCTTTATTCGAGGACGAATAAAAAGATAAGAGTGGGAGTATTTGATGTGCATATAAATGTGTACATTTATATTCACACATTTATTCTTGTTTTAGTTAAATAAATGAACACTTTTGGGTATTTTATATGATCAAACCATGTTTTAAATGTTTTCAAAATCATCACTCATCTTGGGGAGGTTTAGCGGTAAATTATGCATGTTTTAGTTTGGAATATCATTTACTTGTTCCTTGTAGTTGTCTCTTGTAGGAATCTAGGAGCAAAAATGATGTATACACATGACGATATGAAGAGAAGCACGCATATATACAAAAAGAGGGAAAGGAATAATTCATCTATGGAAAGTGGAGGAACCCATCTCTCTACTAACTCATTACTCTTAAGGCTTCATTAAAGAGTAATGCACTAATTGGATGAGACAAAAAAGGCTTCATGCACCTACATGATGCATTAATGGCTAAAGACAAAATTAGAAGCTTCATAAGTGGGTATTTTGGGGAATTCCCAAGAAAAGTGATTAGGGTTTTAGGGTTTTAGATCATGTATATATAAGCCTTGTCTCATGTATTTCGGATCTCCTTTTTATCATATGAAAGTGTAAGTGATCAAGTGAATAAAAATGATTTCCAAGCCTCTTTCTTTTATATTTATCTTATGCATCTTTTAATTTCTATGCTTTCCTTTTGTTGTTATAGCTTAGATTTATTTACATGCTCTTTACTTTATGTTCATATTTTAGATTTGTTTATATGCACTTAGATTAGTTCTTTTCTTGTTCTATTTAGATTTTCTTCCATTTTGCTTTCTTTTCCAATGTTGAAATTACATGTGTTGATATGATAACACATGTGAGTAGCTAAGCCCCTTCAATTTAGGGGTAATGAAGCTCTCTAACTTTATGTAAGTTCAACATTCGTATGATTTGTGATCTCACTAATTTGTGCTTTATGGTAGTGGATTTTGATGTAGGTTTATACAAGTGGGTTTGATAGTTTATGTTGCATATGCAAATGAGCTATTCTTATTCAATAATAAACATAGATTACATCAATATTTTTTAAGTTCTTTTTTATTGTGATATAAAAGCAAGAACAAAATTAGATGATCTATTTCACTAATTATAATAGTGATAGATCATACAAAAACTTTGTTTTCATTTTCATGAGAACAATGGGTGGTTTAATTGTTGTGTTATAGTTTGATAGTTTATGTTATGTTAACTAATAACATAAATAAATTGCACGTTTGATAAATGCAACATTTAGAGATCATAGAACATATGTTTGTTAATTTATATAAATATGAGAGGGAATTTACCTCTAAATTGCTTTTTAATCTCAAATTTAGCTCTCCACTTAGTTTCTAGTTCTCATTAGTTTTTATTAGTTAAAACAATCCAAAGTTTGGTTTAATTTGATTGAGTAAGAATGAAATTATTTATTCCCTACGGTTTATAACCGTATTTTGTTGATGTTTTTTCTAACTCGACAGAAAATCTGTTTTCAAACACTTGAAAACGATGAGAACCATTCACAATAAATGGGGATCAAATGTTGGCTTTTCTCTGGTTTTGAATTGGTATAAGGGTTTTATGGTCTAACTTTATTTAGATTTTCGGTTACCACGTGTTAGACCCAAAAGTGGTTCTAACACCCAAATTGATTAGAAACAAAATAAAATAAAACAAAAATAAGAATGAACACACAAGATTTATAGTGGTTCGGCGAAGAAATGCCTACGTCCACTTAGTTTTTACTATATTCAGTGATTCAATTACAAATGCAATGTAAGATTCACTCACAACTCACTTTTGTTCACTCAAATGATTAAAACAAGAAATGGAAGATAATTTGGATTCTCCGGGAATAAAGGAATTCGGATGATGGAGGTACTTGGATCCTCAAAAAGTGCTGAAAAAGATCCTTCTCTTTGTCTCTAGATGGGGTATTTATAGGTGTGAATTTGCTGAGATTCAATCCGGGTCGGAACACGTGTCCTCCATCGCTCTTTCTTCGGGTTCGGATGGACCATCAAGCTGACAACACATCAAAGAGACGGACGTTAGGGGTAGGAATTAGTCATATCCGGACCGGTTCTCCAGGCGATTTTATAGGAGATTTTCCTGGATCATGGGTGCGGGTCGGAGACGTGCAGGTTGGGGGTTCGGATCGGAATACCCGATCCGAACCGGAATAGCTTGGACGTCTCTTCTTCTCCAATCATACTCCGCTCCGCTCCAGCGTCGTGGCAAGCAGATGGCTTTCCGATCCACTTGAGATTTATTGGCCTTCCGATCCGATCAGGTATGCTTTGCCAATCTATCCAGTAAGAGACATCCGATCCGAACAGAGAATCCTGCCCGATCCGAACCGATATGTTGCTATCAATCTGAATTGTGATGTTTCCTTCCGATCCGAACCGGAGTCTTATGTCTTGAAATATTCTTCAATGGTTGGTTTCTTGACTTTGTGTTGCCTAGTTCGCAAAGTAGGCTAACATTTTGCCCCCTCAAAGGATGCTTTCGTTGTACAAAGCGTGCTTTGATGTCGTTTAACCAGAATTGTCAAGAGTAATGCATCGAATTCTATTCGGTTCGGCGTCCGATCCGAGTGCCTTTTCTTCATTTCTGAGCAAATTTGGGAACTCTTCTCGCCGTGTAATGCTTCTTGCAGGTATGCTCCTCCTTTACTTCCCTTCTCTTCAATTCGAGTCGGACGTTAAATCAATCGCGTGAGATTTCCATTCGGTTCGGATTCCGATCCGAAGCGTTTTCGTGAGTTAGGTTCTTGGACGTTGGGCCTTCAGAGGGAGTTGTGCTTCTGGGCCTTCATTCCGGTCCGAGCGGGTGAGACAAAATAGGAAGACGAGGAGTCAACACCATTCCCTTTATAAACTCGTTACTGCCTTCATTCCTTCCTTCTTCTTTTTTGCTGCCGCTCCCGACCTTAATATTGAAAACGTCAGAAACTCGAAAATTCTAAAACTATTTCCTGTAGATTTCCCAAATCAAACATATAGGTAGCTTTTCTAATCTCAAATAATTTTGTTGTAACCGTTCTCAATTTCAATTAGCGTTGGGTTAGGATGGTTTGGCCATAAGCATCACTCGAACCCTCCGCCGCTGCTGGTGGATGCGCCATTGCTTCGAGGCGTTGCGAGGCTGAAGAGGGCGAATATTTGTTCTTAACGGTGGCTTCGGTGATAAAGCGGACTCGCCTGTGAGTAGATGGGAAAAGAGGAAAGAGATGAAGAGTAGGATGACAAGCTGGAGTCGGGTCGGGTAGAAGACGAAGGAGCAAAAAGGAAAAGGAGGGAAAGGGGATCGGCTCGGGTTTCGTTCTTTGGAAAGATGGAAAGGAAAGAAAAAGTCGGTTCGGGTCGGAAAAGTGAATGGGATAAGAGGTTGAAGTAAACGGACCGGTTAGGTGGTGCTGGTTCGGTTCGGATCGGGCTACCCGATCCGAACAGATCAGTCCTGCTTCCGAACCCGTTGCTTCCCTTGTCTTGAACTGACCATGCTTTAGTGAGGCACCCGAACCGACTGTTATCTGTGCTTGTGCCGAGCTAGTCATCATATGCATATCTGAACCGACCCGAACATATTGAACTTGACACATAAAGACCACCCAACTAATTCAACTAACACTTATTCTAGACGAATATGCCTCGCGGACAGTTAGGATAGTGCCTTGCGAACATAAACGAGAATCAAGGACAACTCTGACCATTACTTTCTCTTTAAAGCTTCGCCTTACATTGCTGTACTTCTATTTTGTATTTCCCACATTTGTTGCACACACTTTAGTTCACACACATACACAAAAAGGGAACACGGGATAATTCACTCTAATCCGTGCTATTGCTTCTTCAATAGTTCCATGACAATGAGGCCCAGACGCTCTTCTCGTTTAGCTGAGAGGAAAGAAGCTCCAGAAACTTCCAACAAAACCACTCTCGAGGATATATCTTCTTCATCTGACCCAGAATGGGACAGCGAGGGTCCGGATTACGGAGTTGGTCATCGGGAAAGCGATGAAATGTCTTCAGAAAATGAAGTTTCCCTAGGCTTTGAGGAGGAAGGGGGGATTGGTGACAATCGAGCACCCGATGAATTTGACTCAGCCATTATATTGGAATCACCTCCAGATTCCGTAGAATCAACAATTGACAATGACCGACTCGTGAGAATTTGCTTGAAGTATGGAATAATGAAGAGAGACACTTTAGTGCCCTCACGCTCTGACCGTCCCCATAACCCTCCAGAAGGATATATGACGGTCACTCGTCTGATGTGCATGGTTGGCGCCATTCCTCCATTCTCGCCTTTCATCGTCGACTTCTTAAGACAAATGCAGATTGCCCCCATGCAGCTGCATCCCAATTCATATGCCTATCTGCATACCTTATTCATAGCATATCGTGAAATTCTAGGCGTGGAGCTTACGTTTGACGATGTTCATTTCTTCTATAATTTCAAACATCGGACTAGAGAAACCCCTTCTTTCTGTTACTTTGAGTCGGTCCCAAAGAGGAAGATAATCTCTACGCCATTTAGCAGCAAAGCTGGAGATTCCAGACTAGAGTGGTTCTATATAAAGCAACAGTCTGGATGCGCCAGAAGATGGACAAAATCAAGTAAAGCACTGATCTCCTGAACCCGGGCTCTATACACTTGAATCATCACCCTGACCTGTTTTCCTTTTTATTTGCAGTCGACAATCCCAAACAGGTATCAGACCAAGCGTTCTTTGATCGAATGCACCGTCTCCTCAACGGCGACCAAAAATTCCTTACCATTGACGAGGTCCTTAAAGATGAATACCTTCACTTTCATGGGCTGCTATCTGTTTTTCGCAGCATTGGACATGGGACGATTCCATACGCGTACATTCCTCCAGTGGAAACAATCCCAGAAATAGGAGAAGGCTCGGGAATTCCTGCAGCTTCTCTTCAGACTTCACCCTCTCCCTCCTCCACTCAAGACGATGAACTGGCTAATCTGGCCAAAAGACATCGTGAAGGGTATATTGCCCCCGAGGAAACTACCTCGCTAGACAAATCAAAATCTCCCCAAGGGTCACCACTTCACGCTTCCGAAGGGGATGTTCCTAGCACCGACGAGCACATATTTCAGGGTTTAGGGGATCTCCCCTTACCCGAGACGATATATACTTCAGAAGATTTCAGAAAGGACCCTTTAGTCTTCACTTCTTCTGAAGAAACTACTCCTGCCAAGGCCAAAAAGCCTGCCCGCATCAGTCTAGCTTCAGACTCGGGTTGGTTGGGGGGACACACACACCACTTAGGATACACTTCACACCGTAGCACTGGCATTCATTGCACTTCTTTCTCCATGGATTCGTCGATTCTAAACTTCATTTAACTTATCGTGCAGGTACAATGTCTCGATCCTCTTATGATATAAGAAAGCTTCGCCGCAGCATGTCCAATCCTCCTCAAGATGTTGAGTATGATCGCCGGGATGACCGTGGTAGGGAGGAAAGAAGACCCTATGATCCTTATCGATCTCGATCCTCACGCTCCCGCTCACCAGTTCGACCGGAACAAGAAAAATACAAAAGCTATCAAGGTCGTAGGGAGGAGGATAGACCACAATCTAGGGATTCCACTTCCTCCCACGAAAAGCGGAGTAGAGAGAAAACGCCTCCAAAGGAAACTGGGTCTAGAAGTAAGCAAAAAGTCCCTGCCACTAAGCGACCTCGGACAGACAAGGGTTCTACAGAATCTTCTTCAGGAAGGGACACTGAACTAACAATCCTCGCCCCTCCTCCACCAGATGCGGGAACCGCAGTAAGGCTGGCATATTTAAAGGAGCAATTTCCCGAGCACTACTTCGAGACTCTGACCTTTCTACCTTCCCTTGAACCTATTTCTTCTAATTGGGCAGAGGAGGCCAGAGCAAAGATTGATTTGGTGGAAAAACAATATACCGAGATGTTCAAGTATTCCCGTACTCTTTCTAGAATCATCCGCACTCTAACGACAAATGCTAACTCAATGCAAAAGACTGCAGAGGAGGATGCTAAGGCCCTAAAAACCTTAGGAAAAAATTTAGAAGATACTCAAGCTCAACTAGTTATCGCTCCGAAGAACGCTTCCAACTTCAAACAACAGTTTGAGGACATGCAAAAGCGCTATCATGATTTACTAGAATCCCACACTCAGGAGCGTTCTGAGTTAAAGAAGCAAGCTGACGAAGCCAAATCAGAGGCTGCTAAGACGCGTCTTGCTTATGCTGAGCTTGAGCAGAAAAACGCCGAGTTAACAAAAAGGAGTGCTGAGTTAGAAAAGAAAAACGCAGACTTGGCTTCAAAATTGTTGGAGGCGGAAAACAGGGCTGCCCTGGCTGAGGGCAATGTGGAATGCGCTATTAAATCTGCGGAGGAAACCCGCAAACAACTATCAGAGGCTGAGGCCGATATTCAGGGCTTCAGCGAGCTAATGATCGAATTCTTCGCGCACATTATTCGTCGTCGAAACATTTCCTGGATCGAGGACTATCCATCCACTTTGGTTCATGTGTGGAATCAAATCGTCGAGTGGGAAAAAGAAGAGCTTAAGGTTGACTCCCTCGATGAAGATAAGCTGATGGAGAAGTACTTGAGAGACGACGAACCGGAGCGTCTAGCTGAAGGGCGCCGTCTAATTGCTGAGGCCATGGAAGAAGAGAGGCGGAAGTCTAAACAGAAAACCATTCCTGAAGCTGGTTCTTCTTCTTCTGCTCCTGTAACTCCCGAAGTAGAGGGGTATGATCCCGAAAACCCGGGAATTTCCCGAACCACTTTGCTATCTCCTATTCCAGAAATAACTCCAGAGGTAGTAGTTACCCCCGCTGAAAAGTCTTCAGAAGGTATCCCTATCTTTTCTCCTCAATTTGTCAAGGCTACTACTACCTTTGGCTACATAACCGAACGTTCGATGAGAAATCCTTTGCTCTCGCCTGAGTTGATAACCAATGTTTCTCATTTTGTAGGCGTTGAATCATCCACAAAGACAGATGTAGCTCAAGGAGCTACCGCTGGGACACAACCTGCTGATAGGGTCAAAGAAGGGGAAGACAAGGCTGCTTCAACAGACCTGGGGGAAAGAAGTGAGCCAATTAAGGTCACTACTCCCCATGATGAAGAAATGATTGCAGCTTTAAAAGACGACGGAGGAGACGAGGGGCATGATGAGGAACCGGAGGTTACAATAACCGGGGAGTCAAAGAGCGCTGATGACGTTACCTTGGCGGCCATGAAGGCTGATCAAGACAAGCGCTTGCAATTAAAGGCTGAAGAATTAGACCCTGAGGTTCTCAAGCCCCTCGCAGTGGTGGATGCAGGTTCAAGGTTAGTGGTTAAGCTCTCAACTAGATCTATTACCGAAGAACTTGCTAAAAAATCTTCTCTTGATTTCAGCGCCCCGCCCTCCGGGAAGAAGTCTGCTGGCTCCAGTACTACATCTTCAGGGAAAAAGAAATCAAAGCGGATCTTGACTGAAGCCGAGAGGGAAGCAAAAGATGCGGAAAAAGCTGCCAAAAAATCGAAGGCTCATCCCAAACCCAAATAGTGGGTTCCCCTGTATCCTTTTAGCATCTTTATAAACCAATAAGTGCTGCTACACCAACAGCTTCCGCACTTTCTTTTCCAGTTATTTCCCTGTACAAATTCATTCATTTGTAAATAAAAATAATTCACTTTTTGCAATGTTTATTTGTTAGCAGTTCTGCACTTATGTAAAAATGCATATCTATGGTTATGAAACAAAGTTGTGGAGAGGGGAGATATGTATATATATATGTGTCCCCAGTCAATCTCCATAGGTTATTCAGTGCCTAACAATGCAATCTGAACGCTCCCGATTCTCTAACGGGATAGCATTTCCTGTGTCATCAATATCTGTTGTTTTTCCTGGCATTTCTTTTATACTCTTTCTCATTCTCTTGAGAGTTAGAGTTCGAGTTCAGTTATTTGCTTATTCCCCGGTTGTTCAATGGGAAAAGATTTCTTTCTCGGCGCTCGGTCGGAGACGCCTTTATACTCTCTTTCTCTCTGGAAAGTTAGAGTTCGAAGTTGAACCTCTTTCTCAGCGCTCAGTCGGAGACGCTTTTATACTCTCTCTCTTTCTCTGGAGAGTTAGAGTTCAGAATAGAATTTCTTTTTCAGCGCTCAGTTTGAGACGCTTTTATACTCTCTCTCTTTCTCTGGAGAGTTAGAGTTAAGAATGTCGTTTTCTCATTCTTTTATGTCTTATTGCACAAATAAGTATTGTGCTTCTTTTTATGTCCAAACTGTTTCAACCTTTTTAGGCTCTAAGTTATCCTGTATTTTATAATCACAACAGAACAACTAACGAATATAAATGCAGAAAAGTAAATAACACACAATATTTTTATAGTGGTTCAGCTAAGTCATAGCCTACATCCACTTTATAGACCTTTATTCATATCATCAGATTTTCCCAAGGCAAGTCGTGCCTTATTACAGAATTTATAGGAAGAACAGCATAAAGTATAGCATTTCTAATCCCAATATCGCATTAAGTGTTGGGCATTCCATGCTCGAGGGACTTCTTCGCCATCTACGGTCGTTAACTTGAATGTTCCTTTATCAAGTCTCCGTTGGATGACAAAGGGTCCTTCCCATTTTGGGCCGAGGTGAGGAAGAGATGGAAAAACTCTCTTTAGCACCAAATCCCCTGGTTCAAAAGTTCTGAGGCGAACTTTTTTGTCATAATAGCGTGCCATCTGACGCCGATGTCTTGCTGCACGCAAGTCTGCTTCGTCCCTTTTCTCTTCGACCTCATCAAGAGACTCAAGTAGAAGTGCCTGATTCGTCATCGGGTCATAATACGTAACCCTGTGGGAAGGAACTTCCAGTTCAACTGGGATTACTGCTTCTGAGCCAAAGGAGAGGGAGAAAGGGGTATGACCGGTAGCCGTTTTAAACGTTGTTCGATATGCCCACAAAGCTAGGGGCAATTCATCAACCCATTTTGCCTTTGCACGCTCCAACCGTTTCTTGAGGATGGATTTTATAACTTTGTTTACTGCTTCTACTTGCCCATTCGATTGTGGATAGGCGACTGCAGTATATCGCTTGTCTATCTTATATTTCTGGCAAAAATTTCTGAACTCAGAGCTATCAAACTGGGTTCCGTTGTCAGTTATAATCGTCCTTGGGATCCCGAACCGGCATATAATATTTCTGACCACAAAACTTATCACTTTTCTTGCTGTGATCTTGGTCAAGTGCTCAGCTTCCACCCATTTCGTGAAATAATCCACGGCTACTATGGCATACTTAGCCCCTCCTTTAGCAATTGGTAAAACTCCAATGATATCGATTCCCCATGTGGCAAATGGCCAAGGACTCACCATCGATTTAAGCTGGGTTGACGGTGCCCTGGGAATTTTGGCGAATCTCTGGCACTTATCGCAGCGTCGTGAATAATCGGCTGCATCCTTGTTGATCGTAGGCCAGAAGTATCCGTACCGCAATATTTTCTTTGCTAAAGTTTGACCTCCTGTATGATCTCCACACTCACCTTCGTGCACTTCTCTCAGTACACGCTTGATGTCGTCGTGTGCGATACATCGTAACAGGGGCATAGAAAATCCTTGTCTATAGAGAGTATCGTCTTGCATAACATATCTGGCAGCTTTGCGGACTACAGCTCTTTTCTCACTTTTCTTCGATGGGAGTGTCCCATTCTTAAGAAAACTCTTGATTGGAGTCATCCATGACTCCTTCTCTGGTTCCGCTTCAAGAACGAATTCAATTTCCATTGACTCAAAGCTTGGCGATTCCAATGTTTCAATTGGAATTACCTCGGTCCCTTCTGGATTGTCAGAACTAGCCAGTTTTGCCAGTCTATCCGCTTTCTGGTTTTCAATTCTGGGAATATGTGTTATGCTGTACCGATCTAAGCTATTCAATAGCTCTTTCACTTTCTTGAGGTGGGCGATAAGTCGAGGTCCTCGAGCTGCGAATTCCTCTCGCACTTGACAAACAACAATCTTAGAGTCACAAAATATGTCCATCATTTTTACTCCGAGGTCTTTAGCAAGTTTCAGCCCGGCAATCAGGGCTTCATACTCAGAGTCGTTGTTAGTTGCCGAAAATTCTAACCGTAGGGCGTAATATAACGACCGTCCCTCCGGAGTGACTAAGACAATTCCAGCTCCGGATCTTCGGTCATTTTTAGCTCCATCTGTATATAGTCTCCACGGATTCATCTCTAGCTTATCCTCAGATTTGACCACTTGGTCATTGATTATTTCTTCCTCTGGAATGGTGAACTCCGCAATAAAGTCTGCTAGAGCTTGCCCCCTGATTGACTTTCGTGGTTGAAAATTCAAATCAAACTGGCTTAGTTCTATGTTCCATTTAATCAACCTTCCCGACACTTCGGGTCTCTGCAACACCTGTCTTAACGGCTGATCGGTGTATATGGTTATTGGATGGGCTTGGAAGTAGTGACGAAGTTTTCGGGATGCAATCAGGAGGCTGTAAGCGAGCTTCTCGATCTTTGGGTAGTTGCGCTCTGCCGCTGCTAATTTCTTACTCACATAGTATACTGGCCTTTGTACTTTGTCTTCCTCTCGAACCAGGGCTGTGCTGACAGCGTGAGCCGAGACTGCTAGATAAACAAATAGTTCTTCGTGATCTACGGGCTTTGATAAGATTGGCGGTTTCTCTAACAGCTCTAACAGATTTTGGAAAGCCTCGACACAATCGGGAGTCCACTGGAAGTTCTTCTTTCCCCTTTTTATCAAATCAAAAAATGGAACACATTTATCGGTGGCTTTAGAGATGAATCTACTCAATGCCGCTACCTTTCCTGCCAGACTTTGGACGTCTTTAATTCTTTTTGGTTCTTCGATATTTCTAATCGCCGCTATCTGGCTAGGGTTGATCTCAATTCCTCGGGAACTCACAATGAAGCCAAGGAACTTTCCCGACGCCACTCCAAATGAACATTTTAAAGGATTCAATTTCATATGGTATTTTCGCAAGATACCAAACATTTCCGCTAAGTCTTTCGTATGATTGGAAGACTGCTTTGATTTAACAAGCATATCATCCACATAAACTTCCATAGTTTTTCCTATTTGATCATAAAACATTCTATTTACCAACCGCTGATATGTAGCTCCAGCGTTTTTTAATCCAAACGGCATTACAACATAACAATATAACCCCAAATTCGTTATGAAACTTGTATGCTCTTGATCTGGTATATGCATAGGAATCTGATTGTATCCAGAGTATGCATCCATGAAAGAGAGAAGTTCATGACCTGCTGTCGAGTCTACAAGCTGGTCAATCCTGGGAAGTGGGAAACTATCTTTTGGGCAAGCCTTATTTAAATCTGAAAAGTCAATACAAGTTCGCCACTTTCCGTTTGGCTTCTTTACCAGGACGGGATTCGATATCCAGTCGGGATAGGTCGAATCTCGAATAAATCCATTTTGCTTCAATTTTTCTACTTCCTCTTTGAGGGCAGCCGACCTCTCTGGGCCCAGCGTGCGTCTCTTTTGCTTCACAGGCGGATGCTTCGGATTTACATTCAATTTGTGACTGATAATGGAAGGTGATATCCCACACATGTCAGCATGGGTCCAGGCGAACACATCTAAGTTTGCCTTCAAGAAGTCCGTCAGTTCCTCAGCACGACGTGGATCCAATTGAGAACCAATCTTCAAAACTTTCGTCGGATCAGCTTTATCAATGGGAATCTCCACTGTCGCTTCGTTAGGAGTTGCATTCCTAGCCTCTGGTTCCTCGTCTTTTCTAGGATCCAGATCTTCAAGTGTTCCCTTGGGCAACTCCTTTGGGGTCATTTTCTCTAATTGCTATGCCGAGTCCCCCTTTGAGGGAGACGAGGCATCCTTGCTTTCAGTATTAACTCCTTTCATCAACATCTTCAGTTCGGCCACATAGCAGGCCCGTCCAGAGACCTGATCCCCTCTTATTACTCCAGTTCCAGCTTCAGTTGGGAACTTCAGTAACAAGCACCAAGGGGCGATACAAACTCTGAATTCAGCGAGGGCAGGTCTCCCTAAAAATGCGTTATATGGCGAATCTACGTCCAATACTACGAACTGAAGCATTCGCACTCTTCTACGTTCTCCTTGCCCTAGGGTTACAGGCAACTCTATATATCCCATGGGAGACGTCGTCGCTCCGTTGAAACCTCTAATCCATCCTTCACAAGGTTTCAGATCTTCGGGCTCGAGCTTCATCTGATCAAATGACTTCTTGAATAAAATATTAACGGAACTTCCGTTGTCTACTAATACCTTATGGACCAAGGCCGGCCCAATGGTGGTAGTAATAACCAACGGATCATTGGTGGGAGATTGTATCCCCGTGTTATCTCGGCTGCGAAATACCACGTCATCGAACATGGTTTTTTGTTGTTTTATAGGGGTGACATCTTCCAAATCGTCACCTTCATTCACATCCAGATGCTTGGCAGCATTCACATACTGGTCCATTGACCTAAAACTTCGGATTGCCGGGTGAGGTCCGCCTACTATAGAGTTGATGACAATCCCTTTACCTTTCTGCTGCGCGGTAGGCTTAGGAGCAGGTAGGATCTGTTTTGGAGCCTGCTCTCCTTGCCCCCTGTCCCTCGGGGCAACCTTGTACTCATCCAATTTTCCTTCACGCAGCAGCTTTTCGATTACATCCCTCAAATGCCGACACTCATTGGTCGAATGTCCATGTGTTCCGTGAAACAAGCAAAATTTCCCTGTCGCCATTTCTTTCTCGGTCGAATCACGAGGTGGCGGTCTTTTGTACTGCAACACATTGTACGTATCCAGGTAGATATTTTCCAGGGTGTCATTCAATGGTGTATAGTCCTCGTAGTTCTGGAATCGGGGCCTTTTGTTAGGGTCACTTCCCCTATTTCTGTTTCTCCTGTTACCGTTCGAATTACGGTTGTTGTTGTTTCCCCCATTTCCAGTATTGCTGTTTCCACCCTTATTTCCTACATTTACTTCAACCTTGCCAGAACTTTCCCCAGACTGCTTCACGGCAATATTACTCTGCACATTCTCCTTTGAAGCTGTCTCAGACTTTCTTTTCCGGTTTGCCCGGGCCTCCTCTCGTCTTAGATAAATATCGGCTTTTTCGTAGAATATCGCCCTTGTGGGGGGTGTCTTCCCAGAAAGGTAGTCTCCAAACTCAGATTCAGGATCGACTCCTTCCTTCAATGCCATCAGAATGGTGGGCTCATGCGGGTCACTGACCTCAGTTACAGCTTGGTTAAAACGATCTAAATATGCCCTTAAAGACTCTCCTGGTGCCTGTTTGATCCTCGACAATTCAATAACACTCTTGGACTTGCGGGCATGTAGTCGAAACTGGTTCATGAAACGCTCGCTTAGTTCTTTGTAATTAGAAATTGAACGAGGAGGAAGCCGGGTAAACCAGAACAATGCCACATCTTCCAGGTAGATTGGGAATGCTTTGCACTTTACTTCATCAGGGGCAGCAGCAGCGTTCATGAGCCACGAATACCGCATCAAATGCTGTCCCGGATCAGTCCTTCCGTTGTATTTGTCCATCTGCGGCAAGTTAAAGCGTCGGGGAAACTGGAAATCTAGGATATCATCAGTGAACGGTGTATGGCTTCGCTCAATGCCATAGTCTTCATTCGTATAATTCCGGCTCTCGGACATAATTCGGCGAACCATCGCCTGCACATCGGCACTAGTTAGGGGCTGCTCAGGTTCCCTGGCCCTAGTGTCCGAGTTCCTTCGGGGCTCTTGCTCTGGAGATGCCCTTCTTCTTCGAGCTGCCTCTACTCGATTCCTTTCCCTGTGTTCCCGGTCGATCTCGGGAAGAGGGGACTGGAGTCTTTGCCCCCGAGTAGGGCTATCGTTTCCTAATGCTCGTGCGATATCCTCGCGAGATCCCAAAGATCCAAACGTTAGCTGCTCCACGTTCTGAGGTCGTTCGAGTGGCCTTCGCTCACGGGGCCTCTCTTCCTCGGAAGATGAAGATTGATCTACGGGTGTGTGACGAACCGGTGACGGAGTTCTCTGCCGGCGGAGCTCATTGATCTCCCGACTCATGAGCCTCATATTTTCCTGCATCATGAGATTGGTGCGCTCATGAACTCTCATGGCTTCCCTCGTGCTCTCAAGCATATCAAGCAAGCGCGAGAAATCTCCTTGAGTGATGGGAGCAGATGGATTGACCTGGTCTCCAACCCTGGCAGCTGGAATTGGAGCATTCGCGGGGACTCGAGTAGATGTTCCAGCTTCACCAAGCATCGGGTCGGATCGGAGGTAGGAAGTCGGGTCGGATCGGAGCTGGGGTGCCTGGTCGGATCGGTGTGCAGCGAGCAACTCGGGTCGGTTCAGACTGGGGGAGTGCACGGCTTCGGAGTCTCCTACCCGGATCGGATCGGAGCTCTCCCCTTGCTGTCGGTTCGGATTTCCTGCATTGATTCTCCCTGCTGCTGAACTCTGCCCCCGAGACCTTGTTACAACAGCATGCTGCTGATCTTCGCCAGCTCCATTTCCTTGAACAGACTGAACCTCTTTGCCTTTTCCTTTGGCCATTAGTTTTTGACAATTGCTTCAACGAATGTAAAAAGGTGGAGAAACTTAAGGATTCACTTCTTTGAACTCAACGGTCCAAAAAGTAGAAAGAGATCCCGGAAAATAAAGAATTTAGATGAGGTTTCTCAGTGAAAGCACCAAAATGTTAGACCCAAAAGTGGTTCTAACACCCAAATTGATTAGAAACAAAATAAAATAAAACAAAAATAAGAATGAACACACAAGATTTATAGTGGTTCGGCGAAGAAATGCCTACGTCCACTTAGTTTTTACTATATTCAGTGATTCAATTACAAATGCAATGTAAGATTCACTCACAACTCACTTTTGTTCACTCAAATGATTAAAACAAGAAATGGAAGATAATTTGGATTCTCCGGGAATAAAGGAATTCGGATGATGGAGGTACTTGGATCCTCAAAAAGTGCTGAAAAAGATCCTTCTCTTTGTCTCTAGATGGGGTATTTATAGGTGTGAATTTGCTGAGATTCAATCCGGGTCGGAACACGTGTCCTCCATCGCTCTTTCTTCGGGTTCGGATGGACCATCAAGCTGACAACACATCAAAGAGACGGACGTTAGGGGTAGGAATTAGTCATATCCGGACCGGTTCTCCAGGCGATTTTATAGGAGATTTTCCTGGATCATGGGTGCGGGTCGGAGACGTGCAGGTTGGGGGTTCGGATCGGAATACCCGATCCGAACCGGAATAGCTTGGACGTCTCTTCTTCTCCAATCATACTCCGCTCCGCTCCAGCGTCGTGGCAAGCAGATGGCTTTCCGATCCACTTGATATTTATTGGCCTTCCGATCCGATCAGGTATGCTTTGCCAATCTATCCAGTAAGAGACATCCGATCCGAACAGAGAATCCTGCCCGATCCGAACCGATATGCTGCTATCAATCTGAATTGTGATGTTTCCTTCCGATCCGAACCGGAGTCTTATGTCTTGAAATATTCTTCAATGGTTGGTTTCTTGACTTTGTGTTGCCTAGTTCGCAAAGTAGGCTAACACCACGTAATAAACGGCAGGCCGACATTTTTCTTTTATTAATTCATTTATTAAGAAAATGAAAAAAATCGAAGAATCAAAATCAAGGAAAAACCCTAAAACCCCAAATTGGCTAGCACATCTGTCCGTCTTCTCGATTCTGTTTGACATCATCGAGATCAAGCGATTCGTGGACTAATCTATAGAGGCGGAAGCATTTGTCTTGCTCAGACATGATTCAACTCCAGATCTTACTCCGACCGTGCAAAAGGATGACGCTTTTGAAAGGTATAACTCTCGATATACAAATTATCATATAATCCACTTTTAATTTGGTAGAAATTTCATTTATCTGACATGAATTAGTTCCAAAAAAAATTTCATGTCGTTCTGGGCGAGCTGAAATTAAGCGACGATGCGTTGGCTGTTTTGAAGTTGTTGCATAAGGCCGATGTTGTTCTTTAATGGCTGGTTGAGTTCAAGATCCGTATTTTCATACTTCTTGTTAAGCGCATAAATATGCGCTTGAGTTGCAAGGGCTTCGGGGTCCACAAGAGGAAGGATTTCTTTGTCAATTGGTTCTTCGGTCGATTGAGGTTGTTGAGAAGTACCAGTGCTAGCTGCAACAGAGGAACCAATCATCTGATTCTTTGTTTGCTTAACCATCATAAGCGGATTCGACGACAGGTTATGCAATAAACCTAAAGCGTGTCGGTCGAGATGGAAATGTGCGACGAAGATGCAAGCCTAATTTCTCGGCACCTGAATGTTGACGGGAAAAAATGTCAACACCCAAAGATTCTTCGTTACTTACAAAATTACATTTCGCATGGAAAAACAAGTGCAGAATGCAATAAATAACATAGTAGATTTATAGTGGTTCGGTCCCATGAGGGGCCTACGTCCACTTTGGAAGATTTGCTATTACTTTATTCACAACAACGGATTACAAGCTATATGTCTATTATAGGCATTTAACTACAAGCATTTCCATGTAATTTGGAGTCATAATTATCGTATATGAATATTAGGAAAAAGTCATTTTTGTTCTTCTTCTTCCTTAAAGCAAGGATGCCATTAAAGAGGTCACTTGGCACTCTCAAGAGGTGTCAAATCATCCCATTACCAAGCCCTTTGAAGTGTGATCTTAGGGGTATATATAGTGGAATGGTCAGGTGAGAGTAGGTAAGATTTGAGGACCACAACAGTACATTTCTAACCTTGAAGGCATGCGACCGCATTTCAACTCCCTTTCCCTGAAATAGGGGAAAACTCGTATCCCTTGAGTGGGATACGAAGTAACATATCCCCTTGGGGATACAGTGGAGGCCTCATGCGTTGGAGGCGAATCAAATTCGTTGCACAGTTCAGGGATTCAAAATTACTACATGTTAGGGGCACTCGAAAGCATTAAGTGTCAGAGGGATCCGAAGCTACCGGATACAAGTCAGGGGGTTCAGCTCCTGCTGTAAAGTGGGAGTCTAAGCTTTGATGAAGGATCATAGGGATACGAGATGAAGGATTCCGAAGTTACTACGTGCATTGAGGGATTCGAGGATGCCACATGTATTGTGGGATCCGAGCTCCATGGGTACGAAGTGAGGGACACGACGTAAGAGGAACGTGAGCTACGAGGATCCGAGAGGTCAAGTATGAGATGGTGGGGTACGAATTTGTCTAGAGCATAGTTTTGAGGAGTTGTGAGGCTCTCGCTCGTACGACTTTATCTATGCTTATACCCTTGGCAATTGGGCGGCATTCAGACTTTGTCATGCGATATGTTGAGTCTAGCGTGTCTGGTGTACTTTTGGGAACCGAACCAAAAGGCCGGTTACCAATACAAAGCAAATCTTATATTTCAATTCAATAATTCATAACATATTTTATAATTTCAAATTATGCATTTCAAAATCACAAATTATAGATTAAAATCATGTAAAATCGTTCTTATAAATTTGGTTTGTAAAATTTCTAAATTTATATCAAATTGATTTATAAAATCAAGTTCATGCATAAACAATTTGTATATTCATATTTCACATTCAGTCACTTTATAATTGAATTCATTTTCATATCAGCTATAAATTCAAATTCATTTCCTTCAATTTAGAAATTCCAATCGCAAAATTAATTTACATAATTCACGTTCATTTCTTATAAAATTCATATATTAAACTAATACAAATTCATATCTCATATAAATTCATATGTTTAAATCAAATATCAATATTTAAATTTATTCTTAAATTTAAATCACGAACCCTTCACTTATCTCTCTTTAAGTTTATTATTAAATTATATATATATATATATATTAAAACTAAAATTTGAAATATATATATGTACAATTTTATAAATTATAAAACAGTTCTTTTTTCAAAGTAATTATTATAATATATTAGATTAAGGTATATAATACTATTATTATTATCTTTACTAAATTATAAGATTAATTGACTGGAATAATCCGAAGTTCAATGTGTCTTCCCATAAAAATCCGAAGTTTGGATTATTTCTGAATAATCCGAAGTTTGGGGGGTGCCTTCCCATAATGATCCCATTTACCTGATAATCTGTTTAGCAGGTTTTTTCCTTTTTCGTTTAAAAATTGCTAACACTACCTCATCTACTTCCATGCACTTGAAATCCATCTCTGGCTATCCGCTGATCAATCCAAAAACAAGATAAGCCTCAAGAAGAGGAAGAAGAAAAGCAGAAGTTCCAAAATATGACGTCTAAAATTAAATATGACAAAAAAACAACATGACCAAAACATAGATTTTGCAAATAGAATGCCATTAGGGTGCATAGATCCACAACACAACCAACCCTGAATACACCATTAAACCCAAAAAATACAGATCTAAGAAGACATACATCGCCAAAAAAACAGAAGGAGACACAGAACTAAATAATAAGAATACACAAAGATCACAATGCCAAAAAATACTAAATGACCAGACATTCCCATACAAAACTCATTAGTTGATAAACAGTCTCATCGGAGGCGAGGAAAACTTACCGAATAGCAAAGTAGTTAGTGATGGGAAGCTAGAAAAGTAATTCCATACCATAATCGAACGATTGCCATTGGCTTCCAGAATTTCAAATTCGTGAGCTACACTTGAATGAGAGTTTTCACAGTCTTGTTGGTGAACAAAGAGGTCAATTTCAGGACTTTAGAAGGGACCGCATGTTTAATTCATGACATGAATGAGAGTTTTCACAAAGAACGTCATCACGACATTAACAAAATGTGCAATAGTTTTTGCAACAGACTCAAGGGTACCAACTTTATTCATTGTAGTGTTAAGGCGAACACCTGCACTACAAGCATCAGTTTCAGTTTTAACAATGTCTCCAACAAAAGCGGTAGTTGAAAAGTTTACAACACCAATGGAAACAACATTGCCTGATCCATCAGGTTTATCAAAACACTTCAGTATGGAAACCACAGGAGATTCACCGACACCTTGTTTTCTAATGCAGGAAGACTGAAATCTAAAAGGGGAATAAGAAGCTGTAGAATGGAAAGGAGTTGGCTTAGATACTAAGGCGGAGGAGTTGTACTTCTTTCCTGATCTAGTAGAGGAGGATGAGTGTTTTGGAGTCAAGCGTGGAGACGGTAACATGAGAGAGCTCGATTCGATTCGAAAGAAATAGAAGAAGACACGCAGATCTCGATTTTGCTCATATAGAGATATAGCGTAACATGAGAGAGCTCGATTTGATTAGAAAGAGTGGAGTGGAGCATGGAAACAATAACATGGGATTGGGAAGGACGTGCAAGGTTGTCGGTGGGAGCCTTGGAGTTTAATTCATGGCTCGTTTTTTTTAATAAACTGAAGAAGAAGAAGAAGATATCGAAGGAGTGGGGAGAGAATTATAGAGGAAATGAATTGGTAACCGATTAAACAGGTAAACCGGTCATCGGCATCATTATAGGAAGGCACCCCCATACTTCGGATTATTCAGAAATAATCTGAACTTTGGATTATTATGGGAAAACACGCTAAACGGAGAAACGAAGGGTTACAAACGAAATGAATCGATGTTTGAAATTTAAGAAAACATAGAACAAATGGACACAAGAACGAACATAACGAATGGTTTTTAAATTAAAAGGAAAACTAATAGTTTTAATTCGAACAAACGGAAAATGGATTCAAATAAATAAAAGTTGAACGATGTTTTAGGCAATGAAATAAAATAAAATTAGAACCGATCTAATTGGAAATAAAAAGTGAATGAACGATTTTGGAAATATATATTTAACGAATGACTTTGCAAATAAAATAATAGATGATATCAAATGAGATTTGGTTTTGATATGGAAGCGGCGAACGAATAAAACTAAATTAACGAATCAAAAAAGAATAGGTTTGAAATATCAAAAGTAAATGAATCCGAAAAATGATAATTGAATGATGTTTGCTTCAACAACGATCGATATAAATGGCAGATCTACAAGAGAAATATTTTAAAATTAAATCAAAGATATAATTAAATAAGTATACCAATTATATAATAATTCAAGGTAATATTTAAATTAAAATTCAATAATGAATTCAAATTCAAATCACTAACTTGATTAAATTTATACGCAAACTAAGATTTGAAATTGCAAATATTGTTTCCTGTTATTAAATTATTTTCATATCAAAATCAAATTCACTCGTTATATAAAACCAAAATAAATTAAGTTTTATATCATAAATCAAAATAATTATTTCAATAAAATACTAACAAATTGAGTTTCAAATAACTGAAATGAAATAAAAATAAAAATCTAATTAAATCATTAAATAAGAATATACCTAAAATGCAGGTTGTTACAATCCCCCCTTTAACCTTTTCGTCCTTGAAAAGGCACGAGCCAGGGAAATAGTAATTAAAAAATTTATACATTTAAACCTAATGGTTCATATTTATCTTCATACCAATATATATAATTTGAAATATATATATATATATATATATATCAAGAAGTTAAACATATTTTAAGACATTTCAAAATGATTTTAAGTATTCACTTGACATCTCAATTGGTAACATATATTTATCCAACTTTCGAAACCTGAAAATAGATATCGATGATGCTAGTGTCATCACCAGAATCATTTTCAAGCGACTAGAGTGTGGCTCTATATGTTTTTAGTACATACAGGATTTAACATATACGTTGATCAGACGTGCACCCAAATCACTAAGTATTCGATAGGCCAATTTCAACGTTGGGTAAGTACTCAAAACATCTTTCTATGTTTAAACATAACATATATCAAATTCCCATTCATATATTATAAATGATATATTCCAAGTCTTTAAAATTTTAAGAAGGGTAAAATTATGTCTCTCCCTGTAACAACCCAGAAAATCTGAGCCAGTTTAAATTTTTTAATTTGGCTATTTTAGTGGATTTTGAATATTTAAAATAAGTATTTTAAATAATAACGACGAAAAGTGTGTTTGAATCGATGTTTGAAAATAAATATAATTAATTTAAATTATAAACAAGGCCTGAAATGGCGCGGCAGTTTCAAAATTTCAATCCAAACTTTGACTGACTGTATCGGGTGCAAAATAAAACGGATTATAGTGAAACCAAAAATATTTAAATTAGTTAGTGAATATCTTTCTAACAAATCAGAAAACTCGAAGTTTCATAGCGGGAGTCAAAAGATATGGCCAGATGAATTTTCAGAAAGGTCGCTATAGAGAATATATAGCCCTTCAAAATAGACATTTTGCAAACGACCTCGAAATTCGACGAAACCTCTTTTGTTGGATCCGAGAAGTCAAATTATTGCTAGGTTTCAAATTTCGTAATTTTTGAAGTTAATATGTGAGCGTGGCAAAGGAAAATGTGTTTGATGAATTTCTGTTAAATTGGATCGACCAGAAAATGGCCATTTTTCAAACGATCTCAAAATTCGACGAAACTAGTTTTGTCAGGACCGTATTGTCAAAACATAGCTAGATTTATTTTTCGGGAATTTTTGGGATCAGTATGTGGCCCCAGCAATTTGAAATGTACGTTCAAATCAAATATTGAATGGTTTATATTTTAATTTGAAGGAAAACTGACTGAAACAGTCAAATGGGCCTAAGAAACATATCCCATTGTGTTCATAATGGGGGTATTTAGCTAGGGGCAACAGTGGTTGGGTTTGGATTGGAGTTCGTAGGAAATAAGGGGTATTTTAGAAATTTAAAAATGTATATAAAAAAATTATCGTTGGCCCATTGTCTTTCTCTCTCCCCGGCCTTCTTCCTGGAAACCTCCCAGGCACGGCGGAAATCATTCCAGTCTTCTCTCTTCTATTTCTCTCAATCTACTCAACGAAATCAACCCTTTCTTTAGAGTATTTTGTAGAGATTTTCACGAGCTTCCCATCCATACTTGAATCAGATCTTCTCATGTTGTGTTTCTCGAGATCTGGAGCTCGAAAGTGGAGCCGTTTCGACCATGATTGCGCCTCCGATCTGCCACCGCACCTGACGCCTCCACCAGCCACCGACGCGCCTCTCCAAGCACTCCAAGGTAGCACCCTCCGATCGTCACCACTCTACACGGATTTCGAATAAAGTTAAAACCTAGTTTTGAAGAATTCAGAAAGGTAACCGCCTATTTTATTTTAAACTGATTATAGCACTTCTAAGCGCTACGGATTTTGATTTCACAATAAAAATCATATCTTTTTCGTTTGTGGTTGAAATTCAGTGAAACAAGAGATGTCGGGACCGTGAGGACGTCTTCTACATTTTAGAAGAGACCGCATATTTTTCTGAGCCTTCTGCAATTTTTGGAGGAGTGGAACCCAATGTGAGATTTCTAAATTATAAACGAAATGGAAAACAATGATGTATAAATTATATAGTCGATGTATGAGTTATATAACCATTGTACACCTCATGTATAAGTGTTGTATAAGTTGTATGTTCGATATATAAGTTATATATGCGTTGTAAAAATTAAATATGCAATGAAATGACGTTGAAATGAATTGAAGTGAATTGAAATATATTTATATATGAATATATATACTCCCCTCGTCCACAGACCATGGACGATATTTATTGGTTGTGATATTGTTTGGATTATTTGGTTGAGGTGAAATTTGGTGAATAATGTGAATGGTTGATAGAATTGTTTGTGGTTGAGAATGATTGATTGTGGTTGAAATATATTTGTGGTTAAAAACAAAATTAGGATAGGTTATGGAAATGAAAGAAAACATGCTCGCCTGCGTGCGAATTAGATGCATGAAATCCCCACTGTCAAAAACCGCAAGGTTTTAAGGTAGAGCGAGGAGCTATACTAGGGATGGTCCCGGTTTTAACTACCCTGCCGTTATGCTGCCGAAATTTTCAATAATATTTATGTGTTAGAATTATTTTCATGTGTTGAAACTATATTCGTATGTTGAATAGAAATTTGTGTACCGAATAGAAATTCATGTGTTGAATGAGTTCATGTGTTGAGTAAATTATTTGAAAGATAAAAATCGCATTTTTATTATATATATAGCCTATATAAAATATTAGTATTTTAAATAAATTGTTTTAACACCAAAAATAATAATTTTACCTTATGCATAAACTATATAAAATAATCGTGTTTTGAAATAAATTGTTTTACAATAATAATCACATTTTTATTATATCCATCAACTATAGAAAATATTCATGTATTGAATAAAGGACTAGAATGATAAAAATCATATTTTATCGTATGTGTGAAGTCGAAAACGTTCATGTGTTGAATATATAGATCGAACAATAAAATCTACATTTTTATTGTGAATATGAAGTGTTAAAAATGGTGATGTGTGGAATAAATATTTTTGATGATAAAAATATCATTTTTTATCGAATATATAAAGTGGATATGGTTTTGAAATCGAAGAAAGAATTATATTTATATATATTTATATAAATATTATTAAAATATAGTGAATAAAGAAGTTGCAGTTCTTGTTTTGAAACCGTGATTTGAAACGATTAGTGCGGGGGATCCGACCATCGAATTTTCCCGAAACCATAACCATTGGGTTCGCTTTGGAAATATCTTTCCAACGACACCAACTTTGTGAAGATCCAACGGTTGGATTGTCTAGAATGTTTAGTTCAAATCTAAAGAAAAACAGCGCCAGAATCGATTATATTTATATATATTTATATGTATAAATATAAATATAAATATAATTAAATCGAATAACGACGCTGCAGTTCGTATTTTGAAATCGTAACTTCAAACGATTGTACCGGGAGATCCGACCGTCGGATTTTCCCAAAACTGAAACCGTTGGATTCGTTTTGAAAAGATCTTTCTAATGATATAAAGTTTGTGAGGATCCAAAGGTTAGATTTTCAGATATATGTAAATCAAATCTGAAGAAAAACAGCGCCATGACCGCGTTATGGCCTGAATCGTCGTTTGAATGAATTGGCTATTTTTAAATAAATAAAAATAGCGATAAATAGTGATAAAATATTATAAATGATATGGAATGGAAATAAACTGAATTTGCTCGGTTTATGTGATACTTGATGGTTGAATGTGTTTGGCGTGAAAATTACATTAAAGAACAGAACTAGTGATATCGAATAATTTAACCATTGAAATGAATTGATTTGAAATTCTAAATATACGTGAATTATTTGAAAAGGCCGATTAGATTCTCATTTCAAATAATTGATCGACGATTGAAAGTCGAAGATATGAAGACGGTGCAAGACTGATGATCTGCACGTCGAATGGAGGGGTGCTACTGATGCCCATGACGGGAGTAGCTACCTTGAAGGGGTTGAAGTAGTAGCCGTCTGGACGTACTTGTTGATTGTATGGATATGCGAGGTATTGAGTGCCTCCGGTTTCATTCAGACCCAGAACGAACTTGTAAATGGACTGTGTGTCTGACATTGGATTTTGTTCTGTGCTGATTGATCTCTATTAAATATATATCTGTTTGGCGGTGGAGAATTTATTCTCTTGCTTAACGCCCTTCACTGAAACGTATGAGCTCAGAGGTTATATATCGATGGAAGTCAGTCTCATGGAGTGAATTGCCTGTGTGGCATGCCTAAGTGGCAGATGATCAAGGCTTCTGTTGAAAAGCAAAGTCTTGTGGCTGATGATCAAAGCACGGCCTGTGTGGCATAGCTTTGTGTATAGCGTTGTTTCGCGAGCCTCACATCCCGGTATGGACCAGAAATGGGAGAAGGATCCAGGGAGGACATGCGTTTCTTTCTAGCTAGGGTGGTGTCAGTGACCTACCATCCCTGACATTTATATTATTTTCACCTGTGTGGTTGTTGTTGTTGCGAGGCGCCTCAGATATATCGGTGACTATGTGGAGCCGATGGAGTCATAGGACTCATTGATGCCCCCAAAGGGCGGGGAAACGCAGTGTTCAGGCATTTTAATCCACATCGGTGGACCGACCCCGTGGCTCCTAAGGGTCACTCGAGCTCTGATCCTGAGACACGGGCTAGAGCGTCTCAAATTCGGTAAGGACTATCTTTTGCCTTGGTTCATGATGGAAATCCAATTTCCAAATACGACACCGTGCGGTTTTGATTGTATGTATATATATATATATATATATATATATGGCGACATGATATATGGTACCTATGTCGTCTGTGATTGATAGTTATGATTGAAATTGTTTTTGAAACATATATACACTAGCAATAATATCGAAAGATTTGTTTTGCTCGTATCAAGCATATTTTGGCCATTATAAGGTAAAACTTTATCCTCCGGCTTGTGTTGCATTGTGTGATGGGAACTGAGTCTTATAATGGCTTCATTTTTATAAAAAGCATTGCGATGTTTAAAAGATTTACTCTTTTTAAAGCACTGGCAATCCAATGGAGTAAACCCGTTCTGCGAAAGTGGCGTGGTCCTGTGATTAGCCATATTGTAGAGTGTGTAAAGTAGATTTCTCATACCTTTCCCATGACTGACTCGTAGTTTGTTTCACTTGCAAACTCGGGTGCCCCTTTTTCTACACGGGCAGCCTTGTATTCAGGTTTTAGCAGGCTCTTTCTGGATAGCTAGAGCTGAAGATGGATTCTATCATTTATCTCTTTTTATGCTGTTCAACTCCTATTGTACATATTATGTTTGTTTTCCGCTGTAGGCATTTATGTATAGCTGAACTGTATTTGTACTAAATATTATCCTGTATACTGTGTAACTCTGATGATTATGTTTATCCAATGTATTCTATTGTACATTATCTGGTGTATTTATTTATTTCTGTTCTGTTGTTATCTGTTTATGTGTTATATTTTAATGATTACCCTTGCACCGTCTCATCGGGGTTTGGGGTCGTCTCAAACGTGGTATCAGAGCTTTGGTTAAGCTTAGTTCTGGAATATAACATATGAACGAACTCGTCAGAAATAGGACCAATAGAGTTCTAGGACGAGTAACTCATTACATATAGGATCAGTAATATCCTAGTATGAGTATAGCAAAATGAAATATACCTCAATAGACACATGTACACTCAAGTATATGTTTCCATGCTATATAATATCTTTTCTGTGACCTGACACTTGGTCTGCTATTTGCAGAAGTACTAGAAAATGAGTGTCAGAAACAGGAGGAATGCAGAACCAGATCTAGAGGCTCTATTAAAGAGATATCAAAATCTGGGCGGAGCACAATTCTCGGGCAATGAATCTGTAATTCAAACTCAAGCTTGGATGAGTTCTGTTGAAAGAATTTTTGAATGTATCCAGCTGAGAGATGATCAAAAAAGATTAGTGGCATCTTGGGCACTCAAAGAAGAAGCTTTAATCTGGTGGGAAACAATCATTAAAGATAATCCAGAAGGTGATATCACCTGGGATAGATTCAAAGAGATTTTCAGTGGAAGATTTACTCCCCCAGAAGCAACTGGGCGGTTATGTGATGAATTCTACTATTTGATACAAGGTGATATGAATATCCCATAATATCATAAGAGATTCAATGAACTTTCTCATTTTGCCCTCATCTAATTCAAAATCCAAAGAGAAAGAATCTGAGGTTTATCAACGGGCTCCAAAGAAAATACCAGAACAGTGTAATGGGGCATGTGAAGCTTCCTTTTTCTGAAATGATATACATGGCTTATCAGTATGAAGATCTGGATAAGCGAGGCCTTTTTGTCGATGAAGAGGAAGTCAGTTTTAGCAGCAAAAGAAAAACTGAAACTGAAAGCCCAGAGACAAGTACACAGCCTGAGGCCAGTACGACGTCTGAGCCAGAAAGAAACCTAAAGTCAATCGAAAGAAGGTTAAATCTGAGAAAGTGCCAGTAACAACTACCACCTTCTCTAACTGCAATCGGGAAGGGTATTTGGCGATGAACTGTGGACCCTTAAAGAAGCGATTAAAAGGTGGACTTCAATCCAGGAAGGGATTTCAAGAAAATAGAAAAAGCAGTAAATGCCATCAGGCTGGTCATCTTCCAAAGGCTTGCCAACTATTCAAGAAATCTGAAAGAGTTCATGTATATGAAGTAGCATAAGTTCTTGGATCCGCATCTAATCAGGAAAGGCCAGATGTTTTAGAAGGCACGCTTACTGTCAAAAACATTCCAGTGAAAGTACTGTTTGATACAAGCGCGTCACGAAGCTTTGTTGCAAAGAATGCGGTTAAGAAATTGGATTTAAATTTGAAAAAGCTTAAAGAACCCATAACTTTCCATAATCCGGTTGGGGGTTCCCTCGCTCTTAGTTGGGTTTGTGGGGGTACCTGTTCCCTTTTCTCATTATCGATTTCCTTGTATCTCGATCGTCATGAAGTTTACCGAATTCGGTCTTATTTTAGGATTGGATTGGTTAACCAAATACGAAGCTGAGGTTAAATGTGCAGAAAGAGTTGTCAAGGTTAAAACGAAGCTTGCCAATATTGTAATTCCCTGTGAAGGCCTGAATTATGATGGAAAAGACTTCTGGGCTGCTTTAGATGTTTCTCCTACTCAAATAGGACATGTCCCTATCGTTCCATAGAATATCCCAGTCGACATAGAAAATATCCCGGTTGTCAAGAACTATGCGGATGTGTTCGAAGAAGTTGTTATATTACCTCCGCAGAGAGAAATTGATTTTAAAATCTCTTTAGTTTCAAATGCAAGGCCAGTAGTTCACGCTATCCGAAGAATGAGCTTGAAAGAGAAAGAAGAGTTAGATAATCAAACTAGACAGCTTGTATGGAAGGGTCTAATCAGGCCTAGTTTCTCTGATTGGGGAGCAGCAGTGGTATTTGCTCCGAAGTCAGACGGTACTCCCAGGTTATGTGTAGATTATCGTGACTTGAATAAGCAGACGCTGAAGAACAAATATTCATTGCCACGGATTGATGATTTGTTGGATCGATTGAATGGCGCACAAGTGTTTTCACGAATGGACCTAGCTACAGGTTTCCATCAGCTTCATATTGCCGAAGAGTGTGTTCCTTTGACAATATTCAGGGGTCCAGACTTATTCTACGAGTGGTTAGAAATGTCGTTCGGCTTATGTAACGCTCCATCTTATTTCGTCGATCTAATGAACTGGGTATTCAAAGAAGTATTGAATAATTTGTTCTGGTTTTCATTGATGATATATTGATTTTCTCTAAATCAGAAAGCGAGCATGAAAAACATTTGGAACAAGTGCTAGAAATTCTCAAAAAGAATGTTTTAAAAGCAAAATTTTCCAAATGTATATTCTGGCAAGAAGAAGTCAAATTTCTTGGCCACGTCATGTCAAAGCAAGGAATTTGAGTGGATCCCAGTAAAATCACTGCTAGTCAGAATTGGAAACAACCTCGTACACCTACAGAACTCAGAAGTTTCCTCGGGTTGGCCAGTTATTATTGGAAATTCATTAAGGATTTCGCGAAGATATCTAGTTCCTTAACGAAGCTGACTAAGAAACATTCGAGATTCAACTGGGCTACCGAATGTGAGGCAGCTTTCCAGAAGCTGAAATTAAAACTAACAACTACTCCAGTGCTGACAATAACAGATGGCAATGAGGACTTGAAAGTCTGGACAGACACTTCTAAAGAAGGCCTTGGTGCAATATTAATGCAAAGAGGTCAAGTGATTACTTATGCTAGCCGTCAACTGAAACCGCATGAGAAGAATTACGTTACTCATGATCTTGAGTTGTTAGCCATTGTATTTGCTTTCAAAATCTGGAGGCACTATCTTTTGGGTGAGAAATTCGAATTGTATACAGACCATCAGTCATTGAAGTATCTGTTCACCTAGAAAGACTTGAATCTGAGGCAGCAGCGTTGGCTAGAATTTCTTGCAGCGTACGATTTTGAGATTTTGTACACTCCAGGGAAAGCCAATGTTGTGGCTGATGCGCTAAGTAGAAAGAATATGATAATCACCAGTTTTATTATCACAACTTCATTGATCGATAAAATATATTCTCTTCAGAGGGATGATCACTTCATTCAAAGAATCAGAGAAAGAATACAGAAAGGCGAACCATTGAGTTTTCAGATTGATAACGAGGGAATTCTGAGGTTGAAGGGCCGAATATGCGTGCCAAACATTCCTGAACTCCGGAGAGAAGTATTAGATGAATGTCACAAAGCCAAGCTTAGTATCCATCCAGGAGTGAGTAAGATGTATAATGATATCAAACGCACTTTCTGGTGGAGATCTATGAAACGAGACATCTCCTTATATGTAAGCCGGTGCTCTACTTGTCAATAAGCCAAAAGCGATCAGTAGAAGCTCGTTGGATTGTTGCAAACTTTGGAAGTTCCAGGTGGGAAGTGGGAACAGATTTCTATGGATTTCATAGATGGTTTGCCTAGAAACAGGAAAGGAAATGACAGTATTTGGGTGATCGTAGATCAATTTACGAAGACCGCTCATTTCATACCTGTCAAATCGAATAGAAATGCTCAGAGTCTGGCGCAGATTTATTTCAAAGAAATTGTTAGACTGCACGGAGTTCCCATGAGCATCGTTAGTGATCGTGACCCGAATTTTGCTGGTAAATTCTGGGAAGAATTCCAAGCAGAATTGGGAAACAAACTGAACTTGAGCACTGCATATCATCCTCAAATAGATGGCCAAACTGAGAGGGTAAATCGTATTCTTGAAGATCTATTGCGGGCTTGTATTATTGATTTTGGCAGATCATGGAAAGACCATTTGCGTTTGGCTGAATTCTCATATAATAACAGCTACCAAGCGAACCTGAAAATGTCTCCATTCAAAGTATTGTATGGTAGACCGTGCTGATCCCCTGCTTGTTAGGTAGAACCTAGCAATAGACTCGTATTGGGGTCAGATATGATTCGTGATGTTGTGGACAAAGTCGATTTCGTTAAGAAACGATTACTCGCCGCCCAAAGCCGACAGAAAAGCTATGCAGATAAGAGAAGAAGAGATATATCATTTTCTATTGGCGACTATGTATATTTGAAGGTATCTTCGATGAGAGGAGTCATCCGATTCGGTAAAACAGGGAAATTGGCACCCAAATTTATTGGTCCGTTTCCTATTCTTGAACGGATTGGAACTCTCGCATATATGGTTCAATTGCCTGATTGGTTGCTTGGAGTGCATGATGTATTTCACGTATCTTAACTGCGAAAGCATGTGCATGATCCAGATCTCGTTGTAGAAGAATGTAACAACCCGCAAAATCTGGGCCAGTTTAAAATTTTTATTTTGGCAATTTTAGCTAATTTTGAATATTTAAAATAGATTATTTTAAATCATATCGACGAGAAATTTATTTTCAATATAATTCGAACGTTTATATTATATACGCCGTCGTTAGAATATAAATAATTATATATATAATTATAAATAGAATTGAAAATGGCGCGGTAGTTCGATAATTCGATTTCAAACTTCAATTGGACGTACCGGGTGCAAAACAATCCGGATTTTAGTGAAACCAAAAATGATAGGATCTAATTGATAATATCTTTCCAACGAATCCGAAAAATCAAGATTTCATAGCGGGAATCAAAAGATATGTCCAAGTGAAAATTCTGAATAGTCGCTATGGAATTCAGGCCCTTAAAAATGGACATTTTGCAAATGACCTCGGATTTCGACGAAACCAGTTTTGTTAGATCCGTGATGTTAAGTTATTGCTAGATTTCAAGTTTCATAATTTTTCGAATCAATATGTGAGCGTGGCAAAGGAAAACGAGTTTGACCAGTTTCAGCTGATTTTAATCGACTGGAAATTGGCCATTTTTCAAACGGTCTCGGAATTCGATGAAACTAGTTTTGTTATGACCATATCGTCGATACGAAGCTAGAAAATATTTTTCTGGAATTTTTAGAGTTAGTATGTGACTCCGGTAATTTGAAATGTACGTTTAAAATTCAATATAGTGATTTAAATGTAAATTTAACGGAAACTGATTGTAACATTCGAATCAGCTCACGATACATATCCCATTGTGTTCGAAATGGGGGTAAAACGCTATAGACGACAGGCGGTGGGCCTCGTTTCGAGGTCGTATGTAAAAGTCAACCTTTTTTTCAAATTAAATAAAAAAAAATATCTTCTTTCTCTCCCTTAAAACCTTCTGCCCCCCCCCCCCCGATCATTCTTCTACAAACAGAAAAAAGAAGAAGAAAAAAAAGGGGAAACGAAGCCGCCGACCTCCCTCCGATCAACTGCACGACCCGCGCCCCCCTGCCGCCATCGAACGCCGCCCTACCGGAGCTCGAGCTCGACCACGCAAGCCTCTCCGTCCAGAAACGCTGCGCCTCCGTGAGCAGACATCGCACCGAAGCCCTAATCGATCGCCAGAAGCCCACCTCCGCGCAGAGACCCGCAGCTCCGCCCCCCCCCCCTTTCTTCGATGCAGTAAGTTTTTTTTACTTTACTTTATTTTATTTTTATTTTTCAATTCTGAAATTCTAATTTTAAAAGCATTTAAAACTGATTTTTAAAAAAAGGTTTAAAAACTGATTTTATTTTAAGATTTTAAATAGAAAAAGATTTGAATTTTAAATGGAAAAAGATTAGAACTTTAAAAGGTGAAAAGGTCGTATTTTGAAATGTGAGAAGATCGTATTTTTATATAGTTGATTTACAGAAAAGAATAGATTTTTAAAATGCAAAAAGGTTAGATTTTTGCAAGGAAAAGGATTTTTAAACTAGAAAGAAAGGATTTTTAAACTAGAAAGAAAGGATTTTAAAAAAAGATGAAAGGCATGAGTTTTTATCATTGATAAAAGATTTGATTTTAAAATATAAACAGCTTTGTTTGTTTTAAAAATAAAAATAGATATTGTTTTTTTTTAAAATATAAATAACCTTGGGTTATAAAAATATAAAATAGCATTGTTTTATTTTCAAAAATTCATTTATTAACATAGGGTTAAAAAGATGTGATTTTTATTCATTCAAAAACGAATAGAAGTGAAGATAAGAATTTGATTTTTATATAATCTAGAGAGTAAAAATATGATTTTTATATATTGAACTTCGAAAAATAAATATGATTTTTATATATTGAACTTCGAAAAATAAATATGATTTTTATATATTGAACTTCGAAAAATAAATATGATTTTTATATATTGAACTTCGAAAAATAAATATGATTTTTATATATTGAACTTCGAAAAATAAATATGATTTTTATATATTGAACTTCGAAAAATAAATATGATTTTTATATATTGAACTTCGAAATAAAAGGTATGATTTTTATATATTGAATAGCGAAGTAAAATTCGATTTTTACATATGTAGTGAAAGCGGACAACGAAAGCGACAAAAGGCGAGAATGGCGATGATTTCTATTAAAGAAGAGTCAAGATGTTTGGATAGCTTTCGGTGAGAACTTCTCACCTTTCAATTTCTTTTTCTAGTTATATATATACTAGGATGCAGACGGTGCTTAGTAGCACCCGACACCCGTCATCCACAGACCATGGATGGCTTGTTTGTTAAATTGTTTGGTTGTGTAGTTGGTTAGCTCATTTGGTTTGAATTGAATTGTTTGGTGAAATGAAATTGATTTGATTGATGTGTGAATGGCGTGGGCCTTCACTAGACCGGGGATAAGGCTAGGCCTCGTCCCGTTTCTAGTATCGTGCCGTTATGCCGCCGAAATTTTCTAAAATATGTTAGAGAAATGAAAATATCATTTTATTGAATAAATGAACCGAATAGAATATTCATAGGTTGAATAAAATGTTTTATCGTTAAAAATATAATTTTTAACGTGAATGTGAATAAATAAATATTCATTTACAAACCAGACGGTTTGTTTATGTACACCTATTTGAAGGACATTGATTGGGTCGATAAATTTTACACATCGCCCAACTGCACAAATAAAATCTTGGTTTGATTGTTTGAAACCCCACACGGGTGTTGGGACGAAATTTGAAGTTCACTCATCCTGATTGATTAAATATGTCAATCGATTGATTGACAGGCTGTTATAAGCGTTAGATATCTATATTTGATGCTTATACAGTGTAGTGCACTTTGGTTGATGGTTGATTATTTTTCAATGCTATTATATGTGTGTAATGTATGAAAATCCATATAATTAACTTTATATGGTAATTGATTGGGCCTCATTCCAATTTGAAAAATAAAGAATAATATAAAATAAAAGTTCATGTGTTGACTGTACTCATCCGTTGAGATTAGTCATGTGTTGAACGAAATATTTTAATAATAAAGTTTACATCTTTATCAATATAAAATAAAAGTTTATGTGTTGACTGTACTCATCCGTTGAGATTAGTCATGTGTTGAACGAAATATTTTAATAATAAAGTTTACATCTTTATCAATATAAAATAAAGGTTCATGTGTTGACAGTACTCATCCATTGAGGTTGGTCATGTGTTGGACGAAATATTTTGATAATAACAACTATTTTGAAAAGAAATATTTGAAATAGAATATTTGAAAATAGAAATTTATGAAGCCGTGTTGATTAGATTGACGCCATTTTGACGTGAACGATATTTATATCGATCGAAATGAATTGAATTGAAAACGATTTCGAAATGAATTGAATTGAAAACGATTTCGAAATGAATTGAATTGAAAACGATTTCGAAATGAATTGAATTGAAAACGATTTTGAAATGAATTGAATTGAAAACGATTTCGAAATGAATTGAATTGAAAACGAATTCGAATTGAATTGAAAGCGAATTGAAATGAATTCAAATTGAATTGAAATTTGAATTGAATAGAAATGAATTTTAAAACGAATTTATAAAGAAGAATTCAATTTTGATTTAATTTGAAAAGGAAGTTGAAATTGCTTTTGAAACGAATTTAAAACTATTTATATAATTCGTTTTAAATAGAAATCGACGAAATATATATTATATATATTATATATATAATATAATGGCCTGAATAGAATGCGCCGCGCCGCGGCAGTTCGTGAATTTCGACCATTTATTTCAAACGGACATTACAGGAGATCCGACCGTCGGATTCTCCTAAAACCGGAGCCGTTGGGTTCGTATCGACAAGAGCTTTCTAACGAATATTAGAAATTTGAAATCTAACGGTCGGATTTGGAATTATGTCCAAATCAAATTCGAAAAAGGTCGCTGTAAGTGCAGTTCGATGGCCATTGATGGAAATCGACTGTACGGGCCTTGATAAAATTATTAAAAATAGTAATAATTTGTGTAAAATCATAAGAAATGATTTGTGAAGATTCGGGATGAAAAACTCCATATTTGAAAAGATAAAAATAGTTTTTTATCGAAATGAACTAGTTTTGAACTAGAAATATAATTCTATTTATTTTTAAATAAATAAATTGAATTTAAAAAGGGTTTTGAAAATAACCAAAATATCCAATGATTGCATTGGAGTGGATTTGAATCGAAATTGTCTTCGGAATATTTCGATGTTGGAATTCGTGATCATACAGGTGTTGTTATGGAAATTTGAAAGATATATATTTATATCGTTATTTCCAATACGACATTCGTTAATCGTAGAATTTGATATTGAATATAGGCCGATATATTTTCTATTCAGAGCCTTGTATTGAATATCGAATGTGATTTGGGTTTGTCGTGAATGGTGTCTTCACTAACACTGTTCTTGAACCCAGTTGAGAAAAGATTAAATCTTTTTATTTAGATTTAATGAAGTGTACCAATTAAATAATATTTAATTGGAATTGAATTGATATTGATTTTTGGGTTTATCGTGAACCGTGTTTTAAATAACACTTGTTCTTTAGCCCGATAATTAATGAATGTGACTTTGGGTTTATCGTGAACCGTGTTTTAAATGACACTGATTCTTTAACCCAGTTAACGATTAAAACTAAGTGGAGTTTTAATGAATCTTTAATTAGATTGAAATGGTCGAGAATGGAGTATCACCAGTTTTGCTCCAGGCGATAGTTAAATCTTTAATTAGATTTGAACGTGAAATGGTAATTGAATTTACCGATAACACTGTGGTGTTAGATATGAAGTATTACCAGTTTTACTTCATGGGATAAATAGGTTGGGATTGGGAAATTAAAACAAATGATTACCTCGGTAAGGTTCGCTAATCCCGACTAGTTTGAATTGATATTCAAAAATAGATTAAAGAATAAATTCAAGAAATTTATCTTGGATAAAATTAATGGGAACTTTTCCCTATGAATGTGAAATTTGAAATTAACTGTCGGTTAGCTAAGCAGAATGGTTTTCTGGATATTGATCTGATGTTGGTTTCGGCCTTCGGGGTTAATATTTGGGGAATTATTCTCTTGATTAATTTACGGTTAGTGACTGATGAATTGGAATGAGGCGTATGTTGTGTTTGTGTAACACTTATTTAAAATATACGCGAGTTATTCGGAAAGACCGGGTTTATCCCATTCTGAATAACTGATACGACGATAAGTCGAAGATGAAGACGATGGTCGAAGACCGGAGGTCTTCACGTCGTTTGGGTAATTTCTGATGATCTTGATTGGGCTGTACACCCAAGAAGATGGAAACAGTTAGTGATCGTCCAGACGTACTTGGAGATCGATGGATATGCGGGGTACTAGGTGCCTCCGGTTTCGTTCAAACCCAGAACGAACTTGTAAATGGACCGTGTGTCTGACATTGGATTTTAGTCTGTGTGATTGATCTCTATTAAATGTATATCTGTTTGGCGGCGGAGAATTTATTCTCTTGCTTAACGCCCTTCTCTGAGACGTACGAGCTCAGGGGTTATATATTGATGGATATCAAACGCATGGAGTGAATTGCCTGTGTGGCATGCCTAAGTGGCAAATGATCAAGGCTTCTGTTGAAAAGCAAAGTCTTGTGGTTGATGATCGCCTTCGTGGCGTAGCTTTGTGTAACGTTTACTTCGCGAGTTTCACACCCGGTATGAACCAAAAACGGGAGGGGACATCAGGGAGGACTTGCGTTTCTTTCTAATTAGAAGTGGCGTCAGTGGTTTTACACGCCCTGACGAGTTTGACTTATGTGGTTGTTGCTGTTGCGAGGCGCCTCGGATTGATCGGTCGTTCTCGAACCGATGGAGTCATTTAGTTGGCTCATTTACGCCCCAAAGGGCGGGGAAACGTAGTGTTCAGGCATAATAATCCACATCGGTGGACCGGCCCTGACGATCTAAAGGGTTGATGCGTTCTGATCCTGTGGCTCGGGCTAGAGAGTCACGAATCGGTTGAGGACTATCTTTTGCCTCGGTTCATAGACGGAAATCCAATTTCCAAATACGTGCCATTTGCGGTTTTATTTGTAAACCTATTTATGGCGACATAGTGGCATGGGACGCTCATGTCGCCTATGATTGATACTTATGATTTGAAGTTGTTTTATACACTGTACACTTATAACAGTATCAAATGATTTGTTTTAAACGTATCAAGCATTCTTGGCTATTATAAGGTAAAAACCCTATCCTCCGGCTTGCGTTGCATTGTGTGATGGGAACTGGGTCTTATAATAGCTTCATTTTTCTTTATTTAGCATTGCGCTGTTTGTTTTATGCACTGGTATTCTTGGGAGGAAGCCCGTTCCGTGTTATACGGCGTGGTCCCTTGATTTACCTAACTTTCAAATAAAGATTAATAACTGTTTTAGTTCTCACACCAGTCCCATGACTGACCTGGAGTTTATTGTTTTAACCTAAACTCTGGGTGCCCTTATTTTGACACGGGCAGCTAGTAGTTTTGGTTTTGCAGATTTATATTCACAGGATCCTGGTTTACAGCTGGAACGATATCCGGAAAGCTTTGTATCCGTATATCTACTTCTAGTTGCGTATTGTATTATATTCCGCTGCGATGTATTTAAATGTAATTTAAATCTCTGATATTTCTATGTAATATTCATTTATACTCTGTATATTCTTGTAATCTGATGCAATTGTTGTAATATACAATGAAATGATCTTCTGTATGCGTTCTGTTGTGTCCTGTTCTCAACGATAGGGCGTTTCGAACGGTCTAGATTGGTTTAGCGACTGATTCGGATCGAGCGAAATTCCTTGCCGTCACAGTTGGTATCAGAGCTTTGGTTTACAAAGCTCATAGAACAAGGCACATTAGAACCATACGAAAGAATTCATCAGATATTGGATTAGTAAAATCCAAGGGGAATGACTCGTTAGAGATGGGATCAGTAGTATCCTAGAACGAGTGTGAAGAGTATATTTTTCAAATGAAAACAAATTTTGTTTTGAAAATTTAAATAAATTATTCGTATTTGATTATTTGTTTCATATTGATTAGGACAATCCAATATATAAAGATTTTGCGTATGCGTCTAGCTAGCGTGTATTCGATGTTTTGATATATTGGATAGATATAGAGTTACACTCTAGTCACCCGGGGGTGATCCTGATGGTTGATATATCATCATCAGAATTTATATTCGAGTGACGAACGTGTAATATCTATATATTTCCTATTGACTGGTGTGAGAACCAAAAATTAGACAAGGCCTATTGTTGTGATTTGGCATCCAAAACATGATTTTTGTATATGTATCAAAATTATGAATTTGAAACTCTAATTCACTAATTGATTGATGTTTGCGTTGTTTGTTTATTTGTTTGCTAATTTTTAGCCCTTTAGCCAAATTGAATCACATATTGAATTGTATTGGAAATTGGTCGCATTTGTTTGCATATACATATATATCATTGAACAGGTCATAGCAAGGAGGCTAGAGCAGAGAATAAAATTTGTTTGCCCGACAAATAGGTACATGTTTACTACATAATTTACTGTTTTGTTTGGGTGATGATGATTTTATGAGCCTATTGGCTAGCCGCTTGGCCTTTTCTTTTTCTTTTTGAGATCTGAAGGACCGGGGAAGCTATTTGAAATTCCCCGATGCTCCCGGTGCAGGGGAGGTTATGGCGAAATTTTTCGAAAATTTAGGGTGTTAGCCAAATTTTTGAAATTTTTGAAAATTCTCAAAAACTGAAAAGTTGGAGAATGGAAGCCAGATCGAACGTAGGGTTGATTAATCAAACCACTTTCGACTTTGTTCCTTTTCGGGGACGAAAAGTTTTAAGTGGGGGAGATTGTAACAACCCGCAAAATCTGGGCCAGTTTAAAATTTTTATTTTGGCAATTTTAGCTAATTTTGAATATTTAAAATAGATTATTTTAAATCATATCGACGAGAAATTTATTTTCAATATAATTCGAACGTTTATATTATATACGCCGTCGTTAGAATATAAATAATTATATATATAATTATAAATAGAATTGAAAATGGCGCGGTAGTTCGATAATTCGATTTCAAACTTCAATTGGACGTACCGGGTGCAAAACAATCCGGATTTTAGTGAAACCAAAAATGATAGGATCTAATTGATAATATCTTTCCAACGAATCCGAAAAATCAAGATTTCATAGCGGGAATCAAAAGATATGTCCAAGTGAAAATTCTGAATAGTCGCTATGGAATTCAGGCCCTTAAAAATGGACATTTTGCAAATGACCTCGGATTTCGACGAAACCAGTTTTGTTAGATCCGTGATGTTAAGTTATTGCTAGATTTCAAGTTTCATAATTTTTCGAATCAATATGTGAGCGTGGCAAAGGAAAACGCGTTTGACCAGTTTCAGCTGATTTTAATCGACTGGAAATTGGCCATTTTTCAAACGGTCTCGGAATTCGACGAAACTAGTTTTGTTAGGACCATATCGTCGATACGAAGCTAGAAAATATTTTTCTGGAATTTTTAGAGTTAGTATGTGACTCCGGTAATTTGAAATGTACGTTTAAAATTCAATATAGTGATTTAAATGTAAATTTAACGGAAACTGATTGTAACAGTCGAATCAGCTCACGATACATATCCCATTGTGTTCGAAATGGGGGTAAAACGCTATAGACGACAGGCGGTGGGCCTCATTTCGAGGTCGTATGTAAAAGTCAACCTTTTTTTCAAATTAAATAAAAAAAATATCTTCTTTCTCTCCCTTAAAACCTTCTGCCCCCCCCCCCCCCGATCATTCTTCTGCAAACAGAAAAAAAAAAGAAAAAAAAGGGGAAACGAAGCCGCCGACCTCCCTCCGATCAACTGCACGACCCGCGCCCCCCTGCCGCCATCGAACGCCGCCCTACCGGAGCTCGAGCTCGACCACGCGAGCCTCTCCGTCCAGAAACGCTGCGCCTCCGTGAGCAGACATCGCACCGAAGCCCTAATCGATCGCCAGAAGCCCACCTCCGCTCAGAGACCCGCAGCTCCGCCCCCCCCCCCTTTCTTCGATGCAGTAAGTTTTTTTTACTTTACTTTATTTTATTTTTATTTTTCAATTCTGAAATTCTAATTTTAAAAGCATTTAAAACTGATTTTTAAAAAAAGGTTTAAAAACTGATTTTATTTTAAGATTTTAAATAGAAAAAGATTTGAATTTTAAATGGAAAAAGATTAGAACTTTAAAAGGTGAAAAGGTCGTATTTTGAAATGTGAGAAGATCGTATTTTTATATAGTTGATTTACAGAAAAGAATAGATTTTTAAAATGCAAAAAGGTTAGATTTTTGCAAGGAAAAGGATTTTTAAACTAGAAAGAAAGGATTTTTAAACTAGAAAGAAAGGATTTTAAAAAAAGATGAAAGGCATGAGTTTTTATCATTGATAAAAGATTTGATTTTAAAATATAAACAGCTTTGTTTGTTTTAAAAATAAAAATAGATATTGTTTTTTTTTAAAATATAAATAACCTTGGGTTATAAAAATATAAAATAGCATTGTTTTATTTTCAAAAATTCATTTATTAACATAGGGTTAAAAAGATGTGATTTTTATTCATTCAAAAACGAATAGAAGTGAAGATAAGAATTTGATTTTTATATAATCTAGAGAGTAAAAATATGATTTTTATATATTGAACTTCGAAAAATAAATATGATTTTTATATATTGAACTTCGAAAAATAAATATGATTTTTATATATTGAACTTCAAAAAATAAATATGATTTTTATATATTGAACTTCGAAAAATAAATATGATTTTTATATATTGAACTTCGAAAAATAAATATGATTTTTATATATTGAACTTCGAAAAATAAATATGATTTTTATATATTGAACTTCGAAAAATAAATATGATTTTTATATATTGAACTTCGAAAAATAAATATGATTTTTATATATTGAACTTCGAAAAATAAATATGATTTTTATATATTGAACTTCGAAAAATAAATATGATTTTTATATATTGAACTTCGAAAAATAAATATGATTTTTATATATTGAACTTCGAAAAATAAATATGATTTTTATATATTGAACTTCGAAAAATAAATATGATTTTTATATATTGAACTTCGAAATAAAAAGTATGATTTTTATATATTGAATAGCGAAGTAAAATTCGATTTTTACATATGTAGTGAAAGCGGACAACGAAAGCGACAAAAGGCGAGAATGGCGATGATTTTTATTAAAGAAGAGTCAAGATGTTTGGATAGCTTTCGGTGAGAACTTCTCACCTTTCAATTTCTTTTTCTAGTTATATATATACTAGGATGCAGACGGTGCTTAGTAGCACCCGACACCCGTCATCCACAGACCATGGATGGCTTGTTTGTTAAATTGTTTGGTTGTGTAGTTGGTTAGCTCATTTGGTTTGAATTGAATTGTTTGGTGAAATGAAATTGATTTGATTGATGTGTGAATGGCGTGGGCCTTCACTAGACCGGGGATAAGGCTAGGCCTCGTCCCGTTTCTAGTATCGTGCCGTTATGCCGCCGAAATTTTCTAAAATATGTTAGAGAAATGAAAATATCATTTTATTGAATAAATGAACCGAATAGAATATTCATAGGTTGAATAAAATGTTTTATCGTTAAAAATATAATTTTTAACGTGAATGTGAATAAATATTCATTTACAAACCAGACGGTTTGTTTATGTACACCTATTTGAAGGACATTGATTGGGTCGATAAATTTTACACATCGCCCAACTGCACAAATAAAATCTGGGTTTGATTGTTTGAAACCCCACACGGGTGTTGGGATGAAATTTGAAGTTCACTCATCCTGATTGATTAAATATGTCGATCGATTGATTGACAGGCTGTTATAAGCGTTAGATATCTATATTTGATGCTTATACAGTGTAGTGCACTTTGGTTGATGGTTGATTATTTTTCAATGCTATTATATGTGTGTAATGTATGAAAATCCATATAATTAACTTTATATGGTAATTGATTGGGCCTCATTCCAATTTGAAAAATAAAGAATAATATAAAATAAAAGTTCATGTGTTGACTGTACTCATCCGTTGAGATTAGTCATGTGTTGAACGAAATATTTTAATAATAAAGTTTACATCTTTATCAATATAAAATAAAAGTTCATGTGTTGACTGTACTCATCCGTTGAGATTAGTCATGTGTTGAACGAAATGTTTTAATAATAAAGTTTACATCTTTATCAATATAAAATAAAGGTTCATGTGTTGACAGTACTCATCCATTGAGGTTGGTCATGTGTTGGACGAAATATTTTGATAATAACAACTATTTTGAAAAGAAATATTTGAAATAGAATATTTGAAAATAGAAATTTATGAAGCCGTGTTGATTAGATTGACGCCATTTTGACGTGAACGATATTTATATCGATCGAAATGAATTGAATTGAAAACGATTTCGAAATGAATTGAATTGAAAACGATTTCGAAATGAATTGAATTGAAAACGATTTCGAAATGAATTGAATTGAAAACGATTTCGAAATGAATTGAATTGAAAACGATTTCGAAATGAATTGAATTGAAAACGAATTCGAATTGAATTGAAAGCGAATTGAAATGAATTCAAATTGAATTGAAATTTGAATTGAATAGAAATGAATTTTAAAACGAATTTATAAAGAAGAATTCAATTTTGATTTAATTTGAAAAGGAAGTTGAAATTGCTTTTGAAACGAATTTAAAACTATTTATATAATTCGTTTTAAATAGAAATCGACGAAATATATATTATATATATTATATATATAATATAATGGCCTGAATAGAACGCGCCGCGCCGCGGCAGTTCGTGAATTTCGACCATTTATTTCAAACGGACATTACGGGAGATCCGACCGTCGGATTCTCCTAAAACCGGAACCGTTGGGTTCGTATCGACAAGAGCTTTCAAACGAATATTAGAAATTTGAAATCTAACGGTCGGATTTGGAATTATGTCCAAATCAAATTCGAAAAAGGTCGTTGTAAGTGCAGTTCGATGGCCATTGATGGAAATCGACTGTACGGGCCTTGATAAAATTATTAAAAATAGTAATAATTTGTGTAAAATCATAAGAAATGATTTGTGAAGATTCGGGATGAAAAACTCCATATTTGAAAAGATAAAAATAGATTTTTATCGAAATGAACTAGTTTTGAACTAGAAATATAATTCTATTTATTTTTAAATAAATAAATTGAATTTAAAAAGGGTTTTGAAAATAACCAAAATATCCAATGATTGCATTGGAGTGGATTTGAATCGAAATTGTCTTCGGAATATTTCGATGTTGGAATTCGTGATCGTACAGGTGTTGTGATGGAAATTTGAAAGCTATATATTTATATCGTTATTTCCAATACGACATTTGTTAATCGTAGAATTTGATATTGAATATAGGCCGATATATTTTCTATTCAGAGCCTTGTATTGAATATCGAATGAGATTTGGGTTTGTCGTGAATGGTGTCTTCACTAACACTGTTCTTGAACCCAGTTGAGAAAAGATTAAATCTTTTTATTTAGATTTAATGAAGTGTACCAATTAAATAATATTTAATTGGAATTGAATTGATATTGATTTTTGGGTTTATCGTGAACCGTGTTTTAAATAACACTTGTTCTTTAGCCCGATAATTAATGAATGTGACTTTGGGTTTATCGTGAACCGTGTTTTAAATGACACTGATTCTTTAACCCAGTTAACGATTAAAACTAAGTGGAGTTTTAATGAATCTTTAATTAGATTGAAATGGTCGAGAATGGAGTATCACCAGTTTTGCTCCAGGCGATAGTTAAATCTTTAATTAGATTTGAACGTGAAATGGTAATTGAATTTACCGATAACACTGTGGTGTTAGATATGAAGTATTACCAGTTTTACTTCATGGGATAAATAGGTTGGGATTGGGAAATTAAAACAAATGATTACCTCGGTAAGGTTCGCTAATCCCGACTAGTTTGAATTGATATTCAAAAATAGATTAAAGAATAAATTCAAGAAATTTATCTTGGCTAAAATTAATGGGAACTTTTCCCTATGAATGTGAAATTTAGAAATTAACTGTCGGTTAGCTAAGCAGAATGGTTTTCAAGGATATTGATCTGATGTTGGTTTCGGCCTTCGGGGTTAATATTTGGGGAATTATTCTCTTGATTAATTTACGGTTAGTGACTGATGAATTGGAATGAGGCGTATGTTGTGTTTGTGTAACACTTATTTAAAATATACGCGAGTTATTCGGAAAGACCGGGTTTATCCCATTCTGAATAACTGATACGACGATAAGTCGAAGATGAAGACGATGGTCGAAGACCGTAGGTCTTCACGTCGTTTGAGTAATTACTGATGATCTTGATTGGGCTGTACACCCAAGAAGATGGAAACAGTTAGTTGTCGTCCAGACGTACTTGGAGATCGATGGATATGCGGGGTACTAGGTGCCTCCGGTTTCGTTCAGACCCAGAACGAACTTGTAAATGGACCGTGTGTCTGACATTGGATTTTAGTCTGTGTGATTGATCTCTATTAAATGTATATCTGTTTGGCGGCGGAGAATTTATTCTCTTGCTTAACGCCCTTCTCTGAGACGTACGAGCTCAGGGGTTATATATTGATGGATATCAAACGCATGGAGTGAATTGCCTGTGTGGCATGCCTAAGTGGCAAATGATCAAGGCTTCTGTTGAAAAGCAAAGTCTTGTGGTTGATGATCGAAGCACGGCCTTCGTGGCGTAGCTTTGTGTAACGTTTACTTCGCGAGTTTCACACCCGGTATGAACCAAAAACGGGAGGGGACATCAGGGAGGACTTGCGTTTCTTTCTAGTTAGAAGTGGCGTCAGTGGTTTTACACGCCCTGACGAGTTTGACTTATGTGGTTGTTGCTGTTGCGAGGCGCCTCGGATTGATCGGTCGTTCTCGAACCGATGGAGTCATTTAGTTGGCTCATTTACGCCCCAAAGGGCGGGGAAACGTAGTGTTCAGGCATAATAATCCACATCGGTGGACCGGCCCTGACGATCTAAAGGGTTGATGCGTTCTGATCCTGTGGCTCGGGCTAGAGAGTCACGAATCGGTTGAGGACTATCTTTTGCCTCGGTTCATAGACGGAAATCCAATTTCCAAATACGTGCCATTTGCGGTTTTATTTGTAAACCTATTTATGGCGACATAGTGGCATGGGACGCTCATGTCGCCTATGATTGATACTTATGATTTGAAGTTGTTTTATACACTGTACACTTATAACAGTATCAAATGATTTGTTTTAAACGTATCAAGCATTCTTGGCTATTATAAGGTAAAAACCCTATCCTCCGGCTTGCGTTGCATTGTGTGATGGGAACTGGGTCTTATAATAGCTTCATTTTTCTTTATTTAGCATTGCGCTGTTTGTTTTATGCACTGGTATTCTTGGGAGGAAGCCCGTTCCGTGTTATACGGCGTGGTCCCTTGATTTACCTAACTTTCAAATAAAGATTAATAACTGTTTTAGTTCTCACACCAGTCCCATGACTGACCTGGAGTTTATTGTTTTAACCTAAACTCTGGGTGCCCTTATTTTGACACGGGCAGCTAGTAGTTTTGGTTTTGCAGATTTATATTCACAGGATCCTGGTTTACAGCTGGAACGATATCCGGAAAGCTTTGTATCCGTATATCTACTTCTAGTTGCGTATTGTATTATTTTCCGCTGCGATGTATTTAAATGTAATTTAAATCTCTGATATTTCTATGTAATATTCATTTATACTCTGTATATTCTTGTAATCTGATGCAATTGTTGTAATATACAATGAAATGATCTTCTGTATGCATTCTATTGTGTCCTGTTCTCAACGATAGGGCGTTTCGAACGGTCTAGATTGGTTTAGCGACTGATTCGGATCGAGCGAAATTCCTTGCCGTCACAAAGAAGCCACACAACAGGTTTTGGAAATCACTCCAGAATTAGCAGTTAGAAGAGAGCCGATGAAGATCATTGGCAAAGAAACCAAAGAGCTGAGGAACAAAAAGGTTCACTTAGTCAAAGTGCAATGGAGTGGAGATCCACGAGATTGTACTTGGGAAACTGAGGAAAGCATTAAGAAAGCCTATCCTAAGTGCAGGGTGGATGTCTCTGATTGACTCTGGTGCAAGGTACATCTACCATATTTTGCATTTCCATTCTGTTCTTTACTTTGCTGTTGTTTTCTTTGCATTGATGTAAACTTTTTAATTATATAGTCTGATTAATTTAAAAGAGTATATGAATTAATTAGTATATTTTTGAAAGTTAAAAACAAATTGATTTTTGTTTGTGTTGTGTGATGGTGAATTTGATTAATTGAATTATTAGAATGATAGTTAATTTAATCAACGAAGAAATGGTAAATTTATGCAATTAAATCACACATTGAATAGATAGAAATATATACATGTGCATTATATACGTTTGAACAGGTAAATGGATTAGCTGTTGAGTAAAGAATTTATTTGCGTGCCCGACAAATAGGTAAATCTTAATGAGTTGGTTGCGTGATTTTATTATTATATCAACTCCTGTGAATGCCATTGGATGCGGAGTGCTGGTTGTTCTGTGTGTAATAATAAATGTCACCATAAGATAGTAATAATTAATTTTGAACTATACTACATGGCATACTTCTTGAAGATAGGCATACTTCATCATATCATCATATACCACATAAGCATTTGGAGCTTGTGTGACGAGGTAGAAGATTTACCATACGAGCGAGAGGCTTGTATGGCGATGACTATATTTTACAGGTTGAACTGATGACTGATATGGACCATATAAAATGTAACGGTAAATTGCCAGATTAATAAAAACCCCGCATGGGTCTGGAGATGACAACAAACACGTCTCTCTGGTCATTAAGGCACAAAAACCATTTATAAGGTGACGAAAATTTATTCTCTGGAGTTATGATCCATACACACTCCCCTGTGGACACCAGAATATATCACTATAAATATGTGCATGCTTATTAGGATTTATTGGGTATCTAATACGGTCCAATAAATTTCCAAACCCTTCCCCGTACAAAGGAGGTTACAGCGAAATTTTTCGAAAATCTAAGGTGTTAGCCAAATTTTTGAAGAATTTGAAAATTCTTAGAAACTGAAAAGTTGAAGAATGGAAGCCAGATTGAAAGTAGAGTTGGTTAATTAAACCACTTTCGACTTTTTTCCTTTTTGAGGACGAAAAGTTTTAAGTGGGGGAGATTGTAACAACCCAGAAAATCTGAGCCAGTTTAAAATTTTTAATTTGGCTATTTTAGTGGATTATGAATATTTAAAATAAATATTTTAAATAATAATGACGAAAGGTTTGTTTGAATCAATGTTTGAAAATAAATATAATTAATTTAAATTATAAACAAGGCCTGAAATGGCGCGACAGTTTCAAAATTTCAATTCAAACTTTGACTGAATGTACCGGGTGCAAAATATAACGGATTTTAGTGAAACCAAAAATATTTAAATATGTTAGTGAATATCTTTCTAAGGAATCTAAAAACTCGAAGTTTCAAAGCAGGAGTCAAAAGATATGGCCAGATGAATTTTCAGAAAGGTCGCTATAGAGAATATATAGCCCTTGAAAATAGACATTTTGCAAACGACCTCGGAATTCGAAGAAACCACTTTTGTTGGATCTGGGAAGTTAAATTATTACTAGGTTTCAAATTTCATAATTTTTGAAGTTAATACGTGAGTGTGGCAAAGGAAAATGTGTTTGGTGAATTTCTGTTAAATTGGATCGACCAGAAAATGGCCATTTTTCAAACGGTTCAGAATTTGACGAAACTAGTTTTGTCGGGACCGTATCGTCAAAATATAGCTAGATTTATTTTTCGGGAATTTTTGGAATCAGTATGTGGCCCCCGCAAATTGAAATGTACGTTCAAATCAAATATTGAATGTTTTATATTTTAATTTGAAGGAAAACTGACTGAAACAGTTGAATGGGCCTACGAAACATATCCCATTGTGTTCGGAATGGGGGTATTTAGCTAGGGACAACAATCGTTGGGTTTGGATTGGAGTTCGTAGGAGATAAGGGGTATTTTAGAAATTTAAAAATATATAAATAAATAAAAAATATCATTGGCCCACTGTCTTTCTCTCTCCCCGACCTTCTTCCCGGAAACCTCCCAGGCACGGCGGAAATCATTCCAGCCTTCTCTCTTCTTTTTCTTTCAATCTACTCAAGGAAATCAACCCCTTCTTTAGAGTATTTTGTAGAGATTTTCACGAGCTTCCCATCCATACTTGAATTAGATCTTCTCGTGTTGTGTTTCTCGAGATCTGGAGCTCGAAAGTGGAGCCGTTTCGACCGTGATTGCGCCTCCGATCTGCCACCGCACCTGATGCCTCCACCAGCCGCCGACGCGCCTCTCCAAGCACTCCAAGGTGGCACCCTCCGATCGTCACCACTCTGCACGGATTTCGAATAAAGTTGAAACCTAGTTTTGAAGAATTCAGAAAGGTAACAACCTATTTTATTTTAAACTGATTATAGCACTTCTAAGCGCTACGGATTTTGATTTCACAATAAAAATCATATCTTTTTCGTTGTGGTCAAAATTCAGTGAAATAAGAGACGCCGGGACCGTGAGGACGTCTTCTACATTTTAGAAGGGACCGCATATTTTTATGAGCCTTCTGCAATTTTTGGAGAAGTGGAACCCAATGTGAGATTTCTAAATTATAAACAAAATGGAAAACAACGATGTATAAATTACATTGTCGATGTATGAGTTATATAAGCGTTGTACACCTCATGTATAAGTGTTGTATAAGTTGTATGTTCGATATATAAGTTATATATGCGTTGTAAAAATTATATATGCAATGAAATGACATTGAAATGAATTGAAGTGAATTGAAATATATTTATATACGAATATATATATATATACTCCCCTCGTCCACAGACCATGGACGATATTTATTGGTTGTGATATTGTTTGGATTATTTGGTTGAGGTGAAATTTGGTGAATAATGCGAATGGTTGATAGAATTGTTTGTGGTTGAGAATGATTGATTGTGGTTGAAATATACCCATTTGTGGTTAAAAACAAAATTAGGATAGGTTGTGGAAATGAAAGAAAACATGCTCTCCTACGTGCGAATTAGATGCATGAAATCCCCATTGTCAAAAACCGCAAGGTTTTGAGGTAGAGCGAGGAGCCGTACTAGGGACGGTACCGGTTTTAACTACCCTGTCGTTATGCTGCCGAAATTTTCAATAATATTCATGTGTTAGAATTATTTTCATGCGTTGAAACTATATTCGTTTGTTGAATAGAAATTCATGTGTCGAATAGAAATTCATGTGTTGAATGAGTTCGTGTGTTGAGCAAATTATTTGGAAGATAAAAATCACATTTTTATTATATATATATATATATAGCCTATATAAAATATTAGTATTTTAAATAAATTGTTTTAACAAGAAAAATAACATTTTTACCTTATGTATAGACTATATAAAATAATCATGTTTTGAAATAAATTGTTTTACAATAAAAATCACATTTTTATTATATCTATCAACTATAGAAAATATTCATGTGTTGAAGGACTAGAACAATAAAAATCATATTTTATCATATGTGTGAAGTAGAAAACGTTCGTGTGTTGAATATATAAATCGAACAATAAAATCTACATTTTTATTGTGAATATGAAGTGTTAAAAATGGTGATGTGTGGAATAAATATTTTTGATGATAAAAATATCATTTTTTATCGAATATATAAAGTGGACATGGTTTTGAAATCGAAGAAAGAATTATATTTATATATATTTATATAAATATAATTAAAATACAGTGAATAACGAAGTTGTATTTCGTGTATTGAAACCGTGATTTGAAACGATTAGTGCGGGAGATCCGACCATCGGATTTTCCCGAAACCATAACCGTTGGGTTCGCTTTGGAAATATCTTTCCTAGGACACCAACTTTGTGAAGATCCAACGGTTGGATTGTCTAGAATGTTTAATTCAAATCTGAAGAAAAACAGCTCTAGAATTGATTATATTTATATTTATTTATATATATATATATATATATAATTAAATTAAATCGAATAACGACGCTGCCGTTCGTATTTTGAAATCGTAACTTCAAACGATTGTACCGGGAGATCCGACCGTCGGATTTTCCCAAAACTGAAACCGTTGGATTCATTTTGAAAAGATCTTTCTAATGATATAAAATTTGTGAGGATCCAAAGGTTAGATTTTCAGATATGTGTAAATCAAATTTGAAGAAAAACAGCGCCATGGCCGCATTATGGCCTGAAGCATCGTTTGAATGAATTGGCTATTTTTAAATAAATAAAAATAGGGATAAATAGTGATAAAATATTATAAACGATATGGAATGGAAATAAACTGAATTTTCTTGGTTTATGTGGTATTTGATGGTTGAATGTGTTTGGCATGAAAATTACATTAAAGAACAGAATTAGTGATATCGAATAATTTAACCATTGAAATGAATTGATTTGAAATTCTAAATATACGTGAATTATTTGAAAAGGCCAAGTTGATTCTCATTTCGAATAATTGATCGACGATTGAAAGTTGTAGATATGAAGACGGTGCAAGACCGATGGTCTGCACGTCAAATGGAGGGGTGCTACTGATGCCCATGATGGGAGTAGCTACCTTGAATGGGTTGAAGTAGTAGCCGTCCAGATGTACTTGTTGATCGTAAGGATATGCGAGGTATTGAGTGCCTCCGATTTCGTTCAGACCCAAAACGAACTTGTAAATGGACTGTGTGTCTGACATTGGATTTTGTTCTGTGCTGATTGATCTCTATTAAATATATATCTGTTTGGTGGTGGAGAATTTATTCTCTTGCTTAACGGCCTTCTCTGAGACGTACGAGCTCAGAGGTTATATATCGATGGAAATCAGTCTCATGGAGTGAATTGCCTGTGTGGCATGCCTAAGTGGCAGATGATCAAGGCTTCTGTTGAAAAGTAAAGTCTTGTGGCTGATGATCAAAGCACGGCCTGTGTGGCATAGCTTTGTGTATAGCGTTGTTTCGCGAGCCTCACACCCCGATATGGACCAGAAACGGGAGAAGGATCCAGGGAGGACATGTGTTTCTTTCTAGCTAGGGTGGTGTCAGTGACCTTCCAGCCCTGACATTTATATTATTTTCACCTGTGTGGTTGTTGCTATTGCGAGGCGCCTCGGATATATCGGTGACTATGTGGAGCCGATGGTGTCATAGGACTCATTGACGCCCCAAAGGGTGGGGAAACGCAGTGTTCAGACATTTTTATCCACATCGGTGGATCGACCCTATGGCTCCTAAGGGTCACTCGAGCTCTGATCCTGAGACACGGGCTAGAGCGGCTCGAATTCAGTAAGGACTATCTTTTGCCTTGGTTCATGATGGAAATCCAATTTCCAAATAGGACACCGTGCGGTTTTGATTGTGTGTGTGTGTATGTATATATATATATATATATATATATATATATATGGCGACATGATATATGGTACCCATGTTGTCTATGATTGATAGTTATGATTGAAATTGTTTTTGAAACATATATACACTAGCAATAATATCAAAAGATTTGTTTTTCTCGTGTCAAGCATATTTTGGTCATTATAAGGTAAAACTCTATCCTCCGGTTTGTGTTGCATTATGTGATGGGAACTGAGTCTTATAATGGCTTCATTTTTATAAAGAGCATTGCGATGTTTAAAAGAATTACTTGTTTTAAAGCACTGGCAATCCAATGAAGTAAAACCGTTCCGCGAAAGTGGCGTGGTCCTGTGATTAGCCACATTGTAGAGTGTGTTAAGTAGATTTTTCATACTAGTCCCATGACTGACTCGTAGTTTGTTTCACTTGCAAACTCGGGTGCCCCTTTTTCTACATGGGCAGCCTTGAATTCAGGTTTTAGCAGACTCTTTCTGGATAGCTGAAGATGGATTCTATCATTTATCTCTTTTTTTGCTGTTCAGCTCCTATTTTACATATTATGTTTTTTTTTTCGCTGTAGACATTTATGTATAGCTGAACTGTATTTGTACTGAGTATGATCCTATATACTGTGGAACTCTGATGATTATGTTTATCCAGTGTATTCTATTGTACATCATATGGTGTATTTGTTTATTTCTGTTCTGTTGTTTTCTGTTTATGTTTTATATTTTAAAGATTACCCTTGCACCGTCTCATCGGGGTTTGGGATCGTCTCACTGCCCCACTCATTTATTTATTAAAAAATCAACATAAATCCTTAATAAGTATACAAACAATATTATTATTGAATCAAATACATAATAATATTATTCTATATTATACCTAAATAAATTCAAACCCATGTTATCAATATTTAAACTTATAAAACTTGTTTAATTCCATAATTTTAACATATATATACATCACAAATTAAAATATTCTTTATAAACCCATTTAAATTTCTAAATTCCTATATATACATGCATTTATAAATTATATCATTAGAAATTTTAACCATTTAACAAGATTCCTAAAATATTTACCATAACAATAAGGAGCATTTATACATAAAGTGTCCAAAATATATAAACTTTTCCAATATATTATTCAACCTAGATAAAATCATTTTTTTACAAAAAAAAAAATCACCTGTAAATCTTATTTTAAATATATAGTTTATAAAATATAAAATCTTAAAGTATAAACATCAAATCTTTCAAAATATATGTATTACCAAAGCATAATGTTGTTTACAAATATAAGCATAATGTTGTTTACAAATATACATCTTCCGCAAGTGTGTATATATATATATATATCAAAATTTCAATATTGCATTAAGAAAATCTTATATTGTAATACCTTTCAAAACACCTATTTCAAACCAACATTAATAAAAATGAACTCGTTAGAAGACTTAGACTCTCCTTCTACTTCTTACCTTGTTACGGACATGGATAAGTTATAGGATTCTAGTTAAAAGCTGAACAAACGAAAGAACCTAATCAAAGAGGATCTACGAAGGAAGATGGATTCAAATGAAAAATAATTTTTAGAAGAATATTTAAATATTAAATAAAATTTTATATCCAAAAATATTTGTTTAAAACATTTTAAAAACCATTTATACTTTCAAAATACGCTCTCTCAAGAAGGATTCTACGACTGATTCCACTCATTTTAGGGTACCACTACCCTATCTCTAATGAGCTTTTACCCTATAGGCCAAACCATTGATAAACCGACCGCTTCAAGTCAGTAATTAAACCAACTAAAACCGTTTGAAACGACAGACTATTATTAGTTTCTGAGGTAAATAGAATAAATCACAAAATCACAGACGCAGAGCAATATAATAAATCGTAGCGGAAAATACATAATACCATAGTAGCTCATGAAGCTACTAAATAAAAGTTTACAATAGAGTTTACATAAACAATACAACAGAAGTTTAATACAATGAATTTCTAATACACAAATAAATGATAATTGTATGAAATAGAAACGACAAGAATAACTGAAAAACTGGAGCAACCAAAAAGGTAGATATAAGTGAGCAAAACCCAATATAAGCCCCAAACTCCAGAAGTAAATCTTAAAAGCTGTAATACTCGATATGACCCGAGCAATAACGCATAAACATAACAACTCGGATCGGGACTAACATTCTCATAGAAGTAAACCAACTCAAATAAAATGTTCAATGAAATGCATCAGTAACTTAAAGATGTTTGGGATCATCATCCTCTAAGGATCCATTAAACTAAATGCATATAATATAATACGCGATTATAATAGTGTCTACGGGAAATATAAAATATTAAAATAGCATAAGCGGGTTTATATTTTTACCCTTACATCGTTTATAATACCATAGTCTATACAGATACCATAAAGTCAACTATAAACTAGTGGTTATCAGTGGGCACTCCATAAGTACGGTACAAATCAAAATTGGAGGGGGCTCGATAAGGATAATATGACAAGGCATTGAAAGTGTGTGTGTGTGTACGTGCTAGTATAATACACTCACAAGGATCGTGTAATATGACGAACAATATTCAAGTATGATGTAATAGCTAATCACAGAACTATATAATAGTAAATGCAGTAAAAAATAAAAATCACACCAAAGATTTTTATACTGGTTCGGAGCACCGTCCTACGTCCAGTCCCAGACTTCTATCTGGGTTTTCACTAACAACAACCTCACTTCACCCGGAGGAACAGGTTTATAACACCCGAGCAGCCGAACGGGAATTTCACGCATCTATTAATACAAGGACTTCACAACTTGCCTCTGACAACATGGAGGACTTCAAACTTGCCTCTGACAACACGGAGGACTTCAAACAAGGCGAGTAGACTTGTAGTTTTGATAATGTGTGTTCTCAATAACATGAATTTGTCAATTCTTGTAAAACCTTCCTATAATCTTATCCTTAAGTAGAATTTGTGTTTATGAAGATTTTGGAAGATGATATCGTAGTTGAATCAAAAGAATAATATATAAATTCTAGGATTGTAACAACCCTGAATTTTGGGGTAAATTTATTTTAAGATATTTTAATGGGTTTTGATATTTAAAATAATTTATTTAGCATAATAATGATTAAAAAAATGATTTAGATCGAAGTTAGAATGAATAATTTAATTTTAATTATAAAAGGAGTTAGAAATAACGCGGTAGTTTGAAAAGTCAAACTTAAACTTAGACAGACCGAACAGGATGCAAAATTTAACGGATTTTGGTAAAACCAAAAATATTAGAATCTATTTAAAAATATCTTTATAACAAATCTGAAAAATTGAAAATTCATAACGGGAATCAAAAGTTATGCCCAGTTTAAAATTTAGAAAGGTCGCTATGAAATTTATATATAATATATGAAGGTCAAAAATGCTACTTTTTACTTGGACTCGAAACCACTTCCATTGAGTTCAAAATGATGTTTCTGCATTGAAAAAGTATAAGCACTTATATATTTTGAGTTTCAAAAATTATTCATATAAAAATATATTTTTAAATATAAAATATATACGCCTTGAAAAGTGAAGTTTTGCAAACTGTCTTCAAATTCAACGAAATTAATTTTGTTGGGTTTGTATCATCAAAACAAAGCTAGAAATGATTTTTCTGGAATTTTTAGAATTAATATGTAATTATAATTGATTTTTCAGTGAAAACGGTCAATTTTCAGATTTTAAAAATTCATTATTAATTCATACGGACTCGGAAAATGACGAAACTAGTTTCTTTAAATCCGTAATGTCAAGGAATATTTATGTTTCAATTTTCAATTACAATGGAATTCGTAGGTGTTAACACGAATTTTTAAACTACGAAAAGCGGACAAAAAATGTATTAATATATGTACATAAGGGTAATTGGGCCTAGTTGAGTTTATAACCTACCTATATATTATCTTTTAACAGCCATTAGCTGAACCCTAAACATAACATAGCCTCCTCCATCTTCTTCATATTCCATGGCCTCCACTCTAAAAATATTCTTTGCACAAAAGACCCTAAAACTAAACAATTTATAACTCCAAATCAAAACCAAATTAGACCAAACCCTTTCTGGGTTTTGTTCTTCTTCTTATCCTCTATATACCATGAAAAAGTTAAGACTTATCATCGCACGGATTCGCCGGGATCTGAGTTTGATTGCAAAAAAGTCAGTTTCGGATTTTGGTGTTTTCTGGCCAAACCGTGAAGAATTGGAGGATGGCGCAGTGGAAGAAATTGTAGAGGAGACAAAGATCTACAATTTTACTGTAGATAGTTTTGTCTGAAAGTCGATGGAAGGGCACAAAAACCGAGAAAACTGAATTGGAGCAAAACAGAAAATTCCGGTGAGCTCAGAACATAGATGATCAATTTTCGGCCAATCCGGGAAGAATCAGGTGAAGGACCGAACACAAAAGTTCTTCGTCTACACAGGAGAAGGTGCTCAGAAATTTTAAGGTCATTTGGATAAGAGGTGTGGCCTGTGGGTCCCAGGAGGCGAATTTCGCTTTCTGCCGAAATTCCGGCGATCAGAGCATCAACGGCGGCGGCGGCTTGGAGCGTGGGTGCGCCTCTCGAAGACGAAGAGGATGGCTGTGGTTTCAGGTCAATTGAGGTCGGAGGAGGGAGAAAAGTGCGGTCAAAGGTAGCGAGCTCAGGTTTGTCCGAGATTTGGGGGTAGTTTTGTAATTCAAACTTTGAAATTGTATATCTCTCTCATACGAACTCAAAATGTGATGATTTCAGATCCGCTGCGATCGTGGCGACGAGAGCTTCGCGTGGACACCAAATTCCAATTTGGAGGAAGTTGAATTTTTGGATATTTTCGGTAAATTTTAATTAATTATTTAATTCGTTCAAACTTCAGAAATTCATAACTTGTTGTAACGAACTCGAAATCGCGCAAGACAGGGTTTGCTGCTATCAGTGAGTCGAGACCTTCGCACAGACACTAATTTTGCTAAACTTGGAGCAAGTTCAATTTTGGGCCAAAATCGGGCCCGAACATTTAAACACCGACAAAGTACAAACCAAGGTGAGAACTGTTTTCTCACTCAAAAACTTTTTCCATATTTATTTCTTATTATAAATGAATGTGATTTAAATGCCTGTGGTGAAATAATTGTTTGAAATTATCTGATGCATGTATGTTGTGTTGTACGTTATGTTATGTCATGATATGATTTGTTATGTTATGTAAATTTTAGCAGTATGCAACGTATATCATTAATATTGATTCTTATAGAATTGTTAAAAATTAATGTTACGCTGCCATGTACAATTTACCTGACTTGTATTTGTTGATTGGGTTGATAATTTTCACACATCGCCCAAATGCACAAATAATTATATATATTATTTGAATGTTAGTTGGTTGAAACCCCACACGGGTCTTGGGTTGATAATTACACATCGCCCTTATGATTAGTTATAAGCGTTATTTATTTGACGATATGCAGTACAAATATACACTTTGGATGATTGGATGTTTTTAATGATTTATCATTAGTCTAGAATAACATGGGATGTATGAAAACCGTATAATTATAATTGTATGGTAAATCGTTTGGGTCTCATTCCAATTTGGAAAAGAAATTGTCAAAATAAGATTTGCAATTTAATTTACATTTTTAATGTAAATAAAAGAAGAGATTTTGACATTGCAATTTAATTTACATTTTTAATGTAAATAAAAGAAGAGATTTTGACATTGCAATTTAATTTACATTTTTAATGTAAATAAAAGAAGAGACTTTGACATTGCAATTTAATTTACATTTTTAATGTAAATAAAAGAAGAGATTTTGACATTGCAATTTAATTTACATTTTTAATGTAAATAAAAGAAGAGATTTTGACGTTTCAATTTAATTTACATTTTAGATTGTAAATAAGAGAATGAAATTTAATGTAGTATTTTTAATTTACATTTTTATGTAAATATAAGATAAGAATATGAAATATGTGTAAAATAAAGGTTAATCTTTTATTAAAGTGAAATTTATGAAATATGCCTAGAAAATAAAAGTTAATCTTTTATTAAAAGTAAGAACATGAAACATATTTCAATATAAAAAGTTAATCCTTTTATTTAGGAATATGAGTTTACATTAAATGGTTAGCACTAAAAAGTTATTCTTTTATTGTAACGTAAGAATATGAAAATGTTTTAAAATAAAAAGTTATTCTTTTATTGTAACATAAGAATATGAAAATGTTTTAAAATAAAAGTTATTCTTTATTTTAATATAGAATCATGAAATTTGTTTTAAATTAAAAATGCAACTTTTTAATGTCATATAAAACATGGAATTTGTTTTACATTAAAATTGCAAATTTTTAATGCCATATAAAAACGTGAATTTGATTTACATTACAATTATATATTTTTAAGGTAACGAGGGAACATGAACGTGATTTAAAATGAAAATTCATCTTTTTATTTAATGAGGGAAAAATTTGTTGAAACATTTAAATAATTAAAATAGGGAAAAATTATGTGAAATCTTAATAAATGTTTTAAAAGAGTTTTGGATGTGAAATTCCAAATCCATTAAGAGGAAAGATATTTTTATCAAGTTAAGTAGTTTATTTATTTCTATAAATAAATAAAAGAGTGAAAAATGGTTTAATTAAAACCAAGTATTTCAAGTGAATAAATTAGATTGAAATTTAAGAAAGGAATGACATTTTCAATTAAGGGAAAGAAAAGAAAAGAAAAAATATATGAATTTTCCATTATTAACATTAATTGGAAGTTGATTTGGGTTGACCGTGAAAAATGTTTTAAATGACATTAGTTCTTAAAACCCAAATTAACGATGAAGTGATGATTTGTAATTTATTAATCTTTTAATTAATAATTAATAAATATTCTAAAGAGAAGTTTTCAATTTAATATATTAAATTGGAATTAATTGAAATATGATTTTGGGTTTATCGTGAACGATGTTTGAGCAACATTTGTTCTTTAACCCAGTTAAAGACAAGATTGTTTCTTGGAAGTTAAATAATCAATAAATAAGGATTTTAGAGGACTAAAACTAAATATAGTTTTTTTTTATAAATCTTTAATTGGATTGGAATGTCGCGTTGGTTGTGTTTAGAGCACATAATTTTAAATTGCGCATATTATTCAGAAAGACCGGGTTTAACCCATTCTGAATAATTCATACGACGGTTGAAGGTGGACGATGAAGATGGTTATTGAAGACCAGGAAATTTCCACATCGAATGGATGATTATTTATATCTTGATTGGATGTACAGCCAAGACGATGGAATTATTGATCATCCAGATATACACGGAGATCTACCGGATACGGTTTCGTTCAGACCCAGAACTGAATTTTAAATGGATTATGTGTCTGATATCGTACTCCGTTATATATTATAGTTATTGATCCCTGCTGAATGTGTAAATGTTGGTGGCGGAGAATTTATTCTTTTTGCTTAACACCCGTTTTACATATTTTAGTAGACGATTAAATACTTGGTATGGATTGACGATGTGGCATGCTAAGATGCAATGATCAAGGCTCTTGTTGAAAAGCAGAGCCTTGTGGATGATCAAAGCACAACTTTAATTAGCATAGCTTTGTGTATAGCGTAACTTCACGAGCCTTGCAACCCGGTGGAGTCTAAAACGGGATAAGGGAACGCAGGGAGAGCAGCACGTTTCTTTCTAGCTAGAAGTAGTGTCGGTGCTTAAACTGGCTGATATTTTACTTATGTGGATGATGGAATGAGGTGCCTCGGATGATAGGACCTATAGGATCGGGAAACATTTGTTCAGGAATAACTAATCCACAAAGTTGTTTGTGTGGACCGGCCCTGCAGGATCCAAGGGTTCACTGCGGGGGATCCTGAGACATTAACTAGAGTGTCTCGAATCAGTAAGGAGCTCCTCCCTAGCCTTGACTCATGATGGAAACCAAATTCCAAATACGACCCTACGAATTTGATTGTATTACTAGTATGGAGGCATAGTATATGGTAGTTATGCTTCCTAGGATTGATACATTTATTTTGAAATGTTTTTATATACACTAATAATAATATCAAATTTGTTTTTATCGTACCAAGCATGTTTAATCACCATAAGGTAAAACTCTATCCTCTGGTTTGCGTTGCATTGTGTGATGGGACTTGAGTCTTATGGTGTTTCCATTTTTCCAAAAGCATTGCGTTGTTTTACGATTTACTTATTTGTTTGTTCTGTCACTTTAAATTATGCACGACAATCCAGTGAAATAAACCCATTCCGCGTTAGTGGCGTGGTCTTTGGATTTGCCTTATTGCTATCAGTTAAATTAATTAAGATTTCTCATACCAGTCCTATGACTGACCCGTTGTTTGTTCCCACCTTTGCAAACTCGGATGCCCATATTTTTCCACATGGGCAGTCGAGTAGCTTGTTTTGCAGATATTTATCTCTTTAGCAGGATCCTGGATCGAAGCCTAAAGCTGTGTCCAGAGCATATTAGCCTTCCGCTACGCATTTATATTATATTTTCCGCTGCATTGTAAATTGTAAATCTATGATATTGTATTTCCGTTTATTTATGCTCTTATTCTTGTACTCTGATGTAAATTGTTGCAACAGTAATGGAAATATTCTTTTGTTTGTGTTCTGATGTGTGTTGTTCTCAAAACAATCCGAGATTTTCCGCAAGGAAAATTTTGGGTCGTTTCAAGGATTCAAGAACGATATTGTGAAGAATATGAGCGTTTGAATACTTGAGAGTTCAAGAATATAATCAATAGTATTGAGATTAGATAGAAAGAACTGGCATATTGAATTGATGATTTCAAGGTGTTTATGTAGGAGGTAAATAGTTGTAACCATTTGTAAAGAGTTATAATCAATAGATATGATCATTGTTGAAAAGGAAAAGAAGCAAGAAATGGAAGTGACTACTCGAATAGTTGCTTCTATTTAAAAACGGTCGATAGGTAAAAAATCACCAGTAGACAGGAATTTGAAAATATATATATGTTATATATATGTGTGTGCATGTTCATAGGGTTTTCTGGGCAGAATCGGTCGATCGCGGGATTTTGACCGGTTGACCGGTTTTGGCCAGAAAGCCATATGAATGTGCACACACATACATTATATATATATATATATTCCAATATTGAGTGATATGATTATTTGAGGATAGATTTTAACATTAATAACACTACTAACTCACAAAATAATCAGCCTCTAATATAAAATACCATATGAAGCTTTTCGTGCCTTTATCGAACCATTGATCATCTCTTTTTGTCGATAATGAATCATCTCTTTGTCATTAATCAAAAACTTCATGAATTCCTTGACTCAACATTCTCCCCCTTTTTGATTGATGACAACATAGATCTTGAAACTTTAAGAATTTCCCTTGTATATAATCTCCCCCTGAATTTAAGAACTTATAATATACTTCCTGCACAATACTGTTAGTACCGCTTTTCTCCCCCTTTCTCATCGACAAAAAGGAGTAGATAAATAAAATAGATAAGACTAAATATGATACCAGCCGATAAAATACCTACCAAAAAAAATACCATAATTGTATCATACATCATACCACACATACTGTACGAACAAAACATACCAAAGAGTCATAACATACACAATCAAGTCTATTTCAAATAAAATACACAGCACTATTTACGTACAAGTGCTAGTGAATGTCTTAATATAGCAAAATAAAGACGTAGACATAAGCAAAAAGTAGGATAAACCATGGAGATGCAAATCTAAGACTTGGATTCGGTTTCCTCTTCTTCTTTTTCTTATTCTTTTTCTTCCTCCTCTTCCTCTTCTTCAATATGAGACTTACCACGACCACGTCCATGGCTAGTCCCGGAGTTTGCTGCCTCATCGGAAGATGTCCAATTGTAAGAAGGTGGTGCTGGACGTTTTACGGGATCTTGAGATTGCGATGTTGAAGGACGACAAGAAATCGCTTCCCATAAAGTTCCAAAGAAGGATTTTGTCTTGTTAAAACGTTTTTCCATTTTTGTATCCATGCGCTTAAGACGTGCTTCAAGCAAGAATTGATTACATACAATTTGGTCAAGCGATTCTTTAGTCGAAGAATAAGGTCAAAGAAGTTTTACTTCTTCCGTTTTTGGCCTAGATGATTGTGAAGTGGTGCCTTCATGACTTCTCTCATTCCATTGTTCGAATGGACTAATTGAGAAATAAGGTGGAGGTAGCTTCATCCTTTTGGTTGATGCTTTGTTAATGCACTTAGGTCATGAGGATAGAGACTCGGGAGGAGTAATACCACAATCGAGTAGGAGACACATAATGTATTCATTATAGAATATTGTCAGCCTTGTAGAATCATTAACGCTCAAGATTTCGTCAAAAATCATTCCAATCCAGTTTATATTGACATCTCCATAAATAGCGTATAATGCCTTGAAGTTTTCTTTGTAAACGACGTTGAAATTTCTTAGTCTCGGAAACAAGGAATGCATAAGAACATGATGTAAAACTCTTGCCGTAGGCCTTAAACCAATAGATTTTGTGCCATTGCTATCATCTTCTATGAATTAATGGCTTACACTATTTCGAATATGAACCGTACAGAAATTACTTGAGAATTTTTGACCATAGATAGATGATTTGAGAACTTGTTCCATCCTTGCACATGAAATGAACACTTCTTTACCGCAAACAGCTGACCAAAGGCATTGCGCCGGATTCTCAGGCTTATATTTCTCCAAACTGAGGTTAGCATAAAAAAGCTTAATCATGACATGATTAATCTCTGCATTATTTTTGTCGAAATCTAGTTGAGACTCGAGTGCAGCCTTCCTTGCAAGATTGAGAATATGATAACTTGAAAAATCCGAGAATTTAATAAACGAACCTTGGTATATTTTGAAATCCATCATGTGATTCCATCTCTTTACAGATATGGGATCCATTAGCCATTTTTAGATGTTGTAATCAATTGGTTGTGGTTGAGATTCGGATGTAGAAGATCTCTTTAATCGTTTTTGTAGAGGAGCCATGATGAATTTGAAAGAGATTTGAGAATTTTGAAGTTAGGGCTATTGGGGTTTTTGATGTATTGAATGTTGAAAAGAGAAATGAATGGGTGAGAGGGGTAAAACGACGTGATGTTTCAATATAAAAACAGGAAAAAGTATGACGGTCGACCGCTAAAAATATATTGGTCGACCGTTTTTTAACAGAGATCAAAACGATCGACTGGTCTGTTTCTACCGGTCGACTGGTCCTCCAGATTTTTGTTTTTTTGCCCTTTATCACTTTTTATGTTTCTGAAACGATCGAAACTTTATTGAATTCTTTCAAAGGACGTACACATATGTTATAACAAAGGGAAAATACATAAATATAATCATAACATATTTAAAAAATAATTAGTGAGATGTAGCCGAATTATGCTCGGTTGACTCTTCCTTGGTCTCGTTAATACTAGGTGTCCATGGCGACCATTTTTCCTTTGCACCTTCATTACGACTATAATTATGATCCCAAGAGTTTGGACTCCTAGATGATAAAGGAGCATGTGGCATGGGTTCGTAAACTCCATGTTTGTTTGTGCTACAGAAAAATGATGCCATGCGTTCTAATAATGATAATCGTTTAGAAGTAAATCATTGCTCATAATGAAGTTGTCGCTGATGATCCATTTGATGCTTCTGATAATGATGTATCTCATTAATCTTTTCTCTAGTTCGAGGCGAGCAAAATAGTACTTTCTTTGCACGTTTAGATGAAGGCATATTACCGGGGGTATGAGTGCAGTGTGATTTGCTTTTCGGAGTCTCAGGAGAGTAATACTCCTCTGGTTCTGAACTAGTAACTGAAATGTGAGACTTTTGCACGCACTCATCGCAGATGTGAGCCATATTGAAGTATTTAAACTCTTAAAATATATAGACTCGAAGATGCCAATTAAGAGAAAGAGTAATAAGCTTATATAGAGTTTTTCTATATATAGAGTAGTGGAAGAGAAATGTCAAGGACTAATTGTCGTACAATCAATAAATAGCTCATATTGTTTTATTAAAGATAGAATTAGCTATATAATAGCTAAACTTTTTGAAAGTGAATGAACCGAATATAGAAGTGAACTTAGTGATATATAACTTCAGTGTTTACATATCAAGTTCGCTTCTTGAAATTAAGTCAAGCTCTCTACGCAATGTAATAAAACTTGATTCAAGTACAGGCTTAGTAAAAATGTCAGCTAGTTGACGATCAGTTTGGACATATTCGAGACATATGTTTCCTTTTTCAATATTGTCTCTCAAGAAATGATGACAGATATCAATATGCTTGGTTCGAGAATGATTTATTGGATTCTTTGATAAGTTTATAGCACTGGTATTATCACAGTATATAATAGAATTTGATAAATGAATATCAAAGTCTCGAAGTGTTTGTTGCATGTATAAAAATTGAGTACAAGAAAGAGCTACTGGTATATACTTGGCTTCACTTGTTGACAGTGAAACACAATTCTATTTCTTACTAAACCAAGAGACAAGTGATTTTCCAATAAAATGACACGTATCACTTGTACTCTTTCTATCCGTTCGAGAACCTCCGAAATCAGCATCACTATATGATACTAATTCTAATGGACATTCTTTTGGGTAGAAAAGACCAAAATCTTTGGTTTTATTAATATAACGAATTATACGTTTTACTGCCCATAAATGTGACTCCTTTGGATTTGCTTGAAATCGTGCACATAGGCAAACATTCATCATTATATCTGGACGAATTGCTGTAAGATAAAGAAAAAAACCAATCATGCTTCGATATAATTTCTGGTCAACACTCTTACATTCTCATCTTTTTCAAGATGTGTAGTTGTACTCATAGGAGTAGGTTTACCAGACGTATTTTCCAAACCGAAGCGCTTGATAAGATTCCCACAGTATTTTTCTTGATTAATAAAAATACCATTCGAAAGTTGTTTGATTTGAAGACCAAGAAAATATGATAGTTCTCCCATATGAGACATTTTAAATTCTTTGGTCATAATATTCACAAATTCTTTGCAGAGTTTATCGTTTGTGGAACTAAAGATAATATCGTCTACATATATCTGGATAACCAATATATCTTTTTGAGAATGTTTAATAAACAAAGTTTGATCAACTTTGCCTATTTGAAATCCTGAATCAGTAAGATATCTACGTAATCGTTCATACCAAGCATGAGGTGCTTGTTTTAAACCATACAAAGCCTTCTTGAGTTTGCATACATAATCAGGATGTTTTTCATGTATGAACAAGGGAGGTTGTTTGACATATACATTCTCTTTGATAAATCCATTAAAAAAATCACTTTTGACATCCATATGATAATGTTTGAAATTATGACGACAAGCAAAGGATAATAAGATTCTGATAGCTTCTAGTCGAGCAATTGGTGCAAATGTTTCTTCGAAATCGATACCTTCTTCCTGGTTATATCCTTGTCCTACTGATCTTGCTTTATTTCTGGTGATATTTCCTTGCTCATCGGCCTTATTTTTATAGACCCATTTAGTACCAATAACTGACTGATCAGTTGGTCTTGGAACAAGTTCCCAAACATCATTGCGTTCAAACTGATTTAGTTTTTCTTGCATGGCAATGATCCAGTAATCATCAATAGCAGCTTCTTTTGGATTCTTAGGTTCGATATTCGAAAGAAACTCAACATGACCCATTTGATTGAGTTGACTCCTTGTTCTAATTTTTGATGTTACTTCTCCGATTATATTTTGAACCGGATGATCTCTTAATATCCTTGGAGGAGATCGTAATGTTTGTAAAACACACATGGTTGAGGAATATTCTCAATTATTTCAAAGTCAGAATCAAAATTTGAGATGATCGGATTATCAGTGACTATAGTTTCATCATCATCCGATATGATATGAGAAGGTTGATAGAATTCATTGAATGAAACATGAAGTGATTCTTCAATAGTTTTAGTTCTTTTGTTAAATATACGATAGGCCTTGCTTTGTTCTGAATAACCAACAAATATTCCTTCATCGGACTTTGGATCAAATTTTCCAAGATGGTCTTTCGTATATAGGATAAAGCATTTAGAACCGAAAACTTTGAAGTGTGAGATATTTGGCTTTCTTTGGTTAAATAATTCATAAGATGTATTCTTGGTGAGAGGTCGAATGAATACACGATTCAAAACATAACACGCAGTTGCAACAGCTTCTGCCCAAAAATGTTTTGGTAAAGTGGTTCCATTTAATAATGTTCTTGCACATTCATGTAAAGTCCGGTTTTTCCGTTCTACAACTCCGTTTGTTGTGGAGTTCTAGGAAACGAAAAATTATGATATATACCTTTCTTTGTACAAAAATGTTCAAATTCATTATTTTTGAATTCTCCGCCATGATCACTTCTTGTATTTTTAACTTTAAGCCCTTTCAATTTATAAATTCTTTTGACGAAAGATTTGAAATGATCGAAAGTATCACTTTTGTTTTTCAAGAAAATCGTCCAAGTGTACCGAGAGTAATCATTAACAATTACAAACACATATCGACTATGGTTTATTGACTGAACCTGTGTTGGTCTGAATAAATCCATATGTATTAACTCAAGTGGTTGTAATGTTGATATGACTTTCTTGGATTTAAAGGATGATTTAGTCAATTTTCCTAATTGATATGCGTCACAAATGTTATCAACCGTAAAGCTCATTTTGGGTAGTCCTCTAACTAGATCGTTTTTGGCTAACTTGCCAATAGTTCTGAAGTTTATGTAACAGAATCGTTTGTGCCATAGCCACGGATCATTATCATTTGCTACAAGACAAATATCTGAATTGTGATTGATATTCATATTTAGAATATAAATATTTCTGTCTCTATATCCTTCGAAAACTATCTTATGATCTTTATCTAAGATACTACAATTATTATACGAAAAGGAAATGTTATAGCCCTTGTCGCATAACTGATTAATACTAAGTAAAGTGTGTTTCAAATTTCTAACTTGCATGACATTAGTAATAAGAGTTATGTTAGATGTACCGTAATTTCTTACATCGCCTTTGCCAATGATATAGCCTTTTGAATTATCTCCAAAAGTGACGGAGCCACCACGTGAGTAAGTAATATTTGTCAATAAGCTCTTGTCTCTAGTCATATGCTTCGAGCAACCACTGTCCAATATCCACTTTCCTCTTTTATTAAGTGGGACCCGCAAAAAATAAAATTAAGTCCATGGTATTCACCTTTTTATAGGTTACTAAGAGTTAGGTCTTAGGAGTCCAAACCCATACGGGTCTGGTGTCCCCTTTATATACATAATTTGAATCAAAATGCACAATATTCATAAAGTGCTGAATATATTTGTTCCTAATCAAATTATTATTTGTTTTAGGAACCCATATCTTGATTGTCTTGACATTTTTCTTTTGAATCTTCACAACTGGTTTTGGTTTGGAATATAACAAACTAAGATTTTTCTTAGTTTTATCTCATTTTGCCTTTTTCTTTTTGGAACCAGGATGTTTCTGGGTATCTTATTTCTTATATCCCAAGCCTTGTTTATTTGAAGCAGATTGTCAATTTTCAATGATTTTTGTCAAATTTTCTCAACCTTTATTAAAGTTAGAAACATTTTGAGTAATATTATCTAACTTGGTTTGTAAACTAGCTTTTTCTAGGTCCAAAATTTTGATTTTTGCCTTAAGCTCATGATTTTCAGTAGTGAGAGCATCATTTTTCTCCTTTTGAGTTTCGATTTCTTGACTCAAAAGAGATAATTGAGAATCAATATTAGATGATGATTCTTGAGCTTTTCAAGTTCTTCTTCTAATATTTTCTTCTCGTCTTTTAACATATCTTGTTCAAACTCTGCTCTACTTAAATCTGCTTTAGCTTCTTTCCATTGTCGTTTCATAATTTTAAATTTAACTATCAATTCAGCATTAATATCAAGAACTTCATCAAATGTAGGAATTTGTACCTCATCTTCTGTTGCCATGAAACAAACATTTGCTTGTTCATCTTCTGAATTACTTTCACTTTCTGGTGAAGACGAGTCTGAATCATCCCATATGACTGAGAAAGCTCGTTTCTTTGATTTGTCCTTCTTATATTTGAACTTGTCATTTTTTGATTTCTTCTTTTGCTCCGGACAATCTTTGTGCATATGCCACTTTTATGATAGTTGAAACATTCTATAACTGATAATGATGGTTTATTTGAACCATATTTTCTCTTGTTATACCGACTAGCTTTTCGTTGTTTCAAAAACTTTTGAAACCTTTTGCCATAAAAGCTAAGTCTCCATCTTCAGAATCTGATTCATCTTCATCTTTTCGACATGAAATGCTACATTTTTCTTTTCTTCTTTCTGTTCTTTTCTAGCCTACAAATTTGCTTCATAGGACATTAGATTTCCTATCAATTCATTTGGCTTCATGACAGAAAGGTCATTAGCTTCTTCAATCGCTAATACTTTTCCTTCCTATTCACCAGTCAGAGAATGTAGGACTGTCGAGATTACATCCAAATCTGTATATTTTTGTCCTAAACCAATAAGTGCATGATGAATAGTTTGAAACCGTGAATACATATCATTGATTGTTTCATTTGGCTTCATTTTGAAATTTTGGAACTGACTTTTCAGCATGGCTATTTTGGCATGTTTAACCTTGTTAGTACCTTCATGAGTGTTTTTCAGCGTTTGCCAAATTTGGTATGTGGTGGTACAGATACTAACACGGTTATATTCAACCGCATACAGATACTAACACAGTTATATTCATTTTGATCTAATGCACAAAACAACGTATTTATTGCTTTTGCATTTATAGCTACTGTTTTCTGATCCTGTGTCCATTCTGAATAATCAGTTGTAGTATTAACTATCTCTTTTTGGGTAGCATTCCATGCATCATAATTTGTTGATTGCATAAAGAATGACATTCGTGTTGCCCAATAGCTATAGTGAAGTACATTGAAAAATGGAGGTCTTTGTGTTGATTGACCTTCCGTGTAAGTAGTGTTTTGAGTGCTAGAACTTGGGTTATTTGCCATATTACAAGAATATATCAAATAAATGTGTTATGGTTATAAGATAACTTTGCTCTGATACCAATTGAAAGTGCATGTGTGTAAGTGCTAGTATAATACACTCACAAGGATTGCGTAATATGACGAACAATATTCAAGTATGAAGTAATAGCTAATCACAGAACTATATAATAGTAAATGCAGTAAAACAGAAAAATCACACCAGAGATTTTTATACTGGTTCGGAGCACCGTCCTGTGTCCAGTCCCAGACTTCTATCTGGATTTTCACTAATAACTACCTCACTTCACCCGGAGGAACAAGTTTATAATACCCGAGTAGCCGAATGGGAATTTCACGCCTCTATCAACCCGAGGACTTCACAACTTGCCTCTGGCAACACGGAGGACTTCAAACTTGCCTCTGACAACATGGAGGACTTCAAACAAGACGAGTAGACTTGTAGTTTTGACAATGTGTGTTCTCATAACACGAATTTGTAAATTCTTGTACAACCTTTCTATAATCTTATCCTCAAATAGAATTTGTGTTTATAAAGATTTTGGAAGATGATATCGTAGTTGAATCAAAAGAATAATATATAAATTCTAGGATTCAAGAATGATACTGTGAAGAATACGAGCGTTTAAATACTTGAGAGTTCTAGAATAGAATCAATAGTATTGAGATTAGATAGAAAGAATTGGTATCTTGAATTGATGATTTCATGGTGTTTATACAGGAGATAAATAGCTGTAACCATTTGTAAAGAGTTATAATCAGTAGATATGATCATTGATGAAAAGGAAAAGAAGCAACTCTTGAGGAAATGGAAGTGACTATTCGAATAGTTGCTTCTGTTTAAACGGTCGACAAGTAAAAAATCACCAGTAGATAGGAATTTGAAAAAATATATATGTTATATATATGTGTGCATGTTCATAGGGTTTTCTGGGCAGAATCGGTCGAATGCTGGATTTTGACCGGTCGACCGGTTTTGGCCAGAAAGCCATATGAATGTGCACACACATACATTATATATATATATATATATTCCAATATTGAGGGATATGATTATTTAAGGATAGATTTTAACATTAATAACACTACTAACTCACAAAATAATCAGCCTCTAATATAAAATACCATATGAAGCTCTTCGTGTCTTTGTCGAACCATTGATCATCTCTTTTTGTCGATAATGAATCATCTCTTTGTCATTAATCAAAAACTTCATGAATTCCTTGACTCAACAGGCATACGAGGAATGTCCAGAGTAGGAATATACTAGTTGCACGCTTGGACTAGTGGTAACGCATAGCCGCTACTACTGTACACCTCGGAACAACAATCTCAAATCAAGGATGCGCATTTTTCAAATCAAATCAACCAAGAGACTATAGTAACAAAGGAAGAAATTTTGCAGATTGGGGTAGCTAACCCCACTTGATCCGGTATAGCCATGTTTTATTCATTTTAATTACGATCCAATGGTCAAGGACATCCATCATCGTTCTCTTACTTCATTCCAGTAGCGTTCTCCAAACCAACCTACTTCATTCTGGATTCTCCATCATATACACATTTGTTAAAGTGGTTTTTGGTATTGGTAGAAAGTGTAACAGTAGCCGATCCTGGTCTCTTTAACAATTAAACATTTACATTTTTCACATCGTGGTCATTTTATAATCAATTTAAAAAATATTTATATGAAATCTCAGTGTAATAGCCTGCATCTTCGTTTGCGCAAGATATTGTCCCTAGCTTAGCTGCCGTATAGGTGTGGAGTTTTATTCCTCAAAAGGCCTCAGCGCAAATGGGAGATAGGCTCTACTATATAAGTCCGCATTTCATACACGCTTCCATGATGTGGGACTTATATTTCTACTAGAAGTAAGGTTGTTACATTCTTCCCTCCTACAGAGCCCAATGTCCCCATTGGCTCACGAACACCTCACCCAGGGGCTGTGGTCCACAAAAGAGCCACAATTCCAGTTGAGTATTGGCTCTGTTACCACTGTAACAGCCTGCATCTTTGTTCACGCAAGATATTGTTTCCATCTTAGCCACCGTATAGGTGTGGAGTTTTGTACTTCAAAAGGCCTCGGTGCTAATGAGAGATGGGCTCTACTATAAAAGTCTGCATTTCATACAGCTTCCACGATGTGGGACCTAAATTTCCACTAGAAGTAGGGGCGCTACACTTAGATTCAAATTTGAAATCAAAAATAAATATTTGACTTCAACTATATTTAATTTTGAAAACTACTCACTTAATCGCTTTAACCAAATTGAATTAGAAGATCATATCTTAAAGGTCCCAAATTATAGTATAAATCAATACTAAAATATTTAACTTCAATTCTATTTTGAAATAATTCGTCAAGGTGCAAGCTCAAACAATTCATATAATCCAGTTTCACTTTTAATAATTCATTTTAAGTCGATTCATAAAAATCCAACATTTCGGTTTAAATTCAATATATACATTTCAAATCAAATCTTATGTTTCAATTCAATAATTCATAACATATTTTATAATTTCAAGTTGTACAGTTCAAAATCACTACTTATTGATTCAAATCATGTAAAATCATTCTTATAAATTCGGTTTATAAAATTTCTAAACTTATATCAAATTGATTTATAATTCAATTTCATGCATAAACAATTTGTATATTCATAATTCACATTCGGTCACTGTATAATTGAATTCATTTTCATATTGTTAACGATATTTTTCTCAACACCCGAACTAGGATATATAATGCATATGCTTAGTAGTTCGATGAAAAAGTGATCTAAAGGTCATTGGAATGTAACCTTGAATCGGTGATCTTAACGAGTTCCACTGTATCCCAAGCATCAAGACCATAAGTCCGAAGATTAGTTACTCTTCCCTCAAAGGGTGAGTATCACACTTACAAAACTACAAAGTCAGCGATAGCCTTGGGAGGATGGTTTTACAAGTAAATAAGACTGAAACCTTATGCAACAATCACCTTTGGATCTAGTATAAAATAATATACATTATGCTAAGAGAAAACAAGCTATTGCCTCACAATTCCTCCCTTATTTACATGTAATAGCACTTAATGACTTATAAGATATTTCCACATCGAACCAGCCTAGAAGGGCCTTAGTTGCGTCAGTTATCAAGCCACAAGCTAACAACAAGCTTCCCGCCGAAGTTGGGTTGCATTAGGCTTATTATAAAAGAGCTAAGTCACATATTGTGGATTCGAAAGGGGAAAAGCCTAGGTTTTGGCATATGCCTGCATTTGGATCTGCTTTCAGGCTAAGGGGACATTGTGGATTAAAGAATGCAGTGGATTTGAATGTTGTTCACATGCATGATGGTGAAGTCTTTTTTGAACTGGAAATTATTTTCTATGGTAGTATGTTGTGATTATAGTTTGTATTGCGTCCTGTAAATGGTAGTTAGTGAAGTCATTATAAGGTGATTATAGTAGTTAATATAGTGGACTTATATATTGTAATAGTTTTAGAGCGAAATAAAAATATTGTGCGCTGCCTTTCAAAAAAAAAGCCTGGGTTTTGCTCAGAACCTTTCTTCATGTGAAGGAGGTGTGATTAACTCTTTCATAAGAAAGATTAGCGTTAACTCCCTATCTAATCGATATAAACACAATATAATTATCAAATCGAGAAATATTTAAGTCCTGGACTCCTCCTTTTTATTTATTGTGGATATATTACAAAAGTTGAAGAAAACCCCAATATGATTGAGAAAGTAAGGTTAGCTCTTGAAGAAAAGAGAACATGATAGAGAAATGAAAATATGTCCCGAAAATGAGACCATTAGGGTCTTTTTTATAGAAAAATTGGGGGCCCTTTTGTCATTAGGCCAGCAGAAGCCTCTGTCGGCCGCTTTTCCCTCCAGTTCCGGATGCTTTGGCTCTCGGCCGATCTCTTAGCTTTTCTCATTGCTTTTAGGGTGTTGACCTTAGCTCTTGGAAAGATGGTCTCGGTCTTTAGAACTTTTCTTCGACGTTATTTTATCTTCTTTGTATCGATACTAAGCCTGTTGATATGGATAACTTTAGGAAAGGCTTTAAGCTTCCGGCAATTGACTTCCGGTCATGAGCTTTCGGTCTTGCTATTAATTCTACGTGCAATTTGCCTTCGTGCTTCAAGTGTGTTGTTTTGGGAACCACCATCCCTTTCAGCGTTGACACTAAGTGAATCAATGTGGATGACTTGTTTCTCATAGAAGCTTCGTTTTGATTTTCGGTAGATTCCTGAAGTGTGTTTCAGCTTTTCGGAAGGATGCTTTTGACGCATTATTGGTTGTTTGCTAAAGTAGCCTCTCGGTGATCACCAAATTGGGTTTCGGTAGTTGGCTTCCATATAGTTTTCCCATGTTTCGAGCTTTGTGCCTTTGGTGCTTTCGTCTTTTTTTGTATCGGCATTAAGCACATTAATGTCGATATCCCTTTCGCCCCTCTGTGTCTTGGGTCGTAGGATTCTTAGTCTTTCTCTTCATCAGCTCCCGAGTTTAGGCAACCTACTTTCGATAATGTGCTATTGTTAACTATATCTCGTACCGGATCTGACCTGTCGGTATTCTTTCTTCACATCGGATCTGAAGTTTCTTCTTTGACGATGGTGTCGGTTGCTCATTGTTTTGAATTCCTCCCTTATGCTTTCGGTTTTATCCTATACCTGGTCTTTACTTTCGGAATACTCTTTTCTGCTTGTGGTGGTCTAATGCCCCTTCACCGTCAGCCTGTCTCGGTGTTATTTTTGGTAGTAAAATTCGCCCCTTCCCCCCTTGTAAGGGGGTATTTTCTACTTTTCAAGTCAAACTTCTTTTCTAGGTCTTTACTATGTTTCCCTGTATGAATTTCAATAGCTGATATCTGCATTAACCTTTTCATGGTTTCCATAATTTGTTGCATATGTACAAGGTTAGGCATTGCTCGTGATTGAGCCTTAATAATATATTGACCATGTATCTATGGGGTCCGTGCTCATTTATACTTTTCATTCTATTAGGAGATGAAGAAAAGAGATTTAGGAAACTTCCTGTTTGTCAATCGTAAACAGGTATTACAATTAATATCGAATTCCACAATGAGATGTTCATAACACCATCTCTTATAGTGGGTTACTGGATATATAATGGAAGTCTAAAGGATCCATATTAAGGTTTTCATACTATAAAGTCATAACTTTGCTTTACAAAAATGAAGGGAAACCCTGGTCCAACCCATATTTAGGTATTAAATATTGAAGATTAGAAGTCCCCTTCTGGTATTGGTAGGATTCTCGAACTAACCTAGATTCAAATATTGAGATTAAAGACCTGAATTTCACTTCTGGTATTAACAGAAATCCTGAATTAACCCTTATTCATGAATTAAAGATTGAAGACCAGAAATCCACTTCTAGTATTAATAGAAGTCTAGAACAAACCCTTATTCAAGAATTAAAGATTGAAGACTAGAAATCCATTTCTGGTATTAATAGAAGTCCCAAACCAACCCTTATTCGGGTATTAAAAATTGAAAGCCAGAAATTCAATTTTGGTATTAATTGAAGTCCTGAACCAATCCTTATTCGGGTATTAAAGATTGATGACCAGAAATCCACTTTGGGTATTAATAGAAGTCCCGAATCAACCCTTATTCAGGTTTAATCTTCAAAGAAGCAGAGGATGTATGTGCTTCTTAAGCCACTCTCTGGGCTTTTGATTTGTCAAAGAAGAGGATGTACATGCTTTGTTGGCTACTCTCTAGGCATATGTGTCTGTTGCGCTTGGCTAGCTTATCCACAAGAAGGGCCCAAGGTCTCACCTGACCTCCCTCTAGAAGGTGCCATATCCTGACCATTGTAGGAGATGATAAGGTCTTAGATGCTTAGACCGGGCCATTGTAGACGTGGAATTAAGGCTTCCTCTTTCGATGCTTTACCCTGGCCATCGTATGCGGTGATAGAGGCTTACACTCCACCCCATCCAAGGGTTGCCTTATCCCGGCCATCATAAGCGATGATAAGGGTTTGCGTTCCCTTCTGCAGGTAACACGGAACATAAGCAAAGGAAGGACGTGCTCTTTTGCGAGCAGAGGTAGGACGTGCTTAGTTCATAGTAGAGGCAGGGCATACACTTCTGCGAGCAGAAGCGGGGCATGCTAAATAGAAGCTTCGTCCTGACCATTTCTGGCGTGGATTAGAGGCTTACGTTTTTTACACTTCCACTTGGCCATTTCTGACTTGGGCACGGAGAAAGGCTCACAAATCACCCCTTCCGGGGGTGCCTTGCCCTGGCTAACTAAGCGGTGATAAGGGCTTCCATCCATATGTAGTTTGACCCATCTTGTGTTACTTTGAGCTTTGAGAGGGTTTCCATGCCCTTGGTTGTGTGAGTATTCTTGGAGGAGACCTTCCTTTATTCATTTACAATTGAGAAGTATGGTCTCAAGTGATTCAAATTCCAGGTTCTTGGAACGAGATCGCCATTCGGTTTGGAAAGTCGATACGTCCTAGGTATGACTTCTTGATGAATGACTAATGGTCCTTCCCAATTTGGGGCAAACGGACCGTCCGATGGGTTCTTTGAGCTGGACATTACGCTTCGTAACACCAAATCTCCTTTTGTGAAGGCTCTAGTTTTGACCCTTGAGTTGTAGTACTTTGTGATTCTCCTTTGGTATTTGGCAATTCTAATTGTAGCCTCATCTCTTAATTCTTGTATTAAGTCTAAGGATTACTTTTTTAACTCTTGATTAGTATCAAATGCGTAGGTTATCCTTCTATGTGAAGGGATCTCAACTTCAATTGGAAGCATGGCTTCGCACCCATATGTCAAAAAAAATGGAGCATGTCTTGTTGCTGTTTTGGCGGAAGTTCTATATGACCAAAGCACTAAGGGTATTTCTTCTACCAATTTCCTTTAGCTTGACTTAGTCATTTCTTGAGAATTGTCTTTATGATTTTGTTTGCGGCTTCTACGGCTCCACTTGCCCTTGGATGTGCTGTTGAGGAAAAGATTTTGATAATTCCATTCTTATCACAAAATTGAGCGAATCATCGCTTTCGAATTGTGTTCCATTATCTGATATGATCTTGTAAGGAATCCCAAAACGAGTGACAATATTCTTTATCATAAATCTCAACACCTTCTTAGATGTGATTGTTGGAAGGGTTTCTGCTTCCACCCATTTGGTAAAGTAATTGATAGCTACTATAGTATACTTGGCTCCAACCCAGGAGACAGGCAGGGGTCCAATCAGATCTATCCCCTACAAATCGAATGACCAGGGGCTTTTGATACTGGTAAACTCACTAGGTGGTAGCCGGGGTACCTTAGAATACCTCTGACATTTTCCCGCATTTCTTCACATAATAAATTGCTTGATTAACCATCTGTGGCCGGTAATAACCTTGTCGCATTACCTTTTTAGCTAGCTTAATCTCATTGGAATGGTCCCCGCACAAACCTTCATATGCTTCTTTCAACAAATTAAGCTCGTTCTCAGAGCTTACGTATCTAAAGTAAGGAGTGAGTTCCCTTTCTTGTAGAGTATCCATTTGTAATCACAAATATGGGGGCTTGGTGTCTTATCTTCCTTGCATCTTGCCTACTAAGGGGTAGAAATCCTTTCAGTAGGTAATTCACTATAGGAGCTATCTAAGTATTTTCGTAATGGTAAATCGTTTCTTGTGAAAATGGTTCCTCATCAGAAGCAACCACCTTACCCATTTCATCTCCCTTTTTTGAAGTTTGGGATCTAGTTAGGACCAATAATTCTTTTCTTTTTTCGGACTCTTCTTGCTCAACGCTGGGTCTTTCTTGGTACCCTACAGGGATTATCCGAGTTACGGCTGCTCCTTAGGAGCTAGCCAGCTTGGCTAGTGAATCGGGTTGAGTGTTCTCCCCTCTTGGGATTTGATGTATCGAGAAGTCCTCAAATTGAGAAAGCATCTCTGGTATCCTTTTTACATATAGGGCCGGTTGGTTTGCTTTATTTGATTTACCATTTATTGTGAATCATTAAAGATCTCTATTTGAGGTATCTTCAACTGTAGTGCTAGGTTCAATCCTACCATCATTGACTCATATTAGGCCACATTTTTTGGTAGTTTTACACCCTAACTTCATTTCGTAGTATAACCGGTGCCTATCAGGGGTAATTATGAGGAATCTTGCCCCTACTCCTTATTCGTTTGAAGCCCAAACTATGAATGATTTCCACTTATCCTTTAAATTGTTCTCTTTGGTTGACTGTTCTGTAATAAAACTTGTGCATTCATTTTCAAAATCTACGAGAGCTTGTCCTTTGATCGCTACTCGAGGCTGAAACTCAATTTCATATTGGCTAAGCTCAATTCGCCATTTCGCTAACCTTCCTGAAGTTTCTGGCTTGTTGAAAACTTGCTTAAGTGGAAAATTAGTCAAAACTTTAATAGAATGTGCTTCGAAATAACCCCTGAGCTTCAATTTTGTAAGTATTAGGGAATATACTAATTTTTCCACTACAGGATATCGGGTTTCAGCATCTGTTAACCTTCTGCTCACATAATAAATTGGTTGTTGAGTTATATCACTTTCTCTTACATGGACTGAGCTTACCGCATATTCTGAAACAACCATATAGATTTATAACTCTTCTCCTTTCTTGGGACTGGATAAAAGCAGGGATTTCCCCATGTAATCTTTCAATTCTAGAAAGGCTTTTCTGCATTCTTCATTCCATTCAAAATTCTTCTTTTACTTTATAATATCAAACAAATGGACACATTTGTCAGTGGCCCTAGAAATGAACCTACCGAGGGTGGCTACCTTTCTGTTTAGGCTCATGGACTCCTTTCTTGTTTTAGGTTCTGCCATATCCTTTATGGCTTGGATTTGGTCCGGGCCAGGCCTCAATGCCATGTTCGCTTACTATATACCCTAGGAACTTTCCAGATTGGACTCCAAAAGAACACTTTTTCGGGTTTAACTTCATTTGGTAATCTCTCAAAATGTTGAACATCTCCTCTAGGTCCTCCAGGTGGCTCTCCTCTTTGACGGACTTTGCTAGCATATCACCTACGTATACTTCCATGTTGCACTCTATCTGATATTGGAACATTTTGTTAACTAGTGTTTGGTACGTTGCTCCAATGTTCTTTAATCCGAAGGGCATTACTTTATAACAAAACGTTCCCCAATCAGTAATGAAACTTGTATGCTCCTCATCGGGTTTATGCAAGGGAATCTGGTTGTATCCCGAGTAGGCACCCATAGGGGAAAGCAACATATGTTCGCTTGTTGCATCAACCAACTGGTCTATCCGCAGGAAGGGATAACAATCTTTCGGGCAAGCCTTGCTTAAATCCGTATAGTCAACACATGTTCTCCACTTCCCATTGGACTTCTTTACTAGTACAGGGTTAGCCAGCCATTTGGGATAAAAAACTTCCCAGATGAACCTGTTTGTCATCAACCTTTTAACTTCCTCTTTTAAAGCCTCCGACCAGTCTCTATTATATTTCCTCTTCTTTTGTCGAACTCATATTACAGAAGGATTGATGTTTAGGACATGGCTCGTGATAAAGGGACTGATTCCGACCATGTTTGAATGAGTCCAAGCGAAAACATCCTTTCGGAGCTGTAAGAACTAAATTAGATCACTCCTTAAGGGTTCAGTCAACTTTTTCCCTATCTTGATGACTTTGGTCTTATCCTTTGGATCAACACTTACTTCCTCCAAATCCTCTATTGGTTTTTCCCTTTCAATATGCCCTCGAGAATCCAAATCTGTTACAATTTCCTCTTCCTCTGCCAAATTTATGTCTTCGACTCTTTTCCTTTTTCGTCTTAAAGAAGTGTACCTACCATTCATATGTTTGTCAGTTTTATTGATTTTTATTTTAGCTTCGAACGTTGAATGTAAGAATCTGTTATCCTAAGGTTTAAAAATAGTAGAGGAATCAAGGTACGAAGGATACTTCCTTTTGTATTTGTCAACTTTTGCGAAATACAATTCGTGAGAACTAAACTGTTCCTCACTAATAGTAACCCATCCTTGTTTTGTCAAGAACTTTAGCACAAGGTATTTGGAAGAGACAAAAGCATCCATTTCTTCTAGAGCAGGTCGACGAAGAAGGCATTATAGTAGGATGGTTGGTCGATCACGACAAAAAGAGTTTCGAAGGTTCGGTGGAGCGGAGGTAACCCAACTTAGACCAGGAGGTTGATCTATCCCACTGGAATTGATCCCTTGTTGTTGAAGCCGATGGTTGGCTCGTTGCTTGGTTCTAACTTCTCCTGGGAGATTCCCATCTGATCAAAAGCATGTTTAAAGATGACAATGAATTCACTCCCAGTATCAACAAGGATTTTAACAACAACAGAAAGCCCAATATGAGCTGTTATCATGATAGGGTCATTATATGGGTGACGGACCCCTTACTTCATCTCGTCTGGAGAAATCACCAAGTTGTGCATCTTAAGAGTATAACGGGCATTCTTCAATGATGGTTCCTCTCAGATGGAGAATATCCCTTCACGGGCTTCCTTTAGGTATCGATTTCTAGCCACTGGACAATTTCCAGCAGGGTATGGCCTACCATAGATCACGATGATTCAGTTTATTGGTGGTCCCAAGTCTGGTTGACCTTCCTCCACAGTGGATTCTACTGGGTTGGCTGAAATCTTTTGTTGTCCATTTGCATGCTAGGTAGATGGTTGTTTGTTTAGAACAAACTTTTTTAGATGTCCCTCGCGGATAAGCTTTTGAATAGTCTCGTCCAAAACCTTGCATTTATCAGTTTTGTGTCCATTTTTCTTGTGATATTCACAATAATTTCTATAAGCATGGGGTTTAGGGAAGTTCTTGGCTTTGAATGAGATGTGGAAGTTATTGACCCTTTCTTTGGTCGTAGCATACACAAAGGATATGGGCTTGTTTAAAGCGACTGAGTTGGAATCAGAATTCTCCTATCTTGGCCTCTTTTGATTTCCATCCAAACCTTCCACCTTAAGGCTTTCCACCAAAGCCCGACTTTCCTCCTCCCTCATGGACCGAACTTCTTCTTTTTGAAGTACAATTAATCCATATGGATGAACTTGTCAGCTTGGAAGTGGAAGTCTTATAGGTCTTTACATCCGTGAATGTATAGCTCTTTCCAGAAGGGGGTGTTCTCGATCAACCCTGGATGCAAAACAATTAGCTTGTCACGGTCATTCATATCTTTTGGTTTCAGTGCTTCTACATTAAATCTTTTCAAATAATCCCCTAGGTACTCCCTTTGCCTTTGCTTGATATTACCAATGACTGTGTAATCACATGTCGGATCTTTACAGATGCAGAATTATGCAGAAAAATTTTAGTCGAACTGTTTCCATGAGTAGATGTTACTCTCTCTTTACTGACGATACCATGTCGTTGTTTCTTCTTGGAGGGTTACTAGAAAAAGTCGGCATCTAAAGACCCCTGAAGCATTATAGAGATCCATTTGGCTGTCGAAAGCCATTAGATGGTCATCAGGGTCAGTAGTTCCGAGATACTTTATGGTTGGAACCTTCACCCTAGACGGTATTATAGTGCTCATGATCTCATGGGTAAAGGGGCCACTCTTTCATTATCATTAACCCTATAATCTTGGGTTCTTTTCACTTTGCTTCCCAACATGTCCTTGACGTTTTTCTACCAGTACCTTTGAGGTAAGCCTCTGTGTTGTCATAGTTCATCCTTTTAGGATCATAACCTTTAGAAGTAGTGCTTCAAGATTACTCTTGGTTACATTGATTTCCTTAGTGTTCTACCTCTGTCAGAAGGGACCTTTTCTTACTGGAGGAAGATGCTTTGAGTTTCTCCCTTCCGTCAGATTGTTGGATGGGAGTCTTTCTCTTTGGAGATTCATCCCCTTCCCTTTGACTGGACTTGGTAATCCTTGAATTTTTTTTAGCATGATCAACACTTATTAGAGCTTCCATTTCTTGGACTTGTTTCTCTAAAGCTATGAGCTTAGCAGTGTTCTCCTCCATGTTATTTGCATTTGGTGGTTGCACTGGATTTGAAGTTCCTCTCGCTTCGTTATTGTTTAGGTTGAATGTCGGTTCCACGTTCTCCTCGATGGTAACATTAGGAGCTAATTCCTTATTTCGTTCTTCCATCCTTTTCGAATTCATTCTTTCCTAATCATGAAGCAATGAATGTGCCAAAATTAATTTATAATAAAACAATGGAATCGGAGGTTCAAGCCCTCCTTCTAGCACCAAAATATAACGATATTATTCGTCAATGCCCGAACTAGGATATACAATGCATATGCTTAGTAGCTCAATGAAAGAGTGATTTAAAGGTCATTGGACTGCAACCTTGAATCAGTGATTTTAACGAGTTCCACCATTTCCTAGGCATCAAGACCTTAAGTTCAAAGATTATTTACTCTTCCCTCAAAGTGTGAGTATCACGCTTACAAAACTACAAAGTCAGAGATAGCCTGGGGAGGAGGGTTTTAGAAGTTAAATAAGACAGAAACCTTATGCAACAATCACCTTTGGATCCAGGATAAAATAATATATATATTGTGCTAAGAGGAAACGGGCTAATGCCCCACAATGCCCGAATTAATTACATATCATGGCACTTAATGACTTATATGATATTCTGCATCAAACCAGCCTGGAAAGGCCTTGTTTGCGTTAGTTATCAAGCCATAAGCTCACAACAAGCTTTCCACCGAAGTTGGGTTGCATTAGGCTTATTGTAAAAGAGCTAAGTCACATATTCTCGGTTCGAAAGGGGAAAAACCTGGATTTTTCTCAAGACCTTTCCTCCTACGAAGAAGATGTGATTAACTCTTTCATAAGAAAGATAAGTGTTAACTCTCTATCTAATCACTATTAACACATCATGATTATCAAATCGAGAAATGTTTAAGTCTTGGAATCCTCCTTTTTATTTATTGCAGATATATTATAAGATTTGAAGAAATCCCCAATTTGATTGAGAAATTAGGGTTTGCCCTTGAAGAAAAGAGAACAAGATTAAGAAATGAAAATTCTATGTCGAAAATGAGACCCTTAGGGTCTTATTTATAGACAAATCGGTGCCCCTTTTGTCATTGAGCTAGTAGAAATCCTTGTCAACCGCTTTTCCCTTCGGTTCTAGATGCTTTAGCTCTTGGCCGATCTCTTGGCTTTGCTCGATGCTTTTATGGTGCCGATATTGGCTCTTGGAAAGTTGGTCTTAGCATTTAGAAGTTTTCTCTGATGTTATTTTATCATGGATAGCTTTAGGAAAGGCTTTAGGCTTCCTTCTATGGACTTCCATTCATGAGCTTTCGGCCTTGCTATTAATTCTACATGCAGTTTTCCTTCGTGCTTCAAGTGTGTTGTTTTGGGAACCACCACCTCTTTTATTTAATGTGGATGGCTTGTTTCTTCTAAAAGCTTTGAGTTTCTTTTTGTTAGATTCTTAAAGTGTGTTTCAGGTTTCCAGAAGGGTGCTTCCGGCGTATTATTGGTTGTTTGCTAAAGTGGCCTATTAGTGATCATCAAACTGGGGTTTCGGTAGTTGGCTTTTGGATAGTTTTCCCATGTTTCGAGCTTTGTATTTTTGGTGCTTTCGTCTCTTTATGTACCGACAATAAGCACGTTAATGCCGATAGCCCTTTCGCCCCTCTGGGTCTCGGGTCGTAGGATTCTTAGTGTTTCTCTTCATCAGCTCCCAGTTTTAGGCAGCCTGCTTTCGGTAATGTGTTATTATTAACTATCTCTCGTGCTGGATTTGACCTGCGGTATTCTTTCTTCACATCGGATCTGAAGTTTCTTCTTTGACGATGGTGTCGGTTGCTCGTTGTTTTGAATTCCTCTCTTACGCATTTGGTTTTATCCTGTAGTTGGTCTTTACTTTCAAATTACTCTTTTCTAATTGTGGTGGTCCGATGCCCCTTCCCAGTCATCCTGTCTTGGTGTTAATTTTGGTAGTAACACATATCAACTATAAATTCATATTCGTTTCTTTTAATTTTCAAAAAATTAATTTACATAATTCATGTTCATTTCTTATAAGAGTTCATATATTAAACCAATACGAGTTCATATCTCATATGAATTCGTATATTTAAATCAAATGTCAATATTTAAATTTATTCCTAAACCTTAAATTTAAATCATGAAATCTCAACTTATCTATAATTAAGTTTATTATTAAATTTTATAAAATAAATATATATTAAATTTTATTTTATAAAATTTAATAATAACTCTGTACTTGAAGGATAATATTTATGAAGGCGTGAATGATATGATTCACTACCATTTGCTTTTCAAAAAATATATATTAAAATTAAATTTTGAAATATATATATATACACTAAAATTAGGCAATAAATGATGGGTTGGTCACGAAAGAATATAATGGATTAATCATGTAAATAATCTATGGATCGGCCATGTAAATGCCCAATGGATCGATAGTCACTTTATGTCATGGATCGGTTGGGTTCATTTCAGATGGATCGGTCTCATGTTATCTATGGATCGGTCAATGGTTTGCCTAAGGTTCAGACATGATGCTGCTCTATGGATCGGTCACCACTTGCATGTATCAATTGGTCATCCGCATTTCCTATAAGTCAGTCGCAACTCCTCGCTATGGATCAAACACTCTACACATTTATGGTTCAGAGCCTTCATACATTGATGGATTGGTTGCCCAGTATGTCATGGGTCCGTCGAAGGCTAAAGTCTTGGATCGTTCGCACAACAAAAGGATGGATCGGTCGCCGCCTTACAACATGGACCGGTCAAGCTTCTTTCTTATGGATTGGGCATAAAACTAGAGCAATGACATTTTCGTTATTATGATAGCGATTGATGATAGCCTGTGCACACAAAATTTCAGCTTTGCCACTCCATTCACTCTACACCTATAAATACCGCATAGGTTCCTACATTCAAGGGACCGAATTTTCTCCCCACGAAGTGCTATAAAATTCATTTCTCAACCATTCCAAATCACTCCAACCTCCATTAAAGATCATTCAAGCTTAGGTTCAACATCAAGGCCTCCCTGGAATCATTCAAAGTCATCCAAATGTTCAATAGTTGAAGATTTACATCGACAATCATCACACTTAGAGAGATCTAGCTATTTCCTTGGCGGATTTGAGTGGATCAAAAGTAAAAAGAGAATAAATAAAGAGAAATACTTGTAAAAGAGAGAAAATGAGTGATAATGCAAAGATTATGTACCTTGTGATCTCTATGGTGATAATGAGAACTCCTTTCGTAGTGGAAGTAGGTCGATTCTAGGCTGAACCACTCTAAATCTCCTTGTCTTTACTTTTTTCCTTGTATTTGTGGCTCCATATTTTATATATTAGTTCTTTGTGAAGTGTTGCAAATATACCTTGGGTGTTGTTGTCATTTTTTGACATCAACATTTTAGCGCCCACCGTGGGGACATGTTCACATTCTCAAGGTTACATGCTTTATGGAGGTAGTGAAGTTCGAAGCCTGCTTCTACGATAGATTCTCCAAATATAAGATTCGGGCCAATTGACGAATTCTCTACGAAGATTAGAAATTTGTTTGAGATAATGTCGCGAAAAAAGCCGCAAACTAGTAAGACCGTGATAGCTTCGGGTTCTGGAAATGTAGCGGATGATCCTGTCACTCCGCAAACTAATTTTAATGTTGGCCAATCTTCAAGGGTAGGAGTTGGCGTAACAAGAGATGAATTAAACGAACCCATCGCCAATTTAACAAAACAAATGGATATCTCCAATAAATCCATGATGGCAAAATTAGAAGCCCTCTTTTCTCTCCAAGTCGCAATGTCAAAGGTTAATGCTAATACCAGCCATGCTAAGAGTGCCTACTCTCCCGCCACTAGTCTAAATCGAGACTGATCCGTTTAAGACGTCGATGATTCAAACGAGGCCAATCGGGAAGAATCTAAGCCACCTACTAGGAATTACTCTAAAAAAAGAGACTTCTCGGAAAGCGACTAGTTTCGCCAAAGGGGCACTTCTTCATGAGGGAGGCATAAGGCCCCAGATCCCTAGCCGTGATCGTTTTCTTAAGCGAACATCTGGCAAAGGATACGATATCTGCCCCGCGGATCGGCGCGACGAGAAGGAGCGTCTTGAAGAGATGGTCCGGCAAATCATGAAGGAAAGTGCTGACCGAAATAAAGACGAGAAAGAGTGGGAGTTTGCTCCGTCTAAAACTCCACTCACTGAAAGGATCAAATTGACCAAGTTCCCACAAAAGTTTAATCCTTCGGTGATCCAAGCTTACAACGGGACTGGCAATCCTAATTGTTCTTATACAAATACGATCAGCACATGGATGGTGCCAGAGCTACGGATGAACTCAAGTGCTTATACTTCCCAGTGTATTTGGAGGAAGCAGCCTCGCTCTGGTTTACCAAGGTCCATAGGCAACTTTTCATTCCTGGCTAAGAAATTTAAGGAGTAGTTTAGGCTGCAAACCACGAAGGTTAAAGACATGATGTCATTAAATGACATGGAGCAGAAACCTGGAGGGTCAGTTATATCTTTCCTCACACGATTTAATGCCGTAACAGCAGAAGTTGCGGATCCAGTACCTCGGCTAGTATTGATGGCATTGTAGCATGCTATAATTAAAAACTTGGAGTTTGGAATATGGATTAAAATGAAGAATCCTAACACCTTAGAGAGATTCTATGCAAAAGCAGAAGAGTATACCGATCTTGACGATGATCCTTCTTTTGGTATGGATGTTGCTAAGGGTAGTTTGGTACCAATGAAGAAGGAAAATGATGTTCAGAATGGACAAAAAAACAGTGGAAGTCAAAAGTGAGGGAATGATGCTAAAGATAATCAAAATGGAAAGAAGTTTCAGTTTTAAACTTGATGAATTAACCCCATTGACGGAGACGCCGGAAAACATTTTTATTGCCACTAAGGATACCGAGGACTATCCAAAACCAAAGATTCAGAAGGTGGGCGATAGTCAGGCAAAATCTGGGAGATTCTGCCTCTTCTACAACCAATCAGGCCATAATACAAATGAATGCAAGCATCTCAAGAACCTGATCGAGGAACTGATAAGAAAAAACCGTCTACAACAGTATGCGAAAATACCACAGTCTGCTAATCCTCCTCAAACTACCTAAGAGCGGAATTCATCTAGATCAAGGGAAAGGCCCCGGCACAAGCTAGTCAAAGTTCATGATTAACACCATTTCTGGGGGTCCTCATCCAGTTTGGAAAAGTTGGGGAGACATCGAAATATATGCTCACGCACTCAGGAATACTCCAAAGGAAGAAAAGTGCTTGGTTCTGAACAATGTCGTTTCCACAAAATAATAGAAAACTTCATTTGGGGATGTCATGTTCAGTGGAAAAGATGAGGAAGGAGTAGTCACTCCGACTCAAGACCCCATGGTAGTAACGGTCGGGATAGGCCCAACCACTCTGAAGCGGGTGTTAGTTGACTGTGGAGCTTCGGTGAATGTGCTATTCAAGAATACCTTTGGTAAGATGAAGCTTTCAATGTTGGATGTGTAGGCTTGCCAGAAGAAAATCTAGGGGTTCACAAGGGAACCAAAGCAACCCATTGGGGTTATCGATTTACTTGTGGAACTTGGAGACGGAGAAAGGAAAGTCGCTTTGACGTAGTCCTTTGTTCTTGTAGATGAGCCACTAGCATATAACGCTTTTCTAGGAAGATCAGCTCTGGCAGCTTTCAGAATTGTATTAGCCCCCTGGTGCTTGACAATGAAGTTCCCAACTGATAAGGGGTTGGTTTAGTTAAAGCATACCAAGAGACTGCCAGAGAAGTTACATCAACAAGCTAAGAGAAGCTAGCAAGAAGGACAAAGGAATGGGTGTGTTGGTCCCCTCCGCATTTGTGATCCTTCCTTATAGCAATTAGGGCATGGACCCTGTACTGGTGAGCATAGCGGGGATCAAAAGGAGATGGATCCAAGAAAGGCCAGTATAGGGGAGGAGAGAATAGCGCCAGCTGAAGTCACAATTCCAATTCTAGTTCATGATAAAGATCCAGATAGGCTATTGAAGACAGACTCTCAACTGGGCCCCAAATTGCAGAAAGAACTGATTATGTTTTTGAAAGCTAATCTTGATGTGTTTGTTTGGATTCATTCTGACATATGCGGTATATCCCCCAAAATGGCGGTTCATGCACTCAACATTGACCAAAGCATCACTCCAATCAAGAAGAAAAGGATTCAGGGCCTGGAAAAGTCAGCTGCACTAAAACAGGAAGTGGACAGATGTATGGAAAATCACTTTATACGAGAATCTGCATTTCCTTGGTCTTGATCCTATACTTGTAAAGAAGCTCAATGGAAAGTGGTGAGTATGCATCGGTTATTCCGATCTTAATGAAGCATGTCCCAAAGACAATCTCCCGCTGCCTAGAATTAACCAGCTTGTTGATGCGACGGCGGGGAATGAACTCCTATCTTTTATGGATGCATACTCGGGCTATAATCAAATCATGATGCATGAGCCCGACAAAGAAAACACAAGCTTTATTACAGATGTTGGCTTGTATTGTTATAAGTTAACGTCGTTCGGGTTGAAAAATACTGGAGCGACATACCGGCACCTTGTCAATTTCATGTTCAAATCTCAAACAGGCAAGACAATGGAGGTTTATGTAGATGACATGTTGGTGAAGTCCAAAAGAGATAATGATCATCTAAAAAACTTGGTCGAGATCTTCAATATTCTGACAAAATATGGCATGAAGCTCAATCCTCTCAAGTTTTCGTTTGGGGTCGCATCAGGGTAGTTTCTTGGGATTATGGTTAATGCCTGGTGCATCGAAGCCAACCCTACACAGATTACTGCTTTGAGAGAAATGTGAGCCCCAGAACAAAGAAAGAGCTACAAATTCTAAATAGGAAGGTTGTTGCCTTGAATCGTTTTATTTTTAAGGCAACGAATCGATGTATTCCTCTTTTGATGCTCTACGAAAGGGAAGGAAATACTTCCAGTGGAGTCCAGAATGTCAAACTGCTTTTGAAGAATTAATTAAGAATATGGAATTGCCACCAGTTGTTTTCAAAGCATAGAGATGGAGAAGATCTATTTTTATATCTAACAGTTTCGTCATATGCATTAAGCGTTGCTCTGGTCAGAGAGGAATCGAAAGTTCAAAGGCCAGTGTACTATATCAGCAAGAGGCTGTCAGGGGCAGAGCTAAACTATCCCAAATTGAAAAGGCTTGCATATTTCCTGCTCATCGCCTCTTAAACACTAAGGCCATATTTTATAGGGGTGAGCAAACCCCGGTTCGGTTCGGTTTTGGAGTAATACCGAAACCGGAACCGAAAGACCTCGGTTTTAAAAATCGATAGCTAAAATCGTAACAAAGCATCGGTTTCGGTTTTTATCAGCTCTGTTTTGGTTTTAAAACCGATTTAAACAAAAAATAATGTAAATTTAAACAACCATAAAAGAAATTAAAATAAATTGTTTCAACCGAGTGTATTGACACACATGGTACATAGTACAAACTAATAGACTATAAGTCATCCAAAGTAGTACAAATCTAAGCTAGCTAGCTCTAAACCGAAGACAAGAAACAAAAAAAGGAAATTAGTAGGAGCACTCCAGTGAACCACACTACAGCAGACCAGTAGCAACTTGGGATTCGGGAAAGTAGTCTACTGGTACCTCAACTTTCATTTTCAATTCAAAACATCCAAGAATCTACAAAAATAAGAAATGGACATTTTATATTAGTCTACCCCTAATCTTGTATTCAGCTAAATCAAATGAGTGAAGCAGTGGCTAGTGTGTATATACTATATAATAAGAAACAACAAGCAACAAGAGACAATGTGCACATTTTATATTTCGGTTCGGTTTTTTTCGATTCGGTTTGGGCCTAAAACCAAAATTGAAATATTAGCGCGGTTTGATTTTTTTGATTTTCAGTTTTGGTTTTTTGGTTTCAGTTTGTTTGGTTCACTTTTTATCGATTTCGGTTCGGTTTCGATTTTATTTTGGTTTTCTTCTCACCCTTAATATTTCCAATCTCACCCTATCGGGGTTCTCACTGACCAGCCTCTGAAGCAGGTCTTGTTCCGTCCATAGACTTAATGAAGATTGTTGAAGTGGAACTCGAGCTTAGTCAATATCACTTATCATCTGTGAATGGCGATTAACAGATAGGCTTAAGCAGACTTCATCGCTGAATTCATTGATAGGAGTGATGACAAGGAAGAAGCCACCAAAGTAGTCATTCGGTGGAAGCTATTTGTTGATGGTGCTATAAACGAGTATTACTCATGGGCGGGAGTAGTGTTTAAGACTCCTGAAGAACGTTCTCTATGTTATGCCTTAAGATTAGAATTTCCATCAACAAATAATGAAGCAGAGTATGAATCCCTGATTGTTGGATTGAGAATTGCAAGAGAATTACAGTTGAAAGCCTTATGCATTTTTAGCGATTCACAGTTGGTAGTATGTCAAGTCAAGAGAGAGTTCCACGCTAAGGTTGGAAACTTTCCAGCTTATCTATTAAAAGCTTGGGAGCTACTCGATTATTTTGACTACTACACAATCTCACACATTCATCGGGAAGAGAATTTGAAGACTGACTCACTCGCAAAGCTTGTCAGCACGGGAGATGCACAGTTGCTGGAGATAGTCCCAGTTGAAGTTCTTTCAAATCCGAGCACTGATGACCGCGATATACAGTGGATCATGGAAACTACTGAAGAGCCAGATTCATGGATGACTCCAATCAAAGATTATCTCATCAGAGATGTGCTCCCAGATAATCGAAAAAAGAGAACAAAGCTACTCAAAAAAGCTACTATGTACATTATTCAAGCTGGTCGGTTACATAGGCGAGGATTCTCTATGCCTTTGCTCCATTATGTCAACAAGGAGAATCAAGAGCAATTCTGGTAGAATTGCACGAGGAAGAATGTGGAGGGCACACTAGTGGTCAGATGCTAGCTAAGAAAATTCTGCGATATGGTTACTTCTGGCCAGATGGGAACCTAGACTCCATGACTTTCACTAAGAAATGTGACAGATGTTAGCGATTCGCGAACATTCTAAGAGCACCATCTATTGAATTGACTCAAATGGTCAGCCCATGGCCATTTTCCGTCTGGGGCATCGGTCTTGTTGGAACATTACCTACTGCAAAATCCAGTTTCAAATACGCCATTGTAGTTGTCGATACTTCACTAAATAGGCTGAAGCAGAGCCGCTAGCCACAATCACCTCAAAGAAAATTATCAACTTCATCTTGAAGAGTATTATTTGCAGGTTTGGTGTGCCACATAAGTTAATCATAGACAATGGAACACAAATTGAAAGCGAAGAGCTTAAAGAATTCTGCGCCAAATACAAAATTTAGAAGAGCTTTGATGTAGTGGCCCATCAAAAGGCCAATGGGAAAGTTGAAGCCGTAAACAAAATAATCAAATCAACCATCAAGAAGTGACCCGAGAAAGCTCAAGGTAGCTGAGTCGACGAATTACCACTTGCACTATGGGCGTACAGGACGACTCATAAATCTGCTATTGGGCAGACTCCTTTCTCCTGGCCATTTGGTTCAGAGGCAATGATTACAATGGAGCTAGAAGTCCCTACATACCGCCGAATCCATTTCAACCAAGCTGAAAATGAGAAACTACTACTCGAAGCGCTTGATTAGCTCGAAGAAAGGAGGAATGAAACAGAGCTCAGAGTGGCTGCTCATCAAAGAAGGATTGCAAGGCATTTCAACTCAGAAGTCAAGCAAAGGACCTTCGAGATTGGGGACCTTGTATTGAAGAGAGTGATGACCAGAACTGGAGTTTTTGGACCCAACTGGGAAGGACCCTACATTATAAGCCAAAAGCTCCTAGTTGGTACCTTCAAATTAAAGACAGCGAACGGAATTCAAATCCCTAGAGCTCGAAACAGCAATCACCTCCATCGTTATTTTACTTGGTTTTTCATTCATATTTCTTGTAAAAGTTGAAAAAAATATCTTGGAAGCATTGTAATCAACCTTTGTATATACGAATGAAAGAAGTAGAATTGCTTGCTTGAATCGTACATCTGCAAACTCTTGTTTAATTATTCGAACTTGCTAAAATTGTTTTTGATTGCAGGCCTTCGAACGATTGCCCACCAACAACCCGATAAGACATGGTGACCTTTACAGCAAATCCCAATGGGGACAACTCAAGTGACGAGCCCCATAAATACCATTTGCAATGAATACAAAGGTGTAAAGCACCACTATGCAGAAGGAAAATGAAGGCCACAAAGAGTCAGACGGTTAAAAGGTGCAACATCAAATCTAAAGACAAAAAAATTGCAATTTTCACCAAAGAGGCATCTCCTGAAAAGAAAGACCCAGGACCCTAGTCCTATTATTATTAGGATAGCTTGTTACGATGAGCGTCCGACAATGGAACTGGCATCCTCCCCATGGAATTACGCAATGATAAAGGCTCTCATAATGAATCTAATCAAAAGTCCCAACCGAAAGGGGCATGAATTCAATCCACTCTCCAAAGGGCCTGAATCACCAGGCTAGAGAGTCGCATGTTTGGATTTATCAGAATTCCCAGACGAAAGGGGGTACCCAATGAGATTGTCAGTATCAGGAAACATCTGACCCAATTACGACAAACATTGGGAATAAAGACCTCTTTGGGGGAACTCGATTAGTTCATTAGTGTCTGCTAACCACGGACTCGGCGATCGGTGGGCTTCAAAAGACCGCTTCGGAGGCACCCGATTAGTTCGTTAGTGTCTGCTAACCACAGATTCGGTGAACAACGGGCATCAAAAAGACCTCTTCGGAGGCACCCGATTAGTTCGTTAGTGTCTGCTAATCCCGGACTTGACGATCGGTGGGCTTCAAAAGACCTTTTTAGAGGCATACATTAGTCGGGCTAGCACTCAGGCATCTCGAGTTGCAACGATCGGTGAACTTGAATGACCTCATCGGAGGCGTCCAATTAATTCGGCTAGCACCTGATTCATTCAGACTACGATGAATGTTGGGATTTAACTAAAGACCTCTCCAGAGGCACCAGTGAAATCACCGACGCTAGAATACATCAGCCTAGTCACGGACGAGAGTCTCCTATGTCTGAATTAACTAATCGGATAACAGATAAACATTGGGTCAAAAATATAAGACCTCTCAAGCAGGGGCACAGAAACTAAGAAATTCCTTCAACTAAAAGGAATGAGTTAAATCAATCAAGATGGATTTCATGGTTAACTGGCAGAGCTGAGAAGATCTAAGAACAATGGCAAAAAGTAAAAGACTTAACCATTAAAGCAGAAACTTCCAGTGTTTTATCCATAACCAAGGAAACCTAGTAAAGTTGATCACACCCGGCCTAAGAAGTTCGTGACAACCTTAGGTATGGGGGCATCACCACCACATTAAGACGGATCAAAAATGCTCACAATACATACCACAGGCACGCCATAACTTCATACCAAAAAAAAAAATTATTTGTAGTTTCAAAGAAGCAAATGCATAAGAAAGTACAACAAAGCTACAATAACAAATGACAGTCAAAGTACAGAGAATGCAATAATAGCTTCACAACAACAACGCAAGTCTCAGACACATTCACATAAATTCATAAGCGAGGACCGACACTCGCTTATACAACCGGTCTAAATGAAATACATGAAAGCAAGCTAGAAAAAGTAAAGTAAGACATCCATGAGCACTATTTCTTTTTCTTTCCATCCTTAAAACTGCTGGACTTTAGAGATGATTTACTAGTCTTGGCAGAGGAAGGAGGAGGTGTATCAACCGGGTGATTCCTATCTTTAGCTTCTGTGCCACCAAAACAACTCTCAAGAGAAGATAAAGCGATAACTCCTTTCTTTTTAATAGTACGGTTTCCCTTGCGCTTCGAAGATGACAAGGACTTAGTTTTCTTCTTTTCCTGGTCCTCAACATCCTTTACTAGGCTTTCATCTGCATCGTTCAGATCCTCGACCTCATCACTAAGGGTACAATCGACATCGTCTAAGCCAATGATTGCCTCAATCCTTGTGTCTCGTGATCCTAGCTGTGAAGATGCATCGCCTGGAGGAAGAGTGATAGTTTGAGCCGAAGTGGTAATTGACACCAAGGTCAAATCAGTGACGATGGCTTCAGTCATTATAGTATTGATTCCGGTGGGAGAAGGTTGTGGAAAGACTAAGCCTAATACAAATGAACAATGAGCATGGAATGAAATTACCCCAGCGAATTACAAAGAGAATCCAAGTATGACATAGCTTGGTTAATCTTGGTTTTACATGCAGCTCGGAGATTTCTATGCTCAACTTCGTATTTATTCGGTTTATCATCGTCGTCTCCCTCGCCATATCCAGTATGCTCCTCTGTAATATTCTTCTCAACAGCATGTCCCTCAGAGGTTGTATCCTTTTCTTTGTGAACAATAAAATGATCAGCGAGAGGAACAGTTGGAGTCTGAGAACCCGAAGCCTCAGCATTGATAGGACAGTCCAGGGATTTCTTCCCAGAGGATTTAGCTTGCTCCTCCATAAGCTTTACCTTGCCCTCGTCCAAGGCTACACGAGACCCCTCGTCCAAAAGACTCCCAAGAAGATATTCTTCATCATAGTAACCTTTAGTATGTGCAGGTATTGATTTCCAAACTAAGGCCAAAGTCACTGTAAAGTCAGGTTCCAAATAGCGTAAGCTCCCTCAGCTCATAATGCTAAAGACGTAAAATCTAAATAAAGTGGCATCAGCATCCGCCTTAGTATTTTTTAGGGCGGCTGAAACATTAACTCTATCTTACTCAAGAAGCTCGGCTTAGGATGTCACCACATAAATAGCCAACTTCTGAGCAGTGTTCATCTCATGGAGATTGGCATTCTCTTGTTGATATTTCGCAGAAGCTTATTTTTCCATGGCTAGTTGGGACTCAGCAATTTGTTGGACAGATTGAGCCTCTTGGACTTGCGCCATTAATGTACTTTCTCTCAGTTTAGCGACAACAAGCTCTTCTTTGAGCCTCCTATTTTCAACATCTAGCCCTTCTAACTTAATATTCCTTTGCAAGGGAGATCCAATGGTAGCATCTCGAGATTCAAGCACCTTGGCCCACTCGACCTTGTCATTCTATAATGTAGCGATTCGATCGAGGTAGAGTCTACTAAGTCTCTGGAGATCATCGGCAAAATTGTACCATAAAGATAGTTGTTTATCAGCTTGACTCCTGGCCACATCCAGTTGTGTCTCGAGCTGAATTTTGGCAGTATCCGACTATTTAAGCATATTGCGTTTCAATGTGTCTAGTTCTCCAAGTATATCCTGCCTATCAGATGGGTATATGTCCAAGTCAAAGAACATCCCTTTCAAACACCAACCCATGAATCATTCATCAAGTGTGGAGTTTGCAGGTGCAGGTTTGTAACGGGGCCTCTGTATGATCGCCTGAATATCGACAAGAGGAATAACAGGCGATGTAGTTTGGGTAGTAGCGGGAAGTTTGTCTGATCTAGGGTGCTTTTGAGAATCATCCCTTCCTTAACCATCCCTATCTCTCTTCCTCCTTTGGCTCTCCAAATCTTCCTGTCCACTCTGATCATGATGATCATCATATCGATCATCGTAGCAGTCATTGTATTTGTCTCGGTCAACGTGAGAACCTTGTGCCCTCTCATCCTCATCCAATTGGTCTTGGGCCTCGTGCCTCCACCTCCTTTGTTCATCAGTCAATATGTAACCATGTGTTTGCTAGGGTTGGTGAGAATGTTGTGAGTGCTGAGAATGATGAGATTGTTGAGAATGTTGTGAGTGCTGTAAATGACGGGGCTGTATGAGATGCTTTGGATTGTAATAGCCGGTTCATTGTTGAAGCTCTTCGTAAATGAACGGTCCATGTCTGGACTTGAAATGAGTCAAAAAAGGACTTCAGTACTTTTTAGATTAGAAAGTATTAGGGCAAACTATAAAGCATATGCAAAGCATTGAAGATTTAAGCGCATGTTATATCTAATGCACATATAATAACAAACCTCTCTTAAGTGGTGAAGCTAATTGAATCCCTATATCAGGAAGGGTTCTCCGTAAGGGAGGAGTTTGAGCTACAATTGTCTCAGTTCCCATTTTTGTAACCGAGGATGCCAAATTTGAGGTCATAGTGTCACCTTGGACAAGATCCTTAGCGGTGCTAAGGTCACCCAAATTCCTAAAAGTGGCAGTGGAACTCTCCTCATGAGTGTCTGAAATGGCGGGATCTTCTATCACTTTTCAATAATTAGATCGGCTCCTAAAGTGGTCTCACCTTCCTCAATCCATTCAGTATCCTTCATATGACCTTTGCCTTCGCGGTGTGTAAATTCTTCTTCATCAGTCGAAGGCAGTTGGGATTTTGAGGGTTTCTTACTAGTCACCAGCAGGGTCCGAGCATTTCTTTAAAGCAACTTCCTCGGTTAAAGTCTTAGCTACAATATCCTTTTTAGTACTCGGGGTACCGGATGTGGAAGATGAAATAGAAGATAGATCTAACATAAGAGATCGTGAAGGATCCAGGAGGTGATTTTGACGGAGGAATTTATCTATAATTAAAACTTCCTGCTTCTTTCTTTCTCGTCAACAACTTTCAAAGTACTAAATAGATTCTGATCAACAGCAGCATCTTGATTAAAAGAAGGAAGTTCTGCAAAATAAAGAAAGGATTTAAAAACCAAGACTTAAATAAAAACGGAATTTAAGCAACTGTATTCACCTCCTTCCATCCACGTGCCATAAAAGCTGTCAGGACACCGGACATAAAAGTATTGATTCACAAATCCCTGAGCGCTTTCCAACAAATCAGTAATAATTTTGGAATTCCAAATGCTTTCAACGAAGATAATTGATGGGCGCTCTATCCTCTATCTGAAAACGTATAGAGAACAAATGTCCTGAAAAGTGGGTGCACGTTGCTTTGTCCTCATAAAAAGCACATTAAGCCCAGTTAAAATGGCATAGCCGTTTGGGTGTAGCGGGAAATGGGAAATGGTTAAGTGCCAAAGGATCATCTCTAAGAGGGTATTAAAAGGAGGAACAACCCCACTGACTAGCATATAACGATAGATTACAACATAGCCAGGGGGTGGAAAATTTGTGAAGTCCTTCTCTTCTAGTAGTTTTCCATCAGTTTCCGGAATTCCAAATTGAGCACAAAAGTGTTTGAATGAATGAAAAGAAAGTTTCATTGGAGTTCTCTCAGAAGGTGTTTTGGCAAGAGGCCAGGGAAGATGGAAATCTTGATTAACATTTGACTCAGGGACATTAACTACCGCAATATCGGAAATCTGAGCAGAAGTTTCAGCCTAAGCAGATGTAGTCGTTTCCTCAGGTTGTTGGCGCGATTGCTGTCAAGTTACCATTTATACACAAATAATCATGCTTGAAGATAAACTACAGGTGTGTGTTTCCTAAGATAAGAAATATTATGCTGTGTATAACTGTTTGTGCAGGGCTTGGGATCAACCATCATCGTGTAGTGATTAATCAATTCCAAGCATCGCTGTGAACTTATATTAGAATGTTTATATATGTGCAAGAGATGTTTAGCTAGACTATAAATGATCAATAAATCAATCCAGTGCAGATATATCATTCAGTATAAATCGTGAAGTTCATTGTAGAAGTTTTCTAAAGAACATTTATCTAATCTGTTGTCGATATGGGGTAGTCGATAACAAAATAACAGCCCAAAAATGTGCAAGTGTTTTCATTGTTACAGAATAGGTGGCAACAAAATAACACATTCAGAGTATAATCCGTGACTGAAAATTGTTCATTACTTTTATACTTAACATAACGCAAAAGAGCTCAACGGTGAAAGGAAATGTTAGAGAAGGACAAGTCCATATCGGTTTGGTAGTGACCGATCAGTTATGGGTCGGTAGTGACTGATCCACAATAGGTCGGCAGTGACTGACCCATGGTGGACCGGCAGTGACTGACCCATGATGGATCGACGATACCTGATCCAGTAATCGATCCATGATGGATAGGCATTGACCGATCCATAAGGGGTCGATAATAACCGGCCATTACGACTTAGAAATTTTCTAACTCTTTACGAACTCAAGCCTGGCAAAGCCACTTAAAATGCAAAGTTCACAAACTCAAGCTGAGTTTTCACATGTCAAACACATGAAGCATGAATTTTAAAAAGTGCTCAATAAAAATAAGACATGCATCATTGCAATATCATCAAGAACATGCTGATTACTGTGTTTGTTATCAAAATACAAAGTGCAACTCAACAATTAATTTGCAACCAACAACGAGAGATATGAATCGTCACAGTAACGAAGTCAAGTGCAAATCAAAGCATAAAACAGTTTTTACATGAGTTCTTACACAATGTCGAAATCAATACACGGATTCATTTCAGCGTTCATAGATCAAAATTCTACTGCGATGAAAGCCTTAAGCCACTCATACACGGTTTCAAACCCAACTCGGTCAAAACTGATCCACAACTATAAACCAATCCTCGATTTAAACCATTATAGCTCCAAAATCATTATATAAACCTTAAGTACCCAAAAACCATCAATCTGAAACCTAAACATTTCCAAAGCAACTCGGTACAAAATTAAAGGAAATAATCACCTGCAATGGGTGTGAATCTTCAAATCTGAGAAGAGTGCTTCGATTTGGTTTGGAATTGATGGGGCTTGCGGCGGAAGTGAGATTCGATAATGGATTGGAGGCTTTGGACAATCGGCGATGCAGATTCAATTGGAATTAAAGACGATTAACGAGAAAATAACGGATCGAAGTTGGTGAATTTTCTAGAAGAGACCAGCCACCATTAAAGTAATTCTGAGCTAAAGAAATAAAATGAGAAGATAAGGACTGGAAGAGATAATATAAAGGCAAGATATAAGCGGGCTGACCATACCGATCCATCATATATTGGGCCATACCGATCCATCATATATTGAGCCACACCGATCCATCGTAAATTGAGTCATACCGATCCATCATGTGTACTGCGCCCGATCCATAGTATACTATGCGCATCGATCCATATAAAAAACAGCAAATTAAAAAATGTGACCAATTCATTAGATACGGACACCCACAGTGTGTTTAAACGTTCATTTCGAAGCTCATAATTTTTGTTACAAACAAAAATTATAAACTTCAAGGAGCAAATGTTAATCCACTAAAATTAGGCCATAAATGATGGGCTGGACATGAAATAATATAATGGATCAATCATGTAAATACTCTATGGATTGCTCATGTAAATACCCAATGTGTAATGACCCGGATTTTTGATCAGCTAATTTTAAATATTTAATATGGTTTAAATATAGAGTTAGTCATATAAATGAATTTTTATATTAAGTTATCGATTTAAAAATCGATTTCGATTTAATATTGAATATATTAAATTATCATAATACGAAATATAATTGAATTCGAATTTCAAAACTAAATCAAGATAATTCAAATAATTAATAAATATTCTATATGAGTATAAATAATTAATTATTGATAAATTTGATTAGTCTGAATTTAAAATATATTTTAATCAATTGAATTAAATTTAAATGGTTAATTTAAATTCCAGGTGATCGAACTAGACTTCAAAGCTTGTCCCAATGTGTTCATAATAGTGGTTAAACCCTAGAAATGTCAGTTGGTGTGTTTTGATTAGAATTCAGGACCCTGAAATATATTATTATAAAATTTAAACGGATAAGGGAATAATCAAATAAAAAATAAATACACATCTACTCAGCCGACCTACTTCGTACATTGTCCTCTTTCCTTCCTGCTTTAGCAAAATGTAAATTAAATACCAGATATACCATTGCCCTCTCTTCCCCTTATATAAATCACAGGAATTAAAAACCCAATTCCATTTCTACTTTGAACTGAAATTAAACAAAGCCTTCACCCTTTTTATTTTGAAAACTAAATTCCTTCTTTCAAAATCAAGCTTTAGTAAAATAGTAAAAGGGTCATTCCCTTGTTTCAAAATCAAACTCAAAACCCTGATTCCTCGTTAGATCCAAGCTCGACGACATGATTAAGGCACACAAATTCAAGTGAAGGTCGCGGTGAGGTCCGTGAAAGGAACGATGTGCCTACGGTTGAATCGCAATGGCTTTTGATCATCAGTAGAAGGTACGACAGCATGAATGGTGAGGCTCGAGTTCATCTATTCGAGGTATTAGGGTTGAGCGTGATATTGATTTGAAGTGGAAATCATGACTGTTGAAGGGGATTCTCGAATTCGGGTGTCGTTATTCTCTCAAATACACCTTGAATGGTGATTCTGCCAGGTTCCAGGGATTTCTATTAGGAAGCAGAAGGTGCGTAGCACAAAGTGCAATGGAGTTGGAGTTGTCGTAGGCCACGATGAGTGGAAAGATCTGGAGTTTGATGGTCTGATAAAAAATACTGGAGTTCAGACTGGATCTGTATGGTGCGATGAGGAAGGATGCGAGATGCTATTTGTGATGAGTACCGTGATAAGTTTGTGTTTTGGAATACCACATAGAGGCGGAACAATGGATAATACATTGGAAAGGAAGAGGGATGGTAGAGATTGTGATTGATGGTTGTAGAAGCAAGGATGGGTGATTAACGGTGAAGTAACTAGGCTAGACAGTTCTGGTATTTTTTTCAGAAATGAAGGCTGGTTATTGTGTATACAATCGGAGGAAGATATAGGTAATTAGCTGAATTTATTAATTTACCTTTTTAGTTATTTTCGAATTTTGTTTGATCACTTATAAAATAAATTCCTGATTCAACAAAATCAAATTTCAACTCCATCAGGTATTATTGAGCTTGTATGGATATAGACATCATTTGGGAATTGATTTGAAGTAACTTGGAGCCAGTTGGAGCTTCTGATTAAATTAAACGGTATTTAATTTAATCGGAAACAAATCGCCATAAAAAATATAGGTGAATAAACTCATACTCTGGATTCGTTATAATTCATTATAACAAATATTTATTTAATTTAATTTTAATTATTGTTTGTTGGTTGCTTGGATGCGTTTAAATATTTTTGTGGCTATTATAAATACATTAGTTATTTAGGCTTGGTGTTTGTGGCTATTATATACATATATTAGTGGTTGGATATTTCCCGTAGTACCATTAGCGGATGCCCACAGTATCATTAGCGGATGGCCATATGCGCCCCACAATATGATAGTGGATGACCTTCTATACCACGATATCCTGCCTTGAAGTAGGATGGGTATTATTTATGTTAGCTAACACCTGTAGATCCAGGAAAACAGGTCAGAGGGATCCAACTGGATTCCACAAAAATATTAACATTTGTTTGTTTTCATATATATTATCAATATGATGTGTTAGAAAACCTATAATTGATAATTAGGTGTTTTTGATTGGTTGAATGTCATTGGCCCTAAGTGTTGATTATAAAAATATCGTAAAAAGGGGTTTTGAGATTTAAAGAGGGAAAATTCTATTTTTCTTAAAATAGAATTTGAATTTCGAATGGGCTAAGAAATATTAACTTGTTTGAAAAATAAAAACATGTATTGAATTTATAAATGGTGTTTATAAATTAGATAACGCGGAAAGTTAATTTATAAACGATGTTTATAAATTAAATAATATGGGAAATTGAAGTGAAATTATAAACGATGTTTATGAATTAAATAATGTGGGGAATTAAAATGAATTTATAAATAGTGTTTATAAATGAAGTGGAAAATTATCATTTGACAATTTGAATATTTAAGTTCAAATGTGAATTTAAAAATAAAAATGTGGAATTGTTGTAAAGAAATAAATGATGAAATTTATTCTGATGTTCAGAATGTAAATTGAACAAAAAATAGACCCGTATGGATTTATGATTTGAATTCGATTAGATCGAATTTATTTAAGTAAAATATTTTTTAGAGAAGATATTGGAATCTTATTAGATAGAACTAAAATTTAATATGAAAATAAATTATGTGTTATATATATAAGTTATAATAAATAGAATATTCCAAAATAAGATTTTGGTTTTCAAACATATTTTGAAATGGAACTTGTTTTATTTTATAAAACAAGGAAGTTGGATTGGTAAACGATATTTACAAATCTAGTGAAATAAATTATTATTAGATAATTTAGAGGCTTAAATTCAGGTATGAATTTGAAAATAGGATTTGAAATCGTTTCGAAATGGGAACGACGGGATTTATTTTAGAATTCGGATTGGAAACGAAATTCAAATAAATCCAAAGGATTTATAACTAGAATTCGATTTTTATTAATTTTATAAAATAATTTATCTTCAAAGGAAATTGGAATATTGTTAACCCTCTTTTTTGGCAAGAGTCTTAACGAGCCAGACCAAAGCCCAAAACATGCAAACACACATAAGCCGCGCTTCAGGAAGTCCAGCCGAGACGCAGTCCAAAGCAATCACATATCGGCCCAAGACCGGACTAGCCAGAGTGACTACTCACGACGGAAGAATAGGTCTCCTGGTCAACCGAGTTTCTCGCCTCCAGATAGAATGCATCGACTGATTATCTCGGGCCAGCATGGAAGATTTCTACAGAGCTAGTCCACCTAATATCCCGACTTTCAAGGTAGTAAAGGCAGTCAAACCATATGCGGACAAAGCTCTACTTTTGATATTCCTCTCCATGGATGCCACGTCAGCCACTACTTCCGAGGATACTATATTTGAACAGTGGAATCAGTCTTCCGGCCGCAACTCAAGCCAACATATGGATTCCACGTGTCTAGGCCTTCCCAAAATGGCCGGACCATATCGCAACATCCCAAGCTACATTCTTCGCCTATAAATACCTCTAAGCTTAAAAGAGGATAGGGGACTCACTCTTTTTTCTACCAATTCTGTTGCACTTCAATTCTAAAGTTCATCTCTCTCTATCTTTCTCAAGAAGAAGAAGGGAAATAGCCATCATCTTTCCTTTCTTCAAACAAAGCATTGTACTTGTAATCAAAAAAGAGAAATAATATATAAAGTGGACGGAGGCACCGTCTTTTCCAAACCATTATAAAAATTCTGTGTGTGCTCCCCGTTCTTTTACTTTTATTGCATTTTTAATCTTTATTCGTGTGTAGATCGCACGATTGGGGGTTGATCGTCACTAGTGACCAACTTTTGATGTTAACACTTTGGCGCGCCTGGTAAGGGCTGTGCACCTAAATCGCCATCGAGCCTCTGTACACTTTAGCCCATGGCGAACAAACGAAAGAAAGATGCAACATCCTCTCGTCCCGCAAACACCAATGCAGATGCTGCAGAAGTATGCCACGAAGTTTCTTCTCATGATGACATGTCTCGATTCCTAACCCGGGGCGACATGGATAAAATCATGGTCGAGCTCAGAGAACATATGACATCTCAGGGTAGAGTCCTCGAGCGACAACAGCAGTTGATGTATCACCTTCTCGGTCGACTGGAAACGAGACTGAACGCTTCAACATCAATTCCTCCACAAGTCGAGACTGGGTCAGCAGTTGACCTTCAGTTTATGAGAAATCAGGCCACTGATCAGGCTACACCTTTATTTCATCCTGGTTTGGTCCCACTAACCAATCGAACACAACCAGGGGTATCACTTCCAGCGACCAGCACAGCTGTGGCCACAGAACCTCAGGAGGCGGGCGATCAAGATCTAGGTCATCTGGCAAATATGCCTCCGCTCTCTGGAATATCCCGACCTATCGAATCGGTCGAGCTCCCACCGGGTCCATCAGAATCAATGCCATTCCCATTACAACCCAGAATCTTACCGCAGACCAGTCTAACCACTCTTTCCCTTCAGCAAAGAGCTGGCACAACCTTCCCTTCAAACGAGGGAAGCCATCCTACTATGTCGGTCTGCACCGTGGCGGAAGAAAACGCTACCGTAGACCCTCCTAACCTTGCTCCAAACGGGGCAACCCAGGCCTCCGAACATCACATGCTATGCTGAATCAGCCTAGACCTTTTGCTACGGGTATGGCTCGACCCACAACTCATCGGGTTCCAGAGGGACCATTCTGCCCAGAACCACCTTCCAGATCTCACCTTCCCTCACACCTTCACTCAACTCTCGGAGGTCGAGCCCAGCCAACGGCCACCCTTCCGAGCATGCTTTTGTCAGATCCTCGCGCAGAACCCTCAGGATGCAGAATTAAATTCATGGCAATGACTCCTCGGAGATGGGAGTTAGCTTGCAAGCATCATCCAATGCTTCACTCGGGGTAATTCTTCGCAGCAAGACATAGACAATGTCAATTGCAGCCCCTTCACCAGGGAAATCAGAAATTCTCGAAACCCTCCGGACTTCAAGCTCCCGGCTATCGAGCCGTACAATGGTCGCACTGACCCGACCATTCATCTCATGCGATACATGCGACATATGGAAGTACTTGGTGCCTCGTCCAGCTTCATGGCTAAGTGCTTTCCCCTCTTTCTCACGGATATAGCCAACATGTGGTTTCGGCAGCCAACAACGGAGTCGATCAGTAGTTGGAACTCTGTGGTCACCCACTTCATCGAACAGTTCCAAGTACATATTTCTCGACCGAAAAGTGTCATGCTCTTATCTACCATCAAGCAGCGATCTAGAGAGACGCTCAGATCTTTCCTTGAAAGATTCAACGCGGCCGTGACATCTGTCGATCGGCCCGAGCCATCGGTGGTACTCATGGCCGCCATCGCGGGAGTCCAGAAGAGATCCGAATTCTCAAACTCCTGAACCAGAGATCCTCCCAAAGATATAGATGATTTTTACTCTGAGGCTGAAAGATTCCTCCGACAAAAGGATGCCAGCCTTGAAATAGAGAGCCTTGAAGTTCTAGTAGCCAAACAACAAGGTCCATACAATGGCAACGGCCAGAATAAAGGAAGAGGAATGGCCCCGGAGAAGAACGAACGCAGTGTGCGACCTCGAAACAAAAACAAATATGATCGATACACCGAGCTCAATTCCTCTTTGCTCGACATCTACCTCGATATACGTGAGTCCTTTCCCTCTCCCAGACCATCTCGACCAGAACCGACTCAGATGGAGCTCGACTCTGGCAAGCAATGTATATTCCACAACGTAGCTGGACATAATACAAATGATTGCCGACATCTATGCGATCTCATCGAAGGACGAGTCAGAAAGGGGAGCTCGCCGAATATGTCAAAGATCGCGCCCCGGCCATGCCGCTTCTGCCCAAGCTCCTCAGGCTGATCCGCGAGCTCCTAGAAATGGAAAGGGCCCTGAGACTAGTACCCCCGACATTATCATTAATTAGCTTTTTTATATATTTTCTTTCGATGTATTTCTTTCAATAATAAGGACACCTTGATATACGCATGAATGGGGTTAGGATTTAGCTCCTAGACATGTTCTGGAATCAATTGTTGTCCCCGTAGAATTTCTTTTCTTTGTAATAGTTGCTTAGCAGTTATGAATTTTATTTTATGCAAACACAGATCATGTTGTAAAATCTCTAAGCCGAGCAAAGATAATGGTCGCCCTCCTGTTTTGCATGGTCAGCGCGAAAGCCCACCACCATTCCAAACACCTACTCCTTCAAGCGAATGGGGTCGCATTTTCTAAACACGAGTATGGATTATACTCCTTTTCTTTTTTACAACACGAGCATGCATAGCTCGCGGGACTAACTAACCTAACGTAAATTGAGCATAAGAAACACTTGCCTTAAGCCGAGTATGGTTAATACTCGCCCTCTCTATAAGCCGAGCATGGTTAATGCTCGCCACCAAGCCGAGCATGGTTAACACTCGCCACTAAGCCGAGCGTAGTTAATGCTCTCCACCAAGCCGAGCATGGTTAATGCTCGCCACCCTCTAAAGCCAAGTGGAATAAAATGCTCGACCCATCATCCTCCTCCAAAACGAGGATGGTTTGTCTTGTAATTGCAAGAACCAACTTTCATACAAATGGCATCATTATCTCGGCCTTAATACGGTTCCCGATAGTTGTTGGGCCTTAATACGACCTGGCATGGTCGTCGGTTTTCTGGCCTTAATACAACTTCGGACCGTCGGTTTTCTGGCCTTAATATGGTCCGGCATGACCATGGCAGATCGAGCGTTCGTGCTTCGGTCCAGATTTCAGAACACATCTCCCTCTATCGATGAAGATATATTCTGAGGGGCAAAATGTTAACCCTCTTTTTTGGCAAGAGTCTCAACGAGCCAGACCAAAGACCAAAATGCGCAGACACACATAAGCCGCGCTTCAGGAAGTCCAGCCGAGATGCAGTCCAAAGCAGTCACATATCGACCCAAGACCGGACTAGCCAGAGTGACTGCTCACCCCGGAAGAATAGATCTCCTGGTAAACCGAGTGTCTCGCCTCCAGATAGAATGCGTCGACCGATTATCTTGGGCCAGCGTGGAAGATTTCTACAGAGCTAGTCCACCTAATATCCTGACTTTCAAGGCAGTAAAGACGGTCAAACCATATGCGGACAAAGCTCTACTTTTGATATTCCTCTCCGTGGATGCCACATCAGCCACTACTTTCGAGGATACTATTTATGAACAGTGGAATCAGTCTTCCAGCCGCAACTCAAGCTAACAAATGGATTCCACGTGTCTAGGCCTTCCCGAAATGGCCGGACCATATCGCAACAGCCCAAGCTACATTCTCCGCCTATAAATACCTCTAAGCTTAAAAGAGGATGGGGGGACTCTCTTTTTTCTGCCAATTCCTTTGCACTTTAATTTTGAAGTTCATCTCTCTCAATCTTTCTCAAGAAGAAGAAGGAAAATAGCCATCTTCTTTCCTTTCTTCAAACAAAGCATTGTACTTGTAATGAAAAAAAGAGAAATAATATATAAAGTGGACGTAGGCACCGTCTTTGCCGAACCACTATAAAAATTCTGTGTGTTCTCCCCGTTCTTTTACTTTTATTGCATTTTTAATCTTTATTCGTGTGTAGATCGCACGATTGGGGGTTGATTGTCGCTAGTGACCAACTTTTGACGTCAACAAATATTATATATAAGATTGAGTTGCAAATAATTATAACTGAATTATGGAAAAATCGAAATGTTAAGTTAAATTTGGAAAGTCGATCTAATATATATATATATATTTAAAATATACAAGAATTGAAGTGAAGTTATTTATAAATGAAGTTTAAACATTTATATTTAAATATAATTGAAATGAGCTTGTCACAGCACGGTAGTTCGTAAATTGGCGTTTCGAACTTCAATTGAGTGTATGGAACTCAATTTAAGTCGGAATTCTTCGAAACTAGAATCGTCAGGACCGATTGAATAAAAAATTTCTAATGGAAGAGGAAAAAGTCTGGATTTCGTCTTATAGATTTTAAGTTATGTAAAAATCAAATTTTTAGAAAAACAGCGCCATAACCGTTTAAAAACCACAATGGATTATTTAAAATAAATTAAAGGATTTTAAGAAAATAAAATCTGAATTTCCATTAGAAAAATCTAGGTTTGATTTGTAAAATAAATACGAACTCAAGTTGTGTAAATAAAATGATTTTTGAAAAGAAATCAGATTTTTAATTATTTGATAAGATTAACTAATTCGAAGAATGTAACACCCCGCCTCCGCTAGGGTCACTCACAAAGGAATGCACTAGCTTTAGAGGGGCATTATTGGTAAACATGCACAGAAATATCACAAGACAGAACATATAAAATAGCGGAAGTAAAAGCAAACTTTCATAACGTTAATATTAAGGTCTAAAGCCTTTTACATCAGAGTACATCAAAACCTGTCTTGCAATAGTAAAGAAGCATAAAAACTTTTTCATAAATTATTCCCCAAGTAAAACAGTAAAGTAGCCATAGCCAAGAAAAGTCCAAGCCATACATGATGGCCTTCAAGCAGAAGAAGTCTGAACTAACAACAGTATTTCCTCCCTGTAACCTGGGGGGGAAACGGAAGACAAGAAGCGAAAGAAAACGGGGTCAGTCATAAAGACTGGTAAGCCCTATCTACTATCAGCATATAAACTAGTAAAGTTAACTGGCATGAGGAACTGAGATGAACATAAGGATAATAGTATACTGGCATGATGAAATAACTAACAAGATAGATCAACTAAACCAAGAAAGCCGGATGAACTACTGTACCCAGAAAAAACTAAGGTGTCATGATAAATTATGATGTCGAGATAAAACAAGGTATCACATCGTCAGGTTTCTATCAAGTATAACGTCCTATGGTATCTATCCTGTATATACTCTGCACCTACTGTACTAGTATCCCAACCGTATCAAGTGTTAACCATGAAAGTCCCTTACTTAACGTCATGTAATGGTCCATGTCAACCCAATATATAGCATATATAGGTTACTCAATTCGTATGTTTCTTTCCATGTGTATGTTCAGTCCTTTGCCGTAGACCGTACGGGCTTTCTTATGTAATTCTGTACTACTCCAACGTAGTTCCATTTCCCTTGAACTCGTTTTGGACTGTCACCCTAGATCTAGCTAGGCTCTCTCAACATGAATCATCGTTTGTACAACTAGGACTTATGCCACCTAGGACCACTAGGGATTACGCTTACCTATTGCACGTTTTCGTATTTCGGTTTTGGTTCAGCCACCTAGGGCCACTAGGGATTACGCTAACCGTCAACCGCGCCCTTTTTCCCACGCATTCATCGTGAATCGTTTTTCCATGACTGTATGCACATGTATCACATCGTGCCATCCGAGTCCTGTCACAGGGCAAATCAAGAAATACAGGACTCGGTCGGGAGCTTTCAATTTATCTGCCGATGCAGATACTAAGGTCTGTTTTTCTACACGTGGCTATGGTCCCACGAGACCCCTCCCTCAACTAGTGAAAGGCAACACAAGAGAAAATCTTGTATGAGAACTACACTCCGGCCAGCCCACATCCTACGGCCTACCTCACCCATAATTAGATAGCAATTATGGTCTGTTGGGTGTTCCCTGCCTTTCCGTACGTACACGCTTGACTCAAAATGGTAGATGATCGACGAACTTGCTATCTAGGGCACTATCATGTATTCGTCGACTCAATGCTATCCATCCCAGTCTTTAGGTCGCTCGTATAGCAACCAAGGCATACTCTTGGTTCTTCTAACGCAGACCTTAACCTCTTGTGAGCCCAGGATGATCATCTGTGACCTCACAGAGGGATACCAAGAATATCCTCACGTTCCCCGAAGCTGCTGCTTCGTTACCCAGTTCGCTGGAGCCTTTATCTAAATCAGATAGCCTGCTCCTACACGTATACTTAAACGATGACCTACCGTATCGGGTTACTCATCTATCTAAGAAGTGGTCCAAATTTCCTTGACTAAGAATTATTACTTAGTTTCCCTTAACTAAGGTTTACCACTTAGCCTTATTTCCATTATCCTTGTTAACTATGGTTATTTACCTAATCCTCCGAATTAGGGTTTATCTAATGGGTTAAGTGTCACTTAAGTTCACAACTTAACCCGTCTACAAAACATGTCGAAACCGGCTAAGTATCCAAGTCCAAGACTTAACCCTACAGACCATGTGTCAAGTTGGTTAAGTATATCAAGCAATCCATGACTTAACCTCGTCTAATTATCATTTTAGATTGGTTAAGTATATATTAATTTGACCCTATCAAATTACCGAGTCAAATCGGTCAAGCGTATTCGAAACGATTCGTGACTTAGCCTTATCATGTTTTCACGTTAAGTTGGTTAAGTATTGATTAACTTAACCACATCAAATTATCGAGTTGGATTAGTTAAGTGTAGGTTAACTTAACCCCCGTCCAATTACCATGTTTACATTAGTTAAGTCTAAGTTGACCTAACCCCACCCATTGACTGTATTATACGGTTAAGTGTCATTAAGGAAACTTACTTAACCTTATCAAGTTATCTTGTTGGATTGATTAAGTGTTGGTTAACTTAATCCCGTCCACTAGTCGTATAAAAATGGTCAAATGTCCTTAGGCAAATCAAGTTACTTAACCTACCCAAGCTTGTCATGTTTTGTTAAGTATCATTAGCCTAATCAAATTACTTAACCCATTTGTCCATGTCATATTTGGTTAAGCGTCATTAATCAAATTAACTTAACCCTATTATGTGGCATTAATTATTTAATGCACCCCAACCTCTCACATTAGACTTTGTTGTGGTTACTAGTTAAGCCGGGCGGGTCCGGGTAGCTTTACACCACAACCTAGTCTAACCTCGGGTTCAAGCACAACATGACCAACTTCTCACATTGGGTCCTATTGTTTTCAACTACTAGTTAGGCCGGTCGGGTCCGGGTAATTTTATGTTGCAAACTCAACCCAACCTCGAGTTGGTCATTTTCATGTTTAGTCTAGTGTCAAATTACACTTACAACCCATACATGTCTAGTTTTCATGTTCCATATTCATAGCCAAAATTACATGTTGCCATGTTTGTATAAATTAACCCAAATCATATTTCATGTCATTAAAATTTACCCATAACATAACCCCAACGCTTTTAAACTCGCATATACGTTCGCAACAACGTAATGGATTAAAAGAAGAGACTTGGCAAAGGTAAGACAAAAGGGGTATTAAGTCACAAGTTAATCATGGTGGCAAATGAGGCACAATTGTGTTCATTAACTTGCATATGACATTATTTAGCCTCAAAAGCATGCATAAACCCAAACTTGGCACATAGGTGAATCATGGTGATAAATGACATGGAATGATGACAAGTAACTCGCATATAACATCATATAAGGGTTATGACTTCATATGCAAGTTGACATAAAGGTTATGAAGGTTCTCATGTTGCATAATGCAACATTTCAACATAAAGGTCAAAGCTTTATACCCAAGAGTCATATAAGATAGTCCCACAAGCATAGAAAAAGGGTTATGCAAGTCTCTATGTTGCATTCATGCAATATTCCCAACAAAGGTCCTATCTTTCCAACCCAAAAGTCATGGAAAAGGTCTCATAATCACAAACCCACAAAGTCATGCTAAGATCTATGCATAAACATGCACCTAGGTTCAATCTCAACTTGCAACATGAACATTTAACTTTATAGTTAATATCTAAGAGTAGGAGAGGGCTTACATTGCTATGAAGGCACAAATCGATTTAAAATAAAGATTGAGACAAAGCCTATGCATGCCATAACCCAAAAACCCCCAAATCAACAAGCTCCAACAAAACCCATGAGCAAAATCCATAAAAATCCCATTTTAATGAACAAAGATCCAAGCTTTGGCCTTGAAATCGACTTGAGAAGCTCTCATATGGAGGTAGAAGCTCTCATACACTCACATAAACATGAAATCCCTCATAGAAATGAAGATACAATTTTATGACAAGAGGGTGGAGGCTAGGGTTTGAGTGGAGGCCATGATCACTTGAAATTTTGGCATAGTTTAGTTGTAGGATAGATTTATGAGAGTGTATGAGAGGGTTAGGGGTCTTTTTATAGAGTTTAGGGTAGTTTTAGGCCATTAGATTAACCCTAGGATAGATCTTGGCCATCCAAAGCATGTCTTGGAGAAGAAGTCAAGTTCTAAAAATGGAGTGGTGTCCTAAAAAATGGAGTGGTGTTGACTTTGACTTTTTTGAATCTATTTCCGTTTTTGAATTTTCATGAAACTTTGCGAGGCCGTATCTCGGTCATACGAACTCCGATTTACGAAATTTCGGACTCTATTTCGCGTATTTTTCCGAGACGAACGCAACGGCGCAACCCGTTTTATCTTATTCAGATGTTAACATTTAATTCTGCCTTGATTCTTGTCTTAACACGTTGTTAAAATTCGGGTTGTTACATTCTCCCCTCCTTTAAGGATTTCGTCCCCGAAATCTCCAAGTTAGGAAGAACGCATCCTACCATCCATTTAATCAAAACATCATCCACAGGCAACCATTGTCCTTAGACGTTTTCTAATGCTTTATGAATACATGCAAAGAGTGTGTGTATATGTTCCTTAGCTAATGCTAATGATCAGGCCTGAAAAATCTTTCTAATGCAAAGTATGTTTAGTGCCATGAATCCAACATGTATGCAAATAGTCCTAGTCATATAAATACTATATGCGTGCACAAACATTCATTCATATGCAACATCCGCATGACAACACATTAAATTTCATCCATTAACAAGTATAAATACCCGTGCATATGCAATATGAAATGTGACCGAGTCGAGCTAGTATCTAATGTGTATCCGCGCATCCACGAGCAACCACTTGCAACCATTTGCAACCATATCAATCATAACATGTTTCAAATACATGTTTACATCCATAGGGTTCTACCTAAGATTCCCTAAAACAGGGTCGAGAAGATAAACAAAACAAACTCCTTACGGGGTTTGAAACAGAAACAGGACCGAGAGGATATCCATAAAAGATAGCCTACAAGCAAGCTCAACAGAAAAACAGGGATCGAGGATATATTCCTAAAAAGAGATATCATGCGCGTATCTAGTCTTCAGTCTTCTGAGTCGCATCTCCTTGAGCTTAGTTCCATCGTGTCTTGACCGTCTTATAACCTCGCGATTTCGCAGCTTCTTATTTCCTGTTTCCATAACATGAGTTGGAACTCATTTCCTCGTCGCCTCTCGTTCCACTTGCACTTATTCTCCTTCTAGAATACTTGGCACAAACATGACTACGTACTCATGATTCCATGCGAGCTTTCCAAAATCCACTAGTGAATCTTGGATCTCGTACCATAAGGTATTCCACGTAGAAGAACTTTCTCTTGAAAGTAAACAGATGCCAAACAGGTTACCAAGCGCACTTACTAGGGTAATTCCTATAACCCATGCATAAGTGAAGTAAACCATCCGTCTTACTAACAAACACCATTCTATCGGGTTTCCAATTTCCAACAAAGGCATCTAGGGATTCTAAGTAACTAACCATGACGGAACCCAAAAGGTTACACGATACTTCGAGGGTATTACCAAGGCTAGTCAAGAGTCTAACTACCCTCCTATCAAAACCGAGAGTGGCACCCCTTACTGGATAACCCCTCTGTCCCTAGAATCCATCCACAGCTTATAATCATAAGCATTATTTCCAAACTCAACACTTGACATAGACATTCTCAAATCCAAACAAGCCATGAATAAATGGACTGATCTTCCAATAGGACTTGAGACAAAAACGGGATCCTCTATTATACTAGTACTAAGGTGCAGAGACGCAACTATCGAAGCGGACTTAAAAGATGCGGTGATCAAAACAAAGTCCCTACGGGATGATAGAGAAGAAAAGCTAAACCTTTAACAAGATCGTTACCCTCCTTCTGAGGTACCCTAGAAATGAGAGCATACTATTGCCCTCCCGATGATCCTGTCCTGGTCCCATGATACTTAACTATCCGCCCCGTTTTTCCATGCCAAAGGTACTCTCTCATCATGGGTTTCATTGTTCATCTTTCTTCCTCCTTTGAGGACTAAGCCATACCAACAAGTTTCTCATCCTTAAGCTCGTATCCTTTATCCCCTTTCTCACTATCCTTCCTTGTAACGCGGCCACTGGTCTCTCGAGAACCACCTCCATCGTACGGAAAACACTTTCGTAGCTAGAAAGGACTAGTCGCAGTCAAAACCACTGTGACTACAGATGGAGGAAAGAAAGGAAAAGAGATTCAATCAAGGAAACCAAGGATAGTGCTAATGGCTCTTGGGGAATAGCCTTTTCTTTGAAAACTTTTCTTGAAAAATGCTTCTTTGTAAACGGTTTTCAAATAGTTTTCAGAAGGTTTTAAAAACTTTTGCCCAATCTGGTAACCTTCTGCTCTGATACCAAGTGTAACACCCCGCCTCCGCTAGGGTCACTCACAAAGGAATGCACTAGCTTTAGAGGGGCATTATTGGTAAACATGCACAGAAATATCACAAGACAGAACATATAAAATAGCGGAAGTAAAAGCAAACTTTCATAACGTTAATATTAAGGTCTAAAGCCTTTTACATCAGAGTACATCAAAACCTGTCTTGCAATAGTAAAGAAGCATAAAAACTTTTTCATAAATTATTCCCCAAGTAAAACAGTAAAGTAGCCATAGCCAAGAAAATTCCAAGCCATACATGATGGCCTTCAAGCAGAAGAAGTCTGAACTAACAACAGTATTTCCTCCCTGTAACCTGGGGGGAAACGGAAGACAAGAAGCGAAAGAAAACGGGGTCAGTCATAAAGACTGGTAAGCCCTATCTACTATCAGCATATAAACTAGTAAAGTTAACTGGCATGAGGAACTGAGATGAACATAAGGATAATAGTATACTGGCATGATGAAATAACTAACAAGATAGATCAACTAAACCAAGAAAGCCGGATGAACTACTGTACCCAGAAAAAACTAAGGTGTCATGATAAATTATGATGTCGAGATAAAACAAGGTATCACATCGTCAGGTTTCTATCAAGTATAACGTCCCATGGTATCTATCCTGTATATACTCTGCACCTACTGCACTAGTATCCCAACTGTATCATGTGTTAACCATGAAAGTCCCTTACTTAACGTCATGTAATGGTCCATGTCAACCCAATATATAGCATATATAGGTTACTCAATTCGTATGTTTCTTTCCATGTGTATGTTCAGTCCTTTGCCGTAGACCGTACGGGCTTTCTTATGTAATTCTGTACTACTCCAACGTAGTTCCATTTCCCTTGAACTCGTTTTGGACTGTCACCCTAGATCTAGCTAGGCTCTCTCAACATGAATCATCGTTTGTACAACTAGGACTTATGCCACCTAGGACCACTAGGGATTACGCTTACCTATTGCACGTTTTTGTATTTCGGTTTTGGTTCAGCCACCTAGGGCCACTAGGGATTACGCTAACCGTCAACCGCGCCCTTTTTCCCACGCATTCATCGTGAATCGTTTTTCCATGACTGTATGCACATGTATCACATCGTGCCATCCGAGTCCTGTCACAGGGCAAATCAAGAAATACAGGACTCGGTCGGGAGCTTTCAATTTATCTGCTGATGCAGATACTAAGGTCTGTTTTTCTACACGTGGCTATGGTCCCACGAGACCCCTCCCTCAACTAGTGAAAGGCAACACAAGAGAAAATCTTGTATGAGAACTACACTCCGGCCAGCCCACATCCTACGGCCTACCTCACCCATAATTAGATAGCAATTATGGTCTGTTGGGTGTTCCCTGCCTTTCCGTACGTACACGCTTGACTCAAAATGGTAGATGATCGACGAACTTGCTATCTAGGGCACTATCATGTATTCGTCGACTCACTGCTATCCATCCCAGTCTTTAGGTCGCTCGTATAGCAACCAAGGCATACTCTTGGTTCTTCTAACGCAGACCTTAACCTCTTGTGAGCCCAGGATGATCATCTGCGACCTCACAGAGGGATACCAAGAATATCCTCACGTTCCCCGAAGCCGCTGCTTCGTTACCCAGTTCGCTGGAGCCTTTATCTAAATCAGATAGCCTGCTCCTACACGTATACTTAAACGATGACCTACCGTATCGGGTTACTCATCTATCTAAGAAGTGGTCCAAATTTCCTTGACTAAGAATTATTACTTAGTTTCCCATAACTAAGGTTTACCACTTAGCCTTATTTCCATTATCCTTGTTAACTATGGTTATTTACCTAATCCTCCGAATTAGGGTTTATCTAATGGGTTAAGTGTCACTTAAGTTCACAACTTAACCCGTCTACAAAACATGTCGAAACCGGCTAAGTATCCAAGTCCAAGACTTAACCCTACAGACCATGTGTCAAGTTGGTTAAGTATATCAAGCAATCCATGACTTAACCTCGTCTAATTATCATTTTAGATTGGTTAAGTATATATTAATTTGACCCTATCAAATTACCGAGTCAAATCGGTCAAGCGTATTCGAAACGATTCGTGACTTAGCCTTATCATGTTTTCACGTTAAGTTGGTTAAGTATTGATTAACTTAACCACATCAAATTATCGAGTTGGATTAGTTAAGTGTAGGTTAACTTAACCCCCGTCCAATTACCATGTTTACATTAGTTAAGTCTAAGTTGACCTAACCCCACCCATTGACTGTATTATACGGTTAAGTGTCATTAAGGAAACTTACTTAACCTTATCAAGTTATCGTGTTGGATTGATTAAGTGTTGGTTAACTTAATCCCATCCACTAGTCGTATAAAAATGGTCAAATGTCCTTAGGCAAATCAAGTTACTTAACCTACCCAAGCTTGTCATGTTTTATTAAGTATCATTAGCCTAATCAAATTACTTAACCCATTTGTCCATGTCATATTTGGTTAAGCGTCATTAATCAAATTAACTTAACCCTATTATGTGGCATTAATTATTTAATGCACCCCAACCTCTCACATTAGACTTTGTTGTGGTTACTAGTTAAGCCGGGCGGGTCCGGGTAGCTTTACACCACAACCTAGTCTAACCTCGGGTTCAAGCACAACATGACCAACTTCTCACATTGGGTCCTATTGTTTGCAACTACTAGTTAGGCCGGTCGGGTCCGGGTAGTTTTATGTTGCAAACTCAACCCAACCTCGAGTTGGTCATTTTCATGTTTAGTCTAGTGTCAAATTACACTTACAACCCATACATGTCTAGTTTTCATGTTCCATATTCATAGCCAAAATTACATGTTGCCATGTTTGTATAAATTAACCCAAATCATATTTCATGTCATTAAAATTTACCCATAACATAACCCCAACGCTTTTAAACTCGCATATACGTTCGCAACAACGTAATGGATTAAAAGAAGAGACTTGGCAAAGGTAAGACAAAAGGGGTATTAAGCCACAAGTTAATCATGGTGGCAAATGAGGCACAATTGTGTTCATTAACTTGCATATGACATTATTTAGCCTCAAAAGCATGCATAAACCCAAACTTGGCACATAAGTGAATCATGGTGATAAATGACATGGAATGATGACAAGTAACTCGCATATAACATCATATAAGGGTTATGACTTCATATGCAAGTTGACATAAAGGTTATGAAGGTTCTCATGTTGCATAATGCAACATTTCAACATAAAGGTCAAAGCTTTATACCCAAGAAGCATATAAGATAGTCCCACAAGCATAGAAAAAGGGTTATGCAAGTCTCTATGTTGCATTCATGCAATATTCCCAACAAAGGTCCTATCTTTCCAACCCAAAAGTCATGGAAAAGGTCTCATAATCACAAACCCACAAAGTCATGCTAAGATCTATGCATAAACATGCACCTAGGTTCAATCTCAACTTGCAACATGAACATTTAACTTTATAGTTAATATCTAAGAGTAGGAGAGGGCTTACATTGCTATAAAGGCACAAATCGATTTAAAATAAAGATTGAGACGAAGCTTATGCATGCCATAACCCAAAAACCCCCAAATCAACAAGCTCCAACAAAACCCATGAGCAAAATCCATAAAAATCCCATTTTAATGAACAAAGATCCAAGCTTTGGCCTTGAAATCGACTTGAGAAGCTCTCATATGGAGGTAGAAGCTCTCATACACTCACATAAACATGAAATCCCTCATAGAAATGAAGATACAATTTTATGACAAGAGGGTGGAGGCTAGGGTTTGAGTGGAGGCCATGATCACTTGAAATTTTGGCATAGTTTAGTTGTAGGATAGATTTATGAGAGTGTATGAGAGGGTTAGGGGTCTTTTTATAGAGTTTAGGGTAGTTTTAGGCCATTAGATTAACCCTAGGATAGATCTTGGCCATCCAAAGCATGTCTTGGAGAAGAAGTCAAGTTCTAAAAATGGAGTGGTGTCCTAAAAAATGGAGTGGTGTTGACTTTGACTTTTTTGAATCTATTTCCGTTTTTGAATTTTCATGAAACTTTGCGAGGCCGTATCTCGGTCATACGGACTCCGATTTACGAAATTTCGGACTCTATTTCGCGTATTTTTCCAAGACGAACACAACGGCGCAACCCGTTTTATCTGATTCAGATGTTAACATTTAATTCTGCCTTGATTCTTGTCTTAACACGTTGTTAAAATTCGGGTTGTTACAAAGAATAATTAGTTAATTGAGTTTTGATACGAAATTGGACTTTGAATAAGTGAATTAGATTTGAGAATTTATATTCGAAATCGAATATGAAACTGGAGTTGAAAATGGAATTTAATTGGTTAACAAGTAAACTAAAATATATTTGAACGTGATATGTTCAATTAAAAAGTGGAATAGGCAAAAGAGCTACTTAACTAATAAATTAGCGAACTGAGTTAAAAATGATTGGATGAAGTTGGAATAAATTTAAAAATGGTTAGACATATGTTAAGCAGGATTGGAATGAAGTGTATGAAGATTATAATTTAAGTTCTCGACAGATAGGTACAGTTTAAATTCGGAATTTAATTGGTTAATAAGTAAACTAGAATATATTTGAACGTGATATGTTCAATTAAAAAGTGGAATAGGCAAAAGAGCTACTTAACTAATAAATTAGCAAACTGAGTTAAAAATGATTGGATGGAGTTGGAATAAATTTAAAAATGGTTAGACATATGTTAAGCAGGATTGGAATGAGGTGTATGAAGATTATAATTTAAGTGCCCGACAGATAGGTACAATTTAAATTCCATATGAGATTTTATGTGCCAAATCGCCAAGCCATTTGGTTTTTTTTATTTTCTTCTTGAATGGAAAAGGCCTAGAGAGACCAGTTGAAGTTTGAGCTATTGACCGGTACAAAGGAGGTGCTGGCGAAATTTTCCGGAAATTTAAGGAGTTAGAATATTTTTAAGAAAAATAGATAAATAGAAATCAATGTATCGATATATATAGAATTCGATAAAGAAACGAACTTAGAATAGAATATTATAAACAAAAAGGAAATCTATAAATTAAACATGGTAAAGATAGAAAGAGAAACATATATATATTTTAAAAATGAATAATTGGTTTTAGGATGTTGAGTATTCGAGATAAGTCGTCTTGTCCGTTTTGAAGTTAAAAATGTTATTCAGTCAAGGTCTGAGAGGTAGTTATACCCCAATTTGATTGATTTCATTATTAACCGATAAATAGAAAGATTCAGTCTCGAAGATCAATGTTAAAGATATTTAGTGAATGCAGTATTTTGGGTTGTTTGCAACGATATTTTACATGACAATCGTTTCAACCCAGATAAGTGGAATTTTTGAAAATATAATAAATAAATATTTTCTAAGTCTAAAAATGAGTGGTCGTGAAAGAAATGAGCAATTGGAATGTTTTCCAATTATAAATACAAGATATTTTCTAAGTAAAGAAAATAAAATAAGATGATATATGGAAATGTTTTCCAAATAGCGTAAGAGGCCAAGATGATTACTGAAAATATTTGGTTAACAAATATTGGTAAGAAACTGGAGAAGTGATTTAATTAATGAAATATTAATTAAGGGTCCTAGTGATTGTTTGATGCTTTGAATGGATGTTTGTTTTCTTTGGTAGTTAAGTAACTGACTATTGAAGTATTTGCCAATATCGTTGTCAATATGGAGAGACCGGTTGGATTATTATCCGAAAACCACTCCGTATTGGCAGTAGCATCGCGAATCAGATTATATAAAGTAAATCGAAGACAGAGTAAAGTGCAAGGGCTTTTTCTGTTAATCCTAATTAGAAATTGCCTAAGATGGGTTAATGGAAATTGTGCCTTCGGTTTCGTTCAATCCCAGAAAGAACATATATGGATGAATGTCTGATAGAGTATTTTCAATGATCACATATGTTGCACTTTACAAATATATATGGTGGCGGAGAATTTATTCTCTTAGCATAATATCCAAAATATATTTGTGTAAATCAACTAATGATTAAAGGATATGACAATGTGGCATTCAAAGTGATTATGCTATCAAATGAATGGTAAGTAATAGTAGCCTCAGGCCTCCTCAACCGGGAAATGGCAAAAATCGGGCAGGAAGCATGGATAAGTGGTTAGCTCCCAAGTAGGGTGTATTATCACCGAGCTAGAGAAATTCATTTCATTCTTTATTCTATTCGATGTTGTCCCATTCGCGAAAACGATTGCTGATCCCAACCGTTGATGATATACATTCGATACACTCAAGCGAAATGAGTGGTTGGTCATGTGTGCTCGGATTACAAGATGTTCTTGTTGCACTATGTGTATTCCTCTCTAGAGAAACACTTTCGGAAGGTGGTTCCATACCTTTTCATAGTTGGAAATTTATTACCCGATAATTGCTCGTGGTTTTAATTATATATTATACATGTGGAACGTGAGACGTAAATGTTCCGCTAGAATGTTATTTATTTGATTTAGACACTATTATAATATTAAAAGAGTTTTGATATAAAGATTATCGTCTCTTTCAAAAGGATTCTGAAAGTTAAATCAAATGTTTTGGATTCTCATAAGGGAGAATCATGTTCCGTATTATACAGCGTAGTCTTATGAGATATCCTTTATTTTCTTAAACTGTTTTAAATTGTTTACTCATACCAGTCCCATGACTGACGTAGAGTTTATTTTTCTATGTTTTCCCTAAACTCTTGGGTGTCCAAATTTGTACGGGCAGTCAAGAAGTTTAGGATTTTACAGATTTATCTATAGAAGCTTAGAGCGGGAAGTATCAGTGTAAAATACTTAGAGTTTATTCCGTTGTGTTGTATTTTGTACTTTGATGATGATATGTATACGTATACCTAAAATTTTGTATTCCAAAAGTGTTTTATATATTATACTTTATTCCGCTGCAATGTGAGATTCTGTGTTGTTTCTGTTCTTCTTCTTATATCTTTTTCTTCTTTATTTCATAGTGATTCGTATTTCTGTGATATTTGGGTTGGACGTATGGTATATTTAGTCAACTCAGATAATACGGATTTGCGGTTCATTACAGTTGGTATAAAGATTATCGTTTCTAAAATAGATGCTCGCGATTTTAATTGTATATTATACATGTGGAACGTGAGATGCAAACGTTCCACTAGATTGTTATTTATTTGATTTAAGATTCTGAAAGTTAAATCAAGTGTTTTGGATTCTCATAAAGGAAAAATATGTTCCGTGTTATACGGCATGGTCTGATGAGATACCATTTATTTTCTCAAACTAATTTAAATTGTTTACTCATACTAATCCCATGACTGGCCCAGAATTTATTTTTTTATGTTTTCCATAAACTCTTGGGTACCCAAATTTGTGCAGGCAGTCAAGTAGTCCAGAATTTTACAGATTTATCTGAAGAAGCTTGGAGCAGGAGGCTTTAGTGTAAAATATTTAGAGTTTATTCTGTTGTGTTGTATTTTGTACTCTGATGATGATATGTATACCGAAAATTTTGTATGTCGAAAGTCTTTTATATATTGTATTTTATTCCGACGCGATGTGAGATTCTGTGTTGTTTCTGCTCTTCTTCTATCTTTTTCATTTTTATTTCATAATGATTCATATTTCTGTGATATTTGGGTTGGATGTGTGGTATATATAATCAACTCAGATAATATGGATTTGCGGTTCGTTACACTATGGATCGGTAATCATTTTATGTCATGGATCAGTTGGGTTCATTTCCCATGGATCAGTCATCATGTTATCTATGGATCGGTCATTACTTTGCATATGGGTCGGACATGATATTGCTCTATGGATCGGTCACCACTTGCATGTATGGATCAGTCGTCCGCATTTCCTATGGGTCGGTCGTAACTCCTGGCTATGGATTGGACACTCTACACATTAATGGTTTGGAGCCTTCATACGTTGATGGATCGGACGCTCGGTATGTCATGGGTTGGTCGAAGGCTAAAGCCATGGATCGGTCGCACAACAAAAGGATGGATTGGTCGCCGCCTTACAACATGGATCAGTCGAGCTTCTTTCTTTTGGATCGAGCATAAAACTAGTGAAGTGGTAATTTCGTAATTATGATAGCAATCGATCCATAGCCTGCGCACACAGAATTTCAGCTTTGCCACTCCATTCACTCTACACCTATAATTACCCTATAGCTTCCCATATTCAAGGGACTGAATTTTCTCTCCATGAAGTGTTGTCCAATTCATTTCTCAACCATTCCAAATCACTCTAACCTCCATTAAAGATCATCCAAGCTCAAGTTTAACATCAAGGCCTCCATGTTATCATTCAAAGTCAGCCATGTGTTCAATTGTTGAAGATTTACATCAACAATCATCAAACTTAGAGCGATCTAACTATTTCCTTGGCAGATTTGAGTGGATCGAAGTAAAAAGAGAAGAAATAAAAAGAAATACTTGTGAAAGAGAGAAAATGAGTGATAATGCAAGGATTTTGTACCCTGTAATCGCTTTGGTGATAATGAGAACTCCTTCCATAGTGGATGTAGGCCGATTCTAGGCCGAACCACTATAAATCTCCTTGTCTTTACTTTTTTCCTTGTGTTAGTGGCTCCATATTTTTATATCTTACTTGTTCGTGAAGTGTTGCAAAAACACCTTGGGTGTTGTTGTCATTTTTGGACATCAAAAATGTATGAGTTTATAAATTATAAAATAGTTTTTTAAGTAATTATTATAATATATTAGATTAAGGTATAAAATACTATTATTATTATATTTATTAAATTAAATAGTTTTAAACTAAATAATATTATAAGTAAAAGTCTTAAATACATAATTTAAATCCATATTTACTCATAAAATTATTTTTAAAACATATATTTAAAATTTGCAAAAAATAAATAAATCTTTAAATATATAAAAATATAAAATCTTAAGTTATTACTTAAAATCAAGTTTTCCAAATCGCTTTACTTCGAAAACATGACCAACGATGTCCGTATATAATTTTCTACCCTATGGTCAAGTGAGATATATATATATATATATATATATATATATATATCATTTCAATCCACAGTTTATAATTTTACGGGTATATTTCATTTCAACCCGCAATCCCAAATTCAGTAAAGACTGCTCAGGTCTATCATTTCGACCCTTAAAGATATTTCCCTAATCTAATGTCCGTTCGAGTATGTATCATTTCAACCTATAGTAATTTTCCTAAACTATGGCAATCAATAACATAGATAAACAAAATAATTTATCACATAACATTAATATCATCACATCACAAGTCGTATATCATCAATTCACCTACATGTCATATATTTCCTATCATATATGAAAAGTGTGCATATCAGTTAAAACAATTTCCACTAGCAATCCTACACATTTCACAATAACTCACTTGTGCTGAATTTAACATCCATGAAACAACGTAAGTCAAGTGTGAGATAAATTCACCTTTCGTGGTAAAGATTGGAGATAGCAAACTGATTGACATAGAGTGAAACGACGACTTCTAAGCACGACCCAGAACGGATTCAATCATGATTCAGAATAAATTCAATCATGGTAACCACCCAACATATATTTTATTTTTATAAGAGGAGGTTAGGGAACTTCTCAACGGATCATACGACTATTGGGTTTTGGAATGGTTTTCGAACTCAGCACCAAACTCAACTCAAAAATAAACACAACAAACTATTACAGAAATAATATATATTTATATATATACACACACATCAAACCATATACACATGTATATATATATATATTCCAAACACACACCAATACCATATATATTATAAATTATATAAACACACCACAAACCATTATATATATATATATATTCATATATAAAAACACACACGAACAAGCAATATATATAAATTACCAACTAAAAACACACACACAAGGCATACACACGCACACTTAAACAACACCTCACAAACGAGCCAATATATGTATATAAAAAGTATACGCAACACCAACGAACAACACAACAACTCACGCAAACAACTCTCACCCATATAAACAAACAACACACGCTCACCCAAATTCATACACAAGTTAAATAATACACACGCACACAAAATATACCCACAATCAAAACACACAAGCTAACACAAAATACTCATACATATGCCAACTCATGCATCACACATACAAGCACCAACTCACACGCATGCAGGGGTATCACGGTGGAGAAAGGCTGTTGGGTTCGGATGGGCAGGCAGAGTCGGGTGTTGATAGGGTTGCGGAGCAGGGGTTAATGGCGAGGTCAGGGGGTTCGAGTGTAGACAGCAAGTGGGCGGGCTTGGGGTTTTGCTCGATCGGAGCTATAGGGAGGAGCATGCTGGTGAACGTGGCCGTAGGCGAGTGTGGATGAGGAGGACAACAGGCAGAGCTCAGTCGGAGGCTCACGATCGGTAAACTGCTGATGGGGCAGTGGGAGCTGGGTGAGCTCCCGGTTTGGCAGAAGGGTGGAGGTCGATCACGATAGGTGGAAGGCAAAAGAATGCGACAGAGGAAGCTGCTGTGAAATGGGAGAAAGGAACGACAGCTTTCTGTTTGTATGAAGAAATGAAGGAGCATTTTTTTTATATACAAAATGAAATGGGTATTGGGAATGCAAGGAGCGAGAATGTGAACAGCTGCGTTTAATTCCTTGTTTCACGAGGCAATGGTAGGAAAACGAAGCCAAATGGTTGGGAATATATCTTAGTATTGAAAACGCGCAAACGAATGGACAACTAAACAGAGAAACGAAGGGTTACAAACGAAAATAACCAATGTTTGAAGTTAATAAAACACAGAACGGATGAACATACGAACGAACAGATTGAACGATTTTTAAACTAAAAGTGAAATGGACGGTTTTTAATTCGAACAGAATATTGATTCAGACAAATAAATGTTGAACGATGTCTTAGGCAACGAAATAAAATAAATTTAGTATAGATCTAATTGGAAATAAAAAGCGAATGAACGATTCTGGCAATATATATTTAACGAACGACTTTGCAAATTAAATAACAGACGATATCAAATGAGATTTAGTTTAGATATGGAAGCGATGAACGAATAAAACTAAATTAATGAATTAGAAAAGAATAGGTTTGAAATGTCAAAAGTAAACGAATCCAAAAAATTATAATTGAACGATGTTTGCATCAACAACGATTAATACAAATAGCAGATCTACAAGAGAAATTTTTAGAAATTAAATCAAATATATAATTTAATAAGTAAACCAATTATATAATAATCCAAGCTAATATATAAATTAAAATTTAAGAATGAATTCAAATTCAAATCGCTAACTCGGTTAAATTTATACACTAATTAAGATTTGAAATTACAAAAATATCGTTTTCTATTATTAAATTATATTCATATCAAAATCAAATTCATTCGTTATATAAAACCCAAAAAAAATTAGTTTTATATCATAAACCAAAATAGTTATTTCAATAAAATACAAACAAATTGAGTTTTAAAAAAATAAAATGAAATAAAATCTAAATCTAAATTAAATCACTAAATAAAAATATACTTAAAATTCAGGTTGTTACACACATAGTTAACTGAAACAAAAATATTTTTAAATTCTAGCAAATATAAATTTATTTTAAATTTTATTTGCCTCAGAGTTTTGGTTTCTCATCGTATTTCTTGACTTAGTCTGATATGTATATAAATCCATCTGTGTCTAGACTGCTTGCGATATGTAAATACCACAAGGCAGACTATATCTCTAGTGCTCACAGACCGTTTGTCATTCAAATAGCTCTCATATATAAACTGCACATGCATGATACAAGTATACATATACATGTGGATGTATATACACATATATTTTGTGCATAGACAATATGGTCAAATATCAATATATAAGCATGAACCAAGATATTCAATGCAAGTACATAACACATGTGAAGCAACACTTATTTACATCCTTCCATACATACATATATATATATATATACACACACACACATATATATATATATATATATATATATATATATACACATACATACATACATACATACATACATACATATATATATATATATATATATATATATATATATATATATATATATATATATATAGACACACACACATATGTGTAAATGTACATGTAAGTATATGTGCAGTGTGCATGTACACAACTGAAACAAAGTGACAAAGCATCAAGCAAGGGTTCAATAAAGAGATCAACATGGAACAACATGCACAACATTTGCAAGTATATTAAACACACATGGACAGAGACATGCAAATTCATGCATTCATAACAAAGCCAAAATACACAGCAGTGTACAAATGCATCACAAGTTGTACAAAACTAGATGCAATTTAAAAGTCACAAATGCAAATTGAAGTATAAATGGTAGTACTACACGCCACCAGAGAAGCATCGCCAAGAAAATAGCATGACATGGACATGCATCATGAATCAACAAACATGAAGCCAAATTGCAAGTGTTTTTTTAAAGCAACTGGTGTAAACAACATTATTGGCAATTTAATCTACATTGTTATATATTTTTATTTTATTTTTAAAAAAATTCTTGGCAATTTAATCTACATTGTTGGCACAAGAATATTTGGCAATTTGCTATTGTCAAATCATATTTTTAGAATGAACAACCATGTAAATCAATAAAGCAAGGACAACATGCACAAGGCCAAAAGTACAAAAGAGTGCTTGTTGCATGTAGAAAATGTCAAAACAAAACAGGTGATAAATCTCTCGATCAGCATGCAAGAATAAGGAACATAACTATTTTTTAAATTCATGCAGGTTCAAAAATAGAAAGGATATCTATTTGCATTATTGACAAATGCAAAAACAATATGCATGAATTTGGGCATGAAATAAATTTCAAAGTTTTCCAGAAACAAAATTCATTTCTACAAATGTCATACAAAAATTACCTTGGGCATGTATTAATTCTTGATTTTAATACATTTCCAGAAAAGTGCAAAAAAAAAAAAACATTTTTTTTAGGGCATGGAAATTCCAATGGATACGTACGACAAAGAATAAATCACACAAGAATCAATCATGCAAATTTGTTTTCACGAATCAACAGTGCACTCATGGCAATTTAATCATAGCATCAATCACGCAACAAATCAGACTAAATCATATTTGATGAAATCAGAGAACAGGAAAGGGTTTGTAATCCCTATATATACCACATAATCACAGGCAAGCAAATCATCGAAACCAAGCAACACAAATTCGAGAGCAAAAAGAAAAATCAAATCAGAATACTCACTTGTCTCGATCGCAAGCCAAATTCCCTAAATCATTCAACAAGGAGCAATATCGTTCGAGCCATCAAAGAGTGATCATAATAATTGAAGACGTGAATCGATTTGGGAAGAAAACCCTCGGTCGCCATTGAAGAAAAAAGGAAGCCAACATTCTTTTGAGTAGCAAAGAAAAGGGACTAGCCAAATTTTATTAAGGTATTTTTTAAGTTGTATTTTCATTTGTAATCATTTTATCAATTTTGTAGCTTTCTGTGAACTAGGGTTTACGAGTTAATGTTTGTAATTCGGAGAAAATCTGATCTTGGAGATAAAGATCAGTACAAGGTTTTGAGCGTATGATTAGAACAATTGCTAGCGGGTATTGCAATTTTACAGGGATTTTGTAAACGTAGATATTGTTTTAATTCTAGTAGAAACCTTGGAAATGCAGCAGTAGGCAGGGGTTTGCTGAAGCTGGGTAAAATCTCTGTCGTTTATTTTCTCTGTTGCAATCTATGCTGTAATAATTCTAATATCTCGTAAAACTCCAATAAACCCTATTCACCCCCATCTAGAGTTAATCTAGATCCAACACATCACACATGGACAAGGAGCACATTCTCCCACGAATAAACCAGAAATATGATATTTTAAACGACGAATTCCGTCACCTCTAAATACTTTGTTACAAAACATACACTTTATCTTTGTATGTACATTAGTTACGTTTCAGTACAATGTTGTCATACTAGATCAGATTTAGACCTATTTAATGGATGTGCCATACTTTCGGTACTAGAGTTGGACGCTCCTTCAGAGATTTGTTTTGATGTCATTATATGGTTGTTTGTAAACAAAAACCATAAAAATGTGCATGGAACAAAATTGACAATTTTAATAGGCTCCATCTGTAGCCCATTTCAGTGAAAAGTAGTTCCTACGTCCTACTATATTATGAGGGACATGCATAGCTGGAAGCAAAACAAACATATGATTTCTGTTTTTGATACAGTACAAACCGAGCTTGTCTAATCGAATCCATTTTATTTGCCAAGGCGTGTTTTTCTAAGTTGTTGTGCTTCTAGAATTTCAACAGGAACAATATACTCAAGTTAATATTTTTTGTCTTAAAAACAAATAATTCATCCTTTCTCCAGATTTAGTAACAGTTTCAATAGGTTATGGAGAAACTATTGTTTTACCACAAAATGTAGTTTACTGTTATGTTTCAAATATGCTAATTTGCAAAAAATAAATATAGTGTGCTGCTGTTCACACCCCCATTTAGACTACTGGTCACCTATACTAAAAGCCACCTCTTTTATATGTCTCTTTACTCCTTTACACCACATAACTTATTCAATTTCTAATCGGCTACCACCTTTGTCTTTAATTCTTCGTCATTCCCAAAAAAAGGTCTTCTTCCTGAAATTTTCTCCATCGCTCTACAAGCTTGAAGATTTCAACGAAATTTCAAGCGTTCAATCTTGCGGCCTATTGCTATCATCTATATAGTTATCAAGTTTATCGTCATTCACATTATCTTCCTACAAAAATCAAATAAAAATAACTAAAATGGTTTTTTTTTTTTTTTTTGTAAATTTTTGACATATAAATTTTGTTGTATGAAGAAAACCCTAAAATTCAATAACTTATAATGTCATTCTCTATTACAACGTCATTGAAATTAAATGTCTTCCAAACTCGAAGTAGAGAGAAGGGTGAAGAAAGCTTCTACAAAAATTAATACAAAACCCTATAAAAAAAAAATCTATAACAACGTAATAGATTATGCAACATGATATACAAAATTAACCTCTTTTTTGTCTTTATCTTCCTGAGATTTACGTTGTTTGAGAAGAGACAATATAGCTGTTATTGACTGAGTGAAAAGAAATAAAGTGGTGGTAGGAAGCAGGTCAAAAATAATACAATCTATTAATTTTTTAAAGGTGGCCAATAATCTAAATGGGGGTGTGAATAGCAGCACACTAAATATAAAAAACTGCGATATATATAAAACAAATTAACCGGAAAAGCAAAAGAATAAGGTATCATACCTAACCCAACAAAAATCCAATGTTAGAGGGTTGCTGAACCTCCGGAGCTGTCGACGGCAGAGATTGCGGCAACAAGCAATTGAAGGCGGCGACGAGTAAGCTAAGGTTGTAAAGGTTATCGAGTAGTAAAACGGTAGTCGGTGGCAGCAACAAGAATTAATTATGTTTTAACTTGATTTTTTTCACCAAAAATAATAACATAAAATAGCTGGAACAAAAGAAAAGAAAAGGGGGAAACGGTTTATGCTTGTTAGAGGTTCACTTCCATTCCAGACCTTCAGCACAAACGGCCCACGTTTTTTCCTGGTCCGGTCCGACCATGGTTTCAATCGTTGGTCACTTTATATTCACTTGTGAAAGGAACCCTCGCCCCGTACTCTCTAACACAGATTACTTTTCTCTCTTCGCACTTGCAAATTTATATCTTCTTTCTCTTTTGATTTGAAGTTGAGTGATTGAAGGGCTTGTGCTGCGATTTCTTCGATTTCTGGATTTTTCCGATCTTCTAGGTATATTTGTTTTTCTGCTTTTACTTTTGATATTTTTTGGGTCGAATGCATGTTCTTTGTTTAGATCTAAGCATGATTATGAAATTCATCTGCTTAAACTTCAAAAAGATTTCAAAAAATTATTGCTTTAGTAATCTTTGATGGGAGCATTAGAAAAATAATCTTCGTTAAAAATTTTGTCTTGCGCATGGATTTATCGGCTGCTCTAATCTTTAGCTATCACGTTTCTCATGCTGGCCAAAGATTTTTGTTCTATAATTTACAATTGTCGCTAACTTGTGTGTGAAACCATGGATATTACCGAGATTTTTGTAGATTGATACACAAGTTACAGTTTAATCTATTGACCAAGAGAGAAAGACACTTCCTTTTCTATTACTTAGTAACTGAGTGAATTAAACAATTTTGATTGTTTCTATTGTCTATTATGTGTTCTATAATTATTTGTATTGTTCTTCTTAATGGTCCAAGCAAATCTAATTTATATGCTTAGTTTATATGCAAGTTTTGTATAATCATATATTCATAGTTCCACAGGCATGTCTTTTCAGTAGCTATTTATATGTAAGTTACAGCAAACTCAATTGGACTTTTTTTTGCCTTATATATCTATTTTAAGGCTTGGAGCACCAAGTAAAGCTTATAAAATTTGAAGAAACTTAAGGAAAATTTGTTTGTTTAAGTTTATGGAGAAATATAATTTTTAGTAAGTAATAGATGAACAAGTCTTATTTTTCCCCACCATCGTTTCCATCTTCCAAAGCGTCTTGAACGTATTTTCGTTGCAAAAGTTGTCTTTTTTGCAGCCATGTCTTCTCTTCGCAATGCAATTCCCAGAAGGGCTCATAAAGAGCGAGCTCAGCCCCATGCGAGGAAGAAGTTTGGTCTTCTTGAAAAGCATAAAGATTATGTTGTCAGAGCGAAGGCATATCATAAAAAACAAGAGATTATCAAGAAATTGAAAGAAAAAGCTGAGTTTAGAAACCCTGATGAATTCTACTTCAAAATGATCAAAACTAGAGTGGTTGATGGAGTGCATAAACCATTGAGCGAAGCAAACAAATATTCTCAAGAAGAACTCATGCTTATGAAAACACAAGACATTGGTTATATACTTCAGAAAATTCAAAGTGAAAAGAAGAAAATTGAAAAGTTGACTTCTACACTTCATTCATTGGATAATCAACCTTCAAACAAACATGTTTATTTTGCTGAAGACAGAGATGAAGCCAAAGAGATAAGATCAAGAATCGGTGAAAGCTCCTGCGTACCTTCCGTTGATGTACCAGGACGGATAAAGAAGAAAACAGCAGCATCATACAGAGAGGCTGAATCGCGAATCCAACGAGTTCAACAACTGGAAAAACTTTATTCAGAGATGGCATTGAAGAAAGAATTACAGAAACCAGGTCAGAAGCGCAAACTACGTGAAGAAGAGATGATCTGTCCAACAGACAAACCAGTGTATAAATGGCGAGCAGAGCGTAAAAGGTGAACTGAAGAATCATCTATGTCAGGACCTTTTTGTTCAACCTGTATCCCTGTTATTTCAAAAAAATTGCAGAATCTTTTTATTCAAAAAATGGAAAAGTGAATTGAAAATGGGCAGTTGTAACGGTATTATATTCCAGTTGAGGGATGGACATAAAAATGCAAAAAAAAAAAAAAAAAAAAAAAAAAAAAGGTCTTATTTTTAATTTTTGTCTATGCATATTTTTGCTTGATTAGGTCGTCAAAAATACCCTTTTTTTTTCCTTGTACTCACCCGAACGAGTTATTCATAACTTCTGGTTATGGAAAACAGGAATAAGTGGAAATTTGGTGGGATTATAGTAATTTATGATGTTGAAGGATAAATAGTCAAAATCAAGATGTTCCTTGTAATGGATAATTGTGTAGTTTACTGATATATACGTAGATAAACATATGAGTGTTCAATGGTAGCCCTATCTTGCAACACTCCTCTAGCTTCTTGATTTTCATCTTACAATCTGATTTAAACAATACTTGTTTCTCTTTGCTATCATGGTAAAATCATAGAGAAAACAAGTGTTATTTAAATCATTATGTATGGTGGATAAACCCGAGAACCAAGTATGTCTTATCCTCACCTCTTTATTAATTCAAAACAATTGCTGAACTAATGTTTGGTATGTAACGTAGTTCTGTATAAAAGTGAATATTAAGAATAACGCAATAGCCTTTTTGGTAAGGAAAAAAAATATTATGTTTCTGAAAATGTACAGCAGTTTTTAATCCAGTGTGATCCATAAATGGGTTTTGTATGTTTAACGTGTCATTAAAAATTTGATGCTTCAAGTTGTAATATTATCATATTTCTGAAAATGAACAGTACGTTAGTTAAATAGTCATTAAGTCATGTATGATTGCTGTGGTACCCTTTAAATGTAGCATCAAACTTGCATTTTAGTCATTTGAACATTCTAATTAGGTAGACTTGTTTCTACTTTGCAATGTTAACTTAAGAGAAATGGAAAAGTGAGTCTGTAGGTTTATTTCCTACCTTGAGACATCCAGTTTTGTCAACCCTAAATTTTCTTACAGGTGTGTATATTTCTATGATTTTTATTATTGGAATTTGGATTTCACATTTTATGTATGAAAAACCTTGAAAATCAAATGAAAGATAACAGAACTGAGAACCAGTAAATCTATAACAGGCTATGGTAAAAGGATTCATTATATCTCATGTTTTGACCTCAGCTTAATGGTGGTAAAGGGATTCTATAACAGGCTATGGTAAAGGGATTCATTATCTATAACAGGATATGGTGGTAAAGGGATTCATTATCTCATGAAAGATAACAGAACTGAGAACCAGTAAACCTTGAATATTGAAATGCAGCAAAACTGAATCCCCCAAGACCCATTACAGCTCGGCTTTCCCAGGAGCTCGGCTGTTGTCGAAGTTCTGGCCTCATTGCTTGCAGGTGTGCTTCTCCATTGAACTATGATGCTTGGTAACCTATGCACCCATGAGCGTCCACTGGTTGAACTAACACACATTTTTTTTTTTTTTTTGGGTCTATGACAGGGAAGCTTGAGCTCTGCATTGAAGTAAACAACGACGATGTCGATGAGATTCAATGATCAACCTGATATCCAACCAAGTGTCTGGATATGAATCCTCTTTGCTGTTCTGACAGGTGGTCAGGGCCACTGAAAATTGTGCACAAAATAAGATTGTTGTCTTATGCGAACATCTGAAATTTGAGTCCAGTCGTAGTCTCTGTCCACCGTTGCTGGTTGACACGGTCGGATTTAGGGAGGAAGAAGAGCTATGATTGAATAACATATCCAGTTGATTTTGAGAACTAGCTAGGAGTGAGGATTTCCTACTAATGTAATAAGTGAAGCCATATTGCAGCCAAATGCACATATAATTTACTTCTAATTCTGTATGGAAGTGGATCGTGTAGGAAGAACATTTCGTACTTGTATCAGTGGGGAACCTGCACATTTTGGGAGTTGACAGCAGTACAATTTTGTTTTTCGTTCTGCATCCAAAATTCATCCACACGTTTCGGTCCGTATGTGTCTTTACTTTTTATACTTATCACACCATTCAATGGGGCAGATTTTCTTTTGCACTGCATGAATAGCATGTGTCAATCTCTGCGGTATCCGCACCATTCACTTTTAATTTGTTGTTTAAACGATGAGAAAACCGACCGTTAATGCATCCAATATATAAAATTATTTATTATAACATATTAAGTTAGATTTTATTAAAAATAATTATTGGAAACTTTAAGAGAAAATTGAAAAATTGGAAACTCAAATAAAGTGAATTTTATATACAAACCAACTTGAGACTAAGAACTATCAATGTTTTTGATCCGAATCAGTCACAAAAGCATACATACATTTCTATTGTATATCAAGTATAATTAATGTAAACTTAATGTTTATTCATTTTGCAATTCCAAACCATTAATGAATTGAAGAAATAAAAACAAAACAAAACAAATATAAGCTCAAGCCATATTATCATAGCAGTGAATTTTTAATTGAAAAAAAAAGGTGTAATAAATAAAGCTTAAATTATTAAACTAAGCCACCGCTGTTTGAAAAAATAAAATTATTAAAATAAAATTACTGAAGATAAAACTAAATGTTGAACTTCGTTTTTTAATATATTTCTTACAATAAGAAGCTTGATTCAGCTGAATAATCGATTTTACATTGAATACGACTTTACATAACAATTAATTGTCACTGCTACAAAATACATTGAAATACGCTCAACAACTTCATAAATATAGGCAAAGTACACTAAAAATGAGTATAAGTTTTACCGAACCAAAAATGAATGCAAAACACTAAAATCTGGTACATAATACTAGGACTGTTACGGTTGAATTGTTCAACCGTCAAACTATACCAACCGTTTACACGGTTACCGTCTACTACGGTAACGGTGACTGTAACGGTTGTGAATTTTGATAGTCGCGGTAAAGCATACCAACCGCACATGGTCTTTTTGTAGTATTTCATATAAAAAAAAATGTTTTTTAATGACTTAAGCAAGAGAAATAACATATGTATAAATTATTTTTATTTATAGACATGCACATGGATAGTTTGTTTCATATTTAAACAACCAAATTCTTAAAAAAAAAAAAAAAAAAAAAAAAAAATAGAACTTGAATTATTTATGAATAACAATGTAAATTTACGGTAATGGTTGCGGTTACGGTAACAATTATATAATTTGATAACCGCCAACAACGGTTGAGGTTACGGTTCACAGTAAAATTGACGGTTACCATAACCGTTACACCTCTACAAAATACATTGAAAATGTTACCAATTATCACAAAACTATCCCAGCTATCAAATATATCCTAAAACCGAAGACAGAACAACTTACAACACTAAAAAAACATGAGAACTACATCAAATAACTTGGAAATTACACCAAATATTTTTTAGAACTACCGTAAAAAAAATATTATAGCACCTAATAATTCTTGAATTGCAACGCACAAGCCTGGAAACATGCAAATAAAACATATTACAAGCTCAAAAGTGTGATGCATTTTCTTCAAAATTCGTCAGCGTGGTTCATTTTCACAAGCTGCATGGAATCACAAGTGAAAGTGCTAATATCAGTAATACATACAAAAAAGAACATAACATTAAGGGGATTGTTAAAGGGACTCCACATTTGGTTAAGGGGAGGACCAATTTTTAATTATTGTATAATTGTTACGGGGAGGACAAAATAAATTAGCCTCCCCTTAAACATATAAATTAAAATTTCGATACTAACCTCCTATAGGCCTCATTAATATAAACCATAAAACCTAAATATTAATCAATGCTTACAATTCAATGTTGCATTTAAAAATAAAAAATGGATATAGTTAATGTAATGGAGACACAAGAATGTTATGTCAGTAATCAGAAGGCATCAGATCAGGTAAATAATTGTAATATCATATTGGAATTGGTATGGTTAATTTAAAATAAATGCAGAAATGATAATTTTGGCCTAATATGTTTTATCGAATATGCATAATTGAGATGTTTAGTAATCGCAGGTTTGTTACTTGCACCAAATTTATTAAGTTAGGGTTTAACATAAATGACGAGGTAAGGGTAGTTATGTCTTTTTTTCTTTTTCATTAAAATAAAGTGAAAATTAGGCTCACATCCTTAAAACTAAAGTTAATTAGGCTCACATCCTCCTGTTACAAAACATACAAATTTCATCCCTAATTTTAAATATCGGTGCTTATGTTTCCAGAACTGCCCCTTTTCATTTTTCACGCCGTAATTAACTAGGCCAGATATTTTTTGTACGTAATTAACATTTTATTTCCACTTTTGTCAATCCTAATTTTTTTGTTCATGGCGGCGCTGTTAACATTTTAGGGTTTTGGATATCAAAATTGAAAAGGGGGCGTCGGCTGAAGGGTTCCTGCTCGCTAGTGGTCGTCGCTTATTGCTGGAGGTGGGGGTGCGCCAGTCGGTAACGGCGCGGTGGCGGATCCTGGTGCTGGAGCGGCGGTGTGGGTTTTGGGTCTCGTGGTTTGGATGTCAGAAATTTCACTATCGATCATTCTTTTTACACAGAATTTTAAACAGCCGATTAAAGTAGATCGATTCTTGAATTATACAGTGGATTATTGCTCTTAAAGGTGAATTTTACTTTTTAATAATTATGTTCACGAGTTAATAATTATGTTTCTATTTGGATATCATTTTTTTTTCAATCTTTTTTTGATTGATTACTTTTACCAGATCGATCCTTGGTTTATACGGTGGATGCTTGTTGTTACAGGTAAATTTTGCAGTTTAATAATGTCATTTATATTCGGATATCATTTTTTTTGGATATTTTATTGCTTGTTTATTCTGATGTTTTTTATTTGTTTCAATGTGTCTGCTGTTAATATTACGAAAAAAATCAGAACATTTGCAGACATATATACACATTTTTAAGGTATTTGCATACATGTATGCCAATATTAGGAATATTGGGATACACATTTTTAGGGTATTTGCATACATGTATACCAATTTTAGGAATATTGGCATACATGTATGCAAATATTGACAATATTTGTATTATTAACAGTTTGTACATGATGGTATGTTCTTATTCAAAATACTTGCACAGTTTTGAGCATTTTTTCATAATAGTTGCACATTTGTGGGCATTTGTTCAGAATACTTTCACGCTAGTGTATATTCTGATGTTTTTTATTTGTTTCAATGTGTCAGCGGTTAATATTACAGAAAAAATCAGAACAGTTGCATACATATATACACATTTTTAGGGTATTTGCATACATGTATGCCAATATTAGGAATATTGGGATACACATTTTTAGGGTATTTGCATACATGTATGCCAATTTTAGGAATATTGGCATACATGTATGCAAATATTGACAATATTTGTATTATTAACAGTTTGTACATGATGGTATGTTCTTATTCAAAATACTTGCACATTTTTGAGCATCTTTTCACAATAGTTGCACACTTGTGTGCATTTGTTCAGAATACTTTCACGCTAGTGTTCATGTATTTATAACTGATTGAAATCTTTTAGTAATAGCTTTATACTCATTTTTACAGAGCCCTATGGTGGAAGATGAACTTGTAGTAGATGTTGAAAAGGACATAGCATTATTACGAGTTGAGCAGCAGTCAAAATCTCAACAAATGGTGCGTGCAATAAGCTGGTTCTTAACAAAAGAACTTGTTCTTCAAAAGACCAGTAGTTCTGTTCATATGCGTGTCTGTATACTTGTAGTAGATGCAGATGTACGTTTGTTTGGATGAATTCAGAAAATTTGTGTATAAGTGTGGAATTTTTTTTAATATATGCATACATGTTTACTGATATTTCTGTTCATATACGTGCCTGATGATTAGTTGCACAGTTTTCTAAATATTTCTTTGATGTTTTTATCAGTTAATATATGCATACATGTGTACTGATATGAACATTTGCATTTGTAATAGGAATTATATTGAAAAATTGCATATAAGTATGCAAAATATTTAGAAAAACTCCACACAAGAAAGCATCAATTCATAATTCTATGTAAAACTAAAAGGACTCAATTCAATGCACAAAATAAAAACGTAATTCAGTGCAGACAAGCTGAACAGTTGAATCTTTGCATGCACATAACAACAATAGGTGCATACTTCCATGCAACAATGGAGAATACTTGCATACATTTACCATCAATAAAAACAAGTTCGTACCAATAAGTAGCTACCACTATTTTTTTTAACATTTTTGAATATATGCAAAATACTACCAAAGTTGATACAAGTAGTAAGCATAATTGCATACATCCATGCAACTATAAAAAATATTGGTATACATATAACCTCTCAGTAAAAAAAATTGGAGAAAATCACATAATGAATATTAAAATACTGAACTAAATTTAATGGACAAAATATGCGGCGCTGGGTGGTGGAGAGGTGGAGCAGGCTGCGCCTGACGTGAAGGCAGTCCAGTCAGGGGTGGCGGCGATGCTAACTTCTCGGTTGTGTGCAGCTTTTTGGCTGTAGAGGCTTGCTGGCAGTCGGATTGGGGAAGGACGAGGAAGAGAAGGGTTTGTGGACGGTAGTTAGTGGCGCGGCTTCTGTTGCGGTGGAGGTTGAGGGGAGGGGATGGGGGACGAGGGCGATGGCAGATCGTTGAAGGGGGACGGCGGCTGTTGTGGGATTAGGGTTTTCAGCGAGATACATGGAACGATTAACTGAGTAAATGTTGCCGTACTGTGTTTGGATATTTTTTTAAGTTTGTAAGGGTACATCTGGTATTTTTTGAGCGGATGTTCAAAAAGAAGGATGTATTTTATATACTTTTTATCACCGGGTTTTTTTTATATTTTGAAACTTATTAGGGACCTGTAAAAAACGCACCCTAAAATAAATCAGACCCTCCCTTAACAATTTTTTTTTTAAGTTGGAGTCCCCTTAAAATTATCCTCCCCTTAACAAAATGTGGAGTTCCTTTAACAATCCTCAGCATTAAAATAATGAACTAATGCAAGAATAAGGTAAGAAACTACCGTAAAATATTTGACTTACTTGTTGATCATGTCGTGCATGTATAGATCTTCTTTTTGGACATATCAAATATCCTGTGAAGAAAAGTAGACATTGAATTCTAAGGGTGTGTTCTTTTGGTCCTGAACGAACCGTTTAACAACGGATGCGTCTATTGTTCAACGGTTCATTTAGAACCGTTGAGCCAACGACTTAAAGTTGAGCCGTTGGCTCTTCTCTCCCCCTCTTTACCCCTTTTCTCTCCCCCTCTTTACCCCCATATAAGAGCTTCTTCCAACCCTTCTTCCATCCTCATCTCTTCTCTACCCTCTTCCTCTTATATTTTTATTTCAACCTTAAAGTGATAGCAATGGAAAATTCATTTCCAGAGGATGGTGATTCTGATTCAGAAAATTTGGAATATATTGTATTAATTAGAGCGTACTTACGTGATAGACGACGCGAAATAGGACGTCGGATGCATACTTCGACATATACTGGTTTGATGTGGATAGACGACATACTTAACAGTCATCAGGGAAGATGTCAAAGGTAGTTTCGTATGAAACAGTTATGTTTTCTTTCGTTATGCGATAGGCTGAAAAGTTGCGGATTGACTACTTCAGAAAATGTTACTGTTCGAGAAGTGGTTGAGATATTTTTATACACTATTGCTACCTCTAATTCTAACAGACAAGTGGCTGAAAGATTTCAAAGGTCGGGTTGCACAATCTTTAATTATTTTCATGCTGTTTTGAATATCGTCCTAGTATTATCTACCACTATTACAAAACCGGTTGATCCTCAATTTAACTCAATTTCAGCTGAAATTAGCAATGATAACCGTTACTATCCGTACTTTAAAAACTATATTGGTGTCATAGACGGTACACATGTACGTAATGGCACACTTACCTCCAGATCGAATGGTTCCGTTTATCGGATGAAAAGGATACGCTACACAGAATATTTTGGCTGCATGCTCATTCGATTTACTATTTACGTATGTTGTATCTGGTTGGGAAGGTACTGCACACGACAGTCGAATTTTTAATTCCATGGTGAATGACAGAAGTTCCAATTTTCCTCATCCTCCTCCTGGACAGTATTATATTGTGGATTTTGGTTTCCCACTTACAACTGGGTATATACCACCATATCGAAATGTTAGATATTACATCCCCCAGTTTCGTATGACCACAAATAAACCGAAATCGAATAATGAAAATTTTAATTTCTACCATTCTAGTTTACATATGGTAATTGAGAGGACCTTCGGAATATGGAAAAAGAAATTTGTAATAATCAGAAATATGGCAACCTACAAGTTCGAAGCTTAAACAAAAATTGTTGTTGCTACGATGGCTATACACAATTATATACGCAAATACAATATGGGTGATTTAGATTTTATGGCGTATGACGATGATCCAGATCTTTTTCCAGATGAGTATGAACAAGAATACGCCGACGTGAGAAACATAGGCAATAATGACCTAGCATCGGCTCAACGCTATCAAGGCAGCGCTGTTATGGCAGTGCGTCATGATAGAATAAGAGACGAGTTTGTTGCAGCAGGATTGCACTAATAGATTTCTGCAATGTATCACTTTATCTACATTTTTTGTATTTCTACAATGTATCACTTTATCTTTTTTTTTTTTGTATTTCTGCAATATATCACTTTCTGTACTGTTTTTATGTAATGGACTGTTATGTTTTGTTAACTGTGTTATTCTGCAACAATTATAATGTTATGTTTTAATCGGTAATTAATTAAATTACAAAATATAAATAAAATGATCCGCTCAAATACTCCGCTTAACGCGTCAAACGCATTCTCTGCTAACTACAATACTCCGCTGAAATACTCCGCTCGAATTCTCCGCTTCCGCTTGCGGCGAACACACCTGAATGTATGGTCAATGCTTAAGGTAGTAGAGTGAGGCCACTAGCAGAAAGCCATTTGTTAAATAAACATTTTAACTTTTTTTGTTTCTCTATCAGCAAATTCCAAGCATGCTAGGCTATTCCATGATAGTTCCCTCTCAAGTAAAGATACTCCTGAATCTTTTATGAGGTAACTAGTATCTGAAACTTTCAAGATACCTGATTTTTGAATACATCCAAAAGACCAGAAGAAAAAAATGTCTTCTGTTTTTACATTAATCTACTTTCAAGTTAAACCAAACAAGATCTTGGTTCTTTCTATAACATGACTGATTTGTATAGCATTTGTAGCTAAAACCAAAGTGCCTCCACTTGTTTTAAGCTGAATGACTAAAAGAAACAGTCATTGCATTTAGTCATAACTCATAAGTCCCATTTGAGATACAATGAAGAACATTTTTGATACTTAAGATCCACAAAGAGTCCTATTGGAAGACAAACTTGAGTAGCATGTTAGTTTCTTTTTGTAGTTGTTATTCGTCAGCAACTAAAATCTACGATAAAATGTTAGTTTCCCTCATTTAAAGATGCTACTTAGATTTTCTCTTGGCTTCTATCAAATTGGAGTTAAGGTTGTTCTAAAAGTATAGCTAATTACTAGAAGTATCCAAACTGTAGTGATCTTCCCAAAAGGTGCAGTTAACTATTGCCTCAGATTTTTCTAGCTAGGCAAACTGTGTTACTGTAAAGAAAAAAGGTGAATGGGAGAATTACCATAACATGGGGAGCAATTGATATACATGTAAATGTGTATATTTTATCCGCTTATTTATCTAGTTTTCTATTTAAAATAATTAATATTGTGTATTTATAGCTGTGTTTTCAGATTATTGATAAAATGCTTGGTTTAGAGCATTTGATGGATAAAGCATGAAGAATTTGCTTAAAAAGAGTGAAGTTGAAATTATTAAAACTTGAAGAACGGTTGCAAATAGAGTTCAGTTGGGAAGATTTGGTTCACTAAAGACTCATATTGCGTTCACATTGGCTCATTTGCAAGACCTCTCACTCTACAGTTGCGTTCACACTAGCTTATGTGTTAGTTGGGCTAATTCTTTAGTCCCACATTATGAAATTTGCCAAGTAGCCTTTGTCATATCAGCTATAAATACACTTTATGTCATTCATCGTAAAAGACACTTAGTTTTATTCTATAATCTTTCTCTTGGAATAAAACTCTTCTTCCCTATTCTCTTTAGTTGTAGTTTTTTATTCACATGTTATTTTCTTTTCTGCAAGTAGATTAGATTTATTTTATGCAAATAGAATAGGTTGTCCTTTATTTTTATTTTTTTATTTTTCTCTTGATTTTTGTTCTATGTTGCAATTTACGTTCGTTGTTAGAATAATAAACATGAGAGGCTAATCCCTTTCAACTTAGGGGTAATGAAGCTCTCTTGATTATGTAGTTGCAACATACTCTTTTCATTCTCTCTTTGTGTTTCATGTTATGTTGATGCCATGGTGATTAAGTGGAGGTTGAAACCAAAAATTTGATGGTCTATGGTTCTAATTAATAGTTCGTAGGTCATGCTTAAAGTATATTTCAATTTCAACTTGTTCATTTTTCATTAGATCTGGTAAGGTGATTTAGTGGATATGATATAGTTTGATAGTTTATGTTATGCTAGTTAATAACATGAATAAGCTATACTTATAATAATCATATCAACTAAATTCACAAATGACCAAAAGAAAAGAGAGATAGTAATTTCATAACTTGTTGTGCTACATGATCTAGAATGTGAATTTATTCCTAAGTTGTCATTTATCTCATAGTTTTTTATTAATTTTAATTTACTAGTTTAGTTGTAGTTAAATCATCACTCGAATTTGGTCTAATTTGATTGAGTAATTTTAGAATTAATTCTTTCCCTGTGGATCGACCCGTATTCGCCACGTACTAACAATTGTACGCCGTGCGCTTGCGGTTTATTTCAATATTTGCGACGATTTTCTAATTCATAGAATATTCGTCGTCGAACAAGTTTTTGGCGCCGTTGCCGGGGAAAGAATTTAATTTTAGTTTATTCTTCGAGTTAATTTTCTTATTTGTTGTTTTTCAAAAAAAAAAAAATGTGTGTTGTTCATAGTTTTCTGTTTTGTTTTGTTCGTTTGTTGTTTCATTTTGTGTGTGCTTGTTTTTGTGTTCATTAAAAAAAAAAATAGTTGTGTGTGTTTTTTCCATTTTGTGTTTGTGTTTGTGTTTTGTTTTACTTTTGTTTGTGTGTTTGTTTCTTCTCGTGTGTGTGTTTTTTTTATTAAAAAAAACTTTTGCCAATTTCCTTTATTTCTTTTCCTGTCACTTATTTCTTTCCTTCCCTTTCCTTGCTTATTACTTGCCATTTCTTTTCTAATTTATTTCTCAATCTTCTCTCCAATTGTTTTCCTTTATTTCTTTCCTTTTTCCTCTCTCATTAATTGTCTTTCTGTTTTCTGCCTTAATACCTTAACACCCACACTCATTTATTCCTTCCCTTCCCTTTCTCTAATTTATTTATTTTCCCTTTCTATTCACTTTCAATTCTTACACATAATAAAAATCTTCCCATTTTCCTTTTTTATTTCTATCCTTTCTTTGATTTCTTTCCAACTTTTATCCAAAAATAATTTCCTTTCTTCACAAATAAAAAAACAATTTATTGCTTGCCATATTTTTGTTTCTTTCTTCCTCTGTAATTTTTTCCCCTTTCTGCCTGAATATACCCCAATATCCTCACCAAAAATCACGTCACTCCATCTACAAAACTTATTTCCTCAATTCATAACTCTTCTCCCATCCACCACCATATACTTCTTCTCTGTCCCTTCACCTTACCTTTTCACGGCCCTCTCCCCTTTCTCTTATCCAAATCATTCACCACGCAAACAAACTCTTCCTCCACTTTGTTGTTTGTTTTCACTTTTGTTTGTTTGTTTTTTGTGGGTGTTAGTTTTCTTGTTCTTCTTATTAAAAAAAATTCTTGTTCTTGTATTTAGTGTTTGTTCACTTGTTGTTGTGTTTTGTGTCACTTTGTTTTTTGTTTATCTTGTGTGTTTGTTTTATTTTGTTGTTCCTCTTTAAAAAAAAAATCCTTTTTATTGTGTATATATATTGTGTTTGAATCCCTTTCAGGTTGCAAGATCAAGAAGGAACAACGCCGCTTTGCCGCGGTTGCTAATAAATAAAATTGCTGCTTAAAAAAAATAATTGCTAATAATTTTACATGCTCTGATTTCAATTTGGATGTGCCAGATTTGTGCTGGTAGACTTTTATTTGGGAGTGTGATTTTTAGGAATTGCATAACTCAGCGGATAAAAAAGTGAAATTTCCAAAAATTGAATCAAGGAACCAATAGTGAAGAAAATCGTTCAAGCAAAGCTAACAAAGTTCTAGGGTCAAACGAAGCAAACAGTAAAGTCTCATAGCTCTAGAAGGACAGCCATACCCCACTGTGAGTGATTCCTAAACTCTACAGGTGCTTTGCTGCAAAGAAAAATATATTGAAATTGCTTGTAAAAATCTTCTGTAGGGCATCGGCTTGCTTGTAATTTTTTTTTCTGCAATTATTATTCTGTGACTGTCTGTGATGGATTATTTTTCCTGTTGATGTGTGGTTGGAAATTTTAAAACAAACGTGGAATACATTATTTTTGAAATCAAATCGAGGATTCCTCAAAGCTCATAGGACAAAATATTCGTTAAATTGACAATTAGGATTGATACTCTCTAAGGTGTCTAAGGAACGGTAGAGTCTAGAACTCAAACATGTACTTAAACCTTCAGTCGTGTTTCTACGGTGATTCGTGGCACACTGATAATCCCTGTCCGAACCTGGCCTAGACTTGTATTCATATAATCCAAAGTTGTTAATTTTAACATATTTTTAAGAGCTTTCTTGAAAATGTCCCAATTCCCTTATTCCTACGGATTTTACGATAGTTGTGAAAATCAATACAATCCATATAATTTTACACTAAATTCATATGAATATTTTAATAACAACTATTGTACAAACAATTTAGATTTTACGCCACCAACTTTTCAAAATTTTCAAGATAATCCCGTTTGTACACCACCAAAATTTCAAATGATGATCAGCCCTCAACTCTTGAAACACATGTTGAATCTTTACTTGAAATGAGCATACAACAAAATAAAGAAATAAATGAAATGTGTAATTTATATATATGCAACAATTTAAGTGAAAGCTTTCAAAATAATCAAAATTCGATTTCACCTCCAAATTCAAATAATTCTGATTATAACCCTTGTCAATTCAATTTTGAACTCCAAAATGAATTTCAAATTCAAAATGGAAATGTAAATCACTTTTCAAATGATTTTGGCAATGTGAATTATTTCAATTGTGGTGCTACTAAAAACTTTTGTTCTCAACAATTTCAAAATTGAAAATTCTCATGTAAAAAATTATAAATTTGATTTTGTTGAGCAAACGAACATACTTGACGATTACTTGAAGTTTCGTGAGAAACAAAATCGAATCCAAACTTGTGACGATTCGAAAAAAAATCCACCTTTGCCCACAATCGATGATTTTCAAATAACAACTTTTGAAATTGATGAAAATCTTAATGAAGTTGTTGAAAGCTCTGTAATTGATCTGAATTTGAATTCTCTTGAAAACGCAGATGTCAATCTTCAATTTGATCTTCCTCTCTCAAATTCTGAAAATTTTGAAAATTTAGCAACTTTAGATTGTCAACATGACAAAAATGATGAAGTTGTTAATAACTGTTTAAGTGAAGATGATTTTGATGAACGAAAACTTCTTAACTTGATTGACGATAATGTTGTTGGGTCTGAATCTGAAAATGAAAAATTTGAACACTTTGAAATTCTTGAGGTTGAAAACAATGATATTGCTGAATGTGATCTTAAGCACAATAACGATTTTTTTTGAAACTGTTGAAACTCCTTGCGACCTGATCGTTTCAACTGAATCTCGCTGTGATCATTTTTTTTTCAATGATAAATTTATGCAGTATATAAATTCTTTCTGGAATAACATTGTTTTTGAGAAAACACAATTTCGAAATTTACTAGAAATTCATTTGTTTGGTTTTAACTTTAGGTTTACGAATGAACCTTTAGTTAACAAAATTTCAAATATCAAAGCAAAACTAAACAATATTTCTCAAAACAAGTGTGAAGGGGAGAATGATGCACATATCTCTCAATTTATACATCATTTAATCAAGTCAAACTTTGTTTTTGAAACTTTTTCTGAACCTCAGTTCACTGACCTCTCTGTAGTTGCTATAGAAATTCAATTCAATTTTCGGATCAATCGTAAGCTCAAAATTTTAAAATTAGCAACTCAAACTTTTGAAAAAACAAAAATTGTTTTTCCAAATCTGAAATGTGATATAAAATTCTTTATGATTTGGTTTTCTGTGCTTAATCTGTGTCTCATAATCCTTACGAGGCTGATCCATTGGTCCATTGTGGACCGGTTCATCTATTCGATGACTACATATTTTCTACACGCACATTTGGTAAGTCGCACTAACCTTTTTTTGTAAATATGTAAATTTTTCTCTTCCATTCAACTCTTTGTGTCATGCATTGACTGTGGGGACACAGTCGAAATCAAGTGCAGGGGGAGTTTCATTTTCATTCTGTTTTGCATAGTTTAAGTTAGCATTTTTTTCTTTTCTTTTTCTTAAAAAAAAAGAGTAAAATTTTCGCACTTCTGTTTACTTTTAAATAAGACATGATGGAGTTAGCATATAATTTTGGTCGCTCGATTTAAATATTTGGAAATTTCTCTTAGCGGATAATGAAAGGGAAGTTTGAATTATGAGCAAATTTGGTGTAACTGGTATATTGGGAAATTCGTAGGTGATGAGTATGAAATGTTTTCTGAATTGTAATCCGATTAAATGAATGGTTGATTTAGACTACTTGCGATAACATTTTAGATCGTTTAAGTGAAGTAGTGCTAAGAAATTCTCACTTAACTCTCTCTCTTATGTAAAAAAAAAGTGTATATATATTTATAATTATCCAAGGGTATCCAACATTGCTGGTACATCTGGCATTGGTGTGCAAACCCGACACCTTGTTGACAATGTCAGCATCGGTATATCTTGGTCTCATTTTATGGGTTGGACACCTAAGGATTACCGATATCCTGTTGACAAAGTCAGCGTCGGTCTGCACAATCCGCCAAGCTCTGTCCCAAACTCTCACGGGTGGTATACCTTGGTCTTTACGGTTAGGTGTTTGTAAATACTAATAATGTAAATATTTTGTAATAAAGAGAGAGTAAGCACTTGAAATCCAAGCACACTCTTCACTTATTCGAGCTAACGTGTTAACAAAAAGGAAGTTGAGATGCCGTTTTACGATTGTTGATATCGATTATAGAATTCATTTCATATTTGCACCATGTTTCTACCAAAACAACTGGCCAAGCTGTAGAAGTTTGTAATGATAACATGATTTTTGTTTGAAGTTTTGATTAGTAATGGATTTAAATTTCATAGTGACGACCCAAATTTGTGTAACTCATTCGTGAAATATTTAAAAAGTAAATTGTCCATTTGTAAATATTCCTTTAAAAACATGCGTTCATATTGTAAATATTTTCTAATTTTTCATTTTGTATATACCTTATTGCTTTTGGATTTTGTAGGTAGTATCCACTGAAAACCCTCATGAGACAACACGCATCCTATCGGGGACACCCAGAGGTTTAACGGCTTGTTGCATACGCTAAATGCAATCGTGTTTCCTACGAAAGTGTGACATACCTTAGTTTAGTTTATTCGAGGACGAATAAAAAGGTAAGTGTGGGGGTATTTGATATACACGTAAATGTGTATATTTTATCCGCTTATTTATCTAGTTTTCTATTTAAAATAATTAATATTGTGTATTTATAGCTATGTTTTCAGATTGTTGATAAAATGCTTGGTTTAGAGCATTTGATGGATAAAGCATGAAGAATTTGCTTAAAAAGAGTGAAGTTGAAATTACTAAAGCTTGAAAGTTTAAAGCTTGAAGAACGGTTGCAAATAGAGTTCAGTTGGGAAGATTTGGTTCACTAAAGACTCGTATTGCGTTCACATTGGCTCATTTTCAAGGCCTCTCACTCTACAGCTGCGTTCACACTAGCTTATGTGTTAGTTGGGCTAATTCTTTAGTCCCACATTATGGAATTTGCCAAGTAGCCTTTGTCATATCAGCTATAAATACACTTTATGTCATTCATTGTAAAAGACACTTAGTTTTATTCTATAATCTTTCTCTTGGAATAAAACTCTTCTTCCCTATTCTCTTAAGTTGGAGTTTTTTATTCACATGTTATTTTCTTTTCTGCAAGTAGATTAGATTTATTTTATGCAAATAGAATAGGTTGTCCTTTATTTTTATTTTTTTATTTTTCTCTTGATTTTTGTTTTATGTTGCAATTTACGTTCGTTGTTAGAATAATAAACATGAGAGGCTAATCCCTTTCAAATTAGGGGTAATGAAGCTCTCTTGATCATGTAGTTGCAACATACTCTTTTCATTCTCTCTTTGTGTTTCATGTTATGTTGATGTCATGGTGATAAAGTGGAGGTTGAAACCAAAAATTTGATGGTCTATAGTTCTAATTAATAGTTCATAGGCCATGCTTAAAGTATATTTCAATTTCAACTTGTTCATTTTTCATTAGATCTGGTAAAGTGATTTAGTGGATATGATATAGTTTGATAGTTTATGTTATGCTAGTTAATAGCATGAATAAGCTATACTTATAATAATCATATCAACTAAATTCAGAAATGACCAAAAGAAAAGAGAGATAGTAATTTCATAACTTGTTGTACTATATGATCTAGAATGTGAATTTATTCCTAAGTTGCCATTTATCTCATAGTTTTTTATTAATTTTAATTTACTGGTTTAGTTGTAGTTAAATCATCACTCGAATTTGGTCTAATTTGATTGAGTAATTTTAGAATTAATTCTTTCCCTGTGAACCGACCCGTATTCGCCACGTACTAACAATTGTACGCCGTGCGCTTGCGGTTTATTTCAATATTCGCGACGATTTTCTAAGTCATAGAATATTCGTCGACGAACAACAATTTTGATGCAGTAGACAGGAAAGCCGTGTAAAATTTGAAAGGTTCAAGGTCTTTAAGGCACGATCCAATGAACCAGCATAAGGATATTTACCAGCTGCATCTGGTTGCATTTTCTAAATTTAGGTTTTCACATAATCAAATGGCAAACCACATGCTTCTGCAAAGAAGCCAGAAATAGCACTAGCTTCTGTGAATTAAGAAAATTTGAAAAGAAAAAAAACATAAACTCCAGATAATTTGAAGACAATGTACTCCACAATTCATCCAAATCAAAGCAAGTTAGAAAGGCTGCCCTGAATGTGTATTCATAAATAGCTTGACATTGATTAACGTCTTGTCCTCGGGTACCATCGAAGCTGTATACTGCAGTATTCAACTGATGCTCATAATTTTTGTGAAAATGTAAAACACACATGTTTTGACAAGAAGCTTGATCGTTTTTCTAAAATCAAGTAGGTTAGGTATAATAGGTATATTTCCAATGTAACAAGGTCAGTATACCTGTACTCAGACCAAACAATCAAACGAAGGAATAAACAAAGAATGGCACTATAAGAGATGGATACTTACTGGCAACAGTGCTTACTTCCCCAAAACTAAGTGAATCTCTAAAAAGCTCGACACTCTGAGCATATGTGGCAAGCATACCCATGTTCTGTGCCATAGCCTCACAACAGTGTGGCCTGCCCCTTTCCAAAGTGCAAAAACTCCTTCATCGGCAATAATACGTGAGAGAGCATGAAAAGTATTTCTGTTGTGTCTCCTTTGTGCTGTAGGAATGCCGCATCAGCCTGCATACGTATGAATGCCAAATTAGCTGGATTGCCGACGGTTGCCCCGATAGCACAAGCGGTCTGTCTAATAGCAGCTTTTTGAAGGAGTGGCAGGGATTTCCATCATTAGCCTCAGTAGCTTTGTTTGTAAGCACTTTGATAAAGCAAAGAGCTATGAACTTCCAAATAACCCAGCCCTTTGACAATGATTAAGAATTTTATATTGGAATTATTTTTTTCAACATTTGAAGAAAAATGTGAAATGAATTATACCATGCTATTTCTTGATACAAATCAAATTACAATTATTGCATTAAAAATCAGAATCATGGTAGTTATATTTTATATTTTCTACTGTATTTTTTGAGTAACGGTAATCGATGTTTGGTTATTGCTAGAACAACGGACAGGTTTTTATTTTATTTTATCATTATTATCGATTTGGAATCATTTTTCCAGAGCTAATGGATGAGAGGTGACAATAACTTGCTTTTGTGTTCATTTATGTAGATGGTGCTATTTGCTTTTGACTATTTGTACTATATCAACATTTAATTTCATAAAAATTATACTTCTCAACATATCTTCATTTTAGTTTCCTCTGCCAATCGATTTTCCAGTTGAAATAACATTCTCCCTTCCTAATTTGTTCTTTCTCTATGTATGAAAATGTGTTGATGAATTTTTCCATCCACGTACATTTAAGCAATGGAAAATTTTAATTCGTTTATTGACAACATGATCAGTTAGCTATATAGCAGTTTGAAAAAATAAATGTAAACCAATAATGTTATTAATACACTGAAACAGAAGAAATACATCCAGAATTACAACTCATCATTTAATTTTGCATCTCCGGATTGGGATTGAAATATTATTTTCACATAACCATTGATTTCGATTTGTCCATGCAGTTTTCATGTCGATTTTGTAAAACCCATGGTTCGCTTGGATGGATAAAAATAATTTTGCATCCCACTAAACAACAATTGGAAAGAAGTCTAGATCCTAAGTAGCAAGTTTCCTATGTATCTCAATCTCAATAATATGAACATCCCCTTCACTGATTTTCAATTAAATTAAATAGTTTTCAGTAAAGCAAGACGGAGTTAGCTCAAAAACCAAAAAATAAATGACAAAATAAACAAGAAATCAATCTAAGAGGAAAAAAATCAACCAATGCTTACGCTCAAATGGATATATATTACTTCAATTCAGCTTGCTTTTGATGAAGCAGAACGTGATTATACAGTAAAATTGATTAATTTAACCAAAAGTTGTGTATATCAGCGTCAAAACAAAACAATAAATTGCCTCAATTTCAGAGTTATATCAAAAATTTGACCTCTCTTCATCACCTTCGGAAATCTGGGAAAAAAATCAAAATTAAATCATTATAATAAATCAAACCACATCAATCATTAACTTGAAATCAAGCAACTATTATTAAATAACATGAAATTTTCAAAAAAGAGTTTTCGATTGTTAAAAAAGTATAAAATTGAACTAGAGGAAGTGTTATACCTGTTGATCAAAATGATTCGGGAATGAAAGAGAAGAGCTCGAACGTAAATTATTTGATAGTTAGATTAGCAAAGAAACAAGGATACTGGCTAGGGTTAAAATCTAGATCCAATGATTTTGCTGCCCAATGACTCGATTTGAAAAGATATCTGAATTACTCATAATGGATGAGAAGAAAGAGAATATATTTGGGGAGGATGTGATTCGGCAGGGAAGAGAATGAACGAGAAATCTAGGAAGACGAGAAGAAAAGCATTTCTGTCGTAAACGGGGCTAAATTTGAGGCGACAATAATTGGCTGTAAATTTTGTAGGAATATCCGACGTCCATTCATGTCCGTGACCGAATTACGTCCGTCCGATTTTCATTAGGACACGAGTTAGGACAATACAATTTATATGAGAAAAAATCACGTTCGGTCCGGGCTCGTCCGAATTCCTTGTAACTCGGCGTATAGTTGAAAGAAAATATATAAAATGAACAAAATGTGATATAAATATCCATGTACGATCTAGTTCGATCGTGTCCGTGTCCGAAAACCATGTGTCCATGTCCGACCGATTTTATTTAGGACAAAGAATTTTGTTCGAGAAAAAAATTTGGTCTGGTCCGTGTTCGGTTTGAATTTTTTTAGGACAAAAACTGAACACACCTCCATCCGGTCCAGTCCGACCGATTTACACCCCTAGTTTTCGACACTAACAACAATAAATAAAAAAGAGTTGAAAGGGGATGGACGGAAGAGGTAAAGGAGATGAAGGAATAACGGAAGGATTAGTTATCTTTCATTTTTCCATTACATCTTAAATACCAAAAAAATATATTTAATGTGATAACTTCGTTTTATAACATGATCACTTTTTTCATGATTGACATGTATCGTGCATGTTTTTGTATGAGTGAAAATCCAAAATGAAAAAGGTAAACCAAATCCTACCTAGATTTTTCAGGTATTTCATAAGGATCACAAAAAGTATGACAAGGCGATCAACTTCCAAGTAGATGTGTCAAAGTGGTAAGATAGAGTTTTATATGGGTTGAGTAAAATTTGGTCTAATCCATTTATTATTTATTTATTTTGACCCAACTAGTGTAAGGCTCCATCTAACACAACTCACTTAATAAGAAGTTTACCAATTTTACTTATCTAACTTTTGAATTTGTCAAGTACATGCACTATCACAATGAAGAACTACAATGTACATTCATAAGATGAAGCATCCAAGCGTTGCATATTGTTGGTTGAAATCTCGTCTTATTCCAGTGCAATATGAAAATGTTAATGTAGTATGAACAAAAATTAGTGGCTTCGTACCTGAGCAGAGCTCGAATATGAGACATTGCCAATTATTTGGTAAGTACAACTGTTGGTCGTCCCTGGAAAGTACATTGTTTGTCCTGAATGTTTCATACCATCCATAATTTAAGCAGGTGTTCATCGGTCGAAGCGCTGGCTAGTTCCAATGCAGTAGGAAGAAGTTACCATAGGCTGATAAAAAAGCGTCTTCGTACCTAGGAGGAGTTCAAATATGCGAATGTAGCATGTTATTTTACAAGTACAACCGTTACTCACCACGGAAAACTACATCGTTCATTGACAAGATGAAGCATCTGAATGTTCCGTACTGGAGTAATTTAGATGAGAGTTCATTGGTTGAAGCATCGCCTATTCCAAGGCAGTATGAAGAAATTACTGTAGTCTAAACAAAAAAAATAACGATTTCGTGTTTGTGCGAAGTTCAAATATAGGAATGTAGCGTACTAACCCTCAACCCTAGACATACTCGAAAAACAGTCATATCAAATAATGTAGATCATAAGTGGAAATAAAACCACACGGAGACTAAGATAGCGACACATAACAAATATAATATCAAAATGGTTCTATATTATAGAAAACCTTATTAAAGTAACCATTCTTGGAAAATATCAATAAATTTTAATCTTAAATATCACAGTCTTAAATACCAGTACATTCCTTAAAACATCATATGTCAAAGAAATCTCTTTAAAGTGAAAGTAAATGTACCGATAAATAAAACAAAAACACATGAGAGTAATGAAGCGATCGGCTAAGCTCCAAGTTACGAAATCCGACTAAATTGATCAACTGCCAACTGCTACCTATCCACTTAAGATGAGAAAAAAGAAATGCATCGAATATACAGTCTAATGAATGGAAAAAAATTAAAAAAAATATCAAATGCAATCAGTCTCTGGTTTACGTTAAGTATCATAGATTAGTATTTGTGCCTCCCTAAGGCCTAATTTTCTAAAGGAAAGCTATCTGCACTATGAGACGTAACTTAAATGTCCACCCAAATGCTATTGGTCGGTCTATCGGAATCTCCTGTCTCTTTTCTACTCTACTACGCCTAGCGAAAAAGAACACAGAATGTAAACTCGCAAAGTGACTCATCGAGCACACACATACTCTCTTTTCATAGGTAGTAGTAAATTGCCTCTTACTGCATACCCAGGTGTTTGACCTCAAACAAACATCGTCAGGAACGGACCACCAGTTGCAATCACTTATTGTCTACTACGAAATTGTCCGTGAATGTGCCAGGAGTGGACACCACTCCTATCATCGCCATGAGAACATAGAGCCTCTTATTGCTTACTTAAATAGTGCATGCTCCATATCATGAGAATCTGACTCCCTCGTGCCTAATTCTTATCTTTGGCTACTTATTTGTTGTTCCAACTTTGCATGCTCGCACGTCGTTAGGATGGGGTCCAACGAAATCTAGCGTTCACTACCCAGTTCCAGCAAATGGACCGCCCAATGCCTAAGTCACGACCTACTGAGTTTTACCCCTGTTATTTTTCAATATTACCTACAATGGACTGTCTAATAGATTACATTGCGCCAATGAACCGTCTATGCCTACATTGCGTCAATGGATCGTTTCCCATTTGCCTACGTTGTAAACTAATGAAATTTTGCCGTATCATTATAATTATCCATGTCTATAGTGTAGAATTACCAAGTCAATTTTTTTAACTAGTAGGGAAGTTAAGGTTTTAGTTCTTGCCAAAGTTAAACATATACCTATGTTTCCAATTTCAACACATCAAATAAACCATCAAACTTGAGTCATTTGGCCGAGGGTTTACTGCACCCTCAATAAGGTGAATTGTGATTATTCCTCCTTCGCGCATATGGTTTTTATTTTAACTTAATCCAATATTATATTATAAATTGAATACTCTAGATCATGGTTTGAGATTAATTTATTTCCTTTTTTAGTATATTGCAGATTAAGGTTTCTAGATCTTGTTATTTAATACAAGTATTTTGTAGATTCAATTTAGGTTAAGATTTACAAATTAGACATTGAATAATTTCTTTTTAAATCCCTGCATAACAATTTCATAATTATATCTAACTTGTTTTGATCTAATTTACCAATTCAAAGTTTATGGAAATCCAGATCCATATTTTTATTTAGCATAGTAACTAAATCTAACAAATTTAACATTTTTGATTCAAATTTAAATCCCACTCAACTGGAAGCCTAAGCACTGATAGCATGGACTTCTTTCAATTTTTCCCCTCTGTAGATCTCATTTCCATTTTGCTTTATCCTTTATTTTATTTTTTTGAGAGTAATGGTTTCGAGGAAGAAGAATGAATAGTTAACGTAAAGAGGTAATAAGGTTTAAGGGTTAGGATTTTGGTATATTTATAGTGTTACTAAGGGCCTCTCTACCGTTGGATTAACCCTAGATTAAATCTAAATGAACATGGCGTAATCATTGTCTTGCATATTCGATCATGTTCCTCCTTATAATCTATCCGTTGGAACATGTTACAACGACTATCCAACCGTTCGAATACATTACTGGGGAAATCCAACCATTCGAATATGTCACAACCCTCACCCAAAATAATGTCCAAATTCAAGTCACACTTATCCAAAATGATGTCTAGATTCAAGTTGCGCCCATGAAAAACAACCATTCATTCGTCCACAAGTAGTGGCGCAACGGTATGTTACATACTTCCTATTAACGAGGTCGCGAGTTCAACACCTGTCTGCCTTACTCCCATTCAAGGCGCCTCGGTTAGGGACAAAAGCCTCTGTGTTGGGCTTGTCAAAAGGGGAGCAGACGTGGTGGACAGGCGAGTAACTTGTCTTCGATTTCATCATGTAGTTTTTTTTAAAAAGAACCGTTAAAGTGTAGTGGTACGTTGACCGCCGTGGACAACGGTCGACTACCACGGTTAACGACCATCCCGGGATCGGTTGATTGTCCCATTATATCTATTTATTATTTGTTCTCTTTTTATTCATTGAACTTCTTCCTATATCTTCTACATGCTAACTCAGACTCCAACGAGTTATATATGAAAATTATCCAAAAAATCACTACAGGTGCAATAATGAAGTCTTCATAGCTAAATTCAGATGTTTGTGAAAAAATAATAATTTTTAATTCATTTCTTTGAATTATTATTGTTCGAAAAAACCTAGGGTGTTACGCACTCTCCCCTTAAAGGATTTCGTCTCAAATATCTTCAATGATAGGAAATGTATTTAGCAGCTAGCATCCAGTGCCTACATCCATCTATTTATACATCATCCATAGAATCATTGTTTTTAAAATTTCGAATGCAGTTATGCTTTTATGCAGTCGTGAAGTTTATATGAACCAACTATACAAAAAGAGTAGTTGGTCCACTAATTTAGTTGACTTTCTGTTTATGCTAGTATGCTTATGTCATGCATTCAAATGCACTGCAAAACCCCAATGATAATTGATAGTTGTATATATACGTTTCAACAACCATATATAAGTAACATCCATATATACACACACACATATATATATACACATACATATGCATATACATATACATACATACATATGTGTATATATATGTATACATATACATACATACATACATATACATTCATATATAGTATTCATATATAGTAAGAAGCAGACACTCTTGTGCATATGATGTGAATATGTAAGTATCCATTTGGTCGATCATCCTATTTAGTGTCTACTCTATTATGTGAAATGCAATCATTCACATCCATTAGCATCCACATTCAAGCATTGGCATCCATCATCCATAACATGTGCTAATGACACATTTACATCCATTCCTACCATATATAAGTACTATCTTAAAAGGTTTACCCTTCCTAAAAGATTTACCTAATGAGCCTAGTCAAATGAAAAACAAGATTGGATATTCAGGATGTACCGCCAAAAGATGCTGGTAAGAAACTTGAGTCGCATCCACAGGTTTCTAAGTGAACCCAGCCAAATCTCTTCCTCGCTGGACTTTGACAAAACAAATTTATTTATTACGAAGTCTGTAGCGACCCGGGCTTCCTACCTTCAGAGTCGACACTAATACATCTATGGGATTCATGTGTCGAACATCTAAGTGTTGGAAAATCAAATGGTTAGGGGTTAAAGAATAAAATAAAGAACTAAGTCTCACAATCGCCATGGAAAATATATAATATATGACAATACTTTACAAAAGAAAGCCGAATTCTTTTGATATACACATATAATATCAAAGTAACCATTAAAACTAATCTGGATAATTATAACAACCTGTTCAAACAAACTGGCCTAACTACAAAGAACATTAACACAATGGAAAATAAAACCTATGGAAATATATCTGTAACGATACGGATTTCGCTCGGACCTAATCGATCGCTAAATCGACCAAGACCGTTCGAATCCCGCATACGCTAACTCTGGGCATACAACACATCAGAACAAATAACAGAAGACTTTCATAAACATTATAATAATGTGACATCAGAGTATAGAATATCAGAGTATATTGAAATATAATCAATACAATAGAAGATGAATTTACAATAAATGTAATGCAATGCACAGCGGAAGACTAACAATGCTCTTGACACAACTTTAAGCTTTGATCCAAAATCCTGCTTATATATCTGCAAAATAAACTACTCGACTGCCCGTGTGGAAAATAGGGGCACCCGAGTTTGCAAGGGAAAAGCAAACTACAGGTCAGTCATGGGACTGGTGTGAGAAACTCTAAACAGTTATAAACTTATATAAATGATAAGACAAATCACAGGACCACGCCGCTAACGTGGAACGGGTTTATCCCCATGAATGCCAATGTATAAACAACAATCAATATAGATATATGGATCTACTATGCATCAATCAACATGCAATATCCCAATCTACCCATTTAGATTAATCACCACAATTAGATTTTCCAAATCCAATTCAATTTACAGAAATTATTCCTTTGGACTTTATTTCCTGATTTCTATTTCAAATCATTTGAAATACATATCTAGCTTTATATCAAAGTAGATTTCACTTCGGGATCTCAAATCAAATCATTTGGAAACATGAATTCCAAATCATAACAATGCATACAAACAAGTATGCAACCAAATATCGGGCTCCCCTCAGACAAGGCAAATGGCATGTACCTAAGCAACTATATATATATATATATATATATATGTGTGTGTGTGTGTGCACCTCCCACACATGGAGCAGGCTACACACTGACCACTCACCCTAAGGCACTGGATCCCACCCATACTTTTAGTAGACCGGGTTACCAAATCTTTAGCCACATACCAAATCATTTCATATCCTGTAGTAGGGAAAATCATTTCACAACATAATAATCACAAGTACTTTCATAATATAGTACTTCACATCAGCAGTTCACACATATGATTAGTCACAATTAATCACATAACCTTTGAGCTCATACGTCTCAAAGAAGGGTGTTAAGCAAGAGAATAAATTCTCCGCCACCAAACAGATATGTTATCAATAGCAACTAATCAATAAGAGATGAACCACAATGTAAAACCACAATACATTTCTAAATCATTTCGACAATATCAGGTTTAGGCCTCGAAATCCTTTCTGTTTTATAAACATTTGTATAAACATTCCCTGTCCAAAATCGGGAATACATTTCTTTTCAGTTAAGAAAAATATCATTTCAAAATTATTCATTAAATTTGAAATGAACTCAACAACTTCGCTAACACCTCATAGCCAAATCGTGAAGTGTTTCACAAGGCGTTAGCATACCTGTATTTCTACCCAACCCAATGCTAAATGTAAAATCATATTTTGCTCATAAACCTATCGAACACAATCCAAATAATCAGTCAATCAAAATCAATATCAGCAACCAAGTATATTTGGTTCTAACACACCTCATGTTTTGGTAAATTTTAATTACCATTTATTTTCACAATCTATTTAAAGATTTATACAAACTCCAATTGGTTTCAATTCCAAAAATCATTTCTTATTGATTGTTCGACGTTCTGGAAATTAATCCTGCTTTTAACTGGGTTAAAGAACCAGTGTCATTTAAACACAGTTCACGATAACCCAAAATCCAATTCGATATTAAATATAAGGCTCTGAATAGAAAATATATCGGCTTATATTCAATATCAAATTCTGAAATCAACAAATATCATATTGGAATAACGATATATATATCTTCCAAATTCCACCAAAATGTCCGCATAATCACGGAATCCAATATTGAATGATTCCGAAAATAATTTCGATTCAAATCCCTTCCAATTCATGTACTGGAAATTCTGGTTATTTTTAAAACCATTTCAAATCCAATTTATTTATTTAAAAATATTGGATTATAATTCTAGTTCATAACTAGTTCATTTCGATAAAAATATACCTTTATCTTTTCAAATATGGAATTTTCATCCTAATTCTTTCCAACTTATTTGTTATGATTTTACACTAATTATTGATATTTTTAATAATTTTATCAAGGCCGATACAGTCGATTTCCATAAACGGCCATCGAACTGCATTTACAGCGACCTTTTTCAAATTTGATTTGGACATAATTCCAAATCCAATCGTTAGATTTCAAATCTATAATATTCGTTAGAAAGCTCTTTTTGATACGAACCCAACGGTTCTGGTTTTAGAGAATCCGACGGTCGAATCTCCCGTAATGTTCATTCAAAGTCAATGGTCGAAATTCGCGAACTACCGCAGCGTGGTGCGTTCTATTCATGCCATTATATTATATATATAATATATATATTTCGTCGATTTCCTTTTAAAATGTATTTTATAAATTCGTTTGAAAACGATTTCAATTTCTATTCTGGCTCAAGTTCTTCAACTTTTCAGTTTCTAAGAACTTTCTAATTTTTCAAAAGTTCGGCTAACACCCTAAATTTTCGATTTTTTTTGCCGTAACCTCCCCTGCACGGGAGCACTGGGAAAATCCCGGAATTGTCATACAGGACTCTCCAATCCAAAAAGAAAAAGAAAAAGCCAAGTGGCTAGCCAATCGTCTCATCAATTCATCATACCCAAACAAAACAGTAAATATGTACCTATTTGTCGGGCACACAATTTTGTTCCTCTTCTCTAGCCTCCATGCTATGACTTGTTCAATATATCGTATATGTATATTTTCATACAATGCCCATGTATATATTTCCATATGATGGTTTTATATATTCATTCAACGCATATATAATTTCACACAACACATATATAAGCCAAACATAATATTATTAGCGAACTAAAAGTATTTCCATCGCATGACAATTTTATATATTCCATATATACGCTAAAAATGATAATTTTAGCGAACTAGTATTTATTTCAAGGTATGACTATTTTATGTACTCATATATGTGTTAAAAATGTTATTTTTAACAAACTAGAATCCATTTCAACGTATGACTATTTTTGTTACTTCACATACATGATAAAAATGTTATTTTTATCATTCACAGAATTTATTTCAGCACATGAATATTTCATATACTTCATACGTACAATAAAAATATTATTTTTATTGTTTAAACAATTTATTCAACATATGAAGGTTTCATTTACTTCATATATACGATAAAAATGTGAATTTTATCGTTCAAACAATTTATTCAACATATGAATATTTTTAAAACTTCACATACAATAAAAATGTTATTTTTATTGTTCAAACAATTTATTTCAAACATGAATATTTTTATATACTTCATTTCACATCACAAACCAAATTCACACAAACAAATCAATCCAAACATACAACCAAACAAACAAGTCGTCCATGGTCTAGGGACGACGGGGAGCAATTCATATATGCAGTTACAAAAATAATTGTATAAAAATAATTTTGGTGAGAAGTTCTCACCTTTGGGATCCACTCCTCCATTCCCTATTTCTGAACGGTTCGGATTTGGATTTGACTCCGGTCGGTTTCATCGCCATCTGTTTCACGCGGTATATGTTAAAAATCACATTTTCGTTTTGACAACGCTATATAGATAAAAATTACAGTTCTATATATCTTTATAAATCATATCATATTTTGATTTCAATTCTACATATATATTTAAAAATCATATTTTTAAATTCAAAAATTAATATGTAAAAACTATTTATTTTCCTATGACAATGCTTTTTTTTCTTTTCTCAACACAATGTACATTTTTATTCTTTTTTTAAAAACAATGATCATATCTTTTCTAAAGTAATCTTATCTTTTCTAAAGTAATCATATCTTTTCTAAAGTAAAATCATATTTTTTTTCCTCAAAAATCTTGCCATCTTTCTATTTCTTCAAAAACATTGCTATTTTTATCTTTTCAAAATCAAATTCTAGTTTATCTTTAAAAAAACAAATTCTATTTTTATATTTTTCAAAACAGATTTTCATTATGCTACATATTTATTTTAAAAATTGATTTTATTATGCTGTTAAAATAAAGTAAAAACTGAAAATAAATAAAGGTTAAACCTTTCTGCCTTCATCATCCAATATTGTCCAGGAACCACGCTCGACCGTGCGAACTAAACCCTCCGACCTATGGCTCGAGTTTGCCCCAAATCCTTTGCGCCAGACCTTGATCGACGGGTGCCCTGATGACCGCCTGAAGCTCCTCTCCCCGCCGCCATAGGTGACAATAAACTCGAGCTTCACTTGGCCTTGGAAAACACGCACAAAGGTGGTGACTTTGGCCACAAAATCCGAGCGCAATAGCTCTTGAAAACTGATCAGAACCATACATCTTTGAAGCCGGGAAGAATCTCTTTTGTTTCCCCTTAAAACAGTATCCTAATTCTTGGTAATTTGAGGGAGATTGGAGGATTGAAATTTGAGCACGAAGACCGTTCGTTTTTTAGAAGAGGAGCAGCGACAGTTAATGGAGTTGACCAGGCGTTATGAACTCCTAGGGTTTGGCTAGGTTATAGAATTTTTTTTAATAATATTTTAATCCATGAAAATGAGATTTAACATACGAACTTCAAATCAAACCTAATGACTATCGCCACTAGCCAAATACCCCCATTCCGAACACAATGGGATATGTTTCGTAAGCCCATTCGACTGTTTCAGTCAGTTTCTCTTCAAATTAAAATATAAAACATTCAATATTTGATTTGAACGTACATTTCAATTTGCCGGGGCCACAAACTGATCCCAAAAATTCCAAAAAAATATTTTCTAGCTTCATATTGAAGATACGGTTCTAACAAAACTAATTTCGTCAAATTCTGAGACCGTTTGAAAAATGGCCATTTTCTGATCGATTGAAATTGACTGAAACTGTCAAAACACGTTTTACTTCGCCACGCTCACATATTGATTCGAAAAATTATGAATTTTGGAATCTAGCAATAATTCAACATCCCGAATCCAACAAAAGTGGTTTCGTCAAAAACAGAAGTCGTTTGCAAAATTTCCATTTTTAAGGGCCAAAATTCCATAGCCACTGTTCTGAATTTTCAACTGGACATAACTTTTTATTCCCGCTATGAAATTTCAATTTTTCGGATTCGTTGGAAAGATATTCTCAAATAGATTCAAATATTTATGGTTTCGCTAAAATCCGGTTTATTTTGAATCCTATAAATTCACTTGCAATTTGAAATCGAATTTTCAAACTACCGCGCCATTTTCAATTCCTTTTATAATTAAAAATAAATATTTATATTCTAACGACGAGCTATATAAATATATATGTTCTAATTCTATTCAAAATAAATTGCTCATCGTTATTATTTAAAATAATTTATTTTAAATATTCAAAATTCATCAAAATTGCAAAAATAAAAAATTTAAATTGGTTCGGATTTCCGGGTTATTACAATCTCCCCCATTAAAACTTTTCATCCCCAAAAAGGAACGAAGCTGAAAGTTGTTTTATTAATCAACTCAACTTTCATTATTTTCATTATGGCTTTCATTCTTGGGCATTTCTAACCCCATATCTAATGAGTCACTCATTCTAGAATGCTACTGATTCTATCTCTAATGAGGATTCTTATATAGGATATTACTAATCCTACCTCTGATTTGTCTTTTATCATGTTCTAAATAGTTTCACCCCAAAGATTTGAGTTAACCAAAGCTCTGATACCAGCTTAGCGATACGGATTTCGCTCGGACCTAATCGATCGCTAAATCGATCAAGACCGTTCGAATCCTGCATACGCTAACTCTGGGCATACAACACATCAGAACAAATAACAGAAGACTTTCATAAACATCATAATAATGTTGCATCAGAGTACAGAATATCAGAGTATATCGAAATATAATCAATACAGCGAAAGATGATTTTACAATAAATGTAATACAGTGCACAACGGAAATATAAACTACACAGCGGAAGACTAACAATGCTCTGGACACAGCTTTAAGCCTCGATCTAGAATCCTGCTTATATATCTGCAAAATAAACTACTCGACTGCCCGTGTGGAAAATAGGGGCACCCGAGTTTGCAAGGGAAAAGAAAACTACAGGTCAGTCATGGGACTGGTGTGAGAAACTCTAAACAATTATAAACTTATATAAATGATAAGGCAAATCACAGGACCACGCCGCTAATGCGAAATGGGTTTACACCCATGAATGCCAGTGTATAAACAACAATCAATATAGATATATAGATTTACTATGCATTAATCAACATGCGATATCCCAATCTACCCATTTATATTAATCACCACAATTAGATTTTCCAAATCCAATTCAATTTACAGAAATTATTCCTTTGGACTTTATTTCCCGATTTCTATTTCAAATCATTTGAAATACATATCTAGCTTTATATCAAAGTAGATTTTACTTCGGGATCTCAAATCAAATCATTTGGAAATATGAATTCCTAATTATAACAATGCATACAAACAAGTATGCAACCAAATATTGGGCTCCCCTTAGACAAGGCAAAGGGCATGTACCTAAGCAACTTGATATATATACATATACATATACATATACATATACATATACATATATATATATATATATGCACCTCTCACACATGGAGCAGGCTACACACTGACCACTCACCGTAAGGCACTGGATCCCACCCATACTTTTAGTAGATCGGGTTACCAAATCTTTAGCAACATACCAGATCATTTCATATCCCGAAGTAGGGAAAATCATTTCACAACATAATAATCACAAGTACACTCATAATATAGTACTTCACATCAGCAGTTCACATATATGATTAGTCACTATTAATCACATAACCTTTGAGCTCGTACGTCTAAAAGAAGGGTGTTAAGCAAGAGAATTAATTCTTCGCCGCTAAACAGATATGTTATCAATAGCAACTAATCAATAAGCGATGAACCACAATGTAAAACCATAATACATCTCTAAATCATTTCGACAATATCGGGTTTAGGCCTCGAAATCCTTTCTGTTTTATAAATATTTTTTTAAAACATTCCCTGTCCAAAATCCGGAATACATTTCTTTTCAGTTAAGAAAAATATCATTTCAAAATTATTCATTAAATTTGAAATGAACTCAACAACTTCGCTAACACCTCATAGTCAAATCGTGAAGTGTTTCACAAGGCGTTAGCTTACCAGTATTTCTACCCAACCCAATGCTAAATGTAAAAGCATATTTTGCTCATAAACTGGTCGAACACAATCCAAACAATCAGTCAATCAAAATCAATATCAGCAACCAAGTATATTTGGTTCTAACACACCTCATGTTTTGGTAAATTTTAATTACCATTTATTTTCACAATCTATTTAAATATTTATTTAAACTCCAATTGGTTTCAATTCCAAAAATCATTTCTTATTGATTGCTCGACGTTCTGGAAATTAATCCTGCTTTTAACTGGGTTAATGAACCAGTGTCATTTAAACACAGTTCATGACAACCCAAAATCCAATTCGATATTAAATACAAGGCTCTGAATAGAAAATATATTAGCTTATATTCAATATCAAATTCTGAAATCAACAAATATCGTACTGGAATAACGATATATATATCTTCCAAATTCCTCCACAATGTCGGTATAATCACGGAATCCAATATCGAAATATTCCGAAGATAATTTCGATTCAAATCCCTTCCAATTCATATATTGGAAATTCTTGTTATTTTTAAAACCATTTCAAATCCGATTTATTTATTTAAAAATATTGGATTATAATTCTAGTTCGTAACTAGTTCATTTCGATAAAAATATACTTTTATCGTTTCAAATATGGAATTTTTCATCCTAATTCTTTCCAACTCATTTGTTATGATTTTACACTAATTATTGATATTTTTAATAATTTTATCAAGGCCCGTACAGTCGATGTCCATAAACGACCATCAAACTGCACTTACAGCGACCTTTTTCAAATTTGATTTGGACATAATTCCAAATCCAACCATTAGATTTCAAATCTCTAATATTCGTTAGAAATCTCTTTCGATACGAACCCAACGGTTCCGGTTTTAGGAGAATCGGGCTGTCAGAACTCCCGTAATGTCCATTCGAAGTCAATGGTCGAAATTCGCGAACCACCGCAGCGCGATGCGTTCTATTCATGCCATTATATTATATATAATATATATTTCGTCGATTTCCTTTTAAAACATAATTTATAATTTCGTTTGAAAATGATTTCAATTTCTATTCTGGCTCAAGTTCTTCAACTTTTCAGTTTCTAAGAACTTTCTACTTTTTCAAAATTTTGGCTAACACCCTAAATTTTCGAAAAATTTCGCTATAACCTCCCCTGCATGGGAGCACCGGGAAAATCCCGAAATTGCCATACAGGCTTCTCCAATCCAAAAAGAAAAAAGCAAGCGGCTAGCCAATCGGCTCATAAAATCATCATACCCAAACAAAACAGTAAATATGTACCTATTTGTCGGGCACACAATTTTGTTCCTCTTCTCTAGCCTCCTTACTATGACCTGTTCAATATATCGTATATGTATATTTTTCACACAACGCCCATATATATATTTCCATATGACGCTTTATATATTCATTCAACGCATATATAATTTCACACAACGCATATATAAGCCAAACATAATATTATTAGCGAACTAATAATATTTCAATCGCATAACAATTTTATATATTCCATATATACGCTAAAAATGATAATTTTAGCGAACTAGTATTTATTTCAAGGTATGACTATTTTATATACTCATATATGTGTTAAAAATGTTATTTTTAACAAACTAGAATCCATTTTAACGTATGACTATTTTTATTACTTCACATACATGATAAAAATGTTATTTTTATCATTCACAGAATTTATTCCAACACATGAATATTTCATATACTTCATACGTACAATAAAAATATTATTTTTATTGTTCAAACAATTTATTCAACATATGAATGTTTCATTTACTTCATATATATGATAAAAATGTGAATTTTATTGTTCAAACAATTTATTCAACATATGAATATTTTTAAAACTTCACATACAATAAAAATGTTATTTTATTGTTCAAACAATTTATTTCAAACATGAATATTTTTATATACTTCATTTCACATCACAAACCAAATTCACACAAACAAATCAATCCAAACACACAACCAAACAAACAAGTCGTCCATGGTCTGTGGACGACGTGGAGCAGTTCATATATGCAGTAACAAAATAATTGTATGAAAATAATTTTGGTGAGAAGTTCTCACCTTTGGGATCCACTCCTCCATTCCCTATTTCTAAACAGTTCGGATTTGGATTTGACTCCAGTCGGTTTCATTGCCGTCTGTTTCACGTGGTATATGTTAAAAATCACATTTTTGTTTTGACAACGCTATATAGATAAAAATCACAGTTCTATATATCTTTATAAATCATATCATATTTTGATTTCAATACTACATATATATTTAAAAATCATATTTTTAAATTCAAACATTAATATATAAAAACTATTTGTTTTCCTATGACAATGCTTTTTTTTCTTTTTTCAACACAATGTACATTTTTATTCTTTTTTTTAAAACAATGATCATATCTTTTCTAAAGTAAAATCATATTTTTTTTCCTCAAAAATCTTGCTATCTTTCTATTTCTTCAAAAACATTGCTACTTTTATCTTTTCAAATCAAATCCTAGTTTATCTTTTAAAAAAACAAATTATAATTTATATTTTTCAAAACAGATTTTCATTGTGCAACATATTTATTTTAAAAATTGATTTTATTATGCTCTTAAAATAAAGTAAAAACTGAAAATAAATAAAGGTTAAACCTTTCTGCCTTAATCACCCTATATGCTACAGGAACCACGCTCGACCGTGCGAAGTAAACCCTCTGACCTATGGCTTGGGTTTGCCCCCAAATCCTTTGCGCCGGACCTTGATCGACGGTTTCCCTGATGACCGCCTGAAGCTCCTCTCCCGCCGCCATAGATGATGAAAAACTCGAGCTTCACTTGGCTTGGGAAAACTCGCACAAAGGTGGCGACTTTGGCCACAAAATCCGAGCGCGATAGCTCTTAAAAACTGATCAGAACCGTACATCTTTGAAGCCGGGAAGAATCGCTTTAGTTTCCCCTTAGAACGATCTCCTAATTCTTGGTAATTTGAGGGAGATTGGAGGATTGAAATTTGAGCACGAAGACCATTCGTTTTTTTAGAAGAGGAGCAGCAGCAGTTAATGAAGTTGACCAGGCGTTATGAACTCCTAGGGTTTGACTAGGTTATAGAATTTATTTTTTAATAATATTTTAATCCATGAAAATGAGATTTAACATACGAACTTCAAATCAAACCTAACGACTATCGCCCCTAGCCAAATACCCCTATTCCAAACACAATGGGATATGTTTCATAAGCCCATTCGACTGTTTCAGTCAGTTTCTCTTCAAATTAAAATATAAAACATTCAATATTTGATTTGAACGTACATTTCAATTTGCCGGGGCCATAAACTGATCCCAAAAATTCCGAAAAAATATTTTATAACTTTGTATTGACGATACGGTTCAAACAAAACTAATTTCCTCAAATTCTGAGACCGTTTGAAAAATGGCTATTTTCTGGTTGATTGAAATTGACTGAAACTGTCAAAACTCATTTTACTTCGCCACGCTCACATATTGATTCGAAAAATTATGAATTTTGGAATCTAGCAATAATTCGACATCTCAGATCCAACAAAAGTGGTTTCATCGGAAACAGAAGTCGTTTGCAAAATTTCCATTTTTAAGGGCCAAAATTCCATAGCGACTATTTTGAATTTTCAACTGGACATAACTTTTTATTCCCCCTATGAAATTTCAATTTTTCGGATTCGTTGGAAAGATATTCTCAAATAGATTCAAATATTTTTGGTTTCGCTAAAATCTGGTTTATTTTGAATACTATACATTCATTTGAAATTTGAAATCGAATTTTCAAACTACCGCGCCATTTTCAATTCCTTTTATAATTAAAAATAAATATTTATATTCTAACGACGAACTATATAAATATATATGTTCTAATTCTATTCAAAATAAATTTCCCGTCATTATTATTTAAAATAATTCATTTTAAATATTCAAAATTCATCAAAATTGCCAAAATAAATTAATTTGGATTTCCGGGTTGTATCAATATCCAAAACTCCAGCTTTTCTTCTAAACTCTAATCATTTAACCAAACCTGTCAAATATGCTCGGTCTGACCCGAGCATTATCACGAAATAATGCAAAGGTCAGTATGGAAAACTTGCATGAGAAAAATCATGTAACAAGAATTTATTTTTAAGTTTAAATTTTTTTATAAAATAAATAATATCTCGTAAGGTCACGCAACACATAAACATAGATGCTATTTTACCTTACAATAACCAAAACACTTTTATAATAAATATCCAATGATATTATAATAATGTATGGAATCCATAAATAAATATATTAATATAACTATAATGCTTGCATCTTACGTTCCAACATAATAGGCATACAAAACAAGTCTGAAAGCATGTATTGGAAAATGTATTCCAAATATGAAAGTGTAAGGGTCTACCCACTAAATTCGTACATCTCTATATAAAACGTACAGAAGCTATCATTTCTAAAAATAGAAATTGAGGTCTTTTATCTTAACTGACTAATAGCTGCCATATTTTGTATGCAAATCTATTTAGATTTGGATTTCATATGTTATTCTTGTCTTGGATAGGGATGGACGTGTTTTCATGGTGATATACTGAACTTATAAAAATTTGGTTGCAAGTAAATGCCATATCTATAATATGTTAATATTAAAATTAAACTATCATCTTCATATGACTAATTTATTTAGATATATTGTTAATAATACTAAAATAGAGATGAAGTTAATTTTTATTATTTTTACATGAGAAAAGAATTTTTTATAAATTTTCTGGGACAAAACTGGGTATTTTGGCTGCAATTTAATGTCTAATAATACTAATGTTTAATATTATGATCAAATAATTTCAAAGACGGTAAAGAATATTATTTCGTATTTTTTGCTGCAAACTGAGTTGCAATGGGAATAGGGAGATGTTCTTTTCTGATGGATGGTGGCGTACTTTGCGTTTACTTCCTTTTTTTCCATTTTATATCTTCTTTGATTGGAAACCCCAAACTGATAAGACTAAATAAGACAATGCTTTTTTATTTAATTGTGTGATCCTTCATATGTCTATTTTGTTATGGAATTGGTTATGCATGGCCTTAACACTGATATATGATTGGATAAAGAATTTAATGACATTGGCTACTGATAGCTTCACATCATCCTGAATATGAAGTACTAATTTATAATGGATCAAAACACATACACATGTTCACATGCATATGTGCACACATAGTTTTATTTATTTACACATTTTCATATCCATTCATCACTTATTTTGTGGCTCGGTGAGATTAATAGCCTAGTTTCCTCAAACCAGATCGCAAAAAAATTGAATATGGAAATGTATATCTCCTCTATTATTTCACTGATCACAATAATCAAACATGACTTAATAAAGGAATTTGTTGTGTAGGATACACTAGTGTTTTGTTGTTCTTCAAAGTTAACGATTGCCCTGTTGATTAAAATATGTGTCTGTTTGGCACACATCCTTGGAAAGTTTCAAAATTAGGCTCGCATCTGGACCTAAACTTATTGTAAATTAGGTCCCTATTTTTCAAAAATTCACTAAAAAAATATAAAAATTATAAAAAAAATCATGTAAATTCGTATTTAAATAAAATACAAAAACGTAAAAAAATCAGATCAAAAAACCATCAAAAACAAAATTTACAGAAAAACAACGAAACTGCAGTTAATTGCATACTAGTATGCAAGTATTTTGAATTTCATGCATACATCTGTGCAAGTATTTCATTCATGCATCTGTGTTGGTTTTCTTGCAGACAGGCATGCAAGTATTACAGAAATCTGGCATACAAGTGTGCAAAAATTCACATGCATGCAAATCAGTACATATTTATTTACATACATGCATGCGGGTATTTCATAACAATTGCACACATGCATGCAACAATACACATGCATATTTTTCAACGTGAAACCTTCATGCAATATTTGCATACATATGTGCAAATATATTATAATAGTTGCACACACGTATGCAAGAATTCCTGAAGATTTTCAACATAAACTGCTTTGTGAATACTTGCATACATGTGTGCAACTATTGTGAATACTTGCAAACTTGTATGCAAGCTTTAATTTTTTTTTTGTTTCAGTGGTCTTCTGGGAATATTTGCAGAATTTAGAATATTTTTTTTTACACAGCAGCACTTTTTTTTTTGGGGAAACACGTAACTTTGATTTTAGGGACCCGCTTTACATAGAAAAGATGGGAGGGAGACCGTTTTAATTTTGAAAACTTTTAAGGATATGAGCCTTATTTTCACTTAAAATATTGCATCTCCATATCACATGCATATGTACGCACTTAGTGCTTGTCATACAATACTAGTATTATTGAACAAAAGATTATGTTAGTCTTGCTATCCGCTTGTCTTTTCCAATGTATTTAAACTAGGATTTTCTGTATGATGCTCCAATATTCTCACCATCTGGAGAAAATTATTTATTGTTTACTGTTACTGGAGGTAAGCTTGTTTTTCTTCTTTTTTCGTATCAACTATAAATATAAAGGTGCAATAATGAATGATGTACCTGGCATATCCGAAGCTATTTTTCAATGCGCTCTTGAGGTCAGAAACATACGATCTTCATAAGATGTCTTCCTTAATTATTGTCATAACATTGCATTATTTACAGATTACCAAATTTTTTGAAGATAACACTGAGCATCATCTGAGGTTTTTTTAATTGTTGAAGGATATTGCTACACATTATTTTCAGGCTTTGTATCAATTATCTACTCAGGTCAATTATTCTTGGTGTAATATATACTATGTTGCATGCCTGTTTTTATAATATTTATATGTCTCAGACTTGTTTCAACTATTTTTTTCTACGATAATCCTATGATAGTAGAAAATGATCCATGTTACGTATTTTAGTGAAGTGATGATCCCCCATGGTTTCGAAAGACTCCACTACAACAAATAGGCCTTTTTGCAGCGTTTAAAAACAGCTATAAAAACTTTTAATAGCGATTCTACCATTGTCATAAATAAACATGTTGTGAAAAGTCTGGTAAATATAATAACAAGTAATACTTGAAATGGAAAGCATACTATTGTTGTCATCTTAAACAGACCATAATAGTGCAACAAATTTTCTATATCATTTTGAAACATGTTATTGAACTTTTATGGCACCATTTGATTGCTATAATATGTTGATGCCATATTATTATAGAATCTGAAAACGCTATGTAATCATCACATGAAGCTTTTATGATACATTGAAACGCTAGAGAAAATTCATTACTATCTATTATAGCATCATTTTGTTGCTATGAAAACTGGTTACGTCTTGCAAAATATTTTGTATAGCACTAGGCATAATGTTTTAGTATAACAAAGCAGTAATGATTATTTTCATTGTAGAACCCTATAAAATAGTATATTGTACATTTTTGTTGTCATAACATTCAAGGCTTATAATTTTTGATTATACTAATATATTATAATAATTCAAAAAATCACATTTATCACATTAATGTAAATACACAAATGGAGTCATAAGCCAAATCAATACACACACACACACACACACACACATACATATCCATAATATTATGTACATGAAGAACTTAAAAATATATGATAAATTAACAATACATACGACTGTAGCAAACCAAAATGGATACATACTAAAAATATTTTCATGAACGTCGACAAGCATAATCGATTTAAAGAAGAAAGAGTGACATCTTGTATCAACTTCAAAAAACATCATATAACACCTGTAAAAAGAAGTGTAAACATATATATGTTAGTCAGTATATACAAGTATATAACAATATTAAACCTAGACAATACAGACCTCTACCCCATTGTAACATCCCGCCTTTTTGACTGCTTCAAATCAGTAATTAAACCAACTTAAAACGTTCAAATCAACGGATCGTTATTTAGCTTATAGAGTTTAAAACAGAATAAACCTGGAAAATGCAGAATAAATAAACAACACAGTATTGAACTATGAAATAAACTTTTATATATTAATCAAAAAATTTGATACAAAGTTTTTTCTTTACAATGGAATGAAAATACAGTACAATAGAAATATTTACTGCTTTAAAATCTTCAGAGTGCGCCGACTTTAGAATCCCCAACTTTTCCAATCTTTAAATCCTAAGCTGTATTCTCTAAATCGGTAACACTCGGGTCTGACCTGACCATTTCATGCAAAAACACAAAACACTCGAGTCAGGATTGATCATTGTTCAAGTAAATTAACTTCAATATAAACTGGAATATAATAGTTCATCCTAACTTCCAAAATATACAAAAATAAAAGTTGTGTAGTATATGTCCCTATCAGTACCATATAGTATCAGTTCTATATCAGTTGCTAATTCAAGTGTGATATCTGTTCAGATCAATTAAACTAGGTACATATCTAGTACAATATCAGTTTAAGGTCAAATATGTATCCGTGCTTATCAATTTATGATTTAAGACCTAACGATCATGAGAGCTTGCACGTACACACGTGTACGTGTACATATGTTCTAACAGTCCGCAATTTATGACAATTAAATATTTAAATGAAGAATAAAATAATGATAATATATGTTTGCATGTAATAAATACATGCATTGAAAAAGAAGAAAATATTAATACAAATAACAATGTAATGCATACGTTAAAAAGAAGAAGAGATTGGTTGCATGCAGTGTAAATATGTTGCATGCAATGATTTACAAATATTATGCATTAATAATAAAAGAACCATGAAAGAAAAGATGCATGCAAAGTGATAAGGTACATGCAATAGTTTAAATGAAAAAGAGGAATAAGAAAAGAACAATGACCATTATTGTTCTAAGCCTTGTTAACAAAAGCCAAAGAAGCCCAGTTGGTTAGGGCATGTGGCTTTCATAAACGAGGTACAGAGTTCGATCCCCGCTAGCTCCATATTTTTGTTTTAAGGGAACAGCTAAAATAACACATGCTCTAAATAGGATATATGTATAAACGCACATATAAGGAAAAATATACATATAAGGAAGTATAGAAAAATACATGTATATGAAAATATATGCGTATATATGTACATATATATATATATACACAAGATAAAAGTTCAAAATAAGGCTACAATCAAAAAAATATGGCAAGAATTAAATAACGGCATAACACCATTTGAATTTTGAAATCATGTATATATACATACGCGTAAAATAGTCATTAGAAGTTTTATATACATATAAGGAGATTATATGTAAATATAATGCTTAAATAAATTCTAGAAATTCAAACGTTTAAAACAAAATTAAAAAATGAACTTATGTGCCAAAACAGCCTGCGGGACCCATAAGGGGTTGACCTAGGGGTCGACCTAACCATAGGGTAATTGACCTAGGGGTCGACACACCTATAGGGGGTCGACCAACCCCAGATCCAGGCATATTCATTGATGAATCTAAGCTATTTTCTTAACCACATTCGTTCCTAGTTCAGCGCTGCGCGTACGATAAGATCCGGAACACTTATAAATAGGCTAGTAGAGCCTAGCCTAAATATCACATTTTCTGAGAGGCCACCTAACCTCTGCCATTCTTCTTCCTCCTCAAATCTCTTTAGAAAAATAGAATAATTAGTTTAAGAAAATTCTGATTCAAGATCTCGAGGAAAAGAATGAATATTAATAAAGAAGGTGTTCAGAATTCTATTCGAAGTAAGGTAATTTCTTGGATCTGGTCAATTTGAATTTCTCCTCCTTCTTCCCTTCTTCCTCTACTTAAGAATTGTGGATCCATGGTTGTTCAGTTTCTAAATCCAGTTAGGGGAACCATGAAAAGCTAGATTTGGACCAGATTCAGGAATTGGAAAGCAATTTAGGTGAATGGATTTAAAATATACCTTTTTGACAATGGTATATTTATCATTTGGCATTCCCCGTCATTATGCAATGTAAATCTGCTAGAATTTTAAAATGTTGAAACGTTAATATGCTGAAATGTTCATATGTTGAAATGTTAATATGTTGAGATGTAAACCTGTTAAAATATTAGTAACAATCACGATTGTATACAAACATGTTCTAACTACATGTTAACCTGTGACATGTTATGTACTTGAACCTTTAATCATAGAAATTGGAATAACTACATGTTAAATTTTTAGATAAGAATAATTACATGATTGATAGTTACATGTTATTATTTTAGAATGGAGTTAATTACATGTTAGGAAGAACATGCGACATGATTATAAGTTAAAATGGAATCAACATGATTTTAAGTGTGATATGTAAAAATAGAATTATAGTAAAAAATTGGAAGAATGGACACACCTAAATTATATGGAAAATTTACAGTAAATAGAAAATTGTAACCGCACATAGACATGAGGTTAAATTCAATTTGTGGTAGAAGTCTGCCCGGAACCGCCCGGCAAACCATCATCCACAAATTGTTAATTTAATGTGAGGTGTCTAGTGCATAAATGTACATGTAATGGTGCTAATACACAATGTTAAGTCTAATTTATGGTAGAAGTCTGCCCGGAATCGCCCGGCAAATCCAGCATTTACAAGTAGTCGGCTTAATGTGAGAGGTCTAGTGCATAAACATATATATAAATATATGTATATAAAAGGATAGAAATAAATGGCACTAATTCTGATTAATGGAAATGAAGTGAATGAATGAAAATTTCAACAGAAAAAAAGTGGAATGAATGGGGAATGATAACAACCTATTATAAATAAATTACATTAATGAGAATATTTTATAATAGGTAGGCTTGTCCTAGGGACAAATGGAAATTATTACTTAGGTTATAATAAACTATGAAGAAGATGGAATAACTTATGAATGAGATAATTTGTAATTAATTGTAAATTAAGTTATCTATAAGAATGAGAATCTGAAATCTATTGATAAGAGCAACATAAGTTATATTAATGGAAAGGAAACTTATAGTACACTTAGTTAAGAGAACTAAGTTAATAAGTAAACAACAAAAAGTTGTAGTGACAGTGTAAGATGAAATTAGAATTAAATAAGAAAGAAGGAGATAAACTTATGAAATGAAATAAGTTATAATTAATCATAAATATTAAGGGACATGTTAAATAGAAAACATGTGAATTGGGATATACTTAATTGCATATTAAGTAGAACATGTTATTGTAACTATGAAATTGGACAATGAATAATATAAAGAGATTGTAGATTACAGACCTTGAATTGCAATTTAGAGAATAACATGTTATGGGCTTATTAATGAATGCAAAAGGTTTAAGTTTTTTAACCAAGATTAATAAGCAAGAGGGGGACCCTCCTTAGAGATATAAGGGGCTTAGAAAGAACTTGGTAACTTGAATAATAAGTTAATAGGGTCATAAATAACTAAGTTAACCGGAAGCCTGATGAGGTAGAGCAAGCACATAATTGAATTTTTAGACATAGGGTCTAACAACACATTAAACTGAGGCATTTGGACTAGTCCGGACGTTTTAGGGTGAATAACCCAATGGGGTAGATCATCGTAGTGTCATAAGACACGAGTGGAGCACACGTCCAGCTGATTATTCTGCTGATGGCTCCGTAGGACTGGAAGGGGAAGCACGCGACTTCTTGGGACATGGAGGGCACTCCTAGTGGTCCTTTGTGTTGTGAGATCGTTCTACTATGCTCACAGAGGTTAGGTTTGCACGTTTCTACCTGGTGAGTATGCCTTTATTGCCATGATAGTGAGCAATCAAAAGACTGTAGGGTGGCATAGTTGATCCGACGATATACGGTTGCCTTGTGACTAGGCGGGGTTACGACCACTTTTGGGTACTGACATTTCTAACCTTTATTGATAGCTAAACGTCGAGTACCTACCAACGATAGTTAGCGTGATGCGTGATGCGGAAAGGCGGAGAGCTAAACCAATATACCATAGACCTTTTTGATATCAAGGCTATGGGTGAGGGATAGGCCAACTAGGATTTTTGTTGTTTTTTGCTCTTGGGCCAACTCATTAGTTGTCAATCTTTTTCGCCTTTCATTAGTTGAGGGAGGGGTCAGGTGGGACCACAGCCACTGAAAATGCAGACCTTAGCATCTGTATATATAGATATCTGAAAAGCTCTTGGCCGAGTTTCATGTTTCTTGTACAGCCCTGCCACGGGACTCGGTGCACAGTAGAGGATATGTGCGGTTGAGTCATCGAGTACGATTGACGATACGTACATGGGGAAAGTCTAGATACGGGCATGTCTGCTCTGGGTGGTGTATCGTAGACTCAAAGGGCATTACTCTGTGATCTGATACAATCAAAGGTGGCAGTCCGTACGTGTACGTGGTGATGGCGGTTCTATGCGGAACATAGCATTATGCAGAGATCCGTACGTCACTCTGGTGTAGGATGAGAGACTTATATTTCTATGGCGTTCCGGCGGAGACCGTGCGAGTGGGGCACCATGGGGGTGTACCTTAATGTTGGGGATAGCTACATATATATTGTATTAGGTTAATCCACTTGGAGTAAATGGGTACGAAGTGTGTGTAAGCCATGAGTGCTGTTAACTCAAGTAACCTAATAAATAAGAAAATGTAATTGAACGGTATATGTAGGTTTTATCCAAAATGTGTAGTTTAAATCCAGTTACCGGAGCTTGTATTCTGACCCCCTCCTCATCACATACTCGCAGGTTAGACTTGCGGCAGAGATATGATAGCTGTGGATACTGGTTAGGGAGTATTATAATTTGGGTGAGGCTATATTTTATCCATTCCGCTGTGAGATGTTTTCTGATATATTTTATATCTCTGTCTTTTCAACAAGATACCAGAACAATCAAAGCGAGTTTCGATAGTTTAGAATTTGAAAAAAAAAATGGTCTGTCGCAATTCGGGTTGTTATATCTGGTACTAAAGCTTAGGTTTATGATTCCTGTATAAATAGTGAGTAAACGTATTTGTATTTTTCTTGAAAAATTTAAATATATTATACATATATACCTAGATCCATAGAAGAACCCAGTAAATAGGAAAATCATAATATGTTAAAAGTTGGGATATCTGTTTTGTACACTAAAGGAAAGAATATGGAAATCTGAGACCCTTAGGAAATTTGGGTGGGAAGTGTACAATATGTTTTGAAATAGAGAAATGTGGATCCCATTTGTTAGTATTTCAGGTTAGTGGGTTTAGCGATAAAACCTTATAAATTAGAAAAGGTTAAAAAGAGAAAAAAATGGATTAGGAATATATATAGTTGAGAGAATTGACTTTGTGGGAGTGTCTAGGAAAGCCTAATTAAGATTGGAAACCCACTTTGAGTCTAACTCCATTGTTAACTTTTAAGAACTTGGAATTATAAGAGTTTTTGGAAGATGATTTATGATGTCTTCAAGTCTAAATCTTAAAGGTTATAGTTTTAAAATATGTAAAGTACGCATATTGAGTTTTAAAGTAAAATGGGGTATATTTTGGAAACAGTAATTTCTTATGAAATTTTTTCCTAAAATAAAATTCTCTCAGTAAAAGGTGCACATTATAGAGAATGTATAGCTCGCTAGTTTGCTTGTTATATTGAATGAAAGGATTAAAAAGCAAAAACCGAGAAAATATTGCATTTTTTAGAAAGCTGGAATTTTCAGTAAAGAAACTTTTGAAATCTCTATTCTTTTTCACATGATTTTTTATAAATTGTTTCAAAAGAGAAATTTTTTTTGGGTGGACAAAATAAGTTGTAGAAATAGAGTAGATGTTTGCACATTGTAGTAAGTAACTGAACTGGCATTGTAAGTAAGAATCGTTGTCCTTGTCTACTCCAGTTTTTGTGATCTGAAAAAAAAAATGAATGATGATTTGCATTTTTATGAGATGGTATGTTTTTATGGTTTGGCAAAAATATGTTTTCATGAGGAAAAATAAAGCTTTAACACTTTTAATTTTTGAAAGAAAAATTAATAAAAAGGCCAAATCGTGTTTTGAAGAAGTATGGAGTAGGTAAGGATTGGCGCCTAGGGAAGACAGGAAAAGTTTTGAGGCTATGAAGTAGATAACAAGAATTATCTTGTAACAATGGTAAGTTCCCATAGATGCGTAAGCGTTTAAAAGCCTAGGGTGTTACTTAAACTTTTTTGTTAGTACACAACAAGGACTGGTGGTGACTACTAAATAGTAGAGGGCAAGTTAGTGTTTACATCATGTTGTTTGAATTTTTCTGTCTGAGGGGGGACATAGTCCTGAGATTCTTGGCCCTTAGTGGTAGCTTTGTAGAGTGTCTATTTTCCTGTTTTAGTTGAAGGACCAGAAGGCTTATTTAAAACTAAACTTAGAACAGAGGGTTAAGTTAAATAAGCTAAGAAAAGAGTAAAGGCATAACTAAAAAGGTAACAACAAATTTAGTAAAGCTACAAACACGACAGTTAAAGAAAGATGGAAAATTATGAGAAAAGGTGTAGAAAAATATATTTTTCCAAGATAAGTTGAAAAACAAAATCAGTAACAAAGAAAATTTTCTTATGTGGGTTGTGCTTGGATAGGAAAATAGGGAATCTTTATAAATAGTTTCATAAAATCCAAGTATGGTTGGAAAAAGGCCGAAAAAGAAAAATGGAAGGTGTGAAGTTTTCCGTTTTCCACCTTTCTGTAACATAAGAAATCGAATTTAGAAAATTAATTATTTCTGAAATTCGAAAAATAAAGTTGCTTGGTAGGGCTTCGGATGCAGAAATTGGATGAACTGAGCTCTTACTACGCAGGAGTGTGGGAAAATTTGGATGAAAATATATTTTGATTTTCAAAATATTGCATTCATGTAGAATTGCCAGTATATTTAGAATGTGCGCATCATGTTTTTAAAGGGTTTTTGAAAAATTTGCATACACATAGGAGGTACCACTTAGGGATACATGCATTATTATGTTGTATTACACTTTGCACAAGCGAAAAATGGTTGCAAAAGTTGGATGCACACATGATGGATGGATATTATGCGAGGGGTTATTTGATGTTTACCCTTATCAAATTTAAGGGACGAAATTTCCTAAGTGTGGGAAAATGTAACACCCCGCATTTTATGACAATTAAATATTTAAATAGTGTATATGTATATACATGCATAGACATAAATATTCAAAAGAAGAATAAAATAATGATAATATATGGTTGCATGTAATAAATACATGCATTGAAAAAGAAGAAAATATTAACACAGATAACAATGTAATGAATATGTTAAAAGGAAGAAGAGATTGATTGCATACATTGTAAACATGTTGTATGCAATGAATATTATGTAATAATAATAAAAGGAAAATGAAAGAAAAGGTGCATGCAAAGTGATAAGGTTACATGCAATAGTTTAAATGAAAATGAGGAATAAAAACAAACAATGCCCATCATTGTTCTAAGCCTTGTTAACAAAAGCCTAAGTAGTCCAATTGGTTAGAGCATGTGAGTTTCATATAAGAGGTACAGAGTTTGATCCCCGCCAGCGTCATAATTTTGTTATAAGGGAAAGGCTAAAATAACACTTGTTCTAAGGAGAAAATATGTATAAACGCACATATAAGTAAAGTATACATATAAGGAAGTATAGAAAAATATATGTATATATTCATATGAAAAAGTATGCGTATATATGTGCAGATATATATATATATATATATATATATATATATATATATAAACAAGAGAAAAGTTCAAAATGAGGCTACAATTAAAGAAATATGGTAAGAATTCAATAATGGCATAACACCGTTTGAATTTTGAAATCGAAATGAAAGTTGTGCATACATATATGTTGTATATAACGGTGTTGTATACACAATTACATGATTTTTGTTTGATGATAACAATTATTATAAATGTGTTTGTTATTGTACTGATTTTCTACATTACAGACAGAAATATAATATTTATATTTAAATAAAATACTACTAGACAAGAATTTGAATATTCAAACAGTATTTTAGCTGAATATAATATTTTATTTCAACATTCAAACAGTACAGATTTATAAACTCCACTGTTTGTACATTTCTGTGACGGCAAGGAATTTCGCTCAGTCCGAACCAGTCGTTAAACCGACCCAGACCGTTCGAAACGCCCTATCGTTTGAGAACACGACAAATCAGAAAACATACAGAAGAACATTTCGTTGTATATTACAACAATGCACCAGAATACAAGAATATACAGAGTATAAATGAATATTACACAGAAATAACAGAGATTTAAATTACATTTAAATACATAGCAGCGGAAAATAATACAATACACAACTAGAAGTAGATATACGGATACAAAGCTTTCCGGATATCGTTCCAGCTGTAAACCAGGATCCTGTGAATATAAATCTGCAAAACCGAAACTACTAGCTGCCCGTGTCAAAAATAGGGGCACCCAGAGTTTAGGTTAAAACAATAAACTCCAGGTCAGTCATGTGACTGGTGTGAGAACAAAAACAGTTATTAATCTTTATTTTCAAAGGTAAATCAAGGGACCACGCCGTATAACACGGAACGGGTTTCCTCTCAAGAATACCAGTGCATAAAACAAACAGCGCAATGCTAAATAAAGAAAAATGAAGCTGTTATAAGACCCAGGTCCCATCACACAATGCAACGCAGTCGAGGATAGGGTTTTCCCTTATAACAGCCAAAGAATGCTTGATACGTCTAAAACAAATCATTTGATACTATTATAAGTGCATAGTGTATAAAACACTTCAAATCATAAGTATCAATCATAGGCGGCATGAATGCCCCATACCACTATGTCGCCATATATAGGTTATACAATCAAAATCGCAAAGTCACGTATTTGGAAATTGGATTTCCATCTATGAACCGAGGCAAAAGATAGTCCTCAACCGATTCGAGACGCTCTAGCCCGCCCCTCAGGATCAGAGCTCGAGTGACCCTTGGATCGTCAGGGCCGGTCCACACGGAGTGGATTATTATGCCTGAACAATACGTCTCCCCACCCTATGGGGTGTAAGTCTGGTCCGTCAGCCGACCAGAATGCATTCGGCCGAAACCGATATAACCGAGGCGCCTCGCAACCGCAACAACCACATAAGTCAAACTCGTCAGGGCGTGTAAAACCACTGACGCCACTTCTAGCTAGAAAGAAACGCAAGTCCTCCCTGAGGTCCGTCTCCCGTTTTTGGTTCATACCGGGTGTGAAACACGCGAGGTAAACGTTACACAAAGCTACGCCACAAAGGCCGTGCTTTGATCATCACCACAAGACTTTGCTTTTCAACAGAAGCCTTGATCATTTGCATCTTAGCATGCCACACAGGCAAACCATCCTATGCAACCGATATCAGTCACACAGAATGAAATCCGATGTCAGACACACAGTCCATTTACAAGTCCGTCCTGGGTCTGAACGAAACCGGAGGCACCTAGTACCCCGCATATCCTTCGATCTCCAAGTACGTCTGGACGATCACCAACTGTTTCCATCTTCTTGGGTGTACAGCCCAATCAAGATCATCAGTTATCACCCAAACGACGTGAAGACCTCCGGTCTTCGACCATCGTCTTCATCTTCGACTTATCGTCGTATCAGTTATCCAGAATGGGATAAACCCGGTCTTTCCGAATAACTCGCGTATATTTTAAATAAGTGTTACACAAACACAACATACGCCTCATTCCAATTCATTAGTCACTAACCGTAAATTAATCAAGAGAATAATCCCCCAAATATTAACCCCGAAGGCCGAAACCAACATCAGATCAATATCCAGAAAACCCTCCTGCTTGGCTAACCGACAGTTAGTTTCTAAATTTCACATTCATAGGAAAAGGTTCCCATTAATTTTATCCAAGATAAATTCCTTGAATTTATTCTTTATTCTATCTTTGAATCTCAATTCAAACTAGTCGGGATTAGCGAACCTTACCGAAGTAATCATTTGTTTTAATTTCCCCATCCCAACCTATTTATCCCATGAAGTAAAACCGGTAATACTTCATATCTAACACCACAGTATTATCGGTAAATTCAATTACCATTTCACGTTCAAATCTAATTAAAGATTTAACTATCGCCTGGAGCAAAACTGGTGATACTCCATTTCGATTATTTCAATCTAATTAAAGATTCATTAAAACTCCACTTAGTTTTAATCTTTTGACTGGGTTAAAGAATCAGTGTCATTTAAAAACACGGTTCACGATAAACCCAAAATCACATTCATTAATCGTCGGGTTAAAGAACGAGTGTTATTTAAAACACTGTCCACGATAAACCCAAAAATCAATATCGATTCAATTCCAATTAAATGTTATTTAATTGGTACACTTCATTAAATCTAAATAAAAAGATTTAATCATTTCTCAACTGGGTTCAAGAACAGTGTTAATGAAGACACCATTCACGACAAACCCAAATCACGTTCATTAATTATCGGGTTAAAGAACAAGTGTTATTTAAAACACTGTTCACGATAAACCCAAAAATCAATATCAATTCAATTCCAATTAAATATTATTTAATTGGTACACTTCATTAAATCTAAATAAAAAGATTTAATCTTTTCTCAACTGGGTTCAAGAACGGTGTTAGTGAAGACACCATTCACGACAAACCCAAATCACATTTGATATTAAATACAAGGCTCTTAATAGAAAATATCCCGGCTTATATTCAATATCAAATTCTACGATTAACAAATGTCGTATTGGAAATAACGATATAAATATATATCTTTCAAATTTCCATAACAACATCTGTATAATCACGAATTCCAACATCGAAATATTCCGAAGACAATTTCGATTCAAATCCACTCCAATGCAATCATTGGAAATTTTGGTTATTTTTAAAACCCTTTTCAAATTCAATTTATTTATTTAAAAATAAATAGAATTATAATTCTAGTTCAAAACTAGTTCATTTCGATAAAAATCTATTTTTATCTTTTCAAATATGGAGTTTTTCATCCCAATTCTTTCTAAATCATTCCTTATGATTTTACACAAATTATTACTATTTTTAATAATTTTATCAAGGTCCGTACAGTCGATTTCCATCAATGGCCATCGAACTGCACTTACAGCGACCTTTTTCGAATTTGATTTGGACGTATCTCCAAATCCAACCGTTAGATTTCAAATTTCTAACATTCCTTAGAAAGCTCTTGTCGATACGAACCCAACGGTTCCGGTTTTAGGAGAATCCGACGGTCGGATCTCCCGTAATGTCCGTTTGAAATAAATGGTCGAAATTCGCGAACTGCCGCGGCGCGGCGCGTTCTATTCAGGCCATTATATTATATATATAATATATATAATATATATTTCGTCGATTTCTATTTAAAACGAATTATATAAATAGTTTTAAATTCGTTTCAAATTCTATTTCAACTCAAAGCCAAAATTGAATTCTTCTTTATAAATTCGTTTTAAAATTCATTTCTATTCAATTCGAATTTCAATTCAATTTGAATTCATTTCAATTCGCTTTCAATTCCATTTGAATTCGTTTTCAATTCAATTCATTTCGAAATCGTTTTCAATTCATTTTGAATTCGTTTTCAATTCAATTCATTTCGAAATCGTTTTCAATTCATTTTGAATTCGTTTTCAATTCAATTCATTTCGAAATCGTTTTCAATTCATTTTGAATTCGTTTTCAATTCAATTCATTTCGAAATCGTTTTCAATTCATTTTGAATTCGTTTTCAATTCAATTCATTTCGAAATCGTTTTCAATTCATTTTGAATTCGTTTTCAATTCAATTCATTTCGAAATCGTTTAAAATCGATATAAATATCGTTCACGTCAAAATGGCGTCAATCTAATCAACACGGCTTCATAAATTTCTATTTTCAAAATAGTTGTTATTATCAAAATATTTCGTTCAACACATGACCAATCTCAATGAATGAGTACTGTCAACACATGAACTTTTATTTTATATCGATAAAGATGTAAATTTTAATATTAAGATATTTCGTTCAACACATGACCAATCTCAATGAATGAGTACTGTCAACACATGAACCTTTATTTTATATCGATAAAGATGTAAATTTTAATATTAAAATATTTCGTTCAACACATGACCAATCTCAATGAATGAGTACTGTCAACACATGAACTTTTATTTTATAATATTCTTTATTTTTCAAATTAGAATGAGGCCCAATCAATTACCATATAAAGTTAATTATATGGATTTTCATGCATTACACACATATAATAGCATTGAAAAATAATCAACCATCAACCAAAGTGCACTACACTGTATAAGCATCAAATATAGATATCTAACGCTTATAACAGCCTGTCAATCAATCGATCGACATATTTAATCAATCAGGATGAGTGAACTTCAAATTTCATCCTAACACCCGTGTGGGGTTTCAAACAATCAAACACAGGTTTTATTTGTGCAGTTGGGCGATGTGTAAAATTTATCGTCCCAATCAATGTCATTCAAATAGGTGTACATAAACAAACCGTCCGGTTTATAAATGAATATTTTAATTTATTCACTTCACGTTAAAAATTATATTTTTAACGATAAAACATTTTATTCCAACATGTGAATTTCTATTATTCATTTACACAATAAAATGATATTTTTATTTTCTAACATATTTTAGAAAATTTCGGCGGCATAACGGCACGATACTAGAAACGGGACGAGGCCTAGCCTTATCCCCGGTCTAGTGAAGGCCCACGCCATTCACACATCAATCAAAATCAATTTCATCTCACCAAACAATTCAAACAAATAATCCAACTGATCTATGCAACCAAACAAACAAGTCCATGGTCTGTGGACGATTGTGTCGGGTGCTACTAAGCACCGTCTGCATCCTAGTATATATATATAACTAGAAATAAAATTGAAAGGTGAGAAATTCTCACATATAGCTATCCTAGCTCCACGGCACTTCCTTTGCAGAAGTCTTCGCCTTTTTGTCGCTTTCGCCCGCTTTCACTACATATGTAAAAATCGAATTTTTACTTCGCTATTCAATATATAAAAATCGAATTTTTACTTCGCTATTCAATATATAAAAATCGAATTTTTACTTCGCTATTCAATATATAAAAATCGAATTTTTACTCCGAAGTTCAATATATAAAAATCATATTTTTAATCCGAAGTTCAATATATAAAAATCATATTTTTAATCCGAAGTTCAATATATAAAAATCATATTTTTAATCCGAAGTTCAATATATAAAAATTCTATTTTCTTTCGAAGTTCAAAACATAAAAATTATATTTTTCTTTCGAAGTTCAAAACATAAAAACTATATTTTTCTATCGAAGTTCAAACCATAAAAACTATATTTTTCTTTCGAAGTTCAAACCATAAAAACTATATTTTTCTTTCGAAGTTCAAACCATAAAAACTATATTTTTCTTTCGAAGTTCAAACCATAAAAACTATATTTTTCTTTCGAAGTTCAAACCATAAAACTATATTTTTCTTTCGAAGTTCAAACACAAAAACTATATTTTTCTTTTCAAATCTCAAAATAAAATCAGTTTTCAGTTTTCTTTCTTTTTTTTTTAAATTCAATCTCCAATCTTTTCTAAAAATTTCATTTTTGATTTCCTTTTAAAATTCAGTTTTGATTTCCTTAAAATTTCAGTTTTGATTTCCTTTTAAAATTCAGTTTTGATTTCTAAAACAAAATCAGTTCTGAATTCTAATTAAAATCAGTTTTTAAATCTAAAAAAATTCAGTTTTATAATTCTTTTCAAAAAAAAATTTGTTTTTAAAAATTCTTTTTAAAGATCCAGTTTTTATTTTCTTTTAAAAAAACCAGTTTTCAAAATTCTTTTAAAAATTATGTTTTTACATCTTTTATAAAATCAGTTTATAATTCTTTTCAAATCAGTTTATACTAAAAAAAAATAATAAATAAAAAAAAAATATAAAAAGACAGTTTAAAGTAAAATTAAGAAAACAGTAGGGAACTTACAGTATTTTTTTTTAAAAAAGAGGGAGGGGTGCGGCTACTCAGGAGGAGGCGGCGCAGGCGAGCTTCGGGTGGGCGACGTCGAGCTGAGCGACAGAGGGAAGAGCGGACTTCGATCCGCGGTGGCCTGGAGGTGCGGCTTCGACAGAGGGATGGCGCGCGTCGGTCTCGTGGCAGAAGGGAAGAGGATCGATGCGGAAAGGAGAAGCGGAGGAGGGAGATCGGATCGAGGCGGAGGGCGTTGACCGACGATGGGAGGAGCGGATTCGATGGCCGCCATTTTTTTTTTCTTTTCTGAAATGATATTAGGGTTTTCCCATTGGCCTAGAGAATATATATTTATATTTTATTTTATTTAAATTCAGTAATTACTGGTTTATTGTAATGAACTCAAAATTGAACCCAACGAATGTCGCCCCTAGCTAAATGCCCCCATTCTGAACGCAATGGGATATGTTCCGCAAGCTGATTTGATTGTTTGAATCAGTTTCCGTTGAATTTACATTTAATTCATTATATTGAATTTTAAACGTACATTTCAAATTACCGGGGTCACATACTGACCAGAAAAATTCCAGAAAAATATTTTCTAGCTTCGTATTGACGATACGGTCCTAACCAAACTAGTTTCGTCGAATTCTGAGACCGTTAGAAAAATGGCCATTTTCCAGTCGATTAAAATCAACTGAAACTGGTCAAACGCGTTTTCCTTCGCCACGCTCACATATTGATTCGAAAAATTATGAAATTTGGAATCTAGCAATAACTTAACATCACGGACCCAACAAAACTGGTTTCGTCGAAATCCGAGGTCGTTTGCAAAATGTCCATTTTTAAGGGCCTGAATTCCATAGCGACTATTCAGAATTTTCAACTGGACATATCTTTTGATTCCTGATATGAAATCTTGATTTTTCGGATTCGTTGGAAAGGTATTCACTATTCGATCCCATTATTTTTGGTTTCACTAAAATCCGGATTGTTTTGCACCCGGTACATTCAATTGAAGTTTGAAATCAAATTATCGAACTACCGCGCCATTTTCAATTCTATTTATAATTATATATAAATATTTATATTCTAACGACGACGTATATAAAATATACGTTCGAACTCTATTCAAAATAAATTTCTCGTTGATATTATTTAAAATAATTCATTTTAAATAATCAATGTTCGCTAAAATTGCCAAAATAAAATTTTCAAACTGGCTCGCATTTTGCGGGTTGTTACAATCTCCCCCACTTAAAACTTTTCGTCCCCGAAAAGGAACAGAGTCGAAAGTGGTTTGATTAATCAGCTCTACATTCGATCTGGCTTCCATTCTCCAACTCTTTAGTTTCTGAGAATTTTCAAAACTTCAAAAATTTGGCTAACACCCTAAATTTTTGAAAAATTTCGCCATAACCTCCCCTGCACCGGGAGCATCGGGGAATTTCAAATAGCTTCCCCGGTCCTTCAGATCTCAAAAAGAAAAAGAAAAAGCCAAGCGGCTAGCCAATAGGCTCACAAAATCATCATCACCCAAACAAAACAGGAAATTATGTAGTAAACATGTACCTATTTGTCGGGCAAACAAATTTTATTCTCTGCTCTAGCCTCCTTGCTATGACCTGTTCAATGATATACATGTATATGCAAGCAAATGCGACTAATTTTCAATACAGTTCAATATTTGGTTCAATTAGGCTAAATGATTCAAAATTAGCAAACAAATGAACAAACAACACAAACATCAATCAATTAGTGAATTTAACGTTTCAAATTCATAATTTTGATATATATACCGAAAATCTTGTTTTTGATGCCAAATCACAACAATAGGCCCTATCTAATTTTGGTTCTCACACCAGTCAATAGGAAATATATAGATATCACACCTTCGAAACACGAACATAATTATTGATGATGCCATGGTCATTATCAACATCATCCCTGGGCGACTAGAGTGTAATTCTATATCTATCCAGTATATTAAAACTTTGAATATACGCGGATCAGACGTATACGCAAAATCTATATATACTGGATTGTCCACGTCAATATAAATAAATAACCAAATACGAATAATTGATTTAAATTTTCAAAACAAAAATTGTTTTCATTTGAAAAATATACTCTTCACACTCGTTCTAGGATACTACTGATCCTATCTCTAACGAGTCATTCCCATTGGATATTACTAATCCAATTTCTGATGAATTCTTTCGTATGGTTCTAATGTGTCTTGTTCTCTAGCTTTGTAAACCAAAGCTCTGATACCAACTGTGACGGCAAGGAATTTCGCTCAGTCCGAACCAGTCGTTAAACCGACCCAGACCGTTCGAAACGCCCTATCGTTTGAGAACACGACAAATCAGAAAACATACAGAAGAACATTTCGTTGTATATTACAACAATGCACCAGAATACAAGAATATACAGAGTATAAATGAATATTACACAGAAATAACAGAGATTTAAATTACATTTAAATACATAGCAGCGGAAAATAATACAATACACAACTAGAAGTAGATATACGGATACAAAGCTTTCCGGATATCGTTCCAGCTGTAAACCAGGATCCTGTGAATATAAATCTGCAAAACCGAAACTACTAGCTGCCCGTGTCAAAAATAGGGGCACCCAGAGTTTAGGTTAAAACAATAAACTCCAGGTCAGTCATGTGACTGGTGTGAGAACAAAAACAGTTATTAATCTTTATTTTCAAAGGTAAATCAAGGGACCACGCCGTATAACACGGAACGGGTTTCCTCTCAAGAATACCAGTGCATAAAACAAACAGCGCAATGCTAAATAAAGAAAAATGAAGCTGTTATAAGACCCAGGTCCCATCACACAATGCAACGCAGTCGAGGATAGGGTTTTCCCTTATAACAGCCAAAGAATGCTTGATACGTCTAAAACAAATCATTTGATACTATTATAAGTGCATAGTGTATAAAACACTTCAAATCATAAGTATCAATCATAGGCGGCATGAATGCCCCATACCACTATGTCGCCATATATAGGTTATACAATCAAAATCGCAAAGTCACGTATTTGGAAATTGGATTTCCATCTATGAACCGAGGCAAAAGATAGTCCTCAACCGATTCGAGACGCTCTAGCCCGCCCCTCAGGATCAGAGCTCGAGTGACCCTTGGATCGTCAGGGCCGGTCCACACGGAGTGGATTATTATGCCTGAACAATACGTCTCCCCACCCTATGGGGTGTAAGTCTGGTCCGTCAGCCGACCAGAATGCATTCGGCCGAAACCGATATAACCGAGGCGCCTCGCAACCGCAACAACCACATAAGTCAAACTCGTCAGGGCGTGTAAAACCACTGACGCCACTTCTAGCTAGAAAGAAACGCAAGTCCTCCCTGAGGTCCGTCTCCCGTTTTTGGTTCATACCGGGTGTGAAACACGCGAGGTAAACGTTACACAAAGCTACGCCACAAAGGCCGTGCTTTGATCATCACCACAAGACTTTGCTTTTCAACAGAAGCCTTGATCATTTGCATCTTAGCATGCCACACAGGTAAACCATCCTATGCAACCGATATCAGTCACACAGAATGAAATCCGATGTCAGACACACAGTCCATTTACAAGTCCGTCCTGGGTCTGAACGAAACCGGAGGCACCTAGTACCCCGCATATCCTTCGATCTCCAAGTACGTCTGGACGATCACCAACTGTTTCCATCTTCTTGGGTGTACAGCCCAATCAAGATCATCAGTTATCACCCAAACGACGTGAAGACCTCCGGTCTTCGACCATCGTCTTCATCTTCGACTTATCGTCGTATCAGTTATCCAGAATGGGATAAACCCGGTCTTTCCGAATAACTCGCGTATATTTTAAATAAGTGTTACACAAACACAACATACGCCTCATTCCAATTCATTAGTCACTAACCGTAAATTAATCAAGAGAATAATCCCCCAAATATTAACCCCGAAGGCCGAAACCAACATCAGATCAATATCCAGAAAACCCTCCTGCTTGGCTAACCGACAGTTAGTTTCTAAATTTCACATTCATAGGAAAAGGTTCCCATTAATTTTATCCAAGATAAATTCCTTGAATTTATTCTTTATTCTATCTTTGAATCTCAATTCAAACTAGTCGGGATTAGCGAACCTTACCGAAGTAATCATTTGTTTTAATTTCCCCATCCCAACCTATTTATCCCATGAAGTAAAACTGGTAATACTTCATATCTAACACCACAGTGTTATCGGTAAATTCAATTACCATTTCACGTTCAAATCTAATTAAAGATTTAACTATCGCCTGGAGCAAAACTGGTGATACTCCATTTCGATTATTTCAATCTAATTAAAGATTCATTAAAACTCCACTTAGTTTTAATCTTTTGACTGGGTTAAAGAATCAGTGTCATTTAAAAACACGGTTCACGATAAACCCAAAATCACATTCATTAATCGTCGGGTTAAAGAACGAGTGTTATTTAAAACACTGTCCACGATAAACCCAAAAATCAATATCGATTCAATTCCAATTAAATGTTATTTAATTGGTACACTTCATTAAATCTAAATAAAAAGATTTAATCATTTCTCAACTGGGTTCAAGAACAGTGTTAATGAAGACACCATTCACGACAAACCCAAATCACGTTCATTAATTATCGGGTTAAAGAACAAGTGTTATTTAAAACACTGTTCACGATAAACCCAAAAATCAATATCAATTCAATTCCAATTAAATATTATTTAATTGGTACACTTCATTAAATCTAAATAAAAAGATTTAATCTTTTCTCAACTGGGTTCAAGAACGGTGTTAGTGAAGACACCATTCACGACAAACCCAAATCACATTTGATATTAAATACAAGGCTCTGAATAGAAAATATCCCGGCTTATATTCAATATCAAATTCTACGATTAACAAATGTCGTATTGGAAATAACGATATAAATATATATCTTTCAAATTTCCATAACAACATCTGTATAATCACGAATTCCAACATCGAAATATTCCGAAGACAATTTCGATTCAAATCCACTCCAATGCAATCATTGGAAATTTTGGTTATTTTTAAAACCCTTTTCAAATTCAATTTATTTATTTAAAAATAAATAGAATTATAATTCTAGTTCAAAACTAGTTCATTTCGATAAAAATCTATTTTTATCTTTTCAAATATGGAGTTTTTCATCCCAATTCTTTCTAAATCATTCCTTATGATTTTACACAAATTATTACTATTTTTAATAATTTTATCAAGGTCCGTACAGTCGATTTCCATCAATGGCCATCGAACTGCACTTACAGCGACCTTTTTCGAATTTGATTTGGACGTATCTCCAAATCCAACCGTTAGATTTCAAATTTCTAACATTCCTTAGAAAGCTCTTGTCGATACGAACCCAACGGTTCCGGTTTTAGGAGAATCCGACGGTCGGATCTCCCGTAATGTCCGTTTGAAATAAATGGTCGAAATTCGCGAACTGCCGCGGCGCGGCGCGTTCTATTCAGGCCATTATATTATATATATAATATATATAATATATATTTCGTCGATTTCTATTTAAAACGAATTATATAAATAGTTTTAAATTCGTTTCAAATTCTATTTCAACTCAAAGCCAAAATTGAATTCTTCTTTATAAATTCGTTTTAAAATTCATTTCTATTCAATTCGAATTTCAATTCAATTTGAATTCATTTCAATTCGCTTTCAATTCCATTTGAATTCGTTTTCAATTCAATTCATTTCGAAATCGTTTTCAATTCATTTTGAATTCGTTTTCAATTCAATTCATTTCGAAATCGTTTTCAATTCATTTTGAATTCGTTTTCAATTCAATTCATTTCGAAATCGTTTTCAATTCATTTTGAATTCGTTTTCAATTCAATTCATTTCGAAATCGTTTTCAATTCATTTTGAATTCGTTTTCAATTCAATTCATTTCGAAATCGTTTTCAATTCATTTTGAATTCGTTTTCAATTCAATTCATTTCGAAATCGTTTAAAATCGATATAAATATCGTTCACGTCAAAATGGCGTCAATCTAATCAACACGGCTTCATAAATTTCTATTTTCAAAATAGTTGTTATTATCAAAATATTTCGTTCAACACATGACCAATCTCAATGAATGAGTACTGTCAACACATGAACTTTTATTTTATATCGATAAAGATGTAAATTTTAATATTAAGATATTTCGTTCAACACATGACCAATCTCAATGAATGAGTACTGTCAACACATGAACCTTTATTTTATATCGATAAAGATGTAAATTTTAATATTAAAATATTTCGTTCAACACATGACCAATCTCAATGAATGAGTACTGTCAACACATGAACTTTTATTTTATAATATTCTTTATTTTTCAAATTAGAATGAGGCCCAATCAATTACCATATAAAGTTAATTATATGGATTTTCATGCATTACACACATATAATAGCATTGAAAAATAATCAACCATCAACCAAAGTGCACTACACTGTATAAGCATCAAATATAGATATCTAACGCTTATAACAGCCTGTCAATCAATCGATCGACATATTTAATCAATCAGGATGAGTGAACTTCAAATTTCATCCTAACACCCGTGTGGGGTTTCAAACAATCAAACACAGGTTTTATTTGTGCAGTTGGGCGATGTGTAAAATTTATCGTCCCAATCAATGTCATTCAAATAGGTGTACATAAACAAACCGTCCGGTTTATAAATGAATATTTTAATTTATTCACTTCACGTTAAAAATTATATTTTTAACGATAAAACATTTTATTCCAACATGTGAATTTCTATTATTCATTTACACAATAAAATGATATTTTTATTTTCTAACATATTTTAGAAAATTTCGGCGGCATAACGGCACGATACTAGAAACGGGACGAGGCCTAGCCTTATCCCCGGTCTAGTGAAGGCCCACGCCATTCACACATCAATCAAAATCAATTTCATCTCACCAAACAATTCAAACAAATAATCCAACTGATCTATGCAACCAAACAAACAAGTCCATGGTCTGTGGACGATTGTGTCGGGTGCTACTAAGCACCGTCTGCATCCTAGTATATATATAACTAGAAATAAAATTGAAAGGTGAGAAATTCTCACATATAGCTATCCTAGCTCCACGGCACTTCCTTTGCAGAAGTCTTCGCCTTTTTGTCGCTTTCGCCCGCTTTCACTACATATGTAAAAATCGAATTTTTACTTCGCTATTCAATATATAAAAATCGAATTTTTACTTCGCTATTCAATATATAAAAATCGAATTTTTACTTCGCTATTCAATATATAAAAATCGAATTTTTACTCCGAAGTTCAATATATAAAAATCATATTTTTAATCCGAAGTTCAATATATAAAAATCATATTTTTAATCCGAAGTTCAATATATAAAAATCATATTTTTAATCCGAAGTTCAATATATAAAAATTCTATTTTCTTTCGAAGTTCAAAACATAAAAATTATATTTTTCTTTCGAAGTTCAAAACATAAAAACTATATTTTTCTATCGAAGTTCAAACCATAAAAACTATATTTTTCTTTCGAAGTTTAAACCATAAAAACTATATTTTTCTTTCGAAGTTCAAACCATAAAAACTATATTTTTCTTTCGAAGTTCAAACCATAAAAACTATATTTTTCTTTCGAAGTTCAAACCATAAAACTATATTTTTCTTTCGAAGTTCAAACACAAAAACTATATTTTTCTTTTCAAATCTCAAAATAAAATCAGTTTTCAGTTTTCTTTCTTTTTTTTTTTTTTTTAAAATTCAATCTCCAATCTTTTCTAAAAATTTCATTTTTGATTTCCTTTTAAAATTCAGTTTTGATTTCCTTAAAATTTCAGTTTTGATTTCCTTTTAAAATTCAGTTTTGATTTCTAAAACAAAATCAGTTCTGAATTCTAATTAAAATCAGTTTTTAAATCTAAAAAAAATTCAGTTTTATAATTCTTTTCAAAAAAAAATTTGTTTTTAAAAATTCTTTTTAAAGATCCAGTTTTTATTTTCTTTTAAAAAAATCAGTTTTCAAAATTCTTTTAAAAATTCTGTTTTTACATCTTTTATAAAATCAGTTTATAATTCTTTTCAAATCAGTTTATACTAAAAAAAAAATAATAAATAAAAAAAATAATATAAAAAGACAGTTTAAAGTAAAATAAAGAAAACAGTAGGGAACTTACAGTGTTTTTTTTTTAAAAAGAGGGAGGGGTGCGGCTACTCAGGAGGAGGCGGCGCAGGCGAGCTTCGGGTGGGCGGCGTCGAGCTGAGCGACAGAGGGAAGAGCGGACTTCGATCCGCGGTGGCCTGGAGGTGCGGCTTCGACAGAGGGATGGCGCGCGTCGGTCTCGTGGCAGAAGGGAAGAGGATCGATGCGGAAAGGAGAAGAGGAGGAGGGAGATCGGATCGAGGCGGAGGGCGTTGACCGACGATGGGAGGAGCGGATTCGATGGCCGCCATTTTTTTTTTCTTTTTCTGAAATGATATTAGGGTTTTCCCATTGGCCTAGAGAATATATATTTATATTTTATTTTATTTAAATTCAGTAATTACTGGTTTATTGTAATGAACTCAAAATTGAACCCAACGAATGTCGCCCCTAGCTAAATGCCCCCATTCTGAACGCAATGGGATATGTTCCGCAAGCTGATTTGATTGTTTGAATCAGTTTCCGTTGAATTTACATTTAATTCATTATATTGAATTTTAAACGTACATTTCAAATTACCGGGGTCACATACTGACCAGAAAAATTCCAGAAAAATATTTTCTAGCTTCGTATTGACGATACGGTCCTAACCAAACTAGTTTCGTCGAATTCTGAGACCGTTAGAAAAATGGCCATTTTCCAGTCGATTAAAATCAACTGAAACTGGTCAAACGCGTTTTCCTTCGCCACGCTCACATATTGATTCGAAAAATTATGAAATTTGGAATCTAGCAATAACTTAACATCACGGACCCAACAAAACTGGTTTCGTCGAAATCCGAGGTCGTTTGCAAAATGTCCATTTTTAAGGGCCTGAATTCCATAGCGACTATTCAGAATTTTCAACTGGACATATCTTTTGATTCCTGATATGAAATCTTGATTTTTCGGATTCGTTGGAAAGGTATTCACTATTCGATCCCATTATTTTTGGTTTCACTAAAATCCGGATTGTTTTGCACCCGGTACATTCAATTGAAGTTTGAAATCAAATTATCGAACTACCGCGCCATTTTCAATTCTATTTATAATTATATATAAATATTTATATTCTAACGACGACGTATATAAAATATACGTTCGAACTCTATTCAAAATAAATTTCTCGTCGATATTATTTAAAATAATTCATTTTAAATAATCAATGTTCGCTAAAATTGCCAAAATAAAATTTTCAAACTGGCTCGCATTTTGCGGGTTGTTACAATTTCATTGATATTCATTTCAATACAGTCAACTTCATTGTATACAAGGTTCCTCACTACACCAATCACACTCAGTTATATAGACACATCACTCAATACAGTCACTTTGATACATACGTTCACTGACTTTACACGCAGTCTTATGTCTTCACTGCTACAGTCAGTCCAGTCATCATCTGCTTACCTGTCGCATGAAACACACATACAGTACACAGCAATAGAAATAAAACTGAATACATGTGAATATAAATTTTATTTTTAAAATTTTATTTGCCTCAGATTTCTGGTGTGTTTCTCATCATCTTTCATGACTTGATCTGATTTATATAATCCAATTGTGTCTAGACAACTTGTGATATGCGCAGTGAAACACTGTAAATAACTCAAGGTAGTTGGTTTGTATATATAGTATAGGGACAGAAAAACTTGTCTGATTGACTGCATATACACACGTGTATGAGTATACACGCGTGCACTACCTCCCCAATCAGTATTGCAGCTGGGGAATAGTCACGTGGACCATCTCGACTCAGTGCAACAATAATCAAAGTGGTCGAGGTAGCTCAACATCAATGGCCGAGCACAATGGACAATGGCAACATCAATTACATGAATACAATAATACATGGATGAGTTAGCATGTAAATTGCAATGTAAATGATCACACATGGACTTTGGTGTACACAGCAAAAGCATGGACATAAAATGGGTGCTTACATGTTTTATACAAACTAAGCAGCATGCTCTACATATGTGGAACATGTCAAGTGTGAGTACTGCATATACATGGCAGTATAAACAAGTGGAAATGATGGAACAAGATGGAGATGCATCTATACAAGTTTCAGCACATTTACTAATGCAACAACCACAAAGGAAAACATGATAGGGATTGCAATGTTCTAAACAACAAAGAAGGTCATAGAAACATATTGATGCAATTAATACAGTGATCATGCCAAATTTAGTCAGGCTCTAGTGGTACAAATGCATGGCAGTTTTCAAGTCTATATGTGATCAGTTGTGAAATGTGCAATGACAAGGCAGAGAACATATCAGTACAAACATGGAGCAAAGTAGATTGATCAAGGAATCAGCCTAAACAACAAAGAATAAACAGATTTCAACAAGTACAAGGTGGCAGTACAGCCAGGTTCATCAATCAAGTTTATGGTGAAACAAGTGGGATGTGCACAAATCCAGTTCTGCATGATCTAAGACAGCATGGATTACAACAAATCTAGGTGTGTACACAGTGTGTATCTCACACAAAAATGACAAAGCAACATGAAGTTCGACATGACATAACATGGAACAACACAGTGGTGAATAAGCAATGGTGTATGAACATTTCATCGTGTATATTGAAAAAGCCAGGGTGTAGAACATATATACAAGAATGCACAGAAATTGCAAGCCATTAAGGAAGAAGCAAAACAAATGCAAAGTGATCAACATAGCTTGGTCAATGGAAAATCAGTAAGCATGTTTTAAGGATTTATTTATGGCATGAAAACAATCTTATTTTGTTTTCCAGAAAAACTGTTTTGAAAAACAGCTTTTGCTCAAGTATTTAAGTGGTGCTACAAATCAGTTTTTTTACAGGAAATAAATCAGCATGGATATACAGGTGTAAGCAATTGCAAAATTCACGTTTCATGTTTTTGGCAAGAATTGAATCAAGTTTCCAGAAATGTTTATTTTGGCAGGAAATCAAATCGAGTTTTGTTCTTCTAAAGGAAAAATTGGCAAGTGTTTATGATTCAATATCAAATCAGCACATTACAATTTTATAGCAAGAAATTCACTATCATATGTGGAATGTGTTACACAAATCAATTCTACATTATTTCCAGATTTTAGAATATTATTTTTTGGCAAGAATTCTTTATTAAATTCACTCCAAAGAACACGCAAGGGGGAAATTGAGTTAACCAAATTCATTAAAGGGTCAAAAACAAGTCAAGGTGCATCGAGCAAGTTCACAGCAACACAGTCAATGTCAAACAATCAAAAGAGGAAATCGAGCCAAATCAGCCAAGTCATTTTAAAAGAACTAAGAGAGAATCAAGGATTTTATAATCCTATTTGTTCACCACTTCATCACAAGCATTTGAAAAAACAAAACCAATAAAATCAATTTCAATACAAAAAGAATATGAATACTCACAGATTTTTCCTAGGGTTTCGATCAACAGAATTGGCCAAATCGAATCGACCAGCATCATCAACGACTTCGAGCGCCAGAGACCTATTTTCAGAAGAACATATCAATCGCGATTCAATTTAGGGATTTGAGAAAACCCTAGATCATTTTCACTGGCCACCATTTTTTTATTACAGAAATAAAGAGAGAAAGAGTTCAACCAATTTGAAAGGGAGGTCGGTCAAGTCCATGCTTTTTTAATTAAAGGGGTGTTCTTGTTTTTTTATTTAATTGTTTTTTTTGTTAATTTTCTTTGTAATACAAATAGTTTCTAGAGTCTGTAAAATTCAAGGAAATCCAGTTAGGGGTTTAACTGGCAGTTTACTAGAGTCTGTGAAAACTAGGGTTTACTGGCTATGGGATTGTAGCTAGGGGATATCTGATCTAGGGGATATAGATCAGTCTACGGTTTTGAGCGTAGGATTAGAATAGAAGCGAGGGGTTCGCTAGTTTACATGTTCTTGTAAGCGGGATCTATTTCATTTCTTATTAGAAACCTTAGAAATGCAGCAGTAGGTAGGATTTTGCCGAAGCTGGGTATGTCTTGTGTCATTTACCTTTCTGCATTTATTTTCTGCTGCACTCTATGATCTGATGGCTTTTAAATATCTCGCTAAAATTCAGTAGACCGTAATCACCCCCCTCTAGGGTTAGTCTAGATCCAACAAGTGGTATCGAAGCTTGGTAATTTCATTAACCCTAGAATCATGGATCCTAGTTGTCAGTCCTCTAAGAGTTAGTCCAGGGATATTCAATTATTTTCAATGGGATAGATTTTTTTAACTTGGAAATCAAATTTCGAATTATATTTTAAATCTGTTAATTTTGAATATTGGAATATTATTGAAAATTTGGGAAATATATTAGATAAGAGGAATACAGTTTTGAATGCTCATATTATGCATATTATTTATTCCTTTCTTGGTAATGATCAATTAAAATTTATCTCTCATTGTTTAACTGCGTAGCATATATGGAGAACTCCTGACGCGCTGTACGGAAAATCTGACAGCTGCTCAAAACCCTCAACTGTCAACTCAAATTCAGATTTGTGCTTAATAGGTTTTACAAATGATAATTTAAATGGATCTGTCGAAGGAGACTCGACAGATGATGAAACTAAAGATTTCTCATACGAAGATGTGGTTTATTTTTGTACTGAATTAACACATGCCGTTGATAGTCTCAAATTGAAAAATAAAACTCTGAAATCTAAAAAACTTGAGAAATAAAGCTTGAAAATATCATGAAAATTTCATACTTTGATTGCACGAATTGTTTCAATTCGAAAAACAATTTAGCTCATCCAAATGAAAATATCCAAAAGCTAGAAAAGAAAATAAAGAGTTCAAAAGAAAAGGAAGATGAGCTAATCTGTATAAACAGTACCTTGTGAAAAGAATTGGAAACTTTTAAGATTTCAAATTCCAAACGTGAAATTGCTGAGAAACAAAAACGTTTTGGGAATGAAATTTCTGAGTCCAAGGAGAAAATTGAGAAGCTTGAAAATGAACTCTTGGTTTTGAAATAAAATGATGCTGAAAAGAGTAAGATCCCTATAAATCATTGTTCGAATTTGATAAAAGAAAATAGTGTTCTTAAATCCAAAATTCAATGATTATAATCAACCTTGAGTAAATTCTCTAATGGGGAAAAATACTTGAATATGTTGTTACAAAGCTGAGTTTCTGGTGGAAATAAATATGGCAATAGTTTTGGGAAAAATAACTTTTTTTTCAAAAAAGGAATTCAAATGATTTTAAAAATCCTTCAACCTTCTTTGAAAAGAATCGACTTGATAATCTGAACTATGATAATTTCAAAGGATTTTTGAATCGAAAGCAAAATGTAAACTTTTTTAGAAACAACCCTATTTAGACCTCAAAAAGAAACAAAATGAATTCATCTAAACTCAAACAGATCTGGGTTCCTAAAGGCACTATGGTAAATTCTGATGGGTAGTTGTTCAAACAAGTTTGGGTACCAAAAGTCCGACACACAACTGTGAGTGGTTTCTAATTTTGTTAGACCACTCAATCCCCTAAACACTTAGATACAGGAGGAGGCTGAGGAACTGCTATTCAAAAGAGATTCAAATTCAAACTGTTTTATGGTTCTGTATCACTCAGAGTTCCTTAGCCAAGATTGTTGAGTTAGAGATTTTTTTGCTTACATCATTTTCAGGTATGATCTCTAAACTCACAATTTCTTTTTTATATTCTCTATTTTTATTTTTCCTATTTTTTTTCTTATTCCCTTTCTTTTTATTTTTCTGATTTGATATGTCACTGTCATATATTATTGTAACTTCTTTTGGGCTTCATTAACTTTAAATTGCAGAATTCATATTTTTTTGGAAATTCGCTTCATTTAAATAGAACTATAATGTTTTAATCTTTTCCAGATCTTGAATTTAAATTTGTAAATATATGCAATTGTTTTGAAGTTTATTTTCTGACTTCTGAATTCATAACAGTGTTGATGTATTCTTGTCATGTCTTGAACACTGTTAATTTGATTTCTAAATTTTTTGGAGATCTGAAAGTTTAATGGAATTTCACACACCATTACTATTTTGAGTTTTTCACTAATTCATTTTATAAAAGTGTGAAATAATATACTCATTACAACACACCAATATTTATCAGTTGTGATAATTTCATTATTTTTCAGATTGTCTTGGATATTTTGAATTATCTTGAATCGGTGATACATCTTGAAATTCATCTTTATTCATGATCATTATGGTTGAATTTTGTTTGTTTGAAATCATTTGAAATTATTGATATTTTGAATATCACACACCTCTTAAATTTAAAATTATCAATCTTGTGTGACTGATTCATTATATCTCAAAACTTGACATTGATTCAAGTGATTTCAAATAAATTAGTGTTTAATTTTCTAGATCATGAATATCTCTTAAGTCTGACGTAAATGATCTGAAATTACTCTTGTGATTGTTAGAAAAAATTATGAAAAATTCTTTTGAAAAATGGTCATTAAAACTCACAGCTATTTCATGATGATTTGATTCGAATATTTGTTTGTTTAAAATCTTTTGAAATTATTGATTTATTGAATCTCACACATATCCTTAATCTGAAATTTATAATCTAGTGTGATTGTTTCATTGAATCTTGGAGATTTTCATATTTTCTCAAATGATTTCAAATAAACGGTATTTTTAATCATTGGATCATGAATCATTTTATGTGACCATCATCTTAACAAGTCTGATTTGAAATTGATTTTTGTGCTGCCCTGATATAGATTTGAAAATATTTTGAAAATTGCTTGTTTTTGATCTGTTTTGCTGCTCTAATATTGTTTTTCAAATAACTGCTTATTTTTGTCCATTGCTCTGATAAATTGAAATAATTTGATTGATTTGTTAGTCGTGTCTGCTTGGGCTTTTGGTTTAAAATTCTGTTGTCTGAGATATCCTTGTTTGTCTCCAGTGTCATGTTAAAATCCTCATTAACAAAGACAACAAGTGGTATCAGATTAGAAGTGTTGAATTTTTTTTGTATATATTCTTTTTAATCCATCTTGTCTTGTATAGATCTTCATATCCCTCTTGTAATTGATTTTCAATTTTTAAAATTATTTATTGATTATTCATTCAGAAATTGAAATCAATAACCAAATTGAACTGTATTTATAATTCATCAGAATTATTATCAGATTTGAAATTGTGATGAATTGTGACTACAGAATATTTCACAGCAAGAGGAGATTTTATTTAGATTTTTTTTCATGATGGTTGAACGGTTATTATAATATCTTTGAATTGACAATTATTTCATGAACACCTTTTTTATCTATCATCACTCTTCCATCCATCATGATTTTATATTAATGTGGAGAGTTTAATATTTTTTAAAATCATCTTGAATAAACAGTGGAAATATTTTGAAAGAAATGGGACTATGTTATTATTCAAAATTAGTGATAATTGAAAATTTTCAATGATCTCGGTACAGTTAGGCATATTTCATAATATATGATTAATTTAGAAATTTATTTCACAAATCATTTCTGCACCTACCATATTTCTATCATCTACATTGGTTTTATATACCAAGGAGTTTTTCCTTTAGAGCTGAAATGATAAATATATATAATTAACATATAAGTGTGTCTTTAACCTCATTTAAAAATCAAAGCTCTGATTGTGCATGGTTAAGAGATAACTTATAATTTAAGCTGCGACTAATCTCATTTAAAAATCCAAGCTCTGGTTATGCGTAGTCAGTGTGCTCTTAAATAAAAAAGAAAAGAAAAGGAAATTAAATAATTAAATTTTTATATGAAATCCTCCTCGGTGTGTAAAATCATCCTATCAATCCATTTTTCTAATTTTGTGAAATGTGTTAATATCTTATGATTATTATGATTTGTTGATTGATAGCTACTGGGATTTGAGATTATATGATTGCGCCACTTAAATTGAAGTTATAATTATAGTCCAAATCCGTCACTGTTTTTGTGCTAATTTTTTATAAAATTCTTTTGAAAATAATTGAAAAGCATGTTTTAAACTCTCTCCATTTTTTTGAATTTCATCATAAATCCATCATTCTCTACAATATGAAATATGCCACTAGTTCTCAGAATATTATGATTTTTTTTGACTGGTTGAGATTTATGCTAACCGTTCTTCCTCTTAAGCTGAAATTATAATTTTTAGTCATTTTTCATCTATATTTTAATGTCTGTATCCTTTTGATGATAACAAAAGGGGGAGAATGTGTTGAGATTTTGATTTATGAGTAAATATTTTAAAAATATTTTAATATTGAAAATTTCATTTTTCATTCATTTTTCATTCATGCACAGTTATAGGGGGAGTTTGGTTGTAGGGAGAGCATACGAATAAAGGGAGTTCAATATTCACTACCAAACACATTTATTGTGCTCAAAATCTTTTATTTGTTTGTCATCATTAAAAGGGGAAGATTGTTGTATATAACGGTGTTGTATACACAATTATATGATTTTTTGTTTGATGATAACAAACAAGTATATATTATTTTGAATGTGTTTGTTATTGTACTGTTATATCACATTACAAACAGGAATATAATATAAAACAGAAGTTCAAATATTAACACAGTATTTTATTTAAATAGAATATTTTATTTCAACATTCAAACAGTACAAATTTTTATAACTCCACTATTTATACATCTCTGTATTACATATCAGATACAATTTCATATACATTGTTCTCCACTACAACACTCTATCTTTCAGTTAGAGTTTCACTCATTCATTCATTTACACAGACTCGTATACATATACACTTTTTTTCACACCGTCCTTGTCTTCAATCTTCTGTCTTCACTGCTTCTCTGTCAAACCTATCTTCAGTCAGTCCAGTCTTCGTACCTGTCATATACAGAAACACACACAAAGTATATGGAACAGAAATAATATTCAAAATTCATGCAAATATAAATTTTATTTTAAAAATTTTATTTGCCTCAGTTTTCTGGTGTGTTTCTCATCATTTTTTTGACTTGATCTGATTTGTTAATCCGACTGTGTCTAGACAATATATATTTAGTACAGGGACAAGAAATCTCTTCTGATGGCTGCATATACACACGTGTATAAATATACACGTGTGTACTGCCTCGTCGATCAGTGTGCAACTGTGGAGCAGTCACATGGACCAAGCTCGACACCGTGCAAATGTAAAAGTCAACAAAGCATGATTCAAGCCAACAAAGAGTAAAATTGGTCGAGCTCAAGACTGTATGCAAATCAGTCCAAATGTGTGTCAAACATACAAGATCAACTCGAAATCAAGCAAATTCATCATGGCAGAATCAATTAATTACATATGAAGCATGACAGGTCATATGGAGAGGCATATAAGACGTATGTGCAGCTACAATGTATGATGCAACAGCAATGTGATCGAGTGCGTGCATGTCTCATGTAAAGGGACAAAGCAAGTTATTTTTTCTATAATGGTCGAGCATATTCAATTTCATGCTACAAGGCAGAAGCATATGTTTCAAGAATGACATTTCAGCAATACATGGACATGGATACAAAACAAGTGCAGTCAACATGAAATTCAATTCTGCAAACAAATTAAAATGGCAGCAGCTAGGTGTATATGCACTCATGCTCTTGCTCAGGTACATGTGACAATAGGGTCAACAATCAATGCATAAGTACAACAGCAAGTGTAGATAAGTGAAGGCAATACAGTCTAGTCACAATACTCACACACACATACACAACAAGTTCAATGCAGGCATATAAGTCATCGGTGCAACACATGTTTCAAGCAAGACAGTATCGATTAAAGAGTGTGCATATATCAATGACAAGCAAACTGGAAATGCATGTACCAAGAGGATGCATACACTATGGTGAAGCAAAACGCATGGTGATCAAGGCTCAACAATCTTGGTCGAGTACAAGGGCGAACAAGAAATGAAAAGTGAAGCAGGAAAATGCAAATCAGAGCAAAGAAATCAATTTTGCTGAGTATGATTTGGGCAACAAAATTAATATTCTATATTACCAGGTTTTGCTGAAATAAAAAGTAAAGCAAATATGGCACTAGTGATGGAATCACACTATACATAGCAACAGCATGTCAGTATGATCAATACAGCAGCATTTCCAGCATGGGAAGAATCACTCAAAAAAATTCGTAGCAGACATTTTGATTTCAGTGTAAATCAGGGATTTTTTTTTTTGTGATTCAAGCCAATAATTCTTTCCAGGAATACAGGTTATTCAAAATATTCATACTTGGCAAGTTAATAAATTTCCAATTTTTTTTTCAAGGCTGAATTCAATTAATTGAGGCTACAAAAGGCAACAAATAAACGAGGAATCCACAACAACATTTCGAGCAAGAAAATCAAGATTTCAACACTAAATTTCATTTAAGGTTTAAACAAAAGGGAAAATACAGTGAACCATATTTGAGCAATCAAAGCCAGTATTTGGCAAGCTTTTAAACTGTTTCAGAAATCAGAAAATCTGTTTTTGGCAAGAAAAATAACATGGCAGAAAATGTTTGGCAAGCTTTTCAATCCTTCCTGAAATCAAGGGATTAAGTTTTGGCAAGATTGAAATACTTGTGTGAAATATTTTTCTAAATTGTCTTTAAAATGGGAAAGCAGATTCTTTTGGAATTACACAGCCGAGAATATCAGAAAGGGAAATCGTGGACAATTCAAATAAATTCTAGAATTGACAAATCAAATTAAAGCTGATTCTATCAACAATATCAAGAGAGGAAACAAATTTTAAATCGGGACATATTTCAACAAGGAAAGCAGCATAATCAGATAGAGCCATGTTTTTGAAATCAGAGTGATTTAGGGTTTTGTTATCCCTATTTAAACAACCATTACATCACAGGCATCAAAAAAAAAAAAAAAATCGAAAAACCACAATCAATTCAGAGAAAGAAAAATCAAGAATACTCACAATTTTCCAAAGTGTTTTTCAATCGAAGAATTTCCTCCAAATCAATGAAAGCCGCAATCGAAGAATCACTCAGCAACGAACACGAGCAACTCGAGATTAAAGTTCATACAAGATTTCATCATTTAATCAAGCCATCGTTTCGAATTGGGAAGGATTTCAGAAACCCTAGAGAATCGCCTGCCGCCATTTTATTTTCCAGAGCAAAGGAGAAAATGATCGGACAAGTGCAAATGAAAGTGGGCCGGCCAGTTTTTGAGACAAGAGAATAAAGGGGATGACCCCTTTTTAATTTAACTCCCAAAGTATTTTTTTATTCTATGTCGTTTTAAATTGTGTTTTAAAATCGATCAAACAGTTACTAGAAGTCTGTAAAAATTCTAGGAATCAGTCAGGGTGTTGACTGACAGTTGACAGAGTCGGTAAAATCTGGGTTATGAGTTACAGAGTTTGTAATTCAGGAAATCTGATCTAGGGGATTGGATCAGTCTACGGTTTTGAGCGTAGGGTTAGAATAGGAGCAGGGTTTACGAGTGTACATGGTCTTGTATGCGGGATCTGTTCTATCACCTAGTAGAAACCTTAGGAATGCAGCAGTAGGCAGGGTTTTGCCGAAGCTGGGTATCTCCGTGTGTGATTTATTTTCTGCACTTTTATTTTTGCTGCATTCTGTAACCTGTTTATTATTTTAATATCCTATCAGATTTTTAACTCAGCGAAAAACTATGCTAAACCCAATTCACCCCCCTCTAGGGTTAACCTAGATCCAACAAGTGGTATCAGAGCAGGTTTTTCTTTAACTCTAGAGACATGGGAAATCCTAGTTGTCAGTTTAGTGAGAGTCAGTCCAGTTCATCTCCAACTATTTTCACTGGAACAGATTTTTTAAACTGGAAATCCAGAATGGAATTTTATCTAAAATCTATTAATATTAAATGTTGGGATGTTATTATCAATGGGTACGATATGGTAGATAAAGTTTTTAATTCTCGTGCTACACATATTCTATATTCTTATCTTGATGATGATCAATACAGTGTGATCTCACATTGTTTAACTGCGCAGGAAATCTGGATAGCTCTCAATACGAAGTATGGTCAAATTGACAACTGTAGCTCAAAACCTCAGATTATCAACTCAGATTCAGAATTCTGTTTAACAGGATTTACAAATGAGAATTCAGAAGGATCAGATGATGGAGAATCAACAGATGCTGAAGTTGAAAATTTCTCATACGAAGATTTGGTTTATATGTGTGTTGATTTAACTAAATCTGTTGATAAACTCAAATCTAAAAACAAAACTCTAAAATCTAGGAATTCTTAGTTGACCAGCAAAATTAATGATTTGGAATCACAACTTGAATATTTTAAAAACCTTTCAGATTCAGATTGTAAAAATTGTTTAAAATTGAAAACCAATCTTGTTCATCTCAATAAAAATATTCAAAAGTTTGAAGATGAAATTTTGATCTTAAAAGCAAACAAGATTGAGTTATCAAATTTGAACAATCTTCTACAAAAGGAATTTGAAGTTTTTAAAACTGATATAAATTCCAAATTTGAAATTGCTGAAAAAGAAAATTTGTTGAAAAGTGATTCGATTTTAAAAGAGCTTGAAATTGAGATTGAAAAATTCAACGAACTTGAATCTGAAAAGCAAAATCATTTTGAACTTGAAATTTCTAAATCCCAAGTCAAAATTAAATCGCTTGAAAATGAGAATTTGGTTTTGAAACAGTCCAATGCTGAACAGAAGATCGCTATAAATAACTGCTCAAATTTACTAAAAGAAAATAGCGATCTAAAATCAAAAATTCAACGATTAGAATCAATTTTGGATAAATTTTCTAATGGGGAAAAGTCGTTGAATATGATGTTACAAAACCAAGTTTCTATTGGAAATAAATCTGGTCTTGGCTTTGGGAAAAATGATGTTTTTGGAAAACAAAATTCAAATGTTTTGAAAATTTTCTCAAACTGATTTAAAAAGAACTCCTTTGAAAATTTGAACTCTGAAGATTTCAAAGGATTTTTGAATCAAAATAGTATTGAGAAATCGTTTTATAATAAACCATTTAAATATATTTGGATTCCAAAAAATAAAACAGGCTTTGTCAAGTTCAAACAGTTTTGGGTTCCTAAGGGTACGAAAGTTAATTCTAATGGTTTGTTATATAAACAAGTCTGGGTACCAAAACATATGAATAAAACTGTAAGTGGTTTTACATACTTTGTTAGACCACTCGATCCTATAAACTGTTAGGTACCGAAGGAGGCTGAGGAACTGCTGTGCAGAAAGAGAAACTGGCTTCAAACTGCTTCATATCATTGAATCACTTTCAGTTCCTTTAGCCAAACTAGTTGAGTCCGAGATTCTGGTTTACACTGATCTCAGGTATGATCTCTGAACTCATCTTTGTAAATATCTTTTTAATTTTCTTGTTTATTTCTTCTTCTATCTCCTTCTGTCTCTTCTGTTTATTTTTTTTATTTTTTGGTTTAACTTGTCACTGCCATATATCCTTTCTCTTGGGATTCCTTAACGTCTAGTTGCAGAACTCGTGACTGTCTGGAAATTTGCTTTACTGAAAGCATGATATTGTTAATCTTTTCCAGATCTTAAATTTAAACTTGTATATATCTGCAATTGTTTTTTGAAGCCCACCTTCCATTTTCTGAATTCCTAACAGTGTTAACGTATTCTTCTTATATCTTGAACACTGTTAATATGAAGTCTATTTTTTTTAAGATCTGAAATATTATTGAAATATCACACAACTCTGCTATTCTGAGTTTCTTCTAATTCAGTTTAGAACGGACTTGAAAATTTACTCATTATAGCACTCTATTATTTGTCAGTTGTGATAATTTCAGAATTGTTCAGATTGGTTTGAATATTTTTGATTCATCTTGAATCAGTGATACATCTAGAAATCCATCTTTTATTCATGATCATTTTTTTGTTGAAAATTATTTGTTTGAAATCATTTGAAATCCCTGATATTTTGAATATCACACACCTCCTAAAATTGAAATTATCAATCTTGTGTGAATAATTCATTATATCTCAAACTTGACATTGATTCAAGTGATTTCAGATAAATTATTTATTTATAAATCATGAATATCTCTTAATTATTTGATGTAAATGATCTGAAATTATCCTTAGAAATTGTTGTGAAAAATTCCTTTGAAAATCTGGTCTTGAAATTCACTCTTATTTCATGATTATTTGATTTAAATATTTGTTTGTTTAAAATCATTTGAAATTATTGATTTATTGAATCTCACACATATCTCGAATCAAAAATTTATAATCCGGTGTGATTGATTCATTAAATTCTGATATTTTCATATTCCTCAAATGATTTTAAGTAAACGGTATTTTAATCATTAGATCATAAATCATCATATATGGCCATCATCTTGACAAGTATGATTTGAAACTATGTTCTGTGGTTCTTTGATACTATTTTGAAAAATGGTTGTTCTGGAATCACATGCCTGCTGCTCTGATACATGTGCATAATCTATTATCTCGTCTGTTTGGGCTTGGTACTTAATAATTTATTTTTGACATTCTTGTTCAATATCATGTTAAAATTCCTCGTAAATTGAGACACCAAGTGGTATCAGAAGCGCCTTATATTTGTCTCACCCATCTGTACTTAGATTCAAATCTTTGGTATCAAATTTTCACCATGTATAAATCACTCTTTTTGTCTTGTACACATTTTTCCCTCTTGTCGTGTATAGATCAGCATATTTCTCTTGTATTTGATTTTCAATTTTAGAATTATTTATTAATTATTCATTCAGAAATTGAAATCAATATCAAAATTGAACTGTATTTGTAATCCATCAAAACAATTATCAGATTTTTGAAATTGTGATGAATTGTGACTGCATTATATTTCACAACAAGAGGAGATTTTATTTATATTTTCATGATAGTTGAACATGTATTATAATATCTCTGAACTAGCAATTATTTCACGACCATCTTCATTACCTATCATCCTTCTGCCAACCGTTATGATTTTATATTAATGTGGAGAGTTAATTTTTTTTTAAGAATCTTTTTGAATAAATAGTGAAAATATTTGTGATGGAATTGTGGTTATGTTATTTTTCAGAATTAGTGACAATTGAAATTTTCAATGGTCACGGTACGGTTGATCATATTTCATAATATTATTAATTTAGAAATTTATTTCACAGTCCATCTCTGTACCTACCGCATTTCTATCATTCATATTGGTTTATATATACTAAGGAGTTTTTTTTAATTTTGAAGTTGAAAATAATAAATATAATTAATATATAAGAGTGTCTCTAACCTCATTTAAAAATCCAAGCTCTGGTTATGCATGCTTATGAGACGTCTTATAATTTAAGCTGCGACTGATCCCATTTAAAAATCCAGGCTTTGGTTATGCGTGGATAGTGTGCTCTTAAATAAATAAAAAATAAAAAAAATAAAGAGAGGAATTAAAGTGATAAAAATAGAAATAAATTTGAAATTCTCCTCTGAGTATAAAAGTCAGCCTATCAATCCATCTTCCATTCTGTGAAATATGTTGAAATTTTATGACGTATTATGATTTGTTGATTGATAGATATTGGGATTTGAGATTATTCGAGTTTGTCACTTAAATTGAATTATTTATTATAGTCCAAATCCATCACTATTTTTGTGCTTTATTTTTATAAAAATCCTTTGAAAATAATTGGAAATAATTTTTTAACTCTCTCCATTCTATATAAAATTCATCGTATATCCGTCATCCTCTACAATGTGAAATATGCCACCTGTTCTTAGAATATTACGATTTTTTGTTTGACTGATTGAAATTTATGATGACCGTTCTTACTCTTAAGCTGAAATTTTATTATTAGTCAATTTTCATCTGTATTTTAAAACTCTGTATCCTTTTGATGATAACAAAAGGGGGAAAATGGATTAGATTTTGATTTATGAGTGAATATTTTATAAATATTTTTAATTTTGAAAATTTATTATTATTCTTACATTTCACTCATGCACAGTTATAGGGGGAGTTTCTGTTGAAGGGGAGCATTTAAATAGGGGGAGTTCAAATATTCACGAACAAACACATTTATTATATTCAAAATCGTTTATTTGTTTATCATCATCAAAAGGGCGAGATTGTTGTATATAACGGTGTTGTATACACAATTATATGATTTTTTGTTTGATGATAACAAACAAGTATATATTATTTTGAATGTGTTTGTTATTGTACTGTTATATCACATTACAGACAGGAATATAATATAAAACAGAAGTTCAAATATTAACACAGTATTTTATTTAAATAGAATATTTTATTTTAACATTCAAACAGTACAAATTTTTATAACTCCACTATTTATACATCTCTGTATTACATATCAAATACAATTTCATATACAGTGTTCTCCACTACAACACTCTATCTTTCAGTTACAGTTTCACTCATTCATTCTTTTACATAGACTCGTATACATATAAACTTTTTTTCACACAGTCCTTGTCTTCAATCTTCCGTCTTCACTGCTTCTCTGTCAAACCTGTCTTCAGTCAGTCCAGTCTTCGTACCTGTCATATACAGAAACACACACAAAGTATATGGAACAGAAATAATATTCAAAATTCATGCAAATATAAATTTTATTTTAAAAATTTTATTTGCCTCAGTTTTCTGGTGTGTTTCTCATCATTTTTCTGACTTGATCTGATTTGTTAATCCGACTGTGTCTAGACAGTATATATTTAGTACAGGGACAGGAAATCTCTTCTGATGGCTACATATACACACGTGTATAAATATACACATGTGTACTGCCTCGCCGATCAGTGTGCAACTGTGGAGCAGTCACATGGACCAAGCTCGACACAGTGCAAATTTCAAAGTCAACAAAGCATGATTCAAGCCAACAAAGAGTAAAATTGGTCGAGCTCAGGACTGTATGCAAATCAGTCCAAATGTGTGTCAAACATACAAGATAAACTCGAAATCAAGCAATTCATCATGGCAGAATCAATTAGTTACATGTGAAGCATGACAGGTCATATGGAGAGGCATACAAGACGTATGTGCAGCTACAATGTATGATGCAACAGCAATGTGATCGAGTGCGTGCATGTCTCATGCAAAGGGACAAAGCAAGTTATTTTTTCTATAATGGTCAAGCATATTCAATTTCATGCTACAAGGCAGAAGCATATGTTTCAAGAATGACATTTCAGCAATACATGGACATGGATACAAAACAAGTGCAGTCAACATGAAATTCAGTTCTGCAAACAAATTAAAATGGCAGCAGCTAGGTGTATATGCACTCATGCTCTTGCTCAGGTACATGTGACAATAGGGTCAACAATCAATGCATAAGTACAACAGCAAGTGCAGATAAGTGAAGGAAATACAGTCTAGTCACAATACTCACACACACATATACAACAAGTTCAATGCAGGCATATAAGTCATCGGTGCAACACATGTTTCAAGCAAGACAGTATCGATTAAAGAGTGTGCATATATCAATGACAAGCAAACTGGAAATGCATGTACCAAGAGGATGCATACACTATGGTGAAGCAAAACACATGGTGATCAAGGCTCAACAATCTTGGTCGAGTACAAGGGCGAACAAGAAATGAAAAGTGAAGCAGGAAAATGCAAATCAGAGCAAAGAAATCAATTTTGCTGAGTATGATTTGGGCAAAAAAATTAATATTCTATATTACCAGGTTTTGCTGAAATAAAAAGTAAAGCAAATATGGCACTAGTAATGGAATCACACTATACATAGCAACAGCATGTCAGTATGATCAATACAATAGCATTTCCAGCATGGGAAGAATCACTCCAAAAAATTCGTAGCAGACATTTTGATTTCAGTGTAAATCAGGGATTTTTTTTGTGATTCAAGCCAAGAATTCTTTCCAGGAATACAGGTTATTCAAAATATTCATACTTGGCAAGTTAATAAATTTCCAGTTTTTTTTCAAGGCTGAATTCAATTAATTGAGGCTACAAAAGGCAACAAATAAACGAGGAATCCACAATAACATTTCGAGCAAGAAAATCAAGATTTCAACACTAAATTTCATTTAAGGTTTAAACAAAAGGGAAAATACAGTGAACCATATTTGAGCAATCAAAGCCAGTATTTGGCAAGCTTTTAAACTGTTTCAGAAATCAGAAAATCTGTTTTTGGCAAGAAAAATAACATGGCAGAAAATGTTTGGCAAGCTTTTCAATCCTTCCTGAAATCAAGGGATTAAGTTTTGGCAAGATTGAAATACTTGTGTGAAATATTTTTCTAAATTGTCTTTAAAATGGGAAAGCAGATTCTTTTGGAATTACACAGCCGAGAATATCAGAAAGGGAAATCGTGGACAATTCAAATAAATTCTAGAATTGACAAATCAAATTAAAGCTGATTCTATCAACAATATCAAGAGAGGAAACAAATTTTAAATCGGGACATATTTCAACAAGGAAAGCAGCATAATCAGATAGAGCCATGTTTTTGAAATCAGAGTGATTTAGGGTTTTGTTATCCCTATTTAAACAACCATTACATCACAGGCATCAAAAAAAAAAAAAGAAATCGAAAAACCACAATCAATTCAGAGAAAGAAAAATCAAGAATACTCACAATTTTCCAAAGTGTTTTTCAATCGAAGAATTTCCTCCAAATCAATGAAAGCCGCAATCGAAGAATCACTCAGCAACGAACACGAGCAACTCGAGATTAAAGTTCATACAAGATTTCATCATTTAATCAAGCCATCGTTTCGAATTGGGAAGGATTTCAGAAACCCTAGAGAATCGCCTGCCGCCATTTTATTTTCCAGAGCAAAGGAGAAAATGATCGGACAAGTGCAAATGAAAGTGGGCCGGCCAGTTTTTGAGACAAGAGAATAAAGGGGATGACCCCTTTTTAATTTAACTCCCAAAGTTTTCTTTTCTTTTTATTCTATGTCGTTTTAAATTGTGTTGTAAAATCGATCAAACAGTTACTAGAAGTCTGTAAAAATTCTAGGAATCAGTCAGGGTGTTGACTGACAGTTGACAGAGTCGGTAAAATCTGGGTTACGAGTTACAGAGTTTGTAATTCAGGAAATCTGATCTAGGGGATTGGATCAGTCTACGGTTTTGAACGTAGGGTTAGAATAGGAGCAAGGTTTGCGAGTGTACATGGTCTTGTATGCGGGATCTGTTCTATCACCTAGTAGAAACCTTAGGAATGCAGCAGTAGGCAGGGTTTTGCCGAAGCTGGGTATCTCCGTGTGTGATTTATTTTCTGCACTTTTATTTTTGCTGCATTCTGTAACCTGTTTATTATTTTAATATCCTATCAGATTTTTAACTCAGCGAAAAACTATGCTAAACCCTATTCACCCCCCTTCTAGGGTTAACCTAGATCCAACACATTATTATAAATGTGTTTGTTATTATACTGATTTTCTACATCACAGACAAAAATATAATATTTATATTTAAATAAAATACTACTATACAAGAATTTAAATATTCAAACAGTATTTTATTTAAATATATATTTTATTTCAATATTCAAATAGTACAGATTTATAAACTCCACTATTTGTACATTTCATTGATATTCATTTCAATACAATCAACTTCATTGTAGACAAAGTTCCTCACTACACCACTCACACTCAGTTATACAGACACATCACTCAATACAGTCACTTTGATTTATACATTCACTGGCTCTACACTCAGTCTTCTGTCTTCACTGCTACATTCAGTCTAGTCATCATCTGCTTACCTCTCACATGAAACAAACACAGAGTACACTACAACAGAAAATGAAACTGAATACATGCGAATATAAATTTTATTTTTAAAATTTTATTTGCCTCAGATCTCTAGTGTGTTTCTCATCATCTTTCATGACTTGATCTGATTTATATAATCCAACTGTGTCTAGACAACTTGTGATATGCGCAGTGAAACACTGTAAATACCACAAGGCAGTCAGTATATATATATATATATATAGTACAGGGACATAAAAACTTGTCTGATTGATTGCATATACATACGTGTATGAATATACACGTGTGCACTGCCTCCTCAATCAGTATTGCAACTGAGGAGTAGTTACGTGGACCATCTCGACTCAGTGCAACAATAATCAAAGTGGTCGAGGCAGCTCAACATCAATGGCCGAGCACATTGGATAGTGGCAACATCAATTACATGAATAAAACAATACATGGATGAGTCAGCATGTAAATTGCAATGTAAATGATCACACATGGACTTTGGTGTACATAACAAAAGCATGGACATAAAATGGGTGCTTACATGTTTTATACAAACTAAGCAGCATGCTCTACATATGTGGAACATGTAAAGTGTGAGTATTGCATATACATAGCAGTATGAACAAGTGGAAATGATGGAACAAGATGGAGATGCAGCTATACAAGTTTCAGCACATTTACTGATGTAACAACCACAAAGGCAACATGACAGGAATTACAAATGTTCTAAACAGCAAAGAAGGTCATAGCAGCATAGCGATGCAACGTAATACAGTGATCATGCCAAATTTAGTCAGGCTCTAGTGGTACAAATGCATGGCAGTTTTCAAGTCTACATGTGAACAGTTGTGAAATGTGCAATGACAAGGCAGAGAACATATCAGCACAAATATGGAGCAAAGTAGATTGATCAAGGAATCAGCCCAAATAGTAAAGAACAAACATATTTCAACATGCACAAGGTGGCAGTACAGCGAGGTTCAGCAATCAAGTTTATGGTGAAACAATTGGGATGTACTTTATTATTTTCCTCTCATTTTCCGGAGCATATTATTGCTCTCAAGTTTATTCTTTATTGTTTTGAGATGTTATCTGGTCTCAGAATCAATTTTGATAAGAGTGTTGTTATGGTCCTTAATGATTTTGACAATGTGGAGTCTCTGGTTGCTAGCACCTTGAACTGTTCTGTTATGAAGTTTCCTTTTGATTATCTAGGTTTTAAGATTAGGGCTTCGAAGCTTAAGAAGGAAGATTGGTTTGTTAATATAGATAAGATCAATAATAGATTATCGAGTTGGAATAACAGATTTCTATCTAGAGCTAGTAGTCTAGTTCTAGTTAATTCGGTGTTATCAGCTATTCCTACTTATTGGATGGCAGTTCATCGTTTCCCTCAATGGATTATTGAGAAAATCGACAAAACCAGGCGGAATTTTCTTTGGAGTGGTGTTCCTATTTGTAGAGGTTTTAAATGTTTAGTCAAATGGGATGTTTGTTGTAGGCCCTAGAAAGATGGGGGCCTGGGGATTATTAATCTCTATAATTTTAATTCTTCCTTGTTGGCCAAATGGTTATGGATATTTAGGTGCCCTGATGTGTCAGCTGCTTGGAAGATTATTATTTCCAAATTTTATTATTCTGGGGGTGAGTTTATTGTTGGGTCTAGTTATAGTTGGTCTAATAGACTTTCTTATTTTTGGAAGTCTGTTTTGTATTATTTTGATTTATTCAAGTTAGGCTGTAAGTTTACTGTTCATTCTGGTAATCTTACTTACTTTTGGCATGACGCTTGGATTTCTTGTGTGCCGCTCAAAAGTGAATTCAGTGAGCTTTTAATATTTGTGGATTTAAGAATGCCTTTATCACAGATGTTTATAGAAGTGATTTAGATCCCCCGTAGGTGTTTTTCTTTGATAATATTTTAGAAGGGGGTTTGTTAAGACAATTAGCCTTACTAAAAGCTAAGTTAGCCTTGTATCATCTTGACGAGAATGGTAATTCTTTTAGTTGGGGTCTGGATAAGAGTATGGTTTACTATGTTAATTCTATGTACAATTTTATTAATTTTTCTGGTGTTTTTTTCTCCCTTTTAAATTTCTTTGGAATTCTAATTCTCCTCTAAAAGCTAAGTTTCTTATGTGGTTGATTATTCATAAAAAGCTTAATACGGTTGAGCTTTTAAAGAAGAAGAATATTATTTTTGATGTTAAATGTTATTTTTGTAGTATTTTGGATGAAGACGTTGATCATCTTTTTTCTCGTGTGATTTTACCAGTCATATCTTAATTATGGTTCTTAGGATTTTTGTCTTTGGTTGTTTTAATTCTTTTAGTAGCTGTGTTGAATATTGGGGTAGTTGTAGTTTTATTTATGATTCTAGACAGAGGTATGTGTTGGATTCTTTAATACTATCATCAGTTGGTTCATTTGGTTGGAGAGGAATCATAGATTTTTTTTCATTCTATATCCGTATCTGCTGATAATTTAATCATTAAGACAGTTAATTACGGTCTGAATTGGATGTCCAACTCGCGCTTTAAGTTTTTTATTCGTGTTTTGGTGTTTTTTGATTAAGGTTAGGTTTAATTTGAGTTTGTTTATCATATTCAATAGTTATTTTAGAGGTAATGGTTCTCGCATTTGTTGTTAATTCCTGTTCTTGGTGTTGCTTATTTATCTCTTTTTCTTTTTTATTTCTTCTTTACATATATGTATGGATGTATATATATATATTTATTGATATATATATATATATATATATATATATATATATTGATATATATATACACACATATACTCATATATATATATATGTGATAGGTACTTATGGTTTCTCTAGTTTCTTGTAGGTTTAAGGTTTTTGTTTTTGCTGAGGAGCTTTATGGATTGCCGGCTAGATTGGTGATTGTCTTAGAGCTGGAGTTTTTTGTGCTTGGTTTCTGAGAGTTTTTGGTATTGTACTGTTTATTGTTGTTTTCTTTGTTCGATGAGATTGTTTTATTGTATTGTAGTACATATACTTCATTATCGGGTGGTGACTTTGTCGGAATTCGATATCGGAGTATGATGGGTGGTGGTTTTACCGGAGCTCATCTATCTACTATCCTTTACATTTTTGGAGTCTTGTTTTATTGTGCTTTGACTCCTTGTTCTGTTGTCGGATATTATAGTTTTTTTATATTATATATGTATGCTCTCTTCTTTTTAGAAGATCACACATTTTTGTTTTCAAAAAAAGTTGGATGTGCACAAATTCAGTTCCGCATGGTCCAAGACAACATGGATTACAACAAATCTAGGTGTGTACATAGTGTGTATCTCACACAAAAATGATAAAGCAGCATGAAGTTCGATGTGACACAGCGTGGATCAACAAAGTGGTGAATAAGCAATGGTGTATGAACATTTCATCATGTATATTGAAAAAGCCAGGTTGCAAAACATATACACAAGAATGCATAGAAATTGCAAGCCATTCAGCAAGAAGCAAAACAAATGCAAAGTGATCAACATAGCTTGGTCAATGGAAAATTAGTAAGCTTGTTTTATGGATTTGTTTATGGCATGAAAACAATCCTATTTTGTTTTCCAAAAAAATAGCTTTTGCTCAAGCATTTAAGTGGTGCTACAAATCAGTTTTTTTTTACAAGAAACAAATAAGCATGGATCTACAGGTGTAAGCAATTGCAAAATTCATGTTTCCTGTTTTTGGCATGAATTGAATCAAGTTTCCAGACATGTTTGTTTTGGTAGGAAATCAAATCGAGTTTTTTTTCTAAAGGCAAAATTGGCAAGTGTTTATGATTCAATATCAGATCGGCACATTACAATTTTATGGCAAGAAATTCACCATCATATATGGAATGTGTTATACAAATCAGTTCTACATTATTTCCAGATTTCAGAATATCATTTTTGGCAAGAATTCTTTATTAAATTCACTCCGGAGAACACAAAAGGAGGAAATTAAATTAACCAAATTCATTGAAGGGCCAAAAACAAGTCAAGGTGCATCGAGCAAGTTCACAGCAACACAATCAATGTCAAATGATAAAAAGAGGAAATCGAGCCAAATCAGCCAAGTCATTTTAAATGAAATCAGAGAGAATCAAGGATTTTTTAATCCTATTTGTTCACCACTTCATCACAAAATTTGAAAAATTGAAACAAAAAAAAACCAATTTCAAGACAAAAAGAATTTAAATACTCACAGATTTTTCCTAGGGTTTCAATCAACAGAATTGGCCAAATCGAATCGACCAGCATTATCAACGACTTCGAGCACTAAAGAGCTATTTTCAGAAGAACATATCAATCTCGATTCAATTTGGGGATTTGAGAAAACCCTAAATTATTTTCACTGTCCGCCTTTTTTATTCCAGAAATAAAGAGACAAAGAGTTCATCCAATTTGAAAGGGGGGCCGGCCAAGTCCATGCTTTTTTAATTAAAGGGGTTTTCTTGTTTTTTTTGTTAAATTTCTTTGTAATCCAAGCAGTTTCTAGAGTCTGTAAAATTCAAGGGAATCTAGTTAGGGGTTTAACTGGCAGTTTACTAGAGTTTGTAAAAACTGGGGTTTACTAGCTACGGGATTGTAGCTTGGGGAAATCAGATCTGGGGGATATAGATCAGTCTAGGGTTTTAAGCGTAGGTGTAACAACCCTAAATTTTGGGGCCAATTTAAAATTTTATTTTAAGTAATTTTAATGAGTTTTTGATATTTAAAATAATTTATTTAGAATAGTAATGATTAAAAAGTGATTTAAATCGAAGTTAGAATGAATAATTTAATTTTAATTATAAAAGGAGTTAGAAATAGCGCAATAGTTTGAAAAGTCAAACTTGAACTTTGACTGACCATACAGGATGCAAAATTTAACGGATTTTAGTAAAACCAAAAATATTAGAATCTATTTAAAAATATCTTTCCAACGAATCCGAAAAATCGAAATTTCATAGCGGGAATCAAAAGTTATGTCAAAATTAAAATTTAGAAAGGTTGCTATGAAATTTATAAAGGTCAAAATGCTACTTTTTGCATACGAAGGAATTTGGACTCGAAACCACTTCCATTGAGTTCAGAATGATGTTTATACATTGAAAAAATAGTAAACACTTATATATTTCGAGTTTCGGAAATTATTTGTTTAAAAATGTATTTTTAATATTAAATATATACGCCTTGAAAATAGCCATTTTTCAAACGACCTCTGTTTTCGATGAAAACACTTTTGTTGGATTTGGAATGTCAAAATATAGTTAAGTTTAATTTTTCATAATTTTTAGAATTAAATTGTAGCCATGGCAAAAAGATTTCAGTTTTGTCAATTTCGATCAATTTTAATCGACTTGAAAATAGTCATTTTTCAAATAGGCTCAGAATTCAGCGAAAATAATTTTTTTGGATTCATATCGTCAAAACATAGCCAAAAATATTTTTTTGGGAATTTTTGAAGTTAATTTGTGACCCCGGTGAATTTTCATGTACGGTTGAATTAAAAATTAAGTGATTTATATTAAAAATAAAGTAAACCTGCTGTAGACTTCGAAATTGGGCCTTGCCACTAGTGCCATTGCGTTCATAAGATGTCAAAACATTAAGATAGACAGTAAGCATGCCTAATTCTGAGTTCGGGCCAAATCGGGCCTTAATTGGGTAATTAATTAATATAATAATATAAATATACACCTTAATCCCAAACCCTAATCCCCTTCCTCTAGTAATCCGCCGCCGCCCTCTCTTCTATGGCCATGAACATCCGATTTTCATTTTCTAATTTCTTCCAATCCGCTCAATGAAAATCAACAAACCATATACCAAATCGAAGCTCTCTTCCTCCTCTTCGATTCTATACGGATATGATTGGATTTAACAAAGTATTTTGGCCAGAAATTGCTCCCCAACCCGCGGCCAAAACATCCCCACCGCCCCTTGTGGACCCCACCGCACCTCCTCCACCTCCCTAGGCGCACATAGCCCTCCCTCCCCTATTCGATTTGCCACCTTCCGATCAACTTCTAGCTTCACCAATTCTGAGATAATTAGAGACCTAAATTTGAAGCTTATGGGTTTCACAAATAGAAAATGAGTGGCCTTTGAACGTAGAAGAGAAAGACGGAGAGAGGTTGACTTTTTCAACCCTTATTTTTTTAATTAATTTAATCCAAAATTTTCAGATCTTGTTTTAATCATATCTTGCTCGTACGGATTCGAAATCGAACGATTTCTGGTACGCCACGATCGTGAGACCGAGATCTTCGCGATGACGCTGGCCAGACCTGAAACGAAGATAGATGAATTTTCAGCCAATTTTGAACGCGAACATTAATTCAGTTAAAAGCGAGGCGAGATATCCTGAATTTAATTTAATTAAATTAAACTTAATTATCTTTCTTAGATAATAAATCTGTATATGTGAGATCTCTTGATTTAAAATAAAAATATTAGTTAAATTGCTTTTGATTGTGTTATCACCAGTTCGCTGTAAAATTCTGTTTGTTATGAGACATGATTTGATTCTATGATTGATGTGTGTATAGATCTGTTAATTTGATGATATGGTGTTATAATAAAATTTGTAAACACATATAGATCATTTTTGTCGCTAAATAAAAGGATTGTCATTTTGTCAAAATAACAAATTTGTTATTTTTATCAAAATAAATTAGTTGAAAACAAATTTGTTGTTGTTGTCAAAATAAATTGGTTGGAAACAAAAATTCACATTTTTGTTAATCATAATTGTCAAAATAAAAATTCACTTTTTATTTGTTATGTTAAACATGGAAATTGGTATGCAAATAAATATATTTCTTTTTATTTATCATGTTGAAGTTTAGGATTGTATACAAATAAGAATAAACATTTTTATATCATGTTTATACATGAGAATTCGTAAACAAATCATAAATAGGCATTTTTATGTCATGTTATACATTGAAATGGTATACGAATAAAAATTATCTTTTATTTTGTCATTAGAATTATATAACATGTTTTGTAGACAAAATTATCTTTTATTTTGTCATTAGAATTATATAACATGTTTTGTAGACAAAATTATCTTTTATTTTGTCATTAGAATTATATAACATGTTTTGTAGACAAAATTTTCTTTTATTTTTGTCATTAGAGTTATATAACATGCTATGTAGATATGTTACTTAAAAATGTTAATACATGCTTATTATTAAAATGTGTCATTTTCTTATGTTAGCCCACAATGTTAGTACATTATAAAAATACCTTTTTTATGTATAAGAGGTTAGCATAATAAAATTATCATTTTGTTTATAACATGTTATAAGAGATAAAAGAATGTCACTTATGTAAGAAGTGTTAGAATTGATTAAAAATGTCACTTATATTAGAAGTGTTAAACTAGATAAACATGTCACTTTTGTTTAAAATGTTTATTTAGTATAAGAAGGACATTTTATTAATAATGTTATGTTAAAATAGAAATGTCATTATATTAGAAATTGTCATTTTGGTTAAAATGGCACATTAGAATAGAAAATATCATTTTATGTTAAAAATTTGAAGGAACATTTATGTAAAATTAGAAAGAACATTTATGTTAAATTTAAAAGAACATTTATGTTAAAAATTTGAAGGAACATTTATGTTAAAAATTAGAAAGAACATTTATGTTAAATTTGAAAGAACATTTATGTTAAAAATTTAAAGGAACATTTATGTGAAATTAGCAAGAACATTTATGTTAAAAATTAGAAAGAACATTTATGTTAAATTTGAAAGAACATGTATGTTAAAAATTTGAAGGAATATTTATGTGAAATTAGAAAGAACATTTATGATAAAAATTTGAAAGAACATTTATGTCAGATTAAAAAGGGAATTCATTAAAATATTCAAATTAGAACGAAATTGTGTTAACATAAAAATCACATTTTTATGTTAAAAAGGAATTCATTAAAATATTCAATTCAGGATGGAATTGTGTTAACATAAAAATGAATGTCTTTTTAATTGTGTCCCTTAACACAAATATAACTTAGAAAAATAAACGATCTTTTATTTATGTTTCTCTAATGTAATTAAAAAGTAGATTTGACTTGTATCAAAATCACATTTTTTATATGTAAGTATAGAAATTGAGAAAGTATCAAGTTTTATTAAGATTTGAAAAGGGTAAGTCATAGTATCTGAAATCAAGTGATTTTGGAAATAGAGAATATTCCAAAATCAAGATATTTTGAAATGTGAAACATTTTAAAATAATATTTTTAGTAGAACAATTATAATGATTAATTAAAATTGTACTTGGACACGAGGTTAGGTCACATTTGTGGTGGAAGTCTGCCTGGACTCGACCGGCATATCCAGCAGCCACAAATGTTGGGCCTAATGTGAGAGGTCCAAGTGCGCAAATACAAATTGGGCCAAAACACGAGGTTAAGCCCAACTTGTGGGAGAAGTCTGCCCGGAACCGACCGGCCTATCCAGCATCCACAAGTTGTAGGCCTAATGTGAGAGGTCTGGCCCATATTAAAATATAAATGGATAACTTAGAAATGGACGTTATTTTCACAACGTTATGTGTTAATAATGAAATGAATATTTTCACCTCCAAGTTTGTTATAAAAGAAAGTTACATTTTTAATAAAATAAGATAAGGATTATAAAAATTTTACATTTTTCTTAATGTAAATATTAGAAAAGTTACATTTTTTTCAATGTGAATAAAAGGAAAATAGGAAGTTACATTTTTATATGTAATTGGTGTAATATAGAAACCGACATTATTCAATGTAAATAAGGATGAAATAGAAATTATATTTTTATATGCAAATAAAAGAGTTTACATTTTTCAATGTAAACAAAAGAATGATTATATTTTCCAGTGTAAATAGAATATGAAATAAAGGTTACATTTTCAATATAATAATGTATTGAAGTATAAGTTTACATTTCTCAATGTAAATAAAATAGGAATAGAAATTTACATTTTTCAATGTAAATAATAAGATTAGAAATTTACATTTCTAAGGAATGGATTTTCATTAGAAAAATAATGAAACAAAATATACATTTGGTGTAAATTGAAAAATGGAAGAGTAAAATATACATTGTTATGTTTAGGATGTGTATGTAAAGTAAAAATAGCGATAGATCGTTATAAATTATTAACAACGATATGAAATGGTTTTCAAATTTATATTTGCAAGAGTTATTTGGAAAGTTCGAGTTTACTCTCATTCCAAATAATGATACGACGTTCGAAGAATTGAAGACGGCAATTGAAGACCGACGATCTTCACATCGAATGGGTAACTAGTGTTGAGGCTCTTGATTGATTTGCTCCCAAGACGGGGCTAAAATGGTAGTTATCCGGACGTAGTGCTGATTTGTACGGATTTGGCTTTCGCTCAGACCCAGAGCATAAGCTTATAAATGGAATGTGTGTCTGACGTTGTACTCCTTTATATTGTATTTATTGATTTTCTGTCGAATGTATGAATGTTTGGTGGCGGTGAATTTATTCTCTTGCTTAACACCCTTTCATATATTTCGGCAAAGGATTGGTAGTGTGATATGGAGTGACGATGTGGCATGCTAAGATGCATATGATCAAGGCTTTGTTGAAAAGCAGGTCTTGTGGGATGATCAAAGCATAGCTTGTTTAGGCATAGCTTTGTGTATAGCGTGACTTCGGGAGCCTCACACACCGGCGGAGTCTAAAACGGGAGAAGGGAATGCAGGGAGAGCAGCACGTTTCTTTCTAGCTAGAAGTGGTGTTTGGGTTTTAACACGGCCCGACATATTTACTTATGTGGATGATGGAATGAGGCGCCTCGGATGATAGGTCCTATAGGATCGGGAAACGTGTGTTCAGGAATAACTAATCCACGAAGCTGTATGTGTGGACCGGCCCTGCAACTATCCAAAGGTTCACTGCGGGGGGATCCTGAGGCATTAGCTAGAGTGTCTCGAATCGATAAGGAGCTCCTCCCTAGCCTTGACTCATGATGGAAACCCAATTTCCAATACGACCTCATGCGGTTTTGATTGTATTACTAGTATGGAAGCATTGTATTATGGTATCTATGTGTCCTAGGATTGATACATTATGATTGAACTGTTTTTGAAAACTTGTATACACTAATAGTAATATCAAAATCCGTTTTTATCGTATCAAGCATTTTTGACCATTATAAGGTAAAACCCTATCCTTCGGTTTGCGTTGTTTAACGATTTACTTTAATTTATGCACTGACAATCCATTGGAGTAAACCCGTTCCGCGTTAGCGGCGTGGTCCTTGGATTTGCTTTATTACTATTAGTTAAATTAGTTAAGAATTCTCACACCAGTTCCATGACTGACCCGTTGTTTGTTTCCACCTTTGCAAACTCGGGTGCCCTCTTTTTCCACACGGGCAGTCGAGTAGCTTTTTGCAGATATTTACTTCTTGAGCAGGATTCTGGATTGAAGCTTAAAGCTATGTCCAGAGCATAGTTGTCTTCCGCTGTATCTATTTTATTTCCGCTGCACTGTATTGTATAATAATTTATTGTAATTTATCTTTCGCTGTAATTTTATTCGATGTACTCTGATATTCTGTACTCTGACGTAACATTATTACGATGTTTATAAAAATCTGTTGTTGTTGTTCTGATGTGTTGTAGCCTAAAGTAAGCGTATCCGGCGATTTCCCGCAAGGGCGACTTTCGGGTTGTTTCATTAGGATTAGAATAAGAGCGAGGGGTTCGCGAGTTTACATGGTCTTGTAAGCGGGATCTGTTCTATTACCTAGTAGAAACTTTTGGAATGCAGCAGTAGGTAGGATTTTGCCAAAGCTGGATGTATCTTGTGTTATTTACCTTTCTGCATTTATTTTCTGCTGCATTCTATAATCTGATTTCTTTTAAGTCTCTTGCTAAAATTCAATAAACCCTATTCACCCCTCCTCTAGGGTTAATCTAGATCTAACAATATATACGCGTAAAATAGTCATTAGAAGTTTTGGATACGTATAAGGAGATTATACGTAAATACAATGTTTAAATAAATTCCAGAAATTCAAACGTTTAAAACAAAATTAACAAATAAACTTCTGTGCCAAAACAGCTCGCAGAACCCATAAGGGGTCGACTTAGGGGTCGACCCACCCGTAGAGGGGCCGACCCAGGGGTCGACACACCTATAGTGGGGTTGACCCACCCCAGATCCGAGCAGTTTCATTGATGAATCTGGGATGTTTTTTTAACCACATTCATTGCTGACTCAGCGCTGCATGTACGATAAGATCTTGAACACCTATAAATAGGCTAGAAGAGCCTAGCCTAAATCTCACATTTTCTGAGAGACTGCCTAAGTTCTGCCATTCTTCTTCCTCCTCAAATCTCTTCATAAAAATATAATAATTAGGTTAGGAAAATTCTGATTCAAGATATGGAGGAAAAGAATGAATATTAATAAAGAAGGTGTTCAGAATTCCATTTGAAGTAAGGTAATTTCTTGGATCTGGTCTATCTAATTTTTTTTCTTTCTTCCCTTCTTCTTTTAGTTAAGAATTGTGGATCCGTGGTTGTTTAGGTTCTAAATCCAGTTAGGGGAAGCATGGAATGCTAGATTTGGACTAGATTCAGGAATTGGAAAGCAATTTAGGTGAGTGGATTTAAAATATGCCTTTTTGGCAATGGTATATTTATCATTTGACATTCCCCGTTATTATGCAATGTAAATCTGCTAGAATGTTGAAACGTTAATATGCTGAAATGTTCATATGTTGAAATGTTAATATATTGAGATGTAAACCTGTTAGAATATGAGTAATGATTACTTTTGTATACAAATATGTTCTAAATATATGTTAACCTGTGACATATTATGTTCTTGAACCCTTAATCATAGAAATTCGAATAATTACATGTTAAATTGTTAGACTAGAATAATTACATGATTGATAGTTACATATTATTATTTTAGAATGGAGTTAATTACATGTTAGGAAGAACATGCGGCATGATTATAAGTTAAAATGGAATCAACATGATTTTAAGTGTGACATGTAAAAATAGAATTACAGTAAAAATTTGGAAGAATGGACACACCTGAATTATATGAAAATTTTAAAGTAAATAAAAAAATGTAATCGCGCTTTGGCACGAGGTTAAATTCAATTTGTGGTAGAAGTCTGCCCGGAATCACACGATAAATCCAGCATCCACAAGTTGTTAATTTAATATAAGGAAGGACGGAGGAAGAAGCCAGGTGCCAGGGAAAGCATTCAGGCTCCTGTGCAGCTGCCTACTTGCTTAGTCCCTCGACTTAGAGTTACTTAGGAACGCGTATCTCCGCTTCTTTGATCTTGTCATTCACCATAGAACTGTAGCAGCACCTTTGATTCAAGGTGTTGAGTCAGCGGTTAGGGAGCTGGGAGGTAGTCAACAGTTAGGGAGTTCGTACTACGGCTAACGCAGAGCGAGCCTGGTATTAAGGAGCCTATTAATATACTGCCACATCTCAAGACCTAAGGCCATCTTCTAAACCCCTAAACCGAAAGAAAGAGTTTACACGAGGTTAAGTCAATTTGTGGTAGAAGTCTGCCCGAAACCGCCCAGCAAATCCAGCATCCAAAAGTGGTCGGCTTAATGTGAGAGGTCTAGCGCATAAACATATATATGGATATATGTATATAAAAGGATAGAAATAAATGGCACTAATTGTGATTAATGGAAATGAAGTGGAATGAATGAAAATTTCAACAGTAAAAGAAGGGGAATGAACGGGGAATGATAATAAACTATTAAAAATAAATTACATTAATGAGAATGTTATATAATAGACAGGCTTGTCCTAGGGACTAGTGGAAATTATAACTTAGGTTATAATAAATGATAAAGAAGATGGAATAACTTATGTAATGAGATTAGTGGTACTTGATTGTAAATTAAGCTATCTGTAAGAACGAGAATCTGAAATCTACTGATAAGGACAATATAAGTTATATTAATGGAAAGGAAACTTATTAGTAAACTTTAGTTAAGAGAACTAGGTTAATAAGTAAACAACAAGTTGTAGTGACAGTGTAAGATGAAATTATGATTAAATAAGAAAGACGGAGGCAAACTTATAAAACAAAATAAGTTATAATTAATCATAAACAATAAGGGACATGTTAAATAGAAAACATGTGAATGAGGATATACTTAATTACATATTAAGTAGAACATGTTATTATAATTATGCAATTGGACAAATAATAATATAAATAGATTGTAGATTACAGACCTTGAATTGCAATCTAGAGAATAACATGTTATGGGCTTATTAATGAATGTAAAAGGGTTAAGTTATGTAACCAAGATTAATTAGGAAGAGGGGGCCATTCCTTAAAGATATAAGGGGATCAGAAAGAACTTGGTAACTTGAATAATAAGTTATTAGGGTTGGAGATAACTAAGTTAACTGGAAACCTGATGAGGTAGAGCAAGCACATAATTGAATGTTTGGACATAAGGTCTAACAACACATTAAACTGAGGCGCTTGGACCAGGCCGGACGTTTAAAGGTGAATAATCCAACGAGGTAGATCATCGTAGTGTCATGAGGCACAAGGGGTGCACACGTCCATCTGATTATTCTGTTATTCTGCTGATGGCTCCGAAGGAGTGGAAGGGGAAGCACGTGGCTTCTTAGGACATAGAGGGTGCTCTTGGTAGTCCTCTATGTTGTGACATCATTCTACTATGCTCACAGAGGTTAGGTCTGCACGTTTCTACCCGGTGAGTATGCCTTAATTACCACGATAGTGGGCAATCAAAAGATAATAGGGTGGCATAGGTGATCCAATGATATATGGTTGCCTTGTGACTAGGTGCGGTTATGACCACTCTTGTGTACTGACAGGTCTAACCATTATTGAAAGCCAGACGTCAGGTACCTACCATCGACAGTCAACACGATGTATGATGCGGAAAGGCAGAAAGCTAAACCAACAGACCATATACCTTTTGCTATCAAGGCTATGGGTGATGGACAAACCAACTAGGATTTGTTGCTCGCTGTTTGCTCTAGGTCCAGGTCATTAGTTCTCAATATTTTTCGTCTTTCATTAGTTGAGGGAGGGGTCAAGTGGGACCATAGCCACTAAAAATGCAGACCTTAGCATTTATGTATACAGATATCTGAAAAGCTCCAGACCGAGTGCCATGTTTCTTGTACAGCCCTGCCATGGGACTCGACGCACAGTAGAGGATATGTGCGGTTAAGGCATCGAGTACGATTGAAAATACGTACATGGGGAAAGTTTAGATACATGCATGTTTACTATGGGTGGCGTATCGTAGACTCTAGCTAGGGAATTACTCTGTGATCTGACTCAATCAAAGGCGGCAATCCGTACGCTTACATGGCGATGACGGTTCTATGCGGAACATAGCGTTATGTAGAGATACGTATGTCAGTCTAGCATAGGATGAGGGACTGTGTATATTTATGTGGTGTTACGAAGGAGACCGTCCGAGTGGGGCACCATGGGGTGTACCTTAAAGTTGGGAGTAGCTACATATATACTGTATTAGGTTAATCCACTGGGGAGTAAATGGGTATGACGTGCGTGTAAGTCATGAGTGTTGTTAACCCAAGTAATCTAATAAATAAGGAAATGTAATTGAACGGTATTTGTAGGGTTATCCAAAATGTGTAGTTTAATTCCTGTCACCATAATTTGTGTTCTGACCCCCTCCTCATCACTTAATCGCAAGTTAGACTTATGGCAGAGATATGATAACTTTTGATATTGGTTAGGCAATATTATAATTTGGGTAAGGCTATATTTTGATTATATTATATTTTATATATTCCTCTGTGAGGTATTTTCTGATATATCTTATATCTCTGTCTTTTCTGCAGGATACAAAAGCAACCAACACGAGTTTTGATAGATTAGAATTTTAAAGAAAAAAATTGGTCTGCTAGAATTCGGTTGTTACACATGTGCACTGCCTCAATGTCTGAAACCGGATATATAAAATGCAAGTATGGAAAATATGGGTCAACATAGGATAGGCAAACAACAGGTTATAACGAAACGGGGAAATGCAAACTCATGCATTTCAATTTTAGACATGGAGCACTCCTAACTATATATATACAACAATTGAACAAGGGAGCCCTTTCAAATACGCCAGGCAACATGACTGCAATGGCATGAATGTATCTGTATATACAAGTGAGTGAATACACATTTAAAAGAAGGCCAAACAAAGGGTCATAACAGTAAAGGGAATAGCTGCAGCACCCTCAAGTGGTGAAGTGGGTGGCCTGGCCTATTTCTCGAGACAAGATAAGAACCCAAATGAGGTTCCAGAATCATGGAAAGGTGACAAAGCAAACACACAAAATAAATAAAGGATCAAAGGTATATACTCATACATATATTGGTAGCTTAGTGCAATAGATATACACGCATATAAAAGTCTTCAAATGGGCAGAACGGTGAGGCTCTATGGAATGTCAAATTCGATTCTGCATGATCAGCCTAGGTAACAACTTCTTCTTTTTTCAAAAAGAATAGCTAAAAATCACATTTACCACCTCAATAAAATACACAAGGAAAAGCATTTTCAGAGCAGACATATAGTACATCTAATTAATAGAATGCATAAGGAAAAACTGCTACATGTAACACATATTGCTTTGTGTGCCTTTTAAGTAGGGCACACTGATATTAGTACTCATTATTATTAGAATTTGTTAAGCTCTCTAACATAAAGTTTGACTAAACTTAAGATTACTTACATATATATATATTAGTGTATTTGCATTTATTTTCTCATGTTGTTCCAAACCTTATTGGTTTCAGATTTGCACCCACCTAATTAGCATCAATACAATATAATGTTACACATCAACATGCATATGGTTTGAATCCCTTAAATATTTATATAAAACAGTATGGATATTTTAAGTGTTTAATCACCATTTTAAAATACTATGCTTGTCTTTAATTCCTAGATTGTTCAAAAACTTCCAAGTATTAATAAAATATTTCCTAATATTTACACCTTAAACAACTTAAGTATTTAAATCAAATGTGATAACATATATTAGCACAGTATGGTTTAAATGTACCTAAGACAACAAAGAGAAGTTAAGTTGTTTACACACAATACACTGTCATTGTTTCAATATTAACAGAGAACTGATTTTCAACTTATATGTTTATTAAGTAAATAACAATTGGGATTAGACAAATAATCGTACAACAAGTAAACTTGAAATTATCCAAACACTGTAAATTGTTTTTTTCAACATGCACTCAAACTTATAAGGTATCAGTAGAAATTTTCTATATTATAATAAAGACTTCTGTTTGAGGGATAAAACATAAAATCATCATATTGCTCCAGACAAAAGGTTCAATTCTAAGTTTAATTTACAGCATAACTCTAGGATCATATTACGAATCAAACTGGTATCTAATTGTATTGTCAATAATTGATCAAGTTAGGCAATTCTATAAGGCTAAGCAGCTTGCAAGCTCAAAAGGTTACATGATCTTCAGAAGGAAACAACAGAGGTAAGCTCCAAGAAAATAAAGAAAATGAAGCTACTCAGTTTTAAGAATGGTAACATAAGGCTCGTGTTCGATGGATCCAATTTTCAGGAGCCTAAATCCATTATACAGCAACCGCAAAGAAGAAGAAAAATCATTCAAAACACAGAAGCAACAATCATCAAAGCGATCAACATCGACCAACATTCAACCGTTATAACCAGTTCATATTATTTGTTAATCACTTGAATAAAGTTTAAATCGTGAGTTTCAAAAGAAACTCACCTTCGCACAGTGGAAGAAGAGCAGAAAGCTTGGACTTTTGCTTCGAATCGATGGAGGCAATCAACAAACTCAACTTGACGACGACCTTCGATCCGTGGCTCTAGAACTGGAGCTTGGATGGCTTTTGGACCTGGTGTTGAAAACTGTGGGTTCGAGAGGACGGTGGCGAGGCAACACTCGACTTCGATGTTGAGGCATTTGATATCCATCGGCAAGTAAAATTGAAAAGAAAAAAAAAACAATTTTGCTAAAGAAAGTGGGGAAAGAATGAATTTTAGCTGGAGGATTTTGGGAATGAACGATTCGGCAGGAGGCCATATATTTTATAAAGGAAAAATCGTGGAGATAAGAACGATATCCATCAATAGGTTTAGGGTGTCGGAAATTTACAGATATAGGCCAACGTCATATTTCAAGGGTAAGTTATATTTGTTTTATACATTAAAAATCAAATCTTACCGCGAGTCACCATGTAACGTTCTGAATCCGTACCGCAAACAGAGTCTTAAAATATGAATTTTTTTTATACATACCCCTTCATTTCAATGTTCTGAATTCAATAAATTTAATTCAGTTGTAATTCGACTCCGTTTGTTTACAATGTTATTTTAAGTTTTAAATTATTTGTTGGTTCATTGATTCTATTCCGTTTGTTCACCAATGACTCTGTTCGCTTCCAAATTGAAACGTTAAATTAAATTTCTTTATATACACAAATACACACATATCCAAGCCAATATTCCATATATCCCAACACTAAAATCTCTAATTCGTTTAATGTCAACGACGTTTTTTTTAAATTAAACCATTTATATTTTCCAATCGAACTCCAAATCCAATTCAAATATCCTACCCAATTCTATTTAAATATTTAATACTAAATATTTTATTTCCATTCATGCATTCTGAATTCAATTCGTATACTAAACCAATAAATTTTAAATTTCAAATACTAGTATTAATATAAAATTGATTATTAATAATTAATTCCATATTCCATTTATCGAAATTTTTGGGACGTTACAATCTCTTTCCCCCTTTAAAACTTTTCGTCCTCGAAAAGGAGAGATTTTTAGGGTTATATCAATAAAGACTTCAAATTTTCACATTCATGCGAAATTTTGTCACAATTAATTTAAATATCAATCCTCTTTACTTAACCATCATATCCAATTAGCCTGAAAAAATCGAATTTCTTTTCAAAACCAACTTTTTCTTAAATTTCAGTTCCTACATAAGTTGGATTTACGCATCTCAAATTATTTCAAAACCAATCTGTCAATGTTTACTTATTTATCAATACCCTTACTTCTTATTATCCCAGTTTAATGCAATCACCTTACAAACCATTTAATCGTTCCCAACACCCACTGAAGAGTGTAAATAACATTTCCTCTTCAAGTCACAAATTATAGACTTGAAAATTTCCAAAATCTGAAATCATTTATAAATTTTATACAGAAAATATATGTATTATTAGTCTGAAATTCTCTTTCTTAAGTTAAATATATTTTAAATATCAAATTATTTATTTTAAAATACTTTATAACTCGAAGTTTGAGAAGTCTATTGTCGTTCTCCCATATGTTAGGCATACGCTGGTCAGGCGCACGACTAAAATCTCAAAGTACTAAATATCCTTGCTACAACTCCCAGTAAAATATTTCAAAAAATTCTTTTAAAAGAAAATAGATATGGAAAGTACCAATGTGATATTGGTATGTTGATTGTTCATGAATCACAGATACACAATGATTTCATCTGGATTCCCCAGAAAACATCCGTACCCGTAGGAAATCACTTCCCTGCGAACTTCGTCATGGACAGATCAATGGAAGATATTTGAGAATCAAAAGAAAATCCGAGGTCACTGAGCATTGGCTGCTCTACCTCAGGGTCACAAAAACAAATCATCAAAATGGATCAAGACACGAGGATCAATCGAATCATAAAGATAAATCACGTCACGAAGACCAATCAAGTCACGAAGACAAATCCAGTCACGACGACATAGTGCTGCATCAAACAAGTGGCTAACATATCTCAAATGTCGCATGGCTCCATTATATTTTTAGTAACTGTAGTGGTTACATCTCTTTCACTTGTAGATATGCCACTTGGACCGCATGTATACAATGGTTACGCCTGGGTCCCCTAAGAAACATCCATACCCTTAAGCTTTCGCATCTCTGTGGATTACGCCATTATCATGACTGCAGATAGACACAATGGTTACGCTTGGTTCCCCCAAAAAACATCCGTCTATCGTAGACCATCTACGGCCCTGCGAATTACACTACATGGTCGTGTTCTTCCAGAAACAATGACAACTCATAAGTTTTACATCTGGACAACCTACTACCACCAGCAGCACATCTCAACTAAGCTCGGAATTCAAAGGAGAAGGATGGTACTTCCCTTATCTTGACTTGAAAACATATAGCACTTCATTCCTCACAAATCATATTTACGATTTTCTTTCCAAATCGTATTTCAAAATATCTCATTCTTATATAAATTCATACTTTATGTGATGCAGGAAAGTGCCTGATTTGGGGCATAGTTTGATCTCCATTACAGCATTGTGCATTTTTTTTCTTAAAGTGTATAATAGAAAAAGATTCATTAAAAATAACAAATGTCTCATTGATAGTAATGAAATGGGTAAAAGCTATAAATCTATATTTGCTAAAAAGTACAACTCATGTTGCGGAGTCTTCTTCGGTTGTTGATTCTGTTGATTCTGATTCTACCAGATTGTGGCATTTTCGTATGGGTTACATTGGTGAGCGCAGTTTGGAAGTATTGAGAAAATGAGGTCTCAAAACTTGGCTTTGGTGAAGGATGTGTACTTGGAAAGCAGACAAAGGTTTCTTTTTGCAATGTATAGCATAAGTCTAAAGACGTTTTAGATTATGTTCACACTGATGTTTAGGGCCCCCAACCATGCCTATCTTTTGAAGGAGCTAGGTATTTTGTTTCATTTGTTGGTGATTTTTCTAGAAAGGTATGGGTTTACTTTATGAAGTCCAAAGATGATACTTTTGATAGATTTCAAAGTTGGAAATCCCTTGTTGAGAAGCAGTCTAGAAAGAAAGTGAAGGTTCTTCGTTCAGATAATGGTGGTGAATTCATTTCTAAAAAATTCATCAAATTCTATGAGTCCGAGGGAATCAAAAGACACTACACCGCGACAGGGGACCCTCAGTCAAATGGGGTTGCAGAGAGAATGAATAGTACTTTGTTGGAAAGAACTCGTTTCTTACGTCAGATTGCAGGATTAAAAGGAGATTTTGGGCAGAAGCATTATCTAGGACGGTTTTCCTAATCAACCGCACACCATCTACCTCCATAGATATGAAGATTCCCGAAGAAGTATGAAAGGGAGAGTCCGTTTCATATTCCTTTCTCAGATATTTTGGTTGTCCAGCTTATGTGCACTAGAGCAAGGGAAAGTTGGAGATCGCGCAAGTGTATTTTTCTTGGCTATAAGAATTAAGGGTTATTGGTTGTGATGTCCTACTACCTAGAAGATTTTTACTAGTAGGCATGTTACATTTGATGAAAAGGCTATGTTGAAGGTGGAACCTTCTTCTTCAAGTAATGATAATGTTGAGAGGAAAAATTCAGAATACCAAACACAAGGTAGATCATCGAACTTCTATACAAGTAAAAATGGTGATTCTGATGACACCGTGGTTGAAAAGGATATGACATAGGATCAATCTCAAGGTGGAGCTCAAATTCGAACTCACCAACTAGATAGAAGAAAAGAACTACATGGCTTATGATTTTATGGGGTTAAGTATTGAAGACATTGACTTTGATGACATGGCCGCTTATGCCTTAAGCATATTTCATGATGAACCCAGAGACTATAGAGATGCCATTAGTTCAATTGATAGTTCCAGCTGGTTAGTTGCTATGGAAGAGAAAATTGAGTCTTTACACAAAAATCACACTTGGGATTTAGTGCCACTTCCTTCCGGCAAGGGATCAATTGGATGTAAATGGATCTATAAGCTGAAAGATGACAGTAATAGTGACTTAAGGTATAAGGCAAGATTAGTGGCGAAGGTTATGTTCAAAATCTTCAGTTGTTGGACACACTTCCATTCACATTCTTTTGGCATTGGTTGCTCACTTCAACATGGAGTTGGAACAATTAGATGTTAAGACAACATTCATGCATAGTTACCTTGAGGAGGACTTTTACTTGCAGCAACCAAAGGGGTTCATTTACAGTAGTAGGCTCAATCATGTTTGCAAACTTAACAAATCTCTTTATGGTTAAAATAGTCTCCTAGACAGCGGTATAATAAATTTGATAAGTTTATGATCTCACAAGGTTACTCAACAAGCTTTAAGGACCAATGTGTCTATTTTAAGAAATGTAATGATGAGATCATCTATTTGTTGTCTTATGTTGATGATATTTTGACAGCATCTAAGAGCATGACTAGAATTTCAGAGTTGAAGATGAAGCTCGGCAAGAAGTTTGAAATGAAAGATTTGAGCAGCGCACAGAGAATTTTGGGGATGGAGATTCAGAGGGATAAAAAGCAAAGAGTTTTGAGGCTCATCAAACTCAAGAAAGTCTTATCTCGATTCAGTACGGAGAATGCTAAATCGAGGGCTACTCCATTAGGCTCTCAATTTAAGCTATCTAGAAATATGTGTCCCACATCGGAAAAGACAAAAGGAATATGCAAAGTTGGTGTGTGACATAAGTAGGATCTTTCTATATGGATATAGTGGAAATGTATATGACAAGCTAACTTATAAGCTACAATAGTTGTGCAGGCAAAACTAAGCTAGATAGAATATCTCAAATAAGTAAAAGTAGTAAGTAAAAACACCCGGAATTTTATACTGGTTCGGACTTCCCGTTCTACGTCCAGTCCCGAAGCTCGTCTTCGGAATTCACTAGCATGCCCTCTCTTAACCCGGAGGAATAGGTCATAATACACCCGAGCACCAACAAGGATGTCCCCACCTGAGCACCCATACAGGACTTCACAAATTACAAAAGAGTTTTGACTTCTGAATTCTTGAGTCAACACTGAATAGCCAATGATTAAGTACACCCTTCCTATAATCTTATACTCAAGTGTTTGATGTGTATGTGAAGATTGAAGTAAGTATGTTGCTTGTTGAATCAAAAGATATGAGATAACTTCAAAGATTCAACAAGTAACTTGAATTTTAGAGAGCTTTTAGAATGCGGTGAGCATAGAGATGTAAATCTGAAATTAGATTCGAATAAGTGAAAATCGGTGATTTGGAAATCATGTTTGAAGTGTATTAATAATTATAGAAGAGTAGTAATATTTCACGAAGAGTTTCAGCAAAGAATTGCATCCATTTCTGTTCATAAATGAAGAGGAATCTCTTCATGAAAGAAAGCAACTCTTCACAAATATGATTGTTATTTCTTGATTAGTCGACTAGTAGGAAAATCGCTAGTCGACTGGTCAACTGGGAAAATCATATATATACATACATATATATATATATATATTTGTGTGTGTGTGTGTGTGTTTGTGTGAAGAAACTAGCTGTTACTGGACTCTGGACCCTTTACCAGACGACTGCTCAGTTTTCCACCAGTCGACTGGTTAGGCAAAACCACTCCAGTAATGCTATTTTCTAACCATACATTCATATACACATATATATATATATAATACGTGCATTTGTGTTATACTACGAGGATACATTTTAACATATTTCTAACACAACTAGATAATCATATATACATATGAACTTAGCACGTTGATACGATCTTCATTAATCTCTATTTTTTTGTCATGAATCGAAAATATCGCGAATCAACAGAATATGTGTAATATTGCTCACTCTAATGCGGTTGGAAGCCTTACGTATGTTATGGAATGCACAAGGCCTGATTTAGCTTTGGTAATTGGAGTTGTTAGCAGATACATGTCTAGTCCAGGAATGACTCATTGGCAAGCAATAAAGTGGATTATAAGATATTTGAGAGGAACTTTTGACATTGGCTTTTTGTTTGGGGATAGTGATGTAACCCTAAGGGTTATTGTGATTCAGATTATGTTAGGGATAAAGATGGTAGAAAATCGATTTCGGGCAATGATTTTACACTTGGCATAGACCCGATTTCTTAGAGATCCAAGCTACAGTCCATTGTGCTTTATCAACTATAAAGGCAGAATTCATTTCTATTATGGAAGCGACTAAGGAAGGATTGTATTTGCTGCATCTTTTGGATGATTAATTAATGATGCAGAAGACTGTGGAGTTGTTTTCAAATAGCCAGAGCATCATTCATCTTGTGAAAAATAAATCCTATAGCTCATAAACAAAGTACATTGATGTTAGGAGTTTCTTTCTCATTCTTGAAGAAGAAAGAAACAAGGTAAAGCTGTCCAAGATTCACACAAATGACAGACCAGCTGATATGCTAACAAAGTCAATTCCAAAGGACAAGTTTAGGCATTACTCAAACCTGATTGGTGTGGTACGAACTACTTAGTGCCATGGGGCGCTTATCCAATAACCATTCTTTTGTTGATTGATGAATATATTTAAATCGAGGTGGAGTGTTAAATTTAGACGTTTTAAATACATTAATAAAGAGATATTACTTGGTTCTCATAATCAAGTCAAATCGGGAAGATTATATTTTTTATATGGGGAAGTTATATATTTAATTTAAGGAATCAATCAAATATTCGTATATGTGGAAACAAATTAAATATGTGCCATATTTGTAGTGGAATCAATGAAGAAATATTTCATCGTTATCCACAAAGCGTTCTTTATCCTTCCTCCTATATATACGCAGGCATTTGCTCATATTTTCAATACACACAAGAAGAAAGCTCTCTTCGTATATTATCTTCAATAAGATCCATATTTTCTGTATCTATTATAGAGTGAGAAAGTTGTATTGAGCTGTGTATTTCTTCTCATATTGTACCTCCTCTTGAATTATAGAAATAAAAGGTTGTTGGGTCTGAGGACATAAGCATAGCCAAACCTCCTTATATCGGTGTGATCTTTCCCTTTTTTCTATTTCTGTTTTTCTCTATAATTTGAGCTATTGGTTTTTCTTTATCATCTTTATTGGATTGGAATTGTCGAGATTGTCGACATGCTGGATTATTGGGTGTTCTGCTTCCGTTGCCCAAACCACTGACAAGAATTTCTTAATTTCTAGGTGAAACTAGATTAAGGAATTAACTTCTAAAATGTTTAGACTTGGAACGCTGTAGCATATTAGCATAAACACTAAAATGTACTTTGCAATGAAAGAACTATGACTGGAAAAAACATTTGATATATAGTTCCCATTTGAAATAAATGGATTTAAGAATATTGTTTAAAAAAACATTTGACATTTCCCATTTGAAATAAATGTGTTTAATACAAAATGCTTTGAACACATATGTCATGTCATAAACACATATGTTTGTTGTTCAGTATGCTTAGATCACAATAATTCAAATACAAATTCCCAGTCATCAACACATATGTCATGAAATAAAAAATACCAAATATACTTGATTTTTCATAAGCATACGAACCACCGCATCTAATTTTGAAAATTTATTTTGTCTATCGATTGTTTTTTTAATCCCTTATGTGTGACCATATTGCCTTGGTTTAGGTCATACCCCTTCTCATTGCTTTGAACCGTCCTAGTCTATATCTTGTCCTAATACTTTTGCAAGTGCATCATCTTTGTAATTGTTGAGCAAAAATTTTATTTACTTTGTATTTGTTTAATTTTTTTCCTATACATGTTGTCATAAATGCATATTATACGCAATCGAACTATCACAATAACAAACATATTGTTAGATAATAAAATTTCAAAATACTTACAATAGCATCTACATCAATCGAATTTACTAGTTCATCATATTTTCATATGTGCAATTTGATCCACACTTGAGCTCGACAGACAGAAGATTGATGAGGACTTGTCTTTTTCTACCTTTAAAGAATAGTTTTTCAACACGTCACAATGACTAACTAGCTAATAAATATTGTGGTATATAAATTAGCCATACTTACCAAATCATTAGCCACTCGAGCCATTCATTTACGACTACATGAGTATGGTATCTGATTATCTCTAATAGCTTGATATTTATGACTCAAATCCTAAGAATTAAATGAAAACATGCATTAAAACATCCAACTTGGTTTTTGTATCTCATCAACATTAAATGTGTAACTATTACCTTGAACTCGGAAGTTGTTTTGGACTTGACAAACTTTTTCCACTCAATCATACTTAGATTATTGGGTTTCAACTGATTTCTTTTTCTTTCCTTGCTTCCACGATTTTGTGAACTTATCGAGATTTTGAACCTCTAAAGATGCACCCTATTTGATGAAATATGCATGCTTCTTGCCATTCCTCATCCAATTTAAATATAACATACAATATTTAAAGACATATGAACTTCAAGTCAAATATGACTGAAATATGCAAACAGATGCGATGTATAATCTCCTTAAATACTTAAGAAAATGTTTCACAGTGGTTTAATATGTTTGAGTGCTCTTTATGGTATTATTGCTAAGGCATTTCGAAATAATGCAAGAATCATCCTTTTCTTGTGCCCACGTTGAAGTGCCTAGGAGATGCAGTAAATATACTTGAAGAAACATGACTATAACCTTGACAATTCATTTATTTTTTCCTTGAAGGATAAAATAAATATAGTTGTCTAAGGGGAAAAATATTTTATTTTTTTCTTAAACATATTTCTCATTAATATTATTCATTTAACAAAAGTTTCATACAAATTTTTGTTGGTTAAAAATAAATTCATCTATATTTTTGTAGAACGAAAAATATATGGTTTTACATATCATAATTAAGTCATTCAGAGTAGCTTCGGCGGATTCCTTCTATGAATTATTGCTATAAAAAGTACATAATTCATTGCACCATCAATAATATATACTTAATTTAACTTAATAAGATGAATTCATTTATAAGAACTAAAATAGTCAACTAAGAAGGAAAACAACCATTTCAAGTAGCTGTTAATTGTCGAAAGCGCTATATATAGAAGTGGTATAAGGCAATGGAAAATTTAATCCCAAACGATCCAATCTAATCCAAGAATTTGATTGAATTACGTATGGCATGTTGCGCGTGTGTGTATGATTGGTTGCATCTCTTTCATCTCACAAAACACACCTGACAATTCACCTATAAGCCATTAGTTACATTGGCAAGGTGATGAATACTATTGCAAATTCTTTGCCTATAATTTCTCTTACATCCATCTAGGCCCGGCCATGGCCCAAGGCCAATGGACCTCGGGCTGACTATACAAATGGTATATAAAATTTGTATGTTATCCACTGCTATAGTAGTATGTGTGGTTGTGTGGTAATTGCACTCGATAATTTCTTGGAAGACTATGGTTCGAGGCTTGGTTTTGACATTTTCTACTCTATAAATTCACCTAAGTACCCAGGTTTTCTTTTCGGGCTTCTTTAAAAAAAAATCTGTGCTTACCGCCTTGGGCCACAAAGTGGTCAGGTCGGCCCTACATCTATCTACCCTCTCCTTCACATGTGGTAATCACAAGTGCATGTTTGTGCCCATTGAGAATTCAGCATGCAAAAATTAACCTTATATATACTAAAGGAGGGCCGACTTGAGGAATTGTGTTGCCCAAGGCAAACACAGCCAGTGTTTTATATGTAGTTAGCATTCAAAACAACAATATGATTTTACAAATTTGGGCATGGGAGTGTTGCAGCAGAAAGGGGAGTAAAAAATATAAAGTCTAACAGTCCTCGAACATTGCATATCAGGTTCATGAAACATAGACAAAACCAACCCGCCTACATACCTCTCGTGGAGTTCTTATTGTGCATCTATTTATATAGAAATAAATTATTGCATAACCTGCACTTCCCCCTCCTCCCTGGCTGTTGCCCCTCCATCGGTGAGTTGCTATATTCGCCAGCCTAGCTTCAAAACCGGGCATGTACTAAAGCAATATGATAACTGATTGCAAAGTCAATATGTGCCAACCTTGCTTTTCTACCTTGGCTTTCTAGTAAAAATTTAGTTCTGGGTTCATTTCTATGCAGTAAGCCATATACTTAATCTAGTTTTATATCTAGTTCTGGGTTCATTTCTATGCAGTAAGAAATATTAGATTTCTGGCTGCAATTTCATATCGTGATTCCTATTGCACCAACTGGTGTTCATCTCAATCCAGTCATCTACTCATGAAAGTAGATTATATGTTTACCTGTGTAGCTGATGTGAAATTGACTGTGTTGTGTATTGCATCATGACTATTGCTTTAGCTTGATCTTAATCTGTGGCCCGGTTAAGCAACAATTATCATGTGCATACATCCAAAGAAAAAAAAACATATAACTATTTTTTTCCAAATTGAGCCAACTTCATTGCATGTCACTGCATGTGCTTCACCATACATAGACCTTGTCAAATCATCAAGCTTAGAGATAACATTATTGCACTTACTGACATGGAGCTGCCAAGATGCTCAAAAAACGTTGATTTATGACATGGAGCTGGCAAGATGACATCAAGCTTACTGACATGTTGAAAATGCTAGCTCCATACAACGTTGATTTATTTTTGCATGACACATGAATTGAGTAGCTGACTGCAGACAATGAAATTTTATGCTTATGTATGGTTTTGAATTTCTAATTAGTGGTTAAGAGGTATAACTGAAACTAAAATTTTAAATGGGGGGTGAAGAGTAAAACAAAGGGTGGCAATAGATGCACCCTAATTATAATATTCAAGAGTACATACATAGTTTCATTATATTCAACGCATAAATAATGCAAACACCAAACCAATCAACATAACTAGGAAAATCATCATTTTGTGGCAGTATCTATCTGTATATGAAGCCACATAAAATGAAACTTAGCACAAATAAAATAAATTTTGATCCAGCTGGTTGTGGTATGTTTATGTCATATGCAGTCAATATTACCAAAATATATTCTATTCATAAATCACCTAACTTAATTTTACAAATTAAGTGATAATATAAAGCGAAATTCCCAAAAGATGCATATCACCCGAAACAAACAACTATGCATGTACTACCTGGAGTAGGCAGTAAGTCAAAGCACTATGCCCAACTTTATAATCCCTTAGATCATCTTGCATAACTGTTACACATCTATTTAAAATGTTTAATAACTTTGTGAAAGTGCATTATGCAAAGATACCACCATATCTAAGAAAATGACAAAACTTTGATAATGCGGTGACAGGTATCCTTTATCTTCACATACATCACATACATAAGTTCATTAACAATAATAAAAAAATAGAAAATATAAACTTTCAAGCACATATAACAAAAATGCAAACTATGGAACAACTTTAAAGTAAAATAAAGGAAACAACTTACGGTAAATGCACTTGCACCAAATTCATAAATATATTTTGAAAGGGGGTTGTTATTGACACTCCAAATATTGTTAAGGGGGGTCAATTTTTTTTTAAAAAGAATATTTTGTTAAGGGGAGTACCAACTCAGAGAGCACCCCCTTAACAAATAATGTTTATTTTACTAAATTAGCCTTTTTATAATAATCTCTTTTTTAGTTGTTAATAAAAAATATATGGTATATTAGTCGAACCGCATCAGATTTTTATACCAAATTATTAATAATCTCATTTGTCGATATAAATCAGATCAGATGAAAATATATCATTCATAGGAAATCGATATGAACAATTTTTTTTATATGGTATCCCACCACCGAATTTGTCGATACATCCCTTTCCCCTACTTCGGCAACCTGACAACGAATACAAATTTAAAAACGATGAACAATGTCGAACAAAAATATATAATACTGCAGATCTACGTCGTTCATGTCGAACAAAAATGATCGCTTTTTTTTAGATAATTTAGGGATTTGCTTTTTTTTTGCATTTGAAATATTTGGGATTTAGGATAGTAACTGATGTTATTAGAAGGGTAAAAAGGGAATGTAAAATATTAAGTACGCGACACACCTTAACATTTTTTTAATAATTGGAGTGTTTTTAAAATTTGTCCTCCCCTTAACAATACTTGGAGTTCCAATAACAATGCCCTTTTGAAATAACTATAAAATATTTAGGAAGAAAACAGTAACAATAAAAATGATAAAACATCAAGCTGCAACAACATTTTCATTGAAGTAAAACAACTTACACACTACCTGCCCCCTAATGATGAATAAAATAATAATATCATTGCTAAATGGTTAAAAAAGTAACTGCAACTTAATTCTTCAAATGTATAACTTATTTGTTTTGTGTATTTATTGTTGGGTTTGATTGCTATAATTAACATACAGTAACCAACAGATTAACAGTACATAAGATCATTTTGAATTTTATAATTAGAATAAAATATTTAAAGAGTTATGTTGGCATGCTAAACCATATATAAATTACCAAATTACATTATCGCAGATCTGAATCAGATGGATTGCCATGAATGTGGCAAATCCAACTTTGCACTCATCCAAATTGTGATTTAAAGTAGAAGTTGAAATGATTTTGGAAAATAAAAAATGGCTTCACTTAAAATCATTTTTGCATTACTGAGTCGATTTTGGACTGGAATGAAAAACAAAAGGGGCACAAAAGATGGATATTGACTATAGATTCTGAACACATACGAGATATATTAAGAGAAATCATTAAGTAAGATCAATTAATGTGACTAATTAATTTAATACAAACTATTTTAAATAAAATACAACTTTACTCTAATAGATAATTGTATTGGAATTTTGGTGATACAATATTTCCAGAATTATTGGATTTTGGCGATATTCTTGATAATTTGGTTACCCGTTTAGTGCAAGAAAGAAACGAAAAGGAATATTAAGGAGACGGGGATAATGGGGATATTCTCCATTTATTTTGTTGTCATATTTCATGAAAGAAGAAAACAGAAAGAAATTAAATTGGGAAAGAATTGATTGATGAAGGAAAGAGAAAGTTATTAATCAATTATATAACAATAAAATTAATGAGGATATTAGTTTTCCATGAATTGATTTATTTACATAAATCAATTGCTTCATCCCCAAGTAATTTTTTCCTCTATATAAAGAAAGGCATAGAGAATGTTATTATCATCCTATCATCTGTATTTCTTCATTCCTTTGCTCTACTATAAAACTTTGTAATCACTTGAATATTAATAAAATATCTTTCCCCATTTAAGTGGACATACACTATCTTGTGATAGTGGAACCACTATAAATATTGGAGATATTCTTGGTAATTTGGTTACCCGTTTTATGCAAGAAAGAAATGGAAAAGAATATTAAGGAGATAAGGATACTGGAGATATTTGCCATTTAGTTTGTTGCCATATTTCATGAAAGAAGAAACAAAAAGAAATTAAATTGGAAAAGAGTTGATTAATGGAGAAAAGAGAAAGTTATCAATCAATTATATAACAACAAAATTAGTGGGAATATTAGTCTTCCATGAATTGATTTATTTACATAAATCTATTACTTCATCCCCGGTAATTTTTTCCTCTATAAAAAGAGAGGCATAAAGAATGTTTTTATCATTAGATCATCTGTATTTCTTCATTTCTTTGCTCTAATGTAAAACTCTGTTATCTCTTGAATATTAATAAAATCTCTTCCCCACTGAAGTGGACGTAACTATCTTGCGATAGTGGAACCATTATAAATATTGTTTGTTCTCGGTTGCCTTTTTTATGATCTTTGATTGATAACCATTTCAGTATGTTTATTCTATCAGATCACAACAAGATCCTATTGAGGTTTTTTCGCTGAAAGAGATTGATCACCCTTAACAACTGGTATCAGAGCGAGATTTGCAAAGAAGTTGTTTGGTGTAGAATGACAGAAGGAGATGAAAATAGTACAAATAATATATCAGTGCCAGTAGTTGCTCCATACGCCAGAGGCTCCTATGTAGCTTCAGGGTCACAGTTGACGATAGAGAAGTGAAATGGTGAAGGAGATTTTAAAAAGTGGCAGTGGACTATGAAAGCATTTTTGAGAAGAAACAGCGTTCATCGAATATTATTTGATGCAAAGGCATTTCCTACTGATATTTCATCAGTGGAATTAGAAGAGATGGAAGAATGGGCTTTTACCACTCTTCAACTTGCTATGGGAAAGAATATAATTTTTGAAATCGGTCTGAAAGCAATAGCTAAAGGCATTTGGAAGAAGTTGGTGGACCTCTACATAAAGAGATCCCTAACTAACCGTCTGATCCTACTGAAGACCTTCTTCACTTATAAGATGAAGGAAAGTTCTTCAACTAAGACAGACCTAAGTGTGTTTGATGACTTGTTGGTGAAGATGAAGTTTGTTGAGTTGAAAATTGATGAAGAACGGAAAGCAATGGTTCTGTTTTGCTTGCTCCTAAAGTGATACACTGGTTTCGCTAATAGCCTTATCTATGGTAGAGATACATTGAAATTAGAAGATGTGAAGATAGGTTTGCTTAGTGAAGAGTTGAGAGATCAAATGAAAGAGTTTGGTGTTAGTGGTAGTCATGGAGGAAGTAGTAGTTCAGGTTTATTTGTTGAGGGAGGAAGAGCAGAGATGAAAGTCAAGAATAATAGGGGGCGTTCTAGTTCTAGGTAGCCCCATTGGCGGAGTAAGTCTAAAGATGGAAAGTGCTATAATTGTAAGAAACCAGGCCATTGGAGAAGAAATTGTCCATATTTGGAGAAGGCTGATGGTTCTTCATCTATTGCGATGAAGAAAAATGGTAGTGATTTATTGACAGTGGTTGTATCAGATGTTGTAGACCATTGGATTTTAGATTTTGGAGCACCATTTCACATGACTCCTAATAAGGATTGTTTTTCTTCCTTCGATGCCAAAGAGGGAAATTCCATCCTTATGAAGAACAATGCTACATGTAAACCTATGGAAGTTGGTTCAGTTCGCATTCGCATCTATGATGGGATTGTTCGCACACTTTCAGATGTTCATTATGTCCCAGGTCTTCGAAAGTCATTGATACAATTAAGCAAGTTGGCATCATTGGGATGCTAGATAACCATTGTTTGAGATGGTTTGAGAGTTTCTAGAGAGGTGCTTGCATTGATGAAGGGTGTTATGGTGCGAAATCTGTATTTGCTAATGGGTTCCACTGTCCATGGAGAATTATGTGTTGGAGTCGATAGTTCTAAAAGTTTGGATGCCACCAAGCTTTGACATATGAGATTAGGTCATACTACAGAGAAGAACTTAGAGTTGCTTCTTAAGAAGAAAAAGATCAATGGAGAAACCTTCAACAGGTTGGACTTTTGTAAGGAGTGTGTATTGGCAAAGCAAACCAGAGTTTCTTTTGGTGATGATATGCATACTTCAAAGAGGGTACTTGATAATGTGCATTCAGATGTTTGGAGGTCATACTCTACAGCTTCTATTGGTGAGCTTATTATTTTGTTTCATTCATTGATGACTACTCGCTCAAGGTTTGGGTGTATGTAATGAAAGCTAAGCCAGAAGTATTTGAGAAGTTTAAGGTTTGGTTAGATCCTGTTGAAAATCAAACAGGAAAGAAATTTAAGATTCTTAGATCTGACAATATTGGAGAATATATCTCCTAAGAATTCCTCGACTACTAAAGACAACATGGTATTAGAATACATTTTACTACACCTAGTGATTCGCAATCCAATGGCGTTGCTAACAGGATGAATAGGACTCTACTTGAGAAGGCTCGTTGCTTGATATTGACTTCCTAAGGGTTTTTGGGCTGAAGCTATTTCAACTGCAACACATATTATTAATCAGATTCCGTGCTCATCCATTGGTGGGAAGATTCCAGAGGAGTTATGGACAGATAAAAACACTTTATTAAGTTATTTTCGTATATTTGGATGTCCAGTTTATGTTCACAATGCAGGACATAATAAGTTGGAGCCTAGGGCCTCCAAATGTGTTTTTCTTGGTTATATAGATGGTATAGAAGTATATAGAATTTGGAACCCAATTACGAAAAAAGTTATACATTCCAAACATGTGACTTTTGATGAGTCAGCAATGTTTGAACTTTTGGAAGGTTTATCAGAGGATTCAAATTCAGTTGATGAGAAGCCTGAAAAGACTGAGACCCCTAGTTTTCAAACCCGAAGTAGAGCTATTACTATTGATAGTAGTGACAGATAAGATGATGATACATCACATGATAGTCCACAAATTTCCTCTAGTAGTGATGGTGATGGTCATGAAGCTAGAGAGCTGAAGGAGAATCGGGCGATATAGCCATTTGGGCTAGTCAGAGACCAAAGAGAGCTCCAATTAGATATGGAGATTGGCGGTATGCAAATTTGAGCCTTGATGATCAGTTTGAGTATGCTTTACATGTAATTCATGATGAACCATTGAGCCTTGAAGAATCCATGAAGTCTAGTGATAAGTCGAAGTGGAATCGCGCTATGAAAGAGGAGATACAGTCTTCACATAAGAATAAGATTTGGGATTTGGTAACACTACCTCAAGGAAGCCGAGGCATAGGTTGCAAGTAGGTGTTCAAGGTGAAGACGATGGTAGATACAAGGCAAGATTAGTAACCAAAGGGTTTTCACAAAGAACAGGGTTAGAGAATGATGAAATATTTGCTCCAGTTGTTAGACAGGCTTCAATTCGAATCCTACTTGCAATAGTTGTTGCTCACGATTTGGAGTTAGAACAACATGATGTGAAGACCGCTTTCCTGGATGGTGATTTGGAGGAAACCATTTACATGAAGCAGCTAGAAGGATTTATTGTAGTTGGAAAGTCAGATTGGGTATGAAGGTTGAAAAAATTTCTTTATGGTCTAAAACAGTCGCCTAGGCAATGGTACAAAAGGTTTGATTCTTTTATGCTTTCACATGTTTCAATCGTAGCACTAAAGATGCATGTGTTTATTCCAAGCATTTAAAGAATAATAATTGGGTGTATTTTCTTTTGTATATGGATGATATGTTGATTGCTTCCAAGGATAAAGCTGAAATTGATGAGCTTAAATTGAAATTAAAAGCGGAATTCGATGTGAAAAATCCTAGAGAAGCAAAGAAATTTTTTGGGATGGAAATCCAAAGAAATAAAAAGCTTGGACTTTTGAGACTTACTCTAGAGGAATATATTCAAAAGGTGTTTGCTTGGTTTAGCATGGATGAAGCAAAGGCTATCTATACACCAATGCCTTTTCATATACAACTTTCTAACCAGGGCTCTCTGACATCAGAAAAGGACAAGGCCTATATGAGAAGGGTGTCTTGTGCGAATGCAATAGGTAGCTTGATGTATGCTATGGTGTGCATTTGACCTGACATTGCTCAAGTTGTTGGATGATTAGTAGATATATGGCAAATCCGGGAAAATCGCATTGGGAGGCAGTGAAGTATATTTTTATATATCTTAGAGGTCCATCAGAATATGGACTTGTTTTCTTTGGCAGAAATAAAGATTTCAACTTGGTCGGATTTTGTGATTCAGACTATGCTAAAGATAGAGATAGAAGGAAGTCAACCTTAGGCTATGTGTTCACTCTAGGAGGAACAACTATTAGTTGGAGAGTGAGGTTGCATACTGTAGTTGCTTTGTCTACTATAGAGGCAGAGTTGATAGCTGCAGTTGAGGCAACTAAGGAGGAACTTTATTTGAAGAAATTGTTGTGTGATTTGGGATTCATACAAGATACTTGTTTGGTGAATTGTGATGGTCAGAGTGCAATTCATTTAGCTGAAAATCTAGCTTTCAGTTCGAGAACAAAGCATATAAAGGTAAGAGAGTCTTTACTTATTGTTATGAATAAGGAGAAGTTAGTTTGTCTTCATAAGATTTACACAAATGACAATGCAGCAGACATGTTTACGAAGGCATTACCTACTACTAAGTTCGAGCAGTGCTCGAACTTGATTCACTTGATGAAGTGCTAGGTGCCACATGGTGGCACTATGGGGAAGAGAGTGACTTGGTTGATGTCAAGATAAGATGCGGTATTCTTCTTGTATAAAGAGATAGGAGTTGGTTGCACGATGTCTACCTTATTTTCTAATTGTTTCCAACACTTTGTTGGTGGGCAGTGGCCTTACTGGAGTTCATTAACAAAGTGCAATGAGGGGTGACTTTTGTAGGAACTCATTGGGAAGCATTCACATTGGAGTTTCTTGGTTGCAAGAGATATTGTATCAAGGTGTAGATTATTGGAATTTTGGTAATCCAATAGTTCCAAAATTAATTAGATTTTGGAGATATTCTTGGTAATTTGGTTACCCGTTGTGTGCAGGAAAGAAATGGAAAGGAATATCAAGGAGATAGGGATATTGGAGATATTCTCCATTTGTTTTGTTGCCATATTTCATGAAAGAAGAAACAGAAAGAAATTAAATTGGGAAAGAATTGATTAATAGAGAAAATAGAAAGTTATCAATCAATTATATGACAATAAAATTAACGGGAATATTAGTCCTCCACGAATTGATTTATTTACATAAATCAATTACTTCATCCCTAAGTAATTTTTTCCTCGGCATAGAGAATGTTAGTATCATCAGATCATCTATATTTCTTCATTTCTTTGCTCTACTGTAAAACCCTGTAATCTCTTGAATATTAATAAAATCTCTCCCCATTGAAGTGGACGTACACTATCTCGCGACAGTGGAACCACTACAAATATTGTGTGTTCTCGATTGCCTTCTTTTTTATGATATATGAGTGATAATTCTTTCAATCTGTTTGTTCTATTCCATCATTGCAAGATCCTATTGAGATTTTTCCGCTGAAAGGGATTGATCATCCCTTACAAATTGGATGTAATGGTAGTTTAATTTAAAGAATCCATTAGATAAAAATGAACATAAAACATTTCACCCACTGACAGCAAGTTTCAGAACCAACAAACACAAGATATAGTAAACTGTTATCATTGAGTTACATTTTCAACACTGGCATTAGATGCATAGAATTATTTTTATATATGTTTCAGGTTAATTGTCTTTTTACCACTTAAATGCATTTATTTATTGTTTACGGCTATCAGCAGAAAAATCATAACCGAAGACACGAGAAAGTGCAAGTTGGCATACAAATCTAAATAGGTGAAACAAATGAAGATATCCAGAATGCAATCCCCCAAAGCAACTTGTAGTTCATCACTTAGATTCTTCCATTTATCAAGTGTAACTGGAACATTGTACCTTACTAGCGGACCTAGATATGAAGATAACTTGACAGACTCATCTCTTATTGGTTTTCCATCCGCATCAAATTCAACTTCAATACAGCTAGAAAGATTCAACGGAATTCTTTTCACTTTGGTTAGATCTCTGACACTACGCATCACAACTGGATTTTCATTGACGTCCCTAGTAGTCTCATTCATGTCATCTTCAAAATTTTCTTATACTTGCATGGTATCTTTGTCAACTGCTTCAGCGATGTCTTCAATTCGAGCATCAGTATTCTCAGCGTGTACTTGCATATGGTTGCCTTGATTTCCAATTTCTTGCGAGTTCCCTTAAATACAAGTGTTGTTATCCACCATATTTTCCTTGCCTTTTGCATTATCATTGGATGTATTGGATTTTTCTATTGTTTTTAGCCATTTTTTAGAAGCCTTCTTCCTTTTATTTATTTTCTATAGATAAAAGATAAGAATAGTGAAAATATACACGAAACTTTTTTCTTTTAAACTATTGTTCCAGCAAGTAAAAAAGTACTTATTAAACAAACAAACTACAACTTAGTGTAAGGGGTCTTGTATAGCTGGTAAAATGGGTTTAAAAAATGATGCATTTTACAAAATCATAGCTCTTATTGTGTATGATTGTTTTAAAAATTGTTTCTTCTTGAGCGAAGTTTGTTCACAACAATGTTCATATCTTCAGTAAGAAGCATATATATAAATGCTAGTATCAAACAGCATATTGCATTTATTTTGCACTATGTTACCTATCTCCTAGTACTTTTCTGTGCTTAAATGCACATGATGTTTTTTGTAATGTATGTATATGTGAATTACTAGTAGTTTGCTCTTCCTAAACTTTTTTCTCTTTGCACTTTTGTAGACAATGTTGGTTCATAGCAAAACCAAGAGAAGCACGAGTTTTCCAAATTATTAAACAAAACTGTGCTAGTTTATTAATACTTTTGGTAATTAATTTGTCATACAATAAAATAAAGGAGATGGCTCAACTTCTTAACAAGAAATAGGACTACACATATAACTCACCTATCACGAATGAAACCAAAATTATGTTGATATGGGATAAGAAGTAATAGCACAGTAACTCATTCATAAGAGTGAACAAAATATTACCTACTTTGTTTACAACTATCTAGGGATGAAATTTTACTATACAGTACTTTACGCTCATAGTAATGCTAAGTAAAAAAAGTGCTCTCAGACCATATCAAACGCTAACAAATTCTTTGGACATGCCCTGAGTGATAGTAGGGATTTCAACGTCATTCTATACAATCAACTCGTAGCAAAATTAATGGACCACACTCCTTTATATCATTTGTTAGCTTAAAAATCAAGGTTACTGGTTCATTTATGGAAAATTCTTCAAAGATAATACATACATAATATGAATAATAATTTATCTTTTATCGTAATCATGTAAGGTTTACCTATAGTTTCCAAGCGTAATCAATGAAGGTTTTTAAAACTTTTCTCGGTATGCCTTTACAATCCTCCCTAACATAGTTAGCGTCCTCCAAAAAACTCGACATCCATCTCATTTTTTTCACAATCTTGGACAACACTGCTTGTGCTTTCAATAGAGTCGATTGTCTCTAATTCATGAAAACCTCTTGGTGGTGCTTTCATTAAAACATACCAATTAGAGGAGTCATTCTCTCTTGAATAAAAAATTTGTTTCACTTGAGATGCATGGATATACGGATCCATCGAAAATGAAACTTGATTTTGATGTAAATTAACAATAGTAAATCCATCTTCACCCTTCACCCTGTTTCCAACGGTTTCCCAATGACACTTGAAAATTGGAATATAAAATTTGTGATAGTCTAACAAAATTATGTTGATCAAAATCTCATAATAAGTGACCACATCCACTACTTGAGAGACACCTTTCACACTTGCTCTATGTAACAACCCACATTTTACATATTGGAAGATCGTAAATTATTATTTCTATTCCCTGAGGGTTGGATCATTCTCATATTTTGATATATTGTTTATGGGGATGTGAAACATGTCCATAATTTTTACCAATATTATTTTTATTCCCCGAGGGTTGGTCATTCTCATATTTTGATTTGGGCATAGAGGGCAACACTTAACCAATGTAACATGACCAGTGGTAGGGTTAAGTTACACTTAACCAATATAACATGATGTGTGATAGGGTTAAGTAACACAAGAGAGCAACACTTAACCAATATAACATGATGTGTGATAGGGTTAAGTAACACAAGAGGGAAACACTTAACCAATGTAACATGACAAGTGGTAGGGTTAAGTAACACAAGAGGGCAACACTTAACCAATGTAACATGACCAGTGGTAGGGTTAAGTTAACACTTAACCAATGAACGAGTGGGGTTAAGTAAATGGGAAACACTTAACTGATATAATATGATGAATGAACAGGGTTAAGTTAATAGAAAACACTTGACCTATTACAACATGATGAATGAGAAGGGTTAAGTTAATAAGAAACACTTAACCAACATAGCATGGCATGTGGATGGGTTAAGTTAACTTGAATGGATGGATAACACTTAGCCAATTTGGGGGGTATACGAATAAACCCTAGTAACGGGGACCCATTTCAGTAGTAACCCACATAGATGTATCACGGTATCCTGAAACTAGGCAGCGTGGGGCACAATTACTGGGTTGATTATAAGCGGTCAAAATATCGGCAGGGGGTGCAGCAATGTAGTTCCGACGGAGTATGTGCGCGCACATGCTTCAAAGTGGAAAAGCAGGCACTGGGCATCAGTAGTATACACTATGCATCTAGAATTTGTGTCGGGTTGCTATCATAGGGATTGATACACCTTATCATGGGACCAGCACAGGGTATCTACACGCAAGAGAGGGCCGATTGACATAGACACAAGGAAAGTTAATACAAGTAAGGAGCTGATCGATAGGGTAGTAAGGGTACATCTAACATCTTCATGGCAATTAGGCTGGTTGAGGTAAGATCCTCGTACTAGATGTACACCTGAAGGCTACCATAATTGCAGGGTTGGAATCACCATGTTTTATAACACAGGATACTAGTTGGGACACTACTAGGGGATACAGATCCTTTTTCATGGGATACTAGTTGGTACACTAGTAGGGAATATGAATCTTTCTATAAAAGACACTAGTTAGGATGCTAGTTAGGTGGTGCAGAGAAAATAGGAAATTAGAAAAAGAACCGAAGTGCATTCAGTGTATCTTACCTTGTCATATCTAATGATCATCATTTGTTGTCTTGTTATGCTTATTATCATGGTTATGGTCTGGTATCCGGTTTATTCATGTCATGATCCTTTTACCTGTTTACATGCTGAATAATCACTGGACATACCAGGCTTTATGTCCGACTCTGTTTTGTTTCGCTCTCTTTTCTTCCGTTCCCCCCTAGGTTCATAGGGAGGGAATATTACCACTTAGCTCAGTTTTCTTTCCAAGCTCGAAGATAGACGATGTATTGCTTTGGACTCTCTTTTCCACTACTATGGCTGGCTCATGCTTGATTGGGGAATATCATTGTCATTTCATGCTTCTTTATTTTGTTAAACAAGACAGATGCTTTGTTGTAATAGGTAAGGGTGTTTTGGTGTTGGGAAAAAACTTTGTACAAGCTGTTTTACCAAGCTGCTGTTTTATCAATAAAGTAAAGTTTTATTTATTTTCCGCTATTTAAAATTTTGTCTGTTTTGTAATTTATCTGTTCTATACACTTATGACGCTCCACTGAAGTTAATGCATTCCCTTTGTGAGTGACCTTAACGGAGGTGGGGTGTTACATATGGAGAATAATTTACTTTCTCCATTCTCTCATTTGAAGGAGCTTGTGATCCTCTATTTCTCCATTTTCTTCTCCTTTTCAGCATTAAAACTTAGAGAATCGAAGGTCTACATTGTTTGAATCTAGATGTACGCAAATCAAAGAGAGGAGATCATTGAATTGAAGAGTTTGGATCAAATTTCTTCGTTGTCCGGATTTAGATCTAAGTTTTTCGGTTGTTTTGGAGAATTGGTGAGTGATATGCATCTCTCACGTGGATTTAATCAAGGATATGAGTTCTGTGATCTTAATTTCATCATTTTCAAGTGTTTTCTCTTAGATCTACATCATGGTAAGTCTGTTTTCATAGAAATCGCCATAGGATCTAATTTAGCAACTTTAAACTAGTAATTTCATATATTTCTATATATTTATGCAAGTTAGATGTGTAATTTAGTTCATATGTTCACTCATTATGATTTCGGTGAAGTTTGCATGATTTTTGGTGAAAATCATCATATTCATGTCATTAGTGATTTCATAACATGCTTAGGGGTGTATTGGATGAATTAGATGAGTATAGTTCATCGATTTTATCGACTAGCGAAGTTTTGGTCGAAATTGGACTTGAATTGGGGCTGTATAGGCTACTGGTCGAGCTGGTAGTACATCATGAAGTACAAATTGTAGTACCTATGGTAGTACAGAGGGTTGGTCGAGCACAGTGGTCGGGTCAAGTAGCTTGGGGTCGAGCATAGTGGTCGGGTCGAGCAGTTTGGGGTCGCACCATGTTGGGGTCGGGCAAGACAGGGTCGGTCGGGCAGTATTGGTCTAACATGAAGTGTGGTCAATCATGCAAAAAGGGGTCGAGCAGTGTGGGGTCGGTCAAGCGGTATTGGTCTAATATGAAGTGTGGTCGGTCATGCAAAAAAGGGTCGAGTGGCATGGGGTCAGTCGAGCAAGACGGGTCGATCATGATACTGAGTGGATGGGGTCGGTCATGTGTTGAAGTAAAGGGTCGATCGGTCATGGCTGGTCGTGCAAAGCTCAGGTCGAGCAATCTTAGGGTCGAGCAGGATCTGGTCGATTGCCTCAGGGGTCGGTCGCACAGCGCAGTGCACTTTCAAATGCCATGGTTGATGGTAGAAACGATGTGTCTTATTTCCGTAACGATTTGTTGAATGTCGTGAATGGATAGTGGATCATATGATGATTCAGTGATGTGATGAATTCGAAATGAATTCAATGGGGAATGTCGAAGTGATATGAAGTGTTTGTTGCTAGTCATAACGTAACGAGTGTGATGACAACCCAAAAGAATTCTGAGCTTGTTGGATGGTCATCGTCGATGACAATTAAAGATACCAAAGGTCGAGGAATTATCGTTATTGTAAGTTCTAGCGGACTCATAGCAGGGGTATAATAGGGATACCTAAAAGACCGATTGTATGGTTGAGTGCCCTGAGCATCGTGTATAGCCTAGATATGTCAAATTGTATGACGTATGGTGTTTTTTCTAGAACCATGGTTACTATTATCCCTTGATATATGGTAGTATGATATGGCCAGTCATACGATTAGCGATGGTTTCAAAACAGGGTTGGCAGTGATAGCCAGAGTCAGTCATGAATGTTGGTTGCTTTGCTTGTACCATCTCACGTAGATTGTCCAATGTCAAAGGAGATGTTTCTTGGGTGCTTGTTTGATATTGGTTTAGGCCTTTGGGGCTTGTGCTTGAGGAATGTTGAATTCGATTAGGATGGTTTAAGGGAAATATATAATTTGGATGCTATTAGTGTTACTGTTGATTGTTTCGATTTGCCATGATTGAATGGCCGTTCTGATTACCATGGATGAACTATTGTTCATTTGGTTGTATGGATTTTAAAGGCTATCACTGTCTGATGTGGGGATGGCAGACGTGGGTTCTTCTTTGGTGTTTAGGTAAATTAGTTCGTTTATCTACCTATTCCCATATACTTCATTAATGATGTTAGATAATTGTTTTATCACTTATTAAGACTGTTGTCTAACTCAAGGTTTTATGTTTCCCTTTCATTACCTTGGGTTGTCCATCTGATTGTTGGATGCGTAGACTAGGCAGAAGGTAACAGGTGATATCTTGGTGAGGACGATGTTACAGTTCGGTGGAGAGCAGGAGGCTGACATATTATTTTACTATATTGTAGTATCTTTATTTCCGTTGTGTGGTGTTTATCACTGAGCGTTGTAGTGAAGAAAATTCTTATGTTGTAATTTCCTAAATTGTATAGGTATTTTCTCTAATTGTTATAAGGGTTTAAGTTTCTGCTCAAATATGCTTCACTATTATTACTTGTTGTATGTCTTCTATTATATTTTATCCTTGCGTTGTGAGTTCTATGACAGGTTCCACTTGTGTTATCATACATAGATGATCGTCCATAGTTGTCTGGGACACTTTTTAGCGCATCATCCCTCTTGTTTAGTATAGGGGTTATGGGCAGTCGTCGCATTTGGTATCAGAGCTCTGGTTATCGATTTTAGCCAAAGTTCAGAGACGTAATTATGTATGAGAGACGTAATTGTAGATTTTTGATGGATATATACTATATATTAGCATATAGTAGAGTAGTGTTGGATTAACATTGTAGTTTATCTTGTATGCAGACTAATCATTCCATTTTAGATTTAGAATGAGTCGTCAAACCGTAGGGGTGATCCTGAAACTGGAAGAGTGGGAGATGGAAGCCGATTGGTAGCTTTAGCCATTGCACTGGAATATTGTGTTATGTTTGGGGTAGCCAAGATGGCAACAGTTTTGTTGAGGATGGCCATTCCTAAGGCGGAGGAAGGACGTGGTGTTCCCGTGCAAGTACTCAGAAGGGATTCCGCTAAGCGACAGAAGGACCGTTCTCCTACGGATAAAGAAACTGTTATTGTCCCTAGTGCTACAAAAAAGCTAAATAAGAAGAAGCAACAGCAAGGGAATGATAGTCAAAAGAATAAAATTAAGAAGAATGACCTCTGTTTCAACTGTCAGTTAGAGAGCCGTTATGCCAAGGATTGTGAGAAGCCGAAAGCCGAAAGGAGGTGCTATAATTGTGGCAAGCTTGGACATGAGAAGAAAGATTGTTTAGATTTTCTGAAGGGTAAGCAACCGGAGGAAGCATGTGTTGTGGAAGTTACTCCGATTTCTTATTGCATTCCTAATGTAGATTAGAAGAAGTTGTTGCCAGTTTATATGTGCTTTCTGCCAATGGGGTTGTTGAGTTCTATTTGGTACTAGTGCATCGCTTCCTTTTATCTGTAATAATATTGAATTCCGAATAAGTTTGGAACTTGAAGTTGTAATAGACCTTTGTTCGTAAACAATCTAGTATGGGTTCATCTGCTCTTTGCATAATTTGTGGTGATATAATATTATTTGATCATGGATGCTCATTTATAAGTGGTTTCTTAGTTGTAACTTTCGCTTGGTTTGGAATCATATTGGGTATGGATTGGCCCAAGAGGTATGTGCATGTGGGAATTGCGAAAAGCTAGGGGTGAGAGTCGGGAATGTGGAAGGACGAAAGGTGTTGATTCGGGGTAAACTCGAAGTTGGTGTCTTTGTGACTTGTTATATTTGCTTGGAGTTCCACAAGAAGACTTGTCATCCATGCTAATCACAAGTGAGTTTGAGGATGTCTTTGACGAAGTCAAAGAGTTTCCGCCGCATCATGAGATTGAGTTTAGAGTCGATTTGGTCAAGGGTGTTGAACCTATCGTTATGCCTCTTAGGCGGATGGCGCCTAAGGAACAGCAAGAGTTAGAGGTGCAGGTTCGTGACCTTTTTAGGAAAGGATTCATTCGAAGGAGTGTTTCTGAATGGGGTGCACTAGTCGTGTTTGCAACCAAGGCTGGTTGCTTGTAGAGATTATGTGAGGACTACTGTGAGCTGAACAAGATGACCAAGAAGAACAAGTATCCATTATCGAGGATCGAGGACTTTTTCAATCAGCTTTACGATGCCAAAATGTTTTCTCAAATGGATTTAGCAACAGAATTTCACCAATTACGAGTGGTAAAGGATAGTGTGCCGAAGACTGCTTTTAGGACACCGTCCGGTTTCTTTGAATGGTTGGTGATGCCATTCAGGTTGACTAACACGCCAGCATATTTTGTGGATCTTATGAATAGAGTTTCCAGAGACCAATGAACAAGTTCGTGTCTGGGTTCGTGGATGATATCCTAGTTTACGCGCAGAACGAGGAAGAGCATAAGAGTCATTCTGAGTTGGTTTGGAAGTCTTGCGAAATCATCAAAGGAAGGATAAGTTTTCAAAGTACCACTCCTGGAAAAGGTAACGCAGGAGCGGATATGTTAAACCGAAGACATGCGAGTTTGGGAGCGATGTTTTCGAAATGGAAATGACTCGAGCTTTTGACAAATTCGATTTCAAGTCACAATGTGAATTGAAACCTTAAATGTTGGCAAGCATAGTGATAAGACCTACTCTCATCGAAAGGATTGGCAAGAGCCAATAACAAGATGCAAAGCTTGTCGAGTTTATCCAGAAACTGGAACCAAAAAATAAAGAGTTCGAGGTCGATCGGGAAGGTTGGCTTCGAAACAAGGACGACTGGTTGTTCTCAATATCGACAGATTGAGAGATGAGGTTCTGAGAAAATTTCATCACTCGAAGATGACAATTCATCCCGGTGGCAATAAGATGTATCCGGACATGAAGCGAGTCTACTACTAGGAGGGGATAAAGAGGGGTATTGGAAAGTTCATTTCCAAATGCATGAACTGTCAGATAATGAAAGCTGAACAGAAGAAGCCAAGTGGTTTGCTTCAGCCATTAGAGGTTCCTACGTGGAAGTGGGAGCAGATATTGATGGATCTTACCGATGGACTACCTAGAACAAGGGTAGAAAACGAAGGAATTTGGGTCATCGTGGATCGTTTGACCAAAAGTGCAAGGTTTATTCCTTTCAAGTCCACTAGGATGACATCAAAGTTGGCTGAGCTTTATATGAAATGGATAGTTTGATTCCACGATATCCCGAAGAGTATAATGAGTGATCAAGATCCATTGTTCACGAGTGGATTATGGAAGAGTTTGCAAGATACTTTGCGAACCGATTTGTGTTTGAGTATTGCTTATCATCCTCAAACTGATGGTCAAACCGAGAGGGTTAACGGAATTTTGGAAGATCTCCTAAGGGATTGTGTGTTAGACTTCGGAGGATTATGAGAAGACCATCTACATCTGGTGGAGTTTGCTTCTAATAATAGCTACCTGTCGAGCACTGTGCTGGCACCATACGAGGCATTGTATGGTAAACCGCGTAACTCTCTAGCTTGTTGGTTAGAGACTGGAGATAAGTTGATACTTGGGCCAGAAATGATTAGAGAGACCTCAGATCGTATCGAGGTAGTTCAGCAAAGAATGAAGGCAACCCAAGATCATCAGAAGAGTCATGCTGAAAAGCACCGAAAAGATTTGGAATTCGACTTGGGCAACAGGGTTTTATTAAGATTTCATCGTTGAAGCATGTTGTTCGATCAAAAGTTAAGGAAAGTTGGCTCCTAGGTTCGTTGGACCGTTTCCGATAGACGAGCGAATCGAAAAGCTCGCATATAGATTGAAGTTACCCGAGAAGATGTCGAGTGTGCATAATGTTTCCCATATGTCGTTTTTACGGAAAGTCTTGTATGATTTGAATGCAGTGGTATCTCCAGAATGGTGCAAGGACTTAGGAGTCGAGACCGTAGTTACAAAACCTCGTAAGCCTCTTCATGTTCTGGAATCGACATGAAATGGCTTAAGAGGAAAACGGTTAAGTTAGTCAAGGTATAATGGAGTGAGGATGGTGACGATTGTACGTGGAAGACGGAAGAGAATATGAAGACGACTCATCTATAACTCTTTGTCCGTATGACCCATTGATATCACGCTGCTATTACATCGTTGTAGCTTGTTGTCATTGTTGTTATCTTTGTTGGGGTTGATTAGAATTCCGCGTGCTAGGATAGGGATATGGATGCATGACTTGATGGTTTGTACTTTGGATGATAGAATTGGCTACTCATGGATGATAGGCATGCAGAATTGTTTTGGTTGTTTGTGTTTGTTGGAATTTCGGGGGCGAAATTCTTAAGGGGGAGAATGTAACAGCTCGCATTTATTGGAAGATCGTAAAATATTTTTATTTTATTCCCTAAGGGTTGGATCATTCTCATATTTTGATATGTTGTTTATGGGGATGTGAAATATGTCCATGATTTTTACTAATTTTATTTGTGACAATTTTGCCCCTGTCAATCTTGTACAGGGGATAACTTTTGACTCAGATCGAATCAGGTGTTGAGACCAGTGCCATTGGAAAGGAAATGATGATTCCCTTCCCGTAGAGTGGTCACATTAAAGATTTGGTTCAGTGGTTTGGGAGCAATTATTGTTTTAAGGTTTTACAGTTGGATGTTTAGTTTTTTAGAGCCTTAATGGGTTGATTTGGTGAGGCCCATTAGTGGGCTGGCGGATGCTATAATAGGGGATGAAAGGTATGAAGAATAGTTTACTTTCTCCATTCTCTCATTTGCAGGAACTTGTGATCCTCCATTTCTTCATTTTCTTCACCTCTCCACCATTAAAGCCTAACGAATCGAAGATCCACATCGTTTGAAGCTAGATCTATGGAAATCAAAGAGAGAGATCATTGAATTGAAGAGTTTGGAACAAATTTTTTCGCTGTCCGAATCTACATCTAAGTGTTTTTGGGTTGTTTTGGGGAATTGGTGAGTGATATGCATCTCTCACACGGATTCAATCAAGTGTATGAGTTATATATTCCTAATTTTACCATTTTCAAGTGTTTTTCTCTTAGATCAACACATGGTAAGTCTATTTTCATATGAATCGCCATAGGATCTAATTTAGCAAATTTAAACCAGTAATTTTCATATATTTCTATATGTTCATGCAAGTTAGATCCATACGTTCATTTATTATGATTTTGGTGAACTTTGCATAATTTTGGTGACTTAGTCCAATTTTTATCTCTCATTAAGATCAAATATACAAGATTATTATTAGTGAAAATTGTCGTATTCAGGTTCAACCGGTAATTTAGTCCAATTTTTATCTCTTACTAAGAGTGTTGTCTGACTCGAAGATTTATGTTTCCCTCTTATTACCTTGGACTGTTCAACCGATTGTTGGATGGGCTGACTAGGTAGCAGGTGACAGGTGATATCTTGGTGAGGACAATGTTGCAGTTCGATGGCGAACAGGAGGATGACATATTATTTTACTATATTATAGTACCTTTATTTCTGTTGTGTGGTGTTTATCTCTAAGCGTTGTAGTGAGGCAAATTTGTAAAGACACTTATGTTGTAATTCCCAAATTGTATGAGAATTTTCTCTAATTGTTATAAGGGTTTAAGTTTCTTCTCAAATATGCTTCACTATTATTGCCTGTTCTATATGGTCTATTATATTTATCCTTTCGTTGTGAGTTCTATGAAAGGTTCCACTTGTGTTATCATACCTTGATGATCGACCATAGCTGTCTGGCACACTTTTCAACGCAACATCCCTCTTGTTTAGTGTAGGGGTTTTGGGCGGTCGTCACACTTTATACATGTTAGTAACATCATAAGTCACTCCAGAATTTTGAGTTTCTCTCTCATAATTTCTTATGTAAAAATATGACCCATAAATTATATATCATGTGTGGGACAGAGCAGTGCTACTTGGACCATAGGCAATTTATTTTAATAATTCCACATGTTCACTTGAGTTAGTATATTTTGGAATAAACTCAATCCACTCAATATAGTCAAAAATAATATTTTCAAACTTATAAATGAAATTTATATATTTAATTAACTTTATTTTTAATTTTGTCGACAAAATTTTTTGCATGTGTTTTTCATAGTAGTGTATCATTTCTTTCCATGTTATTTTCCGAACGTTGTAACTCTTCTAAATGCATATAGCATAATATAAAAGATGTTAAGTTACATTTATAATTACACATATGTTAAGGGACAATTGAAAAAAATGTGCTTACTCTAAATATGGCTCTATTATAGCCATATTCATTAGCATGACCAAATGAGCTATTTATTTCTCATTAGCCATCAATATAATTATTTTGCATATTGATATTGGACGTTCCTCGAGTATTGCATCATCATTCTCATACTCTTCATTTCTACCTTCTTTCTTCCCTATTTCTGATGATTTCTATAAAAATGGCCAAAGAATCTAATGGATTCCTCTAGGAGATAATTTTCTGCAATGCATCTTCAGGTCATGCATAGTTCCTTACATAGTCTTTAAGTGTTATTATATACCTTTCGACTGGTTACATCCATCGAAAATGAACCGGTCCACATAGTTGAGCTTCTTTGTTAAGATGAACTGTTAGATGTATTATATGTCGAAAAATGAAGGTGGAAAATATCTTTCAAGATTGCATAAATTTTTAACAATCTCATTATCCGTTTGTTGCAACTTCTCTTTATCAAGAAAATAATGATATATTTTATTAAAAATATACACAAATGAGTTATTGCTTTCCTTGGCTTTTTTGGGAGCAATCCTCTCATTGCAACCGATATAATTTGTTGCATTAAAACATGATAATCATGCGACTTCAATCTACTAACTTCGCAATCGTCCAACAACACACTTCTTTTGAAATTTGAGCAGTAACCATCAGGTCTCTTAATTAAAGTCATACAATATTTTACAAAAAAAAAAACAGAACTAGACAAAGTATATAAAGCTGATGGAAGATATGTTTTCTTCCCATGATGTTGTGCATATAGTGTTAGAAATTTGCTATTAGAAACTGCATTAAAACATTTCATTTACCTTTAATGTTGTGCAGTTTCTAATCTTAATGTGACCCTATTAATTGGGTCATAAATAGAATGTTTCATTTTCCATTATGCAATTTCTAATATTTATGTAACCCGATTAATTAGGTCATAAATAGACCGTTCATATTTAGAACATTAGATCTATGATTAATTTTAAGCGTTGAACTGGTATATGATGGACGTACCAGATTCACAGTCAAAGGTTATATAAAGGATTGGGTCCTTTCTCACCCTGAGTCAAGAGTTGTATTCTTCTCCATCTAGAAACACATAAGGAAATATGGTAAGAGAGAGAAATCGAATTTTGAGAAGAAGAATAAACAATAGAAGTCAAAGAAAGAAGATGATGGCCATTACATTTTCCGCTGCTTATCGAGGTATGTCATCTTAAACAATAGATCATATTAAGTTTCTCCCTTTTTTGTTTGTGAAATATTCGGTATTGGTGATCCTAGGACCATTCAATTGAATTGTATATCATCAATCATGAAAGATTGAATAATTAAGAAAATTCTAGCATGTGGTATCGGAGCAAACCAATAATTGAATATTTCCTATGATTGCAATTGATCCATTCTATGCTTTACTCGTGATGTTTAATCGAGTATGTGTAATAAGTCATTTATGCACATGAGATTTATGATTTTTTAATCACCAAAGTGGTCAAAATTAGAATACTCATTTTATGCATAAGTTACATAATGATTATTGATAGAAATTGCCAGTTATAATTATACCAATAAAAAAAACTGGCGTCACAAATGATAGAATCTGAGAACTAACCCAAAGGAAAGTCCTGTTCTATAACTAGTTGACATGATGAGGTATAATAGATATTTTGATTAAATAAATATTGATCATCCAAAAATGTCAGTTCTATTTAATTGAATATATTTGTTACTCGATTATGTTTTGGTATTTAATTATGTTAAGTATAAGATAGTATCTACCCAAAAGAGTGATATATTATATTGTTATGTACATATCTGAATCTCGTTAATTATGAGCTTATAACTATTCCAATTTTTATTTGCAGTAGTTTCCATGAATACACATGCTTCATCTGTTGCATTTTTCACTGGTGTTAATTTTTCTGAATGGAGAGAACAAGTCAATTTCCAATTAGGTGTTCAGGATCTTGACTTGGCACTCCTTGAGGATAAACCTGTTGCTCTTACAGCAGCTAGTACCGAGACAGAAAAATTACACCATAAAGCTTGGGAACGCGGTAACAGATTGAGCTTTATGTTTATCAAGATGGCTGTTGCTAACAACATCAAGTCAACAATTCCGCAAACAGAAAGTGCTAAGGAATATATGCAGTTTGTGGAAGTTCAATTGATAAGTCACTCGCTGGTACTCTTATGGCAGAACTCACAACCATGAAGTTTGATGGGTCGCTAACTATGCAAGAGCACATTATAGAGATGACTAATCTTGCAGCAAGGTTAAACACCCTTGGGCTTACAGTAGAGGATTCTTTTCTTGTCCAGATTATTCTGAACTCGCTACCTTCTGAATATGGACCTTTTCAAATTAACTATAACACTATAAAGGATAAGTGGAATGTTAATGAATTGGCCAATAGACTTGTCCAAGAAGAAGGGACGTTTGAAAAGTCAAGTGAATCACTTACTAAGTTTTGTGAGTAATAAAGATGGTAAAGAAAAGAATGGGAAATCAAGTCATTTCAAGAAGAAAAAGGTACCTGCTAAGAATGGGAAGGATAAGGAAAAGAAGGAATTAAAGTATATTCGATGTCATTTCTGTAAAAAGAAAGGACATTATTAAAATAACCGTCCGAAAAGGATAGCTTGGTTCGAAAAGAAAGGTAATCATCTATCTTTCATATGTTTTGAATCAAGTTTAGTTGAAGTCCCTATTAATACATAGTGGCTTGATACTGGTGCTACAATACATGTTTCCATAATGTGCATGGATTTTTTATGATCCGAACTATAAATCTAAATGAAGGACGTTTTCTCTTTATGGGAAACGGAATGAAATCCACAATAGAAGGCATTGGGACATATCTTCTAATTCCAGAAAGTGGATATGCATTAGACTTATTTAGTACCCTTTATGTACCTTCATTATCTAGAAACCTTATTTTCGTAAGTAAATTGGATATTTCTGGTTTGAGATGTATGTTTGGATCTAGTTGTTTTGATTTATATAAGAATACTGATAATGTTTGTTCAGGTATTCTAATTGATGGACTATATAAATTGAAACTGAATGACAATTATGTGAATTCCTCGTTGAATATAGTAAATAACGTTGAATGCAAATGTAGCATGTTGAATGAAAATTTAGCTTTCTTATGTCATAAAAGACTAAGTCACATATCCAAAGAAAGAATGATGAGATTAGTAAGTAATGAAATTTTTTCAAATTTGGACTTTAGTGATCTACAATTATGTGTGGATTGTATTAAAGGTAAACAAACCAAACATAACAAGAAAGGAGCCACTGGAAGCAGCCATCTCCTTGAAATAATTCACACTAATGTTTGCGGACCTATGGACACTCCAGCCTTTAATGGAGAAAAGCAGTTCATCACTTTTATTAACGATTTTTCCCGTTATGGTTATGTCTATTTGCTTCATGAAAAATCTCAATCTGTGAATGTCCTTGAGACATTTTTAAAGGAAGCTGAGAGGCAATTAGATAAAAAGGTGAAAATCATAAGGTCTGATAGAGGTGGTGAATATTATGGCAAACATAACGAGTTAGGCTATTTCCCAGGTCCATTTGAAAAATTCCTCGAAAGTCTTGGCATATGTGCGCAATACACAATGCCAGGTACACCACAGCAAAATGGTGTAACAGAAAGGCACAATAGGATGTTAATATATATGGTTAGGAGTATGATGTCAGATTCTACACTACCTAAGAATTTGTGGTCGTATGCTCTCAAAACTGCTAATTATTTGTTGAATAGGGTTCCTAGTAAAGCTGTTCAAAAGACTCCTTTTGAATTATGGACTAACAGGAAACCTAGCTTAAGACACCTGCATGTTTGGGGTACCCAGCAGAAGAGAGAATTTATAATCCACATGAAAAGAAATTAGATTCTTGAACAATTAGTGAGTACTTCTTAGGATATCCTGAAAAATCTAAAGGGTATGTGTTTTAGTGCCATAATCATAGTCCAAGAATAATAGAAACTGGTAATGCTAGATTCATTGAGATTGGTGAAGTTAGAGGGAGTACTAGAAGAAAAATAGTAGAAATAAAAGAAACGGAGTAAATGTTACACTACCTAGCATAGTTCCGCCATCCACTATTACTCCAAATATTGTTCCAGTTGTTGAAGAACAAAATGGTGATGAACAACATATAAATGAAAAAGTACTTCCTGAAGGAAATGACTTACATAATGCTAATGCGCATGAACCACAACAAGTAGCATTAATAAGATCTCAAAGAGATCATAGATCAGCTACTTCTAATGATTATGTGGTTTATATGCAAGAATCATATTATGATATATGAATCAATAAGGACCCAGTTTCGTTTTCGTGTGCTATAAAAGGTAAAAAGTCAAAGGAATGGATTAATGCCATGAAATAAGAACTGAAATCCATGCAACAGAATGAAGTTTAGGATCTCATTGAGTTACCATATGGGTGTAAAAGAGTCGAATGCAAGTTGACTTTTAAAACCAAACACGACTCTAGTGGTAATATCGAATGGTATAAAGCTAGACTTGTTACTGAGGGTTACACTCAGAAAGATGGTATTGAATACAAGGAGACATTTTCTCTTGTTTCAAAAAAAGACTCACTAAGAATTATAATGGCATTAGTAGCTCATTACAATTTGGAATTGCATCAAATGAATGTAAAAACAACCTTTCTGAATGGAGATCTTGATGAGGAAATTTATATGGATCAACCTGAGGGTTTTTCTATAGAAGGTAAAGAACAATTGGCGTGTAAACTTAAGAAGTCAATATATGGACTTAAACAAGCATCCCAGCAATGGTATATTAAGTTCAATACCATTATTACGTCTTTAGGTTTTAAGGAAAATACGGCTGATCACTGTTTATACCAAAAGATCAGTGGGAGCAAATATATTTATCTAGTCCTTTATGTTGATGACATCTTTCTTACTGCAAATAATTTAAGCATATAGCATAAGACTAAGAAATTTCACTCAATGAACTTTGAAATGAAATATATGAGGGAGGCATCCTATGTGATTGGAATAGAAATATATTGTGATCGATCACAAAGAATATTGGATTGTCTCAGAAAGGATATATCGAAAGATTCTAGAGAGATTTGGAATGAGTAAATGTTCACCTGGGAAAGTTCCTTTACGGAAAGGTGATAAATTCAATCTCATGCAATGTCCTAAGAATGATGTTGACGGAAAGGAAATGGAATCAATTCCATATACATCTGTAGTTGGTAGCCTAATGTATGCTCAAACCTGTACTAGATTGGATATCAATTTTACAGTCGGTATGTTGGGGAGGTATCAAAGTAATCCTGGAAGGGAACATTGGCAAGTTGCAAAAAAGTTTTGAGATACTTACAAGGCACGAAAGATTACATGCTCATGTGTGTTGGATCCAACGAATTGGAGGTAATTGGATATAGCAACTCAGATTTTGCTGGATGCATCGATACTAGAAAATTGACCTTTGGTTACGTGTTTATGTTTGTCCAAGATGTCATATCATGGAAAAGTGCAAAACAAACTATCGTTGCTTCATCTACTACGCAAGCAAAATTTGTGGCATGTTATGAAGCCACAATTCATGCATTATGGTTGCGGAACCTTATTTCAGGACTTACGGTTGTCGACACCATTAGCAAACCGCTGAAAATTTATTGTGATACATCAACATCAGTGTTTTTCCTAAAGAACGACAAGTACTCTAAAGGTGTCAAACATATGGAACTAAAACATCTTGTTGTGAAAGATGAGGTTCAGAAACAAAGAGTGTCAATCATGCACATCATGAAAGAACTTATGATTGCAGACCCTTTGACGAAAGGGTTACAGCCAAAACAAATTGAAGAACATGTTCAAAGATTGGGTCTTGGTTATATTAATAATGATGATGTGTGACACTCTAAGATCTTTTATGTGTTTCTGATATACAATTATGTGTCTCTTGTTTTAATACGGTAGTATGCACTTTATGTAATTTTAAACAAGAAAGAGTCATATAAAGATATTATATATGTTTAATCATTATGATATAAGATATTATGCTGACCATTATGCTATTATATATAAATTATGAGTGTAAGTTGATGGATTGCTGGTATTGTAGTATATGGAAGGGAATGAATTTAATTAATAATGCATAACCGCTATAACTCTCGGCGATTTATCATAGTATGATGTTCAGTGCTTGATATTATGAATAATCGAGTCAAGTGGGAGAATGTTAAAAGTCTGCTATTAGAAACTGCAATAAAACGTTTCACTTTCCTTTAACGTTATGCGGTTTCTAAGCTTAATGTGACCCTATTAATTGGGTCATAAATAGAATGTTTAACTTTCCATTATGCAATTTCTAATCTTAATGTGACCCGATTAATTAGGAGATAAATAGACCGTTCATATTTATAACGTTAGGTCTGTGATTAATTGTAAGCGTTGAATTGGTATATGATGGACATACTAGATTTACAGTTAAAGGTTATATAAAGGATTGGGTCTTTTCTCTCCCTAAGTCAAGAGCTATATTCTTCTCCATCTACAAACACATAAGGAAATAGGGTAAGAGAGAGAAACCGAATTCTGAGAAGAAGAATAAACAATAGAAGTCAAAGAAAGAAGATGACGTCCATTACATCTTCCGCTGTTAATCAAGGTATGTCATCTTAAACAATAGATTATATTAAGTTTCTCCATTTTTTGTTTATGAAATATTCGGTATTGGTAATCGTAGTACTATTCAATTGAATTGTACATCATTAATCATGAAAGATTGAATAATTAAGAAAATTCTGACATATAATGCATGTTGAATTCCCTAATCCTCTAAATCCTTTCTATAATTAATACCATCTTTTGATTTGCTATCATACAACATTGTTTGAGTAAACTTTCGCCAGCTTTTCTCAACATGCATCACATCTAAATTGTGGCGGAGTGGAAGTTCCTATAAATATCATTAAAATGACAATTTACTATTATATAATTTTATAGTTAGATTATTATGAAACAAAAAAAATGAACACTAACCTCCCATATGGTGATTCAAGGAAATAGATCTTTTTTTCCACCTTGATAGCTCTACTTTATAGGATTATTTTTATCTTCTTCATAGGTAGTGCATTTTTTTTTCTTTATCCTCTTGCCTTTTTCTGTTTCAACATTTTCCATTTTTCCAAAATCATTTGGAATATCTCTCAAAATAACGAAAATATCTCTAACTGTAAGAATTCTCTGTTTGTTACCTTTCTCTACTTTGTTATCAAACCAGACATTTTGCCTTCTTAATAGATCTGATAGAGGTAAGTATCTTCTGTTCCCCATATAGACATTTTTTCGACTATGATTGAGCAATCGATGATGAGTATTGACACCGCATAATGGATAACCTTTTTTCCTTTTACACAACATCCAGCCAGATTTCCGTACGTTGGAAAAGCGTTTATAGTCTATAATAAAAAAATTAAAGTAAAAAAGTTTCTTTCTAAATTCATCATATATCTCCAACTCGTTGCTCCATAAGTGCTACAATTTTTCTATTAAAGGAGAAAAATATATATCGATATCATTCTCAGGTTGCTTAATTTTAACCCAGGACTAATAATGTTAACATAATATTCTCTTTTTCATACCCAATATAAGCAAGGGATTATATGTCGCAATCATCACTAGCCAGCAACTATACTTAGAACTCTTAATGTCAAATGGGTTGAAACCATCGGTAGTAAGACCAAGCCAAAGGTTACGCGGATCACTTGAAAATGATTTTCATTTATTATCCAACATGCTACATGCCAAAGAATCCATAGGATGACGCATTTTATTATCATTGTTTTTATTACTAAAATACCACCTTAGATCTTCGCCATCTGTTAGGGTATAAACATTCTTTTGAATGTTGGAATAATTCGAAAATATCGCAATACTTTGGCTGGAATACTTTTCATTATCTCTTTCGTCTGCTCATTTATCTTCCATCTTGAAGAACCACATTTCAGACATTTATTCAAATCTTTGTACTCTTTCGTAAAAAGACAACAATCATTCTTGCAGGCGTGAATCTTCTCAAATCACATGTCAAATAATTTAGGAAACTTCTTTAGTTCATATAAAGTCTTCGAAAGGATATTATTTTTGGATAATAACAATTGTTGCAGACTTAGAAACTTATCAGACCATTATTTGATAATTCAGTTTCGCATTTTAGATTATACAATGCAGTGATAACAAATAATTTTATTTGATCAACGCAATCAGGACATAGTGGTGTTTCTGCATCTTCCAAATGTTTAAGGAAATCATCAGTTCACTTTTCTGCATCGTCATTCTGTTTATCATCAGAGAAAAGAGTATGATTGACAAAATCTTCATCTTCAAAGTGAATGACTTGAAGTAATTCATATGTGTCATTCAACTTCACTTTTTTAGCTACATTTACTTGCGCACCGTGACTATATCACTTAATGCAATTGTATAAAGGATCCATCCCTCTTATAGTCAGGTGCTCAAGGATAATGTCATCATAGTGATGAGTAAGATTACGACAATCTGAGCAAGAACACAATTTTTTTCCATATTGTCTGAATTTCTCTTTGTTGCATGCACAAAATTCCTTGCTCCTTTTGCGTACTCCCTGCTCATTCTAGAGTAAAAATAAAATACTTAATGACAAAAAGATCATTTTTATAAATTTGAAGTTAGATTTTAAGCTAAAAATGTAATCTTACCTATGTAAATGTATCCAATCTTTTTACATCGCTACATACAAATTACAATATTGCAACAAGTAAATGCTCCCAACCTATTCTTCAACTTCCTTATAACTGCAATGCTACCATTTCGAATAGGTTATGGAACATAACACTATTTAGTTAATATTATGTTCATTTCATGGTGTTTTGTTGTCTGATGCTCTATATGACTAGCTACGCAGTATGCACATCCCTAGTTTGCCTGCTGCAAACTTCACTAAAATTATATTTTCTCCAGAGTGGATACAACGGTTCTAAATTATGGCTTAACCTATAGCTTACTGCATTAGCATATGATTCAAAATGCACTTATATTTAGTAACTACAAATATGAAAGTACTTACCCTACTTGTGCTAATCCTGGCCCATGGATTTCTGATCTCGATATATTAAATGGAAAACAATTATTGAAATAAACATGGAACTCGTCATAGATGTCTTACCCCTCTTGAGATCCAGATAAAAAGCTATTTTGGAAGAAGTTTCGTGTATGTGCATATAGAACTTATTACTGAGCAGCTTACTCGATATTAATGAGAATGTGATTTAAAAATCAAGGTGTAAGAAAAAAATAGATAGATGCATAAATCATATATGCATCAGCATTAATATGATAATCAAACTTATACAGATTTACCATTTTAGACAATTGTTCCATGTCACAACTTTCTCATGTGACTACTAACTCTCCAAAGTTCCTTTTAACTAGTTCTTTAAATGAAAAAAAACTATAGTTTAGAAGCATTGATTGGGGATTGCATGTCGAATTCCCCAATCCTCTAAATCCTTTCTAGAACTAATATCATCCTTTGATTTGCTATCATGCAAGATTGCTCTAACTAAACTTTCGCCAATGTTTTTTCTCAACATGCATCACATCTAAATTGTGGCGGAGTGGAAGTTACTATAAGCATCATTAATATGACAATTTAATATTATATAATTTTATAGTTTGTTTAGTACGGAAAAAAGAATTTGAACATTAATATCCAAAAGTAGTAATTCAAAGAAAATGGATCTTTTTCCCACCTTGATAGCTCTATTTTGTAGGATCAATTTTATCATCTTCGTAGGTAGTGCATTTTCTTTTCTTTATCCTCTTGCCTTTTCCTATACATTTTCAGTTTTTCAAAAATCATTTGGAATATCTCTCAAAATAACAAAAATATCTCTACCTGTAAGAATTCTTGGTTTGTTACATTTCTCCATTTTGTTATCAAACTAGACATTTTGTTTTCTCAATGGATCTGATAGAGGTATGAATCTTTTGTGCCCCATATAGACATTTTTTCGATTATGATTTAATCATCGATGATGAGTATTGACTTCACGTAATGGACAACCTATTTTGCTTTTTATACAACATCCAACCAGATTTTCGTATGTTGGAAAAGCATTTATAGTCCATAACAAAATTGCCTTCAAGTTAAAAAGCGTCTTTCTAAATGCATCATACATCTCTACCATAACAAAATTGCATTTAAATTAAAAAGTGTTTTTCTAAATGCATCATACACCTCTACCCCGTAAGTGTCGCAAATCTTCTATCAAAGGAGCTATATATATATATATTGAAAATTGGTTCACTTTATTGCTATAAAACCAAAAGCCTCCTTTATAAGCCTCGTTAAAACCTTGTAATCCCCCTAACCTAAATGAGTGCCTTACAAGGAAAAAGAGTACTTATAAATTTGGCATACAACATAGTTATCAAAGGAAATATAACGTAAAGCAAAAGAAAATATAAGCAAAAGAACAACATTAAAGCCTTATTCAAAATAAACAAAATCTCCTTCACAGCCCAACCAAACCCATCATCACACCCCACAGAAACCGCGTATTCAGGTAACCATCTTCAAAAAGTTGACACGTTGCAGTTTAACTGGTGTCATTGAGTTCAATACCCCATCTACTAAGCATTGACTCGCTTCTCCTATGACGAACCGTCCTGCTTCCATTGTTGAAAAGAAGGCATTTAATTTCCCTTTCAATTTTCCAAAGAAACATTGATGAATCTGATCTTTTGTCATGAAATACTCTTGAATTCCTTTCCTTCCAGATGAAATAGATAACGCTTGTAAAGGTGGCACATGCTAAATCCCTCAATTTGTTTTTTTTTCTTGAAATTTTCATGTATAAGCTTCGCTTCATCTTTCAATTCTAACAAATCAACAGGAAGATCAATCTTTGCTTTAGGGAGAGCCATATGAAGGTTGTAAAGTCACAAGAGAAGAAAAGATGTTGAATTGTCTCGGGATGGTTGTTGTAGAGAGGACATAGTAGATCTGAGATGTTGTTGTAACGATGAACCCTATCCTTCGTGTTTAATCTGCCAAGACAAGTAAGGTAAGCAATAAAAGACATTTTTTTACTGTTTTTAGCATGCCACATTACATAAAAAATTGCTTCCTGATTTTCATGATGTCTCAGGAAATCCCAAGCTTTGTGAAATGTGAATTGACCTCCTTCGCACCAAACATACTCATCATGATTTTTATTTGGATTGATTGAGATGGAATTAATTTCATCTAGCAGTTCTCCTGTAGGAGGATGTATTTCAGGTATAAACCTCCTATTTCTGATAATATTGCTAACTTTTTCATCTGCATTGCCAATTATATTCAGTCTATTGTAGCCTAGAAAATCAACTAAACTTTTGCAATTAACCCAAGGTTCAAACCACAGATTGGTTTCCATCCCATTTGCAATGTTTTTATTGAACAACTGTTTTGATCTTGACCTTAATCTTAAAAGAGATTTCCAAGTTGTAGATGCATTATTATCCTGAGCCATTGACCAAAAATAATCCTTCTTACAGTATCTATTGTGCGTCCAAGTACTCCATAATGAATTATTAGATAGAAATTTCCATAAAAGCTTCACACATGTTGCTTTCTTAAGGTCTAAACATAATTTTAAGCCTACTCCTCCTTCATTTTTAGGTCTACATAGATTCTGCCATGACACTTTATGTGATGATCCCCCCCAAATGAAATCAGCACATAATGATTGAAATTTGTCTATTGTATATTCTGGGATTTGGTAAATAAAAATCCAATATAATATAATAGGAGTAATAATAGAATTGATAAGTTCAGCCCTTCCTGCAAAACTTAACAATTTAGTTTCCCATCCATTAATTTTACTTTGTACTCTTTGAATGAGGGAATTGCACTCTGAATAGTGTAAATAATTGGATGATAATGGTGCTCCTAAATATTTAATTGGTAAAGATCCTTGTTGAAATCCCAAAATGTTGCTGATCTGCTCTGAGTTTGAAACTGATGTACTGAAAAACACTTTGGTTTTCGAAGCATTGACACTCAATCCAGCATACACACTTAAATTCTGAAAAATCTTCTTTAAAGATTGAGCATTAGTAATAGATGATTTACCAAATATCATCAAATCATCAGCATATAGAAGGTGTGAAATAATAGGAAGATTAGCACTACTAGGTTGAAAAACCTTATTATGAATTGCTTCATCCATCATATATGTAAAATATTGCATTGCTACAGCAAATAGATAAGGGGACAATGGATCACCTTGTCTAATTCCCCTATTTGAGGTTATAAACCCCTTAGGAACCCCTTGTATCATTACAGAATATGAAGCAGTCGACATACATTCATATATGATATTTATAAAATGAGTAGGAAATCCCATTTTTTCCATTATGTAACATATGAATTCTCTGTTGACTCGATCATATGCTTTCTGTAAATCTACTTTAACACAGAATTTTGGCATCCACTTTTTCTTAAAATCCATTAGTAATTCATGAGCAAGCAATATATTATCTCCAATATATCTGTCTTGTATAAATGCACTCTGGTTTTCCGAGATCAGATATGGCAGAAAATGTTTAAGTCTATTGCATAAAACTTTTGAGAAAATTTTATAATAGACATTGCAGCATGCTATTGGTCTATAATGTGCTATCTCAGTAGGCTTATCGTTTTTAGGGATTAAAGTAATGAATGTGTGGTTTAAAGACTTAGGGAGTTTACCTGATAAAAAAATATCAGAAATAGCTAGCAACAACTCATCCTTCAATTCATCCCAATGCACTTTAAAAAAACTTTGAGTTAATGCCATCAGGTCCAGGACTTGATTCATCATCAATTGAAAATAAAGCATCTTTAATTTCTGATAAATCAACTGATTTTAATAGAAATTGTTGTCCTTCTGAATTGATGGTAAATATAGGCTGGAATATTGGGAATGATGAAATACTTGGGCCATTAAACATGTCTTGAAAATAAATGATAGCTTGAGTTTCAATTTCTTCAACCTTGTATAATTAATTCCCATTTGAATCAATTAATGCTCTGATGTGTTTGAAGAACCTTCTATTTGACATTCTAGAATAAAAGAATTTTGAATTTGTATCTGCTTGCTGAAGCCATGTAACTTTTGATTGTTGTCTAAGAGCTTTGAAATGTATTTGTTGCAGGTTCTGGTACTCTTTTTTTGCCAACAAATAATTTTCAAATAGGTCACAATCCTCTGGAGCATCATCAGCAGCCTTCTCTAATTGAAATGCAACTTCTTCAGCTTGTTTAAGGTCATAAAAATTCCTGTCTCTCAATTTGTTCCAGTTTTTTAATTCAGATTTACAATTTTTAAGTTTTTGTATAAATTGATATCCCTGAAAACCCCAAACAACAGAATTTAGACCTTTAACTACTGCATCCTTATAACCATTTAAAAGATGCCAATCATTTCTATATCTGAAAGGAAATCCCTTAACATCTTTAGTAGAAATGAGATCTAACAATATAAGATTATGATCACTAGATTTTTGTGAGAAGGAAAGAGGTTTCATGTCAAGAAATTGATGAAGATAATTGTTGTTTACCAATATCTTATCAATACATGTTGCAATTCCTTTTCTACGCCAAGTGAACTTAAAACCCATAGGTTTAATTTCTGATAATGAAGCCTGAATCAAAAATTTCTAAAATTCTCTTATGTGCTGAAAAGGAACAGATAATCCCCCTCCCTTATCATTTGGAGTTGAAACATTGTTAAAATCTCCCATAAGAACCCAGGCATTATTTATCAAATTTGCTTCACTCAATAAATTTTGCCACAAAGAAATTCTTTCTGCGAAGATATTGCTAGCATATATAACTGAAAAATCCATCTCCAATCCTCCTTTATTGCTCACTTTTACTGTCAAATGCCGAAATGAAAAAGATGAAGTTATAATATCCCAAACATTAGTATCCTAAATTAGAAGTATTCTTCCAGAAGACAAGACTGAATTGTTTGTTATAAATCTCCAGGAACTAGGTAACATAGACACAAAAATTGCTAAATTACTAGAAGATAGTTTATTTTCTACTAAACCAACCAATGTTGATTTAGTACTATTAAGGAGAACTAACACTTCTTTCGTACGAGAAATAGTGTTCATTCCCCTTACATTCCACGTTAGCATCGTCATTTAATTGAAGTAGAACTCCTTGTATTTCTTTTAGAAGGAGGAACATAAGCTGTATTTGCTGTTGTGCTATCTTCTTTAGTGTAATTTGCATTTTTGTTAACCATGCTAGATACATCTACTTGTTTTCCTTTTTCTTTAGAAGTTGCTTTTTCATTCTCTGATATTGAATCTGCTATAAAATTTATATCATCAGGCATTATATTTTCAGGAAGCTTGGAGTTCAGAAAAACTAAATCATCCTCTGGATTGAGAAAGGTACTACCACCTTCATTTGCATCTTGCATATTGCCTTTCCCTTCTAATTCAACCTCATTTTCCTCTTGATTTTCCTTTGAATCAGTTTGAAAGTCTGGTGGAATCCAACGAGGATCTTTTGAGACTTCATGGTATGAATCTTCATGACCAAACAACTTGCATTGAGAACAACTGGAAGGAACAAACTCATATTCTACACTTATGTTAAACTTTGTGCCATTATGCATTAGAATAGGGATTTCAGTTTTCAATTCTGTAGATGTATCTATTGAGATTAGGACTCTGGCATATTTTGTAAATCTTTTGTTTGCTGTGTTTTCATCGATCAAAACTGGATTTGATATGTAACTTGTTATCATTTGAATAGCATCAATCGTCCAGTATTCCATAGGTAAATCTAGCAATCTTACCCAGATCTGAACTGTATCACTACTTTTTTTTGAGAAATCATACCCAGGAATCCGTGTATCAATCAAAAGTAGTTTTCCAAAATAAGAATACGTTGTACTCCCCAGAATACGTGAAAAATCGTTTTGATCTTCAAATTGGACTGTAAAATCATATGTTGGAGAAACATGAATGCTAAAATTACCTTGTGGTTTCCAAACCTTAGATATGTATTCTTTTAGCTTGATAGATGATAGTCTGAAGAAGATCGGTATCAATGCCATTGTATTAGTCCGAACTTCCTTTGATTTGTTGAAAATCCTTTGTGAAATGAAAACATGATTTGCGGATGGCTTTACATTGGTAAGCTTTCGATTAGATCTGGTTTCCTTGTTGTTATTTGAATCTGTATTAGGACAATCTGATTTAGCTAGTGGGATTTCTGTTGAAAAAAGAGGAGAAGATTGAAAACGAGATCCAGATTTAGTAAAGTTGGCTGCCGACATTAATGAAGAAAATCTTTCTTATATATATATCATTCTCAGGTTGCTTTAGACCAAGGACCAATAATGTTAACATAATATTCCCCTTTTCATACATAATATAGACAAGATATTATATGTCACATCTATTACTGGCCAGCAACTATACTTAGAACTCTTAATGTCAAATGGGTTGAAACCATCGGTAGTAAGAACAAGCCGAAGGTTACGTGGATCACTTGAAAATGATTTCCATTTATCATCTGTCATGCTCTACGCCAAAGAATCCATAGGACGATGCATTTTATCATCATTGCTTTTATTACTAAAAAGGTCACCTTAGAACTTCGCCATCTGTTGGGGTCTAAACATTCTTTTGAATGTTGGAATAATTGGAAAATATCGCAATACTTTTTCCGGAATACTGGAATACCTTGCATTATCACTTTTTTCCCTTCATTTATCTTCCATCTCGAAGAACCGCATTTCAGACATTTGTTCAATTCTTTGTACTATTTCCTAAAAAGACAACAATCATTCTTGCAGCCGTGAATCTTCTCAAATCCCATGTTAAATAATTTAAGAAACTTCTTTAGTTCATATAAATTCTTCAAAAGGACATTATTTTTGGGTAATAACAATTATTGCTCACTTAGAAGATTATCAAAACCCTTATCTGATAATCCAGTTTTACATTTAAGATTATACAATGCAACTTTAGCTGATAAATTCATTTGATCTACGTAATCAGGATATATTGGTATTTTTACATCTTCCAAATTTTTAAGGAAATCGTATATTTGCTTTTGTGCATCAATTATCATCATTCTGTTTATCGTTGGAGAAAGTATTATGATTTACAAAATCTTCATCTTCAAAGTGAATGGCTTGAAGTAATTCATATATGTCATCCAACTTCACTTTTTTAGCTACATTTACTTGCTCACCTTGACTATACCACTTGTTGCACTTGTATAAAAGATCCATTCCTCTTATAATCAGATGTTTATCAACGACAATGTCATCATAAAGATTGGGGAGATTTCGACAATCTGAGCAAGAATACGTTTTTTTCTTCATATTACCTGAATTTCTCTTTGTTGCATGCACAAAATTCCTTGCTTCTTTTTTGTACTCCCTGCTCATTCTACAGTACAAATAAAATATTCAACGACAAAAAAAAATCATTATTATAAATTCCAAGCTAGATTTTAAGCCAATAGTGTAAACTTACCTATGTAAACGCACCAATCCTTTTCCATCGCTACATACAATATTGCAACAAGAAAATGCACCCAACCTATTCTTCGACTTCCTTATAACTGCAACACTACCATTTCAATTAGGTTATGGAACAAAACCCTATTTTGTTAATATTATGTTCATTTCGTGGTGTTTTGTTATTTGATGCTTTATCTGACTGGCTACGCAGCATGCACATCCCTAGTTCGCCTGATGCAAACTTCACTGAAACTATGTTTTCTCCAGAGTGGAGACAAATGTTCTAAACTATGGCTTAACCTATGGCTTACCGCATTAACATATGTTTCAAAATGCACTTAAATTTAGTAACTACAAATATGAAAGTACATATCCTACTGTTATGCTATTCCTAACCCATGGATTTCTGATCTAGATATATTAAATGGAAAACAATTATTGAAGTAAACACGGAACTCGTCAGAGTAAAAATCCATGTCTTACCCCTCTTGAGATCCAAAAAAAAGCTATTTTGGAGGAAGTTTCGTGTGTGTGTATATAGAAAAAAAGTAGACAGATGCATAAATGATATATGCATCAGCATTAATATGATAATCAAACTTATACAGATTTACCATTTTAGGCAATTGCTCCATGTCACAACTTTCTCATGTGACTACTAACTTTCCAAAGTTCCTTTTAACTAGTTCTTTAAATGAATAAAAAAACTACAGTTTTTTTATTTTTATATATTACAGATCATTGGTTTACAAAAATATGAATCTGGATTTCCATTTCAAGTGAATTTTGAGCACCCTATTAGTTATCCTTAACAAATTAACAACTTTATTATGAATGCTCAGAATTACATGTAAAAATGCATATATTTACTAGCACCTGTCAATTGTATAAATTTAAAACTTATAAATATTACCATAATTTTTTGTGCAGTAAAAAGTTTGCATTAAGTTTTACCAATGTTTTTATGACCCGGCCGTGAGTCAAACCTTGAGGACTTAGGGTCCAAGGTTTTGAAGGTCTGACCGGTCAAACCGTCAAGAACCGCACATGCTTGTTAATGGTGAAAATGTGATTAATTAAGTTTTTTGTGTACTCAAACAAATGAATAACAAAATTTGAAAGTCATCTATTTATTCATTAACTTAATAGATTGCATGATATAATTAAATAGCAAGGGCAAAACAAACACACATGATTTTTAGAATGAATTGGTAAAGTTTGCAGTTTAGATTTTGAAACAGTTATGGTTTTTTGAAATATTTTAATTGTTATTTTCAAAACAATAAAAATGATGAAATGTCACAGAGAATTACACAATGAGAAGTAGGAAAAAACAAAAAACCGTGGTTTAACCCAGTAAATTGAAGGTTCGACCGTTGATTTGAAGGTCCGATCAGGGTTTATGCATGAATGAGATCTGACTGAGTTCTGCGCCGTGATAGTCCAAGGCTCAGGGTTATTCGAGGTCGGACTGCGGCAGACTCGGCTTATGAAAACACTGCGTTATACATCAAATCCTAAAGAAATTTGGATTTGTTGGGAAACAATGGCTGAGTCGCGGACCAGGTCACTCTCTTGAAGACGATTCGGCGATCTGGTCGGTGGTGCAAAACCAGTTCGTACTTTCGCCGCCGCCTCTAGGATAAAACAGCCTCGTAGAACAGTAACTGATTTGCTTGCACAACAAATCAATGTAGATTTGCACTTTCGAAATAAATAAATGCCGAAAATTCCCATAAGAATATTTTGATGGCGGAGGAGGGAAAAAAATATATTTTTTCTGTACTAATCTTGTCTACAACTGAAGATAATATATAAACAGGGATTAGGGTTAATCGAAAATACTGGGCAGTAGGAGAAAATAGGATCTGCTGAAATACCGGGTCAAAAGTTTACCGATTCATGATAAAGTCGGCTCAGAAATATCTTTCATAAAAACGGTTTGAAAAAGTCAAGGTTTTCTGGTCCAAAAATATAAGTGTCTACACCACATAGCCAAGGCCCAGGCCCAAGCCCAACCGAACCGAGTCGGGCCGGGTCGAGTCGGTCGGTCGGTCGGTCGCGCGCTCGTGTGTGGTGTTCATGATGCATGGTCTCCCTCCTCACAACAAAGCATGCATTGGGAGCCCAAGGCCCCAACATGACTTCTTAGAAACAAGTATAAATACTTGCATCTTTCTTATAATCCCATGATGTGAGACTATTCACATATAGGAGCCATCATACACTTATTTCTATATTTTAAATAATTCACATAAATTTCCAACAATCCCCCACTTGAATTTTTTAAAATTTTATCGAGCAGTTTTTAAAAACATAAGACTGTGCATAAACAAAGGTGTCATCCGACTTGAACCTTTGCATAGTGAGTAAGATTCGGTTTTTACTAGAGTGACACGTAGTCTTGAACTCTATTCCTGACATCAAACCACACACAACCTTTTCTATAGTGCAATCAAATAAGCCCGTGCGTTTATGGCCATGCACGTCTATCCCAGTTTAGTGAACGCTCTAGAAGTTCTGCCCAAAAATCCATAGGAAACGGCCACATTTCCACATTCACACAGGTGAGTCTATCAAGAGTACTCCTATCACTACACAACTTGTTTTTACCCATTGAACATATTTCTTGGGATCTCCAGTCATTTAGGTCGGGTTACCATTGTGCGTGGATTCCACAATCTCAGGGCAATAGTCCCATTCTTTTAGAATTATTAAGGACTTTCTTTCTAGTCAGTCCTTTCATCAAAGGATCTGCCAAATTATCATCACTTCATATGTGATGTCCTATAACAATACTGTGCATACGACTGTCATTTCTTACCGTTGTATTATCGGTTCTGTTTTTCTTTCAATAGTCGTCAAATCTTTCATCACTATATATGTGATGTTCTTTTACAGTATTGTGCTTACGACGTCGTTTTCTACCGTTGTTATAACGGTTCTATACATTTTGTAATAGCCGCGGAACTATCACAATCGATTACACCACTGGTGTCTATCTTTCCCGTATAGGGATCTCAACTAGCAGATTTCTTTAGTTCTCTGCTTCTTCACTAGCTGTGGCTAGTGCTCTTATCTCAGTCACTATAGTATACTGAGTCAAGATATTCTGTTTCTTAGATTTCCAAGAAACAATTCTTCCAGCAATGCTAAATATGTAGCCACTGGTTACAATAGAATCATCAGATAAAATATTCCAGTCAGCATCGGAATATCCTTCAAGTACAGCTTGAAACTTTTCATAATGTAATCCAAGGTTCATGGTTTGTTTAAAGTATCTCATGACCCTTTCAATAGCATGTCAGTGCTCTATACTGGGTCTACTGGTAAATCTGCATAATAATCCCACGACATAGTCTATGTCGGGTCTAGTACATTCAGTGGCATACCAAAGGCTGCCAATGATGCTCGCAAAATCAGACTGTCTTACACCTTCATCAGTGTTCTTAAATAACTTTATACTGAGACCATATGGTGTATATGCAGGTTTACAGTCAAAATAATTGTATTTCTTTAGAGTATTCTCATTTTAATGAGATTGATCCAAAGAAAACCCCCTTTTTACCCAGTAATCTTAATACCAAGGATTACACTCACCTCACCTAGATCTTTTATATCAAAAATTGGCATTTAATAAGGATTTGACTGAGTTTATGGCATGATTGTTTGACCCAAAGATGAGTAGGTCATCTACATAAAGGCATATAATAGTGCAAATGTCATTCTCAGATTTGTAATAAATGCATTTGTCACTTTCATTAACTTTAAAACCATGTGAAATGATTAAAGTTATCAATTTTTTTTATGTCATTGTTATGTGCTTGTTTTAAACCATATAATGGTTTATCTAATTTGCATACTTTATGTTCTTGACTATGTACTACGAATCCTTCAGGTTGGTCCATATGAACTTCTTCTTCTAATTCACCGTTCAAAAATGCGGTTTTAACATTCATTTGGTGTATTAATAAATTATGAATGGAAGCAAGTGAGATTAATACCCGGATGGATGTTATTATAGTTACAGGTGAAAAAGTGTCGAAGAAATCTATATTTTCTTTTTCTCTAAAACCTTTAGCTACTAGTCGTGCTTTGTATTTATTAATAGTACCATCAGGTTTTAGCTTTCTTTTTAAGTACTCATTTACAGCCTATAGATTTACAACCAGAGGGTAAATATGTCAAATGCCAAGTCTTATTGGATTTCAAAGAATCCATCTCATTATTTATAGCCTCTCGCCAAAAATCGGCATCTAAAGAAGATAAGGCCTCTTGGAGGTTTAAGGGATCCTCCTCTATAGTAAAATCACATAAATTCGAACCAAATTTGTTTACGGTTCTTGCTCTTTTACTTCTTCTGGGTTCAACTTCAGAACTTTTATTAAGTTCTGTTCTAATAGGCGTACTTGATGTGCCCCCACTATTCCTTAATTTAAAAAGAAATTTCGTTTCATAAAAATTGGCATCATTTGATTCAAATTATATTATGTGTATTTAGGTCATAAATTCTGTATGCTTTGCTAATAACAGCATAGCTTATAAATACACATTCGTATGATTTACTTGCCAATTTTATTCTCTTAGGGTCTGAAATGCGAACATATGCTAAGCAACCCCGAGTTCTAAAGTATGACATATTGGATTTATATTTCTCTAAAATTTCATAAGGCGAAATTTTATTCTTAGATTTGGGGATTCTATTCAGAACATAACATACAGTCTATAAAATATCCCCCCCACTAATGTTTTGTTGCACCAAAATTTAATAAAATGAAAATTACTAATTCGGTAAAGGTCCAATTTTTTTTAGCTTTACCTTCCAGTTCAGGTGAAAATGGTGCAGTTCTCTTATGTACAATATATCACATAAAAAATCCAGAATAGAATTTGATTCATATTCTGTTCCTCTATCACTATGTAGTCTCTTAATTTTCCTATTTGCTTGATTTCAATTTTGAATGTTTCAAACATATCAAATGCATCACATCTTTAAGAATCAATGTTTTTCCAATCATATGTTTTATTTTCATATTACCAGTCTCTACAGCTTAAGTGGTGCGAGAATCTCACAACACACTTTCTGATCGTCAACAACCGTGTATATTTTGAATATATCACGATCATAGCAAACATGGCGAGAAACACCAATGTCTACCCACCAACCTCTGATTCACCAATAAGGCGAATCTCATTAATCATAGCCGTAAGAGGCTCCTCGGTCAGGTTATGTAATAACCCGGAAATTCTGAACCAGTTTAAAATTTTTATTTTTGCAATTTTAGCGAATTTTCTATATTTAAAATGAATTATTTTAAATAATAGCAACGAGAAATTTATTTTGAATATAATTCGAACGTATATATCTATATACATCGTCGTTAGAATATAAATAATTATTTATAATTATAAAAGGAATTGAAAATGGCGCGGTAGTTCGATAATTCGATTTCAAACTTCAGTTGAACATACCGGGTGCAAAACAATCCAGATTTTAGTGAAACCAAAAATAATAGGATCTAATTGATAATATCTTTCCAACGAATCCGACAAATCGAAATTTCATAGTGGGAATCAAAAGATATGTCCAGTTGAAAATTCTGAATAGTCGCTATGGAATTCAGGCCCTTAAAAATAGACATTTTGCAAACGACCTCGGATTTCGACAAAACCACTTTTGTTGGATCCGTGATGTCAAATTATAGCTAGATTCCAAATATTATAATTTTTCGATTCAATATGTGAGCGTGGAAAAGGAAAACGCGTTTGACCAGTTTCAGTTGATTTTAATCAACTGGAAAATGATCATTTTTCCAATGATCTCAGAATTTGACGAAACTAGTTTTGTTAGGACCGTATCGTCAATACGAAGCTAGAAAATATTTTTATGGGATTTATAGAGTTAGTATGTGACCCCAGTAAATTGAAATGCGCGTTTAAATTCAATATATAGAATTATATGTTGATTTTGACGAAAGCTGATCGAAACGATCGAATCAGCTTGCGATACATATCCCATTGTCTTTGGAATGGGGGTAATTAGCTATGGACGACAGGCGGTGGGCCTCGTTTAGAGGTCGTATGTAAAAGTCAACTTTTTGAATTAAATAAAAAAAATGCCTCTCCTCTCCTATACCCTCTGCCCCCCCTTATTTTTCGATTCAATCGATTCAAAAAAAAAAAAGACGACGGAGCGGGAAGGAGCGTCGCCCCCCTAAACCGTCGCCACCTCTGAACCCATCCCCTCCCCCTTCCACCTCGACCACCGCGAGACCCCCCTGCTGGCGTGCGACGAGACGCAGCCCCCCCCAAACCCCCTCGCCCTGTCGATCGCCCAAGACACCACCGCCCGCTTCCAGCTCCTCCCTCGTCAGCAAGCCGCCACTAGACTCGCCCCCCCTCCTCCATTTGCCGCCTGCTAAACCCCCCCCCCATCTGTTGCGAACTGCGACCCCCTCCACCAGAAAGGCCACCGCCGGCGAGATTTCATGTCGAGGGTTTTCTGAAGTGGCCAGAACGATGAACGGTGAGCTCCTCTTTCTGTTATAATTTTTATTTATATAAAGCATTGTTTTTAATATACATTGTTTTTAAAAACATAAAATAGAAAGGGCAGGGTTTTTAAAATAAAAATAGCAATATGATAGTGAAGTTTTAAAAATAAAAATATGATTTTATATTTTTAAAGTAATAAAAATATGACCTTTATATCTTTAAAGTATTAAAAATATAATCTTTATTATGTAGAAGATGTAAAAATATGATTTTTGTTTATGTAGAGAATTAAAAATATAATTTTTACATGATAGGAATATTAGAAATATCATCTTTATATGTGTAGCAAAACAAAAGTGTGATTTTTATAATGATATATTTGAAAAGGCGAAGTCTATATATTTAAAAAGGCGAAGTCTATGTATTTGAAAAGGCGAAGTCTATATATTTGAAAAGGAGAAATCTTAAAAGTAAAAATTCGATTTTTATATATTGAATAGCGAAGTAAAAATTCAATTTTTATATATTGAATAGCGAAGTAAAAATTCGATTTTTATATATTGAATAGCGAAGTTAAAATTCGATTTTTATATATTGAATAGCGAAGTAAAAATTCGATTTTTACATATGTAGAGAATACGGGCAACAAAGATGACAAAAGGCGAGAACGATGGAAATTTCTCCAAATGAAGAGTCGTGGGATTGGGATAGCTATTGGTGAGAATTTCTCACCTTTCAATTTCTTTTTCTAGTTATATATATATACTAGGATGCAGACGGTGTTTAGTAGCACCCGACACAATCGTCCACAGACCATGGACTTGTTTGTTTGGTTGTATAGTTAGTTAGATTATTTGGTTTGAATTGTTTGGTGAAATGAATGGATTTGATTGATGTGTGAATGGCGTGGGCCTTCACTAGACCGGGGATAAGGCTAGGCCTCGTCCCGTTTCTAGTATCGTGCCGTTATGCCGCCGAAATTTTCTAAAATAAGTTAGAAAAATAAAAATATCATTTTATTTAAAGAATGAACTGAATAGAAATTCATATGTTAAAATAAAATGTTTTATCGTTAAAAATATAATTTTTAACGTGAATATGAATATAGTGAATGTGAATAAATAAATATTCATTTACAAACCGGATGGTTTGTTTATGTACACTGATTTTACTGACATTGATTGGGACGATAAATTTTACACATCGCCCAACTGCACAAATAAAAATATGTGTTTGATGATTTGAAACCCCATACGGGTGTTGGGACGAAATTTGAAGTTCACTCATCCTAATTGATTAAATATGCCGATCAATTGATTGACAGGCTGTAATAAGCGTTAGATATTTATATTTGATGCTTATACAGTGTAGTGCACTTTGGTTGATGGTTGATTATTTTTAAATGCTATCATATACGTGTGATGTATGAAAATCCATATAAATAACTTTATATGGTGATTGATTAGGCCTCATTCCAATTTGAAAAATAAAGAATATTATAAAATAAAGGTTCATGTGTTGACCGTACTCATCCGTTGAGATTAGTCATGTGTTGAACGAAATATTTTAATAATAAAATATACATCTTTATCATATTCAAAATTAGAACTACTTCACGGTGGAGTCTAATTGAAAATCAAACGATAGATACCCAAATTTTATAAAATATTTTAAATAACAAAAATAGCCACACGTGGACAGTACTCATTCGTTGAGATTAGTCGTGTGTGGAGAAAAAGGATAAATATTCATTTGTCGAATAGAATATTTGAAAATAGAAATATGAAGCCGTGTTGATTAGATTGACGCCATTTTGACGAGAACGATATTTATATTGATTTTATTCATTTTAAAATGAATATTGAAAAGTGATTTCTAAATCGAATATTTTGAAATGAAATTTGAATTTGATTGAATAGAAAACGAATTTGATTGAATAGAAAACGAAAACAAATTTGATTTCAATTGAATATATAAAAAGTTTGATTTCAATTGAATATATAACGAGTTTGATTTCAATTGAATATATAACGAATTTGATTTGAATTGAATAGAAAACCAATTTGATTTGAATTGAATAGAAAACGAATTGAATTTGAATTGAATAGAAAATGAAATGAATTCGAATCGAATTAAAATCGATTTGGATTGAAATCAAATAGAAATGAAAGTAAAAAGGATTTATGATAGAAAATTTAATTTTGATTTGAATTGAAATGGAAGTTGAAAATGTTTTGAAACGAATTCAAAACTATTTATAAAATTCGTTTTAAATAGAAATCGACGAAATATATATTATATATATAATATAATGGCCTGAATAGAACGCGCCACGCCGCGGCAGTTCGCGAATTTCGACCATTTATTTCAAACGGACATTACGGAAGATCCGACCGTCGGATTCTCCTAAAACCGGAACCGTTGGGTTCGTATCGAAAAGAGCTTTCTGAAAAATATTAGAAATTCAAAATCTAACGGTTGGATTAGGAGATACGTCCAAATCAAATTTGGAAAAGGTCGCTGTAAGTGCAGTTCGATGGGCGTTGATGGAAATCGACTGTACGGGCCTTGATAAAATTATTAAAAATAGTAATAATTTGTGTAAAATCATAAGAAATGATTTGGGAAAAATTGGGATGAAAAACTCCATATTTGAAAAGATAAAAATAGATTTTTATCAAAATGAACTAGTTTTGAACTAAAATTAAAACCCATTTATTTTTAAATAAATAAATTGGATTTGAAATGGGTTTAAATAGAATTGATTCATGGGTTTATCGTGAACGGTGTTTTAAACAACACTAGTTCTTTAACCCGATAATAAATAGAATGTGAGTTGGGTTTGTTGTGAACTGTGTTTTAAATAACACTAGTTCTTTAAGCCAGTAAAAGGAGTTTTAATGAATCTGCAATTAGATTGAAATGTGAATAGATAATTTAAATTATCAAAGTTGGAAAATAAGCGAGAATGGAGTATCACCAGTTTTGCTCCAAAGCGATAGTTAAATCTTTAATTAGATTTGAACGTGAAATGGTAATTAATTTTACCGATAACACCACGGTGTTAGATATGGAGTATTACCAGTTTTGCTTCATGGGATGAATAGGTTGGGATTGGGAAATAAAATAAATAATTACTTCGGTGTGGTTCGCTAATCTTGATTAGTTTGGAAAACCATAATTTGGTTTGAAACGACATCCAAAGGAAGATTAAAGGGTAAATTTTAAAGAATTTATCTTGGATAAAATTAATGGGAACCTTTCCCTAAGAATGTGGAATTTAGAAACTAGCTGTAGGTTGGCTAAGAAGAATGGTTTCCTGGGTATTGATCTGATGTTGGTTTCGGCCTTCGGGGTTAATGTTTGGGAAATTATTCTCTTGTTGATTTACGGTTAGTGACTAATGAATTGGAATGAGGCGTATGTTGTGTTTGTGTAACATTTGTTTTTAATATACGCGGGGTGCTCGGAAAGACCGGGTTTATACCCATTCCGAATAACCGATTCGACGATATGTCGAAGATGAAGACGGTGGTTGAAGACCGGAAGTCTTCACATCGTTTGGATAATTATTGACGATCCTGATTGGGCTGTACACCCAAGAGGACGGAAACAGTTGGTGGTCGTCCAGACGTACTTGGAGATGGATGGATATGCGAGGAAAGTGCCTCCGGTTTCGTTCAGACCCAGAACGAACTTGTAAATGGATTGTGTGTCTGACATTGGATTTTATTCTCTCTGTTAAAAATATATTTGTTTGGTGGCGGAGAATTTATTCTCTTGCTTAACGCCCTTCTCTGAGATGCACGAGCTTAGAGGTTAAATATCGATAGATATCAATCGCATGGCATGAATTGCCTGTGTGTCACGCTGAGTTGCATGGATCAAGGCTTCTGTTGAAAAGCAAAGTCTTGTGGTTGATGATCAAAGCACGGCCTATGTGGTAGCTTTGTGTATAACGTGAATTCGCGAGCCTCACACCTTGGTATGAGTTAAAAACGGGATAAAGACTGCAGGGAGAGCACGACGTTTCTTTCTAGCTTTGGTGGTGTCAGTGACTTACCAGCCCTGACATTTATATACTTTTCACCTATGTGGTTGTTTGATGAGGCGCCTCGATTTTAGGTCTGTAAGGACCGGGAAACGTGTGTTCAGTCATAATTAATCCTCTAACGTAAGTGAGGACCGGCCCTGAAGCATCCAGGGGTTACCCAGAGTGTGTAGTCCCGAGGCATTTGCTAGAGTGTCTCGAAGCGGAGAGGAGCTTGCCCCTTGCCTCGACTCATGACGGAAATCCAATTTCCAATACGTGCATTTCGGCTTTATTTGTAGAGCCTAGTATGGCGACATAGTAGCATGGGATGCTATGCCGTCTATGATTTATATTTATGATTGAAATTGTTTTGACACTATACACTTATTATAGTATCAAATGATTTGTTTTAAACGTACCAAGCATGTTTGGCTATTATAAGGGAAAACCCTATCCTCCGGTTTGCGTTGCATTGTGTGATGGGACCTGGGTCTTATAATAGCTTCATTTTTCGAAAAAGCATTGCGTTGTTTATTCTATGCACTGGTATTCTTGGGAGGAAACCCGTTCCGTGTTATACGGCGTGGTCCTTTGAATTACTCTCTTTTAAAGTAAAGTTTAAATAATTGTTTTAGTTCTCACACCAGTCACATGACTGACCTGGAGTTTATTGTTTCCACCTAAACTCTGGGTGCCCCTATTTTCGACACGGGCAGCTAGTAGTTTTGGTTTTGTAGATTTATATTCACAGGATCCGGGTTTACAGCTGTAAGGATATCCGGAAAGCTCTGTATCCGTATATCACCTTCAGTTGTGCTTTGTGTTATTTTCCGCTGCTATGTAATTTATTGTAATCTCTGATAATTATCGAATGTAATTTATTCATTTATACTCTGTATATTGTTGTATTCTGATGGAATTGTTGTAATAACAATGAAATGTTCTTCTGCTTGTGTTCTGATTTGTCCTGTTCTCAAACGATTAGGGGTTTCGAACGGTCTAGATCGGTTTAACGACTGATTCAGATCGAGCGAAATTCTAGGCTGTCACATTTGGTATCAGAGCTTTGGTATACAGAGCTCGAGAACAAGACACATTAGAACCATACGAAAGAATTCATCAGATATTGGATTAGTAATATCCAATTAGAATGACTCGTTAGAGATAGGATCAGTAGTATCCTAGAACGAGTGTGAAGAGTATATTTTTCAAATGAAAACAATTTTGTTTTGAAATTTAAACCATTTTAAACGTATTTGATTATTTATTTATTTTGAATATGGACAATCCACTATATAAAGATTTTGCATATACGTGTCATGAACGTATATTCGTAGTTTTAATATACTGGATAGATATAGAATCATACTCTAGTGGCCCGAAGATGATTCTGATGGTTGAGTACTCTTCGTCAGAATTTATATTCGAGTGACGAAGGTGTGATTTTCTATATATTTCCATTAGACTGGTGTGAGAACCAAAACTTATATAGCTAGAACACATTGTTGTGAATTGGCATCAAAAACATGATTTTCTATATATATATATATATATATATATCAAAATTATGAATTTGAAACTCTAATCCACTAATTGATTGATGATTGTGTTGTTTGTTTATTTGTTTAATAATTTTGAACCATTATGCCTAATTGCATCAAATATTGAATTGTATCGAAAATTGTTCGCATTTGCATGCATATACATATACTTACATTGAACAGGTCATAGCAAGGAGGCTAGAGCAGAGAATAAAATTTGTTTGCCCGACAAATAGGTACATGTTTACTGTAATTTACTGTTTTGTTTGGGTGATGATGATTTTATGAGCCTATTGGCTAGCCGCTTGGCTTTTTCTTTTTCTTTTTGAGATCGGAAGGCCTATATGGCAATTTCGGGATTTTCCCGTGGCTCCCGGTGCAGGGGAGGTTATGGCGAAATTTTTCGAAAATTTAGGGTGTTAGCCAAATTTTTGAAAATTTGAAAATTCTCAGAAACTGAAAAGTTAAAGAAAGGAAGCCAGATCGAACGTAGAGCTGATTAATCAAACCATTTTCGGCTTTTTCCTTTTCGGGGACGAAAAGTTTTAAGTGGGGGAGATTGTAATAACCCTGAAATTCTGAACCAGTTTAAAATTTTTATTTTGGCAATTTTAGCGAATTTTCCATATTTAAAATGAATTATTTTAAATAATAGCAACGAGAAATTTATTTTGAATATAATTCGAACGTATATATCTATATACATCGTCGTTAGAATATAAATAATTATTTATAATTATAAAAGGAATTGAAAATGGCGTGGTAGTTCGATAATTTGATTTCAAACTTCAATTGAACATACCGGGTGCAAAACAATCCGTATTTTAGTGAAACCAAAAATAATAGAATTTAATTGATAATATCTTTCCAACGAATCCGACAAATTGAAATTTCATAGCGGGAATCAAAAGATATGTCCAGTTGAAAATTCTGAATAGTCGCTATGGAATTCAGGCCCTTAAAAATAGACATTTTGCAAACGTCCTCGGATTTCGACGAAACCACTTTTGTTGGATCCGTGATGTCAAATTATAGCTAGATTCCAAATTTCATAATTTTTCGATTCAATATGTGAGCGTGGCAAAGGAAAACGCGTTTGACCAGTTTTAGTTGATTTTAATCAACTGGAAAATGGCCATTTTTCCAACGATCTCAGAATTCGACGAAACTACTTTTGTTAGGACCATATCGTCAATACAAAGCTAGAAAATATTTTTATGGGATTTATAGAGTTAGTATGTGACCCCAGTAAATTGAAATGCGCGTTTAAATTCAATATATAGAATTATATGTTGATTTTGACGAAAACTGATCGAAGCGATCGAATCAGCTTGCGATACATATCCCATTGTGTTCGGAATGGGGGTAATTAGCTATGGACGACAGGCAGTGGGCCTCGTTTAGAGGTCGTATGTAAAAGTCAACTTTTTGAATTAAAAAAAAATACCTCTCCTCTCCTATACCCTCTGCCCCCCCCCCCTTATTTTTCGATTCAATCGATTCAGAAAAAAAAAAAGAAGACGACGGAGCGGGAAGGAGCGTCGCCCCCCTAAACCGCCGCCACCTCCGAACCCATCCCCTTCCCCTTCCACCTCGACCACCGCGAGACCCCTCTGCTGGCGTGCGACGAGACGCAGCACCCCCCCCCCCCCAAAACCCCCTCGCCCTGTCGATCGCCCAAGACACCACCGCCCGCTTCCAGCTCCTCCCTCGTCATCAAGCCGCCACTAGCCTCGCCCCCCCCCCTCCTCCATCTGCCGCCTGCGAAACCCCCCCCCCCCCCCCCCCTCTGTTGCGAACTGCGACCCCCTCCACCAGAAATGCCACTGCCGGCGAGATTTCATGTCGAGGGTTTTCTGAAGTGGCCAGAACGATGAACGGTGAGCTCCTCTTTCTCTTATAATTTTTATTTATATAAAGCATTGTTTTTAATATACATTGTTTTTAAAAACATAAAATAGAAAGGGCAGGGTTTTTAAAATAAAAATAGCAATATGATAGTGAAGTTTTAAAAATAAAAATATGATTTTTATATTTTTAAAGTAATAAAAATATGACCTTTATATCTTTAAAGTATTAAAAATATAATCTTTATTAAGTAGAAGATGTAAAAATATGATTTTTGTTTATGTAGAGAATTAAAAATATAATTTTTACATGATAGGAATATTAGAAATATCATCTTTATATGTGTAGCAAAATAAAAGTGTGATTTTTATAATGATATATTTGAAAAGGCGAAGTCTATATATTTAAAAAGGAGAAGTCTATGTATTTGAAAAGGCGAAGTCTATACATTTGAAAAGGAGAAATCTTTAAAGTAAAAATTCGATTTTTATATATTGAATAGCGAAGTTAAAATTCGATTTTTATATATTGAATAGCGAAGTAAAAATTCGATTTTTATATATTGAATAGCAAAGTAAAAATTCGATTTTTATATATTGAATAGCGAAGTAAAAATTCGATTTTTATATATTGAATAGCGAAGTAAAAATTTGATTTTTTTATATTGAATAGCGAAGTAAAATTTCGATTTTTATATATTGAATAGCGAAGTAAAAATTCGATTTTTATGTATTGAGTAGTAAAGTAAAAATTCGATTTTTACATATGTAGAGAATACGGGCAACGAAGATGACAAAAGGCGAGAACGATGGAAATTTCTCCAAATGAAGAGTCGTGGGATTGGGATAGCTATTGGTGAGAATTTCTCACCTTTCAATTTCTTTTTCTAGTTATATATATATACTAGGATGCAGACGGTGTTTAGTAGCACCCGACACAATCGTCCACAGACCATGGACTTGTTTGTTTGGTTGTATAGTTGGTTAGATTATTTGGTTTGAATTGAATTGTTTGGTGAAATAAATGGATTTGATTGATGTGTGAATGACGTGGGCCTTCACTAGACCGGGGATAAGGCTAGGCCTCGTCCCGTTTCTAGTATCGTGCCGTTATGCCGCCGAAATTTTCTAAAATAAGTTAGAAAAATAAAAATATCATTTTATTTAAAGAATGAACTGAATAGAAATTCATATGTTAAAATAAAATGTTTTATCGTTAAAAATATAATTTTTAACGTGAATATGAATATAGTGAATGTGAATAAATAAATATTCATTTACAAACCGGACGGTTTGTTTATGTACACTGATTTGACTGACATTGATTGGGACGATAAATTTTACACATCGCCCAACTGCATAAATAAAAATATGTGTTTGTTGATTTGAAACCCCACACGGGTGTTGGGATGAAATTTGAAGTTCACTCATCCTAATTGATTAAATATGTCGATCGATCGATTGACAGGCTGTTATAAGCGTTAGATATTTATATTTGATGCTTATACAGTGTAGTGCACTTTGGTTGATGGTTGATTATCTTTAAATGCTATCATATACGTGTGATGTATGAAAATCCATATAAATAACTTTATATGGTGATTGATTAGGCCTCATTCCAATTTGAAAAATAAAGAATATTATAAAATAAAGGTTCATGTGTTGACCGTACTCATCCGTTGAGATTAGTCATGTGTTGAACGAAATATTTTAATAATAAAATATACATCTTTATCATATTCAAAATTAGAACTACTTCACGGTGGAGTCTAATTGAAAATCAAACGATAGATACCCAAATTTTATAAAATATTTTAAATAACAAAAATAGCCACACGTGGACAGTACTCATTCGTTGAGATTAGTCGTGTGTGGAGAAAAAGGATAAATATTCATTTGTTGAATAGAATATTTGAAAATAGAAATATGAAGCCGTGTTGATTAGATTGACGCCATTTTGACGTGAATGATATTTATATCGATTTTATTCATTTTAAAATGAATATTGAAAAGTGATTTCGAAATCGAATATTTTGAAATGAAATTTGAATTTGATTGAATAGAAAACGAATTTGATTGAATAGAAAACGAAAACAAATTTGATTTCAATTGAATATATAACGAATTTGATTTCAATTGAATATATAACGAATTTGATTTGAATTGAATAGAAAACCAATTTGATTTGAATTGAATAGAAAACGAAATGAATTCGAATCGAATTAAAATCGATTTGGATTGAAATCAAATAGAAATGAAAGTAAAAAGGATTTATGATAGAAAATTTAATTTTGATTTGAATTGAAATGGAAGTTGAAAATGTTTTGAAACGAATTCAAAACTATTAATAAAATTCGTTTTAAATAGAAATCAACGAAATATATATTATATATATAATATAATGGCCTGAATAGAACGCGCCGCGCCACGGCAGTTCGTGAATTTCGACCATTTATTTCAAAAGGACATTACGGAAGATCCGACCGTCGGATTCTCCTAAAACCGGAACCGTTGGGTTCGTATCGAAAAGAGCTTTCTAACGAATATTTGAAATTCAAAATCTAACGGTTGGATTTGGAGATACGTCCAAATCAAATTTGGAAAAGGTCGTTGTAAGTGCAGTTCGATGGCCGTTGATGGAAATCGACGGTACGGGCCTTGATAAAATTATTAAAAATAGTAATAATTTGTGTAAAATCATAAGAAATGATTTGGGAAAAACTGGGATGAAAAACTCCATATTTGAAAAGATAAAAATAGATTTTTATCAAAATGAACTAGTTTTGAACTGAAATTAAAACCCATTTATTTTTAAATAAATAAATTGGATTTGAAATGGGTTTAAATAGAATTGATTCATGGGTTTATCGTGAACGATGTTTTAAATAACACTAGTTCTTTAACCCGATAATAAATAGAATGTGAGTTGGGTTTGTCGTGAACTGTGTTTTAAATAACACTAGTTCTTTAAGCCAGTAAAAGGAGTTTTAATGAATATGCAATTAGATTGAAATGTGAATAGATAATTTAAATTATCAAAGTTGGAAAATAAGCGAGAATGGAGTATCACCAGTTTTGCTCCAAAGCGATAGTTAATCTTTAATTAGATTTGAACATGAAATAGTAATTAATTTTACCGATAACACCACGGTGTTAGATATGGAGTATTACCAGTTTTGCTTCATGGGATGAATAGGTTGGGATTGGGAAAAAAATAAATAATTACTTCGGTGTGGTTCGCTAATCTCGACTAGTTTGGAAAACCATAATTTGGTTTGAAACGACATCCAAAGGAAGATTAAAGGGTAAATTTTAAAGAATTTATCTTGGATAAAATTAATGGGAACCTTTCCCTAAGAATGTGGAATTTAGAAACTAGTTGTAGGTTGGCTAAGAAGAATGGTTTCCTGGGTATTGATCTGATGTTGGTTTCGGCCTTCGGGGTTAATGTTTGGGAAATTGTTCTCTTGTTGATTTACGGTTAGTGACTAATGAATTGGAATGAGGCATATGTTGTGTTTGTGTAACATTTGTTTTTAATATACGCGGGGTGCTCGGAAAGACCGGGTTTATACCCATTCCGAATAACCGATTCGACGATATGTCGAAGATGAAGACGGTGGTTGAAGACCGGAAGTCTTCACATCGTTTGGATAATTACTGACGATCCTGATTGGGCTGTACACCCAAGAGGACGGAAACAGTTGGTGGTCGTCCAGACGTACTTGGAGATGGATGGGTATGCGAGGAAAGTGCCTCCGGTTTTGTTCAGACCCAGAACGAACTTGTAAATGGATTGTGTGTCTGACATTGGATTTTATTCTGTGTTGATTGATTTCTGTTAAATACATATCTGTTTGGCAGCGGAGAATTTATTCTCTTGCTTAACGCCCTTCTCTGAGACGTATGAGCTTAGAGGTTATATATCGATAGATATCAATCGCATGGCATGAGTTGCCTGTGTGGCACGCTGAGTTGCATGGATCAAGGCTTCTGTTGAAAAGCAAAGTCTTGTGGTTGATGATCAAAGCACGGCCTACGTGGCAGCTTTGTGTATAACGTGAATTCGCGAGCCTCACACCTCGGTATGAGTTAAAAACAGGATAAGGACTGCAGGGAGAGCACGACGTTTCTTTCTAGCTTTGGTGGTGTCAGTGACTTACCAGCCCTGACATTTATATACTTTTCACCTATGTGGTTGTTGGATGAGGCGCCTCGATTTTAGGTCTGTAAGGACCGGGAAACGTGTGTTCAGGCATAATTAATCCTCTAACGTAAGTGAGGACCGGCCCTGAAGCATCCAGGGGTTACCCAGAGTGTGTAGTCCCGAGGCATTTGCTAGAGTGTCTCGAAGCGGAGAGGAGCTTGCCCATTGCCTCGACTCATGACGGAAATCCAATTTCCAATACGTGCATTTCGGCTTTATTTGTAGAGCCTAGTATGGCGACATAGTAGCATGAGATGCTATGCCGTCTATGATTTATATTTATGATTGAAATTGTTTTGACACTATACACTTATTATAGTATCAAATGATTTGTTTTAAACGTACCAAGCATGTTTGGCTATTATAAGGGAAAACCCTATCCTCCGGCTTGCGTTGCATTGTGTGATGGGACCTGGGTCTTATAATAGCTTCATTTTTCGAAAAAGCGTTGCGTTGTTTATTCTATGCACTGGTATTCTTGGGAGGAAACCCGTTCCGTGTTATACGGCGTGGTCCCTTGAATTATTCTCTTTTAAAGTAAAGTTTAAATAACTGTTTTAGTTCTCACACCAGTCACATGACTGACCTGGAGTTTATTGTTTCCACCTAAACTCTGGGTGCCCCTATTTTCGACACGGGCAGCTAGTAGTTTTGGTTTTGCAGATTTATATTCACAGGATCCTGGTTTACAGCTGGAAGGATATCCGGAAAGCTCTGTATCCGTATATCACCTTCAGTTGTGCTTTGTATTATTTTCCGCTGCTATGTAATTTATTGTAATCTCTGATAATTATCGAATGTAATTTATTCATTTATACTCTGTATATTCTTGTATTCTGATGGAATTGTTGTAATAACAATGAAATGTTCTTCTGCTTGTGTTCTGATTTGTCCTGTTCTCAAACGATCAGGGGTTTCGAACGGTCTAGATCGGTTTAACAACTGATTCAGATCGAGCGAAATTCTAGGCCGTCACAGGTTAGCCTGCGGTGCAGGGCCTGGCCTATTCCAATACATTCGTGTCATATGATCTGGTTTTCTACAGTTGTATTATAGAATAACTGTCTAGAATCATTCATTTGGGTTGATTGTTGCTGTCATTTATGGTTTCCTTGCGGATTCCATTCTATTATTTACTGTTCGGTTGTTGATGCTTACTGTTTTTTTAGAGATGTTCATATGTTTGAGAATTTATATTTTCTCATAGGAAAATATTCATAAACTCAGAGACTAACATAAATTATCCACATGTATGCAACAAAGGTGTTCTATATTCTATCTTTTCACTTGTATGCATATAAATTATGTCAATTTATTTGACGCAAAAAACCTATTCATCGAATTAATGTCAATTCTTAAGGACATAATTAAATAACATACACATTCTATTAATGTCAAATTTTTAGTGACATTTCCCAATATTATATGTGTTCTATTAATGTCAATTTTAATGACATTTCCATATAATCATAAGCATTTCAAATGTATTGACCAATTATTTATTTTGGCCACTTCTTATCTTCCCTAAAAATATATATAAATAAATCGAGAAATTTATGCATCATGATACAGTCTGAACATCGCAATTCATGCATTTCTACTTGCTCAACCTCGTGGTCATCATTTGAGTGTGTAATTACATTTAACCATGTATATGTGCTTCGGCATTCACAACCAATTTAATCAGCATTGACAAAGCACATTACTGTATAAGTTATCATACTTCAAACGTCACATGGAGCAAAAGAAACGATAAAAAATTAAAACCATAACAGGCATTACGTTGCAAGTAGGAAACAAGTTCTGAAGCTTTACTTCTCTTTATGACCGCGCATCAGCTCTCTCAACTCAACTATCTTATCTTCACCGTACATGTATTTCTTCAGATGCAGGGTATACCCGAAAGCTCAATCAGGCCAAATTATTAGATCTGGGATCTTTAGTAAATATCGAGAGTGGTAGTTGCGGTCTGGTATGTACAGATAAACATAGAAATGAATACAGCAAACCCTAGATGGGTATCAGAAATGAGCGAGGTTGAAGATGTCTGGTCGCCGAATGTAAATGGGGAAATCGAAGCCATTGTTTCACAGATCATCTTCAAATTGTTGGGAAACAATGACTGAGTCGCGGACCAGGTCGCTCTCTTGAAGACGATTCGGCAATCTGGTCGGTGGTGCAAAACCAGTTCGTACTCTCGCCGCCGCCTTTAGGATAAAACAGCCTCGTAGAACAGTAACTGATTTGCTTGCACAACAAATCAGTGCAGATTTGCACTTTCGAAATAAATAACTGCTCGAAAATTTCCATAAGAATATTTTAATGGCGGAGGAAGAAAAAAAATATTTTTTTTCTGTACTAATCTCGTCTACAACTGAAGATAATATATAGACGGGGATTAGGGTTAATCAAAAATACTGGGCAGTAGGAGAAAATAGGATCTGCTGAAATACCAGGTCAAAAGTTTACCGCTTCATGATAAAGTTGGCTCAGAAATATTTTTCATAAAAACGGTTTGAAAAAGTCAAGGTTTTCTGGTCCAAAAATATAAGTGTCTACACCACATAGCCAAGGCCCAAGCCCAAGCCCAAGCCCGAACCGAACCGAGCCGGGCCGGGTCGAGTCGGTCGGTCGCACGCGCGTGTGTGGTGTTCATGATGCATGGTCTCCCTCCTCACAACAAAGCATGCACTGGGAGCCCAAGGCCCCAACATGACTTCTTAGAAATAAGTATAAATACTTGCATCTTTCTTATAATCCCATGATGTGGGACTATTCACATATAGGAGCCATCATACACTTATTTCTATATTTTAAATAATTCACATAAAATTCCAACAGGATATGCACGTAAAATGTCATAAATATATAGGTTATTTATAATATTTATGTATAATGTTAAATAAAACATAGTAAACGTGGTATCTTCCAAGCTTAACTTTTTGCTGCACATAGTGAAATTACTTGGAAGTAAAAAAGGAAAAATCCTTAATTATAGTAGCATTCATAATAAGAAAAGAAATTTTAGGTGTGAAAGACAAAATCTTCATTTTTTATATCTCCTGAATCATTTTACCGCTGTATAATGTATTCGTTCACTATCTATTCATTTTTTACATTTTCTGGGTCATTTTATTGAAGTTTACATTGTAAATCTATCTACTCAATATTTTCTTTAGTTTCATAAGTAAAGATTCAATACAATTTATTAGCAAATCTTTGTATTATCAAAAGATAAAACTTAAAGTGGTTCACTTTATGTTATAAGTCTGCATTACGTTATACATCACACCGCCTAAAAAAAATTCATGACAATAGATAACGCACCTGGTAAGTGGTAATCATATTGCAACCATGTCTAGCAAATGGATTTTACTACGAGATAATTAAATTATCATGATATTTTACCATCCAATGTCATATAGTGATCACACGAAATTTTTACTACAAACATAGGTTATGTGTGCAATTTTTGACGTATTGATTCTCTCACACACCCCAAATGGTAGTGTAAAATATTTCTCATCACGTATCCTCAAATGGATACACACGCATAGGAGAAGGATGAAGAACAAAAGAACGGATATTTTGATGATTTGTTCTCGCATTAATTCAATTTAGAAGATATGAGATACAAGCATAGTAAAAAAACAACTGTAGTTACATTTTGTTGGAAAAATGATTCATTTTTTATAAAGACGAATTATTTAAAAAAAATTGGATAAGTGTGAGGTGACTCATATATGAATAGTCTCACATCATGAGGCTATATGAAGAGAAAAAAAACCAGTTTTTTTATTTGACTTAGTAAAAAAATTAAGATCCATTTTTTTAGATCTGAACGGACTTCCTCTACATGTATTACTATTTTTATTTATTGCCGAACTACTCAGAAAAATAAAAAACAAATTTTTATTCTTATCTCTCTCTTCTTCTTCCTCCACCATTAAAAGTTCTTCAAAAACAAAATCAAAACGAGTAGTTAAATTTAAATCGAAAGTGTAAATCTGAATTGGTTTGTGGTGCAAGCAAATAAATTATTTTTCTCAGAAGGCTGTTTTATCCCAAAGGCGGTGGCAACAAGTACGAACTGGTTTGCACCACTGACCAGATCGCTGAATCGTCTTCAAGAAAGCGAACTAGTCCGCGACTCAGCCATTGTTTCCCAACAATTTGAAGACGATCTCGAAACAATGGCTGCAACCCTAACTTGCTTGAAGGTGCCGCCATCTTCCTCTATCAACTCAAATGCTTTGAAACTAAGTAGCGAACTTCTTCGCATGTTTATTACTGGCATCAGAAGAAAAGGTAGAAAGATTTGATGTGAAATCCGGATTTGTCGTCATCTACATGAAATAAGGGTTAAAAGGTGGAGAATTTGGTAGGCATGAAAGGTGGCTTCGTGCTGCAGTTACGTAGTGGCATCATGAAATCCAAGTTTGTGAGAAATGGATCGATGGGCTGCAGTATTCTTTATTGTTGTGGCCCCACCAGGATGAGCATCAGAGAAACGTAATATAACTGTTTAAACCCTTTCTAATGCATGTTTAAAATGATAGCTGATTGTGCCTGGTATTATGGAAAATTCACTAGAAAGGTATCAGGTATTAGGTAATTAACATATTCTATTTTGGCTTGTTAAGTACCAACACAGAGGTTTCTTGGCTATGCCTTCTTTTCCAACGAGCTTAAGTCACCTTCTGAGTTGCATTTTAATCAGAATCCTTTAGAAAAAGAAAAATAGAAGCCAAAAAGGAAGCTTATATGTATGAATTTCATTGGATATAGAATGATACAAACTATAAGTTATTGTTGGTTGTCATTGATCCAATAGCCTTAAAGAACTGTAAGCATGTCATCTTTGTAGTTGTAAAATGGTAGCATAGTGGAAATTGGTTTATAAAACATTGAAATTTGATAACTAATCATGAACCCTGCTCATTATCTTGTACTGTAGTTTTGGGTCACACTAATCACTTTGCTTGAGTCCTAAGAGTGTGCATTATTTGATTAGAACAATGTCAAATGACTGAACCTAAGTATTTTTTGAACCCAAGTGTTTTGATACCTTGGTTTATGTAGTCTCTATATGTGATGATTAAATTTACCATGTAAGTTGTTTACCATTAATATAGTCCACAAGTGTGGTGGAATGATACAAATGCAGAAAATAATATTTTATGTGAATAACTTATGTTAGTCTATGAGTTTACATATATTTTTCTATAAGAAAAATATAAAATTTCAAACATATTAACATCTCAAGCAATAGTAAGCCTCCACAGCTGGTCATATGAGAATAGAATGGGAATCCACAAGAAAACTATAAAGCACAACAACCAACCAACCAAAAGGAATTATTCTGGACAGTTACTTCTATATTACAACTGTGGAAAACCAGGTTATATGGCACGACAATGTCGGAACAGGCTAAGCTCTGAACCGTAGGCAAATCTGACTAAGAATCCTTTAACGGCTACGACTATTGAGATTCACTTTGATGAGATCAGAGGGTTGGTGGGTAGACACTGGTGTTTCTCACCATGTCTGCTATGATCGTGATATATTCACAATATACACGGCTACTGATGATCAGAAAGTGTTGTTGGGAGATCCTCACACCACTAAAACTGTAGAGATTGGTAATGTGAGAATAAAGCTTACAATTAGAAAGATAGTGTTTCTTAATGTAGTGATGCATTCAGGGACGTACGCAGAGATTCAACCCAGTAGGGGCAGAATTTTCATTTTCTTAATTTTGAATACCCTTTTAATGTTAAATTAAATGAATTTATTGATCAAACACAATTAAATTACCGTTTGAATAAATAATATACAAAATACCACCACAAAATACAATTTGTAAAATATTGCAAATTAAGATACCATTTTTCTTCTCAAAATATCTTCTTGACAAGTTATTCTTTGAGGCTTCATATTTCACGAATGATTTTTTCAATTTCTATGGTACCCCCATGTTGTTTTCCACATGTGACGCTAAACAATCATTCATAACATCATCATAATCTATCATGTAGAGAAATCTATATAATTTTCATTGTGAAAAAAAATACTTTTTTATGTAACAGCTGCAATAGGTAGTAATAAAGATAACTACAAAAGTAGGTATACAAGAGGATATAAACAATGCACATAGATTTGAATGAACTCAATCAGCATGTTGAACAGTCGGTTATTTAAGCAAAATTTAGTCAAGTTTAAACATAAAACATATCTTTATAAGAACAAAATAATTGCAATCCATTTGAAACATTATAAAAGGATTTAAACCGCTCAAAATTAGGAAATGTTCAGTTTAAAGAAAAGAAAAAGAGTGGATGAAACCTCCAACCATTCAAAAATTGCACGAGGGTAAATCCAGTTTTTTTTTTAATAGTTCAGGAAAGCTGATTTTAAATTGTCTTTAGTAAACTATTTTAAAACTAACTGAAGAATATGAACGTGATCGTACGATGTAGCAGCAATATTTACATTGAAGAAAAGTAGCAGAGCAGTAAGGTATTCCAACCTACCCCACTTCCAAACAAATGCCATTTCTCTTTCTCCTCTTCCCTTTCAATCCCTAATACCCACAGAAGTAAAGTTCAAACCTTTCCGCTTTTTCCACCATTCTTTTACCCTCGAAAAGAGTAAAAATGTCATTTCAATCGCCTTCGTCTTTACCCGTGCAGAATTTACATGGCAGAAAAGGCTTGTATAGTGTGACGATAGCTTTGGTCGTGGTGATTCTGGTTCTGGCGGTGAGTGGTCACTGGCAGGCTTGGCAGCGGAAAAATCCAGTGGGGTCGGCCGACCCCACTAGGCCTACATTGCATACATCATTGGATGCATTTGACATGTTTGAAACAATAAAAACTGAAATTGAGTAATAAGAAAATTAAGAGAATTCATAGTGATAGAGGAACAAAATATGAATCTAGTTTATTCTGATTTTTTTTATATAAATTACATGGTATAGTACATGAGAGAACTGCACCATATTCACTTGAAATGAACGGTAAAGCTGAAAAAATTTAGGACCTTTATCGAATTAGTAATTGCCATTTTATTAAATTTTGGTGCAGCAAAACATTGATAGGGGGATATTTTAATTGACTGCATGTTATGTTCTGAATAGGATCTCCTAATCTACGAATAAAATTTCACTTTATGAAATTTTAAAGAATTATAAGTCAATGTGTCATATTTTAGAACTTGGGGTTGTTTAGCATATATTAGCATTCTAGAGCCTAAGAGAATAAAATCGGAAAGTAGAGCATATGAATGTGTATTTATGGGCTATGCTATTAATAGCAAAGCATACCGATTTTGTGACCTAAATGCACATAATATAATTGAATCAAATGATGCCGATTTTTTTGAAACAAAATTTCCTTTTAAATTAAGGAATAGTGGGGGCACATTAAGTATGCCTATTAGAACAGAGCTTAATAAAAGTTATAAAACTGAACCTAGAAGAAGTAAAAGAGCAAGAACCATAAAAGATTTTAGTTCGGATTTTTGTGCCTTTACTATAGAGGAGGATCCCTTAAACATCCAAGAGGCCTTATCTTCTTTAGATGCCGATTTTGGCAAGAGGCTATAAATGATGAGATGGATTCTCTAGAATCCAATAAGACTTGGCATTTAGTAGATTTATTCTCTGGTTGTAAATCTATAGGTGGTAAATGGGTGCTTAAAAAGAAATTAAAACCTGATGGCACTATTGATAAATATAAAGGACAATTAGTAGCTAAAGGTTTTAAGCAAAGAGAAAATATAGATTTCTTCGACATTTTTTTTACCTATAACTTGAATTAAATTCATTCGGGTATTAATCTCACTTGCTTCTATTTGTTATTTATTAATACACCAAATGGATGTTAAAACCACGTTCTTTAAATAGTGAATTAGAAGAAGAAATTTATATGGACCAGCCTGAAGGATTTGTAGTACATGGTCAAGAACATAAAGTATGAAAATAAGATAAATTATTATATGGTTTAAAGCAAGCACCTAAACATGGACATGAAAAAATTTGATAACTTAATCATTTCTTATGGTTTTAAAGTTAATGAAAGTGACAAATGCATTTATTACAAATCTGAGAATGACATTTGCACTATTATATGTATTTATGTAGATGACCTTCTCATCGTTGGGTCAAATATTCATGCCATAAACTCAGTCAAATCCTTATTAAGTGCCAATTTTTATATGAAAGATCTTGGTAAGGCGAGTGTAATCCCTAATATTAAGATTACTAGGTAAAAAGTGGGATTTTCTTTGGATCAATCTCATTAAAATGAGAAGACTCTAAAGAAATACGATTACTTTGACTGTAAACTGGCATGTACACCATATGATCCCAGTGTAAAGTTATTTAAAAACACTGGTGAATGTATAAGATAGTCTGTTTAAGCGAGCATCATTGGCAGCCTTCGGATGTCATTGATTGTACTAGACCCGATATTACCTATTACGTGGGATTATTATGCATGTTTTTCAGTAGACCTAGTATAGAGCATTAACATGCTAATGAGAGGGTTATGAGATACCTATAATAAACTATGAACCTTTGATTACATTATGAAAAGTGTTCAGTTGTATTTGAAGGATATTCTGATACAGGCTGGAATACTTTATCTGATGATTCTAAAGGACCAGTGGCTACATATTTAGCATCGTTGAAGAAGCTATCTCTTGAAAACCCAAGAAACAGAATATTTTGACTCAGTTTATTATAGAGAATGAGATAATAGCACTAGCCGCAGCTAGTTAAGAAGCAGAGAACTAAATAAATCTGCTATTTGAGATCCCCATAAGGGAAAAACCAACACCATTGGTGTAATCGATTGCGATAGTACCGCAGCTATTGCAAAAAGTATAGAACCGTTATTACAATGGTGAAAGACGATGTTGTAAGTACAATACTGTAAGAGAACATCACATACATAGTGATGAAAATTTGGCAACTATTGAAAGAAGGACAGAAGCGATAATACAACGGCAAGAAATGACAGTCGTATGCACAATATTGTTAGAGAACATCACATATGAAGTGATGACAATGTGGCAGATCCTTTGACGAAAGGACTGACCAGAAAGAAAGTTTTTAATGATTCTAAAAGAACGGGACTATTTCCCAGAGATTGTGGAATCACGCATGATGGTAACCCGACCTAAATGACTGGAGATCCCAAGAACTAGGTTCAATGGGTAAAAACAAGTTGTGTAGTGATAGTAGATGAACATGCTAAATTTATGTATTAAGAAGCAAGTATTCCTGATGAAACGTCGACCCAAAATTCCCCTTGTGGAAAATCTCGGATTGTTTTGAGAACATGCATCAGAACACAAATAAAAGAACATTTCCATTACTGTTGCAACAATTTACATCAGAGTACAAGAATAAGAGCATAAATAAACGAAAATACAATATCAGAGATATACAATTTACAGTGCAGCGGAAAATATAATATAAATGCGCAGCGGAAGACTAATATGCGCTGGACACAGGTATAGGCTTCGATCTAGGATCCTGCTAAAGAGATAAATATCTGCAAAACAAGCTACTCGACTGCCCGTGTGGAAAAATATTGGCACCCGAGTTTGCAAAGGTGGAAACAAAAAACGGGTCAGTCATGAGACCGGTATGAGAAATCTTAATTAATTTAACTGATAACAATAAGGAAAATCCAAAGACCACGTCGCTAACACGAAACAGGTTTATTCCAATGGATTGCCGTACATAATTTAAAGTGACAGAACAAACAAATAAGTAAATCGTAAAACAACGCAATGCTTTGGGAAAAATGGAATCACCATATGACTCAAGTCCCATCACACAATGCAACGCAAACCAGAGGATAGAGTTTTACCTTATGGAGATTAAACATGCTTAGTACGATAAAAACGAATTTGATATTATTATTAGTGTATATAAAAACATTTCAAAATAAATGTATCAATCCTAGGAAGCATAGTTACCGTATACTATGCCTCCATACTAGTAATACAATCAAATCTGTAGGGTCGTATTGGGAATTTGGTTTTCCATCATGAGTCAAGGCTAGGGAGGAGCCCCTTACCGATTCGAGACACTCTAGCTAATGTCTCAGGATCCCCCGCAGTGAACCCTTGGATCCTGTAGGGCCGGTTCACACATACAACTTCGTGGATGAGTTATTCCTGAACACACGTTTCCCGATCCTATAGGACCTATCATCCGAGGCGCCTCATTCCATCATCCACATAAGTAAAATATCAGCCAGTTTAAGCACCGACACTACTTCTAGCTAGAAAGAAACGTGCTGCTCTCCCTGCGTTCCTTTCTCCCGTTTTAGACTCCACCGGGTTGTGAGGCTCGTGAAGTTACGCTATACACAAAGCTATGCTAATTAAAGTTGTGCTTTGACCATCCACCAAGCTCTGCTTTTCAACGAAAGCCTTGATCATTGCATTTTAGCATGCCACATCGTCAATCCATACCAAGTATTTAATCGTCTACTAAAATATGTAAAATGGGTGTTAAGCAAAGAGAATAAATTCTCCGCCACCAACATTTACACATTCAGCAGGGATCAATAACTATAATATATAACAGAGTACGATGTCAGACACACAATCCATTTAAAATTCCATTCTGGGTCTGAACGAAACCGTATCCGGTAGATCTCCACGTACATCTGGATGATCAATAATTCCATCGTCTTGGCTGTACATCCAATCAAGATATAAATAATCATCCATTAGATGTAGAAATTTCCCAGTCTTCCATAACCGTCTTCATCATCCACCTTCAATCGTCGTATGAATTATTCAGAATGGGTTAAACCCGGTCTTTCTGAATAATTTGCGCAATTTAAAATTATGTGCTCTAAACAAAACCAACGCCTCATTCCAATCCAATTAAAGATTTATAAAAAAACTATATTTAGTTTTAGTCCTCTAAAATCCTAATTTATTGATTATTTAACTTTCAAGAAACAATCTTGTCTTTAACTGGGTTAAAGAACAAATGTCGCTCAAACATCGTTCACGATAAACCCAAAATCATATTTCAATTAATTCCAATTTAATATATTAAATTGGAAACTTCTCTTTAGAATATTTCATTAAGTATTAATTAAAAGATTAATAAATTACAAATCATCACTTCATTGTTAATTGGGGTTTTAAGAACTAATGTCATTTAAAACATTTTTCACGGTCAACCCAAATCAACTTCCAATTAATGTTAATATTGGAAAATTCATATATTTTTTTCTTTTCTTTCCCTTAATTAAAAGTGTCATTCTTTCTTAAATTCCAATCTAATTTATTCACTTGATAAACTTGGTTTTAATAAAACCATTTTTCACTCTTTTATTTATTTATAGAAATAAATAAACTACTTAACTTGATAAAAATATCTTTCCTCTTAATAAATTTGGAATTTTACATCCAAAACTCTTTTAAAACATTTATTAAGATTTCACATAATTTTTCCCTATTTTAATTATTTAAATGTTTCAACAAATTTTCCCTCATTAATTGAAAAGATGAATTTTCATTTTAAATCACTTTCATGTTCCCTCGTTACATTAAAAATATAAAATTGTAATGTAAATCAAATTCACGTTTTTATACGACATTAAAAATTTGCAATTTAGTGTAAAACAAATTCCATGTTTTATATGACATTAAAAAGTTGCATTTTTAATTAAAAACGAATTTCATAATTCTATATTAAAATAAAGAATAACTTTTATTTTAAAACATTTTCATATTCTTACGTTACAATAAAAGAATAACTTTTTAGCGCTAACCATTTAATGTAAACTCATATTCCTAAATAAAAGGATTAACTTTTTATATTGAAATATGTTTCATATTCTTGCTTTTAATAAAAGACTAACTTTTATTTTCTAGGCATATTTCATAAATTTCACTTTAATAAAAGATTAACCTTTATTTTATACATATTTCATATTCTTATCTTATATTTACATTAAAATGTAAATTAAAAATACTACGTTAAGTTTCATCCTCTTATTTACATTCTAAAATGTAAATTAAATTGCAATGTCAAAATATCTTCTTTTATTTACATTAAAAATGTAAATTAAATTGCAAAGTCAAAATCTCTTCTTTTATTTACATTGAAAATGTAAATTAAATTGCAATGTCAAAATCTCTTCTTTTATTTACATTAAAAATGTAAATTGCAAAGTCAAAATCTCTTCTTTTATTTACATTAAAAATGTAAATTAAATTGCAAATCTTATTTTGACAATTTCTTTTCCGAATTGGAATGAGACCCAAACGATTTACCATATAATTATAATTATACGGTTTTCATACATCCCATGTTATTCTAGATTAATGATAAATCATTAAAATAACATCCAATCATCCAAAGTGTATATATGTACTGCATTGCATCAAATAAATAATGCTTATAACTAATCACAAGGGCGATGTGTAATTATCAACCCAAGACCCGTGTGGAGTTTCAACCAACTAACATTCAAATAATATATATAATTATTTGTGCATTTGGGCAATGTGTGAAAATAATCAACCCAATCAACAAATACAAGTCAGGTAACTTGTACATGGCAGTGTACCATTAATTTTTAACAATTCTATAAGAATCAATATTAATGATATACGTTGCATACTGCTAAATTTACATAACAAATCATGACATAACATAATGTACAACACAACATACATGCATCAGATATTTTCAAACAATTATTTCACCATAGGCATTTAAATCACATTCATTTATAATAATAAATAAATACGGTAAAAGTTTTTGAGTGAGAAAAGAGTTCTCACTTTGCTTTGTACTTTGTCGGTGTTTAAATGTTCAGGCTCAATTTTAGCCCAAAATTGAACTTGCTCCAAATTTGGCAAATTAGTGTTTATGCGAAGGTCTCGACTCACTGATCGCAATAAACCCTGTTTTGCGTGATTTCGAGTTCGTTACAACAAGTTATGAATTTCTGAAGCTTGAACGAATTAAATAATTAATTAAAATTACCGAAAATACCCAAAAATTCAACTTAATCCAAATTGGACGAAATTAGAGTCCACGCGAAGCTCTCGTCGCCACAATCGCAGCGGATCTGAAATCATCAGATTCTGAGTTCGTATGAGAGAGATATACAATTTCAAAGTTTGAATTACAAAACTACCCCAAATCTCGGTCAAACCTGAGCTCGCTACCTTTGACCGCACTTTTTTCCCTCCTCCGACCTCCGATTGACCTGAAACCACCGGCATCCTCTTCGTCTTCGAGAGGCGCACCCATGCTCCAAGCCGCCTCCGCCGTTAATGCTCTGATCGCCGGAATTTCGCCAGAAAGCGAAATTCGCCTCGCGGGACCCATAGGCCACACCTCTTATCCAAATGACCTGAAAATTTCTGAGCACCTTCTCCTTGTGTAGACGAAGAACTTTTGTGTTCGGCCCTTCGCCTGATTCTTCCTGAATTGGCCGGAAATTGATCATCTATGTTCTTAGCTCGCCGGAATTTTCTGTTTTGCTCTAATTCAGTTTTTCTCGATTTCTGTGCCCTTCCATCAACTTTCAGACAAAACTTTCTGCAGCAAAGTTGTAGATCTTTGTCTCCTCTATATTTTCTTCCATTGCTCCATCCTCCAATTCTTCACGGTTTGGTCAGAAAACACCAAAATTCGAAACTGACTTTTTGCAATCAAACTCAGATCCCGGCGAATCCGTGCGGCGATAGGTCTTGAATTTTTCGTGGTAGATAGAGGATAAGAATATGAACAAAACACTGAAAGGGTTTGGTTTAATTTGGTTCTGATTTGGAGTTATAAATTGTTTAGTTTTAGGGTCTTTTGTACAAAGAATATTTTTAAAGTGGAGACCATGAAATATGAAGAAAATGAAGATGGAGGAGGCTATGTTATGTTTAGGGTTCAGCTAATGGCTGTTAAAAGATAATATATAGGTAGGTTATAAACTCAATTAAGCCCAATTACCCTTATGTACATATATTAATACATTTTTTGTCCACTTTTCGTAGTTTGAAAATTCGTGTTAACACCTACGGATTCCATTGTAATTGAAAATTAAAACATAAATATTCCTTGACATTAAGGATTTAAAGAAACTGGTTTTGTCATTTTCTGAGTCCGTATGAATTAATAATGAATTTTTAAAGTCTGAAAATTGACCGTTTTCACTGAAAAATCAATTATAATTACATAACAATTCTAAAAATTCCAGAAAAATCATTTCTAGCTTTTTTTTGACAATACAAACCCAACAAAATTAATTTTGTTCAATTTGGAGACCGTTTTCAAAATTTCAATTTTCAAGGCGTAAATATTTAATATTAAAAATAATTTTTTATACCAATAATTTCCGAAACTCGAAATTTATAAGTGTTTACTGTTTTTCAATGTAGAAACCTCATTCCGGACTCAATGGAAGTGGTTTTGAGTCCAAATTCCTTCGTATGCAAAAAGTAGCATTTTTGACCTTTATATATTATATATAAATTTCATAGCGACCTTTCTAAATTTTAAACTGGGCATAACTTTTGATTCCCGTTATGAAATTTCAATTTTTCAGATTCATTAAAAGATATTTTTAAATAGATTCTAATATTTTTGGTTTCACCAAAATCCGTTAAATTTTGCATCCTGTACGGTCAGTCAAAGTTTAAGTTTGACTTTTCAAACTACCGCGTTATTTCTAACTCTTCTTATAATAAAATTAAATTATTCATTCTAACTCTAATCTAAATCAATTTTTTTAATCATTATTATTTTAAATAAATTATTTTAAATATCAAAACCCATTAAAATAACTTAAAATAAAATTTTAAATTTACCCCAAAATTCAGGGTTGTTACAGTCTCCCCCACTTAATAACTTTTAGTCCTCGAAAAGGAACGAAGCTAAAAGTTGTTTACATAATTAACTCAATATTCATTCTAATCAATTTTCAATTCAGTTCAATATTGAATTCAATCTAGTTAAATGTATCGTTCTATTATATATTGGTTTTGTTATTTACCATTTCAATAATTTTATTAGTTAAACTAATAATCAAACATCACAACCAGCAGTCAATTAGGTGATTAACTTTTCAAACATATATAGCTTTAATATATATAGATAAAAATCATATTTTTAGTGCAAATCACAGCAAATAACCCTATCTAGTTTTGGTTCTCATACCAGTCAATTGGAAATATATAGATATGCCACTTTCGAAACTCGAGCATAAACACTGATGACACTACCAATCATCAGGATCATCTCCGGGCGACTAGAGTGTGATTCTATATCTATCCACTATATTAAAACTTCGAATATCCGTTAATTACTTGTCTATTCAAAATCTTTATATACTCGATTGTCCAAATAAAATATAATAATATATCAAATAGTATTTTTAAGATTAAAAATTACAAAATATTAAATTTGTTTTCTTATTTATTTTAAAGAAAATAATACTCTTCACAGTCGTTCTAGGATACTTCTGATCCTATCTCTAATGAGTTATTCTTATTGATATTACTAATCCAATCTGTGATGAATTCTTTCGTTCGGTTCTAATGAGTTTTGCTCTCGAGCTCTGTAAACCAAAGCTCTGATACCAAAATGAAACGACCCAAAATTCCCCTTGCGGAAAATCTCGGATTTTTTTAGAGCAACACGCAGCAGAACACAAATAAAAGAACATTTCCGTTACTGTTGCAACAGTTTACATCAGAGTACAAGAATAAGAGCATAAATAAACGAAAATACAATATCAGAGATTTACAATTTACAATGCAGCAGAAAATATAATATAAATGCATAGCGGAAGACTAATATGCTCTGGACACAGCTTTGGGCTTCGATTCAGGATCCTGCTAAAGAGATAAATATCTGCAAAACAAGCTACTCGACTGCCCATGTGGAAAAATATGGGCACCCGAGTTTGCAAAGTTGGAAACAAAAAACGGGTCAGTCATGGGATTGGTATGAGAAATCTTAATTAATTTAACTGGTAGCAATAAGGCAAATCCAAAGACCAAGTCGCTAACGCGGAACGGGTTTATTCCAATGGATTGTTGTGCATAATTTAAAGTGACAGAACAAACAAGTAAGTAAATCGTAAAACAACGCAATGCTTTTTGAAAAATGGAATCACCATAAGACTCAAGTCCCATCACACAATGCAAAGCAAACCAGATGATAGAGTTTACCTTATGGTGATTAAACATGCTTGGTACGATAAAAATGAATTTGATATTATTATTAGTGTATATAAAAACATTTCAAAATAAATGTATCAATCCTAGAAAGCATAGCTACCATATACTATGCCTCCATACTAATAATACAATCAAATCCGTATGATCGTATTGGGAATTTGGGTTTCCATTATGAGTCAAGGCTAGGGAGGAGCTCCTACCAACTTGAGACACTCTAGCTAATGTCGCAGGATCCCCCGCAGTAAACCCTTGGATCCTGTAGGGTCGGTCTACACATACAGCTTCGTGGATTAGTTATTCCTGAACACACGTTTCCCGATCCTATAGAACCTATCATCTGAGGCGCCTCATTCCATCATCCACATAAGTAAAATATCATCCAGTTTAAGCACCAACACTACTTCTAGCTAGAAAGAAACGTGCTGCTCTCCCTGCGTTCCTTTCTTCCGTTTTAGACTCCATCGGGTTGTGAGGCTCGTGAAGTTACGCTATACACAAAGCTTTGCTAATTAAAGCTGTGCTTTAACCATCCACTAGGCTCTGCTTTTTAACAAAAGCCTTGATCATTGCATCTTAGCATGCCACATCGTCAATCCATACCAAGTATTTAATCGTCTACTAAAATATGTAAAATGGGTGTTAAGCAAAGAGAATAAATTCTCCGCCACCAACATTTACATATTCAACAGGGATCAATAACTATAACATATAACGGAGTACGATGTCAGACACACAATCCATTTAAAATTCCGTTCTGGGTCTGAACGAAACCGTAACCGGTAGATCTCCACGTACATCTGGATGATCAATAATTCCATCATCTTGGTCGTACATCCAATCAAGATATAAATAATCATCCATTCGATGTGGAAATTTCCCGGTCTTCAATAACCGTCTTCATCATCCACATTCAATCGTCATATGAATTATTCAGAATGGGTTAAACCCGATCTTTCTGGATAATTTGCGCAATTTAAAATTATGTGCTCTAAACACAACCAATGCCTCATTCCAATCCAATTAAAAATTTATAAGAAAAACTATATTTAGTTTTAGTCCTCTAAAATCCTTATTTATTGATTATTTAATTTTCAAGAAACAATCTTGTCTTTAACTGGGTTAAAGAACAAATATCGTTCACGATAAACCCAAAATCATATTTCAATTAATTCCAATTTAATATATTAAATTGAAAACTTCTCTTTAGAATATTTCATTAAATATTAATTAAAAGATTAATAAATTACAAATCATCACTTCATCGTTAATTGGGGCTTTAAGAACTAGTGTCATTTAAAATATTTTTCACGGTCAACCCAAATCAACTTCCAATTAATGTTAATATTGGAAAATTCATATATTTTTTCTTTTCTTTCCCTTAATTAAAAATGCCATTTCTTTCTTAAATTCCAATCTAATTTATTCACTTGAAATACTTGGTTTTAATAAAACCATTTTTATCTATTTTATTTATTTATAGAAATAAATAAACTACTTAACTTGATAAAAATATCTTTCCTCTTAATAAATTTGGAATTTTACATCCAAAACTCTTTTAAAAACATTTATTAAGATTTCACATAATTTTTCCCTATTTTAATTATTTAAATGTTTCAACAAATTTTTCCCTCATTAAATAAAAAGATGAATTTTCATTTTAAATCACTTTCATGTTCCCTCGTTACATTAAAAATATAAAATTGTAATGTAAATCAAATTCACATTTTTATACGGCATTAAAAATTTGCAATTTTAGTGTAAAACAAATTCCATGTTTTATATGACATTAAAAGGTTGCATTTTTTATTTAAAACGAATTTCATGATTCTATTTTAAAATAAAGAATTACTTTTATTTTAAAACATTTTCATATTCTTACGTTACAATAAAAGAATAACTTTTTAGCGCTAACCATTTAATGTAAACTCATATTCATAAATAAAAGGATTAACTTTTTTATATTGAAATATGTTTCATGTTCTTACTTTTAATAAAAGATTAACTTTTATTTTCTAGGCATATTTCATAAATTTCACTTTAATAAAAGATTAACCTTTATTTTATACATATTTCATATTCTTTTCTTATATTTACATTAAAATGTAAATTAAAAATACTACGTTAAGTTTCATCCTCTTATTTACGTTCTAAAATGTAAATTAAATTGCAATGTCAAAATCTCTTCTTTTATTTACATTAAAAATGTAAATTAAATTGCAAATCTTATTTTGACAATTTCTTTTCCAAATTGGAATGAGACCTAAACGATTTACCATATAATTATACGGTTTTCATACATCCCATGTTATTCTAGACTAATGATAAATCATTAATAAAAACATCCAATCATCCAAAGTGTATATTTGTACTGCATAGAGTCAAATAAATAACGCTTATAACTAATCACAAGGGCGATGTGTAATTATCAACCCAATACCCGTGTGGGGTTTCAACCAACTAACATTCAAATAATATATATAATTATTTGTGCACTTGGGCGATGTGTGAAAATTATCAACCCAATCAACAAATACAAGTCAGGTAACTTGTACATGGCAGTGTAACATTAATTTTAACAATTCTATAAGAATCAATATTAATGATATACGTTGCATACTGCTAAATTTACATAACATAACAAATCATATCATGACATAACATAACGTACAACACAACATACATGCATCAGATAATTTCAAACAATTATTTCACCACAGGCATTTAAATCACATTCATTTATAATAATAAATAATTATGGTAAAAGTTTTTGAGTGAGAAAAGAGTTCTCACCTAGCTTTGTACTTTGTCGGTGTTTAAATGTTCGGGCCCAATTTTGACCCAAAATTGAACTTGCTCCAAATTTGGCAAAATTGGTGTATATGCGAAGATCTCGACTCACCGATCGCAGCAAACCCTGTTTTGCGCGATTTCGAGTTCGTTGCAACAAGTTATGAATTTCTGAAGTTTGAACGAATTAAATAATTAATTAAAATTACCGAAAGTACCCAAAAATTCAACTTCCTCCAAATTGGATGAATTTAGTGTCCATGGGAAGCTCTCATCGCCACGATCGCAGCGGATCTGAAATCATCAGATTCTGAGTTCGTATGAGAGAGATATACAATTTCAAAGTTTGAATTACAAAACTACCCCAAATCTCGGTCAAACCTGAGCTCGCTACCTTTGACCGCACTTTTCTCCCTCCTCCGACCTCCGATTGACCTGAAACCTCCGGCATCCTCTTTGTCCTCGAAGGCGTGCCCACACTCCAAGCCGCCGCCGCCGTTAATGCTCTGATCGCCGGAGTTTCGCCAAAAAGCGAAATTCACCTCGCGGGACCCACATGCCACACCTCTTATCCAAATGACCTGAAAATTTCTGAGCACCTTCTCCTTGTGTAGACGAAGAACTTTCGTGTTCGGCCCTTCGCCTGATTCTTCCCAGATTGGCCAGAAATTGATCATCTTTGTTCTGAGCTCGCCAGAATTTTCTGTTTTGCTCCAATTCAGTTTTTCTCGATTTCCATGCCCTTCCATCGACTTTCAGACAAAACTTTCTACAGCAAAGTTGTAGATCTTTGTCTCCTCTACAATTTCTTCCATTGCGCCATCCTCCAATTCTTCACGGTCTTGAATTTTTCGTGGTAGATAGAGGATAAGAAGATGAACAAAACCCAGAAAGGGTTTGATCTAATTTGGTTCTGATTTGGAGTTATAAATTGTTTAGTTTTAGGGTCTTTTGTGCAAAGAATATTTTTAGAGTGGAGTCCATGGAATATAAAGAAAATGAAGATGGAGGAGGCTATGTTATGTTTAGGGTTCCGCTAATGGCTGTTAAAAGATAATACATAGGTAGGTTATAAACTCAATTAAGCCCAATTATCCTTATGTACATATATTAATACATTTTTCTGTCCGCTTTTCGTAGTTTAAAAATTCGTGTTAACACCTACGAATTCCATTGTAATTGAAAATTGAAACATAAATATTCCTTGACATTACAGATTTAAAGAAACTGGTTTCGTCATTTTCCGATTCTGTATGAATTAATAATGAATTTTTAAAGTCTGAAAATTGACCGTTTTCACTAAAAAATCAATTATAATTACATATTAATTCTAAAAATTCTAGAAAAATCATTTCTAGATTTTTTTGACGATACGAACCCAACAAAATTAATTTTGTTCAATTTGAAGACCGTTTGCAAAATTTCAATTTTCAAGGCGTAAATATTTAATATTAAAAATAAATTTTTATACCAATAATTTCCAAAACTCGAAATATATAAGTGTTTACTGTTTTTCAATGCAGAAGCCTCATTCCGGACGCAATGGAAGTGGTTTTGAGTCCAAATTCCTTCGTATGCAAAAAGTAGCATTTTTGACCTTTATATATTATATATAAATTTCATAGCGACCTTTCTAAATTTTAAACTGGGCATAACTTTTGATTTCCGTTATGAAATTTCAATTTTTCAGATTTGTTAGAAAGATATTTTTAAATACATTCTAATATTTTTGGTTTCACCAAAATCTGTTAAATTTTGCATCCTGTACGGTCAGTCAAAGTTTAAGTTTGACTTTTCAAACTACCGCGTTATTTCTAACTCCTTTTATAACTAAAATTAAATTATTCATTCTAACTCCAATCTAAATCAATTTTTTTAAATAAATTATTTTAAATATCAAAACCCATTAAAATAACTTAAAATAAAATTTTAAATTTACCCCAAAATTCAGGATTGTTAAACCTGAAGTGATTAGAGGATGAGTTGATAGAAACTCTTAATGAGATCTATACTCTAATTGGAGTGGAGTACCTACATTCAGGAGTACTCTTGATAGACTCACCTATGTGAATGTGGAAATGTGGCCGTTTCCTATGGAGTTTTGGGCAAGATTCCTAGAGCGTTCACTAAACTGGGATAGACGTGCATGGCCATTAATGCACGGGCTTATTTGATTGCACTACAGAAAAGGTTGTGTGTGGTCTAATGTCAGGAATGGAGTTCAAGACTACGTGTCACTCTAGTAAAAATTGAATCTTATTCACTATGCAAAGGTTCAAGTCGGATGACACCTTTGTTTATGCACAATCTTATGTTTCTAGAAACTGCTCGAAATATTTTAAAAAAAATTCAAGTGGGGGATTGTTGGAAAAATGATTCATTTTTTATAAAGATGAATTATTTAAAAAAAATTGGATAATTGTGAGGTGACTCATATATGAATAGTCCCACATCATGAGGCTATATGAAGAGAAAAAAAGAACTAGTTTTTTTATTTGACTTGGTAAAAAAATTATATCCATTTTTTAGATCTGAACCGACTTCCTCTTCATGTATTACCATTTTTATTTATTGCCGAACTACTCGGGAAAAACAACAACTTTTTATTCTTATCTCTCTCTTCTTCTTCCTCCACCATTAAAAGTTCTTCAAAAACAAAATAAGAACGAGCAGTTAAATTTAAATCGAAAGTGCAAATCTGAATTGGTTTGTTGCGCAAGCAAATCAATTATTTTTCTCAGAAGGCTGTTTTATCCCAGAGGCGGCGGCGACAAGTACGAACTGGTTTGCACCACCGACCAGATCGCCGAATCGTCTTCAAGAAAGCGAACTAGTCCGCGACTCAGCCATTATTTCCCAACACATTTACTACGTTTGTAAAAAAACTATGTATTAGTATGACTATAAACAAATATTTTCGTTAGAGTAAAAAGCTAGTTGTTAGTTTTATTTATCATCATAAAAATATGTTTGTACCATTACAAATGGTATAAAATTATGATCTCTATCTCATATTATCTCATATTTTAATTTGATGCGTTATGAGATACAAATACAATTATAAAAGCAGTTCTAAATACGAAGATGAACAATGCTACAATGCCTGGAAATAAAGGTGCGGAAAAGTGCGGAATTCACGCGATTCACGAGGGAGCGTGCGATTCAGCGAGGAGGAAGAGGAAAACTGCTACAACAGCCGTGGGATTAGATTTTCGTGTATTCTGACAAAAAATGGTTCACGCTTTTTCTATGTGCAGCTTATTTATGACAGAAATAAGCTGAGATAATTTAGTAATAGTAATTATATGTACTTCTTAATCTCTTATAGTCAGATCTATCTTATTGTAGTTAAGGATTTCACTTTCTAATTTTGTAGAAATCGTGTTACTATAAAGTGTCACAAAAATCTGGGATATAGGAGGGCCAATATATGTCATAGAAAATTAATAACTCTAATATCTATGACATAAATCTTATATATATATATATAGTAATCATTTAGTTACATATTGGGAAATACAAAATAGAAGTCAAATTACTATTGACGAATCATGTTCCATAAATGATTACGGTCCCTTAAACTTCTATTAGGTTAAAATAGCTTTGTTCATAGAAATTTTTTTTAGACATGTTACGTAAAAATAGGAACCCGACGTCGCGCTGCCCAAAATAGGAACTCGGCGTTGCTTACATGTAAGGTCTAAGGTTTACGTAGTTCAACCAGTCAGATCGTGAGAACCGCGCTAATAGTTTGTGTCTATTTTTATGATTTAAACGTAAAGTTATTTTTAAATATAGGTAAATTTAACCAATTATGACAAAGAACCATGTTCAAACTACCAAATTGAATAATTATATAACAACTTATCATAACAAAGTTATAAATTTACTAATTTTTTATAGTGAAAAAGGATTAGTTCAATAATAGATCGTAAAATGTACATAAAAATGAATTATATCATTCTAAATTTAATGATAATGGCTATGTAATTATTTGTTAAATTTATTATAGTAATAAACAAAGAGTGAATCAATTATTATCTTCGCAAATTTGAAAAACTGTGAGGTTCAAAGAGGTCGGACCAGAAGTTTTATAGGGTTTTAAGGTTAAACCGCGGGTCTGTGCACGTGCAAGGTTATTTCATTTTCAAAGCTATGACTCTTCAAGGTCGAAGGTTAACCACGGTGGGACTGAGGTTGGGTTAGATCTTTATAACACTGCAACTGCAAGTAGGGTTGTATATCGGATAGGACAGTCCGTTGTCCGGCTCGGTCCGAAGCTATAAGGCATCCGATCCGTGTCCGTCTGATTCTCTTATAGGACAGAGCTTAGACACATTAGTGTTTGATCCGATCTAAAATGTTCGATGTTTTTCTATTATCCAAGGCTATATCGGACAGGACAGTCCGTTGTCTAGCTCGGTCTGAGGCTATATGATGTCTGGTCCGTGTCCGTCCGAATTCTTATAGGACAGAGCTTGGACACATCTCCGTCCGGTCTGGTCCGGTCCGACCCGTTTACACCCCTAACTGCTAGTAACACTGTTGTGCAAAATTCTTCTAACTATCCCGCTTATCATTGTTGTGCATGCAATCCAGCAGAACTCATATTCAGATCCTTCCTACTTCAATTGTATAAATTTAAAACAACTTCGCATATTAAGGAGAAGTACTTTTTTTCAAAATGAAATCATGAAAATTCAGAATTTACTATCTTTCAAGTTAGATTTCTGTATTCAAAATTTTATAATGGGAAAATCCACGCCAAATAGGAAGCTACGTATACTCATAAAAAACCGGAAAGAATTTTCTTTCACTAAATTTCATCGTAAATACATTCTCAGGATCTCTTTTTTCCACTAAATCAAAATGTTTAGCTCTAAATAACTTGCTACATTCATAAATGAAGTATAGTTTCATTTCATACCTCATTTAAGTGAACAGAATAAGCCTTTACATATGTCAAGTTTAGTTAAAATCAAAGAAAGATAACAACATATACAAGGTCGACAGGTGAAGTTCTTATCGCTGTGCTGGTGAAGTTTCTTTTTTGTGCTGGTGAAGTTCTTTTTTGTGATGTAACAACCAATAGGTAACTCAAATTGAATTGATAGATATTAGAAATATGTAAACAAAGGCCAATATTGAACACTCAAACATATTATAAGCAACCATGTGCCAAGTATCGGCAGATGGAGTTAACATACTGAGGTAAACACAGTGAGTTCTTAAATTAATAATAGCTTGATATCATCGTAGATGAAGTTAATATCTAGACTTCAAGCATAGAAGAAAACAGGCATCACATGTATAAATAAGAATTTTTTTGATTGCATTTTCAACACTGGTATGACAGCTATAAAGACGTATAACAACATACACAAAGACGGGATGAATTGTTCTATACCCAAATTGGGTGTTCCCATGTGCCCGATCAATCTTGTCCACTGATTTGCACAAAATCTAATGGTTTTGTGTGGATTATAGGACCCATTCATTAGATTATTAATAATTTGTGTGGTTGATATGTGGTGGTGATTTGTTGGGAACACGGGAACACCGGAGTTAGGTACAGAAGAATTGACCCCTAAAAAGACAGATAACAACATGCACAAGGTCAATTCATCATGAGGTTGTAGGTGCAATAAATACAAACTCAACATCACTCAAAAGAATTTCACCAACACAACAATAAGAATATTGTTAAAAAGAATTATAGAAAAATAAACAAAGAAATTTATTGTCATTTTTATTGATAATTAGATTGATACAAAGCCATGTATTTATACATAAAGATGTAACGACTAGTATAATACTTGTCGTATATAACATTGTAACGGCTAATACTTGCTGATTATAACATTGTAACAGCTAGTATAATACTTGTCGTATATAACATTGTAACGGCTAATACTTGATGATTATAACATTGTAACGACTAGTATAATACTTGTCGTACATAACATTGTAACGGCTAGTACTTGCTGATTATGACAATAGTCAAGCCCCAGCCTGTAAATGAGTCCAATATGATGTATATGAGACCTTATTCAAAATGAACGGCTGTAATGAATGGTGACATTTATTATTTAGTTATTCTCCCTCGAACCAAACTAGAGTTCCCATTTATATCTTCGCCTCCATAAACTACTTTCTCATTTCTATCTCTGTCTCCATCAATGACTTTTAGATCCTCTCTCAATCTCATAAAATTCTTGGTAGACAAAGCTTTGTAGCGCATCAGCTCGCTGATAATATGCGGGGACATGACAAACCGCAAGCTTTCCCATTTGAGTTTTGTCCCTAAAAAATGAAGATCAATTTCAAGATGCTTCGTCCTCGAATGTTGAGTCAGATTGAGTGATAGAGACACAGTATTTTTGTTTTCACACCAAGTAATAGGCTTTCGGTTTAGAGTAAACCCTAGTTCCTCCAACAGCGACTGTATCCAAGTTACTTCCACCGTTGCGCTTTCCAAAGCTCGATACTCTCCCTCCATACCGGACTTGGAAGTTGTTTGTTGCTTCTTTGATCACAAAGATACTATGTTGGAGCCAAGATAAATACAGTACCCTGAGACTGACTTTCAGTCATCACTATCATTTACCCAATCAACATCGCTAAAGCAGTGTAAGCTAAGTTCTTTCTTATATTTTACTATTATACCATGATATTTTGTGCCTTGCAAGTATCATTGTATTCTTTTAAGAGCTATCCAATGTTCTGATAGAGGATTCTGCATGTATTGACTTAATTTGTTAACACTATAACATATATCTGGATGAATAACAATTGCATATTGAAGTGCTCCTATTATTCTTCTATATTCCTTGATGTTGTTATGGCTTCACCTTTGTACTTAGAAAGTTTTAGATTTCTTCTCATTAGCATAGGTAAAGAAATTTCTTGATACTTTTTATCCCTTTGCAAGATTTCTAAAATGTAATTTTGTTGAGATAAAAATAAATCTCTGTCATTTTTCTTGATAACTTGTATTCCAAGAAAAAAATTTAGTTTCCCCACGTCTTTTAAAGCAAGGTTTTGATCCAGACTTCATATGATATTGTTTATTTCTTGATTGTTATCTCCTGTTATCAACATATCGTCTACGTATACCAAAATATAGATAGATCCATGTGTGCTTATCTTCATATATAACGAATTATCTGATTTAGCTTGTATGAAACTCATGTTGGATAAGGTTAACTTGAGTTTCTCATACCATGCACTCGAAGCTTGTTTTAAACCATACATAGCCTTGTGTAACTTGCAAACTTTGTTGCAATAATTGTAACCTTCGAGTTGATACATATAAACTTCCTTAGTCAACTCCCCATTCAAGAAAGAGTTATTGACATCCTACTGCCTTATGTTCCATACTTTGCTCAAAGCAATGGCTAATATGATTCTAGTTGTTGTGGGTTTTATAAGTGAAGAAAAAGTCTCATTGAAATCGAATCCAAATTGTTGTGCATTACCCTTAGCGACCGGTCTAGCTTTGTATTTGTCAATAGTTTCATCCCTCTTCCTCTTATTTTGAATACCCATCTACGTCCATTAATTTTATTATGTTATGGTGGTGTCACCAAACTCCATGTATTATTTTTCATGAGAGCTGATATTCAACATTCATAGCCTCTTTCCATTTCTCTGGTTTTATTGCTTGCTTGAAGTTGATTGGTTCAGCTTCAATAACTGAGATGTTATACACTTCAGGTTTGTATATGCCACTCTTCGACCTTGTTGTCCTTGTTGGTGCTTGTCAGTATTACGTGTTTGTTGGTGTCTATCAGTATTGCTTCTTGTTCCTGTGTCTCCATTACTGTTGGTTCTTGTAGCATCATTGCTTTGCATATCTTCGTTGATTTGATATGTATGCATACTTTTTGAACTGTTCTGCAATTCATTTGTATTTGCATTTTTAACTTCCATGGAGTCATTCTTCATGTTGATGTGTAGCTGGTCTTCACTAATGCCATCAATAGGTGGTTCAATAAGTAACTATTTGAATTGATATCCCTTGATAGAACGGTCTACATAATTTTTAGTTTTTTCCTGCAAGAGGAAAAGTGTTTTCACCAAAAACTACATATCTAGAAATATAAATTCTTCCATTTTTGTCTAAGCATTTATATACTTTTTGAGTCTGAGCACACCCAATGAGAGTGCATGGGCTTGATCTCTTGCTTAGTTTGTGCCTATTGTAGTCTTTTAAGCATGGAAACACAAAAACCATAAATTTTTAAAATCCTTTAGTTTGGTCTAACATTATATATCATTTCATGTGGAGTTTTATAATATATAACCTTAGTTGGTAATTTGTTAATAAGAAAAACTGAAGTGTAGAAAGCTTCATTCCAATATTTCATTGGTACTGAGCCTTGAGACATTAGTTTAAACCGGTCTCTACAATGTGCCTGTGTTTTCTTTCATCCAAACCATTTTGTTTAGATGTGTGAGGACAAGTCAACCTATGTTTGATTCCCCTTTTAATAAAATAATTAGCTAATGGCTTAAACTCTCCCCCACCATCTGTTTGGATAGTTTTGACAATACAATTGTTTTGTTTTTCAACATGATTTATGAATTGTATCACAGTATTACATGTTTCTGATTTATTCTTTAGCATGTATATCCAAGTACATCTCAAATAGGCATCCACAATGGAAAGATAGTACTTGTGTCCTTGATATGATTTCAGTGGTGCTGGTCCCCAAAAATCAGTAGCTATCACCTCGAGGGGTTCACTGTACTTTGTTTCGAGATCTCTAAAAGGAAGCTTATGACTTTTGCCAATTTGGCATTGTGTGCATGTATGCTTAATAGGTATGCTTTTATTAAAAGAAATATTATTATTGCTTAAAAAAGTTTTAACAGTTTCAATGCTAGGATACCCTAGTCTCATTATGCCATGATTCAATATTTCCATCATATCCATTGTTACCGCTAACATTAGTTTCCCTATTACAATCATTACTGCTAGTTTCTACATTATTACACCAGAGTTTTCCATTAGAGTTTCCAGTCTTCAAGGTGTCAAACTTGTAAGCCCATATTTAGATTACCTTGTAGTAATATTTCGTGATTTAGTAAATCCTTAACTACACAGAATTTAGGGTGAAATTCAAAAAATACATGATTGTCATTGGCAAATTTTTACACACTTAACAAATTTTTATTAATAGAAGGTACTCTAAGCGTTGTGTTTAAATTAAGTTGCATTTTTTCTAAGATGAAACCCTTGCCAATGTGTGTTATACATGCAATTTTACCACCCCCATGTAATTTTTTTTGTACCTGAGTAGTTTCTGCTCCCAATGTTAAGATTTTGGAGATTATTTGTTATGTGATGAGTGGCATCTGAATCTGGGTACCATTCTTCAAAACCGCTATCTTCATTCTTACTTCCATCATCATTACTTGTATTCTGACTATTATTTGCATCATTACCGCTTCTATTTGAGTTCATCATAGCCATGTTGGCTTGTGGTGCCTTCTGACTCGAATTGCTTTGCTTATACTGCTGCCCATTGTCGGTATTATACCTGAAATAGCATTTGTTTTCCATATAACCAAACTTTTAACATGTTTGGCACTTTACCCGGTTTTGTTGTTCCATCTTCCATGTCCTCATCCTCTTTGTGGATGAAAGCCTCTCCTTTGTGGCTGGAATCCCCTTGAATACCAATTATCTTGCCTGTTTGCATTGATATTATTGTCGCTTGCTTATGATTGCCTGTTTTTAGTTACAGCGTAATTAGTAGAAAATTTACCCTTTGTTGTTTTCCTTTGATCGATCCTTCCTTCATGAGCGAGGAGTGCAGATCGGACGAACTGTAGATCAGGTAACGTTTGTTAAGTAGCAAGAAAAGTTACTAAAGACCCATATTCTTAATCAAGTCCTCCAATAATAAAAAGTATTTGCTCATTATCACTGATTTTATGTCCAACAACATTTAATTTATCGCATATGTTTTTAATTTTTCCCAAGTAATCTTTCATGCTTGTATCTTTCTTTCTGAAATTTTGAAGTTCCCTTCCGTATTCCGTGATCCTTGTTGCAGATTGAGAGCTGAAAATTTGCTCTATAGTAGTCCATTTTTCGTATGATGAGTTGCTTCCAACAATTTGTGATTATAGATTAGAACTAATAGAAGATAAGAGCCATGATGATAGTAAACTATCCTTCTTTTGAAATTTGATGTATTCGGGATTTGATACTGTTTTTCCTTCTTTATCAGTAATCATTATTGATGGAGTAACTAATGTTCCTTTTATGTAATCTTGTAGACCATAGCTTTTGAGACCAATTTCTATTTGATATTTCCATAGAATGTAGTTACCTTCATCCAATGAAGTTGTAATAACTTGACTTTTTTGGCTTAATAAGGTTCATGAGGCTTGGAGATGAGCCATTGGCTACGGCTTGAAAGTATCAAGTTGGCACAGGAAGAATAATGCCTTCCGGAAAATTAGAGCTCTGATACCATAAAGAGTATTAGAGAAAATTAAATAGAGAATTCTATTATCATTTTTATTGATAATGAGATTGATACAAAGACCATGTATTTATACATAAAGATGTAACAACTAGTATAATACTTGTCGTATATAACATTGTAATGGCAAATACTTGCTGATTATAACATTGTAACTGCTAGTGTAATACTTGTCGTATATAACATTGTACGGCTAATACTTGCTGATTATAACATTGTAACAACTAGTATAATACTTGCCGTATATAACATTGTAACGGCTAATACTTGCTGATTATAACAATAGTCAAGCCCCAGCCTGCAAATGAGCCCAATACGATGTATATGAGACCTTACTCAAAATGAACGGGTGTGATGAATGATGACAATATCTTTATTATTTCGTTACTCTCCCTCAAACCAAACAAGGGTTCCCATTTCTATCTCCTCCCCCATCAACTACTTTCCCATTTTTATCTCTATCTCCATCAACGACTTTTAGAAGTGTAACACAAGTGCATAAGCTCCAATGCAAGTGTTACACAAGTCAACAATACATTGCAACTGCAATTCTTAATCCACTCATAGCAAAATAAGAAACACAATTTTCAAGTGCACAAGATAAAACTTCAAAGCAGGCAGGTTCAAGCATAGTTCAGGTGCATCGAATCAACAATAATAGTGCATTCAAGGTTGAGTACAGAAAGGAGGAAGTAAACAACTCTTATACATTTGAAATTTAATACTTGAAAATCAACTTCTAACAAGAATATATATATATATATATGTATATAATCCAATTGATTTACTTCCTATATACAATAATTTGCCTTTTATTTTAGTGCACAAAATATCTTTTTAATTTTAGTGCACAATATATCTTTTCTTGCTCTTATATATTCAAGTGCTCGACTTACTTTCAGCTACCAATCTAGTGCAAATGTAACCAGTACTGAGTCAACCAACTTGATTTTGTTAATTGACAATTTTACTAAATTCTGGAATGTAAAAAATACAATCGACGGATTTCTAAAAAGAAAAGGATCTAAAACTCAAAAATGATGCAGTGCTACATGAATGAATTCTTGGAAAACTGATCGAAATTTAATCGAAGTGAAGGTATTAAAATTAAAATTATCAAAACACTCAAGCCACAAATCCATAACCTCTTTTGGCAAAACACTTCAACAAATATACTTAATATTATAAAATTATCCAACAATACAGTATAAGTAAAGAGGCAGTAGTGTTAAATCCTTCAACAAATGTATAGTCTTTGCTCAAGATTCAAAAATATACCTAATGAGCGCCTTGTAGAATCAGTCACTGTTGCCTTGTACAAATGCACTCAATCTTATGATCAGTCACTATTGCCTTAAACAACTACGAAGTCGGGCTCAGTCATTATTGCGGAGTCACCTTAGAGAATCAGTCGAAATCAATCTTTAAGGAAGAGAGGGTTACAAAGGTTTCGGATTAAATTATTTTTTTTAGGTGAATAGACAATCATAAGCAAAGAAGCTATGAACACGAATAGAAATTTGGATGACTGAAAATTGAAGTGGAGGGAAATAGAAATTAAAACCACGAATTTAACCTTAAGTCAAAAATTGCAAGAAAGCATGTCGTCTTCTTTAGCTAAATAAACACTAATTGCTTAGTTATAGCAAATACAGTTTTGATGCAATTCCCACTTGCTATTAATATACTATTTACTTGTAGTGTTAGTTTTCGTATCGATTTCGAAATTGTGTTTTGAAACTAGTGAATGTTAAACTACCTCTGTCAGTTAAAGAAAAATAAAACTTACTTATATTGGAGGTAAAGTGATGACAATAACCTATTGAATGTTAAACTTGTGCATCATTTCTTTGAGCATTGACGTCTTGGATTTAGCTGATAATTTTAATTTATTGTGATATTGAATGCATGTAGGCACTTCTAGAAGAAGCGGAAGAAAAGAGGAGATTGATGGTTAGTTCTAGTGGCAATGATGTAGTAGGAGATCTTGAAAATGATCTAATTGTTGAAGTATTTGATAGCGATGCGAAGAAAAATTATCATCAAGCAAATTAGTTCTACTTCTTCTATGAAACAACTAAAGATGGCTCGAGCTATAACAGTTATTATTATGAGATTGGTTAGTCTTGTACTGAATTTAGTAACCTAATTATGTTTGGTACTTGTTTTTTTAGTTGATATTCTATGTTGCTATCATGGCTATGAATGTAGTTTGTTTTCAAATTGATACATTTTGAGTTTATATTAAATATAGTTTGCATCATAATCATGCACACTATGTTTGTTGCAATAGTTATTATTTATATTACTAGCTTATTTATGTTATTAATTTGTTTTTTTCACACTTGCATATGTTGGTTTGATTAAATTAGCAATGCTTGTAACCATTGGAACGTAAAATGTTCTAATGTTTACAAGCGTTAGGAAAGAAATTCGGCTAATGTTTATAAGCGTTATGATATAAAAATGTACTAAAGTTTATAAGCATTAGTAATAATTCCCGATGATCTTACAACAACACTTATAAGCGTTGCCGAAATTGTTTGTGATACTTATACTCGTTAGGAATCACCTGTTTTGGTGTAGTGAAATTTTTAAGAATTTATCTGCTTATCTCTTTTATAATATGCAAATAACATCTCATGAATTATTATTTTGAATATCTAATACAAAAATGTAATTCATAGGTCAATATATTAAGTTGTTTCATGAGTGTATCCACTAAGAAACACTACTTCAATATTCTGCAGATATTGCTCGAAATTAGAATATGTAATGGGATCTAATTTTAAATAAATTTTAGTAAAAGAAAAAAGAAGGAAATTGTTAAAGGGACTTCACCTTTGGTTAAGAGGGTTAAAATTTTAATCTATTGTGCAATTGTTCTAGGGGGACAAAATAAATTAGCCTCCTCTTAAACATATAAATTAAAATTTCAATATTAACTCTATAATTATCCTTAGTACAAACCTTATAATCTGGACCCTAATTAACGAATACAATTTAATGTTGCATATGAACTAAAAATGGAAATAGTTAACATAATGGTGGCACAAGAAAGTTGTGTGCGTGATCAGAAGGCAATAGATCAGTTAACTAAATGTGATTTCGCATTGGAATTGAACTGGATAATTTAAAATAAATGAATAAAAAAATATTTTAATCAAGTATGTTGACTCGAATTCTGTAATTGAGATGAACACATATTCACATGTTAGTGTTGTTCATGAAATTGTATACGATATGGTTTACCGGAACACATGTTGTAGGTGAAAAGCCAGGGTAGTTCGGTTTCTATTTCTTTTCTTTTTTAGATCCAAACCTCTTCTTAACAAATAAAAATTAAGGTGGAGTCCCCTTAAAATTGTTTCCCTCAAAGAAGCAATACACAATATTCACATTGATCAAAATTGTTTAAAAAACAATTGGGAATGGAAAATAATTCCAAAGGAAAGTTCTCATTTAAAAAACATGGTAATTTCTTATAGGAGATGAAATAGAGGTGGATTGGCATAAAGTGATTTGGTGCAAAACTAATTGTCCAAAAATGGCCCACTGTGCCTATTTTTCTCTACTCAATAAATTTCCACAAGAGAAAGATGTTGCAAATGAAGTGCATTTTCTAAAAATACTTGCTTCTTTTGTAAAATGGACATTGAAAGCTTCAGACATTTATTTTTTGATTTTCCTTATTCCCAGAACATTTGGTATAATGTAAAATGCACATTGGAATTCAATCTATCCCCACACTTGATATTAGAAGTAGTATTGATTACATTCTAAAATCATTTAAGTCTGAGTCCATCAGTTTGAAAAAGCATGTGTTATGTTAACTGCTGTGATTTATTATATTTGGAAAGAGAGGAATCAGAGACTTCACACAAACAAGGAATCTAATTGTAATCAGCTTTGGAAATGCATAATAGCTGATTGCAATATTATTATGGGAAAAGCCAACAAATATAAAAACGATGGCACTCACAATCAGTCCAAATACAGTAAAGATGCAAGCTATGATAAACAAGTTGAATATTTCATACTCAATGGCAAATATAGCTTTAGAGGCCATGTTTCCCATAACATGGACAACAGGAATCAAGCTGGGCCTTCTGACTTCCTTCCTGGAGGCAACAACTCCTACCTCTACAGCTAGGGCTGTACCGCTAACGGTTACCGTTACCGTTATATGAATACCGTTACCATACCGAGTCTGTTGGTAAAAGAAAAAAGCTTCCTGTCACTGTTACCGATATTGTCGGTAACTGTTTCGTCGGTATACCGATAAATTGGTAACCGTTTCATCGGGAACGGTAAATTACCTTTCTCCAAAATCAATAGAAACATATTCATTTACACAACAAAATAAAGGTGCCTAGCTGCAAATTTGTGCACATGCATTCAATTGTTGATGCTTACAGCCAGTCCAAATAAACTCAAATACATAACCAAATACTCAAAAAATGTAGTTTGCCGGAGAAGCAGTACATAAAAAAAGAGCCTTAATACACTGTGATTCAACAACACAATGACAAGCTGCAAACACTAGATGACAACAAAGGGTCTCGAATGAAAAGCATAGCGAGGATGTTAAGAAGAAACAACAACCAGTAAACCAAATTTAGGTCATGACAAGTTAAAGTGGCTTCCATAGATAGATCGATAGGTATGACAGTTTCTAAGAGCACGAAAGTCGACTAAGAAGTCAGATCTGAAAAGTAGATCTGAGCGTTTTAGAACGCGAAGTCGAAGAAGGCGCAAGCAGAAGGGAGTCAACAGCAACAGGAAAATCTTAACTAGGGTAAGAAGAGACGAGATCAAAAATCATGGAAGAAGATCGATGGAAGAAAAGGGTTCGGAAGAGGCGGATGGAGGACGAAAAGTTAAGTCCCCATTGATGCCGACGTTTCTTTTCACGTTCAGATAAAATGAATCAAGATTGCCTGTGCTAGACAGATAGTTGTAGATATAGAAACCAATAGATCTGAAAAAATCGATCAGTAATTTACCAGTACCGACGGTTCAACAAAAAGTTTACCAATAGTTTTACCAGTTGTAACGGTAAAATTACCGTTACTGTACCGATCGTATCGATATACTATTTTATGCTATATTTGGTAATAATTTCATTGGCAACGGTACGGTAACAGTAAATTTACTATTACCATAACAGCCTTATCTACAGCAGTTCAAACTGCAAGGGAAGTAAATAGGATTTTATTACTAATAAGTTTTCTGTTTATAATAAATGGAATAATAATTTGTCTTGCTTACCTATTGCAGAGGAAAGATGATGTCAACCAATCAGCGGTGATCTAGAAAACCTTATTGATCTAAATAGAAGATTTACTGATAAATCTCATGGTTTTCCAGACAAGAATAATGATAATAGAGACATGGTTGAGCACCTTGACCTCCTTCCTGGTGGTCATAACCCTAATCTCGACAACAATACGACCATAAACGGAAGTAAACATGATCTAGTTAAAAAAAGTGCATATTTTGTTAATAAATTAGATAGCAAGGTAAATTGCTTACATGTTGCAGAGACGAAGGGTTACAATCCTACCAGCAGTGATCTAGAGTACCAATCATCTCTAAAAATCAAAAAGGGAAAGATCCACATCAGTTTCTACTCAAAGTAGGCTGCAATCATTATAATAGCAAGATAAACGATCAGATTTATCTCATATCTTGCTAGAGTAGTGGAGAAAGAAGTGGTCATAAGAAGATCGAGGATGCTCAGAGTTCAGAGAGACAAAGTGACAACATCGTCAGCTTAATAATTATTGGGAAATTCAGATCTGAGAGCTCAACAATGAATGAAATCGGAACTAGGGTTAGATCCGACATAATTAACCCTAGCTTCTCCAAAGGGAAAAATAGGAGTGAAGAATTCATTTGGAAACCACCATAAAGCTTTGAAGCTTTCACGATGGAACTGGATTATTCTCCTTTTCGGTATACATTTTAAGGAGAATGCGTGTTTTTAGTGTAGCTGATTAATTGTCGGCTAGGGTTTCAAATTGTTTTGTTGTATCGGGTGTTGGTATTTGTTTATACCCGAACCTTTGTGGTATTGGGCCTTATTTTGTTTCTACGTATTCAAAAAATAAAATAAAAAAAATGGAGTCCCTTTAAAAATCCCCAAAAAGAAAGATTATCTTAGAAACAATTATACCATTCCATATTACCCATTGGACACTTCCAATTTTGAATAGTTAAACGTAAGTACATAACCAATGATCTTGTTTCTTCAGTAGTTTTATATTTTTAAACAATCTTTAAAATAATAATTTCAAAAAATCTCATCGAGCCCAACAATGGCAACCTTTGCCATTCCTCCTTCCCAAAATCTCAAACTTCCTTGTGCCGCTCTTCCTTCGCACTTGTCCTTTCCTTTGTTGAAGCCTCAACTAGATCCCATTCCCCCATCGCTAGATCCTCCTCACCCCTGCTCATCCCTTCCACCTCAAAATTGCCCTCGCTTCCCTCTGTGAAATGGTCACCCTTGTTTGCATCTAAACTAAGAAATGATGGAGTCTTTACTCCTCCTCCTTTTAAGCTGCAATCTTTGGCAAAAGGTTAGTCCCAACCGACGACATAGTCCAAGCTAGTGTTGATGTGTGGAAAGACTACCTAATTTGATTCTCTCTGGATACCTCTCTACCCACACCGTTTTGGTAAATCATCTTAAGAAGATCTGCTACCCCAGTGGCTCCATCAAGATGAAATCAAATGGTAACATTTATTTTTTGTTGTCTAATAATAATGACAGGAAAAGAATTGTTGAGGCCAACCCAATTTTAATTATAAATAAAAAATTTATTTTTAAAAATTGGGATGCTATGATTGGTAATTCGAGTAGTAGTGTGAGCAGTGTGCCTATTTGGATTAAGATGTTAAAATTACGCTTGTTTGCATGGTCGAAACTTGGCACTAGCCGGTTTGCACATCGTATAGGAAAATTCCTTTGTATGGAAACACACAGAGTCTAGAGAGGTTAGATTTTCTAAGTGTACGGTAGAAGTTTCCCCTAATAACAACTTGCCTGAATCCTTTCCTGTTCTCTTTAAGCGATGGCACATAACACTTTGTGCAGGTTACATACCTTTGGAAATCAGACTTATGTTGGGGATTTGTGCGCAACGGAAGTTTGACAAAATGGCCCAAAGATAGAATCTTTTACACCCAATCACTTGAAGATGAATTTTATAGAAAATAACATAACAAATCGAAAATAATAGCAGTACATAAATATTCCACCCAACCATCCTTTTTATTGATTCACCAAAAACAAATTTTGTTTACACTCAGTGGATTGCAACAAAAAATAAACAAAATACAATGAATCAATAACCTTATTGAGATAAGAAAAGAATATCTAGATGACTACAATTATTGTTGGAGCAGAAAAGCAATGAACAACGACGACAAACCCTTGGACAATCTGGAGGCACCAACTTCTTCTTTCAGCAGTAAATAGGAATAGCTACCCTTTGCCCAAATTCCTACATCTTCCTCTCCAGGGCGCAAGCCCATGGAGGCACCCAACCTCACCAGATATTCTCACATGGTTTCTTCTTCTGATGTTCGCAATCTAACCAAGAAGGCTTCATATATATAGGAGAATAGAAAGCCTAGGAAAATGTCCAAGTTGCCCCATATCTCCAAAGTATAACCATTCATTTCTTTCCTTCTATGATCAAATCAATCAATCAATCAACCAACCAATTAGTCAATTAATTAATCAATCAATAAATCAATCTAATCAATCAATCATTAAATTGATTACATCCTCTTCATAAAATATTTGAATCAAAAAATTCAACAACTTATGCTCCAAATGCAAGGTGTTTAAGCCATAACTAAGAAACGTTCTAAAAAATGCAATGGTCTTGGATCTGATTTGAGAGCTGAGGGTAGAGTATAGAAAGATATTAGGAAGGTGTATGATGTTCCAGTTAAGGAACAGAGAAGGGAAATTAGATCTGTTGTGAGAACTGCCCCTTTAAAAAGTCTACTATGGAAAAGAATCTCTAAAAGTAACATAATAGTAAGGTTTAATACAATTAGAAAAAGTGGTATAGAATGGTGCCATAGAGGTAGTGGATACTGTCATGAACAATGGAATAGGAAATGAGGTAAAACTTGCAATACATGGTGTGGCCAACACAGGTGAACCTGGTAGCTCTAAACATACAAGTTTTGTTGATGCAGTTTTTCTAGAAACACAAAATCAGTTTGATATTCCAGGTAAATGCATTGGATCTTGTGGATATCAACTGATCTCTAATGAAGTTGAGGAGGGAGAGCTTAGAGATCTGGATAAATAGAATAAGGAGTTCCTTGTTGGTGACCAAAGTAAAGTGTTTCGTAATCTGTCATAGGCCAAACAAAAGGATAGTAACATAGGAAAGACTGGAATGTCAGAAGTGGTGAGAAAGGAAAGGCCAAATTGGTGGTCGGTGCGAGTGAAAACTTCATGAAGGAAGATAATGTTATCACTTTACACAGAAGCAACTCCATTGCTTCTAGTGAAAATAATGAAGATATGTTCATGCATAAAGATGACTTCATGCAGCAGCTTTAATATGATGTTCGTGAATTTGAAGATGCAATGAAATCAGTGCATCATGATCTGGATGAGAAATTAGTCACAAACCAACACCCAAACAATACCTGTTCTCCTAGCAATTTCAATTTCAAACCTGGATTTCTAAATCTAGCCAAAACAAAGGTTAAATCTCCTACTAGTTTTAACGACTCAGCGGCTTCTCATAATGACACTGTAGCCTTGTAGTGGAACTTACCATATGCACATATCCTCCCCGCGACATTCAAACCACCCCCTCCTATCCTTGTAGTGGAACAAGCTCGTACAACTAGCTCTCTGATGTCCAAAGAGCACAACACACCTGTCACTTGAAGTAGGAAAGTTGACTGCTCAAGGGGATAAATTTCAATAATGAATAAAGGTTGTCTTGGTCTTGATGAATCATTTTTGCACTCCTTGGTAATGAAACTTGTTATATCCAGTGTTGTTAGAGCATCTCCAATAGAACTCAGGGAAAGAATATTACAATACATAATATTCAAGAGGGAAAGTCGCAATCTCGCCAACAGTGGGGATAAAGAAGAAGAAAAACTCCGAGTTCAGATATGATTTTTCTTATTTGTATTGTGTCGCGTCTATTTTATAGGCACGCGCAAAAAATTTCACTTGTTTTCTCTACCGCGCCGATTTTTTCAAGGTGGCGAACCAATTCAGAATTCGGTACCCACCCCCTGAATATTACAGATAAAGATATATGTTGGAGCAGTTTTGCTCCTTAATTCATGATTCAAACATTGAATCAATGCTCTGTTGGAGATGCTCTTAGTTGTGCATGTAATGTTGTTTGATATCTTGTCAGTCCATGGAAATGTTTGCTTTGTTTCTTTTTGTTGTGTTGTTTTCGTAGCTTCTTCCCCTACGTGGAAAATTTTCTTTTGTAGTAGTAGATATGCACATCGTATATCTCCTGGTTTGGCATGTTTTATTATTTTGATATAATAAAAGTATTATGGAGCACTATAAAAATCGTCTGGCCAAAAAAATGATATTATTACTTAAATTAAAGAGGAAAAATTCCCAAACTTTTTTTTTGAATTTAACCGGAGGTGAAATTGACCGGAGTCGTCAAAACCTCCTAGTGCACCTAGCTTGGCCCACGAGCACCACATAAGTTGTTGATCTTAGCGTATGCACATAGTAAGCTATTAGCATGTTTTTTGGGTTTCATACCCATGTCACTGTTACCATGATGTAAAGTCCTTAATCGTTGAGCTAATCATGCGGACAAATCTCAAGCTTTATTGTACTTATGACATATTTACTTTATATGTTCAAACCTTAAATTCACATTTCAAATAAGTTCCTTATATGGATTGATGTAAATTCATAGAATCACCAGCAATCCATTATTTATATTAGTGGAAAAATACTACATAATCATCTAAAATAGCAATTCCTCCTTCTCTAGTGGATTTCGGTTTTGACCTTGCACTTTCAGGTTATTGAGTTTGTTTTCTTTGAATAGTAACTTTAGCTTGAAGAAAATTTGGTTTAACATTCTTATTACGGTTTCTAATTTGCTTCCTGTTAATGAAAGGAAATAAATCATATACTTTATTCAAAGAAGTAACTGTAGTTGAATCAAACATAATGATTCTCTTTCAAGACAAGATTATACCTCTCTCGAAACTCAACAGCCTCAAGAATTATTACGCTTCCTATCTTAAACTTTTTCTTAGTGTGGGTTCATAAAACTGTAACTTATGAACAACTCAAAATTTTGATAAAGCAATTGTTATCTATAATGTCTAACTTAGGAATTATTTAGTAAGCTATAACAAATAATTATATTAGTCATCAAATCAAAATTTAAGTGCATCAAAAAAATTATTTAGCAGAAGTAGATATAAGCTATATTTAAACATTTAGAGCATTAATTTAAAAAAAATGTTTAAATTTATTCATAAATCGACCTTTTTTAATGAACAATAATAGTCTAACTCGCTCATAATAGAAATAAAAAAAATAAAATCTGTCTAAATGATAGCATAACAAAAATATTAAATAAATCTAAATAATATAACTGAAATCTCAAGAAAAGCTAAAATATCAATATATTTTTCTTTACATATCTATATATCGCATTAAGGAAACAACTATAGATATATTTTTATTCTATTTCTTTTCCTCTAGATCCTTAGCGACTTCAGTATACTTATTGGTACATTTATTTAAAGTGCATGTTAAATGCGTACTATCAGTCTTATCATTCTTCATTTTTCTTATTTGTACATAATTCGAGATAAACTCAATAAGAAATCATTTTATTGTTAAATTGTTAATTTTAATAATACTCTTAAAATAGGTATACTGTGAATAAAGTAAGTACCGAAAATTAATAGTAACTTAATGCTTTAAACTTTTGAAGAAAAATTATTTCTATACAATGTTTATTTACATTTCCCTTAGTTTTGAATTTATAATTACAAGCATTACAAAGAGTGCTTGTTTCACGTTATCCTTCGAAAAAATGCTTTTCATTTATAATGGATAACCCCTTAAAATTAGATATCAATACAGATAACACAACCTTGAAAGCTGTTGAAATGCATATTCAATAGCTTCGGACGCAGAGAAGCAGGTCAGGCAGGTAAGAGATTCTACACTTGCTCGCGCGCATGTTTTACATTATGATCTTTTGACTCTTGTTGTCTGAATTATACCACTTCTTAATGATATTTATAATATTATAAGAGTTTCAACTGGAATAGTCTGATTGTTACCCTCCTAACTGCAAGAGCTAGATACATAAAGTTAAGAGCATACACCATGTTATCTTAATGCTCCTTAAAGATAGTCTCAAGTAAGATGAGAATATTACTAAAAATAAGCAGATGCTTTAACAAAATTAGTTGAAAATTTCACAAGAATAGATTGACATTATAGCCAAATATCAGCAATAATAAATTCAAATAATTAGTTGGTTTCTTCTGAAGATGCTTAGTACAACACTTATATTAAATCTTTGGATAATAATATTAACTGTAAGTGAAACTCTTGTTGTTTTTGATAAAAAAAGGCAATAAATTCAAGCTAAATAACAATCTTCCTTTGAGATGACTAGTTATTCACCTATAAAACCTTATACGTATCTTTTTAGCATCACACTTGTGTAGATGATTTAGAAGAATATTAGTGTCCCTTTGGGCTAGCTAATATTCGCATGAATAAATACGTATAAATATCCAAGATTTTTCATGGATGGTTGAAACAAGAGAAGTGATTTTATTTACACGTTTCTCTTTGTAATATATGATATTTACAATTATTTTGCAAAGTGCCACAAAAGTATATATTTGAATTTGAATTTAGTATATGCATAATATATTTTGAGTGCAATAAACACCCTTGGAAAAGCTTTTGTCTTATATGATACTTGAAAGTCTAATTTTTTATAATGATATTACAGCATGATCAAATTATAGCCATTATAATCTTTTTCTTTATGTAGTTACATTTATGATATTCCATTAATAAATTTGATGATATAAGACATGATAAATAAATCAGCTAAAAAATGTCACTAGTGAATACCAGAATTAAATGCCATATCAAACTACATATAAATTACATAATAGACGTCGTAACAAATAACATGAAAGAATGTAGTTGATATGACATACATTTAAACCATAATAAAACTATACAAAATACTAGTATATCATTTTATTTTTGACTAGTTGCTTGAATATTGCCTAAGTTCATACATGTTTATATTCCTTATGAACACTAGTGTCAACCATATCACATATACACAAAGGAAAATATAACCCAAAATGTGATTTTCAAAAGTAATAAATTGACATTGATTAAAATATATACATACATATTTTTGCAATAATTGACTTGGTCAAATATGCTAATTTAATCTAGGTTGCATTATACAAAGAATCAAATCCCTAAAATAATGTAAAATAAATATCGGAGTCTGGTATTATAATGCAAATAGAGCGTATACAATGATTGCTTATATATTACAAAATATAACTTGTACACTAATTTAAATCTTCAACAAAGTACAGATTCTATAATTCGCTATATATCGGCGGGTTTTGACTATGTTTTTGAAATCAAACTGGGCATCGACTAAACAAATGCCCAATTCCTAGCATTTGTCCGACAGACGCTTAGTACCAAGTGCTTGAGAATTAGGGCATCTGTTCCAATAGACCTCTTGTAACGGTAGCGACCTGGCATTTTGACCGCTCCAAGTCGGCATTTAAACCAATTCAGAACATCCAAAATGACAGATTGTTATTTGATTTACACAGTTTAAACATAATCAATACAGAATTAAAGTGTACAATATTTTTGCAGAAGAATAAAATTTTATATAAATATCATAGTTTTACAATATTTGCACAGCAGAAAAATGTATATAATGTATACATGAATTTTTAACTGAATAAAATTTACATTTTGTCGAGCCTAGCGCGCGCGAACGTCTCCACGTCATCTCCAGTTTGCGAGCTGATATCTTTAAACATGGAACACTTAGGGCCTGACCCGAGCATTCCATGCAAAATACACAAAACACCTGAGTCAGGATTAAACTTATTTGAAGTCAGTGAACATCGATATAAACAGATAAATATAATTTGTTAATCCTGAAATTATTGTAAAATTTGAGTATCTAGATCAAAGAGCTGCAAAAATTCTTACCAAAGCGAATCGAATGGACGCATGCATCAAATGATCCGGTATGGAAAGGGTGGTACTTGGCATGGAAATTAACATGTGTGAAATTGCCGCAATACTTGATACTTAACGGACAACATGCATGGAAAAGGCTTACAACCAAATGGCCATAAAAAATATGGGAGGCAGTTTACAAATAAATATCAAGGGACTATATATATATCTGTTGCAAGGAACTACACAATAGTATGTTAGTCTATGTATATATCAGATTTGCAATCCAATGATTATGGCAAATAGCAAGAATGATTTATGTAGAAGACGATAAAAGTGAAAGAAAGCGGTACCGTATGTGTATAGTCCGCCTGCGTATTGTCAGTCTGATCCCAGTAAAGTGTATTGTTCCCTTAAAGCGATATTGCTCCCCCACTGGCGCAAGGAGTTGATCAGCAATTTGCCTCCCAAGGTTGAACGGACCAAACTCTGTACTGATGCGCTACACCATAGAGGACGACGAACTCAAGAAAGTATTTTGCAAAAACAGAATACACAGAGGAGAAGAGAAGAGATTAAGGGATTCGAAAAAGATAATTCGATTTGATTTCCACAACCCTTTATATATACAGGAAGAGATACCTGTTCACGAGGGGTTGCTTCTGTTTGAATTGCAACGGTAACATCTGTAGGAAAGATTGGGACCCTTTACCAACAGATATTTTCGTTGGCAACTACGCGGCTAAATTAAAAAAAAATTGATTTCGCATTGTAGCAAGCCCATCTGCCTTTGGAGGCCCAATCGATCACAAGACCCCAAGAGCCCCAAGGCCCTAATCTTTGACTTTTAAATATTAACATGAACACTTTATCATGCCATGCCATTGCCTCTTTCTCTCTTCCATCTCCTTTTTCTTTTGATATAGCATATCAAACCTTAGTATAAATAGTGAACTAAGGCACAAATTTCCCCGATGTGGGACTTAGTTTGCCTCAAACACTTATTCATTCTTCCAACAATCCACCACATGGATGGGTGGTTGTCTAATCCATTTTTGCAATTCTGAGTAACATTTATCATATCGGTAAAAGTAACATAATGGCCTTGAACTTTTCCTAGTGTTTTATCGTTATAACTAACTGGCGAATCAGTGGACTAAATTATCTTTGAACTGTAAGCCGTTTGTATAAGTTTATAAAGATAACACATGGTAAATATTATTTAACTCCTTGGTTCTCTGTTTGTGTTCGTTTTTGCTATGAACGCCGCCTTGGTTTCATGAGTTCTTAAAGAGTTCGACCTTATAATTCTTCTTGAAGCGGTGCCTTCGTACTCACATAGGTGATTTTATAAAGAGTATCCTATAATACCCCACTTGGTTCTTTATAACGCCACAGTATAGACTTCATTAAAAGCCAAGCTTATCCTATTCTCGGACGGTTTGTGCACTGGCTTATCATAGGAATGGTTTTTATTTAACAGTGCCATGAAGTTTATCTTAAACTTAGTTGTCCCTTTGAACCTAGATCTTGGGATCTCCAGTCAACTAGGTGGGGTTTCCGTTTTAGAAAACTTTTAGTTCAATGGTCTTAAGCCCATTCCCATCGATAAGATTTGAACTTTCTCTCTTAGAAAGCCTTTTGTTAGTGGATCCGCTATGTTATCCTTTGACCGTACATAGTCTACAGTGATAACTCCATTAGAGAGAAGTTGTCTTATTGTTTTATGTCTACGATGAATATGTCGAGACTTACCATTATACAATGTACTATTTGTCCTTCCTATAGCAGATTGACTGTCACAATGTATACATATTGGAGGTACAGGTTTTTCCCAATTTGGAATATCTTCCAGAAAACTCCTAAGCCAATCTGCTTTTTCTACGGCTTTATCCAGAGCAATAAACTCCGATTCCATTGTTGACCTTGTTATGCAAGTCTGTTTGGATAATTTCCATGAGATTGCTTCATTTCCTAATGTAAACACATATCCGCTTGTGGATTTTGTGTCATTTGAGCCAGTTATCCAATTTGCGTCGATGTAACCTTCCACTACTGAAGGATAATTTGTATAATGCAAACCAAAGTTCTGTTTATATTTTAGATATCCAAGAAATCTTATTTATCGCTTTCCAATGATGTTTACTAGTTACTAGTTAATCTGCTAAGCTTACTTACAGCACATGCGATATCTGGTCTTGTGCAGTTCATTACATACATGATACTTCCTAATATACGAGAGTATTTAAGTTGATAAATACTGTCACCAGTGTTTTTAACCCAATTTTGGTACATATCTACTAGTGATTTTGCAATAGTTATATTGTACTGCTTGAATTTTTCGAGTATCTTGGTTATGTAATGTGATTGGGATAATGCATATCCTTGTGGTGTCCTCACAATTTTGACACCCAATATTACATCAGCCAGTCCTAGGTCTTTCATATCAAATCTAGAGGATAACATATCTTTTGTTGATGTTATTATGGCCTTTTTATTGCCTAGGATTAATAAGTCATCAACATAGAGACATACAATGACATATCCAATATGTGTGTATTTTATATAAACACATTTATCTGATTCATTTATATTGAACCCATTTGATAACATAGTTTCATCAAATTTCGCATGCTATTGTTTTGGTGCTTGTTTAAGATCATAAAGTGATTTCACCAACTTACACACTTTGTTTTCATTTCCTGGGCTTACAATAGCATATATATTTCTTCTTCTAACTCACCATTCAAAAATGCTGTTTTTACATCCATCTGATGTATTTCCAAATTTAGTATAGAGGCGATTGCAATAAGCATCCTAATGGATGTTATTCTAGCTACTGGTGAGTAAGTGTCAAAATAATCCATATCTTCTTTCTGTCTGAATCGTTTGACTACTATACGAGCTTTATACTTATCTATTGATCCGTCAGCCTTGAGTTCTTTCTTAAATATCCATTTATATCCTAGTGGTTTTGATCCTTTAGGTAGATCCACTAGTTCCCATGTATGGTTTTGCAAAATGGATTCTATTTCATTGTTGATAGCTTCCAGTAAGGAGCGTATGGAGATGACATTGCTCGTTGTTAGGTTAGAGGTTCATTTTCTATCATGTATGCATAGGAATCAGGTCCAAAGTTTTTAGAGATCCGTTGTCGTTTGCTCCTTCTTGGTTCCTCTACCTCTTTTCAACATTTCTTTTATGTGTTTTTTGATCAGCATTATCCTCGTGAGTGTCTGAATCTCTAGATCTTTCTTGAACAACCATTTCAATAGAGGTTTTTAGAGGATAAATATGTTCAAAGAATCTAGCATTTCGAGATTCGATAATGTTGTTTTCATGAATGTCATTGATTTCAGATTTGTATACCAAAAATCGATAAGCATCACTATTATGAGCATATCCTATAAATATGAATTCTATAGCCTTTGGTCCAATTTTGACCTTCTTTGGTTTCGGTATTTCTACTTTGGCAAGACACCCCCACACTCTCAAGTATTTGTAGGATGGTGGTCTGCCTTTCCACAATTCATGCGGTGATTTAGAAGTCTTCTTTGAGGCACTTTATTAAGAATGTTATTAGCAGAAAGTATAGCTTCTTCCCAAAGGTTATCTGGTAAACCAGAGCTAATGAGTAGAGCATTCATCATTTCTTTTCGTGTACGGTTTTTACGTTTTGCTATTCCATTTGATTTAGGGGAATATGGTGCCGTTGTCTGGTGTGTAATACCATGTTCGACGCAGAATTCCTCAAAAGGAAATTCGTACTCTCCTCCTCTATCACTTCTTAGTGATTTTATCTTTTTATTAATTTGATTTTCATCTTTTGCTTTGTATTGTTTAAATACGTCGAATGTCTTGTCCTTGCTTCTAAGGAGATATACATAACAATATCTCGTACAGTCGTCAATAAAGGTAATGAAATACCGTTTTCCACCTCTAGTTTGACATATTTTTAAGTCGCACACATCTGTGTGAATTAAGTCTAGAGGTTCCGTACTCCTTTCAACTTGATGAAAAGAAGTTCTAGTTAGTTTTGATTTGGCACATGTTTCACATTTGTAATTGGAATCCATTGTAAACTTAGGTATAAATTCTAAGTTTATTAATTTTCGCAATGTATTAAAGTTAACATGGCCTAATCTAGCATGCCATATATTAAATGACTCGATGATATAAACATAAGAATCTACTTTATTATCAATATGTTTTGGTACAACAGTCATTACATTCATTTTGAACAGACCGTCACTCATATACCCTTTTCCAACATACACCCCATTTTAGACAATACGAAATTATCAGAAACAAAGACCAATTTGAAACCATTTTTACTCGGCAATGATCCTGAAACCAAGTTCTTAAGGATATCTGGAACTTGTAGAACATCATTTAGAGTAAGTTCTTTCCCAGAAGTCATTTTAAGAACCACCTTTCGTTTGCCTTCAACCTTTGACGTATAGGAGTTTCCCATAAAGAGTTTCTCTTCCTATGTCGCGGGTTTATAGGCGGAAAACATCCACTTGTTGGCGCAGATGTGTTTCATAGCACCAGTGTTGACAAACCATTCTTTCGTGTTGCCAACTAAATTGCATTCTAAGATCACCGCTGGCAAATTCATTTCATAGACATTCTCTGAAAGCTCTTCGAATTGCGTAACATTATCTTGGTCTTTCTTCTTGTTCTGATTCTTTGGGCCTCGACACTCGCTTGCCTTATGTCCTTTCTTCCCGCAATTATGGCAGTTTCCCTTAAACTTCTTTTCCTTCTTTGCGTTTGGGTTGTTTTCCCTCTTTCTTTTGTTGTTCTTTTCAGTTTCGACCACATTTTCCTTTTCCATAATGGCATTAGTTGCTTTCTTTTCGGATTTTCGATTGTCTTCTTCAATTCTAAGTCGTATAACCAAATCTTCCATTGTCATCTCTTTTCGTTTGTGCTTCAGATAATTTTTGAAGTCTTTCCATAACGGAGGCAACTCTTTAATTTGACTAATCACTGTCTTAGATTCTACCATTTAAAGTCCAGAAATTTACCGATGATGAATCTCTTCAGGCCAGCATCTTTCGTCTTGTACTTTTTATCCAGAGACATCCAGAGTTCCTTTGATGTCTTCATTGCACATTACACATTGTACAGACTGTTATCAAAGTCGTTCAATATGTAATTTTTGCATATGAAGTTAGAACTTTTCCAAGTAGTGAGTGCCTCGACTTTGGTAGCGTCAGGCTCCAATTCATCGACTTTAGGAGGATCCTCTTTTAGGAAATTTGCCAATTCTAAAGTGGTCAAGTAGAACAACTTCTTTTTCTGCCATTGTTTGAAGTAGACACCAGTGAATTTTTCTGGCAGTTCTCCATGTGAGAATGTAACAATCGGAGGAACCAATGGTCCTGTTGGTGGTGTGGTCACAACAGTTTTACTTGCTAAAACTTTGCTTTCGTTCGCCATTGTATGAAAGCAAAAGAAGTTACTTTGAAAAACAACAATATCGCTTTAAGATTGTTAGTCTAAGTATATATCAGATTTGCAATCCAGAGATTATGGCAAACAGCAAGAATGATTTATGTAGAAGAAGAGAAAAGGGGAAAGAAAGCGGTACCGTATGTGTATCGTCCGCTTGCGTATTGTTTGTCCGAGCCCAGTAGAGTGTATTGTTCCCTTAAAGCGATATTGCTCCCCCACTGGCGCACAGGAGCTGATCAGCAATTCGCCTCCCAAGGTTGAACGGACCAAACTCTGTATGATGCGTGATAGCATAGAGGACGGCAAACTCGAGAAAGTATTTTGCAAAAACAGAATACACAGAGGAGAAGAGAAGAGATTAAGGGATTCGAAAAAGATAATTCGATTTGATTTCCGCAGCCCTTTATATATACAGGAAGATATATATGTTCACGAGGGGTTGCTTTTGCTTGAATTGCAACAGTAGCATCTGTAGGAAAGGTTGTGACCCTTTACCAACAGATATTTTCGTTGGCAACTACGCGGCTAAATTTAAAAAAACATTGATTTCGTATTGTAGCTAACCCATTTGCGTTTGGAGGCCCAATTAATCACGAGACCCCAAGAGCCCCAAGGCCCAAGGCCCTAATCTTTGACTTTTAAATATTAACATGAATACTTTATCATGCCATGCCATTGCATATTTCTCTCTTCCATCTCCTTTTTCTTTTGATATAGCATATCAAACCTTAGTATAAATAGTGAACTAAGGCACAAATTTCCCCGATGTGGGACTTAGTTTGCCTCAAACACTTATTCATTCTTCCAACATAGTACATGTAAGAGACTAAGAATGAGTGGCCACCCCAAAATATTACATACATGTAGCGGTGCACAGGTGCCAGGGATCGTAGAAGTTCAAGTGGTGCTAAAATTTAACAAGTGCTATACAAATTTATATCATATGCATTCAATTCAGTTTGCATTCAATTCAGAACCATCATATGCTTATTATAACAAAGGGGTTCAACATGGTTTCAACAAAAGGGGGAACACACGTGACATGCATGAAACATATGGAAATGACAAAACTCATAGATTTATTGCCAAGAGACTATGCAACAGGGAAGGAAATAAGTATACATGGCTAGTAAAATACGTGCATACCAAATCAGTTCCATTATAAGTCATAAGCAATGCAAACCAAACTGGAGTAATACGTTTTGACCAAATCAGCCGGTGTATGCAGACTGTGCATGCATAGACTAAATTTCAACGTGGAAATCAAATGAAAGAGTAGCAAAATACTGGCATATACCTCCAGGCACAAAGAAGTTATGTCAACAGGGCTGCTATATACATAACAGAAGTGTCGAATGCCAACATGTACTTGCAAGTATTTCTGCTAATGCTTGCAGCAACTGAAAGGGGCCATGTAGAGCAGCGAATGACCAAAGTCTAGGGATAACAAAGGACCACAAGCCAATTTCTTATAGAACTAAAACTGACAGTAGACTACCATGGTGGCAAAGGCTTATGGGATTAGTTGCAAAAGGGCATGCATTTTCAAAAATAAGCGTAGAACATATATCACTTGTATTTAGAAAAGCAGGACTGGAATATTTCGGGTGTATATGTTAATTTTAATTTCATGCAAAACACCATACTTAAACAGAGGAGGCTCTAACTATATCGCTATGTAGATAACGGCTCCAAAATGGTCAAAGGGATAACACAGGAATGGATGGCACCCATAATGCAACCGAAGTAAGGAGTAAAAAGATTGCATTAAGCAAAATAAAGAGGGGTACATGCTACGACAAAGGGTTAAATAACTACAAGGTCACCTCACAACACCACGTGCATAACTAGAGTTAACACACAACAAGGCCACTCCACCAATAGGAGAAGATACTCTAAAGAACTTATGGAAAAATAAAGTGGCAACTGTCCTTGAACCAGTGAACTTGGTTTAACTACTATTCTAGGCCATACGTGACTAACAGGTAGTATCAACCACATGAATGCACGCAACAGTACACAGATGAACTCAGTGAACAAAGACGCAATATTATCAATCCAAACTTGTTATATTTTGTTTAAACTGAAGTAGAAACTTGAAATGAGTCCAATCATAATAAAACTTTCAATTGGTGATGATGGCGAATGAAGACAAGCTGTTGATTGCCGCGAACGGTGCAGATAGGAAACGGTGGAGCCTCGACTTATGCTGATGGCTGGCTCAGCGTTGACAGGAGAGCGGCTTCAAGAAAGAAAAACAGCAGCCTCGACAAACTCAAGTTGTAACCAGTCGGGGACTGGTTCGTTGATTAGGCGGTCGACGACGGTGAGGAGCAGATCGTTAAAGGGAAAACTACAGGGATCCGATTCTGGACATGGTGAAGCAAAGAGGTCGAGGCGGAGTAATGTCGATCAAAGGAGGATGGAGGCATTGTTCGATTTACGGTAGAAGGGGTGCGTCGGTCTGGGTACAACCTCGAGGTGGAATGGCCGGTGCGGGTTCATAGCGAGTCGTGGTGGCTCAGGGAAGGTTGCGGTCAGAGGTATGGTGAATTTGATTGCGAGAAGGAGGAGACGACGAAGTGGTTCGGTGGAGCTGCGGATCAAAGAAGCATCGTCCGTTGTAGGCGAAGGAGGCGAATTTGGGGCAAATCGAATTTGTTTTTGATTTGTGGATCTCAGATTTGGGAGAGACAGGTTTTCAATTGGGGAAAAATGTTTCTTGCATTGGAGAATAAGATGGCAGGAGAAAATGTTGTAAATGAGATAAGAAAGAGTACGCTACTTTATAATGTGAAAGAGGGAACCAACGGCGGAAAGGAGCAACAACATATCATTTAGTTCAGAGAGGCAATGCCGGGTGCTAAACTGTTTCAGCACCATATTTCTAGGTATTCCTGCCAATCTTTAGCAAAGATTCTTAACCGATGTGGTTCAGTTTGAATTCAAAATGTTGACCGGTAAGAATGTTTCAAGTGCGCCAAGTCCCATATTTTGTTAATGCAATTATACAACAATGTTGCTAGTTGTTCATGATTTAAACTTGAATGACTTGTCAATGAAATGTTCTCAAAATTAATTTATTTCCACTTTACCCACATCGAACGTTTCTTAACCATTAGACTTAAATTCGTCAAATGATGAAATAATTGCACAAAATTTATCAAACGACGAATTTGAGATAATGGTAATTTATATAAACAAATCAACTTCAGATTTTGAAAATACTTTCAAACTTATCTTTCGAAATCAGTTTCAAAATTTTATATCATATTTTAACAAAATAAATCAACTATTTAAATTAAAAATTCAACTTATGTTTTGAAATCAAGTTTGCTGATGATAAACCATATCTTATTACAACTTTACATTCAAAAAAATCAGTTAATTCTACAGCTAAATACAAATAGTTAAGTAGAAGTTTAAACACTATATTTGCAGTGAAATAGTTAAGCACAAATAGTCAAGACACAACAAAATTTAAATAACTAAATACAAAATACTAAAATACTACATAAATTTGTTAAATACAACATAATAAAGTTAGAAAGCTTAGTACAAATAGAAAATAGAAAATAGCTACCCACAAATACAACTGTAAACAATTTAATTCAAACCTTCAAACTTTATACTTCGACAAATGTTCATATTAAGTGAAAAGAATATAAGATTGGATATACAAATTAGTAAATAATGTTAAAACGTCTATAAATTTACAAAAGGATTAAATTAGAAGTAAACTCAAATTATGTTCAAATAGATAAAATTTCAAATTCTATAACAAAACCCACTATAAATATTTATTTTTAATGGTAAACTCTAAATTAATTTATATTCTAAATGTCAAAAATTTCGGGTCTTTATAGTAACCACGCTCCTTTGTAAAATAATGTGAACTTGTTAGCTAATAAGTCAGGCGTTCATCTAATGGATGCATGAGCTCTAGGCATGTTGAATATACCTCTACTCCTAAAATTGTTAGAGAAAATCTTCAATCACATTTTATGGGTGCATATTTTGTAAAATATACACCCATTCTGCTAGAGATGCCGTCAAAGTATTTATATCTGTGCATGAGTTGGTACCTATATGGGCCACGTTTGATTATATACAATTTTTAATTAATAGCACCATTGAAATTTGTTGTTTATAAACTGAACTCAATAACCAGTTATGTCTAGTTATAAATCAAAACCAACCCAAATATATTTAAGGTACAATTCTTATTAGCTGAATAATATATATATATATATATAGTTAAATAGATAAGATATTCAAAATTGTTGTTCGTATCATTTAACATGTGGTTTAGTGTCATGGTTATCATATTCTACTCGAATCCATGTCTATGAGAAAGGAAAAAAAATCATAATAGCATTCTGAATTTGTGGATAGGCTACGTATGCTATTAATAGATAATTAACCACCCTGTACTAACACTACACAACAATGCACTTTATTTTGGCTTATTGTGTGATACATTGTCAAATAGTTTAGGTTAAGGGCACATTTACGTGTGTAACGAAAGTGAGGTATTTAAACAGAGTATGTTAATGAGGTATTTGAGTGGAGTAGACCGTTAATAGGGCATGTAGTTGCGGCTTTAAGCTGAGTATTTTAATTTGTAATTTTTGATTTAATTGATTCATAGTTAATTAATTATTTGTTTGTTGTGAAAAATGAATTTAATAATTGCTAATGAAACACACCATAAATTTGAAATTTCATTCTGTCACAGTAATCCATTTTTTTCAAAAAAATTAGCGAACCAAGCAAAGTTAAAAAAACAAATGAACAAACTAAAAAACAAGATAAACAGAACTGAACAAACTAGAAAAAAAAAACTACTACTGATGACAATGGAATTTTGTTAATTGATAACTAATATACTCAAGTAGTTTATCATCGGATTGTATCCATGTCATATCGAAGACTGAAGGATCACTGCGAAAAGTCCCCATATTCTCCCACCTTTGAATGGGAATCAATAACAGAGAAGAGAGAGATGCAATGTGTCATCGAGTCGGAAATGGTCTATCTAAAGAAAAGATAGTGTCTAGTTAAACTCATATATCTACTAAAGGCAATGCATCTAGGACGAACAAGTGTGCTATCACCGGTTATTCAATCGCAATATAAAGTTTTGTCAGTAGCAGCGAAAGGCCAGGGAATATGTCGGGGTTACGGTTGGGGCAGAGGCAGTGGGGCTACAAGAATCTCATATTGTAACCGCCAAACATCCTTTTTAGCTCGCCGAATTTTAGTGGAGCATTTCTTTTGAATTGTTGGTACATGCATGCAGCATCATACCAAATTTCTTTATCAAGGTAGTCATTTGGACAATCCCATTCACCTTTAGTATCTTGAGGAATCTATTCTGATCCTTCAAAAGGAGTTTTGAATTGACCCATTTTATCTTTATTTGTATCTCGGTCGAACTATTATTAAGCCATCCATTGAAATCATCAGCTGTAACAAACAAAAACGAGATCGAGTCTTCTTTTAAGCTCTGGTAACTGACACATATGTCGATGAACACTTCAATACATTGATGCATCCAATGTGTGATTGTCATGAATGAAGAGATAAAAGTATGGAGGACATAAGAATGTGCCACGACGATGAAAAATCAAACTTTCATTCAAAAAATATGTAGTATATACAATAAAAATAAGCAAATTAATGGAAAAAATTAGTTTAAATAAGTGTGCAAATTTCTAAAAAAAGAAGAAGAGGAAATAAGGAAGAAGGAGGAGGTATTTGCAGGCTGGAGTGGCAAGGAGGGTGTGTGAGTGAGTTTATTTAGCTGTGGAGGATACCGAATCATTGACACCCAATGCTTTCGACATGTACAATGCGTTAGAGCCAATGATTCGATTTTCTCCAATGAGGAAACTGGCCAACTTAGACTATTACTATATTAGACATCTCCTCCTCCGACTGTTCCAGTTTGAATTCTTGCTTTGAACGACACCTATGGAGAAATTCGCAACGAAGTTTTGATCAGTTGTCATTTTTGATGTGTTTGACACATCCATAATAGTAACTGACCAAAATGACCTTCTTTCTCAATTGAGGAAATAAAAACCCTAATATCCGATGAGTTAAAAGCCAAGGGTTTAATTTTCTCCTTTATTTTATGTTGAAAAATTATGGATAGATATTATTTTAAAGCACAGTATCGCTCCCTTTGGAGAATGATTTCGCTTATCCTAGATCAAAAAGGTTTCTAGAAAACATTTTTTCAGGATGTAATGGACTGAATGAAAATTCTAATCACTTTAATAAAAAAAAGACTTGAAATGGGAAAATGACATGAGTATGTTATTCTTAGTCTTGAAAGTAGAAAAGAAGTTAAATTGTGATAGATCGGTACTAATATATATATAAAGAAGAAGGCTTCTCCTGGTTATGACCATTTGAAAAGAACAAATATCTCTTAGTCTGAACAGTCATATCCATTTTATTGATTCAAACAGTGAATAAGATATACCACTCTTTGGGAGTGGCGTTGGCCTATACCCCGTCAAGGCCAATTTCCATCAAAAGTAAACAAGACATCACAGAGGTTGATCACAGCCAGCCGGGACGTTGTCCCTGCTACCCTCAGACCTGGCTTCGTAGTGGTAATCTTTTTTTTGATAAATTTATAAAGAAGTTTCCAACACTCTAGAGGTTCGCTTATAAATGTGTATTTAATGATAACAAAAATAAATGATTAACTATAAATCAAATAAATTAAAATACTATACTTAAATGCTCCGCTTAAATGTCGCGTTTGAAGCCGCAAAATCAAAACCCTTTTTAACTTTGTACTCAGCTTAAATACATTATTTAAGTACCATGCTTATGTATTCCACTTTCGTTACATGCAAGCGCACTCTAAAGCTAGAGCTCAGAAAACTAGTTTAAGAACGAAAAGAATGAGGGGTACTAAATCGAAAGTAATGTCCATTCACTTGAGTTCATTAAGGCAACTCAAACACTTGAATATAAAATAGTATGTATAATCAAAGGCTATCTTTTTTTGTTGTCAAAGATCACTAAAATATATAATACGAATGGATTTTAGATATATTAACCCCACTTTCTTTTATTTGGCCATTACTCAAACTTATTTCAAATTATTAGGATGAAATTGTGACATCTCAACAATAAATCCAGAGCTATGGTGGTATGAGTCTCTAAATCGACCCATAAAACATTGTTACTATATTCGCGTTTTTGAGAGCAATTGAAGAGTTTGCTCTTTTTTCTCATGAAGAAAAGTCAATTTTCTATTCTAAAATCATTTAAAATATATCAACTAAATTTGTAATAGGCAGCTCTGATACCACTTGCTATAATTTCAATATACTTTAGCACAATCAATCTTAAAACACTAGATCTAAATGCGCAACCATATTGATTTAGTTGAGAAGAAACTCGATGGTCGATAAATAAATTACAAAAGCATACTTAAATCAATAGCTGATCAGTGATGAAAAGAGGAATTTTTTAGTCTTCCAAATGGACACAAACCATAGATCTGCAACTAATTCTCCATAGAAGAAGGTAAGAAAGTTGCTAAGGCATTATATAATTTGGGGACCATAGCCTCTTTTTTATAGTGTTGACATTTTAGAATTTTTCCCTTGATCAAATTAAAATTCTTCGGTGTCAACACAATAAGCCCATGATCATTAGTTATTTAAGCCTATTAGCTTTAACTAAGTTGATCACTTTTAGTAGGATTTACACCAAAATAGAAAAACAAATTTTATTATACATATATGATCCAAATGTTAAAATATTCTAATAAAACAAATTGTACATGATTCCAACAAAAAAACTGTACATGATTCCAACATAAATATATGGAAATGTTTATGAATACCATTTTCTATTGAATGTATTAATCATATATAATTTGTACAAATTTCATGTACAAAGAACGTGACGTCTATTGGATCTAGATTAACCAAAAAGGGGGTGAATAGGATTTATTGATTTAATTCGAGATATTAAAAAATATGACAATACAAATTAACAGAGAATATAAATGCAGAAGTAAATAACACAGTTTTTACCCAACTTCGGCAAACCCTGCTTACTGCTGCATTCCTAAGATTTTTACTAGGTATTAAAACAGATCCCGCTTATAAAACCCTATAAACTCGCAAACCCTGCTACTATTCTAACCCTATGTTCAAAACCCTAGATTGATTCTTATCCCCAAGATCAGATTTTCCCCTAGCTACAAACCCGTAGCTAGTAAACCCTAGTTTCAGTGATAAACTAGTAAACCCCAAGTATTACAAATAAAGTAGTAAACTCCTTGTTTTTAAAGAATAACTAGAAAATAAATTGAGTTGTTTACCAAAAAAACACTTTAAAAAAAATAAACACTAAAGAAAAACCCCTTTGTCTAATGAAGTAATATAAGCCTGCCCATTTTTTACTTGCAAAGCTTTGTCTTTGAAAAAAATGTCGGCTGACAAAGAGAAAATAGGGTTTCTCTGTGTTCTCCCCCAAATCATGATCGATTACTCTTGAATTTGATTCTCTTGTGGCTTCGAATACTTGTGACTTGCTTCTCTAGATTTGGGCTCTCTGAGATCGAAACCTTGTAAGTTTGACACTGATTTTGTTTTCTTTGTTCTCGAATGAATTTGTTTTGGTTTCGACTGTCTGCCTATGATGAATTGGCGTCAAATAAATAGGATTTTAAGTCCCTTAATCTACTCTCTGATTTCCCAAGATAATTGATCTGATTTTCATGAATTGTTGTTGCCATGATTGAATGACTTGAATGTTTGAATGATTCGGCTTTGATATACTTGCATGATTTCTGGAATCAAATTTTGAATTGTTCTTCCAAAAAAACAGTATTTAATTGCTTGATGTAGTTGGCTTGGCTGTTACCTGATTTGTTCCCACTGCATTGATTTGTTATCATAAAAAATTTGCTGAATTTTGGAAATAAATAAAATTGCTTTCCGGAAATAAATTTGAATGATGCTAAAAAATGTGCTTGCTGAAATCTGCGAATTGTAATCCTGCCAAGTAAAAACATTGTCCCACTTTAAAATTGATTTGTCAAAAATATATGATTCTGGAAGCAATAAATCATTGAATTTGACTTATCAATTCTGGCCATGCATTAGCCCCTCTGTGATTTATTTTCTGGAAAGAAAAAGGTTATTTCTTGGTAAAAGCATTTGTGTAATGACCCGCATTTTCAAGGGGTATAATTAATTTATTTAATTGTTTAAAATAGTGATATGGGGAATTTAATCGTCGTTAATTAAATAATATGGAATATTTAATTAAATTAAATAATATATTTAATTCAGAAATTATCAAAAATATTAGAAATCACAATATAAGGTGAACAGTGTCATCCCCAAGATTTAATTCAGCTTAGAGTTGAATCATATTGACGAATATATTCAATCGACGTCAGTTTGAAACGTATAATTATATTATAATTGAAATCGAGCTCGAAATGGCGCTGTAGTTCGTAAATTGGCGATTCGAACTTCAAATGAATGTACAGGATTCGTTTTAAGCCGGATTTCTGTGAAACAAGAAACGTGTGGAGCTGGTGGAGTATATCTTTCTAGTGGAAGAGAAAAATCGGGATTTCGTCGTGTAGATTTTGATTTATGTCCAAATCAAATTTCAGAAAAGTCGTTGTGGAATTCCTTTATAATTTATAAAGGAATTATTTATATTTTAAAAAGGAAATTCAATATAAATCGGATATCGGGTTGACCCAGAAGCGAATATCGAGTTAGAAATTCATATAGGAATATTTTAGAGCTATATGGTATTCCACTGTGAATATATACGATAGTATAAATTTATTTATATTTAATTTAATTTTATTTAAATATATTTATATATTTAAATGGGTCATCCAGAGCTTTAAAAATAGCCGGTTTTGCAAACGAAGTCGGAATTCGACGAAACCAGTTTTGTTTGATCCGCAACATCAAATTATTGTTAGATTTCCAGTTTCGTGATTTTTAAAGTCACTGTGTAGCCGTACGGATTTTTAGAGTGAAAAACAGTCAGTATTTTGACAGTTAAAAATACGTTGTGTGAGCAAACGGAGTCGGAATTCGACGAAACCAAATTCGTTGGGACCGTAGTATCGAACTGAAGGTGCGTGTCCAGTTTCGTATTTTTTAGGTATCGTGTGTGATCGCAGGGATTTTTAAACACGAATTAACAAAAGAATATACCAAGAATATTCCTCCTAGAAAATATCTAAATATTTTATCCCTCTTATAAATACCCCTACCCTCTCTTAAAACCTAATTTCCATTTCCTCATTTGTCAAAACTGAGCCGTCAGTGGTTTATTCCATCCTCAAGCAAAAACCGCAAGTTTTAAAATCATAGAAATTAAAATCAAATGCTATAAATCCTTGTATACATATATTCTTGATCACCAAGTGGTTCTCTTCCTTTTCCACTCGGTTTTGTGATGTTCGATCAACAACCTGGCGTTCGAGATTTGCAACAGCGTGCCTAGGGTTCGGCCTTGAGCAGTGTATAGAGGGTGAGGATGGATTTCGAGTTCATATTTGAACTCGCGATGGAGAGGAGCACTGGTTGTGGGATTTCGGTTTGATTCTGCACTGAAAAGGGACTATGTAAATTACTGGAGCGAGGCATTTCAACCGAGAATGGGTTTTACTCCCTGAACCCGAGATGAGTGAAAGTGGTAGGATGGTGTTGAGGAGTTGAAGGAGATCGCAATGGGTGTATTCAGATTTTGAAATCATGGGAGGAAGGACGTGCGGTTTGGAGTTGAAAGGAGGGAAATGGCTTTCGTGGTTTGTTTTACTGGAAGTGTTTTGGAGAAGAAAAGGTAGCGGTCAAGGGCTGTGAAGCGGGTCTGGGTCCGATACAAAGGAGGATGGGCTGGCTAAACAAGTTAAGGCCCATTTATTTAATTAAATAAAGTTTTATTTAGTTTAAAATGTGTATTAACTTCGTAATGGTATAACTTGATCACACGAAATCAGAATCACGAACCGTAAGTTGTGTTGGGATCGTATGGACGGGAGCTTCACAATGAAGCTGACTGGGAGTGAATCCGAGCTCGTTACAATTTATGGCAAAATAAATTGTTCATCTAAATCAAAGACAGTTAATCGTTTTTAACGATAACAGTCCAATGTGAGTAAAACTCACCAAATCTGAATAGATATTTTTATAATGTATTTTTAGAACTGTTAATCATCTGTTGATTGCTGTGTGTTGGTTGATTGATTGAACTGCTAGTCAGTTAGTGAAAATTATATATATATATATATGTAATTATATATATATAAACTATTAAATATTTATATATTGATTCTGCTATCAGAATAATTTATATTGAACTGAAAGTGATGATAATCATATTGTGTAACATCTGTGGATGCTGGGAGACAGGTTGGAGGAATCCGACTGGATTCCTCAACAGTTATTTTATTGTTTTTCATATATTGTGATATATGATGTGGTATTAAATCTGTGGTTTATTATATGTGTTTGGATGAGATTGGTAATCGTGAGTGGATGTGTTGAATACCATAAAATATCGGAATGGGAAAAGGAGATTTTCAAAGTGATATTGAAAATAAAGTATTTATAATGGAATATTTATAAATAAGAAATATTTATAAATTTAAATATTTATAAATAAGGGATTATTCAAAAAGGAAACAATTTCAAACTATTTTCTTTTTGAATGGAAAGGCCTGTGTGGCGGGTTTGGGGATTTTCCCGATGCTCCCGGTACAAAGGAGGTTATGGCGAATTTTTCCGAGAATTTAAGGAGTTAGAATATTTCAAGAATAAATTTGAAAAGGGAATATTTGTAAACCATTTACAAATAGAATTGAAAAGGAAACGTTGTAAAAAGGGAAAACGTTATAAAGCAGAAACCGTTATAAAGAGGAAAACGTGGTTAAAAGGAAATCATTTTTAAAGTGTAGAACCGTTATTTAAAAGTAAATCTTTTCAAATGAATAAAACGTTGTTAAAAGGGAAATCTTTATAAAGTGAATAAAGTTAGTCGAATATGGTATTCGAAAAGAGTTAGTCGAATATGGTATTCGAAAAGAGTTAGTCGAATATAGTATTCGAGAAGAGTTAATCAGTAGAGTTAACCAGTTCAGTTAGAGTTAACCAGTTCAGTAGAGTTAACCAGTTCAGTAGAGTTAACCAGTTTGGTTAAGTAAGTCCAGTTAACCAGTTTGGTTAAGTAAGTCCAGTTAACCAGTTGGGTTAAGTAAGTCGAGTTGACCAGTTGGGTTAAGTCAGTCAAGTTAACCAGTAAGAGTTAACCAGTTAGAGTTAATCAGTTGGAGTTAATCGATTTGAGTTAAGATTTTCGAGTTGATAATCGAGTTAAGTTATCGAATACCACTTATTCGAAGTAGAAGTTATCAAATATAGTTATTTGAGATTGAGTTAGTCAAACAGAGTTATTCAGGATAAGTTGCCATCTCGTACGACTGCTAGCGTAATTCGCAGGGCTGTAAATAGCCTACGACGGTCGGATGTTTCCTGAGGGAGTCAGACGTAACCATTGTGATCGCTGCGATCTAGAGTCAAGCGAATGGAGTTAAATCGAATATTAGTTATTCGATAGGAGTTAATCAACTTGAGTTAGATTATCGAGATAAGTTAATCGAGTTAAGTTCTTGAGTTAGATTATCGAGATAAGTTAATCGAGTTAAGTTCTTGAGTTAGATTATCGAGATAAGTTAATCGAGTTAAGTTCTTGAGTTAGATTATCGAGATAAGTTAATCGAGTTAAGTTCTTGAGTTAGATTATCGAGATAAGTGAGTCGAGTTAAGTTCGTCGAGTTAAATTAATCGATGTTAGTTTCATCGAAAGGAGTTAATCGATGTTAATTTCATCGAAGGGAGTTATCGATTATAGTTTAATCGAAAGGAGTTATCGATTAGTTAAATCGAAAGGAGTTGTCAAATTTGGTTAGTCGAAAAGGGGAGTTATCAAATCGAATAGATTAAAGGAGCTAATCGAATATAGTTTATTCGAGTAGAGTTAAAGGAGTTATCGAATATAGTTTATTCGACAGGAGTTAAGTGAATAGTTAGATTTATCAAAGTGAATTAGTTAAGTTAAACTAAGTGAATTAGTTAAGTGAATTGGTTAAGTTAACCAAAGTGAATTTGTCGAGTTAATCAAAGTGATTAGTTCAGTTAATCGAGTTGAATTTGTCAGTCGAGTTAATAAAATCAGAGTTAATCAAATAGAGTTAAGTAAAATTAGAACAGACTAGAGATTAGTAAATTGAATGGTTTTCTAAGTGTCTATCTGATGTTGGTTTCGGCCTTCGGGATTTATACTTAGGGAATTGTTCTCATACTAGTTTACAGTCAGGGACTGATAGTTGGGGAAGAGTAGTGATTTGTAAAAAAGCAGATGGAAATGTTTTCCAGTGTTAATAACATATATTTTCTAAACATAGAAAATAAGGCAATGTGAATATATATATATATAGATATATGTTGATGATTGATCGATATAATTTCCATCTGGAAATAATATCGTTGTTTGCACACTTGCTTTTCTTTGATGGTTAAATCACAGACTATCGAAGTTTTGACCATTTTAACGTTGTTAATATGGAGAGACTGGTTGGATTATTATCCAAAGAACCACTCTGTATTGGCATAAGCGTTGCGAATCATTTATGCCAAAGAAAATTGAAGACGGAGTAAAGTGCAAGGGCTGTTGTATAAATCTTAGATAACAGTGACTAAGATGGATATACTGAATAGTGCCTTCGGTTTGTCCAGTCCCCGGACAACTTGAATGGACGAAGGTCTGACAGAGTATATCCAATAGATCGCATAAGTTGATCTGTTCAAACGTATTCACGTTTGGTGGCGGAGGAATTCGTTTCTCTAAGCTGTATACCCGTGTTATTTTTGGATAAATCAATTTGTGATTTGGTGGGTATGACGTTGTGACATTCTAAGTGAATGACTTATGTTGATGAATGTCTGACAGAGTATTTCCAGAGAGGTCACGTACATTGATTTCTTCAACCGTACTAAGAGTGGAAGCGGAGAAGGAAACTTCTTTAGCTAACACGTAATGTATTGTTGTAGACGTCAATTAGTGATTCCCGATGGATCTGACAATGTGGTATTCGAAGTGAATCTGATGTGATGATAAAGCGTAGCTTCTAGCCTCATCAACTGGTAAATGACAGAAATCGGGCAGGCAACATGGCTAAGTCGGTCGCACCGAAGTAGGGTGTATAACCACCTATATAGAGAATATTCATTTGTTTCTTAAATCTATCAATGTTGTCCCATATATATACGGGAACGGTTGTTGATCCCAACCGTTGGTGATGTACATTCGATACACTCAAGCGAAATGAGTGGTCGGTCATGTGTGGCTGAGTTGCAAGATGTTCTTGTTGAACTCCAGTGTATCGTTCCTAGAGTACACTGATCGGAAGTTGGTTCCATACCTTGTCATAGTTGGAAATCCATTACCCAATACGTGCTTGCGGTTTTGATAGTATACTATATATGTAGAACGTGAGATGAAAGCGTTTCTGCTAGTTGATATCTATTTGTACATAGACATTATTATAATATTAATAGGTTTTTGATATAAAGATATTTTGGATTCTCATAAGGGAAAAACCCGTTCCGTTGTGCGGTGTGGTCTTATGAGATATCGTTTACTTGTTCATATACCTGTTTAAACTGTTTTACTCACACCAGTCCCATGACTGACCCGGAGTTTACTTTGTTGTTTTCCCTAAACTCTTGGGTGCCTAAATTTGTATGGGCAGTCAAGTAGTCGGGATTTTACATATACACTTGGAGAGCTTGGAGCAGGAGGCTTCAGGATTCTATAGCTATTAATATTTCCGCTATTGTTGTAAGTGTTGTACTCTGATAAGTGCTATTGTATATATAACTGTTTGTATTTCAAATGTTATATGTTATATTTTATTCGTTCCGCTGTGAGATTCGTGTTACTCTGATGATGATGTTCTTCTTCTTCTTCTATTCTATAAGTTCTATCTTATCTTTCCTCACCCTCTAATTTCTTTCATTAATTACCGGGATTTTTCGATGTTTTGGTTATCGACATCGAGATTATGTCGATAACCAAAGTCGCCGAAAATCCGGGTCGTTACAATTTGTTTCATTGTTGCATTCTGAACTGTTGAGCTTTGCATATCATGAGTATTTGATTTTTGCACACTTGTGATTTTGCTGACTTGAAATTGAATTTCTCTGTTTATATTTTTACTTTTATAGTTGCTTTTCTACATGAATGGTTTCACTGATATGTTGATATTTGCACAAGCATGTCCCTTTCCTATGCAGCCCTGTTAAGTTCCATATATGTAACGACCCGGAATTTTGGGGCCAATTTAAAATTTTTATTTTATAAATTTTAATGGATTTAATACTTAAAATAATTTATTTTAAATAAGAACGACTAAAAATTTATTTTAATTGAAGTTAAAAATGAATAAATTCAATTTAATTATAAAAGGAGTTCAAAACAGCGCTGCAGTTTGAAAATTTGAATTTGAACTTTGACTGACTGCACAGGATTCATTTTAAATCAGAATTGAGCGGAACAAGAAATATTTAAATCTGTTTAATAATATCTTTCTAACGAATCTGAAAAACTGAAATTTCACTTTATAGTCTGAAAGTTATGCCCAGTTTAAAATTTAGAAAAGTCACTGTAGAATTTATATATATATATTAATATAATATTTAGCCCTTAAAAATAGTCATTTTTCAAATGACCTCGGTTTTCGACGAAACCACTTTTGTTGGAACCGGAATGTCAAATTATTGCTCGACGAGAGCTACATCACCAACGGTGATGATCGGATACGGGACCGCGTGCTGATCGTAAAGGGGCCAGAAAGGCTCGGAGTGAGATGACCCCAAACCCCGTACTGACGGTGGCAAGGGTAATCCTTGGAATATAACATAGAAACAGATAATAGCAGAATAGAAATAAATAAATACACCAGATAATGAACAATAGAATATACTGGATAAACGAAATCATCAGAGTTACACAGTATACAGGATCATAGTTAGTACAAATACAATTCAGCTATACATAAATGTCTACAGCGGAAAACAAACATAATGCACAATAGGAGCTGAACAGCATAAAAAGAGATAAATAATAAAATCCATCTTCAGCTCCAGCTATCCGGATAAAGCCAACTAAAACCTGAATACAAGGCTGCCCGTGTAGAAAAAGGGGCACCCGAGTTTAAAAGTGAAACAAACTACGAGCCAGTCATGGGACTGGTATGAGAAATCTACTAAACACCTTTATAATATGGCTAATCACAGGACCACGCCACTTTCGTGGAACGGGTTTACTCCATTGGACTGCCAGTGCTTTAAAACAAATCATTCTTTTAAACATCGCAATGCTTTTTATAAAAATGAAGCCATTATAAGACTCAGTTCCCATCACACAATGCAACGCAAACCGGAGGATAGAGTTTTACCTTATAATGGCCAAAATATGCTTGATACGAATAAAACAAAAGCATTTGATATTATTACTAGTGTTTATATGTTTCAAAAACAATTTCAATCATAACTATCAATCATAGACGGCATGGGTACCATATATCATGTCGCCGTATATATATACGATCAAAGCCGCACAGTCACGTATTTGGAAATTGGATTTCCGTCATGAACCAAGGCAAAAGATAGTCCTTACCGAATTCGAGACGCTCTAGCCCGTGTCTCAGGAAAGTACTCAGTCAAGCCTTTGGAGCGACAGGGCCGGTCCACCGATGTGGATTAAAATTCCTGAACACTGCGTTTCCCCGCCCTATGGGGCGTCAATGAGCCAACGAATGACTCCATCGGTCCCAGATCGACCGATATTTCTGAGGCGCCTCGCAATCCATCATCCACATAAGTAAAATGTCAGGCCGTGTAAAAACACTGACACAACTCCTAGCTAGAAGGAAACGCATGCCCTCCCTGAGGTCCTTCTCCCGTTTCGGGTTCATACCGGGGTGTGAGGCTCGCGAATTCACATTATACACAAAGCTACGCCACACAGGCGGCGCTTTGATCATCAATCACAAGACTTTGCTTTTCAACAGAAGCCCTGATCACTGCATCTTAGCATGCCACACCGGCAATTCACACCATGCAACTGATGGTTATCAATCGCAGAGAACGAATTCCAATGTCAGACACACAGTCCATTTGCAAGTCCGTTTTGGGTCTGAACGAAACCGGAGGCACTAAATACCTCGCATATCCATCGATCTCCACGTATGTCTGGGCGATCACCACTCATTATCCATATTTCGGGATGCCTCCCAATCAGGACATCAGTTACCATCCAAATGAGGTGAAGATCGGTCTTCAACCACCGTCTTCATCTTCGACTTCTTATCATCGATTCAGTTATTCAGAATGGGATAAACCCGGTCTTTCTGAGCAACTCGTGTATATAATAAACAAGCGCAACACAAACATACATACGCATCATTTCAATTCATTAGTCACTAACTGTCAATCATTAAGAGAACGATTTCCCAAATATTAACCCCGAAGGCCGAAACCAACATCAGATCGAAATCCAGGAAACCATTCGACTTAGCAAACCTTTAGTTAATTTCTAAATTTCACAACCATATCGTTTATTATATTTTATAATGATTTATCGCTATTTTTATTTATTTTAAAATAGCCAATTTATTCAAAACGACGCTTCGGGCCAAAACGCGGCCGTGGCACTGTTTTTCTCGAGATTTGATTTACACATATCTGAAATTATAGCCGTTGGATCTTCACAAAATTCATATCATTAGAAAGATCTTTTCAAAACGAATCCAACGGTTCCAGTTTCGGGAAAATCCGACGGTCGGATCTCCCGGTATAATCGTTTGAAATTTCGATTTCAAAATACGAACTGCAGCGTCGTTATTCGATTTAATATAATTATATTTATATATATATATCAATATAATCGATTCTGGCGCTGTTTTTCTTCCGAATTGAATTAAACATTCCAGATAATCCAACCGTTGGATTTTTACAAAGTTGGTGCCGTTGGAAAGATATTTCCAAAGCGAACCCAACGGTTGCGGTTTCGGGAAAATCCGATGGTCGGATCTCCCACACTAATCATTTGAAATCACGGTTTCAAAATACGAACTGCAGCTTCGTTATTCGATATATTTCAATTCTATTTATATATATATATATATATATATATATCGATTCTTCGATTTCAAAACTATATGATTTTCATACATTTGATAAAAATGATATTTTTATCTAACTGTCTTCTATTTCGACACTTCACTATTTTTAACAATTCATGTATATAATAAAAATGTGATTTTTAATGTAAAACAATTTATTTCAAAACTCGACTATTTTATATAGTTAATATAGGTGATAAAAATAGGATTTATATTATAAAACAATTTATTTCAAAACAAGATTATTTTATATAGTTAATATTGGTGATAAAAATAGGATTTTTATTATAAAACAATTTCTTCCAAAATACGAATACCATTCAACACATGAATTTCTATTCAACGAATGAATATCGATTTAACACATGAAGGTTTTCTATAGTTTATATATATAGTAAAAATATGATTTTTATTGTTAAAACAATTTATTCAAAACACGAATACCATTCAACACATGAATTTCAATTCAACGAATGAATTTCGATTCAACACGTGAAGGTTTTCTATAGTTTATATATATAGTAAAAATGTGATTTTTATATTTAAAACACGAATACCATTCAACACATGAATTTCTATTCAACGAATGAATTTCGATTCAACACATGAAGGTTTTCTATAGTTTGTATATATAGAGTAAAATGTGATTTTTATATTTAAAACATGAATACCATTCAACACATGAATTTCTATTCAATGATTCAACAAATGAAGGTTTTCTATAGTTTATATATATAGATAAAAAAGGTGATTTTTTTTATTGCAAAACTATTTATTTCAAAACATGAATGTCGTTCAATAAATGAATTTCTATTCAACACACGAATGTAGTTTCAACGCATGAAAATAATTCTAACACATGAATATTATTCAAAATTTTGGCAGCATAACGGAAGGGTACTTAAAACCGGGACCGTCCCTAGTACGGCTCCTTGCTCTACCTTAAGGCCTCGCAGCTTTTGACAAAGGGGAATCATGCATCTAGTTCGCACGCAGGCGGCATGTATATTTTTTTATTTTCACAAACAAATCCTATGTGGTTTCAACCAAATATTTCTCAACCACAAACGGGTATTTTTCAACCACAATCAATCAATTTCAACCACAAACAATTCTAATCAACCATTCGTAATCAACCAATTTTCATAGCAATCACAACCAATAAATATCGTCCATGGTTTGTGGACGAGGGGCGTATATATATATATATATATATATATATATATATAAACATTTCACTTCTATTTCAACACATGTATAATTTTTACAATGCATATACAACTTATACATCGAACGTACAACTTATACAACGCTTATACAAGAGGTGTACAACGCTTATATAACTCATACATCGACTATATAATTTATACATCGTCGTTTTCCATATCGTTTATAATTTAGAAATCTCACATTGGGTTCCACTCCACCAAAAATTGTAGAAGGCTCAGAAAAATATGCGGTCTCTTCTAGAATGTAGAAGATGTCTACACGATCACGATGTTTCCGGTTTCATCGAATTTCGTCATTAACCGAAAAAGATATGATTTTTCAAAGTTTGCAACACTTAAAAGTGTTTAAATCAATTTAAATAATACACAGCTGTATACCTCTCTTAAATCTTCAAAACTAGGGCTCGGATTTGTGTTCAATCCGTGATGTTAGGCCTCGATCAGATTGCGCCACATTGTGGAGCCTCGAAAACCGCACCAGGGCGTGGTGGTGCTGACAAACTCGACGGCGACCAGTGGAAGCTCCGGCAGCGCGAAGGTCTCGACTTCGTGGACTTGGATCTCGACGAACACGTGATGGTAAAGGGCGATGCTTATACGGATTTGAAGCTTGGAGGACCCTCTTCAAAAACCTCAACTGGGGCGCTCAATATTGGTGCGTGGATCGAGAGGAAAAGAGGAAAGAAAGGGTGGAGCTATTCCGCCGTTCGAACGAAGGGTTATCGGGGAGAGAGAGTGGCGTTGACCAATGATTTTTTTTATATTTATAAATTTTTTAAATCCGAAAATACCCCTTGTCACACACGAACACCAATTCAAACCCAACGATTGTCGTCCCTAGCGTTTTAACCCCATTCCAAACACAATGGGATATGTTTCGTAGGCCCATTCGACCGTTTCAGTCAGTTTTCTTTAAAATTAAAATATAAAACATTCAATATTTAATTTGAACATACATTTCAATTTGCCAGGGCCACAAACTGATTCTTAAAATTCCCGAAAAATAAATCTAGCTATGTTTTGACGATACGGTCCCAACAAAACTAGTTTCGTCGAATTCTGAGATTGTTTGAAAAATGGCCCATTTCTGGTCGATCCAATTTAACTATAATTGACGAAAACACGTTTTCCTTTGCCATGCTCACATACTTGCTTCAAAAATTATGAAATTTGAAACCTAGCAATAACTTCACATCCCGGATCCAACAAAAGTGGTTTCGTCGAATTCCGAGGTCGTTTGCAAAATGGCCAATTTCACGGACTATATAAATTCCATAGCAACCTTTCTAAAAATTCATTTGGCCATAACTTTTGCTTTCTGCTATGAAACTTCAATTTTTCAGATTCGTTAGAAAGGTATTCACTAACAGATTTAAATATTTTTGGTTTCACTCAAATCCATTTTGTTTTGCACCCGGTACAGTCAGTCAAAGTTTGAATTCAAATTTTGAAACTACCGCGCCATTTCAGGCCTTGTTTATAATTAGAATTAATTATATTCCTCTTCAATTGTCGATTCAAACTCAGTTTTCATCTTTATTATTTAAAATATTTATTTTAAATCCACTATTTTAGCCAATTTGAAAATTTTAAATTGGTTCAAATTTTCCGGGTCGTTACAATCTCCCCCACTTAAAACTTTTTGTCCCCGAAAAGGAACAAAGTCGAAAGTGGTTTGATTAATCAACTCTACGTTCAATATGGCTTCCATTCTCCAACTTTTCAGTTTCTGAGAATTTTCAAATTCTTCAAAAATTTGGCTAACACCCGGAATTTTCGAAAAATTTCGCCATGACCTCCTTTGTACGGGGACGGGTTTAGAAATTTATTGGGCCGTATTAGGTACCCAATAAATCCTATAAAGCATACACATATTTATAGTGATATAATCTGGTGTTTACAGGGGAGCATGTATAGATAATAACTCCAGAGAATAAATTCTGGTCACCCTGTCAAAGCCTGAGGGAGTGTGTATTTTAATTGCTCCAGAGGATAAATCCTCGTCACCTCGTCCCGTGTGGGAAATAAATAATCCATATGCCATATCTAATGACTAGAGAGACGTGATTATTGTCAACTCCAGACCCGTGTGGGGTTTTTATTAATCTAGCAATTTTATCGTTACAATTTTATATGTCTATATCAGTCATCAGTTCAACCTGTAAAATATAGTCATCGCCATACAAGCCTCTCGCTCGTATGGTAAATCTTCCACCTCGTCACACAAGCTCTAAATGCTTATGTGGTATATGATGAAGTATGCCTATCTTCTAGAAGTATGCCATGTAATGTGGTTCAAAATTAATTGTTACTACCCTATAGCGACGTTTATGATTACACACAGAACAACCAGCACTCCGCATCCAATGGCATTCGCAGGAGTTGATATAATAATATTTCGCATCCAACTCATTAAGGTTTACCTATTTGTCGGGCACGCAAATAAAATCTTTACTCAACAGCTATCCATTTACCTGTTCAAACATATATAATGCACATGTATATATTTTTATCTATTTTTAAATCATTTCAATGTGTGAGTCAATCGAATAAATCCTACCATTCATTCTCTTATTAATTAAATTAACTATCGTTTCAATAATTTAATTAATCCAATTTACTATCACACAATGCAAACAACAAGCAATTTGTTTTTAACTCTTCAAATATATACTAATCAATTTCTATATTCTTTTAAAATCATTTAGACCATAGAATTAAAAGTGCACATCCATGGAAAGAAAATAACAACATAGTAGAGAACTAATTGGTAATGCAAAGTATGGTAAATGTACCTTGCACCGGAGTCAATCAGAGATATCTACTCGACACTTAGGATAGGCTTTCTGAATGCTCTCCTCAGTTTCCTAAGTACAATCTCGCGGATCTCCACTCCATTGCACTTTGACTAAGTGAACCTTATTGTTCCTCAGCTCTTTGGTTTCTTTGCTGATGATCTTTAGCGGATCTCTTCTTACAGCCAATTCTGGGGTAATTTCAATATCCTGTTGAGCTGCTTCTTCCACGATCAAGTCTGGATCATGAACGTGCTTTCGAAGTTGAGATATGTGAAATACATCATGCACTCTAGGCAACAAATCAGGCAATTGAACCCTATAAGCGAGAGTTCCGATCCGTTCCAGAATAGGAAACGGACCAATGAATTTAGGCGCCAACTTCCCGGTTTTACCGAACCAGATAACTCCTCTCATCGGCGATACTTTCAAATATACATAGTCGCCAACAGCAAACGATATATCTCTTCTTCTCCTATCGGCATAGCTCTTTTGTCGGCTTTGAGCAGCGAGTAATCGTTTCTTGATAAAATCGACTTTGTCGGCAACTTCTCGGATCATATCTGGCCCCAACACAAGTCTATTACCGGGTTCGACCCAACAAGCAGGAGATCGGCACAGTCTACCATACAACGCTTCGAATGATGACATTGTCAGACTCGCCTGGTAGCTGTTGTTATATGAGAATTCAGCCAAATGCAGATGGTCTTCCCATGATCCATCGAATTCTATAACACAAGCCCGCAATAGATCTTCTAGTATACGGTTCACCCTCTCAGTTTGACCATCTGTCATAGGATGATAAGTGGTGCTTAGATTCAGCTTTGTTCCCAGTTCTACTTGAAACGCCTCCCAGAATTTACTAGTAAGTATCAGGTCTCTATCACTGACTATACTGAGCGGCACTCCATGTAGTCTAACCATTTCCTTGAAGTATATATATGCCAGACTCTGAGCAGTTCTGTTTGATCTGACAGGTATGAAATGGGCGGTCTTCGTGAAGCGATCTACGATCACCCAAATACTGTCATTTCCTTTTCTGGTTCTAGGCAAACCATCTATGAAGTCCATGGAAATATGTTCCCACTTCCAACCTGGAACGTCCAGCGGTTGCAACAGTCCAGCAAGTTTCTGTTGGTCGCTTTTGACTAGCTAGCAAGTAGGGCATCGGCTAACATATAAAGAAATGTCCCTCTTCATCGACTTCCACCAGAAAGTGCGTTTGATGTCATTATACATTTTGCTTACTCCCGGATGGATACTAAGTTTTGACTTGTGGCACTCATCCAGTACTTCCTTTCGGAGCTCAGAAATGTTAGGGACACAGATTCGACCTTTGAGCCTTAGAATCCCATCATTATCAACTTGAAAACTCGAGGGTTCGCCTTGCTGAATTATCTCTCTGATCTTATGAATGAAGTGATCATCCTTCTGAAGAACAGATTTTTATCTATCAATGAAGTCGTGACAATAAAACTGGCGATCATTTCATTCTTTCGGCTTAACGCATCGGCCACGACATTGGCTTTCCCTGGAGTGTATATAATCTCAAAATCGTATGCTGCAAGAAACTCCAGCCAACGTTGCTGCCTCAGATTCAAGTCTTTCTGGGTGAACAGATACTTTAACGACTGGTGATCTGTAAAATGTTCAAATCTCTCACCCAGAAGATAGTGTTTCCAGATTTTCAAAGTGAATACTATAGCCAATAACTCAAGATCATGAGTGACATAATTTTTCTCGTGCGGCTTCAGCTGACAGCTAACATAAGCGATCACTTAACCTCTTTGCATTAGTACTGCACCAAGGTCCTCTCTAGAGGCATCTGTCCAGACTTTTAAATCCTGATTGTCGTCGATAATGGTTAACACTGGAGCAGTCGTTAATCTTAACTTTAGCTCTTCAAAAGCCTCCTCACATTCTGGAGTCCATTTTAATTTTGAGTGCTTCTTTGTAAGCTTCGTTAAGTGACCAGATATCTTCGAAAAGTTTTTAACGAACTTCCGGTAATAACAAGCCAATCCAAGAAAACTGCGAACCTCTGTTGGAGTACTGGGCTGTTTCCAATTTTGAATAGCTGTGATTTTACTTGGATCCACAACAATTCCTTCTTTCGATACGACGTGGCCTAAAAATTTCACTTTATCTTGCCAGAATATACATTTGGATAGTTTGGCTTTTAATACATTCCTTCTAAAGATTTCTAGAGCCTGCTCCAAATGTTTTTCATGTTCGGCCTTTGATTTAGAGAAGATTAGAATATCGTCAATAAAAACCAGAACAAACTTATTCAGGACTCCTCTGAACACTCTATTCATCAAATCGACGAAGTATGCTGGAGCGTTACATAAGCCGAATGGCATTACTAGCCACTCATAAAAAAGTCTGGACCTCTGAATGCTATCATAGGAACACACTCTTCGGCAATTCGAAGTTGATGGAAGCCTGTAGCTAGGTCCATCCTTGAGAATACTTGTGCTCCATTTAGACGATCCAATAAATCATCGATTCGCGGCAATGGATATTTGTTCTTTATTGTCTGCTTGTTCAAATCACGATAATCTACACATAGCCGTAGAGTACCGTCAGATTTTGGGACAAATACCACTGCTGCTCCCTAATCAGAGAAACTAGGCCTGATTAGACCCTTCCATACGAGTTGTCGTGTTTGATTGTCTAATTCCTCTTTCTCTTTCAAGGACATTCTTCGAATAGCGTGAACTACCGGCCTTGCATTCGGAATCAAAGCGATCTTGAAATCTATTTCTCTTTGCGGAGGTAAGCGAACAACTTCTTCAGACACATCCGCATAATTCTTGATGACAGGAATATCTTTTACGAGGTCGGGAATATTCTCTGTGACTTCAGGGATATTTTCTATTTGAGCTAGAGAAACATCCAAACCTACCCAGAAGTCCTTTCTATTTGAATTCGGGCCTTCACATGGTATGGTTATATAATTCCCTGATTGGGGCTTTGCCTTAACAACTCTCTCTACGCATCTAACCTCTGCCTCATATTTAGTTAACCAATCCAATCCCAAAATAAGATCGAATTCAGTAAAATTCATGACGATAGAGATAGTAGGGAATTTATAGCAGGAAAAAGAGACAGGTACTACACAAACCCAACTGAGATCGATGGAACCCCGACCGGATTTTGGATAGTCATTGGTTCTTTGAGCTTCTTCAAATTCAAATCCAATTTCTTAACCGCATTCTTTGCAATAAAGCTTCGCGACGCGCCTGTGTCAAATAGTACTTTAACTGGAATATTTTTGACATTAAGCATGCCTTCCAAAACATCAGCCCTTTCTTGACTAGCTGAGGGCTCAGAAGCTTCTACTACTTCATTTATATGTACTGTTTCATATTCCTTTGATAGTTGGCACTCCCGTGCAATATGACCTGCTTGGCGGCACTTATGGCATCTCCTTTCCCCATGTGGGTTCTTTTGTTTCTTAGTGGGCTTAGATCCACTCTTGATTCGTTTCTTTAAGGGTCCGCAATTTATCGACAAATGCCCTTTCTGATGGCAGTTATTGCATATGGCAGTCGTTACTGGTTCTTTCTCAGATCTGGCCCTTTTTCTCTTGGCACTGGGCTTCTTACTGATCTCAGACATCGTACTGGCCTCAGGACGATCAGTTTCAGACTCACCTTTATTACTAGAATTGACCTCTTCTTCGTAACGCAACATACCTTTCTTGTCGAGATCCTCATACTGGTAAGCCATGTATATCATTTCAGAAAAAGGGAGCTTCACATTCCTCATTACACTGTTCTGATATTTTCTTTGAAGGCCATGAATAAACCTCAGATTCTTCCTCTTTGGATCCTGAATCAGATGAGGAGCAAAGTGAGAAAGTTCGTTGAATTTCTTACGATATTCTGGGATGGTCATATCACCTTGTCTCAGATAAGAAAATTCATCACAAAATCGCTCGGTTGCTTCGTTAGGAGTAAATCTTTCTAGGAAAATCACTTTGAATCTATCCCAGGTGAGATCACCTTCTGGATTATCTTTAATAACCGAATCTCACCCAAAAAAAGCTTCTTCTTTGAGTTCCTAAGACGCCAGTAATTTTTTCTGATCATCTCTCAGCTTTAAACCCTCAATGATTTTCTCTGCAGAACGGATCCAAGCTTGTGTTTCCATAATGGACTCTTTGCCTAAGAATGGTGATCCACCCAGATTTCGAAATCACTTGAATAGAACTTCTATATCTGATTCTGACTGCGGGAGCACAACTGGCTCATTAGCTGGTCGAGCCATACGATTGTTTCTTCTGTTCCTGTCACTCGTTTTCTAGTGCGTCTGCAATTAGCAGACAAAGTGTCAGGTCAACAGAAAAGATATTGCAAAACATAGAGACAAATACTTCAATGTAAATGTGTCTACTGGGGTGTATTTCATTCTGCTTTACTTATACTAGGATATTACAGATCCAATCTGTATAGAGTTACCCGTCCTAGAACACTACTGGTTCTATTTCTGACGAGTTCATTCATATATTATATTCCAGCACTAAGCTTAACCAAAGCTCTGATACCAAATTGAGACGGCCCCAAACCCCGTACTGACGGTGGCAAGGGTAATCCTTGGAATATAACACGAAAACAAATAATAGCAGAACAGAAATAAATAAATACACCAGATAATGAACAATAGAATATACTGGATAAACGAAATCATCAGAGTTACACAGTATACAGGATCATACTTAGTACAAATACAGTTCAGCTATACATAAATGTCTACAGCGGAAAACAAACATAATGCACAATAGGAGCTGAACAGCATAAAAAGAGATAAATAATAGAATCCATCTTCAGCTCCAGCCATCCGGATAAAGCCAGCTAAAACCTGAATACAAGGCTGCTCGTTTAGAAAAAGGGGCACCCGAGTTTGAAAGTGAAACAAACTACGAGTCAGTCATGGGACTGTTATGAGAAATCTACTTAACACCTTTATAATATGGCTAATCACAGGACCAAGCCACTTTCGTGGAACGAGTTTACTCCATTGGATTGCCAGTGCGTTAAAACAAATCATTCTTTTAAACATCGCAATGCTTTTTATAAAAATGAAGCCATTATAAGACACAGTTCCCATCACACAATGCAACGCAAACCGGAGGATAGAGTTTTACTTTATAATGGCCAAAATATGCTTGATACGAATAAAACAAAAGCATTTGATATTATTAATAGTGTTTATATGTTTCAAAAACAATTTCAATCATAACTATCAATCATAGACGGCATGGGTACCATGTATAATGTCGCCATATATATATATACAATCAAAGCCGCACAGTCACGTATTTGGAAATTGGATTTCCGTCATGAACCAAAGCAAAAGATAGTCCTTACCGAATTTGAGACGCTCTAGCCCGAATCTCAGGCAAGTACTCAGTCAAGCCTTTGGAGCGACAGGGCCGGTCCACCAATGTGGATTAAAATTCCTGAACACTGCGTTTCCCTGTCCTATGGGGTGTCAATGAGCCAACGAATGACTCCATCGGTCCCGGATCGACCGATATTTCCGAGGCGCCTCGCAATCCATCATCCACATAAGTAAAATGTCAGGCCGTGTAAAAACACTGACACAACTCCTAGCTAGAAGGAAACGCATGCCCTCCCTGAGGTCCTTCTCCTGTTTCTGGTTCATACCGGGGTGTGAGGCTCGCGAATTCACATTATACACAAAGCTACGCCACACAGGCGGCGCTTTGATCATCAATCACAAGACTTTTCTATTCAACAGAAGCCCTGATCACTGCATCTTAGCATGCCACATCAGCAATTCACACCATGCAACTGATGGTTATCAATCGCATAGAATGAATTCCAATGTCAGACACACAGTCCATTTGCAAGTCCGTTCTGGATCTGAACGAAACCGGAGGCACTAAATACCTCGCATATCCATCGATCCCCACGTACATCTGGGCGATCACCACTCATTATCCATATTTCGGGATGCCTCCCAATCAGGACATCAGTTACCATCCAAACGAGGTGAAGATCGGTCTTCCACCACCGTCTTCATCTTCGACTTCTTATCGTCGATTCAGTTATTCAGAATGGGATAAACCCGGTCTTTCTGAGCAACTCGCATATATAATAAACAAGTGAAACACAAACATACATACGCATCATTTCAATTCATTAGTCACTAACCGTCAATCAGTAAGAGAACGATTTCCCAAATATTAACCCCGAAGGCCGAAACCAACATCAGATCAAAATCCAGGAAACCATTCGACTTAGAAAACCTTTAGTTAATCTCTAAATTTCACAACCATATCGTTTATAATATTTTATAATGATTTATCGCTATTTTTATTTATTTTAAAATAGCCAATTTATTCAAAACGACGCTTCGGGCCATAACGCGGCCGTGGCGCTGTTTTTCTCCAGATTTGATTTACACATATCTGAAATTCAAACCATTGGATCTTCACAAAATTCATATCATTAGAAAGATCTTTTCAAAACGAATCCAACGGTTCCAGTTTCAGGAAAATCCGACAGTCGGATCTCCCGGTATAATCGTTTGAAATTTCGATTTCAAAATACGAACTACAGCGTTGTTATTCGATTTAATATAATTATATATATATATATATAATTGATTCTAGCGCTGTTTTTCTTCAGATTTGAATTAAACATTCCAGACAATCCAACCGTTGGATTTTTACAAAGTTGGTGCCGTTGGAAAGATATTTCCAAAGCGAACCCAACGGTTGCGGTTTCGGGAAAATCCGATGGTCGGATCTCCCACACTAATTGTTTGAAATCACGGTTTCAAAATACGAACTGCAGCTTCTTTATTCGATATATTTCAATTCTATTTATATATATATATATATATATATATATATCGATTCTTCGATTTCAAAACTATATGATTTTCATACATTTGATAAAAATGATATTTTTATCTAACTGTCTTCTATTTCAACACTTCACTATTTTTAACAATTCATGTATATAATAAAAATGTGATTTTTAATGTAAAACAACTTATTTCAAAACTCGACTATTTTACATAGTTAATATAGGTGATAAAAATAGGATTTTTATTATAAAACAATTTATTTCAAAACAAGATTATTTTATATAGTTAATATTGATGATAAAAATAGGATTTTTATTATAAAACAATTTCTTTCAAAATACGAATACCATTCAACACATGAAGTTCTATTCAACGAATGAATATCGATTCAACACATGAAGGTTTTCTATAGTTTATATATATGGAGTAAAAATGTGATTTTTATTGTTAAAACAATTTATTCAAAAATACCATTCAACACATGAATTTCAATTCAACGAATGAATTTCGATTCAACACATGAAGGTTTTCTATAGTTTATATATATAGTAAAAATGTGATTTTTATATTTAAAACACGAATACCATTCAACACATGAATTTCTATTCAACGAATGAATTTCGATTCAACACATGAAGGTTTTCTATAGTTTGTATATATAGAGTAAAATGTGATTTTTATATTTAAAACACGAATACCATTCAACACATGAATTTCTATTCAACGAATGAATTTCGATTCAACACATGAAGGTTTTCTATAGTTTATATATATAGATAAAAAAGGTGATTTTTTTTATTGCAAAACTATTTATTTCAAAACATGAATGTCGTTCAATAAATGAATTTTTATTCAACACACGAATATAGTTTCAACACATGAAAATAATTCTAACACATGAATATTATTCAAAATTTCGACAGCATAACGGCAGGGTAGTTAAAACCGGGACCGTCCCTAGTACGGCTCCTCGCTCTACCTTAAAGCCTCGCAGCTTTTGACAATGGGGAATCATGCATCTAGTTCGCACGCAGGCGGCATGTATATTTTTTTATTCCCACAAACTAATCCTATGTGGTTTCAACCAAATATTTCTCAACCACAAACGGGTATTTTTCAACCACAATCAATCAATTTCAACCACAAAAAATTCTAATCAACCAATTTTCATAGCAATCACAACCAATAAATATCGTCCATGGTTTGTGGACGAGGGGCGTATATATATATATATATATATATTTCAATTCTATTTCAACACATATATAATTTTTACAACGCATATACAACTTATACATCGAACGTACAACTTATACAACGCTTATACAAGAGGTGTACAATGCTTATATAACTCAAACATCGACTATATAATTTATACATCATCGTTTTCCATATCGTTTATAATTTAGAAATCTCACATTGGGTACCACTCCACCAAAAATTGTAGAAGGCTCAGAAAAATATGCGGTCTCTTCTAGAATGTAGAAGACGTCCATACGGTCACAATGTTTCCTGTTTCATCGAATTTCGTCATTAACCGAAAAAGATATGATTTTTCAAAATTTGCAACACTTAAAAGTGTTTAAATCAATTTAAATAATACACAGCCATATTCCTCTCTGAAATCTTCAAAACTAGGGTTCAGATTTGTGTTCAATCCGTGATGTTAGACCTCGATCAGGTTGCGCCACGTTGTGGAGCCTCGAAAACCGCACCAGGGCGTGGAGGTGCTGACGAACTCGACGGCGACCAGTGGAAGCTCCGGCGGCGCGAAGGTCTCGACTTCGTGGACTTGGATCTCGACGAACACGTGATGGTAAAGGGCGATGCTTATACGGATTTGAAGCTTGGAGGACCCTCTTCAAAAACCTCAACTGGGGCGCTCAATATTGGTGTGTGGATCGAGAGGAAAAGAGGAGATAAAGGGTGGAGCTTTTCCGCCGTTCGAACGAAGTGTTATCGGGGAGAGAGAGAGTGGCGTTGACCAATGATTTTTTTTATATTTATAAATTTTTTAAATCCGAAAATACCACTTGTTACACACGAACACTAATTCAGACCCAACGACTGTCGTCCCTAGCGTTTTACCCCCATTCCGAACACAATGGGATATGTTTTGTAGGCCCATTCGACTGTTTCAGTCAGTTTTCTTTCAAATTAAAATATAAAACATTCAATATTTAATTTGAATGTACATTTCAATTTGCCAGGGCCACAAACTGATTCTAAAAATTCCCGAAAAATAAATCTAGCTATGTTTTGACGATACGGTCCCAACAAAACTAGTTTCGTCGAATTCTGAGATTGTTTGAAAAATGGCCCATTTCTGGTCGATCCAATTTAACTATAATTGACCAAAACACGTTTTCCTTTGCCATGCTCACATACTAGCTTCAAAAATTATGAAATTTAAACCTAGCAATAACTTCACATCCCGGATCCAACAAAAGTGGTTTCGTCGAATTCCGAGGTCGTTTGCAAAATGGCCAATTTCACGGGCTATATAAATTCCATAGCGACCTTTCTGAAAATTCATTTGGCCATAACTTTTGCTTTCCGCTATGAAACTTCTATTTTTCAGATTCGTTAGAAAGGAATTCACTAACAGATTTAAATATTTTTGGTTTCACTCAAATCCGTTTTGTTTTGCACCCGGTACAGTCAGTCAAAGTTTGAATTCAAATTTTGAAACTACCGCGCCATTTCAGGCCTTGTTTATAATTAGAATTAATTACATTCCTTTTCAATTGTCGATTCAAACTCATTTTTCATCTTTATTATTTAAAATATTTATTTTAAATATTTAAAATCCACTATTTTAGCCAATTTAAAATTTTTAAATTGGTTCAGATTTTCCGGGACGTTACAATGAATTCGCTGGCATTTTCCACTTTGTAGAGGGTTCGAACTGGGGAATACTCGAGAGGAAGATGGAGTGGAGGACGGCGACTCCTGTGTTCGCTCTTGATCTATCTCCGGCGATCTGGGCTTCAAGCATCGGTGAGCCCTAGGGGCTGAGTTTTCTTGGATGTCGGCAGGGATAGGAGGATGAAGAAGAAACAGTAACGGCCAGATTTAAGTTAAGGTTAATTAAACCTTAATCAATTTAATTAATTAATTAATTAAATTATAAATGTTTGAATTGCTATAACTTGTTCAAATCTTAACGAAATTCAGCGAAACGAAAAACGCTGGAATCGTGGAGCGGAGTTCTACGTGATGAAACAGATCAGAATAGAAACCGAGCACAATGAACATTCAGATGAAATAAAACCCCCACTGTGAGATTTCTATTTTTTCTATAATTAGTTAAAATTTGATTCTTTCTTTGCTATTGGAAATCGATGTATGAATGTGATAAATTCAGAACTGTGTTTCTCTGCTTGTTGTTGTGATGAATTGTAGTGATCATGTTTTGTTAAGGTAGATTAAAAATATCACCTTGGTTAGAAATGATGATTAGAGCAGGATTAACATTCTTTGTTAAGTAGATCGTGTTGAACAGAATTAACATTTCTTGTTAATTAGGTTATGGTTAAATAAAAATCTCATTCTTGTCAAAAATACAATTATAGAAATAAAACACCTTTTATTTGAAATATGTTTTGCAAATCAAAATATCATTTTTGAATAGAAATTGATTATAGAAATAAAAACAACCTTTTTTATTTGAAATATGCTTTGCAAATCAAAATATCATTTTTGATTAGAAATTGGTTATGAAAATAACATCTTTGCCCATTATAATAAAAAGATTATAATAGGAAGGTTATAAATAAAAATGTCCATATATGTTAAAATAAATAGAATGAGGCAAAATATTCAATTTTGTCATATTTAGAAGAATGAAATAAAATATCATTTTTGTTAAAAACATGTTAGTGAAATGAAATATCATTTTTGTATTAAAACATGTTAGTGAGATTAAGTGAACATTTTTATTCATTAAAAAGAATAGATTTTGTTAAACATCCTTTTTCAATAAAGAGAAATTATGTTTTTATTTTTATATTGTTTACAATATGGAAGTGTAAATTAGAAATAAGTATCACATTTTTGGGAAAGAATGATTATAGAAATAAAAATTCATATTTTGTTTACATTAAAAAGATTAAACAAAAATTCACATTTTTGTTTACATTAAAAGGATTGGACAAAATTCATATTTTGTTTACATTAAAAAGATTAGACAAAAATTCACATTTTGTTTACAGTAAAAGAAAATGAATTATGGAAATAAAAGACATATTTTTGTCCAAATATGTTTATAGTGAATAAAAACAACATTTTTGTCAAAAGAAAGATTAGCGAACAAAATTAACATTTCTGGTCAAAAGAAAGATTAGCGAAGAGAATAACATTTTTGTCAAAACTTGATTTATGAAAAAGAATAACATTTTTGTCAAAATTTGATTAGTGAAAAGAAACATAATTTTTCCCAAAATTTGATTAGTGAAAAGGGACAAAATTAACATTTTGGTTAATTAGATTATAAAGAACAGAATTAACATTTTTGGTTTAAAAATGTTAAATATGATAAAAGGACATTTTTGTCACTTTGACATGAATGAAATAAAAAGGATACTTTTGTACATTTGAGTTGAATGAAATGAAAATTTATATTTTTATACATTAAAAAGTATGATTAGAAAAGGTATATTTTTATACATTAAAAAGTATAAATTGAAAAGGTATATTCTTATGAAATGCTCATTTTTAGCAAATGAAAAGGAATGAAAGAAAAATCTACATTTTTATCAAATGTAAAAGAATGAGAAAAATAGACATTTTTATCAAATGTAAAAGAATGATAAAATTATGCATTTTTGGTCAAAGGTAAAAGAATGACAAAATTATGCATTTTTGGTCAAATGTAAAGAATGGAATAAAAACATTCTTTTTATCATTTAAAAAGAGTGAAGTAAAAATACCCATTTTGTTTACATTGAAATGAATTAGACAAAACTGACATTTTGTTTATATTGAAATGACTCAGAATAAAAAGTACATTTTGATTAGAAAATGTAAATGAGAATAAAAAGTATATTTTGATTAGAAAATGTGAATGAGAATAAAAAGTACATTTTGATTAGAAAATGTAAATGAGAATAAAAAGTACATTTTGATTAGAAAATGTGAATGAGAATAAAAAGTACATTTAGAAAATGTGAATAAGAATAAAAAGTACATTTTGATTAGAAAATGTAAATGAGAATAAAAAGTACATTTTGATTAGAAAAGGTAAATGAGAATAAAGAATACATTTTTGTTAGAAAATATAATTAGAATAATGAATACATTTTTATTAGAAAATGTAATTAGAATAAAGGATTACACAAAAGATAGGAAGGTTATTATTTTTATTTGTTGATTAGTCACAATAAAAAGACCATATGTTACAAAAATATGATGTTAATGATGGCTTAGATTATATGTATGTGTTGATGCAGTGTTTGATGTATTTAATATAATGTTAGTGTATTCAAAACTGAATATTACACTTCCATTTACAAGCCATCCGACTTGTTTATGTGATTGGGACGATAATTTTTTTTACACATCGCCCAAGTGCACAAATAATTTATTATTTGATTGTTGGATGAAACCCCACACGGGTGTTGGGATGATATATGATCTACACTAGTCCCAATATTTAGTGTAGAATCCACTTTGGTTGATCTATTGGATGTTCGATAATTATCCATTATGCTTGTTGATTTAATGTAATATATGGCTGCTGGTTGAGTCACATCCCAATAAAGAATAATTTCTAGAAAAAGAATATATTTTAGAAAAAGAATATATTTTAGAAAAAGAATATATCTTAGAAAAATATATTTTATTGAATGAACTAGTTATTAACTAGAATAAATCATTAAATTAAGATTTAATGAAGTTTTCCAATTAGTGAATATTTAATTAAAATTAAATTAAATAAATTGGATTTTGGGTTTGTCGTGGATGGTGTCTTCAATAACACCTTTCTGAAACCCCGTTGAAAAGAATAAGTCTTTTAATTAAGATTACTAGAGTTTCAAACTATATTTTGTAATTGGAATAAAAATGATTTGTGAATTGAGTTTATCGTGAACAATGTTTTTAAATGACATCTGTTCTTTAACTCAATTAGAAGTAAGAATATGATTTGGAATTTATAAATCTTTTATTAAGATTTAAATGGGAATTTTCCAAAAGCCAAGTTTTCCAATTTAATATATTAAATTGGAGTTTGATGGAATTTGAATTAATAATAACTGAGATAAGCTTTTGTAAAAGAAAACCGATACTACATATGGAATTTAAGAGGCTTTGCCGTTATTCCATTTATATTATTGGTCGGATATAGAAATCTATAACGATTATATATTGATTTGATTTTTGTGAAGATTCCATATTTTATGGAAGATGAGTTTGGGTTTACCGTGAACTATGTTTTAAATGACATTAGTTCTTTAACCCAGTTAAGGATAAGATTAATTTCTTAAATTTAAATAATCATTGAATAATGATTTTTGATATCTAAAACCAAATTAAGATTTTAATAAATCTTTTAAAAGAAGGATTTAAGTACAAAGTTAAAGAACTTATCTTTGATTAGATAATGTGAATATTTTATTTGAAAGAATATTCTGAATTGGAATGAGACATTGGATGTGTTTTTATAGTACTTGGTTTTTAATTATAAAATACGTGAATTATTTGGAAAGACCGGTTTAACCCATTCCGAATAATTACTACGACGATGAAGAGTCAAAGATGAAGACGGTGGTTGAAGACCGACGATCTTCACATCGAATGGATGTGTTGCTACAGAAACCCTGATGGGAGTAGCTACCTTGAAGGGGCTTTAGTGGTGGCCGTCCGGACTATTGTTGATTGTTCGGATTTGGTTTTCGCTCAGACCCAGAGCATAAGCTAGTAAATGGATGCGTGTCTGACATTGGATTTCGTTCCATGTGAATTAAATTGATTTTTATTAATGTATGTCTGTTTTGGTGGTGGAGAATTTATTCTCTACTTAACACCCTGGTATATATTAATAGTGATTGATCGCATGGCATGAATTGTCAATGTGGCACGCCAAGATGCAATTGATCAAGGCTTTTGTTGAAAAGTAGGGCCTTGTGGGATGATCAAAGTATAGCCAATTACGGTATAGCTTTGTGTATATCGTGACTTCGCGAGCCTCACACCCCGGTATGAGTCAAAAACGGGATATGGACCGTAGGGAGTGCACACGTTTCTTTCTAGCTAGTGGTAGTGTCAGTGCTTAAACTGGCTGGAATTTTACTTATGTGGATGATGGATTTTGAGGCGCCTCGGATTTCTATAGGCCGTTAGTGGTCATACTATAGGTTCAAAGGAACCGGGAAACGTGTGTTCAGGCATAACCAATCCACTGCCGATAGGCGGGGACCAGCCCTACTGCTCCAAGGGTTCACTGCGGGGGATCCTGAGGCATTTGCTAGAGTGTCTCGAATCGGAGAGGAGCTTTCCCCTAGCCTCGACTCATGATGGAAATCCAATTTCCAATACGACCTTGCGGTTTTGATTGTAGAACTCGTATGGCGACATAGTAGGATGGGGTACTATGTCGTCTATGATTAATACATTATGATTGAAATTGTTTTTGAAATATATATATACCCATAGATATACACACTAATACTAAATCCGTTTTATCATATCAAGCATCTTTTGACCATTATAAGGTAAAACCCTATCCTCCGGTTTGCGTTGCATTGTGTGATGGGACTTGGGTCGTATAATGGTTTCATTTTTCTAAAAAAAAGCATTGCGTTGTCTAACGTTTTACTTTATTTTATGCACTGGCAAATCCAACCGCATTAGTGGCGTGGTCCTATGATTAGCCATATTTATTAGATAAGTTAAGTTAAGATTTCTCATACCAGTCCCATGACTGACCTGTAGTTTGTTTCACTGGCAAACTCGGGTGCCCATATCTTCCACACGGGCAGTCGAGTAGCTCTTTGTAGATATATTTACAGGATCCTGGTTTACAGCTGAACGGTACTCGGAAAGCTCTGTATCTGTGTATTCCTTTCAGTTGTACATTTGTATTACTTTTCTGCTGCTATTTAAGTGTAATTTAAATCTATGATATTATTGTATTTCTATTATTTAATATAAGTATTCATACTCTGTGATTTTCTTGTACTCTGATGTAATTGTTGTAATCAGCAATAAAATGTTCTTCAGTTTATGTTCTGATGTGTATTGTTCTCAATGCAATCCAGCCTTTCCTTTACTGGGAAGTTTGGGTCTTCACATGTGGTATCAAAGCTTTGGTTTACAGAGCTCGAGAACAAGACACATTAGAACCAAACGAAAGAATTCATCAGAGATTGGATTAGTAATATCCAATGAGAATAACTCATTAGAGATAGGATCAGTAGTATCCTAGAACGAGTGTGAAGATTATTATTTTCTTTAAAATAAAAATGAAAACAAATTTAGTTTTGAAAATTTTATCTAAATATACGTATTTGAGTATATTATTATATTTTTATGTGGGCAATCGAGTATATAAAGATTTCGAATATACGAGTAATTAACGGATATTCGAAGTTTTAATATACTGGATAGATATAGAATCACACTCTAGTCGCCCGGAGATGATTCTGGTGATAGGTGCACCATCACCAGTACTTATGTTCGAGTCTCGAAAGTGGGATTTCTATATATTTCCATCGACTGGTATGTGAACCAAAACTTAGTTAGTACACAATGCTGTGATTTGCACTAAAAATATGATTTTTGATTATATATAAAAGTTATACATATTGGGAAAGTTAATCACCTAATTGATTGCTGGTTGTGATGTTTGATTATTAGTTTAACTAATAAAAGTAGAGAAATGATAATTAATTTAACTAACAAAATTATGGAAACCAATAAAGTTGAGTTGGTTAAATTAAACGACTTTTAGCTTCATTCCTTTTCAAGGACGAAAAGATTTTAAATGGGGACGATTGTAACGACCTGGAATTTTGGGGCCAATTTAAATTTTTTAGTTTAGAAATTTTAATGGATTTTAATATTTAAAATAATTTATTTTAAATAAGAACGACTAAAAATTTATTTTAATTGAAGTTAAAAATGAATAAATTCAATTTAATTATAAAAGGAGTTTAAAACAGCGCTGCAATTTGAAAATTTGAATTTGAACTTTGACTGACTGCACAGGATTCATTTTAAATCAGAATTGAGTGGAACAAGAAATATTTAAATCCGTTTAATAATATCTTTCTAACGAATCTGAAAAACTGAAATTTCACTTTATAGTTTGAAAGTTATGCCCAGTTTAAAATTTAGAAAAGTCGTAGAATTTATATATATATATATATATTAATATAATATTTAGCCCTTAAAAATAGTCATTTTTCAAATGACCTCGGTTTTCGACGAAGCCACTTTTGTTGGAACTGGAATGTCAAATTATTGCTAGGTTTCAATTTTCATAATTTTTCGAATTAATATGTGAGCGTGGCAGAGGAAAACGTGTTTTGTCCGTTTCAGTTAAATTTAATCGACTTGAAAATGGCCATTTTTCAAACAGTCTCAGAATTCGACGAAATTAGGCTTGTTAGAACTATATCGTCAAAACAAAGATAGATATAATTTTTCTGTAATTTTTAGAATCTGTATGTTGCCCCGGTAAATTTAAATGTAAGATTGAATTAATTAAATAAATGATTTAAATATGAAATTAAATAAAACAGGGTGAAAACAATCGTTTAGGCTGACGGGACCTAGCCCATTGCGTCTGGAGCGTGGGTATTTGCCTAGGGACATCTTTTGTTGGGCTGAAGTCGGAGATGAAAAGGACTAACAGGCTTTAACTAAGGAAATAAGGAAAATTAAATAAAAACAAATACGTATAAATACACCGTATACTACTCTAACCCGAATCCCCACTACAGAAAAAATGCGCCGCCGCTTTCTGACAAATATCAATGGCTAAATCATTCCAGTCTTTTTCTTCTTCAAACCATAAATCACTTAATCAATTAGGGAAACTTATAAATACCATTTTCAAGTACTCGACGGGAGCTACATCACCAACGGTGATGATCGGATATGGGACCTCGTGCTGATCGTAAAGGGGCCAGAAAGGCTCGGAGTTCGCTGGCAATTTCCATGGTGTAAGGGGATTCGAACTGGGGAATACTCGATAGGAAGATGGAGTGGAGGACGGCGACTCGTGTGGTGGCTCTTGATCCATCTCCGGCGGTCTGGGCTTCAAGCATCGGTGAGCCTAGGGGCTGAGTTTTCTTGGATGTCGGCAGTGATAGGAGGATGGAGAAGAAACAGTAACGGCCATATTTAAGTTAAGGTTAATTAAACCTTAATCAATTTAATTAATTAATTAATTAAATTATAAATGTTTAAACTGCTATAACTTGTTCAAATCTTAACGAAATTCAGCGAAACGAAAAATGCTGGAATCGTGGAGCGGAGTTCTACGTGATGAAACAAATCAGAACAGAAACCGAGCACAATGAAAATTCAGATGAAATAAAACCCCCACTGTGAGATTTCTAATTTTTTTATAATTAATTAAAATTTGATTCTTTCTTTGCTATTGGAAATCGATGTATGAATGTGATAAATTCAGAACTGTGTTTCTCTGTTTGTTGTTGTGATGAATTGTAGTGATCATGTTTTGTTAAGGTAGATTAAAAATACCACCTTGGTTAGAAATGATGATTAGAGCAGGATTAACATTCTTTGTTAAGTAGATCATATTGAACAGAATTAACATTTCTTGTTAATTAGGTTATGGTTAAATAAAAATCTCATTCTTGTCAAAAATATAATTATAGAAATAAAAACACCTTTTATTTGAAATATGTTTTGCAAATCAAAATATCATTTTTGAATAGAAATTGATTATAGAAATAAAAGCAACCTTTTTTATTTGAAATATGCTTTGCAAATCAAAATATCATTTTTGATTAGAAATTGGTTATGAAAATAACATCTTTGCCCATTATAATAAAAAGATTATAATAAGAAGGTTATAAATAAAAATGTCCATATATGTTAAAATAAATAGAATTAGGCAAAATGTTCAATTTTGTCATATTTAGAAGAATGAAATAAAATATCATTTTTGTTAAAAACATGTTAGTGAAATGAAATATCATTTTTGTATTAAAACATGTTAGTGAGATTAAATGAACATTTTTATACATTAGAAAGAATAGATTTTGTTAAACATCCTTTTTCAATAAAGAGAAATTATGTTTTTATTTTTATATTGTTTACAATATGGAAGTGTAGAATTAGACATAAAGATCACATTTTTGTGAAAGAATGATTATAGAAATAAAAATTCATATTTTGTTTACATTAAAAAGATTAAACAAAAATTCACATTTTTGTTTACATTAAAAGGATTGGACAAAATTCATATTTTGTTTACATTAAAAAGATTAGATAAAAATTCACATTTTGTTTACAGTAAAAGAAAATGAATTATGGAAATAAAAGACATATTTTTGTCCATATGTTTATAGTGAATAAAAACAACATTTTTGTCAAAAGAAAGATTAGCGAACAAAATTAACATTTCTGGTCAAAAGAAAGATTAGCGAAGAGAATAACATTTTTGTCAAAACTTGATTTATGAAAAAGAACAACATTTTTGTCAAAATTTGATTAGTGAAAAGAAACACAATTTTTCCTAAAATTTGATTAGTGAAAAGGGACAAAATTAACATTTTGGTTAATTAGATTATAAAAAACAGAATTAACATTTTTGGTTTAAAAATGTTAAATATGATAAAAGGACATTTTTGTCACTTTGACATGAATGAAATAAAAAGGATAATTTTGTACATTTGAGTTGAATGAAATGAAAATTTATATTTTTATACATTAAAAAGTATGATTAGAAAAGGTATATTTTTATACATTAAAAAGTATAAATTGAAAAGGTATATTTTTATGAAATTCTCATTTTTAGCAAATGAAAAGAATGAAAGAAAAATCTACATTTTTATCAAATGTAAAAGAATGAGAAAAATAGACATTTTTATCAAATGTAAAAGAATGATAAAATTATGCATTTTTGGTCAAAGGTAAAAGAATGACAAAATTATGCATTTTTGGTCAAATGTAAAGAATGGAAAAAAAACATTCTTTTTATCATTTAAAAAGAGTGAAGTAAAAATACCCATTTTGTTTACATTGAAATGAATTAGACAAAACTGGCATTTTGTTTATATTGAAATGACTCCGAATAAAAAGTACATTTTGATTAGAAAATGTAAATGAGAATAAAAAGTACATTTTGATTAGAAAATTTGAATGAGAATAAAAAGTACATTTTGATTAGAAAACGTAAATGAGAATAAAAAGTACATTTTGATTAGAAAATGTGAATGAGAATAAAAAGTACATTTTGATTAGAAAATGTGAATGAGAATAAAAAGTACATTTTGATTAGAAAATATGAATGAGAATAAAAAGTACATTTTGATTAGAAAATGTAAATGAGAATAAAAAGTACATTTTGATTAGAAAAGGTAAATGAGAATAAAGAATACATTTTTGTTAGAAAATATAATTAGAATAAAGAATACATTTTTGTTAGAAAATGTAATTAGAATAAAGGATTACACAAAAGATAGGAAGGTTATTATTTTTATTTGTCGATTAGTCACAATAAAAAGACCATATGTTAAAAAAATATGATGTTAATGATGGCTTAGAATATATGTATGTGTTGATGCAGTGTTTGATGTATTTAATATAATGTTAGTGTATTCAAAACTGAATATTACACTTCCATTTACAAGCCATCCGACTTGTTTATGTGATTGGGACGATAATTTTTTTTACACATCGCCCAAGTGCACAAATAATTTATTATTTGATTGTTGGATGAAACCCCACACGGGTGTTGGGATGATATCTGATCTACATTAGTCCCAATATTTAGTGTAGAATCCACTTTGGTTGATCTATTGGATGTTTGATAATTATCGATTATGCTTGTTGATTTCATGTAATATATGGCTGTTGGTTGAGTCACATCCCAATAAAGAATAATTTCTAGAAAAAGAATATATTTTAGAAAAAGAATATATCTTAGAAAAATATATTTTATTGAATGAACTAGTTATTAACTAGAATAAATCATTAAATTAAAATTTAATGAAGTTTTCCAATTAGTGAATATTTAATTAAAATTAAATTAAATAAATTGGATTTTGGGTTTGTCGTGGATGGTGTCTTCAATAACACCTTTCTGAAACTCCGTTGAAAAGAATAAATCTTTTAATTAAGATTACAAGAGTTTCAAACTATATTTTGTAATTGGAATAAAAATGATTTGTGAATTGAGTTTATCGTGAATAATGTTTTTAAACGACATCTGTTTTTTAACTCAATTAGCAGTAAGAATATGATTTGGAATTTATAAATCTTTTATTAAGATTTAAATGTGAATTTTCCAAAAGCCAAGTTTTCCAATTTAATATAAATTGGAGTTGGATGGAATTTGAATTAATAATAACCGAGATAAGCTTCTGTAAAAGAAAACCGATACTACATATGGAATTTAAGAGGCTTTGCCGTTATTCCATTTATATTATTGGTCGGATACAGAAATCTATAACGATTATATATTGATTTGATTTCTGTGAAGATTCCATATTTAATGGAAGATGAGTTTGGGTTTACCGTGAACTATGTTTTAAATGACATTAGTTCTTTAACCCGGTTAAGGATAAGATTAATTTCTTAAATTTAAATAATCATTGAATAATGATTTTTGATATCTAAAACCAAATTAAGATTTTAATAAATCTTTTAAAAGAAGGATTTAAGTACAAAGTTAAAGAACTTATCTTCGATAAGATAATGTGAATATTTTACTTGAAAGAATATTCTGAATTGGAATGAGGCGTTGGATGTGTTTTTATAGTACTTGGTTTTTAATTATAAAATACGTGAATTATTCGGAAAGACCGGGTTTAACCCATTCCGAATAATTACTACGACGATGAAGAGTCGAAGATGAAGACGGTGGTTGAAGACCGACGATCTTCACATCGAATGGATGTGTTGCTACAGAAACCCTGATGGGAGTAGCTACCTTGAAGGGGCTTCAGTGGTGGTCGTCCGGACTATTGTTGATTGTTCGGATTTGGTTTTCGCTCAGACCCAGAGCATAAGCTAGTAAATGGATGCGTGTCTGATATTGGATTTCGTTCCACGTGAATTAAATTGATTTTTATTAATGTATGTCTGTTTTGGTGGTGGAGGATTTATTCTCTACTTAACACCCTAGTATATATTAGTAGTGATTGATCGCATGGCGTGAATTGTCAATGTGGCACGCCAAGATGCAGTTGATCAAGGCTTTTGTTCAAAAGCAGGGCCTTGTGGAATGATCAAAGTATAGCCTATTACGGCATAGCTTTCTGTATATCGTGACTTCGCGAGCCTCACACCCCGGTATGAGTCAAAAACGTGATATGGACCGTAGGGAGTGCACACGTTTCTTTCTAGCTAGTGGTAGTGTCAATGCTTAAACTGGCTAGCAATTTACTTATGTGGATGATGGATTTTGAGGCGGCTTAGATTTTTATAGGCAGTTAGTGGTCATACTATAGGTTCAAAGGAACCGGGAAATATGTGTTCAGGCATAACCAATCCACTGCCGATAGGCGGGGACCGACCTTACCGCTCCAAGGGTTCACTGCGGGGGATCATGAGGCATTTGCTAGAGTGTCTTGAATCGGAGAGGAGCTTGCCCCTAGCCTCGGCTCATGATGGAAATCCAATTTCCAATACGACCTTGCGGTTTTGATTGTAGAACTAGTATGGCGACATAGTAGGATGGGGTACTATGCCGTCTATGATTAATACATTATGATTGAAATTGTTTTTGAAATATATATATATATACCCATGGATATACACACTAATACTAAATCCGTTTTATCGTATCAAGCATCTTTTGACCATTATAAGGTAAAACCCAATCCTCCGGTTTGCGTTGCATTGTGTGATGGGACTTGGGTCTTATAATGGTTTCATTTTTCTAAAAAAAAGCATTGCGTTGTCTAATGTTTTACTTTATTTTATGCACTGGCAAATCCAACCGCATTAGCGACGTGGTCCTGTGATTAGCCATATTTATTAGATAAGTTAAGCTAAGATTTCTCATACCAGTTCCGCGTTAGCGGCGTGGTCCTGTGATTAGCCATATTTATTAGATAAGTTAAGTTAAGATTTCTCATACCAGTCCCATGACTGACCTGTAGTTTGTTTCACTGGCAAACTCGTGTGCCCATATCTTCCACACGGGCAGTCGAGTAGCTCTTTGCAGATATATTTACATGATCCTGGTTTACAGCTGAAGCGGTACTCGGAAAGCTCTATATCCGTGTATTCCTTTCAGTTGTACATTTGTATTACTTTTCCGCTGCTATTTAAGTGTAATTTAAATCTCTGATATTATTATCTTTCTATTATGTAATATAAGTATTCATACTCTGTGATTTTCTTGTACTCTGATGTAATTATTGTAATCAACAATAAAATGTTCTTCTGTTTGTGTTCTGATGTGTATTGTTCTCAAAGCAATCCAGCCTTTCCTTTACTGGGAAGTTTGGGTCTTCACAATATACAAAAATATATATACATTGTCGAGCTTGTGTTCTTGAGTCTTGACTATCTCCATTCTTGCATGCACATGCATATGTATTACTGGAAAAAATCTTTCTTAACTGGATTGTTTCACCATAAACAGTTGTACATATTTTTGGACTCGAAACAGTTTTCAACCATCTTTGTGCATTAACCTGCACATGAGTACTGTTTACCTGAGTATTGCTTTTCTTGGATGCTCCATCCATTTGTACAGAACAATCTTTGTGTGCATGTATGCATATCAATGTTGACTTACTCTTCATTGTTAAATTTCCTGTGTATGGATTTTGGTTTTTTTGTGATGTATTAGCTTTGCATTTGTGACCTTGTCTTGTGCTCGGCCCTGGGCATATGAGACTGTTCCGCTTTGCACTATGTAATCTTATATACACAGTTTTGTTTTGCTGTGCACATCATGTTGTTTGACCTGTCCATTGCTCTTGTACTTGGCCTTGTGCACTTTGAGATTGTGGCCGCTACTGTTTTACTCCGGCTTGTCTTATTTTTGAGTTGTCTTGACCATGTACTTGCACTGGTTGTTGCATTTGAAAAACTGGCTAGTGTACATGTGTGTATGCCATTGTGTATATACATACAAGTATGTATGCATGTATGTATATATATGTGAGTATATCTTCATTGTTGTTGCCGCTGATTTGAGAGTTGCTGTCATCTTGACTAGCTTGAGTATTTTGAGCTCGCACACTTGTCCCATTAAAAAATTCATGCTAAAACATTGTTCATGATATGTATACATACATACATACATATATATATATATATATATATATATATATATATATGCACAGATGTGTGTGTGGGTGTGTGCGTTTGTGACTGCATATGTTCTGGATTTCTTGGTTCATGTCCATTCACGATGTTTGACCGTATTGTCCCTGCACAGAAATATGTGTATATACATATACATGTATGTGTATACATGTCTAGTGCACATGCCGTTTATATATGTGAGTACTAGAGGATTTGTCTACCTTTTGATATTTACAGTGTATCACTGTGAGTATCACAAGCTGCCTAGACACTGATGGATGTCTATATAAATCAGATCAAGTCATGGAATATGATGAGAAAATACATCAAAATTTTGAGGCAAACAAATTTTTAAAATAAAAATTATATCTGCTAGAATATAAAAATATTTTTGTCCCAATTTACTGTACATGTGTTCCTACGACAGGTAAGCAGAAGATTGTACTGACAGTGAAGAAGACAAATAAAAGACAAGTGATAGTGTCAGTGTATGTGTCAATGAATATTTGAGTGTTTGTATAACTGAGTGAAAATGAAACTGAGTGATTGAGTGTTGTAGTGAGGAACAATGTAAGAAATGAAATTGAAAATGAATGTACTATATTACAGTGAGATGTACAAAAAGTGGAGTTATAAATTTGTACCGTTTGAAATGTTGAAATAAAATATCATATTTAAATAAAATACTGTTTGAATATTTAAATTATTTTGCAGTAGTATTCTATTTAAATGTAAATATTTATTTGTCCATGTGATGCAGTATAAAAGTACAATTACAAACACATTTATAATAATTTATATATGTTTGTTATCATCAAACAAAAATCATAGAATTGTTATACACAACAATCTCCCTCTTTTGATGATGACAAACAAATATTAAGATTTTGAATATAATATTATAATAAATGTGTTTGACAGTGAATTATTGAACTCCCCCTATATGTGTGCTCCCCCTACAACAGAACTCTCCATAAATATGTGCATGAGTGAAAAGAATAAAAGAATGGAAAATTCAATATTAAAATATTTATAAAATATTCACTTATAAATCAAAATCTTAACCCATTCTTTGTAATCATCAAAAGGATACAGAAATTCAAACATTGATGAAAAATTGACTAGAAATACATAATCAACTTAAGATAGAGAATAATTATCATAAATCTCAATTAATAAAACAAAAATCATAATATTCTAAGAAACTGTGGAAAATTTCACATTATAGAATGACGGGTTCACAATGAAATTTATAAAACAGGAAACTTGTGTGAAGGACAAGAAAAGCAAAAAGTTTGCCCAAAAGGACAAGAGACAAAAAATTTGTTCAAAAGGCCAACTTTTAGTGTAAAGTGGAAAAGCAAGGGGCCCCCTGAATTCCACCATTTGCACTAGAAAATGTCCTTTTGGGCAAATTTTTTGGCCCTTGTCCTTTTGAGCAAACTTTTTGCTCTTTTTGTCCTTGTGGCAAAAATCCCCTTTATAAAAATGGCGAGAGTTTTAAAAAAATATGGATTCCAATTATTTTCAAAAGAATTTATATACAAACGAGAACAAAAACAGTAATGGATTTGGACTACAATTATAAATTCAATTTAAGTGATGCAATCAAATAATCTCAAATTCCAGTAACTATCGATCAACAAATCATAATATATCATAAAATATTAACACATTTCACAAATTAGAACATGAATTGATAGGCTGGTTTTTACACATCAAGGAGGATTTCATATAAATTTTTATTTATTTCAAATTATTATTTTTTATTTTCTTTTAATTTAAGAGCACACTGACCACGCATAGCCAGATCTTGGATTTTTAAATGAGGTCAGTTGTAGCTTAAATATAAGTAATCCCTTAACCATGCATGACCACAACTTGGATTTTTAAATGAGGTTAGACAAACACTTATGTATATCATATTTTTATCATTTTCTTTTTGAACAAAATCTCCTCAGTATATTAAACTAATATGGATGATAGAAATATGGTAGGTAGGGAAATGGCTATGAAATAAAATGTTAAATTAATCATATTATGAAATATGTTCAACTGTACCGGGATCTTTGATAATTTTCGATTATCTCTATTTCAGAAAAAATAATATAATCCCAGTTCCATCAGAAACATTGACACTATATATTTAAGATGATTTTAAAAAATATTAAACTCTTCACATTAATATATGATCATGACGGATGACAAATGATGATGACTAAGAAGATGTTCGTGAAATACATCCCAATTTAAAGATATTACAAAAACTGTTCAATCATCATGAAAATTTAAATAAAATCTTCTCTTGTTGTGAAGTATACTATAGTCACAACTCATCACAATTTCAAAATCTGATGATAATTTTGAATATAGTTTAATTTGGTTATTGGTTTCAATATCTAAATAAAGAATCGGTAAATAATTTTAAAATTGGAAATCAATTACAAGCAGGATATAAAGAATCTATACAGTTTGAGAATCAGTTAAAAGAATCCAAATAGATGAGAGAGAGAGAGAAAACATTTAAGGCTGATACCACTTGTTGTCTCTGCTAACGGGGATTTTAATACCACCCCGGTGGCTAACAAAGGTATCTCAGACAACTTCTTCCAATTTCAAAGCCCAAGCAAGCAAAGCAAGCATATCAAATCCATATATCAGAGCAGTAAACAATTTTTAATAAAACAAGAAGTCACCAAAACATTTTCAAAAACAATTCCTTTTTATCAGAGCAGCAAACTTCAAATTCAGAACATGTTTCATAAGAGAGTTATCAGAAAAATTACAATAAGTTCAAGAAGACAAATCATAATCCAAGATTTAAAGAAACGATTCATTTGAAATCACTTGAAGGGATGTGAAAACTTTAAGATTCAATGAATCAATCACACAAGATTATTAATTTCAAATCCAAGGAGTGTAAGAGATTCAAGATGTTAAAAAATATTCAAATTATTAAAAACATAACAATATCCAAGTACATGATCATGATTTTAGAATGAATTTCAGAATGTGGCACAAGAACTTATGCCAAAATATTTTTAATTAAAAGTAGTTAAGCAAATTAAAAGAACTTTTGAACCTTTTATTTGAGTAGCAGTCAGCAAATTACAAAGAAAGATTGACAAGAGAATTTTTCACATATATTTCTGACAGTCACAAAAGATGATTCATGATCCAAGATTAAAAATACGGTTTATTTGATATCATTCGAAGTAATATGAAAACTTCAAGATTCAATGAATCGATCATGCCAGATTATAAATTTCAAATCCAAGATGTGTGTGAGATTCAAGAAATCAACAATTCAAATGATTTCAAGCAATCAAATATTCAAGCCAAATGATCATGAAATAAGAATGAGTTTCAATACAAGATCTTCAAAAAAAATCTCACAATTGTTTCTGACAAGCACAAGAGAAATTTTCGGAATATTTACATCAAGCTTGAGAGATAAACTTGATCTAAAAATAGTTTATTTGAAATTACTTGAAGAAATGTAAATTTTGAGTTCAATCATACAAGATTAATAATTTCAAATCTAAGAGGTATGTGAGATTCAAGATATCAAAAATTTCAAATGATTTCAAATCATCAAATATCCAACTAAAATGATCATTAATAAAAATGAATATCAAGATGTAACACAATGATTCAAGTCAAAAAAAAGTTCAATTCAGAAATAATCAAACCAATCGGTAAACCAATGAATTATCACAACTAAAAAATAGTAGTGTGTTGTAATGAGTATAAATTTTCAAGTCTTTCTAAATTGAATTTGAAGAAACTCAAAACAGCATGGATGTGTGAAATTTCATTAATTTTTCAGATCTTCAAAAATTTAGAATTCAAATTAACAGTGTTCAAGATATAACAAGATTGCTTTAGCACTGTTAGGAATTAAGAAATAAAAGATAAAATTCAAAACAGTTGTAGATATTTATAAGTATAAATTCAAGATCCGGAAATGATTAAAACATGAAAGTTTTATTCAAATGAAGTGAATTTCCAGAAAAACAAGAATTCTACAATCAGAAGTTAAGAAAATCAAAATAAAAGAAAAAAAACGTGACCGTGTCAATTGCAAATCAGAAAGGACCAAAAGAAAATAAAAGGGGTAGAAGGAGGAATAGACAAGAAAAAAGCAGAAAATATTATCACACATGAGTTTAGAGATCATACCAGATTTTTTAGTAGTTGTTGTGGATTCTCTAACTCAAAACAACTTGGCAAAGGAATGCTAAATGATACAATGATGATAAACAATTTGAGTTCAACCTTTTTTTCACAAAGCAGTTCCTCAGCCATCTTCGATACCTAACAGTTTAGAGGATGAGTGGTCTAAAAAAATTTGTAAAACAACTCTCGATTGTATTCTTACATTTTAGTAACCAAACCTACCAATATAACAATCCATCGGAATTTACTTTTGTACCTTTAGGAACCCAAACTTGTTTGAATTTAGACGAATTCACTTTATTTCCTTTTGGGGTCCAAAAAGTACTAAATAAATTGTTATCAAACAAATTCTTATCTCGTTCATGATTCAAAAACCCTTTGAAATTTTTAGAGTTCAAAATTTTAAAACGATCTTTCTTGAAGCAAGTTGAGGGATTTTTAAAATCACAAGTTTTCAGTTTGCAAAATAATTTTTTCCCAAAATGAGACCATTACTAGAAGAAAATTGATTTTTCAATAGCATATGCAAAGATTTTTCTCCGGTTGAAAAAAGTTTTAAACTCAATTCAAAATCATTGATTTTTGGTTTGAGATCAGAGTTTTCTTTCATCAAATTTGAACAATTATTAATGTTGATCTTTCTCCTTTTAGTATCATTTTGTTTCGAAAACGAGTTTTCTTCTTCAAGCATTTTGATTTTGTTCTTCGACTCAAAAATTTCAGATTCAAAATGAATTTCTTTTTCAAGTTGTTGTTTTTCAAAGCTATTGAATTTTTCAATCTCTTTTTCAATCTCATTCAAGATTGATTCAGTTTTCTGCAAACTTTCTTTTTCAATGATTTCATGTTTGGAATATATGATAGCCTTAAATTTTTTAAATTCCTTTTGCAAAGAATTGTTTGTGCTTTTCAAATCAATCTCGTTATCATTTAAATCATAATTTCCTCTTCAAGCTTTTGAATGTTTTTACTAAGATAAACAAGATCAGTTTTCAATTTCAAACAATTTTCGCAATCATAATTTTCTAATTTCATGACATTTGAAAGTTTTTATTCCAAACAGTTATTTTTGTTGTTCAGCTCATGATTTTAGATTTCAAAGATTTGTTTTTCCGATAGAGATTATCAACAGTTTTTGTTAAATCAACACACATATAAACCAAATCTTCATATGTGAAACTTTCAGTCTTATTGTCTGCTGAATCTCCATCATCTGATCTACTTGAATTTTCATTTGTTTCTCCTTTCAAGCATAGATTTGAATCTGAGTTGATCTTTTGGGGTTTTGAGCTGCTGTTGTTAAATCTTCCATACTTCGTATCGAGAGTATTGCAGATTTCCTGCATAGTCAAACAATGGAAGATAAGATTAAGCTGGTTATTACTAAGATAAGAATATAGAATATGTATAACACAAGCATTGATAACTTTATTTTTCTTATTTAGCACATCACCCATATTTTCAATAATATTCCAATATTTAAAATTAATAGATTTTAAATAGAATTCGATTTTCGATTTCCAAATTAAAAAATCTGTCCCATTGAAAATAATTGGAATATCACTAGACCGACTCTCGCTATACTGACAATTAGGGAACTCCATTACATTAAGGTTAAAGAATTACCTGTCTAATACCACTTGTTGGATCTAGATTAACCCGAGAGGGGGTGAATAGGGTTTATTGAATTAATTCGAGATATTAAAAAATATCACAACACAAATTATAACAAAGAATATAATGTAGAAGTAAATAACACAGTTTAACCCAACTTCGGCAAACCTTGCTTACTGCTGCAATTTTTACTTGGTATTAAAATAGATCCCACTTACAAAACCCTATAAACTCGCAAACCCTGCTCCTGTTCTAATCCTACGCTCAAAACCCTAGACTAATCTTTATCCTCTAGATCAGATTTTCCCCTAACATCAAACCCATAGCTAGTAAACCCTAGTTTTAGTGACAAACTAGTAAACCCTTAATTTTACAAACAAACTAGTAAACTCCTAGTTTTTACAGAAAAACTAGAAAAAAACTGAATGGTTTACAACAAAAAATAAAAACACTTTAAAAAAATAAACACTAAAGAGAAAACCCTTTGTCTAATGAAGTAATATAGGCCGACCCATTTTTTAATTCCAAAGCTTTGTCTCTGGAAAAAAGTATCGGCCGACAAAGAGAAAATTAGTTTCTCTGTGTTCTTCCCCAAATCACGACCGATTATTCTTGAACTTGATTCCCTTTTGGATTCGAATACTTGTGGCTTGCTTCTCAATTGATTGGGCTCTCTAAGATCGAAACTCTTGTAAGTTTGACACTGATTTTGATTTCTTTGTTCTCGATTGAATTTGTTTTGGTTTCGACTGTCTTCCTATGATGAATTGGTATCGAATAAATAGGATTTTAAGTCCCTTAATCTACTCTCTAATTTCATAAGATGATTGATCTGATTTGCATGAATCGTTGTTGCATGATTGAATGACTTGACTATTTGAATGATTCAGCTTTGATATACTTGCATGATTTCTAGTGTAGCGTCCTGGGAAGTTCGACACTCGAATTCAGACACTAATACATCTCATGTCCAAACTCAAACATCGAAAACCCAGAAGCTAATAGAAAGAAATTAGAGGAAGAGAGGAGAAAGAAAGTAATATTAGAATATTAGAATAAGAAGATCAGAGTCTCACATGCATATGATCCAAATTTTGCCTATGGGTATGGGTTTTTGTTTTCGAAAATGGGACAGAATGTGCAGACTTCACATGAAAGCTTCGAAAAGAAAGTTGGCAGAGATTTTTAGTTTTAAAGTTATTCGTACCCTGCTGCATAAAACTCCGTCCGTTTACAACTCGCCATCGACAAAAATAAAAATACCATCGCGCCCAGCAGTGTGCCACGATCACAAACATACAATAGAATAGACTAGTTAATTAATTCTGTGAAATTTCAAAAGTACTAATATAGGGTGAAAAATACTCCAAACCAAAAAGTTGATTATTTTCTAAATTAAAAATTATATTAAAATTCTAAAAAATAAATTATAACTACATCTCAAGAATCTTATCCAAATTCGGAACCAATATTTAGTTATATTAAATAAATCGTTATTGTTTATAAACGATTCCACACCGACTATTTGAAAATTTGATATGGACATAACTTACAATCTTTAAGACTAAATCTCGATTTTTCTCTTCCATTTGAAAAATATTATCAATTAGATTCAGATTGTTTCTTGTTTCATAGAAATTGGACTTAAAACAGATTACGTATAATCAATTAAAGTTCAAACTAAATTTTACGAAATACCACGCCATTTCGAGTTTGTTTTATAAATTAAATATAAATATAAACGTCCAGCCGTCATTTTATTAATGAATTTGGTATTAAGTCCATTAATAAATCAAATATAATATTTAAAACAAATTTAAATATTTGAATTCAAATAGCTGAAAAATCCGGGTCGTTACATTATTTCCCCCGTAAATAGAATTTCGTCCTCGAAATTACTAGGTTAAGAAGAATAGTTCAAACCCAATTATTTACAAAAATAATTATAATAAAATATTATCCAAAATATTTTCTTAGTTTCAAAAATTTACGAAAAATTCGTCAGCACCTCCTCAGTACTGTTTGATCCAAACAACTACAATTCGCTACTTCGCTCCTCACAATGATCAAATATGACCAAGTGGAAACCCAATTCAGGAGTATAAAATCAATCACTAGACCCATATATTAAGATTTACCTATTTTTCGGGCAACTCGATTCCAATTTCGAAGAAAACCAAGTAACTGCTCTTAATCTTTCGATCTCTGTAACAAAATCAACCCATAGCCTTCTGAAATCTGTACTTTACTCCACTCATAATGCAAGTAATAATCCAAGATAAAATTATTCAGTTTATTTCTTAATTTATTTTGATTCCCAATTTATTATACTGCGATTTATATCCTTACTTCCCATTCATTCAATTTCTTATTTACTCGTTGACGAAATTAATTTAACCAACTAACATCCAATAAATCAAACAATACACAATACAATCTGATATTGAACTTAGTTTAAGTTAAATTCTGATTTATTTAATTTTATATTCAATTCCATGTTCATAAATACTTCTGGTTATATTAAACAATCCCCAATCTCATTCGAATTCCATAATCATAATGAACTCTAATTCTAATCTCATTTGAATTTCTATTCTGGTCAAATTAGAGGATTCAAATCCAATTTGAATCATGTTTAGATTAATCATCAAACCAATATTTCAATAATTGAGAAAAATTATTTCATTTCCATACGAAAATATAGTTTAGGCAAAATTATTTCATTTACCCTCTTTACAAAACAATATTGTATCAATTGTCAGTTCAACTTGGACCGATCAAACCCAATACAAAACATTTTTATATAAAATTTACAATTACGCGCTCTCATATATATATACACTTAACTCAACCTAGGGTATTTCTACCCCCATCTCTACTGAGTTACTCCACAGAGCCAAGGTTATCACTAAACCATTGCTCTGATACCAACTGCAGCGTCCCGGGAAATTCGACACTCGAATTCAGACACTAATAAATCTCATGTCCAAACTCAAACATCGAAAACCCAGAAGCTAATAGAAAGAAATCAGAGGAGGAGAGATGAAAGAAAGTAATATTAGAATAAGAAGATCAGAGTCTCACATGCACATGATCCAAATTTTGCCTATGGGTATGGGTTTTTATTTTCAAAAATGGGACAGAACATGCATATTTTACATGAAAGCTGCAGAAGGAAAGTTGGCAAAGTTTTTTATTTTTAAAGTTATTCGTACCCTACTGTATAGAACTCCATCTGTATATGACACACCATCGACAAAAATGAAAATACCATCGCGCCCAGCAGTGTGCCACGATCACAAACATATAATAAAATATACTAGTTAATTAATTCTATGAAATTTCAAAAGTACTGATATTAGGTGCAAAATACTCCAAACCAAAAGTTGCTTATTTTTCAAATTAAAAATTACAATAAAATTCTAAAAATTAAATTATAACTACGTCTCAAGAATCCTGTCCAAGTTTGAAACCAATATTTAATTATATTAAATAAATCGTTATCATTTATAAACATTCCACGATGACTGTTTGAAGATTTGATTTGGACATAACTTACAATCTATAAGACAAAATCTCGATTTTTCTCTTTCATTGGAAAAATATTATCAATTAGATTTAGATTATTTCTTATTTCACATAAATCAGACTTAAAATGGATTCCGTATAATCAATTGAAGTTCAAACTAAATTTTACAAATTACCGCGCCATTTCGAGTTCGATTTATAATTTAAATATAAATATAAACGTCCAGTCGTCATTTAATTAATGAATTCAATATTAAGTCCATTAATAATTCAAATATAATATTTAAAACAAATTTAAATATCCGAATTCAAATAGCTGAAAAATCCGGGTCATTACAGCTAGAATCAGTTTCGAATTATTCTTGCCCAAAACAAATAGTACTGAGTTTCTTGAAGTATTCGGCTTGGATATTACCTGATTGTTCCCATTGCATTGATTTGCTGCCATAAAATATTTGCTGAATTATGGAAACAATAAAATTTCTTTTTGGAAATAAATTTGAATGATTCTTCTCAAAAATGTGCTTGATAAAATATGAGAAATGTAATCTTACCAAGTAAAAACATTGTCCCACTTTAAAACTGATTTGTCAAAAATAAATGATTCTAGAAGCAAGAAATCATTGAAATTGACTTGCCAATTCTGGCCATGCATTTTACCCTCTATGATTTATTTTCTGGAAAGAAAAAAGTGACTTCTTAGCAAAAGCATTTGTTTCATTCTTGCATTCTGAACTGTTGAGCTTCAAGTATCACCAGCACTTGATTTTTGCACACTTGAGATTTTGCTGACCTGAAATTGAATTTCTCTGTTCACATTACTCTTTTGCATTTGCTTTGTTACACGAATGGTTTCACTGATATGTTGATATTTTCATAAGCATGTCATTTCCCACGCAGCCTTGTTAATTTCCATATACAAAAATATATATACACTATTGAGTTTGTGTTCTTGAGTCTTGAGTATCATTTCATGTCATGTGTGTGTGTCGGTGTGTCATATTTAATTGCTGAAATTCACCCTACAAGTTCCTTGTACCTTAGAAAATCATTATGGGTAAAAATGATATATACCCAAATCACTGTATAGATTTAGGGACAAAACTGAATCGGTTTGGGATGCGGGTTGAAATTATATACAGCTGGAATTAGAAACTTGACGGGTTGAAATGATATACATCCATATTACTTGATCTAGGTAGAAAATTATTATATGACACCGTTGGTCTATTTTTGAAATTTTTCTAAAATTTTAAAATATTTTAACTTATAAATTATTTTGGATTTAAGATTTTATTATGCTTTTGGTTAATAAAAGTTAAAACATGTATATGTATCTTTAAGAAGTTATCAAACTAGTTTTATTCAAATATAGAGTTTTCTTTTAAAGTAAATTATTTTTCAAGGTATTTTTAAATTAAAATAAAATAATAAGATTTTAGGTCATTACAAGTGGTATCAGAGCTTTGAATCAATACCAAACATTTAACTTTGATAAAATTTTTGGTTCGGCTTATATTCGCAAGAATTCAAGTTCGAAACAATTCAAATAATTCAAAATTTTCCTTTATAAGAAATCATTTCATGTCGATTCATTTAAATCTAACATTTTGGTTCGAATTCAAATATACGATTCAAGTCAAAACTTACATTTCGGTTTAAACAAATTATATCATACTTTATAATTCAATTCATATAGTTCAAAATTGTTACTTCTACATTTTGAATCAAAATCTTATATTTCCATGCAAACAAATTACGATTTAAAACCATTCTTTTTACATCTATTTAACAAATTCTTAATTCAAACCAAACAATATAAAAACCAACTTCACATATAACATATATATATTCCATTCATGTTTAATCAATTAAAATTTGGATTCAATTCATATCGATTATAAATTTAAAATAAATCAATTTACCCAATTCACATTCAATTCTTATCAAAATTCATAATTTAAAACAATTCAAATTCAATTTCATATCAATTATAAATTTCAATTTAAACATCAATTTACACAATTCAAATTTCATTTCTCAATATTTAATCATTCAAATTCACATTCAATTGATTTAAAATCAAATTCTTTCCTTAATTTGGAAATTCAATTTCAAAAACAAATTTACATTTCAAGTTCATCTCTTATAGTTTAAATGAATTCGAATTCAAATTTATTTCATATTTTTACCCAATTCAAATTCATCTCTACTAAAATTTCGTATCAATTCAAATTTATAACTTAATATGAGTTCATTCGTTATTCAGTTATCGTTAGATAAATTTACATCTTTAAACTTTGAAAAGCGTGAAATCTAACTTATCCATCTTGAGTTTATTATTAAAGTAACGATTTCTAATTTCTTGATTTGAATTGCAAACCACGATATGTTTTGTTAAAATTGGAATGTATGTTTTTGACTTGAATTATACATTTTGAATTTGAACCAAAATGTTGAATTCATGTGAAATCGATTTGAAATGTTTTCTTATAAAGGTAGAATTTGAATTGTTTGAACTTGAATTTTCGCGAATATAAACCAAACCAAATATTATCGAAAAAAATATTTTGGTATTGATTTAATTAGAAATTGAGATATTTAAGGTATAACTTGAATATAAGTCGATTTTGGATTCGACATGCATATGTATTGCTGGAAAAAAAAAATCTTTCTTGCCTGCATTGTTTCATCGTAAACAGTTGTACATATCTTTGGACTTGAAATAGTGCTCAACCATCTTTGTGCATGCATCTGCACATGAGTACTGTTTACCTGAGTATTGCTTTCCTTAAATGCCCCATCCATTTGTATAGAACAATCTTTGTGCACATGTATGCGCATCCATGTTTGCAATTCTTCACTATTAAGTTTCATGTGTATGGATTTTGGTTTTGTTGTGATGTATTAAGCTTTGCATTTATGACTTTGTCTTGTGCTCAGCCCTGGGTATATGAGACTGTTCCACTTTTCACTATGCAATCTTATATACACAGTTTTATTTTGTAGTGCACATCATGTTCTCTGACCTTTCGTTTCTCTTTAACTTATCCTTGTGCAGTTTGAGATTGCTGCTGCTACTATTTCACTTTGGCTTGTCATATTTTTGAGCTGTTTTGACCATGTACTTGCATTAGCTATTGCATTTGAAAAACTGGCTAGTGTACATGTGTGTATGCCACTGTGTATATACATACAAAGTATGTATATATATATATGTGTGTGTGTGAGCATATCTTCATTGTTGTTGCCACTAATTTGAGAGCTGCTGTCATCTTGACTGGGTTGAGTTTTTTGAGCTTGCACACTTGTCCCATTAAAAAATTCATGTTAAACCATTATTCCTGCTATGTGTGTGTGCCTATATATATATATGCATAGATGTGTGTGTGTGTGTATATTTATGTGTTTGTGACTGCGGATTTCTTGGTTCATGTCCATTCACGAAGTTTGACCGTGTTGTCCCTACGCAGAAATATGTGAATATACATACACATGTATGTAAATACATGTATAGTGCAGATGTAGTTTATACATGTGAGTACTAGAGGATTTGTCTACCTTTTGGTATTTACAGTGTATCACTATGAATATCACAAGAGGTCTAGACACAGATGGATGTCCATATAAATCGGATCAAGTCATGTAATATGACGAGAAAACACACCAAAATTTCGAGGTAAATAAAATTTTAAAATAAAAATTATATCTGCTGGAATATAAAAATATTTTGTTCTAGTTTACTCTGTGTGTTTTCCTGTGACAAGCAAGCAGAAGACTGGACTGACAGTGAAGAAGACAGACATACGACAAGTAATAGTGTCAGTGTATGTGTCAATGAATGTATGATGTTTATATAACTGAGTGAAAATGAAACTGAGTGATTGAGTGTTGTAGTGAGGAACAATGTAAGAAATGAAACTGGAAATGAATGTACTGTATTACAGTGAGATGTACAAAATTGGAGTTCTAAATTTGTATTGTTTGAAATGTTGAAATAAAACATCATATTTAAATAAAATACTATTTGAATATTTAAATTCTTGTATAGTAGTATTCTATTTAAATGTAAATATTTATTTCTGTATGTGATGTAGTATAACAGTATAATTACAAACATATTTATAATATATATATATATGTGTATGTATGTTTGTTATCATCAAACAAAAATCGTAGAATTATTATACACAACAATCTCCCCCTTTTGATGATGACAAACAAAAAATAAGATTTTGAATAATATTATAATAAATGTGTTTGACAGTGAATTGTTGAACTCCCCTTATATGTATGCTCCACCTACAACAGAACTCCCCTTAAATATGTGAATGAGTGAAAAGAATAAAAGAATTGAAAATTCAATATTAAAATATTTATAAAATATTCACTCATAAATCTTAACCCATTCTATTTAAATATAATAATTTATTTCAACATTTCAAATAGTACAAATTTATAACTCCAATTTTTGTACATCTCACTGTATTGCAGTACATTCACTTTCAATTTCATTTCTTATATTGTTCCTCACTACAACAACGTCATCACGTATGAAGCAGGTGCCATAACAATCGTACTAATAATCAAGAGTGCAATACATTTTTCATGTAGAAGTGTAGATAAATTTCTATTTCATGTAGAAATGCCATAAAAAAGTTTGCTGAAAAATCTTTATAGTTTATTTGTAGGATTTAAAGGACAGAAAAAGTTTAGATAAATTTCGTACATAGTAAAAAAAACCGATTCTCTTTCCATTTTGTATTTTTCCATATTTATTCAATTTCTTTATTCTTTTTTGTGCTACTATAAAGGATTCATTTACGTGGAAAGCACTATACAAATTTTATTGTGTGGAATTTTTTTATTTATGTTTTATAGTTTCTTCTCAAAAAAAAATCATAGTATCTTCAAAATTGGGTAATACAAATGAAACCTTTTTTAGCATATTCTTAATTCGTATTGGAATCCAATTATTTTCTTTCAAATAGAACAAAATGAAAAATAGTCCTTTAAGTGAACAAATAAAATCTGGAGTCGTGTCATATAAGTGAATAAAATGTATCGTCTCACGAGTAACATATAAAGTTAAACTCGAAAGAAATCATTCTTTCTAAAGGTATACCGATCAAGATTAAATCCCACGTAGAGGCTAATCGGCCAAGAATCATTTATTCTAAGTTCACTTTAATTATGCTTTGTTAAGGAAAACCGACCAAAACTGAATCCATGACTAACTTATCAAGCTAAACTAGCAAAATCTTATTCTTTGCCAAGGTAAACTGACCAAGATAAAATTTCGCTCAAATGTTTACCAACAAAGAATCAATTATTCCATTTGTGAATTTTAGTGAAGAATTGCCGTTCATAAGCATAATTATTGACATGATTTTCTTTTGATGAATTCATTGTGATTCCCTTAACTTAGAAAATAACAGGTACTTTGCTAAAGTGATCGACGTTTGTTAGTGTCTGGCCATTTGCTTGATGAAAATGCAATAGCTTCCACCAAGATTCCTTTTATTATGCAGATACCTTTTCTTCAAGGGTTGATGATTGAGACAGTCCTTGGTCTGAATATAAATGTTTTCATATGTCCTAGTTACTGGAAACTATGGTTTTGGAGTTTCTTTAACACTTTGTTGTGATTTGTGATAGTAAATCACATGGATGTTAAAGACGACATGTTTTGTTGAGTACTTTGTAGTGGAGAAGACGGTGTGTGAACCGGAGTTCGAAGGAAGTGGTTGGTTTCCTGTTTCTGACCGGTTATTTTAGGAATATATTCCTAAACTATATTTTGAGGGCAAACTGAAAGAGGAAGGTTTCCTGTTTTTGACTATTATTTTAGGAATATATTCCTAAAACATATTACGAGGCGTGAATTGGATATTTTGTATTTGCTTTCTGTTCTCCTAAAAAAGTTGCATCTAGGTTTTGATTATATCATGGGATTGAGACCGAAATAGTTGATCCAGGGATTTGCCGTCATTCTTTATTGTTCTCCTTCTCCAACAAAAGTTGTAGTCATCTGGATATTCTTTCTCTTTCTCAATGAGTTTATTTATTCAACTGTAATTTTTTACTTTTGGTTTTTAATCCATTCAGTGTAAACAAAACTTGATTTTGTGAATCAGTAATGAAGTTGGTTGGGTGGAATATCTTGTGTATGAGTGTGTAATTTCACATTTTTGTTATTTTTCCATATAAATAATCTTTAAGTAATTGGGTGAGTAAGATCATGGTCGCTTCTACAAAAGCGCAATTTTCCTAATAATTGGTATCAGATCTAGAACGTCGCAAAGCTTAGAGTGGTTTTGGATTGAAAAAAATAAAAAAAATTGGTGAACAAATAAAAAAAAATTGATTTTTTTTATGTCGGATATGATGGCATTTCCAAATATGACTGTTTTTTATGGAAGAAATTAGAGGATTTGGAAGCCTAAGATGGAGGATATGCTTTACCCCAGTGATCCCTGTAATCCGATTAATGGAGATGGGAAGAAGCCCTCGAATATATATGAAAGAAGATGTATGAAGACGAAGAAGAAGGCAATTGGTTTGATTTTCCTATACCTTGGTGATTTGGTTCATGTTTTGGACTTGGGTCTTCATGTTGATGGTGCTCGAAGGATCAGTAGAGATCGAGGAAGGAGCTTTGATCAAGTGGAAGACGGGTGTCGATTTGGAAAATCCACAAGTTGAAGATCTTTGTGGTATTTCAAGCATTTTTTGACCGTTAGTTTTGCATGGTGCAGCTCAGATTAAAGATGCATCGTGCAGGTTGTGGGTTGTGTTTGTAATTGAGTATGTGTGGTTATAGCCCGTTCAAACCGACTGGGTATGATTATAGTCCAAAAATCAATTGAATACTCCGGTGGGTGTGATTGTAGCCTGTAAATCAATTGGGTGTTATGGTTGCCCTAAAATCAATTGAGTCCATGTACTTCGAAAATAGGTGGGGTGTATCTCGTGGTCTTGAAATCGAGGGTTGTATTAATCGAGAGTAGGTGGTTGAAAGAGCTAGGTTGGCTTGTTTGGTGTTTGTTGGAATGTTGATGTGATCTCATATTAAGGTGGAGTAATTTATGATTTGTGATATCACATGTCCATGGTAGTCGGATGACTTACTTGGTGATGTGATTTCATATCAAGGTGGACTGTTGTGATTCTAACATATGGATGTTGAAGACGGCGTGTTTTGATGAGTGCTTTGTAGTGGAGAATACGGTGTGTGAACCGAAGTTCGGAGGAAGAGGCAGGTTTCCTGTTTTTGACCTGTTATTTTAGGGATATATTTCTAATATATATTCCGAGGAGAAAATTGAAAGAGGCAGGTTTTCTGCTTTTAACTGGTTATTTTAGGAATATATTCTTAAAATATATTCTGAGGGGAAAATTAGATATTTTGCCTATCTCCTATAAAAGTAGCATCTAGGTTTGGATTATATCATAGGATTGAGACCGAAGTAGGAGAGGTTCCTTTTTGAGGGTACTCCCGGGAACAGATCCAGTAGAGAAGGGGTGGGGCATGTAGCTCAGAGGATTAGAGCACGTGGCTACGAACCACGGTGTCGGGGGTTCGAATCCCTCCTCGCCCACAACCGGCCCAAAAGGGAAGGCCTTTCCCTCTGGGTGGCATAGGATTGAGACAGAAATAGTTGATCCAAGGGTATGCCGTCATTCTTCATTGTTCTCCTTTTCCAACAAAAGTTGTAGTCATCTAGATATTCTTTCCCTTTCTCAATAAGGTTATTGATTCAATTGTAATTTGTTTACTTTTGGTTTTTGGTCCATTCAATGTAAACAAAAATTGGTATTGCGAATTAATAAAGAGGGTGGTTGGGTTGAATATCCTGTGTTTGAGCGTGTAATTTCATATATATGTTATTTTTCCATAGAAATCGTCTTCATGGGCTTTCTAAGCTTTTCCTCAAAATCTTTTCTTTTGGAAGATATGAAATGCTTATAGGAGCAATTAACAGCATTTTTCCATATGATGTTGTGCTTTTCAAAATATTTTTCTATTTCCTATTCAAAGATTGTTCATTTAGCTTGGAGTTGAATTTCCTTATGTAGCTTTAATAATTAATCATCCTCCTTGAGTTGATTTTTCATTGCAAATATTAGAATTGGGTCAATAAGGAATGGATTAATGCTCCACTTGTCCAATCATATGAAGTCATCTAATTTTTGTTTAGCTCTATGATGTGCAAGGTTGTTATCCTAAACATTTATTTTTCATTCCCTTCTTGAGTTAATCGTGCCACCTTTGAAATAAGTCAATTAAATTCTCTTCAAATAAATTTGAAGCCTTTCTACATGCCCCAAAATACGCCAGTCAAGTAGTCATAGAGTTCAAGTATGTAATATGTAAGGGAAGTTCATAGTCATAAAAGTTTTTGTCCATTAATATGCTATGTTTTATACAAAGTGTCATATTATTGTTCTATATGCTATGTTAATTAATAGTTCATCTAAATGTCCAAATACAAGTCCAAAATTGACCTTAATCAAATTTCCCTCAAAATGATTTAAGGTTTTGAGAGAAAGGAAGTAGAGACTTGAGAGAATAAAATGACCAGACCCTTTTTTGGCCCCATTCCACACCAAAGTATAGGTTGAGGTCTTTGAACATGCTCTTGATCTGCTTCGAATATGACAAGTTTTCTTGAGTATGTAAGAAGTTGCTTCAAGCTGATGGGTAGTGCATGGCTTTAACACATCGCATTGCTCTAAGCATACAAGGAAACACGGCTATTTCAATGGCTCAGAGTTGTTGGCGTCCGTTTTGAGTCGTTCGAATAGCCATCGTTATAGCGTGAACGATTTCTTGCAGTTTTCAATGGAACCAACGGGCACTTTTCATTGGCATTTCCAACTAGTTCTAATGGCTCTAACGTACCAATAAACCATCGATAACCATTGAGAGTTGTTGAAAAATAATAACCAATAAGTCATTGGAATAGTCATTGGTATAGCATTCACAAATTCTTATGATTTCCAAAGGAACCAATGAGCAATTTCCAACGAATTTTCTAATTTCTTCTAGCGGCTCTAACGTACCAATAAGCCGTTGATTACCGTTGGGAGCCTCAAATGCTTTTCCAACGACTCTAACATACCAATAAAACATTGATAACTATCAAGAGTCATTGGAAAAGAATAATCAATAAGCCGTTGCAATTCGTTGGTAGCCGTTTGTATTATGGGTATTTTTTATATAATAGCGAGTCATTCATCTTTTAGTCACTCAACAAACATAAATATCCATTTCCATTCCATTTCACACATGTAATTCTTATATATATATATAACACATTATAACAATAACAATATAAACATCTATCATAAACCAAATCAACACCAATACAGACAACTTAACTCATCCAAATATAGCAAACCAAACCCTCAGCGTCACACACCATCAAAACAAGCGTATATCATCAAAACACTACCAAACACAACACCAACTCCAATATATACGACATCCAAACACAATCTTCACCAACTCCAAGTTAATATGTACATCATCCAAGCACAAAATCAATAAAACATACCTCTTAAGCATCGTCTTTGCCACTGGGACCACCAAACGATGAAGGGAATGAACCATGCTGGTGCACATACTCCACTAAATGTTGATTCAGTTGCTCCATCTGCATAGCTAGAAGATTATTCTCCTCCTGCAGGTGCTCAAACATGGCTCTAAGATCTTTTATTTCGGCTTTATTCTAAGCTTTTTTGTACACCTTTTGAGCTTCTCTAGCCTACGAATAGAATGGAAGATGTTCAGATGTATATTATTATTATTTTCTTACCAAGCAATGCATATTTCAAAATATGGAAAAGTAAATGCCATTAGAGTATTTATCATCTAAACTACGTAAAATAATTAACATCTAGATGCGAGCTATAATATATAAATATGTTAATCATATAAAGTATATCTACATGTTAATTTGTTGTAAATACGTAAATATCTATAAGCTAGCGATAATATTTTTTACATGTGTACATTGAAAAATTAAGATGTGAATTTCTGTTTTCATTTTTAAGGCACATTAAATAGTTGTATAATAATCAGTTTTTTACTATTCACATTAAATATAATATTGCAATGTTTGTAAGATTGTTGCTTGGTTCCCGTAACAATAATACTTACTTCGCTGCGTCGGATCCATATTTGAGTCGAAAAGAGCATCCTTCTCCTCCTATGTCTGCTCATTGTGATCGAATCTCTCAAGCAGTTGTTCCAGTACCTCTTGAAACTTTGCCTATAATGCAAAAAAAATGTGACGACCACCCATGACTCCTGCATTAAACCAGGGGAATAATGCGATGAAAGTTGTGCCAGACAGCCATGGACGATCATCAAGGTAAGATAACACAAGCAGAACCTATCATATAACTCACAGCGCAAGGATAAAATATAATAGAACATATACAACAAGCAATAATAACGAAGTAGATTTGAGCAGAATCTTAAACTCTTTCATAATATCATGAAAGTATCCATATATCCTTGGATTATACCATAAGAATCTGTACAAAGGAGCCTCACTATAATCTCATAGAGAAAAACATCAAACAGCGAAAACGAAAAATACTGGATAGTAGAAAATAATACGCCAGCCTCCTTCTCGTCATCGCACAACAACATCGTCCTCATCAGGATCTATCACCTGTCACCTGCTACTCAGTCTGCCCATCTACAACCGAATGAACAACCCAAGGTAATAAGAGAAAACATAAAATCTTGAGTTAGACAACAATCTTAATGAGCGATAAAACAACTATCTAACATCATCAACAAAGTATATGAGAATAGTCAGATAAATCAACTAATCTACCCTCACCAACAGAGAAGAACCTAAACCTGTCTTCCCCACATCCAATAGTGGTAGCCTTTACAACAAACAAGAAGAAACAAAGTACATTCATGGAAATTAGTTATCAAGCCTAGACCATCCTAATCGATATCAACATCTCCCAAGCACCCTGAAGACCTAAACCAGCATCAGACAAGCATCCAAGAGATATCTCATTCGACGTCAAATGATCTATACAAAACGATACAAGCAAACAATCATCATCCATGACTCTGGCTATCACCGCTAAAACTACTTTGAAACTATCGTTAATTGTATGACCGGCTCAACACCTTGTCGTCCATCAAGGGATAATGGTAAACCCATGTTCTAGCAAAACTCCATACGCCATCGTGACTCATATCTCTAGGCCTATTGTGACTGACTAGCCACTTCTAGTATTTTGGGCATCCCCATTATACCCCTGCTTTGAGTCCGTTAGAATCTACAACAACGATAATTCCTCAGCCTTCGATATCTCTAGCCATCCAACCTGATGACTGTTCATAAGCTCAAGCCACTTCTCGAGCAACGATTATCCACGGACTCACCACCTAGGGTCGTCTTCACATTCTTTGCATTTCGACGATCAACGAACAGACCACAACACTTCGAACATTTCTACTCGAATTAACTTTGAAGACACATTGTTCCTAAACCAGAATAATCATCAACATATGGTCATCATTAGTCCGATTGGTTTCCCTCTCCTCGACCCATTATCAGGTCATTTAAGTCACCCAACCCTGGCCTGTGCGACCAACCCTATCCTGCTCGACCGACCCGGTCATTGTTCGACCGACCAACCCAATATGGTGCAACTGGAACCACCCCTGCATCACATGATCGACCAGATGCTTGCTCGATTCAAGCACCATGCTCGACCCGACCCTACTCGAACCCATGCTACCCAACCCGGAGTATGCACGACCGACCCTAAGCTCGATCATTGTACGAGCGACCAACCCCAAGTGACTAATTCCAATGTGCTCGACTAGGCTTAATTTGCACGACCGAGCCTCCTCACCAAGACCGACCGCCCACACGCACAACCGACCACTTGGACGCACGACCAGACCTTTCTCCTCATTCACAACCGACCCAAATTCTGTACTACATTGTACTTCCCTTTGTACTTCATGCTCGACCCATAGCTTGTAAAGCCCCAATTCAAGTCCAATTTCGACCAAAACTTCGCCAATCGACACAATCGACGAAATGTATTCATCTATTTCATTCAACACAACCATAAGAATGTTATGAAATCACTAAAACCATGAATATGACAATTATCACCAAAATTATGCAAATTACACCAAAATCATCACAAATGAACATATGAACTAAATTATGTATCTAACTTGCATAAACATATTAAATATCATAGAAATTACCGGTTTTAAGTTGCTAAATTAGATCCTATGGTGATTCATATGAAAATAAGACTTATCATGATGAAAATCTAAGAAAATGACTTGAATTTGATGAAAATCTAGATCAAACACTCATATACTTGATTGAATCCGTGTGAGAGATGCGTATCACTTACCAATTCTCTAAAACAAGCTAAAAGCAATGAATTATGATTTCGGACAGCAAAGAATTTGATCCAAACCCTTCGATTCGATGATCTCTCCCTTGGAATGACGTAGATCTAGCTTCCAACAATGTAGATCTTAGATTCTCTAATGTAGATCTCGAATTTTAATGGTGGAAAGGTGTAGGAGAATGGAGGATCTCAAGCTCCTCCAAATGAGAAAATGGAGAAAGTAAACTATTCTCCATGCCTCCTACCCCTATGTGACACCTCACGTCCATTAGTGTCACTCTTTAACAGAATGCATTAAGTTCTGTGAAGTGTTATAGGTAAATAAAAACATAAACATCACAAGACAGATATAAAATAACAGCGGAAAATTGAAACTTTATTTTCCAACAGAAAACATCGTGGTCCAAAATCTGGTTACAACCACAGTTTGAAATACTGAAAACCAATTACATCAAATAGAAGTATCTGCTTTATACCAAAATCCTATTACAATAATATAAAATCATAGTCCCCAAAAATAGCCATAGCAAGGGAGATAGGAAATCAAAGCAGTACATCTAACAGCTCCAAGCAGAAACAGAGGGGAGAATCCTAATCAAGCTTGAGTATTCCCACCCTGAGAACCCGGAGGAAAGAAGAGAGAAAAAGGAAACAAAATGGGTCAGACATAAAGTCTGGTGAGTCCAGTTACTTTTAGCATATAAATAAGTAAAAGCATCATGACAGGCATATAAACTGAATGAGAGAGATAATAGTATCACAAGACTAGTATAACAGACTATGCAGGATAAGCAGAATAAACAAAACAGAATAGATTACACCTCTCCAATATTTTTCTCTGCACCAATACTGGTATAAAAGAAACAGAATGATCCCAATAGAAACAAATGGTTGACTTAGGTGTACTTCTAGTGACGGGTTTTACCCCCAACGATAATAACAGGCAGCCTAATAGAAATAACGGGTATTACCCCCAAACGTTAATAATGGGCTCCTAAACGAGTAAGACTAGATGTACCCTAATTACAACCCCAATCGATCGGCTTCCTATCCTGAAGATAGCATGTGTTGGCCCCGCAGTAGGATGTATCACTTCCTAAAGTGGCAACCTTTTTTTGAGAGGCACGGCCAAATCTACTGGTGTTGTAGTGTCTTATTTTCCCTAGCAAGTGGATCCATACACGCACATGACTCCATTGGAACGCGCCATTAGACGCCTCCACTCATATGAACCTCTTATAATCAGCTCGGTACGTGTGCCCTGACCCCGACCTAGTTCGGGGTCCCCCTTTGGATACCAATATAGGTTACTGACTGATACGGGTCCCACACAACAGATGATACATGCCACCCCTTAGGCTTGTTTCCCCACTACTAGTATTTTGATAGGCTATGCCTAACAGATTAACATGCCTGCATAAGCCCAACATATAAAACATGTTAAGCTTGTCAGGTTTGTATAACCCTCCTACAAATTTAACAGATTTACTTAACCCCTCATTGATTCAAGCAAGTTTATTTAACCCTAAAACAATTTGATAGGTTCATATAACCCCTACAGATTTAAACATGTTAACTATTACATAATAACAGGTCCATATAACCCTAACAGATTAAGTCTTACATATTAACAGGTTCATATAAACCCCATAGATTAAACAGATTTACTTAAACCCCTACCGATTCAAGCAAGTTCACTTAACCCTTACACAATTTGGCAGGTTCATTTAACCCCCATAGATTTAAACAGGTTAAGTATTACAGATTAACAGATTTATATAACCCTAACAGATATAACATGTTAAGTCTTACATAATAACAGGTTCATATAAATCCCACAGATTAAGCAGGTTGATAGGTTATTATCATTCCCCATTCATGTATGTTAATGTACAAACCTCTCACATTAAGTTGACCACTTGAGGATGCTGGAAATGCCGGGCGGTTCCAGGCAGATGTTTGCGAACAAATAGAACAATTGTAAACAATTGTAAAATTCGATCGGCTTTCCTAAACAACAAGGGTTGTTGTAAAGGGTGTCGAACTCTGGGACCAAAATTATTTTACTAATAAACCCAATCAAGTTATTCCAAAGGTTTAATTGGTTAAAAACACAAAAAATATATGAAAAAAAAGAGTTTTATATAATAACTGAAAGCAATTAGGGAGCAATGACATAAACTAAATTCACATGAATTAATAACCAAACGGATTAATACAGATCTAATTCAAGTTTCTGTCACAAACATGAATCAACGATAATTAGGTTACTAGAAACAAATAGGTGAATAACGACAAGTATAGCCTATGCATGAGCTAAGCTCTTAAACAAACATAGGCTATCAGTACAGATTCACTATCGTATTTCTAAAACCCTAAAAGTTAGATCTAAATCGATAAGCGTTAGATCGAACACGAATATACCTTGTGAAGGAGCATAGCTCTTAAACGACACATAATATGAAGGTTCAGATCTAACCCTTAGTTCATATGTAGATCTATATACATAAAGTTCTAATCTCTTTGGCCATGTTATTCATATTGAATATAATCTAAGCGTCATCACCCCCTAATTAAAGGAGATTAGCTAGACATAGCTAAAGAAGAAGAGAAAAAGAAAATAAACAACATAAACATAATTAAAATAAAATAACAACTAAGAAGAGAAGGAGAAGAATTTTATTCCAAGAGAAGTTATACAGAATAAAACCCAATGTAATTCTAAATGAACTAGATATAAGTGTATTTATAGCTGATATGACATAGGCTAATTGGCTAATTACACAATGTGGGATTAAAGTTTTAGTCCAAATAACACATAAGCCAGTGTGAATGCAAGTGTAGAGTGAGAGGCCTTGCAAATGAGCCAATCTGAACACAGTGGTCATGTTGTAGAGTGAGAGGCCATGCAAATGAGCCAATGTAGCCAATGTGAACGCAGCTTGAGTCTTTAGTGAGCCAAATCTACCTAATTGTACTCTATTTGCAACTGTTCTTCAAGCTTTTGTAATTTCAAATTTCACTCTTTTTAAGCAAATTCTTCATGCTTTACCCATCAAATGTTTTTATCAACAATCTGAAAACAAAGCTATAAATACACATTATCAATTCTTTTAAAGGGAAAACAAGATAAATAAGCGGATAAAATATACATATTTATGTGTATATCAAATACCCCCTACTTATCTTTTTATTCGCCCTCGAATAAACTAAACTAACATATGTCACACTTTTATAGGAAACATGATTACATTTAGCGTATTCAACAAGCCGTTAAACCCCTAGGTGTCCCTAGAAGGACGAGTGTAGTCTCGTGAGGGTTTTCAGTGGATACTACCCACAAAATCCAAAGCGTCTTAAGTACGTGGATGAATCAAATGGTATATTTAAGGTCTTTCACATTCCAAGGATTTCACCTAACTTTAATAATGATGGTTTAGTCCCAAAATGTCCATCCCATTATTGGTGCAAAAATGAATAAAAATTTTCAAGCTGAATCATAATTCCTTGGTAACACTGTAATTTCCTTGAAGGTTAAGAGTGTGGTGTCAACCAAAGTTCTGCACATCGACAATGTGCACCCAATCATTTATTCATTTTTTTCTATGAATAATTTTGCATCAGTGTAACTGTAATGTATTGGATGTGAGTTAAGTTCTAAAAATATTATAGATAAGAGGGCAAGTGTAATAGTTGAACTTCAAGCTAAAAAGATAAAGTAATACTAAGGCACATATGGACGTTTTGCTTGCTTTCATCTCCTCTACTACAATTCTCACTTCTATGTACGATATGATGGATGTAGATGGAATGAAAATGAACGCTTTATAGTCAAGAATGATGAATAACTATTTTATTCTCACTGATTTTCTCTTTATTGCATTTTTTTTGCATGATGAACGATGAGTAGAGATGGAATGGAATGATACCGTATATTATTTCATTTGATTCCTTCTCTACTAAGAGAATCATAACCAACACTTCATGCAAGGAAAGTTTTGTTCCCTAGTTACTCTACTTCTATAACCCTAATTCAACATAAAAGTCTAGATTGATGTTATATAAAAAGCTGAAAGGAATGATAAGCAAAGTTTCGTAAGATAGATAACCCATATAAAATAAGATGTGGTACATGGTTATCCTACCTTAAAACAAGCACGGATTGGGTAGTGTAATATTGGTATAAAAAGTGATGTTTTTTAACCTTTAAACAAAAGGTTTGTAAGTATACCAACATAAGAAAGACTTGTCGAAACATAGATGTAAATCAACTAAAACTTGGGTTTGAATAATGTGGGATATCGAAGAAGAACGCTACAATGAGTCATTTCTCCTTAAGTGGGCCAAGTGGAATTTAGAACTTACGAGTTTGAAAATTTGAGTGAAAAAAGATATAACGCATGAAATCGAACTCAGAAAATCCAACAAATATAGGTGCAAAATCATTTTTATTTGACGACTTTTTTTATTATTTTTACTTGCACATTCTAACATGTATAACAAGGGTTGACACGCTTACTCTAGAACACAACTAATGTCTGCATAGTCTCAAGATAGCATCTTAAAAAGACACATTATGACTCAATGAATAAATAATGTTTATTCCCATCACCCAACAATTCAACTTATCAAACAAGAACCAAGGTGTTATTTATGTATTTAAGTTAATCCTTGTTCAATGAATGACCTAGATCATAAAATTTGATTGCTGATGTAGTGTAAATTTCCCCCCACACTTGAGTGTGACTGTGTCCCCACAGTCTTTAATCATACATATCTTAGCGAAAGGAAAAAATTAAGAGAATATTTACATATGTACAAAAGAGTGTTAGTGCGTCTTACCGAATGTAATGCTGCTCATGGAGGACCATGAGCTCTTCCTCTTGGTTGGGTATTGGTTCCAAGTAAGGTTTAAGGTGTTGACCATTGACCTTATAGGATGATCCATCAGCTGGATTCTCAATTTCTACCGCACTATATGGAAAAACAGTCCGTACAATGTAAGGTCCTATCCATCTAGATTTTAACTTACCAGAAAATAAATGCAATTTTGAGTCATACAACAGAACTTTTTGACTTGGCATGAAAGTTTTATGTAAAATGATTTATCATGAAAAACTTTCGTTTTGTCCTTATAAATTCGTTCACTTTCATGGGCATCATTTTGAGTTTCATCAAGTTCATCAAGTTGAAGCTTATTACGTTCACCTTCTTGCTTTAAGTCAATATTTAAAGTTTTATTGCCCATAATGCCCTATGTTCAAGTTCAACTGACAAGTCACATGGCTTACCAAAAATCAACCGATAAGGGGGCATGCCTAAGTTTGTTTTGAAAGCGGTGCGGTAAGCCCAAAGAGTGTCGATTAACTTTTGGGACCAATCTTTACGACTTTGATTCACAGTTTTCTCAAGGATTTGTTTAATCTGCCTATTCGATACTTCAACTTACCCACAAGTTTGAGGATGGTAAGGAGTGGATAACTTATGGGTTATCGAATACTTTCTCGTGAGGGCTTCAAAAGAATGTGTAACAATGCGGAAAATCAGAACCAATTTAAAATTTTTATTTTGGCAATTTTAATGAATTTTGAATGTTTAAAATGATTTATTATAAATAATAACAACTAGAAATTTATTTTGAATAGAATTAGAATGTATATATTTATTTGAATCGAAGTTGGAATATAAATATTTATTTTAATTATAAAAGGAATTGAAAATGGCGCAGTAGTTTGAAAATTCGATTTAAAATTTCGAATGAATGTACATGATTCAAAATAAACCGGATTTTAGTAAAACCAGAAATATTTGAATCTGTTTGAAAATATCTTTCCTATGAATGTGAAAAATCCAGATTTCATAGCGGGAATAAAAAGTTATGTCCAGTTGAAAGTTCAGAATAATCGCTATGGAATTTTATATAATATATAGCCCTTAAAAATAGTGATCTTGCAAACGACCTCCGTTTTCGACGAGACCACTTTGGTTGGATCCGGAATGTCAAATTATTGCTCGATCCAATTTTCATAATTTTTTGGATTAATATGTGAGCATGGTGAAGTTAAACATGTTTGGTCAATTCAATTTGAATTTAATCGACTGAAAAATGACCGTTTTTCAAATGGTCTCCAAATTCGATGAAATTAGTTTTGTTAGGACCGTATCGTCAAAACATAGCTAGATTTATTTTTCGGAAATTTTTGGAGTCAGTATGTGACCCCGATAAATTAAAATGTACGTTTAAATTAAATATATTGATTTATATTTTAATTTAAAGAAAAACTATTCGAAACGATCGAATTGGCTCATGAAACATATCCCATTGTGTTCGGAATGGGGGTATTTTGCTAAGGGCGACAGTCATTGGGTTTGATTTGGAGTTCGTATGGATAAAACATGTAATTTTGGATTAAAAAGAATTAAATAAAATAATATATATATATATACCCTAAGATGTTTCCCCAAACCCTAGCCCCCCAATACTTCAGCATCGCATCATTCATTTCGATGACTAAATGGCTCCTGAATTCATCCAGAAAAATCCCCAATCTAACGCGAATTATATTGTGATTTCAACGCAAAAATTGATGAGATTTTCGAGCTCGTTAATTCTCTAGGGGGTGATTTGATCAAGGTATTTGTGGAGGTCGGATTTTTCCCCTGAAAACGCGCCGCTCGAGACTAATTTTCCACCAACAGAGGAGCTCGAGTTTCAAGCTACTATGCGCGGGGTAGAGGCTGGAACGCCGATCATTGTGGCGGTGTCGGATCATTGGCCAATGGCCTTGAAGTCTGTGCAATGGGAGGGTTTCAATGTCGAGTTGGGTTCGATGGGTTTGGGGAAATCGCGAGTCCAGGAAAGAAGGAGACGACCTGATTTGGTTAAGTAAAGTAATTATTTAAATAATTAATATTATTAAATTGTGTATTTAATTTTTTAAAGATTTGTTTACAAAATAATAAAATAAAATTGTTTTTAAACAAAATAAAATTTTCATTATTTTAAAATTTATAAAATAGAATTGTTTTTAACGAAAATAAAATTTGCATTGTTTTAAAATAAAATAAAATAAAAAAGCTTTGATTTTAAAAATATAAATAGCTTTGATTTTAAAAATAAAAATAGCTTTGATTTTAAAAATAAAAATAGCTTTGATTTTAAAAATAAAAATAGCTTTGATTTTAAAAAATAAAAATAGCTTTGATTTTAAAAATAAAAATAGCTTTGATTTTAAAAAGTAAAAATAGCTTTGATTTTTAGAAATAAAAATAGCATTAGTTTTTGAAATAAAAATTGAAATAAAAATATGATTTTTGTATATATGATGGCGTTATTTTAAAATCTGATTTTTAATTTAAATGCGCGAAACAGATTGCGATGGGACCGAATGGAAGCAAACAGAATCCAAACCATCCAGCAAAGAATGACGGAGTGGAAACCAAAGGTGAGAACTCCTTCTCACTAATTATTTTACAGTTAAATATATACTAGGTTGCAGACGGGGCTTAGTAGCTCCTGACACCATCGTCCACAAACCATGGACGACTTGTTTGATTGTATTGTGTTATGAAATGGACTGTATTGTGATTAATGATTGTATTGTATGGAATAAAATATTTAAGCAATAAAGATATCGTTTTTATTGAATGAATATAATATATAAAATATTCATGTATGTAATAAAATATTTAAAATATAAAAATATAATTTTTATTGAATATACGAACCATATAAAATGGCCATGTGTTGAAAATAAATATTCATATACAAATCGGATGATTTGTTTATGTACACCCATTTAACCGATATTGACTGGGACAATAAATTTTACACATTGCCCAACTGCACATATAATAATCAGTATTCATTGTTTGAAAACCCCACACGGGTATTGGGATGATATTGGACATATACTATTCTCAATATTTAGTTGTACGTCAATCGATTGGTTGACGAACTTTTGTAAGCGTTAATTATTTACATTTAATGCTCATGCAGTTGTGTGATGCACTCTGGATAATGGTTGACTGTGTATAATTATTTTTGTGTACACGTGTGTACGAAATCCATATAAATAATTATATGGTAATTGATTGTGTCGGATTCCAATTCAGAATTAACGAATATTTTTAAAATAATATTCAGTGTATAATCAAAATCAGATGTTTTGAAAATATTATCATTTTAATATTATAATGATAATAAATACTCAAATTTGATTTGAAATTGGAAATGAAATCGAAATTGTTTTAAAATGAATTTAAAACAAACTTATTAAGAAATATTCAAATTTGATTTGAAATGAAATCGAAATCGTTTTAAAATGAATTTAAAATGAATTTATAAAGAAATATTCAGTTTTGATTTAAAATTGAAAATGAAGTTGAAATCGTTTTTAAAACGAATTTAAAACGATTTATAAAATACGTTTTAAATGGAAATCAACGAAGTATATATTATATATAATATGATGGCCTGAATAGAACGTGTCGCGCCGCGACCGTTCACGAATTTGACCATTGACTTTGAAATTACATTATAGGAGATCCGACCGTCGGATTCTCCTCAAACCAGAACTGTTGGATTCGTATCGAAAAGTGCTCTCCAACAAATGTAAGAGATTTGAAATCTAACGGTTGGATTTTGAATTATGTCCAAATCAAATTTGGAAAAGGTCGTTGTAAGTGCAGTTCGATGATTGTTTATGGAAATCGACCGAAAGGGCCTTAATAAAGTTATTAAAAATATTGATAATTTATGTAAAATCATAATAAATGATTTGGAAAGAATTTGGATGAAAAATTCAATATTTGAAAAGATAAAAATATATTTTTATCGAAATGAACTAGTTATTAACTAGAAATAATAATCAAATAGTTTTAAATAAATAAATTGGATTGAAATGGTTTTAAAAATAACCAAAAAATTTCCAATGCATAAATTTGAAATGAATTGGAAAGGAAATAATCTTCGGAATATTTCGATATTGGATTCTGTGGTTATATGGATATTATTATGGGAATTTGGAAGATACAAATGTCGTTATTCCCAATACGATATCTGTTGGTTTCAGAATTTGATACTGAATATAAGCCGATATAATTTCTTTTCAGAGCCTTATATTTGATATCGAGATTTTGGGTTTGTCACGAGCCTTATATTTGATATCGAATTGGATTTTGGGTTTGTCATGAATGGTGTCTTAAATAAAATTGTTCTTAGACCCAGTTGAGAAAAGAATAAATCTTTTAATTAAGATTTAGAGAAATTTACCAATTAATTAATATTTAATTGGAATTTAATAGAAGAATTGGATTTTTAAGTTTATAGTGAATGATGTTTTAAACGACATTTGTTCTTTAACCCAATTAACCGTGAAATGTGATTTGGAATTTATAAATCTTTTTGATTAAGATTTAAAAGAAAATTTTCCAAAGTAAAGTTTTCCAATTTAATAAAATAAATTGGAATGGAATGGAATTCGATTTGGTAATGATCGAAGTGAGCTTCTATGGAGGAAGACTGTTAATATATATGGAATTTAAAAGGCTTTTCGTTATTCCATTTATATTATTAGTCGGATACGGAAATTGATATCGATAATATATTGATATATTTTCCGTGAAGATTCCATAATTAATGGAATGTGATTTGGGTGTACCATGAACTGTGTTTTAAATGACATTAGTTCTTTAACCCAGTAAAAGACAGGATTACATGTCTAACATTGTATTTCGAACTATGTGGTTGATCTCTGCTAAATATATATCTGTTTGGTGGCGGAGAATTTATTCTCTTGCTTAACACCCTTCTCTAAGACGTACGAGCTTAGAGGTTATATATCGGCAGAAATCAATAGTACGGTGTAGATTGCCGATGCGACATGTTTATGTTTCCAAAGTTAAATAATCATTAATATTGATTTTTGGGAAGACTAAAACTAAGTAGAGTTTTAGTGAGTCTTTAATTAGATTGAAATGTGATAATTTAAATTATCAAATTTGGGAAATGATCGAGAATGGAGTATCACCAGTTTTACTCCAGGCGATAGTCAAATTTTTAATTAGATTTGAACGGGAAAAGGAAATTAAATTTACCGATAACACCATGGTGTTAGATATGGAGTATTACCAGTTTTGCTCCGTGGGATGAATAGGTTGGGATTGGGAAATTAAACAAATAATTACTTCGGTAAGATTTGCTAATCCCGACTAATTGATAAACCTTAAATTGATATCCAAAGGAAGATTAAAGAATAAATTTAAAGAATTTATCTTAGATAAAATTAATGGGAACCTTTCCCAAATGATATGAATATTTAAATAAAAGAATATTTAGAATTCGAATGAGGTGTATGTTTTGTTTTTATAGCACTTATTTATTTTATACGCTTATTATTTAGAAAGGCCGGGTTTATACCCATTCTGAATAACTGATTCGACGATAAGTCGATGATGAAGACGGTGGTTGAAGACCGGAGATCTTCACATCGTTTGAATGATTACTGATGTCTTAATTGGGTTGTACACCTAAGATAAGATAATAAGTGGTGATCGTCCGGACGTACTTGGAGATCGACCAGATATGTGAGGACCTCTCTCTTTTATTGAATATATGGGACGAGGAAAAAGGTGCCTCCGGTTTCGTTCAGACTTAGAACGAACTTGTAAATGGATGTGTGTATGACATTGGATTTTATTCTGTGTTGATTGATCTCTATTATATATATATGTATATCTGTTTGGCGGTGGAGAATTTATTTTCTTGCTTAACGCCCTTCTCTGGGACGTACGAGCTCAGAGGTTATATATCGATAGAAATCAATCGCATGGCGTGAATTGTCAGTGTGGCATGCTGAGATGCAAAGGATCAAGGCTTTTGTTGAAAAGCAAAGCCTTGTGGTTGACGATCAATGTAACAAACAAGGATTTTCGGCCCCCGAAATCGACATAAATACCTTTATCGTACCTCATGTCGACCTTCCAAACACCGAAAACACCTGAACGTTATTAGAAAGAATTTAGAGGGTGAGATTAGAAAGAAAGAAATATAAGAATAGAAGAAAAAGAACCAACACAACACAGAATCAGAGTCTCACATCGCAGCGGAACAAAATATAATACAGAAATAAAACTTTGTTGAAATCTTTTAAAAATACTTATAGCATCAGAGTACATCAACATCTCTGGACAGTTATAGAAAATCTGTCCCATATACAACACATAGCGGAATAGAAGCTATATAATATCATACGTCTGGAATCTTCCAGCTCGTCTCTTCATAGCATTCGATAAACTGAACCTGTACACCCTAGGCTAACCTGAGCATTTACGAAACACCGGGTCAGTCTGGTGAACCAGGGTGAGGAAAACTCGCACAATATTAAGGATATCACACAACCTGACTTTAAAGTCAAAATCATTTTGAAAGAAAAGGATAATCGTAAGACCAAATCCACACATAAATATGGACAGTTTTTACCTTACGATATCCCAAAACATTTTCGAAGTCAATATCTTTTCTGATATTACAATAGTGTCTAAATACAAGTAGATATTAATCTAGCGGAACGCTTCCATCTCACGCTCCACATATATAGTATACCGTCAAAAACCGCGGGCGCTTATTGGAGATTGGATTCCGAATATGACAAGGTATGGGACCACCTGCCGACAGTGTATTTCTAGAGGGCGAATATACTGGGTTCAACAAGAACGTCTTGCAACCCGGCCCTCACATGACCGACCACTCATTTCGCTTGAGTGTATCAAATGTATATCACCAACGGCTGAGCTCGAACCCCCGTTTCCCAAAAAGGGACAGCATCAAAATAGATTAAAGAAGCAAAAGGAATTTCTCTAGATAGGTGATTATACACCCTAATGGGAGCGACCCACATAGCCATGCTGCCTGCCCGATTTTTGTCATTTCCCGGTTGATGAGGCTTGAGGTCAGAATTTACTTTTAACACATCTGGTCACCATTCACTTTGAATGCCACATCGTCAGATCCACCAGATATCACTAATTGACGTTCACAAAAATACTCTAGTTATCAAGCTAAGAGAATGTGCACTTCTCCGCCATCAACTTGGTACGTTTGAAAATATCAACGTACGTTATCCTTTTGGAAATACTCTATCATACATTCGTCCATACCAGTCATCCAGGAACAGGATGAACCGAAGGTACTCTCCTACAGCATCCAATATAGGAATCACCTTATGGATCAGTAGCGAGAAGTCCTTGCAACCCGTAGATTTCAACCACGACAGAACCACAGTTTATCTCTGGCCGCTAAACCGGAGATTAGTAGTGGATCTTCCGTTTGTGAAGATCTACGATCTTCAATGCTCCATCTCAATCATCCTCTAATATCTCCACATATTTGTTGGTCAGAATGGTTTTCGAATATAAATTCGATCCCGGTCTGTAACGACCCGGATTTTTCAGTCGTTGAATTCTAAATATTAAATTTGTTTTAAATATTTTATTTGAATTATATGTAAGAATTTATTTAATAAAATGATATTTATACATATAATTTATAATATAATTTAAAACGAGCTCAAAATAGCCGCGGTAGTTTGTAATTTACGATTTAAACTTCAACTGGATATACAGGATCCAAAATAAGTCGGATTTCTTTGAAATAAGAAACGTTCGGATCTATTTAATTATATTTTTATGATGGAAGAGAAAAATCTAGTTTTCATATTTTAGATTTTGTTTTATCCAAATCAAATATTTAAATATTCGTTGTAGAATCATTTATGGACCATAACGGTTTAGTTAATATAACTAGAGATTGGTTACGAACTTGTACAAGATTCTTTTGAGGCGTAGTTATAATTTAATTTTTAGAATTTTACAGTAATTTTTAATTAATTAAATAAGCAACTTTTTATTTGGAGTATTTTGCACCCTATATCAATATTTTAGGGTTTCATAATATAAGTTAAATTACCGATATTATTATATTTTTTGGATCGTGGCACCTCGCTGGATACGACCATAATTTTATTTTTGTTTATAGCAGTCCATAAACGAACGAAATTCATTGTAACAGAAACCATAAAAAAACTTCACTCTCTAAACTAAAAACCGCATACATAAATCACATTTACTTAAAATACAACCTAAACGCTACTCTCCTACAAAACCTACTATCCTAGTTCTGTGAAAGCCAAGCCCGTTGAATCCGTGTTCCCTAAGAAGTTACAACACCGTGCACTCCAAGGAACCTGATTTCCATGACCCACAAGCAAAATTTGTGTCATGCCTTCCAAACTGTTTTATCTCATGACTGCCACGCATATTATCCCTTTAAATACTATTTTACTCTTTCTACTTACTCTTCCTCCTAGACTTAGAAAATAAAACGAACGAAATAAATATAGAATCCTATAAAATGGAACATAAAAATCAAAATACATACACAAATCAATTGTCTTTCGATTCAACGGCTCGTCGAAGCCTACTCTTCTCCGCTGTATACATTTTAGTGGGTTCAAACTTACTGTTGCATGGGGTTTTCGCTCAACATGTTTTTGGGCATGATAGTGGCCGGAACTGGTTAATCCAGTGGCGACGTGGAGGATTGCGAGATGAGCTAAGTTGCGAGTCGCACCATTGAGGAAAAGTCCGGTGGCTTTTGGCACTGAAAGTATCGCTACCTTTAACGGTAGTTTGGTGTTGGCTTTGCAACGCAGTGGGGTTCGCGGGTACGAGCTGCAGTCGAGGGTAAGGGGAAGGTGCAAGCGGAGTCAAGGAGGTCGGTGAGTGAAGACCGGTGGTGTCCAGCAAGCTAAGGGTGGGAGATGATGCCGTGAACTGGACGAAGATACTGGGAACTAATATTATTTAAATTAAAAGAATTATACTAGGAGAAGCAGCATGCCATGTCATTTTGTAGGGGTGAAGTGATGTGGGTTCGAGGGCAGTCCAGACGAAGTTCATTGGTTTTTCGTGAAGGGGGAAAGGGGTAAACGTAGAGTTGAGTGGTGCTGTCTTTGTGTGTTTGGTATAGAAGATTGGAGGCATTCAAGCATCAGGGGAGGAAGGTTTTAAAGTGGGGTTTACTGTGTTAAGGGAAACATGGTTTCGAATGTGCCTTAAAGGGAGAAAGGTTGGAACATGTTAGTGGGTTCTTAAAAAAATGAATAAATAAAAAAATTATCTGGTGCATTTGTTTTAACAGAGAAGAAGAAAGGGAGGATTAAAGAGTTAAAACTAATGAGCTGCGTTGTGGAATTTGGTGAAGTTGGCCATGAAAATCCTGGAGTTCCTGGTGCTTTTCATCACGGAGAAGACGTGTTGAACTGGGTGGTTTTGTTTTTAAAAGGATAGTAAAGGAGAGAGGGAGTATGAATGGGAGGAACAGTTTGGACATGGAAAAATTGAAGCTACAGGGGTTGGATTTTCTGAAAACGAGGAAGTGGATTAGATAGTTAATTTTAGTTAATGAAGGTGATTAGTAGATTTGAGTTGTTTGTGTACGGAAGGAGTTCGAACAATATTTTAATGAAAGAAAGGAGAGGGATGCTTGAGCGAGTTGCAGTGTGGAGGGGTCGTCGCGAGGAGGCAACTAGCCGGAGCTTCGGCGAAGCGATGTGGCGACGACAGGCATGTTTGGTTATAGGTAAGAAGCTTCGAACTGCGGAAGAGAAGGAGGTTAAAATCTTTAACCACAACTTATAACCGATAATGGTAATTATCAGTTTAGTGACCATAATAATTATTATTAAGTAACTCTAATTTAAATAAAATTTGAAACCACTATAAATCTTGTATTCGTGGACAGAATTTAACGCAACCAACACATTGGAATTATAGTGGTGTATTCTTTGTTGTGGAACCGTAGTGGCCGAAACAAGAGCTACTGGAATTTCATGATCAAACCAAGCAACTGTTTGTTTTTAAATTGAAACAAAAGCAGAATGGGCAACTGCGAACCGAGTTGAGTAAACTCACTAACTCTGACTCATTTATATTTTTATATAAACGAGTTTTAATTTATTTCTGGTATTTTATACTGTGTGATGGTTATTTGAATGAATGGTTGATATGGTTATATAGTTGATCGATAATTATTTCTGTTATTAATTAATGTTGATTAACATCTGTGGTTGCAGGGAAACAGGTTGGAGGGATCCAACTGGATTCCTCAACATTTATATTACTGTTTTATCTATTGTACTATATGATGTGTTATAGGATCCGTGATGTTTGAATTACCCTGGCCCTAGAATTTTGGTATTTTAGATAGCGTAAAACTTTTTCGAATGTGGAAAAAGAAATTGGGATTTAAAAAGACAATTTATTTCCAATATAAAATTTAACTACGACTGTACTTGGAATAGAAACTTGTTTCAAATGAATAAAACAAGAAGTGATTATAACGGCATTTATAAATCTAGTAAATTATTTATCTTGGGATAAATTGAAAATATAAAATCAAGTTTGAATTTATATAGAAAGTGGAAATGGGTTTGAAACTGATATTTGTAAACTGTTTAACACTTAGCAATTATAAATGAAATTCTAAACAAGATTATAAATGGATATAATAAAAATAATTTTGTAAATGATTCTATCATTAGAAGTTAATAAAGGAAAAATTGGATTTTGAAATATTATTCAAAGGAAGGAAGTCAAATGAATTGATTATATAAAGAAGTGTTATCCACGATTAAAGTGAAAGATGGATTAAAGTCGATATTTTGCAAATGGAAGATTAAATGAGAAAGGGAGAAACGAAAACGATGGGTTTTATTGCGAAGATCAGAATATAAAAATATATTGAGATAAATCCAATAGAATTATAATTATGATTTAACTATAATGGTTTACTTTCAAAAAGGATATTTGAATTCTACTTAGTTCAAACTATAATTTAAATGAATATGTTAAGAAGTCAGTATTTCAATAATTATGCTATGGAAATATAATTCCATGTTTTTGAAATAATTTAAGATTTATTTTAAATTAGAATTATTAACAAGTTTAGATTCCTATTAATGAAAGATACTATGTGAAAATGAACAACGATTAAAAGCAAATGTTTTGCAAATGGAAACAATCATAAGGGAAGTTAAGTTGACCTGAAATGGCAGATAAATTCCGAAGGTCGGAATATAAATCGAATATAGAATATTCGAGAGGAAGTTATTTATTGGAATTCGATTATATCGAATTGAGGGAAGTATTTATTTTTACTTTCCGATTTGAATCAAATTTAATTATTTATTTATTTACTTATTAATTTATTTATTGAAATTTATAAGTGCAAGTTATATTTTTATAAACCAAATATTTGTAAACAGTGATTTTAACGCTGCCATTATAATAAATGTCTTGTAAAATCTAAACAGCGATTTTTAACGCTGCCGTTATAATAAATGTTTGCAAATCTAAACAGCGATCTTAATGCTATTGTTAAAATAAATGTTCTATAATACTACACAATGATTGTAACGTTTTTGTTAAAAGCAATGTTTTATAAATCAAATATTTGGAAACAACGATTGTAATGCTACCATTATAATCAATGTTTTTCCGTAAACGAAGTGGATCCTTAGATTGAATCTAAGAGTCGCGTAAGCGATATTTTGTTTGAAATTGTAAGCTTTGGCTATTCAAAGTTGAGAATGCTATTCAGTTAAGGTCTGAGAGGTAATTATACCCCAACTTGATTGACTTCATGATTGATGGAGAAATAGTTAAGGTTCGATAGTGAAGATTGGCTAGCGATATGTTTAGTTAATAAATGGTAAACGGTTTGAGTTATAATAAGATGAGGGATATTTTCTACCTGTAGAAAATGAAATGATTTGGTCAACGAGGAATTAAGAAAGGGAACATGGAATATTTTCTGATGTTAATAAGGTATATTTTCTGAATATAGAAAATGAGGACTCGTAAATATTTATAAATGTTTTCTAACTGGAATAAGAGATATTTTCTCGAATAAAGGAATTATAATATTGAAAATGTTTTTTCAAAGAATCGAGAGGAGAAATCGAGCTTCAAAAGAATACGAAAGATGGGAAATGAGAATTGTAAATGATAATATAATAAGGAATTGATGTAAAGGGGCCAATATTGATCGATCGAATTCCTACCTGGAAATAAGATCATTGGTTGTACACTTATTTTTCTTTGATAGTTAAATCACCGACTATCGAAGTTTTTGACCATATTTCCATCGTCAATACGGAGAGACCGGGATCGGATTCATTATCTGGAAACCACTCTGTATGGAAGTTAGTGTTGCGATCAAATATGATGAAAATAATTAAAGACGGAGTTATGTAAGGGCTATCCTGTTTACGGGATAGTGCCTTCGGTTTGTCTAGTCCCAGGACAACGTGAATGGACGAATGTCTGACAGAGTATATCTAACGGATCGCGTAAGTTAATCTCTTAAAACGTACTTATGTTTGGTGGCGGAGGAACTCGTTTCTCTTAGCTTTATACCCGTGGTATTTTTGGGGAAATCAATTTGTGATTTGGCGGGTATGACGATGTGGCATTCAAAGTGAATGGTGGCAAGATATTCTGAAAGATAATTTAAACCTCAAGCCTCACTACCGGGAATTGAATAAAATTGGGCAGGCAACATGGCTATGTGGGTCGCTCCAATTAGGACGTATAATCACCTATTTAGAGAAATTCCATTTGTTTCTTAAATCTATCGATGTTGTCCCTTTTGGGAAACGATTGCTGATCCCAACCGTTGGTGATATACATTCGACACACTCAAGCGAAATGAGTGGTCGGTCATGTGTAGGTCGGGTTGCAAGACGATCTAGTTGAACCCAATGTATTCGCCTTTAGAGATAAACTATCGGAAGGTGGTTCCATACCTTGTCATGTTGGAAATCAAATCTCCAATAAGCGCTCTGCGGTTTTCGACTTTATATTGTATATGGAGCGTGAGATGCAAGCGTTCCACTAGTTTCTATTTATTTGCTTTAGACACTATTATAATATCACCAGATTTTGATATCAAGAATATTTTTGGGTTATCATAAGGTAAAACCCATCCGTGTTTATGTGTGGATCGGTCTTACGATTATCATTTCTTTTTAAAGGATTTTGAAAGTTAAACAAATGGTTGGAGTTTACTCACACCAGTCCCATGACTGACTCAGAGTTTATTTTGTTTTGTTTTCCCTAAACTCTTGGGTGCCCAAATTTGTACGGGCAGTCAAGTAGTCAGGATTCTACAGATTCACTTGGAGGAGATCGAAGTAGGAGGCTTTATCAGTTAACTATAGACTATCATATTTTCTGCTGTGTATTGTGTTGTATCTGGAAACAGGTGTTTATAACTGTTCCAGAAATAACTGTTGTGCTCTGATGATGGTATGTATATCAAATTACTGATTTGTATTTCAAAGTTTATGTTATCTAATATATTTTATTCGTTCCGCTGTGAGTTTGTGATCTTTGTTTTCTTCTATTCTAATATTTCTTTCTTTCTATTTCTCATCCTCAAACTTCTTTCTAATAATGATTCGTATTTCTGTGTCATTTGGGTTGGACGTGTGCTATTACTAGTCGACCCAAAGGGTATGGAAATTCAGGCCATTACATGGTCTTTCCGTGCCAACAATCGTATTTGACAGATTTGATAGTCGGTGATTTAACTATCAAAATAAACAGTGTTTCAATCATGATAACCCAATGAGTTCACTGGTTCAGCATTCAGCACCACTTGGCCTTTCAATTAAAACAAATGTAAATTCAAACTCTTAAATATTTCGATATTATAAATATATTTTTCTCGCTTCTTATTTAACATAAGATTATTCTATAAACAAATTCATTTTAACACTTAGGAAAATCTTATATCATATTTAGTTTCTATTTTTCACTTTCAAACATTAGCCACGTTATTATCAAATATTGAGAAATCATTTCAACTTATTACTCATAAAACAAAGTTACGGAACATCTTTTATTCATGACTTGAAAACAACAACCCATGCTTATTCTTATAGAATAGAATTCAACTTCACATCCTCTTTTTAATCTCGCGAATATCGCTAAACCTTCACGCTATCCCCCTTTAATTTCCCCTTTTCCTTGGGATCATTATTTTGTCTATATTTCCCAAATTTCCACCAAAATGTTGCGTTATTATTTCTCTAACAAAATAATAAATTACTACTAAACTCTTTCACCATTTCAACTAATATCATCTTCAGATAATCCTGAAGCCGTTCAAGTTGGGGTATTTTAATTACCTCTGAGACCTTGATCAACAACGTTCATACCTCAAGATGGATACGAGTTGTAATTTAAAAATCAATATTCCATTCTAATATCAATACAAATACCATTTAACTAATTTATTCAAATTACGGTTTCCTAAAATCTTCTTACTTTTTTAAATCTCTTTCTCTATTATAACCATTATTACTTTCTTTAATAATTACGTAATCTGGTATAGAACACCACTTTTAACCTTTACTCCTTTTTAAACAATTTCATTTCATAATTCAGATTTTTGTTTACAATATCCGATAATCCATGTCTTTTACCAATTTCATTTCCACTAATTCTCCCTCAAACCCATTCATCCATTCCTGCTTTGGAGATTTTATTATAATTTCTCCTTCTCACTTAATCTCGTTATTAAGTAACATTAATTTAAAATTAACGATATAACACCTTAAATCTCTTTTATATAACTCTGGTTTATTATAAAACCCTTTTATCTAAATCTCCCTTTACTTAATTCAAATAATTAAGTAACGTTTAATTTAAGCTATAATAATCGCTTAAATTTTCCTTCTATAACTTTGTTAAAAAACTCAGATTTTAAACAAAACCTGTTCACAAACTTCTTTCACCATTCCATTTGGTCTCATTTCCATTGCGGTTACTTTCTAAGTGATTTTCAATTAAAAAGTAATTCTCTAAATTATTAATAATTAAAATAGTAATTTACTTCGATCATTAACTACTTCAGTTGTTAATTTTTTGTTAACTAAAATAAATAGTAAATCCTTTTGAAATCTTTATTTAAATTTAAACACTATTCATTAAGCTAATTTATTAGATTAATTGAAATCAAACTAATTTGAAATCAATTCCAATTACAATGGTTGACTTAGTCAACTCAAGGCGCGGTTATCTTGTTAGCCCATTCCAATTCGTTCTCACTTTAAATTAATTAATAATATAATTAATTTAAATAAATTCCATTAGATAAATTCTTAACAAACCAATCTTCCACATTTTAACTGTTACGGTTAATTTCTATTCCCATATTCATAAATATGATTAATCTCAGATTTACTTTGTAAAAATCAATTTATAATAAATCAAAGTCTTTAATAAATAAAATATTTATTTATTTTCCCTTTTATAAACTTTTATTCAAAATAATATATTTCAAAATCTATCTCCAGTTATAAAAACAAATTTTATAACTTCATCTCTATCGACTCACCTGACAGAGAATCAATATTTATAAAACAATTGATTCTATAGGCCATATGTTGCCAAATACTCAATCAGTATTGCCCATTGGTTTAAACTAGACAGATGTTGAATTTTCTGTCAACAATCCATAATCAAATCAATCACCTAAACAGGACAGTTCATATGTTGATAATATGAAATAAATAAGATTTTGGGGAATCCCGTTGGATCCCTCCAACCTGTTCTTCCCTGTATACAAATAGTTATCTCCAAACAAATAGTTCAATTTCATTTAACTGATAACAATAAATAACGAACATTTAACATCAACCAATTCACAAGCAATTCAACCAATTAAACACGTTTATTTTATAAACGTGAACAACATGGTAAGTTACCTTTATTAGAACCAATCGTTAGAATAACGATTTAGTATTTCACTGAAATTAAACGACGGTTTAATTTCATCAGTTAAATTACTAAATAGATATATAACTAGCGAACAGTCAATCACAGCAAACAGAGCACACAAAATAAAAACCCAATTTGTATAAAATATAAATGGGGAGAACTGAGTGAGTTTAACTTACCTTGATTTGGTTTTGTTGTTAAATCAGTTTTTTTTCCAGTTAAATTAAACGATATTTAATTTAATTGAAAAATCCAACTGCTTCCTGTCATGTCTAGTTCCCTCCGATTGCATAGTACTCGTTGACGTGGTTCCGATGTTGTCTTTTTCATCACATTCTGATCATGTGTATATTCAGAATAAATGTTCTAAGTTTATTCACAAATTTAAATTAAATAAATCTTAAATTTAATTAAACTTTGGGCCTTACTTATTTGTCCATCCCATCACCAACTTGAAACCCGCATCTAAACCCCCCTATCCACTTAAAACCATTAGAAACCCTCTTCCAGTTTACAACCTTCCGCTGCCAAAAAAATTTAGAAAACCCACTTCCATGCCGAACTCTCTCCTTCATCCCTCGTTGCTTTAGTGAAATCGAACCCTTCTCTATGCAACCACGGTTCCGTCATCTCCTGGACTTCCTATCTCTGTCGCTCCACCTAACTTCCTCGAGCAACCCCTTGTGAAACCCTAAGTCCTCAATTTCCAGAAATTAACGAGCTCCACACCTACTGCTACTTCAAAAAATTTAGATTGAGGCTCCCATATGAAGATTTACCGAACCCGTGTTCTTCCAGTTCAAGAAAACACGAACAGATAAGTAATTTTTATGGTTATAAATTCCTGTATCTAATTTGGTTTCAATCGTTCGAACATGCTATCTGGTTCGGTATGTTTTCCATTCTGAACTCTGGAACCATGTGTATTTATAATGGTGGATGATCCAGATAGGATCCTTGTCAAAATCGAATGGTATTATCATAAGTTAGGTTTAGCTGTATTTTCTTAGGTGTTGTTTTCTATTCGTTTCAGCTGTAGGATCTAACTGTTGGTGATGGAAACTAGTTTGTCGCATGACGTTTGACATGGAAAAGCGCATATTTGCATTGGATTCAATGTACTGCTTCTGATCAGTCATATCCAAATCGAGTTGTTCCACGTAGATTAGGTACAGTTATGAATTGCTTTATCAAATCAAAGATTTGAACTGTATTGTTAGATTTGGTGTTCGGGTTTTTAAATGTATGGAAACAGTGAGTTTGTGAATTTCCTATATATATATATATATATATATATATGTTAATTCATTGTCTGTATATTGGATGAAATGTATACATATATTTGATTGTTTAATAGTTGTCCATGTACATAAACCTGTTTTTTCCCATTTTGATGTTTATTTTTCTGTTTTGATTTGATATATGAATGTATCCATTTCTTCAGCTATGCTTTGTACTGTTTCTTGAAAGAACCATTCATGCTGACTTTAAATTTTAAAATGAATTCTTATATTTTTATCTCGTTTCTATAGCTGAATATGATCCGTGAGGATTTGATGTACGCATATGCCTAGTTACTTAGCTGTTTGGCTATTTTTGGCTGATTTTTTTATATTTTATTTTCTTATACTGATTGTTGACTATTTTTAATTGTTCATTGTCTGTTTTAGCTCCCTGTCTGTTCTAATCGTTTTCCTGTTCTTGAAAGAACATGGCATGTTGACATTGAAATTTAAAATGACTGTTCTGTTCATTGTAGCTTAGCTGCGCCTTGTCTATCTTCCTTCGGTTCAACTGTGCTTGTGGGAACATGGTGTATTACTTTTTTTTTCTTTTTTTTTTGAATGGACAAGGCATGCTGTTATTGAAATTTAGGCTGAATTCTTTTTGTATATTCAGTTGCATTTGTACAAACAACTATATATATAAATATGTTGTTCTCTTTTATTGATTACCTTTCAGTTCTTTTCATATTGTATATGTGTTTTTTCCCGTTTCATAGTGGATAGAGCAGCTTTGTATTTTTGCTGGACATGTATGATATGTAATCGGGTTTTACTCGTATTGTCAAACCACATGAAAATTCTGATGGTATGTAAATATATACATATACATTCAGGGAATTGTGCTGAAGACATAAACCGTATGTAGTACACTAGCTTTGGGTGGGTTTATTTATAAATCGTATATAATATTTATACAATATACATTAAATTCAAACAGTTAAATTAATATCATCATAGTTATTAAAATAACGGTTTCAATTTCAAACAGTAGAATTCAAAACTCAATATTAAATATTCTGATTTTAAATGGTATTCCATTTGTATTAAATTTCTTTAATATTTAAAAATAAATTGTTAAAATTTAAAAACGATTCATAGTAATTATTTAAAAATTTGATTTGGCCATAACAATCAATCTATAACATGAAATCTAAATTTTTCTCTTCCATATGAAAACCATCAACAACATGATTCCAACTGTAACGACCCGCATTCTACGCATGGAAGGTTCATAGAATATTTATTTCTTTCACATACGAAGTCGTATGGTCATGTAACTTTGGAAGACGACTACTGGGGTTATTTCCCATATTCATGATTTTTACCGTTTTTAAATGACCGTTTTGCCCCTAGCTGGTCTTGTTTCGGCCATAACTTTTGATCGGAAAGGAGTTTTGACTTAAAACCACTTCCATTAGATCCGGATGATGGTTTACCTTTCCGTAGGGTGGTCATATTAGCCAAACGGACTAACTGTTTGGGAGATATGGCTGAAACAAGTTTCAGATGGTGAAAACCAGCTTAACCGGGCCTAATTTGGGCGATTAGTGAGTGGGCCCATAACCCATTTCGGGATCGGGGTTATGGGGAGGTTGATAGGGTTAGAAAATTCATTTTCTATCATTTTCTAGCCGCCACTTTTTGTTCCTTCAAGTTTAGCCATGACCTCCACTTTCTAAAACACCCCAAATTACCTCCTAATCGCTAATTAAGCCAAATCTACATCAAATCAAAGAGGATTAGCACAAGAATCCAGGTAAAACTACTATATAGCCTTGGGAACGGCGCCATAACAGAGAATCATTTCAGATCTAAAGTTTATTTGTGGCAAAGGTGAGTGATTTGCATAGTTCCTCACTAATTATGGTTAATTAAGGGTAATTAGTGATAATTAGCGAATTTATACATGTTAAAAATCTGGAAAAATATTGATAAATTTTGAAATATTGCTTTAGGCCTCTATTAGGAAATTTGTCTAGTTTGGTTATGTTTTGCTAATCGCATCATCAGTTTTACTTAAACCTGCTTAAGGAAAAATATGGGGTTTTGGCTATGTTTGATCCGTTTTAACCTATCAAATTATTGTTTTGGTGTTAGTGGTCAATTCTATATGTTGCTATGACTGTATGGTATGCTTTTGATTGATTAGAAAAGTTAGAATGGTCGAAAACGTCGCCGTATGGCGTAAAACAGTCGCTGCAAGAGTTGCAGGAAATATGCAGGACCCAGATCGGATCGCCCCTCCCTACCACGACCCGATCGTGGCCACCTCTCCACGACCCGAAGTGTTTCTCTTCAAGTTACACAAGCTAGATACTCCGATCCGAACCGCCTTCCACGTGAGCTGCTTGTACCATCCGAATCAGAAGCTCCGACCCGATCCGATGGGTGAACATGATCCGAACCGATGGTGCAGTCGTGAAGTCTGGAGCACGACCCGAACCCAATGGATCACCCCTACCGATCTGAATCACTTCAGAAGCCCATGACCTGAAGACCTAGGAGGATGCACCCGACCCGATCTGATGGGTGAGCACGATCCAACCCGATCTGGATGAACCACGAGCAAGAGGAGGAGCTGCCATGCACGATCCGATGGAGGAAGCACGACCAATCCGAATGAGGTTGATGACCACGTTCCGAACCGGAGGAGATACTGCGAGCTGAACCAAGGAGCTTGGCGCGAGGCATGGGTTGTGAACCAAACGAAGACCGATCCGGAGAAGACCAAAACCCGAGATGCTAAGGTAGTCCAAATGGGAAGTTTGTACTCAGGATCCAGTTGGGAACCAAGGAGTTAACTTCGTGATTGTGCTTCGCTGCGGGACGTGTGCTAAGGGGTTGTCTATTTCTATAACTCTGGATCTCTATGTGTAGGGGTATGTTAACAGATTCAAAACCACAGTGGTTTAGGTACGACTAATGGGCTATAGACCAATGAAGCAGGGTCATTTGTAAAGATTTAGTCATGAATCCGTGGGGTAAGCTTGGTGGTAGCAGTAGTCGTACAAGTCGAACTCCGTCACTACTTCGATGGGTCTAGTGGTTGAGAGTGGTGGACATTGTATGCTTTATGCACCGAGTGAGAGATGTGAGGATGGTTGCTATGCTTGATTTGTTTGCCATCACTATGACATGCACACCCCCACCCCCCGTATTCTTCGTACCATGTGTTAGTGGCACCTTAGAGTATTGTACAATATGTAGTGCTAACTCTTTGGTTGCAGGTCCAGGTTCAGGTATGGTTTAGTATTGTTCTGTTTTGCTGCTTATCGCCCATACCAGACTTTTGTCTGACCAAGAATTTTATGTCTCTTCTTATTACTCTGGGTGCTCTCACGAGCAGACTATAGACAGGTTACTGGTGAAGCTCGAGTAGCTGTACCGGAGACGAGCAGGAGGCTTCCACGTATGATATATATATATATATTCTCCATGTGTCACTGTTGGTCACTACTTTGGGCATTAGTAGTGCACCCTTCCTTTCTTTTGCTTTAGAGACAGTTTTAAAGTTGTAATAATGATGATGTGGAACATAAGTGGTATTTGGATTTTCCGCTGCCATGATGTTTAGTTTCAGCTTGTGCACTGTCTCACCTGTTTTATGTCAAGTATGTTATTATTATACTTTATTCCCTGCACTGTGAGACATTCTACAGGTTCTTGATTAGTTCATTCTCTTCTTTCCTTCCTTTGGCGACCGTTCCGGGCTAGTCGGGCATGTGTACAGTGCACTTTCGGAGGAAATGCCGACTGGTGCGGGGTGGGTTGTCACGCTTGGTATCAGAGCTCTATGTTGCATAGTTAACCTAGGGAAAGACACCAGGGAGAGATAATACGTATATGAGAGCGCGTATTTGTGATTATTTTGGGTTTTCAAAAGCTATATATATATATATATATACTATTAGTATATCTAAGGATGAAGTCGCACTGCACTGGCACCACTATGGAGATGGTTAATCGTTTTCTCTTTACAGATTGAACGATGAGCCGATACGCAAGAGGTGCCGGTAGAGGAGCCAATAATGGGATTGCTGCTGACATGAGGACGATGTTTACTGACCTCATGAGGGAGATGCTTAGAGATGTTTAGGGGGCAGCTCCTAATGTTGGTGGTGCAGTGGTGTAGGCACCTAGAGCCGATTTTTCCAAGCTATGCAAGGATTACACTAGTCTTGGTGGAAAGCCGTTTCAAGGAACGGAATCGGCCACTGATATTCAAGATTGGTTGGAGAGCTATGAGCGTATGTTCGAAGACTTGGGTATCGAGGATGCGATGAAAAGAAAGATAGTGTCCCGTCAGTTGCAAGGACGGGCAATGAATTGGTGGAATGCTATAAAGGCAGCTACTCCCGAGGATCAGATTATGTGGGATCAGTTTAAGGTTCACTTTAGCAATAAGTTCATTCCAACTGCTCAGAAGTCAGTGCTGTTTATGAAATTCTTGGAACTCAAGCAGAATGGCGGAGCTGTCTTGGAGTATATTGCCGAATTCGACACTTTGTCGAGATATGGGTTATCCTTAATGGATACTGCCGAGAAGAAGAACGAGAAGTTCATAATTGGATTGGATGGATACTTGGGCGAAAGGCTTATTAACCACATCGATGAGACGTTTGAATCGAGACGTTTGAATCCTTTGTGGGGAAAGCATTGAGGTCAGAGAGTCTTTACCCTAAGTCGAAGACTAAAGTTGCATCTGCAGAGGAGCCAAAGCCACAAGCAAGCGGTGGAGGCAAAAATGGTTCTCAGAATAAGAGAAAGCAGAATCAGACCAAGGATGGCCAGAAGAAAAAGAATAGGAAAGATGTTGAGTGCTTCAGCTGTGGTAAGAAGGGCCATTATGCTAGTAATTGTCGGGTCAAGCCAACGGATAGGAAGTGCTTCAACTGTGGTCAAGTGGGACATCACAAGGACAAGTATCCGCAAACCCCTAAAGAAAAGAAGATTGTGAAAACATATGCTATCAATGTTGTTCCTTCTTCGTCGAATTCCCTAACTACGGTGGAGAAGGGAAAGAATGTCATTATTCAAGGTATGCTTTCTGTTTATGATGTTCCTGTTAGAGTTTTGTTTGATACCGGAGCTTCCAGTTCTTTCATATCTAGTGACCTAGTAGATAGGTTGGGATTGGAACCCGAGATCGTCAATAGACCTTTAGTAGTGACGAACCCGATTGGTGGTTCGACTAGCCTTAGCATGATTTGCCGTAATGTGGTCTTATCGAGTCATGGATGCATGTTTGTTTATGATTGCTTTGTTTTGGGCTTTACTGAGTTTGGCATTATTTTGGGAGTCGATTGGCTCCAAAGATACGAGGTGGTGGTAGACTGTGAGGGCTTTTTGGTGACAGCTAGAGCGGATGATGGGCGGAGGGTAGTGTTTGGTGGTCTACCCAGTGATAGGGTAATGGCTAGTTTTCTAAATTCCCTCGACATCACGCATGATGAGTTTTCAGGTTTGCCCGTGGTTGGCCAGTATCCGGACGTCTTCGAGGAAGTGACCGGGCTTCCACCACATCGAGAGATTGAGTTCCGTATTGATTTAGTGAAAGATGCCAGACCTATAGTGATCCCACTTCGTCGTATGGCGCCAAGGGAGCAGCGAGAGCTCGGGGTGCAATTAAGCGATCTTTTGAAGAAGGGATTTATCAGAAGAAGTGTTTCTGAGTGGGGAGCACCAGTTGTGTTTGCTACCAAGGTAGATGGTTCCCTTCGATTGTGTGTAGACTACCGCAAGTTGAATAAGGTGACGAGGAAGAATAAGTACCCTCTACCATGGATAGATGATTTGTTTGATCAGTTGAGTGGCGCGAGAATATTCTCCCAGTTGGATCTCGCGACAGGTTTTCATCAGCTTAGAGTGGAAGCTGAGAGTATAGCTAAAACGACATTTTGGACGTCGTCTGGATTTTATGAGTGGTTGGTCATGCCATTTGGGTTGACTAATGCGCCAGCATATTTTGTGGATCTTATGAATAGGGTATTCAGAGATCAGTTGAATAAGTTTGTTCTTGTGTTCGTGGATGATATACTTGTTTATTCAACGATATACTTGTTTATTCGAGGACTGAGGAAGAACACAAGGAACACTTGAGGATAGTGATGGAGATGTTGAGAAAACACCAATTGAAAGCAAAGTTTTCTAAGTGTCACTTCTGGAGGAGAGAAGTGAGATTCTTGGGCCATGTTGTTTCAGAGAATGGTATTGCCGTGGATCCTGCAAAGGTGGCTACGGTACAAGATTGGTCTACGCCCAAGAATGCAACATACATAAGAAATTTCTTGGGGTTAGCTGGATATTATCGTAAGTTTATCCAAGACTTCTCCAAGATAGCAGCATTGTTGACTCAGTTGACCAAGAAGAATCAAGCTTTCATCTAGGACAAAAAGTGCGAGAATGCATTCAAGAGTCTAAAGGACAAGTTGACATGTGCACCAGTGTTAGTCATTCCTAAGAGAAATGAAGAGATGACGGTGTACATAGATGCATGTGGTACCGGACTAGGTGCTGTATTGATGCAAGGAGGCAGGGTTGTAGCTTATGCAAATCGGCAACTGAAACCGCATGAGAAAAGATATCCTACCCATGATTTGGAATTAGCAGCGATCGAATTCGCATTGAAGATGTGGAGACATTATCTCTTGGGAGAAAGATTCGAGTTGTTTACCGATCATAAATCATTAAAGTATCTCTTCTCTCAGAAGGATCTAAATCTCCGACAGCAAAGATGGTTAGAATTCTTGGCTTCCTATGATTTCGGCATCGCATATACACCAGGAAAGGGCAATGCGGTGGCTGATGCACTGAGTAGAAGACATGCCAGTTTAGGGGCTATGTTTCTAGAATGGAAGCAACTGGAGTACATCACTGGGTATGATTTCAAACCAAAGTGCGAATTGGATCCAGAAATGTTAGCAAGTATGGAGATCAGACCCACTTTGATGGAGCGGATTGGTTCCGGTCAGAGGAACGATCCTATTGGAAATCATCTCAAAGTTAGAGATGGGAATCGATGGAGAGATGAACAAGTATGGGCTTGATCGAGATGGATGGCTTAGAAAGAATGGAAGACTTGTTGTACCCAATGTCGATGGATTGAGAGATGAAGTGCTTAGAGAATATCATCACTCGAAACCGACTATACACCCCGGTGGTAACAAGACGTATCGAGACATGAAGCAAACCTACTACTGGGAAGGGATGAAAAGAGACACTGGGAAGTTTATATCCAAATGCATGAATTGCCAGCTAGTTAAAGCTGAGCAAAAGAAGCCTAGTGGTTTGTTGCAACCATTAGAGATTCTAGAATGTAAATGGGAACAAGTCTCAATGGATTTCATTGATGGGTTACCAAGGACTAGATCGGGCCATGATAGCATTTGGGTGATTGTGGACCGATTGACTAAGAGTGCGAGGTTTATACCCATCAAGTCAAACAGGACGGCAGCTAAGTTAGCTGAACTATATGTAAAGTGGGCAATGAGATTTCATGGAATACCCAAAGGCATTGTGAGTGACCGAGATCCGTTGTTCACCAGTGGATTTTGGAAGAGCTTACAAGAGGCGTTAGGATTAGAATTACATCTCAGTACCGCGTATCATCCTCAAACCGACGGACAAACAGAGAGGGTGAATCGAGTGTTAGAAGACCTCTTGAGACCTTGCATATTGGATTTTGGTGGATCACGGGATGACCATTTGCATCTAGTAGAGTTTGCATATAATAATAGTTATCAATCCAGTATTGGTATGGCTCCATTTGAAGCTTTGTATGGAAGACCGTGCAACTCACCATCATGTTGGTTAGAAACCAGTGAGAAATTTGTGCTTGGACCAGATGTGATAAGAGAAACTTCAGCTAAGATTAAGGTTGTCCAACAGCGAATGAAGGCTGCCCAATATAGGCAGAAAAGTTATGCCGATAAGAGGAGAAGAGAATTAAAGTTCTCCATTGGCGACTTGGTGTTTGTCAAGATTTCTCCGTTGAAGAGCGTGATACAATTTGGCAGGAGAGGCAAGTTAGCACCAAGATTTGTTAGTCCATTCCAGTTCTTGAGCAAATTGGGAATTTGGCATATAAAGTTGAATTACTAGAGAAGATGGCAGGAGTTCATAACGTATTTCTTGTTTCCCAGTTAAGAAAGTTGTTGCACGACCCAGATGTGACTATTTCACCTGATTAGTTGGATGATATCGAAATTGAACCCGAGGCGGCTGGGAACCGCAAGCCTATGCGTATTGTTGGGAATGATACGAAGCAACTTCGAAGGAAAGCGGTGAATCTAGTCAAAGTTCAGTGGGGCGAAAGTGAGAATGACTGTACTTGGGAGACAGAGGAGAGCATTAGGAAGACGTATCCAGAACTCTTCGCCTGGTAAGATTTCAGTTTCGATTTAGTCTTTCCGCATGCTAGGATAGGCTTGTTTTGTTTGGTTTGCATGTTTGACGGTTGTATGTGGCTGGTAGGCATGCGGGATCCTTTCTATGTTTTGGGTTAAGGAATTTCGGGGATGAAATTTCTTAAGGGGGGAGAGTGTAACGACCCGCATTCAACGCATCAAAGGATCGTAGAATATTTATTTCTTTCACATACGAAGTCGTATGGCCATGTAACTTTGGGAGACGACTATTGGGGTCATTTCCCATGTTCATGATTTTTACCGATTTTCAAATGATCGTTTTGCCCCTAACTGATCTTGTTTCGGCCATAACTTTTGATTGGAAAGGGGTTTTGAATTGAAACCTCATCCACTAGATCCGGATATGGTTTACCTTTCCGTAGAGTGGTCACATAGCCAAACGGACTCACCGTTTGGGAGATATGGCTGAAACAAGTTTCAGATGGAGAAAAACAGCTTAACTGGGCCTAATTTGGGTGATTAATGAGTGGGCCCATAACCCATTTCGGGATTAAGGTTATGGGGAGGCTGATAGGGTTAGGAAATTCAGTTTCTATCATTTTCCAGTCGCCACTTTTTGTTCCTTCAAGTTTAGCCATGGCCTCCACTTTCTAAAACACCCCAAATTACCTCCTAATCGCTAATTAAGCCAAATCTACATCAAATCAAAGAGGATTAGCACAAGAATCGAGGTAGAACTGCTGTATAGCCTTGGTAATAGCACCATAACAGAGAATCATTTCAGATCTAAAGTTTATTTGTGGCAAAGGTGAGTGATTTGCATAGTTCCTCACTAATTATGGTTAATTAAGGGTAATTAGTGATAATTAGCGAATTTATACTTGTTAAAAATCTGGAAAAATATTGATAAATTTCGAAATATTGTTTTAGGCCTCTGTTAGGAAATTTGGCTAATTTGGTTAAGTTTTTCTAATCGCATCATTAGTTTTGTTTAAACATGCTTAAGGGAAAATATGGGGTTTTGGCTATGTTTGATCCGTTTTAACCTATCAAATTGTTGTTTTGGTGTTAGTGGTCAGTTCTATATGTTGCTATGACTGTATAGTATGCTTTGTGATTGATTAGAAAAGTTAGAATGGTCGAAAACGTCCTCGTATGGCGTAAAACAGTCGCTGGAAGAGTTGTAGGAAATATGCAGGTCCCGGATCGGATCGCCCCTCCCTACCACAGCCCGACCCGATCGTGGCCACCTCTCCACGAGCCGAAGTGTTTCTCATCAAGTTACACGAGCTGGATACTCCGATCCGAACCGCCTTCTACATAAGCTGCTTGTACCATCCGAATCAGAAGCTCTGACCCGATCCGATGGGTGAACACGATCTGAAACGATGGTGAAGCCGTGAAGTCTGGAGCACGATTCGAACCCAATGGATCGCCCCTACCGATACGAATCACTTCAGAAGCCCACGACCTAAAGACCTAGGAGGATGCACCCGACCCGATCCGATGGGTGAGCATGATCCGACTCGATCTGGATGAACCACGAACTAGAGGAGGAGCTGACATGCACGATCCGATGGAGGGAGCACAACCGATCTGAATGAGGTTGATGACCACGATCCGAACCGAAGGAGATACTGCGAGCTGAACCAAGGAGCTTGGCCCGAGGCATAGGTTGTGAACCAAATGAAGACCGATCCGGAGAAGACCAAAACCCGAGATGCAAAGGTAGTCCAAATGGGAAGTTCGTACTTAGGATCCAGTTGGGAACCAAGGAGTTAACTTCATGATTGGGCTTTGCTGCGGGACGTGTGCTAAGGGGTTGTCTATGTCTATAACTTTGGATCACTATGTGTAGGGGGTATGTGAACGGATTCAGGACCACAGTGGTTTAGATACGACTAATGGGTAGCGGGGTCATTTGTGAAGATTTAGTCATGACTCCGTGGGGTAAGCTTGGTGGTAATAGTAGTCGTATAAGTCGAACTCCGTCACTACTTCGATGGGTCCAGTGGTTGAGAGTGGTGGACATCGTATGCTTTACACATTGAGTGAGAGATGTGAGCATGGTTGCTATGCTTGATTTGTTTGCCATCACTATGACATGCACACCCCCACCCCCCGTATTCTTCGTACCATGTGTTAGTGGCACCTTAGAGTATTGTACAATATGTAGTGCTAACTCTTTGGTTGCAGGTTCAGGTATGGTTTAGTATTGTTCTGTTTTGCTGCTTATCGCCCATACCAGACGTTTGTCTGACCTAGAATTTTATGTCTCTTCTTATTACTCTGGGTGCTCTCACGAGCAAACTAGAGACAGGTTACAGGTGAAGCTCGAGTAGCTGTACCGGAGTCGAGAAGGAGGCTTCCACGTATGATATATAATCTCCCTGTGTCGCTGCTGGTCACTACTTTGGGCATTAGTAGTGCACCCTTCCTTTCTTTTCTTTTAGTGACAGTTTTAAAGTTGTAATAATGATGATGTGGAACATAAGCTGTATTTGGATTTTCCGCTGCCATGATGTTTAGTTTCAGCTTATGCACTGTCTCACCTGTTTTATGTCAAGTATGTTATTATTATACTTTATTCCCTACGCTGTGAGACATTCTACAGGTTCTTGATTAGTTCATTCTTTTCTTCCCTTCCTTTGGCGACTGTTCCAGGCTAGTCAGGAATGTGTACAACGCACTTTCGGAGGAAATGCCGACTGGTGCGGGACGGGTCGTCACTCCAACGTTTCTTGTTTCGCAGAAATCCGCCTTATATCGGATCCTATATATCCAGCTAAAGTTCAAAACTCCATTTTACGAACTGCTGCGTCATTTTGAGCTCGATTTATAATTATATAAATATATAACGTTCAAACTTCATTTTGAATAACGAATTAAATATTAAAAATCCATTACTATCCCAAATATAATAATTAAAATAATAAATTAAATTAAATACTTGACAGCCAAAAATACGGGTCGTTACATTCTTCCCCCCTTAAAATAATTTCGTCCTCGAAATTGCTAAGGTAAGAAAGAACGTTACAACCTATTAATTTCTAAATCCATTTTATTATAAACAATATAAATTTTCAAAAATATCAAAAAATTTCTAACACATTAAATTCCCGAAAAAATTCGGCAGAGTCTCCCCTGTACGGAGAATCTGCGATATCGTAGGAACAAGTAATGTATATACATCGACCAACACGGTAGGAAAACAAAAATCAAAATCCAAAATTTTATATTTCGCTTAGGCGTACCTTTTTAAGCGCTATTGAGCATATTTGTTTAACGTATACGTGATTTACTCAACCAATATCAATCAGCTCAGCCATCTGGCACATGTACTTAACTCAATTCATATACAAGTAATAAATATATGAAATTCTGAAATAATATTTCACTAATCAACTGGTATAACTACGCCAATTGCAAAGTCAAACACACAGCATCAATTTATTATCAAATACAGGGTTAAACCATAAATTCCAATTCATATGTAGTTTCATTCTAGTTTTAGTTACCCGAAAATTATTCTTTAGTTTAGAATTCATTTAGCTCATTAAATCGTTGATTATTCCATTCAAGAAAACTATCATCCAATAATAAACAATCCACCATCAACGACCAATACACAACCAAATCAACCAAATCTTAAATTCAATATTAATATTTTATTTTTGTTTCACATATTTAAACATCAATCAAATAATATCCGATTGATTTCTATTTGATTATTATTTATTCGAATTCCAATTTATTTCAACTTCAATATCATTATTAATTCAATTTTACTTAACAAATTTAGGTTTCAATTCAAATTTTCAATCCAATTTGAATTCCATTCAAATCAGTCAAACACACTAACCAGTATCTAAATAATTTAATAAAATTATTTCTTTTCTATGCAAAAATATATTTTGGGTAAAATTATTTCATTTACCCCCCTTTTCAAAACAATACTGCTTTTATCTATCAGTCCAATGCTTCTCAACACTTGAACTGATCAACAAACACAATACAAAACATTTGTATATAAAATTTACAAATACGCTCTCTATATATATACCCTCAATCTCGATCTAGGGTATTACTAACCCATTCTCTATTGAGTTACACCACAGAGCCAAGGTTAATAATAAACCAATAGCTTTGATACCACTGTAACGAACAAGGATTTTCGGCCCCGGAAATCGACATAAATACCTTTACCGTACCTCATGCCGACCTTCCAAACACCAAAAACACCTGAACATTATTAGAAAGAATTTAAAGGGTGAAATAAGAAAGAAAGAAATTTAAGAATAGAAGAAGAAAAACCAACACAACACAGAATCAGAGTCTCACATCGCAGCGAAACAAAATATAATAAAAAAATACTTTATTAAGAGCTTTTAAAAATACTTACAACATCAGAGTACATCAACATCTCTGGACAGTTATAGAAAATCTGTCCCATATACAACACACAGCGGAATAGTAGTTATATAATATCATACATCTGGACTCTTCCAGCTCTTCTCTTCACAGCATTCGATAAACTGAACCTGTACACACCGGGCTAACCCGAGCATTTACAAAACACCGGGTCTGTCTGGTGAACTAGAGTGAGAAAAACTCGCACAATATTAAGGATATCACACAACCTGACTTTAAAGTCAAAATCTTTTTGAAAGAAAAGGATAATCGTAAGACCAAATCCACCCATAAATATGGATGGTTTTCACTGTGATAGCCCGTAACTTCCCTGGTAAGGAAAGCCCGGATTACCTTGAGAACACGACAAAATAGAACACAAACAGAAGAACATTTCATTGTTTATTACAACAATTTCATCAGAATACAAGAATATACAGAGTATGAATAAATATTACACATTTGATAAATATCAGAGATTACAATAAATTACATAGTAGCGGAAAATAATACAAAGCACAACTGAAGGTGATATACGGATACAGAGCTTTCCGGATATCATTCCAGCTGTAAATCAGGATCCTGTGAATATAAATCTGCAAAACCAAAACTACTAGCTGCCCGTGTCGAAAATAAGGGCACCCAGAGTTTAGGTTAAAACAATAAACTCCAGGTCAGTCATGTGACTAGTGTGATAACTAAAACAATTATTTAAAACTTTACTTTAAAAGAGGGTAATTCAAGGGACCACGCCGTATAACACGGAACGGGTTTCCTCCCAAGAATACCAGTGCATAGAAGATACAACGCAATGCTTTTTCAAAAAATGAAGCTATTATAAGACCCAGGTCCCATCACACAATGCAACGCAAGCCGGAGGATAGGGTTTTCCCTTATAATAGCCAAACATGCTTGGTACGTTTAAAACAAATCATTTGATACTATTATAAGTGTATAGTGTCAAAACAATTTTAATCATAAATATCAATCCTAGGCGGCATGGGTACCATCTATCATGTCGCCATACTAGGCTCTACAAATAAAACCGAAATATCTCGTATTGGAAATTGGATTTCCGTCATGAGTCGAGGCAAGGGGCAAGCTCCTTTTCGCTTCGAGACACTCTAGCAAATGCCTCGGGACTACACACTCCGGGTAACCCCTGGATCTTCAAGGCCGGTCCTCTCTTACGTTTGAGGATTAATTATTCCTGAACACACGTTTCCCGGTCCTTACAGACCTAAAATCGAGGCGCCTCATCCAACAACCACATAGGTGAAAAGTACATAAATGTCAGGGCTGGTAAGTCACTGACACCACCAAAGCTAGAACGAAACGTCGTGCTCTCCCCGTAGTCCTTATCCCGTTTTTGACTCATACCGAGGTGTGAGGCTCGCGAATTCACGTTATACACAAAGCTACGCCATGTAGGCCGTGCTTTGATCATCAACCACAAGACTTTGCTTTTCAACAGAAGCCTTGATCAATTGCCACTTAGGCGTGCCACATAGGCAATTCATGCCATGCGACTGATGTCCATCGATATACAACCTCTGAGCTCGTACGTCTCAGAGAAGGGCGTTAAGCAAGAGAAAAATTCTCCGCCGCCAAACAGATGTATATTTAATAGAGATCAATCAGCATAGAATAAAATCCAATGTCAGACACACAGTCCATTTACAAGTTCGTTCTGGGTCTGAACGAAACAGGAGGCACTTTCCTCGCATATCCATCGATCTCCAAGTACGTATGGACGATCACCAACTGATTCCCTCATCTTAGGTGTACAGCCCAATCAAGATCATCAGTAATCACCCAAACGATGTGAAGACTTCCGGCCTTCGACCACCGTCATTATCTTCGACTTATCGTCAAATCGGTTATTCGGAATGGGTGTAAACCCGGCCTTTCTGAATAACCCGCGTATATAGTAAAAAAATGTTACACAAACACAACATACGCCTCGTTCCAATTTAGCAGCCACTAACCGTAAATCAACAAGAGAACAATTTCCCAAATATTAACCCCAAAGGCTGAAACCAACATCAGATCAATACCCAGGAAACCATTCTTCTTAGCTAACCTATGGCTAGTTTCTAAATTTCATATTCTTAGGGAAAAGTTCCCATTAATTTTATCAAAGATAAATTCTTTAAATTTAAACTTTAATCTTCCTTTGGATGTCATTTCAAACCAAATTATGGTTTTTCAAACTAGTCGGGATTAGCGAACCACACCGAAGTAATTATTTATTTTATTTCCCAATCCCAACCTATTCATCCCATGAAGCAAGACTGGTAATACTCCATATCTAACACCACGATATTATCGGTAAAATTAATTACCATTTCACATTCAAATCTAATTAAAGATTTGACTATTGTTTTGGAGAAAAACTGGTGATACTCCATTCTCGCTCACTTTCTAAATTTGATAATTTAAATTATCAATTCATATTTCAATCTAATTACAGATTCATTAAAACTCCTTTTACTGGGTTAAAGAACTAATGTCATTTAAAACACAGTTCATGACAAACCCAAATCACATTCTATTTATTATCGGGTTAAAGAACAAGTGTTATTTAAAACACCCTTCACGATAAACCCACAAATCAATTCTATTTAAAACCCATTTCAAATCCAATTTATTTATTTAAAAATAAATGGGTTTTAATTTTAGTTCTAAACTAGTTCATTTCGATAAAAATCTATTTTTATCTTTTCAAATATGGAGTTTTTCATCCCAATTTTTCCCAAATCATTTCTTATGATTTTACACAAATTATTACTATTTTTAATAATTTTACCAAGGTCCGTACAGTCGATTTCCATCAACGGCCATCGAACTGCACTTACAGCGATCTTTTCCAAATTTGATTTGGACGTATCTCCAAATCCAACCGTTAGACTTCAAATTTCTAATATTCGTTAGAAAGCACTTTTCGATACAAACCCAACGGTTCCAGTTTTAGGAGGATCCGACGGTCGGATCTCCAGTAATGTCCGTTCGAAGTCAATGGTCGAAATTTATGAACTGCCGCGGCGCGGCGCGTCCTATTCTGGCCATTATATATATAATATATATATTATATATATTTCATCGATTTCCCTTTTTAAACAAATTTTATAAATCGTTTCAAATTTGTTTCAAAAACAATTTCAACATTCATTTCAAATTCAAATCAAAATTGAATTTTCCCTTATAAATTCTTTTTATATTCATTTCTATTTGATTTCAATTCAAATCGATTTCAATTCTATTTCAAATTCGGTTTCTATTCAATTCAATTCAAATTCGTTTTCTATTCGATTCAATTCAAATTCGTTTTCTATTCGAATTCGTTTTCTATTCGATTCAATTCGAATTCGTTTTCTATTCGATTCAATTCGGATTCGTTTTCTATTCAATTCAATTCAAATTTGTTATATATTCGATTCAATTCGAACTCGTTATATATTCAATTCAATTCGAATTCGTTATATATTCGATTCAATTCGAATTTGTTATATATTCAATTCAATTCGAATTCGTTATATATTCAATTCAATTCGAATTCGTTATATATTCAATTCGAATTCGTTATATATTCAATTCAATTATAAAAACGAATATAATCTATATAAATATCGTTCGCGTCAAAATAGCGCATCTCTAATCAACACGGCTTTATATATTTCAATAATTCCGTTATTATATTCAACAAATGAATATTTATCCTATTCAATACATGAATCTATATTTTTGTCAACACATGACTAATCACAACGAATGAGTACTGTCCACGTGTGACTATTTTTGTTATTTAATATATTTTATAAAAATTATGGTATCTATTGTTTGATTTTAAATCAGACTCCAACCGTAAATTAGTAAGAGAACGATTCCCTGAGTATTAACCCCGAAGGTCAAAACCAATATCAGATCAACATCCAGGAGACCACTTATCTTATCTATTTTCCAGTTAGTTTCTAATTTTATATATGATAAAGATGTAAATTTTATGGTTAAAATATTTCGTTCAACACATGACTAATCTCAAAGGATGAGTACTGTCAACACATGAACCTTTATTTTGTAAAGAAGTTAGTTTCTAATTCTATATATAATAAAGATGTAAATTTTATTGTTAAAATATTTCGTTCAACACATGACTAATCTCAACGGATGAGTATTGTCAACACATGAACCTTTATTTTATAAAGAAGTTAGTTTCTAATTCTATATATAATAAAGATGTAAATTTTATTGTTAAAATATTTCGTTCAACACATGACTAATCTCAACGGATGAGTATTGTCAACACATGAACCTTTATTTTATAAAGAAGTTAGTTTCTAATTCTATATATAATAAAGATGTAAATTTTATTGTTAAAATATTTCGTTCAACACATGACTAATCTCAACGAATGAGTACTGTCAACATATGAACCTTTATTTTATAATATTCTTTATTTTCTAAATTGGAATGAGGCCCAATGAATTACCATATAATTTTAATTATATGGATTCCATACAACACATGTATATAATAGCAACGATAAATAATCAACCATCATCCAAAGTGCACTACACTGTATAAGCATCAAATATAGATATCTAACGCTTATAACAGCCTGTCGATCCATCGGTCAACATATAACTAATTATTGGGATTAGTGTATGCCGTATTTTATCCCAATACCCGTGTGGGGTTTCAAACAATCAAACACAGATTTTATTTGTCAGTTGGGCGATGTGTAAAATTTATCGTCCCAATCAATGTCCTTCAAATAGGTGTACATAAAAAAAACCGTCCGGTTTGTAAATGAATATTTATTTTGAATATTTATTTATTCACGTTCACGTTAAAAATTATATTTTTGACGACCAAATTATCTTATTCAACCTATGAATATTCTATTCAGTTCATTTATTAAATAAAATGATATCTTTATTTTTCTAACTTATTTTAGAAAATTCGGCGGCATAATGGCACGATACTAGAAACGGGACAAGGCCTAGCCTTATCTCCGGTCTAATAATGGCCCACGCCATACACATATCAATCAAATCCATTCCACTTCACCAAACAATCAAATTCAAATCAAATAATCTAACCAACTACACAACCAAACAAACAAGTCCATGGTCTGTGGACGATGGTGTCGGGTGCTACTAAACATCGTCTGCATCCTAGTATGTATTTATATAACTAGAAAAGAAAAGTTAAAGTGAGAAGTTCTCACCGAGGGATCCACTCCGCCGTGCTTTGCTGTTGAACTGCTGAACCGTCTGGATCGGTTGAAATTCCAATTTAGTCCTTTTCACGCTGTTCAAATAAAAATTATATTTTTATCACTTCATTTTAATAAATAAAAATCGTATTTTTATTTCATATATTATTACAGCGCTTCAATCTATATAAATATTATATTTATACATTTTTACTACTAATATAAAGATTGAATTTTTATCGCTATAAAAATCTCATTTTTACTTCACTATATATATAATAAAAATCAGATTTTTATTTCACTAGTTTTATAAAAATCGTATTTTTATATTCTCTACCTTATAGAAATTATATTTTTATATCTCACATCTGATAAAAATCATATTTTTATTATTTTTATAATATAAAAATCCTATTTTTAACCCTTTACTAATATGAAAATTATATTTTTAACTTTCTATATTATAAAAATTATCATTTTACATCGCCAATACATGTATAAAAATCGTTCCTTCAATCACTATAAATCGAGCCTTTAACCCTTTTAAAAATCTCGTCTTTAACACTTTAAAAATCTCGTTTTTCTAGTTGCAAAAATATATTGTTTCCACTTGTAAAAATATATTCTTTCTTTCTACTAATAAGAAAAAAACAAATCATAGCTTCTTCCATTTAAAGATCGTTGCTTTTTCAGTATATTATACCTAAAAACTGAAATTAAAATAGACATTATTAATTACACTAAATAAATTAAAAAACTAAGCAATTAAATTAATGAATCACCTTATTTTTTTTCGTTCGTCGGAGAGCTATCGGCTAAGAGCAGGCGGCGTTAGGGTTTAAAGGGGCTAGGGCTTCATGGGCGCGGGTTTCGTAGGAGGAGGTCGGGGAAGAAGAGAGGAGGTGCGGTCAGGAAAGAAGAAGGGGAGAAGGAAGCGGAGGAGGGAGAGGGGGGCTGCGGTGGTGGCGGATGATGGAGGTTTCGCGGTGGCGGTCTCGGAGGCGTCGGTCAGGGAAGAAGAAGGAGAGGGGGTCGCGGGGTGCTGCGGATGAGGAAGAAGAAGGAGATGGGGCGACTGCAGTGGTGGCGATGGGCGGCGGTGAGGTCAGAACGGGGGGGGGGGCGACGATAGTGTTAGGTTTTTTTCTTTTTTTTCTTTTATCGGTTTCAGAGATGGAGAGAGAGAGAAGAGAGAATAAGGGGGGGTTATATAAAATATATATATTTAATTATTTATTGATTTCAAAAAGCAACTTTTATTTTCGAACTCGAAATCGAACCCACCGCCTGTTGTCCATAGCTAATTACCCCCATTCCGAACACAATGGGATATGTATCGTAAGCTGATTCCTCGTTTCGATCAGTTTTCGTCAAAATCAACATATAACCCTATATATTGAATTTGAACGTGCATTTCAATTTACTGGCATCACATACTAACTCGAAAAATTCCAGAAAAATATTTTCTAGCTTCGTATTGACGATACGGTCCTAACAAAGCTAGTTTCATCAGATTCTGAGATCGTTTGAAAAATGGCCATTTTCCAGTCGATTAAAATCAACTAAAACTGGTCAAACGCGTTTTCCTTTGCCACGCTCACATATTGAATCAAAAAATTACGAAAATTGAAACCTTTCAATAACTTGACATCACGGATCCAACAAAAGTGGTTTCGTCGAAATCCGAGGTTGTTTGCAAAATGGCTATTTTTAAGGGCCAAAAATTACATAGCGACTATTCTGAAAATTCATTTGGACATATCTTTTGATTCCCGCTATGAAATTTTGATTTTTTGGATTCGTTGGAAAGATACTCTCAATTAGATTCAAATATTTTTGGTTTCGCTAAATTCCGGTTTATTTTGAATCCTGTACATCCATTTGAAGTTTGAAATTGAATTATCGAACTACCGCGCCATTTTCAATTCCTTTTAATTATTTATATTCTAATGACGATCTATATAAATACATACGTTCTAAATATATTCAAAATAAATTTCTCATCGCTATTATTTAAAATAATCTATTTTAAATGTTCAAAATTCGTTAAAATTGCCAAAATAAAAATTTTAAACTGGCTCGCATTTCCGGGTTGTTACATTCTCCCCCACTTAAAACTTTTCGTCCCCGAAAAGGAACGAAGCCGAAAGTTGTTTTACCAACCAACTCAACTTCCTTTGTTTTCTTTACGGCTTAAGTTCTTCAACTTTTCAGTTTCTAAAAACTTTTCAAATTTTTCAAAAATTTGGCTAACACCCTAAATTTTCGAAAAATTTCGCCATAACCTCCCTTGCACCGGGAGCACCGGGAAAATCCCGAAATTGCCATACAGGCCTTCTGATCTCAAAAAGAAAAAGAAAAAGCCAATCGGCTCATAAAATCATCATCACCCAAACAAAACAGTAAATTATGATAAACATGTACCTATTTGTCGGGCAAACAAATTTTATTCCTTTGCTCTAGCCTCCTTGCTATGACATGTTCAATGTAAGTACATGTATATGCAAGCAAATGCGACCAATTTTCAATACAATTCAATATTTGATTCTATTAGGCATAATGGTTCAAAATTATCAAACAAATAAACAAACAACACAACCATCAATCAATTATTAGATTAACGTTTCAAATTCATAATTTTGATATATAGTCAAAAATCATGTTTTTGATGCCAAATCACAACAAATAAATCTATGTAAGTTTTGGTTCTCACACCAGTCTAATGGAAATATATAGATATCACACCTTCGAAACACGAACATAAATACTGATGATGTCATGACAATTATCAGTACCATCTCCGGGCGACTAGAATGTGATTCTATATCTATCCAGTATATTAAAACTTCGAATATACGTTCATGACGCGTATATGCAAAATCTTTATATATTGGATTGTCCAAATTCAAAATAAATAAATATTCAAATATGTATAAAGCGATTTAAATTTCAAAACAAAATTTGTTTTACTTTGAAAAATATACTCTTCACACTCGTTCTTGGACACTGCTGATCCCATCTCTAACGAGTCATTCTAATTGGATATTACTAATCCAATATCTGATGAATTCTTTCGTACGGTTCTAATGTGCCTTGTTCTCGAGCTCTGTAAACCAAGGCTCTGATACCAACTGTAATAGCCTGTAACTTCCCCGATAAGGAAAGCCCGGATTACCTTGAGAACACGACAAAATATAACGCAAACAGAAGAACATTTCATTGTTTATTACAACAATTTCATCATAATACAAGAATATAAAGAGTATTAATAAATATTACACATTCGATAAATATCATAGATTACAATAAATTACATAGCAGCGGAAAATAATACAAAGCACAACTGAAGGTGATATACGGATACGGAGCTTTCCGGATATCATTCCAGCTGTAAATTAGGATCCTGTGAATATAAATCTGTAAAACCAAAACTACTAGCTTCCCGTGTCGAAAATAAGGGCACCTAGAGTTTAGGTTAAAACAATAAACTCCAGGTCAGTCATGTGACTGGTGTGAGAACTAAAACAGTTATTTAAAGCTTTACTTTAAAAGAGAGTAAATCAAGGGACCACGCCGTATAACACGGAACGAGTTTCCTCCCAAGAATACCAGTGCATAGAAGAGACAACACAATGCTTTTTCGAAAAATGAAGCTATTATAAGACCCAGGTCCCATCACACAATGCAACGCAAGCCGGAGGATAGGGTTTTCCCTTATAATAGCCAAACATGCTTGGTACGTTTAAAACAAATCATTTGATACTATTATAAGTTTATAGTGTCAAAACAATTTCAATCATAAATATCAATCCTAGACGGCATGGGTACCATCTATGATGTCGCCATACTAGGCTCTACAAATAAAACAGAAATATCTCGTATTGGAAATTGGATTTCCGTCATGAGTCGAGGCAAGGGGCAAGCTCCTCTTCGCTTCGAGACACTCTAGCAAATGCCTCGGGACTACACACTCTGGGTAATCCCTGGAACTTCAAGGCGGGTCCTCTCTTACGTTTGAGGATTAATTATTCCTAAACACACGTTTCCCGGTCCTTACAGACCTAAAATCAAGGCGCCTCATCCAACAACCACATAGGTGAAAAGTATATAAATGTCAGGGCTGGTAAGTCACTGACACCACCAATGATAGAAAGAAACGTCGTGCTCTCCCCGTAGTCCTTATCCCGTTTTTGACTCATACCGAGGTGTGAGGCTCGCGAATTCACGTTATACACAAAGCTACGCCACGTAGGCCGTGCTTTGATCATCAACCGCAAGACTTTGCTTTTCAACAGAAGCCTTGATAAATTGCCACTTAGGCGTGCCACACGGGCAATTCATGCCATGCGACTGAAGTCCATCGATATACAACCTCTAAGCTCGTACGTCTCAGAGAAGGGCGTTAAGCAAGAGAATAAATTCTCCGTCGCCAAACAGATGTATATTTAATAGAGATCAATCAGCACAGAATAAAATCCAATGTCAGACACACAGTCCATTTACAAGTTCGTTCTGGGTCTGAACGAAACAGGAGGCACTTTCCTCGCATATCCATCGATCTCCAAGTACGTATGGACGATCACCAACTGATTCCCTCATCTTGGGTGTACAGCCCAATCAAGATCATTAGTAATCACCCAAACGATGTGAAGACTTCCGGCCTTCGACCACCGTCATCATCTTCAACTTATCGTCGAATCGGTTATTCAGAATGGGTGTAAACCCGACCTTTCTGAATAAACTGCATATATAGTAAACAAATGTTACACAAACACAACATACGCCTCGTTCCAATTTAGCAGCCACTAACCGTAAATCAACAAGAGAACAATTTCCCAAATATTAACCCCGAAGGCCGAAACCAACATCAGATCAATACCCAGTAAACCATTCTTCTTAGCTAACCTACGACTAGTTTCTAAATTTCATATTCTTAGGGAAAAGTTCCCATTAATTTTATCAAAGATAAATTCTTTAAATTTATTCTTTAATCTTCCTTTGGATGTCGTTTCAAACCAAATTATGGTTTTCCAAACTAGTCGGGATTAGCGAACCACACCGAAGTAATTATTTATTTTATTTCCCAATCCCAACCTATTCATCCCATGAAGAAAAATTGGTAATACTCCATATCTAACACCACGGTGTTATCGATAAAATTAATTACCATTTCACGTTCAAATCTAATTAAAGATTTGACTATCGTTTTGGAGCAAAACTAGTGATACTCCAATATCGCTCACTTTCTAAATTTGATAATTTAAATTATCAATTCACATTTCAATCTAATTACAGATTCATCAAAACTCCTTTTACTGGGTTAAAGAACTAATGTCATTTAAAACACAGTTCATGACAAACCCAAATCACATTCTATTTATTATCGGGTCAAAGAACAAGTGTTATTTAAAACACCCTTTACGATAAACCCACAAATCAATTCTATTTAAAACTCATTTCAAATCCAATTTATTTATTTAAAAATAAATGGGTTTTAATTTTAGTTCTAAACTAGTTCATTTCGATAAAAATCTATTTTTATCCTTTCAAATATGGGGTTTTTCATCCCAATTTTTCCCAAATCATTTCTTATGATTTTACAAAAATTATTACTATTTTTAATAATTTTATCAAGGTCCGTACAGTCGATTTCCATCAACGGCCATCGAACTGCACTTACAGCGACCTTTTCCAAATTTGATTTGAACGTATCTCCAAATCCAACCGTTAGATTTCAAATTTCTAATATTTGTTAGAAAGCTCTTTTAGATACGAACCCAACGGTTTTGGTTTTAGGAGAATCTGACGGTCGGATCTCCCGTAATGTTCGTTCGAAGTCAATGGTTGAAATTTACAAACTACCGCGGCGCGTTCTATTCTGGCCATTATATATATATAATATATATATATATATTATATATTTCGTCAATTTCCCTTTTTAAATGAATTTTATAAATCGTTTCAAATTTGTTTCAAAAACAATTTCAACATTCATTTCAAATTCAAACCAAAATTGAATTTTCCCTTATAAATTCTTTTTATATTCATTTCTATTTGATTTCAATTCAAATCGATTTCAATTCTATTTCAAATTCATTTTCTATTCAATTCAATTCAAATTCGTTTTCTATTCGATTCAATTCGAATTCGTTTTCTATTCGTTTCAATTCGAATTCCTTTTCTATTCGATTCAATTCGAATTCGTTTTCTATTCGATTCAATTCGAATTCGTTTTCTATTCAATTCAATTCGAATTCGTTATATATTCGATTCTATTCGAACATGTTATATATTCGATTCAATTCGAATTCGTTATATATTCGATTCAATTCGAATTCGTTATATATTCAATTCAATTCGAATTCGTTATATATTCAATTCGAATTCGTTATATATTCAATTCAATTATAAAAACGAATGTAATCTATATAAATATCGTTCGCGTCAAAATAGCGCATCTCTAATCAACACGGCTTTATATATTTCAATAATTCCATTATTATATTCAACAAATGAATAGTTATCCTATTCAATACGTGAATCTATATTTTTGTCAACACATGACTAATCTCAACGAATGAGTACTGTCCACGTGTGGCTATTTTTTTATTTAATATAATTTATAAAAATTATGGTATCCATCGTTTGATTTCAAATCAGACTCCAACCGTAAATTAGTAAGAGAACGATTCCCTGAGTATTAACCCCGAAGGCCGAAACCAACATCAGATCAACATCCAGGAGACCACTCATCCTATCTATTTTCCAGTTAGTTTCTAATTTTATATATGATAAAGATGTAAATTTTATTGTTAAAATATTTCGTTCAACACATGAATAATCTCAACGATGAGTACTGTCAACACATGAACCTTTATTTTATAAAGAAGTTAGTTTCTAATTCTATATATAATAAAGATGTAAATTTTATTGTTAAAATATTTCGTTCAACACATGACTAATCTCAACGGATGAGTACTGTCAACACATGAACCTTTATTTTATAAAGAAGTTAGTTTCTAATTCTATATATAATAAAGATGAAAATTTTATTGTTAAAATATTTCGTTCAACACATGACTAATCTCAACGGATGAGTACTGTCAACACATGAACCTTTATTTTAAAAAGAAGTTAGTTTCTAACTCTATATATAATAAAGATGTAAATTTTATTGTTAAAATATTTCGTTCAACACATGACTAATCTCAATGAATGAGTACTGTCAACACATGAACCTTTATTTTATAATATTCTTTATTTTCTAAATTGGAATGAGGCCCAATCAATTACCATATAATGTTAATTATATGGATTCCATACAACACATGTATATAATAGCAACGATAAATAATCAACTATCATCCAAAGTGCACTACACTGTATAAGCATCAAATATAGATATCTAACGCTTATAACAGTCTGTCGATCCATCGGTCGACATACAACTAATTATTGGGATTAGTGTATGGCACATTTTATCCCAATACCTGTGTGGGGTTTCAAACAATCAAACACAGATTTTATTTGTGCAGTTGGGCGATGTGTAAAATTTATCGTCCCAATCAATGTCCTTCAAATAGGTGTACATAAAAAAACCGTCCGGTTTGTAAATGAATATTTATTTATTCACGTTCACGTTAAAAATTATATTTTTAACGACCAAATTATCTTATTCAACCTATGAATATTCTATTCAGTTCATTTATTAAATAAAATTATATCTTTATTTTTCTAACTTATTTTAGAAAATTTCGGCGGCATAACGGCACGATACTAGAAACGGGACAAGGCCTAGCCTTATCTCCGGTCTAATAATGGCCCACGCCATACACATATCAATCAAATCAAATCCATTCCATTTCACCAAACAATCAAATTCAAATCAAATAATCTAACCAACTACGCAACCAAACAAACAAGTCCATGGTCTGTGGACGATGGTGTCGGGTGCCACTAAACACCGTCCGCATCCTAGTATATATTTATATAACTAGAAAAGAAAAGTTAAAGTGAGAAGTTCTCACCAAGGGATCCACTCCGCCTTGCTGTTGAACTGCTGAACCGTCTGGATCGGTTAAAATTGCAATTTAGTCCTTTTCACGCTGTTCAAATAAAAATTATATTTTTATCACTTCATTTTAATAAATAAAAATTGTATTTTTATTTCATATATTATTACAGCGCTTCATTCTATATAAATATTATATTTATATATTTTTACTACTAATATAAAGATTGAATTTTTATCGCTATAAAAATCTCATTTTTACTTCACTATATATATAATAAAAATCAGATTTTTATTTCGCTAGTTTTATAAAAATCGTATTTTTATATTCTCTACCTTATAGAAATTATATTTTTATATCTCACATCTGATAAAAATCATATTTTTATTATTTTTATAATATAAAAATCCTATTTTTAACCCTTTACTAATATAAAAATTATATTTTTAACTTTCTATATTATAAAAATTATCATTTTACATCGCCAATACATGTATAAAAATCGTTCCTCCAATCACTAAAAATCGAGCCTTTAACCCTTTTAAAAATCTCATCTTTAACACTTTAAAAATCTCGTTTTTCTAGTTGCAAAAATATATTGTTTCCACTTGTAAAAATATATTCTTTCTTTCTACTAATAAGAAAAAAACAAATCATAGCTTCTTCCATTTAAAGATCGTTGCTTTTTCAGTATATTATATATAAAATCTGAAATTAAAATAGACATTATTAATTACACTAAATAAATTAAAAAAACTAAGCAATTAAATTAATGAATCACCTTATTTTTCGTCGTTCGTCGGAGAGCTATCGGCTGAGAGCAGGCGGCGTTAGGGTTTAAAGGGGCTAGGGCTTCATGGGCGCGGGTTTCGTAGGAGGAGGTCGGGGAAGAAGAGAGGAGGTGCGGTCAGGAAAGAAGAAGGGGAGAAGGAAGCGAAGGAGGGAGAGGGGAGGCTGCGGTGGTGGCGGATGATGGGGGTTTCGCGGTGGCGGTCTCGGAGGCGTCGGTCAGGGAAGAAGAAGGAGAGGGGGGTCGTGGGGTGTTGCGGAGGAGGAAGAAGAAGGAGAGGGGGCAGCTGCGGTGGTGGCGATGGGTGGCGGTGAGGTCAGAACGGGGGGGGGGGGGGGCGACGATAGTTTTAGGTTTTTTTTCTTTTTTTTTCTTTAATCTGTTTCTGAGATGGAGAGAGAGAAGAGGGAATAAGGGAGGGGGGTTTATATAAAATACATATATTTAATTATTTATTGATTTCAAAAAGCAACTTTTATTTTCGAACTCGAAATCGAACTCACCGCCTGTTGTCCATAGCTAATTACCCCCATTCCGAACACAATGGGATATGTATTGTAAGCTGATTCGATCGTTTCGATCAGTTTTCGTCAAAATCAACATATAACCCTATATATTAAATTTGAACGTGCATTTCAATTTACTGGCGTCACATACTAACTCGAAAAATTCCAAAAATATATTTTCTAGCTTCGTATTGACGATACGGTCCTAACAAAGCTAGTTTCATAAAATTTTGAGATCGTTTGAAAAATGGCCATTTTCCAGTCGATTAAAATCAACTGAAACTGGTCAAACGCGTTTTCCTTTGCTACGCTCACATATTGAATCGAAAAATTACGAAAATTGAAACCTTGCAATAACTTGACATCACGAATCCAACAAAATGGTTTCGTCGAAATCCGAGGTCGTTTGCAAAATGGCTATTTTTAAGGGCCAAAAATTCCATAGCGACTATTCTGAAAATTCATTTGGACATATCTTTTTATTCCCACTATGAAATTTTGATTTTTCGGATTCGTTGGAAAGATATTCTCAATTAGATTCAAATATTTTTGGTTTCGCTAAATTCTGGTTTATTTTGAATCCTGTACATCCATTTGAAGTTTGAAATCGAATTATCGAACTACCGCGCCATTTTCAATTCCTTTTATAATTATATATATATATAATTATTTATATTCTAACGACGATCTATATAAATACATACGTTCTAAATATATTCAAAATAAATTTCTCATCGATATTATTTAAAATAATCTATTTTAAATGTTCAAAATTCGTTAAAATTGCCAAAATAAAAAATTTAAACTAGCTCGCATTTCCGCGTTGTTACATTTACCTTACGATAACCCAAAACATTTTCGAAGTCAATATCTTTTCTGATATTACAATAGTGTCTAAATACAAGTAGATATCAATGTAGCAGAACGCTTGCATCTCACGCTCCACATATATAGCATACAATCAAAAACCGCGGGCGCTTATTGGAGATTGGATTCCGACTATGACAAGGTATGGGACCACCTGCGGATAGTGTATCTCTAGAGGCGAATATACTGGGTTCAACAAAAATGTCTTGCAACCCGGACCTCACATGACAGACCACTCATTTCGCATGAGTGTATCGAATGTATATCACCAACGATTGGGCTCCGTTTCCCGAAAAGGGACATCATCGAAATAGACTAAAGAAGCAAAATAAATTTCTCTAGATAGGTGATTATACCCCCTAATGGGAGCGACCCACATACCCATGCTACCTGCCCGATTTTTGTCATTTCCCGGTTGATGAGGCTTGAGGTCAGAATTTACTTTTAACACATCTGGTCACCATTCACTTTGAATGCTACATCGTCAGATCCGCCAAATATCACTAATTGACGTTCACAAAAATACTCTAGTTATTAAGCTAAGAGAATGTGCATTTCTCCTCCATCAACTTGGTACGTTTGAATATATCAACGTACGTGATCCTTTTTGAAATACTCTGTCAGACATTCGTCCATACCAGTCATCCAGGAAATGGATGAACCGAAGGTACTCTCCTACTGCATCCAATATAGGAATCACCCCATGGATCAGCAGTGAGAAGTCCTTGCAACCCGTAGATTTCAACCACCACAGAACCACAGTTTATCTCTGGCCGCTAAACCAGAGATTAGAAGCGGTTCTTCCGTTTGTGAAGATCTATGGTCTTCAATGCTTCATCTTGATCATCTTCTAATATCTCTACATATTTGTTGGTCGGAATGGTTTTCGAATATAAATTGATCCCGGTCTTTCCGTGCCAACAATCATATTGGACAGATTTGATAGTTGGTGATTTAACTATCAAAATAAACAGTGTTTCAATCATGATAACCCAATGAGTTCACTGGTTCAGCATTCAGCACCACCTGGCCTTTCAATTAAAACAAATGTAAATTCAAACTCTTAAATATTTCGATATTATAAATATAGTTTTCTCGCTTCTTATTTAACATAAGATTATTCAATAAACAAATTCATTTTAACACTTAGGAAAATCTTATATCATATTTAGTTTCTATTTTTCACTTTCAAACATTAGCCACGTTATTATCAAATATTGGGAAATCATTTCAACTTATTACTCATAAAACAAAGTTAAGAAATATCTTTTATTCATAACTTGAAAACAGCAACCCATGCTTATTCTTATAGAATAGAATTCAACTTCATGTCCCCTTTTTAATCTCGTGAATATTGCTAAACCTTCACGCCATCCCCCTTTAATTTCTCCTTTTCCTTGGGATCATTATTTTGTCTATATTTCCCAAATTTCCACCAAAATGTTGCGTTATTATTTCTCTAACGAAATAATAAATTACTACTAACCTCTTTCACCATTTCAACTAATATCATCTTCAGATAATCCTGAAGTCATTTAAGTTGGGGTATTTTAATTACCTCTCAAACCTTGATCAACAACGTTCGTACCTCAAGATGGATACGAGTTGTAATTTAAAAATCAATATTTCATTCTAATATCAGTACAAATACCATTTAACTAATTTATTCAAATTACGGTTTCCTAAAATCTTCTTACTTTTTTAAATCTCTTTCTCTATATAACCATTATTACTTTCTTTAATAATTATGTAATTAGTATAGAACACCACTTTTAACCTTTACCCCTTTTTAAACAATTTCATTTCCTAATTCAGATTTTTGTTTACAATATCTGATAATCCATTTCTTTTACCAATTTCACTTCCACTAATTTTCCCTCAAACCCATTCATCCATTCCTGCTTTGGAGATTTTATTATAATTTCCCCTTCTTACTTAATCTCGTTATTGAGTAACGTTAATTTAAAATTAACGATATAACACCTCAAATATCTTTTATATAACTCTGGTTTATTATAAAACCCTTTCATCTAAATCCCCCTTTACTTAATTCAAATAATCAAGTAACATTTAATTTAAGCTATAATAATCGCTTAAAAATTCCTTTAATAACTTTGTTAAAAAAACTCAGATTTTAAACAAAACCTATTCACAAACTTCTTTCACCATTCCATTTGATCTCATTTCCATTGCGGTTACTTTCTAGGTGATTTTCAATTAAAAAGTAATTCTCTAAATTATTATTAATTAAAATAATAATTTACTTCAATCATTAACTACTTCAGTAGTTAATTTCTTTATTAACTAAAATAAATAGTAAATCCTTTTGAAATCTTTATTTAAATTTAAACACTATTCATTAAGCTATTTTATTAGATTAATTGAAATCAAACCAATTTGAAATCAATTCCAATTACAATGGTTGACTTAGTCAACTCAAGGCGCGGTTATCTTGTTAGCCCATTCCAATTCGTTCTCACTTTAAATTAATTAATAATATAATTAATTTAAATAAATTCCATTAGATAAATTCTTAACAAACCAATCTTCCACATTTTAACCGTTACAGTTAATTTCTGTTCCCATATTCATAAATCTGATTAATCTCAGATTTACTTTGTAAAAATCAATTTATAATAAATCAAAGTCTTTAATAAATAAAATATTTATTTATTTTCCCTTTTATAAACTTTTATTCAAAATAATATATTTCAAAATCTATCTCCAGTTATAAAAATAAATTTTATAACTTCATCTCTATCGACTCACCTGACGGTGAATCAATATTTATAAAATGGTTGATTCTATTGGCCATATGTTGGCAAATACTCAATCAATATTGCCCATTGGTTTAAACTAGACAGATGTTGAATTTTCTGTCAACAATCCATAATCAAATCAATCACCTAAACAGGACAGTTCATATGTTGATAATATGAAATAAATAAGATATTGAGGAATCCCATTGGATCCCTCCAACCTGTTCTTCCCTACATACAAACAGTTATCTCCAAACAGATCGTTCAATTTCATTTAACTGATAACAATAAATAACGAACATTTAACATCAACCAATTCACAAGAAATTCAAACAATCCAACTAATTAAACACGTTTATTTTATAAACGTGACCAACATGATAAGTTACCTTTATTTGAACCAATCGTTAGAATAACGATTTGGTATTTCACTGAAATTAAACGACGGTTTAATTTCATCAGTTAAATTACTAAACAAATATATAACTAGCGAACAGTCAACCATAGCAAACAGAGCACACAAAACAAAAACCCAATTTATATAAAATATAAATGGGGAGAACTGAGTGAGTTTAACTCACCTTGATTTGGTTCTGTTGTTAAATCAGTTTTTTTTCTAGTTAAATTAAATGGTGTTTAATTTAACTGAAAAATCCAGCTGCTTCCTGTCCTGTCTGGTTCCATCCCGTTGCGTAGTACTCGTTGACGTGGTTCCGATGTTTTCTATTTCATCACATTCTGATCACGTATATATTCAGAATAAATGTTCTAAGTTTATCCACAAATTTAAATTAAATAAATCTTAAATTGAATTAAACTTTGGGCCTTACTTATTTGTCCAGCCCATCACCAATTTGAAACCCGCATCTAAACCCCCCCATCCACTTAAAACCATCAGAAACCCTCTTCCAGTTTACAACCTTCCGCCACCACACAAAAAAATCAGAAAACCCACATCCATGCCGAACTCTCTCCTTCATCCCTCGTTGCTTTAGTGAAATCGAACCCTTCTCTACACAATCACGCTTCTGTCATCTCCTGGCCTTCCTATCTCTATCGCTCTGCCTAACTTCCTCGAGCAACCGCTCGTGAAACCCTAAGTCCTAAATTTCCAGAAGTTAACGAGCTCCACACCTATTGGTACTTCAGAAAATTCAGATTGAGGCTCCCATACGAAGATTTGCCAAACCCGTGTTCTTCCAGTTCAAGCAAACATGAACAGATAAGTAATTTTTGTGGTTATAAGTTCCTGTATCTAATTTGGTTTCAATCGTTCGAAATACAATGGTAATATCATAGGTTAGGTTTAGCTATATTTTCTTTGTTCTTGTTTTCTATTCGTTTCAGCTGTAGGATCTAACTGTTGATGATGGAAACTAGTTTGCTGCGTGATGTTTGTCATGGAAGGGTGCAGATTTGCTTTGGATTCAATGTACTGCTTCTGATCAGTCATATCCAAATCGAGCTGTTCCAAGTAGATTAGGTACAGTTATGAATTGTTTTATCAAATCAAAGATTTGAACTGTATTGTTAGATTTGGTGTTCAGGTTTTTAAATGTATGGAAATAGTGAGTTTGTGAATTTCCTGTATATATATATATATATATATATGTTAATTCATTGTCTGTATATTGGATGAAATGTATACATATATTTGATTGTTTAACAGTTGTCCATGTACATAAACCTGTTTTTTCCCATTTTGCTGTTTATTTTTCTGTTTTGATTTAATATATGAATGTATCCATTTCTTCAGCTATGCTTTGTACTGTTTCTTGAAAGAACCATTCATGCTGACTTTAAATTATAAAATGAATTCTTATATTTTTATCTCGTTTCTATAGCTGATTGTGATCCGTGAGGATTTGATGTATGCACATGCCTAGTTACTTAGCTGTTTGGCTATTTTTGGCTGATTTTTTTTATATATTATTTTCTTATACTGATTATTGACTATTTTTAACTGTTTATTGTCTGATTTAGCTCCCTATCTATTCTGATTGTTTCCCTGTTCTTGAAAGAACATGGCATGTTGACATTGAAATTTTAAATGACTGTTCTGTTCATTGTAGCTTAGTTGCGCCTTGTCTATCTTCCTTCTGTTCAACTGTGCTTTTGGGAACATGGTGTATTACTTTTTTTTCTTTTTGAATGGACAAGGCATGCTGTTATTGAAATTTAGGCTGAATTCTTTTTGTATATTCAGTTGCATTTGTACAAATAACTATATATATAAATATGTTGTTGCCTTTTATTGATTACCTCTCATTTCTTTTCATATTGTATCTGTATTTTCCCCGTTTCATATTGGATAGAGCAGCTTTGTATTTTTGTTGGACATGTATGATATGTAATCGGGTTTTACTCGTATTGTCGAATCACATGAAAATGTTGATGGTATGTAAATATATACATATACACTCAGGGGTTTGTGCTGAATACATAAAGCGTATGTAGTACACCAGCTTTGGATGGGTTTATTTATAAATCGTGTATCATATTGATAAAATATACGTTAAATTCAAATAGTTAAATTAATATCATCATAGTTATTAAAATAATGGTTTCAATTTCAAACAGTAGAATTCAAAACTCAATATTAAAATTTATGATTTTAAATGGTATTCCATTTGTATTAAAAAAAATTAATATTTAAAAATAAATTTTTAAAATTTAAAAACGATTCAATAGCGATTATTTAAAAATTTGATTTTGCCATAACTATCAATCTATAACACGAAATCTAATTTTTTTCTCTTCCATATGAAAACTATCATCAACATGATTCCGACGTTTATTGTTTCACAGAAATCTGCCTTATATTGGATCCTATATATCCAATTGAAGTTCAAAACTCCATTTTACGAACTGTCGCTCGATTTATAATTATATAAATATATAACGTTCAAACTTCATTTTGAATAACGAATTAAATATAATATTTAAAATAATAAATTATATTAAATACTTGACAGCCAAAAATACGGGTCGTTACAATCAAAGCACGGCTTTAAATAGCATAGCTTTGTGTAGCGTTAATTCGCGAGCCTCACACCCCGGTGTGAACCAAAAACGGGATAGTGACTACATGGAAATGGACATATGTTAGTTCTAGCTATGAGTAACATCATGGTATGGAGCCCTAACGGTTTACTCATGTGGATGTTGCACACTATTATTACTTGATTGGAGACGAGGTACCTCGGATATATCGGCTCATTTGGGCTGATGGATATTATATCGGTCACTACGAGACTAATGGATATGGTCGACATACTGACCATTTTAGAGGTTCGTAGAACCATCTAACATATAGTTTGTGGTATAACTAATCATCGACGGATGACCGGCCATGAAGATCCAAGGGGTTCACTCCGGATGATCCTGAGGCATTTGCTAGTGTGTCTCGAAATCGGTAAGGATAATCCCTTGCCTCGGTTCATAGATGGAAACCCAACTTCCAATACGTGATATTCGGTTTTAGTTGTAAATGTATATATATATATATATGGCGATGTAATATAATGGTATCTACGCCGCCTATGATTGATACATTTATATTTGAAGTTGATTTCTTCACTTATAGTAATGATAAAAGATGAAATTTCGCGTATCAAGCATATTTGGCTATTATAAGGGAAAACTCTATCCTCGACTGCGTTCATTATGTGATGGGACCTGAGTCTTATTATGGCTTCATTTTTCTCTTTAGCATTGCGCTTTTTGTTTTATGCACTGGTATTCTTGGGGGTAAACCCATTCCATGTTATACGGCGTGGTCACCTGATTTACCTAACTTTAAAATCAAATTAATAAATGTTAGTTCTCACACTAGTCACATGACTGACCTGGAGTTTATTGTTTTAACCTAAACTCTGGTGCCCCTATTTTGTACACGGGCTGCTAGTAGTTTGGTTTTGCAGATATTATATTCACAGAATCTTGGTTTACAATTGGAGCTATATTCGGAACGCTCTGTATCTGCGTATTTCGTACAGTTGTGTTACATATTATTTTTCCGCTGCTATGTATTTAGTTTAATTTAAATCTCTGATATTTTCTGTCGTAAATTATTCATTTAGACTCTGTTATATTCTTGTACTCTGATGTAATTGTTGTAATAAGCAATGAAATGTTCTGTTGTTTGTATTCTGATTTGTCGTGTTCTCAACTCAATCCGGGCTTTCCTTTATGGGAAAGTTTGGGTCGCTTCAGAACGATTACAGAAATGTGTCCAAATGTCACTGATTATTGTGTGAGGTGTGCCAAACCTAGAAAAGATGTTTTCTTTTAAGAAGCGCACAACAACCTTGGTATCATTTGTTTTGCATGGAACAACTTCGACCCATTTAGAAACATAAACAACGGCTACGAGAATATAAAGGTTCCCAAAATAATTAGGGAAGGGTCCCATGAAGTCATTACCCCAAACATCAAAATTTTTGACTTCTTGAATGGGGTTTTGGGGCATCATATTTTGTTTACCAAATTTTCCTAAGAATTGACATCGATCACAAGTTTTGCAAAATTCGTAAACATCTTGAAAAGGTTGGGCCAGTAGAACCCTGATTGGAGAACCTTTACAGTTGTCTTTTTGGGACCAAAGTGACCACCATAGGCTTGGTCGTGACAAAAATAGAGGACACTGTGAGTTTCAGTGTCGGGAACACACCTTCGGATGATTTGGTCAGGACAATATTTGAAAAGATAAGGGTCGTCCCAAAAAAAATGTTTCACTTTGGAAAAGAATTTTTGTTTATCTTGCTTGGATCAAAAAGAAGGAGTCTGCTTGGTGACTAAGTACTTGACAATGTCAGCGAACTAAGGATCTGTGGATAAAGAAAAGAGATGTTCAGCTGGAAAATTCTCGTTGATGAGAAGAGAAGAACAAGGGGCATTTGGAAGACGAGACAAATGGTCATCTATAACATTGTCGGATCCTTTTTTATCCTTAATGGTGATGTCAAATTCTTAAGTAGAAGGATCCAACGAATGAGAAGCCTTAGCATCCTTTTTAGAGAAAAGGTACCTAAGTGCGGAGTGATCAGTATGAACAGTGATGTGTGAGCCAATTAGATAAGGTCTGAATTTTTCTAGAGCAAAATCGACAGCCACAAGTTCTTCTTCAGTGGTCGTATAATTGATTTGAGCGTCGTGCAAATTCTTACTCGCATAGTAAATGACAAGAAGAATTTTATTGGTACGTTGTCCTAAGACAGCGCCTACAACGAAATTCGAAGCATCACACATGATTTCAAAAGGCAGCTTCCAGTTGAGAGAGCAGATGATAGGAGCATAGACAAGTTCATTTTTTAGATGCTCAAAAGATGAAATACAGTCAGAATTGAAGTCAAAAAGAACATCCTTACCAAGAAGATTAGTCAAAGGTCTAGTGATTTTACTAAAATCTTTTATAAAGCGACGGTAAAAGCCAGCATGACCTAAAAAAGATTGGATGTCCTTAATGGACTTTGGAATGGGAATATTAGAGATAACTTCGATTTTGTCTTTGTCAACTTCGATCCCTTTATTAGAGATGACATGTCCTAAAATAATGTCAGGTTTGACCATAAAGTGACATTTTTCCCAATTAAGAGTTAAGTGTTTATCTTTGCAACAGTTAAAAACAAGATCAAGGTGAGGTAAACACTCAGTATAAGAATCCCCAAATATGGTGAAATCACCCCTGAAAACTTCCAAAAATCGCTCCATCTTATCAGAAAAATGCTAGTCATGTTCCTCTGAAAGGTTGCAAGTGCATTATAGAGACCAAAAAGCATACGACGGTACACAAATGTACCAAAAGGACAAGTGAAAGTGGTCTTCTCTTAGTCCTCAAGAGCGATAGGAATTTGATTATTGCCCGAGTACCCATCAAGGAAACAGTAGTACTCGTGACCGGCTAGTCGTTCTAACATTTGATCGATAAACGGCAGAGGGAAATGATTCTTACGTGTTGCAGCATTAAGTTTCCTATAATCAAAGCAAACACGCCAACTAGTCTGGGTGTGGGTTGTGAAAAGCTCGTTAGCTTCAGTTTGGATCACGGTTATCCCTGATTTCTTAGGCATGACATGAAATTGACTATCGGAAATCGGGTAAATGATTCCATTGTCAAGACATTTAAGGATTTCATTACGAACTACTTCTTTCATGATGGGGTTTAGTAAACGCTAGGGATTATGAGTGGGCTTGGCATCATCTATAAGGTGGATTCGATGTTGGACTATCGAAGGACTAATCCCCTTAATATCAGCCATTTACCAACCAATTGCTTCTTCTTTTTCTGAAGGATGGGAATCAGCAATTGTTTCTGCTCTGTAGTAAGGTCAGAAGTGATAATGAAAGGAAGAGTTTCATTGTCTCCTAAGTAAGCGTACTTAAGATGACTGGGAAGCATTTTGAGTTTGGATTTGGGAGAAGACTCAACCGAAGAAATTGGTTGAGGGATAGACTCGGTCGTGTGTGGCTCGACAGGAATTGTTTCAGAGACATTTTTGGGGATATCTTAAAACAAAGTTTTTTAATTCGGTTCAATTTCGTTGTTCAGATGGTCGAGCTCAGGTCATTGTCGTGGACAACATGGATTTCAGAAAATTGATCCATATAAGAGTTAGAAGAGTTTTGGGTTCTAAAGATGTTTAGTTCGATGGTCATGTTACCAAAAGAAAGTTTCATAGACCCATTTCTATAGTTGATAAGCGCATTGGAGGTTGCTAAGAAGGGTCGTCCTAAAATCAAAGGAATCTGGTTCGCAGGATTGCTTATCTATTGAGTTTCTAGGACAATGAAGTCAACTAGAAATATGAATTTGTCAACTTTTATTAATACATCCTCGATTTCTCCCACAGGTCTCTTAATAGAACGGTCAACAAGATGAAGGGTAACCTTGGTGGGTTTCAGTTCTCCTAGTCCAAATTGGTGGTGGACAGAATATGGAAGCAAGTTAACACTAGCACCTAAGTCTGGCAGGCATCTATCGATTTTCTTGTCCCCAATAGTACATGATATTTTGGGGGAAGCCAGGATCCTTGTATTTCAGTGGCATTGACCGGGACAAGACTTCACTTAGAGTTGCCGCAAAAAGCACTTTCTTAGGTAAGTTTGTATGACGTTTTTGAGTGCACAAATCTTTTAGAAACTTTGTGTATTGTGGAACTTGTTGTATAATATCTAAAAGAGGAATGTTCACTTTAACTTGCTTAAATATTTCTATGATCTTTTCTAGCTAATCCATCTTCTTCCTAGGTCGAAGTCTATAAGGAAATGGAGCAGACAACTCAGTAGCTTGGGCTACTTGAGTTCGAGGATGGTCCTGATCAGAAATTGGCTCAATATTTTAAACCGAATTGGTCGAATTTTCGGTATGGTTTGGAAGATCATTCAGTAAATCATTTGGTTTGACCACATGGTTGTCAATCTTTTTACCAGATCTAAAAGTCATGATTGCATTCAAGTGACTAACGTCTGAATCTTGAATGATGTGAATTTGGTTAGAGTTCAAATTTTTCCCTCTAAGGTTTTGGATGGTTTGACATGGAAACGTACCCGTTTCCCTTTCACTTAATCTAGCGTTAAGTTGAGACATTTGTTTTTGGAGTTCACTCATTTGTTGATTCGTGTTTTGCATGTATCAGTGTAACTAGTTGTCCAACTTGTTTCGATTTTCAACACTTTGCTTAGTCATTTGCGCTAATAGGTTACTCACCTCAGATAAATTCCCCTCAATCGTACAAAGGAGTTTTCCATATTGGGGTGCAACCGCTTGATGAGATTGGTGGAAAGGCGACTGTTCGAATTGTACTGATTTTTCTTAAGGGGAGGGTTCAAAGCATTGTTCGGAAATGCTCGATTCGAGGGTATATTCATCAGGGGGTTATTCGGACCATAAGAAAAATTTGGGTGGTTGTTGGGTCTATTGAAAGCATTCACTTGCTCAAGAAACTGGGGACAATCATCAGCTATATGATCGGAGTTAAACATATGTGACACATGGCTTGAGAAGCTTTGTTAAACCGAATGTGTGATCTAACAACGTTTACTAATGCATCTTCAAGAGCCTTAAAAGAAGAGGATTGATAGAATTACTACAGGAACGCGAATAGAGAGATTTTTCATTGGTTCATTCCCATTGTTTCGATTTTTCTGCTAACTCGTCGAAAAATTCCCATGCTTCTATGTCATCTGTTTTAGAAAATTGCCCTGACACATAGATTCTAACATTTGCCTAGAACTATTATTGAGTCCATCGTATACAGTTTGACATAATGACATGTTTCGTAACCATTATGGGGACAACTTAACAACAGTTCCTTAAATCTTTCGAAAAATATCCAAAAAGATTCACCCCCTTTTTGGTGGAAATTAGTGATTTCATTTCTGACTTTAGCTGTTTTTTCTAGGGGGTAGAACTTCTTAAGGAAAACTGCCATAAATTCATCCTATTTTCTTATCGAATTTGAAGGCATGCTGAGAAACCATTTTTCTGCAGAGTCAGTTACTGCGAATGGAATCAAACGAAGTTTAATTCCATCCTCACATAACTATTGAAATTTAGAGTCAAATTTCGTTAAGAACTTATATGGGTCGTCATCAGAAAGGTTACCGAATTTGGGGAGGATGCTTATCTGACTTGATCGTATTTCGAAATGGTTACCCATAGGATTAGGTAACTGAATGCAAGAAGGGACAGAAACTCTATCGAGAAGAAATCTGTCCATCAGGCCATGGGGTGCGGGTTCGTTAGCCATTTCAAAGGGTTGTTCGAGTAAACTGGGTTTTGAGGAAAGAGAAGGTGGTCTGATTCTAAGTAAACGATGAGATTCTTGGTGATGGTTCCAAGATTGCATGCACCAGAAAGATGAAGAAAAGAGTTCACCAAAGAAATTTAGACAACGGAGACGTTTGAAAAGAGGTGAGATAAAGATTTTTTTGGAAAAATGGGAGTTTCTAGAACATTACAACCAACAAAACTAACGAGGGCTAAAGAATAAAAAAATTAAAAGAATTTTTTATTTGTTTTTAGTTTTCAATTTTTTTTCGTTCTTGAGGAGTTTTGATTTTTTTTATTGCAATTCACAAACCAATCACATACACAAAAATTAACTACAACGAAATTTTCTGTCCTTAATAGATCCTAACCCAAAATTATATATTGACACATTTGATTATTTAAAACACAAGATTTCTCAGCCAGTTAACGGATAGGAGTTATCAGTGCACTAGGAATCACCCTCGCAATGCAGCCGAAGGTTTAAGTATCTTTAGAGTAACAACCGATATAATATTTACGAATTACCGTAATATTTATAAACGATTATTTATCTATCGTAGTCTAGACACCAAGAAATAATTCATTCCAAATAAATCAACTATCAAATACAATTATGCTCTAGATGAGCCTATGACTCCTTTAATTCCAACGTTTAACCGTTATTATTAGTCAGATTCTACGATGAAATGCAATATGTGGGCTAAGGAAGGGTGATGAAATCCCTCACTTTATGTGAATTGGGGTATTGCCCTTAACATAATGAATAAAGATGCAGAAATAATGATCGCAGAAATCAAAAGATTTTACAAGCAAGCCACTGCCCCTGTAGAAGAATTTTACAAGCAATTTCTATATTTTTCAAGAAGTAGCAGTCCCTGTAGGGTTTAGAAAATTCTCACCTAGATCGGCAATCCATCCAGTGCAACTGAGTAGCGCTAGTGTGTTCACACCTCACTTGGGGTGCAACCACTCAAACAATTCAAATTCTGGTGTTTGCAAATTTCTTGACGGAACTCTTCACTTTTCGTTAGCCCTTTAATTTCTTATTTGATTCTTGAATTTATTCCTCGACTTTGATCTGTGATTTTTCATTTTCTTTCTTTTTGGATTTTTTTACAAGCGAAACTATCAAAGAAAACCCTTTTTTGTGAAAGAAAATAAAAACAAAAACTAAACTAGATTAAAAAAACAAATAGAAAATAAAGAAAACTAAAACTTGTTTTTTAATAGAAAATAAAACAAATGAAATGAAAATACTAGGAACAAAAAAAACTAGACTCGAAAGGGAAAAGAAACTAACTCGGCTAAAAACAATAAAAATTTAAGCCTAACGCAAAAACAGAAGGTAAAACTCAGACCAACTTAACAAAAATTTAAAGATAATTTAACAAAAAAAATAATTACTCCCGCACTCACTAAGGACTCAACAAAAATAGAGATGGGATCAATCCAGTTGAAATAGATAAATGCACCCAGTTGAAATGCTTATTATATATATTGACTAAACCCCATAAAGAAGAACAACAAGACGCTCAATAATCAATTTAGGAAAACGCTGGTTTCTTGCCTTTGTCCTTTTTTGAAATACTTCCAAGTTCAAAATCGATTTAAGGTCGTTGCGAATCGGGTTTGATTGGGATCACGGATCTGTGTTCTTGCTAAGTGGATCATGTTTGTCAACAGTTGGTTGCGATTTGTATTTCAGGATTTTCGAAGGGAGTACGGGTTGCTTGAGGTGGTTCTTGGTATTTGAATCTTCGAATTGGTTCAGATGTCAAGGCCTTAGAATTGGTTGAATCGGTGGGATGATTGGTGAGGAAGGGGATTCGTGAATATCGGATTTCAGGCGTGAGATTTTGAGGAAGTGGCGATTTTGACTACAGGTGGGGGAAGCGATTGGAACTAAGGAGGAGGAGTGCAGATGAACAAGAGCTGGTGAAATCTGTTGTAGATGAAGGTAAGTTTGGTGGTTGGTGTAAATGAGTGGATGGACTATATAGTGGTAGGCGCTGTGGGTATGAAGTGGTATACTACTTTGAAAGTGTTACTGGTTATGGAGTAGATGGTTTGAAGAAATTTGGTTTGATGTTATGGTATGACTGTTGTGGAGGTGTACCGTGCTTGTAGTGGAAGTGTGGGTTGTAATGAGGTAAGACGTGGGTGAAGTTAGTTTTGGCTATGCAATTTAGTTAGAGAAGTTGTGGTGTTGAGGTGCGTGACTGGTGATGATGCTTTTGTGGTGTAAATGTATGGACGTGAGGGAAATTGCAGATTGGGTTAGCTGTTGATGCAGAGGTCGGAATTTGGATGCAATACAAGGGAGAAAAGTGGAGAGGTGATTTATGACTGTGACTTTGGCTTGCGGTATTGATCAAGCGTGAGGAAAGGTGATGGAGGAATTAATAAGTAGGGAGGCTTGGATCTGGTGATGTATGGATTTATGGGATGGACCAGTGGTGGTTGGCAGATCAATTTTGGCAAAGAATAGCAAAAAGAAATATTTGTAAAAAAAAAATTGTAAAGAGAAAAGAGAGAAATTTGTAGATAGGGAAAACTATTAAAGGTGGAAAGAAATAGACAGCAAAGACAGACAATTTGGAAAGATTTTTTATTTATTTTAAATTGCAGTAACTTGGAAAAGAAGAAATGAAAAAGAAATATACTGAAGAATGGAAAGACAATAAAGAAAGGAACTAAAACAAAAGGCAAGATTCCTTTATTTTTTATTTTTTAATTAGAAGATTGCGGTATCAAGGATCACATACCAAATTGACTAACAATATTTTTTTTATTTATACAAGAAAACAAAAGGAAATAAAATAAAAATATTTTTGTGTTTTTTATGGAAAAATAAGAAAATTAAACTATAACCCAAATAATTTACTAATAAAAATTATTTTGGTCCCCGGCAATGGCGACAAAATTTGTTTGCGAACAGACTGAACAATTGTAAACAACTGTAAAATTCGTTCGGCTTTCCTAAACAACAAGGGTTATTGTAAAGGGTATCGAACTCTGGGGCCAAATTTATTTTACTAATAAATCCAATCAAGTTATTCCAAAGGTTTGATTGGTTAAAAACAAAGAAAATATATGTAAAAAAAGAGTTTTATATAATACTGAAAGCAATTAGGGAGCAATGACATAAACTAGTTTCACATGAATTAATAACCAAACGGATTAATATAGATCTAATTTATGTTTCTGTCACAAACATGAATCAACGATAATTAGGTCTCTAGAAACAAATAGGTGAATAACGACAAGTATAGCCTATGCAGGAGCTAAGCTCTTAAACAACCATAGGCTATCAGGATAGATTCGCTATTTTATTTCTAAAACCCTAAAAGTTAGATCTAAATCTGATAAGCGTTAGATCGAACACGAATATACCCCGTGAAGGAGCATAGCTCTTAAATGATATATAATATGAAGGTTCAAATCTAATCCTTAGTTCAGATCTAGATCTATATACATGAAGTTCTAATCTCTTTGGCTATGTGATTCATATTGAATCTAATATAAGCATCATCACCCCCTAATTAAAGGAGATTAGCTAGACATAGCTGAAGAAGAAGAGAAAAAGAAAATAAACAACATAAATAAAATTAAATAACAACTAAGAAGAGAAGGAGAAGAAGAAGAATTTTATTCCAAGAGAAGTTATACAGAATAAAACCCAATGTAATTCTAAATGAACAAGATACAAGTGTATTTATAGCTGATATGACAAAGACTAATTAGCTAATTGCACAATGTGGGACTAAAGATTTATCCCAATAACACATAAGCCAGTGTGAACACAACTGTAGAGTGAGAGGCCTTGCAAATGAGCCAATGTGAACACAGTGGTCATGTTGTAGAGTGAAAAGCCTTGCAAATGAGCCAATGTGAACGCAACATGAGTCTTTAGTGAGCCAAATCAACCTAACTTAACTCTATTTGCAACCGTTCTTCAAGCTTTAAACTCTTCAAGCTTTAGTAATTTTAAACTTCGCTCTTTTTAAGCAAATTATTCATGCTTTATCCATCAAATGCTTTAAACCATGCTTTTTTATCAACAATCTGAAAACACAGTTATAAGTACACAATATCAATTCTTTTAAAGGGAAAACAAGATAAATAAGCGGATAAAATATACATATTTACGTGTATATCAGCAGACTTCTACAACAAGCTGGACTTAACCTTACGTCTTAGTGTCGTTACATGTATATTTACGCACTAGACCCCTCACAATAAATTAACCACTTGTGAATGCTGGATTTGCCGGGCGGTTTCGGGCAGACTTCTACCATAAGTTGAATTTAACCTCGTGTCTAAGTGCAGTTACAATTTCTATTTACTGTAAAGTTAGGCATATTCATTCTTAAACAATTATTCGTGTTCACCATAGGTTTTTGAATTAAAGTATTCACTTTTCAATAGGTATCAGCAGATTAGTCATTTTAACAGATTAAACATCTCCACAAGTTATCGTAGGTTACTTGCAGTTTCATTAACATGTTCCGCTTAATCTTAAATTAAGCCTATAGATTTATATACCCTAAATTACGATCATAATTCACAGTATAACATATGCCCTAAGTTTAGTCTTACATTACAGTATAGGTTATGCCCCAAATCCCTGTCATGATTCATAATAAAAGTTATGCCCCAACATTACGGTCATAATTCACAGTGTAACATATGCCCCAAGTTTAGTCTTACATTTCAGTATAGATTATGCCCCAAATCCCAGTCATGATTCATAATACAATTTATGCCCCAAATTATGGTTATAATTCAAAGTATAACATATGCCCCAAATTTATCTTTCCCAACCAGCCCTAATTTCATCCATTCGCATGTTTCGGCAATAGGCCTAGGCTCAACGGTAGCCTAGGCTATAAAAATAAAAAGGGAAAGATGGAGAGAAGAGAATAGAAATAGGCCTAATAATAAAATAGGAATATGATGACAAAAATAGGCATAATAACAAAATAGGCATATGATGACAGAAATAGGCATATTAGGAATAGGCATATGATGACAGAAATAGGCATATGTGAACTGAACAGTAGATCAAGTGCATAGAGGAATACATGTAATGACAGATCTGTTTAGGTATGAATCAGATTCTTAACAGGCATAGGTTCAGATCTAGATTTATAAACATGTCAGGATTAGTTATTAAATGTTTATATCTAAAAGCAACATAAACTCAAAGAGACTGGATTTAAAGAACAGAGAACAATAGGCTGAAGTTGTAGAAGAAATTCTTATATGCGTATAAGCTGTTGTTGGAGAAAATAAGCTAATTCAATCCAAGCTAGGGCAGCATCTCGTTGTCTCCATTGTTTTTTATGTGTAAAAACAATAGAAATGAGGTCCTATTTATAGCCTAAAGCCAATGAAATAAGCCACAAAACAAGTCCATGTTCAAAAAGGTGAATCTGCACAGATCTGTATTGGGGTCGACCCCCCTTTCTATGTCGACCCTAGGGTCGACGCGTGGGTCGACCCCGAGCACCCTGGGTCGACCCCTCCAATGGGTAGATCAACTTCTACCCCTTCCCGCTTCATTGTTTTGGTTATTTTGAAAATTTTGATTTGTTTGTATATATATAATTCTCATGTGCGTATACAAACTTTTAGGCTTTATAATTTCTTCCTACGATGTCCATTTTATGCAAACTCGGAGTCTTTCTTAAGCAAAATTCCGAGACGAATGCAATGGCGCAGTCCTTTTTACTTAATTCCCAATATTTAATTAACATTCTTTAGTTTATCATTGTAATATTTTTTTAAATTAAGGGGTGTTACATTCTCCCCTACTTACAGAATTATGTCCCCGAAATCTCCAAGTTAACAAGAATGTATATCCTAACATCCATCATCCATCTACTCATCCACCAATCACGGGCATCCATTGTCCTCAAAATATTTCTAATGCTTAGATGAACATATGCAAAGGTGTGTGTATATGCCCCTATGCTAGCGGTCTATTGATTCAGTTGACCTCCTTAATGCAATGTATGTTAGTGTCATGAATCCAACATGTATGCAAATAGTCATAGTATGTCATGTAATTGCTATATGCATGCACAATCATCCATCCAAATGCAACATTCATGTGTTGATTCACCCATTTCCATCCATAAAGAGAAAAATATGCACATGCATTCGTATGTAGCATAAGAGTGATTGAGTCAATCTAGTGCATAATGTGTGAGTATATGCATCCATGAGCAACCACTTGCATCCACTTGCATTCGTCAAACGTAACATGTCTCAAACACATGTTTACATCCATTGGTTCCCTACCTAAAGGTCGAAGATTTGATCGATAGGATATACTTAATGACAGAGGCAAGTACAAGTAAAAGCATTTGGAAAAAGAAGTTAAGAACATACCCTTGAAAAGAAAAGGGTATGGAGCACGAATTGTGTATTCAGTCTCCCAAGTTGCATCCTCGCGGTCTTCGCCCCATTGAACTTTCATCAACCTGACCCCTCGGTTGCGTAGCTTCTTCACCTCTAATTCAAGAATACGGGTAGGAACTTGTCTAACGGTCGCCTCCCATTCTACCTCGACTTCCTCAAGCATACTCGGCTTAACTACTTCTGCGGTATTATGTAGACACTTCCATAAATGAGAAACGTGGAAAACATCATGAACTCCCACAAATTTTTCCTGCAGCTTTACTCTATAGGCCATCTGACCTATTCTTTCCACTATGGGAAATGTCCCTACAAACCTTAGCGTCGGTTTCCCTACAGACCCAAAGCGAACCACATTCCTCAAAGGCAATTCTTTGATGAAAACCATGTCTCCCACCTCAAACTTATATCGTCCCTTCCCTTATCTGTGTATGACTCCTGCCTGTCCTGAGCTGTCTTCATGTGCCTGCGGATAAGATCAATCTTTTCTGAAGTTTCTCTAATCGTCTCAGGTCCAAGTAGAAACCTATCTCTATTGTCTCAATTTGAGATCCTTCTACGAGAATAGGTACTTGAGAGATTTATGATCAGTATACAACACGAACTTCTCTCTAAGTAGATAATGACGCCAGCTCCTAAGCGCGAATACTATGGCAGCCAACTCCAAGTCATGGGTAGGGTAGTTCTTCTCATGAACTCTCAACTGTATACCACCATAACATACTACCCTTCCCTCTTGCATCAAAACAACACCAAGCCATGTACCACATGCATTAGTGTATAATGTGAACACTTTGTTCCCATCAGGCAAAGTCAAGACTGGGGCTTTTGTCAAAGCCCTCTTCAATCGCTAAAAAGCATCCTTACAGTCAATATCCCAAGAAAATTTCAGATTCTTCTTCGTCAGTCTGGTGAGTAGGGCTAATATCTTTGCAAAGTCCTTAATGGACTTTCTATAATAACCTACTAAACCAAGAAAACTCCTCAACTCCATTGCTTATCTTGAACTGCAGCTACGTTCACTGGATCCGCTGCTATCTCATCCTTAGAAACCACATGCCCTAGAAATCTCACCTCCTTTCTCTAAAAATGACATTTGGAGAATTTTGCCTTAAGCTGATGCGCTCAAAGAGTCTTCAAAACCTCCCTTAAATGTCGGGCATGCTCTTCCTTGCTCTTCGATAAGATCATAATGTCATCCATAAATCCATAATGAGCCTTTTCAGAAACTCCCGGAACACCTTACTCATCAAATCCACAAAATACGCGGGTGCATTAGTCAACCCAAAAGGCATGACTAACCACTCAAAGAAACCATGTGGAGTTCTGAAATCGGACTTGTCTATACTGTCCTCGGTCACCCTCAACTGATGAAAGCCCGTGGCCAAGTCAAACTAAGAGAAAACAGATGCAACAACAAGTTGGTCAAACAAATCATCTATCCATGGAAGTAGGTGATTATTCCTCTTAGAAAGCTTATTCAACTGCCATCTGCGTTAGTTGCGAATAAAACTGGATCACCACATTCAAATATGCTTCGCCTAATAAATCTCCTACTTGCTTGCTGAGCTCCCTTCTTTCTCTTGGAGGCATATGGAGCACAGTCAATGCAACTGGCTTTGCATTGTCCACCAACTATATACGGAAATCAATCTCACACCTCAGAGGTAAGCCCCGACCCTCATCAAAACTTCAGGATACTCACAGACTATGGGTACAGATCGTAAATCATCGATAGATGCATCAAGCGATTCTAAGAAACTAAGCATGACAGACCCTTTTGGGTCACAAGAAATCTTGAGAATCCTCCCATGGCAAGTCAATAGTCTAACGACCCTCCTTTCACAATCTAGAATGACACCATACATGGCTAGCCAATCTATACCTAGAATCAAACCATAGCCCATGAAACCGAGCACATATGCATCGCACTCAAATTTGACGCCCAACACAGATATCCTCAAACTGCGACAAATCAAAAACAGATAAGCCGAGCCCCCAATGTGGTCTGAGACAATAACGAGATGTGAAACAATACCGGTACTAAGGTGCAGAGACTCAACCATAGAATCAAATATAAAATAATATGAAGCGCCAGAATAAAAAAGAGTACTAACAGGATGATTGGAAAGAGAAAACAAACCTTCAACAGAAACTTTCCTACCTTCGTTTGGTCCACTGCCCTCGAAAGCATGGACCGACTCTCCAAATGGTCCTGTCTTTCGCCTAAGTCCTTACTTCTTCGGGCATTTCCTACTATAATGTCCAACTTTGCCACAGTTGAAACAAGTGTTCTTCCTTTTTCAGCAATCTTTGACCAAATGACCAACGTTCCCACAAACATGACATTTCTTTTTGCCTTTATTAGAAATTTAGTAAGCTTTCCTTCTTTAATCTATATTCCCTTATTAGGCCACCATTTTTCTCACCCTTGAGCTGTGCTCCTCATCCTTAACTCCCTTATTCTTCTCTTTACCATCTTTATGTAATATGTTAACAAGTCTCTCGAAAGCTGCCTCCATCGCACAGAAATGCTTACGAAGTTTGGGACAAAATTAGCCGCAGGTGGAACTACTGCGGCTACAGATGAAGGTTGTGCACTTCCTTGCCCTTCGACATTTTCCGTAGTTTTAACATGCCTACGGAACCATGCCGCAATGGGGACACCCTTGAGGAAGAATCAGTTCCCTAGACATGCGAAAAAGAAAAGAAAAAGGGATTCAAGCAGAGAATTGAAAGATATTCAATATGGCTTTGGGAAATATGTTTTCAAAAACAGACTTTTCTTTTGAAAATGCTTTCATTTAAAAACCTTTTGAAAATAATTTTTCAAAACCTTTTTATTCGATCTTGTAACCTTCAACTCTGATACCAAATGTGGCAACCCATGCCAGTTAATGTCACTCTTTAACTGAATGCATTAAGTTCCATGAAGCGTTATAGGTAAACAGAAACATAAACATCATAAGACAGATATAAAATAACCGCGGAAATTTAAAACTTTGTTTTCTAATAGAAAACATCATGGCCCAAAATCTGGTTACAACCTCAGTCTGAAATACTGAAAACCAATTACATCAAATAAAGTATCTTCCTTGTATTAAAACCATCATAGTACAATAATATAAAATCATAGTCCCCAAAAATAGCCATAGCAAGGTAGATAGGAAATCAAAACAGTGCATCTAAGAAGCTCCAAGCAGAAACAGAAGGGAGAATCCTAATCAACCCTGAGTATTCCTACCCTGAGAACCTGGGGTAAATGAGAGAGACAAAAGGAAACAAAACGGGTCAGACATAAAATCTGGTGAGTCCAGTTACTTTTAGCATATAAATAAGTAAAAGCATCATGACAAGCATATAAGCTGGATGAGAGAGATAACAGTATCATAAGACATGTATAACAGACTGAGAAGGATAAGCAGAACAGAATAAATTATGCTTCCCAAATATGTTTCTCTGCACCAATACTAGTATAACAAAAACAGAATGATCCCAATAGAAACAAATGGTAGACTTAGGTGTACTTCTAGTAACGGGTTTTACCCGAATGATAATAACAGGCAGCCCAACAGAATTAACAGGTGTTACCGCCAAACGATAATAATGGGCTTCTAAAAAAACAGGACTAGATGTACCCTAATCGATCGACTCCCTATCCTGTAGATACCCTGTGCTGGCCCCACAGTGGGATGTATCACTTTTTAAAGTGGAAACCATTTTTTCCGAAAGGCACATCCATATCTACTAGTGCTATAACATTTTATTTTCCCGAGAAAGTGGATCCGTGCATGCATATGGCTCCATTGGAACGAGCCATCAGACACCACCACTCATATGAACCTCTTATAATCTGCTCGGTAAGCATGTCCTGACCCTGACCATGTTCGTGGTCCCCCTTTGCATACCAATATGGGTTACTGACGGATACGGGTCCCATACAACATATGATACAAGCCATCCCCTAGGCTCGTATCCCCACTACTAGGATTTTGACTGGTTATGCCTAACAGATTAACAAGCCCGCATAACCCCAACATGTAAAACAGGTTAAATTTGTTGGGTTCGTATAAGCCCCCATAGATTTAACAGATTTACTTAACCCCCAAATGATTCAAGCAAGTTTACTTAACACTAACATAATTTGACAGGTTCATATAACCCCCATAGATTTAAACAGGTTAAGTAGTACAGATTAACAGGTTCATATAACCCTAACAGATATAACAGGTTAAGTCTTACATATTAACATGTTCATATAAACCCCACAAATTAAACAGATTTACTTAACCCCTCATTGATTCAAACAAGTTTACTTAACCATTACACAATTTGATAGGTTCATGTAACCCCCACAAATTTAAAAAGGTTAAGTATTGCAGATTAACGGGTTCATATAACCCTAACAAATATAACATGTTAAGTCTTACATATTGATAGGTTCATATAAACTCCACAGATTGAACAGGTTAACAGGTTATTATCATTCCCTGTTCATGTATGTTAATGTACCAGACCTCTCACATTAAGTTGACCACTTGTGGATGCTGGATATGCCGAGCGGTTCCGAGCAGACTTCTACCATAAGCTGGACTTAGCCTCGTGTCCTAGCACCATTAAATGTATTTTTACGCACTAGACCCCTCACATTAAATTAACCACTTGTGAATCCTGGATTTATCGGGCGGTTCCGGGCAGACTTCTCCACAAATTGAATTTAACCTCGTGTCTATGTGCAGTTACAATTTCTATTTACTATAAATTTAGTAATATTCATTCTTAAAAAATTATTCATGTTCACCAATGGTTTTTCAATTAAAGTATTCAGTTTTCAACAGGTTTTAGCTGATTAGTCAATTTAACAGATTAAACATCTCCGCAAGTTACAGCAGGTTACTTGCAATTTCGTCAACATGTTCCGCTTAACCTTAAATTAAGCCTACAGATTTATATACCCCAAACTACTGTCATAATTCATAGTATAACATATGACCCAAGTTTAGTCTTACATTACAGTATAGGTTATGCCCCCCCAAATCCCAGTCATGATTGATAATACAAGTTATGCCCCCAATTACGATCATAATTCACAATATAACATATTCCCCAAGTTTAGTCTTACATTTACAGTATAAGTTATGCCCCAAATCCCAGTCATGGTTCATAATACAAGTTATGGCCAAATTATGGTCATAATTCAAAGTATAACATATGCCCCAAATTTATCTTTCCCGGCCATTCCTAATTTCGTCCATTCACTTATTTCGGCGATAGGCCTAGGCTATAAAAATAAAAAGGGAAAGATGGAGACAAGAGAATAGAAATAGGCCTAATAATAGAATAGTAGGCATAACAACAGAATAGCCATATGATGACGGAAACTGGCATACCAGAAATCAGCATATGATGACAGAAATAGGCATATGAGAACTGAACAGTAGATCAGGTGTATAGAGGAATACATGTAATGACAGATCTGTTTAGGTATGAATCAGATTCTTTACAGACATAGGTTCAGATCTAGATTTATAAACATGTCAGGATTACTTATTAAATGTTTATATCTAAAGCAACATAAACCCATAGAGACTGGATCTAAATAACAAAGAACAATAGGCTGAAGCTGTAGAAGAAATTTATGTATGCGTATAAGCTGTTGTTGGCGAAAATAGGCCAATTCAATCCAAGTTAGGGCAGCATCTCATTGTCTCCAATGTTTCTGATGTGTAAAAACAATAGAAACGGGTTCCTATTTATAGCCTAAAGCCAACGAAAACAAGTCCATGTTTAAAATGGTGAATCGGCCCAAATCTGTATGGGGGTTGACCCCCCTTTTTGTGTCGACCCTAAGGTCAACCCCAAACACCCTAGGTCGACCACGGGGTTGACCCGACCCCTCCAACGGGTCGATTCATCTCCTACCCCTTCCCGCTTTGATGTTTTGAATTATTTTGACTTTTTTAATTTGTTTGTATATATATAATTCTCTTGTGCATATACAAACTTTTTGTCTTAATAACTTCTTCATGCGATGTCTGTTTTAAGCAAACTAGAGTGTATCTTAGCAAAATTCTGAGACGAACACAATGGCGCAGTACGTTTTACTTAGTTCCCCATATTTAATTAAGAATTCTTTAGTTTAACATTATAGTATTCTTTAGTTTAACATTATAGTATTCTTTAAATTAAGTGGTGTTACACCCTATTTATAGCCTTCCACCAGCCCACTAATGGGCCTCCCTAAACCAGCCCATTATGACTTCACAAACCTGAATAGCCAACTGAAAAACCTTAAAACATCGATTCCTCCCAAACCACTGAGAAATCTTTAGTGTGACCACTCTTAGAAAATTGAAACATCGTTTCCTTTCCCATGGCACAGGTCTCAACACCTGATTCGACATGAGTCAAAAGTTATGCCCTGCACAAGACTGATAGGGGCAAAATTATCACAAACAAAATTGGTAAAAATTAATTATGGACATGTCTCATATCCCCATAACTAATATACTAAAATATGAGAATAATCCTACCGTCAGGGAATAAAATAAAAATATTTTACGGTCCTCCGATACGTAAAATGCGGGATGTTACACCTTCCCAGGTGGTTAACAATCTGACCTTCTCCTTGGCCGACCTAACTCCACCCTACCCAGAGCCAATGACCCTAACGATCTACGACCCGACTAAGTGAAGCTCCAACGACCCAACCTGGTGAAGCTTCAACGATCTAACCCTGCTCCAAAGAAGAACGACCCACCTTTCACAGAGCAGAACGACCCGCCTTGCTTCTATATACCAACGACCCAAAACCCTTTAACGACCTGACCTCCTTTCTTGCTCCCCAAGCCACGACCCAGCTTCATCATGACCTAGAGCTTCTTCCGATTGAAGCCAACGACCTGACCTATCATCTTGTCCGACCTGACTTTTTTAAGAATCCAAAACCCTTTAACGACCTGACCTCCTTTCGTGCTCCCCAAGCCACGACCCAACTTCATCATGACCTAGAGCTTCTTCCGATTGAAGCCAACGACCTGACCTATCATCTTGTCCGACCTGAATTTTTTAAGAATCCATACACTAACCATCCTTTGATCCATCCAACCATTTCTACCTCACCACCAACCAGGCTTCCCACGACCTAAGGCTTTACCAACGACCCACGACCGGGTACCAACGATCCGACTCATTTCTTAAGCAAAAAAGCCATGCGACCTATCCAAAAACGACTTGACTCCAGATCTAACCAATCTATCTCCAATCTTGACCAAATCATCACCAAATGACAACATCGATGTAAACAACTCATCCGAATCATCCAGTTCAACCATCAACACTTTATGAAATCATCAACAACACTTAAACGACAATTATTTATCATACAACCATGTGAAACTCATCAAAACATGATAAATCAATGAATAAACAAAATAATGGATCTAAACTTGCATACACATATGAATTAACATAAGAATTACTGAATTAATTTACTAGATTAGATTCTATGGTGATTCAAATGAAAATATACTTACCATGATGTAGATCTTAGTGAAAACAACTTAAAATGATGAAAATAAGATCAAACAACCCATATACTTGATTGAATCCGTGTGAGATGCTTATCACTCACCAAATGTTCAAAATAACTTGAAATCACAAAATTCTCAATCTGAACAGCGAAGAATGATCTTCAAACCTATCGATTTGATGTGATCTCCCTTCACTTGATGTAGATCTAGCTTTGCTTGCTGTAGATCTTCAATCTTCTTTCTTAGATCCAGAATTTTAATGGTGGAAAGGTGTATTTGATTGAGCAAGGAGAATCACGAGCTCAACCAAATGAGAGAATGAAGAAAAGTAACCCTCTCACCATGACTCTACCCCCTATTTATAACCTCAAACCAGCCCACTAATGGGCCACACCAAAACAACCCACTAATGACTAGCCAAACCTGTACATAAAATGTGCAGCACTAAAACAGGGATTTCTCCTAAGCAGCAGAACCAAATCTTTAATGTGACCACTCTATCATTTCCTTTCCAATGAAATCGATCTTAGCACCTGACTTGATCCCAGTCAAAAGTTATGCCTTGTACAAAACTGACAGGGGCAAAATGGTTATAAATAAAGTTGGTAAAAGTTATGGACATGTCTCACATCCCCATAAACAACATATCAAATTGTTAGGGTAATCTAACCTATAGGGAATTAAATAAAAATATTTATGATCCTTCGATACGTAAAATGCGAGCTGTTACAAAAAATTACAGTTGAAAATTACTAGAACATTTTTTTTTATTTTACATAGCTTATTAGTAAACTTATCGACATTAATAAAATAGGATTTGAAATATGCATACATGTGCAGTCATCACCTTATCCTCATCATCCACTGATATGTAATGTTGCCAACATCATTTGTTTGCTTTAATGTGTGGGTTTGAGTAAATACTTCCATGTAGGATACGAGATGTCCACGCGCTCTTTCCTACAATAGATTATATATATATACACACACACACATACATACATACACACACACATATATATATATATATATGTATGTATGTATTCTACATAGCTAGTTACTGAACTGATTAATATAGAAATTTAATTACTATTTAGAATATTAATTGATAAATTTACTAAGTCCCTATGGTGATGTTGCAAAGACTTGGATCCACCACGATGTGTTATATGGTTCTTGCTTCTACTTGTAGAGTTCCTCTCTGACTCCATCTGAAAATTTACATTGAATAACATATTTAGTAGTTGCAAAATAATTAATAAGATATTTGGTAGACTTATGCTAAACTCATCATTGTTCTAACACCTAACCTAAGAATCTCATATCATCATGCCATCTAGTTCTGTTTCTTGCCCGACTTCTTAAGCCCTGACATTATCTCTCTGTAATTCTTAGCAACCTTTGAATTCCAGTGGCACTGAACCAGGGTGGCGTCAACCACCTTCTGATCTACTAACCGTTATACAATGAGAAAATGTTACTAATTGTTTATTTATATTTAATCATACTGTAAAGCGGTATAAATTCATAAGAAAATCTTTCCATATGTCCTCCCTAGTGAGATCAGGATCTTACTCCTCATAGGCCAGAAATTTGGCACCCTACTTATGTATGCTTGCTTGGAAATATCAAGAACCAATCTTGATGACTCTAGATCGAATCCCCTGTGTCGAATATAAAACATAGCTTTAGACAATTATATATACACATACACACACACACACTCATATACATACATACATACATACATACGTACATACATACATACATATATATATACCATGTACAACAAAATTATACTGCTATGCTACTAATTTTGATACTTATGCTCCATCAACTTTAGGCTGCAAATATAGAACTGGAAGAGTTAGTGGCTCACCACTACTCTTACCACCAGAGCGGGAAGAGCTACAACGAGAACCAGACACAATACCTATCGGATAAATATATCATCTTATTATGTTAGAACATATGTATAATACAGAATAACTATGATATGATAAACCATTAAAAATAGTAATACATGATATGCGTCATGTTATGTGTGTGGTGTGTGCATGAGTTTACTCTTGTTTGTGACTGAGTGTTTGTGTTGTGTGTAGCACATATGTTTAAGTCATCAAAATTGTATAACACTGATAAATGCACTACAGTGGTACAAAAATGTTTAAAACTGATATTAAGAGAAAAAAATATAACGTGATTAATTTCCAAAATTATCGAATATTACCCGGTCCTCATCATTTTCTAGTTCATACTCGATCTCGTGTTTTATATCATTTTCCTCTACACTCCCAAATGCTTCGATTAAAACATTTGCCTCATCATTTAAAGGTCTAAAATTAGTTTGATAGTATGTAGTTGTTATTTCAATGTTTTCCTCAATATCCATTTGATAGGCTTGTTCGTTTGAAATATTCTTTCCATCGAATGTAAATCTTGCCTTGATTTTAAAAACTGCATATTAATCTGCTTTTTCTCTTTTAGAGATGCATAAGGGATGTAATAAACTTGTATGGCGTTTTTGGCTAGTACAAAAGGATAGTACTTTTGATAACATGAGATATGCTTTATTTCTATAAGATTATTATTAGAGTCCACATTGATACTAGAACCTGTAACATTGCCGAACAAGTTGCATCTAAAAAAAAAAACTTTCTCTGCGGGTATTGTAAAATATGTCAATTGAAAAACCTAGGTTAACACGCCATAAAAATCATTTACATGATTATTAGAATCATCACTACCCTTAACAAATATACCGATATTGTTTGTCAATTTTACAGCACTGTATTCTTTTGTGTTGAATTTATATCCATTAACGAAAAATATTGGATATGTTTTAACTTTCCTTCTTGGTCCATGTGCCAAATGTTTCAGTCCTTTACTGACCACATTATTTATGGGATAACAAACATAGTTTAAAAAACAAGTAGCAAAATCATTGCTTAAATCATCACTTGGATTTTGTGACTCATAAACACTACATACTTAGACATAATATATTGCATAACTATTAATTTACATGTGCAGTATCAAAATAAATTTATCAAAACTTGTTATCTGATAATCACCTAACACATGGTGTAACTTCAGGACAATTTAGAAGAATATATGTATGTGCTACATGTCAACTATACTTTCACACATTTTTCAACATGTCAACCATGTTGTTTAAAATAGATAACATTGCTTCAAAAGAAGAATCTTTTTCAACGGCCTCATCATTACACACACTTTAAAATGATAAATTCACATGGTCATTTAAATAATAAGAGAAAAAGAGTGCAACTTCTTCTTTGATATATAATTTGCAATTTGAACCTTCAACTCAAAAATTTTTGTCTTGCTTTTTTCTTTAAATGATTTAAGTACCTAATAAAAAATATTTCAGTTAATATTAACTTTTATTTATAATAAAATTAACATTTCCATACTCAGTATTAGTAACATATCTCTCGAATGAATACATCCATCCATATTGCACAGGGCCTCGAAGACGTGCTTTGTACGGAAGATGAATAGGTAAATAATCCATTACGTTAAAGAAACCTCGAGGAATTTTTTTCAGTTTGTATAGCAATATAGTGATTTCTTCCTCAATTTTATGTAGACGGTCAACTTTTATCATAGTTGAACAAAGCTCGGTTCCATTATAACCTTCCAAACTTTTACAGGCAATAGTTCTTTGAAAGCGACGAGTAACAAATTTTCCATCGTTATATGAGAATCATGGATTTTTATCCCATTCAGTCTTTCATTCTTATAGTTAATACATCTATGAAGATTAGAGGAAATTCCATCAAGAAATCATAATCCTTCCACCCATTTTAACATTACTTTTACTTGCTTGTTGTCTAGTTCATAGCATGGTTTGGGTTTTCTAAAGTCATTTGGCTTCATATGAACAGTCGAGTTAAGATGGATTTCAATTTTCTATCTAGTTTCATTTATCTTATGATAATCTTTTACAAGTTATATATGTTAGAAATCAGATCCAGAGAGAAGAGAGAGATACAAGGATAAAGAATTAGAAGGCTACATCTTTATTGATTTGCTGATTGCTATTACAAAATAAGATAATTGCTTTAATACAATGCTAAACCCAATATTTATAGGGTTATTTATTCTCTAGAATATTCCTTTATTCTCTAGCATATTCCTAGCATATTCTCTAACATTTACTGATTACCATATTCTCTAATATTTATTGATTACCATATTCTCTAACATCCCCCCTCAAACTCACGATGCGGAGAATCGTGAGTTTGCCAAATAGAAGCTGCCAAAAGAAGTAGAGAAGAAGCTGCCAAATAGAAGTCTGCCAAATAGAAGCTGCGAAAAGAAGAAGAGAAGAAACTTCCAAATAGAAGTCTGCCAAATAGAAGCTGCCAAAAGAAATAGAGAAGAAGCTGCCAAAAGAAGTAGAGAAGAAGCTGCCAGATAGAAGTCTGCCAAATAGAAGCTACCAAAAGAAGAAGAGAAGAAACTGCCAAATAGAAGTCTGGCAAATAGAAGCTGCCAAAAGAAGTAGAGAAGAAACTGCCAGATACCAAATACTCAACATCAACTCAACAATTCAACACAATCTTCAATCTGATCGGTAAGCAAAAGATCTGAGCGGCCACATGACAAAACTGGTCCCCGGATGAGTTTATATGTTTGCATCCCCCAAACATATTAAACGAAAACGGAACTAAACCAAAGTGGGATGGTTTTGTATGTTTGCATCCCCCAAACATACAAACAAAAACAAAACAAAATCAAAAGGGATGGTCAGCATATGTTTGCATCCTGCAAACATACCTGCAGTAACCACTTACAACCTTCAATCAATGTCATTTGCCCTCCTAATAAACAGGGTTACCGATACAGACATCAATACATAATAAACAAACACTCCAAAACTACACAAATTCACCAACCACAAACTTTCCATCATTCACAAATACTCAAAACTGCAACCATACTACCTTCAATTAAATTTTCCCATCAGCTTAACACCCTTCCCTTCCAAACTCTTGCACCATCTACTGCTAATACTCCATACACGTTCCATACTTCCATTTTACCATAACCACCGTGACAATCATCTTCACAAACACTCCATCATCACCACTTCATCCCACGGCATCCCGTTCACCAGAACGGTACATCCACACAAACCTTACACCACCATTAACGCAACATTACACCACCATCCAGAGTCCCAGACAAAGCTCCCACAATAAAACCTCATGCCACAAACAAACCCCCATTCAATACACAACAAAGCCATCAGCCCTCTGTCAAACAAGTGTCAACAAGTTAAACTCAGCATCCACTTCATCAATCCCCTACCATACACCAATCTCCAACTCTCGCACAAACCCAGTTCTGCCACAAATCTCAATCTCGAACCCAAAACCATAGCCGCTGATTTTCCTTTTCTTCTTCTTCTTCCTTTTTTTTTGTTTTACCCAAACAGCAAGACCCAACATCACCGTCACCACAAAACCAAACTGCAAAAACCATGCCACTTGAAACTTCTACATACATAAACAGCAAACAGGAGGATCACCCTGCCATCACGTTGAACAAATTCGCCTCTGTCATGAAATCTGCCACCGCAACCTTCCTGCCATCAATTATTAACGCTGGAACGCCATCACCAAACTGTCAGAGAAACCAACTCCGCTGCAAAATTGGTCTTCGGGTCTGAAAACTTCAGGTGACGTCGGATCTGAAATGGATCCGCTGCAAAATTGGTCTTCGGGTACTGACTTCAGGTGACTGCGGCTTTGGATTGGATACACGAGCCCAATATCTAAAATCATCATCGCTGGTCAAAGCAAAACCCAGCATCAATCTACAATCGATAACATCCGCACCTCACAAGAAAAGTTCGCCACAATCAATAATTTCTGCCTCGATACCCGATCTGGTTCGAAGACCTGAAATTCTCCAATCGACAGAATTCACGATTCAGAACCCAAAAAGGAAACCGGATAGAACTTCAGATCTGAATCGAATTTTAAAGAGAGTTTCAGAATTTGTTTCCAGAAGCGCGTGAATTGCGTTTTGCTGTTTCCAGAATCGAGGCTTTTTTTTTAATGTGATTTGATTCAGAGAAAAAAAGGGGTCACGAGATGATTCAGCGAGAACTCCAGACGGGATTTGATTGTTGCTTGAATCGTTCCAATTCACGAACCCTAAGTCTCGCTGTTACCAATTTACAGCGAACAAAATCTTGCCAAACTCCTTGGAAAGAAGATAATATAAAAAAAAACGAAACTCAACGAAGTTAACAACAATCCTCTCTCTCCTCCCATGAACCTGGCTCTGATACCATGTTAGAAATCAGATCCAGAGAGAAGAGAGAGATACAAGGATAAAGAATTAGAAGGCTACATCTTTATTGATTTGCTGATTGCTATTACAAAATAAGATAATTGCTTTAATACAATGCTAAACCCAATATTTATAGGGTTATTTATTCTCTAGAATATTCCTTTATTCTCTAGCATATTCCTAGCATATTCTCTAACATTTACTGATTACCATATTCTCTAATATTTATTGATTACCATATTCTCTAACAATATATATCTTCATTTGTGTTAATACAAAAAATGTACTAACACCCCAAGGTATGTTTCAACACTTCACAAGTGATCAAAAACAAGAATTAGAGCAAAACAAGTGTGGAAAAAAATAAAGGAGAGAGTATTTATAGTGGTTCGACCTCATATCTAGCCTACGTCCACTTTAGTGAAGGATTTCATTATGATTTACATCACTACAAGGTACACATTTCCTATCATTTCATACATCTTTTCTATTTTACAATGAATATTCTCTTTCTTCTCTATCTTCTTCGATCTATTTCTATTTCCAAAGAAGAAACAATCAATTCTCACAAGTATTGGCGATTATTGAAATAAAGCTTCGTTAATTGTGATCAGTGATGAACTTTGATGTTTGCTTGAATGGGTTTGTTGATGAAAAAGATTTGATCTTGCTTGAGAGAGCTTTCATGGAGTTTGAGTTTCTTTAGGATGTTGGAGAATGGAAATGGCAACACTCCATGATCGGAAAATTCAGTCCCCTAAAATGCTGGAAGTTATGGGGTATTTATAGGAAAAAGTCCTTACAGTGTTCCGTTCTAATGGTTTTCGATCCATCAAGTTGAAGGAGCTAGCGTTTGATCCATACTATCAGAGAAAGCTTCCATTCCATGTTATTGAAGGCCTTCCGACCCATGGCAAGGTAGACCTTCATGTCCATTGCTTTCCGCTCCATGGTACCTTCCGATCCATGGCTTGAGCTCGCTTCTAATCCATTATTCTTAAGGTTTCTGATCCATCTTGGCGAAGCTATCTCGACCCATTGACCAGCATACTTTCTGATCCATAATATTAAACCTTATTTTGGAATAGGGTTAACAATTTGACCAAATCGTTGGTGCTCGTAAAGCTCATGTCCACTAGTTGTGAATTTTTTTTGTCTCCTTTAAAAGGGCGATTAATATGGAGAAATGTCAATGACAATCAAACCATGAAATTTTCTTTCTATATGGGAAAGAAAATGTTCGTGTTTCTTCCATATAATAAGAATAAGCAAAACGACTGGTCTTACTCTAATCCGAAAGCATTGCATCTGCAGGAAAATCGCTAATATGCCATAAAAAAGAAGCAAATTTATGAATTATTTTTTGATATGTTTTACATTTCAACTCATTCATACTGTAATGTTTTCAACTCTTCAATTTGCAGTTGTAAGTATACATCGATGCCAAGTGTCAGATCATCAGAGACAGAGATGACAATTGTGAGAAACATATAGGGAGTTTTCATACATATCTACGAGGGCAGATTGTAGGGTGTAATGATTACAGGTTAAGATGAATATTTAGAACCAGACTGAGAAAACAATGAAAATTTATTTGTTCATGAACCTAGTCTGTTAGCTGCGAAATCGGGATATTTCTTATCAAAATACTTCCATGATTCTCCATCAGATAAATGTGTTAACATACCTTCTTCAGGTGTTCTCACATTGTGTCATCTCATATTATGTGTTGTTACAAATGATAACATATTTACAATTTTAAGGTTGATGTCTATAAAAAAAAAGGCAACCATTTTAACATGTATCTATTTTTTGATACGGCAAACCAAAAGATGACATAAATTTTTTCACTTCATAATAATTTCCATGCATTAAATTATCGGATGACATATGGCGTTTAGTAGCTTGTACAAAACCATAAATCTGACTTCTATGAGGTTGTATTTTGATTTCATTGCTATGTACTTTGCAGTTACCGATAATTGAGTGCCGCTTGTATATCCATTTCAAAGGGGTTTCTTTGTAGCATCTAATAAATCATGAATATTTTTTGCTCCAACATTTGGTATCTCTTCGGCGTTAACATCATTGTTATTAATTTCAACAATAGGGAATATTGATCGTGCTACATCTTTAACCATATGTTCTATGAGATTCATCTATTAACTTCATCACCAACGAACTCCACTGACTATTCTAGATTAGGAGCTATAATTTCTCTATGACGATCTCACGCGCAATCATTGGGTACGAAATCGTATTGGTGCAAATGAACTCTAGTCATATCTGGCATAAAATGCTTCAACAATTTGCACCTATTATTTGGATAATAAATTTCTGCATTGTTCTCAGCATTACTTAAAACAAATTCGACAAACACATTTAGCCCATTAAGGAAATGTTCACTTATTAAGCCTCCAATTTCCCTCGTTCGATATTCTAGCTTTAACCAAAAAAATAATTCACCATTTTTCTACTTTAAAACCTATGATAAATAGTAAAAATATTATTAATCATTCGTTTTATATATTTTTTTATATTTTACCTTTTTAGTAAATATATACTAAATTGTGTACGATTTTTACAATTTCGCAAAATATATAATCCATGTTTGTTTATATACAAAGTTATATAAATATTTTATTAATATACTAAATTGTATTATAATTTTTTATAGCATGTGACATATTGTGTTGCACTAACCTTTATTTTAAATAAACGATTAAGGGTTCATTGACATTTTTGTGCCCTCTGTGATGGTCAGTCATCCTAATTCCCATTACAAACACAATAGTAATTACATTTTTTTAATTATATCATTTTAAACGATTTCCCAAAATTTCGGCAGCACTTCCCCGTGTTCCTTGTATCGTGCACAAATGCATGTACAGTAGAAACAAAAAGGAAATGCTACCGAAATTTTGTGAACTGTTTAAATTAACTAAATGTAATTACTTTATAGTGTTTGTAATTTATCCAATACAAGGACAAATCTGACAAATATTATATCAGATGAATATGAATGTCTATTTTGTAATGAAAATGAATCTCTCCATATAACGATCATATACAATACATGTTAGACGGGGCCAAGTAATATTTGAGGGATTTAATATTTGCTTATATAAAATTAAAAAAAAATAAAGCACATTATGCATTTATTTGTTCATATTTTACTATTTCATTACATATGTACTAAATTATATGATTTTCACTATTTCGCATAGTATATGTTAATGATAAAAATGGCACTAACACCCCAAGATGTTTTTTAACACTTCACAAAATGTATAGAACTAGAAAAATGGTAGCCACAAACACAAAAAGCAAGTAAAAATAAGGAGATTTATAGTGGTTCGGCCTAGAATTCGCCAACGTCCACTTTAAAGATAATATTATTATCATCTTCAAGTTTACAAGGTACGTAGTCTCTTTAACTTCACTCATTTTCTCCTTTTACAATAATTTTCTTTCTACTTCTTCTCTTCACTCTCTTGATTCATTTGAATCCACTATGGAAATAGCAAGATCTCTTTAATTGTGATGATTGTTGATGTAGATCTTCAACGATTGAACACTTGGATGATCTTGAATGATTTCATAGTGGTAGAGAGGTTTAATCTAAGTTTGGAGGAAGTTTAATGGAGGTTTGTGTAATTTGGAGCGGTAGAGAAATGAGTTTGACAGCACTTCGTAGAGCGGAAATTCGGTCCCCTCAATGTGTGTGGAGACGGGGTATTTATAGGTAGAGTTTGGATGGAGTGACGAAGTTGTAATTATGTGCTTCATATACATGGATCGGCTTGCACTTCTCAAAAAATATAAGATTCGAAATCGAATGCAATAATTTGTGTTAAAGAGATTGATAAGTCATCAATCATTTTTAGATGGATTGAAATGTCGTTTCGTTTGTTTTGATTTTTATGGATTGAAAATAAAACATTCCAGTGGACTGGAATACTCGGCTGGATCGAAATTCTTGAGCATCGTCGGACCAGAGGTTTCTTTATTGGGCCATTGAAGCCCACTTGGTAGATTAGAGAAAATATTCACCGCCCCTTATATTCTCTTCATAGGCTCATTTCTTCAACACGTTGAACAAAGGAAATCAATGGCAGCCGCATCTTTTTGAAGAGATCTCCAACTTCATGCTGTAATTCTTCCATCGATTGCCTCCAAGCTCCATCAGATCTTTACCACAATCAAAACGTTAGAGATCTCCCTTTCCGATTCAAGCTGAAGCATTCATCACATTCATTCGATCCGAAGTTCAACCGTGAGTTCTTTTCCCTTTAAGATCTAACATCAAAACACCCTATCAACCTCGGCTCTGAATCAATTTTAACAGCTCTACAGTGGGACTTTTTTTACTCGAGATTACTGTAGGCGATGATTGCTTAGATCTGACGCTGAGTTGTTTTTTAGCAATCAGAGTTTCTTCAAAGTTTGCATGGTCGATTCCCTGCTTTCGGTTGGTTGGATCTTCGAATAATAAATTAGTATTTTGGGGCTTGAATTAATTTTCTGTGAATGTTGGTGATTCTTTTGCATATGAAATTTACAGGCAGTGTACACTTCGAGTTTAACGCATCATATTTGAATGAAGATTTGATTTTGAACTCCATTGGAATACTATTGTTGTTTGAATCCATTTTTGGCCATATTCTTTGTGCAGATTATGCTACAGATCCACATGATTACTTTTCACTAATTTACTGACTTTACTTACGCGATTCAAATTGATGCTTGGGATTTCAAACTATGAAATGCTGCTCGATACACTATTTCTTTGAGTTATAGCTTGGATCCGAAAAGTTTGAATATTGCTTGCGCATTCCCCAACCCCCTTTTTTCTGTTGATCATGTCTGATCTGGTTGATCTTTGATATCATCGAACCTTTTGAAACTGGCATTGCAGCATCGAATTTTCCAGTCTTAAAACGAACAAACTCCTTTAGGCCAATTTGCATTCAGTTTTTAGTTGATAGCATTGCAACAGCGTACAAATCCTTGTGTTGATCAGCACTTCGATTTCAAAACTCGTACATTTTAATGTTACTATATACTTGCAACTTGCATTTTGATCCATATTTTGTCGTTTTTCTTGAAACTGAATACTTTGGAATTTACTTGTGACAATTTGAACTTGAATCTGCACTTGAAATGTTTGCAACTCAATGCTATTGCAATGATTTTCTGCATTGGTAGGCACTTCAAATTTGGACTTAGGGTTTGTTGTTTGCTGATGTTGCGCAAATATGTGAACGCTTCAATTATGGTCAAGGCTCTGATGTTAGAACAAGTGGAATATGTCATGGATCCATCGTAGCCGATCCATGATGGATTGGTCATGGCCGATCCATGATGGATCAGTCGTGCTCAATCCGTGATGGATCAGTCGTTCCTGATCCATGAAGGATCGTTTATTTTGGAGATTTGTTCATCCATTGAACCTTCTTTGAAGCAATACACACTTTCTAAAGCGCACAACAACAACTTGAGCTCATAACTGATAAGTCACGCATGTCTTTTAACTACTACAACCTGGTCTGTAACAGCAAAAAAAAATTGCATGTTTTTTGGGCGAATATTTTGCTATCAACTGCCCACATCGATAACAGAATAGTTAATCATTAAAATTTAACTACAACGATTCTTTTGTTCTAAATTGAATGAAGTATTTGTACAAAAATGTTTTGTTTGAATATTTATAACTCGTCAAATTTCGCCTGCATAAACACAACACTCTAACTCGAATTCACAATGACGCCTGATTTCAACTAATCGATGCACACCGACTGTGGATTTTAAGTTTTGCTTTTTAATAACTTATATAATCCTACACAACAGTTCTTATTTTATGAAACGTGTACCTGTATGTTGCTTTTTTAAAACGAGCTCTCATGTGTAAAGCGAATACTAGGCAGACGAGTAGTTGTCATTTTGGAGAGGACATCACTTCTGCTCAAACTAAAGCTTCAATTTGAGTTTCTGAGGCAAAAGTGATTGCAGCTTCTGAATTGTAAACAAACCAATCTTTGATTATTCCTTGTCCTCTTGAAAATTTGCTGAAGAGATGTCATTCTGTGCTAACTCAATATGTTTTCAATTAAGCGTGCACTCAGTTTGGCACTCCCGAGTTTGACGTGAAATTGCCAGGAAAAGAGGACTTTGCTGAATGTTCACCTTCTGGCTTTATTGCAGTAGCTTGGTTGGACTCAGGAATTTGAGCTTGAACTTGCACATGCCTTTGAAACTGGTCGATGATGCATACTGGACTCTTTTGGACCCTTTTGCCTTATTTCGATGAACAATGGTGCAACATTGACTCGGTTTTATTGGAGAGTTTCGCTTGGCATTTATGCTCATCCAGAAAACCTGACAATTCGTTAGATGAAATTTTCAGTCTATCCTGCCCTATACAATTATTAGTGATGCCCCAGTTAGCCTAATTCATGTTCTCCGTCAATCCCTCTGGGTAGCCACGACCATAGGATTTTTGAGAAACTGAGTAGCTTATGTGCATATCTTAATAAGCTGTGCTAAGCCAGCATTTTATATTCTGATTTTAAAGAATCCATTTTGAGAAAATGTGAGAATTGGAGATAAGTCTTGAATTTCAATGTTTTTGCAGAAATGAATCACTTTTTGCGTTATCCAAATTTTAGCCTGTTGACTTTCTCTGTGTTCCGAGATGCTCTTTTTGTATATTGCAGCCTCACAAAATTGTTAACTTTTTCAACAGTGTTAAACACCGTGGATTATCCCGGACTATACATAATTTTGAATCTCTACTTCACAACGGCTTGTCCCAGTGCATATTTTATAACTCATGTTGACATCGTTGATGGATATTAGCTTCAATTCCTTGGAAAGCGTCACTGCTCTACTGAATTCGAAATATGCAAAATTCACACAGTCGCCTTTTAAGTGTCGCTTGTTCTTGGGTTTGAAGTAGAATACCATCAGGTTCTTTGAGTTATTCACAATTGGAGCTTTGCATACTTGGAAGCCTTTGCGTTGAGGGATTCTAAGTACACCTAGCGAAAGGGTTGACTCTGGTAGGAGATTGCTTTAATTTGATTTAACCAATATATCCACCTTTTCTTCTCTATTAAGCTTGTAACCAGTCGACGTTAACTAGTTGGATTTCCAAGGTTGAATTTCATCGGTGTAATGAGCCTTCATTTACGTACCGAGCATATCGATTTGGTCAAATTTTCAGATGCCCCGCTTTTGAGAGTGAGACCTCTTGTTTGCTGCACTCTAGCTCGGTTATTCCCAAGTGTATTCACCTCTTTGTAGGGTGTAAAAAGGTTTTTGCTTGCTGAGATGTCATGATGAAGTCATGGTATGTTTTTCAAGCATTGTCTAATTTTAATGTAGTTGTGCTGCCCTCATACCATGAATTGCATAAGATGAATGTGATCAACTTTGTCGAATTTCCTTAATTCAGATTGTCGCACCAGAAGCTTCTAATTTTTTGGCAAAGTTTTTTGTTTTTGTTTTTTTACCACCTTATTTAGAGCTTCTGAACTTGCCAATATATGTAGGAAACCTGGCTTTAGTAGCTGAACACATGCTTCTTCTATGGAGAGGTCTTTCTATTAATTGTGAATGCCTCTCGCGTAAGTAGGTCCTTAGTTTATTCCAACATTTATCTCATACAGACGAGTAATGGCGTTGGAGATTTGATTGGATGCCTTCGCATAAGGAAGTTTCTAATTTGCCTTTACATAAGAAAGTACTTGGTTTCGCCTTCACGTAAGGAAGGTCTTGGTTTGGTCTTCTCGCAAGGAAGACTCCTAGTTTGTCCCAATATTCATCTAATCTGGCTAAGTAATGGCATCGTAGATTCGATTGAGAGCCTTCACGTGGGGAAGACTTTGGTTCACCTTCGCGTAGGGAAGGTTTTGCGTTTCATCTTCACGTGAGGAAGATGTTGGGTTTGCCTTCATATAAGGAAGTTTTTTTGGTCTTCGCATAAGGAAGATGTTATTTTTCCCCAGCGTTCGTCCCATCTGTGCGAGTAATGGAGTCAGAGACTTGACTGAGCGCCTTCGCGTAAGGAAGACATTTGCCTTCATTTTCACGTAAGAAAGATGTTGTTTTGCTACAGCGTTCGTCTTATCCATCCGAGTAATGGAGTCGGAGACTTGACTGAGCGCCTTCACATAAGGAAGACGTTGGATTCACCTTCGCGTAAGGAAGGTTTTGGGTTTCTTCTTTGCATAAGGAAGACATTGGATTCACCTTCGCGTAAGGAAGGTTTTGGATTTCGTCTTCGCGCAAGGAAAACGTTGATTTTTCCCCAGCATTCATCTCATCCAGCCAACTAATGGCGTCGGAGACTCGACTGGGCGCCTTCGCATAAGGAAGACGTTTGACTCCCCTTCGCGTAAGGAAGGTTCTGCCTTTCACTCGACATTTGTCGCAATCGGGACGAGTCAATCTGGATTTGGCTATCTTGTTGAGTGCTTTGCTTGCTCCTTTCCATGCTGCTTGACCTTAAGTGACTCCCCCTTTCGATCTACAAGGCGGTGCATTACATTCGCTTACGTGCAGAATGATGCTTGTAACACTCGACACTTGCGCTGTCATTGTCGGGATGGTTTGTAAGGTTCACCCAATTTTGTTGAACTATGAGGAAGCAAGCGCTCTTTGAATAACCTGCAATATTAGATCAATTTTAGAACCATGCAATTCTATGCTCGCAGCAGAATTTTGCAAGGAATCGTAAAAGTTGATTGAGTGCAAGCTTTATCAATAGTGGAAATAGTAAATGTTTAGATACAATGCCCTCAGTTATGGTGGGTTTATACTTGTAAGAAGAAATTACAACAACTTTCATAAGAAATGAACAATGTTTTTAGCAAAGAGTTGACACGAATGGTCATTATTCCAAGCTTTGAACGTTTGAACTTTATCAACCGTCACTAGCTTGAACTCGTCACTGAGCGATCAAAGAGGTGTTAGTTACTAGTGGATTATATCCTTCCTAATCGGGGTCTTTAAGTATCTGCATTCATTAGTATCATGACCAGGCTGGTTGTGGTAGTGATAGAACATTCCAGAATTAGCTTCCTTATCGTCTACTTTGATTGGTTGTGGAGTTAGATAATATCCTGCATTTTTGGCGGCAAATAAGATATTTTCCAGGATATCATTTAGAGGAGTTAACTATTCAGATATGATAAAGCGGGATCGTTTATTATCGTTCTATGTTTTTTCGTTGTCCTCGGTTTTCCTTTTCAGACCTCCGGCATTCTTCTCGTCACCTTGAGTATCGTTACTTTTCTTATCTTCCACGACACTGCTTCTAGCAGCAGTCTGAATAAGAGAAGGGTCATCTTCTACACTGATGAATTCTTCTGCCTTTTTTATAGACTCCAAGGTATTTGGCTTCTTCATCTTGATCCACCTTTTGAACTCTGACTTCTTCTCTATAGCACGGTTCAGTACCATCAAGACTAATCGAGGTTCTGGATTTGCCACTTCTATTGTAGTAGCTTTAAATCGAGTTAGAAAGGCTTTAACCGATTCTCTCTGGTCTTTGTTCCAAGTCATTGAGTGACGTCACATCTCTGACTTTGGTGGTCTGTAGCCTAAACTTCTTTTTGAATTTCTTTGCCAAGACAGAAAAGTTATCCACATATTTTGGTGGCAATTTGGTGAACCAGAGTGATGCTACTCCTTCGAGATTAACAGGGAAGTATAAGCATTTGATCTCATCGATGGGTCGTGCACTATCCATGTGTTGATCGTATTTGTATAAGAACAAATTGGAATCACCATTTCCACCATAAGCTGCGATCGTTGGTAGAGTAAACTTTCAGGAACCCTGCCTTACGAATTCTTTTAGTGAGTGGAGTCTTACAAGGAGCAGACGCCCACTCTTTCTCATCATTGTTTCTTTCCATGTTCTCTTTCATAATCTACCTCACCATTTCCGAAATACGTTCTTCTTCACCATGTTGACTCACGGAGTGGGCGTCATCACCTTTGTTGGATGTTCATTTAAGCGAACGATCTCGATTCCAGATCTAGGGCCCTAGACCTTCTTCTTGATGGAGTGCCCCCAATGTGACTAACCACGGTTCGAGAAGTTCCTCTTACGAAATGGTTCTTAGCAATTGGTTTACATTTTTCATTCTCGCCATTATCCGACTCATCGATTTCTCGAGCTGAACGATCATGATTGGAACTTGAAGGGGAAGAATTGGCATTATCCGCAAGGTTGACATTGATGTTTTCCTTTGCCGCACTGGTTTGAGTAGCGAAAAGAGCTTCTATTTTTATTCATCACGGCTTTGTTTGAGATCTCCATTTGCTGAGTCAAACCAGCGATAGCTTCATCTAATTCATTCCTAGTCACACCAACCCCTGCTTCTGAGGATTGGCCAACTTCACGAAGATTAGTTTGTGGAGTTATAGGATTATCCGTGACTTCCACCGAGCCCGAAGCTCTTATGGATTTACTAGTCGTTTTTTAGGTGGCATTATCTCAAATAAACTATTGATCTTTGAAGACGAACTCTCGACTAGCTTGGATTTTAGATTTTGAGAATCTATCGAAAAAATCAAGCCTTAAATTCTGATGTCTCCAGCGAAGCTCTCAACCTTAGGATGTGAATGTTGCCATATGGTGGGCGCTATGGAAGTTTAATGCTAAATATGGCACTAACACCCAAGATGTTTTTCAACACTTTACAAAATGTATAGATCTAGAAAAGTGGTAGCAACAAACACTAATAGCAATTAAAAACAAGGAGATTTGTAGTGGTTCAGCGTAGAATTGGCCTACGTCCACTTTAAAGAGAATTCTCATTATCATCATCAATTTTACAAGATACATAATCTCTTTAATTTCACTCATTTTTTCTCTTTTACAATAATTTTCTCACTACTTCTTCTCTTTACTCTCTTGATTCACTTGAATCCACCATGGAAATGGCTAGATCTCTTTAATTGTGATGATTGTTGATGTAGATCTTCAACAATTGGACACTTGGATGATCTTGAATGATGTCGTGGCGGTAGAGAGGTTGAATCTAAGCTTGGAGGAAGATTAATGGAGGTTTGAGTGATTTGGAGTGGTAGATAAATGAGCTTCGAAGCATTTATTGAAGAGAAAATTCGGTCCCCTCAATGTGTGTGGAGACGAGGTATATATAGGTGGAGTTTGGATGGAGTGGTGAAATTGTAATTATGTGCTTGGTATACATGGATCGGCTTGCACTTTTCTTTATAGCTGGCGCCTCTTTTTGTAAGATAAAACCGATCCATTATATCATAAATGTCCACTAATCCATATGATATAATTTTGAGCGATCCATGGCATAGGTGAAAATTACCGATCCGTACTTTATATTGAATATGACCAACCCATATTGCTGAAAGCATAGCCACGCGGCACTTTGTAAAATAAGGTAAAGCAAATGCATTTCATTATATTCTACTGCAGCGTAAAAATAATGGAACCGATCCATATTATTTATATAAAGCAACCGACCTATGCACAGTAATGTCACCATCCGTCGCCTAAAGCCAATACCCGATCCATCGTGGCTTTGCTACCCGAACCGTACATTAACCATTTGCCACGCCAATGATATTTAGCTGGTTAATTCATTTTATCTGTCAATTAACATGCTGCAAATGCCTTCCATTCCCTGAAGTAGCTCGTCTTGTGGTCCATCGGCATGGGTACCTTCCGATCTATCGCATATTCTGAGATTTCAGTCCACCCTTGATTGGAGCTTCTGATCCATCAATGAATGAAGCATTCCGATCCATCGTTGAATGGAGCATTATGACCAATATCTCAATAGGCGGTTCATGCCTTTAACACATTGTCCATGTGCAGCTTCATATATATTGCTTTAAACCACATATTTATTTTTAATATATAAGTCAACCAATCCACGTATAAACTTCACTATACTTCTAACGTTGAACCATGTTTGCTCTGCATACATATCCCTTCCGACCCATCAACAATAAAGCTTCCGGTCAAAGCAATGTGTCTGGTCAAACTTATTATTTCCAGTCCATTGAACAGCTTTTGATCCATGTTATACTTGAGATTAGTATTTATATATAATGCAGTATTTTCCCAGTTTGTCCTGTACACTGCATGTATGTTGTATATATGTCCCATGTTGTAGGTGTAAGTAAGCCACGTGTCCATTCATAAACAAGTTATGCCACCAAACTAATGTACTACCCATGACCAAAGATTTACATGTATTCATGCATTGTTGATATTCATGTCACGCACAGCTAAGTATTGAACGACTCGTATCTTCCGGACTAGTCCATAATATATGTCTTTAACTCATTGTATTTATACCGTGTTTCACAACAGGGTTAACAGTATATAACTCATGTTTGTTTATATACTAAATTAAATATATAATTTTTTCAAATATTAGCTAATCCAAAATAATATGCAAACAAAATCTTTTGCCAATCATAAACCAAAACATACAAATCTAATTCATTGTGTACACAATTTGTTTGATATTTGCCATTCATAATTTACAAAACACACACAAAATCAATCAAGCCATTCCTAACTAACTCAATGCAAGCTCATATGTGCATTTACACTAAAAAATCAATATGTTTATCCCTTAAGGATCATATATGCACTGAAGAATTAAGTCCATACTAGGACCATAGAATGAGCATTCACAGAATTCGTACATATGTGCCTCAACCAAGATCGTTCGTACGCAACAAGGTCAAACATGGACTATGGCTCGAACACGAGAGCAAAAGGTAGTCATAAAGTGCAGCACAATTACACAGAGAGGTCGCGCATTAAGAATGGTAATGCCTAAAGACTGTGAGGCCCGCACATTCGACAGAGATCGCTCATATCAAGAAAGTCGCTTATTCTCACATCAAAGAAATCGGTCGCACAAGACAAAGAAGGGAACCGGCTTCAGTCACATGATCCATTCCGCACTCGTTCGACCACGAAACCACCCATGGAGCTCACATCCGCTCATGGAACTACAACCTCAAACTCTTGTTCTAACCTTGATTTGTCACTAGTACTACAATTAGAGCAATCGCACACATATTAGCATTACAGGTTTGGAATAACCGCTCGTCTACCATCAGATATGAGCGCTTCAATCAGATGACGTATGTGCGAAGGCCTCAAACGTGATAAAACATCACTCGTTCCTATGCAGTCGCTCACACAGGATAGCTGGAAACAACTGTCACCAGTTGGCTACTGCTAAGCAGTGGCATGTTAGTAATTAATAAGACGGGCAATCCATAGCCTACAAAGAGGGGCTCCAATTCATTTCTTGAGAGGAGGGTGCACCTATAAATAAGCCATAGTTACCACTAAAAAAGGGGGGCCTCCAGCCACCACGAAGTGCTGCTAAATTCCATCCTTAGCCATTCCTTGAACTCTTCAGCCATGATCATCGTCATCGTCCGAAGATCCTTCATCCATTTGGCCATGGCGTCCGTCAAAATCCTTTAAGTGCAAAAGATCAAAGACATCCTCCTCCTTTGTCGCCTATCTGTCCTTCTTCCTCGTAAATCCTGCCATTCCACCATTGATTCTTGTGAATCCAAGTGAAATTTGTATGTAAAAGTGTGAATATATTGAGTGAATAAGAAGATGTATAAAGAACAAGAGCTGATATATCCTATAATCATCATCATGATAATGTGAATTCCATTCACAGTGGACGTAGGCCGAACACAAGACTGAACCACTCTAAAGCCTCGTCTCCATTTTGTTTTCCTTCGCATTTTTACTTTCAGTTGTTGTTGAGTATGGCTCCGCTTATTTTCTAACCATATTGGTGAAGTACATTCATTGTACCCTTGGTGTTTGAACCATTTTTGAACATTTGGCGCCCACCATGGGGCCATATTTGCATCCTTCCCTATGGAAATTCAACGAGATCTTCTCAGAAAACTTTGCTTGAAATCATGGGTATACCAAAGGAGACCATCCACAAAGTTAATGACTTCGCCGACAATACTAATATTGTCACATCGCCCGCCACTCATTTCGAGACAAGAGAATCGTCAAGAGTCGAGGTTGCTGTAAAAAAAGAGAATTGGAAGAAGAAATAGCGAGACTGACGAGTCAGATAACCATCGCAAGTAGCGCAGTGAAGAAGAAACTTGAGCCAATGTTCGCTATCCAAGCCGCTACTGCAAAGCCACACTAAGTGCCACTTGTTTTCTACCTACTCAAACAAGTCAAGCCTACGATACAGAATCCTCTGCTTCGAGCATAAAACAGGGAGATTCTATTTGGGAAGTTACACATCATGCTAATCTGGACCACTGAAAAGCTAAAGCACATATGTGCAATTCTTTCGATGGCACAACCTCTCGACGATCGGATGATCCTACGAAAGGGGCATTCCTCTCGAAGGAAACCCCATATTCCCCGTCTCCAAATTGTAATTACATGCTTGGGCAAGGAGTTGGCAAGGAAGAAGGTGTTCGTTCCATGGGTCAAACAAAGAGCAGGAATATATTTCAGAAATGGCATATGAAATTGTGAAAAAGAGCTTGAAACAAGTGGACAATTGAAAGGAGTGGGAATTTCTTCCTACTAAGACCCCACTCATCGAAGGAATTGAAATGGCTATATATCCGCAGGAATTTAAGCCTCCAACACTGCGATCCTATGAAAGAACAAGCGACCCCAATATAATCCTTTGCAAATATGATTAGTATATGGACGGGGTGCACGCCACCGACGAGATCAAATGCCTATATTTTCCGACTTATTTATAGGGGGTGGCCTACCTCTAGTTCACAAGCTACCGCCGAAGTCTATGGATGACTTCGCTACATTGGCCAAATTATTCAGTAAGAAATTCAGATTCCAAGCAGCCAAAATCCGGGATGTCATGGAGTTAAGTGAAATACAACAAAGACCAGGAGAGTCCGTCAAAGATTTTCTCACCCGCTTTAATATGGCAGTGGCCGAAGTTGAAAATTATGAGCCCCGACTGGTTCTGATGGCCTTGAAGGGGGCCATATGTAAAAAGACCAAGTTAGGACGATGGATTAAGAAAAAGAAGCCAAGTACACTCAAACATATACTTAATAAAGCTAAAAAATATATGAGCATTGAAGAGAACTCAGTGTGTGATAGGCTAAAAAGGAAAGATAGTGCGCAAGGCAGTTTTGATAGTCGGAAGAGGAGCAATGAAAGAAAAGATAACTGGGCCACGAAGAATCTGCGCTTCTTTAAAAATTCTGAGCTCACTCCCCTCAATGACACCATAGGGAATATTTTAATGGAAACCAAGGATACGGAGAAATATCTGGTCCCGAAACAAATGCAGGTTAAAGATTGTGCTCTAAGATCAGGAAGGTTTTGTCGTTTCCATAACCAGCCAGGGCACGACACAGATGATTGTCCGCATCTAAAATCATTAATCGAGGAGATGGTCAGGAAGAATCATCTGCAATAATACGTACAAGCCCATCAACACTACTCCAACTCTCCACATGCAATGAGTAATGAGAAGATCGCTCAAACCGATCCAAGGCCAACATTTACTTGAGGATCAGTTATCAGCATCCTAATTACGGCGGTTCTAAAAAAAAGCGACCTCCAATACTTAACTTTGCTTTACTACTTAAGAACAAGTAGTCATTTTACTCTACTCTTTTACTCGCGATATTCTTAGCAGATGATTCACTTATGTTGTATTAAACAAAAGTTATATAAATCAAAAGTTATATGCTGATCTAAATGACATGATGGTAAGACCATACTAACAGCCAATTTCTTAATTGTAGCATAGTTGGAGCAGTCGCTCATCCCCAATTAAACCGTAACAAGAAAACTTCCCAAAGCACATCCCAAGCAAAGCAACTTAAAGACCAGAAACATCATGCCAAATAAGCATATCGTTTCAGGAAGATAAGCTGCTCTGGGGCAAATAATGAAAAGCATGGTAAACAAACAACAAGTCAGGAAGCTGCACTTTTCACTGTGAAGCACGCCAAACTCTTAGCAAGCATCCACTGAAGGAGTTGGCATCAAGCTTTGAGGAAAATACAAAGACAGTATTAAATTTGCCCCCATGGATTTAAAATTTCTTTTTGCCAATCCCAAAAGAGGCACCTCGTTATGTGCAGGGCATGAATTCTTTGGATCGATCAAAAACTCGATAAGAAGAATTAGTGTCCACCTCCCGGGACGAAGCATAAAGGTTAAAAAAGGGAACTAGGCTGGAAGCACCAGTCCTAGTGTGGGAAGGATAAAAACAAACAGAAATCTTAACCGAAAGGGGGTAACAGAAATCCTAGCCAAAAGGGGGTAACAGAAATCCTAGCCAAAAGGGGGTATCCAATATGGTCTTTTCATTTCTAGAGAAATCAGAACAAACAAGACCGAACTTGGATCGAAAATTGAAACCCAAGACCTCCCATGGGGGCACCCAAAAAAAAAAACAATAACACAACAACGTAATAACCTTGCGTATTTAAAATCTAATCCCCGAAGAGCTTGTACTACCAGGTTAACGGGAAACATGATTGAATACCAACCTAATAAACACCAGCTGACCAACCAAAAATGAAGTTGTGGCTACAACTAAGAAAATTCGCAAAAAATTGGTCGTTTTGCAAGTTCACTGCAACGCTACAACGAGAAACGAACATCCAATAGAATCGTTCGACTAGCAGGATCGAATTCCTAAAAGATATTATCTTCCGTAAAAGCGAATGACGAAGCCCTCATAATATCAAACATGAAAACGTAAGCATACGGGCTTAAAATATTAGGCGAGGACCGGCACTCGCATATACAACAGGTCTAAGTACACGACAATAAGAAAATGGTTGAGATCAAAACACAAGGGTCACAACTGTTTAACATCTATCTTTTGTCCTTTCGTCTACGCAAGACTATCAGGAGATGACAGGTTGATAATTCTTGATCTTTTTGCAACGGATTTTGATTCTGCACGTCAGAGCAGACACAGCATTAGTATTCTAAGCTTCATCTTCATCTTCCAGGTCGGACATGTTAAGTAATGTTGGGTCGCCTGGTAAAGGTGTGGTGCGCGGACTTATATTGGTTGATATTAAAATGGAATCAATAGTGGCAGTTTGAACAACAGTACCGCTAGTAGACAAAAGAAGTGGTGAGGGCGGACCTGGTACAAACGAATAACAAACACAAAATTCAGCAAACCCAGGTGAAGAGGTAAGGTAATCCAAATCTGGCGCGGATGGCTAGATATCAATTTTACCTGGAGTAACTGGATATGTAAAGTCGACCCCGTGGTCATTCAAAGGAGTATCATCATGGCTCATGCATTGTTTAAGAACATCCTCTTGAATGGTGTGTTCCCTAATGGGTCAAACTCCGATAGCATCTTGGACAGAATAATTTGCAGAGGGAGTCTTAGGGCTTGAAGCTCCTATATCATTAAGACTGGACGGGTTACGAGGGGAGGTAACATCTGGGGATTTCCCCCTGGAAGATCGAGCTCGCTCGTCTACCAAGATCTTCCTGCCTCCAGCCAAAGTCTTACGATCTTCTTCTTCCAAGAGGTTCTCCTGCAGATATTCATCATCGACACCACCAGAGTATGAGAGCACTTTGTTCCCAAACAAGAGCCAAAGTCCGTGGAAATTCCTTTTTCAAATAACTCAAACTTTCGCGACTCATAACACTGTAAACATAAAATCGGAACAAATTATTATCAACCCTAATCCTGGCTTCATCAAGTTCTTTGCGTAGCTTGATCTTGCTCATTCAGAATCCTAAGAGTCTCATTTTGAGAGTTAATCCTGCCCTCAAGAACCGATTCCTCTTGCTGATGAGAGGCCGAAGCTCGCCTCTCTAAAGCCGATTGACGTTCAGCAAGTTCTTGGGCAGATTGAGCCTCTCGGAGTTCCCCCTCATAGCCTCGAGCTTCCTTTTGAGTTCCTCATTTCTAGCCTCCAAGTTGTTCACTCATACACTCCCACTTTTTAAAGAGGCGGTTTCAGATTCCTGAAACTTGATCAAGTGAACTAACCCAGCTTTGTCATTCTCCAAGACGTCAATATGGTCAAGATGTCGGGCATTCAACCTCTGGAACTCATAGCCAAACTTGGCCCAATGTTCTAACTGCTTATCAACTGTGCTCATGGCCAGATTCAACCGTGTTTCAAGTTGACTTCTGGTGGTGTTAAACTGGGTAATCATGCAATTTTTGATAGTATTTAAACCCTCAAAAGCATATCATCTATTGTTTGGATGCGGATCTAAGTCAAAATGCATTCCTCTTAAATCCTAACCTCTGAAACGATCCTTAAGCATCAAGTTACCAGGAGAAACCCTGTAAGAAGGTTGGTCGAGAATTGTTTGAATTTGAGCAGAAGTTGGAACGATGGATCGTCCAGGGAAAGTAGGGACATCAAGGTCTAAAAAAATCAGACGATGAAGAATGTTCAAGAATTTCACTTTCGCCACGGCCGTTCGTGCTCCTTTTCTTTTTCTCTCCTTTTGTAAGGTGTCCACTCTTATTGCCCTTATCTGACGCACCTACATAATCAGATTCTTCCCTCTATAAAGAATCAGTCAGCGGAAGTTCGAGAATGTGTTGAGATTGAGAACACGAGGACGATTGGGAACGCTTCAATTGATGAGAAAGTCAAGATTCTAAAAGATTTTGCGGGATCAATAGAGCTAGCTCGTTGGAAAAAACTATCTGAAATTGAGTGTAGCATGCCCATACCTGGCCAAGGGAATGAAACAAAACATTAGCAAGCATACAAAGAAACTGTAAGATTTGCAGAAAATGCCTATAATAGTTATTTCAATGCACATCCGATACCGAACCAATGTCAAGGGGAGCTCCTGAATCGAATGCCTCCCCAGGCCGTTGGGCAGTCTCTTGGGTTTTCTTCGTGACAGACATTACAGGATCAGAAGTCACAGTTTCACCTTGAATAAGATAATTGATGGTGTCTAAATCTCGTAAGCCTCCGAAAGTTCTTGTAGAATTCTCTTCTTGGGTAAAAGGGGGGCGAGATTTTCAATAATCTTGTCAGAGAGTATATCATCTTTTGTACCATCTATTTCACTTTCTTCAATAACTGAAAGCAAGGGAGATCCCGGGTAAGAGAGGCTACTATCACCGAGGACTAAGCGCTTCTTTTTGGTAAAGGATTTGCCCGTGGCACTTTGCGTATAAGCCAAGATTTTCTTAATGGACCTTGAAGGATGGAGTAGCTGATATTTGCGAAGGTTTCCCTCTGAAAGCAACACTTGTCTACTTCTCTCAGCCTTCCTAATAGGGACCAAAGAATAAAAAAGAGCCTGGTTAAGGACGAGGCTTTCATTAGAAGGAATTGCTGCAAGATAGAAAGAGAACCATTAAAAAAGAAGAAGAAAAAAAAATCCAAGGAGGGGGCAGTTACCTCCTTCCATCCACCACCCATAGAAGCTCGAAGGACATCGAACATAAAAGTATTGGTCTAGAAACCCTTTGACATCATCTGTTAGGCCTGTAATAATCCTATAATATCTTCCCTCCATAGAAATGAAAGAAGGACCATCTTCCTCCCTTCTTTTGAAAGCATATAAGGAACAGATGTCCTAAAACATAGGTGCTCGTTGCTTGACTCTCATAAAAGTATGTATAGCCCCAGTAAAATATGATATCCATTGGGATGCAATTGATATGGGGTAATAGCCAAATACCGCAAGATGGACTCTAAACAGGAGTTAAAAGGAGGAACCGCTCCACTGGATAACATACGATGGTTGACTGCTACATACCCAAGGGGAGGACGATCAATCGAATCTTCTTTCCTAGGAAACCTAGCTTCATCTTTCGAGAGTTTGAAACGAGCACACATTTGTAGATATAAGTCAAATGGGAGCGTCGACTTACGACTGGCAGAAGGCACCCATTCAAAGAGTCGGGGTTGAGGATAAATCTGACTAACAGAGCCAACGGTTGGGGCAACCTCAGCCACCTGACCAGAACCTCCGGCTTCTTCAGACATAGTACTTTCATTAAGGCTTTGACTAGGTTGGTTTTTGATTTGCATTTCTACATGGATAGACATGAAATAAGCTTTAGCCAGGTTGTTAGTAGTAAAGAAAGTGCAACTTTTAAGCAAATGTGCCCTTCAAACCAAGCATTCCATCAAACATATCTAGTTCCTAAGACTTACCAACAATATAAACAAGCTCAAAGGTATGTGGTAAGGTTTGCCATTACAGCATTACAAGGAAAGTTTAGCCAACAAAAGCAAACCAGATTCGACAAGTTGCTCGTAACCCCTACATATATGAAGATTCTGGCCCAGTCGCTTATCAAATGACCATTGGATGCTCATAACAAACAAACACTACCAACAAAGAACAGAACATAAAGCAATGACAGAAATATCAAAGATCTATGACATAGATATTTCATCGAGTATTTGGCAAAGGCATGGTAAATTAAAATCGTCGTTTCAGAAACATTCTAACAAGCAACCTGTAAACATTTAGTTGCAATCAAAGAACAAGAAGGGGCTATTGTGTAAATCAAGTCTGTTAAATAATTGTGTTCAAACTCGTGAACATACTAAGCCAAATTGGTTAAAGCTTCAGTACATGGTCAGACAATTCGACTTTTACCAATCAAAAAATTTTATGGGGCAAGCTGGATTAACTCAAGAAGCAAAGTTAAAGGAGAAATTTATTTACATACCAGCAAGCGAGTTCGATTAGGAAGAAGAAGCGCTCTGACCAATTTCAAAATTGAGGGAATCCAGGCGCGAAAGCAAATTAAGAAAGGCAACAATCAGAGGCAATGAGGAATCTCCTATAGCAGAGCCACCATTAAAGCAAGTTTTTTAGAAAAACAAAATACATAAAGAGAGGGAAAACGAAGAGACAGTTCTTAAAGAAGACTAAAAGGTCCTTTCAAATTAAAGTGATGCGATAGCTTTGTCAGGCCCGGGTAAAACACTTAATTATCCCGGAAAATAGCCCGTTAGATCCAGTCAGCAAAATGGTAATGTCTGTGCACGAACAATCATAAGGATATTCAATAAGCACAGAACGTTAGTAAGTGTGCTCGTCTTACGGAGAATTGGACTTAATCCGTCAATTAACGTTTCATTCCCTTATTTCGAAGCATGTAATCTTCGCAAACTGAAAATTACAAACTTCGAGGGGAAAATGTTTATCCATTAAGGATCATATATGCATCAAAGAATTAAGTCCATGATAGAACCATAGAACGAGCATTCACAGGATTCGTACATATGTGCCTCAACTAAGATCGTTCGTACGCAACAAGGTCAAACATGGACTACGGCTCGAACACGAGAGCAAAAGGTAGTCATAAAGTGCGGCACAATTATACAAAGATGTAACGACCCGGAAAATCCGAGCCAATTTAAAATTTTTTATTTTTAAGTGATTTAGTTGGAAAATGAGGCAGAATTTAAAATTTTCATTTTAAATAATGATTAAAGCCAGTGAAAATAGCCAATTTTCAAACGATCTCTGTTTTCGACGAAACCAATTTCATCGGAACCGGAATATCATATTTTTGCTAGGTTTCAATTTTTAGAATTTTCCGAATTTATATGTGAGCATGGCAAAGGAAAATGTGTCTTGTCCATTTCAGTCAAATTTAATCGACTGAAAAATAGCCATTTTTCAAACAATCTCAGAATTAGACGAAATTAATTTTGTTAAGACCGTAACGTCATAACGAAGCCAAATATATTTTTTCTGGATTTTTCTGAGTCCGTATGCGGCCTCGGTAAATTTATTTGTACGACAAAATTAAAATTATAAAGGATTTAAATATTAATTTAAATGATACAGGCCACAGACAACCGTTTGGACTGACGGGACCTAGCCCGTTGGATCCGGAATAGGGTCTATTTGCTAGGATGGGCTTCAGTTGGACTGGAATTGAATCAGTTTGAAAGAAATGGATTTATTCGTAAAATTGCAATTAAAAGATTATAAAATAGGATTTTAAAACCCTAATCTACTTTTCACTGTACATCTCCTTCAGCCGCCGCTTCTATCCCATGGCCGAAATGGCTCCTTGCTTCTCCCTCTAAAATCTCTTCATCCATTCACCGAAACCCCATCCACCTTTGGAGTTTATCGTGGAGATTTCTGCGAGCTTCACATCCATACGGACAAGGCTACCTGAAATCGCCCCTAGCTCCCGCCTCACCTCCACGAACGTTGGCCAAACGGACCGCCGCCCTTCCCCCTTGGCTCCATCGAGCTGGCCGAAACCGGGTTCACCCGAAGCGCCGTACTCCCCCCTACCGCGTCACGTCACCATTTTCCGACCTTGAGCCCCCTACCGCGAGCGAAGTTGAACCCTAGTCCTGAGAGAAATACAATAGGTGGCGGCCGAACTTCAGACAAGAGGAAAAGGGTTTAATTCCTAATTAATTATTTAGTTAATTGAAATAAATTATTCTATGACTTAAATTGACCATAACTCGTTCGATTTAACTCAGAATCTGACGATTTCAGAAGCGTTAAAATCGTAGAGACCTGATCTACATTCCTGGACTGAAACGGGACCATTCAGAACAACTTGAAAATTTGACAAATCGCAAACGAAGGTGAGAAATTCTATCCTTTTATTTAATTATTTAAAATCTGTGAATAATGAATGTAGTGTTACTCATGCGCTATAATATTCCGCTGAATGCCACGTATGGTTTGATGTGTGATTTGTGTGTTCTGTTGATCTGCTAGATTTGGATTAAACAAAGTTATTATCTTGTTTATTTAAAACTGTTGTATTAGAAACTAACAATTGAGTTATTAGGGAATTGGGTTAAACAAAATTTACCATTCTGTTTATTAGATTTGTTGAAACCAATGATGACATCGTTTTTGTCAAATTTGATTAGTTAGAATAACAACATCGTTTTCATCAATTTTGTCTAGTTATAAATGGTCACTTTAGTTAAATTTGATATGTTAATATAAAATTATCGTTTTAGTCATAAAGATATCATTTTAGTTAAGATATCACTGTAGTGATAATTGTCATGTTAATATGGAATAAACATTTTGTTGGAAAATGTTGTATTAGAATTAAATGACTTTTTAGTTAGAAGTGTTAGCCTTAGAAATAAAATTTATCATTTATGTTAAATTGGCACACTAGAATAGAAACTATCATTTTGGTTGAAGTGTGACATTAGAAGTGATAACTTATGTCGAACAAGATTTGTGTTGAATCATACGTCGTCAAATTCCTTGTTTTTTTTTTGTCGCATTAGAATCTGCGAGCAAAAATATGTTAAACACTAAAATTTTCATTTTTTTCATTTTTTTGTATATATAATGAAGTAAATAAGAAATGTACATGTTATATAAATTGAAACATGTTTCTCATTAAAATTTTCATTTTAATGTAAAGGAGTGAGAAATAAAATGTTCATATTTTTAATTTAAATGAACATGTTTTACATACTAGAATAAAGTAGTCATTTTTATTGGAAATGTTTCTTTAGGAACGAAAGACCATTATATGAGAAATGTCAAATTAGATTAAAAAGGTCATCTTTATCAGAAATGTTAAATTAAAATAAAAACGTGCATTAGAATAAACTCTCATTTTAGACAAGAATGTCATTTTACTTATAATTATCATTTGAGTTATAATTATCATGTTTGAATAAATTGTCTTTAGACAAAAATGTCTCTCTGATGTAAAATGTTTCTTTTTATTTGAAATGACTTAATGAGGGTACAGATACCATTTTGTCATAAAGGTTTATATTTTTGGTGTAACATTATTCTCAGTAAACAAATAAAAAGGGAAATTACATTCTTCTATGTGAAAAAGAAAAATGAAAGGGAAAAATTACATTTTCCATGTAATTAAACAATTAAAGAAAAATTTCCTATTCTATGTGGTTAAGGAATAAAAGAAATTACATTTTCTATGTAATTACAAGAATGTGAAAAAAAAAATTTGCATTTTATTATATAATATTGTTTTCGAAAGAGAAAAGAAAGCAACATAAAAGATTATGTTTTTATTGTTCATTGTTCTCAATAAAAATATTGTACATTAAAAATTACATCTTTTTATGTAATTTAGATTTCATTGAAAGACTAGAATAGAAAGATTAAATCTTTGGGATAATACTTTTGAAACATGAAATTGCATATGATATATAATCATACTTTTGAAACATGAAAATGCATATGATATATAATCATACTTTTGAAACATGAAAATGCATATGATATATAATAATACTTTTGAAACATGAAAATGCATATGATGTATAATCATACTTTTGAGACATGAGAATGCATATGAAAATAATTATATTTGGAAACCATGAAAATGCCTATGAAATATAGACGTATTATTTGTTATGATAAAATATTAGAAATGAATACATTTTTATGTGCCAAGTTAATACATTGGAAATAAACGATGTAATGTTTTTTTTTTATTTATTTATTTATTTTATATAAACATATAAAAGAAAAAGGACACATTTTCATTTGCCTTTTTGGGCAAATAAAAACCCTAGGAAATGAATATATATAAAGTACACTTTCTATTTGCAAGTTAGTTGCAAATAAAAACAAGGGGATATAAAGTACATTTTTATATGCAATCTAGTTGTCATAAAAATATTATATATATAAAAAAAAAAAAAGGGCTGACATCCTTATCTTACGTTAGATATAAATAAAACATGTTTGGAAAAAGAATATTTTATTTATATAAAAAAAAATGGAAAACAAAAAGGTACATTTTTATCCACATTTAAGAGGTGAATAAAAACCTAAGAGGAAAAGAAAAAGTGTATTCTTATTTACACTTTAGATGTAAGTAAAAACGTAGTATTAAAAAGAGTAGAAACAAAAGTGATATTTTTATCGTCATTTTAAATACGATAAAAGGAATTGATCGTAGTAGTTGAAATCGCCAACGATTGATATTTATATTCATATATAAACATAATTTAAAATAAATCGAATCGCGCTGCTGCAGTTCACGATTTGAAATCATAACTTTAAACGGTTATACCTAAAGATCCGACATTCGGATTTTCCCAAAACTGGAACCGCTAGGACCGCTTTGGGAAGATCTTTCCACCGATATAAATTTCGTCAAAATCCAATGGTTAGATTTCAGGATATGTGTAAATCAAAATTGGCTGAAACAGCGCCAGAGTCGCCATTGACCCGAAGCGTCGCCAAAATTATTTAGGCTACTTTTATATAAATAAAAATAGCGATAGGTCGTTATCAAATATTAATCACGATAGGGAATGTTTTCAAAGTATATGTATATATGCGAGAATCATTTGAGAAGGCCGAGTTCAATCTCATTTCAAATGATTATACGACGTTCTAAAACTAAGAGTTGAGGACGGCGATTGAAGACCGACGATCTTCACATTGAATGGGTAACTAGCGTTGAGGTCCTTGATTGATTTGCTCCCAAGACGGGGCTAAGATGGTAGTTATCCGGACATAGTGTTGGTTTGTACGGATTTGACTTTCGCTCAGACCCGGAGCATAAGTTTATAAATGGAATGTATGTCTGACGTTGTAGTCCTTTATACCACATTCGTTGGTCTCTGTTAGTATATATCTGCTTGGTGGTTAACACCCTTCTCTGAGACGTACGAGCTTAGAGGTTATATATTGGTAGAAATTAAGGGTATAGTATGGACTGACAATGTGGCATGCTAAGATGCATTGATCAAGGCTTTTGTTGAAAAGCAGGCCTTGTGGTTGATGATCAAAGCACGGCCTGTTTAGGCGTAGCTTTGTGTATAACGTGACTTCGCGAGCCTCACACCCCGGTATGAGTCAAAAACGGGATACGGACCGTAGGGAGTGCACACGTTTCTTTCTAGCTAGAGTTGTGTCAGGGACCTACCAGCGCTGACATTTTACTTATGTGGATGATGGATTTTGAGGTACCTCGTGTTCTATAGGCCGTTGGTGGTCATACTATAGGTCCAAAGGGACCGGGAAACGTGTGTTCAGGCATTACCAATCCACACACATATGTGTGGACCGGCCCTACCGCTTCCAAGGGTTCACTGCGGGGAATCCTGAGGCATCTGCTAGAGTGTCTCAAATCGGAGAGGAGCTTGCCCCTAGCCTCGACTCATGATGGAAACCAATTCTCCAATACGACATTACGATTTTAATTGTATACTTATATACGGCGGCATAATATATGGTACCTATGTCGTCTAGGATTAATACATTTATATTGAAATGATTTATGAAAACATATGCATACTAGTAGTAATACGTTTGACGTATTTATCATCTTTTGATCGTTATAAGGAAAAACCCTTTCCTCTGGTGTGCGTTGCATTGTGTGATGGGACTTGGGTCTTATAACGATCTCATTTTTCTTTAAATGCATAGCGTTATTCAAACGACTTACTTAATTATGCACTGGCAATCCAATGGAGTAAACCCGTTCCGCCTTAGCGGCGTGGTCCTGTGATTCACCATATGGTTTGTTAGTATAGAAAGATTTCTCATACCAGTCCCACGACTGACTCGAATTTTGTTTCACTTTGCAAATTTCGGGTGCCCTCTTTCCACACGGGCAGCCAATTGACAGGTTGTTAGTTTGCTTCCTTGGAGTTGCTGATCCTGGAGCTTGCTTATTTGCTTTGGTGTTGCCGCTTAACGAGGTGCTTTGTTGGACTATGCAGACCCTCATCTTTATCTTTGTTTCTGCTTAGACTTTGGGACATTCAAATCGTATTCCACTTCATTTCAAACTGTATCTTAACATTATGTACTTGTTTCCTTTGTTGGGATTTTGATGTAATAAGTAGGACTCTGTGACTGGGATTCTGTGTTATGATAACATCCATATTCCGCTGCTATGTTGATGTTGTTGTTTTATAGTTCCTTATATTTATGCTGTTATATGTGTTATGTGTTGCTATATTGATGTTATATCCCAATGATCATCTCAACTTTCGTTCTACGTAAGTTTGGGGTCATCACAGTTGGTATCAGAGCTTTGGTTTAACCTTAGTTTTGGGATATAACATATTTATAGCAATAAGTCTCATTAGAGATAGGACTAATGTCCCAGAGTGAGCATAACATAATAGCACATATGTATCAGTCGTTACATCATTTTCACCTCTTAGCCTTTCCTTTGGAAAATTTTCATTTCTGTTGGTCTGACTCTCCCCTTGATGTTACAGACTAATTCATTATGAGTACTAGAGCTAGAACCCGAGGAGGTGGGAGAGGTGGAGCTAGAGGGCCACCCGAAGAAGAGCCCATTCATGAGCAGCCCGACCCTATAGTCGCACAGCCATTCGACTTAGAACGGATGTCAAAGAAATTCAAAAATTTGGGCGGAGTTCCTTTCACTGGTAGAGAGTCTGCTGTTGAAGCAGAGTCATGGCTCAAGAATTGTGAGAAGATCTTAGAAGGGATGGAACTTGAGGATCAGAGAAAGCGTTTCCTGGCAGCATGGCAACTCAAAGATCAAGCTGAGCACTGGTGGGACACAGTTAAGATTGGAAACGATGTGGCCAATATGACCTGGGCAAAGTTCAAAGAGCTCTTCAACGAGAAATACATCCCTCCGCAAGCAAGAGAACGCCTTCGTGAACAATTTGTCAATCTGAAACAAGGAAATATGACAGTTGCTGAATATGCGATGAAATTTGATGAGCTTTCCCGTTATGCTCCTAACCTAATTCAAGACCCAACTGAGAAGAACAAGAAATTCATTAAGGGCCTCGCTACAAAGTATCTGAATAGGGTTACAGCTCATATCGATCTTCCCTTCCATGAAGTTATCACCTTTGCCAGCCGCTACGAAGAAAATGATGAGTCTGCTCAACAAGAGAGAGCAAAGAATCAGAATAATAGCCAGAAGGAGCAGACTAGTAAGAAACCAGAGACAGGAAATTCTTCAGCTGCAAAGCCACAGGGGAAGAAGAGAGACAGGAGCAAGGTGACATGCTTTAATTGTGGCAAGACCGGGCACTTTGATTACGAGTGTAAAGCGCCTAAAAGAGTCAAGAGAAATGATTCAGGCCCCAGTCAGAACCGTGGTCAGAGCTCTCAGAAGCAGGGTCAGAATTCTCAGAATAGTGGCCAGAATCCTCACCGCAACCTGGAATGTTACAACTGCCATCAGAAGGGGCACATCAAGCCGAATTGCCCATTGCTGAAGAATGCTCAGGTGGCACATGTATATGAGGGTACGATTACGCCCGCTCCTACCGAGGGCCCAGGTACACCTGATGTTTTAAGTGGTACTCTTAACATTAAAAATATCCCTATTACTGTCCTATTTGACACCGGTGCAGTACGTAGTTTTATTTCTTCTGACATCATTAAAAAGTTAAAACTGAAACCTCGAAAACTTAAGGGACTGATTAGAGCTCATAGTCCCATAGGAGGATCTCTCATTCTCGACCAATATTGTAGAGTACCCATTTCCTATTCTCGATATCAATTTCCATTCGACCTGATAATCATGAATTTTTCGGGTTATGATATCATACTGGGAATGGATTGGCTAACCAAGTATGAGGCTGTCTTAGTATGCGCTGAAAGGATTATCAGGGTTAAAGTTGAGCTTGGAAATGTTACTATACCATGCCACGGCTCAGCCACTGACAGAAAAGAATTCTGGTCCTCTCTAGAAGTCACCCCTACTTCTATTGAAGAAATTCCTATTGTCAGTGATTATGCTGATGTTTTCAAAGAAGTTGAAGGCTTACCTCCACGAAGAGAAATCAACTTCAGAATTGACTTGGCTCCGAATGCAAGGCCTGTCGTACATCCTATTCGGAGAATGTCACCCAAAGAAAAAGAAGAGCTGAGAAATCAAACCAACCAACTTTTGTTTAAGGGTTTGATCAGGCCTAGCTTCTCAGAATGGGGCGCAGCCGTAGTGTTCGTTCCAAAATCAGACGGTACCCTCAGGTTATGTGTGGACTACCGTGATCTCAACAAACAAACTCTGAAGAACAAATACCCACTGCCTCGTATTGACGACTTGCTCGACCGCTTGCATGGGGCGCGAGTTTTCTCTAGAATGGACCTAGCTACAGGCTTCCATCAACTTCGCATCGCAGAAGAATGTGTGCCTCTAACTGCTTTCAGAGGGCCGGATATCTTTTATGAATGGCTGGTAATGCCTTTCGGTCTATGTAATGCTCCCGCATATTTTGTTGATCTGATGAATAGGGTCTTCAGGGATGTTATAAATAAATTTGTGCTCGTGTTCATCGATGACATCCTCATTTTTTCTAAATCCACTGCTGAGCACGAACAACATCTGAGGGAAGTCTTGGAGATTTTGCGTAGAAATGTACTGAAAGCCAAATTCTCCAAATGCATATTCTGGCAAGAAGAGGTGAAATTCCTCGGACATGTCGTATCAAAAGAAGGCATTTCAGTTGATCCAGGGAAAATCTCAGCCATCCAAGACTGGAAGCAACCTCGAACCCCCACCGAGGTCAGAAGTTTCTTAGGGCTGGCTGGTTATTATCGGAAATTTGTCAAAGATTTTTCGAAGATTGCTTGTCCATTGACAAACCTGACCAAGAAACATACAAAATTTATTTGGACGCCCGAATGCGAGAAAGCTTTCCAAGATTTAAAAGAGAGGTTGACCAATGCTCCTGTGTTGACCATTATAGATGGCAATCAGGATCTGACAGTCTGGACTGACGCTTCTCATCAAGGTTGTTTCCTTTATATTAATCAACATGTTAGGGATAACAATTTCTTTTATTGTCAAAACTCATTTTAACGTGTTAGTCCTTTATCCATTCAAGGTATTGGGGCGGTGCTGATGCAGCAAGGCAAAGTGGTCGCATATGCTAGCCGCCAATTGAAACCGCATGAAAAGAATTACGCCACTCATGATCTTGAGCTAATGGCGATCGTGTTTGCTCTTAAAATTTGGAGGCACTATCTCTTGGGTGAGAAGTTCGAAGTATACACGGATCACAAATCCTTGAAGCATCTTTTTACCCAAAGAGATTTGAATATGAGGCAGCAACGCTGGGTTGAATTTCTTGCATCATATGATTTTGTTATCCTATATACTCCAGGGAAAGCCAACGTTGTAGCCGATGCACTCAGTCGAAAGAATACAGATGGTGAAAAACTCCTTCTCGCCAATCTCGTTATTACTTCTACTCTGATTGATAAGATCTCCGCTCTCCAGAAGGATGATAAATTTATTCAGAGGATTATCAAAAGAATTCAGGATGGCGAATCCACTAGCTTCCAAATTGACGACAGAGGGGTTCTGAGGCTATCTGGCCGAATTTGTGTTCCATACATTCCTGAGCTCAGAAGGGAAGTTATGGATGAGTGCCACAAATCTAAGCTTAGTATTCATCCAGGGATGAGCAAGATGTATCAAGACCTCAAGCGCACATTCTGGTGGAAATCCATGAAGAGAGATATTTCTATTTATGTTTCTAGATGTCACACTTGTCAGCAGGTCAAAAGTGATCAGCAAAAGCTAGCAGGTCTATTGCAACCGCTAGGAGTTCCAGGCTGGAAGTGGGAAGAAATTTCTATGGACTTTATTGATGGCTTGCCTCGTACCCGAAAGGGGAACGATAGTATATGGGTAATTGTTGACCGCTTAACAAAGTCTGCCCATTTTATCCCTGTCAAGACCAACAGAACAGCTCGGAGTTTGGCGCAGCTTTATCTTAAAGAGATTGTCAGATTGCATGGGATTCCAAGAAGCATTGTCAGTGATCGGGATCCCCTATTTACGAGCAAATTTTGGGAAGCTTTCCAAGAAGAACTCGGTACTAAGTTGAATCTGAGCACAGCTTATCACCCTCAGACAGATGGCCAGACTGAGAGGGTGAACCGCATTCTGGAGGACTTGTTGCGAGCGTGCATTCTGGACTATGGTGGTTCATGGGAGGACCATTTATACTTGGTGGAGTTCTCTTACAATAATAGTTACCAAGCCAGCTTGGGATTGTCACCGTTTGAATTGCTATATGGTAGACCATGTAGGTCCCCAGCATGTTGGGTGGAGCCAGGCAATCGATTAGTCTTGGGTCCCGACATGGTTCGTGAAGCATCGGACAAAGTTGATTTGATTAAGAAGCGCCTGTTGGCTGCTCAGAGCCGACAGAAGAGTTATGCAGATCAGCGAAGAAGACACTTAGAATTCTCTGTTGGTGATCGGGTATATTTGAAAGTTTCCCCATTGAGAGGCGTGATTCGTTTTGGGAAGACTGGGAAATTGGCGCCAAGGTTCATAGGCCCATTCCCTGTTCTCGAAAGGATCGGTACTCTTGCTTATCGAGTACAGTTGCCCGACTGGTTGCCTGGGGTGCATGATGTCTTTCATGTGTCTCAGCTCCGCAAGCATGTGCACGATCCTGATTTGATTGAGGATGAATTGAATCAGCAAGTCTTGGATATTGCTCCTAATCTGACAGTGAGAAAAGATCCGATAAAGGTTATTGGCAAAGAAATCCGGGTATTGAGAAACAAGAAGATTCCCCTAGTCAAGGTGCAGTGGAGCAGTGATCCTAGGGACTGCACTTGGGAGACGGAGGATAGCTTCAGAAGGGCTTATCCCCATTGCAGAGAGGATATCTCCGAATGATGCTTGTGTTAAGGTACATTTGCCACAATTTTCATTTCTGTCGTTTCCTACTTTTACTTTCTTTTCGAGGACGAAAAGTTTTTAAGTGGGGGAGACTGTAACGACCCGGAAAATCCGAGCCAATTTAAAATTTTTTATTTTTAAGTGATTTAGTTGGAAAATGAGGCAGAATTTAAAATTTTCATTTTAAATAATGATTAAAGCCAGTGAAAATAGCCAATTTTCAAACGATCTCTGTTTTCGACGAAACCAATTTCATCGGAACCGGAATATCATATTTTTGCTAGGTTTCAATTTTTAGAATTTTCCGAATTTATATGTGAGCATGGCAAAGGAAAATGTGTCTTGTCCATTTCAGTCAAATTTAATCGACTGAAAAATAGCCATTTTTCAAACAATCTCAGAATTAGACGAAATTAATTTTGTTAAGACCGTAACGTCATAACGAAGCCAAATATATTTTTTCTGGATTTTTCTGAGTCCGTATGCGGCCTCGGTAAATTTATTTGTACGACAAAATTAAAATTATAAAGGATTTAAATATTAATTTAAATGATACAGGCCACAGACAGCCGTTTGGACTGACGGGACCTAGCCCGTTGGATCCGGAATAGGGTCTATTTGCTAGGATGGGCTTCAGTTGGACTGGAATTGAATCAGTTTGAAAGAAATGGATTTATTCGTAAAATTGCAATTAAAAGATTATAAAATAGGATTTTAAAACCCTAATCTACTTTTCACTGTACATCTCCTTCAGCCGCCGCTTCTATCCCATGGCCGAAATGGCTCCTTGCTTCTCCCTCTAAAATCTCTTCATCCATTCACCGAAACCCCATCCACCTTTGGAGTTTATCGTGGAGATTTCTGCGAGCTTCACATCCATACGGACAAGGCTACCTGAAATCGCCCCTAGCTCCCGCCTCACCTCCACGAACGTTGGCCAAACGGACCGCCGCCCTTCCCCCTTGGCTCCATCGAGCTGGCCGAAACCGGGTTCACCCGAAGCGCCGTACTCCCCCCTACCGCGTCACGTCACCAGTTTCCGACCTTGAGCCCCCTACCGCGAGCGAAGTTGAACCCTAGTCCTGAGAGAAATACAGTAGGTGGCGGCCGAACTTCAGACAAGAGGAAAAGGGTTTAATTCCTAATTAATTATTTAGTTAATTGAAATAAATTATTCTATGACTTAAATTGACCATAACTCGTTCGATTTAACTCAGAATCTGACGATTTCAGAAGCGTTAAAATCGTAGAGACCTGATCTACATTCCTGGACTGAAACGGGACCATTCAGAACAACTTGAAAATTTGACAAATCGCAAACGAAGGTGAGAAATTCTATCCTTTTATTTAATTATTTAAAATCTGTGAATAATGAATGTAGTGTTACTCATGCGCTATAATATTCCGCTGAATGCCACGTATGGTTTGATGTGTGATTTGTGTGTTCTGTTGATCTGCTAGATTTGGATTAAACAAAGTTATTATCTTGTTTATTTAAAACTGTTGTATTAGAAACTAACAATTGAGTTATTAGGGAATTGGGTTAAACAAAATTTACCATTCTGTTTATTAGATTTGTTGAAACCAATGATGACATCGTTTTTGTCAAATTTGATTAGTTAGAATAACAACATCGTTTTCATCAATTTTGTCTAGTTATAAATGGTCACTTTAGTTAAATTTGATATGTTAATATAAAATTATCGTTTTAGTCATAAAGATATCATTTTAGTTAAGATATCACTGTAGTGATAATTGTCATGTTAATATGGAATAAACATTTTGTTGGAAAATGTTGTATTAGAATTAAATGACTTTTTAGTTAGAAGTGTTAGCCTTAGAAATAAAATTTATCATTTATGTTAAATTGGCACACTAGAATAGAAACTATCATTTTGGTTGAAGTGTGACATTAGAAGTGATAACTTATGTCGAACAAGATTTGTGTTGAATCATACGTCGTCAAATTCCTTGTTTTTTTTTTGTCGCATTAGAATCTGCGAGCAAAAATATGTTAAACACTAAAATTTTCATTTTTTTCATTTTTTTGTATATATAATGAAGTAAATAAGAAATGTACATGTTATATAAATTGAAACATGTTTCTCATTAAAATTTTCATTTTAATGTAAAGGAGTGAGAAATAAAATGTTCATATTTTTAATTTAAATGAACATGTTTTACATACTAGAATAAAGTAGTCATTTTTATTGGAAATGTTTCTTTAGGAACGAAAGACCATTATATGAGAAATGTCAAATTAGATTAAAAAGGTCATCTTTATCAGAAATGTTAAATTAAAATAAAAACGTGCATTAGAATAAACTCTCATTTTAGACAAGAATGTCATTTTACTTATAATTATCATTTGAGTTATAATTATCATGTTTGAATAAATTGTCTTTAGACAAAAATGTCTCTCTGATGTAAAATGTTTCTTTTTATTTGAAATGACTTAATGAGGGTACAGATACCATTTTGTCATAAAGGTTTATATTTTTGGTGTAACATTATTCTCAGTAAACAAATAAAAAGGGAAATTACATTCTTCTATGTGAAAAAGAAAAATGAAAGGGAAAAATTACATTTTCCATGTAATTAAACAATTAAAGAAAAATTTCCTATTCTATGTGGTTAAGGAATAAAAGAAATTACATTTTCTATGTAATTACAAGAATGTGAAAAAAAAAATTTGCATTTTATTATATAATATTGTTTTCGAAAGAGAAAAGAAAGCAACATAAAAGATTATGTTTTTATTGTTCATTGTTCTCAATAAAAATATTGTACATTAAAAATTACATCTTTTTATGTAATTTAGATTTCATTGAAAGACTAGAATAGAAAGATTAAATCTTTGGGATAATACTTTTGAAACATGAAATTGCATATGATATATAATCATACTTTTGAAACATGAAAATGCATATGATATATAATCATACTTTTGAAACATGAAAATGCATATGATATATAATAATACTTTTGAAACATGAAAATGCATATGATGTATAATCATACTTTTGAGACATGAGAATGCATATGAAAATAATTATATTTGGAAACCATGAAAATGCCTATGAAATATAGACGTATTATTTGTTATGATAAAATATTAGAAATGAATACATTTTTATGTGCCAAGTTAATACATTGGAAATAAACGATGTAATGTTTTTTTTTTTATTTATTTATTTATTTTATATAAACATATAAAAGAAAAAGGACACATTTTCATTTGCCTTTTTGGGCAAATAAAAACCCTAGGAAATGAATATATATAAAGTACACTTTCTATTTGCAAGTTAGTTGCAAATAAAAACAAGGGGATATAAAGTACATTTTTATATGCAATCTAGTTGTCATAAAAATATTATATATATATAAAAAAAAAAAAAGGGCTGACATCCTTATCTTACGTTAGATATAAATAAAACATGTTTGGAAAAAGAATATTTTATTTATATAAAAAAAAAAATGGAAAACAAAAAGGTACATTTTTATCCACATTTAAGAGGTGAATAAAAACCTAAGAGGAAAAGAAAAAGTGTATTCTTATTTACACTTTAGATGTAAGTAAAAACGTAGTATTAAAAAGAGTAGAAACAAAAGTGATATTTTTATCGTCATTTTAAATACGATAAAAAGAATTGATCGTAGTAGTTGAAATCGCCAACGATTGATATTTATATTCATATATAAACATAATTTAAAATAAATCGAATCGCGCTGCTGCAGTTCACGATTTGAAATCATAACTTTAAACGGTTATACCTAAAGATCCGACATTCGGATTTTCCCAAAACTGGAACCGCTAGGACCGCTTTGGGAAGATCTTTCCACCGATATAAATTTCGTCAAAATCCAATGGTTAGATTTCAGGATATGTGTAAATCAAAATTGGCTGAAACAGCGCCAGAGTCGCCATTGACCCGAAGCGTCGCCAAAATTATTTAGGCTACTTTTATATAAATAAAAATAGCGATAGGTCGTTATCAAATATTAATCACGATAGGGAATGTTTTCAAAGTATATGTATATATGGGAGAATCATTTAAGAAGGCCGAGTTCAATCTCATTTCAAATGATTATACGACGTTCTAAAACTAAGAGTTGAGGACGGCGATTGAAGACCGACGATCTTCACATTGAATGGGTAACTAGCGTTGAGGTCCTTGATTGATTTGCTCCCAAGACGGGGCTAAGATGGTAGTTATCCGGACATAGTGTTGGTTTGTACGGATTTGACTTTCGCTCAGACCCAGAGCATAAGTTTATAAATGGAATGTATGTCTGACGTTGTAGTCCTTTATACCACATTCGTTGGTCTCTGTTAGTATATATCTGCTTGGTGGTTAACACCCTTCTCTGAGACGTACGAGCTTAGAGGTTATATATTGGTAGAAATTAAGGGTATAGTATGGACTGACAATGTGGCATGCTAAGATGCATTGATCAAGGCTTTTGTTGAAAAGCAGGCCTTGTGGTTGATGATCAAAGCACGGCCTGTTTAGGCGTAGCTTTGTGTATAACGTGACTTCGCGAGCCTCACACCCCGGTATGAGTCAAAAACGGGATACGGACCGTAGGGAGTGCACACGTTTCTTTCTAGCTAGAGTTGTGTCAGGGACCTACCAGCGCTGACATTTTACTTATGTGGATGATGGATTTTGAGGTACCTCGTGTTCTATAGGCCGTTGGTGGTCATACTATAGGTCCAAAGGGACCGGGAAACGTGTGTTCAGGCATTACCAATCCACACACATATGTGTGGACCGGCCCTACCGCTTCCAAGGGTTCACTGCGGGGAATCCTGAGGCATCTGCTAGAGTGTCTCAAATCGGAGAGGAGCTTGCCCCTAGCCTCGACTCATGATGGAAACCAATTCTCCAATACGACATTACGATTTTAATTGTATACTTATATACGGCGGCATAATATATGGTACCTATGTCGTCTAGGATTAATACATTTATATTGAAATGATTTATGAAAACATATGCATACTAGTAGTAATACGTTTGACGTATTTATCATCTTTTGATCGTTATAAGGAAAAACCCTTTCCTCTGGTGTGCGTTGCATTGTGTGATGGGACTTGGGTCTTATAACGATCTCATTTTTCTTTAAATGCATAGCGTTATTCAAACGACTTACTTAATTATGCACTGGCAATCCAATGGAGTAAACCCGTTCCGCCTTAGCGGCGTGGTCCTGTGATTCGCCATATGGTTTGTTAGTATAGAAAGATTTCTCATACCAGTCCCACGACTGACTCGAATTTTGTTTCACTTTGCAAATTTCGGGTGCCCTCTTTCCACACGGGCAGCCAATTGACAGGTTGTTAGTTTGCTTCCTTGGAGTTGCTGATCCTGGAGCTTGCTTATTTGCTTTGGTGTTGCCGCTTAACGAGGTGCTTTGTTGGACTATGCAGACCCTCATCTTTATCTTTGTTTCTGCTTAGACTTTGGGACATTCAAATCGTATTCCACTTCATTTCAAACTGTATCTTAACATTATGTACTTGTTTCCTTTGTTGGGATTTTGATGTAATAAGTAGGACTCTGTGACTGGGATTCTGTGTTATGATAACATCCATATTCCGCTGCTATGTTGATGTTGTTGTTTTATAGTTCCTTATATTTATGCTGTTATATGTGTTATGTGTTGCTATATTGATGTTATATCCCAATGATCATCTCAACTTTCGTTCTACGTAAGTTTGGGGTCATCACAAAAGAGGTCGCGCATTAAGAATGGTAATGCCTAAAGACAGTGAGGCCCGCATATTCGGCAGAGATTGCTTATATCAAGAAAGTCGCTTATTCTCGCATCAAAGAAATCGGTCACACAAGACAAAGAAGGGAACCGACTTCAGTCACATGATCCATTCCGCAGTCGTTCGACCACGAAACCACCCATGGAACTAGCATCCGCTCATGGAATTACAACCTCAAACTCTCGCTCTTCCCTTGATCTGTCACTAGTACTACAATTAGAGCAATCGCGCACATATCAGCTTTACAAGTTTTGAACAGCCGCTCGTCTACCATCAGATATGAGCGCTTCAATTAGATGATGTACGTGCGAAGGCCTCAAACATGATAACACATCACTCGTTCCTATGCAGTTGCTCACACAGGATAGCTGGAAACAGTTGTCACCAGTTGGCTACCGCTAAGCAGTGGCATGTTCGTAATTAATAAAATGGGCGATCCATAGCCTACAAAGAGGGACTCCAATTCATTTCTTGAGAGGAGGGCACACCTATAAATAAGCCATAGTTACCACCGGAAAATGGGGACCTCCAGCCACCACGAAGTGCTGCTAAATTCCATCCTTAGCCATTCCTTGAACTCTTCAGCCATGATCATCGTCATCGTCCGAAGATCCTTCATCCATTTGGCCATGGCGTCCGTTAAAATCCTTTAAGTGCAAAAGATCAAAGACATCCTCCTCCTTTGTCGCCTATCTGTCCTTCTTCCTCGTAAATCCTGCCATTCCACCATTGATTCTTGTGAATCCAAGTGAAATTTGTATGTAAAAGTGAGAATATATTGAGTGAATAAGAAGATGTATAAAGAACAAGAGCTGATATATCCTATAATCATCATCATGATAATGTGAATTCCATTCACAGTGGACGTAGGCCGAACACAAGACTGAACCACTTTAAAACCTCATCTCCATTTTGTTTTCCTTTGCATTTTTACTTTCAATTGTTGTTGAGTATGGCTCTACTTATTTTCTAACCGTATTGACGAAGTACATTCATTATACCTTGGTGTTTGAACCATTTTTGGTGAAAACACTATATATATATATATATATATATATATATATATAGAGTGGCTATTTAGACAAAAAAAAATTGGCATAGATCAAGGGACACTATATCTTAGCCACTGGATCACTTTGTCTTTATATAAGAGTGGAAATCATGGGGCAGTCCAATGATTGAGATTTTGTATCCCTCGATTTATGTCAAAATTTTGTGTTCAAATAGGCTTTCCCATATATATACACACACAGACTCACAAATTATGAATTTGGACATTTTGACGCTAATAATTATAAATAGCAATCCATTGGGTATAACAAACAATCGAGGACCTATTAAAACAACAATATTAACTAACTGAGTGTTATTTCACAAATTTTAACTAATAAGGGTTTAGAGAAATAACCTTGATAGGAAGGTGTTTGGAGATTGTAGAGAGGTTGGAAGTGCTAATTGAAACTGCTGGAGGTGATTTGAAGGTGTATGGTGGTTGTAGTTCGCGCGTATGAGGAAGTGGTTGTGGAATTTGGGGATGAAAAGGTTTGGGGAAGATAATTAAATGGATCTCGGCCATTAGGTTTGTACACACTAATTTCCAACGCTCGCAAACGGTCATTAAAGCAATAGCTTCCAATGGTAAGTTTATTAAAATAACATTTTTACCCTGAAAATAACGGACCGTTGCTAGCCATTGGAACTGCCATTGGAGGCCGTCGGAAATTGAATGTGGCTATACACAATTGTTCTTGTAGTAAAATATCATGTTTCATATACTCTTACTTCAAAGAATATTACTTCAACAGATTTGGCTTTGAAGTAGTTGATTTTGAAGGCTTTGTATTCAAAGAATCCTTGTCATACGAGCTCGTGCTTAGAAGTTATATGATTTTTAAGGTTTATGATTCGTAGATTCTAGCTCATGACTTTGCTTTGCTTTCTAAAGGATTGCTTTGAGTATTTGGGTTATAAAGGAGTTGACTTCGAAAGTTATTCCATGCGCGGCTCTACTTCACTCAATCCTTTGCTCCAAAGGCAAGGCTTCAAAGGTTTTAGCAGACTTGAAAAAAACTTGCTTTTAAAGAAATTGTCTTCAATAGTGACAGTTTCGAACTCCTTAGTTTCGATGAAACTATTTTTCTTTGCTTTGAAGAAATCTTAAAGATACGGCAGTGTGAAATCACTTCTTGATGTGAAGAAGCCTATGACTCAAATCCATCGAACAAGTTCGAATATCCCCTGATACGATGCCAATGTTATGTTAATGCTTTGAAATGAACTGCTTTAAAGCATAATGCTTCGATGTGCTATTTTTTGGTATTTCTTCGAGCTCCCTAATGCGAAAATGGTTTCGATGCTTCTTCCATAGTTGTGAAGTCCCTTTGCTATAGTGAAGCCAACTCTAGAGCGAAGAAGGTTATGGTGTTACATATTCAATCTTAGAGCTGCATGATAAGTTTGAAAGGGAAATACTAATTTAAACAAGCAATAAATGCATTATTATATTTAAAGGGCGAATCATATGATTATTTACTGTGTAAAGGAAGAGATTAATATAAACAAATAATGTGTATTGTTGAATTATTTACTCAGTTAATTTTTATGGATATATACAATCTTAAAGTTGCATGACAAGTTTTAAAGGGAATACCAATTCATACATGCAATAAATGTAGGACTGTTCTTAAAGTAATATTGTAAATGACATTTTGAGAAGTTTTGTCTACACAAAAAATTATGATACCAAAGGTGTAACAACTATTTCATTAATGCAATAAATGCTGGGTTTATTTTAAAAATAATAACGGGACATATTGGAATGTTCAAGTAAACATTGAAAAAGTGTTACACACTAAAGTTATTACAACCATTACTAAAGAAATGCAGATAAAATATTTTCAAATCATGAAATATATAATTTTAAATGTGATGTTCAAGGAGTAAAAGTAACAAATTCATGAAAAAATAACAACAGATTACGAGTGGAATTAGCGCAACTCAGACAGGAAGCCTACAATAATGAAAGCAAAAATTAAGTAAGAAATGAAAAAAAAGTATTTCAGATAATAAAATTTCCACATAGCATTTCACATGATAACCTTAGAAAGAGAAGCTTTCTCAAAAGATTAAAATGAAGTAGAAAAGAGGCCAATGTGAAGAAGTGGTTATTATTATTTTTATGTGGAAAAATGAAAAGATATAGTGTGGTATTTATTTTTAGCGAAGTACCCACACGTTATCATCTTAGCACAAAAATAGGATATAACTTGGTTAGTTTATCTACTCAATTACGTATAGATATATTTAACCATAGAGTTGGTGACTATTTTCTAAGGACAAGTCCAATTCATAAATGCAATTAATGCAAGTTGATTTGATTATTTAATCAGTTAATTTGTGTATATGTATTCCATCTTAGAGCTGCATGATAAGTTTTAAAGCATGATGTCAATTCGTCTATGTAATAAATGCAGGATTATGTTTAAAGAGTGGATCACATGATTATTTACTGGATAAAGAAAGAGACTAATACATGCAATTAATGTGTATTGATTGGATTGTATTTACTCGGTTCAATTGTATGGATATATTCAATATTAGATTTGTGTGATTATTTTTGAAGGTTAAGATAAATTCATGTATGCAATAAATGCAGGATTATTTTTAAAGGGTGAACCATGCATGATTATTTACAGGGTAAAAGGGAAAAATAATAAATGCAATTAATGTATATTGATTGGATTATTTATTTAGTTTGTTTGTATGAATATATACAATCTTAGAGATGTTTGATAAGTTTTAGAAGGTAAGACCAATTCATATATGTAGTAAATGTGGGATTAGTTTTAATATAATAGTGTAAAGAACATTAAGGGGAGTGTAATGATCCAGAATTTTTAACTAACTTAAATTTGAAAATTTTAATACTTAATTTGAATTTTTTGAATATAAAATAAATTTAATTTGACTTAAATTTGAATTTGTTATAAAAAATATATGGTTAAGAATATTTAATAATTTTGATAAGATAAATGATAGATTTCATTTGAATTATAAATTTAATGGATGGGAATGATTATTAATAAGTTTGGATTTATTAATACTATCTGTCGTTCGATCGGATTTGTCAAACCATAACATGAATTAGTAACATTAGAATTAAGTATTGCCCTTAGTTTTCATAACATTTTAAGGAAAGTGCTACCAAAAGTTTGCTTTTCTCCTTAAGACAAGTGTTAGGACACTTGTCATTTTGCATGCACCCTTTCATGCTTGAATGTCATGTGTCCCTTGACGTGTCACCATGCATGTAAGAGAGGTCTCCTTAAGGGACGAGTGTTCATTGATGTGTCACTCTCTTAAGCTTCCCATTTTCTTTATATAAGCACCCTTTTCCTCCTTCTTTTTCATTCATTCTTACTTCCTCTCTCCTCTTCTCCTTTCTAAAGCTCTTGGCCATAGCTTCCTACTTCCTTAAAACAATCTATTTGGAAGTTTTTAACTTGCAAACTTTTTTCCGAACTATATGTAATCATTTTTAAATGATTTGTGGAATGTTCTCAAAGAGTTAAAAGTATTGGAAATATTTTATATGGAATTTAAATTGATGTATTTAATATTAAAATGAGTTTTTCAATTTTAAATAATTGGATATCGTTGGAGATAAATCTTTGGATATTTTATATTAATTCGGTAGATGATGACTCTTACTATTTGTGGAATTTAAAAGGTAGTTCACCGTTATTCCGCTTATATTGTGAGTTGGATACATAGGTTAATATTAATGATAAGTTGATGGTATTTCTATCCGGATCTAATGTAAAAGAATTGGGTAAATCTTTTAATTAAGATACAAGTTTCCCAATTTGATTGAGATAATTCAGATATTTGATATGAAATTATGTGGTGTAAACGTATACTATTTGAGAAATATGGAAGATATTATTATTATTATTATATCGTTGTTCCACTTATAGTATTCATTGACTATAAGAACTGATATCAAATATAACTAGATAAATTTCCGTGTAACTTATGTTCAATATCAATTGATTTGGATATTGTTGTGAATGGTGTCTTCAATAATATCATTCTTGAAACCCAATGAATTTGAGTTATGGAAATTCATATCATAATTTGGGATTTAATCAAACCATTGATTTGAGGAAATTAAAAGTAAGTAATTGGGAAGGAAGTATAAACTTTTAATTAAGATCAAAGAATTGAATGTTAGGAAATCGTTTTAATTGGAAGCTATGGTTGAAATATGGATGTAATAACCCGGAAAATCTGGGCCAGTTTAAAATTTTTATTTTGGCAATTTTAGCGAATTTTGAAGATTTAAAATAGATTATTTTAAATAATATCGACGAGAAAATTTATTTTGAATATAATTCGACGTATATATTTATATACGTCGTCGTTAGAATATAAATATTTATATATAATTATAAATAGAATTGAAAATGGCGCGGTAGTTCGATAATTCGATTTCAAACTTCAATTGAATGTACCGGGTGCAAAACAATCCGGATTTTAGTGAAACCAAAAATAATGGAATCTAATTGATGATATCTTTCCAACGAATCCGACAAATCAAGATTTCATAGCGGGAATCAAAAGATATGCCCAGTTGAAAATTCTGAATAGTCGCTATGGAATTCAGGCCCTTAAAAATGGACATTTTGCAAACGACCTCGGATTTCGACGAAACCAGTTTTGTTGGGTCCGCAGTGTCAAGTTATTGCTAGGTTTCAAATTTCTTAATTTTTCGAATCGATATGTGAGCGTGGCAAAGGAAAACGCGTTTGACCTGTTTCAGTTGATTTTAATCGACTGGAAAATGGCCATTTTTCTAACGGTCTCAGAATTCGACGAGACTAGTTTTGTTAGGACCGTATCGTCAATACGAAGCTAGAAAATATTTTTCGAGAATTTTTAGAGTTAGTATGTGACCCCGGTAATTTGAAATGTACGTTTAAAATTCAATATAGCGATTTAAATGTAAATTCAACAGAAACTTATCGAGACGATCGAATCAGCCAACGATACATATCCCATTGTGTTCAGAATGGGGGTAAAATGCTATGGACGACAGGCGGTGGGCCTCGTTTAGAGGTCGTATGAAAAAGTCAACCTTCATGGATTTGAAAATTAAAAATTAATAAATTAAATAAAAAAAAATTAATTAAACCCTTTCCCTTATCTCTATGGCCACCCCTTCCGAATCCATTTCAAAAGAAAAAAAAAGAAAAAAAGAAAAAAAAGGAAAACCCCTCGACACCTCGCCCGTCGCTCCTCCGATCCGCCCACTCCGGAGCACCCTGCCGCCGGCCAACCTCCTCCGCAACCCTCCCCTCCGATGTCCCTCAGCCTCGCGCCCTTCTCTCACCCGAACCCAGACCCTGAAGCCCGCAAACCCCCGCCCCTCCCAATCGCCGACGCCTCCCTCTGAACCCCCACCTCCGGCGCCTCCGCCACGAGTTCCCCCCCTCCCTCAGCCACTGACGAACGGAGAAGACCCCCCCCCTATAAGTTTTTCTGAATTTTATTTAATATATAAACTGAATTTTATTTATTATATAAACTGAATTTTATTTAATATATAAACTGAAATTTATTTATTATATAAACTGAATTTTATTTATGTGGTAAAGTTATAAAAATATGATTTTTATATTTTTAAAGTAGTAAAAATATGATTTTTATATTTTTAAAGTATTAAAAATATAGTCTTTACTATATAGATGAAGTCAAAATATGATTTTTGTTTATGTAGAGAGTTAAAAATATAATTTTTACATGATCGGGATATTAAAAATATCATCTTTATATGTGTAGAAAAATAAAAATGAGATTTTTATAAAGATGAAATCTTTTTATTTTTATAAAGGTGAAATCTTTATATGGAAAATAGCGTGATAAAAATATAATTTTTATCTATATAACATAGTGATAAAAAGTTGATTTTTATATATGGAATGATTGAATAAAAATTCGATTTTTAAATATATGAAGCGATGATAAAAATATGATTTTTAAATTGAAAATGAATAAATAAAAATATGATTTTTATTTTAAAGACATCCAAATATAAAAATGTGATTTTTATGTATATAGTGACTACGGGCAACGAAGATGACGAAGATGGGATAACGAAGAAAATTTCTATAAAAGGAGAGTCAAGATGATTGGATAGCTTTTGGTGAGAATTTCTCACCTTTCAATTTCTTTTTCTAGTTATATATATATATATATATATATATATATAAGGATGCAGACGGTGCTTAGTAGCACCCGACACAATCGTCCACAAACCATGGACTTGTTTGTTTGGTTGCGTAGATTAGTTGGATGATTTGATTTGAAATTGAATTGTTTGGTAAAATAAATTGATTTGATTGATGTGTGAATGGCGTGGGCCTTCACTAGACCGGGGATAAGGCTAGGCCTCGTCCCGTTTCTAGTATCGTGCCGTTATGCCGCCGAAATTTTCTAAAATATGTTAGAAAAATAAAAATATCATTTTTTATTTTGTAAATGAACTGAATAGAAATTCATATATTGGAATAAAATGTTTTGTCGTTAAAAATATAATTTTTAACGTGAATGTGAATAAATAGAATATTCATTTACAAACCGGACGGTCTGTTTATGTACACCTATTTGACTGACATTGATTGGGTCGATAAATTTTACACATCGCCCAACTGCACAAATAAAATCTGTGTTTGATTGTTTGAAACCCCACACGGGTGTTGGGATGAAATTTGAAGTTCACTCATCCTGATTGATTAAATATGTCGATCGATTGATTGACAGGCTGTTATAAGCGTTATATATCTATATTTGATGCTTATACAGTGTAGTGCACTTTGGTTGATGGTTGATTATTTTTCAATGCTATTATATACATGTGTTGTATGAAAATCCATATAATTAACTTTATATGGTAATTGATTGGGCCTCATTCCAATTTGAAAAATAAAGAATATTATAAAATAAAGGTTCATGTGTTGACTATACTCATCCGTTGATATTAGTCATGTGTTGAACGAAATATTTTTATAATAAAATTTATATCTTTATCAATATATAATAAAGGTTCATGTGTTGACTATACTCATCCGTTGATATTAGTCATGTGTTGAACGAAATATTTTTATAATAAAATTTATATCTTTATCAATATATAATAAAGGTTCATGTGTTGACTATACTCATCCGTTGATATTAGTCATGTGTTGAACGAAATATTTTTATAATAAAATTTATATCTTTATCAATATATAATAAAGGTTCATGTGTTGACTATACTCATCCGTTGATATTAGTCATGTGTTGAACGAAATATTTTTATAATAAAATTTATATCTTTATCAATATATAATAAAGGTTCATGTGTTGACTATACTCATCCGTTGATATTAGTCATGTGTTGAACGAAATATTTTTATAATAAAATTTATATCTTTATCAATATATAATAAAGGTTCATGTGTTGACTATACTCATCCGTTGATATTAGTCATGTGTTGAACGAAATATTTTTATAATAAAATTTACATCTTTATCATATATAGAATTAGAAATCAACTGGAAAATAGATGAGATGAGTGGTCTCCTGGATAGTAATCTGATGTTGGTTTCGGCCTTCGGGGTTAATGTTCAGGAAATCGTTCTCTCACTAAATTACGGTTGAAGTCTGATTCAATATCAAACGATAGATACCTTAACTTTTATAAAATATATTAAATAGCAAAAATAGTCACACATGGACGGTACTCATTCGTTGAGATTAGTCGTGTGTTGACAAAAAGAAATATTTGAAATAGAATATATAAAGCCGTGTTGAATAGTGATGCGCCATTTTGACGCGAACGATATTTATAACGATTTCGAAATGAATTGAATATATAACGATTTCGAAATGAATTGAATATATAACGATTTCGAAATGAATTGAATATATAACGATTTCGAAATGAATTGAATATATAACGATTTCGAAATGAATTGAATATATAACGATTTCGAAATGAATTGAATATATAACGATTTCGAAATGAATTGAATATATAACGATTTCGAAATGAATTGAATATATAACGATTTCGAATTGAATTGAATATATAACGATTTCGAAATGAATTGAATATATAACGATTTCGAAATGAATTGAATATATAACGATTTCGAAATGAATTGAATATATAACGATTTCGAAATGAATTGAATATATAACGATTTCAATTTGAATTAAATATAAAACGATTTCGAATTGAATGGAATAGAAAACCAATTTGAATGGAATCGAATAGAAAACCAATTTGAATTGAATCGAATAGAAAACGACTTTGAAATTGGATTGAATTGAAAATGAATTCAAATTGAATTTAAAATGAAGTGAAATGAATTCAAATTGAATTGAAATTTGATTTAAATAGAAAATGAATTTGAATCGAATAGAAAACCACTTTGAATTGAAAACGAATTCGAATTGAATTTAAAATGAATAGAAATGAATTCAAATTGAATTGAAATTTGAATTGAATAGAAATGAATTTTAAAACGAATTTGTAAAGAAGAATTCAATTTTGATTTGAATTGAAATGGAAGTTGAAATTGCTTTTGAAACGAATTTTGAAACTATTTATATAATTCGTTCTAAATAGAAATCGACGAAATATATATTATATATATTATATATATAATATAATGGCCTGAATAGAATGCGCCGCGCCGTGGCAGTTCGTAAATTTCGACCATTTATTTCAAACGGACATTACGGGAGATCCGACCGTCGGATTCTCCTAAAACTGGAACCGTTGGGTTCATATCGAAAAGAGCTTTCTAACGAATATTTGAAATTCAAAATCTGACGGTTGGATTTGGAGATACGTCCAAATCAAATTTGAAAAAGGTCGCTGTAAGTGCAGTTCGATGGCCATTGTTGGAAATCGACTGTACAGGCCTTGATAAAATTATTAAGGATATCAATAATTTGTGTAAAATCATAAGAAATGATTTGGAAAATTTGGGGTGAAAAACTCCATATTTGAAAAGATAAAAATAGTTTTTATCGAAATGAACTAGTTTTGAACTCAATTTAAAACCCAATCATTTTTAAATAAATGAATTAGATTTAAAAGGGGGTTTTAAATAATCAAATTTCTAATATATTTGATTAAATTTGAAATGGGTTTATCATGAATAGTGTTTTAAATAACACTAGTTCTTTAACCCGATAACAAATAGAATGTGATTTGGGTTTGTCGTGAACTGTGTTTTAAATAACACCTAGTTCTTTAACCCAGTAAAAGGAGTTTTATTGAATCTGCAATTAGATTGAAATTCGAATTGATAATCTAAATTACCAAATTTAGAAAATGAGCGAGAATGGAGTATCACCAGTTTTGCTCCAAAGCGATAGTTAAATCTTTAATTAGATTTGAACGTGAAATGGTAATTAATTTTACCGATAACACCACGGTGTTAGATATGGAGTATTACCAGTTTTGCTTCATGGGATGAATAGGTTGGGATTGGGAAATAAAATAAATAATTACTTCGTTACGGTTCGCTAATCTCGACTAGTTGGAAAAACCATAATTTGGTTTTAAATGACATCCAAAGGAAGATTACAGGATAAATTTTAAAGAATTTATCTTGGATAAAATTAATGGGAACATTTCCCAAAGAATGTGAAATTTAGAAACTAGCTGTAGGTTGGCTAAGAAGGATGGTTTCCTGGGTATTGATCTGATGTTGGTTTCGGCCTTCGGGGTTAATGTTTGGGAAATTGTTCTCTTGCTAATCTGCGGTTAGTGACTAATGAATTGGAATGAGGCGTATGTTGTGTTTGTGTAAAAATTTGTTTTTAATATACGCGGGTTGTTCGGAAAGTCCGGGTTTATACCCATTCTGAATAACCGATTCGACGATAAGTCGAAGATGAAGACGGTGGTCGAAGACCGGAAGTTTTCACATCGTTTGAATAATTACTGACGATCCTGATTGGGCAGTACACCTAAGAGGATGGAAATAGTTGGTGGTCGTCCAGACGTACTTGGAGATGGATGGATACGCGAGGAAAGTGCCTCCGGTTTCGTTCAAACCCAGAACGGACTTGTAAATGGATTGTGTGTCTGACATTGGATTTTATTCTGTGTTGATTGATTTCTATTAAATATACATCTGTTTGGCGGCGGAGAATTTATTCTTTTGCTTAACGCCCTTCTCTGAGACGTACGAGCTCAGAGGTTGTATATCGATGGACATCAGTCGCATGGCATGAATTGCCTGTGTGGCATGCTGAGTTGCATGGATCAAGGCTTCTGTTGAAAAGCAAAGTCTTGTGGTTGATGATCAAAGCACAGCCTACGTGGCAGCTTTGTGTATAACGTGAATTCGCGAGCCTCACACCTCGGTATGAGTTAAAAACGGGATACGGACTGCAGGGAGAGCACGACGTTTCTTTCTAGCTTTGGTGGTGTCAGTGACTTACCAGCCCTGACATATATATACTTTTCACCTTTGTGGTTGTTGGATGAGGCGCCTCGATTATAGGTCTGTAAGGACCGGGAAACGTGTGTTTAGGAATAACTAATCCTCTAACGTAAGTGAGGACCGGCCCTGAAGATCCAGGGGTTACCCAGTGTGCGTAATCCTGAGGCATTTCCTAGAGTGTCTCGAACGCGGAGAGGAGCTTGCCCCTTGCCTCGACTCATGACGGAAATCCAATTTCCAATACGTGTATTGCGGTTTTAATTGTAGAACTAGTATGGCGACATGATATATGGTACCCATGCCGTCTATGATTTATATTTATGATTGAAATTGTTTTGACACTATACACTTATTATAGTATCAAATGATTTGTTTTAAACGTACCAAGCATGTTTGGCTATTATAAGGGAAAACCCTATCCTCCGGCTTGCGTTGCATTGTGTGATGGGACCTGGGTCTTATAATAGCTTCATTTTTCGAAAAAGCATTGCGCTGTTTATTCTATGCACTGGTATTCTTGGGAGGAAACCCGTTCCGTGTTATACGGCGTGGTCCCTTGAATTACTCTCTTTTAAAGTAAAGTTTAAATAACTGTTTTAGTTCTCACACCAGTCACATGACTGACCTGGAGTTTATTGTTTTAACCTAAACTGTGGGTGCCCCTATTTTCCGCACGGGCAGCTAGTAGTTTTGGTTTTGTAGATTTATATTCACAGGATCCTGGTTTACAGCTGGAATGATATCCGGAAAGCTCTGTATCCGTATATCACCATCTAGTTGTGCTTTTGTATTATTTTCCGCTGCTATGTAATTTATTGTAATCTCTGATATTTATCGAATGTAATTTATTCATTTATACTCTGTATATTCTTATATCTGATGGAATTGTTGTAATATACAATGAAATGTTCTTCTGTTTGTGTTCTGATTTGTCCTGTTCTCAACGTTCAGGGGTTTCGAACGGTCTAGATCGGTTTAACGACTGATTCAGATCGAGCGAAATTCCAGGCCGTCACATTTGGTATCAGAGCTTTGGTTTACAGAGCTCAGAGAACAAGACACATTAGAACCATACGAAAGAATTCATCAGATATTGGATTAGTAATATCCAATTAGAATGACTCGTTAGAGATAGGATCAGTAGTATCCTAGAACGAGTGTGAAGGGTATATTTTTCAAAAGAAAACAATTTTGTTTTGAAAATTTAAATCATTTTAAACGTATTTGATTATTTATTTATTTTTGAATATGGACAATCGAGTATATAAAGATTTTGCATATACGCGTCATGAACGTATATTCGAAGTTTTAATATACTGGATAGATATAGAATCATACTCTAGTGGCCCGAAGATGGTTCTGATGATTGACTAGTCGTCATTAGTATTCATGTTCGAGTAACGAAGGTGTGATATCGATATATTTCCATTAGACTGGTGTGAGAACCAAAACTAATATAGTTAGAACACATTGTTGTGAATTGGCATCAAAAACATGATTTTTGTATATATATCAAATTTTATGGATTTGAAACTCTAATACACTAATTGATTGATGTTTGTGTTGTTTGTTAATTTGTTTGCTAATTTTTAACCATTTATGCCTAGTTGAACCGAATATTGAATTATATCGAAAATTGGTCGCATTTGCTTGCATATACATATACTTATATTGAACAGGTCATAGCAAGGAGGCTAGAGCCAGAGAATAAAATTTGTTTGCCCGACAAATAGGTACATGTTTATTACATAATTTACTGTTTTGTTTGGGTGATGATGATTTTATGAGCCTATTGGCTAGCCGCTTGGCTTTTTCTTTTTCTTTTTGAGATCTGAAGGACCAGGGAAGCTATTTGAAATTCCCCGATGCTCCCGGTGCAGGGGAGGTTATGGCGAAATTTTTCGAAAATTTAGGGTGTTAGCCAAATTTTTGAAATTTTGAAAATTCTCAGAAACTAAAGAGTTGGAGAATGGAAGCCTGATCGAGCGTAGAGTGGAATAATCAAACCACTTTCGACTTTGTTCCTTTTCGGGGACGAAAAGTTTTAAGTGGAGGAGATTGTAATAACCCGGAAAATCTGGGCCAGTTTAAAATTTTTATTTTGGCAATTTTAGCGAATTTTGAAGATTTAAAATAGATTATTTTAAATAATATCGATGAGAAAATTTATTTTGAATATAATTCGACGTATATATTTATATACGTCGTCGTTAGAATATAAATATTTATATATAATTATAAATAGAATTGAAAATGGCGCGGTAGTTCGATAATTCGATTTCAAACTTCAATTGAATGTACCGGGTGCAAAACAATCCGGATTTTAGTGAAACCAAAAATAATGGAATCTAATTGATGATATCTTTCCAACGAATCCGACAAATCAAGATTTCATAGCGGGAATCAAAAGATATGCCCAGTTGAAAATTCTGAATAGTCGCTATGGAATTCAGGCCCTTATAAAAGGACATTTTGCAAACGACCTCGGATTTCGACGAAACCAGTTTTGTTGGGTCCGCAGTGTCAAGTTATTGCTAGGTTTCAAATTTCTTAATTTTTCGAATCGATATGTGAGCGTGGCAAAGGAAAACGCGTTTGACCTGTTTCAGTTGATTTTAATCGACTGGAAAATGGTCATTTTTCTAACGGTCTCAGAATTCGACGAGACTAGTTTTGTTAGGACCGTATCGTCAATACGAAGCTAGAAAATATTTTTCGAGAATTTTTAGAGTTAGTATGTGACCCCGGTAATTTGAAATGTACGTTTAAAATTCAATATAGCGATTTAAATGTAAATTCAACAGAAACTTATCGAGACGATCGAATCAGCCAACGATACATATCCCATTGTGTTCGGAATGGGGGTAAAACGCTATGGACGACAGGCGGTGGGCCTCGTTTAGAGGTCGTATGAAAAAGTCAACCTTCATGGATTTGAAAATTAAAAATTAATAAATTAAATAAAAAAAATTAATTAAACCCCTTCTGAATCCATTTCAGAAGAAAAAAAAAAGAAAAAAAAGGAAAACCCCTCGACACCTCGCCTGTCGCTCCTCCGATCCGCCCACTCCGGAGCACCCTGCCGCCGGCCAACCTCCTCCGCAACCCTCCCCTCCGATGTCCCTCAGCCTCGCGCCCTTCTCTCACCCGAACCCAGACCCTGAAGCCCGCAAACCCCCGCCCCTCCCATTCGCCGACGCCACCCTCTGAACCCCCACCTCCGGCGCCTCCACCACGAGTTCCCCCCCCTCCCTCAGCCACTGACGAACGGAGAAGACCCCCCCCCTGTAAGTTTTTCTGAATTTTATTTAATATATAAACTGAATTTTATTTATTATATAAACTGAATTTTATTTAATATATAAACTGAAATTTATTTATTATATAAACTGAATTTTATTTATGTGGTAAAGTTATAAAAATATGATTTTTATATTTTTAAAGTAGTAAAAATATGATTTTTATATTTTTAAAGTATTAAAAATATAGTCTTTACTATATAGATGAAGTCAAAATATGATTTTTTTTTATGTAGAGAGTTAAAAATATAATTTTTACATGATCGGGATATTAAAAATATCATCTTTATATGTGTAGAAAAATAAAAATGAGATTTTTATAAAGATGAAATCTTTTTATTTTTATAAAGGCGAAATCTTTATATGGAAAATAGCGTGATAAAAATATAATTTTTATCTATATAACATAGTGATAAAAAGTTGATTTTTATATATGGAATGATTGAATAAAAATTCGATTTTTAAATATATGAAGCGATGATAAAAATATGATTTTTAAATTGAAAATGAATAAATAAAAATATGATTTTTATTTTAAAGACATCCAAATATAAAAATGTGATTTTTATGTATATAGTGACTACGGGCAACGAAGATGACGAAGATGGGATAACGAAGAAGATTTCTATAAAAGGAGAGTCAAGATGATTGGATAGCTTTTGGTGAGAATTTCTCACCTTTCAATTTCTTTTTCTAGTTATATATATATATATTAGGATGCAGACGGTGCTTAGTAGCACCCGACACAATCGTCCACAAACCATGGACTTGTTTGTTTGGTTGCGTAGATTAGTTGGATGATTTGATTTGAAATTGAATTGTTTGGTAAAATAAATTGATTTGATTGATGTGTGAATGGCGTGGGCCTTCACTAGACCGGGGATAAGGCTAGGCCTCGTCCCGTTTCTAGTATCGTGCCGTTATACCGCCGAAATTTTCTAAAATATGTTAGAAAAATAAAAATATCATTTTTTATTTTGTAAATGAACTGAATAGAAATTCATATGTTGGAATAAAATGTTTTGTCGTTAAAAATATAATTTTTAACGTGAATGTGAATAAATAGAATATTCATTTACAAACCGGACGGTCTGTTTATGTACACCTATTTGACTGACATTGATTGGGTCGATAAATTTTACACATCGCCCAACTGCACAAATAAAATCTGTGTTTGATTGTTTGAAACCCCACATGGGTGTTGGGATGAAATTTGAAGTTCACTCATCCTGATTGATTAAATATGTCGATCGATTGATTGACAGGCTGTTATAAGCGTTATATATCTATATTTGATGCTTATACAGTGTAGTGCACTTTGGTTGATGGTTGATTATTTTTCAATGCTATTATATACATGTGTTGTATGAAAATCCATATAATTAACTTTATATGGTAATTGATTGGGCCTCATTCCAATTTGAAAAATTAAGAATATTATAAAATAAAGGTTCATGTGTTGACTATACTCATCCGTTGATATTAGTCATGTGTTGAACGAAATATTTTTATAATAAAATTTATATCTTTATCAATATATAATAAAGGTTCATGTGTTGACTATACTCATCCGTTGATATTAGTCATGTGTTGAACGAAATATTTTTATAATAAAATTTATATCTTTATCAATATATAATAAAGGTTCATGTGTTGACTATACTCATCCGTTGATATTAGTCATGTGTTGAACGAAATATTTTTATAATAAAATTTATATCTTTATCAATATATAATAAAGGTTCATGTGTTGACTATACTCATCCGTTGATATTAGTCATGTGTTGAACGAAATATTTTTATAATAAAATTTATATCTTTATCAATATATAATAAATGTTCATGTGTTGACTATACTCATCCGTTGATATTAGTCATGTGTTGAACGAAATATTTTTATAATAAAATTTATATCTTTATCAATATATAATAAAGGTTCATGTGTTGACTATACTCATCCGTTGATATTAGTCATGTGTTGAACGAAATATTTTTATAATAAAATTTACATCTTTATCATATATAGAATTAGAAATCAACTGGAAAATAGATGAGATGAGTGGTCTCCTGGATAGTAATCTGATGTTGGTTTCGGCCTTCGGGGTTAATGTTCAGGAAATCGTTCTCTCACTAAATTACGGTTGAAGTCTGATTCAATATCAAACGATAGATACCTTAACTTTTATAAAATATATTAAATAGCAAAAATAGTCACACATGGACGGTACTCATTCGTTGAGATTAGTCGTGTGTTGACAAAAAGAAATATTTGAAATAGAATATATAAAGCCGTGTTGAATAGTGATGCGCCATTTTGACGCGAACGATATTTATAACGATTTCGAAATGAATTGAATATATAACGATTTCGAAATGAATTGAATATATAACGATTTCGAAATGAATTGAATATATAACGATTTCGAAATGAATTGAATATATAACGATTTCGAAATGAATTGAATATATAACGATTTCGAAATGAATTGAATATATAACGATTTCGAAATGAATTGAATATATAACGATTTTGAAATGAATTGAATATATAACGATTTCGAAATGAATTGAATATATAACGATTTCGAAATGAATTGAATATATAACGATTTCGATTTGAATTAAATATAAAACGATTTCGAATTGAATGGAATAGAAAACCAATTTGAATGGAATCGAATAGAAAACCAATTTGAATTGAATCGAATAGAAAACGACTTTGAAATTGGATTGAATTGAAAATGAATTCAAATTGAATTTAAAATGAAGTGAAATGAATTCAAATTGAATTGAAATTTGATTTAAATAGAAAATGAATTTGAATCGAATAGAAAACCACTTTGAATTGAAAACGAATTCGAATTGAATTTAAAATGAATTGAAATGAATTCAAATTGAATTGAAATTTGAATTGAATAGAAATGAATTATAAAACGAATTTGTAAAGAAGAATTCAATTTTGATTTGAATTGAAATGGAAGTTGAAATTGCTTTTGAAACGAATTTTAAAACTATTTATATAATTCGTTCTAAATAGAAATCGACGAAATATATATTATATATATTATATATATAATATAATGGCCTGAATAGAACGCGCCGCGCCGCGGCAGTTCGTAAATTTCGACCATTTATTTCAAACGGACATTACGGGAGATCCGACCGTCGGATTCTCCTAAAACCGGAACCGTTGGGTTCATATCGAAAAGAGCTTTCTAACGAATATTTGAAATTCAAAATCTGACGGTTGGATTTGGAGATACGTCCAAATCAAATTTGAAAAAGGTCGCTGTAAGTGCAGTTCGATGGCCATTGTTGGAAATCGACTGTACAGGCCTTGATAAAATTATTAAGGATATCAATAATTTGTGTAAAATCATAAGAAATGATTTGGAAAATTTGGGGTGAAAAACTCCATATTTGAAAAGATAAAAATAGTTTTTATCGAAATGAACTAGTTTTGAACTCAATTTAAAACCCAATCATTTTTAAATAAATGAATTAGATTTAAAAGGGGGTTTTAAATAATCAAATTTCTAATATATTTGATTAAATTTGAAATGGGTTTATCATGAATAGTGTTTTAAATAACACTAGTTCTTTAACCCGATAACAAATAGAATGTGATTTGGGTTTGTCGTGAACTGTGTTTTAAATAACACCTAGTTCTTTAACCCAGTAAAAGGAGTTTTATTGAATCTGCAATTAGATTGAAATTCGAATTGATAATCTAAATTACCAAATTTAGAAAATGAGCGAGAATGGAGTATCACCAGTTTTGCTCCAAAGCGATAGTTAAATCTTTAATTAGATTTGAACGTGAAATGGTAATTAATTTTACCGATAACACCACGGTGTTAGATATGGAGTATTACCAGTTTTGCTTCATGGGATGAATAGGTTGGGATTGGGAAATAAAATAAATAATTACTTCGTTACGGTTCGCTAATCTCGACTAGTTGGAAAAACCATAATTTGGTTTTAAATGACATCCAAAGGAAGATTACAGGATAAATTTTAAAGAATTTATCTTGGATAAAATTAATGGGAACATTTCCCAAAGAATGTGAAATTTAGAAACTAGCTGTAGGTTGGCTAAGAAGGATGGTTTCCTGGGTATTGATCTGATGTTGGTTTCGGCCTTCGGGGTTAATGTTTGGGAAATTGTTCTCTTGCTAATCTGCGGTTAGTGACTAATGAATTGGAATGAGGCGTATGTTGTGTTTGTGTAAAAATTTGTTTTTAATATACGCGGGTTGTTCGGAAAGTCCGGGTTTATACCCATTCTGAATAACCGATTCGACGATAAGTCGAAGATGAAGACGGTGGTCGAAGACCGGAAGTTTTCACATCGTTTGAATAATTACTGACGATCCTGATTGGGCAGTACACCTAAGAGGATGGAAATAGTTGGTGGTCGTCCAGACGTACTTGGAGATGGATGGATACGCGAGGAAAGTGCCTCCGGTTTCGTTCAAACCCAGAACGGACTTGTAAATGGATTGTGTGTCTGACATTGGATTTTATTCTGTGTTGATTGATTTCTATTAAATATACATCTGTTTGGCGGCGGAGAATTTATTCTTTTGCTTAACGCCCTTCTCTGAGACGTACGAGCTCAGAGGTTGTATATCGATGGACATCAGTCGCATGGCATGAATTGCCTGTGTGGCATGCTGAGTTGCATGGATCAAGGCTTCTGTTGAAAAGCAAAGTCTTGTGGTTGATGATCAAAGCACAGCCTACGTGGCAGCTTTGTGTATAACGTGAATTCGCGAGCCTCACACCTCGGTATGAGTTAAAAACGGGATACGGACTGCAGGGAGAGCACGACGTTTCTTTCTAGCTTTGGTGGTGTCAGTGACTTACCAGCCCTGACATATATATACTTTTCACCTTTGTGGTTGTTGGATGAGGCGCCTCGATTATAGGTCTGTAAGGACCGGGAAACGTGTGTTTAGGAATAACTAATCCTCTAACGTAAGTGAGGACCGGCCCTGAAGATCCAGGGGTTACCCAGTGTGCGTAATCCTGAGGCATTTGCTAGAGTGTCTCGAACGTGGAGAGGAGCTTGCCCCTTGCCTCGACTCATGACGGAAATCCAATTTCCAATACGTGTATTGCGGTTTTAATTGTAGAACTAGTATGGCGACATGATATATGGTACCCATGCCGTCTATGATTTATATTTATGATTGAAATTGTTTTGACACTATACACTTATTATAGTATCAAATGATTTGTTTTAAACGTACCAAGCATGTTTGGCTATTATAAGGGAAAACCCTATCCTCCGTCTTGCGTTGCATTGTGTGATGGGACCTGGGTCTTATAATAGCTTCATTTTTCGAAAAAGCATTGCGCTGTTTATTCTATGCACTGGTATTCTTGGGAGGAAACCCGTTCCGTGTTATACGGCGTGGTCCCTTGAATTACTCACTTTTAAAGTAAAGTTTAAATAACTATTTTAGTTCTCACACCAGTCACATGACTGACCTGGAGTTTATTGTTTTAACCTAAACTCTGGGTTCCCCTATTTTCCGCACGGGCAGCTAGTAGTTTTGGTTTTGCAGATTTATATTCACAGGATCCTGGTTTACAGCTGGAATGATATCCGGAAAGCTCTGTATCCGTATATCACCATCTAGTTGTGCTTCTGTATTATTTTCCGCTGCTATGTAATTTATTGTAATCTCTGATATTTATCGAATGTAATTTATTCATTTATACTCTGTATATTCTTATATCTGATGGAATTGTTGTAATATACAATGAAATGTTCTTCTGTTTGTGTTCTGATTTGTCCTGTTCTCAACGTTCAGGGGTTTCGAACGGTCTAGATCGGTTTAACGACTGATTCAGATCGAGCGAAATTCCAGGCCGTCACAATGGATTACGGGTTTTTAAAAAAAAACTGGATTTGGATAACGAGTTATCAAACGAAAAGTTAGTTGAGGTTTTAAGGCTAGACCATCTTTGATTTAAAGGATGTGTTTTAAAGGAGAAATGTTAAAATATGAATTTTATTAAAGATAATTTGAGAATGGGTTTAAAGAAGTTTAATTTAAAAACTACAAGGAAGAGTAGATTGGTTGAAAGCCTGTGTGTTCCGTAATTGCTTTTTTAATTGCGCTTATTATTTGGAAAGAACGGGATCAGAATTATGTCTGAAAACCATTCTAAGTAATAGTACGACGTTGTGGAGCAATTGAAGACATTGAAGATGGTATTGAAGATCGGGACCCTTTATATTGTAAGGAAGACTTGTTGAATTACTCAAACAGGTAGCTCCCATTTGCAGATGGATTTTATATCAGTTAAGTGGCAAGAAGCCCAAACATATGTGAAGGAATTCCGGCTTGTTGTTTCATTCAGACCCAGAACAGATATTTATGGATTGTGTGTCTGACATTATAATTGACTGCATAGCACTGATTTCTGTTAAATATATATCTGCTTGATGGCGGAGAATTTATTCTCTTAGCTTAACATCCTTCTCTAAGATGTATGAGCTTAGACGTTATATATTGATGGAGATCAGTGATTAGCGAATGGATAATGCAGCATACTTAAGTTATGTGATGGGCTATGGATGACCAAAGCATGGATTAGTGAAGCATAGCTTTGTGTATATCGTGACTTCGACGAACCTCACACCCTGGATTAATGGTAAACTGGTGGTCAGATTTTTATGTTCGTTTCGTATGTTCGATGCACCAGGATGTGACGATCAAAGGGTACTACGAAGTCCCCAGTTCAGGATGCTATTTGTTGGGTACTTTGATTCGTGTATGGTGGGCTAGTATAACGGTGTCCGAGTCTGGACGTTGACTACGAGTACTGGGATGATGCGCTCAAGAAAGTTTGTAAGCCCACGAATGACCATTCATACTAGGAACCACCATGTTGGAAACCCAATCTCCACTACAAGCCCGTATGGTGTTTGTATTGCATGTTGGTTACTGGCAGGATTACATCAGTATAACGGGATGGGGCGTTATGCTGGCTAGTTTAATATATTTACTTTCGAAAGGTTTTCACACTATGCACTAATAATGATATAAAAGAGGATTTTCACAAATCAAAAGTATTTTTAGTTATCATAAGACAAAACTCGCCCATTTGGTGTGCACTTGCATTGTGTGATGTGGGACGATCTTATGATAGCTTCATTATTCAAAAAGTCATTGCGAATTTCAAAGCACTGGTATTCAATTGGGATAAACCCGTTCTCCTTAGCGGTGTGGTCCGGTGAATTACTAACTTTAAAATAAACCCTAAAAATATCTGTTTTGAGTTCTAACACCAGTTCCATGACTAATCTGGAGTTTATTGTTCCCACATCTAAAATTTGGGTGCCTATAATTCTCTACACGGGCAACCTAGTAGTTTGGTTTGCAAATTTAGCCTTGGAGTTGGTTGGAGCAGGATTCTGGTTTTAGCTGGAGCTATTATATCATGCAGTATTCATATTCTTCCATTGAGTTATGTATCTTTTCCATTGTGTAATTAATGTACTATGATGTATCCCTTGTAACTCTGATGTAATATTATTGTAATGATATTGGAAAATTTCTTTCACTTTCGTGCAAATGTGTAAGTATCCCTAGCAATTCGTCTTTATGAACGGTTTAAGCTGGTTTAACTACCAGCGAAAAACTGACAAAAAGGCGAGTTGTTACAACGTGGTATTAGAGCTTTGGTTTATATAAAGCTATGGGTATGACTCATTTGAACGAAAGGAAGGACTCATCAGAGTTATAATATCTCATTAGAGATAGGGTTAATAATACTCTAGAATGAGTTTCTGGAGTATTACATTCGAGAGAGTGCCTTCCAAATAAAATGAATTAAGTTTGGGATTATAAACTTGGGTCAAAATTGTTAAGGTAATTCTCCTCTAAAGAAACTAATCAATATGGATATAAATCAAAATAAATAATATGAGTTTGAGTATTTTATTCGATGTTGAGGTTGGACTATCAAGTATAAGAAGATTTTGCATATACACCTGATCAACGTATATACGAAGTCTTAAGTATACTAGATAGATAAAGAATCACACTATAGTCGCTTGAAGATGATTCTATTGATGACTGCAGCAGCATCAATATGTATTTTCGAGTTTCGAAAGTGGGATGACTATATGATTCCGATTAAAACATCATTATATACTTAAATCCATTTAGATAAGTGCTTGAATTTTTTTGGTAAATTAACGTGAATTTGAATAAATAAGCGAGATCTTGAAAATTTGATATAATTATACTAAGTAAACCGGTAATAAGGATAAGCCAGTAAATTAAGTAGAGAGTATATGAGAAAGTGTATTTGTAATACAAAATTGATTTCGAAAAGATATAGTTTGAAAAGTTAAATCGATATTTTGAGTAAGAACTGGCAATTATTTTGAAATTGATTTTGAGAGAATATATTTTGAATATAAAGGAAAAAGATCTTTGAAAATATTTGGAAATTAAAACTTGAGCACGGACATCTTGTGACTAGAATTTTACAATTGATTAAAAGACGTTTATGTAAAGATGCAATTTACGTAAGCAATCCAAGTATTAAAAAAGAAGTTTGGGAAACGATTTAAAGGCAAAGTTAGAATTAATCAATCAGGATATTTTATAATTAGTCCTCCCCAACAGATTAAATTTAAAACGCAAATATCTCGAGAATTCAATATGACTATAAGATATTTGACAATATTTTGGTTAAGGACTACATTGGTTAAAGCTATTAATAAAGATATACCTAAGTGATTTCTTTAAAGTTTGAAGGAAATAAGTTTTGTAACCTTGAATTTGGAATAAATAATAAGGATAACCAAATTTAAACAATATAAGGAATTAAAATATGGAATTATCGGCGATTTTGGATAGTCGACAAGTTCTAAAGTATATGGTGGCAACAAAAGGAACTGAGTAAGCATGAATACCTTGTGAATGAAGTTTCACAATTTGGTTGAAGGATATTTGGCAAGCAGGAATAGTAAGAAGAAATTACCTAAACTAAAACGTTTAGATAAGTTGAGGTCTGAAATGACCGAGTTTTTCATGTAAAGAATAATAGTAATTTTTGGGAACTGAAAAGGGGTAAGTTTCATAACATTTGTATTTTCAAGATAAGATCTAAGAGAATAATTTATAACTCTGAATTTTCTTGAAGACGGTAAATTGTTGAGTATAAGTAATTGGCTCAGTAAATGATGAATCAAACATAATGGGTAATTGGAAGTTATCATTGGAGGACATGGTAGATACGGTTGTCCGTAAATATGTGTGTTAGAATATTCTACCCGATATATTCGTTATGAAAACAGGGAGCTTTGGTATAAAGAATTTTAATCTTGGATTTGAAAATCTATAAATTATTGAATGGCTAGTTGCGATTCCCTTTCCTTTTCGAGGATGAAAATTTTTATGTGGAGGTGAATGTAACGATCCAATTTTTTTAACCAATTTAAAATTGGAATTTTTAATACTTAATTTGAATTTTCTGAATATAAAATAAATTCAATTTGATTTAAATTTGAATTTGACATAAATATATATGATTAAGAATATTTAATAATTTTTATAAGTTAAATGATAGATTTTATTTGAATTATAAATTTAATGGATGGGAATGATTATTAATAAGTTTGGATTTATTAATACTATTTGTCGTTCGATCGGATTTGTCAAACCATAACATGAATTAGTAGCATTGGAATTAAGCGTTGCTCTTAGTTTTCATAGCATTTTAAGGAAAGTGTTACCAAAAGTTCACTTTCCTCTTTAAGATAAGTGTTAGGACACTTGGCATTTTGCATGCAACCTTTCATGCATGAATGTCATCCCCTGATCTGTCACCATGCAAGTAAAAGAGGCCTCCTTAAGGGACAAGTGTCCATTGATGTGTCACTCTCTTAAGCTTCCTATTTTCCAATATAAGCACACTTTTCCTCCTCCTTTTTCATTCATTCTTACTTCCTCTCTTCTCCTTTCTAAAGCTCTTGGCAATGGCTTCCTTCTTCTTCCACCTTGGTTTGGCCAAGAGCCTCTTTTTCCTCCTCCTCCTCCTCTTATATATAAAAAAGAGATTAATATATTATATTTTATATATTTGGCAAAGAAGACAATGCGCTAAAATATTGTCTGATGGTTCGTTCGCTGTTAGCTAGGCTCGCCTGCCGTGAAGATGGGAAAGCTATTTTTGTGAGAACTCTTAATACTTCTACACTAGTTATTGTACACTAATTACTGAAGAATTAGTTATAATTTGGATAGTTAACAAGTGTAATCAGTTTGAGCCGGCTATGGATGTTAATGGTTGATGTTTGTTGTGACGGATGATGGTTGTGTAGTTTAGAACGCACACACTATTAAGCATTAGTGTTATAACGCTTGTGCAGTGTTATTATTCACTTAATTATGTTGATGATGGTTGCTATGGATGCTTACAATGGTTGTTGATGTCGTTTCGTACACACTATGACACAACAATTATGGTATTACATTGGTGATCGGCAAATCTCCTTAGTAATTAAAAGTAATATTATTATTGAAATTGGAGGTTAATAATTGGAAAAGACACATATGTATGAATACATATATATTGATGAAATCTCTTTTCAAAATAAAATAAATAAACACCAGAACGTTCTAGGATGACAGAGAGGATAGTGTCTAGGTTTGGGTTTGGAAAATATAGTTTCCTGCTCTCCCTGGCTATCCCTAACTGATCCGATGGACAAGTTGGTTAATTCAAAATTTAATTTGAAATTATTTGAATTTAGAAATAAATTGGAATTTAATTTATTAAGGGAAAAATAAAAGTTGAATTTTAAACCTGAAATAATTTCTAAATTCAATTTAAATGATTTTAAATGGGTTATATAAGTATATAATGGTTTTCTAAGGTGTTTCGAAGTATCGCAAAATAATTTTTATTGCGGTCAAAATAGGGCTTGTCGCACAATGGCAATTCATGTATTTTAGTTACAAACTTTAAACGCTTATAACTTTTGCAATTCAAATCGGATTTATGCAAAACGAAAAACGTTTGATTTCTATTAGCAAGAGCTTTCAAATGAGTGAAACCAGATTTTAATTTAGACTTATAGTTTTCAAGTTATGTTTAAAACTATTTTGGAAACGGACGCTATAAGTGTAGTTTGCCAACCATAAATGTAAACAGCTATTTTTAAATATTTTAAAAATATGGATTTTTTTTTGTAAAATCATTATAAATTAACTAAAAGTATTTTGAATTGGAAAATTTAAGGTTTGGATAATATAAAGGTAATTTTGATCAAGTTAGCCAATATAACTATTTTGTAACGCTTTTGAAACCTTGTTGTAACTCTTTGTTTGAAAACAATCTATTTTGAAGTTTTTAACCTGCAAACTGTTTTCAGAACTATAAGTAATCATTTTTAAATGATTTGTCGAATGTTTTCAAAGGTTTAAAAGTATTGGGAATATTTGTATGGAATTTAAATTGATTTATTTAATATTAAAACGAGTTTTTCAATTTTAAATAATTTATGGTTGGAAATAAATCTTCGGATGTTTGATATTAATTCGGTAGAGATGACTCTTACTATTTGAGGAATTTAAAAGGTAGTTCACCATTATTCCGCCTATAGTGTGAGTTTGGTATGCAGATTAACAGTGAGGATAAGTTGATGGTATTTCTATCCAGATTAATGTCAAAGAGATGGGTAAATCTTTTAATTAAGATATAGGTTTCCCAATTTGACTGAGATAAGTTGGATAGAAATAATCTTCAGGTATTTGATATGAAATTCTGTGGTGTAAACGTATACTATTTGAGGAATTTGGAAGATATTATTATTATATCATTATTCCACTTATAGTATTCGTTGACTATAAGAATTGATATCGAATATAAGTAGATACAATTTCTATGTAACTTATGTTCAATCAATTGATTTGGATATTGTTGTGAATGGTGTCTTCAATAATATCATTCTTGAAACCCGATGAGATCGAATTATGGAAATTTATATCGTAATTTGGGATTTAATCAGACCTTTGATTTGAGGAAAATAAAAGTAAGGAATTGGGAAGGAAGTATAATCTTTTAATTAAGATTAAAGAATTGAATGTTAGGAAATTGTTTTAATTGGAAATTATGGTTGAAATATAGATTAAGGGTTTTCAAAAGAAACTGGATTTGGATAACGAGTTATCAAACGAAATGTTAGTTGAGGTTTTAAGGCTAGACTATCTTTGATTTAAATGATGTGTTTTAAAAGGGAAAAGTTAAAATATGGATTTTACTAAAGATAATTTGAGAATGGGTTTAAAGAAGTTTAATTTAAGAAATCCAAGGCAGAAGGAGATTGGTTGAAAGCCTGTGTGTTCCATAATTGTGTTTTTTGATTGCGCTTATTATTTGGATGAACAGGATCAGATTATGTCTAAAACCATTCCAAGTAATAATACAACATTGTGGAGCATTTAAAAGATGTTGAAGATGGTATTGAAGACTGAGACCCTTCATATCGTAAGGACGACTTGCTGAATGTCTCAATGGGTAGCTCCCGTCTGCAGGTGGATTTTATATCAGTTAAGTGGCAAGAAGCCCGAACGTATGTGAAGGAATTCTGGATTGTTGTTTCGTTCAGAGCTAGAACAGACATGTATGGATTATGTGTCTGACATTGTAATAGACTATGTAGCACTGATTTTTGTTAAATATCTACTTGGTGGTGGAGAATTTATTCTCTTAGCTTAACACTCTTTTCTAAGACGTATGAGCCTAGAGGTTATATATTGATGGAAATCAGTGATGCGTAGTGAATTGACAATGTGGCATACTTAAGTTATGTGATGAGCTATGGATGATCAACGCATGGCTTATTGAAGCGCAGCTTTATGTATATCGTGACCTCAACGAACCTCACATCCTGGATTGATGGTAAACTAGTGGTCAGATTTTTTTGTTCGTTTCGTATGTTCGGTGCATCAGAATGTGATGATGAAAGGGTACTACGAAGACCCCAGCTTGGGACGCTATTTGTTGGGCACTCTGATTCATGTATGGTGGGCTAGTATAACGGTGTCCGAGTCTGGACGTTAACCGCGAGTACTGGGATGATGCGCGCACGAAAGTTTGTGAGCCCACGAATGATCTTTCGTACCAGGAACCATCATGTTGGAAACCCAATCTACACTACGAGCTCGTACGGTTTTGTTCGTATTACCTGCTGGTTACTAGCAGGATTACGTTAGTATAATGGGATGGGGCATTATGCTGGCTAATTTAATATATTTACTTTCGAAAGGTTTTCACACTATGCACTAATAATAATATAAAAGAGGGTTTTCACGTATCAAAAGCATTTTTGGTTATCATAAGACAAAACTCGTCATTAGGTGTGCACTTGCATCGTGTGATGTGGGATGAGCTTATGATAGCTTCATTATTCAAATGGTCATTGCGAATTTCAAAGCACTGGTATTCAATTGGGGTAAACCCGTTCCGCATCAGCGCCGTGGTCCAGTGAATTACCTAACTTTAAAATAAACCCTAAAAACAACTGTTTTGAGTTCTCACACCAGTACCATGACTGACCTAGAGTTTATTGTTTCCACACCTAAACTCTGGGTGCCCATAATTTTCCACATGGGCTGCCTAGTAGTTTGGTTTGCAGATTTATCCTTGGAGTTGGTTGGAGCAGGATTCTGGTTTTAGTTGGAGCTATTATATCTTGGAATATTTATATTTTTCCGTTGAATTTTGTATCTTTTCTGTTGTGTAATCAATGTACTCTGATGTATCTCTTGTAACTTTGATGTATCTCTTGTAACTCTAGTGTATCTCTTGTAACTCTGATGTAATATTATTGTAATGATAATGGAAAAGTTCATTCACTTTTGTACAAATGTGTAAGTACCCCTAACAATCTGTCTTCATGAACGGTTTAGGTTGGTTTAACTACCGGCGAAAACTGGACAAAAAGGCGGGTTGTTTCAGGGAGTTTACATTGAAAACAAAAAGTTTGACCCTAAAGCTATTTCATATATTATTAAAGATATTTGAATAAGGTAGAAAAGAGCCTAATGTAGAGAAGATGTAATTGTTTTTTGTATGAAACATGAAAATATTAGCATGATATTTATAGCAAGGAAAGTACATGACATGTTATCATCTTGCATAAGAATAAGAATAGAATTTAATCAATTTGTTTACTCAACTACTATATGGATGTATTTAATCTTAGAGCTACGTGATTATTTTCAAAGGAAAGGATCAATACATACATGTAATTTATGCATATTAATTGGAATATTTACTCAGTTAATCTATATGAACATATTTAATCTGAGTTGCGTTATAAGTTTTAATGGGTAATACCAATTCATGCATGAAATAAATATGAGATTATTCTGGAAAAGGGAATCATGCGTGATTGTTTACCTGGTAAAGGGAAAGATTAATACATACAATTGATATGTATTGATTGGATTATCTACATAGTTAATTTTTATAGATATATTTAATCTTCAAGTTGTGTGCTAATTTTTGAAAGGTGAGAATAATTCATGCATGCAATAATTGCAGAACTATTTTTATAGTAATAGCGTAAAGAGAATATTTGGAAGTTCATGTTGTATTAAAGAAAAAGAAATTTAAATGAGACAGAAAAGAGGATGGTATTGATAACAGATGATTATTTTTGTATAGAAGATGAAAAGATATAACATGATATTCCGCGTAAGAGTTATGTGATGAGATTTAAGGGTAATATCAACTCATCAATGCAATAAATGCAAGATTATTTTTATAGGGTGAATCATGGATGATTATTTGCTTAGTAAAGAGGGAGATTAGTACATGTAGTCAATGCATATTGATTGGATTATTTACTTAGTTTATTTGTATGGATATATTCAATCTTAAAACTGCACGATATGTTTTTAAAGGCCAGATCAATTCAGGCATGCCATAAATGCAGAGTTATTTTTAAAGAGTGAATCATGTGTGATTATTTACTGAGTAAAGGGAAAGATTCGTACATGCAATTAATGTGTACTGACTGGATTATTTACTCAGTTGATTTGGATGGATATATTCAATTTAGAGCTACATGATAAGTTTTAAAAAGCTAGAACAGTTGATGTATATAATAAATGTGAGATTCTTTTTAAAGTGATAATATAAAGGGCATTTCAGAATGACTTTTTAAAAAGCTAGAACAGTTGATGCATATAATAAATGTGAGATTCTTTTTAAAGTGATAGTATAAAGGGCATTTCGGAATGACTGACCAAAAAGTTTGAAAAAAATGTACTACAATTATTATTATCAGGTAAAGTCAATGATATGCAATTAGTGTGCATTGATTGTATTATTTGCTTAGTTAATTTGTACGAATATATTAAATCTTAAGTTGCGTGATAAGTGTTAAAAGTTAAGACCACAACGATGTAACATGGGATTATTTTTAAACTAATAGCGTAAAGGACAATCTGAGAAGGGGAAATCATAACAGAGTTAGATTCTCGAGGAGATATTGAAAGAATTAATCCAATGGAGGATTTGGAGGAAATATGCATAGATTCAACTGATTAGACCAAGATCACCAAAATAGGTAGGGGTGGCAATTAGACCCGACCCGATGGACCCGGACCCGACCCAACGGGTCTCGGTTCTAGGCGGGTCGGGTTTTGTCGGGTCTAAAGTATACATTTCCAAAATCTGGACCCGACCCGACCCGAGCTTCGGTTCGGGCCGGGTCGGGTTGAAGCTCGGGTCGGTTCGGGTCCGATTAAATAATAACATTAAAAATACATATATTTCAATGTTTTTTGGTCGGGTCTATGCGGGTCGGGTCTATGCGGGTCGGGTCTATGCGGGTCGGGTTTGATCGGGTCTTGATGGTATTTTTCATCACCTAGACCCGACCCGAGACCCATCGGGTTCGGTTCGGGTTCGGGTTTTTTCGGGTCGGGTCGGTTCGGGTCGGTTCGGGTTTTCGGTTCCCGGTTCTAATTGCCAACCCTAAAAATAGGGAAGAGATAGAGAACAAATCTGATTCAGTATCCAAAGCATAATAGAGATGTATTCGCTTGGACCAAATCAGATATGATAGGAATCAACCTGTCTATCATAAGCCATACTCTAAACATTAACCCAGTTGTAAATAATAGGGACATATCAGAAGCCTTAAAAGAAGAAGTAAAGAAACTACTTACAAATGGATTCATCCAACAGGTCCTCTATCCTAAATGGTTAGACAACCCAGTATTAGTGAAAAGGTCAAATGGAAAATAGAGGACTTGTGTCAATTACACAGACCTGAATAAATCATGTCGAAAGAATTGTTATCCCCTTCCCTGAATAGACGAGTTAATTGATGCAACTAGTGGACAAAAGTTGTTATCACTCATGGATGCCTACTCAGGATATAATTGAATTTCTATGTTCAAACTAGATGAGGAGCATACAAGCTTTATTATTAATTGGGGGTACATATTGCTATAAGGTAATGCCCTTTGGATTGAAAAATGCAGGTGCTACATATCAGAGACTAGTTATCATAATGTTTCAAGATCAAATAGGGCGGAATATGGAGGTATACATGTAGATGACATGCTAGTGAAATTTAACAAGATAGAAAATCATTTAGAAGATCTAAAAGAAATGTTCAATGTCTTAATAGAATATCTAATGAAGTTGAATCCACAGAAATATTCTTTTGGGGTTCAATCTAGGAAATTCCTAGGATATGTTGTAAGCAAAAATAGGATTGAAGCTAGCCACGATCAAATTAAAGCCATAAGGGATACGGATGAATCGAAGACCAATAAGGAGGTCATGAGTTTAAGGGGAAGTAGCTTCCTTGAATCAATTCATTTCTAAAGCCACTGATAAGTGCGTACCTTTCTTTGACATAATTAAGAAAAAGAAGAATTTTGAATGGAGTGAGGAATGTAGAAAGGCTTTTTAGGAATTGAAAGATTATTTGGGAAAACTTTAAATTTTATGTAGTTCCGAAAGTGGGGAAGACTTGTATCTTTACATGGTTGTTTCAGAGTATGCGGTCAGCTCGGTTCTTATTAGGGAAAGCAACGAAATACAATTTCCAATTTATTATGTTAGCCGAAATTTAAAAGATGCAAAAATCTAATATCCTATAATAGAAAAGTTAACCTGCTATTTGATACTTATAGCTCGAAAACTTAGAGGTTACTTTTAAGTGCATCTAATTAAGGTTCTAACCAACTTTCCTCTCAAACAGGTTTTTAGTGAACCAGAAATATCAGGAAGATTGGTCAAGTGGGGAATCAGGCTTAGTCAATATGAAATTGATTTCCAACCGCGAACAACAATTAAAGGACAAGCCTTAGCAAACTTTGTTAATGAGTGCACTAGTTTTGTTAAGGAACAATCGACAAAGGAAAATGATCCTAAGTCCAAATGGCAATTATTTGTAGACGGAGCATCGAATGAGCAAGGAGAAGGGGCAAGATATGTGATAATTACCCCTGATGGGCACCGTCTACATTATGCAACAAAACTTGGGTTTGCCGCAACAAACAATGTGGTTCTGTATGAATCGGTGATAATAGGATTGAACCTAAACCTACAATCAAAAATATCCCAAATCAAAATCTTTAGTGACTCACAGCTAATGGTAAATCAGATAAAGCAAACTTATCAAACCAAGGACGTCCGGTTCGCACTATACTTGAAGAAAATATTGAAAATGCTTTCAAGTCGAGGATTTTTCTATACATCAAATTCCAAGAGGGGAAAATTCCCAAGCTGATTCTTTAGCAAAGTTGGCTAGCTCTATAGAAGCTCGTGAAACTCGCATTATCCCTGTAGGATATCAACAAAAACCTAGCATCGAACAAGAGACATCCAAACTTAGAAAAGAGATACAAATTTTAACTAGATTCCAAGCCTTTGTAAAAGAAACTAAAAAGGAAAAAGATATGGATGAAATCCCTATTGAAGAACCCATGCAATCCGAAATGGGCTATCATTATGAAAACAGTTGGATGACTCCCATTGTGGGTTACCTCTTAAATGGAATGTTACCCACCAATAAACAAGAGGCTAGGAGGATTAATCACCAAGTTCCAACATTTGTTATTATGGACAAGATACTCTAAAAGAAAGGGTATTCACTTCCTACCTGAGATGTGTAAGTCTTGAGGATGGGTTCAAGTTGTTAAAGGAAACACATGTGGGTTTCCATGGAGACCGTTCTAATGGAATCAAGCTAGCAAAACGGGTTCTGCGATAAGGCTTCTATTGGCCAAAAATGGTTAATCAAGCAGTGGAGTATGTCAAGAAATGGGAAAAATGCCAAAGATATTCTGGGGTACCTCGATTACCTCCAAGTGACCTAACAACAGTCACAAGCCCATGGCCTTTTGATGTATGGGGAATATATTTGATTGGACCTCTACCAACATCTAAGGGAGGAGCTAAATATGCAGTCGTAGCAATCGACTACTTCAAAAAATGGGTAGAAGCTGTAACGGCCAGGAATTTCGCTCGATCCGAATCAGTCGTTAAACCGATCTAGACCGTTCGAAACCCCTGATCGTTTTGAGAACATGACAAACTAGAACGCAGACGGAAGAACATTTCATTGTTATTACAACAATTCCATCAGATACAAGAATATACAGAGTATAAATGAATAAATTACATCGACAAATATCAGAGATTACAATAAATTACATAGCAGCGGAAAAATAATACAAAGCACAACTGAAGGTGATATACAGATACAGAGCTTTCCGGATATCATTCCAGCTGTAAACCAGGAATAAATAGTTTTAAACTCGTTTCAAAAACATTTCAACTTCCATTTCTAATTCAAATCAAAATTGAAATTTTCCTTATAAATTTTCCTTATACAAAGCACAGCTGGAATGATATCCGGAAAGCTCTGTATCCGTATATCACCTTCAATTGTGCTTTGTATTATTTTTCTGCTGTTATGTAATTTATTGTAATATCTGATATTTGTCGATGTAATTTATTCATTTATACTCTGTATATTCTTGTATCTGATGGAATTGTTGTAATAACAATGAAATGTTCTTCCGTCTGCGTTCTAATTTGTCCTGTTCTCAAAACTGATAGTTTTTTGGGTCGAGTTTACATTCGATAATGAAAATTTTGAACCAAAACAAACAAGACCTATGCTTTAAATTTGTAAATCAAGTAAAATCATAAACCATACCTGTTAGGGCTTCAGCGATTTCACGGAATCAAATTGGAGATGAAGTGAATCGAATCCAAGCGTGACTGGTGAAGCCGCCGCCTCTAGAGGAGTCCACAATCGTTGCTCTCGAATCAAATCGAGGAAGAATAAGTCAGTACTAGCTGAATTGGGATTAAATTGGGATCTAGGGTTTTGTGGATTTCGGCTGTTATTATTATTGAGGATAAGGTCCGACCCTTTCTTTATATAATAATAGAACCGACAATCTCTCCAACCTTTTGACCCAATCACCCCTTATCTAAATAATGGAATTTGTCAAAACCCTTATATTTAAATATCCTTATCTTTAGCAACGCATGTAAGTGTGACCCTATAGGCTATGATAGCGTTGTCAACAGTTTAAACAAATTCAGACTGTAAACAATGAGCGGCGTCTAGTAACACATCATTGTTACCCAAGCTATAATAGTGATGATTCAATACAACCTGTTGTGAATAGTGTGTCAATATAATTTAATCCTTTTAACCGTTATATCCTAGATTAAATAAAGGCATGGATCGTATCATCCTTTTATAATTTAATCTGTTTTCTTGATCGATGAGTAGACTGTTCAGAGCAAATCAATATTTGAGCACGGTCATGCATTTCACGGTCTCACTCAATCAAGAGGCCCCTGGATATCACTACGAATATATCGTAGGGTTAAATTCCATCTAGATCATTCATAATTTGTATTCGATTCTAGATATATCCAATAATCACCGTTATCATTACTCTGTTACGAAATAACTTTAGATGGTATCAAAACATAAATATCTTCGAATGAAATTATAATGATTTCAGGTCTGAGGACCATTATATCACTATCATATGAGAACAACTCATGATACTGTTAATTATATTCCATGGAGTTATCTCACGATGGGTCAGCCCAATACGCTATTCTTCAATACGTATTTATATCTTGACTTTAATATCACGTATATTAATGATCAATGAGATGTGATCATCAGTCAATCAATATACTAGTCTCAACGCTTTATTGTTGTCCTATATAAACAATAAAACTCGACTAGGGACATTTAAGAATTATAATACTTATCATATTATATAATCTCAAATTCAAGTCTTACTCGAACTATATAATTCCGTATTATAATTCTAAGGACTTCTATTATATTATTATTTATATTACGCAGTAAATATAATATAATAGAATATTATTTCATTCCAAATAAAATAATAACATCACCAATGTTATCAATCTCATCAAATGAATTGCCTCTAGGGCACAAACTCTAACAATCTCCCACTTGCACTAGAGTCAATCATTTATGTATCGTATACTTATGAAACTAGTGTGACTATTAAGCTTCTGCTGCGACAGAGTTTAATTCTGTAGGTCTGCAATATTACAACTTTTGTAACTTTGCAAATATGTTTATTTCTTCTGTGAAAAACTTCACATAAGAATTATATTTCTTAAAATATATGTTTGGATTAACGATGAGTTTAATGTTTTAGGCCTAAGCAACAGCCATATTGTTATCGCAATGCAAATCATTGGATCAACAATGAATTAAGTTCAAATATGAACTTCTTAATCCAAACATTTTCTTTCTCAGAATCAGTATTTATTCTGTTTTAAAACTAACATAATTTACAATAATTAATGTGTTATCAAATGACATTAGAATTATTGTCACACTCCCACTCAATTTCTTGTCTATACAAGATTCAATAACATTTTGTGGTTTCGAGACATTTCGATTTCTGTTTCATTCCTATCGGTATCGCATAGACTAGCTCTTCTTTATAAGGATACCAATTTTAGCAATAAACATTTTATTCTCAAAGAATTTATAGAAATAATATCCATTTATATCTTATGGACATTACACAAAATAGTTATTTTATTCGGGTCTGATCTTATCAGAGGAAGGACGTTTAATAAACGCCTTGCATCCAAATCTGTGCATTAGACACACTAGGACATTTCCTAGTCCATATCTTATATGGCATTTTTAAGTCAATTTTAGTAGGATTAAATGCAATTGTTCTAAATTTAATTTATTGGAAGATCTATATGACTTATCTTGGTCGTACCATATCTTATAAGTTGTGATTACTCCTTTCAGATACACCATCTTAATATGGCGTTCTAAGTGGAGTGAGTCGTGAAACAATTTCAAACTTATCTGGATAGTCATTAAATAGTTGGCTTAAATATTCCTTTTCGATCTGTTCGAAAGGTATTTATTTATTATTAAAATCGGTTTCTATCTCCACTTTGAATTCTTTGCACTTTTCAAAGGATTCTGATATGTGTTTCATAAGATACGCATATCTGTATCTACTGAAATCATCAGTAAATATAATGAAGTAACAAAACCTATCTCTAGCTTATGTATTCATTGCTCCATTTACATCATTATATATGAGACCCAATACTTATCACTCATTCACTGTGTCAAGTGAAAGGAGATTCGATTATTTTCCCTAATAAACAAGATTTGTATTCTTCATATGATTCAAAATCAAGTGGTCTCAAAATTCCATCATTATGGAGTTTTGATCTACTTTCTTGTTTTACTCGGCTAACCGGTAATGCTAAAGGCACATTGGATTTAAATTATTAATTTTAATCCACTTAATGTTAATGTCTAGTACATTGTAGTTAAGGATTTATAGAATCACTAACTATTTGTGAAACTCCAAACAATATTTTATTTAAATAAAATGAATAACAATTGTTCATTTTATTACAAATAATATTCAAACTTGTCTAAACAAGATCTATTATAACATTTATCTTAAGTGGAGTTTCAATATAACAATTATTTTATTTATTTAATTAAGCCAGTCTAATCAACAAGAATCAACTTCCTATGGATAATCCAACAACACTTGCTTCATTTCCAATTGTAAGTCCACTTGTCCTTTTATCAGATTTCTACTTATACCGCTATTTTATATATCAACATACATTTATATGATTTTATATCTAGTATCTAGTACAAGAAATGTATAAGTAGATTATTATAACATTTATATGTTATTCAGTTGAAGTCACACTTTAACTTTTAGATCCTCCTTATTTGTTAGAACAATTTATGTTTCAATTTGTTTAAGGACAATCCTAAATTTCAATGTTAGTCAAGAAATTTGATTTAATTCAACTTATCCTTCTTAAGGATTAATTTAAATTAACGGAGTTATCTTTTATTTAATATCTACAGTAGATAATAAATATTAACTGATTCTATTATATATAAATACAAAATTTTGACAATCAAACTTTATATTTATACTAATGTAAAATTTAAACTAAAATATGCTCCCACTCGAATTAACATCCCTCCGTTTATATACATATATCAGCATATATATATAATGGTGTTCCAAAATCCATATCCAGTCGTGCCTTGACCCTGCTTTGGCTGAACCCAAAACACAACCTTTTAGGTAGATATCTTATATCAATTATATCACATATATAACTCTTGGATCGCATGTTGAACATTTTCGTTCGATATTACTCATTTGCTCAAAATACAGAATAATTCACGCTGTTGTCTCTAAGCCATAATCTTATTATGCAGCTTAGTTAAGTCAAACCCAATAATACAGTCGAAGCACCACAATTACTCCTACCGCATATAACCAAAACAAAAGGTGCACAACGCTTTGGTGTTAGTTACATCCTAGTGAGATTGGACAGTGATGGGTGTACTATTGGAAAACTTTACCATGACTTAATATAACAAAAGTATCTGCTTTAAAAGGGAGTTTATAATTCGTAGTGTGAAACAATATTATAGTTATTTACATATATCAAATATATGTAATTAATATTCGTAATATTAATTGGAATAAAATAATACATATATCTATGTATATATATATATATATAGGAATGATGCCTATAACTCTTTTGAACATTTCAAAATTTTGTGATTAGAATTACTTCATATCTTATATTCAGTAATCTAAACCCGATTTCTTTTATCAAATAAATCCAAGTCAATATCATATCAGAATTGTATACAAGTTCAAGTCAATTCTAGTTTAAGGTTCAATTATTAATATTGAGCCCATTTCATAATGTTATTATGCAAACTATCAGTTAGCACAACAGCATCATGTTCGTAAAATAAAGAATCTACAGTTCAAGAACTATAACATACATGAATCAAGCACAATTATATCATTAACATGTATCAGGCTTATAACTGGATTCGATGCAATTTTAAAACAGGAAGTTTGAACAAAGCACAAGATCCATGCAAATAGTCAACCAGTTTAATATATCAGATAAAATAAAACTGATTGTTAAAAGGAATATAATGACTAGAAACAAAAGTAGGGTCAGACCCTCTCAAATGCTAATGGATAACGTCTCTCATCAACACAGACATTTAATCTTAATAAACAACGTAACTTATCAGTATACAATGCCCATATCAAAAACATGTACATATAAAACTATAGTCATTAGAAATTTTGGTATGATATTATGCATCCATATACACATAGTATTACCGACTGGAATTTCTGCAAACCTATCAAATATTATTTGGTATGATATTATGCCATAGAATCTGCACCAACTCGTCCATTTATGTTCGATCATTGGTACCATTCACTATGAACCATACTGCATACTTCTGGATCATCATCTGCTGAAACAATTTCAACACACATAAAAGCAAGTAACCCAGCATATGATCATATCATATTATACCTTTAATTCAATGTAAACAGTGCATATCATAATGCATTATATATATACATATATCATATACATATGTAACATTGTTTGGAATCGAGTATGTGTATCAATACACACATGTATGTTTAACTCTTTATATATATATATATATATATGTATATAGATCATGTATATATATACATATATATGTTTTGAGGAAACTGCCAGATCAGTATCATCATACTGATTTACACTTGCATCTATCATACATATATTACATATGACATATGTATATATTACTGGAAATTTTGTTTTGAAATCAGATTTCACTGATATACATGTATACATCTATATATATAGTTTTGCCTAGATATATATATTCAAACAGCACATGAGTTATAATATATTCAAACATGAATCTGCCAGATCAATATACATCATGATATCAAAATATCAGATATGCATATTAGTATGGTGGAATATGACACAGTGCCCCTCCATTATAATAAGCTTTTAATGAATACACAGATTTAACATGTTAACTATCTGTGTTCATCATATGTGTGTATATACACAATTAGTGCTATCAGTATAACAATTACTTGTGTATATCAAAATTTATTTACCCAAGTGCAAAATTGTAATAAACAACTACCAAATAGTTATAGTAATCAATGATTCAGGTCACTAATAAGATATCGGTATGTAGACATTTGTATATATGTTACTGAAAACAGATTTTACAGTTTACATATAAACAAACAGGGTTAAGTGCATGTCCCTATATTTTTATTTCATAATTTTTTTGATATGCATACACACAAGATCATTATGACATAATTTAATGTTCTAAAAGGTATGTGCTTAATAAATTACAGAAAAACAACAATTTTCAGATGAAAAGATTAAAAGTGGTTTAACAAGCAGGACTATCCATTTGATGCTTGGTGGTAAATTATATGATACAGTTAATCAAACATATATGCATACAACAGATGAATGTATATGTCAAATATGTTTATTTATTCAATAAGGCAAATCTCATTTGTTTTATCGATAACTATGCATAAATCAGCAATGCCCAATGTGTCCTCACACATTGCAAGGAATTATTTACATAGTTAAAATGTGTGGAGACCAAAATTAAAGTGTTGCAACTGCAATGCACATTTACAATATATATATATACACTTTTATATGTAAATACACATACGCTGCTGAAATATGCATATACTAAATATATATACATACAGTTAATAATTATCAACAGATCGAATCTGTTGTGGCTTTAAAACATGATTAGAATATGGATATATCATTATATATACATACATATATATACATATGTATATGTATAACTGTTGGAGTATTAAAATGCAAATCAAATCTGCAGTTATAAAATTTTGACCATAAACAGTATTTGCTATCATGCAATGTATATATACATATATCTAATGTATATACACATATACATATGGTATTTTATGTATCAAAATTCTATTAAGTCTGAACATATTTATATGTTAACAATATATATACATGTTGTAAATGTGAAATAACAATCAACATTTAACATATAAAATTGTGCTCTGTTTTGTTCCTGGAATTATAGTTGAAACAATAATTCTCATTTGCTGTCTTATGTGAACTATAAGATCAGTGCAATATCAAAATATTTCCAGAAAATTATCATATAAGTGATCCATTTAGTAATGTCAATTTAGATTTTGAACAGCACCAATTATACTGGAACCATTGCTATATATTATTCATCTATATGAAATTTAATGAATTAATGAGTATAATCTAAACACTCATTAACCATATTATATCAATGAGCAACAATTAATATACATATATCAAATATATTAAGTCAGGGCACCAATTAGGGATTCATTAACAAGTCATACAGGTAACAGGTTTTCAACTAATGAAAAAGGGGTGCAATCAGAATATAAAATGACATGTATTTCATTTAATATCTTGATCCATCTATTTTATACAAGTAGTATAAAATTGAAATCAAACAGTGAGTCATAATATAGAATGTATATATCTGTACATATATATTCTACATTAATGTATAATGTATGAATCAAACAGGGAATCATATTTCCTGTATTTAATTCCAAAAGCTGTTCTACAAAATATGCCAATCACATATATGACAAAACATACATGTTATTTCTATACATATATAAAACTTATCTTTTATTCATTTTATAGAGTATACTATATCATAATACATTTGTTATGATATCAAGCAAGTCTTGAGTTTAAACCTCAAATACAAAATATTTGAATAAAAGGATAATACCATTTTTCTGAGAATAAAATCAGGTTTCTGATTTTATAAGACAGAACAGAACAGTCCTTAATAATACTTAACTTCATTAAATCAAATATTGTTAAAACCACAACTAGAAGGCACAAATAATCAAAACTAATTTTTGATCAAAATCAAATATGTACATAACCGAGCTATAACATTTATCCTCATTTTAATCAAACATTTTGATAGTTTGATTAGCATTGTTTATGGTAGACCAGTCGATATACTATTTCAGATCAAATCTATATATATATATTGGTTTTTCGATCAATTCAGAAAATTGACTTAACAAATTTCCAAATCAATGATTTCATAAATCCATATAAACAGATAAGTTCACTGCTTTAGATCATATCCAAGTATACATTGCTGAATTGTATCAGATTCACTAACTGGAATTGACATCTGATATCAATTCGAAATAAAAGAAACAGTTTTTCTTCTATAATCAATGCGAAATTATATGCCATAATTAAACTTAATTTACAAATTCATAGCAGCCAGGCTCTGATACCATTGATAGTTTTTTGGGTCGAGTTTACATTCGATAATGAAAATTTTGAACCAAAACAAACAAGACCTATGCTTTAAATTTGTAAATCAAGTAAAATCAAAAACCATACCTGTTAGGGCTTCAGCGATTTCACGGAATCAAATTGGAGATGAAGTGAATCGAATCCAAGCGTGACTGGTGAAGCCGCCGCCTCTAGAGGAGTCCACAATCGTTGCTCTCGAATCAAATCGAGGAAGAATAAGTTAGTACTAGCTGAATTGGGATCTAAGGTTTTGTGGATTTCGGCTGTTATTATTATTGAGGATAAGGTCCGACCCTTTCATTATATAATAATAGAACCGACAATCTCTCCAACCTTTTGACCCAATCACCCCTTATCTAAATAATGGAATTTGTCAAAACCCTTATATTTAAATATCCTTGTCTTTAGCAACGCATGTAAGTGTGACCCTATAGGCTATGATAGCGTTGTCAACAGTTTAAACAAATTCAGACTGTAAACAATGAGCGGCGTCTAGTAACACATCATTGTTACCCAAGCTATAATAGTGATGATTCAATACAACCTGTTGTGAATAGTGTGTCAATATAATTTAATCCTTTTAACCGTTATATCCTAGATTAAATAAAGGCATGGATCGTATCATCCTTTTATAATTTAATCTATTTTCTTGATCGATGAGTAGACTGTTCAGAGCAAATCAATATTTGAGCACGGCCATGCATTTCACAGTCTCACTCAATCAAGAGGCCCCTGGATATCACTACGAATATATCGTAGGGTTAAATTCCATCTAGATCATTCATAATTTGTATTCGATTCTAGATATATCCAATAATCACCGTTATCATTACTCTGTTACGAAATAACTTTAGATGGTATCAAAACATAAATATCTTCGAATGAAATTATAATGATTTCAGGTCTGAGGACCATTATATCACTATCACTATGAGAACAACTCATGATACTGTTAATTATATTCCATGGAGTTATCTCACGATGGGTCAGCCCAATATGCTATTCTTCAATACGTATTTATATCTTGACTTTAATATCATGTATATTAATGATCAATGAGATGTGATCATCAGTCAATCAATATACTAGTCTCAACGCTTTATTGTTGTCCTATATAAGCAATAAAACTCGGCTAGGGACATTTAAGAATTATAATACTTATCATATTATATAATCTCAAATTCAAGTCTTACTCGAACTATATAATTCCGTATTATAATTCTAAGGACTTCTATTATATTATTATTTATATTACGCAGTAAATATAATATAATAGAATATTATTTCATTACAAATAAAATAATAACATCACCAATGTTATCAATCTCATCAAATGAATTGCCTCTAGGGCACAAACTCTAACAAAAACGATCAGGGGTTTCGAATGGTCTAGATCGGTTTAACGACTGATTCGGATCGAGCGAAATTCCTGGCCGTTACAGAAGCGGAACCACTTTCGAACATCACATCTAAAAAGGTGCTAATATTTGTGATAGAAAACATCGTAACTCGATTTAGAGTTCCTGTAAAGTCATATATAACAATGGAACACAATTTGAAAGTGAAGAATTCACATGGTTTTGCAACAAAAATGGAATTATAAAGAGTTTCTCTTTTATGGACCATGCAAGAGCAAATGGAGTTGTCGAGACTGCAAATAAAACCATAAAGACAATCCTAAAGAAATGACTAAATAAAGCTAAAGGAAATTGCGCAGATGAATTGCCATTCATACTTTGGGCATATAAAACTTCCGTTAAGACAACAACGGGACACGCCCCATATTTTGTAACATACGGATGTGAGGCTATGCTTCCAATCAAAATTGAAATTCCTTCACATATAAGAATAGCTTATGCATTTGATCCAAATCAAGAGTTGAAAAAAGAATCGTTAGACCTAATTCAAGGGTTAAGGGATGAAGCTACTATTAAAACAGTCGAATATCAAAGAAGAGTCACCGAGTATTACAACTCGAGAGTAAGAACGAGAACATTCCGAAAGGGAGATTTAGTCTTACGAAGGGTAATGAAAAATACTAAGAATCCGACGAATGTATCCCTTGGTCTAAACTGGGAAGGACCCTTGGTCATTCATCAAGAACTTATACCCGAGACATATCAACTTTGCAAACTGAATGGTGATCCAATACCTAAAACATGGAACGTAGAACACCTGAGTTCATACTTTTCAATGGTAAATTGGTAAAAGAAGGTCTTCTTAAGAATGTCCACATGATTAGGAGTATGGAAACTCCTCAAAGTTTGGGAATACCCGAAATGGGTGAAGCTACCTACAATGGTAAAAAAACTTGTCACCGCCAAGATGGACAAGGCAAGGCACCTCCCGGAAGGAGATGGCATGTTAGCCTTTAGCTATGCTCAAACCAGAAAGGGCCAGGTTAAAGTATCAAAAGAGTAAGCCTCTGTCTATGCCAGCAATGGCCAGGTCAGAGCATCTAAACACTTAAAGCACGTCCAACTTCTACTTTAAAGAACAAGCCTAAAAAGGGTAGCATAACTTCAAATACCCAAATCTGGGTTTTGGGATTTCTATTATTGCCAGATATGGATTTCTGTCTTCTATTATAAATACCATAATATGGGTTTTGGACCTTCTATCTATTATTGCTAGATATGGATTCTAGTCTTCCATTATAAGTACTCGAATCTGGGTTTTGAAATTTCTATTATTTCCAGATATAGATTTCTGGTTTTCTATTATCGATACCCAAATCTAGGTTTTGGGACTTCTATTATTGCTAGATATGGATTTTTGGTCTTCCATTATAAATACTCGAATCTGGGTTTCAAAATTTCTATTATTCTTAGGGTTTCAGGACTACTATTATTGCCAGATATGGATTTCTGGTCCTCCATTATAAATACCTGAATCTGGGGTTCGGGATTTCTATTATTGCCAAAGGTGGATATCTGGTCTTCTATTATAAATATCCGATTCTAGGTTTCAGGATTTCTATCAGATAAGGATTTCTGGTCTTCTGTTATAAATACCTAAACATGGGTTTCAGATCTTCTATTCTGCATTATGAGAAGTGGATTTTTAGTCTTCTTATACAAATTCTCATGGAGGGTTTTGAAATTTCTATTTATGACTCCAGAAGAGGATTTCTGTATGTTTATTTTAATACCCGAACGTGGGTCTCGAGACTATAATACTTATTTCCAGGAAAACAGATCTCTGGAATTCTATTTCACAAACCTTAGTTAGAACTTTGGACTTTACCACCATATTTCCGGATAAAAATTCTGGACTTATAATGCTTTCAAAAATGGATTCTTATACTTGCATTATTCAAACACCTGAATCTAAGTTATAGATTTTCTATTCTCATTTCCGGAAGAGGGTTCTGGACTTCATTTATCATGCCCGAATATGGATTCATGTCTTCTATTTTTTTTTCGAAAGAGGATTTTAAAATCAACACTCGGATTGGTGTCTTGGGTCTTCTATTTTGAAACCTTCTAACGAAGGTTATGTTTTCTCACACCTCACATAGGGAGGTTTTTTAAACTTATGATATGCAAAGCTGCTATTCATTATTCTAGAAAAATATAAAGAACGAATGATTATATTATTCTACCACAAGTTTCATTTGTTATTTGGTTTCGGTCCAGATGATGCCTCACATAATATGATCAACTTTAAGCAAAAAACTAATGAAAGAAACGCCAGTCATTGTATTTTATATAGGAGAACGCAGAAGAAATTTCGAATGAAGATATTCGAAAGTGGAACGAATACCATGCACAACACGATGTATACGCAAGCCACAGGGTTATTCACAAGAACATGTTACAAACTGGCAACATGCAGAAGATGGACGACAATGCTGGAAGAAGCAGATGTTTGAACCGCTGACTTGAAAATTCAGGAATACCCCTTCATTAGGGGGCAAATGTTACTATAGGAATTCAGCACTGAAACCAAGGAAAGGTGAAGGGGTATCGTTATGGGATCGATACCAAAGCAGAAGCCTGAAAAGTGCTCGACCGATACCGAAGCACAGGGATGTAGAAGTAGAGCCGGAACCGGTGACAAAAGGCCAAAACAAAAAACCAAGACGACAATGAAAACAACAGGGTAGGAGTAGAACTAACACCGAAAAGCTTGGAACCATAATGACGAAGCCGAAATGAAACAACAAAATTGAAGAAATGGAATTGACACTGAGGATATAGAAGGAATCAACAATTACGACACCGGAACTAGAACTTTGAAAGTGTGCTATCGGCACCAACATAGAGGAACGAATAGCTTGGTGCCGGTACCAAGAAAAGAAGGCAAAACAAGTATGTTATCGACACCAACATACTGTGAGGCAGTTAGGTTGGTGATACCCAAAAATGAGGGCAAAGGCATAAAACTGATACCAAGAAAGCAGGGTTAAAAGCATGAAGGCGATACCGAAAGTCAGTGCACTAAGCGACAAGGATGGAGCCAAATACCGAGAGTCAATGTCAATGGAAGCGAAACCAGGAAGGAATGAAAGCAATTAAAGCGGCACCAAATTAATAAAGGAAAGCACAAGACCAGTAGCAATGATGTCAGAGCAAGAAAGCGCTATCGATACCAACAAGCTTGGTGTCGATGCCACTACGCAAAGGCGACATCGAAATACAAATAGCAAGGGAAGAAAGCTGGTACCAAAACCAAAGACATAGGCCGATAACCAGAGGATTGATGTAGAAGTAAAGCTTCCCACCTGATTGCTACCGAAAGAGGTCTAAATCTTCTATAAATAAGACCCTAGGGTTCACATTTTAGGGGAATTTTCCTCATTCCAAAATCTTGTACTCAGTTCTTAGAGCCAAAATCCTAATTTAGAAATCAAATTGGGGATTTTCTCATTAATTTTAATACACTCATGATAAATAAAAAAGGGGAAATCGAGACCATACTTATTCTCGTTCTACAATCATATTGTGACCAATTCGTTTAGCAACGAGTTATCAACTAATATCATATATGAAAGATTCAAGTGCAAGCACGTTGGAAGGAGAATCATCAAGCAAAATCGGTGATTCTTCCCTCATGATTCATAATTGTACCTTAATCTTTTTGAATATGTCTAACGTACCATAATGTTCAAATGACTTATTGAAGCCTTATGACATGATAAAGCCTTTTGTAGGCTATATCGATGTGGAAGTATCTCCTTTTGTTATTAAAGACTATGATACATCATCAAATGTGAACGTTGTGATATCTTAGCCTGTTTCCTTTTAACACGATGTACACTATCCTGTCTTGAATCTAGGGTACGCCTTTGTACCAAGGTTTCCTACGCATATGAAAGAGTCATAACTTGAATACTCGAACCTTAATACGGGCACTTAGAACATCATACCTTATATAACCCTGCTTCCTTTAAAAATTCATTGCTGATACACTTGAAAGAAGGTAACTCTTGCATTCAAGGGGAAGCATCAATATTTCAGGAGACAACTAAAGATCAATTAATTGAGAGGGTATCATGTTCAAACCCAATATAGCCTAGAGCGACCTGCTTATTAAAGGTGTTTTCTAGATTGATCATCCTCTAGTTCCATTATATATGCTCTATCAGTTTTCAGTTGGGTATCGACAATTTTACAGTTAACAATGAGATTCATAATAAATATGAGATATAAATTAATATACCTATATGTGAATAAACCAAAAAATTGATCAAATTCCTGCCATTTTGATCAGATCATCCATCCGACATTAATGTACAACCAGTCTCTTTCCATGAATTCTGATTTTTTTTAATCTCAACATTTACTTATTCAACAAAACACTTCAATAACTTACCACGCAATAAATGAAGATTTGGTCCTTCGTATCCCTTCCCGTAACTAGCAATGGCGTTAACCATTGGTTGATACAATACAGAATTCACGACATTGAAAGGGACATCATAAAACCACTTTGCAACAGTTATATCCACTATCATTTACGGCTTGGCCATGAAATGCACTTTATATTGCTGGTCGGCATCCAACAATAGTTCTGGGCATAAAAGTGGGACTTAGGAGATTGGTATAACCATTTGGATGCAAGCTACTGGATGTAAGTCTTTTTATGGAACGAGAAGGCAAATTATTTTCTTCATTTTGAGAAGCACAGAATCTAGCCCTTCTTGTTGGATTCTTTTTTAAAGCTTCACCACTTTCAATATCAGCTTCAAACTGTGCAATTAAAGTGCTTAGCGGTTCTACAATGATAGAGGTGTAAAAAGCTGTAACGGGGATATAGAAAAGGTGCAAAAATGTTAATTAGATGTAAAATTATATAATTAAAATTGATTAATTATCATGCTCGAATCATTCATGTATAAGAAATTAATATTAATTAATATTATATAACAAAATCAAAGAATATTATGGTATGCACACTAGATTCGATGGTTACTACAAATTTCTATCTTATATAAGGAACTTATGACTTAAAATTAGCTCTTTACATTAAATTTTTTGATTTATTTTAAATGAGAACTAGTTAAATCATTTTTTTGTATATTAATATTGCTAAAGCAAGTGCTAAATAACGTTGATTTAGCGGGTGCAGCGGAAAATAGCGGGGTTTAATGCAATTATTGTTCGTCAGCGCGAAATTGAAATAGTGTAGCGGCGCGAGAACGCTACGAGATATAGCGAGGATTTTGTGGGGCTTTAACTGCATAGACTTTATAACATGTTTGACTTCATCCGTCACACGTGGAAAAGGTGCGCATCCTCCCCCGAATAAACCAGAAATATGATATTTAAAATGACGAATTCCACCACCTCTAAATACTTTGTTACAAAACATACACTTTATCTCTGTATGTCCATTAGTTACAGTTTCAATACAATATTGCCATGCTAGATCAGATTTAGACCCATTAAATGGGCGTGCCATACTTTCGGTAGTAAGGTTGGATGCTCCTTCAGATATTGCATTTAATGTCATTCTATGGTTATTTGAAAACAAAAATATGAGCATGGAACAAAATTGACAATTTCAATAGGTTTCATCTATTGCTCATTTCAGTGCAAAGTAGTTCCTACGTCCTACTATATTATGAGGGACATGCATATTTGGAAGTAAAAACAAACATATGATTTCTCCTTTTGATCCAGTACTAACCGAGGTTGCCAAATCGAATGCATTTTGTTTGCCAAAGCTTGTTTTCCTAAGTTGTGCTTCTAGCATTTCAATAGAAACAACATACTCAGGTTAATATTATTTGTCTTAAAAATAAATAATTTAACCTTTCCCTTGATTTGGTCACAGTTTCAATAGGTTCATGAGAAATTATCATTTCAGCACAAAATATATTTAACCAAAAAAATGCGACAAATACAAAACAAATTAACCTAAAAACCAAAAGAATCCGGTATGATACCTAATCCAATGAAAATATGGTGTTAGAGGGGTTGCTGAACCTGGAGTTGTAGACAGCAGAGATTGTGAATAGTAAGCTGAGGTTGTAAAGGTGATACATAGTCAGGCGGTGGTTGGTAGCAACGACAAGAATTGGTTTTAGTTTGATTTTTTTCACCGAAAATAATAACGTAAAATAATTGGGAACGAAAGAAGAAAAGGGGAGACCGTCGTGCCTTATTTATTATGATGGTCCAACCACGGTTCCGGGTCCAACCAACGGTTCATGCTTGTTAGTGGTTCAACTCCATTTCGGGCCTTCAGCACAAACGGCTAACGGGTTGTAGCGCTTGAAGTGCGGTCCGGTTCGGCTACTAAAACACTGAGTTTCAATCGTTGTCCACTTTATATTCACTTGTGAAATGAACCCTCGCTCCGTACTCTCCAACACAGATTATTTTCTCTCTTCGTACCACCAAATTTACATCCCTTGTGTTTCTTTCTCTTTTGAACTGAAGTTGAGTGATTTAAGGTCTTGCGCTGCGATTTTGTCTATGTCTGGATTAACATTTTCGATCGTTTAGGTATTTGTTTTTGCTTTTACTTTTGGCTCTATTCTGGGTTGAATGCATGTTCTTTGTTTAGATCTAAGTATGATTATGAAATTTATCTGTTTAAACTTCGGAAAATTTTCAAAAATTATTGTTTTCGTTATCTTTGATGGGAGCATCAGAAAAATACTGTTTTGCGTATCCAACGGAGGGTAATTCATAGTCGTAATTCGTAATTTGAAGAAAGAAATCGTCCCAAAATCGGCGCTCAAACATCTGCCTTTAAATTTTCCATCGCGCGCCTGTTTTTTTAGCCTGTTTGAGAACTAAAATTTTCACGCTTCTTAAATCAGCGCGTAGTAAGATAATTGTTGGCCAAATTTGGCTTCCTTCCCGTAATATTACGGATCATAATATTCCAATCCGTAATATTTGTTGGAGATGCTCTTAGCGGCTGCTCTAATCTTTTGCTATCACGTTTCTCATGCTAGCCAAAGATTTTTGTTCTTACTTTACAATTGTTACTAACTTGTGTGTGAAAACCATGAATATTACTGAGATTTTTGTAGATTGATTACACAAGTTACAGTTTAATCTATTGACCAAGAAAGAAAGACACTTCCTTTTCTACAACTTAGTTTGCGTTGTAACTGAGAGAATTAAACGATTGCGATTGTTTCTATTGTCTATTATGTGTTCTTTAATTATTTGTATAGTTCTTCTTAATGGTCCAAGCAATTTTAATTTATATGCAACTTTTCTTTAAACATATATTCATAGTTCCACAGGCATGTCTTTTCATAGCTATTTATATATATAATTTACGCCAACTCAGTTGGACTTTTTTTTTTGGCCTTATATTATAATTTTCGAATTTTTTTTAAGGCTTGGGGCACCAAGTAAAGCTTATGAAATTTGGGGAAACTTAAGGAAAATTTGTTTGTTTATGTATATGGAGAAATATATTTTTTAGTAAGTAATAGTTGAACAACAATAAGTCTTTATTCTAATTCTTGTCTATGCATATTTTTGCTTGATTGAGTTGCAAAAAATATTGGTTATTTTCATATTTGGGAGTGTTGTGCATACTTTTTTTTTAATACTCAACCACATGAGTTATGCATAACTTCTGGTTATGGAAAACAAGAATAAGTGAAAGTTTTGTGGGATTATAGCAATTTATGATGTTGAAGGATCAATAGTATTAGAAAATCAAGATGTTCCTTACCATGAATAATTGTGTAGTTTGCTGATATATATGTATATAAACATATGAGTGTTCAATGGTAGCCCTATCTTGCAGCGCTACTCTAGCCTCTTGATTTTCATCTCACAATCTGATTTAAATAATACTTATTTCTCTCTTCGCTATCATAGTAAAATCATAGAGAAGACAAGTGTTATTTAAATCATGTATGGTGGAAATCAGAGGGGTGTTAGTGAATGCTCCTATCATGTTTGTGTGTGTGTGTGTGTTCCATCTCAAGAAATTTCAGCAATTCATTATTTAGTTCATGTGGTTCATTAACAATGTTGTGTCTTCTATATATAGCATTTGATTTGATATCTCTATCCTAGCTATGTTCTTTGGACTGTGTTGCTGTTTGATTGCTATAGATGATTATTTCTACCATTTATATTGCTATAAGCTCTTTTTCTTTGTAACCGAAGGCTTTAATGTCTAGTTGGTGATTTTAGGTTGTAATTTTTTGCTAGCGGTGATTTTAGGTTGTAATTATTAGCTAGTGACATTATGTTTACTTTTGTAACATTATTTTTCCAATCGATACAAAAAGGACATATAAAGTTGTCAACATTGGTGGTTATTAATTTATCTTTATTTTCCATGACACTACACTTGATACAACGTTGGGTGAGGTTCATTCCTACACTATCTTTCAACCCAAATTGAACATCGAATGGTTAGAGTAATTTGACTGCTCGATGTTCGTTTTTCCTATAAAAATGAAAACAGTGTTTACTGGGGTTAAAAACCCACTAACTCTTTCAGCGATACATGGAGTCCTTGTTTATTTTGTGTACTAACTCTTTCAATTTGCATAATTTTTTTGTCATCGTGTCTCTTTAAACTATATTTCAAATATGTGTCATTGTTCGGAAGTGCATTTAAACTTTCTTACACCTTTATAATTATAATAATATCCATAGTATCTACTAAAGACAGTTTTTTACGTAGTTATAAAATAAACATATTCAATTGCTTTTCTAAGTTCATTTTGGAAATATCTCGAATGAAATAATTAGTTAGAGAACTAAAACTAATGCATGTACTTTTTCTTTGTAACACTCATTAAGTGTAATAATGAAAAAAAAAGTTTCGCTTGTAACCATTTTGTTGAACGTAAGTGAAAATTTTAGTTGTCATTTTATTAAACTTGTATTTTTCCTAATTTCAGCTATTATATTAGTATTCCTTTCTTTCTTTATGTGTCATTCTTTCATGGTATCTATTTGAATTACACTCATACTTCATTGGGTTATTTGTTTTTTTTTTAAAAAAAAATTCTCAAGCATGTGTGATTTTAATTAAAACCACCATTTTAATTGATTTAGAATCAACAAAAGTTCAGTGCTTTTGATTTTTCTCTTCCACTCAGTGACTCATGTATATAGGATCTGTAAATGTTGGATTGTAAGTTCTATCTTACACAATTCTTCAGTGCTTAAATCAATCTGTTCCTGTTAACATGGATAATCGACTATTGTTTCCTTTTATTTTTCTAATTTTTAATTGAACTATGAACAGGTAATCTTTTGGAGGAACTGAAACTATCACATTGTCATGACTACTTCGATAAGTTCAAAATGGAGAATACTTTTGTTTGGTATTGATGATAAAGACGATGATAATAATAAATATGGTGTTGAAGGTGATGGAATTTATGAGATTCAATGTTCAACCCGAGAATCAAGTATGTCTTATCCTCACCTCTTTATTAATTCAAAACAATTGCTGAAGTAATGTTTGGTATATAATCTAGTTCGGTATATAAGCCAATATTAAGAATAATGCAATAGCCTTTTTGTTAAGGAAAAAAGAATTATGTTCATGAAAATGCATAGCACTTTTTAATCTTGCGTGAGCCATAAATGGAATTTGTATATTTAACGTGTCATTAAAAATTTGATGCTTCACGTTGTAATATCATCATATTTCTGAAAATGAACGAAACGTAAGTCAAATATTCATTTAAGTCAAGCATGATTGTTGTGGTACCCTTTAAATGTAGCATCAAACTTGCATTTTAGCCATTTTAACATTCTTATTAGGTAGACTTGTTTCTACGTTGCTATGTTAATTTAAGAGAAATGAAAAGTGAGTTTGTAGGTTTACTTCCTACCTTGAGACATCCGGGTTTTTCAATTCTACAATTGTCTTACAAGTGTGTATATTTCTATGATTTTTTATTACTACACCTTGGATTTCAAATTTTATGTATGAAAAACTTTGAAAATCAGATGAATGATAACATAACTGTGAAGTGTGAACCAATAAATCTATAACAGGCTATGGTAAAAGGATTCATTATCTCATGTTTTGACCTGAGCTCAATGGTTTGAATGCATATTTAGATGTTATCCGACTGCTTGATTGAATTCAGCTTATTATTATTGCAACTGTCAATGACATGGACACAACTGGAACTTCTGAGATTTGGTTGAGCTCGTTCAGCTTAAAAAGGTTAATAATTTGCATGAAAAGCTATCTGCGTTGGAGAAACAACCATGAAAAAATGACAGAGACAACCTCTGTTATTAACGAAGCAAAACAAAACCCAGATATTGAATATGATGAAAATGTTTTAATAATAGCATAATATCGATGAAAATGAACAGAAATTTCTGCTAAATGATAGCATAGAAGACACCATCCATCGCAGGCAAACGGCAATGGCGAACCAAAGCCTGCACGATGCTAGTAAAGCCATGCAAAAAATAACATAACAATAGCCAAAGCGCTTCATGTTTCCAAAGCATTCTGAAAATCATTGGCCCAACTTAGCTGCCATATAGGTGTGGGGTTTTGTTCCTCAAAAGGCCTCGGCGTTAGTAAGAGATGAGCTCTACTATATAAGTACCCACTTCACAAAGGCTTCCACGATGTGGGACTTAGGGGTGTTACATTCTCTCTTTCTACAGAACCCAACGTCCCCGTTGGCTCACAAACACCTCACCGATCGATACCACTGTAACAACCTGCATCTCCGTTCACACAAGATATTGTTCTTAACTTAGCCACCATGTAGGTGTGGGGTTTTGTTCCTCAAAAGGTCTCGGCGTTAGTAAGAGATGAGCTCTACTATATAAGTACCCACTTCACACAGGCTTCCATGATGTGGGAGTTAGGGGTTTTGTTATCTGTAATCTATTGTTGTGATAAATGTGTTATATTCCAACATTATCCCTGCTTCCGTGGAACAAGAGTTTGAGGTCATCACAGTTGGTATTAGAGCTTAGGTTAACCTAAGTTTCGGAGTATAACATATTTAAAACAATTCATCAAAATAGAATCAGCAGTATTCTAAGGCGAGTAGCTTATTAGAGATATGATTAGTAATGTCCTAGGATGAGCACAGCAGAATAGCACATAATAATCAGTCATTACATCATCATTTTTTCATATGTCCTACTTTTACCATTCCTTAAAAATTATCATTTCTGTTGATCGGACTCTTTCCTTAATGGTACAGAACTGACTGAGATGAGTACGAGGGCTAGAGTTAGAGGTAGAGGTGGAGCAGGCAACGACCAGAGAAGGGGTGAAATCCCCGCTGCTCAGGGCCAACCTAATCTAGAGGCTGTAGTGCCACCACCACCATCCCCGCAACCGATCGATTTGGATAAAGTAGCAAAGAAATTCAAGAATTTGGGAGGCTTGCCATTCACTGGCCGGGGAGACCGTGACTGAGGCACAAGCTTGGCTGAAGACATGTGGGAAGATTTTTGCGGGCTTGGAACTAGAGGACCATCGGAAGCGATTCATGACATCATGACTGCTAAAGGATGAGGCTTTAATTTGGTAGGAGACAACTACGATTGGTGATATTGATGCTGACATGTCTTGGGCGAAGTTCAAAGAACTCTTTAATTAGAAGTTCATCCCTCGGCAGGAAGTCGAGCGCCTTCATGATGAATTTGCTAATCTCCAACAAGGAGATCGGACTATTACTGAGTATGTGAGGAAATTCGAAGAGCTCTCCCGATATGCACCTGAACTGATTCAGGATCCGCTCCAGAAAAGCAAGAGGTTTATTAATGGTATTTCGAGGAAGTATCACAACAGGGTGACGACACATATTGAGCTCCCGTTTGCTAAAGTGATTGAGATGGCTTGCAGATACGAGGAAATTGACAAGAGAAATGCTCAATAGGTCCGTGAAAGAAATCAAGCTAATAACAAGAGAAAACAGTCTGATAAGAAGTCAGAGGCGAGCAACACTGCAGCCGCTAAGACTCAGGAGAATAAAAGGGCCAAGGTCAAGTGCTTCAACTGCCAGAAACTCAGACACTATAATTATGAATGCAAAGCTCCAAAGAGGCCAAAGAGGAGTGAATCAAGGCTCAGTCAGAAGCCTCGAAATGCTAACGAGTGCTTCATTTGCCACAAGACGGGGCGTTTTATTAGAAGCTGTCCATTACTGAAGAAATCCGAGGTGGCTCACGTATATGATGGAGCAAGTGCACCATCTTATTCCGAAGGAGCAGGTAAACAGATGTTTTGGGAGGTACCCTTACTATTAAGAATATCTGTTACAGTATTGTTTGACACTGGTGCATCACAAAGTTTATTCCTAGTGACACAATTAAAAAGTTAAATCTGAAACCAAGAAATCTTAAAGAATCGATTAGTGTCCATAATCCGATAGGAGGTTCTCTTGTTCTCGGTTTATATTGTAGAGTGTCTGTTTCTTATTCCTATTTCCAGTTCCCTTTTGATTTGATCGTCATGAATTTTTCTGAATTTGATATCATTCTTGTGCTGGATTGGCTAACGAGATATGAAGCCGAAGTTAGATGCGCAGAAAAAGTAGTTAAAATTAAAACCAAATTTGGAGTTATTATTGCTATACCATGCCACGACTCAGAAACTGATGGAAAAGAATTCTGTTCTTCTCTAGAAGTTACTCCCCCTTCTACTGAGAATATTCCTGTAGTTAAAAATTATGCGGATGTGCTTGAAAAAGTTGATACCTTACCTTCGCGAAGAGAAATTGACTTCAGCAGTGTTATTAAAAGCGCGCATATGCGCAACGAAGCGCACCTGAAGCGCTTCGCTTCAGGTATGCGATGCGACTTCAATGATGCGCGCGCTTTTGTCGCTTATGCCCCATGCGCAACGCGCAAAGTATGCGCGCTCGATTGAAGTATGCGAGGGTTTAGGGAAAAAAAGGGGGGAAAGTTCAGTTTTGACCGGTTTGACTGTAATATAAATATGTTTGCCCTAGTTTTACAGCTCATACACACTTAGAAACTTCAGCCGCGTCAATACTTCAAAAGAGATTCTTTTCTTCCAAGCTCAGCTCATACAACTACCAGGTAATTCTTTTTTTTTTTTTTTAACTTCCTCTGTTTTTTTAAATCTTTCTCTCTTCTTCTTTAATCTTTCTCTCTTCTTCTTTAATATATTCAGATCTGGAACTTCTGTTTTCTTTTGGTTTTTTTTTGTTCTTTTGATTGGTGCCTGCAACATGTTTGTCTATTTGCCTCAATAAGTTTTTCAAGTAGTGTTCTCTATATACACTTTAGTACTATATAAATCATTGTATTATATAATTAATGATATACAATTAATGATTTATATGAGAAGAATTTACTGTTGCTGTTAAAACTGATATACAATTAATGATTTATATGAGAAGAATTTACTGTTGCTGTTAAAAGAAATCATTGTATTCAATGTTATCATTAATTGATATTTACTGTTACTGTTGTTGTTAAAAGACATCGCTGCTTTAAACTGTAAAACTGATGGATCTTATTGAGCTTCAATCTCTTGTTTTCAGGCTGAAGAGCACTGCATTGCGCCAGTACCTTATAAAAATGTCCAGGCAGGTTGTTCTTGCATTTGCCAAGAATATACATGATTGATAAATATTGTAGCTCAATTTTATTTTATTTTCCACAGCTTGACATAAATATCACGCCTCATCTCTCTTATGAATGTATAAATTATCTTGAAAATCCCACTGAATTGATTAATGATGCAGAGAAAGCTGCTGAGAAGGCAATGTGGAACTTGGTGTCCTTTACTGAGAATTTACGCAAGCAATACGGGAAAGAACCCCGATCCATGGAGCTGGGAAAATTATGGTAAAATGTCAAAAACTAGAATAAAAATATCATTCTTAAATGACCAGTACTGACTGCTTAATTCATGCAGATACTATTAAAAATGCTTTATGTTTGACGAATGACAGCAGATCTCTCTATAAACAATATATTCTCATTCTGGAAAGATAGTTAACATGCGAACAAATGAGTAAAAAGGTATTCAAGATCATGAAACAATCAATGACGTCAGACTTGCATTGCAATTCTGGTTTTTATTGGCCAAGAAAAGGTTTGTACATTCACTTTAAATACAAACTTCTATGAATTATCAAGCATATAAATCTTAAAATTCACATTATTTACATGATGCGCTTTTCTTCGATGATGCGCGCGCTTCGCGTTTGCGCATTGCGCTTATGCTCCAAGAGGCCTTTGCGCTTCGGTGCGCATATCGCGTTTAATAACATTGGACTTCAGGATCGATTTAGTTCTGAATGCAAGACCAGTTGTGCATGCTATTTGAAGAATGACGCTGAAAGAGAAAGAAGAATTGAGCAATCATACTAAACAACTTTTGTGGAAAGGTCTGATCAAGCCTAGCTTCTTAAATTGGGGTGCAGCAGTGGAGTTTGTTCCGAAGTCAGACGGTGCTATCAGACTATGTGGATTAGCTAGACCTCAATAAGCAGATACTGAAGAACAAATATCCATTGTCGCGCATTGATGATTTATTAGATCGCTTGAATGAAGCGCAAGTGTTTTCTAGAATAGAACTAGCTACAGGTTTCCATCAATTGCGTATTGCTAAAGAATGTGTTCCTTTGACAGCTTTCAGAGGTCCAGACTTATTGTATGAGTGGTTAGTATTGCCGTTCGGCTTATGTAACACCCTTAAGTCCCACATCGTGGAAGCCTGTGTGAAGTGAGTACTTATATAGTAGAGTCCATCTCTTACTAACGCCGATGCCTTTTGAGGAACAAAACCCCACAGCTATACAGTGGCCAAGAGGACTATCTTGCTTGAACGGAGATGCGAGTTGTTACAGTGGTATCGGCGCCAATACCCAGCCGGAATTGTGGCTCCTGTGTGGACCACAGCGCCTGAGTGAGGTGTTTGTGGGCCAACGGGGACGTTGGGCTCTGTATGAGAGGAGAATGTAACACCCCTAAGTCCCACATCGTGGAAGCCCGTGTGAAGTAAGTACTTATATAGTAGAGCTCATCTCTTACTAACGCCGAGGCTTTTTGGGGAACAAAACCCCATACCTATACGATGGCTAAGTGGCTAAGTTGAGAACAATATCTTGCGTGAACGGAGATGCAGGTTGTTACAGGATTGAAGCATTGTGGACTTGGTTGCTAAATTACTCAACATCATACGGAAATGACAAATTTAAAAAACACCAAAACACGTAATCCAGTTGACGTAAAACCATCAATGCAAAAATCTAGAAGTGCCACAAAGTAAAGAAGTCCCTGGTTCGATGTAACCTTTATGATTAACCGAACCGTTCAAGGTAGAGATTTTGAGTTTGCTTTAGTAGATCATGAATCTAACCCCATTTAAATGTTTTAACAGAAAATAATGCTATAACAAGGGTTGATGAGTAAAAACCAGCTGCACCACTAATGAGTTCCGCCAGGGATTCACCACAAATATCAGCAGTTGAGTCGAGAGGAAGCTGAAAACTCTTTAAGCCTTTTTGATTTGGCTTCAACTTCAGCATTAACAACTACATGGATGCAGCAGCAAATATCAAGGCTTTCAAGACGTTTACACTTTGGAGGGCACGTAGCTCGGGCAGGTTGTCTCCAATCGCATATGCTTCCTCATGTTCAGCATTGACAAAATCTCTAGTAAGCTTTAAATCAATAATAATATATTTAATTGTAGTAGTAATAACGATAACTAAAACTAATTAACAAAATCACCTAATGTTGCCCAGCAAGTGAGAGCGTACATGTCTGCCTGGTGCTCAGCTGTTGTCGAAGTTCCGGCTGCATTGCTTGCAGGTGTGCTTCTCCATTAAACCATTCATGCTAACAAACTATGACGCTTGATAACCTATGCACCCATGAGCGTCCACTTGTGAACTAACAAACGCGTTCCTTTTTTTTTTTTTTTTTTGGTCTATAACAGGGAAGCTTGAGCTTTGATGATTTATCGGCATTGAAGTAAACAACGATGATGTCAGTGAGATTCAATGATCAACCCGAATATCCAACCAAGTTTTTGGATGTGAATCCTCTTTGCTATTCTGATAGATGGTCAAGGCAACTGAAAATTGTGCACAAAGAAAGATCGCGATCTTATGCGAACATCTAAAATTTGAATCCAATCATGGCCTCTGTCCACCATTGCTGTTTGACACGGTCACATTTACGGAGGAAAAAGAGCTACGATTGAAGAACATACCTAGTTGATTCTGAGAACTAGCTAGGAGCGGGGGTTTCCAACTAACTAATGTAATAAGTGAAGCCATATTGCAGCCAGATGCACATATAATTTACTTCTGATTCTGTAATGTAAGTGAATTTGCAGTTTCAGTGATTGTGTAGGAAGAAGGTTTCGTACTTGTAGCACTTAAATTCAGTCATGGTACATGTATATATATAACATATTAAATGTTATAGGCGCAACATTTTATAAATTATTTGATGTTATGTATCACTGTAAATAATTAGCCTTATATAACTCCTTGTGCTTTGATTCTGATGTAGAGCTTATGACTTGCTAATAGGAACACGTATTGCCAATGGGTGGTTCTATAAGCTAACCTCACACTGGCACTTTCACAACAACTCAATTTAAGAAAAAACACGGATTTAAAAAGCTTACAGCCTTTGAAAAGTCTGCTCTACCCGTAGAATCATTGAACTCCATCACTTCGATGATTTCTTTTGTTAGTTACATATTGGATTTGATAAGTATACTAGTTTTTAGGGTTTTGGAAGAGAAGTAAAAGTGTACACAGTAAATAACTAAAAGTAGTGTAAAATGAATGAGAATGGTATATTTTTTTTCTTTGTTATTACCTTTAATTAGGAAGGACGATTCCATTTCACATGTTTAAATAGAGTTTCCTTAATTAAAACCTCCCAGTACACCAGAGATAAGTTTCATCTTAGTGTTAAGTGAGGGACTGTTCCTGTTAGGGTAGGGCAATCCCAGAAGTGTCAACTTCAATTGAAATGGGGATGAAATGGTGTTGCTCGCACTGCAGCAGTGTCGCAACGAGGGTTGAAATATTAGTTTCTAACTGTATGAGTTTTTCAATTTTACGTTTAATGGAAAGTAAAATTGTTTTAGTACATTAACCAAACATCAACGTTAATTAATATGTAAACATTAAGCAAGATAACTCAAATAAAATTATAATTATCATTATTCAAGAAAATGATATTGAAACTATTATACTAAAACTATACATTATTTCCTTTGTGATAATGATTATTATTAATATAAGAACAACGTATGCTGAGAAAAAAATACATCGTTATAATGTAAAATTATATAGAAATTAGTTATATTTTTATCATAAGATTATTGGTGCGGTATTCGGTTCGGTTTGGTATACGGTTTGGTCAACAGTTCAAATCGCAACCGGACTATATCATTGTTGGTTGGTTCGGTTTGGGGCATTTGTTTTAGAGAAAAGATCCGGTTTGGTTTTTGCATCGTTTTTGCTACTCGGTCTGAGCGGTTTTCGTATTGCGTTGCGATTTATGTTCATCCTGAAATGCAGTGTAAAATGAATGAGAATGGTATTTTAGTCTTTGTTATTACCTTTAATTAGGAAGGACAGTTCCATTTTCACATGTTTAAATAGGATTTTCCTTAATTAAAACTTCCCAGTACACCAGAGACGAGCTTCATCTTAGTGATAAGTGGGGGATTTGTTCCTATTAGGGTTCTCACGTTAGCGTTGACCGACAAGTCAAGATCGCTAACGGGGGGAAACAAAACTGAATGCGCTTAGGTAAATCAGCTGTCCCAGTTTTGGTACTCAACTCTTTGCCAAATCCGGTATTTCATTGTTTCTCCCATTCATTTTTTTTCTCCCTTATCATTTCATACATGCCTCAGGGTTGGTGCTGTAATGTGGGTGGAGACTTATTTACACATTGCATTCTAATGATACCTACAAGTGACAAGAAAAAGAAAAAGTTCCCAATTTACTCAGATAGCAAAGCAAGAACAGTCAGAAATCAGTTCTTGATATTTCAAATAAAAAGAAAAAAGGATTTCATCATTAAATCTATTCTGTTGCAGTCGAAAGTAACTGCAAATCAGATTCTTGTGCAATCTCAATTCAAAGTAAAGAGTTCAGAAGTAAAATACCTCATTTCATGACAATATTTTTCATCATTTTGCTACTGACTCTGCAACTGGAACCTCTGGTAACACAGGTACTTCTATACATGCAATTGCATTATGCATCACAATACCCCACGGTACTTGAGTCTTCTTGTTATATGCTATCAAAAAATGGATTTTGCTGAAATTTGTTGACATCTCATGTTCAATTATAACAAAGCAAATCATTTATTATCATATGTCATCAATCTCATAATTATACTTATATTTTTAAAATATCATATGATATGATGTGGACTAATTTCAAATTCAATACGTGCATTCACTTTCATATAATACAATCCACACCCAACGGATTATGTAGCATATAGTTTGAGTTTGCGATCCCTTGCCATGTTTGAATCAATTATTTCACATCCTGCTGATTTATTCTTAACATATGATAAAGGCTATGATTGAAAAGTTTGACTTCGACCACAAGATTTTCAATGTTTGGAATGCAACATTGGAAGTTGCTGATGCAGAGCTGTCTTTCTTTATATTTTATTTTTTTATTTAAATTCATTTGCGTATTTTCAGAAATTAATTTCTTATTATCTTGTAAACGGAAATTTCCCTTGCTATTTATGGAATTTGCATTAAGGATTGTACATTGCATTGCATGTGTTCTTATTTTTAATTCAATGAATATGTGTATATCCTGGTCATCTTACGTACATAGCCTCTTTTTAAAATGTTGGATCATGTATATCCAGTCTCGTAACTATTAGCTATAAATAGAATATATACTATGCACCTAATAGAATATATACTCTCTCTTTTTTTTTCCCACTTAGACTGTAACAACCCGTATTTTCAATAACCTGTAATAATGTAAATTGAGGCAGAATTTAATTCTAAAATCTGAATCAAGGGAAACGGGCTATGCCATTGCGTTCGTCTCGGAAAAATACGCGAATTAGAGTCCGAGTTTTCGAAAATCGGAGTCCGTATGACCCAGTTAAGGCCCATTGAAGTTTGCAGAAAATTCTTAAGTATAAACAGATTTAAATTTGAAATTAAGAACAAGGGTTAGGGTAAACTGGGCAGGCGGGAAAAATTCCCGCCCAGGACCCCATGTCGACAGGCCTGTCGACAGGGGTCTTGGCATGTCGACTGCCCTGTCGACAGCCCTGTCGACAGGGGGTAGCCAGGCAGTATTGCCTGGTGCACCATTTTGGTTTGGGCTTGGTTGTGTGGCCTGGTTCTAGAGCATTCCGAAATCTGACGGGCCAAAACTAACCTAGGGTTAATCCTAGGGCTAAAAACACTCTAATCTTCTATAAATACAACCCTAATCCTACCCTAAAACCCAATTATTCATTCTAGCAACCAAACTATGTCAAATTGAATTCTCAAATGGCCTCCACCTAAAAACCCTAGCCTCCAATCTCTTCATGAATCATTCCTATGAAGATATGATGATCATACAACCTTTTCTATGTTGTATGAATGCTTAATAACTTGCATACTTCATTAAGTTGCAAGTTTGATTTGCTAAGTTTGTGTTTTTGGGATTTTGCAAAAGGGTTTTCTTATTTGAAGCTTTGTTTTGGGTTTTCAAAGGCCTTCTTCATCTTATTTGGTGGATTTGTGACTTGTTTATATTTGTAAGCCCTCTTACCTTCATTTTAGAAACTCTAAAGTTAATATGTGATGCAAGTTGGGATTTATGTATGTTATTGAGTTATGCATGTTTATGCAAGTTTGCTAAGCCTTGATTTGCAAGTTAAATGAGTTATGCATGTTTATGCAAGTTTGCTAAGCCTTGATTTGCAAGTTAAATGAGTTATGCATGTTTATGCAAGTTTATTAAGCCATGATTTGCAAGTTAAATGAGTTATGCATGTTTATGCAAGTTTACTAAGCCATGATTTGCAAGTTAAATGAGTTATGCATGTTCATGCAAGTCCACCATGCCATGATTTGCAAGTTAAATGAGTTATGTATGTTCATGCAAGTTCATTATGCCATGTTATGCATGTTTGACAAGTTATGCAAGTTTAAAATGACAAGTTGTGCATGTTTGACAAGTTATGCAAGTTTAAAATGACAAGTTGTGCATGTTTGACAAGTTATGCAAGTTTAAAATGACAAGTTGTGCATGTTTGACAAGTTATGCATGTTTATGCAAGTTCCCTATGCCAAGTTATGCAAGTTTAACATGTTATGCATGTTTATGGTAATATGCAAGTTCACTATGCTAAGTTATGCAAGTTTAACATGTTATGCATGTTTATGGTAATATGCAAGTTCACTATGCTAAGTTATGCAAGTTTAACATGTTATGCATATTTATGGTAATATGCAAGTTCACTATGCTAAGTTATGCAAGTCTAACATGTTATGCATGTTTGTTGTGATAAGCAAGTTCATCATGTATGTTGTGCCAAGTTCCCTCTTCCTATCCTTTATGCGTTATTACGAATATGTAAGCGATAGAATGACGTTGGGGGTTTGGGTAAACTTAAAATACATGAAAATATAAGATTGGGAATTTACCTATTAAGTTAGGTCTACCCCTTGGGAATTTACCTATTAAGTTAGGTCTACCCAAGTAATTGTTGACTTGTAATTATGTTTTGAAATAAAGTGGACATGACACTTAGAAAACATAAGTGTGGCCAACTCGAGGTTGGGTTGAGTTTGTAGCGTAATTCTACCCGGAACCGACCGGCTTAACTAGTGGCTACAAACAATAGGACCCAATGTGAGAAGTTGGTCATGGGGTGCCAAGACCCGAGGTTAGACCAAGTTGTGGTGTAAAGCTACCCGGACCCGCCCGGCCTAACTAGTAACCACAACAAGGTCTAATGTGAGAGGTTAAAGTGCATTAAATCAATTAATGCCTCATGATTAGGGTTAAGTCAGGGTCCACTAATACTTAACCAACTTGGGGATTAGAGGGATTGAAATGGGGTTAAGTGTGAACTATTGGTTACACTTAACCAGTTTAATCCAATTGGGGGTTCGAGGGATTAGAATGGGGTTAAGTTACACTTAACCAATTTAATCCGTGATTAGTGAAGGGTTAAATCGCACTTAACTCTCTTAGGAAACCCTAGCAACGTGGTCTGTTCCAGCAGTAATCCCAGTTTGGTATCATCACAACCCTAGAGGCTGGGCTAGGGCGGGGCACGATTACTGGACTGATGTAAGCGACCAAAGCGACGGCTGAGTGGTACAGCGGTGCGGGTCCGGCGGGCTACGGACGTGCACGTAGTCCGATGTTGGACAAACTCGAGGCACGGGTACCAGTAGGCTTAGACTGTGCATTATTGCTTAAGTGTCTGGGGTTGACACCCGAGGGCTTGATACACCCAAAGGTGGACCCAGCACAGTCTAACTACATCCATGTGGGCCGTATGGACACCAACACTTGACGTGTTAGGTTTATAGGGAGCCGATCGACTAGACCGTTGGGCTGGACCTTGTATTAAGGTCACCTCAGGTTATTGGGCCAAACTTGGGCCAAGGGATCAATATCTGTTATGTTGGGTTGCTAGTACACCGTGGTGCAAAACTTAACCATGTTTATGCGATGACACCTCTATCTATCTTGTAGTTAATTTACCATGCCAGTATGTTGTTATCTATGATCATCTCAGTTTCCATCATGATGTTAACTTTATTAGTTTATAGACTGATCGTAGCAGGGATTACTCAGTCTTTTTGACTGACCTGTTTTCTTTCGCCTCTTTTCTTCCGTTCCCCCCCCCCAAGGTTCTCAGGGAGGGAATACTGGAGCCTAGCTTGGATTTTAGCTGCTTCCTTGGATAGCTCAAGTATGCCTTGGACTTGAGCCGCTATGGTTTATCACTCTTATTTGGGGATAGTACTTATGTATTTTCAGTTTATCAGATGATGTATTTATCTAGACTTGTAATTTTGGGAAAGTGACATTTTGATGTACCAGACTTGTGTTTTGAAATGGTTTATAAATCTTCCGCTGTTTTATTTACTTACTCTGTTTATTTACATATATATATATGTCATGTCCTGCCTTGCTATATCATTATGCATGTTTACCAATAATGCCCCTCCAAAGCTAGTGCATTCCTTTGCGAGTGACCCTAGTGGAGGCGGGGTGTTACATTTGGTATCAGAGCATATGGTTTACGAGAAGGGATAAAAAGGTTTTTAAAACTTTTGAAAAGAAAAACTATTTTCAAAACCAAGTATTAAGTATTTTCCAAAGAAAAGTCTAGTTATTTTTAAAAAAAAGGCTATTCCCCAAAAGCCATTAGCACTATCCTTTGATCCCTCGTTTGAACTCTTTTCTTTTCGTTTCCAGCATGTCTGATAATCTCATCTTGCCCGAAGGGGTAACAATACCCGATTGGTTTCGTCGGTACTTGGAAGTCACGGCACCGGTCCCGGGTGTCTCTAGTGTTGTCTTTCCAGTCAAGGCCGCTGTTCCTCCTCCTCCTCCTTCCGCAGCTGATGTTCCTCTTCTCCCTCAGCCTCCACAAGCGGATTTTGCGGAAACTTGTAAGAACTTTAAGATGATGGGTTGCAAGGATTTCTTTGGAACCGAGACTTTAGTAGAGGCAAGGAATTGGTTGAAAGAGACCGAAGATCTTTTAGCCACCTTTGATATAGGTGACCGCAGGAAGGTTTTATTGGCAGTATGGTTGCTAAAGGAAGAAGCTGCACATTGGTGGGTAGTCACCACCGCTACTAGGCCAATCGAGACTTGGGATGACTTTAGAGGAAGGTTTGGACTGAGGTTCTTATTACTGAAGCAAGGGGACATGACTATTAGGGAATACATAGATAAGTTTAATCAACTGGCTCGTGTCAATTTAGACTTGGTTAATACAGCTCAGAAGAAGGCCCTACACTTTGCTCTAGGATTAAACGAGCCATTACATGGTTTGGCCATGTCTCATATACCCTTGGGGGCGACTTTCGAGAATTTGGTGAATTTGGCCCTACTTCAAGAAGAAGATAACAATGACAAGAAAGAGGTCAAGGCGAATGAGTCTCAAGACAAGAGAGTAAATTCCGGGAAACGGGGCAAGAATAACCACAACCGCAAGAACAAGCCAAGAGGGAATAGGAAATGTAACTTCTGTGGTAAAGTTGGACATATAGCCAGGGAATGTAGGAAGAAGGAAAAGAGAAAGCGGGGCGAATGCTTCATTTGTGGTGAGTTTGGACATCTCAGCAAGGATTGCCCGAGGAAACAAGGGCAAGGTCAGACTCAGTGTGCAGGACTATCTGGAGGGCGAGTTCATCCCCTCAGCACCGTCCTTCCAGCTTATGATAGAGGTAGTGTTTCTGGGGAAATCTTGTTTACATTTTCTGATTTTCCCTGTTTGAACTTTGTTTGATTCTGGCACATCGCATAGTTTTATTTCATCTGATCTAGTTGAAAGTTTGCACCTAAGTACTAGTCTAGTTGATGATCCCGTATGTGTTTCAAATCCAATTGGGGGTTCTGCCCGCCTGTTTGTGGTCTGAGTGGTTTTGAAAATTTCTATCTTGAGTATAGAATTCTCGTGGGATGTATATATTCTCGGTTTCGGGGGATATGGGTTGGTTTTGGGCATGGAATGGTTGTCCTGTTTTGGAGCCATTCTGGGTTTTTGTATATAGGGTTGTGAGGCTCATGAATCGCCTCGGTAATATCCTAGAAATTTCTAGCAACCCTATGGGTCCCGTCATGATTGTTATCTTAAGTCCCTCAACTCGTCTATCGATAGTTTGCAATCTGTGAGGGTGGTCCGAGAACATCCTGATATCTTGGGGAAAGTGAAGGGGTTACCCTTAGACGTGGGATAGATTTCCGCATTATCTGGTTGGTAATACCAAGCCAGTTTCGTGGCCGGTTAGGCACGTGACCTCACGAGATGATAGTTAAGAAAGCAAGTCAAGGAGTTGCTTGAGAAGAACTTCCTGAGACGAAGCATTTTCGAGTAGGGTGCTCCAGTAGTATTCGTTACTGATGTGGACAGCTTGCTTCGCTTACATGTTGAAAAGAATAGACAACCGTTACCAAGGATCGATGATTTGTTTGATCAGCTGGTAGGAGCATCTGTTTTCTTTTGACCTAGCTACCGGATTCCATCAGCTTAGGATGGCTGAGGATGGAATTGACAAGACTGCGTTTAGGACTCTAGATGGATTTTTAGAATGGCTAGTCATGCTATTTGGATTGACTAACGCACCCGCATATTACGTGAACTTGGTAGGGTGTTTAGGGAGTCCTTGAACAAGTTTGTCGTGGTCGTCGTAGACGATATTTTGATCTCCTTAAAAGAACGAGGAAGAGCATGCTATACATCCCAAGGAGGAGATGGATACGCTTAGAGCCACCAGTTGAAGGTCAAGTTCTCCAAATGTCACTTTGGAGGAAAGAAGTTGGATTTCTTGGGCACATAGTTCCTAAGTAAGGCTTAGCGGTGGATTCCGCTAAAGTGGTTGCGGTTTAAAACCGGGAAACTCTGAGGAGGGCAATTGAAGTAAGAAGCCTCCTCTGTTTGGCTAGTTAGTTAGCAATCCCGAAGCTTAGACTTACTCTTCGGGATCAAGAAGGGGGTTTCACAGGAAGAAGACCCGCAGTTAGTCAAAGAACATGGACCAGTCGGTTCGAGGCGAGATGTTAAGTCACCTCACTAGATATATTATAGATGACAAGGGATGACTAAGGCACGATGAGAGATTATGAGAAAGACTTGGTAAAGAAGGTTCTTGAAAATGCGCATCACTCGAGGAGGTGGCCGAGTTGGTCTCGGAATGCATGTTGTGCCACCAAGTTAAGGCCAAGTCATAGAAGCCCAGTGGGCCATTACCTCTATTGGGGGTTCCGCAAGGGAAGTATGAAAACATCTCGATAGATTATGTGGATAGACTACCTAGATCAAAGAAAGGGAATACGAGTATGTGGGTCATAATAAGTAGACTCACGAAGAGTGCTCACTTCAGTCCGGTGAAGAGCAAGAGGACTGCATCATGGTCAGCAACGATTTATCCTCAAGAAGTTGGCCAGTTTTGGAATAGCCTACAGGAAGCCATGGGTAGGCAATTGAATCTAGGTATGGTCTATCACTCATAGGCGGATGGTTCATTTCGATTAAGCATGAGTTATAGAAAATCACGTTTATAGGGCAATTGGCAACGTGGATTGGTATTTTCAAGAGAAAGTTCTGCTGCATGGAATACTTTATAGTAAGTAGACGAGATCCAGGATTCACTGGTGAATTTTGGAGAGCTGGCATGAGATCATGAGGTTATAATAGGTTTAAGCCAGGTATACAGAAGGAAGAATAAGTGGAAAAGAAAGACGAGAGGCGATAATGAAATACGTTCCAACTCGAATTTGGGAAATAGGAGTTAGGAAGCCAAGGAATCATGAAGTGAAAGATAGTCAAAGCACAGTGGAGTTAAGCTCAAGGAGACGTGACTAAGAAGAGTGAAGACTAGATACGCGCATCATATCTCTTTTTAAGAGTGCATCTTTGATCCTTGTTTTCCTGTGAAGTTTGCTTGCAAGTCATCTTTTGTATATGTCCTCTCGATCCCATTCTCGATCCTATTTCTGTTGTAAACTCCATAAGGGGGTTAAGACTCATCGGTTAGTACTATATGTCAAAGCTTGAATGGATTTCTTGTAATCCAAAAGGGAATTTATCTTGCTCCTTTCTCTGTCCCTGTTTATCTAGTTTATCTAGTTTATCTAGTTTATCGTGTTTATCTTGTCATGAGGTCCTTAGGTAGAAACCCTTTGGATGAAACATGTGTTTGAAACATGTTATGTTTGATGGTTGCAAGTGGTTGCAAGTGTTTGCAAGTGGTTACTCGTGGATGCATTATACACATTAGGCACTAGATCGGCTCACACACTCTTCATGTTGCATATGCATGAGTGTTTACGCTTATTCATGATTGAAACTTGTTGTGCCACCACATGGATGTTGCATATGGGTGAATGTGATGTGCACTCATATAGATACTATGAATTTAGGAATTTGCATACATATGGATTCATTTCACTGACATACATATGCATTAAGGAGGTTTACTGTATCAGTAGCCGCCTGGTTTACATACATATGCATTAAGGAGGTTTACTGTATCAGTAACCGCCTGATCTTTGCATTAGATAAGTACATATACACACACTTTTGCATATGTTCATCCAGCATTTAGAATCTTGTAAGGACAATGATTGCTCGTGGATGATGCTTTGAGTAGATGGATGATTGGATGGTAGGATACGTTCTTCCTAACTTGAAGATTTCGGGGACGAAATCCTTTAAGGAGGGGAGAATGTAACAACCCGTATTTTCAATAACCTGTAATAATGTAAATTGAGGCAGAATTTAATTCTAAAATCTGAATCAAGGGAAACGGGCTATGCCATTGCGTTCGTCTCGGAAAAATACGCGAAATAGAGTCCGAGTTTTCGAAAATCGGAGTCCGTATGACCCAGTTAAGGCCCATTGAAGTTTGCAGAAAATTCTTAAGTATAAACAGATTTAAATTTGAAATTAAGAACAAGGGTTAGGGCAAACTGGGCAGGCGGGAAAAATTCCCGCCCAGGACCCCATGTCGACAGGCCTGTCGACAGGGGTCTTGGCATGTCGACTGCCCTGTCGACAGCCCTGTCGACAGGGGGTAGCCAGGCAGTATTGCCTGGTGCACCATTTTGGTTTGGGCTTGGTTGTGTGGCCTGGTTCTAGAGCATTCCGAAATCTGACGGGCCAAAACTAACCTAGGGTTAATCCTAGGGCTAAAAACACTCTAATCTTCTATAAATACAACCCTAATCCTACCCTAAAACCCAATTATTCATTCTAGCAACCAAACTATGTCAAATTGAATTCTCAAATGGCCTCCACCTAAAAACCCTAGCCTCCAATCTCTTCATGAATCATTCCTATGAAGATATGATGATCATACAACCTTTTCTATGTTGTATGAATGCTTAATAACTTGCATACTTCATTAAGTTGCAAGTTTGATTTGCTAAGTTTGTGTTTTTGGGATTTTGCAAAAGGGTTTTCTTATTTGAAGCTTTGTTTTGGGTTTTCAAAGGCCTTCTTCATCTTATTTGGTGGATTTGTGACTTGTTTATATTTGTAAGCCCTCTTACCTTCATTTTAGAAACTCTAAAGTTAATATGTGATGCAAGTTGGGATTTATGTATGTTATTGAGTTATGCATGTTTATGCAAGTTTGCTAAGCCTTGATTTGCAAGTTAAATGAGTTATGCATGTTTATGCAAGTTTGCTAAGCCTTGATTTGCAAGTTAAATGAGTTATGCATGTTTATGCAAGTTTATTAAGCCATGATTTGCAAGTTAAATGAGTTATGCATGTTTATGCAAGTTTACTAAGCCATGATTTGCAAGTTAAATGAGCTATGCATGTTCATGCAAGTCCACTATGCCATGATTTGCAAGTTAAATGAGTTATGTATGTTCATGCAAGTTCATTATGCCATGTTATGCATGTTTGACAAGTTATGCAAGTTTAAAATGACAAGTTGTGCATGTTTGACAAGTTATGCAAGTTTAAAATGACAAGTTGTGCATGTTTGACAAGTTATGCAAGTTTAAAATGACAAGTTGTGCATGTTTGACAAGTTATGCATGTTTATGCAAGTTCCCTATGCCAAGTTATGCAAGTTTAACATGTTATGCATGTTTATGGTAATATGCAAGTTCACTATGCTAAGTTATGCAAGTTTAACATGTTATGCATGTTTATGGTAATATGCAAGTTCACTATGCTAAGTTATGCAAGTTTAACATGTTATGCATGTTTATGGTAATATGCAAGTTCACTATGCTAAGTTATGCAAGTCTAACATGTTATGCATGTTTGTTGTGATAAGCAAGTTCATCATGTATGTTGTGCCAAGTTCCCTCTTCCTATCCTTTATGCGTTATTACGAATATGTAAGCGATAGAATGACGTTGGGGGTTTGGGTAAACTAAAAATACATGAAAATATAAGATTGGGAATTTACCTATTAAGTTAGGTCTACCCCTTGGGAATTTACCTATTAAGTTAGGTCTACCCAAGTAATTGTTGACTTGTAATTATGTTTTGAAATAAAGTGGACATGACACTTAGAAAACATAAGTGTGGCCAACTCGAGGTTGGGTTGAGTTTGTAGCGTAATTCTACCCGGAACCGACCGGCTTAACTAGTGGCTACAAACAATAGGACCCAATGTGAGAAGTTGGTCATGGGGTGCCAAGACCCGATGTTAGACCAAGTTGTGGTGTAAAGCTACCCGGACCCGCCCGGCCTAACTAGTAACCACAACAAGGTCTAATGTGAGAGGTTAAGGTGCATTAAATCAATTAATGCCTCATGATTAGGGTTAAGTCAGGGTCCACTAATACTTAACCAACTTGGGGATTAGAGGGATTGAAATGGGGTTAAGTGTGAACTATTGGTTACACTTAACCAGTTTAATCCAATTGGGGTTTGAGGGATTAGAATGGGGTTAAGTTACACTTAACCAATTTAATCCGTGATTAGTGAAGGGTTAAATCGCACTTAACTCTCTTAGGAAACCCTAGCAACGTGGTCTATTCCAGCAGTAATCCCAGTTTGGTATCATCACAACCCTAGAGGCTGGGCTAGGGCGGGGCACGATTACTGGACTGATGTAAGCGACCAAAGCGACGGCTGAGTGGTACAGCGGTGCGGGTCCGGCGGGCTACGGACGTGCACGTAGTCCGATGTTGGACAAACTCGAGGCACGGGTACCAGTAGGCTTAGACTGTGCATTATTGCTTAAGTGTCTGGGGTTGACACCCGAGGGCTTGATACACCCAAAGGTGGACCCAGCACAGTCTAACTACATTCATGTGGGCCGTATGGACACCAACACTTGACGTGTTAGGTTTATAGGGAGCCGATCGACTAGACCGTTGGGCTGGACCTTGTATTAAGGTCACCTCAGGTTATTGGGCCAAACTTGGGCCAAGGGATCAATATCTGTTATGTTGGGTTGCTAGTACACCGTGGTGCAAAACTTAACCATGTTTATGCGATGACACCTCTATCTATCTTGTAGTTAATTTACCATGCCAGTATGTTGTTATCTATGATCATCTCAGTTTCCATCATGATGTTAACTTTATTAGTTTATAGACTGATCGTAGCAGGGCTTACTCAGTCTTTTTGACTGACCTGTTTTCTTTCGCCTCTTTTCTTCCGTTTCCCCCCAGGTTCTCAGGGAGGGAATACTGGAGCCTAGCTTGGATTTTAGCTGCTTCCTTGGATAGCTCAAGTATGCCTTGGACTTGAGCCGCTATGGTTTATCACTCTTATTTGGGGATAGTACTTATGTATTTTCAGTTTATCAGATGATGTATTTATCTAGACTTGTAATTTTGGGAAAGTGACATTTTGATGTACCAGACTTGTGTTTTGAAATGGTTTATAAATCTTCCGCTGTTTTATTTACTTACTCTGTTTATTTACATATATATATATATGTCATGTCCTGCCTTGCTATATCATTATGCATGTTTACCAATAATGCCCCTCCAAAGCTAGTGCATTTCTTTGCGAGTGACCCTAGTGGAGGCGGGGTGTTACATAGACCGTTAGACTACAATTTATCACAAGATCAGTATAAGAGATTAGTGTACAATCCAATTTAAAATGCATATGGAGCTTGTCTCGTTAGTTGTTACCTGTACCAATCAACTTTTTCATGCAAAGGTACAAAAGAACTGTGTCATGTGTTTGACAAGGAGATTAAAAGATGGTTCATATTTGTGTATCTTCACAAAATGTCAAACATGTTGCTATATGGTTTCATTTACTAGATGTACGTATGTACACATGCATTATTTTTCGTTGGTTGTCCTGCCTCATGGATTGTTGCACAGTGGGTATATTTGAAGATTGTAATGTAGAACCTTTTGAAATTTGATATAGAGAAGAGAAGAGAAGTTAAAGATAGAACAATTGAATGACTACATTTTTTTTTTTTCATTTTTCTTCATTACACATGTTCTAATATAACCAAGTATTTAGAGTCTTTTTATTCTATAGTTTTCTTCTATTCTTTAATTTCTACTTTCCTCAACAAATCAATTCTAGAATTCTCCATTTGATAAATCTAAAATTTCTTATCATATATTTTAACCTTTCCTTAATACAATAATTAATTTTATTTCATGGTGTTTTCTATTAAAACCAAATTTATTTGGTTCTTATTAAAACAAGTTTATTTTCAACAGAACCACCCTCCAACCAACCATGGGAAAACACAAAATAGAAAAGAGAAAAAAATATGAACCATCTTATTAGTTTTGCATATAATGATACTGTATAATCTTTCAAAATAAAATCCCCGTTATTTATTTGTTATTTGTAGTCATCTTAGTTGAGTTTTGCATCTGGTTTTCACTATGAAAAGGTAATGGGAGAGGTCTAATATGTGTGGACGGCAGATAGAAGAATCAAAGTAGGAATAATTTATGCTTACACCAATCCGAGAGATTTCGTTCCACCGTGAATATGTAAAAATATGAGCAGAGGTAGTTCCTGAATAAGGTTCAGCTATGCATAAACCCGCGACTTTATGATGCATGGATATGTACTTTGATCTCTTACCTTAGACCATAACCAACAATCTTTTCTGTTCACTTCTTCTCTTTCATTCAAATAAGCCACAACGCAATCAACAATACAAAACTAGCACAACCAAACACAAACCACTTTAAAAAAATATTATATAATACAAACAGTACAAAACACCAAACACCCCTTCCATCCAATATTATCCTTTTTCATCACAGCAAACACCGTTTGCATGGTTTTTTATTATTAAAAGTTTATAACGTCAAAGTCTTTGCCGTTATTAATTTTTAACGGCAAACACTTTGCCGTTATAAATTAAAACGGCAAAAACTCCGCCGTTATAACCTCCAACCTTTGTTCAGTCAACCAGCCACGAACCACTTCGAAACTAGCCACGAGTGACTGAACAAGCCATACTTGATTGCTCCGTGGCTTGTTTAGTAACTGAACAAACCATTGTTGGTTGTGCTCTTATCAAGATGCTTTCGCTTGCATAAGTCAGTCATGATCGATGTTCGTCCTTTGAATTGAATCATTCAAAAGCTGTTCAAACGTCAAACTGATTAGATTGTAGTTGAGTTTTGTCGGTCCCTTATATATACTTGGGTGACATCTTACATGACATCATGTTGGTTACCTTCCCAGTACTGGTAGCCGAGATTCTTCCCCAAACCCCGTACTACAATATTTTCCCCTTCATTTTTTCTGTATTATCGTTTCATGTATGTTTCAGGGTTTGTGTTGTTCCGAAGGCTTAGTGTAGGTGGAGACTTATAATTATACCTTACATGCTAATATTACCTATTAATTAATATTGACACAAGTATTTGGACTCTATGGATTAGTTATTAATTTATTATTACATGTACAAGCAGATGAGCAATTTTTCTTCGTTACTGAAGTCAATAATCTTCATTACACATGGATACCTTGTTTTAGTAAGGAAAAAAAAAAAAAAAAAAAAACCCCATTGACTGGCTTTGTGACCAAGGGATGGATCAAATAATTTGGTTCTTGTTCAACTCTTTGGTTAAATTCGGTTGGTCTTTGTACTGCCATTGAAATAATGTTGCGTGATTAATGTGGGACTAGTCGCTACCTAATTATATACTTTCAGTCCAATTTCACTTCTCCCTTTGTATGACTTTGTGCCTTTGTCATTGGCATATTTGCAGATAGTGATGCAAGTTAGGAAATTTTCCTACACATGTTCAAACCCATGACTTTGCAAAATATATATTATGTTCGTTCATTCATTTTATAATCATAGTTCAAAATGTGCATTTGCATGTACTTCTGGTTATTGAAGCTTGTCCCATATGTGTTATTGAAAAACGCATAAACTCTGGACATGTTAATGTATAAAACTTCTAGTTATAAGCATCCGGTGGGTATCAGTTTCTTATAACAACTTTTTCGTAACAAAATAATAAAGAAAATTTATATATAACTACGGGTTATTGTAAGCCTAACAGTACGGTTTCAATCTGTGTCATTTGCTAACTATTTTGATTAAATAAATGTTACCGAAGAGCTATTCATTCATTAAGCAAGATATAAACAAAATAATTGAACAACAGATCAGCACTGTTCTTCCTTTGTAATGCAGTCGTTCTGAAATATTTTGCTCAGTTAAATTCTGTTTATTTTTGCTTACTTTTGCTAACATGAACAACGGTGTATTCTGCAGCTGATAATTTCAGTCTCCCAAACTTTGCTTATCGCCGTCATTTAAAGCAAACTTTACTGGCCTGGTTGATGTGTGCATGTAGCGCACTCTTAATTAATGATAGTTACCATACAATGGACAACGTCGACCGATGCTTTTATACTTTGGGTTTAATGTTTGCAAAGACAAATGAGTCAGTAAGTCCAGAGTCTTATTTCCCATCTTTATCTTTATGATTTTTTTCCTTTTCCGTCTAACCCTGAAACTTATTATGAAAATAGAGTTTTAAACTATTTAGGTTTCTATATATCTTTGTTTTAACAAACTTAACGCTGATTTGATCAAAATACATAGACCAATTTTCAATAAGGTAATTTTTACTGTAATCCGTATTTTTAATAAGTTAATCCATCATACAAAATAGGATCCTTGACTTTTAATAATATTTATATTTTAATTAGTTCATCAACCTAAAGAAAACATCAAATATTATTTTTTTCTCAGTTCTGTCTCTTTCTTCTTTTCAGTTCATCTTTCTTCTCAGTATTGTGTCATATATTTCTTATTTCTAAATTCAAGCCTCATCGGTGTACATCATTTAACGTAACAACAATAAGTAGTTTGTTTATTCTTAGTTTGAATTTGATTAATTGTATGCAAAATTGTTTTTTTATATCACCATTATTACATATAATTGTTATTAGCTATTTTTTAAAATCTTGAAAATTGATAGTAACATGTCTAAAAAGAGAAGCCTTTTACATCTTCATGAGAGATACGATTGTTACAGTTCTAAGGAAATCAAGGGTTTTATTCAACACTAATAAATAATGAAGATAATGACGAGTGGCTAGTTGAAGCCTTTAAAGAAGAAAACAAAAACATCATGGGTGATTTAGAACGACCTTCGGACAATCCTGAAAAATCAAATTTTGATATGGTAATCATAATATTATATGTGGTTATTAGACCTGTTATATAACATAACTTTGTATTTACTTTATCATTCAGAATAGTGGTATGCTACAATTAGATGATCAAATACTAGAATTGGATTGCACATCTGCATTCTGAAATAATAAGGTAAAATTTTCAATTTTTTCCAAGTAATACATGCCTATGTGAGATCGACGAGCAATTTCTTTATATTTAATGATTTAGGTATTCAATTCCCGTGACAAACATGCAGAATGGTGCAAAACAACTGGGAAATCTTGTGGGGTAGTTGTAACTATCAAACAAAGCGAAAATGCATAAAATGGTCGTAATGGTCGAATATCATATTGGTTTGAAAGAAGTGGTTTTTATGTTGAGAAGAAAGGAAAAAACAATCAACATTCATACAATGGCTAAAAAGATGAAAACTAAAAAATATGGATGTCCATTCTTGCTGAAAAATGTTAAACTACCCATGTTGGATCAATGGAAGGTGAAAGTTATTGTGGACTTCATAATCATCAGTTGGAAAAAAAAATGCGACCTTATATTGGTAGTCTTTCAAAAAAAAGAAGAGGAAGATGTAACCAAAGTGAGCACATGTGTAAAAAATTTGCATATAAGTACTTCGCATGCTCAAAGAGAACTACCCAAGCAATGCTTCAACAATTCAAACCATTATAGTTTTAAAGCTAAACATGAAGTTAAAAAATTGGAAGGTATGACTTATATGCAACAAATGTTATATTTGTTGGACAAGATGTATATTGAATTACATCGAAGAGACGAGAATACAGAAGAAGTACTAGATATTTTACAAAGGTACAAAAGAACTGTGTCATGTGTTTGACAAGGAGATTAAAAGATGGTTCATATTTGTGTATCTTCACAAAATGTCAAACATGTTGCTATTTGGTTTCATTTACTAGATGTACGTATGTACGCATGCATTATTCTTTGTTGGTTGCCCTGCCTCATGGATTGTTGCACAGGGGGTATATTTGAAGATTGTAATGTAGAACCACCCTCCAACCATGGGAAAAACACAAAACAGAAAAGAGAAAAACATACGAACCATCTTATTAGTTTTGCATATAATGATACCGTATAATCTTATTTTTTTATATGTTATTGAAATAATTAAATTTTGAAGTATTTGTCCTTAAAATTAATTTTTTTTTGAAAGTTTGTATTTCAAAATAAAATTCCGGTTATTTATTTGTTATTTGTAGCCATCTTAGTTGGGTTTTGCATCTGGTTTTTACTATGAAAAGGTAATTGGAGAGGTCTAAGTCGTGTGGACGGTAGATAGAAGAATCAAAGTAGGAAAAATTTATGCTTACACCAATCCGAGATTTCGTTCCATCATGAATATGTGAAAATATGAGCATAGGTAGTTCCTGAATAAGGTTCAGCTACACATAAACCCGCGACTTCATGATGCATGGATATGTACTTTGATATCTTACCTTGTCAAGACGATTTCGCTTGCATAAGTCCAGTCATGATCGAAGTTCGTCCTTTGAATTGAATCATTCAAAAGCTGTTCAAACGTCAAACTGATTAGATTGGAGTTGAGTTTTGTCGGTCCCTTATACTTGGGTGACATCTTACATGACATCTTGCTGGTTACCTTCCCAGTTTTGGTACTCACACTCTTCACCAAACCCCGTATCTGTTAAATGTATTGGCTACCGAATAGTCTTACAGCAAAACACAGTAGGAGCCACGAATAGTCTTACAGTGATATAAGGCAAAGCAAAGAAGGAACACAGCAGGAAAAAAAAATTCTTCTTTTTATTATTACTTTCACTTTCGTTCTGACTTTCTAGACAAAAAGCTACCTATATATAAATTCAAGAATGCTAAAAAATAGGATCATAAATTTGAATTATTACTTATTACGCCAGAATAGCTGCTCCTAAAAACTTGGTCTTCTCACGCCATAATAGGACTTACTCTCTTTATCATCTCTGCTCCTAAAAACTTGGTCAAAGTGCTGAGCTTATTTTGTCAACAAATCCCTCCTTTAAGTTCAAGCATTTACCATCCTTTATTCCAAGTATCTTCATGCAATTTTCGAACAACAGCTTTGGCAACGGCTTAGTGCAGATATCTGCTACCTGATCACGACTCATTACATGATTCAGCTGAACATCTTTTTCCTTGACATGCTCTCGGATGAAGTGAAAACGAACATCTATGTGCTTGCTCCTTTCATGATGAACATGATTCTTTGCTAACTCGATCGCAGACTTGTTATCGACCCGTATCTCAGTGGACTCGTGTTGTGGGAGCTGTAACTTGGATAACAGTCTTCTTAGCCATATTGCATGGCACACACAGGAAGAGGCTGCAATATACTCTGCTTCGCAGGTTGACAGTGCCACTATCGACTGCTTCTTTGAGAGCCATGTAAAAGTTGTGTTGCCCATGTAAAACACATATCCGGATGTACTTTTCCGATCATCGGTATCACCACACCAATCACTATCTGAATAACCGATCAGTCTGTACCCATTTGTTTTCGAGTAAAATAACCCGAGTGACTTTGTTCCTTGAATGTATCGAAGAATTCTCTTGATAGCTTTCCAATGCGAGTAGCACGGATCTTCCATAAATCGACTTACAATGCCAACACTGTATGCTATGTCTGGTCTTGTACTCACGAGATATCGCAGACTTCCGACTAGACTTCGATATACGCTTGCATCGACTTTTTCTCCTCCCTCAAATTTTGAAAGCTTTGCACCAGGTTCCATTGGCGTTGCAACTGGGTTGCAATTCTCCATTTTGAATCTCCTCAAAATATCATTAGCATAAGCTTCCTGCGACACAAAAATTCCTGATTTTCCTTGTTTGATTTCAAGACCAAGGAAATACTTCATTAGCCCCAAGTCCGTCAACTCAAACTCACGAGTCATGGCGCTTTTAAAATCTTTGATCATCTCCTCATTATTTCCCATGAAGATGAGATCATCAACATAGAGAGCAACAAACAATTTTTTTTCTTTTCTTTTTCACATACAACGCATGCTCATAAGGGCATTGCATAAATCCATTCTCCTTGAAGTAAGTGCCAATTCGAGTATTCCATGCTCGCGGTGCTTGCTTCAGTCCATATAGCGCTTTCCTCAACTTCAAAACTTTTCTCTCTTCGCCAGCTTTCATGTACCCGGGTGGTTGCTCTACGTATACTTCTTCTTCGAGCATACCGTTCAAAAATGCAGATTTCACGTCCATCTGATAGATCGGCCATTAGAACTATGCTGCTAGAGATATATGAAGTCGAATTGTTTCCATCCTTGCTACAGGAGCAAAAACCTCGTCATAATCGATCCCCGCCTTTTGTCTATAGCCTTTAGCAACAAGTCGCGCCTTGTATCTTTCTATCTCACCTTGGGTATTCATCTTCTTCTTGTATATCCATTTTACTCCGATCGGTTTATGTCCTTCCGGTAACTCGACCAAGTCCCAAGTTTCATTTTTCTGAATGGATTTGATTTCCTCATCCATTGCTGCCTGCCATTTCTTGTTCCGCACTGCCTCTTCAAATGTAATATTTTCTGCATCTGCCAAAAGGCATACTAAGTGAACCTCTGGTGCTGATTCATACAGATCTTGCAAAGTCCGCATTCTTGGTTGTCTTTGCTGATCCTCGTCATCAGATGTACATGGGCTGGCAGGTGTAAATGTCGGTACAGGAACCAATGCTTCGGCTTTTTGTTCCTTGCGCATTATTTCCTTTTGATTATTCCAATCCCACGCACTTTCTTCATTAACACGTACATCTCGGCTTACGACTACTTTATTCTCGATCGGATCAAACAACTTAAAAGCTTTTGTCTTTGTGTCATATCCGATAAACACAAACTTCTTGCTTTTATCATCTAGCTTAGTTCTCTTCTGATCTGGTACATGTGCATAAGCCACACTGCCAAATATCTTTAGATATGACACAGTTGGCTTCTGTCCACTCCAAGCTTCCCGTGGTGTTTGATTCGCTAATTTTGCATGTGGACAACGATTTTGTACATACACAGCACACTGTACTGCTTCAGCCCAAAACTCCTTCGGTATGCCTTTAGTTTTCAACATTGACCGCACCATATCAAGAATAGTCCGATTCTTCCTCTCGGCCACACCGTTTTGTTGTGGTGAGTAGGCTGTAGTCAAGAACTGCTTTATGCCTTGCTCTTCGCAGAACCTTATGAACAGTGTTGACATGTACTCTCCTCCTCTGTCCGATCGTAAAGCCTTTATATAACAGCCGGTTTCCTTCTCTACTGACAACTTGAACTTCTTAAATGCCTCCAAAGCCTCTGACTTTTCTTTCAGAAAATAAACCCATGTCTTTCTCGTGTAGTCATCTATGAACGTGATAAAATATCTCTTCTCTCTAAATGACTTAGTTGTGATCGGACCACATATGTCGGTATGTATTGTCTCAAGAGGTTTCCGTGCTTGATATCCCGCCTTCCTTTGGAAAGTACTCCTCGCATGCTTGCCAAGCACGCATCCTTCACAAAATTTTCCAACATAATCCATGGCAGGTAGCCCATGAACCATGTCCTTCTTGACTAATTCTCTTAGTCCGCCAAAGTGTAAGTGCCCAAACCGCAAATGTCATAGCAAAGATTCGTCCTCTAGGTCAACTTGTAGGCATTTTTCTCGTATGCTTCTCAAGTTGAGTTTGAACATACGATTATTGGCCATTTCGACACGCACAATCAATCGAACTTTCTTGTTCTTCAAATACATAAACCTGTCTTTTATGATAACTAGATATCCCTTTTCAAGTAGTTGCCCCATGCTGATAATATTATTCTTCATGTCTGGAACATAATATACATCATCGATCAATACTGCTCGGCCGTCTTCTTGGAAAAAACGAATTTTTCCTCGACCCTTTACTTGGACCTTTGAAGCGTCTCCGAACGATACTTCTCCGCACTCTATGTCTTGCATCTCCATAAATAGATGTTTGTGTCCACTCATGTGATTGCTCGTCCCGGTGTCTAGATACCAGACTGTGTCGCTGAATTGGTCAGTATCTCTATAGGCCATCATCAGAACACCTTCTTATATTGTCTCCTCTTTCTCGACTAGATTAGCATCTTCTTCAACCTTCTTATCTAACCAGCACTCTCTAGCATAATGTCCATACTTTCCACAATTATGGCATTGAATGTTTGATCGATCCGACCAGCCACCATTTCCACGTACGCGTCCTCGATTATGCCAACTTTGTTCGCTCGACTGTCCCCTTTCTTCGGAATTATTTTCTCTACGTCCACGGCCTCTCCCGCGACCAAAACTAAATCCTCCACGGCCGCGTCCTCTTCCTTGGCTCTGTTGTGCAAGTAATGACTCCTCATCTTTGATTTTCACCTTGGCCTGTAAAGCTTCCTCAAGCGACTCATGCTTCTTCTTTTTACGTTGTTCATGTGCCTCAAGAGAGCCTGCGAGTTCATCGATGATTAACTCTCCTAAATTTTTCGACTCCTCAATAGCGAAGACGACGTTCTCAAAATTCTCGGTTAATGACCGCAAGATCTTTTCAACAACTCGCGCATCGGTCATAGTCTCTCCATTACGTTTGAGTTGATTCACCACTGTTTGAACTCGGGTGATGTAACCGGCTACTGCTTCAGACTCCTTCATCTTCATGGTTTCCAATTCTCCTCGTAGAGTTTGAAGTCTAATTTGTTTAACACGATCGGCACCCTTGTAGGCTTTTTGCAAAGTCTCCCATGCTTCCGTTGACGTCTTTGCACCGACAATTTTTTCAAAACCCGACTCATCCACTGCTTGATACATGATATAAAGAGCCGTTTTATCTTTCATACGTGACTCTTTCAATGCGGTTAACTGGGCTGCCGTGTAGTTAGCGGTATTCTCCGACTCCGTGTAGCCATTCGCCACTACCTCCCATGCATCCTGTGCACCGAGCAATGCTCGCATTTGTATACTCCAGTTGTCATAGTTCGTCTTTGTAAGCCGAGGCAGCGGCATATTCCCCAGGGACGTGCTCTCGGAACTTGCCATCGGCTCTGATACCAACTTGTTAAATGTATTGGCTACCGAATAGTCTTACAGCAAAACACAGTAGGAGCCACGAATAGTCTTACGGTGATATAAGGCAAAGCAAAGAAGGAACACAGCAGGAAAAAAAACTCTACTTTTTATTATTACTTTCACTTTCGTTCTGACTTTCTAAACAAAAAGCTACCTATATATAGATTCAAGAATGCTAAAAAATAGGATCATAAATTTGAATTATTACTTATTACGCCAGAATAGCTGCTCCTAAAAACTTGGTTTTCTCACGCCAGAATAGGACTTACTCTCTCTATCATCTCTGCTCCTAAAAACTTGGTCAAAGTGCTGAGCTTAATTTGTCAACAGTATCACATTGTTTTACCCTTCATTTTTTCTATATTATCATCTCATGTATGTCTCAGGGTTTGTGTTGTTCTAAAGGCTTAATGTAGATGGAGTCGCGAAGACTTATAATTTATAACCTTGCATGTTAATGGTAGCTATTATTAACACAAGCATTTGGACTCTATGGATTAGTTATTAAATTATTACACTGTACAAGCAGTTGAGCAACGAATCTAGCTGTCTGAATTTCCCGAGTGTTTATTGTCAATAATCTTCATTACATATGCATACGTTGCTTTAGTAAAAAAATAAAAATAAAAAAAATAAATCTTCATTGGTTGGTTCAAATAATTAGGTTCTTGTTCAACTCTTTGGTTAAATCTTCATTGGTTGCACATTTTGAACTAGTGGTCTCTACCTAATTTTGTACTTTCAGCTCTATTTCACTTGTCCCTTTGCATGACTTTGTGCCTTTGTCATTGGCATGTTTGCAGATAGTGATGCAAGTATATATATGTTTACTGCATGGAGTAGGAAATTTTCCTACACATGTTCAAACCCATGACTTTGCAAAATATATATTATGTTCGTTCATTCACTTTATAATCGTAGTTCAAAATGTGCATTTGCATGTACCTCTGGTTATTGAAGCTTGTTCCATATGTGTTATTGAAAAACGCATAAACTCTGAACATGTTAATGTATAAAACTTCTAGTTATAAGCATCTGGTGGGTATCAGTTTCATATAACAACTTTTTCGTAACAAAATAATAAAGAAAATTTATATATAACTACGAGTTATTGTAAGCCTAACAGTACGGTTTCAATCTGTGTCATTTGCTAACTATTTTGATTAAATAAATGTTACCGAAGAGCTATTCATTTATTAAGCAAGATATAAACAAAAAAATTTAACAACAGATCAGCACTGTTCTTCCTTTGTAATGCAGTCGTTCTGAAATATTTTGCTCAGTTAAATTCTGTTTATTTTTGCTTACTTTTGCTAACATGAACAACGGTGTATTCTACAGCTGATAATTTCAGTCTCCCAACTTTGCTTATCGCCGTCATTTAAAGCAAACTTTACTGGCCTGGTTGATGTGTGCATGTAGCGCACTCTTAATTAATGATAGTTACCATACAATGGACAACGTCGACCGATGCTTTTATACTTTGGGTATAATGTTTGCAAAGACAAATGAGTCGTAAGTCCAGAGTCTTATTTCCCATCTTTATCTTTATGATTTTTTTCCTTTTCCGTCTAACCCTGTGAAAATAGGGTTTTAAACATATTTGATCAAAATACATGGACCAATTTTCCATAAGGTAATTTTTGTTGTAATCCACATTTTTAATAAGTTAATCTAGCATATGAAATAGGATCGTTGACTTCTAATAATATTTAAATTTTAATTAGTTCATCCTCCTAAAGAAAACGTCAAATTTTTTTTCTCAGTCCTGCGTCTTTCTACTTCTCAGTTCATCTTTCTTCTCAGTATTACGTAATATATTCCTTATTTCTAAAATCGTATATCTGAATTCAAGTCTCATCGGAGTTCACCATTCAACGTAACAACAGTAAGTAGTTTGTTTATTCTTAGTTTGATGTTGAATAATTATTTGCAAAATCATTTTTTTTATCTCACCATTATTATATATAATTGTTGTTAGCTATTTTTTGAAAACCTGATAGAAACATGTCTGAAAAGAGAAGACCTTTACATCTTCATGAGGGATATGGTTGTTACAGTACTAAGAAAATTGCAGAAAATCAAGGGTTTTATTCATAATGAAGTTGATGCCGAGCTAGTGGGTAGTTGAAGCCTTGAAAGAAGAAAACAAAAACATTATGAGTGATTTAGAACGACATTCGGACAGTCCTGAAAAATCAAATTTTGATATGGTAATCATAATATTATATGTGGTTATTAGACTTGTTATATAACATGGATTTGTATTTACTACTTTACTTTATCATTCAGAATAGTGTTATGCTATAATTAGATAATCAAATACTAGAATCGGATTGCACATCCGTATTCCGAAATAATAAGGTAAAATTTTCAATTTTTTCTCTGTATAAGTAATACATGTCTATGTGAGATTGAGCGGCAATTTCTTTGTATTTAATGATTTAGGTATTCAGTTCCCGTGACGAACCTACAGAATGGTGCAAAACAACTGGAAAATCTTGTGGGAATAGTTGTAGCTATCAAACTAAGCGAAAATGCAAAAAATGGTCGTAAAAATCGAATATCATATTAGTGTGAAAAAAGTGGTTTTTATGTTGAGAAGAAAGGAAATAACGCAATCAACGTTCATACAAAGGCAAAAAAGACGGAAACTGAAAAATGTAGATGTCCATTCTTGCTGAAAAGGGTTAAACTACCCATGTTGGATCAATGGAAGGCGAAAATTGTTTGTGGACTTCAAAATCATCAATTGGATAAAAAATACGATGTTTGAAGGGGATTCATATATTGGTAGACTTTAAAAAAAAAAAAGAGGAAGATGTAATCAAAATGAGCACATGTGGTGTAAAAGCTAGATAAGTACTTCGTGTGCTCAAGGAGAACTACCCAAGCAATGCTTCAACAATTCAAACCATTTACAATTTTAAAGCTAAACATGAAGTTAAATAAATGGAAGGTAGGACTTTTATTCAATAAATGTTATATTTATTGGATAAGAAGAAGTATATTAAATTCCATCGAACAGACGAGAATACAAAATAAGTAGTAGATTTTTTTTGGACATCCATATTCCATGACACTTGTTAGATGTTTTACACATGTTCTGATCTAAATAAAATCACATGTACCCAAAATTGTCTGTCCCTCTATACTCGACCAATCAGCACCCCTGAATTTGACTTTTTTCCAATTAAACCCTCTTTTTTTCTTTGACTTAATTGCAAAAAGGTGAAAATCAAAGATCCTGATTGACTAGGTGTAGAGAAACAGAGAATTTTGGGTACAGAGGATCAACTCTCGTTTTGATCATGGTTGCACGTACAAAACTAATCGTCGTGATAAACCTTCGTTAGAGATAGTTAGAGTTATGTGAACATGGAAAACATTTATTGTAGCACAAGCTTTTCTTTGTCACAGGACGGTAAATAGCTACATATGGGCTTTATAATGTTTAAATGATATTTTTGGTCCAACTGCTAGCACTCCTTCAGTCATTATCACTGATCGAGAATTGACCTAAATGAATGTTATTCGTGTAGTTTATCCTAGTGCTTCTCACTTGCTATGTACATTTCATATCTCAAAGAATGTTGAAGCAAAAGGCAAAAAGTATTTCAAAACAATGGAGGGTGAAAGGAGTTCATTCAAGAATTTCATATACTAATTGATTCATCTACTGGGACATCATTTAATGAAGCATGGAAATGCTTTAAAATGAAAAATACAGTGCTACTAATATATATTGAAGAGAACTGGATCCGACCATTCAAAGAAAAAATTTGTGGCGGCATGGACAAATAATGTAAAGCATTTTGGAAATCGTACAACAAACTGGATAGAAAAACAGCATTCAATATTGAAAAGATATTTGGCTTCATCTCAAGGTAATTTGGTGCAAGATTTCGTGATGATGGACAGATTGATAATAACACAACATGTGGCTGTTAAGACTTCTCTTTGTAAATCATTATGTACCAGTTTGCATAACATCGTATAACATTTTTCAACAAGCTACGAGGATTTGTATCTCACCATGCATTAGATTTGATTATTAAAGAAATGAAAAAAAAATCTGAGTATGTTGGTTTAGTTTTTTCCAGTTGTGATTGCACAATTAAACAAACACATGGTCTTCCATGTCCGCATGGGATCGTGCAATTAAAACAAGAAAATAGGCTAATTTTATTGTCTTCCATCCATCCTTTCTGGAGAAAACTTGATGATATTGCTGATGATGTTGTTGAAAGTTTACTGGATCCCATGTCAGAAATTTCCACTTTCTTACATAAATTCAACCAGTCTACGGAGGAGCAACAACTGAAAATGTTAAAAGTGTTAAAAGAGGTATGTTTTTACATATTATTTAGCATTGTATTCCAGTTAAATTACTGATGTAAAAATAGGAAAAGGCACACTTTTTTATTTTTGATTAATTATCCTGCAGGCACAAATATGGAGGCTCCTTTAAAAAATAAAAAAAATAAAAGGAAGACCTAAGAAGAAAGATAATTCCACAAAAGGTTATACTACAAAGTGTGATAAATCAGCTTTTGAATATGCGCAAACAGAAGAAGAAAGACATAATCAGATTGTGAAAAATAAAGCATCTATCTATAACAAAGACAGATCAAAAAAGTTAAAAACCGCATGTCTCTCACTTTCTAACTCGAATAACGAGTTATCAGCTATTTAATTTGCATTCAAGTATTTTAGTCTATCATTTAAGGAGCACGTTTTTGAAAGTGTTGAAGATGTTCTATCTGATGGACACTGTGGATTTCGTCGTTATGTACGATTATTGGACTTTGAAGACGACAAGGCATCGCAGATTGTAAGATATACCATGATAGAAGAACTGTGTTCAGATACAGAATTATACAAGAACATTTTAGGTGGTGAGAAATGGTATAAAATAGTTGAAGTGGCTTTAACACATTTTGGACTATAGCAGGAAAAGATATTAGTTGAGTTTTCCAGATATGGGATGCTTGTTTGCATCTGCATTTAATTGCATACTTATTGTTTATTCTCCTGAGGAGAGTATGACATATTTTCCTTTAAGGTTAGGTCCAACAATCGAACGTCAGTAATACCAATTGTTTCGATGGGTGGGAATCACTTTATGATAGTCCGTTTGAAAGAAGAAGCACCACTACCACATATTTATCCAGGTTGGAGAAGTTATGTTATCCTGATGCATAAGATCCATATTGATAGAGTAAAACAAATAGCACAAAAATCGATTTTAAGCTTCATGATAGAGTGAAATCTTTATGTTAATCCACTCGTGGATTAACTTACAAAATAGTAGTGGATTAACTTATTAAAATAAAATGATGAATTAACTTATTAAATTTGTATATTAGAATAAAAATTACCTTTTCCATAATTGGTCTGGAAAAATACTTACATATAACGATGAGCAACCTTGAGACCATCAAGGCTGTGTACACCTTCATGCATTATGCTCCAAATCAACCTCTACACTATCGAGAGACTTACTCATTTTCTCCACTATATACTCACATGCTTAGACCAAGGATCGAGGATAACTATCTCGAAGCCATCTTAGATTGCAGAATTTGAGGGTGCTAGCGTATCAAAGTCTTCCTTCATACTATGTCATCTCTGTAACCAGTCAAAACCATCAATTTCATTCTTCGCAAGCAAAGTCGGTCCTGAGACTTATGATGTCCGGTGAGATATACTAAATGATGCCTTCAAGGTTGAAAAAAATTCACAATGATACTAAATAATATTCATATTGTAAGACATTAATATTAGAAAATTAATACTACTATTATGGATTAGTAATACATGCACTATCAACAATACGTTCATTAAACACAACGACAGTTCAATGTCGGTCCTTCGTTTTCCCCAAATTGCGATTTTAACCTAATTCACAATCCGTGTCTTCATCTCTAGATACAATGCCTAGGATGCTCAAGTGCTCGCCTCTCCTTTTCAACCGCGAAGCCCATGGTGCTTCCACCATCACTGGCAAGGTTACTTGTACCGGTCTTCTCTAGTCTACGATGGCCCGCTCTTCCCTCTGTAATAATTTCCCTGCTCTTCCCTTGGCTAGGCGAGCGCCTCCACTTGCAGTAAATCCCTCTAATCCTTTCTTTAGTGCTGCTGAAAATTTAGACCGATCTTCTATGTCGGCATGTCCTGAAAAAGAATTGGCAAACGACAGTAGATTGGATAGTGTACAACTATAGTGTAAGCTTTGTAATATGGACAGATGCAGACATATAGTTTCTTCCTTGGAAAGGAGGGATTCGCTCGTTAAATCATCATGCGCCCCTTCTGCTTGTGGAAATGCCGAAGGCAGTGATTTGCTACCTGGTATTAGTGGCGCTATCCTTAATGAATCTTCCCCTAAGGCTTGGACCTCCCTCTTCTCATCGCTGCCGAGTAATGCTGGTGTGCATAATCTAGTGGAATTTGTTTTGAATGTTGTGAATGGAGTTTTTCAACTGGTACCCGAACTAATTGATGCTGGAGCTTGTTTTTGTTCTGGATATGTTGTAGGATTTTTTCTTGATCCCCTTCAGTGCATTGCTTATCCGAGTTCTCTCTACCAACATCTGCGGAAACTTAGGGGAGACATTAAGGTTATCTACCTTGGCTCTATGTACTATTTCAAATTTTCCTCCTTCGAAGAACGACTACTTGTTTTGCAATCTGAGCCCTCCTTTATTGAAGGCAAACCGTTTATAATCTCCGAGTGGTCTCCTTCGATATCTAGTGCTAGAGAACAGATTTTTTCTATTCCAGTTTGGACTTATTTCTCCCAAATCTCGCCCGTTCTTTAGCCTTTGGTTGGTCTGAACTAGCTTGCTTGCCATAGTGGAAAACTATGATGCTTTGATGCCTCTACTACTACCCTTGAAAAACTAGTTTATGCCAAGGCTCTTATTAAAATCACTCCCAACAAGCCTCTTCCCTCTTCTACCAAGGTCCATCTTGCCCCTGGTATTATTGCTGAGGTTCGAGTGCGTTATGGATGGACCCTGATGTTTGTACCTCCTGCCGTTCTTTCGGACACACTGCCTTGACTTGTAAGCATCCTCCATCTATTACCGTTCCTGTCAAGGTTCCACTACCCAAGCCTCCTATTTGTCATTGGGTACCTAAGGCAGTTCATCCTGTAGTTGATCCTTTTCCATTGGATCATGTCTCTGATCCTCCATCTGATATTATTTCTAATCCTTATCCTTCAGAGTGTTTGGCGGTTGGGGTTTCCCCTCTCATGTGCTATGAGGTTGCAGCTCCCACCTTTACCCGGTTCCTGGAACAATCCTTTGTGATTCACACTTCTTCTGATATGCGGTTTCATACTGAGCATCCTGTTTTCTTCTGCTTCGTATTTGAGGATGATGATGAGCAAAATTTGTCTACTATCTGGTTATGGATAATGAGCTCTTTTTCGCTATTGATGGGCCTTTTGGTGATAAGAATCGTGTAGTGCTAGATGATGATTCTTGGGACATATCTTTCATAAACTCTAGTGAGTCGGCTTTCTATGTGCTAGGACTTGTTTCTTTGTTTGAAGCTTATGTTACTCAGCCAGATCTTGCATATGTTGTTATCTGCTCCTCCGTTGAAGAATGAGATTACTGCTCCCTTTTTGTGAGCATGTCACCCGCCTTTAGGAAGTCATACATTTAATTGTGTTGTATTTTGCGGCACACCTGTTTTTTTTATTTAAGTGGACTGGACACTCTAAACCCAGCTTAGCTGCTCTATGCATGTATAGAGCACCTATTTTTCTATTTTTTATAATAAGTGGAACGACCACACTAAAATCGGTCGGCTTTGCCAAAAAAAGCATGCATTATAAATAAAAGTAACGTGGTTATAATGCAAAAATTCATAAAAAATAAGACTAAATATGAAGAAATTTACATACAAGACTTGAACTATTTCAAATACTAGAAATCAACATTAGCTTCTTTTGTACCACTAGAAAGCTAGCACCCCATATATCTGCAAATTATAATATAGATAACTTGGTCATTTGTGAAAAATATAATAATAAAGTAATAGACATAATATAATATTATTTTAATAATAAATAATAAAAGTAAACAACATGTAAAGAAGTATGTTAAGTACCTTCTTCTCCTCTTTGCAAAATGTGTCATTTAAAATGTTCCCTTCTTGCATTTTACGAAGCGAAATCATCAATGATGTTTTTATATTCAATGTCCTTCAAGATATTATTTTCAATGCATATGATTGCTAATCCATTGAGTCTATCTTGACTCTTTGTTGTTCACAAATATGTCTTTAATAATTTCAATTTTGAAAATCTTCGTTCTACAGATGCAACTGCCACTGGAAGAGTTACCAGAACCCTATATACAATCATCACATTTAGAAACATATCCATATTTTTCAAAAAATCGAAAATATTAATAGTCGACCATGGCTTATCTACATCATATGATTCACTACGTAACGTAAGTTGTAATATTTGTAGCTCTAAAAGTAAGTCCTTCGCATCAATATCGGAGGCACTTCCATTTTTCAAAGCCACATCTACTTTTTTACAACAATCTTTTAATTCATCGTGATCTATTGATTTTACTTTCAAGGCATCGGACAAAAACCAAAAGTTTGCTGAAGTAAATTTAATTGCTCAAATATCTCTCTTAGTTATGAAAGAGCAATATCTGCTATAATAATAAAATATTAGTTCTAAACGAATCTTCAGCAGTCTACTGCTCTCTTTCGGAATTTGCAGTTTCATCAAATTGACGTTTTCTACGAACTTGACGTTTTAAATGAAATATTTGATCAATATTCATTTTATAAGCAATTTCTCTGGTTTGATTCCTTGCAGAATTAAATCCATTTTTTCTATAGTTCTCAAAAAAAAAAAAAAAAAAAAAAGCAAGACCTTGCAGTGATTTTCCAACAATATCAATGCTCATATTTTTATATTGTAATTTTTTGCTGAAAACATTGACTTTTACGAAAATTTCATACCAAATAACTGAACTTAAGATAAACTCAAACTTGATAGCTCTTGATTTGCTAAAATTTTAATATCACAACATAATTTTGCATCATCACTTATGTTTGCTAATTTAAAAAACGCATCTATAATTTGAGAAACTTATGTAATGATTGCATTAATTTGACACTTCCTATGTGACTATCCTAATGTGTAGTCGATTAAGATTTCAAAGTCAGGTAGTCAACATATTCTAATAAAATAGCCCATCGCTTAGAAAAATTAGCAAATATTGTATATATGCATTGACATGCTCCAAAAAAGATTTTGCTTGAACACTAGAATTTTCCATATCACAAATAATTAAATCAAGAGAATGACAACCATAAGGCATGTAAAAAGCTCCGGGGTTAATTTCGCGCAATCTTTTTTGTACACCAAGATTTTTTTTCTTTCGTATTCGAGCCATTATCGTATCCTTGCCCTCTTACGTTATCAATGTCAACTTCAAATAAGTCTAATGCATTTTTCAGTTCTATAAAAAAACCCAACCCAGTTGTTTCTTCAACATTCGATAAATCCAGAAAAAAATTCAACTTTAATTGGACTACTTTTCATATCTACACATCCTATGATCAGTTAGAAAGTAATTCTGACCAGTTTTACTTTCTACTGTGATATACAATGTAATAAGAACTTAGGCCAAAAGCCCATTACATCTATTATTCTTTGGTGCTATGTATAATGCACTGAAATACCTTTATATACATTATCATTTTTACAGTATATTAATTCAGTCTTCTCCTCTTCCATCACTACATCAAATATAACTTCTGAAATCAAATACAAATTCATACATTTAGTTTTTCAGTATGGTATCAGAGAAAAACATCTAAAAACACAACTTCCATCCTATCGTCACATCAGAGAAAATTCATCATAGATGACGAGGTTGCAGCCGATGACAATTCATCATAGATAATCTCTTCATATGAATCTGCCAAGTTTTTATTCTTGGTTCCCACATTCTTGTATCTTAGTCTTGATCACCGAGCCTCGCTAAAGATAGCCTCACTGATCATCTCTGGTTGCTTTCTAAAAGTTGAGATCACTGTCTTTCTTGGTGCTGTTCTTGAATCAAGAAATAGTCATGTGCCCTTTTCCCATCATTCTCTATCCTTTTTCTATTTCCACTTATTCTTTTCTTGATCATTCAGTTTAGTTCTTGCTGTTATCTTCCCTATCAATATCTCAAGGAGATAACAACACTGTTACTATTGTCAATTCAAGAGTCACCAAGATTCTACACAACTTGGACAACCTGAAAATTTATCAAAGATTATCATAAGTCCCCAAAATCAACTCATACCAATCCAACTCGAAGAAAATAACTATCTACTATGGAAGTTTTAGGTTTAAATGACTATTGAAGGATATGGCCTTGACGAATATATTAATGGTACCAAGATCATACCCGTACAATATGTAACTGATGGTACTGGAAGTATTGTTGTAAACAGAGAATTTACAATCTATAAAAGGCAAGATAGGATGTTATGTGCATGGATCTTGTCATCAACCAGTTCTAGTATTGTCCCTCAATTGATAGGTTGAAAAATTGTTTTTGACACATGGAACACTATGAAGAAAATGTTCAGTTTACAATCATCCGCAAAAATGATGCATTATAGGAAACAATTACTGAGTGTGAAGAAGGACAGTGTGTTAATGAGTGAATACTTACCGAAAGTAAAGAGTATTTATGACTTACTTGCTTCTGCTGGCCAAAATATTACTAATTTCGAATAGATTAACTATATTCTGGATGGGTTAGAAGATGAGTATGTAGCTGTTGTAGCCATCATATCATCAATTGATCTCACTCCACCTATCTCTTATGTTCACTCTACCCTTCTTGCTCATGCGGGCAGAATAGATCACAAGAAAAATAGTGTTGCAGATCTGTTGTAACGACCCAGAAAATCTTAACCAATTTAAATTTTTTAAATTGTCTAAAATAATGGATTTTAAATATTTAAAATAAATATTTTAAATAATGGCGATGAAAACTGAGTTTGAATCGACAATTGAAAACGAATATAATTAATTATAATTATAAACAAGGCCTGAAATGGCGCTGTAGTTTCAAAAATTGAATCCAAACTTTGTCGGACTGTACCGGGTGCAGAACAATCCGGATTTTAGTGAAACCAAAAACATTAGGATCTAATTGGTAATATCTTTCTAACGAATCTGAAAAATCGAAATTTCATAGCGGGAATCAAAAGATATGTCCAGTTGAAAATTCTGAGTAGTCGCTATGGAATTCGGGCCCTTAAAAATGGAAATTTTACAAACGACCTCGGATTTCGACGAAACCACTTTTGTTGGGTCCGTGAGGTCAAGTTATTGCTAGATTCCAAATTTCATAATTTTTCGAATCAATATGTGAGCGTGGCAAAGGAAAACGCGTTTGACCGGTTTTAGTTGATTTTAATCGACTGGAAATTGGCCATTTTTCAAACGGTCTCAGAATTTGACGAAACTAGTTTTGTTAGGACCGTATCGTCAATACGAAGCTAGAAAATATTTTTATGAAATTTTTCGAGTCCGTATGAGACCTCGGTAAATTGAAATGTACGTTTAAAATTCAATATAATGATTTAAATGTAAATTCAACGGAAACTATTCGAAATGATTAAATCAGCTTACGATACATATCCCAATGTGTTCGGAATGGGGGTGAAACACTATGGACGACAAGCAGTGGGTCCCGTTTCGAGTCCGAAATTTTAGGGATGCTTTTTGCATTTAGAATTAAAATTAAAAAAAATAAATATATATATTCCTCTTTCTTTCTTCCTTCAGTCAAAACAATTAGGTCAAATAAAAAAAAAACCTCGCTGCCTTCCCGCTCGTCGCCCACCACCGGAGCGCCGCCCACCCCGTCTCACCTCCGCCTCCCGATCCTCCTCCTTCTTCCCACCGCCTCTCCTCCTCTCTCGCGTGGAACCCCAGACCCGCGCCCACATCGAAGAACCCTCCACCGTGCCCTAGCCTCCCACCGCCGACTGCACCACCTCCGCGCCTTCTCTGACCACTCCGTCGCCCCGACGCAAGCAACCCCCACCCCCTTTATCAACTGTGAGTTTTGTTTTTATATATATATATCAAATATTCTTTTTAGTTTTTTTATTTACATGTTTGATTTCAAAATAAAAATAGATTTTGATGATAATAAAGTTATGATTTTCACGTTATAAAGGAGATGGCTTTTATGTTATAAAAACATGATTTTTACTTCATAGGAAAGTACGACCTTTTTGCATAGAAATATATATATATATATATATATATATATATATGTATATATAAATTTTAATAAAGGAAAAATGTGATTTTCTTGTTTGAATAGCATAATAAAAATTCGATTTTTATATATTGAACATCGAAGTAAAAATTCAATTTTTATATATTGAATAGCATAATAAAAATTCGATTTTTATATATTGAACATCGAAGTAAAAGTTCGATTTTTATATATTGAATAGCATAATAAAAATTCGATTTTTATATATTGAACATCGAAGTAAAAATTCGATTTTTATATATTGAATAGCATAATAAAAATTCGATTTTTATATATTGAACATCGAAGTAAAAATTCGATTTTTATATATTGAATAGCATAATAAAAATTAGATTTTTATATATTGAATAACGAAGTAAAAATTCGATCTTTACATATGTAGTGAATACGGGCAACGAAAGCGACAAAAGGCGAGAAAAGCGAAGATTTCTCTAAGTGAAGTGTCGTGAAGTTGGGTAGCTATTGGTGAGAATTTCTCACTCTTCAATTTCTTTTTCTAGCCATATATATGTGTGAAATTAAAGTGAATTGCTATATATATATATATATATATATATATATATATATATATATATATATACGCCCCTCGTCCACAAACCATGGACGATATTTATTGGTTGAAATTGTTGTGAAAATTGATTGATAGCGAATGGTTTTTTGGGATTGTTTGTGGTTGATATTGATTTGATTGTGGTTGAAAAATACCCGTTTGTGGTTGAAAAATATTTGGTTGAAACCACATAGGATTAGTTTGTGGAAATGAAATAAATATATACATGCCGCCTGCGTGCGAACTAGATGCATGATTCCCATTGTCAAAAACCGCGAGGTTTTAAGGTAGAGCGAGGAGCCGTACTAGGGACGGTCCCGGTTTTAACTACCCTGCCGTTATGCTGCCGAAATTTTGAATAATATTCGTGTGTTTGAATTATTTTCATTTGCTAAAACTATATTTATTCATTGAATAGAAAACCTTCATGTGTTGAATTGATATTCATTCGTTGATTAGAAATTCATGTGTTGAATGGTATTCGCGTTTTAAATGTAAAAATCACATTTTTATCTATATATAGAAACTATAGAAAACCTTCATGTGTTGAATCGATATTCATTCGTTGATTAGAAATTCATGTGTTGAATGGTGTTCGCGTTTTAAATATAAAAACCACATTTTTATCTATATATAGAAACTATAGAAAACCTTCATGTGTTGAATCGATATTCATTCGTTGATTAGAAATTCATGTGTTGAATGGTATTCGCGTTTTAAATATAAAAATCACATTTTTATCTATATATAGAAACTATAGAAAACCTTCATGTGTTGAATCGATATTCATTCGTTGATTAGAAATTCATGTGTTGAATGGTGTTCGCGTTTTAAATATAAAAATCACATTTTTATCTATATATAGAAACTATAGAAAACCTTCATGTGTTGAATCGATATTCATTCGTTGATTTGAAATTCATGTGTTGAATGGTATTCATATTTTGAAATAAATTGTTTGATAATAATAAAAATCACCTTTTATCGACTATATGAACTGTGTAAAATAATCTCGTTTTAAAAGAAATTGTTTTATGATAAAAATCCTATTTTTGTCACCTATATGAACTATATAGAAAAATAGTGTTTTGAAATGAATTGTTTTACAATAAAAATCACATTTTTATTATATGCATGAATCACGAAAATGTGAAGTGTTAAAAATAGCCACTTGTTCAAATAAACATATATGAGTTGAAATATTCATTAATTAGCTAATGAAATGATTTGCACCTATGTATGTAACATTAGAATGAATGGTGTTTTTAAACCAAATAGAAATCAAATATGAAGTTGAATAGAAAATGATAAATGATAAGAACTGTATATATATGTACATGCATATTCATTGAACAGGTTATAGCAAAGGGGCTAGAGAAGAGGAATAAAATTTTGTGCCCGACAAATAGGTACACATTTACTGTTTTGTTTGGGTGATGATTTTATGAGCCTGTTGGCTAGCCGCTTGGCCTTTTCTTTTTCTTTTTGAAATTAGAAGGACCGGGAAAGCTATTTGCGATTTACCGATGCTCCCGGTGCAGGGGAGGTTATGGCGAAATTTTCCAAAAATTTAAGGCGTTAGTGAAATATTTGAAGTGAAAACGATATTGAAATCATTTGAATGAACTATATTTATATATAATTATATAAATATAAATAAAATTAAAACGAAATGTGGCCGTGCAGTTCGCATTTTGAAACCGTGATTTCAAACAACTAGTACGGGGAATCCGACCATTGGATTTTCCCGAAACCGCGACCGTCGGGTTCGCCTTGGAAATATCTTCCCAACGGCACCAACTTTGTAAAAATCCAACAGTTGGATTGTCTAGAATGTTTAATTCAAATCTGATGAAAAACAGCGCCAGAAGCGATTATATTTATATATATAAATATAATTATATATTTAATCGAATAACGACGCTGCAGTTCGTATTTTGAAATCAAAAATTCAAACGATTGTACCGGGAGATCCGACCGTTGGATTTTCCCGAAACTGGAACCGTTGGATTCGTTTTGAAAAGACCTTTCTAATGATGTAAATTTTATGAAGATCCAACGGTTAGATTTTCAGATATGTGTAAATCAAATCTGAAGAAAAACAGCGCCACGGCCGCGCTATGGCCCGAAGCGTCATTTTGAATAAATTGGCGATTTTAAAATAAATAAAAATAACGATAAATCATTATAAAATATCATAAACGATATGGAATGGAAATAAACCGAATTTTCTCGATTTATGTGGCTTTTGATGGTTGAATGTATTTGGTGTGAAAATTACATTAAAGAACAAAATTGATGTTGTCGAATAATTTAACCATTAAAATAAATTGATTTGAAATTCTAAATATACGTGAATTATTTGAAAAGGCCGAGTTAATTCTCATTTCAAATAATCGACCGACGATTGAAAGTCGAAGATGAAGACGGTGGTCGAAGACCGGAGATCTTCACCTCGTTTGGATGGTAACCGAGGTCCTGATTGGGAGGCATCCTGAAATATGGATAATGAGTGGTGATCGTCCAGACGTACGTGGTGATCGATGGGTTTGCGAGGTATTTAGTGCCTCCGGTTTCGTTCAGACCCAGAACGGACTTGTAAATGAACTGTGTGTCTGACATAGGATTTATTCTGTGTGGCATGCTAAGATGCAGAGATCAGGGCTTCTGTTGAAAAGCAAAGTCTTGTGGTGATGATCAAAGCACCGCCTGTGTGGCGTAGCTTTGTGTATAACGTGAATTCGCGAGCCTCACACCCCGGTATAAACCTAAAACGGGAGAAGGACCTCAGGGAGGGCCTACGTTTCCTCCTAGCTAAAAGTGGCGTCAGTGGTTTTACACGCCCTGACGAGTTTGACTTATGTGGTTGTTGCTGTTGCGAGGCGCCTCGGTTAGATCGGACGATCCGGGTCCGATGGAGTCATTCGTTGGCTCGCTTACGCCCCAAAGGGCGGCGAAACGTAGTGCTCAGGTATAATAATCCACATCAGTGGACCGGCCCTGTCGCTCCAAGGCTTGCCTGCGCGCTTGCCTGAGACTCGGGCTAGGCAGTCTCGAATTCGGTAAGGACTATCTTTTGCCTTAGTTCATGACGGAAAACCAATTTCCAAATACGTGACTGTGCGGTTTTGATTGTATACCTATATATGGCGACATAGTGGTATGGGGCATTAATGCCGTCTATGATTGATAGTTATGATTTGAAATCGCTTTCAAAACATATAAACACTAGCAATAATATCAAATGCCTTTGTTTTATTCGTATCAAGCATATTTTGACCGTTATAAGGTCAAAACTCTATCCTCCGGTTTGCGTTGCATTGTGTGATGGGAACTGAGTCTTATAACGGTTTCATTTTTATAAAGAGCATAGCGATGTTTAAAAGAAAGATTTGTTTTAAAGCAATGGCAATCCAATGGAGTAAACCCGTTCCACGAAAGTGGCGTGGTCCTATGATTAGCCAAATTATATATATGTGTTGAGCAGATTTCTCATACTAGTCCCATGACTGACTCGTAGTTTGTTCACTCTCAAACTCGGGTGCCCATTTTTCTACACGGGCAGCCTTGTATTCAGGTTTAGCTGGTTCTTTCGGGATAGCTGGAGCTGAAGATGGATTCTATCATTTATCTCTTTTTATGCTGTTCAGCTCCTATTGTACATATTTTGTTTATTTTCGCTGTAGACATTTATGTATAGCTGAACTGTATTTGTACTAAGTAAGATCCTGTATACTGTGTAACTCTGATGATTACTTTTATCCAGTATATTTTATTGTTCATTACCTGGTGTATTTATTTAATTTTGTTCTGCTATTATCTGTTTCTGTGTTATATTCCAAAGATAACCCTGTTTCCGTCTGAACGGGAATTCGGGTCGTCTCAACGTGGTATCAGAGCTTTGGTTAAGCTTAGTTCTGGAATATAACATTTGAACGAACTCGTCAGAAATAGAACCAGTAGTGTTCTAGGACGGGTAACTCTATACTGATAGGATCAACAATATCCTAGTATGAGTAAAGCAGAATGAAATTATACCTCGATAGACACATTTACACTTGAAGTATATGTTTCTATGTTCGAAAATTTTCTTTTCTGTGACCTGACACTTGATCTGCTAATTCCATAAGTACTAGAAAAATGAGTGCCAGAAACAGAAGGAATACAGAACCCGATCTAGAGGCTCTATTCAAGAGATATCGAAATCTAGGTGGAGCACAATTCTCGGGCAATGAATCTATTATTCAAACTTAAGCTTGGATGAGTTCTGTCGAAAGAATCTTTGAGCATATCCAGTTGAGGGATGACCAGAAACGGTTAGTAGCATCTTGGGCGCTTAAAGAAGAAGCTTTAATCTGGTGGGAAACAATCATCGAAGATAATCCATATGGTGATATCACCTGGGACAGATTTAAAGTGATTTTCCTAGAAAGATTTACTCCTCCCGAAGCGACGGAGCGATTATGTGATGAATTTTCTTATCTAATACAAGGTGATATGACCATCCCAGAATATCAAAAGAAATTCAGTGAACTTGCTCACTTTGCTCCTCATCTGATTAAAGACCCAAAAAGGAAAAATCTGAGATTTATTCATGGACTTCAAAGGAAATACCAGAATAAAGTATTGGGGCATGTGAAGCTTCCTTTTCCAGAAATGATTTACATGGCTTATCAGTATGAAGATCTCCATAAGAAAGGAATGTTGCGCGACGAAGAAGAAGTCTGTTGTAGTGACAAAGAAGAATCAGAGACTGATATTCCTGAAGCCAGTAAAAAGCCCAAAGTCAATCGGAAAAGGGCTAGATCTGAAAAAGAACCTGCCACGACTGCCACTTGCTCTAACTACAATAAACAGGGGCATCTGACTAGGAAGTGTAGAACCTCGAAGAAGCGAAGGGAGGGTGGGTCTAAATCCAAGGGCAAGTTTCCTATGACTCGAGAGTGCAATCTTTGTCATCAGGCCGGTCATATAAAGCGAGATTGCTGGCTGTTAAGAAAGACCAAAGAGGCTCGGGTAAATGAAGTGGCTGAAGTACCTGCATCCTCGTCTGTTCAGGAAAGATCTGATGTTTTAGAAGGCACGCTCAGTGTCAAAAACATTCCAGTAAAAGTACTGTTTGACACAGGCGCGTCACGAAGTTTTATTGCAAAGAGTGCAGTCAAGAAACTGGATTTGAATTTGAAGAAGCTCAAAGAGCCAATGACTGTCCAAAATCCAGTTGGAGGTTCCATCAATCTCAGTTGGATTTGTGCAGTACCTGTCTCTTTTTCTTGCTATAAATTCCCTATTATCTCTATCGTCATGAATTTTAATGAATTCGATCTTATTCTGGGATTGGATTGGCTAACTAGATATGAAGCTGAAGTTAAATGCGCCGAGAGAGTGGTTAAAGCAAAGGCCCAAGCGGGGAATTATATAACCATACCATGTGAAGGCCCGACTTCAAATAGAAAAGATTTCTGGTCAGCTCTCGATGTTTCTCCAGCTCAAATAGAAAATATCCCTGAGGTCACAGAGAATATTCCTGACCTCATCAAAGACATTCCTGTCGTCAAGAACTATGCGGATGTGTTGGAAGAAGTTGTTCGCTTACCTCCACAGAGAGAAATAGATTTCAAGATTGCTTTAATTCCCAATGCAAGGCCAGTAGTTCACGCTATTCGAAGAATGTCCTTGAAAGAGAAGGAGGAATTAGACAATCAAACACGACAGCTAGTATGGAAAGGTCTGATCAGGCCTAGTTTCTCTGATTGGGGTGCAGCAGTGGTATTTGTCCCAAAATCTGACGGTACTCTACGTCTATGTGTGGATTATCGTGATCTGAACAAGCAGACAATAAAGAACAAGTATCCATTGCCGTGGATTGATGATTTGTTGGATCGATTAAATGGATCACAAGTATTCTCACGAATGGACCTAGCTACAGGCTTCCATCAACTCCGAATTGCCGAAGAGTGTGTTCCAATGACAGCGTTCAGAGGTCCCGACCCATTCTACGAGTGGTTAGTAATGCCATTCGGCTTATGTAACGCTCCCGCTTACTTCGTCGATCTAGTGAACAGAGTATTCAGAGGAGTATTGAATAAATTTGTTCTGGTTTTTATTGATGATATTCTAATCTTCTCTAAATCAAAGGCCGAACATGAAAAACATTTGGAACAAGTGTTAGAAATTCTGAGACGGAATGTATTAAAAGCCAAGTTTTCCAAATGTATATTCTGGCAAGATGAAGTGAAATTTCTAGGCCATGTGGTATCGAAAGAAGGAATTGCTGTGGATCCAAGCAAAATCACAACTATTCAGAATTGGAAACAGCCCAGTACCCCCACTGAAGTCCGCAGTTTTCTCGGATTGGCTAGCTATTACCGGAAGTTCGTTAAAAACTTTTCGAAGATATCTGGTCATTTAACAAAGCTTACAAAGAAGCATTCTAAATTCAAATGGACTCCAGAAAGTGAGGAGGCTTTCGAAGAGCTAAAGTTGAGATTAACAACAGCTCCAGTGTTAATCATCATCAATGGCAACCAGGATTTAAAGATCTGGACTGATGCGTCTAGAGAAGGCCTCGGCGCAGTGTTAAAGCAAAGAGGCCAAGTAATTGCCTATGCTAGCCGTCAATTGAAGCCACACGAGAAAAACTACGTAACTCATGATCTTGAGTTATTGGCTATTGTGTTCGCTTTGAAAATCTGGAGACACTATCTTCTGGGCGAGAGATTTGAACTGTTTACAGATCACCAGTCGTTAAAGTATCTGTTCACTCAGAAGGACTTGAATTTGAGGAAGCAGCGTTGGCTGGAGTTTCTTGCAGCATATGACTTCGAAATTATATATACTCCCGGGAAAGCCAATGTCGTGGCAGATGCACTGAGTCGAAAGAATGTAATGATCGCCAGCTTTATTATCACGACATCCTTGATTGACAAAATATCTATTCTTCAGAAGGAGGATAACTTTATTAAAGATATGATCAAAAGGATCCAGAAAGGCGAACCCTCGTGTTTTCAAATAGATAACGACGAGACCTTGTGGTTGAAAGGAAGGATTTGTGTTCCTGACATCCCAGAGTTAAAAAGGGAAGTGTTAGACGAGTGTCACAAGTCCAAGCTGAGTATCCATCCTGGCGTGGCCAAAATGTATAACGATCTCAAAAGAACATTCTGGTGGAAGGCTATGAAGAGAGACGTTTCAATATATGTTAGCCGATGCCCCACTTGCCAACTAGTCAAAAGCGACCAACAGAAATTGGCTGGATTGTTACAACCACTGGAAGTTCCTGGTTGGAAGTGGGAACATATTTCTATGGACTTCATTGATGGTTTGCCCAGGACCAGAAAAGGAAATGACAGTATTTGGGTGATCGTAGATCGTTTCACGAAGACCGCCCATTTCATACCTGTTAGATCAAACAGAACTGCTCAGAGTCTAGTGCAGATATACTTCAGGAAAATAGTTAGACTACATGGAGTGCCGCTCAGTATAGTCAGTGATAGAGATACGATATTCACTAGCAAATTCTGGGAAGCATTTCAAGTCGAGTTAGGAACGAAGTTAAATTTGAGCACCGCTTATCATCCTCAGACAGACGGTCAGACTGAGAGGGTGAATCGCATTTTAGAAGATCTATTGCGGGCTTGTGTTCTAGATTTCGGTGGATCATGGGAAGACCATCTGCATTTGGCTGAATTCTCTTATAACAACAGCTACCATGCGAGTCTGACAATGTCGCCATTCGAAACATTGTATGGTAGACCGTGCCGATCTCCTGCTTGTTGGGTTGAACCTGGTAATAGACTTGTGTTGGGTCCTGATATGATTCGAGAAGCCGCCGATAAAGTAGATTTTATTAAGAAGCGATTACTCGCCGCTCAAAGCCGACAAAAGAGCTATGCCGATAGAAGAAGAAGAGATATATCCTTTGCTGTTGGCGACTATGTATATTTGAAGGTATCGCCGATGAGAGGAGTAATCCGGTTTGGTAAAACTGGAAAGTTAGCGCCCAAATTTATTGGTCCGTTTCCTATTCTGGAACGGATCGGAACTCTCGCTTATAGGGTCAAACTGCCTAATTGGTTGCCTGAAATTCATGATGTATTTCACATATCTCAACTTCGAAAGCACGTTCATGATCCAGACTTGATCGTGGAAGAAGCAACTCAACATGACATTGAAATAACCCCAGAATTAGCTGTGAGAAGAGAGCCGCTAAAGATAATAGGCAAAGAAACCAAAGAGCTGTGGAACAAGAAGGTTCGCTTAGTCAAAGTGCAATGGAGTGGAGATCCGCGAGATTGTACTTGGGAAACTGAGGAGAGCATTCAGAAAGCTTATCCTAGATGCCGAGTAGATATCTCTGATTGACTCCGGTGCAAGGTACATTTACCCTACTTTGCACTACCATTCAATTCTCTACTCTATTGTTATTTTCTTTTCATAGATGTGCACTTTTAATTATATAGTCTGAATGATTTTTTTTAAGGGGTATAGGATTTGATTAGTATATTTTTGAAGGTTAAAAACAATTGGATTGGTTGTTGTGTTGTGTGATTGTAGATTTATCAAACCACTTTCGACTTTGTTCCTTTTCGGGGACGAAAAGTTTTAAGTGGGGGAGATTGTAACGACCCAGAAAATCTGAACCAATTTAAATTTTTTAAATTGGCTAAAATATTGGATTTTAAATATTTAAAATAAATATTTTAAATAATGGCGATGAAAACTGAGTTTGAATCGACAATTGAAAACGAATATAATTAATTATAATTATAAACAAGGCCTGAAATGGCGCTGTAGTTTCAAAAATTGAATCCAAACTTTGTCGGACTGTACCGGGTGCAGAACAATCCGGATTTTAGTGAAACCAAAAACATTAGGATCTAATTGGTAATATCTTTCTAACGAATCTGAAAAATCGAAATTTCATAGCGGGAATCAAAAGATATGTCCAGTTGAAAATTCTGAGTAGTCGCTATGGAATTCGGGGCCTTAAAAATGGAAATTTTGCAAACGACCTCGGATTTCGACGAAACCACTTTTGTTGGGTCCGTGAGGTCAAGTTATTGCTAGATTCCAAATTTCATAATTTTTCGAATCAATATGTGAGCGTGGCAAAGGAAAACGCGTTTGACCGGTTTTAGTTGATTTTAATCGACCGGAAATTGGCCATTTTTCAAACGGTCTCAGAATTTGACGAAACTAGTTTTGTTAGGACCATATCGTCAATACGAAGCTAGAAAATATTTTTCTGAAATTTTTCGAGTCCGTATGAGACCTCGGTAAATTGAAATGTACGTTTAAAATTCAATATAATGATTTAACTGTAAATTCAACAGAAACTATTCGAAACGATCAAATCAGCTTACGATACATATCCCAATGTGTTCGGAATGGGGGTGAAACGCTATGGACGACAGGCGGTGGGTCCCGTTTCGAGTCCGAAATTTTAGGGATGCCTTTTGCATTTAGAATTAAAATTAAAAAAATAAATAAATATATTCCTCTTTCTTTCTTCCTTCAGTCAAAACAATTAGGTCAAATAAAAAAAAAACCTCGCTGCCTTCCCGCTCGTCGCCCACCACAGGAGCGCCGCCCACCCCGTCTCACCTCCGCCTCCCGATCCTCCTCCTTCTTCCCACCGCCTCTCCTCCTCTCTCGCGTGGAACCCCAGACCCGCGCCCACATCGAAGAACCCTCCGCCGTGCCCTAGCCTCCCACCGCCGACTGCACCACCTCCGCGCCTTCTCTGACCACTCCGTCGCCCCGACGCAAGCAACACCCACCCCCTTTATCAACTGTGAGTTTTGTTTTTATATATATCAAATATTCTTTTTAGTTTTTTTTATTTACATGTTTGATTTCAAAATAAAAATAGATTTTGATGATAATAAAGTTATGATTTTCACGTTATAAAGGAGATGGCTTTTATGTTATAAAAACATGATTTTTACTTCATAGGAAAGTACGACCTTTTTGCATAGAAATATATATATATATATATATATGTATATATAAATTTTAATAAAGGAAAAATGTGATTTTCTTGTTTGAATAGCATAATAAAAATTCGATTTTTATATATTGAACATCGAAGTAAAAATTCGATTTTTATATATTGAATAGCATAATAAAAATTCGATTTTTATATATTGAACATCGAAGTAAAAATTCGATTTTTATATATTGAATAGCATAATAAAAATTCGATTTTTATATATTGAACATCGAAGTAAAAATTCGATTTTTATATATTGAATAGCATAATAAAAATTCGATTTTTATATATTGAACATCGAAGTAAAAATTCGATTTTTATATATTGAATAGCATAATAAAAATTCGATTTTTATATATTGAATAACGAAGTAAAAATTCGATCTTTACATATGTAGTGAATACGGGCAACGAAAGCGACAAAAGGCGAGAAAAACGAAGATTTCTCTAAGTGAAGTGTCGTGAAGTTGGGTAGCTATTGGTGAGAATTTCTCACTCTTCAATTTCTTTTTCTAGCCATATATATGTGTGAAATTAAAGTGAATTGCTATATATAAATAAATATATATATATATATATATACGCCCCTCGTCCACAAACCATGGACGATATTTATTGGTTGAAATTGTTGTGAAAATTGATTGATAGCGAATGGTTGTTTGGGATTGTTTGTGGTTGATATTGATTTGATTGTGGTTGAAAAATACCCGTTTGTGGTTGAAAAATATTTGGTTGAAACCACATAGGATTAGTTTGTGGAAATGAAATAAATATATACATGCCGCCTGCGTGCGAACTAGATGCATGATTCCCATTGTCAAAAACCGCGAGGTTTTAAGGTAGAGCGAGGAGCTGTACTAGGGACGGTCCCGGTTTTAACTACCCTGCCGTTATGCTGCCGAAATTTTGAATAATATTCGTGTGTTTGAATTATTTTCATTTGCTAAAACTATATTTATTCATTGAATAGAAAACCTTCATGTGTTGAATTGATATTCATTCGTTGATTAGAAATTCATGTGTTGAATGGTATTCGCGTTTTAAATATAAAAATCACATTTTTATCTATATATAGAAACTATAGAAAACCTTCATGTGTTGAATCGATATTCATTCGTTGATTAGAAATTCATGTGTTGAATGGTGTTCGCGTTTTAAATATAAAAACCACATTTTTATCTATATATAGAAACTATAGAAAACCTTCATGTGTTGAATCGATATTCATTCGTTGATTAGAAATTCATGTGTTGAATGGTATTCGCGTTTTAAATATAAAAATCACATTTTTATCTATATATAGAAACTATAGAAAACCTTCATGTGTTGAATCGATATTCATTCGTTGATTAGAAATTCATGTGTTGAATGGTGTTCGCGTTTTAAATATAAAAATCACATTTTTATCTATATATAGAAACTATAGAAAACCTTCATGTGTTGAATCGATATTCATTCGTTGATTTGAAATTCATGTGTTGAATGGTATTCATATTTTGAAATAAATTGTTTGATAATAATAAAAATCACCTTTTATCGACTATATGAACTGTGTAAAATAATCTCGTTTTAAAAGAAATTGTTTTATGATAAAAATCCTATTTTTGTCACCTATATGAACTATATAGAAAAATAGTGTTTTGAAATGAATTGTTTTACAATAAAAATCACATTTTTATTATATGCATGAATCATGAAAATGTGAAGTGTTAAAAATAGCCACTTGTTCAAATAAACATATATGAGTTGAAATATTCATTAATTAGCTAATGAAATGATTTGCACCTATGTATGTAACATTAGAATGAATGGTGTTTTTAAACCAAATAGAAATCAAATATGAAGTTGAATAGAAAATGATAAATGATAGGAACTGTATATATATGTACATGCATATTCATTGAACAGGTTATAGCAAAGGGGCTAGAGAAGAGGAATAAAATTTTGTGCCCGACAAATAGGTACACATTTACTGTTTTGTTTGGGTGGTGATTTTATGAGCCTATTGGCTAGCCGCTTGGCTTTTTCTTTTTCTTTATGAAATTAGAAGGACCGGGAAAGCTATTTGCGATTTCCCGATGCTCCCGGTGCAGGGGAGGTTATGGCGAAATTTTCAAAAAATTTAAGGCGTTAGTGAAATATTTGAAGTGAAAACGATATTGAAATCATTGAATGAACTATATTTATATATAATTATATAAATATAAATAAAATTAAAACGAAACGTGGCCGTGCAGTTCGCATTTTGAAACCGTGATTTCAAACAACTAGTACGGGGAATCCGACCATTGGATTTTCCCGAAACCGCGACCGTCGGGTTCGCCTTGGAAATATCTTCCCAACGGCACCAACTTTGTAAAAATCCAACGGTTGGATTGTCTGGAATGTTTAATTCAAATCTGGTGAAAAACAGCGCCAGAAGCGATTATATTTATATATATAAATATAATTATATATTTAATCGAATAACGACGCTGCAGTTCGTATTTTGAAATCAAAAATTCAAACGATTGTACCGGGAGATCCGACCGTCGGATTTTCCCGAAACTGGAACCGTTGGATTCGTTTTGAAAAGACCTTTCTAATGATGTAAATTTTATGAAGATCCAACGGTTAGATTTTCAGATATGTGTAAATCAAATCTGAAGAAAAACAGCGCCACGGCCGCGCTATGGCCCGAAGCGTCATTTTGAATAAATTGGCGATTTTAAAATAAATAAAAATAGCGATAAATCATTATAAAATATCATAAACGATATGGAATGGAAATAAACCGAATTTGCTCGATTTATGTGGCTTTTGATGGTTGAATGTATTTGGTGTGAAAATTACATTAAAGAACAAAATTGATGTTGTCGAATAATTTAACCATTAAAATAAATTGATTTGAAATTCTAAATATACGTGAATTATTTGAAAAGGCCGAGTTAATTCTCATTTCAAATAATCGACCGACGATTGAAAGTCGAAGATGAAGACGGTGGTCGAAGACCGGAGATCTTCACCTCGTTTGGATGGTAACCGAGGTCCTGATTGGGAGGCATCCCGAAATATGGATAATGAGTGGTGATCGTCCAGACGTACGTGGTGATCGATGGGTTTGCGAGGTATTTAGTGCCTCCGGTTTCGTTCAGACCCAGAACGGACTTGTAAATGGACTGTGTGTCTGACATAGGATTTATTCTGTGTGGCATGCTAAGATGCAGAGATCAGGGCTTCTGTTGAAAAGCAAAGTCTTGTGGTGATGATCAAAGCACCGCCTGTGTGGCGTAGCTTTGTGTATAACGTGAATTCGCGAGCCTCACACCCCGGTATGAACCTAAAACGGGAGAAGGACCTCAGGGAGGGCCTACGTTTCCTCCTAGCTAAAAGTGGCGTCAGTGGTTTTACACGCCCTGACGAGTTTGACTTATGTGGTTGTTGCTGTTGCGAGGCGCCTCGGTTAGATCGGACGATTCGGGTCCGATGGAGTCATTCGTTGGCTCGCTTACGCCCCAAAGGGCGGCGAAACGTAGTGCTCAGGTATAATAATCCACATCGGTGGACCGGCCCTGTCGCTCCAAGGCTTGCCTGCGCGCTTGCCTGAGACTCGGGCTAGGCAGTCTCGAATTCGGTAAGGACTATCTTTTGCCTTGGTTCATGACGGAA